>OY728165.1:156809952-166809952 GCA_963277665.1 Viscum album | reverse complement strand
ATTTTAAATAATCACACCATCAATAATGATTTACTCATAAAAATATTAAGAACACAATTAACAACCATTTATTATAAAAAAAACTATTAATGACAATAATAATAATTCCAAAAATAAAAATAAAAATATCTACACAATAATTATATCAGTATTTGGGCGCAAAAATTTATCCAATTTTTTTTATAATTTTTTTTATTTTAAACATTAGATAACTGCACTAAAAACTAGGCCGACCGCGCGATCACCGCCAACCATGTCGTGCCTGTGCACTAGTCTGAAATCCATCAAAATTTTTAAACAATAAAAAAATTCAAATCAGGACCCCAAACACAACATGTCCAATGATTTGAGACCCTGAGAAGAATAAAATAAAAGAGATTCCGATGTCAGGGCGTGATAGTGTAATGTCTCGGATTTTCCATACTTTATTCTGAAAAATAACGGGAATTATTTCGAGACCAATCTTCAATAAAACGTACAGTTCCGAGGCCAGGTGAGACCAGAACAAATGTTTAAATTTAATTAAATAATTAAATAACGCGCCCATGAGGTTTTCCTGAAAAGGTGGGATATCTCCCGAGCAGGTGCACAGATCAGAAATCTGAGGACAACGTTGCGTTTAGAACAGTGATTTTACCTTAGGCGAGGCCTAACATTGGACGGCGCAGGTCGGTGGTGAAATCCAGTTTTTGGACGTAACAATAATAAAATATTTAAATAAAAATATTTTATTCTGCAGTGAAATCTTTTAAATCAGCTTCAATGGATATCTCTTATCCTTTTTAAATAAAGTTCTTCACAGGGATCCAGGGTTACAAACCTCATAACCCTAAAACCCTTGGTGGCTCTGGAAAGCTCTGGAGAAAACCTCCCAACACGGCAATGGTGTTCTTGACGAGCATCGCCGGAAATGACGATGTGGTGACCAGATCATCGCCAACAAATGCCGCGAATCTAGGTAGGGAGTTTGATATCCTTGTGAATTCTTTCCTGTTCATGATTCCTACGATGAACACAAACTAATCCACGAACAGATTAGCCCACGGATCGATCGTATTTACGGGATGGGCTTTTGTGGGGATTTTGGGGATTTTGATTCTTGAGTTATTTTGGTTCAATAATCTTCTAACGGTTACGAACCAAGATCAACATGAACATCGATCTATGTTCGTCCCTCTCAATTTGTGGTGCCTTTATTTCCCGATTTCTTGCGTTCTTCATGCGCGTTCTATGCGTTCTTCACGGGGATATGAAAGAAGGATAGTTGTGCATCCATTGTGCGACACAACGATCTAAAATTGAAGATCTGGCGTCGGTACAACCCTACGGAGGTGCGGCTGCGGTGGCGATAGATGGATCGAACCAGATCGGAAGATATCATTTTTCGAAGGATTTCTACATGGATGGCCGAAATCAGACTTTGGAGCCGATCGAAGGCCCGGAACCCACGGATTCGGCATCACGACGATGAAGCAGCCCATGATCTTGAGTTTCATGACAAACGGACAAGAGAAACGCGATCCAGAGAATTAGATGGGCCATGTGGAGGAAGACGACTCTTCTGGAAATTTCCAGACTACACGGTGTGTAGTATGGGCTACACGACATGTGTTCATCGCCGGACCACCTGGCGTGTACTCTGGGTTTACACAGACAGGAGTTGGTTACACGACCAAGGACAAGGCGCGTATACCCCTCCCCATCCTGACCCGTCCAGATACATGGGATACCCCGTGTGCTCGTACACGGGCAGGCGACATGGACACAGACAAATACAGTGTACGGGCACATGGCCAGCGTACACGGAGCGAGCCCCAGGTGCTCAGACACGGCGTGTTATTCATCTACACGCTGTGTAGTTACTTTCTATCCGACAAGCCGAATGACACGGGATGTTTCTAAGGGCAGCACTCAGAGTCAAGGAACATGACGTGTGTTTCTTCTACACACCATGTAGTTGAGTTTTACAGAGCTTGAATGAATGACACAGGCCATTTACACGGGCAGTACCCGGGGTCAAGGAACACGGTGTGTAACCGTACTACACGCCGTGTAACCAATTATTCATGGCTTGTGCTAGTTTCCTTCTATGACTTGGACTGCTTTCCTTAGGGTTCGTTCCCTTAGTGTTTCTCTGGAAGGTTCCCGGTATCATTTCCTATATAAAGGAGTATGATCCCTTCTGCAGGACTTCCTGAATAGAGTTCTTGGAATCCCCTCTGTGAGACTAAGAGACAGATACTCTATTTATTCTTGGAACACTATGTAGAGTTCTTGGTATCAACGTGACCAACTTTACCCGGGCGATGATCTTATGCTTAGCGGATTAGCTCATGCTGAGTTGTCAAAGTCACCCCAGGACTTGATTGTGATACTCATCTGACCATCATGTTCTCAAAGTACATGTGGTGTGTGTTCTCCTGGAACAAGTACTTCATATCTCTCTCTCTCTTCAAACCTAGGATTGTGTTCTCCCAGTTACATGCTTAGTGGAATCTTTGAGCTGGATCTAGTGGTGGTTTCGCAATGGTCATTGTGTATGAGTATATCTCGATATTCTTGTTATATGATCTGTAAACATATACTGTGTAGAGCTGATTGTACCTTTATTTTGTGGAATTTACCTTGTTTTTTTTTCTTTAGTGGTTTCAGGGTGTCCTACTGGGTATTTTTATACTCACCCCTGCATGGGATTTGCCCGCACATGTCATGTCTTGTGCAGACGAGCGAGCCTTTGACAAGATTCTAGGTGGACCAGAACCAGATGGTACTCAGTGAGATCAGACAGGCCGAGGTGTGTTCCTACGGCTACAGACTGCAGTCCCATCACCTTTCATTAGAGGTTGGACTTTATTACAGTCTCCCTTTTTAGTGGGCTTGTACTTTTAGCCTAGGGTTTTACTTTCTTGTACATTACTTTCCTATTGTGCTCTGTTGGTTGGGTTTTAGTGTTTCCATGCGTCTTTTCCTATTAGTATTTTTTACTTTTCAGCTTTGTGGGATTAGATATGTGTGTGCATGCGTACATGTTTATAGTCAATGCCTCCCATGTTAGTATGATGCCTACTCGGTGCTAGTCACCATCCCCTAGCCTATTGGAGGCAGGCTTGGGGAGTTGCGGATCGGGGCCCATTGGGATGGGTTGTGAGAGATTGGTTTCAGAGGTGGTCGGTTCTACCTTAGGTCTGAGAGCCTATGAGTTGGTTTGGGGAAACAGTGTTAAGTGTTTCGAGTTCGGCTTTTAAGCCAGGGACCCCAGTGTTGGTGCGAGCGGCCAACATATCCTTACACCAGGACTCTGATTTCATTCTTTTCAACTCGGAACATGAGAACACAAGTTGCAGGGGAAAATAATGGTAAATGCATCATATAAGAATGGGTTGTGGTTTCCATGTCCATCTTGAGTTAGCTCTCCGGATATACTCACTGACTAAGATACATCTTGTTTCTTCATAGGATGCCTCCACAATGCGCACCCCCTAGGATCCAGCAGCTTGATAACGGAGATGACCCCCTTAGTGATGAATCTTCGATTCAGGGACCAGAACCAACGATTTTACCATCGGGTGGTGTGCTAGTTATCTCAACACATATGGATCTGTGTTTAGTGCATGTTGTACCAGTGGAGGAGGAGTGCAGGCTGAGCGCCGACTGAGTGCACTACAGGAGTTTCAGAGACAGAGACCCCTCATATTTCGAGGTGAGCCTGTCCCTCAGGCAGTAGAGGACTAGCTTGAGGTAGTGACCAGTGTCTTCCGTTTGGTCAGGACACCAGCAGACCAGATGGTGATCCTGGAAGCGAGCCTTCTACAGGGCTCGGCAGGACGATGGTGGAGATTGGTTATTCAGACTCACGATAAGGTGACACTTGTATGGTCGGAGTTTGAGCATCTCTTTAGAGAGGAGTTTTCACCAGTTACCCTGAGAGCAGTACGTATACATGAGCTTCTTCAGCTCCAACATGGAACCATGACGGTGGCAGACTATTCATCGAGGTTTACCGACCTCTCACGGTACGCGATGGATATGGTCAGAGATCAGTACATCAGAGCATGGACTTTTGAGCGCAGCTTGCGCAGAGATATCCAAGCTAGAATCGTCCCTATGAGGATTCCTACTTATGTTGGGGTGCTCGAGAGGGCTTTGGTGTTCAAGAGCTTCTTGGCAGAGCAGAGACAGCGGGTAGTTGTCAGTAGTGGGCGAGATGAAGCAGAGACCTCGGCAGCAGGGAGCCAACTCCAGGGACCCAAGCATGGGAGATGTTTTCAGGGGAGATCCCAGGACAGGGGATCTACCGTACAGGGTTCGCAGGGCACATCCATCCATCCTCGAGAGAGGAAATGCTACTCATG
This sequence comes from Viscum album, assembly GCA_963277665.1. Classification (NCBI taxonomy): domain Eukaryota; kingdom Viridiplantae; phylum Streptophyta; class Magnoliopsida; order Santalales; family Viscaceae; genus Viscum; species Viscum album. Next base: position 166,805,600 of record OY728165.1, on the reverse strand, counting down.
TGATGGAAGAGGACATCTCGCTCGAGATTTTCTGACCTGGCATACTACTGACATGGGAGAAGTGGATGGACCATCGAGGAAGAAGCAATGTGTGGAGTAGACAGATCCGCGGGGCTGCAGACGTGGTAGGGGGGCTAAGAGAGCAGCTGGAGGTGTTTGACATTTTGATCTTTTACCACCACCACCCCAAGAGGTCCACCCCAGGCTCAGGGAGTTGTTGGACAGAGGCAGGGACAGTAGCATGAGGTAGAGGCTTATGACCCAGGTACTCCCAGAATGATTAGAGGTACAATACGTGTCTTTTCTACTTTGGCTACCGTACTGATAGACAAAGGTTCTAGTCATTCTTTTCCGGCTTCTTATCTTGTTCGACACCTTGAGATTCCAGTTGAGCCATTGACTCGACCTTGACGCTTAGAAACACCTACTGTAGAAGATTCAGAGATCGCACACATTTGCAGACAGTGTGACCCGACCCTTGGAGGCGAGAGTTTCAGTTGGAACCTTTTGGTGGTAGTGTCAAGGCCTTATGATGTCATTCTTGGTATGGATTGTCTATCCACAGTTCATGCCCAAATTTAATGTTTTAGGAGAAGGGTGTGGTGTGTCCGCAACGATGGAATGAGGATCTCTTTTGTAAGTGAAAGAGAGACCTAGGTAGGGCATGATGGACTCCTGCATAGGAGGGCACAACCGATTTCACATCAGTTGGCTAGCCTAGCCCTTGGCGCACCAGATGATATGAGTTTCCAGTTTCCAGCAGTAGTGGCTGAGTATGAGGACATCTTTCTGGAGGATGTCCCCGGACTACCACCCCATCGGGATATAGATTTATGCATTGAGTTGCAACTCAGGACGACACCGATATTAGCATCAGAATAAGGGCTTTGTGAGACCCATAATTTCACCCTGGGCGGCCCCAGTGCTATTATCCAAGAAGGCAGACGGGATCTTGAGGCTATGTGTGGATTACTAGCGCTTGAATCAGGTAACCATGAAGAACCGGTATCCACTACCAAGGATCGTTGACCTCTTCGACTAGTTGAGAGGGGCATGAGGGTTCTCGAAGGTTGATCTATGATCAGGCTATCACCAGTTTCAAGTACGGGGTGAGGATGTACCGAATACGACTTTTAGATGTCTCTACGGTCACTATGAGTACTTGGTGATTCCCTTTGGCGTGATGAATTCCCCGAAAGTGTTCATGGGACTCATGAACCAGATCATTCATCCCTATCTAGATCGGTTCATAGTTGTCTCCATCGATGATATCCTTGTGTACTCTGCGTCCGAGGAGGAGCATGCGGGAAACCTAAGGATGGTTCTGGACACACTTCGAGAGCACTGGTTGTATGGGAAACTCTCGAAGTGCCAGTTCTGGATACAGGAGGTCCACTTTCTGGGACACATTATGTCAGTAGATGGTGTAGCAGTGGACCCAGCCAAGGTAGAGGCAGTGTTAGTATGGAAGACACCCCGGAGCGTGACGAAGGTGCGGAGTTTACTTGGGTTGGCAGGCTACTATAAGAGATTCATTCTTGATTTCTCCAGGATTTCAGCACCCATGAAGGCTTTGACCCGAAAGGTGCAGCCTTTCGTGTGGACCGAGAGATGCCAGCAGACTTTCAATTAGTTGAGACAACGTCTGACGAGCGCCCCAATCTAAATATTACCGGATGTGGGTGTCGAGTACGTGGTGTTCTGCGATGCATCAGGAACTAGGCTTTGTTGTGTCCTAATGTAGAGGAAAGTAGTGTTTTCCTATGGCTCACATCAGTTGAAGCCACAAGAGCAGAACTACACGACCCGTGATCTTGAGTTGGCAGCGGCAGTCTTCTCATTGAAGATGTGGCGACACTACCTGATGGGCGAGCAGTTTACCATCTACTCTAATCACAAGAGTCTCAGATATATCCTTTCTCATAAGGATATGAATTTTAGATAAAGATGATGGCTTGAGTTCCTCCAGGATTATGACTTTGAGATCGTTTACACCCTTGGGAAGGGGAACGTTGTGGCAGATGCTCTCAGCAGGAAATCCAGTTCGCAGTTGCTGGAAGAGGCGATGGGATAGTTAACCTCCTTACAGTTATCCTTCATGGATAGAGATGAGGGAGCTTAACTTCATCTGATGGTTGTTACCCATCCACTCTTGCAGTGATTCAGGGAATCACAGCTCGAGGACGCTAGTTGTGAGACTCTACGTGCTCATTTATTGGTGGGTGATGATGCCGATGGATATTCAATAGGTGGGGAGCACGTTGTTCTTTTCGGAGGGCAGACAATAGTACCATTGACGTTACGAGAGATGGTTCTGAGGGAGTTCCACACATCTCTTTTGGTGGTGCATCCAGGCGTGGAAAAGATGTACCAGGACCTCCGACGTCAGTTCTGGTGGCCAGGAATGAAGGAGAGTGTGGCAGAGTTTGTTTCTCGGTGTCTTGTCAGCAAGTAAATTATTAGCACCAGGTGCCAGTAGGTTTGACTCAGCCCCTTGAGGTGCCAGAGTGGATGTGGGATGGGATATCCATGGACTTCGTAACGGGTTTACCACGTACGTCCCGGGGACATGATGCCATCTGGGTGATTGTTGATCGACTCACCAAGTCGGCCGAATTCCTAGCCATACAAGAGAATATTTCAGTAGAGAGCATGGGACACCTCTACATGAAAGAGATAGTTCGAATTCATGGAGTTCAATCAATGATCGTATCAGATCATGATGATCGTTTCACATCCCGATTGTGGAAGGGATTGCATGAAGCTTTTGGGACCCAGTTATGCTTGAGCACAACGTTTCATCCTCAGACTGATGGTCAGACGGAGCAGACCATCCAGGTTCTGGAAGATATGCTACGAGCTTTCATACATGACTTCGGTCATAGCTGGGAGGATCACCTACCACTGGTGGAATTTTCTTATAACAACAGTTACAATTCCACTATTGGTATAACACCATTCGAGGCTCTGTACGGGCGACCTTGCAGGTCACCACTTTGCTAGACTGACCTAGGAGAGTCAACACTCATGGGACCAGAGATGGTGAGAGCTACTATAGAGAAGGTGTAGGTCATCCAGGAGTGGATGAAGACTGCACAGAGTCAGCAGAAGTCTTATGCTGACCAGAGACAGAGGCCCTTGGAGTTTGAGGAAGGAGACCATGGGTTCCTTTGGGTCTCACCTCGACGGGGATTGCAGAGGTTTGGCCAAGGAGGCAAGCTATCTCTGAGGTTCATCGGTCCTTTCCAGATTCTGAGTAGAGTTGGCGAGGTGGCTTATCACTTGGATCTACCTTATTAGATAAACAGGGTACACAACGTGTTCCATGTGTCGTAGCTACGAAGGTTGGTGCATGATCCACCGCACGTCATCGACTGGGGAAAGCTGGACATCTATGATGGAGTGACCATTTCTAAGTACCCAGTGGAGATCAAGGATTGGCAGGAGAATATCCATCGTGAGCGATCTATTCCCTTGGTGCATATCCTGTGGTAGCACAGGAATCTCCAGGAGAGCACATGGGAGCAGGAGGCTCAGATTCGTGTGCAGTACCCACATCTTTTTGAGTAGCCTTTGTTTTGGCTTTTCGGGGACGTAAAATCCCTATGGTGTGTGTGATGTAATGTCTCGGATTTTTCATACTTTATTCTTTGAAATAAATGGAATTATTTCAAGACCAGGCTTGAAGACAACGTGCAGTTCTGAGGCCCGTTGAGGGTAGAACAAATGTTTGAATTTAATTAAATAATTAAATAACGTGCGCTTGAGGTTTTCCTAAAAAAGTGGGATATCTTCCGAACGGGTGCTCAGATCTGAAATCTGAGGGCACTGTTGCATTTAGAACAACAATTTTAACTTAGGTGAGGCCTAACAATGGTCGGCACAGGTCGGTGGTGAAATCCAGTTTTTGGACGTAAGAGTAATAAAATATTTAAATAAAAATATTTTATTATGCAGCGAAATCTTTTAAATCAGCTGAAACGGATATCTCTTAAGTCCTGCGCAGGGGTCCAGGGTTACAAACCTCATAACCCTGAAACCCTTGGCAGCTCTGGAAAGCTCTGGAGATATCCTCCTAACGTGGTAACAGTGTTCTTGATGAGCTTCGCTGGTGACAACGACGCGGCAACCAGATCATCTCCAACAAACGCCATGAATCCAAGTAGGGCGTTTGATGTCCTTGTGAATTCTTTCCCGTTATTGATTCCTACGACGAACACAGACTAATCCATAAACAGATTAGCCCGCTGATCGATTGTATTTGAGGGATGGTATTTTGTGGGGATTTTGGGGATTTTGATTCTTGAGTTATTTTGGTTCATTAATATTCTAATGGCGACGAACCAAGATCGACAATAACATCGATCGTGGATCTTCCCTCTCAATTTGTGGTGCCTTTCTTCACCGATTTCTCATGTTCTTCGTGCGCGTTATGCGCGTTCATCACAGGGATATGAAAGACAGATAGTTGCACATCCATTGTGCGACGTAATGGTCCCAAATTGAAGATCTGAAATCAGTACAACCATATGGAGGTTCGGCTGCGGTGGCGACGGACATATTGAAGTGTATCGGAAGATATCGTTCCTCAAACGATTTCCACACGGATGGCCGAATTCGGATTTTGGAGCCGATCGAAGGCCCAAAACCCATGGATTCGGCATCATGATGAAGAAGCGACCCATGATCTTGAGTTTCACGAAAAACGGACAAGAGAAACGCGATCCGGAGAATCGGCGGAGGCGCGAGGAGGAAGACGACGCTTCTGGAAATTTCCTGACTACACGGCGTGTAGAATGGGCTACATGGTGTGTGTTTATCGGCGGACCACCTAGAGTGTACTCCGGGAGTACACGGACATGGGTTGGGTACACATCCAAGGACACGGCGTGTATACCCCTCCCCATCCAGACCCGGCCAGATACAAGGGATACCCCGTGTGCTGGTACACGGGCAGGCGACACGGACACAGACAGAGACCATGTACGGGCACATGGCCAGCGTACACAGAGCGAGCCCCAGGTGCTCGGACATGGCATGTGATTCTTCTACATGCCATGTAGTTACTTTCTAAACGACAAGCCAAATGACACGGTCCGTTTACACGGGCAGCACCAGGAGATAAGGAACATGGCATGTGTTTCTTCTACATGCCGTGTAGTTGAGTTTTACACAGCATGAACGGATGACACATGCGGTTTACACGTTCAGTAACCGGGGTCAAGGAACATGGCGTGTAACCATACTACATGATGTGTAACCAATTCTTCATGGCTTGAGCCAGTTTCCTTCTGTGACTTGGACTGATTTCCTTAGGGTTCATCCCCTTTGTCTTTCTCCTGAAGGTTCTCGGTATCATTTCCTATATACAGTAGTATGATTCCTTCAGAAGGACTTCCTAAATAGGGTTGTTGGAATCCCCTTAGTGAGACTAAGATCTAGATCCTCTATTCATTCCTAGAACCCTAGGTAGAGTTCTTGGTATTGACGTGGCCAACTTTACCCGAGCGTCGATCCTCTGCTTAGCGGATTAACTAAGACTGAGTTGTCGGAATCACCCCGTGACTTGGTTGTGATCCTCATTTGAGCATAATGTTCTCAAAGTTCTTGTGGAGTGTGTTCTCCCGGAACGAGTACTTCATATCTCTCTCTCTTCAGACCTAGGAGTGTGTTCTCCCAGTTACATGCTTAGTAGAATCTTCAAGCTAGATCTAGTGGTGGTTTCACAATGGTCACTGTGTATGAGTATATCTGGATATTCTTGTTATATGTTCTATAAACATAAACTATGTAGAGGTGATTGTACCTTTTTTTGTTACATTTCCCTTGTTGTTTTTACTTAGTGGTTTCGGGGTGTCCTACTGGGTATTGTTATACTCACCCAAACACGGGCTTTGCCCACACGTGTCTGTCTTGTGTAGACGAGTGAGCCTTTGACCGGATTCTAGGCGGACCAAGACCAGATGGTACTCAGTGGGATCAGACAGGCCGAGGTATGTTCCTACAGCTACAGACTGCAGTCCAAGCACCTTTCTTTACAGGTTGGACTTTGTTACGGACTCTCTTTTTGGTGGTCTGGTACTTTTGGCCTAGGGTTTTACATAGATTTACATTACATTCCTGTCGTACTCTGTTGGTTGGGTTTTAGTGTATGCATGCATATTTTCCTTTTAGTATTTTTTACTTTTCAGCTTTTTGGGCTTGGAGATGTGTGTGCATTCGTAGAGGTTTATAGGAAATGCCTCCCATGTTAGTAGCATGCCTACTTGGTGCTAGTCACCTGCCCCTGGCCTATTGGTGGCGGGCATGGGGAGTTGCGGCTCAGGCCCCACTGGGAAGGGTTGTGACAGACAGGTTTCATGTTCATTAGAGTTTTCACAGTGGTATATTAGTATTTAAATAGAGGAAAACAATGGAAGAAATAAATAAACAGATAATAGAGAATCATATGGATAATATATTCAATTTAATAAAAGTGGACAATACCAGTTTATAAAATAGATCAATACATGAAATATTATTAATACTCATCTGAATGAAGTAAATATTAGTAATACAATATAAAAATAAGGAAAAGATAGAAAATCCCCAAGGGTGATCTCTATGAGAACCTTGGGATCCAGCATGGCCATTTCTCCTAACTCCCAAGTGCAACCAACACATCAATCAACCTAGGTCCTGCAATATAAGGTCTACTCAGGTACCAAGTGTAACTAAGCATGGTGTGAGATATTAATCTCAATAGGCCAGCACCCACCTGTGTCTAGCCCAATCCCAATAGTGAAACATAAATTAAACAGTGTGCCTGCATGCACAAATAAACGAAGCAGTACAATTTAACTAAAATTGAACTACCTACTTCTTCACATGACTTCTGTCTGGGCATATAACCAGTTCATTAATTGATTATTACTAGTTTAAAGTCGAAATAAATTTCACATATATTGAAGGTTCTAAGATACATAAGGAAACCTATAATGACATATTCTAGTGATTTCCTAAGGTAATAACCAAGGTAACGTAGACCCAAGTGTCTCCAAATCAGTAATAACTCTTTCTTGGATAATTGTAAGAGTGTAATCTAAGGAGCATAGTCCATGTAATTCCACAATAATATGACTACCGAGTCCAAGGAGTTCATCCAATGTAAAATGGGGCTAAGCAATAACTAGGCATGATGGTCTTTAAGCATGGAACCTACTTTTTAATGTTTGATACAAGGAGTGTATCTAAAGAATCCTATAACGCTTCATGAGGGATCCTAAAGTGTCAAACCAGGCATCCAAGAGTAGACAAGGATCGGGATCCAGGTGTGTCTCAACCAATGTAAGCCGCATCCTTGAATCCGAATGGGGTCCCCGAGTGCTCAAGGGATCCCCCTACGGAATTCAAGGTGAGCTCGAGTCAGGCCACTCTGATTTGATTATGAGTTATATAATATTCTATTGGATTCAAACCATTCCTTTCATTAGTGTGCCAAGGCCATGCAGCATACAACCCTTGAATCAGGTCATAATTAAATGATTAATTCACTTTGTTCAAGCCTTTACTTTCATTAGTGTGACAAGGACAAGTATCTTGAAACCATTCATTTAATCCATTTATTTCATTTTCAACAGTCAAGGTTCACTCTGCAACCTTCCGTTAAATTGGTAAGGGGTGCTACACACATTTTACCAATAATTCATTTATAATCCTGAGTCTGTTCATGTAATTCCTACATGGGAATCCATGTATCACCCAATGTATAATTATAATAAGTCATTGAGTCCATCCATGGAAATCCTATTTGGGAATCCATGTATCACCGAATGTATAAATTCATTTAATACATTCAAAATTCATTTGAAGGTTAATCATCACGATTTAAGAATTTCATTTAATTCAACCCATTAAATTTACCAAATTATGTCAATTGTATTTATATGGCTCCATGGGTTGTATAATAGGTGTCAATGGAAGAAGGAAATCACCAACATTGGAAATTCCAATCTAACAAATGGACCAAGCACTTTGACGGTTCGTTGGTTCTTTTATAATTTAAATAGGAAAATATGTTTTTCTAATTCCATTAGGGGATATTTCCTAAACATTCCATAAACCAAATGTAACATTAAGGCATAAGAAATATCAATACAACAAGTCAAGAAATAATAATGGTCTAATCACTACTATTTATCATGAAGGCTGTGCACCTCCATTGAAGGGGTTTTACTATAAAATCCTGAATTTGATGATCAAAAAGTCACTTATTAAATTTAGTATTTAAATCATGAAATAAAATAAATCCTCTTTTAAGGGAAATTAAATCTAAACACCTCACTGAATAAATTAAAATATAATAAAAGCGCAGTAAGCAATTAATTAATGCAATTATAAAATTTGAGGACTTTGAAAGGGACCCTACCTCAGGGAGGAATTAATTTAATACCCAACACTTGATATATTTATCGATGATCACCCGGAACTTCTCCACATGTGAAAGCACATACCTTCAGACACACACACACACACACAGACACATATCCCTTAACTTAATGCACATCTTCCCCATTCCATGATGGAACATGCACATAGAAGATATACATATTTATATATATTCAAACCTATGTATATGTGTGTGCTCCTTCAAAATTGGTCACAAACCACTACACACTTAATAGGAACTCAAAATTAAGGCAGCAATGACCAACACACATCAAATTATTTAACAGTGAATCATTGATTATAATACCACCAATTATAAACTAAACATAATATAAGAACGAAGGAATAACTCACCTTAGCCCATTGGTGGAAAATCAAATCGAACCCATCTGCATTGCCTTCGACAACGGTTGTTGAAATAAATACAAGGGAGCCCTAATAGATTCTTTGCATAGCCTAACACCAAAAGGATATTAAAAAATTCATCAACTCCATCCCTAGGGTTTTTGGACAACCATGAGGTGCAATGGGGAGATAAAAAATCGGCTGAAAAAGGGGAGACAAGGGAGCATAAACCCTTACCTCAGAGATTTGGACTAGAATATCCAACACGATCTACATGAAATTGTTCCAGAAGGAGGGAGACAGAGAGGGAGGTGCATCAAACCTCATGAGGAAGAGGGGAGGTGGGTCGCGCGACCATGAGGAGGAAAGGGAGAGTCCTCTCATTAGGTTTTCTTTAAAACCTAAATGAAAACTATTAATATTAATAATAATAATAGTATTATTATTATTATTATTGTTATTATTATTACAATTAAACATTTATTTATTATTTATTATTCTCTCCCCTAAACTCATTTGAATATTTTTTTTAAATTTTAATTTAATTAATATAAAAATTAGTATTTAAAATAGGATCTAAACGCATGGTTTAGGCTGCCCCATTTATTAGACCTTGCACCGCCGGTGCACCACTTTACAAGCACCAAGGCACCCCACATGGTCTGGCCCACACAGTTTAGAAACCCTGCACAAACCATGCGTTTAATAGTGTTTAGGTACTTCTTAAATGACCAACCTAGAGGGATGGGTGCATGGTTTGGAAAACCATGTAAATCCCGGGCAAAATCTCTTGTCCACCTAAAATAAGACGCATGGTTAACTACTATGGTCTATACAGTTTCAGATAAACCATCGACCCTCTACAGGTCCATTAATACTTTTTTTCTTAGTTTGGAAATCGTAAAACTACTTGAGACACCTACGAATCTTAATGGGCCTTCTCCCAAGTCTAAAAAGAACTTGTTAAAGCGTTCCTGCATTCACCAAAAAAATTTGAATCATGGTTTAAAAAACAACCTGTCTAGTAATCCCAAATGGTCAAAATCCCTTCAGTTTTTTTCTAGTTCAAAAACATGAAACTCTACAATCTCCCCACTCTAAAAACTTCTCATCCCCAATAATCATTTGGAAATAAATAAATAACAACTAACCATCAAGGGTCGTGATGTTTCGTTCAAACAGTTTCATTGTGTTACCAATGACCAACCCATCTTTAAGAACTTTTTATGCATTCCACACTTAAGCCTTTACAACCTGAGCCAACACTCACATCAAACGTAAAAATTTAAACTAAACATACATGACCCTGTTAATATTGAGATAGCATCACTTCATCATCTCGATAAACATCCGACTGACGGCACTCCAAACTATAGGTCTTAACTTAAAGAAGGGGTCAAATCCAAGACACGATACCTCCACCACCAGATTTTTTGTACAAAGCATGCCTCTAAGAGTCCTAACAACAATCCTGGAATGATTTCATTAAAAAGTAACTATCGAATTCTGATTGACGTAATATAAACTGGTCATACAAGCTTTCTCAGAAGAAACTTCTGACCATAAAACCCCACTCACCTTTAATCTAGAGATGTTCTTTGAAACGGTTCCATAGAACTGTTCACATTGAATAAGAAAAAGAGAGAATGAGTCGAGCCACTTGGCTGACATATCTTGAAGATGCTTGACTTAGGCAGCCAATGAAGTTAAAAAGAAATGGATGAAGTCCATGGGTCTGACCAAGGCATTCCTACTTAGGAACCCTTGAATTTCTCAAGACATATCAAACCTTGATAAGAACCACGCATTACCTTGTAACACTAATAAAGATATACCAAAAATCTCAACAACATTTAAAGAATTGGTGTGGCATAAGGCCGAAGCACTCTTAGTGAATTGAATATGATGTCAAGATAGGGGGCATGATCCTCACTTATCTAAATACACAAATAGTGTTGAAACGACTTTCAGTCAAACACACCCAACTACTAGAAGGAAAAACAGTTGAACCACAACTGGTCGACATTAAGGAAGAAGCTGAAATTCCCCTATCGATGCACTAACATTTAACCGAACACATTCCTTTACTACCCAAGGAATACCGCGATCAATCTAGATTTAACCACCAAAGTCCTCCAAGATCGACAATTTTATTTGGATGCAAACACAATAAACTAGATCAAAGTCATGATGCCGATCCAGCATGAACATTTCAAAAACCGAACTTCCCCAAGGGATTTTAAGTAGAAGTGGCCATTTTCAGTGGTCATCTTGGGTTGTTCCCCTTTCACATGGAAGGAAATGTTTACCAGGTTCAACATGACTCTCCCCACCTTAGGAGTGTCCTAGTCACAAATGAAAGAAAACTAGATGCTCATAAGTGCTCGATATAAAAAAAAATTAAACAATCACATGGTGCTCCTCTGATCCATACTCATGTATTTCATCATTTGGACATTAAAGTGAAAACCAAACGGATTGGCGTTTCAAAACACTTGAGTCTTGATGAAGACATCTGATGCATTGGGATGAACTCTGTTCTTTAATCGCTGGATAGGTACTGTGTATAATAATGCATCTTACCTCGAGATTTTAGAATCAAAGCGGCACACCCTTGGTACTACCCATAGGCTTACCAACCCTATGCATTAATGTATTGGATGAACAATATAATATATTTAACCTCAAGTCACATCAACCCATATGACCACTAACCTTGATGATTTCAAACCAAGTCGTCCATCACAATGGAAAACAAAAAGACAAATGACCTACGAAACGGCTGACCATTCCCAAGTCATGTCTAACCTATAGAAACTGATCATTACCCACTGCTCATTCCCATACAAGGGTCATTGATACCATGATCAACAATATGAAAAACAACGACATTTAGAAGGAAATAATCCTATAAGGGAAAAAGGTAGATGAATGGAACAAAACATTAGGAAAGTCACATCAATAGAAATTTAATTAAATTTTTAGGGTGATACCTACCGTGGGCTAGCTCCATTAAAAAAACTTCATCAATATCACTAGGTCAGGCGAACTGAAGTCACTACCTTAAAATCCAATCATGAAATTAATTGCTAATAAAGAAATTCCCAAAGGAAAATGCCTACAGTTCCTTTCAAAGGAATGTTAAGAGACATCAAAATGACCCTTACACAAGGATTTGAATAGAGGAAACCACATATGGGTTCCATTTACTAGGCAATTACATTTATTCACATTATAGATCATCATAAATTTAAAATATTTGAAAAATACATCAAAGAAGAATAGAAAAGTCTCTATAAACATGCTTTTTAAAACATTTTCCTTCTATTGACATCCTGTCATTAATTAGTCAATTTGTCACATAATTTTTTTTAACAAATAAGGTGACCTACGAGGGTCCCACTAAGCCTACTCGAGTTCATCAGAAAGAGACCCAATATTAGTTGCTCAAATTTTTAATGTTCAAACACAAAAATGAGTCATCTCAAAATAGACATTACCCAACTGACCTATTTGGGCCCAATTTTTCCTTTATAATTTAACTATTTGACTTCAAATTAAAACTAAACAACTCTTACAATTTATAATAATTTCAAACATAGCATGGCCATTACATTTAACATCGGTTTCCATTTCCCAATTCATGAAGCATCCATAGACTCCATAAATTGAAAATTGGCACCCATTTATCGATTCAAATGTTAATTCTTAATTTAAAAAAATTATATAGAATTGTATAATCATATGGGTGGCCACCTACCAACCTATAAAGGTCCCATACACCTTCCAGTTTTTGAATTTGGCCCCCCTTTACCAACCAATTCACCTAAGCATTAAAATTTTAAAACCTTTACATTCTATCAACATCCTTTGAATGTATTTATATTATGCTCCAAAATAGTTTGAATATTCAGGTTACCCTTTCCCGGTTGTAAGGCACCCATACACCTTACAATTAGAAATTTGGTTTCCATTCATTCACAACCCATATAGAAATGAAAAATATTATTCCATCATAAGATGTTAGTACACAGGAATTCTATGACACATAATCATGGAATGTGAACAATAAGTCTCACTAAAGAAAAATATAGCATTGAAAAATGACAACTAGGCATGGAATATCAATCAAGGCACAAATATTAAGTCAGTAGGGATATTATAAATGCAACTAAATGGCATGGAGATTTACATGGAATGTAAATTTTTATGTGCCTAGTATGATGCATGAAATGAAACCTCCTTGCCATATAAGGACAATAGTAATATTCCATTAAGTCCATAAATCGTAATTAGTGAAAAATACTCCAGTCACTCAATGTGAAATTATATCAAATTTAAATCAAACAACATGAACAAAATTTCTTTCCCTAGCCACTTGGTCATTTCCCATAAATGGGGTAATTAGTCCCAAACATGACTATTATACAAGATTTGACACATTCCTAGTCTCTTGTCTGCTAACCCCAAACAAAAAGAGAAAGGAAATTTTTTTAGCTATAATACCACATTGTAGTGTCTCGTCTAGTCTTACCACAAAACTAGTAGCTAGACAGGTTGGTTAAAAGGGATCAGGCATGTCTCCTCATATTCCAGAGGCTACTGACTAAGAGAAATCGTCTCAGGAGGTGATTTTGGGGAGACTATAACCTCTTATAAAAGTTTTCACAGTGATGTATCATTATTTAAATAGAAGACAATAACAGGAGCAGTAAATAAAAATATAATAGTGTGATGGGAGGATAATATGTTCAATTTAATAAAAGTGGCTAATGCCAGATTATACAATAGATGAATTCATGACATGGTATTAATACATATATGAAATTAATAAATAGTACAACACACTTTTCAATACAGTATAAAAATAAGGAAAAGACGGAAAATCTCCAAGGGTGATCACCATGAGCATCCCAAGCTCCAACTATGTCCTTTTCTCCTAACTCCCAGGTGCAACCAACACATCAATAAACCTGAGTCAGGTATTATTAGCTCTAATCAAGAACCAAGGGTACCCGAAAAGAGTGTTAGATATAAAATTCAGAAGGACAACACCCACCGATGTCTAGCACAATCATGATAGTGCAACATAAATTAAACAGTGTGCAAGTATGAAAAAATAAAAGAAGTAGTACAATGTAACTAAAATACAAGTACATTCTTAATCTCTCAAATGGTGTCTGAACATATGACTAGTTCATTAATTTATTATTACCAGTTTATAGTTGAAACACATGTCAGCTATAGTGAAGGTTCCAAGATACACATGGAATCCTATAGTGATATCTATTAGTGAAGTCCCAAGGGAATAACTAAGGCAACATAGACCTCAATGGTCTATAAATCAGTTATAATTATAGCCTAGATAAGGGTAAGAGTATAATACAAGGAGCTTTGTCCAAGGTATTATATAATAACATGCCTACTGAGTCCATGGATTCCATCAAAGGTAAAATGGGGCTATGCAATGAATAGGCCCGATGGGCATAAACCATGGAACCTACTATTCAATGTTGGATCCATGGAGTGTATCCAAGGAATCCTATAATACTACAGAGGGATCCTAAAGTGTCATACCAGACATCCAAGAACATACAAGGACCGGTTTCTAGGTGGGTCTCAACCAAGGCAAGACGCATCCTTGAATCAGAATGGGGTCCCTGAGTGCTCAAGGCATTCCCCTAATGAATCCAAGGCGAGATCAAGTTAGGCCACTTCTATTTGATAATGAGTTGTATAATAGTCCATTTGGTTCAAACCTTGCCTTTAATTAGTGTGATAAGGCCTAGTAACATTAAAAATTTGAATGAAGTCATAATTAATCAATAAATTCATTTGGTTCAAGACTTTCCTTTCATTAGTGTGACAAGGCCATGTAGTTTTCAACCATTCATTTAATCCATTTAAGGAATTTTCAAGTGTCATAGTTTAGTCCTCTACCTTCCATTAACATCTACAGACATGTAACCAATTATTCATTTATGAACCTCAGTCCATCCATGGAATTCCAAAATGGGAATCCATATTTCACCCACGGTATAATTTTAATAAACCATTGAGTTTGTCAATGGAATTCCTATTTGGGAATCCTTGTATCACCCAAGGTATAAAAGCATTCAATACATTCTAAATTGATTTAATAATATTATTTTAAGTTTAATCACCATTAATTGACCATTTAATTTAATTCAACCCATTCAATTTACCAAAGTATGTTAATTGTATTTATAAGGCTCCATGGGTCACTTAATCGGTGTCAATGGAAGATGGAAATCACCAACATGGAAATTCCAATCTAAAAACTGGACCAAGAACTTAGATGGTGCCTTGGTTTTTTAATCATTTAAAAAGGGAACTCATTTTTTCTAATTCCATTAGGGCTCATGTCCTAAACATGCCACATCTCAAATGTATCCTCAAGGCTTAATAAATATCAATACAAAATGTCAAGAAAGCATAAATGACTAATCACTACTGTTTAGCTTGAAAGCATCACTCCTCTACTAGAGGGGGTTTATTATAAAATCATGACTTTGTTTATCAATAACTCAATTATTACTTTTAGAATTTAAATCATGAAACATACTAAATTCACATTTAAGGGACATTAAATCTAAAGACTTTACTAAATAAATTAAAATTTAATCAAAGATCAATATGTAGATAATTAATGCATTCATAAAATTTTAGGATTTGTAAAGGGACCCTAGCTCATGGTGGAATTAATTTAATACCCAACACATGACATATTTATCGACGATCACTCGAAACTGCTCCACATGTGCACACACAGACCTTCATATATTCCCCCCACATATGTATATATTTATTAACATAATGCACATGTTCCACACACCATGAGAGAACACGTACATGGAAGACATAAATATTTATATATATTCATACCTAATTATATGAATTCACACCCAAAAAATTGGTCAAAACCCTTGACACACAAAATAAGAACACAAAATTAATGTAAAAAGGACCAACAAAAGACAAATTAATTACTAGGGACCCATAAATTATAAAATCCCCAATTATAAACTATGTGGAAACAATGAAAAAAAGGAAAAACTCACATTAACCCATTGGCGGTGATTCAAATCGAACCGATCCAGCTCACCTTCTATAGTGGATGTTGAAATATGCTTAAGGGAGTCCCGATATATTCTTTTCATACCCTAACACTGAAAGGAATCCAAAAAATGCATCAAACCTTACCCTAGGGTTTTCAACCAAGCATGAGGAGGAATGGGTAGACCATAAATCGACTGGAAAATGAAGGATAGGAGATAAGAGAACCTTTCATCATAGCTTTGGATAAGAATTTCCAAGACGAGATTGTTGAAATCAAGTTGCAAGGAGGGAACCAGAGAGGGTGCTGCGTCGCGCCTCATGAGGAAGAGGGGATGTGGGTCACACGACCTGGAGGTGGAAAGGGATATGCATCCCTTTAGGTTTTTTAAAACACCTAAATTAAATATTATAATAATAATCATCATAATAATAATAATATTATTATTATTACCATTAAACATTTCTTTATTATTTATTATTCTCCTCCTTAAACTCATTTAAATAATTTTTATTTTTATCTTTTATTATAATTAAAATAAAATATCATTTTTCAAAAAGGGACTTGATGCAAGGTCTAGGATACATGGTTTGACAGATCGTGCACTACCCATGCACCCCTTTATTGGGCACCAAGGCACCCTATACGGTTTGGCCCGAATGGTTTAGAAACCATTCACTAACCGTATGATGAACAGTCTTTAGGTACATCCCGAACTAGCAACCTTGGGCACTAGGTGAAGAGTTTAGAAAATAGTGAGAGGCCCATGCAACAATTACTGTCCACCTGGATAAAGTCACACAGTTACCTGTTATGGGCTGCATAGTTTCAGAGAAACCGTGTGCCCTCTACAGGTCCTTTAGAACCTGTTTCTCTAGGTTAGGTACTCCAAAAACTCCTCAGTCCACCCCAGAAAATTAACGAGCCTTTTCCCAAATCTGAAAAAAAAAACTTTTTAAATTGTTCCAACATTAAGAAATAAGTTCTGAAACCTTTTTTAAAAAATGACCCATCCAGTAAAGGAAAAAAATAAAAATCCCTTGGATTTTTGGCTAGTTCAAAAACATGGGACTCTACATTCAGAAAGGGTTCTTTTACTTGCTCTTGGTATCCTTTTTTGGAGATTTATTCTTGTATCTTGGACAATACCCACATCTATAGAGGGAAATCATGAAGTGTAGGGGGTTTTGGTTCTTGAATTGGGGGATTGGAAGCTCCGTTTTGCACAAGAGTTGGATGAATCTTGTATAGCAGCGGTGGACTTAGATGGTGGTGGATGTATGGCCACTGACTTCTCTGTACCTTGAAAAGTGGCGTTATTGCACTTGGTCTGAAGAGGGATTCAGATAGGGCTTCAACAACAAGAAGGATTCCTCCAGGTAAATCAAAACCCCTTGTGGGGGGGGGGTCAACTTGGTATTAATGATTGTTCATTGATTATTGATCCTTGTTTATGTAGATGATTTGATGGATTCTTGTAATCTGTTATTCCATACATAATGAAAACCCCATGGTTACTCTTCCCCATTCATGTAGGCCAATCAGCTGAAGCATGTAATTCTTTGGATCCATTTTTTGACTTTCTGCATTTTATTTTTTCAACCCTGTTAATTTTTGAACACACTCTACTTCTTGAATGAATTTTGAGTTTAAATTTATTTGAGTTTAGTTACTTTCTGTAAAATCCTTTGTTCAATTCTGGTTACTGTAATTTTGTTAGATGAATCCTATTATGTTTATTAGCTTTTTTTAATAGTTATAGATAAATAAACATTAGTTTAGTTTCATATTTTGAGTTTTCAAATTTTTTTATAACCAAATGGATCTTGGATATTCAAATGGGGACTTCCTTGCGATGTCCAACCCCCCAAAAATAGAGGATAACAAAGGCGTTGTATTTGACATTGAAGGGTAGGATGATGTTTGACTGGTCATGGATGTCAAATTCTAGTAAAGAACAATAGCTGATTGCAATGGGAGGGATGAAAAAGAGAGAAAACCGAATTTGGGATTACATGGAAACAAATTGTGGCCCTAATTAATACTATTAATTGAGAGGATATTTCATAATCCTAATTTTTTACCCATATTTATGTATACATTATGAAATGACCATGTTAAAAATATTTCAATGTCTCATTGAATATGAAAGTATATTATTTGATGATGCAAAGGAAATTTTAAAATTACAAATATTACATCGTATATTCTGAGAAAAATATTATCCTAAAATTTACCATCTATTTTATCATGTTTTTTACTTCTTTATTTTAATTTGTGAAAAATAATTACTTCAATGGTATACAATTATGTAAATATTGAAAAAATTGTGCTCCACCATTTTATAATATTTATTGGCATCTTAAAAATAATAATTTTATTCATTTAATTAATAGTTTCTTGGTGCACTACAAAATAAAACTTATATTTATTTAACATGTAATAAATTTTAACTAACTTTATTATGGGATTGATACTATTTTCAACATATAGAATATTTACCCCATTAACTATTTTACTACTAGTTTATGTAATTTTTTTTGTTTTTTGAAAATAAAATATCTATTATGAGTTTTTCTATAATTCGTTCTAATTTTTAATAGTTTCGTACATTTAATATTTCAATTTTACTTGGGATCAATCCATATCCATCCCAAATTTGGGGAGTTATTTATTCCGCATCAGCGCATGGTGTGGCGATCCACACTAGTGGAAGATGGTCACGTCAAGAAGTCGTTGTTGGTAAATGATAGAGGGGGTCACTACATAGCAAAGATTTAGGGTTTCAGTGTCGGCTGACATTGATGAGTCGATGGGGGCTTCACAACTTTCAAGGTCTGGGAAACACATTATTTTTAAGATTCCAGGTAGCGACAGATGCTTACGGCATTACAATGATGTGATTTTCAATGACGATTCTACAAATAGGGGATCATTCGGGTGAGGTGTGAACCACATAGACCAAGAGATGTCCTATGGGTCTGCTGGGTATTTGGACCTATTGTGTCGAGTTTAATACCTGGAACTACAATAGCTATATAATGACATCCCTCTGTCCTTAATAATAAGAGGGTTTCTTTATTTTATTAAATATAATGGGTACTTCCTCCCTACAATTAATATATATATATATATATTCGTTGAAAAAAATTGATAATTGAAATTAGGTTAATGGTAGACTGTATAATTTATTTCCATACATAGAATCTAAACTTTTCCCTCTTCTAAATTTCTTATAAAAAAATAAAATTCATCATATTTAATAAACATTTTATTTCTAAATAAATTGATTCATGAGGTGTGGAATTTTTTTACATGAACTTATCAATAAATAAAATTTATCTCAGTCATAAAACATGATAAAATTTGTCAAAAAATTATTTAAATAATAGCTGTTTTTAAGAGAAAGTATAAATTTTTTAAAAGTAAAAATAGTTAATTTTGTTATTTTACAACTTGTTTTGGTAACACAATTTCTTTATTTTAAGACTTTTTTACACTCCCATATAAAACTAAATTTCTTCAAATGAAATTAATAGGGAAAAAATCATCTTTTTTTGTGTTTGTGGGTGTGTGTTTGTGTGTTTGAAATTTATAAAAAATATATAAATTTGATTATTTTTATCATAGTAAATTTCCTGATAAAATATTATTTTTTTAAATTATAATTTTTTACGTATATTAATTTTATCTCACACATTGACGTAACCAAATTTCATGTAAATACTTAAAAAATATTATATATGTATATAATATATTAAAAAATTATATCACATAACACATATAATTAATTTTTATTATTGATAAGATATAAGTGGGGAGATAACATTTTTTCATATTTTACATCTACACTAATTCAAAACCAAATTTTATTTGACCTGTTATGTGAGAGAAGATTTTTTACAACAGTAAAAAATTGATTTTTTATTTTATTAAACTAGAACATAGAAATATTATAAAACAACATAACCAATCCTTACAATGGTCTAGAGGAAAAGATTATAACCAATAAAATTAATTCCATAAATCAAACAATGAGGCTTGATAGTATGAAACACAATTACCTTCTCTTTTTATAAAAGGGCACTCCCAAGATTAGGATAACAAAATCTGAATTTCATCTATGATGGATGGAAAAACCTATCCACTCCCCTTCATAACATGAAGAGAGATGATAATAATATGAAAATCTGATTCAATGTTAATTTTCTTCCACCCCTGGGATGTGGTGATCACCAAGATAGAAAAAATACCCATCGCCTCAGCAGTAAGGGAGGCCCATATAAAGTCACATAGAATAATGAATGGTGTATAAAGAAGGATATTTTTAAATAATGACTTGTATTATAAATTTATTTCAAATATTATATGAGATAAATTTAATTTCACAACTATATATTAGCACTTTATTAGTACTAAAAAATTCATTTATTATCACATTTATTGTGCTCATAATGTATATGCTGATAAAGGCAGTTCTTTATCAACACCTGTTTTTCACATATAAAATCATTTATCACGTGCTAGATTTTTTTGAAGAATATAACATCAATCTACTACAAAAAATTAAACATATGAATCATTTCTAATTTCAAAGGATAATCACTGTATTTTCTAATTATAAAAAATATATTTAAATTGAATCATTTCAATATAGTTATCATAAAAATTAAAATGATATATAGCAGTGAAAAAAAATAACAACTACAACCATGTTAAAAATAATGTTACTCAAAATAGTTCCTATTAAAGGATCAAATAGTTTTTTAACAAAGTTTCATGCATCTATAATTAAAAAAATCTTCTTTTATTAATTATATATAAATAAATGAAAACTAATTATAATTATAATGTCTTATAATACGAGATAAATTTTAATTAATTCACAGTATATATTCTTTATTGGACATGATATATTATCCATAAAGTATAACATTATACATAAAAACATGTCATAATGAAATATAGAAAAATATTACAAATACCAATTAGAGATATAAAAAATGTACATTGGCTATTTGACAGATGTGTGTAAAACAAAAATGATGGTTAATTCTGAAAAATCATATTGGATTATTGTTATTATATTGTATGACATATTGATATGTTATTTATTCCTAACATTGAGAGATTAGTTAATAATAGTTTTATGATTTTTTTTCGATAATCTGAGTTTGTTTACATAGTTATGATCATTCAAGAAAAATATATATTTTATAGATACCTTTAAAATTAAAGAGACACATCGTATCATTCTAAATAAATTTGACATTAGATTAATTTGTGGTTTTTTTCATAAAATTCATAAATGAATCAACTACCACTATCCTAAATATTTATGAAAATTTGATATTGTCTTCCCTATTTTGATCATTTAGTAAGAAACTATATATTAAAAATTCCCAGGGGGTCTATGCCGAGCAGTAGCTGCTGGTTCTACCCCTCACTCTTCATGGGAAATAGAACATGCTCGAGTCCCTCCAAGCATAGAAACTGTGCATATTATGAACATAGTGATTCACAAACATTACCAAGCTAGTCAATATTCACTGCACTCTGGGCATGGTGGGACCCCCAATGGGTGGTTAGTGTTACCCTTACACACGTTTTGTAGATGGGTGCATACCCGAGTGGTAAAGACTCCCTGTAATCCAGCATCCGACCCGAGTTCAGATCCAAGTGGGAGAGAATTTCTGTAGGTATTTTAGTAGACACTACAATGGCACTATACAACTATAGCATTGTGGGTACTATAGAAGGTATTATAGTAGGGTATTTTAGTAGCATAAAAATTCATCTTGAAAGGGATTTCAAACCACTAGGCCTTCAAGACATTAAGGGGATGGTGATGCAAACATGACCTTTAGGTGGTGAAATAGGTATGGTGAAAGAAGAAACATTGGATTATCTAATGGTAGCCCTACATTACATGAAATGAGCTTCATACCCATTGGGCCTTTGTTCCGAAAAACATATAATGTAAAAAAGTGTCTAGTTGGGTGTTTTATCTCTTGGGGGGGCTATAACCTTCCTTTCTAGCCTATATGTGTGTTGTGTGTGTGTGTGTTTGAATGAAATTTTACCCTCAAACACATAATATAATATATATTAAAAAGTAACTGTCAATCATTCTGGTCACATTGCGTGTATGATTCATATGCGTGTTTTTCTAACAAGTCACAAATTAATTAAATATCCAAATCTAAAAGTTTCAAAGTAATCTGATCTCATTTCTGGAGTTTATAGTCTTAGTTATATATTTATAGAACTAAAAAGACTTATAATTATATTAATCCACTTTAAATCATTTATATCTCAACACATATTAGGTAATTAATGTTATCTCCTAAGTTAGAATAATGTGGGGGTTTTTCATCAATGTAAAAAATTTAGTTGTTGATTATTTCTACAACTTTTCCAAGAATTTCTAGTGTAGTTCTAAGTTCATTAAAAGTTCAAACATTATTCATGGTATTTCTAATTTTTTTATTATGAGATTATTGTCTTTTTTACTGCTAATTAGAGTTTAAAAGTTAAGAATACAACCATGGGAAGCCTACCCTTGATTAAGTATATAGATATACATTGTAAAAATTCCCATTATAGTATAATTATATTTTCAATGGTAGATGAAAAAATGAGTTTATTATTTTTTATCTCAATGCCCCAGTATATCTTATTGATCATTTGAAGGTCACATGAATTCAAATATTCCACCATTGTTGTAGTATATAGATATCCACTTTGAAAATTTACATTATAGTATATTTGATGATAAAAAGGTAGATGATAAAATGAATTTATTTATTTGGATCATTTCCCTAATATGTATTATGGCTCATTGGATGGTAACATGAATTGAAATATGCTTTAGAGTAGTTTTCCTTTCCATGATCAACACAAAAATCCATTTATTTTCATTCTCAAAAGTAGTCTCTATTGGGTTTGATGTAATATATGGTGGGGTTTTTTTCTTTTCAAGTCATTAAGAAGTTTTATGTTACAGATGTTTAAATTAACACTAATATTAAACGTTAAATTATATATTATTACTTTTTGTATCATTCTTACACGAATGATTTTTTCTAATGAAAATTAGTTATATTTTAGTGTTTTAAAATTATAGTTTAAGGTAATAAAAATATTAAAAAGATCTAGGATATACTAATTGATAATGGATGAAGAGAGATATAACATTGTGATTTTTATCCATGAAGGAGAAAGGTCACATTAAACATGGAGAGGATTACTAGTAATCAAGAAATTATAGAGGTAGTGGATGGTTATAAGAAGAGAAGGATAATGAATATATGTGATGTACAATATTTGAAAAAATAATATTAATTGATGTTAATTTGAGAAAGAAAAAAATTATATAAGTGATAGGAAACACCACTTTTGGAGGATAATAAACATTATGACACTATTTAAGATCTTGATTCATTCATGAAAAAAACTATTTCTTCACATCGATATTTTATTTATCAATATTTGTGTAGTTATGAAAAAATGAAGATACATAAATTATTGTGTATAGAATTCTCATCATTACTAGAAAATGAAAAATTTCTATCACAACTAGGTACCTTTATATAGAAATTATATATATTTCTATAAAAGGACCCCATATATAAATTCATAATAGGGTATCCTTACCATTTTTTTAAAGAATAACATTTATACTCTGAAGACTAATAATGTCCTAGGATACCCTCCATATGTCTTCACTTAAAATAAAATGTCATATGATTACCATTTTACAATATTATATCTGTAAAAACTATTTTCCTTATAGAATTTTGAAGACCTATTTGTGGGTAAAAGTTATCGTTATAATATTTTAATGATATAATAGCTTAATATATTGATTTACTAGACCCAACATTTCACTTCACCTTTTTTCATTAACTGTATTAGTATAGTCCTTCGTCAATCATTATAAATGACATTGAATATAATGTATGTTTCAAATGAAGTACCCCCTTTACGTAATGTTTCTTTATATGTTTAAATATACATGTTATAGAACATCCAATAACATGATCCACCATATTAATATCAACATTATCAAGTGGAAGTGGTAACATTCTAGTAGGATTGTTAGTGACCTAAATTCCTACTCTCATGTCATCAATTTTATGTTTTCTAAATAAGTAAGGTATCTCCTTCGTTATTGTAAACTATACATCTTTAAACAAGGTGATGATTGGGTGATGATAGATATTAACCACAATTTGTTTAAGGTGAAATTATTTATACACAATATAATTATAAATAATTGTTTGTTTTATAATTAATATACACTTTCATTATAAAAACACGAATTCCATAGGTAAGGTAGGCCTTTTAAGGGATGAAATTTCAATAAAATTTTGGTTGTGGAAATATGAATTGTGTTTTTTATTTTATTGATTATTCTTGTTGGTCCATTAAAAAGAATGTACTATTATTTCATTTTCCTATTTACTCTTTCCTCTATAATTTTAATATTATTAATCATGTCATTCGTTTTCTTATTAGACTACACCCATGTTCATTTATTCCAAATGCAGCCTCATATTGAGACTCTAAAACTCACACCCCTAACATGAGCAATCATTTCTAGACACTTCAAATCCTTCACAACTAGTTCATATTTAGTTATGAAAGTTGAATCTTATTGTGTGTAAATCAAATAAAAATAATGAAAAATTTGTTTTTATTATAATGTTTAAAAATATTTATGAAATAAAATTCTAATAATTGAATTATTTTACATGATTATTATACTTTTTGTGTGTTTTTGTATTCTATTTCTCTATTTTCATTTAAATCATATTTCTTATATAATATATGATGTGGGATGGTGGTAGATATAGATTCTTATTGATCAATCATCATATAAATATAAAAATCATAATTATATTATTTTTTATTTCACATCGAATATTTACTATAAATTTAAAGCATATAATTTTCTTTTTCAGTTATAGTGTTCCCCATCCTTGCTTTATTGTTGGGGTGTAGTGATTTTATTAGACATTGATTATATCTGTAACTCATTTTATATTTCATAAATTAAATATTATGAACCAATGTACTTTATACATGTAATGTAAAATAAACTTAAATCTATTACAAGATACCTTAAATTACTTTTCACTATGATGGGCAACAAAAGCATCCCATGTTGCATGATTTATTATGTTTTCACAAAAAAATTGGTGTGTGGGGTGTGACATTACCCTTAAAAACACCTAGGGTTTATTATGGTAGGATTTATTTAAAATGATCTATGAAACATTTTTGCAACTATTATTACCCATTTCATTCGAGAGTCTTCTAATATAAATGTGTTATAAAAATAAAAATAAGTACCAAATAAATACTTAATTGTCAATTTTTATGTAAAATATTTAGAGTATATTAAATTTTATAATATTATATTCCCAGATGGTTTTGGTTTGATACATGAACAATATTGTTCCTTGTGGTAATATTAGTTCCCATGTGCATTATATTACTAACTCTAGTTTAAATAATGAAAATTGATTTCTTAGGGTTAAAAGGTAGACCATAAACATTCCATATAACTTCAAAATTATCACGTCAAATTCTCACTCTACTAAATTTCAATAACATAGTCATGTGAGGGAATATTATATTTTTTTGGCAATATAAATTTTTTTGACAATATTACATTTACGTTGTTTCTCACCATTAGTCTTTTTCCCACCATTAGCAAGTTGTTTAACATTATACAATTACACATTTTTATATCATTTTTATGTCTTTCATTGAGATTGGAAACATCAATAGGTTCAAAATTGATTATACACATGACTGAAGTTCAATTTTATGAATCTCAATTCATTGATTTTATCTGCACTTTCATTATCAACACATTTTCATCAATAAAGATCTACTCAAATTCCATATAATCCAACTCCCATATTTTTTGGATGATTAAAACATAAGAAATAATCATATAAATTAAAATTATTCCCATGCTACTAGATGTTTTCTTCATTTCTACAATAAGAGTCATTCTAATCTTTTTAACTATAAAACATTAAAAAATTTCATGTGTATAGAACATATTGCTATTAATTGCATATAAACTATAAGACAATATATGCAATATGGTTCTTTTTATAACACTCAAACACTTACTGAAATTAATTTCAATTTTTTTAAATAAATCCATAAAAATATGGTTGAAAAACAACCATATTAACCATTGATTATTTATATTTGATATCTAATTTTTAACCCCTTATGGACTAAAATTCTGAATAATTCAATTATGAGATTAAAAAATTAGCTCAAATTTTTTATTATTATATATACCATAAAGGTGATCATGCTTCCAAACTATGATGGTAATCGTGATAACATCTCTTTTGAAATTACTTCAGCATGAAGACACCATCAATGACATGATTTTGGGATGAATGTTTCTTCCACATCAGATAAGTATTAATTATTGAATTAAATAGATTCATTAATAATATACATATGTATAATACAATCATTCATATGATATTTATTTTTTTATATACACTTTCAAAATCATCATATACAATTTAATGAGGTATATCCATATATAATGTATAGGGACACGCAATTAGATCACTCTAACAAAGTAAACCATCATGATACCCATTTTACCAATGAATGGATAACAGAATTACATATATAATTTATATAATATGACATCAATTTTTTTAATTAATTAAAAATTCACTTGGTCTATATCAATTCTAGATGTATATTAAAAAATTAATACATTGTTATTATGTGATGGGAAATGTTTATAGAAATAAAAAATTTGTCCATAGAAATTATTTCTTCAATCCCCACATGAAAATAATTTTATTTTAATCCCTTTAACTTCATTTCATTCATTAAGAAAATATTTTCGATATTTTATGAATACCACTCTTGAACTATTACATAACTTTTGATGTTTTCTAATGAAAATCTTTATTTTCTTGGGAGAGTGTGATCCACTAGAGGAAGAATAATCTCATCTCTATCATTTAATGGTACCAAATCTTCTCTTATCCCCAAAATGTTCATTTCAAATATAGGCTTTATGCTATATTTCATTTTTCCTAGTGGTTATAGTAATGTAACAATGACACAATCTCATAAATTGTTTTGAATATGCATGGAAACAATAAATTATCTAACATAAAAACAAATATAATAAACTACAATTATTAACATCTATCACCTTTTCAAACGTATTTTAAAAATATTTTTCCATAAAATTTTACTGAAAATAGTGAAAATTTTATTTACATTATTAAACTTTTCAATACTTATTAATGAATAAGGTATCATACCTTCTTCCACATTTTCCATGATTGATATTTATCTTCTCATTTGGGTTAAAATTTATGATATCCATGATGTTAGGCCGGGATAGACACAATGAAGAAAAAAATAGGCGGGGTGAATTGTGGTTTTCAAAATATTTACATATAAAAAACACCTATCTTGCTAAGAAGCATTGCTTTCCTTTTCTATCAAAGATGAGTGACCAATGAAAATAAATAAAGGAAATGAATAAAAAATGTATAGATATTTATGGAATAAATATCCCTTATTACTATCCAACAATTATCTACTCCAAGATCTTATTGATTTTAAATAATTCATATTATCATAAGACCTTCAAAAATCCAAAACTGAATACAGGTAGTTGACACCATTACAATAAAGATAAATAGATCATTCTAGTTATTTTACTAGGGACTAAATATCCACATCTTAGTACAAGATGTTAACACTTAACCATGACTGACTAAATGAAGGTGAAATTCAAATAAATAAAGAGTTTCATTTTTTATGGTACTGGTTAAACTTCACAGTATGCCGGAACAACTGACTAGTGAAATCAGATCTTCAATGCAGCAAGACATAAAATATATATTCATCATTTGAATATTTTTCATTAAATAGTAGTAAATAAAACACCATAAATTTGATTAAACATGAATTTCTCCAAATTTAATCTTTACCAAACTCTTTTTCTTACATAGGAAGATGTAAAAAATTAAATGTCATTATAGGGATGACAACAAAATAGAGTAAATTATATATATCTAAACATGTTTTTCTCCAAAGTGTAGTTCTGAAGGAAGAAACACACATATTTTACTATATACATATATAAAATCTTACTTTTTTTAATTGTTGTATATATTTTATCTATTGTATATCTTCTTTGATGAAGATCATCTCCATATTTATATAGTAGGACAAAAATAACTAGGACAAACCATCTCCAGAAATATGTCACTCTAAATCATGAATAATTAAATTCAAAAACTATCATGAGAGTCATAATCTCTACTAAGACTAGTAAATTTCTTTTATTTTGAATAAAATCCATTAATAAAATCATAAATATCTTTGAATCTATCATAAAACAACTTTGAAGTTTTGTTTATTTCCCTCAAGATGTTGTATAAATCTCAGATAATATCATAGATTTAAAAATCCGTGTTTAATAGTAAATCGTATTATTAATTCATGCAATGAAAAAACATATAATGTATGGTTGACAACGTATGGATGGTTACATATAAGGGTTGATGTACCATCAATTTGCTTCATAAAATGTAGGTTTTCTTCCAAACGTATTGTTCATGAACCATACATTCCACTTTCTCAAACATTAGGATCCATACTAATATAGGATTGATGATCTATACACACTATTCCAAATGTTGGGCTCCTTTCTTACATTACGGTTGTACCCATAGGGCGGGAAAAATATTTCTTGAATACATTAAAACATGTTTTGAATACTTTATCAAATATTCCCCATGGATGAATGTCTTGAATATAATTTTAGAATAAATATTTCCCCAAATATTAAATTCCTCAATTTCACTTAAATTGACTTAATTAGTAACACAAATGTGGATATTTGTGATCATATTAACCAAAAAATAAATTAATGAAATTACTGAATCGACACATACTCAATAATCTCCTCCTTTTTTATGATCACAAAACCTAAATCATAAATTAATAAAATTTTGAAACATTTTTGAAAAAAAATAAATATATTTCAAACCATTATCTCTATATAATATTTCTTCCATTAATAAAAATTTTCCCCCAATATATGGATTAAAATTTCTCCCATATTAATTGAAAAAAATAAAATAAATTATTAAAAATGAGGATAAACACATAATCTTATTGAACTGTAAACTTCTCCCAATTTTTTATCCCTTTAGAAATTTTTTATTTTATAGAGAACATATCCACTAAGAAAAGGATATAATATATAAATTTCTCTCAATTTATGAAAACAAAAAGAACATTGATCATATTTAAATTAAACCCAAAACTTCTCCACTAAAACAAGGATATTATAAATAATAAATTTCTTTAACGTTATGAACATTGTTATAACATTAATCATATTTCTGTTAAACACAAAACTTATAAAATTACAACAAAAAACTTCTAAACTAAGAAAAGAAAATTATAAATAATAAATTTCTATAACTTTATGAACATCATAATAACATTAATCATATTTCCCTTTAACAGAAAACTTATAAAATTATAACATAATACTTCTACCTAATTTTGCGACATCAATATGATAAGATAAGTAACTAACTCCCCATAAATTTATGCATTATTTAAAATGATAAAAAAATAAAACAAAAAATATTTAAGGATTAGATGACTTTTTTTAAAAAATACCCCTGAATCGTAAAATATTGTATTTTTTTAATTAACATATTTCATGTTTAAAGAAAAAAATTAGTTTCATGCTTGCAAAAAAAAATATTAAAAGTAAAAAAAAATTATGAAGAATAAAATTACACTAGTTTTAACATAATTTTTTTTAAAAAAAATAGTATATAACATTGGTTTCTATATTAGTATAATAAAAATTTATAGTTAATAAGGAGTAGACTATTCCTCTATATTTTACAATATGTGAATTGTTTCTCTTAAATTTTCTACACTCATTAACACTTATTCTAATCTATTTTGAACATTTTATGTTCTTTGATAGGATGAAGATAAAAAATTGTTTATTAATAAATAGCTTTAGTTTATTATGATCAATATTTGTAACAAATTATCTTCTGTGAAGCTCAATTTGACCTAGTATTTCTACATTTAAATATATAATTCCTTCTTTTGAAATCAAATCATCTTTTAAATTCTTGTATTCCTTTTTTAAGGAATCAATTTTTTTTATATAGATTATTTCTATATATCATTACCAATCTTTATAGATTCATATAAATCTGACATAAACTTCTGTTTTCCTTCATTCAAAGAGATAACTTTAAATATAATATGGTCATAAGATACTTGTAATGAAGTGACTTACAATTATTTAGAACTATGAACTTATTTATTTATTTTGGAAGACATTGTATATGAATATTCAACAAATGAAATGACTGTTCTTTCAACAGATCAGAAGGGTTACCTTATGTCCTTCTGTGATTTTTTTTCTTTTGGACATGAAGTAAATGGCCAATTTATATTTATATTACTAGTTTTTAACCTTGATTTGGACAAGATATTTCAATGAATTATTATTATTATTATTTTTAAAAATAAGGTGAATCATTCGGTATTAAAAAAATACAAATGAAGTTTCATTTTAATTAGCCTAAAAATACTAAACATTCATTTAAAGTAGACTTGTTACATAAGAATAGTTTTTATAACTATGTAACCAAATTTAATTTTAAGAAAAAATATAAAAGTTATTGAAAATGAAAATATAGACATTTCATAAAAAATACTATTTTTTTAAACTATTTTTTTAACAAAACTATTATATAATAAACATTTAATGAAACTTAATTTATGTAATAATGAAGAATTAAACATTGAGAAATAAATTTCTTTTTTCTGTATAAAACATTTAATGTACCAAAAGTATATAAATATTAAAATAAAATACTTCCTAGATCAATGACTTTACTAATGAGGGTTTTTTATAAAGAACTACTTCAGAGTTGTTCAGTCCTTCAGTGGATACTTTAACATAAATCCATTGATCTAACACTTAAGGATTTGACAATATATCTTAGTTTTGTAATCTTAAAAAATATCAAAATCAAGTTTTTTGGTACCCATATGATTTTGGTTCCAATAGTGTTAGTAATTAAATTATTAGGTTACCAAGCATGTTTATTTTGAGTAGTAATTATATTATTTAACAAATATTTTGAGCAATATAAACTTTTAACACTAGAAATATTCATTTTTCTAAAGAATCAATAATTCACGTAATTACTATTAGTATGACAATAAAAACATTTAACAATATACATGTTTTAATTATTTAAACCATGAAAAAAATAATTTGTATATATTTTTGGTCTTTCACCATTACTTCTTATTCCAATT
Source organism: Viscum album (assembly GCA_963277665.1). Taxonomy (NCBI): domain Eukaryota; kingdom Viridiplantae; phylum Streptophyta; class Magnoliopsida; order Santalales; family Viscaceae; genus Viscum; species Viscum album. Next base: position 166,774,357 of record OY728165.1, on the reverse strand, counting down.
TTTCCCTTTGGTATTTTATTTTTTATAAGTATTTGATTTAATTATTTTTATCATTTTATTAACATACTAGAAGCATTTTTTTAATCATCAAATTCATACATTAATTCTTTAATCATAATTTTATGAAAATGATAAGAAATTTTAGAATTAATAGACATTAAATCTAAAATCTATTTTGCTAAATTTTCTTTATTTAATAGAACAATGTCATAGTATTTATTAATTTTTCTATAGAATTTCATTAATGATTGATATTTTTCATTAAATATAAACACATATTTATTTAACTCATCATAAGTATATTTTTCAAAACTAGAGTTTTCAGAGTAAGAGGACTGTACCTCAACAATATCAACCATTAGACATGTAATTTTCTGCTCACCTTCTGAATTTGTAGAAGATTCATCATGTGAACTAGAAGAATTACTCCATATAGGTTTTATATATTTGTTTACATTCTCTCCATTATTGGATTTCCTTTGATCTCTGTGTAAATGATAATTATCCATAGTATTAATTCATACCTTAAATTCATAGCATCTATTATCTGGAGTACCTTTATTTATTTATATACAGCCTTTAAAATTTTTAAGCAAGATGTAATAGATCATTTTCTGAATCTAGATTATCTAAATCATATGATTCATCCATTATATTCATGAGAGAGGATTATTTTTATTTGATATAAATTTCTAATTCAATATATATCTCAACTTCATAAATCATTAAATACTTAATCAATTATTTTATTATCAAATTATTTACTAATGTATACTTTTATATATCTTAAGATATTATATTCAACATAGTAGGTAGTACATTGAGAACTTTTAATGTTTAATCTGATTGAGAAATTTAATCTCTTAAAGTACATACATTGTTCGAAATATCTGTAAACATTGCATCCATTTGATTGATAGATTCATTATAATCCATTATAAAATTATAGAACTTTAAATTTTTAGTATTGTATCATAATTGTTTAATATTGTCATTTCCCTCATAGGAAAAAATACTAGTCTTCCACATTTTATATATAGTATAATATTGAGATACTCGATTGAATTATTATGTTCCTAAACCACAGAAAATAGAATTTATAGATTTTCAATTGAGATCATGTTATTTATTTTGATTAATACTATAATCTTCACAATATTTTTTTGGAAATATCATTAGGATTAACAATCATTAAATAAACCCTTATTCTATGATTTTCAAAGAAATAATCTTATAGGATTTCCAACATTAATAATCATTACCATTAAAATAAAGAAAATAAATCATTGACATACATTATCTAGAATGATCCATTTAATGATGTCTTCATCTAAGTATTTAACTCAGGCTTGTTAGATCTATTAAAATTATACGCAGATCCTTTTAAAACCTGTTGTTGATATGAGATATGTAAACGTATAATATTCCAGTAGATCCTTGCCTTTGATACCCGATTTTTTTTGGGATAGATATAATGAAGAAAAAGACATAGGGGGATGAATAGTGGGTTTCAAAACATTGATATATTTATAACACCTATCTTTCTAAGTATCATTACTTCCCTTTTATCTCAAAGATGAGTGAGGAGAAAACATTAATAATGTACTTGAATAAAAATATGTAAAGTTTTTCAAGGCAAAAAGATATCATAGTCCACTACTCCAACACTCAACTCCCAGAGAAAGTTGATTTTCCCCATGTCCTCTTATCCTAAGACTATAAAAAATCCACTACAAAGTTAAGATAGTTGAGACCTATACAATAAGGCTAAATATATCCTTATGGTTTTTTTACAAGGAACTAAATATCCGTAGCTTAGTACAAGAAGATTACACTTAACAATGATCGAGTACAGGGAGAAGAATCTCAAGTAAATCCAAAGAATTTGATTTCTTTTACTATATGAGTTAAAATTTACTTCTTATAGTAGCAACTGATAGATGAAATCAGATCTTTAATATAACACGAAAATAAATAGATCTTCATCTTTTGCATAGTATATCGTCAAATATCAGCAAATAAAACACCAGACAATTGTTTAAACTTGAATTTCACCAATGTTTATCTTTACCAAATCTTTATTGTTCATTCATATGGATATGTAACAAATAAATTCAGTAGTAATGGAAATAACATAGGCAGGTAAATCCAATAGATCTAAATATGTATGTCTTCAAAGTGTAGCTCTGAAGTTAATAAAACACATCTTTTTTATATATACATATATAAAATTTTATATGTTGTATTATTTAATAAATTCAATCTCTTGTATATCTTCTCTGTTGAAGAGCGTGTCCATATTTATACAGTAGGTTGAAAAACTCCAAGTAAAACCAACTTCAAAAATAGCACAGATAAATTATGAATATTTGAATTCATGAACTTTCAAGAGAGTTATAACATCCTGTAAAAAATTTATGTTTTACTATTTGAATAGGAACCATTAAAAAAATCATAATAATCCATGGACTTAGTTGTGAAACATCATTGAATTGGTCTTTATTTCTATCAACTCTCTTGTAGAAATTTTGGATAATGTCATGGATTTACAACTCCATCATTGAATAGTCAAATGTAGGGTTGATTCATGTAAAAAAACACAAAATTTATGGTTGATTACCAAATTAGGGTTGGCGTACCATAGATGTTTCTCATCAAATATAGGGTTGCTTCCAAATATTGGGTTGATGAACCATAATTTTCACTTTTCGCAAATGATGGGTTCCAAACTAATGTAGGGTTGATGTTTCATACATGCTATTCCAAAAGTAGGGTTTCTTCATTATATTATGCTTTCACACATAGGGAACAAACAATTTTTCGAGATATTGTTAAAAAAATTTCTTAACACTAACAATTATTCCCCATAGATCAAAGACATAAATAAAATTCTAGAATAAATGTTTCAAATAATATTTAATTACTAAATTTCACTTAAAGTAATTTCATTAGTAACACAAATGTGGGTGTTTGTGAGTATTAAAACAAAAAATAAATAAATAAAATTATTTAATCAACACATAATCAAAAAATGAGACATTGTATTAATATAATGTTATTAGTAAACTGAATATATACAATCTTAACCAATGAGACACTATAACATTTCATTAATGTTGACCCTAAAAAATGTCCATATGATGGAAAGTAATTTTTCATTTAGAACTACATGGATATCTATGTAAACACCACATTTTCAATGAGTAGCATACATCATAACATTTATATACCACAACAATTTTAGATTTCCAATAAATAAATTCAAAGAAATATCAACATCATTACTAGGTTTTTAGGGTCCTAAAATAAGAAAAGGCATCATAAGGTACATGCACTTCATGAATAATCGTGGTGGAAGATATAATTATTAATTATAACTTTTCATGTAAATTGTGTGTTTCTTTTTACAATAATAGGATTCATTAAATTATAGATAAAATAATATTCCCTAAAATTATTTATGATTATTATGCACTAACAATTATCAACACTAAATAAAAAAGTGCTAATAAACTGGATATGATTGTGTGTTCTAACTAAAAGTGCTGATAAATATTACCATTATAAGCATGAAAAACACCGATAAAGGGTGAAATGAAAATTTTAATATATATATATATATATATATTTAAATATTATTTATATAAAAATAAGTGAATACATGTAAATAAAATAAATAAATATTTTTTATTTAACAATATGATAATAAAAATTAGTATTAATAATAGTTTTTCGAACAAAATATCAAATTTATATTAATCAATAAAAATGATTAATAAAATATTTATATATATTAATTAGAAAAATTATATATAAATATAATATGTTGAGATACATAAGAAACAGATGAGAAAATAAGTTAAAATCTTGCCCAATGGAGGTGAGGTAAACATCTAACATCTTTGTGTGGTTCTTAGGGAAGGTGAAATTGACACAAAAAGATATGAATTAATTTTTTTTGTATATTGGCAGGTAGCATTGTATGTTTCACTCTTCTAGAATTTTTCAGTGGATCATGTGATCCACATTCTTTGGATTTTTATACCATTGTACAATAATTTATTGTGGAGTAATAATTTTTAAGAAGAAACATATTTTGGTACCTGTGAATTCATGGAATATATATAATATATTAATATTTCATTTAAAAAATATTATAATTGTAGAAATGAATATATATTTATTTAAATAGTTCATATTCTAATTTATATATTTATATTCATATTAAATAATTGAAAACATACACATATATTTGTATGTATGTGTGTGTATGTGTATGCATGTGTATTATTGTTGATGTATGTGTGCGAATTCTTGAATGTGTATGTATATGTATATGTATGAATTTTTATGTGTTCTATGTGTATATATGTGTTGTGTGTGTGTCTTCATATATATGTATGTTTTTATATGTGTACCTATACATATGTAAGTGTGCGTATGTATTTTCATATGTATGTGTATATTTCTATGTTTAAGTGTACGTGTATATGTATGGGTATGCATGTGGATGTATGTGTATGTATGTGAGTATGTGTGTGTATGTGTAAGTGTATGTGTATGTTTATGTGTATGTCTATGTCTATGTCTATGTCTATGTCTATGTCTATGTGTAAATATATTTTTATGTGCATGTGTTTATGGATGTGTATATATGTGTATATAGGTTTATGTTTATGTATCATGAGTATTTTGATGAAGAATGTGTATGTATATATATGTATGTGTATGTGTGTGTATGTAGGTGTATGTAATTATATATATGTGTATGTGTATAGATGTGTGTATCTGTATATATGTGTATATGAATTCATTCATATTTATGTGTATGTGTTTGTGTATGTGTATGTGTATGTGTATGTGTATGTGTATGTGTATGTGTATGTGTATGTGCATGTGAATGTGTATGTGAATATTCATGGTTATGTATCTGTACATGTATATCAATGCATATGTATGTGTGAATGTGTATGTATGTATTGTGTATGCATGTTTATTCATTTAATATTATTTATTCATTTTTATTATTTCTCCATTTTTAACATTTTCTATAATTTATTCATTTTTAATATTTATTCCTTTAATATTTTTATAATAATTAAATTTTGATAGTTATTTACTCATTTTTTAATATTTATAAGTTTACATAAATAATAATATGTTTATTTATTATTAAAAAACAAAAAGGGTAATAAATAATTATATTTTTTATATATAGTGAGTACACTACATACATCAATAATTAGAAATAATAATAATGATAATAATTTTTTTGACAAAGTAATGTCATATTAAATATCAGTAGAAGCGGAGTTACTGAAATTTGGGGGAAAAGAAGTAAACCAACAAAGAGATCCCTAATATCCCCTTATAATATCCATGAATAGGGCCACACAATTTCCCCCTCCCTTAGTAAAGGAGAAATCATAAGAATAGAAAAAAGGTGCTAAATAACTGATGTTATCAAATACATACCCTAATGTCATCAGGATTCCTTCACTATCCCCCGAAGCGTTGATGATAACATGGAAATCAGATTTGATAATAATATTTCCCCAAACACGAGAAATAAAAAACTCTACCCCATACAAAATTACCATTAGTTCATAAAGAGAGGGATCCCAACATGACACAATAATGGTATATCAATTTGTGATTATAGAGACGACATGGTCAATGATAATAGCCTTGAGACCAACTCTACCATCTCCAATAAGTGCAAAATTAGTATTAAGTATAATCACACCTTGAGGGGGAGGTATTCACCTTAATGGTGGACATTTAACTAAGGAAGGAAGAAAATACCCCTCTCTGGTCCACTAAAAAATCCAACATTGGATCTAATCATGCAATACCCTGCAATCTTTGAAAATTCAATCAAACAAAAAGCTAATACACCGATACAAGATATTACATGTGCAGATTCACAAACTTGTGGTATTATATACTAGGATCATATTAATCCAATCAATCATAAAATCCTTCACATCCACGAGATTCCTCCACTTATCACAATCCCTATCAACCCAAGATGACCACATCCCAAAAATCCATATGGGTGAGAAGATTTTAGGGAACTATTTTTCAACATAAGTCATATAACGATAGAAAATAATATTATTAGATAGGTGCCACTCAACTATAGGAGCATTAGTTGGGGGAAATGATCTGTACATTTTTCAACATAACAATCTAGACATCGCTGTTACTTTTAAATTCCAAAGATGCTTCTATAGTGGTATGCATATAGCATGTCCCTATATGATGTTATTCTTCATTCCTGAGTACACAAATTATTAGCTCATTCTCTCAAATTTCTATCATAGATTTTATGGTCTTAATCTATTGATTACTAGAACCACTAAAATATCATTTTGTTCATTCTCATTAAACCAAACATGAAGCTTCCAAAAATTCCATCCACTAAGGTCATCATTCAAAAGACCCCTCATTGAATCATGCTCCAACCAAGTGCTGGATTAGAGGAAGGTTTCATTCGAACCAAATTAGGTATGCATTGGTCTCTCTATATATTAAGCTTTCCTCCACTAGAAATTAAAAAATAAAACCCATGGTTCAAGAAATATTTGGAGACCCACACAGTTATCTAGAATAAGATTAGTCAAGGTCCTATAATAGAGGAAAATAATTCACTCTGGGGGATGTACATTTCTTTGAAAAACATTGTGCACAAATTGTCAAGTTCTTCTAATAAACAAAAACCTTTCTTATCCCAGAGGGAATTATTAAACACTATCGAGCCTCTGATGCCCATACCACTTCAAGAATTGGTTTCAAAAATATTCTCCCATGCAAGCCAATGTAAATCATTTTTTTCATTTGCATGAACCCACAAAAAATTAGTAAAAGATGAATGGAGTTGGTGAATAAAAAAAATATCGTGTCTTGAAATGAAAAATCATGTGAGATGGAACTACTTGATCCAACTATTTAATAAGAACCTATTTCGCAGCCCTAGAGAGATTCATTCCTTTCCATACCTAAATAATATAATGAAACTTATCTAAAATAAAGGAGAAGGATTTCATTTTATAATTCCAATAGATAGTTGGGGGACCCAAATATTATTTATGTTTCTCCACAATCTTAATGATTTACATAATAGTGATTGTGTCTCTCTTCCCATCTTGAACACCCCAACTAAAAGGAATCTCTAATTTGAGATGTTTATATATTTACCTAAATATTTTGTTAATACTTAAACAATTTTAAGAAGCATATGAAATTCTTGAGTAGCATATATTTAAAAAAGAAGTCAATCATAAAAAATAAGAGATAAATGGGAATATTGTGAATAAAAAACGTGAACCCATTAATGAGTCCATAAATTGATGCATTTTTTAATTGGTGAGGATAAAAATATATAAAAATTTGAAATAAATATACTGAAAGAGGGGTCACCATGAAATAAGCCTCTAGTTGGTTTGATGTTCTTAGTTAGAGAAACATTAACATTGATGATAATGGAAACTATGTTCACATTGCTCAAGATAGCTCTCAACATTTTGGACCAAAGACCAATGCCATCATGACCGATTCTAGTAAATCTCATTCCACCCTATCATATGATTTTTTTAATTTAAAATTTCATTTCAAAATTCCCCTTCACATAGGTATAATGAGTTTTTATATAGTGGTAAGTTTTATGAGTAACAATCAAATTATCTGTAATGGGTCACTTAGGGATGAATGTCCTCTGATTATAAAAAATAATATGAATAATGAACTTACTCAAATAATAGGAATGATATTTTTGGAAGATCATTTAAACTCTATTGCATAAGATAATAGACCTAAAATAATAAATTTTTACTAAGTTAGAGACTTTTGTGATCAGAACATTATGATTTTCATTCAAATTTTCTATACCCATGGATCCTTCCCATAGACCCCATAGTAGTTTTATATTATTAGGTCCCCCAATATGCCAAAAATTCTTGAAGAATAAGGAATGGAAACCAGTTTATTTGTGCCTTTATTGAATGAATGATCTTTATTCATGAACTTCTTCATCCTTAGATATACCCAATTAACATTTCAGTGTCACAGCCTCAGTAAATTTTGGCTCAACATAACACAGAATGTCCCCCAAGGGGGAAAAACTATCTAACCTAAATATATATCCATAAAAGATTAGATAAACTACCAAATATCAACCAAATTAGAAGTTTATATTTGATTCAAGACCTATAATTTATAAAGGAAGTTCATTTTTCTTCACGATGAATCAATTTTATGAAATTAGTGGGTATTTAGGTCACCCTATTTGATGAAATACTCCCATGATTTTATAAACCAATAGATTTTTTTGTCCCTCAATACCTTATCAAAAAAATTTGCATAACTTAATGCATCCTATAAGGTGATATCAGAAGTTGGTTTGTAACACCCCAAGATTTTATGAAAAATATACTTTTTAATTTCATTAATGTCTTATGTTGTACACTACACCAAAATGAGCTTGCACAACAGGCATCCTTGACTTGCCTTGCATTACATGCAATCGCGACCTTCCTCGATAGCGTGTGTAGTACGTAATACCGAGTTTCACTAAACAAAGATATGCTATTAAAATATTATTAAAACTAGCCGTTATGAATCGTAATAACCACTTTTTGAAATTTTATAAATTTTATCTTTCAAAATGGACTTTATTTTTGGATTCGGAATATTGAAATTATCTTAGGGTGAAATTTTGGTACTTTTCGGATAACTTTCATCTTCTGATGAATAGTGAAAATTAACAAATTTTAATTAAAAACTACTTTTTTAATCAAAATAATTAATAGTGATAAATTATTAATTTGAGTGGTTTTAAATTATATTTAGAATATATTTTTACAATTTAATATAGTGTTGTTCATTGGATGTAATTTCACATTTAAACAAGACATAAACAAGTGTCAATCTTTTGATAGTTATTATCTCTTAAAAACGCTATTTGTTTTGACGACGGGAATTAATTTTTAAATTTTTTAATGTAACTGATATGTTTTGAATTTGGTAAAATAAACATCATTTTTTCATAAAACATAATTTTACCGCTTCTGTGAGTGGAATTTCAAAAATCAGAGAGACACGGTTGATGTCAGTAAGTAAAATGTGGTTCAATGATATGAAAATAATTTTTGGTGAATAGTAACTTTTTACTTTTATTTACCACGGTTAAAAGTAAATAGGGTAATTAAGGGTAAAATGATATTATTATTACCCTAACACATGTCCTAATTCTATTTCATAAGTGTAATTAGACCATAAACAACCTTAAGAATAAAATATTACCATTTAGGCCCACTTGGATTAGATTAGGACATTTATTATTAATTTATTTAAAGAAGGGTTAAAATTGTTAAAATCAAAGTTTAATAAGAAAATCATTTTTAATATAGGGTTATACATAAGATAAATTAGACTATAAATATTAATTAGAAATCTAAAATATTTCCTACATAATGATATTTTATTTGTAATTTTTAGACTTTAAAAAAGTTAATTTATTTATGACACAACGATGATGCAATAATTATCTAATTAATGAAATATTGTCATAATTAATGTTATAAATACCCAAATAAATGTTATTTGAGACTTTTTATGAATTCCACTAATTTTCTAGGTTAATATGACATGTTAGTATTGATTTAATTTACTTTTTTCGAACTAATCAATCTGTTATGATTTTCACAAAAATCAATTACTAAATAGTGTCAAAATTGACATAAAATAGTTCTTAAAACAAATATTATATTATTAATTGTTATTTTATTCCTAAAAATATATGGTTCGGCCAAATGACTTATATAAGGTTATATATATTAATAATAAACAACTTGGGGTTCATTTGGCTTGTTATAGTACGTTTATTAACCATATAGTGTAAAAACACAAAAAGACAAGGTAAAAGTAAAATTATCTATCTTAAAGTTAAAACTAAATTATAAGGTTAAAACAGTGAACTAAAATTGTCCAAATTCTATTGGATGAGAGGATTTCGACCGATACCCACCTTAGCTTCGAAATAACTCAATTTGGAGCTATTTAAAACCGAATTTGGCTTTATAATAAAATAATATTTTTAGTTATTCCAAAGGTGCCCCTCTCCTCCCATATAAAAGGGCACCTCCTCCCTCTCTTCCTCACACCACTTTGAGCCTTCAAGATAGTCCAAACCCTGTAAAATTATCTTCTCCACTTCCCTAGAAACATCCTAGAGGTTCATGTCTTCTTCAAAGACCAAGTTTAGTGCCCTAAAAGGAGATCTCAAAGAGGCGCTTCAAAGAAGAGGTAATGTCCGTTACCGATTCATTCAACTTCATTTCTTCTTCCACTTCTTTTTCATAGGTTGTTTCATTATGAAGTAATAACATCAGTATCCCTAATATATAGATATGTTATTATAAATACGAAACAGCCCTATTTCACCTCTTATCCATCCTACGGAAAACGAAATCACCGCGCGTGCGTACATACGGAATACCGTCTCCACGCCGTGGTGTAATCTATTTTCCACCACCACCTTACTTGGATGGCTATAATGTTGTACATAATAAATATATATGATTATTGTAAAGTTATATTGATTCTGAAATAGTATACATACACTCCAATACAATTCCACTATCATGAGAACAATATCATCACTCATGCGTACGTACGGACTACCGTCTCCACGAGGCGATGAGATTCATTCTCCACATTAACCATTCATGAATGATTATAAAGTAGATACAATAATTAATCATGAAATATATGACATAATAATGATACTGGATTTATGTGTATATATATGTATGACATCTACTTAATTCCATTCAACTCAATAATGAAACGAAAACAGCGTTCATGCGTACGTACGGCCTACCGTCTCCATGAACGGTGTATTTCTTTCCATTTACTGATCTATTATATATATGTATATTCGGAATATATATTATATATAAATCATGTTTTATATTTTGGAATTATGTAATCATGATCTAAGTAATCATATGAATAATTACAAGTCAAAACACAGACGACAAATGGAACGATTTTACCTAAAACGCTCTTTAACATGGAATTTACAAAAGAACAGGTAAAATAAAGTCATAAGTGAACCATATATGATATCATAAAAATGAGTATGATTCTGGAATATGTCAATGACATTATTTAAATCATTATACAGGAGTTTCAGTCACTTACGAAGCAAATTGGACCTATGGTAAGGGAAATATCACAATCTCATTTTTATCCGAGATTGTTTATACTTTCGTAATTACTGGGGTGTATTTTATCATCCACATCCATGTTTTTTTCAAAATGTAATATTATTTCCATCCACCCACATTATTTTTAAAAATCCAATCTTACCCTTAGGGGAGTTTTTAGTAAAAGATTTGAAAGGAATCTTTCGTCATTTTTCATACGTGGTACTTTTTGACTTTTCCGACAAAAGTATGAGAAGAATGTTTTTTTAACTTTTACGGCATTAAAGGATGTTTACAGTTTTATAAAGCCTTGTTTTCATGAAGCTTCCTCCAAAAGACTTCATAACTATTTTCAACAAAATCCTTTTCTTTTAAAATTGCATGACATTTTGTGAAAATAAAATGTTTTTGGAGAAAAAAGGATATTTTCCTCAAGAATTCATTTCAAGTGTTTTATCAAAACCATTTTTCATCTAAGATGACATTATTTCATATGTGTATGTTTCATGTATAATGTCTCTATGATTTTCATGGTTTCAATTCTCTTATTATGAAATGATATCCATTTCTTTTATATGGATTATGTAATGATGGGATGATATTTATGAAACCCATTTTATTTATAGGGTTATTATGAATGATGTATGTTTATTTTATGTCACAAGTAAGTGTAACAGCCCGAGATTTTATGAAAAATATTCTTTTTAATTTTTTTAATGTCTTGTGTTGTACGCTACACAAAAAGGATCTTGCACAACATGCATCCTTGACTTGCCTTGCATTACATGCAATCACGACCTTCCTCGATAGCGTGTGCAGTACGCAATAACGAGTTTCACGAAACAACAATATGCTATTAAAATATTATTAAAACTAGCCGTTATGAATAGTAATAACCACTTTTTGAAATTTTATAAATTTTATTTTTCAAAATAGACTTCATTTTTGGATTCGGAATATCGAAATTAGCCTAGGGTGAAATTTTGGTATTTTTCTGAAAACTTTCAATTTTTGATGAATAGTGAAACCACTAAGTGGTAGTTAAAAAAACTGAATTTTTCATAAAACTTAATTTTACCACTTCTGTGAGTGGAATTTTGAAAATCCGAGAGAAACGGTTAATATCAAGGACTAAAATGTGGTTCAATGAGATGAAAATAATTTTTGGTGAATAGTAACTTTTTACTTCTTTTTACCACAGTTAAAAGTAAATAGGGTAATTAAGGGTAAAGATGATATTATTATTACCCTAACACATTTCCTAATTCTATTGGATAAGTGAAATTCGACCAAAAACAATCTTAGGAATAAAATATGACCATTTAGGCCCACTTGGATTAGATTAGGACATTTATTATTAATTTATTTAAAGAAGGGTTAAAAGAGTTAAAATCAAAGTTTATTTACTAAAACATTTTTAATATGGGGTTATACATAAGATAAATTCGACTATAAATATTCATTAGAAAGCTAAAGCGATTTCCTACATAATGGTATTTTATTTGTAATTTTTAGACATTAAATAATTTTATTTATTTATGACACAATGATGATGCAGTAATTATCTTATTAAAGAAATATTGACATAATTGATGTTATAAACACCAAAATAAATGTAATTTGAGACTTTTTATGAATTCCACTAATTTTATAGGTTACTATGATATATTAGTGTTGATTTAATAAACTTTTTTCGAACATATAATTCTGTTATGACTTTCACAAAAATCATATATCAAATAGTGTCAAAATTGACACAAAATAGTTTTTAAATCAAATATTATATTATTAATTGTTATTTTATTCCTAAAAATCTAAGGATCGGCCAAATGACTTAGATAATGATATATATATAAATACTAAACAACTTGGGGTTCGTTTGGCATGTTATAGTAAGTGTATTAACCATATAGTGTAAGAAAACAAAAAGTCACGGTAAAAGTTAAATTATTTAACTTAGAGTTAAATCTAATTGATAAGGTTAAAATAATAACCTAAACTTGTCTAAATCCTATTGGTTGATAGGATTTAGACCCATCCCCACTTTACCTTCGAAATAAGACCCTTTGGAACCATTATAAACCGATTTTGACTTTAATATAAAATAATATTTTGAGATATTCCTAAGGTGCCCTTTTCCTCCCTTATAAAAGGGCACCTCCTCCCCCTCCTCCTCACACCAATTTGAGCACTAATGCTCGGACAACCCCTGAAAAAATCCCTTCTCCACTTCCCTAGAATAATCCTAGAGGTCCTGGTCTTCTTCAAAGACCAATCTTAGTTCCCTAAGTGGAGGATTCAAAGAGGCGTTTCAAAGAAGAGGAGGTTCGGACACTTACGAAGCAAATCAGACCTAAGGTAAGGGAAATATCACAATCTCATTCTTATTCGAGATTGCTTATACTTTGGTATTTACTGGGGTGTATTTTATCATCCACATCCATGTTCCATCAATATGTAATATTATTTCCATCCACCTATAATTGTTTAAAACCTATTTTACCCTTCGGTGAGTTTTTAGTAAAAGATATGAAAGGAATCTTATTTGGTTTTTCGTACGAGGTACTTTTTGACTTTTCCGACAAAAGTACGAAGAATGTTTTTTGAACTTATACGACATGAATGTATTTTTAAGACATTATTTCCAAGAAAAATCCTTTACAAGTTTTCAAGTTTATTTTTAATCAACTTCTTTTAGTTTAAAGTTGTATGACATGTTAACAAAGGAAAAATGTTTTTGAAAAAGAAAGGATATTTTCCTCAAGAATGGAGTTCAAGTGTTTTATCAAAATTATTTTCCTTCTAAGATAATAAATAGTTCTGTTTTTTATCCCTATTATTACATGGATTTGATTTTGTTGTGATGGAAATATTTTTTATGAATTCCTTTATATTATATGAATTGTTTTATGATGACATGAAGTTTCCAGAATCCCATTTTTGTTACATGTGTTATGCGATGATGTATGATTTATGATTATGTGGCACACATAAGAAAGGATTCATTATAAGATGGGTGGGACCTATATCTCCCTCCAATTCATTGGGTAAAGATTTTATATCTCATGAGATAGACATGGATGGAACGGTAGGTTATACCGGTTCAGTGAAACAGGACTGAAACGAGGGTGACTCGGTTCAGAAAGGGACTTTGTCCACTAAGATAGTCTTGGAAATGACTCTTGACTAACAAGAAATGATTCTATATGATTATGTGTGAATGCCACAAAGTTTCATGTTTTAAGTTATGATTATGGTGATTACATTTCACTGCCATGATTTACCCCATGTTATGAAATTATGATCTCTTTTGCAGGTTATGATTTTCAAAAAGATATGATATGATTTTTATTTCCTTTATTTACCCTTACTGAGCATTTGAGCTCACCCTTTTGTATGTTTTCTTTCCCCAGGTCAGGAAGAAGGTTATTAAGTAGAATATGCTAAAAGGGACCCTAGATATGATGAAATAAATGGGAGATACTGTAGAAGATATATGAACCAGTTGTTTATGTTTCCCAGTTTTCTTTTCCCCAGGATATAAAGAAAGGTTTTAGGTATAAAAAAAGAAGATCTTTATGGGAGATGTTGAAGATCTTTCACCAGGATTTGAAGATTACGTTCCGAGTTTCCAAAGACACTAAACTATTACGATCCTTGTGTGTGTGTTTTTGTTATGTACTAAGTATTCCGCAAATGTAATGTAATGTCAATGTACGTCAAGCTTTGGGTCTTTACAGTTGGTATCAGAGGAAAAGTTTAGTCAACCTTTGGAAACTAGGATGCAAAAACGTTAGTGAGATCCCTAGAGATATTTCTATGGTATGTCTAGGGATGTCCCTAAGGTTAAGTATACGTATGGGTTATAGTACTAGAATTATGCTAACGATCATAGAATTAAACCTAAGATGTTAGATATTGAAGGTACTCCCCCTTTATTATGTTGTTTTCCCTAGCATGATTTTTTCCTCTCACACTATTCTTTTTGCGTTTTAGACGATGGCTGGAACCCGAAGGAACCGTGTTGATCAATGCAATGGACAATGCTATGATTGTCCTCCTGAACAAACAAATGTTATGGGAGATGGAGTGAAAAATCTTATTGCTATACTTACACAAGCTATGAATCATTCTGGACTTCCAAATGAGCAGAGAAGGGAACAATATTCTATTGAGTCCTTCATGAGGCAACGTCCACCTTCTTTCAGTGGGTATTCCGATCCACTTGTTGCTGAACAATGGATCAGTACCACTGAAAAGATATTTTCAGTTCTTCAATGTTCTGAGCATGATAAAGTCATCTTAGCAGTATATTGTTTGGAAGGTGAAGTTGATCAATGGTGGAATCTTATCAAGAATACGAGGCCAAGAGATGAAATTGAGTCCATGGAATGGGACAAGTTCAAGAACTTGTTTTTCAGTAAGTACTTCCCTCGTATTCTTCAAAAAAAGATGGAAAAGGAGTTCCTTGAGCTGAAGCAGAAGGATGATGAATCTGTTGGTATATACGAAGCGAATTTTACAAGACTTGCAAGGTATGCATCTGGCATTATCATCCAACCTGAAAGTAAAGTTGATCGATTTTTCAGTGGCTTAAAACCAAGTCTTCGAAGGGCATTAACTATAAGAGACTTCAGTAGCTATGAAGAAATTATGCGTTGTGCTATGAAGGTAGAAATGGAAGTTAGTGTTACATATCCATCTCATGGTTTTGAAAAGAAATGAAAGATGGGGTTCATGGAGAAATCTCAAAATAATGGTGAAAAGAAGATGAATTTTTCTTTACGCACAAAGTGTGGAAAGAAGCATGGTGGAGATTGTCTTAAAGGGACTAGAAAATGTTTTAAGTGCAGAAAAGAAGGTCATCGAGCAGCTGAGTGTCGAAGTAATGGAAAAAGGGATTCTAATGATGTGAATAAAGCAAACACTATAGAGAACGCACCACCAACACTTCAATGCTTCAAGTGCAAGGAAATGGGGCATTATGCTAATAAATGCCCTAATCCAAGAGTTAGTGATGATCAACATGAGCAACCACTTAAGGAAAAGGACAAAGGGAAGTCACATGCGATCACTATTGGCGATGTTGAATATGACAACGATGTGGTGGAATGATTAAGTGTTTATGTAATGGGATTCCAAAATAATGTTGTATCATAAAGTATTGGAATATTTATGTGTTGGTCTAATGTGGTATTCAAAGTGATTGAGATATTTAACAGTATTCAGGAGCTCATGATTGATATAAGGACTAAGTGATATCATGGTTTGAGTATATAGAATTTTGACTGCATTCATGTTTTCACTAAGGTATTCAAGAGAATACATGATTAAGGACTTTGAATGTTTGGAATGTGACCAAAAAAACATATCTTATGATATATGGGGATCAACGATGGTATTAAATCTCTGGTAATCGTTTTCACTATGTTATGAGAGTGGACTGCAGTATTATGGATTAGCCTAAAGAATGGAATGAATTTTGTTGGACATAAGTTAGTATTGTTTAAGGATAGAAGTTTTTTTCGGTATTATTTATGGGATGTTATAGTAATATAGCTTTAGAAAAAAGGACAACCTGCAAGACGGGCGACAGCCTATCGCATCGGACAAGGCTGTGGGAATCGAACCCACAACCGAAGTGCGACTGGCCTTTATCGCCTACCACTGGCCTACAGGAAGTCCCTGTTTAGTAGAAACTAGTTTTATTATATTAAACAGTATGATATATGAAATATAAGTCCATTTTAGGAACCATATACGATTAATCTCACTATAGAATGACTTATGTATATTTAATAAGTTTTGCTAACCTTTTGTTTGAGACAGATGGAATGACCTGCCATTCTATCACATGATCTGCTAACACTTCACAAATAAGAAATTCAACTTCATTTATTTAAGAGATGAAGTGGAAATTGTTCAAGGCACGAACAACAGTGAGATTGTACCAAAATAAAGTAAGTATTTATTCTAATTCAAATTTTCAACTTTAGGGAAATGATCTTGAAAACCAAAAATGTTGTCCTAGTGATCTTATACCTGATGAATCAGATGGTACATTATATCATCACAAATCTATGGATTTGTGATTATTGGCTTTTCCATAGCCATGTTCTCTACCACTCTCCATCAGAACATGATGGTTATATTTCTCTTCCATATCCATATTTTCACCTATGTGGAAACCCAGTGATTAGTTTATTTGGGGTAACCATTACGTTTCATACCTTTGTTTTTAAAGATTGGTTTTGGTATTCCTTTTTACGATGTGGGTTTCTATTAAAGAAACTTTTGAATAGTAAACCATTTATAACCCAGACGAATTTCGAGGGCGAAATTCCTTTTAAGGGGGGTAGAATGTAACAGCCCTAGATTTTATGAAAAATATTCTTTTTAATTTTATTAATGTCTTGTGTTGTACGCTACACCAGAAGGAGCTTGCACAACACGCATCCTTGACTTTCCTTGCATTACACGCAATCACGACCTTCCTCGATAGCGTGTGTAGTACGCAATAACGAGTTTCACTAAACAACAATATGCTATTAAAATATTATTAAAACTAGCCGTTATGAATAGTAATAACCACTTTTTGAAATTTTATAAATTTTATTTTTCAAAATGGACTTCATTTTTGGATTCGGAATATCGAAATTAGCCTAGGGTGAAATTTTGGTATTTTTCTGAAAACTTTCAATTTTTGATGAATAGTGAAACCACTAAGTGGTAGTTAAAAAAACTGAATTTTTCATAAAACATAATTTTACCACTTCTGTGAGTGGAATTTCGAAAATCCGAGAGACACGGTTAATATCAAGGACTAAAATGTGGTTCAATGAGATGAAAATAATTTTTGGTGAATAGTAACTTTTTACTTTTTTTTACCACGGTTAAAAGTAAATAGGGTAATTAAGGGTAAAGATGATATTATTATTACCCTAACACATGTCCTAATTCTATTGGATAAGTGAAATTAGACCAAAAATAAACTTAGGAATAAAATATGACCATTTAGGCCCACTTGGATTAGATTAGGACATTTATTATTAATTTATTTAAAGAAGGGTTAAAAGAGTTAAAATCAAAGCTTATTTACTAAAACATTTTTAATATGGGGTTATACATAAGATAAATTCGACTATAAATATTCATTAGAAAGATAAAGAGCATTCCTACATAATGGTATTTTATTATTAATTTTTAGAAATTAAATAATTATATTTATTTATGACACAATGATGATGCAGTAATTATCTTATTAATGAAATATTGACATAATTGATGTTATAAACACAAAAATAAATGTAATTTGAGACTTTTTATGAATTACACTAATTTTTAAGGTTACTATGATATATTAGTGTCGATTTAATCAACTTGTTTCGAACATATAATTCTGTTATGACTTTCACAAAAATCATATATCAAATAGTGTCAAAATTGACACAAAATAGTTTTTAAATCAAATATTATATTATTAATTGTTATTTTATTCCTAAAAATCTAAGGTTCGGACAAATGACATAGATAAGGATATATATATTAATAATAAATAACTT
The DNA here is from genome assembly GCA_963277665.1 of Viscum album. Classification (NCBI taxonomy): domain Eukaryota; kingdom Viridiplantae; phylum Streptophyta; class Magnoliopsida; order Santalales; family Viscaceae; genus Viscum; species Viscum album. Next base: position 166,755,585 of record OY728165.1, on the reverse strand, counting down.
GGGGTTCATTTGGCATGTTATAGTAAGTGTATTAACCATATAGTGTAAGAAAACAAAAAGTCACGGTAAAAGTTAAATTATTTAACTTAGAGTTAAATATAATTGATAAGGTTAAAATAATAACCTAAACTTGTCTAAATCCTATTGGTTGATAGGATTTCGACCCATACCCACTTTACCTTCGATATAAGACCCTTTGGAACCATTATAAACCGATTTTGACTTTAATATAAAATAATATTTTGAGATATTCCTAAGGTGCCCCTCTCCTCCCTTATAAAAGGGCACCTCCTCCCCCTCCTCCTCACACCAATTTGAGCACTAAAGCTCGGCCAACCCCTTCCAAAATCCCTTCTACACTTCCCTAGAATAGTCCTAGAGGTCTTGGTCTTCTTCAAAGACCAATCTTAGTTCCCTAATTGGAGGATTCAAAGAGGTGTTTCAAAGAAGAGGAGGTTCGGACACTTACGAAGCAAATCGGACCTAAGGTAAGGGAAATATCACAATGTCATTCTTATCCGAGATTGCTTATACTTTGGTATTTTCTGGGGTGTATTTTATCATTCACATCCATGTTCCCTCAATATGTAATATTATTTCCATCCACCTACAATTGTTTAAAACCTATTTTACCCTTCAGTGAGTTTTTAGTAAAAGATATATGAAAGGAATCTTTTTTCGTTTTTCGTACGAGGTACTTTTTGACTTTTCCGACAAAAGTACGAAGAATGTTTTTTTAACTTATACGGCAGGAATGGATTTTTAAAACATTATTTCCAAGAAGAATCCTTTACAAGTTTTCAAGTTTATTTTTAATCAACTTCTTTTAGTTTAAAGTTGTATGACATGTTAAGAAAGGAAAAATGTTTTTGAAAAAGAAAGGATATTTTCCTCAAGAATGGAGTTCAAGTGTTTTATCAAATTTATTTTCCATCTAAGATAATAAATAGGTCTGTTTTTTATCCCTATTATTACATGGATTTGATTATGTTGTGATGGAAATATTTTTTATGAATTCCTTTATATTATATGAATTGTTTTATGATGTCATGATGTTTCAAGAATCCAATTTTTGTTACATGTGTTATGCGATGATGTATGATTTATGATTATGTGGCACACATAAGAAAGGATTCATTATAAGATGGGTGGGACCTATATCTCCCTCCAATTCATTGGGTAATGTTTTTATATCTCATGAGATAGACATGGCTGGAACGGTAGGTTATACCGGTTCAGTGAAACATGACTGAAACGAGGGTGACTCGGTTCAGAAAGGGACTTTGTCCACTAAGATAGTCATGGAAATGAGTCTTGACTAACAAGAAATTATTCTCTATGATTATGTGTGAATGCCACAATGTTTCATGTTTTAAGTTATGATTATGGTGATTACATTTCACTTCCATGATTTACCCCATATTATGAAATTATGATCCCTTTTGCAGGTTATGATTTTCAAAAAGATATGATATGATTTTTATTTACTTTATTTACCCTTACTGAGAATTTGAGCTCACCCTTTTGAATGTTTTCTTTCCCCAGGTCAGGAAGAAGGTTATTAAGTAGAATATGCTAAAAGGGACCCTAGATATGATGAAGTAAATGGGAGATACTGTAGAAGATTTATGAAACAGTTGTTTATGTTTCCCAGTTTTATTTCCCCAGGATATAAAGAAAGGTTTTAGGTATAAAAAAAGAAGATCTTTATGGGAGATGTTGAAGATCTTTCACCAGGATTAGAAGATTACGTTCCGAGTTTCCAAAGACACTAAACTATTACGATCCTTGTGTGTGTGTTTTTGTTATGTACTAAGTATTCCGCAAATGTAATGTAATGTCAATGTACGTCAAGCTTTGGGTCTTTACAGTAAGAATGATTTCATTATGAGATGGGTGGGACCTATATATCCCGATAATGCATTGGGTAAAGATTTTATATCTCATGAGATAGACATGGCTGGAACGGTATGTTAATCTGGTTCAGTGTTACAGGACTGAAACAAGGAGTTAACTCGATTCAGAATGATACTTTTTCCACTAAGATGGTCTTGGAATCAATGCCTTGGCTACTATGGAAATCATTACGTGTTCTTAATGGATTCCACAATTACATGTTTTATTCCCATGCTATTTTATCATGGTTTATGTTCCATTATGATCTATGCCTTATGTACTTCCATGTTTTATGTCGTTGCTCAAGATTTTGATGTTTAAAAATTATGTTCATGTTTTTAAGTTCAAATGTATATGGTATGTTTTATTTTATCCATGCTTACCCTTACTGAGCATTTGAGCTCACCCTTTTTATGTTTAATTTTCTTTCAGGACCAAAAGAAAGGTTTTAGGTAAGGAAACAAAAAGTGGAAGATCTTTATGGGAGATGTTGAAGATCTTTCACCATGATTAGAAGATTACGTTCCATGTTTCCAAAGACACTAAACTATTACGATCCTTGTGTGTCTATTTTTGTTATGTATTAAGTATTCCGCAAAAGGAATGTAATGTCCATGTACATCAAGCTTCGGGTCTCTACAGTTGGTATCAGAGGAAAGGTTTAGTCAACCTTTGGAAACTAGGATGCGAGAAATTTAGTGAGATCCCTATAGATATTTCTAAGGTATGTATAGGGATGTCCCTAAGGTTAAGTATAAGTATAGGTTATAGTACTAGAATTATGGTAACCTAAGATGTTAGATATTGAAGGTACACCCCCTTTATTATATTGTTTTCCTTAGCGTGTTTTTTGCCTCTCACTCAATTCTTTTTGGGTTTCAGACGATGGATGGAACCCGAAGGAACCGTGTTGATCAATGTAATGGACAATGCAATGATTGTCCTCCTGAACAATAAAATGTTATGGGAGATGGAGTGCAAAATCTTATTTCTATACTTACACAAGCTATGAATCATTCTGGACTTCCAAATTTGAAGAGAAGGGAACAATATTCTATTGAGTCCTTAATGTGGAAACGTATACCTTCTTTATGTGGGTCTTCTGATCCACCTGTTGCAGAATAATGGATCATTACCACTGAAAATATATTTTCATTTCTTCAATGTTCTGAACATGATAAATTCATCTTAGCAGTATATCGTTTGGAAGGTGAAGCTGATCCATGGTAGAATCTTATCGAGAATACAAGTCCAAGAGATGAAATTGAGTACATGGAATACGATGAGTTCAAGAACTTATTTTTCAATAAGTACTTCCCTCGTATTCTTCGAACAAAGATGGAGAAGGAGTTTCTTGAACTAAAGAAAAAGGATGATGAATCGGTTGGTGTATACGAAGCGAATTTTACAAGTCTTGAAAGGTATGCATCTCGCTTTATCATCCAACCTGAAAGTAAAGTTGATCGATTCTTCAGTGGCTTAAAACCAAATCTTCGAAGGGAATTAGCTATAAGATACTTCAGTAGCTATGAAGAAATTGTGCGATGTGCTATTAAGGTAGAAATGGAAGTTGGTGTTACATATCGATCCCATGGTTTTGACAAGAAATGAAAGATGGAGTTCAAGGAGAATTCTCAGAATAATGGTGAAAAAAAGATGAATGTTTCTTTATGCTCAAAGTGTGGAAAGAAGCATGGTGGATATTTTCATAAAGGGACTAGAAAAAGTTTTAAGTGTGGAAAAGAAGGTCATCGAGTAGCTGAGTGTCGATGTAATGGATAAATGGTTGCTAATGGTGTGAATAAATAAAAAACTGTAGAGAACGCACCAACAACACTTCAATGCTTCACGTGCAATGAAATGGGGCATTATGCTAATCAATTCCCTAATCCAAGGGTTAATGATGATCGACATGAGCAACCACTTAAGGCAAAGGACAAAGGGACGTCACATGCGATCACTATTGTCAATGTTGAATATGACAACGATGTGGTGGAATGATTAAGTGTTTATGAATGGGATTCCAAAATAATGTTGTATATAGTATCGTGGAATATTGGAATATTTATGTATTGGTCTATTGTGGTTTTCAATGGTAACGGTAACCATAGAATGTGATTGATATATTTTTAGAAAAAAAATGATATGCGCATAATGAAGGGAAAACGAGAAAATGAAATGTTTGACCGTATTCATGATCTCATGATTGATATAAGGACTAAGTGATATCATGGTTTGAGTATATAGAATTTTGAGGATTTTGGTATGTGGAAAGTGTTAACTTTTAACTGCATTCATGTTTTCACTATGGTTTAATGGGTATTCATTTTTCAAGAGAATACATGATTAAGGTATTCACATAACTGGAATGTGACCAACACGATATATGGGGGATAAATGATGGTATTCACATGCTTGGTTGATGACATTTCAAGTAATCATTTTCTTTATACTATGAGCTTGGACAGAAATATTTTAGATAAGCCTAAAGATTGGAATGGATTATGTTTGACATAATTTAGTATTGTTTAAGGATAGAACTTTTTTTTGATATTATTTATGTGATGTTATAGTAATGTAGTTTTAGAAAACAGACAACCTGCAGGACAGGCGACAGCCCATCGCGTCGGAGAAGGGTGTGGGAATCGAACCCACAACTGAAGTGCGACTGGCCTTTATCGCCTACCACTGGACTACAGGAAGTCCCTGTTTAGTATAAACTAGTTTTATTATATTAAGTAGTGTGATATAATAAGTATAAGTCCATTTTAGGAACCATATATGATTAATCTCACTATAGATCGACTTATGTATATTTAATAACTTTTTCTAACCTTTTGTTTGAGACAGATGGAATGACCCGTCATTCTATCAGATGATCTGCTAACACTTCACAAATAACAAATTCAACTTCATTTCTTTAAGAGATGAAGTGGAAATTGTTCAAGGCACGAACAACAATGAGATTGTAACAAAATAATGTAAGTATTTATTCTAATTCAAATTCTTCAACTTTAGGGAAATGATCGTGAAAACTAAAAATGTTGTCCTAGTGCTCTTATATCTGATGAATCAGATGGTACCTTAGATCTTCACAAATTTATGGCTTTGTGATTGTTGGCTTTTCCATAGCCATGTTCTCTACCACTCTCCATCAGAACATGATGGTCAGATTTCTCTTCCATATCCATATTTTCATATATGTGGAAACCCAGTGATTAGTTTATTTGGGTAACCATTACGTTTCATACATTTTTTTTAAAGATTGGTTTTGGTATTCCTTTTTATGATATGGGTTTCTATTAAAGAAACTTTCGAGTAGTAAACCATTTATAACCCCGATGAATTTCAAGGGCGAAATTCATTTTAAGGGGGGTAGAATGTAACACCCCAAGATTTTAGGATAAATATTTTTTTTAATTTCATTAATGTCATGTGTTGTACGCTACACCAAAATGAGCTTGCACAATACGCATCCTTGACTTTCCTTGCATTACACGCAATCACGACCTTCCATGATAGCGTGTGTAGTACGTAATACCGAGTTTCACTAAACAATGATATGCTATTAAAATATTATTAAAACTAGCCGTTATGAAGAGTATAACCACTTTTTGAAATTTTATAAATTTTATCTTTCAAAATGGACTTAATTTTTGGATTCGGAATATTGAAATTAGCTTAGGGTGAAATTTTGGTACTTTTCGGATAACTTTCATGTTCTGATGAATAGTGACAATTACTAAATTTTAATTAAATACAACTTTTTTAATCAAAATAATTAATAGTGATAAGTTATTAATTTGAGTGGTTTTAAATTATATTTAGAACATATTTTTACAATTAAATACAATGTTGTTCATTGGATGTAATTTCACATTTAAACCAGACATAAACAAGGGTCAATCTTTTGATAGTTATTATCTCTTAAAAACACGCTATTTGTTTTGACGACGGAAATTAATTTTTAAATTAGTTAATGTAACTGATATTTTTTGAATTTGGAAAAATAAACATCATTTTTGAATTCATAATAACAAATATATATTAGGCCTAATTTTTGGTATTTTTCTAGAAACTTTTATTTTTTGATGAATAGTGAAACCACTAAGTGGTAGTTAAAAAACTGAATTTTTTCATAAAACATAATTTTACTGCTTCTGTGATTGGAATTTCAAAAATTTGAGAGACACGGTTGATGTCAGTAAGTAAAATGTGGTTCAATGAGATGAAAATAATTTTTGGTGAATAGTAACTTTTTACTTTTATTTACCACGGTTAAAAGTAAATAGGGTAATCAAGGGTAAAAATGATATTATTATTACCCTAACAAATGTCTTAATTCTATTGGATAAGTTTAATTCGACCATAAACAACCTTAGTAATAAAATATGACCATTTAAGCCCACTTGGATTAGATTAGGACATTTATTATTAATTTATTTAAAGAAGGGTTAAAATAGTTATAATCAAAGTTTAATAAGAAAAACATTTTTAATATAGGGTTATACATAAGATAAATTCGACTATAAATTTTAATTAGAAAGATAAAAATATTTACTACATAATGATATTTTATTTGTAATTTTTAGACTTTAAATAAGTTAATTTATTTATGACACAAAGATGATGCAGTAATTATCTTATTAATGAAATATTGGCATAATTGATGTTATAAATACCAAAATAAATGTAATTTGAGACTTTTTATGAATTACACTAATTTTCTAGGTTAATATGACATGTTAGTATTGATTTAAGTAACTTTTTTCGAACAAATAATTATGTTATGAGTTTCACAAAAATCAATTACTAAATAGGGTAAAAATTGATATAAAATAGTTTTTAAAACAAATATTATATTATTAATTGTTATTTTATTCCTAAAAATCTACGGTTTGGCCAAATGACTTATATAAGGTTATATATATTAATAATAAACAACTTGGGGTTCGTTTGTCTTGTTATAGTAAGTTTATTAACCATATAGTGTAAGAACACAAAAAGACACGGTAAAAGTAAAATTATCTAACATAAAGTTAAAACTAAATGATAAGGTTACAATAGTGAACTAAACTTGTCCAAATTTTATTGGATGAGAGTATTTTGACCCATACCCACCTTAGCTTCGAAATAACTCAATTTTGAGCTATTTAAAACCGAATTCGGCTTTATAATAAAATAATATTTTTAATTATTCCAAAGGTGCCCCTCTCCTCCCTTATAAAAGGGCACCTCCTCCCTCTCTTCCTCACACCACTTTGAGCCTTCAAGTTCATCCAACCCCTGAAAAATTAACTTCTCCACTTCCCTAGAAACTTCCTAGAAGTTCTGTTCTTCTTCAAAGACCAATTTTAGTGCCCTAAAAGGAGATCTCAAAGAGGCGCTTCAAAGAAGACCTAATGTCCGTTACCGATTCTTTCAACATTATTTCTTCTTCTACTTCTTCATAGGTTGTTTCATTATGAAGTAATAACCTCAGTATCCCTCATATACTGATATGTTATTATAAATATGAAACATCCCTATTTCACCTCTTATCCATCCTACGGAAAACGAAATCACCGCGCGTGCGTACGTACGGAATACCGTCTCCACGCCGTGGTGTAATCTATTTTCCACCACCACCTTACTTCAATGGCTATAATGTTGTACATAATAACTATATATGATTATTGTAAAGTGATATGGATTCTGAAATAGTTTACATACACTCCAATAAAATTCCGCGATCATGAGAACGATATCATCACTCGTGCGTATGTACGGACTACCGTCTCCACGACGCGATAAGATTCATTCTCCACGTTAACCATTCATGAATGATTATAAAGTATATATAATAAGTAATCGTGAAATATATGAAATAATAATGATACTGGATTTATGTGTGTATATATGTATGTTATCTACTTAATTCCATTCAACTCAATAAGGAAACGAAAACAGCGTTCATGCGTACATATGGCCTACCGTCTCCATGAACGGTGTATTTCTTTCCATTTACTGATCTATTATATATATGTATATTATGAATATATATTATATATAAATCTTGTTTTATATTCTGGAATTATGTAATCATGATCTAAGTAATCATATGAATAATTACAAGTCAAAACACAGACGACAAATGAAACGATTTTACCAAAAACGCTCTTTAACATGGAATTTACAAAAGAACGGGTAAAATAAAGTCATAAGAGAACCATATATGATATCATAACAATGATTATGGTTCTAGAATAAGTAAACGACATTATTTAAATCATTATACAGGAGGTTCAGACACTTACGAAGCAAATCGGACCTATGGTAAGGAAAATATCACAATCTCATTTTAATCTGAGATTGTTTATACTTTCTTAATTACTGGGGTGTATTTTATCATCCACATCCATGTTTTTCTCAAAATTTAATATTATTTCCATCCACCCACATTTAAAAAAAATAAAATTTTACCCTTAGGGGAGTTTTTAGTAAAATATATGAATGTAATATTTTGTCGTTTTTCGTACGAGGTACTTTTTGACATTTCCGAAAAAAGTACGAGAAGAATGTTTTTTTAACTTATATGGCATGAAAGGATGTTTACGGTTTTATGAAGCCTTATTTTCATGAATCTTCCTCCAAAAGACTTCAGGACTATTTTCAACAAAATCCTTTTCTTTTAAAATTGCATGACATTTTGTGAAAAGAAAATGATTTTGAAGAAAAAAGGATATTTTCCTCAAGAATTCATTTCAAGTGTTTTATCAAAACCATTTTTCATCTAAGATGACATTATTTCATATGTGTATGTTTCAATTATAATGTCTCTATGATTTACATGGTTTTACATATCTTATTATGAAATGATATCCATTTCTTTTATATGGATTATGTAAGGACGGGATGATATTTATGAAACCCATTTTATTTATTGGGTTATTATGAATGATGTATGTTTATTTTGTGGAACATGTAAGAATAATTTCATTATTATATGGGTGGGACCTATATCTCCCTCCAATTCATTGGGTAAAGATTTTATATCTCATGAGATATACATGGCTGGAACGGTAAGTTAATCCGGTTCAGTGTTACAGGACTAAAACGAGGAGTGAACTCGATTCAGAATGGGACTTTGTCCACTAAGATGGTCTTGGCAGCAATGCCTTGGCTACTATGGAAATCATTACATGTTCTTAATGGATTCCACAATTAAATGTTTTATTCCCATGCAATTTTATCATGTTTTATGTTCCATTATGATCTATTCCTTATGTACTTCAATGTTTTATGTCGTTGCTCAAGATTTTGATGTTTAAAAATTATGTTCATGTTTTTAAGTTCAAATGTATATGGTATGTTTTATTTTGTCCATGCTTAACCTTACTGAGCATTTGAGCTCACCCTTTTAATGTTTTATTTTCCCTCAGGATCAAAAGAAAGGTTTAGGTAAGGAAACAAAAAGTGGAAGATCTTTATGGGAGATGTTGAAGATCATTCACCACGATTAGAAGATTATGTTCCAAGTTTCCAAAGACACTAAACTATTATGATCCTTGTGTGTCTGTTTTTGTTATGTATTAAGTATTCTACAAAAGTAATGAAATGTCCATGTATGTCATGATTTGGGTCTCTACATGGTTCCTCATGATATCTCACATGAGATTTATCAATATTAGAAATCCTTTGATCGAAGTTATTGTAATGATGATGACTCCAGTGCTGCAGTTGGGAAGCCACCAATTTATCCTTGTCGCAAACATGGCCTTGTGTGGAAGACCAAGAAGCCTCGATAACATCCATTCATATATTATTATGATGCCACGTGCTTTCAAACCAAAATACCTTTGAAGCCCTTTTACATTTGGAAACCACCTGAGATTTTGAAAAAACATGGTAGTGATTTGAAGAAACCAGAGGGAAGCATATGACCTCATACATCTAGAATAGTGACACCTAGTCACTTGTAGCTACAAATATATCAAGAAATTCATATATCCTGGAGGCTAGGTCATGTCCATGAAACTAGTTAAAATGACCCACTAAGAAGCCTAGATCTCATAGAGTAGAGTGAAGTAAGAAATCATGGAATTGAAGCATAAAATAATAATTCTGCTTAGAGAAGAATTTCCTTTCATAGTGGTAGGGGATTTAATTAAATTCCACACCAATAAGTATAGGTACATGTAGCATATTCCTGAGGTATTTTATCAGATCCTAATATCTCAAACATTATCTTATACTAGGATATCCATAGAATATGATGAAGTACCGTCTTGGATCTCAAAGCTTGAAAATAAAAAAATAAATATGGTTTTTGGAGAATCTTACATTAAAAGATACCAATACTGCTCTCCAAAAGTTACATAGACAACCTATATGGATTGTCCTTCCAACAAAAAAAAAACAGTTTTGAATGCCAATATTCAATGAAATTCCTCTCATTCCCTTGTTCTCCAACACATTCTTAGACAAAAATACCAAATTTGGGCTATGCATAGAGATCAATCGATGGATCACATGAACCAATCATGGGTTTAAAATCCCATGATAGATCCAATAGAAGAGCTTCATATGTGCCATGTGGGACTGGTCTTATCCATTCTCTTCCTCTAAAATATCATTAATCACACCACCCTATGTTATACATTAACATTTCTAGGAAATAGAAATAACTTAATCCTACAACCCCATATGAAGTATTTTGTTACTAAAAAGTTTATTTTTGATGTGATCTATATTACTTTGACTCTTATAGATCCACTTCCAAGTCGTCTGAATTTTTTTAGCTCGTACAACACTGGGAGGAGACTCTTCTCGATTTGGATTAGAAATCCTCAAAATAGAGAATATTGGTGGCACCTCCTCACATAGAAAAGTGGAAAGTATCCCATTTAGAAAGGAATATTTTACTAAAATCGTTCATGGAATCTCTCACTAATAGAATCCTCAGAAGGGGTTCATCGACCCATGTTAGAAGATAATCTAGAATCATTTTTATAAAGATTATACATGGGAAAAATTCACAAATTGTGAGGCTCTCCTTCCCAAAATTTTTGGAGGACATGAATGTTTGATGACCTAGTTCAATGGGATTATTTTATCCAAGGTTTCTCATATTGGATCCGTGTCTCATTAGGATTTGGTTTTTTACACTTTAGTCTTTTTTCAAATGAGAATAGGGTACAATAATAGTTTATAGGTTCTTGGTTCAAAAATCCCAGTTTTATCCACCATTATGAATGGTCACTGGATTTCAATGTATCATGGGATTTGAATTATATTTATAAATTATGAGTTATATTTCATGTCTCTAATTAGATTATTTTACCTATGAAGATCTTGCATGATATTTTATTGGAAACATTGACCCTATATACAAAGAGAGATGAATGGATTGAAAATGATTTATTTAAGAAATATTTTTTTAAAAAAAAATTCTCTCTCTATACACCTCTATATCTCTAAAAATGGATCCCTCAAGGCTCTCCCAAAAGCAATAATCTCTCTTGGAATATATTTTTCAGAAAAAAAGAGCTCACTAGCTATTATAGTTCATTTTAAAAAACTTATGGGCCCTCCTTTTATAGACATGGTGGGAGGTGTCAACTTTTTAATAACTCCCTTGAATCCCCCACTGACCATGGAATTCAAACCTAGTAGCCATATACACATTTGAAAATTACCATAGCTACCCAAGGAATAGTAATTTCACATGTAGAATATATAGGACACATGATGGAAGTCCATGGTATATGAAGTTAGTGAACCACTTTTGAAAATAGTGATGGGTAGTTAGACAACTCAATTGATTCTACCCCTAAAATAATAATCAAATATATAATCAATAAAGGTCCAACTTCCCTTGAGAAACCAACTTTTTTAAAATATTCTCCCAGTTCTCCTTCATCTGGATCTTCCCAAGTCTCATCATTTACTGAACCATCATCTCACTTATCTAATGATAAATAATTTCTCTATTCTACTTGATATCCTTCTGCATCCCCATATCATTAAACATATGTACTATGAATCTAAATATTATGTTCATGGAATCCTTCCTCCTAAAGATATTCGAACCTATAAAATGTTTTGTTTTGGAGTCATAATATCACCAAGCTCCTATGAGGGTTATGAAACTTCATTCTAATATGATTTAGCCCCACTACATAATATCATCCTCCAGTGCTTCCAAGTATGCTATAGATGAGTCTTATTGTACCTATCAATCCATAGTGATAGGTGGAACTGATAATGATACTTGATCAATAATTGATTCATATACACATTAATTTTGAGATATTTTGGTATTTTGAATGCCCTCAGTCATATGGGTCTCATGGAACATGAAATCACTACTTCTGACCACATTCATCACATTTGGGTCCCAAGGCTTATATCCAAACTCCTCATATCTAATGATGAAAATGATGCATGGGGCACATATCCCATATAGCTTCTACCTGATCTCTTTAGATACCTATAAAAATTCCAAACATCCAAATACTCATAAATGGGAGTATGATAAATATTTATTTGAATATATCTTATGTGGAATCTCATGATTCAATAGGATCAGTGCTGATCTTTTGATGTGGTAATATGAAATGTTGATATTTTCTCTATAGAATGGATTATGTAGATTAAGAAAATTCTTCATTATCCCAGCCTTTTCCATGATGGGGTTTATATCCTTTTCGTAACTCTGTTGAGTTTTAGTGTATGTGAGATGATCCTTTAATGTCAAATATACCGAATATTATAATAGGAATAAAATTATTTGGATGTGTACTCTATTCCATAATTTGAATTAAGAAACCATATATTTATTCTAGTTTCATACTCCACCATGGAATGGAACATGTTGAATTTGTCTAATACTAGGTCCTTAGTCCACAATAATAACACCCACACCTTTCAATATGCATCATCAGTAAAGGATAGAAATGTTTTTTTACCACCTAGTGAATCCATCTCCATGGGACTGTATACATCAGAGTGTACAAGATTTTGTAACATTTATCTCCATGATGAAATAATATTGAATGATAATTTGTGTATCTTCCCATAAAAATTAGTATATTCAAGGATTGAGTGACGCATCCTTATCAGCAACAATGTAAATTTTTCATCGGGTTAGATAATCTTCTTTTAAAAATGTGGTTGGTTATTCTATACCATAGATTGATGGACGTATCTATTTATACTTTTTAAGTCTTTTGAAACATATATTCACATGATTTTTGTATAATGTACGACATATGAGTCCTTGGGTGATGAATATTTCTCATGTTTTTATCTTCCTTAATTCATTGATGATGATTTTTTTCACAACCATGTCAATCAAATTCTATTCCTGATAACTCGTTAAGCCAAATGCTTCGACCATTATGAACATCCTTTAGGGTGGTTTTGTATCCACAGTTCAACTTTATTTGTATATCACCCATTCCTATAATATTCATTGAACATGTATTCCCCTTATTAATTGTACCAAAGTCACAAACTTTATAAGTCAATGAATACTCATGTTACAGAGTGACATGGTATGCTACTGTAGTATCAAACAACCATTATGTCCCAACCTATTATGTGAAAGAATGTATCTTCTTATTCATAAAAAAATCATGATTTATTTAGTGGAAATAATATGGGTGTCTCTATTTCATTTTCATTGGTTTCTACATTGTTTATTTCCATGTATAAACTTTCAACAGGTCTTATTCAAGTGATCCACCATGAATCAATAGTAGCATTTGTATAGTGGTCTCCTACCATCCATGGACCTTCCATTTCCCATTATTAAACCTCTAATTCATACCCTCAACCACCTCTTTCTTGTATCTATTGATTCACTGGGAATATAGCTTGGATCTGGTTGTAATTCACATCCTTCCTTCAAGTCTCCTCAGTAAAAAATGCATCATTTTCCATTTCCATTGTGAGTTTTTCTCTAGGTGTGAAGTTTTTATGGGAGATAAAAAGAATAACACAACTAACAGGTACTTTAAATTGTAGTTGGTTCATCAAATATTTGTTATTCATAGTCTTACATGAATCAACCAATTGATTCATCAAGATTTAGAACTCACTGGTGTGTTTGACTATAGATCATCCACTTAGTAGTTGAAAATTCATCAACCACTTTAACAATATAATCTATTTTTGGATTAGTATTTTACTGGTACATGATCTCTAACTTATTCTTTAGTTTTACACACTAGCCTCTTGAGAAATGTGGTGGTAGATGTTGTGATCAATCCATTAGATGATTTGTATAATTTTTTTATTTTTTAACTTCTTTAACTTTTCATCCTTGGTTGTATTCGGGTTGAAGACATTATTTTAAATAGGGGGAACATGTTCTTATAATTAATCAGATCTTCCATTCGAGAATTCCAAATGGAGTACTTTGAAGAAGTAAACATGGTCATCCCTCCCATGGATGGTCGCACCACTGAATTTAAATTATTTAAAAATTGGAGTAGAATCGTGAAAAAATGGAGTGCACTATTGTATACAGAATGGTCAAAATGGTTGAATTTTCTCAGGGATCATAAAAATAGGGCACATATTGATTAATATATGATCAATCCCATGCGAGTAGCTAAGATTTTCCAATGAATTTTAGGTGATATGGCGATGACATGGTGTTAACGTGGTGTTCCAGAAAAGATACATTAATCTTCCTTAAAATTTCACTGGTTTCCAAAACAATGTTTTCATCTCCATACAGGTGGTACTTTAACACCCAAAACTTTGACTAAATATAGAGAAATCCTAGAAATATTTTTAGAAATATTTTTCATTCCATTTTTACTATTACAATCTAATTGACAAGAAATTTTAGAACATTTATTAATAAAAATAGTCCAAACAACTTTTATTTTCTAGTCCTTGGAATATATCCACTCTCTGCCAGTGTTTCGCCACAAATTACTCTCATACCACTTATTTCGATTCATTGATCACAAAGAGAGATTAATGGAGGGGAAATAAGTTATTTAAGAAAGAAAAAAGGTTAATAAAAGACTCCCTCTTTACACCTATATCTATATATAAATGGAGTTCTAAAGCATCTCTCAGATGAAATTAGCTCCCTTGAAACCAATCTATTATAACCAAGGATCTATATGGTTGGAATGGTTAATCATGGAAGTCTCTCTAGGTCCTTCTTTAATATGATTTTTCATAGCGATCATGTTTTACACAACCATCTCTAATCCCCCAGTAACCAAGTACATGAAGCATGGTAGCCACCTACATCATTGAAAAATTCCAAGGGTGTTAATGTAATAGTTGATTCATATATATAATATGAAGTGGTGTTGATGGATGTAGAAGGTATGTGAGGTTAGTACACAACCATTGAAAATGGTGGTGGGTTGCTGGACAACCCCATCCTCCAGTTGCGGTCAGAATGTGAGATCTAGGTTCACAGTGAAATGTTTACTGACCTGTAAAACAAGTCACATGTTAGTATATTAGTTATTTAATTTATCCAATTTATTAAAATCAATTTATTTCATTCTATAGAGTCTTATCAGATTACCCACCCGCTCAGTGTGTAAACCAATTGAAAAGAAAAATTTATACATATTATTTTTATAAAGAAATTTTATTATAAAAAAATCATAATAAAAAAAATATATAATAATAATAAAACATATTTAACATCATTTTTAAATGTTTTACATTTTGATGAATTTTTATATAAATGTCCAATAATTTGGGTATGATATATTTATGTTTAAATTTTCAATTTTTTTAAAATTAAAACTATTTAAGATCATTTTTTATCTAATTTTTATATTTTAATTATAATAAAAATTATTATTATGATATATTTTTTTCACATATAATTATATATCTTTATAATTCTGAAAAAATTATAATGTATATTTTTTGTTTCATAAAAAAAATATAAATTTATAAAATTTATTTAAAGAAAATACAAAATAATGGTGTAAATATACATGCACCTGAATGTATGGAAACTATTATTTAAGAAAAAATAGATCATTATGTGAAGAATTTATCAAAATATAAATAAAAATCCAATTAGGAAAATGATCAAGCCAAAAATGGGCACCTAAATCGCTCCCAAATCTATCCATACTGTAGGCTGCTTGACTTACACCTTACTTAATGAAAGAGAACATGAAGGAGGGTAAATAATCCAATAATGACTATATATTCTTAAGGATAAGTACATAAGGATATAAATCATCTCTATGTTTTGAAATAACATTAAAAATAGAAATGAAATTATATTCCATAGTCACTTTATCTCACTAGTTGGAATGAGCCTGGAGAAAACCACGAAGAATTGCTAATACTTATGCTGTAAAGGGATTCAAAAATGCCCAAGCATAAAAAAATTGAACATCCATAATCTGTAAATTATTTTGGAAAATAATGATCCCAATACCCAACCTAGATCCCAAAGCAATAATAAAATTAGTATTAACCTTGATAAAACCATATGGGTGGACCCAAAAAGATATTCCCTATTGAATACTCTCTTTAGAGGAAACAAAACCATTAAAAGTCCATGGTTTCATAAAATCCAAGTCCCTATAATAAATAATATAATCTCGAGTAGAATTCTCTTAGAAAACCAATTCATTACGAATTTTAAAAAAAACCATGTGATTGTACAAATAAGTCCCACCACCCATGGATCAGAGGAGGAAAGCTAGTTCTGAATGTTATTAACAATATCAAGGGAAAATTTAATGAATTTTTAGAAAGTATCCCTACAATAATTTTGAACCACTTCGTCTTTTTTTGGAAAATAATAATGGTATGAGACAGTGATTCCACATCCTAATGACTTATGGTTCATGTATCATCTATGGAGAGATTATGAGAAGTAAGAAACCCTTGTGTTAGAAGAAAACCAAAAGCGTCCTACCACAAATAAATCTCACTTTCGGTGGAATCATGAGTTGCCAAATATAATTGAAACAACCTGCAATAAAAACATGCGGTGATCCCTCCACCAAATACATATATCCGTAATGGATACTATATATTCCCAATGTTACAAATTTTCAACACAATTGATCCTTTACCATATTTTTAGAAAGAGGAATTCCAAGAATGAGTTGTTGATCTCTCACATTGAACCAACATAAAATATTATCATGATCCCAAACCTCCAATAAATCATTAAAAAACATATCACTTGATAAATCTCCAACCCCATGACAACATGAGAGGAAACCATCATATTAGAGCAATCTCCCACCAATGGATCTAAAAAAACCCTAGAATTCCCTCCTTCCCTCGGTGACGATGGCGGACCCTGTGTCGGCCCCTCCTCCCATGGTGGGTGAGGGAGCCTCATAGCCAATCAAGAGCACAGGGCCAGCCTTTCACCCCTTTTCCAATTTGGATTTCCACCCTCCTTTTTCGAATACTTCTTTAAGTCTTAATGTTCTGGAGCTCAATGATGGTGTCCCTAATCCGTCGATTTTGATATCTGAATGCACAAAAACCTATGACCATATAAATATGACATTGGTTGCCCACTTCAAGAAGCAGAGACCTTTGGTTGATGCAATCGACATGATTATATTTAGCTCATGGGATCCTCAAGAAAGGGAGACTGTCGGTTTGCTTGATAGTCGAAACATTATGATTTGTTTCGAATCTGAAGCGGACCTCATCAAGGCTTGTTCGAGCGCTCCATGCAGCGTCAACAGGATTTGATTATTACTTCTCCGATGGTCATTACACTTTTATATGAATCTTGATTCCCCATATTCGACGGTTTGGGTAAGTTTTCCAAACCTCCCGTTACCTTTCCCAAATTCCTCTATTATCTGCATGTTAGGTAACCTCATAGGTAGATATTTATGTTCAGACATTCGAACTGAAGCGGTGTGCCACCCAGTTAATCCAAGGGTCTGTGTGGAAGTTGATGCATCTCCAAATCCTTTCGATTATGTTTGGATTATGATAGGTGAGGAGTATTAGTGCCGGAAACGGGTCATCTATGAGAGCTGGATAGATTTTTTCTCCTCTTGCAGTCGGTTGGGTCATACTTCTGAGGTTTGACGTAAGGGTCTTCCACCCTTTGTAGTACGTCACTGGGAAAATCAGTCTACGTCCAGACGAGAGGTGAGTGGGAAGGGTAAAGCTCCTGATATAAGGCCCCAGCCTTAAACCTTACTAAATCTTTAGTTAATACAAAATTACACATTGAGGATCTTTTCAGGTTTATAGTTTTAGAGAATTAGATCATAAAACTTGCATTACATTCCACATTTAAACAATGTGGTTACATAAAGGTAGTATTCATTTTCTCCCATCAACGGAAACATGTTTAAAAAACAACATTGATTCTTTCTTGACACATCCTTGACAATATCATCATATCATGTACCTTTCCCTTGACCTGTGAAAAACATTTCAAAAAAACATGTGATGAGCATAAAAATCTCAGTAAGGGTTATAAAAATATGGAAAAGAAACATGAGTTCATATATACATAGGAATGAAAACATACGTTACCCATAAAACATAAGCACTTTAACATACCTCATCAAATCATGAATAAATCATAGAAAACATAAGACATAAAGGTAACTTGAGGCATTCAAAACATTCTTACGTAGGGAGTTACCCTCTTGGTTAAGTTTGGAATACCCACCATAGTATATTCCCTAAATCTCGTCAGAGAAACCTTAACGTCTCACTCCTTCGCGTTAGCCAATCCATTGGAGAGCTATATCAGGCTCACCCGCCCTTAGTTTATCACGGAACCACCCATCTTCCTAATAATACCCAAGAACCATAACATAATCGTATCTCATAAAACATGCACAAAGGAAACATAACATTTCCACTTTTCAATCACAAGATATCAATACTACACATTGATATAAAAACATTATGAAAACCATTTTCAATACCAAAATAAAAGAAAAGTAAAACATGGTATTTATTTTTCTTTTAAAAAAATGTTATGGCTTGTAGAGGAAGCCGGAACTCAAATAATGGTCACGGCGGCGGAGAAGTCATTGTCGCTGCATACGTACGAAAAAAACATTCCCTTTTGTCGTTTAGTAAAACGCTTTTTATAAAAAAAATTACTTTCGGATAAACGTAAATGTCAAAGGGGTTTATACACCCTATAAAATAAGGTTGTGTATAAAACAAAATATGCCTCAATGAAAGGAGATTGAGACGAAGTCCCATACAAAGTCTGTATCCTTGGATTAAGGATAAATCAATTACATAATTATGTGTGACAAACTAATACACTAAATATAAATGGATATTAAGTGTAAAACACTCAAAGTTTATTCACACATATTCATATAACGACATATTCAAGGAGTACAAGCATATCCCAAAGAATCAAAATTGGGTTAAGAAGTTCCCATGAAAAAATTTGATAGCCTAACGGCGTCACTACAAAATTCAGAAAATGAGTTGATGAGAGATAAAAAGGGTATCTCATCACTTGGACATAAAATTTAATTCACTAAGGATATAGAAGAACATATCCCAACATAATGTTATGTGAATTAAAAGACATAAAAAAATATGTCTTTTAAAAAAAAGGAGGGCGAAAGGTTCCCTTACCGACATGGGTATCTTTCGAAACATACACCCCGTGAAAGAAAGACAATCAAACATTGATATAAATACTCATAAATGAAAGTATATTACACAATGAGTAAAATAATGTGTAGTACATACACCACTCAAAGGAAGTTGTTGAAAATGTAGCATAAATCTCATGGGAATAAAAGTGAGATGAAAAAGCCCTCAAGAAAACTTGGCAGCCTAATGGCGCCACTTAAAACATACAAAAATGGATTGATGAGATCAAATAGGGTCTCTAATCTTATTAACATAATTTTTACATCAAGAGGAATATAAAATAACAACCCCCAACGTAACAATGTGGAGCTTAAAAGAAGTGACATAAAGGAGACTACTTAAAAAGAAAGAGAGAG
Source organism: Viscum album (assembly GCA_963277665.1). Lineage (NCBI taxonomy): Eukaryota > Viridiplantae > Streptophyta > Magnoliopsida > Santalales > Viscaceae > Viscum > Viscum album. Next base: position 166,735,723 of record OY728165.1, on the reverse strand, counting down.
GTTAGATCTCTTACGAAAATTTGGCAGCCTAAAGGCACCACTCAAAACATCCAAAATGGTTGATGAGAGAAAATAGGGTCTCTCACCATATGAACATAAAATGTACAGTGTGAGTAATATAAAATAATATCCCAATCATAATTAAGATGAGCTTAAAGGAATGACTTAAAAGTGTGTACTTAAAAAGAAAGAGAGGAGTATGATCCCTTACATCAAGTCCAACTTGTCTTGTTCATTTCTTTATATTCCTGAATAATAATCTTTGGTCAATTTATAATTTCCTAAGGACCTCCTATAAATATTATTATTCAGTTAATATCACATATTTTAATGTTATAATAATTTGGTTTATAATATGAGTTCATATCAGATGTTTTTGTCGATGTTCGGTACATGAGTCCAAAATTGAACTTGTTGGAAAATAATTTTCCATGTAGTTATAGGTACATCATATCCAGAATATTATTGATGTTTTAAATATCATATATATCCAGTATATATTAATTTTATAATATTCCATAGCATTTGGAGATAAAAATTAAAAGCAACGTTCATGGAGACGGTAGGCCATACGTACGCATGAACGCTACTTTCATTTTTTGTCATATTAATGGAATTAAAAAAAATGAGAGATATGTATGTTATAATTCCAGAATTATATCAATAATTTAGATTTAATATATTACATATATATCCATTATATATATTTACTTATAATAGAACTTAACATTTTGAGATAAGAAATGAAATGTACCGTTCATGGAGACAGAAAGCCGTACGTACGCATGAACGCTACTTCCATTTCTATTTCATATTTAATGGAATTAAAACATAATGATACATAATAGTATTTTAATTCCAGTATTTTATCATATATAATATAATTAAATATATCCTTTATACGTACCACATATGGTATTAACGAATCAAATCACTTTGTGGGGGCGGTAGTTCGCACTTCCGTAAATGAAGATATCGCGTTTACCCATAATGGAAACCATAAAGGTATGCCATAAATGAAAAATATAGAATCATAAGTAAAACATAAACATATTATATATAATTTATAAATATAGTGTCATCCTAATGGCCACCTTTGAAGGTGTTATAATAATGTTGAACAATCATCGTTTCGTGAGGCAGAAATTTTCCATCCACAGAAACAGTATGTTCTTTAACCATTAGATGTAGGTGTGTGTAAGTGTAGCTCAAATACATCATATAAAAACATCTTAGTATATTTATGATACTGTATTTGTTACCAAATAAATGAATAAAAAGAGTTTAAGGGGTTGGAGAAGCAAAATAAAACATAAGAACACAAGAGAATACACTAACCTTATGTTGGGTAACTCTCTTTGATTTGAGCTCAAAGGCTTCCTTTGGAAGGATTCTGCCCAATGTGAGGCTTATAGGAGTAATAGAGGGATGTGGAGAGAGAAAATGGGTGGGGGTTGGCCGAGCCAAAGGCTTTGGAAGTGTGGGTACGGAGGTAGAGGTGGGGGCCTTTTATAAGAGAAGAGGAGGGGCACTCTTGGAAAGTAAAGAAATGTTACTTTATTTTAGAATGAGTTTTGGATTTTAATGGTCCCACATTGATTTTTTTCAAGGATAAGGTGATAGGGGCTCGAAATACACACATCCAATATGTTTTGGACATGTTTAGGTCTAAGATTTTACATTCTCTTTCCATTTTATTTAAATCCTTAAATAATGAGGTCATCGCTGCATCATTGTGATGTCATAAATAATTTAATTTATATAATGTCTAAAAATTTTAAAAAAACTACTATGATGTAAGAAATCTTTTTATCTTTCCAATGACTATTTATAGTCAAAATTCTGATTCTTATAACCCCATTTAAAATTTTTTTTAGTAAAACACCTCATGTTTGTGTCATTTTAATTAAATAAAAAGGTATTTATGTCATTTTCCAACCAAAGTAGCTCCATGGGGTCCCCAAGTTGACCCATGGATTGTCTTGGTCGGTCATGAAACATCCAATGAGGGTATGACATGTGTCAAGCTCATCTCATATAATTAAAACATTATTCTTACATTAAACTACACTAATTACCTCTAATCGCGATTAAAAACTTAATAAGTTACTATTCACCAAAAAATTATTTTAATCCCATTGAACCACATTTTACTTATTAATGACAACCATGTATGTAGGGTTTTTTAAAATCCAAACACAAATATGGAAAAATTTCATTTAAACGGAAAATCAGTTTTTATAAGTACCACTTAGTGGTTTCACTATTCATCAAAAATTGAAGTTTTTCAGAAAATTACCAAAAATTCACCCTAAGCTATATTTGATATTCCGAATTCGAAAATGATGTCTATTTTAAAAAATTCATAACATATACTAGTTCCATTTCTTAATTTAATAATTAATTCCCGCTGTCAAAACAAATAGCGTGTTTTTATGAAAAAAAAATGTATCAAAAGATTGACACTAGTTTAAGTCGAAATTCAAAGTGAAATTACTTCCAATGACCAATATTTGATTAAATGGTAAAAATATATTCTAATTTCACTTTAAAACCAATTCAAAAGATAATCTAATCATATAAATAAATTATATTAAAATAGGGTTTGAATTAAAATACAACATTTTTCATTATTCATTAAAAATTGAACTTTTTCAGAAAAATAACAAAAATATACACAAAGTAAATTTTGATGTCCCGATTCTAAAGAAGAATTTTATTTTGTCAAATATAACACATAAAATTGTCAAAAAGTGGATATAAAATAGGTTCGCCATCAAAAGGCGGTTAATCGACCTTTTAAAGAATATTAGAATTTTTAGCTTAAAATTGGATTCATTCGCATATTTAATCCTCTAAAATTTATTTTAAAAAGTAAAAATATTTTACAAACATATATAATCATTTTTTATTTAGTTCTATTCATTCCCGCCATCACAAGAACTAGGCGTTAACTACCAATTAAAATAATATTATTTTATTATTAGAGTGCAACGTAAGATTCCCAAGAAACTCGTTGTTGCGTGTTGGGTACGCCATCGAGCATAGCGTCCTGTTTAAAGTTATATTAATATTTTATTCAAAAATATGGATAAATGTGAAAACGTCATACTATTTATTTACCTGGGGTGTTACAACTGAAGTCAGTGTTGATACTAGGACGACGCAGCTGCAATCATGGGAGGGCAGTGGGAGGAATGTTCAATCACAGAGGCCGGTGGAGAAGGATCAACTAGTATGTGGCTCTAACAAGGATGATGAGGGCTTTTAGGGGATTGATTTGGGTAGGCTCTTCATGTCTTTACGGTCTGAATTGTTAGGGGAAGGCATTTTTTTTCTGGAGTTTCTGTGGATGAGAATGGTCAAGTTCTTGGGGTTCCCGGTGGTATGGAAATTCAGGCTAACCCGATGGTTTCAGAGGTTCTGCAAAGGCATAGAAAGGATTTGGATTTACCTTCTCCTTCCATGGTTTTCAAGGGTATGGAGCAATCTAGGGAAGGAAGGGTTTCCAGCATGGAAGAGGTGGTCATCACGACTTATGAAAAGGATCCCAAAAACCTTGATCCTATGGCTGAACCATTTATAGTGCTGAGAAACTAGTTTGAAGGTCTCTCTAAGGACAAGCTGGCTGCGGATCATGAGGAGGATGTCTTGGTAGGAGGTGCTGGTGGTGCAGTGATCTTGATGGTTCATCAAGTTGGAAATATGGGGAATGCTTCAACTTCCTCTATTGAGGAGGTCTTGAGTAACGTTGAAGCACGATTATGCATAGAGAAGGGAAGTGCTGGGAGGACTGAGGAAGATGTTGTATGGTTGGTTGGAGGAGAGAAAATATAGGAGAATATTCAGGTTGTTGACATGGGGAAGGAGCTGCATTCCACGGTTGTGGATCAAGCTGCTATTGCGGATTGGCGTTCTCCTTTGTTGGAGAGCAGCACTTCAGATCAAGGGTCGGGGCCCAACACTGGGTGCATTGATTCTGTTTTGAGGGAACAAGGTGGAATAGGGAGGGAGGGTGCTAGGGGAGGGAAGAAAAATGTGAGCGGACCAGTTGGCTGTTCTTTCAGTGACGTGGTTCAAAGTGGGAGGCAGATTATGGTTACAGCTGAGGGTCCGTTATCTGCCACACCAAGAAGAAGATCATGGAAGGTTTACTCATATCTTCCTCATCCGATGTAGACTATATCAGCCTCAAAGTGAAATAATTAGGTGAAATTGGCTTTTAAAAAGTGAAGCGTGGTCAAGGAGGCATCCTCGAATCATTCCATCCTTGATCAGCTTAGTAGTCTGGTTCATAGCGGAAGTTTTTGGAGACACCCAGATTGGAATCGGCTACTGGAGAAGATGACTCCTGCATGGGAGGAGGAGATGACTCTAGTTATTATGATATGTAATGTGGTTTTGGTTTGCGTTGTTTGATGTTTTTTGATTCATTTCATAGTGTTTTTGGTTTTATGATGGGTTACCGGATACCCATAAACTGACTTATTAAAATGGAAAAAAATTATTTGTAGCAAAAAAAGTTGGGAATTATCTCCCCAAATATAGATTCACAAATATATTTTCATAGTCCTCAAAAAATAATAAGTAAAATGTGTAGACCAAAAATATATACCTCAAAAACACTTGAAAAGAGGGAGTTCATAAAGGAAAGAAGATTCTATCCTTTCTTAGCCAAAATAGATTTATTAAACATATTCAAATTCCTAAAACCAGGACCACCAGAATACTTTTGGACTAAAATATTATCCCAAGCCACCCAATAAAAATTATGCTTCCCATCATGTAGAGCCAATGAAAAAAATGTCCAATCAATAATACAGATGTTGAATAAGGATGTCTAGAAATATAAATATAGACATCACAAGTGAAGGAATAGATTGAGAAATCCCTTAATAAAATTCTCCGTCACTATATTTTAAACCTTCATTAATGCACATAAAAAAAATACTTTTATCCACTCTATCAATAATAGAAGAGAATATTTTTTTAGTCTTAAAATATTTTTTAGAAGTCCAAGATATTTATGGTGTTTCTCAATTATAGGAAATCAATATAACTTCTTTAAATACACCTCCTATTATAGTGAAACTCCCATATTAAATGAAATTTATAGATTAAACCATTGACTATAATACCCTTAATACATATGGATATTATTTAAAATGGAGAAACATTATTGAGGAGTGGCATGTGAAATTGAAATACTATCATCTACCAAGAAGAGATGGGAATTGGGGGGGTGGGTGGGGTGGGGGGATACTCTGACATACCTTAGGTCAGTGAATAACCCCTTACTCTACTAACATTAGAAAATATGAGAGGAGAATTCATATAATAGTATAAATATCTGAGGTGATAAAATATACCACTTTAGTAATATGTAAAATGGTTTTAAACAATCCAATGATTTCATATTAACACTAACACTGAAAGACACTGAGGTCACACAATTCATTATAGTATTTACCCATTTATCCCCGTATCCTATTATGTTAAGGACCAACTCAAGAAATGGACTTTAAACCATATCCTAAGCATTCATCATATCAAGATTCATTTATATAACTCCAATTTTAGAAGAAGAATGATTTTTCATAGATTGAAACAATTCATACATCATAGCTTAATTATCTATAATAGTTCTCTTTAGTACAAAAGAACATTAATTTTTAGTCACAATAAGGGGATGTGAGTCCCATATATGATCCAAAAAAATATTTTAATTTTTTTATATAAAACATTATAATGTTTAATAGGGTATAACTCAGTGATATTATAGGGGTTATGTACCATTTGAATAAGGGAAATCAAAGTATCATTTAGACATTCGAGAGAAGATAAACCTATCCAATAATACTTAATTAGAAAAACAACATTATTTCCCATAATATTTCATAATCATTTGATATATATGTCTTGAAACCCATCAGGACCAGGTCTGTTAGAAGATTGAATATTCTGAAGAGTAATGAAAATTTATTTATAAAGGATAGTCATTTCCAGCTTATGACTCATATCATCATTGATAAATTTTGGAATGAAAGTAGTCATACTAGAAAGAAAAATATTGATATCATCCACATAAAAATTAAGAATGAAATTTAGAGTGATATGATAAATTTCTCTCCCCTTATTTGAAACACTTCTAATTAAATCCTCATGTTTAGAGATCTGATTTTTCTTCCTCTTTGATGATGTTTTTCTTCTTGAATAAGGTTATATTATAATAACCATACCTAATATGAGATTATATAGGACTCCTATAATTGTACCTCTCTTTCTATCTTAAAACCTCATCTAGCTCATTCTAAAAAAAGAGATCTTTCTAAAAACTAAATTGTTGAATGGAAGAGAGGAACATTTCAAAAAGGGTTCTCTATATTGGTTCTAGGCATAGTGGAAGAATGTGGTGGGTGAGGTGATAATAAAAAATTACATTAAATTTCAATTACCCATAACCCCAATAGAATATATTGAATGTTAAGTTTATAAATAATTTATTTATATTATAAGAAAGGAATTACCTTATCTTAGGATTAATTCTTCATTTATGAATATTGATCATTTAGAAAGAACTTTTCAGTTTTCCTTTGTTTCACTATGAGGATCCAAATATAGAATCCAAATAGCGGTGATACACATGTGCTCTAATCATCTTCAAAAAACACCACTTGATATCCAAGTGATAACACAACAAATTGAATGTCTTTTAATTTTCATTCCTGATCACTCATTCTTCAGTCTTGGAGAAACGTCTCTTGTGTTTCTCATTCTCGATAAAGAGAGACAAGAAGAAGTTGAGAGAGAATTTGTTTTGTATAATTATTCTCGATTCTAAATTTTTGGATGCAATATACAATAGGCAAAACTATATATTTATAGGGATATGGTTTAGGTTAAAATATTATTTAATTTCATGTCGGCCATTAAATATGTTTTTAAACCATTAATAATCCCCATTCCGCATAACAATAATATCATTATTATTATTTTGTGGAACAAAAAACTTGTCCGTTAACAAATTTTATGTGAAGGTCTAGTTAATTAATATTTATCACTAGACTCGGTCATGGTCTATTTTATGTCCTCTAGATTTTATTGAAAAATTGAATAAATATTTTATTCATGAATAAATATTTAATGGAAAAACTGGAAAATAAATATTAAATAAAATAATAAATAAATAAAATAATTATTTCATTCACAATGAAGTGAATAAATATTATATATATACTCATATAATAAAATAAATTATTTATTAATAAAAAAATTATTTATTTATTACATTATGAATGTTAGTGATGAATAAAAATAAAATAAAATTATTCCTCAGTGTTGAGAATAATATTTATTCCAATAATTAAATTAAAATATAATTTTATTGAGATCAATAGAAAATGTTACTATCAGACCAATTATGACACTTTCTCATTGATATTAGGTTGGATTACCTAAAGTCCAAGATTACTATCTAGCAATGAGTCAAGACACCCAAGAGAAAGAACATAACTTCACAATGAAGAAAACCATATACGAACCCTCACAATGTAATATAATCCCTTTTACTCATTATCTAATCAATAATGTTGCACATCCATGTCACAACCTATACTTTTGATACATCTTTATTTGACTATTTGAAATAAACATGTTGTTACCCCATGGACACAAAATCTATGGGGACCATTGTATTCCAATGAAATGGATGAAATATAATCTTCCATAAATACAGAAGGAGAAAAAAATAATTAATTGACTTATCCATCAATGACATGTCACTCATAACACACCCATTGTGTCAAACATCTCCATGAACTGTTATTTTCATGGTTCATTAAATACATTTAAGTAATAATATTGTAACACACCTTAATAATAATCATAACATTTATGGACCATCACACACACTTGAAAATATGAATATTTGATGACACCAAAACATGTAGAATTATTATAGGTGGGTTTGTTCTCATAATCTCCCATATTGAAGATTACAAACTATGAACATTAAGAGAGGACACTTTATATACTTATGAGTACTCACACATAACATTCTCTTTACTATGTGTCCCATCATAGTATGTTATGACACTACAAAACATTATTTAAGAATACCATCATAACACATAAATGTTATCAATATAATAGGGACCTACTATGACCTTATTAATGTGATGTATACTCTAGTACATTTTTACTTTAGTGTCTTGTAGAATAATGAAATATATGTAATAATAATTTTTACTAATATTTAATAAATCAAATTTATATGTAATCAAAGTACAAACAGTTGGTCCAAATACAATAATCTCTAACAAAATCACAATTGGAATAGAGAAAACTACCTATGAAATCTAGTTCACTATACCTAAAATGATAGTCATGTTAATTTAGAGTCAAGGGTTTAGTCAATGGGTCGCCCACATTGTCTTTAATGGAAATACTGCTCACTTCAACTTCACCTCTCTGAGAAAAATTCCTCAAGAGATGGTACTTTTGAATAATGTTTTTCATTAACAGATGTGGCCTTGAATTTTTTACGAGGGAAACAACTTCATTATTATCACAATAGAGTGTGATATAGTATTTACTACTAGGTACCTTGTCATTATATTGGATGATTTTGTGCACCCATAATGCTTCTTTAGCAACCTCAGAAGACGTAATATACTCAGAATCTACCACAGAATCCAAGACCATAGCCTGCTTTGAGATCCTCTAGGTCAAAGAACCTTTATTCAAAGTTATTATGTATCCCATTTGTGACATAATTTCGACTTGATTAGTTTGGAAACTATAATATTCATATCCCCTAATGACTAGTTGATCATCTCCTTAATAAACTAGGAACATTTCCTTAGTATGCCTCATATACGTAAGGAATGTCTTGACTGCCATTCAATGGTGTTCACCTGAATCAACATGATATCTTCATAAAGAACATAATGTATATGAGACATTTAGCCTATAACATAGCATGGATTACATTAACAAACCACTCACTAATCTAATTGTAATACTTTCCATTATTTTTCTATCCTCATGTGTTTGAGGGACATTTTCTCTTGAAATAGGAATTCCATGTGATCCTAGAAAAAATCCCATAATTTATTGTTATATACCTAATATCTTAAGTCTCTTGTTAATTTATTCCCTTTGACATAGGCCAAGGAACTTCATGGATATATCATGATGAATCTTGATCGCAAAAATATGTGCAGCCTCACCCAAGTCCTTCATAGAGAATCATTTATTCAACCATGTATTAAAAGACTATAAGTTTGGTATTTTTTTCCAATGGGTAATATTTCATTAAAATATACTGTTATGAAAGAAAGTGCACTCTCACTAAACATTTTATACACACACCACTAAAATTCGTTTTTATGAAACCAAATTTTCTTATAGATTCATAAAAATGAATGTTACATGACATGTATGCTTTCATTAATACATAAATGACCTTTTCAACATTCCTTCCATTTTGAAATCCTTTTGAGTCAAAAAGCATTAAGGTTTTATCATATATAAATCTTTATGAAGGTTCTTATTAAGGAAGGATATTTGGATATTTGCTGTCTAAATCTCTTAATCATGGAATGATATAATTGAAAGTAGATTTATGATGGATTTTGGTTATGAAAATTTGGAAAAGGGTTCATCATTGTTGATAACATTATGTTGTTAAAACCCTTTTTCAACCAGTAATTCCTTATACGTGTTTATTTTTCCATCCATGTCTACTTTCTTCATGAAAACAAAATTTCAACCAACATTCTTTACATCTAATGGTGGTTCTACAAAAATTCCAACATGGTTTTGTGTATGGAGAATATTTTAGAATTTATAGACACTATGCACTTGGAAACAAATATTCCACTTATTGCATCTTTATAGTTTATAGGATCATTACTATCAACTAATAACGAGTTACCATCCTCAGTGACTAGAAAGCCATACCATTCTAGTCCTCTAACCTATCTAGTACTCTTACATAGTAATTGTCTCCATGGAATAATTTCTTCTTTGACAAGGCTTTGTGGAATTTTTTCTTATGCCAAATATTATGTATCTGGGGCCTAGATTTTATCAATGTATATCTCGATCCTACTATCTATTTTTGAGTTAATATCCTTATTAAGAAATGTGGGATTTATGTCAACCAGAACCTTTTTTATGAAGGATTTTATTGGTATTATCCATTTTTTCTTTGGGATATCATATAAATATACACTTCATGCCTCAGGTTGTGTGCTTGTTACTTGAATAGGCCTTAAAAAACACTTCACAACCCCACACATATATGTAAGACAACACTAGTTTCTTTCCATTCCATTCTTGGTATGGTATACTGTATGTTGATTTAGGAAGAACTCAGTTTAGTATGGTTATTGTTGTTTATAATTAGTATCCCCAAAAGTATAATAGGAGAATATCATTTCTTATTATTGATCTCACCATGTCCAACTTGGAGTGGTTCCTTATTTCTCTTACACTATTCTATTGAGGTGTGTAAGGAGGAGTGAGTTGGAATAGGATCATAAACACCAATAAGTAATCAATGAAGACTTCATTGAGATATTCTCTTTCATAGTCTAAGTGATGTTTCGTAATCTTCATAGAAATCTGTTTATCAACTTCCTTATTTTATTCCTTGTATTTATCAAAATAATTATGCTTATACCTCATTAAGTAGAAAAATCCATATCAACTAAAATCATTAGTAAATGTTATAAAGCATGATTTCACACCAATAACTTCAATAGGAAACGATCCACACACATTGGTATGAACTAATTCAACAATATCTTTGTCCCTTTCACCTTTCCCACTGAATGGGTATTTGGTCATTTTCCCTTATTATCATGTGTGACATAAACCTAGTTTTTTTATTTCAATAGAATCTAAATAACCATCATGTTGTAATTTATTCAATATCTTTTCATTTACCTGACCTATACGGTGATTCCAATGATTGTTGTGGTATGAGTCATGTGAGGTTACTTCATTATCAATTTCTATTACATATTTCATGCAATCCAATACATAAAGACCATTATTTAAATGTTTCTTACCTAAAAATATTCTATCATTATAAAAGAAGTAACATTATTTCTCAAATTTGAAAATAAATCCTTTTTTATCAAGTCTAGATATAGAAATAATTTTTTTGGTAATAGATAGAACATAATAAAAACCTTAAAAATCCAATGTTATTCTAGTTAGAAATGTGTGGTGGTAGTCCATGATAGCTATAAAATTATGTTTATCTCCATTGGATACTCATATATATATCTCGCCTCAGTCAATCATTCTAAATCTACTTGGTCCCTATATTTGAATACATATTTTATCACCAAAACCTGTATCTAATAACCAATTTTTAGAAATAGGTATATTTCAATAGATAACAAATGCACATGTTGTATCCCCTTTCTTCTCTGGATGGGTGAAAATATTCTTCTAGCGGCCCTTCTTTATGGATCTTAAATAGAAATTATCATATTCCATTAATTTCCCCTTGATCATCCTCTTCATGGAAGGCATGAAGAAGTAATGGGATTAAAGCTATTTTCTTTCACTTTCCATTTGTTCACCATACAAATGGAAGGATTTTTCCACTTTTTATCCTTAACTAATTGGTGAAAGAGAGTAAGAAGATCTAGTGGATAATTCTAAATGTATTTTATATTAAAATTTACAATAATTCGGAAGATGCTATGAGGGAGTGATTCCTGAATTATATTGGTTCCCAGTTCTTCTGGGAGTTTAAACCCTAGAACCCACATACGATCAATGTATCCAATGATCTTGATTACATGAGGCCCAGATGGGGAGCCCACTCCAAGATTTTTCTAAAATAGATATTTTGAAATCTCAAACCATTTTTTATCTCTCTCCTGGTAAAGACCACAGAGGTTCTCAATCAAGCTATGTGCATATGTGTTTTCATAATACTTCATCAGTTCACTAGAAATAGATGAAAGCCTCAAATATTGAACTTCAAACACATAATTCCTATGATTATCATATACTAGGAACCATTTATCACTCATATTCTTAGTAGGAGAATTATAAAATGAGGATTCTAGCACATAAGATTTCCATTCATGGCATAGGACAACCTGAAAGCATCTATACATTCATAAAGTTAATTCCATTTAAAAGTTTTTATTCATCTAGTATTAATTATAGGGATAATGTGGATGATGTTATTTCTATATTATTCTATAATTAAAAGATACGATTATTAGTACATTAATTGTTTACAAATTGGATAAGATATAATAATTTCATTGATTTTATTAAATCTTACACTATTTTTTCATGTCTCAATAGCCCTCGCCATTGAACATGGTATATATAGTTTCTATAAAATTCATGTGGAAAGGATCCACATTGATTTTCTTAATTATATAGACTATTACCATGTAAACCATAAGAATATAATTGGGTAAGTGGTTTTCCCAACTACATGCTTTTTACTCCTAGATCCATCAAGTGGAATCCCCAATCCTGAAATCCTAACATGAATTTTCTCAACAATTTCCTCTAAAATTATACTAAATAGATTTGTGTTGTTAAAATAAATAAAATTTTGGTTAAGTAAATCCAATAATATTATGAGAACTCCCTGATAAAATTAAGTCTCCATACTTTGGCCTTGTACTACACTTAATTCAATGGTTTCATCCCCGATCATGTATTGGAAGGCTTAGTATGACATTATATTAGATTGAGGGGTTTTAATTAACATATGTATAAATATTATCGTGTTTTATCATTTAAATGTCGAGTTAATATTATATATATGTCACTTAATTAATTAACCATGATGAATAAAACATTTATGAGTAATTAATTTATTTAATTTTCACCTTTGTATATTAATTCATTTATTTATGTGACTACAATCTTGTATACATAAAATAATGATTTCATAGACAGAAATAAATAAATAAAGTAAATGAAATGATCATGAGCTTATCTAATGGTTTATTTAATGAGTGGACATTAAATATTCTTACGAACTAGGAGAATAACTACATCATATAGTCATGGAATGAGTTACAACATTCCACCTGTATATATGTGTATCACCAATTTGGCATTATCATAGTTCTTTCATGAACAGGATCCACACACCTTGTGATGCTCTATAAAATACAATTATTTAGTACTCACATGCAGGTTAAAGGAACAAAAGGATTGGTTAAAATGGATTATATAAATATCCTTGGAAACGTTCGTCCTACATAATAATGAAGGGTGATGTGACATATATTCCATCATTTAATTTAACATTATAAAATTTTAAACCATGTAATTAATTAAATTAAATATATTCCAAAATATACATTAGTCTTGGACAACCTCATGACTAGTCATACACGTAACGAGAACAAAAAATTAACTAGATAGCATCATTTATTTATTGATTTTTTATTATTAAGATAAACACCGGTGTATTAATGAATGAATGAATTAATAGATAAGGTAATTAATTCCATTTAATTTTAACGATCATCTAATCTTAATTAGATATACCCATATTTTATTTCATTCATGGTAAATATACATTAAAACCAATAATAACTTATTAATTACAAAAAATAAATTGAAAATTTAATGTTATTTAAATCTATTATCAAAATTTGAAACACACATTGGTATTCCAATCAATAAAATATGGTTTTAATGATACAATTTTTCAATTAAATGTAATTTTTATTTATTTACATTAATGGGTGATAACATAGAATGTTTAATACAGCTATACACCATGTACCTCAGTAGTTGTGTATCCAAATCACAAGCATGAGGCTTCAGTGTGTTAACTTGGCCATACTGTAGGGAATGAACATTCTTGGTACACTCCATGTATCTGCTTGTCATGTTAATGGTTGGCCAAGTCAACATGGATTGTGAAATAAATGCACCACATATAATTAAATCCCCGATGGATCAGGTATAATGCACATGATTACACGATATGTACTCCAACTACACACTGTGGAACCCGGTTTTACCAGAAAAATATTCTGCACTTCCGGATGGAATCTCCAGTCATTCTTAATATATTATTAAAAAATTAAGAAAATGAAACACTGAATGAATATGATTAACATGACAAATATTTTTAATTCAAGTCGAATTTATGAAAAAAAATAAAAATTAATTCACAACCATGAATGCATATGAATATAAAATCAAATAAATAATTATACATTTAAACCCGACCAATATAATTCCACTTGATTGTTTTGGGAAAAATGGAGGCGAGCTGTGGTTGGGGGGATAATAAAATAATTACATTAATTTTAATTTATTAGGTTCCCAATAGAGAATCCTTCACATTAATTTTATAATTTTTTTATTTGGATTGGACAAAATAAAATACCATGTATTAGGTTTCTTTCTTTGTTAATGAATGTTGATCATCCAAAAACACTATTTTCGATTTCTTTTCATTTCATTGTGAGGATCCAATAATAGAATCCCTATATAGGTTATCCACACATTCTCCAATGACATCTGAACATTACCACTCAATCTGTAGGTTCTAGAATGGAAAATCAAATGTCTTTCATCATTTTCTCTAGATATCTAATCCTTTAGTGTTGAATAAATTTCTCTTATGATTATCATTCAAGATAATAAGAAGGGAGGAGGAGTAGAGAGAGAATTAAATTTTTTCAACAATTATCTATTCTAAATCTTTGGATGAAATATGCAATAGACATAATAGTCTATTTATAGAGTTAGGGTTGAGGATAAAATAATATTTAATTGCATTCCAATCATTAAATAGCATCTAAAACAATTAATAAACCCCATTGCAAATAATAATAATATCATTATTAATATGTTTTCACTCACGCCAAACTTTCAAAATAATAGATATTATGTAACAGTATTGTTAATTTATATTTATCACTAGACTCATTCATGGTCTGTATGAACTAATCTAGCATTTATTGAACATAAAAATAATCATTTTATTCATAAATAAATATTTTATTCACAATCTATTGATTAAATATTTATTAAGACATTAAATAATTAAAATAAATATCTTATTCAATATCCAATGAATAAATATTATATATATATTCATGTAATAAAATAAATTATTTATTAATAATCAAATAATTATTTATTACCTTATGAATATTCATGATAAAAAAAATTGACCAAAATTATTCCTTGGTCTTAAGAATAATAATTATTCTAATAATAAAATACAAATAGAATATACTTGAGATCATTAGAAAAACATAGTGTGTGACCCTCATGGATTCTTTCTCATTGGAATTAGGTAGGATTTCCAAATGTCCAAGATTAATAACTAGAAACGGTTTAACGCACCAAAGAAAAAAAACAAAATGTCACAACGTTGAAAACCAAATATGAATGATCCCTATGAATTATAATCTCTTTATTTCAAAATCTTATCAAGTTGGTTGCACATATATTTCACCAACCTATATGCTTGATACATCATTCATTAACTATCTAAAATAATGACATCATTATATCATGGCCATAAAATTCTTGGTAATGGTTCTATTTTAATTAAAGGGATGGGATATCATCTTCCATAAGGATAGAAGGGAAAATCCTTCATTGAGTTATTAATTAATGACATTTCTTTTGTGATTCACCCAATATATCAAACTTTGTAATGAATTATTATCATCATGGTTTACAAAATACATCAATTTATGTGAGTTTTAACACAAATTAATAACAATATTAAAGTCTCAAGAACATCACACATGATTTTAGATGGGTGTATTATCATAATATTTTGTATTGGAGATTACCAAGTGTGAACATCATAAGAGGAGGAATCATATAATTATGAGTACTCACACCTGAAAGTATTTGTACTCTGTATCCCATCATCGTACATTATCCAACTACAGAAAATTATTTAAGAATATAATCATAGAACATCAATATTATCATCATAGTTGGGAACTTCTATGACCTTATCAATGAAACATATACTCCATGAAATTATTTCATTAGAGTCATGTAGAATAATGGAAAACATGTAATATAAAGATTTATTAATATTCAATACACCAAATATACATGTAATAAAATTAAAAATATATGGTTCTGGGATACCAACTCCAACACATTATAGAGATGATTATATTGTCAAAATACCCATAACTAAAATCACCCCACCTCTGATGATTGGTCATCACATTTTTTATTTTAGAAGTAGATCCATGACAATAAGAAGCATACGAAGATTGAAAAATCCCCTCAGATATTGTTATATTTAATATACAAATGTTCAAAGTGGAACACTATCATACGTTTCCCATACACCCCTTTAAAAATCATGGAAATAAAAACCTGGAAGTGATCGGACGGGATCATGGATAAGTGAGAAATTGAGAATGATTGAAAAAGTGTATTTTAGTCATCAAATCCTATGAATATGTCCAAAAATTCAGAAATATGAATAACAACTGATATGAATCTAAACCCTAAAAACTGGGTTCTAGAATATCCAATATCATGTAAAGAATTCCCAAGAAGAGTGTACTAAAACAAGTTCATATGAGTATATCATCCAGAATTTCCGTAATATTATTCATTATGGAGGATAATTTTTGAAAAATCTACCCCAATGATGAGAGGCCCATGGAGAAAATATCATAATAGATTCAAGAGGCTTCAGGAATTAGTTTTATTATTATGTCTAGGAAAACTAAAAAATCCTACAAAGGTCTAGGCTGAGAGAACCAAAAGTTAAATAAAATATGAAATATGATTACAAGAGTAGTTAATAGCCTTGAAATCTAGGTCCACATTTAAAAATAAGAAATGGCCTGTATCATTCCCTTTTTATCCAACCAGAAAGACATTCCTAAATCTACTCTTCAAACCTAGAGTTTAAGCATCCTTATTTTCCAACATAGTTTTAGATATGAAAACTATTTCAGGGAAGTAATTTGATCTTTAGAAATGTATCACAAGAACTATTCATGGATTACCAAGCACCTAAATGTTCTAGAAAATGATTTCATTTCCCTATGAGAGACTGAGTTGTACCCTCCTTCACCTTTATGGAATTCTACATCACCAAATAGTCAAACAACATATTATTTTGCTAAATAATATTATCCTCTTCTGAATCCGATGAATACATAGCAATGATGATGATATAAAAGAAATAGATGTAGAAAAATCATTTATGAAAATGTATGCTAAAATAAAGATGATGATGTATTCATCCATTGATATGAATAATTTAAGATACTAAGAAACTGAAATCCCAAATATCCAGCAAAATTAGTGTTCCACTAATTCACTAATGGTTTTTTAATCCAAAGAACAAAGATATTACTAATCCCTATGTCATGGTCTGATAACCCTCTAATCTAGTAGTATTCTTAACCCAAAAAGGATGAAGAAGAACTAAAAATATACTAATATGAATAAACTGATGAAACCAATGGTGTAGAAGGATGCATGTCTATAGATCACGAAAACAATAACTGAAGATCTAACATAAACCAACAGGTTTATAGGAAATAATTAAGTCAAAAAGGTGTGGGTAACACTTTTTGTCTAAGGAAACTGAGAATGAAAATGCATGGCTAATCAAAGAAATTGGTGCAATAAGTCAGTGAGCTCTAAAACAAGGAGAAACTCTAGATAGAAACTCATACGGAGATGATACTAAAACTATAAAAGAGAGGAGGCTATTTAATTTTTTCATAAATGGATAAATTTCATTTTGAAATGTATTTATACAGTTATTTCAAAAATAAATTTATGTATACACTGTAAATATATACTATAAATCTCCTCTAAAAATGTATATTTTTATTAGGAAAGATACGATGTGTATAGAATATTTATTTTAAATCAACATTGATTTTTTTTGAAAATTTGAACTATAAATTTCCTAGGGAAATTTTCATTGTAATTTTTTATTAGAAATTTGAGATAAAAATTCTTGACGAAAATTTTCATTGTTTTTTTATAAATTACTACATTTTATTTGTATGATTTTACTAGAAATTTGAATTGTAAATTTCATGTAAAAAATTACATTGGAAAAATATAGTCGAATTCTGGAATAATAATTCTTAGTGAACATTTACATTATATATTTATGTATTAATATATTTGAGCTAGAAATTTATATATTTATTTATTTTATAATTGTTGAAATTAATATTTTTGTGAAAATTTACAGAGTTAAATTTTAGTGTAAATATTAAGTGAAAATTTATATTGATAACTCTTAAATATCATTGAAAATATAAAATTTAGGTATTTATCCATGTATATAATTATATTACTATATATGTAGATGATTATATTGAATTTTGAGTATCAATTTTCACTGATAAGTATAAATTTTCAAAGTGAGATTTCATTGGAATTTTTTAATGAAAATGTATGAAATTCCCATGTAAATTTTAAATTGAAAAATATATTTTATATTGTATATTTATTTATATATAAATAAAAAAAAATAAATAAAGCTATATGGTTAGGCTACCCATTAGGGGGATATGGCCTGCCTTTCTAGATTGTGTTTGTCATGTGTGTGTGTGTGTTTAATGTAATTATACCCATAAGAACCTAATATATGTATATATACGTATGTATTTATATATGTTTGTATTTATGTGATTTCAAATTTTTTAGTCTAAATGTGCACTAATAACATTCAATAGAAATTTTTATTAGTGGATACATATAGTGGAAAAGTAAAATTCAAAATTCAAAGGAAAATTTACATAGATGTTTGTATATAAGTTTTAGTAATATCCAATTTAAATATTTACTTCAAATTTATAATTCAATATTACCTTTAATGTTTGAATTTTTAGGTATGTGTTTTGTGCATTTAGATTTCATTGAAAATTTCCAACACACATTGAATTTTTCTTGGAAATTTCTTTTGAAAAATTTTACTATGAATTTTAAATGAAAATGTATCATGGAAAATAAAAATTAATCATTTATAATATAATTTGAATAAAAATTTAGACTAAAAGTTTCCAATTGTGATTTACCCAAAATGTTACTAATGTAAATTTTCAATGAAAATTTCTTATGAAAAATTATATTTTTTAATTATATAATTTTTTATTTTTAACATTGTATTTAAAAATGAATTTATTATATAATTTTGGAAATCAAATTTTATGTACCATTAGAATAAAAATTAATTTTAAATTTTCATTGTAAATTTATGTTGAAATTTTATCTAAAATTTTTCAATGATGATTTACACTAAATGTTTCAAAAGAAAATTTTGATGTCAATTCCCAATGAAAATTTAATTTTTTATTTATGTATTAGTATATTTTTATTGAAATTTTAAGTGATGGATGTTTACACTCTCAATTTCTTATGGAAATTTTCATTTCATATTTATATTGGAATTTTTTATACAAATTTATATTATAAAAATACATTTTTTGTTTATGTTTTAATATATTTTTTATCAAAATTTTAGCATGTATTTATTTTTGAATTATGGTGATAAAATTTATTTTATAAATTTTTATTATTCAAATACCTTGAAAATATTGAGTATATACTTCTACTAAATTTGGTAAAATTATTATACAAATTTAGCAATTATATTTTTATTGATGAATACACTTATATTAATATATATATTTTCATACCTATTTTAATATTAGGAATTATTCCACATAGGAAAAAATAATTAATCACAGTAAATTTTGATTGAAAATTATCATTGTAAAATTATATCTGAATTATGAGTATTTCCATTGGAAATTAAATCCCGTGTATAAATTTACAATGATAAATGGAAATTTTCAGTGATTTTTTTCCATGTAATTTTTTATGAAATTTTAAATTCAATGATTAGATGAATAAATAAATTACTTATTTAAGTGTTAAAATATTTGTACTAAAAACATAAACATGAATTTATATTAAAAACTTAGTAATAATATTTTAACTATAATCATTATTAAAATTAAGTTAATGTTTAGGTGGAATTTTTAAGTAAAAATTTATAGTTGAAAATTAATAAAAATATTTATAATAAAAATGTACAATAACTATTTTCATTTTTTATTTACGTATTAATATATTTTAATTAAATTTTTAAATGAAAATTTAAATTTAAAATCCCCCATAGAAATTTTCACTGCAAATTTCCTGTAAATTTCCACTAGTAATCAAGTTCATAGTAGATGTATATGTATTTACGTACGCTTCCACAAAATGTTTTCATTGTTTGTATACAAAAATATTTTTGGTTTAAATTTTTATTTTGAATTTGTAATGAAAAATTCCAATCTAAAATTATAACTTTAAACTTCTATTAGTGTCTGTTTTCATTTGAAATCTCCAATATAATTTTTTTATGAAATTTTATATAATATGTTAGTACAAGGTTTGTATTTATATGTATTCAATGGTAAATTATGATATATAAATTATATATATAATTATCTTCCATACATAAGTTATAAAATATATATAATAATTTCATTATAATAAAATTGATCATATACATAATATTTTTAATATATATTTATATAATTATTTTTATCCATAATTATAGAAATATAATATAATAATTATATATATTGATGTATTATTTTAATTATAAATATATAGATATAAGATATTTTTTCTGATTTACAAAAAAAATAGTAAATAAAAAACATTGAATAGGCATATAAGGTATGCAAGGTATTCTCGTACAAAATTGGGTTTGGAATCTCAGGTTGGGTCCCCCAACCTCAGATATTATTAATCTTGAGAGAAACTATAAATATTATTTATAAATAATATGAAATAAAAAATGTAGAAAAACATCATCTTTTGAGAGAATTAAAACTTGGGATATATTTTATTTTTAAAAGGGAACAACAACTCCCTAACAGTGACATGAGATGAAGTGATTTAAAATATTGATTAATTTTAAGTTTTGTAGTAGAATTTGTTGACCAAACCTGACCATAAAATTTTGATAAAATGAATACATTAATTTAAATTATTATTTTGTAATCTATTTTGAATATTTTTTTAAAATATATAATAATTTATTTTATTTCCATTCATGAAGTAATTCTCCAATTCTGGGGGATGAAAAAAGATGACAAGGGAAATGAATGAAACTAAAGTTCAATATATTTCATATGAAAATAGACTATAAAAGTAATCCTAAATAATTAATGTATTCTTATTTGGAAAAAATAGCATGGGATTTATTGTTTGAACAAAATATTATTAATATAAAATATGGATGTTTTTTTCAAGATAATAAACATTTGAATTACTCTAGAAGGTTACGGATTATTAATATTATATTATTTTAATTAAATATATATATTTTGATTCAATATAATTAATTTCAATGATATGTATATATGTATTATGACCCAAAATAGATCGAGTTGAAATTTTTTGATAAGCATGAATAACAACATTGGACCAGTAATGATAATTGATAAACATGATTATTTTATGTCACAAAATATATTTTCAACTATTTTTATTTGAATATAATAAATGGAGGTTCCACTTCATGAGCCACTATCGTACACCAAATTCTTTGATCATATGGACTCATTGCTTGGTCACCATAGATTTTATTGAGTATGGTTTCTGAATTATGCAGTAATATGTCTAATCATCGACTTTGAGTAATTTCTATCAATATGGTTGGACTTACTTGCTCATCTGTGTATTGAAGTGCACACTTATAACCTAGTCACCTTATACTTTCAGGGAATAAGTAGAAGTTCCTGGTGTACCACTCTTCAAAATAGAATCTAGGGATGGGGTGGTATTAGTAAAATAATGATTATCTGATTTCATGGCTTGATAGGAGCTGAAGAAAAGGGAATGTGTCACCTTCTGCAAGCTATTATAAATTTTTTTCTAATGGATTTACCTTCTGCTGAAGGAAAAATTATTCTCGATACAGAAACCATATAATAGATAGTTCTTTCTTTTGTGGAACTCTACCATGGTTTTTGAGACTAACCCTTAGGCTCTACCAGCGTGGTGCACACTTCCACCCCCATATTATGATTAAATATCAAATTGTGTTTATCCTAAAGAGATATTTATCTAAAAGTGATATGATCATATATGAATTGTTTCACTCTATATAAACTCGTTTTTATTCTAAAATAGTAGTGGTTGTGATGAAGATTGATATAATGAAATCTTATGATAGGGTTGAATGGCCCTTTATTGAGTTGTTCCTTACTATAATGAACTTTTGGCATAAATTGGATAATATTTTAATTAATTATATGAACTAGGTATTTTTAATTATTAATGTTATCTATAGGCCTTCACATTGTTTCAAACCTTTAAGGGGTTTGTGGTAAAGGAATATTTTATCAACATACATATTTATTCTTGTGGAAGACGTCTTCTCTCATCATCTTTTAAGCATGGTGGACAAAGGGGTCATTCATGGAGCTAAGGTATGTCCCAATAGTCTCCTCATTTCACATCACTTATTTTCAAATTTTATCCTTCTCATTGTACACACCACTCTTAAAGAATATTTATTAGTTTTAATGTTTATCTATATATATGAAAGGGATTATGGAAAATGGTTTAATCATGGGATGTTAGATATTTTGTTTATTAAGAGAGTTTCACCCTTAATTTTGGAGGATTTAAAGAGCTTATGTAGATTTATAGTTATTGAGAAACACCATAAATATCATGGACTTCAAAAAATTAACAAAATATCAAATAAAAAAGTATTCTATTTTATTATTGATAGGGTGGATAAAAATAATATTTATTTTCAAGAAGGATGTTTTCAAAGGATGGGAAGGAGATTCTTATAAATGAAGTTTCACAAGATATACCTATATATGTGATGTATTTATTCAGATTTATTGACATCCTTATTGAATAACGTCATTCTTGACTGTTCATTTTTTGGTGGGGGTCATATGATAGGAAGAATAATATTCATTATGTATCTTGGGGTAAGATTTCTGTTTCAATGTTTTATGATGGTCATCGTTCTATTAATTTTAAAATGTTTAATAAAGCTATTTTGGCTATGAAAGGCTAGTTTCTCATATCTTATTTGAACTCCCTCTTTTAAAATAGATTTCAAGATAAATATTTCCATTCTACTAATTTTACTCATTCTTTATTTGGGCCTTGGACATGATATTTATTGATGAGTATTTGGATTGTTATATCCCTACATGATAAATATATTTATTATAGGATTGAAAATGGTTATAATGTTTTTGTTTTGAGGGATACATGGATAGTGGATATTCCTGGATTGGGAGTATCCGCCCTTATTGTTGTGGGATTATTTAATAATCAATTGAAATATTTGGTTTATTATTTTTCGAGGTTTGGGATCATAATAATATTTTCATATTATTCAATGTGAGATATCAAAATATCATTCGTGGTATTTTTCTTACTATTGATATTGGTAAGGGTAAAAAAATTTGGAAATGGGAAATTTCAAGAATTTATTTTGTTCATTTTGGATATATGATTTTTATATTATATTCACTCCATGATTCACCTGATACTTTTTAAAATGATATTTGGTCTCTTAAGGAACCTCCAAATATGGGATTTTTGTGATGGAAGGCCTATTATGGTATACCTTTGACAAGAGAGTTTCTTACTTATCATCTTCACTTTACAGATAATACATGTATTGCATAAATTTATTATATAAAATAACCATTTAATAATATTCTTATTTTCTAAATAGAGAAAGGATTTAGGAAGGAGTGGGGGGATAATTTCCCTGAATTATCTAATTATTCTCAAGACCTTTCTCATATTTTTCATAACTGTATTTCATCCTTTGATATTTGGGTGGTGGGACTGATTTGTAAAATCACATTGTTGGTGTGGAAAAGAAAAAATAGATGTGTTTTCCAAGATCATTATAACTGATATATCATTTTTTATTATATGTCCTTAGAGATGATTAATCCTTGTACTTTGAATGGTGATATCTCCTTTGATGAGATTATTTTGCAGGGAATCTTTGTTTGGGATCCTCTCTGAGAAGGCTTTCAATAGGTTAATATAGATAATGTTGTTGATTTATTACCTAGGGTGTTTATTTGGGTATTTGTTAGAAAAAATAATGAGAATATTTTTATAGCTCAATGTTGGTCTATTTAGGATTTTTGGGATCCCTCTATAGTGGAAGTGGAAATAATTCTTCATCATCTTCACACATCACATTCCAAAATGTGGGATAAATTGAATGTGAAATCGGATTGAATTTATATTGTTAATGATATATTTAATCCTAGAGAGTATTTATTGCCTTATGGAATTATTATCATTAATATTTAGTCATTATTGGATGATTTCTCCTCCTATAGGTTCCCTTTCATTAATCAATGAGGAAATCAAGTGGCCCACTATTTGGATAGCTTTTGGAAAGATTCATGTGACCATTTTTGTCTTGATAATTTTCATGATTGGATTTATAATTATATTTCAATTTACTTTTAACACAATTTTGTCTTTTTTCCTTAAAAACCATTTCAGTTGTATTTTATATAATTAACATATTTTTATTTTCTGATCAGAAAATATTTATTTTGTTGTTTTTTATTTTTTTCAATTTGTTAACAATTTAATCTATTATTTAAAAATAATTAAATCATTCACTTTTATTAGTGAAGTGTAAATATTAAATTATAATTTAATTTTTTCTGATGATATAAACAAATATATTTTAATTCAAAGAATGATATTGAAAAATTATAAATGTTAATGGGGGGTTATTTTATTTATTTCCATACATAGAATCTCACCTTTTCTCTCTTCAACGTTTTTACTTTTTTTTGGAAGGGAAAATAACATAATTAATAAATCTAAGATTAGGTGATTCAAGGATAAACATACTATAAGGGAAATTATACAACAATGTGAAATAATGAATATAGATTCTATGCGTTGAAAGAAAATGTGAATGCCTATCACCTTCCATTTTCATGAAAGAGAAATAAAATATAGGAAAGGAGATACTAAGTAAGAAGATCTTCATGATATGTAGAAAAAATGGTCTTAATCCCACATCTGAATATGAGATAGTGTTGATTATAGGAAGGCAATTCAATTCAAAAATAAATGAGTTTTAACTTCTCATAGAAGAAAATTCTCAACTCACAATAATGGAATGGTCCTCCAACACTGGTGGTAGAAGGTTTGAGGATAAGGCTTGAATGTGAGATACCTCTACTGAGTCAAATGAGTCCCAAGAAATGATGTCTCCACTGAAGGGAACATTACCAGAGAAAGCTATGTGCACATTAATATTCATAGAGCATAGGGGTGGAGGAATCCACAAGCATGGGGCGCACCGAAACCCAATATTATCATAAAGAAAATCACATTAGATCTAGGTATACATCCAAATAGTAGACCACCATGCACAAAAGGATAGTGGTTTGGAGACCCAGTTGATGATATAATCACTTCTTTACACCCAATTCATTCATTCCATCACACACAAGGAGTTCATCTTCTCAATGGTAAGGGTCGAGAGACATTTCCTCGAAATCAACACTAGAAAAGGTGGTAGATGCATGAAATAATTGAAATTGATGCTCCACTAAATCCATACATTCCTAGCCCTAGAGAAATGAAGGATCGCTTAAGATGTGGAATCTGTTATGGAATGAAAAGTAGGATAGGAGGTATCCTCCTTCATATGGTGGAAGCCAATAATTTCCTTTGTATAAAGGATTCCCGAAAAAGCTTTCCATAAAAAATACTACACCTTAGAAGGAATTGGAAGGCACCAAAGGTTTTTTAATAGATCTTTAAACTCCATGATTAATACTAAAATAGCTACCATATAATTGGAATTATCATAATATGTCCATAAAACATAAAGGAAATATAATAAATGATCTTGTCCCATATCCCTCACACAAGGGATACTCTGAATAATCCTTATATTTCTATTATTAAACCACAACTCTAGCTTCTTAGTGCACCACCCATTCCTAGCCTCATCAAAAAAATATTACACCAGGGAATTATAAATTCAATTGAGTGTAGTGGACATAGAATTAGTTACACCACTATCATCAAGCATGGGTCCTTCCATATTAATATAGTTGTCCCATCCTCAATTATCCTATATATCCCCTTAAGAAGTAAGTCACATGAACCCTAGAGGATTCTCTATAATATGATTTTTTAATGGATACTATAATCCCCACATAAGTTCGAATGGTTAATGTATTTATCCCAAAGGACTTTAGCATAATGGGACTCTCAGTCTTAGATAACCAACTATCCCTTTTTGGAAAATGAGGGATTGTTGAATGTATGCATGTCCCAAAAGATAATACCCCCACAAGATTTGGGATGATAGAGTTATTCCTAATAAATATAATGGTTTTTTTTCCTCCTATTACCAAATATTCTCTAACCCAGAATGAATATGATAAACAAAAAACTAGGGTTTCTAAAGAGATACATAACATATGTCAAAATTGATTGAACCATAGACTTGATGAGGATTTTCTTAGTTGCCCTAAAGATAATTTTTTTAGTTTAACATTTTTTTTCACCGTGTATAAGATTTTAGATAAAACACATATTTTTGAGTAGCAAAAGAGTGTGGGGAGCCTATGACATTTTTGATGTTTTTCAAACACATAGATTACAAAGGATATACGATGACATGTTTTATGATTTTAGGAACAACTAAGATAAAAGTTATCTCAAATTTTTATATATTGACTGGTTGCCCTGATGCCAACTCGTACCCATGGATAATATAAAAAATATAGTCCAATTCTTCCATGGTGGCTATAACGACCCATACTTTTCATACATTTTTATTACTTCAGAGTTGAAGCACACTTATTACAACATATAACAGAACCAAGAAAGTACCGTATAGGTATAGTGTCTTTAGAAACTGGGAAACATAAACAACTGGTTCATAAAGCATCTACTTTGCCTCCCATTTATTTCATCATATCAAGAGTCCCTTTTTGGAATATTCTACTTAATAACCTTCTTCCTGACCTGGGGAAATAAAACATACAAAAGGGTGAGCTCAAATGCTCAGTAAGGGTAAATAAAAGAAATATCAATCACGTCATATACATAATAACATAACTTTTAGAAATCTTAACCTGCAAAAGAGATCATAATTTCATAACATGGGATAAATCATAGTAGTGAAATGGAATCCCTATAATCATAAGATAAAACATGAAACTTTGTGGCATACACACATAATCATAGAGAATCATTTCTTATTAGTCAAGACTCATTGCCAAGACTATCTTAGTGGACAAAGTCCATTTCTGAACCGATTCACCCTCGTTTCAGTCCTGTTTCACTGAACCGGTATAACTTACCGTTCCAGCCATGTCTATCTCATGAGATATAAAATCTTTACCCAATTAATTGGAGGGAGATATAGGTCCCACCCTTCTCATAATGATACCATTCTTATGTGTGCCACAAAATCATTAATCATACATCATTGCATAACCCATGTAATAAAAATGGGAATCTTAAACATCGTGACTTCATAAAAAAATTCATATAAGATAAAGGAATTCATAAAAATATAATTCCATCACAACATAATCAAATCAATGTAATAATAGGGATAAAAATAGAACCCTTTATTATATTAGATGGAAAATAATTTTGATAAAACACTTGAACTCCATTCTTGAGGAAAATATCCTTTCTGCTTCAAAAACACTTTTCCTTTCTTAACATGTCGTACAATTATAAACTAAAAGAAGTTGATTAAAAATAAACTTGAAAACACGTAAAGGAAGCTTCTGGGAAATAATGTTTTAAAAATCCATTCATTCCGTATAAGTTAAAAGAAAACATTCTTCTCGTACGTTTGTCGGAAAAGTCAAAAAGTACCTCGTAAGAAAAACGACAAAAGATTCCTTACATATATTTTACTAAAAACTCACTGAAGGGTAAAATTGGATATAAAATATTTTATAAGGATATAAATATTACATATTGAGGAAACATGGATGTGGATGATAAAATACACCCCAGTAAATGCCAACGTATAAACAATCTCGGATAAAAATGAGATTGTGATATTTCCCTTACCTTAGGTCCGATTTGCCCCGTAAGTGTCTGAACCTCCTGTATAATGATTTAAATAATGTTATTGACTTATTACAGAATCATAATTATTGTATTTATATCATATATGGTCATATTCTTAGTTTCATGGTAGTAATATTTCATTGCTACTTGTTATTCGGGTGTTTGTAACTTTTTGTTCTTATGCGTGTTTTGTCGAATAAATTCATATTCTTCTCTTTAGGTTATATATACCTCATTTCCAGAATGGTATTAGTGTAATATATATCATATTAATTCATTCAATTCATTTATATAATCATTCTGAAATGAAGATCATGTAGAACGAGTCGCATCACATCGTGGAGACGGTATTCCGTACGTACGCACGAGTGATGATATCGTTCCTATGATCGTGGAATTGTATTGGAGTGTATGTATACTATTTAAGAATAATTATCACTTTATAATAGTCATATATAGTCATTATTTACACCATTATACCCATCCAAGTAAGGTGGTGGTGGAAAATAGATTACACCACGGCGTGGAGACGGTATTCCGTACGTACGCACGCGCAGTGATTTCTTTTTCCGTAGGATGGATATATGGTGAAATAGGGTTGTTTCATACTTATAATAACATATCAGTATATGAGTGATGCTGATGTTATTACTTCATAATGAAACTACTAAAGAATAAGAAGTGGAAGATGAAATAAAGATGAAAAAATCGGTAACGGACATTACCTCTTCTTTGAAGTGCTTCTTTGAGACCATCTTTTAGTGCACTAAAATTGGTCTTAGAAGAAGACCAGGACCTATAGGATGTATCTAGGGAAGTTTATAGGAGAAAGTGGCAGGGTTTGGCCGAGAATGAAGGGTCAAAGTGGTGTGAGGAAGAGAGGGAGGAGGTGCCCTTTTATAAGGGAGGAGAGGGGCACATTTGGAATAACTAAAAATATTATTTTATTATAAAGTCAATTTCGGTTTTAAATAGCTCCAAATTGATTTATTTTGAGGATAAGGTGGGGATGGGTCGAAATACTCTCATAAAATAGAATTTAGACAAGTTTAGGTCATTATATTAACCTTATCTTTTAGTTTTAACTCTTGGTTAATTAGATTGACATTTACCATGCCACTTTGTATTTTTATATTATATAGTTAATAAACATATAATATACATCCCAGAGACCCCCAAGTTGAGTTTTATTAATATATATAACCTTATCTAAGTAATTTGGCCGATCATTAGATTTTGAGGAATAAAATAACAATTAATAATATAATATTTGTTTTAAAAACTATTTTATGTCAATTTTGACACTATTTGGTAATTAATTTTTTTGAAAATCATAACAGAATGATTAGTTAGAAAAAAGTAAATTAAATCAATACTAACATTTTATATTAATCTAAAAATTATTGTATTTCATTAAGAGTGTCAAATTACATTTATTTTGGTGTTTATAACATCAATTATGTCAATATTTCATTAATAAGATAATTACTGCATCATCTTTGTGTCATAAATAAATTAAATTATTTAATGTCTAAAAATTACAAATAAAATACCATTATGTAGTAAATATTTTTATCTTTCTAATTAATATTTATAGTCGAATTTATCTTATGTATAACGCCATATTAAAAATCCATTACTTATTGAACTTTGATTTTATCTATTTTAACCCTTCTTTAAATAAATTAATAATAAATGTCCTAATCTAATCCATGTGGGCCTAAATGGTCATATTTGATTCCTAAGGTTGTTTTTGGTCAAATTACACTTGTACAATAGAATTAGGATATGTGTTAGGGTAATAATAATATCATTTTTACCCTTAATTACCCTATTTACTTTTAACCGTGGTAAAAAAAAGTAAAACGTTACTATTCACCAAAAAATTATTTTCATCTCATTGAACCACATTTTATTTACTGACATCAACCGTGTCTCTCGGGTTTTCGAAATTCCACTCACAGAAGCGGTAAAATTAAGTTTTATGAAAAATTCATTTTTTTTAACTACCACTTAGTGGTTTCACTATTCATCAAAAATTGAATGTTTTCAGAAAAATACCAAAATTTCACCCTAGGCTAATTTCGATATTAAGAAACCAAAAATGAAGTCCATTTTGAAAAATAAAATTTAAAACAATTCAAAAAGTGGTTATTACTATTCATAATGGCTAGTTTTAATAATATTTTAAAAGTATATCGTTTTTTAGTGAAACTCGGTATTGCGTACGACACAAGTTATCGAGGAAGCTCGCGATTTCGTGTAAAGCAAGACAAGCAAGTGTTGTGTGTATAAAAAGATTCCTTTGATGATTTATACAACATAAAAGTCTCGGGTGTTACATTCTACCCCCCTTAAAATGAATTTTTCCCTCAAAATTCGTCACTTTGTAACAAACAGATGGGGATACCTCTCCTTCATCATATCCTCAAGATCCCATGTAGCTTCTTCTAATTGGTGGTTCCTCCATAAAACTTTCACCAATCAAGTGGTCTTGTTTCGTAGGACTTTTTCACTATGATCCAGAATCTCTATCGGATGTTCTTCATAAGAAAGATCTTGCTCCAGCGGTAAAACTTCTGTGCTGAGTACATGTGAAGGATCAGGTATGTACTTTCCTAGGAGAGATACATGGAACACATCGTGAACTTGAGAGAGATTCGGTGGAAGCACCAATCGGTAAGCTACCTTCCCAACACGATCCAGTATTTCTAAAGGACCGATATATCTTGGGCTCAACTTCCCCTTCTTTCCAAATCTCATAACCCTCTTCCAGGGAAATATTCGCAAGAACACTTTATCACCCACTTCAAACTCTAGGTATTTTCTTCAGTTTTCGGCATAACTTTTCTATCGACTCTAAGCTGCTCTTATGTGTTGTTGAATAGATCTGACCTTTTCTGCCATTTCATCAACGAGATCAGGTCCTAATAGCTTTCTTTCCCCAACTTCATCCCAGCAAGTTGGAGTCCTACATTTCTTTCCATAGAGAGCTTCATAAGGAGCCATCTGAATACTGGAGTGAAAGCTATTATTATAAGAAAATTCCACCAAAGGTAGGTGTTGATCTTAACCACCTTTGAAATCCATAGAGCAAGCTCTCAACATATCTTCTAGAGTTTGAATTGTTCTCTCAGACTGACTG
The DNA here is from genome assembly GCA_963277665.1 of Viscum album. Lineage (NCBI taxonomy): Eukaryota > Viridiplantae > Streptophyta > Magnoliopsida > Santalales > Viscaceae > Viscum > Viscum album. The sequence continues at coordinate 166,704,453 of OY728165.1, read as the reverse complement.
TCTGTCTGAGGATGATAAGCAGTGGTGAAACTCAACTCTGTATCCAGAGTATGCTGAAGACTTCGCCAGAACATCGAGGTAAATCTTGGATCCCGATCAGATATAAAAGAGAGTGGTACTCCATGAAATCTTACCACTTCCTTTACATATATCCTGTCAAGCTGATCCAGAGATAAATCCTCTCTAATAGCAATGAAGTTTGCAGATTTTGTAATAAGATCAACTATGACCCGGATAACATTATTGCCTTTGGATGTTTTAGGAAGTCCTGTGACAAAGTCCATAGTGATGTTTTCCAATTTCCATTCGGGTATGGTTAATGGTTGTAACATCCCCTTAGACTTTTGTCTCTCAGCTTTAACTTGTTGACAAACCAAGAATCGAGAGACATATTCAGCAACATCTCTTTTCATGCCATCCCACCAGAAGTACTCTTTCAGGTCCCTATACATCTTCGTGCTTCCAGGATGAATAGAGAATGAAGAACTATGAGCCTCATCCAGCAGCTCCGTCTTTAATTCAAGGATGGGAGGAACACAAACCTGATTCCTGAACTTTATTATCCCATCACAATCAAGGTTCAATTCAGGAACATTTCTAACCATCTTTTGTAACTCGACATCTTCTTTCTGTGCCTCTTTAATCTTCACATGTATAGATGGTTGAACATTCATTTGGGAAAGATACGATTTTCCCCTTTCATTATAATTCCAAGATCCAACCTTTGTAAATCCATAAATATTGGATCTTTTGTGATCCTCATCATGGATAAACTAGCATGGTCTTGTCGACTTAATGCATCTGCCACCTTGTTTTCTTTCCCAGGGTGGTAATGGATTGAGTAGTCGTAATCCTTAATCAGCTCCAACCATCTTCTTTGGCGCATATTCAGCTCCTTTTGTGTGAAAATATACTTTAAACTTTTATGATCATTATAAATATCACACCTTTCACCATAAAGGTAATGCCTCCAAATCTTCAATGCAAAGATTACCGCAGCTAACTCCAAATCATGAGTTGGGAAATTTTGATCATGTATTTTCAACTGTCGTGAGGCATAAGCTATCACCATATCATTTTCCATAAGAACACACCCCAATCTCTTCTTGGATGCATCACTGTAGATCACAAACCTTTCTCCACTACAAGGCAATGTGAGCACAGGTGCACTGGATAACCCTATTTTCAACTCATTTAAATTCTCTTCACATTCCTCTGTCCAAACAAACTTAACTCCTTTCCGAGTCAACTTGGTGAGTGGATTAGATAATCGTGAAAAATCATTCACAAAACGTCGATAATATCCATCCAAACCAAGAAAACTTCGGATCTCAGTCACTGTTGTTGGTCTCGACCATCATTCAATAACTTCTTTTTTTGCTGGATCCACAGATATCCCCTCTTTTGAGATTATGTGACCCAAAAATGCAACTTTTTGAAGCCAAAATTCACACTTGGTAAATTTGGCATAAAGCTTCTCCTTTCTCAGGGTCCTCAATAAAATTCTCTAGTGATCTTCATGTTCTTCCTTGATATTTGAATTGACAAGAATATCATCTATAAAGACTACCAAAAACTGATCAAGATAGTCTCTAAAGACACTATTCATTAGATCCATGAAGATAGTAAGGGAATTAGTAAGACCAAATGGCATTACTATAAATTCATAGTGTCTATACCTTGTACGGAAAGTCGTTTTTGGTATATCCTCCCTTTTGACCCTTAATTGATGATACCCTGAACGAAGATCAATCTTGGAAAAGTATTGAGCTCCGCGTAGTTGGTCAAATAGGTCATCAATTCACGGGAGAGGATATTTGTTCTTGATAGTGATCTTGTTAAATTCTCGATAATCAATGAAGAGTCTCATTTATCCATCTTTCTTCTTAACAAACAGAATAGCTGCTCCCCAAGGTGACGCACTAGGGCGTATGAAACCCTTATCAAGATTCTCTTGGAGTTGCTTCTTCAATTCTTGCAACTCAATTGGGGCCATTCTATAAGGTGTCTTTGAAATAGGCAAAGCACCCGATATGAGTTCTATTGAAAACTCAACTTCACGATTCGGTGGAAGACCCGGTAATTCATCCGGAAAGACATCATCAAACTCCCGTACAAATTGGAATATTCTTAATTGTGAGTTTCTCACCAACCATTTGAGATAAATAACCTTCATTTAGTGGAATCAAGACCCATAAGATGGAAGGAATTTCTACAGGAAGGTTATGTTCATCCTTGCATCGATAGACGATCATAGATTGATCTGGAATATGAAATGTGACTTTCCTTCTTTGGAAATTGATATGAGCTCCATGTAGATGAAAGCCAATCCATGCCAAGAATCACATCAAATTCCACTATAGGAAGGATCACAAGATTTGCAGGAAGCAGTTTCCCACAAACTTCAATCGGAGAAGAATTATAAACTTTTGATGCGACTGTTGTGCCATTAGGGGTTGTCACAGCTAACTCAACATCTAACTGTTGAGGTAATACAGTGATATCCTTAGAAAATTCTTTAGAAATAAAGGATTGGGTGGATCCAGAATCAAATAAAACATTTGCTACTTTAGAGTGGATGGTAAGTGTACCTTTCACCACATCGTTATCGTACTCCACATCGCTGATAGAAATTGCATGTGACTTTCCTTTGTCTTTAGCCTTAAGAGTTTGTTGACGTCGACCATCATCATCAACCCTTGGATTAGGGCATTTATTGGAATAATGTCTCATCTCCTTGAACTTGAAGCATTGAAGTGTAGTAGGTTCATTCTGTGTATCCCTTCCTTTGTTTGAATCATTAGACATCTTCTTCCCATCATCGCGGTATTCAAATGCCCGATGACCTTCCTTTCCACATTTGAAACAATTACTTGTCCCTTTAAGACAACTCCCTCCATGTTTCTTTCCACACATTGTGCATAAGGGAAAGCTCATCTTCTTTTCAGTGTGCTCTTTAGATTTTCCTTTGAATTCCATTTTCCTCTTCTTATCAAACCCATATGACTGATGGGTTACTCCAATCTCCATCTAAACTTTGAGAGCACATCGAACAATTTCCTCGTAGCTATTGGAGTCCCTTATGGCTAAGGCCCTTCGAAGACTTGGTTTTAAGCCACTAAAGAATCGATCGATCTTACTCTCAGGTTGGATAATAATACCAGAAGCGTACCTTGCAAGTCTTGTAAAATTTTCTTCATAGATACCAACAGATTCCTCATCCTTTTGCTTCAGTTCAAGAAACTCTTTCTCCATCTTTGTTCGGAGAATACGAGGGAATTACTTATTGAAAAATAATTTCTTGAACTCGTCCCATTCCATGGACTCAATTTCATCCTTTTTCCTCGTATTCTTAAAAATATTCCACCATTGATCAGTATCACCCTCCAAACGATACACTGCTAAGATGACTTTATCATGCTCAGAACATTGAAGAACTGAAAATATATTTTCAATAGTACTAATCCATTGTTCAGCAACTAATGGATCAGTAGACCCGCTGAATGAAGGTGGACGCTGTCTCATGAAGGATTCAACAGAATGTTGCTCCCTCCTTTGCTCGTTTGGAAGTCCTGCATGATTTATAGCTTGAGAAAGTTGTGTGAGCATGGATACAAGATTTTACATTCCAGCTCCCAAAACGTTTGGTTGCTCAGGGGGACAATCATTGCATTGCCCGTCGCATTCCGTATTATCATGATTCCTTCGGGTTCCCTCCATTGACTAAAACCAAGAAGAATAGTGTGAGCAACACTAATTATAATAGGAAAACCACATTATCAAGAATAAAATTTCACACTTAAGGTCTTATACTAGGTTATTCATGGCCATTTCTAAAACACTAAGATTGTGTTATATGCTTAGACTTATCCTTAGGGTTCTTACTAAGGCTTTCACATCCTAGTTTCCAAAGGTTCACTATACATTTCCTCTGATACCAACTATAACGACCCATACTTTACATACATTGTTAATACTTCAGAGTTGAAGCACACTTATTACAACATATAACAAAACCAAGAAAGGACCGTATAGGTATAGTGTCTTTAGAAACTGGGAAACATAAACAACTGGTTCATAAAGCATCTACTTTGCCTCCCATTTATTTCATCATATCTAGAGTCCCTTTGTGGCATATTCTACTTAATAACATTCTTCCTGACCTGGGGAAATAAAACATACAAAATGGTGAGCTCAAATGCTCAGTAAGGGTCAACAAAATAAATATAAATCACATCATATACATAAGAACATAACTTTTGGAAATCTTAACCTGCAAAAGAGATCATAATTTCATAACATGGGATAAATCATAGTAGTGAAATGTAATCCCTATAATCATAAATTAAAACATGAAACTTTGTGGCATACACACATAATCATAGAGAATCATTTCTTATTAGTCAAGACTCATTTCCAAGACTATCTTAGTGGACAAAGTCCATTTCTGAACCGAGTCACCCTCGTTTCAGTCCTATTTCACTGAACCGGTATAAACTACCATTCCTGCCATGTCTATCTCATGAGATATAAAATATTTACCCAATTCATTGGGGGAGATATAGGTCCCACCCATCTCATAATGATACCATTCTTATGTGTGCCACAAAATCTTAAATCATACATCATTGCATAACCCATGTAATAAAAATGGGAATCTTAAACATCGTGACTTCATAAAACAATTCATATAAGATAATGGAATTCATAAAAATATAATTCCATCACAACATAACCAAATCAATGTAATAATAGGGACAAAAATAGAACCCTTTATTATCTTAGATGGAAAATAATTTTGATAAAACACTTGAACTCCATTCTTGAGGAAAATATCCTTTCTGCTTCAAAAACACTTTTCCTTTCTTAACATGTCGTACAATTATAAACTAAAAGAAGTTGATTAAAAATAAACTTGAAAACTTGTAAAGGAAGATTCTTGGAAATAATGTTTTAAAAATCCATTCATGCCGTATAAGTTAAAATAAAACATTCTTCTCGTACTTTTGTCGGAAAAGTCAAAAAGTACCTCGTAAGAAAAACGACAAAAGATTCTGTTCATATCTTTTACTAAAAACTCACTGAAGGGTAAAATTGGATATAAACTATTTTATAAGGATATAAATATTACATATTGAGGAAACATGGATTTGGATGATAAAATACACCCCAGTAAATGCCAACGTATAAACAATCTCGGATAAAAATGAGATTGTGATATTTCCCTTACCTTAGGTCCGATTTGCCCCATAAGTGTCTGAACCTCCTGTATAATGATTTAAATAATGTTATTGACTTATTACAGAATCATAATTATTGTTATGATATCATATATGGCATATTCATAGTTTCTTGGTAGTAATATTTCATTGCTACTTGTTATTCGGGTGTTTATAACTTTTTGTTATTATGCGTGTTTTGTCGAATAAATTCTTATTCTTCTCTTTAGGTTATAGATACCTCATTTCCAGAATGGTATTAGTGAAAAATATATCATATTAATTCATTCAATTCATTTATATAATCATTATTAAATGAAGATCATGTAGAACGAGTCGTATCACATCGTGGAGACGGTATTCCGTACGTACGCACGAATGATGATATCGTTCCTATGATCATGGAATTGTATTGGAGTGTATGTATACTATTTAAAAATCAGTATCACTTTATAATAGTCATATATAGTCATTATTTACACCATTATACCCATCCAAGAAAGGTGGTGGTGGAAAATATATTACACCACGGCGTGGAGACGGTATTCCGTAAGTACGCACGCGCGGTGATTTCTTTTTCCGTAGGATGGATATATGGTGAAATAGGGTTGTTTCATACTTATAATAACATATCAGTATATGAGTGATACTGATGTTATTACTTCATAATGAAACAACTAATGAAGAAGAAGTGGATGAAGAAATAAAGATGAAAGAATCGGTAACGGACATTACCTCTTCTTTGAAGTGCTTCTTTGAGACCTTCTATTAGGGCACTAAAATTGGTCTTTGAAGAAGACCAGGACCTCTAGGATGTCTCTAGAGAAGTGGAGAGGAGAATGTGGCAGGGATCGGCTGAGCTTGAAGGCTCAAAGTGGTGTGAGGAAGAGAGGGAGGAGGTGCCCTTTTATAAGGGAGGAGAGGGGCACCTTTAGAATAACTAAAAATATTATTTTATTATAAAGTCAAGTTCGATTTTAGATAGCTCCAAATAGATTTATTTCGAGGCTAAGGTGGGGATGGGTCTAAATCCTCTCATCCAATAGAATGTACACAAGTTTAGGTCATTATATTAACCTTATCTTTTAGTTTTAACTCTTGGTTAATTAGATTGACATTTACCATGTCACTTTGTATTTTTATATTATATAGTTAATAAACATACCATATACATCCAAGAGACCCCCCAAGTTGTGTTTATTAATATATATAACCTTATCTAAGTCATTTGGCCTAACCTTAGATTTTTAGGAATAAAATAACAATTAATAATATAATATTTGTTTTAAAAACTATTTTATGTCAATTTTGACACTATTTAGTAAGTAATTTTTGTGAAAAACATAACAAATGATTAGTTAGAAAAAAGTTATTTAAATCAATACTAACATGTCATATTAATCTAAAAAATTATTGGAATTCATAAAAACTGTCAAATTACATTTAATTTGGTGTTTATAACATCAATTATGTCAATATTTCATTAATAAGATAATTACTGCATCATCATTGTGTCATAAATAAATTAAATTATTTAATGTCTAAAAATTACAAATAAAATCACATTATGTAGGAAATCTTTTTATCTTTCTAAAGAATATTTATAGTCGAATTTATCTTATGTATAACCCCATATTAAAATTGATTTACTTATTAAACTTTGATTTTAACTATTTAAACCCTTCTTTAAATAAATTAATAATAAATGTCCTAATCTAATCCATGTGGGCCTAAATGGTCATATTATATTCCTATGTTTGTTTTTGGTCGAATTAAAGTTGTCCAATAGAATTAGGACATGTTTTAGGGTAATAATAATATCATTTTTACCCTTAATTACCCTATTTACTTTTAACCGTGGTAAAAAAAAGTAAAAAGTTACTATTCACCAAAAAATTATTTTCATCTCATTGAACCACATTTTACTTACTGAAATCAACCGTGTCTCTCGGATTTTCGAAATTCCACTCACAGAAGCGGTAAAATTATGTTTTATGAAAAATTCAGTTTTTTTTAACTACCACTTAGTGGTTTCACTATTCATCAAAAATTGAAAGTTTTCAGAAAAATACCAAAATTTCACCCTAGGCTAATTTCGATATTACGAATCCAAAAATGAAGTCCATTTTGAAAAATAAAATTTATAAAATTTCAAAAAGTGGTTATTACTATTCATAACGGCTAGTTTTAATAATATTTTAATAGTATATCATTGTTTAGTGAATCTCGGTATTGCATACGACACAAGCTATCGAGGAAGCTCGCGGTTTCGTGTAAAGCAAGACAAGCAAGTGTTGTGTGTAGAAAAATATTACTTTGATGATTTATATAACATAGAAGTCTCGGGTGTTACAGTGGCCCTTAAGAATAATAATTTTTCATAGAAAAAGAAAAGGTGGGAAATATAGGGACAATTTCAGTACTCTTTCACAACATGGAAAATGGTACCATTATCTACCAAAGAAATAATATTAGAGAATGCATCAAAAAATAGGATAAAAATGAATTAATATAGAGTATCCTCATAGTAATGTACCCTAGGAGAAAAAATCTTTAAAAAGACCCCATTGATCTGAATTTTGAAGGATTCTGACGTGACACAATGTATCATAACAAAAATACATTTTTTTCAAAACCTATCTTGCCCTTCGCCAACATGGGTAAAGACCATTCCACCCAATCATAGATTTTTTCATATAGATATTCCATTCCATGAAACCTCTCTTACATGTAGAGAAGATATTTATAGAGTAAAAAATTTTATGAGTGGTAATGGAATTTTAAGAGATGATCCTCATGGGAATAAATGAAGTCTGATTCACATAAACCATTGTGTAAATCTATGATTGATACTGGTAAAATAGGATTTTATAAAATATTTTGTAAATGAAACTAGATAAGATGATGAATCTATAATATAAAACTGATTATGTTTTATTAATCGTGGGAATGAGGGTAAAAAGTTTTTCTTTGATAGAATATAATTTTTTCCTACCCACCCCAAGATCCATATTGAGCCGAAAAATATCAAATATGATAATATGCTAGAACTATTTGAAGAAAAGGGCATTAACTCCTTCTAGACCCGGTGTCATGGTTGAGTGAATATGTTTGAGAACTATAAAAATTTCATCATCAGAGATAAATCATACAAGCTAGAAGTTCATCTCCACCATGACTACAATGATAATGGTAGGCATAATATCTGATGAAATAGAAGTATTAGTCACATAATATTGGTCTTAGAAAAAAATGTTAAATAAGATCATAATTATCATTATCATTCAAAAAAACCTTCCATTGAAATCAGTATGGCCAGATATATGATTTTTATGATGTCTCGTAGATTCCCTTTAGTGGTAGTAGACAGTATTACGAACACCTCATTTAATATGGGCATCCAATATATGGATTATCTTATATCTCTCCTTGAATCTAAGGAATGTATCCATTTTATCATTTGGGATTGAGATTTTGGACAATTCCATTACCGAGGGGGCCTAAATGTAGTCCATTCAACTTCTTTTGAATATCATTGCACTTGATTTTAGGCTTAAGAAACATATAAAAACTATACTAGATGATATTACTTTCCACCTACAATAAATTTTTCATGACCTGAGAATAACCCTTTCCCCTGGTCTATCCAATTTAGACCTCATCCTTACAATCCTCCTACCTTTCCCAAAAATATTCAAGTCGAAAGAGTTTCCCTTTTCTAGGTCGTTCTCCATAATAAGAATCATTTATGAGGATAGGAGAATGGTTATACATAGTATGAGGGAGCTGAGACTCCTAAAAAAAATGGAAGGGGATAACCTATGAGGAAGTCCCCATAAACATTCCAATATATTCATTGATGCTGGTAGAAACAGATTTCCCACCGAACTAAGTGAAGGGGGTGCATGAGTAACCCAGGTTAGAGGGATCTGAATTTTGGGATACCTGCAGGAAGTCCTCCATCGAATTTCTTATTCTACTAATCCACCTTGATTATCATGATGATACATTATTTTGTTAATGTATATTACTATTAGGATATTTCGTTCTATGATCTCTCACAAAGAGTAAATAATATACTAGGATTTGAATTTTTCATTCTAATTGGGGGTACCATATATGACCAAAAACATCAACAGAGGGACATCATTCTAATAGAAAACATATTCAATGTAATTTTGAGATATGTTACTAACTCTAAATCATATATTATCCTTCCATAGGAGGAAACTTACCATGCATTACCTTGTGGGGACATTGAAATACATCCCTAAAATCCAATATTTATATTAGTACCACCAAATTCATTGATTTATAACATGTTTTTAGAAAGAAAAAATTAATAGAGACACTTAAAATGCACCAAAATTATAGTATTCAGCTATTCATGGGTTTCCAAGCCCATAAAAGTTTAATCATAATATTTTAATTTTGATAGGATGGGATGGGTCATTCAATCCTCTACCTCTAAAATTTTATGAAACAATCCATCACCAGCCACTTTCATGATTTTTGGGAGGCACTCAATCACTTGAGATGTCTCCATGTTTTTTTACAACCATAGGGATTCATACTAGGGGGTTTAAACATAAGTACCCTCTAATAATCCTTCTCAACATCCAATGTTTTTAGTGAGTAACATCGACAAACCATGCATGTCCTCTCCGATATAAGAGGTGAAGATTGAATGTTGGGATCCTAGGTTAAGAACTTGGTCTTGTGGGTGTGTATTTTTTTCATAATGGAGGGTGGTATAAAAATACCATTAAGATTTGGAAGAGATTATGAAAGGGAGTTTATTTTCCCCATTGGGACATTATCCAGAATACCAGATGTGTTCCGGAAGTCCTAAAGAGTATTTTAGGAGGTTGGTTTCTCCACCTACTTTGAATGAACATGATAGCATTACTCTAAGAAACTGCAGTGGTCTCAGTATGATAATCATGTCTCAGTTAGTGGTTACATGTGTGATGGGTTCCTTAGACAATTGTTCTCAATCCCTATTCATTCTTGACTTTGGAATAAAGGATATTCTATTTCCTTTTACATGGATCCAAAGGCCATATTGCGTCACAATATTACCGTCTCCATCTACTCTCTTTAAGATTAAATCCTTCTCCTTGTTTCTACTGCATCCTAAAAACTTGAATAAAATTGTAATTTTTTTTATACTCAAGTTAAATCCAATTTTTTTAGTTTTCCATGGATAGAAAGGCACCCCTTATAAGTGGGCTTCTATCATCAATCGAGACCATGACCTATGTAAAAGGCCCCCATAGAAGAGGGTATGATCTATCCCACTCTATAAAATCACTAATGAGGCCCCCAATCTATCTCATAATATGCTCTGATCTACCTCATAAATGAATTCCCATAATCTGAACCAAAAAGGGATATTTGTAGAAGGTAATATTCAAAGTTTGTTCGTCATTTATACGGTCACCCATTAATATAATATATTCATCAATAGAAAAAGGACACCAAAGGAGACCCTTATGTTTTACTCTCATGTTGAAGAACTTGAAACCAAGATTCCTTGAACTAATTTAACATATAGATACTTCATCTTCCGATCACCAGATGGATTGCAATTTGTTCTTAAAAGTTGGAAGATTGAAGGGCTAATTAGAGATGAATATTTTTATGACTATAAGTTTCATATGTCATACCATGAAGGAATCCTAATCCTTCATTGAAAACAATAGGTGATTTTTCCTTTTATGTTAGTGAAAGGTAGTACCATGGGTTCAACAACTCATTCTCCATCACACCTCTCAATGGGTGAAGAAAAAAAAATTATAGTGTGGTAAAACCGATCTAATACCAAAAAAAGTGAAGTTACCATGGCCAGAGACACTAGAAAGAATGATTATTAGAGCCCTAGAAACAACCAGAAAGCACAATCACTATGTCAATAGAGATAATGATCACACCAATAATCCCATAGAGTTTTGAAAAATCATCATCAAATGAGGATCCTCATCAACTACTAAAATCACAATAATGTTGGAAAAGCCTCATCAATAAAAAGGATCCCCAGATGATGCACCCAAAAGTATCGTGACTGGTGTAGTTCCTACAAACTGTGGAAGATCCGAGGAGAATCCAAAATCTAGTAGAACCTTTAAACACACTCACAAGTGGGAGATAAATCACAGGATTGGTTAGATACACACTCAAAATTTCATATTAAAAAATAAAATTAGAATATTGACACTCAAGATATGAAAATAATTATACAAATAAAATAACTATAAAAAATTTATTTGAAGAACATAAAATGATAAATTTCATATAAAATCATAAAAAACTATTTTATTAAAGGAATACAAATTTATTAGAAGTATATATAGTTAAATTTATTAATTTATAAAAATTAATGTTAAAAACATTATACACTTTAATAATTTGTTGACACTTTCAGAAAAAACAAATCTTTTCAAATGAAATTAATTGGAATCATATCATCACTATGCATGTGTGTGATGGTGAATGTATTAATGTGCTATATTTACAAAAAATATATTTTTTTATTTGAATTTTATCATACTAAATTTTCATATAAAATACCAAAATAATTGAAAATAATATATTTTTTAAAATATATGAAATTTATATCACACAAAAACCAATATAAATTTAATGAATAAACACAAAAAGTATATATATATATATAACATATATTAAAAAAATTCCTACATAATAAATACAATTAATTTTAATTACTGATAAGTTGTATGTGGGAAATAATAATTTTTTTCCAATTTTTTACATCAACACTCATTCAATGATGAATATTATTTCACCCCTTATGTGAGATTCTCTAAAAAAAATTAAAATATGATATATTTTTCTTTAATTTTTTGAAAACAAGCCATGAAATATTATAAATCATCCGAATAAATCCTATAAATCTGTAGAGGAATAAGTAAAGAATAAAAAAAGTAATCTTGGAAGACCCTCAAGGAGAATTGAAATTGTGTAACAAGATTACATTCTCTTTAGATAAAAGAGAACTAGAAACATATGATATATGATGCCAATATCCAAATTTTATCTTGGATTGATCCACACACATACCCACTCCAAAACATTCCATCAAAAGAATTGATAATAATACTTGAATATGATTCATGGGAAATGCTATTCCATCTAGGGGAAGTGGATGTATCCAAACCAAAAAATAATTATCTCCTCAGTATCACGGGGGCCCTAGATAATTTCATGTGTAACTATGGGCAATATGTAAAAATGATATTTTTATTTAAATAATTTTATTAGAAATTTATTTCCCAAAATAATTGAAATAAATTTCATTTTAACTATTACATATTAGGACTTTATTAATACTCAAGAAACCATTATCAATACCTTTAAAGATATCATACTGTATATTCTAATAGAGGAATGTTTTTATCAATGATTATATAGAACTGATAAAATAAAATGTCACATATTATAGTTTCTTTAAACATATAACATCAATATTTTAAATTCAATTAAACATAAAAATAAATTACAACTTATAAAGAAAACTAAAGTATTTTCATATAAAAAATAAAACCTAATAATGTATCATTTTAATATAGTTACTATAAAAAATAAAATGATATATAAAGTGTAAAAACTATAACAATTAAACCAATATAAAAATAATGTTTCTAAAATGAGATCGTTTTAAATTATCAACTTGTGTCATACCAAAAAGGTATGTGCTTATTATTGAAAGAGTTTTTTTTAATGATACATAATCGAATGAAAACTATTTATAATTGTAATGTTATATAATATGACATAAAATAAAAGTAATTCACAATATTTTTTTTATTATACATGATATATAGTTAACAAAGGATAAACAAATACATAGAAAACACATCATAATTTTATATAGAATAATCAAATTATACCAATTAGAGATTTAAAAAATGAACAGTAACTATTTTATAGACTTATGTAAAACATAAAATATGTTTAATTCTGAAAAATAATATTAGATCATTAATATCATATCATATATCAAATTTACATGTTATTTATTCTTAATAATGAAAAATTAGTTGATAGTAGTTTCCTAAAATGTTTTTGATAATCTGAGATATTTTACATAGTTAGGATCATTCAATGAATATTTATATCTATACAAATACTTTCAAAAGTAAAAAAGACAATATATATCATTCCAGTTAAATTAGTAATCCATTTTATTTGTGATTTATCTTAGAATTCGAAAAATGAATCAACGGTCATTGTATTAAATATTTATGAAGATATAAAATCATTTTACCTATTTTGATCCTTTTGGGAACAATTATGTAATATAAAAATTTCATTTTCTATAATTATTGTCACATAGCATTTATGTCTGAAATGCATATTTTTTATAACATGTCTAAACTGAATTAAATATCAAAATCTAAAATATTCAAAATAATTTGATATCATCTCTGCATTTTTTATTTTTATATGCTTTTTTATAGAAATAAAAAGACTTCAAATCATATAAATCAACTTTACACTATTTAGATCAACACTCATATCAGATAATAAATATCATCTCACTGTCTTGATTTATGTGGGGTTTTTTATTCATGTAAAAAATTAGTTTCTGATTTTTGATATACAATTTTAAAGGCATTCTAGTTTTATTCTATGTTCATCAACTATTGAAACTTTTTTATTGGTTTTTAAGAATTTTATTCCATGATTTTATTCTTTCATGCTATCAATTTGAGTTTTAATTTTTTTAATACTATTTTGGGTATTATACCCTTGATTATGTATATAAAAATACATTTCAAAAATTCACATTGATGTATAATTTATGTTGAAATTTTATATTAGAAAATAAGTTAATTTTTTGGCTCAATTCCTACGTATATCTTATGGATCATTTACTGGTTAGATGAATTAAAAAAAAATCAATGTTGTTTTCCTTTCACTGATTAAAACAAGTCAAATTTTTATTATTCATAGTATTATTATATCTTGTTTTTTTATGTCATCTATGTTGGGGGTGTTTTCATAAAAAGTCATTAAGAATTTTAATGTTACTCATGTTCAAATAAATAGTGATATGAAACATTAAATTTTAGAATATTACTTTTTGTATCATTCTTAAATTTAGAATTTTATTTTATTAAAATTATGATAAAATATTTATTCTCAATGATTGTTAATGGTTAAAAAAATATTAAAAAAAATCAGGATCTTCTACTTGATAATAGATAAAAATGGGTCTAAATTTTTTATTTTATTCCATTGAAGGAGGAAGGTCGTATAGAAAAAAGATCACATTTCCAGCAACAAGAAATTTGTGGAGGTAGGGAATATATATAATAATCTATGTATAATTCATATAAGGGATATTGAATATTTAAAAATAATTTTTTTAAGTAAAATAAAAATGAAAAAAATTAAATAAGTGATAAGAATACACTACTTTTGAATGTGGGTAAACAATATAGAACTATGTAATCTATCAATTCATTCATAAAAAATATATATTTCGGAAGGGAAAAAGATAAATATATTAATAACGATTTGATATAAAATTAAAATTTCAATTAGGATAATGATCAAGCCAAATATTTTCTCCCAATTCTTTTCCAAAAAACATCCAAAATAATGAGCCTCTTGATTTCTGCCTAGAATAATGAATGAAAATTGAAATATTGGAATTCATGAAATAATAACCCAATATTCCTGTGAATACGTATATAAGGTAGAAAATACTCCTTATTTTTAGAAATAACATTATCAAGAGAAATAAAATCAGATCTGTCCACCACTTTATCCCACCCATTGGAAAGGGAAAGGCAGAGACAATGGAGAATAGCTGATTCCACCTTCCTAGAGGGATTGCAAAAATCCCAAATAGAGAGATATTTTTTGGTGAAAATCAGCCGTTTATTTTTGTAAACATTGATCCTAATACCCACTCTATATCCTAAAGAAACAACAATATCAATATTAACCATGAGAAAAACTTTTTAGGGTGGGGGAATCTAGAGATTCCTTACTGAAAATGATCCTAGGTGGAAATAAATTCATTCAAAGTTAAAGGATCCATTCAATCTATGTCCTATATAATAACAAATTTAATATTCCGTATAATTTTCATAAAAAATACATTTATTCATTCTGGTCTAAACCAACCATGCAATTGTAGAAATCATTCCCACAATCTGTGGATCAAAGAAGGAAATCTAGTTATGAGAAATATGATAAATATTATGTGATAAATAGAAAAGTCACAGAAATTTTCTCTCCACTCCTTCCTAACCCATTCAACATAAAGAAGAACAACATGAAACAATGATTCCAAATAAAAAATAAAAATAGGAAAGTTATTATCCATGTAGGGGAGATGAGATACAAGAAACCCATGTGTTAGATGAATATCATAATAGGTCTAAAATAAAAAAAAATCTCACTTTGGGTAGTTTCATGAGAGACCAAATATCATTCTAACACCTAGAATGTGGATAATGGGATGATTCCTCTACCTAATTCATATATCCAGAATGATTTTTTCTGAGACTTCCCACTTCCTACACATTTGATTCTTCTCCAAATTTTGAGTAATAGGAGTAATAATAATGTGGTGACAATATCTCTCATTGAATTGACTAAAAATATTATTATGATCCCAATAATCTATAGAATTTTTAAATAAATCATACACTCTATAATTTTCTATACTCTTGAATACATGAGAGGAAACACTCAACCTAGTGTTATCCACCATCCATGGATCCCAATAAACAATAACATCATGACCATTGACAATCCTTTCATATAGAACTTTCTCAAGAAGGGGATTAAAAACCCAAATACTCCTCAAACACTAACTTGGACTGGGCCCCAAACATGAATGAATAAAATCAATAGATGGTAAATATTTAGCTCAAAATAACATTGAAAGAAGGAAATTTGGATAGGAAAATGTTTGTAGAACTTTTATAGAGATAAGAGATTCATTAAAAAACATCAAATTCAGGGAACCAATCCCACCAGAAAACTTTAAGACACACAGATTATCCCAAGACAACTAATTCATATTATGCTTCCCCTAATGTAAACCCCACAAAACATTATCCAATAAAGAATAAAGTTGGTCAATAAGGGTGTCTAGAAATAAGAATAAAGGCATAACATAAGAAGGAATAGCATGATCTGTGACCCGAGTATAGATCTACTTTATTGACTTTGAAATATTCTTTCATGAATATAGAAAAATATTTTTATCCACTATATCAACATTAGAAGAAACTAAACCACTGAAAAAACATAGAACCAATTTAAACCATCATTTTTTTATGGTGGAACTCCCTTACTAAAATTAATTTCTAACATTACAAAACCGAACCATTACATAGAATCCTTTTCATACATATGGATATTTTTCAAGACTAAAAAACATTCATATGGAGGAATGTGCCAAAAAAGAATACGTTTATCTACAAAGAAGACATGTGTGATGGGGGTGGGTTGTGGGGGTCCACTTATGCATACCATAACTTCATCAATAAACCTATACTCCATAAAGCTAAAAAAAAGATGGTAGAATACATCTGTCACTAGGATAAATAAGTAAGGAGGTAAAAGAACCTCTTATAATAATCCCCATGAAGGTTTGAAGCAATCTGAAGCTCTGTCATTAATATTAATATTGAAAGATACCTAGGTTACATAATTCACAGTAGTATAAAACCATTTATCCCTAAATTACATTATGGAAAGGACCAACTTAAGAAAAGTTCATTCGACCCTATCATAATATTTCTTCATATTAGGCATCATCATTATAATTGCTATTTTAGAAGAGGTAGGAGTCTTCATAGAGTGAAAATGTTCTTAAGTGAAAACTACATTTTTAGTAATAGATCACCTATAGACAAAAGAACCATGGTTTGCCATCATAATTAGTGGTATGGAGTTTCATATATGATCCACCAAAGACATATAAAATTTTTTATAAATAAAATTGAAAAGACTAACATGAAAAGGATAAATATTTTGTTTATGAAGAATGGATATTTGGAATAAGGGTAATAAATGTCTCATTCAGTGAGTCAAGATATGAATTCCATATCAAAAAATACTTAATAAGACAAACCACATTAGAGATAATGATATTTCAAAATTTTTTAAATAATAATGTGTCAAATCCATCTGGACTAGGCACATTAAAAGAATGAATTTTATTATGAGCATAAAAAAATTTCTTCATTGGAGATATCGATTTCTAGTTTATTATTCACTTCATTAGTGACAACTTATTGGTTGAAATTAGTCAGGCCAGGAGGGTAATTAGAGCATCTTTCCGTATAAGTATTGTTAAATAAATCCATAATAAATGACATACTTCTCTAATATCTTTCAGAATCTTACCCATATGATCTTCCATCCAAGAGATATGGGTTTCCCTCTTTGCATATTGTTTTTGGTAGAAGAAGGTTGTATTTTTAACTCCCTCCATAATATGTTATTATATATACCTTAAAAAATAGTTATCTTTATCCTTAAGATAAGTAGTCAACACTTACTAAAAAATAAATTTTTCTAATAACACAATCACTACACAGAAGAGAATGAAGTATCATAAGTTGATTCTTCACTAAGTTGATACAACTATAAAAATCGACATACCTCAATGTACTCCACCACTGAAGATTGGTTTCAACTTTCTTGATTTTATCTATCAAACAAGACGTGGGATGTAGGTATATATAAATTCCAATTGATCAATCCTCATATAAAAAAATAATATTATTATTATTTTTATATGACATTGAATGTGTTATATAAATTTAAATCATACACTATATTTTTAAGTTGCAGTGTACCCCATCCTTGATTTAAGGTTACAGTAGATTGATTTTTCTACACCTTATACATTTTGGAACTCCATTAATATTTTATAAACAATCATTTATGACAAGTAATTTAAAATGAATAAAAACATATTACAATGTTCCTTAAATTCCTCCTCCTTATAATGGGAAATGAAGCCATCCTATGTTATAGTGTTTAAAATGATTGTGTAAAAGTATAGTGTGTGGGGTGTGACTTCCCACTAAAAATTACAATGATTTATTACTATATGATTCATTTACAATTATCTATTGAAATTTTTAGTAACCATTATAATGGACTTTAACACAAAGTATTTTAATATAAATATAATATGTAAAGAAAAATAACAACAAAATCATTGTTTTGTTATATTTTTTTTATGTTAAATTTATATTGTATATAATAATTTTACCTGATTATATTCTGAAATATTATTTTTATTGCAATAATAACATTGTTCCAAGTATATATATCAATTTCCATGAGTATTAGAGTACTAAAACTATTTTAAATAAGGAAAACTATTTTTTACAGTCAATAGGTAGACCAAACACATTACATACAAACAAAAATTCATGCATCAACTTATCACTATAATAAATTAAATTAATGACATCATGTGATAAAATATTATCATTTTTAGGCTTATAAATTTTTTACACTTTTTGAAGTTTAGTATGCTCTAAATTTTTTGTATACTTATCACACTTAACATGTTGTTTAACACTAGAAAATTAACTTTTTTGAGATCAATGTTATGTTGTTAGTTGATATTGGAAACATCAGTAGTTACTAAATACATTTCCCAAATGATTTAAATTAATATTTACAAACCCCAATTCATCAATTTTTTCTATATTTTTATTATCAAATAACTTTCATAAAAATTACCAATAATGTCATATAATCGAAATTCCATTTTTCATTTGTGAAAATGTAAGATATATTTATATAAATTATTATCATACCCATGGTTCAAGATAACTTGATCACATTTCAAAAAATAGTTACTACACTCTTTTGAATTTTACTACATTCATTATGTTCTTTTATTAAGAACATATAGAAATTAAATGCACATCCAAAATATGATAATACATATAAACATCATCCTATCTCTAACCATCAAACACTTCTAGTAATTAATTTTCAATTTTTAAACAACTCCCCAAAAATATGATTTCAAAAAAGCCAAAATTAACATTGATAATTTACATTTGATATCTAACTTCTAGACCTTGATGGAATAAAATTCCTAATAATTTCATTAAGAGATTCAAAAAATATCTCAACCCTTATACTATTAAAAAATATAAAGGTGACACTTCTTCAAATCTATGATGGTAATTGTGATAATATCATTTCTTGAAATTAATTCACCCTCAAGACACCCTCTATGACATGATTTTGGGATTCAATTTTTATCCATAAAATATAATTATTTAATGAATAATTAAATGGATTATTCAATAATAGACATCACTATAATACAAACTTTTGGGTGAATTTAATTTTCAATATACTGTTTCAAAATCATTATGAAACATTAGATGAGGTTTCTCCATCTAAAATGTATATGGACACACATTTAGATCTCCCTCATCAAAATGAACTGTTATGTTACCCAATAGGTCAAAGAATTGAGGTGTGAAGAAAATATCTATTTTATATATTTTGATGTTAATGTTATTATATTTCTTTAAAATTCACTTGGTTTGTATATATTTTATATATAAATTTAAAAATAATAATACTTGGTTATTATGTGTTGGGAAATTTTTATTGAAATAAAAAATTTATCCATAGAAATTAAATACAGAATCATGACATGAAAATAATGTTATTTTCATCCCATAAATTTTATATAATTAATTGAGGAAATATTTTTGATATATTATGAATATATCTAAAGAACTGTTACACCATTTTTGATGTTTGAAATATAAAATATCTCTTTCATATAGATTGTGTGACCCATTGGATGAAGAAATGTCTCACCACCATCTTTTACTGGCACCAACTCTCCCATTATCCCCATAATGATCATGTATAATCAATCCTTGATTCCAAATTTCATTTTTCATAGGATCATTTAGTGACACACTGATAATACAATCTCATAATTGTTTTTTGTATATGAAAGAAAACAATATATTATGTAACATAAATATTATTATTATATAATAATTTGAATAAATATTATCACCTTTTCTAAAAAAATTACTTGATTTTTCATGATTAATTTAATAAAATTAGTGAGAATATAATTTTCATTCATAAAATATTTATTACATATTAATGAAGTTTATGTCATACCTTCTTCCACCTTACCAACGAATGTTGTTGTTGATGATTGATATTTTTTCATTTGGATAAATATAACCAACCAACACTGCTCAAATAGAAAATCCTCCCTAGAAGGGACACCATATTGTTTAAGTCAAACATTATAATAAAAACAATTATCATATGTAAAAAAACACATACAACCTGGGCACAAAGTGGAAGAAGATATACATCCCAAATTTATAAAATACAATACAAATTGACCAAACCAAAATGTATGACATAAAAATAAAAGCGATTCTCCATGTGACTAACTATCACCTCCAAAATATCTCACTATGAAGGATATGATTAAAATTGAAGGTTACATGTTGTAAAATTACCTTCCCATTAAAAGGGTCAAAAAATCAACATCTACAACGACCCAAATGAAAAAGTTGGGTCTGAGAACTAAGCCCAATAGGATTCCTCCACAAAATCTATACAAATTTTTATATCAAGAATGAAACAGTTATGTATATTTTAAAAAAAATATTATTTTATAAAAAAATTTCATAAATCAAAACCATTTATAAGTCATCCTTTATTTTTAATAAAATCCATTCATACTCACAACATAAGGAATATGTTTGTTTCATGTGATATCCATGAAATAATAATCAATACAATTCATGGGTACACAATAATATAATTCTGTAATAAATATGTCCATGAAACAATCTATCATATAAAATCATGTGAGAAAATAAACAAGACACTATCCATCATGTGAAAACATGATAGAAAATAATCATGACACAATCCATCATGTGAATAATCCAATAATAAATGACAAGGGACACCATTTGGTATCAATCTATGGGTATAAATACTAGACATAAAAACAAATGTTCAATCCAGGCCTACAGTGGATCCAACTTATATAACCACTAGTTTAATTAGACACACTAAATTAATTTAAAACCTCATGTTTTATTACACAAAATTTGAGTGACATGTCTATTACTGACATACCAAAGGTTACCTAATGTGACATGTTTTTTATAAAAAATTTAAAAACAATGATCATTTTTTTAAATCCATAGAAATATGTAACATCCCCTTACCATTTCATATATTCCTAAAACTTCTTGGGTTAAATTATTATTACATAAAATGTAAGAAATGGTTTATTAGTGAAAATTTTCATTTTTGTTAATCATGTCACAGAATGGTAAAACATCCAATGAACACTATGTAATATTCAATTAAATATTTTATGATTTAAAAACTGAGTAAGTATGAGTTTTCGAGGCCTGAAAAGGCTCATAAAATATGGAATAAATTTATTAAATAGAATATATTAAGTGTGCAAATTTTATTCAAAATATTTATATAACTCCAAAAAAAATTCATCGTTTAAGAAATCTAAGACCACTGTTATGTCTGAAATATAGTTTTTACCCTATGAGGGGTATAACATTCGAAGGCGATGGCTATTTGGATGTCTTTCACATGATATAATGTTATTAAATAATATTTAATATATTATTTATAGAAGATAATTAAATATATTTTAAACAGTGAGTTGTATGGGAAA
Source organism: Viscum album (assembly GCA_963277665.1). Classification (NCBI taxonomy): domain Eukaryota; kingdom Viridiplantae; phylum Streptophyta; class Magnoliopsida; order Santalales; family Viscaceae; genus Viscum; species Viscum album. The sequence goes on along the minus strand of OY728165.1, from coordinate 166,682,508 downwards.
TATGAGACCACCAATGGGTCTGGAATTAGGGGTTTCCCCTAGCTAGGGTATACCATTTGTAAGTGTAGGGAATTTAGAAGTATCACTCAAAAAAATAACAATTTTTATTTTAATTTATTAATTATTCATATTTTTATTTAATAAATCATTAATATCTCTCAAATTGTTTATCGTTTGAGAAATCTGAGACCACTTTTGTCTTCAGAATGTGGTGTTTACCCTAGATACGACATAAAATCTATGCGCAATGGCCATTTAGTGTTCATTAATTTTTTTATGATAATTATATTTATAATTAATTTTATTGAAATTGTTAAGAGGAACTATTAGTTTTCTTTCACAATGAATGTAAACCTATATTTTTAATGCACAAGAGAATATGAAACCTTGGATTTCAACCGTTTTGACCCATTAAATGTTGAAGCGCATTAATCAGATGAAATCATTGACTCCATAATTAAGATTAAGTTGAAATAGTTGATAAAACGAGAGATTGAAGTTTAAGGTTTCATATATGCATAATAGTACGCTTGAGGTTATAAAATAGAGAAACCAATAAGTTCTTTTGATCTTGATGATTTTGATAAACTCAGGATCTACCTTGATCATGTTGGATGAACCTCCGAAGATCAAATTTGGAAGCCATGGATTGTCTTCTTCCTCCCTCATGCTGCAACTAGCAATAAAATGTGGTTATGTTTAATTAATAAAATAATTTTTTATTTTTATTATTTTCTCTATTCTTTTAGATTCAATAACTTTTATGTTATTGGTCAGAATTAATCACTGTCAGTGTTGTTGGACTTGTCTTGATGAGAAGAACCTAAATAATATTTTGATTTAATGTCAGCAATGTATTATTCAATCTGATTTTCTACTTTTTAAATGGTTCTTTTTAAATATATTTATCAGAAGATAATTATTAAGAATTATAAAATGATAATTGAAACAACTTATCAAATAATAATTTTAATGAAATTATTAAATATTAATTATGACTTATCAAATAATAATTTTGAGGAATTACTAATCATAAAATTTATTAAATTATTGAAAGGAGAATTGTAAATAATTATCAAGTGATATTAACAAACAATTATCATATCATTATTACAAATTGATAATATGTATGGAGTAAATATGTATAATATTTATACAATTTATTAATGGATAATTTCACCAAATTATATAGGATAATTTGTGGAAATAAAATTAACATAAGAAAATTTTAGAAATGTTCATTTGTATGGGATAATTATTAGAATACAATTATTCAAATTATAAAAGATAATTTATAATGAATTATAAAAGGATAATTATAAAGGATTTTTTATGATAAATTATCTAGATATTATTATTCATGAATGAAGGATAATTTCAAACACATGCGTTGACATAAAATTATAATCCAAAAATTATCCAAGAGATATAAAATATTATCGCATGTAATATTTTAATCCACAATTACAAATTATCCATGAGAGATAAGACATTATGATATGTACTATATTAATAGATAATTTGAAAATATCCTTGATAGATAAACTATTATTGCATGTAATATTTTAATTGATAATTTTAAAATTTATTCAGGAGAGGGATAATGTTATCCCATGTATTATTTTATTTCCTTGAGAAATTAAATAGAGGGATATAATTATAAAATGAGGTTTATAATTATTCTTATGGATATTTTTTTTTGCGATTACAATTGTTAACATAAAATGATAATCCAGAGATTATCTAAGAGAGATAAAATGTAATCACGTGTAATATTTTACTTCCTTGTGAAATAATATAGACATTTTGGTTCTAGGAACCATTGACGAGCATCGAGCATTGGTGTGACGGCACTTATGATAAAAATGTCGTGAGGTGGTTTATTGAACCACACTGGGTGGATTATCATTAACACTAAAATCAATAAACATGAAATAGGTGGTTCTATTCTAATTAGAAAAATTGATTATCCTTGTATTTCTTGATTTATTTCAAATTTTTATTTAAATTCAATTGCTGAAATTTTCTTTCAATTAAATTGATAAAACCCAATTCCAGTGAATCGATATATTTGAAATGGTTTTGGCATATAAATTTGAAAAACTCACAATTCCATTGAATTGGGAGTGTTTATTGAAATTGGATGATTTAAATTGATTAATTTAAATTGTGGATTTGATGGAAATTATTTTAATTAAATTGTTGAATTTACATGGCAAAATAAATTGTGTAATGATGGAATTGGTTTTTAATGGATTTCAAACTTTTGAAAATGGATTAAAATGATTTGATTGAAACCCAATGGCTTTAACTTGTTAAAAAGGCATTTATTTGAATAAAACCTATTTTGGTTCTAAAAGGAAAAGAAATTTTCACTTTTGAAATGGAATAATGGGATTGATCATATTTTTATGTAGTCTTAAAATAGTTCACCCGTGATGTTGGAGCACAAGAAATCCTTAGGTAGTTAGTGAGTTATTTGTATACAATCTACGCTATGATGACATTAAAAAACATACTTGAGGTGGGTAACATCCCTGATGGGTTGGTGACGAGTCTCCTTTGGCCAGTGTCATAGGGATGTGTGTATACCAATTTTTTCTATGTTCACATAGAGTGTGTGGAATACTATAACTGGTCAATACCATAACACCTTTTATCATATGAAAATGTTTCTCACTTGTTTATTTATATTTTAGATATAAATGTATGTCAATGATTTTTGGAACTACTTTACATGCCTTCTAAATTTATAGAAAATGTTTTATATAAAAGTTTAACTTAATCCACTGTTTCAGATATTTTCCATCACTTGTAAGGAAAATCTTGTTCTTTGAATGTATTTTACTTCATTTGAAAATTTATAACATGTTTTTTTAAATATGCTTTTGAATTTCCAAACCTTTTTATTTCAAAATTGAAAGATTTTCTTTTGAAATCTATATTTAGAATCTGTTATGAAATATTTGGTGGTATCCTACCAGGCATAGGATCACACCATAGTTTTTCCTTCTGATTTTTGAAGACTTTATTCTTCCAGTTTTGTGAAAATGAATGGATCTCTTGGAGGTGGTCCGTGCTTTTGAGCTTTGGTCTTAGTGAGTTGTGTCCTTAGCGACCTTGGGGTTGTTTTCCCATTTTATTACTTTTTCTTTTATACCACTTTGTATTATAGCACATTACTCCTAGTGGAGTTTCTTTTGTTATTCATATTGTCTTGTTTCTTTTCTTCTTCATTGATGGTGGAAAAATCATTCCCACTTGCATTTTGTGTGATGCCAGGTTCTAGTCACCAACCCATGGGGATCAGGAATACCCTTTAGGACTTGTCAGGGCCAGCTTGGTTATTGGGTTACTAGGGTACCCGGGCTGGTTCATGACAAAATGGTATCAAAGGAAGTTGAAGCTTTTTCACAAAGACAATATGTATTTGTAAAATATTGTCAGGACTTAGGAGGTAGTTGCAATTGAGTACCTAGACATCTCTCACCACATTGAAACTTAATTTTCTAGGGGTGGTTAGGGAAATACGTCTTGTGGTTTAGTTCCAGTATTTTCCCTATTTTGATTTGGATAGTTTGAAATCTAAATCTGGTTTATTCCTTTTGTTGAGAATAATTCCTCTCATTGATCAGTTTGAGCGTTAATCTAATGTCTTCCTATTGAAGGATGATGTTGTGTGACTAAATTTTTACAGGATTATGTGGAAATTAGATATAGGAGGAGGATGCTACTGAACCTCAGGGAGTGAATCTTGTTGTGGATCTGAATCCATTTGAGGTGAGTTCACCAGAACCATTAAAAAGTACAGGAAAATCAAATGCTTCACATATGAAAGCTTTCCAGCCACATGAATTCAGAACATAGCTTCTTCACACACTTGAAGAGTCTCTAGGGGATAGTGATATAGGTCCAGTGACCGTGATAGGTATCATTGCTATAAATTCATATTTAGTGACAACTCAATTTGATACCTTTTCATCTCATCCATTTTTTTTCTTTCAAACCATACCATTAATCTTCTTAACTTTCCTATAGAGATTTTATCTTCTGTAATGGATATTAATACAACCCTAAGTTTGATGAGAGATTAGGGTCTCCGTAGTCCTCCTTGTGTCTTCTCTCTATCAATTTTAAAATTTTCTTGGAGTTTTATAGTACTCGACTTGAAATATCTTAACGTCATATTTAAGATAGATTGAATCATTTATAATAAATCCTGAGTTGATTATTGTATTTGATGGGTCAACCTTACCACACCTAGTGGTGTGTCTCTTGTATTTCTAGGAGAATGAGACCCATGGTCGGGTAGGTCCAGAACATATTATCTGGAGTAGGGAAAGGCAATATAGTGTTTGATTTTGATTTGGAGCAGTGATCTCCCTCCAGTTATTGTCGAGCTTCCCATATCGTTTCCTTCTTATTTTTCTAGTTTACCACTGATAAGAGAGGATTAGTTTTCCATTGACTTGATGGTCAGTACTCAACTATTTTTTCCCCCTTACCAAATGGCTTCAACTGAATTGAAAGAACTAATGTCCCAGTTGGACGATCTTCTTGAGAAATCCCTTATTCACCCAAGTGTATCACCTTGGGCAGTGCCGGTTCTCTTCACCCTGAAAGATGATGGTTCTCTAACATATTATCTTCTCGAGATGATTCTTCCAGAAAAAAATGTTTTTGATGAATTCTATAGGAATTCGAGACTCTTTTTATGGTGGGGAGACTAATTCCTAGTGGTTTTTTCTCTAAAGAATGTGTTCTGTGTTATCAAGACAGTTATGTTTCACTGTTAGTGAAAAGGAAAGCTATAATGGGGGGTTTTACATAATTTACAATTGGTTGTGCATCAAAGAAGCACTAATATGTTTTAAAACAAGAAGAAATTGTTTTGGTGACCATGTATTCTTGAAGGTTTCACCCTGATTAGGTCATCGAAAACTTAAGTGGAAAGGGAAGATTCCACCATATTTTTTGGAATCTTGGGAGGTTGTTGCTTAGGAGGGGATGATTGTTTACCATTTAGAACTACCACCACAAATGACATTGATACATAATGTGTTTCATGCATCTCATCTTCAAAAGAGTTTATATAACCCATCTCATGTTCTAAGTTGGCATGATCTTAAAGTGAAACCTGTTTTATTTGTGAGTGAACGACCAATCATAGTTGTTGATTCTAAGACCAAGGTACTTCTTGGGAGGACGATACATCTGGTCTGTATGATATGGAGGGTTCTCAGTAGGCATTATGGGGATAGAAAGCTCTTATGGTGGGGAGTTTGTAACATACCATTACTGTTTTAGGTATTCCTAAACCTTATTGTGTTAGATTATTATTACGTTAAATAGAAAAAATGGTTTATCAGGGAAAAGTTGCATTTTTGTTAAAAACGTAGCAAAATAGTAAAATAACCAATTAACGCCCTGTAATATTCCATTAAATATTTTATGAGTTAAAAACTGAGTAATTATGAGTTTTCGAGGCCCGTAAAGGCTCAATGAAGAAAAAAATAAAATTATTAAATAAAATATATTAAGTGTGCACTTTTTATTCAAAATATTTAAATAACTCCAAAATAATGTAACATTTGATAAATCTGAGACCACTGTTATGCCCGAAATATTGGGTTTCCCTAGGATGGGTATAAAATTTGAAGGCTCGAGACATTTGGATGTATCGCTCATGAGATAAAGTTACTAAATAATATTTAATATATTATTTATTTAAAATAATTAAATATCTCTCAAATGGTGTGTTGTATAGAAAATACGAGACCACCGATGGGTCTAGAATGATGGGTTTACCCTATAAAGATTATAACATATATAAGCATCGGGAATTTGTGCATCTCGCTCAATAAAATTACAATTTTTTATTTTTATTAATTAATTATTCTTATTTTTCATTAATAAATAATTATTACATCTCAAACTGTTCATCATTTCTGAAATATGTGACAACTGTTGTGTCCAGAATGGGGTGTTTACCCTAGATGGGGCATAACATCTATGTGGAGAGGTCGTTTGGTGTCCTTTAATTTTTTTTATGTTAAATAATTATTTAATTAATTTTATTGAAATTGGTAGGCAGAACTATTCATTGTCCTCTACAATGAACTGTAACCTCAATTTTTAACACACAAGAGAATATAAAACCTTGTATTTCAACCATTTTGACCCATTAATTGTTGAAACAAATTAATAAGATGAAATCATCAACTCTGTAATTAAGATTAAGTTGAAATGCTTGATAAAACGAGAGATTGAATTTTAGGGTTTCATATATGCGTAGTAATATGCTTGAGGTTGTAAAAAGGAGAAACCATTTAGTTCCTTTGATCATGATAAGTTTGATAAGCTCATGATCTACCCTACACATGATTTATGAACCTCCAAAGAACAAATTTGGAAGGTGTGGATTTTCTTCTCCCTCCCTCGTGTTGTGACTAGAAAAAAATGTGGTTATGTTTAATTTATTAAATAATTATTTACTTTTATTATTTCTTCCATTATTTTAGATTCAATAATTTCTATGTTATTGGTCGGAATAACATATTGTCGGTGTCATTGGACTCATATCTATGAGAAGAGCCTAAATCATATTTTTTTTGAATTCAGTAATTTATTATTCAATCTGATTTCCCAATTTTTAAATGGATATTTTTAAATAAATTTATCAGAAGATAATTACTAAGAATTATCAAATGATAATTGAATAAACTTATCAAATAATAATTTTAATGAAATTATCAAAGATTATTTATTTATTATTGAATTATAATTATGATGAATTATTAAATGATAATTTTATTAATTTATCAAAAGTATAATTGTAAAAAAAATTCAAATGATAATTACAAAAAATTATCATATAATTATTGTAGAATGATAATTTTTATACAGTAAATATATAGAATATTTATACAAGTTATAAAAGGATTATTTCCCTAAATTATAAAGGATTATTTGGGGAATGGAAATTATCATAAGAAAATTTGTGAAATGTTAATTTCTATGTGATAATTATTAGAATATAATTATTCAAATTATAAAGGATAATTTATAGTAATTTATTAAAGGATAATTATAAAGAATTTTTTATGATAAATTATCAAGATATGATTATTCGTGAATGAAGGATAATTTCAAACACATGTGTTGAAATAAAATGATAATCTAGATATTATCCAAGAGAGAAAAAATATAATCGAATTTATTATTTTAATCAATAATTTCAAAATTTATCTGAGAGAGAGAAAATGTTATCACTTGTAATATTTTATTTCCTTGAAAAATAAAATATAGGCGTACAATTATCAAATGAGGTTTATAATTATTATTATGGATATTTTTCTTGAGATTTCATGTGTTAACATAAAACGTTAAACCATATATTATCAAGGAGAGAGAAAATGTAATCACATGTAATATTTTACTTCTTTTTCAAATAAAATAGATGTTCTAGTTATTGGAACCCTTGACGAGCATCGAGTATTGGTGCATCGATTCTTAAGATAAAAATGTCGTGTAGAGGTGTATTGAACCACACTAGGTGGATTATCATTTCCACTAACATCATTGAGTTGGCGTAGGAGGGTTCGTTCTGATTAGCCAAATTGATTATCCCTGTATTCCTTGATTTCTTTTCAATTATGGATTGAAATTCAGATGCTCCAATTTTATTTCAATTAAATTGATAAAAACATGATTCCAGTGAATCAAGATATTTTAAATGGTTTTGGCATAGAAATTTGGAAAACCCTTAATTCCATTGGATTGGGTGAGTTTATTAAAATTAGAAGATTTAAATTGTTTAATTTAAATTATGGATTTGATGTAAATGATTTCAATAAAATTTTTGAATTTAATTGTAAAAATATATTGTGTAATGATGGAATTGGTTTTTAATTGATTTCAAACATGTATAAATGTCTTAAAATTATTTGATAGAAACCTAGTGGTTTTATCTTGTGAAAGAATGCATGTTTTGGAATAAAATATATTTTGGTTTTAAGTGGAAAGAAATTAGAACTTCATAAATGGAAGAATTGGAATGATCGTATTTTAAATAGTATTAAAATAGTTCACCCATCATGTATGAGTGAATTCAAGCCTTAGGTAGTTAGTGGGTTATTTGGACACACTCTACACTACGACAGCATTCTAGAACATACTTCTGGCAGGTCACATCCCCGACAGTTGCTGACATGTATCCTTTGGATAGTGTCTTAGGGACGTGTGTATACAAAATTTTGCTAAGTTCACATAGAGAGTGAAGAATCCTATAACTAGTTAATATTATCGTACCTTTTGCAGATGACCATGTTTCTCACTTGTTTATTTATATTTGAGATATAAATATATGTTAATATTTTTTGGAACTTCTTTACATGCCTAATAAATATATATAAATTATTTTATATAAATGTTTTTCTTATGCCATCTTTTTTGAAATATTCGATCTCTTGTAATGAAAATCTTTTGATTTGAATGTATTTTACATCTTTCAAAAAGGTATAGCATGGTTTGTTTAAATATGATTTTCAATTTCCAAACCTATTTATTTGAAAATTGAAAGCTTTTATTTGGATAATCTATATTTTTCATATGTTATGGAATCTTTAGTGGTATCCTACTGGGCTCAGGCTCACACTGTACTTTTTCCCTTGGGTATTTGTAGACTTTCTTCTTCCTTGTTTGGGAAAAAGAAATGGATATCTTAGAGGTGGTTTCAGCTGTTGAGCTTTAGTTTGGTGATTTGTGTCCCGAGGGGCCATGGGGTTGTTTTCCCATTTTAGTACTTTGTATTTTATACCTCTTTTTATTCTAATACATTACTCCCATTAGATTTTCTTTTTTTATGAATACTTTCTTGTTTCTTTCCTTTCACATTGTTGGTGGAAAAATCATTCCCACTCTAATGTTGTGTGATGTCAAGTGCTAGTAACCAACCCATGTGGATCGGTATAAGCACCTAACCTTAAACATTACACTATCTTGAATTAAATGAATAATTCACATTGAGGATATTTTCAGTTTTAGTGTTTTATAGAATTAGACCATAACTATTACATATCAACTTGAAAATCACATGTAGACACTACTACCCAGCATCGATTTTTTAAAATAAAAACTCTTAAAAAACATGTATAGTTCCATGTTTTAGACAGAATTACTTTTTATCGATCCCATACTTGACCCTATTCATCTTTATGTCCTGTGGAAAACATTTCAAAAACTTGGGATGAGCATAAAAAAGCTCAGTAAGGGTTATAAAATAAAGAAAGGAAACATTAACCCATAAATAAATACAAATCAATTAAACCAATACTTTTCCATCATAATATACCTTACAAAATCATAATATTTATGAATAACACATAGAAATCATAAATCATAAAGGTAAATTATGACATCCATATCAGACTTACATCGTAGCTATCACAGCTATGTAGGGAGTTACATTTGGAATACCCATCATAGTATATTACCTAAATCTATTAGGAGAAACATTCATGTTTACCTCTATCACATTACCCAATGAATTAGATATCTATCTCAAGCTCACCTTCCCTAGTTTTTTCACCGAACCAGCAGTATGCATAAACATTGCCAAAGAACCCTAACAAATTCATAACATATTAAACAAAAATAAAGGAAAGATAAAATTTCCATATTTTAATCACAATATATCATTTAAATATATTGACATAAAAAATCCATTATCAAAACCATTTTAAATACTAAAATACGTAAAAATATTATATGGTATTTATTTTCCTTTTAAAAGCATTATGGCTTGTTCAGGAAGCCAAAGATCAAATAATACTCACGGCGGCAGAAAAGATTGTTGTTATTGATTACGTTAAAAAGAAACATTTTTTTCAGTTATTAAAACACCTCATATGAAAATATTACCTTTTAATTAAATGAAATGTCAAAGGCATTTATACACCATATAAATGAACGTTGAGAAAAAAACAAAATATGCCTCAATGAAAGGATATTTGGATGAAGTCCCTTACCTCGTGTCCGACTTGACTCAATCATTATTAATCTCATGAAAAATAAACTTAAATTAATTTCGAATTTCTTGAGAACCTTTTTCTAGTTTATTTTTCCTTTTATATCACTTATTACCATGTTAAAAACATTATGTAGTCATTTAAGATATTAACAGTTGTTTCGTTGATATTTGGTACTTGAGTAAAAATGAACTCCTTATAATTACAAGTTGTTCATGTGGTCAAATATCCATTATCTTTAGAATGATATTAATGATGTATATATCATATATATCACATATTTCTAGTATATGTTTGTATTTATAATTGTACATAACATTTGGAGATAAGAAATGAAATGCACCGTTCATGGAGACGGTAAGCCGTACGTACCCATGAAAGCTACTTCCATTTCTACTAATTATTTTAATGGAATTAAAACATAATGATACATAGGTATATTATAATTAAAGTATAATATAATATATAATATCATTAACTCCATCCTTTATACATCCCACAGAAGTTATTAACGAGTCACATCACTTGGAGGGGGCGGTAGTCCGCACTTCCTAAAATAAAATTATGATGTCTACCCATTATGGAAACCATAAATGTATGCTATAAATGAAAAATACATAAGCATAAAAAAAATATAAACATAATATATATCATATATAAATACAGTTCCATCATAATGGCCACCATGAGAGGTTGTAAGAGTTAATTGAAGAATCATCGTTTCGTGAGGCGTTAGTTTTCATCCACAGAATCATTATGTTCTTTACCCATTAGATGGAGTTGTGTGTAAGTGTAATTTGAATTTTTCACATAACAAAATACTAGTATATTTAGGATACTAGTGTTTTTATAAAATAAAGGAATAAAAAGATTTTAGGTCGTTGGACAAGTAAAATAAAACCAAATAACTTAAGAGAAGATGTTGCCTTTAAATCGGGTGACTCCCTTTGGTTTGAACCAAAAGGGTTTCCTGAAGTTCTTTCTACCAAAAGTAAGGATTCTAGGATGAAGAGATGGATCTTGGGAGATTATTGGAGCAGAGTTTGTATGATCCAAATGCTTGAGATGTGTGAGAAATGAGTTATAAGTGAGGAACCTTTACAAGGGAGGGGAGGGGCTCTTTAGGAAAGTTTCAAACTATTATTTTATTATAAACTCATATTTGGTTTCAGAAGGTCAAATAATCATTAATGTATAAGTAAAAATGAATCATGGTAGAAATAAAATCATCCAATAATAAGTGGATAGGTTTTGGTTATTTTTATTAATATTTCTAATCTTATTTATATAAATTATTTATTAATGAGGTAAATATTGCATCAATATTGTGTCATAAATAATTTAATTTATATGACGTACAAAAATTATAAAAAAATACCATGATGTATGAAATATTTTTAGATTTCCAATGAATATTTATATTAGAAAATATAACTTATATAACCACATATAAAAGTTGATTCACTAAAAGATATTTGTTTATGTCATTTTTGTCTTTACTTTAAATTAATTAATATAAAGTGCCATTATTACTCCAATGTGGCTCCATGGGGTCCCAAATTTGACCCAAGGATACCCATGGTTAGATATGTATCATAAAATAGGATTAAGACACATGTTAGAGTAATTTTATATTATTATAATATAATATTTTACCCTTATTTACTATATTTCCCTTTTAATCATGGTAAATAAAATATTTACTGAAGTAAATATTTAAAATGTATAATAATAAAAGTTACCTATTTACAAAATTTGGACCTAATAATTCCAAAAATGGAATCCATTTTTCTAAATTCATAACACGGAAGTGGCATAAATTAATTTAAAATTAATTCCCGCTGTTAAAACAAATAGCGTGTTTGTAAGAAATAATAACTATCAAAAGATTGAGACTTTTTTATGTTCAATTTCAAAATGAAATTACTTTGAATGACCAAAATTATATTAAATGGTAAAAATATATTCTAGTTACACTTTAGAACCAATTAAAAAGATAATCTAACCATATAAATTAATTTGATAGAAAGGTAGATTTTAATTAATATACAGTATTTTCACTATTCATTAAAAAATGAATTTTATCAGAAAAATAAGAAAATTTTATCCAAAGTATTTTTTGATGTCTCGATTCTAAATAATAATATGATTTTATCAAATATAACATATAAGAGTGAAAAAAACTGGATTTAATGAGGGTTCGCCATTAAAAGGAGGTAAATCGACCTTTTAAAGAAAATTATGCCTAAATTTAGATTCATTTACATTTTAAGCCTCTAACATTTATTTGATAATTTTAAAAACATTTAAAAACCTATATAATCATATTTTAGTTAGTTCTATTCATTCCCTCCAATACAACGGCTAGGCATTAACTTCCATTTAAAATAATAATATTATATTATTAGTGTGCAGCGTAAGATTTCAAAGAAACTTGTTGTTGCGTATCGAGTACACCATCAAACATAGCATCCAATTTAAATTAAAAATAATATTTAATTCACAAATATTAATAAATATTAAATGTTTTTTATTCCTTATTTATCTGGGATATTACATCCTTCCCCCATTTTGGGAATTTCATCCTCGCAATTTTAAAAATGGGCTTGGAAACTTCATTAAAAGTCCCACATCGGAAAAGAGTTAGTAAAACTATCACTTTGAAAGAAAAAAAGAGAAGTAAAATTGTCACATGAGATAACCCATACTAGGATTCCATATATGTGTTTCCGACGCTTTCGTCGGGGCGCGCACATCCGTCACGCAGAGGACGTGCAGCTGTTACCTAGCATTCCCGCTTTCCAACGGTAGGTGGAATCCGCTCCTTATTCAGGGAAGTATGCTTCCTGATCAAAACGAGATGATGGGATGTTGGTTCTTCCTTCTGTGGATTCCTCCTCGGAGCTCGTCACCTAGTCCGGGTCTCCCTCATATATTTAAGATGTTGTTCATGAAACTCTTCCTGACGCCATATCTTCATGGACACCAGTTAATTACACTACTTCTGTCAGGACGTTCCGAGGAGTCCGGTCAGAGAAGAAACCTTCAGATAGGGGAGTAGTCACGTTGGGAACCACTGGCGTGTCTCGATGCTGTGGGATTGTCATTTCTGTCTCATTTCCCTTATTATAGGGCTTCTCGAGGGTGCGAAAACCCGATGCATCTTACATCGAATGCGGTGAATCCTATGCCATGGGCATGTATCTGAGGTTTTCCTGAACTTCCCATGTTTAATATAGGGTATGCTGCAAGTTTAACGTCCAAAAGAGATGGATCAGACTGATCAGAACACTGATTATAGTGTATAACATTGAGGAACCCCCTAGAGAGAACCGCGATATTGGGGCCAGCATGTGGGTGGCTTCCTGAATGCTGTGAAAGGGAATGAGGTGGCATGATCTCATCGGGATGTGGCGGCCCAGGTGAGAATCATGATGGTTGATGGTTTTGGGCTTGATCCTCGAAGAGACTTCCTACGTATCCTCATGGTGGGGAATCAAAGTCTGTGTAGTTCAATGAAATTATGGGCACCTGAGGAGGCGAACCGTGAGAATGGATGTATGGATGGGACCCAGTGGAAGTAAAACCTTCGGGTTAAGGCATGTGCTTTCCGAGATTCATAGGCTTGAGGGAGAGGTTAGGATGAGACATGAGTGATGGGGCTCGAACCTCATAGAGGCTTCCTACGTATCCCCACGGTGGGGAATCAATGTCTGCGTAGTTCGATGAAACGACGGGACACCCTAGGAGGCGACCCGTGAGAATGGACGCATGGATGGGACCCAGAGGAAGTGGAACCTCCATGTTAAGGCATGAGCTTCCTGAGATGCATAGGCTCGAGGGAGAGGTCAGGATGAGACATGAGTGATGGTGAATGAACCTCGTATAGGCTTCCTACGTATCCCAACGGTGGGGAATCAAAGACCACGTATTTCAGATGGCGAATACAGTTTAATGTCATGGTGGATGGGGGTGAACTGACGATGGTCAGAATGCTTGGGTGGTGGGATTGAACCTCATGGAGGCTTCTTATGTTCCATGCCTTGACATGGATCAAAGACCCCGTAGTTCAGGATGGATTGGTGCTTACACTCTGAGGCACCCCAAGGTGTTTGAGTGGGTGAACCGACGTGAATAGGGACCTCGGGTCCAGGTGGTTGTTGGGGCTTACACTCTAAGGCAACCCATGGTTGTGGTGGATTGAACCTCTTAGAGGCTTCCTATGTACCATGCCTTGTTATGGATAAAAGTCCCCATTGTTTGGGATGGGTTGGGGCTTACACTCTGAGGCGACCTAAGGTGTTTGGGATGGGGCTTACACTCTGAGGCGGCCTAAGGTGTTTGGTGAACCGACGTGAATGGGGTCGAAATGACCAATTGGTGGTGGGATTGAACCTCAAAGAGGCTTCCTACGTGCCATGACTTGACATGGATCATGGTCCACATAGTTCAGGATGGATGCATAAATTTAAACATCATGCAGGATGGGGTTATGTCACAGTCGATGCTTACTCTAAGCCCACGTGAGTCATGCTCAGTGTGAGAAACAAGAGACAGAAAAGGCCGGATGACCACATCGCAGAAGGTTCATCCTCAGGAAGTGGGGTGGGGATTACACTCTGAGGTGGCCTAAGAAGTCGGGTCATACACCAGGATAGAGGCCTAAGGTAATAAAGCACAGCGGGAGAGGGATTTGGGACTGAATAAAGGAGGATCCCCATTCTTTATCATTCCCTCCACTGGATTTGAGGACCGAAGATGAAAGGAGGAGCAATGGTGCTACCTCCTGAAAGGAAGACTAGTGGCTTACACCAAGTTGGATGCCCTTCCCTGCAAAAAACACCACTCCGGTAAAAAAGATATCATCCCCTGTGAGGGGTGATCCCATCCCCATGGAGATGAGTGGTCATGGAGAATGTCCAAGGTGGGGGGACCCCGCGAGCGAGGCACAGGGCCAGGTCACAGTTTAATGTCATGTGCTGAGGACGATGGTGCTTGAATGATTAAAGTCTTGCATCTTGAATGTGGTGGGATAGCTCCTCACCCCTAGGGATTACATAACCGATACCATATGCTCCTTGTGGGAGGGAAGGCATCAGCAATGCTGTAATAAGGGGGTGTGTTAGGGAGAACCATAGAGGGGTCTACATTAGTGTGGCTATTCGAAAAAGCAATAGTAGTTAGCTTGCCTATGTGAAGAAGCATGTGGAAAAGAAACGCAACAGGAAGTATCTTCTTAGGGACTTTGATGTTAATTTGTACGATCCTAGAAGGTTACATGGGAAAACGGCGCATGATGTGGATACCTGGGGCATGAGAGACACCCACGAATGGCATCCGTAAGAAGAACGTTGGGCTCTCACACAAGGAGGCGCCTATGGAGCACAGAGGTGAGGGGTCCCAGGGAATTGCGCTCAACCTTTGAGGCTTTCACCCGAAATAATAGGCCTGCGGTAAAAACATCGGGCTCGCACAAAATTGGTGATGCTTGCGCGTAATTGGGGCCGAGGTTTTTCGCGTGACTAGAAGGATGGCGTGCAAGGAGTATGAATTGTGCACAAGTGGGAGAGGATGCGCGCATGGACAAGGGTTCACACAATTTGTAAGGATTGTGCGTAATTGGCAGGGGGTGTGCCCAATAGAAGGAATTGTGTGCCATTGGCCAGCCTGTGTGCAATGGAAGGGATTGAGTCCATGGGGCAGACCCCGAAAGGGATTGAAATTCAGTCTAAGCCATGGGGATCTTGTGCGAAGGCGGACCCCAGGGTGACATGGCATGAAAAGAACCATACCTAATGTCCATCTTCGCATGAATGGAAATCCGATTTCACGCACGAGAGCCGGTTCAAATTCTTCAGCCCTGAAATGGAAGGGGTCGCCTTCTATTTATAGCTGTCCGGCGGTGCGGAAACTAGGTCGGTGCAAAATAATTGCATGCCAGAGGGTGGTGGTGTGAAATGCCAACCGCGCGGGGCACGGGCGCGAAATTAATTTGTGCTGGCACTGAGGTCTTTTCACGAAACCCCTAACTTTCCACGCAGGGCACATTTTTTTCATGCGCCTAGGAATTTATTTTGTACGGACCCTCTGGGCCCCCTGGATGGGGTCCCTGGGCTCAAATATGATTTTTCTTCGTCGTTTGGAAACCTTCTTCAGCACTTGACCACTTTATGGTGTCTAAAATCCCCCCCCCCCCCCTCAGAATTGGATCGGCGAGGGGTTGTGATGGTCTGATTCCAAGGGAAACGTCGAAATGAAGGGCTCTGTGGGGTCCATGTGCACAAAGATATGAAGCGGCACACAAAAACTCAGAAAGGTGTGGAATTCAGTTTTCACGTGAGTGAGGAATTCGCCATTTGAGTGGCGCGAAACCCAGGCTTAGCCTATAAAATCCGCCATGGGTCCCATGCTCCATAAGACTTTTCTCGCGTGATAGACTTCGATCTCTCTTAAGCATAATGTTCTGCTCTCATTCGCGAAATTTTCTCCAGCCCTGCGCGAAAAACCGCTCCTACCATGCGTAATTCCACCGAGATTAGGCATCATTTTATGTGAAAACCAGGGTATTTTTGCACCACAGTCTGAAATTCTGCGACGACCAATGATTTTACGTGCCACTCTTTCCAATTTTGGGTCATCCACATGAACACTTGTATGAAGAAGATAGCTGAAAACCAGGCTGGTGAGGGAGAATTCGTAGCTCAAAGGGCTAAAATGGCTACAAACCCAGATGTTTATAGCACAAAAAGGATCGTCTCTCGCCACCATTCCATATTCTATTTGCTAACCCCCTCCCAAAAGGAGTTTACTTGTCCAATAATCTACCGCTGTTGGACTTCAGAATTTTCGAGGAGGTTGTCCTCTCGGGTTTCGAGGTTGATACACCGCGGTCATGTGTGACCCATGAAGATGACCTTCCTCAATACAACATCACCCCCAACGGTCACCCTTCCAGAGAAACCAGGCACATGGATGTATATATCTTGAATCCCAAGACTTGGACCATTCTTGGGGGTGTCCCTATCACAGAGAGTTCCTTGACCCTCTATGCAAGCACCTTTCGTCAGAGAATCACTGAAGAGACCAAAGGCTGGGTGTAGGACTGGGACCTGCGGTCTGGAGGAAATTTCACCAGTGAATGGGCCTGGTCATACTAGGTTTGTCATACGTGGGACGAATATGGGGCTGATCTGCAGCATATTGGTTTGTTTGAGGCGTTATGGACATCGCAATTCCACTTCTACTGCCAACACGATCTCGGACTAGATATGTTCACCTGGTGGTCCCCTGATACCAACACATTCCATATCCATCATGGGGAAGTCGGATCTGGGACATTCACTGCATCGGGGGTATCCCCTTGGAGAGCCATCAATACGACGAGTTCCTTCATCCGATGAACACCTGGGGAGATAGATCATGAACCCCCATACTGATGTGGCACCTGCTGGAGCTAGCCAAAGAGAAGCATGGTGTCAAGGACTTCCTAAAGAAAATCGTCTACAAGGAATGGTTTAGCCTATTCCTTGAGAGGGATCCGGAAGTCCAGATGCCAGGGTGGGGGAGACGGTATCCAACCGAAGCATAGAGGAGCAAGAGAAGATCATACGAGAGGGTCCTAGAGGCAGGGCACTACCAATCATGGGGCTACAACATAAATAACATTTGGGATCTGAATGTTCAGTACACCAGATTTCTCACTACCTTCCTGAGCGGGTGGCTCCTGCCAGTGAGGGACGCAATGATGGGTGTCCGTTCAGCGACCCTGGTGAAGGCTGGCATCTTTTCTTCCAATAGGAGGATCAATCTAGGGGTCTCTATGATAGCTCGGTTGTATGCCATTTTGGGACGCATCTTGAGAGGGGGATCACCTAGGAGAGTATGTGGCCCCTTCCAGATTCTCCATGGCTGGTTCACAGCTCATTATGGTGGATAAACTTTCCCAAATTCCATCCATCCTCTAAGAAATGGCCTACTACCCTCTCAGATAAACATTGTCGGGGTCATGCTACTGATTCTCAATGAGGAGGGAGTATGGATCAGGATTGGTAACCATGCCAACTTCACCTTCATCCCATTCCCCACCCCAACTGCCTAGATGATAGACAATGGAAAAGGCTCATTGAAGCAGAAGGAGTGCTTCCAGAGCATCAAAGGCGGGGTGATCATGGCCCAGATTGATGGGAAGATATTCTGTGAGCCTTATGTGCTGTCTAGGAACGCCAGGAAGTTTGGGTGCCTCCAGTGAATGCTGAAAAAAGTATACACAGATGTTTTGGAGGAAATTAATCCCAATGTTCTTTGTCAACTGTGGCTGATGTTCACATCCTATGGCTTTGGCGACATCATCACCTTTCCTAACACCAGATTCGACACTAGTTTTTGAACCGACTATGTCAAACTTTGGGCCATAGCATATCCTGAGGGGCTCTTGAGGAAGTGAGTTTGGAAACTCAAGGTCTCCAGTGTGGAACTCGGGCAGTTAGAGAGCATGCAGAGTGCCGTTATAGGGGGAAGATCACAAGCGCGTTAGGAAATGAGGCCCACGAGGTGGCCAGAGAACTTCCTAGGAAGAAAATAAGTTACATGCTTCAACCTTATCAAGATGTCGTTTTCCCCATGCTATGGTTGGCTTGGCTAACCCGGTGGCAGTCAGTGAGTACTGAAACACTCTGGCAGAAGATAGTGCGAGATGGGATCCAGCTGCCAGAAGTCGGGCTCATTCGGGTTGTTGACAGAGTGACCTTACATCGATGACATGCTTATCTGATAACCATGGACATGTATGCACATCAACGGGGTCAGCGTGTGGAACCACCTTTGTTGGTGAAAGTGGTGCTCGTCCAGGATCATGATCCCTATACAATGCCGCTGAGGAATGATGACAGTGATGATGAGTCAGAGAGTAGCGAAACAGGAGAGGAGGCAGAAGGAGAAGGGGATGGTGAAGGAGAATAGTCTCAGTGGGTGTCCCACAAAGGGAGTATCTGGGAGAGTGGCGAGATCGTCGGCTCTGATATGGATTTGACTGAGCTTCCCTAGGTATGCTTCGACCCTTATCTACTCTCCTTCTTTTCTCTGATTTCATTTTCAATCCTTAAACCACATTCCTTCATGATCATATTGGTGCCAATCAATCATCCTTAGTCGAAGGAGGGGGGGGAAGCGCCAATGGAACAAGGTGGGAAACCAACGCCCATTATCAAGATGAAATGAACTGAGGGATCCCCTACTGTGATAGCTTCTATAGAGACCAGAACGCTGGAGGCTGGCACCTTGGGTTCCAGTAAGTTACTCGCATCAATGCGGGTACTTATTGTCGGAGGACTCAACTGATTAGGTTGCTCCTTGTCTGTACAGTGATCACGACATTGGTGGCTCATCAGGCTACTGATCCCAGACTATCTGTGGGTGATTCAATGGATAATGTACCACCTCATCTAGAACATGCCTCCCAAACCATGTTGGCCCAGGCAATTGGTGAGTAGGGAGCGGCGGACACCAATGGCGTTGCTGTCGGGGCAGGGTCGGAAGCTGACGAAGGTTCCACCACTGAGGATCCTATTCCTCTAGGAGGAATCTCTGAGGATGACCCTACAGCTGGCATATCGGTTGTCTTCCCTATCTATCGACCCACTAATCCTGAAGAAATTGATGATTCAGATTCAGAAGCGGCCGAAGAGAACCGGATGACGCAACACAAGGGATGGAAGTGCATCCGGCGTTTTCTTGGTCAGCCTCAGACGGAATGGCCAAAGCGAATGTGGTACCACCACACCTGGCTACATTTCCTATGTGTTTGAGGGGCATATGCTCAATGCCTTCATCTAATGGTCCGTGATTACAAGGATGAGAAGATGCATGAGACCAAATGGTGCTCCGATGTTATCCAGTGTCAGGAGGAGTCAGGGAGTACCCAATAATTTCTGACGGTGGAGCAGGAGGTCCAACACCTCGAGAAATTGGAGAAAGAATAAAAGATATTCATTGCAAACTGCTCTGAGCTTGTGGAGCAGTTGAGGGCCCAGTTGGAAGATTCCCAAGAACAACTCGTGGAAGCTAGTCTCCAGATAACTGAGCTCCAAACTGAATAGGCGCGAGAACGGGCCAGGGCCAATGAACTGCGCTCCACGGTCATCGATGAAGCAAGAGTACTCAAGAGGTGGGAGGCAGTCCTAGAGGCCAACAACCAAAAGGTTGCGGCATTAGAGAGATCCATTCAAGAATTCGACCCATAGGGGCCCTGTTTTGGCCGAACCCATAAACTTATCTCACCTTACTGCTTCTTGTTTTCTTTTTGAACTGTATGTATGGAAAAATTAACGTACTTTTCCCTATGGTTTAATATACTTGTACTTTTAGATTAACATGCTCAACCATAATCCCAAAATAAATAGTAATCCATTCCTAAGCTCACGTGGGTCGTACCCGATGTCAGAAACAATGGTGACCCGTACTATCACTTCGTTTGATCGTGGGAGTGTCAAACAAGCTTCAGGCATTCGAAATTTGAATCTGGATTTCTGAGGAGAAGAGGGAGGCCCAACAAAAGGAAGAGGACCTCAGACCGATCGATGTATTGTCTTCTCAATGTGCTCTAGAGTACGATCGGGGAAATTCCAGGGGCATTGGAATCAGTCCGAACATAAGGAAATGAAAAATGGGAATTATGTTACACATATTCGGAACACTATGGGAGGGGTGTGACAATATTGGACGACTATTGACCATGTTCAAAACACAACATCCCTATTGCGTTAGCATGAAATGGGGACAATGAATGAGGGTCAACCGCAAACCATGTTCGCAATATGAGATCTAACTCAAATATTGTCCATCAGTCTTCCGAAACATTGGCCCAGGACAGCAGGCAGACCATAGGTCAAGCATCCATACTATTAGGTGGTAACTTCAGATGTGAAAGAGGATGAGGATCCGAATAAAGGGACATGAAAAGCATGGAAATTGAAGTGGTGGTTTGTTCGAACAGAATCCAACACTCCAAAAATTACGCTGCTGTGGTGGAAGAACATTAGGCAGGCACATTAATCTGATTATGGATCATTCATAATTTTAGAAAGGAACTCTCTGGTGAGGGATCTGTCACTTCCCAATTTCTTTATGGGGAATCCTGTACTTGTTCACGACAAATTCTGAAGTTACACAACTCCCCAACAAGTCAGGCCAAGGGTCCGACGGTGGGGAAGGGTGGGATTTTTGATCCACGGGGCTGGACCTGAGACTAAATGTCTGGGTGTTCCTACATATCCCATAAGGATGGGAATCAAGCCACACATAGTTCTATAAGGGCTCTTAGTTTAAGGTCATAGATCTCAGAACAAGGATCGGTAAGGAATGCAGAGGACACATGGTAAGGTGTTTATGAAACCCAGTGTGAATGAGGATATTAGTCCAGATTTCCATGTATTCCTTGGGGAAGTGTTTATGTCAAGGGACTGAACATGAAAAGTTGTTTGGGCCCATGGGGAAGTGACCAAGAATTCTTACGTATCTCATGAGAATGAGAATCAATCCTTTTGTAGTTTTGGGTGGTATCACGGTAAGCTACCAGTGAAAATGATGAAAGGAGGGTGCGGGTCTAGCCCTCGCACCAAAAGAAGCATTTTTTGATGTATCTTGTTTGTCCTTTAAGGTGGATGGTTTTTTTGTTGTGAACCGACCAACCTATGGTAGAAATTCCTGGCATCACCACAAGAGTCAAGCCATATAAATGCATTGACAAATGGTATGGTCGATGACCAATACCCAATGGGATGTCCACTATGATGAGGTCACCACAATGTAGTGTCATTTTTCGTCGTGCGGTCGGGATGATATTATCACAGTTTAGGGTCATGTGATTGGACCAAACAACATAGTGTGAGGTAAAATGGTTTATACCTAAAGGAATGTGCATGACACAATAAATCATACCCAAAGTGAATGATGACAAGGTCCCCATCATCACTGTGTGCGATTCCGGGAGGGGATCCTCGTGCCTGGAGGCCATTGAGGGTCAGTGGATATGGGGCTGGAGTAGCTAGCTTCAAGCTGAGCTGAACCTGATATGAAATGTATGGGTTATCCCACATATCCCAAGAGGATGAGGATCAAGCTGCATATAACTCTTAGTGAAGATCCTAGTTTATAGTCTTAGTGATCAGATCGCAGGATCCCCAAGGGATGTTGTATTGCAGCTTTGTCCGCTTGACGTGCGGAGGTGCACTGAGGGGTAGTTCCAAGAGTGTTGAGATTCCACCTAGACAT
The DNA here is from genome assembly GCA_963277665.1 of Viscum album. Lineage (NCBI taxonomy): Eukaryota > Viridiplantae > Streptophyta > Magnoliopsida > Santalales > Viscaceae > Viscum > Viscum album. The sequence goes on along the minus strand of OY728165.1, from coordinate 166,660,213 downwards.
GATGGGGTGGAACATAATGTGAATCATGTAACAAACAATCAAGGACTGAAGGGGATGGCGTGACGATGAAGGATTACTGCTGACCATGTTCACAACATAGCATCCTGTCACATTAGCCTGAAATGGTTACAAACGAATGAGCATCGACCGCTGACCATGTTTGGAATGCGGGATTTGTTTCAATTTATTGTCTGAAACCCTTGGTGGTGTTTTCCCGTGATGGTAGGAGAGCCCTTAGGCATAGTATCCATGCCGTTTTGGGGGTCCCTTCAGGTGTGAATGATATTGGGGGCCCAAATGAAGGGGAACATGAAGCTTGAAAAGTGGATGGAAACTTTCCCCAGTTGAATCTGAAATTCTAGGTCCTAGACCAGAGTACTCTTAGGAACAATGGAAAACTATTGAAAAGGATCAAGGGGCTCATCTTGAGAGCATCCAAGAGATGGAAAATTCATAGGAGAAGGGGGGCATGATTCCAAAAACCCAATGCAATGGAGGGAATAACCCTTTACCACACCTATATATCCCCCTTATGGGGAGGAACAGGCCAAGGGTCCTAGGAGATCGGGTGATTGGGGGATCTCTAATAGATGGGGTTGGACCCGAAATCTAAATGTTCAGGCAGTCCTACGTTTCCCATAAGGATGGGAATCAAGCCACATGTAGTTCTTGAAGATACAGTTTAACGTCATGAGGGACGACATACATTTTGACGTAATGAAGGATGATATACAGTTTAACATCATGCATGACGAGATATAGTTGAACGTCATGCGGGATGAAATATAGTTTAATGTCATGCGGGATGACATACTATATAACATCATGAGGGATGATATACAGTTTAATGTCCTGCGGGATGAGATACAGATTAGCGTCATGCAGGACGAGATAAATTTTAATGTCATGCGGGACGAGATAGAGTTTAACGTCATGCGGGACAAGCGTGCAGTTTAGGGTCATCCAGGACCGACAGTTTAAGGTCGTGTAAGACCGTAATCAAGTTTAAATTCATGTAGGACCCTAATCCAGTTTAAGGTCATGGAGGACCCTAATCCATTTTAAGGTCATTGATGACCCTAATTCAGTTTAAGGTCATGGAGGACCCGTATGGGTCAGGAAAATTATTATTTAAGGAAATTGGAATTGGTGGGAGGAGTAATACACTCACCATCGATGGTCACCAGGGAGTACGCACCATTGGGATAAACCTTATGAACAATGAAAGTCCCTTCCCATTTCAGCTCCAACTTGGGTGGTTTCCTACCGGGACACATTGGCGCTCTAAGGGCTAGTACCACGTCACCATGAAGGAAAGAGCGGAGGTGAACCTTCTTGTTGAAATCTCGAGCCATACTGCTCTAATGCCTTTCTAGGTTGTGCAAGCCACGAAGACTATTCTCGTCTAGTGCTTCCAATTAAGTTAGACAGATTTTAGCCACTCTATACAGCACTTTCTAGTCATAGACTGCTATGTTCAATGAGGGAAACTGAATCTCGATGGGCAGGATGGCCTCAGTTCCACACACTAGAGAATATGGGGTCACTTGTGTGGAGTTATGATTTGTTGTTCGATAGGCCCAGAGGGCATTGGAGAGCTTATCCGACCAAATCTTCTTGTTCTGACCAACTATTTTCTGCAGAATATTAGAGAGGGTTTTATTGAATGCCTCAATCTATCAATTTTTTTGAGTGTGATAGCAGGAGGTATGGTCAGAGCGGATTTTGTACTTGTCGTACAACTTTTTCAACTCGTCTGATCGAATGTTGGTGCCGTTATCGGTGATAATAGCATGAGGAACCCAAAAATGATGGATGATATTAGAACTCACAAAGTCCATGAAAGAACTGGCCTAGACTTCCTTGAGAAGAATTGCCTTTTCTGACTAGGAAAAGAAATCCGTAGAGGTCAGAATGAATCGGCACTGGCGAGCCGTCGCTGGTGGGTATGGTCCTATGACATCTAATTCCCAAACTGCAATGGGCCAAGAGTAATTGGAAGTATAGAGAGGATCCAGTGGCTGATGCACAATGTTAGCTTGAACATGGCATGCATGAAATCTTTTAGCAAACTCGATGTAGTCATGGATCCTAGAGGGCCAAAAAAACCCCAATCTTAAGATCTTGTGAGACATTTTTGGACCAGCCTGATGGGCACTACAGGAATCAACATGAACCTTTGGTATGTCCTCTGGAATATCAACCCCTTGAATGTAATAGAGGATAAAACCATCCAACCCATTCTTAGAGAGGATCTTCTCAAGACTAGGACCACTCTGGAGGGTAAACTGTAGCGTGCGGTGTCGAATTCGCTCGCACCCGGCCTAGTCTAATGGGATATGACCATTTTGGAGATACTCGACAAAAGGAGCTCTCCAATCATGAGTCACTTCAACCAATGCATCTGAAGAACCTGGGGTTCCTAACATGGAAGCTCCGGTGGTAAGATGGCTTACCTGTGGGCCATCATTTCTGTGTGGGGTAACAGGAGCTATGACTCTCTGATGCGCCACGTGGATAATTAGATCATCATGTTCGGGCTCTGCAATTGATGCAGCCAGGCTGGCCAAAGCGTCTGATCAACCGTTCTGTGACCTTGGACATGGGTAACCTTTGGTCGAGATGGGAACTGGGCCGTTAGCTAGAGAGTGCCTTCTAAAAATGGTATTATCTATGGCTTCCTGACAACATAGTCATTATTGATCTTCATAACGACTAGCTCGGAGTCCCATTTCACATGAAAATGGGGCACACTGATCTTAATGGACAACTCGAGGCCAGTGAAAAGTGCGTGATTCTCTACCTCATTTTTGGTGCAGCATTCTGATAACAAGAATGAATATGGCAGAACGGCTTGCACCAGGGTAATAAAGATGATACCCAGGCCTACTCTGTTGAGTCAAGGATCATTGGTCCTCCTACTGGTGGGGCTCCAGGAGGCACCATCAAAGTTCATTTCCAAACATGGTATGGCTTGATCGACTGAGAGGATTGTCCCATCGTGAAAATACATGTCCAGGGACTGGTCCACATGGGTTGGATGGGCAGCTAGAAAGTCCACAAATGCTTGTCCCTTGATAGTCTTTTGAGGCATGAACATGATGTCAAACTACTGAAGGATTACTACCCACCGCACTAGTCGGCCAGTCAACATGGGATGAATTAGGATGTACTTCAATAGGTTTACTCGATACACCAACTTTACCTCATGGTTCTGCAGGTAGTGTCACAATTTATGTATGGAAAACTTGAGCACAAGGAAACTTTTATTGATGGGGGAGTACCAGGTCTCCATATCGAGGAGCATGCAGATGAGGTTGTAGAGGTTGTTCTCTATCCCCTCATTGTTCTTCTGGGCTTGAAGGGCGCCAAGAGGTCATTCCAAGGTAGTGACATAGAGGACCAGTGGCTTTCTGGAGATGGGTGGCATCAAGACCAGAGGCTTGAAAAAATACCACTTGATTTACCCAAATGCGGTCTGGCAGTCTTTGTACCATTCGTAGGCAGATCCATTCTTCATGATCCAAGAGAAGGGCTTACACTTTCCAGCCAGATTCGAAATGAATCGGCGTATGCAGGATAAGTGGCCTTGAAGACCTCGAAGCTCCTGAATATTTCTCAGGGGAGGCATCTGGCTGATTGCCTTGATATTTTCTTGGTCGATCTCGATGCCTCGGTACTTGAAAACAATTCCAAGAAACATGCCATAGGTGACCTCAAAAGCACACATCAATGGGTTCATCTTCAGGTGGTGGGAATGGAGGAAGCCGGACACTTTCTCAAAATCCTTGAGATGGTCCTAGAGCTGGAGAGATTTGACTACCATATCGTCAACATAGAACTCTACCAATGTCCGGAGGATTGTCTTGAATATGTGGTGCATGGCCCGCTGATAGTTGGCACATGCATTCTTCAGGCCGAAGGGAATAAGCTGGTAAAATAAAGTACCTTGGGGCACCTTGAGAGATGTAGACTCATCATCCTCGGGGGCCATCCGGATCTAATTATATCCCGAGAAAAAATCCATGAAGGAGAAGTTTTGGAACCCTTCCATAGAGTCAATCAACAATTATGTCACTAGAAAGGGAAAATCATCCTTCAGACAATGGTAGTTGAGATCTCGAAAGTTGATATAGACTCAGAAATGTCTATTCTTCTTCCTTACTAGTACAATGTTGGCAAGCCATTTGGGGTATTAGACCTTCTTAATGAAGTTGTCCCTGATGAGCTTGTAAACATCGGCCTCGACCATGACACTGTGAGAAGGGTGCATCTTTCTGGGGAGGCTGCTTGAATCTGCGATGATTTGTCAGGAGATCGAGGCGGTGGATGGCAACCAGAGGATCTAGTCCTGACATCGCATCATAACTCAAGGAGAATACATCCTGGTGTAGTTTAAGGAAACCTGCATACCGCTGGTGCTCTTTGAGGGACATAACGGTGCTGATCAATGTGGGTCTTGGGTCTTCCTTGCTTCCAAGTTCACCTGTTCCAACTCACCGAACATGGCTGAGACGCCTTCCTCAAAGGTAGGGGCATCCTCTATATCATCTCCTCCAATTATAGAGGTAACCACCTCAAGGGAAGATGCTTCTGAGTTACCAAGCCCCGATGGAAGGCTGGTACCAGCTTGTGCGGTAGTGGTTACTGCATCGGGGCACTCCAGCGTTGCCGTGACCATAGTGACGAAGGCTGTCGACCCGATCCCATCTAGTCTCCAGCCCATGTAGCCATGCTTGATGATATCCAAGTAGTAGTGGCGCATAGTCCGGAGAAAACTTCTTCTAGATCAGAGAAACATACAAGTATGACACACCACTGTTGCCATGAGTCGGACGTCCCGATACCTGATGGGAGTGGGAGGCTTCAGGATCATTAGAGGCTGATTCGTGTAAGAATACACAGTGATCTTCCGATGCTGCCTGGATTTGGGAGAATGGTCCCCCCTTGTCCTGTAAATGACAAAACATTGCCCCATATCATGGGTCGTGGCCTACAACTGATGAATCGGGAAGGCGTAGGCGTTATTCAAGCCTGCCCAAGGGTCAGTCGTAGCAGTGAAGGGCTCAAATCCACTTGCATGGAATTTCATGTCCTTGCTGTTGTAATAGTCAGTGTCCAAGTAGCAGGCTTCGCAAGACGCAAAAAGAGATGCATCACATTGATGTACTCCCACTCAAACATTATGGGAGTACTTAAGGCATTAGTTGTACGATGAGGGGACCGCCACATGCAGGTGGAGCCGTGTCTTGTCCATCAATGCATTATATGCGCTGTCCTAGGAGACAACCATGAACTCAGTGCTAGAAACTAGGCCACCGAACTGGGTCTTCAGATGGATCTTTCCAACTGGGGTCTTCTATGTCCTGTCATATCCATGGATCCTTAGATCATAGGGAGTCATGTAATCTTCAGATAAACCTAGCTTCTGCAGCATCCGCGTCGAGATAAGGTTGATCCCGGAGCCAATGTTAAGGAGATAGTGGTGAACCTCCACACCGTTGAATTGGCCGGTGATATTCAGTGGGTGGATGTTCCCCTTTATGGGGGAGACTTCATCCTCTCTAGAGAATGAAATTATGGCCTGACATTCGGTATCCTCAACTATTTCTGCATGGAAAGATTCTACAGCTGCTACCTCCATCTCAAACTAGAGGGGGATCCCTAAATCCTCGGTAAGGGCTTCACGCATATCTTGAAACAGGTGAATGACCTTAAGGATAGAAAGCCTTGCTGGGATGCCAGCGATATTCTTGAGGAAATCATACTTCCGTGCCAGGTGCATACTTTTGCTTATGGGAAGCCGCTCTGTGATGGAATGCATGGCGGAACCTACAGGACGGACTGACGACTAACCGGTATTGGGAATATCCTACTTCTCACTAGTCGAAGCCCAAAGAGTGGATGTTGGATGAGGACCAGATGACTGAGATTGTTCTATAGCGGGGTGAAGTTGGTCTCGACATGAATGAAGTGGTTCTACCTGATGCAGTAGCCCAAACGGTGGTAGAGGCGGGCCTGTCGACACTGGATGAAGAAGCTGTGCATGCTGAGTTCTGTGCTGAGCCTGCTGTCTGGTCTCGGCAGCATGCATAGACTGGCTGGAGGTTCCAACTGATGTGCCTCGATGACCCATATGGTCGCAGCTCTGCCAGCATTGGCGTCGGATGGGGACGTTTGGGAGGTTCTCCTGGAGCTCCCCCTTGTTGGGTGTCATATAGGGGTTTACCAACTCAATGGTGTTAATTGAAGCGTACCCTCGACTATCACATGACAAATCATCAACCACTAGGCAGATTCTGGAGAGAATCCCCATCTATGGAAGCATAATGTCACCGAAAGTGCGAGGCAATGATGAAATTGGTGGGGCACGTTGATTTTTATTGCGCCACCGATGCTTTCTCTTCTAGGAAGAGGCTGACTGAGATGATGACACATAAGTGGTGGCCAGAGATTCTGAAGTCTTATGCTGATTTAGGCGTTCCCTGATGATTCCATGGGTGAGGGTGACCATCTTGCAAGCCATCCAGTCATTATACTTATGGGACCCGCAGTCCAAAACCTGCTGCCACTTGCCTTTGTCGTCTCTACTGCTATCTGACCTCACAAAGACACCGGACACTTGTTCTGGGGTCGGCTCCAACCTGACTATGTTTCATTCAATATAGTCTTGGATCCAATACATGAACACATAGCTCTGCATGTTGGTGTGCCCCAGGATTTGGTGATAAGGGAAGTAGTTGGGGCTATTAGTGAGATGTGCCGATTCTGGATTTCATCACTCTAGTAGTCGTACAATCCTATGCTCCAAGGCACTTTGAATGTAACCAGGCTCTTGAGCCTTGTTGATCGAGTAGGTCTGATTCCTTCTATCTGGAAAGGGGGATATAGGAGCCTGACCCTGATGGGGGGCTAGAGGAGCCTACTGAGAAAGATAAACTTGATTATCTCACCTAGAAGGTGGCAGCGCGTTACATGGAGGCGCCTGCTAATTTTGAGTTGGACACTGCTGGGCTGGAAACTGCGCCCATGGAGGCGGACCTCTGAGGGGATACGGAGCTGGCTCCACTGGTAGCAATTATTTCTTCCTAAGGGCCTCTACCTAGGCCACCGCGGTGGGCTCAGCTCTGGCAGACCTCCTTACTGGGATTACAGGGGATAGCGGACATGCCTGGCTAGCCTGTTGCGGGGCTTCTTCGAGGCATTGTACTTTATAATAGAAGTCTCGGAACCCTCAGGGATAGTTCAGAGTGATTTGGGAGGGTATCAGTTCCTTCTTGACATTCCCCATGCACATCATCAGTAATTTCTCCTAAGTCAGTGGCATGTCAAGGGAGTATGTGATCCCCATACACTGGGTGACAAAGTCTATGACCCTATCATCAGGCCTTTTATTGCAATTGAAGAGGTCTGCAATGTTTGTTTTCTGGGTGGTAGAGTTGAAGTGGTAAAGGAACTTCCTGCGAAGGTCTTCCCAGCTAGTCACGGATCCGAAGGGGAGTTGGCTGTATGAAAAGAATGCAGGCCCCTCCAATGTCTGAACAAAAAAGCGGAGCATGGTGGCCTCTTGCTGTGCTGGGGTCGCTAACATAGGCACACACCTTTGAAGTGGGCTAGGTTCTGCAGTGGGTGCCCCATCCCATTAAAGGAAGAGAAGGTGGGGTTTCTGAATCCTGGGGGTGCAGGCATGTCATCCACCCATGTCGGGTAGGGCTTTCCATCAGGTGGGATGGATACCTATCGCATTTCTAAATCCTCTAGGTGGGTGATGAGTGCCATAATTGGATCGTCTGGATGGGGGTCCCTGTTCTGACGTGGGTCCTGAACCACGAGCGTGTTTCCTGGTTCTTCAATGTGGTAGACAAGCTCAGCAGCTCAAGGAACGGCTGGTGGAGTGAACCTTGGGGCAGACGGAGGAGCCCGAGCGGGGTTCCTTGGATTGTCGTGATGTTCAGGAGGGTTTGGTGAGACATACCACACTCTCTTTACATGAGATCTGGATTCCTCCCTGTCAGCGAATGTGGCATGATCTGGGTTTCCTAGGGGAATCTCGCCGAGGGGTAGTTATTCCTACCCCTACTGTCCTGACCTAGGATCACTGTAGTCGGTTCGTCGCTTTGCAATGAATTCAGCCAAAAGTTCATCGACTAACTTCTTCTACTCAACAGGTTGTTGGCACAGCGTGGCCTTCTCAGGTTCCTCTTCTGTCTTTTGCACCGAAGTGGACGAGTCGGGGTGCTTGACAGCTCTGACGTGCTCTTTGCCCTTACTAACATTCCAGATGAGTACCAATACCTCGGTGGGTGCAGGGACACCTTGGAGGTTCCTCTACTAAAGAGTAATCCTCCCTAATAGGTCCAGTTGTGGCGACACGTCTTCATGGAGGACGTTACCATCATGAAATTCTAGCTCGTTTTCCCCTCCCGACAGATCAATCATGTTGTCTGCAACCCTTCTTGGGGGTATGTCCTCAACGTCGCCTACCGAGTCAGGATACCGGAGAATAGAACTAAAGTGGAGGGCAGCGTACTTCCCCCATCCATGGACTTGTGCATGGGTATAGACTCCTCAATAACATTGCGGAGTACGTGGAAACTCTGAACGCATTGCTATTGGAGGGCCCTGTGGTGACTAGGTGACTCGTGGTGCTGGACCACGGGGAGTGGGGCCAGGTCAACCCAACATAATTGTTTGCCAATGTCTTCAAGGTGCACTTGGATCCCAAGATAGGTCACTCGCTAGTGGCGGAGAAGGAAGTGAATCTCTCAGAGGGTCTGTCAGAAACATTCAAACTCCTCCGGGGTGATCCATTCTGGCGTACCAAAAATTGGTCCTATGACTGGCCAAAACTTATCGACGAAGTGGCCCGCTGCGAGGATGTTCCAGAGGCTCCTCAGCTTAGATTCAATTTATGGCCTTTGATTTACCCACTCATCAACTGAGGGTGGCTGAGGAACTGGCAGCGGCACTGAGGCAAACCGTTGAGATGGTGGGATGGCTGGCGGAGAATTAGGTGAGTAGGATGATTGGCTACCAAACCTCATGCTATCCTCTGAGGACTGTAGCGACCTGGATGCTATATAATGATAGGATGGACTGGCGGCCAAAGCTCCTGACATAGCATCAGTTTCATCTGAGGGTGATCTATGCCGCGAATCATCTTCCATTGGCCCCCAAAATAGCTCCATGTAGTCTCTAGCCAAGGCAGAGGGTGCTTCAAGAGATGGCGGTGGCGACTGTGTGGTCAGTCCCTGGGGATATTCCAGGTTCTAATCTCACTAGATATATATTTAGAGGGAGGAAGGGATCATATGGGTCTCTCATTCTGGGAGTACAAGGTTGATGCGCCTCGTTCCTACCCCAGCCCTTGACTCGGAGTACTGAGGAGAGGGCTCCCACGCTGAGTCGCACTCCTCTTCGGAGTCTGAGAAGCGGACTGGTCTGATTCCTTTCCAGTCTTCCCCAGAATTCCTCTTGCGGTGGTGATGACCCGCCTTCCTGCCCCTAGGTGGCTCCTCAGGACAGGGATGATTTTCGACATGGGTTCCTCTGGCTACACTAGTGCTGGGGCGGATAGGGTTTCCACCTGAGAAATCTAGGGTGCGAGGAGCACCGAGAAAAACTTCTAAAGGGATGCAGGGAGGACCTCCATGCTAGGCATTGGTAATGTGAGGTTGGACTCCACCACTCCGACTGATGGGGCGAGGAGGACCTTCGCCGATTGGCACGGGGACATGGGGATGACCTCCTTGTTGGCAAGTGACAGAACATGCAATGTCTCCACAACTGCAGTTTGCGGCAGGGGGAGTGACCGCGTACTCAGTGTAGTGAGCATGGTAGTGACCTCCATACAAAGTTTTGTTGTCTCGGGGGTGACCCTTGCTTGGTTTGAAGGTGGCGTGGGGCAGAACTCCAAGCCGAGTTTGGAAATCAGGAGGACCCACACCTTCCGTCGTGGCGGTACAGAGTAGGCCTTCACACTGGGCAGCATTACTACGGATTGGTCCGCAGTGGCCATCACCCATGCCTGTGACAGGGAGAGTCAACCAAAATTACCCGCGGGGCTGTTGGGGCCTCGATCCAGGCCGAGGGTATAACTTCCCCTGCTCAAAGTATGCATGGAGTTGAGGATACGAGTCAGCGATGGATCAGGCCATAGTAGTCACTGACGTTGACGCCCCATGGCGGGCTCCCTCTTCCATTTTCTCCTGACGCTAGCACCGAGTCAGAGGAACTGGATTGAGTGGTGCATGGGCATGTCATACCTGCTCCTTGGATCATGGAATCAGATAGCAGCATTGACATGGAATGGGGGAGGCCTCACTATGAGCCTTTGAAGCGAGACTCCGATTGGGCCAATCTGGGCATCCTCTACCTCATCGGCGTAGGGGAGGGAGTTGTCAAGGCATTCCAAAGACAAGCTCTGGAAATGATTGAATGTTGGGGTGGGGAGTAGCGGCTCCCAGAGCAGCCCTCTGGGCAGCGTTGACAGTGAGGCACAACAGCCTCAAGATCCAAGCGGGCCATCTCCTTGATGGGGATGATCCCCTCCTCCTCGTACCTGCATACAAGGTCATTAATTACCCTTCACTGGATAATTTCTGATGGAGAGAGAGGGTGTAGGCGCCTAACAGTCATGGCGGTTGAAGCCATCGTGGAAGAGGCATAACCACGTGTGGTAGCCACATCTATATTTCCCCTACCCATGTGTCGGTATGTTGGTGATTGGGTTCTAGATGCAACAACTTGGTTTCTGAAAGCAGGGATATGAACTCATTAACACATCTAGGAATAGAAATCGACAACCAGTGCCCAAGCATCATTCCATATTTCGTGGCCAGTAAGAGGGATCCAGGCTGACAACGTCGTAGAACGGAATTCTCAAAGTCATGATTGTCCCAACTTCTGGCGAGTTTCACGCCAGGCCTGTTTGGTGGGACCTGGTACCGGATGACGGGGTCAGATGACATGATAAACCACTGATACCATGAATTCTAGTAGTCTCCAAGTTGAGGAGAAGAGTTTCACATTGGGTTCACCATTTCTGTTTTCGACGCTTTCGTCGGGGCGTGTACCTCCCTCGCGTAGAGGATGCGCGGCTGTTGCCCCACATTTCTGCTTTCCAAAGGCGGGCGACATCCGCTCCTTATTCAAGGACGTCTGCTCCTTGATCAAAACAAGATTATGAGATGTTGGTTCTTCCTTCCATGGATTCCTCCTCAGAGCTCTTCACCATGTCCGAGTCTCCCTCATATATTTAAGATGTTGTTCGTCAAACTCTTCCTGGCACCAAATCTTCATGGACACCGGTTAATTACACTGCTTCTTTTAGGACATTCCAAGGAGTCCATTTAGGGTAGCATCCTTCGGTTAGGAGAGTAGTCAAGTTGGGCACCACTAGCGTGTCTTGATGATGGGGGATTGGCATGTCTGTCTTCTTTACCTTATTATAGGGATTCTCGAGGGGGCGAAAGCCTGAGGAATCCCACATCAAACGCGTGGAATCCTATGCCATGGGCATGTATAGGAGGTTTTCCTCATCTTCCCATGTTTATCACAGGGAATTCCATAAGTTTAACATCCAATGGAGATGGATTAGACTGATTAAAACACTGATTAGAGAGGATCAGATTGAGGAAACCCCTGGAGGGAAAACCGATATTGGGGCCAACACGTGGGCGACTTCTTGAATGCTGTGAAGGGGAATGAGGTGTCATGATCTCACCGAGATGTGGCGTCCCTGGTGAGAATCAAGATGGATGATGGTTTTGGGCTTGAGCCTCGAAGAGACTTTCTACGTATTCCTGTGTTGGGGAATCAATGTCTGCATAGTTCGATGAAACGAAGGGACACCTGAGTAGGCGACCCATGAGAATGGACACATGTATGGGACCCAGAGGAAGTGGAACCTTCGAGTTAAGGCATGAGCTTCTTGAGACGCATAGGTTCGAGGGTGAGATCAGGATGAGACAAGACTGATGGGGCTTGAACCTCGTGGAGGCTTCCTCCGTATCACCATAGCGGGGAATAAAAGTCCGCGTAGTTAGATGAAAGGATGGGACACCTGAGGAGGCGACCCGTGAGAATGGACGCATGGATAGAACCCAGAGGAAGTGGAACCTCCAGGTTAATGCATGAGCTTCCCAAGACGTATAGGCTCAAGGGAGAGGTCAGGATGATACATGAGTGATGAGGCTTGAACCTCATGAAGGCTTTCTACGTATCCCCGTGGTGGGGAATCAAAGACCACGTAGTTCAGATGTAGAATATAGTTTAACGTCATGCGGGACGGGGGTGAACTGATGATGGTCGGAATGACCAGGATGTTGGCTTGAACCTTTTGGAGGCTTCCTATGTACCATGACTTTACATGGATCAACATCCCCAAAGTTTGGGATGGATTGGGGCTTGGACTCTGAGGCGGCCCAAGGATATTGAGTCAGTAAACCGACGTGAATAGAGACCTGGGTTCCAGGTGGGTGTTGGGGCTTACACTCTGAGACGGCCCAAGGTTGTATGGGCTTGAACCTCATGAAGGATTACTATGTACCATTCCTTTACATGGATCAATGTCCTCGTAGTTCTGGATGTGTTGGGGCTTACACTCTGTGGTGGCCCAAGGTGTTTGGTGAACCAACATGAATGGGGTCAGAACAAGCAATGGGTGGTGGGCTTGAACCTCAGGGTGGCTTCCTACATACCATGCCTTGACATGGATGAAAGTCTGTGTAGTTTGAGATGGATGCATATAGTTTATCATCATGTGGGTCGAGGGAGATGTCATGGTCGATGCTTACTCTAAGACCACATGAGTTATGCTCGGTGTGAGAAGCAAGAGACAATAAAGTCCTGATGACCACGTCGCGAAAGGTGCGTCCGCGGGAACTGGGGTGGGGCTTATGCTCTGAGGCTGCCCAAGATGTTAGGGATTAATCCAGGTTGGAGGCCCGAGGCGACAAAGCGCAGCAGGAGATGGATTTGGGACCGAAGAACGGAGGATCCCTATTCCCTATCACGCCCTCCACTGAATTTGAGCACTGAATATGAAAGGAGGAGCAAGGGTGCTGCCTCCTCCAAGGAAGACTAGGGGAATACACCAAGGTGGCTGCCCTTCCCTGTGGAAAAACACCACTCTGGTAAGGAGGATATCATCCCCTAGGAGGGGTGATCCCATCCCCATGGAGACGAGTGGGCGTGGAGAATGTCCAAGGCAAGGGAACATTGTGTGCGAGGCATGGGGCCAGGTCACAATTTAATGTCATGTGCTAAGGACGATGGTGCTTGGAAGTTTAACGTCCTATAGCTCGAACGTGGTGGGTTTGATCCACACCCTTAGGGCTTACATAACCAGTACCCTCTACACCTTGTGGGAGGGAAGGAATTGGCAATGTCGTAATAAGGGGGTGTGTTAGGGATAACCATCTAGGGGTCCACATTAGCATGGAAATGTGAATAAGTAATATCCGTTAGCATGCCTATGCGAAGAAGCATGAGGCAATGCAATGCAACAGGAGGTATAGTCCATGGGACTTTGAAGTGACTTCGTACGAGCCTAGAAGGTCGCACGAGAAAATGAAGCATGATGTGGATGGTCGGGGCATGTGACAAACCCACGAATGGTATCCATAAGAGGAACATCGGGCGCCCACACAAGGAGGATCCCGTGGAACACCGAGGTGTGGGGTCCCGGGGAATTACGTGCCACCTTTGAGGCTTGCGCGCAAAATAATAGGCATGCGTGAAAAACATCGGGCTGGTACGAAATCATTAATGCTTGCATGTAATTGGGGTTGAGGTTTTTCACTTGACTTGAAGGATTGCACGCAAGGAGTATAAATTTCACACAAGTGGGAGAGGCTGCGCGCAAGGACAAGGGTGTGCACAATTTGGGGGGATTGCGGACAATTGGAATGGGGTGCGCACAATGGAAGGAATTGCCTGAAATTGGCCACCCTGTGTGTAATGGATGGGATTTCACGCTGGGGCAGACCCTGAATAGATTGTAATTCAGTCTTAGCCCTTGGGATCTTGCATGAAGGCGGACTCGGGGTGACTTGGTGTGAAAATAACCATACCTGAAGGCTATCATCACACATGCAGAAAGCTGATTTTGCACACGAGAGCTGGTTCAAATTCTTCAATCCTGAAATGGAAGAAGGTTGCCTTCTATTTATAGGCGTCATGTGGTGCAAAAACCAGGTCGGCGTGAATAGAGGGTGGTGGCATGAAATGTCAACCCTGTGACGCACAGGTTCAAAATTATTTCGCACCTGCGCCATGGTCTCTTTGCAAAACCTGGATCTTTCCACATAGGACACATTTTTTTCAGGTTCCTAGGAATTTATTTCGCACGGCCCCTCTTGGCCCCCCCGTACGGGGTCTCCCGGTCCGAATATGACTTCTCTTCATTGTTTAGAAACCTTCTTCAACACTTGAGCACTTTTCAGCATCTACAATATGAAAACATGGATATTGAAGAGAGAAAAAATGGTCAATTCTAATGGAGATTGATAGAAAACATGATTATAAGATATTTAACCCCCAAAAAATCACACACATATGATGTGTTAAATGGTCTTTGATTACTTAGTAGGAAACATAAACCAAAAACTTTTTTGTTTTACGTTCCTTTTCATAATTTTGAGGAATTCATTTACTACATAGAATAAGAACATAAGGAAATATACTTACCTTTAAGTAGAGTTTCATCCTTCAATAAGTTTCTACCAAAAACTAATCATTTCTCTAAGCAATGAGCATTCAAAAAGACTTGGTCACATCAAAATCACAAGAATAATCTTCAAGATAATCACATAATCCACAAAATAATAACTATATATTTCCCTTGTCTTTAGTAATTAACTAAAACCAAAATGGTTAGTGAGAGATCAGATAATAAACACAAAGGAAAATATTTTACAAGAATAAAAACTACTCTTAATCTCCCAAATTTTTCAAACAAAACCCAAACTTCAACAAAGACCATTCAATAAATAATTGTCCCTAATATTCATGAAAAGAAATTCAAACTAAGACTGTAACCCAAATCTCATAAGGATTTAATTACATAGTCTTCCAAGATAAATCTTAAAATTTATCTACAAATAACACCAGTTACTCATAACGTATCATATTGAAAAGTAATTAACCAAACCACATATTCTCCATGATAGTTTAATCATTTTCATAAATAAATATAATCATCATATGTTCATAATAAAAACATAGATTCTTACAAACTAAAATTTCAACCATTATTCCATAATTGAAATCCCATAGTATTCTATCTTCCTTAGGCATATAGTGTTTCCTCAAATGGGAGAACATATTCCACAAAAAACCTTTATCACTTAATCACTAAATCATTTTTCTATACTAAGAATATACATTTGAAAAAACATAAGTTCCCTAAATAAACTTATTCTTATTCAATAAAATCATTTTACTAAAATAATAAATCATACTAACCAGGGACTTCAAGTGGGCCAGTGGTAGGCGATGCGCCCTTGTCACCTTTAGGTTGTGGGTTCGATTCCTACAGCCTTTCCAGATGCGACGGGTTGTCACCCATCCAATGAGATGTCCTTTTAAAAAACTCAAAAATAACCCTAACATGCTTTAACCTTAATGGTTTCCATATACCTCTCATTTTCATCCCAATTCATTATGATCTCAACATCTTAATTCTTGAAGTATTATTTCACCACCATATGATAAAATAGAATGATCCCAAAAATGAAGAACATCATACATTGATCATGGTGTCCATTTGGTTTCATCGTCATCTTGTTCACGTATGTAGAAGGTCTATGCATTGAAAAAATGATTTATAGATCCATCAAAATATTTTTCTTCCTTCATCCAAATACACCTTGTACAACATGGGTCATATGGTTGTTCACAGAAAAATAGTTTTTGTAAATAATCATGTATGAAATATAATTTCAAAACATCTGATAAAACATGATTTCTTTAAAATAGTCCGACCGAATTTGAGCCAAAACTTTCAATTAATGGTACCTTCAAAATACCCTAGGTATTTTATGAGAGAAAATTTTTCAAAAACAAATATAAATAGGTTGTTCAAGGGTCTCTTTCTTCATCACCTTCTTAAAAATCATAATATGCTTCAAAATCTTGTGACAATGTAAAATATTTGAAAATGACTTGATAATATTTACCTTTCTTGAAAGTATGAGAATATTATGAAAATAGGATTTGTTTAAATACAACCCATGATCCATGATGATAAGAAGGTATAGTGGAGGTGTTTTATATCTCAAACAACTTCTTGCAAGTGAGTTTTATGCTAGAAAAAGTTTCACAATCATCTGAACATGACTTTGAAATAATTATTGCAAGAAAATCATCAAGAAGAGATAGGAATACCGTTTGGGATCCTCCTCCTTCCATTTGTAACTGTCTTTCCTTGATCCAAAAAAGTTATAAAACAAGTATTTAACTAAAATAATAGACATAGGGACTAACCATGTGTTTAAATAAAATTCCTAATCCCAAAAGTTTTCTAAACTGACCTCTGATACCAATTATAAGGACCTGACCTTAAACATTACATAATCTTGAATTAAATGAATAATACACAGTGAGGATATTTTCACATTTAGATTTTTATAGAATTATGTTATAACTATTACATATCAACATGAAAATTACATGTAGACACTACTACTCAATATCCGATTTAAAAAAATAAAAACTCTTAAAAAGAAACATGTCTAATTCCATGTTTTAGACAACATGACTTTTCCATGATCCCATCCTTGACCCCATTAATCTTTAAATCTCATAGAAAACATTTCAAAAACAAGGGATAAGCATAAAAAACCTCAGTAAGGGTTATAAAATAAGGAAAGGAAACATTAACCCATCAATAAATACAAATCAATGAAACCAATACTTTTCAATCAGAACATACCATTTAAAATCATAAGATTTATGAATAGCACACTGAAATCATAAATCCTAAAGGTAACTCTTTGCATCCATATTGTACTTACATTGTAGCTATCATAACAACGAAGGGAGTTACATTTGGAATACCCAACACAATATATTCTCTAAATATCTTAGGAGAAACATTCAAGTTTACCTCCATCACATTACCCAATGCATTGGAGATCTATATCAGGCTCACCCGCCCTAGGTTTATCATGGAACCACCCGTATGCATAAACAATTCCAAGAACCATAACATATTCACAACGCATAAAAAAATAAAGGAAAGATAGCATTTCCACATTTTATTAAAAATATATCATTTAAATATATTGACATAAAAATCCATTTTCAAAACCATTTTCAATACTAAAATACATAAAAATGGTATATGGTATTTATTTTCCGTTTAAAAACTTTATGTCTTGTTAAGGAAGCCAAAGATTAAATAATACTCGCGGTGGCGGAAAAGATCGTTGTCACCACTTATGTTAAAAGGAAACATTATTTTTTTTGTCATTTAGTAAAATTACTCATAAGAGAAAATTCCCTTTGAATGAATTGAAAAGTAAAAGGTATTTATACACCGTATAAAATAAAGTTGTGAATAAAACAAAATATGCCTTAATGAAAGGAGATTGAGACGAAGTGCCTTACCTCGGGTCCGACATGACTCGATCATTCTTTAATCTCCTGAATAATAAACTAATGTTAATTAATACTTGATTAAGAACCTTTTAAATTCTATTTTTCCTTTTATATCACTTTTTACAATGTTATAAACATTATTTAATCATTTATGTTATTATTGGTTGTTGTGTTGATATTTGGAACTTGAGTAAAAATGAACTCCTTATAATTACAAGTTGTTCATGTGGTAAAATATCCATTATCTTAAGAATGATATTAATGATGTAGATATCATATATATCATATATATCTAGTATATTTTTTCATTTATAATAGTACATAACATTTGGTGATAAGAAATGAAATGCACCGTTCATGGAGACGGTAAGTCGTACGTACGCATGAACGCTACTTCCATTTCCATTTATTATTTTAATGGAATTAAAACATAATTATACATATTTATATTATAATTATAGTATAATATAATATATAATATCATTAACTTCATCCTTTATACATCCCACATATGTCATTAACGAGTCACATCACTTTGAGGGGGCGGTGGTCTACACTTCCTAAATTGAAATTATCCCGTCTACCTGTTATGGAAACTATAAAGGTATGATATAAATGAAAAAAACAGAAGCATAGAAAAAACATAAACATAATATATATCATATATAAAAATAGTTCCATCACAATTTCCACCATGATAGGCGGTAGGAATTAATTGAACAATCATCGTTTCGTGAGGCGTTAGTTTTCCATCCACAGAATCATTATGTTCTTTACCCATTAGATAGAGGTGTGTGTATGTGTAGTTCTAATACATAACATAACAACATCCTAGTATATTTAGAATACTGGTGTTGTTATAAAAAAAGTAATAAAAAGATTTTAGGTGGTTGGATAAGTAAAATAAATCAAAAGAACTTAAGAGAAGACATTACCTTTAAATCGGGTAACTCCATTTGGTTGGAACCAAAAGGGTTTCTGGAATTACTTTCTGCCTAAGGTAAGGCTTCTATGCTGAATATAGGGATCTTGGGAGCTTATTGGAGTAGCGTTTTTATGATCCAATGGCTTGAGAAGTGTGAGGAATGAGTTAGAAGTTAGGTATTTTTATAAGGGAGATGAGGCGCTCTTTAGGAATGTTTGAAATAATTATTTTATTATAAACTCATTTTCGGTTTCAAAAGGTCAACTAATCATTAAAGTAGACGTTAAGATGAATCATGGTCGAAATGAAATCGACCAATATGAATTGGACAGGTTTTAGATATTGTTTTAATATTTATAAGCATATTTATTTAAATCATTTATTAATGAGGTAAATAAATCATCATTATTGTGTCATTAATAATTTAATTTATATGACATCTAAAAATTATAAAAAAATACCATGAAATATGAAATATTTTTATATTTCCAATTAATATTTTTGGTCAAAAAGATAACATATACAATCTCATGTAAAAATTGATTCACTGAAAGATATTTTTTTATGTCATTTTTCTCTTTACTTTAAATTAATTAATATAATGTGTCATTATTACTCTCATGTGGCTCCATGGGGTCCCAAATTCGACCCAAGGATGCCCATGGTTGGATTTGTATCATAAAATAGGATTATAGCACAAGTTAGGGTAATTTAATATTATTATAATATTATATTTTACCCTTATTTACTATATTTACTTTTTAATCATGGTAAATAAAATATTTACTAAAGTAAATATTTAAAATGTCTAAAAATAATAGTTACCTATTTAAAAAAATTTTCCCTTCTGATTCCAAACATGGAATTCATTTTTCTAAATTCATAACACAGAAGTGGCAGAAATTAATTTGAAAATAATTCCCGCTGTCAAAACAAATAGAGTGTTTTTAAGATATAATAACTATCAAAATATTGACATTTGTTTATGTCCTATTTCAAAATGAAATTAGTTCCAATGACCAAAATTATATTAAATGATAAAAATATATTAAAATTAAACTTTAAAACCAATTAAATAGATAATATAAACATATAAATATATTAGATAAAAAGGCAGACTTGAATTAAAATACAGTATTTTTCACAATTCATTAAAAAATGAATTTTATCAGAAAAATACCTAGATTTTATCCAAAGTAAATTTTGATGTCCCGATTATAAAGAAGAATTTTATTTTTTCAAATATAACATATAAGAGTGAAAAAACTAGATTATAGAGGGTCCGCCATTAAAAGGCAGTAAATCGACTTTTTAAAGAAAATTATGCCTAAGATTAGATTCATTCCCATTTTAAGCCTCTAACATTTATTGGATAATTATAAAAACATTTAACAAAAATATATAATAATATTTCAGTTAGTTCTATTAATTTCCTCAAATATAACGACTAGACATTAACTATAATTTAAAATAATAATATTATATTATTAGTGTGCAACGTAAGATTTCAAAGAAACTCATTGTTGCATATTGGGTACGCCATCGAACATTGCACCCCCTTTAAAGTAAAATTAATATTTAATTGCAAAATATTAATAAATATAAAATGTGTCTTTTTTCTTATTTATCTAGGATTTTTCAATCGTGAACACCCTTTAGTCTATGTCTGGGATTGTTTAGTTATCGAGTTACCAGGGTACCAGGGTTAGTTCATTAAAAAATCGGTTTTGGTTATTAAAAAATCATTTTTAGATTAAAAAAACATTCGATATTTTTATCAAACACTTGGTGTGTGAAAATTATTTTTAGTGAAAAAATATTTAAAAACACGATCCTTTCCAAATAAATCCATTTCAATAAAAAATAAAAAATATAATTAATAATTAATACGATGGAATTTTTGAGAAAATATTTAATTCATAAGATTATCCATTTATATAGAAACACCTAAATCAAGAATGGTGGTAGAACTAATCACCTCCATAATGAGAGACTAGGTAAGAGTAGATCTGGTCCTCATGACCCAAGATTCATAAGAAAAACACAAATCCTCTATAAACCCCCCTTAGATCTAGCATACCCTTCCAGTTCCACAAGATGTAAGGAGAAGAGATCTAATAAAGATCCAAGAATAAAATGAGAGATACCATGAGTAGATCTGTCATGAAAAAAATTAAATCCATATATAATTCAAAGGAGTATTCCTATTGAGTTTTGGAGAAAGATTAGGTGAGTCCAATATGGTATTAGGGGACCATTAGAGGTTAAATTGGGGTCTTGAGTATTCTTAATTAAAATTTTCAAGCATTAAAAATGTGAATACATGATTTTCTGGATATGATGCATGGTTAGGAGTAACTGTGCACCTTAATAAAGCATTGTATACAAAGGTCCTATTTGGGGTTCACTTTTTGTCTGCATGGTTACTTTAACCATGCACCAACTATTCCAGACCCCTATACCAATGGATGGATTGTTTGTAGGGGAGGACAAAAGGTTTTTAAAAATAATGGGCTTCCTCTAATAAACTATATAAATTTACAATGAAATTAATAATAAGAAAGAATGGGGTGTGGTGTTGAATCTGTTTGGTCAATTTTTTAAAGTTTGAATATATTTAAAAAATAACCCCTATAACATGTTAAACATTATATCCTTATAATATTTTAATAAATAGTCATGCATGATAAATTATGAAAGAAATAAAATCACATGAGATTTATAAGGTTTGGACTCAATGTGAGAACCTATAATTTTTCCACAGCCACTCCCCGGGGTCAATGGAAATTCAATATTACGAAGAAGAAGATAAAACTTGTTCTAACAGATGTTAGATACCTTATATCTCTCAATTGGAATGATTATATTGAATCCCATAAATTTATATAGTTTCTTACAAAAAAATAGATCCAAAAAAATAACATGGACTTTGTTCTTGCTATATTGACTGCATCTTTTGGTGTAACTGGTTATTCTTTACCTTGGGATCAAATTGGTTATTGGGCAGTAAAAAATATAACAGGTGTACCTGAATCTATTCCTGTAATAGGATCCCCTTTTGTAGATTTATTATGCAGAAGTGAAAGTGTGGGAAAATACACATTGACAATTTTTAATAAATATTCCCCAAATAAGTCCTTAGGTCCGATGACCCTGAATACGATTAACTCAGTTTGATGGAATCGGTATAATTGATTCAATACGATTATCTCTTTATCATTCTACTCCTAAATAATATTTCAATTCTTCCTAGATGAAAAAACCTATAATTAAAAAAAAATACTTAAATATCAAAACAAATTTCTTCAGTTTGATAATTTCATTCTAATGGACTCAGTGCGATGAACACATTATTATTCTAAAAAATCACACTCTTCTCAAATGGTGAGTATGATCTTCCTCATTCCATTAAACAAAACTCTCAGTTGTTATACCATCTTCTGAGATCTCATTCTAGAATAAAAAACATGGAAGGAAATATGCAGTGCTCCACCTTTTCAACACTCGTGAAAAGTTAATAAGTGTGAATGGACATTGATTCTATTTATAGGAGATTGAGAAAAAAATGGTGGGAAATGGAATTTTTTTCCCTCTAACCCAAAATTCCAAACATTAAAAATCACCCACATTTAAAAATCAACTTTGAAATCGTAAAACCTTATCAAGTTTTCTCCGAGATCAAAATTATAGAACATACTTAATTTTATTTAGTCTAATGTAATTTTATCAGTTTTAGTATAATGTAAATTGCTTATCATAATTATAATGAAACATCTTTCTCTCACCACAATATGAAATTATTCCTCTTCCCATTACAATCTGACTATCCTCAACTCATTACTATCTTACTATCTCTAGGTTATTATGACCTGACTATCTTTTTATCATTACAATATGATTATCTTCATCTCATTACAATCTGAATATCTTTATCTGAGTATGTTTGACCGACTTTCCTTCTTAGAGTCAGTTTGATTGAATCATAATAATGATTCAATTCCCATAATGATGGAATTCTCATTATGAATTTCTTCATCCGATGATAACTCCACTCAATAACGGTGAAATTCTAAAAAATTCACTAGTTTTACACAATCTAACTTCTAATAACATCTGTGTATGGTACTTATGGATCAGATCCTATGTGTTTTGGAATCTGGAATAGATACGAACTATTCAGAGACCTCAATTCAGCCTCTATTCTTGAAAAACAATTTATCATGATAGTTTTTATGATTTTTAATAATGTTAAGACCAATAAAGTATCATATGAATTATGTTAGATATCATGAAAAGTTTATAACTCCTGAAATTACTAATCTTCATTCATCCTCTACAGCAACATTTTGACTTTCATTCTCAGGAACATCAAACTTTATAACTAATAATGACTCCAATGACTCTTTAACTTCACACCAATGGATCTTATTATGAAGGAATATATGATCAAAAACTGAACAGTACTTCTATATTTCATCTTCATTACACCTTCTGTGTCAAAGAATGATCAGTCTGAAAACCTATATCTTGAAAAAATCTATCTCAAATATAATATACTCCTCTCCCATTGTGTTTGGATGTAGATATTCAGTAAAATTCATCTTTCTTATGGAAAATAATTAATATGGATAGGGTTCAATCCTAAATAACGAAAAAGTTATTTTACAAAATGGTGGGTTTTCAATAAATACACAATCATTATTAACACATAAACATTACAAAGGTTCTTCACCATACATGGATTCACAGTTTACCTGATAAAACTGTATGATTTTCCTTAACCATTCCCCAACTACACACAACCTCAATGATTGTAAATGTTTTTGAAAATTCTTGAAACAAACACAAATAGAGTCCCAAAAAAATCATTGTAAAAACTAGGTTGAAGAGGTATATGTATGAATATAAAGGAAGGTTAAAATATCCTTAACATAAAGGATTTATATTCATAGAAATTTCTCAAAATTTAAGGCTCAAAAAGAGAATATCACTGATTCCTCATAAACAATTCCCAGTACCACTTCTCATGGTTATCTCATCTACACTACCATAGTACGTAGACTAAGGTAATCATTTTATCACAATTCTCATTATCTTGGTGATCCATAATTATATTTGGTTGCTCAAAAATTGTTGTAGTACTCTCAGGATCAAAATACTCCCATTCAATCATAGGGGAAGGATTCGATTGATATCTCATCAATTGAGAAACATGAAACACTTCATGAATCGAAGTTAAGAGAGATAATAATTCCGACAGATATGCCACCTTTCCTAGTCATTAAACAATCTTAAAGTTCCCAAAAATCTTTGATACAATTTAACCGTTCCTACCCAATTGATGATATCCCAAGGAAGGTGAAACTCTATGAAAATACTATTCACCAAACTAAAACACTAGTGGCTAATGAAGAATGGTCCTTATAAGATTTTTTACTAATATGTGTGGTGAAAAACCTATTCCAGATCAACTACACCATTTCAGTCATCTCCTGAATGAGAATCAGTATAAAAATGGACCACTCTCCAAACTCTACCTAGTATAATGGAGATCTACATGGCTGCCCATAAAATGTTTCAAAGGGATACATATTTATTAAATCCTAATAACAATTGTTATAGTAAAATAAATCTAGGATAATTTTTTCCTAAAATCCACCAAAATGAAGCACGCAATCCCAAATCACATCCTCATGAACTTAGATAACTCCCTCTATCTATCCATTCTTCTGTGGGTGATAATCCCTGATCAATTTGAACTAGGAACACATCACCTATTGAAAATAATTCCAGATGCAAGATGTAATCCTCAGGTTGTAAGAAAAAATCATATAGGTAACCCATAATGTCTTACAATCTCTCAAAAGTACAAGTCTATGAGCTGTTTCACTTTCATCATCTCCTTGAATGGTAAGAAATGATTAGATTTCTTAAGCCAGAAAATGATAACTTAAATATAATCCTTCAAACTAAGAGTATATGGAAAACCAACAACAAATTCCATGTAAATCTCACACCACTTCCATACCATAATGGGAAATAGTTTTAACAAAATGATAGTTCTCTAGTGTTCCACATTTAGTTTTTTTAAAATGAGTCATTGGGAAACAAAATCTGCAACTGACTACCTCATCCCTAGTCTCCAATACCAATGTCTCCAGTCATGATACGTAATTTTAGCCCCACGGTGTATGTAACAACATGATTAGTGTCCATTGTACATAATATCCAACCCTATAAAAATCAGAACAACCAATCAACAATAGAAGCACAAAGTTCCACTAGGAGATCTATACCACACTCCTAATGTCTCCCCAACAAAAAACATTTACCTAAGTGTTCTAACATAGTGTCTATAACCTAATGATCCAAAATCTCTCATAAAAACATGAGCTACCTCTCATCGACACCAAGTGCACCTATACACCAACCTCTTCCACTCCAAATATCATATCAATAAACAATTTGACTAGAAACCACTCCTCAACCAATTCCTTCACATATTGTGTATGTAATTATCTGTTCAATACATCTACAAAAACATTCTCATTACCAAGAGTGTATACAATATCAAATTAAAAATTATGAGGATACTAAAACCAATGTATCTATCACAAGTTTAGATCCTTATGAGTATACATATATTTAGAATACTATGATCAGAACACTATATAAACCACTCCAAAATGTGATTGTGATTCCATGTTTTGATTGCACGCGTAACTACTTCCATCTCAATATCATGAGTAGGAAATTTATTACCAATAGTGAATAAATGGAAATTTCTCCAAGCCATCACTTTTTCCCTATGCATATAGAAGCATCACAAAAATATACTAGAATAATCACAGAGAACATGATAACCCAAAACTAGTTTTGGAATAATAAGAATTGGTATTGAAGTTAACTTAAACATTATATCATCAAAATATAGATGAAATTTTTGATTCCATTTTAAATTTACCCCCATAGGGGTAAAAAATATCATTGAATATGGGATTTCAGAGAAATATGGAACAAACCATCTATTGTAACCATCAATGCCCCAGACGCTCCAGATATCAAACACATTTTGGGGCTACTCCAAGTATATAACAACCATTGTTTTCTTAGGATCCACTAAGATGCACCTCTCAGACATGACATGCTCAATAAAAATTTACATCCTAGATCCAAAAATCACAATTATAATATTTTTTATATAGAACATGTTCCTTTATAGTTTGAATAATGTTATGAAAATGGTCAATATACTCATCCTCTAACTTGGAATACCCTAAAATATCATTTAATAACATAGTAAAAAGGTGTGGAGCCACTGATGGATGATTTAGTTCCCCAATTCCATAAATACCATAGGAGTGTTAGTGATACCGAATGATATAACCAAAAACTGAAAATTTTTATACCTAATTTTATAAGCGATCATAGGTATATCATTTTCTTGTTCTCTCAACCGGTGGTTCCCCAACATAAGTTCAATATTTAAAAACAGGCGTTCTCATCTCTGTTAGTCAAATAGATCAAAAGATGTTTGCTCTTAATAGTCATCCAATTCAACTTTTAATAATACACACAATGTTAGAGACTCTCATCTTCATTCTTAACAAATAGAGGAGGTCAATCCCATTATGACCCACTAGGATACAGAAATCTCTTAGACTATAGGTCCTTAATATGGAATTTTAGTTCCACAGACTTAGTAGGTTCCATGTTATAATAGGGGAATCAAATATGAATGATACTAGGGTGATAGTCAATTCTATGCTCGACCACTCTCTTTGGTGGTAAACTAGAAAAATATCCAATAAAAAACTCAGGGTATACCCAAACCACTATAGGAAATAGTACACCTATAAATGGGTCAAAAACATAAAGAAACATCTTTGAAAACTAGAATGAGATTACCACAACATGAGGAACAATAGTCCCCACCATTCTCGATCTAGTGTCCTACTAACCATAAAAAACATGAATGAGCAGATTAGAAGATAAAAACTGAATCTGATGATAATAAAATTATATCTATAAAAAAATGAGTATCACCCAATAAAAACCTAGTATTAGATCAAAGATGTAAATATCAAGAACTAAAATGTCCTACCCCACCTTGAAGTCATCTATCATCACTCGACATGTGGGAGAATTGAAACCTTGATTGGTCCTCTTTCCCAAAGGCATGAAAGCATCCAACAAGATCGCCATAAGATCCAAATATAATCTGAAAACATAAAATAACATTGATGATATAAAAGAACGAGTAAAATTTGTATCAAAAAATTCTAGGACCATAATATATTAAATAAACAATGTACCTCTATCCTTAGCTAGACATTCTTCTGATTCTTCTAGAGAACACCCCACTTCATAATTATATCTCATCATAGCCACGTGATTGTCCCCTTAGACTAAGGATTTCTACCAACACCCATGGATGCATCAGTAATAACTTGAAAACCCTTGGTGACAGTGGATCTATCCATATTTCTCTGGGAAATCCTTCAACCAAAAATTCTTAGATGGCCAGATAGTTCTCACTGATGACATGTATTAGTATTCTCTATATATTAAGGCTTTTTATAACCAAGACATCCAAATTGGTTGTAGAAAAACATATACTTTTCTAAATAATCCCCTAAAATGGCTCAATTGAAAACTAACCACCATTAGTCATTGTTTTATGGAAAGAAGACACACCCTGGCTATCAATTCACCAACTAAATCTCTACCAAAACCATTATTCCTAATAATGTTAGCCTTAGCCAAAGCAACTTTTTCGACTACCTTAATGAAGGATAGAATTAACATGAGAACCAACCAAAACCAATTATCATACCTCAGTACGTACTGAAATCTCATAGAATTTAGTTACTTATTTGTGTCTAGATCAGGTCCCAAATGCACCAACTCAACAAAATGGGTGGAACACTCCAGAATAGTCCACTCTCTTCATTCGATGATTAGAAACTCTTGGGTATTTGTTTCACCTAATGTATTAGAGTAAAAATACTGAATGAATGTTTTATTGAAATAATTTTAGGTAATATCCTCATGTAACTTATCTTGAACAATAGATTCTCACCATCACTTTCCCGATCCCATGGGAATGTAAATGGGAAAACTAACCATAGATCCCTTAGGAGTCTTCAAGACGTTTAAGATCTTCTCAATGCACTAAAGACACTCTTCATATTCCTCAGGTACTTTGTCACCATATAAGATAGGTCGATGATGTTTAGTGAATTAAAATCTCTGATCTACTACACATTCTTGGTTCCTGATTCCCACTTGTCCAAGAGTCATAATAGTGATGATTACAATTTATATATAATATAGGCCCAAAAAAGGATTTTCTTATGGAATATGTCTCATAGAATCCTCACATGGATTCAGAAGATATATTCTTAGACACATATTTTAATAAAAAAATACAATAACCAAACATTCTTTAGAGAAAAATTTTAAATTCATCATACCAACTTTACGAATTCATGTTAATACCTTAAATCAATGAGAATTTAATGAAATATGAATTTAACTGACGAAAATAAATTCTATTAAAAAGGAACAGGTCCATTTAAATAAACTCATCATCTATTTTATTCCAATGATCTCAAACTCTATGTCTCAAACATGGTTAAATTTTTTTGACCACCCATTGTAACTCCCGTTCAAACATGGAAGTGAGCTGGCCATGAACTCCGCTGCACTTACCATCCAAATTCTAATAGTTTTAACTCCAATATAACGAGGAAATAGAACCAAACATAGATACTATTAACATACATCGAGAGGATCATCCCTTGGATACCATTTTATAATGATCCATCCTTGGTCAACTAGACAAGACACATGAGCTGGTCCTCCATGGTGGTAAGATACAATAGTATAAATGAAACAGGTATCGTATGTAAAAAAACAAGATATGAAACTAGACCAGAAAGAAAAAGAAGATATGCATCCATTATCCATAAAATCCATGCCAAACCGTCCAACCCAGATAACATGACATGGAAAGAACAATAATTGTCAATGTGACAAACCATCACCTTTAAACCATTCTACCACAAAGGATAAAAATTGAATATGACATGCTACAAAATTCCCTTCCCTTCACATGGGTTCTGTAAAATAACATCGAAAACATCCCAACTGAAAAATTATGGTGTAATCACTAAGACCGTTTTGAATACACCATATAATATGTGCAAATAAAAGTATGAATAATTAAATAGTTGTATATTTAAAAAAAAATACAGTTTTATAAATAATTTTCATAAATGAAAACATTTTTTATGTTATCATTTGTTTACAATGAAATCCTTCCATATTCACAAAGAAAGGAATATAAACAGTACAATGATAATCATGAAAGAATAATTAATAAAATTGATGGGTATACAGTAAAATATGTATGTATGAAATATAACTATGAAACTATCCATCATGTGAAATCATGTGAGAAACTAACCATGATATAATCAATCATGTGAAAACATCTGAGAAAATAAAAATGACATAATTCATCATTTGAATAATACAATAATAAATGATAAATCATACCATTTTGTATCTAAATAAAGGGTGTACATACTAGAAATATAAAATTAATCCCCAATCTAGGCCTATAGGGGATCCCATTATAATAACCATTAGTGGAATTACACACACTAAAGTGAAAGAAAATCCCAGGTGGCCATACAAACACTATGAGTGACATGTCAATTCCTGACACACACATTGTTACACAATGTGATAATTTTTCTGAAAACCATTTAAAAACCATTCTCACAATTTACAAAACATTTTAAATTATTTTGAAATCTTCTTCAATACTTGAAAACCCATTTTTCAAATCAAAATCACCATTCACACATTTTATCAAACACTTGGTTTGAACAAACTATTTTTGAAGAAAAACCTCATTTAAAACATGAAAACTTTCCAATAAAACCATTATAATAACAAATTAATTCAATTCAACCAACAACCTAATTAAATTTTCAATTACAATAATCAATTCCTAGAATTATCCATTATTTTTTGAAACACCTACCTCAAGAATAGAGGTAGAAATAACTACCTTAAAAACAGAGACAAGGGAGAGTAGATCAGGAACTAATGATTTTAAATCCATAGTAAATACATAAATACTCAATAAAACCATTAGATCAATAATACATATCCCCTTTGGGTACCTCAATATGAGATAATAATATATCCAATGAAAATATAAGAATAAAAGAAAAATCCATATTCAAAACAGAACAGAAATTGATCTAATCCATTAAGAATTAAGTAAATCATCCTAGACTCCAAAACAAATACGCCTTTTTATCATAGAGGAATGATGTGGTCATGAAAATACGATATTGGGGGTCATCATAGGTTAAGCAAGGGTCTTGATGAATTTTAATTAAAATTATGATCATTAAAGGCCTGTATGAACAATTTTATAGAGAGGCTGCGTGGTTAAGAGCAACAATGATCCTTATAAAGAGATTTTGTTTTGGGTGCATGGTTTTTATGAATAGTTATTTTAACCATGCACCAATTTTGAAGAACCAAATTTCATAGGTGTACACAGTTTGGTGGGGTGGCCAAATGGTTTGGAAAAACCATGCGCCCCTTCCAGTAGAACATTCACGGTCACAAAATTTACTAGGAAAAAACATATGGTTTTAACTAACCATATTCCAACAATTCAGAACCCCATGATCTCCCAAAATATTATGAAAAATATCAAAGCTACCACAAAGTAGGACCCAACCAAATAAAAATCAAAAGAAGGGTCAATATGTACCTGTAAGAATGTAATATAGCATTATGGTAAACATTTATGATGTCTATAAAACATTATCCTTATACAATCTTTTAACATAATAGAGACTATACATTCATCACATATGAGACATCATAAGATTTATTTAATGTGGACCCTGATAAACTTCCATATACAGTAATGTAATTTATCATCCAGAACTACATGTCATTCAATGTGAAGGAATTGTTTACAATAAGCATCATACATCAAAACACTTATAAATCACTTCAATTTTAGTTCTCTAATCAATAAATCCAAGTCAACATCAATATCATTACAAGGTTATTTGGGTCCAGAATAGTAGAGATATCATAATGTATATTCACTTCATGCATATTCATAGTGAAAGATTGTAATTTTCAAATATAACCAGTCATGTACTTTGATTGTTTCATTTTAAGATAAAAGGATTCTTATAAACTATAGATAAAATGAGTTTCAATACTAAAGATTCATGTTTATTATGTTTTATCTATTATCACAATTATACAAAAATACTGATAAATTGGATATTTTTATTGGTCTTAAATGAAAGTGATGATAAATGTGACCATCATTAGCATGAAAAAATCTATGATAAATGGAACACTGAATAATTTAATTTATATAAACATATTTTTTATACTATTAAATATTATTTATATAAAAATAATTATATATATGTAAATATAATTTATAAATACAATTTATATTAATATACTATAATAAAAAATTCATAACAATCTTATTTTTTTCAAAAAATTTAAATATCAAAATATATAATTTATATTAATATAAAAAAATTTAATAATATATTTATATAAATTAACTAATGAATATTTATATAAACATATTATATTAATATTGATCCATATTTATGATCTTTAGTTAATCTAGGAGAAGCTCATGGTGTGGAAGAAGAGGCATGAGATATGGATGAAAAAATAAACCGACAACCTCCCCAATTTAGAAGTGGACAAAAAATATATTCTTTGAGAGGTTATTTGTATTGGGGAAATTGACATAAAATGTGATGATTTTATTTTTTGGATATTAGAGAGTGGTGTTGTCTATGCCATTATTCTTGAATTTTTTAGTGATTCTTGTGTGCCACATGCTCTGTAATTGAAATACTTTATACTGGAATTTACTTATCTTTAATAATTTTTCGGACCAAGCATGCTCGATACATAATCCTCCTTGTATTAAACCTTATATATAAATAATTTGTTTAAAAAATGATATAAATATATAAATGAATATTTATTTATTAAAATAGTTCATATTTAAACTTATATATTTATATTCATATTAAATAATTTAAAATTTAAACCTATATTTGTATGTATGTGTATGCAGGTGTTTGTATAATGATGTACATGTACATCACTATGTGCATGTATGTTTGTGTATATGTATACGTTTTTTGGGTGTTGTAAGTGTACATATGAGTTATGAGTGGGTGTTTATATAGATACTTGTTTGTCTATATGTATGTTCATATGTACATGTACGTATGTAATTATGTATACGTATATTCATACATATATGTATATATATGTGTATATGTATGTGTATGTGTATGCGCATGCATGTTGATGTATGTGCATGTATGTGCTTATATATATGTATGTATGTATGTATATGTGTATGTGTATGTGTATGTGTATGTGTATGTGTACTTGTTTGTGTATGTGTATGTGTATGTGTATATGTATTTGTTTTTGTATGTGTATGTGTATGTTTATGTTTATGTTTATTTGTATCTGTATGTGTTTGTGTATCTGTATGTGTATGTTTGTTTATGTATGTATGTGTAAGTTTATATATCATATGTCTGTTTATGTAGTATTTTTATTCCTATATATATATGTGTATGTATGTGCATATAGAAGTATGTAATTGTATATATGTGTGCGTGTATACTTGTGTTTACATGTATGTGTGTGTGTATGCATGTATGAGTATATATGTCTCTTTGTATGTGTATATGTATGTGTATGTGTATGTGCACATGTTTGTTCCTGTCTATGTGTATATATGTGTGTATGCATATGTCTCTTATGTGTATATTTGTTTATTCATTTTATATTATTTGTTCAATTTTAATATTAATTTATTTTTAAAATTTTATATAATTTATTAATTTTTAATATTTATTCATTTCGTTTTTTATAATATATTTAATTCTGACAGTTATTTATTCATTTTCAAATATTTATAAATCACTTAAAATAAGAATATTTTCATTTATTATTAAAAACCCCAAAGGTTAATAATTAATTTTGTTTTATATATATAATCAATACAATACATTGAAAAACTATTATAATTATTATTTCTATTAATATTGTTGACAAATAAATCCTTATATTAAATATCAGAAGATACCAAGTTACATAACATTAGGAGAAAATAAGAAAACCAACACAAGGATCCTCGACAATAGCTTAAATCATCCATGAAAAGGCCCATATCATTTCCCCCTCTCCCATTAAAGGAGAAAGCACAAGAATAGAACAATGGTGTAAAAGACCTGATATTATCAATGATATACGCTGATGTCTTTAGGCCTCCATTAACCTCCTCAAAAGCATTGTTAATAAGTTGGAAATCAGATTCGACCACAATATTCCTCTAAAAATCTGTAGTGGAAAACTCCACACCTTACCAAATAGCCATTTATTTTTATAAAGAGGGATCCCAACAAGCCACAAATGCGGTATGTCGAACCATGATTAAAGAGACAACATGGTGATAGATAATGACATAAGATAAACTATAACATATCTAGGTAGTTTCATGTTATTATTAATTTTAATGAAACCTAGAGGGGGAGTTAGCCACATCGATGGGGAAGTCTAGATTGAAGAAGGTAGACGAACGACACCCCCCTCATTTCTCCATGAAGAAATTAAAATTTTAATCCTATCCGGCCATACAATATTAACTTTGCAAATTTGGTCAAACACAATGTAATTTCAATGATACGAGATAGACCATGCATACATGTAAAAACATGAAATATCATGTACTATGATCAATCTGACCAATCCATCACAAAAATCTTCACATCCTCAATATTTTTCCACCGATCGTGATCCTGATCATCCCAAGACAACCACAACCCAAAAACCCATTTTCAGGAAATGATTTCATGGAACTTCATTTCCATAAATGTCTAAAAAAGATGAAATATGGCATTCTCAAATTGGTTCTACTCAGCTAGATGAGAATGGGCAGGGACAATGCCTCTGAACATTTTCCAACAAAAGAGTTTGGCTCTCAATGGAGCTTTTTAAATTTTAGATATTCTTCCATAGTGGAATCCAGGTAGCGTCATCCATCATGATGGTATTATTAAATCCCATGTGTGTTGGGTAGCTTCTCATGCTCTCAAATTTTAATCATATTTTGTCTAGTCCTACTTAATTAATCATCGAAAATGATAAAATATCATTTAATTCATTCTCATTAAGAAAAATATCATGCATCTAAAATTTACATTCACTAAGGTTATCAACTATATAATCCCTCACTGAAGTATGATCTAGGATGATCACTATCATATATATGGGTTTCATGCCATGCAAATCAGGAATCCCTGGATCTATCTTTATATTAACCTTACCTCCACTAGAAAGTCTTCAATAAAGGTAATGGTTAGGAAATTTTTGGAGCATCAAACACTTATCTAGAAAAATCACAATTGAGGTCCCATATTAGAGGATAGAAATCAACTATGGGGGAAGTACATGTCTTAAAAAATTAAGTAAAAATATCTAGTTCCTATAATAAAAACCAAAATTTATTAACCATGATAGAATTAGTGAACACTTTATTGTCTCTGAATCTCATACCTCTGTATGCCTTGGGTACATAAAGATTATCCCATTTGAGAAACAATAAATTATTATTTCCATTTTCTTGACCCCAATAAATGTTAGAAAATTATGAATGGAGTTTTTGAATAATAAAATATGGTATCTTGGAAGGATTCATCACCTAATATAGAAATATAGGACCCACCACATTAATAATAACGTTCTTACCTCCCAAGGGAGCTTCTTTCTTGACTATCATTGAATCTTACTATGAACTATATCCAAAATGAAGAAGAATACAATATTTTTTATAATTCCTTGAGAAATTTTAGATACATAAATATTTTTTATGTTTATCTAGAATGTTAATTCCACACATATAAATTCTAGTGTCCCTCTTCCCATCCGACACACCCCAACTAAAACACTTATCTGATTCTGAAAAGTTGGCACATTGGCCCAATTATTTTGTAAAAGAATAAATAATTTTAAGAACTTCATATAATTATAATGGATTTTATCTCAAACATGACAGAAAATAATCAACCCAAATTAAGGGAGAAACAAGAATACAGTTAGAAAATAAACATATTCGCATTAATTATTTCATCCCCTACATCATTTCTTATGTGGTGAGAAAAATCATCATTAATAAGAAATAATTATTTATAAATCGGGTCTACCTATATTAATCGTCTATTCAGTTAAAAGATCTTTATGAGTGACTCGTTAACCTTGATTTTGAAGGAAACCAACAAAACATAGCTCATGACTACTCTTGTCCATTTTGGGACAAATACCAATTTTTTCATAAACTCTTATATAAAATCGCATTCCACCCTATAATATGATTTATTCATACCCATTTTTATTTCCAAATCCCCCTCATAGAAAGAAAAAAAGTTTTATACAGTGTAAAATTTCATGAGGAACAATAAAATTGACTATAATGAGTCACTTGGTGTTGGAATTTCTAAAATTACTAGATATAATAAAAGGAAAGAAATTACTCAACAGGTAGGAAGGAAATTTTGAGAAGATATTGTAATCCAAATTGCACAAGAAAATATTCCTAAAATTAGTAATTTTTACTAGGCCATATATTTCAGGGATTAGAAAAATAATATTTTAAATTCCCATTTTACATACATAAAGATCCTTCCCATAGACCTCATACCAGGTTGAAAATGTCTTGTCCTCCAATATTCCTAACCAATTGATGAATAAGGAATGAAAAATATATAGTATGAGTTCCTTTGTTTAATGAATTCTATATAAATATGTGACAATTGACTCTAAAAAATGTATGCGTCAAGTTCAAGTGTCATAGTCTTAGTAAATTTTGACCCAAAACAACTTAGATGGTCCCCGGGGAGGTTCCACGCTCAAATATAAAAAATCTCTATAAAAGGACTAGATCACTTTCAAAATATCAACCCCATTATATGTTTAACTTACACTACCAACCACTAATTTCTAAATGAAGTTCTTACTTGTTTTGGATAATGTATTTTGATGAATGTAGTTGGTATTCTAATCACCCTATTTGATTAAATCCTCTATTTTTTGATAAACCAATTTTTTTTGTCTCTCATGGCTACATCCCACTAAATTTTCTAATATAATTCATCCTGAAAGTTGATATCAAAAGTGGGTTCCTCATAAAATATCTTGAGGAATTTTTCAACATTGAAAAACCTTTAATTCAGTTCCTGTAATACTATTGACTATTTTGCTATTATTGAGATGCCACCCATTTACGCTTATCCAATAGTTATCTCTAAGAGGAGGACCAATCTCCAAAAAAACAACAAAACCAATTATTATGATGCCACATGAATCCATATAAGAATCCTCATGGAGGCCTTTCGAAATGGGGAACCACATGAGTCTAGAGAAAAATAAGGAAGGGATCCAATGAAATGGGAGGGAAGTTGAAGAACTCATATATCTAGAATAATTATTTATTTTCACTAAAATACATAAATTTATTTATCCATTCATATATTTTGGAGGCCATGTGAAATCCATGAAACATTTTAAAAGGACCCCCTGAGAAGCCTTGATTGGAGAGACCCAAGTGAAACAAACAGTGTTGGAATTGAATCATAGAGGAATAAATCATTCTGGAACTACATTACTTATCATGGTAGTATAAGATTTAATTGATGTACCCAAACATAATAATAGGTCCTTATAGTGTATTATTTAAGGCTTTTATCATATCTTAAGATCTATATTATTCAGTCAAATGACACAAGCCTTAGAATCCCATGAATTTTCATTCGTGTTCCTGTGGATGGAAATTGAAAATAGCTATGTGGTTTTGGGAGAAACTGACCATTGAAGCTTCCAATTCCTATCTCCACATAATATAGAGACCATTTTCATGTTTTTTTCATCTAACTAAGAAATAGTTATAAAATACTACTATCAACATAATTCAACTCATGCCTTTATTTTGAAACACGATATTGGAAAAAAGGACCGTATCAAGGCTATACTTAAATATCCATTAAACTATCATATGAAATAGTCATTGGATTCCATGCACATGATAGTTCAATTTCAATAGTTTCATGGAATCATGATGGGTTGTTCTAATCCAATATCTACTTCTAAATGTTCATTCACCCCACCACCCTCTAACAACCAAAACTAAAAGGAATTTAATCCTAAAACCCTCCCTTAAGACTTCTATTACATTAATTCTTTTTTATGTGATAAATATTCTTTCTATTCTTATGCCTCCACTTATATGTAATCTAGAATTTATGTTAAATTGGTTGCACATTTAGAAGATAACCTTCTAGATTTGGAATAATAGACCTCAAAATAGAGAGTCTTAATGGTGCCTCCTCACCTAGAATAGTGGTAACTAGATCCATCAGGAAGGATACTCGCACTAGTATCATTCAAGGACTCAATAAATGAAAAAATTATTAAGAATGGTTTATTAGTCCATTTTGAAGATAACTATAAATAATTTTTACGATGATTTTCCATGGAAAACAATTCCTTAATTGTGAGGCTCATCCTCCATAAAGGTGAGAAGCCATGGAATCTTGATGACCTGGTTCAAAGGGATTCTTTTATTTGGGTTTTCATGGATAATCTTTGTATATCTTTACGAAATAGTTTTTGACACTTTATTTTTCCTTCAAATGAGATTGGCCTATGAACATGGAGTACAAGATGGTTATTATTGAATCCTTACTCACTCCACCATCATGAAAGGTCATTGGATTTCAATGTATCATTGGTAAGGAATGTTTTTCCCATGTATGTGTTGGAATAAATGAACTGAATTGGATTCTTGGACATCTAAATATAACATAAGTTATTTTGATTGTTACCAGGGAACTTATACACTTTGAAAGATATACTGAGAAAGTAAAATTTTGTCACTAAACCATTTAATTTTGATCATTTTTCCACTCTTATTGGTAGTGAGATTGTCTCTAGTCACACCGATGATATCCACATTAGTGTTGAGTATTAGTAATAATTATATTTTTTTATGCATGGATATTTTATATTCACTAGTGGGATTCCACCAGAATATAAACCTTAGGGAATGAAGCTTGGAGGTCTTTCTGTCCAAGGTTATCCATACAAGGGAATGGGGGAATGATTCAAATGTTCCTATCCAACCGATTCCAGTTCACATATTTGGGGAGGATCTTGGATGTTATATTTTATTTTTTGTTGTGCATTCATAGATCCTACTAAAGATGAAATTTAAAAGAATGGATTGGGGGACAAGGGTGTGATGTACAATGGGTAGTCTTTAGTTTCTAAGGCGGGAAAGAACCCCACCTGTATCCTACATCCTTATGGGCATTAAAAATATCGGTAAGATATTATAGAGGATGTTACTAACATTCATCATAATCCTCATGAGTGGAAATGTGTAATGGATTGGAACATTTTCAATAGAGAAGTTCGTGGGATAATACATTAGTATAAGAGAAACACCCTAACCACTTTAGAGATATACATGCTTATGGATAAGAGGAGTACATGTAATTAGTTTCCAAGGTTTTCAATTAGAAGGTTAATGTGAAGAAAAAAACATGGGTAATAATTATTTATGGCTAGAGATCAAAATAATCACCTAAAAGGGTCACAAGGGTACGAATAAAATGGATTTTTTCTTCAGGTAACGTATGTAACATATTCAGAGTCCAAACACCACCTTCACAAACTAAAAGTCTGAAGAAATTTGAAATTTATTAAATTTATCTTATCCTATTTATGATAGAGGCTGAAATGGGTGTGTCTCATGTTAGGTTTTCCAATAGACAATATTAGGATCAGTAGTGTTAACTCGAAGATATCATTGCTAGTAAATATTTTGTGCAAGAGGACTCTTCAAAGGTCACTAGGGATAATCAGTATTAGATGGCTATTTATGTATCTTCTAGCACCACATGAGATAACTACTTCAATTAGTGGAGCTCACCTAGACCTTGATCGATATCAGAAGAATGAGAATTTTAGTCCATCAATGAAAAAATTTAATCAGGTTGTTAATACATTGGAAGGAGAACAAGAAATGTTTGCAATGTCCAATGGCCAGGCTTCCACATATGAAAACATTAACAAGTCATAGGTTCCTACATCAAATCTATTAAGAGTGATTCACATGGTTAATATCCATTAAGACCTATTTAGGAGGGAAAAAATAAATTGTGGATGCATGGATTGACTTGATCAATGATATTGTACATACCTCTAGGAATGGAGAAGACATGTTGTCTCATATGGCATGACGACCCCATTGGGGGAGGATAGAGGTAGCGAGGATTCCTAATTTGATAAATATCCCAATGGACATTATCAATGTGTTATGACTTGGAGGATAGGTCTCTATCTAAGAGGTTGAGTCCAAGGGTGTGGTGGAATTAATTGGGGGGCTTGGCACAAGGAGATCCTTGATACCTTGGTAGAGAAAAAATCATGATCTTTGACTGATCTATATTTTATGAGGGTAGTTTTTGACCTCATCATCTTTGCTAATATTTTTTAATAATGTTTCTTAGATCCTTTCCTCTAGAAAATGTTATGAAATCACCTATTTTAAAATATTTTTAAGATTTATTCAATTTTATTTATTCATTTTTAATATTTTTTCATTTAATATTAATTTTTATCATTTATTATATTTATTAATATTGGGATATTTTAAGAATTTTCTTAATTTTTTTTATAATTTTTACACATTTATTTATTACGTTTTAATATTTTCAATATACTTGTAATTTAAATAATTAGTATATCTTTATTTTTATTTATTAAATTATAATATTTTTATAATGTTTAAAATATATATATTTATTTTATTTAATTTTATTTAATTTTTAATTTTTTAATAGTAAATATAATTAATTATTAATACTCTATTTATATAATTAATATTATATATTTACTTATTTTTATTCATTTTTATGCCTTTGTAATTCATGTATTTAATGTTTTGGATTAATTTTTTTTTTAAATTTATTTAATATTAACTATTTATTTTTTATATTCATTAATTATATATTATTTATTCATTTGTAATATTTATTAATTTTTAATATTTTTTGAATTTAATTGTTTTTAATTATTTATTGATCAATATTTATTTATTAAGATTTAATAATATCAATATGTTTTTAATTTATTTAAAAAATATTAATTCACTTTTTATTAGGCTTTAATATTTTTAAAATGTTTAATATTTTTATAATTTTTTATTTTAAATTTAAATTTTACTATTTTTATAATTTCAATAGTTAAAATAATTCACTTATTGGGATTTTTTTATTTATATAATTTATATTAATTAATTTACCATTTTACACATTTTTATTTGTTTACAATTCACTACAATAATCAAAAGAACTCACATTTTTAAATGATTTTGTAATTCATTATTTTTTTCATTTTTAATATATTTCATTTAAATAATTTATTCATTTTTAATATTTATTAATAATTATATTTTTTTGAATGCAGTAATTTTTTAAAAATTATTTATGGATATTTATTTACTATGAATTAATATTTTCAATATGCTTTTAATTTTTATGATTAAAATTTATTTATTTATTATTATGTTTTAATATTTTCCATTTTTTAGAATTGTATATAATTATTTTGTTAAATGGAAGTTTATTTTTTAACTTGAATAGTTTATATTATTAATTTTTAATAAATGTGTTATTTATACAATAAATATTTATGATTTATTTAATTTTATTCACTTTTATGTGTTTTCAATTTATGGACATAATATTATGAATTCAATTATTTAACATTTTCTTTAATTTCTTTAATTTTTTTTTCATTTTTAATATTAATTTATTGAATATTATCTATTATTTATTAATATTTGTTGAATTTATTCATTTTATTGATATTTATTTATTATGATTCAATATTTACAATAGAATTTTAACTTATATACTTAAATTATTTAAATGAGTTTTTTTAATTTTTTAATTTAAACAGTTAGTATAATTCTTTTATAATATTTTTTTATGTATATAGTTAATATTATTTATTTGTTCATTTTTATTCATTTTTTACATTTTTCTCAATGTTAGATCGAAGACTCTTAAAATAATACATTTTCATTATAAAAATTTTTCTCAGAAAAAATTGTCAGTGCTTTTATTTCATTGGTAAATGTGATAATTTATCAGTGTTAAGAAAGTGATGAATGAAGTGTCATTTCTCATCACTTATAGTTTTTTACTCTGAAAAAAGGGGCTTCTATGAGTGATTTTCAACAAGTGCTGATAAAAACTGTGGGCTTATATAATCAATTCCTTATTTTAAAAATAAAAAATATGTCTCTGTTATTTTTATCATATATTCTATTTTATGAAAGATAATTTAATTTTCTGAAAATAGTAAAAATTTCTTTAATTCGGGAAATGGAACACAACATATGGATCTACCATTAGTTATGCTCGAGTGATAAAAAAAAGAACGTGTAGCATCTCAAGGGACTACCATAATATATTTTACCTCAAAGTCATGGATCGATCGTATGTTAAGTAGATCAACTGCATGCCAAACAAATCGACTGCTACACCTTTTTCAAGTGATCGTGCCTGTAAAAAATCTTGCCAACTAATCGATCGACATTATGTAAAATGTGGATATCTTGAAAACTATAGAATCAACTGTAAGAAAAAATTAAGATACCATGATCATATATTAATATTTGGAATAGTATTGGGTTGACTATGAGTATAAGATGATTGATCGCGAGAAAAACTAATCAATAGTAATTACGGTCCTATTAGACGTAATGTCAAGAAATCTACCACACAATCTATCAAGGAATTCATCCAGAAATTTCTAAGTTTTGAAGAGATCAAGGATATTGATGTGGAATATCTTAAAATGACTACCCCTATGGAATTCAACACTAGAATACCTTAAATGGATTTTACAAAAAATAATGTTTTATATTATTAAATATATTAATTCAATTACTTTTCTATGAAGAATTAAATATTGGTGAGAAGCTTTTATTAAACCCAGATTCCCTTCTTAAGTATGATTATCTTCATTGATGATTTCTCAATGTCAATTTTCAATTAAGGATTATACCTTTTTAGAAATATCAATGGGGCATGGCTTGGAAGATAGTGACATAAAGAGATATAGAGATATCATAATTTAAACAAAGAAGAGAAAACAACACTCTGTTTTTGAATATATATGAGTCTATTCTAAAGTAATGTTAAATTAAACATTAGAGAAAATTAAAATGCCTTTGTGCTTCAATTCCTAACCAAAAGATGATAATGAGAATATGATAATCTATTGTAGAAAAAGATAACTACAAACTTTAATCCACCAAATTATTTTATTTTTCATAATCTATATTTCTTACTTTTTAGATATGTGTACTTTACACTGAATATATTTTGTCACTTGCTATTGTATTGTATTATAGAGTGTGAGACACACACTGTTATATTAATTTTCGTTTACTCCCATGTAGAACTATGTAAGAGGTTATGTTTCCTAGACTGTATGTGTGCAGTTGTTATCATTATATTCTCCCATAGAAAACTATGGAAGAGGCTCAATATATCCTAGACATCCTTGTAAGATCCTGCATAAATCCTAATCCTGGTTGTGGATTAGTTTATTTATAATAATCTTTTTGGTGGTAGGTGATTGGAAAGTGTGCAAGAATGGGTATCAGCTTGAGACTAAATATATTCCTTATTCTAAAATGTGTTTTATCTGTTTTGTTCTAATATTATTTAGATCTGACTAATATCTATTTTCTAAACTATATAAAAAACCTACAATTGATTTTTAACCTTATTTTTTCTACATATCTTATCTGATTCTAGTATATTAGTATCAAAAGTTAAAGTGATTTCATTTATATTTAAACTATGTTTTGATCAAAATTTTAATTTATTTAGAAGATAAAACTATATATTTCTACTATCTTAGATAAATGTACCATATTTTATAAATTGGGGGATTTATCTTTTTAAATTGTTTTTAAGAGTAATTATAATTGGAAAGGTAATTCACCCACCTCTTGAGTTTTCCACTCAACCAACATTAGGTATCAAAGGATTTATTTCTTATTTCTTAATATTTATCTTGATCAAATTATTCTTTCACGATATATTTTTATTAATAATATATCGTGTAGGATATGTTTGAAAGTTATGCTACCAGAAAACCACCTTTATTTAATTTTCAAAATTAATCAATTTAAAATAATAATGAAAATCCAATTTTAGAGTACAATATTTGATATTTAGAAATATATTAATGATACAAAATAGTAAACCCAAAATTATTGAATGATATGGGATTCTAATGTAAAAAAAATATTATGATTTAAACTATAATGCTTTGAGATTATTATTCTTTGATTTAGGAGAAGATGAATTTATTGAATATCTTCCTATGATACACATTATATTATTTGGGATACCCTCTATGTATCTCATGATGGTATTTTTAATATAAATGTAATGTGTTTAAATATATATTATATTAAGTATGATACATTAACAAAACTAAAGAATCAATTTATAATATGGATCTTAGTTTTAATGATATCATAAAAAAAATTATTACACATTAATAAATGATTGGTGAAGAATATAAAGTGATGATAATATATAAATTTCCACCAAATAGATTATGAGGCACTACTGTCTCTATCTATGATTCATGTGACATCATCAGTCTACTAGTAAAATATATTATTAGCTCGAATGATAACCCCCCTTTCAAGGGATGAGGGGGAACCCTTACTAAAATAGATTATTAGTAAGCTCATGATTTATGAATAATAAATGAAGTTAAATATTGAGGATAATAAACCAAAATGAAAATATTTTGTATTTAAAGAATCACATTCTAGGGAAAAAGAAGTTATTTAAGCCAGCAATACAAGTGGAAGTGAAGGTAACACTGAAAGTGATGATGGAATAGATTATCTATCCTGAATGCTTACCATGTTTTAAAAAAGTAAGACATCATTCAAATAGTCTAACTATAAATGTAAATATGAGAAGAAATGAAATTGGAAGAAATATTTGAAATAAGGATGAATCATTTAATTATATCACCTATCACTAATGAAAATAGTACACTTAAAGTCTAATTGTTTGAAGAAAAAATATAAAATATAAAATATAATATTATTAATGCTTCTAAATTTTTCAATGAAGGATTTAATGTTAAATTTGAAAATAAATCTTATATAATATTTTATTCTAATAATAATTTAGTATTTATTTAATTTAAAAATTATATCCTTTTTGATATTAATTTTGATTCTTTATTTTCTCAAAATTTATCTTGATTGAGTTTTTTTCCTAGAGAATCTTGGATATGAAATAGGAGAATAGGACATTGAAATATATAGTCACTTTGAAATCAAGATACAAAAATTTAAGTAAATGACCATCCTAAGCTAGAATTCCTTAAATTGAAATTGTGTAATCCATCTAAAAAAGGAAAAAATCAAAAAATGTCTTTCAATCCAATCTACAGTTTCTAGTTTAGCAATAAA
Source organism: Viscum album (assembly GCA_963277665.1). Taxonomy (NCBI): domain Eukaryota; kingdom Viridiplantae; phylum Streptophyta; class Magnoliopsida; order Santalales; family Viscaceae; genus Viscum; species Viscum album. The sequence goes on along the minus strand of OY728165.1, from coordinate 166,615,997 downwards.
ACATTTTTATTATGTTTTAGTTAATGATTATTTGTTATCAATGTGTGTTTTTCCCTACTCACAAATGTGTATCTCATTCTCGTTTTGTTGTGTATGATAAATCCATAGTGAACTGTACTATATAAACCATAATGTCCTTCAAAAAATTTCATGGTCAATAGTTTGAGAGTCAAGAATTTGATTCTATTCTCATAACATGGCTATAATCCCAATTTATATTCACCATAAAAACCTAAAAAATATATTTTTTTAAAGGAGAAATAGGAATATTCAAGAAATTATTATAACAACACTTAGTGAATATGAAACTTCTGTTTATTTGTTTGCTGAATTTGTTCCCAAAAATTTCTTTATAATTAATATTTTTTATCAGATCTATCTTAAAACATACTCTATAATAATTAAGGATTGGTATAAAACTTAATGTAAATCAATTTATTGTTTTTCCGGTAAAGTTTAAATTCCAAAAAAAACAATCTATATTTTTTTAACAAAAAACTATGAAATATGTTTCCTTAGTAATTTGACAACTATTAAATCATATAATGTTTTTATACATAAATATAATTTTGTGGAATAAATATTTCATGTAATATTTGATGAGATAGAACCACATAAACCCAAACCTATTTTTGGAAATCCTGATGACGATATATAAAATTTGAATATCAATAATTACACTAAATATTCAGATCCTTATGTTGATTTACACGACAAATCACTTTGAAAAGAACATCATTTTCATTATGATATTAAAGAAAATTTAGTTATATTTACTTATATACCATGAAATACTATATCCCTCAATGAACACCCTTTAGATTATATTTTTGAAAATCTATATATAGAATATCAAACTAGAGACCCACTAAGAGGCCTAGTTGAACATCACCCTTCTTAATCAGAACATGAAAGTATGAAAATCAGTGATGTAGTCAATAATGAAAATTGAGTAATAGAAATGTAAGAATAATTGAACTAGTTTGAAAGGAATAAAGTAAAAAAACTAGTAGATATAACTAAATATTACCTAACTATTTTCATAATGTTGGTCTATAGAGACGTGTTTGACAAGTGAAGAGAAATAATTAGAAAAAATTTTAGTTTGGTTATACAATGATATATTCAAGAAGAAGGAATTGACATTGAAGAATCCTTTACACTAGTTTCTAGAATTTTGTCCATTAAAACATGTCTTTCGTATTCTTCAAATCATAATTTCAAACTATTCCAAATGTATGTCAAGAGTTCATTCCTAAATAGATATATTATTTAGGTTGTATTTGTTGTACAACATCTGGGATTTTAGAACCCTCAATTTCAAAATCATGTTTATTAAATTAGAATTTTTTTATAGTATGATAAAACATACTAGAGTTTGTAATGATAAGTTTAACACTTTTTTATTTCCAATTTATTTACAGAAGGTGTTACGAACCACACATTATTTATAAAAAAATTCAATGGTTTTTATAGTATTATGATTTAATGTTTGGGATATTATTTTTGGATCATCCAAAAAAGTCCTTCAATATTGAATTTTCAAAAAATGATGCATAATGAATTTTAAATGAGTTTAATGGGTGTGTTAAAATAGATTAATATATTTAAAAATTCTCAAAACATAGAAATAATTATTTTATATCAAGGAAAATTGACAAATATTCATTTAATTTTTTTTAATGGATAACACCGAAGGTAGTGAAACTACCATGAGTACAAGTCGTACGATTGAACTTAATAAAACAATAAATATATTAGATATAACTAATTTCAATGGTATAATAATATGATTATTAAACTTAACTACTACTTGGCCTCGTATTATGTTAATTTTGTGAATTTTTAAATGTTTTCAAGAAATCCATAACGAATCTTCTTTAAATATGATTTATATGATTTTTAAATACATCAATAAATTTTTTTTTTATTATTTTATACTAATGGACATTTATTTGAATTACTATGTTTTTTATATACTGATTTTGGTGGTTGTATTTTAGATTGAAAGAGATCCTCTAGAATTTGTAATCTTTTAGGAATGTCATTGGTTTCATGGTATTCTATGATGCTGAACTATGTTGCATTATCTACTTGTGAATATTAGTACATTGATGGAGTTAGTTACAATAAATATATTATTTAGATCAAACATACATATTTGGGATATGGATATAAAATCATACATTTACATATTAATTGTTATAATATATGTTATATAAATATTTTTAAAATTACTATATCAAATCTCAGAAAAAAAATAATGATATAAGACATTAGTTATTAAGATATCAGTTTAAAAAAATAGATGTCACTATTGAATTCACTGGTATCAAAGATCATCTTACAACATTATTTAACAAGACATTGAATATTTAGAGAATGACTGATATGAAAAATGAATTAGGTATGATTAATTTTGTTCAAAATAATTTCATATATTTTTTAATTTTCGTATCAAGATTTAACTAGTTATATATATATTTTACATTTATTGAATGTTTTCTTATTTATTTCATATTAAAATATATCATATTGATTTATATATAATATACTAATTTACATGTGTGTTTCTATATGAGTAAATCCCCATATATTTTAAATGTCAAATCAAAATCGAATCAACACACCTCTTATAAATATAACAAAACACCCTTTTTGAACCGTATTTCTAAAAACATTAATTGGAATCACTAATCCTGAATCATACACTTCTTAGTTTAAATGAAGATATATTTTGGACAAAATATTATTTATTTATATAATAGTTCAAAATATATCTCATGAAAATATACAATGCTTTCAAAGTTTTACATCTTCTCTTGCAATGTAATTTTTGAAATTAATGTTGATTTTCAGTTGTTAAGAACCAGTCACTCCTTATTATTGAGAGATTTATTTATATAAACATGGGAAAATTTGTTTCTTAAAATAATATATATAATATTATTTAAACTTTGTAAAATATTTTAATATTTATATGGTATTTGTTGCTAGAGAAAATGATGATGTGATTATAGAAATTATCAATAGTAAAGATGGTGATTTCACTTCGAAATTTGTGGTTTATTTTCTATGTTTTATGAATATTGGTTAGTTTGGTGATTATTAAAGCTTGTATACCATAAATAATCCCTATTTCAAGATCAATAATTCGTTGGAAGAGAAAAAAATGAAAAAACCAAAGTATACTATTTGAAAATTATCATAATACAGAATGAAGGATATTGTTGAAATTCATTCAGCACACTATCTTGTAAGGGATAATAGATTTTGGATTTATTAGGTATTAAGATTGGGTTTTTCTATACCTAACATTTCATGGAATTCAAATAATCTTACCTCATTTCTTGATGAGATATAGGAAACTGTTGACCAAACCATATTCCAGATTCAACGCTCTTCCATTCCCTAAGATTGTTTATACATTACCAAAATATAAAAGGTTGGTACCTATGAGAGTTAAAAGGATATTGTTTCACAGTGGGGTTTATTTGTATTGGAAAACCTGAAAAAGGATGAAGATTTGATGGAATCATTGGAAAGGTATGTCGATCACTAATGAGGAGAGATGTTATAAGAACTTCAATCTAGTGTCACAACATTCTAGGCCATGATATATCTTTGATCCTAGTTTGGAACCATATGTTATCATTAAGTATAATTATTCTTCAAAAGAAGGTGATTTTAATGATTTTATTGATATGGATGAGGAAGATAAAAAATCCTTTGGGGATTGATATGTTGGAAATCTCATTCCTACGGTTATAGATGAGAGACAACCTATGAGATACGAAGTATATTATTCTCATGTAGCTCCATAGATTTCTCCTATTCCAATACAATCTACCAAAGAGGCATAAATTATTTTTATGGTTAAATAAATAGGTGAAGGTATTATAAGTATAAAGGTAGAGATAGTTCCTAGATCAATATTGTTGAGTCAACTCTCATTGATTCATAAAATGATATGGATATGGATCCAGTAGTGGAGAGTAAACCGATGTTTGTGATAAGGGATTTCCAATTATTGATTCCTAATCCTCTACTAAATAAACCACTCTAGATAACCAATTATTTGATATATTATTATCTAAATCTTGTGATGTTTAAGGCAATAAGGTTGATAAGGATTATAAAGATCATGATATTGAGTTTGATAGAGAAAACATGGGTCATGAGTATGATGATGATGATAATCTTCCAAAGCCTGAAGGACATACTATTATTATTATATTAAGGGAGGAAGAATCTATTTTCATAGATCATTCTTATAAACCTATTTTATAGAGACCAGTAAGGCCTAATTATTATAAGGATCTTTTGAAATTTTTAGGATATTTCCCCTTCACCCACAGATGTTTCAGTAAATATTTCTCACAAAGAACCAGTATCTGATTCATCTCCAAAGACCAAAATGATTACTATTGAAGATTCTATAAAGGAATCCAAGGATTCTATTCAATATGTTAAAATAACTCATAGGATATTTTCTACCAATGAATAAGCATAGAGGAGTATCCTTAATTTTCATGATCATTATGGTAATCTGAATGATGATTTCCTTCATGAATCTTCTCCTAATGAAGCTCAAGATACACCATATTATGATGTTAGAACTTCATTTTAACCCCCTTCAGTATACATTTATGATGAAATAATACAGTTCAAGAATGACCTTCTGAGTTTATTAACATAAGTGTTTTCGATTATTAGTTCTTTTAATACTGATGAAAGTGATGATAAAATTTCATACACTATTGAAAGTGTTACTCATATTCAGCCCACATTTTTTTTAAAATTAACCATATGCACCGGGAGATTTAGTATTTTAGAAGAGAACTAGAATGTTGTAGAGGAATAATTAGAGCTCTGAATGAAAATATGTATGATATTTTAGAAACCATGGATAGAAGACATATCATAGTAATGACCAGTCCTCCACTACCCTCTTCTTGTTAATATATACCTCCTCCTACTATAATATCAATTGGTAAGGATTTGATTCAATGGTTGATTCATATAAAGATTCATAATATCCTTGATAGTGTGAAGGATATCAGAAATCACGTTCAAATGGAAATTGTTTCTCTTGGATAAAAGAAGTTTTATTTTATTAAATTGAATCTATTATGACTAATAAAGAAAAATGTGTAATCAATTGTGTGATAATGTGTTATCAGAGAAGGATTTACACTAACGATAACATTAACACATAGTTTCTTGCTCTATTTAGAGTTTTAAATATTACCCCTATAATAACTACCTTTTAATTGATGGTAAAGAAATTATTGATAATGAATCCTCTGCTCAATTAGCTCATCTAAGAGAAATATGAGTTTCTTAAGGTTATTGGGCATTGATAAAGGGCTATGACATAAATTATAAGGATATTAAAGGCTTATATATATTTTATATATACTCCTTTTTTGGAACCTCTTTCTCTTTTCATATATACATTTTCTCCTTACCAAGGATCAATACCATCCTCATCATTAGTTTCGACTCCAACATTTATTTTACCTATTACATCACCAATAGGACCCTTCAATTTTACTATTTTCTAATTCCTTTGCCAAACCATTATAGTTATAGAATATATATCTATTCCTGGAGTTACTATCACTCCTGAGACTCCTACTCTTAATCCTTTTCATGGAAAAGGAAGGAACCCTTACACCCTTCCAGATAACGAGGACTCTAATTCTTGTTAGACATCGATAGGGCCTTTTTTATTTTTATTTATCACTTATTAAAATCACCCATTGTTTTTTATCTTTATACATTTTATTCTCTATGAATGATTTTCTATATATTGAATCTTTAATATTTCACCCTTTATGGATTATTTTTGATAATCCCAACGGGGGATTTATATATATATATGGAATAAAAAAATATGAAATAAATATATTATTAATTATGAGTAAACTATAACAGATTAAAACCTTAAATATTTTTATGGAAATTTATTCCATGATTTGTGATCATCAATAGAGAGAGATTTTTAGCTCAGTATAAGAATTATTTATTTTAATAATACAAAATCCTGATTATTTTAACTTTAAATTATCTCTTGTTTTACAAAATATAATTTAATTTATAAAAAAAAGTGAAAATTTCACTAATCTTAGAATCACTTGCATGACATATGCATCTAACGTAATTTATGATAGAGTGATCACATGACAAACTATGATAATGTTTTTCATTTCTAAAAATAATTACACAATATATTATTTAACAAAGGTATTGATTGACTACACAATAAGTGGATAGAACAATTTCTTAAAAAATTGACTATAAAGCCTTTCCAACATGACCACATCTAATAAAAATATCACCCACAGATGGATCGACCATTTGTGAATTGTGGATATCTAAAAATGTATAGAATCAATCATAAGAAAAAAATGATGTGACAATTATTAGATGTCTAAATTTTGAAAATTATTAGGTCCACATAATGTATAAATTAATTGAACATAAGTTCTACCAATTGTCCATAAGGATGATATAATCGATGATAATTTCAAGAAGTCTACTATATAATATATCAAATAATTCGTCAAAAAATCTTGAAGTATTTAAGTGACCATATATGTTGATGTAATACATCATAAAACAACCACCACAATAGAATTATGACATGAAAAACCTTATATTAACTGTACCTAAAAGTATGTTTTATATTAATAAATATTTTCATTAAACTAGTTTATTTGTAGAATTAATTTCCATTCAGAAGTATTTATTTATCCTAGACTTACAGTCGATGTATGGGGATCATTGATAATGATTTCCTAAAATATATTTTCAACGAAATATTCTAACTTTTGAAAAATAGTGTAGATATGTGACGTTGATGATCATTTAACATATAGATTTAGAGATATCATAATATTAATGACGAAGACAAACCTATACTTGGTTTTTGAAAATCTATGACTCCGTTCTCACATTAAAATTAATGAAACATTAGAGAACATATGAAAATATTCATTCATCAATTACAAACCAAAATAACACAACTATAAGAGGATAATATTTTATATAGAAACAAAACAATATACTATATTGTACCAAAATATTTCCCATCTCTTACTCTATTTTTAATTCTTTTTGAGTTGTGTGTGATTTATGTGGCATATATTTTAGCACTATCTACTATTCTATAATGGAGAGTGTGAGACATTGTATATTTTATTATTTTTCATCTACTCCCATATTGAAATGTGGATGAGTAGATTTATCTCAAACATTCTACATATAGTTGTAATAATATTTTTCTACCATGTAAAACTATGGAAGATGCCAAATATAGCCTTGAAATCCTTGTGAGTTGTTGTTTAAAACCAAATACTAGTTATATATCAGATTATTTATAAACAATTACTTGGTACTTGGTGAATTCCATATGGATATAACTATGTATCATCTTGAAACTAATCCTCTTGTTTATTTCATTATATGTTTTACCTGTTTTAATTTAATCAGTTTTAAAATCAAACAAGTATATAATTGTAAACTATATAAAAACACAAAATTGGTAGATAAATTTAATTTGGGTTTTATATACTATTTTTTATTCTAGTAAATTAGTTTCAAGAGTTAATATAATTTTATAACTGTTTTAACTGAGTTGTGACCAAACTTTTTCGAATATTTTTGAATTATCAAATTATATATTTCTAATATTTTAGTTAAGTAAGAATTATTTAATAAATTTGGTGACATATTTTTTTAATTTTTTTAATATAAATTTTAATTGGAAACTCAATTAAACCCATCTTGAGTTTTCCACTCAAACCAAAAAGACCATTCACCCTTTTTAAAATGAACCCTAATATATTACTTCTCCAAAAAACATTCAAACTCAAACAAAACTGATCCTTTGCAACAATCAAAGTAACTTTAAAAAAATCCCCCAAAACCATAATTATGAAAATATTAACATGTTTTTAATGATTCTTAGTTGAAAATTCATGTATATTTCACAATTTGTTTGATTTATTCTACCATTATTCATCGAAATATACCAAAATCATTTATTTTGTATATATCAAACTTCTTATGAGAAATCATGATATTCTAAACATGTGTTTAAAGATTTAAATTCATTATTTCATGTATTTTAGGTTTTTTTATTGATTTTATCTTCTAATATTAATAGGTAATGGTTATTACCCTACATTATCATGTTTAACTAGTATTTTACATTGTTATTCCCTATTTTTTGGATAAATTGACCATTTTAGGGGGTTTTAATTTTGGATGACAGGTATTTCTTCATTTTTCTTATTTTTGGGATGTAATTCCTCATTTTATATTTAAATATATAATACAGATAATGATTTCATAAAAAATAAATAATATTATATATATGATATTATTTGAATACTTATATGGTGTTTAGTGGAATAAAAATGGTTTTTATTAGTTTAGGTGGTAAATTAATGACTTGGATAATTTTTAGAAAAGAAATCAATATTCATAATGTTATAAATAATTATAGGCATTATAAAAATGGATTCAAGATTATTCCTTGGATTATAGGTTAGTTCACATTAGTAACTATATTAGAAATGAGAATGATCAATTGGTATGATTAATGGTTTTTTATAGAAACATGACATGAGATATGTTGTTTTATTAGATATATACCTATATGTGTGTTTCAATTGTTTTTTATGTATAATTATAAATATATATATATATATATATTTATGTGTGTTTGAGTATTTATATTTATTTATTTGTATATGTATGTGTATATATATAAATTTTGTATATCAAATGTTTTTAAATTATATATTGAACAATACAATTCCATGAAAAACTCATCGTATCACATTGAATCATCATTTTTTTCATGAAGTTATGCATTCCACACTAGGAAAACAATAAACATAAAGAGAGAAGACTTAATTCCTTCCACATAATATGCTTGATTATATCAACACATATGTTTGTGGATAAACATGCACACAAGAATGTGGCAGTTTATGGTAAATTCATACCTTCACAAATTATTTTTTATGTTGAAATATTTATTTCTAATGAAAAACATGTTTCAAAATATCACTTAACTATGTAACAAATGATCATGGAAATTTTATTAAATGTTTTTAACAAAACTGAGTTAATTAATACCTAAGGGAAGATTTCACAAACTATTTAAGGGGGTGTGGTGTTGTTTCATAACCCATTTATTTGAAAATATCATAATACAATGATGTATTAAATGTTAAATATGGTTTAGCTAATGGCGATTTATGATTGAGATTCTTATATTAATTTGGGATTATACTCTAGAAACAATAAAATTTAATTTTAACAAAGTTCTATTTATGAAAACTCAAAATAAACCATATAATATATAGACTAGAATACATTGAAATTTATCAAGTACTTGTTCTTCTAGGTGACCCTCAATAACTTCTAATGACCTTATGGAACTTTAACCAAATTAATTGATTGATTATAATGATATAAATTTTAAACGTATATTTTATTATCCCCCTTGATGAATCTATTTCAAGAAAAATGTACTATTATTTAATGAGTGTTTTTATAATAAATTTTGTACAATACATTATGTTCCTATAAATCTTGGTGTTTATATAATCTGAAAAGTTATTGATGAAATGAAAATCTATATCAAATATGGTAAAAATATGTTTGTTTATAAATAATAACCTTTTAGTATTTTAAGCACATAACTTATGTGAATGTATATATTTTTTAAATATGAACATAACTAAATTAAATATGATAGACACGAATGAAATGATGATGGATTCCAATATCAAGGAAAAAGAGTCTAGGGATGAGGTTAAATATCTCATTAAAATTACCAAATATCATGCATATAAGAAAATTAAATCATTTGTATGTGTTTATGTTATTTTTATTCAAGACTAATTGACTAAGAGGAGTAGTATGAATAATTTATTTTTCATATAATTGATCAAAGTTATAATTATCGGACTGAAATTGGGGAAGAAATAAATGTAGCTATTGACTAGGATAAAATTATGTTTTATGGATAATTGGATATGATTACAAGTGTGAATGATGATGGAGAACATATTGAGGATATGATTATATGTGTATAAAATGATGAGTATAATATTGAGGGAAAGAAAATGGAAATTAAAGATGAACATAGTAACTATCAAATGCTATTTCAGAAGATAATGAGTTGTTCAAAGATTCCATTGTATACTGGTTATATACTATATACAACATTAGCATCTATAAAGAAGCTTTATTATTAAAAATATTGAAACAAATGGTAAGAAAACATATTTATTGAACTACTTTATCACTTTAATGATATACAACTTGAAGCAAATGAGTTTTCTTTCTAAACATGTGACACTAAATGAATGTTACATTCAAGGTATATGACCTATGAAAGAATACATGATTTCTAAATGACTATAAATTGTTTTTAAGGACCATAAATTTCATAAAAATACCACAAATTTGGGTCATACTAATATAAGAAAAATGAACCAAGTCCATTGAATGCAGTATGGTACTTTCAAATCATTATAATGTTTAAGAACATATATAGAAGTGAGGAGACAGCAAGTTAATTTGAAATGCACATAGATAAAAGAAATAATGATGGAAAACTTCATCACCCAACATACTCTTCTTGATGAAAGAAAAGTGATCACTAGTATACTAAATTAGTAAATAAGCTGAGAAAACATCATCATGCACTATCTATAGATGGTGTGAATCCTTATGTTATACAATGTAACACTCATAGTACATGGATATTTTTGGTAGATTATAACATTCAATCATGGTTATGCATTAAGTTAAGTTACATTATGTTTCACCTTTATATATCAGGACTAAAACAATGATGGGATGGTAATGATTTTATTTAGATCAAATAATATAAGTTCTGAAAATATGGTGAGATCTAGGTGTTCTGTTATATGATTCTTATCAAAATGAATATTTCAAATTAAAATCTATGGTATACCGAAAAATAAAAGTAATTATTTCTTCTAGGAATTACTCATGATGTAGAATTAAATAAAATCAAGGGTTCCCCATTTTTGAAGATAACACAAACTATGTTAGGACAATTAATTCCCTGAAAAATGTGTTTCTAAGACACCAAAAGTTTTTCCCCAATGATATAAATACTGATCTTGGATGAATTTATTTAATGGGAATTTAGAATAATGTACATTTTTCTACTACATAAAGGTAATTAACTATTGAAAAAAGTAATGGAAATGTTGTAACTTTTGGTAAACCTTCTATGAAAAAACATATGAAAATTTATTGGATAAGTGATTAGTATTTTTTAAATTATTATATTTTAAATAATTGTACATCCAATATTTTCTTGATTTCATGTGTATATAAAAAATGTCTATGATAGTGTCATTGAATCATTTCTAAATAATCATGAAAAAAAGGATATTAAAAAGGATATGATAGATATGATTGACATAGGGATATGAGAATATTTGGTTCCAATTACGGGTTAAAGGTGGAAATTTCTTCCGCTAGCTATATAAAACCATTATAGGTAAGGTAAATATGTGTTTTATACTATTTTAATTATGTAAAGGTTATAATGCGGTATTCATAAAATACTAAGAATATAATGTTAATAAACGACGTACAGTTAAAGGTCATAAATTCACATGACTATCATTTATTTATGTATAATTTAAGTCTTATTTCTTTATGTTGAAATTATTTGAGAAATTCAAGTCATAAATTAACCCGTATTTTATTATTCTTCAAATATATATTTTTCGACCCAAATTTTGAAAAAATTTCTCAAGTCAAAATTGATTTGGTTCCATCATATTTATTTTTGGTAGAGAAATTTATTAATGATGAGATTTTCCTTAACATTTATAGATGAGTTTCTCTCAAAATTAATGGTTAGATAATTATCAATATTAATAGGTAGATAATTTAATGTTAAATATATTAATTATATATATACTTAGTATCTATATAAATGGATATGTTGAAATTTTTTGATTATGACTGACTATAATTGACAGTTTTTTAAAAATTCATTGGTTTCTTCCCTTACTGGGAAGCCATACTATGTACACAAATTTCATTGAAGGAAATAGATCTAAATAATGTCGAGACTTTCAATGGAACATACCAAAAAAATAAATCTAGATGATGGGATTACTAAATTATGTTAGTGAAACATCTTATGGTGGACTATGTGGAGTTCCAAAATATGGTTTTTTATATAACATAGAAGTTTATCCCTATTGAATCAATGTGATATTGTCATTCTTACATGGTTATATGATGAATGTCTGAGCCACATATTCATATTGTGCATTGTTTTGTACATTGTTCTTGTATACATGGTTGTATGCTAGGTTATTGTTCATTTCTCAAAATAAAGTCATTCGGATAAAAAAAACAAGACGAATGGATAACTCGGTGCCCTAGCTAGGGTTCTTGAATATCCCAGTTTTAGAAACAAATCTGGTAGGGGATCTTCTAGAAAAAATTTTCATACATTTTTTTCTAACCATGATCCCCAACATATAGTATCAGCATTATTGGTTGAAGATTTTGGTTGAAAAATATGGATTTAAATATCTAGTGTATAATATTTTCAAGGACTTGAAAATGAATTATCAAAATATAGTAGTGCTATTGGATGTGTATCTAGATGATAGAAAGTACTCTAGACTGGATTAGTTATTTCAGTGAGTTCCATTTTTTTATAGTAATAGAATTATTAGAAGACTAATGAGATGCCCATTTTAGGATATATATCAAGAGTCTAGAATAATTTCACAGGAATATGGTTGTCATATCATTAGTGTTACTAGAATATAAAAATTCTTCATGGTTACATGTGTTATGTGGTGTGTTCTATTTATTTAGTGGAATTTAGGTCTTAGTGGAAGGATATGTGAATTTTATAAGGTAATAAAAATAGAATACCATGATGGAAATAATATAATGATTGTTCCAAAAGTGGATGTCATGTGATAGATGACTTAGGTTCTGAAAAGGATATTTCATATGAATCCATCCATTTTCAGTTAATGTTTATACAATATTTGAGTGGTACCCTAATTTCTCATAAAATTGTAGATATATAATGGATATTTAATCTTTCCTCTCTATGTAAATTAACAATAATATGGTCATTATTGAAATGGAAGGACCTTTGGTGATGAAGGTGGGAAATCAAAGAGTCGGTACCAGGATAAAATTAGTGGGAGTAAAGGTTGTTGTTTCCATGGTTGCACTAAAGGAATTTTCCTTAGGGTTTCATCATGATGATGAAATTATATTGTTTATAATCTATGTTCATCATATGAATGTTTGTTTTTCTGGTGTTTATGGAGTTTGGTGTACCAAAAATCTATTGGGTGCTAAATAAGATCAGTCATTGAGTCACTAGAAATGAAAATATGTCTAATTGAGAGAGGCCACAAACATGGGGAATAATACACCATGTTGTTGAGAATTTCATCAAAATCTAGGGATAAAATTCCATTCATGATTTCATTGGAGAAATTTTTCATAGATTCCTTCAGATGTTTTTACTGAGTCAGTGGAATGATCAAATCATTATTCCAGAAGATTGAGGTTGGATTACTTCAATGGGAGACTAGATGATTTAAGTTTAAAGGGGTGGAAATCATGAAAAAACTATAAAAAAATTAATGGGAGATGGGTCAATTTCAAAATTTATCTAAGAATGATAATAGTATTCGAGTGAGAGATTATTGATCATCCTATGAAAACAATTATCACATCAGAATTTATTTGGATCCAATGTATTTACTAACGAGAGAGAGATTTATTAAGGGAGATATTTTTCCAAACATTAATAGATGAGTATCTCTTAGGAATAACTTAGAGTAAATTTTTAATATTAATGGATGAAAAAAATGAATTTTGACTACGTTAATAAGAGATATGGACTTAGTTTATATATATGTTGATGGAGTGACATTTGTTTTTGAGTTTGACTAATGAGAACTGATAGATATTGAGAAATTAAGAAGTTTATCCACCTACTAGGAATCCAAAATGGGTTCACACAAATTTACATATGAACTAGATCCAAATGTATACAATGAGACTCATAAGGTAAGAGACCAAAAGGTGGTGTCTAGAAGATACGATGACCAAATGGTGTTGGTGGCACATCCTCTGGGTGTCTTGGTAGAGTCATAAAAGTTGGTAATTTAGGTAACCTAGATGTTTTTACTCATTGAATGAAAGTGATTGTTCAATTATCTCATGGATATAAGATGAAAGTACAAGACTCATAATCTCACTTCCCCTTGTTTGGTACTTTTTACTCCCCTATGTTTTTTTCATGTGATCATTCATTATGTCGAATAAATACATTGGGTCAAATGGAACTAGATTAAGGGAGGGATCAATGTGGGGGTTGGTTTTCCAAGATTTCATAGTTCTAGAAACCAAATATGTTAGGGATTATCTGGATAAATGTTCAATTTTTATTTCTTTTTATCCTAATCCCCAAGAATATATAGAAAATTTACAATCCCAAAAAAATTACAACTATAAAAAATGAAATTTCTATCATATTATGTGAAATAAACATGTTATTCCCACCATCATTCTTTCATGTGATGGTTCACATGATGGGTCACAAGGTTGCAGAGGTCCATTTAAGTGGTCCTATACATTATAAATGGATATACCCCATTGAATGATATTTGAATATTTTAAAGGGTATACCAACACCAGAATATGACTATAATTAAGTCTTATAGATCAATATATTGTTGAGGTATCCATTTAATTATTTTCCAAATACCTATCTGATCAGGAGTGTATTGGTCTACCAAAATTCCATCAGTATAAAAAAAATTTGGGTGAATGAATTTCCAAAATAGATGTTTTCATAGTTACCATTATAGATCGAGAGTTGTCCCACCTTTAAATTTTACATAACAGATTTGTTAATGATCAATATTTTTAAACTCACAAAACAATTCTTAGTTATTTTAATCCATCAAATGTCGAAATCTATATATCTAATATAGATAGTAATCAATTTTTAGGACAGTTTTGAGGGCATATTTTTTAGGTTTCAACTACAAATACCAATTCAATTTCGGAATTCCCATGATGGATAACTGGAGCAACAAGTGGAATTTATTATTCTACAGTGCTTATTTAATTAATGGTATTTTGTTCTATAATATGGAATGTGATGAATACAATAAAATAAAAAATAGTGGAGTCAATTTTGTCATAGAAGTGATGCATGTATCTAGTAATAAGAAACTAAATTAAATTTATGTGAATATTTCATAATTTGGTATTATAGAATGAATATGGGAGCTAGATTATACATGATTATAGTTTCTATTTTTTCGATTCAAGTGGGTTTATTGTAGGAGTGTAGGTAATAGCGATGGATTGGGATATATGAATGTGTATTCCAATAAGGAAGGGTATACAAATCATCTTTTCAGAATGGAATCTTAGTTAGTACAAATATTTATTTTAAGAGATCCTATAAAAAGAAGTATTCTTTTTTTATATTATCAAACAAATCCACTATAGGGTATGTTTCACATAAAACATGTAATCTTTTCATAAAATTGATCTGGTTTTGGAAAATAATTTCACAACCCAACATCTTCAAGATCTAATTATGGAATCTTATACATAATGGCCAAAATGAATTCACACCATATATAAGAAACATTAAAATTTCATAAAAAATTAATATAAACCAAAAATCTAGAAACCTAAAACTATAATATTAAATAATATGAACTACATTAGAATTTGAAATTGAAATCACAAAGAAAACAAGTGAAATAAACATAAATAACACTCAAAGAACAAAAAAATGAAGGACATAGAAATTAGAAAATATAATATTACTACATAATTCTGAACATTAAATTGGAAATCATACTAAATTATCATTATAGTTATAGAAATAAAAAAATTCATGGAAGTGGGTGAGAAGGTCACTGCATAGGGTAGGACTGAGCAGGCTATCATTAAGGTAAATTCATTTTTATAGAAAGTGGAATGTGGGTAACTATCATATGAATATATAGAAGAAAGATATATGTAAGGGGTTGGGTATCTGGTCACTAAATGTGTATGAGTTTTATGAAGTAGGTTTACTAATGGATTGGGAGAACATCAAACATTAGAAATTATTTTAGGAATAATGATGAGGGGAGATGAAATAGTGAGTGGTGTTATAGGGTTTTAGTGATTCATCCCATATTGATCTATGTTGAGACATAATGTAGTATACATTACGGATCTCATATAATTTTGTATAATTATGGAACCTATGATATTTAGCTAGAATAAATAGTCTTATCTTTTATGCGATGGTGATAATAAATAATTGGTGAGGACATTGTTTTCTTTATAAAACAATTTGATTATGACATAAATTTTATCTAAATGGTATTTTAATCTATGATAGTAGTGGTGGATGGAGTTGTTATAGGTTTATGACTCTCATATCTCCAATAACTTGTGTAAAATCAATATATTTGTATTTTCATTGAGTAGGAAGTCATGGGGATATGTATAGATAAGTATGAAGGATCTTACAAGATCCACCTCAATGAGGAGGAGTCCAATTATAGGGGTGATCTATTTTAGATAATGGTGAAAACATCCTTGAGGTTTTGGGTGTAAGGGTATTATTGCGGAGACTTAGAGGTAATGTTAACGTAAGATAATTCTATTCATAGTGATGTTCCAGAGGTACGGTTTGAGGATGATGAGAATCAGATGATGTTTTGATGGAGTTTATTTGTTCTGTCATTTATTTAAGATGAGGCTCTCTATGACCTACATAACTATGCAATGTAATTGCTTCATGGTATATCTAATATATACCATTCCATAAAGTGTTAGATTTTGTTCCCCTACATGTAGTAATAAGTAGGTGATTTTGTATCATGATTCTTGATCTATAAATAGAAAAAGATAGAGCTTCTATTTCTTGGCGGGTTGTTATAGTAGTTGCATATTTAAAGTGGAAAAAAGAGGATATTTTTAAGTGTTACAAAAATATTTTACCTAAAATTAAGGGATGAATTTATGGTATATAAGTTATTATAGTTTTTTTTGAATAATTTATCACACTTCTATGTGATCATGATGTTGGGAACTATAAATGTTTTGGCAAGGAGGTATGTTGATGTGGTGGTATGACATCATGAGGTTCTGAGGACCATCATATTTAATTGTGATTATCAATTTATCTCATGACTCTATAGATAATTGTTGCATGATTTTTTCTTCTTCTTATTCCATATCACAACATTCCATATTTAAATAGATAGAAAAATGGATTGGAACATCAAGATACTAGGGGAAATGTTTCATGCTTGTGTCTGGGATTTTAAATGGATCATTAGTATAAAACATGGTTTTGGTTCTGTATTTGTATTAAAAAAACTATCAATCATGCATTATCCTAGCTCCATTTAATGAGTTTTATGGTTGAACTATCAAATCCTTATTATACAAGATTGAGTTCGGGGAGTTGATGGTCCATGGATCCAATATAGTGTAGATAATGGAATCAAATGTCTAGTTTCATTAGGAGTGGATGATTTTAGTGATGGGAGATCAAAAATAAATTTCTATTCAAAGGAGGAGGCCAATGGAGTTCAAGGTTTGAGATCCTTTGATTTGAGGGCCTCCCCTCATAATGTAATACAATGATTTGGTTTAGGATGTAATTTTTATACCGAGTTTATTAGTTATTTAGAGGTTCTATAGTGTTTTGAAGTGGTGGTGTGTCTGGGAGGACTAACCCCATAGTTGGACCAGATCCTTAGAATTTCTGACATGTCATAGCCTTGTTAATATATTTTTGATGACCCACTATCACTGAATTAGATTAGTTGCGTATTGAGTGTGTTGCATCATTAATGCATAAACTTTTCAATATTTTATATTTCTAAGAGATTGTGTTGTGGGAGTATTTTATCCCATTATTTTACATTCTATGGAGTCTTAATTTTTTAGAAGATAGTATATGGGTGAATGAGTCATACATTCAAGCTTAGTAACCTAATTTATATTGAATTTTTTTTGAATATTAAGAAATTGAATTAGTTTTTATATTTGAAGATTATTTGTTCTTTTTAGGATTCTCATGTTTTTAGTCGTATTGTGTTATTGTATGAGATTTATCTCCTGAGGGAGTGTTTGAGTATTTGGTTATTGATGCTTTCATATGGGTATAGTTATGATTCTTAGGGATGAGAATCACTTGAGGGGTATCTGATGTAATATTCCAGACATTATTGGATCATTACATTCCATTTTTGGTCTGTTAGAGATTCCTCAAAGAGTGTGAGGAAGGAAATGGTATGTTTATGTCGAGAATCTAGTTGAGGGTCAATTTAGTGGAATAATAGTTGGTGTACTAGAATTGAAGTTAAGGGTTGTTGAATTCATCATTTGATTCATTTTTTGGTGATTTCAAGGTCAACATTAGGTGGGGTATATTATTTTAGGGGGTGTTATGTTGCGACATTTTGGCTATATAATGGTTTTCATATGGGGTTGATTGGGATAAAGGGAAGGTAGAGAATTATGGAGTGGTTCTCATAGAAATGACATGGTTCATGGAGTGGATGGGTGATAATCGACTTTGTATGTGATTTTTTAGAAGGTGAAGCTTTATAAAAAATGGATAGGGATCATTTATTTAGTGAAAATACAGTTTATAAGAGTATTATGAAATTGAATTTATAAAAATATCTTTTATGAAGACTAAGTGAGTTCATTGGTTATTAATTTTTTGGAAGGCCGATCAACCACATATTTCTCCTCTCTATAAACATGGGGGATAGTGACTTTTATGTTAGCAAGAAAGCCTAGGAAGTCCACCCATCATTCCATGAGGATCCCTGATAGAGTAATTGTTTCATTTCTAATGTCTTGAATAATAATAGTGGAATAACTTTTAATCCATAAACTATCCAAACTGTTAAACATGGAATATGATACATCATTGATAACTCCATGAATTTTATCTTTAAGGGATAACATGAAACCACATACACCATTAAATATTCCAATCACTATCCCCATGTGATCTTGAAAAAATGAACCACATCATGAGGGGACTAAGTTCCCCTTTGAAGCCTCATCTGAATTAGAATTAATACAAATCTCAAAGGTCCCAATTATATATTCACTTAATCATTAGTATTCTTCGTTATCATTTTCACATTAGGTCTTAAGGATGATCCTGCAGATTATATATATAAAAATATTCTCACCCATATTTATATATATACATTTATGGTTTTTATAGATATATTAGGGACTATGAAATATAGTTCTATCATGGAGCTTAAGATTAGATATGGAGTTATCTCCTTAGGATATATTCTAGAATTTTTATATGGAGATATTGAATTTATTTGGATTTAAATTAATTTTTGGGTTATTGGTTTTATTTTATATTATAGAGTGGATTTGTGGTTTATTTTAAATATATTATCAATATTTAAAATCGTAATAAATACAAATTTTGTAACTTATAACCTTAATTCTATCTTCCACCCTGTATCATATTGAAGGAGGGCTTTGTGATATCACATACATTTTCTCTATCATCCTAGGATGAGTTCCCGATGGAGCTGGGTAATTAAAAGTTGATACCTTTACATAACCATCATATAAATGTATTCAAAAAAGGACATCATATATACATTCTCAATAGAGGATCCCTCCCATCCTTGTTGGATAATTACATTTATACTCTCAAAACCAACTAGGTCATGGAGTTCTCTTTTATATGTTTTCTCTTTGAATAAAATGACACATTATTACCATTTTAAATATTTTAATTTGAAAAAACTAAAAACATAACTATGTATAGAAGATCAATTAGTGTGGTAAAGGTATCATTGGAAGGATATTAGATCCAATATATGGTAACCTATATTTTGTTGACCAAATTTTTGTTTCACCATTTTTTATTATATACATTATTTCAAACAATTTTTATTTATTATAAAAGATATTGATCAAAACATATTTTTTAAATGACATACCCCTTTTTCATCATGGTTCTTTATAAGATTAAGTTGTCATTATATGAAAGTTTCGATATCATGATAAACCATATGAATGTTGACATCATCAAGGGGAAGAGGTAACACATCTTTAGGAACATGGCGAACCTGAATATACACTCTCTTATTATTAGTTTATAGTTAATTAATGACTAGTTTATCTCCTTTGATATTATATACTATAACTCTTGTAACAAGTCAATGTGTGGGTTCTAATAGATACAAATTATAATCAATTTCATCCAAAAATATTTAAATAAAATATTAGTGTAAATAACTATTTGTTTCAAAATTAGTATAAATATTTTAAAAAAACATGATTACTTTATTTAATATTGTTCACTGAGTGTAATGAATTTCATTAAAACTGACATTGTGGATGTATAAAATGTGGTTATTTTTGTTTTGATTATTCTTTTCAGTCACTTTAAAGGATTCATTCAGTTATTTTTTTTATTTTTTTACTTCATCCTCTATAGTTTCAATATTATCCGGAATTTCCTTCATTTTCATATTGTATTAAACTAGTGTTTGTGATTTCCAAAAGTAGCCACATAGTGTGACTTAAAAACCTTCACCTCTAACATGAACATACTTTTCTAGACTCATAAAATACTACATAATTACTTCTTCTTTTTCTATGGTAGTTAACTCATATTATTTCAAAATTAGATAAAAATAAAAAAAAACATTATTAGTTATTGTTATGTTTTATTATAATTAAGTAAAATAAAATAAAATTATTTCATTATTTTAGATGTTTACCATACTTTTTATTCATGTTCACATACTAGTTTTACTACTTTATTTTCATGATATTTATTCCATTTCACATGATGTGGGATTGAGGGGGATGGTGTTTCGTGTTAATAAATATTCATAAATTCAAAAAAATCAGAATTATTTTATTATTTTATATCACATCAAAGATTTAATATAAATTTTTAATGTATACATTTTTTAATTATATTGTACCCTATTATAAAATTAATTTATGGGTATGCTGATTTTGTTTCATGTTTTTTTAACTCTTTTTCAATTTCATAAATTAAAATTTATGGTTAAATGTACATTATACATGTAATGTTAAATAAATTAATAAATATTATAATATAACATAAATTACTTTTAATTTTGATGTGAAATAAAATAATCACATGTTTTATAGTTTATGATGTTTTTATATAAAATTTGGAAGATGGGATTTGGAATTTCCTGCAACATCCGTAAGATTCCCTATAACAAGAGAAATTTTAAATGATCTATTGGATTTCTTAGTTACTGTTATTATGTATTTCATCATATATTAATCTAAAATAAATGCACTATGTGACATAAATAACCCACCAAACAAAGTATTTCATTATTCTATTTGTATTCAAAATTTGGGGAGTACATTCATGTTACCCGAATATTTCCAATAATAATTTCGTTTAGTGAAATAACAACATTATGGTATGTATTTATATCAATTATCATGTTAATTTTATTGCTAACACTAATGAAAATATTGGAAACTGAATTCTTTGGGTTAATATTTTGAACACTCAAATATTGAATAACCTCAAATTTTACACATCAAATTCTCTTTGTAATAATTATTTACAGTATCATGTGATAATGATCTTATTTCTTATACTCATAACATTTTCCCACATTCTTAACTTTAGTTTTATTCTCTCCAGTAATATTTTTATTAGCATACAAATTTTATTATCCTTAATAATTTTTTTCATTTATGATATCATTTTTATGATGTTCCTAGAGATTAGTAGCAGTAGTTGGTATAAAATCTGATGTCTACATGATTGAAATTCACTTTAATGAATAGCAATTACTTTATTTTAATTTAAATTATATCATAAACCTATTTTAATCAGAAAAAATTACCTATAATGTCTTATAATATAAATCCTATATTTATATGATTATGCCAATGTAATAAATGTTCATAAAAATGAGATTCATATCCATAATACTGAGTTATTGCATCAACTTTTACATGATTGTAACTCCACTTCTATGAGTCAAACTATGTTCATCATTTCATTTTGTATAAAACATGAAGATTTTAATTTTATAACCACTTAATATATTACATGTAATTTTATTCCTATGCCTAACAATTAAACTCATCCAAAAATTGACTTCAAATTTTCAAATAACTCCTAAAAAATATAGTTGTGACATAAACTTATTAACTATTGATTATGTTCACATTATATATATTATTAAACTCTTAATGTATTTAACTAAATTATAATTTTATTATACATTTCTATATATAGAACAAACTTTATATTATTATATAAAATTTGTATTATTCTTCCATTCGATGATGGTTATTATGACAAAATCTCTTCTTGAAATTCAATAACTCTTAACAAACCCACTATGATGAGATTTTTGGAGAACAATTTTATCAAAATTGGATAAGTTTTTGATGATTAATAAAATGGATTCTTCAATAATGTAAAATTATATAATAAAATCATTTTTGCATAATTAAATTTTAACAGGCATTTTTAAAGTCATCACATATAATTAGATAGGGTATATCCATTTGCATTGTACATGGAAACGTAGATGGTTCTCCCTCACAAAGTAAACTATCATGTTAAGCTTCCAAGAACTACCCCTTGTGATCTTGAAAAACTACACTACAACCTGAGGGGCCTAGGTTTCCCTTTGAAGCCTCATTCTAATTCTCTTTGATCGACTTCATGAGGGGCCTATTTTATATTCACTAAATAATAAATATTTTTATTCAACAATTTCACGCAAGGTATATAAAAGTATACTACTGAGTATCCATATATTCTGACACATATACAAAAAATTATGTGTTTCAGGTTTATAGGGAGAGATTGGGGATTTAGATAGAAAATATTATCTTAGGGGTTATGATAAAGTATGCAGTTATTCCCATAGGTTATATTTTCTAATTTTTATTAGGAGAAATTGAATCTATATCGCATTAAATAAATTTGAGGGATATTTGTTTTATTTTACAACACATAGTGGATTTATTTTTTTCATTAAATATATTCTGAGATTTATAAGGGTAATAAATCGAATTTGTGTAATGTATACCCTCAATGAAAGCCACCACCCAATATCATATTAGAGGAAGGCTTTGAGATGTGACACAAATGATCACTGTCATCCTTGGATGGGTTCCTATTGGGGCAGGGTTATGAAAAGTTGATACTATTACATAACTGTTATCTAAATATATTCAAAAAAATAAAAAATATATACATTATCAACAGAAGATCATTTCCATTATTGTATGAGAATTACATTTTTACTCTCAAATAAAAATAGGTCACGAGATACTCTTCTATATGTTTTCTAGTTTATTAAAATTACAAAGTAAAACTACTTCAAAAATTTTCTTTTTTGAAAAAACTAAATAAATCATTAAGTGTAGACTATCTATTGGGGTGGTAAAGGTACGCTTGGAAGGTTTTTTTGTCTCAATATATGACGAACTATATTTTAATGACATAAATTTTTGTTTCATCATTTTTCATTAAGTATATTACATAAAAAAATTACTTATTATTAAAGGTATTAAACAAAATGTAATTTTTAAATGACGTACCCCTTCATAATCATGTTGCATTATAATATTTTGTTGGAATACTATAGAAGTTCCAATATAATGTTCCAACATATGAATGTCAATATCATCAATGGAAAAAGGTAACACATCTATAGGATCCTGAGGAACCTAAATCTATACTCTCTTATTATTATTTCATGGTTGATTAATGAGTAGTTTATCTCCATGGGTATTTTATACTATACCTCTTATAACAAGTCAATGTGTGGTTTTTTATTGATATAAATTATAATCAATTTTACCCAAAAATATTAAAATAAAATAGATGTGTAAATAACTATGTGAATCAAAATTATTATAAATATTTTTTAAAAACATGATTAACTTATTTAATATTGTTCATGGAGTGTAACATATTTCATTAAAATTGATGCCGTGGAATTGTAAAATGTGGTTATTTTCATGATGATTTTCAGGTAAATCCTTTTAAATGATGTGTTATATTATTTAGTTTTTATTTTTTACATTTTATCATATATTTAATTCATTTTATTATTAGACTACACAGGTGTCATTGTTTTTCAAAATTAGTAAGATGGTGAGTCACAAAAACCTTCTCCTCTAACATAACCATACTTTTCAGGACTCACAAAAGCATGCATAATTAATTATTATTTATCTATGGTATTTAACTCTCATTGTGTCTAATTTTGATACAATAAATAAAATTTATTAATCATGGTTGGGTTTTAATGTAATTAAGTAATATAAATTTAAATTATTTCATTCTTTTTTATGATTTCCATGATTTTTGTGTATGTTTATAAACTATATATCATATTTTATTTCCATGAAAATTATTTCATTTTACATGGTGGGGGATGGTTTTAAATGAAGTTTCTTGTTAATAAATACTCATAATGTTAGAGCAATCATAATTAATGTATTATTTTATATCACATAGAAGTCTTAACATAAATTTTAATTGTATACCATTTTTTTTTATTTTAGTTTACCCCATTCATACTTTATGGTAGGGGTATGGTGATTTTGTTGCATGGTTTTTTGAACTCCTTTTATATTTCATAAACTAATATTTTGGAATCAATGTACAATATACATGTATTGTCAAACAAATTAAAAAATATTATAATATAACTTATATTCCTTCTCATTGTTATTAGAAATAATATAATCCCATGATTCATGGTTTATAATGTTTGCATATAAAATTTGGTTTTTGGGATTTGGAATTACCCACAACATCAAAAATGCTTCCTATGAAAAGATAAATTTAAAATGATCTATTACTGTTCATAGTAAATGTTATTATGAATTTTATCCTATATTATTCTAATATAAATATAATATTAAATGTAAATTAAAAAAACAGAACATTATTTCATTAATTGATTTGTAAGTCAAATATGGGGAGAATATTCATCTTACCATAATATATTCCATAATGGTTTCCTTTATTACTATAACAACCTTATACTAGGTATTTATATCAATTATCATGTGCATTTGAGTACTAAAGATAATGTAAATATTGATTTTTTTTCTTTGGGTTAATAGGTTGAGAACTCTCATTTTTTATAACCTAAAATTTCTCACATAAAATTCCCCATCTAATAATTTTTTTCATACACTATCATGTGATAATGATCTTATTGTTTGGCCTTATAATATTTTCCCACCTAATTAACCTTAGTATTCTTGTCACCTGAAATATTTTTTTAGAATCAAAATTTTGTTTCCCTTTAGACAATTTTACATTAATGAGATCATTATTATGCTTTTCCTTGAGATTGGAAGCAATATTAGGTATGAAATCTATTATCTACAGGATAGATATTAATCATAATAAATCCTGATTTATTGATTTTAATTTCGATTATATCATCAACCTATTTTTGTAAAAAATAATTAGTTATAATATCTTTAAGTCTATCTTCTATATTTTTATGATCTTAATAAAGTTACAAAAGTTCATATAAATTATATTCAAATCCCTAATAATTAGTAATTTTACCAAATTTTACATTATAGCAAGTATACTATTATTAATTATTCTCTTTTAATCATGTAATTTTGTATACAACATATTGATTTTAATTTAATGGAAACTAAAGATATTACATGTAAACATATTCTTATGTCTAACCATTAAACTCTTCAAGAATTTGATTTCAAATATTAGTCTCACTCCCTTAAAATATAGATATCAAATAACCTTATAAACTATTGATTATTTCAACTAGATATTCAAATTGCATCCCTTAATGTATTCAAATACATTATGCTTTCTTTATAAGTTTTAATATATAGAAAAACCTTTTTATTGTTATATAAATTATTATTCTTCTTCTAATCGGTGATGGTAATTTTGACAAAAACTCTTCTTAAAACTCCTTAACCATCAACAAACCACCGACAATTTGATTTCATGGGATCTATGTTATCCAAATATGTTAAGTGAATGATGAAGAATCAAATGGATTCTTTAGAAATATACTATTATATAATAAAACTATTATGTGACTTTAAATTTTTACACAACCATTTAATATAATCACATATTATTAGATATGGTATATCCATTCACAATGTACATGAAAGCATTTTCCAATTTACCTCACCACGTAAACCATCAAGTTAACTATTATATCAAAAGATGATGGTGGAAAAACATATCAAATTTTTATAATATGAATTAAATTTATTTTTCAAATATCAGAAAAATCATTTGGTATATATATTTTTTCAATATTTATTTTTAAAAAACAATATTTTCTAATTATCTATGGGTAATTTTTTAGGGAAATAAAAAAATTATCTTTATAAATTAAATCTTTCATAATGACATGAAAGTCATGTGATTTAAATCCATTTAATTTCATTTCATTTAATGAAATAATATTTCTTACTTTCATTGAATACCCCTATAGAATAATTATACATTTCATAGATATTCAGAACTAAATTATAACATTCTTATAAAGAGAGAGACTCATTCAGGTAAGAAAATTCTTCCCTCCCTCCTTTAATATTTCCAAAATAATTCTTAACCCCATACTAATCATAACTATCCCAGACTTGATTCTATATTTTATCTTTTCTAGTTTATTTAGTAATGTTACAGTTAATCTATAATATAATTTGTTTTTTATATTCATGGAATTAATATGTTTTTCAGCATCAAAAATTATAATATTGTAATTTGAATAAAAATCATCCCTTTTTACAACATATTTTAATAATGTTTTTTAGGAAATGTTTTCCAAAAATAATGAAAATATCCTTTAATTTCTTAAAAATCCATCACCTACTAATAGAGATGATATCATCAATTCTTCTAGCCTCTCATGAAATATTATTGTCCATGATTGATATTTTACATCATGTTAAAAATTTATGATGTTTATGAAACAATATATTTATAAATTCTTCAATCCTAACCGAGCAGAATCATGGAATTAGTGGATACTATTAATCACAATGTAACATAAATTTGGAAATGTAAAAATTTATAATTATAGAAGAACATTATATAGTACTACATTAGGTCATTGGGGATATATGTTTACACAATAATGAATATGGTGTGTTAGAAAACATGGAACTCATGACTTTATAAAGAAGAGACCATAAGGAATTGGATATATATGTGAAGGTAATCATTGCATTAGGAGGAAATTTATCTAACCATTTCTGTAATAAGGTAATATCCTGCTGAATTCCTATTTATATGTGGGAAAAATAATGAATATTTATGATAGTGATTCCAATGTTTGAGTGTAAAAGCCTCATGTTATATGGAATATGTCTCAATATTAGAGTATAAAACCAACTAAAATGGTTGATTATTTTTTTTCATCAAAATTATTTTATAAATGATATAAAGTGTAATTTTAAAAATATTATAGATGTAAACATTGTGAATATAATATTGAGGAGATTACTGTTATGTTTTAACAAGAATGTATCTACGTTTAAGGATAATGAACAAAAAAAGTATTTCTGGATAGCCTTTACAGTAAAAATATTGTATATTAAATATGAAATAATGAAAATAATTCCATGGTAAAGGAGAAATCGTATGAGGTTATATTCAAATATATGAAGAATCATTTTGTTAAAGAATAATCAGATGAATATGAGGTTTATGAAGTGATTTATTTTCCTTTCTATTAATCTTAAGATAGAAAAAAATTCATTTTCAATAATCCACTTTCTTCATTCTGATGTCGTTTGATAGTATATCTCAATAGCTTATGCTTTAAATAATCAAGATAACCAAGATGGAGAATCTGTAAAGAAACCCTTCAAGGGTGAATAGCGAAATATAAAACCATATTGAGAATTTGAAAAAAGGAGGTAACTTGTTATCCTATAAGGTTGAAAGCGTAGATAAGTCAGAATTATAGGAGGTGGAGGATATAAAGAGCCTCAATTAAGATGTTATTGTATATATTTTAGATATATCTTTAGAAAATTATAATTATTCTTATAATGATGAATTTTATGGTAATGTAGATCTTAATGTAAACAATGAGGCAACCCCTTAAGAACATGAAAAATTCATTGATAATACTATTAAAAATGATTAATAGAATCACGAATCTATGATTTATATAAAATAAGAGGAGGAAGAAAAGTGATAACTAAAGAGAAATACTGAAAAAAATAATTATGGAATTTATAGTAATAAAAAATGAAGTGGATCTAAAATGAAAAGTGTAGGAACTAACTGAAATTATTAAATGACCGGCTGATACAATAAACAAAAGTGTTAAAATAATTGAATAACTTGAAGAATAAGTTATAGTTTGTGGATGAAAATGTGAGGATCAAGAAATAATCCTTACACGATTCAAGGTATTGGGTTTTTCTAAGGCATAAGAAACATTTAAATTTATTAAATATCAAAGAGTTACTTATGAATAATGTTTCCCATCCCACAAGTGTAAAACATTAAAAAAGAGAAATATATTTAAAATCATGATCATAAGGAGAAACTAATCCTAGATAGTGGTATACAATATGAATTAACTCAAAAAAGGAAAGAGGATTTTGGATAGTTTCTAAAGCCTACAACTCCTGAAACTAAGGATAGAATGATAAAAAAATAATGTTCCATAGCTAAGAAAAAATGGGATACATTTATTATGTTTTATCTATTGAAAGTATGTTTTTTAGAGTGAAACAACAACAATATATAAAATTAGGTTTCAATTAATATCATATTGTTTAAATAGTCATTAATTTTGTTGTGAAGTATTTTGTAAAAAAGAAGTCTGTTGCGCCTCATGGAATTAATGGGAAGTACCTCAAGATATTTTTAAAGAACGAAATTATTATCATGTAACCTCAACAGACATTGTAAAAAATAAAAATAGATTCTTTGTGGTGTGATACATATTGGAAAAAGTTGATTTATGGGACTAAAAGATGTGCCAACCATAAATATAAGTTCCTCAACAGTCGTGGAACTATAAGATATATTCTCATAAGGGAAAAAATTTATATAATTTCTTTGTGAGAAAATGGAATTTTGGGTTTATAGGTTCTTAATAGTTAGTGTACCTTACACCAGACAATAAATGAATATATTATCACTGACATAAAATATAATAAAGGTGAAGTTGTATTATTTTTTAATAATTAATGAATCAAATTTATTTACTCAAAAAATCCCAATGTTTATGGAAGGAACACATAAAATGGATATTATCTTAGTTGTATGACTTAACCATAATATTTTACATGTGAGTAAGTTATGTCATTCAAGATATGACATGTAATTTGTAAATAATGGATAAACTATTAAATCTATATATGGTTTAGTTATTTAACATGAACGATGAACCAAAGAAAATATTTTCCTCATTGGTGATTAAAATTGGTGTATGATGCACAAGGAAGATAAAAACAATCTAAGAAACAAGAGACTTCGGAGGTTGAGGAAAATATCCTTGAAAAAAATGGGGAAGAATGATGGAGCTTTTGATTTTCAAAATCAAACATGTGAAAATACTCATGCATGCGATCCATGTCAAAAGGAGATAAAAATTCAGAGGAAATATGGGCCAATAAGTGGAAAATTAAAAATTGGGTTAGAGCATGTTCTTGTGGATGATATTGGGCCAATCAATCCAAAATATGTCAATGATAAAAAGGAATTGTGTTTTTTGTTGATTATTTAAGTAGGATGGCTTGGTTTATATTGACTTCTCACAATATATAGGTATTTATGTTTTTTAGACAATACCAATGAGAATATAATGATTGTTGGTGTAAAAATTCAAATACATAACATAAAATATTATATAGAGTTCAAAAATACCCAAGTGAAAAAATATCTAAAAAGTCCTGTTATACAAAATCAAGCGTCAGTTGTGTGAATTCATTAATAGAATAATTTTGTTGATTAGACAAATTAGATAATCAAGAATATGTCTCAGAATATACCTATTTAAAATTACCTATTAGATAAGTATTATAATTTTTTTAATAAATAGTTATATATCCAATAAAAAATTTATACTACTAAATGATTAAAACACTCCATATGAAATCATTTATGGAAAGATGTTGACACATAAATTTCTTAACTATTTTGAAGTAATTTTTTTTATTTATAAGAATGAAAAGAATAAAAAATTAGAAAGGAATAAAGATGAAGTAATCAGTTCTGGATATTGATCCAAAAGAACATCTTATAAATTCATTAACAAATAGCTGCTAAAATTATTTAAATCAATGATTATTCCAAACGTGAAAGTTACTAGACATTGAATATAGATAAGTATATTTTATCTACGAATGTGGAATATTCATAAATAAGTAACCCAATATTTTATAAGGATTACAATGAATATGTTCTTGGAAAAGAGGGTGTTAAAATGGGTATAATGAGATCTAATGATATTTCTAATGACTAGGGGAACACATCATGGTCTTAAATGTTGATCCAAAAGTTTGTTTTTCTATTTTAATTCTTTTTTATCCTTTTTTTTCAATCAAAAACCCTTTTTTAAATACATAATAACTAATTGTTTTATGTCCAAAATTTTTTTACATTTTATTTATAGAAATAATATACGTTCATATTTTGAAATAGTTTTTTAAGTATTCATGAATTCACATTACAATTATTAAATGAGCTTGAATCTGATTATAATTGTATTCACCTTTTCAAACCATATTAAGGACTTTATGTTTTTTATTCATATTGATAAAATCTTTTATCATATTTTACATCATATTTAAATTCCATTAGATCCACACTCATAAATAAAATTGTAATGAAATACTGTAAGAAAATATATATGATTCCAATTCCATCAGAATCATACTCATTGAGAATATCATATTGATATCCAATATGAAAATCCATCATATTGACTTCAATTTTAATTAGGAATATGGAAAACAATTTCATTGTATTGATACACTTTACTCATAATTATTAATTTATATCATTTCAAAAAGATATGTCATATTCATTTGGGATATAAATGATACAAAAAGGTGTCATGATTTCAGTTATCAAAAAACTTTTGGGGTTCCAGGTATCCAAGTCCCTTTGAAATTTAAGGAGAAAATCATACTAGTGATGTCTAATATGTCTTTTGGGATGAAATCCTATAAATACAAGTTCATTTGAAAGATCTCAGGGAGACATATATAAGATTTCAATATAATACGCAACAGATCTATCAAATATACTATTTGTGAATACTTTGAATCTTACATATGGTGAAATGATTGTTTCATATACATTTGACTCTCAAGAGTTTGTTTTTCTTTATGTTAATATGATTAATGTGAATACGATCAAGGGATATCCAGGATAAGCTGATGGAATCCGATTCATCAGATCGAGGGGTTTGAAGGTTAGGAAGAAAAATGCACTAATCTCCCTCATGATTGATGGATTCCAAGGATAGGAATATATAATATGATCTATCAAATCAAGGGCTTCCAAAGTTAGAAATACTGAGGTGCCGATCACCATCTTGATTGATGCATATCGGGGATAGGTCGACTAACTGAAGATGATCATTATATATAGGTATTACACTAGAGTTGGTAAGGCAAACATTCTTGAAAATATAAATGAGGGGAACATTATAGTAGGTTATTGGATACCCTTATCTTTGGGTTAAAATAATTTTATTCATTTACTTATATTTCATTTCCACTTATTTTATAAAAGTATGTGAATTATTTTTAATATTCATCTTTATATTCTGTATTTTGTGATTATGATATTTTTTAAAACATTAAAATAATGATTTTTTATTATGATTACTTCAATTACCCATTATTATTATATATTCTTTCTGATATAATACTTATTTTTTCTTACATTGATTATCATAACCACTTTCATAAAATACATACCATGCTTACATGGAATACGATAAAATATTACTTGTCAAATAAATATTGAAATCAACTTGATTAAAATATCTTTATAATTGGGCCCAGATCTAGTCTATTTTATATTTAATACATAAGAGGTTTTGTTAATTTAATTAGTTTAAATTATTTTAAAATAAATTCTTATATGGATTAAAAACAAAAGTTTTTAAACCCTCAATTCACCTCCTCTTGTATTAAACAATCTACATTTATATTTCAATCCAGCAATTGGTATCAAAGAGATATCTCTATTACAATGATACCTACAATTAATATCAATTGATGATTCCACTACTTTTACTTGCATTCATTAATTTTTCATGTAAATTTATTTCTTTATAAATTTTTATTATAAATATTTGTTACACTGACTTGCATTGTAGATAAATAATTTTTGTATTATTTCATGAATGTAGGACATAATGTTAGATAAATTGAAAATTTAAATCCTAAAATACCACCAATTAATGATGGAAATTATTATAAATAATCAAGAGACAGAATGAATACCTCTATAATCAACACTGGGTTGATAATTTTTTATGTTGATTGGATACTGTAAAATTCCTCAAAAGGAAGTTAAAGCCTTTCCAAATCAAGAGAAGAGGGAATATCAATTGAATTATAAGGTTAATAATACATTAATTGTTTCTTTGACTAGAAATATATATATATATATATATATATCCATATTTCATCTTTTGAAGTAGCCAATATTTTTTAGAAGAAACTAGAGATTTCTCATTTCGGTACTTCTAATATTGTTGAAACTAGAAGAGATCTGCTATGAGTAGATTATCATGATTACAAATTATCTTATGGAGAACTAGTTTCTAAGGTTCAAAAAAGATTCATGACAATTGTAAACATATTTCAATCTATGGGTGAAAAGGGACTAGATGATGATATCCTTGTGGAAATGATTATTTATGTTTTTCTAAATGAATGTGAATAAAAAAGAACAAATGTTGATGAATCTAGAAAAGTCCCAAATGCAACTCTTGTTGATTTGTTTGTAACACTTTTTCAATAAAAAAATAGATAATAAAGGGATTATAAAAAGGCTAAGAAAAATAATATTGTATTTGACTTTACTACTAGATCAAATCAAATGAATGCAAAAACTCTTGGGAATATTGTTAAATCAACAAAGAAATTTTTATTTACTCAATCAGACTCAAGTGAATGTTGTCGAGACACTTCTCATTAATCTTTATATAGTGATAATTCAAGTCACAATAATATCAGCCTCTTTTAAAAAATCTTTTTTGAGAATCAATGTCTTATGGCCAATGTACACACTACTTAATAATTAAAAAATATTTATTTGAATACTAATAGTCCCGATGAAAATAATTATATATATTCAGATGAAGAATCTTCTTCAGTAGGTGATAATACTTCTTGTTATTATGACAATGTTTCTAGATTTTCTAAATTTATTGAGAATGATATGTGCAAAGTCAATAAGAAACATGAAAATGAAAAATATAGAATAAATTTTTTAAAAAGAGAGATATCAAATCAACCAAAATATATTGATAAAAGAATATTTTTAAATTTTTTCAATTTATAAAAACTATGAGGATAAAAATTCTGGGAAGGAGAAGATTTATAGGGATTTTAAAAATATCATTTCAGAGAAAAGTTTTTTAGAGACAGAACTGAGTTCTAAAACTAATGATTATGAGGATAAGAATTTAGTTATCAAAAAAAATCTAAAATTTACTATTTAAAAAATCCTATTTAATTTTACTTATAGAATGGAATATTTTTATAAGATGTATCAACAACTTCATCATCATAAAAATAGTTTTGGAATGGGTTACTCACATTCCAAACCTTTTTTTAGACATAATTATTTTGTTCAAAAAAGTAACCCATTTTTTACTAAATGTAAAAGTGGAGGTTATTGGAATAAAAAAATTTCCTTGATTAAAATTCAATCCTTTGGATTTTATAAAACCCACATTTAAATTCAAATGTGAATTCATACGCTTTCACAACATAACATTTTCAGATCCATTAAATTTTGGATTCCGAAAATCTAATTGTTTTGTTTTTAGGGAAAAAATAGTACGCACAAAAAGAATATATGGTACCTGGATAGTGGATATTCCCGATACACGACTAGTAACAAATCCTTTTTTGAAATGATTATCATAAGAAAACGTGGAATAATAACTTGGGGAGATAATTCTCAAGGAAAAATTGTCAATATAGGTGACATTGTTCTTATTAGAAAATCATTAATTTCAAATGTTTTTTTTGGTAAAGGTATTATTAACAACCTTATAAGCATAGGTCAATTATGTGATGAATGTTAAATTATGAGTTTTTGGAATGATTAATGTGAAATACACAATTCCAATGATGAATTAATTATTTCTACCCATCATCATGATAATGTTTACACTCATAACATATAAGACCATTATAGATAATACATACCTTGCCTTAGTGAAATGAAAGATCAATCTTGGTTATGGAATAGAAGGATATGAAACGGTAACCTTCAGAACATATGAAAATTTACTAAGAAAATAGTTGTTAAGGATCTACCAAAACAAAGATTTGATTCTTAAAAATTCTATGGCCTTAGTCAATATGTTAAGAAACATAAGTCATGTTTTAATTCTATTAGTTAAGTCTCAACTACCGATTCATTATAGTTAGTTCACATGGATTTATTTTTTCCAACAAAAACATGAAGTACTAGAGCCAAAAACTATGTATTAGTTTGTGTTGATGATTACACTTGATACACATGGATTTATTTTATTTCAATGAAATTTTAATACTATTTTTAGTTTAAAAAATTTTATCAAAAATTTAAAATGAACAAAACATTTCATTGTTAAATATTCATTGAGATCATGGTGGAGAATTTGAAAAGTCATATATTGAAACATTTTTTACCAATACAATAATTACTCAAAACTTTTCAGCTCCAAGAAATCCTCAGCAAAATGGTGCCATTGAAAGAAGAAATATAAATCTTAAATAGATAACATGAACTAAGTTGAGTGAAAACTAAATTTTTAAACATTTCTTGGATAAATCTTAATACCACTTGTAATACTTTAAATTGAGTTTTAATGAGGAAAATTCTTAATAAAATGCCTTACAAGTAATAGAGAAGCCCCAAAAAAGTTTCATACTTAAAAGTATTTGGATGCAAATGATTCATATTGAATACAAATTATAATTTTCACAAATTCACACCCAAATCCGATGAAGGATTATTTTTAGGCTATTACACTAATTCTAAGACTTATTGAGTTTTCAATAAAAATTGTTGTACGATTGAGAAAATAGTACATGTCAAATTTGATGAAACTGATGCTTTTTATTTTATGCATTCCAAACCTACAAATTCTATTGTGTTTTTACAAAACTAATTATTAAACATTAATATAATAATTTTTTAATAAATAGAATACATAGAAAATTGTTTTGGAAGTATTTATTCAGGAAGACATTCTACATTATATTGATGAACATATTTCACCAAACCAAAAAAAGTTGTTTCATAGGAATAATCCATGTGATAGTATCATTGGTGATGTAAATCAACATGTAAGCACTAGAAGTTATTTAATAAATGAAGTAGATAATTTTTATTTCCTTTCACAATTAGAACCTGCAAGTCCTAATGAGGATTTACGTGATGAATATTAGATTAAATAAATGCATGACAAACTAAATTATTTTGAAAGTAACAATGTCCTTACATTGGTTGAATGACCTAAATAAACCTCTTTAATTGGAGTAAAATGGGTCATAATAAAGATAATGTGATGAAATTGAAATCATTGTTTGAAATAAAGAAGTAATTATTGTTAAATGATATATTCTACAAGTGGGAATAGATTATGAGTAAATATATAATTTGGTAAATAGACTTGAATCTATTCACATTCTATTAGCTTTTGCAACATTATTTAATATCAATTTTTTTCAAATGTATCTGAAGTGTTCATTCATTAATGCAAATATTCATGAGAATGTTTTGGTTGAACAAACTCTTAGTTTTAAAGATAAAAAACATCTTGAATATGTTTATAAACTTATCAAATATTTTATATACTTAAGGAAGCCTCATGAGCATGGTATGATAGATTGGAAATATTTTTTTTACAAAACAATTATGTTAAGGGAACTACTGATCAAACTCCTTTCATAAAGAAAGAATGTAAAAATGTTTTTCTTTTTCACATTTATTTTCATGACATTATATTAGAATCAACTTTTCAATCATTAACATTTTATTTTTTGAATCTTATAAAATATTAGTCTCAAATGGGTATGATGGGTGAGTTACCATTTTTATTAGTTTTAGAGTTTCTCAAAAAGAAGAATAAACATATATATCTCAACATAATCATATAAAATATTTTCTTAAGAATTATGGATATGAAAATAATAAATATTTTTAGTACTCCAATAAGTGCCTCAAATACTTTTGATCTTGATAAAGCTAGGGAACCTATTGATCAAGAAACTTTTAGAGGTATGATAAGATGTTTACTGTACATAACAACTATTTTTCCAGACTTAATGGTTTCAGTATTCTAATGTAAAAGATATCAAGAAAATCCTAAATAAACACTTTTAATAGATGTAAGAAGAATTTTTCATTATTTAATGGGAACTATAGATTTGGAAATATTTTTTTCTTTTGGAAATGATTTTAAACTAAAAAGTTATTTGGATTCTGAATTCATTGGTTATAGAATGTATAGAAAATGTACTTCTAGAACATTCCATTTTTTAGGTGATTCATTAGATTCATGGTCTTGTAAGAAACAACACTCAGTTTAGCTTTCCATTGCTGAAGCCAAATATGTGGTAGCTAGAAGTTGTTTTGCTTATTTATGGTGGATGTAACACACAGTCAATGATTTTATCATGAGTTTTACTAAAAATAAAATACTATATGATAACACTAGTGCAATAGGATTAAGTAAAAACCCTACACATAATTCTCAAGCATAACGCATAGATATTAGGCATCACTTTCTTAGGGATCACACATTTAAAGGATATATCATTTTTTAATTCATCAGAAAGAAAGAACAACTTTATTATATATTTAAAAAAACATTACCTTATGAGATATTTGAATACATTAAATGGAAACTAGGAATGATAACTACAATGTAATAATTCATATCTACTTCTTGTTTAAACCAATTCATTACATTAAGACACTCCTTTTCATAGAAGTAGTACATATTATTGATTTTTATATAAACTTTTATTCTTTGAAATGTTTTATCTTTTCAATATAAGTCTACCATACTAAATAATATTTTATAATCAGACTCAAATTTAAGATTTAAAATTATAGAATATTAAAATTCTTTTTCAATTGGATTTTGAAAATCAATCAGATTTGAAATTTTAATTGAATTTTGAAAATCAATCAGAGTTGAATTCTAGATAGATTCAAAAATACTGATTTTGAATTCTAATTAGATTTGATTTTTTCAATTTCTTTTTGTAATTAAAATAAAAATCACATTTTAAAAGTTTTTATACAGTATTGAAAAATTATTGTATTCATTTTATATTTTTTTAGAATGAAATATTTATCTTATCGACACTTCTACTCTGAACGGTATTTTTCTATTTTTTTATAATTTAAACACAAATCAATTCTAATAATTTTTTCTCTAGGTTTTTGTTATTGTAAAAGTATTGTTTCAAAAAAATATTTGTTATCTCATTAATCATATTCTACCAATATGATAAAACTTTATATTAAAACTTCAAGAGTTTGTATTTATGATATATCTTTAGACACAATTATAACCATTAGATCAAATGGATTAAATATTGACCATAAAATTATCGTGTAATTTGAAACATCACTCAAATTTTCTTATAAATAGAGAACCAACCTCGGTCCCACATCTTTTATCCTCATAATTTCTCCAGGAAGCACTACTGAGTTTAAGACTTAGAATCTGATTCTTCATGTATGACTCGCTCATTTCAGGACTAAATGATGGATCCTACTCAAACCCAATATTATAAATGTGGTTTATCTTCTATTAGAGGTTAGTATCTAGGTATTTTGTTGAATTTGTTTATTCACCATTTAACAGAAGGATTCAATTCCATGGTTGCGAAGAACTCTACATCTAATAGTTAGATCCAAATTTTGATCTGTTTTATCCAGATATAGTATATTAATTATATAATTCATTGATGCTTTACAATTTGAGGGAAAATAAATTTTTTCTTTTAACATTTATAAAAAAACCTACGATATTTCTTAAGAATATGCTGACAGTCTTCTCGGTGTATCTGATGAGGGAGAATTTTTCTACTCCTCCAATAAATTACCAGAGTCTAAAGATACCTTTCTTAAAGAAAGAGAATAAAATTATTTGTTTAAATAGGCAGAATCTGAGGAAAGTTACACATCTTATCTCTGATCCTAGTTTCTTGGTTACATGGATGAAAGGGTTTCTTATCTCATGGAGAGGGGACAAAGATACCATAAGGGTATCTGATGTATTAATTTTACATAATCTTATTAATATGAAAAAGATAAATCAAACTGGATTGATTCATATGACTATAAATAATTTAAAGTATAAGTCTATTAAGTCATAGATAATCATGTTTTCTAGATTGATGATTAATTTGGCTGAAAGTAGCATGAGGGAATTCAATTCCTAATCATATCAGATCCTATTAGTGAAAATATTTTTTTATTAGTGAACATACAATAAGAAGATTTTTTTTAATCTGTAGTTAAAATTATTTGCGAACAATACAAAGGAATTTTCATCTGAGGAAAAACCTTCCTCCAAAAAAAGTTAGGAAGGATGAAAAGAAAATGAGAAAAAAATTATTTTCTTTTTGAAAAGAAACAAATGAATAATTCTTGGAAGTAGTTTATGAGTGGAAGAGAATAATGTAAAAAAGAAAATAATGAGAAACACATATCATTATTGACCCTGTAGAAGCCTTTTATATAAGTATTAATTCATAGGAAACCATAGAACTTCAATCCAAAAACAATAAATAGAATAGAAAACTTTCTAAATCTCTAAAATGTGAAAATTTTGATAAAAGAAACAAAATTGGCCTCTACTAAAATTATATTACCTGACACCATTGATAGTATTTTATTAAGATAAAAAATCTAAAGTTGATGCCATTTTTTCCTCTGATAATGGTAAAAGAAAAGAAATAATTATTTATAAAGAATTAATTTTACTGGGAAAAGTTGATTTGAGATCTAATCCTCAAATCATAAAAATCATAGAGAATGATAATAAAGGAATACAAGGTGATAAAAATTTATTCAAACAAATTGAAGAGTATTAATGTGAATGATATGTAAAAGAAGAAGAATGAGAGTTATGAGGATAATGAAAAAGTGAATGTGAATAACAAAATGAAAATGAGAAAGAAAAATAAGATTTCATAGAAAAATAATAGAATAGAGGTTCTGATAGCCACTAACTAAAACATATATGTCTTCCTAAAATAGGACATCTTTAAAAAGATGTATTCAAAAGTCAACATTCCTGGAAAAACTAAAATAACCTCAAGTTTAAGAAATTATTTCTTCATCAAATAAGGATAATGAAAATACAAAGGCTGAATTATAAAGAAGAATAACATTAAAATATTTCAGATTCAAATGAAAATATTGCAGATCAAGAAGATCATAACCAATATCTAAAGAGAAAGAATAAAATCACAGTGAAATAGGAAAAGAAAACAAAACAAGATTAATTGAATCAGATTCTGGATCCTAGAATATAATAATATCCTAAGGATCTGATTATATTTTTCACACTCTAACCAAAATAAAAAATTTCTTTCCATATAATCCAATACTAGAAACTAAAGTTGATTTGGTGGTAAAAATCCAATACATAAACTTGTATTCCAAAAATACTTTGGTAAAAAGGCTAATTGGATTAAAATAAGATTTAAAAATCATCAAATAAAATTAAAATTAAGATAAAAGGATCCATAATTAGTTTTTGAAACGATCAAAAAGAGTTTTATGATGACTTCAAAATTAGGGAATAGAAAATTTTTAATCTCAATAAATACCTGGAAGAAATCGATTTATCCTTTGAAAGTTTGACATGTGATATGTAATACAAAGAGGACTT
The DNA here is from genome assembly GCA_963277665.1 of Viscum album. Classification (NCBI taxonomy): domain Eukaryota; kingdom Viridiplantae; phylum Streptophyta; class Magnoliopsida; order Santalales; family Viscaceae; genus Viscum; species Viscum album. The sequence goes on along the minus strand of OY728165.1, from coordinate 166,575,741 downwards.
TCTTGAAACCCTGAAAAGGGATCTGATAAGAAGAATAAGTATATCTCTAACATGAAAACAATCTTGAATTTCTTGATTAATGATATTAAAATATTGAATTTCTATAAGGATGATATTTCCAATCAGATAATTCATTGAGAAAATTCTATAGAAAGAATAAAATTTCAGCAATCTCAAATAAAAATTTTGGAAGAAAAAATCATATTCAAGAAGTGGAGAAGATTGAAATAAATGAAATAATTTAGTTTCAGGTGGTAGGAATCTAGTAGCTAGAATATAAAAAAATCCCAAGAATAGTTTATGGATTAAATATAAGAATATAGAAAATAGTTCAAGAATATGATAGAAATTTTTTTATCTCTCATGACTCTGAATAAAGATCATCTATATTAAAACCTCGTATTGTATTGTTTTGGTTACTTGAAATATCAGCTAAACTCTTTTTCATCCATATTATCTCTTGATTACAAGTTCATTCTATTATATTTGGATGATAATGTAAATAATTTTTTTTCATATATATTGTTTCTCTAAACTATTCAGGTACCTCAAAGACAATTATAATTCTTTTTTGAAAATCATATAGGGGGATAATGATTTAGATAAAGTGTAAGAATACTTTTTTATAAAGGGGATAATACCTTATATAAGTGGAGAATAATATAGTAAGGGGGATATACCCTTACAATTGGGTAACTTCTTGTCTCATATACTTACAACTCGCAAATTGTTTTCCTTCATGTGAATATGATTTTTGTGAATATGATCAAGGGATGATGGGTATATGAAGAAATAGTATTATTCATCAGATCAAGGGATTATAAGACTAAGAATAAAGAGTCTTTGATAAATTTTTTTATTGAGGGATACTAGGGATAGGTGGACAAAATCTTTCCCATCAGATCATGGGTTTCCAAGGTTATGAAAATAGAGGTGTTGATCACCTTTTTGATCGATGGCTTCCGGGAATAAGAATATAGACTAAAGTTGATCATCATATAAAGTGAATACCCCCGTGTGGGTAATAGAAAATTTAATGAATTTATAAATAAATCAAACATTATACACGGTTATTAGATACCCTTTTCTTTGGGTTAAACAAATTTCATTCATTTACTTGTATTTCATTTCCACTAGTTTTATAATAGAGAGTTAATTCTATTTAATATTAATTTTTTATTCATGTGATTATGATAATTTTGTAATAATTTTCAATTATAATTTTAAATAATTATGATTACTTCAATTACCCAGTACGATTCTATATGCTTTATGATAAAACCATTATTAGTTTTTTACTCTAATTGTCATAACCACTATGATTATGATACTTACCATGCATACTATGAATACGATTAAATATGATCTATAGATTACATGTCGAAATCAAAATTATTATATTATCTTTATAATCAAACCTAGTGATAATCTATTTTATGTTTAATATATAAGAGGTCTTTTGAATTGAATTATTTTAAATTATTTTAAACTAAAATTTTATATGGACTAAAAATTGTTTTCAAACCTACAATTCACCCCATCTTATATTCGGCTAATTTAAATCCAACAATAAAGAACAAATAGATTCTCTAATAGAGATAAAATAATTGATTTTAATATTATTTATAACTAGATATCCCCATCCTAAACCATAATAATGAAGTCATAAGAATATGAATTATTTTTTATCTTAGGTAGAACCAATTCCATTTTATGAAACATCAATTGATGCATGTTCGGTCAATGTGATTCATAAGGAGCTTGACCAAATTGATAAAAATAATAATTTTTAATTTTTTCTAAGGCTTAAAAAAGTTGTGATCAAAACCAAGTGTTTTTATGAATCAAACATAAAAAATAAGGCTATGTGATAATTGTAAAGATACTGCTAGTGTTCAAGGGGTATTCCTATATTAAGGGCCACAATATAGTTGATGCACTTTTACCTATGGATCATATATGGATTAATTAGTTATTCCTTGATAAATCATTGAAAAAGAGGGTTAAGGTGTATCAAATAGAGGTAAAATATGTACTCATAAATGGTTTCCTTGAACAAGAATTAAATATTGAGAAAATGGATGGAATAGTTAGCCATAAAGTTCAAAGAATGGTGTGTTTGTCAAAGATATTTTTATACGAGTTAAATAAGCACAATGTTCCCAATACTGAAATCAATATTAGTATCCATGTAAGCTACTTTATCTCAGATAATGGGTTAACTTTAATATCTATTGTAAGAAAGATCAAGGTAAGTAAATGGTATTGATTATATAAGTGGATGACTAATATTCAAATTCTTGGATGATACCTAATGAAAATAATTTTCAGAACATAGGAGATTTTAATTTGAGATGTGCCTAATTTTTGACTTATCCTTTATCCATAGTTTTTCAGTTACTCCCTGTGACGTTTGAGACATTTTTATCATAAAGAAAATATTCTAAGGACGTGATGAATAGGTTTCAAATTAATGATTCTAAAATATTTTCTACTCAAGAGGAGATGAAAATGATATTTTCAAATGGTGGGGAAGTTAATTTGACTCTCTATAGGTGGATCATTTGTAGTTTAATTTACCTAATAGCCACTCAATGGGAATGTATGTTTTACACTTGTTAAGTATCCTACTATTAGATTTATATAATGTGAATTCACATGAATTCTATGAGATGAATATTTTTAAATGTCAATTTAATAGTAGTCATAGGTCTATATAATTTTAGAAATTCATAATAGAAAATTTTGGAATATATAGATACTGATCGGAGAGGTTAGGATGATGATAAAAAAACTACATCAAGAGGTATTTTTCATCGTAGAAACTTTTTTATTTATTAAAGAAGAAAAAAATCAACACTTCATATCCTTATGCACTACAATGGTTGAATATTTTGAAACAACTCATTCTTATAATCAATTGATATGGATGGGAAAATAATGCGATGATGTTTTAATTCGTGAGGTATCTCCTTTTTAAAACTTCTATGAAAACTCATGTACATAAAATATTAGTAATAATCTTATTAAAAAATCAAAGAGAAACCAAATTTAGATCAAATACCATTTCTTACTGGACAAAGATATGTAAAACGATATGAAATTGGAGTATGTGATCCCTATAAAATATTTTATAACATAATGATCAAGGCTTCACCCAAGGTGGGTTTTGAATAAAATAGTTGGATCGTGGTGTTTTAACTAGCCCATATCTCTAGATTATTTTAGAGATGAATACACCCACATCCTAGTGGAATATTTTTATTATAAAATATAGGATTTATTTACTCCATTTATTCCCTATGTTTATAACTCTATTTTATGAACCTTTAAGAATGTAATCATTAGGTCTATCGACAAAGGGGGAGAAAGTACTGATGTTAGAGAGAAATATGTGTATGTATTTTTTATTTTTTCCCATTGAAAAAGTTATATATTTCCAATTAGGGGAAGGCTGTTTAATATAATACTTAGGGTGAAGTCTATAAATTGAATTAGATTAAAATAAATATGTTTAATGACTTTTATCATTAGGATTCTCTCATCCAACTCTTTTTTCTCACACCGATGTAGTATCATGCGACCATAGAGTTTGTGATTGATAAATCATTGATTAACTAAGTTGAGTAGAAATTAGATTATTATTAAACTTAAAACAAACCTAAATGGGTATATTAATGACACCAATACCATTTCTGTTTAGTATTGATTGCTTTTTTGAAAATTAACCCTGATTTTTGATGTTAATGAAGGTTGTGGAGAAGAGGTGATTCTTGGAATATTTCTAAGGATTCATCCAATTCATATGGTTATATATAGAGGATAAATATATAAGAGATAGAGATTATATATCATTGTAAATGGCATATGATGTATTGAATTTGTAATAGTTCAATGAAATATAAAATACATTACATCTTATGGGGAAAACAATAGAATTTCTTCATCACTAGATTTTAGGGGGAGCCTACAAAAATGAAGGAACCCTACTCAATGAGGTGAAATGAAGGGATGAACATATATTTTTCAATGAGACTAGTTTATTGAGGAGGCCTATAACATGGAGGAAATTATATTCCATATTTTGTTGAATAATTAATATCCTTACTATAGAAACATTTAGCGACAAAGAAAGTGTCCACATAGATTTTTCAAGACAATTGTAAAATTCAGCATTCTTATACTATTGTAAAAAATACTCAATTTTATATCAATTTAGAATAATATTCCCATTATAAAACATACCCTAATGTAATATAGAGTATGAATTATGTAGTTATAATTATTTTATTTCTTACATTACAATATTATCCTATGTTATAGTGTAAACAAGCACACTGTAGTTGGTTTGGTGAGCTGAGAAATTAGAATGGATCATTGTGTGATCATGTAAAGTACGTGGAAGATATTTATACAATGAAAAAATTATACTATCCATGAGAATATAATATGTAAATTAGCAGAACAAGATCATATAATTTTATGTAATTAATCTTCTACATCATAGTAAGGATGACAACACCATGGTGGAGCATTTAAAGGAGAAGTCTACAAGATTTTATCTGAGATCATGCCATAACCAACATTTTAAGGAAAATATTAATTTCTAAAATAGATGTTATAGTTGGGATTTAAGGCCTATTACGTAAATAAAATGGTCTTTAATCACCACCTAAAGGTGGGGATGACACATTGAATGATCCTAGGATGAGATTGAAATAACTAGACGATCCATTTCATTTTGATGAGATTAAAGTAGTTGAATTGTCTACAACCACACACAAAATCTATAAAAATTAACAATAATAGATATAATTGTAGATTTGGTGATTAAACACTCATAGACATATTATTTTAGAGGTTTTCTCTATGAATTCATGGGAATTTATGGAAACAAAGAAGGTGAATTTTCTAGGAACATTATCTCACTGGAATGTCCTCAGGTTTTGTAGAATAGAATTACATAGAAAGGTGTATTATCACATTAATATATTTTTAATAAGTTTCTTATCAGGGTAGGATCTATGATTTCCGCTTGTGATAATATGTATTTATATTTTATAGTTTGTGTGAATAGCGTGTTTGGATGGTCAGTTTGACCTCTCTATAGTTTCAATCAAATAGATGAAGTGTTCTCATGTGTTTCTAGTGTAAAGGAACATTTCCTTTGCATGCTCCTTAGAATATATTGGTTGCGGTGAACCATGTAAAAATATCATTTTTATATATTTAGTTCGTTTTAATGAAGGAAACAAAATTAAAGGAAGAGGTTTTTCTACATTGAAATAATATAATTTTATTTTAAGGGGTATAGTTTCAAAATTAGAAATTACCTAATTCAACCTATCCTCTTAGGGTAATACACTACATAAGATACCAATAAAACAAACAACAATCACAAAACCAAAATAATTACCAAGGATAAAAAAATAAATCATCATGTTATGTAATCCTGGGATGACCAATTACTAACTATAATGATTTTCATCGCTGAAATTTTGTTGGATAAGAAGAAACATAGGATACACATAGATCTACCACATTTGGGACAAAATTATCTGAAGCCAAACCATGGAGAAAAAATTTTAAACACAACCATGATGAATAACCACAAATAAAAATAGGGGATAATGAAGCCACATGAAATGATCAAAAGATCCATCATCGAAACACCACACCAACCCGAACATGATCCACCATGAGCACCATCACCCCATGACTGGGATGTGGTATGTATTAATAGTTCTTTTAGTAATAGAAATGGTGGTTACGATAAGTCCTTAATCTATAAGAAACAAAAAACCAAACTGTAACCTACACCAGAGAAAAAATAAACACAAATACAAAGGAACAACAAAAAAGGAAGACCAAAAGATCCATGAAATTTTAATGGGAATCTCTAGGACATCCACCAGTATAACCCCAAACCATAAAATATAAAATCAGTCCAAAAATAATGATGGGTTATTTCCTAATGATATAGGATTTTAGATCAATTTATGGAAGCTAGTGATATAATAAAATTTAAGTAATGACTACACTAAATAGACCTACCAAATTATTGAAGGAAAACTCAAAAAACAAAATAACTAAGACATCAAAAAACCCATAGTAAAGAATTATTACATCGAAAAATGATAATATTTGAAGAATTTAAAGGTATGAGAACCCCACCACCTGAATTCGATGAAAGGGTGCGGTGAATATGTTTTTTGGAGAAACCTATCTTGAGATATAGAGAGAGAAAACCCTATGTGTGGGGGGAGATCCATTCTCATGATTTCATCATCAGTAAAAATTTAGGATACTCATAAACATACTAGACACACACACAAATATATATAAAAACACACACACACAAATATATATATATATATATGAAATAGTTTACAAACACACACATATAACAATGCATATACATATAAACACACACACACACAAAAACACAAACACACACACATATATATAATTATATATTATGACTATATATGTAAGAAGATGTTATAAAAATAAATCAATCACAAATAAATATTTATTTTTCCTATAAAAACATATCATACTTTTGAGTACATACCACAGGCTTATAAGACTATACATCTATAGGATTAAGGGAAAATTAATTTTAGATTCACTATGATGCATATATTGATGAAGCAGTTGAAATTTCATAGTTTCTAGGTTAGAAATAAAAAGGGAATGAAATTTAGGTAATATTTCTAGAATGTTCTGAAAAAGGTGTTTATTATCATTTTTATAAATCATAGTGATTATAAATGATATCCTTTATTTGTTCTCATTTTATAGATAATAATTGTTAGATTATATATTAAAAAAAATTAGCCTTAAGAGGTTGGTGTGATTCAAACATTATTTTTGAGTCGATGATTATTTTGGAGAAATAATTAACCTAGAAATCTCATCTAGAATTATATTCCAATTTTTTAATAAATATTTTTTTTAAACAATACATTTATATTAAAAAAATTATTATTTTTTTCAATTTGGTTTATTTTTTATATTTTGAACCATCTTCAGGTTTACCAGCTTTGGGTAGATATTTTAAAAATAATTTTTATTAAGAAAAAAATGAAAATAATATTGAAATTTGAAGAATTACGCGACTATATTGAACATTTTGACCCTTGTGTTTCTTCATGATAGTCATATCCAAATATAAAAATCTCTATTTAATTAAAGTGTTATTTCTATTTTTCAATTTTTCTTTGGTTTTTGTTATGATTTCAGAGTACCAATATTTCAAGAATTTTATATCTATTAAGATAAATTCTATAGATAATTAAAATTAAATTTCTAACAATACAAGAATTGATGAAACATACCCTTAAACTATAGAATGATGTGTTTGGAATTCATTGATTTAATACATAAGTTTTTAGTGTATTATGAGAGACCTATTTATAGATTTAATATACTTTAAACTGTAAATTAATGTGATAAACCCACTCATTAAATAACCACCTATAGTTGTAAAGATAACAATAGCACACGTGTTGAAACAATGGATTGTTGTTCTGTCAACATGGTCCTCTATTTTATCCACCATTAAGAATTCATAATTTTTTTATGTATTTAATATTGTGTATAAATATTAAACCATTTTCAATTATATATATATATTTATATAAAGGTTCATTTGTATGTTTGAATGAATAGAATTCATCGATTTTAGTTTCCCTTTCAATAATATCAAAGATCATTATAATATCACCATTACGAAACAATGATTTCACACAACCAATTCAGAATATATCTATTGAGTGATAGTACCAATAATGGTCAAAGATAAATAATCTATCCTTTTTCATGCAATTACATGTTTACAAACTATTAGATATAAATGTTTTAAATATATTTTAAAAATAAGTGTCTCACAATGCATTTTTCTGACCCTCCATCAAATTTAGTTGATTTTTTTATATAATTTATTATGAGGCCATTATATTTGGTCTAAAATGTACACATAGAAATTTAATATATAAAATCATATTGTAAATTCATAGAAAATTTGATTTTATTTTATGAAGTTCATGTTTAATTTCATAGATTTTCTATTGGTGAAGAAACCCATTAGATACACCTTTTATTCATGGAAAAATTTAGTCAAAAGTGTTGGTGGGGATTACAAATATTATTTAGAGATTTTAGTCAATCTTTGGGGTGGCTTCCCTTTTCAACATCATATAATAGGACTAAAATTTCAAGTTTAATATCATGGATGTTCTATTGGGGATTATCCCTATCCATTTCACCTTCAAATCTGAATATTTTTAGAGTAAATTCTTTATGGGGGTTCCATATATTTTAGGGGAACTTTCCTTCATCCCATGAGGTGTCTTCCCACTAGAGATTGTAGGAATAAGAGGAATACATGAAGAACCAGACATTCTAGTGTAATTTCAAGGAATATGTACTGGTGAAACAACCTATTGATTTCCCCTATTAATCATGATAACTATTAGTATAATGTGTGTTTAGAAACTCCCAAAAAATTAAATAGGACATTCTATCATCCCATGATGAGGATTCCCATTGGAACTTCCATGAATAAGTGGAATAGAAGCTCTCCTATATGTTCAATTTTAAATTCCTAGAAGTTCTAGTGAAAATAAACCTATCTATTACCCATATCAAGCATTTACAATCATAGTGAAATGTGTCTGAGGGGATTCTAAAAATTTCAATTGAACATTTATTTTTCTATTGTGTTGGATTATCACTAAAAATTCCATTAATAGGTGGAATTGAAGATCCACTGGATATTTCAATATAATTGTTTGGAATGTTTTGTTGGAAAGTAGCCTATCAATTTCCCCTCTCAAGTTAATTTTATTTGGAATTTTTCGGTGTGGATTATATTAATATTAGTGTAACTTTTAGTCATACCATAAAATAGATTCCTAATCAAACTTCCATGAATATTTATAATGGCAGTTCTACTGGAAGTTCCACTGGAATTCCATTGAAGTACTAATAGGGATGAAACCAATCCACTGTACCTCTTAGGCATGTAATATTTAAGTGTAATTTGTTGAACTTGTGTTTTATTGGATTACATAAGTCACATACTAGGTTTTAGTCATTACCAGAGGTGTCCATCCACTTTAACCTCTAATAATAGTTTAAAATCATTCACTTTCCATTTAAATTTCAACTATACTAAATAATGAATATATAATATGGTAATATTTTTCATAATTTCTAATGACACTATAATATCAACTGATATTGAAAATACTAATTAAAACTATAATTTCACTAAATGTTTCAACAAAATAGATAACCTTCATTCTTCTACCACCAAGGAATCTTGTATACAATGATAGATTTTTATGTAGGAGAAACACAACAATGTGTTATTAAATATTTTTCTTGTTCCAAATAAAAAATAAAAAAAGCCATTATTTTGAGGAAAATTGACAAGTTCCTTTGTTGAGAAGTACCATATAAAGAATCACTTCAATTTAAATAAATAATAATGGTAATTTCACATTATAGTGTTGGGGTGAGGCACAATAGTTCCCAAATCTACCATTGGATGAATCAAACACTTCACATAATTAGAGAAAGAATCACAAGAATTTCCATATGTAGGAATCAGGTTCCATGTCAAGGTTTCATTATAAATGGATAAACTAGTCCCAAAAATCAAATATATATCATTCACCATTCACATACAAATAAAATGTTTGGGAATACCCAAAGACATATTTACACATCAAAATATTATACTATAATATCTTCTTAATATTATAACTTGATACAATTATTGTCCAATTAAGGGAGGGGGTTTGAGAGGGGTGGGGGGAAGTATAAACAGGGTGAGTTATATATATATATATATTTGGGTGTCTATGTGTGTTGACTGTCATTGGGTGGCATGTTATCTGTTTATTCCCTCTATAGACACTCAAATTTTTAATAGATATTCAATAATAATTCCAGTAACATTAATCATTATGAAACTATTGATATTATGTTTAAATAACAATACACACATATAGTAAAAAAAACTGTATTTCATGATCATTAAAACTAAATGTATGTTAGATTCGAAATAGAACACAACTTATCTCTAATAATTACATGATGTGAATGCATTTAAATGTTTTATTATTTCTAATTTTTATAATAGAATTAATTTAGCAAACCTAGTTAAGTTTTTTTTTTATTAAATTGAAAAAAAAAATTATTTTTTTATATAATATTTTTTTTAATTTTTTCAAATACATAATTATTTATTTTAATACCATTTTATAAGTAACCCTCAAATTTAAAGTATTTCAAAAAAAAATATGATGATGTAAATTAATGACTCGTAATTATATTCAATTTCATCCAAAAATAAACAATCAATTGAATACTAAAAATTGAAGTCATTTTTACATGAAAAAATAGTGTGAATTTATTCTTTTCACATAATATTAATAAAATAAATGTTTTATGTTTTTCAAGATAACAAATATTTAACTTTCAAATATGTTTAATTTTCTAATTAAAATACAAAAGAGTCTTCATTTATTTTATATTAATTCAAGAAACATTTCATAATTTAATATATTTACTTTCCTGTAGATATATGTAGGTTTTATTATCCAAAATATATCGATTTATAAATTTATGCTAACAGGTAATGAGAATACTAAATTAGTTATTTTAGTTGAAAATAATATTTATACTAGTTTAAAAATAATTTATTATTATTATTATTCTCTTCACGGAATAATAAATGGTGGTTCAATTTCAATAAAAATCATCGTTCACTAGCTTCTTCGATTAGATGGCCTCGTCTTTTTAACCTTATAGCTTTTATCATGATTCTTTTTTTCTAATGTAGGTATGTTCATGATCAAATACATTGATAAAATATTTTATATAATTAAAAAAATAAAAGTTTAATTAAAATCTATACAAAATTCAGTCTATATATAAATAAACTAATTTTAATCCTTTACAGTACATAAAGCTCAAAAAAATAGATCATGTAAGAGTAACTCTATCATTCATTGGATCAGGAATGAATAAAATAGTATTGTTATTCCAAATATTCTCCCAATCATACTCACACACACACCCAACAAAATTGAATAATTTTATATGGGTTAGTTTGAAGACCTATATCCTTAAGGATTTACCTTATCTTATTCCAATGGGATAATATAAAATACAAATTTATTTAAACACGTATATAACCTATATTTATTTCATGGGTAAGAAGAAAATAATTAAATGGCTAGTGAAAGTTTTTTTTCTCTAGATGGTCAAGACATTTATAGTGTTGATTATTTTTATTCAATAATCAACAATATCTTACTTGATGAAAAATATCACCAAAATAAGATACTTAATTAGTTCATTATACTACCTTCTCAATTACTAAAAGAATATAATTTAGGTGAGATATTAATCAAGTACAAATATTGTTGGAACTCTACCACTATAACAACCATCTTAAACAAGTTATTTTTTTTGTTTTCATGATATTCTAATGTGAGATACACCTTTCCAAGACAATATCACATATAAAATGGAACCAAACATCAATATTCTTAGTATAAATATGCTCAGTTGAATCCTTTAAAAGAAAAATAACATTTTGGATATTATAAATGAAATCAACATTTTACTAGATAATCCCTAAGTCTATTATTTAGACATATAATCAGATAGATTTTGTGAATGCTTCTATCCCAGCCATATAATGTACATAAGTAGTAGAAAAATCCCTTATTGATAGTTGAGTAGATCTATATCCAATTTTTACTCCAACCATATAAAAAATATAACAAATTATGGATCAACTCTTATTAAGGTATCCAACATAATTATAATCAAAATAGGTGACAAGAAATCTCCCCACACATTTATTTTTGATAATCTCAAAGAAACATATATGGTAGCTTATATATACCATATAATTCATCTTACATGGTACCAATTACCTTTCCCATGGCCATGAATGTACTAACATACCATGTTCTCTCCATGTGAAGTATTAGGTTGCGTAAACACAATCAAATACAATAAGATTCCTACTAAAATTTGATAAGTAACAAAAACCATATATTCAATATCTTCATTTTACATTAGAGATAATGATCCACTATGATTAAAAAGATATGTTAATGGGATGATGAATGGTTTTGTTTTTTCATCATCATCAAACCATTTGAGATATTTCTTCAAAAAATCATCTTAGTTTAGGGTAATTCTATTCTTATCTCAATATCATGAAATACTTACCTCAAGAATATTATTATCTCCTCTAAGATCATTTAAATAAAATTCAATGTTGATATAATCTTTCAAAATATAGATTCTCACCTCAATTTTACATGGAATCAACATATAATACACCTATAAAACAGGGATGATAAATGTACCCTTTAATATTTTCATGAAGTATGAACTATGATCAAAATGAATACAAAAATTTATTTGACACATTATAAAATTTACAAACCTTTTTCAGAAAAATCTAAAAGGTCTCATTTGTCCATACAATGAATTTTTAATCTATAAATACAATTTTTATAGATTGTTATAAAAAACATATCATATTGGGTCATATATATCTCTTCCTATAATGATCTACTAATAAAAGTGTTGTAACATCATGTTAACATAAAATTATATTAATCTATTCAACAAATGATAATAAAGTTATGATTTATGAATACATAAAAATAGGAACAAATAGTTTAAATATATATCTTTAATTTGGGAATATACCATAGAAACATGTATATCTATGTACCTCAAACTATTCTTTATGGTTTCATCTTCCTTTTTGAAAAACATACTTTTGTAAAAAACTATGTTTTGTTCTTTAGAGGGGGAACAATATACCATTTTTTATTTTAATGTAGGGAAATAATTTGTTATTAAATAGATTTATTCTATAATTCCATCTCTTTGATATCTAAAACATATTGATAGTTATGTAGAAATTAATATTATAATAATAAAATTGAATTAAAATCATATCTATATAAATATTAGGTCTTTCTATGTTTTACCTGATCTACTGGTGGAAATAAGCTCATGAGGAACATTTTCCAACAATAGAATAACTTCTTCTTCTAGAAAAAATATCTTTATTATCACAACACTTTATTACCTATGGAAATCGATCAATCTGTTGTGGAATTTTATGAACTCTAATGGAAAATTTTTCTAAACCATCCATTTCAATAATTGAATCATTTTATATCACCTTTATAGATTCATCAAATGTAAAAACATTACTATAAAGTATAATTTTTTATTCTGGATCCAATTGTTGGATATAATTTACACCACCACTAAAGAAAAAAAATATAAATTTCATTTCACTTAGTTACAATTTCGGGTATTCCCATAAAAAATATTTTTTTATTCATTTTCAAGATATAACCACATTTAGGGGTGATTGGTAACCTTATAAAGTTATGAACTATACTTAGTGATAGATTCTAAAAAATTACAATACATCTTTAGATTATTGGAACCATGAATATTGTAAAGGTCCAAAAATGTCCTAAATTGGTTCCACTTCAATTCCTCGTGAATAAGATCCAAAACTTATGTTGCTATATTTTCCAATATTTTAATGAAATCATCTTTATTTATCTTTCACTATGAAATACTTAAACCAAGACATGATTGTAATGTTTAATTGGAATATCTTGGGTTTTTGGAGTGAGCTAAAAACCTCTCCATTTTGAATTGGTGTGAAGTGCACTGTGTTGCATTTGTTGTCAATGAGGTATGTTGTTGTCAAGGAATGAATGGATGGATGTCAAGGAGTTTCAATATGTGAATGACAAAGGATGTGATGGTGTTGGTGAGGAGAAGAGAATGGCCATGGTACTAAGATGCATGTCACTTAGGAGATTCACTAAGTGACATAGGATGTTGTGGTTGAAACATTTTCTATGTATATGAGACGATTGCTGAACTGATCTTTAAGTTCCAAGAACTTGTATCAACTGGATACAATGTCACAACAAGCTCTAGAAGGCCATGCATTGTTAAGACAATGCATGAGGAAGTGAATGGGATCCATCCACAACTTCTAAGTGGATGAAGTGGATTAATGAAGTCCATGCACTAACACTTAGTGTATGTGAATCAGAAGAAGATCCAATTGATCTCTGATTGGATCATTGAAGAATTTTGATGAATTATTTGATTCAGGAGCATCGGTTGAAGGATGAACCTTCAAGAATTTCACTCCTAAGTGAAGATTAAATGTTGAGGAAGAATTGGAGGAATTCAAATGAAGAAGAGAAGATAAGAAGCATAGAGGCATTTGGCATTTGGCATTTACACTTGTCACTTTGTTTTTCTTAACAAAGCACTTGTGTTTTTAAGTAGAAAAAAATAGCCACCAAGGAAGGCCAGCCGAGGGTCATCACCCAAGGCTCATGTGGGGCTCGAGGTCACCACGCCCATGGGGAACCCTCAGGCCAAGGCAGCATATCCCTGAGGCAGAAGGTCGGGGCCGTGTATAAGCCCCGGGCCACGCAGGGGATCAGGCCTGCGCAGCGTGAGCGCGAGGAGCGCGCCCGTGTTGTGCATAGTGGGCGCCATGGCGCGCCCGAGGGGCAGGAGTGGGCGCAGAGCACGCCCGCAGAGAGAACCCAGTGCGGGGCGGCACCGGGAGGGGAGAAGTTCAATTGAGCTGAGGATGGCACGCGGTGTTTGATAAACCGCGTGGAAAATGGCCGGCGATTCGATGTGGGACGCGCATTTTTGCCGCGGAGCAAATCGTGGCCATCCATCTGATCTCGCGGACGATCTGCGCCACACATCTCATCGCGCCATTCGCGATCTGATCCAGGCCGTCCGAATACTATTTGATCGCCTGATCCGACGGCTCTGAGGCATCTCCTTCCTCGAGCTTGAGCCGAGGACACCCCGTGCCACCCGCGACCTCGCCATGAACCAGAGGCGCCTCCGAGCAATGTTTTTGAGTTCCCAGCCACCATAGTTCGAGCTGAAGTATTCATGGAGTTCGTCTGGATGTAACGAATACATCCATGCATAAATATTGGTTTGCATGCAACAAAGGAGAGATTTCGAAGTTCGGCCGAAGGCAAACGAAGTGCCGAGGCCATGAGGATTATTGCTGTGCATGGTTTGTGCCTAAACGAAGGCCGTGCATGCGTTTGAAGTCGCATGCATGTGAGGAGGAAATTAAAAATGACTTAAACTGCGTGAAACAGAGGAGAAACAAGATTTTGGAAAATCTTGAAAACCCGAGATATTCGGGAGTTTGAATTTATAACCACGCGGATGTTTTGAGGCATTTCTCTGCCTATATAAAGAGAGCCCGAAGCACAGAGATTGCTTGCTGAAGTTCTTGTTGAAGATTTGTGTCCCGTGAGAGCCCTCTGCCTCGCGAAGACGAAGCCCCGCGCACACTTGCGCGGTGAAGTCCCTTGCGCGCTGCTCCTTTGCGCGACAAGAAGAAGAGGTTGGGCTGCGCCAACTTGCACGCTCCCTCTGTGCACCGCGGCCCCCTGCGCGGTAAGCAATTGTGCGGCAGTGGCCACCCGAGGCCTTGCGCGCCTTGCACCGGTTGCACCCGAGCCTTGCGTGACTAGTTGGCAGTGCACACTTGCGCGCTTGCATCAAGCCCTTGCACGACAGTGTTGAAGGAGAGGCACTGCACATCTTTGCGCGACGCCTTGCACCCATTGGATTTGCAAGAAGAACCTACGGGCAGTAGATGTGGAATGGAGGAGGCCGAGACCACACATTGGTGTGTGTGTGTGTGCACAAAAGAAATAACAAGGCCGAGACACCTTAGTTGTGTGCAAGAGGAGGAGGCTTTGTGCTTTGTGTGCACAAAGAATAAAGGAAGGCTGAGGCATAGCTTGGGGGTGTGAAAAAAGAGTGGAGGCCAAATATACACTCATTGTGTGTGTGCAAATCAAAGAACAAGTTGTGTGTGCAAGACAACAAAGTGGCCGAACCTAGTGTGCGCACTAAAAGTGTGTTCACCTAGAAGAAGAAGAAGAGGACTCACACAACGTATAACACACATTTATGTGTGTAATCAAAAGGAATTAAACGTGTGAAGGAAAAGAAGAAAGAGGAGACCCACACACTAAAGTAAAACACACTTGTGAGTGTGTAAACAAAAAGAACAAAGTGTGAAGAAGTAAGTAGGTGTGTGTGCTAAAAGTATTTACACCCATTGTGGGTTTATCACACCAAGGAGAAAAAGGGGAGTGTATGCATGCATGCATGCACGTGCAGACGTGAACAAAGATAAATCAGTGGTGTGCATTTGAGTTGTCCAAGACCAGGAGTTCTTGAAGAGTTTTGAGAAGCCATGCAATCAGTGCATGAGGATGTTGAGATACCATGCACTCAGTGCATGAAGTTGATGTGAAGTCAGACTGAAGCCAGACTGAAGTTAGAGATATCAGTTGTCTGAGTTTTCAGTGATTGAGAAGATCCTGATCAACAGAAGTGATCAGAAGCTTTGAGCAAGACCAGCAGACCTTATCAGAGGCTGTTGAAGATTCTTGAAGAGAGAAGCCGGGTCATCCTTAGAAGAAGGTGATAAAGCCTGAGCAAGACGAGAAGACCTGATCATCACAAGTGATCAGAGGTACAGAGCAAGGCCAGCAGTCTTTATACAAGAATGCTGAAGATACTTGAAGAAGCTTAAAGTGAAGAAGAGCTACTCGTGTGACTCGAGGAGCCAGGAGAATCCCCCTGTGAGACTCAGGGTGGAAGAAGTCTTCAGTGGGATTCTGGAGCAGGCCAGTGGGACTCTGGTAACACTGTGGGACGCAGTATAAAGACCCTCCTGTGGGACTCAGGAGAGATACAGTGGGACTCTGTATCGACCATTGTAATTCTGACAGATTATAGTGGAGAATCCATGTTGGGGTGTTTAACCAACCTGGCAAGGACGTAGGCCTTTGGTGCCGAACCTTGTAAATCCTTGTGTCGAGTGCCTTTACATTTACTGCATCATTCGTGGAAAGGTGAGAGATACAAGAAGAGTGGATCGAGGCTTTAACCAGCCATAGAGGTTTAATTGATTAAGAATCAATTAGTAAAAAGTTTTAAAGGATCACTGATTCACCCCCTCCCCCTCTCAGTGATTCACACTGATCTGGGCACTTCAATTGGTATCAGAGTGAGGTTACCTCTAAAAGATCTAAGGGAGTCTTTATGAAGTGCAGATTTGAGGAAATGAGCGACCAGCCTCAAATGGAGATATCTGCCATGACTCAGAAAAATAGAAAGAAGAAATAGGCTAAGAAGATGAAGAAAACCTGTCCTAGCTGTGATGAAGTTGGAACAATGAAAGATCTTCAAAGTGAAATCGAATATCTTCAGAAGACAGTCCCCAAGGAAGTGGCAATGTGTATAGCTACAGGAATCCTTGATCTTCAAGAAGAAAAATCACAGTTAGAAGAAGAAGCCAATGCAATGGAAGATCAATTGGCAAAAAGGGTTGGCATAACCAACACTCTCAGAAAGCTGGTGAAGGCTAAAGATGAAACTGTTTCTCTTTGCAATGAAAGATATGAAGACACTGCTGAAGAATTGCAAAGAAGCCTTTCTGAGAAAGAATTCTTTATGATATTGGTCAAAGTTGTTTTCCATGCACTGGAAAAGAGGCATAAAGTGTCAATGAATGTCAGAGATGCTCAACTCGAAGACCAAGTCAAAATGATGAAGGAGCTTGACAACTCATTGCATGAAATAAAGAAGGTGCATGATGACCAGATGGAACAGCTGAAACAGAATTGGGAAGGTAGGCTAAGAACTATTGAGGATGAGAAGAACTCCCTCAATATGAAATGCTTAGAACTAGAGGTGATATTGAAAACTCAGCAATTACCCAAAGCCAAAGCCTCCCAGTCAGCTGAAAGGAGAAATGTTGCTACTCAAGTATGCATTGAGCAGGATGATTCTAAAAGAAAGACATCCTCTAATAAAAGGGCAACAACTTCTAAAAAGAAGGTACCATTCATCCCATCTTGTACTCATGCCTCTAAATGTGTTTCCAAAAAAAGTGCAGGATGGAAGAATAACTCCAAACAAGTATGGATGAAGACAAAAGAGAGCTCTCCTGAAACAACACAGCAAGTCAAGAAAAGTACCCAACAATCAGAAGGACTAAAAAGGTCAAGATTTGTGGGTCAGTGTTGGTGTTGTAATAAGTATGGGCACTGTGCAAAGGATTGTTGGTACAATCCACTGAATGTTAAAGCACAAAGGAAGCTCATGCCTAGGGGGAGAAAGCCAGAAGAAAAGAAGCAGCATCCACAGGTCCAGAGACATCTGTTTACTGCAAATAGATTTGGATTACTTGAAAACATCTGGGATGACTGCAAAAGTGGTCAAAAAGATACATGTCAATCTCCAACTGTATCCAGAGCTCAAAAGAAGAAAAGATCACAGAACCTGGCTCAGAAATAATCCTTGGGAAGCAAGCAGAAGAAAGCTGAAGATGCTCCCAAGAAGACCTTGGAGTCTAAATCCAAGAAGGGTGATGCATCCAGAAGGACCACCAAGAAGAAATGCTTCTACTGTGGAAAGAAAGGATATATCATGGATCTTTGTAAAGAATCCATGAAATTCAATAGAGGCAGACTGGACTCAAACAGACAATCAATCCAAAAGAAGCAGAAGGGATTGATTGAAAACAAGTTGCCTAAGAAAGGTAGCTTGACAGCATCAAAGGAACCATGTGAAACTTCCAGAACTGAGGCCACACTTCCAAATGACTTGTTACTCATATGGCCAAATCAGTTGCAACTTGCCAAAGATCTGAAAAGAGATGAAGATGAAGTTCTGTAAATTGCTAAGGCAAAAGGGAAGAAGAAGATTTCACATGAAGATGTATTGAGATCCACACCAGCACAAACATCATTGAAGATCAAATGTGCAAGTGTGAAGAATGGTGAAAATGGGACATCTCGGTTGAGAGAATCTTATCAACCTTGTTGTTCACATTGATGAACCAAGGAGGTTCCATCTTATTCCCTAATCACTTGTATTTACATGTGCTAACATTGCAGGGAATTGAAGATGATGATCATTCTCAGATGGAGGATGGTTTTGGAAAGAATGGAGTGCACCCCTTGAGGGGGAGCCAATCTGAAGAAGATTGAATTCTTAGATTAATACCATCTTGAGAACAGTGAAGGTATTCCAATCATACTTTCATCCCTTGTTTCTTAATTGAGTTTATCTTGTCAATTAAGGGGGAGTATGGATTGAAGACAAATGGATGAAAGGGGGAGCTTTATCTTTGCACCTGAACTTTCTAATGAGTTTTGTGAAGTTGTGCAGGATTTAGCAAATTCATTGTTATATCTGAAAAATTTGAAACCCCCAAGCATGATCTCACATGTGTAGAGAATTATGGACATCTTTGAATTCCTTGGTTACATCACTCTTGTTTTCTACACCGGGTTAGCCCAAGTAGACTTAGAGCTGATTTACTAAAGGTTCATTGCTCAAGAGAAAATGTGACATCATCCCTCTCTTAGTGATTTTAAAGAAAATGCTTTTATAAGGGAGGAAGAGATCTTTGAAAGAGAACCACACCACACCTTTTCATTTGATTGCCAATAAGGGGGAGAAATATTGGCACACATATTGACCCATTCATATGTGCTCTAGTGTATTGCCAACAAATACAAAGGGGGAGATTGAAGTGCACTGTGTTGCATTTGTTGTCAATGAGGTATGTTGTTGTCAAGGAATGAATGGATGGATGTCAAGGAGTTTCAATATGTGAATGACAAAGGTTGTGATGGTGTTGGTGAGGAGAAGAGAATGTCCATGGTACTAAGATGCATGTCACTTAGGAGATTCACTAAGTGACATAGGATGTTGTGGTTGAAACATTCTCTATGTATATCAGACGATTGCTGAACTGATCTTTAAGTTCCAAGAACTTGTATCAACTGGATACAATGTCACAACAAGCTCTAGAAGGCCATGCATTGTTAAGACAATGCATGAGGAAGTGAATGGGATCCATCCACAACTTCTAAGTGGATGAAGTGGATTAATGAAGTCCATGCACTAACACTTAGTGTATGTGAATCAGAAGAAGATCCAATTGATCTCTGATTGGATCATTAAAGAATTTTGATGAATTATTTGATTCAGGAGCATCGGTTGAAGGATGAACCTTCAAGAATTTAACTCCTAAGTGAAGATTAAATGTTGAGGAAGAATTGGAGGAATTCAAATGAAGAAGAGAAGATAAGAAGCATAGAGGCATTTGGCATTTGGCATTTACACTTGTCACTTTGTTTTTCTTAACAAAGCACTTGTGTTTTTATGTAGCAAAAAATAGCCACCAAGGAAGGCCAGCCGAGGGTCATCACCCAAGGCTCATGTGGGACTCGAGGTCACCACGCCCATGGGGAACCCTCAGGCCAAGGCAGCATATCCCTGAGGCAGAAGGTCGGGGCCATGTATAAGCCCCGGGCCACGCAGGGGATCAGGCCTGCGCAGCGTGAGTGCGAGGAGCGCGCCCGTGTTGTGCATAGTGGGCGCCATGGCGCGCCCGAGGGGCAGGACTGGGCGCAGAACGCGCCCGCAGAGAGAACCCGGTGCGGGGCGGCACTGGGAGGGGAGAAGTTCAATTGAGCTGAGGATGGCACACGGTTTTTGATAAACCGCGTGGAAACTGGCCGGCGATTCGATGTGGGACGCGCATTTTTGCCGCGGAGCAAATCGTGGCCATCCATCTGATCTCACGGACGATTTGCGCCGCACATCTCATCACGCCATTCACGATCTGATCCAGGCCGTCCGAATACTATTTGATCGCCTGATCCGACGGCTCTGAGGCATCTCCTTCCTCGAGCTTGAGCCGAGGACACCCCGTGCCACCCGCGACCTCGCCATGAACCAGAGGAGCCTCCGAGCAATGTTTTTGAGTTCCCAGCCACCATAGTTCGAGCTGAAGTATTCATGGAGTTCGTCTCGATGTAACGAATACATCCATGCATAAATATTGGTTTGCATGCAACAAAGGAGAGATTTCGAAGTTCGGCCGAAGGCAAACGAAGTGCCGAGGCCATGAGGATTATTGTTGTGCATGGTTTGTGCCTAAACGAAGGCCGTGCATGCGTTTGTAGTCGCATGCATGTGAGGAGGAAATTAAAAATGAGTTAAGCCGCGTGAAACAGAGGAGAAACAAGATTTTGGAAAATCTTGAAAACCTGAGATATTCGGGAGTTTGAATTTATAACCACGCGGATGTTTTGAGACGTTTCTCTGCCTATATAAAGAGAGCCCGAAGCACAGAGACTGCTTGCTGAAGTTCTTGTTGAAGATTTGTGTCCCGTGAGAGCCCTCTGCCTCGCGAAGACGAAGCCCCGCGCACACTTGCGCGGTGAAGTCCCTTGCGCGCTGCTCCTTTGCGCGACAAGAAGAAGAGGTTGGGCTACGCCAACATGCGCGCTCCCTCTGTGCACCGCGGCCCCCTGCGCGGTAAGCAATTGTGCGGCAGTGGCCACCCGAGGCCTTGCGCGCCTTGCACCGGTTGCACCCGAGCCTTGCGTGACTGGTTGGCAGTGCACACTTGCGCGCTTGCATCAAGCCCTTGCATGACAGTGTTGAAGGAGAGGCGCTGCACATCCTTGCGCGACGCCTTGCACCCATTGGATTTGCGAGAAGAACCTACGGGCAGTAGATGTGCAATGGAGGAGGCCGAGACCACACATTGGTGTGTGTGTGTGCACAAAATAAATAACAAGGCCGAGACACCTTAGTTGTGTGCAAGAGGAGGAGGCTTTGTTCTTTGTGTGCACAAAGAATAAAGGAAGGCCGAGGCATAGCTTGGGGGTGTGCAAAAAGAGTGGAGGCCAAATATACACTCATTGTGTGTGTGCAAATCAAAGAACAAGTTGTGTGTGCAAAACAACAAAGTGGCCGAACCTAGTGTGCGCACTAAAAGTGTGTTCACCTAGAAGAAGAAGAAGAGGACTCACACAACGTATAACACACATTTATGTGTGTAATCAAAAGGAATTAAACGTGTGAAGGAAAACAAGAAAGAGGAGACCCACACACTAAAGTACAACACACTTGTGAGTGTGTAAACAAAAAGAACAAAGTGTGAAGAAGGAAGTAGGTGTGTGTGATAAAAGTATTTACACCCATTGTGGGTTTATCACACCAAGGAGAAAACGGGGAGTGCATGCATGCATTCATGCACGTGCACACGTGAACAAAGATAAATCAGTGGTGTGCATTTGAGTTGTCCAAGACCAGGAGTTCTTGAAGAGTTTTGAGAAGCCATGCAATCAGTGCATGAGGATGCAGAGATACCATGCACTCAGTGCATGAAGTTGATGTGAAGTCAGACTGAAGCCAGACTAAAGTTAGAGATATCAGTTGTCTGAGTTTTCCGTGATTGAGAAGATCCTGATCAACAGAAGTGATCAGAAGCTTTGAGCAAGACCAGCAGACCTTATCAGAGGCTGTTGAAGATTCTTGAAGAGAGAAGCCGGGTCATCCTTAGAAGAAGGTGATAAAGCCTGAGCAAGACGAGAAGACCTGATCATCACAAGTGCTCAGAGGTACAGAGCAAGGCCAACAGTCTTTATCCCAGACTGCTGAAGATACTTGAAGAAGCTTAAAGTGAAGAAGAGCTACTCGTGTGACTCGAGGAGCCAGGAGAAGCCCCCTGTGAGACTCAGGGTGGAAGAAGTCTTCAGTGGGATTCTGGAGCAGGCCAGTGGGACTCTGGTAACACTGTGGGACGCAGTATAAAGACCCTCCTGTGGGACTCAGGAGAGATACAGTGGGAGTCTGTATCGACCATTGTAATTCTGACAGATTATAGTGGAGAATCCATGTTGGGGTGTTTAACCAACATGGCAAGGACGTAGGCCTTTGGTGCCGAACCTTGTAAATCCTTGTGTCCAGTGCCTTTACATTTACTGCATCATTCGTGGAAAGGTGAGAGACACAAGAAGAGTGGATCGAGGCTTTAACCAGCCATAGAGGTTTAATTGATTAAGAATCAATTAGTAAAAAGTTTTAAAGGATCGCTGGTTCACCCCCTCCCCCTCTCAGTGATTCACACTGATCTGGGCACTTCATGGTGGGTATGCCATTTTTTTCATCAAAACAAAATTCCTAGTTTTATGTTAACTCAAAACTTTTTTAGTAAATTTTGAAGTATTTACAAGTATTGTGGGTGTTCTGAAACGTTGCTACTACATTGTTGAACAAAAATACAGTTTTGGGAGTTTTAGCTCAAGGATCATGGTTTGGGGTAAACCGTCCGACCTCTTGTAGCTAACTGTTCACCCTCATTTTGTACATCTGCACGATTTAGAAAACTATGCATGGTGAGGTTTACCACTTTACAAGAATATCTAAAGTTTTTGATGAGGGATTTCACATGCCTTTCACACAGTTAGGGAAAACCATGTGCAATGTGTATGGGTAGTGCCACTTAAGCAGTACCGATGCATTTTATCCCATATTATTACAACATGTTTTGTAAAAATGTGTTTATTTTAAAAAGGGAGAATTTAATGAAACACACCACCCTTTATTATCTTCTTCACCTGTTGTTTTTCTCCCATGCGTAGCTTACTTCCTCCATGAACCATGGGATTCTCCTCCAATCCTCCTAAGAATTTCTATACCTCTCTCTTCCATGCTCTATTTTATCTGCTGTTAGGTTAATTGGAATAGTATTTCTAAGGCTCTCCACACAGATGATTCCATTCTTCCTTTATTTCTCCTCAAAAACTATTAAATCTCATTGAGTCGTTTTGCCTTATTTTTAAGAAGTTCAATGGAATCTTTAATTTATTCCAAACTAGTTGGAGATAGAGACTGAGGTCAGACATGCCTATGTATATGAATCCATGATAGGTGGTTTATAACTTTATTGGTAATTTGGAGATGTTTTTGGATCAAATTTTATCACATGATTGTGTATTTGAGTAAGACCCTTTTTAAATTGATAGATTGATGTTAAATTGATTGTATGGACATATGGGATGTCATTGGGAATCCCCAAAGTTTATTATCTAACGTGAGGCTAGGTTAGTGGTTGTATACAAACTTGGGTTGTTAGGATGGGTGATATGATTATGTTAATAGATTTTTTTTAAAATTTAAGTGAATTATATAAATAAATTTCTTGAGTTTTACTGTTCAGTTCCATGGGATCATAATGGGCTTGGACCATTGTTTGAAATGGCTATGGCCATTGTAATTGAGGTGGTGAGACCATCTGGTTGGGATTATCCTTCGTTACTTGGGTTATGTGATGACTAGCTTGGCATCATGGACATTTTTTGAGGTGCCGAGACTGTTAGGTTGATGGCATAGACCATGGTATTGAATGACATGACCATCAGTTTTGATAAACATGGTCTCATGGGTAAGAGTGTCTATAGTTAAATATTAATTAGGTATTAAATTAATGATTTACGCTCACACATGGTAGAAAAATCTTTTATGGGAGTCTTGTACTCACAATTTGACTCATTGATGAGGTGGGCTTGAACACTCATGTGGTTATAGGCCCCCGATAGTCTTAATTACGTATTTGTTTTGGGGGTACATACTGTAGAAATCCACAAGGAAAGTGAGGATGCTTCAGATGATAGTGTTGAGGAAATCCATTTGAGGATGAGTCTCACTTTATTGTCTTTGTTGATCTTGAATTGTTTTTAGGAAGATGAAGATTTTTATTGTCACAAACTATGAAGAGATTCCATCTAACCCAACACCTAACCTAACTCAAGATAAGTCCCGAAGGCATTACTGGTCTCCATGGGTTTGAAACTAGTACCTAGGTATCCAAATTAAACATTATAAATGATTTCACTAATTTATATGACAATAAATAACCCAAAAATTTAAATAAACACATAACCTATAACCATAATAAAACGTAGTACAAAAATTTTTCGAATAAATTTTTTCTAATCTAAACCAAGATCCATAGAGCAAAAGTATAAGAGAAACCACTAAACTTCCAAATATCATTCATGAAACATGAGGGACATCACTCTCACGCCTCAACCACAAAAAACTACAAATAGGGGAACTCTCTAGCAACCGGAGCCATCATCACCATGAAACATCATTCCATTACCTTGGTTATACATAACAATGTCTACAAAAAACCAAATGTGTATATCAAGTGTGATCTAAATCATAGTAGGATTCCAACCAAAATAAATGATTATGTGTCACGACATTACAAGATAAATCAACTTGAAGATTTACATGAATTCAATTGGAAACATTTTCAAATAACATTTCATGTAATCCTTTTTTTTAAAAGCTTTCATTCAAGATTAACCATTTTTTACAAGAAACTATTTTCAATACCAAAAGGTATACAATGTACATCATATAATGATGGTCTACACCACCTCACATATATAATATCATGAGAGAGCACCATGGGTAACTCTATATGTGTAGTATAACACAATTGAGTCACTAATAACCTCTTACCTTGGTGATGAATATCCTCCAACTCAACTACCAACAGCTTTTCCATGCATGATCCACTATGAAAGGCCATCCCAATGGTTTAGTGGTTCCCTAATAATAGGTCAATGTAAACACATTATTGTTCATGAGCCAATATGAGGGAATATTCCAAGGGCCTAGTGGTCTCTGGTCCTATCACATGTTTAGTTATGTTCCAAGCCTAAATCATTCTAATTGAATCAGGGATTTCAACTTTTTAATCAACTAGTGTGATGTTTACTAGAAGAATCAGGGATTGACACCTCCAAATCACCAGATTACTAGTTATGGTTTACCCACATTGATACCTGATATTACCTCTGTCCTCAAATTTCCATTTCACATAACCATCACATTCACTAAAACATGTCATGTCACATATGCACGTTAGGAAAAACTTCTCACACAAAATATTACATGGAATCACCCATTTTCCTTAAATAAAACCACTTTCCATTTTACAAACACCAAAAACATTTCAAAATACTCTTTCCACCACTTGAATAATTCATGAAACCAATTTTGAAGCATTAAAATATAAGAACACAATTAATACGACCTTCTCAATGGGCCAATCCCCTTTCCAATCCATGCATAATCCATGTTCATGTCACAATATGATTTACATCATTACATAATTCAAAAATCAAGTTTAAAGGTGAAAAATAAAATCCCACATGCCAAAATAATCAATTTTACATTAAAAACAATCATTCAACACAATCTCACTTCAAGTAACTTTTAAAACTCATTTTTCACCTTTCACATAATTATAAAAACACTTCTAAAAATCACCATAATAAATCACATACAAATAACTAAAATTTTCCTTCGAAAATCAAACTTTCATCACTTACTCATGTCAAAATCCTTCCAAAACATATTTAAAACCACATAAGTAATCCATAGTACACATTTATAGAGCCACAGAAGAATATAAAATTAATCTAAAAATTTTAGAGCATGGAACAACCTACCTCACACTTTGAAACTTCCGAAAATCTGTCCAAAACCACAACCACACCTCCAAAAGACCCTATAAAGGCCAGATCAACCTACAAGCATCAATATATTCTCCAATACCAGATGATTTAATCCTATTCTAGGTTAATAATCTAACAGAAAATAGGAACTGAGTAATGTGGGAAGAATCCCCTAGAAGGTGGGAATAAACAAATGGTGAAATCACTTACATGATGTCTCATTTATGAATACACACCTAATACACCAAAAGGAAGGAGTCCAAGGGAGACAATAGGAGGAGAGGGAGGCACCTAGTGTTGGAGAGCTCGAATGGGGTGAGAAAGGGATAAATTGAGGTTAAAATATTAAATTTTCACCTTTTAATGACTTGGAAAATTCACATGGTTTTCCCACACATTTTTCGAAACCAAGTTAAATTCTATTCCCACCACTATCCCTGAGGAACAATGATGTATAGTTAGGCTGGAATACTTCAACCAATGCACCAACTATGTCATTCACCTATGTCCAAAAAATTCCACAAGACTCACCATTTCCTTAGCATCGATCCAAAATTTCAAAAACTTTATTCCAACCATACACCACATGCTATCAACACAAAACCCCCATTTTTATAAAAAGCACCTGGTAAAACTCGACGATAAACAAGGGATCAAAATTAAATAGAATGAAAAAATGAAAATGAAGACACCTATGTGAAATCCATTCCTCAAGACATCATGATATGAGTTGATAGTGAATTTTACATTGAGGCTAGATATCATTTTGCCTTAAGACATCGGGCTTTAAGTCGAAGAGTGCTTTCAAGTAAGGGTCTAAGGTACCCAGGTTTTATTTCAAAATTCTGTCTTCAAGACAACAGTGGATTGAATTGGGACTTGATGTGTCATTTTTAATGAGCTTATGGGTTACTTAATTGGAAGTGTAACTTGAGGGTTCACCTGTGCTATTGAAATTAGTGGATTCCTTGAGCTATAGGTGAAGGTTCCTCTCTATTTCAGACATTCTTGCATTTTCCAAAGTAGGTGACTACTTGTAGGTGGATGTTTAGTTCCAGATAATATTGTATTTATTTAAATTTTATGATATTTTTTTATTTATTTTTGCACACATTCATAAACACACTTATTGGGTATACACATGTTGGTGGTATCATACTGAGACTCATTCTCACACCATACAAGGGCCCTTTGAGATGCATGTATAATATATAATTTTACATTCAGGTAAGGTTTTGGGAAATTTAGTTGGAACCTTGTTAGAGTATTCATGGATTGAAGGCAGGGGACAATGATATTGCTTCCTCAATTGGAGTTTTTGATTTGTTTTCCTTTTTCACTAGCATGCTGTTATATATATGTATGTAATGTGTTCATCCATTGAAAATTCCTTTTTAGATATTGTTTTGTATGACAAGTTATGGATGATTTTATTGTATCATATTCATAAAATTACATGTCTATGAATTTAATTTACTGATTCTGTTGTTCATTATGCTTCTGTTATTGCTTGTTATTGATTGTGCTTCTACCTTAGCTGGTTCTGGTTTGGGTCTACTAAGTCCTGTTTTCCACTATATGATATATATACATACTCAACCCTATATAATATCATCCCATAATGGTATATACTTCACACTATTCCCTTTTTACAATTTCACTGCTAGTCTGTAGCCTTTGGCATTTGGGGAGGTGTGATTAAGGATAGTGGCACCTAGCACGATAGAACTGTTTGGGTGGATAATTAGTTTAGGGATGCTACAAATGGTATCCAATGATTTTTTTAGATATTTTCATGGTATTACAATTTTATTTATGGTATATTAGATATTTGGATCTCATCAGAACTAGATTCATAACTCGTTATTAAGTGTATGTAGCCCCCTGTATGAAAGACACACCAAGTTTCCATGGGTTAGAATTATTGTTCTATTTTTCTCATTTTATAATTTATATGATTTACACCTAGACTGGGTCTCTTGTAGTGTGATTTTAAATATATATGATTGGTGAATTTTCATTAGTATGATAAATGATTAGATATGGGACCCTTTACCGGGTACACCAAGGGGGAGTTTGTTATGAAAGATTATGCTTTGATAGGAACATGTTAGGATATTTTGATTATGTAAATCATGAAACTATGAAATTTTATTTTGAGATTTTATATATCCAAGTGTGTATGTGTGATTATATACATATATTTATTGATATGATATGATCCTAGCTCTTATAGGACCATGCATAAATGATATAGGGTGATGTTGATCACCATGTTGGGAGATAAGGTCATCGGTTTGAGATGATATTGATTTTTAGGATGGGCATGGACCATGTAATTCTGATACTTGGATATGTTAATGGTGGGTAAGGAGGCCATGAGGGAGGGATTCTATGACAACCCTGCTTTTTATTAAAACATAAACATGCTTTATTACATAAAACTTCACTTGATACAACAAAGAAGATCGAGAGGTTTAGTGTCTTTGGGGCTTAGGATCATTACATAAAAACATTAAACTTGAAATACAACATCTTTATTGAAAACTTCCTTTACATGGCCACTACATTCTTTCATACTTAGCATTGCATGGGATAACCTGAGGACATGCATAAGAAAAGGGTGAGCTATAAAGCCCAGTAAGGGAGTATACAATGAATAACATGAGGAGTAAAATACATGTTAGGCAATAGGCATATCAATAGAGCATAAGAGAAACATGAACATAAAGGCATGATAATGCATGATAATCATAACATGGAAATGTGGCAACAACACTTAACATTGAATTAGCATGAGCCAAGGATCATTGCACATGGAGCATGAGTAAAACCTCATTGCACTTGAAGCACGAGTAAACCCTCGTTTCACATGAATTAGCATGAGTCAACACTCATTGCACATGATGTATCATGATACTATACTTTACCCAATGCATTGGAGCGCTATAAAGGGCGCACCCTTCTTAAATATTTCATTTCATGCATAAGTGTGCCACATGGATCATAAAACATGGATTCATAAAACATAATCATTTATTCCATGATAAAGGAATGTGGAATTCATACATGAAAATTTATAATCAATAAGTAAAAGTGCATAAACGTGAATACCCTTGATGGAGAAATGGGCATGGTATTCACTACACAAAGACATTGGCTTAGAAAATCGGTGCGATTTCGGCAGCGTAACGGCGTGCCATAAGAATTCATAAAAAAGGTTGATGAGAGAGAAAGGGGTTCCTCATCATATTTACATGTAATGGACAGTAAGGAGGTCATATATATACATGTACCAACAATAGAAATGGAATTTAGATTCATGATACAAAAGTATTGCTTGAATGTAAAAGAAGAGAGAGAAGTTCCTTTCAGAATTTCAGCATAGTAACGGGTGTACATGGGAGGCATTTAATGAGAGAGAAAGGGTTCTCCCATCATTCAAACAATAAGAGGGAAGTATGTGGGAGGTGTAAAACTATACCCCAACATTCATAATTGAGATAAAAAGGGCAATACAACTTAACGAAAATTGACAAAAAATGAGAAAGGAAGAAAACCCCTTACTTGGAAGTGTGCTTCCAAAGGCTAAAGAGAGGCTTGTGAGAGGCTTCTTGGGAGCTTGGGGAACCTTGGGAGGATTCTAGAGAGAGTTGGGCAGATGTTGGACGAACACCAAGGGATTTTAGTGAGGAGGAAGTGGGATCTTGGGTGGGTTTATATAGGAAAGGTGAGAGAATTCTTTATTATTTAGGTTTGGGACCCCTTATATTAAAATAATCCAAACCACAAACCATCCCATGGTATTTGCCCATGGTTTCTGGAAAAGGAATGAGGAAAACAATATTTTACAAGGCCAAGGTCCGAACTTATTAAAAAATTAGGGTTGCTTATGTGGAGGTGAGTCACACTCCGATGGAAATTAATTTAAAAAGGCAAAGTGTTGAATAAGTCTTGAGGGCTCCATTAATGCTATGAAAAGTAAGTCAAACAAACCCAAAACCTCATTATTTTAATGATAAAACACATATTGGCCGAACATAAGGATTATGTTATTTTATTACATCACCATTGGGTCATTATGATGTCATAAAACACATTATATATTTAAATGGTATTTAATTTTTACCCAAAAATTTGACTGTCTCAGAAAATTATGAAAAATTCACCGTTAGATAATTTCGACGTCCAGATTCCAAAAATAATATTTATTTTATCTAAATAATTTTATAAATAAGTGAACTTTCACTTTTAAAATAAAAACCAACATTTATAAAAAAATTCACGGGTTTTGACAGAAATGGCTTTCAAACCTTAATAAAAATTTTAATTGCATTCATAAAATTATAAGATCATTTACACTTAATAAAAAAAATTAATTTAATATTAATAATAATATTTTATTAAAATATTTTTTAATTCAAAAATCCTTTAATTTAATAAAATATAATTCTTAATTAAATAATAACTAAAAACACCATTTGTACTTTAAAAACTAATTACAATGTATCAAAAATGACTAGAAATTATTTTCATTATTATATACAGAAATAATGTACATGAACATGGTGCTACTTATTTGTTACATAACCCCTTAAAATAGCCACATAAGACCTAAGGGTAAGGTGTGCGATGGTGACAGACTCTTGGGGTTGCTCGGATTACATCGCTCGAGTTTTAATTTCAATCAACTTCCACTTTTCCCGTAGACGATCACGTTCGAGCTTGACTTGATGAAGCTCAGCTTTGGCTTGGTCAAGGACAAAGCCCAAAGACGCCACCTCTTTTCCGAGCTCTGACAAATGAGCTTCCTAAGGGGCAATTCTACTGGATGAGGCCATCGCTTCCTTTGTCTGAGTAGAAATGGGTTTGTTAAAGCCTTATATTTATACTACTCAGATGATCACTGTTCAACGGCTAAAAAGTAACGGTCATAAATCTTAACGTAAAACTAAAAAAAGTTTACATCTTATAAAAACATTTTTCATAAAGAAACATTTAACTGGATCAAGAGGTGTTTTCCATTAATGAAACTTTGGGTCATTACAATATTCCCCCCTTAAGAAATTTCGCCCTCGAAATTTTCCTTTTCCCACACTAAAACAAATGTGGGTAACTCAGCTTCATCATATCCTCCGACTCCCATGTTGCTTCTTCAAACTTGTGGTTTCTCCACAACACCTTGACGAGAGACATTGTCTTATTTCGTAGAACTTTTTCTCTACGATCTAAGATCTTCACTGGTTGCTCCTCATAAGAAAGATCATATTCCAATTGTACCACCTCGGAAGAGAGTACATGTGAAGGGTCTGGTATGTACTTCCTTAAGAGGGATACATGGAAGACGTCATGCACCTTGGCCATAGTAGGTGGAAGTGCTAGTCGATAGGCCACATCCCCAACACGATCAAGAATATCGAAGGGGCCGATGTACCTTGGACTTAACTTCCCTTTCTTTCCAAACCTCATGACATTCTTCCACGGAGATATGCGTAAAAACACCATGTCTCCGACTTTAAACTCAAGGTCTCATCGACGATTATCTGCATAACTCTTCTGTCGACTTTGGGCTGCCTTGATATGTTGCTGAATGGTTTTCACCTTCTCCACCATTTCTTCGACCATTTCTAGTCCAAGCAGCTTACGTTCACCGACCTCATCCCAACATGCCGGTGTTATACACCTTTTCCCATACAGGGCTTCATATGGTGCCATTTGGATGCTCAAGTGGAAACTATTATTATAAGAGAACTCAACCAGAGGAAGATGTTGATCCCATCCTTCTTTAAAGTCCATTGAGCACGCTCTCAACATATCCTCAAGTATTTGGTTAGTCCACTCGGATTGGCCATCAGTTTGAGGATGATAGGTTGTACTGAAGTTTAGTTCAATATTCAGAGCATGTTGAAGAGTCTTCCAAAACATAGAGGTGAATCTTGGATCTCGGTCAGACACAATAGATAGTGGTACTCCATGCAACCGTACC
This sequence comes from Viscum album, assembly GCA_963277665.1. Classification (NCBI taxonomy): domain Eukaryota; kingdom Viridiplantae; phylum Streptophyta; class Magnoliopsida; order Santalales; family Viscaceae; genus Viscum; species Viscum album. Next base: position 166,543,257 of record OY728165.1, on the reverse strand, counting down.
ACTTCCCTGATATATATCCGTGCCAGTTGATCCAAAGAGAAATCCTCTCGAATAACAATGAAGTGTGCAGTCTTTGTAAGATGATACACAACAACCCAGATTGCATTATTGCATTTGGATGTCCTTGGAAGACCGGTGACAAAGTCTATGGTGATGTTCTCCCATTTCCATTCTAGTATGGTCAATGGTTGCATCATCCCCTTAGACTTCTGCCTCTCTGCCTTCACTTGCTGACACACCAGGCACTTTGATGTATATTCAGCGATCTCCTTCTTCATATTATCCCACCAAAAGTTTTCTCGGAGATCTCGATACATCTTTGTGCTCCCTGGGTGAATAGAGAAATTTGAACTATGTGCATCATCCAAAAGTTCCTTCTTCAGCTCTGAACTTGATGGAACACATAGACTTTTCCCAAACCGCACAATTCCTTCTTCATTAACATTAAACTCTGAGGATTTTCCCTTTTTGATAGCTTCCACTTTTTCTTGGATTCCCGCATCATCCGTTTGATCATCCTTTATCCTTTCCAAAAGAGATGGTTGAGCAATCATTTGTGAAAGGATTGATGATGTTCCCTTCTTTATGATTCCCACATCCATCTTCATCAAGTCTAAGAAGATTGGATCCTTCCCAATTCTCATCATTGATAGAATAGCTGGATCCTTTCTACTTAGGGCATCCGCCACCTTGTTCGCCTTCCCAGGGTGGTAATGTATTAAACAGTCATAATCCTTGATGAGCTCTATCCATCTTCTCTGGCGCATATTAATCTCTTTCTGTGTGAATATATATTTAAGACTCTTGTGGTCAGTATATATCTCACATTTCTCTCCATAGAGATAATGCCGCCAGATTTTCAAGGCAAAGATCACTGCCGCCAACTCCAGATCATGCGTTGGATAGTTTCGCTCATGGATTTTCAACTGCCTTGAGGCATAGGATATCACTTTATCATTCTGCATCAGCACACATCCTAAGCCCTTCTTCGAAGCATCACTGAATACCACAAAAAGCTCCCCACTTGTGGGTAAAGTGAGCACGGGTGCAGTGATAAGCCTCCTTTTCAACTCCTTGAAGCTTTCTTCGCATTCATCACTCCAAGAAAACATTACTCCCTTTCGAGTTAGCTTGGTAAGAGGGTTGGTCAATCGTGAGAAATTTCTCACAAATCGTCGATAATATCAAGATAACCCCAAGAAGCTATGGATATCAGTTACCGATGTTGGCCTCGGCCATCCCTCAATTGCATCGGTTTTGGAGGGGTCCACATATATCCAATTGCTTGTGATGATATGGCCCAAGAATGAGACATCCTTCAACTAGAACTCACACTTGCTGTACTTGGCATAGAGCTTCTCCTTGCGCAAAGTTTCTAGTACAGTTCTTAAATGCTCCTCATGGTCCTCCTTGGTTTTGGAGTATATTAGAATATCATCTATAAAGACTACCACAAATTTGTCAAGGTAATCTCTAAAGACTCTATTCATCAAGTCCATGAATATTTCTGGAGCATTGGTGAGTCCAAAAGGCATTACTGTGAATTCATAGTGCCCGTACCTTGTACGAAAAGCAGTCTTGGGGATATCTTCCTTATTCACCCTTACTTGATAATATCCTGACCGCAAGTCCACCTTGGAGAAGTATTGTGCTCCACGCAGCTGATCAAACAAGTCATCGATTCATTGGAGAGGATACTTGTTCTTTATCGTGATTTTGTTAAGTTCACGATAATCGATGCAAAGCCGCATTGACCCATCCTTCATCTTGACGAAGAGGACTGGTGCACCCCATGGTGATGCACTTGGGCGTATACACCCTTTATCTAGATTCTCCTGTAGTTGTTTTTTCAGCTCTTCAATCTCAACAACAGCCATTCTATATGGAGTCTTGGATATTGGTAGCGCCCCAGGTATAAGTTCAATTGAGAACTCAACATCTCTTCTTGGAGGAAGACCAGGAAGTTCCTCGGGAAATACTTCAGCGAATTCCCTCACAATAGGCATTTCTTCAAGGGTGGTTTCTTCCTTGGACTCAATCATCTGAGCCAGATATGCGTGCTCATAAGGCAGTAATATCCATGCTTGATATGATGGAGCTAAAGGAGATTCATCTTCCTCCTGACACTTGTAATGAATCGGGGGTCGATTCTCTATATGGAGTGTGATTTCCCTCTCCCGACAATTTATGTTGGCTCTATATAAGGAAATCCAATCCATGCCAAGAATTGCATCAAATTCCACCAAAGGGAGTATGACGAGGTTCGCCAGGAAATTCAATCCACAGATTATAACAGGGGAGGACTTATACTCATGGGATGCAATGATTGCCCCATTTTCCGTACTCACCAACATCTTTACTTCCATGATTTGTGGTGGTGCAGGGATTGTTCTACTAAACTTTTGAGATATAAAAGAATTCGTAGAACCTGAATCAAAAAGTATGTTCGCTATTATTGAATGAATAACTAGCGTACCTGTCACCACTTCGTTGTCGGGGTTCACTTCGGCATAAGTGATGGCAAAAGTTCTTCCTTGTTGTCTTGGAGGTTGCTGGTTGCCTCCGATAACCCTTGGATTAGGGCACTGATTTGCAAAATGACCAGGTTCTTTGCATTTGTAGCATTGAACAACGCGTTGAGGTTCTAACGGAGTGTTCCTCTCCTCTGTCGTAGCTGCGGTTCCTTCTTGCTGACAGTTAACAGCTAGGTGCCCTTCTCTTCCACACTTGAAGCATTTTCTTGTCCCCCTAAGGCAATTTCCAGGGTGCTTCTTTCCACACTTTTGGCAAGTGGGGTGCTGGAACGTCTTAGCGCCGTTGGATTTATCCATCGGACCACCAGCATTGAAGTCCACCTTACGCTTCTTGTCCCCGTGATACCCCTGTGATTATCCGATCTCCATTTCAACCTTGAGGGCACATCGGACAATTTCCTCATAGCTGTCGAAGTCACAGATCGCTAATGCTTTCCGCAAGCTAGGCTTCAGCCCACCAAAGAAGCGGTCAACCTTGCATTCGGGGGTAACGACAAAGCCGGAACCGTATCGTGCAAGCCTTGTGAAGTTTGCCTCATACGCTCCCATAGATTCTTCATCTTTCTGTTTGAGGGAAAGGAAGTCCCTTTCCATCTTAAGACGGAGGGTGCGTGGAAAATATTTATCGAAAAACATATTCCGGAATTCCTTCCATTCCAAAGCCTCAATCTCCTCCTCAGGCTTCGTATTTTTGATCAACGTCCACCATTGATCAGATTCACCCTCCATACGATAAGCCTCCAGGAGAACCTTCTCTTTTTCAGAGCATTGGAGGATGGAGAATATCTTTTCAATGGAGTTGATCCATTGTTCAGCGATCTTGGGATCGGATGATCCACTAAAAGTAGGAGGCCTTTGTCTCATGAAGCTTTAAATAGCGACTTGTTCTTTCTTAGGGGGGGTTGAACGTTCCTCTTGACCAGTGTTTCTATTCAAAACTTGAGTTAGCTGCGAGAGAAGCGTGACAAAGTTCGCGATTCCCGCTCCCATTGGATTGGGCATCTCATAAGTACAATCATCACACTGATCTTCACAACGGTTGTTAGCCCGAGTTCTCCTATTACAGGCCATTGGATGGAATAAAAGGAAAGTTAGGGGTAACACATAAAGGGTAATCCAAAGACAAAAGTTGATGACTTATAAATAATCTTTAATCTCTTTAACTCATGAGTCTATAGGATTCAATCCAGGCATTTCATGATCTTCCTTCTAACATATATTCTTAGGGGCATTTTTCCCATAATAAGGGTTCATACTAAGATTGCGAATTTATCAAAACATATCCCCTGGGAGTGTCATAACCAATAGTGCAGCAAGGCCCGTTGTCGTGCACCAGTTCCCGTTCGAGTATAGCTCAAAGCGGTGTTTTTGGGTTTTACCCCTAGGATACATCTGTGCCAGAGCCACCTCTACCTGCTCGTATCTAGACAGGGATGTATTTGTTTGATAAACCACTTACTTAGTATTTACCATAACTTAGGGATGCTTTTATTATGCATAGTCTTGTATCTAAGGCTTTACTATGGTTTCCTAATCCCAAAAATAACTAAACCTATCCTCTGATACTAACTATGACAACCCTGCGTTTTATTAAAACTTAAACATGCTTTATTACATAAAACTTCACTTGATACAACAAAGAAGATCGAGAGGTTTAGTGTCTTTGGGGCTTAGGATCATTACATAAAAACTTTAAACTTGAAATACAACATCTTTATTGAAAACTTCCTTTACATGACCAGTACATTCCTTCATACTTAGCATTGCATGGGATAACCTGAGGACATGCATAAGAAAAGGGTGAGCTATAAAGCCCAGTAAGGGAGTACACAATGAATAACAAGAGGAGTAAAATACATGTTAGGCAATAGGCATATCAATAGAGCATAAGAGAACATGAACATAAAGGCATGATAAAGCATGATAATCATAACATGGAAATGTGGCAACAACACTTAACATTGAATTAGCATGAGCCAAGGCTCATTGCACATGGAGCATGAGTAAACCCTCATTGCACTTGAAGCACAATTAAACCCTCGTTGCACTTGAATTATCATGAGTCAACACTCATTGCACATGACGTATCATGATACTATACTTTACCCAATGCATTGTAGCGCTATAAAGGGCGCACCCTTCTTAAACATTTCATTTCATGCATAAGTGTGCCACATGGATCATAAAACATGGATTCATAAAACATAATCATTTATTCCACGATAAAGGAATGTGGAATTCATACATGAAAATTTATAATCAATAAGTAAATGTGCATAAACGTGAATACCCTTGATAGAGAAATGGGCATGGTATTCACTACACAAAGACATTGGCTTAGAAAATCGGTGCGATTTCGGCAGCGTAACGGCGTGCCATAAGAATTCATAAAAAAGGTTGATGAGAGAGAAAGGGGTTCCTCATCATATTTACATGTAATTGACAGTAAGGAGGTCATATATATACATGTCCCAACAATAGAAATGTAATTTAGATTCATGATACAAAAGTATTGCTTGAATGTAAAAGAAGAGAGAGAAGTTCCTTTCGGAATTTCGTCATAGTAACGGGTGTACATGGGAGGCATTTAATGAGAGAGAAAGGGTTCTCCCATCATTCAAACAATAAGAGGGCAGTATGGGGGAGTTGCGAAACCATACCCCAACATTCATAATTGAAATAAAAAGGGCAATACAACTTAAAGAAAATTGACAAAAAATGAGAAAGGAAGAAAACCCCTTACTTGGAAGTGTGCTTCCAAAGGCTAGAGAGAGGCGTGTGAGAGACTTCTTGGGAGCTTGGGGCACCTTGGGAGGATTCTAGAGAGAGTAGGGCAGAGGTTGGACGAACTCCAAGGGTATTTAGTGAGGAGGAAGTGGGAGCTTGGTGGGTTTATATAGGAAAGGTGAGAGAATTCTTTATTATTTAGGTTTGGGACCCCTTATATTAAAATAATCCAAACCACAAACCATCCCATGGTATTTGCCAATGGTTTCTGGAAAAGGAAAGAGGAAAACAATATTTTACAAGGCCAAGGTCCGAACATATTAAAAAATTAGGGTTGCTTATGTGGAGGTGAGTCACACTCCCATGGAAATTAATTTAAAAAGGCAAAGTGTTGAATAAGTCTTGAGGGCTCCATTAATGCTTTGAAAATTAAGTCAAACAAACCCAAAACCTCATTATTTTAATGATAAAACACATATTGGCCGAACATAAGGATTATGTTATTTTATTACATCACCATTGGGTCATTATGATGTCATAAAACACATTATATATTTAAATGGTATTTAATTTTTACCCAAAAATTTGACTGTCTCAGAAAATTATGAAAAATTCACCGTTATATAACTTCTACGTCCTGATTCCAAAAATAATATTTATTTTATCTAAATAATTTTATAAATATGTGAATTTTCACTTTTAAAATAAAAACCGACATTTATAAAAAAAAATCACGGGTTTTGACAGAAATGGCTTTCAAACCTTAATAAAAATTTTAATTACATTCATAAAATTATAAGATCATTTATACTTAATAGAAAAAATTAATTTAATATTAATAATAATATTTTATTAAAATATTATTTAATTCAAAAATCCTTTAATTTAATAAAATATAATTCTTAATTAAATAATAACTAAAAAGACCATTTGTACTTTAAAAACTAATTACAATGTATCAAAAATGACTAGAAATTATATTCATTATTATATACAGAAATAATGTACATGAACATGGTTCTACTTATTTGTTACATAACCCCTTAAAATAGCCGCATAAGACCTAAGGGTAAGGTGTGTGATGGTGACAGACTCTTGGGGTTGCTCGTATAACATCGCTCGAGTTGTAATTTCAATCAACTTCCACTTTTCCCGTAGATGATCACGTTCAAGCTTGACTTGATGAAGCTCAGCTTGGGCTTGGTCAAGGGAAAAGCCCAAAGACGCCACCTCTTTTCCGAGCTCTGAAAAATGGGCTTTGTAAGGGGCAATTCTACTGGATGAGGCCATCGCTTCCTTTGTCTGAGTAGAAATGGGTTCGTTAAAGCCTTATATTTATACTACTCAGATGATCACTGTTCAACGGCTAAAAAGTAACGGTCATAAATATTAATGTAAAACTAAAAAAAGTTGACATCTTATAAAAACATTTTTCATAAAGAAACATTTAACTGGATCAAGAGGGATTTTCCATTAATGAAACTTTGGGTCGTTACAGATTCTGAGCGGAATGGTTGTGATGGGATGGGTAAGGGAAGTGAGTTGAAACTGCTAATTATTACTTTTTCTATCTATGTGATATATATATACATATATATTTGTAATCTAGGTTGTGTGACCATGTAATGGTATTCATGGGTTATTACCATGATATCCTAGATGGAGCTTCAGGAAGGTGGGCATAGGGTGTTTCTAAAGTATGATAAGGTTGAGATCCATGAGAGTAAGGAAGAGTATGGGTCACATGTATAGGCACATGCTGAGGTACCAATTCTGGAGGGACAACTGAAAATCATGACCTATTTTGGGATGGGGTCCAATGAAAAACTCATAGTGAGCCTAGTGAATATTTTCCATGATATCAACAATGATTCAAGTAGAGAAAATCCTTCTATGGCGTACTTTACTAAGGAGTTTCAATCACTGCACTTACCACTTTTTCAGGGTTAGGGTGGTCTTCAGGTGGATGAGAATTAGATCGAGTCCATGTATTTGATTTTTGAAAAAATAGAAATTACTTAAGAGAGTAGGGTCAAACTTGCATCCTATATGCTCATATGATCAAAAAAACACTAGTGAGGTGTGCAGGTTTAGGCAAGAATATATGAGGTACTGGATAGGATGGATTTTAAGGCTATGTTCTTTGAGGACATATTTACAAGGAAACATAGGGTGGAAAAGGCTCATGAGTTCTTGAGACACCATCAGGGTTACATGTATATCATGGACTATATAGTGAAATTCATTAGATTGTATCACTTTACCCCTGTTATGGTGAGTGACGACACCTTGAGGTTGTGGAACATCAAGAATGGTTTACGACAAACCATTCGGGTGATGGTAAACATCTTCAGGTTGGAATTATTCTACGAGGTGGAGAACCATACACTCATAGATGAGGGAAATCTAATGGATAGGTTATAATTGAGTAGGGTGACATCTCTAGGTATTTTTAGTGGTAACGTCTCAAACAGTAGGAAGTGAGGCTTGGATGTGTTCTAGGAGGAAAATCAGGCCGAGGACTCAATCAGAACACTTTGGAGTGGCTGTTTGACCAAGCGATTGCAGTGTGGGAATCCAGGTCATGTCTGGAGTTAGTGTGACCAACCTATATATTATTACATGGCATGTGGACAGGTTTGTAATCATGAGAGCTTCTATAGTATGCCTTTTCAGATTACCAAAAGTTAGGGATAGGGGAAGATGCAGGTGTCTGAGATCAGATTGTTTTTTATGCGAGGTGATAGTAGATGATCTTTATCTATAATCAAAAGTCATGTAAGGGAGAGAAGGACCCAATTGATGGGACAGTAGCTGGTTGCTGGTGTAGCATTGCAGGGATGTAAGGATTCAGGCAGTCAGGCTTCAAGCCAGATGCATGTTGTGAAGTGGCTAGGTGCAGATTAGGCTTGTGACCCAATGACGTTCAAAGGTACACTATGGGTATAGACATTTTCTTGGTTTTTCTTTGACATGTACTTTTGAGGAATATCACTTTTAGGTGCACAAGGTGCACAGGATATATTAACGGAGTAAAGAGAGTCTTGTTAGTAGGTTGGAACCATCCCAAGTGCATTATATATATACATATGAGGTGAGTTGCATCAAGACATTTATGTGAGAACTATTGGGAGTGTGACTATTGAAATTACGTGTAATTAGGTAATTTATGAGATGTAGGATACATGATGGGCATTATAATCTTGGAATCATTATAATTTGGAACATTAATGAGGTGATTTGGAATCTAGGTATCATTAGATGTGGTATTTGATTGGGGTGAAATGTACCCAAATACTTTTGACCATTTGTTGAGATGTATGAAATCATTGGAGCCATGTGTTTCATGGGAACAAGGTATCCACTGATTCAATGTGGGATTAAGATGGGTATCATGAATGAAATTAGAGAACCTGATGAGGGTTAGGGGTAATGAAGCATTATTGGAGGATATTTGAGTCCTAGAATATTCATTAGATTACTTGTTTGTTTGAGCTTCTAGTCGAGATACGACTATGGTAGGTCACCCCAAAGGTGGAGATCCCCTTATGGTAATTGACATGTGACCTTGTGACCAGGTTAGTTTAGTTGATCTATAATATGATTGGAATGTTTGATAACATCTATAGGTTTTGTTTAATATATTGGGAATGACTTATTTTAATGTTAGAGATTGCAATGTTAAGAGTTTTTGGAGTATTTAAAAAACATCTCCCTTTTTGAATTTTTGAATTAGTGGGTATTCCAATTTTTTTCAATCATCGGATCTCAATTCAATGATTTTCATCAACATAATAACTTTTTTTTTTCATTTTTGAAAGCTTGGAAATTTTCATGGGTGTTTGGAGTGGTTTTGGGTGCGTTAGAGGCCTGAAGGCTAGTTTTGGGAGTTGCAGGTCAAGGCACACAATTTGAGGTAAATAGTGCAGCCTCTTCTAGCCAATAGTGTTCCCAAATTTTTTTTATCACAACATAGTTTTTAAGAAAATGTAGGGTGAGATACATGACCGTGCAAGGATCTCTACAATTTTTCATAGGGATTTCATAGGGTTTTCATATGGTTAGGGGAAACCATTCATAAGCAACATAGGTAGTGCCAATTTGGTAGTACCCATGTGCTATAGCCCGAATGGTTGCCACATTGTCATGAAAATTGTGAGATCTAACCATAAAGCCTTTAAAAAAGGTCAAATTACAAAAACACCCCTCCATCTATTTCATTCTTCTCATATTCTTCTTTGTCCACTCATGGATTTATTACTCTATGTATTTTTTGGATTCTCTACCTCTCATCCTAGGAATTTCTCTACCTCCCTCATCCTAGATCAGATTCATCCTCCATTGGGTTCATGGAAACTATGTTGGTAAGAATATTCTCACCCATGGTTCCCTTATTCCTTGATTTTTCCTTAACAACAACAAAATCCATTTGATATTTTCCCCTATTATTTAGGCATTCGATGGAAGCACTGATTTCTTCTAAACTGATTGCAGTGAGAGGATGCGGTCATACATTCCTATATCTTTTATCCCAAGGTAGGAAGTTCATATCATTATTCATATTTTTGAGTATGTTTGGGGCATTGATTTTATTGCACCATTGGTTAGTGAGGGAGACACTACATTAATTAAATTTTTCATTTTAATTTGATTTTATGACACTGTGGGATGTTTCTGGGAATGCCCAAACCTTATTTTCATGTGCGAGGATTGGTTAGGAATTGTTGATCATCTTGGGTAGTTTGATCAAGTGAGATGTTTATGTTCATTGAATGTTTTTATTTAAATTTAAGTAAATTATATAATTTCATTTATTTTGATATACTGCTCATCTCTAAGAGATCATAAAAGTCTTGGACTAATGTTTGAAATTCCCATGGCCATTAGAGTTGAGGTGGTGGTACCTTCTGGTTGGGATTTTCCCCTGTTACATGGGTGACGTGATCACTAGTTCGGCGTCATAGATATTAGTTGATATGGTGATTCAATATAGTTAAGGGTGTCACACATGATATTAGATGGTAGGATAATTATTTTTGAGTGACATGGTCTTTGGGGAAGAAGGTTCTCGAGTTGGATGTTGATTATTTATTGAATTGGTAATTTTCGCTCACCCATTGTGGTCAATGTGCTGATTGGAGTCGTGTATAGACAGGTTAACTCAGTGATGATGTGGTTTTGACCACTAATGTGGGTACATGACCCTACTATTACAGATAAAGTATTTGGGTGGGGGATTCATTCCATAAAAATATATAAGGAAGGTAAGAAGCCTTCAAATGATAATTTTGAGTCTATCGGTTGGTGGATGAGGATCACCATATTGAGTTAAATTATTATGGAATATTTTGGGAGGATGGATATTTTCATTCATCATGACATTTATATATCATACAATGATATCTTTTACTTTGAGGTTAGATACCGATGTGCCTCCAAATGTCAGGATTTAATCTTATGGGTACTTTTGATAAGGGGTATAAGGGATTTGGGTTCTATTTCTTGAGTATGCCTTCAGGATGTTGGTAACTTGAATTGGGATGCATGTTTCAGTTGGAATGAGATTTTATTTTACTTATTTGGAGGTGTAACCTTAGGGTTCACATAGTCTATAGACATATAGGGATTCCTTGGGCCATGTAATAAAGATCATCTCTGTTTCATACATTCTAGCATTGGATGAAGGGCTATTGAGCTCTAGGAATTATTGTATTAATTTAAATTTCCTGAGATTTTTTCTTTATTTATTATTATATAGAACACCTTATTAAACACATATGTTTGGTATGTACATGTGGATGGTATCCTACTCAAACTCATTATCACACCCTATATAGGAACTTTATGATGTGTGTAGACTTTAAGCTTTTACGTTGAGGTAAGGGATCATGATCTAGAGATGGATCCTAGTTTGAGTTGGCATGTATGGATTTAAATGGACCATAAGGTTACTACCTCAATTGGAGTTTGGTTTTTTCCATTTTCACTAGCATGTTGTTATATATATTTATGTAATGTGGCCATTAATTGGGGATACCTTTTTGGATACTATATTGTATGACCTATTATAGATTCTTGTCTTGTATCATATTCTACAAATGGCATGATGATATATTTACTTCATCATTGTTGTTGTTCCTTATCATTATGGTATTTCTTATTATTGATTGTATTTCCACCTTAGGTGGGTCTGGTTCATGTCTTTTGAGTCTTTTATTCAAATAAGTGTAATATATATATTCTTAGACTTGTATATTATCATCCAATGAGGATATGTCCTACCCAATATTACCTTTTTACTCCCATGTTGTGTTTCATAATCCTTCAGAATTTGGGGAGGCATGCCTAAGGCCTGTGGAACCTAGCCCTGAAGCACTATTTGCGTGGCTAATTGGGTCAGCGACACTACATTAATCTAGTATTATTTTTCTTAGTTATTTTCAGTATGAGTAAAAATGGGACGCATTCTAGTATAGTCTTCCTTCAGGGTATTAAATGGAAATCTTCTTCCCTCCATTTAATCATTGTAATGCAATAGGATTTCATTGGTGGATATTTCTTCTTCCCCACCACTTTCAATCTGGGTGATGTTCTTCTCAGGGATAGATTACACTTTAGAATCAATTTTCATAAAAACTCTATTTTTTTACCTCATTGGAAATTTGATGTTGGTTTTAGAGTGACCTATACTTTTAATACATAATCATTAAATCTTATTTGGTGAATATTCCTTATATAACATTATGATCGACTCTATAACTGTAAAGGTTTAGTCTTTTTAGAAACATGGATACATATGAAATCATACATAAATGATTAAAATAATCTTACAATTATTTCTTTATATCTATCTCTCCTATAAATATTATTATACTTAAAACCAATCTTCAAATCATTGGGGAAATGAAACATAATAAAGGGAGAGCTCTAGTTCTATGTAAGGGTAAAAAAGTGTGATATCAAATATTTTCTATGTACAAAATGAGGATAGGTGTTTGATAACATGAGTTTACACTTTTAAAACCATACCCAAAAATTCATATATCATAAACATGATTTATGGAATAAAGCTATAAATTTTATAAGATAACAGTCATAAAGGAAAAAAGAACATGATCTATCTGAGTGTAACATTGAAATACGTTTAGACCATAAAATAGTTCAATAAAGTATATAATAATATGAATCAATGAAATATTAGTTATAGGATACCCATCGTTACATTCCTAACTTTTTAGGATTGGGCTAACCAACCATGTACCTAGTTCAGGTTTGGGAAAAAATCTCATGTTCCATTTTCTTGGTTTCGGACAACCACTAGTGTCCCCTCATTTGGTCATATGATAACCTCCCACATACCATTTTTGGGTATGAGATCACCCCCATATACCATTTTCAATATTGGGTTAACCTACCACGTACCATTTGAGCTCATAGAATAATAATATTTACTCAATTAATTGGAGGGATATATAATTCCATTTCCACCCATCACATATTAAAATATCAATTTATATATATTTTATATGGTCATAAAAGATTTACCATATCATCATAACATAACCTGTAGAAAATTATTGTGTATCATAAACATATCATTATAAAAATCATAAACCATCTTGATAATGAATGAATATGGTATCATAGAATCATATACCCAGTAAAACACATGTAATATAGAAAGATGTCATCATGGATAAAAATTACCTTTAAAATACCACTCACAACATTTCATGGGTAAAATACACTTTTAATTTTTAAATACATTATTTTAAACATTAAATTATATATAATAATAAATTTAAATAATATAATAATATAATAAACTTGTAATGTAATCTTTAATCATTTAGTGTTAATGATAGTGTACAATTCTATTTATGCCGAGTATATTACAACAATTACTCCTTTCACATTTTTGGTAAAAACTAAAAAATACCTCATTTGGAAAATGAAAAGAAGATTTATTTGAAAAAAATTAAAATAAATTTTAATATGGATAAAAATGAATTTAAAAATCACATTTGAATAGTACAAAATCTCTTGAAAATATTTTATTGAAAAAATGGACATGGCAGAAAAATATTTCTGACCAAATAGGGAAATAAAGTCAGCTTTTCTTAAGATAATCCTTATGATCACTTAAGTATTTAATGAATGGAAAATTAAAGGAAGATACCTAATCCTTATAAATAAATATTTCATAATAAAATTCATAATTTTTAGAGATATAGATCATATAATATCACCATCTGAAATTTAAGCGTAGAAAATCTTGGTAAAATTAAGATTCTAACATAAAACCCTTACTACTTTGGTAAATTTTCATTCAATATACCCCTAAAATAATAAATTAAAATTATATTATTAATTCATTTTAGATTATAATATTCATGAAATAACATGTCTAAGTGATTTTATTTACACCTCATAAAGGATGAGAGGTGCATAGCATAAAACATGTCTCAACGAAACAACATTGTGATGAATAAACCTTACAACTTTGGTAATCTCTGAATCAAAAACACATGAAATAGTGTAACTTATTTTAATTTTTAATTCAAAAAAATCTCATGAAATTCAACATAAAATTGATAAATGGTATGTGTATACCTCACACCATGTAAACAAGTCATGAATATGGAATATATATCATATAAATAAAAGTGTGATGAGAAAACTATACATTAAGTCTAATGTTATTTGTATGAAATATAATGTCTTTTATAAAAAATGTGTACTTATTATAATTCTATTAAATAATAATTTAATATCTTATAATATCATATGTGATCCATTTATAAATTTTTAACATGATCTTATTAATAATTCCTTATTTAAATTGTCATTTCTATATGGTAACTGATTTATTTTTCATAAATGTTTTAGTTTGGAAGTTCAAAATCTTATACTTTAATAATGATTCCATCATATCCATAACATTAATCATGGTATAAAAATCATATAAATTCATTATATATATATATTGGTAATAATATATAAAATTTTGAGATATAAAATTTAATTATACCATTCATGGACACTATAATATGATCATAAGTGTGAACATTTTTTTCATTTTATAAGGAAAATAAGAAAAGAATCATTAGAAAATATTTTTTCATTAATAATACATATTATTTCATAAATATATTATCTATGTATTAAATACATCATAATAAATAACTATGAATGATGGTAATAAAAAATTATTTATATACCTACGTGGAGGCGATAGTCCACACACATGCCCAAGCAATACATTCACTTCCATTTTATGGAAAAGATGGTGGATATTTTTTATAAATTAATAATAATAACATATAAATATATTGAGGATACTAAAGAATTATTTTATGATGAATAACACATATTTAGATAGTGTATAATAATAAATAAATTGAAAGTGGTTATGTAGGATGATTACCTCTTCTTTGGTAGACCTCTATTAGTTTCATTATTAAAGATCCATGGAATGTTCATTTGAGAAAAAAAAAATATTTGATAGAGAATTTTATAATAGAAATTATTATGTACTGATTGATCTATGTGGATGATTTTTTTCTAAATAAAAAAGATCAGGGCTTTCCTTTTATAATGGATGGAAGGGGTACTTTTGTAATTTTTTAAATGATTAAAATATTATAATGTATCATTCATGAAATATTGGTTCAAAATTTCAATAATATAGAATTAATAATGTTCTATATTATAAATTATCTTATATATATGACTTATACATGTTTTTAGGCCATTTTAACTCTTATCCAGTTTGTTTAACCTCTTGTTAAACCGTTTTATCCAAAACTGAAGTAACATAATTTTAAATCATTAAGGGTTATAAATTTTCATAAAATATTTAAAATGGAACTAAAATATATCAAGTTAATAATAATCATAGACTATACCGACCCCATTTTCCTATTTAAATATTGTTATAATTTTTAAATCATTTAATAAAATGTTATAAAATATAAAATATCATTAAATTCATTCTGGGGATTATTCATTAAATTTCACATTAATATTTAAAAGAGAAAATATTTTTTCTAATATATACTATTTTACCATTAGTTATATAATATAATTATACATTAAATTTTAGGGTCCCCAAAATCCATAAAAAAATATTTGTTTTAATGTTTTTAAAATTATTAAGTAACCTTTTCTACTACATTCACAAGCATTTATTGGATGTTGCATAAGTATTTAAGGTAATTATACAATCATTAAAAATTAGAAATTTATTTAAATTATAAAAATAATTTATTAATATTAAAAAAATCATTTATAATATAAAATAACCTTTTTTTATCCCCATGATTAACAATAGATATTTTAAGGGAAAGGTTTGTGGCATTTTTTTAATTCATTAAAATAATATATAAGTCATTACCAAAGAAAAATGACACACAATTTACATAAACTAGAATAATGGATGAGAAAAATAAGAACTAATTCATAAAATAGACTAATTTTATGTGTTATTGTTATTTTATTGTCTTATCACATAATATTAACTATGTTTTACCCGTTTTATACTTACTAGGGTAGAAAATATTTACCATGTTTACTATTCATATTGACCGAAAATAAAACAAAATATTTACCAAATTTTAAACTCATTATTCCAAATGTGAAGCTTATTTTTCTAGATTCAATTTATACAAGTGGTATAAATTAATTTCAATATAAAATTTTAAAAGGAAATACATTTTTTATATAGAAAAGTGTGTATTATGCAGAATATTTAACTTATATCGCAATCATGAATATTACTAATTCAAATGGAATTAATTATATTTTTTATATTATCCTTTAATACAAAATCAAAATTATAATTTTTCTTTTAAATTACAGTATTTAACGAAAATAAATAACACTATTTGAAAAAGAGGTAATTTTCACTATTCATTAAAAAAATATCATTATATTAAAATAAAAAATATCCCAATTATTTAATTTTGATATGATAATATAATTTTTTTTCATTTTATAAAATAAAATTTCTATATTTTACATAAATTAATTATAATAATTTTTCAGAAGAAAGAAATGAAAACATTTATTGAAGAAAATGAATTTTTTTGTATAAAATAAATATTCCCCAAATGATTGATTATTTTTTATGATTAATATATAATTTTTTTATAATAACTATTATAAAAGTATTTCATAATTAGTTTACTCATATTCATACCGAGTAATTTTAGGACTAGGTTTTAAAGATCACTTCTAAATAATATTATTTTTTATCAAATATCACAATTCGCTTTAGGCTCGATCGTTATTAGTTCAGTACTTGAAAAGTGATTTGTTGAAAACCCATATTATAACATGTGATATTAAAACTTCCATTTATAAAAAGGAGGTGGAAACTTAAATTTTTTCATGTAATATAAAATAATTGGGTTCTTGGATAATCAAAAAAATTACGGGAAGCTAACGTATAGATATTGAATAGAAAATAACATCTATGGACTAATAGAGAGTGATTAATAGAATTATTATGATAAATTTAATGACCACAAAACCATAAATCAATGTGGAGATAAAAAACGTCATTTATTCAGAATTTAATGTAATATAATATAATTTTTATCTTATGTCCCCTTTCCCGAATTTGACTAATTCTATCAATATCAAGTTAAAGAATAATAGAAAATAAAATTTCATAAAATATTTTTAATTTTAAAATAAAAAATTTCATCCTTTAGAGTTACATGGAGTAATTTATTTTTTATCTATTACTATAATAAATGAATTTTCAAGATGAATTTTTTAGGCATGAAGCATGAAAGCTATAATTTAAATGATTTTTTGATCCGTAAAATAATAAAAAATAATTATTTCTGGATGTATTCCAAAACTAAAATAGTTATCACATGTTATATATAATGTATAAATCCATATATTATGATGTGATAAATTCATCTCAAAAAAATCAAAAATATTAATCAATATTCAACTTAAAAAATTCCATAAATATTCATCTTAAAAAATTACATAAATATTCAACCATATCACTCCTGAAATATGTATATGAGATGATACAAACCTTTAATCTAAAACATTTGATCACATTTTTTTTATAAGATCAACCTAAATAAAATTAGGAAATAATATAAATCAATCATAAGGTCATATAAAAAAATGTTTTTTCCATAATCTTATAAATCATAAAATAACATAATCATTTACCTTAATATTTTGAAACACTATAAATCCACAATAATATTATATATGAATAATTAAATAAACTCAATATCCATTCCAAAAATTATGTCTATCTTATTCATATAATAGACCAATATATTTTACATAACATTGATGTCATAGTCCCAAAATTACTTTTCATTACAATTCTAATCTATATGATATATTCCCAAAATACTCTAACTCATTTATCTAAATCAACAATAATTAACTCAACATCAATGATGATATTAATCTTATATAATATAAACAAAAATAGGCTTATGTCACAAAATATGAAATTATTATTCCTCAAACAAACATCTCACTAAAATATATAATAAACTAAATGGTTGTGTTCCCAAAATATTCTCCCCAAATATCCCCAATCATCTTAATTTCCCATCAAATAAAACCTAAATGGGCCTTGATTCCTTATAACATACGATCAAACATATAAATATCAACCTAATACACATTATATGTACCTCATATCACTGTAGAATAATATTTATTTCTATAGGTTCTACAATCCCATTTATCATAATGGTACTAAAAGGAAATGGGAATTAACCTAAGAATATCCCTTAGGAATGTATAGAAAATTGAGTAGTATATGTCCTACTCATGTCCACCAATAATTATTTAGTAAATATCCAATCTACCCTATTTATAGTTTTTAACCCTGAGTGCATTTATTCTACTGCCACATCCACTTTCAAGTATCTAGACAATGATGTATTTTCTCGTAAAAACCAACTCATTTTTCACTATAACATTATGATGGTCTCCAATACTCAGGAATAAGATAAGGGTTATCACTAATGTTTTCATATCCTATTTTCCAAAAAAAAATAGACCTTTATATAGTGCCAATTATATATACCAATACATTTCATATAGAATATTACAACTTAATGAATATTCATTACATAAATTATTATTAATTCCAAAACCATAAAGGATTAGTATCACTGGAAAATAAGATACATAAAAAATTTATATATAAAATATCTATATCATTTCCCACATAGTTCATCATAACTATCACCCTTATTATACATATCATAATTAAATCCTTCTTTCATATATTGGGTAAAGGAAAAATATTAATGGGTGTGCTCAGATGCTCAGTATGGGTAAATATGGGAGATATCATTGATTTTTTTAGTATAACATGTTCATAAGGGAATGATAACATGATCTTAATATTTGAAAATATACTATTAAATTTATAGATCACAATCATATGTCATGACATAAATCTTGGATATTCATAAGACAAGAATCATAACAGGAACAAAGATCATGAGCCATTAGTGTGTAACATTGGAATAATCTCATATTATATAATATAACATAATGTGTGTCTTAATCATAATCATATAAATCATATGTCAAGGATACCCAATAATAAATTTATTACATTCTATGCTTGTAATAACCACCTATGTACTGGGTTTGGGCTTGGAATAACCTCCCTTGAACCGTCTTTAATACTTTGGATAACCTCCCATGTACCCCTTTTTCATCATTGTATAACCTCCTCATTACTATTTTTAGTCTTAGGAAACAATCTCGTTTACCCTTTGTGATTATAAAACATTAAACATTAACCAATTACTTATATAAATATAAAATTCCAGACACACCCATCACATAATCATAATTCCATTCATATATATAACAAAATATTCTAAAACACTCACCATATCATCAAAAAATTACCCTTAGAAAATAAAAGGTTCTTATAAAAATCTCATCACCATAATCATAAAACATATAGATAAATAATATGGATGATATCACATAATTATATCCTTAGTAAAGCATTATTAACATTAAATTATGTTATAATATATACAAAAATTATTCAAAAAGATTACATAGAACATTTCTTGAGAAAAAAAACCTTTTCATTTTTAGATTACATATTGGAAATATAAAATTATGAAATAAAAATATTTGAAAATATCATTGGAAACTTTTAAATTAATATTAAATTTAATGATTGATCATGATGGTAGAAATTTGTTTATGCCCAATACATTTGAATAATGACTCCAATCAAATTTTTGATAAAAAGTCAAAAGTACCACATTTGTAAAATGAATATTATATTTTATTGATTTTTTATAAAAAATCATGAATGATTGAAAATTTAATAATTCATTCATAAGATAATAATAAAAACATTCTTGGAAACATTTTAAAGTAAACATGATCATACAAGAATCAAATTCTTGACAAAGAGGGAAATAAAGTTAGTTTTTCTTATAAACATCCTTTCAGTTCATGAGTAAATAATGAGATAAAATTGAAATGAAAACATTTAGTTTCAATAAATCATTATCATAGAATAAAATTAATGATTTATTTTTATATAGATAATATTTTTTCATTATTAGAAAAATAAGTATAAACAATCTTGAAAAAAATGTGATTGTAACATAAAACCTTATCACTTTGGTAAATTTTGAATCATAACACAAATTAAAGAATAAATTCATATTAAAAATTAACTATTTCTAATTTGATGTGAAACATGATAAAATATGTCAAGTGGGAAGAATTTACACCACATAAATAATATAGGTGCAGAGAAAGAAATGTCTTAAAGAATATATATTTAAATAAAGAACGCTTACAACTTTGGTAATCTATGAATCAAAAGACAATATAAGAGAGAACCTTATATATAATCTCTAATCTAATTATGTAAAAATATAATAATAAAAATATACGTTCATGAGAATTATATAAAAAGGAAAACGTAAATAATTTGTGAATATAGAATATGTATTACAAAAATAAAAGCGAGAAGAGAAGTTCTAACCTTACATTCAACATTATTCAAAAGTTCCCTAACCTGTTATTTAATAAATTTAAACTTATTATAAATATAACACATAATCATGTGCATATTTATAATGTAACATCCCATGGTTTTACACATAAATTTAATGAAATGCATGAAACACGAAGTCTCTATGAAACAATACATTGTCTTGAGGTTATAGTTTTAATCTAGCCATTAAACTTAATTTTCCACTTCTATGATTTGAAGTTCATAAAACGGACATACACTGTTGTGATCAGTAAGTTATTTAGAGACTTATAGGATCAAGTTAGTTTTTGGTTAATAGTAACATCCCATTATGAATAGTAATATGAACCTTATGAATAGTAAATCAAACAAATGAATTGTAACATCACCCATGAATTTATAAATAAAATCTTTTCAATATTATAAGTGATACTATGATCATTATATATGTTTTGGTATTTTGAAAAGTCATAAATATTTAATTACTATTTTTTGATTAATTTGATTATTTAAATGAATATTTAATTTCTTATAATTCATTAATAAATTAATATCATGTCGTCTTATTATTATAAGATATTTTTATGAGACCATGATTAATATTTAAAGGAGTTATAACATCTGTTATAGTTTTAAAATTGTTAATTTAAGAATAATTTTTTATTTTATTTAAAAAACTTATCATATTTTGAAAATTATTTCTATAAAATCGAGTTCATTTATGAAATTTAAACATCAATAAATAGTTAGAGTGAATTTTTGGAATTTTTTGGAAATAGTTTAATTTTTTTGATGAATGGTGAAATATAGAAATTTACCATATATAGGAATTATATTATAAATACACTATTATTGACATCATAAATGATGTAATCACACTTCGTTTGAACTAGAATGCTATCTTTAATATTTTTAGTCACAAGAATCCAGACTATACATTGTCTTGAAAAAAAAATATTTAACAAATGATTAAAATAATGGAAAACTCCCCCTCTCCTCTACTATAAATACCACCCTCAACCCCCTCTTCATCTCACACCTCTCAAGTTTTTATCATTTCTAAATTCTACCAAATAGCCTTGCCAAGTATCTTTCCCACTTCCAAGAGCTACTGGTCTCACCAAGAGGCCAAAACAAAAGTCCTTAAAGAGGATCTCATAGAGAAGATATCAAGGGGTAAAAATCCTCTTTCCTTTTTGGGAATTTTTCTTTCAATTATTTTATTTTCTTATACTCTCTTCACCTCCCATTATTAAATATTAATTAAAGTTAAAATATCTTATATATTATTTATTTTTATCATCCGTATAAGAAAATAAATCATCATACTTCACCTCATCTTCCTCTTATTCTAAAAATCAAAACACTATTCATGATGTGTCGATTTACCAACATCATGGACAATTGTATTCAATTTACATTACATCCTTAAAAAATGGTTAAATTTTTTTTATGTTTGTAACATATTTTAATATGTATTATATAACCTTTTTTATGTTCTATAATTATCATATACACATAATATTAAGTTACATGATGAAACTAGTTTGTGATTATCAAAGAACTACCAAAATCATCTAAATAAATATCTTTAATTTTTTATCTAACGATTCATCATAATATATGAGTAAAAATGATTTATGGTATCCTTTAATATTATTTAAACATTTTAATAAAATTATAATACACTTTTTTAGTTTCATTTCTATTTGATAAGAAAAGCTGTTATGAACCGACCATGGGAATCATGTCAAGAATGCACCCGAAACAATGTAAAGAACAAAATATTATTAATTAATGGGTGGAATGATGTTATAAAATGATCATATAAGGTGTTATAAAAATTAATATGAATATTTAAAATATTAATAACACTCTTTTACCCCTAATAGAATAGGCTTAATCTCTTTTAACCTGAGACGAACATGAGGTAAGGGAATTTTTAATCCAATTTCTATTCATTGCGTAAACATTCTACTTCATTTTTTATGTGGTATTAAGATTATTTGTGTGATGTTTTTTAGTTTATATTATGATTTTTATTTTTAATTTTTTTATACATATATTCAATACATTATATAAATTATCACTCCAATTATATTATATTTGGAAGGGAATTTTATTTTAAAATCCTTTTTTAGGTCTCTTTAATATAATACAAAAAGATTGTTTTTATGGTATGACTGGTTTATCCTGATTTCATGATGATTATTTACTGTGATTTTTCCATTATATTTTTAAATAGTAACTTTTTATGAATATTATTTCATTATTGTGTGCACATTTTTTATATTTTAAATGTGATTTGTTTTACGAAAAAAGTGTATTTTGAAAATCAAAATGTGTTTTTTCTCAAGGGTTTAAATGATTTATCAAGTATTTTTTTGACAATATGTTTCATGTTCATAGTTATGTTAGGTTGAGACCATTATATATAAATATATGATGGTTTTATCTCTATTATATCAAAATATATGTTGATTTGATGCCATTATATCTCAAGATACGACGAGTGAGCCCCATTATAGCTCTCCAATGCATCGGGTACTATATTGATGGAAGTTGACTAAATGGTTATTCCATGTGTAAGGGTGAATGTATGAGTGATATGGAAATTTTTTTCTAAGGTATATATATGATGTTTCTATGTATGTTAACTAATTTTAATAAAATGGGATTTATTGGTTTTTTAATTATGACTAGACTAATAATTTCATTCTTTTTATCAATCATTAATCTTTTTGTTCTCATCCATAATTTTATAAATGTTTTTCACTATTTATATGTATTTATAAAATAAATGTGTTAGAAAATTTAAATGTTATAAATATTTGCTAAAGAAATTATTTTTTGTTGAAAATTTTTATATTTTGGAAAAAGTAGATACTATTTTAGTAGTGTCCTCATGTATGATTATGGGATGTTATGTATGTTTTATGTCCTAATTCCCTAAAACACTGAACCTAAAAAGATACTAAATATGTAAGAATTCACGTTCATGAATAAAACTCATGATTATGAAATGTTTTAATGTTGGGTCTTTATAGTTGGTATCAAAGGATGGTGTAGATAAATTTAGGGATTAGGATGATGTCAATAAAATAATATAATTGATTTTTTACTTCATAGATGTTATGAAATGATATAGAATTTAATGATTAACTTGTTTCTTAGTCTATTATTTTTCTATTTAGAATGGATTTCCATAGAAGAAACAAGCAAGATGAAGTGGAAATGCCCCGCCAGAACAACATCCTTCCAAATTTACATCTTGGAAGGGTGGGAATCAGAATCCAGTAGTTTGTGATAGTTATGGATCAATTGAATCAGGAGATAAATGGTGGTGGTATCTATGATATATAGGAACATGATTTACCATAAAGAAACATGTATTTTGTATATAATTTTATGAGGCAACATCCTCTAATATTCAGTGGAACCGCAGATCTAGTGACAGCTAAAGGATGGATCAATGATCTAGAAAATATATTTGATGTCATGAGAAGTTACTAATGTTAAAAGGTAATAATAACCATTAATTACTTTGATGATGAATGCGATCAAAGGTGGTATATGGGTAAAAATATGAGATAAATGTATAATCTTTTAAATATGAAATGGGAAGATTTTCAGTGTCTTTTTTGGAAAAATATTTTCCTAAAACAGTTCGAATCAGAATGGATAAAAAATTAATGGAACTAAAGTAGAAAGATAATAATTCTATGGAACCATATGAAGACAATTTCACAAGACTAGCTAAGTACATAAACAATTTTACTCGGGATATTGATAGTGAAATAAATATATTTTACTCTATTTTGAAAACATTTTTACGAAGATCTTTGGCTTCATGAAAGTTTAAAAGCTACGAAAAACTTATTCATTATGCTAAAAAAGTTCAAATATAGTTTTATAACATTTTTGTGCCTCATGATGACATGAATAATAAGTGGTGAGGTTGGAAATCATTGGGGAAGAATTCATCAAAAAAATATGAAGGTAAGAAAATCAATTTCACTTATTGTGATAAGTGTGGTAAAAAGCATCCTAGAAAGTGCCTTTTAAATTCCAAGAAATGCTACTGATGTTGAAATTTTTAGAACATCTCATGAGTGCAAGCAAAATAATCAAAAAATTAATGAGAATCCAACAGTGAGTTTCTTTTACAATAAGGAATTGAGTTATTTGGCTAATGTTTGTTTGAAGCTAGTCACTCAGGAAGGGAATCAACTGGATAGGAAGTAGAAGGGTGTGGAAAAATCCTTTACAACCACTTTAGAAAATTTTGAGCAGAAAAATGACGTGTTATCTACTACATTGAATGTTTTTAAATATTTATCAAATGTGTTGTTTAATTCAGGGTCTATTGATTACTTCATTTCAATGAAATTTTCTACTAAATTGGAAATTCTTCCTATAGAAATGAATGTATAACCTATAGTAAAAAAACCTTGAATAAATATTTTGGAAAAAATAAATTATAAGAATATTCTTATATTCTTCTTTGGAATGAATTTACTTGAAAGCTTTGTTTTATTTCCTATAGTAGAGTTTTATGTTATTCTAGGTATGAACTTGATTCCTTTTTATCATGTTGAGATATATTTCAGAACAAAATAAGTTGTTTTCCAGAAAGAGTTTTTGTTTGTTTACAAGAATAAACTCATACAGTTGATAACATATTAAGAAGTTAAGAAACTGTTAAAATATGGAAATGAATTTTATTATATATATATTGCTGAAAATAAGGGAACCATTTAGATTAATGGTGTGCCAATGGTGAATGAGTTTCTTGATTTATTTTTTGATGCTTCGCCTAGTGTTATCCCCAATCGATTTGTTGAGTTTAATATGGTCTTAATTCATGATCCCATGCCAATTTATAAACCCCATTATAAAATGGCTAAAATTGAACTTTTAGAGTTGAAAAATAAGTTTCAATAATTTTAGATAATGGATTCTTCCGAACCAACACCTCACCATGGGGTTCTCCAATCTTGTTTGTTAAAAATAAATATGGTTCAATGCGACTTTTTATTGATTATAGATCCTTGAATAACATCACTTTTAAGAAAAAGTATCCATTTCCTCCTATCAATGATTTTTTTTATCAGCTCCAGGGGGTACAATATTATTCTAAGGGTGTACGATGTTTTTGGTACCATAAGTTGAAAGTAAAGGAATATTACATCCAAAATACTATGTTCCTTACTATATATGAGAATTAGGATTTTTTTTAATGTGTTTTGGGTTAACTAATTCAACTTCTATATTTAGGGTTCTTATGAATATAAAATTTCATGATTTCATTGATACGTTTTTGCTTGTGTTTATTAATGAAATTTTGGTGTATTTAAATAGTAAATAGGACCATTAAAAACATCTAAGGGTTGTTATCAAAAATTGAAAAGAAAAATAACTCTATGGAAAATTCCATAAGTGTGAATTTTGGTTGTAAAAAATTTCATTCCCTCGTCATATTTTTTCTAAATATGGCATAATTGTTTATCTTGTTAAAAAAATTGTTGAACAATGGTGAAAACCCAAAAATATAACCGAAATTCATAGTTTGTTTTTGTTTTAAATTATATTAAAGGATGTTTGTTAAAAAAATTCATGGTTATATATCCCACTAACTAAGTTAACTGAAAAAAGAGTTAAATTCATTTGGAAAAAAGAATGTGATGATTGTTTTCAAGAATTGAACAAAATAATGGTGAATGATTTTGTTCTGAACCTACCTTCCAGAAGTGGTGAATTATTCATCAATAGTGATTCTTCTTTGAAGGGACAAGGTTGTGTTCTAATGGATAATGATCAAGTAATTTCTTATTCTTTACATCAGCTGAAAACACATCAGTTAAATTACCCCATACATTATTTGTAAGTAGTTGCATTTATTTTTGCATTAAAAATTAAGAGGAATAATTTTTGTGGAGTAAAATGTGAAATATATACTGAACATTAACGTTTTAAGTATATATTTACATAGAAGGAATTGAACGTGAGACAATGAAGATGGTTGGAACTAATTAAGGATTATTATTTCATGATTCATTACCATTTGAGAAAGGTAAACAGAGTGGCTGATGCATTGAGTTAGAAATGTAATGTTACATTAACCCTGAAACATATAAAATGTGACCATTTTGTGAATGATTTGATAAATTTTGTCTTTGACGTTATTGGTGTAGAAAATTACTCTATTTTGTTTCAGGTCAAAGTGCAGTCATCTCTGGTAGACAAAGTAAAGCATGCCCATAAGGATGACCATGAGTTGCAAAAAAGGTATAATTGGTTAAAAGGGTCACTATCCAGAGTTTAACATAGATAAAGATTGTGTTTTGAGGTTTGGAAGGAGATTATACATTCCTTTTTATTCTCACCTGAGTAATGAATTGTTATGTGAAGCTCATAGTTATCCATTTTCATTTCATCATGGCATCACTAAGATATATAAGGATCTTCAGAATTATTACTGGTGGGATGGAATGAAAAGTGATGTTTTAGATTTTACCATGAAATGATTTAAATATCAATAGGTTAATATAGAGTTCCTGTTATTGAAGGGGGTGTTATAGCCTTTTCCAGTGATAGAGTGGAAATGGGAAAATATATTCATGGAATTCATTGTGGGATTACCAAAGACTTCTCAAGGTAACAATTCAATTTGTCTTATTATTGAATGAATCAATAAATCATCACATTTACTTCCTATTCAGGATAATATGACTTCGGATAACCCTTGTCAACATTACCGTAAAGATATTTTCAGGTTATATTTATTTCATATTTATATTTTATCTGACCGTGATCCCATGTTCACTTTTAACTATTGGAAAGGCCTTCGGAAGTCATCAGACACAAAATTAAATTTCAGGACTGTATTTCATCCTCAATTTGATGTATAATCCTAGAGAACAATTAAGACTTTGTACAATATGCTTCAAGTTTGTTTAATGATCTACCAAGTAAGTTGGTATCAACATCTGTCTTTAGTCTATTTTTCTTATAATAATAGTTTTCAATATATTATACAGGTGGCACCATTTTATATGTTATATTCGAAGTACTATTAAACTCTATATTTTTTGGATGAATTTGGGGAAAGGAAGTTGATGTGTCCAAAACTAGTAGAGGAAATGACAAAAACGGATTAGATGATTCAATGACACATGAGGAAAGCTCAGAGCAGGCAGACAAGTTATACAGCTAATAAGAGTAGTTGATCATGTTTTCCATAAAATTTCTCCAAAGAAATGTGTTGTGAATTTTGGTAAAGAATGAAAGATAAGTCCATGGTTCCTTGGACCATATTAATTCTTAGATAATATTGGAACAGTCTTCTACTGAGTATCTTTTCCGCTGAGTTTTTCTAGGTACACAATGTTTTTTATGTTTGAATATTGTGAATGTATGAGATTTATTTATATAATGTTTTGATCCCATAAGTAGCTCAGGCGGAAGTGAACATTTCTTATGAAGAGATACATGTTTAGATTCTGGATCACAGAGAGCATGTAATATAGAATATGGTAATCCACCAGGTAAAGGTTTTGTAATGAAACCACACGGTTGAAGAAGCAACATTGGAATCATAAAATGCTATTATGGAAAGGCACCCTCACTTTTTTAATAGGTAAATAATAATTGTAAGGATTTAATTTCTTGAAGGTGGGGAGAATGTAACACCCCATGGTTTTATAAATACATTTAGTGAAATGCATGAAACACCAAATCTCTATTAAACACATTTTTTTATTAAGTATATAGTTTTAACCTAGCTATTAAAAATAATGTTTCTGCTTCTATGATTTGAATATCGAAAAATGAACATACACAATTCTGATCAGTAAATTATTTAGAGTCTGATAGGAACATGTTAATTTTTTTGGTGAATAGTAACATACCCATAAAAATTGTATTATGACTCTAATGAATGGTAAATTGGCCAAATAAATAGTAACCACACCCATATACGTATAAATAAAATCTAGAAAATCTTATAAGTGAAAATATTATTATTATATAAGTGGTGGTATTTTTGAAAGTTGTAAACATTTAATTTAAATTTTATGATAAATTTAATTATTTAAATTAAAATATATTTTCATATAATGTATTACTAAATTAATATTTTTTGTATTATGATTATAAGATAATTTTATGAGGCATTGATTAATTATTTAGGGTGTTGTAAAATCAATTATTGTTTTAAAATTGTTATTTTTTCAATAAAAGATTATTTTATTTAAAATTTAAATTTATCATATTTTGAAAAATATTTTGATAAAATAGAGTTTATTTTTTAATTTTACATATCAAAAAATGGTTAGGGTGAATTTTTTGTATTTTTCTAGAATTTGCGAAATTTTTATGAATAGTGAAATAAGATAATTTAACGTATATATAAATTATTTATTAAATACACTATTTTAGAAATCAGGACTTATTTAAGTACACTTATTAAGATACCTCATGCTCTCATTTATTTTTTTATTCACACAAATAAATATTATTCATAGTTTTGAGAAAAAAATTTAAAATAATGGAAAACCCCTCCTCGCTTCCACAATAAATACCACCATCACCCCCTATTCCTCTCACACCTATAAAGCATTAATCATTGTATAAATTCTACTCAATAAACATCCCAAAATTCTTCCCTACATCTAAGAGCTACTGGTATCACCCAAAGTTCAAATCCAAAGGCCTTAAGTAGGATCTCAAAGATAATAGATCAAGAGGTAAACATCCTCTTATTTTTCGTGTATTTTCTATTCAATTATTTTATTATCTTATTCCCTATTCACCTCCCCTTTTCCAAGAGGAATGAATATAAGGCCCCAGCCTTAAGCCTTACTTAAAATTGAATTAAATGAATAATTCACATTGAGGATCTTTTCAGGTTTAGAGTTTTAGAGAATTAGGACATAACTATTACATCTCAAAAGATTACAAAGTAGTCTCTTCTACTAAATTTCCATAAAATAAAAAAATCTTAAAAAGAAACATGTCTAGTTTCATGTTTTAGGTAGCATGACTTTCCCTTGATCCCATCCTTGACCCTATTCCATGCTAAGTCCTGTGAAAAACATTTCAAAAACTTAGGATGAGCATAAAAACTCAGTAAGGGATACACAAAGAATAAAAACTGTTAGTTTATCAAAACAAAAAGTAAACCATGTATACTTTATCAAAGTAATACTTTTCACCTTTATGAAGTAGTAAAATCTCTTCCCTGAATAAAATATCATTACTTACCTTTTTGTAACCAAAGGATTACCATAAAACCCATATAAAGAACACATTACATGTATAAAGGTAACTTGGGACATAAACATACTTAAGTGGAATAACCATACGGTCAACTCCCACACATATCAATTAATGGAATAGCCATACGGCCAATTTCCATACATACTAAATGGAATATCCATACGGCCGACTTCCATACCCAATGCATTGGAGGTTATAATGTAACCACCTGTCCTGGTATTCACGGCACCACCCGTCATAATGTCCAAGTACCATTATTACACATAAAATATGGAAAATATAAGCATTTCAATAACAATATTTCATTTGCAATCACAATAAATAATTCTCAGATATTGAATTAATCAATCCATTTTCAAAAACCATTTAAAAGATATTTTTGAATCAAAGTGTCCCATACCACTTTGAAGATTTTAATGGAATTATAATTTTAAAACATTAATGTCCATATAAATAAATTCTGAAAATCATTTTGAAAACATGGAAATTAAAGATAAAGATTTAGAATAATAAATCTTTAAAACATTTAAAATGATATTTTTGTTAAAGACTTTTTAACAAAATGAGAGACTCTTGAATACAAATAACAGCGGAATAACATTTAATCCGAACTTTATAATATCATGAGAATAAAACGATTCATGATATAATATGTCAAAGGATAGTATACACACCATATAAGAGTGAATTGGTGCATAACAACAATGAAGTCTCAAAAGAAATGTAAAATGAGATAAAATCCATTATAAAGAAGGTATCCTTAAATTAAGGATAAATCAATCTCATAATTATGTGTGACAAATATAAATACACCCAATATAAGTGGATATTAAGTGTAAAACAATCAAAGGTTATTCACACATATTCAAAGGATGACATATTCAATAACTACATGTTGAACCCAAAGAAATCGAAATTGGGGTAAGAAGTTCCCTTGATAGCCTAACGGCGTCACATCAAAATGAGTTGATGAGAGATAAAAAGTGTATCTCATCACTTGGACATAAAATTTACATCAATAACGATATATGAGAACATATCCCAACATAACAATATGTAAATTAAAAGACCCAACAAAAGAATTCTTTTAAAAAAAGGAGGGTGAATGGTTCCCTTACCGACTTGGGTATCTTTCAAAACATACACCCCATGAAAGAAGGACAATACATCATTGATGTAAATACTCATAAACTAGAGTATATTACACAAAGATTAGAATAATGGTCAGTACATACACCACTCAAAGTAAATTGTGGAAAGTGTAGCATAAATCTTACAGGAATAAAAGTGAGATGAAAAATCCCTTACGAAAACTCGGCAGCCTAACAGCGCCACATAAAACTTACAAAAATGGATTGATGAGATCAAATAGGGTATCTCATCATATTAACTTAAAGTTTATAGAAATAGTAATATAAAAGAACATCCCCCAATATGACAAAGAGGAGCTTAAAAGAAGTGACATAAAGGAGAGTACTTAAAAAGAAAGAGAGAGGTTGGATCTCTTACGAAAATTCAGCAGCCTAACAGCGCCACTCAAAACTTCAAAAATGGATTGATGAGAGAGAGTAGGGTCCCTCATCATATGAACATAAAAATTAAAGTAAGAGTAATATAAAAGAATATCCCAATAACAATAAATATGATCTTTTAAAGGAATGACATAAAATAATGTACTTAAAAAGAAAGAGAGGTGTAGGATCCCTTACCTCGGGTCCGACTTGACTCGATCGTTCTTTAATCTCCTGAATAATAAACTTGAGTTAATTTATACTTCCTTAAGAACCTTTTTCAAGTTCATTATTCCTTTTATATTACTTATTACCATGTCATAAACATTATGTAATCATTTAAGTTAATAATATTTGTTTTGCCGATATTTGGTTCTTAAGTCGAAAGTGGACTTCTTACAATTACATGTTGTTCATGTGTCCAAATGTTTATTATATCCAGAATTGTATTCATGATGTAGATATCATATATGTCATATATATCCAGTACATGCATGCATTTATAACATTACATAATCATTTAGAGGTAAGAAATGAAATGCGCCGTTCATGGAGACGGTAAGCCGTACGTACGCATGAACGCTACTTTCATTTCTATTTCGTATTTTATAGAGTGGAATAATAATTATATAAACGTATATTATAATTACAGTATAATATCATATATAATATCATAGTTCCATCCTTTATAAATCCCACATATGGTATTTAACTAATCAAATCACTTTGAGGGGGCGGTAGTCCGCACTTCCATAAATGAAGATATCGCGTTTACCCATAATGGAAACCATAAAGGTATGCCCAAAATGAAAAAAAAACAGAAGCTTAAGGAAAACATAAACATATTATATATCATATATAAAAATAGTGACATCATAATGGCCACCTTTGAAGGTGTTAAATGAGTATTGAACAATCATCGTTTCGGGAGGCAGAATTTCGCCATCCACGGAAACCGTATGTTCTTTAACCATTTGATGTAGTTGTGTGTGAGTGTAGCTCGAATAAATCTTATAACAACATCCTAGTATATTGAAGATACTGTTGTTGTTACAAAAGAAGTAAATAAAAAGAGTTTAGGGGGTTGGAAAAGCAAAATAAAACAAATGAACATGAGAGAATGAATTACGTTTAAAAGTTTAACTCCTTTTGATTTGAGCCTAAAAGCTTCTTTTGAAAGGATTCTGCCCAAAGGGAATCCTCTAGGATGAGGAGAGGGATGTGGAGAGAGTAAATGGGAAGGGGTTGACCGAGCCAAAGGCTTGAGGAGTGTGTGAAATGAGGTAGAGGTGGGGACCTTTTATAAGAGGAGAGGAGGGGCACTTTTGGAAAGTAAAGAAATATTACTTTATTTGAAAATGTGTTTCGGTTTTAAAAGGTCCCACATTGATATAATTCGTGGATAAGGTGATAAGGGTTCGAAATACACCCATACAATAAGTTTTGGACATGTGTAGTTTATAGATTTTACATTATCTTTCCATTTTATTTAAATCGTCAAATAATGATGTTATCGCTGCATCATTATTATGTCATAAATAATTTAATTTATTTAATGTCTCAAAATTATAAAAAAATTACTATGATGTAGGAAATCTTTTTATATTTCCAATTAATATTTATAATAAACAATCTGACTTGTATAACCCCATTAAATAATTGTTTTAGTAAAACATATCATGTTTGTGCCATTTTTTACATTAACATTAAATAAAAAGTATTTATGTCATTTTCCAACCAAAGTGGCTCCATGGGGTCCCCAAGTTGACCCATGGCTTGTCTTGGTCTTCCATGACACATCCAATAAGGGTAGGACAAGTTTCATGGTGTTTTCATATTTTTATAATATCATTTTTACCTTAAATTACACTAATTACCTCTAATCGCGATTAAAAACTTAATAAGTTACTATTCACCAAAAAAATATTTTTATCTCATTGAAACACATTTTACTTCTTCATGAAAACCATGTATGTCGGATTTTTAAAATTCAAAACACAGAAGTGGTAAAATTTCATTTAAACGAAAAATCAGTTTCATATAAGTACCACTTAGTGGTTTCACTATTCATCAAAAATTGAAGTTTTTCAGAAAAATACCAAAACGTTCACCCTAAGCTATATTTGATATTCCGAATTAAAAAATGAAGTCCATTTTACAAAATTCACAACATATAAGTTGCATTAATTAATTTAATAATTAATTCCCGCTATCAGAGCAAATAACGTGTTTTTATGAAACAATAAGTATCAAAAGATTGACACTAGTTTAAGTCCGATTTCAAAGTGAAATTAATTCCAACGACCACTATTGAATTTAATGGTAAAAATATTTTCTAATTTTACTTTAAAACCAATTCAAAAGATAATCTAATCATATAAATAAATTAGATTAAAAAGAGGTTTTGAATTAAAAAACAACATTTTACACTATTCATTAAAAAAATGAACTTTATCGGAAAAATACAAAAAATTTACACAAAGTAAAATTTGATGTCCCGATTCTAAAGAATAGTTTTATTTGGTCCAAAAGAATGTATAAGAGTGATCAAAACTATTTTTAATGACATTTCTCCATCAAAAGGCGATAAGTGAACCTTTAGTGAAAATTAGGGTATAAAAGCCTAAAATTGAATCCTTTCCGTATTTTAAGCCTTTGGATAAATGTAAAAACATTTAAAAAACATATATAATCATATTTTATTTATTTCTATCCATTCCCGCCAATACTATGTCTACATGTTAACTACCTTTTAAAATAATATTAGTTTATTATTAGAATGCAACGTAAGATTCCCAAGAAACTCGTTGTTGCATATTGGGTACGCCATCAAGCATAGCATCCCCTTTAAAGTAATATTAATATTTGATTCACAAATATGGATAAATATAAAGATGTCATATTCCTTATTTACCTGGGGTGTTACATCCTTCCCCCCTTTTGGGAATTGCGTCCTCGCAATTTTAAAATTGGGCTTGGAAACATCCTTGAAAGTCCCACATCGGAGAAGAGTCGGTAAAACAATCACTTTAAAATAAAAAAAAGATAAGTACAAAGGTCACCCGAGTTAACCCATCCTAGGATTCCAAGTATGAAAACATGGACATGGAGGAGAAAACATAGGGTCATGTTCTGATGGAGAGTGATAGAAAACATGTTTAGGAGAAAGTTAACCATGAGAAAATCACAAACTTGTGATGGGTTAAACGGTATTTGATTCCCCAGTAGGAAAAGTTAATAGACAACATTTTTGTTTTAAGTTACTTTTTATTGAGGAATTTATTCATAAAGAAACATAATCACTTATCATGTTGACTCTCAACTTTTATTAGATTCCTTACACAAACTCATATTTTCTCCAAAAGGCAAGTATTTTGGAAGACTTGTTCACATTAAGAGTACTATAATCAACTTCTAGAGAATTACCTAACCCAAAAAAAATAGAACTACATACTTACCAGGTCATTAGACTTTAACCAAAACCAAAACCCAAAAGATTATTACAAGATCAGATAACCCAGAAAAGGATAACCTATTAGAAAGAAAATCTATTCTTAATCTCCAAAATTTTTCCAACAAAACCCAAAGTTCAACAAGGACCATCCGATAAACATTTTTTCCATAAAATCCCTCAAAGTAAACCAATATAAGATTTAAACCCAAACATTTGAAGGATTTAGTCACATAGTCTTCCAAGTTAAATCGTAACATTTATCTCCAAACAAAATCAGTTGCTCTTAAAGTCTCACATTGAAAAGTAATTATCCTAATCACATATCCTCCATGATAGGTTAATAATTTTCAAAAATAACCCAAAATCAACTTACTCTTAAAAAAAAGAATCAGTCAAACTAACCAGGGAATTCACGTAGTCCATTGGTAGGCGATAAATACCAGTCGCACATTGGTTGTGGGTTCGATTCCCGCAGCTTTGTCCGACGCGACAGGTTGTCACACGGTCTGCGTGTTGTCCATTTTCCAAAACTATATAATTCTTAAAACATTACCCAAAATGAGATAAAATCTTCAAAGATGATCATAACATATTTTAACCTCAAGTTTATCTCATGCCTTTAATTTTCCATCATAACATATAGTAACCCATAATTACCTCAAAAGTAAGGATCATATAAACCCAAATGGTTCTTTATAACTATGTCCACAAAAGAAAAGATAACTATTCCATGAATAAAATTTTCCTATATTAAACATCAGGGTTACACATAATATAAAAAGTCTTCTAATGTAACCCCATCATCAAAAGAGGCTTAATACTCTTAAGAATTTAACCATAACTCTTGAAGCCCTTATATGTTGACATCTTACTCATTCAACATTATTCATGATCCATTAACCATTCCTTTCCAACTTATTCCGAAATACCCCTTTCCTACAAACAAAATCAAGAATCATATCCTAAGATTCCAAAATAGGAAAAAAATAGTCATGAAATAGTACATACCATTGATTGGTCATTGTCAGTTTCTTCATCCTCAATCGGAATGGCATTGGGTATTGGTAAATGAATATTGGTACGCTCTTGGTGACCCCATTCACGAAACTTCTTCATAGGACATGTGTTTGCATAATGACCATGCACACCACATTTAAAACATTCAATTGATCCCTCAGAAAGAACTTTTTTCCCTTTCCTCGAGTCAACTGGATGCTTCCTTTTTTACATGGCATGTTCTTACTTTATGACCTTCATTTCCACATCTATAGCATATTTCTGTCCCTTTGAAACATTTTCTTAGGTGTTTCTTTCCACATCTTTGACACATAGGTTTTTGAACACACTTACCTTTATGATTCTTACCTGTACTTTCGTAGCGATTTGTTTCTTGCATATATGATGCCTTAGAGAAATCTCCAAGGTTTAGGTGGTCAATATTAACTCCAGATAGTTGGTTGAGGATAAAGATGAGAGTTCTCATTACAGCTCCCATATCATTCAATTGCTCACTCAGAAAACTGTCACAGTTTCCTTCACATCCACCGTTACCTTGGTGCCTGCTAGATCTAGCCATTTACTAAAACCAAAAAGGGTCAGTGTGAGTATAACAACAAAACCATCATGTACTAATGAGGAAGATAAACAGTAAGATATTCTTACTCATTCACTTTATCTAAAACTAGGACTCTGTCTGAAATCCTAACCATTATGGTAATGTCACTTATGCTTAAAGAATACCCTAACCTCTAAAGTTATCTAAACCGACCTTTGAAACCAACTATAAGGCCCCAGCCTTAAACCATACTTAGAATAGAATTAAATGAATAATTCACATTGAGGATCTTTTCAGGTTTAGAGTTTTAGAGAATTAGGACATAACTATTACATCTCAAAAGATTATAAAGTAGTCTCTTCTACTAAATTTCCATAAAATAAAAGAATCTTAAAAAGAAACATGTCTAGTTTCATGTTTTAGGTAGCATGACTTTCCCTTGATCCCATCCTTGACCCTATTCCATGCTAAGTCCTGTGGAAAACATTTCAAAAACATGGGATGAGCATAAAAACTCAGTAAGGGATACACATAAAATAAAAACTATTAGTTTATCAAAACAAAAAGTAAACCATGTATACTTTATCAAAGTAATAATTTTCACCTTTATGAAGTAGTAAAAACTCTTCCCTGAATAAAATATCATTACTTACCTTTCTGTAACCAAAGGATTACCATAAAACCCATATAAAGAACACATAGCATATATAAAGGTAACTTGGGACATAAACATACTTAAGTGGAATAACCATACGGTCGACTCCCTCACATATCACTTAATGGAATAGCCATACGGCCAATTTCCATACATACTAAATGGAATATCCATACGGCCGACTTCCATACCCAATGCATTGGAGGTTATAACGTAACCACCCATCCTGGTATTCATGGCACCACCCGTCATAATGTCCAAGTACCATTATTACACATAAAATATGGAAAATATAAACTTTTGAATAGCAATATTTAATTTGCAATCACAATAAATAATTCTCAGATATTGAATTAATCAATCCATTTTCAAAAACCATTTAAAAGAGATTTTTGAATCAAAGTGTCCCATACCACTTTGAAGCTTTTAATGGAATTATAATTTTAAAACATTAATGTCCATATAAATAAATACTGAAAACCATTTTGAAAACATGGACATTAAAGATAAATATTTAGAATAATAAATCTTTAAAACATTTAAAATGATATTTTTGTTAAAGAGTTTTTAACAAAATGAGAGACTCTTGAATACAAATAATAGCGGAATAACATTTAATCCGAACTTTATAATATCATGAGAATAAAAGGATTCATGATATAATATGTTAAAGGACAGTATACAGACCATATAAGAGTGAATTGGTGCATAACAACAATGAAGTCTCAAAAGAAATGTAAAATGAGATGAAATCCATTATAAAGAAGGTATCCTTAAATTAAGGATAAATCGATCTCATAATTATGTGTGAAAAATATAAATACACCCAATATAAGTGGATATTAAGTGTAAAACAATCAAAGGTTATTCACACATATTCAAAGGATGACATATTCAATAACTACATGTTGAACCCAAAGAAATCGAAATTGGGTTAAGAAGTTCCCTTGACAGCCTAACGGCGTCACATCAAAATGAGTTGATGAGAGATAAAAAGTGTATCTCATCACTTGGACATAAAATTTACATCAATAAGGATATATGAGAACATATCCCAACATAACAATATGTAAATTAAAAGACCCAACAAAAGAAGTCTTTTAAAAAAAGGAGGGTGAAAGGTTCCCTTACCGACTTGGGTATCTTTCAAAACATACACCCCATGAAAGAAGGACAATACATCATTGATGTAAATAATCATAAACGAGAGTATATTACACAAAGAGTAGAATAATGGGCAGTACATACACCACTCAAAGGAAATTTTGGCAAATGTAGCATAAATCATACTTGAATAAAAGTGAGATGAAAAATCCCTTACGAAAACTCGGCAGCCTAACAGCGCCACATAAAACTTACAAAAATAGATTGATGAGATCAAATAGGGTATATCATCATATTAACTTAAAGTTTATAGAAATAGGAATATAAAATAACATCCCCCAATTTAACAAAGAGGAGCTTAAAATAAGTGACATAAAGGAGAGTACTTAAAAAGAAAGAGAGAGGTTGGATCTCTTACGAAAATTCAGCAGCCTAACGGCGCCACTCAAAACTTCCAAAATGGATTGATGAGAGAGAATAGGGTCTCTCATCATATGAAAATAAAAATTACAGTAAGAGTAATATAAAATAATATCCCAATAACAAGAAATATGATCTTTTAAAGGAATGACATAAAATAATGTACTTAAAAAGAAAGAGAGGTGTAGGATCCCTTACCTCGGGTCCGACTTGACTCGATCGTTCTTTAATCTCCTGAATAATAAACTTGAGTTAATTTATAATTCCTTAAGAACCCTTTTCAAGTTCATTATTCCTTTTATATCACTTATTACCATGTCATAAACATTATGTAATCATTTAAGTTAATAATATTTGTTTTGCCGATATTTGGTTCTTAAGTCGAAAGTGGACTTCTTACAATTACATGTTGTTCGTGTGGCAAAATTTTTATTATATACAGAATTGAATTCATGATGTAGATATCATATATGACATATATATCCAGTAAATGCATGCATTTATAACATTACATAATCATTTAGAGGTAAGAAATGAAATGCACCGTTCATGGAGACGGTAAGCCGTACGTACGCATGAACGCTACTTTCATTTCTATTTCGTATTTTATAGAATGGAATAATAATTATATAAAGGTATATTATAATTACAGTATAATATCATATATAATATCATAGTTCCATCCTTTATACATCCCAGATATGGTATTTAACGGATCAAATCACTTTGAGGGGGCGGTAGTCCGCACTTCCTTAAATGAAGATATCGTGTTTACCCATAATGGAAACCATAAAGGTATGCCCAAAATGAAAAAAAAAACAGAAGATTAAAGAAAACATAAACATATTATATATCATATATAAAAATAGTGACATCATAATGTCTACCTTTTAAGGTGTTAAATGAGTATTGAACAATCATCGTTTCGGGAGGCAGAATTTCGCCATCCACGAAAACCATATGTTCTTTAACCATTTGATGTAGTTGTGTGAGAGTGGAGCTCGAATCAATCTTATAAAAACATCCTAGTATATTGACGATACTGGGTTTGTTACAAAATAAGTAAATAAAAAGAGTTTATGGGGTTGGAGAAGAAAAATAAAACAAATGAACATGAGAGAATGAATTACCTTTAAAAGTGTAACTCCTTTTGATTTGAGCCTAAAGGCTTCCTTTGAAAAGATTATTCCAAAAGGGAATCTTCTAGGATGAGTATAGGGATGTGGAGAGAGTAAATGGTCATGGGTTGGCCGAGCCAAAGTCTTGAGGAGTGTGTGAAATGAGGTAGAGGTGGGGGCCTTTTATAAGAGGAGAGGAGGGTCACTTTTGGAAAGTAAAGAAATATTACTTTATTTGAAAATGTGTTTCGTTTTTAAAAGGTCCCAAATTGATATAATTAGTGGATAAGGTGATAAGGGTTCGAAATCCACCCATCCAATAAGTTTTGGACATGTGTAGTTCATATATTTTACATTATCTTTTCATTTTATTTAAATCGTCAAATAATGATGTCATCGCTGCATCATTATTATGTCATAAATAATTTAATTTATTTAATGTCTAAAAATTATAAAAAAATTACTATGATGTAGGAAAGATTTTTATATTTCCAATGAATATTTATAATAAAAAATATGACCTTTATAACCCCATTAAAAACTTGTTTTAGTAAAACATATCATGTTTGTGCCATTTTTTACATTAACATTAAATAAAAGGTATTTATGTCATTTCCCAACCAAAGTGGCTCCATGGGCTCCCCAAGATGACCCATGGCTTTTATTGGTCGGCCATGACACATCCAATAAGGGTAGGACAAGTGTCATGGTGTTTTCATATTTTTATAATATCATTTTTACCTTAAATTACACTAATTACCTCTAATCGCGATTAAAAACTTAATAAGTTACTATTCACCCAAAAAATATTTTTATCTCATTGAACCACATTTTACTTCTTCATGTCAACCATGTATGTTGGATTTTTAAAATTCAAAACACAGATGTGGTAAAATTTCATTTAAACAAAAAATCAGTTTCATATAAGTACCACTTAGTGGTTTCACTATTCATCAAAAATTGATGTTTTTCAGAAAAATACCAAAACTTCAACCTAAGATATATTTGATATTTCAAATTCAAAATTGAAGTCCATTTTACAAAATTCACAACATATAATTTGCATTAATTAATTTAATAATTAATTTCCGCTGTCAGAGCAGATAGCGTGTTTTTATGAAACAATAAGTATCAGAAGATTGACACTAGATTAAGTCCGATTTCAAAGTGAAATTAATTCCAACGACCACTATTGGATTTAATGGTAAAAATATTTTCTAATTTCACTTTAAAACCAATTAAAATGATAATATAATCATATAAATAAATTATATTAAAAAGAGGTTTTGAATTAAAAAATAACATTTTACATTATTCATTAAAAAAATGAACTTTATCGGAAAAATACCTCAAATTTACACAAAGTAAAATTTGATGTCCCGATTCTAAAGAAGAGTTTTATTTGGTCCAAAATAATGTATAAGAGTGATCAAAACTATTTTTAATGATAGTTCTCCATCAAAAGGCGATAAGTGAACCTTTAGTGAAAATTAGGGTATAAAAGCCTAAAATTGAATTCTTTCCGTATTTTAAGCCTTTGGATAAATGTAAAAACATTTAAAAAACATATATAATCATATTTTAGTTATTTCTATCCATTCCTGCCAATAAAACGTCTACATGTTAACTACCATTAAAAATAATATTACTTTATTATTAGAGTGCAACGTAAGATTCCCAAGAAACTCGTTGTTGCGTATTGGGTACGCCATCGAGCATAGCATCCCCTTTAAAGTAATATTAATATTTGATTCACAAATATGGATAAATATAAAGATGTCATATTCTTTATTTACCTAGGGTGTTACAATGAAAGTTCCCATATCATATATATTATGTTTTTATCATGTTTATGGGAAAATTTATCATCATACGTTTTATGCTCTCCCTCTTATTCTAAAAATAAAAACACCGTCCCTGATGTGTCAATTTACCGAAATCATAGACAATTTGTATTCAATTTACTTTAATTCCTTCAACATTGGTTGTTAAACCATTTTAATGGTTATAAATTATTTTAATGTGTACTATATAACCTCATTTATGTTATTTAATTATCATATATACAAAATATTAACTTATATGATGAAACTAGTTTGTGATTATTGAGGAACAGCTAAAATGACCAAAATGAATATCATTAATGTTTTATCTAATTATTCCACATAATATATGATAAAAACATTATTGATTTTATAATTTATTATTATTTAAATATGTTAATAAAATCTCATTCAAATTCTGGAGTTTTTTCCCATTTGACAAGAATATTCATTACGAACCGACCATGGAAATCATGTAAAGAACGCACCCAAAACAATTGAAAGAACAAAATATTATTAATCAATGTGTAGAATGATG
This sequence comes from Viscum album, assembly GCA_963277665.1. Classification (NCBI taxonomy): domain Eukaryota; kingdom Viridiplantae; phylum Streptophyta; class Magnoliopsida; order Santalales; family Viscaceae; genus Viscum; species Viscum album. Next base: position 166,501,517 of record OY728165.1, on the reverse strand, counting down.
TTATAAAATGATAATATTAGGTTTCATAAAAATTAATATTATTGTGTAAAATATTAATAAAACTCTTTTAACCTTTAAAATTTAGAATTAATCACTTTTTAAGTAAGACAAACTCGATGTAAGGGAATTCATAACCCAATTTCCATTCTTTGGGTTAACTTTATACTTCTTTCATTATGTGTTATTAAGATTATTTGTGTAATGAATTTTTTTTATGTTATGTTCTATTATGTGTATTTACTGTTTATACACATATTCATTCCAATATATTAATTCTCACTCCAATTATATTATATTTTCAAGGGACATTCCTTTTCAAATCCTCTTTAATGTCTCTTTAATGAAATTTAAATGGATTTTTTATGGATTGAACACTTTCTCTTGATTTAATGATTCCAATTTAGTATGATATTTCAAATATATATTGACATATTAATTTTTTATTAATATTATTTGATTTTTGTCTGCACATTTTTTATATTTTAAAAATGTTTTGTTTAAAAAAAATATATTTTGAAAATCTGAATGTTTTTTTGCTTAAGGGTTTTAATGATTTATCTAGTTTTTTATTCATGATATGTTCATTGTACATATTTATGTTGGGTTGAGCCCATTATATCTGAAGATATGATTTATGGATCCCCATTATTTCTCAAGATATGTTTGGTTGATCCCATTATCGCTCAATATATGACGGGTGAGCCCTATTATAACTCTCTGATGCACTGGGTACTCTGTAGATAGAATTTAACAGAATGGTTATTCCATGTGTAAGGTTGAATGTAAGAGTGATATGTTAAATATTTCCCAACTATGTTTCATGATGTTTCTATACATGTTAATAATTTTTATTAAATTGGTTCTGTTGGTTTTTATGTTCACACTTGACTAACGATTTCATTCTTTATATATCATACTAAGCTTTTTGTTCTCATCCCAGGTTTTTAATTTTATTTCTAGGTTATAAGTACATGTTAGAGAATGAAGGAGGAAAATTTAAAAGTTATGAAGATTTTTTAAGAATTTTTTTTATTAATAATTTTGGAAAAAATGGATACTATTTTAGTAGTATCGTCATGTATGATTATGAGATGTTATGTTCGTTTTATGTCTTAATTATATATAACTATGAACCTAAAAATATCCTAGATATTTAATAATTTATCTTATAGACTAAAAATTATGATTATGAAATTTTTTAAGCCAATGTTATTTTATATAATATCATATAATCTTCAATTATAATATTTTAGAACCCATTTATTAATAATTTCATAATAAAATAATTGCTTTCAAGTATTAACTATTTTTTTTATATATGTTTCAGTTAAACTATTCATATCCTTGTATTTTTATCATGATTAATTAATCTATAAAATTTTAATCATTATATAAAACTCATATATATTTACAATTAATATATTTATAATCATCAAAAAATATTGAGATAAAAAAATGAATCACACCATCAATGAAGATGGTAGTCCGTACATTCGAATGATCACTCTTTTCATTTTCTAATGAAAATAAATAAATTTTCAAATATATATAATATTATAATTATAGATATAATAATATAATAAATATTATATATACATATTAAATACATCATAATAACCGATAGTGAATGATGGTGATGGAAAAATAATTATATCGCTATGTGGTGGTGGTAGTAGTCTAAGAGTACATAGAAAATATTCTTTAGTTTTACATTTGATAGAAAATAATATGGATAATGGTTTCTACATAATAATACAACCATAAATGTTTATTTAGGATACATAATTTATTATTTTATTATAAAAACCCTAGATTTAAAGTGGTATGAAAATTAATAAACTCAAAGAGGTCAGGATGGGTGATTACCTCTTAATCAGTAGACATGATTTTGATCAATTATTAAAAACAATTGTAATGGAATTTTATGAACACCATAAGCTATAATTCATGTATATGTATGTTTAGGATAGAATTGGGAAGTGTTTTCTTGAGAAAGATGGCTCAAAAAAGGTCTGATGAAGAGTGATTGTAGGTGTATTTTTATAATGGAGGGAATATGCACTCTTGTAATTTATCAAAAATGATAAAATATTATAAAGTCATTTTCATAGAAATCTTGTTACAAATTGGATTAATTAATAAATAATTATTTTTTAGAATTAAAATAAACACATACAATAGGATTTAGACATGTTTTTGTCATTTTAATCCTTATCTCTTTTGTGTAACTCCCTCTCACCATGTTTTTTCATAAAAATGATAACTCATTTTTCAATCACTATGAGTTATAAATTTAGTTATAAGATATCCATTTTCACAAAAATGGAAAAGGGATTAAACTTTTGTCCATATCCTATCCACCTTATCACATATCAATATTTTTTTGATTTTTAAATTTGTTAATGTAATATAATATAACATAAAATATCATTAATTTTATTTTAGGACTATTAATTTAATTTGAATTTATTATTAGAAAGAGGATAATAGATTTATAATATAGACCTTATCACCATATATTATATATTATAATTAATCATAAAATTCATTACATTGCACAATTCCTCCAAACCATTTTTATGTTAATGATTTTAAAATTATTTGTTAAATTGTTCTATTACTTGAACACGAACTGTGTTAGAATTTTTTAAGAATGTAATGTAATTATACCCTTAATTAAATATAAAAACTACCATCATAAAAATAATTTATTAATAATAAAAATATTCACTTATATCTAACAATAATATATTTTTCCCCGAGATAAAAATGTCTCTAGTTTTAAATAAAAAGAGAGTAACATTTTTTATTTTTCTTTACATAAAATAATATATAAGGCATTATGTGAGAAAAATGGAAAAAATATTCAAATTAATAGAGTATTGTGTAATGATAGTTTAACCACACTCATAAAATAGAATAAAGTCATGTGGTAGGGTTATTTTAAAGTCTTACCTCATATATTCAACCATGTTTTACCATTTCACCCTTACTGAGTTGACAAGTATTTATCATGTGTACTATTCATAATGGAAAAAGTGGAAAATTTACTGAATTTCAGCCACTGGATTCCAATTATGGAATATATTTTTCACGATTCTATTTATGTAAGTGGAATAAATTATTCTAAATATATATATCATGGAAAAAAATTGAATACAATATTTTTGAAAAATGGGGTTTTGACCCTAAAAAATAACATATATCAAAATATTGAAAAATTGATACATCTTAAAGACATTATTATATCATAAAATAGAATCAAATGATAATTTTTTAAAGTATTAAACAACCCTAAATACAAATTTATAACATAGTGTTTGTATGAGTTCGATCGCATAGAGAGTGGGGGAACATGACAAAAACTCTTGACCAAATGTTAGATTATCCAAATTTCAATTGATTTTACTACAATAATTATTGAATTCAAATTTAGAATAAAAAATATTAGAATTAATGAAGATATGGGAACTAATTTCTAATGGTGGTTTTAATAAATACATTAATCCATTGTAACATGGAAAACAATCATATTAAATATCTTCACAACCATTAAATTTTATCAATGTGACAAATGATAAATCCTTTTCTATTTACTCAAGTATCACAATTCATCATGTCTTGATGCATTAAAATAAAAAAAGCACAATAGGGCTAGACTTTAAAATTAATAGTAATAATCTTACTCAATGGTCATGAATATTGTTTCTCAATCATGCTGGTGTTCAATCATTGTTTATGGAATAAGTTTAATGATTCAATGATGAATAAAATAAATACCTTGAAAAAACATGATAATATTGAATAAAATAATCTCATGGGTGGAAAATAATTAGAATTCTTTGGTACACACCCCTTTAAATAGATTCACCTTATCACAACCGACCCTTTTTAATTATTTTATTTTATTAATTTTCTTGGAGTTGTGTGTCCATGATGAGGTTTTTATTTAATAATGGTTTAATTTTTAGTGTTTTAATTGAAAAATTTGTTTTTCTGGGCTTGGATGCATCTGACGCAAGGGTTGAGTATAGTTTGGAGATCATGTGACTTTTCCTAAAATATTGTGTAGAATTCCTAGTATTTAAAATAAATAATAACTCAAATGAATCATAAAATGAGAATAAAATAAAATCAATAGAAAATTATTTGATAATAATAATAATAATGATAATATTATTATTATGAATAATAATAAAAATATTATTATGTCTATCATTATAAAGTTTATTATTATTATATTTATTATCATATTATTGAGTTTATTAAGTTTTATATTATGTTTATTATTAAGAATATTAAGGTTATTAATTTTATTATTATATTTTAAAGTTTATTAATATCATATTTTTATTACCATGTTATTATTATTACTTTAATTTTAATTTTTATTATTTTTTTATTTTTAAAAGGGATTTCCCGCTTATGTTTCATCCCTATATACCCCTTACACCCTTTTATCCCATTGCATCACTATCCACCCTTCTAACTGCATTTCACTTCTTCCACCCCTTGGTTGGACCCTACTGATGTTGTTCTTATATGGTGTACCTCCCCTCTACGCATCCCTCAAGCCGACCCCCTCTCTCTATTCCATGACCCAACCACCAGCTATATCCCTTAACTCAATCTATACACCCATTAGTGCCCTCTTGTTTTGAAAATCCTATCGTCAATGCCCTCTTATTTTTGAAGACTCACCTCTGATGAAACCTCCTTGGGTGGCCCCTCTTCCGACGTGCCTCCTCCGTCTGCCTGCTATGAATCCCCCTATTTCCCCTAGGGTAAGTATCCCTCCATATTGTAGGGTTTTTTATTTGTTTATTAGGGTATGATCTGGATCTTTCGTGTCAGATCTTACCTTTCAAGGGTCTCGCGATTGTTCATAAGAGGTTTGAAATCATTTTCAGAAAGTTTCTCCAAGAGAGGTTGGTAGTTATGTTCCCAAACATTTATAGATTTTTTTAATATGCTTGTTTGTGCATTAAATCTTTTTCCATATATTAATTTTTTAGGGAAAAATATATATTTGATGTTTTTTGGCATGAGTACATGTTTAAAATAGATTTTTTAAATAAATAAGGTTATTTTTGTCTATGTTTTATTATTATGTTTTGTAAAAAGGGTTTTATACCTTGTTTGGAGGGTGTGAATTGAGTTTTTGGAAAGATTCAAAGTGATTTGGTATTTAAATGTAAATTTATATAGAAAATGGGCTTGGTGCCATGGTTTTTTCACATGTTCCATTTTGTTTCATTCATTGAATGTATTTGATAAAATGTGTAGAAGATATGAAACATTTTTATAAAATAAATTTGATGTACATGTGGTATAAAAAGGGGGTTTTCAAAAATAATTTGGTGTTTTCCACATGTAAGCCATTACTTTGAATACTGTTATTGAATTTTGAATTATGAAACATATTAATTAAATTTTTCAAGCCCTTTGAATCATTTTTTCAAGTGAATCTATGGTGTGGATATGTTTAGGTGTAGGTTTTCAAAGGAAAACATAGAATTTTACATGTTTGATTTTTCATACTTTTATCGATTTAAATTGTAAAAGTTTTATTTGGTGAAATGAATGTCTTTGAATCGGTTCCACTTTAGATGTGTGTTTCTAAAAATAAGACTGGACCATGGAATTGGGTGAGTAATTGTATATTTTTTTCTTCTACTTGTAAAAGGAAATTTAATGAATAAATGAAATTATGATAAAAACTTTGAAAAATAACTTTTCTATGAGTAAAAAGAAAAATGGTTTTTTATAGAAATAAAGTGATTTTTTTGAAGAGCATAGATTTTTATTGAGAATCTTATCACATGTGTGAAATGAGAACATGAAATTGAGCCCATGAGAATATAATGTATCTATGTGGGTTAGCAAGTTCTAGTATGCTAGATGATATAAATGTTTTTTCCTCATTTCATTTAGAAATATTGATGCATAAAACACTAACTAAATTTTTTTAGTGGCTGGAGAGCACTGGTCCATTGGGGTGTCCTCTCCTAGTGTCTCCTATATGAGAACAATGTTGGTCTTGGTTTTTATAACACATTTTCACTGAGGTACAAGGATTTAATATCCCAATCGAGCTAGACTAACTCAAGGTATTCACTAATGGGTCTCTCCTTTGATATGATATATAGGAAATAAGGTATCATCTATCAGCATACGGTGGACCTCTTGTGTGTACGTGTTTTCAAAATTCTTATTTAATTAAAATTGTGGTAAAAATTGTTTTCTTTGAAATTGTTCTCTTTAAAAGTGTTTACCTATAAATATATTTTTATTTAGCAATGTTTTCCAAAATTTGTAGATGAATGTGTATGCTATATTATCATTCAAATGTTATGACATGATATATTTTTATACAAGTGGCATCCTACTGGGTTTTGTCTCACACCCAACATATACCTATCGGTGTATATAGATTTTGTTGCATGTTTGTTCCAGGTAAAGAAAATGTGTTATCTAGGGGACTTCCTTATGGACCTTGTTGTGGCTGTATTGAGAAGGGTAATCTTATTGTTTCATGTAATTTTGGAATTGAGTGAGTCACCTCTTTTTTTCAGTCTTTATTTTGAACTTTTATACTTAGTTGTTAACTATAAATTTTTAATTTGGTTATTCTCTGCTTGGAAAAGCATTTTTATTTTTATCTTTTTTTTTCTTTTTGGATGTTTATGTCTATAAAATTGGGTAAAATCATTTCCAAGGAATGTTATTTGATACACCACCACTTGTGCCAGCCCATGGGGATTGGAAATTCCCTTTTTTCCTTGTCGTGGACCCGCTCGAGTGTCAAATTTAATAGAGACCTAGTTTAGCTTGTGACAAAATGGTATTAGAGGAAGTCATTCTCTTTTGGGTCTTATTCCATGGGGGTGATTTTTAGTAGGCTGGAGCTAGAAATTTCAGGACTTGACATTCTGATTATGAGTAGGGTCCCTAGCCTGCACACCTCGTTATGAAACTCATGTCAATAGGGGAAGTGGGGTTTTATTAGAGTATTTTGGTCCTTGTGGCTACTTATTTCTTGGGAAAATGAAAAGGGGGTTGGGTTAGAAGTCTTATTAGCTCATAGGTCCTTGAAATTAATGTTGTGATGGGGAAATTACCCTAGTTAACTCCCTGTAGTGATTGTGTGACTAGCATATGGCCACCAACCATATTTCCAATTCACCCACCGACACTAATTTACTCTTTAATTATTTTTTCTCTCCTTGGATCTTGAAGATTTATCTCAAAACCTGGGTTTGAAAATTAAAGAAATTTGTATTTTAAAGTTGAAATGGTTATACTTTCAAAGGATGGGGAAAATGTTTTTTAGAATAGTTTTAATGCGATGATATGTTTTGTGATTTATATGTGGGTTTTTAACATGGATTTATCTTTGGTAATTAGTGGGCTTTTGGAGTTTTTATGAATTTCTAGAAACATTTTTTAAATAAGGGTGAATGATCTTTTAATTAACTGGGTTTGGATGAAATTCAGTTTTATGTAAAAATGGGACTGTTTAAATGTGAAATAGTGTGATTTCAAATTGATGTGTGAGGGTTGAAAATGATTTTTTTAATTTATTAGTGTTTTCTAAAAAAGTTTCAAACAAATAAAACGGGTTTAGTAGTTTTGCTATTATTTTAAATAATATGTTGTGGGTTGATTGTTGTTTTGGAAGATGAATATGTTTTTTTTAAACTTTTTATTCTAAAAGGTGACCACACACATGTTTTATGAGTAGAAGATGATAAGTTCCCAGTTCAGTATGAGAACATGCATGTGTGTGACAATGAGGTACCATTAGTGGATATGAAACCCACCCATCTTGTTTTATTTTCAAGGTTATTTTTCTAAATGACAAAATGTGATATTGGATAATTTGTGGTTATGTGGTGTATTTCATTATTTATTGAGATCGTTCTCACAAGGAATCTTGAGTTTGAAACCCCTTTTTTGAATGATGTTTTCGGTTTGTGTATAATTGGCAATTCAGTTTGAAATAATGTTTTTTGGTCTCTTTCGATTAGTGTTTTGAGAATTATTTGTGGTGGATCCCCTTGTGGGTTTGGTTTTGGGTTGTGGCATGTTTTGGCCAACATAACTATTTTATTAGGTACTTGGGATTTATACTAATTGGCTAGTTCATGCCCCCATAAATAGTTAATACATAACTGATGTGTGGCCACAAGTGATTCACCATTGAGAGATCATCTATTTAATCAAAGTAAGAATTTTTTTCTTGAGTTTATGGTTGAGTATACCCTTCTTCTTTTTTCAGATAATATAATCCTTTAACAGTGGGTGAGTATATGCAAGATGAATTAAAGGGCATTTTGGTTGTATTAAGTCATTTGATACTCAAAGGTGAACTTTTTCATCGATAAGTTTGACGGTCCCACCTAGAAGAGATGAAGGGAAATACATTGTCGAATGTGGAATGTGGTCTAGGTTTCTAGTGTTGGACACTATTTTAAAAAGGTATTTATACCTTTTGTTGGATTCCATCTAATAAAGAAATCATGTTAGGACATTTGTGTGGAAAATCTAATTATAAGAGGCTCTTATAGCCATTTGAAGTAGTAATGTGTTGTTCGAGATAGGATCTAAATTCCTTTTCCTTGTAAGGCCTCTTCTGTTGTAGTGGTCATGTTTAGTGATGTTTTTCCACATCATTTTTTCATTCCATTTCAAGGTTGGATATCACGAAACATTCTGAGAACTTCTTTTTTAATAGAAACGTGTTATGTTTTGAGAATTCAAAATTGTTCCCTATTGGTATAGAAAAATTTTCCTCGTGTTATTGATTTGTCATATAATCACACGAGCATAATGGAATGATGTATTGGAATATTTTAATTCCTTGTCATGTTGAAGCACTATATTGAGGCAGAATAGGTGTTGGGATGTGTTGCGTTCAGTGGTGTTGTTTGGATTGTGGTGTGGGTGCTTATAGAACTAGAATAAAAAAAATTATTTGGGTTTTTTAATGCCTGACTGAAAGGCATGACATACTTCAATCAAAATATCTACAAACATAAGTCCTAGAGTGAAGCTAATGCATAGTCATAAACCCTAGAGGTGTAAGAAGTTCTTAATCTAATTTCTATCTTTAGTGTAGAAAATGGAGATAGTTTAAGCATTTTATGTAGTAGTTTTGTTATTATTGGTTCCTTTTAGTGAAAAGGGACATAGGGAATTTGTATCCATGTTGTAACATGCATGGGTTGAAGGATTTATCTCTAGTTAGAAAGTGGTGTAGTTTCCTCATTCTCCTGAAACTATATGCTTTTACTCATGAGGATGCAATTTTTCTATGTGGATGCCTATGTGTGATCAGCCTTATATGTCCATTTTTATTTTTCATTTGATTTGGGCTCATCCGGGATTGGTAATGTTGTGGGGGTGGTGAAATAAATAGATTCTTTAGGTTGGATTAGAGTTTTGTTAATAGGATCTCTTGTGGTGAGAGATTTGGTGTTCGAAAAGTTCTCATGTAGGCTCATGTCAGGATCCAATGATGGCCTCCAAAAATTATACTGATAGGTCAATTCTAATGGTGGGGAGACCCACTATGGGTCTCACTAGAATTCCTCTAGACTTAATTGATGTTATTATATACCTTATGGTGGGGAATTCGTTCAGGCCTCCCCTTGTTGGTGCCCAGATTTTTTCGAGGGGATTAAGTTGTTTCTTATAGTGAGGATTCCACTTGGGCCTCCCTGTTTCAGTAATTTGGTTTTGTTCCAGGTTATTGAGTTGATGATGGGTGGTCTCATTTGGATCCATCTAACCCCAAGATACACTCTTGAGTAAACATTGGTATTTTAGCGCAGCCAATAGTTTCATTAACATTACGATTATGGCAGTGTTCATCAGTTATGGTTTGATTTTTCTTTCCCAGCTCAGGCTAGTGACGTAAGTCACATTTAGTGTTGTTTGGGGAGTTTGAATCAAGAGTTTGGTTTTGTTATTTTTGTAAGCTCTATTTATTTTATTGATCAATTGGATGTTTTTTTATCTTTTTGGGGTGGGTGAAACCTAGCAAGGGGTCCATTTTGAGTCTCCTGAGTTTAATTTGTAATTATCTTCCTTTGTTGATAGTGTTATAAACTTTTCATGTTTTAATTTCATTGTGAATCATCATGGTTTTTAAAGGGGTATCAATTTATACATTGGGGTTAGGCCTTATTTTGGCTTTTTTGGGGTAAAAAGAATTATAGTGGGGAGAATTGTCACACCCAACCCTTTTTAATTAATTTATTTATTAATTTTCATTGCACCAGGTGTACTAATGAGGTTCAGGTTGAAGCCCGATTTAAATTTTTGTGTTTTTATTGAAAAATTAAGTTTCTTAGCATCGTAGAATCCAACGCACGGGCAGAGCATGGTTTTGAAACCATTCAGCTTATCTCGGGTAATCATGAAACATGCTCGGTATTTGAAATAAATAATAAATTAAATGAATAATAAAATGAGAAAAAAATTAAATCAAATGAAATTGATTTAAAATAATAATAATTATGATAATGATAATATTATTATAATGAAAAATAATAATAAAATTATTAAGTCTATTATTAAAAATTTTATTATTATTATGTTTATTATTATGTTATTGAGTTTATTAAATTTTATATAAAATTTATTATTAAGACTATTACGGTTATTAATTTTTTTAATATCAAATTATGTTTATTGATATCATATAATTATTACCATATTATTATTAATTTTATTTTATCTTTTATTCTTTTGTTATTTTTATTAAAATTTCCCCCTTCGGATTCATCCCCCATTACCCCTTCCCCTCTCATATCTTGTTGTGTCACCCTCCCCCTCCTACCCGCATCGCACCACCCCACCTAGCCATACCTTGCAATTGTTGTTCATCTCCAATGGGCCTCCCCTGCACACATCCCCTTGGATGACCCCCTCTCTCTGTTGCATGACCCAACCATCTTCTATAACCCTCCCCTCCTATCAGCCACCTGATGATGCCCTCTTTTTCCAAAGAGCCAGTTGTTAGTGCCCTCTCCTTCCAGCAAACTCACCTCTGGTGACACCTCCTCACACGACCATTCATCTGGCGCGCCACCTCCCTCTGGATAAACACATCCCCATTTTTCCATGGGGCATGTATCCCTCGTTATTTTAGGGTTTTTTGTTTCTTAGGGTCTGATCTAGCTTTTGTAGTTCATATCATACCCTTCTAGGGTCTCATGGTGGTTCAGATGAGTGTTCATGTCATTTTTCAGAAGTTTCTACATGAGAGATTGGTGCTTCCATGACCTTACATTTATATATGTTTATAAAACGCTTGTGTGTTCATTAAATATTGTTCTATATATTAACTATGTAGTGTGAAATATATTTTTGAAGTGTTTTGAGATGAATACATGATTAATATGGATTATATAAAAGAGTAAGGTTTTGTTTGTGTATGATTTATTGTGACGTTTCTCAAAAAGGGTATTATATCTTGTTTGAAAGTTAATAATTGAGTTTTTTAAAATATTCAATGTTATTTGGTTTTGAGAAGTGAATTTCTATGGAAAATGTGCTATGTACCAAGTCTATCTCACATGTACAATTTTGTTTCATTCCTTTAATTTATTTGATAAAATGTGTAAAATATGATAAACCTTTCTTTTGAAATTAATTTGATGTATGTGTGGTATAAAAATGGTTATTTTTTAGAAAAAATAGTGTCTTCTAAGTGTAAATCATTTCTATAAATGTTGGATGTGTTTTGTAAATTATGAAACATATTTGTTAAGTTGTGAAAGAAGTGAGAATTACATTTTCAAGGAAACATATGGTGCCAATTGGTTTGGATGTAGTTTTTCAAAGGAAAATAGAGTATTTGGGATGTTTGACTTTTCACACTTTTCAGATGTCAGTTGTAAATGTTTCAAATGTTGAAATGAGTATTTTTGGAATTGGTTCTGGTTTATATGTGGAATTTTAAATATGGTCTTGGCCGACGTAATTGGTTGAGTAATTCTATACATTTTTTGTTCTTGTATAAGGGAATTTTATGATGTGTGAAAATGTTGATAAAAAAATTGAAAAGGAGTTTTATGTGAGTAAAAATTATTGATGGTTTGTTTTATAGAAAATAGGTGATTTCTTTTAAGATCATAGATTTTTTTGAGAATGTTATGACATGTGTGAAATAAGAACATGAACATGAGCTAATGGGAATCCAAGGTATCAAGGTGGGAAGTTTAGTTCTAGTAAGCAAGATGATACAAAAGGGGGTTGTCCCAATTTCATCTAGCAATATTGACACTTACAACACTAACTAAACATTTTTTATTATTGGATACCACTAGTTCATTGGGGTTTCCCCTCATAGTGGCTCATTCATGAGAATGCAGTTGGTCGTGGTTTTTATACCACGTTTTCATTGAGATGTGAGGTTCTAGTGTCCCACTTGAGCTAGACTAACACTATGGATTCAAAAATGGGGCTCTCATATTACATGAGACTTATGAGATAAAGTTATATCCAATGAAATATGGTGGAATTATTTTTTGTTCATTTTTTATAAATTATTCCTTAGTGTTAATTGTTGTAAAAATGGTTTTCTTTGAAATTGTTTTCTTTTAATGTGTTTACCTATAAAAATATTTTCTATAGAAATGTTTTCAAAAATTTCTATATTAATGTACATGGTATATTATCATTAAAATGATATTTCATGGAATCTTTTTAACTAGGGGGAATCTTACTGGGCTTTGGCTCACACCCAACATTCATCTTTGGGTGAATGTAGATTTTATTGTGCGTTTTTTTCATGTAAAGGCAAGATGTCCTCTAGTGGACTTCCTTGTGAACCATAATGGTGGTATTTGAGGAATTTTGTCCCCATTTTTTATGGTAGTTTGAGATGGAGTGAGTCCCCTCTTTGTTATTTTCCTTATTTGGGTTTTTTATTTTTAGTTATAAACATTAAATCAGGAATTTGGTTATTCCATGACTATTTTTCCATTTTCATTTTTAGCTATTTTTGTCTTGTTGGATGTTTAGGTTTATGAAATAGGGTAAAATAATTTTTAAAGCATATTAATTGATATTTATAAACATGTTCTAGCCTGTGGAGATTGGGATCACCCTTTAGGCCTTTTTGTGGACTAGGTCGGGCACTGAGTTGGATAGTGACCTGACTTGGTTCATGACAAAACTGTCCCCAATGGGGTTCAACCAATCATCATCGCATGATCATCAAAAATGAACAAACTAAATCCCATTAGAGAGATATTGTACAATAAGGGATGAGGTATTTAGTATATAAATAAGATTGTAAATAAACTAAAAATATTCATATTTTTATAGGAAAATGGAAAAGTGAAAATAATAAAATAATTTCACTACGGTGAATGTTCCCCAGGTTGGAACCCCAAAAGAATCATATCTCTACCAGTGGATGAACCATCCCATGAGTGGTTGTGTATTTGAATATAAATAAGAATCTATTATGAAACCTCATATCCGACATTAATTTTATTAATGAATCAAAATTTTATATTTGAATAGTAAACTTATGTCATAAATCACCAAACTCACATTTATCCCTTCAGTGATGTCATTATATAAATGTGTTTTATGACATGAATCTAATCTATCCTGAAACATTTATGACATAAATGGTGTTTAAAATTTAAATATCTTCGGTGCATATTTAAAATAAGTCATGAATATTATTTTTACAGTGTGAAGGTTTCATACAAATTTCTGAGAATCTCCTCCTTAGCTATGCTCCCTACTTAAATGTTGTTTACATAGTAAATTGATCTCTTTTCAAATATTACAACTTCACTCAAGAATCAATGCCTCTTACAGCTTCATATTAAATATTCCATTATTGCACCATTCCACTAAGTAATGTGGCATGTAGTGTGTGAATCTTCCAAGATTTACACTTTTCATGACAAATTTTCCCAGATTTAATAACAATTCTAATCATACCACAAATATATAAAAACAACCAAATATTCATGAATATCATATTAAATAAATTAATATTTAATGAAAACACAAATAAAATACGATGAAAATATATATACAATAGGTATATTTCAATATCAAAGAATCAAATAAAATTAATTAGATTACTCTATATCCAAAGTAACATATCTAACTTTAATTCCAAATCCACAATACAATAATAATTTAAAATTATTTAATTTAAAAAAATTAAATGGTAGTATTGGAAAAATATATATTTTTTACAATTCAATGATAAATCAGAAAGTTATAAAAAATTCAAAAATATCACTCTTAGTTAATTTTGATATGTTGATTTCAAAAATTATATCATTTTTTAAAATAAAATTTCAACACTTTTTAGAGATGGAATATAATATTTACACAAAAAAATTAATAAAATCCATTTTTTAAGGAAAATATATTTTTAATAAATACATTTCTATTGATTAAGAACATTATACATATACATCATAATGTATTTACTCAGATTAATACTCCCTAATTCAAGAACTAGGTTATTATGGCCCCATTTAAATAATTATTTTTCTATATTATATCACAGTTAACATTAATATTTGAGTTATGTGTTATGAAATATATTGAGATTATTACTATATTAAACCAACTTTTTGGGTTATTACATTCTCCACCCCTTAAATATATCACATTTTAGAAATTTTATCTCAGTCATTACTAGTTCAATATTTGAAAATATCTTTACTGAAACCCACATCATACAAATGGATAATAATATAAAACATCAAACAAGGGAGTAGGAAATATAATTATTTCCTGAAATAACTCACAATTAGGTTACCATATAAGGAGAAAATTGGTTGGAATAAAAAAATATAGACATGGAGTGGGAAAATAATGTATAGGGATTAATAGAATGTAATAGAGAATATGGTCATGATAACATAAATGAGAAAAAAAATCATAAATTAGTGAGGGGTTTAAAGACCATCAATTCATCAAAAATGAAGGTAAAATGATAACATATTTATCTGAATATCCTTTTTCTAAAGTTAATGAATTTTTTAACTGTCAAGATATAGAAGATATGAAAATTAAATTAATTGATATAATTCCATTTCATAAGTAAAAATACATCATTTGGTTGTTCTTTGATCAATTGAAACTTTATCGCTTACTCTATGAAACAAATATTCAAGATAAATTTTTCATTCATGAACATTTTATGTCATCCTCTAAAAGTTCATAAGATCCGCAAAAAATAATAATATATTCATTCTATCTCAAGATATTTTACAAAACAAAGGTTAAAAGAAGTTATTCAATATTGATAAATTATCATACGATGAAATATAGAATTGATCTTCAAAACCCTAATAATAATACCCAATGTTCAACTAAAACCCTTAAATAAATTGTAAACCATTAGACTGATCCAAAATATCTCTAATTTATTTTAAAATAGACAAATATGAAATATTTTCTATTAAATGTTTTCCAAGATCAACCTAAATATTATAACTTAAAAAATAAATCTCTCATAAGGCTATATATAAAAAAAATTATTCCCAAATAATATTCTATCCAATATATTCCAGTCATTTCCATAAATATCCTGAATCACCATAAATACACAATAAAACCATATATTATTATATTAATTAACTCAATATTTTTTCATCAAATTGAGTTTACCTTAAGCATATAATATTTACAATATAGTGTATTTAATATTTATCAAATTTTAACCAATTTTATTTCAAACCAATGGATATCTATAAAATATAATGTGAAAATGTACTGAATAATTTATCCTAAACAAATATAATTTCTGAAAAATAAATCATCATATTAACACTAAATTTTATCAATAATGTTAAACTTATGTATACAAAATATAAAATTATAATTCATAAAATTACTTTATTGTAGAAACTTATACTAAAATAAATGTTTGTATTCGAATAAATCTCTCCTAAGAAATCCTTAATCATCTTATACTCCCATAACATAAAACCTCAAAAGTAGAATCAATGCATCTAAACTTATGATCAACCTTTAAAATTTTAATTTCTCCCATATCATAATAGAATATAATATGTTTCTATAGGTTCTATTTTATCATTAATAATAATGGTTCATAATGGAATTTTGAATTAATCCAAACATATCCCATGTGAGTTTCTATCCGAGTGTGTAGTATTTAGCCCACTCATTGTGCACTATTGATGATCGAGTAAATATACAATCTTCAATATTAAGATTTGTTACCCTAGGTTCATCTTCTCTAATGGTTATCTATGTTTTGTTGTGAATTTATATTCTTTCATGAGATGTATGTATAGACAAATTTACTTGTAATATAAATAATTAATTATACTAAAGATAATTTACGTTCAATTTTATGTTATTCATTCAATGGGATTCTGAATAAATTTTACCAAATTGGTAAATATTTTATATTAAAATAAAATAATTTATCAGTAATATTTATAATTTAGAATCCAACATTAAAATATCATGATATGAAACTCAATAATTCCTATTAATTTTCTTAAACATTGGTTATTCATGATATATTCAATTAATGGTACTTTTCTACACTCTTTGGTTCCTAATATAATTAATAAAATGCTTATGAAAAAATTAGACTTTATTTCTTTCTTGTATCGAAAATCTATTTTCTGTCAAAACCACGGTTTCTAAAAAACTTTTCAAACTTTTTTATTACACACTTATGATCTGTACAAGAACCTTTTTACAATGGTTTTATTTTTTTAGTTATTTTGAAAGGAATATTCACGTCCCTTTTAAAATAGTACCTATTTTATTTTACCATTAATGTGAATGGGATAATTTTTTTCTTATGTATGACACGAACAATGTTTTTTGATATCGTAACCAATTATTAAATTAAAGATTACTTTATAAATTTTTAATTTTTTTATGAAAATGGTTATAAAAAATATGTGTGTTTTAAAAATAAATTTTCAATGTGGAAAGGATATTTTCCTTAGAAAAAACAAGAATTTTTTTTATAAGATTCCATGATAAATTTTAATATTATTTGAAATGAAAATATTTTTCATAATGTTTCATGTTTTAAAATTTTATTTTCAATGAAAATATATTTTACTTTATGAAATATACCAAGTATTCATTCAAAAAAATTTCCTTCTAATATGATATATTTTTTAAGGATAGTTAGGTTGTATTGGAGATATGATCCAAGGACACCATTCAAGTTCTCTATCAGAATTGTTTATGTTTTGATGACATGGAATTTATGAAACATGTTTTCTTTCAACATGTTATTTGATGATAAAATACATGTGAAGCACATTTATTTTCATGGTTTATTCTATGAAGAAATTATTATGAATGATTAGTCTTTTCCAAATGTTATGTTATGATGTTTTTAAACCAATTTGATTACTTGGGTTATGAGATGATGAAATGCTTATGATTCCCATTTCATTTAGTGGGTTATCATATGGTAAATGTATATGATCTTGTTTCACACATAGATTGGGTTCTCATTTTGTGATTTGTGGGACCTATATCTATCTACAATGTATTTGGTAAATAGTTATATCACCTAAGATAAACATAGATTGAATGGGTAGAAAACCTAATATAATAATGGACATCTTCCATTATAATTGTTTAGGAAGTAAACCAGTTCCACTATAATAAAAGGGCCTCTGTTGGGTATTTTGGTGTGTCCAACCTAGTAGGATTATCCACCATGACGTTCCCTAATACGTTTGGAAATGATACTTGACTTCTAGGAAATGATATTATTTTCTTATGTGTTAATAACAATTTTATGTCTTATTCTTATATTATGCTCTCATGGAAAATTCTATTTATTCCTTTAAGATTCATGTTTCATGATATACCAAACAATTATTCTATGACTAAATATTATGGTCTTCAATATAATTTTTAAGATCTTAAAATGTTATGATCATGGTCTAATAATATTATGTTTATTCTATTATTACATTTATCATTTATTTACCATTAGTGATCATTTCATCACACACTTTCTTATGTTTTATTTATCCAGGTTATGAACAAAGGATTACAGTAAGAGTGATAAATGGGAAAATATTTTTGGGGAACATTTAGAATATTTCACAAGATAAGAAGATTTAGTTTCTTGTTTCAAAATATAGTAAAATATTACAATCCTCATGATTGTGTTCATGTAATATAATTAAAATTCATTAAAAAATGATATAATATCCATGTATTTTAATTCTACCACATTGTATTTGGTATCAAAAGAATGGTTTAGTTACCATTAAAAACTTATATGATAAATGCTTAGTGTGATCCCTATGTATAGGGGTATGTATAAGGAGGATTCATTGTATAGGAAAATATCCTAGATTTTTTTATAAAAGATATAGAGATTATTTTTCTAAAAATACATTGCTATGTAAAATATACATGTGTATGTGGCTCCATTATGTATTTACCTAGGGGTAACAACCCAAAAAACAATATAAATCTAGAATTTATTAGGAACTCGTACATGAAAATGAGCCTTGTTTCCCACCTACTTTGACTCTCTTTGGAGATAAGATTTGAAAAGTCAAAAACCCTTTATGAACCAACATCAAGGATTAAAATATAATCAAGATATGAATAACCAATGATAAAACTAAGTTGATATAGATTAATTATGGAATCTTCTTTCATGCATAATATAAGTAATTTCCATGATTATGTGGTTTCCTACTATGATTAGTGTTTCTTACTATATGTTTTTTGGTTTTCATTAATTTATAAAACCTGAATAAATAATGTTAATGATATGTTAGATAAATAATTTAATGACTTTTATCATGAGAATAAAAATATTATGGGAAATGGGATGAAAAATATCATTTCTATTCTCAAATAGATTACTCAAGCTATGAATCATACTAGACTTCCAAAAAAATAAAAAATGGAATAGAATTATGTTGAGTTCTTCATGGGGTAGAGTAAACCTTCATTTAATTGGAATTCTAATCCACTGGTTTTTGGAAAATGGATCAGTACCACTAAAAATCTATTTTCCATTCTAAAGTGTTAAGAAAATGAATATGTAATTTTTTGTGTATACCATTTTAAAGGTGAAACATATCAGTGCTACAATCATATCAATAATATGAGTAAAAATGAATAAATTTAATGTCTGGATTGAGATGAGTTTAAGAAAATATTTTTTAATATGTAATTTCTTTGTATTATTCTTATGAATATGGATAAAAACTTCTTGGAGCTATGGAAAAATGATGATCAATATATTAGTGCATATGGGGAATATTTTACAAGACTTCTGAGGTATGCTTTTGGTATTATCACCCAACATGAAAGGAAGCTAGATCAATTCTTTAATAGCCTAAAACCAAGTCATTAATGGTCTTTATCCACAATAGTCTTCAGTTTCAATGAAGATATTATTTTATATGCAATAAAGGTGTAAATGGAATTTGGCTTTATGTATCCATTTCATAGTTTTGACAAGAAAATGAAGATGTTATCTATGTGGTAGGGGGTCATATAGTAATAAATTGTTGATTAGTTCAATGTCCTATATTTAGAGAAAATCATAATTACACAACTCAATGACCTTACAAAAAAAATTCTTCTAGAACATGGAATGACCTATTTGATAATAATCATTGAAGTCGAATGATTTAACTATTTTTGTATTTGTTTTCAATTATTATGAATTTTGAAAAATATAAGGATTGTTTCATATATTCTTTCTTTAATAATTTTAATTAAAAATTTAAATTATGTTGATGAACTGGAAAAGTTATTTAAGGGAAAGTATCTATTTTGATAATGGGATGTTACCCTTTAATATGTTCCTATTTTGGAAAAATGGTGTTTAGTTTGGATAAATAGATGATTGGATTAGATAAATTAAATTGGATAGTATCAATGACCTTAGAAATGATAAAATAATTATTGACAAAGTAGTTTATGTTATCATTGGTGGATTTTAAAAAATTATTGGATCTATAGACTATATTATATAATTTGTCATTTTATTAAAGGAATGGAGAATAATTATTGTTTTAATGATGGTTCTATGGTAATTCATTTTATTACTATGTTTGAAGAAATTATATGATGTAGGTATTCACGTGTTTGGGATATGATAATAAAGAGATAATTTATGATTCATGAGAGATTCATGGTGTATTGATTTTTAGAAATTTAGGCACCTTATTTCTGAAGTTATTATTTTAATCTTAAATAAGATTGATAAGGATAACCATTAATTGAATGTCTCAAGTTGAAATTTTTATGATGCTATAGAGGTTAATTCTTTATTTCACTATATGAGGATAAATTCATAATGTGTGATAACCATTTCTTGTGATGATAAATAAATATATAAATAATGACTTATCATTATATCTGTGGATCTTATGATCTAATAGGGATTTAGAAGTAAAAAACTCATATTAATTTCATAGAGTAAGAGATGGAGTAGATATTGATCCTAGAACAACCATGGATTCAATTTCGTTTGAAAATTATTCAACTATAGGAAAAGGGTCTTGAAATAAAATGTTGTCCTTTTATGATAATTTTTGATGTCATCAATGACCTTTTTGAAGATACTTTATTTTATATCTTTTTAATCATTCAGATTCTCCGGAACATGTTCTCCATCACCCTCCATTAGTATTTTTGTGTTTTATTCTCTTATATTTCTATGTTTTCACATCCCACATATGTTATCCTTTATGGAAACCTAGTTATGAGTTACCTTAAGTAACAATTATGTTCCCAACATTCCCATTTTAAAGAAGTTATATGATTGATTTTAACAATGTGGGATTCTATGAAAGTAACATTAATGTATTAAACCATTGATTAACTAGATGAATTTTTATGGATAAATTCATTTTAATGGAGATAGAATGTAACACCATAAGTTTTTATGAATTTATTTTTTTCAAATAAATTAGAATTCATTGATGGATTATATTTTATACTACAAAAACATATGATTTAGTTATATGTGAAACAATGTTATATATTCACTAAAAAAATATGTTTTATTTAGTTATATTGAAAACTTATTTTGTCTTGTGTTACCCATAATAATGTGTTGCTTTGAAAGCTTTAGTTACATGCAAGACTGTGTGTTACTGAACAATAATATACCATTAATATTATTATTTAATATGATAGATATCACATACCCATTAGAATTTGTGGAATAAATATTATTAAATATCTTATTAAAAAATATATTTTTTACCTTTCAAATAGTTAAAAATTTATTATAAATAAAATAAGAATCATTTAAATGAATAAGTACTCCTTTCTAAAAAACACTATCTTTTTAAAAAGATAGTTTAATCAGCCTTAGTGTATATAATTTAAAATTAATTTTAATAATTTTAGAATATTTATTTCAAAAAATAAATTTTATTTATAAATTGGAATATCAAAAAAATTTAGGGATATTTTTGGTATTTTTCTGGGAAGTTTCATTTTTTGATAAATAGTAAAAAATACTGAATTTAATTTTAATACAACCTTTTTAATTAAATAATTTATAATGATATTTATATTTTTAATTGGATTAAAAGTTAAAATATTTCAATTATAAATATATTAATCTAATATAGTTCATTTTAATTAGTTTCATGCTGAAATTAAATATAAAAAATTTGAAAACTTTTGAACATTTCACATGAGAAACTGACTTTCTCGACAGGACTGCACTATTAATTTTAAATTTAAACATTCCAATTATGTGAATTAAATTATCAAAAATGGATTAATTATTGTTTATCAAAATATTTTATAATTTATTACAATTTAAAAATATTTTTTACCAAAATTAATAGTAAAAAAGTTAAAATTAATCATGACGATGAAGAGGAAACAAGTTTACCAAGGGAATATCTTTTAACTGTAAGAGAGAAAATGACCTTTAAATTATTCATCAACCATTTTATAGCCATATTTTGATTTTATCCCTTCGAGGATAAATAGTTTTCAATTATTTTATCCTCTTGAAATGGATAAAATGTGGATGTAATTCTCTCATTCAAAAACTACAAGAGGACCACACATCATCCTTATAAAAGGCCACCCCTCTCCAACTCTCTTAACACATTATAAACCCATTTGTTCTGAAATTACCTGACCAAATAAATTTCCACCATTCAAAATATTATACTATAATACATAATTTTTGTAGAAATACAACCATGTAAGGCCTTTTATCCAACCCAAATAGTGGTACCAAAGGAGTAGGTAACATTCATCAATTAGTGTTATTTTATTTCATCATCAAAACCATTCAATTATTTTTATATCATGATTATATAACAAACTAAGTAACTTCAATATACTTATATGTTTTTATGTTTGTTTTATGACCTACAACCACTCACACATCCATTAAATGGTTTACATGATCATCATTCATGTGTATGAAAAACTACTGCCTTTCAAACAGATGTCATTCATTTTTTCATTACCATATCTTAGGGTTGGGAATAACAATGGAAATAATATTTGTATTCTATATTTAATATATTAAATATATTATTAGACTTTTTAATTTTTATTTCACACATACTATCATGCCTTACATTTTGTGGAATACAATAACGTTGTTCATGTGTTCGGCGGACTACCTCTTTATGAGATGATGTGATTCATTCATGCATTACATGAAATTTATTAAGGGTTGGTTTGATAAAAATTTGTCAATTAAATAAAATTTAAATGATTATGTCATGATGATATATCATTATATTTAATTCCTTCAAACAAAAAAATGAAAAATAACATTCATGCATACGTAAAGTCTACTATCTCTATGGACGGTGCATTTCATTTCCAATCATTTAATTTTTTTTATTATTATAAATAATTTTATACTGAATATATATGATATTAATATCATCGATTATAGTATGTATATTATTAAATTATAATCTTTGTAAGAGTACCATCAATAACAAGTTAGAACATATATGAAAAAGTGGTTGTTACTGAAAACATAACATTAACATGGAATTGAAAATAAATGGGTCATATTATGTCATAAGAAAATAATATATGGTATTATATATATATAAATATGTTTCTATGGTAGATTTATAATAAAACAAAATTTATTATAATATTTTTTTTAATGAGTATTATATAATTCAAGACTTAAGGTAAGGGATTTCAATCTCACTTTTTTACTTTTGAGAGAGGTATGCTATATTCACTACATGTTTTTTCTATATATTTTATATAATTACCATTAATATACTTTATGTTTTTTATAAATAATTTTTTATTTACAAATCAATTTGATTATTTCTCTTTCATGGGTTATAATTTGAATGTTTCCAAAGAGGAATGGTATTTTTCCCAATTTTTCGTCTTTTAGACATATGTTATGTTTTGTATCTATATTCTTTAATGAGGTGTATATACATACACATTAATATGTAATATCCTGAATTAATTTATCGTAATTATATTTTATGTTCCATTTTATGTTATTTATTTATTGTTATTATGATTAAATGTTACAAAGTGGTGTATATTTTATATTATAATCTAATCTTTTATGATGATTATTTATGATTATATCTCTAGTGTTGAAATATCATGATATAACTCTCAAGAATTGTCATGAATATTATTATTCTATGGTTATTAATTATAACATCAAGTAATGGTATCATTTTTTCACTATTTGGTACATAATATAATTAGTATTTTTTAAAAAAAATATTACTTTATTTCTCTCTTTGGTCAGAAATATATTTCAATTCAAAACCATGTCTTCTAAAAATGTTTTCAAAAAATTATTATTACTCTTTTGTATATATTTTTTTAAAAAAATTACCCATGATTTATGTTATTACAAAATGTTTTCAATGTAATCATCATGTCCTTTTCTAAACAGTGTCTGTTTGGACTTTTTTATAAATTTGAAAAGAATCATTGTTTTTATGTGTATGAAATGAATATTAATTTACATCTTTATGACCAATAATTACATAAATGCTTTATTTTTATGTTTTCAATGTTGCTTTCAATGAAAATGGTATTAATAAATGATTTGTGTTTAAAAAAATTCTATGTGGAAAGGATATTTTCTTTAATAAATATTTTAAGTGATTTTGAAATTCTTCCTTAATTTGTTTTCAACATTATTTTAATGAAAGAGTATTTTCATAATATTTTTTGTTTTGAAAATTGGTTTTCATAGAAAAATTAATTTTTTATATTAAATTTCATAAGTACACTTTCAAATTTTTTCCATCTATGATGAAATTATTTGAGTTTACATATCCCTTATTGGTGATATGATCCTGGGATACCATTCTTATTATTTCTCTGAATGGTTTGTGGTTAAATTACATGATGTTTATGAAACCCATTTTATTTCAAGGAGGTATACAATGAAATTTTTTTTATGAAACTAACTTTGTTTCATGGGTTACTTTATAAAGAAATGATTATCAAAGTTATTCTTTTTCCACATGTTTTGAAATGATATTTTTGATTCCAATTTAATTCTCTAGGTGATGAGATGATAAAATACTTATGATAATCAATTCATTTCTTGGGTTATGATGCAATGAATCTTTACAATCATGTAGAACACATAAATATTGTTTATATTATCAAAAATCAATGACCAATATATACCTACAATGCATTAGGTAAAAATTTATATCTCATGAGATAAATATGACAGGAATGGGAAGTGAACCTAGAATAGTAAGGGACTTTGTCCATTTTGATGGTTTAGGTAGTTAACCCATTCCACTATAAGGAAATGGATTCCACTGGGTATAGTGGTGTGTCCCACCCAATAGGGGTACCCCCTATGAAGTTCATTGATAATTTTTGAAATGTGCCTTGACTTCTATAGAATGATTTTATTTTCTAATCCATTTTCCTTAGTTTTATGTTTTATTCTTATGTGATTCTCTCATGTCATATGCTATTGATTACCTTATGATTCATGTCTTATGACCTACCACAGTTTGTTCCATGAATCAAGATTGTGATCATTGATATGTATGGTATGGAAATTAAATGATATGTTTATATTATGCTTATGCATCTCCATTATTAACCCTTACTAAGCATTTTAGATCACATGTTCTTATTATTACATTCCCCAGGTTATTAATAATTGTGTTAAGTACGAATAATAAATGGGAAGACCTTTATGGGGAAAATTTAATGTCCTTAAACATATTAGATGATTGAGTTCCATTTTTCCAATTGCACTAAAATATTACTTTCCTCATGTGTGTATTTATGAAATGTAATGAATATTTATAAAAGTGATTTAATATCTATGTATATTAATCCTAGTTCAATATAAGTACATAAAAAATCGATATAATTCCCCACATAGTTCTTCACATACAGGACCCTTCTTAGACATATACATAATACCTTTCTTCCTATCCTATGAAAAAATGAATCATCAAAAAGGGTGATATTAAATGCTCAATAAGGATATTCAAGGGATATATCAATAGATTATATAATTATAACATAATTATAATGGTATTAGAACATGATATTTAACTTTGAAACCTATACACAAATATTCTTATATCATTATCATGAGTCATGACATAATGCTTTGATGTTTATAAGTAATTAATCATAAATGTAATAAAGAACATTATCCGGTAGAGTGAAACATTGGAATAAGTTGGTATCATAAAGAATTAGAATAAAGTGTGGTATAATCATAATCATAGAAACCATATGTCAAGGTTACCCATTGATAAATTCATCACATGTTAGTCTTGGGCTTACAACTAATATATCTAGTTTAGTCTTAGGATAGAATTATGTGTGCCCTATTTTATTCTTGGGATAACCTACCATTTACCCTCTTTTTTAATTTTAATAACATCCCATGTCCCATTCATCGGGCTTGAGATAACCTCATGTATACCATGTTTTGGGCTAGGAATAACCTCCCATGTACCCTTTAATCTCACAAAACATTAATACTTACTTAATTCATTTGAGGGTAATATAATTATAGGACCACCATTCAAATAATCATAAATAAATTCATATTTATGATAGAAGATCATAAAAAATTCACCATATCATCATAGAAAAACCCATAGAAAATAATGAAGTTTCATAAACATATAACCATTGTAATATTAAAACATAAAATTAAATAATAAGGATGGAATCAATAAATCATATCCATAGTGGATTATAAGTAATAGTAAAATATGTTATCAAAGATAAAAAATTATTAAAAATATCATTTCCATCATTTCGTAAAGAAAATACCCTTTACATTATCAAATCATTTATTTAAGATTAAAAATTTTACAAAATATTATGGAAGTATTTTTATTTTAAAAGAAAATTTGAAAAATTTTAAAGTATGATTAAAATAATTTAGTGTCTATTGAAGTATAAAATTATGTTCATCCTGAGTATGTTAGTTATAATTTTCCTTTAACATTTTCAGTGTAAAGTCAGAAGTACATTTTTTGGAAACATACAAGATGATTTCTCCAATTTTCTTTTATTGAAAATTAAAAATGGTAGAAAATGAATTTAGATAATCTTATTAGTATATTAGAAACATTCTTGAAAACATTTTAATGAAAAAATTGACATGGAAGAAAATGATTCCCAATCATAGAGGGAAATAATGTGAGATTTTATTAAAAAATATATATAATTATCTTTAGTACATAAAGAGAGTAAAATGAATGGAAAACTTTTAATATCTAGAAAAAACATAGTATAATAAAAATCCTGATACTTTTTGGGATATATAATATAATTGCATCATCATAAATTTAAGCATAAATAATCTTGGTAAAAATGGGATTCTAAGATAAAATCCTTACATATTTAGTAAATTTCGAATCAAAATATCCATAAAAAAATCGCTTTGAATGAAAAAATAAATTTCATTAGAATTAGTATATAAATATATAACATTTTAGTGGGGTTGTATTTACACATCTTAAATAAATATAGGTTTATAACCTAAAACATGTCTCAACAACACTATATTAAGATACACAACCCCTACAACTTTTGTAGTCTATGAATCAACAACTCGTGAATGATAGAAACTTATAAAGATTTTTAAAACCAAATAAATTTTAGCAAAATAATTTAATAACATCATGGGTACTATATGTTCCCCACAAAGAAAATAAGTGAGGAGTATGAAATATTTACCATAAAAATAAAAGGGAGGTGAGAAACTCTAACATTACGTTTAACTTTATTCATTAGAGATTTAAAATCCAATATAACAAATTCAAAAATTATTATAATTTTTTAATATAATAATTTTAATAAGTATAATATCATATATGATCCAACAATAGCATTTCAACACCTATTTATTTATAATTCCTTATTAAAATAATCTTTTTAGGTGTTATAAGTTTTGTTTTTCAAGAATTTTTTGATTCTCCAGTTTCGATCCTTGTACATTGATCATGAGTCAATCATCTCAAGAATGTTAATAATGATATAAATATTGTATATATTAATTATAAACATATTTATAATCTTCCAATGATGGTTTTGAGAGAAAAGTGAACTACACCGTTCATGGAAACGAGAGTCTCTATGTATGCATGAAAACTTTTTTCAATTTCTATGAAAAAAACGAATGAGAAATATTATTTTATCATTGAAGATGTATAATTATAACATAATACCACGTAGGGTGGCCCAGTTGTTAGGTTTGGGGCCTACATATGTTAGTTCCAATTTTTGATTCACACCTGTTGTAGGTTTTGGACATGGTTATTTCACGTTGTATTATTTAATTCCTCAATAGGGTAGGGCAGCGTGGAGATTCAAGTTTTACCTAGTTGTTTCTTGGCTAGTATTTTAGAATCATGTCCTGGTACACCCACAGAGGAACATAGGTTATGCCAGGAAAATCATTAATTGTATAGTTCAGCTGTGATTTCTATACAAAAAGTATAATTGTAGCATAAATAAAATATAAAAACATTAAAAAAATCCTCATAAACATAAATGACATTTTATGATAGAAAATTAATTATATCTCCACATAGAATTGGAAGCCCAAATATACTCACAAGGTATAATTTCATTATCCATTTATTGGAAAATAGAGAGGAGAGTGGTAGATCAATAATAATAATAAATTTGATGTATATTGAGGATACTAAATTTATTATTTTATGATGAATACCATATATTTATATCTAATAGAAGATGAAATAAATTGAAATAAGTTAGCTAGTACTATTACTGATTCTTCCATATAACTCCCTTATATCCATTATTAAGGACCATTGAAATACACTTTTATAAACAATAGAACATATAAATCATGTAATGTGAATTTAGAAATATAATTGGTTAGATTTTTCTCAGTCAAAGGGGCTCAATGAGATGTAAATAAGTGATAGGATGTGTTTCCATTTATAATGGAGGGAAAGGGCACACATTTAATTACTGAAAACATTAAAATATTATAAAGTATCAATCATTTTGAAGTGGTTACAAATTTTATTAATTTGGAATGTATAATGGGATATGATCAAAATAAAATCATCAAATAGGGTTTCTAAATAATTTTATGTCATTTCAACCCTTATTAATTTAATTTAACTATCCATTAACCCTTTCTATCCTTAAGCATGGTAATAAATTTTTAAATCATCATGGGTTATAAATTTAAATATAAGGTAACAATTAGAAAAAAATGGTCAAGGAATTATATTTTTGACCATATAATATACCAATTCTCTTATTTCATGTGTTTTTAAATCATTTAATAAAATATTACAAAACATTTAAAATATAATTATTTTTTTAGGATTATTCATTGAATTTGAATTTAATGTTAGGAAAAAAAATTAGAATATAAAACCCTTAAAAATTATTTGTATTTTATAATAACCCATAAAACTAGTTTCATGACACAATTCATCCAAAAATTATTTATTTTGTTTTGTTTAATGTTATTTAGTAAATTTCTCTATTGCTTTTACGTACATTGTTTTGGAATTATATATAATAATTTAAGGTAATATACAATTATATAAAGTTAAGAATAAATTACTATCATAGAAAACAATTTATATTAAAAATAACTATTTAGAGTCTATAATAATCACTTTTTATCCCCTTGAAAAAAAATTAGAGTTTTTAAAAGAAAATACAATGACAATTTATATTCAACTTTACTGAAAATAATATACAAGTCATTGTCTTAGAGAATTGGAAATAATTTATAAAACAATAAATATTGGAAGAGTTGTTGAAACCAACACATAAAATAGATTAATGGGAAGTATTAGGGTTGTTTTAAAGTTTTAAATTATAGATTCAACCCTATTTTACACTTACCAATGTGACAAATAATTTCCATGGACACTATTCCTAATGACCAAAGATAAAAGGTGATAATTTTCCAAATATTAACCTAGTGTATAAAAATATGGTATTTATTTTTATAAATATATTTCTATATGTTTAATAAATTAATTTTAATATAATTTTTTAATGAATTTTTTTAAAAAAATGTGTTTTAAGTCTTAAAATATGCATATATCGAAATAAATAATATTATTTATTGAAATGGAATTAATTAGATTATTATAAATAAGGTATACCATATTTAAATTTAATAACAAATACATAATATAATGTTACTTTTAAAATACTTTATTCAATGAAAATAAATTACAATATTGAAAAAATCTGTATTTTTCTCTATTCATTGAAAAAACATGCATTTTAGAAAAATCCCCAAAATTTCACACAAAGTTAATTTTGATATTATGATACCCAAAATTATTTTCATTTTATAAAATAAAATTTCCTATATTTTTTGGAATTAGTTATACGATTTTCTCATAAAAAATAAAAATCATTTTTTTAAGAAAAAGTGTTTTTGATCCATAAAATGACTCTTCAAAAAATTGAGTGGTTATTTAATATGAATTAATCAATGATTTTTTTGGGTGGGATAATTATTAATATATTTAAAAAATAAGGTTACTTATATTTATACCCTTCAATTAAATGGATATGTTATAGTGGTCATATTTAAATAATAATATTTCTATACTATATCACATTTCTCATAAGGATCGATGTTTCTTGTTAAGAAATATATCAAGATTATTATTATTTTAAGAAATATTTTATGATTGTTATAGTTTTAATTTTTGATATAAATATTCATCAGTTTTCCTTTAACATACTTCCCCACATCACTCGAATTATTTATGGTATATGAGATTAAAAATTGAATATATCCTTCTTCAGAGGGGGTGGTATGAAATGAGTTTCCATTCAATATGAGATTGTAACTGTTAGAGGGAAAGGTGAATATGTATCATAAAATTAAATTTTATCTCCTTTCACTCAATTATTTCAACTCCACCTCCTTTCAGCTGGTTGTACATATCATTCCATTGAGAAACATCCTGAGGACCTAATCCCTAACTTGTAAATCAAGTAATCATACAGTTTGGATGCTTGGATAATATTTATGGGTTATGGACACATTTCCATGGCTAAAAGTGTATTCTAATGAATAAAAACCCTATCTTATTCATATTATTCCTTATAGAATGGTATTAATAATTGACCTACATATGTGCTTCACATTCATAGGAGTCTGGGGAGTTTACATCATTAACCTAATTTCATCATCATCAAATCCATATACATAAAACTTCCCCATGGGATTGAAATCAATATATTCGAATCTGGTTATTCTTGCATACTTCTCTTCTTAAAAGATATCAAACCATATGTATCCAAGGTATACATATTTTCTACCTATAATATCTAAATTCAAATATATAACATATCCATTGGGGATTTATCTAACATTGATGTATCAATCCATGATCAAAGGGAGAGAACTATAACATGATCCATGATCTTTGAATTAAGCTCCACCCACTGACCCTCACATATAGAACAGTGAGTGATTTCTCACATATCATAAATGGATTATAGGCCCGACTGAACCAGATGAAAATAATCATGAGTTTTTTTGAAACCACGGAGAAATAGATTTTCTTGGGGAAACCATCTTTGGTGCTGTTAGAAGTATCTTGGGAATCCTTATCCCTATTCAAATTTGACTAGTGCTTACTAGAGCCACACCCAATTCCTTTGGGACTTTTGAATAATGTAATTATGAGTATTTGAAATTAAAATTATTAGTAAAGCCAAAGTTTTCAATCTATCATAATCAAAAATAAATTCTCTCCATAACCAATATATTTTAGAGTTTTACTGTCAATCATAGATATTTGTTATCTATTTTTAATAGGTATTGCATACATCATAGATTCTACCTATTTTTTCAAAATAGACTAATATAACATACACTATAACTTCTAACTGATTTTATGGTTCATACATTATTTAACTCCATTCCATTATAATTTTCCAGGAATAGTAACGTAACTCACAATACCATCATCTTGAAAAACAGTACTGAATACATTTGATGGGTACTCTCAACTATTATCTTATATGAATTTCATGATTTTTAAAACTATTTAAATTTTAATCATATTATTCCATTAAATGAAGAAATCAGACACTTCATCATTATAATTCATGGTATTAAAAAAATCATATCATGGGTAATAGTCAATAATTTTAACAAAATATTTATTACCTCTTATGAAAGCATTCCACGATGGTGTCTAAATATCATTTTGGATATTGTCATGTGTTCCATTTTTATGATAATTTTTAGGGATGAAATTGACTCTAGTTTGATTACCCATCGCATAATGCTTGAATAAGTTGAGTATTCTTTTCAAAGGTCCTTTTAAAATGACCTTCCACGCTTTTATCAAAAAAGGATTCTCTCCAGCATACTTGAGTCCCATATGAGACTTTATAAAAGTGTATCGATTATCCCCCTCGAATTTCTCTACTCCAATTATAAAAATATAAACATTAATGTAATTCAAATCACCTTTATGAGTATGTTACATCACGATGAATGAACTATTGATAATTCTCAAGACATAAATGGTTACCGTATAACTAGGAATATCCAATACTGCTTAGGAGATGATGTTATTCTCCATTTCTGGTGTGTATCTCACATATCTGTTCCATAAAATTGTACAATGATTCACCCTAAACTATATAGTTCCGAAAATTTTCATGTGAAAACGATAATTATTTCTTATAAACACCATATTTACATCATAATTTTCATGTCTTGGAAAAAAATTCAACTCATATGTATACAGAATAACAAACATGAATTAAGAATATAACCCTCTAAACAGTTGACTATTAAGGAAACAAGGAAATTTGAATATTCACCATCCTCAGTTTTTTATTCAACATTATCTCTTTCTTTCAAAATATTTGGATAACTCTTCTTCTAGTTCCCTTTATAATGACAATTGGGACACTTGTCTTTTGTTCTTCTCCTGTAGGTGGAATCAAATCTTGATTTTG
Organism: Viscum album; assembly: GCA_963277665.1. Classification (NCBI taxonomy): domain Eukaryota; kingdom Viridiplantae; phylum Streptophyta; class Magnoliopsida; order Santalales; family Viscaceae; genus Viscum; species Viscum album. The sequence goes on along the minus strand of OY728165.1, from coordinate 166,469,042 downwards.
ATCTTGATTTTCCTCTCATGAATCATCCTAGATTCCATCTATATGATCCTCCATTGTTTTTTATCAAAGCTGATGATGTGAAATGTCTTTCGTAATACATTTCTTTACACCTATAATTATTATTAATCAATGAATTTGATATATAAACAAAATTTTCCGCATCATAACTATACTATTTTGTAGTGGTTATATGATTGTATCACATTGTTAGGGGTTTATAAAGAAGAGTGACTTATCTTCATCTTTGATCATTAAATATAGAATTTTCAAATCTACTGGGGTATTATTAATATTTTTATATTCCCAATATTATAAAGATCTTCATTGTACTGAAATAGGCATAATTTATTTATGGAAGATCCATTTTTCAATTGTTTTGTCTATGCATATTTTTCTACAAAATTTTACTGAAGCTCTTAATTTAGTTCACTCACATAACAGTTTATATTTTATCATCTTCCCAATAATATAGAATTATGAAACATGCTTAGTGGTTGAGTCTTCTTCAATACCAATTATAGATATTGGAAGGCTTTTCCCCCATGGTGATATCTTACTCCTATTGAGTTAGACCATCAAAGCATCACATTTACGCATGATGAAATTATTCTTCACATTAAATTTATCAATAAAAAATTGTATTATCCCCACTTGGGTGGCACATTCTGGTTCCATGAGATGATTCTTCACATGACTTCATTCACTCCTCCCTATACACAATACGCTGCGCAACTAGAAACGAGGGTCTAATATGTAATGTGGGGATACTATACCCTCTTTATCAAAGAAGCACAACATCATAGATATAGAAAAATTAACCAAATTATAGTTAACAATAACTAGTATAATACCACATTCAATAATCATTCAACATCACATAATGAATCCAAATCAAGGAAGAATGAACATAAACCAACGCAGTAGATATATCATTCTATATATGTATCATTTTTATAATGGAAACACAAAATATTGACAGAATAAAAAGTCACTTGCGGGTCTCGACATCATGTTTGGTTCCCTCAACCATGGCCATCATTAATCTCTACTCAGCCTTCCAGGATAGGGATCATTCCCTTATCTTATACAATAAACATGAATTTTGTCCTCATACTGATCAGGGAGCCCAACTAGTGTAACGCCCCAACCCTAGTTACCCAGAGTCGGTGCATTAATTACATAACATTGGCATGATCACAAGAAAGATCAAATCTCGAAAGACTGATTGGTTTAGTAGCCTTGGAAACACTAGATATATTCATAAGTTTTACATTACATCATCAAAATAAAAAAGAACTACTACAACAACATATTGTCTCCATAGTCCACACTATTAACCCCTCATAATATCCCTGCAAGTCATTCATAATTTACTTCTTCACATCCTGGGAAAATAAAACATAGAAAAGGGGTGAGCTCAAATGCCCAGTAAGGATAACAATATAGCGGGAACTTTCATAAATAAGAATAAACATTTAAGGCAATGTATAACTAAAACAAAAGCCTTTTAAACTTTAACTTCAACATAGTATGGCATAAATAAAATGAAATAATGCCATTTACTTATTCACATGGATATTCTACTAATCGAATAATCACATGCAATATCAATAACCACTTTCATAATGATGGAATGCATAATGCTGAACTTTAATTTCTTTGTCAAGGCCTCATCCCAAGACCTTGGGGCTAACTGTAACCGGAACCCAACCCGGAGTGCCTCTAATAACCGGACACCAAACCGGAGAGCCTCTAATAACCGGACACTAACCCGGAGTCCTTCTAATAACCGTAGACCAAACCGGAGTTCCTCTAATAACCGGAGACCAAACCGGAGTTCCTCTAATAACCGGAGACCAAACCGGAGGGCTTACTTTTACCGGTCCCCAACCCAAAACATACTTGTCTAACACATTCATCTGAATGAAAGGCTGAAATATAACATAAACATTTGGATTAAAAATAACTTATAAAATGTCAATACTTTAAACAAAAACCATGAGTGACTTAAGAATAACTTATCCACAGTCAAAAATATCACAAAACCTTCAATAAAATAGGGATGTTTTGTATCATAATAAATCAACTTCAAATAAGCTTAAAATCCATCAAATGATGTTGACATAGATGAAATCAAAACTATTTTAGAGAAATATCTCTTTTTTTTAAATCATTTTAAAAGTAACATAATTATAAAATAATACATTCAATTTGAAAATATTCTTATAAGCTTGTAAGGGAAGTTTTGACGATTTTATAACGGTGGTAAATAGCTGCACTCGTCGTGTAAGTTAAAAAAACATTCTTACCTTAAATTTGTCGAAAAGGTTAAAAGTGCCTTGTTTGGAAAACGACGGAAAGATTCCTTTAGAAACACATAAGGGTATAAATGACTTTAACCCATATTCTTGTAAATAGAAAAAATGTTTTGAAATACATTATTAAGAAACATGGATGTGGATGATAAAGAGATCCCAGTAGATTATTACGTATAAACAACCTCGGATAATGAAGAGATTGTGAAATAACCCCTTACTAATTTGGAAACTTACGAAACGTACAACCCATGAATGAGGTATCATATAATGAATATGTAAATACACATAAATTAATGTTTATTACACAAAGAATATAATTATGGGCAGTACATACACCACACAAAAGGTAATGGTGGCAATATGGGATGAATCTCACAGGAATAAGGAGTGAGATGAAAACCCCTTACCACGTTAATCAACTGAGTCGTATGGCCAAAAGTTAATGACCACCAAATGATTTACAGAATAACATGAATATAAATAGAATCATGATAATATATATCAAATGGCAGTACACAATACACCACTTTCAATAATTTAGTGGCGAACAATGGAAATTTCGCGGAATTGAAAGTGAGATAAGAAAATCCCTTACCTTGTACTTTTCCTTGGTTGGGGTAGGTTAACCTCCTGTATAATGGTGAAATAATTGTTATTAAATTATACAAGAATCATATATATTAATATGATATCATATATGATCTTTTAATATTGATTTGATAAAAATATCTTAGTATTATCGTTGTTTCGGGTGTTAACTTACTTGTTTTATTTTATATGTTTTGTTACGTAAGCCATGTCTGTAATGGATAGTTTGTATATTATTCATATCCAGAATGATATCAAGTCCTTAAACATCATTTTTAAATCATCAAATGATAATTATACTTGAATGGATACGATGGAGAATGAATCTCATCGCGTTCGTGGAGACGGTAGTCCGTACGTACGCACGAGCGACAATATCATTCTTTTGATATTAAAATAATATATAAATGGATGTTATATCATATATACATAATAATTAACATGTTATATTTATTATTTACATGAGTTTCACATCATTATTATACCCATCCAAATAATAATATATTGAATAACAATTACACCACGACGTGGAGACGGTAAGCCGTACGTACGCACGTATGGTGACATGTTATTCAAAGGGTGGATAAAATACTGAATATGGTTGTACCATATTTATAATAACATCACAGTATATGTGATATAATGGAGTTATTATTTTAGAATGGTAAGAACAAATAAAGAAGAAGTGGAAGAAGAAATGAACTTAGAAAAGGGTGGTGAAATCATTACCTCTTCTTCGGGTTCTTCCTTCTGATTTGATCAGAAGGGCTCCTTAGGTTGGCTTTCTGATCAAACTAAGGCCTCTAGGTTGTATTGAGGGATGTTGGGAGAGTATTTGGGCAGAGTTTGGCCGAACCAAAAGGCTTTGAAGGTGTGAAGAAATGAGAAGGAGGAGTGCCCTTTTATAAGAGGGGTGAGGGGCACCTTTGGAAAAGCTAGAAATATTAATTTATAATAAATTCATATTCGGTTTCTAATGGCTCCAAAGTTGATTATTAAAATGTTAAGGTGGGGATAGGTCGAAAACCACTCATCCAATTGAATTTGGATAGGTTTGGGTACTTATATTAACCTTATCTTTAAGTATTAACTCTAAGTTAATTAGCTTCACTTTTACAATGTCTCTTTGTATTTTTATATAATATGGTTAATAAACTTACTACATACATCCAAGAGACCCCCAAGTGGTCCATTAATGATGAACCTATCATGATATAAGTCTCTTGGCCGAACCTTAGATTTTTAGGAATTTAATATCAATTAATAATATAATATTTTTTTTAAGAACTCTTTTATGTCAATTTTGACACTATTGAATAGTTTATTTTTGTGAAACTCATAACAGATTGATTACTTAGAAAAAAGTCAATTAAATCAATCCTAATATATCATATTATCCTAGAAAATTATTTTAATTCATTAAAAGTTTCATATTATATTTATTTGGGTATTTATAATATCAATTATTTTAATTTTTCACTATTATAGTAATTACTGCATCATCATTGTGTCATAAATAAAATACATTATTTAATGTCTAAAAATTATAAATAAAATATCATTATGTAGGAAATCTTTTTAGATTTCTAATTAATATTTATAATCTAAAATCCAACATATATAACCCTATGTAACAATTGTTTTTCTAAAAGATATATGCTTGTGTCATTTTTGTATTCATTTTAACTTAATTAAAATAAAGTGTCATTATCACTTACAAGTGGATCCATGGGGTCCCAAAATCGACCCAAAGATGCCCCTGGTTGACCATGTATCAACTAATAGGGTTAAGACACGTTTTAGGGTAATTTAGTATTATTATAATATTATTTTTTAACCCTTATTTACCGGATTTACCCTTAACCATGGTAAATAAAATATTTACCGCAGTAATTATTCAAAATGTCTAAAAATAAAAGTTACCTATTTACACAATTTGGACATCCTGATTCCAAATATGTAATCCATTTTTCCAAATTCAAAACACAGAAGTGGCAGAAATTAATTTAAAATTAATTCCCGTTGTTAAAATAAAAAGCGTGTTTTTAAGAGATAATAACTATCAAAACATTGACACTTGTTTATGTCTGGTTTAATTGTGAAATTATGTCCAATGACAAACATTAAATTAAATGGTAAAAATATGTTCTAAATATACTTTAAAACCACTCAAATTCATAATTTATCAATATTAATTATTTTGATTAAAAAAGTTGATTTTAATTAAAATTTAGTAATTTTCACTATTCATCAAAATATAAAAGTTATCCGAAAAGTACCAAAATTTCACCCTAGGCTAATTTCAATATTCCGAATCCAAAAATAAAGTCCATTTTGAAATATAGTATATATATGATTTCAAAAAGTAGGTATTACTATTCACAACGGCTAGTTTAATTAGTTGTGGTGTGTGTTAGAACTCGAGGTTGCGTACAACACACGCTACCGCATTATTCGAATGGAAACATACCGTGGAAGCTTGGGATGTTTCATTTTAAATTTTTTGATGTCCCCATTTAGTCAAAAGTTTAAAATATTGTACTGAAAAAGGTTTCACTATTAAAAGTTGATAAAAGTGCAATACTGAAAATGAATCTGTTCTTGCATTATGACTAAGAAACTCATAATATGGATTCTAAAATTACAAGGATTATATAAAGTTTAAAATTTAGTTTACACTATTCATAACCTCTTTTGAATGGCTTGTTAGGTAAGTCATGGTGCGATTGAACTTGGTGTTGCGTGTAGTGAAAGTTATTGAATTATTTTGAAGAAATAACACACTATAAAATCTTTGGGTGTTACATTCTCCCCTCCTTCAATAAATTGCGTCCTCGCAATTTGAAATTGTTCTTCGAAAATAAAAGGTTGAAAATAGAAAATATCTTTGTGGGAAAACCCACATCGGAAATTAGGTTACTAAAATTTAGTCTTAATATGAGGAAAAGAGAAATGAAAGGGTCACCACCAAATTATGATCTCGATTAGGAGAACATTGGTGGAAATTAGAGACATATAATTGGAAGAAAAACATAAATATTTATAGGTAGTGATTGAGGTCATCAATCACAAACAAGTATAAAATTGAGGTCCTTAAATTCATCAATCTATGATGATTTGAAATACCATTGGTTCAACAAAACATAGGGTATTATGATAACATATTTTTGACGTTTCAAAATATCTTAGTTGAAATCCCACATCGAAAAATGAATTAATGAGTCCTCTATTTAAAATAAAGAGTCGAAAGTATGAAGATTACCGAAAATAACACATACTATGGTTCCATGTAGGAAAATATGGATATGGAAGAAAAATCTAACCATCAATTACCTGATGGAGAGTGGTAGAGAACATGGCTATGAAAAGGCCAACAATCCCAAAGCCTTGAATTAGTGATGATTTAAGGTACCATCTAGGACAACATTTTTGTTCTAAGTTCCTTTTATTAATGTTGAGGAATTTATTTATGAGATTGGCTAAGATCATAAGGAGATATACTTACTTTATAATTAGAGTTTTATCCATTAATAAATTTCTACCACAAACTCATCTTTCACTCTAAAAGATAATAGAACGTAATTTTTTTTTATTTACACTATTCGTATAGGGTTCCAAAATAAACGAATTTATAATTCATATACAAGATCTTTTAATAAAAACTAAATTATTTAATCCAGGACATCTCGTGGGTCATTGGTAGGTGATACACCCTTGTCGCCCTTCGGTTGCGGGTTTAAGTCTCGCGGCCTTTCCGGTCACGACGGGTTGCCGCCCTACCTCCGGGTTGTCCTTTTATGGCAATCCAAAATTAATCTCAAACTTAGAATTTATCCAAAATACTTCTGTCCAAACTCACAGTCCAACATTTATAAGGAAGGTAAACATAATGTAGATCCTTTTTACCCTGTAATAGAATATTAATACCTTCATCGTGTATTCTTTTAAAACACTAAAACATCCTGATTTACCATAATCCTTATTGATTACATTCATGCTCCCTTATTCCATATAGAATGCTGGATATACTTCATCAATCCAAAAATGTTTTAAACCCCAACAATGATGGAATATACAAATCATTAATCAGCTTCAAGGTAGTCAAGAATATCCAATATAATTTACCCAAATCAATCATGTATTATTCTAAAATCACTACCTCGGTATCAGAACCATATTATGGTTTATCTTTCTCTCAACCATATATTTTCCAAAAATTTAACCTTCTATTGAGTCACTTTTCTTCGTTCCACACAATCTCAAGTCCTTAATGAAATAGTACTGCAGTACAATCCTTATATACTCCATAATTATTATAACAAGTACATTGTTGATACAACACTCAATTGACATAATCAACATAAGAACTCTAATCATTCCTCTTCATCTGTGGTAGTATCATAACTTGATTATTATCCAATAACATCATTTGTGGCATAGTCTGATGACTGGGACATAGGTTCGCGTAGTGTCCAAACTCCGTGCAAATGAAGCATTGTACATTTGAAACCATTTTCTTACCCTTTCAGTCACGTACTTTGTGACCTTTTCCTCCACACTTATAACAAACTCCCATTCCATTCAGGCAAGTTCCAAGGTGTTTCTTTCCACAGTTACCACATATGGGAAAATTATTCTTTTCCCTCTTCCCTTTATCCATCTTTCTCTCTTCCATCCTTTTCTTCTCTTGCTTCCCTTCAAAGCCATAGGACTCAGTGAACTCTTTACTTATCTTATCAACACATGATATTATTTCTTCATATGATGATAATACATGAGAGACTATTTCTCTTATAAATTCTGGCTTAAGACCATGAAATATATGGTCCTTCTTTCTCTTTGTATCATGTGCATTGCTGGATTTCTCATTCCTTCTACTAGGCACCATTTCTAAACAATGGAATACACTAGATTAGTTTATGAATCAAAATACATAATCCCATACTTATAAATCACTTAACATAAATTGAACTATTTATGGATATAATCCATAATCATAAAAAATATTTTCTTTGAGGAAGTATATACTCATAAACCCTTCATAATGATTCGTAAAGAAAATGAGAGTTATCCTAAGCATATCCCCCAGGAGTGTCGTAACCAAGAGTGCAACAAGGCCCGTTGTCGTGCACCAGTTCCCGTTCGAGTCTAGCTCAAAGCGGTGTTTTCGGGTTTTACCCCTAGGTACATCTGTGCCAGAGCCGCCTCTACCTGCTCGTATCCAGACAGGGATGTATTGCTCGGAAAACTCACAAAATCTCTACAATACCAAAATTCTAGGAAGTTCTTCTATACTAATCCTCAAAGTTCATCTTAGGTCTACGTCCTCTAATCAGAGTTTATCTAAATCTAGCTTCCAAGGTTTGTACTAAACTTCCTCTGATACCAACTGTAACGCCCCGACCCTAGTTAGCCAGAGTTGGTGCATTAATTACATAACATTGGCATGATCACAAGAAAGATCAAATCTCGATAGACCGATTGGTTTAGTAGCCTTGGAAACACTAGATATATTCATAAGTTTTACATTACATCATCAAAATAAAAAAGAACTACTACAACAACATATTGTCTCCATAGTCCACACTATTAACCCCTCATAATATCCCTGCAAGTCATTCATAATTTACTTCTTCACATCCTGGGAAAATAAAACATAGAAAAGGGGTGAGCTCAAATGCCCAGTAAGGATAACAATATAGCGGAAACTTTCATAAATAAGAATAAACATTTAAGGCAATGTATAACTAAAACAAAAGCCTTTTAAACTTTAACTTCAACATAGTATGGCATAAATAAAATGAAATAATGCCATTTACTTATTCACATGGATATTCTACTAATCGAATAATCACATGCAATATCAATAACCACTTTCATAATGATGGAATGCATAATGCTGAACTTTAATTTCTTTGTCAAGGCCTCATCCCAAGACCATGGGGCTAACTGTAACCGGAACCCAACCCGGAGTGCCTCTAATAACCGGACACCAACCCGGAGTGCCTCTAATAACCGGACACCAACCCGGAGTCCTTCTAATAATCGGAGACCAAACCGGAGTTCCTCTAATAACCGGAGACCAAACCGGAGTTCCTCTAATAACCGGAGACCAAACCGGAGGGCTTACTTTTACCGGTCCCCAACCCAGAACATACTTGTCTAACACATTCATCTGAATGAAAGGCTGAAATATAAAATAAACATTTGGATTAAAAATAACTTATAAAATGTCAATACTTTAAACAAAAACCATGACTGACTTAAGAATAACTTATCCACAGTCAAAAATATCACAAAACCTTCAATAAAATAGGGATGTTTTGTATCATAATAAATCAACTTCAAATAAGCTTAAAATCCATCAAATGATGTTGACATAGATGAAATCAAAACTATTTTAGAGAAATATCTCTTTTTTTTAAATCATTTTAAAAGTAAAATAATTATAAAATAATACATTCAATTTGAAAATATTCTTATAATCTTGTAAGGGAAGCTTTGACGATTTTATAACGGTGGTAAATAGCCGCACCCTCTATATAAGTAAAAAAACATTCTTACCTTAAATTTGTCGAAAATGTTAAAAGTGCCTTGTTTGGAAAATGACGGAAAGATTACTTTCGAAACACATAAGGGTATAAATGACTTTAACCCATATTCTTGTAAATAGTAAAAATGTTTTGAAATACATTATTAAGAAACATAGATGTGGATGATAAAGAGATCTCAGTAGATTATTACGTATAAACAACCTCGGATAATGAAGAGATTGTGAAATAAACCCTTACTAATTTGGAAACATACGAAACGTACAACCCATGAATGAGGTATCATATAATGAATATGTAAATACACATAAATTAAAGTGTATTACACAAAGAATATAATTATGGACAGTACATACACCACACAAAAGGTAATGGTGGCAATATGGCATGAATCTCACAGGAATAAGGAGTGAGATGAAAACCCCTTACCACGTTAATCAACTGAGTCATATGGCCAAAAGTTAATGACCTCCAAATTATTTACAGAATAACATGAATATAAATAGAATCATGATAATATATATCAAATGGCAGTACACAATACACCACTTTCAATAATTTAGTGGCGAACAATGGAAATCTCACGGAATTGAAAGTGAGATAAGAAAATCCCTTACCTTGTAATTTTCCTTGGTTGGGGTAGGTTAACCTCTTGTGTAATGGTGAAATAATTGTTATTAAATTATACAAGAATCATATATATTAATATGATATCATATATGATCTTTTAATATTGATTTGATAATAATATCTTAGTATTATCGTTGTTTCGGGTGTTAACTTACTTGTTTTATTTTTATATGTTTTGTTACGTAAGCCATGTTTGTAATGGATAGGTTGTATATTATTCATATCCAGAATGATATCAAGTCCTTAAACATCATTTTTAAATCATCAAATGATAATTATACTTGAATGGATACGATGGAGAATGAATCTCATCGCGTTCGTGGAGACGGTAGTCCGTACGTACGCACGAGCGACAATATCATTCTTTTGATATTAAAATAATATATAAATGGATGTTATATCATATATACAGAATAATTAACATGTTATATTTATTATTTACATGAGTTGAACATCATTATTATACTCATCCAAATAATAATATATTGAATAACAATTACACCACGACGTGGAGACGGTAAGCCGTACGTACGCACGTATGGTGACATGTTATTCAAAGGGTGGATAGAATACTGAATATGGTTGTACCATATTTATAATAACATCACAGTATATGTGAGATACTGGAGTTATTATTTTAGAATGGTAAGAACAAAAAAAGAAGAAGTGGAAGAAGAAATGAACATAGAAAAGGGTGGTGAAATCATTACCTCTTCTTCGGGTTCTTCCTTTTGATTTGATCAAAAGGGATCCATAGGTTGGCTTTCTGATCAAACTAAGGCCTCTAGGTTGTATTGAGGGATGTTGGGAGAGTATTTGGGCAGAGTTTGGCCGAACCAAAAGGCTTTTAAGGTGTGAAGAAATGAGAAGGAGGAGTGCCCTTTTATAAGAGGGGTGAGGGGCACCTTTGGAAAAGCTAGAAATATTAATTTATAATAAATTCCTATTCGGTTTCTAATGGCTCCAAAGTTTATTATTCAAAGGTTAAGGTGGGGATAGGTCGAAAACCACTCAAACAATAGAATTTGGACAGGTTTGGGTACTTATATTTACCTTATCTTTAAGTATTAACTCTAAGTTAATTAGCTTCACTTTTACAATGTCTCTTTGAATTTTTATATAATATGGTTAATAAACATACTACATACATCCTAGAGACCCCCAAGTGGTCCATTAATGATGAACCTATCATGATATAAGTCTCTTGGCCGAACCTTAGATTTTTAGGAATTTAATATCAATTAATAATATAATATTTGTTTTAAGAACTCTTTTATGTCAATTTTGACACTATTGAATAGTTTATTTTTGTGAAACTGATAACAGATTGATTACTTCGAACAAAGTCAATTAAATCAATCCTAATATATCATATTATCCTAGAAAATTAGTTTAATTCATTAAAAGTTTCATATTATATTTATTTGGGTATTTATAATATCAATTATTTTAATTTTTCACTATTATAGTAATTACTACATCATCATTGTGTCATAAAAAAAATACATTATTTAATGTCTAAAAATTATAAATAAAATATCATTATGTAGGAAAGCTTTTTATCTTTCTAATGAATATTTATAATCTAAAATCCAACATATATAACCCTATGTAACAGTTGTTTTGCTAAAAGATATATGCTTGTGTCATTTTTGTATTCATTTTAACTTAATTAAAATAAAGTGTCATTATCACTTACAAGTGGATCCATGGGGTCCCAAAATCGACCCAAAGATGCCCCTGGTCGACCATGTATCAACCAATAGGGTTAAGACACGTTTTCGGGTAATTTAGTATTATTATAATATTATTTGTTAACCCTTATTTACCGGATTTACCCTTAACCATGGTAAATAAAATATTTACCGCAGTAATTATTAAAAATGTCTAAAAATAAAAGTTACCTATTTACACAATTTGGACATCTGGATTCCAAATATGTAATCCAATTTTCCAAATTCAAAACATAGAAGTGGCAGAAATTAATTTAAAATTAATTCCTGTTGTTAAAATAAAAAGCGTGTTTTTAAGAGATAATAACTATCAAAAGATTGACACTTGTTTATGTCTGGTTTAATTGTGAAATTATGTCCAATGACAAACATTAAATTAAATGGTAAAAATATATTCAAAATATACTTTAAAACCACTCAAATTCATAATTTATCAATATTAATTATTTTGATTAAAAAAGTTGATTTTAATTAAAATTTAGTAATTTTCACTATTCATCAAAATATAACAGTTATCCGAAAAGTTCCAAAATTTCACCCTAGGCTAATTTCAATATTCCGAATCCAAAAATGAAGTCCATTTTGAAATATAAAATATATATGATTTCAAAAAGTAGGTATTACTATTCACAACTGCTAGTTTAATTAGTTGTGGTGTGTGTTAGAACTCGAGGTTGCGTACAACACACGCTACCGCATTATTCGAAGGGAAACGTACCGTGGAAGCTTGGGATGTTTCATTTTAAATTTTTTGATGTCCCCATTTAGTCAAAAGTTTAAAATATTGTACTTAAAAAGGTTTCACTATTAAAAGTTGATAAAAGTGCAATACTGAAAATGAATCTGTTCTTTCATTATGACTAAGAAACTCATAATATGGATTCTAAAGTTACAAGGATTATATAAAGTTTAAAATTTAGTTAACACTATTAATAACCTCTTTTGAATGGCTTGTTTGGTAATTCATGGTGCGATTGAACTTGGTGTTGCGTGTAGTGAAAGTTATTGAATTATTTTGAAGAAATAACACACTATAAAATCTTCGGGTGTTACAACTAGGGTGAGTAGAAATCCAAGGCCCCCAAAAATGACATCTTGAGAAATATACTGTATATAAAAGTTTATGTAGTTGTATAATAAATAATTAAAAATTGATATGGTAAATAATTTTCAGGTTCAATACACTATAATTAAGTACACTAGGCCTCAGGTTCATGGTGACACCAGAACCATTGATACATTCTTTGGATCATGTTAGAGTATAAACCATACATTAAAGAAATATCATAATTCATTCTTCCAGGAACTTTCACTATCCACTTAAATTCAATTTCACATTCACACATTGGGGTCTTATATTATCAGTCTAGGACCCCCATGGGTAGTTAGAGCAGAAATCCATTTCCCACAACTTAGTGATCACATGAAAATAAATATACATAACATGGGGACCAAGCAAAGAACTCTAGAACCCCAATGGTATTTTAAGTAGTAGTGACTAACCCAAAATATAGTTTTTGATAGCATTCAAAAATTTAATATACCATGAATCCACATTCATAACCCATTTATCATCCATTTTCATAACCTATTATCCAACCTAACTCATAATCCCATTTACCAAACATTAATCACAGATTTAATTGAACTACATTCACCCTTTATTTCAAATTTCACATTTGATTGTTATGAGACAATGATATTTGAAAAATCCCATGGATATCCACTCAATATGGTCTCACAGTCTCCAATAGGTCTAATGAGATCCATGAAAGGTCTCATAATCACATGGTAAATTATTTTATTAATTCAATTATAAATGAAATTTCCCAGCGTTGATATTGATTTTTCAAAATTACACAAACTCATATATAATGAAAACTATGGGAATTAAAAATTATACCACCAACCTCATGATCATTGAAGAATTATTTCAAAATCAAAACCCTCAATTTGATGAAGAGTAATCCAAATCACAATGGTAGAGGGGTTCTATGATCAAAACCTAGGACCGAGGTCCCTCAAAACTCATCTATCAAAACCTAGATCTAAATATAAAGATAATAGAGGATATAATATCTAAAAATAAGGGAGAATGGAAGGTGAAAGATAGAGGAGACTGAAGGAAAATATATTATAGAAGAGAATTGGGGTATAATCCTTATAGTAAATCATTGATTGGAATTAGAAAGGGTTTTGGGGCCTTGGAATCCTTATGGGAGACTCAAAGACCAAATGAAATAATATGAGGTCAATCTAGGATTATTATGAAAAATATTCGTGGGTTTATGTATTTTTTTAAAATTATTGGTTTTGAAATCTCATCTACATAGTTTCATGGGCACAACACCATGGCTTTCCCAACTGTGCTCCCTAACCATGTGTCCCTACTATCAGGGGTGTATAGTTACAACTAAGTGGAACACAGTTCAAAAAAAATTACACCAACTATGAAAACTCCCATTGTATCATGGTGAACAGTCTGGGGAGGGTTTCCACATGGTTTGGTTATGCCAAAAACCACCCCCATGGATCCAAAAATGAGGCACAGAGTTTCTTGGGGGATGTTTAACGGTTTTCACTAACCATGCACCAACCATGAATATCCCCAACAACTTCTAAATTTCTCAAAATTCATCCAATACAACACCAAAAATAAAACCAACCAAGGTATAACAAAAAAAAGGTAAAATAATTCCAAAAAATGAGGAAGATACAGATAATTAATGGTCATGATCATATAATCATCCCATTTTATAAGACGTCATCCCTGATGTGTACTCCCAAAAATCTGTAAGATTCTTAGGTAAAAAGGTTTGGTCACTCAGCCCACATATTAGCTTCCATCTCCCATACCTCCTCCTAAACACAACCATGATTAAAAAATACTATGACTCTCAGTATGATCATTTCCCGCAATATTTCTTTACTATGATACATAAAATCAATTAGATGCTCCTTAAAGGACCCATCAACATCAAACATAACATCATAAAAATCGTACACCTGATAAGGGTTGGGGTGATACAGAAAAAACATGGACACGTGAAAACATATTAAATACCATTATAACAATTTCTATGATCCAATCGGTATACCAAAAATAAAGTCATGTCCACAATTATAAAAGGTACAACAAATCTAGGTGAAAACATTCCCTATCTCTGAATCTTATAGTGTTCCAATATTGGTAAAAACTAAATGAATACATGATCACCTTCTATAAATTAAATGGTTTTGTTACATTGATCAGCATATTACTTCTTCCTACTATGTGTGGTAACCTTGTGTTTCCAAATCAACTGGACCTTCTCTACTATCTCCTGCAAGTCACTCAGTCCAAATAGCTACGACTCACCTTCATCCATCCATAATAAAGGTAATCTACATGACCTACCAAAAATAACCGCATATGGTTATATATGAATAGTCATCTAATAACCATTATTATAGGTGAACCAAGAAATCACTAATTGATTCTCCCATGTACCAAAAAATTAAGAACACACACCGACAACATAAAATCCAATACCTAAATAGTACATTATGATTTCCCATATGACTTTGGGTGAGAAGTCATCATTATAAATACCTGGGAGCCCAACACATTATATAAGCCTTAAAAGAATCGTAATGTAAAGTGAGAATCATAATCTTAAAAAAATATTCTATTGTACTCCAAGAAAATAGAATAACTTCTAAATGTACATGTCCATAACTAATTGATTATAGAACTCTTCTACATAAGCAAGAAATGGGATAATTTTTTCAATCTGCCTACAATCACCCCTGTAACATCATTTTTTATGGATCCTAGAATTTCCAACCCCAAATTACCTAATAACATCATTCCACGTCTAGTTTATAATGGGATAGGATTGTTATAAACCACCAGTTCATTTATGCTCAGCCTTCACATAATGATATGTGTAGCATCATATCACAAAACCTACAGTCTTCTTTTTCATGCCTGACCACCAAAACATTGAACACAGATCATGGTAAAAAAATTCAAACAATGATGCACTTGGAAATTCAAGGAATTGAAAACCTACATAGTATCCTCATTCATACATGTAGGAACAACAAAAATATTTCAGAATAGATGTTATCATCCTCATCTATAATCCAATTGGACAGTGACTCCCCAATATCAATAATTTCCATGATTTCCAAAAAATCAAGATCATCATAATGTCTCTCACTGATCCAACTAATAATTGTGGGCTAAATGGATAAGGATATGAATTTCATATACTCCAGGACCTCATGAACATCAATGAGCATCTCAGCCAGTATGGTCTTCATCTTCCACATAGAACTAAACCCCATAAGTGTCGGAGTCTGTGTCTACCATCCCAAAGAGTTGACAACACTATTTCCCATACTCAAAGTATAGGCTGGCTCAAAATGAAATGAATACATATATTCAACCTATATACACTATTAAAGGTTCAAATATCACTATGATAAGATGTTTCATAAGATATTGTGATCAGATAACATAGTGAAGTTTTTAACTAATAGTTAATGCCACAAAAACATTAAGAAATGAACCACCAAAACCAACTTGAGATTGTATGTAGGGAATTTACATTGATATGGCCTCAACTTCCATGACCAATATGTCATGAATTGATCTATCATCCCCATCACTTCTCTATGTTTGATCTTGGATGCAACACAAAACCTGGTATACTCATCACTCAGCTTGGGTTGGATCAAAATCAGTATGGTACTCAAAATATTCTTCAACTCCTAAAAGAATTCTGAAATGCATCAGATGATTCAAAATTGACACTAATCTTGGACATTCCAAAAATTGGTGCTTCCAGATGAGAAAATACATCAATGAACCTACTATAATAACCTACCAAACCGTAAAATCCATAAATAAAAAAACAATTCTTGGGATACTCTTGTGAAACCACTGCCTTCACTAACTATAGTTCCACTAAAACTCCTTTCTTAGAGATGATGTGAACCAGTAAATATACCCTACCAAGCTAGAATTGAAACATACAAATCTTGTTTTACTGAAAATTTTCTATCAATGTACATAGGATGTTATAAAGATACTGGGAATAATTTTCCCGAGTCTTCGAGTACACAATGATTTCATCCACAAAATGAACCTCAAAATGGTCCAGGTAGGGGGGAATGATTTAGTTCATCAATTCTATAAACACAACTAGAGTGTTCATAACACTAAATAGCATAACAATAAACACATATAGGATATTCCTACTTATAAATGTAGGCTAAGACACATCACAAGGTCTAATTATCAAATTATGACACATGAACTCAAGTCAATCATGTAGAATACACAAGATCCTCTAAAGTGGTCAAAGAGATCATCAACACATAGATGTGGATATAGGTTCTTCACTGTCATCTAATTTTTATTTTGATAATATACACAAAAATGAAACATCCCATTAAATTTATTTGATAAAAAATAGAGAACCATAATGGGAAATACTCAGATTTATAATTCCCTTATCCATCCACTCTTCCAGCCAAGTCTTGAGCTTTGTATGCTTTGCTGGTTCCATCATGTTAGTTGAAATAGAAAATGGTTCATCTCAGGTAATGAGCTCAATTATAATAACAAAATCCCTCTCATGCAGAAGCCCTAATAATTCCTCGGAAAACATTTCCTAAAACTGATGTACTATTGTAGAGACCCAAAGCTTAACGTACATGGACATTATATTACTTTTGCAGAATACATAGTACATAACAGAAACACACACACAAGGACCGTAATAGTTTAGTGTCTTTGGAAACTCAGAATATAATCTTCTAATCATGGTGAATGATCTTCAACATCTCCCATAAAGATCTTCTTTTTTTCTTAAAACCTTTTTTTATATCTTGGGGAAAAGAAAACATAAAAGGGTGAGCTCAAATGATCAGTAAGGGTCAAAAAAATAAATATCAATCACATCATATACATAAGATACTAAAATTGGAAATCTTAACCGGCAAAAGAAATCATAATTTCATAACATGGGATAAATCATAGTAGTGAAATGTAATCCCAATAATTATTACTTAAAACATGAAACTTTGTGGAATACACACATATTCATAGATAATCATTTCTTGTTAGTCAAGACTCAATGCCAAGACTATCTTAGTGGACAAAGTCCATTTCTGAACTGAGTTCACTCCTCATTTCAGTCTTGTTTCACTGAATCGGTTTAACCTGCCGTTCCAGCCATGTCTATCTCATGAGATATAAAATCTTTACCCAATTAATTTGAAGGAGATATAGGTCCCACCCATCTTATAATGATATCATTCTTATGTGTGCCACAAAATCATAAACCATACATCATAGCATCACCCATGTAATAAAAATGGGATTCTTAAACATTGTGACATCATAAAACAATTAATATAAGATAACAGAATTCATAAAAATAATTCCATCACAACATAATAAAATCATTGTAATAATATTAATACAAACATAACCCTTTATTATCTTAGATGGAAAATAATTTAATAAAACACTTGAACTCCATTCTTGAGGAAAATTTCCTTTCTACTTCAAAAACACTTTTCATTTCTTAACATGTCATACATTTACAAACTAAAACAAGTTGATTAAAAATTAACTTGAAAACTTGTAAAGGAAGATTCTTGGAAATAACGTTTTAAAAATCCATTCATGCCGTATAAGTTTAAAAAAACATTCTTCTCGTACTTTTGTAGGAAAATTCAAAAAGTACCTCGTTCGAAAAACGACAAAAGATTCCTTTCATATCTTTTACTAAAAACTCACCGAAGGGTAAAATTGGATATAAAATATTGTAGAAGGATATAAATATTAAATATAGAGGAAACATGGATGTGGATGATAAAATACACCCCATTAAATACCAATGTATTAACAATCTCAGATAAAAAATGAGATTTTGATATTTTCTCTTACCTTAGGTCCGATTTGCTTCTTAAGTGTCTGAACCTCCTGTATAATGATTTAAATAATGTTATTGACTTATTACAGAATCATAATTATTTCTATGATATCATATATGGTTCACTTATGACTTTATGTTACCCGTTTTTTTGTAAATTTAATGTTAAAGAGAGTTTTAGATAAATTCATTTCATTTGTCGTCCGTGTATTGACTTGTAATTATTCATATGATTACTTAGATCATGATTACTTAATTCCAGAATATATAACATGATTTATATAAAAATATATTCAGAATATGCATATATATAATAGATCAGTAAATGGAAAGAAATACATCATTCATGGAGATGGTAGGCCGTACGTACGCATGAACGTTGTTTTCATTTCCTTATTGAGTTGAATGGAATTATGTAGATGACATAAATATATATACACATAAATCCAGTATCATTATTATGTCATATATCTCATGATTACTTATTATATATACTTTATAATCATTCATGAATGGTTAACGTGGAGAATGAATCTCATCACGTCGTGGAGACGGTAGTCCATACGTACGCACGAGCGATGATATCGTTCCCATGATCGTGGAATTGTATTAGAGTCTATGTATACTATTTCAGAATAAATATAACTTTACAATAATAATATATATTTATTATGTACACCATTATACCCATCCAAGTAAGGTGGTGGTGGAAAATAGATTACACCACGGCGTGGAGATGGTATTCCGTACGTACGCACGCGCGGTGATTTCATTTTCCGTAGGATGGATTGATGGTGAAATAGGGTTGTTTCATAATTATAATAACATATCAGTATATGAGTTATACTGATGTTATTACTTCATATTGAAACAACCTAAGAAGAAGAAGTGGAAGAAGAAATAAAGTTGAAAAAATCTGTAACGGACATTACCTCTTCTTTGAAGCGCCTCTTTGAGATCTCCTTTTAGGACACTAAAATTGGACTTTAAAGAAGACCAGAACCTCTAGGATGATTCTAGGGAAGTGCAGAAGATAATTTTTCAGGGTTTGTCCGAGCATGAAGGCTCAAAGTGGTGTGAGGAAGAGAGGGAGGAGGTGTGCTTTTATAAGGGAGGAGAGGGGCTCCTTTGGAAAAACTAAAAATATTATTTTATTATAAAGCCAAATTCGGTTTTAAATAGCTCCAAATTGAGTTATTTCGAAGCTAATATGGTTATGGGTCGAAAGACTCTCATAAAATATTATTTAGACAAGTTTAGGTTCCTATTTTAACCGTATCATTTATATTTAACTTTATGTTAGATAATTTTACTTTTACCATTTCTTTTTGTGTTCTTACACTATAAGGTTAATACACTTACTATAAAAATCCAAACGAACCCCAAGTTGTTTATTATTAATTTATATAACCTTATCTATGTCATTTAACAGAACCTTATATTTTTATGAATAAAATAACAATTAATAATACAATATTTGTTTTAAAAACTATTTTATGTCAATTTTGACACTATTTAGTAATTGATTTTTGTAAAATTCATAAATGAATGATTAGTTCGAAAAAAGTTAATTAAATAAATAATAACATGTCATTTTAACCAATAAAATTAGTTTAATTGATAAAAAGTTTCAAATTACATTTATTTGGGTATTTATAACATCAATTATGTCAATATTTCATTAATAAGATAATTACTGCATCATCGTTGTGTCATAAATAAATTAAATCATTTAATGTCTAAAAATTACAAGTAAAATACCATTATGTAGGAAATCATTTTATATTTCTAATTAATATTTATAGTTGAATTTATCTTATGTATAACCCTATATTAAAAATTATCTACTTATTAAACTTTGATTTTAACTATTTTAACCCTTCATTAAATAAATTAATGATAAATTTTCTAATCTAATCCAAGTGGGCCTAAATGGTCATACATTATTCCTAAGGTTGTTTTTGGTCGAATTACACTTATACAATAGAATTAGAACATGTGTTAGGGTAATAATAATATCATTTTTACCCTTAATTACCCTATTTACTTTTAACCGTGATAAAAAAGTAAAAAGTTACTATTCACGAAAAATTATTTTCATCTCATTGAACAACATTTTACTTTTTGACATCAACCGTGTCTCTCGGATTTTTGAAATTCCACTCACAGAAGCGGAAATATTTTGGTTTATGAAAAATTCAATTTTCTTAACAACCACTTAGTGGTTTCACTATTCATCAAAAAATGAAAGTTTCCAGAAAAATACCAAAAATTAGGCCTAAGATATATTTGATATTATGAACTCAAAAATGATGTCTATTTTACCAAATTCAAAACATATCAATTGAATTAATTAATTTAAAAATTAATTCCCGTTGTCAAAACATATTGTGTGTTCTTAAGAGATAATAACTATCAAAAGATTGACACTTGTTTATGTCTGGTTTAAATGTGAAATTACATCCAATGACCAAAATTGTATTAAATTGTAAAAATATATTCTAAATATACTTTAAAACTACTAAAATTAATAATTTATCACTATTAATTATTTCAATTTAAAATGTTGTTTTTAATTAAAATTTTGTAATTTTCACCATTCATCAGAAAATGAAAGTTATCCGAAAAGTACCAAAATTTCACCCTAAGCTAATTTTGATATTCCGAATCCAAAAATGAATCCATTTAGAAAAATAAAATTTACCAAATTTCAAAAAGTTGTTATTACTATTCATAACGGCTAGTTTTAATAATATTTTAAGAGCATATTGTTGTTTAGTGAAACTCGTTATTGCGTACTACACATGCTATCGAGGAAGGTCGTGATTGCGTGTAATGTCAGGAAAGTCAAGGACGCGTGTTGTGCAAGCTCTTTTTGGTATAGCGTACAACATAAGGCATTAATTAAATTAAAAAAGAATATTTTTCATAAAATCTCGGGGTGTTACATTCTACCCCCCTTAAAATGAATTTCGCCCTCGAAATTCATCGGGGTTATAAATGGTTTACTACTCGAAAATTTCTTTAATAGAATCCCACATCGTAAAAATGAATACCAAAACCAATATTTAAAAACAAAAGTATGAAACGTAATGGTTACCCAAATAAACTAATCACTGGGTTTCTACATAGGTGAAAATATGGATATGGAAGAGAAATCTAACCATCATGTTCTGATGGAGAGTGTTAGAGAACATGGCTATGTAAAAGCTAGCAATCACAAAGCCATAAATTTGTGAAGATCTAAGGTACCATATGATTCATCAGATATAAGAGCAATAGGACAACATTTTTGGTTTTCCAGATCATTACCCTAAAGTTGAAGATTTTGAATTAGAATAAATACTTACTTTATTTTGGTACAATCTCACTGTTGTTCGTTCTTTGAATAATTTCTACATCATCTCTTAAAGAAATGAAGTTGAATTTGTTATTCATGAAGTGTTAATAGATCATGTGATAGAATGATGGGTCATTCCATCTGTTCCAAAAAAAAGGTTAGAAAAAGTTATCAAATATACATAAGTCCATCTATGATTAGGTTAATCATATACGATTCCAAAAATGAACTTATACTTCATATATCATACCGCGTAATAAAATAAAACTAGTTTCTACTAACTAGGGACTTCCTATAGGCCATTGGTAGGCGATAAAGGCCAGTCGCACTTCGGTTGTGTGTTCGATTCCCACAGCCTTGTCCGACGCGATGGGATGCCGCCCGTCCTGCAGGTTGTCCTTTTTCTAAATCTATATTACTATAACATCCCATCAATAATATCAAAAAAGTTCTATCTTTAAACAATACTAACTTATGTCCAACATAATCCATTCCAATTATTAAGCTTATCTAAAATACTTTGGTCCAAGCTCATAGTATAAAGAAAATGATCACGTGAATGCCATCATTTATCCACCATAAACATGTGAATACCTTAATCATGTATTCTCTTGGAAAATGAATACCCATTGAACCTTATTGAAAACATTAATGCTGTTAAAAGTTAACTCTTTCCACATACCAAAATCCTCAAAATTATTTATACTCAAACCATGATATCACTTAGTCCTTATATTAATCATGAGATCATGAATACAATCGAACATCTCATTATCTTCTTATCCCTTCATTATGCGCATATCATTTGTGTACCAAAAATATCTCAATCACTTTTCATGGTTACCGGTACCATACAATTATTGAAAACCACAATATACCAATTCATAAATATTCCAATATTCCACGATACTATATACAACATTATTTTGGAATCCCATTACATAAACACTTAATCATTCCACCACAT
Organism: Viscum album; assembly: GCA_963277665.1. Lineage (NCBI taxonomy): Eukaryota > Viridiplantae > Streptophyta > Magnoliopsida > Santalales > Viscaceae > Viscum > Viscum album. Next base: position 166,445,983 of record OY728165.1, on the reverse strand, counting down.
CATTGTCATATTCAACATTTCAAATAGTGATCGCATGTGACTTCCCTTTGTCCTTTTCCTTAAGTGGATGCTCATGTCGACATCACTAACCCTTGTATTAGGGCATTGATTAGTATAATGCCCCATTTCCTTTCACTTGAAGCATTGAAGTGTTGGTGGTGCGTTCTCTGCAGTCTTTTCTTTATTCACATCATTAGAAACCCTTTTTCCATTACTTCAACACTCAGATGCTCGATGACCTTCTTTTCCACACTTAAAACATTCTCTAGTCCCTTTAAGACAATCTCCACCATGCTTCTTTCCACACTTTGAGCATAAGGAAACATTCATCTTCTTTTCACCATTATTCTGAGATTTCTCCTTGAACTCCATCTTTCGTTTCTTGTCAAAACTACGAGATGGATAAGTAACACCAACTTCCATTTCTACCTTGATAGCACAACGCACAATTTCTTCATAGCTACTGAAGTCTCTTATAGCTAATTCCCTTCAAAGATTTGGTTTTAAGCCACTGAAGAATCGATCAACTTTAATTTCAGGTTGGATGATAAATCCAGATTCATACCTTGCAAGCCTTGTAAAATTCACTTTGTATATACCAACAGATTCATCATCCTTTTGCTTTAGTTCAAGAAACTCCTTCTCCATCTTTGTTCGAAGAATACGAGGGAAGTACTTATTGAAAAATACGTTCTTGAACTCATCCCATTCCATGGACTCAATTTCATCTCTTGGCCTCGTATTCTTGATAAGATTCCACCATTGATCAGCTTCACCTTCAAAACGATATACTGCTAAGACGAATTTATCATGTTCAGAACATTGAAGAACTAAAAATATCTTTTCAGTGGTAATGATCCATTGTTCAGCAACAAGTGGATCAGAAGACCCACTAAAAGAAGGTGGATGTTGCCTCATGAAGGACTCAATAGAATATTGTTCCCTTCTCTACTCATTTGGAAGTCCAGAATGATTCATAGCTTGTGTAAGTATAGCAATAAGATTTTGCACTCCATCTCCCATAACATTTGTTTGTTCATGAGGACAATCATTGCATTTTCCATTGAATTGATCAACATGGTTCCTTCGGGTTCCAGCCATCGTCTAAAATCCAAAAATAATAGTTTGAGGGGCAAAAATCATGCTAGGGAAAATAACATAATAAAGGGGGAGTACCTTAAATATCTAACATCTTAGGTTACCGTAATTCTAGTACTATAACCTATAATTATACTTAACCTTAGGTACATCCCTATATATACCTTAGAAATACCTATATGGATATCTATAAAGTTCTCGCATCCTAGTTTCCAAAGGTTGACTAAACCTTTCCTCTGATACCAACTGTAGAGACTCGAAGCTTAACGTACATGGACATTACATTACTTTTGCAGAATACTTAGTACATAACAGAAATACACAGACACGAACCGTAATAGTTTAGTGTCTTTGGATACTCGGAATATAATCTTCTAATCATTGTGAAATATCTTCAACATCTCCCATAAAGATCTTCTTTTTTTCCTAAAACCATTCTTTATATCCTGAGGAAAAGAAAACATAAAAGGGTGAGCTCAAATGCTCAGTAAGGGTAAACAAAAGAAATATAAATCACATCATATACATAAGAACATAACTTTTGGAAATCTTAACCGGCAAAAGAAATCATAATTTCATAACATGGGATAAATCATAGTAGTGAAATGTAATCCCAATATTCATAACATAAAACAAGAAACATTGTTTCATACACACATAATCATAGAGAATCATTTATTGTTAGTCAATACTTAATGCCAAGACAATCTTAGTGGACAAAGTCCATAGTTCTGTTTCACTGAACCAGTTTAACCTGCCGTTCCAGCCATGTCTATATCATGAGATATAAAATCTTTACCCAATTCATTGGAGAGAGATATAGGTCCCACCCATCTCATAATGATGCCATTCTTATGTGTGCCACAAAATCATAAACCATACATCATGGCATAACCCATGTAATAAAAATGGGATTCTTAAACATCATGACATCATAAAATAATTAATATAAGATAAAAGAATTCATAAAAATAATTCCATCACAACATAATCAAATCATTGTAATAATAGGGATAGAAACAGAACCCTTTATTATCTTAGATGGAAAATAATTTTAATAAAACACTTGAACTCCATTCTTGAAGATAATATATTTTCTACTTCAAAAACACTTTTACTTTCTTAACATGTCATACAATTATAAACTAAAAGAAGTTGATTAAAAATTAACTTGAAAACTTGTAAAGGAAGATTCTTGGAAATAACATTTTAAAAATCCATTCATGCCGTATAAGTTTAAAAAAACATTCTTCTCGTACTTTTGTCGAAAAAGTCAAAAAGTACCCCGTTCGAAAAATGACAAAAGATTCCTTTCATATCTTTTACTAAAAACTCACTGAAGGGTAAAATTGGATATAAACTATTTTAGAAGGATATAAATATTACATATTGAGGAAACATGGATGTGGATGATAAAATACACCCCAGTAAATACCAAATTATAAACAATCTCGGATAAAATAATGAGATTGTGATAATTTCCCTTACATTAGGTCCGATTTGCTTCGTAAGTGTCTGAACCTCCTGCATAATGATTTAAATAATATTATTGACTTATTCCAGAATCATACATATTGTTATGATATCATATATGGTTCACTTATGACTTTATTTTACCTGTTTTTTTGTAAATTCCATGTTAAAGAGCGTTTTGGGTAAAATCGTTTCATTTGTCATCCGTGTTTTGACTTGTAATTATTCATATGATTACTTAGATCATGATTACTTAATTACAGAATATAAAACATGATTTATATATAATATATATTTAGAATATACATATATATAATAGATCAGTAAATGGAAAGAAATACACCGTTCATGGAGACGGTAGGTCGTACGTACGCATGAACGCAATTTTTGTTTCCTTATTGAGTTGAATGGAATTAAGTAGATGACATAAATATATATACACATAAATCCAGTATCATTATTATGTCGTATATTTCATGATTACTTATTATATATACTATATAATCATTCGTGAATGGTTAACGTGGAGAATGAATCTCATCGCATCGTGGAGACGGTAGTCCATACGTACGCACGAGCGATGATATCATTCTCATGATTGTGGAATTGTATTGGAGTGTATGTATACTATTTCATAATCAATTTTACTTTACAATAATCGTATATAGTTATTATGTACACCATTATACCCATCCAAGTAAGGTGGTGGTGGAATATAGATTACACCACGGCGTGGAGACGGTATTCCGTACGTACGCACGCGCGGTGATTTCGTTTTCCGTAGGATGGATAGATGGTGAAATAGGGTTGTTTCATACTTATAATAACATATCAGTATATGAGTGATACTGATGTTATTACCTCATAATGAAACAACCTAATAAGAAGAAGTGGAAGAAGAAATAAAGTTGAAATAATCGGTAACAGACATTACCTCTTCTTTGAAGCGCCTCTTTGAGATCTCCTTTTAGGGCACTAAAATTGGTCTTTAAAGAAGACCAGAACTTCTAGGATGTTACTAGGGAAGTGGAGAAGAGAATTTTGCAGGGGTTGTCCGAGATTGAAGGCTCAATGTGGTGTGACGAAGAGAGGGATGAGGTTCACTTTTATAAGGGAGGAGAGGGGTTCCTTTGGAAAAACTAAACATATTATTTTATTATAAATCCAAAATCGGTTTTAAATAGCTCAAAATTTAGTTATTTCTAAGATAAGGTAGGTATGGGTTGAAATCCTCTCATCCAATAGAATTTAGACAAGTTTAGGTTCCTATTTTAAAATTATCATTTATAACTAACTTTAAGTTAGATAATTTTACTTTTACCGTGTCTTTTTGTGTTCTTACACAATATGGTTAATAAACATACTATAAGAAGCCAAACGAACCACAAGTTGTTTATTATTAATATATATAACCTTATCTAAGTCATTTGGCCGAACCATAGACTTTTAGGAATAAAATAACAATTACTAATATAATATTTGTTTTAAAAACTATTTTATGTCAATTTTGACACTATTTAGTAATTGATTTTTGTAAAAATAATAAAAGAATTATTAGTTCGAATAAAGTTAATTAAATCAATACTAACATGTCATATTAACCTATAAAATTAGTGGAATTCATAAAAAGTCTCAAATTACATTTATTTGGGTATTTATAACATCAATTATGTCAATATTTCATTAATAAGATAATTACTGCATCATCGTTGTGTCAAAAATAATCTAAATCATTTAATGTCTAAAAATTAGAAATAAAATACCATTATGTAGGAAATCATCTTATATTTCTTATGAATATTTATAGTCGAATTTATCTTATCTGTAACCCTATATTAAAAATTATCTACTTATTAAACATTGATTTTATCTATTTTAACCCTTCTTTAAATAAATTAATAATAAATGTTCTAATCTAATCCAAGTGGGCCTAAATGGTAATATTTTATTCCTAAGGTTGTTTTTGGTCGAATAACACTAATCCAATAGAATTAGGACATTTGTTAGGGTAATAATAATATCATTTTTACCCTTAATTACACTATTTACTTTTAACCGTGGTAAAAAAAAGTAAAAAGTTATTATTCACCAAAAATTATTTTCATCTCATTGAACCACATTTTACATACTGAAATCAACCGTGTCTCTCAGATTTTTTAAATTCCACTCACAGAAGCGGTAAAATTATGTTTTACGAAAAATTCATTTTTCTTAACTACCACTTAGTGGTTTCACTATTCATCAAAAAATGAAAGTTTCTAGAAAAATACCAAAAATTAGGCCTATGATATATTTGATATTATGAACTCAAAAATGATGTCTATTTTACCAAATTCAAAATGTATCAGTTGCATTAATTAATTTGAAAATTAATTCCCATCATCAAAACATATAGCGTGTTCTTAAGAGATAATAACTATCAAAATATTGACACTTGTTTATGTCTGGTTTAAATGTGAAATTACATCCAATGAACAATGTTGTATTAAATTTTAAAAATATATTCTAAATATACTTTAAACCACTCAAATTAATAATTTATCAATATTAATTATTTCAATTAAAAAGGTTGTCATTAATTAAAATTTAGTAATTTTCACTATTCATCAGAAAATGAAATTTATCTGAAAAGTACCAAAATTTCACCCTAAGCTAATTTCGATATTCCGAACGTAAAAATGAATCCATTTTGAAAAATTAAATTTACAAAATTTCAAAAAGTGGTTATTACTATTCATAACGGCTAGTTTTAATAATATTTTAATAGCATATTGTTGTTTTGTGAAACTCGTTATTGCATACTACACACGCTATCGAGGAAGGTCGTGATTGCGTGTAATGAAAGGAAAGTCAAGTATGTGTGTTGTGAAAGCTCATTTTGGTGTAGCGTACAACACAAGACATTCATGAAATTAAAAAATAATATTTTTCATAAAATCACGGGGTATTACAACTATAGTGGAATGAAATCTTGCATCACATCCCCATTATCCAACAAAAGAATTGAAAACTGTGCAGTGAGTTCACCCAGTTGCTGATGAATTGGCCCAACAGAGATTTCCTAGAAATCCCACAATACAAGATGAAAATAACTATTATCCTCCAGAAATGTAAAGGTTACTATCCTATGGTAAAAATCAATGTTTGATTGTTATAGTGACATCCAATCCATAACCAAATTCATGTCAAAAAATTACATTTCATTTTTGTAAAAATCCCAAAGAAAATGATACTCCCTAGCCTCAAGAGAAAACCCATTACATAAATAGATATCCCTCGACCATACTACCAATGATGTGTCGATATTTGTGACCCCAATCACAAAACTCAACCATTAGACTTGATCAATTCACATTTTTTTAGATATATAAGAATGAGAGGCCCCAACATCAAAAAAGGAACTGGAATGTGTATAAGATACAGTAATAGTACCTATGAATATCGATGGACCAACCTCTTTATCCATAAGTAAAAAATGTACTATAATTTTTTGTCCCACCCACTTCCCTATGCTACATTCATAGTCCATTTGGAGGAACCGTTATACTTATATGGGTATTCTTAACCTGAAGTACCACATCCACCACCTCAACCACCATATCCAGAAAAACCTCAATTGCCTAACTGATATGGGGTAGAACGCACCCTTCAAGTACACTGACTATACCTAGATCCATATTCATTACCCATCAATAAAGGGTTTCTAAAATACCTATGTATATAATCCATCATTCCATAGGCTTGATACTTCACTAGTGGTTACGTAAAAAAACTACAAATTTGACCTGGCCTACAACACTAGTGGACATATACTTAGTTACTCCTCTGAGTAGCTAATCATATTCCCTGGGCACTCTATTTTCCATATCCATAGTTTATGTTCTCATGTTGACAATTCTAACTCTTAGAAGGCATACATACTAGTGGTCCAGAAGAAACCACCAACATTCCACTAGAAGACTCCTTTAGGTTCCCCTTAAAAATGAGAGGCTGATTCACCACTTAAGAAAACTTATTCAGTTGGATGATTTTAATCTAGTAGTTAATATAACATTTAATCACATACTAAAACTTTTTCACCATAGTTTCCTCAACTCTTTCCAACTCTGGAAAAATCAGTGAAAATCAATGAAGCATCCAGAAGAGTCTATCACAGACATAGCCCCCTAGGTCAACCGTATAGACTATATTTCTCTCTCCTTCTTAAAATTATCTATTTATAATTATTCTAGAAACTTATCCTAAAATTATTACCATTACATATTCTCTTGTTGTTCATACGGATACAAAATAGCCCCCTATGCTTCACTGATCCTCACAAAAATTAATAAGGAAATTTAACCTTTTTATTCGAATGAGTCTCTAAATGGTTAAGGATCATATGGATAGAGTCAAACTAGAACTCATTGGAATCCGGTCCACCATCTCTAGTAAAGGTTAGATGGTGTTGCAACTAGAACTCTAATTTCATGTAAGATATATTCTAAACAACCCCTCTAGGTCTTTATCCATAAAAATCATAAATAGAGAAAACCTCCCCTAGAATTAATCTCCCACACCTTCCCCTAAATCCATCCAATCCTTTGGTTCCATGATTAGAGGCACATTTCCATCCATTTCCACCTATAATCCTATCAACATTCATCGTCATCGAGGTACATATCTAAAATTACAATCACACTTCTTAGGATATATAACACATCATTATCAAATTTATATAAGTGGATTCACATAAGGAAATAACAAGACATCCTCCTTACTCCACCACATGGTTAAAACCAAAGCACTATCACTACCCTTAACCATCCCTAACAAGTCCATGACTGTCATACAGTAATCAGTTTTTATATTTTATATTTTACCATTTGAAATTTTTTTTAACCCATTTAAATTACCCAATTAGGCGACCTTAAAAATTTTCAATTCATCATTAGGATCCATTTATTATAAATTACAATTATAAAGAAAAAAAATTTCATTTCAATATTTGACCCAAAAATTCCATTTTTACGTGTGGATAAATTTATTTATGTCACATAAATTCCAAAGTTCCTATAATGAATCATGTATACTCAATTCTCATTCCACATAGGAGAAAAAGTAAAATATCTGAAAAATAATAACATCACAAAATGAGTTTTTCAGTCAAGGTGAAATAACATTAAACTTAATAAAAAATCAAGAACAATAATCCCACCCTAGGTACTTGGGATTCCCCGCACATGGGATAGATACATCCAGGAATGAGATCCTGACCATTGCCTGATTCATCCTAGTCTATTGTATAACGATCCTAAATAAAAACACATCTAAAATGGAAAAGAAAACTATATTGATACCACTTTTTAAAAAACTAGCTTGAGGAACCAACATGTTTCACTTGGGTTGGGATGTTACAACTTCATAATTCTACGTCTGAAATTACTTCTCCTCATAGAATGTCTTTAATTAATATGGGTGACACCATTGAAAATTCTGTTTAGGGATTCAATATATAAATAAAATAAAAATTTACAATAAATAGACGACAATAATGTATCTACTATAATAATAATACCCTCAATATGATAAAATCAATTAGAATATAAATGAATACAAAATTTTATTCCCAAAAAATATTTTTCTTATCATATGTGAAACATTGCACTATTATTTTTTTTTAAAATACCTCTTCTCCATCAGATATTCAACATACCTATCCTTATTTTCACAAATTTATATCACTTATTAGACTTCTTAAATTTAAAAAAAAAATAGAGATGATGGGGAGAAAGAGGGATCACACCATTGAATGACTGAGGTAACCATATTTAATTAAAATAATGGGTGTTATATATGTACATAGATAATTGTCCTAAAATTAATGCATGAGGGTTCATGGTTGTATAGAAAACCATATCGATGAGAGGTTATAGAGGCACAAATATATTTAGGTTCTCACTATGATGAATATTGAATTATATTGTACATCAAACAACTATTGTGGTTAATTCATGTTGGAGATATTCTTGATCTCAAACTAAAACAATTATTGAAAAATATATATGAGAAACTGAATGAAAATAAGAATAGGTATAACAATGAAAAAAGTTTTTATGATTTTCTAATATAGAAAAAACCTATGAAGTTTAGTATTAAAAAATATGTGGAATGTCAAAAAATTACAAATTAAATTACATATTCCAAAATAAAAGTAAGTTCCCAAACATTAATTACAAGGTTAGTATAAAAAACCATGTAAAAATCACACCCCAATATTTCTTTGTTGTCTCTCTATTTTTTTTATGAACACTACCATCCTATAAAAAATTTAAATCCCTTGAATATCCACTATGATAAATCATTACCCCTATTTAGAAAAAATCACTACCATGAAAATTGGATCGGAACATTAATTGTAATTGAAATGCTATTGCAATACCTATATGTTGGCCTCTCATTTTATCTGTCAATCAAGGAACCCAAGACTCATGATGATCATCTACCCACTCATTGAAATGTATATCTCATGGTCTATCATAATCTAATTCAATTTCATAAAACTCATCACACCACTACATAATTGAACATTTTTCTTATCGAAATGTTTCACATGCTACCACAAATACGGTGTGCTACTACATCAGATCCACTATCAATTTTTTCCTCACCTTCTCCAATGTTTCCCACATGATATCGCATACATGGAAATATAGTTTCTCATTTAGGTGAACTAAAACTTCAAGAACACCATTGATATATCCATCATTAGGTGATTCTCATTTTAATTTCATCAAATATTCAATTTCCAAATATGGATAAGATATAAGAATTTATGGCTTAAACATCAAAATAAAGGCTTCTCTCACATGAAGATAACATATTACAATATATATTTATATATATATATAATATATATCTTTAAATCCCATGTGTACAGTAAGAGGTGAAATAAAAAACTATATCTTATCTCCAAATTCAAATTGATATAGAAGATATATCTCCTTAAAAGCCACACATGCAGCTAAAGAAAACCTTATCTACCTTACAAAAAAGTCTTCAATTAAACTAAAAAATTTGTTGAACCCTATCACATCCATAAGTAAGTATGTTGGCTTTGATACTAGTGTTTAATTCCAAATCCCCTCCCACTTTAGATTATCCACTCAAACAAAAAAACACATGAATTTTTTATGGTTTAGTCTAAAGACATATATATATGAGGAATTTAATTCTTTATTTGATTCAAATGGGATACAAAAAATACAATGTTTTTCACATGATTAAAATCCATATTTATTGTTGTGTTAAGAAGAAAAGAATTAAATAACCATTTCATGTTTTTCCCATGGATGGTCAAGACATTTAAAGAGGTCAAGTCATTTACAGAGGTTATTATTTGTTGCCAATAAATAATAAGTATGTAATATTAGATATGAAAAAAATAAATGTGTGGGAGTCGTAAATGAAGAAAACCTCTCTGATGGGGATGATTAAAAATTCTTTGGGAAAATACAAAAATTACACTATAAATCAATGATTACTCAATTGATATAAATACCCAAACCGTAATTCTAATGATAGAAGACAAAAACCTATTTTAGAATCACACACAAATACACCTCCATTGCCTCTCTATTTTGGTAAAAAACTCCACAATCCTATGAAAAACGTTCTTTAATTGAAGATCCACTAAGAATACATTCTTCCCATATATAAAATATTACACTACCATGAAGATCAGACTTGAACACACATTTTTATTAAGATGTAGTTGAAATAAATCTGTGAATTATTCTTCTTAATCTATCAATAAATCAACCCAACCCTCATTCTAATTTCTTTTGCTAAACATAATTTCTATATCACAAGGATTGTCTCCACTGAATTAGTTTTTTTAAAGTATATAATATCGTTAATTCTTTACAGATGTTCCTTGTCAATGCAGTACACATGATACAAAAAGAACTATATTCCAATATATTGGACCTACCTTTTATACTTCACTCATCATCCCCAGTAGTTCCCACATGGTATTTGAAATGTGACAATACATATCCTCCTCTAGGTGAACGAAAAATTGTGGAAATCCCCTGATCTTTCCACCCCTATATTCTTCTCATTTTAAATCCATCATTATCTCATATATGATATTCATATAAGATTAAAAAAATTATTACATAGACCTAATAAAAAATTTCAATTACATGGTAATGAGATCATATCTGAAAATATATGTATAAAAATATCCCATATAATCCCTCATGTGAAATAAGATTTCAAATAAAAAACTACATATTATATCAAATTTAAAAGAGATATAAAATATATATCTCCTCATAAGCCACACATATATACAGATATAACCTTATCTAACTTCTAAAAATATATCAAATTAAAATTCAAATATTCTTAATACTATCAATTCATTAATAAAGTAACATGAATTTGATAGCAATTCATTTTTGAAAAATAATTTCTCAATCTAAATCGACCACACCACCAAAAAATAAAAACATGAATTTGAGAGGTTGTGGTATACGGTGTCACAAATACACTGATTGTGATGGATAATTGGAACCACCATTAACTAGAATTATCATAGAGCAGTCACTATATGTACATAAGTAACTTCAAAAGAACAATATGACAAAAGATCCTTAAAACTAGGGTAGGAAAACAATGCGACAAAATTGGGAACTAAAATATGGAAATCATAGTAAATCATACATGAATTTGTAGAAATAATACAATTTTTGTTATAGGGTGAGAAGGTCACTAATTAGGGAGGAGAAAGCAGGTCACCAATAATGGAATGTAATTTAGTATTAAAGGGGAGAGTGAGTTATAGTAATGGGAATTGGTAGTTGAGAGATGTGGGAAGGGAGTCAGGCATTAGGATTCAAGTTGGGGAAAATTTTAAGGAGGTAGTGTACTTTGTGATATTCAATTTGATTAGAAATTTCGACTGAATGTTTCCTATTGATATTTTCACTAAATGTTTTAATAAAAAATTTCAATGTAAATTTTCACTAGAAATTTAATTATATTATTTTTGTATTAATATATTTTGAGGTGAAAATTTAAAAAAACATTTATTTTATAATTTTGTTAATTGAAATTTTATTTTATTTATAATGACAATGAAGTGGAAATTTATAATGGAAATTTATGTTGAAATATGAACTAAAATTTCACCATGTAAATATTAATTAAATATATATAAGGAAAAATTTTAGTGAAAATTCCTATTGAAAATTTGTATTTTATATTTAGGTATTACATTATTTTTATTGTAATATGTTTTGGGGGAAATTTGAACTCTAATTTTCATATGTAAATTTTCTTTTGATATTTACATTGGAAGTTACAAATAAAATAATTTCATGAAAAATTAAATTTTTTATTTATTTTTAAATACATTTATTCTAAAATTTTAATCATGTACTTAATTTAAAATATTGGTGATCAAATATATTTAAAAAATTTTAGAATTGAATTTTATTTCAAATTTGGAAAATAGATTTCAACTGAAAATTATAAAATTTTCATACAAATTAATAGTTTATGTCTTTATATGAGAATATAATAATATTAATATATATACTTATTTTAATTTTGATCATTACTTTCCACTGAAAAAAATAATTCTTCATATTGAATTTTAATTATAATGTTTTATTGTACTTGTGGGCCTTTCTATTGGGAATTAAATCTCTTGCAAAAATAGAGATCGATGATTGAAAATATTTCGTGAAAATTATCAAGGAAACATTTCATTGAAACATTCAATTTTAAAATTTATAGAAAATATTTTCTCTAAAAACATAAACCTGAATTTATTTTAAAAATTTGGTAATCAAAATTTCAGTATAATCATTATAAATATTAAGATAAAATTTGAGTAGAAATTTAATGAAAAACATTCTAGTAGAAAATATAAAATAATGATTATAATCAGAATTTACAATGAAAATTATTATTATTTATATACTTATTAACTTATATTTATTATAATTTAGTATGAATATTTGAACATCAAATCCACTATGAAAATTTGAACTGAAAATTTCATGTAAATTGTCAATGGTAACAAAATTTATTATAGATTTACATATATGTATGAATGCTTGAAGAAAATGTTTTCAATGTGTGTATAAACAGAAAAATTTCTTATATAAAATTTCAATTTTAATTCAAAATTCAAAATTTCAATGTAAATTTATATGTTGAGGTTTCTAATAGTGTCGATTTTTATTAAAAATATCCATGATAAATTTGTGATGAAATTTTATACAATATTTTAGTATGGATTATGTATGTATTTTCATAGAAGTTCACATTTCTAGCTTGGTCCATACAAATGTTATAGGATGAGTTAGATTATCCTAGTGTCCCACTCTTTTAATAAGAATGTGTGGATTTGGTGGTTGTAGTAGAAGGAGTATCTGATTTCAAGGCACGATGAGAGGTAAAGAAAAGGTAATGTATTATGTTCTTGAAGATAGTGTAAATTGATTGTTCCTAGTATTTATCCTTGAAAAATATAGGTTAATCGAAATTGTGTCCATGTGAATGGATATTTCCTTCTCATGAATGAAAATTCATTGGTGATACAATAACCTTGTAAAAGGTTAGCCTTTCCATTTTGGAAATTGATTTTGGTTGGGAAGGCCAATCGTTTTGGTCTACCTAGGTATTGGAAGATATCCAACATGTATGATCATGATGAGGATATGATGGAAATCATGAAATAAAAAAGATTAACTGTCATTCCCCCACTACACCATTTTAAAAGAACAATATCCAAAATAGATGGTTCTTAGAGAACCAACTGGGATTTCTCCATATCTTTTAATTTCATGACCACTCAACATCAAATATGGATGTTAGGTCATAGAGCTATGCGATTGATCAGGGAAGATAATAGAGATTGAATAGGTACTCCCCCACTAAATGACTTGAATGAACATTCTCTAGAAAGGTGGTGCACTAGGGAACTAAACATCTATTCACAAATTCTTCCAAATATGTAGCCTCATAGATTTTATAGGGTATGATATGTGATTCCACTATAATTTTGGTCAAATGGGTCATTCATATAGTCAATAAGTTCTAAAGAGAATGTATGAATTCTCAAATAGATGCATGGAGAAGGGGGTGATCATTTGGTTTTGAACATGTAAGGGAAGTTTGTTAGATACATGACATATTATAAAGGTATTTTCATTTAATTTCAATTCATGCTTTGTTTTGGGGGTTTCCCAAGCTTTTATGGTGGAATGGGAGAGTTTTCATGAATTATGCCAAGCCGTTAGCCCAATTCTTGATTTAGAACTAAATTTTGATTCTTTTATAAATCATTAATTTTTCATAATTTTTCATCCATTACAATTCCTACATGGCCTCCCCTAACTTATTAACACCACCATGTCAATTTGGATCCATTATAAATCCATAACCAAGGTGTATTTGGGTTTTTATTTAAGGGATTTGGCATGCCCGGAAGCCCATTTCCATTTTTAAAAATGAATTTTGTTTATTTAATAACTTATTCAATTTTAAGTATTTTACTATGATTATAAGTCTCACACAAGTCCATGGAACCCAAACGTGCACCCAGTATCCTCCCATTCTCTTTAATTCTCGTATTCATCACAATTAAATGCATAAATTCAAAGGATGTCTCAAATCGTCCAGATTTGAGGAGGTAAGTTCTTTCCTTCATAACTCTCTCAATTTTTACTCGTTTTCCCAACATTTTAGCTCTTGATTCAACCCTTACTCATACTCATCATACCTAAAATCCTTGATATCCTTCCAAGTTTCTTGAAACTCTTTGAAACCCCATTTTGAAGGGGGATTTGGTGGAGGAACTTCAAATAATCTCAAGTAAGTGTCTCTTCTTTTTAGTTCCTCCACTTTCCATGAAGTTTCATTAAATTTCCATAAAGTCCCAAATTACCAGGGGGTAGGGTTTCGAACCTAGGATTTAACCTTGGGGTTTCTTGGTCAATTATAGTGGTTTTAGGTTTGATCTAAGTCTCTCTTGGTGCGGTGATGGTGTGCCTTGGTTTTGTTACGGTGATTCATGGGTTTCCTTTGATTTTGTAGGTGATTCCTTTGGTATGAAATAATTGTGACCCAGATTTTCTGTTTATGGTATTTTCATGTCTATTTAATTTTAATGTTTCTACAAAAATTGGTTTTAGAGGAAATTAGAATGAAAATGAATTTTAAGTGCCAATTTTTGGTGAAATTGGTGGTTTTTCATATAAATATTTTATTAGTTCATTAAAGGATTACATATAAAAACTTTTTTGTTTTTATTTAACTGTAATAGGGTGGAAAATATGTTTATAATTTTTTCCCTCTTTGGTTGTTGCTGCAAAAATGGGTTTTGGTCGTGTTTGTAAACAAAGTGAAGTTTTTGTGCCACTTTTGTCTGAAAATGGTTGTTTTAAAGAGTTGTCACTTCTTTTTTAACACGAGTCAACCCTAAAATTGATTTTTGGTTTTCATTGAAATGTATTAGGATGCCTTTACTATTTTGGAAACTTAAATGTGTGCACATAGTGTACAAGTTGGGTTCTTAAAGTGTATTTTTGTGCAAAACAATAAGGGATTTTGAGATATTTTTTCATTAACAATAAAAGTGTTTGTTGAGTTTTTTAAGTGGTATAAAATGTGATAGCTATTGTAATGAATGTTCTTGACCATTAGTGGTGTTTTATATGAAAATGAATATGTGTCGCATGCTGAAATTTTATGAGCACAAAGGGGGAAGCCTGAGAACCTTGGTGGGGTGGATGTGTACCTGTATGGCTAGTGGACCAGATGGGTTTTGTCCATATTCCACCTAGAATTTGGATAATAAAAACTCTAACTAAAATATGTGGATGATGATTGGGGATCAATAGGTTATGGGTATGTTCCCTACTAGTTTCATGTGCATTATAACTGATTTTACTATGGGTACATTACACTGAGGCATGAGGTACATGGGGCCGGAGACTATCTAGTGCCTAGGGGTGTTCCCAATTTTGATTCTCATTGTATTTGTGGTATTTTAACATGTATTGGGGTGTTTTTGAAGTAATTTAAAGTAGATAACATGTCTATTTAAATGTTTTAATGTTCTGAAATTTTTAGCTTGAAAACTATTTTTAATTGAATGTTTCATTTCTTTGAATTTACAACTACTATTCTTTTCATAATAAAACTATTTGAATTTTTCACATTGCATTGCAGGATCTTTGGAATCATTGGGTGGTATCATATTGGTATTATTATCACACCCTACTCACACCCCTTGGGTGTTAGTAGACTTGATTATGTTTGACTCAGGTAAAGGAAATGCTTTGGGTGGTGGCGGTTCAGGGTGTTTGTTCTCATCCTTGGTGCGGAGTTGTTGAGACAGCTTGTGGGTGATGACCCATTGTCATGTGGAGTCCTTGGAGGTATCTTGATACTATCTATATTAGTATTTGGACCAATTTTATTGTCTTTAAATCAATGTATTTAGTTTTTTTTTTCTTAAGACTTGTTTGGCTCGAAAATTTCATATTTATATTATGGATTGTTTTTAATGTTTTATGCTTTCATACTCGGGTGAATCATTACCAAAACTAAATTAATGATACCCAGGCACTTGTTCCAGACTGTGAGGATAGAGAATTCCCTTTAGGTAATGTCACGGGCTAGGTTTGGTGCTGGTATTAGTGGCGACCAGATCCGGTCACTGAAAAAATGGTAATAGAGGAGGTTAATGTTTTTTGGTTATTTTTCAATTTTGAGATGAGTCGGGATAGACGGGATCTAGGAATATCGACGCTCAGGGTTTTGGTTTTGAGTAGGGTTCTTGTACCACACCTCGCGTGGAAGACCTTGAGTCACCACGGGATGTTGGAATTTATTGATTGACTTCACTTCCAGGTGAGACGTGTGGTCTGCAGACCACACATGGACATCAGGCAGAGGTGGAGAAGTTGTTTCTTTTATTAATGGAATTTGTTTACATTATTTATATTTTGATTTATTTGATTAAAATTTTAATAATTGTGGTATTGATTATTATTTTGTGACTGATGCATTTTGTAGCAACTTGCCTCCCCAGAAAGCTCCAATGAACCCATGGGAGGAAGCTGAAGAGAGTTCTCCCACGCCGATTGATCAGATGCTTGTTGAGGCTGTGGTCCGGGATATCCATGATCTGGGGAAGGGAACTACTCATGATCTTATTCCTGCAAGGGCAGAAGAGATGGGTCCTGGAATTGTAAAATCTCAAGAGTTTATAAAAAACAAGCCTCCTACTTTCCGAGGCAGCTCATAACCCCAGGAAGTAGAGGAACAGATTGAGAAGATTGAGCGTATGTTTGAGTTATTGGAAACACCCGAGGAGCTTAGGGTTAAGTATGCCTCCTTTCTGTTGGAGGTTCCCAACCGTACGTGGTGGGAGTTAGTGCTTCAGACAAGGAAGAATGAGCAGCTGTGCTGAGGATATTTCAAGGACGTCTTCAATGAACAATACTACCCTATGGTCTTAAAATATGATAGGTCTAGAGAGTTCATGAACCTTGTTCAGGGGAATAAATCTGTGATGGAGAATGACAATAGTTTTGTTGTGATGGTTTGGTGTGCTACCAAAATCATCTCAAATGTGCAGGCGAAGGCCTAGTGGTTTGAGAAAGGATTATGACCAGAGATATACTCCCAGGTTTTCCTGTTTATGCTGAGGACCTATGTTGAGGTCGTTTATTGGGTGTGCATTGTGGATATTGATAGGAAAGGCATGGTTGGTTTCTCTAGTTCAGTATAAAAAGTGGGAAGTGGTATCTCCTTAGAGAAGAAAATGATGTGGGAGGATCATGTGAAGAAAGGAGGTGGCAGTTCAGGCCACACTTCCAGGCAGTTTTTGTCTGTGGCTTCTGATGAAAGATTGGTCGTGTTCCACCAGTGTGGGAAGCTCAGGCACAACTGACCAGAATTTCCACTTCCTCTAAATTCTTGTTACCAGTGTGGAGATATGGGTAATTTTTAGCGCTTCTTCTATGTGTCATTCCCACTTTGGAGTGGGGTACGGTCCGTTGCTTCAAGAGGAGTGCCAGCACAGTCCGAGTCATCGAGGACTGGGGGATATTGATTTGGTGGCCATGGTGGTAGTGTTGGAACAACTTCTGGGTAGATCTAGTTCAGGGCACAACCCAAGACTAGCGGTCATCCTTAGGTAGATACCAA
Organism: Viscum album; assembly: GCA_963277665.1. Classification (NCBI taxonomy): domain Eukaryota; kingdom Viridiplantae; phylum Streptophyta; class Magnoliopsida; order Santalales; family Viscaceae; genus Viscum; species Viscum album. The sequence continues at coordinate 166,428,196 of OY728165.1, read as the reverse complement.
ACATCTCTATGCAATGGATCAGGCACCAGCAGGATCAGTGGTGGGACCGTCGGCAGTTCGAGGTACCGTTCTGATTGCATCTTCTATAGAAGCTACTCTTTTTGATAATGGAGCCTCTGTTTCATTTAATTATTCTCATTTTGTGGACATTATGAATTTTCCAATTGATTTGATGCCTTTTGCGATGGATTTGGTGACACCGCTGGGAAAGAAGAAGGAGCATGGCCCCAGTTTCCCCTCGCGTGCGCTTTCCATGTCAGGGGTTGAGATGGAGTGGGACCTCCTGGTTCTAGATATGGAACTGTTTTACATAATACTTTTAATGTATTGCCTAGTACACATCCAGGCACACATTTATTGATACATGGGGGGAGTGAGTTTCATGACACCTCATGGGAGTCGTCAGGTTTTTCGAGGAGAATGGTATCCTCGGTCAGGTCGCACAGGACCTCCAATCCCAGAGTTGAGAAGTCTTACTTCTATTAATCATCGCTTGTGCTAGAGTATTATGATATTTCCCCAAGGGGTGCACTACCTCATATATTTAATGGGTTTTCTTAGGTATTTCGAGTTGATTTCTCATGTTTCCCCCAGAACAGGATGTGGAGTTTTCGATTGATCTAGCATCGGGAACATAGTTGATATCTATTCCCTCTAATCGCATGGACCCCACTGAGATGAGGGTATTAAAGATACAACTGGGAATCTAAGAATCCAAATTATTCATTCGCCCGAGCATCTCTCCTTCGACCACTCCTATGTTTTTCATGAAAAAGGCTGACGGATCCATTCAGTTTTGCATTCACTACCAGAAGCTAAATAAGGTAAAAATTAAGAACAAATACCCTTGGAAAAAAATAGATGCTTTTTTCGATCAGTTTAAGGTGGAATAGTGGTTCCCAAAAATAGACTTTCTTTCGAGCTATCACCAGCTTATGGTGTAGGATTTAGATATCCCTATGACAGCCTTCTGAAATAGGTACGGCCACTTTGAGTATTTGGTCTTGCCCTTCGGATTGACTAATGCCCCAACGGTCTTTATGGAACTCCTGAATAGGGTGTTCCATTAGTATCTTGATTCCTTCATTGTGGTGTTTGTGGATGAAATTCTTGTATACCCTGGCTCTAAGGAGGAATAATAACATCCCTTGAGGATTGTATTGGGCACTTTATGGGATCGCTGCCTCTATGAAAAGTTTTCAAAGTGAACTTTCTAGATTAGGGAAGTGAGATTTTTGGGTCATGTGATCTCTGAGCAATGGGTTTCAATGGAACTCGAGAAGAATAGTGTAGTTATTTCATGGGTTGAGTCGAATAATTTGTTTGATATTAGGATTTACCTTGGCCTGGCTAGTTATTACAGGCGATTCATTCAGGATTTCTCTCGACATGCTTCACTGATGACCGCACTCACGCAAAAAGCTGTGAATTTTTTATAGGGAACAAAATTTTAGGCATCATTCGAGGAGTTGAAGACTAGGTTGACTACCACCCACATGTTTATTTTTCCAGAGGCTGGAAAGGGGTATGTGGTCTATTTTGATTCTTCAGGTATGGGTCTTGGGTGCGTGCTTATGTAGGATGATCACATGGTGTAGTATGGCTCTCTCCATCTTTGACGACATGAAAAGATGTGCCCGACCCATGAATTGGAGTTGGTAGCAGTGATACATGCTTTGAAGACTTGGCATCACTACCTCTTTGGGGAGAAGTTTGTGGTCTACTCCAATCACAAAAGCTTGGCCTATATCGTCTCGCAGAAGGACTTCAACTTCAGGTAGCATCATTAGATCATGTACTTATAGGGGATTGACTTTGACCATGTCTATACCCCAAGAAAGGGTAATGTGGTGGCCGATGCTTTGAATAGAAGAGTTCTAGTGCAGGATTTGAGAAAGTCCAGTGATGAGTGGACTTTGATGGGGCTCTTTTCTCAGATGCTTGTGGAGACTAGGGAACACAGTGGAGGGGAATTCTCAGCGAGCATCCTGTTGACTCCTCTATTGGAGTTAATTCAATGGGAAAAACCTAGTGATGAGCTTTGTTAATGTTCAAAGTAGTTTTTTCATGGTGGGGAGACATCCTCTGATTAGTCGTTGTCTCCCGAGAGAATCTTGTGCTTCAAGGGCTGTTCAGTAGTGTTGTTATCTCTACAAAATGTTGTGATGGAAGACATCAACCAGTCTCAGTGGGATGTCCATATCAGTGCCACCAATATGTATTTTGACGTCCATCGGTAGTTCTGGTGGCCTGGTATGAGACAAGACATAGCGGACTTTATGTCGAGATGCTACACATGCAAGTAGGTGAAAGTAGAGCATCGAAGGCCCTCAGGTGTGCTCCAACCATTACCCATTACTACCTGGAAGTGGGATGAGGTCACCAAGGACATCATTTTTGGATTAACTCATACACCTCAGGTTAAGAATTCCATTTGGGTGGTGATTGAATGTCTGACCAAGTCATCCCACTTCATTATGATCAGAGATATAATTAAAGTGGATGAGTTGGTCCGTTTGTATCTTCAAGAGGTGGTGAGACTCCAAGGTGTTCCATCAGCAGTTGTCTCAGATAGAGACCCCTATTTCAATACTTGGTTTTGCGAAGGCCTTTAGAAGGCCTTGGGGTCTCAGATTAAGATGGGCATGGCATACCATCATCATATAGATGGTCAGACAGAGCGATCGAATTAGATTTTGGAGGAAATGCTCTGTGCATGTGTCCTAGACTTTGGCGGTTCTGAGGATAAACATTTTGGGCTAGTTGAGTTTTCTTATAATAATAGTTACCAATCATCGATTTGAATGGCTCCTTTTACAGCGCTCTATGTTCAGCCTCGTCGTTCCCCCTTATGTTAGACTGAGGTATGTGAGACCACACTGCAAAGGCCGAGTCTAGTGCAGGAGATGTCAGAGAAGATCAAGTTGATCATAAATCATTTATTGATAGCTAAGATTTTCCATAAATCATATGTTTATAGGAGTTGTCAAGACCTAGAGTTTTTTGTCGGTGACAGGTTATTCTTGAAAGTGGCCCCTCGTCTGGGCCATCGTCGATTGGGGAAGTAAGGGAAGCTAATTCCGCACTATATAGGACCTTTTGAGATCACCAAGCATATTGGAAAGGTGTCATATAGGTTGGCCTTACCTTCTTATTTGACGTCCATCTATGACATCTTCCATGTCTCTTAGTTGAAGAAATACAACCCCGATCCCACCCATGTGTTGAGTTGGAAAGAATTGGAGATAGAGCCTGACATGTTAGTTTTTGAGCGGCTAGTGAAAATAGTGGACACACAAGAGAATGTGATTTGAGGGATGTCTATTCCACTGGTATAGGTTCTTTTGAAACATGGTAATGATACACATGAGACATGGGAGCGGAATTCATGGGTTGAGGAAGAATATCCATTCTTGTTTTCTGATCAAGCTTATGGTTGACTTTCTCAGATGAAGTGTTTTCCGGGTCAGGATAATTGTTATATACATGACATATTTTAAAGGAATTTTCCATTTAATTTCCATTAATGCTTTGTTTTGGGGGTTTTCCACGGTTTTATGGAAGAATGGGTGGGTTTTCATGAATTGGGAAAACACGTGAGGCCAATTCTAGATTTAAAAATAATTTTTTTTATTTTATAACTCTTTAATTGTCAATATTTTTCATCAATTCCAATTCCTAGAATGTCTCCACCGACCTATTAACACCACTACGTCAATTTAGAGCTTTTATAAATCTATAACGATGGTGTATTTGAGTTTTTATTTAAGGGATTGGGCATGCCCGGAAGCCCATTTCTTATTTTAAAATGAATTTTGTTTATTTAATAACTTATTAAATTTTAAGTATTTTTCAGTGATTCAATGTCTCACCCAATACCATTGAATCCAGCCGCGCACCCAGTATCCTCCCACCTTCTTTGGAGCTCATATTAATTACAATTTAGTGCAAAAATTAATCAGATGTCTCAAATCGTCCAGATCTGAGGAGGTAAGTTCGTTCCTTCATTACTCTCTCAATTATTACACTTTTTCCTCCATTCCCGCTCCTAATTCAATCCTTAATCCTCATCGAACCTAAAATCCATGGAATCCGTCCATGTTGATTAAACCTTTTTGGAACCCCATTTTGAAGAGGGATTTGATGGATGAACTTCAAAGAATCTCAAGTAAGTGTCCCTCCCATATTTCCTCCTCTTTCCATGAAGTTTCATTCAATTTACTTGAAATAAAAAATGAACAGGGGTAAGGGTTTCGAACCTAGGGTTTAACATTGGGGTTTCTTGGTCTATTATTTTGGTTTCAGGTTCGATATAAGTCCTTTTGGTGTGGTTGTGGTGCGACTTGATTTTTTACGGTGATTCATGGGTTTCCTTTGATTCGGTAGGTGATTCCTTTTGGTATGAAATCTTTGTGACCTAACTACTGTGTTTATGGTATTTTCATGTTTATTTCATTGGAAAATTTCTAAAAAAAATTGTTTTAGTGGCAATTATAAAGAAAATGATTCATAAGTGCCAATTTTTGGTGAAATTGGGGGTTTTCCATCCAATGGACTGAAGGCCTTCATTTTTTATTTATTTTTGATAATCCACCTTTCAAGGGGTGAGGTGGAACCCTTAAAAGTCCCGTAGTCATATGTATTATATGGCCTGTAGGCCTTTGAAGAATTCATTTTCTTGTAGGCTTCAAACATTATATACAACCCAGACTAACTACTTAGAACTGCTCCACCCTAGAATCTTCATCATGAAATCATCTCTCCACCTTCACATGGCTGTTCTTATAGGAATTCCCATGAATGAACAAGATTGTCCTAATATAAGGTTTCATACCCTCTCATTATTACAATCAGTTTATCTTCTGCTATGGTGAAAGCTCCCTGGTCATCCTCCTTGTAGAGCTTATTCCATATAGGTTGTCTAGTTTGTATCTACACTTAAGGTGACCCAAAGGCATTGAGGTGGCCCGAAGGCCTTACTGACCTAATGGCCTAGGTGGCCCAAAGGCCTTAAAGGACTCGGGGACGAATTTGGTGGCTTGAAGCCCCAAACGGCGGCATATTTCCGACTACTACAGTGCCAAATAGTACCTGCTACAGTTCCAGCTACAGTACATGCTACCGTGCTGCACAGTTCCCACTATAGTGCTACTATAGTACTGCTACAGTACCTGCTACAGTACCCAGAAATAATGTCTCTTCCTGGATTTGATCCCAGGTCTCCCGGATGCACTTACGATGTCCTTACCAATCGGGCTAAGGCTCAAGTGAAAAATTGTGGGGTTTTCATATAAATATTTTATTGATTCATTAATGGCATACCTATAAATAATTTGTGTTTTTATTTAATATAATAGGGCTGAAAACAATATTGATAATGTTTTTCCCCTTTGTTAGTTGCTACAAAATGGTTTTTTGGTGGTGTTTTTAAAGAAAGTGAAGTTTTGATGCCACTTTTGTGTGAAAATTGATGTTTTAGAGAGTTATCGCTTCTTGTTTAACATGGGTCTGCCCTAAAATTGATTTGTTTTTTTCATTAAAATTTATTGGGCTGACTTTAATGTTTTGGAAACTTACAAGTGTTCACAATGTGAACAATTGGGGTTCTTAAGGGGTTTTTGTGTGCAAAACAATACAGGATTTGGAGAAAATGGTTCATTGAAAATCAAAGTGTTTTGTGTGTGTTTTAAGTGGTATAAAATTCAATATCTAATGCACTGAGTGTATTTGACCAGTAGTGGTATTTTACATGAAAATGGATATGTTTTTTATGCTGAAATTGTTTGAGCACAAATGGGGAACCCCGAGTACCTAGGTGGGGAAGATATGTACTAGTACGGCTAGTGGACCATATGAGTTTTGTCCATGTTCCACCTAGCATTTGGATTACGAAAAATCTAACTAAACTATGTGTATGATGATTTGGTACCAATAGGTAATGGTTATGTTCTCTACTAGTGGCTCGTACATGAGAATGGATTTTACTATGGTTACTTTACACCGAGGTATGAGGTATATGGGGCCCGAGACTATCTAGCGCCAATGGGTGTTCCTCATTTTTTTGGTCAATGTATTTAGGGTATTTTCCCATTTAATGGGGTGTTTTTAGAATTAATTTATAGTAACTAACTTCTATATTTAAATGTGTGAATGTTTTATAAATTTTACCTTGAAAAATATTATCAATAGAAAGATTCATTTCATGGAATTTATAACTATTTTTCATTGCCTACTAAAACTGTATGCCTTTTCACATTGTATTGCATGATATTTGGAATCATTGGGTGGTATCCTATTGGTATTAGTGTCACACCCTACTTACACTGATTATTTGTATGTATACTTGGTTATGTTTGAATCAGGTAAAGGAAAGTCTTTGGGGGTGGCTGTTCAGGGTGTTAGTTCCCATCCTTGGTGCAGAGTTCTGGAGACGGCATTGTGGGTGATGATCCCTTGTCGTTTGGAGTCCTTGGGGATGTCTTGATGATATTATTATTTGTATTTAGACCACTTTTATTGTCATTAAACCAATTTACTCTATTCCGGTTTTTTATTATGACTTGTTTGGCTCGAAAATTTCATATTTATATTGTGGATTGTTTTTAATATTTTATACTTTTATACTCGGGTAAATCGTTCCCAAACCTAAATTATTGATTCCCGGGAACTTGTACCAGGCCATGGGGATAGGGAATGCCCTTCGTGCCATGTCATGGGTTAGGTTTGGTGCTGCTATTGGTGGCGTCCAGATTCGGTTTGTGACAAAGGTGGTGGGGGTCAGTAGAAAGAGGGAATATTATACACCAAGATGGAAGAGAATAATAAAGGACAATTTTGGGAATTAATGGTGAGGATGATTTTTTTCTTCTTCATGGATAAAATCTTCTAGGAATTGAAGGTAGAAGCTTGATATTTTTTAAGGAAGATATGGAAAAGAGAATGTTGAGATGACCTAATTTGGAATTCTTTTCTCTCTCGTATTACATCAGATGTGCGAACCTTGAGTTTATGTAGTTGGAACTAAAAATAGTTCTCAAAATTAGTTTTTCAATCATTATTTCTTAGTTATGTTATAACCAAAATAATTAAATATTACCCTGTTATATATACTGGGGTATATATGTTCATATATTTTCTAAAATAGATTTATATTCTAATTCATCATTTGTATCAATTCATATTTGGTAACTCAAATATACAAATTAATATTCCAATTATTTTTCTATATCTGTAGTTTTTTTAACAGTAATTTGTTTTCAAATATATTAGTTTTTACATATGAAGGCCTAATTTTTTTCTAACTTATATGTATTAGAAACTCAACTCTAATAATAATAAATTTTTAAACCAATATTCATTAATAAATGGACGGTTTGAAATTTTTATTAGTTATACAAAATATGAATAAAACTGACATTTGTTATTAAATATAATTTCGTACAGATTTATTCATACAATGAATACATTTAAATACACTAAATTACACTGTGAAATAAATAATATGTATTTATATTCCCACAATTACATTATACAAAATACAAATTTCAATGAAATTTTTATATTTTACACACACCAAATTATTTTTTATGAGTAAAAAATTGTCATTTTCATTCATTTTTGTATATCTACAAATAGTGTTTCATTTCTGGCTACCTTATTTTGATTATATATTTTAGATATTCGTCATTTACCCCATTAATGGAACATAGTTAAATAATTTTGAAACATATTTTATCATTACAAAATATTTCTCTGAATTCTGGACCTTCCCCTCAATTCCTTTTTAGACCAAAAATGTATGTATGTTCATGTAATCATTGATTCAATATTACATACATATAATTTTTTTTTGAATTTTTTGAGTAAATTAGAGTTCATGAAAAGTCACTTCTTCTATATCTTTTAAAAAATTGTTTTATATTATATTAATTATATTTAGATAAAATTAATGGATCAAATACATGGTTTTTATTAGAATTCCATTAACCGTGAAACAAATATATATATAAAAGAACAATTTATTTGTTATTGTATGGATTATAATAATTTAATTGTTAATGTTTTCTTATATTTCATAATTTGGGGACTTTAATATATATAATAAATAAAATATATAAGTAAGAAAACTAGGGATTTATGATTTTTATTGTTATTATTAGTGATGAATTAAAATTATATATTCTTTAATTTACAATTGATATGACTTCAGGTTGCTGCACTGAAAAATTACTTACCAGTAAAACAATATCCCATATTCTATTTGAGCTTGTACATACCATACCTTTTTTTATGGAGTTAGTTAATTTTAGTAGCATGACTTATACTACATTATTCATCACAATTCCTATCATTCATCCCATATATCACACTTTATAGAAAAATTAACCTTTTCAAGAACCCACTCTACTTATTACATACTTATGAAATGAATCTTATGTATTTTAATTTCCTCTAGTTTTTTGTACATAATAACACTTTAAATGAAATAATAATATTTAAATTACACTTCATTATTTTTATGTGTCGATAAATATTCATTTTTATTCATTTAAGAAAATATAAAAAGGGGTTTAATTTTTATTACTTTAAATTAATCATAAAATTTGAACATTCATCATTTTAAGGATTTATTTAGCTTTATTAAAACAAATTAGGAATTATATTTCCACATTACGAAATATATCATTGAATTCTCAACCTTTCCCACCATTCCTTCTAATCTCCCAAATATTAGTAAGTTCATTGTAGCACTGATTCCCTATTAATTACACACTAATTTTTATTGAATATTTTGAATATCATTGTGTACAAGAGAATGTTCTAATTATAAATCTAAAAATAGATTGGATTACAATATATTAATTAAATTTAGATAATATTAGTACTGGTTAGTATAATTAGAATGTTTGGTACTGGATTAAATATCTCAATTCATATCTTTGTTTGTTCATCTCCCACTTTAAAGGAAGTTTAAAAAATTTAGGAACAAAATCCTATTATTACATAGTTATGAAATTAATCATATGTATTTATATTAATACTGGTTTATTATACCAAACAACTCTTTCATTGAAACAATAATATTTTACCTACACTACATTCTTTTCCATGAGATGAAAATAGTAATTGTTTATCATTTATTCATATCTACAGATAGAGTTTCATTTATTATTATACTCTTTTCATTATAAGTGATCAATATACATCAATTAAATCACGTATACATTTTTATTATATAATTATGACTTTTATTTTCTTATTAAAAATATAACAATGACTTCCCCACCTTCCCTCAATTTCGTCGTGACCCCAGGTTTGAGTTGGTTCATGCTAGCTTTGTTTCACAATCCAGTACACCCAAGAATAATTTATATATGGATTAAATTAATAGAATGTTATTTGAAAAAATATTATAAAATATAATTTTTTATATATTTATTATATATGGATAAAATTAATGAATCATAAATAATAATTTTTTTATTATAATTACCTTAAACATGAGATAAATATATATTAGTAATGCCAATATATTTATTATTATATGTCTCATAATCTTATAACTGGTCTTATTTTCTTACCATCCACTGTTTTGTGACCCCTATATCAATATGATAAATGTAATATACAAGCTTGGACACAATGTATTTATGCTTCAAAGTGTGATTATTAGAACATAAATAAAATATTGTGTTTCTTAATTCATAGTAGAGCTGATGTAGGTTTTTTCCCAATAAATTGAATTACCTTTAGAGTAAAATTATATATTATATATGAGATGGTACCTCCTCTACATTTATTTTTTCATGTAGTTGGTTAATTTTAGTATCTCATTTGGCATTACATTACTTATCACAATTACCATATTTCTTCTTATTTCTCCCTCATCAAAGAATGTTAAAAATTATCAAGAACCCACTACCATCATTGACATTTTTTAATGGTTTTCACAAAACTGGAGATATTCTATAATTTTTTTCAATTCATGATTTTATATAATTGGTTGGAACCATATTTGTATACAAAACAAATATTATATGATAAAATGAAAATAATTATAGATATTCGTGTGTTATTATTAACCTCTAGTGGGATGCCAAATATCCCCATATACACATTAGTTGTCAATTAATTCTCTATATCATATCACTTTTCTACATTGTTTCCCCAATCTCTATCTAGTATCATATTTTTTATCAGATTACAGTTTTTTCTTCTTATTTTTTAATTTAAATTTTAGTTTACATGTGTAATTATTTTTGATTTTATATAATGGGTAATAAAAACACATGTAACACTCATGTAAAGTAAACCCTTTAGGTGTGATTGACATTAATAAGTTTTTGTGTTTCTAGTATTTTTATAATTTTTGTTTTTTATGAAAACATTGGGGACATAATTTCTTAATCCATTCGATGCACTTAATTTATAATTTTATGTTCTTCATTAAACAATTTCTTGAATTTTTTTAGTTTTTATGGTTTTAAGGAATTATTTTTTAATTCTATTCCCATTACAATTCCAAAACCATGACCGATATTTATTTTCTTAGTTCATACTATTTACTTCAAGACTCAAAATAATGAACATGTTAATAATAAATTACAACTATTTCAACTACAATATGTCTATCTTATGTGATTACAACATTTTAAAATGAAAATTTAAATTATATATATGTGATTAGATCATTTATTATTCGATATTTAGGGTTTCATTAATTTTTATGTTTATATATTCAGTTTTAATATAATATATTAACTAACTTCATACTGCTAATAAAAATGTGAACATTAATAAAACTATTCACTTTTAGCATCCTATAATTCTTATTACATCATTATAATATGTATTAATTCATTAGTGGTGTGTTGTATAAACATTAAATCTATATGATTATAGTATGCATATATTGATTAAAATTACATAAAATTATACATATAAAATATATTGATTCATTTATGAACATCCATATATATTTCCAAACCCACTTTATCATTTCTAAAATTTAAAAATACATTATTCTTTAAAATTTTATTTTATGCCTATAAAAATATGTATACAACTTGAAACATTATATAATGTATTGAAGTTATAATATATGTAAAATATCAATGGATTAAAACAACACCAAATTTACCAATACTAATAAAACACACAAATGAAAAATAGAAAGGATGATGAGTGATGAATTATAGACATTACATTTTAATTATATAGAACAACTCTATTAAAAAAACATAATTCTTTTTACCTACCAGGTTATATTTTAAAATGTCATTTTAAAAGTTATTTCAATAATAGATCTTCCACATATAAGGAGATTGAACAATGCCAACTCTATTGATTTACACACTATATTATGCCATGAAATTTCATGGGTGGGGTACTAGTAATAGGGAAAATTCAAAAAAATGGGGATTAAATAGAAAATAATATTTTCATTATGAAGCATATTAATAGTGGGGATTTTGGGAATCAAAATATATATTTAGAATTGACAACTAAATTAAATGGAATACATAAAAATTTAATTGAATAATAAAAATAATTTAGAATAATAAATTATAACTTTTTTGAAATATTTAATCTATATTTTATATGGGGAGAAATTGTAAAATTTATTTAGTGATCTCCACTAAAATCAATTAGATATTTGAAAACAATTTCTTAATAAATATATATTTCAAAATTATAAATAATAATTTTTTTACAAAATTTTTTTAGGCATAATACAAATATGGATGATTTCAATAATTATATTTTCATATTTATCAAAATATTAATTTTTTTTATTTCATTATGGAAATGAAAATTTTAAAATTAGAAACATTACATCATATATTCCGTGAAAAAAAATTCTCTTAAAATTTATTATCTTTTTTAATTTATTTTTAATTAATTATTTTTATTTTTCAATATTAATTTCTTGAAATATTTATTATTATGTTAATATGAATAAAATATAGTGTTGTACAATTTTAGATCTTTTACTGGCCCATTTTTAAAATATCCTATAACATTAATTAATTATTTCTTATTGCCCCACAAAATAAATCATATTTTTATTTGAAATGTAATTAGATTCAACTAAATTTCCTATGATATTAAAAATGATTTTAAATGTGTAATTTTAGTAAATTAACTATTTCACTTCTAGTTTCTATTATTAATGTTTTGGGTTTTTTTATAAAAATATATTTATTGTGTTTTTTTCTTGTATTTGATCTGTTTTTTTACAATTTCATATATAATTTTAAAATCATTGAATCTTATACATTTTCTAGTAATGGAAAAAAAGATAAAAATATATTTTACTTTTTGATGAATGTTAAATAAAAATATATTTTAATTCAATGAAAAATATTGAAATTTGAAATTGCAAACAATAATGGGGGATTGTTTGAATTGCTTTCATATATATAATCTTACATTTTATATCCATAAAAATTCAGATAATAATAAATAAAATGCATCATATTTAATAAAAAATTTATTTCTAAAAAATTGATGCTCGTGGAATGAAAATAATTTTAAAATAACTAATCTATATATAATATTTATCCTAGTAAAAAACATGATAAAATTTCATCGAAAATGATAAATATATAATATTTTTATGTCATATAACATAGTTTATTTAAAATTATATATAGTTGGTTTATTTTTAATTTTTAAATTTAGCAGTAACACATCTTTCTCTTTTTAACATTTATTTTATACTACTATACAAAACAGAATGTAGTAAAATTAAATTAATGGGAAACAAATCATCACTATATGCCTGTTTGTGGATGTGTCTACACGCATGTGATACTTATAAGAACATATAGAATTTACTAACATTATCATAATTAATATTCTCATAAAATTATAATGCAAATTAGAAATAATAAAAAAAAAATTAAATTTATATCACACATTGTCTAAGATAAATATCATGTAAAATCCTAAAAAAAATATTATATATTTAACATATAATAAAATATTATCATATATAATGAATATAAATAATTTTAATTATTGAAAAGATACAAGGGGAAATAACAATGTTTTTTCAATTTTTACATCTACACTCATTCAATACCGAATTTTACTTCACCCCTTTTGTTGGAAATTTTTTAATATTTTTTTAGAAAATTGTATTTTTTATAAATCGTAATCTGGTAAATATTAGAAATAGATAAAATAAATTTTACAAATCTCTTGAAGAAAAGAAGATTACCAATATATGTAATTCTAAAAATCCCTGAAGGAGGCTGGATAATGTTCAACATGAATACCTTGTCTTTTGATAAATGAGAATACATAAGTTGAGACATAGGATTCCAAAATCCAAATTTTAGCTAAGATTTATCCAAACATATAAAAACTATCATCCACACCATCAATGTATTTTATTTAATATGAATGATTTTATCAATGATAATTCTTTTCCACACATATGAATCATTGATCTTTATGCTAGAAAAAATAGCTATCACCTCAACAATAGTGGGTCTTTAAGAAAAGTCATGAAAAACATTGAATGATATGTAAAAATGATATTATTATTTATTGAATTGTATTAGATATTTATTTTTGAAAATATATGAGATAAATTTCATTTTAATTCAAATTATTAGGCCATAATTAGCACTCAAAAGACCATTATTAGCATCTTAAAATTGCTCATAATGTATGTTCTAATAATGTTAGGTTTTTATCAATGCCTATTTAGGTTTGGTAAAAGCATCTATAACCTACAAATTTTTGTTGAAGCATACAATAAAATCTACTCTAACTAATTAAACATAAAAATCATTCAGAATTTATAATGAACCTCAAAATATTTTTAAATAAAAAAATATCATTACATTGAATTGTTTTGATAGAATTTTTATATCAAATACCATGATATAAACTAGTTACAAAAAAAACAAATATAACTAATATAAAAAGAATTTTACTCAAATTTCAGACAGTTAAAGGATCAATTAGTTTTGTACTAAAGAATCATTAGCTTATAATTAAAACAGTTTCATTTAATTAATTCTACTTCAATAACTGAAAATTAATTTTAATTGTAATGTTATATAATATGTGATAAAATTTAAGTAAATTATAGTATATTTTATTTATGAGGCCAGATATATAGATATAAAATAATAAAATAATATAAAAATAACATATCAATATTTAATATAAATCAACCAAATATATAAAAATTAGAGATTTAAAAATTGCTCATAAATTTATTGACAAACATGTGTAAAATAGAAAAGATAGTTAATTATAAAAAAGAATGTTTGATCATTAACATAATATAACATATAAATTTAGAATTTTATTTCTTCCTACCAGGGAAATATTAGTGAAAATGTTTTCCATTTTTTTGATGTTCTGAAATTATTTACATTGTTATGATCATTAAATTCATATTTATATTGGAATAAATGTTTTCAATAGTAAATAGACAATTTGAGTCATTTGAGATAAAATAGATACATGTTTAATATTTTGTTCTTTCTTAATAATCATAAATGAATCAATGATCATTGTCCTAATTATTTGTGAATATATGATGTCACTTCCAGAACTTTTATCATTTATTGAACTATTATATAACATAAAAAATGTAATTTCAATCATTCTAGTCACATCTAATGTATAATAGGCAATCATGTTTTTCTTACATGCCACAAATTAATTAAATATCTAAATAAAAATGTTATATGATAATCTAAACTCATTATATGAGTTTATATAGTTACATGTGAGTATGTAGAAATAAAAATACATAAAATTATGTAAATACACTTTATATCATTTAGATCATAGAATATATCAGACCATTATGGTAATATCATGAGTCAAATTTAAGTGGAATTTTTAATCAATGTAAAAATTATTTTATAATGGTTGATATAAAAATTTAAACCTCGTATAGTCTCATATTAGGTTTGTTTAATGTTTGGTAATTTTTTATTATTTATCTATAGATATTTTTCCCAACATCTATTCACTCTTACTATGAAATATTGTTTAAATTTTAAGAATACTTCCATGGGGTGCCTACTCTTGATGAAGTATATGGATATCAATTTTCAAATGTCACATTGAAATAGTATTTAAACAAAAATGGTATATATAAAATTGATTTTATTTTCTGAATCAATTCCAAAGTTTATCTTATGAATCATTGGTTTTTCACATTAGTTAAAATATTTTTCAATGTATTTTTCCTTACATGAACAAACACAAAATAAAATTTATTTTTTTACAAAGAGTTAGTATCTCTTGTGTTTAATGTCATATGTTGTTGTAGTTTTTTCTTATCAAGTCAATAAGATTTTTTAGGGTACTGGTTTTCAATTAAATAGTTATATTTTGAATTAAATTATATATGATTACATTTTTAATCATTATTAATTTAATAAATTTATAAATTACAATTATGATAGAATTTTATATTTTATAATTCCTATTTAATTAATAAGAGTATTGAAAATATTTATGTTATTCTATATAATAATATATCCATAGTCATATAACATTTTGAATTGAATCCATGGAAGGAGAAATGTCATGTTGAACATGGAGTTGATTATTGGTTACCAACTAGTGTTATGGGATTTGGATGTTTATAATAAGAGAATGAGAATACATATAAGAGATAGTGAATATTGTAAATGAAAAAAAATAAATGAAGATAAATTTTAAATTAAAAATAATTAAATAAATGATTGGAAAAAACATATTTAGGAAATTTATTAAAATACAATCACTATATAATCTCTAAATTGATTTATGAAGAAATACATGTCTTAATATGAATATTTTTTTTTAATTTGTGTAGTTTTGAAAAAAAATAGATACATAAATTTATATGTATAAAATTAACATCATGACTAGAAAATGAAAAAGTCTTTCACAAGGTTGTCTTTTTTACATAGACATTATATAAATTTTTAAAAAAGGACTACATATATATATATTATAATTTGGTGAACATGATCATTATTTTTGAGAATTATATTTATAATATCAAAACTAATATGGTCCAGGTGGATTCTATCATATGTCTTATCTATAATTAAAATGACAGTTTATTACCATTTTATAACATTTTATTTCCCAAATCTATGAACTTTGTTGAATTGAAAAGATATATTGTTGTGTAAAAGGTATCCCAATAATATTTTTTTGATCAAAGATCTTATAAACTTTGTTGAATTAAACCAATATTATGTTTCACCTTTTTTCATTAACTGTATTATCTAAGACCTTTATTAATCATTGTAAATTACATTAAATATAATATATTTTTGAAATGACATACCCCAATTTTTTTCATTTACCTTAATGTGTTTAAATAGCTATACTATAGAAAAACAAATAAAATTATACGTTATATTAATATGAACATAGTCAATGGGAATATGAAAATTACCTCTAGTTTTATTACATACCAAAATCCTTAATCTCATGTCAGTAATTCATTATTTTTTAACAATTATCATTTCTCTTTGGATATTGTACACTATAAAATTTCCAGTAGTGCATTGATTTGGTGTTGATATATTTAATCCCCAATTAATTTCACTCAACATAATTTAAATAAATTATAGGTTTCAATAACTATTTCGTTTTTAATTAAAATAATTGTTTTTCAAAAACATGATTTCCATTGGTAAGATATGCCCTTGATGAGAATGATTTTTTTTTAAATGAAGGTTGTGCATCTATAAAATTTTGTTTTTAATAAATTTATTTTCCTTATTGGTCCCTTATAAAAAGGTTTTATATTTTTTTGATTTACTATTTACTCCCAACTCTATAATTTTTACCTTATCCTTCATGTCTATTATTTTTTAATAGTCTACATCAGTGTTTATGCTTTTTAAGTGTATTTTCATAGAAAGACTAAAACAATTGCACCTCAATTGTGGGTATACTTTTATAGTCACATATAATAATTAATAAATTGTTCTTTTATAATTATGGTAGTTGATTCATATTTTTTCTAAATCAGATAAAAAAAGACATTTTTTTAATATTCTTCTTTAATATATTTAAGAAATATAAATAATCTCATTATTTTATATGATTCATATAATTTTTGTGTTTTTCATCTACTATTTTTATATTTTTATTTACATGGATTTTATTATATAATAAATGATTTGGGATGGATATAAATAGATATCCGGATTTATCAATATTTATATGAACACAAAAATTATAATTACATTATTATTTTTTATCACATCGATGAGTTTCAACAAATTTAAACCATATAATATTTTTTATTTGTAGTGTAACTCGTCCTTTGTTTAAGGGAGGGGTGGTGATTTTGTTACATAATGTTTATATATGAAACTCATTTGAGATTTTATCATTTAAAATATATAAAGCACATTACATTATAAATTTAACGTAAAATAAATTAAAATATAACAAAATTGACATTAAATTACTCCTCACTACAACAAGAAATGTAATCATCCCATTTTTCATAGTTTATGATGATCGCATACAATATTGGTGTGTGGAATATGAAATTCCCTTAAAATCCATATGAGTTATTACAAAATGAATCATTTAAAATTATCTATTTCACTTAACAAAAACTATTTCTATGGATTTAATCACAAGATATTCACATATAAACATAACATATAAAGTAATATAATAACCAAATAAATATTTCATTATTTGATTATTATATATAATTTTGAATTTGTTTTAAAATTTAACTATATTATATTCCCAAATGGTTTACTTAATTTCAAGAAAAATATTGTTTCAAGTATCTATAATAATTTCCTTGTGAATTTGAGTACTAAAGATATTGTAAATAATCTAAATTGAGAAGTTGTGGCCAACATATAGAGTACAAACTTACCATAGTGCCAAAAATTTATCACATCAACTTCTCACACACAAAAATTTCATTAACGACATCACGTGATTACATCAAATATTTTTTTGGCCTTATAAATTTTTTCCACATTCATACATTTAGTGCATTTCAAACATTCTATATATTTTTCCCCTTAATCATGTTGTTTTAAATTACAAAATTAATCCTTTTTTAGATCATTTTTATGTTGTTCATTTATATTGGAAACACCAATAGGTATAAAATCTATTTTCTGAATTATTGAAATTCATTTTTTGATTTCAAATTCATTGATTTTAACTTCAATTATATTATAGTTGTATTTTAATAAAAAAATAATTACTAGGAATGTCGAAT
Source organism: Viscum album (assembly GCA_963277665.1). Taxonomy (NCBI): domain Eukaryota; kingdom Viridiplantae; phylum Streptophyta; class Magnoliopsida; order Santalales; family Viscaceae; genus Viscum; species Viscum album. The sequence goes on along the minus strand of OY728165.1, from coordinate 166,409,955 downwards.
AACCATACTCCCATGGTTCTTTTGATGAACCATCATAAGACATATTCATATAAAGTATAATTATTTCCATGGTAGTAGACAATTTTATCTCTTTTGTAAAAAGACTTATTCGATACTTTCAAATTTTACTACATTCATCATGTTCTTTATATAGAATGTATGAATATTAATGTGATATCCAAAATAACATTATACATCTAAACATAATCATATTTATAAGAATAAATCACTTCCAGAAATTAATATCCAATTTCCAAATAAATCCTTGAAAATATAATTTCAAAACATCCATATTAAATATTGATTACAAATTTTTTATATCAAATTTTTTTCCCTTTATGGATTTAAATTCCAAAAAATTTAGATATGATTTTAAAACAATATCAATATTTGTTTTCTTATATAAACTATAACGGGGACATTTGTTCCAATATATGATTATAATTGTGAAAACATTTCTTATTTAAATTTTTTCACCATCTAGACACCCTCTATTACATGATTTTGGGAGTCCAATGTTAGTAACATAAGATAGGTTTTCAATGAAATATTAAATTTATTCACAAACTATATACCTCCTTATAATTCAAACATTAGGTTGAATTTTAGTTTTGATATACCCTTTTAGAATTATTATATTTTATTTGACGAGTTTTATCAATATGAAATGTATAATTCCACATAGTCATATATATCTCACAAATAAACCATCGATTTACCCATTGTTTCAAATAATTATAGTGGGAAGAAAATATCTAATTTAAATGATATCACATAATTTTTTTATTACTTGAATATTCACCAAGTCTATATCTTTACTAGATACATATTTAAAAATATTAATACTTGGTTATTCTGTTCTAGTAATTGTTTATAAAAATAAAAAAGTAACACATAGAAAATAAATCTAAAATCACGACATGAAAAATATTTTATTTAAAGACCATTATTTTCAAAAATTCATTGAGAATTTTTTTGATATTTTATGAATAACTCAATAATAATCTAACACTATTTTTGAATTTGGAAGACTAAAATTAATCTTTCTTTGATAGAATCTGAGATATTAGATGATAAAATGTCTCACCACCATCTTTTACTATTAAAAACTCTTCCTGTATACCCATAATGATCATTTAATACCTAGCCTTTATTCCATATTTCATTGTCCTGGTTCATTTAGTATCATACAAATGATACAATATCATAAATATTTTTTATATATGCAAGACAATAATATTGTACCTAACATTAAGACAACTCTAATACCCTAATTTTAATAAATTTTATGACTTTTTAAAACCAAATTTTAAATTGTTTCATGAATATTTTATCAAAAATAGTGTCAATATCCTATAAATTATTAAAAAATAATCATTAACAATTAATAAAGAAGGTATCAAACCTTTTTTCCATATTAAAAAATGTTATCCTCTAGGAATGATATTTTGTTCATCTGGGAAAAAAATTATGATATCCAAGAAACATTGTATTTATACTTTATTTTAAAATAAGTGGGTATATACCTTCATTACATATGAGTCACCACAGAATATTCTTAATGTTGACCTAGTAAAACTTCTATATATTGTAATTTCATTTATCATCTAGAAATACATGTCTATCAATATTAACTCTACATTTTTAATGAGAATTGAGCATCATAAAACTAATATCCAACATCTATTTTTGATCTCAAATTAATTAATCCAAAAAAATATCAAAACCTGGTTATTTTGGTCTAGAAATATTGAAATAAATCATAATGTACTTTCACATCATGTATAATCATGATGGTAAGTTATAATTTTCAAATATAATTCATTACTCCTATTGAGTGTTTCTATTTATAAAAAAATATTCTTGTCAACTATAGAAAAACAAGTCTCAATACTAAATATTCATTTTTATTAAGTGCTAACCACTATCATCGCAATTTTTTTTGATAAAGTGGACATGTTTATAGGTTTTAACTGATTTAAATTATAAACGTGACATTTATCGGCATGAAAAATCATTGATCAAATCCATAATGAATAATTTAATTTATATATATTTATACATGATTCATAAACATATGCATACTTAAATATGTAAATATAATACCTAAATAGGATTTATATTACTATATTTTAATAATTTTTTTCATTCATATTTTTTCATAAATGTTTATATAATTGAAATAAAATTTATAATAATAAATTATTGTTTTATTAATATATTTTTATATATTAATTAAAAAAATGTATTTATAAATATAATATTATAATATTGATCAAAATCTAGAATCTCCAGAGAAATATAGGCAAGATTATATGGGGTAAGAAGCGGCATCAGATACAGATGAACTTAAAAATAGAAAATGTCTTCAATGGAGTAAATGTTGACATCCAACATTATGAGGTGGTTCTTAGGGATGAGGAAATTAAAACAAAAAGATATGATTTTATATTTATGATGTCTTCAGGTGGTGTTTTCTAGTCCACTCTTTTTTAATTCTTTGGTGGCTATTGTGCTCTACATTCACTATAATTTCAACACGTTGTATTGCAATTTACTTTTCGAAAAAAATTCTAGGACTGATCATGCTCAATAACTGATCCTAATTAAATAAATATAATATATTAATTATTTTTTAAAACAAATATATTAATATATAAAATAATATATATTAATTTAAATAGTTCATATTTTAATTAAAATATTTATATTCACAATAAAAATTTTAAAATACACACATATATTTGTTTGTACATGTAAGTGTGGGTATGCATGTTGATATTTGTGTATGTCTACTTGTGTGTGCCTGTTTGTGTACATGTATGCTATTTTATTTATATATATGTGTTGTGAGTGTATGTTTTGAAATATTTATGCATGTGTATGTGTATGTGTATGTGTATATATAAAAGTGTAGATATGTATTTTAATATATATATGAATGTATGTATGTGTATGTGTATGTTCATGTGTATTAATGTGGATTTATGTGAATGAATATTTGTATATATGTGTATACATGTGTATATATGTGTATATGCATGTGTATGTGTATGTGTATGTGTATGTGTACGTGTATATGTACATGTATGTGTACGTGTATGTGTAGTTGTACGCGCTTGTGTAGTTGTATGTGTATGTGTATGTTTATGTGTATGTGTATTTGCATGTGTATGTGTATGTGCATGTGTATGTCTATGTCTATGTGTATGTGTATGTTTATGTGTATGTGTATGTGTTTGTGTATGTGTATGTCTCTATATGGGTATGTGCACGTGCACGTGTATGAGTACGTGTAGGTGTATGTGTATGTGTATGTGTATGTGTATGTGTATGTGTACGTGTATGTGTATGTGTATCCATGTGTATTTATTTATATTATTATATGTGTATATATGTGTATGTTTTTGTAGAATGGGTATGTTTATGTAGTATGTGTATGGCTATATATGTATGTGTTTGTTTGTTTATGTAATTGTATATATGTGAATGTGCATACATGTGTGTATGTGTATTTATATTTATATACATATATCTGTATGTGTATATGTATGTGTATGTGGCCGTGTATGTGTATGCATATGTGTATATGTATTTGCATGTGTATGTGTACGTTTATAGGTTTGTTTATGTGAATGTGTATGTGTATGTGTATGTGCATGTGTATGTCTTTGTAAATGTATTTTTATGTGTACGTATGTGTGTGTGTGTGTCTAATGTGAATGTTTTTTATTAATTTAATATCATTTATTTATTTTTAATATTTCTCTATTTTTATATTTTTTATATTTTTTATATTTTTATTTAGTATTTTTATTATATATTAATTTTTTATTATTTATTTATTTTTAAATATTTATATATTTTTCTAAATAATAATGTTTTTATTAATTAATAAAAATTATAAAGGTTAATAATTAATTACATTTTTTATATACAATTCATGCAATACATACATAACTCATTTTCATTGTTAGTATTGTTATTGTTGTTGTTTCACTAGTTATTATTAATGACAATTTAGGACTCATTAAATTATATCAAATGCCAAGTTACACAACTCTGGGGAAAAGAAAAAAATTTACAGAAAGATCCCCGACATCCTCATAATGCAGCCATGTAAAGGGATACTTGATTTTCATCCCTCCCAACAAAGGAGAAAGCCCTAGAAGATAAAAAAAGGTTCCAAACACCCAATGTTATCAACTATAGACCTGAATTTCTATTGGGCACTTTCACCATCCTCTAATGCATTGATAATAAAATTGTAATAGGATTCAAGAACAATATTCCTCCCACCACCAGAAGTGATAAAATTCTCCCCAAACCAAATAGCCATTACTTCAACTATAGAGGAAGCCTAACAATACATATCAATGTTCTGTAAAACTATAGTTAATGAACCAACATGATTATAGATAACATCCCCAAGACCAACTATACCATCTTTAGGAAACACCAAATTTGAATTTATTTTACGGGCACCAAGAGGGGGGCGTTTCCCCAAGATATAAAATACTAACCTGAAAAAGGTAGATGAACCCCCTTGTCACTCCACATTGAAATTAAACATTTAATCCTATCTAACCAGACCATTTAATCTTTGATAATTCTATCATAAACAAAATCATTTTCCCTATTTTAAAAAACCCATTAATGGATAAATTATCTTGTGATATCCTCTATTGTGAGATATATGAAATAATCCTTCAAAAATGATTCACATCCCTTATATTCATCCCTCGAACAAGATCCCACTCGACCCAATATGACCAAAACCCAACAACGAAAGTGCATGAGATGATCACATAGATCTCCATTTCAATATCAGTACTACAAATTTGGAAAAATGCATTGTGATATAGGTACCACTTAGTTAGATAATCATGGGTGAGGGAGATTCTTCTTCACATTATACAATCAAAGAGTTTATACTTTGGTGGATATTTTAAATTCCAAAAATTAATCCCTATTGGATACCCTATAGCATCTCCTTGCACAATGCTATTCCAAAAAACCTTATAAAACTGAGAATCAACTCATTCTGTAAAATTTCCATAACAATACGTCGTTTTCTTCTCCATGAATCACTGAAATCCCTAAATTATACTTTTTTAGGGATAATTAACCATAATATAAATCTTTTGAACGTATCTTATACAACATTCATCAACTAGAATATCCTTCAATGAAGCAAGATCCAGGATGAGTGCTTGCTTATTAGTGGGTTTCATTTCATCCAAATCTGGTAGCAATGTATCTCTCCATATATTAACCTCCTATTGATAAAAAATTATCAATAAATATCATAGTTGATAAAATCATTGAATCCCCAAACACTTATACATAGAATTCTCAGTTTTGGTCCTGGAGATAAGTACAAAAATCACAAGGGGAAGTACATAGATTTGACAACCTTTCTGTACAAACTATCTATTTTCTATAATAACCACTATCCTTTCCTATCCCATACGGTAGTATTAAAAACCTTCATGTTACTGGATTCTATACCATTTCAGTAATTGGGTATATATAACTTCTCCTATTGTGGCCAGTGTAAATTACTCCCTATATTTTCCTAAACCCACCAAGACTATGAAAAATATGAATATATTTAGTGAAAAATGTAATTTGGGATCCTAAGAAGAGAAATCACTTAATATGGAATTACCTGATCCACAAAAATAATTAAAACATCCTTCAATTACCTAGAGTTATTCTTTCCAGACCATATCTGAATCTTTCTATGAACATTCTTTATAATGAAACTGAATAATTATCTTTTAGAATTCCTAAAGACCATTGAGAGGCACAAATATTTTTAATGTTTCCCTAAAATAATAATTCTACACATACCAATAAAAGTGTCCCTATTTCCATCTTGCACACCCCAAATAAAATATATATATGATTTGTTGAGGTTAACATGTTGTCTAAAATCATTTTTAAAATAATCAATATTTTTAAGATCCTCCTATCATTCCTAAGAAGTTTCTACTGAAAAAATAAGAAAATAATCTACAAATTTTTTAGTAAATATAAATAATATAATGAAAATCCTTATCACCATTAAGGATTTCACCCCCTATTAGATTTTTTAAGAGGTGAGAAAAAACATTATAAATAAGGAGAAATTATTATGGAGAAATAGGGACTCCATATAGTATGCATCTGGTTATTATGAATATATTTATGAGAGAACCATTGTCCTTACTACTAAAGGAAGCTGACATGACATAGCTAATGATTATAGTCATCCCTTTTATTCCAAATCCTAATTTCCCTAAGATCACTTCTTGGAAAGACCATTCCACACTATCATGAACTATTTTCAAATCTACTTTTGTTTCCAATTTCAACCTCTTAGTGGTAGAATATGTCTTTAAAGAGTGATAAATTTAATGATAAAACATTTGGTGGCATTTAATTAGTCTCTTGGGGATGATTATGATCTTATTCATAGAGATATTATAAGTAATGAACATACAAAATAAGTTTAAAAGAACCTTTGAGAAGATCTTGGAATTTCCATTGAACAAGATAATTGTAATTAAATCAATAATTTTCATTGGTTTCCATATTTTTGCCATTATAATAATAAGATTTTAATTAACAATTTATATACCTATAAATTGTTCCTATATACCCCATACTAGGTTGACAATGTTAAGTCCCATTATATAACAAAACAACTTGAGGAATATAGAATTAAAACAAACTATTTTGGGGGCCTTTCTTGAATGAATTATCATTATGTTTGAGAATAATTCCTACCTATTAATTTATGATTCAATTTCCAATGTCATAGAGTAAGTAAATTTTGGCTCAAAACAACATAAATGGTCCCTCATGAAGTATAAATCTATAGATCCAAAAAATCTATACAAAGGGACAAGAATGGCTAATAATCTCAACACCATGAGAGGGAATCTTCTATTACTAACCACTAATTTTGAAATAAATTTATTTATTATTTTTTATAACGTCGGTTGATTATTGTAGTTTTTATTCTAGTCACCCTATTTGATGACATCCACCCTTGATCGGAAAACCAATAGTTTTCATCATATATAATGCATTATCTAACATCGTCTTAAGAAACATTAAATCCAAGATGGTGATTTCAAAAATGGGTCACCCAAATTGATTTATGTGGTGATGAAAAACAAATCACATCGCTTTGTGGAGGTGATAATTCACACATACGTACGAAGGATGCTATCAATTTTATGTGCATGGAAATGATAGAATCTGTGGATATATAATTATTTAAAAATTATAAATGTTTAATTAATATCATATAAAAAAATTGATATCAAAATAACTTCATATAATCCCTCCCCACATTCTACAAGCCTTATTTAAGGCCTAACACTCTCATTGGATCTGTTAAGTTTTTAATCAAAAGAGGTCGCCCGAAGGGGAGGTATCATTTTTAATTAAGTGTTTCTATATTATTTCTTCTTCCGCATCCTTCAAATATTATTTAAACATTATATTTATATTAGTATTTTTATTATCATTTATTTCATATTTCCATTAATTAAACAATTACTACTTCATCATGGATAAATCCATTAGCTTAATTATTTATTTCTTAAAAATAATAAATAAATTACCATGATAAATATGAAAATTTTATATTTCAAAATACTATTCACAGTCCACAATATACATTATATAACCCCATATTAAAATAATTTCATTTCTTAAACACAAAATAATGAAAAAATTGACATTCCTGTGAATATAGTATTATAAAGGTTATATATTCATCTAAGAGACCAAAAATGTTCTAATAACCGATAAATTATTTCTTAGGGATGAAACATTCTCATAAAACATAATTATAACTTATCTTATGGTAAATTTATAATATTTACAATATTATTTTTACCCACAATTACCTAATTTACCTTTAACCGTGGTAATAAAGAAAATTAATAATGTAACTGTTCATATAGTCCATAAATAAAAGAGACCCATTTAATAAATTAAAACTTATTATTAAAAACATGGAATCCAATTTTCCTATTTCAAAATAAATTTTTTTTATAAATTAATTAAAAATTAATCTCTATGATGAAACATGAAAATTGGTTTTCAAAGTAAAAACCATCCAAAGACTGAAAATTTTTTATATGAAAAATACGATGATAAATTAATTAAAATTAAAAAAATTGGATTAAATGTTAAAAAAACAGATCTAATTATAATTTAAAACCATTTAAATATATAATTTATCATTATAAATTAATTTAACTAAAAAGATGTTTTGAATTAAATGTATTATTTTTTTCACTATTCATCAAAACATGAAACATATTAGAAACATACGAAAAATTCAACTAAATTAAATTTTGATATTCTTATTTAAATGAACATGTTTATTTTTTTCAGATATAATTTATAAATATATCAAAATATTTATTTATAACATGTACGCCATCAAAAGACAAAAAACATAATTTTAAAAAAAATCTTCTTTTTTGCATAAAATTGAATTTTCTATTTTATCAATTCTATAAAAAATATAAGATGAATTTTAAACATTATATATAATTTAATATTTATAAAAATATCACTAATTGAATCCAACAAGAGTGATTTTATTATTAAATAAAGACACTTGCTCACATTTAAATAGTATTTTAGAAAATGATTTCTTTTTTTCAAAATGATTTTATCTTTATTTATAACTAATTGGTCACCAAAAAATTCATTACATATACATGTGTAAACCATATTTTTATAATTTAGTTTATCTGGTCCATACCTTCCATTCTAAGGGATAATTTATAATGATACCTTTTAAATAATAATGTTTAGCTATTTTTTTAAACATAATATGGTGTATCATGTACACTATCAAACATAGTATTTGTCTTTTTTACTCCAGATATTACAGTATCTCCCCATTTTGAAATTGTGTCCTCAAATTTTTTAATTCTATTTCAATACCTGTAGTTTGAATTTTCAAAATACCATTATGGAAACCCCACATTAGAAAAAGGATAAATAAAATATCATATTCAAAAGAAAGAAAGGGGAGTATGATGGTCACCTAGGATAATACATACTAGGGTTAAATGTAGTAAAACATGGATATGGAAGAGAAAACAATATATAATTTTCTGATTGAGAGTGATAGAGAACATTTTCATGAAAAAATTAACAACAAAAAAGACATAAATATGTGATGGGTTAGAAATTCATTGATTTATTAGTAAGATAATTAAATAAAAAACGTTTTGGTTTCAAAAAAATTCATATAGTTGAGTAATTATATTAAAACATTGAACATGATCATAAGGAAAAATTCTCATTTTAAAATTAGACTTTCATACTTTAATTATTTTCAACAACTAACACATAGTTTTCTCCAAATAATGAGTATTCAGAACGAATTTTTCAAGACTTGATCACTAGAATAAACTTATAGAGAATCACATATTCCACAATATAATAACTATATATTTATCATATATTTAAACATTAAACAAAAAAATGGTTAGTAAAATATATTATATTTCCCCAAAATGAATAAGCTTCTTATGATGAAAAACTAGATCAATAAAAAAATTTCATACTAATACCCAAAGTTTAACATATACCAATTGACAAATAACTATCCTTAAAATTCCAAAAAATACTCCTAACTAATAACAAAACTAAAAATTAAGAAGGGCTTGATATCATAGTCTTCCAATATAACTTTTAACAATTATCTCTAAATAACATAAATCACTCTTAATGTCTTATACCAAAATTGAATTTCCTAAATCACATAATCTCCATGATATGAAATATTTTTACATAGATAACATGAAAAACATATGTTTACAATTAAAAAATATATTCATCTAAACTATAATTCAACCTCTACTTATCAAATAAATACTTATAGTATTATATTTACCTTTAACATATTGATTTCCCAAAATAGCTAATGTCTTTCAAAATAACATTAATCACTTAATCGACAACTAATTTTACAATCCCAAAGTTAACTTTAAGATAAAACATATGTTCCCAAAATCGACATAACATGAGTACAAAAAATCATTTAATTAAAAATAAAAATTCATACTAATAGGGACTTCGCATATGCCAATGGTAGGTGAAGCACCCTTGTCACCATTCCGTTGTGGGTTCAATTTTTATAGACTTACTAGACGTGATAGGTTGTTATCCATCCTAAAAGTTTTAATTTTTCTTAAACTATATTAATATAACCCTTGTGAAAATAGATAAATTTTTTAATAATAATAAAAAGTAACCTTAACGTATTTTAACCTCAAATGTTATCTCATACCTTTAATTTTCTATCTCAAAATCTAAAAACCCATAATTATATAATAAATTAATTTATCAAAAAATACCATTAATAAATTTAATGATTCATAACTTAATTCCTCAAATGGGGTTTTATGAAAATGAACTTACCATCAAATGACAGATTATAAAGCCATGATGAGATCTATAACTCTTAAGAAAACATCCTAATATCTAAAGTTGTATAAACCAACCTTTTTTACCAACTATTAGGACCCAACCATAACCATTACATATTATACTTTTTAGAACTAGAATTGGACATCAAGAAATTTTCCATTTTATATTTTAATGGAATGAGGATAATATCTTATAATGTAAACTCATACATCACAAGTGGACACTTCCATATTGTGTCTATTTTTTCCACCAATGGAAAACCTATTGATATAAAATAGGCTTTATTTTCATGTAATACCTTCACAATTTTACCTTCATCTCATCCTTATTAAAAAACTTCCTTAAACCTTATGGAAAATATTTTAATACTCCATATGATCATGGAATTTGATCTAGGTTTATAAAGAAAGAAAATCATTAATCTAGTGAAAACATGAATAACAATTAAAACAATTATTTAAAACTTATTTGCATGCATATAAAGATCATGTTGGTGCCTTAGGTCATAATTACCATATCACTATTAAATCCAACCTTATAAATGTAATAACCTTACTATCAACTTCCATCACTAGAGTACCCAATTAAATAGAGATCTATAATGTCACTCACCCATTATATAAGCTCTATCAGGCTCACCTATTTTTCATGAGTTATGATCGGGCTCAACCCATTGTATAACCTATATAAGGATCAACCATGAGCTATAATAGGGCTTAAAAATTCATATACAATTTACAAGGACAAAATATTGAATAAAACCCTTGGAAACTCTATTAACCCAAAGTGTAAAACACTTTCAGATCTCAAAATAACCTTCTCATGTAAAAATCTATTTCAAAATATAAAAATCACATACTTGAAAAAGAAACCACATTCCATGGAAATAAATACAAAAAATTATATATTATATATTAAATATTTAAAGCATCATGAAATTAGGAAATTTTTTTCATGCCTTACATGTTAAAAAATTCTTTTAGGATTTTGTGAAAATAGTTGGGAGGTTAAATTTAACCGTGATTTTTAAAAGAAATTATTCTACATAAAACCATAAAAAGTCTCTTTTTTTAAAAAAAGTTGAGAAAAATTTTAAAATTCCCATTCTAAAAAATTCATGTCCATATACATAAATTCATAAAAAATATTTCGAAAACATTTATATAAAATTGAAATATTTATAATAAAAAATCATTAAAAAAATATAAAATGATGTTTTTATTTAAAAAGTTCTTTACCTTGGGTCTGACTCATCACATATGTTCATTATATTCATGAAATTTATAAATAAGTTAATTTTTTACTAACATTCGAATCTTTATCAAGACTATTATTATATTTGTATCACTTGTTAACATGTTATAATAATTACTTGATTATTTATGTTAATGTTGGTTGTTTTTCAATATTCGATACTTGAATCAAAAACGACATTTGTATAATATAAATAGTCAAAGTGGTTACTATTCCATAAACTATAGAACTATATTAAATAAATAATAATCAATTTTATACATCAATTATACTTTTAAATCAAACCATTATGTTTGGTTATTATAAATGAACAATGTTATATTCATGGAGACAATAGGATGTATGTATGCATGAGTATTTTTTCCATTTATCAATGATCGTTTTGAAAAGAATGTTATTATTATGCTACAGTTATATAATGATAATAATATAATAAATATAATATTAATCATTTAAATATAATTATAAATATCATCTATGTGATGTGGTGATGAAAGATGAATCTCATCACTTCATGAAGGTGATACTTCGCACGTACTCAGGAACGATGTTATCATATTTATGTTAATGGAAAAGTAACAATTTAAATTATATATTATTTATTAATAAATATTAATATTACCTTTATATACTAGAAAAATATTAATTTCATCATTATAATTATTCTTGAGAGTTGGTGGTGAAAAACAAATTATATCAGTTCACGAGGTGGTAGTCTAATGTACACACGAATAATTAATTTCATTTCCATTTGATGGATGCGGAGATGCATTTAGTTGAACATATTAACATAATAACATCTTAGTATGTTTATAATACTATTTTTATTATTTCATAAAGGTTGATGACGATTTTAAGGATCCAAAAGAAGAAATAATATAGAAACACTGAATTAAAAATGATACATCTTCTTCTGATGACCTCCTTTTATTAACATATTAACACCTCTAAAGAGGGTTTTATTCCTAAAAATGTTTTTAAATGTTATTATGGATTCTAGGAAGGTATTTGGGTATGTTATGGACAAAAAATTGGGTTTTGAAGTGTATTTAAATGAGATGAATGGGTTCCCTTTCATAGGATAGGGGAGGGGTACTCTTGGAATTCTTCCAATTATTAAATTAATATAAATTAATTTTCTATTATAAATGGATAAAAACCAATTTATTTAGAATATAAGATGATTATTGGTTGAAATAAATTCAAAAAATTAAAACAATATCATTTTTTCCTATTTTTAACCCTAATTTTATTGTTTTAACCCTTATAAAACCTCTTTAATTCTCACCGTGAAATAATGTATTTTACAATTTTAAGGTTAATATAATTACTATAAAATGAAAAATAGAAATAAATTATTCATTGATGAAATTTTAATATTTAAACATATATTTTTGAAAAAATTGATATTTTTAGATATTTTATATATTTTAATAAAATATTATATATTTCTAAATATCAATAAAGTCAATTCTGACAAAATTCATCAAATGAGTTTTCAAAATATCATAACATCATGATAAAATCAAAAAAATACTTCTAAAACGTTATTAACAAGTAATATTCACCTTAAAAATTCATTTATTACATTAATAAGCCCAAATTTAATTTATTTTACTATTTTTTAATATAATTTATTTGATATTTCTATTAAATAAACAATTATTGCAACATTATTTTGAAAGACTTTAATTCAATTATTTATTTCAGAAAAATTATGAATAAATTAACATGATAAAAAAATTACCCTTAAAAAATATTAATAGTTCAACACATCCATTATATATCCAAATATGAAAAATATTTCACTTGTTAAAAACAAAAGAATGGAAAAAATTACTTTCCCTTGTATATAATATTATAAAGGATATGACATCATAATAAAGAACATAAATGGTCTCATAATTGATCAATTAATTCATAGGGGTGAAATATACTCATCCAATAAAATTAGGACAATTTTAATGGTATTTTTAAAATATTGATAATATTAATTTTATACTTAATTAACTGATTTACCCTTTATTGAGGTATTAAAAAAATTACTAAATTTACTCTTCATATTGTAAAAATGTAAAATAAATATATTTTCTAAATTTGAACCATCTAATTCCAAATATGGAATCTATTTATAAAAATTAAAAACATAGCAATTTAATAAATTAATTAAAAGTTAATCTTGTTGATGGAGCGGGAAAAAAAGTTTTTCAAATAAAAAGCCTTTAAAAGATTGAAATATTTTTATATTCAAATTCTATTTGAATTTTATTATAGTGATATAAATTGGATTAAATGTTAATAAATTTATCTAATTATACTTTAAAACCACTAAAAATATAGTTTAAAACTATAAATTTATTTTAATAAAAAGAATCTTTCTTTTAAAATAAAGTATTGTTTCACTATTCATCAAAACATGAAACGTATTGGAATAATAAAAAAATATTAACCGAAATTAAATTATGATAACACTATTTAAAATAATTTTTTTATTTTTTAAAATTAAATTTATCGTAGTTTGAGTGACTATATTTTAAAAAATTGCTCCATTAGAAGGTAAAAAACACCCTTTTGAAAAATACTTCTTGTATACGTAAAATTGAATTTATTATTATATAATATATAGAAAATATAAAAGTTAAATTTTAAAGATTATATTGGATATATAATTATATATATTTTTTAATAATAGATTCCTATAAGAGTGATTTGATTATTTTTTAAACAGCCATGTTCACATTTAAATAGTTTTCCAGAAAATTATTTTTCTAATATTTAAAAGGGTTTTAATTTCTTTTATAATTTATTGTTTACCAAATAATTAATTGTATATTAATATATATACCCTATTTTAATAATTATACTATTTCTATTTATACCCTCCTTCATAATTACTAGGTTATAGTGATAACATCTAAATAATAATATTTAGTTGTTTGTTTGTGCTCAATTGTGCATATCATGTACACTATCTAACATTGTATTCCATTTTATTTTAAAACTCTGGATGTTAAATTCCACCCTTGTAGAAATTTCAAAATCACAATTTCAAATTCTGTCTCGATAATTGTAGTTTGACTTTTTAAAATACTTTTATTGAAATCCCACATCAGATAAATTCTTAATGAAACTTATACTTTAAAATAATGAAATAAAAGTATAAATTTCACCAGAGATATCACATACTAGGGTTTTGAATTATAAAACACAAATATGAAAGAGGAAAAAACTACCATATTCTAATTAAGAGTTACGGAGAACATGGCCATTAGAAGGTTAACAATCAAAAAACTATAAATCTATGATGGGTTAGAATGCCATTTATTTCTTACTAAGATAAGTAAATAAATAACATTTTTTTAAAAAATACCTGTCATAGAGTTAGGAATTTTTTTATGACATGGAATAAGAACATAAGAAAACATACTTCCATGAAAATTATAGTTTTATCCTTAAATAAATTTCCACCATAAACTCATATATATATATATATATATATATATATATATATTTCCAAAAGATATGTATTAAAAATGAATTATTCTTGCCTGGATAACTAGATTAAACCTCTAGAGAGTCAAATAATTCAAAAAATATTAATTATCTATTTCTCCTATATTTATATATTAAACAACCTCAAAATATTTAGTACAAGATATGAAAATTCCCCAAAAAATAATTAACTTTATATAATGAAAAACTACTCTAAACCCTAAAATTCAAAAGTACAAACCAAGGTTTCAACATAGACCATTCCCTAAATAATTAACCTTAAAAATTTTCATAATAATTCAAAGTAATATAGAAACCCAAAATTTAGAAGGATTTGATAACATATTCTTCAATGATAAATTTTAACATTTATATCCAAATAAAATTAATCACTCTTAATCACTTATACTAAAAATGTAATTTATTAAATCACATAATCTCTATGATATGATTTTTAGTTCTGTAAATGAACCAAATCACCATATGTCCAAAATAATATGATAGATTATTCTGAAAGATAATTCAACCTTTACCCCTCAAATAAAATCCCATAGTAATCTGTTTACCTTTATCATATTGGGTTCCCAAAATCATGAATTTCTTTTGAAATTACATTAATCACTTAATCACTAATTCATTTTCCAATCCCATGCTTAATTATTCTATAAAACATATGTTCCAAGAATAGCTTATTATTATTCAATAAAATATTTTAACTAAAATGAAAAATTGATATTAAACGGGACTTCAGATAGTCTAGTGGTAGTTGAGGTACCCTTGTCACACTTAAGCTGTACGTTTCATTCATGTGGCCTTTCCTGACACAACAGGTTGTCATGCATCCAATAGGTTTTCCTTTTTCTAAAAATAAATTAATATAACACTTATGGAAATGTATTAATTAAAAAAAGATAGTCTATATTAACCTAAATATATTTTAACCACTAATTCTATCTCAAACCTTTCATTTTCTTCCCAAAATGTAATAATCCATAATTACCTAAAAAATAAATGTCTCCAAAAATACTATTAATCACCTTAAAATTCAATAACATAAATCCTCAAATTAGGCTTCTATTACAATGAATTTATGATCAACCTGAAAATTATAAACCCATGATTATATCCATAACTCTTAAGAAAACCTAGTAATCTTCAATGTTTTCTAAACCATCATTTTATACCAAATGTATGGACACGACATTAACCATTATGGAATCTAGTTTTTTGAACAAGAATTCACATTATAGGATCTTTTTAGTTTTGGTTTTTAGGGAATTAATAATAATATAATATACTAAACTTATATATTAGAAGTGGAAACTTCTATAAAGTATCCATTTTTGTCCACCAGAGGAAACCCTTTTAAATTAAAACTTGTTTTCTTTTTATGACATATCTTGATAAATCTTTCTTGATCTCATACATGTTCGAAATATCCCTCAAACCCTATGAAAAAAATTTTAACACATGGTATGCACATAAAATATCAGTAAGGTATATAAAGAAAGAAAAATGTTAGTTTAGTGAAAACATGAACACAAATTAAAATCCCTTTTCTCAAAAACTCATTTTCATGCTTAGAAATATCATGAAGGTGCCTTGGGACATCATAAACATGTCACTCTTAAATTCACCCTTAAAAATGTAATGACCTTAAAACTGACATACGTAACTAGACTACCCATTTCATTGGAGAGGTATAATAGAGATCACTATTCATATAATATATATGAGGCTCACCCATTTTGTACGACCTATAATAAAGATCAATCCTTCATATAAGCTATATTAATCTCAAACCTAAGCAATAGGGATGGTAAACCACTCATATATAATCTCCAAGGAATAAATAATGAATAAAACCCTTGAAACACTTTTAAACCCAAGTATAAAACAATTTTTGATATGAAAATAGTATTTTCATGTAAAAATCACATTTAAAATCATTAAACCACACACATAGTAAGGAAACCACTTTACTTGGAAATATATTTGAAAACATAGAAATGAAACATTAAAAAATTAATGTTTCATGAAATCAAGAAATAATATCTTGCCATATAGGTTAAAAAAATATTCTTCTCATATTTATTAGGAAATATATGAATGGGTAACATTAAAAGAGATTTTTAATAGAAAGTATTTTTATATAAAAACATAAAATATACCTTTTTAAATTTTTTTTGAGAATTTATAAAATTAACATTTCAAAACATTAATTTAAAAATAAATACATTCCCAAAAATCATTTTTTTAAAACTAACATAAAATAGAAATATTTATAAGAATAAATCAATAAAACCTTTAGATTGAGTTTGTCAGTTAAAAAGTCTCATATCTTGAGTCTGGATCATTAAGTACATTTTATATAATCTTGAATAATAAAATTTGGTTTTTTATTTACTTTATTTAGAAATGTTTTAATTTATATTATTCTTTTTATATCATATATTATCTTGTTAAAACTATTAAATAATTATTTATGTTAATGTCGGGCATTGTTTCGTTATTTTGTACATGAGTCCAAAATTACTTTGGTATGATGTCAATAGACAAAGTGCTAATTATTACATAATATACAGAATAATATTAATGAAATAATAATCAATTTTATATATTAATTATATTTTCAAATTTACCCCTTTATGTATGGTTCTGAGAAATGAATAACGTCATAATTATGGAGGCAGTAGGTCGTATGCATGTCTTAGTGGAATTTCTATTATTTAATGATGACTATGGAAAGAAGGTAATTATTATTTTATATTTAATAAATTTCAATAATATCATAAATATAATATTAATCATTTAAATATACTTATAAATTTCATTCATGTGATGTGGTAATGAAAAAAGAATCACATCACTTCGTGGAGGTGATAGTTCACACGTACGCATGAACGAAATTATCATTTTTTTGTTCATGGAATGGTAAGAATATAGATGATAAATTATAATTAAATTATGATAAATATGTGATTAATGTCATAAATTAACATAAATTTCATCATTATAACCACTCTTGAGAGACGGTGATGGAAGAAAAATTTTATCAAATCGCAAGGCGGTAGTCTTCCGTACAACTGAATGATTAGTTCCTTTCAAATTTGATGAGCGTGGAGAGGGATTTAGGTGGCGATTTTAACAAAATAACATATTAGTTTATTTAGGATAGTGTAAATTTCTTTTCATAATGGTTGAATAATATTTTAAGGAAGTGCAAGAAGAAATATAATAGAAACACTTAATTAAAAACAATACATTTCTTTTAGCCGACCTCCTTTGATTAATAGATTAACACCTATAAAGTGGGTTTCATACATAAAATAAGTCCCAAAAAATGTGGGGATTTATCATAGAAATGTATTTTGGAAGTTATTTTCTAATTCAAATAGGATTTGATGTGTATTAAAATTTGAATAATGGGTTCCCTTTTACAGGAGAGGGGTAATAGACTCTTTGAATTCATCAAATTATTAAATTAATGTAAATTAATTTCCTTTTAAAAATGGATAACAACATTATTATTTAGAATATAGGTTTATTATGGGTTGAAATAAATTCATTCAATAAAAATAATACAATTTTGACTATTTTTTAATCCTTTTATTTTTGTTTTATCCTTTATTTAACATTTATAATTCTTATCAGGATATCAAGTAATTTTGAATTTTTAGGGTTAATATAATTAATATAAAATGGAAAATTACTAATAAATGATTCATTAATAAATTTTTAGACTTACCCCAATCAATTCTACCAAATTGATATTTTTATAATTTTATATTATTTAAAAATATATTATTTATTTTAAAATATTAATAATTTTAATTTTGACACTATTTGTTATTGATTTTTTTTAAATATCACAAAGAGAATATAAATTCTGATAACCAATTATAAAAAACCACTAACATATCAAATTAAACTAGAAAATTCATGTATGATTACATCCATTCTTAATTATTTTTATTCTAATGTTATTAATAGCATTATTTTGATATTTCATTTAATTAAACAATTGCTACATCATCTTTGTGAAAGATCTAATTTAATAATTTATTATCTAAAATTTACCAATAAATATAATGAAAAATATACACATTTTATTTTTTAAAATAATAATTATAGTGGAAAATATCTCATATATATCCCCATATTAAAAATATTCACTTTTAAAAAACAAAAGAATGACAAAATTGCCTTTCCATTGAACATCATATTATAAATGTTATATTCTCATCTAAAAGGAAAGAAAATATCTAATTACTTATTTATTTATTCACTGGTACTAAAACTATTCATGCAAAAAAATTATCACAATTTTTATGGTAATTTTACAACATTAATCTTAATATTTTTACCCTTATTTACTCGATTTACCGTCATCCTTGGTAATAAAAGAAGTAAAAAAGTTACTATTCATGTTGTCAAAAAAGAGAGACATGTTTACTATATTTAGAATATATGATTCCATATATATAATCCATTTATCAAAATTTTAAACATATATATTTTTTAAATTAATAAAAAAAAATTAATCTCATTGACGGAATGAGAAAACATGTTTTTAATGCAAAAACCTTCAAAAGATTGAAATATATTTTTCCCAAATTAACTGTTAAAATAATTCCAAGACATAAATTGGATTGAATGATAGAAAATTTATCTTATTTTAAATTATAACTAGTAAAAAATATAATTTAACATAATAAATAAATTTGATGAAAATTTAATTTTCAATTAAAATGCAGTATTTTTTTAATGTTAATAAAATCATGAAACATATCAAAAAATACCAAAAATTCAACCAAATTAAATAATTATATTCTTATTTAAAATAAGAAATTTATTTTTTAAAAATATTTTTTAAAATATGCTAAAACTAGATTTACAAAAAGTGTTCCATCGAGAGGCAGTGAAACTGATTTTTTTGAGAAATACTTATTTTATGTGTAAAAATGAATTTCTTATAATATAATGTCTATAAAACATATAACATGAATTTTAAGTATTATATTAATTGTTATATATATATATATATTTCATTAATATAATCCTACAATTGTAATTTTATTATTTTATAAACACATTTGTTGAAATTTAAATAGTTATTTAGAAAATAATTTCCTTTTATTTTTAAAAGGGTTTTATTGTAATTTATAATTATTTTTCCCCCAAAGAATTAATTATATATAAAAATATAAAACCTATTTTCATAATTAATTTAATTATGTTCATACCCACCAATATAATGGCTATGTTATAAGGGTAATGTTTAAATAATAATATTTATCTATTTGTTTAAGCTTAATGTGGTGTATCATGTATGCTATCGAACATAATTTTTATTTTTTAATAAATCTCAGGATGTTACATTACCAAAGAAAAATTTAGGGTGTGAGAAAAAATCTTTGTAGGATACCACTACATAGACTATACAAGGTGTAATATCAATAATGTAGTAGTTCAATATTTTAAAACCAAAATAGATTTATAAAGCATTTTCATAAATCCAAAGCCAATTGTAAGTCATTCTCCATTGGAATTTCATAAAATCCTTTCTTATACATAAATTAAATAATATTATAAGTATAATTGATAAAATAATAGATAATATCCATATACCATAAGGTAACTATGTAAACAGACATCCAAGACATAATCCATCATGTGAATGAATGTGATACAACCTCACTTGAAAACAACTGAGAAAAAGTCAAAAAAAATCCATCATTCAATAAATAATTACAAATTAAAAATAACTAGATATTAGAAAATAGAATATGTGAAAATATAATAGACATAATAGTTCCTAAAGTAGGAATAATTATGGTGCCAACCAATATTGGGTTCTTCCATAGTTCTTCAATATCCTAAAAGCATCCTATAATGGTTCCACACACACTATATTCACCAATGTCTCTTCCCCGGCATACCCATGGTTCTCGATTTGGAAATTTGGTCATAATTTATTTTAAAACCTTTATAAAAATTTATAACACATTTTGAATGATATTACAACCCACATAAATTCTTGAAAACCTATTTCTAATTGAAAACCACCATTCATACATTTAATCAAACACATGTTGTGGAAAAGAAAATTTTAATGGAAACCTTCTTTAGAAACATTTATATATCCATGAAACCTATTGAAAACATGTATAAAACCAAATAAATAGACAAGAAAATAAATTTTATAAAAAAATAAGCATTTCAATGAATGAAAAATTTGTTTAGAAACACATAACTTAAAATAAAGGTAGAACAATTCACCATCGAAAACAATGATTGAGAAAGTGTATGTCAGGCCCTAACGATCATAAATCTATAAGAAGAAACATGAATCTTTCATAACAACATTTAGATCTAGAATAATTTTACCAAATGGTTCCTTGAGATGGAAGGAGAATGGATATTTCAATGATATGTAAATAATAGTAGAAACCAAATACAAAATAGTTACATACCACGATGTGATCAGTCTTGTAAAAAAGGGAATTATCCCTATTTTCAAAGGGGGGACCTCTAAATTTCTTGTTGAAGGATAATTATGATCCAACATGAGATTTAGGGTTGATTTGGTATAAAAAATATGAAGGAAAAATGATAAAATATTATTTTTTAAGAGTTTGAAGAGAGGTATCAAGGATTCCTAAAGGAGGACACACAATTAAACTAACTATGGACCTTACCCTTATTCCCATAATATCAATAATATTTAGGGCCCTCACAGTTTTAAATGAGGCTACAAGGATAAACTAACTAATTTCCTTAATTGTTTGACACCACTAGAAAATATGGTACCCCACATTGTTTTCACTAGTGAGCCACATGGTTTCATTAACCAATCTAAAACATTGAAAAGAATATATATTCAGTCATAGATTCAAAGATAATAGTTACCTCATGGTTAAACTAACCATTTTTCTTAATCATATACCGTTCAAGATTCATCCAAATTTTATATTTTCAACCTATGATCCCTCGAATCATCCCAGACCCCAAAAGAGAAAAACCACAGCTTGACTATGGCATACATGATACCAAGAGGGTGTCACAATTCTCCCCGCCATAAAAACATTCTATCCCAAGAATGACTTCATGATTCTGGACCAATAAATAGAGAAGTAATCTACTTCCACATTAATTACTCTAGATCCTATTTCGTTTAAATATCACATCTACTAAAAAATATGGGATTAATTTTGTACCATAAAACCTTATCCAGGTGATCAATAATCTGAATTGGTAACTCAACAATAGTGGTATTGGGTTCAAGATTAATATCCTCCCATCCAGTCACATGGGAAGGATCTGGGTGATACCTTCTCAGTTGGGAATCATGAAACACATCAGGGATCTAATTCATGTTAGATGGTAAGTCCAACTATTATTCCACCTTTCAAAGTTTCACGACGGTCTCAAAGGGGAAAAAACCTGTATTCCAACTTACCCAACTTACCCAACCGATGACATCCTAAGAGAGGTGAAACTATAAGAAAAACTCGATCAACAACCTTAATCTTTAGTGACATCTTCCGATGGTCTACATCATGTTTATGATGACTTTTTGATTTGACAAGCCATTTTGGGATCAACAGCACATTTTCGAACATTTCCTGAAAAATACATGGTCACTCTCACAACTCTTCCAGTCATAAGGTATATCTACATGGACACTGATATAATTCTTCTAAGTCTTCCATCATTATAAAAAACTGATAACTCGAATTATATTTAAATTCAACTAGAGTAAAATTAGTTTCCCAAGATCCCCTAAAATCAAACATGTAAGATAGTAGCATATACTCAAGAACCAAGATTTCTCTCTCTACCTATCCATCCATCTATGGATGATTAGAAGTTCTTAATTTCATCTCAGAACCCATCACCCCATATAATATTTTCCATAACCTAGATGTGAAGATCAAGTCCCTTCCTAAATCAATTGTATTGGGAGCCCCTTGAATCTCACAATATCTCTAACATACAAGTCCACGACCAGTTCCAGTTTTTTCATCTTCTTAATATGAAAAAAATGGGCTGATTTTTAAGTTGATCAATGATCACCCTGATCGAATAATCCCCATCAAGAGCCTATGGAAGACCATTTATGATGTCCATGGAAATCTTATCCCACTTCCATACCAAAATGGGTAAATTTTTCATAAATACATTAGGTCTCAAGTGTTTCAACCGAATTTTATGATAAGTGAGACACCATAAAACATAACCTACAATAGACCACCACCTGTATAGACCCCAATACAAAAAACTCAATTCATGATATTACTTTGTAACCCAATGGTGTACAGATTGACATGACTGGTGTCCACAATCCATTAACTCTTTCCATATAGAAAATAGAAAACATTGATTGCTAAAAAAGAACTAGACTCCTCTCGGAGACTGAGACCACTAACCTGAGTTATTCCAACCATTAAATCAAATACCTAAGAGTTGGAACATGGTTTATGTCAACTTTTAGATAATAACTCACTCATCAAATAATGAGTAAAATTTCATCAATTCCAAGACACCTTTCCACCAACATATTCCACTACCAAGTTCATCACATAAAACAAGCACAGAAGAGACCACCCATCCTTCGATTCCTTCATGACGTGTGTCCATAACATTATAATAAACATTTCAACAACCACATTCCATTTTAAATAAGTGTATGAAATGTAAAAATAAAATTTATTAAGATACTAAACCCAAAATCTCTATCTTAAGTTTGTATCCCTTGGAGTAAAAATATATTTTATGATATTTTGATAGAATAATCTTTAAAATCCTCCCCAAAGAGGAAGTGATGAATTATTTTGAGTGTTTTCATAAAAATAATCAACCAAAGATCATAGGGAGCATTGTTGTTATCATGATGGAATAACTAGTGATATCCATATACCTTCAATTTTTTCCCATTCATTAAGTCACATCCCAATCCTATACAAAACAAATCATAGAGAACATCATAACTTGAACCCCATTCTAGAAGAATCAAAATAAGTGATGAACTTAAACTAACCTTAAACTCATCAAAAGGCCTCTAAAAGTTCTCATTCCAATCAAAAATTACATCCTTAGGGGTTAAACTTATCAGCAACATTTCCAGATTAAATAATTCATGAAAAAAAAACTATAGAAACTAGCTAAACCAAAGAATTTTGGAATCTAAAAAATATGTATGGGTTACTCCAAGGAAATAATTGCCTATATATTTTTAGGATTTACTGAGACACCCCTCTTAAAAAATACATGGTCTATAAATTTCACTTAAAAGTCCAAAACTCACAACTAGAATACTTACTATATAAATGTTATTATTTCATGGCTGAATAATGATATCCATATGGTCTGTATGCTCATAAAAAAATATTCCAAGAACTAATGAAATATTTTGTTTATCAGGTCCATAATTATCATGGGATCTTTATTGAGATTGAATGTAATAACCAAAAACTAAAAATTCTTGTATAGGCTTCTAAACTCTGTGTTATGATTATCCTCTTCTTAGAAACTCAAATTTTGGTACACAGACCTCATGTAAATATTTGAAAACCAATATGCTCCGATAATCTTATCAGAAATATCATCAATCCAAGGAAAACGATATTTTCTCCTCATGGTTAACCAATTAAACTTTTGAAAATCCTTTAAAACTATGACACTTCCATCTCCTTTTATAGAAATTGGGATAGGTGATTCCTATTGTGACATGTTATGATGAATAAATCCTTTATCCTCTGGAAACACAAGATGGAACTTCAGTTAGACCATCTCAGATGGTTCCATTTTATTAAATAGAATATAAATGATCATTGAACCATGGATAATGTCAATATTAAACCGAACCTCTCTCTATGTTAGAAAATAGAAAAATCGACCAGAACTATCGTGGGGTATGCACACACTACCATAAGACGTGGACTACCCAAAAATGGTCAATGAAATCAAGGGTCATCTCTAACAACTAGAATGAGATTATCTGAGAATAAGGAACCACTTTCCAATTCATCATGACCAAGAGACCCACTCACCCTAAAAAAATATGATTGGCACAATGAGTAGATAAAAAATGATCCTAAATATGATATTAGTCTATCTAGGACACATGGATTATAATATAATCTATACAAAGTATTTGGTTGAATATGTAAAAAACAAGAACTAGAGTTCCATTTCACCTCATAGTAGGTTATCATCCCCCCACATACGGGACACTTGAAACATTATCCAAAACTCTTTTTCAATGTTGTGGAACAATACAACTTGTATAGAATAAGTTCTAAATGTAATCCCAACACATCAACTAACATTGTTGATATAGAAGAATTACTGGAACCCGTATCAAAAAAAATTTACACCATTTAGGATGAAAAAACAGTGTTCCTGTAGCAGTAGCTGGCTCTACATCATATTACTTTTGTCCATACTCGATCACATAAATCCATTTGGTCATAGCCACATAAACATCTCCCATGACCAAGGTATTTGACACCACATCCTTGATTAATTGGTACAAACCTAAAAACCATTGGTGGGAGTGGATCCTACCTTACAACCCTTGGATATCCAATTACACAAATTATTTTGATGGCTTGATAATTTTCAATGATGAAAATTACTAGGAAATTTTTTATAGGTAGGCATGGAATGACTATGCCTTCTTCACATATGGAGGAAAAAATACTACTGTCCTAAAAATTACCATAAAATTGTTCTAAAGAAAATTTTCCACCTTTGTGCTTCCATTTTTGGCCAAAAGACACACCCTGGCTAATAGATACACCAACTGAATCTCCACCTAATCTTATAATTCCAACTATGTCTTCCTCAACTAAAGATTCTTTTTCAAATACCTCCATAGAGGTTTAAAGTCACATGAGGATCATTATCCAAAGGATATCCAGCCTCCAAACCAACTCAAACCTCTATGAATTTATGTACTCATTAGTGATACGCTCAGGTTATAGATGTACCATCTCAACAAAATGGTTAGAATAATACAAAATAGTACAATCCCCATTATCTATTGTTAGAAGCTCCCAGGTATTTTCTAAACACATAATCTAATGTTAAAAATAATTATTGCATCTTTTTGTGATATTTGTCTATGGGGGATCCTCTTGCAACTTATTTGACACAACATAGTCACAATAAATCATTCTTAGTCCCTCTTTCATGTTAATAAAAATATCACCATAGATTCCTTAAGAGTCTTCAAGAATATTAATATCCTCTAAAAACAATCTGTCCACTCATCATCCTATAGGGTTCCTTTCTCACCACATAATAAGGGCCGATTTTACTTCGTGAATTCACATCCTTGCTCCACCACACTTCCTAGTTCCCGAAACCCACTTGAACTATAGTCTAAATTCAATGGATTATTGATTATACCAAGGAAGGGTCCACTGAAGTATTTTCTTTGGTATCCCAAGTAATAGATTCCTCCCTTGGATTGTAAAGATAAATTCTTAGAGGAATTTTCTATCATGCATAAGAAAAAGGCTAATCAGATTTAGAGCATATTCAAAAATCATAGGACTAACATCATGAATTCACATATGTTATTTTAAATATCAACAATATAAAGAGATTAAGAATTATATGAATGAAAAAAAACACAAAAATAAGGAACATGTTCATTTAAATATAATTACCATTTAGTTTATTTAAATAACCTCAAACTCTAAGTCTCAAACTTCAGGAAAATTTTCTGACCAACCATGGTAACTCGACATCAAAACCATAAGTGAGATGGCCAGGAACCCTACCACACATACTACCCAAATTACAAAACTCTTAACTCATTTATACCCATTCAATAAAACCAAACTTAGGTAGTGTTAAAATACTTCAGGATGAGCATCCCTATGATACCAAATTGCAACAGACCAACCTGGTTCAACTAAACAAGCCACTCAAACTAGAACATCATAGTGAGGTACAAAAAATATGAAAAAACTTGAATATAGAAAGAAATACATACAATTAAAACATAATTTGAATGAAATATATAAAACCATGTTTATTAAAATAGAGAGAAATATGATAATCCATATTAGTATGAATCATTCAAGTACAATTATCTCCATGTGAATAACTATGACCTCTTAACCGACCCAAACCAAAGGATGCAATGATAAGAGAATCAATCATACTAAAATATTTCCTTACCTTTACATGGATCCTTTAATTCAATATTTATAACTGTCTAAAGGAAATAGTAATGTGTGTGCACAAATCTCTTTAGGATATAACTATAGATACTATACATGTTCTACTATCAGGAATGTGGAAGTTCTATTTTTTTAATTAAAATATAGTTTTACAAATCATTTCCATAAATTCAATGCCAATTTTAAGTCATTATCCCTTGGTTTTCCATCAGATCAATTCATATTCAGAAGTCCAGGAGTATGAAAAGTATAACTGATAAAATATAAAAACATATCCATAAACCATAAGGTAAACAAGTAAACACACATCTGTGATATAATCCATCATGTAAAACCATGTGATATGGCCTCACATGAAAACATGTGAGCTAATATCGATAAAAAATACATCTTGTGAAAATAACGATAATTTTCAAAGAACTTAGTATTAGTACCAATCTTATGGGAATACATACTACACACAATAGATCGTAAACTATGAATAATGTTAGTAGAATCAACTATTAATCCCTCCCACGATCTATTGATATACTAAAAGGAACCCCTAGTGGTTCCATACAAAATAGATCCACCTATGTCTCTTTCTCAGGGCACTAATGTTTCCCAATGTAACATGTTTTGAAAATTTATTTTAAAACCATGATCACAATTAACGAAACAATTTTAACATAGGATAATTCACTTTGGTGTTTGAAACCCCATTTAAAATCCCAAACCACCAATCATGTATTTAAACAAACACATGGTGTGTAAAAAATATTTTTAAAGAAAAAACCCATTAAAACATGTATCTTTCTATGAAATCTACTAGAACAATCAATCACATAAATTTAATGAACAGAATGAAGTAATTTCACATGAAGAAGAATAAACTAAAATAATAAACCCTTTTTATAGAAATACCAACCTAAAAACCAAGTTAGAACAATTCACCTTAAAAAATAGTGATTGAGGAAGAGTAAATCATGTACTCATGATCCTAGATCTACATGAAACAAAATCAATCCCCAATAAAACCCCTTATATATGGAATCCATAGCCCAAATGGGTTCCATGATATGGGAGTAGAAGTGATCTAGATAGGATCTAAAAAGAAGGGGACAAAATAGTCAAAAAATGCAATATACCTCAATGTGATCTGTAAAGAATGAAAGAATACCACCTACTATCCAAGGGGAGAGACCACCAAAGAATTGGGGAAGGATAATGAGAATCAAATATTAGATTAGGGGTTTATAACGCAGAAAACCATCTTAGATAAAAAGGAAATATAACATTTTTATGAGTTATAAGGGAGGTGTGGCTGTTTCCTGAAAGAGGTTATATGGTTAGACTAACAATGTGATTTAACCATATGCCCCTAATATCCATTATGATTATGGGGTTTCATGGTTTTCAATAAGTCTACATGGTTAAACTAACCATGAACATTAACTATGCATATTAACTAGAACCCGCACAGGTTTTACTGGTGAGTCTCATGGTTATATTAACAATCCTCAAACCATGTGAATTCTCTCTTTTCAAGGAGAGATCCATACAATACAGTTACATCATAGGTAAAAAGACTATTCACATTAACTGTCCAACTTTTTAATTTTTACCAATTTCCCATTTTTTCTACCTCTGATCGCCTGAATCATCTTGGACCCTAAAAGAGAAAAAACAAGGCTAAAATAATGTATACATGTAACACAAAGGGTGTTACAGACAGAGTCATTGGGAAGTCCTTTAATTTATATTAACCTCTACTAGATAAAGGAAGAAAAAAGTTGTTTACATATTGTGTTGTCTATTAGAAAATATGTTGGGTTATCAAGATGATCCATTGGTTGGTAAACCATCTATCCATGAAGAATCTTCAAAGGTCACTTGAAAAATTGGGACGGGTGGCTATTTTTTGATCTTAGATTACTACAATGATGGTTGATTCAGTAGTTAGAGCTCACATAGACCATATCCCAAATCAAATTGAAAAGATGTATAGACCACTGATGTAGAAAATCATGCCATTTTTTAGGCATTGGAATGTGAACATGAGATTTTGGTCACGTCGAGTGGTCAGACTTCCACACATGAGAAAATTAATAAGGCACAGATGCCCACATCCAATCAAATTAGAGTACTTTACGTGATCAATGATGTTGAAGGCCTCTATAGGAAGGAAAAAGGCATTTTGGTTTCATTTATTCACTCGCTTAATGATATTGAAAACATGTCTAGGGATGAAGATCCTAGAGGTTCTATAATGGAATATAGACCCCTATGAGGGCGGAAAGAGGCAGTGAGGTTTCCTCACATGATGATCTATATAAGAGGGAAGTATATTAAAAAAATTTGGTTGATAGTGACTCATATGAATGAAAAGATCCTGATGGGAATTGAAAACATGTGAAGACTTGAAAAAATGTCTCCATTTAAAAGCTTGAGGTCGTGGGTGTTTTTAAATTAATTGGGGGCTAGACATAATGGGATCTTTCAGGCTCAAGATGACATTAAAAAACATAGTATGTGACTGATCTATATTTGATGAGGGATATTTGGTTTTATTGAACCAATTGTCTTCACTTCTATTTTTAATTTAATAAAAAGGATTTCAACATCAAATTTTAAAAAAATATTAAGAAATCAATTTTTAAGGAATATATTTCTAATTTAATAATCTCTATTTATTCATTTTTAATATTATTGCTTATGATATTAATTTCTTATTTTCTTATATTTTGTAAATTTTTTTATTTTTATAATTTAATCATTTTTTATAATTTACAAATATTTATTTACTATTTTTTAAAATTTTCAACATTTTTTTAATTTATACGATTAAAATGGACTCATTTTTATTTACAAACTTTTGATTTTTTTAGTACGTTTGAAATTTATATAATTTATTTATTTAAAGAAATTATAATTTTAATATTTTTTTATCTTCAATATAAGTCATATTTTAAAATTTAGTTATTTATGTAATTAATATTATTAATTTTTTCATTTTTATTTATTTGTATTTATTTTTATTAGTTTTTAATTCATATGATTAATTTTCTTGAATTAAAATTTAAAAATATTTTTTAAATTTTATACCATTTTAATTATTCATTTTAATAATTTTTAATCAAGAATTGTTTATTCATTATTAATAGTTAATAATATTTTATATTTTTTCAATTTATTCATATTTTAATATTTATTTATACATATTTATTTAATATTTTTTAATACATTCTATTTGTATTTTAATTTAAATGTGTAATATAAATTCATTGATATTTATTAAGTTTTATTATTTTTAAAAATATTGAAATTTATATAATCAATTTCATTAAAATCATTTTTTAAATTTTTTATAAATAAAAAAGTTAGTAAAATTCATTTACAATAATTTGGTTATTTATGTAACTTATATTATTTATTTACCCATTTTTCTTCATTTTTGAGTTTTTACAATTCATGTAATTAATCAAGTGAAATCAATTTTTAAAATGTTTTTATAATTTAACAAATTTTATTTTCAAATTTTTAATATTACTTTATTAAATAATATTTATTAATATTTTTTATTTATTAATATTTATATTTATATGGAATTTACTCATTATTAATATTTATTTATAGTTATTTATTTACTAATATTTTCTATTTTCTATTTTTTTATTAATTTCTAACATAATATAAATTTATATAATTTATTTATTTAAATTCCTTTTTATATTTATGTACATTAAATAGTTGGTATTATTCATTTTTTATAATTTTGTATTTTATATAATTGATATTAAATATTTATTCATTTTTTTCATATTTTATGTGTTTATAATTTACAAAACTAGTGCCACGAATTTACTTTATATAATATTTTTAAAATTTATTCAAATTTATATGTTTATTTTTAATATTCATTCATCTAATATTATTTATTAATTTTTATATGTATTAATTTGATGTATTGTCATAATTTATTCATTTTTAATATTTATTAATAAATATCCTTTTATACATATTTATTTATTATGTTATAGTATTTTAAATATATTTTCAACATATATAATTAATGTTTTTAATTAATTTTTAATATTTTTTGTAATTTAAATTGTTAGTATAATTTATTTTTAATATTTTCTCTATTTATATAATTAATATTATTTATTTATTCATTTTTTTTTGTTTTTTTACATTTTCATAATTTTAGATTAAAGACTCTTAAAATTCTATTTTCTTATGGTAAAACATGAGCATTGAGAAATAACAATTTTCAGTGGATTTTTATCGTAGATAAAAGGGATAATTTATCAATGCTATGAAAGTGTTTAAGAAGTGTTATTTTTCATCACATATAGCTTTAACACTAATAAAAGGGGATTTTATCAGTGCTTTTCAATAACTGCTGATAAAACCCATTTTTCTAGTTCAACGATTCCTTATTTTAATAATAAAAAATCTTGGTTAAATTATTTTTAACATATCTCTTGATTTAGGAAAGATGATTTTTTTGGAAAATAGTGAAAATTTTATTATGTCTTGAATTGACAGTATGACATATGGATTGAAGGTATGTTGTTCCATAGAAACCGTAAAAAAAAACCAAGCAACCATGTTTAGTATCTCAAGGGATTCCATTATCCACTTTTTCACTAGCGCATGGATTGATTGCATGATATGTGGATCAACTGCAAAGCCTTTTCGAAGCGACTATGCCTATCAAAAATCTCACCAACAAATGGATCAACCATATATGAAATGTTGATATTTGATAATATATTAATTTGACTGTAAGACTAAATTAATCCACTATGATCATAATTTATATTTTGGTAAATTATTTAATCGACTGTTAGTTCAACCATTTGACCATAAGTAAGATCTGATCGACCATAAGTTAAAGACATCTACCATACATTTTATCAAGGAATTTGACCTGAGATATCTATGTATTGATATAACCATGTATACTGATGTGGCACATCTTAAAAAGACTACCAATGTGAAACGATAACGTCTAAAACCTTAAGTAAACCAGAAGTAAATGTATGTTTTTTGTTATTAAATATATTAATTCAACAACTTTTATATGTCTAATTTAATGTTGATGTGAATCATTTATTAAAATCAGATTTTTGTTTTCAAAGTATGAGGTTCTTCAATGATGATATTACAATTTCTATTTACAAATAAATATTATTTATTTTTAAAAATACCAAAGACGCATGGCATGAATGATGGTGACATAGAGAGATATAATGATACCAGAATTCAATAAAAGAAAATGAATAAGTACTTTTTTTGAACATATATGTCTCTGTTCTCATCAAAAAATTTAATGGCACATCAAAGAAAATATTAAATCCTTCATGCTTCAATTCTAAACCAAATAATGAAAATTATAAGAGAAGAATCTTTCATAGAACAAATGAACTACATACTCTGATACGCTGAATTATTTCCCTTCTCTTTCTCTATATTCATACATTTTATTAGTGTGTGATTTACATAGAATACATTTTTGAACATACTAATGTACTATATCGGATAGTGTGAAAAACACTCTCTATTATTCTTTTTCATCTACTCCCATGATGAAATGTGAAAGATTCAATATAGGATAGACAACCTATCTTCAATTGTTACCTTTTTATTCTCCTATGCATAATTGTGGAAGAGTCTTAATTTATCTTGGAAAACGTTGAGAGTTTTTTTGAAAAACCCAATCATGTTTGTGGATCAATATATTTATTATTAACTTCTTGGAAGAAGGTTATTTCCAAGTGAAGATAACTATATGTCATATTGAGACTAAACCACTTGTTTATCCCACTGTGTGTTTTATGAATTTTTCTTTAAACTACATATAAATCAAACTTGTATTATTTTTCTATAATCATTAATATAACACTAATTTGATAGTTGACATTAATTTTTGTTTTATATACCATGTTTGATTCTAGTAAATTTTTTTCAAAAGATTATGTGGTTTTATAATTTATTTAAATTGAACTATAATTGAAAAATTAAGAAGATTTTTGAAACATCAAATTATATATTTAAAATATTATAGTTAACTAGACCATATTTCATAAATTATAGGATCTATATATTGAAATTCATTTTAACAAAAATTTTATTTGGAAATTAAAGTCTGACCCTATCGAGTTTTCCACTCTGATCAAAAGTATTATCAAAATAATTATTTCCGTTTGTTTATTATTTACTATAATCAATTTTCTCCCATGATATATTTAATTTCTATTTTGTATTATGATATTACATAGGCTTTTTCTGATGGTATTGGTACCAACATGCCTCCTAATTTTAATGGAAAAAATTATTCTCATTGGAAAATAGAAATTAAAATCCATATTACAAGAATAGAATTTTATATATTGGGATTTATTGAAGATAAACATGATAAACCCAAAACTACCAGAAATGAATGGATGACATTATTAATGTATCTTATAATTCAAACTACAAATATATAAAAACATTTTTATATATTTCAGATACAGATGAATTAAATATAATATATTCCTATGATACTATTTATCTTATTTGGGATTCCCTATATGTATCTTATAAAGGAATTTCTAATGTGAAGGAAATTAATTCAAATACATATACAATTTTTTGTATTGAATTAAAAATGAAACAGGGTGAATCAATTTTTGATATGCATCTTAGGGTTAGTGAGATCATTAAAAAAATGATTACACTTGGGTAGATGTTTATGGAAAATTTAATGTGATAAGAATCCCAGATGTTTACTATGTAGATGGAGAGGCAATGTAATCACTATCTGTGTGTCATGTATCATAAAAACTAACAAAGAAAGAGATTATTAGTTAGATAATTTTTTGTGAAGAATGTTTGAATTTAAATAATGAGGATTCAAATCTAATATGAAAATATTTTTCATTTAATATATCACAATCCATTGAAAAAAAAGTTTATAATGATGACAGTACAATTGGAAGTGAAGGGGAAACTAAACATGATGAAGAAATAAAAAAATCTATCCATAAGGATTAAAAATTTCTAAAAAAGGAATAAGTTTTATAGATAGTAAATATATAAATGAAAATATAGAAATAATAGAAATAGGAAGAAAGATTTTATGAAGGATGACTTTTTTAATGAGGTTACTTGTTATGAATACAAAATAAATAGACTCATAAAGGATGATTTTCCAAATAATAAATACAAAAAGAAACATTATTATAAGTAGAATATAAAAAAAGGTAAATGAGTTATACTTGGAGTAAATATAAGGATAGATCTAGTAACTAATTTAATCCAAGATGATATGAATAGAAAATATTTGATGTTCTTTATAACTAATTAATCTAAGGTAACTTCTATTTATTATCATATAATGAATGATTTTGAAATGTCTAAAGAAGAATTAAAATTATATTGTGTAATGTTGGGTGATACTATTAATGAACTAAAAGTCAAATATAAAAAATAAAAGTATTAGGTATTATTTTCCATGAAAATATCATCTCATAACATTGAAAAAGGAATGAATGAAAATATACTAATAGAGAATAGATATTTTAAAATAAAAAAAATAAATAAAAAAGACATTGAAGCTTTTTCTAGAATAATAGAAACAATAAACAAAATATTGGAGAGTCATTATTTACCAAAACCAAACTCTGGTATTTTTTATCAACCTAGATATAAAAAATAAACTATAAAATACTATTTCATTTCATTTTCTAAAAAATTACATTAGTTTCAAAGAATTCAATTTGGTTTTGAAATCACTATATTAATTTTGTACCAAAAAGGATTTTATTTTTAAATATATTAAATATATTTAAACTAAGTCTTTACAAAAATTAAGATTCCAAATACTTTTATTTCATTATTGGGTGGACCTAGGAAGATCTGGTTACCAAAATTAACATGTCATTAAATGATTTCTGAAGAAATCAACAAAGATATACAATAATATTTATTGTTATCTTCATAGTTTATGTTTTGGTTATATGACTAGAGACAATTAGTGTTTAAAAAAACCATATATAATTGTGTGATGGTTATGTCACTTTTAGTATAAATTATAGATAAGAAATAATTCGACTTTAAAAAATTGGTAATTGGGAATCTTCCATTATATTTAATTTTTTATTGGTAAGTGGTTTAAAATATAATCTTCATAGTATTTATCAATTATGTAATGATGTTTTTAATGTTAAATTTGAACACAATTCTTGTAAAATTCATAATTCTAATCAGTATTTGGTATTTAATACTTTTTGAAATGATAATGGATTTTCTGTTAATTTAGATTCTTTATTTTCAAAAAAAAATTATTGTTTGAGTTATTTTCATAGAGAATATTATCTGTGTCATAAGATACAATTCCATTTCAATATAAACCAACATAAAATGTTAACTAAAAAGTTGTAGTCAAAGATCTCTTAAAGCATGAATTTCTTAAATATAAAGTGTGGAATATCTATCAAAATAGAAATCAATAAAAAATATCATTCAAATTAATGAAAGAGGTACCCACATCTCAATCTCTATAATTTGATCATATAGATTTAGTTTGGCCATATATAGTTTCTATTTTAGTAGGATAACATAATACTTTATGAAATATTTGATGATTATTCTTTTTATATATTAATGTTTTTCCTTTCTCACAATAGTGAAGCTCTATCTAGTTTTTATAAGTATACTAATTCCATGGAAAACCTTATTTGTTATTCAAAAGAGACCTTGAGAAGTGAACATGTCTATGAGTTTAAGAATCGATAATTTTAATCTCCCTGCTCACAATATGGTTATACTAACCATTTCTCTGAATAATGAACAAATTAACAAAATTTATTTTTTGAAAGGTGAAATTTTGATCTTTAATAAATTTCTAGAACTATGCTCAGTGAATGTTACACTTCTGTATATTTATAGGCTGAATATATTTTCATGTCTTTCTATTTAATTAACTGAGTTATTTTAATACCTATCTTGAAAGAGACTCTTTAAGAATTATCGATTATTATAAATCCATGAGTAAATTACAATTTTGTTTTTGTATGTAATGATTATATTCTAAAAAAAGAGATTGTAGCCAATTTTGTAACAAAAATAAATAAATCAATTCTCTTTTGTTATTCGACTAATAGTAATTATTATAGGTTCTTTAAAAGTAAATAAAATGTTATGTAAGAAAATATTTATGTCACTTTTTAAGTGACAAACCCACATGAAGTATAATGTATTATAGAAAATCATAAAGATGACTCGTAAAATAAAAATAACAATAATAAAACTAAATCCTTTGATTCATATTGTAATTTATGGAATAAATCACCTAGATGATATTATCAATTTCATTATGAACATGATGAAAACAAAGTACCAAGTACTATTTTCCCTAGAACCATTAGAACCCTTAAATAGTACCCTTTAGATTATACAGTTGGAAATTTAGATAAAGTAACTCAAAGAATAGATTCTCTAAGAAACCATGTGGAATATCAAGACTTCTCATAAAAAAATTGAACTTATGAACATTATTGAATTAATAAATGATGAAAATGGGATGATGTAAAAGAAAAAATAATTGAACAATTTTTAAAGGAATATGTTATGGTTATTAGTAGATAGAAATAATGAAAACCTAACGATTAGTGCTAAATGTGTTCATTGAAACCAGTTTTATGAGTGTTTCAATGTCATTAGAAACAAACTAGATTGGTTTCATAATGATACAGTCAAGAATAATGTATTGACTATGAAGAAACCATTATATCATTACTAGAATTGATGCCATCATAATATTTCTTTCATATGATACACATATTAATTTCAAACTATATCAAATGGAAGTAAATATTGCATTCCTAAGTATGCATATAAATTATAATGTATATATTGAATATCATCATAGATTTCAAAACCCTCATATTCAAATAAATGCTTTCAAAACATTAAAAATAATAGTATATTTAAAAACAAGCTCCAAGATCTTGGTATGATATGCTCAACAAATTTTATTATTCAAATAGTTTTAAAAAAGTTGTTACTGAAACTACAATATTTAAAAATAATAACTTCAATAGATGTTTTCACAGTACATTTTTTATGTTATAATTGTTGGATCATTCAAAAACACTATGTGTGTTTAATTTTAAAAAATTATACTAAATGAATTTGAAATGAGATTAATGGGTGAGTTAAAATTCTTTCCGTGTTTTAATCTTTTTCAACATAATGATGAAATTATTTTAAATCAATTAAAATAAATAAAGGAAATTTAAATTTTTTTTAGATTAGATAACACCAAAATTAAATAAACTCTCGTGATTAAAATATGGAAGATAGATCATGACGAAACTAGAAAGCTGATGGACTAGACTACTTATAGAGGTACGATGGAAAGCTTATTATATATAAATACTAGTTGAATTGATATTATGTCCAATGTGGGCATGTGTGCATGTTTTCATGAAAACAAAAAATAATCTCATTTAAATTATATTAAAATTATTTTTAAATACTTCATGAATACAATAAATATTAGATTGTTTTACAATAAAAGACAAACATTTAAATTATTTAATTATTCATATGGTATTTTTTTGGTTTTTTATTATATAGAAATAGAACCTATGAAACATGTGATATATTGAGAATATATTTATATTCTTTATTTTTTTAAGAAATAGATCATTGTTTCATTATCTACTGCTAAAGATGAGTATATATCTTTTGGTA
Source organism: Viscum album (assembly GCA_963277665.1). Lineage (NCBI taxonomy): Eukaryota > Viridiplantae > Streptophyta > Magnoliopsida > Santalales > Viscaceae > Viscum > Viscum album. The sequence continues at coordinate 166,371,826 of OY728165.1, read as the reverse complement.
TTTTTTGTGAATAAATTATGTGGATGGAACATATATTATTGTAATATGGATATCAATTCAAACATTTTCCTATAAATTGTGATAATACAAGTGATGTAAACATTTCTATAAAACATGTTTATAATTCAATGAAAAAACATATTTATTTAATACATTACTTTTAGAGAGATCTTTTTAAAAAAGGATACATCAGTCTTGAATTCATTGGTACAGTACATCAGCTAGATGACATAATTTCCATGTCATTTAATATTGATATAATAAATTATATCAGACATGAATTACAATTGATTAATTATTTTACAATATTTTAATATTATTTTTGATTTTTTTCTCAATATATATACATATCTGTTCATCTTTTAACAAGTGTTATATTATTTATTTATTTTTAAAATGTATCTTATTAATTCAATTATATATTACATATTTCTTTTTGCACATTTTATAATTTGACTAAACTCATCATTTATTGAAATTTATAATTAGAATTGAATTTCCACAATCTTGTAACTCAAAACCACCCCTCTTTTCAAACCCCCCTCTCTCGAAAATTATATTGAATCCCAAATAGCGAATCTCGGTCTATTTAGAAAAAATGAAGAGATATTTTAGGGAATATCTTCTTGAATAGTCCAATATAATGGAATCTAACTCATGAAAATCTATAATGATTTGGAAGCATCACCTCATCTCTAATGAAGTACTATCTAAATTGGAAGTTTATTTTGACTGGTTTAGAATCACTCACTCAGTATTATTGAGAGTCGTTCTACATAAAAAATCGAATAGTTGGTTTGTAGATGATATTTTCCTATTTTATTCATGTCTCGTAAAATATTTTGATTTGAATATGGTTGTTGAAGCTCCAGAAAACAAATATGTGATAAGCATTGTTATCAATGATCCGGAGGGCGAGTTCACTACAACTTTTTGGGCCGATTGTTTATGATACCCACATGTTGGTGAGTTTTTTGAATATGAGTTCTCACATCCAATAAAACATCCCCATTTAATTATTCAAAATTAATTAGAAGAGAGAAATCATTTTAAAACCTGCTAATGTGAAGTTGCAAATGAGTTTAGTGCAGAATGTAGGCTATTGGTGAAATTCATTTGGCGTACGATCTACCCTAGAATAAAATATTATAGCTTCATGTGGTATGAATTTTTTTCTATACCTAATGATTCATGGAATTTACATAAGTTTCCATGTTTCGTGATGAGACATATAGAAGATTTGGCCAAACCATCTTTAATATTTTACACATATTCATACCCTATGTTTATTTAAATTTTTATTGAACAAAATATGTTGCTCCCTATGGGAGTTGAAAGAAAAATGTTTCTTAGTGGCTTATATTTTAATAGGAACACATGTTAAAGGATAATGATCAGATACAACCCCATGAAAATGATGAGTATTTATGATGAGTTGGAACACTATAAGAGTTTCAATCCAATGTCACACCCTACTAAGATAAGAAATATCATTAATCCTAGTTTAAAACTAGGTGATATCATTGAGGCTAATAATTCATCATATAAATGCGATTCTCGTGCTACTATGGATATGGATGAGGAATGTCAAAAATATTTTGAGGAGATATATGATAGAAATCCTATTCACGAGGTTCCACATGAGATATAACCTATTAGAGAAGATGTATCTTCTACTCATGTTGATCCTTAGTTTTCAATCCTTCTAGTAGAAGCTAAAAATGGGGGTGAAATTCATTTTTTGGTTGAATATGTAGCTGAAGGTATTTTAATTCATTGTATAGGGAGAGTTACATTTTAATTTTTTGGTGCAACTATAAATGATTGATAATGTGATAAGGACCTGGATCATATAATGGTGAGTCAACATATGTTTGAGATAGATGGAGCTCCATTTTTTTATTACTCACCCTATATTAAAGAAACTCTAATAAAAACATTTATTTTATATGGGTGTATCTTCTATTGGTGATATTGATGGTGGAAAGTATTGTAAGGATGATAAGTAAGGTGATATAGAGGCTAATAAAGATGATAAGGCTAACGAGGATGATAATCATGATATTATACCAAAGATAAAAGGACCCACACATACTGTTGTGTTAAGGGAAGAAGAATCTATTGTGAGAAAGGATCCTTCAACTCCTATTTTTGAGTGACCATTAAGGCCTAACTCTTTTAAGGATTGTTCTAAGATATTGGATACTCCTCCCTCCCTCACATATGTTTAGTCATGTATTTTATCAACAAGAACTATTTTATGACTCTCATTCAAGGAACAAAGTAATTTCCATGGAATATTATAATGATGAATTTGAGGCCTCTGTTGAAGAATTTATAAGAACTCGTGGGATATTTTCTCTAATAGTAGAAGCATGGATGAAAACCCTTGACATCAGTTGTCATTATTCTAATCTGAATGATGATTTCTGTTAGGAAACTTCTCTTTCTCAAGATCAAGATACTCAATCTCAAGAAGTTGGACCATATATTGTACCTCATCCAGTGACATCTTTTGAACCATAATATAGTTCATGAATGACCATTTAAGTTTTTGAAACGAGTTTCATTGAATGTTAGTTGGGATAATAATCACGAAAGAGATATAGATATTCCATATACTACTGAAAGTTTTATTGCATATATCGACATAGAGTTGTTTATGAAAATTTATCATATGCACAATGAGACTAGATCTTTTATAAGAGAAATTGAATGTTTTAGAGGGACTGGGGATTTTTTGGACTCCTCTTCAGTAATCCCCTCCGGGTAATGATGCCCAAAGTTGATGGCAGAGCCTCCTCCATCCCCCCTCCTACCCTAGAGTGGGGGGATGATCTTTTTGTACCTTCATCCCATCCACCCCATTTCCTCCCCTTCTATAACCTAGAATACCTTCCTTCATTCCCAGCTATTGATCTTAGCCCAAAGGTTCCAGGTCTTTAAATTGGCTCACCACAACTCTTTCTCTTGACTTCAGAGTTTTCAGAGGCTTCAGATCTTCATCACCTTACTTTGGCAGCACATTTCAGTTGATGCAGGCCCTTTGTTGACTCCGTTGGCAGGTACGTTTTGGATCTTGGGGTCTTCAGGACCTTATGGTCGTGTGTCTCCTCGAAAAATGACACATAATTGTTCACTTTTCTTCTAACGAATATTAGATCCATTCCTGGTCAAGAGGCCTGAGAGTATTCAAAAATTGCCTCTTTTTCTTTTCCACTGGTCATTTAACTTACGCCTGGAGTGTGATACTCCAATGACAGTGTTGTGGGTAAGTTTTCTAAAAATTCCGCTTCCCTTTCATAATCCCTCTATTTTACGCATGATATGGAACATGGTGGGATGATTTATGTGCTCGGATAGTCAGACTACTACTCTGTGTCGCCCGATCTCACCTCGAATTGCATTGAATTCATTGTGTCATGACCACCAGTGGAGTGAGTTTGGATCATTGTTGGTGAAGATGTTAGATGGAAACAAAAGGTTGTTTTCGAATCTTGGACAGTGTTTTTCTTGGCCTGTAATATCTTAGGACATTCCTACCGATCTTATCCTCGGGGACCCAGGAACTCTTCAGTACTAGAGGGGACCTCGATGAATAATTTGAATAGCATGGATCTAGTCAATACCAACTTCTATAAGGAGGTAAGTCCAACCAATCCTATGGTGGATGATATTTTCAATAGGTTGAGGAATGACTTGTCAGGATGTCAACTGGTTGAACAGGTTGTTCCAGGGTCAGGGTTTACCGGTAACACTGATCCTCTACAATTAGAGTCTGGAAAGCCTTCGCATGCAGATGTTGTTTGGATTGGACATAAGACAGAAGTAGTGAACAATAAGGAGCTTAACTTACAGATGCAGGATCTACCAGACAAACCAGGGTAGTGGGTGAAATCTAGGGGAAGGGAAAGCCAGAGGTTGAACTTGTCTCCAATTGTCATTAGCAATCGATTTTATGGGATGGATTATGTTACTCCAGATCAGGAGCTAAAGGGATCAGGGTGTTTCTCAGGGCCTGAGTTGGGGGTGGAGAGAGTGATGAACAAATTTCATAGGACAGTTTAAAGGGAAGAAGAAGGGTCCATTTCCCAAGGAGGAAGAAGGGACAAATACAGAAGAGGGACCTAGGTAGCTTTATTGTGAGCTACAAGGGGAAATCTAAAGGTCTCAAGGATTATTCAAATCTTCCAACACCTATGGATACAAGGTCAGAAAAAAAAAAGGGAAGGCCCAACGTGATGGATGATGAATCTTCCAAAATGGAATAGGTGAAGGAGGGCCACATAGAAACTGTGAGTGGGTGTGGCACAATTGAAAGCTTCTCCTCAAAAGAAAAATCTTGAGATAAGGAGGATGGTATGGCCACAGTTTCTTGGCTCCAGGAAGATGGTATAGATCCTGATGCCCCTCAAACCATGGCTCAAGGGTCATCAGTAAATGAGGCTGACATTGGTGAAGCTCTATTAACTAATAAAGATGGATCAAAGAGGGCGACTAAGATAAAGATTATTGAAAACCCATGGGATCTTCTCATGCACTTTGATGATGAGATTTTAGAGAAGAGAATTATTATTCAGGATTCTAAGGAGGATGCAAAGAGGATAAATGGGAGACCGTTTCAAGTGGTGTTAACCATAGAAAAAGGGTATTAGATCATCAAAAAAGATTTCATCTTGACTAGAGGCTTCAATGATAAGAAGATAACTATGGAAGAATTCTTGTAGGCATGGGACAATGCGGCCGATCATTTTTAAGATGCCATCAAGGAATATCTAGTTCCATAGGTATCAGCTCTTTCATTGAAATTATAAAGGGATGATTGATCTTCTTGTTTTTAGTTGGCCTTTGACAAATTTTTCACTTTTTATGAAGTTTGATGCTCTCAGTTGTACTTTTAGGTTTAACACATTTTCAATAAATGTGTTTTATAATAAAAAATTAACTTTTAGGATAGGTGAATGTTTTAGAGGGAACAATGGATCCGTGAAAATATATCTTTTAGATATAATGGCATCCATGGATTGAAGATATCTCTCAGTAATGACCATTAATTCTCAAACCTATACTTATACATCGAAACATCCTCCGACTTTAGCTTCAATTGATGAGTATTTTGATTGAAGGTTGATTCATGAGGATATTTAAAATATCCCTCACAGTTTGAAGGATATCAGAAATAAAGTGTAAATTGATATTTATGGTCATGGAGATAGGTGTCTGTATTTTATTAATGCTGAATCTATTTAGACTCCTAATAATAAAGGTATATTCAAGGGTTTGAAAATGTATTTTTATAAAATAATTTAAACTAAGGCAGACTTAAAGAATCAGATTCTATAATTTTCTAGACATTTGAAGATACCACCTTTGATAGTTTCCTTCAACGTTATTGTAGAGATATTATTGTAAATGTTTACTCTTCTCAATTAGTTCATGTATTTATAATATACGTTCAATATGGTTATAGAGCATGGAACAAGGGATGAAACAATCATAAGAAGGATATTTGAATATTATATATATCTTATAAATACTTCTATTTTTTGAACATCCTAATCTGTTAGTACCTCAAATATCTCCACAATATGCCTCAACCTCAACCTGAGCATCATTTTAAATTCTTACATCTGTCTTATCTACTATACCAATTACAGTAGCATATGGTCTCATACTTTTCTAAGAACATATCCACATCATCCTAGTTAAAAATATATATCCATTCTTGGATCCACTACTTACCCTAGGAATCATACTATTACTCTTATAAATGGAAAAGAAAAGTAAACTTCTACCTTTCCAAATAATGAATATTCTAATAATTATTAGTCTGTAATAGGTAATTTTGAAACATTATTGAAGAGTTAAAAAAATATATCTTTATTATTATTTTAAATATCTTTGTTATTTTTATTTTGTTTGATTTTTTTATGTTTATTTTATAATTACACATTTAACAATTATAAAACCTTTAATAAAATCCCAAAGGGGAGTGAAAAATATCGAATAAACAAATGAGAAATAAATATATTATTTCATATGAGTAAACTACCACAAATTATACTCTTAAATCGATTATTATGGATATTTTTAACATAAATTGTGGTCATAAAAATGTGGAGATTATTTTATTATTAAAATAATTAATTATTTTAATAATCATAAATAATATGTATATTAACATTAAATAACCATATATCTTATAAAAGATGATTTAATTTATAAAAATAGTGAAAATTTCACTATGTTTGGTATTGACCACAAGACATATGCATCGACCTTTTTTGTTTACTGAGTGACCACAAGACAAACCATAAACCACTTGTTGTACCTTAAGGGAGTATCAAAATATTTTATTTCATAAATGAATCAATCAACTAAATGATAAGTTTATCGACTGCATGTTTAAAAGATCATCTTCAATGAATTTTGAGAGAAACCATACATATCATTGATCTCAGCATCTTATGTATCTACCATATGAGAAATATGGATATAAAAAAAGTATACAATCTAATGAAAGACAAAACAGAGTGACAGTCTTCATAATAAAATTTTTTGAAAAGTATTGGATCAAACAAAATTGTAAGGTGATCAACTATGAGTTAAATTGATTGACCGTAATTTTGATTTTATCAATAGTAAGTTCAAAAAAATATTGTATAAACTATCAAAAATTTAAACCAAAAATCTTGAAGTATGCATGTGACCATTGATACATACCAACAACATTTTCAAAATACTACAATCATGGAATACTGATGTGTAAAGGCTTAAAGTGATCCTACCACAATGTAAGTTTTATTGTACTAAATATATTAACTCAATAATTTTTCTATGTAGAATTAAATTTCTATTAGAATCATTTATTAAACATAGATTTCTCACTAAAGTACGAGGATATCCATTCATGATTTTTGAAAGTATATTTTCAAAAAAATATTTTTCCTTTTCAAAAATACTTGATACATGTGGCATGGATGATTATGACATAGAGAAATTTAGAGATACAAAAATATAAACAAAGACGATGAACTAGTACTCAGTTTTTTGACATATATGACACTTCACATGGTTGAAATACATTGATACATTAGATAATATTTGAAATTCTCTATGCTTGAAATCCATGAAAAAAAGAGACAATTAGAATTGGAGAATCTCATTTAGAACAAAATAATTTCATACTCTACCACATCAAATTATTTCTCTTCTCTTACTCTATTTTTATTACTTCTTATGTGAGTGTTCTTTATATTGAATATATTTTATAACTACCTCTGTTGCACTAATTTATATTGCAATAAACTCTCTCTATTAAACATTTTCATATACATTAATAAAGAACAATTAAAGAGGATTTGTTTCCAAGTCTACATACGAAATTTTTTTATATTTTTATTGCCCCACATAGAATAATGTAAGAGGATCAATATACCCTAGAAAAACTTTTATGATTTTTTGTAAAACCTGATCATGGTTTTGAATCAGTTTCATTATAATAAACTATTTGGGAACACATGATTTCAAAATGGAGAGAACATGGTCTCGATTTGAGACTAGGCCTCTTATTTATTCCACCGTTTTTTTATCCATTTTTAAATCTATTTTTAAATCTAACAAGTATATTTTGTTACATTGTATAAAAACACTTATATTATTATCAAAATTATTTTTTGTTTTATATAAAATTTATAATTATTGTAAATTTATTTAAAATATTAAACAGATTTCAAATTTAATTTCACTTTGTTATGATCAATCATTTAAGAATATTTTTGAAAGATAAATTTAAATATTAATACTATTTTATTTTATTGGATCATATTTTATAATTTGAGGGATTTATTTTTTAAAATAAAGTTATGTAGAAATTTTAATTGGAAATTAAATTCGTCCCCCTCATGAGTTTTGGACTCTGACCAACAATACAACTCACCCTTTTTAAAATGAACCACAACTGATCACTTCTCCCCTAAAACAGTTAAACTCCAAGAGAGAAAATCCCTTATAAGATCCAAAGTCACATTTTGGAAAAATAGAACTTCAAAAACATAGTTTTGAAATTATGAACCTGTATTTTGGGATTATCAATTGATCTTTTATGTTTTTCGAATGATTTTTGAGTTTTTCTTCCCCTCTTCATCTGAATCAGTTGAAATATTTTTTTGGAGAACAAAACTTTCTTACCGAATTTATGATATTCCAAATATGTTTTTAATGATTTATAGTTTATCATTAATTTGTTTTTCATGGATTTTTTGGAGTTTGTCCTGACCTATTAGTCTATAATAGTTCTTCCCCCTTGTGTTCTTCTATAATATGTTTAGTGTATAATTATTTCACATTTTTATGGATTAATTGACCCTATTATAGATATTTTCATTTTGGTTCATCAATAATACTCAATTTTACTAGTTTTTTGTTTCAATTCCATTATATATATAAATGTGAACTATAGATAGATATCCTCTACAAAATAATTAATTATTTTTAATTTATATTAATTGAAATTTTAAAAATGCACCTTTGGAATGAAAATGGTTTTTATCAATTAGGTTGAGAATTAATATACAAGATAATTTTTTAGATAACAAATTAGTGTTCCTGATGTTATAAATAGGTGTAGGCCGTATAAATATTAATGGACTTTGGATTATTAATTGGGTTACAGTTTGGGTCGTACTAGTAACTATATTTAAAATTATAATGATCAAAGAGTATGGATAATGGTTTTCTTGTATAAAAAGTCCATCAGATCTGATGATTTCATATATATATATATATATATATATATATATATATATATATGTTTCATTTATTTTTATATTTATAAGTATAAAAGTATATATTTTTTTTATGTGTTTATAACTATATATATATATATATGTTTTTATATGTTTATATAGATATATCAATATTTGTTTATAATATATTTAAATCCTTAAACATCCATGAAAAAAAATTGTCACATCACATTATATAATCATATTATATGAGAAGTTACCTAGCCTATAATAGGAAAAAAAAACCTTCAAATAGAGGGAGAACATAATTCTTTCCAAAATATAGTTTTTTTGTCTCATCACATATGTGTGTGGATCAACATGTAAAGATGAAAGTGGTGGTAAATGGTTCTTTGTAATATTAATGCATTATTTTAGTACATATAAATATATATTTCTAAAGAAACACATGTTCCAAAATATCCAATAACTCTGTAAAAAATAATATTTTAAATGTTTTTAATTTTAATTAAGCTACTTAATCGAATGAATACCTGAGTTAAAATGTTACAATCAATTTAATGAGGTGATTTATTTTATCATAACCCACTCACTTATAAATATGATAATATAATGGTGTATTAAATGAAAAAAAATTGTTAATCCTGGTTTATAGAATGGTGATTCAATTTTGAGTTTCTAATATTAATTTGGGATTATGATCTAGAAACAATAACATTCATAGAAATCCATGTTCTGTGTATTAAAACTCAAAATTCATTACATGGGATGTTGAGATGAGTGAATCCAAATTCTTTATTATTTTGTTCTTCAATATGAACTCTAATAACTTATGTTGACCTGGATAACCTTTAACAGAGTGAATTAACCATAGACGATGATATCCATTTTAGAAATTTACATTATCATCCCCCTTGAGGAATCAATTTAAATAAAACATATCATAAACCTTATTATAACTATAAATATTACTACTCTATAAATTCATATAATTCTTGGTAATTATATGTTCTAATAGTTTGTTGATGTAATGTAAATTTATATTATATATTATTTCAATATATATGTGCATATAAATAATATCCTTTTAGGATGATAATCTCATACTTTCTATGTATTTATTTATTTTATTAAATATAAATACAACTAAATAGAATTGCATGGATATGAATTTTAAATTAAAGGGTGGAAATCATATTAGAAACGAGTATGCAGATGTGATTAAATTGTTCATCTTACATTCCAAAAGTAAATTATATGAACAATATTTAATCCTTTTAAGTTGTTTACATAAATTATATTAAAGAATAATTAATGAATTGGAGTAGGAATACAACTTTAATTTTCAATGAATAAATAGATGTGATAAATATTATTCTAAACATAGGGAAAAATTAATGTAGCATGTTACTGAGATAACATTAGGTTTTATGGATCATATTATATGATTTTAAGTGTGAATGGTGATGGAGACCATATCGGGGATATGATTATAGTTTTATATAATGATGAAGATCATATTGAAGAAATTGAGATGACCATTTAAGATGAACTTTTGGATTATCCAATTTTAGTTTAGAAGCTAAAGAGTTGTGAAAAGATTCAACAGAATGATAGTTGTACTAGAAATACAACATTTTCATCCATATTGAAACTATGTTATTTAAAAGATAAAAATGTATGAATTGACACCAAATTTATTAATCAATATTCTCTCTTGAATGATATCATACCAAAAGATAAGGATCTTCCTTTGTAAGTATTTGATGCTGAAAAATGATATATTCAATGGGTATAATTTTAAATGAATTAATTCATATCCAAATGATTGTCCACTATTTCCCAAGGATAGGCAATCACTAAAAAATTAAAAAAAGTGTGGTGCATCTCTGTACAATAATGTTTAATAAAGTCCATTGAATGTTAATTTGTGAATTAAATTCATTCTATAGTTTATATGCCAAAATAAAATGGAGGAGACTACAAGGAAATTGATTTGGGACATAGATACAAAAAATAAATATGGGAAACATCATCACCCAATAGACTACTCCTAGGGGATAAAAATTGGGCATGAGAATATTAAATTTGAAAATGATCCATGAAACCTTCATATTTTACTATCTAAAGGTATAGAGAATCCTTATTGGGTATAATGTAACACTCATTGTATATATATAGTTATGTTAGTTAATTATAACTTCTCATAGTGGTTATGCATGATGTAAAAATAAACTATGTAACATATTTATATATATATATATATATCCAGAACAACAAAATGGATAATGTTATTGATGATTATTTGGACTAATTGAACTAAGATATGAAATTAATCTGATATTCATGTGTTATATTGATTGAAACTTATATAAATTAATATTTCACATTGAGATCCATGTTGTAGGGGATGATAAATGACTTTCTTAGTCATATAAATTTTAAAGATATATAATTAATGAATCTCTATGATGATTAATTTTTTAAGAACACACACACATAGTTAGGATGAAACCTTCCAGGAATATTGTGTTTCTAGGACATAGCAAATTTCTTCCCTGACAATATAAATACCAATCATGGATGACATCATTAAAATAAAATTGAGAAGATGATTAAACAACGCCTCTAACACTGGGGGAAAAGTATTGGAGAAAGTCAAATATATTATCACCACTTTGGATCAACATTCATTAAAAACATATTGAAAATCAATTAGAAAAAGAGACCATTATGTTTTGATTATCATACTAGAATTTATTGAAAATCAAAAATATTCTTGATGTTATTCATGTAGAAACAAATTTATGTGATAGGTTCATCATCAAAAAACTAAATGCACCATGGAAAAAAGGTATAATTAAGTTTATGTTGGACATGATCATCATGGGGATATTTAGAGATTTAGTTCCTACAAATGGTGATAGGTGGAAGTTTCTTCCTCTAGATGCTTAAAATCATTCTAGGAATTATAGATATCAGTTTTAAAACTTCATAAATTGTGTAATGGTTATAAAGTACCATTTAAAAATATCAAGAAGATCATGTGAATCAATGATTTATAGTTAAATCTCTTGAAATCACATGATTGCCTATTTTTATATTATATGTTTTCCTATAGAATTATTTTATTTTTTTAAAAAAAATCTATCATACATTAACCAATATTTTTTTATTTTTCAATGTTATATGTGTTGAATAAAACAATAATTGGATATTAAATTCAGAATTTATTTATGTCCAATAAATTTCTTTAAGTGAGATAATTTTGTTAATGGAGAAATTTTTTACAATAATAATTCATTAGTTTTTTTCATCATTACCAGAGAGCTAATTATAATTATTAATGTCTGTAAAATGTAATGATAACTATATTAATTTGATATATTCTATTCATATCTATATAAATGGATGCATTGAAATATTTTTAGTATGAACAATGAGAACTGATTGGTAAAAAAAAGAAAGAGGTGGATCTCATTTTAGGGATGGCAACCTTAGTGGAAACAATGTGTTAGAGGTATTAGAGACAAAGGTCAAGGTTGAGAATTACTAGAAATTAAACATGATAAACGTTTCTAGAAGATGTGATGACTAAGCCATGTTGTTGGCATATCATCTGGTTATCTTTGTAGATTTTGAAAAGATGTCATTTCATGGAACTAAGATATTTCCCCCATTGAATGAATGTGACACCTCTATTCTCTAATGGATGTAGAATGAAAGTCTTAACAATATAATATTATCATATAAATTTTTATAATTTCTTTTAGTGAATTTTTTATTGTAATTTCCACGTTCATTGATTACAAATTATTACCTTAGAAGGACTAGACCTAGTGGAAAATATGTATCAGTATGGTTTTTTGGTGTTCTTGGACTTACGAATTATGAACAAAAATGTCATAAGGAATCTTTTTGAGCAACATTCCATGTTTTATTTCATCATAAATACCAGACATAGTGTTAGAGAGATTAGTTTAAGTTCTTAGTTTCATAATATGTAATTAAATATTTGGTGTAGTAGTTTTTTATGGTCATGAAATGATATTACTAGAAGAAGTAGGTTGTAAAAATGTTTTTTCGATGATTGAAAGTACTCTTGATCAAATTAGGTAGAATGGAATGTTCAATTATTAGTGATAGTAATTAATTTGTTATAAGACTACTGGGATCCTCATGTAAGGAGATATATCAAGAGTATGGAAGAATTTCACAAGAAGATAGTGGCAGTATCAGCAGAGTTACTAGAATATGGGAATTCTTCATGTTTATAGGTGTCATGTGGTGTGTTTCATTCATTAGGTTTTATTTAGAGAATGGTGGAAGGATATTAAGATTTAATATGTTAATAAAAATATAATAACATTATAGAAATAATATAAAAATTATTTTAGAATTTTATTTCAACTAATAGATAACTCATGTTCTTAAAAGGATATATTATATGAAGCTACTAGTTTTTTGTTCATGTTGATGGAAAATTAATCTAATTCCAATATTTTTATGAACTTTTATATGGATAATGGAAATTAATGATTTTGGTTCTATGGAAATGATCATATAGATGATCGATATAAAAATGGAAGGACCTTCAATGATTAATCTGGGATCTCAAAGAGTTATTACAATGAGGGAAGCAGTGAGAGTTAAGGACCTCATTGCTGTGGTTTCCCTGAAGGAAGTTTCTGTGTGATTTTTTCTTGCAGTAGACATCAGAAATTATAGAAACTATATTTACCAGATGATGGTTGGTTATGATGGTGTTTTTCAGAGTCTGATGTAACAAAAATAACATTGGTGTTAGTGAAGATTAGTATTTAAGTATTCAAAAATGAAAATAAGTATGATAGAGTGAGGCACAAACATGGTGCACAATGCAATATGTAGCTGGGAATTTCAATAATATCGGAGGATAAAGACTCATTCTTAATTTATTTGGAGAAATTTTATGTATTTAAAATCATATGATTTTCATACAGTCAATGAAGAAAATTATATTTTTTATCCAAAATAATGAGGTTGGACTAATTTAGTGGGATCATAGATGATTTATGCAACATAGAGTGATGAACCATATAGGCATTGTAGAAGAATAGTAAATGAGAATATGGACTCGATTTTACATTTATGTGATCATGAGAATATTATTCAATTTAGTGATTGTTGACATATCCTATGAAAACAATTCTCATGTTAAAATTAATTTGGGTTCGTCACATTTATTAAAGAGAGAGAGAGATATCAATTGATAAAGTTATTTTTTTGAACATTATTAGATTATTTTCTCATAAAGAAATTGGAATGTTAATTATCAATATTAATCAATGATAAATGGAATTTCTTCTTCATTAATTTAATATATGGATGTGGTGTCTATATAAATGGTTATAAGGAATTTTTATGATTATAAATTATCAATTCCATTAGGGTTTAAAAAGCTAGAGGTGGATCCCCTTATAGGGAAGCCAAACTTGCACAAAATAGAGTTGTAGTCACCAAAGTTAATGGAAGAGGCTGATACATGCAAGGGATAAAATAGGATGGTTGGATATAGATGATTCTATGAACAAAATGTGTTGGTGGAACATATTTGGGTAGTTTAGGTAGAGTTCCAAAAAATGGAAATTCATGTAACCTAGATTTTTATACACCTTAAAAAAACTAATGCTTTCATTCTATTGTTTTCATAGGATTAATGTGTAAACCAAATAATGTGGTTTTGCATTTTTTTTTTGAACTTTTTTACTTCATGCACATTTTTTTCAGGTGATTTTTCATTTTTATAATAAATAAATTTGGAGGAATGAATGATATGAATCGATAAATCAGTGTAGTGGATAGGGTTCCAGGACATTCTAATTCAAATCCACAGTGTTATGGGGAATCTTCTAAGGAATGTTTCCATAATTATTTCTTCTAGACTGGATCCCCAATAGTATGTGGTAATGTTATAGAGTATTTTTTTTGAAAAATATGGAAAAGGAAATTTTTATCATATTATGCGAATTAGATTGTTCTAACCACCATCATTCATTGGTATAATGTTTCACATGTTGTTTGAATTAGTTTTAGATATTATACTATTTGGTCATGTACATTGTAGATGGATGTATGCCCTTATATTGTATATTAATATTTTGAAAGGATGTTTCAAAAACAATTGACCAAAATGTTTTATTATGGAGTGATATATTGCTGAGGAATCCATTGAATTCTGTACTATCTATATGTATAATGTAGAGTTCCCTGGTCCTCCAAAAAATCATTACAATACGTATATTTTGGGGGAATGCGATTCCAAAATATATGTTTTCATAATTATAATTATAGAGTTGGATAATTATAAAATTTTGGTTTTTCATACTAATTTAGATGTAGTATTATATGTTGAAACTCACAAAATAATTTTTAGTTATTTTAATCAACAAAAGGCTTAAATATGGATCTTAAATATATATAGTAAAGATTTTATAATATGGTTTTGACACCATTTTTTAAGTTTTCAACTAAATTTTTGAATTCTATTTCGGAATGATTTTTTTGGCTAGCCAGATCAAAAAGTGGGAATGTATTATCATATAATGATTATGTATTTATTATTTGTATGTTATATATTGTCGAATATGATGAATACATTACCATGAATGATCATATAGTTTATATTATGTAATAAGTTATTTATGTATCTAGTAATAAGGATAACAATCCAAATTACATGAATATGTCATTCTTTGGTATTACAAAAAATATGATAGATTCATTTTAAAACATTTCAAGTGATGATTTTTCAATTTAAGTGTATTGATAAAAATAGTGAAGTTAAAATTGATGAATTAGGATTCATGAAAGTGGATTTTTGAAAGGAAGGTTATAGGGATGAACCATCCATAATGACTTCACATGTCTTTCAAGTACATTATATCTTATATCCTTCAAACAGAAAGTGTTTGATTGTTCTATAAAAAGCCCAAACCACTATACAGTAAGGGTCAAAAAAACATTTTTCATTTTGAAAAAAGTTATCAGGTTTTGGAAAAAAAAATTCCTAACCCTATTTTAGGAAGATCTAAGGATTACATCTTATACTAGAAATAATAACTGAATTCATACCATATATCTTTAAATAATAGAATAATGAAAAAAAACTATTAAACAAAAACTTGGAATCCTAAAAAATTGATATCATATGTGCTACTATAGAATTTGGAATTGAAATCACTAATAAAACATGAAAATTATACATAAATTACACTTTATGAAAATGAAAAATGAAGAAAATTGATAATAGGAAACATAAATAGAATAAAAAAATTCTGAACAGTAATATAGACTTCTTAATAATAAATCAACATATTTGTAGAAATAAAAAAATATGTAGAAGAGGGTGAGAATGTCCATAATAGGGTCTGTGAGATGTTGTAGCAAAGGATGATTCTATAGTGAGGAGGGGAGATTTTGAAGTGGATGAGGGGGTGAGGAGGGGAGCATGATAGCAAAAGTTGATATGGTTCTAGACGTAATAGTGCATGAGAGGGGCGGGAAACTATATACCGATTCGGTTATATATATATATGTAGTTACTGTAATTAGATTTAAAGTCACCTTTATTTTCTTTTCACTGAAATTTGTTTCTAATAATCATAACATTTGATATACTGGATTACAATTAGACCAATATTTCTATCTAATATGGAAATTACATTAATAGATTTATATTTTTGATTTCAGGAAAGTTTTTTAATAGATTGAATTGACGAAACCTAGTAATATAATTTTTATTAAAATAATATACTAATTTAAAATTGTAATATTTAGTATAATTTTAATGTTCTTAAAAATATATAATAATTTATTTTAGGTTTATGAGATAAGTTACCCTCTAATTCATAGAACGTGAAAAAAAGTTGAATAAGGCAACAAATGACTTCGGAGTCCATTCTATTTCTTCTCAAAATAATTTATCAATGGAATAATAAAAACATGAAGGAATTTATTTTTGAAAAAAATAATGTGGGTTTTCTTTAATATAATATTATCAAAATAAATGTTTTATTTTTTCATGATAATAAATGTGTTAATTGATTAGAATTTTAATTTTCTAAAAAAAATCAGAAGAGTGTTCTTGTAATTTTATTTTAATCCATTATAAATTTTTCAATTCAACACATGTACATTATTTGATATTTATATAGGTTTTATTATCCAAAATATTTCATGATGTAATTTTAGGATAAGGAGGAATAATATTTTTGAACATGAAAATAATAATTGAAAATAACTTTGAACGGAGGATATTTCATATGAAGGAATGTGTACACTCATCAAAATTGATATTTTTTTCTGAAAAGGTTGAACACACATTCTCAATATAGTAAAATAATTCACATTTCTAACATTTTCACTATATAATTTCTATGATTAAGCATAAAATCATAACCTCCCATTTCTAATAAAACATGGGAATGTTGTGGGTGTAGTAAAACATGACGTATCTGATATCATGTCTGGGTGAGGTTGAACAACTTCTATCAACGGAGTAGAGATATGCACATGTCTATCTTGGTCACCATAATAATTCATGGGTAAGGACAATGAGACTAGTTTCCCCCTCCTCAAATAATAACATGGGTTTTGGTTGAGGGTAGAAGAAGAAGGAACTCTAATTTCATGGAACTATGTGAGTTGAAGAAAAGGTATTGCTTCAAATTATTTCAAATTAGTGTACATTTTATATGCCATAGATTTCACCCTTTCTAATTTCAGTTGATTAAAATTGTAGAATCATGAATGGATAATCACATTACACCAAATAAACAATCATCATTGATTAAAACCCCACTGAGGATAACTCCATCCATTATAGAACTCGATGAGGGTTGATATGACCAATCAGTAGGATGTGACTCTACCATTATGGTGGAAGTTATCCCACCTATATTTTCACTACATGGATATGATGGAAATCCAAAAATAGAAAATATTGAATGGGTACTTCCCCTAATACACAAACATTAAGGATCTTTATCCAGATATATGGTTCTTTAGGAATCATCCATCCCTTCATCCTTTCTTCCAATTCCATGGCCTCCCTACATTTACAAGTAAGGGAGGTGATAGATCTATGGGGTTGGTTAAAGGATCCATGGATTTATTTGAGATGTTCTGAGGATAATGAACTCCATATTATACACATGGGAGGATAAGGGGATGGTTATACAGTCATGGAAATGTGAGAAACATTGAGAGATGGGTGTTTGAGGGTGGGATTTTTGTACTCAATGATGGTGGAGGATAATAAAGTAAATTTTTTCTACATTGAAGGGGAAGATGGAGTTTTCTTCATGATGGATGTCATATTTTTTGTAATGGATAGAAGTGGATTAATAGTTTCAAAGAGAGATATAAATGATATAATGTTGATAAAGGGAATTGATGGAGGGGCTATATGTGGTAGAAATAATTATATAAAAAAACTCAGGTAAAATAAGGATTGCATAAAAACAATTGCAGTAATTATGAAGCATATTAAAAAGGGAAATTAGAGATGCTTTTTTGGAATATTAATATAAAATAAGACTGACCAACTAAAATAATAGGGATGTCATAAAAATTTAATAAAATAATCAAAGTATTTAATAATAATAAATAAAACCTTTTTACCATATTTTAAGAATATTATTGACTAAGATTTAACATGGAACATGATGTCTCAATGTGAATGGTTTGATCAACATTAAACTATCATGGATGGATTTTTAAAAATGGTGAATGATAATTCCTTGAATAAAATTGGAATCAACACCATCAAATTGAAGATGCAAGATAGCATAGTTTGAATCATTCAAGTATTATGCCATGTGAAGGGGATAAAGAAGAAAAAAATAATTGATAAAATTTGATGATATCAGACGAAAGTCACACACCGAGGAAGGGATGGTAAGGGTTGTGAAGGAAATTGTTATATTGATGAATAAATAGAAGATCATAAATAAACTATACATTTTATGGGTGAATTTTATATAGATGTAGTGATAGTTTTCAAATCATCTATATCAAAGGAAGTATTGATAATGTTATAACATCAAAATCTTAGTCATATTTCTAAATGTGGATGGAAGATTCTCTGATATTGTTAGTTTAATTGTAGGATTTCAAAGGTATACATACCATTATTAGGAATTTCGTTTTGATTTGGAAACACAATATGATTTGTGGAACATCAGTAAATAGAATTAAGGAAATCTTATAGTTGATCAATTTGGATGACCGAAAAACATTAATTATATCCTAAGGAGGGTAAAGGTAATTTTTAATTTTCATTAATGACTTTTTTAGGATTTTTTTTGGGTTTTAATCAATAGATAAGAATTCGTATTTGATATCTTAAAAACAATCAATGTGATAAAGCATATGGTATCTAAAAAGAAGATAATATGTTTTATTTATCACAATTGTTGATAATATATAAGTGATGAGTTTTTTTCATTTTTTCAAAAAAAGGATTCAAGAGGTAGTTCATGGTGGCATAAACTCCTCAGTATAATGGAGTGGTATAGTGGATGGATAGAACCCTATTGAAAAAACAAGGGTGATGCTAAACACTGCAAGAGTCTCTAATGTTTTCTAAGAAGAATTTGTGAATTCCTCCTACTATGTGCTCAATCAATCATTTTTAGTGGATATTTATCATAAAAACATATAGAAATGTGGACTTCTATAGACACTAATTATTTTCAGTTGAATACTTTAGGAAGTCTAATATATGCATTGTTTAATGATTATGAAAGATCAATGTTTTACCTGTAATCAAAGGAATGTATCTCTTTGGGATAAACTAAAGGTGTGAATGGGTATCATTTATGGGATCCTCCTACCGATAAACCATTCATCAGTAGAGATGTTATTTTTGTTGAAGACGAGGTGAAAATGATTATTGATAAAGACATAAAGAAAGACAGTACAAAAACTACAACAGTTAATGAGTAGGATGAAATAATGGATGAACATGTTTCCATATATGCATTACCAGATCATGATGATCATGTACAAAATGATTTGGGACAATAATGGTAAAATTGAGAGAAAGGAGAACCAATATGGATGTCAAATGATTCCCCTGAGAATAATGTTCAATATTACTTATTGAAATTAGATAAAGAATCATATTATTTTATGAGTAGACCTAGAGTGTGAATGTATCTTTAGGGATTGTGGAGTTGAAAGAGTTACATGAATCGCTATACAAGAATAATACATAAGATCTTGTTTCATTACCTCACAAAAGGAAGGCCATTGGGAAGAATTGGACCAAAAAGAACAACTGGGATGAAAGAAACTAGTTGAAAAAATATCATGTGATATTGGTGATCAAAGGATATTCTCAGAAGGAACATATTTATTTAAATGAAATATTTTTTTTCTACTGATAGACTAAGAACTATTAAGGTTTCTCTGGGAATGTTTTCTATATACACAATACATCTAGTGCAGATAAATGTGAAAACAAGTTTTCTCCAAGGAAATATTGATAAAGAGATCTATATGCTCCATCCAGATTTTTTTATTTCAAAAATGGTAAAGAAAGAGTGGTTTATATGTTGAAAAAATATATGTATAGTCTCAAATAGGAACTGATGTGTTCGTAGTAGATATTTTATCCCATTATCATATGAATTGAATTTTTTTTCTTAATTCAGATCCTTTAACAAATTTAAATAGTTTAGATGGTAATGATTTTGTCTTTAAACTATTTTATATGGATGATATGTAAGTATTAGGACCCAACAATGATTAATCCATGAGATTAAGACACAATTATCTAGGGAGTTTGACATTAAGTACTTAGGACCCATGAACAAGATTCTTGGGATGCATATCCACTTAGACCAAAATAATCCAAATATTTGGATACTATAGAATAATTACATAACAAATGTCTTTAAATGATATAACTTGAAATAATATAAGAAAATATCTACCCTTATTCCTATTAATTTCATGTTGTCCTCTATGATGATTCTTAGCAATGATGTAGAGAGGATAAAAGCATCTCCAGTGTTGTATGCATAATCCATCTAGAGTTTGATGTTCTCTATGTCTTTTACTAGAAAGTGTATTTCATATGTTGTGGGATTATTTAGTAAATACATGGATATTTCTTTATGTAATTATTGTTACAGAGTGAAGGGGATCTTTAGAAACATTAAAGAGACCTGAAATACTGTATTATGTTATGGATGATTAGATTTTACAATTAGAGGCTATGTTGATTCAGGTCATGTATGTAACATCCCAGGTAATTGATGAATAAGAAATATTTCATATTTATTAATATTTGTGAATTAAATATTAATTTTACATTAAAGGGGTTTCTATGTTCGATAGCATACATGATACGCAACAATGGGTTTCTTTGGAATCTTACGTTGCACACTAATAATATAATATTATTATTTTAAATGGTAGTTAACTCTTAGCTATTTTATTAGAGGGAATTAATGAAACTAACTACAATATAATTGTACATTTTTGTTAAATTTAATTACATTATCCCATAAAAAGTTATAGTCTTAAAATGTGAATGAATCTAATTTTAAGCATAATTTACACTAAAAGCCCAATTTATCGCCTTTTAATGGAGAACCCTATTTAAATATAGTTTTGGTCACTTTAATACATTCTAATTGGCCAAATAAAATCCTTCTTTAGAATGGGGAAATCTAATTTTACTTTGGGTAATTTTTTGGTATTTTTCTGTAAAGTTTATTTTTTAATGAACAGTGAAAATATTGCATTTTAATTCAAAAGTTCCATTTAATCTAATTTTTATATTTCTTAGATAAACTTTTTAGTTTATTTTAAAGTGAAATTAAAATATATATTTTTACTATTGAATCCAATGGTGATCATTGGAATTAATTTCACTTTGAATTTGGACATAAACAAGTATCAATCTTTTGAGAGTTATTATTTCTTAAAAACATGCTATTTGTTTTAACAGGAATTAATTTTTAAATTAATTAATGCCACTTCTATGTT
The DNA here is from genome assembly GCA_963277665.1 of Viscum album. Classification (NCBI taxonomy): domain Eukaryota; kingdom Viridiplantae; phylum Streptophyta; class Magnoliopsida; order Santalales; family Viscaceae; genus Viscum; species Viscum album. Next base: position 166,350,038 of record OY728165.1, on the reverse strand, counting down.
TTTAATTTTTAAAAATAGACATAAATTTTGAATTCGGAATATGAAATAATTCTTAGGTGGAATTTTTGGTATATTTCTGAAAAACTTCAATTTTTGATGAATAGTGAAACCACTTAGTAGTAGTTAAAAAAACTAAATTTTTCATTTCAATGAAAATTTAACACTTTTTTAAATTTAATTTCAAAAATCCGACATACATGGTTGTTATCAAGAAGGAAAATTTGGATCAATAAGATGAAAATAATTTTTGGTGACTCGTAACTTTTGACTTTTATTTACCGCGGTTAAAGGTAAATTGGGTAATTCAAGGTTAAAAGAATATTATAATAATATAAAATTACCTTAACACTTGTCCTAACCTTATTGAATGAGTAGAGTCCGACCATGTACATCCTTGGGTCAATTGTGGGACCCCATGGAGCCACTTATGAATGATAATGACAGTTTAGATTAATTAATTTAATGTGAAGACAAAATTGATATTAACAAAAATATTTTAGTAATTAATTTTTATATGGTGTTATATAAGTCTCATTTTAGACTATAAATATTCATTTGAAATATGATTATATTTCCTACATCATGGTATTTTTTTTATAATTTTTAGAAAACATATAAATTAAATTATTTATGACATAATAATGATGCAGTATTTACTACATTAATAAATCATTTAAATAAATAAGATTATAATGATTAAAATAATATCCAAAACATGTACAATTATTATTGAAGTATTTTATTTATAACATGAATAATCTTATATTTGACTATAATTATTTCTGGACTACTATAAACAGAATATAATTATATAATAAAATAATGTTTTCACACTTTTCTAAAGATTCTCTCCTCTCCCATATAAAAGGAGACCACGTATAACAAATTCCACCCAGCTCTAAAGCAATTTGGATCGTCCAAACTCTGCCCAATTAAGCTACCCACATCCCTATACTCCTCCTAGAATCCTTACCTTAGGCAGAAGGCACTTAAAGAAGTCTTTTTGTTTCAAACTAAAGGAAGTTACCCAAATTAAAGGTAACAGTTTCTCTTAATTTGTTTTCTTTTATTTTACTTCTCCAACCCCTAAAATAATTTTATTCCTTTATTTTGTAACAAAACTAGTATCCTAAATATACTAGGATTTTGTTAAGTGATGCATTCAAAATACCCTTACACACACCTCAATCTAATGGATGAAGAACATAATGTTTCTATGGATGGCAAACTAATGCCTCACGAAATGATGATTGCTCAATTACATCTTACCGCCTCTCATGGTGGCCATTATGATGGAACTCTATTATATATGATATATATTATTTTGATTATTTCCTTATTCTTATATACATCCCATTTATAGCATGCCTTTATAGTTTCCATAGTGGTTAAATACAATTATCTCATTTGAGGAAGTGCGGACTACCGCCCCCTCAAAATGATGTGATTCATTAATGCCTTATGTGGGATGTATAAAGGTTGAAGTTAATAATATTATATATGATATTATACTGTAATTATAATATGCCTATCTATCATTATGTCTTATTTCTATTAAAATAAGAAATATAAATGAAAGAAGCATTCTTGAGAACGTACGGCTTACCGTCTCCATGAACGGTGCATTTCATTTCTTACCTCTAAATGTTATGATATATTATAAATACACGTATATACGGGATATATATGATATATATTATATCTGAATAATGAATATAATTATAGATATAATAGACTATTGACCACATGGACAACTTTTAAATATAATGTGCTCATTATTGACTCAAGTATGAAATATTGGCAAAACAAATGTTATTAACATAAATGACTACATAATGTTTATAGCATGGTAATAAGTGATATAAAAGGAACAGTAAACTTGAAAAAGGTTCTTAAGAAATTATAAATTAACTTTAGTTTATTATTCAGGAGATTAAAGAACGATCGAGTCAAGTCAGACACGAGGTAAGGGACTTCGTCTCAATATCCTTTCATTGAGGCATATTGTATTTTAATACACGATTTTCTTTTTATACGCTGTATAAACACCTTTTAATTTTCATTTATTTCAAAGGGAATATTTTCATATGAAGTGTTTTAATAAATGATAAAAGGAATTCTTTTTTCGTAAGTGGTGACAACGACCTTTCCACCGCCATGAGTATTATTTCATCTTTGGCTTCTTTAACAAGTCAGAATGCTTTTAAAAGGAAAAATAAATACCATATATTCTTTTTATGTATTTTGGTATTGAAAATGATTTTGATAATGGATTTATTATTTCAATATCTTGAAATGATATTTTTTTATTCCAATGTGGAAATGTTATCTTTCATTTATGCTTTTGTTATGTGTTATGATCATGTTATGGTTCTTGGGCATTATTTATATATATGGGTGGTTCCGTGATAAACCTAGGGCAGGTGAGCCCTAGATAGCTCTCCAATGCATTGGGTAACATGATAGAGGTAAACGTGAATGTTTTTCCTAATAGATTTAGGGAATATACTGTGATGGGTCTTCCAAAGTAACTCCCTATGTATATGTGATAGCTACAATGTAAGTATGATATGGATGCCCCAAGTTACCTTTATGATTAATGGTTTCTATGTGTCTTTCATAAATCTTATGATTTTATGAGGTAAGTAAATGATTTCATGTTTTTTATGTATTTATGAAAAAATGTTTTCATTCTTTTATTTATAATCCTTACTAAGCTTTTTATCCTCATCCCACATTTTGAAATATTTTCATAGGACTTAAACATGAATAGGGTCAAGGATAGGATCAAGGAAAAGTCTTGCTATCTAAAACATTGAACTAGACATGACTCTTTTTTTCAAGAGTTTTTATTTTATGAACAAATGGAAACTGTGTAGATATGTCTACCTTTTAATCTTTTGAGATGTAATAGTTATGTCCTAATTCTCTAAAACTCTAAACCTAAAAAGAACCCCATTATGAATTATTCATTTAATTCAATGTTATGTAATGTTTAAGGACAGGTCCTTATAGTTGGTATCAGAGGTTGGTTTATATAATATTTTGAGTTAGGGTATTGTTAAATTAATATCCATAAAGTAATTTATGTTAATATTGGAAATCATATAGCATTTACAGATTACCATGTTGCTTCACCTATGATATTTCTATGTTGAGTATGGTTTTCCGCAGAGGAAACAGGGCAGCTATGTTTGGATGACATCATGAGGAAGACAACCTTCCAAATCAGTAACCTAATATGGTCGAAATCAGAACTGAACAGTTTGTTACAGTGATGGAACAGTTGACTCAGGCTATAAATGGTGGGGGTATCCATGTACGAGATCAGCCAGATCAGCCATAGAGGAACATTTCCGTAGTGGATCATTTCATGAGGCAACATACCCCATCATTCAGAGGATGATATGACCATGTGATGGATGAAGGGTGGATTAAAGTAATAGAGATGATTTTTTATGTCATGGGTTGTTCATAACATCAAAAGTTTAGTCTTGCTATTTACCATTTTGACGGTGAAGTTGATCAGTGGTGGTCGATGGTGAAAAATATCAGGGATAGTGAGGATATTAGTGCTCTTGATTAGGATGAATTCAAAGGTATGATTCTTGAGAAATATTTTCCTAAGTTGTTTCATCTTAGAATGGAAAAAAATTCATAGAATTGTGGCAGGAGGCTGACTCAGTGGCTGCTTATGAAGAAAAATTCACTCGACTGGCAAGGTATGCTCCAAATTTCATATAAGATCTTGATAGTAAAATCAACCGTTTTTACATAGGATTAAAGCCAAATATCGAAGGGCATTAGCTTCTCGTGAGTTCAAAATTTATGAAAAAATTATTTGTCGTGCGAAGCTGGAAATGGCTTTTCCGATGATCAGGTATTTTTTGACAAACAACAGAATAAGAGGTTGAGGTGGCAGGTGAAAGGGAAGAACTCTTAAAAAAAGTCTGATGGTAGGAAACTTAAGTTTATAGTTTGTGAAAATTATGGTAAAAAGCAAGCTGGGGAATGTCTTTTGAATTCTGTTAAGTGCTACTGATGTGGTAAAATGGGACATAAGGCTCGTAATTGCACTGAAAAAGATTCGGGTAATGGTAAGACAAAATTTGATTTACAGTCAGTAAAGTATTTTAAGTTCAATTAAATGGGTCATTATGTAAATGAGTGTCCAACAATGAACTAAACTGAGGGAAAGCATCCAGACTACAAGCAGAAAGGGGTGGTGAAATCCTTTGTAACTACTTCAGCAGATGTTGGGCCATCAAACGAAGAAGTATCAGGTACACTATTTGTTTGTTCGGATTATGCCAATGTGTTGTTTGATTCAGGGTCTACACACTCTTTAATTTCTGAGAAGTTTTCTAGTAAATTGGGAATTCAATCTCATGATATGAATACTAAACTTATGGTAAAAACAACTGGATGAAATGTTGAGACAAAAATAAAACATAAGAACATTCATGTCCTTGTGTGTGGAAAGAATCTACCTGCAAACCATATTGTTTTTCCTCTAGTAGAGTTTTATGTTATATTGGGCATGAATTCGCTTTCTGTTTATCATGCTAAGATTGACTGTAAAGATAAAGAGGTTTCTTTTCAGAATGATTTTCAGTTTGTATACAAAAATGAACCCTTGTTGTTGATAAAATATCAGGAAGCTGAGAAACTAGTAAAAGATGGAAATGAATGTTACCTTGCACATATTGTTGAAAACAAAGGAACTGTTCAGATTAATGATGTGCCAGTGGTAAATGAGTACCTTGATGTTTTTTCTGATGATTTTCCTGGTATTATACCTGATCAGAAAGTTGAATTTACTATTGAATTAGTTTCTATGCTAAGCCAATTTCAAAACCACCTTATCAAATGGATCAAATTCAACTTTTAGAGTTAAAGAAGCAATTGCAGGAGTTATTAGATAAAGGTTTCATTCAACCTATCACATCACCATAGGGTGCTCCTATCTTGATTGTTAAAAAGAAAGTTGGTTCAATGGGACATTCCATTGATTATAGAGCATTGAATAACATCACTGGTAAGAACAAGTATCCTTTGCCTCATATCGATGATTTGTTTAATCAGCTCCAGGGAGCTCAGTATTTTTTAAAGATTGACTTGAGGTTGGGGTACCATCAGTAGAATGTAAAGGAATAATATGTTCTGAAGACCATGTTTCGTACTAGATATGTCCATTATGAATTTGTAGTTATGCCTTTTGTGTTAACCAATGCACCAGCTGTATTCATGGATCTTATGAATAGAATTTTCAGTGAGTTCTTGGATAAGTTTTTGGTTGTGTTCATTGATGATATTTTGGTTTATTCCAAAAGTAAGGAGGAACATGAAAGTCATTTAAGGGTTGTCTTGAAAAACTTAAAAGAAAAGAAACTATTTGGTAAATTCAGTAAGTGTGAGTTTTGGTTTCAACAGATTTCTTTCCTTGGAAACATTGTTTCAAAAAATGGAATAACTGTTGATCCTGCTAAAACGAAAGTTGTTGAAGAATGGCCAAGACCCATAAATATAACTGAGATTTCTAGTTTTCTTGGTTTTGTAGGTTAGAACCAGACGTTTTTTGAAAATTTGGCACGGGTATCTAGTCTAATGACTAAGTTAACTTGAAAATGTGTTAAGTTCATCTGGACAAAAGAATGTGATGATTGTTTTTAGGAATTGAAAAGAAGATTGGTGAATGTTCCAGTTTTGGCACTGCCTTCTTGAAATGGTGAATTTGTTATCTACACTGATGCTTTGTGGAAGGATTGGGTTGTGTCCTAATGAAAAATCATCAGGTAATTGCTTATGCTTCACATCATTTGAAACCACATGAGTTAAATTAACCTACACATTATTTGGAATTAGCTGCTGTTTTTTTTGATTTAAAAATTTGGAGGCATCATTTGTATGGAGTGAAGTGTGAAATATATACTGATAAAAAAATTTAAATTAAATATTCACTCAGAATTAATTGAACATGAGACAGAGGAGATGGTGGGAATTAATCAATGATTATGATTGCACATTCCTTTATCATATGGGAAAAGAAAATAAAGTGGCTGATGCTTTGAGTTGAAAAAGTAATACTTCATTAACCATGTTACGTTTTCAACGAGATACTTTGGTTTTTTTATTTGATGAACTTTCGAATAGAAGTTTTTGTTGTAGAAAATTCTTCTGTTTTGTTTCATGTGTCAGTGAAATCATCTCTATCAGACAGAATTAAGAAAGCGCAGAAGGAAGACAGTGAGTTGTAGAAAAAGGTTGTGTTGGTTCAGAAGGGTAATTTGCTTGATTTTAATGTTGATAATGATTGTGTTTTGATATTTGGAAAGAGATTATGTGTACCTTGTGATTCACAGTTGAAGAATGAGTTGTTATGTGAAGCTCATTGTTCTCTATTTTCAGTTCATCCTGGTAGTACAATGATGTATAGAGATCTTCGGGAGTATTACTGGTGGGAAGGAATAAAAAGAGATATTGCTGATTTTACTATGAAGTGCTTGACTTGTAAGTATGTTAAACAAGAGCAGAAGTTACCGAAAGAAATGCTTCAACCTCTACCGATGCTCGAGTGGAAATGGGAAAATATATCAGTGGACTTCGTTGTAGGATTACCAAAGACATCTCAAGGTAATAATGAAATCTGGGTTATTTTTGATCGATTGACTACATCTTCTCATTTACTACCTGTTAGAGATACATTGTCTCTAAATCAACTTGATCGGTTGTATGTTAAAGATATATTCAAGTTACATGGAGTTCCCCTCTCCATTTTATCTGATCATGATCTCAGGTTTACTTCTATCATTTGGAAAGGCCTTCAGAATTCATTGGGCACTAAATTAAATTTTAGTATAGCTTTTCATCCTCAATCAGATGGGAAGTCAGAATGAACAATTTAGACCTTGGAAGATATGTTATGTGCTTTTTCAATGGACTACCAGGGATGTCAGAACCAACATCTTTCTTTGGTTGAATTTTCATATAATAACAGTTTTCATTCTAGTATAAAGATGGATCCATTTGAGGCTTTATATGGAAACCATTGTCAAACTCCAGATTTTTAAGATGAGGTAGGTGAAAGAAAGATGATGGGACCAGAATTGGTAGAAGAGATGGCAGATAAAGTTCAGTTGATTCAGACGCACATGAGAACAGCTCAGAGCAGACAGAAAAGTTATGCAGATTACTGGAGGAAGGATCTTTCCTTTGAGGTAGGTGATCATGTCTTTCTCAATGTTTATCCATGGAAAAGTGTCATGTGTTTTGGTAAGAAGGGAAAGTTGAGTTTGAGGTTCATTGGACCTTACGAAATTCTGGAGAATGTTAGATCAGTAGCGTATAGACTAGCTTTACCTCCAATGTTATCCTAGGTATATAATGTTTTTCATGTTTCTATTTTGAGAAAGTATATTCCAGATCAATCACATGTTTTGAGCCTAGAGGTAGTTCAGTTGGAAGAGAATCTCTCTTATGAAGAACAACCAGTTCAGATTCTTGACCGTAGAGAACAGGTGTTGCGGAATAAGGTAATTCACCAGGTAATGGTTTTGTGGAAAACACGTATGGTTAAAGAGGTAATGTGGGAATCTGAAAATTCTATGAGAGATAAATACCCCCACTTATTTTGTTAGGAGAATAAAAATTGCGAGGACGCAATTCCCAAAAGGGGGGAAGGATGTAACATCCCAGGTAAATGAAGAATAAGACATATTTCATATTTATTAATATTTGTTAATTAAATTTTAATTTTACATTAAATAGGTTACTATGTTCGATAGCATACCTGATACGCAACAACGGGTTTCTTTGAAATCTTACGTTGCACACTAATAATATAATATTATTATTTTAAATGATAGTTAAATCCCAGCTGTTGAATTGGAGGGAATGAATGAAACTAACTACAATATAATTATACATGTTTGTTAAATGTATTTACATTATCCAATAAAAAGTTAGAGGCTTAAAATGTGAATGAATATAATTTTAAGCATAATTTACATTAAAAGGTCGATTTATCACCTTTTAATGGAGAACCCTATTTAAATATAGTTTTTGTCACACTAATACATTCTAATTGACCAAATAAAATCATTATTTATAATGGGGACATCAAATTTTACTATGGGTAATTTTTTGGTATTTTTCTAATAAAGTTCATTTTTTTAATGATTAGTTAAAAATATTGCACTTTAATTCAAAAGTGCCTTTTAATATGAATTATTTATATGGTTAGATTATTTTTCTAGTTGGTTTTAAAGTGAAACTAAAATATATTTTTACCATATAATCCAATTTTGGTCATTGGAATTAATTTCACTTTGAAATTGGACATAAAAAAGTATCAGTCTTTTGATAGTCATTGTTTCTTAAAAACACGCTATTTGTTTTAACAACAGGAATTAATTATTAAATTAATTAATGCCACATCAATGTTTTGAATTTGTAAAAATAGACATCAATTTTTAATTCCTAATATCAAATAATGCTTCGGCTAAATTTTTGGTATTTTTCTGAAAAACATCAATTTTGAGGAATAGTGAAACCACTTAGTAGTAGTTAAAAAACTGACTTTTTCATTTAAATAAAAATTTTACCACTTTTGTGAATTAAATTTTGAAAATCCAACATACATGGTTGTTATCAAGAAGTAAAATGTTGTTCAATAAGATGAAAATAATTTTTGATGAATAGTAACTTTTGACTTTTATTTACAGCGGTTAAGGGTAAATAGGGTAATTAAAGGTTAAAAGAATATTATAATAATTTAAAATTACCTTAACACTTAAACTAACCTTATTGGATTAGTATTGGCCGACCATGGGTATCATTGGGTCGGTTTTGGGACCCCATGGAGCTACTTATGAAAGATAATGACACTTTAGATTAATTAATTTAATGTGAAGACAAAATTGACATTAACATAAATATTTTAGAAATTAATTTTTATATGGTGTTATATAAGTTATATTTTAGACTATAAATATTAATTGGAAATCCAGAAGGATTTCCTACATCATCGTATTTTTTTATAATTTTTAGACAACAAATAAATCAAATTATTCATGACATAATAATTATGCAGTATTTACATCATTAATAAATCATTTAAATAAATAAGATTATAATAATTAATATAATATCCAAAACATGTCCAATTCTAATTGGATGATTTTATTTCGACTGTGACTCATCTTATCTTCGTATATATTGATTTTTGGACCATTATAAACCGAATATAGTTATATAATAAAATAATTTTTTTACACTTTCATAAAGATCCCCTCCTCTCCCTTATAAAAGGTTACCACTTATAACCAATTCCACACACCTATCAAGCCATTTTTCTCATCCAAACTCTACCCAATTAAGCTCCATACATCCATCTCCTCCTCCTAGAAGCCTTACCTTAGACAGAAGTAACTTAAAGAAGTCCTTTTGGTTCAAACCAAAGGAAGTTACCCAAATTAAAGGTAAAAGATTATCTTAATTTGTTTTCTTTTATTTTACTTCTTCAACCCCTAAACTCTTTTTATTACTTTATTTTGTAACAACACCAGTATCCTAAATATACTAGGATGTTGTTATGGTAAGTATTATAAATAAACTTACACACACCTCCATCTAATGGATGAAGAACATAATGTTTCTGTGGATGGAAAACTAAGGCCTCACGAAATGATGATAGTTCAATTACATCTTACCACCTCTCATGGTGGCCATTATGATGGAACTATATTTATATATGATATATATTATGTTTATGATTTCCATATAGTTCTGTAATTCCCATTTATATCATGACTTTATGGTTTCCATAATGGGTAAATACGATAATCTCATTTGAGGAAGTGCGGACTACCACCCCCTCAGAGTGATGTGATTCACTAATGACTTATGTGGGATGTATAAAGGATGGAATTAATGATATTAAATATGATATTATACTAGAATTATAATATTACTATTTTGATTATGTTTTATTTCCATTAAAATAAGAAATAGAAATGAAAGTAGCGTTGATGCGTACGTACGGCTTACCGTCTCAATGAACGGTGCATTTCATTTCTTACCTCTAAATGTTATGTACTATTATAAATACATGTATATACTGGATATATATTATATCCAAATAGTGAATATCATTCTGGATATAATGGACTATTGACCACATGGACAACTTGTAAATATAAGGTGTTCATTATTGAGTCAAGTACCAAATATCGACAAAACGAACGTTATTAACTTAAATGATTAAAAAATGTTTATAACATGGTAATAAGTGATATAAAAGGAATAATAAACTTGAAAAATGTTCTTAAACAATTAGAAATTATCTTTAGTTTATTATTCAAGAGATTAAATAACGATCTAGTCAAGTCGAACACGAGGTAAGGGACTTCGTCTCAATATCCTTTCATTAAGGAAAATTGTACTTTAATACACGATTTTCATTTTATACGCTCTATAAACACCTTTTACTTTTCATTTCTTTAAAAGGGAATCTTTTTATATGATGTGTTTTACTAAATGAGAAAATGAGTGTTTTTTTATGTAAGCGGTGACAACGACCTTTCCGTCTTTGCAAGTATTATTTGATCTTTGGCTTCCTTAACAAGCAAGAATGTTTTTAAAAGGAAAAATAAATACCATATACTCTTTTTAAGTATTTTGGTATTGAAAATGATTTTGAGAATTGATTTAGTATTTCAATATCTTGAAATGATATTTTATTATTTTAATGTGGAAATGTTATCTTTCGTTTATGCTTATGTTATGTGGTATGATCATGTTATGGTTCTTGGGGATTATTTATGTATATGGGTGGTTCCGTGATAAACCTATGGCGGGTGAGCCCGAGATAGCTCTCCAATACATTGGGTAACATGATGGAGGTAAACGTGAATGTTTCTCCTAAGATATTTAGGGAATATACTATGATGGGTATTCCAAAGTAACTCTTTATATAGCTGTGATAACTACAATGTAAGTATGATATGGATGCCACAAGTTACCTTTGTGATTAATGATTTCTATGTCTCTCTCATAAATCTTATGATTTCATGAGGTAAGTAAATTATTTCATGTTTTGTATGTATTTATGAACAAATGTTTTAATTCTTTGATTTATAACCCTTACTGAGATTTTTATGCTCATCCCATGTTTTGAAATGTTTTCATGGGACTTAAAGATGAATAGGGTCAAGGATGGGATCAAGGAAAAGTCTTCCTGTCTAAAACATGGTACTAGACATGACTCTTTTTTTCAAGAGTTTTAATTTTATGATAAAAATGGAAACTGTGTATATATGTCTACCTTCTAATCTTTTGAGATGTAATAGTTATGTCCTAATTCCCTAAAACTCTAAACTTGAAAATATCCTCAATGTGAATTATTCATTTAATTCAATATTATATAATGTTTAGGGCTGGGTCCTTATATTGTAGGTGATTCTGATTAGAGTAAATCAATTATTGGTTATGTGTATACTGTTTTAGGGGTATACAGGATCTACCCTTATAAGATAAAATATATTTTGTCCTTATCCATGACAGAGGTAGAGTATATGGAAGCTACACAATCTTACAAAGAGGCAATTTGGATAAAAATGTTGTTATAGAAGCTTGAGAAAAAATGAGAATATTTCATTACTTTTTATAGTCATATATCCTTATATATTACATGAAATATATCATTTTATTTTTGGATTAAGAAAATTCTAATACAATATAATGTTTCTTATGATGTGGTGGAGGAAGGAAGTGTGGATATGGATAAAATTCAAACTAAAGAAAATATGGAATATTTCATGAAAAAAGTCAGCAGAAATTGATATGTTTTGATGGTATAGAACATTTAGATACCTTATAAAGACATTAGAATCATGTTTGAATTATATAAATGGTTGATATATATGCGATTGGTAATATATCAAATCTCAAAGAGGGAGATATGATAGATGATTTTGGGTAGAGAAAAAATAATGACCATTACATTTAATTCATTCAATGTTGTTGTCTCCCTACTTTTATTACACCAATTTAATTTTCTAAAATACATTTAATTGAGGGGATTCAAAAGGAGGGTGAAGGAAGGCCAAAAAAAATGGTTCTCCTACAACATTTTTTATCATTGTGTTCTAAAGAAACATATAATCTACAAGTTGCTGCTTTGAGTGTGATATTTCTTTATGTGATTATCCACATATTCAAGAGGGAATATTTTGGTTTTTTTCTTTTTTAATTATGAGTGAGTATGTGACTATATTCTACCACAGTGATATCCTTATATTTTTTTATGAATTTTTACACCATTCATTTAGGAATTTTTACATATTATATCCTGTTTTCATTTTATTTCTACATTTTTGCACATTATTTTCATCCCTTAATTATCATTATTCAAAATTACGTATTATTATAAATCCAAAAAAAATCATATCAAAGGTGAAGTTCCCACCTATGGAAATTCAAGAAAATGATATTTCCATATGGTGGTGAAATTTGAGATCGAAAAATTCAATTGAAATATTTTTTCATTTTTAAAAAAGGAAGATGTAAGTGGTGTTATTGTAAAATAATTTCCTACAAGTGATTGATGAAAATTAGATGCTGTGAAAGAGGAGAAATGGAATGAATAGGAAGTTATTAAATGGATTGAAAATGGAAGGGGTGACTCCTATTATTGGGAAGCCAAATTGGGTGCCCATAGAGTTCTAGAGGCACCAAAGTAAATGGTAGAGATTAAGACTTGTAAAGGTGGAGACCAGGAGGAGAGATCCAGAATATGTAATGACCAATGTGTGTTAGTGGAACATATTTTCATGATCCATGATGAATGTTCAAACAACCTAATCCTATTGGGTATTGTTTTTTACATTTCTCTTTCATGCATATTTTTTTATTCTTCCCTTATTCATTTAATGAAATAAAAATACTTTGGAGGACTGAGACTAGATGTAGGGATGACACGATGTGCTGGTTGGGGTTCCTGGACTTCCCAGTCTTGGATGCCAAATTAACGGGATATCATTGAGGGAATAGTTCCATGTTTTATTATTTTAACCCTAATCCCAAAAATTTGTATATGTACAAAATTTATGAATTATTTTTTTATCTCCTATTAAAAAAACAAAAACAATAATTATTTTTCATAAAATAAGTATTTTAATTTTATCATAAATATTTTTCATCCATCACAAATTTTATGACCATTACAAAAATGAATAGGTGTATTAAAAATATTGAAATGATTTATTAAATATGAAACTATGATATTTCATTATAGAATAAAAATTTGAAATTTAAAAATATTACATAATATATTCCCATTAAAAATTAACCTAAAATTTACCATTTATTTAATCAATTATTTTTACATATTTAATTTTATTTATGAAAATTAATTACTTGAACAGATTAAAAGTATGTAAATATTAATTAATTATAATGTTACGCCATTTTTTATTTGTCTCATTTTTTAAAAATTTTGTTCCTTTGCTTTATATATTTTTTTGTACTAAAAATTAAATCTTTTTTCCTTTAAATGTAATTAATTTCAAAAAAAAATTATTTGGGATTGAAACTAGATAAAAAAATTTTGAAATTTACTCCATTAACTATTTCTGTAGTTTTTAATGTAATTAACTATTTTTTTATGATTTTTTGATAAAAAATATTTATTTTGTTGTTTTCTAAGTGGTAGGTAAATGTGTGGTTAATCGAATGGGTATCTAAAAACTGAATAAAAAATAAAAGAATAGGTATACTAAATACTTTTTTGCTAGTAAAAATTTTAGTTGGTTAATATTTGATTTTTTTATTTTTTTTGGTTATTCATTTTAAAAACTAAAAAAAGTAGAGACATTATAACTTATATTTTATGATTACATTAAATTTTATATAACATATGAAATTGATTATAACCATAAAAAATAAATAAATGTTTTTCTTTTAAATTTCAATATTTTTTTATAAAATTTGATAATTTATATTTGATTTGGAGTTTTTCTTCAGGATAGTTATGTGATAAGTTTTTTACATAATGGTTAACTAAAAGGGTAACTAAATTTCCAAATAAAAACATGTGAATGGTTGTGGAAAATTAGTTACTAAAAACAAAAAATAATAAAAATTTTTATTGTATTTGGTTATTAAAATGATAACTGAAAACCAATATGTATTTCAATTTTTAATTTTAATTTAACTAAAATTGAAATTTTTTCATGATTATTTTTTTTTTGTAATCTATTCCGATTTTTACCATTTTCATGTATTATTTTAGAATTATTGAACCATTCTATTATATTAGTGAATTTATAACATTATAAATGATAATTTATTCTTTGAAAGATGATAAATAAAAAATTACTTAATTCAATAAAAAAATAGAAATTTTAAATTACAAACAATAATTGGGGGTTGTTTTTTTCATACATATAATCTTACATTCATTCTCTTCCAAATTTATATCATAAATTAAAATTCATAATTTTTAATAAACATTTTATTTTTAATGAATTGATGTGAGTGGTTTAAAAATTATTTTACAAGAAATTTCAAAAAATAATATATTTCCCTCTTATATAGCATGAAAATGATTAAAAATAAACAAAAAAGGTACAATATTTTTTAATTAATATTGTATAAATTTATTAAAACCAAATATAGTTAATTATAATAATTTCTAAAATGTAATTGTAATAGAAGTGTAAATTTTTAGCTTTTCTTTTAAAATCCAAAAAAAATGATTTTTTAAAATAAAATTAATGGGAAACAAATCATCTATGTGTAAACATTCATGAATTCTAATATGTGTGTGTGTCTGTGATATTTATTAAATCTTTTAAAATTTATTGTGATTTTATTACTCAGTTTCCTTATAAAATTTGAAAAAAAAATTAAAAAACTATTTTTTAAATATTTGAAATTTATATCTTACCTTGATAAATACAAATTTCATGTAAATATAAAAATTATATATATAACATCTATAAAAATATTATCTCACACAATACGTATAATTGATTATGTTTGTTGATATGTTATTAAGGGCGGAAATACATTTTTTCAATATTTCATAAATACTCTCATAGAATATGGAATTTTATTTCACCTATTATGTGATATAATTTTTAAAAAAGTTAAAAAAGATAATATTTTTATTTTTTAACATTTGGTAGAAATTTATTTCACAAATTATATGACATATATTTTATTTTAGTAAAATAGATTAGGACTTTATTAATATTCAATAAGATATTTATCGGTGCCATTAAAATGATTAAAATATTTGTGAGGATAAAGGAATTTTTCTATTGAGGATGGTTTAATGCTGATAAAATCATCTATCATGTGATATTATTTTTCAAATCATATACCATCAATCTAAATCAACCAATTAAAAAAATTTGTTATAATTTATAAGAAACATCATAGTATTTTTCAAATAATAAAATATGTCTTTACATTGTAATTTTTTGATACTATTACTATAATAACTATAATGATATTGAATTGATATAAAAATAACAACTAAAACCAATACAAAACAAATATTAAAAATTGTACAACATGTTAAAGGATTAACCATCTTCATACCCGATAATCATGTGCCTATAATTAATAAAATGTTATTTTATTTATTCTACTTAACAAAAAGATAAAAAGTTATAATTATAACATTATTTAATACATGATAAAATTTTATAAATTAAATGTATATTATGATTAACATAAATCTTATATAGTTAATATTAGATAACATAATATATAAAAAAAATATCACAATATAATATAGAATTATCACATAAATATAATAAGATATTTCAAAAAATGCATATAGAATATTTCACAGATTTTTTAAACCTAAAAGTTTTTTAATTATGAAAAATAAGATAGGATCGTTAATTTTATATGGAATTTTGAATTAAAATATTCTTTCCTCACACAAGGTACCTCTTAGTAAACAATAATTTTTTGAAATGATTTTGAAAATCCAATTTATTTTACATAGTTAGGATCACTCAAATCATATTTACATTAGTAGAAAGAAAATCAATAGTAAAGAGAGACATTAAATCATTTCAGATAAATCAGATATCAATTTAACGTGTTGTTGTTTTTTTCTAAAAATTCATAAATTAATCAATGATAAGTATCTTAAATATAAAGGAAATTAAGAGATATTTTTCTATCTTTTGATCATTTATTAAAAATTATATACCTAAAAATGTACATTAAATCATTCTGGTGGCATCCCATGTATGATTGACCTACATGTTTTTCTTACATATCACAGATGAATAAAATATTCAATTCCAAATGTTTTATAATAATCTAAGTTTGTTTTTGGAGTGTTTAATATTCGGTGTGTGTTTTTAGAATATGAATGAATGTAAATTATATAAATACACATTTTATCATTCATATTAGAACACATGGAAGATCATTAATGTCATATCATGAGTCAAATAAATTCGATTTTTTCAACCATATAAAAAATAGTATATGATTATTTTTATAATTTTTTAGACAACCTAGTGTTATGATATTTTCATTATAAGTTAAATAACTTTTTATAATTTTCTTGAAGATTTATATTTAGAGCTTCTAGCCATTGTTTCATTGAATTTGAGCTTAAAATCAAATAATACAACCTTGTGAGCCTACCATTATTGATTTATATAGATATTAATTTGAAAGTTTCACATTGCAATAAAAATTAAGCAACTAAGGTATATGAAAAATGAGGATATTTTTTATCGATAACATGATATAACTTATGGATCATTGGTTGGTCACAAGAATACAAATATGTTACAAATTAGTTTTCATTACCTCAATAAACACGAAATTCCAGTTATTTTTGTTCTCTTAATTATTTTTTATTGGGTATATTCTCATATATGGTGGGAGTTGTTCCTAATAAATTCATTTTGAATATTAATGTTATTGGTACCTAACTTAATATTGATCTGAAACAGTCAATCTTATATAGTTATATTTTTAATCATTATTAAAGGAATTTTTTAATTAAAATTAAGATATAATTATATGTTTTAAATTTGGTATAGTAGATATTAAGGGTAACTTGATTAATAAAATGATATAGAATCTTCAACATGGTAGTAAATGGAAAGGGCTGCAATTTTTTAAATAAATGAATATAGAGTACTTATGGGGAACATGGGGTGGTTTGTTGGTTATCATAATGTTTTGGAGGCATTATATGGATAAAATAAGAATAATAGAATCCATATAAATTATGGTGAATACTGAAAAAGAAGAAGATAATTTAATTTAAATTAAGAAATAAAAATAGTTACAAAAGTGATGAGAAAACAACTCTTTAAAATTCTTATAAAAATTATATCACTATGTAAGGTCTCTATTCATTCATTAAAAAAAATTATTCAATTAAATATTTTATTTTTCCAGTATTCTTGAGTTCTAAAAAATATATATACATAAATTGCAAACCAATATTTTTTATGGAATTATTTTTTTCACATATATACCTCTTTAAGAATTATTTTTTTTGTTGATGTATTATAAAATGATTCAAATATTTACAGTTAAAATAACTAAAATAATTAAAATTAATTTATTATAGACCTTAAAAAACATTAATACATATAAGAATGTTACTTTGATATAAGTTATAATACTAAAATTAAATTATATAGATCATAACACTTATCTAGTTATAGAAATACATAGGTTTTTATGTGCACTTTGTGTCTTAATTCCATGTACTATTAATAAAATGGACAAAAATACCATGAAACAAACATATTAAGAAAATAAAAAATAAAAAATTGAATTTTTTTATAAAATATTAAATAGAGTGAATTAATAATTTGAAAAATTTATCATGTAGGTACAATTTAATTTATACGAATGTATTGAATATATAATATTAGTAATAATATTACATGGATTGGTCAAAATGACCTTCCAATGATCCCTAAAAAAATTAAAAAAACAATAAATAGATATCTAAAATAAAATGGTATTAAATGATTCTAGAGTGCATATATTTACATTTACATGTTGTGTAGTAAGAGGATCCTTTCAATTAGTTCCTTATTATCAAATAATATTCAAAATTATTATTCTCTTTTTAAAATTTCCTATCGATTCTTTGATTTTCCTTATAAATAATTCTAATCCAGACTAATAAATGAAAATTTTCAATCATATTTTTTTAATGTACTTAACCATACTAACCTATTAGATTATGTGTTAAAGATGTTAAGATAATTTTTATAAATTATTTGTAGGATTTAATAAAATATTATAAAATGGGATTAGTTTTGTGGTGTGGGGGTTTGTGCGGCTCTATGGATGTTAGGGGTCATAATTTGGATCCTTTTTGTTGTGTTATGGGGTCATGGACATCAACATCATGAGGGGGTTCCATTTTAGGGAACCATACACTTTGTCCCTTTGGTTGTAGTGAGGTATTGGTGAAATTTTTATCAAGATAAATGGTAGGTAAATTATCATGGCATGGTGATCATGGGTATGAAATGGATCATAGAGTGGATGATTTTTCTTCCATAGAATTTGTATATTTCTTTACTTTGGTGCTTCAGCTGTATCATATCTTGGGTCAAGGAGATTGTTTGGATTTTCAGATTTTGGATTCTATGATGCGATGATTCAAATTATACATTTGATTTCCCTTGGATATATTGGGCTTAGTTTTTGGTTGTGGCACGATTTTTTATATTCGTTTAACAAAATCCTATTGTTGAATGGTTATAAAATTTAGTCTGTGGTTTTATATTTTTCAAAACGGATTTTTTTGGAGACATCTTTATTTTTTTTAGAACATCATTTATTCACTCAATCAAAATTAAAAAGATTTATTATTCAGATACCACAAAAACTTTTTAAATTTTCTATGATCCCTAGATTCAAGAGACAAATTTTTGGTGATCCATGTTGAGATTCATCATTATTTTTCCTAGTTACACCTTATTCTTATTCGAGAAACCTCTGTGGTAGTGCATTGGAGGATGTTAGGGATGTAATTTTTATGTATTCTCTATTTGTTTAGATTTATTGAGGGTTTCTCTATATGAGTTTGATCTTAAGGTCTTATTTTTCCCTCATTATTTCACAACAACTATTGAAGCACTAGTACTGGTATTTGATTTTGAAACATTATACTATTTTTCATAATTTTCAAGCTGAACCATTTTTTGTTTTTCAATTGATATTATATATTAACATATTGAAGATAATAAACCAATCATAAAGAAAACTAAATGGAAAGGGGTGATTCACATGCGTTTTACATGATTCATATTATTTCGTGATTTTTCATTTTGTTATCACTTGGTGTTTTTTATTATTTCAATGATATATGTGTATTAAATGTTGAAAATGAGTTTTCAAAATCTTCATTCATTAAAGGATTGTTTTTAAATCGGGTAAAAAATTGGTTGACCACCAAATGGAAGATTTGGCTAGAGAGGATGCGGCTTAGAGGAAGACATTGTGACATTTACAGCATCATTGATTGGGTAAGTATAGGGGATTATATATGATATTGAGATATATTACCAACTAGAGTATACTGAGATTTAATTCATTCTAATTCATTCTAATGTGGAGTATTGGGTGATAATGTGTCATGAACCGAATCTGGTCATCATCAAATATTGTGCAAAACATGACCCTTGATAAGGCCTGAAGGGTGTTTCCAGTCCCCATAAAATAGAAAAAGTGTCTGGGTATCATAAAATGTAATTTGGGAATTATTTTCCAAGTTCACAAACATATAAAAAATATACAAATGCAATAAACCAAATCTAGAATTTTCAAACTGAAATATCTTTTACAAAAATTCAGAACTGAATTACATAGTTTAAAACAACTCTTGAAGACTATAAAAAAGTTAAAAACCCAAAATAACAGCCTAAGAACATCCTCATGGTAATATTCACCACCCTCAAGCCATCTCCACAACACGACATCATGAAGGACAACTAAAAACCCGAACAATTGGCAGAAAAGTTGTACCCAAACCTATGTAAAAAATAACCAAGTTTTCTTACAATTAAATTTGTAAGTAGGGTGTGATCCAAATACTAGGAGGATAACAGCACTAAGAGATTCTATGTGAAAACCATTCAAATATGAATATCATGAAAGTTTCATAACATGAAGTGCTTGTAACAATTCTCTAAAAAGATTCAACTTTAAATAAACAGCTTTCAAGTGGGCTATTTTAAAGAATAAAAACATTAAAAAAAATTATGCCAACACTTATGAATTTTCCAAAGAACAATAATGTATGTCAATTGTAATAACAAATTAACTAATGAGCACATGCAAAGTGAAAATAACCCCTAGGCACTAGCTCATTGTGGGTCCTAGGTACATCGTATCTTGGTGAGAGTAACAATCACAATATCCATTCCCATGCACACGAGCCACTAGTAGATATCATACCCTTAACCTAGTGGTCCCCCAACACCATAATATTCATAGTTTAGTTATTCTTGTCGTCTTTAATCTTGTTACATGAAACTGGGTCCAAAACCCACAGGATCACTAGCATACTACTACATGTCCACAAGCCTAGATACTCGAGTTTCCCTCTTGTGCTAAAACACGTTAAAAAAGACAAGAAATAAAATTTTCACATTAAAATACCACTTCCACCTCACACATTAACCAAAAACCCCATGAATATAAAATATGTCACATAATACACTTTTTCATTCAAATGCATTTTGGAATCATACCCACACCAAAATATCCTAATACACATTTCATTTTTCTTAAACACATCCAAAAATCATTCAAAAAATTTTATAAAACCATTCCAAGAAATTAAAACTCACATAAAAGCCCACACACATATCACATAATACCCGTATCACCTTCAAAAATGATTTTATCATCAAACTCATACGAAAGAGTCCACAAACATGTTTTGCACCCACATCACAATATAATAAAACATTTCAGAAATTAATAAATCATTCTAAAATTGTTTGACATCTTAAATCACCACTTTACCTTTCAAAAACAAATATTAGGTGAACACACTCACCCAAAACGTACATAACCACCCTTTTCCCACTTTTTTTAACCAACTAAAACATTTAAAATTTTTATAAAACAAACCCAAAGGGTGTAACTATGTCTTGCACACAAAACCCATTTCAAAACCCCCATTGAGGGAAAATTTCATACCAATACCAATCCATAACAAAATTGTAATCCATATAAACATTTATTAAACCACCCTCAAGTGTTATAAATTTACCTCAAATAATACCACAAAAGAAACACATGAAAAGCACACATTTCCATAAAACACTTTCAAGGGGTATAACAATGTTTTACACATAACAACCAATAAATACCCCATTAGAGGCCCACATGACACAAAATCGTTAACAAAAAATAATTTTCATCCCCTTAAAACACTAATAAATCACTTTCACATGTTATAAAATACACCCAAGTATTACCCAAAGAGTCACACATGAAAATCAACCAACTGCAAGCTAAAATGAAACTATAAAATTAAACACTTAACCAAATCCATCAAAAATAGTTTTTTCACTACACACAACATACTAGGAAAATGAAAAATAATTAAATCATGCATTTTAACTCATCAAGGAATGTCTTGAAATGGAATCACCAACCTCTTGAGTTGAAACTCCCAAATCTTGCTGTGAAACATCAAGTGCACCATCAGCGCACAACAAGGAAGTGAAGAGAAACCTAAAATCTCAGTATTACACCAAAAAGACACCAAATCAAACCCTAGGATCCAAACCTAATTTCTGTAAATATTAGAACTCAATAAGGGGTGAATGAAACCCTAAGTTAAGGGAATAAATCAAAGAGAGAAATACTTACTTGCATGAATTTGATGTTTCCCTCATCAAATATCCCTCCAAAAATGAGTCCCAAGGGAGGGAGAGAGAGATTTGAGGATATCCATTGAGCTAGGGCACAAAATTGGGAATAATGGAGAATATTTGGGTTTATTTTGGAAGGTAAAAATTTAAATAAAAAATATTTTTATGAGATGGACACCCTTGAACAGTTTGGGTGCATGATTTAGTAAATTGTGCATCCATACCATGTGGAATTTTCTTCCCATAGAATACCATGCCAAAATCCTCCAAATTTAGGGGGGTATAAGGGGGAAACTAAGGGCAAAATATGGAGCAATGATAGGGGAGACAAATACCAAAAGAAAACCATCATTTCCACCGCAAAAGTTATCCAAATCAAGGGTACAAATCACCTAAACAAATTACCCCACAAGTGGTTCTACTTGGAGTGTCACAACACCAACTACAAATCACCACAACCTAACACCATCCCTTTATAAAAAGAGTTTTCTAATTACCATATAATATTCGCAAGTCCAAGGTCATATATCAAGAACACAGGAGACACCAAAAATTCAAACTCAGAACACCCAAAAACCAAGAGAAATCTAAGAACCAAAAAGATGATTTGAACAAAGAAATTAATTGAAAAAATAGGTGTGAAAATTCTCCCCACCATAAATCTTTCCTCCCTTAAAAATATTTAGAAGGGACAAAGAAAAAAACCAAACCCAATTGATGAACCAAGATGCACTCCATTACCAAGCCTAGCCCCTAACGGCCAAAACACCTCCACTGATCAATTAAGGATCAAATACTCTCATAAACAAAAACATACACCACTTTCCGGAAACAATAAAGAACATTAAGAAATTTTCCCAAAATAAAACTCATAAAACACTATCCAAAAAGACTCAAAAAATGTACCCAGATGAACAACAACAACGAACAAGGTTACACTTACCTTGCTTTAACTGAACTGTTGGGCACTCTAAAATTCCAACGTTTACCAAAGGATGATTTTGGTAGTTACATAGCTCCAAACAAGACTACCTACCACTAGGCCATGATCAAGTGACAATATAAGTTTCTAGTGTGGGGAGTCACAAATGGATCCCCACCATAAGAGACAACTCAAGTTTTTCCCGCGATGGAATCAGGGCACTAACTGGGGGAGGCCCGAATGGACTCTTGGGTATAAGTGGTAAAATACCATTAAACCTTTCAAAAAGAACCTAAATGAGAATCATAGTGTGTCTCCCCACCATAAAAACCAACCATATCATCCAACCATCATGGGACACCAAAGGTAGAACCCAAATTTAAAGAGTTGGGATGGTCGCATGGTTAATCTTCATAGTTTGGGAAATAGTACGCTAACCATGTGAATCCTTTTACATGCATGGTTTTTATAAATAATGGTTAATAATATCCATGCGTAAACCATTCAGCCAACCTTTCCAGAAAAATTCCCAACCATACTCCAAAAAATCAATATAAACCAAAGGGGAAAAGAATGACATTGGGCGATAACATGGGAATAAGGCCATCCACCTATTTCCACCGAACGGGAACAATAACGGAAAGGCGATGACCCAAGGAGTTTAAACTATTCCTATATTTCATATTGAGTATTAGACTTTGTGTAAGGGTTTGAATGACCCTAGTATTTCTCTTGACTACACGCCATATTTACTCTGGGGCTTATGTCTTTAGCCCAAAATATTGAAGCATCTTCGGCCTCGTAGTTAGTCTTTGGAAACCTCATTATGGAACTTATTCTTTCAGTGCCACAAACAACTACCCTGCAATCCAAGACAAGTTTTCCAAGACAAAACTCATTCCAAAACTCACCTTACCTTATCCCAACATGTCACTGAAACAAGGGCTTAGATTATGCACACACATTACACCTTGTTGCTTTGGGAGAGAAACAACAGAAGGAAAGGACACATATAAACACCTTCCTCTACAACAGATCATTTTAATGTTTTTCGAAGGGATACATACTCCTAACATAATAGAGAATCTTAGAGTGTTTCACAACCTATAATTTTATACTCAAATGATCACATGACATAACATGGCATCACTGAACATGACCATTGCGACTGATAGAAACTATACATAAAGGGGGGCCTTATAAAATTTCCCGAAACATCAGAGAATTAAAAAAAGTGGTCATTAACATCCTCTCATGACTATATTTCTCACACTGGTGGTTTAACATGAAATTATACTTTGAAGAGACTATGAAGATTCTTGAGGCCCTCTTAGGCACTATCCAGACACCCATAAACACTAACAAACCCAAATCACTTCCACCTTCGACAAATTAGGTAACTTAAGACACTAAATTTATTTCAACCTTCCAAAATCACTCTCCCACCACTAGAGGATCCTAAAAACAAAAAAAGGAAGTGTTTTAGACTGAATCTATAAAGATAATGAAAATGAGTCCTTATATTGATCAACCGGAGGGTCTTCTAATGGAGAAACAATCTGGGTTTCACTTCAGTTGTGCACTAACCCTTAATGGGGGGTGTACCTTATCCAACAACATAACCCAAGGACCAAACCAATCTTGTCCATTAGTTCAGATATATTGTAACTAGATCCAAACATATGAGGGAAACCACTGTAAAGTCTTCGCAAAATATTTTTTACTAGAGACCACTAACCGGACCTTCAACCCAACTTATCGACCAAACACCAACCCAGAACACCGTTCAAACAAGAGGGATTCTCGGACTCCAAACATCCCATAACATCAACATTTTGAAAAATAAAAAATAAAATCCATCTCAAACTAGTCATGAAGACATCATGGTTTCCTTTAAAATCATCTCTTCGAAAATAAACAGTTCACCAATTAGCGTATCCACCAATGATATGCATGATTATGCGCCAATCTGGTCACCCTCCTTATATCCAACCCATCACTCATACAAACATAGAATTCACCATTCATCATCCCATATAACCCCATGCATTTAGCCACTAATGGGGATACCAAAAGTTAAAACAAAAATCTTTTCCACTATTTAAAACCAAAACAGTCAACCAATACGTTATTTCTTCAAGACCGCTAACCACGAAATCAAAATCCCAATTTACATCATACAATAATTTTCATAAGGACACAACAATTCAAATAATAACTCAATTTAAAGCTATTTATATCAATTACAAAACATCTCATCCCATTAAAACACCTTTCATTAGTTTAGAAAACTCTCTTGGGAACATTTTTTTCAAAACTAACATTAACATAGTTCCTTCTTTCAAAAGAGGTGTAAACATACCACTTTCCATTTTAGAACATTTCTGAAAATTTAGTTCCACCTTTTCACAAATAAAACCATTCCATATTTATTAGAAAACCACTTAAAAAAACATTATTCAACCTAATACCATGTCATTTTTTCTGTAAAACCGAACTTCCATGATTTTAAAACTAAATAAAACAAGATAATAAAAAAGGAAACTTGTTTCGGTGGGTGACTTGGACATATGTTTGGCAGCAATACTCCAATCACTTCACTATCATAGAGGGGGTTCTATCATAATATCCTCATCTCCACATGGCTTTCCAGACCATGTGATCTCACTAAGACCATTAACCCAAATCTCTTTTCATTACCCTTGATAATCATCAAACCAAGAAAACCAAAGGACTTAGATAAATCAAAACTTCCACTGGAGTCACAAATCCGGTCATGAAGTGTAGTGCTCAATAAAACTACCCAAAAATGGAATACCAGGTCCTGAAAATCCTAACTCTAGGCTATCTCAACTGTTCCCCAAATAACGTGGCCCAAAGAGTTAACCTGAACCCCCTTTAATACAATTTTGTCACAAATCGAATCTGGTCACAAACACATCCAGTTCCAATCCCAGCCCGTGACAAGGCCCGAAGGGAATTCCTGATCCCCATGGTTGTCACAAGTTCCCATGTATTATAAAAAGTATTATGGGAATGACTTACCCAGGTTTATAAACATTCAACAACAAAAAAATACAATAAAGAAAATCTGGATTTCTCAAACCAAACCAACTTATAAAAAATTCAGATCTAAATTACATAGTTTAAAACAACTCTCAATGACTATAACAATGGTAAAAACCCAAAAAAGCAACCCTATAACCTATTCTTGGAAAGAGGCAATGCCCTCAATCCATCTCCACAACACGACATCATGAAGGACCGCTAAAAACCCATACTATGGGAATAAAAGCTATACCCAAACCTATGACAAAAAAAACAAAGTCTACTTACTCCCAAAGGTTTAATTAGGTTGTGATCCAAATCCTAGTAGGATACCACCACTAATAGATTTCATGTGATAAAAATTTAAAGATGAAAAGCATGAAAGATTTCATAACATGAAGTTCTACTAACACTTTTCTAAAAATATGCTACATTAAATAAACATTTTTCAAGTTAGATATTTTAAAGAATAAACAAATTAAAAAAATAATTCCGAAACTACTAAATTTTGCAGCCCACCATACCATATGCCAACAGTAATCACAAAGTAATGAGCACAAGCAATGGGAAAATTACCCCTAGGAACTAGCTCAAAGTGGGTCCCAAGTACCTCGTATATCAGTAGGAGTAACCATCCCAATATTTGTTCTCGTGTACAAGAGCTAGTAGTAGGGATCATACCCATTTACTAGTGGTCCCCAACATCATCATCATAATTTTTTAGTTAGTTTTTTCATCACTAATATTTTTACGTGAAACTGGGGACAAACCCCACGGGATCACTAGCATACTAGTACACATCCACCCACCTAGAAACCTGGGATTCTCTCTTGTGCTAAAACAAGTTCAACAAGACATGAAAATACAACTTCCACATCACACATTTACAAAACAACCACATGTATATCACATAAGTCACATAATCCACTTTTTTATTCAAATTCATTTTGAAATCATACTCACACCAAAATAGCCCACACTGCTATTCATATTTCTTTAACACTTCCACAAATTCATTAAGCAATCTTATCAAACATTTACAAGACATTACAACTCACATAAAATCCCAAAAACATATCACATAATTCAATTCTCACCATGAAAACTCATTTTATCATCAAACTCATGCGAAACAATCCACACACAAGTTTTTCACCCACTTCAGAATTTAGTAAAGCATTTCAGGAATTTATAAATTATTCAAAAAATGGTTGACATATTAAATCACCACTTTACCTTGAAAACCCAATATTAGGTGAACATGCTCCCCCAAACAGTCCATATACACCCTTTTACCACTTTTTTTACCAACCAAAACATTTAGAATTTTCACAAAACAAACCCAAAGGGTGTAACTATGTCTTGCACACAAAACTCATTTCAAAACACAAATTCAAGGACAAAACCATATCAATACCAATGAAAACAGAATTTTCATCCCTAGAAACATTTATTAAACCACACCCATGTGTTATAAATTTTCCTTGAATAATACCACAAAATATACACATGAAAATCACACATTTCCATTAAAAACGGTTTGAAGAGTATAAATAATTTTTACACATAAGTCCCATTAAAAACCCCCTTTTGCGGCATAAATGACACCAAAGCATTACAAAACCTGAATTCAAATCCCCTTCAAACACTAATAAATCACTTTAATATTTTATAAAATACACCCATATATTACGCTAAGTGTCACACATGAAAAACACCCAATTTCAAGGTAATGTGCAACTATAAAATTAAACGCATAACCAAATCTATAAAAAATAGTTTTCGCACCACAAAAAACATATGAGGAACATGAATAATAATTAAAATATGGCATTATAACGCAACAAGGAATGTATACACATGAAATAACCTAACTCTTGAGTTGAAACCCTCAAATCTTTGTGTGAAACATCAAGCACACCACCACCGCACCACAAGGAAGTGAAGAGAAACCTAAAATCTCAAGATTACACCAAAAAATAACCAAATCAAATCCTAGGTTTAAACCCTAACTTTTTGAAATATTAGAACTCAATAAAGGGTGAAAGAAACCCTAAGGGAAAGGAATTAATCAAAGAGAGAAAGACATCCTTGCATGAATTTGATGTTTCAACCATCTAATATTCCTTAAAAAATGGGTCCCAAGGGAGGGAGAGAAAGATCTTGGAGTTTGTCTATTGAGGTAGGGCATGAAATAGGGAATAATCGGGCTGATTTGGGTTTATTCTAGAAGTGAAAAATTGAAATACAAAACATTTTTTATGAGTTGGACACCCTTGCATTGTTTGGTTCCACAGTTTAGTAAACTATGCAGCCAAACCGTGTGGCAAGTTCTGGCCACCCAAAACCATTCCAAAATACCCCAAATTCATGGGGGTCCCAGGGGTAAACCTAGGGGTTGAGATAAGACAAGGATATGGGAGACAATGTACCAAATGAAACCATACTTTTCAACAAAAAACTCATCCAACTCAAGGGTGCAATCCACCACAACGTCTTACCCCACCAGTGGTTCCACTAGGTGTGTCACAAAACCATCTCCAAAATAGCACAACCTAACACCATACCTTTGACAAAAGGGGATTCCAATTACCATCTAGTATCCCCATGATCAATTTCATTGATCATGAATAGAAGAGACACCAAAAATTCAAACCTGAAACACCCATAATGTAACGCCCCGACCCCAGCTACCTAGAGTCGGTGCATTATTACATAACATTAGCATGATCACGAGAAAGATCAAGTCTCGAAAGACCGATTAGTTTAGTAGCCTTGGAATAACTAGATACATCCATAAATTTTTACATTACATCAAAAAAAACATCTTGTCTTCATATCCCCTCATACTATCCCTGCAGGTCATTCATAAATTACTTCTTCATAATCCTGGAAAAAAAATAAAACATTGAAAGGGGTGAGCTCAGATGCTCAGTAAGGATAACATTATAGTAGAAGCTTTCATAAATAACCATAAACACTTAAGGAAATTTATAACTAAAACAAAAGCCTTTTAAAGTTGAACTTCAGCATAAAATGGCAAAGGTAAAATGAAATAATGCCATTTACTTACTCACATGGATATTCTACTAGTCGAATGATCACATGCAATATCAATAACCAATTTCATAATGATGGAATGCATAATGCCAGACTATCATAACCACATATCCAAGGCCTCGTGCCAAGACTACAAATAAGATTTTGCCAAGGCCTTGTGCCAAGACACTAGTTTGTCTCATGAGACCTACCGATGCATCGAGGAGCTATAGCGGGCTCCACCCGTCACTTATTAAGTCCAATGCATTCCTCATATGAACATGTTTAAACATAACATAAACATTCGTATTAAAACTAGCATAGAAAATGTCAATACTTTTACCACAAACCATGAATGGTATAAAAACAGCACATCCACAGTCAAACATAACTCATTCGATAAAATATGGAAGATTGTATTGTATCACATTAACCTGAATCAAGAATAATGAAGGATGTTGACATAGATGAAAATAATCATCAAAACTATTTGAGAGAAATATCCCCCTTTTCTTGAAAACATTTAAAAGTCACACTATTTATCAAGAAGCCATTTAAAGGTAGATTTTTGAATCAAAGTGTCCCATACCACTTTGAAACTTTTTAAAAGGAGTTTTCATTTCTAAACTTTAATGTCCATATAAATAAATCCTTAAAACCATTTTTAAAACATGGACATTATTGAGAAAGGTTTAGACGAATAAGTCTTTAAAACATTTAAAAATGGTATTTTAGTTAGAGATTCTAACCAAAAGAGACACTTGAATACAAATAATTGAGGTAATAAAAACTTTGTAATATCATGAGAATAAATGGAATCATGATATACTATGTCAAAGTACATTATATACACCACATAAAAGTGATTTGGTGTATATCATCAAAGAAGTCTCAATGGAATGTAAATTGAGATGAAATCTCTCATAAAGGTTGTATCCTTAGGATAAGGATAAATCAATGACATAATTATGTGTGACAAATATAAATACACTAAATATGATTGGATATTCAGTGCAAAACAATCAAAGGACATTAACACATATCCTTGTAAAAACAATACCAACGAATTGGATGTTTAACTCAACAAATGGAGAATGAGTTAAAATTACTCTTATCAAATTCATATCAATGACTTGAGAATTATCAATGGAGTGATTATGTGTATAAAACTTATATACACAGGAAGGGGAGTGGAAATTATGACATAATCAAATTAATAGTGACTCCACACATAATCTTGGGGTAATATAATCAATGAAATATGCGTAAAGCCAAATGAGTGGAAATTGAAATTTCAAATTCCCTTATCGATTAGGTAACTTACGAAACATACACCCATGAAAGAAGTATCATACCCTGATGATGTAAATACCCATAAATTAAAGTATATTACACAATGAATGCAATCATGGGAAGTACACATACCCCACATGCAATAATTAATTGGTGAATAATGGAAATCTCACGAAATTAAAAGTGAGATAAGAAACCCCTTACCACGTCAATCAACTGAGTCGTATGGCCAAAAGTTAATAACCACCAAATTATTTACAGAATAACATGATTATAAGAGAATCATGATAATATATATCAAATGGCCGTACACAATACACCACTTTCAATAATTTAGTGGCGAACAACGGAAATCTCACGGAATTGAAAGTGAGATAAGAGAATCCCTTACCTTGAACTTTCCCTTAGTTGATGGTATGTTAACCTCCTTTATAATAATTAAAACATTGTTATTAAATTATACAATAATAATATACATCAGTATGATATCATATATGATCTTTTAACATTGCTTTATTAATAATATCTTAGTATTATCGTCGTTTCGGGTGATAATCGATTCGTTCTTCTTAAATGTTTGGTTAAGTAAGAAATGTTTGTAATGGATAGATTATATATTATTCATAATCAGAATGATATTAACATTATTTTTATCCCTAAAATGAGAATAAGACTTGAATGGATACAATGGAGGATGGATCTCATCGTGTTCGTGGAGACGGTAGTCCGTACGTACGCACGAACGCTACTTCCATTTAATTTTTCATTTTAAAAGAATTGAATCCAAATGATACATAGGTATATTATTATTCCAGTATAATATAATATTTTATATATGTTACTTATGTTCATTAACACCATTCTTTATACGTTCCATGTGTGTTATGAACGAGTCATATCATTTTAAGGGGGCGGTAGTCCGCACTTCCTCAAATGAAATTATCGTACGTATATACAACCTGAAATGAATAATGGTATGAAATAAAATGGAATTACAGAAGGTTATATATAAAATATGTATCATTAATATCACACTTAATTATAGTTCCATCATAATGGCCACCATGAGAGGCGGTAAGATGTATTTGAACAATCATCGTTTCGTGAGGCGTTAGTTTGCCATTCACAGAAACATTATGTTCATCATCCATTAGATGGAGGTGTGTGTATGTGTAGCTAGAATAATTATTATAAAAACATCCTAGTATATTGAGGATACTTTTTTTGTTACAAAAGAAAGGAAATAAAAAGAGTTTGGGGGTTGGAGAAGCAAAATAAATGAAAATAATTTAAGAGAAATCGTTACCTTTAATTTAGGTAACTCATTTTGGTTGGAACCAAAGGACTTCTTGAAATGCTTTATGCCTAAGGGGAAGCTTCAAGGAGGAGGAGAGGGATGTGGGGAGCTTATTTGGGCAGGGTTTGGACGAGCCAAGTGGCTTGAGAGGTGTGAGGAATGAGTAGAAGTGGTCTCCTTTTATAAGGGAGAGGAGGGGCTCTTTAGGAAAGAGTGAAAGTATTACTTTATAATATAATTATATTCGGTTTATAATGGTCCAAAAATCATTGAGGTCGAAGATAAGATGACTCATATTGTAAATAAAATCAACCAATAAGAATTGGACAGGTTTTAGATAATACTTTAATCATTATAATCTTATTTATTTAAATGATTTCTTAATGAGGTAAACATTGCATCATTATTGAGTCATTAATAATTTAATTTATTTGATATCTAAAAATTATAAATAAAATATTATTATGTAGTAAATCGTTTTAGCTTTCTAATGAATATTTATAATCGAAAATCCAACATGTATAACCCTATGTAAAAATTGTTCTTCTAAAAGATGTAAGCTTATGCCATTTTTATTTTTATTTTAACTTTATTAATATAATGTGTCCCTACCACATACAAGTGGCTCCAAGGGGTCCCCAAATCGCCCAAGGATGCCCATGGTCGGGTATGTGTCCACCAATAAGGTTATGACACGTTTTAGGGTAATTTTGTATTATTATAATATTATTTTTTTAACCCTTATTTACCGGATTTACCCTTAACCATGGTAAATAAAATATTTACCACAGTAATTATTCAAAATGTCTAAAAATAAAAGTTACCTATTTACACAATTTGGACATCCTGATTCCAAATATGGAATCCATTTTTCTAAATTCAAAACACAGAAGTGGCAGAAATTAATTTAAAATTAATTCCCGCTGTCAAAACAAAAAGCGTGTTTTTAAGAGGTAATAACTATCAAAAGATTGACACTTGTTTATGTTCAGTTTAATTGTAAAATTATGTCCAATGACCAACATTATATTAAATAGTAAAAATATATTCTAAATATACTTTAAAACCACTCAAATTCACAATTTATCACTATTAATTATTTTGATTAAAAAAGTTGTTTTTAATTAAAATTTAGTAATTTTCACTATTCATCAAAATATGAAAGTTATCCGAAAAGTACCAAAATTTCACCTTAGGCTAAATTCGATATTCCGAATCCAAAAATGAAGTCCATTTTAAAATATAAAATATATATAATTTCAAAATTTAGGTATTACTATTCATAACGGCTAGTTTGATTGGTTGTGGCGTGTGTTAAAACTCAAGGTTGCGTACAACACACGCTACTATTTTATTCAAAGGAAAGCGTACCGTGGAAGCTTGGGATGTTTCATTTTAAATTTTTTAATGTCCCAATTTATTCAGATAGTTTAAAATATTTTATTTAAAAAGGTTTCACTATTAAAAGTTGATAAAAGTGCAATACTGAAAATGAATCTGTTCTAGCATTATGACTAAGAAACTCATAATAGGGATTCTAAAATTATAAGGATTATATAAAGTTCAAAATGTAGTTAATACTATTCATGACCTCTTTTAATGTATTTTTTTTGTACGCCATGGTGTGATTGAACTCGGTGTTGCGTGTAGTGCAAGTTATTGAATTATTTTTAAGAAATAACACACTATGAAATCCTGGGGTGTTACATTCTCCCCTCCTTCAATAAATTGCGTCCTCGCAATTT
The DNA here is from genome assembly GCA_963277665.1 of Viscum album. NCBI lineage: Eukaryota > Viridiplantae > Streptophyta > Magnoliopsida > Santalales > Viscaceae > Viscum > Viscum album. The sequence continues at coordinate 166,316,792 of OY728165.1, read as the reverse complement.
GAAATTGTTCTTCGAAAATGAAAGGTTGAAAGTAGAAAATATATTTGTGGGAAAACCCACATCGGAAATTGGGTTACTGAAATTTAGTCTTAATATAAGGAAAAGAGAAATGAAAGGGTCACCACCAAATTATGATCTCGATTAGGAGAACATTGGTGGCAATTAGAGACATATAATTGGAGGAAAAACGTAAATATTTATAGGCAGTGATTGAGGTCATCAATCACAAACAAGTATAAAATTGAGGTCCTTAAACTCATCAATCTATGATGATTTGAAATACCATCGGTCCAAGAAAACATAGGGTATTGGGATAACACATTTTTGACATTTCAAAATATCTTAGTTGAAATCCCACATCGAAAAATGAATTAATGAGGCCTCTATTTAAAATAAAGAGTGGAAAGTATGAAGATTACCGAAAATAACACATATTAGGGTTCCATGTAGGAAAATATGGATATGGAAGAGAAATCTAACCATCAATTATCTGATGGAGAGTGGTAGAGAACATGGCTATGAAAAGGCCAACAATCCCAAAGCCATAAATTAGTGATGATTTAATGTACCATCTAGGACAACATTTTTTTTTAAAGTTACATTACATAAGGAAGAGGAATTCATTTATGATATTGACTAAGAACATTATGAGATATAGTTAAATTTTAAGTAGATTTTCATTTTTTAATAAATTTCCACCACTAACTCAATTTTTTTTAAACGATGAGTATTCAAGAAGACTTGGTCACACTGGAAGAACTAGAATAAACTTCTATAGAATCACATGATACATGTAGGATAAACCATATATTTACATTGTCTTTGAAGATTAATCAAAACCAAAATGGTTAGTGAATGATCTAATGATCCCCCAAAAGGATATTCATTGAGATAAATATGCACTAATCTTAATTTCTAAAATTAAACCAACAATACCCCAAAGTTAAATAGATACCATTCAATAACGAATTGTCCTTAAAATACTTTAATATAATCCAAACTAATATTGAAACCCAAAACATAGAAGAATTTGATTATGTAGTCTCCCATGTTACATTGTATCTCCAAATGACATCAAATACTCTTAAAGTCACATACTTAAAAGTAATTAACATCATCACATATTCTCTGTTATAGGTTAATCATTTCCATAAATAACCCAAATCATTATAAATCAACAATAAAAACGTAGATAAAAATCCACCATTACTCTACAAATGAAACCTCATTGTATTCTATTTTCCTTGGGCATATAGTGTTCCTAACAAAACGAACATCTTCTAAAATAACATTTACCACTTAATCGCCAAATCATTTTCCTATACCAAGGGTATTAATTTGATAAGACATAAGAACCCAAATCATCTTATTATTGATCAATAAAATCATTTAACAAAAAAAATAGTCACACTAACCAGGGACTTCACGTAGTCCAGTGGTAGGCGATAAATCCCAATCACACTTTGGTTGTGGGTTCGATTCCCACAGCTTTGTCTGACGCGACGGGTTGTCACACGGTCTACGTGTCATCCTTTTTCAAAAAATATATTTTATAATATTACCAAAATGAGATAAATTCCTCAAAATAACATAATTTAACCACAAATGTTATATCATACTTTGCATTTTCATCCCAAATTATAATAACTTATCATTTTCTCAAACCCCAATGATCATATAAAACCAAATGGATATTTATACCTATATCCACAAGAGAAGAGACAATTCTTCCTCAAATATCATTCTCACATGGCAAACTGCGGGGTTACAAATACAAGAGAAGATTATTCCAAAGTAAACCCATCAACAAGGAGTGCTAATACTTTTTAAATTTTTCTCCAACCATTTATTTCCACATAGCTTCTTCTTTGACCAAGAAAATATCCTATAGAATAAGACATTCACTCGGGTAATGGCCAGGTCCCCTACATTTACGGCAAATGACTGTAAATAGACTCTTGGGACCATTTTTATCTTCTTCCATAGTACTCTTCATTTTTCTTCGGCAATTCTTCACTTTATGTCCTTCCTTCCCGCACGTAAAACATTTCGTTGTCCCATTGAGACACTTTCCTGGGTGTCTCTTTCCACATTTCCTGCATGATGAAAATTGAGGTTTCTTTTCTCTATGGTCTCCATTGCTGGAGATCTTATCATTTATCACCTTTCTCTTCCTTGTTGAGTCTGGGAGTTGGTTAATATATATGTTGTTGATCATATTTTTGGAAAACTGATTTGGCATAAAGACGATATCTTTTACGCCTATCAACATTCCATTTTGTTGCTCATCGCCACCACCGTTCCCACCTTGTACATCATTCTCAAAGTCACTATGACTTCCTTGGAATCCATCCATTCACTAAAACCAGAAAGCATTGTGTGAGTAATAGTAATCATAAAATCATTTAGAGATTAAAATGTCACCATATTCTCAATTTGAAACATATTAGGATTAACCAAGGTCATTTACTCTCATCTTATGTATATATTACTTAAATTGGTTTGTAAAGAAAATGTAAATTATCCTAAGCATATCCCCCGGGAGTGTCGTAACCAAGAGTGCAGCAAGGCCCGTTGTCGTGCACCAGTTCCCGTTCGAGTCTAGCTCAAAGCGGTGTTTTCGGGTTTTACCCCTAGGTACATCTGTGCCAGAGCTGCCTCTACCTTCTCGTATCTAGACAGGGATGTATTGCTCGGAAAACTCACAAAATCTCTACAATACCAAAATTCTAGGAAGTTCTTTTATACTAATCCTCAAAGTTCATCTTAGGTCTATGTGCTCTAATCAGAGATTATCTAAATCTAGCTTCCAAGGTTTGTACTAAACTTCCTCTGATACCAACTGTAATGCCCCGACCCCAGCTACCTAGAGTCGGTGCATTATTACATAACATTGGCATGATCACGAGAAAGATCAAGTCTCGAAAGACCGATTAGTTTAGTAGCCTTGGAATAACTAGATACATCCATAAATTTTTACATTACATCAAAAAAAACATCTTGTCTTCATATCCCCTCATACTATCCCTGCAGGTCATTCATAAATTACTTCTTCATAATCCTGGAAAAACAATAAAACATTGAAAGGGGTGAGCTCAGATGCTCAGTAAGGATAACATTATAGCAGAAGCTTTCATAAATAACCATAAACACTTAAGGCAATTTATAACTAAAACAAAAGCCTTTTAAACTTGAACTTCAGCATAAAATGGCAAAGGTAAAATGAAATAATGCCATTTACTTACTCACATGGATATTCTACTAGTCGAATGATCACATGAAATATCAATAACCACTTTCATAATGATGGAATGCATAATGACAGACTATCATAACCACATAGCCAAGGCCTCGTGCCAAGACTACAAATAAGATTTTGCCAAGGCCTTGTGCCAAGACACTAGTTTGTCTCATGAGACCTACCGATTAATCGAGGAGCTATAGAGGGCTCCACCCGTCACTTATTAAGTCCAATGCATTCCTCATATGAACATGTTTAAACATAACATAAACATTCGTATTAAAACTAGCATACGAAATGTCAATACTTTTACCACAAACCATGAATGGTATAAAAACAGCACATCCACAGTCAAACATAACTCATTCGATACAATATGGAAGATTGTATTGTATCACATTAACCTCAATCAAGAATAATTAAGGATGTTGACATAGATGAAAATAATCATCAAAACTATTTGAGAGAAATATCCCCCTTTCCTTGAAAACATTTAAAAGTCACACTATTTATCAAGAAGCCATTTAAAGGTAGATTTTTGAATCAAAGTGTCCCATACCACTTTGAAACTTTTTAAAAGGAGTTTTGATTTCTAAACTTTAATTTCCATATAAATAAATCCTTTAAACCATTTTTAAAACATGGACATTAATGAGAAAGGTTTAGACGAATAAGTCTTTAAAACATTTAAAAATGGTATTTTAGTTAGAGATTCTAACCAAAAGAGACACTTGAATACAAATAATTGAGGTATTAAAAACTTTGTAATATCATGAGAATAAAGGGAATCATGATATACTATGTCAAAGTACATTATATACACCACATAAAAGTGATTTGGTGTATATCATCAAAGAAGTCTCAATGGAATGTAAATTGAGATGAAATCTCTCATAAAGGTTGTATCCTTAGGTTAAGGATAAATCAATGACATAATTATGTGTGACAAATATAAATACACTAAATATGATTGGATATTCAGTGCAAAACAATCAAAGGACATTCACACATATCCTTGTAAAAACAATACCAACGAATTGGATGTTTAACTCAACAAATGGAGAATGAGTTAAAAATACTCTTATCAAATTCATATCAATGACTTGAGAATTATAAATGGAGTGATTATGTGTATCAAACATATATCCACAGGAAGGGGAGTGGAAATTTTGAAATAATCAAATGAATAGTGATTCCACACATAATCTTGGGGTAATATAATCAATGAAATATGCGTAAAGCCAAATGAGTGGAAATTGAAATTTCAAATTCCCTTATCGATTAGGTAACTTACGAAACATACACCCATGAAAGAAGTATCATACCCTGATGATGTAAATACCCATAAATTAAAGTATATTACACAATGAATGCAATCATGGGCAGTACACATACCCCACATGCAATAATTAAGTGGTGAATAATGGAAATCTCATGAAATTAAAAGTGAGATAAGAAACCCCTTACCACGTCAATCAACTGAGTCGTATGGCCAAAAGTTAATAACCACCAAATTATTTACAGAATAACATGAATATAAGAGAATCATGATAATATATATCAAATGGCCATACACAATACACCACTTTCAATAATTTAGTGGCGAACAATGGAAATCTCACGGAATTGAAAGTGAGATAAGAGAATCCCTTACCTTGAACTTTCCCTTAGTTGATGGTATGTTAACCTCCTGTATAATAATTAAAACATTGTTATTAAATTATACAATAATCATATACATCAGTATGATATCATATATGATCTTTTAACATTTCTTTATTAATAATATCTTAGTATTATCGTCGTTTCGGGTGATAATCGATTCGTTCTTCTTAAATGTTTGGTTACGTAAGACATGTTTGTAATGGATAGATTATATATTATTCATAATAAAAATGATATTAACATTATTTTTATCCCTAAAATGAGAATAATACTTGAATGGATACGATGGAGGATGGATCTCATCGTGTTCGTGGAGACGGTAGTCCGTACGTACGCACGAACGCTACTTCCATTTAATTTTTCATTTTAAAAGAATTGAATCCAAATGATACATAGGTATATTATTATTCCAGTATAATATAATATTTTATATATGTTACTTATGTTCATTAACACCATTCTTTATACGTTCCATGTGTGTTATGAACGAGTCATATCATTTTAAGGGGGCGGTAGTCCGCACTTCCTCAAATGAAATTATCGTACGTATATACAACATGAAATGAATAATGGTATGAAATAAAATGGAATTACAGAAGGTTATATATAAAATATGTATCATTAATATCACACTTAATTATAGTGCCATCATAATGGCCACCATGAGAGGCGGTAAGATGTATTTGAACAATCATCGTTTCGTGAGGCGTTAGTTTTCCATTCACAGAAACATTATGTTCATCATCCATTAGATGGAGGTGTGTGTATGTGTAGTTAGAATCCTTCTTATAAAAACATCCTAGTATATTGAGGATACTTTTTTTGTTACAAAAGAAAGGAAATAAAAAGATTTTGGGGGTTGGAGAAGCAAAATAAATGAAAATAATTTAAGAGAAATCGTTACCTTTAATTTAGGTAACTCATTTTGGTTGGAACCAAAGGACTTCTTGAAATGCTTTATGCCTAAGGGGAAGCTTCAAGGAGGAGGAGAGGGATGTGGGGAGCTTATTTGGGCAGGGTTTGGACGATCCAAGTGGCTTGAGAGGTGTGAGGAATGAGTAGAAGTGGTCTCCTTTTATAAGGGAGAGGAGGGGCTCTTTAGGAAAGAGTGAAAGTATTACTTTATAATATAATTATATTCGGTTTATAATGGTCCAAAAATCATTGAGGTCGAAGATAAGATGACTCATATTCTAAATAAAATCAACCAATAAGAATTGGACAGGTTTTAGATAATATTTTGATCATTATAATCTTATTGATTTAAATGATTTATTAATGAGGTAAACATTGCATCATTATTGTGTCATTAATAATTTAAATTATTTGATGTCTAAAAATTATAAATAAAATATCATTATGTAGGAAATCTTTTTTAGCTTTCTAATGAATATTTATAATCGAAAATCCAACATGTATAACCCTATGTAAAAATTGTTCTTCAAAAAGATGTAAGCTTATGCCATTATTATTTTTATTTTAACTTTATTAATATAATGTGTCCCTACCACATACAAGTGGCTCCAAGGGGTCCCCAAATCGACCCAAGGATGACCATGGTCGGGTATGTGTCCACCAATAAGGTTAGGACACGTTTTAGGGTAATTTTGTATTATTATAATATTATTTTTTAACCCTTATTTACCGGATTTACCCTTAACCATGGTAAATAAAATATTTACCACAGTAATTATTCAAAATGTCTAAAAATAAAAGTTACCTATTTACACAATTTGGACATCCTGATTCCAAATATGGAATCCATTTTTCTAAATTCAAAACACAGAAGTGGCAGAAATTAATTTAAAATTAATTCCCGCTGTCAAAACAAAAAGCGTGTTTTTAAGAGGTAATAACTCTCAAAAGATTGACACTTATTTATGTTCGGTTTAATTGTAAAATTATGTCCAATGACCAAAATTATATTAAATGGTAAAAATATATTCTAAATATACTTTAAAACCACTCAAATTCACAATTTATCACTATTAATTATTTTGATTAAAAAAGTTGTTTTTAATTAAAATTTAGTAATTTTCACTATTCATCAAAATATGAAAGTTATCTGAAAAGTACCAAAAGTTCACCTTAGGCTAAATTCGATATTCCGAATCCAAAAATGAAGTCCATTTTAAAATATAAAATATATATAATTTCAAAATTTAGGTATTACTATTCATAACGGCTAGTTTGATTGGTTGTGGCGTGTGTTAAAACTCAAGGTTGCGTACAACACACGCTACTATTTTATTCAAAGGAAAGCGTACCGTGGAAGCTTGGGATGTTTCATTTTAAATTTTTTAATGTCCCAATTTATTCAGATAGTTTAAAATATTTTATTTAAAAAGGTTTCACTATTAAAAGTTGATAAAAGTGCAATACTGAAAATGAATCTGTTCTTGCATTATGACTAAGAAACTCATAATAGGGATTCTAAAATTATAAGGATTATATAAAGTTCAAAATGTAGTTAATACTATTCATGACCTCTTTTAATGGCTTTTTTTTTGTACGCCATGGTGTGATTGAACTCGGTGTTGTGTGTAGTGCAAGTTATTGAATTATTTTTAAGAAATAACACACTATGAAATCCTGGGGTGTTACACATAAAACAATAGAAAGCTAAGAACCAAAAAGAGGATTTGACCAATGCATGGAATTGGAAATATGGGTGTGACATAATGGATGTTATTCATAAGTGAGGTATAGCATGATAGGGGTGTATTTTGTTTCTTTTAGGGAATAAGGAGACAAATATATCATTGGATGATTTCCAGAGGTAGCTCTATTTCTATTTTCTATCATTGATGATGTAAGAAGTGCATATCCATGATATGATCACCCTACAATAAGAGCGTCTAAGGGTGTAATCGATCATGGTTAGATTTAATGATATCCTTTCATCCACCCTAAAAATTTACCTTCTTAGGAGTATATATTTTTGGAATTGGGAGGAGGTTTTTTAACCGATCTATTGATATATAGTTCAATAATTTATATTATCTATGTTTTTGTAGGTATTGATAAAAATATAAGTGATTGAGATGATTCATGTAAAGACCTGATCATGTTGGTAGGAGAGCCTTTATGTTACCCATAGTATTAGGGTTATCATAAGAAAACCTTTTGAATTATATCAATTAAGTTTTCGACTCGTTGGAAACAATCCTCAACAATTTTATTCTTATTTTTTGGGAGTAGGATTTTCACATTAACCCATTGGGGGATATTCTCTTAAATGGTTTTTTGGAGGTCTTGGTTATCAATGATTTCTATGATCAATCATCATTATGTATTAGTATTATATTTTTGGTCAACTGTTTTTCAATACATAATGAAAATTTACATAGTGATCATATCATAAAAATGGATAGTAGAAATTTATTCTACAAATAGGGGATAGTTCAAGTTTAGGAATGGCCAATGATTTCCCATACCTTATAGGATATAGGGAAGAGTTAATCGATGGAAGTTTTCATCGGTAGCGAGGTAGGGGATCTTGACCTAGATAGTTTCATGTTGCTGAGGCACCAATCAATGACCTTTAAAATATTGTTTGAGGTTGAATATATTTTTCTTCAAACATATAATAAATGTTTTTTTATTCTAGGGCATTTCAATTTTATTCTCACTAAACTTGATCTAATCTTTATTAATCAATTTGGAGTGGCCATGATCACTATTGGTGTTAAATATTATATTTTGAAGTTGGATGAGTTTATTTGATGTGTGTTGAATTTTCATGATATGGATGTAAGAATATTAACCAAATGGAGATTTATTTCTACTTTAGATAAAACTATATTGTTTAATTATAAGAGTTGAATCATTTTTTTCATAATTATAATATATTTTTTTATTGTAGCTATGTGTTTTTGATGATAAGGGTCATTCTATATTATTCACTAGTGAGACGGTTTACCATATAGGATTTTTTTTCTTATGTCATAGTTTTCATAAATATATGAACTATATTTTGATTCATTAGAAGCCTAGTTGGGGGAGTTCTCTAGAATAATAGAGGAGTTTCTAATTTTTTTTCCAAATGATGTTCCCCCCTAACATGATATTGGGTTCCACATAGAGTTTTATCATGATAATTATCTAATTTTAATGTCTCTTTATTAGATAAAACCATATAAACTATAAGATTTTGTGATATATATATATTTGTGATATAATGGAAAAGGTTTTAATATTTGTGAATGGGATTTCATGAGGTGATAAAGTTTAATTTTCTATGATGGATGATGGTGGAATAATTATATGTATAAAAATCATGTGCCTGAATCATGTGCTAGTTAATAAAATTTCCCCTTAATGGGGATTTTTTATTTATTCAATCAGTTTATGGGATCCAACTTATTTTCAAAAGGCTGATCTTTGATCTTGATATCATTTGATGTGGGTAAGATAGGAGTATATTCTAAAGAGTTCCTTAATATATAATTATTGAAATGTTTTTATGATGAATTTATGGTTAAAGTGTTGATGGTTGTTCTTGACCTGGCCGGTATGTCAAGTTTTATGGGAGTTACCATTCCACATAGTGGATGTTAGGTTGGTCCCTTTAAAGGGAATATAAATAATGATGAGTATTATAATGTTTATAGATGTTTGGAATCGTCTAGGACTCATGCAATTCCTTACAAAGGCCCTCTGACTTCATTTCTATGTGGTATGAATCGGAATTTAAGATGGGTTTGTACTGAGGCATCATTGACCAACAATTATTGCAGTCATGAAGGACACCTATAAGAAGTTTGTATATATATTTATATATCTAATCAGTGGAAAAGGTTCATCATATCTTAAAATAACTATTGTTCAATCAAATTCTACAAGATCTAAGGAGTTCATGCACTATTCATCTAGAATGAATCTTTTGTATATAGTGGAAGAGTCTGCAGAGGAAGCTGAAACAGGTCCAATGACTTTGAGAGGTAACATCACTATAGATTCATCTTTAGTGGATACTTTATTTGATACTATTGCATCTCACTAATTTTAATTGTCTCATATTTTAAACCTTCTAAATAATTCTATGGTGATTTTATCTTCTGTGGTGGATATTACTAAGCCCCTTATACTAAAGGAATATAAAGGTATCTTTTGTTCAACTTTTGTTTTCTCTATCAATGATTGATATTACCTATAATTTTTTGGTTCTTGACATCAAACCTCTTGATGTAATTTTTAGAATGGATTTTATTATTGATTATAAGTCCAAGATTGACTTTTCTCTTTGAAAAGTCTCATTTACTGAACCATATGTGGTGTGATGTTCCCTTCAGGGAGAATTGGACCCAAGTTCAACTAGTGTCACACCATATTTTCTGGAGTTGGGATGAGTAATATCGGCATTCTCTATTTTAATTGGAGTGACAATCACTGATTTATTATGTCCCTCCAGTTCTCTTTGAGTTTATAATTGTTTTTTGAACTATTATATTGGGCCTTACATTGGTAATAGATGTGGAGTTTTATATTGATTTATTATATAGTACTCTTCTAGTATTTATTAATTTTTTTCATACAGAACCAATAAATCTTGAAGTGTTGAAGTCTCAATTGGATGATATGTTAGATAATGGTTTTATACATTGATGCATGTCACCTTGGAAATCGCCTATTATCTTTTTGAAGAAAGATAATGGAAAACTTTAACTATGTGGGCTTGATCCTTGACAATTCTCATTATCGACCTATTCTCTCACCATAGCCATCGATCTGGCTAGGGTTTCTCTAGTTGGAGGGATAGTGTCTAGTTCATGTCACATTCTTCTGCAGATAGAGGTGTGGTGCCTCGTTTTAGCATCATCATTGAGTGTGGTGAGAGGATTGTTTTGGTCTCCGTGTGCATGTGAATATGAAGGTGGTGATGGGATGTCGGCTCGCGGTGTGATCTACTTTGGTTGTGGTCTACCGACGGTGATGTTGTGTGGTTTTTTTATTTTGTTTTCTGAATCTGGATGTGTTCCAACTTTGGTTTACATCTTCGGGTGTCCAGATAGATTCTGTCTACTGTAGTTAGGGTTTTGATTTTGGTGTTCGGTTAGTGCAACTCTGATCGATGAAGGTGGCATGAAGTGTCATCTTGGATATGGTTCTGATGGCCGGTGATGGCTTCTTAGTGAATAGGATCTTGGTTTGGGGTGATGTGTGACAAACAGTGATGTATTCGCTATGGGGGACCATGTTGATTGCAGTAAGAGTTTTGATATGGAGGTTTTTCATCATGTTGGATGGTTTTAGGAAATTGTGGACTAGTTTTCTATTGGTTGAATTTGTGAATCCATGGAATCATTGGTTTGTTTGTTTTGTGATGCTTCAGTTCGTGATCAATAGGTCAATGCATCTAGTTCTCCTCAAGGGACAGCTCCAGAAGGGGTTTGGAGGATGGAGCTTCCACAGATCATGGATATCTATAATTGGATGATTAAGTGGGTATGAGATTTTCCGTCTGTACCATGCACGTGCATTCGTGCATGAGGCTGCTAGTCGAATAGTAAAGTGAAGGTGGAAGCTCTTCTTAATGATTTTGATGCTGGGGAAGGGGACCTTCTTTTCAAGTTTCAATAAGATTATTTTTATCTTTAGACATTAGAATGGGTGGCTTGAATGTATTTTTATGTATTTGAAGTTGTTTGGGTTTCCCCTAACCACTTAAAATGGGGGTTCTATCTTAGTAATAAAAATTCAATTTTCAATCAGTTAGTTATGGTGATGAATAAATATTTGTTACCATATATTGGTGATTTTTTTGAATTTTTAAAAGGGTTGAAGTGGGTTTCAAATATTGATATTTTATCTATTTATCAGCTATTGATAATAGGAGAATATAACATTCATGAAAACCTTCATTAGAACAAGGTATTGACATTATGAGTATCTTGTTATTACATTTGGTATAACCAATACTCCAATCACTTTTAAACAGTTGATGAATAGGTTATTTTTTGAGTACCATGATTTTTTCATAGTGGTGTTTGTGGATGACATCCTAGTTTACTTTCAAACTAGTGAGGGTCATTTGAATTATATGAGAATAGTTTTGGAAACCTTTATAGATCATTGGCATTACATGAATATTCATGAAAATTATGTTTCTAGATTCTAGAAGTGAATTTCTTAGAACACATGGCCTTATATCATGAAATTTTTGTTGATCCTAAAATGTTGATAAATATTATGAAATTGGAGCAAACACATAATGTTTTTGATATTTAAGTATTCTTTCAGTTAGAGGGGTAATACCATAGGTGTTTCTGTGATTTCTCAAATATGGCTTCTCTAATGACTACTCTCACTCAAAAGGGAGTACTTTTGTTTGGGATGAGAACATGGGTCATATAATGAGGTAGTTTTTGTAGTAGTCTATGGAGGATGATTATAAAGAAAAACAGTGTTCAAGGGATTTAATAGATCTTTTCTGTGTGATTTGTTTTTGTTAGGTTTGTGTGAAGTTTTATTATATTCTAATTTTCATTTGATTTCTATATGACCCCACCAGAGTTGGATAGCAGCACTGATTCATAAATGTTTTGGGTTTTGAGAGTTCTTCCTAAATATGTACCTTAGTGGTGAAACAAAGAGTTAACTACTCAATCTTCCTCACTCTCTCTTTATGCTAGAGTACATTATAGTATTGGTACAAGGAAGGGGTAATGCATTCAAAGGGGACTATATAATGTTGAGGTCCTTTATATTCATGATACTTTAGTATGATTTATATGTATATAGAATTGGATATAGTTTTATAGATGTGAACTGATGCATACAAGTGATGTTGGACCCCATAGGATATTGGGATGGTTGGGATATGATTTAACCAACAAAGGATGTGACATGAGTATTTGAACTAATTCAAAAATAGGATGTTGGATCCTATGGGAGGTTGGGGCAGGTGGGGATATAGTCTGTGTAACACCCAACGTTTTTATGAATTATTTTTTCGAATAAATTAAAATTCATTGATGGATTGCATTGCTTGCTACACCACGTTAATCATGATTTATACACAACAATATGACTAGATTTCACGACAAATAAAACATAGATTATATTTCTATACAAGATAACCTATATTTTTCTTTTGTTACACACAATATTTTTTTTGTTCAATATCTTGTGTTACATGCATGACAAATTTTATTAAACTATTATAATATTATTATATATTATTATAATTATAACCTAGACGTTGGAATGGAATTTATGAATGAGATTAAAAAAATTATTAAAATATGGTTTAAACATGTCTATACAATGAATTCATTGGTCCTAAATTAATTATAAATTCAAATAAAAACTAATTGAATATAGAGGAATTATTTTTATGAAAAACTATTTTCATTCCAACAAATTTATTTTTTCTTAATAAATAAAATTAATCACTATTAGCGAGAAATATTAATGAAATTTATATATATTATAAACTCAAAAAAATTCTTTTACATTCATCCAATAAGTTCTACTGGCTTAAAATAAGAAACAATCATATTTTAGGTATATAATGTTATATTATTATAAAAGGAGGTTTTACATCCTTTTAAGGGCATACTTGTATTAAAAAAAATTTTGATACTTTTATAATTTTTATTTGAAAATAATAAATTTAATTTTTTTAATAATATTATAAAATTTTACTATCAAAGATTTTTTGTATTTTTTGGAGAATATTCATTTTTATATGAATAGTTAATAACACATAATTTTAATTAAAAACTTAATTTTAATCTTGGTTATTTATAAATATTAACTATATACTAAATTGGGTTTAATGTAAATTTATAAAAATTATAAATATATACAATTCAAATCATTTAAATCAATTTATCCTTGATATTGGATATATAAAAATTTCCAACTTTTCAATATTTTGAATTAAAAAACTCGTTGTTTCATCCAATATGTGGGATTATTGTAAATTAATTTTAGAAAATTCTATTATTATAACATGTAAAATGTATTATGTATTTTTAATAAGAATAATTTATAATATTTAATAATTCAAACTTAATTTTAACAAAAATATTTTTGAAAAAAGTGAAAATTAATTATAGTGATTAAGAAAAATGAGTTTACCAAGGGACTAAACTTTAACTTAAGGTGATAAAATGACCTAAAACAGGTTAATAACCAATTGGATGGACATATTTAGAAACATTACATTATTGTATCTAAAATGGACTATTATTGTAGGTACATGATGTATGGGAGACCACTCAATAGTTTTTACCTTTGTGTATTTACAAGAATGTCACTCCTCCTCCACTATAAAAGCGAACTCACCCCCTCACTTAATCACACCTATAAATCCCATTATAACTTGAAAAATCTATCAGAATATTCTGAAAAATTATTTAATCTCAACCTTGAATCACCAATTTGTGAAAAATCAAATAGATGATGTCCTTTGGTGAAAACTAAAAGGAGTTTCCCGAGGAAGAGTTAATATTCTTCAATGAGAACTTTTGTTTCATTTATTTTTACACCATTTAAATTATTTTTATATCAATATTATATATTAGCCTTAGTATAATAAATATAATTATACTTTTTAGGATAATTTTATGTTGTAAACAGTGAGACACTTCCATCAAATGGGATACACAATCATTGTTTGGGGGTACGGAGGACTACCGCCACACGAACTGATGTCATTTGTTCTATCGTTACCACTTATAATGGTGGATAATAATGATTTTAGTACTATTTAAATATGATATTTTTTATTTATTTATGTTTATGTAATTATTATATAACATGTACATTCTTTATTTTCATTTTTTGAAAATACAATAACATCGTTTGTGGACATGTGGACTACCGCCTCCTCAAACGGATGTGATTCCTTCATGATTTAAATGGAATAAATTATGAATGTTTTAAATAAACATGTTTGATAAATATTAATCAATATTATATAGTAATGATAATATATATATATATATAATTTTCATTTATTTATTTAAAATACAACAAGAAAATGGAAACAATGTTTAATCGTACGTACAATCTACCATCTCAATGAACAGTGTATTTCATTTAATATTTATATATGTTATAGATTATTATTAAAACTTATATACTGAATATATATGATATTTATTTCATATTTTACATTTTTCAAATAGGTAAATCACTGTCTATTTAATATGATAAATAATAACTAGTCTAATCATTTATGAAGAGTAAAATAGTTCTTACCCAAAACATAACTTTAACAAATATCATTAATAAATGGGTAATATATTGTCATAATAAAATAATATATTTTATTATATACAATAATATAGTTCTTAGTTAAATTTATAATAAACTTATATTCATTATACGGGAGTTTTGAACATGTATGACGAAAATCAATACTTAAGGTAAGATATTTCTCATCTCACTTTTATTTCTATGAGATATATGCTATATTTACCACTTATTCATATTTTTTCATGCATATAAACCCATATGAAGTTTTATATCATTAAGTTACTTTATTTCATGAAATTAAATGTCTTAATTGATGCAAGTGTTTCATGGATCTCAATATTTAAAAGCTACTCAAGTAGTAAGGGTATTTCTAGTCTAACTTTTATTTATGTGTGACTAATGTCATATTGTACACTCATTTATTTTGAGTGGTGTAGATAATACCCATGAATTTATGCTATGCTTATTATCATACAACATATGGATATTTTCATATATGTTTAATTATCAATATTTCATTGGGTTTACAGTTCAATATTTATCAAATTGGTAAGGTGATTTTGTCTCAATTTTCCTTCTTTGAGACCCATGTTTTGTTATGTAACTATATTCTTATTGGAATATTATATATATACATTTGACATGTTATATAATGAATATATTTATTTTTAATATATTCTTATCTTAAATAATGTTTATTATTTATTGGGGATTAGAATTAAATGTTACAAATGTGGTAAGTGTTTATTTCTATAATCTCATTGGCTAATGAGATTATTTAGGATTATGCTTCTGTATATAAATTCTTATGATCCATATCTCATTAATTATCAAAAAAATTATTATCATATAGTTATTTATGTTACATCCAAGTAATTTTACCATTGTTTCACAATTATATTCTTATGATAATTAAGAATCCATTTTTAATAAAATCCATCTTTATTTCACTTTTCAGTCTGAAATCGATTTTATTCCAAAAAACATGTTTTCTAAAAATGATTTAAAAAAGTTTTCAAATTATATTTTAATACCATTTAAAAAGAAAAAATATTTTCAAGAAATTTATGTTTTATTGTTTTAAAATGGTTTTTAAATCATCCTTTATATATTTTCAAATCTATTTTGAATGAAATAGGTGTTTAAACATATTTTATATTTAAAATTATTTTTAAATTATTTTCAAACTTCTATTATCAGTTATCAAATTATTTTTCAAATAAAAGTAATTTTAAAATATTATATGATTTAAAAATCATTTTCTCAAAAATAAAAGATATATTCGGCAAGGAATGTTTTCAATTATTTTTACATAATATTTTTCGTGGTGATTTTAAAATAAAATAATTTCAAAAAATAATTATTTCTTACAATAATTATTTTCAATGAAAGGTTGTTTTTTGTATAAAATTCTTCCAGTTATCTTTCAAATACCATATATATCTAATAAAACAACCTTTCATATAGTTTATTATTTATTTGGTATATATTCTATGATAACTATTCTTATTATTTATTTTAATTGTTTATGTTTAAGATGATATGTTATTTATGAAAAATGCTTCTCTTACATGGGTTATACCATGATAAAACATTTTCAAAACCCACTTCCTTTCGAGTGTTATTCTATTATAAAATAATTATGATACTTGTCTATTTTCCACAGGTTATGATATGATAAAATTTTTATGATATCCATTTTATTTCATGGGTTAGGATATGATGTTCATTAGATAGATTTTTTTCCAAGTGTCTTCATATAATGAATGTTTTTTAACTTATCTCACACGTATGTATGATTTCATTATGTGATGGGTGGGACCAATATATCCCTACAATGGATTGGGTAATGTTGAATGTTATATGATCTCAAAGGGTATATGGGATGGCATACCAAACCCACAACATGATGGCACATAGGTTGTAATCGCAATCTAGTAACAGAAGGGTACACAAGAGGGAATCCCAATACTATAACAAGAGGGTACACAAGAGAGAATCCCATGCCCTGTTACAAGAAGGCACGGGGGGAATCCCAAGCCCATGAAAATAGGGTATAAAAGACGATATCCCATGCCTATAATAAGAGGTTATATGGGAGTGAATCCCAATCTAAAAACAATTGGGTTCACTAGAGGACATCCCAAGCCCGAAGAAAGTTCATGGGTGATTATCACAAGACTAAAATGTTATGAGGTTCTTGGTAAGTAGACTGTACATAATATTTTCAATTCCTAATTTTATGTCATAATTACATTTGTTTTTCCTATTTTATTCTCTTATATATCATGTTCTTTGATACTCTTATGATTCATGTCTTATGAACTACCAATATTTCTTCCATGAATCTTGATTATGATCTTTAATATGCAGTTTATGATCTTCTAATGTTATGGTCATGTTCGCATACCCATTTTGTCATTCCAAACTTATATATCATTATTGATTACCCTTAATAAGGATCTGATATCACCCATTTATTAGGTTTCTGTTCCCCAAGTAATGCAGAAAAGTTTTTAGTTGGATAACTAATTGGTAATATCTTTAAGTGAGGTGTTCATGATCTTTCACCATGATAGAAGGTTATGTTTCCATGTTTCTAAAACCACTAAAATATTATGGCCATTAGGAATATACTTTGGTAATGCACTGGATATTCATCTAAAATGATGTAATTTCGATATATTCTAATTCTGGTATTCCTAAGGTATTATCAATTGATGAAATATTTAAATTTGGATAGTTTATGAATTTTTTTAAAAAAAATATCCTAAGTGGAAAGCACATAATGAGAATCAGAAAGGATCTATGAGTGATGGTTATATTGTTGATGTTTAAGAGACTATGAATGAATTATGATAGAAAAGTGGTTTTAAGTTGTATAATGATGAAGACAATTTAATGACTTAAGAAAGAGGTGGAATAATCAAAGAATTTATATATTTTATGTACATGATTATATTATATGAATCATGAAACTTATAAAGAATTTTTCTCAATGATTTTCATTAAAAATTTTAAAGCATATGTTAAATGGTATTGGTGGAAAAATATATATATCTAATTAAAAGGTCATATTTTATGGAAAAAACATGATTAAGGGATGTTATCCATTAATATGTTCTAAAATCTAAGAAACAGATGTTTATCTTGGATAAAGATATGATTGATAAGAATCAAGTAAATTTGGTAGTGTTTATGATGTAAAAATGGATAAAGGATTTGTTGAAAAAGTTGTATATGTTATCATTAATGAAGTTTACTATGTTTTTGGATTTTTGTAATATATCTAACAATCTATTTCTCATATAAGGAATAAGGAAGAATGTATTTTTTTATAGATGTTTTTAGGGTAATTCATTATATTACTGTGTTTCAAGAGAATACATGATGAAGGTATTCACATGTTTGGTTTGTGAAAACCTAGTTAAAAATTACTATATACGGGGGATCAATGTTAAAATGAATTAAATAAATTTAGTGACATTATTTATAATGTTTTAAAATTTCATTTTTATAAGTGTTATATGTATAACCATTTATGGAATGGTTCGGGTTAATCATAGGATGAGGATTCAGATATTTATGTTACTATCATTACATATAATGATTTATGCATATTGAATAACCTATGTTAACCATTTTTTTATGATACCTTAAGATAGAAGGAATGACTTATCAGTATATCTATGGGTCTTATGATCCATTAGTTATTTTGGGTTAAATAAATCACCTTCATTTCATGGATTAAGAGGTGTATTTGAAATTGATCATGGCACAACCAAATGGTGAGATTGTGCATATGAAATGAAACAAAATCAAGTAAGTATATCTTCTCATGAAAATTCTTCAACTTTAAAAAAAGGGTCTTGATATAATGTTGTCTAATTATCATTATTTATGATGATATAAATGACCTTACTCAAGACAATTTGGTTTATGGATTTGGGATTATAAACATTATTTTTAAAATTTTCTCTATCACTCTCCATCGGAACATTGTAGTTACATTCATCTTCTATGTCTATGTTTTTACTTTACAACTATGTTCTCCTATTTGGAAACCTATTTGTGGTTTACTTTGGGTATGCATTATGTTTCCAACATTCCCTTTTTAAAGTATGTTTTAGTTTTCATTTAAAAATGTGTGTTTATATGAAAGGAAACATCATATTTTAAAATTTTGATATTGTAAATTATTTTTGAGGGTTAAATTCATTTTATGGGGGGTAGAATGTAATGTCGTTAGTTTTTATGAATTATTTTTCTAATAAATTAAAATTATTTGATGGCTTTAAATAAATGATACACCATGTGAATATTTCATTACACATAACACCAAGATTAGATTCTTTTATACACAACACTTAAGTTATATTTAGGTACATGAAAACCTATATTTGGATTGTGTTACAAAAAATGTTGAGTTCCTTTGATAGCTTGTGTTACATATAAGAGTGAGTTTTACCAAACAAAAATATTATTATTAAAATATCATTATAGTTATAAAAAATAAATTGGAATAGAATTTATGAATGAGATTAAATTAATTATGTAAAATATTTTACACATGTTTACAAAATTATTTATTTTTATTAATTAATTAAAAATAAAAATAAAAAAATTCCATATGAAGGATGTGTTTTTATGAAATAAAAACTATTTTATGCCAACAAATTTGTCCTATCTTAAAAAATTAAATTAACCACTATTAGTGAGAGATAATAATGATATTTATATATTATAAATTCAACCTAATGTTATTAAATTTATCCAAAAAATTGGATTGAAATAAAATAAGAATAAATCCAGTTTTAGGCACATAAAGATGTATTATTCTAAAAGCCGATTTTACTGCCATTTAATAGTAGAAATGTTTAAAAAAAAATTATGAAATCTTTTAAAATATTTATTTTACTAAATAAAATTATTTTTTGAAAAAATATTATCAAAAATTACATTGGGTGATTTTTATGTTTTTTTCAGAGAAGTTTCATTTTTTGATGAATAGTGAAAACATTGAATTATAATTGAATACTGCATTTTCATCTAAATAATTTGTAAACATATATTATATTTTAAAATATTTCTATATTATATTTATATAAATTATAAATATATTAATAAAATTCACTTCACTTGAATCAATTTCACATTGAACTTTGATATAAACACATTTCATGCTTTTGAACATTTTAACATTAAAAACTATTTGTTTCATCATGTTCGTGAGATTATTCAAAATTAATTTCTACCAAATATGTAATTAGAATTTGAAAAAAATGATTTAATATTTTTAATAATATTAATTTCTAATTTATAATAATTTAGACTTAATGTTTGACCACATATATATCAAAAAATAGGTAAAATTAATTATCAGTATTAAGAGAAAAACAAGTTTACCATAGGAATAAAATTTAACATAATGAGAAAAAATGTTCAAGAAAACTATTAGAAACCAATTTTATAGAAATTTTTCTAATATTTAATATTTTTTATAGAAATTTTTTTGGGGCACATATTGTAATTGAGACCTCTCAATGGTGTTTAGTTTTTTTATTTAGAAGAATGCCACTCATCCACTATAAAAGAGAACTAACCCCCTCACTTCTTCACACCCCTCAAAACATTCAGATTGTACCAAACCTAAAAATAATAATTTTCTGAAGTCCTTTCTATCAACATATAATAATAAATTTTAGATTAAAGTAAACCAATAAAGTCTATTTGTGGAAACAAAAAATAATTACCCGAAGAATAGGTGACATTCTCTAATGATCACTTTTCATTTATTTCCTTCATCACCACTTCAATTATTATTATTTAAATATTATATAAGAATATAAGTATCCTAAATATAAAGCGATTTTCTATGTTAATTTTATTACCTAGAACCTCACAAACTTCCATAAAATGGGATAAACAATCACTGTTTGTGTGTAAGGTGAACTACCACCTCACAAACAAATGTCGTTCGTTCTTCCATTACCACATCTAGAGGTAGGAAATAATGATTTGAACACTTTTTTTGTAATATATATATATCATTTAATATTTATTTATTATTCTATAGTTATAATAAAACAAATACTTTCTTTCATTCCATTTTTTGAGAATTTGATAACATCGTTTGTTGATGTGTAGATTACCACCTCCTCAAAGCAATGTGATTCGTTCACACTATACATGGAATATATTAAGAATGGGTTTAATAAAAATTTGTAATACATATTACATAATAATGATAATTTATAGATAATATATATATATTAATATATTAATTTTCTTTCTTTCAAAATACGACAAGAAAATGGAAATAATGTTCATGCGTACGTATGGCCTACCGTGTCCATGAATGGTGTATTTCATTTCACATTTATATAATTTATATATTATTATAAATATTTAAATAATGAATATATATGATATTTTTAAAAAAAAATTCATTCTCTAAATAAGTAAATGATAATCTAATTAAGAGTTTCAATAATAATAAGTCAAATCATATATGAAAACAAAGCGGTTATTACCTAAAACGTAACATTAACATGAAATTGTTAACAAATGGTTCATATAATTTCATAATCAAATCCAATATGGTATGATATATAAGAATATTATTCTTTGGTATATTTATAATAATTTTTTTATTAGATAAGAAATTTCAAATTGTACGAATAAAGTCAAGCCTTAAGGTATTGGTTATCTCGTCCCACTATTATTTTTTTGATATTTATGTTATATTCACAACATATTCTTGTTTTGTGGTGTATATACTGCCCTATGACATGTTATACCATGAATTTCCATTATTTAATTTTATTAATTATTTCAATTTCTATTATTATTTCAGGTATGCCATGATTTAAAATTTACTCAAGTATTAAGGGGACTTCTAGTCTCACTTTTATTTATGCGAGACTAATTCCATATTCACCACACATTTAATTCATCTATTTTATATAATGAACATGATTTTATAATATGATTCCTATTATTAAACTTATTTGTATTTACATATCAGTTTTATTTTCTATGTTTGGCGGGTTTTATATTTCATAAGTTACTAAATTGGTAAAAAAAATATTATCTCAATTTTTCTTCTTTGAGACACATGTTATGTTATGCACATAAAATATTTTATGAGGATTATATACTAAATATTGATATGTTATTTCATAAATATATCTATTTTATATAATTTTTAATCTTAAATTAATTTTATTATTTCATGGTGATTAGTATTCAATTTTCTAAAATCAGTAAGTGTTTATTGATTTAATCTCATCATTTATTGGGATTTTATATAATAATTCTTCTATTAATGAAATATTATAATCAATATCTCAATAATTATCATGAATTATATTCTCCTCTATTAAATTATCTTATATTCTTGAAATGGAAAAAATACACTCTTTGTTACTGAAAATATTTATGAAAATGTTTTTAATAAAATACTACTTTGTTTCTATTTTTGGTAGGAAATATTTTTTATTCCAAAACCATAGTTTGTAAAAATGTTCATAGAAATGATTTTAAATGATATTTTAAGATTAAAATCAAGAAAAAGTATTCTAAAAATGTAATTATTTTCAAATTTTTTAAAATTATTTCAAATCTTCCTTTACAATCTTTCAAATCTATTTTCAACGAAAATTAGTTTTACATATTTTTTTTGTTCAAGAAGTGTTTAAAAGTACTTTTAAGATTCCTTTATATGTTTTGAAATTTATTTTCATATATAATTATATTTAATTTTTTTTTTATTTTAAATAGTTATCTTTAATTTAGAGATGATATTTTTCTCATTAAATGTATTAAAATAATTTTACTTCATAATTTTTCAAATTGGTTTTCAAATAAAAGGATTTTGAAAATCTTCTTTGTAATTATAGAAATGATTTCCAAACAAAGGTTATTATCCATTATAAATTCTCTAAGTGACCATTAAAAATCCTTCTCAATCTGATAATACATCCTTTACTATAGTTTATTATTTATTGAGGATATTATCCCTGAAAACCATACATATTATTTCTTTGAATGGTTTATGTTATGATGACAAGCTGTTTATGAAACCTATTTCTCTTCCATGGGTTAACCATGATAAAATTATTATGGTGGTTGGTTCCTTTCATTTAATATTATATTATAAAATGATTATATAATATATCTATTTTCAATTTTTAAGATATGAAGAAATTTTTTTAAACCCATTTTATTCCATTGTTTATCATATGATGTTTTATGAAACCCATCTATTTTTATCAGTCATGATATGATGAATGATTTATTATCTTGTGTCATAAGTATGTATGATTAAATTATGTTAGGGGTGTGAATTATATATCCCTCCAATGCATTAGATAATGGTAATTGTTACATGAGATCAAATGGTACATGGTGGGGTGGCCCAAGACTATAAAAAGAGGGTGTATGGGAGGAAATCTCAAGCTGATAATAAGAGGATACATGGGAGGAATCCCATTCCCATAACAAGGGGGTACACAGGAGAGAAAACCAAGCCCATAACGAGATGGTACATGATAGGGAATACCAAGACCATAACAAGAAGGTACATGAGAGGGAATCCTAGGACTGAATCATATGGGTAAAAGAGAGGACATCCAATGAAATAAGTGGGTAAATTGGTGATTATACCAAGACTAACATGTTATAATGGTCTTTGTATGTGGACATGACATAAGATTTTATATGATTATGTGTATGCCACAATTTCATGTCATATTCCTATGTTATTCTCTCATGGACCCTGTTATTTGATTCCATTATGATTTATGTCTTAATAACTTCCAATCATTATGCTATGAATCTTTACTATAGTATTTTATATTCAAGTTATGATCATATAATGTTATGATCATGTTTCCATATTATTATGTTGATGTTGTGATTATATATCTCTTTCTTTAACCTTAATGATCATCATAGCTCACATATTTCTTGGGTTTATTTTACCTAGGTTATGAAGAAAGGTTTTATGTAGGATTACTAAAGTGGGATATCTTTAAGGGATATTTTTAAGATCATTTACCAAGATAGAAGATTATGTTTTCATGTTTCCGTAGTAATTAAGAAATTATAGTCCACAGGCATGTACTTTTGTAATGTGCTTATTATTTACCTAAAATGATGTTATATCCAAGTATGTAAAGTCTAGTTCACTATAATCTGACCCATATCAAATTTTAAGACATTTGTTTGGTGTGTCGTGGCAAAAATATGAAAGGTATTGGGATCACGTGAAATTTTATGATGGGGCATGAGAGTGAAAAAATTTGGTAAGAAATACATGGTACCTTTATTTCTATATTATACTAATACTATGTTATTATACATGGAAGCTACATTGGGCAATAAGGAATTCGTGAGGATGGGTGATAATTTATGAAGTAATCTTTTTTTTATATGGTAAATCCCAATCCAAAATTTTTAGGGATAATTTATTCAAAAACAAGGGTTTATAAGATTGTAATGAAAATGAATTTAAACTAATATCTTTTATAACAATGAAGTAAGTCTGAAGTTAGATCAACTAGCCAAATGATTTTATTAGTGATTGTATTTTTTTTAAATCACATCCACTGTATATTTAACTTCTAAGTGTACATTTGTGATAATAAAGATGTTGTTAGAGAGAAATCACACGCACTCCACCCATCGACCTGTGAGGCTCCATGAGAAATGAATAGTAATTTTTCTAATGGATTGAATAATGGTAGTGTAATAACTTTTAACCCATAAATTAGTCTAACACTTAAGTTTAGAAATAGTTATTGCATTGATAAGTCCATGCATTTCATCTTCAAGGGAAAAAATCAAACAATAAACACCATCAAAGTATCAAATAACTATCCCTTTTGATCTTGAAGAAGAAAAAAACTTCCAAAGGGGAAAGGGATTCCCTTGGAATCTTTATCTGAATTGAATAGGATCCACATCATGAGGTGCAAGGTTCATATTCACTAAAGCATTAATATTATTCTTTAAAATTTTCACATGATTTTTTCGGGGGATCCTAATGGGTACACATATAATATCACCCTTATAAATAATTTATTTATGATTTACTAGAAGATATTATAGACTGGTCATGATAGTTGTATCATAGATATTAGGATCAACTGTGGAGTTATTTCAATAAGATTTATTTTTTTAATTTAGAGAATTTTAATATATATTAAATTAAATGAATTTTTTTTATATTGGTTTTAATTTATATATTTTATTTGATTTGTGTGTTAATGTGTGTCTATATATACTCATAGTATTTATTAGTTTAATAAATATCATTTGTACAACACATACCCTTAGTGATAGCTACCACCCTATGGCCTACTGGATGAAGGCATCGAGGGATCACCAACATTCTCACTATCAGCCCAGGATTGGTTCTCATTGGGGGTGGGCTATGAAATTTTGATCCCATTACATATCAATTATATAAATGTATATAAAAGTGACTCATATATAAATTCTATATCAAGGTTACATTCCATTATTTTTGGGAATTACATTTATACTCCCATGATCAACTGAGTAATGGGAGACTCCTCTATAGGTTTTATCTTTTAATAAAATGGTATACAATTACCATTTCACAACATTTTATTTATGATAACAACAAATATAATTAAATTTTATAGATTTAATGGTTTGTTAGAGGTATTATTGGATGTTTTTTTATTCATCTAATATATTATAACCTATATTTTATTAACCTAACTTTATGTTTCATCATTTTTCATTAAATAAATTATTTGAAACATTTTTTATTTATTATGAAACATATTAAGTGAAAAATAATTTCAAAATAAAATACATTTTTTCAGCATGTATTTTTATAAGATTATGTAGGCATGATACATAGGTAAAAATATCATGTTCCACTATATAAATGTTAAAAACATCATGGGAAGTGAAAAACATCTCTTGTATATTGATAAAACTTAATATATACTCTCTTATTATTAGTTCATATTTGATTTATGAGTAGGGTATATGCATGGATATTGTACACTATACCTCTTGAAATATGTTGATGTGAATGTTATGATTGATTTAAAATAAAATCAATTTTCCCCAACAATATTTGAATACAATTAAAGTATCAAAAAATGTTTTTCACAATTAATATAATTTTTTTTAGAAACATCATTACTGTAGGTATGATAATTCATTAAGGGGAATGAATTTCTTTAAAACTAAGTTTGTGGCCCTATAAAATAATGTTATTGTAATGTTCATTTTTGTTGTTTTTCCCGTCAAATGATATTTTATATTCTTTCATTTTTTTAATTTTTTCCTCTAGTCAAAATCTTATCATGAATGTCCTCTATTTTCATTTCAAAATACACATGTATTTTTTTCTTTTCGAAAGTAGTCACACTATGAGACTATAGAATATAGACCTTTAACATGAACATAATTTTTGGGAGACATAAAATCTTCTATGATTACATAATCTTAAAATGTTTTAGTTAACTCATATCATGTCTAAATTAGATAAAAAATAATGAAAAAATAGTATTCATTATTGTGTCCTAATATAATTATGTAAAATCAATTTAAATTATTTAATTATTTTTAATGATTCCCATATATATTTTTTATGTTCATCTAATAGTTTTATTTTTTATTATCCTGAGATTTCATCCATTTCACATGACATGGGGTGTAAGCAGATAGAGTTTCTGGTTGATCAATCTTCATAAAGTCAGAAAATTGTATTATATTATTATTATATATCATATAATAGAGATATTATAAAGTTAAAGTGTCTACCAATTATTTATAAATTGTAGTGTACCCCATACTTAATTTAAGGTAGTGGTACTTAGATATTTTGTAATGTAGTTGGTTTTGAACTCTTTTTAAATTTTATAAATTAACATTTATGAATTATAGTTATTTATATATGAAATGTTAAATATATTAAAATATATTATGATTTATCTTAAATCACATATCAATAATAAGGGAAATAAATATAATCCAATGTTTCATTGTTTATGACTATTTATATAAGTTTTGTGGGTCTGATTTAGAGTTCCCCACAACATCCTAATGATTTCCTGTGGAAAATAAAATTTAAAATAATCTATTATAGTTCTTAGAAACTATTATTATGAATTTAATGAAAAATTATTCTAATATAAATGTAATAAGTAATTGAAATTAACAATCTGAGTAGTATTTCATTAACTTATTTGAAAGTGAAATATAGAGATTATATTTATATTACAATAATGTATTCAAAAAATCTTTTCGTTTTTTCAAGGATAACATTATTCTAGGTTTTCATATCATTGATCATGTTCATTCGAGTACTAATACTAATGTAAATGGGTTATCTCTTATGATCAGTACAGGTAAACATAAGAGATAACAATGATTATTTAACTATAACATGTTCATAAGGGTAGAATAACATGATCTTTACCTTTTAAAACCATACCTTATAATTCATATATTGTAATCATGAGTCATGAAATAAATATTGGAAGTTCATAAGTCATGAATATTAAAAGAATCAAGGAACATGGTTCATGAGTGTGTAACATTGGAATAAGTTCATATAATAGAATAGAGAATAATGTGTGTAATAATTATAATAATATAAATACTATATTAAGGCTACTCAATAAGACATTTTTCACATGTTAGTTCAGGGGAAACCACCTGTGTAGCAGTTTTTTTCATGTGATAACCGCCCATGTACCCACTTTAGGTGTTTGGATAACCTCTCCTATACCCCATTTTTGGCATGGGATAACATCCCATGTGACATTTTTTAGAATGGGATAACATCTTCTATATGCTCTAAGCTCACAAAATGTTCATCTTTACCCAATAAATTGGATATATATATATAATTATAGACCCACCCATCACATAATAATAAATCTATTCATTTTTATACCATAAGATCATAAAACATTCACTATATCATCATAGAATAACCCATATAAAATAAATGGGTTTCATAAAAATCTCAACCTCATATTCATATATCATTCAGATAATTAATATAAAAGGTATCACACAATAATATCCCTATTAAACTATTAATAAAATAAAGATATGTCAATAAAGAAAAAAATCCTTTAAAATATTTCTTGGAAATTTTCTTTAAAATAATAAACTTTTCATTTTTTTATCACTAATTATTAATAAAAAATGGAAAAAAATATTTTAAAATATTCTTGGGAATACTTAAATGATGCTTCAAATCAATTATTTGTTTGGATGATGATTTTTTTAATGTGGAGTATATTAAAACAAGTATTCCTTTAACATTTTCTATAAAAAAACAAAAACACCATATTTTGAAAATGATAAAGAGCGTACAAGGAAACATTTTTATGGAAATTAAATCATGGGTAAAAATGAAATTACAAAATAATTTGATAATAGTAAAAACATGATTGAATTATTTTTAAATGAAACATGTACATTGATGAAAAATATTCCCGACTAAAGAGATAAATAAAGTCTGTTTTTCTTAAAAAATACTTTTCAAAATATTGTATACATAAAGACAGGATAATGAAAGGAAAAAATATAATATCAATAACTATTAATAGTATAATAAAATTATTCATATTTTAATGATATATATTATATTATTTCTTAAACGACCATTTAATCATGAAAAATCTTAAAAATTATATAATAAAAAACCATTTTTATTATGGTATATTTTGAATTTTATTCCAAATTAATGAATAAATGAAAAATAAAATTTAAATATATCGAAAATCAAGATAAAAATGAAATAATATTTCAATTTTTTTGCAGGTTTTTAAATCGAGAGCCACTAAAATGGTTCCCCGAGCTGGTTTGCCTCTAGGCCTCAAGAATGCCTCCTCATACGCCACAGAAAACTGACTAGAATTTAGGGTCTGATAGAGGTATAGTGGGAAGAATAAACCCTTTGGATCGGAAATATAATTAATAGAAGGAACTATATGTAATGATATAATAATACAATAATGTTTTAAAATTAATAATGAATGAATAAATGATCATGTATGAACATGATACAATGTAAAGATAGATATATTATAGTGGATAAATACATACAATAGGTAAAGAAATAAATAAAATACTCAGAATCTATCTCAAATATCATTATGAGTATATTATTATCCCCCTGCTCCAATACCCTATCTTATCACTGAATTATAATGGTAAGAAAACACAATCCATGAACCTAATCCTATAAGCACGAGATCCTTCCAGGTACCACAGTGTGATGGCATCCCAAATAGGGTGTCAGATACACTAATAGGAAACCACAAATAGTGTCTAATGCAAAATCTAATTTTTGTGTATAAAATAATGATGCGTTCTGGTATAATGGATAATGAAGAAAATCAATTTAAGTAAATAATTTGGGCTCAGGTTCCTCAACGACTCATGGTTGACCATACTTGCTTCAGCCAAAGATGGAGTACCACCAAACTATTGTCAACCTGTATAGATATAAGAGTGTGAATAAATGGAAACATACATACAAAGGGATATACATGAACTAGAAATTAACTTCATTATCCACACAATATAACACATAATTTTAATAATAATAATAATAATAATAATATCCAATGACTCATGGCTATAATCACAGGAGTCCTTAATGATTATATTAAACTTCATAAAAGAGGGACTAATAGCCATATGTATTAATGAATATCCATGATATAAATCGTTCTTCCTATGATCCTATCCAATTCATACCATAATAAGGAACTGAAGAATCACTTGAGGTATGACATAGATTAAGCATCATAAGAGCATGTTCCTGGAATTTCTGAATGGGAACCCAAGTATCTCTCAAGGAACATAAAAAGGTATAAACCTATGAGCCCATAAATTATATAACACATTAGATCTGAGTAACACTTATGGAATGGTACATAATCATTTCCAACAGATTCCATCCATGATAATTCACTAGGGAACCAATTATCACTCATGGGTACCATAATCTTAACCAACTTACTGGCCCATCTAAGGAATTCCTACATGAAAATCCATATGTCACTCAAGGCATACAATACATTAAGAAACCTATGATTTCAAAGAGTGTATTCTATATCTAGAAACCAGTATTAGTCAAGGTGAGGTAACAAGGGTAAAATCCACTCAACTCATCCTAGGTAACCCACTATGGAACCAAGTATGACTCATGGAATCCTATATCAGCATTGTCCTCTAAGCCTATCAAAGGTAATCCACTATGGAGACCAATATCACTCAAGGAGTACTATAGTCTCAAAAAACACATGATCCCCTTTAAAAATTACATGAATTAAATTAATAATATAGGAAAAGTAAAAAAAATTAGAAATAAGTATATTACCCTAGACTAAGTGGTTTATATAAACCATTTCATTTAATGGTAGAATTTATAAATGTTCAAATTTATTTAAGAACACAATGAATGGGTGGCCTAATCACTATCCTAAAATTGGATAAAGTATATGTAGTGTAACTCATCTTATTAGGTGTATATGGATAATTTTTTCGACCACAAACCATGTAAATGTGTACTAAGGAAGGTCAAGGTGGTTCTCTAAAAATTTAATTTAATGGATTTTATAATTTGGGATCAACGTAAAGAATGCCATCTGTATGACACAAAATCATTATTATATAAACAACTAAATACTGAGGAAAAAGAATAAAGACCACCTGACTTATTATTATTATGTCCCACACATCCAATATTACACTTTGATTCCAGCTAGAATAGAATAAATCAGAATAATCATCACATGCAATTAAAATAGGAAAAATAGATCGCATGGATTTAGAATTCCTTATTGAAATAGAAACAAATAAGAGAAGCATGTAGAGTTGAGATATATATAATAAGGATCTAACACACTTAGTGATTCTTGATTCATACATGATAATAAGGTGATACACCCATGGAAAATGGAGGAAGAGGATAGCATGTGGTGCCATGCTAAACATGAAATGGGAAGGAAAATAGGGGAATTCCCTTTAAGGAAGGTGGGGGAAAACAGTCTCTTCCATGATTTTAAAGAGATACATGGTTTAGATATATAGTTTATCAAACCATGCACTAACTAAGAAGCATATTTATCTTATGATACACACACCACATGGTTAAGTCATGTAGGTTTATCTAACTAATCATGAAATATGAAGTGTTACGAGTTATGTGGCACTAAGGGTGAAAGATTGGTGCATAGTTTAAGAAAATGTTCATAGATCATGGGCATCACAACTTCAAACCTTCTTTAAGTAAAAATATTACACCAAGGGTGATGAATGGTTTAAAAAATACCCTTATAAAAGGGGTCTCACAGTTGACACTAATGTTTATAATATCCATGGGAGATTCATGTGCCTTATTCTTTTATTCTAAAAATTGGTTCATTTGGAGCTCAATGCATTCTAAACTAAACTGAACTCTTAGGAAACCTCATAAAGAATTAACCCCATATGTAAAAATCATGTCTAAATATTACAAATAAAATATTTACATTCCAAATCCCAATTTAAGATTCGACGCGCCCACCAAAAAAATATTTTGAACATACCCAGAAAAAAAATAATCTAGTTCAAAACACAGGGCATTATAATCTCCCCAATATAAAACCTCTCATCACTGAGAATCAAATATGAATAAAAAACAAACCCTGACATACATGGGAAATTTTTTTTCACCCAAAAAGTCATGTTTCATTTCCAAACACCCAACGCACCTCCAAGAACCACTCTTATCATATAGTACACAAGCCATTTAAACTCAGGCTGATGCTAATAACCAAGGCTGAAACAGCTAAAAAAAGATTAAATTATTCCTTCAAACAAGATTCATGATTTCATTGGTGTCTATTTTTATCAAGTGAATGAATACACCACCCACCTTATGTATTAACCTCTAAACAACCATTTTTGATTCATGACACTTGAACCATCAAAATTGCCTACAAAAAAATTCTCAGAGAATCCAAAAAATTCACCAAGCATGTTTCTCAAAATGATACATAAAAATACAGGCATGGAAACTACTTTTATTCCTCACTCCAAAATCAATGGTTAACTCTTTTTGGCCTATGAAACATGTGTCACTCTTTCTTTCACTGAAAGGTCAAGACGACCAATACATGGAACTTGTCTCACCCCATGGGTTTCATGAAATTGTTTAACCATAACAACATACCAATTTGAGGAAAGTTCTAGTTGATCTACCCCAACAAAATAATCTTATAAATTCTTATATTATATGGATAGGGAATTTCATAAGATATATCTTAATTCCCTTAAATAGAAAAATCATGAGATCACATCAGAAATATCAACTAAATCCCAAAACCAACATATGATTATGTGTCCCAATTGAACCATTCTTGGTTATATTATTAAATAGTATCTGAGTTCCAAGATGATCATCCAACAAATCATCATGCATTATCATTATGCTTCTCTCAAGAGAGTTATCTACCAATTTTTTATAGTGGAATCCACACCATAAGGCTTCCCTTAAATAATTCCATTAGTTCAATTCGAAGGAATCCATCCATCAATACATAAAGTGAATTTGATTAGCTTAGCATGACTTATATCGCATTATCTCCCGTTGTACTCAGAATTACATAAATAGAGGGGTCATTCCAACATATAAATAATAAGTAGACCACAATTTTTTCACTAAGTGTTTGTTTCTCCTTCTGAGTTACACTGTTATAGAAAATAGAAAATAGAATCTCTATACAACACTCAACACCACATCTCCCAAACATGACATTCCATTTTAAAACATGGGTCAACTTTCACATGGTTCCCAAATTGATTACAAGATAACAATCATCATGGAAACTACCTTTAAATGGTTCCCTATGAATCGGGAATATTCAAAACATTCCATATGTTGTAGGGTTACTTTCCCATACAACCAGGTTCTAGGCCAAACTCATACTCCTATGGTTGTTCCATCATCAAGTCCATGTTTACTATGCTACTTGGCACATCATTCTTATTAAGGTAGGATCTCCCATGGAACTCAACATGATAATAGGATTACTTATGTTCCATTAACCACTGAAAACCCTCTTGGATCATAGATTAATTTTAAATTTTTAAATGTTTAACAATCTTACTAGCTTTTTAATCAAGTTTTGACCATTTTTAATGTCCCTTTGCAGTTTAATTCCTTCTACATTGAAGGAAACACCTTTTGTGATTGGCATGATTCTCCCTACCATAATAGTCTCTTAGTAATAATAATATAGAGAACAGAAACAAAATACAATGGATCCTATTATACCACCACCAAACCTATTTCCTAGATATGTCAAAAATGCTTTTATCAAGAGTAACACAAGAACATAGGATAACCAACATCTGATAAGTACACTGGGTTATATTTACCTTTATATGTGTACCCAAAACTATTTTTGATTCAAGTACAAGTGAATAATTATCATCAAATGCAATATAATAAAACTAAACTAGATTGGTAGTGTTACAGCACAGTATATTTTTTCTACAAAATTACCAAAAATCACAGGTACAACCCAACATTTGATTTCCTACTCAAAGGTAAAATGCTTGTATCGATCTCATAGTTCCAAGGTCACTCTAATTCCGAACGGCCTATAAATTTAGCCTTCAAGAACCCACAATACTTTATCCTAGTATCTAGGTAAGCATATGGTTTATGTTATTATGTGATGTTTTCTCATGACCAAAATATGATGTAACGTATCACTTTTAACTCGATAGACTTCACACATAACAACATGTTCCACTACTTTATAAAAATATTGCATCTGGCGCTATGTACTCCTTGAATGTAATAGACCATTGAAATAAGAAGAAGTTTACCGAACCTATGAAGTGGAGAGTTATTATTTAGGCCTGTATAACCTACTAAACTAGAGCATTACACAATTCTCACACCATTAACAATGAATAACATATCAATTTATCACCCAATTACTCAGTGTTGTAGCCTAATTATTAATATTATTAATCAGAATAAATGGAACCTGAACAACACCACCAATATGAAAACTATATGGTAGTATTCAGCAGTCATTTATGATCAGATAGCGCAACCA
The DNA here is from genome assembly GCA_963277665.1 of Viscum album. Lineage (NCBI taxonomy): Eukaryota > Viridiplantae > Streptophyta > Magnoliopsida > Santalales > Viscaceae > Viscum > Viscum album. The sequence continues at coordinate 166,282,547 of OY728165.1, read as the reverse complement.
TAACTGGGCATGCTCCTCATATTCACAAGGAATATTTCTTAAAACATGCTCATTCATAATAAGATCACTATGCCTTATCACCCTGCCTCTATGTCTAACACATCCTATGAAGAAGTCAATTGGGGTCTATGAGAAACATCTGCATTCATACTTTATGTAAAATCATAAACTAACCCTTAAAAGAGGGTTCTTACTATAAATACATATACCATGATTCAGTTTAAAGCATTTCAACTAATTCTATCAACATTTATGAAATTAGCATATAATGGATGTCAAGTAAATGTTTTAAAAAAACTATTTTTTGAACTTTATTTTGCTTATATCATTGAATATCTCTGTAAAATTATATTAAAATTACTTCTTAACCATCTAATCAATTTAGTGGTTTCCTCCACTAGCTCAATTAAAAAAATTAAATTTCCAATCTAGAGAGAAGAATAATCTTTAGTTGTTATTGGAATTTTAGTTAACTAACACCGCTTAATAATAAAGCCCATAGTCATATATCAATGAATTATTATTTAAAGGTACTGGTTAAGATAGATTCTACTATAAACATATATGTAACACTATATAAATGGTTTCATACACATTAAAGTACCAATCCTTTTAGAATGTAAGCACCACAATGTCATTATGTACCGAGGCCTAGAAAAGAAAAAAGGAAACCTATAAAGGATCCAATATTTTATTGCAGGTTTTAAAACACCCTTAATCGGTTCAGTACATAAGAATATAATCTCAAGACTAACCTACTCGGGCTATGTCTAATTTAGCTTATAATAAACATGCCTTAAATCACTTATATGGGTCCAGTTGTGCATTTTATTATTTAGTCACATGGGTCTTCATGAACATATTAATAGGTAAAAGAATTTATAAATTTTGATTTATATCACATTTATCGGATATTAATTAGAAATGGTTTAAATTTGTCAAAAAAATTAACATTTTTAAAATTTAAGGCCCCAAATAGGTCAATTCAATACCCATTTAATTTATAATTATAGATTCAAAATTTCTTAGTCCACATAATGGTGAAGTCAGATGAATCACCATTCCCAAATTATAGAGGTATATGCCTTCATAATTTACAATTGGCATTCATATAACTACAACAAGTTTAGTACTCATACTATCAAAATTTATTATACATATATATGATAGATCAATAATTTGGGTTACAATTATTAATTAATAGGGGCCCAAAATCCTTATAAATAATAATTTCAATATCTATTTAATCATAAACATCAATTTTCCATCATATGAAACCATTTTTACATAGCTCAAACATATAATAGATGGTTGATTAAATTGAATTCCGCTATCAAGATATTCGGTAAAACAACATTTATATTGATGAATACATTTTCCTAATCAACCATATATCATTAATATAATGGGAATTATATCACTTCAAATAAATTCAATCATAGACACAAACAAGGAATGTTTCTACACAAGTAGGAAACACAGAAGCATCATATAAAATTATTCATACTAAAATAAAACAAATAAGGATGGATTAGAACTAATAATATAAATAAAATACCTAACATGGTATACCAATAATAATGTTAATAAGCACACAAGTCACATAAAAATTTTATAAAACCTAGAAATTCAATCTATATGGCATAGAATATGTATGAAATGTGAAACTCAATGTTCCTATAATGATGGATGTAACAATACCTCACGTATATTTCGATACCAAGGCAAGAGGTAAAATCATTTTCCATTAAACAATAATCAGTGAATATACTACACTAACCCAAGGTAAAATAATAATCAAATAAAATAATAGTATAATGAACAATAGTCTCACCCCTAGCCACTTTATCATTCCCTAATGTTTGGGTTGGATAGACCTAGAAACAATATATTTAACAAGTACTAACACATTCCTAGTATTTTATCTAGCATCATAAAATAATAAGACTAAGGAAAAATAGAATCCTTTAATACCACTTCTAGTGTTCAAAAATGAGAGCTACTAAATCTATTCCCCAATCCAGTTAGCTACTAGGCCTCAAGTGTGTCTCCCCATCTGCTAGAGGATGTCGATGAGCAGTGACATAATAATAGAGGAATAGTAGGGAGACTATACTGTAACACCCCAAGATTTTTTGAAAATTATTATTTTTAATTTCATTAATGTCTTCTGTTGTACGCTACACCAAAAGGAGCTTGCACAAAACGCATCCTTGATTTTCCTTGAATTACAAGCAATGACGACCTTCCTCGATAGCGTGTGTAGTACGCAATAACGAGTTTCACTAAACAACAATATTCAATTAAAATATTATTAAAACTAGCCGTTATGAATAGTAATAACCACTTTTTGAAATTTTGTAAATTTTATTTTTCAAAATGGAATTTATTTTTGGATTCGTAATATCGAAATTAGCTTAGGGTGAAATTTTGGTACTTTTTGGATAATTTTCATATTTTGATGAATAGTGAAAATTACTAAATTTTAATTAAAAACAACTTTTTCAATCGAAATAATTAATAGTGATAAATAATTAATTTCAGTGGTTTTAAAGTATATTTAGAATATATTTTTACAATTTAATACAATTTTGTTCATTGGATGTAATTTCACATTTAAACCAGACATAAACAAATGTCAATCTATTGATAGTTATTATCTCTTAAGAACACGCTATTTGTTTTGACGACGGGAATTAATTTTTAAATTAATTAATGCAAATGATATGTTTTGAATTTGGTAAAATAGACATCATTTTTGAGTTCATAATATCAAATATAGCTTAGGCATAATTTTTGGTATTTTTCTGGAAACTTTCATTTTTTGATGAATAGCGAAACCGCTAAGTGGTAGTTTAAAAAAAATAAATTTTTCATAAATCATAATTTTACCACTTCTGGGAGGGTAATTTCAAACCTCCGAGAGACACGGTTGATGTCAGTATGTAAAATGTGGTTCAATGAGATGAAAATAATTTTTGTTGAATAGTAACTTTTTACTTTTTTTTACCACGGTTAAAAGTAAATAGGGTAATTAAGGGTAAAAATGATATTATTATTAACATAAAACATGTCCTAATTCTATTGGATAAGTGTAATTCGACCAGAAACAACCTTAGGAATAAAATATGACCATTTAGGCCCACTTGGATTAGATTAGGACATTTATTATTATTTAATTCAAAGAAGAGTTAAAAGAGTTAAAATCAAAGTTTATTTACTAAACCATTTTTAATATAGGGTTATACATAAGATAAATACGATTGTAAATATTCATTAGAAAGATAATAATATTTCCTACATAATGATATTTTATTTATAATTTTTAGACATTAAATATTTTAATTTATTTATTACACAAAGATGATGCAGTAATTATCTTATTAATGAAATATTGACATAATTGATGCTATAAATACCCAAATAAATATAATTTGAGACTTTTTATGAATTACAATAATTTTATAGGTTAATATGACATGTTAGTAGGGATTTAATTAACTTTTTTCGAACTAATCATTCTGTTATGAGTTTCACAAAAATAAATTACTAAATAGTGTCAAAATTGACATAAAATAGTTTTTAAAACAAATATTATATTATTAATTGTTATTTTATTCCTAAAAGTCTAAGAATAGGCCAAATGACTTAGATAAGGTTATATATATTAATAAAAAATAACTTGGGGTTCGTTTGGATTCTTATAGTAAGTTTATTAACCTTATATTATATGCACACAAGAAGACACGGTAAAAGTAAAATTATTTTACTTAATGTTAAATCTAAATGATAAGGTTAAAATAGGTACCTAAACTTGTCTAAATTCAATTGGATGAGAGTATTTAGACCCATACCCACCTTAGATTCGAAATTAATCACTTTGGAGCTATTTAAAACCGAATTTGACTTTATAATAAAATAATAGTTTTAGTTATTCCAAAGGTGCCCCTCTCCTCCCTTATAAAAGGGTACCTCCTCCCTCTCTTCCTCACACCACTTTGAGCCTTCAAGCTCGGCCAACCCCTGCCAAATTCCCTTCTCCACTTCCCTAGAAACAACCTAGAGGTTCTGGTCTTCCTCAAAGACCAATTTTAGTTCCCTAAAAGGAGATCTCAAAGAAGCACTTCAAAGAAGTGGTAATGTCCGTTACCGATTCTTTCATCATTATTTCTTCTTCCACTTCTTCTTATTTAGTTGTTTCATTATGAAGTAATAACATCAGTATCACCCATATAATGATATGTTATTATAAGTATGAAACAATACTATTTCACCATCTATGCATCCTACGGAAAACGAATTCACCGCGCGTGCGTACGTACGGAATACCGTCTCCACGCCGTGGTGTAATCTATTTTCCAACACCACCTTACTTGGATGGGTATGATGGTGTAAATAATAACTATATATGATTATTTTAAAGTGATATTGATTATGAAATAGTATACATACACTCCAATAAAATTCCATGATCATGAAAACGATATCATCGCTCGTGCGTACGTACGGACTACCGTCTCCACGACGCGATGAGATTCATTCTCCACGTTAACCATTCATGAATGATTATAAAGTATATATAATAATTAATAATTAAATATATGACATACTAATGATTCTGGATTTATGTGTATATATATTTATGTCATCTAATTAATTCCATTCAACTCAATAAGGAAAAGAAAACAGCGTTCATGCGTACGTATGGTCTACCATCTCCATGAACGGTGTATTTCTTTCCATTTACTGATCTAATATATATATATATATATATATATATATATATTATGAATATATATTATATATAAATCATGTTTTATATTCTGGAATAAATTAATCATGATCTAAGTAATCATATTAATAATTACAAGTCAAAACACGGATGAGAAATGAAAAGATTTTACCCAAAACGCTCTTTAACATGGAATTTACAAAAGAACGGGTAATATAAAGCCATAAGTGAACCATATATGATATCATAACAATGAGTATGATTCTTGAATAAGTCAATGACATTATTTAAATCATTATACAGGAGGTTCAGACACATACGAAGCAAATCGGACCTAAGGTAAGGGGAAATATCACAATCTCATTTCTATCTGAGATTGTTTATACTTTAGTATTTACTGGGGTGTATTTTATCATCCACATCCATGTTTCCTCAATATGTAATATTATTTTCATCCAAATACAATTCTTTAAATCCAATTTTACCATTCGGTGAGTTTTTAGTAAAAGATATGAAAGGAATCTTTTTTCGTTTTTCGTATGAGGTACTTTTTGACTTTTCCGACAAAATTATGAGAAGAATGTTTTTTTTAACTTATACGGCATGAATAGATTTCTAAAATATTATTTCCAAGAAGCTTCCTTTACATGTTTTCAAGTTTATTTTTAATCAACTACTTTTAGTTTAAAATTGTATGGCATGTTATGAAAGGAAAATGTTTTTGAAGTAGAAAGGATATTTTCCTCAAGAATGGAGTTCAAGTGTTTTATAAAAATTATTTTCCATCTAAGATAATATAAGGTTCTGTTTCTATCCCTATTATTACATTGATTTGATTATGTTGTGATGGAATTATTTTTATGAATTCCTTTATCTTATATGAATTGTTTTATGATGTCATGATGTTTAAGAATCCCATTTTCATTACATGGGTTATGCAATGATGTATGATTTATGATTTTGTGGCACACATAAGAATGGTATCATTATGAGATGGGTGGGACCTATTTCTCCCTCCAATAAATTGGGTAAAGATTTTATATCTCATGAGATAGACATGGCTGGAACGGTAGGTTATACCGGTTCAGTGAAACATGACTGATACGAGGAGTGAACTCGGTTCAGAAATGGACTTTTTCCACTAAGATAGTCTTAGCAATGAGTCTTGACTAATAAGAAATTATTCTCTATGATTGTTTGTGTATGCCACAAAGTTTCATGTTTTAAGTTATGATTATTATGATTACATTTCACTACTATGATTAATCCCATGTTATGAAATTATGATCTCTTTTGCAGGTCAAAATTTCCAAAAGATATGTTCTTATGTATATGATGTGATTGATATTTCTTTTGTTTACCCTTACTGAGCATTTGAGCTCACCCTTTTATGTTTTATTTACCCCAGGATATAAAGAAAGGTTTTACGTAAAAAAAGGAAGATCTTTATGGGAGATGTTGAAGATCTTTCACCATGATTAGAAGATTATATTCCGAGTTTCGAAAGACACTAAACTATTACGGTCCTTGTGTGTGTGTGTTTTGTTATGTACAAAGTATTCCGCAAAAGTAATGTAATGTCCATGTACGTTAAGCTTAGGGTCTATACAGTTGGTATCAGAGGAAAGGTTTAGTCAACCTTTGGATACTAGGATGCGAAAACATTAGTGAGATCCCTAGAGATATTTCTAAGGTATGTCTAGGGATGTCCCTAAGGATAAGTATATGTATAGGATACAGTCCTAGAACTACGGTAATAATCATATAATTTAACCTAAGATGTTAGATGTTGAAGGTAATCCCCCTTCATTATATTGTTTTCCATAGCGTGATTTTTGCCTCTCACAATATTCTTTTTGGGTTTTAAATGATGGCTGGAACCCGAAAGAACCGTGTTGATCAATGTAATGGACAATGCAATGACTGTCCTCCTGCACAAACCAATGTTATGGGAGATGGAGTGCAAAATTTTATTTCTATACATACACAAGCTATGAACCATTCTGAAATTCTAAATGAGCAGAGAAGGGAACAATATTCTATTGAGTCCTTCATGAGGCAACGTCCACCTTCTTTCAGTGGGTCTTCTGATCCACTTGTTACTGAAAAATAGATCATTACCACTAAAAAGATATTTTCAGTTCTTCAATGTTCTGAACATGATAAAGTCATCTTAGCAGTATATCGTTTGGAAGGTGAAGCTGATCAATGGTGGAATCTTATCAAGAATACGAGGCAAGGAGATGAAATTGAGTCCATGGAATGGGACGAGTTCAAGAACTTATTTTTCAATAAGTACTTCCCTCGTATTCTTCGAACAAAGATGGAAAAAGAGTTTCTTGAACTAAAGAAAAAGGATGATGAATCTGTTGGTATATACGAAGCGAATTTTACAAGGCGTGCAAGGTATGCATCTGGATTTATCATCCAATCTGAAAGTAAAGTTGATCGATTCTTCAGTGGCTTAAAACCAAATCTTCGAAGGGAATTAGCTATAAGAGACTTCAGTATCTATGAAGAAATTGTGCATTGTGCTATCAAGGTAGAAATGGAAGTTGGTGTTACTTATTCATCTCATAGTTTTGACAAGAAACGAAAGATGGAGTTCAAGGAGAAATCTCAAAATAATGGTGAAAAGAAGATGAATGTTTCCTTATGCTCAAAGTGTGGAAAGAAGCATGGTGGAGATTGTCTTCAAGGGACTAGAAAATGTTTTAAGTGTGGAAAAGAAGGTGATCGAGCAGTTGAGTGTCGAAGTAATGGAAAAAGGGTTTCTAATGATGTGAATAAAGAAAACACTGCAGAGAACGCACCACCAACACTTCAATGCTTCAAGTGCAAGGAAATGGGGCATTATGCTAATAAATTCTCTAATCCAAGGGTAAGTGATGATCGACGTGAGCAACCACTTAAGGCAAAGGACAAAGGGAAGTCACATGCGATCACCATTGGCGATGTTGAATATGACAATGATGTGGGGGAATGATTAAGTGTTTATGTAATGGAATTCCAAAATAATGTTGTATCTAGTATCATGGTATATTGGAATATTTATGTATAGGTCTGTTGTGGTTTTCAATAATTTTATGGCATCAGTAACCATGAAAAGTGATTGACATATTTTTGGAAAGCAGATGATTTTCAGATAATGAAGGGATAAAGAGAATCAAATATGTTTGATAGTATTCATGAGCTCATGATTGATATAAGGACTAAGTGATATCATGGTTTGAGGGTATAGAATTTTGAGGATTTCGGTATGTGGAAAGTGTTAACTTTTAACTGCATTCATGATTTCACTAAGGTTCAATGGGTGTTCATTCTTCAAGAGAATACATGATTAAGGTATTCACATATTTGTAATTTGACTAACAAGATATATCTTATGATATATGGGGGATAAATGATGGCATTCACGTGATCATTTTCTTTATACTATGAGCTTGGACCGAAGTATTTTGGATAAGCCTAAAGATTGGGATGGATTATGTTGGACATAAGTTAGTATTGTTTAAGGATATAAGTTTTTTAGATATTATTTATGGGATTTTATAGTAATTTAGTTTTAGAAAAAGGATAACCTGTAGGATGGGCGACAACCCATCGTGTCTGACAAGGCTGTGGGAATCGAACCCACAACCGAAGTGCGAATGGCTTTTATCGCCTACCACTGGCCTACAGGAAGTCCCTGTTTAGTAAAAACTAGTTTTATTATATTAAGCAGTATAATATAAGAAGTATAAGTCCATTTTAGGAACCATATATGATTAATCTCCCTATAGATGGACTTATGTATTTTTTTATAACTTTTCTAACCTTTTGTTTGAGACAGATGGAATGACCCATCATTCTATCACATGATCTGCTAACACATCACGAATGACAAATTCAACTTCATTTCTTTAAGAGAGGAAGTGGAAATTGTCCAAATAACGACAAACGGTGAGACTATACCAAAATCACAAAAGTATTTCTTCTAATTCCAATTTCATCAACTTTAGGGAAATTATCCTGAAAACCAAAAATGTTGTCCTACTGCTCTTATATCTGATGAATCAGATAGTACCTTAGATCGTCACAAAATTATGGCTTTGTGATTTCTGGCTTTTCCATAGCCATGTTCTCTACCAATCTCCATCAGAACTTGATGGTTAGATTTTTCTTCCATATCCATATTTTCACCTATGTTCTCCTACGTGGAAACCCAGTGATTAGTTTATTTGGGTAACAGTAACATTTCATACTTTTGATTTTAAAGATTGGTTTTGGTATTCCTTTTTACAATGTGGGTTTCTATTAAAGAAACTTTCGAGTAGTAAACCATTTATAACCCCGATGAATTTTGAGGGAGAAATTCATTTTAAGGGTGGTAGAATGTAACACCCCGAGATTTTTTGAAAATTATTCTTTTTAATTTCATTAATGTCTTGTGTTGTATGCTACACCAAAAGGAGCTTTCACAACATGCATCCTTGACTTGCCTTGCATTACACGCAATCACGACCTTCCTCGATAGCGTGCGTAGTACGCAATAACGAGTTTCACTAAACAACAATATGCTATTAAAATATTATTAAAACTAGTCGTTATGAATAGTAATAACCACTTTTTGAAATTTGGTAAATTTTATTTTTCAAAATGGAATTCATTTTTGGATTTTTAATATCAAAATTAGCTTAGGGTGAAATTTTGGTACTTTTTGGATAACTTTCATATTTTGATGAATAGTGAAAATTACTAAATTTTAATTAAAAACAAATTTTTCAATCGAAATAATTAATAGTGATAAATTATTAATTTGAGTGGGTTTAAAGTATATTTAGAATATATTTTTACAATTTAATACAATGTTGGTCATTGGATTTAATTTCACATTTAAACTAGACATAAACAAGTGTCAATCTTTTGATAGTTATTATCTCTTAAGAACACACTATTTGTTTTGACGACGGGAATTAGTTTTTAAATTAATTAATGCAACTGTTATGTTTTTAATTTGGTAAAATAGACATCATTTTTTAGTTCATAATATCAAATATAGCTTAGGCCTAATTTTTGGTATTTTTCTGGAAACTTTCATTTTTTGATGAATAGCGAAACCACTAAGTAGTAGTTTAAAAAAAATAAATTTTTCATAAAACATAATTTTACCACTTCTGGGAGGGGAATTTAAAACCTCCGAGAGACACGGTTGATGTCAGTATGTAAAATGTGGTTCAATGAGATGAAAATAATTTTTGTTGAATAGTAACTTTTTACTTTTTTTACCACGGTTAAAAGTAAATAGGGTAATTAAGGGTAAAAATGATATTATTATTACCCTAAAACATGTCCTAATTCTATTGGATAAGTTTAATTCGACCAAAAACAACCTTAGGAATAAAATATTACCATTTAGGCCCACTTGGATTAGATTAGGACATTTATTATTATTTAATTCAAAGAAGAGTTAAACGAGTTAAAATCAAAGTTTATTTACTAAAACATTTTTAATATAGGTTTATACATAAGATAAATACGATTTTAAATATTCATTAGAAAGATAATAATATTTCCTACATAATTATATTTTATTTATAATTTTTAGACATTATATAATTTAATTTATTTATGACACAAACATGATGCCGTAATTATCTTATTAATGAAAATTGACATAATTGATGTTATAAATACCCAAATAAATATAATTTGATACTTTTTATGAATTCCACTAATTTTCTAGGTTAATATGTCATGTTAGTATTGATTTAATTAACTTTTTTCGAACTAATCATTCTGTTATAATTTTCACAAAAATCAATTACTAAATAGTGTCGAAATTGACATAAAATATTTTTTAAAACAAATATCATATTATTAATTGTCATTTTATTCCTAAAAGTCTATGGTTCGGCCAAATGACTTAGATAAGGTTATATATATTAATAATAAACAACTTGGGGTTCGTTTGGTTTCTTATAGTATGTTTATTAACATTATAGTATAAGAACACAAGAAGACACGGTAAGAGTAAAATTATTTTACTTAATGTTAAATCTAAATGATAAGGTTAAAATAGGAACCTAAACTTGTCTAAATTATATGGGATGAGAGGATTTCGCCCCATCCCCACCTTATCTTAGAAATTAATCAATTTGGAGCTATTTAAAACCGAAATTGAATTTATAATAAAATAATAGTTTTTGTTATTCCAAAGGTTCCCCTCTCCTCCCTTATAAAAGGGCACCTCATCCCTCTCTTCCTCACACCACTTTGAGCCTTCAAGCTCGGCCAAACCCTGCCAAATTCCCTTCTCCACTTCCCTAGAAACATCCTAGAGGTTCTTTTCTTCCTCAGAGACAAATTTTAGTGCCCTAAAAGGAGATCTCAAAGAAGCACTTCAAAGAAGAGGTAATGTCTGTTTCCGATTCTTTCATCTTTATTTATTCTTCCACTTCTTCTTCTTTAGTTGTTTCATTATGAAGTAATAACATCAGTATCACTCATATAATGATATGTTATTATATGTATGAAACAACCCTATTTCACCATCTATCCATCCTACGGAAAACGAAATCACCACGCGTGCGTACGTACGGAATACCGTCTCCACGCCGTGGTGTGATCTATTTTCCACCACCACCTTACCTGGATGGGTACAATGGTGTAAATAATAACTATATATGATTATTTTAAAGTTATATTGATTCTGAAATAGTATACATACACTCCAATACAATTCCACGATCATGAGAACGATATCATCGCTCGTGCGTACGTACGGACTACCGTCTCCACGACACGATGAGATTCATTCTCCACGTTAACCATTCATGAATGATTATAAAGTATATATAATAAGTAATAATGAATTATATGACATAATAATGATTTTGGATTTATTTTTATATATATTTATGTCATCTACTTAATTCCATTCAACTCAATAAGGAAAAGAAAACAGCGTTCATGCGTACATACGGTCTACCGTCTCCATGAACGGTGTATTTCTTTCCATTTACTGATCTAATATATATATATATTATGAATATATATTATATATAAATCATTTTTTCTATTTTGGAATTAATTAATCATTATCTAAGTAATCATATGAATAATTACAAGTCAAAACACGGACGACAAATGAAACGATTTTACCCAAAACGCTCTTTAACATGGAATTTACAAAAGAACGGGTAATATAAAGACATAAGTGAACCATATATGATATCATAACAATGATTATGATTCTGGAATAAGTCAATGACATTATTTAAATCATTATATTGGAGGTTCAGACACATACGAAGCAAATCAGACCTAAGGTAAGGGGAAATATCACAATCTCATTTTTATCCGAGATTGTTTATACTTTAGTATTTATTGGGGTGTATTTTATCATCCACATCCATGTTTCATCAATATGTAATATTATTTACATCCACATAAAATTGTTTAAATCCAATTTTACCATTCGGTGAGTTTTTAGTAAAAGATATGAAATGAATCTTTTTTCGTTTTTTGTACGAGGTACTTTTTGACTTTTCCGACAAAAGTACGAGAAGAATGTTTTTTTTAACTTATACAGAATGAATAGATTTTTAAAATATTATTTCCATGAAGCTTCCTTTACAGGTTTTCAAGTTTATTTTTAATCAACTTCTTTAAGTTTAAAATTGTATTACATGTTAAGAAAGGAAAATGTTTTTGAAGTAGAAAGGATATTTTCCTCAAGAATGGATATCAAGTGTTTTATCCAAATTATTTTCCATATAAGATAATATGGGGTTCTGTTTCTATCCCTATTATTACATTGATTTGATTATGTTGTTATGGAATTATTTTTATGAATTCCTTTATCTTATATGAATTGTTTTATGATGTCATGATGTTTAAGAATCCCATTTTTATTACATGGGTTATGCAATGATGTATGATTTATGATTTTGTGGCTCACATAAGAATGGTATCATTATGAGATGGGTGGGACCTATATCTCCCTCCAATTCATTGGGTAAAGATTTTATATCTCATGAGATAGACATGGCTGGAACGGTAGATTATACCAGTTCAGTGAAACAGGACTGAAACGAGGAGTGAACTCGGTTCAGAAATGGACTTTGTCCACTAAGATAGTCTTGGCAATGAGTCTTGACTAATAAGAAATGATTCTCTATGATTGTGTGTGTATGCCAAAAAGTTTCATGTTTTATGTTATGATTATTGGGATTACATTTCACTACTATGATTTATTCCATGTTATGAAATTATGATCTCTTTTGCAGGTTAAGATTTCCAAAAAGATATGTTCTTATGTATATGATGTGATTGATATTTCTTTTTTTTACCCTTACTGAGCATTTGAGCTCACCATTTTATATTTTATTTTCCCCAGGATATAAAGAAAGGTTTTAGGTAAAAAAAAAGGAAGATCTTTATAGGAGATGTTGAAGATCTTTCACCACTATTAGAAGATTATATTCCGAGTTTCCAAAGACAGTAAACTATTACGGTCCTTGTGTGTGTGTGTTTTTGTTATGTACAAAGTATTCCGCAAAAGTAATGTAATGCCCATGTACGTTAAGCTTAGGGTCTCTACATATACCCTCTAGTTTAGAAATAAAATAAATTGAATAAAAAATAAGGTAAGGCCACCAAATATAATAATGTATGGAAATCAATAACCAATGAATAAATGGTTGCATGAACATTCCGAAATATATAGATAGACATACATCATGTGATAAATATATAGAATAGCTAAAAAATAAAATAAATTAATCAACATATATCTCTAATATCATCATGAGAAATACCTCAGTCCTCTTCTCTTGTACACCATTCTATCCATAGAAGATAATATAATGAAAACACAATCCATGAACATGATCCTACAATCATGAGATCTGTTTGGGTATCCCCAGTGAAATGGAGGACCTACTAGGGTGTGAGAAATCTTCATTAAGCCACAATAAATGGTGTATAATGTATCATCTTGTTTGTGTGTATAAAATAAATTTTTGTGCTGCTATAATTGATTAGTCATGAAATCAATAGAAGTAAACAAGTCAAGCTCTGGTTCCTCATGGACACTTGGCTGACCATACCTCCTTTATCCTATGTCAGAGTATCAAGAATGTAATTTCAACCTGTCTAGATATAAGAGTGTGTATAAATTGAAATAGATAGATGAAGTGGTAGGAAGACACCAATATGGAACTAAAGTTTACACAAAATAGAGCAAGTAAAAGTAGTAGTAGTAATAATAATAATAATAATAATAATAATAACAACAAAAACCAAGGACCCATGGATATGATCCCAGGAATCCTTAAATGAAAATACAAAATATCACAAAATGGGAACCATTGGTTGCATATAATAATGAATATTAATGATATAAATATTTCTTATTATGAGCCCATATAAGGCATCCCATAATAAGGAACCAATGTTTCACTTGAGGTATAACATAGATTAAGCATCCAATGAGCCCATACCGAGAATTTCTATATGGGAACCCAAGTATCGCTCAAGGAACATATAAATTTATAACCCTCTGAAACTATCCATGGTATAATACATAGTGTTCTATGTATCGCTCATGTCATGGTATAAATACATTTTATGTATAGCTCATCCATGAAGATACACTAGGTTACAAATTATTTCTCATGGGTACCATAAGCTCAACAAGCTTATTAGATTGTCCAAGGAATTCCTACATGGTATTCCAATATCCTCCCATGGGGTAAAACACATTAAGTAAACTATGAGTCTATCCAATGTATTAATTATATGGAACCCAATATCAATCATGGTGTTTTATAAAGGTTATAACCCTCTAATCACATCCCAGGTTACACACTAGGGAACCATGTATCTCTCATGGAATGGTATAGCATCATTTCCCTCTAAGTCCATCTATGATAATCCACTAGGGAACCCTATATCACACAAGGATTACTATTATCTCAAATAGCCCATGACACCGTCCAATTAATTCTTTCATGTGAATATAATTACCACTCCGGTCATACATAATTCATTTAATAATTTAAGGATGAGAAATAGAGATGTACATATCCTTAAAAATTCAACAAAATAATTCAATATGAAATGTTTCATTTTTAAATTCTAACAATTCTTTTAATAAGTGAGGAAAATGTACATAATTAATCAATAAGTATATTACCAAGGACCAAGTGGTTTAGCTAAACCATTTCATATAATTAAGGAATTTATAAATGATCAAAGAATATTAAGAACACACCCATGGTGTATTTTATTTATTATCCAAGAATGATATAATAAGTATGTACTCAATCTCATCATAGGTGGAGGTTAGGGTTGAGGTCCTAGACCACACTCCATGTAAAGTATATCCAAGAAACATCGTAGTTGTGATTTAACCATACAATTTAATGGATTTTACAATTTTGGAGAAATGTGAAGATATCAAGTACTGAGAAAAAAAATTATATAAAAAAATAAAATTTTTGGAAAAATCTTATACACACCCAACCTCATACTTGAGATAGTACACTCATCCAATATCAAGCTTTGATGCGATCTGAAATTGATGAAATCGAAAGAATCGTCCAATGAACTAAAAATAGGGGGAAAGAGTTCATAAGGATTTAGAATTTTATATTGAGGAATAAATGAATAATATATTATTAAGGATTTTATATATATCAAATATTTTTTCAACATACCTAGTGGAACTTGATTCTAGAAAGATATAGAGGAGATCCGCCCATGTAAGAGGAAGAAGAGGAGAGCATGGGACCCCATGATGAATATGAAATGGGAAGGAAAAAGGAGTAATTACATTTATGGAAGGTAGGGGAATGGTATTTTCTTGTCTTTTAAAGAGAAAATAGGTTTCGAAGCATGGTTTTGGAATTCGTTCACAAACTATGTGGCCTCCTTTAACTAGGATTCACACCCTCTATTGTTAGGTAACACAGTTTGGTCTAACTGTGCACCAGTGATATGGTGTCACTGGTTACGTGGCACTAAGGGTGTGGGATAAGCATACTATTTGGGAAAATTTTGTGTAGCCCATATGGGTCACCCCTACACATCTGCACCAAGTCACACAATTACACCTAGGGGTTTCATGGTTTAAAAAACCATCCCTTTTAAGAAAATGGGCCACATGGTTGATCTGCATTATTAAACTACCCATGATCCAACCATGCGCCTAATCATTATTCTCTGATATTTGGTTTCTTCAAACCCCGATGCTTCTGAAACTCAACTTATCTTTCGATACACCTTTTATGGATTTTACCTCATCTATAAAAATCACTTTAAAGAATTCCAAATCTCATATTTACATTCTAATGCTCAATTTAAGATTTGGCTCTCCCAAAAATTGGAAATTTTAAACAAAACCATAATATAATTATCCTATCACAAATAAAGGTACATTATAGGTCTAGTATTTATACCTCATAAAATAATATATTTTCATAGTATAAACCATGTCTCAAAGAAGTAAAATTGCGATGGGGAACCCTTACAACTTTGGTAATATCTAAATCCAAATCTCATTAAAGAGATAAAATTGAATATATTTATAAATCCACTTAATTGTCATGAAATGTGTCACAAAATAAATTAAATGGTAGTATATAAACCATATAAGGGAAACCAGTGCTTAATATGGAATATGTCTTATAGAAATAAAAATGAGATGAGAAACCTTTACCTTACCCAAGACATGCTTCATAAGCACCCAAGCCTTATGTAAAATAAATTAAAATTTATTAATAATATATATAATAATTATTTAAATACTTATAAAAACAAATATGATGTAATTATACCATTTTATTACCCATTTGTTAATAATTTTTTTTAAAATCATCACTTTTGAATGATAACTATTTTATTTTTCATGAATGTTTCGGTTTAAATGTCTATTTGATTATAATATTATCATGATTAAATTATATGAAGAATTTTAATCATAATATAAATATCATATATATATTCACTGTATACAAATTTATAATAATCTATAAATGTTTTATATAGAAAAATTTATTACACTATTTATAGAGGTGGAAGTTCATATATTCAAATGAACACCTATGTCATTTTATAATAAAAAAGAATAACGACTTATAAATAACATATTATCATTCCAAATAAATAATTATATCACAAATTTATTATATAAATATTAACTACACCGTAAAAACCAATAGTGTGTAATGGTGATGGAAAATGAATTAAATCAATATATAGAGGGGTAGTCCACACACAAGCATGGGTGAAAATTTCATTTCACATTTGCTGGAAAGGATGGTAGATATTGGTCATTCTATATTCATAACAACATTTTATTTTATTTTATATAAATAATTAATTATTTTATGATGAGTAGCATATATTTTTAAGAGATGAAAAGGAAATAAATTGAATGACGTTGGGTATGATGATTACCTATTCTTTCGTAAATCTACTTTAGATCCCTTCATAAGGTCCTTTGAATGGTCTTTTAAGTACTATAAAACCTATAATTCATGGATAGGGATGTTTATTAGATAATTTATTTGTTTTCTTGGAGCTATGTTCCTCAAATTAGGGTAAAGAAGAGAAAGAATATGTATCCTTCTATAAGGGAGGAAAGGGTTACTATTATAATTTTTCAAAATGTTAAAATATTATAATGTTACATCCATGGAAAATTTGTTCTACTGTATTTTTATATAGAACTAATGATGAGTTAGTGTTGACCAAATCCCCAACCAACTGGATTTATACAAGATTTTAGGGTATTTTATCCCTTATCTATTTAGTTTAATCCCTTCTAATCCCTTTTTATCCTTGATCGCATTAACCCATTTTTCAATCATTAAGATTTATAAATTTAAATATAATATAAAAACTAAAAAAATTAAAATTAAGAAATTTTAGATAATATAAAATTCCCCTTGTATTATTTCTTGTTTTTTATGATTTTAAAATAATTTAATGAAATATAATATAACCTAAAATATCATTAATATCATGTTTGGGACTATACATTTAATTTGAATTTAATGTTATGAAGAAAAAATTTAATTTTAAAAATGGTTTCACTCACCATAAATTATATATCATAAGTACGCATAAAATTCATTCCATATCAAAATTCATCGAAATCATATTTATTTAATTGTTTTTAGAATTATTTAATAAAATTTTCAACTATATTTACATGCATGGTGTTAATGATATGTAAGAATTTAATGTCATTATACCATCAATAACGTTTAAAAGTAAATTTATATCATAAAAATGATGCATTAATATTAAAATAATATTTTATTATTTACTATAACATCTATTTATCATCATGAAATAATATTATCATTTTTAAAGGAAAATAGAGTGATATGTTTTATTTTATAAATAATATATATATCGTTATCTAATAAAAATGTCACAGATATGATAGAAACTCTAACATTTTAGAATTACATTAGAACCATGCTCAATAAATAGATTATATAAATATTTTATGGTTATTTTAATGTCTATTCACATAGTTTTAACATTTTTTACCTATTTTTCCCTTACCAAGGTGAATATTTTTTACCATGGCTATAATTTATAATGAAAATAATAAAAGATTAATTTTTACTAAATTTTAACCTAGTGATTCCAAAAATATAGTATATTTTTAAACGTTAAATTTATTGAATTTGGAGAAATTAATTTTAGTATAACTTCAAAAAATGCAATGAATGTTTTTTAGAAAAAATGTTTTCTTAATCCTAAAAAACTACTCATATAAAATTTCTTAATATTTATGATTAAAATTTAATTTATTAAATTATTCTAAATCAAACGGATCAATTTTCACATTAATAAAAAATAAAAAATACAAATAGACAATAAAATTACTTTATTTAATGAAAATAAATTATAGTATTTGAAAAATCATTTTTTTTTCATTATTCCCTGAAAAAAATTGTTTCCTAAAAATTTACCCTAAGTTAATTTTGATAGAGTTATTTTAAAAATAAATTGTATTTTATAAACTGAAATTTCATTAAGATTGATAAATTGATTATAATATATTGTCACAAAAAGCAATAAAACCCATTTTTGATGAAAAATATTTTTTGATGCGTAAAATTCCTTTACTAAAAATTATTTTCACTATTCTTAGACATTAATCAACACATTTATATTGAGTAGAAACATTATAAATATATTTCAAAATATGGTTACTCATACTCATCAATTTAAAATATATATTATAAAGTTCCTATTTAAATTATAATATTACTATCGTATATAGAAATTATATTATAGCTTGGTGATTTTTGTTATGTAAGCTATCAAGCATGCTATTATTTTAAAAGAAATTTTTTGGGTGTCACTTTATCCACCCATTTAATAAATTACATCATCAAAAATTTATTTTAGTCATCACTGGTTAAATATTTGAAAATACATTAGATAAGAATCTACATCATACAAAGGGATAATAAAGCATCATTTGAAAATGGGGAGTGGGAAACAAAAATGGTTACCTAAAATAACACATAATAGGGTTCATATATTTGGATAATTTGGGTGGGATGTTAAAATATAAACATATATTAGAAAAATAATATCCAAGTACTAATAGAGATTTATAGAGAACATGGTCCTGATAATGATAATGAACACAAACACATAACTCCTTTAGGGGTTAAAAGACCATCAATTCATAAAAAATAAATGTAAAAGGGTAAAAAAATTATCTGAATATACATTTTCAAGTGTTTGGATATTATTTTTCTGTAATGATATAAAAACATGGAAAAACACACATACATGATATATTTATATTTCATAAGAATAATTTAATCATATGGTTGTTCTTTGTTCAATTTCCACTTAATCTTTTAATCTATTAATTGAATATTAAACATTAAAGTTTTAGTCCCAAAACATTAAAAGTTACTTTTAATAGATCATAATCCCATAAAAAAATATTAAGTGATTCATTTTTTCTAGAGATATTTACCAAAACTAAAATGGTTTTCATAAGTTATCCATTATGGATAAATGTTCATGGGATAAAATAATAAATTTACCACTAATAAATTGAAAATAATATCCAATGTTCAGAATAAACCATTTAATAAATAGTTAACCTTAGGAATCATCAAAAATATGTCTGAGTAAATTTAAAAAAAATATAAATAATTTGTTCATATTTTTTTCAAGATCAACCTAACTGTTATCTCTAAATAATATCTATTACTCATACGGTCATATAAAAATATATATACTCAAATCAGATAATCTCTAAAATATGTTAATCCCTTTCAAAAATATCCCGAATCACCGTAAATCCACAGTAAAGTAATATAAGATTTCATAGATTAACTGAATCATTATTCCTAAACTTATTTTTACCATAATTATAAAATATTACCGCTATAGTTTACATAATAGGAATCACTTATTAACCAAATTAATTTTCAATCCCACTATTATCAATAAAATATTTTTCAAAAATCTTCTAAATTTTTTATACCAATCAACCATTATTTCCACTACATCAATGATCATATTAACCCTAAAGGATATCAATATATTTATAACGTATGTCTTATAAAGATTAAATAATTATTACTCTAAAAAATTTATCAATAAAATATATACTAAACCAAAGGGTTATTTTCCCATATATATCTCCCAAAACATCCCTCATCATCTTAAAATTACAACATATTAGACCTAAAATTGTATATTTTTGCCTTTAAACATACAATAAACTTTATAAGTATCAAACAAATACATTTTAGGTGTTTTTTATCATTTTGGTATATAATAAGTTTCTATAGGTCATATTCTATCATTCATCATAATGTTTTATAAATAAATTATGAATCAACCCATGAATATACCTAGGAACTGACTTTCCAGTTCTTCCTTCCTAGTCTCACTCATAAAACACCAATTATGATCGAGTTAATACTCGATCTACCCATTCAAATTTTTTATACCTATGTGCATATTAACCACAATTACTTCCATTTTCTAGTATCTATAAAAGGATGTATTTTAAAGGGAAAACATACTCTTTTTTATAAAATTATGATGTTTTCATATACTTAGGATTATCTTAATGGTTTTAACTGAATTTTCCACATTTTTATTTGAAAAGAAAATTAAACCATGATTTGGTACCAACTATAAGGACCCATAATTCTCATACATGAATATTACATCTTATTATATGTGTATTTATTACATAAAATTATGATCTATGTAAGAACCACAAAATTTCCTATCATTGAGAAAATTGAAATAGAAACATCTAGCATAGAAAATATTTACATAATATCACATTTTGTTATTAAAATATAAAACCCTTCATAACTATACCTTACATAAAACTATTCTCCATATCCATTGGAAAATGAAACATTATATAGTGTGAGCTCAGATACACAGTAAGGCTAAACAGGGGAATTATAAGTTATCATTTAATTATAACATCATCACAAGGGTTTGAGAACATGAGATTAATATTTTAAAACCAGACCCTAAAATTCATAAATCACAATCACGAGTATTGAGATAAATAATACTACTTCATAAAATATGAATCTTAATGTAATTGAATAACATCAACCATTAGATTGTAACATTGGTATAAGTTCATATCATAAAATGGTGGCATATAATTTCAAATACTCATAATCATAGAAATTTTAGTTCAAGGATACCCATGAAGAAATTCAATACATGTTAAGATTTTTCTTGCCTCATATGTACCTGGTTTAGCTATGGTATGACATCTTTTGTACCCTCTTGGAGGATTGGGATATCTTCACATGTATCCTCCTTTGGTCTTTGTATAACCTCCCATGTACCCTTTTTGGGCTTGATACAACCATCCATGTAATATTTTCTATGCTTGGAAAAACCACCCATATACCCTTTGAGATCATAATGGATTAATATTTATCTAATCAAATAGAGGGTTGTATAATTAATGGTCCACCTATAACATAATCATAAATCGATTCATTTTTATTCCCTAATATCATAAAATATTCAACATATCATTATAGAATAACCCATATATAATTATTAGGTTTTCAAAACATCCAATAATTATAATCATAAACCATCTAAAGAAATAATAAGGATGGTATCATAAAATCATATACTTAGTGAAACACAATTAACATTAAAATATGTCATCATATGAAAAATACCATTAGAATATCAGTTGAAACATTTCCTCAGTAAAATACCCTTTCCATTTTGAATTAAATAATTTGAAATATATAACGCTGTAAAATAATAATGAAAACTTTTTCACATAAAATTCCCCTGAAAACAGGTAAAGGAAATTTCTAATCCCTGAGCAGTCATCACAGTAGGAAATTTTAGTCGACTTGAGTACATTAAAACTATCATACCTTTCACATTTTTGGTGTAATGTCAAAATTATATAGTTTGGAAAATGGAAAGGGGATTTCATTAAAAACATTATTAAAAATATTTTAAGGAAATCATAATCATGGAAGAAAAATATTCTAGACCATAGAATGAAATACAGTTATTTTTTATTAAAATATATCATCCATTCTCTTGAGTACAAAAAGAGTAGAAATTGAATGTAAAACATGTAATAAATAGAAATAACTATAGGAGAATAAAAATTGTTATATTTTTGAGAGATAGATCATATAATTTTATCATTTTAAATTTAATAATAGACAATCAATGTTAAAATTATACAGTAACCTAAAATTTGTACATCATTTGAAACTTTTGAATCATAATCTCGATAAAAGAATAAATTTAAATGAAACATTAAATTTCAAGAACTTGATTATATTAATTATATATATTGTTTAAGGGGTTGAATTTACCACCCAAAAAATGATAGTTTCATAAGATAAAACATGTCTCAAAGAAACCCTATTAATATAAAGAACCCATACAATATAAGTTATATCGAAATCATATCTTCTTGAAATAGAGAATCTTATATGTATTTTTCAATCCACTTAATGTTCATTAAAATAATAATAATAAATATACATTTTTACTATATGCCTCACAAGGGAAACCAGTGGTCAGTATGACAGATTTTTCATAGAAGTTAAAGGGAGACGATAAACTCTTAAAATATGCCTGAAGTGATCCGTTAGTGCTCTAAAATCCTATATAATAAATTTAAAATAATTATAATTATATAATAGTATAATTTTTATTCATATAATATCACATATGTTCCACTTAAAACATTTATATACTCATTTAACAATAATTCATTTATTAAAATCATTGTTTTGTTGTGTTAAATGGTTTGTTTTTCATGAATATCTTGATCTGATAGTTTCATCCCTTGTAAATTGTTCATGATAACAATATTTACCTAATTTTAATCATGATAAAAATATAATATATATGCATTATACTAATATTTATAATCATCCATAAGTGTTTGAGATAGAAAAATGAATTACATCGTTCCTAGAAATTGTATTTCGTACATACAAATTAAAATTGTTTTCATTTTCTAAAAAAATAATGAAAGAATGACAAAATATATATTTGTAATCCCATGAGTATTATAATATCATAAATGTTTTATATAAACATTAAATCCATCAAAATTACTAACCATGATTTATAGTGATGGAAAATGAATTATATCACTACGAAGAGGTGGTATTCCACATGGAAGAACGACATATACTTTCATTTCACATTTTAATGATGGAGGGTAATTGTGGATATAAAATAATAATTACATTTCAGTATATTTATG
Organism: Viscum album; assembly: GCA_963277665.1. Taxonomy (NCBI): domain Eukaryota; kingdom Viridiplantae; phylum Streptophyta; class Magnoliopsida; order Santalales; family Viscaceae; genus Viscum; species Viscum album. The sequence goes on along the minus strand of OY728165.1, from coordinate 166,259,034 downwards.
ATACTTTATTTATTATTTTATGATTAATTCTGAATATTTAGAGGAGGTTCAATAAAAAATAAATTGAAATAGGACTGGTAGAATGATTAGCTCTTCTTCAGTAGACCTCCTTTAGATCCCTTATTATGGACCATTGGAATGGAATTTTAATAAATTGATAACCTATAAATATTTCATAAAATAGTTTAAAAAATAATTGGAATACTTTTATTGAACTAGGTTTCCCAATGTGATGTAAATAATAGAGGATATGTGTCCTTTTATTATATAGGAAATTAACATTCTAGAATTTTTTCTAAACATTAAAATATTATAATGTAACATGCATTGTAATGTTTTTCTAAATTGGATAAAGTATTAATTAATGATGATATATCACCAAAATAAAAACATAAAATATTATTTAAACAACTTTACAGGTAATTTTTACATTTATATATTTAGTTATCCCCTTTTTAAAACATTTTTTTGCATTACCATGATAATGCAATTTTCAATCATCAAGGGATATAAATTTACATTTAAGGTAAACATTAGAAAAAATGGTTAATTTTTGATAATTTAAACCACATATCATACCTATTATCAAACATCAAGATTTTTTTTATTTTTAAAACATTTAATAAAACACTATATAACATAAAATATTATTATTGTCATTTATGGGAATATACCTTTAATTTGACATTAATTTTTGGAAGACAATGATATATTTAGAATATATACCCATTTACCAAAACATATAAAATATAATTAAATTCATGAATCGCAAAAAAAATTCCAAGATGAATTTATTTTAATGTTTTTAAAATTATTTAATAATTTTTTTTACTGCTTATACATGTATTATGTCAGTGTTGTATAAATATTTCAGTTAATTATACATTAAATAAAAATTAAATAAAAAATAATTTCCTCAAATAATTTATTTATATTAACAAAGTAATTTATAACTAGTAATAACATATTATTATCCCTATGAAAAACTATTTGAGTATTTTAAAGAAAAGATAGTTACATTTTTTATTTTTCATTACGTAAAAGTTATATAAGTCATTATCAAAGAATAATGGAATATAATTTAGATGAACAGAACTAATGTATGGGTATTGTCTATACCCACTCATAAAATACATTAAATGAAATTGTTTTGGATATTTTAATGTCTTATCTCACTTTTATAACATTTTTTAACCATTTTACCCATATATGGGTGACAAATATTTACCATGGCTATTATAATTTCCAAGGATAAAATGGGCCTATTTTTAAAAATTTAACTTCATGATTCCAAATTTAGTTTCCATAATTTAAGTTTAAATTTATTAATGTATAATAAATAAATATTTGTATAAATTCATAAAACACAATGCATTTTGTTTAGAAACATGTGTTTTTAAGCTGAAAAATTAACTTATATCAAAATCAGGAATATTGATAATTAATATTGAATTAATTAGATTATTTTAAATTTTATGGATCTTAAATATCTTTAATTCCAAATCCAAAATACAATTGTAATCTTAAATTACTCAATTTAATGAAAATAAATGATAGTATTTGAGAAATTATTATTTTCCACTATTCATTGAAAAATCAATCATTTTAGAAAATTACAAAAAATTCATCGTAACTTAATTTTGATATAATTATTTTGAAAATGATTTTAATTTTATATAATAAAATTTATTAATGATATAGAAATTGATTAAAATATTTTATTACAAAAAAATAAAAAAATCCTGAAAAAGTATTGTTGATGCATAAAATTACTTTACTAAATATTTAGTATTTGATAAGAATTTTTCAATAAAAAAATATTGAGTATAAAAATTAAAAATATATTTCAAAATGTAGTTACTTATTTTCATAATTATTAGATCAATGGATTGGTTATAATGGTAACCTTTAAATAATACAATTTCTATAGTATATCACAATTTTATTAACGTTTAGTGTTTTAAGTTAAGAAAACTATCATGTTTATTATTAATTTCTGATAAATCACTACTTGAAAAATACCTTATACCCATGGTTTGAAACTGTGGGTATATCCATTGAAATTGTGGGTATAGGTTATACCCGTAGGTTCAAGGAACTATTGGCTACCAAGGCATCAGTATAGCAACAAACTATACTTGTGGTTTTCGAAACCGTGTGTATAGGTCCACAACACCATTTCATTAACTTATTCACATGGTTTTAAAAACTGTGGGTATATATTTGGGAAAATATTCGTTCATAGGATTCAATCCTTAGATATCTCTTTTACCCTTATGGCACCTAACCACAACCCTATTTCTGTTATTGGTATATAAATAAATATTTACTTATATATATTTATATAAACTATGGATATAGGTAGAAAACCATTAGAACAGGTGTTCCTGGGAAAAAATATTCTTGTCCAGTGAATTTTTTTCCCTTCCATAACATGGGAAAGCTATACCCACAGTTTTGGAAAAGTGTGGCTATAGATCTTTGAAAACAACACATACCAACGGTTCTCCTCGAACCATGGGTATAGAGAAGATTATACTCACCGTTTTCAAAAAAAAATTGGTATAGGCTCCAATAATATACTTATACCCATGGTTTTGGGAAATATGTGGTTATATGGGTGCCTATACCCATGGTTTTGGGAAAAACTATGGCTATAGGTCCAATTTCCAGTAGTTAATTTTCAAGGTGTTATAGGTTTTTGTTTCTACTAAAATATACATCGATTCAATATATACTTTCCTCCCTTAATTACCTACATTATCTATAGTATCTAAGGATAAAAAATAAACAACTTCTTTAATAGATTGGGTGGTTTGAAGTTGATTTTCCTCCCTATATGAGCATCCTTATTTATAAGGGAAATGATGACCTACAACATCACATTCATGGTTAACTCTTGAACCCCCTACATTCAACTCCACCTCTTTACACAAGATTCCCTATAGTATTCATAGTAGAAACATACTTAGAACCTAAATCATTAATTTTTGATCTAGCCATTAAGTGTTTGTTAATGTTAGAATAACATTTATGGGCTCCTGTCATCCTTCATTTTAAAATAATTTAATTTCCTGAATCAAACCCTCCGTTTTCACATTCTCCACTCCAACATGGTAATAAAAATTATCGCACCTATATTCTCGACAATCAATGGTGTCTAGGTAGTTCTAATCATTTACATAATTTTCAAATTCATCATAGCAAACTCCATAACACTTCTCCAAAAGTGTAAAATTAATGAATTCTTCATCTAGTTTTTATTACTTCCACTTATTTTTATTAGTTATCCATCCATAAATATCATTGGTATCCTCATTTTCTTTCCCAAATATCATATATATGTTCTCTAACTTATCTATTTTGGTGTTCTCTTGTATATATGTATCATTCAATGTGGAAGGGGAGAGAACATGAGTTAGATTTAGGATCCTTTATCTAAACTCCACCCTCAGATCCTATGGTGTATAATAATTATATGTAGAGTACTTTTCATATAAGGCATACTTTCCCAAAAAAATAAAATGAGAATCCTCTATAGTTTTTTGTAACCCTATAGAAACATGTTCTCCATGGGGGAAAGTTACCTTGGGTGTTGATACAACTAGTTTGGAATCCTTCTCACTATTCACCTTTGACTGGTCCTTACTAACACCACACCCAATTCCTAAGGGTCATTTAACTAATGACATATTGAGTCTGCCACATGAAGAAAAAATGTAAAAACAATTATACCAAATAGTTATAATAAAAAAAATTATCATTCGTCCAAACATCTATTATAATTTTATTATCAATAAATGATGTTGGTAATCGGTTCACAATATTTTTTCCATACATCAAACATTCCATCCAAAAATATTTGTTTAAACTAGACTGATATAACATACACAATTACTTTTTTATGATTTTATAGCTTCTACATTATGAAACTATATTATATTATGGTTTTTGAGGAACTTTAATGTTTCAAAAAATAACATTATCTTGAATAACATTATTTAATGGAACTGGTGTTTATTATCTATCATTATCTTATCTTATTCTTTTTATTTTTCATCATATCGAATGTTCAATATTATTCTCCCACTTACTAAATATAACAAACTCTTCATTATTATTATTCATTGAATAAACACAAAAACATCATGAGAAATCCTCAATAACTATAAAAAAATATTAATTATCAATTAATAAATAAGTCCTTGATATCCACCAGACATCTGTATTGATATAGTCAAGTGTTTACTTATTATGATGTGTTATATTGTTAAAATTAACTCTAGTTTGTTTACCTATTAATCGGTGCTTGAAAAAATCGACTAGTCATGCCATGGAACCTTTTAAATATCCTTTCTTCCATAATAAAATCATATACTTATCTTCGGTATGCTTGACTATAGTATTCCTCTATCTGAAATTGTATAGATCACTTCACTCTAATATCAATATTCAATATATAAATATATTAGCATTCAAATAATACAAACAACTATATTAGTATGTTAGACCAGAAGGAATGTATTATATATTATTCTCATATAATCAATTTTAATCTTATAACTAGGAATATTCAATACTCGTAAGGATATGAGGTTCTTCTCTATTTCATGTATGTATCTTAAGTCTGTGAGGTGTCAAATTTTACTACCATGAATCCTTGATTGTATAGTTCTCATACCATTCATGTTAAAAGTATAATTATTTTTTATATTCACCTAATGACTATCATATTCCCTAATGATTGAAAACAAATCTAAATTCCTACACATATGGAATGAATAACCTATATCAGGAATATATCCTTCTAAATGGTTAACAATTGAGGAAAAAATTTAACTCTTCATCATCTTCAACTATTTGTAAAACATAACTCTAAATATTATGTTCTTGAAAAAAATATTAGATCTTTGATTACTTTTATATTCATATTAGTAAAATATCTTATCATATATTGTTCACAGTTCCGTGTGAGTTTAATGTTATAATGACCTAGAGTATATATTGCATTGATAAGTTCATAATAGTTCCCCACTGGATATGAAACTTGAAATCCAATGATAAAATTCTTAAATATTTTTGTGTGGATTCATAACATACTATGATAGGAAACTTATAAATATTACATTAATTTTTGAGTACTCTTAAATATATGAGACTTAATCTCATTAATTTTTTACTTTATAATCACCAAAATGGGGGATTATAAGAATAAACCCATAAATATGAAAGATACATATTTTGGTGTCATCAGATATTCTAATACAAGATCATGTATAACGGTTCTTATACTTTAATGTTGTTATTAATTCATATTATGACTTGGAGATTTAATGTATATCATAAACCAGGATGATATAGTTCATGAAGAAGTTGGATATGTTAGGTTCAACCTGAGTGATATGTTATAGATCAATAATTTGAGGATGGATTTTTCTATTCAATCACTATTTATGTTCAAATCATAGCCTTTTTATCATAATTGAACCATTACAATAAATTCCATTTCTATGGGGTGATGACTTCCATCACACTAGAATTTTTATTTTCATCCTCTCTTTTGAATTATTGTTTATTTCCTGGGTTTTCTATCATGTTTCGTGTGTTCCATTTTTTATTTCTTGTCATATGTTTATTCAGTTGTTTAGCAATGATCTTTTTGAGAAAAAATGATATTTTGGGCTTGATAAAAACTCCTTTTTGTTCAAATTGTTGAAAGGAAATATTTTTTTCTTAATGGTGGATCAGGGTAACTTTTTGTGTGATATTATTATATATAATATATGTGCATGTTATTGGAGACATGTTTTTCATTGTCGGATTACACCCAAATTTTTCTTTACATGGGAACCTGGAATAACTAGTTTATTTTCAGTAAATGGATATTACACTAGATTAGAATTTATCTCTAGATAGTGGACCATAAGAGGGTATTTGTTTTGTTTTTGTTTCTATAGGATTTATCCCCTTAGTTAGACCATGTAGTGTCAGATCAAGTATGTGGGTGACAATTGATGTCATCAGGTGAGGCATGCCTATAGTGTGAGTCGGGATTTATATTATTTTCTAGATTATTCCACTAAGCTCATAGGTTCACCCATTTTATTTTTCACTTTTTTTCTTTGGAAGATGATTGAGAATCTTTTTTGGTTTTTTACTTTTTTGTGTTATTTTTTCATTTCACATGTTATGTAATTATCATTGCTGCTCTATTTCATGGTGTAATTTGGTAAAAATAGATGTTTTTTTTTCAATGGTCTATAGAAAGTGTTGATAAAAGGTTTTAAAATCATTTTCATTCCTTTTAAATGAAAATATCATTTTGTTCCTCAAAAATACTAATGTTTTTTTTCTAGAAAAAGAACATGGATTTATATGAGAAAAGGTAAATTGATCATGTTTTGTTTTATAGAGTAAAATATGTGGAAGAATAGTTTCATATATGGTATTTTAAACATCAAATTTATTTTTCCTTTATTTAAAGTAATTTCATTTGGAATATGTTTTTTAGGAACACATACTATGTTTTAATAATCACCACTATAGTTCATTCTTATTTTTAGCCTCTTTTGTAGGTTTCATCATGGTTTCGATCATCATGGGTGATGTTTGTTTTTTGAATTAGATAGTGGACCTGGGGGATATGTAGATATATTATGGTTTTCAGGTACATTTTTCATTTGTTGTTTGGTTTTTTATATTTCTTGTTTTTTATAAATGATGATTTGTTTGGTTACTGTCTTTATTCTGAAATGCTCTATTTAATTTATTCTATTTAGTTTATTTTATATTGGGAAAAGTTGTTTCCATTGTTTCTCTATTGATTCCACAAAACTAGTTTCAACCTGGATGGATTGGGAATGCCTCTTGTGCCTTATCTCAGACCAATTTGAGTGACTAGTTTGGGGTTAACTTGGGGTTCTTCATGAAATAATTAAATCAAGGACTAGGTTCTTTAGAGGACCTATGTTTATGGGATCACTTTTTTATTTGGGATGTCAAGGTAGATTGAGTAATACTATCAAAACTCATGGTTTAGGTTTGATGGAGTTTCTAGTCATGAAATTCTATACCGAATGTTGGTGTTCCATTAAATTTTGGTTAATGTCTTGTCTCTTTGGTTCTTGTGGATAGTTTTGCGTTAATGAGAATAAAAAGGGAGTACAAATAATAATCTTAGTGAGATCATAGGGCCTAGAAAAACCTGTAGATCCAAGTACATGGTCATTAAATACTCTCCATGATGGTGTGGTGATTTTCTTATGGCCCCCAACCACATGGCGAAGTCACCCATTAACACTAGTTTCCCCTTATGAATTGTTTTGGGACTTCATTGATTCTGAAAATTGATTTGGAAACCCTTGTTTTGGAATTGTGATAGGTGGATTTTATGTGATAATGGTTTGGTTTTGGAAAGATGGAAATGATTTTCTGATTTATTTTGAATAAATATTTAGAAAATGGTTTTTATAAATTAATATTTGGTTTTAATGAGATTAGATTTCTATTATCAAAACTTGGAGTTTTCCAAAAAAAAAATTGGGAAACAAATATTTATTTTAGAGATGGATTTAGAAATATATTAAAAATTAGATTGTATTATTTATAAAATTATTTTTAATCACATGAATTTTTTATAAAATGAGAAATCAGAATTTATGGAAACATTTTGAATGTAGTGAATTGGGTTTTTGTGTTGAATTTGGGATATTTTATTTTTGAATAGAATGAAATAGATTGAAGTGTATAGTTTGAAAATGGGTTTTTTGACATGATGGTTAGTGAGGATTTGGAGAATCTTTATGAAAAAGTTCAATGTCAGGTAAATTAAAAAGATAAAGACATTTGTTGAATGCATTTTCTTGTAAAGTGAAAAAATTCTACACTTTTGTATTCATATGAGTGCTCACATGCATGGATTTTTTGAGGAATTGGATAGTTTATGGCATGAAAGATGTGTGACCAGATTAGCATTAGTGGATAGGTTCCCTGTTTGGAATAGAATTTTGCATGTGATTGAGGTTATAAGGAATTCCATTGGTGATTATTCAACTATCAAGTTTTTTTCTTTTAAAAAGTGTTTTATGAGGAAAAAATGAGGTTTTGAAAACCAATGGTTTTGTATAATGTTTCCATGTTAAATTGATATATTTTTATGTGGTTTTTTAAATTTTAGTTATTAATGATGATTTGGTTTTTATTGAGTTTTTGGTTCTCTGATTACTTAGTGTATGCACCCACCAAATTTTTAATCGATGTTTGATGTGCAGTTACGGTTGGTTCACCATTAACAGACCCTCTATTTGATCAACCAAAGGAAATACTTCTTGAGTATTGAAAATTTAAGCCTTATATTTTTATAGTTAATAGGATCCTCTCAATGTGGAAAAATGGATGCGTAAAATTGAGAGAAACTATAGTTTCCTTGAGTTCCTTCAGTCATTAAACATAAATATTTCTACATTTATGATCAAAATTCTGACCTAGAAGTGGTGGTAGTTGGACTCTTGAACCAAACCTTGGGAAGATATTAACTGGGAGTTCTTTAAGGATTCGTTCTTCTGAAAGTATCTGTTGGGCAAAAATCCCTTAAGGTAACATTGCAGTATTTTTGGGTTGATTGTGTTTGTTGACAAAGCAGGTTTCCATGGAGAATTGTTGAGTTCCCGAGAAGTTGTTGGCATTACATGTTGACAAAGAACAATGACAAAGGAAAGGACGATCTGTAGGCGGTACAAAAAGAGCAGTACAATGTGGCGCCGTTTCCCAGTGTTTGCCAAATTTTTGGGGTCCAAAATTTAGAGTTTGGTGAGCATCGCGAAAAGTGGATTTCCATGAAGAGCATGATTTCATATGGCAAAGGCATGAATTTCGTGAAGTTAGGATGCATGGTTTGGAAATCGCGAAGACCAGAAGAATGGAGGCGGTGATGCTTCGCGATTACGTCATGCTTCGCGAACGGCAGAGGCTGAAGCGCATCGCAGCGAAGGAATGTTGGGCTTCGCGAGGTAGCTTCGCGGCGAAGGCGCAAGCCGCGAAGGTATGTTGACGGTGATTCATCGCGACTACGTCAAGCTCCGCGAACGGAAGATTGCCGTGGAGCTTCGCGATTTGGACAGTATTCCAGCAGAAACTTTAGAGCTTCGCGATTTGAGATGACGTGGAGTTGACTTCGCGTGGAAAGTTCGAGGGTCGGTGGAATCGCCTATAAATAGAGGCCGACCCCTTCGGGCGAAGTAGAGAGAATTTTCAGAGAAAATACTTTGCTCTCGATTTGCGAAGGTGGTTCGCGGAGCCAGTGTGCTTCGCGAAAGAGGTGCTTCGCGGCGGCTATTGTAGCTCCGCGAAACCTGTGAGCTCCGCGTTGGCTTACTTAGCTTCACGAGGGTTGTTGCTTTGCGACGGCTTGAGCATCGCGATAGTGCTTCGCGAAGGAGCTTCGCGAGTGAGCTTTGCGAAAAGGCAGGAGCTTCGCGAAGGCTTGTTTGAGCTTCGCGAAATTGGGAGCCTCGCATTGTTGGGTGCTTTGCGAAGGTCTTTCCAAAGGTAGATTGCCCATTGGATAGTGGCAAAGGAGTATTCATTTACGGGTGAAAGTTGAACTTCAACAGAGCATCTACATACAGAGAAACATGCATTCCTTAATGGAAATGAAGAGACCTACAGGTCTATAAACTGTGAGAGAATCCCTTCCAAGAGCAGTGAGCTTAGGAAGAGGAAGAAGGTGATCCTCTCCACCGGCAGTGAGCCAGAGAGAGAGAAACAGGGAGTGACCCTTGGGAAAGCAGTGAGCTGACCCTAAACATTGTAAAGGCAGTGAGCCTGGGCATAGAAGTGATCTAGCCCGAACCTTGTAATCCACAGCTAGTGAAGATTAGTGGAATTTGGTACGACCGGCAACCTGTCGGCGTATGCTCCTTGGACGTAGCCCTTAGCGGTGAAACAAGTAAAATTGTTGTGTCCTGCACTTGCTTTACTTTCTGTTTATATAGTGTAGCAGGAAAGAGAGAGAAGATTGTTTTTCTTAACAGCGAAACAAGATCAGAACGGGCATTAATTTTTAATTAGTCATACCCTGATTCACCCCCCTCTCAGGGTATTCAGCCTAGTGGACCTAACAAGTGGTATCAGAGGGAAGGTTGACAGTTGTTCTTCTCTCAAATGGAGGTAACTAGTCATAGAGAGATTCCGATCTTCGACGGATGTAATTTTCAGATATGGAAGAATCGAATGCAACACTATTTCCGATCCTTGGGAATGGATGTGTTTTCAGCAGCTATGCATGGTATCACAGCTGATATTACTAGTGGTGCTTTATCAGAAGCTGAGCACAAAGAGTTGGATGCTGATTCCAAAGCAATCAATGCCTTAGGGGGAGCCCTCTCTAATCCCATATATACAAAGGTGATGTCATGCAAAACGTCACATGCCATGTGGGAAAAGCTTTTGAATATTTATGAAGGGGATACAAAAGTCAGAGAGGAAAAGCTGCAAGTGTTGTGGAACAAGTATGAAGATCTCAGAATGAACCTGAATGAGTCTGTTGATGCATTCTTTGACAGGGTAAATGCTGTGGTAGAAGACATGCGGGGTCTTGGAGAAATTATCGAAGACATTAAAATCGTAAAGCGCATCTTGAGAAAGCTTCCACCTCGGTTTAATTCGAATGTTTCTGTTTTGGAAGATAAAGATCCGAAAGAGCTGACATTGGATAACCTACACAGCACTCTTGTTGCATATGAAATGAGAAATGATGACAACGATGCTGTGGAAAAGGGGAAATCCAAAGAGGTGGCATTTAAGGCCATGAAGAGGCTAACTATTGAAGATTCTCAGGAGGAAGAAGAGTCATATGAGGTGATGTCGTTTCTTTCTTCAAATCTGCAAAGAGGAAAAGGAAAGTTTAAAGGGAAACTTCCACTAGCATGCTTCCGATGCGGAAAGGTTGGTCATCTTGCTGCAAGATGCCCCAAAAAGTTTCAAGAAGAAAGCGATGAAGATGAAGTTGAGGTTCCCATGAAAAAATCTTCAGCCTATGTGAAAGGGAAGAAGCAGTTCAAGAGAAATTTCTTTAAAAAGATGAATCTTCTTTCTCAAGAAATAGACAGTTCAGCTGAGTCAGAGGATGAAGAAGATGAAGAGATAGAAAACTGCAAAGATCGTGGACAAAATGCGATGGTGGCTGTTGCCAGTAGTGCTCTAGAAAAGAAAGAAATCGAAACAGATGAAGAGGAAGAAGAAGTTGAAGGGAGAGTTGACATGGAAGCTGAATTAGAAGCAGCTCTTGAAGAGATAGATGTTTGGTGAGCAAAAACAAAGAAAGCCAACAAGATAGTACGTGATGCCAAACTCTACATGCAACAACAAGAAGAAGAGAAGTCTGAGCTTGAGAAAGAAATTGAAAATCTTAAGTTTTCCAGGCTAGAGCGCACAGAAAAGGTTGATGAGCATAAGCTCAAGATTGAAGAGCAGAAAAGGGAGATCGATTGCTTGAGTCAAAAAGTGAAAGATCACGTCAAGCGAATTGAAGAGCTTGAAGAGGAAGTTGTCAGTCTGCGGAGAAAAGTTAAAGACCAAGAAAAACCTTTGAATCCCAACACATTCTTGGGAAATCAGGTTGTTACGAAGACTGAAAGGAAGAAAGAAGAGCCTAGTAGTTCAATAGGAAAGAAGCAGCAATTGAACTCAGAAGTTAAGGCTGATTCATGGCTTAATCAGAAACAAAAATTTGTGGCAGTTGAAGTTAAACCGCAAGCACCTGTCCCGAGATTGAAGGTGGATCTGAGCACAAAGCAGAATCAGAATACTCAGAGATCCAAAGGAGAAACTCGTAGTGCTGAAGTAACACGAAGGATTGCACCTTATATCAGGTGTTATTGTTGTGGAAAGATGGGACATTCACAGTACGTGTGTTCCATAGCCAAAAGATATCGAAGGGAACAAGAACAGAGATGGCAGCCAAACAGAGAACGGTTTTCCAAAACAGATTTTGAAGGACATTTTTTTTTTGCGGAGGATTTGGACACATGGCTAGGTATTGCACTTCGACCATTCAGAAAAATGTGCCAAAGCAAAATCAAGATGTTCGCAAGCAGCAGATCAGTAAACCGACAAGTGAGTTAAAAGTTCAGAATAGATTTGCAGTTTTGCAAGATGAAGCTATTCCATCATACTCTAAGAAAGAACAGAAGCCTCAATCTATGCCGAGTATGAAAGAAAAAGTATGGACCAGGAAGAAGAAAACTGAGAATGCCGTAGTTGCTGAAATTGCCCTTAAAGCATCAGATCGTTCTGGTGTTTGGATCCTTGACAGTGGTTGCACATCCCACATGACGGGTAATAAGGATCTGGTTACAGGCATAAAATACGACAAAGAAGGAGTTGTCAAGTTTGGAAATGATGAAGGCCTGAAGATTGTTGGCTCAGGAAAAGCCAATTTTGGGGGCAAAGAAATGAGACATGCTGATGTCTTGGTGGTAGAGGGTCTCAGTCATAATTTGCTTAGCGTCAGTCAACTATGCGACTCTGGGCACTCTATCCTATTTACCAAGAAGATGGGTTTTGTTATAGGAAAAGATGGAATTGTTATTCTTCAGGGAAAACGAACAAAGGGGAATCTTTACCTGGTAGGTGGGGAAGAAGATTCATGCCTTTTATCCAGAGAAGAAGAAAATTAGCTGTGGCATAAGCGACTTGGTCATCTATGTCAACCATCTATGGAAGATCTGGTAAAGTGTGATGCTGCTAGAGACCTTCCCAAACTATCACGTGATCGCACTCATACGTGTGATGCTTGTCAACAAGGGAAGATCATCAGGAAGACATACAGGCCAAAGGAACAAAAAGCAACTCGAGTGCTCGAATTGGTGCATGCTGATGTATGTGGACCCATCTCACCACGAGCTATAGATGGGAAAAGGTACTATGTTCTTTTCATTGATGACTATAGCAGAATGGCCTGGGTATTCATCATTACCCATAAGACAGAGGTGTTCAGTTGCATAAAGCAGTACAGGAGGGAATCAGAAAAGATGCTTGGGCAGAAAATTTTGAAGTTTCGTACTGATAACGGTACGGAATTTACAAACAGTCAGGTTGAAAACTATCTCGAGAAACATGGGATAAGGCATCAAGTTTCATCAGTAAGAACTCCCCAACAGAATGGAGTGGTTGAAAGGAGAAATCGGATCATCAACAACATGTCCAGAACAATGCTTATCGATAAGGACCTACCAGAGAAATTTTGGAAGGAGGCAGTTTTGACATCGGTCTATGTTTCAAACAGGTCCCTGTTATGTCTGAAGCAAGGGAAGACTCCATATGAACTGTGGTACGGAAAGAAGCCAACGTTGAAATACTTTCGAATTTTTGGAAGTAAGTGCTTCATTCTCAACAAAGAACATCATATGAAGTTTGAGGCACGAGGAGATGAAGGGATATTCCTTGGCTATTCAGGGAAAAGCAAAGCATATAAATGTTTCAACAAGAGGCTGAGAAAAATTGTTGAGAGCAATGATGTCACTATAGTCGAAAATGTACAGACTGCTCAACGACCCAGTGAACAGTTTCTGGATGAAAGTGATGATGAGGTAAGCAACACAGGGGGAGTAGAAGTGGCAGAGGCTGACTCAGAAGAAGATTCTGATAATGAACAAGAGAGTGTCAAGTCTGTATCTGCAAGGAAGCCAAAGAGTCGAGCTGAAATTGATAGGCAAAATATCATTGGTGATCAGACAGCTCCAGTTTAGACTCGAAGAATGAAGTCATTACAGCAGAGATCGTTTTTATCTCAGGTGGAGCCAAAATGTTTTTCCGATGCAGCTGAAGATGAAAACTGGGTTCAGGCTATGAACGAAGAACTTGATCAGATTGAGAAGAACCAGACATGGGAGATTGTTTCGAGGCCAGCGGACAAGAATGTCATTGGGACCAAATGGGTCTATCGCAACAAGATGAATGAAGATGGCACAGTGATTCGGAACAAAGCACGTCTAGTGTGCAAGGGGTACTCCCAAATCGAGGGAATTGATGTTGATGAGACATTTGCACCGGTTTCGAGGCTGGAGACAATAAGATTATTCCTAGCCATCGCAGTGCAAAGGAAGTTCAAAGTGTTCCAGATGGATGTCAAATCCGCATTATTGAATGGGGTTCTGGAAGAGGAGGTGTATATTGAGCAGCCAGATGGTTTTCTCATTCATGAGGATGAGAACAAAGTTTACAGGCTGAAGAAGGCATTGTATGGGCTGAAACAAGCACCAAGGGCATGGTACTCAAGGCTTGATCAGTATTTGAAGAAGCTTGGTTTTCAGCGTGGGGGAGTTGATTACAATCTCTATTTCAGCAATGACAGTAATCAAAGGATGATGGTTCTAGTGTATGTCGATGACATAATTTTTGGCGGATCAGATGAAGCTCAGTGCAGACAGTTTTCCGAATTCATGAAAAATGAATTTGAAATGTCAATGATTGGGGAGCTAACGTTTTTCCTTGGTCTACAGGTGACACAAGGAAGGAATGGAACTTTCATTTCTCAATCCAAATATTCCAAGGAGGTTCTAAGAAGGTTTGGAATGGATAATTCCAAGGAAATGAAGACTCTGGTTGCTACCCGGATGAAATTATCAAAAGATGAGGATGGCAAGGCAGTTAATATCACAGAATACAGGAAAATCATTGGAAGTATGTTGTACTTAACCGCAACAAGGCCTGATATTGTTTTCACCACATGCCAAGTAGCGAGATATCAGAGTAATCCCAAGGAAAGTCACATGCTTGCAGTGAAAAGAATACTTCGGTATATCAAGGGCACGGTGGACTTCGGCTTGACATACAATGACAAATCTCAGACAGAGTTATTGGGATATACTGATGCAGACTGGGCCGGTTCAGCAGATGATAGAAAATCAACGTCAAGTGGTGCATTCTATCTTGGTGGATTGTGTATTTCTTGGCTAAGCAAGAAACAAGATTGCATTTCATTAAGCACCGTAGAAGCTGAGTATATTGCGGCCACTCAAGCATGCACACAGTTATTGTGGATGAAGCAGCAGCTTGAAGATATGGGAGTTGAAGTGAAGTCTCCGATCGGAATCCAGTGCGACAACTCAAGTGCTATAAATCTCAGCAAAAATCCCGTCCATCACTCAAGAACAAAGCACATTGAGATAAAGTATCATTTTATCAAGGAGAAAGTTGAGCAGGGGATCGTGAAGTTGGAGTATGTGCCTACAGAACTACAGGTTGCAGACATCCTGACAAAGGCCTTACCCAAGGAAGCTTTTGCAAGGCATCGACTAGCTCTGGGAGTTCAGTCGATTCCCCGCACTTGAAATAGTGTGGATGTGGGATCCCCCGCCCCCTCTCCCCGAGGTATGGTGTGTTTTTCCCTAATGTGCTGATATGTGTTCTCTACCATGTTACAGACTTCAACGGAGTGACCTTTGGGTTCGTTGACAAATGGGGAGAAAAGTGTTTGTTAATGGGGGAGAAAATAGTGGTTGTTCAAGGGGGAGACAGTGCGGAGATTTGATAAATCATAATTGATACGGGGAGAAGCTGACAGGTGGAGCAGCCAGAAAGGGGGAGCAATGAGAAAGGGGGAGAGATTTTTAAATCTGACGATGCTAGAAGTGATCTATTAAAGAATAGAAATCACGATAGCTGAGGATCGTGATAAAAGCAGAACAGTGGTGTTGGAATGGTGTGAGACGGTGTCCAGCTATCAACAATTGGTATCAACTTAAGAATTCACCAATTGGTATCAGTGTGGTTCAACAACTGGTTTTATTTTAAGAATTGGTATCAGGGTGGAATCGACAATTGGGGTCTGACATGAAGTGATTCATTGATGAACTTTTCATACTACTCTTGTTTCTCACGCCGATCATTGCTCATGTGGGCTTAGAGTACGTGTTAAGTGAATCCTTGAACACTATCACAATCGCAAGAGGCGAATGGTGGTAGCAGCTGGAAGAAGACTCAGTGAGGTATCAAAGTGCAGAAAATCATCCTGAGCAGAGTTGTGAAGAGTTGTCAACAAACCCAAAGGGGGAGATTGTTGGGCAAAAATCCCTTAAGGTAACATTGCAGTATTTTTGGGTTGATTGTGTTTGTTGACAAAGCAGGTTTCCATGGAGAATTGTCGAGTTCCCGAGAAGTTGTTGGCATTACATGTTGACAAATAACAATGACAAAGGAAAGGATGATCTGGAGGTGGTACAAAAAGAGCAGTACAAGGTGGTGCCGTTTCCCAGTGTTTGCCAAATTTTTGGGGTCCAAAATTTGGAGTTTGGTGAGTATCGCGCAAAGTGGATTTCCATGAAGAGCATGATTTCATATGGCAAAGGCATGAATTTCGCGAAGTTAGGATGCATGGTTTGGAAATCGCGAAGACTAGAAGAATGGAGGCGGTGATGCTTCGCGATTACGTCATGCTTCGCGAACGGCAGAGGCTGAAGCGTATCGCAGCGAAGGAATGTTGGGCTTCGCGAGGGAGCTTCGCGGCGAAGGCGCAAGCCGCGAAGGTATGTTGACGGTGATTCATCGCGACTACGTCAAGCTCCGCGAACGGAAGATTGCCGTGGAGCTTCGCGATTTGGACAGTATTCCGGCAGAAACTTTGGAGCTTCGCGATTTGAGATGACGTGGCGTTGACTTCGCGCGGAAAGTTCGAGGGTCGGTGGAATCCCCTATAAATAGAGGCCGACCCCTTCGGGCGAAGTAGAGATAATTTTCAGAGAAAATACTTTGCTCTCGATTTGCGAAGGTGGTTCGCGGAGCCAGTGTGCTTCGCGAAAGAGGTGCTTCGCGGCGGCTATTGTAGCTCCGCGAAACCTGTGAGCTCCGCGTTGGCTTACTTAGCTTCGCGAGGGTTGTTGCTTTGCGACGGCTTGAGCATCGCGATAGTGCTTCGCGAAGGAGCTTCGCGAGTGAGATTCGCGAAAAGGCAGGAGCTTCGCGAAGGCTTATTTGAGATTCGCGAAATTGGGAGCCTCGCATTGTTGGGTGCTTTGCGAAGGTCTTTCTGAAGGTAGATTGCCCATTGGATAGTGACAAAGGAGTATTCATCTACGGGTGAAAGTTGAACTTCAACAGAGCATCTACATACAGAGAAAGATGCATTCCTTAATGGAAATGAAGAGACCTACAGGTCTACAAACTGTGAGAGAATCCCTTCCAAGAGCAGTGAGCTTAGGAAGAGGAAGAAGGTGATCCTCTCCACCGGCAGTGAGCCAGAGAGAGAGAAACAGGGAGTGACCCTTGGGAAAGCAGTGAGCTGACCCTAAACATTGTAAAGGCAGTGAGCCTGGGCATAGAAGTGATCTAGCCCGAACCTTGTAATCCACAACTAGTGAAGATTAGTGGAATTTGGTACGACCGGCAACCTGTCGGCGTATGCTCCTTGGACGTAGCCCTTAGCGGTGAACCAAGTAAAATTGTTGTGTCCTGCACTTGCTTTACTTTCTGTTTATATAGTGTAGCAGGAAAGAGAGAGAAGATTGTTTTGCTTAACAGCGAAACAAGATCAGAACGGGCATTAATTTTTAATTAGTCATACCCTGATTCACCCCCCCTCTCAGGGTATTCAGCCTAGTGGACCTAACAAGTGGTATCAGAGGGAAGGTTGACAGTTGTTCTTCTCTCAAATGGAGGTAACTAATCATAGAGGGATTCCGATCTTCGACAGATGTAATTTTCAGATATGGAAGAATCGAATGCAACACTATTTCTGATCCTTGGGAATGGATGTGTTTTCAGCAGCTATGCATGGTATCACAGCTGATATTACTAGTGGTGCTTTATCAGAAGCTGAGCACAAAGAGTTGGATGCTGATTCCAAAGCAATCAATGCCTTAGGGGGAGCCCTCTCTAATCCCATATATACAAAGGTGATGTCATGCAAAACGTCACATGCCATGTGGGAAAAGCTTTTGAATATTTATGAAGGGGATACAAAAGTCAGAGAGGCAAAGCTGCAAGTGTTGTGGAACAAGTATGAAGATCTCAGAATGAACCCGAATGAGTCTGTTGATGCATTCTTTGACAGGGTAAATGCTGTGGTAGAAGACATGCGGGGTCTTGGAGAAATTATCGAAGACATTAAAATCGTAAAGCACATCTTGAGAAAGCTTCCACCTCGGTTTAATTCAAAAGTTTCTGTTTTGGAAGATAAAGATCCGAAAGAGCTGACATTGGATAACCTACACAGCACTCTTGTTGCATATGAAATGAGAAATGATGACAACGATGCTGTGGAAAAGGGGAAATCCAAAGAGGTGGCATTTAAGGCCATGAAGAGGCTAACTATTGAAGATTCTCAGGAGGAAGAAGAGTCAGATGAGGTGATGTCGTTCCTTTCTTCAAATCTGCAAAGAGGAAAAGGAAAGTTTAAAGGGAAACTTCCACTAGCATGCTTCCGATGCGGAAAGGTTGGTCATCTTGCTGCAAGATGCCCCAAAAAGTTTCAAGAAGAAAGCGATGAAGATGAAGTTGAGGTTCCCATGAAAAAATCTTCAGCCTATGTGAAAGGGAAGAAGCAGTTCAAGAGAAATTTCTTTAAAAAGAAGAATCTTCTTTCTCAAGAAATAGACAGTTCAGCTGAGTCAGAGGGTGAAGAAGCTGAAGAGATAGAAAACTGCAAAGATCGTGGACAAAATGCGATGGTGGCTGTTGCCAGTAGTGCTCTAGAAAAGAAAGAAATCGAAACAGATGAAGAAGAAGAAGAAGTTGAAGGGAGAGTTGACATGGAAGCTGAATTAGAAGCAGCTCTTGAAGAGATAGATGTTTGGTGAGCAAAAACAAAGAAAGCCAACAAGATAGTACATGATGCCAAACTCTACATGCAACAACAAGAAGAAGAGAAGTCTGAGCTTGATAAAGAAATTGAAAATCTTATGTTTTCCAGGCCAGAGCGCACAGAAAAGGTTGATGAGCATAAGCTCAAGATTGAAGAGCAGAAAAGGGAGATCGATTGCTTGAGTCAAAAAGTGAAAGATCACGTCAAGCGAATTGAAGAGCTTGAAGAGGAAGTTGTCGGTCTGCGTAGAAAAGTTAAAGACCAAGAAAAACCTTTGAATCCCAACACATTCTTGGGAAATCAGGTTGTTACGAAGACTGAAAGGAAGAAAGAAGAGCCTAGTAGTTCAATAGGAAAGAAGCAGCAATTGAACTCAGAAGTTAAGGCTGATTCATGGCTTAATCAGAAACAAAAATTTGTGGCAGTTGAAGTTAAACCGCAAGCACCTGTCCCGAGATTGAAGGTGGATCTGAGCACAAAGCAGAATCAGAATACTCAGAGATCCAAAGGAGAAACTCGTAGTGCTGAAGTAACACGAAGGAATGCACCTTATATCAGGTGTTATTGTTGTGGAAAGATGGGACATTCATAGTACGTGTGTTCCATAGCCAAAAGATATCGAAGGGAACAAGAACAGAGATGGCAGGCAAACAGAGAACGGTTTTCCAAAACAGATTTTGAAGGACATTGTTTTTGTTGCGGAGGATTTGGACACATGGCTAGGTATTGCACTTCGACCATTCAGAAAAATATGCCAAAGCAAAATCAAGATGTTCGCAAGCAGCAGATCAGTAAACCGACAAGTGAGTTAAAAGTTCAGAATAGATTTGCAGTTTTGCAAGATGAAGCTATTCCATCATACTCTGAGAAAGAACAGAAGCCTCAATCTATGCCGAGTATGAAAGAAAAAGTATGGACCAGGAAGAAGAAAACCGAGAAGGCCGTAGTTGCTGAAATTGCCCTTAAAGCATCAGATCGTTCTGGTGTTTGGATCCTTGACAGTGGTTGCACATCCCACATGACGGGTAATAAGGATCTGGTTACAGGCATAAAATACGACAAAGAAGGAGTTTTCAAGTTTGGAAATGATGAAGGCCTGAAGATTGTTCGCTCAGGAAAAGCCAAGTTTGGGGGCAAAGAAATGAGACATGCTGATGTCTTGGTGGTAGAGGGTCTCAGTCATAATTTGCTTAGCGTCAGTCAACTATGCGACTCTGGGCACTCTATCCTATTTACCAAGAAGATGGGTTTTGTTATAGGAAAAGATGGAATTGTTATTCTTCAGGGAAAACGAACAAAGGGGAATCTTTACCTGGTAGGTGGGGAAGAAGATTCATGCCTTTTATCCAGAGAAGAAGAAAATCAGCTGTGGCATAAGCGACTTGGTCATCTATGTCAACCATCTATGGAAGATCTGGTAAAGTGTGATGCTGCTAGAGACCTTCCCAAACTATCACGTGATCGCACTCATACGTGTGATGCTTGTCAACAAGGGAAGATCATCAGGAAGACATACAGGCCAAAGGAACAAAAAGCAACTCGAGTGCTCGAATTGGTGCATGCTGATGTATGTGGACCCATCTCACCACGAGCTATAGATGGGAAAAGGTATTATATTCTTTTCATTGATGACTATAGCAGAATGGCCTGGGTATTCATCATTACCCATAAGACAGAGGTGTTCAGTTGCATAAAGCAGTACAGGAGGGAATCAGAAAAGATGCTTGGGTAGAAAATTTTGAAGTTTCGTACTGATAACGGTACGGAATTTACAAACAGTCAGGTTGAAAACTATCTCGAGAAACATGGGATAAGGCATCAAGTTTCATCAGTAAGAACTCCCCAACAGAATGGAGTGGTTGAAAGGAGAAATCGGATCATCAACAACATGTCCAGAACAATGCTTATCGATAAGGACCTACCAGAGAAATTTTGGAAGGAGGCAGTTTTGACATCGGTCTATGTTTCAAACAGGTCCCTGTTATGTCCGAAGCAAGGGAAGACTCCATATGAACTGTGGTACGGAAAGAAGCCAACGTTGAAATACTTTCGAATCTTTGGAAGTAAGTGCTTCATTCTCAACAAAGAACATCATAGGAAGTTTGAGGCACGAGGAGATGAAGGGATATTCCTTGGATATTCAGGGAAAAGCAAAGCATATAAATGTTTCAACAAGAGGCTGAGAAAAATTGTTGAGAGCAATGATGTCACTATAGTCGAAAATGAACAGACTGCTCAACGACCCAGTGGACAGTTTCTGGATGAAAGTGATGATGAGGTAAGCAACACAGGGGGAGTAGAAGTGGCAGAGGCTGACTCAGAAGAAGATTCTGATAATGAACAAGAGAGTGTCAAGTCTGTATCTGCAAGGAAGCCAAAGAGTCGATCTGAAATTGATAGGCAAAATATCATTGGTGATCAGACAGCTCCAGTTCAGACTCGAAGAATGAAGTCATTACACCAGACATCGTTTTTATCTCAGGTGGAGCCAAAATGTTTTTCCGATGCAGCTGAAGATGAAAACTGGGTTCAGGCTATGAACGAAGAACTTGATCAGATTGAGAAGAACCAGACATGGGAGATTGTTTCGAGGCCAGCGGACAAGAATGTCATTGGGACCAAATGGGTCTATCGCAACAAGATGAATGAAGATGGCACAGTGATTCGGAACAAAGCACGTCTAGTGTGCAAGGGGTACTCCCAAATCGAGGGAATTGATGTTGATGAGACATTTGCACCGGTTGCAAGGCTGGAGACAATAAGATTATTCCTAGCCATCGCAGTGCAAAGGAAGTTCAAAGTGTTCCAGATGGATGTCAAATCCGCATTCTTGAATGGGGTTCTGGAAGAGGAGGTGTATATTGAGCAGCCAGATGGTTTTCTCATTCATGAGGATGAGAACAAAGTTTGCAGGCTGAAGAAGGCATTGTATGGGCTGAAACAAGCACCAAGGGCATGGTACTCAAGGCTTGATCAGTATTTGAAGAAGCTTGGTTTTCAGCGTGGGGGAGTTGATTACAATCTCTATTTCAGCAATGACAGTAATCAAAGGATGATGGTTCTAGTGTATGTCGATGACATAATTTTTGGCGGATCAGATGAAGCTCAGTGCAGACAGTTTTTCGAATTCATGAAAAATGAATTTGAAATGTCAATGATTGGAGAGATAACGTTTTTCCTTGGTCTACAGGTGACACAAGGAAGGAATGGAACTTTCATTTCTCAATCCAAATATGCCAAGGAGGTTCTAAGAAGGTTTGGAATGGATAATTCCAAGGAAATGAAGACTCTGGTTGCTACCCGAATGAAATTATCAAAAGATGAGGATGGCAAAGCAGTTAATATCACAGAATACAGGCAAATCATTGGAAGTCTGTTGTACTTAACCGCAACAAGGCCTGATATTGTTTTCACCACATGCCAAGTAGCGAGATATCAGAGTAATCCCAAGGAAAGTCACATGCTTGCAGTGAAAAGAATACTTCGGTATATCAAGGGCACGGTGGACTTCGGCTTGACATACAATGACAAATCTCAGACAGAGTTATTGGGATATACTGATGCAGACTGGGCCGGTTCAGCAGATGATAGAAAATCAACGTCAAGTGGTGCATTCTATCTTGGTGGATTGTGTATTTCTTGGCTAATCAAGAAACAAGATTGCATTTCATTAAGCACCGTAGAAGCTGAGTATATTGCGGCCACTCAAGCATGCACACAGTTATTGTGGATGAAGCAGCAGCTTGAAGATATGGGAGTTGAAGTGAAGTCTCCGATCGGAATCCAGTGCGACAACTCAAGTGCTATAAATCTCAGCAAAAATCCCGTCCATCACTCAAGAACAAAGCACATTGAGATAAAGTATCATTTTATCAAGGAGAAAGTTGAGCAGGGGATCGTGAAGTTGGAGTATGTGCCTACAGAACTACAGGTTGCAGACATCCTGACAAAGGCTTTACCCAAGGAAGCTTTTGCAAGGCATCGACTAGCTCTGGGAGTTCAGTCGATTCCCCGCACTTGAAATAGTGCGGATGTGGGATCCCCCCCCTCTCCCCGAGGTATGGTGTGTTTTTCCCTAATGTGCTGATATGTGTTCTCTACCATGTTACAGACTTCAACGGAGTGACCTTTGGGTTCGTTGACAAAGGGGGAGAAAAGTGTTTGTTAATGGGGGAGAAAATAGTGGTTGTTCAAGGGGGAGACAGTGCGGAGATTTGATAAATCATAATTGATACGGGGAGAAGCTGACAGGTGGAGCATCCAGAAAGGGGGAGCAATGAGAAAGGGGAGAGAGATTTTTAAATCTGACGATGCTAGAAGTGATCGATTAAAGAATAGAAATCACGATAGCTGAGGATCGTGATAAAAGCAGAACAGTGGTGTTGGAATGGTGTGAGACGGTGTCCAGCTATCAACAATTGGTATCAACTTAAGAATTCACCAATTGGTATCAGTGTGGTTCAACAACTGGTTTTATTTTAAGAATTGGTATCAGGGTGGAATCGACAATTGGGGTTTGACATGAAGTGATTCATTGATGAACTTTTCATACTACTCTTGTTTCTCACGCCGAGCATTGCTCATGTGGGCTTAGAGTACGTGTTAAGTGAATCCTTGAACACTATCACAATCGCAAGAGGCGAATGGTGGTAGCAGCTGGAAGAAGACTCAGTGAGGTATCAAAGTGCAGAAAATCATCCTGAGCAGAGTTGTGAAGAGTTGTCAACAAACCCAAAGGGGGAGATTGTTGGGAAAAAATCCCTTAAGGTAACATTGCAGTATTTTTGGGTTGATTGTGTTTGTTGACAAAGCAGGTTTCCATGGAGAATTGTCGAGTTCCCGAGAAGTTGTTGGCATTACATGTTGACAAATAACAATGACAAAGGAAAGGATGATCTGGAGGTGGTACAAAAAGAGCAGTACAAGGTGGTGCCGTTTCCCAGTGTTTGCCAAATTTTTGGGGTCCAAAATTTGGAGTTTGGTGAGTATCGCGCAAAGTGGATTTCCATGAAGAGCATGATTTCATATGGCAAAGGCATGAATTTCCCGAAGTTAGGATGCATGGTTTGGAAATCGCGAAGACTAGAAGAATGATGGCGGTGATGCTTCGCGATTACGTCATGCTTCGCGAACGGCAGAGGCTGAAGCGTATCGCAGCGAAGGAATGTTGGGCTTCTCGAGGGAGCTTCGCGGCGAAGGCGCAAGCCGCGAAGGTATGTTGACAGTGATTCATCGCGACTACGTCAAGCTCCGCGAACGGAAGATTGCCGTGGAGCTTCGCGATTTGGACAGTATTCCGGCAGAAACTTTGGAGCTTCGCGATTTGAGATGACGTGGCGTTGACTTCGCGCGGAAAGTTCGAGGGTCGGTGGAATCGCCTATAAATAGAGGCCGACCCCTTCGGGCGAAGTAGAGATAATTTTCAGAGAAAATACTTTGCTCTCGATTTGCGAAGGTGGTTCGCGGAGCCAGTGTGCTTCGCGAAAGAGGTGCTTCGCGGCGGCTATTGTAGCTCCGCGAAACCTGTGAGCTCCGCGTTGGCTTACTTAGCTTCGCGAGGGTTGTTGCTTTGCGACGGCTTGAGCATCGCGATAGTGCTTCGCGAAGGAGCTTCGCGAGTGAGCTTCGCGAAAAGGCAGGAGCTTCGCGAAGGCTTGTTTGAGCTTCGCGAAATTGGGAGCCTCGCATTGTTGGGTGCTTTGCGAAGGTCTTTCTGAAGGTAGATTGCCCATTGGATAGTGGCAAAGGAGTATTCATCTACAGGTGAAAGTTGAACTTCAACAGAGCATCTACATACAGAGAAAGATGCATTCCTTAATGGAAATGAAGAGACCTACAGGTCTATAAACTGTGAGAGAATCCCTTCCAAGAGCAGTGAGCTTAGGAAGAGGAAGAAGGTGATCCTCTCCACCGGCAGTGAGCCAGAGAGAGAGAAACAGGGAGTGACCCTTGGGAAAGCAGTGAGCTGACCCTAAACATTGTAAAGGCAGTGAGCCTGGGCATAGAAGTGATCTAGCCCGAACCTTGTAATCCACAACTAGTGAAGATTAGTGGAATTTGGTACGACCGGCAACCTGTCGGCGTATGCTCCTTGGACGTAGCCCTTAGCGGTGAACCAAGTAAAATTGTTGTGTCCTGCACTTGCTTTACTTTCTGTTTATATAGTGTAGCAGGAAAGAGAGAGAAGATTGTTTTGCTTAACAGCGAAACAAGATCAGAACGGGCATTAATTTTTAATTATTCATACCCTGATTCACCCCCCCTCTCAGGGTATTCAGCCTAGTGGACCTAACAAGTGGTATCAGAGGGAAGGTTGACAGTTGTTCTTCTCTCAAATGGAGGTAACTAATCATAGAGGGATTCCGATCTTCGACGGATGTAATTTTCAGATATGGAAGAATCGAATGCAACACTATTTCTGATCCTTGGGAATGGATGTGTTTTCAGCAGCTATGAATGGTATCACAGCTGATATTACTAGTGGTGCTTTATCAGAAGCTGAGCACAAAGAGTTGGATGCTGATTCCAAAGCAATCAATGCCTTAGGGGGAGCCCTCTCTAATCCCATATATACAAAGGTGATGTCATGCAAAACGTCACATGCCATGTGGGAAAAGCTTTTGAATATTTATGAAGGGGATACAAAAGTCAGAGAGGCAAAGCTGCAAGTGTTGTGGAACAAGTATGAAGATCTCAGAATGAACCCGAATGAGTCTGTTGATGCATTCTTTGACAGGGTAAATGCTGTGGTAGAAGACATGCGGGGTCTTGGAGAAATTATCGAAGACATTAAAATCGTAAAGCACATCTTGAGAAAGCTTCCACCTCGGTTTAATTCAAAAGTTTCTGTTTTGGAAGATAAAGATCCGAAAGAGCTGACATTGGATAACCTACACAGCACTCTTGTTGCATATGAAATGAGAAATGATGACAACGATGCTGTGGAAAAGGGGAAATCCAAAGAGGTGGCATTTAAGGCCATGAAGAGGCTAACTATTGAAGATTCTCAGGAGGAAGAAGAGTCAGATGAGGTGATGTCGTTCCTTTCTTCAAATCTGCAAAGAGGAAAAGGAAAGTTTAAAGGGAAACTTCCACTAGCATGCTTCCGATGCGGAAAGGTTGGTCATCTTGCTGCAAGATGCCCCAAAAAGTTTCAAGAAGAAAGCGATGAAGATGAAGTTGAGGTTCCCATGAAAAAATCTTCAGCCTATGTGAAAGGGAAGAAGCAGTTCAAGAGAAATTTCTTTAAAAAGAAGAATCTTCTTTCTCAAGAAATAGACAGTTCAGCTGAGTCAGAGGGTGAAGAAGCTGAAGAGATAGAAAACTGCAAAGATCGTGGACAAAATGCGATGGTGGCTGTTGCCAGTAGTGCTCTAGAAAAGAAAGAAATCGAAACAGATGAAGAAGAAGAAGAAGTTGAAGGGAGAGTTGACATGGAAGCTGAATTAGAAGCAGCTCTTGAAGAGATAGATGTTTGGTGAGCAAAAACAAAGAAAGCCAACAAGATAGTACATGATGCCAAACTCTACATGCAACAACAAGAAGAAGAGAAGTCTGAGCTTGATAAAGAAATTGAAAATCTTATGTTTTCCAGGCCAGAGCGCACAGAAAAGGTTGATGAGCATAAGCTCAAGATTGAAGAGCAGAAAAGGGAGATCGATTGCTTGAGTCAAAAAGTGAAAGATCACGTCAAGCAAATTGAAGAGCTTGAAGAGGAAGTTGTCGGTCTGCGTAGAAAAGTTAAAGACCAAGAAAAACCTTTGAATCCCAACACATTCTTGGGAAATCAGGTTGTTACGAAGACTGAAAGGAAGAAAGAAGAGCCTAGTAGTTCAATAGGAAAGAAGCAGCAATTGAACTCAGAAGTTAAGGCTGATTCATGGCTTAATCAGAAACAAAAATTTGTGGCAGTTGAAGTTAAACCGCAAGCACCTGTCCCGAGATTGAAGGTGGATCTGAGCACAAAGCAGAATCAGAATACTCAGAGATCCAAAGGAGAAACTCGTAGTGCTGAAGTAACACGAAGGAATGCACCTTATATCAGGTGTTATTGTTGTGGAAAGATGGGACATTCACGGTACGTGTGTTCCATAGCCAAAAGATATCGAAGGGAACAAGAACAGAGATGGCAGGAAAACAGAGAACGGTTTTCCAAAACAGATTTTGAAGGACATTGTTTTTGTTGCGGAGGATTTGGACACATGGCTAGGTATTGCACTTCGACCATTCAGAAAAATATGCCAAAGCAAAATGAAGATGTTCGCAAGCAGCAGATCAGTAAACCGACAAGTGAGTTAAAAGTTCAGAATAGATTTGCAGTTTTGCAAGATGAAGCTATTCCATCATACTCTGAGAAAGAACAGAAGCCTCAATCTATGCCGAGTATGAAAGAAAAAGTATGGACCAGGAAGAAGAAAACCGAGAAGGCCGTAGTTGCTGAAATTGACCTTAAAGCATCAGATCGTTCTGGTGTTTGGATCCTTGACAGTGGTTGCACATCCCACATGACGGGTAATAAGGATCTGGTTACAGGCATAAAATACGACAAAGAAGGAGTTTTCAAGTTTGGAAATGATGAAGGCCTGAAGATTGTTCGCTCAGGAAAAGCCAAGTTTGGGGGCAAAGAAATGAGACATGCTGATGTCTTGGTGGTAGAGGGTCTCAGTCATAATTTGCTTAGCGTCAGTCAACTATGCGACTCTGGGCACTCTATCCTATTTACCAAGAAGATGGGTTTTGTTATAGGAAAAGATGGAATTGTTATTCTTCAGGGAAAACGAACAAAGGGGAATCTTTACCTGGTAGGTGGGGAAGAAGATTCATGCCTTTTATCCAGAGAAGAAGAAAATCAGCTGTGGCATAAGCGACTTGGTCATCTATGTCAACCATCTATGGAAGATCTGGTAAAGTGTGATGCTGCTAGAGACCTTCCCAAACTATCACGTGATCGCACTCATACGTGTGATGCTTGTCAACAAGGGAAGATCATCAGGAAGACATACAGGCCAAAGGAACAAAAAGAAACTCGAGTGCTCGAATTGGTGCATGCTGATGTATGTGGACCCATCTCACCACGAGCTATAGATGGGAAAAGGTACTATATTCTTTTCATTGATGACTATAGCAGAATGGCCTGGGTATTCATCATTACCCATAAGACAGAGGTGTTCAGTTGCATAAAGCAGTACAGGAGGGAATCAGAAAAGATGCTTGGGCAGAAAATTTTGAAGTTTCGTACTGATAACGGTACGGAATTTACAAACAGTCAGGTTGAAAACTATCTCGAGAAACATGGGATAAGGCATCAAGTTTCATCAGTAAGAACTCCCCAACAGAATGGAGTGGTTGAAAGGAGAAATCGGATCATCAGCAACATGTCCAGAACAATGCTTATCGATAAGGACCTACCAGAGAAATTTTGGAAGGAGGCAGTTTTGACATCGGTCTATGTTTCAAACAGGTCCCTGTTATGTCCGAAGCAAGGGAAGACTCCATATGAACTGTGGTACGGAAAGAAGCCAGCGTTGAAATACTTTCGAATCTTTGGAAGTAAGTGCTTCATTCTCAACAAAGAACATCATAGGAAGTTTGAGGCACGAGGAGATGAAGGGATATTCCTTGGATATTCAGGGAAAAGCAAAGCATATAAATGTTTCAACAAGAGGCTGAGAAAAATTGTTGAGAGCAATGATGTCACTATAGTCGAAAATGAACAGACTGCTCAACGACCCAGTGGACAGTTTCTGGATGAAAGTGATGATGAGGTAAGCAACACAGGGGGAGTAGAAGTGGCAGAGGCTGACTCAGAAGAAGATTCTGATAATGAACAAGAGAGTGTCAAGTCTGTATCTTCAAGGAAGCCAAAGAGTCGATCTGAAATTGATAGGCAAAATATCATTGGTGATCAGACAGCTCCAGTTCAGACTCGAAGAATGAAGTCATTACACCAGACATCGTTTTTATCTCAGGTGGAGCCAAAATGTTTTTCCGATGCAACTGAAGATGAAAACTGGGTTCAGGCTATGAACGAAGAACTTGATCAGATTGAGAAGAACCAGACATGGGAGATTGTTTCGAGGCCAGCGGACAAGAATGTCATTGGGACCAAATGGGTCTATCGCAACAAGATGAATGAAGATGGCACAGTGATTCGGAACAAAGCACGTCTAGTGTGCAAGGGGTACTCCCAAATCGAGGGAATTGATGTTGATGAGACATTTGCACCGGTTGCAAGGCTGGAGACAATAAGATTATTCCTAGCCATCGCAGTGCAAAGGAAGTTCAAAGTGTTCCAGATGGATGTCAAATCCGCATTCTTGAATGGGGTTCTGGAAGAGGAGGTGTATATTGAGCAGCCAGATGGTTTTCTCATTCATGAGGATGAGAACAAAGTTTGCAGGCTGAAGAAGGCATTGTATGGGCTGAAACAAGCACCAAGGGCATGGTACTCAAGGCTTGATCAGTATTTGAAGAAGCTTGGTTTTCAGCGTGGGGGAGTTGATTACAATCTCTATTTCAGCAATGACAGTAATCAAAGGATGATGGTTCTAGTGTATGTCGATGACATAATTTTTGGCGGATCAGATGAAGCTCAGTGCAGACAGTTTTTCGAATTCATGAAAAATGAATTTGAAATGTCAATGATTGGAGAGCTAACGTTTTTCCTTGGTCTACATGTGACACAAGGAAGGAATGGAACTTTCATTTCTCAATCCAAATATCCCAAGGAGGTTCTAAGAAGGTTTGGAATGGATAATTCCAAGGAAATGAAGACTCTGGTTGCTACCCGAATGAAATTATCAAAAGATGAGGATGGCAAAGCAGTTAATATCACAGAATACAGGCAAATCATTGGAAGTCTGTTGTACTTAACCGCAACAAGGCCTGATATTGTTTTCACCACATGCCAAGTAGCGAGATATCAGAGTAATCCCAAGGAAAGTCACATGCTTGCAGTGAAAAGAATACTTCGGTATATCAAGGGCACGGTGGACTTCGGCTTGACATACAATGACAAATCTCAGACAGAGTTATTGGGATATACTGATGCAGACTGGGCCGGTTCAGCAGATGATAGAAAATCAACGTCAAGTGGTGCATTCTATCTTGGTGGATTGTGTATTTCTTGGCTAATCAAGAAACAAGATTGCATTTCATTAAGCACCGTAGAAGCTGAGTATATTGCGGCCACTCAAGCATGCACACAGTTATTGTGGATGAAGCAGCAGCTTGAAGATATGGGAGTTGAAGTGAAGTCTCCGATCGGAATCCAGTGCGACAACTCAAGTGCTATAAATCTCAGCAAAAATCCCGTCCATCACTCAAGAACAAAGCACATTGAGATAAAGTATCATTTTATCAAGGAGAAAGTTGAGCAGGGGATCGTGAAGTTGGAGTATGTGCCTACAGAACTACAGGTTGCAGACATCCTGACAAAGGCTTTACCCAAGGAAGCTTTTGCAAGGCATCGACTAGCTCTGGGAGTTCAGTCGATTCCCCGCACTTGAAATAGTGCGGATGTGGGATCCCCCCCCCTCTCCCCGAGGTATGGTGTGTTTTTCCCTAATGTGCTGATATGTGTTCTCTACCATGTTACAGACTTCAACGGAGTGACCTTTGGGTTCGTTGACAAAGGGGGAGAAAAGTGTTTGTTAATGGGGGAGAAAATAGTGGTTGTTCAAGGGGGAGACAGTGCGGAGATTTGATAAATCATAATTGATACGGGGAGAAGCTGACAGGTGGAGCATCCAGAAAGGGGGAGCAATGAGAAAGGGGGAGAGATTTTTAAATCTGACGATGCTAGAAGTGATTGATTAAAGAATAGAAATCACGATAGCTGAGGATCGTGATAAAAGCAGAACAGTGGTGTTGGAATGGTGTGAGACGGTGTCCAGCTATCAACAATTGGTATCAACTTAAGAATTCACCAATTGGTATCAGTGTGGTTCAACAACTGGTTTTATTTTAAGAATTGGTATCAGGGTGGAATCGACAATTGGGGTCTGACATGAAGTGATTCATTGATGAACTTTTCATACTACTCTTGTTTCTCACGCCGAGCATTGCTCATGTGGGCTTAGAGTACGTGTTAAGTGAATCCTTGAACACTATCACAATCGCAAGAGGCGAATGGTGGTAGCAGCTGGAAGAAGACTCAGTGAGGTATCAAAGTGCAGAAAATCATCCTGAGCAGAGTTGTGAAGAGTTGTCAACAAACCCAAAGGGGGAGATTGTTGGGCAAAAATCCCTTAAGGTAACATTGCAGTATTTTTGGGTTGATTGTGTTTGTTGACAAAGCAGGTTTCCATGGAGAATTGTCGAGTTCCCGAGAAGTTGTTGGCATTACATGTTGACAAATAACAATGAAAAAGGAAAGGATGATCTGGAGGTGGTACAAAAAGAGCAGTACAAGGTGGTGCCGTTTCCCAGTGTTTGCCAAATTTTTGGGGTCCAAAATTTGGAGT
This sequence comes from Viscum album, assembly GCA_963277665.1. Classification (NCBI taxonomy): domain Eukaryota; kingdom Viridiplantae; phylum Streptophyta; class Magnoliopsida; order Santalales; family Viscaceae; genus Viscum; species Viscum album. The sequence goes on along the minus strand of OY728165.1, from coordinate 166,227,771 downwards.
TTGGTGAGTATCGCGCAAAGTGGATTTCCATGAAGAGCATGATTTCATATGGCAAAGGCATGAATTTCCCGAAGTTAGGATGCATGGTTTGGAAATCGCGAAGACTAGAAGAATGGAGGCGGTGATGCTTCGCGATTACGTCATGCTTCGCGAACGGCAGAGGCTGAAGCGTATCGCAGCGAAGGAATGTTGGGCTTCGCGAGGGAGCTTCGCGGCGAAGGCGCAAGCCGCGAAGGTATGTTGACGGTGATTCATCGCGACTACGTCAAGCTCCGCGAACGGAAGATTGCCGTGGAGCTTCGCGATTTGGACAGTATTCCGGCAGAAACTTTGGAGCTTCGCGATTTGAGATGACGTGGCGTTGACTTCGCGCGGAAAGTTCGAGGGTCGGTGGAATCGCCTATAAATAGAGGCCGACCCCTTCGGGCGAAGTAGAGATAATTTTCAGAGAAAATACTTTGCTCTCGATTTGCGAAGGTGGTTCGCGGAGCCAGTGTGCTTCGCGAAAGAGGTGCTTCGCGGCGGCTATTGTAGCTCCGCGAAACCTGTGAGCTCCGCGTTGGCTTACTTAGCTTCGCGAGGGTTGTTGCTTTGCGACGGCTTGAGCATCGCGAGAGTGCTTCGCGAAGGAGCTTCGCGAGTGAGCTTCGCGAAAAGGCAGGAGCTTCGCGAAGGCTTGTTTGAGCTTCGCGAAATTGGGAGCCTCGCATTGTTGGGTGCTTTGCGAAGGTCTTTCTGAAGGTAGATTGCCCATTGGATAGTGGCAAAGGAGTATTCATCTACGGGTGAAAGTTGAACTTCAACAGAGCATCTACATACAGAGAAAGATGCATTCCTTAATGGAAATGAAGAGACCTACAGGTCTATAAACTGTGAGAGAATCCCTTCCAAGAGCAGTGAGCTTAGGAAGAGGAAGAAGGTGATCCTCTCCACCGGCAGTGAGCCAGAGAGAGAGAAACAGGGAGTGACCCTTGGGAAAGCAGTGAGCTGACCCTAAACATTGTAAAGGCAGTGAGCCTGGGCATAGAAGTGATCTAGCCCGAACCTTGTAATCCACAACTAGTGAAGATTAGTGGAATTTGGTACGACCGGCAACCTGTCGGCGTATGCTCCTTGGACGTAGCCCTTAGCGGTGAACCAAGTAAAATTGTTGTGTCCTGCACTTTCTTTACTTTCTGTTTATATAGTGTAGCAGGAAAGAGAGAGAAGATTGTTTTGCTTAACAGCGAAACAAGATCAGAACGGGCATTAATTTTTAATTAGTCATACCCTGATTCACCCCCCCTCTCAGGGTATTCAGCCTAGTGGACCTAACAGTATCTCTCTAAGGTAGTGAATCGGTGTAAGGGGATGGATATGTGTTGCCTACGGCAAGGTGATGGATTAGTGTTGGAATTATTTGTTCATTTTTACCTAATTCCTTACCTTCTATAGTGGGATAATGATGATTTCATCAAATATAAATGTTTTAAGAATGGTATTAATTCTAATCTATAGTTGAACGTGTCATAGATCTACCTAACCACTTTTGTTGATGTAGTGAGGCAATCTATTCATGTTGAAGCTAATCTTGTAGGGGTGCATGAGGTGTCCAACCTTACATTTGACACTGGAAGTAGTAATGGGAATACCCGTGAGTATATGGTGCATCATCCTAATGTTATTTGTGATATTCATGGAATTAAGCATCCTCTATATCCTTTATCAACTTCTTATATGTGCGGGATCATGGTGTTTTATCAATGTGTTTTTTTTAAATCTTGGCCCGATATCATAAAAATAAAATGCATTTGAGTGCTTCAAAGACCTTCTGTACCTCTGGATTCCTAGTTCACTTGAAACAATTCTATTGGGGTGTTTCCAAGAAGTGACATGCGGCTAAATCCCACCCTTTAGAAGAAACCCTGGTCCATTTCCAGAAGTATGGTGCTACTTTGGGATCATTTCAAGGTACCTTTTTATGTAAGGGTTATTTTTTGTAATGTTTGAGTCCTATGATATACTATGGTATTTCATTTTATTTAAAATATAAAAGAGGATTTTTTGGTTCTCTTGAGAACTTATATTTCAATGGATTATTTTGTTTCTTTGGTAAATTCTGAATTTTTCCATTCTATGTGGAGTTGTGTTCCACATGTAACTTATTATTATTGTTTCTTATTAAGATGAAATAGGATGATTCTTGTACGCCTTCTAAAACCATATCTTGGTGAATGTTCCTTTTTAGAGAAAGGTGATTCTCATGGTGTATCATTCTCTTTTGTTTCTAATTTGGGTTCTATTTGGCCACCTGTAACACTAAAAGAAATAGTTCTTATCAAGGATTATCGACTCCGAACTGCAGGGTAGAATATGATTCAATAAATTAGGGCTCCAGCCATATATCCTAAAGTGAAAATTTTCACACAGTCAAGAAATATTTATGGGGGAACCTTGGCCCATATCTTGTCTATATTTATGGGGTGAAGGCTATTTAAATGTTCCTTTTATAATTTTCCTTTTAATTGTAAGTTCCTCCTTATTGCAAAAATCTTGGTAGTCTTATCCTCATGAAATTACAGTAGTTATTCCATTTTATATGATAACCTCTATTTGATTGTCATTGTGTGTTTATCCCTTATGTGTCATTTCTTGTTTCTGTTTTTGTTCATTTTGAGATGGTTCCATCTTGAGGAGATTATGAAACATGGTTTCGTTTGCTGCATGGTTTGGTGTTTCTCTCATGACCCTCCCCCCCCCAACATTTATGGTAGGTTTTTTGGTCTCTATGTGGGGACTCCTACTCTAATTGGTCTAAGTTGGTCAGTTCCTAATGGTGGGGATACCCACCATGGATCATGTTGTGGTTCCTTAAAGGGTTGGTTGGTGCTTGTTGATTTCTAATGGAGGGGAGTCTGTTATTGCTTCCCATGTTGGTAAACTGGTTAATTATCTATCATTAGTTTGGAAGTAAGTTCTTTCATTTGGGTTATTATTTCTGATTTTTTCCTTCTGATTGGATGATGTGATTTTGGAGTAATCCCAATGGTCTTGTTTAAAACAAGGTTATATAAGGTTTATCTTGAGTTTTATGTCATTTTTCAAGAGGTTTTTGGGATCATTGGATTGTTTTGGGTAAGAGGTGTCAGTTTTTTTTGTGGTGGTTGGAGTTTCCTAATATTTTAGGATTTCAATCATGTGATCATGTGAGACTTGTAGTTTTAATAAATCAATGGGAGATTTTTTGGATTTTTGGGGTGAAAAGAATAATTTTGGGGAGAATTGTCATAGCTGGATTTTTATTTTTTCCCTCTGTTCTGTATTATCTTTTGGTTATTGATTACCAAACTTTGTGGGTGTTAATTTTCTTGTTTTTTGTCTCATTTATATTATTTATTTTCTGTATTATTTTGTGGTGAAAAATGTTTCTTTTTGGCTTGACAGTAATTTGTAGATGATTTTTTCATGGTTAAGGGAAATTGTGTACCATTTCCCTTGAAAAAATGTGTCCAATATCATTTTTTACAGTGTTGACTACATAGTTTTTGTACATTTTTGTAAACATTGCAGAAATTCCCTGTGGATTCTTCCTATTAAATAGTATGTTATTCATGGTTGTCTCTCGGTTTTGAAAACCGTGTGGAAAAACCTTGCGACCTTTCCAAGGTATTAATATTTTGAAATTCTGCTTATACCCTCTTTGTAATTTAACCCCAAAATGACCATTTATCTCCTCTCCTAGTTCATTTAGCACAAAGGGATCCTTTCATTTCCTCTCTAAGCCTCTTATCCTCTCCCAAGGATAGTTTTTACGATTTTCTTCAAGGTTTTTTGGTGTTTTCTCATGGTATTCTCCTCTGTACTTCTCACTCCTCCTTCTCCTACAATTTTCTCTCAATTTCTTCTTCACCATTGGTTAAGTGGACCTAGGGTTCATTTTTCACTATGTTTAAATTTGGGGTTTTGTGTTTTTATGTTTTCTCTTGATTTTTCTTACTTCAATTATCCATTTTAATGTTTTTTAGGTTGTTTTTGTTCAAGAATTGTGAGTTAGAGTTACGTTTCCCTTTTCACTTGTTCATTAAATTTAAGAATCATTGGTTTCTTTCTTTTCTGAACCATAATTATATGTTAAATTGTAATGTGTGATCTTTGGAATGATTTTATGATATTAAATAGTGTGTTTTTCTTGATATTTTTGAAGGTAAATGTATTGTTTCGTTGAGATATGCACACCATGTGTTTAATAAAATATCTAGTTGGATTATGTAAGTGATTTGGGGTTTTTAAATAATTTTGTGGCTTATAAATTTATTTGTGGCATCTAAAATGGTGGTTTTGATTTATAAAATGGATTTCTAGATGGTTTTTGACTTGAAATTTGTGTGTGTTTGGTTATTTGACAATGGTTTGACATGTGATTGTATAGTGTGGCCCATTTGGTATTTTTATGAAATAAGATTTGGTTTGAAAATGTGGTGTTAGTTCATAATTGGAATTTTTTAAAATATTGTGAAATTTCAAATTTTTTGTATTCACCTTTTTAGAAAGGTGTATTTGGTTCATTGAGATAGAGTGATTTATCAAAGGTTTTTTGAGCCCCGTTTGGGACTTTTTTTAAATTTATTATCTTGGAAACTCTCCTTGGATAATTCTCTAGCCTTGGTTTTTTTGAATGTTGGTTGAGGTGCACACTATGGGACTCCCTTGTGTTTGAATTGTTGAAATGCAATAGGTTTTTCCTTGGGGTGGATCGAGGGTGACTTTTTCATTGAGTTGCTTGTGTGTTATATGTCTTCATGTGAATGAATATTTGTTTGTAATTATTGACTCACCCCCAATTTAGTAATTACATGGGAAACTTTCATAACTATCATGTTTTTGGTGAATGGTTTCTACACTAGCAAAGGGTTTCACTTTGGCCAGCGTCCCATAGAAGTGGATTTGTTTTGTTTTTTTTCTATGGGATATTTCCCTTTAGTCAAACTATGTGGGGTGTGATCAAGCATGTGGGTGAGAATATATTTCATCATGTGAGGCACACCTATTGGATGATTCAGTAAATATAGTATATTCTAGATTATTCCCTAAGTTAATTGGTTCTCCCATGTTATTTGGAACTTATTTGTCTGTGGTGGATTACAAAGATAGATTTTTTGTTGGTTACTTGTGTGTGTTATTTTTTCCATTTCCCTTATTATGTTATTATTCTTTCTACTTCATTTCCCTAGTTTTATATATTTTATTTCAATAATAAAATTGATATTTCTTTTATTTAACGGAATTTAATTTGGAATAGATTTTTTTGGGCACGCTTACAGGGTTTTAATAATCACACCTATAGTTATTTATTTTTTTAGATTCTGGTGAAGGTTTTGGCTTGGTTTTGATTTCTATAGGTGATAGTTGGCTTTGGAATCAAAGAGTGACCCTTGGGGTCACGTGGGGATGTTGTGGATTTCAAGCTTTATTTTGGTTATTTATTCTTTTTTTTGAAATTTATGTTTTTATATAAATGATGATGAGTTTGGTAATATTATTTATTATGGGATTCTCTATTTAATTTCTTTTTTTTATTTTAATTTATATTGGGTGAATCATTCCCTTTTTTCTCTATTGAATTTTGGGAACTAGTTTCCATCTATGTAGGATTGGGAAAGCCTCTCGGGCCTTATCTTGAGTCAATTTAGGTGAATGGTTCAGGGTTGACTTGGGTTGGTTCATGAAAAATAGTTTATTTCTGACATTCAATGAAAGACATATAGATCATTTATGTTAGTGATACATATTTTAAACCTAATTTATGATATATTGTTACAAATGAATTATTTTACAAAGTGCACATTCGTATATGGTTTTCCTTGTTGTGACATTAAGTTCCTCTTATGGGTTTCCATTACCCATTACTAAAAAGTAATAATAGATATTAGGTAGACCAACATAATGAAAATGAAAAATAATACAAGAGGGTCAAACACTAAGTGTTTCCTTTAATCTCGATTAAATTTTACTTGAATTTAGTTATTGGAATAAATTTTACTCAAAAGTACGACAAGATATTTTATTCATGTTTTAATTAATCTCTAATATTCACATATTAATAAATGATTACTTATTTATTAATAAATAATTTATTCTATTACAACAATATATAATAAATATTTATTCACTGTATTACAAATAAAATATTTATTTTATTTATTTATTAATGAGAAATTTAGTTGAATATTTAATTTTGTATTGAATAAATGATGGGAAGTTGGAGAAAAAAATATGGTTCCTAGTGATGAATATTTATTTTCAAGCTGGTAAATAATATTTAAATTTGTGTTGTTTAGCATACACTATAAAATAATCATAATATGATGATGATTATTATTATTATTATTTTATGGCATGGGGTGTGATAATAATTATTATATTATTTAAGGGAACATAAAAATTTAAATAATATTTTAACTTGAGCCCTATAAATAGATGATTATGTCTATTGTATAGGTTTAATTAATAATTGAGATTCTTTTCACACAAATAATTTCTATGATGAATCATCTTCCTCTATTCCTATCAATAGAAACGATATCTAGACAAAATCCTTTAATCCCAATGTATGATAGGTCAAGAAGAACAACATGAGATGAAAGATCAAACACGCTAGAACCTGAAATTCCATCAGTGGTGCTTGGAGAACAAACGAACATGTGTGGACCACTACTAGCGGGACACTAAACTTGAATAAAAACACTAAAATAGAGATACTCTAGAAATGGTTTTAGATGATCAACATCATCATGGAATAAAGATCTTATGATGAGGTATTTCATTATTTAGATTAAATTAAATTAATTAGAAATTTTATGTAACAAATATCCTCTCTGGTTTTTGGGTTGTCATATGCCAATATCTAAATAAAATAATTTCTTTGGTCATGAAATTCAAATCATGGAAAATATTTTAATGATCCATCGAAACCATATCAACCTTTATGGGTTTTCTCTAACTGAGGAACATTCTCTATGCCCAGAACCTTCAACTAGAGTTAGATCGGTCACTCTTAAATTTATAATATTTTATTTAATTGTTGATTATATATAAATTAAAACATAAGATTCATTTGATGTTTTAATTCATTATTGATCTTATAATATAAATATTTTCTTCCCCTTTTATTCTTCTCAAGAACATTACCATGAACATCAAATTATAAATGATGATAAAAATGAGGATCACATCTGAATGTGAAAAGGATCCTATAAGTATAATAAAACAATACTTGGTGTGTACTCCTTGGTTAAAAATCATCTATCATTATTTAATAACCAAGGATGCCTTATTAGATTTTTACTCTTAATGTAATAAGTGAATTACACGTGAAATAAATGCAATTTTTTAATATTATCTAGGGTATCAAATATATTTCCTAAAGTACAGTCTATATTGTCAAGGCATTCTCAAGATAGAGAAAACATGTTTAAATTAGGTCCTGTAATTAATTCCTAAAGTGAATTTAATACATGAACGGTACAGACCAGTAATTGTGTTATTGGGTGTTCACAATATACATCATCTTTAAAAGTAATGTACTGCATTATTGTTTTTGATAATTAGATGATGATTCCCTAGGTGTGTACAGTAAATATTCTATAAAGGTATTTTTACATCATGTAGATAGATTGTATCCACCATATACATTACATGTTTATAGATAAATATTAACATTAATTAATTATCTATAAACCTTATTTATTCATGTTCTATTGGTCATTAAGTTGATAGAACATGCTAGTAGTTAGGTATTATATTATATTAAATTTTTAATTAATTACAGATAATATTTGATACTATGAATAATGTATAGTAAATGTATATTAAATACCAAACACGTTAAATTATACACCATACGTAATTTTCATTTTTGTATGAATTAAATTATACATATAATTGATGAAATTATGGAACATTTTTTGTAAATGATATATCGTATGAGTGTATTGTTTTAATGGCCCGGACCTCTCCGGCCCATTCCTTTGTGAAAAAGAAGGCCACGAAGTGTTCTGGAGGGTAAAATAGACTTTCCCCACACTTTCCTGAATTTTGAACTACACGCCGTGTAGTTTGAGTACACGCCGTGTACCCTCTTGCTGGATATACCCCATGTGTATGGTCGTGTCTTTGCCGCGTGAAGAAATGGGTGCATGCCGTGTGTTCAATCTACACGTCGTGTAGTCCTTCCCCGCGTATGTGTTACCGTGTATTGACCAGTCTTCGGTCGTGTGCCACATTGGAGTCGTGTCCTTACCGTGTGCAATAAATGGGTACACACCGTGTGTCCAATCTACACGTCGTGTAGTCCTTCCCTGTGTATGTGTTACCTTCAAACCGTCTGTTGACCAGTCAACGGTCGCGGAACCGTGTTGGAGGCCGCGTGGAGACCGTGTGAAAACGGCTGAGTACACGCTGTGTACCATAAGTACATGCCGTGTACTTTTTCTTTTCACGCCTATAAAATGATGGGTCCCCTCCTCCTTTCAACTCACACCTCTCCTCCCCGTTCCTCTGAACAGAGCTCTCTCAAGAGACTCGAAGGCTCTATCTTCCATAACTTTTTCGTCCGAGCTCCGATTTATGATCTGTCAGCGGCCACGGGATCGTAACAACGAGGCGGAACTTCCGAGCTTGTATTAGTTGTCTTTCCTTCGGCTTTTCCTCTCCGACTTCCACCCAAGGAGTTTTTTCCGGGACGCTGATGAACATCTTCTAAAGTTGATCCGGGGGGAGCATTGTGACCAGAACCTGTTGAGGTAGGGGTTTTACCTTCATCTCTCTAATGTTTGCATCATGCGGGGTGGGTATCCTTTTTGTTTTCATGAGAAATAGTTGAAACTGTAAATAAAGATAATAACTGGTTAAAGAACGGGGATGGGACGTTTGTGATTGGTGTTACTTTACCTTTTATATCATGTGATATTATGTTGTGAAATGAATAGGCTTATGCCTACTGAAAATCACGGATGTTGGGGGCCTTTGCTTGCGCAATTAAATGTTTCCCTATCTTTTTAGACCATTTTTGTGAGTGAAAATTTATTGAATGAGGAAATTGGTTAATCATGTAAAGTTGGCTATTTAAATGAAAATCTGGAACCCTTGTGTGATCACCCCGGTTAAACACAATGGAATAATGAACATGTGGGTGTTGGCTTGGTTATGTGGCATGTGTTGGGGGTGTTTTGTGGGTTGTTGTGGATCGGGTAAGCAGCGGGGCTGTGGTTGACTTGGTTGTGGGTTGGTGTGAATGTTGTGATGGTGATGGGCAGCGGGGCTGCAATAAATGGTATTAAAGGGATAATGATGTGTGGTGTGGTTATGGTGGTTCGCAGCGGGGCTGCAGGGATGATTTTAAATGTGAACGGACTATGGGTTGTGTTTAATAAATAATAAATGTGGAAGTGTTAATGAATGATGGGACTTGGTAATGAAATAGAAATAATAATCAATGGGTTGGGTTTTTTTGTTATGCTTGTGTTTCCCTAACTTGTTTTGTGGATGGCAGGGATATGTTTTACGAATGATTGAAGTGGTTGGTTGTGGATTGTTGCCCAATAGTTAAGGAACTAAATAAGCTAATTTCTGCTGAAATGTGAAAACCTAAATGGGGTTGGGGTTGTTTGTTGTATGCATGCTTCGTGGTAGCAGTGCCGAGGAACGGGCTCAGTTTCTCTTTTTAGAAGCCATAGGTTGGGCTGAGTGGTTGCTATATATATATATATCTGTATATTTTGTGTTTTATCGCACCACACCCATGTTAAGCACTTAGTGCCGAACACTCCCATTTTATGGGAGAGGGTGTTTTCTCATAGTTACCAGCTCTTTCTTGCTCCTTCTCCCCTAGGTTGTGATGGCTTGAGGCGACCTTACACCCAAGACTCTTCGGGTAGGTTTTGATTGGGGTGGTTAGGCCCAAGACTCTTCGGGCAAACTTATAGGTTGTGATGGCTTGAGGCGACCTTACACCTAAGACTCTTCAGGTAGGTTTCGATTTCAGGCCCAGGTGTCCTCGGGCGAGAGTTCTGTTACTATTACTGTTCCCAAGAATCTTCGGGATGAGGCCCAGGTGTCTTCGGGCAAGGATGTGGTTGTGGTTGTGAGGCCCAGGTGTGTGTGGGCGGGATGTGTGGTTGTGAGGCCCAGGTGTATGCGGGTGGGATACGTGGTGGTGAGGCCCAGGTGTGTGCGGGCGGGATGTGTGGCTGGGAGGCCCAGGTGTGTGCGGGTGGGGAGAGTGTGATAGTGTCAGGACATTCAGCTAACTATTAGAAAATGGTGCGGGGTACCCAATACTCTTTTTCTTATACTACTACTACCTATTGTGATTCTATTTTTGTGAGTGTGGCTGGTGAGGTTGGGTGGATAGATTCCCTTGTTAGGTTTCTTCTGTTGTTCTCACGGGACATTAAGATGTCTCCCCACTTATGCACGAGAGCTTTAGGTTTCCCTACTGAGTATACTTGTATGCTCACCCTATGTTTACTTTCAGGTTTCCTGGAGGACTACCAGGGCCGTGCAGGACCCTACTAGTCAGGTAGTTGTAGTTTTTGCAGTTGTTGTTCTCTTGTTTTCTTTGGGTATTTTACTTTTGAGCTTTCTTGTACTTGTACCTTGTTATAAAAATTGATTAACCATGCATGTGGGCTTGGTTTGGGTTTATTTATATACACTTGTTCTTTTCCCTTTTTGGTGGTTGACTTGTCCTATTTCCCGATCCTAAATAATAAAAAGGGTAATGCCTCCCATATTTGTGAAAACGCATACCCTTGGTGCTAGTCTCCAACCCGGGTCCTACTGGAGGCGGGACTCGGGGGTCATTATCTCCCTGTCACCATTGCCAGCTCAAGAGGGGCATCTTTGGTGGGAGGGGGTCATGACAGAATGGTATCAGAGGTGAAGTTTGAGAGATAGGATGGAGTCTGGAGTTAGGCATAGTGAGGATTGCATGGGATGGTAGAGCAACAGTGTTAGTTAATCTTGGTACGTGACATCGGCCAGGGAAGACCGGCTAGGGCACGGGATTTTATGGCCCCCCGTGATTCGATGCAAGGACTCTGAGCCTACCGAATGACCAAGTGAGACTACATTGATTTCAGGGTAGAGACCCTAGGGAAGGTACATGCATCATCATGATTGTGTTTTACTCGATTTTGGTGTTCTGGGAAAGAAATTGAAATAAAATGATAATTAAAACTTTGAGAAATTTTCTTACTACTTGGGATTAGGTGATCCTTGTTTACCATACAGCTATGGCACCTGGACGTCGTCCCTGGGTAGCTCAGACGGCCGAGGCCTAGCAGATCCAGGAGGTCGATCAGTTGAGGATTGACCGAGAGAAGGAAGACAGCCAGTGGTAGAAGACTCTTCGTTCCTTCCAACGGCAGACCCTCAAGAAGTACGAGGGTAGTACATCGGATACGGAGACGGAGGGGTGTCTTGAAGAGCTAGGGATCACTTTCACCTTGATCCGTGCTCCGAGGGAGTACTGGGTTCCCCTAGAAGTTAGTCAGATGAGAGGTGTGGCGCGATAGTGGTGGACGCTCTACCGCGGAGAGAGGATAGAGGCAGAGGTTACATGGGCTGACATTGAGAAGGAATTCCGAGAGGAATTCCTTTCTTCCATGATCAAGGCAGAGAAGCGGCAGGAGTTACTCTCCCTTCAGAAGGGGAGTATGTCGATACGAGAGTTGGGGATCAAGTTCAAAGATCTCCTGTGATTTTCTCCAGATCTCTTTCCGGATAAGGAATCTCGGGTGAGACGTTTGGAGGAGGCACTTCTTCCTTCACTCCAATATGCTATCACCCCCTTCACCCTTCCAACATACTTGGCAGTGCAGAAGAAGGCAGAGGTCGTAGAGAGGATGCACTCACTGGGAGGTGCACCGCGTGAGGTGTTTCATCCAGGTTTGTCGAAGGGGAAGGCAGTCAGCAGCAGGTCTCCTGCGACAGGACGTTCTAGGTTCAGGCCAGTGGGGAGCAGGACCTAGCAGTTCCAGTTCAAATCTTCAGGTCCTCATCCCTTTTCCACGAGCCCAGGACCGAGGTGTTTTTCTTGTGGAGGTTTCAGGCACGTTCAGAGTCGGTTCCAGACCCGAGATCCATACAGTGGAGGTGGGAAGGTTCAGCGCTCACCGCAGCAACACCAGTTTCCAGACAGGCCCTTCAAGCAGCAGCAGGACCATGCTCCTCCGAGGGAAAACTTTGCGGGAGGAGGCCGACATTAGGGTTCTCCTCAGGGACCTCGACCAGGGCATGGTCGGGGAAGTGGACGACATCAGAGAGGCAGAGGAGCGGGGCGTGGACAGTTGCACGCAGCAGAGTTGGAAGCTCCAGAAGTACCATAGGTGGTGCGAGGTACGATTTGTTTGTTTAGCACTCTTGTTTCTTCTTTGTTCGATTTGGGAGCCTCGCACTCTTCTGTTGCACCTAGTCTATCCCATGTTTTCGGACTAGAAGTAGAGAGACATTCCATACCACTGGTACTGAGTACACCAGTTGGGGGCCAGACCAGCGTATCTTGTGTTTGTCAGGGATGTGGGATGACGTTGGGACCACATCGATCTAGTGGAGACCTTCTTCTGTTACAAATGCAGCCATACGATGTCATCCTAGGCATCGACTGGTTGTTTTCTGTTAGTGTCGTTATCGACGGCTTCCGGAGAAGAGTCATGTTCTCTGACATAGATGGGCAGTACGTATCTTTTTTTGGTGAGAGGAGCTATCAAGCGGGAAGCCGGTGTGTGGAGCCTCTCCTTTCCTTGTTGAGCGGGTTATCAATGGTTCCAGCTGATACAGAGATGATGGATGTCCCAGAGGTTGTTGGGGAGTTCCTCGATGATTTTTCGGAGGAGGTTGTAACTCTACCCCCCCCCCCCCCCCCCCCCGACGAGATGTTGAGTTTGGGATAGACTTACAGCCTGGTGCACGTCCGATTTCGATGGCCCCTTATCGGATGGCACCTTCAGAGTTGCGGGAGTTGTGGATTCAGATTGACGATCTCATGGAGAAGGGTTTTGTTCGACCCATCATGTCACCATGGGGTGCTCCAGTTTTGTTTGTGAAGAAGGAAGATGGTGGTCTCAGGCTATGCATAGACTACCGAAGGTTGAACCAGGTAACGGTCAAGAACCGCTATCCCCTCCTGAGGATAGATGATCTTTTCAACCAAATGAGGGGAGCAGGTTGGTTTTCCAAGATTGATCTACGATCAGGATATCATCAGCTGAGGGTGAAGGACAGTGGCTTCTCGAAGACAGCTTTCAGGTGCAGGTATGGTCACTTCGGGTTTGTAGTGATGTCTTTTGGAGTTACGAATGCACCAGCTATGTTCATGGGACTTATGAACTTTGTCTTCCGAGAGTTTCTGGACCGGTTCATCATTGTGTTTATCAATGACATCCTGATCTACTCAAGATCATAGGAGGAGCACGTTGAGCATCTCAGGGCAGTCTTGGAAGTCCTTCGACACCACCATCTTTACGGGAAATTGTCGAAGTGTAAGTTCTTGACACAAGAAGTACACTTCCTTGGGCACGTGGTGTCTCAGCATGGAGTATCAGTGGACCCGTCGAAGGTGGAGGCAGCTGTTTCTTGGGAAGCACCCAAGAGCATGGCAGAAGTCCGTAGTTTCCTGGGGTTAGCAGGTTACTATAGGAGGTTTGTTTCGGACTTCTCTCGAGTTTCTTCTCCATTGACAGCTTTGACTATGAAGAACCAGGTCTTTCTGTGGAGCGATCAGTGCCAGAAATCTTTTGACTACCTGAAGGAGAAGTTGGTCAGTGCTCCCGTACTCAGGTTTCCAGAGGAAGTGTTGCTGTATGAAGTGTTTTGTGATTCTTCTTTCCTTGGTCTGGGGTGTGTGCTGATTCAGAAGAAGGGCGTGATTTGTTATGGGTCTAGGCAGCTGCTCCCTCACGAGTGTAACTATGCCACCCATGACCTAGATCTTACAGTAGTAGTGTTCGCATTGAAGTTGTGTCCACATTACCTCTTTGTGGAGTGCTTTGTGGTCCTCTCAGATCACAAGAGCTTGCGTTATATCTTCTCCCAACGTGACCTGAACTTACGGCAGCGGAGATGGGTCGAGTTTCTCCAAGACTATGACATTGAGATATCTTACACTGAAGGTAAGGGAAACGTTGTGGCTGATGCCCTGAGTAGGAAGTCACATCAGGAAGTGGTTCGAGAATCTTCTTATGCTTGGAAGGCAATGGGAGAGTCGACTACCTTGCACTTGGATTCCCGGGTAGAAGGTGTTATAGGTTGTTTGTTTCAAATGATAGTGCAGTCCTCCTTGTTGCAGCAGGTGGAAGAGTCCCAGTGGGGGGACTCTGAGGAAGAGGTGATGCAGGATCGTGTTGATCATGGGAACGCTCCAGAAGGATGGTCAGAGGACAACCGACATCGGATGCTCTTCCATGGAAGGTTTTTTGTTCTGAAGGCAATGCGTGAGGGAGTTCTCCATGAGTTCCATAGCTCAGCCTTAGCAGTACATCCTAGAGTTTCGAAAATGTACCGAGGCCTGAGGGAACAGTTTGGTGGCCCGAGGTGAAACGGGCAGTGGCGGAGTTTGTGGCTAGATGCCTAGTGTGTCAGCAAGTGAAGGCCGAACACCGTGTTCCTAGTGGTTTGTTGCATCCTTTAGATGTCCCCGAGTGGAAGTGGGATGACATCTCGATGGACTTTATCACAGGACTACCCAGAGCTCAGGGAGGTTATGATGCTATCTGGGTAGTGGTGGATCGTCTGACGAAATCAGCTCACTTCTTAGCAATCAAGGAGTCTGGCCCGGTGAGTACCTTAGCACAGAGGTACATAGATGAGGTGGTGCGTTTGCATGGAGTTCCGAGAACTATCGGTTCAGATCGGGATACTCGGTTTACCTCACGAGTCTGGAGGGGATTATAGCATGATTTTGGCACCCAGCTGCGCCTTAGCAATGCCTTCCACCCCCAGACCGATGGGCAGACGGAGCGGACTATCCAGACATTGGAGGACATGCTGCGAGAATGCGTTCTGGATTTCGGAGGATCATGGGTATGAAACTTGCCTTTAGTAGAGTTTTCCTACAAAAACAGATTCCACTATACTATTGGCATGGCACCGTATGAGGCTTTATATGGAATTCCATGTCGTTCACCCATTTGCTGGGTAGAGGTTGGTGAGACAGGTGCTCTTGGGCCAGAGGTAGTGCAGAGCACCACGGAGAAAGTCCAGCTTGTACGTGAGAGGATGAAGGCATCTCAGGACCGACAGAAGTCTTATGCTGATCGTCGGAGGAGGCCCTTGGTGTTCGAGGTGGGAGACCATGTGTTCTAGAAGGTTTCCCCTCGACGGGGGCAGTGGAGGTTTGGGAAAGGGAGCAAGCTCTCACCTAGGTTCATCGGACCTTTTGAGGTGCTGAGGCGAGTCGACGAGGTGGAATATCAGCTGGCCCTGCCACCTCAGTTGGAGAACGTTCATGACATCTTCCACATCTCCCAGCTTCGTCGGTACTTACACGATGACTCTCACGTTATTGACTGGGGATAGTTGGACATGGGAGACAACGCGACCTTCGAGGAATGACCAGTCAGAATCGAGGATCGTAAAGAGAAGGTGCTCCGTGGACGAACCATTCCCTTGGTTCATGTGTTGTGGAGGCATGGAGGCCTCGAGGAGAGCACTTGGGAGTGGGAGACCCAGATGCACGCTCAGTAGCCGGATTTGTTTTGACTTGTGTTTTCCCTTGTTCTTCTGAGCTTTGTGTTGATGTTATACTATGTACCTTCGATATATGGAATGCTTGGCTTGTCAGTTTTGAGACCTTTTGTTTCCTTGTTCCCTGGTAATGTGTAACATGTCCGGATGTGTGGGAAGGGGGAAAACCTGACCCTTAATCGAGATGCATTAATGCGGATGCGATTGAACCCGTGCGGGCGAGTCAGTGCTGCCTAAAGTGGATAATATCTCGACATAGGAGAAGGATTTTCCCAAAACCACGTGTTCGGGCAGTGTGTTGGTTGTGTGGTGTTGGGGGGTAGTTCGAGTTGAAAATCCTAATGTATGGAAGTGGGATGACCCAATCCTTAATCGAGATGCATTAATGAGGATGTGATTAAACCCGTGCAGGCGAGTTAGTGCCGCCTAAATCGGATAATATCTCGATATAGGAGAAGTAATTCCTAACACCTATAATTAGGATTGTTGGTTGGGTTCCTGTTATAACGAGGGCCCAAAGAGGTATCTTGTTGGGTTCCCCTGGGTTGGTTTTTGAATTCTCGGGGACGAGAATGTTTTAAGAGGTATCTGATGTAATGGCCCGGACCTCTCCGGCCCATTCCTTTGTCAAAACGAAGGCCACGAAGTGTTCTGGAGGGTAAAATGGACTTTTCCCACACTTTCCAGAATTTTGAAACTACACGCCGTGTAGTTTGAGTACACGTCGTGTACCCTCTTGCAGGGTATACCCCGTGTGGATGGCCGTGTCTTTACCGCGTGAAGAAATGGGTACACACCGTGTGTCCAGTATACACGCCGTGTAGTCCTTCCCCGCGTACGTGTTACCGTGTGTTGACCACTCGTCGGTTGTGTGCTGCGTTGGAGCTGTGTCCTTGCTGTGTGCAATAAATGGGTACACGCCGTGTGTCCAATCTACACGTCGTGTAGTCCTTCCCCGTGTATGTGTTACCTTCAAACCATGTGTTGACCAGTCAACGGCCACAGAACCGTGTTGGAGTTCGTGTGGAGACTGTGTGAAAATGGCCGAGTACATGTCGTGTACCATAAGTACAAGCCGTGGACTTTTTCTTTTCATGCCTATAAAAGGAGGGGTCCCCTCCACCTTTCAACTCACACCTCTCCTCCCCTCTCCTCTGAGTAGAGCTCTCTCAAGAGACTCGAATGCTCTTTCTTCCATAACATTTTCGTCTGAGCTCCGATTTACGATCCGTCAGCGGCCACGGGATCGTAACGACGAGGCGGAACTTTCAAGCTTGGATTCGTTGTATTTCCTTCGACTTTTCCTCTCCGACATCCACCCGAGAAGGTTTTGCCGGGACGCCGACGAACGTCTTCTAAAGTTGATCCGGGCGAGCGTTGTGACCAGAACCTGTTGAGGTAGGGGTTTTACATTCATCTCTCTAATTTGTGCATCATGTAGGGTGGGTATCCTTTTTGTTTTCATGAGAAATAGTTGAACCTTTAAATAAATATAATAACTGGTTAAAGAACGGGGATGGGTAGTTTGTGATTGCTGTTAATTTACCTTTTATATCCTATGATATTACGTTGTGAAATGAATAGGCTTATGCCTACTGAAAATCACAGTCGTTGGGGGCCTTTTCATGCGTAATTAAATGTTTCCCTATCTTTCTAGACCGTTTTTGTGAGTGAAACTTTGTTGAATGAGGAAATTGTTTAATCACGTAAAGTTGGATATTTAAATGTAAATCTGGAACCCTTGTGTGATCACCCCGGTTAAACAAACTGGAATAATGAACATGTGGGTGTTGGCTTGGTTACGTGTCATGTGTTGGGGGTGTTTTGTGGGTTGTTGTGGATCGGGTAAGCAGCGGGGCTGCAGTTGACTTGGTTGTGGGTTGGTGTGAATGTTGTGATGGTGATGGGCAGTGGGGCTACAATAAATGGTATTAAAGGGATAAAGATGTGTGGTGTGGTTATGGTGGTTGGCAGTGGGGCTACAGGGATGGGTTTAAATGTGAACGGACTATGGGTTGTGTTTAATAAATAATAAATGTGGAAGAGTTAATGAATGATGGGGCTTGGTAATGAAACGAAAATAATAATCAATGGGTTGGGTTTTGTTGTGCTGCTTGTGTTTCCCTAACTTGTTTTGTGGATGGCAGGGATATGTTTTACGAACTATTGAAGTGGTTGGTTGTGGATAGTTTCCCAGTAGTTATGGAACTAAATAAGCTAATTTCTGCTGAAACATGAAAACCTAAATGGGGTTGGGGTTGTTTGTTGTATGCATTCTTCGTGGTAGCAGTGTCGAGGTACGTGCTCAGTTTCTCTTTTTAGAAGCCATAGGTTGGGCTGAGTGGTTGCTATATATATATATATATATATATATATATATATATATCTGTATATTTTTTGTATTATCGCACCACACCCATGTTGAGCACTTAGTGCCGAACACTCACATTTCATGGGAGAGGGTGTTTTCCCATAGTTACTAGCTCCTTCCTGCTTCTTCTCCCCTAGGTTGTGATGGATTGAGGTGACCTTACACCCAAGACTCTTCGGGTATGTTTGGATTGGGGTGGTTAGGCCCAAGACTCTTCGGGCAGACTTAAAGGCTGTGATGGCTTGAGGCGACCTTACACCTAAGACTCTTCAGGTAGGTTTGGATTTCAAGCCCAGGTGTCTTCGGGCGAGAGTTCCGTTAATATTAATGTTCCCAAGAATCTTCGGGATGAGGCCCAGGTGTCTTCGGGCGAGGATTTGGTTGTGGTTGTGAGGCCCAGGTGTGTGCGGACGGGATGTGTGGTTGTGAGGCCCAGGTGTGTGCGGGCGGGAAACGTGGTGGTGAGGCCCAGGTGTGTGCGGGCGGGATGTGTGGCTGTGATGCCCAGGTGTGTGCGGGCGGGGAGAGTGTGACAGTGTCAGGACGTTCAGCTAACTATTGGGAAATGGTGTCGGGTACCCACTACTCTTGTTCTTATACTACTACTACCTGTTGTGATTGTGTTTTGGTGAGTGTGGCTGGTGAGGTTGGGTGGATAGATTCCCTTGTTAGGTTTCTTCTGTTGTTCTCATGGGACATTAGGATGTCTCCCCACTTGTGCACGAGAGCTGTAGGTTTACCTACTTAGTATACTTGTATGCTCACCCTACGTTTACTTTCAGGTTTCCAGGAGGACTACCTGGGCCATGTGGGACCCTACTAGTCAGGCAGTTGGAGTTGTTGCAGTTTTTGTTCTCTTGTTTTCTTTGGGTATTGTATTTTTGAGCTTTCTTGTACTTGTACCTTGTTATAAAAATTGTTTAACCATGCATGTGGGCTTGGTTTGGGTTTATTTATATACACTTGTTCATTTTCCTTTTTGGTGGTTGACTTGTCCTATTTCTCGATCCTAAATAATTAAAAGGTTAATGCCTCCCATATTTGTGAAAACTCATACCCTTGGTGCTAGTCGCCAACCCGGGGCCTACTAGAGGCGGGGCTCGGGGGGTCATTATCTCCCTTTCACCATTGCCAGCTTAAGAGGTGCATCTTTGGTGGGAGGGGGTCGTGAAAATTGTTTACAGTTAAACCATACTGAGTAGTTCAGACATATAATCATTTGGATTCCTTAATGTAAAATGTTTATTACTACATTATTATGTTTTAAATAAAATATTTTATTTAATTGTATTTAAAATCTATTCATATGGGAATTTTTAGAATGATTTGATGAAATAAGATATTATAAATTGATAAAATAATATGATAATTAATCATATTAATTCATGTGTGTTTTGTCTTGTTGTGGAATGGATTGAAATAAATACGAGTTAATTATTTTTAATTTGTAATGGTTTCATGTGTATGATCGATCATTAGATTTACCAAAACTAGTGAATGTGTTGGAATTATTAAATTTAATTTATTTCTTGTGTTTTCAATTATTAATTATTAAATTAAATATAATGGATTGTGATTCATCCATTGATCTATTATTATATCCGAACAAAAATTACAACTTGATTTATGTAATCCCCCATGACAAATCCTTTGGTTCCACACCATAGAATATGAGTTAAGAATAATTGTAAAAATTAGATTACCCCATCATGGTGCAAAGTGGTGGTTCAATATAGAACCAGGATGATGCTAACCGAGATATTTCATAGTTAGACAGGAGGAATGTTATAAAATGTGATTATACTATCACAATGTGTTTTTCCCCTAGGTAAAATATTGATTTATTGTCTCCCCAAAAAATCATTTGTTAGAAAATCTCATGATTGGGTAATTCATCTATTTATTTTTTTTCTTTATGAATTCATTATTTTATAGATGCAAGATCGTGATCATATAAATAAATGGACTAATGTATACATATAGAATAGAAATTAATGGATTATGTATAAATATTTTATCAAAACATGTTTAGTAACTTAAGTAAAAACCATATAATATTAACAAGAAATGTCAAAATTATAAATAAAAATATCCATGATAAAACAAAATCCTTATTGTTAATATTAATTCATTAAGCCTTCTATCATCTAAATTAAGATGAACCTATAGATTATATTTTGGTTTAGCCTCCATTGGGGAAAATTTATTTTTCGTGAAGTATTAACTAAGATAGTGAGTCTAATTACACAAATATATATCAGGTTTAATGGCTTCCATCTATCCAATAAAAATTTGGATGTAATTGTTGATAAAATTCGAGTCAGTGTTTCTGGATTAGGATTCCACTCAACAGATGAAGGAGATAAAATCCCATATATGTAAAAAATTACTACATAGACACCATCCAATAATTTTCATGACATCTGTCCTTATTTTAAGAAAATAAACTTGGATCCTTTACACTATAATTTCAATGAAATAGGACATTCCATGTTCAATGGTGAGGGATTTTGGGACTTGATAAAACATTGAGAGCCTTAATAAAATTAGTTTTTATTATTTTTCACATAATTTATAATCATGAAAAGTATTAATAATCTACTTTTTATAATTTTATAAAAAATGGAATGTTCTTCATCCAGACTATCCCTATAATATATACTGGAGAAATAATCTCTCCTAACTGGATGTAACTTCTAGGAATATTATAGATTCTTTTGGGTTGTTCTGAACCAGTAATAGAAATCATTTGTACTGGAAAACTCAATATAGGATACACATATAATATAGTAATGTATGGATGATTTTATTTTGTATGAAAACATCTTGAATAGCATGGTCAACATTCATCATTTCATTCATTCATCAATATCTATTGAACTAGTGATGTCTCAGGAAAACATGGATACTTATAGAAATCTCAAGTATCACTATGGATTTACCGAGAGATAGATATAAAATAATGGTTTGGGATATCCAAATCTTTCTTCCATAGTAATATTATTGAGGGTGCACCATTTTGGCCTCATAACATAAAACTCATTGTCTACATTCAGCACTAATAGGTTCCAAGGTTTATAATACCCAGTGAACCATGAACTGATCTCATTGTTTTGTCACTCCGTAATATATTCCCCATTTTTATTATTAATTTTAATATGAAAAATATTGAAAAGTCTCTCCCAATCAAACTTAATCTTATTTATCAATTTGATAAGGAGAAAAAGTGAAAAAAAACATTCTATCCTAATATTGAACAAACAAAAAGTTTGTGCAAATAGCTCTAAGAGAAAATATTATTATCAATTCTCTTCAGAGAAGTAAAATATTATGAGGGAATGAAAATAATATGATTATTTATAGTCTATATGTGGTAATAAGTGACAATAGAAGAAAAATCACACACATCCAAAGAACAAAGGGAAAGCTTTAGGTGCATTTTTTATCAAGTGAGATATATCTATTTCTATAAGTTGGGTATTAGATAATGATTTTTTTTAAATATTTTCTAAAATACATAAAACAGTGTAGATTTATAAATATTTAATATGGGGAGGTAGATTTACATGAATCAAATTGAGCTAAACATGTTATTGTAGCTATTAGGGCCTATTACCTTACGTTTCTAATGGGAATGATATTGATTTTAAAATTTTTCTATTATGTGTAATCCATTATAGAAAAACATTATTTATGTATCCTAATTGGATAAATATAGATTTATTTTCATATTTTGTAATAAATTCTAAATATTTTTTTATGATTAATTTTGTTTATAGTAAGGCACATTTAAATAATGGTTTTAATGTGTTGGATTACACAAACCAGGTGAAAAAAATCTATAAAATATTGTGTCACATACTCATACCACACCTAACTATGGAATCAATATATAGGTCATATAAATGATTTTTTTAAAAAAAAATTGCACCAAGATAGATATTTTTATTAATTTGAACAAAAATGACATGAAAAATGACACTTTGGTTTATAAAGAAAAATTTACCAAAGCCCCATTTATTGAAAAAGGTAAAAGAGAAAAATATCATCATGAATTAGTTCATAATGATTTTTACGGACCATTTTAGTTGAAGGAAGGGGTGGTTACTCATACATCATAAATTTTACTGACTACTTTTGTATGTGTGGATATGTATATATGATGAGGAACAAGTAAGATTCCTTTTAGAGATTCAAGGGATACTAGAGTGATGTTGAGAAACATATGGTTTTGAATATTAAGAAACGTCACTTGATATGTGGTGTTGAATAACTTAATAAAATATTTATTGATTGTTTATAGGATTTTGGGATTCTATCTCAACAAACTCTTTATACATGAATGTGAAATTGTGTAAGTGAAAGGATGATACACATTTTTTAGACATGGTTAGATCAATGATGAGTCTTAAAAATCATCCATTATCCTTTTAGGGGATATGTGTTACAAATGGTAGAAAAATATTCCAAACTAAATTACAACTAAATAATAAAATGGTATTTTATAATATCATTTTCATTGAAATGAACACATTTTGATTCATGTACGAGTGTGTGAATTTGAAGTTCTTGTTACGTTTTTTCCCTGCAAAAAACGTTTACCACAAGGAAATTGGTTTATATTTATAGAATATACCATGGAAACAATAGGATTTTACCTATATGACCCTTCAGAAAATAGGTTTTTGGATTACAGACATCCAATGTTCCTTTTTAAGGATTATATATGTCAAATAGATAATGTGATCGAGATAGTCTTCAGTGAATTCTAAGATCAAGATACAAAATAGTTAGCACATGAACAAATTACATAGTTCCCCATTGAAGAGAATGTTTCATATACATAATTACTATATAAGAGTACAAGAGAAGTTATAAAAACAGAATGATATGGTCTTTTGGTCACCCAAGTTGTTGGCTCATTATTAGTTGATAATAATTATTATCTAAACTAAAAGGAAGTAGTAATTTGACCATAATTTTACCAATGGCATGAATCTATTAATTAAGAAATGGATTAATTATAACAAAAAAAAGTTTTGATTTTGTTAGGCCCTCCATTTGATAAAAATATTGTTGGTTCTAAATTGGTATTCAACAATAAATTGGACATGTTTGGAAAATTCAGTTCATATAATGCACAACTAGTTTCAAAATGGTTCAAACATAATCAATTCATTGACTATGATGAATCCTTTTTAGAAGTTTCAATACAAAAATCAATTAAAAATCTACATATTATAGTGTCTTACCATGACTATGAAATTTGGAAAATGTATTTCAAAATCATGTTCCATAACAAGAACCTTCCAAAAGATGTCTATATGACACAAACTGATGGTTTTGTGACTCCAATGGATTCCAACAAAATGTGTACACTATAAAAATCCATTCATGGATTAAATGATGTATCTAGGTAATTTAATATTCAATTTGATGAGTCCAAAATGAAATTTAGTTTCATAATTAAATAATATGAGCCTTGTACCAACAAGTAGTTTAGTGATAGTGTGGTCATTTTCAAAGTAGTTTTTTTCAATGACATACTACTTACAGGAAATTAAATAACATATATATATATATATATATATTAAATATTTGTTGAATAAATGGTTCTCTATAATGTAATTAGGATAAGTAGAATATATTCTTGGGATAAATGACCATCATGATAGATCTAAGTGGCAACATGGAGTAACTGGGAGTATATATATTGAAATGATACTAATGTGATTCAGCATGGAACAATACCAGAGAGGATTTTTTCCAATGTCATATGGGATCCATATTTCTAATAAAATTTGCACTCAAACATAAGATTAAATAATAATAATAATATGTATTCCATTGGTTTTTTTGATTTGTTCAGTCATGTATGCAATGATGTGTACTAGGCTAGATGTTTCCTACACATTAAGTGTGGTAAGAAGATATCAATGTGACCCAGGTGACTACCACTGTATAATATTAAAGACTGTACTTATGTATCTAATTCATACAATGGATATATTTTTGGTCTGTATAGGATATGAGGAACCATTCAACTGAGGATACGCAGATGCTAGTTTCCAAATAGATTTAGATTATATGATATCACAAATGGGATACATCATCACATTTAATGGAGGTAATGTGAGAAAGAATAGATCAAATCCGGCTATGATCATAGATTCTAAAGTAGAATCCAAGTAATTGTGTCTTCTGCGGTAGATAATGAAGTAGTATGGATAGAAAACATTTCCTAAGACATTGATGTGGTATCTAGTAGTATAGATCATATCTCACTTCATTGATCTAATAAGGAATTGATGGACCCCACAAAAGAGATAAGGCCACATCACTAGATAGATCAAATAATTTGGAAGTATCATCTCTTGATGGATTTCTCTTTGAGAACTGATGTTCCAATGATTCCAAGGAATACAACATGGTGAACCATTGGACAAAATCCTTAACATAGCAGCAACATGATTATCATGTAAGGTATAGTGGACTAAAAGTCACAGGTAATTGAATCTTGTATAATTGAGAGTTTTTTTAGGTATTTTTATAAAAAACATTTATTGTATTTTGATTTCACCTATATTCAATGATTTGAAAATTAATAAACATGTTTTTTCATATTGTTCACAATTCGACATGAATTTAATGTAATAAATAAAATATAGTGTCTTTCACATTGATATGGTTGTATATTTCCCCTTCTATGATGTGAACCTTGAGATGATATGATTCTGTTATAAAATATTATTCTATTGTCAGATAACATCTTATGATGGAACAAATATAATGTAGACTTCTCGGTGTAATTACTCATAAGCAGATATGAATTCTTCTCATTATGTTTTTACTTGGTAATCTCTAATAAGGGTGTTTATAAGAATAAAACCACATTTAGAAATTCATAATGTTTTGGTTTCGTCATATATTTCAATCTATGAGTGTTTATAATGGTCCAAAAACTTTTAGATTATTAATAATTCATATTACAACTCAAGCACTTAGATATATTTCTCAAACTGGGACGTTACAGTTCCAGGTGAAGTTGGATAGATTTGGTGCTTTAGGAGTGATGTGTTATTGGTGAATAATTTGGGGATGTATTTTACTCTTCTACCATTATATAATATTATATCTCATCCATTTTGTTATAATTTAACCACAACACAAAATTCCATGATCATACTATAATGACTTGTTTATTTTTTATTTACAAATGTGTATCGATCTTATAGGATAATGATATATATATATATGAAACACACCTAGAGAGATATTGTGAATAATGGATTATATTTCAATCTGAGGATCCATTTTTTATTGTTGATGTTATAACATTATTTTTTCATGGGTTCCTTGACCAGTTGCTATATAGTAATTATGGTTCATAGGCAAGCTTGCCTAATTACAGTGAGAAATATTTCTAGAGAGTCACAAACTAAGTGTTTTATTTAATAATAATTAAATTATATTTGAATATAATTAATATAATAAAAATGATTCTCAAGAATGTGGAAAAATTTTATTTAGGTCTTAATTGATCACATAAATTCACAAGGTATTACATAATTATTTATTCGTTAAAAAATAATTTATTTGATTACATGAATATATAATAAATATTAATTCAATTGATTATGAAGAAAATATTTATTTTTTAATTTATCAATGATATATTTAATTAAATATTTATTCATCTATTCAATAAATGGTGATGAGTTGGAGTGGACCAAGACTATTTCTGGTGATGAATATTTATTTTCAAGATAGTAAATAATATTTATCAATTCATAAGATAACATACAAAATAAGATAATAATAATAATAATGTATATATTGAGGTTTGATAATTATTATTATATTATTTCAGGGATGGTACATAATTAAATAATATTTTAACCTAAACACTAACTCTAAAAAAATTGGTTACATATATTGTGTAGGGTCAAATGAGAATCAAGATTCATTGTGCATAATTAATTAATCTCCCAACTCCCCATACATTATTATTCCCAAGAGAAATAAGTTCTAGAGAGAATCCTCCAAGCCTGCAGGATGAGTGATGTAGATGAACAACTCAAGAGGATAGTTTTGTCATGATGTCACCGAGCGTTCTAAGCGACCAAAGAAACATGTGTGGATTGCCGCTAGAGGAATTATACACTGGGATCTTGACAGCACAATAGAGTTAATCCAGAAAGGGTTTTAGAAGATCAAAAACATCAATGAACAATGATCCTAAGAGTTGGTACTTCTCTCTTTAGATCAAATTATATTAATTATAAATTTACCATCAAAATATGTTATTCATGTTCCAGGTTTTCAATATCCAGTAAGAAAATTTTCATTGGTCATGTCATTCACATCATGTATAATATGTGAAGGATCCCTCAGATCGAAATAAAACACTATGGTTTTTTATAACCAAGGTTCTTTTGCCTCACCTAGAACCTTCACATTCACATATGGTTTCAAAATAGTAGGATAATCATATTTCCAGTTCCATTTATGATGATAGTAGGAACACTCATCTTTTGATGGTCTCTTGTTGATGGAGTCAAATCTTGATTTTGATCATGATTCCATGCATTTGAAATCTCATGTCATCCTACTATATGATCTTCCACTATTTTTCATCAAATACTATATTTTGAAATATGAAGACCGAAACCTGAAACCCGTGTTCATCCCTTACAAATGTTGTGTAATGTTTTTTATAAAATAAACTTGAGTAAATACACAGTGTCAATTATAGAAGAGGACCTTTTATCATTATAGGTTCTGTAATATTAGATACATGACTAAAATATCAGAAATATACAAATTGAATTTTAAATGAACAATGATTCTATGGCATATTGCTTCAACATTTGAGCTTCAACGCTGCATGTTTACTAAACCTGTAAAAGTGTTTAAAAGGCATAGTGTGAGCATAAGATTCCCAGTATGGGGTTTTCAAAACAATGGATAAATTCCTTTTAAGGATTTCTTGAAAATTTTAAAAACATACTTAAAAATCTATTTTCACAAATACCATTAGAAAACTAGTATTTTACCAAAATAGTGATATCAAAAATTTGGTTGAGGATTATCCTTTGAAAAATAATAATTTCCCATGAGTCATTGATGATACATCGAAGACCATGTTTAAAATCTATAAATAAGGAAATAGGTATTGGATTAGAATTACGGGTTCACTCTCTATAACTTATCTTAATTAACCAATGCCAATTTTTGAAAAAAAATCCCATGAACCTTCCTTTCGCATCATTACCCCAAAAAATTTCCAAAATACTTACATAGTATTAATTAATTCAAAGGAGTGTCATCAACATACTCAAAAAAAATGTATCTAAAATAATTTTGAGATAATACAATTCTTGAAAACTCTTTTATTTATCAAAAACCATAATTTTAGAAACTTGAATTAAACGCATGCATGATCACATATTGTTGATAATGTTGTGAAATATCTAGGTGATGGCTATACCTATTCATGTATGTCATGACAGGTGATGCATATGCATGTAAGCACATGAAATGATATATTTTTCAATAATTTCACATAAAATGATAAGATTTATCAAATTAAATTTAAGCAATCAATGTTTTTATAGGATTTTAAAATCATCAAGAATTAGTTTGGAGGTTATCAAACTCCATAACATTCAAATAAATAAGAAGGGTTACATAAAATTATGTTGTTTATACCTAAACGCATATATAAATATATATGTGTGTGTGTGTGTGTGTGTGTGTGTGTGTGTGTGTGTTTGTGTGGATGTGTGGGTGTACCACTATATATAAATATATACTTATATATGTATATATAACAAACTTTGAAAACCATTAAAATTTCAAATAAAAATATGTTCTTAAAATATGAATCAAGTAAAAAAAACCCATAACAAGTTTATATATATAAATACTAAAAATATTGGACTATACAGGTATTTATATATACAAATACAATTCCTTTTTTATAAATATATACTTGGAAATCAAAAACATACCCTTGAAACTATATGTTTTAAGGGAATGATTATTTAAAACAAACAAACCTATCATATGTGTAATTCAGACTAATGAGATATTATTTTAAACAAATATATACATATATATATATAGCTTTTATATACATATATGTTTTTAGAATCAAATTAAAATAAAAAAATCACTTACTTGATTTAGATTAGGAGAGGGTTGTAGGTTTCTGGAACTGTGGGATAGAGAGAGGGTTTGGTAGAGAGAAATTCATATAACAATTGTATGTGCAAAGTGGGGTTTAGATTGGCACTTCTAACCATGGAGGAAGGCTTCTAAAAATTTATAAAAATGAGGAATGGTTAGAATATGATAGAATATAAGTCATTTCATAAAAAATGTAGCTAAACAATGACCCACAAATCTATGGGTCAATAATTTTTTCCCATTTGTTTTGTTATTTGACATGCCACTTCCATGAAAATATATAATATTATCATCTCTTTTTTTAATCACTTTACTCCATATTTTTAAACTCACATTTTTACTTGTTCCATCAATAAACATGTTTCTCTCTCTACTAATTTCAAATTTTCATCAATCATGATTCACCCTCTCATTCCTCATATATTTTTATCACTTTTTAAAATCATTTTTGTATTTTTTGACTCATTTCAAATTTTAATTTTCAACAAAAAAAACATATCAATTTTTATATATAAAAATCACATTTATATATATATATATATGTAAATATATAATTCACTTTTTTAATAAATATTTCAAATCAATTTTTTTTTAAAAACATATATATGTGTGTGTGTGATTTTTTTTGTAAATCGTTATAAATATTTATAATTTATAAATTTTATTAAAAAAATTAAATTATTTTTATAAAAATTATAATAGTAATTTTTTATTAAAAAATATAATCATAATTAATAATCAAAAACTAATGATTATATTTCAATGTATGTATTTATATATATATATATATCATATTTTTGAAATAATTTTTTAAAATAATAAATTAATTATATCTGTATATAACTTTTCAGTATTAATCTTAATCAAATTTTTTAAACACTTAGTTTATTTAATTTTTTAAAAAATCATTTATTAAATTGTTATTTAATAATTTTAAATTTTTTTGGTGTTACATTCTTCCCTCCTTGAAAAGAATTGTGTACTCACAACTCGTTCATCGGACTCTAGATAATTAATAATTTTTATCTTTAGAATTAGAAAAAATAAAAATAATAAACATATATACTATACTAGTGAAAACTAATCCTAAAATATTTCTAGACCATTCCTTTGATACCAATTATGATATCCCAGGCCCAAAACCTGGGTCCAGTCCTTACAAATGTTGTGAAAAAATTATTTATAAAAGAAACTTGAGTAAATACACAACATCAAACACAACAGAAGAACTTTTATTAGCCTAGGTTATATAAAATTAAATTCATGACTTATATATCAATAATATAAAAGATAAAAATTAAATTAACATTGATTCTTCATCATATTTCTTCCACAATAGAGTTTTAACGCAACAAGTTTTCTAAACATGTAAAAGTATTTAAAAGACATAGGGCGAGAAAAAGATGCCCAGTTATGTTTTCAAAACAACTAATAAATTCCTCTTAAACATCTCAAGAAAATTTTATAAACATAATTAAAAAAATATTTTCTCAAATACCATTAAAAACTAGTATTTTACCAAAATAGGGATAGCTGAAATTCTGTTGAGCAATATATTTCAAAAAATAATAATTTCTTGTGGTTCATTGATGATACTTTTAAGACCATGTCTAAAATATATACATAAGGCCACATGTGTTATCTTATATTTATGGGTTCACTACCCATAAAGTCACTTAATTCACACATGCCAATTTTTTAAAACATGTTCCCATGAACCTGTCTTTCTCATCTTTGTCCCAAAATATTTTCAGAATACTTACATAGTATTAATTCCTTCAAATGAGTTTCATCAACATAATAATGAAAGAATCTAAAATCTTATTGAGAGAATCTCATTCTAGAAAACACTTTTATTAATCAAGTATCATAATTTCTAGAAACTAGGATTAAATGAATGCATGATCACATATTGTTGATAATGTTGTGAATGATCTAAGTGATGGACATAACAACTCATGTACGTCATGAAAAGTCAAAAAGATGCATGTATTCACATGAAATGATAAATCATTCCATAATTTCACATAAAATTATAATCTTTATCCCATGGAATTTACGCAATCAAAGTGTTTATAGGATTTTAAAATCATCAAGCATTAGTAAGGAGGTTATTAAACACCATAACTTTCAAATAAATGAGAAGGGTTACCTAAAAACATATTGCTTATACCTAAATGCATATAAATTTATGTATTTATGTATGTATATTCCATTATATATAAATATATACTTATATATTTATATATAAAAAACTTTGAAAACCATGACAATTTCAAATAAACATTAGTTCTTAAATCGCAATTCAAGTAAAAAGAACCCATAATAAGTTTATATATAAAAATACTGAAAATATTAGACTATACATGTGTTTATATATACACATACACATCCTTGTTTATAAATACATACATGATAATAAAAAACATGTCCTTATAACTATATGTTTTTAGGGAATGATTATTCAAAACAAGAAAACTTATCATATGTGTAATTTGGACTACATAGATATACTTTTTCACAAATATATACATATACATACATACACAGATATATATATATATATATTTCCTGTATGTACATATATGTTTTTAAAATAATATGAAAATAATAAAATTTACTTACTTGATTTAGATTAGGAGATGGTTGTTCATTTTTGGAACCATGAGAGAGAGAGGGCTTGGCATAGAGAAATTCAGGTAGCAATTAGGTGTGTTGAGTGGGGTTTAGCTTGGGACTTCTAACCATGGAGTAAGGATTCTCCAAATTTATAAAAAAAAATGGGGAATGTTAAGCATATGAGAGAAGATATGTCATTTAAAAAAATAAATAAATAAAAACATAGCTAAACAATGACCCACAAATCCACAGGTCAATAGTTTTTTCCCTTTGTTTTGTTATTTGAAATGCCACTTTTATGATAATATATATTATTAGCATGCATTTTTTAATCGATTTACTCTTTATTTTTTAAATCACATTCTTACTTGTTCTTTCATTAACCAAGATTCTCTCTCTACTAATTTTACTTTTTAATCAATCACAATTCACCCACTCGCACATCATATAGTATTATAACTTTTTTTAAATGATTTTAGACTTTTTTTGATACATTTCACATTTTTATTTTCATCTAAAAAATCATATCATTTTTTTATATATAATGATTGCATATATATATATATATATGTAAATATATAATTTATTTTTTAATAAATAATTCAATACAATTTAAAAAACATATATATATATATATTTGTGTGTGTGTGTGAATTTTTTTGTAAATTGTTATAAATATTTATAATTTATAAAATTTATAAAATAAAAACATAAATTATTTTTATAAAATTTATAATAGTAATTTTTTTATAAAAAAATAATTATAATTAATAATAAAAAACTAATGATTATATTTAAATATATTTATTTATATATATCATATTTTTGAAATAAAAATTGTTAAAAATAAATTAATTATATTTGTATATAAATTTTACAGTAATTATCATTTTCGGGTTTTATAAACACTTATTTAATTTAATTTTAAAATAAATCATATATTAAATTCTTATTTAATATTTTAAAATTTTGAGGATGTCACATTCTTCCCCCATTGAAAATAACTTCTTCCTCGTAATTCATTCATCAGACTAGGTAATTCTAAATTTTTTTCTTTTGAATTAGAAAAAATAAAACTGATAAACATATATTCTATTCTAATGAAAACTAATCCCAAATGTTTTCTAGACTATTCCTCTGATACCCATTATAATAACTTGAACCCAAAACTCGGGTTCCGTTCTTAAAAATTATGTATAATTTTTTTTATAAAAGAAACATGATTAAATACACAGCATCAAACATAATAGAGGATATTTTACTAGTCTAGGTTATGGAAAATTATATACATGACTTACATTTCAAAAATATAAAAATCAAAAATTAAATGAACAATGATTATTCATCATATTTCTTCCATAAATGAGTGTCAACGCAACAAGTTTTCTAAAAATGTAAAAGTGTTAAAAAGACATATGGTGAACATAAGATTCCCAGTAATGGGTTTTCAAAATAACTAATAAATATTTTTAAACATTTCATGAAAATTTTATAAACATACTTAAAAATATATTTTCACAAATACCTTTAAAAACCCATTATTTTACCAAAATAGTGATAGCTAAAATTTTGTTAAGAATTATCCTTTTTGAAATAATAATTTGTTGTGGTATATTTGATGATACTTAGAATGCCATGTATAAAATCCATAAATAAGGCCAAAGGTCTTATATTAGACTTACAAGTTCACTCCCTATAACGTCACTTAATTCAAAAGTGCCAATTTTGGAAAAAAAATTCCCATGAACCTTCCTTTCTCATCTTTGTCTCAAAATACATACATAGTATTAATTTATTTAAGTAAGTGTCATAAACATACTCATGAAAGTATCTAAAATCTTATTGATACAATACCATGCTTGAAAAACATTTATTAATCAAGAACCATAATTTCTAGAAACCTGGATTAAATGAATGCATGATCACATATTGTTGATAATATTATGAATGATCTAAGTGATTGTCATACCTATTCATTTATGTCATGAAAAGTGATGCAGATGAATTTATTCACATAAAATGATAAATCATTCTATAATTTCAAAAAAAAATGATAATATTTATAACTTAAAATTTAAGCAATCAATGTGTTTATTGGATTTTAAAACCAACAATCACTAGTTTTGAGGTTATCAAACACCATAACATTCAAATAAATGATAAGGGATAACTAAAATTAAGTTATTAATACCTAAAATCATATAATATATATATATATATCACTATATATATACACTAATTTATGTATATATATAAAATAATGAAAACCATGATAATTTTAAATACACATAGGTTCTTAAAAATATGATTCAAATCAAAATAACCCATATCAAGTTTGTATATAAAAATACTGAAAAATATTGGACTATACATGTGTGTTTATATATACAAATTAAATTCCTTGTTTATAAATCCATACATGATAATAAAAAACATATACTTGAAACTATATTTTTTAGGGAAAGTTTATTTAAAATAAGTTGACATATCATATGTGTAATTCGGACTAGGAAGATATAGTTTTACACGAATATATACATACATGCATACATACATATATATATATATATCTTATATATACATATATGTTTTAATAACCAAATGAAAATTATAAAATTCACTTACTTGATTCAGATGGGGAGAGGGATGTGGGTTTCTGGAATTGTAAGAGAGAACGGGCTTGGTGGAGAGAAATTTGTGTCACAATTAGTTATGAAGAGTGTGGTTTAGCTTGGGATTTGTAACCATGGAGGATGGGTTCTCCAAATTTATAAAAAATCTAGGTATGGTATGTTTATCATAGAAGCTAAGTCATTTAGAAAAATTAAATAAATAAATAAATACATCACTAAACAATGGCCAACAAATCAATGAGTCAATAGTTTTCCCCCTTTTTTGTTATTTGACACACCACATTCATGATAATATATATTATTATCATCTCTTTTTTATTGATTTATTTCATCTTTTTAAACTCACATGTTTATTTGTTTCCATCACTAAACATGTTTCTCTCTCTACTCATTTCACTTTTTCATCAATCATGATTCACCCACTCACGCCTCATATATTATTATCACTTAATTTTATATCGTTTTAGTCATTTTTTTGACTCATTTTACATTTTTATTATAAACTAAAAAAACATATAATTTATATATATATATATATTGTTAGAGTTTATATATATATATATAATTTTTTTAATTAATAAATATTTTACTTTTAAAAAAACATATATATGTGTGTGTGTGTGTGAATTTTTTGTAAATAGTTATAAATATTTATAATTTATAAATTATATAAGAAAAAAACATAAATTATTTTTATAAAATTTAAAAAAGTTATTTTTTAAAAAAATGATAGCCATATTTAATAATCCAAAACTAATGATTATATTTCAATACATGTATTTATATATATCATATTTTTAAAATAAAAATGTATAAAAACAAATTAATTATATTTTTATATAAATTTAAAATTATTAATATTAATCAAATTTTATAAACACTTATTTTTTTATTTAGAGAATAATCTATTTATTAAATGCTTATTGAACATTTTAAATTTTCAGTGTGTTATATGAAATATCTATGGTGATAAATTTCCTTCCAATTATACTCATTTTTAATCAATTGATTTGATATGTAATCAAATATTTCCTAATCATTACTATATAGTACTATAGTGGTTAGATAATCATAACACCCTATAAGAGAGTTTGAAAATCATAGGGACTTATATTAATCTTTGATCATTAATTTTATACTTTTCAAATCTATTAGTACTTTATTAAAATATTTTAGATTCTCAATCATGGACATACATTTCTTGTAATGAAATTCTCACAATTTATTTTTCAGAATGTACTAATTTTCAATGTCATTAGCCTTGTATTTTTTTCTCTACAAGATTATACAAGCTCATAATTAAGGTCCCACACTTCATAGTATATTTTTTATCTTTCTCCAAAAAAAATTGAATCATGACACATGCTTGTTGGATGAGTCTTATTAAATCCTCAACAGAGATTCTAGCAGAATTTTCTTTAAATGTTATATATAACTCCTATGATGTTATCAAATTAATAAAATCACGTTTTCACATGTTAATGTTTTTATTCATGATATATTTCTCTTCCAAAAAA
This sequence comes from Viscum album, assembly GCA_963277665.1. Lineage (NCBI taxonomy): Eukaryota > Viridiplantae > Streptophyta > Magnoliopsida > Santalales > Viscaceae > Viscum > Viscum album. Next base: position 166,192,717 of record OY728165.1, on the reverse strand, counting down.
TTATTTTTGAAGACAACACTTCTATGTCTGAAATTAGTTTTCACACCTGAATGTTCATATAGAATAGAATCCTCACTTGGAATGTGTGGTATTATACTAAATTTATTTTTGGGACACTATATAAATATAATAATTCAAAATTGAGAAATATAAAATCCACTAAAGAATCCATAATTAAAATAACAAATCCAATAATATCAATAATTCAATATGAATAAAAATAAATAAAAAAATTATTCTCTAAAAGTAATTTTCATATCCAAGGTAAAACATAGAAACCATAAATTTTTTAAAAAAATCACAAATTTTTCCAACACATATGAAACTAACCCACCATTATTTTCACACATCTTTCTCACTTATTATTATATTAAAATTAGAAAAAATATATATTGTGGGAATAATGAGGGATAAAACCATATAAAAACTAAGGTAAACTCATGAAAGTGAAATAATTGTTTTTTAGAATGGAATCGATGAACAGAAATCATACTATGGTGTGCAGTTTCATGGGGGGAAATAATGACATCATTGATGAGAGGTTATAGTGGTGTAGATAGACTCAAGCTCACATTAGGAGTGAGGGAGGGTAATAATTGATTTCAGATAGTAGGTTTCATTCTTTTATGTTGGATAGATTCCTGATCCAAAATTGAAAACATTCATACAAAATATTATTAGGAAACTCGATGAAATATGTAAGAGATATAAATACAAATAAAAAAGTCATTGTGAGATATTATTATTAGAAAAAAAATATAATTAAAAGTTTTAAAAACAAGGGGTAAAACTCTAAACATTCCATTATAAACATGAGAGTAAAAAATAGTAATAAATTCCAAAACATGATTTTCAATGATAAATTATAAAAAACTATGTGAAAATTACACCCCAAGACGCCAAATATGTCTCTCTATTATAATGAAAATTTCCACCAACTTTTGATAATTGTCACTTCCTTGATGAGCTACTATGAAAAAATTTCACCACTTTATGACAACAGTCACTACATTAAAGATCAGATACGAACACACATTGTCATCTGCATGTTGTTGTGATACCAGTATGATGAATTCTTCTTAATCCTTTAGTAAAATAATCCAAGAGTGATGTTGATGGTTTCCCACTCCTTAAATTCTATATCTCTAGGTTTCTTGTGACCTAATTCAATTAAATAAACCCCATCATATTGTAGCATATTTTCACGTGTTCCTTGTTGATGAGATACACATGCTACCACAAATTCCATATTCTATAATATCATATCAACCTTAGAGACATCACTCGCCATCACCAATCGTTAACACATATTATCACAAATAGGTTATCCCACTTCCTCCTCTTAGTGGAATATATGTTTAAGAACTCCCTTGATATGTCAGCTGCCAGCTACATCACCTTTTAATTTCTTCAAAGGCTCGTTTTTAAAATACATGAAATATATAAAAATGTATGTAATTAACATCAAAAAATTCCTTCATCACATATAGATAATATCTTATCATAATATATATATATATATATGTGTGAAAATACTATGTGTATAGTGAAATTTAAAATAAAAAACTCTATCTTATCTCCAATTCCAACACAATCCATATATGAAGCAACATAAAACCATTTCTACAGACCAAAAATATCTACAATTTAACTTCTAATGGGTAGATCCCAATCAATTTCATAGTTAAGTAACTAGGATTTGATACTAATGTGATGTTATGAATCCTATCACACTCTAACTCATGCCTGAAAAAAGTGAAAGACACATGAATTTTACAAGGATTGATCCAATGAACTATGTATATGGGGAATGAAACACTCTATTTATTCAAATGGGATACCATAAATTACAATTTTTTCCCATCATTAGTACCCATATTTATAGAATGTGTAAGAAGAAGTGAATTAAATAAAAATTTCATGTTTTTTTCTCTAGGTGGTTAAGACATTTATGGTAGTCGTGGAATTTATGGTTGTAATTTGTTTTCCAATTAATTATCAATATCTGATATCACATATGAGTAAATCAACATGTAGGTTTATTTAATAAGTAAAAACCCTCTGATGTGGAGGATAAATAAATTACATGGCAACTTCCAAAATTACACTACAAATAAATGACTAAAAATCAATGTATATTCCAAAACATGAATTCCAATGATATCATACAAAAACACTTTGTGAAAATAATACCATAATAAGCCTATGTTGTCTCTCTGTCAAGGTCACAAAAACCACCCTCCTATGAAAAACTACACTTCCATGAAGGTGTAATATGACAAAATGTCACCCCTCTATGAAAAATATAAATACCTAAAAGATCAAATCGTAAAATGTGTTTTCATCAGTGTGTTCTAGAATTACCTATACGAAGGATTTTATTTGATTTGTCCACAATGGAACCTAGGCCTCATGTCAATATATTTCTCTCTCCTTTAAGTATATATCTCATGTTATCTCACCAATTAATGAAATTGATTGAACCCTATGACATCAATCGGGCTTCACAAATTTCCATTATTGAAGTGATAAAGTTGATACCATAAACTTGGTATGCCATTATGATAAACCCACTATTAGTAATTGACATTCCATCACCAACAATTCCCACAATGTAAAACAAACATGAAAATACACTTATTTCTTAACATATACTACATCATGGAGAACTCCTGTGATCTCTTTGGAACCAGCTTCAACTCCTTTTAAATCCATTATAGGATCCTTTTTCAAATGCATATAAGATAAATAAATTTATATCTTAAACAACGTTAAATGGTTTCTATCATGTGTAGATAATATCTCATTAGAAAATTGATATATAAAAATATCTATTTAAATCCAATACGTTTAGGGAGAGTTAAAGTAGAAAACTATTTCTTATCAATAATATAAAATAGATATAAATGATACATCAACTCAAAAGACACACATGGGGCCAAATAAAACCTTTTCTTCCTTCTTAAAATCACACTATTTAAAATTCAATCAAGTTTAATTCTATCACAATATTACGCATTTAACTTGTCCTTGATGTGAGTTTGTCGTGTAAAATCCTCTCTCAATCTTACTCACCCATATATAAAATAAGAAACACAAGAATTTTAGTGGTCATAGTAGATGGGGTTACAAATATACATATTATAAATTCCAATGGAAATCAGCAATAATCAAAAATCTCTTGAAGTGGTCGCTATTTGTACTTAAATAACTATTGATGAACATAGTAATAGAAGAACATTGAAATTGAGAAACTTATACAGTGCCAAAATAATTGTGAGCTATAATATGGAAATCATGGTAAATCATCAATGTATTTGTAGAAATACACAAAGAATTGGCACTCGGTGATGAGGTCAATGAAAATTTCCACTTGTATTTTTAATATAAATTTGGAATGATGATTTTCACTTTATATTTACACAAAAACTCTCTAGATTAAATTCTCAATGAAAATTTTCAATAAAAAATTATATTTTTCCTTTATATATTATTATATTTTTAACTGAACATCTAATCATGCAATTATTTTTGAATTTTTTGAATCAATTTTTTTTACAATTATTATAATCACTATGTATAAATTTGAATTGGAATTTTATATTGAAATTTAAACTGAAATTTTTGTATTTTCATATGAACTTAATTTATTTATTTAAGTTTTTAATGAAAATTCCATATGGAAATTTACATTTTTTTTATTTTTTATTAGTTTATTTTATTTTAAATTTATGTGGTGTAAATTTAAACAATAAATTTATTATAAAAATTTTCATTATATATTTACATTGTAAATTTCTTTTATAATATATAATATTAAATTATATTGTTTATTTATGTATTAATATATTTGTTCAAAAATATAAACATTTATTTATTTTATGATTATTATAATCAAATTTTTTATATAAATTTTTCATATAAAATTTGATAATAAAATTATTAAACAAATTCAGAATTTATGTTGGTATGTATGCATATAATTATATTAATATATATTTATATACTTAATTTAATTTTGAAAAATATTTTCCATTGATAATAATAATTCTTCAAAATATATTTTTATTGAAAATTTTCATTGAAATATCATATTTTATTTGAAGGAATTTCAATTTAGAATTAAATCATGTGTACAAATTTACATAGATAATTAGAAATTTTCAGTGAATATTTTCCATGGAAATATTTATATGAATGTTTCAATTCAAATATACAATGAGAAAAATTATTATGTGTAAAAATATCTACATTGTGAGAATAAAAATGAATTTATTCAAAAAAATTGTTAATCAAATTTTTTGTATAATCATTATAAAAAATAATTTAAATATTATGTTGAAACTTCAAGAAATCATTTCTAGAAAAGAAATTCAAAAAAATCTAATGAAAATTGAAAATTAAAATTATCATTATTTAATATATATATTAATTAATTTTTATTATAATTATATATGGGTTCTTGGATTTTGAATCCACTGTGGAAATTCACACTAAAATATCCCTATAAATTTTTACTTGTAATCAAATATATAGTAGATTAACTTGTTTGGATATACGATTTCAAGATAATTTTAAAATTTATGTATACAAAATAAGATTCTAATAAAATATTCAAGTGAAAATTTTCTATGTAAATTTATAAGAAGAAATTTCTACTATATTAACTTTTCATTTCAAATCACCAAAAAAAATTCTGATGAAATTTTATATAATATATTACTATTTTTTTGTATATGTATAAAAAATTAAAAACACACATTTAAATTATATACATTTATACAAACATTTAATACTATAAAAAATATATAATAATATCATTATATAAACAATTATAACATGCATAATATTTTAAATATATATATACATGTTTATATTATTAATAAATTTCAAATAATAAATATCATATTAGATAAATATATATATATATGTATGTATGTATGTATATGTATATGTATAATTTTTTTATAAATATATTAATATAAGATAAGTGTGTTGGGTCATAAAAAAATAATGAAAAAAACATGTAATATACACTAGAGGTATGAAGTTGTATTCTTGTATAGATATGCATGCTTCTAGCCTAGTCCCAATAGATAAATAAGGATGAGGTTGAAGAGTCTGGAATCCCATTATTTAAACAAGAACATAGGGATGATATTTTGGTTGTAGAATAATGATTATCCAATTTCATGTCATGATAGAAGAAGAGGAAAATGGATTGTGTCGCCTTTTGAATGATGGTGTACATTTTTTCTGCCCTAGATTTTTTCATCGCTAGCATAGGATATTCAAAATTGAGGAACAAAGAATGGATACTCCATTACCACAAAGGAATAATTAATGGAGATATAAAAACCCCATTAAGGACATCACCTACCACCGTGGAAGTCGACAACATTTTCTGAGACAAAACACTCAACTCTACCTGGGTAGAAAAATATATCCCACATATCATCATGATGAGGATATGATGGAAATCCTGAAATAAAAATTATTAAAGATGTGTTCCCCAACTTCACATACTTTAAATAACCTTATCCAAATATATGGTTATCTGGGAACCAATAATGCATTCACACTATCTTTTTTGGTAGTTTCCACCCAACATCGACAGAGGATGGTATGTATTGGAGAAATCCAGTTACTTGTTGGTGCTAACAAAGATGGAAGAGGTACTCCCACCACTCCAACAAAATGAATTAACTTTATCTAAAGATTTGGAAATCCTAGAGGCATGTATCTAATCACCCATTCCTCTAAATCCATAACCAACAAGAGTTGATTGGGGAAGATAGGTGATAGTGCTAGAACCATCTAAAGAAGGTTTCCTCTATTTTTTCCATTATTCCTATCCATGATATCATTGGAATAGTCTTATGAACCAATTCTTTTGTTCCCTAAAAAGAAAGAAGTATGCAGGAGATTACAAAATTCATAATCTGGACCAAGCTACCAATATTTGGATTCTCTTATAATAAATTATTGTTAGACTGTATTACTTAGTTTTATAATTAGTAGAAATATCTTTAAGATATAGGACTGGTTTGACCATGAATGATGTAAAGTGGGTGGGTGGAAAATGTGAGTCCTACCTTTCCTAATGGAAATCTATAGCTGGAATTATTATGGTCTTTGAAATCCATGGATAGTTTAAATGCTCCATTTTTTAGTACTAAACATTTCTTTAATAGTTCTTTTTTTCAAAACAATGTTAGAAGATGAGTTTATTAGTGGTATTTCTTCCAATGTGTGATTCTATGGTTTTCTTTCAGTGGGTACCAATGTTCTTATTATCATCCGGTGTATCCTTTTTAAAGAGGGTATTAAATTTAAGATTAAGAGTTTTTATAAAAATAAAAATTCAGCATGTATCCTCGAGAATGATAATCCTGAATGGGCCATTTTTTATTTTTATGGGTGGCCTAGTTAGGGGGACAAGGGGAGATCAGGGGAGTTACTAAAATCAATTCATGTGAGTCTCCTTATCCCTCTCTTAATGGGTATATATTTTAAGGAAATATTTTATCAAGATGAAAATAGAGGGGGATATGTGAGAAATATTTAATTTGAGGAATAGTTTTCAAGAGGCGCTGCAAGTAGTGGATATTATTGATTGAAGATAAAGTGTGAACCACTTTACATCACTCATAGAAATTTATGATAACACTCATGGTATGGAACGTCATGATAGTATTGTGGGATATTCTGAACAGATAAATGTATTCAACCACTTATAGGTCTCCCATATCCCTCCAGCCTCTTTGTATAACTATATTATCTTTCAAAAAAGAATCTCCCTTTTCCATTTGTGGCCACCATTATAATCCATTTTTATTTTAATGTCTTTGGGTCTAGGATTAGGAATATGAAAAGGTGATTTTTTCATACTAGATGAAATTGGATCTGATCTTCATATTAAGTTATTTAAGGTATAATCTAATCTCATGTCATGGATTAGTACTAAATTCTAACCATTTTATTCTTATATTTATCATATAGAGAAATTTCAAAATATTTTTAATTCCATCCCACCTTTCAATCCCATCTTGTCTGAATTTTTTTCACTTGAATGAGACCTAGATTCATCCCTCTAGAATATGGAGAGCTTTTGGTTCATTCAAGCATGTGAAGATCCTATTAAATAATATAATATGAAGACTCTCATTATTTTCAAAAATAATTTTCTATTCTATAGAAGAACCTTATAAAACAACTAAATATTCCTGAAGGTAGATATATTAGTAAGTAGATTTATATTCATGGTAATATACTTCACTTTTTCCACAACTTTTATATAGATGGGGATTCATCTATTTATAGTCAGATTTCCTACTATATCATTTTTTTGTCCAAGATCATACGAACCACCACATTTCTATGGAAATTCATTTTGTTAAAATGATGGCAGCATTGAAGAAAATCCACTCCACAACTGTTCCTGAACAAGATGTCTTTCTCGATCTCTTCTTTAAAAAGTCTTGGCATGTTGTAGGACCTGATATCAAATATCTGATGAAAAATATTTGAAATGGAGATATTAATATTGGAACTATCAATGATACTCTATTCACTCTTATCCCCAAGTTGACTAGTCCTTCCATGATCTCAATTTTCAAACCTATCAGTTTAATTTTTTGTGCCTTATAATGTTTTTCCCAAAATTCCAGTCAACCACCTCTATAGATGGCTACAAAAAATTATTTTAGAAAACCAATATTATTTTGTTCCCAAAAGACTCATTTTTTATAATTATATAGTTTACCATGAAGTTTCGCAACCCATGAAAATGATATTGGCTACTAAAAGAGGTATCATTTCATGAAATATTAGCTCCACTATGGCCTATGATATGGTTGATTGGTCATTCCATTATTTTTTTATGAGAAATATGGGTTTATATTTGAATTGTATTGAATTGGACATGATATTGGTTTCAACAATGTTATTACATATCTAGATTAATGGTTTTATCTATCAGGTTTTTACTCAAACCTGTGGTCTTTTTCCAGGGTACTCTCTCTCTATTTCTGTTTACAAATGTTTCTCAAGTTTTTTAAATTCTCATTTTAGCTGCAGTATTAAATATATCTATCTATAGGTAAAAATCGTGCCAACATGAGCCAAAATTTATCATTTTTTTGGATGATGGCCTCTTATTTTTAAGTTATAACATTGAGGAAAGCTTCACAGTCAAATTCCTTATTCACACCGTTGAGGTTATCTTGGGACAATTTGTTAATCATTCCAAATCTAAAACATCCTTCATCTTTGTTGTTCCATTGAGTAAAAGAGAGGTTTTTCATGATTCTTCTAGTATTTAGGTTCTTTATAGGCCTAAAAATCATCTTTTCATTCCTACTATTTTCAGTTTATCCAAGAAATAATACTTCTTCGATATTCTGGATAGGGTGGATAAGAAAATATGGGGATGATATTTTTTTAAAAAATCCATGATGGAAAAGGTGGTTTTGATCAAAGTGGTGGCCCATTACTTTCCATCTTCAGTTATGCATTGTTTTAATCTCCTAGGATTTATTATTAATAAAATTAAATCCCACATTATGATATTTTTGTGGGTTCTTTGTAGTGTAAATAATTAAATACATTTTTTTGTATGGGATATTCTTGTTCATTATAAATATTGTTGGGAGATGTAATTCTGGGACATTTCATGTTTTAATAAAACCTTGATTTCTAAACAAGGATGAATAATTATTAATAATAATAAGTCTATTTTCTGTCAGGTATTATATGCTAAATACTTCCCTCATTCTTATTTTTATAGGTAACATTTTGGGCCTTGACTGAGATTTTTGTGGGGAAGTATTTGGGGTTCCCATGAGGTTCTAGAAATGGTCATGTATTAGATGATTAGAAATGGTGTCAGTATTAAAATCTAGAATAAGGTATGGATAATAAATAACAATGGAACTATGGAAATATCTTCGTCCATGTTAGAGATGGATAATGTGAAGGTGACAGATTTATTTGATGAGGATGGGTGTACTTTTTGTGTGGTGAATCTTTATTCCTATTTCAATGAGATAGATAGGGACTATATTATGATTATCACTTGTGGTGGTGGATCTATTTTAGATCACCTCTATTATACTAAATAAATATCTTGGACCTAGTCCATAAAATTAGTTAATATTAAATCTACTGTGCCTCTAGTTCCTAGGGTATCTTAATAATGGTAGAATTCGTGTAAGCTATTAATTCATCCAAAAGAACACTTATTATGGTGGAATATGTGCAATGGAATTCTTCCATCAAAAGATTTCCTTTTCTCCCACATTTCTTGGATGATTTTTTCTATCCTCTCTTATATGAATAGTAGAGACTACATCATATGTTACTGTTTCTTGTTCTAGGTTGATGGGTATTTTTCATACCTAGAATATTCACTATAGTAAGTTTATGGACAATAATATTGAACTTATATTTCTTTGGTTCAAATGGATCGCTTCACTCCCATTGGTTATGGATTTTAGTCCATGAATTTTGTCACATAATATTTTGTTTTTTATAAATTTCCTTGATTTTAACCTTTTTTTAAATGTAATATTTCGTGGATTTACACTAAAAATTTTTGGTTTGCCACTTGGAATTTTTCTAGTGATTGTCAGACTCCAACATCGACTCTCAAATGACATGTTGTTGGTTTCCCCTAAAGATGTCTTGAAAGTAAATATTGATACATATTTGAATAATTATATGGTGGTGTGTTGGTTCATGGCTGTATAAGATTCCTTTGGACCTATTCATATTATTTTTCAGCGGTATTTTTCTAATAAGTGGATGTATACTGTTGTTGAAGCTAAATCTATACAATTTGTGATAAATTTCTCATCATAGAGGGGGTGGAGCTCTATCATTGTACAGTATAACTTCCAGATCAGTATCAATTATCTATGTTTGATAGATATTGATGTGTAATATTTTGAACCATTGGATGGAAACATTAGACACCTCTACTCTTATTTATTTACTTACTCCTTTTATTTCAGTTTTTGGGAAGAAAATTCTGGGCCACACTATTTGGAATCTTTGTATGTCTATGGGGTTTTTAGTTTTGGGCATCAGTCATTCTGGAAAGGCTTATTTCCATTTTATTTAACAAGTCTCATTCTATTTATTTATTACTCCTTTAAAAAAATAAAATTATATAATCTAGTTATAAACAATAAAAACTACAATCAATATTAAAATAATGTTACTCAAAGGATATCATGTTAATGGATCAACTAGTTTTATAAAAATCATGTTCTTATAACTAAAAAATATTATTTTATTAATGCAACATAAATTAATAAAAACCTAATTGTAATTGTAATGTTATATAATATGTGATAAAATTTAAGTAACCCATAGTATATTTTCATTATGATATTTAATATATGGTTATTATAGGATAAGATAATACATAAAATACATATCACAATATAATATAGAACTATATCATAAATACCAATTAGATATATAAAAAATGGACATTGACTATTAGGAATATGTGTATAAGACATAAAACGTGTTTATTTATGAAAATGTGTATTGAATCATTAATATAGTATTGCATGTCAAATTAACATGTTTTTCTTTCCTAATAGTGATAGATTAGTTAAAATAGTTTCCTTTTTTTCAAATATGAAATATCATTAACTTAGTGATGATCAATAAAAACATATTTATATTTGTAGAAATACTTTTAAAATTAAAGATGCACTTTGTATCAATTTTGATCAATTATATGTCGATTTAAATTGTGTTATTTTTCTTAAAATCATAAATGAGTCCACAAAAATATCCCTAAAAATTTTGAAAATATGATTTCATTTTCCTTTTTTTATTTTTTAGAAAATAATTATAAATCATAAGATCTGAACATTAAAAAATTATATTTTTTTAATGCTTTCTTCAGGTTGTGCATCTGTCCATGGGGATACGTTGTGTTATTGCCCCGCATTACCACTTTCTATAGGCGGGTGGCATCCATCTATTATTATTGGGTGTTTTCTCCTTAATCAAAATGATATGATGGGATGTCAGTTCCTCCTGACATGGATTCCTCCTCAGAACTTGTTACCTAGTCTGAGAATCCCTTAATGATTAAGATGTTGTTCGTGAAACTCTTCCTGGTGCCATATCTTCATGGATGATGGTTAATTACACAGATTTTGTCTGGACATTCCAACAGGTTATGTCAGGGAAGAAACCTTCAATCGGGGGAGTAGTCATGTTGGACAACACTGGAGTGTCTGGAAACTAAAACATTGATGCGTCTGGGTTTCTTCCCCAGATAATAGGTCTTATTTAGGGTGTAGAATCCTGATGCATCCCACGTTGAGTGTGGGGACTTATATTCCATGGTCATGTACCTATGGTTTTCCTCACCTTCCCAGGTTTAACACAAGGTATGTCGCGTGTTTAACATCTAGCGGGGAGAGATCAGACTGATCAGAACACTGACGCAAGTGGATTGAAACATCTAATGGAGATGGATTTGACGATTCTTGGGTCCCTATAAAGGGGACATTATGGTTTACCATTGTATGGGATTGAACCTTGGGGAGGTTTCCTACATACCCTATCCCTGGAGATGGGGATCAAAATCCACGTAGTTCATGGTGAGATATAGGATCAGGGTGTGCATTACAGACAATGACCCAAATATGACACTGGGGACTACACGTGGATAGTGGCCCATCCCAAGAGGGACACTCTTTATTGGATGGTTATGGATTGTGTGGGGATTATGCATGGTCAGCTTCCCGAATGGAAGGCATGATCGCACCAGGATATGGCAGCCTATATAAGAATCAGGATGGATGGCGTTGGGTTGAATTAAGTGGATGAGAGGAATGGGATGCAACCGAAGTAAAGATGATGGTGATATTGGGATTGAGCCTCAGAGAGGATTTCTATATATCACTGTTGTTGGGAATCAATGTCCACATAGTTTGGTGGAGGGATGGGACACCTAAGGAGGCAACCCATGTGAATGGACACATGGATGGGACCTGGAGGAAGTGTAACCGCAGGGTTGGGTCATGACCTTCCAAAAATGAAAATGGGGCTCAATGGAGAGACATGGATGGTACATTAATGATGGGATAGAACCTCAGGGAATATTCCTATGTATCCTTGTGGTAGGGAATCAAATTCCACATAGTTTAGGATGGGTTCATAGAATTGGGGTGTGTGTAGACAACAGTGACCCAACTATATGCTAGGGATTACGCATGATTAGTATCTCAGGTTGGTCTGATGCCTAGGGGTAGACCAAGGATGTGGGTCCTAGGGAAGGGAAATACAATATCTTACCATTGGAAGGGGACTACAATGGATTATTGTTGGTTGGGGACTAAAACGGCTTACCGTTGGTTGGGGTCTACAATGGTTTACCATTGGTTAGGGTCTATAATGGATTACCGTTTGTTGAGGTATACAATGGCTAGACATTTGGTGGGGTTGAACCTCATGGAGTCTTCCTATGTACCTAGTTTTGGAGGAGGGGATCAAAATCCACGTAGTTTGAACAGATACAGTTCAGCATCTTGTAGGACAAAATGGTGGCCTACAGTTTAATATCATGCGTTATGAGTTTGAACTAACATGAGGTGGTCGAGACCAATAAGTTTTGTTCTTGAACCTTAGGGAGGTTTCCTATATACCTTTATTAGAAAGGGGAAAGGATCAAATTCCATGTATTTTGGAATGGGTTTTTGGGGCTTATGTGCTAAGGCAACCCAGGGAGAATGTCATAGTCGGTGTTTACTCTAACCCCAAGTGAGTCATGCTCGGTGTGAGAAACAAGAGGCAGCAAAGACATGATGCCCATGTCTCAAAATATGTGTCTGGGAGGAATAGATCGGGGCTTACACATGGTTGGCGGCCCAGGGAGATGGAAATTTGGACTTACATCAGGATGGAGGCCCGGTGGTGATAAAACCCAAAGGGAGAGGGATGGGGGAATGAAGGTCCTTGTGACCATATCTCCTATGGATTTGGTGCATTGAAGAAGAGAGGATGATAAAGGATTCTACCCCTCGTAAGAAAGGCTAGGGGCTTACACCAAGATGGGTACCCTTCCTCGGGGATAGATTTTGTTTCAACAAAGAGGATATCATTCCATGTAAGGAAGATCTCACTCCTGTGGAGACCAATGGGCGTGGAGAATGTCTGATAATGGGTACATATTTATATTACACGGGGGTGAGGCCATAGTTTAAAGTCATGTGATGATGATGATGGTTCTTGGTATTTTATTGTCTTGTAGCTAGAATGATGAGGATGTACTCCTAACCCCAGGACATTCACAACTGATACCCACCCACCCTTGAGGAAGGGGAGGCATCATCAATTCAATGGTTAGGCGGTGGCATGGAGTGATCCATTTATGGGATCATGTTAGTGTGTCCATGTGAAGAATCAATACCCGTTAGCATGCATATGCAAAGAATCATGAGGCTAAACAACTCAATATGAAACACCTGCCAAGGGACCATGAAGTCACTTCGTTTAAAACCTAGAGAGTCGTATGATATGAAGGTTTGTGAAGGAAAAGGAATCATAAGAAGTGACCTTGTGAAGCTCTGGTGCCCCACAATGTGGGAAGACTTTGTGAAGGGCTATACTTCTTGAAGTGGAGTAGCCTATCCTAGGCAGGGCGTATACATGAATATGAAGGGTTATTTGTAAAGTGAAAGTGATTTGGTGGAGTAGAACTTCACGGATCATGGGTGCCATTCAAAAAGGAAAACTACGAAGCAATGTACTCTATAAAGCACAGTGATCCTGCCTTATTATGGGGTCCACATGTCCATGGAAGGTACTTCATGAAGCATGAGTACTTTTTGATGACCTGAGTCCCCTTAGGGATCTCTTTCCTTTGAGATGACATGTGTTCTCCATGAAGGGCATCCCTAATAGAAGAGTGTTTGTATTTGAGCTATGGGAAAGGTATTTCACAATGCTCAAGTACCTTGAATAGATCATTTTTTCAAAAGGATTCTTAGAGTATAAGGTGCATCGTGGTTTGAGAGTTGAGAATGAAAAGGGTGGGGTATCCATCCTTTAGGTCCAAGGGAAGCCTGATATTTATAGTAAAGAGGCATCACAAAGCGCTAATAGCTCATTGAGAATCCACATGGAACACTACGATTGGTCGTGGATTCTATCATGTTTGTCGTAACCGTGGAGTTAACCATCATCCCCTCCTCGGTGGAGAGGTCCCCGTAATCCCCTCTGTGGTGCTTGTGGAGGCCACCATAAGTTTCTAAGGGATATCGAAGTTGATCTGGATCCCTTCACGGCGTAAAGAATCTCGTCAATTGCGTCATAACCATAGAGCCTCCTACTGCTTTTAATATACAATGACCGTATAGTGGGACATGACTTTTCACCAGCCATGGTGCTGAGGGGCTTTGAGAAGGCTGAAGTTCTAAAGGGCTCTGTAAAGGAGATTCGCAAAGCATCCCCTTTAGAATTGGATTCATCTTTGCATATTTTCAATTTACACGCATTTTTTCACCAAAATCCCCCCCCCAGACATGGAGCTAAGGATAAAACATGGTTCAAAGTCTGAGGGTAGATCACCAAAATTTTGGGCTAATCGCAAAGCAAGATCATGAAGTAGGGTCATGATGCAGAGAGGCAATGTGCAGGTTGAGAACGCCATGAATCATTCTACGGCCAGGTGCACTATGAATCTTTAGGGTTTTTGCCTATAAATAGGGGAGGATGAACGTTATTTTTTCCTTACTCATCTCCACATTTTTTGTGATTATGCTATATATTTTTGAAGCTACACACACACTACGACCATTATTTTCAAATCGTGTCCTTTATGTTCTGTGGTGCATAATGAGTATCTTGACTCTGTGAGTGTGCACTCTATGGATTATGTCTACAAGGTCTTTAGCAGGGCTCTATGACCTACGTCTGTGACCGAGCATGGAAATCAAGGTCTACGACCGGGCTCCACGATCCAAGACAAAAAATTCAAAACATTGAGACTGAATGTCTCACCTGGAATCTTCCATGGGGGTCTATGTGGATTCTATCTGGAGGGAAGAGGTGGCTGATAACCTGGGGATCAGTGTGTGTGGGGAGGCAATCGGACCATGAATCTACGGTGGAGCTATTGTCAGACAAACATAAGATCTACCCTTTGTGAAAAAGACTTCCCCTACACGGATTTGGCCTAAGGGATGTCATTCTCATTCTCAAGTAGGGACGAGCCAACCTATTGGGTCAGAAGTACACCATGCCAGTACCAAGGGTTCAGGGTGGATGACGGTCATACTTGGGAGGATTATACACCTGTCAATGATGACTATTTGTATACTCATGTAAACAATATTGATGGGAAGGTGTTGCAGCCAGAGGTATCTCCTCCATAGTACCACACCATTCTTGAGGTAGCCATGGGTAACTCATAGAATGGGTGGACCAATGAGTGGTATCTACGCCAAGGTGGAAATTTCACAGATGATTGGGCATGGGATTACTAGGTTTGTGCCTCCTGTGAGGAGTTTGGGGAGGAGCTGAGGCAAGTGGGCCAGTATGACATAGTCTGGGCCTCCCAATTCTTCATCTACAAATTGAAGCAACTAATTCCAGAGTTCCTAATAAGGTGGTTGTTGAGGACCAACACTTTCCATATTCCCCAAGGGGAGGTTGGTATCAGCCTCTAGGACCAGTACCAAATCTCAAGGATTCCAATATTGGAGGAAATGTAGGATGAGTTCCTCCCGGCCATGAATACAAGGGAGAACCTGGAGCAGATGCCATCTTTGGCCAAGATATTGATAAACCTGGTGAAAAAAGAGGACAAGAAGCCGGTGAAGTATTTCTATTTTAAGTAGTGGTTCAGTCAGTTCAAGAATTATCTCTAAGAGGGGAAGTTTCTTGTGAGATATCCCACTTTCTAGAAGGAGGCCCAACACAACAAGTAGCACTCATATTGTAGAATCATGGAGGATATCCCATTGAAGGCATGGGGGTTTAGTTTTATAATCGAGAAAAAACCATTGGTCAGGTTGGCTGTTTTCATCTCTATGATCATTTTTGGTTGGATTTTTCCAATAAGGGACATGAACATGGACATACAACTGATCACGTTCATTATGACATCCATGTTGGCGATGGGCGATCAGATCAATATAGGGATCCCGATGTTGGCTAAGTTGTACAATGTGTTGTGGAATATATGTGAAAGGAAAAAGGAAAATAGGTTGTGTGGGCCATTACATCTTCTGTATGGGTTGATAGCAGCATATATATGAACCTACAAATACCCGAACCCCATTTCCCCTCTAGGGTCAGACTTCCAACCATCCATTCTAAATGTGGTGGGGAGTTTCCTAACCAAGATGACCCTGATGCTGGTGATGAACTGGGTATGGAAAGAAGATGAGTTCAACTTCCACCTCTTCCCATTACTAACAAGTGTTTTCACCGCTGACGGAAAGGTAATAGTAGAGCATCAGTCCTACCTCTTGGCCTTTAGGGATGGAGTCCTGGTGGCACGGGTTTACAGCGAGCATCTCTCTAAATCGTACACCCCACACTGCTTTTCTAGGCAGTTTTACTGCATGCATAGGATGGCCCCATGAGTTTACATGGGAGTGTTTCATGAGGACCATCTGTGTGTGATGAGGAAGATGTGGCTCATGTTCACACGAGTGGATGAGATGATGAGGAATGATCTGCCTCCTCACACAGTTGTCAATGAGCTAGTGAAGGAGTATGCCAAGGGTTGGGAGGTAGCTTATCCAAGGGAGATATTGAAGTGGTGGACTATACATTCCAGTGACGGGGTGCCCCCAGAACCTAAAGGTTGGGGACGGAAGGCGGAAAAAACATCCCATTGTGGTGGGGCTGCAGTAGCGGTGAGTCCCACATCTATCGGAAGGCAAGAGATAGTGGTGGACCTAGCTTCCCAAGAAGAGAAAATTCATACTAAGGGGATGCCACCCAGGGGGTTCCATCAGATACCCACTCAGGATTTAGGTAAGCAATTTCTCTCTATAGACATCCCTGCTGATGTTTTTTTCTTAGAGGCTTGGTACATCTGGGATGTCAATAGATAATTCCTCAATAATTCCCCAATGTAGCACCATCTAAACTATCTTGGGATGGATTTTTCAGGGATTGATCATGCCAGTTCCATGTTTTCAGTATCTTAGGGGGAGTGGGAGTAGTATATTGCCAAGATGGAGACAATTGTTCACTCTTGGGGTGCTCCACACCCCATGACATATTGAGTGAAGTTGATGCTCAATCGAATGATCCCTCAATAGTTTCCTGCCACTAAATTGAGGGAGCGCTTCCCTCTACTAGAAGAATTGGAAGGGTCCTCCTGGGGGGAGGCTGGTAGAGGGAGCCCTCTGGAGGAGGATGAGGTTGCAAACTCATAACTGGAAGGGTTTGAAGAGGATATTGAGGTAAATCCTAAACCATTTTCACGTAGTCATAATCTAGGTCATTTAGGAATTCTATACTAACAATTGACCTTTGTAGGAGGGTCTCATATGAAAAAACTGCTCTTACACAATAGTAGATACAACTACGAGAGCTTCAAGATCCATACACCTGACAATGGAGATTATTGTTCCTTGAGAGGTCGTGAAACAGGGTGGTTCTCCCAGAGCCGTCAGATTTTTCAGCCATATATGGGGGGCCACACCTCAGAATTCTGGTGGAAATAGGCCAGGGGTGAGACTGGCTATTTGATCAATGTAATTCTTCCCCAAAGACCTTGTAACTATCATCTATTGAATCAGGCCAACTAACATCTATGCATTGTAACATGTGAAGTTCTACAGATGGCGTGGGATGTATTGGAAAGGATGTCCATATCTCCTGGTGTTGCCTTTCCCAGGGGAATGCTGGTTGTCGTGGAAGTGGGACCCCATAATAAACAAGCTGCAGTGCTCCCAATAACAGGTGGGTAGTCGGCAGGATGGAACCTGAAGTCATCGAGGTTGAATCTAATGATGGGGATCAATTGGATGACCTGAACCTGACCTAGCCGATAAGACACCAGATAACGATCCTACTGATGAGTTCCTATAGGCGTTCCCTAAATATGAACCCACCGACCCTGAGGAATAGGATGAGATTCCGTCTGATGAAGAGGACAGTAAGGCCATCCATCGCTAGTCATGGAAGCTAATCAAGCACTTCATAAAGGAGACACCACAAGCACAATGGATAGATCATTTGGGGAGGCTTCATTCCCAACAACACGAACTATACGCCAGAGGAGTGGATGACAAGCATCCTCATATTCCTATCTAAGATTTCATGGTAGAGAAGAAACGGGAACAAGATTGTGGCATCGGTGTGGGATAGCAGTGGAGGAATTCTTTGAACATCAAGAGACTCTAGGAGGATGAAAATGAGATCCAAAGATTATGGGTGTTGGAAAATGAGTACTCTTCTTTCCATTACGCACAATCGGGGATTATATCACGAATGAAGGCCCAACTAGCAGAGGCCGAAGAATAGATGAGATGAGCCTCTGAGAAGATGGCCATTATCTAAGCTGATGGGGATTTGGCCTTGATTGATGTTGATGAATTGTGCCCCATTGCTATTGAGGTGGAGCGGGAGCTGAACCGACCTCAGCGGATCCAAGAATCCATAAGCTAGAGAGTGGTTGAGTTGGGACTCTTCATTAAAGAGTTCAACCCATCCATGGGAGGGGTCAATCCTTAGGCATTGTAATTTTTATGAACTTTAAAATGTACATTCATGATTTTATTGTTTATGTTGGTTGAGTGCATTAATTCCCTTATTTTTTTTGGTTTATTACATTTTCATCACATTCGTAAAATATCAATCGATTGATATCTATGCTCACATGGGTTGTGCCCGATGTGAGAAACAAGGGATGATCATATCATTATTCTGTTCGACTATGAGAGGGCCAACCTGGCTTCGGGCATTTAGGGTCTGAACAGACGATCTGAATTTCTGAGAAGAACTAGATAGGATTGACTAGAGAATGATTTTCTCAAAATTTTCGAATTTCCATTTTCCCAACATGCTCTAGTGCATGAGCGGGGCAACACCAAGGGTGTTAGAATCAGTCTGAACAAAGGGGTGTGTAAAGTGTGAATCATGATACCTAAAATTTGGAACACTATAGGGGTGGCATGACAATGAGTCATAATTTGTGACCATGTTGGAAACATAGTATCCCTATTGTGTTAGCCTGGAATGGGGATAACAAATGAGGGTCGACCAGCGACCATGTTCGAAACACAGGGTCTGACTTAGAATGTCACCAATTAGTCTTCTAGAATGTTATCCTAGAAGAGTAGGAAAGTCCTAGGAGAAGAATCCATACTCTTAGGGGGGTTCCTTCAAGAATAAAAGAGTACAAGGATCCAAAAGAAATTGCATGCAAAGGGTGGAGGGTGGAGTGATTGGTTGTTCGAATGGAGTTCAACACTCTTGAAATTACGCCACTATGATTAAAACACATTAGGTGAGTGCATTGGTCTGATCATGGATCATACCTACTTCCAGACAGGACCACTCTTATGAAGAAATAGAATGCCTTGTAGTTTTCTGTCATACCAATTAGGATGATAGACACGTAGTTCAACATCGTACAGTGAGGATGGTGTACATAGTTCTAAGGTCATACTGCCTGGACTAAGGATAAAAGTTTCAATTTGGATTTCATGGACTGTAGGATTCTCGTTTAAGTTCATAGAGAATGGACCTTGATTGGGGTCGTGGGGCCAAAAGGGTTAATGACCCTGGGATGGGATCGAGGAAAAATTCTTGGGCATCATTACATATCCCATAAGGATGAGAATCAATCCAAATGTAGTTACAGAGAACAACATGGTTTGAGACTAATGCTAGCAGGGGAAATCCTCTTTGATGAGGAAACCGACGTATCCCATTATTATTATGCAGCACCCTAAACTTTTTCAGGGTAGAACCACAGTTTAAATTCATGTGTTGAGGATATGGTTACCTAGAAAGCAAACATGTGGTGCGGTATTTATCCCGACGTGAATGAGGACTGTGAGAGTTCACACCACACTATGTCTTCCCAATGAAATTTGTTTTAGGCCATAGACCAGAGGTGTTCTAACTTTGGGCTAGACCTGAAGGAAAGTCCTTGGGTGTTTATATGTACCCCATGAGGATGGGAATCAATCCATATGTTGTTCTAAATGACCCATGTAGTTTATTGTCATATGGTAGGATAGAGAGTGGAAGGGGAGACCCCAAAGGGGGGAGTACGCGGTGTGGCCGTTATAGGCCCAACTGGAATAAAGACTAAGGCAGTCGATACCACACCACGTAACCCCGAGAGAAATCATATGTCGAGAGATCGAAGATTGTGAAATTTGGGCTCATCCCAATACAAAGTGTCTGGGAATTCCTACATACCTCATAAAGATAGAAATAAATCCATACATAGTTCTCATATTGTTGTTCAATGTCATGTGGGATGAGAGGCATGTGTGGTTTAGCTGCACTAGTACACATCCTTCCAAAACCACTAATCCCACATGATTCATGATCAATGATGGAAACAAGTAGTAGTGGTGGGAATTTCCTAATATAGAGAGGTTCAAATTAAGAGTAATGGAATGATAAGAGATTGACATCCCAAAATTTTTGACCTTCCTACTTAACACACATTAATGCACAAAGTCATAAAATCGATTGTGTTGGAATTCCACTTGAACATAAGGAAGTGGAAATATGTGAATCATGGTGCCTGAGATCTGGATCACAACGATGGAGTCATTATGAGTGAGTATAACTATTAACCATGTTTGAAACATGGCATCCATATCATGTTAGCCTGGGATGAGGGAAAAAATGAGTGGCGACTGCTGACCATGTTCAAAACATGGGACCTGTCGCAAAATCCCGTCTGAGGTCTTCCATGGCATTGGCCCAAGACGATAGGTGAGCCAATGTGTCATGATACCCAGCCATGAAGGGGGTCCCATTAGACATGGAAGAGTATGAAGATCCAAATAAAGGTATCATAATTTTTTCACAAGAAATGAGAAAATTTCTATGCATGAATTCCACACTTCGGGCTCTTTTCCACAACGCATTAGAGTACGCCAGTGATACGTTCCAGATAGAGGGATTTGAATCCCTTTATAAGGACAAGGGAGACACATTGTGCGGTTCTTTCAAAAACTGATTTGAATGAGGACCCAAGAGGTACTCACGACCACATGCTCCCAATAGAGTTTGGGTCAAGGGTCTGAAAAGAGGACAGGATTAGAGATACCTGGGGATGGACCCAAAGACCAAATTTATGGACATTCCTATGCATCCCATGAGGATGGTAATCAAGACGTACATAGTTATCAAGGTGTATTGCAACTTAATTTTATGTGAAATGGACAGTTGGATCTTAGTTTTAACTTCTTATATCTTAGACCATGATGGAAAGTAGTGAAGGAGACACATGGAATGACAATTGAAAACTCGATGTGAATGAGGATAGTTGGAGTATGTATCACATCATGTGCTCCCATGGGAGATTTTAGGTTGAGGGACCAAAAATGAATGTTTGGTTGGGCCCCAAGAAATGTGTCTATGAATTCCTACATATCCCCTTCTAATGGGAATCAAGTCATACATAATTTTAGAAAATGTCATGGAAGGGTACCAATTCTCGGGGAAATACTGTCATGCAGGTTTGTCCCATGTACCAAAAGAAGCATCATTTTATGGACCTTGTTTGTACTTTAGGTTGAATGTGAGTTTTGTGAAGAAAAAACATAGGATAGAGAATCCAAGTGTTTCTAGAGAAATTAATCCATATGCAGGCCTTGAAAAATGGAATGGGGGATAACTGATACCAAACATGATGTCCCCTTGAGTGAGGATACCATAATGCGGTGCCATTTTTCATCATGCGGCCAGGACGATAATGTCATAGTTTAGTGTCATATGATATGACCAGCCCACGTATTTAAACTTCACGTAGCAATGATGCAACATTTTAACGTCATGTGGGTCTATACATCCTATTTTGAGGTCGTATGGCTTGGATGTATACATAAGAACAAATTTTTAGATAGAATGTGCAATGTGGGATAAAACATAACCAACGTAAATGAGGAAAAGTTCCACACCACACCACATGAAACTCCAGAATATAAATCTCAGGCCAAGGGGGCGGAACAGATCAGAGGGTATGGGGCTAGAAAAAGAGATGAAATTTCTAGGAATTCTTACATATCCTGTGGGGGAAGGAATTAATCCATACATAGTTATGGGAGTGTATTTTAACGTCATGTTGGATGGGGAAAAGAGAGACTATCTCCTAAAAGGGGATCACATGGTGTGGCTATTGCAAACCCGACGTGATTGAGGAAAATAGGATTCTGTATATGGAACACCATGATATCCTATAAATTTCATGTCCAAAAGGCTTAACAAAATAAATAATTATTGGAGCATGTTCTGTACTCAAAGATAAAATGTCAGGGAATTCCTACATATCCTATGAGGATGGGAATAAATCTATACATAGTTCTTAAAGTTTCATGTTGTTTAACGTCATACGATAAGGATGTAGGGATATCTTAGTTTAAGGTTGTAGATCTTGGACCAAAGGAAGGGAGACTCTTCCAAATGGGTGTAAACCTAGACCAAATCCCTAATCCCATGTGATCTGTGATCAATGTGTGAAACAAGGGAGGATATGGGCTTCATAGCATTTGGAATATAGAGAAAGGGGGCAACGGTGTGGAGCCTCTAATCTCACTAAACTATGGATTTTTTCTTTTAATGTGAAAGTGTGCGCTGAGGGACAACACCAAGAGTGTCGTAATTACACTTGGACATGATAGGGTGGAAAAGGATGTGAATCATGCAACCAATATTAAAGTAATAAGGGAGTTAGAATAACAATGGAGGATGACTGTTGACCATGTTTGAAACAAATTATCCATATCATGTCACCTAAAATGGGAACAACAAATGATCATCAAACACTGACAACATTAGTAACATGGGACTTTTGTAAAATTGTTGTTCAAAATCCTAAGGGGCGTCGACCCGAGATGGTAGGAGAGCCCTAGGGCTTAGCATCCATGTCTTTTGGGGGTCCTTTTGGATGTGAATGATGATGAAATCCCAAATAAAGGGGAATGTGAAGCATGAAAAATGTGCGAGAACATGACTATGTAGAATCCAACACTCTCAGTCCTCAACCAGAGTGCCCTAGGGAACATTGGTGAATTTATAAAGAAGGTCTAGGGGACCCATTTGAGAGTAGATGAATTAGGAAGATGAGTGGAGGATAGATGGATTGAGAGATATAAATGTGTAGGTATGTGGTGTGGTTATTGCAAGCCCGATGTAAATGAGGACATAAGCCCATATCACAGCACATATACCCTTCTAGAGGAATCAAGCCCAGGGGGCTAAAATATTAAAAAAAGGATTCTATGAAATAGGGATGGACCCAGAGGAAAAAAAATTCTGAGCATTCCAATGTATCCCATGAGAATGAGAATCAATCCATATGTAGTTGTCGAGATATCGTGTTGTTTAAAGTCTGTGGTATGGATGATGATAGGAGTATGGTACCTCGATGAGGAATGTGTATGGCATGGAGAATATCCCAAATTGAATGAGGATGTAAAGCCAGAAATGCCACACCATTCATAATTCCTAGACAGAACTTAGGCCAAGATGCAGAGAGAAAGGATAGATGTACCTGAGCTGGACCCAAAGACAAAATGTCTAGGTTTTCCTATGTATCCCATGATGATGAGAATCAAGACAAATTTAGTTCTCGAAGTTCCATGCAGTTTAATGTCATGAAGCGGGGACGATGGGTGAAAATGGAGAATTGTCTTTCCTGTTATTTGGAAGACCACAGAATGGACACAATGATTGGGGATAATTTTTTACCATGTTTGCAACACAATACCCGTATCATATTTCTACAAGGGGAACAAAAAATGAGTGTCGACTAATGACCATATTAGCAACATGGGACTCGTATCAAATTATCATCCAAAATCCTCGAGGATGTTTGCTCAGGAAGGTAGAAGATCCTTAGGGCCTAGAATCCTCATCGTTCGGGGTTCCTTTCATATGTGAAAGATGATTGAAACCCAAATGAAGGGATTCATAAAACATGGTGGTACCTATGCAGTTTAACATCTTGTGACAAGGATGAAGATTGGAGGCTTGTCTCAAGGAGATGTGTGTGGTGTGGCAAGAATATCCTAACATGAATGAGAACATAGAGACCAGACCACACCACACATTCCTAAGTGAGAACTAAGTCCTGGGGGGAAAGGTCAAGGGACCTGAGGCTAGGCCATAGATAGAATGTCCAAACCAACATTTAGTTTGTCGTCATGTGGGATGAATTTTGTGTAGTATTTTATCCTTCAATGCTGACGGATCACACAGTTTAACATTGTCCAGTGAGGATAGTGGTGATCTTAGATTAATTTCATTGAGCATCAACCATGATTATGTGACCCTTTGTGGGTATTACCTTACTAAATCTCCTAAACCGACGTGATCATTTCTCAGTGTGGGAAACAAGGAAGGGGATCAAGTTCTCCTCACCAAACAAGGGAACGACAATGAAGGAAATAGATCAGTCAAGATCGATCCTAACAAGACCAATACTCCTACTCAAGGAAGAATGATGTTTAAAGGGTTATCAGGACAAAATAAATCACTACACCCAATATTTAGGACATATAGGGGTTGTGATAATGATGGAGTATGGTTTTTGACTACCTTTAAAACACAACATCCATATAGTGTGACCTATAATGGTAAAAATAAATGAATTTTGACCACTGACCATATTTGCAACATGAAACTTATATCAAATTTTCATCCCAAATCCTCAAAGATGTTGGCCCAAAATGGTAGGAGAGCCCTAGGGCCTAGAATCCATGTCGTTCAGGGTTCCTTTTGGATGAAAATATTAATGGATACCCAAGTGAAGGAGATGCATGAAGCATGAATATTCCAATGAAGTATAACATCATGTATGACGAGGGAATAAGGTGGATATCTCCAAGGTGGGGAATACATAATGCAGTCATGATAAACCTGATGTGAATGAAGGAAAAAAAATCATGCACCACACCATGTCTTTTAAGAAGAATCTGGGCCAAGGGGCCAGACCCAAGGGTAGATCCAGAAGTTTGGGGCTGGGCCTACAGACGAAATGATCAGGCATTCCAATGTATCGTATGGGGGAAAGAATTAATCCATACATAGTTCTAAAGGGCCCATGCATTTTAATGTCATGTGGTAATGATGTGGGAGGATAGAATAATGAGAGGTTCACATAGTGTTATCATCATAAACCTAGAATAAATGGGGCCCAAAGTAGTCTACACTACACTATGTGCGATCCTCTAAGGGAACTATACCCAGGGGTAGTGATTAGCCACTAAATAAGGCTAATATTAATTGTTAATATATATAATATTCATGTTATTTATTATTCATAAACACCATTTTAGTGCATTTTACACTTTGAACATCATTTCACATTATGATTGTAATTCTTTCTTAAAATGCACTATTATGTGGTACATTTTTTAACATCATTTAAAGTACCCAATGATTCATCTAATTTTAAGGAATTTAATTATCCATTTTTCAATTTTATATTTTGGTAAATTGATCTAAACTTCAATATGATCATGTTTCATTAAGGTATCAATGGATAATTAATGGAAGAAGATGGGGAATATTTTGTGATGAAAGGAAACAATTCTGGAGAAGTCAGATTGGACAACATCCCACTGATGAGACTGTGGGACCCACATTACAAACCCAATGAAGCCCGAATTTGGTTGGAGACTATAAAACATATATATTAACAAATCACTCTTCAGGATCCAATGCTAATTCGGACTCCATGGTGGACATTAAGGTGGACCAAGTTAGAGATAAAATTTTGGGCCAGATTCTGCGTCCCAGAAAAACATCTCACTAATATAATCATATCTCCGAATATACAACTCCAAATGGGCCCAAACTTTACAAGAAGTTCTGAGACATCCGGGGATACATTTTATTCTTCTATTTCCCACTCTGATTCGGCCATTTAGAAGGTATTACAAGCGCGTCTGTTTGGTGGATGAAAGATGGCTACCACCTCGGGTCAAATGTAGAAAAGTCCAAATTCCACAAGCTTTCCACCACCTATGGCCTACCAAAATTAATTGAGATGCTTTGTACTATTGGAGGCACGACCTAAGGTCTCAAAACTTCCTATTTAAGGCAGTTTTGTTGGAGGATTTAGGAGTATTTTGTGCTTTGTTATATTGTAATGTTATGCTGCAATTTTGTTGTCTCAAATTTGTCTTTCACATGTAAGTTGTTCAATTCACTTTAGTTTCTTAATAAAAGTTCTTATTATACTCTTATTATGTTGTTATTCATATCAATTTGATACCATTTGATCAAGGTGTGAATTTATTCACACCAAACCTTATAAATTATTTACACAACGGTGGAGTGATCATTTTATTTTTGTTGTTTTATTTATTTCTCCATTTCCTCCCTCATGAGTCTACTTTCCGCTTCCATTAAAACCATGGGATCAATGGAGGGATAACCCACTTATGGGTTGATCCAAGGGAGTAGAAAAGGGCTATATTAGATGTTATTTATCACCCCATTAATGTATAATCACTTCTTTAATTGAGATTTTTATTTGATGATTTTTAAACTCCATCATCCTTATTGAATTTAAGGCCACACACTTCAAGTGCTAATATGAACCTTTACCTTGAAGTGCTCAAAACATTGATCCTTAAAGTGTATAGGTGATTAGTATTAAAGGGTATAGGAATTAAACCAGTAAGTGATGATGTTGTTTTATCTCCTTAAATGAACTCATCTCAAATATAAGAAATTGAAATCATTGAAAAGGAAATATGTCCAATAAACCCCATGCAATAACCTAGGATCAACTCATTATTTTAAAATGAATTCACTTAAGTCTCTTATAGTTACTTTAAACCCATCTAAAATCAACCCAATTTTTCCACTTCATGTCCAAAAATATTCCATAGAATGTACATGTATATAGGTTACTTCTTAGATCTCTGAGGATTCGACAACCCAAGCTAAACTACAAGGACCGTCCTACCTTCTTCTCTTGGGTAAATTTGAGTGAGAATCAAATTTTGGCGTCATTTTCGGGGATCTAAGTAAGTTAGCTTAGACATTATAATTATTTTTCTTCATCCCACTTCTCTGTTCTCACCCCCTCACTCCTATGGAATTCAATTTTGAACAAGTCCAAACATGGGAGACATATCCCTACTTTGATCACCCAACCCCATGTGTGATGTACAATGACCATCTTAATTTCTACTTGTGGTGTCATCAACATCCTAATGAACCAAAATGTTTTTACTCCTATGATAAACAAAAAATTTCAACATATAATGAGTTCCAATCCCCACAAAGCCAATTTGACCACCCTCCTGTGCAATTCCAACAACTTAATTATCCACCTGGAATAGACCATTTGGATCAACCCATTATCGATCCTAATCCATGTCCATTACTTGAAATACTATGTCAATAAATGGATATAATGAATTTTGAGGTTTCATCATTGAGTTTAGAACTACAAAGCATTAAAACTTGTGAGGAACCCATCCCTACACAAACTATCCCTTCCATAACCTTATGTGAAGTGTCTAGTTTACCACAAACCTCTCATTAATTTACTGATGAGAAAACCTTTGGATTTGTGGAAGATAAAGAGGATCAAGGAATTGTTGAAGGGTATTTAAATCAATAGGAAATTGACTTTTTGGATTCAAAAGAGGAGAATTTGACATCATGTATTGAGTCTCCTAAGTATAACTCCATTGATGAATTTTCAAAAACACCAACCATTGAACCATGGAGAGAAATCACAAACATTGAGTCCATACCCATTCCTAAAATTGATCCTTCCAATTTTGTGGTTGAATATTCTATTCAAAAGGAACCAATTCTGTTGAGCAATTTTGAAAATGAAACTGAGTTCAATTCAAAGTCCCAACCTATGTCTGAAGGTATTAGCCTACCCAAACTTGAACGAAAGGAATTTCCATCCACCCTCAAGTTTCCATTCATTGGGGATATCCAAACACTTCCAATTTTCACAATTTCTTATCTTGAAACCAATAAATAGGTAATGATTCTTAATGTCTTTGGAAAGACTAAAAAAGAAACTGGATCAACTATTTCTGATATTCCTTGGATTTTACCTCTCATTATAGAACATAGGTTTGCGCACGAAAAAGATTATAAACAAAGAATCAATCTCAATCTAGTGTATATGGAGAAATATTGGGTCCTTAAAATGTTGAAAATTGGTATTGGGTAAGTTTTGGGGTTCAAGTCGAGCTAACGACGTTAAACAAAGCACCGCATGGGAGGAAACCCATGGTTTTCAAGCTTCCAATAATTTTGTTGTTGTAATAAACATTATATTTTAAATAGGATTAATTAATCATTTTGATAGTTAAAAAAATGTAGACTATTGATCTGTTCTTCTATTATGAGTATGGATGGGTATGAAAGGGGAGCACTATATTCATCTGTGTCACGTGGTGTGATCCTTGAGTAATACCTTACCCAGAAATTTAAAAAGAAGACAATGTATCATTAGTTTATTTTATTTTAATGTTTTTGTAGGTTAAAATAAAAATAAATAAAAATATACTAATAATAATAAAAAGGGACACATCATGGGTCATGCGTCAAACCCCGTCACAACCGTCGAAGACGCGTGGATTCAAACCCAGGACCGAAGGGATATAGGGGTGTGCACTTACCACTGACCTAGAGCTTTTTGTGCTTCCTTATTCTGTAATTTATATATATATACTTATATTTTACTTTCCTTATTATGTAAATATATATATATATATTTGTTTTGTTTGTTTTGTTTTTCCTTTTTCTACTAGGGAACTCTACAACTGACATGGATATCAAAGGATTAAAAGGGAGGAGCAAGAATTTTAACTTCAACCACCAGGTGACTTCATTCCATGATCCTCATTTTCAATTTCCTTTTTGAACTTTCATTCTCTACCTCTACCCCCTTCTAAATTTTAATTTCTTTAAACACTGGGTACAGTGTTATTTTATGTTGGGGGGGAGATAAAATAAAAAATTCTTTTGTGTCAAAAAAATGATTAATGATTTGAATTTTTTTTGTGAAAATGGAAGGAAAAATTCCATTAACATTGATCATGGTAATACACATTGCACACTTTGAAACTGAATATCAAATAATTTAGCATGCCCTGATTCTGATTTTAATCCTTGTATAATTTCATGAGCATAGATTTTGGAAAGTGTGCCTATCCAATGTGATATTTCATCCTTTATATTTTCATCCAAATAAAAAAAAGATCACAATGCACGTCCTTTGGATAGTGGGGTATTAGTTTGAGTTCATGGGGTCCCCAAAATAAATAGCATAGGTTTCGTGATCATTTTCATTTTAATATGTGTATTTAAAAAAAATAAAAAAAAACAATAAATTTGCGCATAGAGCAATGAAATGACCAAATGCATGGCTTTCGGCACATGGGGATCATCACTCCATAGTTGTCTGGCCCAGAGTTAGTAATTTTATCTCTATTTTTGGTATTTTGAATTTGTTTTTGACTGAGTTAACTCGAGATGATGACTGAGTATGTGGGCTTCACTTGGTTCCCTAAGTTCATTGAGCCTGGGAGTCATTGGCAATGTCTCGCTACAGGGGTTGACTCTTTTGAGTGCAATTTCAATTGACATGGCAAAATTGCAAAAAAAAAAACAACAAAAAAATATGATACAAAAAAAAATTGAATACTCATCTTAATATTGAAATTTTATTCCACCTAGCGCTTTCGTCATTTCCCCCTTGAATAAAGATGAACCCCCATGTCTATTGTGATGCACAACACATCCTCATACTTAATTGATATTAGATGAAATATGGCAATGAATTTGAAGAAAGGAATGGGCTTGGGATTGGTATCTTCTTATAAAACTATATTGATTTAAAATATTTTGATGGGTTTAATGATTTTTTGGTATAAGGGTTTCTGGTGATCATTTTGTATTAAAATGTTTTTGGAAAAGGGAATTCGAATTTCATATTATTGAGATATATTTTGCTCGGGACTAGAAAAACTCAAGTTGGGGGGTGTGATTATCCACTAAATGAGGCTAATATTCATTTTTAATATATATAATATTCATGTTCTTTATTATTCATAAACACCATTTCAGAGCATTTTACACTTTGAACATCATTTCACATTATGATTGTAATTCTTTCTTAAAATGCACTATTATGTGGTACATTTTTTAACATCATTTAATGTACCCAATGATTCATCTAATTTTAAGAAATTTAATGATCCATTTTTCAATTTGATATTTTGGTAAATTTATCTACACTTCAATATGATCAGGTTTCATTTAGGGATCAAGTGAGAATTCATGGAAGAAGATGGGGAATATTTTGTGATGAAAGGAAACAATTCTGGAGAAGTTAGATTGGACACCAGCCCATTGATGAGACTGTGGAACCCACATTAAAAACCCAATGAATCCCAAATTTGGTGGGAGACTATAAGACATATCTAGGAATAAATCACTCTTCAGTATTCAATGATAATTCGGACTCCATGGTGGTCATTAAGGAGGCCCAAGTTAGAGATAAAAGTCTGGTCCAGATTCTGTGGCCCAGAAACACATCCAACTAATATAATCATATCTCCGAATATAAAACTCAAATGGTCCCACAATTTACAGACGGTTATGAGACATCTAGGGATCCATTTTATTCTTCTATGGCCCACTCTTATTCGGCAATCTAGAAGGTCTTCCAAGCATGTCTGTTCGGTGGATGAAAGCTTGCTTCCACCTCAGGTCAAATGTGGAAAAGTCCAAATTCTACAAGCTTTCCACCACCTATGGACTACCGAAATTAATTGAGCTACTTTGTACTATTGTAGGCTCGACCCGAGGGCTCAAAAATTCCTATTTAAGGCAGTGGTGTTGGAGGATTTAGGAATATTTGGTGCTTTGTTCAATTGTAATGTTATACTGCAATTTTGTTGTCTCAAATTTGTCTTTCACATGTAAGTTGTTCAATTCACTTTAGTTTCTTAATAAAAGTTCTTCTTCTACTCTTATTCTGTTGTTATTCATATCACTTTGATACCATTGGATCAAGGTGTGAATTTATTCAAACCAAACCTTGTGAAATTATTCACACAACAGTGGAGTGATCATTTTATTTTTGTTGTTTTCTTTACTTCTCCATTTCCTCCCTCATGAGTCTAATTTCCGCTTCCATTAAAACCATGGGATCAATGGAGGTCTAACCCACTTATGGGTTGATCCAAGGGAGTATCAAGGGGCTGGATTGGATGTTATTTATCACCCCATTAATGTATAATCACTTCTTTAATTGATATTTCTATTTGATTATTTTTAAACTCCAACCTTTTTGAATTTAAGGCCACACACTTCAAGTGCTAATACGAACCTTTACCTTGAAGTGATCAAAACATTGATCCTTCAAGTGTATAGTTGATTAGTATTAAAGTGTGTAGGCATTAAACCAGTAAGTGATGATGTTGTTTTATCTCCTTAAATGAACCCATCTCAAATATAAGAAATTGAAATCATTGAAAAGGAAATACGTCCAATCCACCCCGAGAAATAACCATGGATCAACTCATTATTTTAAAGTGAATTCACTTAAGTATCTTAGAGTTCCTTTAAACCCATCTAAAATCAGCCCATGTTGGCCACTTCATATCCAAAAACAGTCCATAGAATGTACGTGTCTATAGGTTACTTCTTATGTCTCTGAGGATTCAACAACCCAAGCTAAACTACAAGGACCGTCCTACCTTCTTCTCTTGGGTAAATTTGAGCGAGAATCAGGTAGTCAAAGAGAAGAGTTTGAGGGGCTATACTCTAATACGAAGTGTTCAGGCATTCCTATGTATCCCAAGAGGATGGGAATTAAGTCTGACATAGTTCTTGAGATATTGTGCAGTTCAACGTCATGAGGTGAGGACGTTGGGAGATATTAGCTTAATGTTGTAGATCTCAAACCACTACAGTTTATTGTCATGTGGGATGAGTGATGGGTACTTTTACGCCCTTCATCCTAGATGGATCACGCAGTTTTACATCATGTAGTTAGGACAGAAGAGTTTAAAGTCCTGAGGGACTATATAGATATTAGTTTATGGTCATAATACTCAGACCGTAACAATATATATGTTGCTCATAGTTTTAACATCATGTAGGATGACAAAAAAGTTTAACACCATGAAGGATGGAACAATTTAAGGTCATGTATGACCATATAGATCTTAGTTTATGGTCATAGAGCTCGGAC
Organism: Viscum album; assembly: GCA_963277665.1. Lineage (NCBI taxonomy): Eukaryota > Viridiplantae > Streptophyta > Magnoliopsida > Santalales > Viscaceae > Viscum > Viscum album. The sequence continues at coordinate 166,160,283 of OY728165.1, read as the reverse complement.
ATTAATGATATATCTACCTCTCGGAGTTTTAATGTCGTGTAGGATGATAAATAAATTTAACGTCATGTCGGATGGGTGATAAGTAGTTTTATGTCCCTCATCTTAGATATATTACATAGTTTAACATAGTGCGGTGAAGACAGAACAATTTAAGGTCATTTAGGACCCTATATTACTCAATAAAAGTACTTACTGAGGAATTTAGCATTCGTGGGAGGAGTTATGCGCTCATCATCCATGGTAACCAGGGAGTACACTCCATTGGGATAAACCTTGTGAATGATGTAAGGTCTTTCCCATTTAGGATCAAATTTGGGTTTTTTCCAACCAGGTATCATTGGTGTTCTTAGAAATAACACCATGTCACCTTGCAAGAAATGGAAGAGGCTGACTTTCTTGTTAAAATCTTTGGCTATCTTGTTCTGATTCCTCTCCTGATTTTGCAAGGCACAAAGCCTATTCTAATTGTGTGCTTCCAGATTATCCAGAAAGATTTCAGCTACCATATCTATAATATGATAATCATAGATAGCTGTTCGCAATAAGGGAAACTGAATATCTATGGGAAGGAATGCCTCAGTTCTATACACCAGGTAATATGGGATCACCTGAGTGGAATTGTGAGTCGTTGTCTGATACGCCCAGAGAGTGTTGCGGAGTTTTTCCGGCCAACTCCTCTTATTTTGACCAACCATATTTTTTAAAATATAAAAGATAGTTTTTTTAACGCCTTGATATTCTAATTTTCTTGCACAGAGTGTGAGAGGTACGGTTAGAATAGATGTAGTACTTGGCATATAACTTCTTCAGTTCGGTCACCTGGAAGTTGGTGATGTTATCAGTGAGGATGTTGTGAGGGACTCAAATTGGTAGATGATATTAGAGATCACAAATTCAACGATAGACCAGGCCTTGACCTTTTTGAGAGGGACTACCTCTACCCACTTGGAAATTAAATTCGTAGCGGGCAGGATGAAATGACACTAGAAAGTTGTCGCTGGTGGATAGGTTCCCATGAAATCGAGTCCCCAGACTGCAAAGGACCAAGAGTACATGGTAGTGTGGAGAGGCTCTAGTGTTTGATGCAAAAAATTAGCATGGATTTGGCATGCATTGAACCTCTTTGAAAATCTCACACAGTTACAAATCTTGGCGGGTCAGAAATACCCCAATCTCTGGATCTGATGAGGGAGTTTCGGCCCTATTTGATGAGCCCCATCAGAACTGGCATGAACCTCCTACATGACATGAGAAATATCACCTCCTTGAATTAAATATAATAGAATCCCATAATACTCATGACATAGAGGATCTTTTCAAGACTAGGACCCCTATAGAGGGTGAACTGCAATGCATGTCATTGGATTGATTCACTCACGCTCAGCTCAGTCTACCGGGAGATTATCGTGCTGGAGGTACTCAATGAAGGGGGTATTTCAGTTAGGATTCACTTCCAACACCATTTTTGGGGTCCTGGGTGTCCTAACATGGAGGCATCGATGGTAAGGTAGCTTACCTATGTGTTATCATCACCGTCTGGAATAACTGGAGTGATGAATCTCCGATGCACCATGTGGATAACAAAATAACACTGATCAGAATCTATAAGAGAGGTATCCAAGTTGTCAAAGGTGTCGGCTTGACCATTCTAGTACCAAGTGATATGATTAACTTCTGGCTGATATGGGAACTGGGCCATCAGCTGGAGGGTAATTTCTAACAGTGGCATGAGCTTCAGCATCCTAATGACGTAGTCACTGTTTATTTGTTTGATGACTAGCTCAGAGTCCCCTTTCACATGTTAGTTGGGGGGCATCAATCATGATGGCTAGATCGAGACCAGTAATGATACCCTAGTACTCTACCTCATTGTTGGTACAACCTTCTGAAAACAGGAATGAATATGGCAGAACAACTTGTGATGGCGTGATGAAGATGATACCTAGACCCACTTTATTGAGTCTGGGATCATTGATTCTTCTGTCAGTAGGGCTTCAGGAATCACCATAAAAGAGAATTTTCAAACACAAAATTTCTTGATCTACTGATATGATGGCCTCATCCAAAAAATAATGATCCTGAGATTGGTGTGCGAGAGCTGGATGGGTGGCATGGAATTTTTCCAATGACTATCCCTTGATAGCCTTCTGGGGTAAAATCATGATGTCTAACTGCTAGATAATCACTTCCCACTGAGCTAGATGTCCTCTCAACATGGGGTAGTTCAGAATGTTCTTCAGCGGATCCACTTGGGACACTAGATGTATCTCATGATGTTACTGGTAGTTTTTCAATTTCTGCGCAGTGAATACGAGCACAAGGCAGATCTTCTTGATATAGGAATAACTCATCTCTTTATCAAGGAGCATGCAATTTTGATAGTATAAACTCTTCTCTATTTCCTCATTGTTCTTTTGGGAAGGAAGGGAGATGTGAGATCATTCTAGAGTGGTCACATATTGGACCAAAGGATTTCTAGAAATAATTGGCATCAGAACCAGAAATTGTAACAGGTACTCTTCATTTCCTCAAAAGTAGCCTCACACTATTCATCCTAATGATTAAGGGAACCATTCTTCATGATCTTGGAAAAGGGATTACACTGGCCAGCCATAATTTTGATCATTTGGAGTATATATGCTAATTTTCCTTTAAAGACTTGAATCTCCTTAATATTTCTCGGAGGATACATTTGACTAATGGACTTAATCTTCTCTGGATCGATCCCGATGCCTCTATATCTAACAACAATGCCGAGAAACTTTCTGGATGTGACCTTTAAGGCACACATCAAGGGTTCATCTTCAGATGGAAGGAATAGTGGAATCCAAACACTTTCTATAGGTCATTGAGATGGTCCTATAACTGATGATATTTGACCACCAGATCATCCACGTAGAATTCAACTAATTTCTCAAGGATCAGCTTAAATATGCAATTCATGACACGCTTATAGGTGGAACCTACATTATTTAGACCTAAGGGCATTAACTGGTAGCGGAAAGTAACTTTTGTTACCTTGAAGTCTATAGAAACTTCATCCTCAGGGGCCATTCAAATTTGGTTATACCCAGAATACCCATCCTTGAAGGACAGATCCTTGAACCCAGGGGTGGTATCAATCAATAGTTCCATCGTAGGAAGGGGAAAATCTTCCTTTGTAAAGTGACGGTTGAGATCCTGGAAGTCGATGAAGTCTCTGATCTATCCATTTTTCTTCCTAACGGGCACAATATGGGCTAACCATCTAGGTTACTGGACATCCATGAAAAAGTTGGCTCAAATGAGCTAATCAACCTTGGCCTAGACCATGGAACCATGATAAGTATGCATCTTTCTAGGACGCTATATGAACCCGCAATGATTTTCTGAAAGACTGAGGTGGTGGATGGAGACATGAGGATCTTGTCCTGGCATCTCATCATAACTCTGGTAAAAACACATCATGATGATGAATCAGGAATTCCACACATCGCCATTTCTCTTCAACAGGCATAAAGTCACTAATCAATGTGGGTTTCAGATCCATCTTGTTGTCTAGGTTCACCTATACAAATTCATAAACTATGGTGGAGGCACCCTCTTTGAATGTGGTAGAAGCATCCTCCAAATCCACTTCTTCATTTATGGAGAATGAATCTTCAATGGGAGCAAATTCTTCTAAGTTGACGGATACTGAAGGGACACGGGTTCCTGCCTGAGTGGCAGTGGACACCGTGTTGAGAGCTACTGTACTGTTGGAACCATAGTGATGAAAGATATCGACCCAATCTCATCTGGCCTTTGGCCCAAGGGTCCATGCTTGAATATATCGAAGCAATAGTGGCATGTTGTCTAGTGTCGGTGTATCCCATCCCATAAAAGCAATCAAGTATGGCATATTATAGTTGCCATGGCATAGACATCCTGATAACTTATGGGGGTAGGGGGCTCTGGGATTACCCAATACTGATTTTTATAGGAATATGAGGTGATATCTCAGCATCCCTTAGACTTGGGAATATTCCTCCCCCTGGTTTTAGAAACAAAAAATCATTGCCCCAAGTCCTAGTTCATGGCCACCAATTAGTGGATTGGGATATTTTAGGCATCATCCAGGTCTACCCATAGGTCTTCAACCTCATTATCCTAAATATGCTTGTCCTTTCTCTTGTAAAATTCAGTATCTAGATAGCTTGCTTCACAAGTGGCAAAGGAAGACATGTCTCATTGGAGTATTCCTACTCAACCATTAAGAGATTACTTGATTCATTGTTGATATGAATAAGGGATTTTTGTGTGTAGGTGGAGCCATAGCCTACCCATTAACACATTGTAGGTGGTTTCATGTGTGACAACCATGAACTCAGTGCTGGCTACCAGGCCATTGAACTAGGTCATCAGGTAGATCTTTTCAACCGGTGTCTGTTCCGTCCTGTCATAAACATGAATTTTTAGGTCTGAGGGACTCAGATCATCCTTAAATAGCCCCATCTTTCATAGACTCTAGGATTGGATATGTTTTATTCTAAATCCTATGTCTACAAGGCCACGACAAACCTCAACATCTTTGAAATGTCCCGTGATGTACAGCGGGCAGATATTCCCCTGTATGGGAGAACATTCATCTTTTCCAGAGAATGATAAGATGGCATGGCATTTTACATTCTTGGCTACCTCAGCTTGGAAAGATTCTGCAATAACTACCTCTGTGTCAAACAAAAGGGGGCTTCTTAAATCCTTGACAAGGGCCTCACACATATCCACTGACAGGAGAAGATCCTTGAGGATTGAGAGCCTTGTAGGAGTGATCACATGATGCTTAAGAATATCATACTTCCGTGACATGCATGAACTTCTACTAACCAGAGGCCGTAACATGGAAGGAGTTATGATGGGTCATTTTGGCTGAACTGGTAGTCGATTGGTGCTTGGAATATCCCATTTTCCACTAGTAAAAACTTATGGAGCGACTAATAGATTAGAGATAGATGACTGATTTTGATCCTAAATATAACGTGGTTGATCATAGCATGGTCATGGTGGTTCCATCTGGTCATGTAGCACAAAATGCGGTGAAGACAGACCCAGTGGAACCAGATGAGAAGGATACACATGCTAAGATCTAATCTAGGCATATTGTCGGGTTTCAGTGTAATACACATCCTAGATGGAATTATTGGTCGAGGCATTTTGACGACTCACATAATCATGGCTCCATTGATGTTGGTGATGACTGGGGACTTTAGGATGATCTTTCTGGAGCTCCTCATCATCAGGAATCCTGTAGAGGTTTACCAGCTCCATGGTGTTAACCAAAGAGCACCCTTGATCATCACTTGAAGACTCCTCCATTGCTTGAGGGCTTGGGGGAATTCTCCAACTCTGGGGGAATGAAGTCACTGAGGGTACGGGATGACGATGGCATCAGTGGGAGACTCTTATTTCTCTTGTTCCACCGATTTTTCCCTTCTGGGAGGAGGAAGGATGAGAGGCTGATGCAGGAGTAGGGGATGTGTGTGAAATGGTGACTTTTGAAGTCTCGAGTCAATTCAAACATTCATGGATAACACCATGGGCCCGAGAGACTACCTTACGGGCCATCCAGTCATTGAATTTTTGAGATACATGGATGGAAACCTGCTGCCACTAACTTTTTGGCCACTATCACCATCAGAATTTATGAATACACATGACTCCTATTTTGGTTCTAGACCTAGCCTAGCAATGTGGTTATCAACCTAGTCTTGGAGAAATTATTTAAACACATAGAAATGCTTGAGGGTGTGACTCAGGATCCTATGATAGGGGCAGTAGTTAGGTCGATCAGTGAGATATAACTCTTCAGGTATCCTATATTTTCACAACTGTAGAATTACTAGTTCTAAGGAACATTGAAAATAAATGGGGACTTAAGCCTCATTAAATGAATAGGTCTGGTTCCTTCTATCTGAGATGGGGGATCTGAGATCTTGGACCTGATGAGGGGTTGGAGGAGCCTGTCAAGTAGACGGAACCTTATTATCTCTCCTAGGTGTAGGGGGTGTGTTATGCAGGTGCTTCAGCCGATTCTGAGGCAAGTACTGCTAGCCAGGAAGTTTCACCTGAGTTGGTGGGCCTTTGTGAGGTTTGGAGGTGGATTCACTAGTAATAACTCTAGCTAATTGGGGGATACTATTTGGTTTACCATGGTGTGCTTAGCCTTGGAGGCCCTTCTCATGGGAACTACAGGAGGAAACTGATGTGCCTTCTTGGCCTGTTACAAGGATTTCTCTAGACTATGGGCCTTATCAGAGAAATCCAAGAATCCTCTAGAGTAATTCTGAGTGATTGGGGAGGGGACCGGTTTAGTTTTTAAATTTTACACACACATTGTCAGAAGATGTTTCTAAGTCAGTGACATGTCAAGAGAGTAGGTGAGGCCTTTCCACTGGGTGACAAAGTCTGTGACGTGCTTTTCAGGGATCTATTTGCACATGAAGAGGTTTTCAATACTCATCTTCTGGGAGGTATAATTGAACTGATAAAGAAACTAACTATAATGATCCTCTTATCTCAATACTGAAATAATGGGTGGTTGGTTGTACTAGACAAACGCAGGGCCCTCCAATGTTTTTATGAAACACCGATGTTTGGTAGGCTCCTACTGCACTAGAGTTCCCAGCATGGGTCTAAACCTTGAGATTAAGTTGGCTAGATGCTGCAGCGGATCGTCCATACCATTGATGGTGGAAAAGGTAGGATTTTAGAAACTAGGGGTGTTGTAATATCATCCACCCATACAATATATGGCTTTCCATCAAGCGTAATTTTCTCCTGCCGAGTTTCCGAAGCCTGAAGGCAGAAAATATTGCTACCATAGGATCATCTGGGAAGGTATTCCTATCTTGAAGAGGACCCCTAACTACCAGTGTGTTGGCGGGTTCCTCAACAAGATAATCAGGCCTAGCCTCTCATGGTGCGGCTGCTGGGATGACCTATGGAGTGGTTGAGGGAGCTTGGGATGGGTCCCAGAGAGGGTTATAATGCAATTCAAGAGGATATAGTGTGGTTTATCACACCCTCTTTCTAAAAAATCTAGTATCCACCCGATCTTTGTGGGTGGGACAGTCAAGTTCCCCCAAAGGTAATTCACTAGGGGGAGGGTGTACCTGCCCATCCTACCTTGGTCGAGGATCACTGTAGTCTTGTCATCATTCCACAACACATTCAGTGAGAAGGTCGTCAACCATATTTTTAGGCTCTACAAGATTTTGACACAAAGAATCCTTTTCAGGATCATCCTTCATCTTCTACACTAATCCAGACAGGTCAATGGGCTTTATGAACCTAATATTCTCTTTTCCCTTATTGGGATTCCAACCGAGGGATAATGAATCAGTTGGTACAAGATGTCCCAGTATATTTCTTTGTTGTCGAGTAATCCTTCCCAATGGATCCAATAGGTGTGGCACTCCTTCAAGGGATAAGTTCTCTTCAAGGAGCTCTAGATCGTTCTCCGCATCTAATAGGTTGGCCATGTTGACTGCGATTGTACCATGAGTCATATTTTCAATATTGCATGAAAAGTTGGGATGGTGCTAGGTATAGATGAAATTAAGTACCTCATACTTCCCTCAACCACATATCTAAAATTATGGGGATGTCTCCTTGATAATTTTGCGGAGCACATTAATGCTCTGAACGCGTCATTTTTTGAGGGTCTAATGGAAACTGGGGGACTCCGGGCGTTGGGCAATAGGGAGGGCAGCCAAATCAACTATATGGTATTTCTGGAAAATATTTTTAAAGTGTTCCTGAATATTGGGGTAATTTATCTACTGATAACGGAGATAGAAGTGCTTTTCTCAAGGGGTTTAGAAAAAGTATGCGACCTCCTCCTGGTTAAGCGGTTCTAGGACAGTGATGTTTGTAGTTTCAACTGGCTAGAATATCTCTATATAAAGATCCACTGTAAGGATGTCCCACAAAATTCATGGCATAGACTCGGGATTCAGCCCTTGGTTTCCCCATTCATCAATTATGGGTAGATGAGGGACCGGTAATAGTATCGAAGTAGACCATTGAGACAGCAGGTTGTCCAGTGGAGAATTTGATGAATGAGCTGATAAGCCTCCGTATCTTGGGTTTTCCTCTGAGGAATATAAAAATTGAGCCACAACATCATGATAAGACGGTCTAGCATTCATAGCTTCTTGCGCTGGGGCTGTAGCTACTGGAGGTGGGTCAGGCTACGTTTTGTCCTCTATCGGTCCCCAGAATAACTCTACGTGATCTCTAGTTAAGGTAGAGAATGATTATGTTGATGATAGGGAGGACTATAATTCTATACCCCTATAATAGGTCAAATCTTCTTCCTCTTGTATATACCTTTGGAGGGAGGTGGGAATCTGGTGGAACTCACATTCTGGGAGGATGAGGCTTATACACCTTGTTCCTACCCTATCCCTTGACAAAGAAGATCGGTGTGAGGGTTCCATTATTGAATTGCATTCTACCTCAGATTCTGAGAATCAAACGGGCTTAATCATGGATTGAATCTTATCAGTATTCTTCTTATGGTTTTGGTGACCCGCCCTCTTCCCTTGGGAAGGTTCATCAGGATATGGTTGGTTTTTGGCGCAAGGAGGACCTTCAGCCAAACTGGTTCTGGGGTGGAGAGGACATTCACCGGGGTGAGTCAGGGTGTGAGGAGAACCTAGAAAAATGTCCAAAGGAATGCTGGGAGGGCCTCTGCATCCACTGGCTAGCGCACAGATAGAATCTCTATGGGAAGGGTTGGAGCAGGTAGGACCTTCGATGGAGATAGTGGGAACATGGGAAGTACCTCCATGATTGTTTCCCCTATCAGTGACGGTATGAGTGGGGCCTTCGTACTGGTCAAACTGAACACAGGTAGGACCTCTGTGCAGGGAACCGGTGAAGCAAGGCTGATCCAAGCTTCTCTAATTGCCTAGATGTGGAGTACCATCTTCAGTTGTAGTAAGAAAATGAGGAAGTCCCCCATACTGGTGGTTTACCGAATAAGGAGGATCTTCTCATCACAGATCTGCGATAGGAGGAATGCTCCATACCTAGGATCATGGGTGCAAGAGACACCTTTCTGATAGATGTCAATATGGTGGGGAGGACCTTCGGTCAGACCGATGGTGTCATGGGGAGGACCTCCATGCCGATCTTGGTAGTAGGGAGGACTTGTTCTCTCATTGGTGGTGGCATAAGGAGTACCTCCTTACAGGATGTCAACATCATGGGTCGGCCCGCGATGAAAGCCACCTATGTCGGCGACTAGGAGAGTCATCCCAACCTACTCGGGGGTGGTTGGGGCCTCTATTCAGGTCGGGCATATAAGTTTCCATGTTCAGTATAAATAGGGAATTGATGGAATACATCGGGGGTGGAACGGTCCACTATATCCATCGATGATGATGCCCCTTGGTGGGTGCCCCCATCAACATGCGCCCGATGTTGGCATTGGGTTAACCAGATTGGGGTCGTTGGTGCAGGCATAATACTCACCTTCTCCTCATCCTATGGGGCTGGTTGGTGGCGCTGATTTGGCCTGGTAGGATCCCTCCTTGGCAGCCCCCGAGATTGGACTACAGCCGGGCTGGCCCATACATCCCTCACCTCATTGGTGTAGGAAAGGGAGTCATCAAAGCACTCCTGGGAGAGGCTCCTGAAATGATTGTAGATTGGAGTTGGGAGCAGTGTCTCCTTGTGTGCCCCTTGAGGGAGGTTTCAATAATGAGGTGCAGAACTTTCTAGGTCTTATCCTTCCATATCCTGAGTTGGGATAATCCCCTCTTCCTTATATATTCGAACGAGGTCATTAATCACCCTCGTCTGAACCAGTTCAGATGGAGAGATGGGGTGTGGATGCCCATAATCCATACATGTGGAGTCCATTGTAGAAGATTTTGAGCCTCATTGGATTTCCAGTTTGGTGTTCCCCAACCCCTACGTCAGTGGGTGGGTGGTGATCGGTTTCCTGTCATGGCAGCTTGGGTCCTGCAAAGAAGGAAGATTCAACCATTAGTGCTAAAAGAAGGAAAGTGACGTCCAATGCCCTAGTTCAATTCTGTCTTCCATGGTTGGTAAGAAGGATCCATGTTGACAACATCACAAACTGGGATGTCCAACATTCAATTTCTTCGAACTCTATTGAGTTTTAGGCGAGGCCCACTATTTTCTTGGCAGGACTTGGTGTCGGATAACTAGATCTAGTGACACGCTAATCCGCTGATGTCTTGAACGCTACTAATCTCCCCATTGAGGAGAATAAATTCAGGTTGAGTTCACCATTTTTGTTTCCAACCCTTTCAATGGGATGTGCATCCATCTGTGGGAACAGGTTTCATTATTTACCTACATTCCCACATTATAAATACAGGCGGCATCTGTTACTTACTTAGGGTTGTTTTCTCCTTGATCAAAACTGGATAATGGGATTTCGGTTCTTCCTTCCATGGATTCCTCCTCAGAACTCATTACATAGTCCGGGTCACCCTGAAATATTAAGACGTTGTTCATAAAACTCTTCTCAGTGCCATATATTTGTGGACATTGGTTAATTACACTAATTCTATTAGGACATTCCAAAGTTTCAAGTCGGGGTAGCAACCTTCGATCTTGTGAGTAGTCATGTTGGACATCACTGATATGTCTGGATGCTGAAACACAGATGCATTGGGGTTTCTTCCCCTTATGATAGGGCTTCTCAAGGCACAAAATCCCAAATCATCCCATGTCGAGTGCGGGGATTTTTATTTCCATGGGCATGTCCCTGAGGTTTTCCATAGCTTCCCATGTTTAACACAGTGTATGCTGAGAGTTTAACGTCAAGTGGAGATGAATCAAACTAATCAGAAAACTATTGTGAGCGGATCGAAATGTCTAATGAAGATGGATCTAAGGATGCATGGGTCCCTATACACTACTAGAAAAACAGGTATTTGCGACGGGTCATTTGCGACGGGATCCCGTCGCAACTGGCTTTTCGCGACGGGGGCCCGTCGCAAATGGCCCGTTGCTGAAAACGGTGTCCCAACAACACTTATTTGTGACGGGCCCGTCGCTAAAGCCTTTTTTTTGCGACGGGTATTCTCCCTGTCGCAAATAGTACTCCGTATATTGGTAAAAAACTTTTAAAATACTATTTCCGACGGGTCCCGTCGCAAATACTTGTTGCGACGGGCCCACCGCAAATAGTTTTTGCGACGGGTCCCGTCGCAAAAACCTTTTTTTTTAAAATAAAAAACTATTAATAAATTATTTTAATGCATATAATAATAATACTGTTTGCGACGGGCATAGTATCCCGTCGCAAATACTATAAAAAATAAAAATAATAAATTATTAATAAATTATTTTAATTAATATAATAATAATCCAATTATAATTCAAAAATAAAAAATAATAAAATATTAATAAATGATTTTAATTAATATAATAATAGAATTATAATTCAGAAATAAAAATAATAAATTATTAATAAATTATTTTAATTAATATAATAATAATAGAATTATAATTCAAAAATAAAAAATAATAGAATATTAATAAATGATTTAATTAATATAATAATATTAGAATTATATTTTCATAAATAAAAAAATATTAATAAGTTATTTTAATTAATATAAAAATAATAGAATTATTTTACATTCAAATATTAAAATAATTCAAGTACTACAAACAAATATAATTAAATTATAATATTATAAAATTTTAATATATATATATAATTTAATATTATAAAATATAAATAATATTATTATTCATATTAATATTGTTATTTCAAAATGTAATATTATTAATATTTTATAATGACACATAAACTACGAATAGAAAAAAAATCATATTTTGATTTCAAAAATTTTATAACATAAAAACAAACTCTAATCTGAAAAAGGGGGGAGGGGGGATCTGCAGATGGTGGTGGAGGAAACTCCATCCCTAAATCATGAGTGAGTCAGCGCATGTACTCCATCATATTTTGATTACCAATAATTAGGAATAATTACCAATAATTAGGAATAATAACATTATTAGTATATTTTATTATTAATATTAAAATAATATAATTTTCTATATTATATACAATTCTCCTTTCATCTGTGTGTTTTCGGTCTCCACATACAAATAATACATGTGGAGATAGAAAACACACAGATGAAAGGAGAATTGCCTATAATATAAAAAATTATATTAATTTAGTATTAATAATAAAATATACTAATAATTTAATAATGTTATTATTCCTAATTATTGGTATTTATTATTAATTATTAATATTTATTCTTAATTATTGAAAATTATTACTAATTATTCCTAATTACCATTAACTATGAACAATACTAATAATTTAAATTTATTAAGTAACAAAACAATGTAAACATAATTAAATAACAACTAATTAAGAATAATTGAAACTAATAAAAAATTTAAAATAAATATTAATTTAAAATGAACATAAATACCTTGAAAATTGATCTGAGCTTGATCTCTGATCATTCTTGAAAACTTCAATATTAACTCCAGAGAAAAAAATTAAACTTGAGAAACACTGAACTCTAGAAATATAATTTTGAGAGAAGGAGAAGATGGAGAATTAGAATGAATTGAAAAAAACGGATGGGGGTATTTTTAGGTTAGATTATTTGTGATGGGTCCATTTGCGACGGGTATCCCGTCGCAAATAATATTATTTGTGACGGTACCCATCGCAAATACCTTAGCCATCATTTATTACGGTCAACGGTTAAATAGTTATTTGCGACGGGTCCCGTCGCAAATAACCACCTGCCGACATACTATTTGCGACGGGGGAATATTCCCGTCGCAAATACCTTTTACCACCGCCGGTTATTTATGATCGGCAAAAACCTCCCGTCGCAAATAAGTTTCCCGAGATGTGGCGCGCACGCGCGCCAGTTCTTTTGTGACGGGAAAAGCAATCCCATCGCAAAAGGCAACTTATTTGCGACGGGAAAATACCCCCGTCGCAAATAACTTTTTAACGAAGCTATTTGCGACATGATTTATCCTCGTCACAAATAACCCGTCGCAAATACCCATTTTTCCCGTAGTGATAAAAGGGATTCCAGGGTTTAACATTGGATAGGATTGAACCTTTGAGAGGTTTCCTATATACCTTATCCCTAGATAGAGGGCTCAAAACCCACGTATTTCATGTTAAGATATAGGATCAGGGTTTTAACGGAGGACACCAACCCGAAGATGACACTAGAGATTATGTTTGGATAGCAGCCCATACCCAGAGGGACACTCTTGGTTGGATGGTTATGGATTGTGTGGGCCTTATGTGTGGTTAGCTACCTAAATGGATGGATTGATCCCACTAGGATGTGGTGGCCTAAATAAGATTCATGATTGATGATGGAGGATTGAATGAAGTGGATGATAGTAATGGGATGGAATCGATGTAAAGATGACAGTGATATAGTGCTAGAGACTCATAGAGGCTTCCTATGTATCCCTATTCCAAAGAATCAAAGTCAATGTAGTTTAGTGGAGTGATAGGACACCTGAGGAGGTGACCCATGAGAATAGACACATGGATGGGACCTTGAGGAAGTGAAACCTCCATGTTGGGGTATGACCTTCCTGAAAAACAAAGGGGGCTCAACGGAGAGACTAGTATGGGACATGAATGATGAGCTTGAACATCATGGAGGATTCCTAAGTATCCCTGTGACAGGGAATCCAATTCCATGTAGTTCAGGATGGGGGTATAGAATCGTGGTATGCATAGAGAACAGCTCCCCAATGATACGCTAGGGATTACACTTGGTAAGCAGCCCGTGTTGTTTTGACACCTGGTGTAACATCCCAGGTAAATAAATAATATGAAATTTTCATATTTATTAATATTTTTGAATAAAATATTAATATTACTTTAAAAGGGATGCTATGTTCGATGGTGTACCCAATACGCAACAACGAGTTTCTTCGAGATCTTACGTTGCACACTAATAATATAATAATATATTTTTAAATAGTAGTTAATGCCTAGCCGTTGTAATGGCGGGAATGAAAATAACTAACTAAAAAATGATTATATATGTTTGTTAAATATTTTAACAATTAGCCAATAAATGATATAGGCTTAAAATATGAATGAACCCAATTTTAAGCATAAATATTCTAATAATATTTAAAAGGTCAATTAACCACCTTTTAATGAAAAACCCTTTTCAAATACATTTTTTGTTAATTTTATATGTTATATTTAAGAAAATAAAATACATCTTTATAATCGGGACATCAAAAATTACTTTGTGTAAAGTTTTGTTATTTTTCCGATAAAGTTCATTTTTTAATTAATAGTGAAAAATGCTATATTTTAATTCAAAACCTCATTTTAATCTAATTTATTTATATGGTTAGATTATCTATTTAATTGGTTCTAAAGTTTATTTAGAATATATTTTTACCATTTAATCTAATGGTGGTCATTGTGATTAATTTCACTTTGAAATTGGATATAAACATGTGTCAATCTTGTGATAGATATTGTTTCTTAAAAACACGCTATTTGTTTTGACAATGAGAATTAATTATAAAATTAATTAATGAAACTTATATGTTTTGAATTTGTTAAAATTGAAATAATTTTTGAATTTGAAATATCAAATATATCTTAGGGTGATTTTTTGGTATTTTTCTGACAAATGTTCATATTTAATGAATAGTGAATAATACTGCATTTTACTACAAAATTGCTTTTTCATCTAATTTATTTATATAGTTATATTGTCATTTTAATTGGTTTTATGGTATAATTTAATTATATTTTCATCATTTAATACAATTTTGGTCATTGGATGTAATTTCACTTTTAAATTGGATATAAAAACAAATCAATCTTTTGGTAGATTTTACTTCTTAATAACCCGCCTTTGGTTTTGGCCAACAGGAATTATTTTTAAATTAATTTCTGCAATTTTTGTGTTTGGAATTTGATAAAATAGATTCCATATTTGGAATCATAAGGTACAATTTATGTAATTATTACTCTTTTGTTTTTCGACATTATGAATAGTAACAACAGTAATTATCTTTAATTATCGTGATTAATTAGTAATCAGGTAGTTAAGGGTAATAAAATAATATCATAAAAATAGAAAATGACTCAAACATGTGTCCTAATGCTACTGGTTGTGTCATGGAAGACCATGGGATGCCTTGTACCAACCTTGGTACCCCATGGAATCACTTTAGTGTGATAGTGACCTTTTATCATTTTTTAAAGAATGGAAAATGTAACTAAAGTATGTAAAACCTAAGTAAAACAATTCTAATTTTGTCTACATAAATGATCTCTTAGACTATAAATATTCATTGGAAAGCTAAAAATATTTCCTACATAATATTGTTTTTTATAATTTCTAGGCATTAAATAAATTAATTTATTTATGAGACCTTGATGATGCATTGATTACCTCATTAATGAATGATTTAAATAAAATGAAACGATAATGTACAATATAAGACTTCCACTTGTCAAAAACCTATTGTATGAGTGGATATCTAACCCTTATCACCTTATCCTCTAAATATGTCATTGTGGGTCCTTTAAAATCCTAAAATCATTATATAATAAAGTAACATTTCTTGTCTTTCCAAGAGTGCCCCTCCTCCCTCTTATAAAAGGTCCCCACCTGAAACACCTTACCCCCACCTCTAAAGCCATTGGCTCAGCCACAATCTACTCATTTCATCTCTCCACATCCCTCTATTCATTATATAAGCCTTACCTTAGGCAGAAAGCTCTTCAAGAAACCCTTTTGGTTCAAACCAAGAGGAGTTACTCGATTTAAAGGTAATGCTTTCTCTTATGTTCTTTTATTTTATTTTGCTTCTCCAACCCCCTAAACTCTTTTTATTCCATTATTTGGTAACAACACCAGTATCTTGAATATACTAGGATGTTGTTATGAGAATTATTCCAGCTACACTTACACACACCCCCGTCTAATGGTTAAAGAACATATTGTTCTTGTGGATGGTGAATTTATGCCTCATGAAATGATGATTGTTCAATATTCTTCTAACACCTTTCATGGTTTCCATTAATATGTCACTATATTTATATATTATATGTATTATGTTTATTTTTTTTATATTCTTCTATATTATTTAATTTTTTTCATACCTTTATGGTTTCCATTATGGGTAAACGCGATATCTTTATTTTAGGAAATGCGGACTACCGCCCCCTCAAAGTGATTTGATTAGTTAATGCCATATGTGGGATGTATGAAGGATGGAGTTATTGATTTTATATATGAAATTATACTGGAATTATAATATACCTTTATATCATTATGATTTCATTCTATTAAATACGAAATAGAAATGAAAGTAGCGTTCATACGTACGTACGGCTTACCGTCTCCATGAACGGTGCATTTCATTTATTACCTCTAAATGTTATATAATATTATAAATGCATGTATATACTGGATATATATGATATATATGATATCTACATAATGAAAATAATTCTTGATATAATGGATATTTTACCACAAGAACAACTTGTAATTATAAGAATTTAATTTTTGACTCAAGTACCAATGATTGACAAAACGACCGTTATTAACTTAAATAATTACATAATGTTCATAACATGGTAATAAGTGATATAAAAGGAATAATGAACATAAAAAAGGTTCTTAAGAAATTATAAATTAACTCTAGTTTATTATTCAGGAGATTAAAGAACAATCGAGTCAAGTCAGACACGAGGTAAGGGATCCTACCTCTCTCTTTCTTTTTAAGTACTCTCTTTTATGTCCTTTATTTTAAGCTTCTCTTTCTTATGTTGGGAGATGTTATTTTATATTAATATTACTCTAAATTTTATTTTCATATTATGAGAGACCCTATTTGATCTCGTCAATCCATTTTTGGAAGTTTTAAGTGGCATCGTTAGGCTGTCGAGTTTTCATAAGGGATTTTTCATCTCACTTTTATTCCTGTGAGATTCATGCTACATTTTCCAATATTTACTTTTGTGTGGTGTTTTACTTCCCATGATTGTATTCTTTGTGTAATATACTTTAATTTATGGGTATTCACATCTTTATTTTATGACCCTTCTTTCATGGGGTGTACGTTTTGGAAGTTACCCAAATCGGTAAGGGAACCTTTCACCCTCCTCTTTTTAAAAGACTTCTTTTGTTATTTCTTTTAATTTAAATATTATTATGTCGGGATATGTTCTTATATATCCTTATTGATGTAAAATTTATTTCCAAGTGATGATATATGCTTTTTTTCTCATCAACTCATTTTCTGAATTTTAATGTGACGCCATTAGGCTGTCGAATTTTCACAAGGGAACTTCTTAACCCAAATTCGATTTCTTTGGGTTCAACTTGTAGTTATTGAATATGTCATCCTATGAATATGTGTGAATGACCTTTGATTTTTTTACACTTAATATCCACTTATATTGGGTTTATTTATATTTTTCACGCATAATTATGAGATTGATTTATCCTTAATTTAAGGATACCTTTTTTATAAGGGATTTCATCTCATTTTACATTTATATTGAGACTTCATTGTTGTTATGCACCAATTCACTCTTATATGGTGTATATACTATCCTTTGGCATATTATATCATGAATCCCTTTTTTCTCATGATATTATAAAGTTCTCATTAAATGTTATTTCTCAATTATTTGTATTCGAGTGTCTCTCATTTTGTTAAAAACTCTTTAGCTAAAATATCGTTTTAAATGTTTTAATGATTTATTCTTATAAATATTTCCCATTAATACCCATTTTATCAAAATGGTTTTAAGGATTTATTTATATGGATATTAATGGTTTAAAATGTTAAAAGCTTCAAATTGGTATGGGACACTTTGATTCAAAAATCTCTTTATTAAATGTTTTAAATGGTTTTGAAAATTGTTTTTAGAATGGATTTATTATTTCAATATCTTAAAATGTTATATTGTTATTGAAATGTGGGAATGTTATCTTTTATTTATTCATAAGTTATGTGTTATGATTATGTTATGGTTATTTTCCATTGTTACGTATATAGGTGGTTCTGTGATAAACCTAGGGCAAGTGAGCCCGAGATAGCTCTCAAATGCCTTGGGTAACGAGACGGGGGGTAAACGTTAATGTTTCTCCTAAGAGATTTAGGGAATATACTGTTATGGGTATTCCAAATGTGAATCCCTATGTAGATGTGATAGCTAAAATGCATTTTTTGATATGGATTCCATAAGTTACCTCTATTATTTATGATTTCTATGTGTTACTCATAAATCTTATGATTTCCTTAGGTATGTTATGAATGAAAAGTTTTGGTTTAATTGATTTGTATTTATTGATGGGTTAATGTTTCCTTTACATATTTTATAACCCTTACTGAGCTTTTTGTGCTCTTCCCAAGTTTATGAAATTTTTTTCATAAGTCAAGGGATAGGTACTTGATGTGATGATAGTGTCGAGTAATTGTCAAGAAAGAATCCATGATTTATTTTAAATATGTTTCCTTTGATGGAAAAAAATGAATACTGTCTTTGTTGTAACCAACTTGTTTAAATGTGGAATGTAATGCATGATTTTATGACCTAATTCTCTAAAACTCTAAACCTGAAAAGTTCCTCAATGTGAATTCTTGAATAACTCAAGATTAAGTAATGTTTAAGTCTGGGGCCTTATAGTTGGTATCAAAGGTCGGTTTAGACATCTTTAGGGATTAGAAGTTTTCGTTAAACACATGATTAGTCCCTAGGATTATTATTTTAGTTAAATCCTTGTTTTATAACTTTTTCAGATCAAGGAAATTGAAGGAGGAGGATCTCAAATGACATTCTTATCTCTACCTGATGACTTGCTTACAATAATTATTGAAAAGTCATGTTCGGATGATTATGAAACTTTTTCTAGCATACAACTCACTTGCAAGCAGCTGTTTGAGATATCAAACACCTCCACTATACCTCATTATCATTGTGGATCATGGGTTGTATTTAGACAAATCCTATTTTCATAATATTCACATATTTTCAAGAAAGGTAAATATTATCAAGGCATTTTCAAATATTTTACCTTATCACAAGATTTTGAAGCATATTATGATTTTAAGGAAGGTTTAAAGAAGGAGACACTTATGAAACCTATTTATATTTGTTTTTAAAATATAGTCTCTCAGCACATACCTATGGTATTTTAAAAGAACTATTAACTGAAAGTTTCAACTCAAATTCGGTCAGACTATTTTATAGAAATCATGTCTTATAAGATGTTTTGAAATTATAATTCATACATGATTATTTTCCAAAAACTATTTTTCTGTGAACACCTATATGACCCATATTGTACAAGGTGTATTTGGATGGAGGAAACAAATGATTTTGAAGGATATCTAATTCATTTTTGTGATACATGGACCTTCTACCTACGTGAACAAGATGACGATGAAACCAAATGGACACCATGATCATGGTATGTTGTTCTTATTTTGGGAAATCGTTTTATTTTATCTTATGATGGTGAAATAAGACTTCAAGAATTAATATGTTGAGATCACAATGAATTTGTATTAAAATTATAGGTATAAGGAAACCATTGAGGTTAAAACATGTTAGGCTTATTTATGATATTTATAAAAAGCACAACCCATAAGATGGGTGACAACCTGCCACATCCAGCAAGGCCACATGAATCGAACCCACAACCGAAGGGCGACAAGGGTGCATGTCCTACCACTATCCTATGTGAAGTCCCTGGTTAGTATGACTTATTATTTTTAGTTAAATGATTTTATGGATCAAGAATAAATAGATTTTTGGAACTTATGTTTTATTGAATAGATATCCTTGGAGTAGGAAAATGATTTGGTGGCTGAGTAGTAAAGGTTATTTTGAAAGATGTTCTCTCTTTCATGGAAACAATATATTCATATAAAAAATAGAATACTTTTGTGTTTCAATTGAGGAGAAATGGTGGAATTTTATTTTCGATGAATCTATGTTTTTATTTTGGACATACGACAATTTGGTTTATTTATGAAAATGATTAACCTATCATAGAGAATATGGGATTAGGTTAATTACTTTTCAATATGAGACTTTAAGAGCAACTGATTTTATTTGGAGATAAATGCTTTGATTTATATTGGAAGACTCTGTGATCAAATCCTTCAGAGATTTGGGTTTCAATATTATTTTTGGTTACTTTGAAGAATTTTATAGATTGGTATTTATTGAATGGTCTTCGATGAACTTTTCGTTTTTTTGGACAAATTTTGGATTTTATGAGTAGTTTTTCTTTGTGTAAAAGATTATACTTTTTGGAGATTATCTGATCTTGTATTAACCATTTTGGTTTTTCTTAAGGTCTAAAGATGTGGGAAATATATAGTTCATCTTTTCTGGATTATGTGATTCTCTTGAAGTAGATTTTAGCACTTTTAATGCGAACAAGTCTTCCAAAATACTCATCTTTTCAAGAAAATATAAGTTTGTGTTAAAAATCTAGTAAAAGATAAAAGTCTACATGAAAAGTAAGTATGTTTCCTTATGTTAATCCAATAAATAAATTCTTCAATGAAAATAAACTTAAAACAAAAACTTTGTCTGTTAACTTTTCCTATGGGGGAATCAAATACCATTTAACCCATCACAAGTTTGTGATTTTCTATTGGTTAACTTTCTCCTTGACATGTTTTATATCACTCTCCATCAAAACATGATAGTTTGTTTTCTCCTCCATATCCATGTTTTCATGGAATCTTAGTATCTGTTGTCTCGGGTGACCTTTGTATCCCTTTTTCTTTATTTTAAAGTGATAGTTTTATTGACTACTTTTTCAATGTGGGTCTTTCAATGATGTTTCCGAGCCCAATTTGAAAATTGCGAGGACGCACTTCCCAAAAGGGGGGAAGGATGTAACATCCCAGGATAATAAAGAATATGAAATTTTCATATTTATTAATATTTTTGAATAAAATATTAATATTAATTTAAAAGGGATGCTATGTTCGATGGTGTACCCAATACGCAACAATGAGTTTCTTCAAGATCTTACGATGCACACTAATAATATAATAATATATTTTTAAATAGTAGTTAACGCCTAGCCGTTGTAATGGTGGGAATGAAAAGAACTAACTACAAAATGATTATATATGTTTTTTAAATATTTTAACAATTACCCAATAAATGATAGAGGCTTAAAATACGAATGAACCCAATTTTAAGCAAAAATATTCTAATAATCTTTAAAAGGTCGATTAACCACCTTTTAATGGAGAACCCTTTTCAAATCCATTTTTCGTCAATTTTATATGTTATATTTGAAAAAATAAAATACAACTTTTGAATCGGGACATAAAAATTTACTTTGTGTAAATTTTTTTTATTTTTCCGATAAAGTTCATTTTTTTAATGAATAGTGAAAATGATGTATTTTAATTCAAAACCTCATTTTAATATAATTTATTTATATGGTTATATTATCTATTTAATTGGTTTTAAAGTTTAATTAGAATATATTTTTACCATTTAATCCAATTCTGGTCATTGTGATTAATTTCACTATGAAATTGGACATAAACAAGTGTCAATCTTTTGATAGATATTATTTCTTAAAAACACGCTATTTGTTTTGACAACGGGAATTAATTATAAAATTAATTAATGCAACTTCTATGTTTTGAATTTGGTAAAATGGAAATAATTTTTGAATTTGGAATATCAAATATATCGTTGGGTGAATTTTTAGTATTTTTCTGACAAATGTTCATATTTATTGACTAGTGAATAATACTTCATTTTACTACAAAACTTCTTTTTCATCTAATTAATTTATATATTTATATTGTCATTTTAATTAGTTTTAATGTGTAATTTAATTATTTTTTCATCATTTAATACAATTTTGGTCATTGGATGTAATTTCACTTTTAAATTGGATATAAAAAAATCAATCTTTTGGTAGATTTTACTTCTTAAACACTCGCCTTTGGTTTTGGAAATCGGGAATTATTTTCAAATTAATTTCTTCAATTTCTGTGTTTGGAATTTGATAAAATGTATTCCATATTTGGAATCATAAGGTCCAATTTATTTAATTATGACTCTTTTGTTTTTTGACATTATGTATAGTAATGACGGAAATTATCTTTAATTATCGTGATTAATTAGTAATTAGGTAGTTAATGATAATAAAATAATATCATAAAAATTTAAAATGACCCCAAAATGTGTCTTAATGCTAATTATTTTGTCATGGTCTACCATGGGATGCCTTGTTCCAATCATGGGACCCCATTGAATCACTTTAGTGTGATGTTGACCATTTATCATTTTTTCTAAATAAAGGAAAATGTAACCAAAGTATGTAACAACTAAGTAATACAATTCTAATTTTGTCTAAATAAATGATATATAACACTATAAATATTAATTGGTAAGTTAAAAATATTTCTTAAATCATATTTTTTTTTATAATTTTTAGACATTAAATAAATTTATTTATATATGAAACCTTGATGATGCAGCGATTACCTCATTAATGAACGATTTAAATAAAATTAAAAGATAATGTAAAATATAAGACATACACTTGTAAAAAAACTATTGTATGGGTGGATATAGAACCCTTATCACCTTATCCTCGAAATATATCATTTTGTGACCTTTAAAATCCGAAACTCATTCTATAATAAAGTATCATTTCTTGACTTTCCAAGAGTGCCCCTCCTCCCTCTTATAAAAGGTCCTCACCTCTACCACCTTACCCACACCTATCAAACCATTTTATCGGCCAAACTCTACTCATTTAATCTCTTCCCATCCCTCTATTCATCATATAAGCCTTACCTTAGGCAGAAATCTCTTCAAGAAACCCTTTTAGTTCAAACCAAGAGGAGTTACTTGATTTAAAGGTAATGCTTTCTCTTATGTTCTTTTGTGTTATTTTGCTTCTCCAACCCCCTAAACTCTTTTTATTCCTTTATTTTGTAACAACACCAGTATATTTAATATACTAGGATGTTTTTATGATAAGGATTCGATCTACACTTACACACATACCCATATAATGGTTAAAGAACATACTGTTTCTGTGGATGGCGAATTTCTGCCTCATGAAATGATGATTGTTCAATATTCTTCAAACACCTTTCATGGTGGAAATTAAGATGTCACTATATTTATATATGATATATATTATGTTAATGTTTTCCATATTCTTCTGTATTTTACATTTTTTTCATACCTTTATGGTTTCCATTATGGGTAAACGCGATATCTCCATTTTAGGAAGTGCGGACTACCGCCCCCTCAAAGTGATTTGATTCATTAATGCCATATGTGGGATGTATGAAGGATATAGTTAGTAATCTTATATATTTAATTATACTATAATTATAATATACCTTTATATCATTATGATTTCATTCCATTAAATTCGATATAGAAATGAAAGTAGCATTCATGAGTACGTACGGCTTACCGTCTCCATGAACGGTGCATTTCATTTCTTACCTCTAAATGTTATGTAATATTATAAATGCATGTATATACAGGATATATATGATATATATGATATATAAATCATAAATATAATTCTGGATATAATGGATATTTTACCACATGAACAACTAGTAATTATAAGAAGTTTATTTTTGACTCAAGTACCAATGATCGACAAAACGGCCATTATTAACTTAAATAATTACATATTGTTCATAACATGGTAATAAGTGATATAAAAGGAATAATGAACTTAAAAAAGGTTCTTGAGAAAGTATAAATTAACTCTAGTTTATTATTCAGGAGATTAAAGAACGGTCGAGTCAAGTCCGACACGAGGTATGGGATCCTACCTCTCTCTTTCTTTTTAAGTACTCTCTTTTATGTCATTTATTTTAAGCTCCTATTTCTTCTGTTGGGGGATGTTATTTTATTTTCCTTTTAATGTACATTTTATTTTAATATGATGAGAGACCCTATTTGATCTCGTTAATCCATTTTTGTAAGTTTTAAGTGGCGCAGTTAGGCTGCCGAGTTTCCGTAAAGGATTTTTCATCTCACTTTTATTCCCGTGAGATTCATGATACATTTTCCAATATTTACTTTTGTTTGGTTTTTTAATTCCCATGATTGTATTATTTGTGTAATATAATTTAATTTATGGGTATTCGCATCTTCATTTTATGACCCTTCTTTCATGGGGTGTACGTTTCATAAGATGCCCAAATCGGTAAGGGAACCTTTTACCCTCCTCTTTTTAAAAGACTTATTTTGTTATGCCTTTTAATTTACATATTATTATGTTGGGATATGTTATTATATATCCTTATTGATGTAAAATATATTTCAAAGTGAAGAGATACCCTTTTTGTCTCATCAACTCGTTTTCTGAATTTTAATGTGACGACATTAGGCTATCGAATTTTTACAAGGGAACTTCTTAACCCAATTTCAATTTCTTTGGGTTCAACTTGTAGTTACGGAATATGTCATCATATGAATATGTGTGAATGACCTCTTATTTTTTTACACTTAATACCCACTTATATTGGGCGTATTTATATTGGTCACACATAATTATGAGATTGGTTTATCCTTAATTTAAGCATACATTTTTATAAGGGATTTCATATCATTTTACATTTCTATTGAGAATTCATTGTTGTTATGCACCAATTCACTCTTATATGGTGTATATATTGTCCTTTGGAATATTATATCATTAATCCCTTTATTCTCATGATATAATAATGTTCTAATTTAATGTTATTCCTCAATTATTTGTATTCAACTGTCTCTCATTTTGTTAAAAACTCTTTAGCTAAAATATCATTTTAAATGTTTTAATGATTTATTCTTATAAATATTTCTCATTAATATCCATGTTTTCAAAATGGTTTTAAGTATTTATTTATATTGATTTTAATGGTTTAAAATTTTAAAAACTTCAAAGTGGTATGGGACACTTTGATTCAAAAATCTCGTTATTAAATGTTTTAAATGGTTTTGAAAATGGTTTTTAGAATGGATTCATTATTTCAATATCTTAACATTTTAGATTTTTATTGCAATGTGGGAATGTTATCTTTCCTTTATGCTTAAGTTATGTGTTATGATTATGTTATGGTTCTTGGCCATTGTTACATATACGGGTGGTTCCATGATAAACCTAGGGTGGGTGAGCCCGAGATAACTCTCTAATACATTGGGTAACGAGACGGAGGTAAATGTTAATGTTTCTCCTAAGATATTTAGGGAACATACTGTTATAGGTATTCCAAATGTGACTCCCTATGTATTTGTGATAGCTACAATGAAAGTTTGATATGGATTCCATAAGTTACCTCTATGATTTATGATTTCTATGTGTTACTCATAAATCTAATGATTTCGTAAGGTATGTTATGAATGAAAAGTTTTGGTTTCACTAATTTGTATTTATTGATGGGTTAATGTTTCCTTTCCTTATTTTATAACCCTAACTGAGATTTTTTTTCTCATCCCAAGTTTTTCAAATGTTTTTCACAGGTCAAGGGAAAGGTACTTGATGTGATGATAGTGTTGAGGAAGTGTCAAGAATGAATCCATGATTTATTTTAAATATGTTTCCTTTGATGGAAAAAAATGAATACTCTCTTTATTGTAACCACCTTGTTTAAATGTGGAATGAAATGCATGATTTTATGACCTAATTCTCTAAAACTCTAAACCTGAAAAGATCATCAATGTGAATTCTTTAATAACTCAAGATTAAGTAATGTTTAAGGCTGGGGCCTTATACCCAGGGGTGGACCAAGGATGTGGATCCCAGCAAAGGAAAATACAATGTCTTACCATTGCTTGGGGACTATAATAGATTACTATTGTTTGGGGACTACAACGACTTACCATTGGTTTGGTTCTCCAATGTCTTGCCATTATTTGGGGTCCACAACAGCTTAACATTGGTTGGTGTCTACATCAACTTATCGTTGGTTGGGGTTGAAACTCATGGAGACTACCTATGTACATAGTCTAGGAGATGGGGATTGAAACCCACATAGTTCGAATAGGTACAATTTAGTTTCATGCAGGACAAAAGGGGGAATACAATTTAACGTCATGCGGGGCGAGGGTGAACTGGAATGAAGTGGTCGGGACCAACGAGTGTTGGGCATGAACCTTATGGAGGCTTCCTACGTACCTTTCTCAAAAAGGGTAAATGATAAAAGTTCACTTAGGTCGGAATGGGTGTTTGGGGATTATGCGCTAAGGAATCCCAGGGAGGACGTCATGGTTAGTGCTTACTCTAAGACCGCATGAGTCATCCTCGGTGTGAGAAAAAAGAGACAGCAAATACCTGACAATCAAATCATGAATGGTGCATCCACGATGAATAGAATGGGGATTACATGTGGATGGTGGTCTTGGGAGATGGATATTGGGACATACTCCATGATATAGGCTTGGTGGTGATAAATCCCAAATGGAGAGGAACATGGGAATGAAGGTTCGTATTCCTATCTCTCCTCAAGCCTTGGTGCATAGAAGAGGAGAGGAGGATCAAGGATGCTACCTCCTACAAGAAAGGCTATGGGATTACACCAATATGGTTTCCCTCTCCCACAGATAGATTTCATTCCATCAAAGAGGATCTCATTCCATGTGAGGAAGATCTCACTCTTGTGGAGACTAGTTGGTGTAAAGAATGTCTGATATGGGGTACCGATGTATATTGAATAGGGTGAGGCCATAGTTTAACATCATGTGATGAGGATGATGATGCTTGATAGTTTAATTCCCTAAAGTTCAGACGATGACGATGCACTCCTCACCCCTAGAACTTACATCATATATACCCACCCACCCTTGGGGAAGGGAAGGCATTATCCATGCCATGGTGAGGTGCTTTTATGGATTGATCCATTTAGGGGATCATGTTAGCATGGCTATGTGAAGAAGAAACATTCATTAGAGTGCCTATGTGAAGAAGCATGAGGCTAAACAATTAAATATGAAACATAGCCCAATTGACCTTGAAGTCACTTCATACAAACCTAGAGGGCCATACGGGAGGAGGGTTTGTGAAAAAAAGGGCTCACAGGAAGGGACCTTGCGAATCTCTGGTTCCCCACAAGGTGGAAAGACTCTGTGAAGAGGTATCCTTCACAAAGTGGAGAGGCCTAGACTAGGCATGGAGTATACATGCATATGAGGGGTTCTTTGTGAAGTGAATGTTCTCTCAAAGAGTAGAAATTCATGGAGCATTGGTGCATTATAAAGTGGGGCACTGTGAAGAAATGTACTTCGCAATGTAATGTACACTGTGAAGCACAATGATACTGCCTTAGCAAGGGGTCCACATGAGCATGGAAGGTACTTCGTGATGCATGAGTGCTTTGCAAAGACCTGAGTCCCCTTATGGATCTCCTTACTTTGTGATAACCCATGGGCTTTGTGAATAGAATAACTGCTTGAAGAGGGGTTTTATTTGAGCTAAGGTAATGGTATTTCACAATGCTCAAGTCCCTAGAAGTTCTCATTTTTTCTCAAGGTTTCACAGATCAGAAGGTGCTTCATGATTTGAGACGTGAGAAGGTTAAAGGTTGGGGTACCCATCATTTGGGTCCAAGGGAAGCCCGGTATTTATAGGCAAGAGGTGCTTCAAAGTGTTGAAAGCTCGTTGCGAATCCACATGGCATTCTGCGATCAGCCACAAATTGCATCAAGTTTTTTGTAACCATATATTTGACCATAATCCACTCCTTTACACTGAGGTCTCATTAATCCCCTTTGCGGCACTCACAGAGGCTTCCATCAATTTCCAAGGGATCATAGAGGAAATCAATTTCCCTCCACATAATGAAGAATCTCGTTAATTGTGTCATAACCATAGAGCCTCCCACCTCCATTACTATGCAGCAACTACAGAGGGGGCCATGGATTTACGCGAACCGTGGTGCTGAGGGGCTCTACGGAGTCCAAGAAGCTAAAAAGATCTATGAAGGATCTTTGAAACGCACCCCTTTTGGCATTGGTATCCTCATTGCATATTTTCCCTTTGTACACATTTTGGATCCAACATCTAGTTAATTCACGTGTATGATTGACATTTTTTTTTGTTACATATCACAATTGAAACAAATATCCAAATCTAAAAAACATCACAATAATGTTGTCTTATTTTATGATTTTATATTGTTAAATGGATGTTTGTAGAACTAAAATGACATAAAATTATATAAACCAAATTTACATCATTTAGATCAAAAAACATATCAAATAAATAATATCATATCACAAGTCAAATTGATGTAGGATGTTTCATCAATTAAAATCATAATTTGACTGTTG
The DNA here is from genome assembly GCA_963277665.1 of Viscum album. Lineage (NCBI taxonomy): Eukaryota > Viridiplantae > Streptophyta > Magnoliopsida > Santalales > Viscaceae > Viscum > Viscum album. The sequence goes on along the minus strand of OY728165.1, from coordinate 166,131,932 downwards.
TTGCTATAATTTTTTAATGACGGTCTAGTGAAATGATATGTTCATTAAAATTTCAAATCATTTTCATGTTTTTTATTAAAATGTTTATTTTGTGATTATATAATTTCATAATAAGAATTATAGTTTAAAATTTTATAATGCTACCAGGGGGGATACCCAGGAGGATTCATATTGATATCCATATAGAAAATTCACATTGTTGTATAATTGAAGCTAAAAAGGTAGGTGGAAAATGATTTTATTTTTTGGATCAATACCGTAGTATATTTTATGGCTCATTAGTTTGTCACGTGTATTCAAATATGTTTCAAATTGTTTTCCATACCTCAATCAATAAAAAACCATTTATGTATTTCACATAATTAATCCCTTTTGGTTTTGATGCCAATATTGTTGGAGTTGTTTTATATAAAATAATCAACATTTTTTTATGTTGATAGTGTTCAACATATTAGTGATCTAATACATTCAATTGTATATTACTTCTAATTGTATTTTTATTACATGATTAATATTTTTAATAAACGTTAATTTATAATTTTTTGTTTCAGAATGATTCTCTAGGGTAATAAAAATATTATAAATATTCAAGCTCTAAGACATAATAATGGACACAAATGGGTGAGAAAATATTTATTTTATTCTGTGGATATAGAAATTTCATGTGGAAAAAGACTAGATTATAGGTAATCAGGAATCTTTTGAGGTAGTGGATTTCTATAAGATTACAAATATAATGCATGTAAGATATGTTTAATATTGTAATAGAAAGAAATACATGATGTTAAATTGAAAAATAAAAATAATTACATATGTTTTAAGAAAATAACTCTTTAAAGAGCTTACAAAAATTCTAGAACTATGATATCTCTCAAATAATTCAGGAGAAAATATATTTATACACTTGAATATGTTATGTTTTAGTATTCTTGTAGTTCTAAAAAATAAAAATATATAAATAGATATGTATAGACTTCCCATCGTGATTAATAAATAAAAAAGTCCATTATAAGTTTTTCCATTTACATATTCATTATATAAATGCCTAAAAATGTACCTCATATATACATTCTCAATAGGGTCTCTTAAATATTGTTTTTTGAGAGTGAAATTTATAATCTCAATAATGATACGGTCCTAGAAGACTCCCCCATATGTCTTATCTTTAAAAAAATGAATATTATTTCATTTATACAATATTGTATCTACAAAATTTGATGAAATCATTGAATGTTAAAGATATATTGGATTGGAAAAGGCATCCTTAAAATATACTTTTGATCAAATTGATTATAAAAAAGATTGAATTTACCCAAATTTGTTCATCAACATTTTTCATTAACCTCGTTAATATAGATTATTTTCAAAAATTATAAATGATATTGAATATAATATAAATTTTAAATAACATACCCCATTTTCATAATTTTTTCTTATAAGTATAAATAGAAATTCTATAGAATGTCCAATAAAACAATCTAAGATATTAATATTAGAATCATCAAGGGGAAGTGGAAAATTACCTCTATAATCATTATTGACATGAATCCCTAATCACATATCATCAATTCATATTTTTAATAAGTAGGGTTTCTCATTAGATATTAAACACTATCCCTTTTGAAACAAATTCCATGATGGGGTGATGATAAATATAAACCATAATAAATTTAACTTAACATTATTTAAATTCAATATAAGTATCAATAACTATTTTTTAGTTATTCAGATAAAGTTTTTTTAAAAAAAATTGATTACCATAAGAAAGTAAGGAATTGGAAAGGATTGGATTTTACTAAAAACTGGGTTGTTTCTCCATGAAATGTGGATTTTATTATATCGATTGTATGTGCTTTCCCCTTCAAAATAGATATTTGTTATTTAATTGTACTATTTACTCTTTCCTCTTGAATTTTAATATTGGTATTCTTGTATTTCATTTTCTCAATAGAATACATTGGGGTTCATGAATTCAAAATGTAGTGTCATAATGAAGCCCTAAAACTCACACCACTAACATGAGCATACATTTTTACAAACTTAAAATACATAATAATTATTTATTATTTAGTAAAGGTAGTTGAATCATGTTCTAGTTAAATTGGATAAAACAAATTGTGTTCATTTTTATGTTTTAATATATTTATGAAATATAAATTTTAAATTTTTCATTCATTTACATTATTCCTTTACTTTTTGTGTTCTTTTATATTGTATTTTTATATTTTAGTTTTCTCAAGCTTTCTTCTATAAACCAATATGAGGGATATATGTAGTTAGATATTCAAAGTGATCAATCCTCATATAAGCTCAAAAATCATAATTATATTTTTGATTTATATGTCATCAATCATTTACTATAAATATAAAGAATATAATATTTTTCTATTTTAGTATACACATCCTTGATTTAAGGTTTGGATATGGTGATTTTGTTTCACATATTATATATTTGGAAATCCATTTATATTTCGTAAATTTACATTTGTGAATCAAATTAATTTATAAATGAAATTTCAAATAATTTAAAATCTATTATAATGCACACTAAATGCCTCCTCACTATGATGGAAAACAAAAGTGTCCCATGTTTCATAGTCTATGATGTTATCATATAAATGTGGTGTGTGGGGTGTGACATTTCCCTTAAAATACCAATAATTTATTATGACAAGAGTCATTTAAAATGATATATTAAACATTTTAGAAAATTTTAATTTGGATTCCATCCTAAAATATCCAAATATAAATGTATTCTGTAAAAGAAAATAATAACCAAATCAATATTTTTTTAATTCGTTTTTAAGTAAAATTTAGAGTGTATACTAAAATGTTACCATATTATATTCTCATAGTTTTTTTATTTTTTTAAAGAATAACATTTTTCCATGTATATATAACAATTATCATGTGAATTAGAGTAATGATGCTAGTGTAAATAATGAAAACTAATTTGTTGGTTTTAATAGTTATAACACAAAAATTCCATATAATATCATAATTATTGCCTCAACTTCTGACATTAATAAATGTCATTAACACCATCATGTGGTGACATATTGTCTTTTTTTGGACATATATATTTTCCCACATTATACCTTTAGTATGTTTATCACATTTATTCTGTTTCTCACCCGTAGCATGTAGCTTAAATTTATATAATTAAACATTATTTAAATCATTGTTATGTTGTTCCTTGACACCAAAAACATCAGTATATACAAAATACATTATCTACATGACTGGAATTAATTTTTATAAATCCCAATTCATTGATTTTAACAAAAAAAATATTTTTTCAAACCATTTAAATATAAAACAATTACCATAAATGTTGTATAATGAAACACCAAAGTTTATTATGACGCTTACAGAAAAAAATATTCCTAAAATTAGAATAATTCATATTGAACAAAATAATTTCATTGCTTATGCAAAAAGAGTTACTCTACTCTTTCGAATTACACAAAGTTCATCATGTTATAATATATAGTATATATATTAAATTATTACTTATCCACTATAATATAATACATGTAAGCATGGTCCTCTTTCTATCTATTATACTCTTCCAAAAATTAATTTCCAATTTGAAAATATTTCCTTAAAAATATGGTTGTAAAATCACCATATTATTCATTAATTATTTATATTTGATATCCAATTTTACCCCATCATGGATTAAAATTCACAAGAATTTTTTATGAATTTTAAAAAATATCTTGACCATTTTACTATTATATGAACCATAAGGTGACCCTACATCCAATCTATAATGGTAATTGTGATAACATCTCTTCTTGAAATTCCTTCCCCCTCAAGACACCATCAATGACATGATTTTTAGATCCCAATATTATACACATCAGATAAGTATTCAATAAATAAATAAATTTATTATTCAACAATATATTACTCCATGATATAGACATTTGGGTGAATTTTATTATTTATATAAGGTTTAAAAAATATTCATATGCCATTTGGTGAGCTATATAAATTTACAATGTATAGGTCCACAAAGTCAGATCTCTCTCACCAAGTGAACCATCATGTTTCCCATTATATCAAAAAATGAATATGGTAATAAAATATCAAATTTATATATTATGAAGTCAAATTTTTTAATTACTTAAAAATTCACTAAATCAATAACTTTCCTAGATATTGATTTAAAAATTATAATACGTGTTTATTGTGTGTTGGGAATCAGAAAAAAAAATTATCCAAATACATTAAATCATTAATCACCTCATAAAAATAATTTACTTTTAATCACATTAATTTAATTTCATTGACATATATATTATTTCTGATGTTTTATGGATATTACATTAGAACTGTTACACTATTTATGGAGACCAAAGACTAAAATTACTCTTTCCATGGAAGAGTGTGAGCCACTAGTGGAAGAGAAGTCTCATCACCCTCCTTTACTAGATCCAACTCCTCCCATATCCTCATAATGGTCATTTAAAACATAGAATTTAATACATATTTTATATTTATAAGAGAATTTATTAATTCCATCATCACAATCTCAAAAAAAAATTATTATATAATATAAAAAATAAATTATCTGACATAATAATAATTATAATACACAAATTTTAATAAAACTAATCAATTTTTTCAAATAATTTTCAAATGGATTTTAATGAAAATTTCATTAAAATAATCAAAATAAACATTACATTAATAAAATAATAATTACACATTAATGAAGAAGGTACCATTGCTTATTCCATCTTCCTATTGATATATTTTTGTCCATGATAGATATTTTTTCATATGGGTAAAATTTATGAATTCCACGAAACATTGTTATTATAGAGTGTTATAACCAAAATGAGACATTAAGATTATTATATATTAGACACCATAACACTAATTTAATTTTGAACCATAAAAACATCTCAATCCAGTAATTTCATTTATCCTCCAGAACTACATGACAATCAATGAGAACTCTACATTTTCAATGAGCATCATGCATCATAAAGCTTATATCCCACATAAATTTTTGATTTCCAACCAATAAATACCAGTAAATATCAATATGATTTAAAGGTTTATCTGGCTATGAAATACGATAAAATATCATAATGTACTTCCACTTCCTGCATAACATTGGTTGCAAGTAATAATTTTAAAATATAAAGGGCCATGTACATTATGTGTTTCTTCATAGAATAAAATGATTCATGTCTGGTGTAGATAAAATAAGTTGCACTAATAAATATAAATTTTTAATAGTCACTGATAATTATATATTCTAACCTAAAATTATTGATTAAGTGGAGATATTTATTGGTGATAACTAAAAGTGATGATAAACAAGACCTTTATCAGTGTGAAAAAAAACATTTAAGTGCATAATGAATAATTTAATTTATACATAGAAATATATATATTAATTATGATTATATATATATATATTTATATTTATATAAATATGATTCATATAACTATATTATGGTAAAAAAATATTAGAAATCGTAGTTCTTCATAAATTTTTTACATAAAAAATATCAAATTTATATTTCTCAATAAATTTTTATAATAATATATTTATATATATTAGATAAAAAATGTATATATAAATAAAATATATTAACATTGATCTATATTCAGGATCTCCAGAGAATCCTAGAGAATCTTAATGTGAGAAACAAGCAGCATCAGATACATATGAACTAATAAAACAATAATCTCCCTAGTGGAGGAAAGGTCAAGATCTAGAATCTTGGGGTGGAACTTAGGGTATGGGAAATCAACATAAAATAGATGATTTTATTTTTGGGATATTGTTGGGAGGTGTTGTATGTGCCACTCTTCATGACTTGTGTTGTAGTTCTTGTACATTACATACTCTGACATTGCAACCCATTACACTAAACACTAAATTTAATTAATAATTTCTAGGACCAATCATACTCGATACCCAAGCCTCCTTGGATTAAATACAATATATTAATAATTTATTTAAATGGTTATATAAATATATAAATGAATATATATTTATTTATAAAGTTCATATTTGAATTTATATATTTGTATTAATATTAAATAATCTAAAATAAACACATATATTTACATGTGTTTGTAGACATATGTATTATTATTGATATACATGTACGAATTTATGTTCATGTATATATGTGTATATGTATTAATTTTAATGTATTGTATATGGATATATTTATTGTGTGTATATAAGTTTATATAGATATATGTTTGAAAATGTGTATGTTTATGTGTACTTGTGCATATATAAGTGTGCTTATATATTTTCATACGTACATGTATATATGTATGTTTATGTGTATTCATGAGGATGTAAGTGCATGTATGTGTTTATGTATATGTATATTTGTATCTATGTATATGTGTATGTATGAGTATATTTATATATCATGTGTATGTTTATACAGTATGTGTTTGTTTATTCATATGTAAATGTGTATGTTTGTGTATATGCATGTAAGTGTATGTATGTGTATCTATATGTGTATGTGAATGTGTATGTATATGTATATGTATCTGTATGTGTACGCATATGTCTATGTGTATGTTTGTGTGTATGTGTATGTGTATAATGTGTATGTATGTTTATTCATTTAATATTATTTATTCATTTGAAATATTTATCCATTGTTACTGTTTTTTATAATCTATTCATTTTTTATATTTATTAATTTAATTTTTTTGTAATATATTCAATTTGGTTAATTTTTTATTTATTTTTAAATAGTTATTAATTTATTTTAATAATATCTTCATATTTTTTATTAAAAATATGAATTAATAATATATAATTCTATATTTCATATATATTCAATATAATATATACATCAATGATTGGAAATAATAATAATATTATTATTATTTTGACAAAGAAATCTTCATATTTAATATCAACAGAATCCAAGTAATAAAAATCTTTGGGGGGAAGAATAAAACCAATACAAAGATCCCAAATATCCCCAAAAGGCATCCATGAAAAGGGCCATATGATTTCCCTCTGTCCCAAAAAATGAGAAAGCACAATAAGAAAATAAAGGATATAAAGACAATTTGTTATCAAATATAGACCAAGATTTATATCATCCACCTACATAGAACACCTAAGCATTGATAGTAACCTATAAAAATGATTCTACCACATTACTCCTCTAACCGTTGGAAGTGAAAGACTCCACCCATAACAAATTGTAATTCCTTCATCCATATAGGTAGCTTAATAAGACCCAACTTTGGTATGTCAAATTGTGATTAAAGATATTACATGGTCAAATATAATAGCTCTAAGACAAATTTTATCATATCTAGTAAATTCTGCATAAAAGTTAACTTTAATGAAAGAAATAGGGGGTGGTAGCCACCAACATTAAGGATGATGAACTGAAAAATAATTATGATCCCCTCTTGTTACTCTATTGAGAAATAAAACTTTTTATCCTATCAAGAAATTCTCTATCATCTTTTAAAATTAAATCAAATATAAACGGTACGGAATTTACATAGGTAACAGTCATGTATAGCTCTGCACAGGATATCATGTCATGCAACCATGCAAAGGTTGAGAGGTGACATAATGACATTTGTTGGAGATGGGAAGTTCCAAGTTGTCTTGTTTGGATGATTTCTTCTAAAACCTACAGGCCCTGAAATTTCCACTTAGTACTTTGGGACTTGTAAGTGTTCCACATCAACCCCTTAAAGGGTATTATCAAAAATAAATAAAAATTGAAAGACTTCAAGACATTTAGGAAATCAAACATAAATGCATTTCACCTATACCAGGTAATCCATGTGTTGAAAAACCCACTGAAATCATATACTAGGAGGGATCGGAAAAAATACATAACAAATTGCTCCACATCACTGTGATTCCTCCACTTATCACCATCCTTATCATCCTAATATGACCACAACCTAGAAATCCATGTTCTTAAGAACATTACATGGAAATTGTTTTCCATATTTTTCCCACAAAGAGGATATAGGGGATTCTTATACTAATGTAGTTCATCCATAAAATCATAGATTGGGAGGATGTCTCAAAAAAAATTTCACTAGAATAATTTGTCCTTTAGTGGAGAATATAATTTTCAATGATTCTTCTATATTGTAACCCCTATATCATCTCTCTAAATGTTGATATTGTAAACACTTATGTTCCCGAAGTAGAAGCTTATGCCCTCAAATTTAAAGTATATCTTCTCTAGTCCTAGTTCAAGAATCCCTAGAACCTATAAAATTTAATTTCATTCATGATCGCTAATCCATAGAAAAATCATATTAAAATCCAATCTATTAAGGTTATCAACCGGATGATCCCTCATTGAATCATGCTATAGGATGAGAACTATCTTAGAGGTGGGTTTTATGTTATCTAAATCAGGAAGCTATGGATCTCTCCAGAAATTAACCTTATCTCCAATAGAAATTCTCCATTTACTCTTTTGTTTTAATAAATCATTAGATCACCCAAAAACATCTCTTGAAAAATCTTTGTTGCATTCATAGACTATAATACATTCCAACCATTCTTATCCAAGAGTGAATTATTAAACACTTTCAGGCCCCTGAAATCTATGACATCATAATCTTTAGGTACATAAAGCTTCTCCCATGAAATAAATTGTAATTTATTCTATCAAATTTCATGACCCCACTTAAAGATAGAGAAATATGAATAGATTTTGTGGTTAAATAAATTTATGATATTGGAACGATGCATCATGTTTGATGGAACAACACAATTCTTATCTTTAATAAGTACCTCTTTCTTAGACCTAGGTATATTCTTATCCAAACCATACCTAACTCTTTCTATGAAATTTTTCCAAAATAAAGGAGAATACATATCTTTACTAATTATCGCATCCCATCAGGAGACCCATAAGAAAATTATGTTTATCCATAATAATAATATCGTGCATAATAAAAATAGTGACCTTATTGCCATACTGTACACCCAAAATTAAATTCATCTTTTTATTTGGTTAAGTTGACACTTAGGACAAAATATTTCATAAAATCATAAATAATTTAAGATCCTATAGAAATTCATGATGAATTTCTATTTAAAAAAGAAGTAAAAAATTAGTAAAAAATGAGTTAGAAATGGGAATAATATGAATAAAAACCTTATCCTCATTAATGATACAATCCTCTATAATATTTTTTTAAAAGGTGATAAACAATATAAAATAAGGAAAACTATTTATAAATAAAGAGGGACTCTCTGTTGTAATCCTCTAGTAGGTTCGAAGTTCTTTATGAGAGAACGATTAAACTTGATGTTGAAGGAAATAGACATAACACAACTCATGATCGCTAACATGCTTTTTATAGAAAATCCCAATTTCATCATGAACTCTTTCAGTAATTACAATTCCCCTTATCATAAGTTTTTGTAATATCTCAATTCCCTTCCAATGTACCAATAATATAGGTGCATTTATTATTAATGTGGAGGAAAATTTCATGAAAATAAAACCATTTTCTATAATGAGTATCATAGAAATAAAAGTGCTCTTATTCTCATAGATAATATATTAAAGGAACCCACTCAACTAGTTAGAAAGAACATTTGAGAATATCCAATAAAACATAATGAAAAATATAATAGGATTGAGATTAGAAAATTTTATTGGGGAAAATATTTTATTTTTTTTCAAAAATTTATATTTTCATTAACCTTTTATATACCTATGGATCCTTCCCATAGATCTTGTACTTGGTTTAAAATGTCTAGTCCTATAATATACCAAAAAAATCAAAGAATAATGCACGAAAATCATATATTTAAGGATATATTGTTGAATGAATTATCTTTAAATATGAGATTATTTCCTCCCAAATAATTATCCATTCATGTTTCGGTTTCAAAGATTAAGAAAACTTTGGTGGAATGCAAATCAGAATGTCCCTTAGTGAGGTACCAATCTGAGAGCTATATATATTTATATAAAAGGACCAAATCAGCTTCCAAATTTCAACCAAATTATATGGTTACATTCTATTCCTAAACTCTAATTTAGAAATAAATTCCATTTATTTTTTGGATAAATATTTTTGATAAAATAATTTGGTATTATGTTGACCTTACTTCTTGAAATACTCCCATAATTTGATAAACTAATAGATTTCATTATAACATAATGTCTCATCAAACTACTTTTCTATATTTATTAAATTATTGAGGTTTATTTAGTAATTGTGCCCCTTATAACATCTCTTAATGACTTTTTCAATACTATAAATCCATTTATTGATGTTTTGGTAACACTAACGAATCCTCCACTGTAGCTAAGTAGCCTCTAATTTAATCTTTTTCTAGAGTAAGGCTTATGAGGAATACTAAGAAACTTATAAAACATTCCTATAATAATTTTATGAAACCACATGCTTTCAATATAGAATAACCATGGAGACATTTCACAATGGTACACCACCTAAGACTAAAGAAAAATTCTGTAGCGATCAGATGAAATCAGATTTAAGTGGAAATAGTAATTCTTCTTGAATAATGAAGCCCTATAATTGGAATATTTACATGTTTAAAGCCTTTTAGATATTCTTGAGGCTTGGTCACAGACAAATAACAAGGTAAAAGGACCTCCTGATAATCTTAGATTTGAGAAACCTATGTGAAGAAAGTAGTCCTAGAATTGAATAATTGAAATATAATTTTTTCTAGTATTGTTTGTCTTATCATGGTGGTAGATCATTTCATTAAAGACCCCACCAATAATAATATGTCCTTGTAACATATTCATGTAGGGTTTATAATATCTTAGGTTTTTTAAAATTCACTTAAACCAGAATAGACATAAAATCCCATGAACTTATATTCTCATTCCTGAGGTTGGAAACTCAAAATAAATATTGCCTTTGGATAAACTTACCATTGATGCTACAAGTTACTCCCTCCAAATGACACAAATACCACTTATATGGCCTATCTATCCATCCAAGAAAAAATTCTAAAAGAAAAAATTCAATATAATCCATCTTATGTTTATGTTTTCCATCTTGTTCTTGGATAAAATTACAATATCTAGCCTATAATTAGATATCCATTGATAGAGAATAAGAATTGTTCATGGGTTCCCATAGACACTAAAATTCCAATAAAAGTGTTTCATGGTTCCATGATGGATAAGTATAATCTATTCCCTTCCATTAGAAGTTTATATATCACACTACCTACTAAAATACTTGACCGTTTTAGGGAACCAGAATAAAATTTATCCCCCAACCCTACATGTATTTTTTATTACAATAATGATTGTTTTCATGGGGTTAATGATATTAATATAATTATACCTTGATGTTCAACACAACTACATTTATGTTATTCTACTACCACATTAGTGAGGGACCCTTCATTATTTTTAATAGAAATTCATGAAACATGGAATCCTAGTAGTTCCTCCACACCCAAAATAGTGGTAAAAAATCCATAAGGACTCTCTCATTTTCATCATTCAAGGACTCTATGATTAGTGTAATCCTTAGGAAGGGTTCATTGGTTCGTGATGAAGATAATCAAGAAGGCTTTCTAGGAAGGATATATTTTTGAAAATAAATTCCTAATTATAGGGATCAGTCTCTACAAAAGTGAGAATTCCTAGAATCTTGATGGCCTGGTTCTGTGGGTTTTTTCGTCTCATGTCTCTATGATTGGATTTGTGTCTCTCTAATAAATGGTTTCTTCATGTTTATTTTTTCATTATATTATATTATTCTATGAGCGTAGAGTATAAATTCTTTATTTCTAAAACCCAAATCTATTCACATTCCTGAATGGTCACTAAATTTAAAAAAATCATGGGTGATAAATTATTTTTCCAAGTATGATTTATATTACATTGCCTTAATTAGATTCTTTGGCATTCAGATACCCTACATGATATTGCTGGGATAATTGGGTCATTAATCAAAATTGACGAAGACACTAGAAAATTCTAGTTTGGTCACTATTCTAGAATACTGGTTCTGGTTAATATATATTCCACTCACATTGATAAAGGTCTATTAGTAGTTAAGAAAATCAAAAAATTATAAAAATATCTAAAATATGTTGAAAACATAACTCGAACTTCAAACGGCCATAACATTTGATTTGGGAATTTGTTTGGGGTGTAAATCATATCAAATTAAATCTTAAAATGATATCTACACCTAGAGTGATATAGGTAAACCTCTATCATATTTTTTGAGGGGCAAGAAATCCCAAAACGCCACCAAAACTGAGTTTTTAGTCATTATACCCCAATTTTTAACATTCGATGGATTTTCAACAATGTTTATAGGGTTCTCTTTCCCTTTTTTAATAGGGGTTGTATTTATTTGGGAAACTTACATTCATATTGATATTATAAATTTTAAATTTTATCATTTTTCATAATTTTCTATTATTTATAATCAAATATATATAAATATATACATATTTTTTCTATATTAAAAAATTAAAATTAAATTTCATAAATAAATAATTAAACATATTTACATATAAAATATATTTATTAATATTTAAACTTGTATATAATAATATATATAAATATATGGAAAAATGTAATGAAATATATATAAATATATAAATATATCATAAAATGTAAAACAAAAAAGTATGCGGGAGTGGAAAAGTCATTAGTGTATAAGTTGGAGGTGTTATATTCAAAACTTATTAGAGGTTGGGATATGCACAAGAGGGTGAGATTATATAATGAAATGAAAAAGGGGTGGGGGAAGCGTTAATAATTGGGTTGGGGTTATAAGAACTAATAAAGGGAGGTTTGGGCATGGAAAAACAAAGTTTACCCTTTTATTTGTAGGGAATTTATCTGTGCTTTTTAGCACTATTAAAGGTCCCCTTTAAGAGTACCAAAAAAGGGCTGATAAAAGATTCATAATTTTATTTATGCTCTAGTTTTCAGAACTTTTTGAGTGCTAATAAAGGAATATTCTATCCCAATTTAAGGATGATTTCATAGTAGTGTATAGAGGAGGTTGTTGACATTAATTATAATGATCAAAACAATTATTAATAGGATTTCCCATCTTATAAGTATATTATAGTGTATAAAACACATACATATAATGTAGAGAATAATAAAAACATCATTCTCGTAAATGATTAATTAAATGTCTAATATTCATAGAAAGTAAAGAATATATACTGATGGAATTGTAACTTGACCCTTGGAATGGTAACATAACCATTACGAATAGTAATCTGACCAATAAAATATTATTCTAACTTATGAAAGTATAAATAAGATTTAGGAATCTTATAAATGAAAATATGATATAATTATATCATATTATAAGTAAATAATTTTTTTTAAAATGATAAATTAAGTGTTTGTATTTTTATAAAACATAAATGATTATTTCTAATTTTATAATTAATATAATTAATTAATTGAAAAAGAAATTACTATAATTTATTCAAAAGATAATATTTTTTGTCTTATGATTATATTTTAATTTTAGAAAACATTAATATATTTTTCAAGTGTTATAAACTCCACTATAACATAAAATTGGTAGTTTTAAAATAAATAATGTCTTTTCATAAAATTTGAATTTATCATATTTAGAAAGTTATTTTCTTAAAATGGAATTCATTTTGGAATTCTACGCATCAAAAAATGGTTACTATAAATTCTGGTATTTTTCCAAAAAAATTGAATTTTTGAGAATAGTGAAATATGGTAGTTTAAGGAATTTTAAAAATACATGAATTTATGATTCATAGATAACGTAAGAATGATGTAATACCATAATAAAAATATACAATTAATTATTTAATATATTTATTGATAATTTTAAAACTTTTTATTTTCTTGAGACAAATAATAAAATAATGAAAAAAAACCCCTCTCCTCCCCTATAAATAACACCCCTCGCAACTTCTTCTCCTTACACATTACAAGATTTTAAGCTCGCCCAAATTATGCCCCATAATCTTCCCAATAATTTATCTCACTTTCAAGATCATTTTTTCTCAACAAAATATAAAATCCAATTTCTATAACAAGGTTCTCAAGGAGAAGAAGTTCAAGAGGTAAAATCCTCTTCTGTTTTCTTTTAATTTATGCTCAAGTTATTTTATTTTCTTATTATCTCATCACATCCCCTCCTGAAATTATCATTATAACTCCATTATCTTATATATACTGTAATTTGATTATTTTAATGGAATAATCTATATTCAAAAATATTCTCTTCTCCCATTTATTATAAAAATGAAAACATCATTTGTGAAGTGTTTATTTATCACCCTCAAAGATAAAAAGCTTTCATTTTCCTTTAAACACTTCAAGGATAGACATAAACCCATTATAATGGTTCAAATAGATTTTAAAATTTATTTTATAAATTTTTTATGTACTGTAACTAACATACATAGATAATATGAAATAATAAAGAAAAAGTAGTTTATGATGATCGAAAAACTGCAAAATTAATCTAAAATGATTATCATTAATATTTTATCTAATAAATCAACAAAATATATAGAAAAATATATATAATTTTATTGAAACTCTTATAAGTTCATTAATAACATATATTTTCAATTTTGGAAATTTATTCTCATTTTACATGATCTTCCATAAATATATACTTGTAAACCGATCATGGAAACTAAGAAAACCAACAATCCAGAATGATGAAATTGAACTTTATAATAATTAAAATGGCCATAAATGAACTTAGTAAAATTTTAATGAATAAAATACATGTAAAAGAGGTTATTTATTAATTAATTCATTATTATAATTTAATTATCCAAGAAATTAATGTGAATAAAAAATTTAGACATAAGGTAATGAGATTCTCGAACCCAATTTCATTATTTGGGTTAAACCTATTTTATGAAAAATTTCTATGTGTATGTGAATTTAATAAAAATAAAATATTATTTCATTATTATTACCATTTCTTTTCTGGGGTATACATGTTTCTAATATATTTTTATGAAAAATAAAAATATTTTTTAAAATAAATCTTCTTTCCAAAACACATTTTGACTCCTCTTGAGTTTTTTCTTCATCTCTCAAGAATGATGAATATAATAAAAAATATGCTTTTACATTTATAATTTAGGAACCCCAAAATTTTCTTCATGAATGTATGAAATGAAACCCATTCCTTTTATGTGGGTTATTTTAAATCTATGATTGATTTATGTTTTATCAGGAAAGCATGATTATGTAAATGTTATGATGTGATAGGTGCGGCCATTATTATATGGAGCTCCAATGCATTGAGTAATGTGATGTATCTCAAGAGATAAGGTGAAATATGGATGAACATGATGTTATATGTTTTCATAATGATGATGTTATGATTATTCACATATGGTATTTTTAAACATGATGGTGTCATTGTTCATAACGATCTATGGTATTTGACCTCTAAGACATGATGTTTCATTATTATAAATTTCCACATTATATTCCATTATATAATGATTCCTAATGTGATTATTATGGTGATCCAATTCTTATGTTATGACGACAAATATTATGCTCACCCATTTTATATTAATTAATGCTTTTATATATCCTATTACTGGGCATTTATATTACCCCTTTTTTTATATATATCCTCTAGTGATTACTTATACTAAATAGTATATGTGGGAAAATAAGAAGCTAGAGACTAAGGAATTAAATAATGATTATGTTTAATTATGTATATGTTATGTATGGTCTTAATTTTTCCAAGACACTAAAACTTTTAATCCTGGATTGTAATGCTTTTATGTTGTTTTACATTAAAATGATGTTATGGTAATTTAAGAAAAAGTAGTGTTTCTATATTCATCATACTTTTCATGAGAATAAACTAAGTAATGGCTTCTAAACAGTACAGGTCTTGTGATAATGCAGGAAAACATGTGAAATATTTTCCCTCCATTAGCGATTTAATATTCTTAGAGGATTATAGGTATGTTTATTCCCTGGCTAGTCAATCAAATTGTGAAAGTGATGTGTATACCTAGGATGATCATCATTTATGGATATAACACAACCTATTTACCTAAAAGTATCACATTGGTAAGAATAAAAAAAATTTCTTCAAAAATTGGCCCTAACATCAAGAGAGGCCAGAATCTACCATCTCAAGCCAAAATGACATAAGCTTTAGCAAGTCCATTAATTTCTCTTTTCCTCTATAGGATACAGGAACCCAAGGGTGGTAATACTATTCTTATATCAATTGGAAAATATGATGATATACTAGGTGATATAGAAGGTATATTGGATAGTAAACCTTATATCCATGAAGAATCAATAAAGGTTTATAGGGACAATTGGGTTTCTGTGGCTGTTTCTGGATCATCCAGCACCCCTAGAGATTGATTCTTCAATAGGATGAGAGCACGTGTATCATGAATCAAATCATAAGGATGATACTTATTGACCTTTTTTTCATAAATTCATGCATATTATTTATTAACTAGATGGTGAAAATAAGACGTTCCTCATTTCTAGTGATCAGGCTTCCACACATGAAATCCTTAACAAGGTATAGGTTCCTATATCCAATCTCTTTAGAGTGCCTAACTCAATTAATGACCATGAATATTTGTCTACAAAGGATTATTGTATTTTGGATGTGTTTCTTTACATGATCAATATTGTTAAAGACCTCTCTTGGGATTATGATTCCAAGGATATATCTTTTGGAGCACCTTCCCAATTGATGGTGGATATAGGTTGTGAGGATGCCTACTTGATGATCTCTCTAAGACGGTAGTTGTTAAAATAGTGTATATTGGGAGTGTTTTAGATAACACAAATGATCCTAATGGAATTTTGTAATGTGTGATTACTTGTTTAATAAGTCACAAACCAAGAGGTCAATCCCATCGGTGTGGTCATATAAATTTTAGGGGTCCAAAACAACAATAGCCATGATGCTTAGGCTTGGACTAAAAAAACATCATATTTGACTAATCTGTATTTAATGACTCTTGTTTTCTTTATCTAACCAAATCCACTTCACTTATGTTTTTTTAGTAAAGGGGCTTTGACCTAGACATTTAATATTTTTTATAAAACCACATTTTTTAGAATATTTGAATAATTTAGTCAGTTTTATTTATTTATTTTTAATAAAGTTTCATTAAATATTAATTTTTTTATTTTTGATTATTATTAAGTTTGAAATTTTTGGAATTTACTAATTTTTTAAAATCAATAAATGTTAATTAACTAAGATTTAGTATTTTCAACATGATTGTAATTTATATTACAACTATTTATTTATTTATATTTATTATGTTTTGATATATTTAATATGTTTGAAATTTATATAATTAATTTACTAAAATGAATTTTTATTTTAATATTCTTTGTATAATCAATATAATTAATTTTTAATAATTTAAAATTTTTAATAAAAATTTTAAATTATTTATTCATTCGTTTCATTTTTATGTGTCTCTAAATCATGTAATTAATTATCTCAAAGCACATTTTTAAATATTTTTAGTAATTTATCTTGTTTTATTTAATAATTTTTAATTTATAATAATTTTAAATATATTTCAAATTTATCCAACTTCTAATATTTTTTTATAAGTAGTTTTTTTATTAGGATTTAAAATTTTCAACATGTTTTAAATTTTTTTATTAAAATTAATTCATTATTATTTATTATGTTTAAATATGACTAAAATGTTTTAAATTTATATAATTAATTTACTTAAATACATTTTATAATATGTTTGTAATTTAAATTATTAATATAATTTATTTTTAATAATTTTGTTACTTATATAATATACAGTATTTATTTATTCATTTTTCTTTATTTGTTATGTGTTTAAAATTTACATAAATAATCTTATGAATTCTCTTCTTTAAATTTTTTTTTAATTTATAAAATTTTATTTTCAAAATTATTAATATTATTTTATTTAATTTTATATATTGAGTTTTAATATTTATATTTTTGTGGAATTCATTCTATTTTTAATATTTATTTATACCTGAATATTTACTCGGTTTTTAATATTTTCAATATGTTTGTAATTTATATAATTAATATTTTTTTATTTTTAGTTTTTTTAGTTTTAAAATTTTTAATATATTAAAATTTTAGGTAATTTATTTATTTAAATTAATTATTTAATGTTTTTTAATTTAAATAGTTAATACTATTAATTTTTAATAATTTCATAAATTATATAATTGATATTAACGATTTATTCATTTTTTATTTGTTTGTAATTTATGGAACTAATATTATGAATTCAATTTTTTAATATTTTTTAATATTTTTTAATTTATTCAAATTTTCTTAGTAATTTTTAATGTTCATTTATTCAATATTTTTTATTAATTATAAATATTTTATAAAATTAATACCTCTTTTAATATTTATTTATACCTATTTATTTAATAAGCTGTTATATTATTAATAGGTTTCTAACTTATATAATTAATTAAATTAAATACATTTTTTTAATATATCTATAATTTTAATAGTTAGTATGATTCATTTTTATTAATCTCATTCTTTATATAATGAATATTATTTACTTTTTTATCCTTATTCATTTTTTAAAATTTTTATCAACGGTATATTAAAGTCTCTTAAAAGTGATTTTTCAGCACTAAATTTTATGCATTCCAAAAAATCACTTTTGTGAGTGATTTTTTAATGCTAATAAAACAAATAATTTATCAATTAAAATAAATAATGGGAAAAACATTGTTTCTTATCTCTTATAGTTTTATTACTCAAAAAGGGGATTTTATCAACACATTTTAGAATGTGTTGATACAACCCTTTTCTATTTTAAAAATGAACCCTAAGAGGTCTCTTCTCACAAACAGATTAAACTCTAATGGAACTGATTCTCTATAGCAGCTGATGTCATTCTTTTAGACAAATCAAACCTCAAAATTGTAGTTATGATATTCTAAAATTCTTTTTAAGGATTCTCAATCAATTATTTTTTTGTTTTTTATGATTTTTTGAGTTTTTCTTCCCCCATCATTTGAATATACCAAATTTTTTTATTTTTGAAAAATGCAACCTCTTAATAGAATGTACTATATTACAAACTTTCTTTTAAGGATCTATGGTCAATCTTTCTTTTTTTCATGATTTTTTTGGTATTATCTTACACTATTAATGTGTAATGTTTCTTCCCCTATGTGTTTATCTTTAATCAGTTTTGAGCATTTTTATTCCCTATTTTTTAGAATAATTTATCCTTTTATGGTGATTTTCATTTTCATTCCCTGATCTTACATGATTTTCATCATTTTTTGGTTATTATTCCTCTTTTTATATATAAATATACATTATAGATAGGTATTCTCTATAATATAGTTATTTTTTTATTTGATATAAATTTAAAATTAAAATGGGGTTCATTGGAATGAAAATTGTTTTTATAGATTAGGTGGAGAATTAATATCCTAGGTAAGTTTTTGATAATAAATAATTGTTCCTAATGTTGTAAATACATGAAGTACTTATAAATATGAATGGATTCAAGTTTATTACTTGGGTTACGGTTTGGTTCAAACTTGTAACTATATTTGAAATTTTAATGATTGAAGAGTTTGATTAATGGTTATTTTATAGAAACATGAGATGAGATCTGATATTCACATTGATATATATATATATATATTTGTGTGTGTGTTTCATTTGTTTATATATATATAAGTATAAAATTATATATATTATTTTTTATGTATCTTTGATTATTTATATATTGATATGTGTGTGTATATATATATATATTTATATTATAGTTAAATCCATAAAATTCCATGAAAAAATATTCACATCACATTACATCATCACATTATGCATAAATATAACCTTTCTACACCAGGGAAACAATCCAACCAAGTAACAAGACTTAATTCTTTCCAAAACACAACCTTTGTTATATCATCACATATTTTCATGGATTGATATGTACACAAGAGAGTGGTGTTTTATCGTACTTTTTTACATCAAGATTGATTTTACTATATATAAATATGAATTTTTAATGAAAAATTTTTCTAAAATATCTAATACATATGTTTAAAAAATCATAGAAATTTTATTAAATTGTTTTACCCATACTAATAGAGTCAATACTTAACTTAATGGTTTGCCAAAAATTTATGGGGGTGTTGTATTATATCATTACCCACTAATTTATAAATGAAACAATATAAATGTGTATTAAAATAAAAAATTGTTGTTAAACATGGATTAGACAATATAGATTTAGGATTGAACCTCTTATATTAATTTGGAATTGTTCACTAGAAATAATAATACTAACAGTAAACCAATTTCAATGTATGAAAACTCAAAATACACTATATGTGATGTAGACTTCAGTGAATACAAAATTTCTAATAATTTGTTCATCAATGTGACCTCCAAAAGAAACTTAAGACCTTGAAGACCCTTGAAATGGTGAATGAACTAGAAATGGTGATCTCCATTTTAAAATATCATATTATTATACCCTTGATGAAAACATTTCAAGAAAAAAAGATTTATTTATGATAATTGACTTCTTGTTAAAAAAATTATAATAATTTAAATACATAAAATATTTTTTCTTTTTATTTTCTAACATGTTTTTAATGAAATAAAAATTTATATCGAATATGATAAAAATATTTTTTTGTATATAAAGAATATAATTATAGGATGATAAGCTTATACATCATTTATATTTATTTATTTATTTAATTTGAATATAAAAATATAAAATATGATGGTTGTGAGTTTAAAATTGAATGATTCTAATCAAATTATGAAATAGTATAAAGATGAGGTTAAATAGTTCATCATGTTTGCAACAGATATTGTATATTACCCTTCATAAATCCCTTTCCAATGTTTAAATTCTTGTAGTTCAAGACTAATTATTCAATGGGAGTTGGATGAACACTTTATTTTCATGAAATAGATTGATGTTCTAAATATTGTAATAAATATGGGGAAGAACTAAATATATTCTGTGACTCGAAAAACACTACATTTTATGGATCATCTTATATGACTCTATGTTTTAAGAATGATGGATATTGTATAAAGGATATGATTATAGGTGTAAAAATAATGAAGAATATATTTAGGAAATTTAAATAGCAGTTGAAGATAAACTTAATGATTTCTCAAATCTATTTCCAAAGTGAAATAGTTATGTAATTATGTAATTTTATGCAAGGTTAACTAAATATACAATGTTTTAAACCATAGAAAATCAATATAATATAAAATATTGAAATGGATGGAGTGGCACCCAATTTACTAAACTACTATATTTATTGAGGGATATGATACTTGAATATAATGATCTTCCTTTACAAATATATGATCATTAATATATTATATGTTCAATGGGTATAATCTTCATAAGAATACAAACCTGCCCAAATGATTGTATATTGTTTCACATGGACAATGAATCACATAAAAATTATAAAAAAATGTGGTGCATATCGATACAAGAAAGATGAATAAAGTCCAAAAAAAATTCATGACACATTATATTAATTCTATTATTTAAACGCATATATAGATGTGAGGAGACTATATGGTAATTGGAAACACACAAAGACACAAGGAATCATGATTGGAAATATTGTCACCTGATAGACTCTATTTTGAGGATGAATATTGATCATGACTATACTGAATTTGGAAATGTTTTGAGAAACATTTATCTAGATCAATCAAAATATAGAGTTAATACTTATGGTATACAAAGTAACAATCACATTACACATCCAGTTATGTTGGTGAATTATTAATTTACACTACGGTTATCCATGAAGAGAAAATACAATATGTTTTATCAGTATATATCAGGAACAACACATTTGGGTAATGATATTGATTTTTATTTGTCTCAGTTGATCATAGATCTGAAATTAATGTTGTATTAAATTTTCATGCTTTATAATTATTAAATAAATAAATACTTATCATTGAGATTCATGTTGTATAGGATTATAAATTTCTTTCTTACATATGTGTTTCTTTTATGATATATATTTAAAGGAACTCAAGGGTGACCAATTTGTGATGAAAGTAAACACTAAGTTAGGTTAAAACATTAATTGAAGATAGTGTTTCTATGACATAAAAAATTTCTTCACTAACATCATAAATAATTATATTTGATGACTTAATTCTATGAGAAATTAGAAGTTACAATGATACATCCACTAGTAGGTTATCAAATATAGGATATTGTATAGAAAATTGTCACCACTTTGGATAAACCTTCATTAAAAACCCTTATGAAATATTATTAGAAAAAGAGCTCATTGTTTTTTGAACTATTATAGTGGAAATTTATTTACATCATATATTTTCATGATTTCATTCATGTTGAAAAAATTCATGTGATATTTTTTTGGAACATTACCAAATTAACATAAGAAATATTAGATCGAATTAGGGCAATGTTGAAAATGATTGACATCAGGATACGAGAAGATTTGATGTCGGTAAAGGGTGAGGTTTGGAATTTTATTCCTATATTTTGTAAGACTTTTTATAAGAAATAAAGATATCAATTTTATAACTTATTCAATGACATAATTTTTTCAAATGGGTATTCATCAAGTATCAAGAATATCATTTCATGGAATTATTTGCTGTTAATGATCCTAAAATCACATTACTATCATGTTTTCATTTAAGATTTAATATTTTTTGTTGTATGTTTCATTTTCGCTAAAAATGTTCTTTATAAATAAACTAATATTTGTTTCTTTTTAAAATATATATGTTTTGAATCAAACCATGAATACAATTCTCAAGAAAGAAGTTATTCGGTTCCAACACATTTATCAATGAGATAAGGAATTTTTTTACTTGATAGATTTTTTTCAATATGATTATATGACTTTCTCTCAACATTAGTAGAGAGTTAATTATCAATATATATATATGAAATAATTAATGTTGGAAATATTAGTTATAGTTATTTAATGGGTGTCTATATAAATGGTTGATTAGACATTTTTTGAGTATAAATGATGAGCACTGATAGGGACTAACAAAGGAAAAGGTGTATCCCCTTCAATGGAAGCCAAACAGGGTTTACAAAAGTCTCAGAGGAACTAGACCCATAGGTTAAGTTTCTGAACCACATGGAAGGAGATCAAAATAATAGATATATAAGATGAGGAGACAAAACAATGTTTTTTGAACATCATCTGGTTATCTAGGTAGAGTTGATAAAGAAGGTAATTATTGTAACCTGGATGTTTCTACTATTGAAAAAAATTTATACATCTATTATCCAGTGGATGTAAGGTAAATGTATGAACCAAATAATACAATTAATGTATTTTTTTTAATTTTTTATTCTCTACATGTTTTTCTCATGATATTGTTTTTTTCTTTAAATGAAGACCTTGGGAGGACCAGAACTAGATAAAGGGATGAAAAAGTGTGGTGGCTTGGGTTCTTATACCTCCTATTTTTGGTCACCAATGTTAAGGGGTATCATCTGGAGAAATGTTCCATGGTTTTAATTCCAACCCTGATCCTCAACTTTTGGTATTATAGTGTTTATATGAATCGTCTGGTTGAAAACATGGTATTAGATATCAGGTGGATTAGTTTGTTAAGGACACTAAAGGACATCATTGGAAGATAGTTGTTGTACCAAAGGTGTGTCAGTATAATTTAATGTTCTCTAACTATATTAAGTCATGAGTTGTGTTCCATTTTTTATTATAATCAACGATTTACTAAAAGAGTGATGGTCTCCTCTGGTTTGAATATATACAAATTATATTGAAGAATTTCATAAGAAAATGGTAGTGGTACCAGAAGAGTTACTAGAATATTATAACCCTTCATGGTAGAATGTGTCATGTGGTGTTCTCCATTCATTGGGTGTATTTTTTTCCAAGTTAAAAGCTATTGAAATTATAGAAGGAAATAAAACTAGAATACAATAATATCTTAAACATAGGTAGTTTTCTAAAAGATGAAGTCATGTGATAGATAACTCAGGTTCCTGGAAGGAGATGTGAGATGGAGTTGTTTGTTTTCATCTCAAGTTGGTGTAAAATTCGGATGATACCCCTCTTCTTCATCATTTCAAATAGATAATGGATATTTAAGCTTTTGTATATATGGAAATAATCCTTTGGATGATCACTAGAGAAATTAAAGGAACTTCAGTGATAAATGATGGATTTCAAAGAGTTTGAACCATGAATGAATTTTTTAGAGTAATGGACCATGTACCCCTAGTAAGATTGAGGGGTTTTTCAGTGGGAGTTCAAGAAAATAATGGAATTAAACTTGTTAGAATCATTAGTAACCAGATTAATGTCAATTCTGATGGTGTTTCTAGAGTTTAGTGTACTAAAATATTCTTGGGTGATGTAGAATATTTGTGGTGGTGTATTTGGACATGCATATAAGTATGATATACTAGGGTTATATAAATGGTGCATAACACGACATGTTATTTTGAATTTAAGAAATTTTAGAGGATGATAATCCATTCCGGATTACTTTGGGGAAATTTTTCTTAGAATAATTTATATGAGTTTCATATTGTTAGTGGAATGATCAAATCATTGTTCCAAAATACTAATGAGGGATGACTTCAGTGGGAGACTAAATTATTGACATTTAATGGGGTAGATAACCATTTAGAAAATATATAATAGTTGTGAATCAAATATTGGATAGTTTTGATATTGTTGTTAGTATTAGAATAGTATTTGAATTAGATATTGGTCAATTAACCTAAAAAAAATCTCATGTAAAAATTTATTTTTGTCTATAAAATTTATTAAATAGAGGGGGAGACTTAATAATTTGTATATTTTTCTCAACATTAAAAAAACATTATATTAATAATAATATTGATTTAATTCTTAATATTAATGGATAGAAAAAAAGGAATGTTGACCACGTTAATTGGAAAAGGGAACATAGTTTATAAATAAATAAATACTGTGAATTTTTTTATGTTCCAATAATGAGCATTAATATGGATTAACAATGGAAAAGGTGGATCCCCTTCTGAGGAAGCTAAAATAAAGGCACATGAAGCGACATTTACACTAGAGAAAAAGGAAGAGTACAAGACTCACAAGGGTGGGGAGTAGATTGTTGGATCTTGAAGATGCGATAAATGAATAGTGTTAGTGGCACATATTTTTAAGGTCAATGTGGAGTTCTGAAAGTTGGTAATTCATGTAATATAGATTTTTTACCTCATTTAATAAAATTAATGTTGTCATTCTACCATGGATGTAGGATGAATGTCTCGTTCATGTAATCCTATTGTTTATTTTTTGTTCATGTTTACATGTGTGCTTTTTTCATGCTTATGTTCATTAATCTAAATAAATTCATTGTGGGACATAACTATATGTAGGGTGTGAAATCTTTGTGGTGGATGGGGTGATTTTAGCTCCCAATTTTAAACACCAAATATGTGGGGGGTATTTTGGAGAAAGTTTTTCCATTTGATTCTTCAGGCCCTAATCCTAATAATATATAGTAAATTCATAGACCCAGTGAAATATTAAAATATGGAAAAGTAAGTTTCTATATTATTAAGTGAATTAAATTTGTTCTTTGTATAATCATTATTTGATATGATGGTTCATGTATTTTGAGAAATCTGGTTACATGGTCATGTACATTATTGATGGATATATCCCATTAAATGATGTATGTTGATTCTAAAAGGGTATATGAAAAATAGATATTGGCTATAAATTCTATATAGAGAGATATTTTGTATAGGAAGAAATTGAATTATATACTAATTACTAGTTTGATCTATAGTGCATTGGTCTACCAAAATCCAATCACAGTAGGTGAATTGTAGGTGAATGAATTTTTAGAATATAAGTTTTTAAAATTACCATTAATAAGTGGGAGAAGGATAATATTTATATTTTATATAATACTTTATAGTTTCTTCCATTTATCAAAACCCACAAAATAATACATTGTAATTTTAATCCATCAAAGGGTGAAAGTCATATATCAAATATACATTATTGAACCATTATAGGATAGTTTCAAGGCCATATTTTTAAAGAGTAAACTAAAAAACAGAATTCAATTTCATAATGAGTTTGATGGATATATAAAATAGTAATAGTTCATGTATTATCATTTAATAGTCATATAATTAATGGTTATAGATTCAATACTAAGTAACATGATGAATCTAGTACCGTAAAAAAATGTTGAATTACTCTTGTGGAAGAAGCAAGGAATGTATTTATTATTAAGGACATAAATCCACTTTTCTATAATACTTCTTACATTAGGTTTATAAAAAAAATATGGGAGTTGTATTATAAGAAAATCAACTGATTATTTTTCAATGAATGTTGGTTGATAACATGAGTGTGGTTAAAATCAATGAATTATGATTTATGAAGATGGGTTTTAGTAAGGAAGGGTACAAGGAAAAACGTTCATAATGGAATTGAATGGAGTATAAGTATTTTATTTCCTGGATCATTAAAACAGAATTTATTCAATTATTTCATTATCGACTAAAACCACTATATGGTAGGGTTCTCAAAACACATTTAAGCTTTTGAATAAATTAATCTTCTTTTTGAAAATAAATTCATGACCCAGAATCTGTAAGATCTGATTAATAAACCTTGTACTATATTTCATAACTAAATGTACACTGGTATTTGGAAACACTATAATGTTGAAAAAAATACGATATATCAAAAAACAATAATCCTAAACTAGAAATATGAAAACTTATGTGAAATAATGTAATTATAAATTGAAATAACTAAGAAAAATTGTACAAAAAACATAAATAAAACCCAAATTACAAGAAAATGAAGAAAATTTAAATTGTTAAACATGAGTAGAACTAAAAAATTATAAACTATAATATGGATATAATAGTAAATCATCAATGTATTTTAATAATTAAAACAATTTGTGGTCAATAGTGAGCATGTTTCAAATAGAACAAGGGATGAGAAAGTTATTGACATTCCTTTAATCTTATTTCTGATTTCCATATAATTTTTTTGTAAAAATATTGTTTCATCATAAAAATTTTATTTTTATTATCATAATTTTTGGTTTAGAGGTTCTAGAGTTGAGTTTGTAGTTATTTTATTTTTTGGATTATAGTATGTTATTTTGGTCTATAAATAAATAAATGTTTTTTACGCCATATTTTTATATATTTTTTGGGAATAAAAATACATGTCTTTGATGGAATATAAAATAAAATACCACATTTAATTGATTTTTAGGAGGTTTATTAGTGCTCATGTCCTTTGGTTGCTGAATAATGGAGTGATATTTGAAGTTTTCGTGATTACTCGCATCTCTATTTGTGATATGACATGATGTAGTATAGAGTATTGGTATTATATAGTTCTGTCAAATTATACCCCCCTAAGAATGACTATGAAACCAATGATATTTAGATGGAAATAATAGGGTTTTATTTAAATATTTTGGGACATTACTTAATTGGTGAGCACATTATTTTCAATAAAGATCACATGAGACTCAGGTATATTTCTCTCAAAGGGATTTGAATCAATAATAATTGAGCTGGACGGAGTTAATTATAAGTATATGGTGTTCAGATCTCTTATAAATCATTGAAGGGGAGTGTTGTTTCTAATTCATTGATTAGGGGCCATTGAGAGATGTTTGTAGAGTTTTCGAGAAGCTTAAAGATCCATCTCAATGAGGTGGATGTTGGTTGTAGGGGTTTAATAATTTAGATAATTTTGAAATACTCCTTTTTTATGGGTGAAGTAGTCTAAGTGGTAGTCTCAGTGGTAAAGGTGAAAAGGTCCCATTTCATTTATGGTGGTGATCTAAAAGGATGATTTTAGCAGTAATGCTTTTAGATGGTGATTTAGTGGTGGTTGTTTTTTCTATCAGTGATGCAAGAGGAGGTTCCCCATGAGTTTTATATCTCTTTAGTAGAATATCACACTAGTATATCCATGAATTACCATGCCTTTAAGTGTTAGTTTTTGTGCCTGGATTTGTAGTAGTTGGTAGCTAATTTTTTCACTTGTTGGTATTTCTTTATTCAAAGGCCAAGAATTGTATTCTAGTGGGTTGTTACTATAGTTGGATATACCTAGTTTAAATAGTAGGGTATCTCAATGAATTTCATCATTGGTTTACCCCAATACAGTGGAGGATGTTGAGGTATGTTGGTGATTATGGAATAGGTCATCCAGACATTATGGGATATATTTCATGAAGGCATCTGGGATTTCAAATAATCATGGGTAAAACACATACTCTCTTTTAAGTCATTTTATAATAAAAATAATCATTCTTCTATTTCCATTTCCTCTTTTAAAGAATTTTATGGATGGTTTTTTGGCCTTTTATTTTTTTTATTTTGTTGCAACATGGTTTATATGCTAAATT
This sequence comes from Viscum album, assembly GCA_963277665.1. Classification (NCBI taxonomy): domain Eukaryota; kingdom Viridiplantae; phylum Streptophyta; class Magnoliopsida; order Santalales; family Viscaceae; genus Viscum; species Viscum album. Next base: position 166,103,477 of record OY728165.1, on the reverse strand, counting down.
TTAGAATGGTTCATGGCCTTTGTTTTGATTTCATGGATTATGATTCTGCATTATTTAAACTCTCTTTATACCATAGATTTCAGTTGGATTTATCATATCTATTAGTTGACCATAACATGATTTCCTGGATTAATTCAATATTTACATGTTGTGGCATGATCCTCTAAATTCCATTGTGGTTCTACATTTTTCTTGGTAAGATATTAATATGGAATCCCCAATTATTTAAATTATTCTTATATTTATTCTCTAGATATTGGGGGACATTCAGGTCATTTTTTTGGAGAAAAATTATCCAATTTTTATTGGATTTAATCCTCAACTTTAAGAGATTTATAATTGAAGATTCATGATGGTTTCCATATTAAATATTCAAAATTCCTCCCTAGTATTAATTAGGATTTATCATAGGTATTTTCAGATAAATTTTAAGGATATAGGATTTGTGGTTATAATTGGGTTTATTTTCATTTTAGTTGATTCTGAGTTCCCTTATATGGGTTTGGTTTTATTTTATTGTCTTTCCATCATTCTTACATAACATATTGGGACATTACAATTGAGGTAAGGGATTTGGTAACTCCCAATTATTTTTTATATAACATTGAATTATCATACCTTTGTTTTCTTTTGGTGGATGTTAAGGATTAAATTAAGGATGATAATGAACATGTCTTAATGTAAAATTAAGGGAAAGGGGTTATTCACATGTGTTTTACCTGATTTTTTATATTTTTTAATTTTCCTATTTTTATCAATGAGGTGTTTTTATTACTACTATGCTATATGAAGGTTGTTTTGTGGAATTGTGTTTTGGAAGCCACATTTCATAAAAATTTAGTCAAATAAATATGTTAAAAAATTGATTGTGTGAAATGGGGAATAAATTATTAGTTGTTCATGAAGGTGATTTCAAACCAATGATATAACATAATAAAATAAATATGTGGATGTGTTTTTATTCTATAATTCCATTTTGATTACTTATTTTTTACTCATATTTTTTTATGGTTCTTTGTTTTTTATAGATAGATGTGGATATGATTCAGGGATGCTGGCGTGTTTTGGGTAGTGGGAGTCATAGTATATGAAATTTTTTTGATAATGTGACACAATTTGTAGTGTGAGAAGGTTAGTGGGGATAGTTACATATAATAGGCATTGAAATGTGTTGGATGTGGTGGTTGTTGGGTCGTATTGAGTGTGGGGTTACTTTTTAGTTTCTCTATAACAATAAAACGTGATTGAAATGATGAATCCAATAATTGGTATGAGCTGTGAATAGAACATAAATAAATGAAATTAATTAATAATGGATATATATATATATATGTTTTAAATTTCTTAAAACAGTTTGTCATTGAATATAGAAATTTAATAACATCATAAAATTAATATATATATAGTAAATGGAAATTTAGAATTTGTAGATTTAACGAAACATGGAATATGTGGGCATTGTTGGGACTCCTTGGTGTAAGAATGTGGTTCATTTGAGGAGCTAGTAGTGTTAGTAGTCAATAGAAAAAGTTTATATAGATAAATTGGTTTTCATGTGCTTTGATATAATCTATTTTTTGTGAATATTCTTGGTCATTGTTTTATGTACTTGTATTATAGTCGCATTTTCTTATGATTTCTATATAACCCCACCGAAGGGGGATAATTTTTTTGAATCAAAAATGTTTTTTCTTTTAGGTGTTTTCCCTAAATATACATGTTGGTAAGTTAACTAAAACTGACTACTCTGTCTTCAAGATATAGTACATTTTTATATTTGTATATAGTAGGGGTGTTGCATGGTAGGAAGATAGAATAAGTTTAATGTCTTTTATGTTCACAATACCCTCTATGATGGTTATATGTATATAATTGGTTCTTTAATTAAGGCTATTAGCCATTTCTAAAAAGAGATGTTGGATCCTAGGGGATGATAGTATAGGCATGGCTATAATCCTGCCCACATAGGATGTTATGTGAGTATTTTTACTGATGATGAATCTTGTAGGTGGTTTTGGTAGTTAGGTATATAGTCCAACCAATACATAAGGCAATGATATTGGTATGGTGTTTTTTTGGCATAACTATAAAATATATTGGAAGAAAAATATATTTGATATTGGGGAATGAGGGTGAGAACCATTGGGGAAGTGTTGTGAGGCATATATTTTCCCATATTCTATTAATATTATGTTATATACTTGAATTGGATATTTGGTGAGTTATCCTTGGTGAGGTTGGGTGCTAATTGACATAGAATGTGAATTTTTACTAGGTTAATCCCTATAAAAATGGGAAGAGAACATTTAATTTAAAAAAATGGGTTTGAAAGTTCCCAATGAAAAGGACTTCACAATAATATCTTTCGTGAAGATGACATAAATCTAAAGGAATACCGTTTGAATAAGTGATTCCCTTGGTTATTCCTTTGTTGGAAATCCAAACCATCATATATTTTACCTCTTGGTATAAATGGGTGATAATTAATTTGATTTTAGAAAAAAAAACCACGTACTCCACTCATCAACCTATGGGGTTCCACCAGAGATGAATCTTTTCATTTATAATGTCATGGATAATAGTAGTGGGATCAAATTTATTCCATAAATTGGTTCAAACTATAAGATTAAAAAAATTATACATCATTGATAACTCCATGTATTTTAGTTTTAAAGTAATATATCAAACCACTTGAACCATTAAATAATCCAAGCACTATCCAATTTTGATCTTGAAAACTTCACCATATTTTGAGGGGCATGGGTTCTCAATTGAAGCACCATCTAAATTTACTTTGATCCACATCCTGAGGGGGCAATTATATATTCACTAAAGAATTAGTATTCTTCATCAACAAAATTCTGCAATTTATTGTGAAGGATACAGCTAAGTATAAATATATTCTCACACCTATATACATATATATTTGTTTTTCAGTTTTTAGGGTGAGATTGGAGACTAAGATTGATTCTTTTATCTTTGATATTTGGATCGTCTATGGAGTTGTTTCCTTATGATATATTTTCTTATTTTTTGTGGGATATTAAATGTATATAAAATTACATTAATTTTAAGTATATTGATTTTATTTTATATCCTGTATTTTTTGTGGTTTTATTTTAATATATTCCTAGTATTTATGTGGGTAATAAATCTCATTTGTATAACTTATACCCCCACTAAATACTCCCAGTTTGTGGCCTACTGTATGTGGACATGAGGGTATCACTCACAATATCACTGTCATCCCAGGATCGGTTCCCAGTGGTGGTGGCTCATGACATGTTGATCCCTTTACATATCCATTATATAAATATTTGTAAAAACGGATCGCATATATAAATTCTCAATACAGGATTCTTTCCATTATGTTTTTGGAATTAAATTTATACATGAAAGACTAACTACGTCATAGGTTAATCCTCTATATATATTCTAAGGGAATAATATGACATAGTATTACTATTTCAAAACATTGTATTTGAAAAAAAATCTCATTAAATTTGGGAGATTTATTGGTGTGGTAATACAATCCTTTGAATTTTTTTAACCAATAGCTGATATCCAAGATTTTTTTAACCCAAATTTATGTTCCACATTTTACCGTTTAATAAATTATTTTAGTCATTATTTATTCATAATAAACTATATTTAATAAAACATAATTTTGAAATGTCAGACCCCTTATTCATTGTGTTTATTTATAAAATTAAATATGCATAATACAAAAGTTCTAATAGCACATTACACCATATGAATATCAAATTCCTAAAGAGGGAGACGTAACAAATATATAGGATCTTGATCAACTATAATATATATTCTATTATCATGAGTTCATGGTTTATTAATGAGTATGTTATATCCTTGGATATGGTTCACTATATCTCTTTCAATAAGTCGATGAGTGGATTTTGATTGATATAAATCACAAGAAATTTCCCCCAAAAATATTTAAATATAATAGAAGTATCAATAACACTTTATTTCAGAATTAATATAAATACTTTTTAAAATCCAGATTACCTTTGGTATGTTCGGTCATTAAGGGGAATTAATTTCATTAAAATTTTGGTTGTGGCTCTGTGAAATGTGGTTATTTTTGTGATGATTATTTTTATTAGTCTTCTCAAAGGATATTTTCTATTATTTTAAATTTTTATGTTTTGTTCTCTTTTTTAAATCTTATCATGCACATCCTACATTTTCTTATCAGACTACACATGTATTTGTTCATTCCGAAAGTATTTATATGGTGAGAATCTAAAATCTACACCACTAATGTGACAGTACTTTTTTGGACACATCAAATCCAATATAATTACTTCATCTTTATCTTTTTTAGTTAACTTATATTATGTCTAAATGAAATAAAAATATTGAAAATATAGGATTCCTTATTATGTTTTAATATATTCATGAAAAATAAATTTCTATCATTTCAACATTTTACATGATTTCTATAATTTATTTTTGTTTCATATACTAGTTTTCCTTTTTTATTTTCACAAGCATTATTCTATTTCACATGAGGTGGAATAGAGGTAGGTGGAGTTTCTTGTCGATCAATCTTCATAAAGACAAAAAAAACCATAACTATATTATTGTTTTATATCCCATCAATTTTTTAATAAAAATTTAAAGTGCATATCATTTGTTTTAAAATTACATTATACCCCATCCATTTATTAATAAGGGGTATGATGATTTTGTTTCATGTTGTTTATTTTTAAAACTCCTTTGAAATTTCTTAAATTAAGATTTAAGAATCAATGTAATTGATACATTTAATGTCAAATAAATAAATATAGATTATAATATAACTTAAATTCCTTATCATTATGATGTGAAATAGAAGAATCTCAGGTTTGAGGGTTTATGATGTTTGCATATAATGTTGGTGGGTGGGATATGGCATTCACCACAAAAACAAAATGATTTCCTATAAGAAGAGTCATTTAAAATGAACTATTATAGGGCTTATGAAATATTATTATTAAATTCATCCTATATTCTTCTAATATAAATCACATATGTGTTATAAATTAACAACTATTGTATTATTTCATTATTTTATTTATAATTAAAATATTGTGAGTAAATTCATGTAAACATATTATATTTGAAATGGATTCCTTTGTTACAGGTACAACATTATTCTTATTATTTACATTAATTTTCATTTAAATTTGAGTACTAACACTATTGTAAAAATGTTAAATTGATTTTTTAGGGTTAATAGGTTTAGAACTCAAAATTTTTACAATATCAATTTTCTAACATTAAATTATAACATTAATAATTTTTTCAAAAAATTTCATGTGATGATGGTTTTATTTTTTTACATTTTAATATTTTCTCACTTGATTAAATTTTTTATGTTTCTCACATTCTATTTTTTATTACTTTTATGGTGTTTTCACCCTTATAAAATTCCTCATTTATGATATCATTGTCATGTTGTTCCTTGATATTGGTAGCATTAGTGGGTACAAAATCCACTATCTGTATAACTAAAATTTCCTTTATTGAAACCCAATTCATTGATTTTACTTAATGATTTATTATAAATTCATTTATATTGAAATATATTTACCTGGAATTTCATATAATCAAATTATTAAATTTTTTATTAATCCAATGTAATAAATATTCATATAAATTAGATTTATATCTATAATGTAGAATAATTTCATTGTATATTCCATGAGAGTAGCTCCACTATTTTGAATCTTACTATGTTCACCATATAATTTTGTATAAAACATATAGATATTAATTTTATAGACACCTTAAGATAATAAATGTAAACTTACTACTATTTTTAACCATTTAACTCTTCAAGAAATTGATTTCAAATTTTCAAATAACTTTTCAAAAAAAATCTAAAGCAAACTTTTAAATATTGATTATGTGTAATTGAAATCCATATTTTAACAATAAATGAATTATAATTTATAATAATTACTTTATATATTTCATTGTATAACAAAACCTTTGTATTTTTTAAAAAATTGTAATATTTCTTTAAATCAGTAAAGGTAATTGTGAAAGTATCTCATCTTGAAATCCCTTCACCCTCAATACACCCATTATGTTGAGGTTTTGGGATCCAAATGTAATCAATATTGGATAATTATTTGATGAAGAATCAAATGTATTCTTATTAAATATGTCACACTATAATAAAAAGTTTTGGAAAACTTTTACTTCTAACATACCCTTTTAAAATCATCATATTCATTCAAAGGGGTATATCTATTTGCAATATACATGAAAAAATAGTCAGACCTATATCACCTAGTTAACCAACAAGTTAACCATTATAGCAATGAATAATGATGTTAAAACATGTCAATTTTTATAATATGAATTCAATTTAATATTTAATTACTGAAAAATTCGCACGATTTATAAATTTTCTAGATTAAATTTTACAAAATAATAATTATTGGTTATTATGTGTTGCTAATATTTAAGTGAAATAAAAAAATCTACCTAAATTAAATGTGGCGTAAATATATGATAGTCATGTAATTTGAATTCAATTAATTTTATATTATTTATGGAAAAATTATTTTTACAATTTAATGAATACCCATATATTTATTCACTATTTAGAATTATTATGAACTAAAATATCACTTTTCAAGAAAGAGAGAGTGTCATTGGTGGAAGAAGAGTCATCCATCTCTTCTTCAATGGTACCAACTATTTCTAGAGACCCATAATGATCTTTTCTATCCTATCATTGATTCTATATTTTTTCATTTATGCTGAATTTAGTACATTCCAATAACACTATCACATTATAAATATTTACATGTATGGAATAAAACTATTTTCCAACATAAAAATAATCCAAAATGGTAATTTTAAAAAAATCACTTTATTAAACTTATTTTCCTAATGTTTTTAAAGAAATGTTTTCCCAAAATTATGATAATATCCTTCAATTTGTAAAAATATCCATCACCTATTAATTGATAAGAAAACATTTATTTTTCTAACTATCCATCTAATAGTACTTTCCATGATTGATATTTTTTTCATCATTGTACCAATTTTTGATGTTCATGAGGTAATATCTTTATATAATGTTTCAACCTAACTAATTTCGTGCTTTATTCACATATGTAACACTATAAATTCTTTCTAATATTATACCTTTAAAAACTAACATTATAAGGAAATGAAATTATAATTTTAAACTACATTGATTTTAATGTGAATTATTCATTTTAAAGATAATCATAGTTCATAACACCAGTATTCTGAATCAATTTATGATCTTCAAAAAAATATACCTAAATAAAAATAAATATCTTTACATGAATATTTTGGTCATAAAATAAGGAATGACATCATAATTTACTTATAATGTACGTACAATTATAGTGAAATGTTTTAATTTTACAATATAACTATCCATGTAATTTTAGTGTTTCTTTTTATAATAAAAGGATTCATGATAACTTCAGATTACAAAATATAGAGGTCTCTAACCTTATTTACGAATTTTTTATATTGTCCATCATTTTTTTCTTAAAACGTAACAACATAGATGAGTATGAACCATTTATAAGACACCACACATGTCCAAACCCCAACACCCCAACAGCAAAAATCTACCAAAAAAATATACATTTGATAAAATAAGAATAATAAAAACCAATTAGGTATTTCTAGATGGACCATGAACCACATACCCATATATATGGATTCTCATAATAGTGTAAATTATGGTCAACATTGTTTCATAATACTCGATCCTATTATTGGGACACACTAAATAGACTGAGGAACACTAAAACTGAGAAAATTAACATAAATCCCCAACATCGTCGTTAATACATTTTTTAAAAATGGTCATAATCCACCAATAAAAAATAATTTTCATCACTAATCAATGTGAGACTCCATATTCAGCTTGGATATCATTGAATTACACTTCTTTCAACCACCAATCAATTAAATGAAAAAAGGTAAAGTTGAAATCTAATCCTATTGACACAAATTATTTTGTTGTTGGGAATTGATTAGGTTTTTTGATAATTTCATATGAGTTTATATATTTAATATAGTTTTAGATAATTTGTGATTCTTGGATTATTTTTATTGACTCACTCAATCCATAATGTTTTTATATGGAGGAAAAAAATTGTGGGGAATATTAAATTACATAAAGTAATGGGATATGTTGTAATGAAAGGAATTATAACTACTCTATGCCACATATCTTAATTTATGTCATTGGCGGTGAAAACCAAGTTTTTGTGTCACTGGAGTTTTGAGGGATCGTGTTCTATAGAGGGAAGCATTTTTCATGAGGAGCTATGTAGGGATAAATAACTAATTTTCAATATCACTAGAGTTAAAAAGTGGAATATTCTGTGGATGGAATGTTACACAACATTTAATTTAAGAGTATATTCCCACACCATATAATCATATTCCAATATGGAATGTGTGTGAATGGTATTTTCAATATCTCTTGAAAATTTAGGATGCCTACATTTTTTATAAAAGGATATAGTGTAGATCGGTTGAGAAGAAGATTCACATACTTTATGTAGCTCTTCTTTTTTAGAGATTGTGCATTAGAAAATATAGTTGATTTTATTTCATTTAATAGTACAGGATCCCATGTTATGGTGTAAATGAACAAACCATTTGGTTTTGTGAGATAATAATTTAGAATAGATCATGGAATGATTGTGGGTTGTTCATAGAGGGTATTTTTGGGCATAAAAAATGACCTAATCAAAGAAAGTCACGTTGAAGAGAATGTGACCATGACTAAAGAATTTTATTGAATACCACTTCTATATTTTAAGAAATAATACTACAACATGGTGAATCTATGGGAGTAGAAGCATATATTGTAGTATGTGTGATCACAGTGTCACAGAGCAATTATAGGTAAATATATATATTTTTAAATAATTCTCTCTAGATTTATTGGCCTTTAATTTTAATTAAAAATCCCTTAATCTCCATGTTTAGGATAAGATAACGTATGTAATTAACATAAGAAGTGATATGAAGAATTAAATTATTCTATGACATAGATCAGATCAATGTTGTTGAATTTTATATGACTACACACGTGAGTTCTACAAATTAACATTGAGAGATAAATTTGTAGGGGATTTGAGTAGACACTTTTAGATAATATTATTCAGGGTATGTTTCTAGTCTATTTAAAAAATTAAAGGTGAAAAAGTAGGATTTTATAGGAACATCATCTTAATGGAATTTCATAAGGTTCTGAAGAAGATACATTCCCAAAGGGGGATATTTATACATAAGTATCTTATGAAGAATAGTTTATTCATGGTAGGATATGTTGGTTCCTCAAGAGATGAAAAAAATTAAGATTTTGAAACTTTTTTAAATACTTAGTTTTTAGTTTCATTGTGACATCACTATAGTATAAATCAAACAGAAGCAGTGTGCTCAAGTGTTTTTTAAGTGCATGGGCCAATTGACATTGCATGATCCTTGGACTATCCTATTTAGGTTATACCAATTAAAAATATCTTTTTTATTTGTTTCTTTCATAAATCATATAGAAAAATAAATATAGATAATATGGTGTTTATCACTTTTAGATAACAAGATCATATTTCTATGGGTTTAGTTTTTAAATTTTTAATATCCTAATTCATCCCCCTCTCTGGGTAATCTCTTTGATAAGGGATCAATAGTTGGTATCATATATTGGAAAAAGTGTGGATTTTTATCACTCTAGTATGAAGTTTTAGTTGAAATTATTATTCAAAAATTTTTAAGAAAATTTAAAAGAAAAAAATCCTACTATTGAAGAACAGGATGCAATACTACATTAGGTAATTGGGGAAAGAATTTTTCACAAAAAAAAATTATGGTATATCAATGAACATGGAAATCACATATTTATAAAAAATATACCAAAATGAGTTGGATTAATATGTGATGGAAATAGATAATTTAGGGTGGCCTTTTTCAAGAACTATCTACACAAATGTAATGTCCCACAAAACCCCTCATACTATATAGAAAAATAATGAATATTTATGAAGTTGATTCAAATGTTTTAGAGGAAAAGCAACAAGTATTGTAGAATATGTATAAATATTTGAGGATAAATCCAACTAAAAATGGATGATATATTTTTTTGATCATATAAATGATATTACGAAAGATATATAATTCCTTGGTGAACATATCGCAGACGTCAAAATTCTGAATAGAATATCAGGGAGATTAACTCTATGTTTTAATGGAATGGTAATAGTATTTTAGGATAAGGATAAAAAATAAGAATCTCTGGATATCCTTTATAGTACACTTGTTTCATATGAAATTTTAAATTATTTCAATTAATCTATGGTGAAGTATTACTCATAGGAAGCTTCATTCAAATCTATACAGATTCATTCTATTGAATAAGATATGGATGAATATGAGGATGATGAAGTGATTCATTTCAATTCATTTAATCATAATAAATGAAAAGGAAATTATATACTCTATTTATTATTATATCATAAGGTAGTAAATTACAATGACAAGTGATTTAAAAAATTTCAAGTTGATTATGATGATGAATCTAGAAATAAACCCTTCAAGGGTGAAAAAAGCTAAAGGAAACCATAGTAGGGATTCTTAAAAATGAGGAACTTCTTATCTCTTGAATACAAAATCTCAAAAAAATATTTGGAGGAGGTTTAAGATTAAACAGAACTCATTGAAGATTCTATTGTTGTTTTTATATATATAACTCAATTTAATTCTAGTGATTTTGAGAATGATGAATTTGATGATAAATTATATCTTCATGTAAAAATCAAGACAACCCTTAAGTAACTTCAAAAATTGAGGTCTAAGTATAAAATGAAAAAATATATTGTTCATAACACTATGATTAGTATTCAATAATAGTAGGAATTAGAGTAAGAATATAAATCAAATATTGACAATCAGAAATAAGGAATTTATAATAACTCAAAAAAGGTTGTGGGGATCAATCTCAAACTAGAAGAACATAATTGAATCATAGATGGATCGACTACTATAGTAAATAAAAGGGATAAAATAACTTAATTAAATGAAAAATAAGTCATGGATTTATGATGAATGTGTTAGGATCAAGAAAATAATCCTTATACCCCACATAGTATCAGGCCATTCAAAGGCACCATCCTCATTAAAATATATAAATGATATGGGAGTGACTTTTGAGGAGTGTATTACCATCCCACAAGTGTACCACATTAAATCCATTGAGAAACTAATTATAGATATTTATTATAAGGAGAAAACACTCATTTATAGTTCTAGAACAAAATAATTAGTTTCCCAAAGGAAAGTGTATTTGGAAGATGTTCAAAACACAACCATTCATGCAATAAAGGATGGAGGGATAAACAATTTGGGGTTATTTATATTTAAAATGGGACACATTTTGTATGTTTTCTCCATTTCAAAGAGTTTTTTTATATGTAAATAACACAAAAAATAATCAAGCAGTTTTTTAAAAAAATTATGCTTTAAACAGTTATTTCAATTAGTGTGAAGGATTTGGGAACAAAGAAGATTATTATTCTGTATTGATTCAATGGGATGTACCTTTGGATATTTATAAAGAAATAAATTAATAGCTAGGAACATCAACAGACAATGTGAGAGTTAAACACATATTCTTAGTTTTGCAATACATAGAAGAAATTGTATAACTAAGAGATTAGTAGATGTGTCAATGATAAATAGATGTTCCCCAATAGTCATGGAAGAAGGAGAGAATATATTAGAAGGAAAAAAATTTATAGGATTTCATTGAGGGGAAATGGAAAGTTTTATTTGTAGGTTATTGATATGGAGTGTAATTTACCCATGAATATAAAAGAAAATATTATCACTAACCTAAATATGATAAAGGAGAAGTGGTCTAACTAGGAAATGATGAAGGTATCAAAAAATCCCTATAAAGGAAATTTTTTGGGGAAAGTACCATATAAAATTGGATTTATTCTTAGAATAATTACTTTGTCACAATTTGTGATGTGTGATTAAATTATGTGATTCAGGATATGCTTTAAAATTTAGAAATAAAGGTTTAACTATTAAATATATATTTATATATGATTTAGGTTTTCAATGATGATCCAATGGAAACATTTACCTCATTAGTAAGGGAAATTGGAACATGATGTTTAGCGAAGATGAAAATAGGGCCTGTAATAAGAAATGCATGTATTTGATCGAAATATCTTCAAAAAATAATGTGAAGAATGATGTGTCATGTTATTTTCCCAATAATTCTTGTGACAATAATCATACATATATTCATTTCAAGTTGTGATGACTATTCTAATGAAATATGAGCTGATGAACGGGAAATCATAAAAAGTGTTATAGATTGTTAATGTGTAGGATTTTGGAACAATAAATCCTAAATATTTTTATGATAAATGGTATAATGTTTTGTTTTTTTATTATTTAAATAGTATGTCTTTGTCGATGTTGATTACTCACAATATAGAGAAATTTAATTAAATCACATGATATCAAAGAGAAGGTGAATATGCTTGGTGTAAAAAATAAAATTTTTCAGACTAAAAATGGTATATAGTTTAAAAAAATCGAAGTGTAATAATATCATTAAAAACATGGTATTAAACATCAATTTTGATCTATTAGAGCTCACTGTGATAATGGAGTTATTGAGATGAGAAATCTGATTATCCACAACATGGCTTGGACTATGTTTATTGGAGATTCCCTATTAGAGAAGTAATGGAAAAAAGTTCTTAAAAAAATTATATCTATAATTAATGACATTCATGTATAAATGTGGAAAACTGTCTGAAAATTCAGTTTTTCAAATAAGACATAATTAAAAATTTTATGAATATTTTTAAGTATTTTATTCATATAAAATAAAAAAACAGAAAATTTGAATCACAAGGAGATGAAATAATGTTCTAGAATTTTTATCCAAAAAAAAATTATTAAATAAAAATGTGTTGGAAATTTTTTTAAATCCATTATGTTTACATAATTATAAGTGACTTAAATTCTAATATTGATGAGTAGATTTCAGCTATGAATGTTGAAAATTCACAAATAACTATCCCAATGTTTTATGAGGAAATTGATGAAAATGTGTTCATAATAGGAGATGTTCAAAGGTATATAATAAAATTTGATGATATATATAATGATGTGGGGACCCATCACGGTTAGAAATAACAAGAAGATAGTTTTATAGAGCTTCAATCATAGATATCAATATCATTGGTGACCATATAAGCTCTGCCCAAACCAAAAAAAATGAATACACAAAAAAATAATTTATTGTAATCTTTGTGGAAAAATAATTAATTTTAAGAATATTTTACAGATATAGATTGGGTGAAATAGATTCTTGTGGATCTTGAACAAATTGAGAAAAATAACACTCGGGAATTTTTCAAATGGACTACGAACAAAAATGTTATTGGGAACTAATGGGTTTCTAAAAATACTTAATGAATATTGGAAAGTTATAATCATAAATATAAGACTATTTTACATGGGGTATTCCCATATTAATTTCATCAATATAGAGGAGATAATTTCAATTGTGGAACTGATTCATTCTTGGATATGAATATACTAAATTGTTTTGAAGTGTTTCAAATGGATGTAAAATCATTATTCTAAAATGGATTCCTAAAAGATTGTGACTATATTGATAAATAGGATGTATTTCTCATTCCTTAAGTTGAATAAAGGGTCTTTTAGTTAAATAAAGCTTTATACAAGATAAAATAAGCACTAAGAGCTCGGTACACACTTATATATGAGTACTTAAATAAGATTGGTTATCTTGGAGGATGGTTTGATAAAAACCTCTAAATCAAGATGGAGAAAGGGAAGCGGATATTAGTACATATATATGTTTATAACTTCATCCACAATGGCCCAAATGACCCTAAATAAAAAATATCAGAACTTATGAGGTCATAATTCCAGATGTATCTAATTTAAAAAACTTCCTTCATCATTAGTCTAAAGAATACTCAAAGGAATGATTGGACGTTTATATCAAAAACTAAATATTCCAAGGGGGTTCTATAAAGGTTTCAGTTGTATGATTATAAACCAATAGATGCTTCATTAGATACCAGAAATGAATTTTCAAAATAGGGTGATGCTAAGGAATTTAATGTGACTCTATATATATATATCTTTAGTAGATTACATTAATTAATATCCACTCTACAAAAAATTATGTTTTCCAATTACTAAGTCTCCTATTATCATAGTTATACAATTTAAAGTCACATGATGTCTATGAGATGAGTACAATAATATAGCAACTAAATAGTATACATTAAACTATATTTTTATAGAAAATTAAAATTCTAAATGATGTCCTATAAAGATATAGATTTGGATGGTTTAGTTGTTGATCATAACTTTACATAATGAGGTGTGTTTGATCCTACAAACTTTAGTATTTCATAGAAAATAAATAAAAAAGACCATATATCCTTAATCATTATAGAGGATAAATATATTTTGAATACTCAAGCATATCTCAATTGATACTGATGCTAAAAAAATATGAATTCATTGTCATTTATGTTTTATCTCATATTTAATTCATGTGTTACAACTCAAGTGTGATAAATATTTTCATGAATCCTATTCACACTCAAGGAAAAAACATCTAGATTAATTACTATTTCTTAAAAGAGAATGCTATATAATAGGTTGTGAAATTGGATTATGTGATACATATAATTCAAGTTTCTAACATCATGACCAAGGATACATTGAAGATGGATTTTTAATAGAATTATTTGGCTCTTAGGGTACAAACCAATCCATTTATATAGATTAGTTTAGATATAGAGACCCTCACTTCCCTATGGAAATTACCTATCAAGAAATGTTAGTTTTATTTTCTCAATTAATTTTCTATGTTACTAACTCTCTCTTATGAACTGTTATGGAAGAACTCATTGAGTTTAATGAAAAATGGGAGAAATTTCTAATGTTAGAGAGAGAGAGAGAGATATGGTCGTATTTTGTGTTTTTCCATATTGAAAATATGTGAGAGTTTCACTTAGGGTTAAGGTGTTTCACTGATGATTTTTGTCAGAATTCTATGAATTATAGTGGATTCATGTAATGAAGTTCAATGAATTTTTATCATGAGTATTATATCATCTAAATCTTATTTCTATCACCTAAAAAGTCTCATGTGAGTTTAGAGTTTGTGATTGATTAATCATCAATGCATTGTGCTACATGAAGATATGATTATTAATAAATTATCATCAAATATAAAGGGGGAGGTGGTTGGAAAAAATACATTTTTTGTTTTGTATAGATTGTGTATGTTGCAAATTATGATTCATTTTGTATGTTAAATGAGGTTTTGGAGACAATGTGATTATTAGAGGATTTTTATAGATTTATTCAATCTATAAGGTTTTTAGATGGAGGATACATTTATTGGAGATATAGATTTATTACTACAGAGTAATGGGCTACTCAATACTAAATATATGTGTAATGTTTTCATTACATAGAGAATAATTTACAAAATAGGAGGTGAAAAGATGAATCTCTATGTCACTATATTTTTTAGGGACCCAACACAATGAAGGAAAGCATACTATATGAGGTGTTGTGAATGGATGACCATTAAATTTTCAATATCACTTGATTTTCAAGGAGGCCAATATAATAGTGTAATTTCTACAAATCATTTTTTTGATAAATTAATTCCCATTCTCTAGAAAAATATTATGATGTAGAAAGTGTGTACATAGGGTTATCAATACAACTAGAAAATTCAGGATGCTAATAGTATGGATAAAATGATACATCAATGCTTCATTGAGAAGGATATTCTTATTCCACAACATAACAATACATCGTAGAGATTATTATGTAACGCCCCGACCCCAGTTACCCAGAGTCGGTGCATTATTACATAACATTGGCATGATCACAAGAAAGATCAAATCTCAAAAGACCGATTGGTTTAGTAGCCTTGGAAACACTAGATATATTCATAAAGTTTTACATTACATCATAAAGTGAAAAACTACTACAACAACATATTGTCTCCATAGTCCACACTATTAAACCCTCATAATATCCCTGTAGGTCATTCATAATTTACTTTTTCACTTCCTGGGAAAAATAAAACATAGAAAAGGGGTGAGCTCAAATGCCCAGTAAGGATAACAATATAGCGGAAACTTTCATAAATAAGAATAAACATTTAAGGAAATGTATAAATGAAACAAAAGCCTTTTAAACTTGAACTTTAAACATAGTATGGCATAAATAAAATGAAATAATTCCATTTACTTATTCACATGGATATTCTACTAATCGAATAATCACATGCAAAATCGATAACCACTTTCATAATGATGGAATGCATAATGCCAGACTATCATAACCACATAGCCAAGGCCTCGTGCCAAGACTACAAATACGATTTTGTCAAGGCCTTGTGCCAAGACACTAGTTTGTCTTAGGAGACCTACCGATGCATCGAGGAGCTATAGCGGGCTCCACCTGTCACATATTAAGTCCAATGCATTCCCATATGAAAAGGTTTAAACATAACATAAACATTCGTATTAAAACTAGCATACGAAATGTCAATACTTTCACCATAAACTATGAATGGTATAAAAAATATCACATCCACAGTCAAACATATCACAAAACCTTCAATACAATATAAAAGTTTTTGTATCATAATAAATCAACTTCAAATAAGAGTAAAATCCATCAAAGGATGTTGACATAGATGAAATCAAAACTCTTTTTAGAGAAATATCTCTTTTTATTTTGAAATCATTTAAGAGACATATAAAATAAAACATTTTCTTTTGAAAATATTCTTATAAGCTTGTAAGGGAAGCTTTGAAGATTTTATAATGGCGTAAAATAGTCGCACCCGCCGTATAAGTTAAAAAAACATTCTTACCTTAATTCTGTCGAAAAGGATAAAAAGAACCTTGTTTTGAAAACGACATAAATATTCCTTTATAAACCACTTATAAAAGTCAAAAATGGTATAAATGACTTTAACTCATATTCTAGTAAATAGTAATAAATGTTTTGAAATACATTTTTAAGAAACATGGATGTGGATGATAAAGAGATCCCAGTAGATTATTACGTATAAACAACCTCGGATAATGAAGAGATTGTGAAATAACCCTTACCTTGTACTTTTCCTTGGTTGGGGTAGGTTAACCTCCTGTATAATAGTGAAATAATTGTTATTAAATTATACAAGAATCACATGCATTCATATGATATCATATATGATCTTTTTACATTGCTTTGTTAATAATATCTTAGTATTATCGTTGTTTCAGGTGTTAACTTACTCATTTTCTTTTATATGTTTTGTTACGTAAGCCATGTTTGTAATGGATAGGTTGTATATTATTAATATCCATAATGATATCAAGTCCTTAAAAATCATTTTTAAATATTCAAATGATATTTATACTTGAATGGATACGATGGAGAATGAATCTCATCGCATTCGTGGAGACGGTAGTCCGTACATACGCACGAGCGACAATATCATTCTTTTGATATTAAAATAATATATAAATGGATGTTATATCATATATAAAGAATAATTAACATGTTATATTTATTATTTACATGAGTTACACATCATTATTATACCCATCCAAATAATAATATATTGAATAACAATTACACCACGACGTGGAGACGGTAAGCCGTACGTACGCACGTATGGTGACATGTTATTCAAAGGGTGGATAGAATACTGAATATGGTTGTAACATATTTATAATAACATCACAGTATATATATGATACTGGAGTTATTATTTTATAATGGTAACAACAAAGAAAGAAGAAGTGGAAGAAGAAAGGAACTTGAAAAGGGGTGGGGAAAACATTACCTCTTCTTCGGGTTCTCCCTTTTGATTTGATCAAAAGGGCTCCTTAAGATGGATTTATGATCAAACTAATGCCTCTAGGTTGTAGTGAGAGAAGTTGGGAGAGTATTTGGGCAGAGTTTTGCCGAACCAAAAGGCTTTGAAGGTGTGAAGAAGTGAAAATGAGGAGTGCCCTTTTATAAGAGGGGTGAGGGGCACCTTTGGAAAAGCTAGAAATATTAATTTATAATAAATTAATATTTGGTTTCTAATGGATCCAAAGTTGATTATTTAAAGTATAAGGTTGTTATGGGTCTAAAAACACTTAATAAATAGAATTTAGACAGGTTTCGGGACTTATATTAACCTTATCTTTAAGTATTAACTCTAAGTTAATTAGTTTCACTTTTACAATGTCTCTTTGTATTTTTATATTATATGGTTAATAAACTTACCATATACATCCAAGAGACCCCCAAGTGGTCCATTAATGATGAAACTATCATGATATAAGTCTCTTGGTCTAACCTTACATTTTTAGGAATTTAATATCAATTAATAATATAATATTTGTTTTAAGAACTCTTTTATGTCAATTTTAACACTATTCAATAGTTGATTTTTTTGAAACTCATAACAGATTTATTACTTCGAAAAAATTCTATTAAATCAATCCTAATATATCATATTATCCTATAAAATTAGTTTAATTCATTAAAAGTTTCATATTATATTTATTTGGGTATTTATATAATCAATTATTTTAATTGTTCACTATTATAGTAATTACTTCATCATCATTGTGTCATAAATAAATTAAATTATATAATTTCTAAAAATTATAAATAAAATATCATTATGTAGGAAATAGTTTTATCTTTATAATGAATATTTATAATCTAAAATCCAACATATATAACCCTATGTAAAAATTGTTTTTCTAAAAGATATATGCTTGTGTCATTTTTGTATTCATTTTAACTTAATTAAAATAAAGTGTCCCTATCACATACAAGTGGCACCATGGGGTCCCAAAATCGACCCAAAAATGCCTATGGTAGAACATGTATCAACCAATAAGTCTAGGACACGTTTTAGGGTAATTTAGTATTATTATAATATTATTTTGTTAACCCTCATTTACCGGATTTACCCTTAACCATGGTAAATAAAATATTTACCGCAGTAATTATTCAAAATGTCTAAAAATAAAAGTTACCTATTTACAAAATTTGAACATTCTGATTCCAAATATGGAATCCATTTTTCTAAATTCAAAACACAGAAGTGGCAGAAATTAATTTAAAATTAATTCCCGTTGTCAAAACAAAAAGCATGTTTTTAAAAGATAATAACTATCAAAAGATTGACACTTATTTATGTTCGGTTTAATTGTAAATTTATGTCCAATGACCAACATTATATTAAATGGTAAAAATATATTCTAAATATACTTTAAAACCACTCAAATTAATAATTTATCACTATTAATTGTTTTGATTAAAAAAGTTGTTTTTAATTAAAATTTAGTAATTTTCACTATTCATCAAAATATTAAAGTTATCCGAAAAGTACCAAAATTTCAACTTAGGCTAAATTCGATATTCCGAATCCAAAAATGAAGTCCATTTTGAAATATAAAATATATATAATTTCAAAAAGTAGTTATTACTATTCATAACGGCTAGTTTGATTGGTTATGGTGTGTTAGAACTCGGTGTTGCGTACGACACACGCTATCACATTATTCAAAGAGAAGCGTACCGTAGAAGCTTGGGGTGTTACATTCTCCCCTACTTCAAATAATTTCATCCTAGAAATTTGTAGAATACTTATCACATGAAAAGACTCAGGTGGTTCTTCATCATAAGTTCCTCAGGTTCCCACATTGCCTCTTCCATCTTATGGTTTCTCCACAAAACTTTTACCAGACGCGTCGTCCGATTTCTCATCACTTGTTCTCTCGTATCAAGAATCTTTACGGGCTCTTCGCAATAAGACAGATCGGGTTCCAGTTCTAATTCTTCATAGGTGAGTACATGCGTTGGGTCAGGCATGTATTTCCTCAATAGAGATACGTGGAACACATCGTGAACTTTGGAGAGACTTGGCGGCATTGCCAATCGATAAGCTACAGCCCCAATTCGTTCTAGAATTTCGAAAGGTCCAATGTACCTGGGACTCAATTTACCTTTCTTACCAAAATGTATGACTCCCTTCCATGGAGATACCTTCAGGAAAACATGATCACCGACTTGAAATTACAAATCCTTCCTTCGATTATCGGCATAGCTCTTCTGCCTACTTTGAGCTGCTTTGAGGTGATTTTGGATTACCTTCACCTTTTCCATCGTTTCCTCCACCAGTTCTGGACCTACAAGTTTTCTTTCACTGACGTCATCCCAACAGGTTGGTGTACGACATCTCTTTCTGTATAATGCTTCATATGGTTCCATCTGAATACTCGAATGGAAGCTATTGTTATAGGAAAATTCTACCAGAGGTAAATATTGATCCCACATACCCTGAAAGTCAAGTGAGAAAGATCTCAACATGTCTTCTAAGGTTTGAATAGTCCGTTCTAATTGTCCGTCTGTCTGAGGATGGTAAGCAGTGCTCAAATGAAGTTCAGTATCTAGGGATTTCTGAAGACTTTTCCAGAATCTTGAAGTAAAACGGGGATCACGATCAGAAACAATCGATAGGGGTACTCCATGAAGTCTCACAACTTCATTAATATATAGTCATGCTAGACGTTCAAGGGGTAGATCTTCTCTTATAGCAAGAAAATGTGCTGAGTTGGTAAGACGATCAACAATAACCCATATTTCATCGTTCCTTCTAGGAGTCTTTGGTAGCCCCATGACAAAGTCCATCGTAATATTGTCTCGTTTCCACTCTGATATGGGAAGAGGTTCCATGACTCCTCAAGGCTGTTGCCTTCCAGCTTTCACTTGTTGACAAACCATACATCTTGACACAAGATCAGCAATCTCCCTCTTCATGTTGTCCCACCAAAAATGTTCCTTTAAATCTCTATACATTTTGGTGCTCCCAGGGTGTATAGAGAAATTGGAACTATGAGCATCATCCAGCAATTCCCTTTTTAGATCAGGTATATCGGGAACACAAAGTCTCTTACCAAATTTCAAAATTCCATCTTCATAAACAAAGTCTCTCAATCTCCCATCATTCACATCTTTAATCTTCTTTTGAAATTCTTCATCATCGGTCTGAGAACTCTTAATCCTTTCTAGTAAAGATGGTTTGGCAACCATTTGAAAAAGCATTGATGTTTCACCTTCCCTGGTTATTCCCATGTCCATCTTCACAAGATCCAGGAAAATTGGATCCCTTTCAATTCTCATATTGTTCAAAACTCCATGGTCTTTTCTGCTCAAAGCATCTGCCACCTTGTTTTCCTTCCCCAGGTGGTAGTGTATCGTGCAATCATAATCCTTGAGTAATTTAATCCATCTCATTTCCCTCATGTTGAGTTCTTTTTGTGAGAAAATATACTTCAAACTCTTGTGATTAGTATAAATCTCACATTTTTCACCATAGAGGTAGTGCCTCTATATCTTCAAAGCAAATATCACAGCTGCTAACTCAAGATCATGATTAGGATAGTTTTGTTCATGAATTTTCAACTGTCGTGATGCATAGGCAATAACTCTATCATTCTGCATAAGGACACAACCAAGTCCTTTCTTTGATGCATCACTATAAATAACGAACCCATCATTCCCAGATGGTAGAGTCAATATAGGAGCATTGACTAATCTTCTCTTCAGTTCTTCGAAACATTCTTCAAACTCATTTATCCAAACAAATTTAACCCCTTTACGTGTGAGCTTCGTTAATGGGTTAGCCAATCGGGCAAAATTCTGGACGAAACGTCGATAATAACCTGCCAAACCAATAAAACTGCGTACCTCAGTTATACTCATAGGTGCTGGCCATTCTTGGATTGCCTTGGTCTTAGAAGTATCAACAGAGATTCCATCTTTAGAGACAATATGGCCAAGAAAAGAAATCTCCTGAAGCCAGAATTCACACTTGCTAAACTTCTCATATAATTCATGCCTCCTCAGAGTCTTCAAGATAATGCGCAAGTGATTTTCATGATCTTCATAGGCTTTGGGGTATACCAAGATATCATCAACAAATACCACCACAAATTCATCGAGATACTCCTTGAAAACTCTATTCATCAAATCCATGAATACAGAGGGTGCATTAGTCAATCCAAAAGTCATTACAGTAAACTCGTAATGCCCGTACCTGGTTCGAAATGCTGTCTTCGGAATGTCTTCCTTCTTTACACACAACTGATGGTATCAAGATCAAAGGTCAATCTTTGAAAAGTATTGAGGTCCATGCAGTTGGTCAAATAAATCATCAATGCGAGGTGGGGGATACTTGTTCTTTATCGTTATAGCATTGATCTCCCTATAGTCGATACATAACCTCATAGATCCATCTTTCTTTTTAACAAAAAGAACAGGGGATCCCCATGGAGAAACACTAGGGCGAATAAATCCTTTATTACTCAATTCCTCTAGTTGTTTCATTAGTTCGACTAACTCTATAGTGGCCATTCTATAAGGGGTCTTCGATATAGGCATTGATCCAGGAATTAAATCAATGGAAAACTCAACTTCTCGTTCTGGAGGATGTCCAGGTAAATCTTTCAGAAATACATCTACAAATTCTTTCACAATAGGTACATCCTCTATTTGAACATTCCTTTCCTCACCGATAGTTATTTCATTCTCTTCCTCCCCAAATAATTGAATTTTGTTGAGCTACTGGGGGTGGATCAAAATAAGAATTAGGTGGTGATGATTCTGCTCTAAAGATAAGGTGTTCCTTATCATTATCATAAAGAATCGTAACCTCTTTCTTCTTACAATAAATCTTCGCATCATAGTCCGAAAGCCAGTCCATACTGAGGATTATATCAAACTCAATCATAGGTATGACGATGAGATCAGAAGATAAAGAACATTTATGTGCTCTAATGGGGACTGATTCGCAAAACTTTGTTGCAATGATACTTCCCTTAGGATTTTTAACTGACAACTCCCTTGTTAAATCAAATTGAAAATATCTAATTTTCTTAGCAAACTGGGAAGATATGAAACAATGCGATGATCCAGAATCAAATAATGCATTTGCTAAACTTGAGGAAACCATTAAATTACCTGCCACCACGTCTTTCGGAGCTTCTACCTCAGCAGTAGTGATAGCAACAGCTTGTCCTTGATCCCTTGGCATTTTCTGAGGTATGTTCTCCTGACGCTTAGGACATTCATTTGTATAATGCCCCAACTCCCTTCAATTGTAGCACTGAACGTTGGTAGCTTCCTTCTTCCCCTTGCAATCACGAGCTTGGTGGCCTTTTTCACCACACTTGTAACAGACTCTCATTCCCTTCAAGCAAGTACCAGGGTGTTTCTTCCCACATTTACCACAGGATGGATATTCAACCTTTCCCTTCTTCCCCTTATTTCCATTCCCAGATTGATCAACATGTCTCTCCTTCTCTTGCTTTGCTTTAAAATCATAAGACTTAGAGAATTCCTTTTCGGTCTTGATAACACATGAGACAATGTCTTCGTATGATGAAAAGGATTGTGAGACTAATGATCGATGGAGAAATGGTTTTAACCCATCAAAGAAACGATCAATCTTACTTCTTGGGTTACGTATATAATCTCCATCATACCTTGCTAACCTTGTAAAGTTATCCTCATACTTTGTGACATTCTCATCCTCCTTTTGTCTCAGACTCAGAAATTGCCTTTCCATATCTCCTTGATGGTCGTGAGGAAAGTATTTTTCTAAAAATAGATCTTTGAACTCCCTCCATTCCATATTTGATACTTCATCATACTCCTTCATGTTTTGAATCAATGACCACCATTGATCAGCATCTCCAGTGAGGCGGTAAACTGCCATGATAACTTTTTCCCTTTCACTGCTCCCCAAAGCCTAAAATATTTTCTCTAGGGAATTTATCCATTTCTCAGCTACTAAGAGATTTGTACTCCCATTGAACGTTGGTGGTTGTTGCCTCATGAATCGATCTAACATTGATCCTCCATGCTGTGGATCAGGGTGCTCCATACGGGTAAGGTTATTATTCATAACCTGAGTGAGTTGTCCCAGTATGGTGATTAGCTGATCGGCACCAGTTGCGTCACCAGCTCCACTATAATTATCTTGAGCAGGAGGGCAATCCCTACATGGAGTGAGTGCATTGATTCGGTTTCCATTTCTTCCACTAGGCGCCATTTCTAAATAATGGCATAAACTAGATCAGTTTATGAATCAAAATACATAATCCCATACTTATAAAACACTTAACATAAATTGAACGATTTATGGATATAATCCATAATCATAAAAATGTTTTCTTTGAAGAAGTATATACTCATAAACCCTTCATAATGATTTGTAAAGAAAATGAGAGTTATCCTAAGCATATCCCCCGGGAGTGTCATAACCAAGAGCTCAGCTAGGCCCGTTTTCGTTCACCAGTTCCCGTTCGAGTCTAGCTCAAAGCGGTGTTTTTGGGTTTTACCCCTAGGTACATCTGTTCCAGAGCCGCCTCTACCTGCTCGTATCCAGACAGGGATGTATTGCTCGGAAAACTCACAAAATCTTTACAATACCAAAATTCTAGGAAGTTCTTCTATACTAATCCTCAAAGTTCATCTTAGGTCTACGTGCTCTAATCAGAGTTTATCTAAATCTAGCTTCCAAGGTTTGTGCTAAACTTCCTCTGATACCAACTGTAACACCCCAACCCCAGTTACCCAGAGTCGGTGCATTATTACATAACATTGGCATGATCAAAAGAAAGATCAAATCTCGAAATACCGATTGGTTTAGTAGCCTTGGAAATACTAGTTATATTCATAAAGTTTTACATTACATCATAAAGTGAAAAACTACTACAACAACATATTGTCTCCATAGTCCACACTATTAACCCCTCATAATATCTCTGTAGGTCATTCATAATTTACTTCTTCACTTCCTGGGAAAAATAAAACATAGAAAAGGGGTGAGCTCAAATGCCCGGTAAGGATAACAATATAGCGGAAACTTTCATAAATAAGAATAAACATTTAAGGAAATGTATAAATAAAACAGAAGCCTTTTAAACTTGAACTTTCAACATAGTATGGCATAAATAAAATAAAATAATTCCATTTACTTATTCACATGGATATTCTACTAATCGAATAATCACATGCAAAATCGATAACCACTTTCATAATGATGGAATGCATAATGCAAGACTATCATAACCACATAGCCAAGGCCTCATGCCAAGACTACAAATAAGATTTTGTCAAGGCCTTCTGCCAAGACACTAGTTTGTCTCATGAGACCTACCGATGCATCGAGGAGCTATAGCGGGCTCCACCCATCACATATTAAGTCCAATGCATTCCCATATGAAAAGGTTTAAACATAACATAAACATTCGTATTAAAACTAGCATACGAAATGTCAATACTTTCACCATAAACTATGAATGGTATAAAAAATAGCACATCCACAGTCAAACATATCACAAAACCTTCAATACAATATAGAAGTTTTGTATCATAATAAATCAACTTCAAATAAGCGTAAAATCCATCAAAGGATGTTGACAAAGATGAAATCAAAACTCTTTTTAGAGAAATATATCTTTTTATTTTGAAATCATTTAAGATCCATATAAAATAAAACATTTTCTTTTGAAAATATTCTTATAATCTTGTAAGGAAAGCTTTGAATATTTTATAATGGAGGAAAATATCTGCACCCGCCGTATAAGTTAAAAAAACATTCTTACCTTAATTCTGTCGAAAAGGTTAAAAAGGACCTTGTTTTGAAAACGATGGAAAGATTCCTTTATAAACCACTTATAAAAGTCAAAAAGGGTATAAATGACTTTAACTCATATTCTAGTAAATAGTAAAAAATGTTTTGAAATACATTTTTAAGAAACATGGATGTGGATGATAAAGAGATCCCAGTAGATTATTACGTATAAACAACCTCGGATAATGAAGAGATTGTGAAATAACCCTTACCTTGTACTTTTCCTTGGTTGGGGTAGGTTAACCTCTTGTATAATAGTGAAATAATTGTTATTAAATTATACAAGAATCATATTCATTCATATGATATCATATATGATCTTTTAACATTGCTTTGTTAATAATATCTTAGTATTATCGTTGTTTCGGGTGTTAACTTACTCGTTTTCTTTTATATGTTTTGTTAAGTAATCCATGTTTGTAATGGATAGGTTGTATATTATTAATATCCAGAATTATATCAAGTCCTTAAACATCATTTTTAAATCATCAAATGATAATTATACTTGAATGGATACGATGGAGAATGAATCTCATCGCATTCGTGGAGACGGTAGTCCGTACGTACGCACGAGCGACAATATCATTCTTTTGATATTAAAATAATATATAAATGGATGGTATATCATATATAAAGAATAAATTAACATGTTATATTTATTATTTACATGAGTTACACATCATTATTATACCCATCCAAATAATAATATATTGAATAACAATTACACCACGACGTGGAGACGGTAAGTCGTACGTACGTACGTATGGTGACATGTTATTCAAAGGGTGGATAGAATACTGAATATGGTTGTACCATATGTATAATAACATCACAGTATATATATGATACTGGAGTTATTATTTTATAATGGTAACAACAAATAAAGAAGAAGTGGAAGAAGAAAGGAACTTGAAAAGGGGTGGGGAAAACATTACCTCTTCTTCGGGTTCTTTCTTTTGATTTGATCAAAAGGGCTCATTAGGTTGGCTTTATGATCAAAATAATGCCTCTAGGTTGTAGTTAGGTAAGTTGGGAGAGTATTTGGGCAGATTTTGGCGGAACCAAAAGGCTTTGAAGGTGTGAAGAAGTGAGAAGGAGGAGTGCCCTTTTATAAGAGGGGTGAGGGGCACCTTTGGAAAAGCTAGAAATATTAATTTATAATAAATTCATATTCGGTTTCTAATGGCTCAAAAGTTGATTATTTAAAGGTTAAGGTGGGTATGGGTCGAAAACCACTTAACCAATAGAATTGAGATAGGTTTGGTTACTAATATCAACCTTATCTTTAAGTATTAACTCTAAGTCAATTAGTTTCACTTTTACAATGTCTCTTTGTATTTTTATATTATATGGTTAATAAACATCCCATATACATCCAAGCGACCCCAAAGTGGTCCTTTAATGATGTACCTATCATGATATAAGTCTCTTGGATGAACCTTAGATTTTTAGGAATTTAATATCAATTAATAATATAATATTTGTTTTAAGAACTCTTTTATGTCAATTTTGACACTATTCAATAGTTGATTTTTGTGAAACTCATAATATATTGATTACTTCGAACAAAGTATATTACCTAAATCCTAATATATCATATTATCCTAGAAAATTAGTTTAATTCATTAAAAATTTCATATTATATTTATTTGGGTATTTATAATATCAATTATGTTAATTTTTCACTATTATAGTAATTACTTCGTCATCATTGTGTCATAAATAAATTAAATTATATAATGTCTAAAAATTATAAATAAACTATAATTATGTAGTAAATCGTTTTAGCTTTCTAATTAATATTTATAATCTAAAATCCAGCATATATAACCCTATGTAAAAATTGTTTTTCTAAAAGATATATGCTTGTGTCATTTTTGTATTCATTTTAACTTAATTAAAATAAAGTGTCCCTATCACCTACAAGTGGCACCATGGAATCCAAAAATCGACCCAAAAATGACTATGGTCCAACATGTATCAACCAATAAGGCTAGGACACGTTTTAGGGTAATTTAGTATTATTATAATATTATTTTTTAACCCTCATTTACCGGATTTACCCTTAACCATGGTAAATAAAATATTTACCGCAGTAATTATTCAAAATGTCTAAAAATAAAAGTTACCTATTTACACAATTTGAACATTATGATTCCAAATATGGAATCCATTTTTCTAAATTCAAAACACAGAAGTGGCATAAATTAATTTAAAATTAATTCCCGCTGTCAAAATAAAAAACGTGTTTTTAAGAGATAATAACTATCAAAAGATTGACACTTATTTATGTTCGGTTTAATTGTAAATTTATGTCCGATGACCAACATTATATTAAATGGTAAAAATATATTCTAAATATACTTTAAAACCACTAAAATTCATAATTTATCACTATTAATTATTTTGATTAAAAAAGTTGTTTTTAATTAAAATTTAGTAATTTTCACTATTCATCAAAATATTAAAGTTATCCGAAAAGTACCAAAATTTCACCTTAGGATAAATTGGATATTCCGAATCCAAAAATTAAGTCCATTTTGAAATATAAAATATATAAAATTTCAAAAATTAGGTATTACTATTCATAACGGCTAGTTTGATTGGTTATGGTGTGATAGAACTCGGTGTTGCGTACGACACACGCTATCACATTATTCAAAGAGAAGCGTACCGTAGAAGCTTGCGGTGTTACATATTAACTATGTAGCACTAATGATTTTATTTATTATAATAATATTTGAGCCTACACCAAAGTGTAAATGGCTACACTAACATTTTTTTGTATGCTAAAAAATTAGAAGATATCATGTTGATAATATCTATTGTTTATAGAGGATATTTATGCATGAGAAAAATGGAATTGGTCATAGGAATTAATTCCATAGAATAGCTGACCATTAATATATAATTTGATTTAATACCTCTTCACCATTATATTAATTAATGATATAACATGGTGGTTCTTTTTAAGGAGGATCATACTATATGTTATGTGTGATCACTCCACATAAGATAAATTTATGTGAAATATATATTATTTTCATCGAATTTTTAGTTGGTATTTGAGACATTAAAACAAATTAAATGGTATTTAATTACCAAATTTAAGTGAGGATGAAACATTTCATGATCTTAAGAATTAAGTGTAATAACTACTTGATTTTATACTTTTTAGGAGATTAAAGTATTTGAATTTTCTAGATTCACACACAATAATTTTAAAGATTAAAAAAATGAGATATAACTATAGAGGAGCTGAGTAGAAACTCATAGATGTGTTTTTTAAGTGTTTTTTCAAGGATTGTAGGAAAATTATAGGTGAAAAAGAAAGATGATTTTACAAGAATATCATCTCACTAGAATTTCATTTAGTTGTTGGTAAGAGACAAACCAAACCAAGTGTATAATTAAATGAATATATTTTAATAATGAAGATACTTATAAAAGGATAACTGATTTCCCCATGTGATGAGAGGTAGATAGGTTTTCTCATCTGTGTGAATAGTATGTTCGGAGGGTCGGTTTGACCTCTCTATTACATAAATATAATAAAATAAGTGTTTTAGAGTATTTAATGTACATTGGAACATAACTATTTCATGATCTATAGGTTATCCCAGTTACATTGAAACAAGTAAAAATCTTAGTGTTCCTTATTTCATTCATCACTCATGGATAGAAATAAAAATAGAGAAATAGTTATTCCTAACTCTGAGAGAATATAAGCATCTATTAAGAAGTTTTTTTTAATTGGAAATACCCCAATTCACCCACATCGCATCTGGGTAATCCCCTTGATAATGGACCAATATACCCAATAAAAAATATTGAATGAAAATGTTCCAAAAAGGAGATCCAAGAAATAATTCCTCGATAACCATAATAAATCGTTGTAAAATTACTAACCATGAAGCTTACCATTGATGAAATTGTATAAGATATAAAGAAACACATGAAACTCTTAGCCCTCCCACATTGCAGCTAAACATATCTAAATTTAAACCAAGGATAATAGAGTGTAATCACATTAGGAAGAAAATCCAGAGATGAAAATAGGGGATGATAAAACCATAGGATGTGCTAAAAATATCCATCATAGAAACACTACACCAAAAAATCATAAACCTCTATAAATAAAATCTCATTAAACTAGGTATAGGGTTTGGAATAATTGGTCTATTGGAAAGAGAAATGGTGGGGATGAAAGGTACATAAACTATAAGTAACAATAATAAAAATCTCATCCTACACTAGAGATGAAACCAATACAATGTAGGTGGAAAAAAATAAGTAAAACCCAAAAAAGTCTATGAAATCTTGATGGGAATATCCAGGCCATCCCCTAAAATAATACCAAAACATAAAATATCCAATTATTCCAAATAATGATGTGGTCTTGTTTAAAGATACCGGACACAAAAACAGTATTATGAGGCTAGATATGTAATCAAATGACTGTAGTAACTACAATAAAGTGAAAGACCAAACTCCTAAAGTAAAACCCAAAACCCCAAAAAACCGGTACATCAACAAGACCTATATGAATGAATGATAGAATAATGAAGGAAAGGTTACTCAGGGGTAGAGGCAAGTGATGAGACCTCTTATCCAGGTTCATATGTTAGTGTGGAGGGTAGTTTTGAAAGGGTACCTCATAATTTGAGGAGGAAGAAGGGGAGAAAAGACAATAAGGATTTGGTAGATGTATTTTTAAGGAAAAACTCAAACCCAAAGGTTGAAAAGAACTATTCCTTTCTAACGAAACCAATAGAGACTATATTTGCTAAGAAAAAAGGCCCAAGGAGTAGAGAATTAATCTTAATAGTGCAAAGAAGGAGGTCCAATGTGAAGGACATTCTCCAGTCAATGGAAATATGAAAAATGGTGTGATTGGAGATTCTAATAGGTCTTAAGAGGCTCTGATGGTGGTTGATCACACCTTCTCTGAGTGCTCCTATGATTGGGATGATCTTATAGGAGATAATACCCAATACCATGAGACATCCAAAGAGGTCCCAATATGTGATATTATTGTGCACTCAGAGGAGGTTGCGTTGAAAGATTCTGTTATGATTAATGCCTCATAAGAGGATGCTAATAGGATGTCTGAGAGACTTTTTCTAGTGGATACCTATAAAGAGATGACATATTGGATTAACAATCAAGTCCTTATACTGGTAATAGTTTTCAATGAAGTAAAAAATGAAAATGAAAGAGTACATTCACACGTG
This sequence comes from Viscum album, assembly GCA_963277665.1. Taxonomy (NCBI): domain Eukaryota; kingdom Viridiplantae; phylum Streptophyta; class Magnoliopsida; order Santalales; family Viscaceae; genus Viscum; species Viscum album. The sequence continues at coordinate 166,072,427 of OY728165.1, read as the reverse complement.
GGAAAAAATGGTTTATTGGTTTGAAGATCTCATCAAGGATGATCCGGATACTGAGGTAAGCTACCTTAATTTGAAATCATTTAAGGGTAGTGTGTCAGATATGCTGAAATTAAATTTTAATGGTTCCACCATCTCATATAGTACTTTATTTTTGTACTGTTTGGGTTCTCACCATCCCTTGAAAGTGTTTGAAAATTAAAAAAAAGTAATTTTCAATCAGTTCATGTTCTGAAATTTTTTTATGGATATCTAATAAATTATAGTCCAGGTTTTAGTCATTACTAGATGTGTATTTACACTTGAAATTCCATGAATAGTATAAATTCTAGGATTTTTTAGTGATGTTTAAGCGATATTCATCAATAAATATACAAAAAATAAATATTGTTGATAGTTTTCATTAACACTATATCATTCACTAATAATTTCAACACTAATTCCAACTGCAATTTCACTCAATTATTCACAAAAAATAGATAACATACCTTCTTATTCAATCTCCACATATTCTATATAATGATATAGGGTTATGTGGGAGAAACAAACCAATGCATTAATAAATATTTTTCCTGTAAAAATGAAAAAAAAATAATTAATGGTTGTATTTCAAGGCAAACACAACAATGCATTTTTTTATAAGTACTAGATAAATAATTGACTGAATTTCCAGAAAGAGGAATCGTTCCCTCGTGTTTTCAAACTGGGGTAATTGCATATATTCATCAATCTATAAGAGGATAAATCATGGCCTTTAAATTAGTTGAGGAAGAATTTGCATAATCATTACAATGAGAAATCATGTGTCTTCACATCATTTTGATACAAAAATGGAAAACACATTTGCAGATTAAAATATACAGAATACTCTAAAACACCCCCCCCCCCCCCGCCGTATCGATATAATGGTTGGGATTAACATGAGGCACATGTACCTATCCAAATAATATATTGGAATATCTAGTAAAAAATATGACTATAGATGATTTGTATTTGATTGAGCGAGTGGATATGATAGGGGAGGGGAAGTATAGATATGATGAGTTGTATATATATATATATGAAAACTTCCAATGGGTGAAAATTAAGATGTTTCTTCCCTCTTGAGATACACAGATTTCAAATATATATTCCATAATAATTCCAATAAAATTAATCCTTATGAAATATTTGACAGTCTTCATAAATAATATTACATTCTAAAAGTAAAAATAAATTATTTTGTGAGAATTTAAACTTATGTTATTTTAGATTTAGAATATATAACAACAACACTCTTACAATGATAAGAGATTAATGGAATTAAATGTTTTATTGTATGTAGATTTTATAATGTAATTAATTGACAAAACCTAGTCATAAATATTTTATAAAACAAACATATAAATTTAAATTTTTAATATATAATTTATTATGAATATTTTTTTATACATAATAATTTTTTTTAGTTTATTTGATATGTAAACCTATAATATGTATGGATGAGAAAAAAATTGATTTGGTAAATGAATGAATCAATAGTCTATTCAATTTTATTCAAAAACAAACTATTAAAGGCATATTAAAGAGTGTTGAGGTTATTTTTTTAAATATAAAAAAATTATCATATATATTTTTTTACATTCCTTGATATTTATATAGGTTTATATCCAAAATATATTGAGTTAGAAGTTTTTTATAAGTAGGAATAAGAATATTGAAATTATATTTATATTTGGAAAACAAGTTTATTTTATATTACAAAATATTTTTTCAACTATTATTATTTGAAAAGTATAAAGTATGGTTGTTCTACTTCTAGATACAGCATGTTGAACAAGATTCTTTAGTTAGATACCCTCATCATTGGTTCCCTACAACATTTATCAAGGTTGGTTTCTACCCTATCTAGGAATTTTCATTATCATTGATGTTGAGAAAGTATTTTATAGAAAACCAAAAAAACAATTCCTTAAAAATATATAAAATAAATTGAAAATACATATTAATAAACTAATTTTATTCCTTTACATTTAATAAATATCAAAAATATATATCTTTTGAAAGAGTAACTATATCTTTCTTAGGATCATTTATGAATAATATTGTATCATTTTTTCGAATATTCTCTCACTCAAACTCATATGCACAACCAAAAAGTAGTAATAATTCTACTTGGTTTAGTCTGATGACCAACACCCTTGAGGAAGGATGTAAATTATTTTATTCTAATGTGATATCATAACTAATAATATGTTCACCATCATTAACACCTATATTTATAGAAAGGTTAATAAAAATAATAATTAAATGAATGGTTAATGATTCCTTCTATAGGTGATCAAAAAAAATATGGTGTTTATTTTTTAGTCAATAATATACTATCTCAATCTTGATGAAAGATATCATTGAAATATGCTACATAAAAAGATCTTCTTAATTCCATCTCAATTCCCATAGGTATCTAAATTATCATACATATTGATCATATCCAAATACTATTGTAACTAAATCCTTGTAACCACCTTTTTCAACATGTCTACTTTTATTTCATGTTCTTCTGATGTGATATACACCTCTTATTGATAATCACACAAATGAAATGGAATGAAACATCAATATTCTTAGTTCTATTATGATGAAATGAATATTTAAAAAGAAAAAAGACACTCCAGTTTTCAAAAAATACATCTATGATCTAATATATGATCCCTAAGTCTCTAAGTTATCCATATTATCTAATATATTTCTTAAAATAATCTATCAATGCCATATAATTAACCTTTTTAGTCGACAAATCCACTATTGATTAAAGACTATATCTCCATCTCATTGGTCCTCCAACCATAGGTAAAACATAACTAGTAGCGGATCGACTCTTTTTTATGTATCCTACATAATTATAATCAACATAGATGACAACAATTCTCCCAAAACATTTATCTCTAAAAAATATCAAAAAAATACCTAAATTAACATTGATATACCATAGAATTTATCTAACTTTTTTTTAATGACATTCACCAGGGTCATTCCAGTACTGGATTACCATGTCTACTCTTTATGGGATATTAGGTCTTATAGACACCATCTAGTATATCAATACTCTTACTTAACATTCATATATAACATGAACCATATATTTCATCTCTTTATTTGTCATTAGATACAGTGATTCCCTAAGATTAAAACGATATGTTAATGGGGTGTCGAATGGGTTTTATTTATTATCATCATCAAAACTTTGTATTAATTTCTTCAAATATTCATCAAGTTTGAGTGTCACAACATCCTAATATTTATCTCACTTGATATTCATCTTAGTAATATTCATGCCTCATCCGAGATCCTTGAACTCAAATTCTGAGTTGGAATAACCTACCAACCTATCAATATCCACCCTAATTTTACATGAAATAAAAATATCATCAACATATCAAAACTGGTAAATAGATGTATCATCACAATGTTTCTTAAAGTAAATAAAATGATTAAATTTACTATAGAAATATTTATAATACAGTATAAATATGTAAAACCTTTTATACCACAATCTCAGTGGCTGATTTAGGCCATAAAATGATTTTTTTAATATATAAACACATTTCACATCCCCTATATATAAAAAGTACTAGGTTGTGAAATATATATCTATTACGTTAATAATCCATGATGAAATTTTTTATTTATGTCAATTTTAGATAACTATAGATTAAGTTATGCAACCAATTCCATCAAAATTATGATTGATGTATGCTTAACAATAAGAAAAAAATCGTTTTAATATATCACTTCCATCTTTGAATAGCCCATTAAATAATTTCTAGAAAAATAACTAATACTTTTCATGAATGTTCCATCAACATGTTTAAAAAAAACTCAATTTCACCCAACTATCTTCTTATTTATCAGATGAGGAATAGGATCAAATGTATAATTTTCATATAGTGAACTCATCTCTTCTTCTCTAGTTGTCTTCTACAAGTCTATATCTTTGTTATCTGAATCATATAGTTAAAAATTATATTTTATTACCAAGACATCATAATATATCCTATCTTTATACCCATAAGGTATTTGTATATTTTTTTCATGATCTTCCAGTGAAAACCCTCTCATAATGTAGATTATCCTGCTATATTAGAAGTTCTTCATCTTCCAAAATATCAGTATGATCACAGCACTATATCACCTATGAACCCAGATAAATTGGTGGTGGAATTTTCTATACTCTAATCACAACTCTATATGATCCATCCATTTCTTTTATATAATTATTTTACATAACCATTTCTAATTCATCAAATAAAACATCATGACTCTGAATGATATTCTTTTCTTCTATATCATATACTCAAAAATATATTATACTATCACTAAAGAAAAATAATATAACATTATGTTATCTAGGTTCTAATTTAGATTCTTCACTTCCAAATAATATTTCTATTAATTTTCATGACAGAACCAATTTTAGGGGTGATTGGGAACTTGGCCAAGGGAAATATTGAAGTCAATGAGAGAATCTAAACCATTCAGGTACCACGTAAATTTATTGGAACCATGCATCCTTTATAAGCTTTAAGCATCTTGTAATTTACTAAATTTGATCCCCTTATGAATAAGATCCTCTAATGATGCATAAATCATGTCTATGATCTTGATGAAATTATCCATGTTGATATTACCTTATTAAAACCCTAAACAAACATATGATTATAAGAGTTAATACAATATTACATTTCATAGTTTATGTCAATGTGAATAGATCTATCACACATCCTTCATATAATTCCATTGATTAATTGACCTAAAATTCGTTTTCATTCATTTCCTCTTTGTATTGAATGAGTAAATCCATAGTGGATATTTCTTTTTTCCAACCACTTTAATTTTTGGGTGATGTTATTCTCATGGTTAGCTAGTACTTTAGCATCAAGTGTGTTTTCTTTTCTAGTTTGGTTTATTGAAATGGAAATTTTAGGTTGGTTATTTATCATGAAAAAATATTATATCTTATTACATGAATGTTCATTACATAACATTACGATTAATGCTGGAACTATTAAGGTTTGGTTCCATTATAAACTTGAATACATAAACAACTTATATATAAAATATCTAAAACATTATCTTTTCTTCATATCCAATATAAAATAACATATAATTAAGGATGAGTTCATATTATAATTAAGGATATACAAGGGATATATCAAAGATCATTTTAGTATAACATGAGAATAAGGTTGTGAAAACATGAGCTTAACATTTTAAAACCATGCCCAAAAATTCAAAGATCATAATCATGAGTCATAGAATAAATCCAGTTTTTTTATAATATATGAATCATATAGGAGAAAAAGAGTGTGATCCAAGTGATTGTAATATTGGCATAAGTTCATATCACAAAAGAGTTTCATAATGTGTTTATTATTCATAATCAGGAAAATAATATGTCAAGGATAACTACCAATTCATTCATCACATGTTTGGTTTGGGATAACCACCCTTATACCTATTTTGGATTCATATAACCTTCTATGTTACCTTTTATAGGCTTCGGATAACCACCTGCATACTCTTTTTTGGGACTAGGATAACCTCTCGTGTACCCATTTTTTGGTATTGGGATAACCTCTAGTGTACCCTTTTCAGGCATGAGATATCCTACCATATACCCTTTGAGCTCATAAAACATTAATCATTATATTGTTCATTATATGGAAATACAATTCTATATCCAACCATGATATATTCATTAATAAGTTAATATGTATCCCATGAGATCAGAAAATTTCACCATATCATTGTAGCATAACCTGTATAAAATAGATGGTTTTCCAAGTCTACTGGTATTTTATTAAAAAAAATAGTTGTTCAATCATGGACATACCTTTATTCATAAAAATTGACATAATTTTATATTCTGTATGTGCTGGTTTTCAATGATTTTGTCCATGGATTTGTTCTCCAAAATCATCCTTGAGCTCTTCATTAAGGTTTCTCACATCACACAATAATTATTATCATTTTACAAACAAAGTAAAATCATGAAACATGCGTGGTGGTTGAGTCTCATTCAATCCCCAGTAGAGATATTAGTGGGATTTTACACCGAAGGGATATCTAACTCCTACTTAATTCGAACATCAAGAATGTCCCATTTCTGCATTCTGAAGTTATTATTCATGTTAAATTTATTATCAAAAAATTTGGTGTTGGTAATCAGAATTATTTGTTATAAATATATCGTTTTCCTAAAATTTCTACTGGTAAATTCTTCCTCAGTAGGTATGGGTGGCACCATACTTCATTAAGTTGATTGATTTTCTATATAAAAAATAATTCAAAATTTAAGAACACAGATGGCACTAGAGAATAAAAAATATTAATAATAGTACCTAAATTTTTAAGAATTAAATCAAACTATAAATTATTACCATATTTTCTTTCCCAAAAATATATTTCATATCAAATGTGAAATGTATCACTTTTATTTTTTTTTAAAAAATTGCTTATTTTTCCTTCACATATACAACCCATCATTCTTTTAACATATTTTTATCAGGGTCCAACACAACAAAAATAAATTTCTTAAATCTTGGTATATAATTGTATCTTCCCCCATGTATATTTTCAATGTTATGTACATTCTACCACACTAAAATATGTCATTACATTGTATCCACTATTGAATATTTTCTCTATATCACCAACGGTTACCAAATTCAATCAGAAACATGGAATTACACTTCTTCCTCTAGGTGGACTATATCTTAAAAAACTACCTTGATCTGTCTACCACCAGTTGCATCTCCTTTTAAAGTCCATAAAGGATCCTTTATAAAATATAGTTAATATATAAAAATTATTATCATAAACATAAAAAATCATCATATGAAGATAATATATTCTTAATTTATACATATATATATATATATATCTTCAAATCAAATGTGTGTAGTGAGAGTTTATATAAAATCTCTATCTTATCTCTAATTTCATATATATATTAAGGTTATATATCCACAAAATCCATACATATAGAAAAATAAAATCGTATATGCATATAAACAGAATATAAAATGAAAAATCAAATGTGTTTAACCCTATCATGTACTCAAGTAAGTAATGTGTCTTTGATATAGGTGTGTTATTTCAAATCTTATCATACTTTAACTCACATGCACACACAAAACACATTAATATTTTTGGTTATTTCAGATTTCCTACTTATATGAGGAACACAACTCCTTGTTTAATTCATAATTGGATACCCTAAATTATCATTTTTCCACATGATTAGCATCCATATTTATATTATGGGGAAGAAAAAGATAAATAAATAAATCTTGTTGTTTTTCTCTAATTGGTTAGAATATTTATGGCGATCATTACATTTATGAAGGTGATTATTTTTTCTCAACAATAAAAAATAATTTAATCTCATGGAATAATAAATTGGTGTTCATGGTTATTTTAATGTGAAAAACCCCTTTGATGTAGAGGATTAGAGGAAAATAGAAACTCAAAAAATTACAAAATTAATTAGAGTGTAAAAATCCAAGAAAATTATCAAACATGTATTCTAATAATAGCATGTAAAAAACATATGTGACAATCACACCCCAATACACATCAATTATCTATATATCTTGATGAACAATTCCACCATCCTGTGACAAATTTCAATGCCTAAAAGATCCACTATAACAAAACATCACCCCTCTATGACAAATTCCACTACCTCAATGACCATTTATCAATACACAATGTCATATATGAGCTATTTAATTATCTCTATAATGGATTCTCCTTGATCTTTTGATTAATATACCAAATCCTTGCTCTGATGTCCTTCTCACACCTTGAAGTCTATATCTCAATGTTGCTCACTGATGGAAGGAATTTCTTGTTCCCTAGCACATCACTACAGCCTTGAAAACATTTCATGTCGATGCACATAACATGATACTGAAAACATGGTATAACATTAAATCAGATCCACCATCAATGCTTCACTCTCCAATGTGAATGCTCTACAAATTCAATAAAGAACACAGTGGCACACTTCCTCCTCTAGGTGGACTACATCTTGAGGAAATCCATTGATCTATCTTCCACTAGTTTCTTATCCTTTTAAATCCATAATAGGAACTATTATCAAATTTAGATACAATAAAAAAATATTTACCTTCAAAAAATTCAATCATGTGAAAATAAGATCTCTTTTAAAAATAGATATATAAAAATTTTACTTATAATAACTTATACAGAGTGTGAGTTAAAATAATCAACTCTATATTATGTCTAGTTTCAAATACATATAATAGAAATATCTCCTAAAAATCAACCCATGTATGTAAATATAACATTATTCATCTTCCAAAAATATCTCCAATTAAAATTCATATAGTTCGAACCCTATCACTTACTTCTATAAGTAATATGGATTTGATACTTATGTATTTTCATAAGTCCTATCTCACTCTAAATCACTCATACAAACAGAAAAACATATGAACTTTATAATTTTATATAGATGGGTAGCAAGTAGACCTATTAAGATCTCTACTATTATTCTCCATTAATTATAAATCTAACAGAGCAGCTATTGTCAGAATTAAAATAACGACCAAAGAACACGGTATCAAAAGAATACTAAAACTATAAAACATAAGAAAACCTGATAAAATTTGGAGCTTAAATATAGAAAATATAGTATATCATCAATATATTTGTAGAAATAAAAAAATTTGGGGTTGAGGGTGTGAAGGTCACTGACGGTGGAGGGGTGAGCAGTTTGTCAATAATGGAATGTCATGCTGTCAAAATGGGGTGACTGGGTAATGATCATCAGAACCTATAGAGGAGAGGCATGGTTATGGTATTAGTCATATAGATAGTAAATTAAAAAATATGATTGTATATATATATATATATACTGAAAATTTTCATTTTAAATTTAAACATGAAATTTAAAATTCAATATTACCATATATATTTGTATATGTAGGTGCATGTGTTTTTTTGTTTAAATTGGAAATTTACATATACCATTAAAATGTTATTATAAATTTCCAATGAAAATTTTTACAATGAATTCTAAAATAAAATAACCAATGGGAAATAAACAGTGAAAATTTCTACTGGAAATTTGAATAGAAATTTAGACTGGATGTTTCCAGTTGAGATTTACATAAAACGTTTCTTGTGTAATTTCTCAATGAAAATTTCTAGTGAATGGTTACATTTTTAAGATATGTTTGAAAATATTATTCACAAAAATTTAAACATTTATTTATTTTATTATTCATGTAATTTAATTTTTTGAATAATTATAAAAACAATTCTGTGGAAATTTTTATTATAATTTTTTATTGAAATTTTAAATAAAATTGTCCTATTGAATTATACACTATAATATTATAATGAAAATTTTTAAACCAATTTACAAAGGATATTTTAAATTTTTTATTAATGTTTTAGTATATTTGTATTTTAATTTTATTTGGTGAAAATTTTCCCTCTAAATTTCTTATGAAAATTTTCATTTGATATTTACATTGTAAATTTTCATTAAAAATTTATATTTAGAAATTAAGTTGTTTGTTTATTTATTAATATATTTTTGATTAAAATGTAAATATGTATATATTTTATAATTATGATAATAAATTTTATTTTATAGATTTTTATTATATAATTTGATTTTAAATATTGAGTGTAGATTCCCACTAAAATTTATAAAAATTAAGATAGAATTTTAGAATTTATGTTTGTATGTATGCATAAACATCTGAGGTTGAACAACTTCACTCTACAGAGTACTGAAGTTCACAATTATATATCGTTTTTTTGGGGATCCTCCTCTCCTAAGCTTCACATCATATGACCTTTTAAAATAAAAACAATGTAAAATAGATATGAGGGTGTAACCAATTTTAAAATCATATATGGTTTAGAGGTTTTTACAGGTGAATACTTATTCTCTCCTGGGTCTAGTTTCACATCCATCAAGTGTATTATAATTAGGGTTTTCAATATAATGTTTTTTTTAGATCCACAACTGGTGAAATTATCTAGGTCTAACTATATTTAATATTTGGAAGTATTTTAATCTTATTATTACAGTTTTATTCTAAACATTTTGTTTAGATGGAAAACCATTACTCTTCAGGGTCAGATCTATTTTGATTTCTTTATCAGGTTGCATACATCATTTCATTCTATTTTCAGGCTGCATCTTCATTGTTCCCATAATCTGATATTTTTTCAAAGTGTTTCTTTTTGATATACTGCTTATCTTTGGGAGTCTCCACTATTTACTATTGATTATTAGTGCATTATTCTCTTAGAAAAATGTCATATGGTTTTTTCATTTTGGGTTTTCCCCATTAAAAATTTCTCGTGTCATCATTTATTTTCAACAACAAAAAAATTTTAGTTTCCCATCAACATATTTTTTTCTAGTTTATTTTAATGGAAGGAAATTTTATTTCAACAACACATTAAATTTTTTATTCATTTTTGAATTAGTTGTATTTTATATTTCACCACATTTGGTATCAATTGGACTAATTTTTAATCAGATAAATAATAAAAGTGAATTACCATCAAATTATTTTATATAATTGTACAAAATACCATATGTGGTGATTAAAAATGGAGAATCTTCTTTTTGTTAGGTGAATGCATCTTCCAATCATTTGTACCCATAATCCAGAAATAATTTCTAATGAAGAATGGGAGTTTGTGTATGAGATGGTTTGTTATTTTATTCATTAGTGGTTTTATGGTAATGTGATGAACCATATTATCAACATATATTATGACAAAACTTTTTGGGAGAATCTTAGGACCACCTATTCTTCCAAGATAGGAAACAGTAAATTTTTTCACCTCAAACTAGGGATTAATTAGTGATATTAATAATTTACATCTATTTATAAAAATTATAGGTAATTTCAAGGATGTTTGATCAGTTTTATGGTATGGGTATAAAATTTAAGTTTAGTTTCTAATGCTTTGGGTGATTAATACATTACCTAGTAATTGAGAAAATTTTCATGTTATTCTAACTAGCTATTCTCCTAATAGTATTTTGAAATTTGTTTTTGTCAACTCTTTTATTTTAAATGATGAATTCATGATATGTACTTCTGATAAATCTTATTTAGAGATTTTTTATAATGAATAGAGGATAATTTAGGAAATTATCTAGGGACTGATCAGATGAGGTAATTCAAAAGAAAGAATCAAGTCCATGTCGAATTAGAGGGAGTAAGAATGTCATTGTTATGGTAATAGAGGACATGTCATGAATTTTTCTATTATCTTAAAGGGAAAATATAATGAAGAAAAATCAATATACGAAAAAAAATTATTGTGATGATTTTGGTTCCACCACTATAGGGGTGATCTTATTATTATTTATGACTCTATTAATATTTAGAATTATGATTCTTGTTGTTTTTTATAGTGTATCCTATTCTCATGAGACATCAAGAAAGAGGTTTTTACATATTTTAGCCTAGTGAATTTTGGGATTTTATATATGGGTGATAATGGCCATACTAACATTATAAGTATGAGTAGTGTTTTCTTAGATAATAGTAAAGTAGTTTAGCTAATTTTAAAGATTTATCCACATGTGCTTGAGGTTCATATGAATATTATTTATTCCAATGTTCTTGATGATGATATTTTTATCAGTATTTTTATTGATGGACAATGGAATATTTCCAATGGTTCCTTGATTTTGGCATAAGTAATGAAGTATTCAAGTTTATACAAGACTAGATATTGTATTTCTTTTGATATTACATGCATTGTTGAGTGTTGTTTGTCTTATAGATTATTCCATAAGAGGCTCATCCACATTAATTAGAATGTGATTAGTTTTTTTCCAAGATAAACATTATTCAAGGTTTTTAGGGTGTAAAATTGGACATGATCAATCACTATTTTTCTATAAGAAAGAGAAGAGTGAGTTTCAACTGTTATCCTTTACATAGGAAACCATATGTACATGAATTATTTTATTTTGATATTTTCAGTCCCTTAAATTCTAAGACTATTTGTAGTGGTCTTTATTTTTTGACTTTTATTGATGAATACTCATGTAATATATGGGATTATTTCTTTAATGGAAAAATTCAATTGCTTAGTGTATTTAAGAAATTTCTTTTTTAGTTGAGGTGGAATATGATAATAATTTTTAATATATTCACACTAGAAATGGGGGGTGAGTATTATGATCCTTCTGATTATTATTTTAGGAAGGAAGGTATTTGGAATCATAATATGTCTCCTAAGACACCTTTTTGTAATAGTGTAGTTATTTGGATGAAAAGGACTTAGCTTGAGAGTTTCTATGATTAATATTGTGTGAAATTTTTCTATGACATTTTTGGATTAGGATTTATTTATGTTTCCATATATTATCAATTTATCACCCACAGATTCTTTATAGATAGAAACTATTGTCTAGTTATGGTGTGTAAAAGATATCAGGTATAACCACTTACATGATTTTGGTTGCTAGGAATTTGTTGGTGTTCCTAAAGATGATATATCCAATAAGCATAATAAGTCGCAAAAGTGTATTTTTATTATCTATGGACACGATGTGTTTGGATACAAGTTCTATGATCCTATATTGAAGATAATTCTAAGAATTCTTGAGAAATATTTATAGAGGAACAATCTACTACAGATATTGATAAAGGATAGAAATCTAGTTCTCTAACTTCTGTTGGTTTTTTCAGTCATGAGCCAGTTTTTGAGTCACATTTAATGCATATTTTTCATTTTGATAATTATGTCGATGTGTTGAATGATGTTCATGGTGAATAGGTTAGATTTGATGTATCTGAGGCACCTTTGATTTTTGATTATCTGATTCTATGGGTTATTAATGACTCCATAGTTCCACTCTTGAGATCAACTTAATATATTACCATTTCAAATATGTATTCACCTAATGATTATGTGCTCCTCAATGATTGGGGAGAAGTTGAATCTTTTAATGAGGTGATAAAAAGTTATTAGAATGAATGATGGGTTGTAGAAATGGATGATTATATGATATCATTTCATGAAAACAATAATTTTCAGCTGGTGAAGTTTCTTATAGGTATGAGAAATTTGAAAAATCAGTGGTTTTATCTAGTTATAAATGAAAAATACAATTTTTTTCCATGATATAAGTGAATTTTAGTTGTTAAAGGCTTCCATAAAAATATATATCTTGATTTTAATAAAAGTTTCACCTATTATCAAAATGTATTAAATTTTTGTTTTTCTGGGTTTGTCTAGTCATTTGGATCTACATATTGAGATGATGTTTGTAAAGAAAATTTCCCTCCATGGAGATATAGAGGAGTCAATTTATATAAGAAACCATTGGGTTTTTTTAATATGTAAAGATAATTATGGATATAGGTTAAATAATCATTTGTATAGATTGAATAAATCCCTGATTGAGTGGTTTAAGAAGTTTGAATATGTCATTTTTCATTAAGAATTTATAAGGACATCTTCTGATCATTGACTTTTTGTTCATAGATTTAATAATGATTATTTTACTCTTAAATTACTTTATATTGAATATATACAACTTTTTCATGATACTTATAGAATTGATATATTAGAGAAGTATCATTGTTACTCTTTTGAAATAAATGACTTCGGGCAAGCATGACAGATTCTTGGAATTTTAATATCCTATAATATAAAGGCCAAAAAATTATGTTTCTAACAACAGGGATATATTCATAAGTATATTCAAATATCTTCTTTAGATAAAGAGAAAAAAATTTGTACTCCTCTTGATTTACATTTTAAGCATAGTTCTAGATTGTCTCCTTCTACTAATAAATAGAGATAGGAGATATTTCTCATACCTTATTCATCTACTATTGGATATTTGATTCATGTTATTGAATGTAATAGTCCTAATATAGCTCAAGAATATGGTGTCGCAAGTTATTTTATATCTAATATTTGTAGATAGTGTTGGATAGTAGTGAAGTATATATTTTGTTATCTTCATGGTACTTCGGATCTATAATTTTGTTTTGGTGTTGGGGAACCATTACTTTTAAGATTTACAGATTTAGGTATTTGATGAGATATGGATTCAAAGAAGTCAACTTCAGGTGATCTGATCACTTTTATAGGGTGAGGTATATCTTTGAGTTCAAGATTCTAGAGATGTGTTAATTTTTATACAACATAGTTAGAGTTTATTGTAGATATAGAGGAATGAAAATAATTATTATGTATTAAAAAATTTATTAGAGAACAAAATTTCAATCAGTATATGTATATTTTTTGTGATAGATATAGTGTTATTTGTTTCAGAATGAATCTCACTCTTCATGTTATGTGAATATATATTGATTTTCTCTATGATTAGAGTATGGAAGTCTTTGATTCGAGATAGTCGGGTCTTAACAAGATCCACATATGCAAAAATGGTTAAGACATTTGATTGAGTTTTTACCGAGAGGGAAATTTGGGACTTTTTGACTAATTGAATGATTGGCGGTGATCGATAAAGAAGTCAAAATTAGAGTTTTTTGCAGCACCCTCTCTCTTATTCTTCCAATCGTATTACCTTTTGAAAGAAAAAAATAAAAAAATATATAGAAGGGTGTTATGGATTTTGTCAATATAGATAATTTTTAGGGGATTTTTGTAGGTTTATCTCTCTTCTATCATAGGCATGGTCCTTATTCCATCAATCATGGTGTTGTTAGGGTTTTGAGCATCAGTTTTTTCAGATATGTAGCCATTTAAATTCTCTATGTCTGATTTTCTTTCATCAACAGTTGTATTTTGATCTGATTGTGGTTTTTTTAGTCTACACCTTTTACTCAATTAGTAAACCACCACTCTTTCTGGTCAGATCTATTTGGAAATCTTTAATAGGATACATTTTTAATTTTAGGATTCTCTCCGGTTGTATCTAATTTCATCCATGGATCCGCTACTGTTTTAGACTAATATTATTTTAAATTTGTTTCATCTTTGGGGGACCCAATAATGTACTCTCGATTATTAATGGATTATTAATTTTAGACTAGGCCCTCTGGTTTTTCCCATTTGGGTTATCCATGTTAAAAATTTATGGTTTGACCATTTATTTTATATATGTATTTTTTGATAGCTATACATACACATTAATATTTCTAGATTTTTTTAAAGGGATATAAAATTTATTTCCACTATGTGTTGGATTTTTTCTTCATTTTTATGTCCATCACTTGTCATATTTCATAAAAATTATATCAAAAATCATTTTTGGATAAGGCACAAGCTTCTAGAATCCCAATCTTCAAACAAGAATGTTGTTATGGGGTTTTGGGAGAAGAATAAGTTTTATATGATTTCAGGGCATGGTGGAAGATGAAGAAAAATGAATCCCTCAAAATCATCTATTAGAATTTTTGGCTCCTTGAATAAAAAATGCCTTCCATGGTAGAACAAAACCATGGTTTCTAAGAATAATACTTCATCTCTACCTGGGTGTGAAAGATATCCCACCTATATTATAATGAAAAAATTCATATAATGAATTAAATGATAAATATAAATGATTCATGGGTAACATACCAAGATTTTATGAAATAAACACTATTTTTGGTAGCGTATATGATACACCACGTCGAGATTAAAAGAGAAACACAATATTATTATTTAAATGTTACCAATATAACCTAGAATTAGCATGGAGGGTATGAATATGATTAAATGAATTATGAAAATAATTTTTCACATTTATAAATAATTAATTCATTGACCAATTAATTATAAATGAAAATAAAACCCTTTCTAAAATAAAAGGAAATGTTTTTATGAAAAACTATTTAAATCTTCACAAATGTGTCTTATAAAAATAATAAATAAATAAATATTATTATATTATATTAATGAAATATATAATATTTTTAATCTAATTTTTATCATTCATATTATGTGTTTTTTATACATGTTATATGAACAAATCCAATTTTTAGCATAAAAGATGTATTTTCTAAAAATACAATTTTGTCACCTTTTGATGGAACACTTATTTTAAATAAATTTTTTCAAACCACTATTAATTATATTTGAAAAAATAAACATATTATTTTGAATTATGAATAAAAAATTACATTGGTTGAATTTTTTATATTTTTCTGATAAGTTTCATGTTTTAATGAAACGTGAAAAATGTTGAATTTTAATTGAATACAACTTTTTCATCTAAATAATTTATATTGATAAATTATATTCTTTATTGGTTTTAAAGTATAATTAGATACATTTTATATCATTTAATACAATTTGGTTCATATGAATCATCTTCACGTTGAAATTTAATATAAAAACATTTCAAACAAAAGAAAATTTTTACTTTTAAAACTTGTTTTCCGTCTCATCTACAGGATTAATTTTAAATCAATTTTAGCCAGTTATGTGTTTTAAATTTTTAAAAATTGATTCCATGTCTATAATTAGTGGGTCCAAATTATGTAAAAATTTCCCTTTTATTTTTGGACTTTACGAATAGTAACTTTAGTAATTTTTATTAACATGGTTAAGGATAATTGGGTGATTAAGGGTAACAATAATATTGAAAATATTAAAAAATTACCATAAAACATGTCCAAAATTTATTATATGAATGAAAATTAACCAAAATCATCCCTGTTACGAAATTATAACCCCTGGAATCTAAATAGATGAGATTATGACATTTATAATATTTTATTTAAACAAAATCAATGATTTCATCCTCATGTGTTTAATAACTATTACATTTTTAATATGTTATTATTTATTATATATATTCAACTATAAATAGAATTTTTAAATATAAATTTTTTATATTTATCATGATAATTTATTTTTAATTTTTTGGGAATAAATAATTAAATTGAAGGATTTTACGATGATGATGTAGTAATTGATTGATTAATGGAAATATCAAATAAATGTTAATAAAAATATTTAAATAAATATAATTTTCAAAATTAATTTCATAAAATAATTTTATAGATTAATTTGACATTATATTTATGTGATAAAATAAATTTTTCTAATATATCATTTTTTTATATATTTTTAAAAAGTCAAGTAATAAATATTGTCAAATTTAGCATTAATAATATTTTAAGATAAATAATATTTTATTAAATAATATAAAATTCAAAAAAATCAATAATTCAGCCAAAAAATAGATATAATGTATAAAATATCATCAATTATCTATTAATGGTTCTTTTTCCATTTTATAGTAAATATATTAGCCTCAAAGAGTAAAAAACATGTTATCTTGGTAAGAGTTAAAGAGGTTAAATAAGGGTCAAAACAAAATATATAAGCATTAAAGAATAAGAAAAAGTTTTCTAATTTTTCATTTAATGAATTTATTTTTACCATTAATCATCCAATATTCTAAATTAATATTTATGGGTCCATTTATAACATAAAATTCATTTATATTAATTTAATATTTTTGGATATTCTAAGAGTGCCCCTCCACTCTCTTATAAAAGGGAACCTATTATTCTATTTTCTTCACACTAAAAAACCTTTTTGACTTATCCATTATCTGAAAAAATAACCTTCTATAATCCCTTACACACTCAATATATATTATTTTATATATAAAAACCATATTCGTGTTCTTATGGTGTTATACAATAAAGGATTTCTAAAGAAAGGGTATCATTTTTAATTATGTTTTTTTTTTGTTTCTTCTTCAACTGCCTTAAAATATTCATTAACCATGATAAAATAATAAATCCATTATCATCCATATACTAATATGTTATTATGTTATTATCATCTCATAAATACATCTCCATTTCTGTCAAATGGGTAGGGAAATTATCATTCATGTGTATGGATAACTACAGCCTCACGAGCCGATATAATTCAGTCTCCATCACCTCCCCAAAACCCCAGTTATAATGATGGAATTAAAGTTTATATATAATATTCATGAAATATTTATAATAATGAAAATATAATATATCATTTATATTCTTAACTTTCTATGCATATAAAAATGATAATGTCGTTCATGTGTATGTGTGAACTATCACCCCCATGATGGGATGTGATTCATTTATCATCACCATATAACATGGATAATATATATAAGTATATTTTCAGAAATAATATGATACATATGGAATTATTATAATTATATAAATTTAAAATCATATTATCCTTATTTCCATAATGATCATTGATAAATGAAAATGTTACTCATGCGTACTTACAAATTACAGTCTCCACAATTGTAGCATGGTTCATTTTTCATATCCATATTTAATGAAAAAAATTAAAAGTGAAATTTATTTATAAAATTAATAATTATATCATGGATATTATTCGGTATATGATGTAATTATGACCACTTTTTACTATAGGCATCATACCAAACTCATTTTGGACTCATGTACCAAATATCATCAAAACGTCTCATGTGAAATTAAATAATTATGTAAGTTTTATAAGATGGTAATAAGTGATATAAAAGGAATAATAAAAAATAAAAATGTTATCAATCTAGTAAATAATTAACCTATTATTATTATTCAAAATTATAAACATTTTACATGTTGATTGGGACTCAATATAAGGGACTTCGTATCAATCTCGTTTCATTGTGGCATATCTTGATGTTATACACCCACCTTCTTTTATGAGGGGTATATACAGACTCATTGACATATCATATCATGAATTTAGTTATTCTAAATTTTTTTACAACTTTTTTAAATATTATTTCTTCATAGGTCTTATGATTTATATATTTCAAAGTGGAATTGGACACTTTGATTTAAAAATTACTTTGAAAATGTTTAAAGATTTATTTTTTTTCTTTTCCTCCATTTATATATTCTCGATATTATTTTATATGTCCATTTATTTGGATATAAAAGGATAATAAAAGGAATTTTATTTCTATTTTTAATTTCATTCAATGGTTTTAAAATGAATCTTTTTTACATTTTTATACAGAAGGTTTTAACATATGTTAAATGGAATATTATATTCGAAAAAGTATATAGGGACAATGAATTTTCATCCATAGTGGGCCTTATTTTTTGGATTAATTTGAAATATTTCATATTTCCTTAAATTAAAAAATTCTTTATATTTTTGGTTATTTTGGTAATAAAAATGACTTCTAAAAATAGAAGTATATATTTATACGAATATATATTTATATGAGTTTAAAAATATTTTATAAATGGTTTTATGATGAAACTGTTTTACCCTTGATATGGTACTTGAGAATTATATGAACTGTGTGAGCATAATATAGATTATATGAAGAATTTATCCCCATTATAGCTCCAGAGAAAAGGGTGATCTTGATATAGCTTATACAAAGGTTTATCCCCATTATAGATCTCCAATGCATTGGATAATAATAATATTGGAGACAGGTTTTATGGTAATTCTTATTTAAAGGGTTCTGTATACTTTTTATCTAGGTCTCCTAAAGGGTTTTTATTTTTTTTATATTTTTTAAAGATCTTATTTGAGAAATAAATATGTGAGTTTTTCATGTAAAAATGGTTTGTTTCGTTTTTTAAAATAACATTAAAGGGGTTTTCATCACTTTCACTAGACTAATGGTTTACTTTCATTTAATATCCCTTGCTTTGATTTTTTTTCTCATCCTAAATTTTAAAATGTTTTTCACAGGGTTAAAGTATAATTATGGATAAGGATGAGGATAAGATGAATGTTTTGTTTTTATATCATGGAAAGAAACCATGTTTTATTTTAGAATGTTTTGATTGGTGTAAAAAATAGATACTTAGTAAAAATATCCACTTATAATGTGTGTGTTTACATTATATAGGTTTTTCCTAATTATTTAAAACTCTAAAATAAAAATATCCTCAAATATTATATCTAGTTCAAAAATTCTATAATATGTAATGTTTTAAGGTCATGCCCTTACAGTTGGGAACAAATAATGGTTTATAAAAATTTGGAGATTATGATGTTTTCTTAGTAGACATTGATATCATCAGGGGTTTACAATTTTAAGGTTGATCATAAGTTTAATTTCCTTGAAACCCATTTAAGTCTTTACATCATGAAGTTTTATGTTGAATAATGGTATTTTTTGAGAAATTTATTTTTGAGGTAACTATGGATTATTTCATTTTAGGATGTAAAATGAAAGCTATGAGATAAACTTTGAAGTTAAAATAAAATAAGGTTATTTTTAGTGATGTTTCTCATATTTTAGGTATTTTATATGGTTTATAATAATATAGTTTTATAAAAAATAAAACATTTCTGATGGGTGACGACTTTTCACATCCGATAAGGCCCCATGAATTGAACCCACAACTAACGGGAAACAAGGGTGTATCGCCTACCACAGGCCTACGAGATATGATGTTTAGTATAAAATCGTTATTATTTATTTAAACCATATGTAAAAAAAGGTTAAGTTTATTTTCAGAAAATTTGTTTTATAGAAAACCATGAGGTTGGAAAATAATTTGGTGATTAAGTGATTAATATTATTTTGAAAGATGTTCCCAATTTTGGGAATCCTATAAGATCAAGGTAAATGAAATACTCTGGGATTTTATTTGAGGAATAAAGGTTGAATTATATTTTTTATTAATATATGATTTTTTTTGGACATATAGTGATTGATGTTATTTATGGAAATGGTTAGAATATCTTGAATATTAATAGGGAAATTATTTTTGGGTGTGAGACTTCAAGAGTAATTGATGTTATTTGGAGATAAATGTTAAAATTTATATTGGAAGATTGTGCGTTCAAATTCTTCTAAATGTTGGGATTAAATCTTATTCTTGACTATTTGAGGAATTTTATGTATAGTTATCTACTAAATGATCTATGTTGAACTTTGGGTGTCATTGTTGAATTTTAGATATTAAATTATTTGTTTCATCATATAAAGTTTTATTATTTTTGGGGGAACTATCTTATATTATCCTATAATTTTTTATATTGGTTAATTACTAAATAAAAGTAAATAAATAGTTAATATTTTTGGATTATATGATTCTCTAAAATTTTATTCTAGTGCTTCACACTTGAAATATTTCTCTTAAATAATCATCATTTGGAGAAAAAAATGTATTTATGGTGTAAATTGATTAAAGGATGAAAATATAATTTTCATGTATGTATGTTTCCATATTTTATTAGACTAGGTTGTAAAGGAATTTCACAAATCTACAAAAATGAATCTTCAAAAAATCTATCCATTTACATTTCTAACTAAGAAATCAATCACCTTTTAACTCATCACAAATTTATAATTTTTTATAGTTAACTATATAATGACCATATTCTCTATTATTATACATTAGAATTTGATAGTTATTTGTCTATTCCATGTCAATGTTTCCAATATGGAATCCAAGAATGTGTTATCTTAGGTAACCTTTATACTTCTCATTCGTTATTTTAAAGTATAATTTTTGTTAAGATTTTTTCTGATGTGGGATTTCAATAAAGGTAATATAAATAGTTGAACCCTAGTTACCATGATCAAGTTAAAATTTTAAGGGTAAAATTTATTATAATTCGGGAGAATGTAACACCACAATATTTTATGAAATAAATTCTACACTCAAAAGCGTACATGATATGCCCCACCGAGATTAAATGAATAAGTAAATATTATTATTTAAATGTTACCATTATAACCTAGTTGTTATAATAACGAGTTTTAACAGGATTTAATGAATTATGAAAATATGTTTTACAGATTATATATAATTAATTCTTTGACCATCTAATTATAAAATAAAATAAACCCCTTTTAAAAATAAAAGGAAATTTGTTTCTAAAAACTATTTAAATGTGAAAAAATGTGATTTATTGAAATAAATAATTAAATCACTATTGTTGGATAATATTAATTAATTATATAATATATTGAATAAAATTTATGTCATTCATCTTATGTTTTTTCTATAAATGATATAAGAACAAATCCAATTTTACGCATAAAAGATGTATCTTTCTAAAAAGCCACTTTTACTGATTTTTGATGGCGTACTTGTTTTAAATATAAATTTTGAAAATTTGGTCAATTATATTTCAAAAAATACACTTTTTATTTTAAATTTAAATATCAAAATTTATATTGGTTGAATTTTTGGTATTTTTCTGATAAGTTTCATGTTTTGATGAATAGTAAAAAATATTGAATTTTAAAGGAAAATAGCTTTTTCATCTAAATATTTTATAGTGTTAAGTCATATTTTTGATTGGTTTTCAAGTATATTTAGAGAAATTTAATATAATTTAATCCAATTTGGGTAATTTTAATAATATTAGAATTGAAATTAGATATAATAAAATTTCAAACATTTGAACATTTTTACTTTTAAACTCGGTTGTTTTGTCCCATCTACGGGGTTAATTTTAAATTAATTTTAGCCACTTTTGTGTTTTTAATTTTGAGAAATGGATTCCATGTCTTGAATCAATGGGTCTAAATTATTTCAATATTTACCTTTTATTTTTGGAAATTCCAGATATCAATATTAGTAATTTTTTTAACATGGTTAAGGGTAAGTTGGGTAATTAAAAGTAAAAATAATATAATAAATATTAAACATTTACCCTAACACTTGACCTAATTTCATTATTTTAATTATTTCTAACCATGATCATCATTGGGTCTAAATTTCAACATTTTGAACCCACTTGTATGAGAGTATGAAATTTATAATATTTTATTTAAAGAAAAGTAAAAGATGTCACACTCATGTTTTTAATAACTATTAAATGTTTAATATATGGTTATTCATAATATATCTTCAAATATATATTTAGTTTTGAAAGATAATTTTTTTAAATTTATATGGATAATTTATTTCTAATTCTTATAGAATAAATAATTTAATTATTGGATTTCATGATGATAATGAAATACTTTTTTACTTAATGGAAATATCAAATAAATGTTATTAAACATATTTAAATAAAGATAGTTTTAATTAATTAATATCACTAATGAGTTTTTTAGATTAAATTTACTTGTTATTATTTTGATAAAATAATTCGTTTGAATATATCATGTTTTTATGATATT
Organism: Viscum album; assembly: GCA_963277665.1. Taxonomy (NCBI): domain Eukaryota; kingdom Viridiplantae; phylum Streptophyta; class Magnoliopsida; order Santalales; family Viscaceae; genus Viscum; species Viscum album. The sequence goes on along the minus strand of OY728165.1, from coordinate 166,049,332 downwards.
TTTAAAAGGTCATGTAATTAATAATTTTAAAATTGATATTAATGATATTTTAAAATAAATAATATTTTATTAAATGATATAAAATTAATAAAAAACTAAAATTTAGAAAAATAATTTTTATAAGGTATAAAATTTCATCAATGATTCTTTTTTTGTTCTTTGTGAATTTTATAGTAACTATACTAACTTCAAAGAGTAAAAACACATGTTGTCAGAGTAATAGTTAAAGAGGTTAAATAATTTTTAAAAAATATAAGGATTAAAAAATAATAAAAACTTATCTTATTTCTATTTGATGAATTTACCTACACCCAAAATCATTATGTATTCAAAATTAATAATTCTGGATCCACTTCGAAGACAGAATTAATCTATACCCCTCCCCTCTTTTATAAATGGGAACCTCTTCCTCTCTTTTCCTCACACTTCAAAGCATATTATTTCAGCCAATATATACCCAAATACCTTTCTATAATCAATACCAACAATATAGAGCTCTTATATTAGTTTGAACACCACAATTAGTGGTCTTAAGGTGTTAACAAATGAATGATTTCTATAGAAGGGTTGTCATTTTTAATTAGGTGTTTTTGTTTTGTTTCTTCATTGACCTCTTTTAAATATTATTCAAAAAATATGAAATAATAATTATAGTATATTGTATATACATATATTTTATTATGTTATAATCATCACTTAAATTCATCTCCACTTTCATTTAGTGGCGAAAAAATTATTGTTCCAATGTACGGCTAACTACCACCTCACGAACCGATATAATTCATTTTCCATCACCGTCTCTCAAAAGTGATTATAATGATAGAATTAAAGTTTATATATGATATTAATTAAATTTTTATAATTATTAAAATATAATATATCATTTCCATTCTTACCTTTCTATTCACTTTAAAATGATAATAGTGTTTGTGCGTACGTGTGAACTATCACCTCCCCGAAGCGATGTGATTCATTTTTAATCGCCATATCACATGGATAATATATAAATTTTTTTGAGGAAATAATATAATATATATAATATTATTAACATTATGGATATTTAAAATTATATTAAACTTATTTACATTATGATCATTGAAAAATAGAAACATTACTCATGCATACATATGGCTTACTGTCTCCAGGATTGTAACATAGTTCATTTTTCATATCCATATTTAATGGATGAATTTCAAAGTATAACTTATTTATAAAGGTAATAATTATGTTATTAATATTATTCTGTTGATGAAGGAATAAAGAACACTTTTGACTATAAACATCATACCAAAGTTATTTTTGACTCATGTACTAAATATCATTAAAATGTACAATGTGAACTTAAATAATTAAGTAGTTGTTATAACATGGTAATAAGTGATATAAAAGAAATAATAAACCTAAGAAAATTTCTCAATAAATTATATAATTAACATATGATAATTATTCATAAATATAAAAAATTTATTTATTTATTCAGACTCAAGGTAAGTTACTTTACTTCTATCTCCTTTCATTAAGGCATATCATGATGTTATACACCCAAAATATTTTATGAGGTGTGTATACAGGTCCATTGACATATCATAACAGAAATTTATTTATTCACATTTTATTTAATGTTTTTTAAAATTGTCCATCATGGGTCTTATGGTTCAAATATTTCAAAGTGGTATGGGACACATTGATTTAAAATTCTTTTGTTAAATGTCTAAAGATTTAATTCCAAATTATTTTCCTTCATGTTAATATTATTTATATTATTTTCTATGTTCATTTATTTTGACATTAAAGGATTATATAGGAAATTTTATGTCCACTTTTAATTTTATTCAATTTTTTTTTGAAATGAATCTTTTTACATGTTTTATACAGTAAATTTTGAAAAAACATAAAAAGGAGTGTTCGATTCCTAATGTAAAAGGTAAAAAATTATTATTTTTTCTATTGTGACCATTATTTTATTTTTTCTACCATTTAATGATTTAATATTTCTTTAAATTAAAATCAATCTTTATTTTTTTTGTTTTATTATATAAAATGGGTTCTCAAAAGAAAAGGGTATTTTTATCCAAATGTGTATTTATATGGGTTTAAAAAGAGTTTTTCAAGGGTTTTGTGGTGAGAGAATTTGACTCTTGATATCACCCTTGAAAATTAAATGAAATGGGTGATCCCTAAATAGTTTATATGAAGGGTTTTTCTATATTATAGATCATTATAAATGGGTCAGCATAATATAACATATATGAAAAGTGACCCCAATTATAGATTTCCAATGCATTAGGTAATAATAACATTGGAATTCAGCTATATGGTTATTGCAATTTGAAATTACTTTGAAAGGTTTTATTTATATGACGCGCTATGTCACCTAAAGTAGTTTTAATTTATATCTATTGGTTATAATTATTTTATTTGAGAGAAACAATTGTGTTTATTTCATGTTAAAATGTTTTGTTTCAATTACACAAAGAATATTAAATGGTTTTTCATGTTTTTCAATGGAAAAATGATTTAATTCCTTTTTATGTCCCTTACGGATATTTTTTCTCATCCAATTTTTTAAAAAAAATCATAGGGTTAAAGGACATGTAGGGAAAATGTTGAGGAAAATATGGAAATTTTGATATTATATCGTGGAAGGAGTCCATGTTTTATTTTAGAATGTTTGTTTATTATAAAAATGGATACTGAGTAAAAGTGAACACCTCTAATGTATGGTTTTACTTAGTTGGAGTGTAGCATAATTCTCTAAAACTATAAATTTAAAAGATCCATGAATGCGAATTCTAGATCAAAAACACTAGAATATGTAATGTTTTACGGCCAGGGCATTATATTATGCCTCTCACTACACCAACTTGAAATAACGTTGTCCAGAGAGTTCGTGCTCTAGGAAAAATTATTGCATTCACTCTTTGTTTTGATATTGTGGAACCTGTCATTGATTGGGGACAATAGGTTATGGATCTCTGTGGTTGTTCATGGGAGATGATAGAGATCTAAGAGGTACTCCCTCCACTACAATGACTTGAAAGAACCTTCCCTAGAGTTATGGAACTTTGGGAACCATCCATCCCTTCACCCTTTCTTCCAATTACATAACCATCGAGCAAAGAAATTGGAGGAAATGTGATGTCACTTTGGTGTTGGTTCAAGAATTCATCGATGTATTCAAAAAGTGTTAAGGAAAATATACACCTTCTCATGGACATTTGAGGATAGGTGGGTTCATCTGGTTGTATACATGGTAGGGAATTTTGTGGAGGGGTGGTTACAATATGGATTTTTATACTCTTGGATGGCATAGGAGAATACATTCATTGTTTTAGACATTAAAGGGGAGGATTATGTTTACTTATTTATGGATGATATCTTCCGATAATGGATGGTAGCATCTTGTAAAGTGAGGGATATAAGAGAGAAAGTAGAGAGTGGGAATCCTTGGAAAAGCTCTATAGGGTGGACAGAATTAAATAAAAAAATTCGCATTTCATGGGAAAAAATTAGGGACTTTATCATTTATATTAATTATAAGGACCTATCCTTAAACATTAAATAATCTTTAATTAAATGAATAGTTCTCATTGAGGATATTTTCAGGTTTAGAGTTTTAGAGAATTAGGTCATAACTATTACATTACATATCAAAAATTACAAAGTAGACACTTCTACTCAGTTTCCATTTTTTTCATAAAATAAAAACTCTTTAAAAAAGAGTCATGTCTAGATCCATGTTTTAGATAGCATGACTTTTCCTTGTTCACATCCTTGACCCTATTATACTTTATATCCTTTAAAAAACACTTCAAAAACTTGGGATGATCATAAAGAGCTCAGTAAGGGATACACAAAGAAGGAAAAGTGTAGTTTTTTTTAAACAACAAGTAAACCATGAATACATTATCATAAGTAATATTGTTCACCTTTATGAAGTATTAAATACTCTTAACTAAATAAAATATCATTGCTTGCCCTTTTTTAACCAAAATATTACCATAAAACCCATATATACTTCCATACCCAATGCATTGGAGGTTATAACATAACCACCCATCCGGGTTTATCACAGCACCACCCGTCATTTTGTTTATCACATAACCACTCATCAAATGTCCAAGTACCATTATAAAATCATAACACATACAATAAATATAAAGGAAAGAAAACATTTCCACATTTCAATCACAATATCTCACTTAAATATATTGACATAAAAAATCCATTATCAAAACCATTTTCAGTGCCAAAATACATAAAATATTATATGGTATTTATTTTCCATTTTTTTAAACAATACGGCTTGTTAAGGAATCCAAAGATCAAATAATACTCACGGTGGATAAAAGTTTGTTATCACCACTTACGTTAAAAAAAATCTATCTTTTTCATTTAGTAAAACGCTTCGTAGAAAAACATTACCTTTAAATGGAATGAAAATTCAAAGGTGTTTATACAGCGTATAAAAGAAAGTCATGTATTAAAACAAAATATACCTCAATGAAAGGAGATTGAGACGAAGTCCCTTACAAATATCATTTTATAAATAAAATAGATCAATTATGTGTATTCAATATAAGAACACATAAATAAATTATAAATACATGATATGAAATAAAAATTCATTTCTCACATAATCAAAGAACAACATAAACAAGAAAGAGAATATCAACCCAAAGAACGGAAATTGGGTTAAGAAGTTCCCTTACCTCATGTCCGACTTGACTCGATAGTTCATTAATCTTCTAAATAATAAACTAAAGTTAATTTCTACTTTCTTAAGAACCTTTATCATTTTTATTATTCCTTTTATATCACTTATTACCATGTTATAAACATTATGTAATCATTTAAGTTTATAACGGTTGTTTTGTCGATATTTGGTACTAGAGTCAAAAATGAACTTCTTATATTTACATGTTGTTCACGGGGTCAAAAGTTATTATATCCAGAATGATATTAATGATTTATATTTCATATATATCATATATATATCCATTATATACATGTATTTTTAAAAGTACATAACATTTGGAGATAATAAAGTAAATGCACCGTTCATGGAGACAGTAAACTATACGTACGCATGAACACTACTTTCAATTCTATTTCATACTTTAAGGGAATTAAAACATAATGATAAATAGTTATATTATAATTAAATTATAATATCATATATAATATCATTAAATCCATCCTTTACATGTTCCACATAAGGCCTGAACGAGTCATATCACTTTGAGGGGGCGGTTGTCCGCACTTTCTCCGATGAAATTATCACGTTTACCCATAATGAAAACCATAAAGATATGCTATAAATGAAAAATACATAAGCATAAAAAAAATAAACATAATATAAATCATATATAAATATATTTTCATCTTAATGGACACCATGATAGGTGGTAAAAGAAAATCGAACAATCATTGTTTCGTGAGGCGTTAGTTTTCAATCCACATAAATAGTATGTTCTTCACCCATTAGATGGAGGTGTGTGTGAGTGTAGTTATAATATTTATCATAACAACATCATAGTATATTGAGTATACTAGTTTAGTTATAAAATATTGTAATGAAATGATTTTAGGGGTTGTAGAAGTAAAATAAAAGAAAATAACTTAAGAGAAATGGTTACCTTTAATTTGGGTAACTCCCTTTGTTTTGAACCAAAAGTACTTCTTGAAGTGAGTTATGCCTAAGGTATGGATTCTATGATGAGGATAGGGATCTTAAGAGTTTATTTTTTTAGGGGTTGGACGATCCAAAGGGCTTGATAGGTGTGAGGAATGGGTTAGAAGTGGTGTCCTTTTATAAGGGGGAGGAGGGGCTCTTTAGGAAAGTTTGAAACAATTATTTTATTATAATCATATCTTCGGTTTTGAAAGGTCCAAAAATAATTACAGTAAAATATAATATGAATAATGGTCAAAATAGAATCATCTAATTAGAATTTTACAGGTTTTGGATATTATTTTAATCTTTATAATCTTATTTATTTAAATCATTTATTAATTTGGTAAACACTACATCATTATTGTGTCATAAATAATTTTATTTATTTGATGACTAAAACTTATAAGAAAAATACCATGATTTAGAAAATATTTTTAGCTTTAAAATGAATATTTATAGTTAAAAATATTTCTTATATAGTCCCATGTAAAAATTAGTTTACAAAAAGATATTTGTTTATGCCATTTTTTCCTTTACATTAAGTTAATAAAAATAAAGTGTCATTATCACTCTTAAGTGGCCCCATGGGGACCAAAAATAGACCCAAAGATGTAGATGGTCGGATATGTATCAACCAATATGATTAAGACACATGTTAGGGTAATTTTATATTATTATAACAGTATTTGTTTACCCTTATTTTCCAGATTTACCCTTTAACCATGGTAAATAAAAATTTTACTGAAGTAAATATTAATAATGTCTAAAAATAAAAGTTATCTATTTAAAAAATTTGGACCTAAGGATTATAAATATGAAATAATTTTTTTCAAATTCAAAATACAGAAGTGGAAAAAATTAATTTAAAATTAATTCCCGTTGTCAAAACAAAAAAACGTGTTTTTAGAAATATTAATTATCAAAACATTGACACTTGTTTATGTCCAATTTCAAATTAAAATTAATTCAAATGAATAACATTGGATTAAATGGTAAAATTATATTCTAATTAAACTTTAAAACCAATTAAAAGGATAATCCAAATATATAAATAAATTAGATTAAAATTTAGTTTTGAATTAAAATTCAGTATTTTTCACTATTCATTAAAAATGAACTTTATCAGAAAAATACCAAAAATTTACCCAAAGTAAATTTTGATGTCCCAATTCTAAATAAGGATTTTATTTTATCAAATAGAACATATAAAAGTGACCAAATATATATTTAATGATGGTTTTCTATCAAAAGGTGGTAAATTGACCTTTTAAAGAATATTAGAGTATTTATGCTTAAAATTTGATTTAATCACATTTTAAGTCTCTAACTTTTGTTGGATAAATGTAAAAACATTTAACAAACATGTATAATAATATTGTAGTTAGTTATATTCATCCCTGTCAATACAATGGCTAGGAATTAACTACCATTTAAAATAATAATCTTATATTATTAGTGTGCAACATATGATTTCAAAGAAATATGTTGTTGTGTATTAGGTATGCCATCGAACATAGCAACACCTTTAAGGTAAAATTAATATTTAATTCAAAAAATATTAATAAAATTAAAATGTATTATTTCTTTATTTACCTGGGATGTTACATCCTTCCCCCTTTTGGAAATTGCGTCCACGCAATTTTTATTCACTTATCAAATAAGTGGGGGTATTTATCCCTCATAGCATTTTCAGATTTCCATGTTGCCTCTTCAACCATATGGTTTTTTACACAAAACCCTTACCTGATGAATTACCTTATTCTACAACACTTTCTCTTTTCGGTCAAGAATATAGACTGGTTGTTCCTCATAAGAGAGATTCTCTTCCAACTAAACTACCTCTGGACTTAAAACATGAGATGGATCTGGAATATACTTTCTCAACATTGAAACATGAAAAAAATTGTCTACCCGAGACAAACCTGGAGGTAAATCTACTCTATACGCAACTGATCCAACTTTCTCTAGGATTTCATATGGTCTAATGAACCTCAGACTCAACTTTCCTTTCTTTCCAATACACATCACACTTTTCCATGGAGAAATTTTGAGAATGACATGATCACCTACCTCGAAAGAGAGATCCTTCCTCTGGTTATCCACATAACTTTTCTAGCTACTCTGAGTTATTCTCATGTTCTTCTGAATCAGCAGAACTTTTTCTGCCATCTCTTCTAATAATTCGGGTCCCATCAGCTTCGTTTCACCTACTTCATCCTAAAAAGCAAGAGTTTGACACTACTTCCCATATAATGCCTCAAATGGAGAAATCTGTATACTGGAATAAAAACTGTTATTATAAAAAAAATTAACCAAATAAACTTGTTGGTCCCAACTTCCCTAGTAATCAAGTGAACAAGAATGTAGCATACCCTCCATGGTCTGAATTTTTTATTCTGACTGCCCATATGATTGCAGACGAAAATATGTACTAAAATTTAATTCAGTACCCAATGACTTATAAAGGCCTTTCCAAAAGATAGAAGTAAACCTAGGATCACAATCAGCTACAATGGAGAGGGGAACACCATTTAACCTGACTTTCTCTTTAACATAAAACTGAGAAAGTTGATCTAGAGACAAAGTATCTCGAATAGAAAGAAAATGAGTAGATTTAGTCAATCGATCAACAATAACCCAGATTTCATTATTACCTCGAGATGTCTTTGGTAATCCCACAATTAATTCCATGGATATATTTTCCCATTTCCACTCTGGCATCGGTAAATACTGAAACATTCCTTTCGGTAACTTCTACTCTTCTTTAACCTTCTGACAAGTCAAACACTTCACAGTAAAATCAGAAATATCTCTTTTCATTCCATCCCACCAGTAATACTCCTGAAGATCTCTGTAAATATTATTACTACCATGATGAACTAAAAATGGATAACTATGAGCTTCACATAACAAATCATTCTTCAACTATGAATCACAAGGCACACATAATCACTTCACAAACCTCAAAACACAATCACAAACTTATCCAAGAACTCACAGAAAATTCTATTCATAAGATCGATGAATACAGTAGGTGAATTTTTTAAACCCAAAGGCATAACTACAAATTCATAATGTCCATGTCAATTATGAAACACAGTCTTTAGAATGTCTAATTCTTTACATTCAACTGATGTTACCCCGACCTCTAATCAATTTTGAAAAATACTGAGCTCCCAGGAGCTGATCAAACAAAGCATCGATATGATTCAAAGGATACTTTTTCTTAACAGTGATGTTATTCATTGCTCTATAATCAATTCAAAGTCTCATTGAACCATTTTTTTAACAAAAAATACAGGAGCACTACACGGAGATGTGCTAGGTCGAATGAAACCTTTATCTAATAACTCCTGCAATTGCTTCTTTAACTCAAAAAGTTCAATTTGATCCATTCGATAAGGGGGTTTTGAAATTTGATTAGAATTAGAAACTAAGTCAAAATTAAATTCAAATTCCCTATCAAGTATAAAACCAGGAATCTCATCAGGAAAAATATTAAGGTACTCATTTACCATTGGCACATCATTGATATGAATAGTTCCTTTGTTTTTAACAATATGTGAAAGGTAACATTCATTTCTATCTTTTACTAGTTTCTCAGCTTCCTGATATGTTATCAAAATTAAGGGTTCATTCTTGTACACAAACTGAAAATATTTCTAAAAATAATCCTCTTTAGCTCTGTAGTCAATCTTTTCATGATAAAAAGATATCCAATCCATGCCCAAAATAACATCAAACTCTACTAGTGGAAAAACAATAAGTTTTGTAGGTAGATTCATTCCACACACAAAGACAGGAAGTTTCTTATAATTTGTTTTTGTTTTAACATTTCTTACATGTGTTTTTACAATATGTTCATGATTCATATCTTGATATGTAATTCCCAATTTACTAGAAAACATATCAGAAATGAATGATTGTGTAGACCCCGAATCAAACAACACATTGGCATAATCTGAACAAACAAATACTATAACTGATACTACTTCATTTGATGGACCAACATCTATTGAAGTAGTTGCAAAGGATTTCACCACCCCTTTCTGTTTATATTCTAGATACTTTCCCTCAGTTTAGTTCTTCACTGGACACTCATTTTCATAATGACCCATTTCATTTCACTTAAAATATCTTACCATTAGCATTTCATTTCCTTCTTGATAATCTTCCTTACATTTATGAGCAATATAACTAGAATTACCACACCGGAACCACTTTCTAGACTTTGATAAACATTATCCAGGATGGTTTTTACCAAAATTCTCACAAGATGGATATTTAGTTTTCTTACCTCCAGACTTATTTGATGAATTCTTTCCCTTTGCCTGCCAACTGGACCTCTTATTTTTTTGTTTTTCAAAGAACACATGATCATCGTCAAACTCAATTTCCACCTTCTCCGCACATCAAACAAGTTTTTCATAAATTTTGACCTCAGGAAAGGATAATGTTATTCAATATCGTGGCTTCAGTCCTGATTAAAATTTAATTATCTTACTATCATGATCTCAGATGATATTTGGATAATACCTTTCCAGTTGAGTGAACTTTCCTTCACAAGCATCCAATGACTCATCCTCCTTCCTCAATTCCAATAATTTTTTTATCCTAAGTAGAACTAAATTAGGAAAATATTACTCAAGAAACATACCTTTGAATTCATCCTAATCAAGAGCATCAATCTCCTCACTATCCCTGATATTTTTCACCATCGATAACCATTGATCAGCTTCACCTTATAAATAGTAAATATCAAGACTAACCTTTTGATGTTCTGAACACCCCATGACATCAGAAATTTTCTCCAGTGCTTTAATCCACCCTTAAGCTAGCACAGTGTCAGATTATCCTTTGAATGATGGGGGATGTTACCTCCTGAAATTCTCCACTACTTACATGTTCAATGGTGGTTGATCTAGCTGATCTCATGCATGGATACCACCACCATTCATAGCCTAAGTCAATTGTGTCATCACTACAACAAATTGTTCAGTTCGGATTCTGACCATCTCAGGTTGCTGATTTGGGAGGTTGTCTTCCTCCTAAAGTCATCCCAACATAACTTTCGTGTTTCCTCTATGGAAAATCATTATGAACACAGAAATATCTTAGGTGAATCAACATGGTAATCTGTAAATTCTATCATTTCAATATTAACATAAATTAATTTATGGATATTAATTTAACAATACCCTAACTCTTAAAGATATATAAACGGACCTCTGACACCAAATATAAGGACCCAGCCTTAAACATTACATAATCTTGAATTAAATGAATAATTCACATTGAGGATCTTTTTAGGTATAGATTTTTAGAGAATTAGGTCATAACTATTACATTACATCTCAAAAATTACAAGGTAGACACTTCTACTCAGTTTCTAATTTTTTCATAAAATAGAAACTCTTGAAAAAAAAAGATTCATGTCTAGCTCCATATTTTAAACAGCATGAATTTGCCTTGTTCCCATTCATGACCATATTCCACTTTATTTCCTGTGAAAAACATTTCAAAAACTTGGGATGAGCATAAAGTGCTCAGTAAGAGATACACAAAGAAGGAAAATTGTTAGTTTTTTTTAAAACAACAAGTAAATCATGAATACTTTATCATAACTAATATTTTTCACCATTATGAATTAGTAAATACTTTTCACTAAATAAAAGATCATTTATTTCCCTTTTTTAACTAAAATATTACCATAAAACCTATTTAAAGAACACATAACATATATAGGTAACTTGGGACATAAATATACTTAAATGGAATAATCATATGGTCGACTTCCACACATATCACTAAATGGAATAGCCATACGGCCAACTTCCATACCCAATGCATTGGAGGTTATAATGTAACCACCCATCCTAGTTTATCACATCACCACCTATCATTTGGTTTATCATGTAACCACCCGTCAAATGTCTAAGTGCCATTATAAAATCATAACACACATAAAAAATATAAAGGAAAGAAAAAATTTCCACATTTCAATAATAATATATCACTTAAATATATTGACATAACTAATACATTATCAAAACCATTTTCAATACCAAAATACATAAAATAGTATATGGTATTTATTTTCCGTTTTTTTAACAATACAGCTTGTTAAGGAAGCCAAAGATCAAATAATACTCACAGTGGCTAAAAGTTTGTTGTCACTGCTTACATTAAAAGAAACATTATTTTTTTCATTTAGTAAAATGATTCATAGAAAAATATTCCCTTTGAATGGAATTAAAATTCTTAGGTGTTTATACAGTGTATAAAATAAAGTCGTGTATTGAAACAAAATATGCCTCAATGAAAGGAGATTGAGACGAAGTCCCCTACAAAGATTATTTTGTAAATAAAATAGATTGATTATGTGAATTAAATTTAAGAACACATAAAGAAAGTATAAATACATGATAAGATATAAAAATTCAATTATCACATAATCAAATAACAACATAAAGAAGAAAGATAATATCAACCCAAATAACGGAAATTGGGTTAAGAAGTTCCCTTACCTCGTGTCCGACTTGGCTCAATCATTCTTTAATCTCTTGAATAATAAACTAATGTTAATTTCTACTTTCTTATAAACCTTTTTTAAGTTTATTATTCCTTTTATATCACTTATTACCATGATATAAACATTATGTAATCATTTAAGTTAATAACGGTTGTTTTGTCGATATTTGGTACTTGAGTAAAAAATGAACTTCTTATATTTAAAAGTTGATCACGTGGTTAAAAGTTGTTATATCCAGAATGATATTAATTATTTAGATATCATATATATCATATATATCTAGTATATACATTTATTTATAATAGTACATGACATATGAAGATAAGAAATGAAATGCACTGTTCATGGAGACGGTAAGTCGTACGTACGAATGAACGCTAATTTCATATCTATTTCATACTTTAATGGAATTAAAACATAATAATACATAGGTATATTATAATTACAGTATAATATCATAGATAATATCATTAACTCTATCCTTTATACATTCTACATAATTAATGAATGAGTCATATCACTTTGAGGGGGCGGTAGTCCGCACTTCTTCAAATGAAATTATCACATTTACCCATAATGGAAACCATAAAGATGTTCTATAAATGAAAAATATAGAAGAATAAATAAAAAATTAACATAATATATAACATATATAAATATAGTGTCATCTTAAAGTCCACCATGAGAGGTGGTATGATAAAATCAAACAATCATCATTTCGTGAGCCGTTAGTTTTCCATTCACAGAAACAGTATGTTTTTCACCCATTAGATGAAGGTGTGTGTGAGTTTTGTTTGAATCCCTCTCATAAAAACATATTAGTATATTTAGGATACTATTTTTTTATCAAATAGAGAAATAAAAATATTTTAGGGGTTTTAGAAGTAAAATAAAAGAAAATAAGTTAAGAGAAATGGTTACCTTTAATTTGGGTAACTCCCTTTGGTTTGAATAAAAAGGACTTCTTGAAGTGTATTCTACCTTAGGTAAAGCTTATATTAGGAGGATATTGATATTGAGTGCTTATTTGGGTAGGTTATGGATGAGACAAGGGGCTTGAGAGGTGTGAGGAATGGGTTATAATTGGTGTCCTTTTATAAGGGGGAGGAGGGGCTCTTTAGGAATGTTTGAAACAATTATTTTATTATAAACATATATTTGTTTCAAAAGGTCCAAAATTCAATAAAGTAGAAGATAATATGACTAATGGTCGAAATAGAATCATATAATAATAATTTTACAGGTTTTGGATATTATTTTAATCTCTATAATCTTATTTATTTAAATCATTTAGTAATGAGGTCAACACTGCATCATTATTGTGTCCTAAGTAATTTTATTTATTTGATGTCTAAAAATTATAAAACAAATACCATGATGTAAGAAATCTTTTTAGATTTCCAATTAATATATACATTCTAAATGATGACTTATATAACCCCATGTAAAAATTAATTTACAAAAAGATATTTGTTTATGTCATTTTTGCCTTTACTTTAAGTTAATTAAAATAAAGTGTCATTATAACTCTTAAGTGGCCCCATGGGGTCCCCAAATCGACCCAAAGATGACCATGGTCGGATATGTATCAACCAATAGGATTATAACACTTGTTAGGGTAATTTTATATTATTTTAATAATATTTGTTTAACCTTATTTACCAGATTTACCTTTTAACCATGGCAAATAAAATTTTTACTGAAGTAAATATTCATAATGTCTAAAAATAAAAGTTACCTATTTAAAAAATTCTGAACTCATAATTCCAAATATGAAATCCATTTTTCCAAATTCAAAAACATATAAGTGGCTGAAATTAATTTAAAATAAATTCCCGGTGTCAAAACAAAAAGTGTGTTTCTAGAAATATTAACTATCAAAAGATTGACACTTGTTTATGTCCAATTTCAAAGTGAAATTAATTCAGATGACCATAATTGAATTAAATGTTAAAAATATTTTCTAATTAAACTTTAAAACCAATTAAAAGTATAACCCAAAAATATAAATAAATTAGATTAAAATGCAATTTTTAATTAAAAAATAGTATTTTTCACTATTCATTAAAAATGAACTTTATCAGAAAAATATCAAAAAATTACGAAAAGTAAATTTTGATGTCCTGATTATAAAGAAATATTTTATTTTATCAAATAGAACATATAAAAGTGACCAAAATTATATTTAATGAGGGTTTTGTATCAAAAGTTTGTAAATCAACCTTGTAAATAATATTAGAGTATTTATGCTTAAAATATGATTCATTCTCATTTTAAGCCTCTAAATTTTATTGGATAAATGTAAAAACATTTAACAAACATGTATAATCATATTTTAGTTAGTTCTATTCATCCCCTTTAATAAAATGGCTAGGCGTTAACTACCATTTAAAACAATAATATTATATTATTAGTGTGCAACGTAAGATTTCAAAGAAACATGTTGTTGCGTATCAGGTATGACATCAAACCTAGAAACCCCTTTAAGGTAAAACTAATATATAATTCACAAAATATTAATCAAAATTAAAAATTATTTTTTTTATTTACTGGGGATGTTACATTAATAGAGGGGATATTTAGAATCCAAATATACAATTAGAACTGGCCAACCAAATTATGTGGAAGTTTGAAAAATTTAATCATAAATGAAAATATTTATGAATTATAAATCATAATTTTTTTCACCCACCTTTAAGTATAATTTAAATCTGTATGAATTTTAAAAACATTATCACCTCTAAAATAACAAAAATAGGGGAAAAAGTTTTTTTATTAAGGAAATATTTCAATACTATCAATACTATTTTTTTGCCATCACTTATTTTAGTAACATTTAAAATATGAATTGGTTCATTAAAAAGAGTTGAATGTTTGGCTTAATATGAAACTATTCTACTTCACGGTTGAAAAGAAATGTTACAATTACAAAACATTACATTAAAATTTTAAAAAAAAAGTAATAACATTTTGTAGTTCATAATTTTTGAATTTTATTGGCTCTTTTCTTTTAAAGTATTTCATGCCTTCAATTAATTTTTTGATGGCGCACTACAAAATAAATCCTATTTTTAGAAAAAATAATCAATTTAAACTTATTTTCAAATTATATTGAATCTTTGATAAAATTGTGGAATATTTTTCCCTTTAACTATTTCACTATGATTTTTTATTATTATATTATATAGATTTTTTGATAAAAAAATATTTCTAATGATTTTTATATAATTTGATATAATTTTTATCAATTTCATATATTATTTTTAAAACATTGAATCATTCAGTTTTATTAGTGTAGTGTATACATTAAAATTATAATTGAATTTTTCACGGATGTTATATAAGAAATTAAAATCAATGAAAAAAAATAAATTTGAAATTAAAAACATTAATGGGGGACTTTTTAATTTGATTCCATACATATAATATTAGATTTTATCTCTTCATAACGTTTTATTGAAAAATAAAATTCATCATATTTAATAAAGATGTTTATTTCTAATAAATTGATTCTTGATTTATGTAATTAATTTAAAAAAAAAATTATATATGAATAAAATATAACTTAGTAATATAACATGAAGAATTTAACTAAAAAACATTAAAATACTAGAATTTTTATAAACATATAGTATAAATTTATCAAAAGTATGTATAGTTAATTTTATTTATAAAAGGTAATGGTAGCACCACTACATCGTTTTACCATTTCTCTTGCACTCTTATACAAATATAAGGTTTTCAAAATGAAATTAACAGGAAACAAATCATCTCTATGTACATATGGGTGGGTGTGGTTGTGGGTGTGTGAAATTTTAAATATATATATATATATAATTTATTATTTTTACCATAATTAATTTCCATATAATATTTGAAAAAAAATTAGAAAATAATATTTTTAAAAATATGTGTAATTTATCTCACATACTCACTAGGCCAAATTTTATGCAAAAATATAACAAATATTATATATATAACATATATTAAAAAAAATTATCTCACGTAATACAAATAATTAATTTCAATAATTTCTAATATATAATGGGGAAATAACATTCCTTTTCAAATTATACATATATATTCATTCAATGATTAATTATATATCACCTCTTATGTGGGGAATTTTTAAAAGAAAAGTTAATAATGATATTTTTATTATTTTTATTATTTTTTGAAACTAGAACATAGAAATATTTTTTTGATCACAATTTATGGTAATAATTACTAGAGTGTAGGAGGATGAATAGACTTTTAAAAATATTAATTTAAACAATCAATAATAATAGTTTAATATATTAATCAATAGTTAGTTACAGTATTCAGAGATATAATATAGCTGAATAAAATAATAAACACTTTATTTTTAGAGTAGTTTGGATAACTAGTATCCTAATATACTCTTTGTCCTTCTCTAATCAGCATAAATATTGGTTTCCACTAAGAAAAAATAACTTTTAGAGGTGTAAGAACATATTATAGACTCTTCTATTTATAATAGCTGGAGGTATAACCCAAATGTTTTATAGGAGTCATATACTAGTCTGGATCTGACTTTTTTTCAAGGGTCACAACCCTAGAACATCCTTTTGGGTGCCCATACAACCAAGATATAACTTATTTTTATTGTTAAAGGCATAAACTAAACAAAAATAATTACAAACAAATAAAGAAAACATAACATGAAAAAATAGAAATAATAAAAACTAGCAAGAAGATGAGATGGTGAAGAAGATAAATTTTGGTGATATAGATCACTTCAGTAGTAAAGGATGATATAGTAGAATTAGATTCATGATATTAGTAATGAAATAGAAGTTTAAGGAGTACATGATTAAATGTGAAGCAATAATTGCATCACACATGTGTTCTGTCAAATAAAATGTATGAAGTTTATTTAAACCCTTGACTATATGAAAATAGACTATTCTATCGTGATTAAATAACTGATATTCTTTGAGTATCATTTTTTCCACTAACTTCATTCAATATGTTATAAAATATCAATAAACATTGTTAGTGTTACCTTTATTTGAAAATAAATTGTTGATTATGATGAATTTTCACACTCATTTATTCTTCATGAAAAAATACCATAATAATTCAAGTGTGGTTATTAAAATAAAAAATTAATTTTCACATTAAAATAATAGTTAAAATATTATGAATAAAATTTTATTTTATTGATGTATTTAAATGTCACCAAAAGTGTTAAAAATAATGGTTGACACAATATGTATGGAAGTATAAATAATTTTAATATCAAACTTGTAATTTTGTTTAACCAAAAAAAGTTATTAAATATGAAATATGTAAAATAAAATAGTTACATTTTTAGAAAAAATATTTACTGATGGTAGATAAAAAATACCCGAAATTAGAAAATTGTTTCTCCCACTAACATGTTATTATTGAATGATGGAATGATATGCCATTGTGTTAATCTACCTTAGGGGAATGGTACTACCATACCTACTGATATATCATTGAGTATTATCGACCTTTGAGTATAATCTACTATTTAGTATGATCTATTATTACTAGAGGATGGAGGTGGCACTGTGTTAGGGATCAACAGTTTGAAACTATGGAATAATCGACCATTACTGATACCATTGTTTTCCCCTGTTTTCCTGATTTCGGTGATCAACCGTCAAATCATACTTATGTGGTTGAGTGAAGAGATACTTTCATGTTTTTTATGAAAGGTGCTTCCATGTAAAGATTAAAACAGATATTGTCTACTATATGTAGATCTACTGTCACGTAGAAATTATTGTACTACCATCACTGAAGATTTAGTTCTACCATTGATGAATAATTCATGGAACAAATTGATTATCCTTTATTGTAAAACTATCTTTGACCTTCCTTGTGAATAAAAAACATCAATTTCATTCATGAAGACTATGTGATTGATCATATCAGGTTTTCATGGATTGATAACTGATGATGGAAGAAATGATGATCATCGAGAGCTAAAATGATTTGTTTGGTTATATTAAGATAATGTATAGAAAACCCCTCAATGTTTGAAGGTTGAATATGGGTGAAATAATAATTTGATAGTTGATATCATCTATATTGGATAGGATATCTTGTATACATATCATTTAATATGGAGGAATAGTTCTTTGCATCTTTGATATCCCACATCGTACATGATAATTGTTGAGTCATTCTATATTAAACAAGCACTTCCCACTATTCATTCAAGTAGTTCAAGGTTTGGCACACATATACATCGTCACATACACATATATGGGTTGGCTGACCCTCCATCCCCCATGCGAGCCTCTAAGAGCACTTCGTAGGCACTCTATGCACCTAATACCACCTTATATCCCTCTTAAAGAACTCAGTATCACTCCTTACACCATGAATAGTCCCTTGGGTAGGATCTACCATGAGCTTGACCATTTGTTCTCATATGTGGTTGATGGGAAAGCCATTGTGGGCATGTCATGGTTGGCCCATTTTTTCTGATCCACCAAAGAAAATATTTAGAAATTGAACACAATTAAAAATACATAAATAAAAAAAGAAAACAAAAACTATATTATATATGTAATAACATTTTTAAGTAATTAATGATAAAATTTAATGCTCCAGAAAATTGTAAGAAAGAATTATTATTAATAAAATGCATACAATTAAAATAATGAAACTTTAATTAAAATGTTAGTAAATTGATGTTTATGAAATCCAAAATATAAGATCTTAAAAATTTTGAGTTGAAATGAAATTAGAAATTATTTCAATAGATTAAAAAATTAATATAATTTAATTACATTAAATATCAATTAAACCATTTTCAATAATGATTTCTAAATATAGATATTTAAAATTATTATTTAAATGAATGAATTTTACAAATTATCAATGAAGGATTAAAAAATGAAGGGTGTTTGTAATTTTACCATGAAGGGGTTACGAATGAAGATATTTTGAAATTTATCAAAAATAATAATAAAATTAATAAAATTCCCAACACTAATAATCTCCCCCTTTTTTGTAAATTGTAAAACTAAATTTTTATTTAAAACACAAATCCCCCCCCCCCTTTAAATTTATCGAAAAGATAAAAAAAATTAAAGATAATTATATCTAGTTATGATTTTATTAATCAAATGAATATTATATATTATTGTTAAAATCAATTAACAAATCAAACTATTTAATATTATTTATAACAATAAAAAATAGAACAAATTTCCATGAAAAAATAAAACATTATTATTTTTACAAAAACATGATAATGGTTTTTTAAGGGGTTTAGTAATACTAATAAAATCCCATGGAGTTTGAGAATCTAATCATATTTGATTAAAAATAGATCACTAAAACAAATATTATTATCTATATTATTTGAAAAAAAATTAAAAAAATAAGCAATTTTTAATATGTTTAAATAATATATTTAATATAATAATTTTATCTTAATTCCAAGTATAGTAAATAAGTTCACATAATTCAAAACATTGAACTTAATATTGATGTTTTAAAAAATAAAGACTGAAATAAAATAAATTTTGAGGAATAAAAGATATTTAGAAGTTTATAGAAACCCTCATAAGATCCAAGGAGTTTAAATATATATTTCAATCACTACAACAAAAATATTTTCAAATTAGTATATGGTGAACTAATTATAAAACAAATTCTTCACTAATGTAAAATAATATTGTTGTTATAAGATAAAAACCAAAAAATTAGATATTTCATAAAACATAAAATGATTTTTAAAGATTTTTTCAAATAGACTAAACAAATTAGTTTTTTTTTATATAATAAGTATTTAAATAGTGACTTTAAATGTTTTATAAGAGTATATCATTACACATAACAAATAATGGGTAACTCCCCCTAAATTCATGCTTCACAAAAATAAATATTGAGATAATTTATTGAAATTGTAAACACATAATAATAAAATAAGAAACCAAATTTTTAACTAAATAATCAACATATTTATTACTTTCTAGAATTAAATAAAAGTTTTTGTACATGCCTAAAAATTTATATATTAGAATAACAACAAATAGATATTGTATAATTTCCATTCCAACATACCAATTTATTAAATAGTAATAAAAATTCATGTTGTCCAAAACAAAAAACTTATCTAGAAATGGTGAAATTATTAGGTAAAATAAGATTGGAGTGATATCCTTTTGGTACCCATGCTATTTTTAATTCACCCAAATTTATATTAGTTCTTTTGGCCACCCAAACAAATTACAAAAATTTGTTTCGGGGTAAGCCTAAAAATGAATTCTTATATATAAAAAATTTAGTATAACTAAAGTATTGAGTCTGTCTCAATGGACATTTATTTTTAAAATTCTCATGCATCATACATTTAAATCATTTCATAGTAGAAATACTCTCTTTTGAGATTTTAACAGAAGTAGCCTTATTCATTTTTTGTGAAACGATGTTATAATTAAAACCATTCTTGTTAGAGTTTTTTTTTGATCATAGACTTAATTTTATCATATTTTTCTTTGACTTGAACTAATATAGAAAAATATTCATTAATATTAAACACTTCCTTTTTTAAATTCATATTATCCTTTTGAATAACTTCTAAATTTTTATAAACTTTATCAGCAAATATGGAAGATATATTTCTCAATTTCTTATTTTCTATCTTATGTTTTTTAAATTCATTCTAAACTTTATTCATGTCATCCAAAATATAATTAAATATTATTTCTTGATATTTATCATTTAATTCTAGAAATCCTTTAAGTCTGATATTTTCCTCTTTTAATATCAAAAACACTAAACTAGTATTGCTTTTAGATTCCTCATTTTTGGAAATAAAAATATTAATATTATTACATTCTCTTTTATATTTCTCATATTATTTAATAAATTTTTACTTTTTTTTATATCAGTATATTTCTCAATAATCATGATATTATCATTTCCTAATTTGTAACGCCCCGACCCGAGCTACCCAGAGTCGGTGCATTAATTACATAACATTGGCATGATCATGAGAAAGATCAAGTCTCGAAAGACCGATTAGTTTAGTAGCCTTGGAATAACTAGATACATCCATAAATTTTTACATTATATCATAAAAAAAACATCTTGTCTTCATATCCCCTCATACTATCCCTGCAGGTCATTCATAAATTACTTCTTCATAATCCTGGAAAAAAATAAAACATTGAAAGGGGTGAGCTCGGATGCTCAGTAAGGATAACATTATAGCAGAAGCTTTCATAAATAAGCATAAACACTTAAGGCAATTTATAACTAAAACAAAAGCCTTTTAAACTTGAACTTCAGCATAAAATGGCAAAGGTAAAATGAAATAATGCCATTTACTTACTCACATGGATATTCTACTAGTCGAATGATCACATGCAATATCAATAACCACTTTCATAATGATGGAATGCATAATGCCAGACTATCATAACCACATAGCCAAGGCCTCGTGCCAAGACTATAAATAAGATTTTGCCAAGGCCTTGTGCCAAGACACTAGTTTGTCTCATGAGACCTACCGATGCATCGAGGAGCTATAGCGGGCTCCACCCGTCACTTATTAAGTCCAATGCATTCCTCATATGAACAGGTTTAAACATAACATAAACATTCGTATTAAAAATAGCATACGAAATGTCAATACTTCTACCACAAACCATGAATGGTATAAAAACAGCACATCCACAGTCAAACATAACTCATTTGATACAATATGGAAGACTTTATTGTATCACATTAACCACAATCAAGAATAATGAAGGATGTTGACATAGATGAAAATAATCATCAAAACTTTTTGAGAGAAATATCCCCCTTTTCTTGAAACATTTAAAAGTCACACTATTTGTCAAGAAGCCATTTAAAAGTATATTTTTGAATCAAAGTGTCCCATACCACTTTGAAACTTTTAAAAGGAGTTTTAATTTTAAAACTTTAATGTCCATATAAATAAATCCTTAAAACCATTTTTAAAATATGGACATTAATGAGCATGATTTAGAAGAATAATTCTTTAAAACATTTTAAAATGGTATTTTGGTTAGAGTTTCTAACCAAAAGAGAGACACTTGAATACAAATAATTGAGGTAATCAAAACATTGTAATATCATGAGAATAAAGGAATTCATGATATACTATGTCAAAGTACATTATATACACCACATAAAAGTGATTTGGTGTATATCATCAAAGAAGTCTCAATGGAATGTAAATTGAGATGAAATTTCTCAAAAAGGTTGTATCCTTAGGTTAAGGATAAATCAATGACATAATTATGTGTGACAAATATAAATACACTAAATATGATTGGATATTCAGTGTAAAACAATCAAAGGACATTCACACATATTCTTGTAAAAACAATACCAACGAATTGGATGTTTAACTCAACAAATGGAGAATGAGTTAAAATTACTCTTATCAAATTCATATCAATGACTTGAGAATTACCAATGGAGTGATTATGTGTATCAAACTTCTATCCACAGGAAGGGGAGTGGAAATTATGACATAATCAAATGATTAGTGATTCCACACATAATCTTGGGGTAATATAATCAATGAAATATGCATAAAGCCAAATGAGTGGGAATTGAAATCTCAAATTCCCTTATCGATTAGGTAACATACGAAACATACACCCATGAAAGAAGTATCATACCATGATGATGTAAATACCCATAAATTAAAGTATATTACACAATGAATACAATCATGGGCAGTACACATACACCACATGCAATAATTAAGTGGTGATCAATGGAAATCTCACGAAATTAAAAGTGAGATAAGAAACCCCTTACCACGTTAATCAACTGAGTCGTATGGCCAAAAGTTAATAACCACCAAATGATTTAAAGAATAAAATGAATATAAATAGAATCATGAATATATATCAAATGGCAGTACACAATACACCACTTTCAATAATTTAGTGGCGAAAAATGGAAATCTCACGGAATTGAAAGTGAGATAAGAAAATCCCTTACATTGTACTTTTTCCTTGGTCGATGGTAGGTTTACCTCCTGTATAATGGTGAAATAATTGTTATTGAATAATAAAAGAATCATTTACTTTAATATGATATCATATATGATCTTTTATCATTGATTTGTTAATAATATTTTAGAATTATCGTCATTTCGGGTGTTAACGGGTTCATTTTACTTTATATTCTTTGTTATGTGAGACATATTCGTTATTAATTGGATGTATATTATTCATATCCAGAATGGTATCAAGTTCTTAAACATCATTTTTAAATCATCAAATGATAATTATACTTGAATGGATACGATGGAGAATGAATCTCATCGCGTTCGTGGAGACGGTAGTCCGTACGTACGCACGAACGCTACTTCCATTTAATTTTTATTTTAAAAGAATCGAATCCAAATTATACATAGGTATATTACTATTCCAGTATAATATAATATTTTATATATGTTTCTTAAGTTCATTTACACCATCCTTTATACGTTCCATGTGTGGTATGAACGAGTCATATCATTTTAAGGGGGCGGTAGTCCGCACTTCCTCAAATGAAATTATCGTATGTATATACAACATGAAACGAATAATGGTATGAAATAAAATGGAATTACAGAAGCTTATATATAAAATATATATCATTAATATCATATTTAATTATAGTGCCATCCTAATGGCCACCATGAGAGGCGGTAAGATGTATTTGAACAATCATCGTTTCGTGAGGCGTTAGTTTTCCATCCACAGAAACATTATGTTCATCATCCATTAGATGGAGTTGTGTGAATGTGTAGTTTGAATCCTTCTTATAACCACATCCTAGTATATTGCGGATACTGTTGTTGTTACAAAAGAAGGGAAATAAAAAGATTTTGGGGGTTGGAGAAGCAAAATAAATGAAAATACTTTAAGAGAAATTGTTACCTTTAATTTAGGTAACTCACTTTGGTTGGAACCAAAGGACTTCTTGAAATGCTTTCTGCCTAAGGGGAAGCTTCAAGGAGGAGGAGAGGTATGTGGGGAGATTAGTTGGGCAGAGTTTGGACGAGCCAAGTGGCTTGAGAGGTGTGAGGAAAAGAGAAGGAGGAGTGCCCTTTTATAAGAGGGGTGAGGGGCACTTTTGGAAAAGCTAGAAATATTAATTTATAATAAATTCATATTCGGTTTCCAAAGGCTCCAAAGTTGACTATTCAAAGGATGAGGTGGGGATAGGTCGAAAACAACTCATCCAATAGAATTTAGACAGGTTTGGGTACTTATATTAACCTTATCTTTAAGTATTAACTCTAAGTTAATTAGTTTCACTTTTACAATGTCTCTTTGTATTTTTATATAATATGGTTAATAAACTTACTATATACATCCAAGCGACCCCCAAGTGGTCCATTAATGATTAACCTATAATAATATAAGTCTCTTGGCCGAACCTTAGATTTTTAGGAATTTAATATCAATTAATAATATAATATTTGTTTTAAGAACTCTTTTATGTCAATTTTGACACTATTCAATAGTTGATTTTTTGTGAAACTCATAACAGATTGATTACTTCGAACAAAGTCAATTAAATAAATCCTAATATATCATATTATCCTAGAAAATTAGTGTAATTCATTAAAAGTTTCATATTATATTTATTTGGGTATTTATAATATCAATTATGTTAATTTTTTACTATTTTAGTAATTACTGCATCATCGTTGTGTCATAAATAAAATATATTATTTAATGTCTAAAAATTATAAATAAAACATCATTATGTAGGAAATCGTTTTATCTTTCTAATGAATATTTATAATCGAAAATCCAACATGTATAACCCTATGTAAAAATTTTTCTTCTAAAAGATGTAAGCTTATGCCATTTTTATTTTTATTTTAACTTTATTAATATAATGTGTCCCTACCACATACAAGTGGCTCCAAGGGGTCCCCAAATTGACCCAAGGATGCCCATGGTCGGGTATGTGTCCACCAATAAGGTTAGGACACGTTTTAGGGTAATTTTGTATTATTATAATATTATTTTTTTAACCCTTATTTACCGGATTTACCCTTTAACCATGGTAAATAAAATATTTACCGCAGTAATTATTCAAAATGTCTAAAAATAAAAGTTACCTATTTACACAATTTGAACATCCTGATTCCAAATATGGAATCCATTTTTCTAAATTCAAAACACAGAAGTGGCAGAAATTAATTTAAAATTAATTCCCGCTGTCAAAACAAAAAGCGTGTTTTTAAGAGATAATAACTATCAAAAGATTGACACCTGTTTATGTTTGGTTTAATTGTAAAATTATGTCCAATGACCAACATTATATTAAATGGTAAAAATATATTCTAAATATACTTTAAAACCACTCAAATTCATAATTTATCACTATTAATTATTTTGATTAAAAAAGTTGTTTTTAATTAAAATTTAGTAATTTTCACTATTCATCAAAATATGAAAGTTATCCGAAAAGTACCAAAATTTCACCCTAGACTAATTTTGATATTCTGAATCCAAAAATGAAGTCCATTTTGAAATATAAAATATATATAATTTCAAAAAGTAGTTATTACTATTCATAACGGCTAGTTTAATTAGTTATGGTGTGTTAGAACTCGGTGTTGCGTACAACACACGCTATCACATTATTCAAAGAGAAGCGTACCGTAGAAGGTTGGGGTGTTACATTCTCCCCTCCTTCAATAAATTGCGTCCTCACAATTTGAAATTGTTCTTCGAAAATAAAAGGTTGAAAATAGATAATATATTTGTGGGAAAACCCACATCGGAAAATGAATTAATGAGGCCTCTATTTAAAATAAAGAGTGGAAAGTATGAAGATTACCGAAAATAACACATACTAGGGTTCCATGTAGGAAAATATGGATATGGAGGAGAAATCTAACCATCAATTATCTGATGGAGAGTGGTAGAGAACATGGCTATGAAAAGGCCAACATTCCCAAAGCCATAAATTAGTGATGATTTAAGGTACCATCTAGGACAACATTTTTTTTAAAGTTACATTACATAAGGAAGAGGAATTCATTTATGATATTGACTAAGAACATTATGAGATATACTTAAATTTTAAGTAGATTTTCATTCTTTAATAAATTTCCACCACTAACTCAATTTTTTTTAAACGATGAGTATTCAAGAAGACTTGGTCACACTGGGAGAGCTAGAATAAACTTCTATAGAATCACATGATCCATGCAGGATAAACAATATATTTACATTGTCTTTGAAGATTAATCAAAACCAAAATGGTTAGTGAATGATCTAATGATCCCCCAAAAGGATATTCATTGAGATAAATATGCACTAATCTTAATTTCTAAAATTAAACCAACAATACCCCAAAGTTAAATAGATACCATTCAATAACCAATTGTCCTTAAAATCCTTTAATATAATCCAAACTAATATTGAAACCCAAAACATAGAAGAATTTGATTATGTAGTCTCCCATGTTACATTGTATCTCCAAATGACATCAAATACTCTTAAAGTCACATACTTAAAAGTAATTAACATCATCACATATTCTCTGTTATAGGTTAATCATTTCCATAAATAACCCAGATCACTATAAATCAACAATAAAAATGTAGATAAAAATCCACCATTACTCTACAAATGAAACCTCATTGTATTCTATTTTCCTTGGGCATATAGTGTTCCTAACAAAACGAACATCTGCCAAAATAACATTTATCACTTAATCACCAAATCATTTTCCTATACCAAGGGTATTCATTTGATAAGACATAAGAACCCAAATCATCTTATTATTGATCAATAAAATCATTTAACAAAAAAAATGGTCATACTAACCAGGGACTTCACGTAGTCCAGTGGTAGGCGATAAATCCCAATCGCACTTTGGTTGTGGGTTCGATTCCCACAGCTTTGTCCGACGCGATGGGTTGTCACACGGTCTACGTGTTGTCCTTTTTCAAAAACTATATTTTATAATATTACCAAAATAAATTCCTCAAAATAACATAATTTAACCACAAATGTTATATCATACTTTGCATTTTCATCCCAAATTATAATAACATATCATTTTCTCAAACCCCAACGATCATATAAAACCAAATGGTTATTTATACCTATATCCACAAGAGAAGAGATAATTATTCCTCAAATATCATTCTCACATGGAAAACTGAGGGGTTACAAATACAAAAGAAAATTATTCCAAAGTAAACCCATCAATAAAGAGCACTAACACTTTTATACATTTCACCATCCATTTATTTCCACATAGGTTCTTCATCATATGTTCCTCGGGTTCCCACATTGCCTCTTCCATCTTATGATTTATCCATAGATCTTTTACCAGACGAGTCATCCGGTTTCTCAACACTTGATCTTTGGTATGAAGAATTCTGATAGGCTCTCCACAATAAGATAGATCTGGTTCCAGTTATAATTCTTCATAGGTGAGTACATGCGTTGGGTCAGGCATGTATTTTGTCACTAGAGATATGTGGATCACAACATGAACTCTGGAGAGACTAGGCGGATTTTCCTTTTGGTAGAATGCGTTCATGTGTCATAATGGTACCTCAGGAATTTTTCCAAATCATCTACTTCCTTTACCCAAAAACTCCTCATCCATTTTGGATTATATCGATGGAAGCATCGATGCATCATAAAAAAATAGGTATTTCTTATATATAATTTGGAGACATCGTCTTTAACATGTTTTTTTAGGAAAATTCTCACTGATTCATCTTCAAATATTTTAAAATAAGGTTTTGGTAAATCAGTTTTCGTATATCCCAAAAGACATAAATATATAATTTGATACATATAGGCTGCTCGAAGGTCTCCCTCTTCTGCGGCATCTAGAAAATCATTTAGTGCATCGTAATTTTGAGATAAAGTAAATAATTTGAAAAGACCCTGATGGTACTTCCCACGCTTAGCGTGGTAAGAAAGTTGAGAGCGCAACATTATCCCACAGTCAGTACTTGATCCTTGAAAGAATCGTGCAATGCTAGAGGTATTGGATGTCTCATAAAGTTGTTTGCATGTAACTTGGACATTTGAAAAAGTTTCAACATCGTCTGCGCATGACTTCTGGATAATAATTGTAAGTAGTTCTTCAGGAAGAGAGAGAAGAGTTGTTCGTGATCTTGCTCCCTCCATGTTTCAACTAACAAAATAAAATACAATTAGGTTTTTTGAATACTTATCTAATAGGAAAAAAAGACATAATAGGATATTCTTGTAATTGAACAATATATCTTAACTTTGGGTACCCTATGTTAAAATCTACATTATCCGCTATCTATTTGCCGACATATATTCTTAGGGGCATTTTTTGTATTCCCTTAATAATGGTTTATACTAATCTTGTGAATTTACCAAAGCATATCCCCCGGGAGTGTCGTAACCAAGAGTGCAGCAAGGCCCGTTGTCGTGTACCAGTTCCCGTTCGAGTCTAGCTCAAAGCGGTGTTTTCGGTTTTTACCCCTAGGTACATCTGTGCCAGAGCCACCTCTACCTGCTCGTATCCAGACAGGGATGTATTGCTTGGAAAACTCACAAAATCATTACAATACCAAAATTCTAGGAAGTTCTTCTATACTAATCCTCAAAGTTCGTCTTAGGTCTACGTGCTCTAATCAGAGTTTATCTAAATCTAGCTTCCAAGGTTTGTACTAAACTTCCTCTGATACCAACTGTAACGCCCCGACCCGAGCTACCCAGAGTCGGTGCATTAATTACATAACATTGGCATGATCATGAGAAAGATCAAGTCTCGAAAGACCGATTAGTTTAGTAGCCTTGGAATAACTAGATACATCCATAAATTTTTACATTATATCATAAAAAAAAACATCTTGTCTTCATATCCCCTCATACTATCCCTGCAGGTCATTCATAAATTACTTCTTCATAATCCTGGAAAAAAATAAAACATTGAAAGGGGTGAGCTCGGATGCTCAGTAAGGATAACATTATAGGAGAAGCTTTCATAAATAAGCATAAACACTTAAGGCAATTTATAACTAAAACAAAAGCCTTTTAAACTTGAACTTCAGCATAAAATGGCAAAGGTAAAATGAAATAATGCCATTTACTTACTCACATGGATATTCTACTAGTCGAATGATCACATGCAATATCAATAACCACTTTCATAATGATGGAATGCATAATGCCAGACTATCATAACCACATAGCCAAGGCCTCGTGCCAAGACTATAAATAAGATTTTGCCAAGGCCTTGTGCCAAGACACTAGTTTGTCTCATGAGACCTACCGATGCATCGAGGAGCTATAGCGGGCTCCACCCGTCACTTATTAAGTCCAATGCATTCCTCATATGAACAGGTTTAAACATAACATAAACATTCGTATTAAAAATAGCATACGAAATGTCAATACTTCTACCACAAACCATGAATGGTATAAAAACAGCACATCCACAGTCAAACATAACTCATTTGATACAATATGGAAGACTTTATTGTATCACATTAACCACAATCAAGAATAATGAAGGATGTTGACATAGATGAAAATAATCATCAAAACTTTTTGAGAGAAATATCCCCCTTTTCTTGAAACATTTAAAAGTCACACTATTTGTCAAGAAGCCATTTAAAAGTATATTTTTTAATCAAAGTGTCCCATACCACTTTGAAACTTTTAAAAGGAGTTTTAATTTTAAAACTTTAATGTCCATATAAATAAATCCTTAAAACCATTTTTAAAATATGGACATTAATGAGCATGATTTAGAAGAATAATTCTTTAAAACATTTTAAAATGGTATTTTGGTTAGAGTTTCTAACCAAAAGAGAGACACTTGAATACAAATAATTGAGGTAATAAAAACATTGTAATATCATGAGAATAAAGGAATTCATGATATACTATGTCAAAGTACATTATATACACCACATAAAAGTGATTTGGTGTATATCATCAAAGAAGTCTCAATGGAATGTAAATTGAGATGAAATTTCTCAAAAAGGTTGTATCCTTAGGTTAAGGATAAATCAATGACATAATTATGTGTGACAAATATAAATACACTAAATATGATTGGATATTCAGTGTAAAACAATCAAAGGACATTCACACATATTCTTGTAAAAACAATACCAACGAATTGGATGTTTAACTCAACAAATGGAGAATGAGTTAAAATTACTCTTATCAAATTCATATCAATGACTTGAGAATTACCAATGGAGTGATTATGTGTATCAAACTTCTATCCACAGGAAGGGGAGTGGAAATTATGACATAATCAAATGATTAGTGATTCCACACATAATCTTGGGGTAATATAATCAATGAAATATGCATAAAGCCAAATGAGTGGGAATTGAAATCTCAAATTCCCTTATCGATTAGGTAACATACGAAACATACACCCATGAAAGAAGTATCATACCATGATGATGTAAATACCCATAAATTAAAGTATATTACACAATGAATACAATCATGGGCAGTACACATACACCACATGCAATAATTAAGTGGTGATCAATGGAAATCTCACGAAATTAAAAGTGAGATAAGAAACCCCTTACCACGTTAATCAACTGAGTCGTATGGCCAAAAGTTAATAACCACCAAATGATTTACAGAATAACATGAATATAAATAGAATCATGAATATATATCAAATGGCAGTACACAATACACCACTTTCAATAATTTAGTGGCGAAAAATGGAAATCTCACGGAATTGAAAGTGAGATAAGAAAATCCCTTACATTGTACTTTTTCCTTGGTCGATGGTAGGTTTACCTCCTGTATAATGGTGAAATAATTGTTATTGAATAATAAAAGAATCATTTACTTTAATATGATATTATATATGATCTTTTATCATTGATTTGTTAATAATATTTTAGAATTATCGTCATTTCGGGTGTTAACGGGTTCATTTTACTTTATATTCTTTGTTATGTGAGACATATTCGTTATTAATTGGATGTATATTATTCATATCCAGAATGGTATCAAGTTCTTAAACATCATTTTTAAATCATCAAATGATAATTATACTTGAATGGATACGATGGAGAATGAATCTCATCGCGTTCGTGGAGACGGTAGTCCGTACGTACGCACGAACGCTACTTCCATTTAATTTTTATTTTAAAAGAATCGAATCCAAATTATACATAGGTATATTACTATTCCAGTATAATATAATATTTTATATATGTTTCTTAAGTTCATTTACACCATCCTTTATACGTTCCATGTGTGGTATGAACGAGTCATATCATTTTAAGGGGGCGGTAGTCCGCACTTCCTCAAATGAAATTATCGTATGTATATACAACATGAAACGAATAATGGTATGAAATAAAATGGAATTACAGAAGCTTATATATAAAATATATATCATTAATATCATATTTAATTATAGTGCCATCCTAATGGCCACCATGAGAGGCGGTAAGATGTATTTGAACAATCATCGTTTCGTGAGGCGTTAGTTTTCCATCCACAGAAACATTATGTTCATCATCCATTAGATGGAGTTGTGTGAATGTGTAGTTTGAATCCTTCTTATAACCACATCCTAGTATATTGAGGATACTTTTGTTGTTACAAAAGAAGGGAAATAAAAAGATTTTGGGGGTTGGAGAAGCAAAATAAATGAAAATACTTTAAGAGAAATTGTTACCTTTAATTTAGGTAACTCACTTTGGTTGGAACCAAAGGACTTCTTGAAATGCTTTCTGCCTAAGGGGAAGCTTCAAGGAGGAGGAGAGGTATGTGGGGAGATTATTTGGGCAGAGTTTGGACGAGCCAAGTGGCTTGAGAGGTGTGAGGAAAAGAGAAGGAGGAGTGCCCTTTTATAAGAGGGGTGAGGGGCACTTTTGGAAAAGCTAGAAATATTAATTTATAATAAATTCATATTCGGTTTCCAAAGGCTCCAAAGTTGACTATTCAAAGGATGAGGTGGGGATAGGTCGAAAACAACTCATCCAATAGAATTTAGACAGGTTTGGTTACTTATATTAACCTTATCTTTAAGTATTAACTCTAAGTTAATTAGTTTCACTTTTACAATGTCTCTTTGTATTTTTATATAATATGGTTAATAAACTTACTATATACATCCAAGCGACCCCCAAGTGGTCCATTAATGATTAACCTATAATAATATAAGTCTCTTGGCCGAACCTTAGATTTTTAGGAATTTAATATCAATTAATAATATAATATTTGTTTTAAGAACTCTTTTATGTCAATTTTGACACTATTCAATAGTTGATTTTTTGTGAAACTCATAACAGATTGATTACTTCGAACAAAGTCAATTAAATAAATCCTAATATATCATATTATCCTAGAAAATTAGTGTAATTCATTAAAAGTTTCATATTATATTTATTTGGGTATTTATAATATCAATTATGTTAATTTTTTACTATTTTAGTAATTACTGCATCATCGTTGTGTCATAAATAAAATATATTATTTAATGTCTAAAAATTATAAATAAAACATCATTATGTAGGAAATCTTTTTAGCTTTCTAATGAATATTTATAATCGAAAATCCAACATGTATAACCCTATGTAAAAATTGTTCTTCTAAAAGATGTAAGCTTATGCCATTTTTATTTTTATTTTAACTTTATTAATATAATGTGTCCCTACCACATACAAGTGGCTCCAAGGGGTCCCCAAATTGACCCAAGGATGCCCATGGTCGGGTATGTGTCCACCAATAAGGTTAGGACACGTTTTAGGGTAATTTTGTATTATTATAATATTATTTTTTTAACCCTTATTTACCGGATTTACCCTTTAACCATGGTAAATAAAATATTTACCGCAGTAATTATTCAAAATGTCTAAAAATAAAAGTTACCTATTTACACAATTTGAACATCCTGATTCCAAATATGGAATCCATTTTTCTAAATTCAAAACACAGAAGTGGCAGAAATTAATTTAAAATTAATTCCCGCTGTCAAAACAAAAAGCGTGTTTTTAAGAGATAATAACTATCAAAAGATTGACACCTGTTTATGTTTGGTTTAATTGTAAAATTATGTCCAATGACCAACATTATATTAAATGGTAAAAATCTATTCTAAATATACTTTAAAACCACTCAAATTCATAATTTATCACTATTAATTATTTTGATTAAAAAAGTTGTTTTTAATTAAAATTTAGTAATTTTCACTATTCATCAAAATATGAAAGTTATCCGAAAAGTACCAAAATTTCACCCTAGACTAATTTTGATATTCTGAATCCAAAAATGAAGTCCATTTTGAAATATAAAATATATATAATTTCAAAAAGTAGTTATTACTATTCATAACGGCTAGTTTAATTAGTTATGGTGTGTTAGAACTCGGTGTTGCGTACAACACACGCTATCACATTATTCAAAGAGAAGCGTACCGTAGAAGGTTGGGGTGTTACATAATTTATCATTTTCTTTATATAACTATTTGGATTTAGAATTCATAGAATAAAAAACAAGAATCAAAATATTTTTTATCTTCAGATATTACATTTTGATAAATATTTTCAAGATTAATTATTTGAGTAAGTTGTGAATTAGTTACATCACATTGTATACCTATCAAAGAAAGGAAACCTATTTTATTTTTACATGAAAATTCACCTCTTGATCCCGAGTTTATTGACTAATCTCATCCTCTAAATAAATCTTTTTTTTATTTCTTAATTATCATTGTAATTATTTTAAAATCTTGAGTTTTGGTAAATACACCTTAATGTGTACTTTATTCCTAACCCCATAAAAGGTTTGCTCTGAAGAATCAATGTTGGTACTATAATTACCTTTCTTATATTCATTTTCATTATTCCTTATAAACTATATTTTTCAACCATTTTTTATCATAAATTTCAAAATATTCTTACCAAAGTTATCTATATAGTATTCACTTTCCTAGAACAAAAAATTCAATGAATTAGATAATTATTTAACATTGGAATTAAAATCTTTACATTTTATCTTTATATACTCTTAATCAGAAATGTTTTCAACTCTAACTCACACTAAAAAAATATCTTATTAGTTTATCTAAGGTATACTCTTTAAAATTATTAATTTTGTTGATGAACTCTTTCTTTTCATTCAATATTTTTGTATAGATCTTAGTAATCATTCAACTTGAGTTGTGTTGTCAAGTAATTCACAAAGTGCACTCGTACAATTTTTAATACTACTAAATCGTTATAAAATCTGGTTTACTGACTATTCTTATCCCATATTTATTTTGTGGTATTATCTTCATAGTATTTCAATCAAGTTATTCTGATCTCGTTAGTCACATAGTTATTGACTTAATGTATTTTCAATATTTCATGGGATTTATTACCCGATGGAATATGGATATAGAAACTTCTCCTCATAGAACTATATAAAATACTCTTAAATTTATAATTAAAAAACTATTTTAACATGACATTACCTAAAAGTGTCCCCATGTCTATTTTGGGTAGCTCATATGTCTTCTCCATGATAGTTCAATGATCAACACTTAACTATTTAAATTAGGCTTCTATTTGGTCTTTCTAGTCGACATAGTCATTTCAATCAAAGAATGAGGGACTTTATGGAATCCTAACATAATAAGAATTTACACATTACATCTTAAAGAACATTTCTTTTATTCCATATATTGTTAGGTGTGGAATATTTAGGTTATAAAAATAGATACAAATAAATGACTGAACAATATCAATAAGGATTAAACACAAATAGGGTTGATATTTAATTAGATAAAATTATCTAAAATCAATTGTTAGATTATTATTGGTATAAAAAACTACTATAGGGGAGGTTTTGAATATAAAATTTAGAATTTTAATTCAAAAAATAAATCAGAGTAGATTAATATATTAATCAATAGTGATTTGTAGTGTTCAGAAAAATAATGCAGTGAAAATAAAATGTTAAAGAATTTTTTTTTATATTAGTTTATATCACAAAGATCCTACTATGATCTTAAACCTCCTCTACTTAGTTATAATATTGGTACTCATATGAAGAACCCATATTTAGAGATGTGAGAACCTATTTTATACTCTGCCTTTAAAATTCCTGGCGGCACAACCCAAAATTTTTTCAAGAGTGTTAACCTAGTTTTGACCTAACTTTTGAATGGAAGTCACAAAGTAAGAAATTAAATTTTGGTGGAAAAATAACCCTAATGAGACATTACTTTTATTGGAAAAATCATAAACTAGACAAAAAATTATATAAATAATTAAATAAGAGAATACATAAAGAAAAAAATTAAACTCGATAAAATGATTAAATGGTGAAGATAATTAAATTTGGTGATATAGATCACTTAAAAAGTAGATAATGGTATAGCATATGTCACTTCATGATATTATAAAGGAAAAAAAGTTGTAGGAGTTCATGATCAAATGTGCAATAAGAATTGTATCACACGTGAGTTCTTCCAAATAAACTGTATGAAGTTTATTTGAACACGGGATAAAATTCCAATAGACTAATCATGAATCATTAAATAAAATATCTTATCTGATTGTCAACATGTCTAATCACTTCATGCTATTGTTCTAAAAAAATAATACATAATGTTATCATTAAATTTATTTTGTAATACAATGCTGAATATCGATTAATTTTTATATACATTTATTCGTCAAGAAATAACACCAAAATACTTCCATCATGTTCATTAATACAAAAAAATATGAATTAAACTAAATGTTAAAATATTATTAATATAATTTTAGTTTATTGATATATAAAAATTTCAAAAAAACATATCATATTAACTATAGATACTGCATCTACGAATCTATAAATAATTTTAAGATCAATCATTTCATTATATTTTGGAAAGATATAAATAAAAGATTAATAATTTAAATATCTATTTCACATAAAATAAGTAAAATAAAAGTATTAAATTTTGGGAAAAATATTTACTGATGGTATATAAAACACACATAGTGATAGGAAGATGTTACTTCCACTAACATTCTATAATCACATGGTAGAATGATCTACCATTGTATCTATTTGTTGTAGAGAAATGATACTACTTTACAAGGTGATCTACCATTGAGCATGATCTACCATTGATTATTATTTAACATTTAGTATGATCTACCATTACTAGAGGTTGGTGGTGCTACCATGAAAGGGATATATAATTTTAAAATAAGGAATGGTTGTGGGTTGTTGCTGTAGCTAGTCGTCCATCGGTTGTCTAGTTTTAGTTAATCAATAATTGAATGGCACATTAATGTTTATGTGGAAAAGATATAATCATGTAATTTCTGAATGTTTCTTCTTTAAAATGATAAAGTGATCTACTGTTGATTTTAGGTGGGGATACCATCAAGAATAAATGATGAAACTATCGTCACTAAAGATTTGGTGGTACCATGGAGTAATAGTTTCTAGTGTAACTCGATTATCCACTGATGTTAATCTATCTTCATATTTTTAAATTAATGAAATACCTCTATTTCATGAATAAATTCTCGGCGCTCGAGCATGTCCTGGTATTGTATTGATAACTGATGATCTCAGAACTAATGATCATCGAGTGATGGAATGATGTGTTCAATTACCTTGACCTAATGTATAGAAAACTATTTAAAGGATGAATGTTAAATAAAAGTGAAGAACTAATCATATGGATGATATCAACTGGATTAGATTGGTTATGATATATCTGTATCATTTATGATAGATTAATAGCTCTCCAAATCTTTGACAACACACATCAGACTTATTCCTTATTGAGTTTCACTATATTAAATAGATGCTTTACACTATTCGTTTGACCCGACACCTGGGTCAGTACCCAGATAAACCTTCACACATATATATAGGTTGGGACGACCTACCTACCCCCATGAGTGCCATCAATCACACCTCACAAGTGTTATGAATCCACACTATCACTTACTTGCCCTATGTTGGTGCTCAGCTTCACCAATAATATCCTGGATAGTCCGTCGAGTTGTCTCTCCCATGAGGTAGACCATTGGGTCCCCTATGTGGTTGATGGGATATACCATGTTTTATTTTCATGGTTGGCCCATTTTTTTACTAATACATAAAATAAAATCATTAGAAAATCAACATAATTAAAATAACCATCACATAAAAAAACTATATTAAACATGTAAAAACATTTTTGAAGTTGTTATTGATAAAATTGAAAGCATAATAAATTACGATAGATTTATTAATCATAAGATACATGAAATTAAAATAAATAAACATAAATTAATATTTTAGGAAATTTATGTTTATAAAATGAAAAATATTATAGTTTAAATAGTTTATGTTCAAATTTATTTAATAATTAATTCTAGACATATAAAAATTAATATAATTTAATACCAAAACATATCAATTAAATTATTTTCAATAAATATTTCTAAATAAATATATTTAAAATTAATATGTAAATAATTGGATTTTAAAAATTATCAGTGAAAGATAAAAAATTGAGGGTTTATTCAAATTAATAATGAAGGAACTTTCAATGAAATTATAATTCAATTTTTTAAAACATATAAAATATAATGAATAAAATTCACAACACTAAAAATACAATAATTCAGTAGAAGTAAACATAAAAAAAATATTATGAGGAAATGATAAATACCAAAAAAAGGAATCCTAAAAATCCCTCAAGGAGGTAGATAGTGTGAAACATGATTACCTACTATTTTGGTAATAGAGAACACATAAGATGAGTCATCAGATGTCAAAACCCAAATTTTATCTAGGATGGATCGAACACCAACCTACTCCCCTCCAAAACATCAAAAGAGTTTATAACAATATGACATTTAATGATAATATCGATCCACCAATGGGAAGTGGGGGTCTCCAAGATAGATAAAATATGCATCGCTTCAACAATAGCAGGCTCTATATAAAGTCACATAGATCTATGAATGATATTTAAAAAATGATGATTTTATTTAATGACTCATATTATAAATTTAGTCTAGAAATTATATGTGAGAAATTTCATTTAACTACTCCATAGTAGGCCAATATTTTTACTCAAAATACTATTATTATTTCCATTAAAGTGATTGTAATGTATTTGTTGATAATGTTAGGTTTATATTGATTCTTACTTAACACTAATAAAAGAATCTATATCCTTCTATAATTTTTTATGAAAATAACCTCAATATATAGAAATAATTTAAATATAATAATAAATTATAATTTATAAAGAGCATCACAATATTTTTAATTAATAACATATATATTTCAATTTCATCATTTTGATACAGTTACTATAACAACTACAGTGATATATAGTAGTTACAAATAATAACAACTATAACCAATATAAAAATGGTTCTTAAAGGATAACTTATTAAATGATCAACTACTTTCATACCAAATAAAAATGTGATTATAATTAAAAAAAATATTTTTTTACTTCTACACAAGGATGTGAAATCAATTTATAATTTTAATGTAATGTAATTTGTGACAAAATTTAATAAATTCACATTATATTTTATTTATGAGACATGATACATAATTTTTAAAGGATAATGTAATACTTAAAAACATATTACAATGTAATATAGAATAATCACATAAATACCATTTAGTGATGTAAAAAATACACATAAACTATTTGACTGATGTGTGTTAAACATAAAATATTTTTAATTCTAAAAGATAATATTAGATCATTAATATTATACCACATGTCAAGTTAACATGTCTATTTTTCTACTAGTGGTATATTAGTTGAAAATAGTTTTCACAAATTTTTTGAATAATTTTTGTTCATTTACTTAGTTATGATCATTGAACGCATATTTATATCAGTAAAAGGAATTTCAACAGTAAATATACTCTCAGTATCATTCTAGATAAATTAAACATCAATTTAATTTTTGCATTTTTCTTAAATGGGATAAATGAATCATCCATCATTGTCCTATTTATTTATGAAAATATAATTTAAATTTCCCTATTTTCATTATTTAGAGAATAAATATATATCATAAAAAATCACTTCCAATCATTATTTTCACATTACATGTAAGATTAAAAGGTGTGTTCTACTTAAATTTCACAAATTAAACAAATAACCAAATATAAATGTTTCAAAATAATCTAATCTCTTTTTTAGATTTTATGTTGTTATATGTGTATTTATTAAACTAAAAATGATTTTGATTATATAAATTTAGTTTAAATTATTTAAATTACAGAACATATCATATTATCAATGTAATATCATGAGTAATATTTATTTAGAGTTTTTAATTTAGGTATAAATTTATTTTATGGTAATTGATATAAATTTTTGAAGGAATTACATGTTATGGTAAGTTCATTATAAGTTAAAAACTTTTACATGGATTCTATGGTGATGTTTATTACATGATTATAGTACTTTTTCTATTAATTAGAGTTTAAAAGTAATTAATACTACCATGGGTAGGCTACCCATAATGAAATATATATATATATATCCATTTAAAAGTTCAAATTTTTTTATAATTAAATACATAAAGGTG
Source organism: Viscum album (assembly GCA_963277665.1). Taxonomy (NCBI): domain Eukaryota; kingdom Viridiplantae; phylum Streptophyta; class Magnoliopsida; order Santalales; family Viscaceae; genus Viscum; species Viscum album. The sequence goes on along the minus strand of OY728165.1, from coordinate 166,009,570 downwards.
GATGGAAAAATGAGTTTTTTTTTCTCGATACCATATCATATCTTATGTATCATTGGTTGGTCATATGATTACAAATATGTTTCAAAGTAGTTTTTCATACCTTTATCAACATGAAATTCCTTTAATTACTATTTCAAGAAGTAGTGTCTCTTTTATTTTATTTCATATTTTGTTGGAGTTGTTTCTAAAGATTTTGGGAACAGATCAAGTTTGTTTTTGTGGGAGATATATTAAAATTTATTTTAATATTAGGTTTCCTAAAATTCCAATGGATTATATTTCACATAAAATTTATATTTAATTTATATAATATCATTATAAAAAAATAACTAATCTAATAATTCTTTCTTCGTTGTAGATATCGATCATCTAAAAATATCCTTTTAGATGCTATTCATTTCCCTATGAGTATCCATGTACAAAATCCATCTAGTAGTGATCCACATGTACTCCATTGATCCACATGAAATGTTAATTGATCTTCAAGTGCTTTTGCGGTGAGTTGATTGTCTAGTATTATTCATATTGGCTTCTCATCCTTCAATCTTGAATGGATCTGTTTTTTGTTTCCTATTCTTGAGAGGAATAAAGAAAGGAGGAGTCAAGAGATAGTTTCATTTTATTTAAAAATTCTCATGTTTTTATTTTCTAATGTAATATTCAATATACATAATGGTCTATTTACATATATAATTTTTTGTTTAAAAAATTATTTAACTGCATGTCAGCCCTTAAATAATATAATAATCCTTAATAAAACCCATGAAACGTGATAATAATAATAATAAAATAATTATTTTGTGTTACAATCCAACTTGTTAAATAAAAAATATTATTTAACTGGATTTTTAATTAATATTATTGACCAAACACACTCTTAGTGTGTTTGAACTCCTATAGAATTTATTGAACTCCTAAATATATATTTTATTTATATATTTTATTCTCTAACAAAAATTTATGATTGATAAAAATTGAATAAAATTAACTGATGGTCTTGAGATTAATATTAATTTAATTATTTAAATTCAAATATAATTTAATCGAGATCATCAGAAAAAATTATTGTGTAACCCTCATAGATTCTTTATCAATAGCGTTAGGTAGGCCTTCAAAAAGTCCAAGATTACTATCTAGTAACAAATCAAATCACACAAGATAAAAAAACATAATGTTACAATAATGAAAACCACATAAGAATGCTCAATATTTAAAATAATCAATTTTTCTTAATATCTCATCAAGATGGTTGTACATTTGTGTCATCAACCATATTCTCGATACATCTTATATTGGAAATTTGAAATAAATTTATCGTTCCACCATGCCTATGGAATTTAATGTGAAAATTTTATTCCAATTAAAGGGATAAGATATCAAATTCTATAAAGAAGTAAGATACAAATCCTTCCTTGAATTATCTATCAATGACATGTTAATCACGATGCACTCAATATTCCCTACCTCACCATGAACATATGTCATCGTGGTTTTAATTAGAAAATCTAAGTGTGTGATTCATGACAAGCATTAATGGTAATCTTAAATGACAAGAACCATTACACATGCTCCCATATAGGAATATTATATGGCACCAAATTATGTGAAATTCCTACTAGTGGGTATATTCTCATAATCTCCCATCCTAGAGATTACCAAGTGAGAACTCATGAGAATAAGACTCATTGTAACATCCCAGGTAAATAAAGAATATGAAATTTTCATATATATTAATATTTTCAAATAAATTATTAATTTTAATTTAAAGGGTATTCTATGTTTGATGGAATACCTGATATACAAAAATGTGTTTCCTTAAAATCTTATGGTGCAAACAATGCTGAGTCATACTAAAAAATAATAATATAATATTATTTTAAATGGTAGTTAAGGCCTAGCCATTGTATTGGTGGGAATGGACCGAACTGACTACAAAATGAATATATATGTTTATTAAATGTTTTTTCATTTATCCAATAAATTTTAGAGGCTTAAAATAAGAAAGAATCTGATTTTTAGCATTATTACTCTAATATTCTTTAAAAGGTCGATTTACCACCTTTTGATGGAGAAACTTTTTTAAATCTAGTTTTGGTAACTTTTATATATTCTATTTGAAAAAATAAAATTATTCTTTATAATCGGGATATCAAAATTTATTTTGGGAAAAAATTGGTATTTTCTAATAAAATTCATTTTTTTATGAATAGTGAAGAATACTGTATTTTAATTCAAAAATACCTTTTAATATAACTTATTTATATGGTTATATTATCTTTTTAAATGGTTTTAAAGTTTAATTAGATTATATTTTTACCATTTAATACAATTTTGGTCATTTGAATTAATTTCACTTTGAAATTGGATATAAACAAGTATCAATCTTTTAATAGTTATTATTTCTTAAAAACACGCTATTTGTTTTAACAACGATAATTAATTTTAAATTAATTAATGAAACATCTATTTTTTGAATTTGGTAAAATAGAAATCATTTTTGATTTCATAATATCAAATATATCTTAGGCTTAATTTTTGGCATTTTTCAGAAAAACTTCAATTTTTGATGAATAGTTAAACCACTAAGTAGTTGTTAAAAAACTATCTTTTCATTTAAATGAAATTTTACTACATATGTAAATTGGATTTTAAAAATATGACATACATGGCTGTTATTAGTAAGTAAAATTTGGTTCAATAAGATAAAAATAATTTTTTGTGAATAGAAACTTTTGACTTTTATTTACTGCGGTTAAAGGTAAATAGGGTAATTCAAGGTAAAATTAATATCATAATAATAAAAAATTACCTGAACACTTGTCCTAAACTTATTTTATGAGTCATGTAAGACAATGGACATCCTTGGGTTGATTTTGGGACCCCATGGATCCACTTGGGAGTGATAATGACAGTTTAGATTAATTAACTTAAAGTAAAGGAAAAAATGACATAAACAAATATCTTTTTGTAAATTAATTCTTAAAAGGGGTTATATAAGTTGTAATTTAGACTATAAATATTCATTATAAATCTAAAATTATTTCCTATATTATGGTATTTTTTTATAATTTTTATACAACAAATAAATTAAATAATTTATGACACAATAATGATGTAGTAATTAACTCATTAATAAATTATTTAAATAAATAAGATTATAAATATTAAAACAATATCCAAAACCTGACCAATTCTTAATAGATGATTTTATTTAGACCATTAGTCATATTATCTTTGACTTTAATTATTTTTGGACCTTTATAAACCGAATATCATTATATAATAAAATAATATTTTCACACTTTCCTAAAGATCCCCTCCTCCCCCTTATAAAAAGCCCTCACTTCTAACTCATTCGACACACCTCTAAATCCCATTGGCTCATCCAACCCCTACCCAAATAAGATCTCAATATCCCTCTACTCCTTCTATAAGCCTTACCTTAGGCAGAAGGCACTTAAAGAAGTCCTTTTGGTTCAAACTAAAGGAAGTTACCCAAATTAAAGGTAATGGTTTCTCTTACATTCATTTCTTTTATTTTACTTCTCCAACACCTAAACTATTTTTATTCTATTATTTTATAACAACACCAGTATCATAAATATACTAGTATGTTGTTATGAGAAGTATTCAAACTACACTACACACACCTCCATCTAATGGTTGAAGAATATAATGTTTTTGTGAATGGAAAACTAACACCTCACGAAACGATGACTGTTAAATTATCTCCTACCACCTCTCATGGTGGACATTAAGATGGAACTGTATTTATATATGATATATATTATGTTTATGTTTTCTTTATGATTCTGTGTTTCCCTTTTATATCATACATTTATGGTTTCCATTATGGGTAAATGCGATAATTTCATTTAAGGAAGTGCGGGCTACCGCCCCCTCAAAGTGATATGACTCATTAATTACATATGTGGGATGTATAAAGGATGGTTTTAATGATATTATATATGATATTATACTGGAATTATAATATAACTATGTATCATTATTTTTTCATTCCATTAAAATATGAAATAAAATGAAAGTAGTGTTCATGCGTACGTACGGCTTACTGTCTCCATGAACGGTGCATTTCATTTCTTACCACCAAATGTTATGTACCATTATAAATACATGTATATACTGGATATATATTATATATATTATATCTAAATACTGAATATAATTCTGGATATAATTAACTTTTTACCATGTGAACAACTTGTAATTATAAGAAGTCCATTTTTTACTCAAGTACCAAATATTGACAAAATGAACTTTATTAACTAAAATGATTACATAATGTTTATAAAATGGAAATAAGTGATATAAAATTAATAATAAACTTTAAAAATGTTCTTAATAAAATATAAATTAACTTTAGTTTATTATTCATGAGATTAAAGAACAAACAGGTCAACTCGGACACTAGGTAAGGGATTTCTTATCTCACTTCTAATTTTGTGAGATTTTCATTGTTCACCATTAATTTATTGCATGTGTTGTATTGTGTACTTCCATTTGATATATATTATCATGATCCTCTTTATATTCATATCATTTTGTGAATCTTTTGGTGGTTATTAACTTTTGGTCATACGACTCAATTGATTACAATGTGGTAAGGGATTTTCATCTCACTTTTTATTCCCGTGAGATTCATGCTATATTTGCCACTATTTCCTTTTTTTGGTGTATATAATGCCCATAATTTTATTCATCGTGTAATATACTTCAATTTTTTGGTATTTACATCTTCATTTTATGATCCTTATTTCATAGGTTGTATGTTTTGTAAGTTACCAAATCGGTATGGGAACCTCTTAACCCAATTTCCATTCCATAGGTTAATCTTCTAATTCTTAATTATGTCATGCTATGATTATGTGTGGAATCACTATTTATTTATTTATGTTGTAATTTCCACTCCCCTTTGTGTGGATATACTTTTGATACACATAATCACTCCATTGGTAAATTCTCAAGTCATCGATATGAACATGATAAGAGTAATTTTAACTCAATTCCCATTCATTGAGTTAAACATCCAATTCAATGGTTTTGTATTAAAAATAACATGTGTGAATTTATTATGATTGATTTACACTGAATATCCAATCATATTGAGTGTATTTATATTTGTCACACATTATTTTGTAATTGATTTATCCTTAATCTAAGGATACCATTTTTATAAGGGATTTCGTCTCAATTTACATTCCATTGTGACTTCATTATTGTTCTGTACCAATTCAATTTTATATTGTGTATATACTATCCTTTGTAATATTATATCATGAATCCCTTTATTCTCATTATATTATAATGTTTTGATTAAATGGTATTACTTAATTATTTGTATTTGAGCATCTCTCATTTTGTTAAAAACTCTTTAACTAAAATATCATTTTAAATGTTTTAAAGATTTATTATTCTAAATCTTTATCATTAATGTCCATGTTTTAAAAATGGTTTTTAGGATTTATTTATATGGACATTAATGTTTTCAAATGATAATTCATTAAAAACTTCAAAGTGGTATGAGACACTTTGATTCAAAAATCTCTTTATTAAATGTTTTAAATGGTTTTGAAAATGGTTTGATAAAGCATTGTTTATTTCAATATCTAGATTTTATATATTATAATGTGTAAATGTTATCTTTCATTTATGATTGTTTTATGTGTTATGAATATGTTATGGTTATTGGGCATTTTTTACGTATACGGGTGGTTCTGTGATAAACATGGGGTTGGTGAGCCCGAGATAGCTCTCCAATGTACTGGGTAACGTGATGGAGGTAAATGTTAATGTTTATACTAAAAGATTTAGGGAATATATTGTGATGGGTATTTGAAATTTGAATCCCTATGTATCTGTGATAGCTACAGTGTAAGTATGTTATGAATCCCATATGTTACCTTTATGATTTATGATTTCTATATGTTATTCATAAATCTTAAGATTTCATGAGGTATGTTATGATTGAAATGTATGGTTTAATTTATTTTTATTTATTGATAGGTTAATATTTCATTTCATTATTTTATAATCCTTAATGGCCTTTTTATTCTGATCCCATGTTTTGAAAAGTTTTTTCATAGGACATAAAGATGAATAGGGTCAAGGATGAGATCAATGAAAAGTCATGCTGTCTAAAACATGGAACTAGACATGTCACTTTTTTTTAAGAGTTTTTATTTTATGAAAAATGGATACTGGGTAGTAGTGTATACATGTAATACTCAATTTGTTATGTAATAGTTATGGCCTAATTCTCTAAAACTCTAAATTTGAAAAGATCCTCAATGTGAATTCTTGACGTAATTCAAGATTATGTAATGTTTAAGGCCAGGTCCTTATACTCATCCTATTATGAGTACTCACACATAAAAATCTATATACTATGTATCCCATAATATTTGGTTATCTAATCATAGAACTATATTTAAGAATCATATCATAGCACTTCAAGATTCTCATCACAGCTGGGAATTGTTGTGACCTTATTAATGAGATGTGTACTCTAAGAAATTATTACAATAAAGTAATGTAGAATAATGAACAATATGTTATAAGACGTTTTATTAATACTCAATACATCTAATATACATGTAATCAAAGTAAAAAAATGGATGGTCTAAGGTAACCAACTATAAAAAAACACCCACTTGGACTAAATCCAATTACCTACGACTTTTAGTCCACTAGACTCCACATGATAATACTGTTTTTGGTGGGTCAATTATTTAGTTGAGGGGTATACCAAAATTTCTTCTAAGGAAATACTAATCACTAAAACCTCACCCCTTTGAGAAAAATACATCAAGAGATGATAATTATGATGTATGTTTTTCATCTACAAATGTATCCTTAACAATTTTTCTCGAGGAACTTTTTTAGTATTTTCACAATAAATTTTGATATGATCATAACTTTTAGGTACTTGATAGACATAATATTTTAATTATTTTTCATATTCATTTCAATTAGTTAACCCCTTAAAATTAATCAATTTGTACTGATTTGTATCATTTTATTGTTTTGGTGAATTATGGGCTTAATTGTGGAAATTGGTTAATTCTGGAAATTTAGTAGTTTTGTGTAGCTTCTGTATTTCATTCATATATTTTAAATTTTTGACCCCAGTTGTCTGATTCATTTTTTGTAGTATTTCTTCTCTTGTGGGCTTCAACTTTTTCTTATGGACCTGGATCCAATTCGACACACAATGGCCCATAAAAATTCAACAATTGGAAAAAGTTTTCTAGCCGAAAAAATGGACCCCACCATAATTAATGAAGTATCTCTCGGGATACACATGTCCAAATGAGGTAATTCCAGCTGGAAAATAAATAATACTCCACAAATCATGTCAAAAATACATTTCATCAAGAAATTTTTTCATTTAATCATACATTGAATGCGGACAAAGATAGGAAGTTGAAGAGTCACCTCAGGTAGAAAAAGATGTCATTCGTAATTAGAGGATAACCTTTGGGAAACTTTTCTAAATTCATTGAGATTTTGACGAAGCAGGAACAAGTCATAGGGGAACAACTTTTATGAAGACTCATTCCCGATATTCAGAAATTTAAGATGCCAACCAAACTCAATATTTCAGTGGAGTAATTTTCGAGGGAAATTCTCAACACCAAAAACCTATAAATAAAAGTGTTCACTTCCATTCAAAGGGGTTCAAGAAGGTAAAAGTGGTATTGTGCTAAAGGATTTAGTTCTTGAAGTTATTTCTATTTTCTTTTTTTTTTACTTAGTTTCATCATGCTCTCTTCTTCCCCTTTCAACTCTATTACCCTTCACATGGAGGGGTAAAACATTTGAGTGATCGAAGAAGGAGGAGTTTCACTTTTGTAATGTCGGAGTTTTGTGCTTAAACGTAAAACACTCTTTTTATTTTGAATGACTTCTATTATTATTTTTTCCCAATTCTCTTAATGTGGTCCTGTTTTGAGTTTGGTGTATTCATTTTTAATATCTTTGGTTAAAGACTTTTAATCTCCCTCTGCCTAGTGTATTTTGTCTCGATTGAGAATCTTGTGTTAGGTGGTGAGTGTCCAGTGATCATTGGCACGTGTGTGGAACTAGTGGACTTTGTCTAGATTTATAAGGATAAACAATTCTTGATCTGGACTTTCCTTGGTTGTTTGGGAATTGTTTATGAACTTCTATGCACATAGGAGTGAGTTTCATTTATTTCATTAACCAAAGGTGATTGATAACTCGATCAATGAGTCTTTAATTTGTCATTAAAAAGGAAGAGTGGGAAGATGATATTTATGACTATGATGACATTACAAAGGTTATCCTACCCTAACCCCATCACTCTCTTTATCCATTAGTGTTAAACTTTTCTTTTTAATTGCTTGCTTTATTTTTCAACTCAAACAATTTAGAAAAGAACCTCTTCTTATTTCTTTAATTTAAGTGAAAAACAAAATTTTTGTGCACTCCTCTATAGAGACAACCTAGGTTAACCACTTTAATACATTTTAACTTAGTTTTTATTTGTTTTTGTCACACCCCATGATAGGCACGTGTCGAAACATGGCGTCGTTTCCAGGGAGGTTGTGCCAACAATCCATTTGTATATATTTGACTCTTTTCAAATTAAAAAAACTGAAAAAAAAATAGTTTTCCATGATGTTATAAAGTTATTTTTTCTTTAATTCATGGAACAATTATCCACAAGTGAAAGAACCAATTATTGACTCACCTTGGTCTATAGATGATATTGTTTCTCTTTTTTCTAAATAGATCAGGGGAGCTCGAATCCAAATCAACAAGGAGGATGAATTCAAGGATCTCATTCAATACCTTAAAGCACACCTTGAATACTCAGTATTGGAGGGATTGGACAGATAATTAGTTGAACTCCAAGAGTACTTCCCAAAATCTTATCAAGAAATGGTTGAGGTTAAACAAGAAGAGGAAGTTCGAACAAAAGATCAATTGCAAGTTCTTTGGGAAGAAATACAGGGCCTGGAGAGAAAAATGGAATGGCTAATTGAATATATTCACACATCCCAAGAGGAACCTGAACCTAAACATGATCCATTAGTGGAAGTGGATTCCCCTCTAATACTTGATGTTGAAGAACCAGGAGAGACCATGATGGAATTCAAATAAGATTCATTTGTCCCTTCTCATCCATTTTTAAGGAAGATTAATGAAGAATATGTTCCTTATGAAGTATGTATGAGAGATTAACAAAATCTAGATGAGTTCTGGAAGGAGTGTGGGGAACTAATTGATCCCCAAGTTCCTCATAATGTAGAAGATCTAACATCATTAAAGGAAGACAACACCAACAAGTTGGAATTTGAAGATAATATTGAGGTGTTTGACTTCCTACCTCAAGCTAGTAAAATTCATATTCAAGAGGTAATTCCCACTGAAGAATCAATTAAAGCCGATAAAACTCAGGGAGATGATATTTTCATGAACTCATTGTATTCTGGTTTTACTGAAACTGAATTGAGTGTCACCTCCCCTTGTTTGAAATTTTTTGATTTAGACAACTCATGTATTGTCTTGGCAGACGAGGAAGAAAAGAAAGGTGTGCTTAAAGAGGAACAGTTGGAGCTCCCCAAAAATGTTGATCATTTATTGGAGGGAGTACATGAGATGACTCAAGTGGCATTTCCTAAGGAAAAAGAGACACGAGATGTGTCATGACCCATCCTCGGGGCCCGTGTCGTGACTACCCCAAGCCCGCCTTCCATAGGCTAGGGGCTGGGAACTAGCACCAAAGGTGTAAATCCTGATAAAAGGGAAGGCATTGCCTTTATAAAGTAAACAAACACCACAGAGTACGCAAGCTGAAGTAAACACTAAGAAAACTGAGTACAAAAGTAAGTGTTGGAAAGTAAATGGGCTAGAATACAAACCCAACTGAAAGTAAAGTACAACTGAAAACAAAGAGCAGTGCAAAAAAAGTAAATCAGCAACAACAAGCCATCCACTGGAATTCCCACCTGAAGGGTGGGTACATATAGTCTCCTCAGCTTTTCAGGTCCGGTCGTCCGCTCTATGTACGTCCCTTCCAGTGATCCTTCTCTAGATACCGTCCAACTCCATGAGCCTCCACCTCGATCAGTGTTGTCCATCGTCTGCATTCAACACAACGTAGTGCGGTCATAGCCCATGCAGGGGTGAGGATACGCTACTCAATAGGGACCCTGAGACCCCCGAAGGTCTCCCAGAACCCACAAAAAATAAACCACCAAGGAAAGATACAATCACGAAGTATCAACCAACTCTACTTAGGTATATTCCCATATATGTACCTAAGTCATCATTTACTACTCGGCTCCAGCACACGAGCCCAAATACAACCCAGTCCACATAGGAAAACATAACCCAATCCACACAAGAAAGTACGTCCCAATCCACACAGGATAGCAAGTCAATCATATCGAATATAATAATTTAAAGTCAAGACTCATCTGACATAGGTATACTACTCATGAAGAGGGGTGGAGATGATAGATGTAGCCTCTAAATCATCTCCCCTACTGAACCCACGTAGGATCCAAGTACATAAGTCATCGTTGCCGAACCCACGTAGGATCCAAGTACATTAACCATCATTGCCGAACCCACGTAGGATCCATGTACAGTCGTCATCGTTGCTGAACACATGTAGGATCCAAGTACAATCGTCTTTTCTACCGAACCCACATAGGATCCAAGTACAGTCTTCCTCACTGCCGAACCCACGTAGGATCCAAGTACAGTCGTCATCGTCATCGCAGTCACAACCAGCTCTAGGGTTTCCGCACACAGCATGCTCGATTCCGGGAGGGTCCGCTCCACGAGCCAAGGGGTCGATACATCAACTATCACGAAGTCCAGATTTGATGTATCACAAAGTTATGTCTCATCAATAGGAACTCAACATGACAGACAGTGCGTCAATCGGACGCCCGGTCTGAGAGTTATTGGCTTTTTCATCCGAGGAGCCCGGTTGGTTTTTAAGTTAAAACCAACCTGACCATACTCCAGATACTTCCAAACCTCAAGTGGAGTAATCCAAAAGAACCTTCTCACTAAGAGGAATCCAATGAAGTTGACTTCATGTCAATCGGACATCCGGAGCTCAAGTTATAAGCGTTTCCGCTCCGCGGGCCTGGTTGGTTCCGTGTTCAAACCAACCCGGACTTATGCAAAGTTCTTTTAAACCTTGATTGTAATATACAGAAACGACCATCTTTATCCAAGGATCACAACTCAACTGACGGTTCGTCGATCGGAGGTCTGTAGCCCAAGTAATGGGTGTTTGAATGGATATGTCCGAAAATAGGGGGTATTGGGCCCGGTCCGACCCGGCCCAATACCCCCTGGGTCGGCCCGAACCGGGTCGACCCGACCCGGGTCCGGGTCCAGCCCAATTGAGCGCGGCCCAGCCCGGCTGGCGCGGCTCGGGCTGGCCCAGCACTAGCGGTTCGGCCAGGCGTGGGCGGTCTGGCCCGTGGCTGGGCGCTCGGCTCGTGGCCGAGCGGGGCGCGAAGGGGGGGGGGGGCGCCACCCCTCTGTTTATGGAATGGCCGACCATTAAAGTCGGCCTTGTGCAATCCGCGGGACCCGAGGGGTCCTGCCTCCAGCGGCTGGCTCGGCCGGCCGCCCCTTTGAGAAGTCGCCACGGCCTTAGGCCGTGGCTTCTGTCTAACCGGTGCGGCGTGACAGCGCCACGCCCCTCCGTCCTGGCCTGCTCCTGGCCGTGGCTTCCTTTGGTCTCACCGGCACGGCATGACTACACCATGCACCTCCACCGCGGCACACTCTGGCCGCGGTCCCTTTTCATTCATTCATGGTGAAACGGCACCGCGCCGCCTTCACCGCAAGTTCAACAAGGATCAACAAATGAAAGGGGAGGAGGATCGGTCGTGTTTGTGCGGTCCGATCTCCTCCCGTTATGTCGATAACAAGCGGCCAATTTATTAACAAAGAATGTTAAATTAATCATGAACGAGAATTCTCAACGACAAAAAAAGCACAATTTTAGTTAAATAAAATTGAACTTAACCCCTACCTCAACACAAGTTGTCGAACAATGGGTGTCGCGGAAAAATGGCATCGCGGGGTAGGGTTCCGTAAACATCGACGGAGAGCGTCTGAGAAGGAAGTAGTGTCTCCCTTCCTTTGACGCTGAGAGAATATTTAATGTTGTGACGTTTTTGGCGAGTTCTTGCATCGGTGCCCCCCTCCTTTATCGTGGAGGAATAAGAAGATGGAAGAATCTATGTCACCGAGTCGACGATCCTTGACGAAGTGTTGTCGTTCTTCGTTGAGGATGAAGTTCTTCAAGAGAACTTAGAGCTCTCTTCCCAATATCCTCACACAACAATCAAACCTAATAAAATAAAGCCTCCCATTATTTTATTCTTTTTCCATGCTTTTCAAAAACTCAAAAATTCAAAATTGAATTCACTTAATTAACTAATCTTGAGTTTTCAAATTAAATGGGGTGTTATGTTGGCAATATTAATGTGGAAGAGGAGAAGCCACATAATTAAAAACAAGGTAGGTTTAAAGGGAGTTTAAGGGGTTATGGGAAATGTGAATAAATGGGGGGTCGTGTGGGCCCCACCTCTCCTTTATCCTCTCAAGAGAAGTTAGCAACCTAGTGGGTCCCACCCCAACTTCCACACAAAGGTTATAATCACATAGAAAAGAAATAAAATTGTAACACAATTTTATTTTACTCTCCATTTAATCCACATTTTTTTTACAACTCCTCCCAAGCAAACACAACTCTAGTAAAGTCCTTCTTAAGCAATTATCGGTGATGCGGTTCCATCGGTGCCCTCAAATTTTGATTTCGAGCACCGGTTCAAAAGTTAGAAAAATCCGCTTGTTCGTTCACTGAACGTACCTGAGCTAAACTTTGTAAATTGATTCCGGCCACACCGGGCCTCGAAATCAGGTTCCGTCAGAAACTGCATACTCGTAAAATCCCAAAGAATTTAAGAAAAAAAATTACTTCAAATTTAAGGGTCTTTACATTACTCTCACCTCAGGGATTTACATCCCCGTAAAGATACATCACAAAACTAGGGAAACAAAAGAGGGTAATGAGCACGCATCTGAGCCTCCCGCTCCCATGTGCTCTTCTGGAGGTTCCCATGCTACCACCTGATGCAGATTAGAGGAATCTAGTTTCCATGTAGGACTCGTTCCTATCGATCCTCGATCTCCACCGGGACCTCTGCAAAATTTGCCCTGTCACTTATATCTAGTTCCCCGTGATCAATGATATGCGTCGGGTCATGCACATATCTCCACAACGGAGATACGTGGAAGACGTCGTGCACCTGGTGCAACTGAGGTGGAAGATCCAGGCGATAAGACACCACGCCTATCTTACTAAGAACTTGGAATGATCCGATGAAGCACGGAGATTACTTGTCGCCCCGGCTAAATCTCCGTAATCCACGCTGAGGTGAGACCCGTAAGAAAATGTGGTTGCCGTCCTCAAACTCAAGTGGTCTCCGCCTCCTATCAGCATAGGACTTATGTCAGTTCAGAGCAGTCCTCATCCACTCCTTGATGATTTGTACCTTCTCCATCGTGACCTGGACCATCTCTGGTCCTACAAGTGCTGACTCCCTAGGGTCTTTCCAGCACAGAGGTGATCTGCAAGGTTGGCTGTACAATGCCTCATATGGTGCCATCCCGATGGTGGAGTGGTAGCTTTTGTTGTACGTAAACTCTACCAAGGGTAGGTGATCCTCCCAGCTATGACCAAAGTCAAGGACACATGCACCGAGCATGTCCTCGAGAGTCTGAATGGTCCTCTCCATCTGACCATATGTCTGTGGGTGGAAGGCGGTGCTCAGGCGTAGCTGCGTCCCAAATGCCTCCTGCAACCCCTTCCAAAGCCAGGAAGTAAAGCGAGCATCTCGATCGGAGACGATAGTCGATGGCACACCATGAAGTCATATGATATCCTAAATGTAGAGGCATCTCAAGCTCTCCATTAACCCCTGCTCTCTGATGGGTAATAAGTGGGCCGACTTGGTGAGTCGGTCTACGATCACCCAGATGGAGTGGTGTCCTCTAGAAGTACGTGGAATTCCTATCACTAAATCCATAGATATCCCATACCAATTCCACTCTGGGACCTCTAGGGGATGTACAAAACCTACTGGTACCTGGTGCTCTGCCTTCATCTGCTGGCAGGTGAGGCATCGTGAAACGAACTCTGCCACAGCCTTCTTCATACCTGGCAACCAGTGTTGTTGTCTGAGGTCCTGGTACATCTTCGCTACTCCAGGATGTACCGCTAGAGAGGAAGTGTGAAACTCTCTCATAACCTCCTCTCGTAAAGCAACTGGTGCCATGGTTCGCCCCCTGAAAAGGATGACATGCTCTCCACCTGTAAAGAATCGATCAGGTGTCTGTCCTGAGGATATCTGTGCACATCACATATCATAGTCAGTGTCCCCATGTTGTGCCTCTCTGACCCGCTAAAGTAGTGTAGGAGTGACTATGAGTGACTGTAGAAAGTCTGCCCCATCTCTATCCATGAAGGATATCTGCAAAGCGGTTAGCTGCTTCGTTGCCTCTCCGAGTAGTTGGATTCCTGACCTCCTGTTGAGAGCATCAGCTACTATGTTCCCCTTACCAGGAGTATAGACTATCTCAAAGTCGTAGTTCTAGAGGAACTCGAGCCATCACCACTGTCTCAAGTTCAGGTCCTTCTATGAGAAGATGTACCTGAGACTCTAGTTGTCATAATAGACTATAAAGCGCTCACCCATTAGATAGTGCCACCACATCTTCTGGGTGAAGACCGCTACTGCTAAGTCCAGGTCATGGGTAGCGTAGTTCTACTCATTCTGCCTCAATTTTCATGATCCATAGGCGATCAGTGCCCACTCCTGCATCAGGACACACCCGAGTCTAGTCCCTGATGCATCGCAGTAAACTACGTACCCTACGCCATCCTCGGTTAGCCTTAAGATGGGTGCACTGGTAGATCTCTGTCTCAGCTCCTAGAAGCTCTGCTGAAATCTATACGACCACATGAAGGGTTTCCCCTTCTTTGTCAAAGCTGAGAGTGGTTCTGCAACTCTGGAGAAGTCTATCACAAATCTCTGATAGTACCCAGCCAAACCTAGGAAACTCTGCACCTCTGTCACGCTCCTGGGTGGCTCCCAAGTAAGCACTGCCTCGATCTTCACAGGATCCACTGCAACTCCCGCCTCAGAGATAATGTGTCCCAATAATTGGACTTCTCGAATCTAGAACTGACACTTCTAGAGCTTACCATAAAGTTGGTTCTCTTGGAGTGTGTCCAGTACAACCCGCAAGTGTTAGGCGTGCTTCTCCTCAATAGTCGAGTAAATCAATATGTCGTCGATGAAGACTACGACAAATCGATCGAGGTAAGGCTGAAAGATCCTATTCATGAGACTCATGAACACTGTTGGAGTGTTGGTTATACCGAAAGGCATAACTAAGAACTCATAGTGGCCATACCAACACCTAAAGGCCATATTTTTCACATCCTCGTCTCGAACTCTGAGCTGATGATAGCCCGACCTGAGGTCTATCTTCGAGAACCATCGTGATCCCTTGAGATGATCGAAGAGGTCGTGAGTCCTTGGAAGTGGATACTTATTCTTCACGGTCACCTGGTTCAGGCGACGGTAGTCGACACACAGTCTTAAGCTCTCATCCACCTTCTTGGTGAACTAAATCGGAGAAGCCCAGGGTGAAACACTGGGTCGGATAAATACCTTGCCATGCAAGTCCTCCAACTGTACCCATAGCTCTCGAAGCTCAGAGGGAGCCATCCGATATGCTGTAGTAGATATCAGGGTTGTTCTAGGGTATAGGTCAATATAGAAGTCTACCTCTCTACGAGGAGGTAGTCCTGGAACATCGTCAGGAAAAATGTCCGCATACTGATCCACCACAACAGGAAAACTCGGACTCCGCACGTCAACTTCTCCTAGGATGAGACTATCCAACTAATTAGTGATTGAATGTCCTCTCCTCTGCGTCAGTCCATCCTACGCTAGAAAGGCTCCCTTCTCGCCAGTGAAGGTGAACCTGCTCCCATCAGTGTGGACACACCACCCCTTGTCCCTAATACAGTCGATCTGAGAATGGACCGTAGATAACCAATCCATGCCCAAGATGATGTCGTAAGGCCTCGACGTTGCTATAAGAAGATCTCAGTCAAAGCTCTCGCCTCCTAGAGTAAGATCACACTGCCAGCACTAGTGTGTAATCGTCGAGTCTACTCCCGTAGGAGTCTCTAGCGGTAAGGATCGAGCCAACGACTCTATCGGAATCTCCGAGCTCTGAACAAGGGTAGCGGCAACAAAAGAATGACTCGCTCCTGTGTCTATAAGAACTGGAGCAAGGGTGGAGTAGACACAGATAGTACCTCGGATCATCTCAGGTGCACCGTGGTCATAGGCCTCCACTGCCTGAAGCTGATCCTACCTCTGTCTGCCAGCTCCCTGTGGTCGGGGTGGACCTCCTGGTGGTGGTGGTGGTGGTAGATCCCCGAAGCGTCCTCCACCACCTGCTGCTCAGCCAGCTCCTCTACCTTATCCACCTGATGGTCTGGTCCTCTTGGACCTCTGTGACATATGTCTACTGCCAGCTGCAAAAGACTATGCTACATTCCACCCTGTGGTAGGTCTCGCTGCTGGTGAAGGCTCAGCAAGAAGGCTCTCCATAAGAAGGGCTCGCCCTAGTACTTCTACATGCGTCAGAATGCTGAGGGAGATTATTGATGCCTGGATCTCATGCCTCAATCCCTGCTCGATAGTCCGGGCCCGGAAGAATGGGTCTCGTACCATGTTTGTGGAGTAGCGCGAGATATCAGTAAATCTCACCGAGTACTGGGCTACTGACATGCTGTCATGCCGCATCTATAGTAACTCCTGGATACGCACCGCATGGAGGGTGGCTGGAACGAACTCCGAGCAAAAAAAGCTCTCGAAGTCCGACCAAAGGGGAGATGCCTCGCCGTGCACCTAGAGCATCAGGCTCAACCATCTACCTACAGCCGCGTGCAGGAGACTCTCCTCAAGGATCACCATGAGGTCAGCTGGTGTCCCTACCAATCTGAAGACTTGAACTATAGCCTCCAGCCATTCCTCAGCTGCCTGAGGGTCCGTCTCCCCACGGAACCTGGGCGGTCTCGGACGCTGAAACTCATAAAGTGCACTCAGGTGACGTGCACTCTCATCTGTTGGGGCTGGTGGTATCAGTGGCCCAGCAGGTAGAGGTACAGCTGGTGCCTCCGCTGTAATGGGGCCCTGCACTGAGGCCTCGTCGCTCAGTGGGTTGCCATCTCGCACAATGCTCAGAACCCTAGATGGTTGTCGTCGTGGGGCCATCCTAAAAAGAAACAGGTGCGCCATGGTTAATACAGTATACCTGGCGAGCTGACACAAAGTAATCACAAAGAAAACTTCGAAACACACATGAAATCAATGTTTCTGTGCACTGAGTCAGAAATCAGAAGCCAGGGTCCTGGTGTATGGATACGTCGGCCGCCGCACCAACACTAGACTCCCTGAACTGATCACCACACTCAATACACTAAACACTATTTCTTCACACATAAATAATTATCAATGTCTTGAGTTATTTGGTAGAACCGACTCCTCTGATACCAATTTGTCACGACCCGTCCTTGGGGCCCATGCCGTGACTACCCCAATCCCGTCTTCCATCGGCCAGGGGTTGGAAACTCGCACCAAAGGCGTGAATCCCGATAAAACGGAAGGCATTGCGTTTATAAAGTAAAAAATCACCACCAACAATGCAAGCTGAAGTAAACACTAAGAAAACTGAGTAAAAAAGTAAGTACTGGAAAGTAAATGGGCCAGAATACAAACCCAACTGAAAGTAAAGTACAACTAAAAAGAAAGTACAGAAGCAGAAAAGTAAAGCAGTAACAGCAAGCCGTCCACTGGAATTCCCACCTGAAGGGTGGGTACAGATAGTCTCCTCAGCTCCTCGGGTCTGGCCGTCCGCTCCATGTATGTCCCATCTAGTGATCCTTCTCCAGATACCATCCAGCTCTACGTGCCTCCACCTCGATCAGCGTTGTCCGTCTTCTGCATCCAACACAATGTAGTGCGGGCATAGCCTGTGCAGGGGTGAGTATACACTACTCAGTAGGGACCCTGAGACCCCCGAAGGTCTCCCAGAATCCAAGAAGGATAAACCACAAAGGAAAGATACAATCACGAAGTATTAACCAAATATACTTAGGTTTATTCCCATACATATACCTAAGTCGTCATTTCTAGCTCGGCTCCAGCACACGAGCCCAAATACAACCCATTCCACACAAGAAAACATAACCCAATCCACATAGGAAAGTACGTCCCAATCCACACAGGATAGCAAGTCAATCATATAAAAGATATTAATTGAAAGTCAAGACTCATCTCACACATGTATATTACTCATGAAGAGGGGTGGAGATGATAGATGTAGCCTCTGAATCATCTCCCCTGTTGAACCCATGTAGGATCCAAGTACAGAAGTCGTCGTTGTCGAACCCACGTAGGATCCAAGTACAGTAACCATCGTTGTCGAACCCATATAGGATCCAAGTATAGTCGTCATCGCTGTCAAACCCACGTAGGATCCAAGTATAGTCTTCCTCATTGCCGAACCCATGTAGGATCCAAGTACAGTCGTCCTCGCTGCCAAACCCATGTAGGATCCAAGTACAGTCGTCATCGCCGTCGCAGTCGCAGCCATCTCTAGGGTTTCCACACATAGCATGCTCGATTCTGGGAGGGTCTAATCCACGAGCCAAGGGGTCGATACATCTACTATCACGAAGTCCAGAGTTGATGTATCACAAAGTTCTGCCTCGACAATAGGAACTCAACGCGACAGACGGTGCGTCAATCGGACACCCGGTCTGAGAGTAATTGGCTTTTTCGTCCTAGGGGCCCGGTTGGTTTTTAAGTTAAAACCAACCCAACCATACTCCAGCTACATCCAAACCTCGAGCAGATTAAGACAAAAGAACCATCTCACTAATATGAATCCAATGAAGATGACGGCACATCAATCAGACGTCCGGAACTCAAGTTATAAGCGTTTCTGCTCCGCTGGCCCAGTTGGTTTTGTGTTCGAACCAACCCAGCCATACCCAAAGTTCTCCGAAATCTTGAGTGTAATATACTGAAATGACCGTCTCGGTCCATGGATCCCAATGCAACTAACGGTGCATCGATCGGAGGTACTTAGCCCAAGTTATAGGCGTTTTAATGGATCTGTCCGAAAATAGGGGTTTGGGCCCGGTCTGACCCGGCCCAATACCCCCTGGGTCGGCCCGAACCGGTTCAACCCGACCCGAGTCCAGGTCCGGCCCAATTGGGCACGGCCCGGCGTGGCCGGCACAGCCCTGCCCGGCGCTGGCGGTCCGGCTCGTGGCTAGGCGCTCGGCTCGTGGCCGAGCGGGGCGCGAAGGGGGGGGGCACTGCCCCCCTGTTTCTGGAATGGCCGGCCATTAAGGCCGACCTTATGCAATTCGTGGGAACTGAGGGGTCCCACCTCTAGGTGGCGCTGGCGGCCGGCTCGGCCAGCCGCCCATTTGAAAATCCGCCGCGACCTTAGGCTGCAGCTTCTGTCCGACCGGTGTGGCGTGACGGCGCCGCGCCCCTCCACCGTGGCCCGCCCTAGTCGCGGCCCCCTTAGTGCTCCGGTGCAGCGCAACAACGCCGCGGCCCTCCACCGCGGCCCGCTCCAAGACGCAGCTTCCTTTGGTCTCACCGGAATGGCGCGACGACACCACGCACCTCTACCATGGCCCACTCTGACCACGGTCCGTTTTCATTCTTGTGCAGTGCAACGGCACTGCGCCGCCTTCGCCGCAATTTCAACAAGGATAAACAAATGAAAGGGGAGGAGGATCGACCGTGTTTGTGCGGTCTGATCTTCTCTCGTTATGTCGATAACAAGTGGATAATTTATTTAATGAAGAACATTAAATTAATCATGAACGAGAATTCTCAACGACAAACAAAGCGCAATTTTAATTAAATAAAATTGAACTTAACCCCTACCTCAACACAAGTTGTCGAACGATGAGTGTCGCGGAAAAATAGCGTCATGGGGTGGGGTTACGTAAACGTCGATGGAGAGCATCTGAGGAGGAAGCGACATCTCCCTTCCTTTAATGTGGAGAGAATATTGAATGGTGGGACGTTGTTGGCGAGTTCCCACATCGGTGCCCCCCTCCTTTATCATGGAGGAAGAAGAAGACGGAAGAATCCGGGTCGCCGAGTCGATGATCCTTGACGAAGTGTTGTCGTTCTTCGTTGAGGATGAAGTTCTTCAAGATAACTTAGAGCTCTCTTCCCAATATCCTCACACAACAATACAACCTAATAAAATAAGGCCTCCCCTTATTTTATTCTTTTTCCATGCTTTTCAAAAACTCAAAAATTCAAAATTTAATTCACTTAATTAATTAATCTTGAGTTGTCAAATTAACTGGGTAGTTATGTTGGCAATATTAATGTGGAAGAGGAGAAGCCACATAATTAAAAACAAGGGAGGTTTAAAGGGAGTTTAAGGGTTTATGGGGAATGTGAAAATATGGGGGATCGTGTGGACCCCACCTATCCTTTATCCTCTCAAGAGAAGTTAGCAACCTATTGGGTCCCACCCCAACTTCCACACATAGGTTATAATCACTTAGAAAAGAAATAAAATTATAACACAATTTTATTTTACTCTTCATTTAATCCACATTTTTTTTACAACTCCTCCCAAGAAAACGCAACTCTAGTAAAGGTATTCTTAAGAAATTACCGGTGTTGTGGTTCCATCGGTTCCCTCGGATTTCGATTCCGAGCACTGGTTCAAAAGTTAGAAAAACCCACTCCTTCGTTCACTGAACGTACCCGAGCTAAACTTCGAAAATTGATTCTGGGCACACCGGGCCTCAGAATCAGGTGTCGTCAGAAACTACGTACTCGTAAAATCCCAATGAATTTAAGAAAAAAATTCCTTGAAATTTACAGGTCTTTACAAGATGGTTACTTTGTAAGGGAGGAATTTTATATTTATTCTTCATGCTTTAATTTTGTTCAAATTTAATTACACTCTGAATTTCCCTTTGATTTTTCCAATGATCCAACATACCTTCAACAACCACTAGAGAATAAAGGGCAGGTTGTGAAATTGGAATCTAAGAAAGATGAGGACTCATTATTTTTCCTACCCCCACAAAGAAAGTTGTATTTTATTATCATAGGGGTGTATTTTGTGTACTATACTAATGGTGTCCTCAAAAAAATAATTAAGTTCATAATTTAATGAAGAAGTTTTGTTGGTTCATCACAAAGAAACTTCACCCACCATCAGATTGGGGATAACCGATTAAAACTGCCCATCTGGAGGCAGTCAAAACCCAAGGCCCACTTGGGGGATTAAACCAAGATCTATCCTTCTTTTCTCATCCTATTTCTATTTTTATTTCTTTCAATAGATGTCTTATGTTTTATTTTATTCTTTTCTGTAGGTTTTTAGTGTGCAACACTTAGAAGATTAACTCAATATTGCACTACTAATAAATCAGGTTGTACCTCTCCTTCACAATTACTTGTTGTTGTTATTCATTTTAAAATTTTCATACATGTTAAATCCATTTGAATGCATTAAGGACACTACATCATTTAATTGTGGGGGAGGGAACCTTTGTAGTTTAGGACTTTAATTTTTTGTTTGATTTTCAAAAAATAATAATAATAAATTGTGTGTTTTCAATTTTTTGTGTGTTTATTTTTATGTTTTTAGTGAGTTTTTTGAAAATTTTGAGCTGAAATGATTATCATTGCTATTTTGTAAACCCATGTCATTGATTGAACCAATTTATTTCATGAAACTAAGCTTAAATGAATACTGAAAATGATTTTGTTTCAAGTTAAATTATTTGATAAATTCATGAAAAGTACTCAGATTTTTGAATCACATGCCACATCTCATTTTCTTTTTATTTGAAATAACTTCCCTGTGAGGCTTCTAAACCATTATTGTTTTATTCTTTTCATTCACCACACTTCTTGAGAGAACCATACTATGTTGTTTTGACCAAAAATTGATTTATTCCTTTCAAAACTTGAGGGTTTGGGGTACATGTGTTTTAAATCATTAAGGCATTTCTTTGGTTTTAAATCCACCTTTTTAGGATAATCTATTTCATTATGTCCTACCTTGTACATTTAATCCTTATATCCCATTGAATCCATGAAAATCCTATTTGGTTAGCCACATTACAAGCCAATTTTCCCTATCCAACCTTCTCTTGAAGTGAAATTGTATGATCTAGTTGAACTTAAGTGTGCAAGAAGTTGTATTATGTTGTGATAACTCATTTGGTCAAACTTTGGGTGAAAATAAAAGGCTGAAGAGATGTGTGTGCTGATGAAAAATCATTCTGTTGAAAGTTGTGCTTTTTCTAGAGCTTTCATGATATGAGAAGTTGTGCCTTTCTGGAGCTTCTAATAGAGGAAGAAAGTTGTGGCTTTTCTGGAACATTCAAGAGAAATCATGTTTGAGAAGATTGAAATTTTTTCTAAAATGCTGATCTGTTTGAACATTTCATGATATTTTATGATGATGGAGCTGAAATTCATTCTAAGGAGAGTGAGCAGGATACCAAACTTGAGTGAAAATATGAATTGGGAAAATTCGCATCAAAAAGAGCCAAACCCTCCTCATTCAGCCTTACAATTTTTCACATAAAATCCTACCAACCAAAAGCCACAGAACAACACTACAAATTCCTCATGATAACCACATGTCTTTGACTCGCATCAGGTGGAGAATTAAGAGTTTTTCAAACCAATGGTGACTGTAATGACCCATACTTTACATACATTGTTATTAATTCAAAATTGAAGCACACTTATTACAACATATAACAAAACCATGAAAGGACCATATAGGTATAGTGTCTTTAGAAACTGGAAAGCATAAACAACTGGTTCATAAAGCATCTACTTTGCCTCCCATTTATTTCATCATATCTAGACTCCCTTTTTGGCATATTCTACTTAATAACCTTCTTCCTGACCTGGGGAAATAAAACATACAAAAGGGTGAGCTCAAATGATCAGTAAGAGTAAACAAAAGAAATATCAATCACATCATATACATAAGCACATAACTTTTGGAAATCTTAACCTACAAAAGAGATCATAATTTCAAAACATGGGATAAATCATAATAGTAAAATATAATCCCAATAATCATAACTTAAAACATGAAACTTTGTGGCATACACACACAATCATTGAGAATCATTTCTGGTTAGTCAAGACTCATTTCCAAGACTATCTTAGTGGACAAAGTCCACTTATGAACCGAGTTCACTCCTTGTTTCAGTCCAGTTTCACTGAACCGGTTTAACCTGCCGTTCCAGCCATGTCTATATCATGAGATATAAAATCTTTACCCAATGCATTGGAGGGAGATATAGGTCCCACCCATCTCATAATTATACCATTCTTATGTGTGCCACAAAATCAGAAAACCATACATCATAGCATAACCCATGTAATAAAAATGGGAATCTTAAACATCATGACATCATAAAACAATAAGATAAAGGAATTCATAAAAATATAATTCCATCATAACATAATCAAATCAATGTAATAATAGGGATAAAAACAGAACCCTTTATTATCTTAGATGGAAAATAATTTTGATAAAACACTTGAACTCCATTCTTGAGAAAAATTTCCTTTCTGCTTCAAAAACACTTTTCCTTTCTTAACATGTCGTACAATTATAAACTAAAAGAAGTTGATTAAAAATAAACATGGAAACCTGTAAATGAAGCTTCTTGGAAATAATGTTTTAAAAATCCATTCATGCCGTATAAGTTAAAAAAACATTCATCGTACTTTTGTCGGAAAAGTCAAAAAGTACCTCATACAAAAAACGACAAAATATTCCTTTCATATCCTTTACTAAAAACTCACCGAAGGGTAAAATTGGATTTAAACAATTGTAGGTGGATGGAAATAATATTAAATATTGAGGAAACATGTATGTGGATGATAAAATACACCCCAGTAAATACCAAAGTATAAACAATCTCGGATAAAAATGAGATTGTGATATTTCCCTTACCTTAGGTTCGATTTGCCTCGTAAGTGTCCGAACCTCCTGTATAATGATTTAAATAATGTTAGTGACTTATTCCAGAATCATAATTATTGTTATTATATCATATATTGTCATATTCTTAGCTTCTTATTAGTAATATTTCATTACAACTAGTTATTCGGGTGTTTATTACTTTTTGTTCTTATGCGTGTTTTGTCGAATAAATTCATATTCTTCTCTTTTGGTTATAGATACCTAATTTTTAGAATGTTATTAGTGTAAAATATATCATATTCATTCATTCAATTCATTTATATAATCATTATGTAATTAAGATCATGTAGAACAAGTCGCATCACATCGTGGAGACGGTATTCCGTACGTACGTACGAGCGATGATATCGTTCCAATGATAATGGAATTGTATTGGAGTGTATGTATACTATTTCAGAATCAATATAACTTTACAATAATCATATATAGTCATTATTTACACCATTATACCCATCCAAGTAAGGTGGTGGTGGAAAGTAGATTACACCACGGCGTGGAGACGGTATTCCGTACGTACGCACGCGCGGTGATTTCATTTTCCGTAGGATGGATAGATGGTGAAATAGGGTTGTTTCATACTTATAATAACATATCAGTATATTAGTGATACTGATGTTATTACTTCATAATTAAACAACTAAATAATAATAAGTGGAAGAAGAAATAAAGATGAAAGAATCGGTAACGGACATTACCTCTTCTTTGAAGTGCTTCTTTGAGACCTCCTTTTAGGGCACTAAAATTGGTCTTTGAAGAAGAGCAGGACCTCTAGGATGTCTCTAGGGAAGTGGAGAGGATAAATTGGCATGGTTTGGCCGATCTTGGAGGCTCAAAGTGGTATGAGGAAGAGAGGGAGGAGGTTCTCTTTTATAAGGGAGGAGAGGGGCACCTTTGGAATAAAAAAAATATTATTTTATTATAAAGACAAATTCGGTTTTAAATAGCTCCAAATTGATTTATTTAGATGATAAGGTGGGTATGGGTCGAATTCCTCCCATCCAATAGAATTTAGACAAGTTTAGGTTCCTATTTTGACCTTATCATTTAGATTTAACATTAAGTTAAATAATTTTACTTTTACTGTGTCTTCTTGTGTTCTTACACTATAAGGTTAATAAACTTACTATAACAATCCAAACGAACCCAAAGTTGTTTATTATTAATATATATGACCTTATCTAAGTCATTTGGCCGAAACGTATATTTTTAGGAATAAAATAACAATTAATAATATAATATTTGTTTTGAAAACTATTTTATGTCAATTTTGACACTATTTAGTAATTGATTTTTGTGAAAATCATAACAGAATGATTAGTTCGAAAAAAGTTAATTAAATCAATAATAACATGTCATTTTAACCTATAAAATTAGTTTAATTCATAAAAAGTTTCAAATTACATTTATTTGGGTATTTATAACATCAATTATGTCAATATTTCATTAATAAGATAATTACTGCATCATATTTGTGTCATAAATAAATTAAATTATTTAATGTCTAAAAATTACAAATAAAATACCATTATGTAGGAAATATTTTTATCTTTATAATTAATATTTATAGTCGAATTTATCTTATATATTACCTTATATTAAAAATTATTTACTTATTAAACTTTTATTTTAACTATTTTAACCCTTCTTTAAATAAATTAATAATAAATGTCCTAATCTAATCCAA
This sequence comes from Viscum album, assembly GCA_963277665.1. Taxonomy (NCBI): domain Eukaryota; kingdom Viridiplantae; phylum Streptophyta; class Magnoliopsida; order Santalales; family Viscaceae; genus Viscum; species Viscum album. Next base: position 165,983,694 of record OY728165.1, on the reverse strand, counting down.
GTGGGCCTAAATGGTCATATTTTATTCCTAAGTTTGTTTTTGGTCGAATTAAACATATCCAATAGAATTAGTACATGTGTTAGGGTAATAATAATATCTTTTTTACCCTTAATTACCCTATTTACTTTTAATCGTGGTAAATAAAAGTAAAAAGTTATTATTCACCAAAAATTATTTTCATCTCATTGAAACACATTTTACTTACTGACATCAACCGTGTCTCTAGGATTTTTGAAATTCCACTCACAGAAGCGGTAAAATTAAGTTTTATGAAAAATTCAGTTTTTTAACTACCACTTAGTGGTTTCACTATTCATCAAAAATTGAAAGTTTTCAGAAAAATACCAAAATTTCACCCTAGGATAATTTCGATATTCCAAATCCAAAAATGAAGTCCATTTTGAAAAATAAAATTTATAAAATTTCAAAAAGTGGTTATTACTATTCATAACGGCTAGTTTTAATAATATTTTATTAGCATATCATTGTTTAGTGAAACTCGGTATTGCGTACGACGCAATCTATCGAGGAAGGTCGCGATTTCGTGTAAAGCAAGACAAGCAAGTTTTGTGTGTAGAAAAAGATTCCTTTGATGATTTACATAACATAAAAGTCTCGGGTGTTACATTCTACCCCCCTTAAAATGAATTTTGCCCTCGAAATTCGTCACTTTGTAACAAACAGATGAGGATACCTCTCCCTCATCATATCCTCAAGCTCCCATGTAGATTCTTCTAATTGGTGGTTCCTCCATAAAACTTTCACCAATCGAGTGATCTTATTTTGTAGGACTTTTTCTCTATGATCCAGAATCTCTATCGGCTGTTCTTCATAAGAAAGATCATGCTCCATCGGTATAACTTCTTAGCTGAGTACATGTGAAGGATCAGGTATGTACTTTCTCAGGAGAGATACATGGAACACATCGTGAACTTGAGAGAGATTCAGTGGAAGTGCCAATTGGTAAGCTACCTACCCAACACGATCCAGTATTTTGAAAGGACCAATATATCTAGGGCTCAACTTCCCCTTCTTTCCAAATCTCATGACCCTCTTCTAGGGAGATATTCATAAGAACACTTTATCACCCACTTCAAACTCTAGGTCTTTTCTTCGGTTTTTGGCATAACTTTTCTGTCGAATCTGAGCTGCTCTTATGTGTTGTTGAATAGATCTGACGTTTTCTGCCATTTCATCAACGAGATCGGGTCCTAATAGCTTTCTTTCCCCAACTTCATCCCAACAAGTTGGAGTCCTGCATTTCTTTCCATAGAGAGCTTCATAAGGAGCCATCTTAATACTGGAGTGAAATCTATTATTATAAGAAAATTCTTCCAAAGGTAGGTGTTGATCCCAACCTCCTTTGAAATCCATAGATCAAGCTCTCAACATATCTTCTAGAGTTTGAATTGTTCTCTCAGACTAACCGTCTGTCTGAGGATGATAAGCAATACTGAAACTCAACTCTGTATCCAGAGTATGCTGAAGACTTCGCCAGAACTTCGAGGTAAATCTCGGATCCCGATCAGATATAATAGAAAGTGTTACTCCATGCAATCTTACCACTTCCTTTACATATATCCTGGCAAGCTGATCCAGAGAGAAATCCTCTCTAATAGCAATGAAGTGTGCAGACTTTGTAAGAGGATCCACTATGACCCAGATAGCATTATTGCCTTTGGACTTTCTAGGAAGTCCTATGACAAAGTCCATAGTAATGTTTTCCCATTTCCATTTGGTTATGGGTAATGGTTGTAACATCCCCTTAGACTTCTGTCTCTCAGCTTTAACTTGTTGACAAACCAAGCATCGAGAGACATATTCAGCAACATCTCTTTTCATGCCATCCCACCAGAAGTACTCTTTCAGGTCCCTATACATCTTCATGATTCCAGGATGAATAGAGAATGAAGAACTATGAGCCTCATCCAGCATCTCCTACTTTAATTTGGGGATGGGAGGAACACAAACCCGATTCCTGAACTTTATTATCCCATCACAATCAAGGTTGAATTCAGGAACATTTCTCACCTTCTTTTGTAACTCAACATCTTCTTTCTGTGCCTCTTTTATCTTCACATGTATATATGGTTGAACATTCATTTGAGAAAGATACAATTTTTCCTCTTTCATTATAATTCCAAGATCCATCCTTTGTAAATCCATAAATATTGGATCTTTTTTTATCCTCATCATGGATAAACTGGCATGGTCTTATCGACTTAATGCATCTGCCACCTTGTTTGCTTTCCCAGGGTGGTAATGAATTGAGCAGTCGTAATCCTTAATCAGCTCCAACCATCTTCTTTGGTGCATATTCAGCTCCTTTTGTGTTAAAATATACTTTAAACTTTTATGATCAGTATAAATATCACACCTCTCACCATAAAGGTAATGCCTCCAAATCTTTAATGCAAAGATTACTGCAGCTAACTCCAAATCATGAGTTGGGTAATTTTGCTCATGTATTTTCAACTGTCGTGAGGCATAAGCTATCGCCATATCATTTTTCATAAGAACACACCCCAAACCCTTCTTGGATGCATCACTGTAGATCACAAACCTTTCTCCACTACAAGGCAGTGTGAGCACAGGTGCACTGGATAACCTTCTTTTCAACTGCTTGAAATTCTCTTCACATTCCTCCATCCAAACAAACTTAACTCCTTTTCGAGTCAACTTGGTGAGTGGATTAGATAATCGTGAAAAATCTTTCACAAAACATCGATAATATCCATCCAAACCAAGAAAACTTCGGATCTCATTTACTGTTGTTGGTCTCGACCATCTTTCGATAACCTCTGTTTTTGATGGATCCACAGATATTCCCCCTTTTGAGATTATGTGACCCAAAAATGAAACTTTTTGAAGCCAAAATTCACACTTGGTAAATTTGGCATAAAGCTTCTTCTTTCTCAGGGTCTTCAATATAATTCTCAAGTGATCTTCATGTTCTTACTTTCTCTTTGAATAGACAAGAATATCGTCAATAAAGACTACCACAAATTGATCAAGATAGTCTCTAAAGACTCTATTCATTAGATCCATGAAGATATTAGGGGCATTAGAAAGACCAAATGGCATCACTATAAATTCATAGTGTCCATACCTTGTACGGAACCCTTAACTGATGATACCCTGTACGAAGATCAATCTTGGAAAAGTATTGAGCTCCGCGTAGTTGGTCAAATAGGTCATCAATGCGTGGGAGAGGATATTTGTTCTTGATAGTGATCTTGTTAAGTTCTCGATAATCAATGCAGAGTCTCATTGATCCATCTTTAAACAGAACAGGTGCTCCCCAAGGTGACACACAAGGGCGTATGAACCCCTTATCAAGATTCTCTTGGAGTTTCTTCTTCAATTCCTGCAACTCAATTGGGTCCATTCTATAAGGTGTCTTTGAAATAGGCAAAGCATCTGGTACGAGTTCTATTGAAAACTCAACTTCATGATTCAGTGGAAGACCCGGTAATTCCTCCGGAAAGACATCATCAAACTCCCGTACAATGATCATATTCCTAATCGTGAGTTTCTCACCAACCATTTGAGATAAATAACCTTCATTTAGTGGAATCAATACCCATAAAATGGAAGAAATTTCCACTGGAAGGTTATGTTCATCCTTGCATCGATAGACGATCATAGATTGATCTGGAATATGAAATGTGACTTCCCTTATTTGGAAATTGATATGAGCTCCATATAAAAAAAGCCAATCCATGACAAGAATCACATTAAATTCCACTATAGGAAGGATCACAAGATTTTCAGGAAGCACTTTCCCACAAACTTCAATCGGGGAATAATTATAAACTTCTGATGCGACTTTTGTGTCATTAGGTTTTGTCACAGCTAACTCAACATCTAACTGTTGAGGTAATACGGTGATATCCTTAGACAATTCTTCATAAATAAAGGAGTGGGTGGATCCAGAATCAAATAAAACATTTTCTACTTTAGAGTGGATGGTAAGTGTACCTTTCACCACATCGTTATCGTACTCCACATCACTGATAGAAGTTGCATGTGACTTTCCTTTGTCTTTAGCCTTAAGAGTTTGTTGACGTCGACCATCATCATCAACCCTTGGATTTGGGCATTGATTGGCATAATTCCCCATCTCCTTGCACTTGAAACATTTAAGTGTAGTAGGGTCATTCTGTGTATCCCTTACTTTGTTTTCATCATTAGACATCTTCTTCCCATCATTGCGGTATTCAAATGCCCGATTAACTTCCTTTCCACATTTGAAACATTTACTTGTCCCTTTAAGACAACTCCCTCCATGTTTCTTTCCACACTTTGAGCATAAGGGAAAGCTCATCTTCTTTTCAGTGTGCTCTTTAGATTTCCCTTTGAATTCCATTTTCCTCTTCTTATCAAACCCATATGACTGATGGGTTACTCCAACCTCCATCTCGACTTTGAGAGCACATTGAATGATTTCCATGTAGCTATTGAAGTCCCTTATGGATAACTCCCTTAGAAGACTTGGTTTTAATCCACTAAAGAATCGATTGATCTTACTCTCAGGTTGGATAATAATAGCAGAAGCGTGCCTTGAAAGTCTTGTAAAATTTGCTTCATAAGTACCAACAGATTCATCATCCTTTTGCTTCAGTTCAAGAAACTCTTTCTCTATATTTGTTCAGAAAATACGAGGGAAGTACTTATTGAAAAATAAGTGCTTGAACTCGTCCCACTCCATGGACTCAATTTCATCCCTTTGCCTCGTATTCTTAATAAGATTCCACCATTTATCAGCATCTCCTTCCAAACGATACACTGCTAGGATGACTTTATCTTGTTCAGAACATTGAAGAACTGAAAATATCTTTTCAGTAGTACTAATCCATTGTTCAGCAACTAATGGATCAGTAGACCTGCTGAAAGAAGGTGAACGCTGCCTCATGAAGGATTCAACAGAATGTTGCTCCTTCCTTTGCTCGTTTGGAAGTCCTGCATGATTCATAGCTTGAGAAATTTGTGTGAGCATGGTTACAAGATTTTTCATTCTAGCTCCCATAACGTTTGGTTGCTACAGGGGACCATCATTGCATTGCCTATCCCATTTCGCATTAACACGGTTCCTTCGGGTTCCAGCCATTGACTAAAATCAAGAAGAATAGTGTGAGCAACACTAATTATAATAGGAAAACCACATAATCAAGAATAAAATTTCACACTTAAGGTCTTATCCTAGGTTATTCATGGTCATTTCTAAAACACTAAGATTGTGTTCAATGCTTAGAATTATCCTTAGGGTTCTTACTAAGGCTTTCACATCCTAGTTTCCAAAGGTTGACTATACCTTTCCTCTGATACCAACTATAACGACCCATACATTACATACATTGTTATTACTTCAAAATTAAAGCACACTTATTACAACATATAACAAAACCATGAATGGACCGTGTAGGTATAGTGTCTTTAGAAACTGGAAAACATAAACAAATGGTTCATAAAGCATCTACTTTGCCTCCCATTTATTTCATCATATCTAGAGTCCCTTTTTGGAATATTCTACTTAATAACCTTCTTCCTGACCTGGGGAAATAAAACATACAAAAGGGTGAGCTCAAATTCTCAGTAAGAGTAAATAAAAGAAATATCAATCACATCATATACATAAGCACATAAATTTTGGAAATCTTAACCTGCAAAAGAGATCATAATTTCATAACATGGGATAAATCATAGTAGTGAAATATAATCCCAATAATCATAACTTAAAACATGAAACTTTGTGGCATACACACACAATCATTGAGAATCATTTATTGTTAGTAAAGACTCATTTCCAAGACTATCTTAGTGGACAAAGTCCACTTCTGAACCGAGTTCACTCCTCGTTTCAGTCCTGTTTCACTGAACCAGTTTAACCTACCATTCCAGCCATGTCTATATCATGAGATATAAAATATTTACCCAATGCATTGGAGGGAGATATAGGTCCCACCCATCTCATAATGATACCATTCTTATGTGTGCCACAAAATCAGAAAACCATACATCATAGCATAACCCATGTAATAAAAATGGGAATCTTAAACATCGTGACATCATAAAACAATAAGATAAAGGAATTCATAAAAATATAATTCCATCATAACATAATCAAATCAATGTAATAATAGGGATAAAAACAGAACCCTTTGTTATCTTATATGGAAAATAATTTTGATAAAACACTTGAACTCCATTCTTGAGGAAAATATCCTTTCTGCTTCAAAAACACTTTTCCTTTCTTAACATGTCGTACAATTCTAAATTAAAAGAAGTTGATTAAAAATAAACATGAAAACTTGTAAAGTAATCTTCTTGGAAATAATGTTTTAAAAATCCATTCATACCATGTAAGTTAAAAAAACATTCTTCGTACTTTTGACGGAAAAGTCAAAAAGTACCTCGTACGAAAAATGACAAAATATTCCTTTCATATCCTTTACTAAAAACTCACCGAAGGGTAAAATTGGATTTAAACAATTGTAGGTGGATGGAAATAATATTACATATTGAGGAAACATGCATGTGGTTGATAAAATACACCCCAGTAAATACCAAATTATAAACAACCTCAGATAAAAATGAGATTGTGATATTTCTCTTACCTTAGGTCTGATTTGCCTCGTAAGTGTCTGAACCTCCTGTATAATGATTTAAATAATGTTACTAACTTATTCCAGAATCATAATTATTGTTATGATATCATATATGGTCATATTCTAAGCTTCTTATTAGTAATATTTCATTACAACTGGTTACTCGGGTGTTTATTACTTTTTGTTCTTATGCGTGTTTTGTCGAATAAATTCTTATTCTTATCTTTAGGTTATAGATACCTCATTTCCAGAATTTTATTAGTTTAATATATATCATATTCATTCATTCAATTCATTTATATAATCATTATGCAATAAAGATCATGTAGAATGAGTCGCATCACATCGTGGAGACGGTATTCCGTACGTACACACGAGCGATGATATCGTTCCCATGATCATGGAATAGTATTGGAGTGTATGTATACTATTTCAGAATCAATATCACATTACAATAATCATATATAGTAATTATTTACACCATTATACTCATCCAAGTAAGGTGGTGGTGGAAAGTAGATTACACCACGGCGTGGAGATGGTATTCCGTACGTACGCACGCGCGGTGATTTCATTTTCCGTAGGATGGATAGATGGTGAAATAGGGTTGTTTCATACTTATAATAACATATCAGTATATGAGTGATAATGATGTTATTACTTCATAATGAAACAACTAAAGAATAAGATGTGGAAGAATAAATAATGACGAAAGAATCGGTAACGGACATTACCTCTTCTTTGAAGTGCTTCTTTGAGACCTCTTTTTAGGGCACTAAAATTGGTCTTTGAAGAAGACTAGGACCTATAGGATTTCTCTAGGGAAGTGGAGAGGAGAAAGTGGCAGGTTTTGGCCGAGCTTGAAGGCTCAAAGTGGTGTGAGGAAGAGAGGGAGGAGGTGCCCTTTTATAAGGGAGGAGAGGGGCACCTTTGGAATAACTAAAAATATTATTTTATTATAAACCCAAATTCGGTTTTAAATAGCTCAAAATTGATTTATTTCGAAGCTAAGGTGGAGATGGGTCGAAATCCTCTCATCCAATAGAATTTAGACAAGTTTAGGTTCCTATTTTGACCTTATCATTTAGATTTAACATTAAGTTAAATAATTTTACTTTTACCGTGTCTTCTTGTGTTCTTACACTATAAGGTTAATAAACATACTATAACAATCCAAACGAACCCAAAGTTGTTTATTATTAATATATATAACCTTATATAAGTCATTTTTCTGAACCTTAGATTTTTAGAAATAAAATAACGATTAATAATAAAATATTTGTTTTAAAAACTATTTTATGTCAATTTTGACACTATTTAGTAATTGATTTTTGTGAAAATCATAACAGAATGATTAGTTCGAAAAAAGTTAATTAAATCAATAATAACATGTCATATTAACCTATAAAATTATTGGAATTCATAAAAAGTCTCAAATTTCATTTATTTTGGTATTTATAACATCAATTATGTCAATATTTCATTAATAAGATAATTACTGCATCATCTTTGTGTCATAAATAAATTAAACTATTTAATGTCTAAAAATTAAAAATAAAATACCATTATTTAGGAACTCTTTTTAGATTTCTAATTAATATTTTTAGTCGAATTTATCTTATATATAACTGTATATTAAAAATTATTTACTTATTAAACTTTGATTTTAACTATTTTAACCCTTCTTTAAATAAATTAATAATAAATGTCCTAATCTAATCCAAGTGGGCCTAAATGGTCATATTTTATTCCTAAGTTTGTTTTTGGTCAAATTACACTTATCCAATAGAATTAGGATATGTGTTAGGGTAATAATAATATCATTTTTACCCTTAATTACCCTATTTACTTTTAACCGTGGTAAATAAAAGTAAAAAGTTACTATTCACCAAAAATTATTTTCATCTCATTGAACCACATTTTACTTACTAACATCAACCATGTCTCTCGGATTTTTGAAATTCCACTCACAGAAGTGGTAAAATTAAGTTTTATGAAAAATTCGGTTTTTTAACTACCACTTAGTGGTTTCACTATTCATCAAAAATTGAAAGTTTTCAGAAAAATACCAAAATTTCACCCTAGGATAAATTCGATATTCTGAATCCAAAAATGAAGTCCATTTTGAAAAATAAAATTTATAAAATTTCAAAAATTGATTATTACTATTCATAATGGCTAGTTTTAATAATATTTTATTAGCATATCATTGTTTAGTGAAACTCGGTATTGCGTACGACGCAAGCTGTCGAGGAAGGTCGCGATTTCGTGTAAAGAAATCCAAGAAAGTTTTGTGTGTAGAAAAAGATTCCTTTGATGATTTATATAACATTAAATTCTCGGGTGTTAAAGTGACCCTTGCATTGGTTTGGATGAGGAAAACTTTGTTGAAAATTGATATTTGTGAGATGAGAGAAAACTCATGTGAGGTAGGTGTCTTGTGTGCATGGGAGAAGAAATGAAGAGGAAAAATATTGAATTATCTGATTTGAGAACTTGGAATAATGGTTATGGATGAGGCATGATATCTTTTATTTCTTGGTGTGCAATTGGTGGATCTCAATGGCATGTGTTTTAAATTTGCTTTGATTTGATTTTGATTTTGACTTGTCCAAGAGTCCAAGTGCAAATTGTGGGGGAATTGATAGAGATAATATTTTAATTATTTTTCATATGGGTTTAAATTATTTAACCCCTTCCAATTAATCAATTAGAGATGATTTGTATTATTTTAGTGTTTTGGTGAATTATGGGCTTAATTGTGGAAATTGGTTAATTCTGGAAATTTATCAGTTTTGCGTAGCTTTTGTATTTCGAGCGTATCTTTTAAATTTTTTATCCAAATTATATGATTACTTTTTTAGGCTTTATATGATCATGTGCTTCAACGTTGTTTTCTAGACCTTGATCTAATTCGACACACAATGGCCCAGAAAAATTCAACAATTGGAAAGAGTTTTCTGGAAGACCGAATATACCCCACCATGATTAATAAACTACATCTCGGGATACACATGTCCAAATGAAGTGATTCCGACTAGAAAATAAATATGACTCTTCACGTCATGTTAAAAATAAATTTCATCAATAAATTCGGTTATTTAAGCATCCATTGAATATGGAAAAAGAGAGGAAGTTAAAGAGTCGCCTTGGGAAGAAAAACATGTCATTTGTAATTTGAGGATAACTTTTGGACCACTTCTCCAAATTCGATGATATTTTTAGGAAGCATGCACAAGAGATAGGGAAACAAAATTAATGAAGACTCCTTCCTGAGATTTGGCCATTTAATATGCCAACCGGACTCAAACTTTCAGTGGAATAATTTAGAAGGGAAATTCTCAACTCCAAAAGCCTATAAATAAGAGTGTTCACTTCCATTCAAAGGGGTTGAAGAAGGTAAAATAGGTGATGTGCTGGAGGATTGAGTTCTTGAATTTCTTTCTATTTTTTATTTTCTTTTTACTTATTTCATCAGGCTCTCTTCTTCCCCTTTCAACTCTATTACCCTTCACATAGTGTGGTAAAACCTTTGAGCGGTCGGGGAAGGGGGAGTTTCACTTATGTAATGTCAGAGTTTTATGCTTAAATATAAAACCCTATTTCTCTTTTGAATGACTTATATTATTATAGTTTCCCAATTCTCTTAATGCGATCATGTTTTGAGTTTGGTGTATTCATTTTTAATAACTTTGGTTAAATACTTTTAATCTCCCTACACCTAGTGCAATTTGTCTCGATCAAGCATCTTGTGTTAGGTGGTGAGTGTCGAGTGATCATGGGCATGTGTGTGGAAGAAGTGGACTCTTTCTAGATTTATAAGGAGAAAAAATTCCTGATCGAGACTTTCCTTGGTTTTTTAGTAATTGTTTATGAAATTCCATGCACATAGGAGCAAGTTTCATTTCTTTCTTCAACCAAAGGTGATTGATAACTCGATTGAGAAGTCTTTCATTTGTCATTCAAAAGATAGAGAGGGAATATGATCTTCAGGACTATGATGACATTACAAAGGTGATTCTACCTTGACCTCATCACTCTCTTCATCCATTAGTGTTAAACCTTTCTTTTCAATTTATTTCTTTATTTTTCATATGTGTTTAAATGATTTAACCCCTTACAATTAATCAATTTGAGATGATTTGTATCATTTTAGTGTTTTGGTGAATTATGGGCTTAATTGTGGAAATTGGTTAATTCTAGAAATTTAGCAGTTTTGTGTAGCTTATGTATTTTTGGAATATCTTTTAAATTTTTTATTCAAATAGTATAATTACTTTTTTAGGATTTTTATGCTCATCAGCTTCAACTTTGTCTTCTGGACCTTGATCTGATTTGGCATACAATGGCCCTGAGAAATTAAACAATTGGAAAGAGTTTTCTGGCTGATAGAATGGACCCCGCCATTATTAATGAAGTATATCTCAGGCTACACATGTCCAAATGAGGTGATTCTAGTTGAAAAATAAATAGGGATCCTCACATCATTTTCACAATAAATTTCATGAATAAATGTGGTCATTTAAGCATCCATTGAATGTGGAAAAAAGAGAGGAATTTGAAGAGTCACCTTGGGAAGAAAAAGATGTTATTCGTAATTCGAGGATACATCTTTGACCACTTCTCCAAATTCTCTGAGATTTTGAGGAAGCATGATAAAGACATATGGGAACAATATTTATGAAGACTCCTTCCCATGATTCGGCCATTTAATATGCCAACCAGACTCAAACTTTTGATAGAGTAATTTTAGAGGGAAATTCTCAACTCCAAAAGCCTAAAAATAAGAGTGTTCACTTCCATTCAAAGGGGTTCAAGAAGGTAAAAGAGGTGATGTACAAAAGGATTGTGTTCTTGAATTTATTTTTATTTTCTTTTTTTTTACTTAGTTTCATCATGCTCTCTTCTTCCCCTTTCAACTCTATTACCCTTCACATAGAGGGGTAAAACCTTTGAGCGATTGGGGAAGGGGGAGTTTTAATTTTGTAATGTCGGAGTTTTGTGCTTAAATGTGGAACCCTCTTTTTCTTTTGAATGACTTATATTATTATATTTTCCCAGTTCTCTTAATGTGATAATGTTTTGAGTTTTGGAACATGTGTGGAACTAGTGGACTTTTTCTAGAGTTATAAAGAGAAAAAAATCCCGATGAGGACTTGCCTTGGTTTTTTAGGAATTGTTTATGAAATTTCATGCACATAGGAGTGAGTTTAATTTCTTTCTTCAACCAAAGGTGATTGATAACTCGATCGAGAAGTCTTTTATTTGTCATTTAAAAGAAAAAGAGGTAATATGATCTTCATGACTATGATGAAATTAAAAATGTTATCCTACCCTAACCCCATCACTCCTTTCATCCATTAGTGTTCAAATTTTCTTTTCAATTTCTTAGTATATTTTTCAACTCAAACAATTTCAAAAAGAACCTTATCTTTTTTCTTTAATTTAAGTGACAAACATAATTGTTGTGCACTCTTCTCAGGAAACAACTTAGGTTCACCACTTTAATACATTTTAACTTAGTTTTTATTTTTTTTATCCCACCCCATGATAGGCATGTGTCAAAACTTGGCGCCGTTTCTGGGGAGGTTGTTCCAACAATCCATTTGTATATATTTGACTCTTTTAAAATTTAAAAAAAATAGAAAAAAATATTTTTCAATGATGTTCTCAAATGATTTTTTCTTTAATTCATGGAACAATTATCCACGAGTGAAAGAAGCAATTATTGACTCACCTTTTTCTACAGAGGATAGTGTTTCTCTTTTTTCTAAATAGATCAGGCGAGTTCGAATCCAAATCAACAAGGTGGATGAATTCAAGGATCTCATTCAATACCTTAAATCACACCTTGAATACTCAATATTGGATGGATTGGCCAGAGAATTAGTTGAACTCTAAGAGTAATTCCTATAATTTTATCAAGAAATGGTCAAGGTGTAACAAGAAGAGGAAGTTCGAAAAAAATATCAATTTGAAGTTCTTCAGGAAGAAATATAGGACCTAGAGAGAAAAGTGGAATGGCTAATTGAATATGTTCACACATCCTAAGAGGAACCTGAACCTAAACATGAGCCACTAGTGGAAGTGTATTACCCTCTAATACTTGATGTTGAAGAACTAGGAGAGACCATGATGGAATTAAAAGAAGATTCATTTTTACCTTCTCATCCATTGTTAAGAAATATTAATGAAGAATATGTTCCTTATGAAGTATGTATGGAAGTTCAACAAGATCTAGATGAGTTCTGGAAGGAGTATGAGGAACTAATTGATCCCTCGATTCCTCGTAATATAGATTATGTAACATAATTTGAGGAAGACGCCACCAAACAGCTATAATTTGAAGAGAATATCGAGGTGTTTGACTTCCTACCTCAAGCTAGTGAAATTCATCTTCAAGAGGGACTTCCCACAGAAGAAGCAATTAAAGCCAAGAAAACTCGGGGAGATGATATTTTCATGAACTCATTGTATTCTAATTTTATTGAAACTGAATTGAGTATCATCTCCCATTGCTTGAAATTTTTATATTCGGACAACTCATGTATTGTCTTGGAGGACAAGGAAGAAAATAAAGTTGTGCTTAAAGAGGAATAGTCGGAGCTCCCCAAATATGTTGATCATTTATTGGAGGGAGTACATGAGATTATTCAAGTTGCATTTCCTAAGGAAAAAGAGACATGAGATTGTTTCTTTGAATGGGAGGATTTTAATATTTATCCTGCATTCTTTAATTTTGTTCAAATTTAATTACACTCTGAATTTCCCTTTGATTTTTCCAATGATACATCATACCTTCAACAACCACTGGAGAATAAATTGCAGGCTATGAAATTGGAAACCAAGAAAGATAAGGACTCATTCTTTGTCCTACCCCCACCAATAAAGTTTTATTTTATTTTCATAGAGGTAGATTTTTTATACTACACCCATGGTGTCCTAAACAAAAATAATGAATTTTATGATGTAAAGAAGAATTTTTGTTGGTTCATCACAAAGAAACTTCACCCACCATCAGATTGGGGATAACCGATTAAAACTGCCCATCTGGAGGCAGTCAAAACCCAGGGCCCACTTGGGGGATTAAACCAAGTTATATCCTTCTTTTCTCATACTATTTCTATTTCTATTTCTTTCAATAAATTTCTTATGTTTTCTTTTGTTCTTTTTTGTAGGTTTTCAGTGTGCAACACTTAGGATCTTAACTCAATATTACATTACCAATAAGTCAGGTTGTACCTATCCTTCACACTTACTTATTATTGTGATTAATTTTAAAATTTTCTTACATGTTAAATCAATTTTAATGCATTGAGTACACTGCATCATTTATGTGTGGGGGAGGTAACCTTTGTATTTTAGGATTTTCATTTGTTTTTTTTCAAAAAAAAAATAAAAAAAATTGTGTTTTTTCACATTTTTGGGTGTTTGTTTTTCATTATTGGTGTGTGTTTTGATACTTTTGAGCTGAAATGATTATTATTGTAATTTTGGAAACCCATGTTATTGAGTGAACCAATTTATTCAATCAAACTAAGCTTAAATGAATACTGAAAATGATTTTGTTTCAAGTTCAATTCTTTGATAAATTCAGGAAAAGTACTCAGATTTTTTAATCTCATGCCACATATCACTGTCTTTATATTTGAAATCACTTTCCCATGAGGATTCTGAACCATTATTGTTATACTATTTTCATTCACCTCACTTCTTGAGAGAACCATATTGTGCTTATTTTAACCATAATTTGATTTATTCATTTCAAAACTAGAGGGTTTGAGGTACATCTATTTTAAATGATTAAGGAATTTCATTGGTTTTAAAGCCCCGTTTTCAAGATAATCCCTTTAATTATGGCCCACCTTGTACATTTAATCCTTGTAGCCCATATAAGTCTTGAATATCCTGTTAGGTGAGCCACATTACAAGCCAATTTTCCCTATCCAATCTGCTCTTGAAGTTAAATTGCATGATCTAGTTGAACTTAAGTATGGGGGAAGCTGTCTTTTGTTGTGCTAACTAATTTGGTGAAACATTGGGTGAAAATACAATGATGAAGATATGTGTGTGCTGATGAAAAATCTGTAACGCCCCGACCCGAGCTACCCAGAGTCGGTGCATTAATTACATAACATTGGCATGATCATGAGAAAGATCAAGTCTCGAAAGACCGATTAGTTTAGTAGCCTTGGAATAACTAGATACATCCATAAATTTTTACATTATATCATAAAAAAACATCTTGTCTTCATATCCCCTCATACTATCCCTGCAGGTCATTCATAAATTACTTCTTCATAATCCTGGAAAAAAATAAAACATTGAAAGGGGTGAGCTCGGATGCTCAGTAAGGATAACATTATAGGAGAAGCTTTCATAAATAAGCATAAACACTTAAGGCAATTTATAACTAAAACAAAAGCCTTTTAAACTTGAACTTCAGCATAAAATGGCAAAGGTAAAATGAAATAATGCCATTTACTTACTCACATGGATATTCTACTAGTCGAATGATCACATGCAATATCAATAACCACTTTCATAATGATGGAATTCATAATGCCAGACTATCATAACCACATAGCCAAGGCCTCGTGCCAAGACTATAAATAAGATTTTGCCAAGGCCTTGTGCCAAGACACTAGTTTGTCTCATGAGACCTACCGATGCATCGAGGAGCTATAGAGGGCTCCACCCGTCACTTATTAAGTCCAATGCATTCCTCATATGAACAGGTTTAAACATAACATAAACATTCGTATTAAAAATAGCATACGAAATGTCAATACTTCTACCACAAACCATGAATGGTATAAAAACAGCACATCCACAGTCAAACATAACTCATTTGATACAATATGGAAGACTTTATTGTATCACATTAACCACAATCAAGAATAATGAAGGATGTTGACATAGATGAAAATAATCATCAAAACTTTTTGAGAGAAATATCCCCCTTTTCTTGAAACATTTAAAAGTCACACTATTTGTCAAGAAGCCATTTAAAAGTATATTTTTGAATCAAAGTGTCCCATACCACTTTGAAACTTTTAAAAGGAGTTTTAATTTTAAAACTTTAATGTCCATATAAATAAATCCTTAAAACCATTTTTAAAATATGGACATTAATGAGCATGATTTAGAAGAATAATTCTTTAAAACATTTTAAAATGGTATTTTGGTTAGAGTTTCTAACCAAAAGAGAGACACTTGAATACAAATAATTGAGGTAATCAAAACATTGTAATATCATGAGAATAAAGGAATTCATGATATACTATGTCAAAGTACATTATATACACCACATAAAAGTGATTTGGTGTATATCATCAAAGAAGTCTCAATGGAATGTAAATTGAGATGAAATTTCTCAAAAAGGTTGTATCCTTAGGTTAAGGATAAATCAATGACATAATTATGTGTGAAAAATATAAATACACTAAATATGATTGGATATTCAGTGTAAAACAATCAAAGGACATTCACACATATTCTTGTAAAAACAATACCAACGAATTGGATGTTTAACTCAACAAATGGAGAATGAGTTAAAATTACTCTTATCAAATTCATATCAATGACTTGAGAATTACCAATGGAGTGATTATGTGTATCAAACTTCTATCCACAGGAAGGGGAGTGGAAATTATGACATAATCAAATGATTAGTGATTCCACACATAATCTTGGGTTAATATAATCAATGAAATATGCATAAAGCCAAATGAGTGGGAATTGAAATCTCAAATTCCCTTATCGATTAGGTAACATACGAAACATACACCCATGAAAGAAGTATCATACCATGATGATGTAAATACCCATAAATTAAAGTATATTACACAATGAATACAATCATGGGCAGTACACATACACCACATGCAATAATTAAGTGGTGATCAATGGAAATCTCACGAAATTAAAAGTGAGATAAGAAACCCCTTACCACGTTAATCAACTGAGTCGTATGGCCAAAAGTTAATAACCACCAAATTATTTACAGAATAACATGAATATAAATAGAATCATGAATATATATCAAATGGCAGTACACAATACACCACTTTCAATAATTTAGTGGCGAAAAATGGAAATCTCACGGAATTGAAAGTGAGATAAGAAAATCCCTTACATTGTACTTTTTCCTTGGTCGATGGTAGGTTTACCTCCTGTATAATGGTGAAATAATTGTTATTGAATAATAAAAGAATCATTTACTTTAATATGATATCATATATGATCTTTTATCATTGATTTGTTAATAATATTTTAGAATTATCGTCATTTCGGGTGTTAACGGGTTCATTTTACTTTATATTCTTTGTTATGTGAGACATATTCGTTATTAATTGGATGTATATTATTCATATCCAGAATGGTATCAAGTTCTTAAACATCATTTTTAAATCATCAAATGATAATTATACTTGAATGGATACGATGGAGAATGAATCTCATCGCGTTCGTGGAGACGGTAGTCCGTACGTACGCACGAACGCTACTTCCATTTAATTTTTATTTTAAAAGAATCGAATCCAAATTATACATAGGTATATTACTATTCCAGTATAATATAATATTTTATATATGTTTCTTAAGTTCATTTACACCATCCTTTATACGTTCCATGTGTGGTATGAACGAGTCATATCATTTTAAGGGGGCGGTAGTCCGCACTTCCTCAAATGAAATTATCGTATGTATATACAACATGAAACGAATAATGGTATGAAATAAAATGGAATTACAGAAGCTTATATATAAAATATATATCATTAATATCATATTTAATTATAGTGACATCCTAATGGCCACCATGAGAGGCGGTAAGATGTATTTGAACAATCATCGTTTCGTGAGGCGTTAGTTTTCCATCCACAGAAACATTATGTTCATCATCCATTAGATGGAGTTGTGTGAATGTGTAGTTTGAATCCTTATTATAACCACATCCTAGTATATTGAGGATACTGTTGTTGTTACAAAAGAAGGGAAATAAAAAGATTTTGGGGGTTGGAGAAGCAAAATAAATGAAAATACTTTAAGATAAATTGTTACCTTTAATTTAGGTAACTCACTTTGGTTGGAACCAAAGGACTTCTTGAAATGCTTTCTGCCTAAGGGGAAGCTTCAAGGAGGAGGAGAGGTATGTGGGGAGATTAGTTGGGCAGAGTTTGGACGAGCCAAGTGGCTTGAGAGGTGTGAGGAAAAGAGAAGGAGGAGTGCCCTTTTATAAGAGGGGTGAGGGGCACTTTTGGAAAAGCTAGAAATATTAATTTATAATAAATTCATATTCGGTTTCCAAAGGCTCCAAAGTTGACTATTCAAAGGATGAGGTGGGGATAGGTCGAAAACAACTCATCCAATAGAATTTAGACAGGTTTGGGTACTTATATTAACCATATCTTTAAGTATTAACTCTAAGTTAATTAGTTTCACTTTTACAATGTCTCTTTGTATTTTTATATAATATGGTTAATAAACTTACTATATACATCCAAGCGACCCCCAAGTGGTCCATTAATGATTAACCTATAATAATATAAGTCTCTTGGCCGAACCTTAGATTTTTAGGAATTTAATATCAATTAATAATATAATATTTGTTTTAAGAACTCTTTTATGTCAATTTTGACACTATTCAATAGTTGATTTTTGTGAAACTCATAACAGATTGATTACTTCGAACAAAGTCAATTAAATAAATCCTAATATATCATATTATCCTAGAAAATTAGTGTAATTCATTAAAAGTTTCATATTATATTTATTTGGGTATTTATAATATCAATTATGTTAATTTTTTACTATTTTAGTAATTACTGCATCATCGTTGTGTCATAAATAAAATATATTATTTAATGTCTAAAAATTATAAATAAAACATCATTATGTAGGAAATCCTTTTATCTTTCTAATGAATATTTATAATCGAAAATCCAACATGTATAACCCTATGTAAAAATTGTTCTTCTAAAAGATGTAAGCTTATGCCATTTTTATTTTTATTTTAACTTTATTAATATAATGTGTCCCTACCACATACAAGTGGCTCCAAGGGGTCCCCAAATTGACCCAAGGATGCCCATGGTCGGGTATGTGTCCACCAATAAGGTTAGGACACGTTTTAGGGTAATTTTGTATTATTATAATATTATTTTTTTAACCCTTATTTACCGGATTTACCCTTTAACCATGGTAAATAAAATATTTACCGCAGTAATTATTCAAAATGTCTAAAAATAAAAGTTACCTATTTACACAATTTGAACATCCTGATTCCAAATATGGAATCCATTTTTCTAAATTCAAAACACAGAAGTGGCAGAAATTAATTTAAAATTAATTCCCGCTGTCAAAACAAAAAGCGTGTTTTTAAGAGATAATAACTATCAAAAGATTGACACCTGTTTATGTTTGGTTTAATTGTAAAATTATGTCCAATGACCAACATTATATTAAATGGTAAAAATATATTCTAAATATACTTTAAAACCACTCAAATTCATAATTTATCACTATTAATTATTTTGATTAAAAAAGTTGTTTTTAATTAAAATTTAGTAATTTTCACTATTCATCAAAATATGAAAGTTATCCGAAAAGTACCAAAATTTCACCCTAGACTAATTTTGATATTCTGAATCCAAAAATGAAGTCCATTTTGAAATATAAAATATATATAATTTCAAAAATTAGTTATTACTATTCATAACGGCTAGTTTAATTAGTTATGGTGTGTTAGAACTCGGTGTTGCGTACAACACACGCTATCACATTATTCAAAGAGAAGCGTACCGTAGAAGGTTGGGGTGTTACATTCTCCCCTCCTTCAATAAATTGCGTCCTCGCAATTTGAAATTGTTCTTCGAAAATAAAAGGTTGAAAATAGATAATATATTTGTGGGAAAACCCACATCGGAAAATGAATTAATGAGGCCTCTATTTAAAATAAAGAGTGGAAAGTATGAAGATTACCGAAAATAACACATACTAGGGTTCCATGTAGGAAAATATGGATATGGAGGAGAAATCTAACCATCAATTATCTGATGGAGAGTGGTAGAGAACATGGCTATGAAAAGGCCAACATTCCCAAAGCCATAAATTAGTGATGATTTAAGGTACCATCTAGGACAACATTTTTTTTAAAGTTACATTACATAAGGAAGAGGAATTCATTTATGATATTGACTAAGAACATTATGAGATATACTTAAATTTTAAGTATATTTTCATTCTTTAATAAATTTCCAC
The DNA here is from genome assembly GCA_963277665.1 of Viscum album. Taxonomy (NCBI): domain Eukaryota; kingdom Viridiplantae; phylum Streptophyta; class Magnoliopsida; order Santalales; family Viscaceae; genus Viscum; species Viscum album. Next base: position 165,963,823 of record OY728165.1, on the reverse strand, counting down.
CACTAACTCAATTTTTTTTAAACGATGAGTATTCAAGAAGACTTGGTCACACTGGGAGAGCTAGAATAAACTTCTATAGAATCACATGATCCATGCAGGATAAACCATATATTTACATTGTCTTTGAAGATTAATCAAAACCAAAATGGTTAGTGAATGATCTAATGATCCCCCAAAAGGATATTCATTGAGATAAATATGCACTAATCTTAATTTCTAAAATTAAACCAACAATACCCCAAAGTTAAATAGATACCATTCAATAACCAATTGTCCTTAAAATCCTTTAATATAATCCAAACTAATATTGAAACCCAAAACATAGAAGAATTTGATTATGTAGTCTCCCATGTTACATTGTATCTCCAAATGACATCAAATACTCTTAAAGTCACATACTTAAAAGTAATTAACATCATCACATATTCTCTGTTATAGGTTAATCATTTCCATAAATAACCCAGATCACTATAAATCAACAATAAAAATGTAGATAAAAATCCACCATTACTCTACAAATGAAACCTCATTGTATTCTATTTTCCTTGGGCATATAGTGTTCCTAACAAAACGAACATCTGCCAAAATAACATTTATCACTTAATCACCAAATCATTTTCCTATACCAAGGGTATTCATTTGATAAGACATAAGAACCCAAATCATCTTATTATTGATCAATAAAATCATTTAACAAAAAAAATGGTCATACTAACCAGGGACTTCACGTAGTCCAGTGGTAGGCGATAAATCCCAATCGCACTTTGGTTGTGGGTTCGATTCCCACAGCTTTGTCCGACGCGATGGGTTGTCACACGGTCTACGTGTTGTCCTTTTTCAAAAACTATATTTTATAATATTACCAAAATAAATTCCTCAAAATAACATAATTTAACCACAAATGTTATATCATACTTTGCATTTTCATCCCAAATTATAATAACATATCATTTTCTCAAACCCCAACGATCATATAAAATCAAATGGTTATTTATACCTATATCCACAAGAGAAGAGATAATTATTCCTCAAATATCATTCTCACATGGAAAACTGAGGGGTTACAAATACAAAAGAAAATTATTCCAAAGTAAACCCATCAATAAAGAGCACTAACACTTTTATACATTTCACCATCCATTTATTTCCACATAGGTTCTTCATCATATGTTCCTCGGGTTCCCACATTGCCTCTTCCATCTTATGATTTATCCATAGATCTTTTACCAGACGAGTCATCCGGTTTCTCAACACTTGATCTTTGGTATGAAGAATTCTGATAGGCTCTCCACAATAAGATAGATCTGGTTCCAGTTATAATTCTTCATAGGTGAGTACATGCGTTGGGTCAGGCATGTATTTTGTCACTAGAGATATGTGGATCACAACATGAACTCTGGAGAGACTAGGCGGATTTTCCTTTTGGTAGAATGCGTTCATGTGTCACAATGGTACCTCAGGAATTTTTCCAAATCATCTACTTCCTTTACCCAAAAACTCCTCATCCATTTTGGATTATATCGATGGAAGCATCGATGCATCATAAAAAAATAGGTATTTCTTATATATAATTTGGAGACATCGTCTTTAACATGTTTTTTTAGGAAAATTCTCACTGATTCATCTTCAAATATTTTAAAATAAGGTTTTGGTAAATCAGTTTTCGTATATCCCAAAAGACATAAATATATAATTTGATACATATAGGCTGCTCGAAGGTCTCCCTCTTCTGCGGCATCTAGAAAATCATTTAGTGCATCGTAATTTTGAGATAAAGTAAATAATTTGAAAAGACCCTGATGGTACTTCCCATGCTTAGCGTGGTAAGAAAGTTGAGAGCGCAACATTATCCCACAGTCGGTACTTGATCCTTGAAAGAATCGTGCAATGCTAGAGGTATTGGATGTCTCATAAAGTTGTTTGCATGTAACTTGGACATTTGAAAAAGTTTCAACATCGTCTGCGCATGACTTCTGGATAATAATTGTAAGTAGTTCTTCAGGAAGAGAGAGAAGAGTTGTTCGTGATCTTGCTCCCTCCATGTTTCAACTAACAAAATAAAATACAATTAGGTTTTTTGAATACTTATCTAATAGGAAAAAAAGACATAATAGGATATTCTTGTAATTGAACAATATATCTTAACTTTGGGTACCCTATGTTAAAATCTACATTATCCGCTATCTATTTGCCGACATATATTCTTAGGGGCATTTTTTGTATTCCCTTAATAATGGTTTATACTAATCTTGTGAATTTACCAAAGCATATCCCCCGGGAGTGTCGTAACCAAGAGTGCAGCAAGGCCCGTTGTCGTGTACCAGTTCCCGTTCGAGTCTAGCTCAAAGCGGTGTTTTCGGGTTTTACCCCTAGGTACATCTGTGCCAGAGCCACCTCTACCTGCTCGTATCCAGACAGGGATGTATTGCTTGGAAAACTCACAAAATCATTACAATACCAAAATTCTAGGAAGTTCTTCTATACTAATCCTCAAAGTTCGTCTTAGGTCTACGTGCTCTAAACAGAGTTTATCTAAATCTAGCTTCCAAGGTTTGTACTAAACTTCCTCTGATACCAACTGTAACGCCCCGACCCGAGCTACCCAGAGTCGGTGCATTAATTACATAACATTGGCATGATCATGAGAAAGATCAAGTCTCGAAAGACCGATTAGTTTAGTAGCCTTGGAATAACTAGATACATCCATAAATTTTTACATTATATCATAAAAAAAACATCTTGTCTTCATATCCCCTCATACTATCCCTGCAGGTCATTCATAAATTACTTCTTCATAATCCTGGAAAAAAATAAAACATTGAAAGGGGTGAGCTCGGATGCTCAGTAAGGATAACATTATAGCAGAAGCTTTCATAAATAAGCATAAACACTTAAGGCAATTTATAACTAAAACAAAAGCCTTTTAAACTTGAACTTCAGCATAAAATGGCAAAGGTAAAATGAAATAATGCCATTTACTTACTCACATGGATATTCTACTAGTCGAATGATCACATGCAATATCAATAACCACTTTCATAATGATGGAATGCATAATGCCAGACTATCATAACCACATAGCCAAGGCCTCGTGCCAAGACTATAAATAAGATTTTGCCAAGGCCTTGTGCCAAGACACTAGTTTGTCTCATGAGACCTACCGATGCATCGAGGAGCTATAGCGGGCTCCACCCATCACTTATTAATTCCAATGCATTCCTCATATGAACAGGTTTAAGCATAACATAAACATTCGTATTAAAAATAGCATACGAAATGTCAATACTTCTACCACAAACCATGAATGGTATAAAAACAGCACATCCACAGTCAAACATAACTCATTTGATACAATATGGAAGACTTTATTGTATCACATTAACCACAATCAAGAATAATGAAGGATGTTGACATAGATGAAAATAATCATCAAAACTTTTTGAGAGAAATATCCCCCTTTTCTTGAAACATTTAAAAGTCACACTATTTGTCAAGAAGCCATTTAAAAGTATATTTTTGAATCAAAGTGTCCCATACCACTTTGAAACTTTTAAAAGGAGTTTTAATTTTAAAACTTTAATGTCCATATAAATAAATCCTTAAAACCATTTTTAAAATATGGACATTAATGAGCATGATTTAGAAGAATAATTCTTTAAAACATTTTAAAATGGTATTTTGGTTAGAGTTTCTAACCAAAAGAGAGACACTTGAATACAAATAATTGAGGTAATCAAAACATTGTAATATCATGAGAATAAAGGAATTCATGATATACTATGTCAAAGTACATTATATACACCACATAAAAGTGATTTGGTGTATATCATCAAAGAAGTCTCAATGGAATGTAAATTGAGATGAAATTTCTCAAAAAGGTTGTATCCTTAGGTTAAGGATAAATCAATGACATAATTATGTGTGACAAATATAAATACACAAAATATGATTGGATATTCAGTGTAAAACAATCAAAGGACATTCACACATATTCTTGTAAAAACAATACCAACGAATTGGATGTTTAACTCAACAAATGGAGAATGAGTTAAAATTACTCTTATCAAATTCATATCAATGACTTGAGAATTACCAATGGAGTGATTATGTGTATCAAACTTCTATCCACAGGAAGGGGAGTGGAAATTATGACATAATCAAATGATTAGTGATTCCACACATAATCTTGGGGTAATATAATCAATGAAATATGCATAAAGCCAAATGAGTGGGAATTGAAATCTCAAATTCCCTTATCGATTAGGTAACATACGAAACATACACCCATGAAAGAAGTATCATACCATGATGATGTAAATACCCATAAATTAAAGTATATTACACAATGAATACAATCATGGGCAGTACACATACACCACATGCAATAATTAAGTGGTGATCAATGGAAATCTCACGAAATTAAAAGTGAGATAAGAAACCCCTTACCACGTTAATCAACTGAGTCGTATGGCCAAAAGTTAATAACCACCAAATGATTTACAGAATAACATGAATATAAATAGAATCATGAATATATATCAAATGGCAGTACACAATACACCACTTTCAATAATTTAGTGGCGAAAAATGGAAATCTCACGGAATTGAAAGTGAGATAAGAAAATCCCTTACATTGTACTTTTTCCTTGGTCGATGGTAGGTTTACCTCCTGTATAATGGTGAAATAATTATTATTGAATAATAAAAGAATCATTTACTTTAATATGATATCATATATGATCTTTTATCATTGATTTGTTAATAATATTTTAGAATTATCGTCATTTCGGGTGTTAACGGGTTCATTTTACTTTATATTCTTTGTTATGTGAGACATATTCGTTATTAATTGGATGTATATTATTCATATCCAGAATGGTATCAAGTTCTTAAACATCATTTTTAAATCATCAAATGATAATTATACTTGAATGGATACGATGGAGAATGAATCTCATCGCGTTCGTGGAGACGGTAGTCCGTACGTACGCACGAACGCTACTTCCATTTAATTTTTATTTTAAAAGAATCGAATCCAAATTATACATAGGTATATTACTATTCCAGTATAATATAATATTTTATATATGTTTCTTAAGTTCATTTACACCATCCTTTATACGTTCCATGTGTGGTATGAACGAGACATATCATTTTAAGGGGGCGGTAGTCCGCACTTCCTCAAATGAAATTATCGTATGTATATACAACATGAAACGAATAATGGTATGAAATAAAATGGAATTACAGAAGCTTATATATAAAATATATATCATTAATATCATATTTAATTATAGTGCCATCCTAATGGCCACCATGAGAGGCGGTAATATGTATTTGAACAATCATCGTTTCGTGAGGCGTTAGTTTTCCATCCACAGAAACATTATGTTCATCATCCATTAGATGGAGTTGTGTGAATGTGTAGTTTGAATCCTTCTTATAACCACATCCTAGTATATTGAGGATACTGTTGTTGTTACAAAAGAAGGGAAATAAAAAGATTTTGGGGGTTGGAGAAGCAAAATAAATGAAAATACTTTAAGAGAAATTGTTACCTTTAATTTAGGTAACTCACTTTGGTTGGAACCAAAGGACTTCTTGAAATGCTTTCTGCCTAAGGGGAAGCTTCAAGGAGGAGGAGAGGTATGTGGGGAGATTAGTTGGGCAGAGTTTGGACGAGCCAAGTGGCTTGAGAGGTGTGAGGAAAAGAGAAGGAGGAGTGCCCTTTTATAAGAGGGGTGAGGGGCACTTTTGGAAAAGCTAGAAATATTAATTTATAATAAATTCATATTCGGTTTCCAAAGGCTCCAAAGTTGACTATTCAAAGGATGAGGTGGGGATAGGTCGAAAACAACTCATCCAATAGAATTTAGACAGGTTTGGGTACTTATATTAACCTTATCTTTAAGTATTAACTCTAAGTTAATTAGTTTCACTTTTACAATGTCTCTTTGTATTTTTATATAATATGGTTAATAAACTTACTATATACATCCAAGAGACCCCCAAGTGGTCCATTAATGATTAACCTATAATAATATAAGTCTCTTGGCCGAACCTTAGATTTTTAGGAATTTAATATCAATTAATAATATAATATTTGTTTTAAGAACTCTTTTATGTCAATTTTGACACTATTCAATAGTTGATTTTTGTGAAACTCATAACAGATTGATTACTTCGAACAAAGTCAATTAAATAAATCCTAATATATCATATTATCCTAGAAAATTAGTGTAATTCATTAAAATTTTCATATTATATTTATTTGGGTATTTATAATATCAATTATGTTAATTTTTTACTATTTTAGTAATTACTGCATCATCGTTGTGTCATAAATAAAATATATTATTTAATGTCTAAAAATTATAAATAAAACATCATTATGTAGGAAATATTTTTATCTTTCTAATGAATATTTATAATCGAAAATCCAACATGTATAACCCTATGTAAAAATTGTTCTTCTAAAAGATGTTAGCTTATGCCATTTTTATTTTTATTTTAACTTTATTAATATAATGTGTCCCTACCACATACAAGTGGCTCCAAGGGGTCCCCAAATTGACCCAAGGATGCCCATGGTCGGGTATGTGTCCACCAATAAGGTTAGGACACGTTTTAGGGTAATTTTGTATTATTATAATATTATTTTTTTAACCCTTATTTACCGGATTTACCCTTTAACCATGGTAAATAAAATATTTACCGCAGTAATTATTCAAAATGTCTAAAAATAAAAGTTACCTATTTACACAATTTGAACATCCTGATTCCAAATATGGAATCCATTTTTCTAAATTCAAAACACAGAAGTGGCAGAAATTAATTTAAAATTAATTCCCGCTGTCAAAACAAAAAGCGTGTTTTTAAGAGATAATAACTATCAAAAGATTGACACCTGTTTATGTTTGGTTTAATTGTAAAATTATGTCCAATGACCAACATTATATTAAATGGTAAAAATATATTCTAAATATACTTTAAAACCACTCAAATTCATAATTTATCACTATTAATTATTTTGATTAAAAAAGTTGTTTTTAATTAAAATTTAGTAATTTTCACTATTCATCAAAATATGAAAGTTATCCGAAAAGTACCAAAATTTCACCCTAGACTAATTTTGATATTCTGAATCCAAAAATGAAGTCCATTTTGAAATATAAAATATATATAATTTCAAAAAGTAGTTATTACTATTCATAACGGCTAGTTTAATTAGTTATGGTGTGTTAGAACTCGGTGTTGCGTACAACACACGCTATCACATTATTCAAAGAGAAGCGTACCGTAGAAGGTTGGGGTGTTACAAAATCATTCTATTTAAAGTTATTCCTTTTCTTAAACTTTCATTATAAGAGAAGTTGTGCATTTCTGGAGCTTCTAATGGAGGAATAAAGTTGTGCCTTTTCTGAAGCTTTCAAGAGAAATCATATTTGAGAAGATTGAATTTTTTTCTGAAATGCTAAGTTGTTTGAACATTTCTTGAGCTTTTATGATGATGGAGTTGAATTTTTACTAAGTAGAGTGAAGAGGATACCACACTTGAGTGAAAATTAGAATTTTATAATTTTGCTTCAAAAAGAGCCAAACCCTCCTCATTCAGTCTCAGAATTTTTCACATAAAATCCTACCAACCAAAAGCCACAGAACAACCCTGACAATTCATCATGATAAACACATGTCCTTGACTCACATCTGGTGGAGAATTAGAAGATTTTTAAACCTATGGTGACCCTTGCATTGGTTTGGATGAGAAAAACTTTGTTGAAAATTGATATTTGTGAGATGAGAGAAAACTCATGTGAGGTAGGTGTCTTGTTTGCATGGTAGGAGAAATGAAGAGGAAAAATATTGAATGATCTTATTTGATAACTTGGAATAATTTTTATAGATGAGTCAGGATATCTTTTATTTCTTGGTGTGGAGTTGGTGGATCTCAATGGCATGTGTTTTAAATTTACTTTGATTTGATTTTAATTTTGACTTGTTCGAGAGTCCAACTACTAAGTGTGCGGGAATTGACAGAGATAATATTTTCATTATATTTCATATATGTTTCAAGGATTTAACTTCTTCCACTTAATCAATTTGAGCTTATTTGTATCATTTTAGTGTTTTGGTGAATTATTGGCTTAATTTTGGAAATTGGTTAATTCTAGAAATTTGGCAGTTTTTTGTAGCTTCTGTATTTCGGGCATATCTTTTAAATTGTTGATCTAAATTGCATGATTCCATTTTTTAGTCTTTCTATGTGTGTGGTATTCAACTTTGTCTTATGGACCTAGATCCAATTCAGCACACAATGGCCCAGAAAAATTCAACAATTGGAAAAAGTTTTCTGGCCGACAGAATGGACCTCACCATGAATAATGAAGTATATATCGGGCTAGACATGTCCAAATGACGTGATTCTAGATGTAAAATAAAGAGGACGCCGCACATCATGTTCCCAATAAATTTCATGAAGAAATGCGGTCATATAAGCATCCATTGAATGTGGACAAAGAGAGGTAGTTGAAGACTCACCTCAGGAAGAAAAATATTCCATTCATAATTCGAGGATAACGTTTGGGACACTTCTCCAAATTCTCTGAGATTTTGAGGAAGAATTATAAAGACATATATGAACAACATTTATGAAGACTCCTTCTCGAGATTCGGCAATTTATTATGCCAACATCACTCAAAATTTAGGTAGAGTAATTTTTTAGGGTAATTCTCAACTCCAAAAGCCTATAAATAAGAGTGTTTACTTCCATTCAAAGGGGTTCAAGAATATAAAAAATATGATGTGTTAGAGGATTAAGTTCTCGAATTTATTTCTATTTTCTATTTTTTTTAACTTAGTTTCATCATGCTCTCTTCTTCCCCTTTCAACTCCATTACCCTTCAAATGGAGGGGTAAAACCTTTGAGTGATCGAGGAAGGGGGAGTTTCACTTTTGTAATGTTGGAGTTTTGTGCTTAAATGTAAAACCCTCTTTTTATTTTGAATGAATTCTATTATTATTGTTTTCCAATTCTATTAATGTGATCATGTTTTAAGTTTGGTGTATTCATTCTTAATAACTTTGCTTAAAGACTTTTAATCTCCCTCCGCCTAGAGCAATTAGTCTTGATCGAGCATCTTGTGTTAGGTGATGAGTGTCCAGTGATTGTTGGCACATGTGTAGAACTAGTGGACTTTTTCTAGAGTTCTAGGGAGAAAAAATTCGTGATCAGGACTTGTCTTGGTTGTTTAGGAATTTTTTATGAACTTTCATGCACATAGGAGTGAGTTTCACTTCTTTCTTCAACCAAAGGTGATTGATAACTCGATCGATTAGTCTTTCATTTGTAATTCAAAAGGAAGAGAGGGAAAATGATATTTATGACTATGATGACATTATAAAGGTGATACTACCCTGACCCCATCACTCTCTTCATCTATTAGTGTTCAACCTTTCTTTTCAATTTCTTTCTTTATTTTTCAACTCAAATAATTTCAAAAGGAACCTATTCTTCTTTCTTTAATTTAAGTGAAAAACATAATTATTGTGAACTCCTCTTTAGAGACAACCTATGTTAACCACTTTAATAAATTTTAACTTAGTTTTTTTGTCACACCCCACGACAGGCATGTGTCATTAAAATATAAAGATCCTAGAAAACATTTATATCCATACAACTCCTTCAGCTAACATAGATGCTAAAATATACTCAGACTGTACTATAGAATTTGTGACCATAGCCTACTTTGAGCTCTTCTAGCTTACATAACCTCCAATCCAAGTGAATATGTATTTGGTTTTTCATTTCAAGTTATCTTGATCTATTTTGAAACTGTAATATGAATATACAATTATGAATAGTTTTTAATTTCCTATATAAAATTTGAACATATCCTTATTAAAGCTCATATATGAATTTCATTTAATAGAGGACACCTAGGTCATATTGATATCTTACTACCACACTTAATCTGTAGGTGATATCTTGGATAGTATATAGAATATCATACATAACTGACCCAATCATAGATACGTATAGAATCCCTTCCATTATATTTATTTCACACTATGTTTAAGGACACATATTTGTGGAAGGATGAGTGCCATATGACATTGGAAAAAATCCCCTCTTGGATTGTTCCATACTAAATTTATTCAGAATCTTTTCAACGTATGGACTTTAACATTGGTTGAGAAGACTCTTGGATTTATCATGTTAGATCATGATCTAGAGATTATATGCTACCTCTCCCAGGTCTTTCATGGATAATCATTTATTCAACCACTCCTTAACATACTTTGAGACTGATATTTCATTTTCAATAAGTAATATGTCATCAATATATATTATTATGAAAATTAATTCACCCCCACTAAACCATTTGTAGACAAAAGAATCATGTTAACTATTTATTAAACCAAATCCTTTTATAGATTTATCAAAATTTATGTTCCATGACCTGGATTCCTTCATTAATCAATAAAAATATTTTTTCAATTTTTATATCTTGTTGGTATCCTTTGGAGTCACAAAACCTTTGTGTGGTGTAGTATAGACATCATTTAGAATCATCCTGTTAAGGAATTCTATTTTTAAATCCATTTTCATAATCTCATAGTCACGGTAAGTCATAATGGATGGTAGATTTATTATAGATTTTAACATTGAAACTAGTGAAGAGGTTTCATCATAGTCAATGCCTTGATGTTGTTTAAAACCCTTTTGGAACCATTCACACATTATAGGTACTTAATTGTGACCTAGTTTCTTCTTAAACACCAATTTTCAACAAATGGCCTTTACATCCACTTGAGGAACTACCAAAATCTAGACATGGTTTTCATATATAGAATCTATTTTAGAATTCATTGATTCTTAGAACTTGGAAACATATGGTACACTTACTACTTGTAGGTTAGAGGATTGTTATTATTAACTAATAATAATCCACTGTCCTCAGTGACTAGAAAACCATACATTTATGGTTCCCTATCTTATCTTATGACCCTATATAGTGCATGTTTCTTTGAAATAGTTTCTTCTTACAGGGGTATTTGTGGAATTTGTTCCTATTCTAGCTATTGTGTTCCATGATCCTTAACTTTGTTGAAGACTATCTCAATCCCACTATCTCTTTTAGATATTTTCTCCCTCTCAAGGAATATGGTATGTCTTTCCACTATTACCTTTTTGTATGAGGATTTATATAGGTAGTGTCCACTTGTTTCTTTAGGTTATCCTATAAAGGTAGATTTTGTGCCTCATGGTGAAGGTTTGTTACATGAAGATGCCTTAACAAACACTTCTCAACCCTACACATGTAAGTATGAAAACAATTGTTTATTTCCATTATATAAATGGTATGGTACACCATCTACGACTTTATTTGAAACTTTTTTTAGTATATGTGTTCTTGTTTCTGATAGTTATCCACAAAAAAATAATGGAAGAATCACATGACTCATCATTGATCACACCATATTTAACAAGGTGTGGTTACTCCTTTCACTTACACCATTCGACTGAGGTGTATAAAGAGGTATGATTTGTAGATAGGATCCAAAACTCTCAAAAGTAATTAATGAAACCTTGATTAAGATATTATACACCATGGTCTAGGTGGAGTTTCTTAATATTTTTACCAAGTTGGTTCTCAACTTCATATTTTTATTTTTTGAATTTATAAAAATAATTTGACTTATACCTTATAAGTATAAATATCCATATATACTAAAACCATCTATAAGATTTATAAAGTATGGGTACCCACCCCTTTCCACAATTTGAAATCATTAACACATATTTATATTAACTAGTTCAAGAATATCTTTGGACCTTTCACATTTCCCACTAAATGTGGATTTATTAATTTTACCTTATAGACATGTGTCACATGTACCAAGTAGTTTTAGTATAAAAGAATCTAAATATCTATTTTTGGTATAATTTATTCAATAAATTTTCTTTTACATGACCTAGTTATTGATTTCATAGTTGGTTGTGGTATTATTCATGTGAATTAGTTTCATTTTCTATTTCCATTACATATTTCTTGTAATCAATCACATAAAGCTAATTATTTAAATTTGAATTACCATAAAAAGTGTTATCTTTTTAAAATAAGAAATATTTATTTTTAAACATTAATATAAAATAATTTTTCAAAAGTTTTGATATAGAAATAATGTTCTTGGTAACTGAAGGTACATAATAAAAACCATTTAAAACCAATATCATTCTAGTTTGAAACATGAGGTGGTAGTCCCTGATAGCTACAACAGTAAGTTTAACTCTATTGATAGCATGCAGATCTATCTACCCTCGATTAAAAATTCTGAATCTACATGGTTCCTAGAATTGAATATATATATATATACACACAAAAATATATATATAATACCCAATTTATAGAAATAGATAAATTTCACTTGCTACAAAATGGACTTGTATCTTCCCCTTGCTTCTCTGGTTGGGTTCAATTTTTCTTCCAATTACCCTTCTTTCCACTTAGAAAACAAACAACATTCTATTCCTTTTCATTCCCCTTATTATTCCACTTCTAAGAAGGTAGAGTAAAATATTTTGGCATTGAGTTCTTCGCTTCCCCTTTCCATGTGTTTACTATAAGGACAGAAGGATTTTCATGATTCATCACTTTATCTAGTTGTAAAAGAAAATTGAGAAGATCTGGTGAGGACTTCCCAATGTTCTTCATATTAAAATTTACAACAAGGATAAAGATGCTCTAAGGGAGTGATACCAAAATGAGATTAGTTCCCATCTCATCAAGAATTTTAAACCATTAAAACTCTAGGGGATAAATTTATCCAATGATTTTGGCTATGTGAGTCCCAAATGGCGAACCATCTCCATTATTTCTCTAAAATAGAACCTTGTAAATATCAAACTGTTCTTGTCTAGCTTTCTCCTGGTAATGACCACGGTGGTTCTCAAACATTCTATACACATCCATGTTCTCAGGATACATTATGTGCTTACTAGACCTAGATGAAATCATTAAAAATTGAACTTAGATCATTTTTCTCAAATTGTTTTCATAGATGAGAAACTCTTCATCACTCTCTTATTGTGCAGGTAGATCAGGAAATGAGGATTCTAGCACATAGAATTTCTATTCATGGTGAAAAATAACCTAATGAAATATAAACCACTCCTTGAAGATAATTCTAGTGATGAGATTATATTTCTCTAATATAGATTGAAAGGATAGTGTGGATGATAAAAATTTATTTTGTTCCATAATTAATATTTTAGATTATTAGAATTTTTATTTATTACAAAATTTTGTTAGAAATAATAAATTATTTGATTTTACTAAATCTCCCACTATTTTTCCAAGTCCAAATAACTCTCAACATTGAACTCTAAATGTCTATTTTGTAGTACATTCAAGTGGAAAGGATCCATATTACTCATCGCATAACCCCAATGAGGACTGGTTAAGTTAATTGAAGATATTTAGGTAGGTAGGTCTTTGCCAACTAGGGTATTCAATTTCCTTGATCCGTTGAGTGGACTCCCCAATCCAAAAATCTTGACATGTATTTCCTCAAACTTTTCCCCAAATTTACATCACGTCTAGCGAGTTATAATTCTCTTATTGAAAGATGGTTAATTCAACCCATTACCTTCATAATAACACAAAGTTAAAAGTATTTTTCCCAACAATGGTTGGTCTAACACTTATTTGTAAGGATTTTATTCCTAATCCAGTGGTGGAAGGTCAATTCAGACTTAATATATATTTGAGTTATTTTAATTTATTATTCATAAAATTTATCATTATTTCTGTAACATTTCTTGTTTATATTAAGTGGATTAAAATAAATAATTTACCACATTAGATAAAACATTTATGAACAAAAAATTTAATTAAATGTCATCTTTTCACATTAATTCATTCAGAAATGTGATCATGATCTTCAATCTATAAAATAAAATAATTCATAGATATAAATAATTAATTAATTAAATGACCCATTAATGAGATTTATTTAATCATTGATTTAATTTGCAGACATTTAATCAACCTATTACAAGAGTAAATATATCCTATTATTGGTCTTGGAATGAGTTACAACATTCCACATGTCCACCTATGTGACATCGGGGTTGGTATCATTATGGCTCCATCATGAGCCGCCTCCATGCACCTTTGGAAAGTACATTAATTAAAAGTATTTAAATATCACAAGCTAGTGAGGGGATTTAAAGGATTGGTTAAAGTTATATTATATAAATTTCCATAGACACACAAATTCAACATAATAATAGATTGAGCAATGACTCATAGGCTATAAAATTTATTTTGATAATAAAAAATTGAAACACCATCTACTAAATTTAATTAAATAAATATCAACACATACACTGGCCTTAGTCTACCTCCTGAGTGGTCAGATATACAATGTATACACAAAAATAAATGACTAAGATTCATTTCTTTATCCATTCTTTATTATTAAGATAAACTTTCTTGAATTTATTAATTCATTCATTCATTTCCTTTCAATATAATCACTATCCAAATTAATTGTGGAGATACACATCATTAAGGTAATTCATTCAAAATAAATAGAAACCCCAATAGTTACAAGTTTTTGGAAATAAATTAATTGAGAATTTAAAATTATTTAAACAGATTATTAATTTTTCAAACACAACTCCAACCAATCATTAAAATAAGGTTTTAATGAACCAATATTAAATTTAATATAATTTAATTATATGAGTTTATTATGATAATTAATGGAATGTAATATGCATATACACTTATTGTACCTTAGAATATATGTATCCAAGGTACACGCCTGGGGCTTCAGTGTGTACTGCGACCGGACTACTTAGAATGTACTAATGAGAAACACACCATGTGTGTCCTCTTTCCATGTGACCAAGATACATTTATGGATCTTTCTCTTGTATCTTCATAGGTTACTTGGCGTGAATTGGCCAATTATATGACATGTTGTCTAAATTTATCATGCCCATGAAACCCACCGAAAGACTCAACGTGTTCTTGGGAAAGAGAATACATGACGTGTGAACTCCAGATACACACTATGTATCTCTAATAACGTGTTCCTAGATAAGAAGATCAAGGACCCATCATGTATCTCAAATGTGGGAATTGATGAACTAAAAGTAATGTACACTAGTTTCATAACATGTATGTCATTAATTCTCATGTTTTCATTCGCACGTAGTTTGACCATGTATAATGACCACACATATTACACAGATTTCTCCACTAACCCATGTAAAATACACATCATGTACATCATATACAATCCATATAATATGAAATATTATATGATAGGTTTTTGAGTCAGCACATGGAATACCCCTCATGTAATTACTATGTGGTATGTTGTGTATCCCTCCACATGGCTAGGTGAAGTGTACTAGGGTACATATTGTGCACTCTAACTACACGTCATGTAACCCTATCCTACCAATCCAAAATTCGGAAGTTGCTGAAAGAATCTCGAGTCATTGTTAATTTTTTCTTATACCTTTAGGAAAATAAAACACTGAACAAACATGATTAATATGTTAATAACATTTTAATTCAAAACAGATTAAATAGTGAATAATATGAAATAAAAATTCATCCACGATTTCATATGGATCAAAAATCAAATAAAAAATTATAAATTTTAACATAACCACTCGGATACAACTGATAGGTTTTTGGTGGAGTGAAAGTGTTTTGGTGGGTTATATATTAAAATTTATTTTAATTTTGAGTTTCAAAAAACCCAGAATGATGATCTTTCTTGTTAAATTTATAATTAATTTATTAAATATCAGAAGAAATGAATACCTAATCTTAGAAATATTTCTTTGATATAGATTATGATCCTTCTAAAATACCATTTCAGACTACCTTTGTTATAATTTGAGGATCCTAGGATAGAATATATTTAGTGGTGATCCGCACGTACTTATTTTATCTATCATCAATTCCAAATGATATCTGTGTGCTAGCACAGTGAGTCGATTGTCTTGTGTTATTCGTATTGATCACTCATCCTTCGATCTTGAAGGGATATGTCTTACATTTCATGTCCCTGAGAGGAAGAGAGAAAGTAGGATTCAATATAGGGATTCATTAGGCACAATGATTATCTGGTTTTGATTTTTGGATGAAATGCACAAATTTAGTAATTGTCTATTTATAGAGCTAGGTTTTAGGTTAAAAATTATTAAATTTCTCATTGGAACTTAAATGATATAATAATCCTTAATAAACCCCATTTTACATAACAATAATAATATTATTATTATTATTATTATTATTTTGTGATGCATGCCAACTTACTTAATAATTAATATTATTTAACTGGTTTTTCAGTTAATATTTTTCCCCAGACTCAGCCTTGGTCCGTTCAAACTCCTATAGCATTTATTGAACTCCAGAATAAATATGTTATATAAATATTTAATTCAAAAATAAAAAATTTTGATTGATAAAACAAGGATATAATTATCTAATATTCTTGAGAATAATATTTATCTAGTTATTTGAATTCAATTAGAATTTAATTGAGATCATTAAAAACACTTAGTGTGTGATTGGTTAAGGTTATTTCTCATTGGTATTTGGAGGTATTTTCTGAATTCAAAGATTACTATCTAGTAATGGGTCAAGGTACCCAATAGAAATATCTTAATGACACAAAGTAAAAAACCACATAATAATGATCACTATTTAATATAATACCTTTATCATAATATATCATCAAGATAGTTTTATAAATGTGTCACCAACCTATATACTAAATATGTCTTTATATGAAAATATGAAATAAACACGCCATTTAACCATGGATGTGGAATTTAATATAATGGTTATCTTCCAATCAAAGGGTTAATATATCAACTTCCATAAAAATGGAAGGGAAAAATCCTTCATTGGTTTATCCATTAATGACATGTCAGTCATGATGAACCCAATGTGTCATTCCTCATCAATAATATATGTCGTTGTGGTATTCATCTGAAAATATAAGTGTGTGATTCATCACATGCATTAATGATAATATTAATGTCTATGTAACATTAAACATCCCCGCATATAACAATATTTTATGACATCCAAACATGTATTATTCCAAATGGAGGGTCTATTATCATATTCTACCATCAAGTAGATTACCATGTATGAACTTCATGAGAGTAAGCCTCATCTTCTTATGTATACTCACACCTAATAGTATAACACTCTGTTTCTCATCATCAGACGTTATTCGATCATAGAACAATATTTAAGAACATCATCATAACACTTCAAGGTTATCATCGTAGAAGGTAATTATTATGGCCTTATAAATGAGATGTATAATCAAGTACATTATTACATTATATTCATGTAGAATAATGAAAAATATGTATTAATAAATTTTATTAATATTCAACACATTGAATATACTTGTAATAAATGTATAAAAACGGTCATAGGATAAAAACTCCCACAGTTTCTTATCAAGTCAATAATAATTACGATGTTATTGTCATTCACCTTAATAGTGACCTGAAATATTTAATTTATTATTATAATATTTTGTATTATTTTAACATGAAAATTTTATCTAATAAAAATGAGTTTATAAATTTGTGTTTCAAAATTATAGTTCAAGGTAATATAAATATTAAAAATATTTTGACTCTATTACTTGATAATCGAGGAAATATGGTATAAAAGTTTTAGTTTAATACATTTAAGGAGTATGTTCATGTGGAACATGGAGAATATTAGCAGTAATAAGGTAGTTTTTAAAGAATTATATGGATATTAGGAGAGAAGGAGAATAAATATATGAGATAGTGAATACTAAAAATGAGAATAAATACATGAAGTTAAATTAAAAAATAAATATATGTACATAAGTGATATGAAAAAAAATCTTTAGGATGTTTATAAATAATCTGGAACTTTTTATGATCACTTTTCATTCATTAATGAATCTATTTATTCACTTAAAAATTTTGGTTTTTTAGTATTCATCTAGTTATGAAAAAATAAAAAATACATAAATAGTTATGCATAGAATTCACGTTAGGAATAATAAATGAAAAATATATAATAAGTTTACCTCTTTAATTATCCATTATATAAATTTCAAAAAATAAAACCATGTATGTGTTCTGAAAAGGGGATCCTAACTATTATTTTTAAAGAACTACACTTATACATTCATTACTGATATGGTCCACAGAGACTCCTCCAAATGTATTCTCTTTAAATAAAATTTCCCATTTTTTCCACATTAAAATAAGGTATTAGAAAAAATTACTAACATAATAAAATGTCAAAGATTTATTTATAACATCCTGTATTTTTAAAAGGAGACAATATGTTCGATAGTGTACATAATACACCACATCAAACATAAGGGAACAACTGAATATTATTATGATACCTTATAACCTATATTGTAAAATGAAGGGAATTAACAGTATTGATTGATTTATAAAGAACTATATGCATGTATATTTAATTAATTCTTTTGTGAACAATTAATTATAAATGAAAATAAAACTCTTTTTAATTAAAAGGAAATTTTTTTATCAAAAACTATTTAAATGAAAATAAGTGAATTTATACAATAATAAAATCATAATTTATGGAATTTATTAATGAAATATATATATAATATACTCAATGCAATGTTTATAATTCATCAGATATTTTTTTTAGACATGATATAAGAATAAATTCAATTTTTCATAAAAAAGGAGTATTTTTTAAAAAAATACAGTTTTACAGCCTTTTGACGGAGAACCCATTTTAAATATATATTTTTACACTTTTATAAGTTATTTTTAACAAAATAAAATTATTCTTTAGAATTAGGACATTAAAATTTAGTTTGGATAAAGTTTTGGTATTTTTCTTATAACTTTCATATTTTAATGAATAATGAAAAATACTACATTTTAATTCAAAATTTATTTTTCATATAATTTATTTATATATTTATATTGTACTTTTAACTGTATTTATATTTTAATTAAACTATTTTTTTATTTAATCCAATTTAGTTCATTGAAGTCAATTTCAAGTTTAAATAATATATAAAAACATTTCAAACTTTTGAGTGTTTCACTTTAAAAACCTGTTTTTTGTTTTGTTTATAGAATTAATTTTAAATAAAATATTCCAAATTATGTTAATTGAATTTGATAAAATGGATTAAATATTTGGAATAATAAGGTAAAAAATATTTTTTTAGGTTAATTTATTTTTATGGTATAAATAATTTACCCTGGTAAAAAAATTATTTATAGTATTAAAGTGAAATTTTGACAAGGGTTAAATTTAAAAGATAAAACATAACATACCTAAAAACTAAAACATTTAATGGTTATTTTAGGGGTTTCTAGACCATAAAAATCCTATAAAACCTTAGTTACAATAAAAAATCATGTAAATTAATTCCACCTCTATATGGTTGGTTTTTTAATGTAAAATAATCATTAAATAAATCACTTGAACCCACCTCTCTACAAGTATAAATACCACATCTCTACCACACTATTTCATCCCAAAAAGACTTATACTCTAACAATCTCTACCCAAACATTTCCTCCACACTATCCCCATGTACATGTTCTAATGGTCTCACAAAAATACCAAATCCAAGGTCCTCAATGGTCTTTAAAGGAGGGGATATTAAAGAGGTAATTTTCTCAAAGTACCTCTCTTAATTGAATTAGTTTTCTACTTTATACTCACCTCCTTCATCCATAAATTAATTATTACTCCATAATAATGTATATACAGTATTTTTCTATTTCAAATGGAATATATCATATCCATTTCATTTCTCACCTCCTCTTATTCAAATAAACGAAATTGTTGTCCAAGTAATGCCTGTTAATCTCCTTTATAAATAATGGTTTCATTCTTTTTTCCTTTACCACCTTCATGGCTGGTCTTAAAACCATTAATCTGGTCAAAAAATATTTTAATATGCATATTATAACCTATTTCATATTTTTATTTTTTATATTAAATATACCTTCATTCTTTCCATATCGTTGTTATACGATAACTTTGTTTGGGGACGTGTGGATTACCACCTCCTCAAAATGATGTGATTCATTCACAAATCAAATGGAATGTATTAAGGATTTTTTTATTAAAAATATATGATATAAAAAAAATTAATTCTACTATAATTATATTATATATTTATACATATTAATATACATTTCATTTGATTTCACTCTTTCAATACGATAGGAAAAATGAAAATAGTGTTCATGCGTACGTACGACCTGCCATCTTCATGAATGGTGTTTTAAGTTTTTCTTAAAAGATTATTATAAATAATTTAATATGAATATGTATGATATTTATATCATGTTTTATATTGTGTAGATTTCGGACCTAAGACCACATGGATAATTTGCATCAAAATAAGATCATTTTTTACTCAAGTACTGAATATCGACAAAATGTATGATATGAACGTAAATAATTATGTAAATTTTATAACATGGTAACAAGTCATATTAAAGGAATAATAAACGTGAAAATGTTCAAAATAAATTATGAATTAACAGAATTTTATTATTATTGAACATAATGATTTTACATGATGAGTCGGACTCAATATAAGGGGTTTTCTAAACTCAATTTCCACTCATTTGGTTTTACGTATACATCATTGATTATATAATGACTAGTTTATGTGTGTAATAACTGTTTATTTATTTATGATGTAATTTCAACTTCCCTTTATTTGAATATAATATTGCTACACATAATCTCCCCATTGATAAATTTTTACGTCATTTATACGAACATTGTAACGGAAATCTTAACTCAATCTTTTTTTATTGAGTTAAATATGAATGTCATGGGTATCATTTTACCAAGAATATGTTTGAATGACCTGAAATTATTTTACACTAAATATCAACTTATATTGTGTGTAGTTATATTTTTCACATGTATTTATGACATTCATTAAACTTTAATCTAATGATATGATCTTTTTAAGGGACTCTGTATCAATATCATTTCATTGAGTCATATCATGATATTATGAACCTTTATTATCTATTAAAGTGTATATAAGACCCTTTTGACATGTTATATCATGAATTACTATATTATAATGATATCTAAATTTTTTTAATGTTATTAATTAATGAATTTTATTCAATTTTTTCTCATGTGGTAAGGGAGTCTTTAACTAAAACATTGTTTTAAATGTTTTAATGATTTTTTATTTTAAATATTTCTCATTAATGTCCATGTTTTCAAAATAGTTTCATGGATTTATTTATATGGACATAAATGTTTTAAAATATTAATTATATAATTTATTTTAAATGTTTCAAATTGGTATGGGACACTTTGATTAAAAAATAACTTTTATAAATTCTTTAAAGTGGTTTTTTGAAATGGATTGTTTCTTTAACATATGTGGTGACAACGACATTTTTGTCGTTGCAACCATTATTTGATATTTGGATTCCTCTACATGTCATAATTTTTTTAAAAGAAAAATAAATACTATATACCCTTTCCATTTATTTTGTTATTTCAAATGGTTTTGATAAAGGATTGATTATGTCAATATCATGAAATGATCTCTTGTGATTGCAATATGGAAATGTTATTTTTCCTTTACGCATGTTTTATGTGTTATGATTATGTTATGGTTCTTGGTCATTTCTTATGTATATGGGTTGTTCCATGATAAACTGAGGGAAGGTGCGCACATTATATATCTCAAATGCAATGTGTAGTGAGACAGACGTAAATGTTAAGGTTTCTCCTAAGAGATTTAGGGAATATAATGTGATGGGTATTTCAAACATAACCATAAAGGATAGTCCCTATGTAGATATGAAAGCTAAAATGTATGTATGTTATGAATTCCAAAATTTACCTTTATGATTCCTGATTTATTTGAGTCTAACAAAAATCTTTTGATTTCATGAGTT
Organism: Viscum album; assembly: GCA_963277665.1. Classification (NCBI taxonomy): domain Eukaryota; kingdom Viridiplantae; phylum Streptophyta; class Magnoliopsida; order Santalales; family Viscaceae; genus Viscum; species Viscum album. The sequence continues at coordinate 165,941,834 of OY728165.1, read as the reverse complement.
ATGTTAAAGAGTTTTTTTTTATGGATGAAAATTATGATTTTGTGAAAATGTTTTCATAGGTTTAAAATATTTATATACTAACTATTTTATTCCTTATTTTATATTCCTTATTGATATTTTTATGATCATCCCAAGTTTTTGAAATGTATCCCATAGGGCATGTGGATGGGTAAGATAATTGAATAAGTTAAGAATAATTTTATCAAGAAAATAAATCATGTTTATTTTTTAAAGAGTTTTATTTTGTGGAAGAAATGGATACTATTTTAGTTGTATCCACCTTGTATAAATTTGAGTTTTTATGTAATAGTTATGGCCTATTATCTAAAACCCTAAACCTTAAAAGATCCTCGATGTGAATTAAAGTAAAATTATTTACTTAACTCAAGATTAAGTAATGTTTCAGGTAGGTTCCTTATAGTTGGTATCAAAGGAAAGAATTAGACAACTTTAGAGATTGTGAGTTTTGGTTAAACATATGGTAACATTATATGACTATTATTTTGGTTAAATCCTTTTTTATTACTTTTTTAGATTGATGAAATTTGTTACAAATAGAAGGAGGAGAATCTCAAACAGCATTCATATCTCTTCCAAATTACATAATTGCAACAATTATTGAAAATTCATGTTCGGATGATTCTAAAAAAAATCTAACATACAAATCTTTTTAAAATAGTTTTATGAGATATCAAACACCTCATATATACTCGATTCCATCGTGGAGCATGGTTTTTTTTTAATAAAATCTTAGTTTCTCAATATTCTCATATTTCAAAAAAGGTAAATATTCCCATGTAATTTCCACATATTTAACCTTATCAAAATATTTTGAAGCACACTATGATTTTGAAAAAGTAGTTGAATAAGGAGACCCTTTCTCATCCTATTTATACATGATTTTAAAATATAGTATTTCTGAAAAAAAAACTTATGGTGTTTTAAAATGACCATTGATTTAAAGTTTCTAGTCAAAACCAGTCTGAATGATGTATAAAAATGAAGTTTTATCAGATTTTTTGAAATTATATGTCATACATGATTATTTTCTAAAAATATTTTCTGTGAACACTCATACGACCCATGTTGTACAAGGTTTACTTGGATAAAGGAAGAAAGTTATTTTTAAGAATCTCAAAATGATTATTTCAATGCATGGACCTTCTATAATCATGAACAAAATGACGATGAAACCAAATGGTTATAATGATCAAGGTATGATGTTACTTCATTTGATAAGATTTTTATTAAAACATATGCAATTGAAATAAAAAAACTCCATGAATTAAGATGTTGAAGTCATAATGATTTGTAATGAAAATGATAGAAATAAGATAACCTTTGATGTTAAAACTTGTTATGGTTATTTTTTAGGATTTTATCTCGTATTGGGATTATTTATATGAATGATAGAGTTTTATAAAAAAGGATAACCAGACTGATGGGTCGTCACATCCAAAAAGGTTGTGAGAATCAAACAGACAACGGAAGGGATACAAGGGTGCATCACCTACCACTAACCTACATGAATTCCCTGGTTTGTAGGTTTTTTTCTTTTTATTTAAATGATTTTATAGAATAATAATAAGTTTATTTTTGGAAATTATGTTTTATCAAATGGATATCCATGGAATTAGAAACTGATTTGGGAATTAAGTGATAAATGTTATTTTGGAAGTTATGAACTATTTTGAGAACCCTAAATGCCTAAGTAAAATAGAATAATATGAGATTTTATTTGAGGATTAATGTATGAATTTGATTTTGGAAGAATCTATGTTTTTATATAGGTCTTATGGTGATTCGAGTAATTTATAGAAATAATTAACCTATATTGGAGAATATGGGATCTTGGAAATTACATTTTTGGTATGAGACATTAAGGGTGGTTGATTTTATTTGGAGATAAATATTAAAATTTGTAACGCCCCTACCCCAGTTACCCAGAGTTAGTGCATTATTTTAATACATTGGCATGATTACAAGGAATCAAGTCCCGAAGGACCGATCGATTTAGAAGTCTTGTAAAATAGATTACATACATGAATATTACATTACACTTCTTGACATACAAAATAACATAAATAATCCTTCACGAATGCCATTATCCCTTGGCTTAACCCAGAATATCAATCACAATACACTTCTTGGGATCCTGGTAAAAATAAAACATAGAAAGGGGTGAGCTCAGATGCTCAGTAAGGATAACAATACAAAGGAAACTTTCATAATTAAGCATAAACATTTAAGGCAATGTATAACTAAAACAAAAGCCTTTTAAACTTGAACTTTTACATAATATGGAAAAAATAAAATGAAGTAATGTCATTTACTTATTCACATGGATATTCTACTAGTCGAATAATCACATGCAATATCACTAACCATTTTCATAATGATGGAATGCATAATTCCGGACTATCATAACCACATAGTCAAGGCCTTGTGCCAAGACTACAAATAAGATTTTGTCAAGGCCTTGTGCCAAGACACTAGTTTGTCTCATGAGACCTAAAGATGCATCAAAAAGCTATAGCGGGATCCACCCATCACTTATTAAGTCCAATTCATTCCTCATATGAACAGTTTTAAACATAACATAAACATTCGTATTAAAACTGGCATACGAAATGTCAATACTTTATCCCTAAACCATGAATGATATAAAAATAACACATCCATAGTCAAAAATATCACAAAACATTCAATACAATATGGAATATTTGTTTCATAATAAATCATCATCAAACAAGTTTAAAATCCATTAAAGGATGTCGACATAGATGAAAATGATTTTTTAAAACTCTTTGAGAGAAATCTCCATTTTTCATGAAAACATTTAAAAGTCACACAATTTATAAAGGAAGACATTTAAAGATATTTTTTGAATCAAAATGTCCCATACCACTTTGAAACTTTTCAAAGGAATTTAAATTTTAAAAAAATTCATGTCCATATAAATAAATCCTTAAAAACCATTTTGAAAACATGGACAATAATAAGAACGATTTAGAAGAATAAATATTTAAAACATTTAAAATGATGTTTTAGTAAAAAGATCCATAAAAATAATCCCTTTGAAAAATATTTTATGAAATATGGACATGGATAATAAATATTTCCCAGTGGATACTTATGTAAAAACAACCTCGAATAATAAAGAGATCGTGAAATTAACCCTTACACATTTGGTAACTTACGAAACATACACCTGATTGAAATAAGTATCATACAGTGAATATGTAAATACACATAAATTAAAGTGTATTAAACAAATAATACAATTATGGGAAGTAAATACACCACACAAAAGGTAATAGTGTCAATATGGCATGAATCTCACGGGAATAAGGAATGAGATGAAAACCCCTTACCTTGCACTTTCCTTTAGTCGAGGGTACGTTTAACCTCATTTATGAAGACCAAAGTATTTTATTAAATTATACCAAAACCATATTACTATTTGTGATATCATACATTATTCATTTATGACTTTTTACTACCCATATAATAATAATTTCCATGTTAAATTAACATTTTGGGTAATAATCGCTTTCTTTATGGTACGTGTTTTAACTTGTTACTCTTGATTGTATCACTTAGATCATGATTTAAATAATTCAATAATATAAATCATGATTTATATATCATATATATTTCTAATATAATTATGTATAATAGATATATATGTGAAATGGAAAACACCGTTTAGGGAGACGGTAGTCCGTACGTACGCATAAACGTTGTTTCCGTTTTCATAACGTATTGAACGAAAACTAAGTGAATAAAATATATGTAAGTACATGTGTATATATATATATATATATCCAATAGAATTATTATTTCATATATTACAAACATATTAGTAATATATATTTTTATAATCATCGATGAATGGTGAATGTTGAAATGAATCTCATCGCGCCGTGGAGACGGTAATCCGTATGTACGCACGAGCGACAATATCATTTCCATAAAGGTGTGGAATTGGATGGTATATTAATTTTACAGAGACATTATCATATTATTTTCATTATTTATATCCATATTACTCATCATTATATCCATCCAAATAACATAGTGTTGAATAACAAATTACACCACGGCCTGGAGACGGTAAGTCGTACGTACGCACGTATGGTGACATTATCATTCATAAAATGGATATAATAATGAATATAGTTGTGAAATATTTATAATAACATCACATTATATATAAGATACTGGGTTTATCATTTTATAATGTAAATAACAAATAAATAAGAAGTGGAAGAAGAAAGGAACTTGAAAGAGGGTGGTGAAAACATTACCTCTTCTTCAGGTTCTTCCTTTTGATTTGATAAAAAGGGCTCCTTAGGTTGGGTTTCTGATCAAAATAAGGCCTCTAAGTTGAATTTAGGGAAGTTGAGATAATATTTGGTCAAGTTTTGGCCGAGAAAAAAGGCTTTTAAGGTATTAATTTGAGAGAAGGGTGAGTGCCCTTTTATAAGAGGGGTGAGAGGCACCTTTGGAAAAGCTAGAAATATTATTTTATAATAAGTTCATATTCGGTTTCTAATGGCTCAAAATTGGATTATTTAAATTTTAAGGTGGGGATAGGTCAAAAAAAACTCAACCAATAGGTTTTAGATAGGTTTGGGTCACTATATTAACTTTATCTTTTTTATTTAACTCTTAGTTAAATAGTTTGACATTTACCATATCTCTTTGTATTTTTATATTATATAGTCAATAAACATAATATAAACCTTCAAGAGACCCCCAAGTGTTCAATTAATAATACACATATAAATATATAAGTCCTTTTTCCAAACCTTAGACTTTTAGGAATAGAATATCAATTAATAATATAACATTTGTTTTAAAAACTCCTTTATGTCAATTTTAACACTATTTAATAATTGATTTTTGTTAAAGTCTTAAAAACTTTATTAATTCAAACAGAATTAATTTAAGTGATCATAAAATGTCATATTAACCAATAAATGTTTTTTATGTCATCAAAACATTCAAATTATATTTTTTTAACATTTATAATACTAATTATTTGATTCTTTCATTAATAAAGAAAATATTGCATCATTAATGTGTCATAAATAAATTAAAATATTAAATGTCTAAAAATTATAAATAAAATAACATTATGTAGTAAATCTTTTTATATTTCTAATTAATATTTATAGTAAAAAATATAACATATATAACCCTATGTAAAAATTGTTTTTCTAAAAGATATATGCTTATGTCATTTTTGTATTTACTTTAACTTAATTAATATAAAGTGCCATTATCACTTACAAGTGGATCCATGGGGTCCCAAAATCGACCCAAAGATTCCCATGGTCGGACATGTATCAACCAATATGGTTAGGACATGTTTTAGGGTAATTTATTATTATTATAATATTATTTGTTTACCCTTATTTACCGGATTTACCCTTAAACCATGGTAAATAAAATATTTACCGAAGTAATTATTCAAAATTTATAAAAAAAAATTTACCTATTTACAAAATTTGGACCTCCTGATTCTAAATATATAATCCATTTTTCTAAATTCAAAACACAGAAGTGGCAGAAATTAATTTAAAATTAATTCCAGTTGTTAAAACAAAACGCGTGTTTTTAAGAGATAATAACTATCAAAATATTGGCACTTGCTTATGTTCAGTTTAAATGTGAAATTACGTAAAATGACCAAAAAATGGATTAAATGGTGAAAATATAATCTAATTATACTCTAAAATCACTCAAATTGATAATTTATCACTATTAATTATTTCGATTAAAAAATTTGTTTTTAATTAATATTTAGTAATTTTCACTATTCATCAAAATATGAAAGTTATCTAAAAAGTACCAAAAATTCACCCTAAGATAATTTCGGTATTCTGAATCCAAAAATGAAGTCCATTTTGAAAGATAAAATGTATAAAATTTCAAAAAGTGTTCATTACTTTTCATAATGGCTAGTTTGATTGGTTGCGGTGTGTGTTAGAACTCGAAGTTGCATACAACACACGCTACTGTATTATTCGAAGAGAAGCGTACCGTGGTATCTTGGGGTGTTACATTCTCCCCTCCTTTAATAAATTGCATTCTAGAAATTTGATATTATTTTTCAAAAATAAAAAGTTGAAAATAGAAAATACCTTTGGGAAAACCCATATCAGAAATTAGGTTAATAAAATTTAGTCTTAATAAGAGGAAAAGGGAAATGAAAGGGTTGCAACCAAATTATGATCTCTATTAGGAGAAAATTGGTGGCAATTAGAGACATATAATTTTTTGAAAAAAGTAAATATTTATTGGTAGTGATTGAGTTCATCAATCACAAACAAGTGTAAAATTGAGGGCCTTGAATTCATCAATCTATGATGATTTAAAATACCATCGGTTCAACAAAATATATGGTATTAGGATAACACATTTTTGGTTTTAAGATCCCTTTACTAAAGTATAAGAATTAATTACTTCATAGAATAAGAGAAGAGTAAAAATATATACTTGACAAGTAGAGTCTCATCCTTTAACTAATTTCAACCACAAACTCATCTTTCACTCTAAAAGATACTAGAATGTATAAATAATTTTCTATTTATCTTATTCGTGTAGGGTTCAAAAAAGTGAATTTATAGTTCATCGACCAGATTTTAAAAACAAAGACTACATTATTCAATCCAGGACATTACGTGGGCCAGTGGTAAGTGATACACCCTTTTCGCCTTTTGGTTTCGGGTTCAAGTCTCGTGGCCTTACCAGACGCGATGGGTTACCGCCCGACCTCCGTGTTGTCCTTTCATGGAAATCCAAAAATAATATCAAACTAGAATTATCCAAAATACTTCTGTCCAAACTCATAGTCCAAAATTTATAAGGAATTTAAACACAATGAAGATCCTTTTTTCTGCTTAATAACATGTGAACACCTTCATCATGTATTCTTTTAAAACACTACAACATCCTGAATTACCATAAAACCTTATTTATTACATTCATGATCCCTTATTCCTTATAGAATACTGGATATACTCCTTCTATCAAAAAAATTTTAAAACTCCAACAATGATGGAATATACAAATCATTAATCAGTTTCAAGGTAGTCTAGAATATCCAATATAATTTATCCAAATCAATCATGTATTATTCCAAAATCATTGCCTCAGTATAAGAACCATATTATGGTTTATCTTTCTCTCAACCATATATTTTCCAAAAAATTTAACCTGTTATTGAGTCATTTTTCTTGGTTCCACACAATCTCAAGTCCTTAATGAAATAGTACTGCAGTACAATCCTTATATACTCCATAATTTTTATAATCGGTACATATTTGATACAACACTCAAATGACATAATTTTCTATTAAAAACATATTAACTCTAATCATTCCTCCTCTTATGTGGTAGTATCATAACTTGACTATTATCCAATAGAATAATTTGGGGCGTACTCTGATGATTTGGAAATTGGTTCGCGTAGTGTCCCAACTCCATGCAGATGAAGCATTGTACATTTGAAACCTTTTTCTTACCCTTACAGTCACGTACATGGTTTCATTTTTCTCCACACTTATAACAAACTCACATTCCATTCAAGCAAGTTCCAGGGTGTTTCTTCCCACAGTTATCACATATGGGAAAATTATTCTTTTCCCTCTTCCCTTTATCCATCTTTCTTTCTTTCACCCTTTTCTTCTCTTGCTTCCCTTCAAACCCATAGGACTCAGAGAATTCTTTACTTATCTTATTAACACATTATATTATTTCTTCAGATATTGAGAATACATGGGAGACTATTTCCCTTCTAAATGGTGGCTTAATACCATGAAAGATATGATCTTTCTTACTCTTTGGATCATACGTATTACTGGATTTCACATTCCTTCTACTGGGTGCCATTTCTATACAATGGCATAAACTAGTTCAGTTTATGAATTGCAATGAATAATTCCAAACTTGTAAAATACCTAACATAAATTGAATGGTTTATGGATATAATCCATACTCATAAATATTTTTTCCTTTAGGAATTATATACTCATAAACTCTTCATAATTACTTATAAAGAAAATGAGAATTATCCTAAGCATATCCCCCGGGAGTGTCATAACCAAGAGTGCAGCATGACTCGTTGTTGTGCACCAGTTCCCATTCGAGTCTATCTCAAAGCGGTGTTTTTGGGTTTTACCCCTAGTTACATCTGTTCCAGATCCTCCTCCACCTGCTCGTATCCAGATAGGGATGTATTTTCTTAGAAAACTCACAAAATCTCTACATTACCAAAATTCTAAGAATTTCTTCTATACTAATCCTCAAAGTCTATCTTAGGTCTATGTGATCTAATCAGAGTTTATCTAAATCTAGCTTCCAAGGTTATTTCTAAAATTACTCTAATACCACCTGTAACGCCCTGACCTCAGTTACCCAGAGTCTGTGCATTTTTTAATACATTGGCATGATTACAAGGAATAAAGTCCCAAAGGACTGATCGGTTTAGCAGTCTTGGAAAATATATTACATACATGAATGTTACATTACACTTCTTAACATACAAAACAACATAAATAATCCTTCACAAATTCCATTATCCCTCGGATTAACCCTTTATATCAATCACAATACACATCATGGAATCCTAGGAAAAATAAAACATAGAAAGGGGTGAGTTCAGATGCTCAGTAAGGATAACAATACAGCGAAAACTTTCATAAATAAGCATAAACATTTAAGGCAATGTATAACTAAAACAAAAGCCTTTTAAACTTGAACTTCATTATAATATGGAAAAAATAAAATGAAGTAATTCCATTTACTTATTCACATGGATATTCAACTAGTTGAATAATCACATGCAATATCACTAACCACTTTCATAATGGTGGAATGCATAATGGCAGACTATCATAACCATATAGTCAAGTCCTTATGCCAAGACTACAAATAAGATTTTTTCAAGGCCTTGTTCCAAGACACTAGTTTGTCTCATGAGACCTACTGATGCATCGAGTAGCTATAGCAGGCTCCACCCTTCACTTATTATGTCCAATTCATTCCTCATATGAACAGGTTTAAACATAACATAAACATTCATATTAAAACTTGCATATGAAATGTCAATACTTTATCCCTAAACCATGAATGGTATAAAAATAACACATACACAGTCAAACATATCAAAAAACCTTCAATACATTATGGAAGATTTGTATCATAATAAATCATCTTCAAATATGTTTGAAATCCATCAAAGGATGTTGACATAGATGAAAATGATTTTGTAAATCTCTTTGAGATAAATATCCCTTTTTCATGAAAACATTTAATAGTCACACAATTTAGAAAGGAATAAATTCAAAGACATCTTTTTAATCAAAATTTCATATACCAATTTGAAACTTTTCAAAGGAATTAACATTTTAAAAACATTCATGTCCATATAAATATATCCTTAAAAACCATTTTGAAAACATAGTCAATAATGAGAACGATTTTGAAGAATAAATATTTAAAATATTTAAAATGATGTTTTAGTAAAAATTTACTTAAAAATAATCCCTTTGAAAAATCTTTTATGAAATTTGGACATGGATAATAAATATTTCCCAATAGATACTTACGCAAAAACAACGTCGGATAATAAGGAGATTGTGAAGTTAACCCTTACCAATTTGGTATCTTACGAAACATACACCCAATTGAAAGAAGTATCATACAATTAATATGTAAATACACATAAATTAAAGTGTATTACACAAATAATACAATTATTGTCAGTACAAATACTACACAAAAGTTAATAGTGTCAATATGGCATGAATCTCACGGGAATAAGGAGTGAGATGAAAACCCCTTACCTTGCACTTTCCTTTAGTCGAGGGTACGTTTAACCTCCTTTATGAAGACCTTAATATGATATTAAATTATACCAGAACCATATTAATATTTATGATATTTTACATTATTCATTTATTACTTTTTAATACCCATTTAATAATAATTTCCATGTTAAATTAACATTTCATGTAATAATCGCTTTCTTTATCGTACGTGTTTTAACTTATTACTCTTGATTGTATCACTTAGATCATGATTTAAATACTTCCAGAATATAAAAAATGATTTATATATCATATATATTTAGAATATAATTATGTATAATAGATATATATGTGAAATGGAAAACACCGTTTATGGAGACGGTAGTCCGTACGTACGCATAAACGTTGTTTCCGTTTTCATAACGTATTGAACGGAACTAAGTGAATAAAATATATGTAACTACATATATATATATATAAAGTATAATTATTATGTCATATATTACAAACATATTAGTAATATATATTTTTATAATCATCGATGAATGGTGAATGCGGAAATGAATCTCATCGCGTCATGGAGACGGTAATTCGTACGTACGCACGAGCGACAATATCATTTCCTTAAAGGTGTGGAATTGGATGGTATATTAATTTTATAGAGAAATTATCATGTTATTTACATTATTTATATACATATTACTCATCATTATATCCATCCAAATAACATAGTGCTGAATAACAAATTACACCACGGTGTGGAGACAGTAAGCCGTACGTACGCACGCATGGTGACATTATCATTCATAAAATGGATAGAATAATGAATATAGTTGTAAAATATTCATAATAACATTACAGTATATAGAAGATACTGGGGTTATCATTTAATAATGGAAATAACAAATAAAGAAGAAGTGGAAGAAGAAAGGAACTTGAAGGTGGGTGGTGAAAACATTACCTATTCTTCATGTTCTTCCTTTTGATTTGATCAAAAGGGATAATTAGGTTGGATTTCAGATCAAAATAAGGCCTCTAGGTTGAATTGATGGAATTTTATAGAATATTTGGGCAGGTTTTGGCCAATTCAAAAGGCTTTGAAGGTATGAATTTGAGATAAGGGGGAGTGAGATTTTATAAGAGGGGTGAGGGGCACCTTTGGAAAAGCTAGAAATATTATTTTATAATAAATTCATATTCGGTTTCTAATGGATCCAAAGTGTATTATTTAAATTTTAAGGTGATTATAGGTCTAAAACCACTCAACCAATAGGTTTTATATAGGTTTTGGTCACTATATTAACTTTATATATTTGATTTAACTCTTAGTTAAATAGTTTGACATTTACCATGTCTCTTTGTATTTTTATATTATATAGTCAATAAACTTACTATAAACTTCCAAGAGACCCAAAAGTGGTCCATTAATAATACAAATATCATTATATAATTAATTTGGCCTAACCTTATATTTTTACGAATAGAATATCAATTAATAATATAATATTTGTTTTAAAAACTCCTTTATGTCAGTTTTGACACTATTTAATAATTGATTTTTTTTAAGTCTTAAAAACTTTATTAATTCAAAAAAATTCATTTAAGAAATCCTAACATTTAATATTAACCAATAAATGTTTTTTATGTCATCAAAACTTTCAAATTATATTTATTTTATCATTTATTATACTAATTATTTGATTCTTTCATTAATAAGGAAAATACTGCATCATTATTGTGTCATAAATAAATTTAATTATTAAATGTATAAAAATTATAAATAAAACACCATTTTCAATGAAATATTGTTAGCTTTGTAATGAATATTTATAGTCAAAAATATAACATATATAATCCTATGTAAAAATTGTTTTTCTAAAACATATATGCTTATGTCATTTTTGTATTTACTTTAACTTAATTAATATAAAATGTCATTATCACTTACAAGGGGATCCATAGAGTCCCAAAGTCGACCCAAAGATTATAATGGTTGAACATTTATCAACCAATAGGTTTAGGACATGTTTTAGGGTAATTTATTATTATTATTATATTATTTTTTTACCCTTATTTACCTGATTTACCCTTTAACCATGGTAAATAAAATATTTACCGAAATAATTATTCAAAATGTCTAAAAATAAAAGTTAACTATTTACATAATTTGGACCTCTTGATTATAAATATGGAATCCATTTTTTTAAATTCAAAACTTATAATTGGAAGAAATTAATTTAAAATTAATTCTCGTTGTTAAAACAAAAAGCGTGTTTTTAAGAGATAATAACTATCAAAAGATTGGCACTTGCTTATGTCCTGTTTAAATGTGAAACTATGTCCAATGACCAAAATTGGATTAAATTGTAAAAATATAATCTAATTATACTCTAAAATCACTCAAATTCATAACTTATCACTATTAATTATTTCGATTAAAAAAATTGTTTTTAATTAAAATTTAGTAATTTTCACTATTCATCAAAATATGAAAGTTATCCGAAAAGTACCAAAAATTCACCCTAAGATAATTCCGATATTAATAATCCAAAAATGAAGTCCATTTTGAAAGATAAAATGTATAAAATTTCAAAAGATGGGTATTACTATTTATAACGGCTAGTTTGATTGGTTGTGGTGTGTGTTAGAACTCGAAGTTGCGTACAACACATGCTACTGCATTATTCAAAGAGAAGCGTATAGTGGAAGCTTGGGGTGTTACAAAATTTATCTTGGAAGACTATGTTATCAAATACTTCTAATTTTTGGGTTTTAATTTTGGTTTGGATTATTTTGATGAATTTTAAGGAAAATTATTTATCAAATGGTCTATGTTGAACTTTGGGTTTTACTTTTCAATTTTGGTGATTAAATGTCATTTTTTATCATACAATGGTGTAATGTTTTGGGGAATTATCTGATCTTATCCTAAACTTTTTGTGTTTGGGTAATGTTTCAAGACTGGATGAATATATAGTTAATATTTTTTGAATTGTGTGATTCTCTAGAAGTTGATTCAAGTGCTTCAGGTGTGACTAAATAATCCTGAATACTCATAATTTGGAGAAAAATATGAGTTTGTGGTATAAATTTATTAATGGATGAAACTATAATTGAAAATTAAGTATGTTTCCTTATGTTATTAGTCAATCTCGTAAATAAATTCCCCAACTTTATGAAAAGTATCTTATAATAAAAACATTTTCCATTTACTTTTCCTACTACAAAATCAAAGATCGTTTAACCCATCAAAATTTTGTGGTTGAATGATTGTTGACTTTCTCATGATCATGTTTTCTATCACTATACATCAGAACAATATGGTTAGTTTTTCATCCATATCCATTTTTTCTTATATGGAATCCTAATATGTGCTATCTTGGGTGACCATTCTACTTCTCTTTCTTTCTTTTCAAGTGGTAGATTTATTAATCCTTTTTCTAATGTGGGAATGAAATAAAGGTATCTTGAAGTTTCATAACTTAGTTACCAAACCCAAATTCAAATGGTTAGGATGAAATTTCTAAAAGGGAGAGAAGGTAACTTACCATGTTTTTAAAAGGACACAATACGTTTGATAGTGTACATAATACACCACATTGAACATAAGCGAACAACTGAATATTATTATGATAATTTATAACCTAGCTAGTAAAATGGTGGTAATGAAAAGTATTAACTTATTTATAAAAAAATTTAAACATACATTTAATTAATTCTTTTGTGAATAGTTATTTATAAATGAAAATAAAACCCTTTTTAATTAAAGGAAATGTTTTTCTGAAAAAACTATTTAAATGAAAATAAGTGAGTCTATAAAATAATATAATCATCTTTTATTGATTTTATTATTTAAATATATAGTTAATATATAAAATTTAATGTTTAAAATCCTCAGATATTTTTTCTAGACATGATATAACAACAAATTCAATTTTTTGGATATAAGAATTATTTTTCAAAAGAATACAGGTTTACCGCCTATTGATGGTGAATCCATTTTAAATATATTTGAATACAAATTTATAAGTTATTTTTGATAAAATAAAATTCTTATTTAGAAGCAGGACATCAAATTTTAGTTTGGATAAATTTTTGATATTTTTCTGATAACATTCATATTTTAATGAATAGTGAAAAATATTGCATTTTAATTCAAAACTTCTTTTTCGTCTAATTTATTTGTCAAGTTAGATTGTACTTTTAATTGTTTTTAAAGTGTAATTAAACTTTTTTTTCATTATTTAATCCAATTTAGGTCATTTTAATCAATTTCATGATTAAAAAATATGTAAAAACATTTCAAATATATGAACGTTTCACATTAAAAATTAGTTTTTAGTTTTATTTGCCGAATTAATTTTAAATAAAATTTTCCCAATTATTTGAATTTAATTTAATAAAATATATTCAATATTTGGAATCATATGGTCCAAATTATGTTTTGAGTTCAATTTATTTTTTTAGGTATAAAAAATTTACCTTGGTAAAAAATTATTTATCGTACTAAAAGTGAAATTTTGACAAGGGTTATGGTAAAAAGTTAAAAGATGAATATACCTAAAAACTACAAAATTTAGTTGTTTTTTGAGGTTTTTATCAACCCTAACCATCCTATAAAACCTAAATTATAATCCAAAGTCATGTAAATTAATTCTCCCTCTATATGGTTCTCTTTTAATATAAAATAATTGATAAATTAATCACTTGAACGCACCTCTCTACAAGCATAAATACCACCTATCCACCACCCTATTTTGACTCACAAATAATTGTATCTGCTCAAATATATAAATAGATCCCTCCTAATCATTCTCCTCACGTCCAAGTTTTGGTGGTCTCACTAAAAGACCAAATCCAAGGTCCAAAAGGGTCTTTGAAGGAGGGGATATTCAAGAGGTTATTTTCTCGAAGTACCTCTCTTAAATAATTTATTCTTATACTTTATCCTCACCTCATTCATCCATAAATGAATGATTACTCTAGAATAATGTATATAATGAATTTTTAAGTTTCTAATTTAATATCTCATATCCATTTCATTTCTCACCTTCTCTTGTTCAAATAAATGAAATTGTTGTCCAAGTTATGTAGGTTAACCGCCTTCATAAATAATGTTTTCGTTCTTCATCCTTTACCACCTTCATGGATAGTCTTAAAACCATAATTATGGTCAAATAATATTTTAATATGTATATTATAACCTATTTCATTTTATTTATATGTTATATTAAACATACCTTCATGCTTTCCATGTTTTTGTTATACGATAACTTTTTTTTGGGACATGTGGACTACCGCCTCCTCAAAATTATGTTATTCGTTAACACATCACATGGAATGTATTAAAAATTGTTTTAGTAAAAATATATGATATAGAAAAATATTAATTCTAATTTAATTATATTATATATGTATAAATATTTATATACATTTCATTTATTTTCACTCTTTTAATACGACAAGAAAAACGAAAATGGTGTTCATGAATACCTACAGCCTATCGTCTCCATGAACGGTTTTTTAAGTTTGTCATAAAATATTATTATAAATAATTATATAATTAATATATAATGTATTTATATCATGATATATACTCTTTATATGTTTTATGTATGACCACATGGATAATTTACATCAAAACAAGTTCATTTTTGACTCAAGTACCTAATATTGACAAAATGTCTAATATAAACATAAATAATTATGTAATTTTTATAACATGGTAACAAGTCATATAAAAGTAATAATAAACATAAAAAAGGTTCTAAATCAAGTATTAATTAACCTAAATTTATTATTCTGAAACATAACGATTGTACGTGATGAGTCAAACTCAATGTAAGGGAATTTCTAAACTCAATTTCAACTCATTTGGTTTCATGCATACATCGTTGATTATATTATGCCAAGTTTATGTGTGGAATCACTGTTTATTTATTTATTTTGTAATTTCCACTTAAATTTTTTTGGATATTCTTTTTCTATAGATAATCATGCCATTGATAAATTCTTACGTCATAAATATGAACTTTGTAAGGGGGTTTTAACTCAATATCCATTCATTGAGTTATATAACCATGTCATTGGTTTCATTTTTTCAAGAATATGTGTGAATGACCACTTAATATTTTAAACTGAATATCCACTTATATCGGGTGTATTTATATTTTTCACATATATTTATTTCATTGATTTATCCTTAATCTAATGATATGATCTGTTTAAGGGACTTCATCTCAATCTGCTTTCATAGACGCATATCTTGATATTGTGCACCTTTATTATACATTCAGGTGTATATATAATCTTTTTACCTGTTATATCATGAATTACTATATTTTCATAATATTTAAAGTTTTTTAAATTTTATTTTTTAATTATTTTTATTCAGGTTTTTATCAAGTGGTAAGGGACTCTAAAACATTGATTTAAATGTGTTAAAAAGTTATTCTTCTAAATATTTCTCATTAATGTCCTTGTTTTCAAAATGGATTTATGAATTTATTTATATGAACATAATTGTTTTAAAATGTTAATTCCATAATATATTTTAAAATTTTCACTATGGTATGGGACACTTTGATTCAAAATAACTTTTATAAATTAATTAAATTGGTTTTTGAAAATGGATTGTTTTTTAACATATGCAGTGATGAAGAAATTTATGCCACTGTAACCATTATTTTATATTTGGATTCCTCTAATATCTATAATGTTTTTAAATGAAAAATAAATACTATATAACCTTTTAATCTATTTTTTGTATTGAAAATGGTTTTGATGAAGGATTTATGATGTTAATATCTTGAATTGATCTGTTGTGATTGCAATGTGAAAACATTATTTTTCCTTTATGTATGTTTTATGTGTTATGATTATGATGTGGTTATTTGGAATTGCTTATGTATATGGGTGATTATATGATAAACTAAGGGTCGATGAGCCCGTGATATCTCTCCAATGTATTGGGTAATGAGAAGGAGGTAAAAGTTAAGGTTTCTACTAAGAGATTTAGGGTATATACTGTGATGGGAATTCTGAACGTAATAATGAAGGTTACTAACTATGTAGCTATGAAATCTACAAAGTAAGTATGATTTTATTGCCACATGTTACCTTTATGATTTATTATTTCTTTGAGTCTTATGGAAATATTATGATTTCATAAGTTCTGTTAAATATTTTATGTTTTATGGGTGAAAAGTATAATTTAGCGAAAATGTTTTCATGGATTTAAAATATTCATGTACTAACTATTTTATTCCTTTTTTTATATTCCTTACTGATCTTTTTATGCCCATTCCATGTTTTTAAAAGTTTTCCATCAGGTATAAGAGTGGGTAAGAGAAAGGAATAAGTGAAGAATAATTTTATAAATAAAATTAATCATGTTTATTTTTTAAAAAGTTTTATTTTGTGAAAGAAATGGATACTATTTTACTTGTATCCAATTTGTATAAATTTGAGTTTTTATGTAATAGTTATGGCCTTATTCTATAAAACTCTAAACCTAAAAATATCATCTATGTGAATGAAAGTCAAATTATCGACTTAACTCAAGATTAAGTAATGTTTATGGCCAGGACCATATACTATTGGTGTAGAAAAGGTATCCTTATATGATTTTTTTGATCCAATAGATTATAACCAAGATTTAATTGACCCAAAGTTCCTTGTCATATAAGGTATTTAATGAATTTAGTTAAAAATATTATCAATCATTATTAATAAAATTGAAAATAATGTATGTTTCAAATGAAATACCCCCTTTTAATCATGTTTATTTATAAGTTTAAATAGTTATTCTATAGAACATCCAATAAAAGGATCCACCATATTAATTTCAACATCATCAAGGGGAAGAGTTAACTTACCTCTAGGCTCGTTAGTGACATGAATCTATACTCTCATGTCATTAATGAATAGTTTTTTAATAAGTAGGTTATATCCTTGTATATTGAACAATATACCACCTATAACAAGGTAATGAGTGGGTGTTTATTAAAATTAACCCTAATCAATTACACACAAAATTATTCAAATACAATATAATTATCAATAAGTGTTTGTTTTCTAATGAAATTAATTTTTTTAAATATGATTACCATAGGTCAGCTAATCCTTTTAGGGGAATTAATTTCATTAAAATAATGGTTGGGTCTCTATAAAATGTTTATTTTATTGTATTGAATTTTTTTTCCATCCCTTTAAATCAAATGTTTTATTATTTCATTGTCATATTTAATATTTATCTTAGAATTTTAATCTTATCATGAATGTCATAAATTTTCTTTTGATACTAAACTTGTGTTCATTATTTCTAAATGTAGTCTCATAGTGATACTTTAAAACCCATACCTCAAACCTAAACATACTTTTATGGGCACTTAAAAGCCTTTATAATTATTTCTTCTTCATTTATGGTTATTGACTCTTATTGTGTCTTAATCTGGTAAAAATAATGAAAAAATAGTATTTTTTATTATGTGTTAATATATTTATGTAATATAAATTTCAATTATTTAATTATTTTAAATTATTCCTATAATTTTTATATGTTTTCATCGACTATTTTTTCATTTTAATTTTCATGATATTTCTTGTAAATCAAATGATTTGGGATAGAGGTAGTTAGATACTCTGATGTATCAATATTCATATAAACCCAAAAATCACAATTATATTATTTTCTAATATCACATTGAATGTTTTATATTAATTTAAAGCATATATTATTTTTCATGTTGCATTTTACCCCATCCTTTCTTTAAGGTAGGGTTATGGTGATCTTTTTACATATTGTTTATATTTGAAACCCCAATGATATTTCAAAAATTAACATTTATAAATCAATTTACCTTTTAAATATAATTTAAAATAAATAAAAATCCATGATAATAAACCTTAAATCTTCCTCAATACAATGGAAAATAAAATAATTCCATGTTTCATGTTTTATGATGTATGCGTATAAATATTTTATGTGGGTTGTGACATTCCCATCATAATTCTTTTGATTTCATAAGGAAATAGTTAAAAATGATCTATGGAACTTTTTAATGAATGTATATATGGATTTTAATCCATGATTTTTTAATATATATATTATTTATTGAAAAATATCAACCACATGGTATTTTATAATTCGATTTTATGTAAATAAATATATTAAAATTCTACTATAATATATTCTCAAATGGTTTCTATCTATAAAAGAACAACATTCATAAAAGTATCTATACTAATCATCATATTCATTAAAGTATTAATTCGATTTTAAATAATAAAAATTTATATATTGGGGTCAATATGTAGACCACACACATTCTATAAAACCTCAAATTTATCACCTAGACTTCTCACTTTAATAAATTTCATTAACATCATCATGTGACGAAAACTTATCTATCTTAGTCCAAATAAATTTTTTCACATTTATACATTTATTATTTTTCTCACCTTCAATATGTTTCTCACATTAAATTTGTTTTTTAACTTTAGACAATTACACAATTTTGAGACCATTTTTATGTTGTTCCTTGAGATTAGAAACATTAGTAGGTAAAAAATTCATTTTCCCCGTGATTAAAATTAACTTTTATGAATCTGAAACCATTTATTATAACTAATAGTTTATTATAAACCATTTTGTATCAAAAAAATAATTCTATGAATGTCATATAATCCAAATCTCATTTTTTATGATACAAATGAAATAAATATTTATATAAATTATAATTATTCCCATTTTACTTGATAATTTCATTTATATAGCAATACAACTTACTCTGTTCTATTTAATTTTAATATATTCATCATGTTCTTTTGTATAGAACCAATAGTTATTAATTGAATATCCTATATTAGATAATTCATGTAAACTGGGACCTCTTTATAATCATCAAAATTTTCATGAAATTAATTTCAAATTTTTAAATAACTTCTTCAAAATATTTACACAAAACAACCATATTAATAGTTGATTATTTATATTTTATATCCAAATATTATCCCTTAATGGCTTCAAATTCCAAATAATTTCATTAAGGGTTTCAAGATATGACACATCATTTTTATAGTTATATAATACATAAATTTGATCCTACTTCCATTTATGATTGTAATTGTGAAAACATCTCTTCTTGAAATTAATTCACCATCAAGACACCCTCTATAACATGAATTTTATATCCCATTGTTATACACATCAGATAAGTATTCAATGAATAATAAATATTATTCTTCACTAATATATCACTTTATAATACAAATTTTTGTTGACTTTGATTTTTGATATACCCTTTCAAAATCTTTATATACAATTGGATGAGTTATATCCATATATAATGTTTTAGTTCATATATTCAAATATATCTTACCAATTGAACAATCAAGTTAATAATTATATCAAAATATATTGTTGGAATAACATATTTAATTTATATTATGATGTAAATTTTTTTATGTTACCTAAAATTTCACAAGAATTATATCTCTCTATTTATACATTTAAACAATAATAATTTTTTATGTTTTATTGGGATGTTTTAACAAAATTCAAATTTTATCCAAAGAAACTAAAAATTTCATCACAAAATGGCAGACAATATATTTTATTCCCTTTAATATTATTTCATTCATTGAGGAAATATATTTGATATTTGATCAATACCTCTCCAGAATGGTTACACCATTTTTGAAGTTTGAATACTAAAATATCTATTTCCTAGATAGAGTGCAAGAAAAATTATCTCCACCCACCATTACTGGTACCAACTCTTCCCTTCTCTCCATAATGATCTTTTCTAACCTATCCTTTATTCCATATTTCATTTTTTTCAGGTCCATTTAGTAACATATCAATGACACAATACCCTACATGTTTTTATATATTCTTGAAACCAATATTTAACTAAAATAAAACCAATTCTAATATAGTAATTTTAATAATATTGATCACTTTTTCCAAACTATTCTCATATGGGTTTTCAAGAAACTTTCACCAAAAATAGTGACAATATTATTCACATTCTTAAAATATTTATCACCTATTAATGAATAAGGTATCATACATTCTTCTACAATCCCATAAAAAAAATTTCTCTATTAATAAAATTTTTCTCATTAGGGTAAAACATTATGATGTCTAAGAAAAATTGTCCTTAGAAATTGTTTTAACCAAACTAATTCTCTATATTCTTCACAAATGACACACTATAAAATTTATTTCTCATTGACCTTGACAAACATTCATAAATAGGATAGTGTTTTTTCTTCCAAAACTACATGGTAATCAATATAAACTATGAATTTTTAATGAGTATTGTAAATCACAACCCCCTTATTAAATATGAATTTAAAATCTTCAATAAATAAATATAAATAAGCATAAATATATTTATAATGTTTTTAGGTCCTGAAATAAGAAAAGACATTATAATGTACCTTCACTTCATAAATAATCATGGTCAAAGGTTATATTTTTCAAATATAACTCTTCATGTAAATTAAGTGTTTCTTTTTAAAATAAAATGATTCCCTCCAAATGTAGGTAAAAAAATGAATTACTAATGATTTATGTTTATTAAGAACTAAACTTTACTTTTTCTAAAAAAAAGCATTGGTAAGGTGTAGATGTTTATCAGTGCTAACTAAAAGTGCTAATAAATGTGACTTTATTAACATAATAAAAATAGTGATAAAGGGAAAAATTAATAATTTAATTTATATATACATATTTATATAATTTTAGATATGATTTATATTAAAAATGTGTATATATATGTAAATAAAATACATAAATATGATTTATATATGTATAATATAATAAAAAGTTAGTATCAATCATATTTTTTCATAAATTATATATATATATAATTCAAATTTATATTAATAAATAATTTTTTAATAAATATATTTATATATATTAAATACTAAATGAGTATATAAATCTAATATATTAATATATATTTTTTAAACAATTATATAAAAATTATTATCAAACCTATTTTTTCATAAATATTATATGAGTTTACATATCTCGTAACTTAGTTCGGTGCACCCCGATCACAGGTGTATCCAACGCCTTTACAATGATAGTATATGGTTTAAAACCTAATATTCTATCACTAATTAGAAATCCACAAGCTATTTATGTAATTAATATGTTATCATTCTCCTCTCTTACTTCCGCAATAGTGTATAGGTAGTTCACTTATACATCAATAGGTTATGGTAACTCTTTATTCTTATTTATACAAAACAATATACACAAAACCCTCCCTTAAAATACAAAATATTAATGTTTACTTTATTTATTACAAGTAAGACCACTTCTCACAAAAATTATAGACCATGTAATTCCTCTTTCCTTTTCTTTTTGTGTATACAAAAATTCTTAGTGACTTTTTCCATGAACATCATAGACAAATCGGTTACTTCTACATTTACTTCACTCTTATTATTCATAGTAATAGGTTTCAAGATTCTTATTTATCTATGAAAAAACTACACAACATATGTTTTATTATTTTCCCCACTTATTATTTTATTCATCAACATATAAGAAACTTTAATGGAACTATTTTATATCTTTGATACTCAAAATTTATTTAATGGGATGAAATTATTGAATATTATCACTTTTTTCAACACTCTCATATATATATATATATGAATGTAGCAATGTCGGTTATTTGTCCTTCATATTTTATTCATTGTACCATGTGAATAGTGTATGTATCCCCATATTTTTTATAGAATACCATATCCTAACATATTTTAAATGGGGCATGTAGTGGTAGGATTGGATAGTGACCAGCCTCACCAAAAGGTCCTTTCCATGATGGTTTTAGTATCAGCTTCACTTGCACATTTTCTCCCATCACTATTTGTGGGTGGTATTTTGCGTGGTTTTTTACCTACATATTCATTAAATATGATTATTATAGATATTCTCCTTGTAACTTTGAGGGATTTTGAGCCTAATTTCACCAAATTGTGAGATCCTTATATTTTTACATAGTTTTTCCCTTTATTTTCTGATTTTTCAACATTATATATGGTGTCACTTATTTTTTTATTTTTTCACTATATTTTATTTCATAATTATCACCATACTTGTGTGATGGCCATTTTTTGTCTCAAAAAGTGGAATTACAGAAAGGTTACAGCCTGATGTTGTTCCCTTTTTTAGGTATTAATAATTCTCATAAACTTATATATCTAATTTTATTATGACTCTAGTTGATCTATAATATTAGAAAGAAAATATTCAGACTATTAAATAATCCCTTGTGAAATAGTTGAGGTTTTAAACTGATGGTGTATCCCAAATAGGGAAATGTTAGATTGAGAAATCCAATGGGAATAATTTTCCATTATGGTAAAAGTAGATACAAGTAGTTTTGAGGAAGGATAATTTCTTAGTGGAAATTGTAGAAATACCAGTGGGTTTGACAATGGAGTGTGGTTGTAGTGGGATTAAAAATAATTACATGGATAAAAAATTGGTGAGTACGTCTAGGAACAAAGTTGTTCTAGTTATTAAAATAGTTATGACTGTTGGATGAAGGAATTATCTCAATTACTCATGAATAATCTACTTGATAGAAACATAGAACATGAAATATCTATGGGATTGTTTTGATCAGTATGAAACGATCCTTGAAGAAATTTTGTATATGAATAATGGTCTTATAATGAAGATAGTTTTACTTGATTCAATGAAACTGAAAATATATGATGATATTGTTCGAACCATCCCAGGAGTAAATCATGTGAAGGTCCTGAAGAGTAATATACTATATTTTAAACAATATGATGATATTGTATGCATGAATCACACCAAGAATAGAGTGATGAGATTTTTTAAGGGTGTTCCTATGGTAATGAATGTAGATATTATCTTGAAGAACCATTATGTTTTTTTAGGTAAAATGTAAAAGGATGTGGGTATAGTTTTCACATAAACTACCTTGAAAAAACCATTGATGAAGTTATTGCATCAAAATCATGGTCATATTTATGAATGAGTCTTAAAGATTTTTTTTTACAAGATGTTTATTATTGGTCATGCAAAGTTATACATACTATTTTTTGAGAATTATTTTTTGATAAAGAAACATAGGTTAATGTTAGAGATATAAATGATGAGAAGTTAGGAGGTATTTGAGTTGATCCATTCTATAGTTTTAAAAGAACAATTAATATCCCTAGGAAGAGAAAGGTAATTTTTATCCATAATTGATGATTATTCCAATAATTATTGGGTTCACCCAGCCAAGATTATGGAATATGTTTTTAAATTATTTGAAACATTCAAAAAGTGGAAGAAGATAGAATCTAAAAAAATCAAGTGTTTAAGGACTAACATTGGTGGTGCATATATAATTTAGTATATTGATACTTTTGTTTCAATGATAAGGAATAAAGATATAGTTCACAATTTTGTACACTCTTATGTAGAATGGAGTTTCATAGCATATGAATAGAACCATGTTGTATAGAACAAGGTTGATGTTAAAGACTGCAAGAGTTACCAATACATTTTTGGAAGAAGTAGTGAATACCTACTATTATGTGATCAATTAATCACCTTCAATGGATATTTGTTTGAAGACATGTAAATATATGTATAATATTAATCCCTATAACTATTCTATATTACATACTTTTTGAAGTCCTTTACATGCATTGTTTAATGACCAGGAACAATCAAAGTTGCATTCAAGAACCATGAAATGTATCTTCTTGGAATATGATGATATTATGAAGTGGAATCACTTGTGGGACCCCATTTCCCACAAACTTATAATCAGAATTTATTTCATTTTTATATAATACAAGTTCAAAATGACAATTAATGAATACATTGACAAAAAATATAGAAACTACAATAGATAAAGTGGATGAAAAATCCAAGGAAGAACTATTTTCCTTTGAGGAATTAATAAAGCATGGTGAAAATTTATCAATTGATTCCATACCATGACTATCAACTTAGGTGAAATGGGAACCAATATGGAACTTAGACTATTTCACTGAGAGAAATATTGTATACTATTTTTTTGATAGAGGATAGAGAGATATATTATTTTTTGGAGGTGACTCAGAGTCTAGATGTATCATAATGGATGGAAGTGAAACATAAGGATCTTAAATCCCTTAAAAAAGACTTGGGATCATGTTCAATTACTTCATGGAATGAAGGATATCTACAAAAATGGGTTCTTTAAGATCATGTATAGTGTAAAGGACCCCATGGAAAGATATCATAAAAGAAAGGTGTCCAAGGGATATGATCTGAACAAAGTTATTGATTTTAGTAAAATATTTTCTCTTGTTATTAGACTAATGACTATTTTGGTGTTTTTAGTGATGTTCTATAAATATAGTTTTCATCTATAGAAACTATATGTAGAGATAAATTTTCTTCATAGTGTAGTTGATAAAGAGATCTATATGCTCCAACCTAAATATATTGTATAAGAAGTCAAATATAACATGGTTTTAAGGTTGAAAAAAATATTTGTACAGTCTTAAGAAGTGTATAATGTGTTGATACAATATATTTGATTCCAATATCATGAACTTTTGATATAGAATACTACATTCAAATACCTTTCCATTTTGAGGGGTTCAAATAGTAATGATTTTATCATTACTCTATTATATATGGATGAAATGTTGGTTACATCCCCCAATAATGATCAAATATAGGGGAAAAAGGAATTCTTAGCTAGAAATTTTGATATGAAGGATTTGGGACTAGAAAAAAAGATTCATGTGATGAAAATATATAGTGACAGAACTTAAGGGAAGATTTCTCTATCATAGAATAACAACTTGAGGAATATCTTAAAATTCTTTAACATGCAATAATATAATCCAATATTTTTGAAAATTACTTTCAATTTCATGTTATCCCCTATGATGAGTCCATGTAGCGAATTAGAGAGGAAATAGATGTCTCAAGTACCACAATCATCAGTAGTGGAGAGTCTGATGTTCCCTATGGTTTTCACTTGACCAGACATTTCATATGTAGTGGTAATTTTTAGTTGGTACATGTAAAATCAATGGAAGGTGCATTGAAACATAGTGAAGAGGATCCTAAGAAACATTAAGGGTACCTCAGATGCTACATTTTGTTTTGGGCGATGATATTTCACTATCAATGGCTATGTTGATTTGGATTTTCTATGAAATTATGACTCAAGGAAACCCATTATGGGTTTTGTATTTACTTTTGAGGAGGATCTATGAGCTATATTTATGGGTTAAAGTCACCTTTGGATTTATCCTTTATGGGGGTAGAGTATATGGAAGCAACAAAGGAATGAAAAGTGGTTATTTGGAGGATAATTTTATTATAGAATTTTGGGAATATAGAGGAGAAGATTCCATTGTTTTGTGACTATCATAGGCCCTTGCGAATTTTAAGGAATCTATATTTTCATTATATGATAAAGCGCATTGGGTTAACGTATCACGTTTTCCAAGATTTGGTGGAGGTATAAAGTAGTGATATGTATTAATTTAATACTAAGGAAAATATAGGTGATTTCATCATGAAGGATGTTGACTCTAATAAGTCTAGATGGTCCATATCCTTGAGTGGCTAAATATAAACTTGAGTAGTATGTTTTTCAGATAGAAGGGATGTTTGAAGATGTTATAGTTTTTCAATCAAATATCCAAGAGGTATATATTTTGGTAGCCCCTTATTTTTGGTGGATGACCACCACCCTCATATTGTCAAAGGGGGAAGGTAGGGATAGGATTGTTTGGTTCCCAACCTCATTATCCACCTAGTGGGAGAGGAGTTGGGCCGGGGGGATTGTATATAAAAAGGGAACCCAATGGTTTCATTATCATCTTCACTGGAACATTTTCTCCCATCAATATTTATGTGTGGTATTTTTTTAGGTTGTTTCCCTACATATTCAAGAGAGATAATTATGAGAGATATTCCCATTATAATTGTGAGAGAGTGTGTACCAAATTTTACCCACAATGATATCCTTCTATTTAATCATTGTTTTTTACTACTTTATTTGTGGCATTTTTCACATTATATCTAGTGTCATTTATTTTCACAATTGTTCAGTTCATGTTGTCTCATAATTATTACTAAACCATTGATACAATAATTTTCAATCCCAATAAGTAGATTAGTTTCAATATAACTTGATTTTAGATAATTCAAAAACATCATTAATTATTTTATCAAGGTATTTGACCAGATCTATAATTATTGGCCTCTTCTTCTCTCTATGAAACCACTTCATAAACTATAACTATATCAAATTTGTAGTAACTATCAATAATATTAATTTTAGTCTTCTCTAAGAAATAAAATCCTTATATCCATGAAATATACTTAAATTTAATCTCTATTTAAATATATTCATAAATCATACATGACAAAGATATAGTTGTGGTGTAAAATATTCCAACTGATACATTTTTTCATTCTACCTTCAAATTGTCAAATTATTCTACAAAATGTTGCTCCAAATTTTATACATTCTTAATATTTTCTAATCCCATTAATAAATAACTATAATTTAAAAAAATAATCGAAACTGCCACCAAAAATAGACTTTGACGTAGTCCCTACGATTTTGAGTTCCCTGTTTGCCAGTATAACCATCATTATGGATTTCTTGAGCTTCATTGTTTTTCACTTCAATGGAAATTCAATAGAAAAAACCTACTAAAATATCAATATGGAGTTTTTCTCATTATTTCAATGAAACTCTATATTCTCCAAACCACCATGGATACTCTCTATAGAATAAACAATCTCTCTTTTTACAATTGGTGAAACTCTTAGAAAAATCCCTACTAAACACCCATGTTAATTGTAGCTTTCCATTTTTCACTTCATTGACAACAATGGAGAATTATTTGGTAGAAGGTAGATGATGGGTATAATGAAATCATTTTTATCCTTTTCATTTGTGTCTATATTTTTAGATGGATGAACAATATATCATATACCAGAGACATACATTGATTATTTACTAGGGATGTCGCTAATTATTAACTCATAATGGCTCATCACCAGATTGATGAAATCTATCTAGAGCTATATCTCTCAAATAGTGTGATATGTTGACCTGTATAGTTCCAAGAAGAACTAATCTATTCTATACAGACCTCATTCTCATGCAAAGACACATGTAATGGATCTGCCTCCTCAATGAAGCTTCTCATGGTTAGCTCTCTATTGAACTTGGTTGAGTGTCCCTATGGGATGCCCTAACTGCTAAGTTAGAGAACCTAGAGTTCGAATTTTTTTTACAAAATCTTACTCATAAATCCTATTAAAAAATTAATAGACTGTATGTAAAACATAATGGACCAACACCAAGTCTTCTTAAATTATCATTTTTTCTTTTCTTTTTTTAATCGGTAAAACATAATAACCATCATCACATAGATAAAAAACATTATTTATTCTCCATGGACCACTAAATAATTAAATATATTTTATATTTAATATGAATAACTCTTCCAAAAATTTCCAAATACAAGAACCCCATTTTAATATAAGATATGAAAAGAAACCTCAAAAAATGTAAACACCAATCATCCAAGATGCATCTTGTTATCATCATAAAATTAATACATTGGGGTGTTTTCTTGTACCTTCTTTACAACATGATTGGGTTCTCCTCCTAGTATTTCAACCTTTAATTTTTAACATCATTTATTATTCAACATATCGAAATCACGATTCATCTATACATTAAGATTATTGACAAAATAATATCACACAAAAAGTGGACACAATAGTCTCTCACTTTTTATTTATTTTCAATTCCACTAAAATGATATGTCAATAAGTGAAGTTCATTTAACGTCATTTTTACTTTTCTCCTCAGTTCACTTATCTCACATTTTCTTATCAAAATATAATTTTTCTTTTCTATAACCCTTATTAATGAAAAATAAAATGTGCAGAATGATATTATGGTATCATTTCATACTTATGAAATGCATGATAAACCATTCTACTTTTTTTACATTATTTTTTCTCAATGTATAAAACCTGATTGTTTAATTTAGACCAAAATTCTTCCCACTCTAAAATATCATTATACAAATCTTAAATGAAACAAATAAAATACAATCATCATGAACTATGAAATAATTTTTTTGGATAAGATAATTAATTTAAACTAATTGATATAAAATTCATCATGAAATATATGAAACATAATTTCATGAACCCACTAGAATACATAGATTAAAACAACCAACCATATTAGGATTTATGATAACCATAGAACATTTTAAAACATATATTTTTATATTATAAATTAATTAAATTTCTCTACTATAATATTAGAATCTTTTTTGTCTATCTAATAATGATAGATTAGTAAAACATACATTTTCCAATTAAATTCCTTCAATAACATTCTATAATCATAATATTTTCATGAAATGATAATTCTGGAAGCCTTTTTAACTATCCTCTTCACCCACCCACCCCCCCCCCTTAAGGAGACACTCCAAACAATTCTCATCATGTTGGGAATTTTTTTATACATAGATTATATGATGTTCCATGTAAAAAATACAACAAAATAAAATACTTCATGTTTCTATCTAGATTTTTCAAATTCAACATCTTCTCCAAGTATTTTCTACTTTAATACATTATTATTGGGTTGATATATTATTCATGATAGTATCTTTATCATTTTGATATACAATATTGATAGAATTTATTGTATCTTAGGTTTCCCTTTAAGATCATACATCACTTTAAATACCATAAATTGTAAGAAATAATACAACCACAAATGTTAAATAATGATGGTAGGAACTCCTTTCCCCTCATTGTGAACAACAATTATTGTGAATATTTCATTAACCACATTTCTATACTCTTCATGCTTCCCCAGTTGATCTTAAAATGTTATTTTTTATGTATCATGACACAGTTCTCAACTTTGTATTCTTTGTGTGAGTTTTTTATTTATTCTTTATTATTTTGGCCAATAAAATCTTCATGTGCAATATTCAATTTATTCAAATTTTCTTCATATACTAGAAGGATTATTAAACAATAATTTTAATTATGTTCAACCAATCTGTACATCCCCTAAAATTATACATTAATACTAGAATTTTAATTTTTCAAAAAATACTCCTTAAATTCAGGTTCTTCATGTGGATTTTCATCTTCTCCTTTAGCACTATCTTTTTCATGCGCTTCTTCAATCTACTACATTGTCTATAAATTTAATATCTAAATTAATAAAAAAATATTTAGATATTTTTGAATCTTTTTTAGGTCCCCTACATGGTTTTTCAAGGGTACCCTTATTCTCATCATCCCTTTTAGATGCATTACTCATTTTAAAACTCTTGAGTATGTATCCCAAATATGAATCAAAATCCTTATTTTTAATTTTATGTGGAGTATCTAGATTTAAAACTCCCTAAAAAAAATTTCCCATGCCCAAAAAATATTTCATCATTATATTTTTTGGTCTTCTTTCCCAATAGATCCATGAAACATTATTATATGAACGTGCATCACATATATAACCACTATAATTCCAAATATCACAAATATTTTCATGAACATCAAATTTAATTAAACCTAAACATTTATCTTTTTCATATTTCAATTTTGTAGCTTCTCAGTCTCTCTCCCAATAGATTTGGATTCCTTTGTACTTAATTAACAAATAGATTATTCCAAAAATTAATTACATTATTCTTGAACATGTTTCAGTACCAACATCTACCAAGAAACCCTTTCTTTCTTCTGTTGACAACATGTTATCCATAATTTCCAAAAACTGAGAGCTGACTATTTTTAAAACATTAATATTAGGTAGTGGGACATATTTATTATAACATCCCAGGAAAATAAAGAATATGAAATTTTCATATTTATTAATATTTGTGAATTAAATATTAATTTTACTTTAAAGGGGTTTCCATGTTCGATAGCGTACCCGATACGCTATAATGGATTTCTTGGAAATCTTACGTTGCACACTAATAATATAATATTATTATTTTAAATGGTCGTTAACTCCTAGCCATTGTATTGGTAGTAATGAAAAAAACTAAATAAAATATGATTATACATGTTTTCTAAATTTAATTACTTTTATCCAATAAATGTTAGAGGCTTAAAATGTGAATGAATCTAATTTTAAGCATAATTTACATTAAAATGAAAATTTACCGCCTTTTAATGGAGAACCCTTTTTAAATATAGTTTTGGTAAATTTAATACATTATATATGACCAAATAAAATCCTTATTTAGAATGGGGACATCGAAATTTAATTTGTGTAAATTTTTGGAATTTTTTGGATAAAGTTCATTTTTTAATGAATAGTGAAAAATATTGTATTTTAATTCAAAAGTGCCTTTTAATCAAATTTATTTATATGGTTAGATTATCTTTTTAATTGTTTTTAAGGTGAAATTAAAATATATTTTTACCATTTAATCCAATTTTGGTCATTGGTATAAATTTCACTATTGAAATTGGACATAAACAAGTATCAATCTTTTGATAGTTATTGTTTCTTAAAAACACGCTATTTGTTTTGATAATGGGAATTAATTTTAAAATTAATTAATTCCACTTCTATGTTTCGAATTTTTAAAAATATATATCATTTTTTTATTCAGAATATCAAATATAGCTTAGGCTGAATTTTTGGTATTTTTCTGAAAAACTTCAATTTTTGATGAATAATGAAACCACTTAGTGGTAGTTAAAAAAAACTGATTTTTTCATTTAAATGAAGTTTTACCACTTCTCTGAATTTAATTTAAAAAATATGACATACATGGTTGTTTTCAAGAAGTAAAATTTGGTTCATTATGATGAAAATAATTTTTGGTGAATAGTAACTTTTGACTTTTGTTTACCGCGGTTAAAGGTAAATAAGGTAATTTAAGGTAAAAATAATATTATAATAATTCAAAATTACCTTAACACTTGTCCAAACCTTATTTTATGTGTAATGGAAGACCATGGGAATCTTTGGGTCTATTTTGGTACCCCATGAAGCCACTTATGAAAGATAATGACACATTAGATTAATTAATTTAATGTAAAGGCAAAAATGACTTAAACAATAATCTTTTAGTAATTAATTTTTATATGTTGTTATATAAGTCATATTTTCAACTATAAATATTATTTGGAAATATAAAAATATTTCCTATATCATGGTATTTTTTTTATAATTTTTAGACATCAAATAAATTAAATTATTTATGACACAATGATGATACAGTATTTACCTCATTAATAAATGATTAAACTAAATAAGATTATAATGATTAAAATATTATCCAAAACATGTCCAA
This sequence comes from Viscum album, assembly GCA_963277665.1. NCBI lineage: Eukaryota > Viridiplantae > Streptophyta > Magnoliopsida > Santalales > Viscaceae > Viscum > Viscum album. The sequence goes on along the minus strand of OY728165.1, from coordinate 165,909,645 downwards.
TTCTGATTGGATGATTTTATTTCAATTATGAGTCATCTTATATTCTACCTTAATTATTTTTGGACCATTAGAAACCAAATATTGTTATATAATAAAATAATAGTTTCACACTTTCCTAAAGAGCCCCTCCTCTCCCTTATAAAAGGAGACCACTTATAACCAATTCCTCACACTTCTCAAGACATTTGGCTCATCCAAACTCTACCCAATTAATATAAACATACATATCCTCCTCTTAGAGGCCTTACCTTAGGCATAAGGCACTTTAAGAAGTCTTTTGGTTCAAACCAAATGGAATTACCCAAATTAAAGGTAATAGTTTCTCTTAAATTGTTTTCTTTTATTTTACTTCTCCAACCCCTAAAATCTTTTTATTCCTTTATTTTGTAACAAAAACATTATCTGAAATATACTAGGATATTGTTATGATAATGATTAAAACTACACTTACTCACACCTCCATCTAATGGATGAAGAACATAATGTTTCTGTGGATGGAAAACTAACGCCTCACGAAACGATGATTGTTCAAATATCTCCAACCGCCCCTCATGGGGGACATTATGATGGAACTGTATTTATATATGATATATATTATGTTTATTTTTTCTTTATTCTTCTTTATTTTCCATTTATATAATGTCTTTATGGTTTCTATAGTGGGTAAATACGATAATCTCATTTGAGGAAGCACGGACTACCGCCCCCTCAAAGTGATGTGACTCGTTAATGCCTTATGTGGTATGTATAAAGGATGGATTTAGTGATATTATATATGATATTATACTGGAATTATAATATAACTATGTACCATTGTTTTTTATTTCCATTAAAATAAGAAATAGAAATGAAAGTAGCGTTCATGCGTACGTACGGCTTACCGTCTCCATGAACGGTGCATTTCATTTCTTACCTCTAAATGTTATGTACAATTATAAAAACATGTATATACTGAATATATATGATATATATTATATCCAAATCATGAATATAATTATTTATATAATGAACCTTTGACCACATGGACAACTTGTAAATATAAGGTGTTCATTTTTACTCAAGTACCAAATATCGACAAAATGAACGTTATTAACTTAAATGATTGCATAATTTTTATAACATGGTAATAAGTGATATAAAAGGATTAATAAACTTTAAAAAGGTTTTTAATAAAGTATAAATTAACTTTAGTTTATTTTTCAGGAGATTAAAGAATGATCGAGTCAATTCAGACACGAGGTAAGGGATTTGACCTCTCTCTTTCTTTACAAGTACTCTCTTTTATGTCATTTCTTTTATGCTCCATGTTATTATGTTGGAGGATGTACTTTCATATTCACCATACTGTAATTTTAATTTTCATATGATGAGAGACCCCCTATTTCTCTCATCAATTCATTTTAATAATTTTTATGTGGCGCAGTTAGGCTGCCGAATTTTTGTAAGGGATTTTCTTATCTCACTTTTTAATTCCATGAGATTTCCATTATTCGCCACTAATTTATTACATGTGGTGTATTGTGTACTTAAAATTGATATATATTATCATTATTATCTCTATATTCATGTTATTTTTTCAATCATTTGGCGATTATTAACTTTTGGTCATACGACTCGGTTGATTACAACGTGGTAAAGGGTTTCATCCCACTTTTTATTCCCGTGAGATCCATGTGATATTTTCCACTATTTCCTTTTATGTGGTGTATGTACTGCCCATAATTTTACTCTTTGTGTAATATACTTTCATTTATGGGTATTTACATCTACATTGTATGGTACTTCTTTCATGTGGCGTATGTTTTGTAAGTTACCAAATCAGTAAAGGAACTTTTCACCCTCCTCTTTATAATAGACTTCTTTTTGTTATGTCTTTTAATTTACATCTTATTATGTTGGGATATGTTATTATATATCCTTATTGATGTAAAATTTATATCCAAGTGATTATATACCCATTTTTTATCTCATCAACTCATTTTCTGAATTTTAAAGTGATGTCGTTAGGCTGTCAAATGTTTACAAGGGAACCTCTTATCCCAATTTCAATTCTTCAGGTTCAACTTGTACTTCTTGAATATGTCATCCTATGAATATGTGTGAATGACATATGATTGTTTTAAACTTAATATCTACTTATATTGGGTGTATTTATATTTTTCACACATAATTTTGTGATTTATTTTTCCTTAATTTAAGGATACCATCTTTATAAGGGATTTCATCTCAATTTACATTTCCATTGAGACTTCATTGTTGTTATGCCCCAATTAACTCTTATGTGGTGTATATAATGTCCATTGGCATAATATATCATGAATACCTTTATTCTCATGATATTATAAATTTTTGATTAAATGTTATTCCTCAATTATTTTTATTCAAGTGTCTCTCTTTTTGTTAAAAAACTCTTTAACTAAAAGATCGTTTTCAATGTTTTAAAGATTTATTATTCTAAATATTTCTCATTAATGTCCATGTTTTAAAAATGGGTTTTAGGATTTATTTATATGGATATTAATGTTTTCAAATGATAATTCATTTAAAATCTTCAAAGTTGTATGGGACACTTTGATTCAAAAATCTCTTTTTAAATGGTTTTGAAAATGATTTGATAAAACATTGTTTATTTCAATATCTTGATGTGATATATTGGAATGTGGAAATGTTATCTTTCCTTTATACATGTGTTATATGTTATGATTATCTTATGGTTATTGGGCGTTGTTTACGTATATGGGTGGTTCCGTGATAAACCTAGGGCGGGTGAGCCCGAGATAACTCTCCAATGCATTGGGTAACGTGACGAAGGTAAATGTGATGTTTATCATAAGAGATTTAGGGAATATACTATGATGGGTATTCCAAGTGTAACTCCCTACGTAGATGTTGAATAGATTCATGATTTACTAGTTGATCTCAATTTCAAGGAGTCTCATATTGAGAATGTATTTCTAATTATCAAATTATTTTATTTTTTCTTCACATACCCCCTTAACCTTTTTAACATCTTTATCATTCATTCTTACCCTTTTTTCAATAGTTTTTCATGTTCCTTAATCTTCTTTTAATTTTCATAACCCTACATATTCATTATATAAATATCTTATTAAAATTAATTTTTCTTCTCTATAATCCACTCAATTAATTCAATTTTATGTTGTATTACTTCAAACCAATCCAGTATAACCTGGGAACATTTTACTTAAATATTAATGATCCATTCCAATTGTATTTAAAAAATTTGAAATGTAAAATAACTTTTCCCTTGGGAAAGTAATGTAGTATGTATTTTAATCCATAAATTTATATTTCATGTGAATTCATATATGTATGATCACTTTGACTAATTTTTTGTTCTTTATGTGGATAGTTATAAAGATAATTTATAATTCCCACATTATTTCTTTGATCTCATTAATATGTTGAGGTAGAGGGGCTAACCAATTCATTAATGGTGAATTGAATCATTTGTTATTCTTCTTTTAGATTTCATATGACTAAAATATCAATATTTCATACAAATACTAACCTTAATTACTATTTTATATGTGATAAATATTTTTAATCTCATATTATAATTGTTTTATAACATTTATCATAATCTGGGTAGAGATTAAATTATTATATGAAATAGATATATCCTCAACAATTCTGTACATCATTATAAATTCATAAATAAACTATCAAATATAAAAAATTTAAAAAACTTCAAAAATATTGAATCGGATCAGAGGTGAACTAGGATCCTATATGAATTGAGAGTACTTTTTATGAATGAAATCAATATTGAGTGGGGGTTATTTATTATTAGTAAATTTGAAAATATTTTATTTCTTACTCACTTTCCTTTTGATCTCAACCACTGGTTAAGGTGTCTTGTTTCTCTTATTCAATCTTCTAACCTTTTTTCTTGCATGAAAGTAATAAAAAAACAAACACACAAAATGGAATATGAATTTAAAATGTCAAAAACTCAATGTGATTAGGCTAGTATTTAGCATGATATAGATTTCTCTATGATAGCATGACCCACTAGATTCATCATCTATGCTTTACATTATAGTCTCCTAGAGTTTATGGGTGTGTAAGTCACAAAATGTGGTTTTTTAAATCCTAATAATAGCTGAATCTCAAAAAATTACAATGATAGTATAGGGGTAACAACTTAATATTATACTAATAGGGACTTCTTTCTCTTATCTTACTTGTAAAGTAGCATTAAAACACTTATTATAGTAGAAGGTCATGGATACTCATTTTTATTTTATATAAATAGTAGTTTATAGTGACCCTTCTATTGATTGAAGAAAATATGAATACTTCCTTTCTTCCATACAAGTAATAATTATTCTTCTCATAGCATTTACAATGCAATCACTTCTTACATCCTCTTATTTTTGTATTAACGTGAATGCATAATCCCTTATTCTATTATCATTATGGCCAACTTCATTTCTTATTCATTTAGTTTTATCTGATTATTATTTTATTTTAATTGTTTTGATATAATTTGTTACTTATTTTAATTATATACTATATATGTTCTCTCATTATTCCATATTCTTCCTTTCATCTTTACTGCACAAGCAATTGTTGTGGAATTCTTATATATCTTCAACACACACAAAATTAAAAGAAATTCTGGTGTTGGATCTTCTAATGCAATATTTGATACTCTAATATATATATATATATGAAAAACACATAATTTATATTTACTTTATATTCTATACACTATACTATATGAATATCTCATTTTTCAAATAACAAGAATTTTTATAATTCAAAACCTCATGAATTCCCACTTCAATATATTTTACAAGATCCAAAAATATTGGTCTCTTATTATATCCATTATTCCAATTCATAAATTGTAAAATTATAAAATGTGAAGTAATTATAGTGGTGATTAATTTGAAACTACTCCATAAAATCATCTCATTTTATTTATAAAATGCACATTAATTTAACATCCCTTTAAATATATGCACAAATATTACATGAAATAACTACTGTCATGGATTCCTCCTTTATAGCTTAAAATATTCCCATAGATATTTATTATTCCATTTTTCCTTAATATTAAAATCACATTCCATGAAATATTGATCTTTGATATAAGATTTAATGTTTTTTCATCTTCCATCTATCAACACCCAAATATTTCAACCATCCTCACAATAAACACTAAAAAATAGACCATGACAAGGTCTCTACCATTTTTTCTTCCCATTTTATCACCACAACCACATATATAAAACTTTTTACCTTCATTATTATTCATAGAGAAGACACTTCAATCAAAACACCCTCTAAATTTTCAATATATTGTAATACTTTTTGTTTCAATTCTACTCCATGTTCTCTAAACCGTCATAGTTTCTCTATGAAACACAAACAAACTCATTTTTTCTAATAGGTGAAAATACCATAAAAATACTTAAAAAATTCATGTTTCTAAGGTATCTTTTCATTTTTTTACTTCATTAAATAGAATAGAGAATGGTTGGGTAAAAGGTAGATAACATATATATTGGTATCATTTCCATCTATTTTTCATGTTTCCATGTTTCTAAATATATTAATAATGTACTACAATCTTATTTACCACATATATTCTTCATTGGGTATATCACAAGTTAATAACCCACATTACCTCATCATCAGATCCATAAAATCTATATAGATACAGTTATCTCTAGTGGTGTGTCATGAAAACCCACATAGTTCTATTGAGAATCAAGACACTTTCCACTTACCTCATTCTTATATGCTAACCTATTTAAATAAATCTACCTCATTTATGTAGCTACTCATTATTGGATCTCTTTTGAGTTTAATGTGGTGTCCCTATGGGATACACTATAGAATCATGTAAGTTGGAACATAAAATCTTCAAATAAACTCTACCTTTAATATAAATGACTCTTACAAAAGCATCTAAAGGAAAAAACCATTTCTAATATAACATATGAAACAAAATATAAAACTTCAAACATGAGTCATCAAACACATAATATAAAGGGACACTTTCTTGGGAACATATTCATAACATGGTTATATTATCCTTAAAATAATACATGATCTTCTTATCCACTTCATTTATTCTTCAACATATTGACATTAATCTTCATAAATAATTCTATAATATTAAAAATAATAAAACACACACAAAGTGGGAAAATAATGGGATCAGAGTTAATAAGTACTGGTATAGGGGAGACCAAATTGACATAAAATGATGAAGAAGATGTATAGACTTTCAGAAATGGTTATCATAAAAGTGAAAATTCTATGAAGAATCATAATTGATATCATCTCATCATCACTAAAATAAAAAATATTTTTTGAATTATCTTAATCAAATAATTAATTTTTAATAATTAATTAATTTATAAAATATTTATTCATGGAAAAAATAATATTTGTTCTCTCATATATAATTAATTTAATGAAAAAAATTGCACTGTTAGTCTTGTTCAGTTCTTGATTTATTTTAAAAATGAACTCATTAATGAATTGAAAATATCTAATTTATAATTATATTCTTGCACTATTATTATCTTGGTAATTAAATATTGCAATCCTTTAATCAATTGATGTTAAATTAGTTTATTTTTAACGAAAATAAGAGGTTACTTTTTATCTCCATCCATCAGTACTTTGATAAATAGTAATAGGAATGGGAATATATATAATATAATTCTATGTTGAAAAATATAAAATCAAAAAATATTGAAACATGAAAAATATAAAATAATATCAATCTACATCAAAAAATTTACAAGAAAAATATTCAGACACACATTTTCAATTTTTCATAAGATTCATAAGTGAAATACATGATTGAAATTTTAATAAAAAGAATTAGAATGAATATGAGAAAAATTATCTGTTAATATAGTTTCCTTGTGGTCCGTCTTCTTATTTGACTTCTTCCCAATTTCATGAGTTGTAATATCCTAGGTTTTATGAAGCATAACCTTTCCATAAACTATATATTTATAATTATAAAAAAATCAATGGAATTTAAATTGATTAGGTAATAATCTATATATAATAGGAATTAAACAAAAACACTTCATTAATTCATATTAAAACATTGAAACAAAAGCACATGAAACTATGAATTTCTCACCGTGGTTTAGTATATCCTTTCAATGAGTGTAAATTAAAAGTGGAAAATAAATAAAGATGAATAAAATCATCAAAAATAGGAAATCTCAATGATCATAATCAACCTTGTGGATCCCTAATAGAAAAATAAAACCAATAATGACTAAGAATATCATGAAAATATAAATCATGTTGTGATATCAAAATTAAAACTATTATAATTAGAAGCATTATTTAATAAGTGATAAAGGAATTCTTGATTCACGCATGCCAATACATAGGAATGAAAACTGGACATTATAAATATAGTCATTAGAAATATGGTCATTGAGAATATGGTCAATGGATATATATGTATCCATTTGGTATAATGAAGTTGTGTGTTGTTATCAGTAAACATAAAATAAAATAACCCATAATGAGAAAAATATTATATTAAAATATTATAAATATATATATTTATGAATTTCATATTAAAATTAATTTTATTATTTTTAAAACATGATATAATATATTTATAATATTCAAATAAATATTTTAATATCAATGGATAGGTAAAATTATAATTCTGAATATTAATAATAAAATTTAATGAGAATTTTTTATGAAAAAATTAGATGGGATTCCCTCATAAATAAGAATATGAACTGGTCTTCCACATACCTGAAGGGCATTCCTGATCCACATAGGCTATCGAGTAACCCCTTGGTATCAACAAGAACTAGTGTTAATGGTTTATAAAAACCTCAAGAAGATGAATTGGAATATATATATATATATATATACATACCATAACAAAATAGAGGATCAAAAACTAGAATAAATATATGTCATAACTGAAGGAAGATTCCCGAATCAGTACAACAAAAAAACCCAAAGAAGTCGAATAACCTAAAAGTAAAAGTCTAAAAGAAAAAAGAAAAATTAAACAGAAATGGACTACTTCATGTGATAATGTCGATGGAATCATATCATCTCATTATGAGCTACCTATACCCAGCTAACAGAAACCATGCCGCCTCAATATAGTGTCTTTCCTTTTCTTGTATCAAAATACATAACCACGTCAACACACTACCAAAGTGGTGTGTAGGATGTGGGAAAAACTGGCTTAGTAGGATCCCACCTAGTTTTTCCATATTATGTCTCCATATAATCAATCCAAAAAATGATAATTTTAATGAAAACATTACATGAAAAATGTTGAAGGATTTTATGTCAAAATAATGGTAAATATTTCCCTTTTCCAAAAATTCTAAAACAAGCTGGGAAAATAGTTTCAATGAAAAATTTCAATAAAAATTTATCACCATAAAAGAAGGTATATAAAATATAGAAAATAAAAAGAATATTCATAATGGTAAACAAGCCAAGGATCATTATAGTTCAGGCTAGCAGACTACTCGTACAATAATTAATGACCAGGGTTGACTCATGTTCCTAGAACGACAGGCATATGGAGTAGAGGTTCACCCCATGAGGGAACCCCCTAATAATAAAAAATAGAAAATGGATCTATCATACACATTAAACCTATGTACCCAAGGCTTACCATGTATTTTATACATCAAATAAATTTAAAAATATATTTTCATAGAAAATTTCAAACAAGACATTTATTTCATCAAAACTTCTTTAGAAACCCATTTCATAATACTTTTAAAACACCCATTTTAATTTACCTAAAACCAAGGGAAACCTCATCTTTTATCATAAATCAATTTACACAAATCAATAATAATTTCAATTTTTTAAAATAATAGCTTATAATTTAGCATTAATTATAGTTTATTCAATAAATTATAGAGATGGAACCACCTAGATCAAACTCATGTCACACATGACCGTAACAGGATCCACCAACATTGAAAGGAACACAATAAAAAAAATAAAGGCCATGAAATTTATTACCACATCATAAAATCACTTTCAAAAACAAAAGGATGTAAGATATGATAGATCACAATATACCTCAATGAACACAAAACCGTCGCACCCTAACCAAAAATAGATTAACCACTAGAATATGATTTCACAATTAATATAGATAGAGAATGAAAATATCACCAACACATGATCAAATACACAAGATTTCATATCCAAAAATTCATCCAATGTAGCTACTACAGCCTATAGAAATGAATAAGTAGAAAGGTCACTTACTAAAAGAATTGACACAACCACCACATAGATCAAGCACTAAATGAAGGAATCTGGTATAGGGGAAGACATCCTGAAATTCTTGGAAGAGTTCCTAGGGTTTGAGGTGAGGCCTGTATGTTTAATAAAAAAGGGGATATGCATGTATCATGATAATAACCTATGGGTATAAAAGGATTCATGTTGTGAATCCTATATTCACAATATGAATTCCATGAGATTCGTGTATACTGAAAAAGTCATCATCTTGGGTTAAAAACACAAATTAAAAAAATCACAAGGTAAATTTAGTTCACGACCTAAATAATTTTACAATTTGAAGTGATTTCAAAGACTGCACCCAATGTATATTCATATCCTATATAAAAATCAGGACATTTATCCAACAAAATATTCTTTTCATGAATCATATTCATAGTATGATAATATCCTGCAAGAGATATTCAGTCTAGGTTATATATGTAGTTCTAAAACATTCTACAGTGCCCTCTAAACTGAAAAAACACTCTTAAACACGAAATAGAGAATTCCTTAAACTAGGATGTTACAATATCACAACCATAAAACCTTACATCCTTGGGAAGTCATGTGGAAGAATGGTTATCCATAATGAGGTGAGGACACTACTCCCTCACTAACGATGTACACACTCAAGTCTAATGAGGATCTGATCTGTGTCACCATAACACTCTTTCCAATGGAATATAATTTCCCACACCAAAATTTCACCTCCAAATCAATGATATCTACTGGATACTCTATAACTTAAATGAGTGGCTCTAACTTGATCTATTCCCAACAAAAAACATGATATGGGTCTCGGTATTACTTTTTGAGTTGAGATATCTAGAAACATAATGGATACCTCTAAACTGATCTGGTAAAATTAACTAATATGAAACCTTTTCAATCCACTCAGTAACCTAAAATGGTACAACATATCTTAGATCTAACATTCCCTATTAACTAAGACAATAGTAACCAAACCAAGGAGACCCTTTTAAGAAAACTCGGTCCCCAATGGAAATCCCCAATGGATGAAACCAAAAATACACATACAATTTCTACTAAATCTGTGATGTAAACTTAAATTTATGTATATCTTGAATGCTCAACAAAATCCCCAAAATGAGACTCATTACAATAAGAGATCACTCACCCACCTCTTCCCAATAATGAGATGATCTACATGAGAAACCATATAAATCCTTTAAGTTCACAATTCTGGTCAAAGATTAGTAACTTTTATTTTATGAAAAGTTAATTGGTACTAGATGGTTATCTCATGATCCACTGAAATCCAATATGAAAAAATGGAGAATATCCTCCAAAATATGAATAAATCACTCATTCTAAAAAAAATTTATGGATGATAAGTTGTACACAACTAGACCTAAGTCTCTATTTCCTTTGAAGACTCATCCAGAACTGGGATGTAAATCTATGATCCATATTCAAAATAATAATAGAGGGAACCCCATGTAACCTCAAAATCCCTAGCAAATACATCTTACCATGATATTCAACCTTAGTGGTTTCTTTAATCAGAGTAAAATGGGATTATTTTTTCAACCGGTCAACCACTACCAAGATTTCAATCCTCCCTTGGGAAGTCTATAGTAATACAACAAAAAAGTTCATAGACACCTCATCCCATTTATAACAAATCATCAGAATAGTCTAGAGAAAACTTGAAGGATTTAGATGCTCCAAATTTTTTTATAACAATTGTTACATCAAGACACATAATCTTCAATGTCATGCTTTATACCAAACCTTTAAAAACATAGTTATATGTCATAATACATCTTCGTAGTTACCATATGAATGGGCCCTAAGGAACTATCACATTAAAATAAAAATTAACTCCTCATTGATTCTAGGATGACAACCTGATCTACAAAAGGGTTAACACCATCAGAATGTATAGAGTAACTAGAAATGGTGTCCCTAGTATATAAGTTTTCTTTGATTCCTTTAAACTCATCATCATGCTGTTGACCATAAAAAAGGCTCGAGGAGAGATAGTGATAAATGGGAACTCTTAAGGACTATACATGAATCATCCTTCTTATAATTCATATTCAATTGAGTGAAGACTTCCATTAGGCTCCACTTTTCCTTTGAGCCTACAATGGAAATTTTTTATTGAGATTTTCCTTAATGGCATTCCCCTTCCACGGGGTGTGAGTGATATCAAAAATGAAAATTTTAAGGTATTACACCCACATCCTTTATCTATGATTCAATTGTTTCTTAAAAAATATATAACTTATACTATTATGGTCAGATAATAATATGAACCTATGTCAAAAAAGATAATTCAACCAATAATTAAGAGCATGCATAACTATAACAAGTTCTAAATCACATGTGGGGGTAATTTTTTTCATGCGAATCGAGTTAATGAGATCCAGAATCCAACGCATGGTTATATTTCATAATAAACCAACCCAAAAAAAACACCATAAGATAAACATAATACCACCTACCCATTATTAGTATTAGGTAAGATAAAAACAAATGATGGTTTCAGATTTCATTTTATCACATATAAAGAATTTTGGCACTTTCCATCCCATATAAATTCCACCCCATTCATGGTAATAGTATTCAAAGTTCATGAAAACATCAATAATTCCTTTAAAACCTATTGATATTATCCAAAATTACCAAGGAAGCATTGAATCTAAAAGATGTTTTGTGGATCCTCCCCTAACAAGACAACCTTCACCCACTCCGGATTGTCTAATAAGTTATTCTCATAAATCACTTTTCATAATAACTTCAATTCATTTATCGAAAAATTTAATTTTGAATGATTTACATAAAGTGAGTGGCTCCTTGGAATATCCATAAACAAATTCAAATTATTCTCATGTTCATAGTCAGATCTCGAATAAACCTACAAAAATTTGTGAACATTATCATAATAGTGTTGAGATGCTGATGGAATATTTAGTTCATTATATCCTAAAAACTTTAGAAGCATTATTCTAACCAAAAGGCATAAAAAGATAATAATAATGTGCATACCTACTCATGAAATTAATCTTAAATATATCAATCTCTAAAACACCAAGCTCATAATATCCCATTTTAAGAGAGACTTTTTAAAACCAGTTATCCCTACTTTAACTGACCAAATAAGTCATCCGAATGGGGAAAAGGGTAATTGTTATTAACTCTCACTCAGTTCAACTTTTGATAGTATATGCACTACTAAATTGAACCATCTACCTTCGTGGAAATGTTTATGGGGTTTTCCTAAGGAGAAAAATGAAGGGAAAAAATGTTTCTTCTATCAGCTTATTAAGTTGAATCATGATCTCTTTTAGCTTTGTTTGTCCAATGATAATAGAGGGAATTGAAATCATCTATATACTCATAACTATATCAATTATAAAATCTATATCCCTCTATGAAGGAAGATGAGATAAGTCATTAGGGATAACATCTACGGAGTCTACAAAAACTAAGGGAAGATCTAAAATAGAAGAAACACCATCAGGATTAGGTACAATGATAGACAACAAACTCTTGAGATCTTAGAGGGAAGGTACCACAAGACTATACCTTAGATACCAATCTCCATAAAATACCCTATATCTCCCATTATAAATGAGGAATTAGACATGCCGATAAAAATAGTAAACCATAGAATGATGAGTGGAAATACAAACAATCTTGATGTTGACATAAAATAGTTCTAAATTAATAAAAATGAAATCCTATACTAACTCTACATCAGATATCAAAATAGGGAAATAAAAACACCAAATATCTTGATCTATCCTCTTTAAAAGGGGTGTATCTAACTCCATGATAATTATAATGAGATCCATTGAAAGATTTAGTACACCAATAAAATGTGAATATATAAATGATTGGGATTCACCTATGTCAAATAAAGCAGCCACTTTAGATGATGCTATATAAATGGTACGTCTCATAGTCATTGGGAATGCATTAACCTTTGTCTAAAACACATCCTCATTATAATGGTGCTTCACTCCTAAGGACTATGGCTAGAGACTTGTAGACTTTAAATCTTCCAACTACATTGTAGTGGTTTTTTAGCTTATGATCTCAAACCATAGCGAGGCAAAAATATAACCTTAAATAATATCTAATTGTGACTTTAGTAACCACAACCATTACACATCCTCATAGATATATAATAAGAATTTAAAGTTTTCTCAACCTTTAAACACTAATTGAATTCCAGGATCACACTACTAGCTATAAATGATCATAAAGAGGAGGCCCACTAAAAACCCATATCCCCACACTCCTATGATAATAGTTCCACTTCCACTTTTATCCTATTGTGCCATTGAAACTGCCACTAGGTATAAGAGAAGGGTTAGAATAAAAAATATTACCTTCATGTTCATCTCTTCCATAATAGACATTTATATAACCACATACTTGGTAGAAAGAATCAGTATAAATATAAGTAATATGATATTTGGTCTCAAACCCTATAGGTACTTCTAAGATTTCAGTTTTTTATTTATTACGACCCTAGGAGAGAGAATAAGTATCTCTATAACCTGATAGGTGTACTCAAACATCAAACTCACTCCCTAATAAAAAAAGATAAACTACATAGACTTTTCCATCATCTGAGACTTTTGAAAATACTACAAGAAGAAGTGAGTCTCAATACCCTTCCAGTATAATCCCATGTTCCAGTACCATAGAATCCCACTATTACTTACTATGACCTTGAAACCTAAATGCAGCACACTTCATGTTGATATTATCATATATATCTAGGAATTAAAATATCTAATCAGTATTTTCCCAATATTCCCCCTCCTATTATGGATCATTATTACCGCTAATTGATAGTGTCTTCTCATATAATTACTCCCAAGATCGATCTTTATCTCAACCATCTCCTATATGTGACTCAAAAAATTGTTTTGAACATGAGTAAAATTTTGATTCAAAATATGAACTACCCAAATGATAGTGTTGATAAGATTCTAAAACATAGTAGGATTCAATTGAGGATAATCTGGTGAACCCTCTTATGGAACCCATGAAATATTTCTCATAGGTATTTCATTGTGTGTCAAAAATAGAAAAAACTATCCAAAAATAGACTAATATCAATTAAAATAAGAAAATGTTATGTATAAACTAAGATTAAGATAAAAAATCGATAGAAAAAACACACATCCAAACATCCCATGGTAACTTCAATCACTTCATGGAAAGAGTTGGCTATTCACTCACCGCAACATACTTCTCAAGCCCCAAAAATCATATTTCTGGTCTAAAAAACATCCCAAGATAAATACTCTTGAGTGAATACCACCATTGATGCAAATTTTTAATTAATAGTCTTAGGATACATTGATATAATATTACCTATCCAAATCCATCACATACACGAAGGGATTTTCGGATCCCCATGGGCTGGTAGCTATCACTCTAGCATTAATAATAACCATAGGGAATGATTTCAACCAACATAAATAAAATTACATGGAATATATATCCACATATAAAAGAAACTATGGATGAAAAACTTGAAGAAATATATTACATAAGTATAAAAAGAAAGTAGAAGAAATAAAACTCAAATACCCAAAGAAGTTAGAAAAATACTCAAAGTATAAGTCCAACAGCAAAGGATAAATAAACCTAAAACTAACTAATCAATGTGAAATGTGGGAAATATCCCATTACCTAACAACTAGATACCCATACCAAGTTGATAGAAACTTCTTCACCCCACTTAGAAGCCTTTCTTTTTCCTCCATCAAAATAAATAACCAGGGCTATATACTGTTGAAGGTGTGTGCAAAGTGTGAGCTAAACAATATCAGTAAGATCACATCCAAGAGTTCTATATTAAGTCTTTATACAAAAAAATAAAAATAAACCCATTTTAAAGAAAACAATGATTGATAAACATTAAATCATATCATATAAAAAGAATAGAAACTATAACTCTTTTTCCACAATTTTAAAACCATCCCTTAAATCACATTTAAAGAACAATTTACATAAACATTTACCACATTCATAGTAGTTATATCAAATCCCAAACAATAAAAAGCCAGAAAACAATGGTAAATAAAAAAAGAATCACTATACGTATGGCTATCAGAGTACTCATACCACAATCAACAACTAGTGTCCACACATACCCCTATAACAATTTGAAAAGGGAGTATATGAATAGCCAATATGTTAAGCACTTGATAATGTCAATATCAAGCCCTTAGAACACATACTTAGGAAGAAGAGGAACACCCCATGAGTGAACCCATGGACAATGAATAATAGATGATGTCCCAAAGATACAACTTCCACCTAAGTATCTAAGGCTTCAGATGTTCTTTATTCATAAAATCAATTTCAAAAGGTCTTTTCACAATCAATTTCAAAAAACTATTTTCTTTCATCAAACTTGCATTATAAACCCATTTCACAATTAATAGAAAACAAACATTTTCATTTACCCAAAACTAAGGGGAAACCCATATTTTATCACAAAACTATTTATTCACACAAATCAATATTAGAAATTTATTTATAAAATTGTTTATAAAATTGGAGAAATTATGGTTCATTTAAAAAAGTCTAGAGATGGAACCACCTACCTCAAACTCTGGTCACACACACCCACAGTGGGATCCACCAACACCTGAAGGAATAAAGTGACAATAATAAAGGCTCTAAAATTGATTCTATCATATTATAATCACATTCCAGGAAAAAAACTAATGGTGAAGAGGATAAATCACAATATACCTCAAATAACATACACATGTTTCACCATAACCAACAAAGGACAAACTCCCTAGAAGATTATCGCACAAATAATCTAGAAGAAGAAAGAAAATGTAACCAAAGATTTATCAACACCACATGATTTCAGATCTGAAAATGTCTCCAACACAGCTTTTGATACCTATGGAAATGAAGAATAATAAATTACCCTTAACAAAATAAGTTACACAACCACTATAGAGATCAAGTGTCAAATTGAGGAGCCCAAAACAGGAAGTGACACTTGGAAAAACAAGGTACAGTACCTGAGGTTTGAGGTGGTCCCTTCATGTCAAGTGACAAAGGTTTTATTCATGCATTTTCATAAAAACCTAGAGGTATTGAAGGATTCACATCATTAATTCCATATTCAAGGTATGAATTCCATGAGATGCATGTACGTTGAAAATGAATGTCATGGGGTTATAAACACCAAGTCTAAAAATTAACTATCGGAATTCAATTCGTAGGCAAAAGTATTTAATACTTTGAACTGATTTTTCAACTCATTCCCAGCACAGATTCTTGGCCATTACTAAACTAAAAACATTTACCCAGCTACACATTTATGTTGTGAATCATACCAACATCGTGAATGTTTCATGCGTGTATCATTTAGCCCATGTTCAATTAGAAGTTACAAAACAAACTCCAACACTTGATAAACAAGAAAACACACTCTCAAACAAGAAAAAGATCATACCTTAAAACATGTTGTTAGATTTTGTTAAAGCATATTTAGAATAAAAGCTATATTTTTTTCTCAGAAAATGGTTTTATTAATTGTTTAATATATCATCCCATTAAATAAAATTGAAAACTTTTAAAATATTATTATATATAAACTGATATTTTAATATTTTTTAAATTGGAAATTGATATGATGTAATATTAAAAACAAATAAAATTTAAAAATGTCAATTGTATTTTAAAAAATAATTTTTTTATTTTTTTATTTTCATTTTATATTTAAATTAATATATTTTTAATTTTTAATTTAAAAAAATAAAAAACATTATTGTTAATAAAAAAATATTATATTAGGATATGTTTTTCAAGATTTCACAAATAATTGATTTTTTTAGTGAATAGTGAAAAAATATATTTTATAACAAAACATTATATCTTATGACTTTTTAATGAAGACAAGGAAGTTTATAAAACCTTTTAATTGGTCAAATATTTATTTTAGAATTAAATTTATAAATTATAAAAATATAATTTTCTTTTAAAGAGGTTAGAGAGAACCCCTTTTATTATTAAAAAAGGAATTCCCTCTTTCTTTCTAGGTATAGGGGAACCCATTGCCTGGACTGTAGGACCTAGGGCACAAAGTCCCAATTAATTTAGGAACAAACTCAATATTATTTAAAAAAACTATTGTATATATCCTAATTATTTATACATTTAATTTTTTTTAATAATTATATAAATAAATTGCAATTAATCATAAATAATCTTCAAGAATAAACATTTCATAGTTAATTTTCTTTATAAATGATACGTTTTAAAAACATTTTTTGTGGAGTTTAAATTATTTTTTTATTATTTTTTTGAAATTCTTTTAATTTTATATTATTATTTATTAGTTTGTTAAATTTTTAAAATTTTATTTAAATTATAAATATAATTTTATCATTTTATTCTTTCTAGGTCACCTACTTTAAACATAATAATGTTTCATGTAAGTGAATTTGAAGGATTATATAATATAGACTATAAATAAAATCTAAATAAAATTTTAGTCACTTAAAATGTAAAATCTCATATTTCTCATGAACATTTTCTGTATAAATATAAATATAAATCCTTTATAAATATATTTCTTTTAATAAAACTAATATTTTATAAAAATATTCATTACCTAAGTTTTTCACTTAAATATTTTTCAAGGAAAATAAAAATTTATTTATTAAATTTGTTTTAGAAAAATGTTAGCTTAAAGGTCAAGTGACAACTTATCACATCCAGTATGGCCACAGGGCATGAACCCATGACTGAAGATAAATAATGGTGCAAAACCTAAAACCATCCTACATTCTTCCCAAATTTCATTTTACACCAATTATATATATATATCTGTGTGTGTGTGTGTGTACTTATATATATTTTATTATATTCATTACACTTTTTAAATATATAATTTTATTTATAACTAAATTATTTTTACTAATAGTTTTATTTCTGAATAATTTCATCAATTAATTTATTGTAATTTAGTGGTCAAAAAAGTATGGTGTGTGTATTCACTACAAAAAATTATAACATAAATTCATTGAAGGTGCTATTGTATGACCTTTTATATGAAACATGATAAAAGAAATAATTAATTATAAATAATATGTCATTATTAAAATATTTTATTGAATATTTTTATTTGTATCTTATTTAGTTAATAAATTTTATTACTTTCCTTTTAAAAGGTTATGTAACACTTTTCATAATTCAATAATGCATTATATCATTAACTGAGACAAAATAAATTTACTGAACGATAATGTCCAATAAAATTCTCACTTTTACAATAAGTAGACACATAGAAATACTTTTACATTTCATAAGAAAATTACATAGTATGAAAAAATATAGAGTTGTATAACTATAAATAGTAAAGGGATATAAAAATTGAATAAAGTACATTAACTAATCGTAACTCTATAGTCTTAAAATCCATAAAAATATTTCCCCTTCTATAAAGATTGTAAATATAAAGTGAAGTGTTAGGAAAATTATATACATTATCCAAGTATGTAAAAACATTTTTAAATAAAAGTATTGAGTGATGAAGTGATAATGAATATGTATTTATAGGGAAATTTGATTTTTTTTTCCTATATGTTTTTCAGTGAATATAACTATTTTTCATTATTAAAATCATTCAATAAGACGATTGGTCATTATTATTATTGGTTACATAAATTCAATTATGTGACTTTTGAGACTATTCTATTATATAACTAAATATATATTAATAGAGACTATAAATATATTCCATTAATAATATTTTTTATAAACATGTATAAGTACTTAATAAAATTTATTTTCATGAGTTATTCTTATAAAAAATTATTTTAATGATAATATATTTTAGCACATTCTTATGTAATTTTCATAATGGCTATAGGGTTTACTATGCTATAAAAATTGTTTAATTTTTAATAAATAAGAATATTTTTAGATATTGAAGTTATAATATTTATATAATTATTTAAATAAAATAAATTTCAATTTTTGGTTCATCACATCAAAATTATCATCGGTCTATTTTTTGTAATTATCTAACAAATTTTATTTTTTGGTTAAATAGTGAAACATTTTATTGTGCAAACCACTATCTGAATTTTTATATAATTACTATTTCATCATAATTAAAATTTTATGAAATATTTTATTCAATAAATTTATCATTTAATAAGTATAAAAATTAATTTAATAATTATAATTTTAAATTATAAATTTTTACGTCACACTGTTGTACCAAAAATTGGATATTTGAAATAATGTTTTTTTTATTGTGTGCATTTAATGTTTTGGTTTAGAGGTGTTTCTTTGTTTAGTAATTCCATATACATCCAACCACTTCATAATAACCAATAATCATAATTAAAATTAGTTCTAATAGATTTCACCCATAAGTGGTTGGATTATATATTGAAATAACCAATATTTAAACCTGTAAAACTTCCCCTACTTGTGTACAAATACACCCCATTACCTTCTCTATTTCATCACCAAATCATTTGAGCACATTCTTTCTCTCAATTTCCATCTCAAGAGTCTCTTTAAGTTGGTTACAAGGTTCTATAGATTCCCTATCTATGTTTAATAATCATCTTCCCAAGGTAAGGGTCATCAATCATCCACTTTCCTATTCAAGTGCATTACCTTTATAATTTTTTTTTTAAATTACATATTTTATATATATATTCTTGTTATTAGATTGTATTATCTTCCATTTTAAATTTTTTAAATTATAGGTTATTTATTCCCTCTCATTATAGACTTTTCTTAAGATGTTACATTGTAGAAACAATTGTTCCTTGCGCCTTCTTTCCCATTACATTTGTGATCCACATTAATATTTTATTATTTACATGGAAAATATTAATATGCATAATTATTATAATTTACTTACTATTTATTAAATGATATATGACCATCCCCTCTAAGTATAATACCTTTATAAGATATTTTAACGTTCATGGTTTCCCATAGTTATATAATCATCCTAAATTTCATAAATAAAAGTGTGTATGATTTTACTAATATCATCATACATGTATGGATATTAAAAGTAGATTTAGATCTGGAAAAGTTTTACATAGGGATAATAACATTGAAAATGGAACATTGGGCTTTAACTTGATCATCACTCAGTGCATGATAATGGGTTTTTTTGTACACTTGGTTTGACACTCCCAATGGATCTTCTTGGAATTATTTACATGCACTTTTCAAAACCATTTTTTGATTTATCTATAATTTCATTAATCTCTTACATCTAAAAATACATGTATTAAGTTACCTAGAAACCTATAACATGTTATAAATTGTAAACAATAAATAATTATAATCTGGTTTCCTTTACTTGCTAAGGGTGTTTATTCATACTTAGTGAAATCACCAGTTATTATTTAAGGAACTTCACCTAAATATCATTATTGATTGTTTGATTGTGGAAAAAAAATCAACCCATAAAATTCATTCTTATATGGTATAATATTGTAATGAATGTATCATTGATCAATTATGAAAAGTATTTATGTTTTTAATTCCATGAAAATTATGTCATGTAATATTTTATAATGTGATAGAATGCATAGGACTTTTATATGAAAATTTGGGACCAAAATTTTATATCTCCTCAGTGAACTAGTTGGTCTCATGAGATATCTAAGATAAGGTAATGGGAGAATCCTTACCTTTTAGGTAAGATGTCTTGGCAAAAGGCCTTTATGGAACTAAGATAGGGTAATTGGAGTATTCTTACCCTTTATATGATGTGTTGTAATAAGGCCTTGATGATATATTTAATACGGTTGGCCTTATTAATTTCCATCACTATATGTTCAGATATTACTATCCATGAATTTATTCTTTATCTTATTTTCCATGGGCTTATTTATTCTCTAAATTTCATTATTATGACATATATCATTTTATTTATTCATTCAAACATGTTTTAGTAATCCATGTCTATTTATTGATATCCTAGTATCTTTTCACAATTAATATGTACATGTATTTATTTATGCTCTCAGTTTCATTTGATATGGTATAAAATAGTTTCTTTATATATTCTTACATTCATTACATGTTCAGTTATTGATATCCCAGAATATATTCATTATTAAATTGGTTATGGGTTTATTTATGCTCTTACTTTCTTTAGATATGCCACAAGACTATTAATTTATTCATTCTATAATAGATTTATTTATATTATATTTCCTTACTGAGATTCTGGTCCCACACTTTTATATTGTTTTCCTTTTATATTGTTTTCCTTTTATATGGGAAACCAATAGAATTACTACATATGAAAAATGTATTTCAAGGAGAATAATAATGTTTTCATGTTTTCATATTTTGTAATTTATGTTTTAATTTAATATAAAACTAATTTATGAAAATGGTTTTCTAAGGCTATTGAACTATTAGACCCTCTATATTATGATCTATGTACCAATGTAATAAAATAGCCACTAGATCTAGGGTATACGAGCTGGGGTTCTTACATTTGGTATGAAAGGATAGATTATTAGAAACCTTGGGAACTATATTTATAAGAACACAGTTACAACCTAATAAGAAAATGCTTATGGATAATAAAGATTGAAAAAGAAATATTTTTAATTTTTAGAATATATTAATTGATATGTTCTTTTATAGATAAATTATATGGTAAATTTTAGGATCATATTTTTTAAATAATTATTGGGAAAGTTCATTTTTGGATAGTTATTGAAGAAATTATGTTAAAAATATAAGAAAATCCATCCTAAGAAAACCTAGATGGAACTAAGTGAGATATAGGATGAACTGGAAGTATGATAGTATAAAATTTAGTTACTTTAGAAATTCAAAATATGTGTTATTGAAAATTTATATACTTCTTCTCCTTTATACATTATTGACCACTGATAGTTAACTATTTTAGTTTTATTTGAAGACTAGAGAAAATTAGTAGTTAATTTTAATATAATTAGGGGTTGGTGGTTAATTTTATGTATTAATTACATTATTTTAGTAGATTAAATTCATTTATCATTATAGAAGGAAACAATTATGTAAAAACCCAAAACCAATATAATAATTTCCCTCCTGATCATGAAATTGATACTGTTGTTGGTATTAAAGTAGAGTTTGGAAACCATACTGGAAAACAAGGACACCACTAGTATTGCTCTGAAATGTAGCTTCCAAGGCTGTCTCCTGGTCTCCAGACAAGGCCACTCTGGGGGACTCTATCTTCTATGGAAGGATCATCTCGACGTCAAGATCTTGTCCTTCTCCCCGCACCATGTGGCTGTGACTGTTCAGGCGGACCACACCCCGCCATGGACCTTTGTGGGATTCTATGGCTGGTCGGCCCATAATGAGAAGGGGAAATCTTCGGATCTTCTCTGCAAGCTTCGTCACGAGCTTCTAAGCCCTATTCTCTTCGGTGGGGAATTTAATGAGATTATGTTCCATAGTGAAAAAAGATGCAGAAATGTCTGACACACTACGTCGATGTCAAATTTAAAGGATGCGGTCACTAGGGAGGACCTGGTCGATTTGGGATATGCAGGTAATCCTTTCACATGGTTCCGAGGTAATACGAATGGAACACGCATCGCTGAGCGACTTGACAGATTTTTGTGATCAACAGATTGGATAAATCTCTTCAGCATGTTCCACATCGACCACATGATGCTCAACTGTTCAGACCACTGCCCAATTTTTATTGACTGTACTCAAGGTGAACGCATCAAACAACCAAGTAGACCCTTCAGATTTGAAAGCTTCTGGTTAAAGGACCGGGAATGCAAAGATGTTGTCAGATCAAGATGGAACATCACTCACGAAGATATTGGCCTCAATCACCAAAAGGTCGCATCCGATCTGAGTACTTGGAGCAATAAGAAATTCCATCATCCTGAGAGGCACTATGCTTTCCTTGAAAAGAAACTTCACAACCTACTCCAGAAACCCCCATCCAGTTGCAATCTTGCCATGATTGGAGCCACTCAAAGAGAGATGGACGTGACCCTGCGCGTGAAGGAAAGCTTCTGGGATATGTGGGCGTGAGATACCCACATTTTAGAAGGGAACGCCAATACCCAGTATTTTCACCAGAAAGCATCACCTAGGCACCGGAAAAATTTTATCAATTTCATCTCACAATCAGATGGAAGAAAATTCTTTGATACTAATGGAATTCACGAAACTTTGACATGTTACTTCTAGAACCTCTTCAATTCAGGAACTCCTTTCATTTCAGCTGAATTGTAAGAATGTATTCGACTAGTGATCACCGATGAGATCAATCGACAGCTTTCCAAAGATGTGTCGGATAAAGAGATAGGCCTGGATCTGAAATAGATTCACCCCACTAAGGCCCCGGGACCAGATGGGTTCCACGCCCCGTTCTTTAAGCAATACGGTCACATCATCGGTCCCAAAATCTGAAAAATGATAAGGAATATCTGGGATGGGAAAACAATAATTTCTTCCATCAATGAAACTATCCTCATCCTCATTCCCAAAATTATGAATGCCCAGGCGATCCCTGACTTTAGGCCTATCAGCCTATTCAATGTCTCGTACAAGATATTCTCTAAGATCCTTGTAAATTGGTTGTGACCGTGGTTGTCTGATATTATCTTGGAAAATCAGAGTGCCTTCGTGGCCAAGAGGTTGATCACTGATAACGCAATTGTGGACCATGAAGTGTTTCACTCTATGAAAACATACTACACTATGAAAAGAGGAACCATGGCCTGGAAACTAGATATGACCATGTCTTATGATAAAGTAGAATGGAATTTCCTCAAAGTTGTGATGCTGAAAATGGGTTTCTGCACTAAGTGGATGGATATTGTCATGAAATGCATCTTGACCATCTCCTTTAGAATCTAGGTCAATGGGGATCCCACTCGAGGATTCGTTCCATTCCGTGGCCTGCACCAGGGAGATCCCATCTCCCCTTTTCTCTTCATCTTGGTGGTTGATATCTTTTCTAACCTTATTTCTAGAGCTGCATCTGCTAAAACTATTCATGGGGTGAAGGTCTGCCGTGTAAGTCCACCAGTGTCGCACCTTTTTTTGTCGATGACTACCTTCTCTTCTCTAGAGAAACTACTAATGAATGTTAGTTGATCAGCCAAGCGATCCAATAGTACGAGAGGGCGTCTGGACAGTCAATCAATCACGGAAAATCAGAAATCTCCTTCAGTGCAAGGGTGCCTTACTCCAAGAGATATGAACTATGCGTAGCAGTTGGCATACATATGGTTAAGAAACACCAAAAGTATCTCTGGCTACCCATAGTGATTAGCCTGTCCAAAAAAGAAATTTCCGCATCTCTAGTGGACAGGATTGAGAAGAAAATTTAAGGATGGACCCCAAAAAGAATCTCAAAAGTAGGCAAAGATACCCTCATTAAAGCTATCATCCAGTCTATCCCAAGCTATTTTATGTCCCTGTTTAATCTCCTGGCAGCCATCGTCAACCAGATCCATA
This sequence comes from Viscum album, assembly GCA_963277665.1. NCBI lineage: Eukaryota > Viridiplantae > Streptophyta > Magnoliopsida > Santalales > Viscaceae > Viscum > Viscum album. The sequence goes on along the minus strand of OY728165.1, from coordinate 165,884,847 downwards.
CACGTACTGCCAAATTCTGGTGGGGGAAAATCGATGGAAGGAATAGACCCCACTGGATGGCCTGGGAGAAACTTTGCATCCCCAAGTTGGAGGGAGGGATGGGATTCCGGAATCTTCTTATCTTTAATGACGCACTGTTGGAAAAGCAAGGATGGCGCCTTATTAACCATCCATCATATCTCTGTGTGCGGGTACTATGAGCTAAGTACTTTCCCCACACGGACTTCCATGTTTCCTCACATGGGTCGCGTCCTAGCTTCCTTTGGAGAAGCATTTGGGGGGCCCGAAAGCTCCTAGAAAAAGGACTGGGATGGAGGATTGGGGATGTCTCATCTGTCAACATCTGGTCTAACCCATGGCTGATCGATACGGAAGGTATACGGGCTACATCCCACGCTCAACTAGGCTTTGAAGACGCCACTTTCAGAAGCCTCCTTTCTGACCAAGGGACGGGGTGGTGTTTGGATAATATTTTTGAATGGTTTAATGAAAGAGACCGAGGAATTATCCTAAGAATACCCTGGGTCCCTGACGCAGGCCCGGACCATCTCTTCTAGAGCAATGACATGTTGGGCAAATACATGGTGAGATCTGGATACAGACTTGCTCTTGGAAACCACCCAGCTGGCCGGAATGAGGGACCATGGAAATCGCATTGGAAGCTCAACGTCCCCCAAAAAATATGCCACTTTTGGTGGCAGGTTTGTGCGGGTACTCTCCCTAAGATGATCCTTTTTGTTTACCAACATATGTCCAATGCCTCTTTCTGCTCGTTCTGCTCGAATATCCCAGAGACCCCCTTGCAATCCATCATTCACTGCCCAGGAGCTAAGGAAATTTGGAATAAATGGGACCTGACCCCATATGCATCACTGTACATGTCTTCTAACCTCCCCGCTCTCCTGATGCGATGGTGCTCCTCTCTCTCATCGGTTAATGCAGGTTCACTCTGCACCCTGGCCTGGATCATCTGCATCCGGTGTAACGATGGTGTTTTCCATCACATGCATAAACCTCCTGAATTCTGGACAGAAGGAGCCACTTCATGGATCGAGGTATGGAATCACCACAATGGACATCAAATGCATTTTTCTCCCCCCTATTACCCCCTCATTAGAACCCCCCAATGGAAGGTACTCTTAAGATCAACTTGGACGCATCTCTCCCCAAGGATGGACTTGTCTCCCTCGGTCTCCTGGCCCAAAATCATCTGGGGAAAATCATCGCTGCAAAGTACGAATCACATCATGCCTTTTGGGAACCTGCTATTGTTGAGGCTAATTCCATCCTGGAAGGTTCGATGCTGGCTTTGGAATGTGGGTGGGTTGATATCAGCATTGAATCTGACTGCCTCATCGTGATCGATGCCATTAAACACAATGATGGTGGACTCCAGTCGTTTGGCCTCATCATCAGGAGAATTCTCTCACTCTGCCAATGTTTTTCGTTCTGCACCTTCTCCTTTACCAAAAGAGAAGGCAACAATTCGGCCCACTAGTTAGCGGCATCAGGCCCCTTTGAGGCTAACCATCTCTGGATGGACAATTTTCCTTTGTGGCTTTGCATATGTATGTCTGCTGATATTCATCATTAATGATATCTGTCTTTTCTCAAAAAAAGTAGATTTTGGACATTTTTTGAATTAAGATTCAAAATATTCATGTATAGAGCCTTCGGTAGATATATTAAGTGAAATAGGTTAAGTATAACTAGTATGAACCCTCAAAGGTATATATAATGAGTCCAATCAATATACAATAGTTAATAGAACATTTGGGTTTATAATGTGTTTATTAATGAGTGACACTTCAAGGAAACAATTTATATAAGGGGTTATAATGAGACATCCCATATTTCCCATGAATTTTTTTTTATGAAATGTAAATATAAACCCATACTAAATTTATTTAATTTAAGAATCCATATATTTATTCAAAAAAATTCAAATAAGTTATTCATTTAAATATTTTTCAAGTAAAATAGAAATTTATTTATTAAAATGGTTTTCGAAAAAGGCTAACTCGTTGGTCACGGGTCTCAAACTCATGACCGAAGGGTAACAAAGGCATAACACCTTCTTCCATCCTACATGCTTCTCTACTTCCATATTAAAACCATTATATATTTATTTATTTAATTATTTAATTATATTAATGATTCTTTTTAAATATATATTATTATTTAATAACTAAATTCCTTTTTCTAATAGTTTTATATTCAAATCTTCTCAATAATTATGATATTGTAATTTAATTGTGAACAATGTTTGATGCATTCCTTCACTATTATAAAATTATATCATAAATTCATTAGAGGCACTATCATATGACTTTTTATATGCATCATGATAAAATAATTTTTTAATTGTAAATATTATGTCATTATGTATTTCTATTCCGAAATATTTTTATTTTTTTCATATTATATGTATATATTGGATTAATTTCATTTTAAAAGGTTAAGTGACACAATTAAAAAATAAATATTGTGTTATATCATTAATTATGAAAAAATACATTTACTCAGCGATCATTTTCAATAAAATGTGAACTTTTTCAATAATTAGAGATATAGAAAGACTTTTATATTTCATAATAATGTTCCATATTATGTGTAAATTTGGACTAGTGAAACTAGTAATGGTAATGAGATATAGACATTAAAGAATAATATATTCAAAAATTATAAATCCATAGGCTTAGAATCCACCAAAAAGATTTACCCTACAATAAAGATTGTAAATAGAAAGATAAGTGTTAATAAAATGATAGACATTGTGTAAGTATGTGTAGGAATATTTTTAAGATAAGTAGTGAGTAATGAATTGAGAAAGCATGTGAATTAATAGGTAATTAATATCATTTTACTTAATTATTGGTGAAGAATTTGGTTGACCATCATTAAAGTAATTATTTAATAGGACAGTTTCTTATTATTATTTTTGGTCATATGGACACAATTAAGTAATAATTAGGAATATTTTATTATATAAATAAAATTATATTCTTGGAGACAATAAATATATTCCATTAATAATATGTTTTATGATAATTTTATAATATTATAAGTAATTTTATTTTCATTAGATAATATTAAAAAAATATTCTAAAGATAATATATTTAAATAAAGTCCTATGTAATTTTTATAATGTTCTGAATGTTTACTATTCTATAAAAATTATTACTTTTTAATAAATAAGGATTTCTATTTAAAAAATAAAATTATCATATTTACATAATTTATATGATAAAATAGTTTTTATTTTTTAAATCATAACATCAAAATAAAATTATGACTAATTTTTTTGGAATTTTCTAAAAAAATTATTTTATTGGTGAAAAAATTAAAATTTTGGTTTTACAGACCACTACAAAAAAATTATATAATTATAATTTCAGCATTATTAAAAATTTATGAAATATTTTACTCAATAAAAATTTCATTTAATAAGTATAAAAATTAATTTAATAATATAAATTATAAAATATAAATTTTTACAATACTCTTTTAGAAAAAAAAATTGGATATTTGAAATAAAAGATTTTTTCTGTGCATAAATGGGTTGGTTGGGATTTGTTTTTCGGTTTTTGAATTCCATGTAAATCCACTCACTTTCTCTAACTAATTAATATTCTATCAAATTTTTGGGAATTGATTTCACCAATAAGTGGATGCATTATATAATAAAATAACCAATATTTCAACCATTAAAACCACCCCTCCTTAAGTATAAATACATCTATTCCGTCCTCAATTTACAAAAAATAGCCTTTGAGAATTTTTTTCTCTATAAATATCCATATCAAGAGTATCTATATGTTAATTATAATATTCTAAGGTGTCCCTATCTATCTTGATGTAACAACCTCCCAAGGTAAGTGTTTTTTATCCTCCTCTTCCTTATAAATTTAATTACCTTTATTAGAGTTTCTTTTAAAATTTCATTTTTATATTTCATCATGCATATTATTCCATTTTATTACCTTCCATTTAATATTTTTTAAATTATAGTTTATTTATTCTTTCTAATCATAACCTTTTCCTAAACTATTACATTTCCAAAATAAGAGTTTCTTACACCTCCTTTCCCATTACGTTTGTGAGCCTTATTAATTCCTTTTAATTTCAAATGAAAAATGTTACTATGCAACCCAGAAATTATTTCCATACAATAATTTAAAAAAATATATTATAATTCCCTCTCATTATATTACCTTTATTATCCTTTTTAATTCTCATAGTTTCCCATAGCCAAAAAACCATCCTACATTTTATAAAGAAAACTGTGTGTGGTTTTCATAGAAACTCCATCAATTTTTAGATATTACAAGTGGATGTGGATCTGGAATAGTTATACCTAATGGTAATAATCCTAAAAAAAATTAACTTGTCTTTGACTTGATTATCACCTAGTAGATTTCAATTGGCCTTGTTGCACACCTTCTCTGACACTCCCAGGGGATATTCTTTGGATTATTTACATGCACATTTAAAAATTATTATGAAGGATTTATTTATCATTTTATTATTCTACTACAATTTCAAATACATTCATTTAGTAATCTAGACACCTAAAAAATCTTTGACTTTATAAACATACAATAGTTATAATTTTGTGTCCCTTTCTAGATGAGGGTGTTTATCCATACTTTGTGAAATCTATTGTTATTATTTATGGGACTTCACCTAGATATAATTATTGATTATTTGATTATGGAATGTATTTCCATACTATATAATTAATTCCTCTATAAGGTAAAATATTGTAAGATATTCATCAATGATCAATTGTTCAAAGTAATTATATTTTTCAATCCTTGAACATTATGTAATGTAATTTTTTGTTTTATGGTGGAATGCATTGGACTTTTTTATGACAGGTGGCGCCCATGATTATATATCCACTCAATTCACTCATAGGTCTCGTGAGAAGGCTAAGATAATGTAATACAATAATCCTTACAATTTATCTAATTTTTATTGTCATACGTCCATTACATAAAATTATAGGGTAGTGGGAGTGTCCTTAAACATTATAAGATGTCATGGAAAAAGGACTCGATAGTATGGTTAAGATGTATTCAATTATGAATTTCTATCACTATATGTTCAGGTATTATTATGCAGGCCTTTATTCACTATCATGTTGGTCATGTATTTATTTATCCTCTAAATTTCATGGCTATAGAATAACTCATTTATTTATTCATTCATTAATGTTTTAGAAATCCATGTCCAGTAACTGATATGTTGACATCTATTCATTATTATGTTTTCCAAAGATTTATTTATGTTGTCATATTAATTTGATATTTAATAACTCATTTTATTTATTAATCATTCCATTCACTACATGACAGTTATTGATATCCTAACATCTATTCATTGTTATTTTGGAGATGGGTTTATTTATGATCTCATTTTCAATAGGTAGCAAACAATCCAATTTATTTATTCATTCCATAAAAAAATTTATTTTACATTATTCTCTTTCTGAGAATCTAATCTTACAACTTTATTTTTTCCTTTTCCCCATGAATCTAAGAGAATTAATATGTATGAAAAATGTATTTCAAGAATAATAATAATTTTTTCATGTTTTCATATGATGTAATTTTAGTTTCAGTGTAATGTAATAATCATATATGAATATGGTTTTCTAAGTACACTAAACTATTAGATCCTATGTATTATGAACTATTTAAAAATGAAATTAATATTCCATAGTCTCAAGGGTGTTGTATTTGGGTTTGTTATAGAAAACACATATTAACAATAATTGAAAATGAAATGAATTTCATAAAAATATTATAAAATGAAAATATAATGTAACTGAAATTTATTATTTCAAAATATTGATTTCAGGATATAGAAAATTTCATTTATATGAAATATTAATTATGTTATTTATTATTATTTTTATGGAATTATTTTTATATATTGTTATTTTTTATTTTTTAATGCTTAAAATATATTTTAGTATTCGTTTATAATTCATATTTTTTAAAATTTCAAAGTCACATAAATTAAACATAATAATTCTTCAAGTACATTACTTTAAAATATTATAAATTATATAATATAAATCTAATAAATATAACATTTTAAACATTAAAAAATCACATAAAAATAATTTAAAATAAAATAAATTTAGTAAAAAATAATTAACAAAAAACTAAATGAAACTAAACAATGTTATTTAAAAACAATACATTTATTATTAAATATATTATTTATTAGTAATTAGTTATACCCAACATTGTTGTTAGTGGATTTGGTGGGTGGGGTTTGGGTGTATATCTCATATAAATGATTAATTTTATTATTTTTAATATTATTAATTTCATTATTAATTATTATCTACTTTACTAATAAATGATAATTAATCAGGATATTTATATTTACTAATTATAATAATATTATATATATTATTGGGGGATGGGTAGTAACCTAAGAGTACAAGGAACTTCAGGTGTTAGACCTCATAAGTGAATGTGATTATGGTAGATATTTTATATTTGGGGGATTTCCCCCAATATTTCCTTTCCATTAGGGTAGTTTTTCTTCAATATTATTGTATAATTTAATCTTTCACTATCTTTACATTCCATCAAACTCTCTTCATTGGTTATAATGGCGGTCTTATAGCTTCCTAGGTTTTAGCATGTTTTTGAAGAAATTGAGGTGTTCACTCCTATATATTATAAAGACTTACTTATCTTCAAATCTTTCATTTTTCATCATGTATCTTGAATGATGATCTAATAACATAGCAGAATAACTTTAAATAATAGAAAATGAGAAATTTAATGTCATCGTTGAAAAGGGTGATTATGTGATCTTGTTAAAAATAATGAACTAATTACCATGGGTAATATTATTACACATCTTCCTTTAAACCTAAATACTTTTAAGAAAACACTCCAATCTATTTGGAGATTAGAATATGTAATGTAAATAAGGAAAATTTAGTATGGGATCTTGATCTTCAAACTTTTTTAATGAGGCTGATTAATGGATGGTACTTTAGGGAGGACCATGGTCTTTTGACAAGTACTAGATTCTGTATAAGAATATTAACAAAGAATGAGATTTTTATAATATCACTATTTATAATTAACCCTTCTAGATTCAATGGATAGGGATCCCTTTATATAAATGATCTGATCATTCCTTGATCAAAATTTGTTGTCGGATTATATAATTTATTGGTTGGGATCTTTCGGATCCTATCCGTTGGGGAAATTTTATCCATATAAGGGTGATGATAGACATAGATAAGCTTCTTATAAAAGGAATGTTCTTTTCTATTAATAAAAAACATGTTGATATATTTTAAATATCTGAATCCTCCTTCCTTTTTATTATTCTGAGGATGTATAGTTCATTTGGAAATTTATTACACCTTTAACGAGGTTAGGAGAGAAGGAAATGTTGTTATGAAATATAGGACACGGTTGAGGACTAAACATATGTGTTTATCCTTTATTCTATAGTTGGAGAAATAAATAGACAGAGATAAACTACGGAGAGATATGAACTCATAATCTCCTTCTATTAAGGATAATGTAATCATGTTGGGCCAGCCAAAAATTTTCTTGGAATCTATAGTCTATATGTGGAAGGGAATCTATGTGAATCCTATTATTTACTACCTTATTAGTATTCCCTTGGTTGGTAATAAATTACTAGTGGTTCAATATTTTATCATTTATACTCCTTTGATTTCTTCTACTTTTTCAATTGAAAAGACTAATCCCATACCCATTCCAATATTGATTCTCTCAAACACTCCAAAACCATGTTATGGCCCCAATATTTGTGATAGCTTCTCCCTCCCAGCAACCATAAGAGGAATATTATGAAACCATTCTATTGGGTTATAAGAAGCAGAGAATATAGAGGAGGATGCATAGATCTAAATGCAGTCTTGATCCCCAATTATTGGAAACCTATGGAAACAAAATAATGTTAGAGTATCTAGTGAGTGTGATCATAATAATAAACTTTTCAATCCTTTGAGGGTAATTTCAATTCCTAACTATATATAGGTGAAGGATGGTAAGACCCAGCCCAATCAATCATAATGAAAATATTATCATAGAACAACAATGGGCTTGGCAGTCTATAAACAGTTCGGATGCTCCACTTTAGTAGGATTAAACATTTCTCAACATGGTTTTTTTCGATACAATGTTTGTAAATAAGAAAATGATTTGTATTTCTTCTTATGTAGGCATCGATGGATGTCTTATATTTTCAATTAAGAAGAATTATATCATCTTTTTCATCCTCTAGAAATAAAGTATTGACTTTAATATTAATATTTTATTAAATAATCATATTTTAGCATGTCTTCACCAATAGAACACTCTTGAATTTGCATTTGGGGGGTTTCTATGGGTGTCATAATCAAGGGTATAAGTGATGATAATTATATTTTTTAAAATATATTACTCTAATTATTTGGATACCTCTTTTTTTAATATATATTTTAATGAAATTGTGTATAGATATTAAAATAAAGGGGCACTGATAGATCATACACTATAATGATCAGATTTCTAGAGGCATTGAATGTGGAAGATCTTAATGACCTTGTCCACATTAGAAACAATTTTACTTGTTTTTAGGTAATGTCTAAAAATAATCATGTTCTATAATAACTGGATAGTTTTGTGTTATCTAGCAGTTGTTTTTACATATTACATAACTTTCAAGTATCCCTCCTCCAAATAGCATTGTCAAATCACTACATGATCTTTATCAACTCGTATATTTTTTTCATGGGCATGACCATAGTGAAAAATTATTTTGATTTTAATTCATTTTTTCCAAGGATAAGTATTTTAAATAGGTTATTTCATCTAGTCGAGAAGTAAATGTTTTTATATTCATAGTAAGTTAATATAGGTGTTATCTAATATGAATTCATGGAGTGGTGATAAATTCCATTTTTTTAACATCATATTGATCTTATAGATGAAATACTAATGGTTTTGTACTATATCCAATATTCTAATTCCATTTTATCTTGGATTTTGGTGCTTGAATCAGACTTGTATTCAACCTTGAAATAAGGAACGATATTGATACTTAAAAACATGTGAAGATACTTTTAATGGAGGAGATATGAATATACTATATTTTCATCAGAAATCATCTGATATGAGTCATAATAAACTTATTTTCTATATGGAGATGCCTAAAGGGAGATGTATTAATATTGATGTAGATATTAATGATCAAATCCTTCTCTTCATATACAACTTTTATATAGTAGTGGGATATTCTATTATTATAGATATTTACACATGTATTCAACTGTTGGTGCAAAAATTTATAATCCACAATTTTTATAAAGATACTACTGAAGATGAAATAATGGTAAATAGAAGAAAATCCACCCCACTACTACTCTTGGCCCTAAGGTATTTCATCCCTTCTCTTTAAAAAAATTCCCATTGTTGGCCCTGATATCAAATTTCTTATAAAGGATATATTGAATGGTGATGTTAATATTAGGATTTTAAATGAAAATATGATCAACCTTATTCCTAAAGTTAATAATACTACCTTAATATAAAATTTTAGACCCATTAGTTTATGTAATATGTCCCATAAATTTTCCTCCTAAATTGTATCCAACTGTCTCCATAGAAAGATTATTGACATTATTTTAGAAAAAAAACTTCTTTTGTTCCCAAGAGACTCATTCATTAAAAATATATTATTTCTAATAATGTTTTTCACTCTGTGAAAACAAGATCTTCTACTAAAATAGGTTTCATGGCAGGGAATATTGACATGACTAAGGCTTTTGGTGGAGTTGATTGGTCATTCTTTCACTTGGTTATGAGCAAGATGGGTTTCTATTCAAAATTGATTGATGTCATCATGCAATGTTTTGTGAAAAATTATTTTTATATCTATATCAATGGTTTTTTTATTAGTGTTCTTCTCCCACTAGGGACCTTCATTAAGGGTGAGTTTTCTCATTGTTCCTCTTTATTATTGTTTATGATGTATTTTTTAATCTTACTTCATCTTTAGCTAGAAATAATTTTTTTTATACTGATAATGAGTGATGAACCCCCCCCCCATTTATCATTTATTTTTGACTGATTATAACCTCTTATTTTCAAGGGATACCATGGATTAATTTTTAACTATTAAATTTTTAATTCACTAATTTGACGTGGCCTCTAGATAATTGATTAATCTTTCTAAATATAATATTTATTTTCGTTCCGGTTTCCTTTTGAAAAAAGAGAGGATATTCATGTTACATAAGGAATTAATGTATTGGATAAGAACAAATATTCTATTATAATCCCTACTATTATTGAAAATTAAAAGTAAGAGGTCTTATCCAATATTCTAGATAGGGTGAATAAGAAGATCTATGGATGGACATGTAAAAAATATAATGCGAACAAGGAGATTCTTATCAAAGATTTGGACCAATCAATTATAATCTATGTGATTTAACTTTTTAATATATAAGGAATTAGTATTGATCATATTCAATCTGTCCTTACTATATTTTTGTAGGGCCTTAACAGTGAAAAGAATAAAACAAATTGGGTTTCCTGGGGTAGAATTTTTATTTCTAAAGATTATGGGGGTAGGATTTTGGGACCATTTCCAATTTAATGATTCCTTGATTGATAAACAAGTCATGAGGCTCCATAATAATCTTTAATCTCATTATGATCTTATTTCTTATGAAAAAATCATTCATCATTCTGATTTACACTGGGAATATTTGCGTATTTATCCAATATTTCTGTAGAGAATCATTTTGGGTTACCGTGAGATTCTAGAAAATGGTTTGTATTGGGGAATTATAAATAGTGTGAGAGTTGATATATGTTATGATGCATTTCTATTGTATAGTGGGGAATCTTTGGTGACCTCTCTTTTTATATAGGGTATATATAATGAAAAGTTTTGAGATTTATTTGATAAGTATGGGAGTGGAAGGTGTAAAGAAAATCTGTATTCCTAGTTTAAAAAGAGGGATAGGGAAATCATCCTTAGTATCCCAATGTTTATAGAATAGTAAAAAAGCATCTTTATTGGAGTAAAGATTTCACTAAGGATTACTTGTCTTAGGGTAACACAATAATGGGAGAAGGTGTGGAATCTTGTGGTTCTCTATAAGGAACGCTTCTTTTGGTGGAAATTTTCCACAAGGATTATTCCCTGAACATATTTTATTTTCTCTATCCACTATCTGGATGCCCCCTCTTGTCCAATTTTTTGTAATATAATAAAATTATCCACCCATACTATTCTTTATTTTGGTTATTCCATGGGTTTTCAGCACCCCAAGAATACAAACTGTATTGATTTTATAGATCACACTATCAAACTTACAGTTTTCCTTAATAAATAGATATCCTCCCTTTTTGGGAGACAATTTACAATATTTTTTATGAACATTGAAAATTAAGATTCGAATAAATAGACTTATTTTTAATGAATTCTACAAAACCAAATCTTCCTCGGTTTATTGTGGAAAATTATGGTTGTCACTTGGATTTATTATGATGATTTTGGGGCTATATCCATAGATTATAAAATATCATATATTTGAGCCCCCTGATAGTGTCATCAAAATTAATATCAATTAATCATATAAAGAGTTTGGGGTTGTGGGTTGTAGATTGATTATTAAAGACTCATTTTCATCTATTATTGTAGCATGGAAACAATATTTTCTTCCTTAATTGGAGTCCAATGTTTTTAAATTATCAATATATTTTTTTGAGATAGAATTTTATTAAGATAGGGTGGGTCTATATCATTTTGTAATTATACTTCCATCTTTTGATTGTCTTTTTTTGTTCACTTGAAGATAATTTGTAATCTTATTTTACCATTATATGGAAAGACTAGATCATTTATCTATCATTTCTATGTATGCTCTTTTTCCTTCACCTTGTTTGAAGGAAACTATGTGGAACACCATTTGGTGTCTTAGGATATTATTAGATGTTTATATAATTGGACATCAGTATTTCTTTACTAGATTATTTCCCTTGTATGGGTTGATTCTCATTCTATTTTTTTGAATGGTAAAGATATTTTTTAATAAAGGATATAAGATCAGTCAATACAATAGAGTTTATACAAATAGGACTCTCTTTAAAAAAACCTATAAATATTTATAAATATAATGGGTGGAAAATAATTCCACAACCTTATTCCCCTCCCTTTTGATAAATGTGAAAGATCATGCAGCAAAGAAGAGGAAAAGAGGGAGAATTTTTATGATAGTAAAACCAAATTGTTACAGACCAAACTCTAATGAATATATAACTTTAATAATGGTAAGGAAAATTGAATCTAGAATAATAGATCTCCAAACTCTCTCGATAGAGAAATTTATCCCAATAAGAATGTCTTGGGCCTCTACCACTTGTGTCACATAGTTTTTAGTAAAATATTTCTATTATACTACAACTAATCCATGAGAATCTCAAGTAACCATGCCAGCACCAAAAAATACACCACCCTAGATAGAAATTTTTACACTAATATTTAAAAAATCCATGTTGTGATGCACTGTATATGTACATGTTAACATAGATATAGATGTAACTATGCAAATAATTATTATTAATTATTAAAAAATCAATGAAATATATTCCCTATATAAACAAAAAACCTTTAATAAAAAATAGTATTTAATGATGTTAAAATAATTAAACCAAATAAAAATATTAGATAAACTTATAAACCTTTCAATGTTGTGAGAAACCAAATTACCCACCTTCCTCATAGATCTAAAACAATAATGATTAAAAACTAAAGATGAAAAAAAATTCACATCATCCTTAGTATAGGGAAGAGTTATATTTTATATTACATGTTAATCATGTTTCTAAGAATGATTTGATACTAGGTATTCTGAAGGAAATTGGTAGATCTAAAATTGATTTATTTCCATCTATATTAGAAAGGGTTTGTAAGTGAAATAATATTTGGAGAGGAAGGAATATATCGAGTGTTTAGAAGAATATATTTATCGAATTAGTGGTGAAAGTTATTCCTACATAATTTTGGACCCTCTTAAAACTTCCATAAAATCATATCTATATGTATCATTCTATGTTCTAAAAATTATAGTGTGTTTATATGGATTGTTTTAAGAATATGCACATTATTTCATGGGAATGATTATTCCACCATAAAAAGAATGCAGGATTAGGATTTTGGTATATTGGGTCATTTAGTATAGTTCTTATTTTTAAGAAATTTTGAAGGCCTTTATACTTTCCAAGTTCCATTTGTACTCAAGTTTTAAGATTAAAATATTTCCCTCATTTTATTTTGCTACAAACTATTCTTGGACATCAACTAAGTTTCATATGGAATAATATTTTGTAAATAAATGTCCTTCTATTGGATGGTATCTTTTGGTGCATCTCTTATGGGTTTTTTATTAATATAAATATAGGTTCTTGGTTTTTCATTACTATTTATCATTCTATATCATCAACTACCCATTTAATAATGGAAAATTTGGTTTTATGATATATTATTAATGATAATTTTCCAGTTTGGAAATTAGAAATACTTAATTTATTATTCAATGAAAGGGACATAAGTTGGATATTAAAGATCCATTTTGTACATGTTTGTTTAGAGACATAATATTATAGAAATTTTCTTGAAATATAGGGTATATTTTTATATCTAGGTAATGTTTGTAAATGAAGGGGCTATCCCGTGGATCTGATTTATTTTGGGTGATGATTTGATCTTCCTACTTATTACAAGAGGATCAGTATTTTTTAAACGTGATTTTTTTATTCTTCTAGTTCAATTTTTTCAGTGGAGGAAAATTAGGATGGATGATATTTTCTCAATCTTCAAGTCCCACTTATAAAAAAATTTTGTATTCTATCTTTAAATTCATGAGAGTTATGTATATTTTTCATAGATATGTTATATTTATTTCTCAAAGGCTGGATAATATTTCTTTTAGTATCGATGGCCTATCCAACTGGTTTTTGGATTTGGAAACATTAGGATTTCAAGAATTATTTACTATTTGATAGATTTTATAATTTAGTGGAAATGGGTTCCTTTTTTAAAATAATTGTATCTCTGATGAAGCTTCTGTGAAATAGTCTTTTGGTCTAATTGAGTTCAGAAACAACCATGAGACATAGGGTTTTATGATCAAGTAGTTCACATGGTGTGTATTTGTATTTTCCTCTAATGGATGTTATAAAGTTGATTCAGGGTGATACAACATTTTAAGATTCTTGAGTTTGATTGGGTGTGGTGGGTCATGACCCCTATAGGGATATCTTGGCTTTGATGAACTATTTTTATTTTTAATTGGTTTTCATAAGTTACTAAAGATATTTCATTTTTAGTTTCCCTTATGTTTATAAGGGATTTGGGTTGAAAAAATGTGATTTTGGAATTGTATTGAATCTCCCTTGTCTGTTTGGATAACACTCTCTATACTATCTCTTCTTATTTATAGTTCCTCTTGGATGAGATTTGGTTTGCACCATCATATTTTTTCCATTGTTCATTTTATTTTGTTAAACGTTAGTGTAATATGGTGTCCCAGTTTATTGCTAAGTCACACCTTTATTATGAGGTTTTGGTTTTCCTCGATTATATTCCACATGAGACTTTATCTTTGGTATCATTATATTTAAAACTTGTTTGAATGGAATTGTGTGTTTCTTAAAAATAATATCCCCAATAATTGTTATTAAAATGTAAGGATTGAATATATTATTTAAATAATAGTTTTTTATTATAATTAATAATAATATAAAGGTGTGATAATAAAATAATACTGCATATTTTAAAATTTAAAACATGAATTTACAAAAAAAATACATATAATTAATATTTTTGGTTAATAAAAAAACTATTGGGATGGCATATGAAATAACAGCCAAGAAAATTTTCATAAGTGAATCATCTCATATGAAAAAAAACAGGGTTCAAATTTGAGTGGTGGATGGATTTCCTAGGTATTATAGAAGTAATGTAGTATTTACTTTAGCAGTGTTGAAGAAATGTAACTATAAAAGTAATTCTATTCACCCAATTTAGGTGATCATTCCATCTTTTTGGGCCTTCAGGGCACTGGGGATTTGGGCCACCAAATTTCAAGAAACTGCGTGATATAATAAGACTATAATGGTGGAGAATGGAGAATATGTTGGGGGAAGACATTACAAAACATAGTCATCAATATATGGGTGGATCAAAAGAGTTATGAGTGCAATGGAACTTCTCATCCAACCTTCTACTAACTTGGGTATCCAATGTGGGATGGAGGGGTTTTTTCCCAGGGTGTGATGGTGGTTTATATAACATATTGTTTTCTTGAAGGTGGGAAAACATGTCTTAATGATTCATTACACTGATACCCATGTGACCAGGAATAAAAAAAATTAACTGGTTGGTGGGGAAACATGAATACATGATGGTGTCATTGGTATTGTTCAAATATGTTCACACTATGATTTGGGAGGGGTTGAATTGATTTCTTCAAAATTTAACCCCAAATAAAAAACACACTTTGAAAACATATTAAAATATTTCACACTCAACTCAAAAATAATATAGTAGAAATAAATAAAATATAATTAGCATGACACATGATATTTATAGTGGTTTTGGTAACAAAGATACCCTAGTCCAATTCACAAATGCTCTCTCTTCAGGTATATTTATTTTCACTATATGAGTTGTTTTTAGGGAACTTTAATAGTTAAGTGAAAGAAATTAGAACATGCAACAAAGATTATAATATATTTCACCAATATCTCCCTTTAAAATACCAAGCCAAAGTCTTTACACACTAAAACATAGTGAAAACATTTCAAAGAAGAATATGAAAAACGTGTAGCAGGTTTAGCCCATAATTGCATGTAGAAACTGAAAAATGATGAAGAATGTCTAGATAGATATAATATAAATTCAAATTTAATATTGATATGTTCTTAAACTATGCAAAATAATATTGGATTCACAATAACAATACATTTTCATTTTCTATCACACAACAATAATATCAAGAAGAAAATTGAGAAATTAGTTCATAGGAGAGAGTTATTTAATTTTAACTAAAACTCTAAATATATTTGAATTAAAAATACTCTTCTTTAAAATAGTTAATAGAGTATATATATATATATTACTTCAAAAATCATAAAAACATCCTTTTCATGTGAACATTACCAAAAATACCAAACAGTGAGGTAGTTATTGAATTTTACTTTGGTATACCTTGGAACTACTTGTTTTCTTGGAAACTGAATCATTATTTAATTAAATCTTTCCTTATTTAAAATAATTGATTTTGACAATACAAAAGTTAGGTGTGGAATTTTTCTTAAAATACTACAATGGAAATAAGTTCCTCGAAATTATAATTAAATATTGTAAAAATACTTAGTTTCACATGTCTTCAGTTTCATAAGACTTTTTTTGTAAAACTTTTGATGGTATGGTTTTTGTTCTAATTTTAAGACTTTAAATTTTACAGTATGAATTAATTCTTCATATGAATTTTTAGATAGAAAAAACATATTCTACTTTTTAGAATAATTTTTTATTTGAAATATATCTTGGGTGTCTTAAGTATTTTCTCATTTGAATAAATTCTTATGCAACATATGATGTTCTATGTCATAGGATATTATATCATTGAAAAATAATATAGAAATACTATTTTTTACGTTTCTTTCTATGGATATACGAAAATATTAGAATAATTACGATATTTTAACTTCATAAAATAAATGATTTTTTTTAAATAGAGACAATATGACTTTTATTACTCATATAATAAAATATATTACCACATATCCAACACATAATGTTTTTTGGATATGTTGGAAAATTCTCATAGAATGTTTTAATTTTGTTGGATATTTATCTATACATCAGATGATAACTCAGATATGTGAGACTCTCATAATATATTTTACTTTTCCATATTTCAAAATTTAATAGTCTCATCATAATATTATTTTGACATGTAAGATTATTTCACTTGTTATAGGATATTTTTCGGTTTAGATAAATATTCCAACTCGACAACTCATAGGATATTTACATGATTATACTATATTTTTCTTATAAAATTTATTCAAAACTCAAAATATAAAAGTTTAAAATTGAAAATATCGAATAAATATTGTTATGTAAATATAAATTATTTCCCTAAAAACACCTAAGATAATTTCATCAATAAAACAAATTGGTATTTCAGGAGCCTCAAAAAGTATTAAATATTGAGATATTTTGGGAAAAAAAGATTGACCAACAATATCCCCCTTTTGTATTATCACAAAACCAATGATAAGTTAAAAAAAACTATTAAAAATCTTCTCCTATTTTGTATAAATGGTGTGTTTACTCAGACCGCCTCCCCCTTTTCATATATAAAAAATAATGATTAATAGAATGAGATAAAACACATTACATATATCACACAATAGAAATAAGCTAATAGAATATAAAATAATGTAATGAATATAGATTTGGTATTGAAATTAAAGTATATATTAAATTAAAAATCTAAGTAATAAATCAATAATAAATAATAAATATGAAAAGATAAAAATGGAACCAATAACAGAACACTCAAATGGGGAACATCCAAATTCCATTTTTAATTGAAAGAAAAAACATTATAAAAATATATTTTATTATTTTGTCTCATAGTTATGGTTGGAAAAAAATTTAGACTCCATGAGATTAGGCTTATGAGGTGGTTTCTTGAAAGGAATAGGTAAGTAATGATCAGATAGAATATAATCTATGATAGTAGTATCCTCGGATTGAATCTCATCAATTGGGACTTTTAAAAAATATTTTCTTCTAATAAAACCTCTAACTCACCCAGAGGAATTTCATGTACCATCCATGATTTCTAAAAACATTTATATAGCCTTGGTATGATCATACATGGAATAGGTAACAAAAGATAGTTTGGATAAAGGAGAAGGTAGATCATATTCTCTATATTTCTCAGTAGAATTTTGATTTATGTTCTTATAAAATGTGGAAGGATCAAATATATCCTAGATATTATACATTATAGAAGGGTATTTTTTAGGATGGTAATGATTGAGTTATATTCTTCCCCTCATCTAAAATAGTGCATCTTCACACATATCCATGTGTTTGATGAATTTCAATCTTCAAAAGTCTTGAATGCTGGTATTTCCTTGACAAACCTTTTAACTAAAAACACAATGATCTAATTAAAAATCATTCATTAGTGTACAAATTCTTTAGAGAGTCTAGATCACTTAAAAATGATATTACAAAAATTGATCATGAATATAATATACTCACAAGGTATGGTGTACTATGTATAACCACTAAATTAATTTTAAAGGGGTGTTTATATATTTGATCTTTTTTTTGAGCTACCTCCTCATAAGATTCCTTTGAATTAGTCTCTAAATATTCCTCAAGAATTTGTTGTAGTCTGTTAAACCATAGATCCAAGATCGTAAAATTCTCGAGAATAAGAGGATTCAACTTCTCCATTACTCTTAGAATAAACTATGAAACATCGTGATCCTTTTTTGAAATCTTATTCAGGGAGAACAAAATTTCCATAATAAAAATATTATGATTATAAATAGATATACCAATACTATGAGATCCATCCCTAACATAAAATTTAACTTCCCTGATTTCAAAGGTAATATTCCTTTGAAATTATTTACATGTGTATGGAGGAAAAAGTTCACATTGCATAGATTTTATACATTTTATAAAATAATCATTATCTTATGAAACATCCATTATCATGTCTTCTGCTTATCTTCATACAAGAAAAGTTCTTGATGCATCTATCTGAATAGTTGGTATAGAAGTTAGTTGTGCAATTAGTATTATCTTAAAGTATTAAAATTTAAAAACACATAATTTTTTTATGAAATTGACATCTTCATTGGATTAAATCTTTTTATTTATGTATTTGACCTCCTCTCTATATGCTTAGAGATCATATTTTATACTATGAGTTCTACCCTCAATAGATCGATCTTGGAAAATATCCCTGATACAAAGGTTTGAACCTAACTTTTTGGTTAAGTGATTTAAAAACCTTTAGATGGTAGATATACTTATCTTTTTTATTCATTTTTTTCACCATATGGTTTAGTAGTAACCAATCTCCACAATAGATGTACTTCTTCTTCATATTCCTCTTATAAAAAAATAATCTCTCTACATAAAAAACTTTATCCAACTAAACTATCCTTTTTTTATAGGGCCCTAACAGCATATCCACAATTTTAGTAAATGAATCTACTATAAAAAATTCAAATTAACCATTTAAAAATATGAGAGTGCTTCTCTAATCAAATTACACAAAAACAAGTAATTGGATTTAAGAAAATAATTATGTCCTATCTAAAGATCATTGATTATCATGAAGCGTTATTATTAATATACCTATCACTTTAGACTCTTGGGGTGTAACAACTTCAGTGGTTGGTATAAGGATTCCATCCTAATTATAACTTTCTTAAAATGAGAAACAAAAACTTGTTATCTAGAGGATATGATTCTACTAATTTTATTTTACATTCAATAATAGGTTTATATTGAACAATTACAACTCGAACAACTAGTGAAGGAATATCATTGAATATTACTTTCATTCCTCTTTTTCTTATGGAAAGAGGCTTATTTATAATTTCATATTCTATGACAACATCAACAAGAACATCTAAAGTTCCAACAATAGCACTTACAACAATAACAACATCAAAAACATTATCAGCCTTAACATCAAAAGGGTTCACTCTAGCTTCTGTTTTAGCCCAAATGGTCATAATAAACATCCTCAAAAAATTCCATATATATCCAATCATATTATTTATTCCAAATCTAATTATTTTTTTCAATTTATGGAAGTTTGATGACATAACATCACTGAATACAACTTAAAATCTTTCAAATATAAGAGTAAGAAATAATTATATTGAATAAAAGTTACATGATTTTTTTAGCATGATACATATACCACATAATGTGCCAAGGTAGATTAAATTTATTCTTGATCAATAGGTGGGAGAGAATATTATGTCTAGAAAAAATACATTCTTAAAATCACCATTTATCTGGGAAATATCAGTCTGTATAACCATTACCAAAACATTTCTCTTATCCTATATCTTTTTAACAATATTCTTCTCAAAAATTGTATTTTTAAATAGAGAAAACATAATCTTAGTAGGTCATCCATCATTGATATAAACTAATGATCAGTTGAACTCATGATATCCTTTTTGGGGGTAATGAAAAATTCATCTAGCACAACCAAGAAAAGTGAGAAGTTATTTTCATTCACTTTCGATACCACCATGTCTTTAGAATCATCAAAACTAACCTCAGTATTTCCATAAAATTCTTGAACCTAGTTTCTATAGAATAAATATTTATTTTTCTCATCAATGAAAAGATTACATTATTTAATTTTTTTTAACATTATTTAGAATCAATTATTCATGGTCTAACCAATTGAAATAAATATCTTTTACAATCAATTCCTTAAGATACAGTTTTCCCCTCTTTAAGACTCTTGAAGTAGTATCATATTCTCGATTTGATTTCCCTGATATTGTAAAGATGGATGTGGTTATATGTTCAAAGGGTTACGTTTTTTAAATAAGTGTTCAATTTAGAGAAGTAATGGACTATGAGGTTTGAACAAGTTAGATAATTTTGATCCAAAAAACAAAATATTCAATTTTATAGAATGATAAGAGTCATGGTAAAGTAAAAAATATGCTAAAAATGAATAGAACATGTATAAAATTAAGAGACCAAAAATAATTTTTTTTAAATAGATCGTAGAACTAATAATTAGAAATATAGAAATTATTATTTGATATTAATAAATAATTAAATTGGAAATTAAAGAAATTAATACACAAAAAATTATCCAATATAATAAAATCATTTGAAATCAAACTATCCCGAACAACTTTTAATAATATCACATCTTTCAACAAGTAAATAATCTCTATATATATCACTATATTGGGATTCAATTATAATTATTTTTAAATATATATACCCATTTTTATAATCCCTTAAAAATGATTTCTTAAATCTATGTGATCATCCTAGAATGGAGTTTTGTATTTTTGTAAATATTGATAACAAAACTATTATCAAATTTAATTAGAACATAATCAAAATTATATAAAGGTGTATTTCATATACAATACCTAAGAAAAACAACTTCCAGCTAAAATATACTCATATTATGTAATTGATAGCATAACTAAGTGTTTATTTTTACTCAACAAATAAACTAAGGATTTTTCTAGGTAGTGAAAAGTTGTGTTGATAATTTTTTTATCTAACCAATATCCTATATAGTTAGTGTTTGAATATAAAATTAAATAAAGAAATGTAATTTTTTTTAAAAGTAATGGTAATTAAATTTTTCCTTTGAAAATTTCTTTAGATACTTTTGGTATCACTCAAATGTGATTATTTTGTATTTTCTTGAAATCTAGGACATATGCATACAGAAAACATAGCATATATTCTACTAGAATCTATTTATAAAATAATTATAATAATTCATCTATATGACATGTTGTAAACTGGATAACCAGCTTCATAAATATCATGTTTAATGTTATAACTCATGGGAGATACATATAAATTGCTATTTTAAATTCCAACTCATTTAATGAATAATGTATTCATTTTATTTTATTTAAAAAAAATGCATCATATTTTTGATATATTTTGAATTCAAGAATGAAATTTATTAATCCAATAATAATGATTTAAAATTATTTTTTCATAATATTTGTAAAATCATTTCATGAATTTCGTTTTATAGAACAAAAAAATATGTCATCAACATAAATTTGAACTAATAAAATTACATTTTTTTAGTTATGATAAAGATAATTGGGACTAAAAAACCTATAGTAAAACTATTTGAGAAAATAAATTGACCTAACCTTTCATACCAAGCTATTGATTTTAGTCTACAACCATATAGATCATTAGTATATTTAAAAACAGAGTTTTGGAAATGGAGGTTTCCCAAACTAGGACGTTATTCGACATAAGGTTCCTCCATTAAATATCTATTAAGTAAATTTGTTTTTATATCCATCTGAAATAATTCAAAATTCATATAAGATGCATATACTCAAAGTATTATAATATATTATATTCTAGATACAAGGTAAAATGTTTCATTATAATATATTTCTTACTCTTGGTGGTCATAACCTTTAGCAAATTTTTTAGATTTATTTCTAGATATCACACCTTGATCATCATTATTATTTATAAATAACAACTTAGTTCCAATAATAAGATAACCAAAGGGTTTATTCAATAATTCTCATACCATGTTCCTCTTGAACTAGGTTAAATATTTTGGCATTGCTAACAGCCAACTCTCATCACTTAGATATTTTTATATGGTTTTAGGTTTAAGGTGGGATAAGAAAACATTATAATTATCATGTTTTCCTAAATTTCTTATAGTTCATAACCATTTATATAGTTTTCCTATGATAGTATCTAAATTGTGTTTTTTCATGGTTCTAGCCTATCTTTTATGAACACTTATATGTTCTTCATATGAAATTATTTTTGGTTGGTATTGTACTTGATAATGTTCCATATTATCATAATTATTATCATAAAAAAGTGTTTTACATCAAATATTTTCTATATAATCACTTGAGTAATATATTTTAATCTTTTTATGATAAATTGAGTCATTTTCCTCAAACATGACATGACTAGATTATTTAGAAATCATTATATTCTTATTTAAAACTCAACATTATTTAGAAATGATAGAATAACCTATAAATATTCCATCATCGGCCTTTGGATGAAAATTTCTAGGATTATACATAGTGTTCAATATATAAACATTAAATACAAACTCGTTAACATATTTAAAATTCATTTTTCTATTGTTTAATAACTCATGGGGTATTTTCTCTAAGAGATTCTATATAAAAAATTATAAAATACCATTTTATGTCAACAAGTTCATCTATGAATTGATTCTCCATACTATTTTCACATAATATATTTCTTTCAATTTCATTCAAGTTCTTGTTCCTAATTTAAAAAAACAATTCTATTGAGGTTTCTTAGGGGAAAAGAAGGTATGTTTAAGGCCATTTTTTAAAAAAATGAATTAAATTCATGATTTATAAAATCTTCTAAGTTATCATATTTCAAAGAGAACATTTTATATTACTTTTCATTATTTGAAATACATGTAAAAATTTCTAAAAATATTACATTCTTCACACATAATTCTTATCAAATAAACCCTTGTAAATCTATAAAAAACATCAATAGAAAAAAAAATTGTTTTTAACAAAAGATTTAAGATGTAGAGTGACCAAATAGATCCATATGAATATTTTATAGTGTTTTAGAAGTTGAAACCACTTTAATTAATTAAGAATATAACATGTGATGACTTCCCATTTGGCATGAATTACATAGATGTTTTGTCTAATCTAGGATTGGGAAAAACCAAAATCATATTTTTCTTAGATAATTTTCTTAGGGAATAAATATTACCATTCCCAATACTTCTACACAAAATCCAAGATTCATTAATTTTAGTAATCAAATAGTTTATATTTTTTTACATTGTTTATTAATATCTAAAGTGAAAACAATCGCAGTTATTGGTGCACTAAATTTTAAAAGTTTATCAATAAAAGTATGAAATGATTTATTAGAAATATAAATAAAAAATCCGTCATCACAGAATTATGAAATACATATTAGTATTTTCTCTCATACCTTAACATAAAGTACATTATTTATGAGAAAATAATGAATATCTCTAATATATATAACTCTAATTATATTTCATCTAGAAGTTTCACCAAATATTACATAGCTACAATCATTCTTGGAGAGTGAGTGGAATTTAGAAAAAAATATATGTATTGAATAACCATTATCCAGAAAAAATATTAATTTCCATTCCTATTGATTTCTTTCAGATAAAAATAAATTAAATAAAACGGTTCTTAAGTACATAAATTATATTGGGTCTATCTTTTTTAACTATGAAATATTTTAAAACCCTAATTTTTCTAATCTTTCCAAAATATACAGAATTCCATGATTTAATCATAAATAAATTTAAATAAATAATTTCCTTTTTTACAATAAAAACATAGGATTTATAAAATACTTGTCATTATCATAATGAAAATTTATTCCATAGTGGAAAATAGTAATATTGGATGTGTTCTATTTTTGTAACTTGGTAAAAAATAATTCTTATACAACTTAGGTTTTTATCCATTACTACATATGCATTGTTTATATTTTTTCCCTTTAGTAGTTCTAAGGAATTGATTTAGATAACTATTCTCCATTATAATAAAACTAGAACCGTATTTTAAATATTTTACTTCATCAATTCATTCCTTTATCTTGTTGTCATGGAAATAGAACTAGAATCATACTTATCTAGTTTGGATTTTAGTTCAGAAATATATTTAGTTGAAACATATTTTTTATTTTTTGCATCATCATATGATTTTTTGAGAGAATTTTTCATTTGTATTAAGGATTCATAGTGATATTATAACATAGAATATTAATGATTAAGTTTTTCATAATTGTTGTTTTCTGGTTTCAAATTTAAATTTAGAAGAAGAATAATAAATAATTTCTACCTCTTTTTTTTGATCCATGTAACACATATTTGTCCTTTAATTTGATATCTCACCTTATATGGCATAACATAAATCACCATTGGGGTCTCCAAAATCACTTCATGTGGCCTTCATAGCCATATCAACTTTATTTTTATAATTTTATTTTCAATACATATAGCCTATGTTTAATTTTAAGTGAAAACTCCCAGTGGTTCAATGATTACATCCTATGTTTACAAATACACTCTAGTAAAATATTATTCTTATTTACAGACTAAAAATATTATTATTCTTTATTCGATAGAATTTAATGTGATTTAGGTTATGCATTAGAATACTTTACATATATCCCATACTAATTTTTGGGATAGAATAGTTTCAATTGGTATCATAAATCAACCTATGATAATCTACCAATGATAGAATTACCATGAAATACCTATAAAAATTAATTTGATTATATAGGTTTTATGACCCAATAATGTGGGGTGTTGAGGTCAAATTATTATGTAAAACTAGATATTCAATATATTTATATTTTTTTAGAATATATCAATGTATTTCCAAAAGGGTTTTGTGGTATTTCCCCAAATAATAATATTTCCTTTCAGTAGAACTCATACATAATTTTAAGTATATATCAAAGGCACTTTATAGAGTGGACTTGATTGAATTAAAGGAATTGAAGAAGAAAATTCAAGAGATTCTAGATAAGGGATTTATATTACCTTCTTTTTTGACATAGAGTTCACGAGTCCTCTTTATTAATAATAAATATATATCAATGTTTTAATTCATTGATTATTATGATTTTAATAGAATATCACGATCAAGAAGAAGTATCTTACACCTCGTATTAATTACTTGTTCAATCATCAATGAGGGTCTCAATACTTCTCAAAGATTAAAATTCAATATGGCTATCACCAATTAAGGGTGAAATTATAGAATGTGCTGAAGAAAACCTTTTATACAATATATAGGCACTATAAGCTCATAGTGATTCCTTCCATGCTACTAAATGAACCTATTATCATCATGTATATGATTAAAGAAGTATTTAGAGATTAACATGATCACTTTATTGTACTATTTATATACTAACCAAAGTTAAATAAGAATTTAATAGTATAATAATCTCATAATTTAATTAATATATCTCACAAACTCTCACACAGCCCAATGATAGAAAGGTTTACTATCTTGAAGAATAGATATATAAGAATCTTAATCTAAAATATTTTTTCTATAATAAATCCCTTAAATACTCCCTTCAATAATTTTTATAAATTATTTCTATCTTTATAACCAAGTTAAAGGGAATAAAAATAATGTAGTGAGATCAAATGCTCAGTAATGGAAAAATTATCATCAAGTTCTTAAGAGTTAGATAATGAGAATATGCTAAAACAAGGGTGGTGGAAAAATTTATTATAAAAAAATATCCAATAACTATATGGTTTTTCTCCAAGTCATGATATATATAAATTTAATATCAAATTTAAAAAACATATATCATGGAAAGAGTGTGGAAACATGATAAAATAAAAATGATCCAAGGAGAATAATTTTAGGCTTGTAAAAAAATAGAATGTCATTGAATCATAGTATAACAAATAAATATAAAATAAAAATAAGTGTATAAAATCAAATGATAAATGATCCTTGCATCAAATTTTCAAAAAAACTTGGGAAAAAACATCAAATATTTCATTCAGAAAAAAACCTATGAAAAATGATTCCCACATATCATTCACACAATAAAATTGTGAACAAAGATTCCCATATCTCATTCATGTATCATTCCATCATCACATGTCATATGAAACATTAACAACTGAAATATAGGGTAACTATTATTGGGTTGGAATAATAAAAATTAACATAAGAGGAGAGGTGAATTGTGTCTTTTCAAAAACCTTTCAAAATTCTAGCTTTTAACACCCTATGTGATTAATGAGATTAAGAATTGTTTACTTCTATAATGAATATAAGCAGTGAATAAATATAAATAAAGAACACACCTTTTTATAGTGGTTTGGGTAACAAATATCTCCTATTCCACTCCACCAATCACTCTTTATGTGATCTTGGTGATTTTCACTAGAATGGTCCCCTTATCAAAAGACCACAAATCCACAATTGAGTGAAGGTAGTTGACACTGTTAAAATAAGTCTAAAAAAAATCCATATTGTTCTTCAATAGATAAAAAAATATATACATCTTAGAACAAGAAGTTGACACTTTAACACAACTGAGCACAAGCAGTTGAAACTCTCAATAAATCAAAAGTGTTTGATTTTTTGAAGTATATTGAACTTCACAATTACATTAGTAGAAATTTATAGTTGATGGATATTATTCTTGAGAAATGAAATTATTCAAGAAAAAATAGTTTTAAAGTGATCTCAATTTCACAAGTATCTTCGATTAAAATCATCAATAAAATAGTAGCATAAAACATATAGTAGAATGAGATAAAATATTTACATCTTCAAAGTGTATCCCTATTCTAGATTTGATAGTTTAGTTTATCACTGAAAACTATTCTCACCAAATGTAATCATAATTGAAAATATGTAACTTTTATATCTCTCATATATTGAATTGATACACTGGTTGAATATATATAATGTAGATAACCTACTTCACAATTTTGGATCCATAAGAGAGGCCTGATAAACAATAGATATTAAAAATCAAAATAAACTAGGGAATTTGTAACTTACCTTAATAGTAGGACTAATTTTATCTATTGAATATGATTCTTTGAATCAGATACAATGATCTTTGAGATAGTCTTAAAAGATATTTAAAATAACCTATAATTCTGCCAAGACCACTGTAGATATATCGATTACAAATCTTGAAATTAAATCTCTGACATTGAAAAGTAAAACATAGGGTTCCTTCACAAAGTGGAAAAATACCAAAAGTATGGTTCATCTACATAGCAATAATTCTTCGAACATATGGTTAAAAATGTAAATTTGATCATAAAAGTAAGGTTGATGATCCATATATTTGTCTCCCAAACATAAGGTTCATTACTTATGTAGGGTTCTTTAACTATACTTTTATCTCTTCAAAAATGTAAGGTTCCACCCAAATGTAAGGTTCCTTAACCATAATTTTCTGATAATGTAGGGTTGATAAACCATAATTCCATTCATCTAATGTAAGGTTGAATACAAATGTAAGGTTCATGATCCATATATACTGGTCAAAGTGAAGGGTTTATTCCTTATGTTACATTTATCAACATAGGGTAGGAACAGTGTTTCTATAATACAAAAATGTGTTCCCAATACTTTAACAAATATTCCATGCTATTGAAAATACTGAAAATAATTCCAGAATAAATATTGTAAATAATACTAATTCCTTTAAATACACTTAAATTAATATCATTATAAAAACAAACAAGGTTATTCTTGATAATCAAAACCAATAAGATTTATATAGTATTGTTAAGACAATATAATCCCAACAATCTACCCCTTTTGATGATCACAAAACTAATTAACACAATATATATTTTTGTAAAAAAATTTAAGAAAATATTTATAATTTGGATTTCACAGTATTATTTTGATATATTGAAATAAAATTTTGTGTTTATCTAATTTTATCCCCATTTTTTGATATCAAAAAAGTTTAGAAAAAAGATTAAAAGACTTTTAATTTTTCACATAATAGTAAATGAATGTTTATATTGTACTATTTTTATAAATAAGACAGGGGCTCATCCAATAGAGATAAACAAATAACAATAAAAATAAAACATAGAAAAATAAGTAGAATATATTTTTTATTAAATAAAAAATGTACAAATTCATTAGATAGTTTTGATAAGTTAAAGGATTAGATATCTTGTTTGGTGGAAGGTAAAAGGGTTTGAACATTGTTTATTGTGGGTGCAGGTTCTGAAAAAGACAGAGCCACTTGAAAAAATCCTTTCAACTCTATCATATGAGCTTTTAAACTCTCTGCATGATTTTCTCCCAACATCCCAACCAAAATTCCTGAATCATTACTAACTTTCAAATTTTTAACCAAATTGACATTTAAAAATTCATGCATATTCTCCTCCTTCTGCAAAAACTAAACCAAATGATCACTAAACTTGTGGAACAGAAGCCTGATACTGGGTTCACTTGATGTCAATTTATCAAAAAAATACTTCTGGTCATCCAATAATACTGATAAAGGTTTACTATTTCACTGAGGATTCTATAGTCTGTCATTCATATCTACCATGAAAAATGTGATATCTTGAAATCTTCTAATCAAGCCTAGTGAGGTTGAAGGTGTAGAGGTAGAATCATTGTCCAAACTAACACTTTTCTTGATGGATTCAAACTGACTCCCCAAATTCCAATTCATATTTGAAAAATATATTTTAGCAACAGATGCATAGTTGATCTTCCTAATACCATCCAACATCTCTCTTTTAAAAGAGTCAAAATATATTTTTGATACAAAATTTTCTTGAAGCTCTTGAATCTTAGTCTGAACATATTCTAACTCTATCCTTGGAGAATATGATGTTTTCAAATCATCATATGATTTTCTTGTATATTCTATCTTCTGTCTAAGCCTATAATTTTCCTCCTAAACCTCGTTGAACTTGATTACAAGATCCTCAATCTGATTTTTCATAAAATCTGATGTCCCTTCATCTAGATCCTTTGTCTTAATAACAGCTTCGACAATTTCTTAGGGTTTGAGAGTTGATTTTTCAATACATTTCTCACTTGAACTGGATATACCATCAAGTACTCATGTTCTTTCTCATGAAACTGATGCAGGTAGCTCTAATGATTGTTCAATGTCTGAGATAGCCTAATTCTCAACAATATTTATGTCCTCAGTTAATAATCTATACACTTGTTGTTCTACTTGAGAAGCTTGTTCCTAGTTTTCTAGTTTAGGAGAATCTTGAGGCTCTCGATCTTGACATTCTACTTAATAATCCTCATCATGAACAGGTTCTTCTAAATGAACTGTACAAGTTTTTTCTCCAGATCATAACACTGGATTGTCGGGTTGAGGCTCCTCTCTGTTCTTATGTTTCAAAACAACTTCCTCTTGAACTTATACCTCTTCTTCTTAAGAAAGGTTTTTAGCATCATCAAATCATAATTTTCTCTCAGTATATGCAGCAACACCTTTTATTGTAGATTCTCCAAATTCCTTATTTCATAAGGCACTTTTCTCCCCCTGAGAAAAATAACTCGACTTTTGTGGGTCATCTATACCAATAGGCATCAACTTTCCTTTTACATTACTCCAATAAAAACCAAGTTTCCTAAGAGTTCTATAATTGAATATATTATTGTGATGACACTTCACTCTTGAATCAAAACAAATAAACATGTTTTTTTAACAATATAAGAGATAGTATACTTTCATAAGGATATAATGACATCCAATAATCTTAATGAATGAAATAATTTATATACCACATCATGTATATAAGAAAAATTAACTTTATTTAATTGATGAACAAAAACATGATGTACAAATCTATGTACATAATTTTCTCCATCTCAAATAATCTTGTATAAATTGAATTTTGAATAAACTTAAATAACACTTTATGATCTACCTCAAGATCCTTAACATACATTTTCCTAGTGTTTATTAAACCAATAAAAGAAATGGAATTATATATTCAGACTTGCGATCTTGATTTCCAATTGATTTGATATCAAGATGGAATACTCCTTCATGAGGGCATTTCAAAATCTGAGCAATTTCGACTAAAAAATTGAAAATTCATTATCTTCTATTCGCACAGATAGAACATATTATATTTCACCAAAACAAAACTATACACTACTAAAAATTTGTTTTAGTTCAATATCATAAAGGAAATATGTATTCTCCTTATTGAATAGAAATTCCAAACCTTGAAACACAAGTACTTTTTTGAGAAGAATATTTGTCTTATACATCCACTCAAAATCAACAACCATTCCATGAAAAAACCTTCTCACAAGAACACACTGATGCTTTGGGTCATTGGGTTCAACTTCATCGGTTTATTTGGTCTTCCCCATTTCTGAGAATCTAATGTTATAGGGTTTTTAGATTCTATGGGTTTTGAAGAGAGATGAAAGATTTAGTAGATGAAACGGTTTGAAAAAATGAAGGGTAAGGTAATTCGAAGGGTTTCCGATAGATAGTGATATAACCTAGTTTCTAACTCTAGATATGTAAGGTAGTTATAAAAATTTTAATTTTGAAAATACGAGCTTTAAAAATAAAAATGAAAAAAAAATATTTAAGCAATTAAACAGAAAAAATATGTTAAATTAAAAGTAAACAAAACAAATAAACAAATTTAACAAAAATAAATTTAACTGAATAAAAAAACATTAATTGAAATAGACTAATAAACTATATTTAAAATCAAATAAACCAAACTCCCACTTAATAAAATTAAAACATGAAGTGGGAAGTGGTTTAGTTATAATATCAGCTAATTGATATTCAGTATTAACAAATTTTAAGGATGTATCTTTTTTAAGGGCATGATCTCTTAGAAAATGATGCCTTATATCAATATTCTTAGTCCTAGAATGACTTATAGTATTTTTTTTGAAATATTTATATCATTATTATTATCACATAAAATAGGTATACTACAAAAATTTAGTCCAAATTCCAGTTGAGTTTTTTTATCCACAATATTTGTTCATAGTAACTACCAGCAGAAACATATTCTACCTTAGATATTCACAGAGATACTGAGTGATGTTTCTTACTTGACCATGACACTAAATATTCCCATAAAAAGTGATAGGTTCTTGAGGTACTTTTTTTATATAATCTAAAACTTCCAAATCAGTATATGAATATGAGATTAAATTAAAATAAGAATTTTGGGGATAAAGAATATATTAAAAATAATTCATTTTAAATATCTAAAAATTATTTTAACTGAAGTAAGATGGGATTCTTTTTGTTTGGATTTTAATATAGCACATAAAAATAAATAAAATATAATTTCTGGTTTTCTAGTAGTAAGATATAACAAACTACCAATCATACCTCTATATAACTTGTTTTCCACTGGTTTTCTATCATAATCCAAATCAAATTTTATATTACTACACATGGGAGTTATATATGTCTTGTTTTTATCAAGTCCAAACATTTTCAATAAATCATTAATATACTAACTTTGATTTAAAACATTTCTATAATCATTTTATTAAATCTGAATTCCAAAAAATAAATTCAACTCTCCCATCATACTCATTTCAAATTATTTTTTTATTAGTTTTAAAAAATCATGAAAAATATTTTTATTAGTTGATCTAAAAATAATATCATCAAAATAAATTTTAATAAATAAAATATTAGAAAAATAGTTTTATTTTAAAAGTTTTGGATCTTAAAATCCAATAATAAATCCATTTTTCAAAATAAAATAACTCAATCTTTCATACCATGCTTTGGGTGCTTGTTTAAGGCCATAGAGATCTTTAGTAAGTTTAAAAACAGAATTTGGTTTATGAGGGTTTTAAAAACTAGGAGTTTTTTAAAAGTATATTTCCACCATTAAATAACCATTTAAAAATTTTTATTTAACATCCATCTAATACAATTTAAAATTAATATGAGATACATAATTTGAAAGGATTCTAATGTCTTTTAATTTAACTATGGGGGAAATTTGTCATCATAATATATAATATCCTCCTAATTATAACCTTTAGCTACCAATCTAGATTTATTTATGGTAATGATCCCAAGATTATCTTGTTTATTTCTAAAGACCCACTTAGTTCCTATAACTAGATAATTTTTTGGTCTCTCTACTAGTTCCCAAACTTCATTCCATTTAAATTGGATTAGCACTTTCTGCATTGCTGACATCCAACTTGCATCTCCTAAGGATTCCGCTATAGACTTAGGTTCTAACTGGGATAGAAAGGAAAAAAATTTGGCTAGGTTTTCTAAATTTCATCTAGTTCTAATTCATTTCTCTAAGTCTCCAATAAAAGTTTCTAAAGGATGGTTCTTTAAGGTTCTAAACTATCTAGGAAAGAAACTTTCAGGTTATTTAGTATCATGTTATTTTAACCTAGACTTAATTTTATTTATATCATTTTCCAAATCGGTTTTTGGGGTTTCTAGTATCGTGCTGTCAAACAAATAAATAATTTCATCAATTTGGTATTTCTATTTGATAAAAGGGTCATTTTCATCAAACATCATATGAAATTATTCTTCAAAAATCCTTGAATTTTTATCAAACACCCTATCAGATTTAGAGGTAGTAGAATATCCTAGAAATATTCCTTCATAGGCTTTTGGATCAAACCTATCAAGGTTTTCCTTATTATTCAATATATAAACCTTACATCCAAAAATGTTAAAGTACATTACATTAGGTTTTCTGTTATTCCATATTTCATAGGGTGTATTTTTACAAATAGGCCTTATTAAAACTCTATTCATGATATAGCAGATCGTGCTTACAACTTCAACCCAAAAATAGATAGGATGGCTATATTCATTCATCATATTCCTTGAAATTTCTTTAATAGTTCTATTTTTTCTTTCAATAATTCAATTTTTTAGTTGTTCTTGGTGCATAGATGGTGTGTTTAATACCCTGATTTGAGAAAAAATAATTAAATTCATGATTAAAAAATTTTCCACCATAATCACTTCTCAATGAAATTATTTTAAAACCTTTTTCATTTTGAACAATTTTACAAAAACTTTAAAAAATAGAAAACACTTCACTTTTCAGTTTTAGAAAATAATCCCAAGTAAATCATGGAAAATCATCAACTAAAACATAGAAATATAATTTACCAACCAAACATTATACTCTTGATGGTCTAGAAAGATCCATATGGATAAGTTCTAAAAGTTTATATGTAGTAATTTTCTTAATATATTTGAAAGAATATTTTTGTTGTTTTCTAATTTGGCATGCATCACAAAATCTATCATTATCAAACATAAGACTGGGAAATTTAAAAAATAATTGTTTCTTAGAGAATTTATGTAAATTATATATATTACAATGACCATGTATCATATTCCATATCCATGACTCATTTGTCTTTTAACTTAAATAATCCACTTTTTGTTCACATAAGGAATCTATGTTCAAAGTATAAACATTTTCAGTTCTAGGTTCTCTAAATTTAATTAGCTTATCTTTAAAATATAATAATGAATTGTTAGAAAAATGAACATAAAAACCATCATCACAAATTTGAAAAATAATTATAATTTTGTGATTTATCCCTTGAATATACACTGCTTTTTTTATTGAGATGGTCTTTGGATCTCTAACAGTTCCAAATTCAAGGACTTTTCATTTGGCATTGTCACCAAAGGTTACTAGACACCCATCCATGTCTGTGAGTGTATGAAAATTTTTTGAGTCTCCACTCATATGTCTTGGGGAGAAATTGTCTATATACCATATGTATTTTCTATTTATGTGGCATTTTTCTTGTAAAATAAATCAAACAAATGTTTTTTTTTTGTACCTATATCTTCTTGTGTCCTTCAGTGTTACCTAGAAATGATCCAGGAATCCAAATATTATTTATTTTTTCAAAATATATACCGCTGGCATCAGACAAACTTTTATAAATAAAATCCCTTTTAATACCACTTATTTGAGGATTTTTTTTAAAATAGTTATTAGTGACATGATATTTTGTTCTACAGTAATAACAAGTAGCATTTTTTGAATTAGGCAAAAAATAATTTTTCTACGATTTAAATTTTACACCCTTACTTCCTATAACAAATCATTCTCTTTTAATGACATTTTTTCCAAGAATTTCATTCAAAAATATTTCTCCTTTTATAAAATTAATTGTAGTACACTTCTAGGATTATAATTCATCTTGAAATTCTTTAATCCATTTTTCATGATTAATGTAGTTTTTGTAGATGAGTTGAATTTATCAACTAGATACTTATTTTGTTTTAGTATAATGTTTATTTCTTCTAAAACAACATTATGAATAAAATTTAATGATTTTATTTTCTTTATCAAAGAATAATATTTTTCATCTAACATTGAGTAGTAAGCTTCTAATTATTCATTTTAGAAACAACTAGTATAAGGCCCTAGCCTTAAACATTTCATAATCTTGATTTATTCTAGTTTTTTTGAAGTATGATTCACATTGATGATATTTTCTAGTATAGATTTTTAGATAATTATCCCATGACTATTATATACAAAGGGGATACAACTAAAACAGTGTACATTTATTCCATACACTACAAAATATTTAGCTTTTTCCAACAGGAACATATCTGTTGATAAAGGTGCATTTTTTGTTGGTAAAAGTTTTTACCAAAATATATGTCTTCGTCACTAAACGGTTAGTAAAAACTCTATCACTAAATGGTATTGTGATAGATAAAATACATATTTGTAATAATAATATTACTAATAGATAATATATATGTTTGTTAAAATGTTCACCAACACATTTATCTATTGATAATAATATTACCAAAACTTTTTTTTGTCAGTAATATCCTTAACCATATCAATTTACCTATTATTTTAAATAATACCCACAATTATATCCGTTTGTAATTTATATTTTATATAAAAAATTTGT
This sequence comes from Viscum album, assembly GCA_963277665.1. Classification (NCBI taxonomy): domain Eukaryota; kingdom Viridiplantae; phylum Streptophyta; class Magnoliopsida; order Santalales; family Viscaceae; genus Viscum; species Viscum album. Next base: position 165,849,510 of record OY728165.1, on the reverse strand, counting down.
TTGTATTATAATATCTATTAGTAAAATATTAAATTATATTAATAAATATAATCATATAAAATATATCTAATATAATTATTATATGATAAATATAAAATTAATTTCAATGATCCAAAATAAATATGAACATGTTAATTAATCATCAACACCAAAACTTCCATTAATTTATACTAGAAAAAAATCAATGGAAAAAAAACTTAAACCATAGTCTCACATCCCACGCCCTAACACAAGTGCACCAAAGAATTTAGAAAAAAATCAACTAGCATAAGCATTTGTTCACTATAATTGAGTTGATGGCATGCACAACGAATTTTCACCACAGCATGTAGGAGGGTGTGTCTAGTTGCATCTGTTCTCTTGACATAACATCTATTAGTACCATCTATTCACCAGAAATAGAATTTGTGTCCAGTGGGAGGGTGTGTCTAGTGGGAGGGTGTGTCCAATGGCATATGTTCCCCAACAGTAGCATCTGTGTCTAGTGGGAGGGTGTGTCTAGTGGCATCATTTCACTAGCAGTAGCATCTGTTCTCTTCACACAGCATGCAGTAGGGAGTCCAGTATCTAGTGGAACTTCACAGAGATCAAGGTACGCACACATAGATCATCAATTCACTTGAATTTACGCCACATCACTCATCCAGGACAGCTAATAGGAGGGTGTGTCCTAATGTTGCAGTTTGATGCAACAAAGATATCAACAAATTTCCCTCCAAAACAAATGTTTTCCAAGGGATTTATAAAAACCGTTTTCTAGAAAATATATATATAATTACTACCACTGTTTTTTTAAATTGGATTTCCAAATATATGAAAAATTTTATATGCAGTCCGATTATCATTTATTATTCTTATATAGTGATATTTCATGAAGAAAAAAAATCAAATTTGGGATCTTACCAATCTGAGTCCAATATACACGTAATACATGACATTGAGATAAACTTATGCACTATGAAATAGAAATAATGATAAAAAAATAAAAGATCTTGTTAGTTTGAATTTAACTTTTACTAATTCAAAAAAAATGAGTCATCTAATGTTATTGTCATTTTTTTACTCGCCTGTCAGAGGACTAATATAAATAATGTAAAAAAAATTAAATGCCTGATGATTTTAGTATGATTTGTACAATAAATAAGATGATACAATTTAAAAGATCCTACCTGGTCACTTGATCCAAGATTCTCTATAATTGTAACAATACAACACTCATTAAATGCATAGAACTCAAACATGCCATAAAAATAATGAAGTGAATAAATTAAATAAGGCATGTTTGGTCAAGACAAGTGGCTAGACAAATGGATAATAATATAAGTAAATAATACATCTATGAAGGCACCTCATAGCCTTGAAAAATTGGATTTAATAGGAAAAAAATGGTATGGATTACCTAACTAAAGGCAATTACTTTCAATGCATTCAATATACATCTATATAAATAATTCACCGAATCGTATCATGCCAATATTGGAGTAAGAATCAAATTTATAGTTTTCAAAACTGGAAAGTGAAATAAGAAATTTTTATCAAGTGTTGTCAGACACTAAGCTTATTGAAAACTTATGAAATAGAAAAACACATTTCAATAAATAAATATAGAGGAAATTAAACACCATTATCACATTTATAACAGCACCAACTTACCCTAAACCAAGTAGGGTCTAATATTTCAAATACTGACAAAAAATTTATAGAGTACCTAGGTAATTATTTTCATTGTAGAAATGAACTGCATTGAAGATGCTCACTAAAGTTCAAGTATATATTACAACAACCAATTTCATCCACACATTATAAAAAGGGAATTAAAATGTGTCATAAAAAGTTTCCACACGTAATATCATTTGAAAATATTGGAGGTGATTGAATTAAAAAGGTATAAGTCATCACCTTTTCCCCACAATGTACCATTAGTTCAAGATCCCTAGTTCTGGAAAATTTAGAAAATAGATGTAGGCTTAATCATTGGGAAGGAAATTCTCTACATCCAAATAGTAACACCTTAACCGATGATAGGAGTGACAGCAAAGTAATTCCCATTGACTTCACACATGTATGTTATAACATGTTTGTGTTCTTTTCTTTCTGAGACCTGATACCTAGATAAAAGGGACAATATTAGATCATAAAGAGGATACAAGAGGGCGGAAACTGCAATTCACATTTAATATAATAAGACTTGAAAATTTAATTACACAACATTACAAAATAGAACTTTTTTTCTCAAATAAATTCCAAAATTAAATAAGAATATATTACTAGAATTGCTGAATAAATTTCTAATAATAACCAATTAACAACATTTGCTTCAATATTTTGTACCTCATTATGATAAAAAACAAAGAAAAAAAAATAAAAACAAGAAATAAGCATAAGTATTTTACATGGTTTTCTAAATTGTTAAAAGAAAAAAGAATATTCAAAGAGTGAGAATGTTGTTGGTATCCTTGAAAAAACAGTCAAGCCATTAACTTCACACATGTCTACAGTAACATGTCTATGATTTTTTCTCCCTGAGCCTTGATGCCTAGATAAACAGAATGGGATGAAGTCAAATCAGAGGGATTATACAAGGCATGGAACCCCAAATCACTATTAATAAAACAATACTTTAAGAATTAAATTTCACAAGATTACAAAACAGAATAAGGATATAATACTATAATTCCTGAAAAGGTTCTAAAAATAACCAATTTCTAACATTTTCTTCAATATTTTGCAGGACATTATGATAAAAAACAAATGTAAAACAAAATGAAAACAACCAAATAAGCCTATATATTTTATGTGGTTTATTCAAATGGTTGAATTAATGAGAATAAAATTAATTAATTCTGAGACTTTTTGTAATCCTTGAAAAATAGTCAAGCCAATGGAGTTAATCTCCATCTTCCCATATAATAATTGAAACAAGTAGAAATGGGAAACAAGAAGTATAAAACCTTGTAGTTGAAGGTAACAAATATAGAAATTTGGAACTGTTCAATCACCTAGATCACCTTTGATTGCTCTACTCAAGACATGTTATTCAATCCTTCAAAAACTGAATGCTTGTAAAATTATATGGGAATCAATAGAGTCTACTATTTTAATTTTATTGTAGATATATTTCATTTTCTACTTCAAAAAAAATAGCAGCTTCTTTGATGATATTTCATTTCACCTTCACCATTGAAACAAGTCTCTGGAATGTTGGGCTCTACTGTTGTCCCTCAATAGAAGACAATGTAGTAGATGCTTCATTACCCCCACAGTACCATGATGGCTATTAGTTCCAACATTTTAGTTTTCAAATTCATGAATCTAAGAATCACCTAGGGTTTGGTGACTCTTGTACTCAGTAAAAACTTTTGAAAAATATTATATGAACCAAATGATTCCATGAATCAAACAGGATATTAGTAGATTCAGAAAAATATTCCAAAAAATTCTATATATTTAATATATTTTCTTAATTTTCAGAATAATGCTAATTAATTAAAATAACAACAACCAAAGAAATCATGAAATTCAAGCATGAATGTACAAAAAAAATGGATGACCAAATGATAAAAAAAAAGGAAATTGTAACCTGCAAGTTTATTATGGTGGAAACAATCCAAAAGGATAATTGAATACTTTTCAAATAAAAATATCAAAAATTGATGAAGGTGAAACAAAACATTGATGCAATTCCATGTCAGCAGACTTGTGCACCATATGATAAAGTCATCAAGAAACCAATACCTATATATTAATGGATTATTATTTTTTGTATTTTTCAATTATATCATGAGATAATGATATTACCATTCTTGATTGGGGAGTATTTAAGACCATAAAAATACATGTGAACCTAGATATTTAAGGATATTTTAAAATAATAAATTTTCATTAATTGTTTCCAGATTTCAAACACAGTACATAGATAGCCACATATTCTTTTAAATATTTTCATAAATCAGTGGTTCTAATCTCATAATATAAAAAATGATTACTTTAAGGGGATCCCAAAACAATTGGAAAAGAATGTTGGAGGAAGAGAGGATGAATGAAATGAAATATCACAAATCTCAGGTTCATATAAACTTGATTCCATTATCAGGCATCCCCATTCCTACGGCTAATTCCACATCCTGTTGGGTATGGAGTGTAGGACCCATCAACTGCTTTACACACTTCTTGTGATGATTTGTTTTGAAATGTTCATACCTCATTGATACATTTTCAAAGTATCAATCATAGTGTAATTAGTAATGTTGACCCATTCTAGGAAGATCTCCATCCAGGGGAAAGAACTCAGCCACATGTTCATATAGATCTTTATATTATGCATCGTCCGTGTTGAGAAGGATCTTACAAAAATGATAATGCTTGAGAATACCATTTATTCTTAAATTTCCTTTTAGTAAATTTCTACACAAATATTACACATTGATTCTAGAATACAAAGGTTAAAAATATCACACACAGGATCCAAAATTTAGAATTATTTCAAATTACAAATATATTATGGGCCTAGATTCAAGATTAGATTACAAATTATAAAACATGGAATTAAAATTATGTGGTATGTGTGTATTGAAATTCATATATTCCAAGTTACATATAGATTACACATTGAGTTTACAGACATATAATTATATTAAACATATATAGATTTCTTATTTCAAAGTGTTGGGTGTAATACAAATCATGCCATGTCCTTAATAATCCATACTCTTACATACAGTTTCTTATTAATGTTCACATATTATCAAAGTGATTCTAGGTTATCAAATACTAATATTTTCATTTTTAGTATTGATTATGAGTATAAATTATAAATAAACTATTGATAATGGTTAATAGAATCCAAACATATCATGCACTATTTGACATGCACATGGTACAAAGTTTTTTTATGTAGATATTATTATATATTTATTATCTTGCTTAAGAATTACATGGGTAGAGAGAATCAAATTATATATCAGTTTAACAGTTATATATCTTATTCTTCTCTTTCATCTTCTTATCTCCATTTCTATCTACTTTAATTTCAAAAATTAAACCCATCAAATTATATAAAACAATAAAACGACAAAGATGTATTGAAAGAAGAAAAGATATATCAAGATTGAATAATCTTATTAGAACAAGAATAATCTCTAGCAGGACAAGAATGAATGAACATCTAAATAGGTGCATCGTCACACAAGAAAACATGCAAAGGAGAAAAGAATTGAATGTATAAAGAAACTCATGTGATCTTTGGGTTACTACCAGTGATCACATGGCAGTCCTCATAATCCAAATAGGATAACATATCTTTAGAGGAATTTTTCCAACAAGATCATTCCATTTTACTTGAATCAAATTCAAAATGGACACATTTTATTTTGGGAAATACATATATCAAACTATTGACCAGAGATTCTCAAGCATGAAGAAACTAAAATCCAGTCAGTTGTAGATCTCCTTTCAAGTATCCATCATCCGCTTGAATCCAATATATTAACCAAGTCAATATCTATTTTGGATTAATGTTGAATTTGTTGGTGGAATACATAGAAATGAGAATAACAATCAGTTCAAGTATTGTATCGAGGAGATGGTGTGCACCTCACAATGGATTCATAGGTGGTGTAGTGGGAAGAAACTGAGGTCTCCCATCGACCACAAATTGAATAGCCTCAGAACCCTCCCATTTAAATTAGTGAATAATCATTTTTCTTCCTATTTTATATAGGAAAAAAATACATTATGAGTAATAGATGAAACTTTATTTCAAAGTACCGTGAGCACCAGTCCATGCCAATTAGTTCAAACTAACTCAATTTTAAAAACCTTGATCACCAGTTCTTATGATTTCACTGTTTAAAAAATACCATCAAAGAAGGTAGATCCATCCATCAAGAAATAGATTTTTATAGAACAGATCATAAAACAAGAAAAACAAAACATCCAGCCTACCACACTTTTACCTCATGAAGTAATGAAATGAAACCAAACATCCAACCTAGTACTTGTATTTAAAGATTAATGAAATAAATTTAAAAAATCATAAAAAACTCCTTCAATGAAAACATTCAATGATCAGGAATGAAAACCACAAATTTATATAAATCAAAACAAATTGTAAATAAATAAAAAATAAATAGACTCTTATTCATCATTTTCTTTATGAAAATCATCATAGCTATCAACTTCACAATTATTTTCCACATCATCAAGTAAGAGTCGACTCACAGACCCCTCCTACAAAAAAATACTATGTGAAAAATTAAATTCACTATACAAGAATTTGATAACCACTATCTTGGTCGAGGTTGGGTCAAACCTGATTGACTAGAAAACAAATGTAAAAAAACATTTTTCAAGAAAAAATAAACACACAAGCATGAATACCTGGTGTTTTATAAGAACTTATAATAAATCTGACAAATATGATATTTGTCCAACAACTTCATCAAGTTACTTCTCAATTTTCTCAACTTTTTTCTCACTCTTAACCCTTCTAGTATGCTCTTCCTCTAATGAACATCTCTTTACAAGATCATGTGGATACTTATCACCCAAGCCAAAAGTTTTTAAATAGCCATTTTTATCCTGTCCTACTATTTTTTTGAAAATATCATTTTTTTCAATAGTAGAGGTGTTATCTGGAAGAGAAGATAACTCATTATCCATTGATTGGTATAAAAAAGCATTAATCCAAGTAAAAAAATCCAATATTGAATATACATAATATTTTGTAAGGTGGTAACACAAGCCAAAAATTACCTTAACTAAGGAAGAAGTTTCATCAAGTTTTGAACCTTTGTCAGGTTCATGGGTTTTGATCCATATTTGAAGATTATCTTCCTCTTTACCTTCTTTTTTCTAAACACAATATATATGATAAAATCAAATAAAAAATATAAAAATAGGAAAAAATATCAAAGAGTGGAGAAAAAAGTAATACCTTAATTTTAGCACGTATACTTGAAAAACACTTTCTCCCTGTGTAATGTGGCATTTTCAAATGTGAACGATTTTCTACACCCCTCTTAGTTTTTTCCTGCAACAAATTTTAAATTATATTGGGATGAAACATATTTTTTAATATTAATTAATGAATATTCAAGACCGCAAATATATAATAGTAATTGAATATGGTTTAAATACATAAATTATGGAAAAATATTACTTTTCCAACTAAGGATTCCCAAAACTCCACCAAATTCTTCCATGTCTCTTCATGAATGTGTTTTAGCCTTTTTTTATAGCCTTATTGTGTGTTATGATATCAAAATAATCTACCTTTAACTTAGATTTGTATTATCTCCATGCAGCACTCATTTTCTTCATTCCCCAATGATATGGTTCATACCCTTTCAAGAAAGTAATATGATAACTAAAACATAAGAAAATGACATCATGTTTATAAAAAATATATTATTAAAATAACAATAATAATGACTAAATGTATACCTTAATTTCATCCCAGATATTTTTTTCTAATATCTACTAATCTCCAACCATGATAATCTAATGGTAATCACCCAGGGTCACGATCCAGACAACTGATGAGTGAAGATAATTTTCTTTTTGAATTTCCAACAGGTTGAACCAAGTCGTTGACATCTACAAAAACATGCTTTGATAAAATTTTAGTCTTGCTAAATCCATGAACCTTTTCATTTCTCACAGGACATGCTCGAGATCTCTGTCTGCTCGTAGTGGCATGATGAGGAACACTTGATTGTTGAGTCAATTCAATTAGTATTTCTTCATCAATCAAATTTAATGAATGAATTATGCCAGTATTTTCATTATTTTCAACTTTATGATATTGTAATCCTTCAAATAAAATTTAAATTTTAAAATATATTTAAACACATAAAACCGATATAATAAAATCAACAATTTTCATAAATAATGGAAAACCACTTACCAAAAATCTGAGTTTCTTCTCTTTGATGGTCTGCTATATAAAGAAAAACATTGATTGTATAATTAAAGTAATAATAAAATAAATAAGGTCATGAATTTTATTAACTTACCCATTCTTGTAAATAACATGCACCACTAATTCAAGGATATCTCTTCAGTTTTTTTAGGTTTTATCTTTTCATTCACTATTTAAAACAAATACATGAAATAAAAAATTATAATTTATCTAAAGTTATCCTAAAAAATATCATATAAATATTACTAGTAAATTTCAAAAAACTTACTAGTTGAATCATGCATTATATCTTCAACTATCAATGACTTTAGATGTTTTTTCAGAGGCATTAGAAGGGTTCGATGTTGAAAATAATGAATGTTTCAATGGTTTATTTGATGTTGTTTGTATATTTATTCTATAATGTGAAGCTAACAATATATAAAAAGAAAAAAGTAATGGTTTTCAATAAAAAACAATAAAAATAGAATCAAAAGAGAAAATGTGTAAATTTTAATAAAATTCATAAATTAATACCATTAATTGATCTCTTGAAACCACCTTTCTCTTCATTGAAGAGTTCTCAATGGATGTCATCTCAAATATATATATGAAATAAAATAACTAAAATACCAAATAAGTATATAACAGTGTCAAATATAAAGTAAAAGTTTCAACCAAAATAAAATAATAATATTTAAAACCCAAACTAAATAAATTATTAAGTGTCAACAAAAAATCTAATAATTAGAATCATGAAACATGTCATTATCATGATCATAGTCACAAACATATAGTTTCCCTAATTCCATTATCAATATTCTCATGTCTTCATGTCATCCTTCAATGAAATCAAGTGAAATATTATCAATTAAAACTGCTTCCTCGTCTTAAATGGAATAATTTTCTATATTGACATCAGTTGAAAAGTTGGTTTGTAAGTCGTACACTTCAGGTATGAAATCTTCCACTATTTCAAATAAGTCTATTGGTTTAGTGATGATTGAAACATGACAAATTTTCTCTTTAGATTCAGCCGTATAAAGCACTTATAAGGCTTTAGATGCATGTACAAAGGGATCATCAGTTTTAATAATCCTCTTAAGGTTGATGAGAGTGAATCCAAAATTATCTTCTTTGATGCCTTCAATGGTATTTTCCCAATCACACTGAAATAAAATAACACTCCTTCCAACTGGATAAGTCAACTCAATAATTTCTTTCAACACACCATAATATGATACATTTCCCATATTTGTTGTTACACTCATAAGAACACCACAATTTTGGGTTGCACTCCTCTTATCAGTAGATTGCATACACCACTGATAACCATTTCAAGTGACTTTGGTCATCATTTTATTCAAAAAATTAGGAAACTAACTTAAATGTGTCAAATCAATTTCTATAGAAGTGTTCTAAGATGTAAAAAATGAAACCTGAATAATTAGTGAAAACTAGAAATGTTAGAAACAAAAAAATCATAAAATTTTAAATTCAAAGGATGATATAAAATTCATATTATCATCAAACCATTTATAAAACTCATTTTTATGGATGTCATCAATTATTTCTGGTCTATGTTGGTATTTTCTACAAATAATTTCATAGTGTTCCTTACAAAACAATAATAAGGTAAGAATTTTAAAAAAATGGAAATATAAAAAAAATATGGGTATGTATCTTACCATACATATACTTGAACTTCATCACAGTTTGAAAAAACATAATAATGTTCTTGAAATATCATTGAAATTTCAGGTTGGATATCTATATTTTTCGACATTGTATTCTATTTTAAAGAGAATATGGATAGCTTTTTACATGTTTCATCACCTTCAACATCATTGTTTCTTGTAGACCTATTTTATTTTGTTTGAATTTCATGAAAATATCTTGAACAAAATTTCATACACTCTTTAACAATGTATCCTTCCGCAATTAATCCTTCTATGTGACTTTTTTCATAAACATACATTTTCAATATTTGCAAAAACCTTTAATCAATCAAATTAAATAATTTAATAAAATTTATAAAAAAAATTAAAAAATTAAAATTTAGTTTAAGTACTTATCATTTAGACACATCCAACAATAATAAACAAGTCTAATAATCCTGGATTCATGTGCTAAATGAATTAATAAGTGTAACATGATGTCAAAAAATGAAGGTGGGAAGATGTGATCCAAATGACAATGTATGTAAGCACCACGATGTTATAACCTCTTAAAATCTTCATATGTGGCCACTTTTGAGCATAAATCCTTAAAAAAGTTACTTAGATTCATCAACACACTTCTTACCTCCTTATTTTTCATTTTCCTTAGAGCCAATGGTAATAGATGTTGTATTAAAACACGGTGATTGTGAATTTTTAAACCAACAAATTTTCCACCAATAAATTTCCTTTTAATTTTTTATGAATACCCATATAAAACTTTGATAGAGGCTAGTACACTTATCATTTCATCCTTTTCTTGATCCATCAATGTAAATTATGTTGCAGGTAGATATGTTTGACCATGATTTTCATATGGGTGAATATCGTGTCTTACATTTAAATCTACCAAGTCAAGTCGAGATTGCAATGTATCTTTAGTTTTCCCCTCAATGCCAAAAAGTGTGCCATCAAACTTTTATAAACATTTTTTTTACATGCATAACATCCAAATTGTTGTGTAGAAGAATATTCTCCCAATATGGGAGTTGAAATAAAATACTTTTTTTTCAAGGCACATCAACATATCTCTTCTATTTATTATTTATTTGAGTCTTCATATTTTTTCCAAATATGAAATCCAATCCTTTAATCTGATCTAAAATTTCTAATCCATTATGATATTTAAGTGGTAGCCTTGTTTCTATTTCCCCAATAAATGCCTTTTTATTTCGACGAAATTTGTGACTTCGATCCAAGAAGCGTCGATGGCCCATGTAGCACATTTTCTTACTTTTTCTCTCAAGTACAATGAACTTGTTTCAACATTGCAACATAGACATACATTTTTACTCTTGGTCTTCTAACCTGATAGATTACCATATGTGGTACAGTCATTAATAGTACACATTAATGCTTCTTTTAGTACAAAAAACTCATTTTGTGATGTGTCAAATGTTTCAACACCGAACTCTCATAACACATCTAGATAATCAATTAAAGGTTCTAAAAATAAATAAATATAATTTCTAGGTGAATTGGGGCTAGGTATCAATAATGAAATAATAAAATATGATGGATTCAAACATAACCATGGAGGAAAATTATAAATAATTAAGATAAAAGGCCATATGCTATATTGACTAGACATCATTCCAAATGGATTAAACCCACCACTTTCCAAGCTTAGCCTAAAATTTATTAGAACACTTGAAAACTTATGATACGTATCATTAAAATCTTTCTAAAAAAACAAATCTATCAGGTGCCTTGACTTGTCATCCTTAACTCACTTTTTCTCGTTCCATGTCATGAGAGGGCCATTTTAGATGAAATGAATAGCCTTTTAAGCCTGGGTATCAAGGGGAAGTGACTCAAAACCTTCATTGGTACTTTTTTACCAAGTGATAATTTTAAAATACTTCCATCATCATCATTTTTCTACCTCAAAGAACTACAATTTGGGTAATTATCATGGAAATGGTTTTTCTTATGAAAAAGTACACAAGAATTCAAGCATTCATCAATTTTATTATAATCAAACCCAAGTTTCATGATAATAACTTTCACCTTCATAAATGAGTCAGGTAATGTTTAATCATTGGGAAGAGCTCTCTTAAACAGTTTTATAAGTGCATCAATTTCCATATTAGTGATCCCATATAAATATTATAGATGATACATTTCAAGATTAAAAGATAATTTAGTAAATTCTTCACATCCAGGGTATAAAGGTTTCCCAGCATCTTCAGCCAATTTAAAAAATATGTGCACCTCATCAGAATGACATGAGGAGGTGTTGTGTGGTTTCTCAAATTCGAAGGCATCCCCCAGCATGTCAAGCATATCATCCTTAGAATAAATATCTTGTTAAACACTAAAAAAAATTATTATCACCATTGAATGTGAACTCCCCATGAAAATTCCAAATACATTTTTGATAATCAGCATCCATTTCTTTGATAATGAGATGATATTTCACAAAATCTTGATGAAAATAATGTCAATTATCATAGATTCAACATGGAAACACAATTATGTTATCCATTGCCAAAGTTTCAAAAGCAATATCATGGAATAAATCTACACCACTTAAATAATCTTGAGATGTCCTCCTTAACTTCACCCAAATCTTATAACTAAATATATCCATTATGAAAGTTCCCAAATATTATTCAATTTTAAAGAAATTAAACATAATAAACAAAAAAATTTGGGCTAAAATGTATTACAATTTAACATAGATTATAAAATTGATTAACATGGAAACTAAAACAACAAACTTAATACCATAAGAGACAATAAACTAAAATTGAATACTTATTTTTCATTTGTTTCATAAACTTTTTTAGAGAAATGGAATAAACTAGTATCTCAAATAAAAATCACTAATTTTGCAGTAGAAGATGAGACAAGAGGGGGGCACAGTATAGGAATACTTACAAAAATTAAGAAGAGGCTATGAAACGAATCAAATAATTAATAAATCTTAGGCGATGGGCAGCTGATACAGAGAAATAGTAATCAGAGAGTAATGTTTTTTACAGTACCTTATAGAGCACCAAACTGGATTGTGGGTCGATAATGTCTGCCCTAAAGATCGAGGAAATGGGCATGTGTGGGGTGGATTTCACAGGTGGATTAAAGATTTAGTGGGAAACTGGAAAGATGAATCGATACAATCACATGCTGAAGATTTATGAACTCATGGATCAAGCATATGTGATAGATAACTAAAGGTGTGCTAAAATTCAGAGGAAATTGCAGGTGAGGGGTCTGCGGGGGTGGCATCTGTGGGAGTGAGGGCAGCATCTGCGAGAGTGAGGGCGACGGGTGTAGGGGCAAGGGTGGCATCAAGTGTGGGTCCAAAAACATATATGTATATATAAAAGAGTATAAACATATAATATCTTAACAAAGAAATTAAATAGATAAAACTATCAAATTATATTTAATATTTAAAATAAAAAATATTATCCATATATGTATATATAAAAACTATTAATTTTGTAATATTAAATAAATATAATATATAATAATGTATTATATAAAAAAATCAATATGTAAATACCCATTACTAATTACTTATTTTATTGTTATATAATGAATATAAAAATTATAAAAATTAATATTTTTTCTTTATAATATAAAATAAATTTTTAATATGTGAATATCAATTATTAATTACTTATATTACAATTATTTTTAATATTTCTTTATCCATTAGAGTGTTTTTATTTATTATTTTTATTAAATTAAAATATCATAATGATTTTATTATTTTAGGAAAATTATTTTAATGTTTATTAAATGAAATACATTGAAAAATATAAGCAGTGTGTATGTATATATATATATAAGATGTCTTTTAATAAAACCTTTAAAAGTGAATATTAACTTTGGTAATAAAAATAATAATCTATATAAAAAATTTGGTTTCTCTTAATTGGTTATTATCATTTAATGATTTATTGTAACATATTTTATTGATGATAAAATATTTTTTGGTAATGATTATTATTAATAATATATTTAATTGTTGGTAAAAAAAATATTTGTATTACTATAATAAAGCAATAGATTTTACTATTGGAAAAGGATATGTTGGTGTGAAATGATCAATACCAACAGATATGTTTATTGGTAAAAACAAGTGTTGGTACTTAAAATTAATACCAATAAAACTTAATATCTATTGGAATTTCTCATTTTTTACCAACAAATATATTGTCTGTTAATAAATTTTTATTGGTATAATTCAATTTTTTGTAGTGATAATATAAAACGTTTAAAAGTAAACATGATTTATTTTTCTTGATAAAAATATTATTGAATTCCAACTTTCTCTTAACCATCCTTATACCCTGTAAAAAAAATTAAAAAACTTAGGATGAGCACAAAAAGCCTCCTAAGGGATATAAAATATGGAATAAAACCATTAATACTTGAATATTTCAAACTCGTGAAAAGGTTTTGACAAAAAAATCATATTTTACACCCATAAAACATAAAATTTTTAACATGCTTCATGAAACCAAAAGATCACTGAAAAACTCCTTAGTAATCATAAATCAAAAAAGGTAACTTGTGGCATCCAAATCATACTTACACTATAGCTTTCACAGCTACATAGGGAGTAACCTTCATGATTATGTTTGGAATACCCATCACAATATATTACTTAAATACCTTAGGATAAACCTTATACTTTAACATATTCTCGTTACCCAATGCATTAGAGATCTCTTATAGGATCACCCACCCTTGGTTTATGATAGAACCACCCATATATATAATTAATGCCCATGAGTCAAAACATAAGCACAACACATAAATCATGCATAAAGGAAAAATAAAATTTCCACATTTCAATCACAAGATATTAACTTAATTTATCCCTTCTAAAAACCATTTTCAATAAAAAAAATACATGAAAAGGGAATATGGTATTAATTTTCATTTTAAAAAACATTAAGGCTTATAGAGGAATCCAAATATCAAATAATATTTATAGCGGAAAAGAAGTCATTGTCACCACATAAGTTAAAAAAACATTCCTTTTTTCATTTAGTAAAACACTTAATAGAAAAATATTCCTTTTGAAAAAAATTGAATGAAATTAAAAGTAAAAGGGGTTAATTATACATTGTATAATAGAATTTGGTCTATAATATCAAAATATGCCTCAATGAAATGAGATTGATATGAATTCCCTTACCTTGATATTGAATCATCACGTAAAATCATTATATTCCCAAATAATAATATTAGATTAATTTATACATTCTTGAGAACGTTTTCAATGTTTATTATTTATTTTATATCACTTATACAATGTTATAAAAATTACCCAATTATTTAATTTTATATCAGATGTTTTGACGATATTCGGGACTTCATTCAAAAATGAACATGGTTTTGATATCACTAGTCAATGTTGTCATAATTCCATCATCTCCAAAAAAGTATTAATTACCGAGTCGTCACTTTAATACATTAATAGTACTTTTTAAATCAAACCATTAATTATGGTTAATAAAAATGAAAAAAGTTATATTTATGGAGATGGTAGGCCATACGTACGCATGAGTAACATTTTAATTTTTCATTGATCATTATGGAAATAAGGTAATTATTATTTTATATTTCAAGAATGATCATAATATTATTAAAATCATAATAATAATTTAAATATACTTATATATATATCATATAAGTTATGTGGTGAATAAAAATGATTCACATCGCTTCGTGGAGTTGATAGTTCACACGTACGAACGAACGACGTTATCATTTCTATGTGCATGAAAGGTAAGAACATAATTGAAATATTATTAATTTAAAATGATAAATATTTCATTAATATCATATATAAACATTTACTCCAATATTATAATAGTTTTAATATACGGTAATGAAAAACGAACTATATCGGTTCGCGAGGCGGTAGTCTGCCGTACAAACAAAATGATCATTTCCCATTTGATTAAAATTGGAGATGAATTTAGGTAATGATATAAACATAATAAAATCTCAGTATAATAAGGATTTTGGATTTATTATTTCATCCTATAAGAAGAATATTTATAAGAAGTGGATGAACAAATAAAACAGAAACACTTAAAAAAGGATACCTCTTCTTTGGGTGATCACCTTTGAAGAACACCTTAACACCTATAAGGAGGGTGTTCGGCCTAAACGAAGGCCTCAAGAAAATGGGGATGGTTTCTAAGAAGAGTTTTGGGTAGATATTTTCATAACAAAAAGGCTTTATATGTGTGATTATTAGAGAAGAGTGGGTACCAATGAGATGGGAGGGGTAGCCTTGGAAACTCATAAAATATTAAATTAATATAAATTCAATTTCAGTTCCAAATAGTACCAAAATAATTTATTTATAAGATAAGATTTTTTGGGTCAAATCCCCACCATCAAATTAAAATTATACATGCTTTTAATATTTTTTTAATCCTTATAATTTTGGTTTAACCCTATTTTACCCTTTTTAATCTTACTGTGATATTATGTTATTTACACTTTGTGGGTTAATATAATTACCATAACATGTCAAAAGACCCAAAAAAGTGTTATTTACGAAATATTTTGACTTATCATAACAATTAGGCTGAATATTATATTTTTATTAATTAAATATCATTTAATAAAATATTTTATATTTTAGAATACCAATAATGTTAATTTTGGAACTATTCATTAGTTAACTTTTAAAAATATCATAACAGGAAGATAAGTTCAAAAAATCTCATTTAAATCATAAAAAATATGTCAAAAATATCCATAAAAGTAATTTATTGCAAAAATTATACCAAATAATATGTATTTTTATATTTATAATAACATTTATTTGATTCTTTAATTAATTAAGAAATTACTGCATCATCATTGTGTCATAATTATATTTAATAATTTAATTTCTAAAAATTGTAAATAAATTCTCATGATGTAGGTAATATATTTATATTTTCAATTAATATTTATAGTCAAATAGATCCACTGTATAACTCCATATTAAAATACATTACTTTTTTAAAAACAAAAGTGTAAACAAAATGACTATTCATTGAATATAATATTATAAATGCATTAAAGTCATCCAAGTGGCTCCAAGTGGTTCTAAAATAAACCTAAGGATGATCATTTTTAGGATAAACTCATACGAATAAATTTTTACAAGTGTTAGGTTAGTTTTATATTATTATAATATTATTTTTTACCTTTAATTACCTGATTTCCCATTAACTAAGGTAATTAAAATAATTACTAAAGTTTCAATTCACAATGTCCAAAAAATAAAAAGGGAATATTTAAAAAAATTTGACCCTATGATTAAAAATATGGAATCTATGTTTCCAAATTAAAAACACATAATTTATAGAAATTAATTTAAAATTAATCCTCATTTTCAAAACAAGAAAACATGTTTTTAAAAAGTAAAAACTATCAAAAGATTGGAATTCATTTATATCTAATTTCAATGTAAAATCACTTCCAATGACTAAAATTGGAATAAATGATAAAAAATTAATCCAATTACACTTTAAACCCAATTAATAGGATAAACTAACTATATAAATAAATTAGAAGAAAATGCAGTTTTGAATTAAAATGCAGTATTTTTCACTATTCATTAAATAATGAATTTTAACATAAAAATACCAAAACTTTATCCAAAGTAATTTTTTCCTGATTAAAATGAAGAAGTTTATTTTGTCAAATATAAATTATATATGTGTGAAAAATAGATTTAAAATGGGTTCTCCATCAAAAGGTGGTAAAATTGTATTTTTTTGAAAAACAATTCTTTTATCTAAAAAATTGAATTTGTTCTTATATCATGTATAGAAAACATATAATAAGAATTTTAAAAATTAAATTTAACATAAAAAATATATATTCCTTTAATAAAATAAATCCTGATTAGTTTTATTATTTTATAAACTCAAATATATGCATTTAAATAGTTTTTCATAAAAACATTTCTTTTTATTTAAAAATGATTTTATTTTCATTTATAAATAATTGTTCACAAAATAATTAATTTTATACATGTGTAAACAATATTTTCATAAATAAATTAATTTTTTTCATTCACACCATTTTAACATCTTGGTTATAAGGTAACATAATAATCATTAGTTGCTCACTTATGTTCGATGTGGCGTATTATGTATGTTATCGAACATAGTGAATCTTTTAAAAAACATAGGATGTTACATCCCCCTCTTTAACAATTTAGCCCTTGCAATTTGAATTTGGGTTTTGTAACTAAGGTATGACTTTCAAAAATACCTTTACTTTATTCCCACATCAGAAAAATGATTAATAAAACTACCACATTAAAAGAAAGAAAGGACCATAAGAAGGTCACCTGGGATAACACATACTAGGATTCCATTTAGTAAAACATACATATAGAAGAAATAATAACCATGATTTTCTGATGTAGAGTGCTAGAAAACATGATTAGAAGAAATTTAACAACTAGAAAACCACAAACTAATGATGGGTTAAATGGTCTTTGATTTCGTAGTAGGAAAAGTAAACAGAAAATGTTTTTTTTAAGATCCTTTTTATAAATTTGTGGAATTATTTTACTACTTATAATAATAAAATAAGTAAATATACTTACTTGAAAAGGTATAGTTTCATCCATTAATCGAATTCCACCACAAAGTCATCTTTTTATCCAAATTATGTGTATTTAATATTGATTTTTCACACCTGAAGCACTAAAATCAACTTCTAAAAAATCAAATAATACAAAAATATTGACCATCTATTCATCATATCTTGAAACATTAACCAAACCCCAAAATTTAGGATACAATAAGATAATTCCCCAAAAATAATAATCCTTAATATGATGACTAAATACTTTAATCTCCAAAATTCAATAGTAATATCCAAAGTTCAACAATAATCATTCAATAAATAACATTCCTTAAAATTCCTCAAAACAATCCAAACTAATATTGAAACCCAAAATTCATAAAAATTTTATCACATAGTATTCCAAAATAAATTTTAACATTTATCTCCAAATAACATCAACAACACTTAATGTCTTATACAGAAAAATTAATTAACCTAATAACATATTCTCCATGATTGGTTAATCATTTACATAAATAACCTAATTCCCATGAGTTCACAATAAAATTAATAGATTTTTCTTAAATATAAATCAACCATTACTTCATTAAAATCCTAGAGTTCTATTTTCAACTTAATCCTATAAGGGTCCCAAAATAGTGAACACCTTCTAAAATAACATTTATCATGTAATTCCCAAATCATTTTCCAATAATAAAGATATCTATTTTATAAAACATAAGTTACCAAAATAATCTTATTCTTATGTCATCAACTTTTTTAACTAAAAAAAGTTCTACTGCCTAGGTACTTCACGTAGGCAAGTGGTAGGTGATTCACCATTTTCACCCTTCAGTTGTGGGTTCAATCCCCACAGCCTTGCTGGATGTGACGGGTTATCACTCGTACTATGGGTTTTTCTTTTTCAAAAACTATATATTTATTATAACATTCCCAAAACATGTTTTAACCCCAATGTTTATCTCATACCATTAATTTTACATCCAAAAAGTAATAACACAAAATTACATCCAAAATATATAAAATCTAAAGTTTATCGGTAATTATGTCCAAAGAAGGAAAGATAATTCTTCCTTGAATATGATTTTAACATAACAAACATCAGGGTTACACATATTAGAAAAAAGTATTCTAAAGTAATCCCGTCATCAAAAGTCCATTAATACTTTTAAACATTTCATCATCCATAAATCTAAAATAACTCTCAAATTCAAAAAATGTATACTTCTTAATCATCTTTTATTCTTCATGATCACTTAACCATGATTTTTTATTCCATAATACTTCTTTCCTACAAACAAAAACATGAATCATGTCCTAAGATTCAATAATGTCAAAACATGAGACAATAAATAGTCCATATCTTATAGTTTATTTTCAGTTTCTTCATCTTCTATTGAAATATAATTGGGTTTTTCTAAACTTATATTTACACAGTCCCCCTAATCCTATTCATGAACCTTCTTCATAGGAATTTAATTTTTATAATGACCATAATCCCCAAATTTAAAATATTCAATTGATAACTATGAAAGAACTTCTTTCCCTTTCCTAGAGTCAATTGAATCATTCCTTTTTTCCATGGAATGTTATTACTTTATTAACTTTATTACCACATCTATAACATCTTCCCATACCTTTAAAACATCTTATTTGGTGTTTCTTTCCACATCCCTAAAACATATTTCATTGAATATTATTACCTTTATGATTATTACCTAAACTTCCATAGGTATTTATTTCTCTCATATATGATGCCTTAGAAAAATCACTAAAGTTCAAGTGGTCAATAATGACTCTAGATAGTTAGTTTAGAATAACCACATGATTTCTCATTGACACTCAAATTTCATTCAGTTTTTTATTCATAGAACCACCACATTTTCCTTTACACCCATTTTTACTTTGGTGCATACTAGATCCATCCATTTACTAAAACCAAAATGGTTAGTGTGATTGTATCAATAAAATCATCATATACTATCTTATGAGGAAGATAAAAACTAATATATACTTATTCATGTTATCTCAAACTCAATCAATTTATCTAAAATAATTATGACTCTTTATAATATTCTTACCATTGTGGTTAAATACAACTTGACACTTATGTTGAAATAACACCCTAACCTCTAAAGTTATCTAAACAATCCTTTGATACCAACTATAAGGAACCAGCCTTAAACATTGAATAATCTTAATTTATTCTAGTATTTTTAAAGTTGAATTCACATTGAGGATCTTTTCTAGTTTGTAGTTTTAGAGAATTAGGCCATAACTATTACATAAAAAGTGGATACAACTAAAATAGTATACATTTCTTCCATAATATAAAACATTTAAAAGTAAAAATTATTTCTCTTTTATGATAAAAGCATTATTGACTTCCTACTTTCACTTACCCTTACTTATACCCTATAAAAACATTTTAAAAACTTGGTATGAGTACAAAATGATTATTAAGAGATATAGAATAATGGAAAACCACATTAATCCATGAATATTTAAAACTCATGAAAACTTTTTCACAAAAAAAATCATATTTTACACCCATAAAACATATACTCTTTATCATACCTCATGAAATCACAATATTCCTAAAAATATTCTTAGTAATAATTAATCATAAAGGTAACTTGTGGAACCCATATCATACTTACATTATAGCATTCACAACTATATAAGGAGTAACCTTCATTGTTACAAATACCCATCATAGTATATTCCCTAAATATGTTAGTAGAAACCTTATCATTTAACTCCATCTCATTACCCAATGCATTGGAGAGCTATCATAGGATCACCAACCCTCAGTTTATCATGGAACCACCCATACACATAAACAATTTCCAAGAACCAAAACATAATCACAACATATAAATCATGTATAAAGAAAAAATAACATTTCCATATTGCAATCACAAGATATCATTTCAAGATATTGATATACTCAATCCCTTCCCAAAACCATTTTTAGTTCTAAAATACATGAAAATGGAATATGGTATTTATTTTCCTTCTAGAAAACATTAAGTCTTATAGAAGAATCTAAATATAAAATAATAGTTATGGTGGCAAGGAATTCATTTTCACTACATACGTTAAAAAACATTCTTTTATTAATTTAATAAAACGCTTCATATAAAAATATTCTTTTAGAAAACCTTTTATGAAATTAAAATTCAAAGGGGTTAATTATACATCATATAAAAAGAAGTCAGTTCATAATATCAAAATATGCCTCAATGAAAAGAGATTGAGATGAAGTCCCTTACCTTGAGTATGACTCATCATGTACAATCTTTATATTCTTGAATAATAATCTTAGATTAATTTATAATTTTTTGAGAACTTTTTTCAAGTTTATTATTTAATTTATCTCAGCTATTACCATGTAATAAAAATTACATAATTATTTAAGTGCATATCGAATGTTTTATAGATATTTAGTACTTCATTTGAAAATGAATATTGTTTTGAAGTCACTAGTACATGTGGTCATAAGTTAATCATCTCCAGAATAGTACCCTTGACATAATAATCACTTTTTAAATTAATCATACTTTTTAAATAAAACCATTAATTATGGTTATAAAAAATGAACAATGTTATATTCATAGAGATGACAGGTCATACGTATGCATGTGTAACATTTTCATTTTTCATTGATCATTATGAAAATATATCATTAAAATGCTTTTGTGAATAAAAATAATCCACATCGCTTAATGGAGGTGATAGTTCACACGTACGCACGAACAACATTATCATTTTTATATGCATGAAAGGTAAGAACATAATAGAAATATTATTCTTTTAAAATAATAAATATTTCCTGAATATCATATATAAACATTAATTACATCATTATAACCAGTCTTGAAAGACAATATTGAAAAATGAACTATACCGGTTTGTGAGGTGGTAGTCTGACATACGAATGGAACGTTCATTTCCCATTTGATGAAATTAGAGATGAATTTAGGTGATGATATGAACAAAATAACATCTCATAATATTTAGGATACTATATTTATTATTTCATCTTATAAGAATAAGGTTTACAGGAAGTGGAAGAAGAAATAAAATAGAAACACTTAAAAAAAGATACCTCTTATTTGGTTGAGCACCTTTGAAGAACACCTTAACACCTATAAAACGGGTTTTATAAATAAAATAAGACATAAATAACATGGGGATGGATTATAGGAAGTCATTTTGTTAGATACTGTCAGAACAAAAAGGATTTGGATGTTTTATAATTAGGGAAGAGTGCATACATTTTTTAGGAGAGGGGAGGGGCACCCTTAGAAACTCTAAAAAAAATTAAATTAATACAAATTCAATTTTAGTTTCAAATGGTCCCAAAATAATTTATTTATAAAATAAGATGATTTTGGGTTGAATACCCATCATCAATTTAAAATTATACAAGGTTTTAAAAAAAATTAAATCTTATCTTTTTTGTTTAACCCTTATTTTACCCTTTTTAATATTACCGTCATATTATGTTATTTACACTTTGGGGTTAACGTAATTTCCATAACATGTAAAATGACCCAAAAAAGTTCCATTTCTGACATATTTGGACTTATCCTAATCATTTGGCTGAATATTATATTTTTATGTATTTAATAACATTTAATAAGATATTTTATATTTTTAAAAACCAATAGTGTTAATTTTGACACTATTCATTAGTTGACTTCTAAAAATATCATAATAGGAAGATAAGTTTAAAAAACTCCTTTAAATAATTAAAAAATGTCAAATGTATCCATAAAATTTTTGGATGACATAAATTATGTCATATAGCAATTATTATAATATGTATAATATCATTTATTTGATTCTTTTATTAATTATGAAATTACTAAATCATC
The DNA here is from genome assembly GCA_963277665.1 of Viscum album. NCBI lineage: Eukaryota > Viridiplantae > Streptophyta > Magnoliopsida > Santalales > Viscaceae > Viscum > Viscum album. The sequence continues at coordinate 165,826,435 of OY728165.1, read as the reverse complement.
ATTGTGTCATAATTAAATTTAATTATATAATTTATAAAAATTATAAATAAATTCTCATGATTTAGGTAATATTTTTATATTTCTAATGACTATTTATAGTTAAATATATCCTCCTTATAGTTCCATATTAAAATACTTTACATTTTTAAAAGTGAAAGTGTAACAAAAATGAATATTCATTGAATATATTATTATAAATGCATTCATGTCATCCAAGTGGCTCCATGTGGTCCTAAAATAGACACAAGTATTCTCATGGTTGGGATAAAATCATTCAATTAAATTCAGACATTTTTTAGGGTATTTTTATGTTATTATAATATTATTTTTTACCTTTAAATACTTGATTTACCCTTAAGTGTGGTAATAAAAATAATTACTAATGTCATTATTCATAATGTCTAAAAAATAAAAAGACCTATTTATATAATTTTGACCTTATGATTCAAGATAAAGAATCCATTTTTCCAAATTCAAAATAAATAATTTGAAGAAATTAATTTAAAATAAATCCTCATTGTCAAAAGGAGAAAAAGGGTTTTTCAAAAGTAAAAACCATCAAAAAATTGACATGTGTTTATATCTATTTTCAATGTAAAATGTCTTTCAATTACCAAAATTGGATTAAATGATAAAAACATAATACAATTAAACTTTATAACTAATTAAATTATAACCTAACTATATAAATAAATTGGTTGAAAAGGCATTTTTGAATTAAAATGCAGCATTTTTCATTATTCATTAAAAAATGAATCTTATCAAAACAAATACCAAAAATTTAACCAAAGTAAATTTTTATGTCCTTCCTCTGAAGAAGAAGTTTATTTTTTTCAAATAGAACTTATAAAAGTTTCAAAAACTAAATTTAAAATGCAGTTTCCAACAAAAGGCGATAAAATTGTATTTTTTTGAAAAAAAACTTCTTTTATCCAATAAATTGAATTTGTTTTTATATCATGTCTAGAAAACATATAATATGAATTTTAAAAATTACATTTAATATATTACATATATATTTCATTAATAAAATCCATCAAGAGTTATTTTATTATTTTATAAACTCACATATTCTCATTTAAATAGTTTTTCAAAAAAACATTTCCTTTTATTTAAAAAGGGTTTTATTTTAATTTATAAATAATTGTTCACAAAATAATTAATCATATACATGTGTAACATGTTTTCATAAATCAATTAATACTATTCATTCCCACCATTTTAACATCTTTTTTGTATGGTGACATAATAATATTTAGTTGTTCTCTTAAGTTCGATGTGGTGTATTATGTATGTTATCAAACATAGTGTCTCTTTTTAAAAAAACTCAGGTTTCTATAACCAAAATCATAATTATAAGAGTAATAAGTTTTTACCTTTTCTTCATCATCCATGAAGCACATGTCAGCTTTCATATTTGATTACTCCTTCTCTAAATCAGATTTTGATGAGATTCTAGACTCTTCAGATACACTCCATGTATCTTTTATTGAACTTTTTTCTTTATGATCAAAATTAGCATTCTTTTTATATCTCTTTTATAGATTTTTTTTTTAGATTTTATTCAAGGAAAATCAGGTCTGATATGACCCAATTTCTTACATTCATAGCAACGAACCTATGATGACCCAGACCTGGATGCCACTTAATTGTGCCCCGAGCCTGGTGGGCCATATGGCCTCAAGTGTATCTTCCTGAATGCTAGAGACAGCTGACTAGAAGCAAGGGCCTAGGGTGTGTTCGTGGGAAGACTATGCCCTCATTAGAATATTGTTGCACAGTAGAAGAGATATAAATGAATAGTAAATAGCGAAAGCAGTATATATAAATGGCAGAAAAAAATGATGAAATTGATAAACAAGAATAACAATCACTATATAAATTGAACAATGATAATGTAATGTCATGTCTCTAGAAAACTGGAAATCATGGATACAAGACAATAAACATAACATGTTCCAAAAATTAAAAGAAAACAAAGTCTACTCCAAGAATCCCAAGATCTTACTCAATCATCTGTTATCAAGCTCTATCCTATCAGCACACAATCAATTATTGGAAGCTGCATGCTTCCCTTTGTCAATACCTACAACCAAGTAATCTACTCCAGGTACCAAACGGTGCCCAAAGAGGGTGTGAGATAAATCTCAGTGGGCCACCACCGATGGTGTCTATAACATTTGGCTCATGTAATGGAATATAACTGTGTGTAGGCATGCATATATATATATAAAGTTAAGCAAGTAGTAAAAAATAACTAAATAACCAAGTACCTGCTTTATCCTTTGAATAGTGTCTGAACATGTAACCAGATCATTAATTAATCAATTATGATTTAATGTTAATAGGTCACATGAGGCATATCCAACACTCACATCATCTCATGATAGTATAAGTAGTGAAGGTCCCAAGACGTAAAAAGGAAACCAGTCAATGATATCCAGTGAGAGAGTTCTAGGGTAAAAACCAAGGAAATATAGACTCACGGAAAGCTAAATCAGTAGTATATGAGTCTAGATAAGGGGTAAGAGTGTAATACAAGGAGCATAAGCCAAGTCATTCCACAATAAGGTGCCTATTGAGTCCAAATAGTTCATCCAAGGTAAAATAGGACTAAGCAAGGACTGGGTCCAAAGAGTGTATCCAAGGCACCTACTTGTCAATGCTGGATCCAAGGAGTGCATCTGAGGTATCCTAGAATAAGAAGGGACCCAATGGTAGTATAGAGGGCATCCAAGGAATAGACAAGAACCAAAATCTTGGTGGGTATTAACCTAAGAAAACCATATCCTTGAATTGGAATGGGGTTCCTGATACCAAAGGTATTCCCCTCTCAGAATCGAAGGCTAGCACGAGTTAGTCCATTCCTATTTGATAAATAAGTCATGTTATAATTCATTCGGTTTAATTATTTCCTTCCATTAGTGTGGATAGTACAAGTAGCATTGTAACCATTTAATAAAGTCTTTGTTAATAATTAAGGCTTATTCAATTATTGAGGTTCACTCTGCTACCTTCTATCAACATGGAATGGGGTGCTACAGATATGTAACCTTTATTCAATCTCTTTTGATAAGGCCAAGTTATATACTTAGTATACTTGCCATTTCACATTACATATTTCACATTTAAGGAACATTTGTAAGAACTTACCTTAGGCAGGTCAAGTTGTGAGCATACATGGTACATGCCATTATGTAATTATTATTAACAACTAGCCATCTATTATAATGAGTCTCACATTTAGAAAGGTTAAGAAAAGGTACACCCGAATGGTGGCTCAAATGTGTCAAAACACTAAAAACCCAATTATGACATACCCTTTGACATGAGGTGTATTGAGTTATGGGTGTAACCACTAACAACTAATCACATATTTGGATAGAGCATAACCATGTGATTATAAAGAGTATAATCGTGACATTTTAATTTAAGAAACGGATTCCAATGAAACCGGTAAACCCCACATGAATATCCCAAAATCAATGAACTTTAGGGATGAGTTATAGACCACCCACCTTAGGGTTGTACAAGCATCCTCCTCTGGTATCGACCCTTGATTTTCTTCAGATCGGAGTAGATCTTGGAAAATGTAAAAAACGCTCACATGGTGATAACAAGGTGAAGAGTGGAATAGAATAATAACGGCAAAAGGGAACTCAAGTACATACCATTGAACATCCAATGTGACAAACAGAAGCTCGATCAAATGCCGGATGAAGAAGATCTCTTGATTCCAAGCTTGGATATTCAAAAACCCCAAAATTGTGAGAGAAAAAGGCCAATCTCATATAATCTCAGATTAGGGAGGAAGGGGGAGGATTAATAGATCACTAAGGGAATTTTAGACATTTTAAACATGTTTTTAACCTACGCATAGTTTTTCTGCATGGTTTTTCAATCCATACGAAAACCTTGCAAGTTGGTTCTGCCAGAATCTGGGAAAAGTGTGGTTTGCATGGTTAGGTCGCATGGTCATGCACAAACCGTGTGACTTGGCTTGGAAAAAAGGGGTGTTCGCATGGTTAGTCTGCATGGTCATCCGAAAACCATGCAAGTTTCCACTGTCTAAAATAACACAAACCGCATAGTTAAGAAAATCGTGCGCAAACCATGTGACTTGGTATTTTTTTCTGAAAAGAGGTGTTCCAAGCTCCAAATAAGCCCCGAACACCCTCAGAATATTTTCTAACTCATTGAGCATCTACATTAGGTATACAATAAATATTTAGACTGAAAATTAAAGTATCCATACCTGAGTGAAAAATCAGGTTCTTACATAACCTCTATTGGTTCTTTCTCATCCTTTCTGAAGGGTTTTCTGAATTATCACTTTTTCTTGTAGAATTTACTAAAACTTCAGGCTAGTTGAGCCAGTTCCATTTTAAAATCTAAGGATATTGAATTATTCTCTTTTATTTATTTTGGGGTTTTTTCTATGCTTCATTGATGTCACTTTCAGAGTAGTATTTTCTATTTTCACAATAATTTTATGATCTTCATCTTTATCTTTCATCTCATATTCATACATCATCAGTATCCCAATTGGTTCTTTCATTATCAGATCCATGACTGGTGATGATTGAATAATAACAGAAAATATTCCATTATATTTAGAAGGTATTAATCTGAGTACTTTCATCTCTTGATCATATTGGTTTATGGGTTCTTCCAAGGTAGTTATATTGTTGACAATTTTTGTAAGCCTTCCATTCATCTATGTGATTATTTCTCCATCAAACATTATAAATGTTTCAAATTTAATTTTAGAAGTATCATACCTCATTTTTCTAACATTTTATATTTCTTTATAAGCAACTTATATAGTTTACCACATTTCATAGGTAGTAGGACATTATGATTCATGATTGAATTCATCAGGTACAAGACCAAAAAATATAGCATTAATTTCCTTTGAATTGATATCATACTCATCTTCTACAGTTTCATCCCATGTCTCTAGTTTTTTAGGAATCTTATATGGAGTGGTTATTTTAGAATAGACTCTAAATCCAAGATTTTCCATATAGATAATCATCCTTGATTTCCAGCACCCATAATTTTCACCATTAAAGAATAGAGTGTTTACCATAGAAATTCCTTATCTAGGATCATCCATTTCAATCTTTGTATAGAACTTATACTTTTATCTTTCTACATCTTTATCCAAAATTTATCCTATGATACCAATTGTTAGGTCAGAATACTACAAAGTAACACAAGAGGGGGTGAATTATGTCTTTTTAAAAATCTTCCACAATTCTGGATTTTATTGCCCTATATAATTAATGAAGATAAGAAGTGTTTACTTCTGTAATGAATATAAGCGGCGGATAAATAGAAATAAATAACATAGATTTTTATAGTGGTTCGGGACACAATGATCACCTAGTCCACTCCACCAATCACTCTCTCTATGAGCTTGGTGATTTTAACTATAATTGTCCTCTTATCAGAATTCCAAAAATCCACAACTGAGTGCAGGAAATTTAAACATTTACAATAAGGCTAAAAACAAAGCCTTATGGTTCTTTGATAGAGAATTGAACATCCAAATATTTTAACAACAAGCTGACACTTTACCAAAACTGAGTATGAGTAGTTGAAACTCTCAATAAATCAAAAGTGTTTGATTTGTTGAAATAGATTAAAATTCACAATTGCAGCAAGAACAATTGATAGTCGAAGGATCTTCTTCTTTAGAAATTAAAGTCTTCAAGAAGGAATAGTTCTGATGAGATCCCATTTGCACAAACATATTTAACTAATAGTAGCTACAAAATAGTAGCAACAAACTTACCGTAGAATGAGATATAACATGTATATATCTACTGTGTTTTCCTCTTTCAGAGTCTATCATTAGCTGTAGAAATGTAAAATATTCTCACCATAATGTAATCATAATTTAAAATATGTAACTTTTATATCTCTTATATATTGAACTCATACACTAGTAGAATATATATATAAATCAAATAACCTACTTTATAATTTCAAATCCAGAAAAGATACCTAATAAACTATAGATATTCAAATTCAAAATAGACTAGGGGAGTCATAAATTCCATTAAGAATAGAATTTATATTCTATTTTGAATATAGTTCTTTGAATCAAATCCAATGAGCTTTGAAACAGTTGAAAAAAAAGCTTCAAAACAATATGTAATTCTATCAAGACTCTTGCGGAAATCTCAGATAAAAATTGTGAGATTAAATCTCCAATATTGAAAAGTCAAATGTATGGTTCCTTTACAAAGAAAAAATAATACCAAACCTAGGGTTCATCGATGTAGCATTCATTCTATGAACATAAGGTTGTAAATGTAAGGTTTATTACAAAAGTAAGGTTGACGATCAATATGTTTTTCTCTAAAATGTAAGGTTCATTACTTTCATAGGTTTATTTAACAAATATTTCTTATCTTCACAAACGTATGGTTCCATCAAAACATAAGGTTCTTTAACAATAATTTTCTGATAACGTAGTGTGGATTAACCATAATTCCCTTCTTCCAACATAAGGTTGAATACAAATGTAAGGTTTATGATCCATACACACTGGCCAAAGCATATCGTTTATTCATTACATTATGTTAATCAACGTAGGGTATGAATAATGTTTTCGGAATACAAAAACATATTTTTAACACTTTAACAAATATTCCTTGTGATTTAAAATATTGGAAATAATTCCAAAATAAATATTATCAGAAATATTAATTCCATAAAATACAATTAAAGTAATATCATTAGTAAAAAAACAAGGTTATTTGTTAGCATCAAAATCATTAATATTTATAGAGTATTATTGATACAATACATACCCAATGAGTAGTACCCTAACATTTATATAATAATGATATATATAGGGTATTCAACACATTGATTCACAAATGAAATACATTGGAGGGTATTTAAAAACAAAATTTTTCACAAAATCATTTAAATCGTTGATGTAAAATTAATTTTTTTAAAAAAAATTGTGAAGGGAAAGAGAATAATTTTGGGAAACATAATATAAATATTTCTAAATAAAATATACTTTAAATTATATGATAGTTATCAAAATAACTATTGAGTGGATGATAAAATATTTAATTTTTAAAGGATGTAAAACATTTTGAGTATTTTGAAATAGCTTTATTAAAAAACATAATTAAAAGGATAACAGAACCCTTACTTGAAAATGATTAAATTTTAATATAAGGATCATTTGGGATCAAGAAAATTTGAGTTTCAAATAGGGAAGGGAGAACATTGGTGGCATGTAAGAACATTTATTTGGAATAGAAATACATTAAAAGGAATAGCAATTATTCTTAACAAAAATACATTGTCCCAAAACAATATAATTGCAAAGAATGTAAAAATTAGCACAAAACATGATTTTTCATTAAAATAATGTGAAAATATAACTTAAAATCATCATAGTTAATGATAATTAAATATTGAAATATAATATTCAAAGATGATTTATTATGACTCAAGAAAAATATTAGACTCAAGAAAGCTTCTTACAACCTCTGTTAAAATTGAATCAAACCCCCATGAGAGAAATAAAATTAAATAAAAAATGAATATCATGAAATATAATATAATCATGATGTAAAATGTAAATAGGTTTGAATTTAAACCATTCAAAAGGAAACAAGGTGTATATCTTAAACATATCTCAAGGGATTCAAATTTGAGACAACGAAACCCTTACCTTTAGTTTTGATATCCATGGAAGTGATTTAACATCCGATATAAAAAACACAAAAATCATAATAACTAATTTCAAAACCATAATAATACATAAAACTAGTTATTATTTTCATTTATAATAATTATCTATTGGTATATTAGGTAGTTTTTTCCTATTTTCCCTCATTGTGTGTTTATAATTTTGTTTGTGTGTACTTGTTTAATAGAAGAGGTATCGATATTAGTTATTATTCCAATGTTTATAATTAAATGTTCATTAAATTTAGTATAATGGATTATTAATAATATATTATTACATTTTAATTTATGTTGATGATGGTTACACTCTATATCATTGAAGTTAAAATTGATAAAAAGAAAGCTTCATTGATATTCATAACCAACGAAATTTATTTTCTTAATTATTGAGTTATACATTGATTTATACTTTATATAACACAAAAAAATAATTACTTAAATATTCATATCATATTATATAATTAATTAGGTATTTATAGTTATCCATGATATAGTTTTTTTGTGTTGTTCAAGCGGTCGGTCAAATTTACCCATATATGAACAAACCATGATTAGTGGATGATTATGAGATGAATTTTTTTCTATCTCATTTTAAAAAATCTTAATGATCATATATAGTGTTTATTAGAGTGATATATCGTAATTATAAATAAGTGGAAGAAGAATAAATGGATATGAATATATAAAATAATATTAATTAATGGTTTTTTATTCATAGATTTCTTATTTAAGAAGGTTAATTTTATATCAATTGTTTATAATTAATATTATTAATAAGTTATTAAATTTTTGTTAAAAAAATCATTCATTTAATAAAAATAAAATGTATTCCTTTAAAACCATTTAAATAACCATCAATATAATGTAAACATGAATTGAAAAATATAAATTGATTATTCCTTGGAGGTGGTAGTCCACACATACACATGGGAGATGATTTCATTTTCCAAAGAAAATGGAAGATGAGAAATATATATTATCATTTGAAAATATAAAATATATCATAAATATAATATTTATATATTAAATTCCCTATTAGGACCAGCCTTATAATTTTTTGGGGGGAAACGAAACACATTGCATCTTGAATGTGGTAGTCTACACAACGCTCGATTCATGTTTTTTTATTAGAAAAGGGAGGGTAGTTAATGATTGTACCATAATATTAATAACATAATAGAATAATGATTACATGTATGTTTTCATTATAATATGTTGAAAATAAATTTTAGTTAGAATAAAATCACATAATGAAATAGAAGTTAGGAACTTTTACCTCACTCTTTGTAATATATCATTTACGATGGGGGATAACCCATTTATGCATGGGAGTTTGATAATTCAAGAGAATATTTAAGGTGGATAGGATTGTGTAGGATAGTTCTGGGTATATTTTGGGAAGAACATATGGGTTTTTAGTCTAAGAGGAAGTGAAGAGAGGTGTTCCCCTTTTATAAGTGAAAAGGGATTGCATTTTTGAAAATACCCAATTTTTTCAATATAAAGATGTAAATATAAAGTAAAGTGTATCAAAAATTAATAAATAATATATGGTAAAATTGATAAGTCTAATAAAGGCCACAACCACACATTCTAACACAAGTTTTAACATCACTAAGTTCTTTTAAACTTATAAATTGAATTTTTCCAATTTAGTTTTTACAATGATAACTGGATTTTACCTAAGGTAACATAATAATAATATATAATAAAAAAGTGGTAATTATTAAATAATTTGGAAATTATTAATCTAAATTAAAAATTCATTTCTTTTGATTCAATTTTTAAAAGTGTTAAAATTTAATTTTAATATTAAGAATTTATAATGTTTTATATTATTTTTTTAGAAAATAAAACTTAGGTGTTTTATTAAAAATTAATATATTAAAAAACATAATTTTCATTATAAATCTTATATTTGTTCAATAATAATATTTAATAAGTTTTTGGTTATTATTATATCCAAGTGATCTCATAAAAAAACTATTTTTAAAAAATGGTATTTTACATTATTCCCCTAAAATCAAAAATTTTAGAAAAAACTCAAAAAACCCTTTTCTTCATATATTATTATTCATGATAAAAAAGTGAAATTAAATTTTTAAAATTAAATATATATCATTTAAGAATTATATATTTAAATAAAATATCAAAATATAGCGTAAAACTATTCATATTGGAAAATAGATGTTTTAAATGTTAACTATTCTTTATTTGTAATTCATATCGATTGTTAATTAATTTATTAATAACATATTATCCATATTATAAATATTTTATATTATTATTTATTCATAATATTCTTAGTTTCTTGAAATAAATCACCAATGCTAAAAAATAAATTTTTAATCATAAAATGATTTTATATGTTTTTTTAGCAATACTGATTGCATTTATTTAGTTTTAAAAGTATTAATTATTTTTATTATACACATACTTAGTATTTTTTACTCATATTAATTTCTAAAAAATCAATGTCTAGGTTTTAATGATCATATTTAATATTTATATTTTGACTAAATATATCACGGTTTTTGTTTTAGTTTGATATTGTGTATGGAAAAATAAATCAAACATAATATTTATTTGAGAAAAATGTATAGTGAAATATCATGCCATTACATTATCATCCCCTTAAATAAATTTCATCTTCAAAATTTTAATTATCACCTCCTATCAAAATAATTTAGGGTTTTCCCTATGATAAATATGACTCAAGAGTTAATTTACAAGGTGGTATCAACCTTACTAATCTAGGTGATACTGTAAAACTCATATATTCATTCCTAAGAGGAATATCTAAATATTGAGATTATTTTTACCCATTTATGAAAAACACCCCTCTGTGTTAATTTACCTAGGGAGGTCATAGCCATACTTACATTAATTGATGATCATGTGTTGGTTTGAAATATTAATTGTGAGTTCCTTATTCTCATAATTGATGTGGGATCTAGGTAGAGGGGGGTATTCAATAAACAAAATCATATTAAATTACTCTAAAGGGATAACTAATAATATTCACATGAATAATATTCCCATAAACATCAAACTGGGATATAATAACAATACATCTAAAAATTTTCATTCAAAATCAAATCCTTAGAGTGGTGTTCTAATTCTATAAAAAATATCCTAGATATACTAGGGATCTAAAAATAAATGACCAAAAATACATCAGCATATATATAATGGAGGATAAGTTTTATTAAATTATTTCATTCCACTTTATTTGTAGTTATATAAATGAATTTCTTTTTCCCATTGTTTTACAGTTTTTTAAGGTCAATATTCATCGATATCCCTTTGATTAGGGTATCAGTATTTATAATGACCATATTCATTACATTTGAAACATTTGATATTATTTCCCTCCATTAGGTTTCTTAAAATATTCTAACAATCACAATATCTATGGGCCTTGTTTCTACACTTAAAAAATTTAATTGTTTTACTTTACAACGTTCCTAGATACTTTATCTCACAATTTTGGCATGTAGGTAATTGATATTTATTCTGTCTATATGATTTATCACTTGATTTCCACTAAGAATCATTTTTCCATTTATTTTCTCCAAAACTATTGGAATTATGATTGTTTCCATATTCTCTTTCTAGCTTAATTTCACATTGAACAATATCTTCATATCAACTAAAGTCTCTTATTGATAACACACTTCAAATCCTTGGATTTAATCCATAAAAGAAGTGGTATATTTTTCTCTTATTATTAGTGATGAAATATGATTCAAAAATTTTCTTCATATGATCCATTATATTCATCCTCTTTTTTTTCAATTCCATGAATTCCTACTTTATTTTTCTATGAAGTGTATGAGGACCATACATAGAGAAAAATATCTCCATGAACTCTTATCATAGCATAGACTCTACTTCCTCCTTTTTCATATTATTCCAAATGAGATTCCACCAATTCTCAACATGAACTTATAGATGATATAATTTCAAAACAACCTTCTCATGGTTTGAACACAGGATAATGGAAAATATATTTTCCATTTCATTGAACTTTTTATTAAATACCAATGGATTAGGATACTTATGAAAAGAGGGTGAATATTGACTCATAAATGACTTAATATTTATTTTCTCCCTTTTTGGTGTGTTCTAGAGATCAAAATGACTTGGGTCATTCCCCAGAGCTAGAGAAGATGTTTGGGAAATTAAATGAGGTTTTTTATTTAATGATATATCTCTTTATGATTCTCATTGCTGAAATATAAATATTTTCTATTGCACCCATTATTAACTCAGTTCCTTTGGGTTCCCACCATTAACATACATAAATTAAAATTGGATATTAACCTACATAAATTAATGAATGATTATAAATGTAAAATATAAACTTAAGAGGATAATTTCATAAAATTTGTGCACACATTATCCTATGAATATATGGGTTTAAATTTAGATTATCCGTGGTAAGATTTCTAACTGAAAAATTTATATATATTAAATTCCATTATAATGGGTTGTAAATATAATTTGATTAAACAAATATTTTCCCTAATGAGTTTCAAACTAGGTGTATAGTTAGGACACTTTGTTGTGAACTAATTTAAGGTTGAGTTAATACCCAACGTACCCTATATAGGTTTCATAACACTAGGTACATATTTTCAAGATCTTTCATCCACCGGTAGTATCTAGTTAGGAAATTCATTTCTAGAAGAACCACACAATATATACTTTACCAGAACATTGAGATGTTATCCTATGCATAAAACCACCCCTTTGACTTTTCCATAGGGTTTTTTCTAAAGTTATCCAAACTAATGTCAAAAAAATAAACATTGCTTTGGTACCAACTATAGAGACCCATGAAAAAAATGACTTATATTGTATAAAAATTTCATGATTTAGATAATACATATCACAAATAGTAAAAAAAACATAAAAACCAAAAGGTTTAGTGTCTTGGTGATTATATATATAATCATATTAATCTATAATATTTTCTCTATAATTGAACACCTCTGGACTCCATTCTAGACATTCTATAAATTATACATATCTTCATATCATAGGGAATGGAAAACAAATGAAATGGGTGAGCTCAAATTCTCATTAAGGAAAAACTTATCAATATGTTATCATAGGCTAGATAGTGATCATATTATAAAATATCTGTTATAGAGAAATTTCATATTATAAAAAACAAGTAACAATATGATTTTAACCTAAGTCATGATATAATTACATGTAAACCCAAATGAACAAACTTATATCATAGAAAATGTATGAGTAATATTATGACAATAAAAATTATTGAAGGAGCATAATCATAGGAATATAGAAATTTGGAATTTGTAGAACCTTGACCTATAAAACACTTGAAATTATGCCCTATCCCAAAGTACCACTAAGCATCAGTTATTCCTCCCCACATAACAAAGGATGTATACTAGTAGTGAGGGTGTAAAGAGGTGATAGTGGGGACATTATACCCTCATGTGGTAAAAATAATAATGGTATATTTATATACAACATTGAAATAAGACCGCAAAATAGTATAAGTAATAACATCCAATAATAGAAGCATAAAAAAACAGTAGTAGTAATAAAAACATTCCCAAACATACCATTTGTATACATATACAACAAGTCATACTAGGTCAGATGTAAAAATAATCAGAATGGTTTATCATGCCTAACTAGTAGTGCATACATATAAAATAAGTATGCTGATACAAAATAAAGATAAAAATAACTCTAGCTGATGCAAGAACCTATGAGGTCCCTTTATGTCCATCCCATGAAAAAGGTCCAACTTGACCCCTAAGGTCCATCTCCTGATCTTTGTCCCTTACCTAAATGAAAAATAATAAAGTCTATAGGCATCCTAAAGGACCCATGTATGGTGTGAGAATAAATCTTATGACACCACCAACATGTGCCTATCTTACATACCTAGTAATGCATGTGTAATAATATAAATAAAAAGGTAGCACACACAAAATAAATAAAAAAATGCTTCCCTTATTCTTAGTATCCATAAGGAAGTGATCACCTGCTTTGGAAAATGTTGGTATACAACATTCCCCTATTTATATATATAGAATACAATGACATGTCTGCATTTATATAACTATAGTGGATAGGGTCATTGTCATAACCGCAAAGGAATCCTCTAATTTTAAAAAAGATAGAGATCCCTCATAAACCTCCTGTAAATGTATTGTCAACATATTGTTCCAACTGACACCTCCCATATCATAATATAATAACCAGAATCCTAAAGGCATGCCCAAAAAAGTACCTAGTCCATCATACCTCACCTCAAAAAATCCTCATCTTTTCAAATCCTAATGTCTGAGGCACAATGATGTATATCCTCCAAATAATAAACACTATCATCTCAATAGTCTATGTCCTAGAAAATAGTGATATTCATTCTCCAAAATTATCCTTGCCCAATGGCCTCAGTATATGGTAAGCCTCATCCCCCAACCTACGGTCTCAACACTGTCAACCAATGGTCCATCATTATCTATGTGGATTCCTATGGAAACCACCTCCAACCTTTTTGAAGATCAACTCCATTCAAAACTGAAACTAATATAGGCTTATACCCACATTAGTGGTTAAAAACACCACATCATATGAGTCCTATATGTGTTCACCTAAATCCAACAGTGTTTCGGTCAATCATGGTGAGCTAAAAACACCCAAACATAGCACCTAAGCCACACCATTCCATAACCTCATTCACCTACGACCATATCACTAAACCTTGTTTTCAACACCTTCTCAAATTCTTGGTTCATGTCCTCAATCATGATGACCTCGTCGACTCATTCTGATGACCACATCACCCAACCTGGTGATCCACATCCCCCCATATACCTTAGGCCAAGCTTGTCCTGACTAAACATGCCACCTCATTCATCATGATTATCATCACCTCAATACATATTGTTTTTTTCCTATCATATTCACATGGAACCATTGTAAGAAATGTAGAAAAAATAATTTAATTCAATTCATACACCCATCCTAAACTACCCAAGATAGTCTAATCCCCTTACCGAGAAATACCATGAGTAAAAGGTCAAGGGAATACATAGTGGCATCCCATGGAATCACTTAATTAATTGAGAAACAAGAATTTAATTATTTAGGGTCTCACTTGGTAATATTATGTGGAACATATATATACCCCTGAAACATGATAAAAATAAAAGAAAAATCTAGGCCCCACCTACCTCATACTGGTAGACATTCGCTCATCTGAAATCAACCACTCAATCAATCTAAATCAGAATAAATTGGTGTTTTATATGAACACCCTGAAAATAGGGTAAAATGGATCACATGGATTTAGCACACCGTTTGGTAATAGAAAATAAGGAGGCTAGCGGATCGAAGGCCTTACTGATGCAGTTCTGTAGCCACCAATGGATCAAGGATCGGATTCCGGGTGAGGAGATAGGCTCAAATCCTAGGTGATGGAGGAATAAGGATCCTTGGTAAATTGGAGGTGGAAATATTGTGGGAGATAGAAAATATGTAAGACCCTATTAAAAAAGGTAGGGTCAAAATGGACATTTTTCCCTTTCAAGAGGTTTCTTGTTTCCAACACAGCTTAGAAAATTGTTTGCCAATTGTGTGGTGCCCACTATCCAAGAACTACCCTCACATGTCCAAGACACATGGTTTTACAAACTGTATGTAGGCCATGAGAAGCCCCTTGGTCAAAAACTAAAGAGGTGATGCACAACTATGAACCCCCTCTTACAAAGTTTGATGAACCATGCACATTGAAGGAGGTCACATGGTTAGTCCAAGGAGGATGCATGATTTGTCCAAACATTGCACCACTATCTACGCACCCTAAAAAGTTGGTATTTTGACCTTTGACTCACATGAAACCAACTCAAAATCTCAAGGAACTTTTTGATACTTAAAAAATCTAAAAATAAGTCCTTAGGTCAACTAAACACTAAGAATTGGGTTCCTATAATCAAAAATATATATTTCATGCTCACCAAACTCAAAAAAAATAAAATTGGTTCAAGAATTCAACCCGCTTCAAAAACATGGGAAATTAAAATCTCCCCACCTTAACATAGCTTCTCCCTAAGATATAAATAATTAGCTGGAGATGGTACCAAACATACCCATCTCATTCAAATAACCTCGGTCCACCCTGGTTATAATTTCACTGGTCAACTCTCTCTCAAGGCTCTCCCCTCCTTATAAGTTACCAACCCGGTTGATTCATGGCCCAAAACCCAAATCATCTGATGGTCCATAAACCATCCCTAGACTCAAAAGTCCTCCCATGAAGTACCAACATTTTTTCACCTCATAGGGTTCTCAAAACATTTACATTCCACATGTGACACTCATCATATCCCACATCTCATCAGATTCCCATACTAACCTGATGTCCTGCACCTCATACAAAACATGCATCACTTAGATGCCCATATTCCAATGAAAACATGCCTATGAAAAGGGGGTCATGTCAAAACAAAAGAAACCCAGTCACACCCACATCATTCCACTAACTATAAGAGTATCCTAGGACTGTTATTCACCTGGAAGCTCCACTATGTGAACCTATCTTAAATCCAAACTACTTGAGGCTTGGATTCCTTATTTTACTACACTATCTATTGGCCACAGACCCCACTTCTAGGTCCCACTATCTATATCATGACCTCTATGTATAGATGAATCTCAGCTACCATCTCTTAGTACCACTCCCATTATGACCTCAGATCCCATATTCTACCCTAGTCCCTAACTCCCTCTCATCTGTGAAGGATTCCTGTATAACCTCCCAAGATTTAAAACTTGGATACATGCTTGAAAAACCTTTGGTTCTTAATCATACTGAATCCACACATGCCTCATCTACCCATACTATAAGAACACCATTAATTAATCACTCTTTAGTGATCTTCTCAAGTCCATATCTTGAACTCCCTACTAAGACTCCTCAAGACCTCACTTACTGCTATCTAAAACATCACCAGTGTAATAACATGATTCCATTACCTAGGTCGAATAAGACTGTTTCATCATATTCCCTTCAGCTATCAGCACCAAATTCACCACCTCTGGGAATAAGGCTAACTTGAAGATGTTTAACTACACCTAAATAGTGTGTCGTAAACCATCCTAGAAATTCCTCACTCTAGAGATGTCATCACCCACCATACCAAGTGAGAAATGATACAAATTAGTGAATTTGGCCACATATTCCTTGATGGAGGAGTCTCCCTACTAAAGGTTTAAAAATTCATAACCCCTATCCACCATCAGTATCTCTAGGAATAAATTCTTGAAGAACCTAGCCTTGAAGACCTTCTGGGATAGACCCTCATGTCTGTCAGCATGTACTTATACATCCCACCATTGATTTTCTAGTCCTTTGAGCATGTACGTTTCCATATTCACCCTCTTTCCTAGGGGTGTCTCAAGTTGGTAGAATATTTTTTGGACCAACTCATTCTGGTTCTCTTCCACCTGTGTTCCACCCTCACACAAAAACAGAAGTGGGTGTTGCGACTGGAACTCTCAAGTCAGGTATGCCATTGATGGCTCATCTCCCTAAGTTCCCTTGTCGATCCCCTATATGAAATGTATCAGGATATACCTAAACTACTCGTAAATCCATGGCCCAATAGATACCATATATTATGGTTATCCCTCCTATACCAAAGCCTGTCCCAGTGGATCATGCTCATCTCGACCCTCTGGGGCCTCATCCTGACCCCTAGGCGCCACAACATGTGCACGCTCAAGTGGCACCATATCACTGTCGTCTTAAAGCTCCACCAAAGCCCATCAAGGTGGGATGTACCTGAATACCAATAAAATGGTCATATACCCATAATATTATAAATATAATGTGTATAAGGAATGTTATAACAAGAAGTGAAACCTCACCGACCTTACATTCCCCTACCGTACCATATCTCGTGACATCCGGCCTCATTTTCCCTAACCCGCCCATATCAGATCTCGATATGAGATTTAAATTTGGCCCCATGGCCTCTCACCTACCCATAAAAGAATTATGAATCAAATATTAATCTAAGGTACTGGATTAGAATTCCACCAAAGTGGATATACAGGAAAAGTCTATATAGAATATTTGTTGACACTTTAAATAACTCACCACTTTTCATCATTCCTTACTACTTGTATCATATATAAGACCATATATATATATATATATATATATATCACATATCATATAGTATCACAAATGGATTTCATTGGAACCACATGTGAGGGCTGGCTAAGAAGAATGTTTTCAAAGATAGGCTAAGTAGGAAAAAACTGTTTAGCTTCCTTTGTTGTCACTTTAAACAACCCAACCCCTCTTTTCACAATCCATGTTCCAAATTAAAATCACAAGAAACTAATAACACACACACACACACACACACACACATACATATATATATATATCAATCATCCAATGTTCCTATCAATAAATAATAAATAATCATCCCTTAATATACCATCCCAAGGGTCCAAATCTCCTCTATTTCCATAACGGGACAAGGGTCACACATCATAATAGATAATAGTCACACCCAAATTCACCACTCATGGTGGAAATCATATAAAATATAAAATAACATAGAATAACATCAATTTTTCCACCCCTAGAAACTTGGTTTGTCCCCCATGCATTGGGCCACAAACACCCAAACACGATCTCTGTAATCCGTTCCAACTACATTCTAGTATCTAATTTACCGATCCAAAATAGTAATACCAAATATAGAAAATAATTTTATATCATTTTTAGGCATCCGAACATTGATATAAATTTTCTATACATGAACTTCTTTGATACCACTTATAGTACCCTGACTCAGGGCCTCATAAAACTATGCTTCAGGTTGGAGTACCACTAGACCTAAGGCATTCATCCCCATTCACTAAAGTCTACTGAATATCAGTGAGGGTCTAAAGAATTGATATTAGGGATACTATACCCTCATGTGGTAATAATAATAATGGTCTTTGTATATATAATAGCGTAAGAAGACCAAAAAATAATGGAAGAAATAACATGAAATAATGGAAGCATAAAAAGAGAGAAGTAGTAATTACAAAATTAAAAAACATACCATTGGTAGACATATAAAACAATTCATATCAGGACATATATAATAATAATAATAATAATAATAAGGGTCGCTTGTGGATTACCATTAGTACATTAAAATAAAGAAATCATACTAATACAAAAGAAATACAAAAATAACTATATCTGATGTAAGAACCTCTGAGGTCCCTTACCATCCATCCCATGAAAAAGGTTCAAATTGACGCATATGGTCTATATCCTAATCTCGATCTCCTTCCTGAATGAAAAATAATTAAGTCTACATGCATCTCGAAGGGATCTTATAGGGTGTGAGAATAAATCTCATTATGCCAACACTAATATGTATCTATCTTACAAGCCTGGTAATGAAGGTCATATAATATAAATAAAAATTCATAAAGAACATAATAAATAAATACCCACTTCCCTTATGCTCGGTATCCATAAGGAAGCGATCACCAAAATCAAAAAATGTTAGTATATCATGTGCCTCAATTATATATATTGAATACAGTGACATGTATGCATATATATATATATATATATAATTGTAGTGGTGGGGATCCTTGGCATAAATCCCAAGGAATCCCCTGATGAGTAACAAGTTGGAGATCCCTCAGGATCCTCCTATAAATGTATCACCAGAATCTCATGCCAACCAATACCTCCCATGTCATAATCAAATAACCAGCTTCCCAATGGAATTCCCAAACAAGTACCTGGTCCCTCATACCTTAGCTCTGAATATCAAAATTGGTTTAAATACTAACATATAAGGAACAATGATTTCTTTATTATAATTAATAAATATCATCATCTTAATATATTGTGTCTTGAGAAATGTAGATATTCTTTCTCCCAAATAATCTCATCCCAACAACCTCAATATACAGTGAGCCTCAACCCACAACTGACAATATCATCACCTCCAATTAATGGTCTATAATTATCTATGTTTCTTTCAATGGAAATATCATCCAACCTTTCTGATGGTCAACACCATCCTAATCCACAACTAATAGAGGCCTCTACCCAAATGAGTGGTCAACGTCACCTCATCATCTAAGTCTAATCTATGTGTACACAACTTCAATGGTTCTTTGGCCAATCATAATGAGCAGAAATTGCCAAAAATAGTTCCTAATCCAAATCATCTTAGGAACTCATGCCCCTACAACTATTTCACTCAACCTAATGGACAACACTACCTCAAATTCTTAGGCCATTCCCTAAATCATGATGACTGTGTTGCCTCAATCTAACAACCATGTCTCCCATCCTAGTGATCCACATCAACCCATATACCTTGATCCAATCCCATCCTTATGAACCATGTGGCATCGGTCTAGGTGATCATCATCACCTCAAAACATATTCATCCTCAACCATAATATTCCCATAGAACCATCGCAAATAATGTATTGAATTTAATTTAATTCAGTACATACAACCAACCTAAACTACCCAAACTGATCCAAGCCCATTACCTAGATTGACCATGAGTATATGTTTTAGTGCATACCCAATGGCATCCCATGGAATCAATTCATTAATCTAGAAGTAATAATTTCATTATTTAGTGTCCCTTTGGTCAAACCACGTGGTGCATATATAGAACACCCCCCCGAAACATGGTTAAAATCAAAGAGAAATCTAGGCACCACAAACCTCATACTGGTAGATGCTCACTCATCTAATATCAGCCTCTGACTCTAGATGAATTAGAAGAAATTAGATTTATGATGAAATACCTAAAAATAAGGTGAAGTGGATCACATGAATTTAGAACATCATATGGTTTGAGAAACAAAAGAAGGAATCTAGAGGATCAAAGGCCTTATCTATGTTGTTCTGTAACCACCAACATATCGAAGATCAGAGTTTGGATGATGAGATAGGCTCAAAGACTATGTGAGGGAGGAAGAAGGCTCCTCAGCTACATAAGATGGATCTCATGTGGGATAAAGAAAATAGGGATGACCATCTTTATCATAAATAAGGGAAATGGTTATTTTTCACCTTTGATGAGGTTGCACGGTTACCACATGGTTTGAAAAGTAGTGTGCTAACTATGTGGTGCCCAATATCCAAGAACCACCCTTGCATGGAAGAGGTTCAAGATTTCCCAAACCATGCGCAGACCATTCCAATCCCCTCTAATAAAAATTACAAAGGTATCGCACAACTGTGTACCCCCACCTACATGTTTTGATAAATCATTCCTATTGAAGTAAGGATTCATGGTTACTCCTAGTAGGCTATATGGATTGTCCTAACTATGTACCACTATCTAAACACCCTGAAAATATGTATTTTTATCCTCTAATGTAATCAAAACCAACTCAATACCTCAAAGAACTTATTGATCCTTAAACCCCATATAAAAATTAGTCCTTAGTAAAACAAAACACCCAGAATTGGGTTCTGATATTCAAAAGGAATGTTGTAATGCTCTCCAAAATCAAAAAAAAACACAATTAGGTTGAGGAATTCGACCCACTTCAAAAACTCAGGACATTACAATATGGCCACCTTAACATAGCTCATCCCCAAGATATAAATAATTAGATGAAGATGGTTCAAAACATACTGATCTTATCCAAATCACCCTGATCCACACTAGTTATAAAGTAATAGGTCAACTCTCTCTCAAAGTGATCCCCACCTTAGTATTTTCCTACCCAGTCACTTCCCGACCCAAAACTAAAATGATCCAATAATCCATCAAACATCCCTAGACTCAAAAGTCATCCCATGATGCACTTTCATTCCTGCACCTCATCAGGTTCTCAAAACATTCTAGTACCACATGTGACACTAAACATATCTCAATTCTCATTAGATTTCCAAACTATGCTAGTGTTGTTGACCTCATATTGAACCTACATCACTTGGATTCTCATATGCCAACATACCTCAGATAAGTCCAACATTGAATCAATTCCCCAAATAAAAAAACTAGTTCCAACATTATTTATATATATATATATACATAACACATCATATTTGATAACAACCTACTAACCAGTATCTGATTAGTATAAAATTACATCATATGCACCTTGTACACCCAAATCCAAACATGATGAAGAAAAGGGGTCCATGAAAAAAAATAAACATGGTCACACCCATGACATTCCCCTAACTATAACTGGATCCTCATTCTACTCTGCACCTATTAGTTCCACTATGTACACCTTTTATTAATCTTAACTACTAAAGTATTGGCTTCCCTATAATGTTGTACTAGACACCATCCATTGACCCCCTTATTGGGTCCCACTATCTCTACTATGATCTCATCTTGCTACTGAATCCATACTACCAACTCCAAATACCACTCTTGGTCTGCCTCAGATCCCTGAGTATGCCCTGGTCTCTAAATACCATTCAAACAAGAAGGCTTTATGTCGAACCTCTTGAGATGGAAAACCAAGGCACATTCTTGGCTCACCTTCGGTGCCCAATCACACCAGATTTTCACATTCCTCAAGTGCCTTCACTAGAAGCACACCATCAACAAACCAATCCTCTATTTTTTACTTGAGTCTCTGGCATGAATACCCAACTGAAACTCATTATGACCTCACCTCGAGCTTTCTAAAACATCACCACTATAATCACATAACATCATCACTCGACTCAAATTAGATTGGTCCTTTATATTCCCCTCAGATATCAGTTCTTGATTCACTACCTCCAAGAATGAGGCTAACCCGAAGATGTTTACCTGCACTGGAATTTCATTTTGTAAACCATCCTCAAAATGCCTCACACTCGAGGTGTCGTTTCTGACCATACCAGGTAAAAACTATACAAACTAAGGAATTTGGCCACATTTTCCATGAAGGATGAGTCTCCCTAATGAAGGTTTAAGAATTATTGATATCCGTCCACCCTCATCTTCTCTAGGAAGAAATTCTCAAAGATCCTGGCTTCAAAATATTTCCAAGATATTCCCTCGTGTCTACCTACCTATACCTATACATACCATCAATATTTTCCTGGTCCTTTGAGAATTTATAAAACTAGCTTCACCCTCAGGCCTAGGGGTGTCTCAAGTTGTTCAATGATGTTTTGGACTGACTCGATCTATTTCTCCTCTTCATGCATTCCACCCTCACCTTGAAATAGTAGTGGGTGTTATGACTAGAACACTCGTGTCAGGTATTCCATATATGGATCAGCTCCATGAGCTCCCTTAGTAATACCCTATATGACACATACTAGTCTTTCCATAAGTATTTGTTCAATACATGGCCCAAAATATTCCATATCCTATGGTTTTTCTGCCTATACTGAAGCCTATACCTATACCTCGAGCTCAACTTGAACCTTTGTGGCCTCATCCAGACCCCTAGGGGCCTCAACTTATTCACGCTCAAGTAGCACCAAATCACTACTGTTCTGATGCTCCACCAGAGATAGTCTTGGTGGAATCCCATTAAATATCAATACAATGGTCATACATCCATAATAGTACCAATATAATGTAGATAGGGAGATATGTAACATGCAGTGCAACCTCACCACCCTTATAGTCCCCTACCGCACCCTGTCTCAGGACATCCAACCTCATGGCCCCTTATGTGCCCATATTAAATCCAGGTGTCACATATAAATTTATCTTCATGGACCCTATTATAACTATAAAAGATTTAGGCATCACGTATAAATCTATTGTAACTTCATAGAATGACACCAAAGATGCTATATAGGAAAACACTATTTATCTTCTTTGTTGACACTTCAAACAACTAACCCCTATCATCATCCACTCCTGATCAAATCAGAGCCAGAAACACACACACACACAAACAAACACACACACACACACACACAGATATATATATATATATATATATATATATATATCACATATCACACAACATTAAACAAAGATGTCATTGGAACCACATGCCTAGGTTGGCTGAGTAGAATGCCACTAAAGAGAGGATAAATAATAAATCAATGTTTATCTTCCTTTGTTTACACTTTAAAAACCCTAAACCCTCGTATCACAATCCAGGTTCTAAATGAAAGTCATAATAAATTAGTCCCATAAATATATATATATATATATATATATATCAATCATTCTATGTGCATTTCAAGAAATCCTAAATAATCATCCCTTACCATATCGAGCCAAGGGTCCATATCACCTCCCTTTTCATACCAGTACAAGGGTCACATATCATAACAGATAAAATTTAGGGCCAATTTCACTACTCAAGGTGTAAATCATATCAACTTTACAATCACATAGTAGAACATAAATTTCCCCCCCTTGGTAACTTGGTTTGTCCACTGTGTGTGGGGATTTAGGCACCCAAACATGAGCTTTGTACCCAATTCTAACTATATCCTAGTTTCAATTCCACCATATCCCAAATATTAATATTAAATAAGAAAAATAATTTAATATAATTTGTATCAAGATGAACACTGCTACAAATTTCTAATTCATGAACTACTCTAATACCCCTTGTAGCACCTCGTCCCAAGCTCCACTTAAAATCATGCTCCAGGATGGGGTACCACTCAACTATAGGCACACCTCCCCATATGAAAAATTCTAATGAATATAATAGAGGGTATAAATAGGTTATAATGGTGAGATTATACCCTCAAGTGGTAATAATAAAAATAGTATATGTACATACAACAGTGGAAGAAGACCACAAAACATCAGAAGAAATAATATGAAATAGAGTAATCATAAAAAGATAGGTGTATTAATAACAACATGGAGAAACATACCATTTTTAGACATATAAAACAAGTCATAGTAAGTCATACATAGTAATAATTTTAAGGGCCGCTCATGGCTGACCATCAGTACATACATATAAAATAAGCATACAAATACAAAATAAAGACAAAAGTAACTCAAGAAGATGAAAAAACCACCAAGGTCCCTTTCTATTAATCCCTTGAAAAAGGCCCAACTTAACTCCAAAGGTATATCCCCTAAGATTTGTCCCTTACCTATGCGTAAAAGTATAAAGTCTACACACATCCAAAAGGGTCCATGTAGGGTGTGAGAATAAATCTCAGTAGGCCACCACTAACATGTGCCAATCTTAAATCCCTTGTAATAATGGTGTTGAAATATAAATAAAAAGGAATCATCTACATAATAAATAAATACCTACTTCCCTTATTCTTAGAAGACACAACGAAGTGATTCCATTCTTCAAAAAATTCTAGTACCACATTCCTTAGTTATAAATATGGAATACAATGACATGTATGCATATATATAGATGTAGTGGTGAGGATCATTAGAATAAATCTGAAGGTATACCACGATTATTAACAAACTAGAGATACCTCAAGAATATTCTATAAATATATCACTGACATCTCATGTCAACTGACACCACCTATGTCATAACCAAATAACCAGCATCTCGAAGGCACACTGAAACAAGTTCTCAGTCCCTTGGACCTCAGCACAGAAAATCCCCATCAGATCAAAGTCTAACACCCAAGACACAACAATGTATTTCCTCTAAATAATAAACACCATCATCTCAAAAACCAACACCTTGAGGAATAATGATATCTATCCTCCCAAATAATCACATTCCAACAGCCTCAATATACTATTTACAACATCCCTCAACAGATGGTCCATCATAATCCACATGGATTTCTATGGAAATCACCTTCATCCTTTATAATGTTCAACACCATCCTAATGTGCAATTAATGGAGGCCTCTACTCTCATGATTGGTCAACACCACCTCATCATCTAAGCCCTATCTTTGTGCACAATACTCCAACAGCACGTTGGCCAATTATGATGAGTGGAAATCACAAAACAAAGTATCTGAGCTACATTATCCCAGCACCTCATTCCCCAATGGACATGTTTCTCAACATAATATTCAACACCATATCAAAGTCTTGGTCTATGCCCTTCATCATGAAGATCTATTCACCTAAATATGATAACTACATTGGCCAACCTAGTGATCCACATCACCTCATATTCCTCGATCCAAGCCCATTCTGATGAACCTTTTCACCTCATCCCTAGTGATCATCACCACCTCAATACATATTGAGTCTTTCCCATCATGTACCCATGGAACCATCCCAAGAAATGTAAAAAATTTAATGTAATTAAATTCATATACTCAGCCTAAACTACCAAATATGTTTGAATCCCCTTACCCAGCATAACCATGAGTAAAAAGTCTAGTTCATACCCAACAGAAACCCATGGAATCAACTCATTAATTTAGAAACAAGAATTTTATTATTTAGGGTCTCACATAGTAAACCCACATGATGCATATATAGTGAGCCCCCAAAATATGAGTTAAATCAAAGTGAAATCTATGCACCACCTACCTTGTACTAGTTTCCATTCTATCATCTCATATTGACCTCTCACTCAAGTTGAATCTGAATAAATTGACATTTTAGATGAACTCCTAGGAAATAGGGTAAAATGGATCGCACTGATTTAGCGCACTGTATAACGAGAGAAGGGAAGGAGGATAGTGGATCTAAGGCCTTACCAATGTGGTTTTGTATCACCCAATGGATAGAATATCGAAGTCTGGATGAAGAGATGGGCTAAAATCCTAGTAAAGGGAGGAAGAAGTCTTCTCAGATGCATGGATGTGGATCACACTTGGGAGAAAGAAAAGTGGAAATACCTAATTAAAGAAAATATGAGAAAATAATAATTTCCACATTTAAAGAGGATAAATTATTACCATATTATTTGTAAAATCATGTGCCAACTATATGGTGTCCACTGTTCAAGCACAACCCTCACACGGCTAAGGCGCATGGTTTCCCAAACCATGCATGGGTTGTGTGAATCCCCTCATTTAAAAACTACAGAGGTTCCACATGACCATGTTCCCCATTCTAGATAGTTTGGTAAAAAATTCTCAATGAATATAGAGGGTTTCATGGTTACTCTAGAGAGGCTGCATGGTTTTTCCAAACCATGCACTTTTATTTTTGCACCCTAAAAAATTGGGTTTGTCCTTTGAAACATCAAAAACCCACTCAACACCCCAAGTAACTTGATAATCCTTGAAATCCATATAAAAACAAGGCCTTGGGTCAAACAAACAACCATAATTGGGTTTTAGTGATCAAAAATAAATATGGATGCTAACCAAACTCAAAAAAACAGGTTGAGGAATTTAACCCTCTTTAAAAACATGGGATGTTACAGTTTTTCAATAAATAATTTTATAAAAAAAATATGCAATAATCATAAGAGTGGAAAATATTGTGAACAAATATTTTTTTATCGTGTTCAAACAAAATGTTGTGGAAAAATAATCCCATATCTAATTCACAAAACAAACTTGTGAACAAGGCTTCTTCTTTTCATTCACACAACAAACATGTTAATAAATCTCCACAATTATCATTCACATAAAATTTAATTATATCATGTGATATGAAACCTTAAATAATGATTTGGAGTAAAATATAGGTCTCTACCTATCATTAACCATACATAACAATGCCACATAAAATCAATTATAAACATGTCTCGGTGAACACATGGAAAAAAAATAGGTTTCTTAAAAATTCCAAAAATATCACATAACATAAAATTATAAAGTTATATGATAACAAAAATATAATTTCCTAAAAGGAATCATATCATAATAACCTATAAAATGGTGGTCGAAACATTATATTATGAAATATAGCCCTTCTATGGTAGTGAAAATACAATTCTTTCACAAAACCATTTAAAAAATTGAAGTATAAATTACATTCAAAAACATTTTATAAGGGAAATATAAGATTTTATAAAACCATAATATGAATATTTCCAAATAAAATATCCTTGAAAATACATAAATTTTATCAAATAAATGTGGATTTTAAGATAAAACATTTAGTTTTGAAATGATGTAAAATCATTTGAATATTTTGATATGCATTTACTAAAAACCCAACATAATTAAAAAGATAGTGAATTTTTTTAAAATAATTAAATAAGAATATAAGGATCATTGTAAATAAAAATGATTCTACAATAGTGAAGGGAGAATAGTGGTGGGATGTAAAAACATGGATATAGAAGAAAAATAGAATAAAATAAATAGGAATTATTCTTCATAAAAATGTATTTTCTCAAAATAGAAGATTCATCAAGGAAGAATAATTTGGTTTGAAACAAGATTTATTTAGAAAAGAAGGTTTAAATACAATATAAATTCATCATAGAGTAGTTTAATTCAATAATGAATGTTAATGGTAAAAATGAGTGTTTATGACTCAAGAAAATGATTTGAGTCAAGACAATCCCTCACAACATTTGTATATTTTTAATAAAAACCCCATGATAGGTGTTAATTAAAATAGAACATTGAATATCAAAAAATATAATATAATAATTATACAAAATAAAAATTGGGTATTATCTACACCATTAAATATAATCATTGTGTATACCATAAATATTTCTCATGGGAATTAAAGTTGACAGAAAGAATCTCTTACCTATATTTTTATTTCCAAAAAATATCTTTAAACTCATATATAATAAACATAAATATATTAATAAATAATTAAATAACCATATTAATAAATAAAAATATTTATAATTTTCAATTATAATCATTATATACATGTATATTAGTTAGTTTTTTCATATTTTCCCACATCTGGTGTTTATATTTTTGATCATTTATATTATTTTAATAGGTGTAGTGTTGGTATTAATTATTACTAAAAATTTAATCATTAAATGTTCATTAAATATAGTATAATGTATAAATGATAATTTTTATGATGTTATAATCTCCCTTGAGAAGTTCTACACTCTTTATCCTTAAAGTTGAAATCAATAAAAATCTAACTTCAGTGATTTTATTAACCAACTAAAGTTGTTTTCTTAATTATCGATCTAAAGATTAATTATCTTTCCCAAAAAAAATTATCATTTAAATTTTCATATATTATTATACCATTAATTATGTTTTCATATTTATCTCTTGTAAAGTTCTTTAGAATAGTTTAAGTAGGGTTTCAAACCAACCCAAACATGAACATACCATGATTAATTGAGGATTATGAGGTGATTTAGTTGAAATATCATTATAATAGAAAAATAATTATCATATATAGTTTTTATTGGTGTTATATATCATAATTTTAATGAATTAGAAGAACTATAATTGGATATAAAAATACAATATAATATGAATAAATTGTTTTTTATATGTTTTCATGTTTAAGACGGTTAATTTTATAACAAATGTTTATCATTCATATTATTAATAGTATATTCAATATTTTTTTACAAAACCATATACATATCATAAAAATCATATTTACCCTTTTTAAACCAATTATCATGACTATCTATGTAATTTGGTAGTGGAATGAAAAAGGAAAATCAATAGTTTCATAGATGTGGTAGTCTACAAAAACACATGGGTGATGATTTCCTTTTCCATAGAATGCTGAAAGGGAGTAACATGGTTAATCATTTTATAATATAAAATATTTCATAAATATCATAATTTTAAAACTAATTCCCTATTTTTATTATCCTTTTAAGTAAGTAGAGGAAAAGGAAACATGTTGCATCATGGCGGTGGTAGTCCACAAATCGCATGATTCACAATTTCATTTTTCTTAATAGAATAGAGGAGGGTGGATAATGAATTTAATGTCATTATAATAAAATACCATTACAATAATGATAATTATTTTATCATTATAATATGGTGAAAATAAATTTTATGAATAAGAAAAGAACATAATGAAATAGAAAAAAGAAACAGAGGTTAGGATCTTGTACCTCACTTACTGGGTTGTCTCCTTTGAGAATGTAATTAAACCATTAAAGGGTAGTCTTATGAGAAGTAAAAAAACCTCCTTAAGGTGAATAGAAGTGTACAGGAGTGTTATGTCTAGATTTTGGGTTGTATATAAGGGGTTTTTGTGTGAGGGTAAGTGAGTAGAGTGGTACCCATTTTATATTTGAAAAGGGGAGAAATTTTTAAAATACCATAAAAGTTTAAATAATTGTAAGTCACTATCAAGGAAATTAGATACCAAATTGATAAATAAAATAAATTAGTTTTGATAATGTTGATCGATACCTCAACTTCACATTCCTACACATGTTTTAATCATGATTGAGGTCTCTTAAACTTAGATTTTTACTTTTATCATGGTAACTAGTTTTTACATAAGGTAACATACTCTTTATGAATAGAATTAAAGTGGCCCTTTTAGATAATTTGGAACCATTAATTCTAGATTTTAAATCCATTTATTTTGATACAATTTCTAAAAGTGTTAACAATTTATTTTAATATAATTAATGCGTAATTTTTTAAATCATTTTTTGAGAAAATATTACTTTTATTCTAACATTTCAATAATTGGTTTTAATCGATATATATTATTTTCAAATATATAATTTCAATTATAAATCATATAAATAGTCAATAAAAAGTTTTCATAAGTTTTAGGTTATTATTATATCCAATCGATGTCATAAAACCTTGTGTATTTTCAAATATTATATTTTTCACTATTCACCAAAAAATCATTTGTTTTAGAAAAATCCCAAATAAAATCTATTAAGATTATATTATTATTATATTAGGTGCTTTGAGGGTATAAATACATTAAACACACACACCGCACACCCAAGCATAAAAGGCAGGTCATAGCCCCCCCCCCCCCAGGGATAACCTACCCAACCAACCACTTTATTACATTATATATATATATATATATATATATATTATGAATAATCTGAAAATTATTTTCATTTTTAAAAAATTAAATTGATATAACTTTATAATTCAATTTTTAAATTAAATCCCAAAATATAGTGTAAAATGGTTCATATTGGAATATAACTTTCTAAAATGATAACTATTCTTTAATATTATTTCTTATCAATTAAAATTTAATTTATTGTAAATTTATTATTCATATTATCAATATCTATTATCATTATTATTTAATCATAAAATACTTAGTTTCTGAAAATAAAACCCTAATTTTAGAAAAATATATTTCTTAGCATAAAATGATTTTCTAATATTTTTTAGTTATACAAAAAAATAATTAGTATTAAAAGAAGTATTTATTTTTATTATACACATATTTAATATTTTTTTAATCCAATTCATTCCTAAAAATTCAATGTATTTCTTCTAACTTACATATTTAATATTTATATTTTACCTATTTATATCATGGTTTTCATTTTAGTTTGGTGTCGCTTATTAATAAATTGATAGAATAAAATATTAAATTAAGAAAAAGATACCCTGAAATGTCGAGTAACTACACATTATAGATAATATTATCAAATATTAAAATGGAAATGAAGTTCATTAATAACATTTTTGAATTATTTTGAAGACCTTGAGAATAGAAAAATTATATGTCAAATTCTGAATTTGTATATTTTGGATGAAGATGGCATTATTATTGGGTCATGTAATCAAAATATAGGGTTGATATATAGATATATCAGTAAGTTTGTAAACGAAAAATGGGGGCTCAAGAATTTTGCACATGTTGGAATTCTTGGACCACGAAAAATCCTCATCCTGTTTGCGGATGATGGGGATTTGGGGAAGGCTTGGTCCTGAAGTAAGATGGATTCGAGTTTCCATCTTCTTCGATGGACCTTTGAAAATCATTTGAACCGTGATTCTCCAAATTCTGCAATCTGGCTGCAGCTGCCGGGACTTCCAATTCCTTTTCAAAACCCAGGACTTCTACGCTCGATAGGTAACTCTATTGGACGATTTATTTTCTGTGATCAAAGAACTGCCTCTTTGTCAAATCCCACTTCTGCGAGAGTTTGTATTGAAATGGATCTCTCAAGAGCTCCGCCAGAGGTCGTTTGGATCATTGTGGAAGTTGAATACAGGTACGCTCAAAAAATTCTGTATGAAACTTGGATTCAGTTTTGTTCCAATTGTTGCAAGCAGGGGCATGAAACTGTTAAATGTCGAAGAAGGATTCCAGCGTTCCAGTCGGGTGTGCTTAATAGCACTGGGAATGGTGATATGGTTCAGATTCATGCAGCTCTGAATCCAGGGGCATCTGAAACTGGGTTGGTCCCGGCGGTTGATGATATGGTTCAGCAAAAAACAGGTCTGGATCGAGGGGTATCCAAAATTGGACAAGCCCCAGTGGTTGATGATATGGTATATAATCAGGGTCATGTTGAGGTTTCTTCAGGAATGTGTGTGGGGCAGGAGATCCAGTCAGGAGAACTGCCAAATGGAGGTAAGAGAGGCATGGAGGATTCAATGCAGGAAGATGAGGGTTCAATGAAAATGGCTAACAGAAAGGGGAAGGAAGTAATGGAGCTTTCTGATAAAGAGGGGATGAAGGCTGGTGAGCCTGCTGTGATGTATATGGGCAGGGGACTGGGGAAAAATCAGACTTATAGTGGGAGTAAATCTACAGGGTAGAGATCTCCTGTCATGGTACAGGTTAGTGATGATGGTTTGATAAACTGTTCGGAAAATCAGTTTGCTGTTTTGATGGATAATGATCAGAAGGAGGATGAACCAATGGAAGAGGAGGCAGTTCAGTGTCTCCCATCTCATTAAGATGCCATCACTGTCCATGTGATGGAGAGCTCAGCTGTTCTGACCATGGGTGACTCTGGTGGACAGCCTCATGTCTCACCTGGGATGGAGCAGGTTAAAATTGGTAAAAGTGTAGGGGTTTCTGATGAGCAGATCAAGGAGATCTCAAAGGAGGTGAATGGGGTATTGGCAACTTATCATGGGCAGGTTTCTCAAGGTAGGTTGGACATGAATGGTGTGGCTGAACAACAGCATGGTTCTATGGTGGCAGAAGGCAGTGAACATGATCTTGTCATGGCAAAAGAAGCAATGGTGATGGAAAATCTGAAAGTTAGTCAGGTTGTTGGAAGAATTATGAATGATTTGAGTATGAGCAGTAAGGTTGACCATGGATGTGTTGTGGAGTCACATGGTTACCCCTTGCAAGAAGAGGAGCTACATAACCACAAAGCATCCTACACTGATGTTGTCAAGCATGGACTTCATGAACCCCTAAGCAAGGAAGTGGAGGGGAAAACCAAAAGTAGGAGGAAGACACGGAGGGACTATAAGGACCTACCCAAACCAATGGCGACGAGGTCTGCGTACAAGAATGAAGGGTCACAAGAAATTGTTCATGCAAATGGGAATAGTGGAAAGCAAAGGGGAGGGTCTCCTAAGATGGATAATGGACATAGTGGGACGCGGAAAATCAAGGAGAAGATGTCTGAGGAGATGCTTAGGAAGAAAAACATGTACCTTGAGATGATGCGGAGGTATGAATCTTCAGATTGGGAGTCAGCTGATCCTGGGGATGAGTTATGCGATGATAGGGAGAGGGATGAGTATGGGTTTTATGTAATGTAGCATTGTTTTCTACTGTCTTTACTTGCACTTTTTTCTTAATAAATTTTCGGGATCAGGCTTTCGCCTGGTCCAGACCTTTCTGGTAATGATAAGAGACCTAATACTCATGGATTTACAAAGGTTGGACCATAAATGTAACACCCGAGATTTTATGAGAAATATTTTGTTTTTATGTATAATTTTATATAAAGGAATATTTCACTACACACAACACTGTCTTGGCTTGCGTTACACACAAGAGCAACCTTCCTCGATAGCTTGCGTTGTACGCAATACCAAGTTTCACTAAACAACGATATGTTATTAAAATATTACATAAACTAGCTATTATGAATTGTAATACCCAATTTTTGAAATTTTATAAATTTTATCTTTTACAATGGACTTCATTTTTGGATTCAGAATATCAAAATTATCCTAGGGTGAATATTTGGTATTTTTCTGAAAACTTTCAATTTTTGATGAATAGTGAAAACACTGGGTTACTATTTAAAAACCGACTTTTATTTAAATAATTATTTATTTTATATAAATTTATTTTATATCAAAATTGATACATAATACCTATATAATTTCAATGTAATTCATTGGAGTCATTTTATAATAATTTTAGATATATAAAAATTTTATTGAACTTTTCACCGTCTTTTAACCACCTCCTATGAGAATTTGAAAATTTACATAAAACTTAATTTTACCGCTTCTGGGAGTGGAATTTTGAAAATCTGAGAGACACGGT
The DNA here is from genome assembly GCA_963277665.1 of Viscum album. Taxonomy (NCBI): domain Eukaryota; kingdom Viridiplantae; phylum Streptophyta; class Magnoliopsida; order Santalales; family Viscaceae; genus Viscum; species Viscum album. The sequence continues at coordinate 165,792,446 of OY728165.1, read as the reverse complement.
TAATATCAAGGAGTAAAATGTGGTTTAATAAGTTAAAAATAATTTTTGGTGAATTGTAACTTTTTACTTTTATTTACCACGGTTAAAATTAAATAGGGCAATTAAGGGTAAAACTGATATTATTATTACCCTAAAACATGTCCTAATTTTATTAGATAAGTGTAATTCAACCAAAAATAACCAGAGGAATAAATTATTACTCTTTAGGTCAACTTAGATTAGATTAGGACATTTATTATTATTTTATTTAAAGAAGAGTTAAAATAGTTAAAATCAAAGTTAAATAACTAAAACATTTTTAATATAGGGTTATAAATAAGATAAATTAGACTATAAATATTAATTAGAAATATAAAAATATTTCCTACATAATGGTATCTAATTTATAATTTTTAGACATTGAATAATTTGATTTATTTATGACACAACGATGATGAATTAATTACCTTATTAATGAAATATTAACATAATTGATGTTATAAATACCCAAATAAATGAAATTTTAGACTTTTTATAAATTCCACTAATTTTTTAGGTTAATATTATATGTTATTATTGATTCAATTAACTTTTTTCGAACTAATCATGATGTTATGATTTTCAGAAAAATCAATTACCAAATAGTGTCAAAATTGACATAAAATAGTTTTTAAAACAAATATTATATTATTAATTGTTATTTTATTTCTAAAAATATAAGGTTTCGCCAAATGACTTAGATAAGGTTATATATATTAATAATGAACAACTTGGGGTTATTTTGGCTTGTTATAGTAAGTTTATTAACCATGTATTGTAGGAAAACAAGAAGACATGGTAAAAGTAAAATTATTTAACATAGAGTTAAATCTAAATGATAAGGTTAAAATAGTAACCTAAACTTGTCTAAAATATATTGGTTGAGATGATTTCGACCCATCCCCACCTTATCTTTGAAATAAATCAATTTGTAGCTATTAAAAATTGAATATGACTTTATAATAAAATAATATTTTAAGTTTTTTCTAAGGTGCCCCTCTCCTCCCTTATAAAAGGGAACCTCCTCCCTCTCCTCCTCACACCACTTTGAGCCTTCAAGCTCGGCCAACCCCTGCCAATTTCTCTTCTAAACTTACCTAGAAACATCCTAGAGGTCCCGGTCTTCTTCAAAGACCATCTTTAGTGCCCTAAGAGGAGGTTAAGAAGAGGCACTTCAAAGAATAGGTAATGTCCGTTACCGATTCTTTATAATTTATTTCTTATTATACTTCCTCTTCTTTATTTGTTTCATTATGAAGTAATAACATAAGTATAACTCATATAATGATATGTTATTATAAATATGAAACAACCCTATTTCATCTTCTATCCATCCTATGGAAAACGAAATCGCCGCGCGTGCATGCGTACGGAATATCGTCTCCACGCCGTGGTTTAATCTCTTTTCCACCACCACCTTACTTGGATGGGTATAATGGTGTAAAGAATAACTATATATGATTATTTTAAAGTGATATTGATTCTGAAATAGTATACATACACTTCAATACAATTCCACGATCATGGGAACGATATCATCGCTCGTGCGTACGTACGGCATACCGTCTCCATGATGTGATGCGACTCGTTCTACATGATCTTCATTGAATAATGATTATATAAATGGATTGAATGAATAAATATGATATATGTTACACTAATAACATTCTCGAAATGAGGTATCTATAACATAAAAAGAAGAATAAGAATTTATTCGACAAGACATGCATAAGAACATAAAGAAATGAACACTCGAATAACAAGTAGCAATCAAATATTACTATTAAGAAGATAAGAATATGACCATATATGATATCATAAAAATAAATATGATTCTATAATAAGCCAATTTCATTATTTAAATCATTATACAAGAGGTTTGGACACGTACAAAGCATATCGGACCTAAGGAAAGGGAATATCTCGCAATCTCATTTTTATCTGAGATTGTTTTTACTTCAGAATTTACTGGGGAATATTTATCATCTACATACATGTTTCATAAATATTTAATATTATATATATCCTACTACAATTGTTTAAATCCAATTTTACCTATTGGTGAGTTTTTTTTTTAGTAAAATATATGAAAGGAATCTTTTTTCATTTTCATTAAAAGATACTTTTTGACTTTGTCATCCAAAGTAAGAATGTTTTTTTTAACTTATACGGCATGAATGGATTTTATGATTTCATAGAACATTATTTCCATGAAGGTTCCTTTACAATTTTTCAATTTTATTTTTAATCAACTTCTTTTAGTTTAAAATTTTATGACATGTTAAGAAAGGAAAAATGTTTTTGAAGTAGAAATGATATTTTCCTCAAGAATGGAGTTCAAGTGTTTTATAATACTTATTTTCCATCTAAGATAATATAGGGTTATGTTTATATCCCTATTTTTACATTTATTTTATTATTTTATAATGTAATTAATTTTATGACGTCCTTTTATCTTATATCGATTATGTTATGATGGCATGATGTTTAAGAATACTATTTTTATTACATGGGTTATGCTATGATATATGATTTATGATTTTGTGGCACACATAAGAATGGTATCATTATGAGATAAGTGGGACCTATATCTCCCTCCAATACATCGGATAAAGATTTATATCTCATGAGATAGACATGGCTGGAACGGCAGGTTAATCTGGTTCAGTGATACAGGACTGAAATGAGGAGTGAACTCGGTTCAGAAATAGACTTTGTCTGCTAAGATAGTCTTGGAAACGAGTCTTGACTATTAAGAAATGATTCTCTATGATTATGTGTGTATGCCACAAAGTTTCATGTTATGATTATTGGTATTACATTTCACTACCATGATTCATACCATGTTATGATATTATGATCTCTTTTACAGGTTAATATTTTTAAAATGTTATGTTCTTATGAATATGATATGATTAATATTTCTTTTGTTTACCCTTACTGAGCATTTGAGATCACCCTTTGTATGTTTTCTTTTCCCCAGGTCAGGAAGAAGGGTATTAAGTAAGATATACCAAAAGGGACTCTATATATGATAAAATAAAAGGGAGACAGTGTAGATGATTTATAAACTAGTTATTTATGTTTCCCAGTTTCTAAAGACACTATACCTATATAGTCCTTTCATGGTTTTGTTGTATGTTTTAATCAGTGTCCTTCAATTTTGAAGCAATAACAATGTATGTAATGTATGGGTCATTATAGTTTGTATCAGAGTAAGGGTATATTCATCCTTTGGAAACTAGGATGTGAAAGCCTTATTAAGAACCCTAATGATATGTCTAACCATAGGACAGAATCTTAGTGTTTTAGAAATGGCCATGAATAACCTATGATAAGACCTAAAGCGTGAAATTTTATTCTTGATTATGTGGTTTTACTATTATGATAAGTGTTTCTCACACTATGCTTATTGGTTTTAGTCAATGGTTGGAACCCGAAGGAACCATGTTAATGCTGAATGTGACGGGCAATGCAATGATTGTCCCCCTAAGCAACCAAACGTTATGGGATCTGGAATGAAAAATCTTGTAGCCATTCTCACACAACTTTATCAAGCTATGAATCATGTAGGACTTCCAAACGAGCAAAGTAAGGAGCAACATTATATTGAATCCTTTATGAGGTAGCGTCCATCCCCATTCCGCAGGTCTACTGATCCATTAGTGGCTGAACAATGGATCAGTACAAATGAAAAGATATTTTCAGTTCTTCAATGTTCTGAAGATGATAAATTCATCTTATCAGTTTATTGTTTGGAAGGTGAGGCTGATCAATGGTGGAATCTTATCAAAAATACGATGCCAAGAGATGAAATTGATTCCATGGAATGGGATGAGTTCAAGAACTTATTTTTCAATAAGTACTTCCATCGTATTCTTCGAACAAAGATGGATAAGGAGTTTCTTGAACTAAAGAAAAAGGATGATGAATCTGTTGGTAACTATGAAGAAAATTTTACAAGACTTTGAAGGTACGCTTCGGGTATTATTATCCAACCCGAGAGTAAGATCGATCGATTCTTTAGTGGCATAAAACCAAGTCCTCAAATGGTGTTAGCCATAAAGGACTTCAATAGCTATGAATAAATCATCTGATGTTCTCTCAATTTTGAGATAGAGATTTAAGTAACCCATCAGTCATATGCGTTTGATAAGAAGAGGAAAATGGAATTCAAAGGAAAATCAAAAGATTACACTAAAAAGAAGATGAGTTTTCCCTTATGCTCAAAGTGTGGAAAAAATATGGAGGGAGTTGTCTTAAAGGGACAAGTAAATGTTTCAAATTTGGAAAAGAAGGTCATTGGGCATTTGAATGCCGCAATGATGGGAAGAATATGTCTAGTGATGCGAATAAATAAAAAGCTACACATAGTTCACCTCCTACACTTCAATGTTACAAGTGCAAGGAAATGGGGAATTATGCTAATCAATGCCCTAATCTAAGGGTTGTTGATGATGATCAACATCAACAAACTCTTAAGGATAAAGACAAAGGAAAGTCACGTGTAATTTCTATCAGCAATGTGGAGTATGATAACGAAGTGGTGAAAGGTACACTTACCATCCACTATAAATTAGAAAATGTTTTATTTGATTCTGGATCCACCCAATTTTTTATTTGTGAAGAATTTTCAAAGGGTATCGTCCTATTACCTCAACAATTAGATGTTGAGTTAGCTATGACAATCCCTAATGGCACAACAGTAGCATCAAAAGTTTATAATTCTTCTCTGATTGAAGTTTGTGGGAAAGTGCTTCCTGCAAATCTTGTGATCCTTCCTATAGTAGAATTTGATGTGATTCTTGGCATGGATTGGATTTCTTTATATGGAGCTCATATTAATTGAAAAATAAGGGAAGTCACATTTCATATTCTAGATCAATCTATGATCGTCTATCGATTCAAGGATGAACATAACCTTCCAGTGGAAATTTCATCCATCTTATAGGTCTTGATTCCACTAAATGAAGGTTATTTATCTCAAATGGTTGGTGAGAAACTCAGGATTAAGAATATTCCCATTGTATGGGAGTTTGATGATGTCTTTTCGGAGGAATTTCTGGGTATTCCACCAAATCGTGAAGTTGAATTTTCAATAGAACTCGTACCAGGTGCTTTGCCTATTTCAAAGACACCTTATAGAATGGCCCCAATTGAGTTGCAAGAATTGAAGAAGCAAATCCAAGAGAATCTTGATAAGGTATTCATACGCCCTAGTGCGTCACCTTGGGGAGCACCGGTTCTGTTTGTTAAGAAGAAAGATGGATCAATGAGACTCTGAATTGATTATCGAGAACTTAACAAGATCACTATCAAGAACAAATATCCTCTCCCACACATTGGTGACTTATTTGACCAATTGAATGGATCTCAATACTTTTCCAAGATTGATCTTCGTTCAGGGTATCATCAATTAAGGGTCAAAAGGGAGGATATACCAAAGACAGCTTTCCGTACAAGGTATGGACACTATGAATTTATAGTGATGCCATTTGGTCTTACTATTGCCCCTGATATTTTCATGGATCTAATGAATACAGTCTTTAGAGACTATCTTGATCAGTTTTTGGTAGTCTTTATAGATGATATTCTTGTCTATTCAAAGAGAAAGGAAGAACATGAAGATCACTTGAGAATTGTATTGAAGACCCTGAGAAAGTAGAATATTTATGCCAAATTTACCAAGTGTGAATTTTGGCTTCAAAAGGTCGCATTTTTGGGTCACATAATCTCAAAATAGGGGATATCTATGGATCCAGTAAAAACAGAGGTTATTGAAAGATGGTTGAGACCAACAATAGTAACTGAGATTCAAAGTTTTCTTTGTTTGGCTGGATATTATCGACATTTTGTAAAATATTTTTCACAATTATATAATCCACTCACCAGGTTGACTCGAAAAGGAGTTAAGTTCATTTGGACAGAGGAGTGTGAAGAGAATTTCAAGGATTTAAAAAGAAGGTTATCCAGTGCACCTCTGCTCACACTACCTTGTAGTGGAGAAATTTTTGTGATCTATAGTGATGCATCCAAGAATGGATTGGGGTGTGTTCTTATTCAAACTGATATGGTGATAGCTTATGCCTCACGACAGTAGAAAATTCATGAGAAAAATTACCCAAATCATGATTTGGAGTTAGCTGCAGTAATCTTTGCATTAAATATTTGGAGGCATTATCTTTATGGTGAAAGGTGTGATATTTATACAGATCATAAAAGTTTAAAGTATATTTTCACACAAAAGGAGCTGAATATGCATCAAAGAAGATGGTTGGAGCTGATTAAGGATTACGAATGCTCAATTCATTACCACCCTGGGAAAGCAAACAAGGTGGCAGACGCATTAAGTCGACAAGACCATGCTAGCTTATCCATGATGAGGATCACAAAGGATCCAATATTTATGGATTTACAAAGGATGGATCTTGGAATTATAATGGAAGGGGAAAAATATTATCTTTCTCAAATGAATGTTCAACCATCTATACATGAAAAGATTAAATAGGCACAGAAATAAGATGTAGAGTTACAAAAGAATGTGATAAATGTTCCTAAATTCAACCTTGATTATGATGGGATAATAAGGTTCAGGAATTGGGTTTGTGTTCCTCCCATACCAGATTTAAAGAAGGATCTATTGGATGAGGCTGATAGTTCATCATTATCTATTCATCTTGGAATCATGAAGATGTATAGGGACCTGAAAGAGTACTTCTAGTGGGATGGCAAGAAAAGAGATGTTGCTGAATATGTCTCTCGATGCTTGGTTTTTCAGCAAGTTAAAGTTGAGAGACAGAAATCTAAGGGGATGTTACAACCATTACCCATACCCGAATGGAAATGGGAAGACATCACTATGGAATTTGTCACTAGACTTCTAAAAACATCCAAAGGAAATAATGTTATCTGGGTCATAGTTGATCGTCCTACAAAGTCAGCACACTTTATTTCTATTAGAGAAGATTTCTCTCTGGATCAGCTTACCCGGATATATGTGAAGGAAGTGGTAAGATTGCATGGAGTACCACTTTCCATTATATCTGATCGAGATCTGAGGTTTACCTAGAAGTTCTGGCAAAGTCTTCAGCATACTTTAGATACAGAGTTGAGTTTCAGCACTACTTTATCATCCTCAGATAGACGGTCAATCTGAGAGAACAATTCAAACTCTATAATATATGTTAAGAGCTTGCTCTATGGATTTCAAAGGTGGTTGGGATCAGCACCTACCTTTGGTGGAATTTTCTTATAATAATAGATTTCACTCCAGTATTTAGATGGCTCCTTATGAATCTCTCTATGGAAAGAAATGCAGGACTCCAAATTTCTGGGATGAAGTTGGGGAAAGAAAGCTATTAGGACCTGATCTTGTTGATGAGATGGCAGAAAAGGTCGGATCTATTCAACAACACATAAGAGCATCTCAAAGTCGACAAAAATGTTATGCCGATAACCGAAGAAAAGACCTAGAGTTTGAAGTAGGTTATAAAGTGTTCTTACGAATATCTCCTTGGAATAGAGTAATGAGATTTGGAAAGAAGTGCAAGTTGAGCCCTAGGTATATTGGTCCTTTTGAAATACTGGATCGTGTTGGGAAGGTAGCTTACCGATTGGTGCTTCCACTGAATCTCTCTTAAGTTCATGATGTGTTCCATGTATCTATCTTGAGAAAGTACATACCCGATCCTTCACATGTACTTAGCTAAGAAGTTTTACCATTGGAGCAAGATCTTTCTTATGAAGAACAACCGATAGAGATTCTGGATCGTAGTGAAAAAAGTCCTACGGAACAAGACCACTCACTTAGTGAAAGTTTTATGGAGGAACCACCAATTAGAAGAAGTTACATGGGAACTTGAGGATATGATGAGGGATAGGTATCCTCATCAGTTTGTTACAAAGTGACGAATTTTGAGGGCAAAATTTATTTTAAGGGGGGTAGAATGTAACACCCAAGATTTTATGAGAAATATTTTGTTTTTAAGTATAATTTTATATAAAGGAATATTTCACTACACACAACATTGTCTTGGATTGTGTTACACGCAAGAGAAACCTTCCTCGATAGCTTGTGTTGTACATAATACCGAGTTTCACTAAACAACGATATGTTATTAAAATATTATATAAACTAGCCGTTATGAATAGTAATACCCAATTTTTGAAATTTTATAAATTTTATCTTTCAAAATGGACTTTATTTTTGGATTTGTAATATCTAAATTAGCCTGGGGTGAATTTTTTGGTATTTTTCTGAAAACATTCAATTTTTGATGAATAGTGAAAACATTGGGTTACTATTTAAAAACTGACTTTTATTTAAATTAATATTTATTTTATTTAAATTTATTTTAGGTCAAAAGTGATACATAATACCTATATAATTTCAATTTAATTCATTGTAGTCATTTTATAATAATTTTAGATATATAAAAATTCTATTGAACTTTTCACCGTCTTTTACCCACCTCCTAGGAGAATTTGAAAATTTACATAAAACTTAATTTTACCACTTCTATGAGTGGAATTTTGAAAATCAGAGAGACACAGTTAATATCAAGGATTAAAATGTGGTTTAATAAGATAAAAATAATTTTTGGTGAATAGTAACTTTTTACTTTTATTTACAAAGGTTAAGAGTAAATAGGGTAATTAAGGGTAAAAATGATATTATTATTACCCTAACACATGTCCTAATTTTATTTGATAAGTGTAATTTGACCAAAAATAACCTTAGGAATAAAATATTAATCTTTAGGTCCACTTGTATTATATTAGGACATTTATTGTTATTTTATTTAAAGAAGAGTTAAAATAGTTAAAATCAAAGTTTAATAACTAAATCATTTTTAACATAGGGTTATAAATAAGATAAATTAGACTATAAATATTCATTAGAAAGTTAAAACTATTTCATACATAATGGTATTTTATTTATAATTTTTAGACATTAAATAATGTAATTTATTTATAACACAATGATGATGCAGTAATTACCTTATTAATGAAATATTAACATAATTAATGTTACAAATACCCAAATAATGAAATTTGAGACTTTTTATAAATTCCACTAATTTTTTAGGTTAATATGACATGTTAGTATTGATTCAATTAAATTTTTTCGAACTAATCATGATGTTATGATATTCACAAAAATCAATTACCAAATAGTTTCAAAATTGACATAAAATAGTTTTTAAAACAAATATTATATTATTAATTTTTATTTTATTCCTAAAAATATAAGGTTCTGTAAAATAACTTAGATAAGGTTATATATATTAATAATTAACAACTTGGGGTTCTTTTGTCTTGTTATAGTAAGTTTATTAACCATATAGTGTAAGAAAACAAGAAGACGCGGTAAAAGTAAAATTATTTAACTTAGAGTTAAATCTAAATGATAAGGTTAAAATAGTAACCTAAACTTGTATAAAATCTATTCGTTGATAGGATTTCAACCCATCCCCACCTTATCTTCTAAATAAATCAAATTGGAGCTATTAAAAACCGAATATGACTTTATAATAAAATAATATTTTTAAGTTTTTCCTAAGGTGCCCTTCTCCACCCTTATAAAAGGGCACCTCCTCCCTCTCCTCCTCACACCACATTGAGCCTTCATGCTCGGTAAAACCCTGCCAATTTCTCTTCTATAGTTCCCTAAAAACATCCTAGAGGTCCTGGTCTTCTTCAAAGACCATCTTTAGTGCCCTAAGAGGAGGTTAAGAAGAGGCGCTTCAAAGAAGAGGTAATGTCTGTTACCGATTCTTTCAAATTTATTTCTTCTTCTACTTCTTCTTATTTAGTTGTTTCATTACGAAGTAATAACATAAGTATCACTAATATAATGATATGTTATTATAAATATCAAACAACCCCATTTCACCTTCTATCCATCCTACAGAAAACAAAATCATCGCGCGTGCGTACGTACAGAATACCGTCTCCACACCGTGGTGTAATCTGTTTTCCACCACCACCTTACTTGGATGGGTATAATGGTGTAAATAATAACTATATATTATTATTTTAAAGTGATATTTATTATTAAATATTATACATACACTTCAATACAATTCTGCGATCATGGAAATGATATCATCACTCGTGTGTACGTACGGGCTGCCATCTCCACGATGTGATGCGACTCGTTTACATGATCTTCGTTGAATAATGATTATATAAATGGATTGAATGAATAAATATGATATATGTCACACTAATACCATTCTGTAAATGAGGTATCTGTAACCTAAAAATAAGAATAAGAATTTATTCGACAAGACATGCATAAGAACATAAAGAAATGAACACCCGAATAACAAGTAGCAATCAAATATTACTAATAAGAAGATAAGAATATGACCATATATGATATCATAACAATTAATATGATTCTGTAATAAGTCAATGACATTATTTAAATCATTATACAGGATGTTCGGACATGTACAAAGCATATCAGACCTAATGAAAGGGAAAATATCGCAATCTCATTTTTATCCGAGATTGTGTATACTTTAGAATTTACTGGGGAATATTTATCATCCACATCCATGTTTCCTCAATATTTAATATTATTTATATCCTACTAAAATTTTTTAAATCCAATTTTACCCATTTGTGAGTTTTTTTTAGTAAAATATATGAAAGGAATCTTTTGTCGTTTTCAGTAAAAGATACTTTTTGACTTTTTCGTCCAAAGTACGAGAAGAATGTTTTTTTAACTTATACGGCATGAATGGATTTTATGATTTCATAGAACATTATTTCCATGAAGCTTCATTTAAAAGTTTTCAAGTTTATTTTTAATCAACTTCTTTTAGTTTAAAATGGTATGATGTGTTAAGAAAGGAAAAATGTTTTTGAAGTAGAAATGATATTTTCCTCAAGAATGGAGTTCAAGTGTTTTATCAAAATTATTTTCCATCTAAGATAATATAGGGTTCTATTTCTATCCCTATTTTTACATTGATTTGATTATGTTATGATGTAATTAATTTTTTGATGTCCTTTTATCTTATATATATTATGTTATGATGGCATGATGTTTAAGAATCCCATTTTTATTACATGGGTTATGCTATGATATATGATTTATGATTTTATGGAACACATAATAATGGTATCATTATGAGATGGGTGGGACCTATATCTCCCTCCAATACATTGGGTAAAGATTTATATCTCATGAGATAGACATGGCTGGAACGGAAGGTTAATCCGGTTCAGTGATACAGGACTGAAATGAGGAGTGAACTCGGTTCAGAAATGGACTTTGTCTGCTAAGACAGTCTTGGTAATGAGTATTGACTACTAAGAAATGATTCTCTATGATTATGTGTGTATTCCACAAAGTTTCATGTTATTATTATTGGGATTAAATTTCACTACCATGATTCATCCCATGTTATGATATTATGATCTCTTTTTAAGGTTAATATTTTCAAAATGTTATGTTCTTATGAATATTATATGATTAATATTTCTTTTGTTCACCCTTAATGAGCATTTGAGCTCACCCTTTGTATGATTTCTTTTCCCCAGGTCGGGAATAAGGGTATGAAGTAAGGTATGCCACAAGGGACTCTAGATATGATAAAATAAAAGGGAGACAGTGTAGATGATTTATGAACCGTTATTTATGTTTCCCAGTTTCTAAAGACACTATACCTATATGGTCCTTTCATGGTTTTGTTATATGTTGTAATAAGTGTGCTTTAATTTTGAAGTAATAACAATGTATGTAAAGTATGGGTTGTTATAATAAAATCATAAGGGGAGGGAATAAATATTATTTATACCAAATTACAACTCAATTATCCATCCATGTAATGATCATCAGGGTGCAAACAAAAATATAGATCTATAGAATAAGGTTAGGAATATTCTGGAGTTGAACTTTCATAATGAAAAAATTATAATAATTGGGAAAAAATGTTTTCCATAAATATTATAATTTAGGAAATATTTTTTGGATTATGGCCATACTTCATCATTATCTATCCATCCTGGAAGAATAAGGATATATAGATCCCAAAATAATCATTTCTATGGAAAAAATATAGGGGTGGATTACAGAGTACGTATCTCAATGCTTGGTATACCAATAAGTTAAGGAATAATAAAAAAGTATATTATGGTTATTAAAATATTACCCATACTTCTATAAAAATGTGAGAATGTCACCATGTATTTTAAAGTATGGTTTATTAAGACTTCTATTAGCCATAATTCCATTTGGGTTATAATCGATCACCTTATGAAGTAACCACATTTCATTTCTATATGAAAAGATTTCTTACTCGATCAAATTTCTACAATATACATAATATAAGTTCTAAGGATTCATAGATTATGACTCCCAATTGTATATGATTTATATCATAGGTTTACCTAGAATTTATTGAGTAGTATTCAATGATAACTAGGTACAATTGTGAGTTTAAACATTTCTTATTATCCTCATACTAATGGAAAATATAAAAGGAATATTCAAACTCTAGAATATATGTTGAGATCTTATTAAATTGATTTCAATAGATGTTGGTATCAACTTCTTCTCATATTATAGTAAATATATAATAATATTTTCCATTATATCATTCAAATGGGAAAATATGAGGCTTTGTATGGGATGATGAGAAGAACTCTATCATATTGGGATAAAGTTAAAGGGAGTAAACTACTGGGATTAGAGAATACTCAAAAATTTATAGAGAGGATTAAAACTATTTAGTGGTATATTAAAACTGGAAAGAGTCAATAAAAGAGATAACCTAATAACTGTTGATGAAATTTTGTGTGTGAAGTCAGAGAAAATGTATTTCTTTGAATATCTCTATGGAAGAGGGTTTTGATATTTGAGAATAAAGGAAAGGTGTGACATTGATTCATTGGCCCTTTATAAATCCCTGATCATTTGGGAATGATGTATTATTGTATTACACATCCACTAATCCTATAATGAGTGCATTAGGTGTTCCAGGTATCACTTTTGAGGAATTTCATGTGTGAACCTTCCCATGTATTGAACTCAAATGTAGTACAAATTGAACATGACCTCTCTTATAAGGAAAAATAAGTTGATATCATGGATCTTAGAGATAATATACTAATAAAAAAGACTACAAGGAAATTTAAAATTCTATGGAGGAATCACATTTTTGAGGAAGAAATGTGAGAACCTAAAGATATAATGTGGCAGAAGTACCCTTATTTGTTTCACTAGAGTAATGAAATTTCAAGGATGAATTTTTTTTAAGGCGGGTAGAATGTAACACCCTATAATTTTACTATTTATTTTTCCTCTAAATAGATATAGAGTTCAATGTATTTTATCCCAAATAGCACAAAAAAAATCAACCATGATACAATTTATTTAAATAAAATATTACAAAATAAGATAAACATTAATACATTATGAAAATGCAATACAAAAGAAAATTAATAAAACTATAATTGGAATAAACCCACAAGTAAATAAAAAACCATGAACATTTATTCCTTGTCTTCATGGCTTGCTTTGAATACCATTACCTCAATTAAAACTAGGGAAATGAGATAGATAATTTGAAATATAACATACATTTTGATATATAAGTATTTTCTTAAGATGAATGATTTTAAAAAATACATGTAAGTATTTATAAAGGAATTAAATCCATACATTATTTATATAGTTATTGTAAAACTAAACATTGGATATACAGTTGTGGTGTATATCCAAAAATTATGTTGTGTAATTGAAAATAAAAAAAATGGAATTGAATAAAAAGATAATATTTAATTAAAATTTAAAATTATTAAAGCATTTTTTATGAATTAAATACTATTATTATTATGATTATATGATTTTATGTATTTATAAAATTAAAATAATGATTCTAATACAAATGTATTGACAAAATTAAATGTTTATAATATGAATAATTAATTTTAATAAGATGTTTTTAAAATTATATATTGTTAAAAATGATATTTTAATGATGAATATAGATTAATTATTCAATAGATAAAAAATATATTAATACTAATTTAATTGGTAATTGATAATAACATAAAACATTTAGAAAATATTTTTTCTAAATAAACATTTTTAACTAAAAAATTAGATTTTCATTCAAAAGATAGATTTCCCATATTTAAAAAGTGAATTATATTAAATGGAGTCAAAAAATTTAATCTATATTTCTAAATTAGGTAAGGAGTGGAATTTCATTTTTATACATAAAAATAAGTTAATGAGGAAAAAAACGGGTAGTCATGGTAAAGGTAAAATGGGAAATATTGTTTAACTAAGTTGTAATGACTTAAAAAACACCAAAAACCCATATATAAAAATTTAGATGATGGATATACTAACTAAACCCTATTACATCTCCATTATTGTCTATTTTCTATCAACTTTACATTTAAAATGGAAACCTTGCACCATAGAAAATTAATATTTGTGAAAATGTAAATATCAAAGTATTTATCTTTCTTTTTCAATTACCTTCTCATATCTACACATTATAAACATCATCATATACTATAATTATGTTATATTAGAATAATTATTTGCCTAATTAAATGATTATTCTATTGTATAACTCTATACTCTTACTCATTCATTAGTATAACATGTTCTTTTTTTGGTCTATTCAGTCACTTGCATTAACGGTCTTATACAAACATTTCCATTTTCATGAAGAATAAGTATCAATACATTAATATTGATAATATATAACATTAAATAGTAATATATTTAATTAATTTTATTCTAAAATGGTGAAACAAAAAATAATGATCAATATTATGTAACTCGTTGTTATTGGTAAATTACCCAAAAAATTATGTTCATGGATTCCATTCTCCTTAACAATACCCATAATTTCTATAAAAAGAATATGGGAGTAAATAAATCATTGAAACACAATGATTCCAATAACTTGACTTTATAATTAATGATTAACTTGGAATCGAATAATGGGGACCGACATCTCCATTATAAAACATCTATGAAATGATACAAAATAATAAAATCTAAGGATGAAAATAATCATTAACTAACTAACATATTTGTAATGAATGGTTATAATTACAATTACTTAGACCCTTATATCCCATTAACTTTCATTTCTCATAGTTTGGAGGTGTTCCAGATTCTATTGATGATATTGTCCATCATAATAACAACAAAGACATAGTATTAGGTGTGGTGTTGGCTGTTTAAATTCTATAATGCTATGAGAAAGGGTAAATCCATTTTAGATGAGAATTTTGGAGTTTCATGTGTAGATCTTTAAACACTATGGTGAGTGGAACAATTTTGGGTGTCCACTTCAATGATATTTTAGTGTTTTTAGAGACTTTCATACCTCAGTTGTCATGTAAAGGTAAAACATATTACCTTCATGTTATTTGTTGTTGTGTAAAGGCATGACCACTTACCATTTTTTATGGTTCCACTTTAGTGTACCACATTTACTTAAATGGTTTGTATAGACGTTTTAAAAGTTGTTATCTAGTGATAATCCACCCATTAGAAATGGTAATTGGTGAAACACCCTGGTTTAGCTATTTTTATGGGCATGGTGTGAGTTGAGAAGGAAATTGATGAGTCACTAATTTTTATGAGAGATAGAGAGAGAATAGAGATAAGGAGTTCTCTATGTCATTTTCATTAGTTAGGAAGGTAAAAATAGTGAGGGATTTATCCTGATTCCATAGTGGAGGCCATAGTAGTGTCCAAGTGTATTTTCAAAAGTTGTGTGATTGTAAAGTACAATTGTATAAGGGTTGGTGGTTATTTCCATCATTTGTGTACAGGTAAGTCTGATATTCCTTATGTTATTTAATTTTATACTATGGATCCCAATATTCATGTATAATCATTTTAATTATAATTAGTGTAACTTCTGATTAACATTACACAATTCTTATATATTACATGAGGGTAGTATTTTTCATACATGAAATTTGGTTTTTTCCTCTAAATCAACCTAAAACACTTTTAGTTAAAATAAATGGTAATAATAATTCAACATCATCCATTTTAAATATATTATAATAAATATAGAAAAAAAACCTTTAATTTTGAAAAATTAAATGTGTTTTTAGTGCATATGTTTCAATAATCCAAAATTGAGAGAAATAAAACTGATCTTCAATTACTCAAATTGAAAAAGAAACTAGGTAATTAGTATGAATCAACTTAAATAAATTAACAATATATAAATTAATATATGTAAGATGAAAAATTATTTTATTTCAATTGATAATTATTTTTTCATATGTGGAAATTAAAATAATGAAATGAGATATTTTTTGTATACTGTAGTTTCTATTATTTCATTATTATTTTGAAAATAGTGTATAGACAAATAGATTGGGATTATTATTATGTACCATCATGTTCAATATAAATGAAAATCATCATCCAATATAAAGTAGATAATTTTTATTGAATAATGATTTATAATTATTGTACTAAAATATATTAGGGAATTAAAATGAATGAATATTGCATGAATTTTATTGCACCTATGATAATTTGATCTTCTTGATTTAGTGATTTTCTATAGTATGTTTTTACCTACTGTTATGATCCCATTGAGTTCTATGAATTTTCATTTTTGGAGGAATTGATTGATATTATGATTCAATGTTGGTAACACATCACATAATTGAATAATATTTAATAATGATAATTAAATTGTATGTTTTAATAATATAAACAAGAAAAATGTATGATTTTAGCCTCATATATTGTACTCCTAGTATTTGGTTACTTCTAATTGATGTGTTTTTGTGGATATGATAAATGTAATGATGGTATTTTTTATTCCCGATAGTTTATGATAAAGCTAGAATAATGTGATGGTGGGATACTAATTAAAATTTGGTAAATACATATAGGCTGGAACCAAATATGTGTGTGTGGGAATTTAATATGTGGTAATTAATTAATAAATGGAATTATTATATAAATATAGAGATAAATGATATAATAAATGTAGGTGATATATGAGAATGTTGTTCCATTTAATATGGGATAAATGGAATAATAAACCAAATATTTTTTTGTGAATGAAGATTTTTATTTTTTAAAATGAATGAATAATGGTGGGAAATTGTTGGTTATCTAGTTCATAATTTTGTTATTGAATGGTTGTATTTTAATAGTAGTAGAATATAGTGGTACATGTCATGGTGTGGTGGTGACGTTGTGAACTGATATAGTGGTGCTTTTTTTGTCAACCCTTTGGGTTGGGTACTATGCATGTATATTATACCATGTATTTTCTTGTGATTTCTAAAAACACTTCACCAATTTTAAGTATTTTATATAATCAAAAAAGGTTTATGTTCTAAGTGTTTTACCCAATATACAAGTTAGTGATGGATAATGGATGACTGCCCCCACTCTCACTTTAGTAATAGACTATATATGGTTGTATAAGTTTGATACAACCATTCAAGGTCTGGTAGTCGAATGTGGTGTACCCTATGACATGGTGATGATGGGAGGATAGTGGTGTGGAGGGGGTCATTCATGGTATAAGGAGGTCATGAGGTTGATTTCATTGATGTTCATGATACCCTATATCTCTGTTTGTTAAGTGATAGATGTGGATGTGATATTTTTATGATGTAATGATATGATACATTGATTTTCCTTTATTTCAACATGACATGTTGATCATTACAAGAGTTAGGGTGGGTAGTTTTGTGACCTAACACACATAAAGTGGGGTGGGATGGGAGTAAAACATGTTTGAAAATCATGTTCCAGAGAGGAAAAACATTAGGGAAGTGATTTTAAGGAACCTATTATTATATTCCTCCAATTATTCTTTTAGTATACATGAATATGATGATTGGTGAGTTTTCCTTGGGGATACATGAAATGGGTAGTTGACCTAATAAGTGCATGTTTTTATACTATTTATCCACTAGAGAATTAGATTTATTTTGTCTCATCTTCATGAGTTTTATTGTAGAGGATCCTACTGATTATACTTGTTATGATCACCCTATGTATATATAAACAATTTTCCAAGTGTTCTAGAGGATTTTTAGTGACCAATATAAACCCATCCATATTTGATATCATATTTATATTTGGAATTGGTGCTTAGTATTTTTTTTTAGAATTTAATTTTAGAGATTCTTTACATATGAATTGACATGAAATTGTTTAGTTATTATCTTAGATAATTAATTATTATAAATATTATGATGTGTATTAGTGGTTCTATCTTATCTCTTATCCTCAAATTCATTTATTAGGGTAATTCCTACCACTGTGTTCTTTATAACCTTCGTGTTAGTTTCCAAATAGGGGATTATTTGAGGTGGGATTCATGGGACACTTATTCTTTTCAATGTTATCCCAGGAGTGGTAATAGTAGAGCGGTCATGGTATAGTGGTATCAAAGGTGTTTTTTAAGAGATAGGATGTACATTGGTGGTTGGCACTGTGAAATTTATATCAGTTGGTAGGGAAATGGTATTAATTGAGCTAGGTGCATGACATAGGCTAGAGATACCGACTAGTACATGGGAATTTTGGGACCCCTATGACCGTACACAAGGATTCAGAGTCTACCAAATGATCAAGTGATATGGTACTAATTTAAGGGTATAAAATTTGTAAAGGTGCATGAATTATATCTATTTGATATTATGTTTGAATTTTCTGATCTTGAGAATTAAATAAACCTAATTAAATGGATTTGAATAGGTTTTAAGCTATCAAACATAAAGATTTTTTTTGTAATGTATTTTATGGATTTAAGCATATGAAGAGTGAAGAAATTTCTATTATAATGAGGAAATATTTTATGAAGTTTTTTAAAGTTGTTTTAGTGAGTTAAATCCACCCAAAGAGAATAATATTATGATTTGGTGAATGTATTCCATTTATTTTCAAGCTTACAATAATTCTATTCAGGTCAATTTTGATAACTTAAACCTTATTGGGCATTAGTATGTGATGTTTTGTTTACTGTTGTTTATTTGAATTCATAGGGAACCAAATATATCTTATATCCTAATAAATTAAAGGTTATCAATTAAAAATAATTAGTGATAGTAAAAGTAGTTTTTTAAATGTTACGGATATTTTTTTTCAAAATTTTTCATAAATTTATAATTGAAAATAAAAATTAAGGGATTATGTAGATATTTTTTTTGAATGTTTATTTAAATGTTACCCATCATTTTTTTTTGCTCAAAAATTTTTAAATCATGGGATTTAAGGGAAAGTCAAATAATTTTTAAAATTAAGAATTTAAAAATGGGATCTTCTATGTTTTTAATTTTTCATAAATTTATGTTATTTTATGTTTTTTGGTTCTTTTATCATTCTAAAATATTTTTTTCTGACTTTATCAAAGGATGATGTTTCTTAAACTTATGTTTTTAAACTCCTCAGATCATTCACCAACTCTATGGATTGTGTTTTGTTTGTTTTATATTCCTTATTTAGCTTCAATAAAAAAAATTACAAGGTCAAATTCTTTCTCCATTACATTTATCATTTCGGATTGAATTTGAGGTTTTTCTCTTAATAAAGTATCTTATTTTGTTTTAAATATTTTTTAACAATATTTATATTTATTCTTAATAAAAAATTTATTGATTATAAATAAGTTTATCATCCCACGTTAACTTCCTATTTTCATTCTAATATTTAGAAATTTTGGAAATAAATTCTTTAAATAATCATTTAATCTTAATATCTATCTATGATTACTCCTATTCTTATTTAGAGTTTCTAATTTCCTCCCTAGTAAAACTCTCATCATTCACTTTATAAATAATAATCTTCTCAACACTATCACTATTTTAATTTTTAGCTTCTACTTCACTATCATTATCCTTACCAAATATGGACAAAACAATTTTCTATTTATATTTATATAACTTATTATATTTTACTTTTCAATATTATATTGATTTTTATATCTTCTTCTTTAGATATATTATTTAATTTACACCATCTTCATAACTAACTTCATATTCCTTTATTCATGGATAACTTATGCTGAATTGTCCAATGGATCTGTTGTTAAAGCACTTTAGTGGTAACATTACATTGTACTCCACAATGCATCCTTTCAAATTTCTGAAAAAAAGAAATTAATTAATCAATGTTTTATTACTTCATCTTTAGTTTCATACTCTCTAACTTCTTCCATGGAATTTTTTTTATAATTTCATTTATTAGATTCTTTGTATGTTATTTCTAAATTAATCATTTACTTATTCATGGCATATTTTTATCTTCTCATTTCATATGAGATGAGATACTATAAAAATGATCCATAGATAGAGTTTATGGATCTCTATCTTCTAAAGATGGTTCCTCAATATTAAATCCCCATGGAAAAATTTATATAATCTTTTCCATTATATTCTAATCATTTAATTTACCACCAAAACATCATATGGTGATTATAATTTCATTGTCCCTTGTAAAGAACTCTCCTACAAATTCATCATCTCCCATTTTAGGAACATTATACATTAATATACATATCTATAAATTTGATTAATTCACATTTATATTTTATTTGAAAATATTTTTTAATATGTCTCAAATGCCTTTAGCTGTTATAATTCCATAAACCCTGATAAATTCACTTTTAGATAGAGAGTTGAAATTATATAATTTTTTCTATCCCGTCATTATCCATATTCTCCTAGTCTACAAAATTTTATGAAAAATCATTAGTATTAGGAGAGAAACCATCTATATAATCTTCAATAACATTATATAAAATGGATACTAGATTGGTTATATGTTTGTCTTTCTAGATATGATAGTTATTCCCATTGAGGATAGGAATTCCATTACTATTAATTGAGTTATATATATCCATGGAAACCTTATCCTTCTCAAAACTTCATATAACTAAGATTAAATGAAAGAAACTTTCTATAATTCTAATTGAAAGGACCAGTCAGGATCTAAGTGACCACTGGGTGGGGGCTGAAATAGTGATTGTCCTTTTTATGTT
Source organism: Viscum album (assembly GCA_963277665.1). Classification (NCBI taxonomy): domain Eukaryota; kingdom Viridiplantae; phylum Streptophyta; class Magnoliopsida; order Santalales; family Viscaceae; genus Viscum; species Viscum album. The sequence continues at coordinate 165,771,408 of OY728165.1, read as the reverse complement.
TTTCCTCTTCAAAACAACCTTCACCTATATTTATATGTAATTGACTCCACTAAAAAACAATAAAAAATAAAATCCACTTGAAGATAATAATTTATAAGTTTCACTACTAAATAATAGTAACTATACCTTGTAAAGATCACAAAAAATCTTAGACCACACATATAGTATAATAAAATCCTTTTTAGTTTACAACAAGAATAATATATCCATAACTTTAATAGAACTATAGTTCTTTGGAAGTTCATATGATTCTTTCATAAATATTGTGATAAAATTAGTTTTACATCAAAAAAATAAAAAATATCCAATGATATTTAATAATTCATAAATATACTACTTGAATTATTTACACTTTCTTTCTTATAAGTCATTTTTATTTATCTTTGATTTCATTCACAACAACAAGTAAAAAAATATATCTAAACTTATTTGTTTAAAACAATAAATATGATAAATTATAATTTTAGAACCCTTCTATCAAGTTCTTCTCTATCTAATACCTAATTTATGGTACTCCCTATCTAATACCCTTTTCTAGTACCACTCTGTCTGGTATATCTATATCTGATTCTTCAATAAAAAGATCTATCATGCTCCATTATCTTACCCTTAGTTATTCAAAAAAACTCATAACAATAGGAAATACTTCATAGTTCACATACTCTTAATAATATACTCATATTTTCAAAGAAAACTAAGGGAGGATTGAGGATATAAAATTTTAATTTTTTACTCCAATTTTGAATTTACAACTTGATTCATTCCTCAGATTGCAACCTTCAAAGGCTATAAATAGATATAAGTCAACAAAATTATTAGGAACATTCATTAAATCATTTCATCAATGATCTTTAATTAATCTTGAAAAATAATTTAGATTCATTATCCTTTATTAATAAATAATGTTTCTTTAAAAATCATCATACCAATTCATGAATTTAGTAACTCTTTCTAAATATACTAAACCCCTATTCAGATTCTACTTTATAATAAATCCTTTATCTAGTAATAATAATTCTCATACAACATTTTATGTTTATTCATTTTCTATTTCCCCTATGTTCAGTAGTCTTATTTATTTCTATTCACAAGTCGTTATAGGTTTATTATTTCTAAAACATTCAATGTTTCTCTATCCTCAGTTCAGAAGACACTTTCTAATGAACTGCAATTGGAAAACCACTATATGATTCAACTTTTTATGATTATATCAGCCAGCTAAACTCATTTCAAAAACATCATGAAAAAAAAAGTGAACGATGATAAACATTAGCATTCATGATATTTGGTACATTAAAGAACAAAAAACATCACCAGAAGTCCCTTGTTCTAAAACCTCAATTTGGTGGACCTGTTAGTTCATTAGAATTGTCGCATTATCTTATGTTTCATCTTAACACCTTATTCTTCTTGACACCATATGATCAAATTTATTTTCTAGCCTCTATCCAAACACCTATTTCTATGAAATCTATAAATAAGGCTCATCATTTTCAAGTGAAAACCATTTTTTTTATTCACCAAATTATTTCTCAATTCAATAATAACTCAAAACATATTGCTCTCAATAGTAATATAGTGAGTAGTTCCCTATTGGTCATTTGAGGGTGTGACCCTCATTGAGATTGTAATTTTGGAAAATTTTGTGGACAACATTCATATTATCTAAGAATGTAAAATTATTTATTTTTTGTGTGTTGATTCTAAATTATGATTAGGATGTCCACACCTAGTCTTTATATGTTCTACTAGACATTGTGTTGGTCTTGAATTAATGACCTCATGTTAGTAGGGTGGTGGATATGTGATGGGATTATTCATTGGAAGGTTAAGGTGTTTCATGGATTCCATTTAGATATAAATACTATTTAACAGGTCCTATGTACATACTAGATTTGAGATTTAGATGATATAATTGATCAGTTAGGTAATTGGTATATAGGTCATGACAATTTCAATATGAATTGAAGGCAGTTTGTGAGGGGAATTATGTTTTATGATGTGGTTCATGGGTTGAATTACGATTCAATAATTTTTTTTTGGGTGACCCCAAATTCATTACATGGTTTCAAGGTGAACTTAATTCATCATGTGGTTTAGGGTGTGTTCCAATAATTTATGATATGTTTAGGGGTTAAACCAGTTTTATCATGTGATTCATGGGGTGAACATGTTTCTTGACAATATTTAGGGGTTGAATCATGTAACAATATATAGTAGTTATAGTTTTTGTTGAGATAAAAAAATGTATATAAAGAAAATATAGTACTATGGTTTGGGTATATTATATTTAGTATCAGTAGGGTAATCTACGGTTTGGTTTATGACCTTTCAAGGAAAGTTCTACATATGTGGGCTTTGTTTATGGGTAGTGAAGAATCATTTGATTCAGTTTTGAATAATTGATTTGGAGGATTACTAGCCTTTGACTAGTATTTTTCTGTGTGATTTAGTGGGTTTAGACGAAAAATGTATTAATTGGGTCATTGGACTACTGATGATTTATTTAGTAGGTGATTCCAATGGTGGTGCATGCCTTGGATCATGAATAAACCTTTAAAAGTTTATTATTATGTCAAAAATAACCATAATATTGATGATGAATTTATTAATGAAATGAGGTTTTCCTAATATAGTAAAGCATGGTTATGCACCATTTACATGTTTCGGTGATGGTTATGGGTGTGGTTCGATTTTTCCTACATATTATACCTTATGTTTGGAGCTGTGAAATAGAAACTTGTTCTATTTTCCAAATTACAATGTGGTGAGTTGATCATGGATTAAAAACTGGGTAAGTTGGGTTTTTTGTTTGAATAGTTGGAGGGAATTATCAATGATGAGAAGTTATATGGTAGGATATTGTAAAACCCTATGTTTGGATGAGTTGTGGAATTGAAGGAAAATTTAAATTTTTTGGTTTTGTGGTCATTTCATTTTCATAATTAGGATTGTAAATGTGATTATAGGAGTTTATAAATACTATATATTTTTTCAGATAGTTTTGGATCTTTAGTGGATTCCCCGGGGGTTGGGAGGGTTTCAAAGGAAAGATAGGTGGTTGGAAAGCTAGAGGGAAGTAGTTATAGATAATTTACAAAGTGAATCAGGTCCTCATAGTGTGAATTTTTGGGAAAAATGAAGGACCCCTCTACCCAAAAATGTTTACAGTGGGAACCAAGGTTTCTATCTATTAATTTTTTTTGGGAATTTATTTTTAAAATATTAAAATTGGTGGATTTTACCCCTTTTTGCATGTGAAAATCACATTCGGGGGTCTTGATCAGACCTCTACCTATCTCTTGTTCCTTCATTTTGGAACTATTTTGGGTTAGTTTTGACATCATTTCTGATTATTATCTTCCTCCTCCTTCCCTATTCGTGTTTTCCCCTCCAAAACATATAATTTTAGGTGATTTTTTTAGGTTTTTTCAAGGATACCAATGGAGCATAATGAAATCAGGTAAAATCAAAGTGGATTTTTCTCAGTGTGTAATAGAAAATGACCTAATATGTTATCTACATGACATCATAGATGTTTTAGTTATAGTAAAACACCATTTTTATATTTCAAGTAGTTTTTTCCTATTTTAATAAATTTAGTTATCAGATATGGAATAATGGTTAGGTATGTTTTCCCTATGCATGAGGGTGCACCAAGAGTGTATTGTGGCTCGTTGTCGGAGGTTTTTCCTCAATGAGATAACCTAGTGAGATTTTTAGATTTTTTCCTAAATAATTAAATTGTAAATTTATTTTTAAATTATTTAATTAATTATTAATTGATTATATTTAATTAATGGGGATGCTTTGGAATGGTTTTGGGCCTTAAAGTGATGGTAAAAGGCTGGTTTGGATTCAACCATCTCGACCAGAAGTTTTTGGGCTACACTTAGAAAGGTAACTGAATAATTTGAGGTGGGATTACTTATTAATATACCATATGATATTTATACATTCAATTTATAATCATGTGACATGTGGGTTCTCACCGCTAAGGGTGATCATCCTATGTAAATTTGATAAATTTTTTAAATAAAGATAAATTTCTATTAATGCATTTCACAAAGTGTCAAGGCCCCCAAGTGACCTTAGACACTGGCATAATTACCTCAAAAACCAATGGTTGGGGTCTTGGATATACATTTATTTTTTATGATACACATACCCTATAGGGTTGTAGATTAAGTATTTGATATGAATTGTTCAATATTATTGGTTCTAATTTTATACCACCACATAGAGGAGAGTGTTAAACTAAAGGTGTTGGCCCTAATAGGCCATGTGTGAACCTTGAGATGCCTTTTAAACACTTGGATTGTGTAGTTACCATAAAGAAATGCCTCCCTATTAGTTATACATAATTTCCTAGGATGGTGGACCCTTGATATATGGATTGGTGGGTCAGGTATTTGGACCAACCTAGAGTGACTCTAAAGGGGAGTGGTATTGAAGCCATTTCCCTTATGAGACATTCCTAAGAGGCATGTGAGTCCTTGATGATATTGGGTGTTTTTATTCCCTTGTATTAGTGTGTGTTGACTTGAGAGACATCATTTTAATAAGATTACCCATAAAGGGTGTCAGGAAATGGGGAGAACTAAGGGACTTTAGTGGGTTACCTAGTGATACGTTGACTCTAGTGATTGGGTGTATATAGGTAATGGGTAGTGGTAATTGTGGGTGTAACCTTAAAATATGAATCAACATTTTATCTAGATGAAAGTGATGATTATAATTCATTCAATTAAATGGTTAACCTAGTTTATGTGATACATGATAAGGAAAAAGGACATCACTAATGAGATGTGATATGTCAAATTTTATATTAGGTAACTTCTACCACTCAATGATACATTATATGCATGTGATTTCATTGATTCTTTAGGTATGACTCCTTTACATGATTTTGATTATCTCCTAGGTTCAATCCCCTAGGAACAATTAGTTATTCCAGATTTGATTTATTACCTAGGGTAAGCACCCTGGTAATAAATTATGATGCTATATGACTATAAAACACTCAGTATTACCTCCTTGTGTTTGGTGATGATGCATGGTGATCATGGGTAGGGTAGGATTACCTCCTTGGGATTGAAGATGATTCCTGATGAGTATTGATCACTTAAGATTACCTCCCTAGGATCATTGATGACTCCTGATGATTATAAAATGTTTAGAAATACCTCATGGGGTTCTGTGATGATTCTTGATGACTATTGATCACCTAGGATTACCTCTTAGGTATTGAAGATGATATATTATGACCATTGAACACTTATTATTACCTCATGGGGATTTATGATGACGTATAATGAGTATTTATCACTAGGATTACCTCATTGGGGTTGTATTGTATCCTAAAACAATATGTATTCCTTGGTTACAAACAAGTATCATCCATTAAAGTTTACTAATACATGGATATTGGGGATAGGTTGGGTTGGAACCATTATGTGACATGTTCAAAGACAATCCAGCACTAGATAAAAAAGGTTTGGGTCAATTGGGGTTCTATAGTATCAGTAGAGGAAAAATGTTTGTTATTTATTTATGCTTCCACATTTTATTCTATTTATATTATGATAATATCGCATATGAACACTAAATTTACTATTTATTTATGAGACCATGTTGTTAGTGGCCTATTGATTTGTACTCAAACCCTACTTGTGTATCCATGGCACTCGAGAACTCAATCAAACCTCACTTGTTGCATGTTCAGGTTGGTTAAAGTCCTAATAATAGATTGTTCAATTGTATAACATGGATGGGATTGTATTTTGTGACTTGGTGTGGTTCATGGATGAAGTAGAGACTCTTGTAAATTAATTTTTTATTGTTTTAATTTTTTATATGTGGATAGCCTAGTGGTAGTCTAGTGAGCCTTTATGACTATATGATTCTACATCCATTTATTATTATTGATGATTATGATTAATAATTCCTCATACTATGATATTTATTATAATAGATGAAGATTGGTATATTTTTTCTATTATTGCATAGTCTAATATGAGGATATAGTATCTCTATTCTATTACTCTCTACCCATGTTGCTAGTTGGTTTCCTATACCATACCATAAGGCATGCCTAAGGTTATGTGGTTACTCCCCCAGTTTAGGAACAAGTTAGTGTCTAAAAACATGGGTAAGGACATTACAATTCATGTTAGTTTGATCACAATTATTCAGTATCCTTTTATTCAAGAGAATATATATATTAATATAATAATTAATAAATATTTTTTCATAGGGAAATTAGTTATTTAATTATGTTAATATATAATATCTATTTATTTTGTTTTATTCACAAGGTAATAAATATTTATTTATTTGGTTATATGAATATTTAATAATTATTTATTCACTAGTTTTTTTTAAAGCAATGTTTATTTATTTATTAGAAAATAATATATTAATATTTATTTAATTAATTAGATGGTCAGTATTCAAGATCCAATAAATATTGGGGATGATTGTTAGATTAAGATTAATGGTTCGAAGATAAATTTCATATTAAATATAATTTGAAAAAAATGATTCATTTATTAAATGAAATAATATTTATTTTACCTATGATTTTAGATCTTATTGTGTAAATAATAACAATTCTATTATTATTTATACATGGGGTTCATTGTATATTAGGAAAATAATAAGTTCCCTTATGCAATTATTATTTTATAACCCTTAAAATATTTAAACTCAGTTGTGATATTTTTAGAATCCCTATAATTCCCTTTATCATTGTACAAAAAAGTTATATAGAGGATTCTCTCAAGACATAGATAAATTTCCCTCTATAATGATCTCAAAAATGTTGAGCAATTCTCCTCCTCTGCCAATATGATTCTATGTCACCTTGAATAATTTTTCTACAATGAAAAATAATCACCACAAGTATTAGAACCATCTATTCTATTTTCTGGAGGATTCTATTATGAGGGTCAAAGGTCTAAAGAACACATGTGGATCATTACTAGAGAGAATCTACCCTTCATTACTCAAACACAATGATGGTTTGAGAAGAATTCTTCATCTTATAATCGATAGCGATGAAATAATTTAATTAGAGTTTAATTATTTATTAAAATTAATTAATTAAAAATGATATGTTACATATAACATCCCCAACTTGGGTTCCACTAAATAGGCGCCCTGATCCAGGTCACCAAATGACTTCAAGTGTGCCTCCCCATACGTTAGAGGTTTCCAACTAACAGTGAGGGTCTAAGAGTCTAGTGGGAAGAATATAACCTATTTTTCAGAGTAAAACCTGATAAAAAACATATATAATAGCAGAATAAACATATAAAATCTGATGAATTTTCATAAATAACCAACTCCCAAATTGGGTACAAACCACACCCAATAGTAAATATGTCATGTCATGCTATAGATCCAAGTGAAAAAACCCAGAATAAGAAAAAATAGTGGAATACCAAAAATGGACGAGACTCTAAGTCCCGAACCTCCTCTGTACACATACCAAACCCAACTCGCTTCCCAAGGATGTGACCTTTACCTTTAACCTGGCCTTCAACCATGAAATCTACTCGGGTACCCAACAGCGACCCAAGCAGGGTATGAGTACAACTCATTAGGCCACTAACAGCGGTGTCTACAAAATATCTGGTTCAATATATAGTGCATGAAAGAACTAAATAATGGAAGATAAATAAAAGACAATTCAATTATCTATTTGTAAAAGTATTTCCCATAAGTTAGTCCATTATCAAATTCAGAATCAATAAATATATAGACTATGTTCCTAGTTCACATTTTTTATGTTTTCAATGGATTAGGAATGTCCATTAAATTCAAGGCATATAGGAATAAATCGTGTTCTAGCTCCATAAGGAAACACATCATCATTATCTCATTATTCTCACCTCAAATCCTTAGTCCGAGTGGAATGAAAATGTTATGAGAATAGAACATAGTCCCCTTCCCTAACTCATGCATTGAGGGGTGAAGTTTATATCCTCAGTCCAACTTGACCCATGGGTGTAGATCTTCATGTCTATACCCCACTCTTCTAATCCATGTGCACATGATTATTTATTTGTTCACCACACATAACCACATTACAACCAAGCATATACAATATTATTAGCAATATCAAAACTATAAAAATGAAATGGGAAATAAATACCATTCCACAATCCATTAACACGTCCATCATTTATACCACCTAACCATTTACCCCAAATCCTACTTCTCATTCCTATCTCACTAAGCATATTCAAATACAAACATTATTCTTTAAAATATTCCCATTTAACCCATTTAACCCATTTACAGGCCAATTAAACCGTCCTTTTCCATTATCCACAATTAGACACATTTACCCATAACCCTTTATAAATCATTACATTAACCAATTAACACATTTTTCAAAGCTCTATGCCATTACATGTCCATTTCACACCTTACATTTCTGTTAGCCCCATTTTGGAGGGTTGACACACCCCATGGGTGGACCTAATTTGGTCAATTCATCCTCCATGAATCTCACAGGGACCATGAGGTGTTCAATTGGTTAATTAGACACCCATTAAATCAATTATTTCAAAATAAATCAAGGAAAAAACATGTAGAGATCAGGAACATAACCCTACATGCGCAAATCTACACAAAAAACCAAGAAATATGACTTATAGAACACCTACCACAAATCCATTGGAAAAATCACTCATAATCGAAGCCTTAGGTCCCAATTGAACATCCCTTTGAATCTTCATCCAAGATATCACTGTAAAAGAAGTGTTTTGGTGATTTGGATGGAATAAAAGGAGATATGAGAACCCTAAACTGAAAAAATAAAGCAAAGAGAAGACTATACTTACTTAAATATTATATCTACAACCGATGGCACTCCAAATAACCTAGGGATGAAGGAGAATAACCCTTGGAACCACTTGGGAGATCTTTCTCATCACTAAGGTTTCAAAGGGTGATAATAGAGGAAATCCTGAGTTGAGGTTAAAATCCCGTAATGGAATTTTTGTAAATTTATCAAATTTACCGGGAAGCACGGTTTACATGCACAGTTTTCCGAACCATGTATAGACCATGAATATGCTACTATCCAAGATAGTCGATTCACACAGTTACCTAGGAATTCCGTATAGTTATCTTAATCATGTGCCAACCATCTGTAATCCTATTTCCAAGACTGCACGGTTACCTAGGATTCCCTGCATGGTTTTCATTAATCGTACGCAAACTATAAAATATGCCTAGAAAACTCTTTTTTGTCCTATTTCCAGCCCCGAACCAATAGAACATCCTGCTCCTTCTCATGATCTTGGAAAATGCTTATTTAATTCAAAATAAGAGACTTAAAATGAAGTGTAAACAAAAACATACCTTAAGGAAAAATCTGGGATCTTACATTACAAGATTATCTCTTCCTGGTTTTGACATTTATTTCAATTAATTATACATTTAATTTCATTTATAATGACATTATTCATCATATACTTATTGGAATTACCATTGATTTTCATAAAAATATGAGTTGGAAAGTTCTCAATAGGCACTTCTACTACGCATGTAACCTTGATGTAGTATCATAGCATCACATAATGGTATATAATTATTTTTTATTCATTGATAAATTATATATAATTATTATTATTTCTTTACTTGTAGTTTATGTATTTGTTTCATATAGAGTTTAATTAACATGGTAACAACATATTAATATGTCTTGTTCATTATTTATATGATCTTAAAAATATTAGGAACATATGAAGAATGATCATAGATTTCATCTGGAGGTTGTCCAGGTTTCGGCTAGTAAACACTATTATACGACATTTGATTGAAAATACACATCATGTAGACATGTTCACTACACCATGATGTTTTTTGGGGACCATAAAATTCCAAGTCATAAATGATATAAAGTATATTTAATTTACATTGAGTGATGATCGGTCCAACCTGGCCTATGATCAATTAGACTACACTGTGTGTAGCTAGTGTACACACTCTATAGTCTACACAGTTAATAGTGAAACTCTCACTAAAATTTTATTCAAATACATAGAATATACCATAAGACACTAATAGGAAATGACCTTAATGAGATTCAAGGAATGTAGCTAGAATTCACTTTGTGTGATTCATTAATAGAGCATCTAGTGAACATATCACGTCAACATTTGAACTACATGGACTCGTGGAAAGTGGAAAACAAGATGTGTATCTCGTGGGTATATATCATGTACCACAATTGAGGTACATAACATGCCCATATGATTCTATCCCATATAAATGGTAAGAGGACAACATGACATATATCTTATTAGTACACACTATGTATTCAACCACTAATGAATAAAATTATATTACAAAAAGAATAATTAATTGTAGCATTAAAAACCTAATTACATTTTTAGAAGCTAGAATGTTGACTATGTAATAAGGTTTTTTAGTGTTTATAAATGATAAATTAATTTTATGTTATTATATATAAATGTTGGTCAATCTATTTATTTTCCATGATGTATAATGTAATGGGTATATCCATGAATCTTCATATAGGCATTATGATAATTGAATTAATTAATTAATTTAATAAATTCATTCATGCTGAACTAAATAACAAATAATTATTTGAAGTGAATTGTAGCTAGTGAATTGTTGTGTATTTTTAATATGTACATGGATGGCCATGATCATAGACAATCCTATGTATGTGGTTGGTTTATTTAAATTATTAATATTTTATGGTTTTGGTAATTATTTGTAAAATTTAATAATATATTATGTGTCATTCCCCTCCTCTCTCTCTATAAGGTCTCACATGCCCATGGTATAATTTATATAAAAACTATTAACAAATAATTTGGTTCCCATCACCTATATGTGAATAAAAGATTATGTAATGGATGGAGATCCCAAATGAGTGAAGATGGTTAAAATTGGAGCCATGTTGAAACCAATCAAGGAGGTAAAATGGAGCATAGGTGTAATGCTACAACTCAAACTAAACATAGTTCTAGGTGATAATTCCCTAGGGAAAAGGCTTTGTTTATCATCCACTAGATGAATCAACCATTATAAAATATCATAGTCATTATACAAGATCTATTTTATTTCTATCAGTTGCATGGTTAATTATTTATATATTTTTAATCAATAAATTAATTAATTAACAAGAATTTAATATATAATTAAATTAAAATTATAATATTTATAAACTTTATCTGGATATGGTTAATAACTTAAGTAAAACCTATTTAATATTAACAAGAATTTAAAAATATAAAATATATAGTTTACATTTAAAGATAAAAATATCTTAAATAAAATATTAAGTAATACAACACTTACATTACATGAATAATAATACAATAATATAATTATGTGTTTCCATTATCAATGTCTATATAGTTACTTTTATTGGTGACTTTTTATAAGGGTGATGAGTCAACTTAGAAAAATTTGTATTAGGTGTAATGGAAATAGTTTATCTAATAATTTTTTGGTGGAAATTGTTATTTAAATTGATGTCTAGGTTTTTAGGATTGGTTAGTACAATCAATAGATCAAGTATCTTTTATATAATTCAGTTGGTAAGTTACGCCTATAGAAATTTCTTTGAGTAACTTGCATTTCCAATGTTTGGGTTATGGGAATAAATGTATAGATCCTCATCACTAAAATATACATGTAATAGAATATTATGAAATCAATTTATAGGTATATTGGATTTGAATAAAATAGTTAGAGATTAAGAAATAAATGATTATTTATTATTTATTATTTATTAATTAATCAAAATAAAGTACTAAAATTTATTTTTTATTCACTATAGAAATGGAAACCCACACAAAATTGAAAATATCACAAAAAATACATATTAGGGAAGGATAACCTTATCAACATCTTGAATTTAAAAGAATGGTGTTGGTTCTTGTTCATTACACAACATCGTCAATGTAAATTATATGTGCTAGAATTATCTCTTCCTAAAGTTCCTAGTAATAAGGCTTGTATGGAGGAACCCTATCTTTATTTGAAACATTTGTATGATTCCAAAATTTTCTAATTTTTCATGTTATCATCCATGTCTAATGATATTCTAAATAAAAATAACCATATGAATGAATATAGAAACATGTCACACCTTTTTGGTATCTATAAACAGAAGTAATTACAAGAGATATATTAGATATTCAAATTACTATTTGCATGCAAGATTAGAGAGTTAGTTCTAATTGTAACTCATGTATTGAACTTAATTGGATACATAATGAACATGAACATCTTAGTATTTAATATCCCTGATTATTCTTTCATATATCACATTCTATCCTCACTATCTCAATGTTTTTCCAACTTTATTGTTAATTATAATATGAGAAATAGTGATAAATCAATTTTAGAACTCCTTACACTGATTTTCCATGTTAATTAGAACAAGAGGGTTGAAATACATATGGATAATATGTTTATTAAAAGGAAGAACAATTAAAATGACCCAAATACTCATTCTAAGTCTATGAAACCTAAGCACTCTCCATATAAGTAAAGATATATCCAAATATGGGTAATGAAAAAGGATGAAATCTATTTTCCATGTGGTATGCTGATCCACTTTATAAAGAACTACACCCAGTTAAAGAATCGTGGAGAAGATTCATATTATTTTTTTATCGATTGAAATAATTCAATATCTTTAAATTATGTTTTAGATTCAGTTTCTAGTGCTCACATATGTATTCAAGTTAAATAACTAACTAGATTTTGGATGATTTCATAAGTAGAGGTGTATTTATGGGATTCTAATGGATTGGGGTTAGATTCTCTAGACAATAGAGGAAACCACATCACAATTACAACCTGAATTATCATGGTACTAAAGAATAGTTATTATGTTTCTAATACTAGAAATAACATTATCTATGTTGTTTTTCTTAACAAGGATGGATTTATTTTCAATTTTGGAAATAAATAAATCTAATCTTACAAAAATGGAATTTTTCATGGTATAAAATAACTAAATAATGAACTTTATGTATTAAATTATGAAAAACATGTATTGGTAGTATAAAATGAATCATGTTTCCATGACTCATTTGACACCCATATTTGGCATCACTATCTTGTTCATGTAAATGAGAAGCTCTTGACAAATATCAATCAAGATGGTTATTTATACTTGTTTGAGATAATACTACTTGATATATGTAACTATTTTTTATAAGGGAAAATGAATAATCCATTATTTAGTGGGATAGGTGAAATTGATATAATGATTCTGGAATTGGTGTACAATTATTTTTTTAAACCTTTTCTTATAGAAGCTAAAGGTGGGTAATCTTATGTCACTAATTTTACTGATGATTTAAGTAGATATTAATATGTCTACATAATGAGGTATAAGTATGATTCCTCTTACAATTTCAATGAATTGAAAAATGATGTAGAGATTCAACATGAAAATAAGGTAAATAAACATTATTCTAATTGAGGTGGTGAATATCTTAACCAAGATTAAATCAAACTTATTGGGATGTTTGGGTTATTATACCAATTCAATATTTATACGAAATAGTGGAATGGTGTTTATGAAAGTAGGAGCATTACCTTTATTTACATAGTAATGTTTATGATGATCCATGTAGATATTATATTGTCCTTTTGGGGATATTCAATATAAACTATAATATATACACTAAACTAAGTTCTAACTAAAAAGATAAATGCTTTACTGTACCAGTTGTGAACTGGGAAGGATCATGTATTGTTAAACATGTGTGCATGGGGATGTTAGGTGTTTGTAAAGACCTTAACAGGAAAAAAACTGGTACCCATGGCATGAAGTGTATATTTATAGGATAACCTAATTAAACTAAAGGATAGTGACTATATAACCATTAAAATAAAATAATTGTACTTGAATGGAATCCTACCATTCTAGAGAGAGAAAATTATTAAGAAAAAGAGTGGGAACATGATTTAATTTGATGAATCTGATGATCAAGATGTATATTTTTTGATGTAGGAATAGATTCAACAGGTCCCCATAGAAGTGGATGTTCATGAAACAAAAATACTATATTAGAGTACTTTAAAGGTTAGATAACCTGATATATATGGTTTTCTAGTCACCATGGATGGTGATTCATTATTAGTTGGAAATAATTATCATATTTTCTACAAGGAGGAAGTATAAATCCAAAAAAATATGAAACATAGTAAGAATACATGAATTAAAATATGGATTCCATGTATCATAATCATGTATGGGTTCTCATTTATTTTATAATTGATGTAAATATGATTAGATACAAATGAGTATTCAAGATAAAATAAGACATGTAAGTTAAATTGAGTACCTATAAAGCATGACTAGTGGATAAAGGGATTAAAAACATTAAGGAATTTACTAAGAAGAAACATTTTCTATTATTTTTCATTTTTAAATTCATGAGAACTTAGATTTCTATAATAATTTTCCATAATAATGGGATTTTTAAGATGGATTTAAAAACAAATTTTCTTAATAAGAACCTTTACAAAGATATCTATATGACACAAACTGGAGGGTTTGTGAAATTAGGATATTATAATAAGATATAAAATGCAGAGATCCACTTATAGATTGAAGCAATAATCTAGTTCATGGGATATTCAATTCGACAATGCATAAGAGTGTTTACTTTCATAAATAATGAATGTGATCTATGTGATTATAGGAAATTTAATTGGATTCCAATCATATTAATAGTATTATATGTTAATAAAATATTACTTATTAGGAATGGGATACCAGTCTTATAGTTAGTAAATATCTGTTAAACATTTGTTTCTCCATGAAGGACCTAGTTGAAGCAGCCTAAATTCTTAGGATCATGACCATTCATAATAGATAGAATAAAAATATTTGACTAATTCAAGATGCATATATTGACTAGATGATAAATAGATTTAGTATAGAACAATACAATAGGGTATTAGTTCCAGTTCCATGTGGTATACATCTCTCTATAAAAATTCTTCTTCAAACACAATAAGAGAGAGGGGATAATTAGGATCCCATATGATTTTGTGATATTATTGATCATGTATTCCTTATTATTTATTGTTAATGATGTTTTCTATATCATGGACATGGTAGAAAAATATCAAACTGATCTAAGAGAACAATATTGGTTATCTGTGAAGCCTATACTTATGTATCTTAGGTGTACTAAGAAAATTTTCAATGTAAATGGGGTAAATGAGGAATTACTCATCATGGGATATATTGATGCTAGTTTCCAAACTCATCATAATGTTATAAATTCATATTCAAGATATGTATTCATCCTTAGTTTAGGATATTTGAGCTAAAAAATTTCAAATCAAATAGTCTTCACCAACTCTATAATAGAATCTGAGTATATTTAATATTATTTTGCATCCAAATTAGTGGTGTAGATACACATATAATTCCAAGATATTTATTTTGTGATTATAAGTAAAGAAATTATCGCATTGTATTGTGATAATAAATTTGTGGTGGATATTTCAAAAGAGCTAAGGTCATATCAAGGGACAAAGAACCTTCTATATAATTATCAAATATTAATGAAATTTTATCAAATAGGTAAGGTATCTATGAGTATATATTTCACTGAATAAAACACAAAATATACCTTGAGTAAATTCTTATCTCATCAAAATCATGAGAATCATGTGATATCTAGAATACTAAAATTTTTGTGTAGTTGGATCTTGTTTAAGTGGGTGTATGTTGTAGTTGGTTCCCTAAAATAAACATATATATACTTTATTATTACTTATAATTGAGGTTTTTGAATATTAATAATGTTATTTTATTATCATGATTTTTCTTCTATGTGATATTGTAAGTGATAATTTTCTAAGGGTAATTGTTGCACTGGAATGTCATGGATGTTCTCCGCTTTGATGAGAACCTAGAAGTGTCATGAAAATAATATTCAATACATGTTCTATGGATGGTTGATATAATATTATAGGACAAAAATGATATGGGATATCAGGGATGGTTCCAATAATCATGGATACTTCTTCCCACGAAGTTTTTCCCTAGTAATCTCACTAAAGGATATTATATAAACTTCACCAACTAGTTTGAAATCCACATTTATATGTCTCATTTTATGTTTCTATATATGAAGGTGTGTAAATATCCTTATACTTTAAGATTATTATTAATTAATATCATGATTCATGTGGTTTGATGTATTATTGTAAATCAAGATCACATATGTTCATGGAGAAGTTGTGTATGTTAGATACATTGTGATTAATATGGTATTAATGAATACTATGAGACAAGATTTATCCCTTCCTTTTTTAGTGACTACTGATATCTTATCCCCTTTGATGTATATATAAATGCTTTATAAATTCCATACCATTGATTTATATTTGAAATTAAAATTCTTTAATTTAAATGAATGATACATTGATAACATAGGTTATTATCACCAACATGATACATGTTTGATTAAAGATGTTGAGATAAAAAGATTATATTACACAGTGTATCATTGTATGAGGTTTCATTTTGTTGAGAAGTTAAATTCTTTCTCTATGGGAGTCTTGGTGTTTTTCTAGAAACTAACTACATACTTTAGGTAGTGCAGCCTAATACTACTGAAAATGGGACCAATAGGGTCACACGGTAACTATATTCAGAACCTTAGTTAAATTATATATGAATTTAATAGGTTGGATAAATATTATTCATGTATATACTTTAATAATTATTCATTTTAATTTGATTGAAAATATATAGTCACCAATTATTTGAGAGAATATATATGTGAGTTGAATATTAAAAAAAATTATTCACCAGTTAATTATTAATTTAATTACTTGAATATATAATATTTATTTAACATAGTTTATTTACAAGGTAAAAACATTTATTCACTATTTTTTGTGAAATTAAATTTTTTTATTTATTGGAGAATAATGCATTGATATTTTTTAATTAAATAAATAGTAATAATTCATGATCAAATAATTATTTTGGAAGATTCGCAGACCGGGTTTAATAGTTTGGAGATAAATTTCATATTAAATATTCTTTTATTAAATATTATTTTATTTATGAAAATAAATAATTTTTATTAGTTCTCTAATTTAGCACATGTTAAGTAAATAATAATATTTAAATTATTATTTATACATGGGGTACATCGATAATTAAAAATAATAATAAGTACCCCTATGAATATGTTATTTTCTAACCCTATCAATATTTAAATTTAGTTATGAAATTTTCTAAAACTATATCCTTTATCTTATCATTATGAAAAATGTGTGCTATATAAGAATCTTTCAAGCCCTAGAGAGATTTTCCTTTATAAAGAAAAAATAATAAATAAAAATTCACCTTAACCACTAGAATGATTCCTTCTCACCTTGAGGAATTATTTGTGATCAAAAGTGATCACCACATGTGTTAGAACCATCTATGCTTAAAATTAAATGATTTTATGGTGATGATTATAGGTTCCTAAAACACATGTGGATCACCACTAGAAGAAATATACCCTTTATTCCTCTAACACAACAATTGTATGATAAGTGGTATTCATTAGATCATTTAAATCCATTAAATAATTCAATAAGAGTTAAATTACTTATTAAAAGTATATATTATATGTGAAAATATACTATTTTCTTGGTTCTGATATTTTTTAAAAATAATAATTATTTTAATTTCATAGAACATGAATTTATTCATCATGTAAATCTCATAACTATCATTCATTATGGAAAAAAATGTGAGATCATAACTACCAAATAGACAATTTTTTATGACCATAACCCTTGGGATTTCTTGAATTGTAAAGCTTTTATTGGAAATATTTTTCTAAAATAATTTTTGAGTATTAAATTAAAAGATTTGTTTGAATTAATTGATTGAAATAATATTATTTGTCTATAATTAGGGAAAATATTTGTTGATGATAAATAAATTTAATGTTGTCTTCCAACGGAAGGAGTGGATTCATGGGGTGAGGTGTTGTTCCCCTTTTTGTTGCAAAAGGTTCTGATTTTCTCAAGCATAATATATGGTCCCAATGATGAGGAATGGATGGGAGAGGTAGTGGTATCTTTTTAGTTTAAAAGGTCCCCAGATATGTTTTAATATTCCATATTAGTGGGTATACTCCATAGGTTATATTGAACATAGTTGAATATGGACCACAGTGATGTAGAGGGAGTCTCCTATGATTACTTCCTTGTCTTGGTTATAGTAAAGTTCATTCACTAGGTGAGGAATCATGTTGATAAGGATAGGGGTTCTTTGAGTGGTAGATCTTGTAAAAAAATTAACTAATAGAGCTAGGTGGATTCTCAAGATTCAAGTGAAACCTCCAGCTTGGGGTCATCATTGGTTAGGGTATTCTATATGGGATGATATGAGGTGATCTAGATATGATTTTATGGGGGAATTATGGTCCTAGTGCATTCTATTTTGTGGAGTTACTAGGTTTCGGTAAATTGGTTGGTGGATCATAAAAATTTATAGGTTTTATATAGTTAATTGTAAACAAATATCTTTTTAACAGTCTTTGGGATTTAAAATATATTCAAAATCTTTTCATGTTTTTATGATTGATGGATAAATTCATGTTTTTTTCCCATGTTATTATGTTTTGAATTTACTTTCCTTATGTCGAGTTCATGTATTGGTAATTATGATTCAACATTTTGAGAGGTATCTCCCAAGGGGAATTGGTTTGATATTGATATTGTGGGTTATTAGTGTTTAGACCTTATTATGTGGGGATGTTTCTTTGGTTATATAAAGATCTCTTATAAGTGTTTTGAGGTGTGGTTGTTTAGACCCTCAAACCTATACCCTTTTTGGGTTTTTTTCTCAAGGATGAGTATAGTTTTATAGGTATCATGTATAATATTCTCGACCCTTATATCCCATTCCATTTCATTTTTGGGAGTTTAGATATTTTATAGATACTATAAATGATTTTTTCCATTCTAAGGACCACCATTCCATAGTAGTGGGCCTAGTGCTAACCATTTCTGTTCATTACAGCGATGAGTGTGGGGAAAAAATTGGTTTAGTGTTTTGGATTTATTCATGTGGTTCTTATTACACCAAGTTGATTGAAACAATCATGGGTATCCATTTTAATGTGTGTTTCACATTGTATATGGGTATTTTGGCATTAATTTATATATAAAGGTAGTATAGTTTAACTACACATTACCAATTATTATGTAAAGGTAAGAATTTATACCATTACATGATGTTCTAATTCATCACACCATGGGTAGTTAAATTTTTTAACTAAATTTTTTGGAATACTTATTTCATGGATAATCATCCTGTGTGCAAAAGGACTATGAAACACCATGGTTTAGTCATATTGATAGGTGTGGAGGTGAGTTGTGGAAAAAGTTAATGACACACTAATTTTCTCCCAAGTGAGGGATGAAAAGGAAAAAAGGGGGTATTTATTCCATGTTCTTCATTATGGAATATAAAAATGGTGAGGGGCCTGTCCCTAACCCATTATTGAGGTTATAGTGGAGGATGGGTGTGGTTTATAATGTGACATGATGGTAAAGCGGAGTCATGTAAGGATCAATGTTTGTTTTCATAATCTAGATATGGGTAAGTCTGATATACCATATATTATATAATGGTAAAATGGAGATCCTAATTTTCATGTATAGTTCAATGTTTGAAGCTATGTGAATGTAGCTTCAACTTATCCATAACCAGTACATATATTTCATTTGATGGATGTGTTTTTCATAATGGAAATTTTATTTTTCTCTCTAAATTTTTCTACAATTATTTTTGTGAAAGTAAATTGGAATGATAATTTAAAATCATGGATTTTAAATATGTTATGACGAATATGGAAATAAACCTTCTTATTTGTAAATTATAGTAGTTTTAAATGGTTCATATGAGGGAATTAAATGGAAACTATTTTTTTCGAATTAAAATCGGAGTTTGGATGAGTATTTGGGGGATATCTTGGTAAAATGATATATATAGTTTCTAAAAACTTTTTATTCCAGTATTCAAGTATTTAGAAATATTTTTATGTTTCTAGACCAATTCATATTTTCCCCCTCAAAATTATTAGTGTTGCAGTGTGTAAAGTGTATTGTGGTATAGGATTCCAGATTTAATCACCTATTTTTTGGTTAAATTTTTAGTTTATAATTATTTTTTCATTGATAGTTATATATTAAAAATCAATTCAAATAAGATAATAATCTGAAAATTATTTACTAATGAGAAAAATAATTGTCACATGTAATTGATAATTATTATTTCATGTGTGGGGTTAGAAAGAATAAAATGGGATATTTTCTACAAATTTTAGTTGTTATTATTTCATTATTATTTTCTAGATAGTGTGTGGACTAATAGAGTATGATTATTTTTTTATTAACATGTTTAATATTCTCAAAGATCATTAAAAATGTAAATCCATTAATGTGTAGTCAATAATGAATGAGAATTATGTTAGTAGATGGAAATATGGAATTAATGAGAATAAATATTGAATGATTTTTTCTATCAATGTGATAATTTCATATTCTTGATTTGGAGACTATTTTTTTCTTTTTTTACCTACTATGATAATACCTTTTATTTATTTTAATTGTTACTATTAATGGACTTGATTGTCATTGTGATTAAATGATGATAACACCACACATAAATGAATAATAATTACAAAAAGTAATTAAATGGACTATTTAAATAATCCAAGCATGAAAAATGATTAATGTTGTTTCCAAATATTGGACATGTCATGTATGGTTACTATTTTTTGATGTGTGTCTATGGATATGATAAATGAGGTGGTGGTGGTGTTGGTGCTGATAGTGTGGAATGAGGCTAGAATAAAGTGATAGAGGGAAGATAATTAAAATTTGGTTAAGGAGATATGGGATATAATTGAATAAGTATATGATAAAAATTAATATATTATAATTAATTAAAAAAAATTAATAATGATTAAAATGGGATAATAAATGTTAGAATATATATATTTGATAGTTTCTAATGGTTTCTTATTAAATATGAGAAATAAATGGTATAATGAACTTAATATTGGTTAGTGAATGGAAATATGGAATTTAAAAAATGAATAAATAAAATTGGAACACAAGTCGGTTATCATGGTTGTTTGTGTAGTTATTGGCTGGTTGTGATGTAATAGTGGTAGTTGACAGTTGTATATGTCATGGTGTGGTAGTAATATTATGATCTAAGATAATGGTTCTTGCTTTTGAGAACCCTTAGGTCGGTTATTTTTTGTATTTATTATACCATATATTTTCTTGTGATTTCCAAAACAAACCCCTCTTGATTTTAGTATTTCATAGTGGTTCCAAATGTTTTAGTTCCAAGTGTTTTTCCAAAAATCCATATGGGTGAGGGTATATATATTATAACCCCCTATTCCTTATTCACCCTTTAGCAGTATATTAGTCGTGGTAGCCTGAGGATTTTATGATAATTTAAGGTGTGTTTGTGGCATGATGTGTACCTAATAAATTGGTGGTGATGGGAGAATGATGGTGTGGTGGGGTTCATACATGGTAGGAGGAGGGATTGAGTTTGGTGTCCTTTATATTCATGATACATTACTATATTGGTTATAAAGTGATGGATGTTGATGTGATGTGTTTATGGTGTGATGATATTATATGTGGATTTTCCATTATGGTAACATGACATGTTGAACCTTGTGAGAGTTGGGGTAGGTTGTGTTCTCACTCAAACCACATCAAGTAAGAATTGATGGGATAAAATATATATTTGAGGTTAGATTGGGAGAGTGGTAAACCACTAGGGAAGTGGTTTTGAGATGCCAATTATTATATTATTATTATTTTAAAAATGGATGTGATAATTAATTGTAGATCCTTTGTGTGACTGGAAATAGGTAGTTGACATAATAGGTGAATATTAGTTCTACTTTTAACTCACTGAAGTATTAGTATCATTTTATCACATTTACATGAGATGCCTTACAGAGTATCCTACTGATTATACGTGTTATGTTCACCCTAAATATAGATAAAATATTTTTTTAGATCCTCTAGTGGATATTTGGTGACCGAACTAGATTAGGATAGTTTAAAGATGGATTTTTTATTTGCAACTGCAACATATGAGTTTTTTTAGCATTTTATTTTGTTGATTTTTTCTATATCACATGACAAGAATTGTTTTACTTATTATCTTGGATATTGGTTTATTTTATATGATATTATATTGATTTTTGGTAATGTATTATCTCTTTTCCTTGATTTCATCTATGAGGGAAATGCCTCTCATTGTATGTTTTATACTCTCAGTGCTAGTTTCCATCCTAGGGCCTATTGGTGGTGGACATCAAGGGTCATTATTTTTCTTCATTATTTTCCCAAGAGGGTACCAGTAGGGCTGTGTAATAGTAATTCAAGATTTTAATAGTTAATAGATACACATAAATCTTTAAATTTTGTTTTTAATAAGTTTATTTTTATTATACTAGATTTTAAAGTGAATTCATGGAATTCAGGAGTAAAGGTAAGGGGTTATCAACTCAAAATAACCTTCATTTGGATATACTTCATATTCACCACTTGTTTTCATTTTTCTGGTGTTTATGATTAATATGGATTTATTTTATTATACATTCCCTAAAATTCAATTGAATTATAAATACATCCCATGTTATATCTTTCACGGGATATTATCTCAAAATATACCAAATACTTAAGGGTTTTCATTCTGATCACATTTTGAATTTGAGATTATTATAACTAATAACCATTTAGAGAAAATAGAAGATATTTCCCTCTAAAACCACCTATATATTCTTTAAAACAATATTTTCATGAGTTTTACATGTCATCATGCTATTTCACTTTAAATTTTGGTTGTAAATCACCAAAAGTGATGTTGTTAAGTGAATCCTACCTTACCATTTTTTTCAATCATGAATATTTATCTTAATTTTAAAAATTAATTATTTAGTTTTATGGATTTCATTATCTTTGATTCTATGATTTTATAATTATTTTTATAATTAAATTAAATTTCTTCACAAATGGAATATTCTGTTAAAGTTTTTGTGAGGATTTTTTCACTCACATTGACTCTCTTCACAAAACTAGGATTAGAATTTCTATTTTTTAATTCTTTTTAATAAACACATTTTCCTACTTTTATAATCCTTTTTAATAACGATTTCTTCCTCCCCATATTTTTAGTGATTTATAAATATATATCTATTATAACTATTTTAGGAATTTTATGTTTTAAAATTTTATGTGTCAAAGGAAAAATATATTTCTTTTTTTCAAATAAACTTTAATAGTCTCTATTAAAAGAGTTTTTAATATATGTTGATATCCTTTATTATTTATTCTACTTCACTAGGAAAATTCACTAATGATATTATCAACCTTATTTCTCTATTTGGATTATTTTCATATTATGTTAATGGTTTCATAATCCCCAATTATTTTTTGTGGGTTAATCATGCTATGATATAATAATGAATGTTTTCATGATAATGTGAAACACATATGTATGGTTTATCATTATCTGATGGGTATTAATGTTATAGTCCTCCAATTATTTTGGTTAATGTTTTATCTCAAGGGATCGAGATGGGACATCAATGGAAATCCAAAGTCTAAAAAATTTATAAGGAATTAGTGTCATTCACATGATTTTTCCATAATCTTTTTCCTATTTTTATTATTTTATATTTTGAAATTCACTCCCTAAGTGAATAAAATATAGAATTCCAAGAATATAAATCACTTTCATGATTCTTATTTTCTACCATTATCATTAAAACTCCTTCAGTATAGGGAAAAAATCTATCGAATCCAACTTCTAAGAATTCATAACTAAAATATAGTATGTATTGAAACATTATATCCTTCCCTTTGTGATAAAACTCTACATAAAAAATGGTAATCCTCTTTTTTTTCATTAAATTTAGATTATCTATTATTGAAAAAAGAAATTAGTGACTGGAACATAAAATAAATATAATCACCAATTTTCTAAAATGAAAATGGAAAATCACAAATGAAGAGAACTGGTCTCTGATACCACTTGGATAGACCCACAAGATCAATGAAGCTGGTAAGGGGGTATTAATTAGTGATTTTAAATTACTTTTTATATTTTTCCTTGAACAAACTTTTACCTCCTTTTAAGATATTAGATCTATTTATCATAAAGATATCCAAGAACATATACAAAATGACTTATTATATTTAAATGTTTTTTCTTTAAAATTTTATGTTTAATCAGTTGAATGATTATTATTTATTTAATACCACAAAAACCACTAGTTTCAACATGTAGGTGAAGGTTTTGGGGGGAGTTCTTATTAGGGTTGATCTCGAATGAAGGAATTTCAGATTCAATGACTCATTTTTATACTGTAAAAGACATGAATTTTATGACCAATGTTTCTTCTATTAAAATATAAATAAGAAGGTTTATAGAACCAACATAAAATATTTCTCGTTATATTTTTAATTAATTTAATTAATTATGAAGAATAATGAACACATTTCTAAGATATTTATTCACATTAGATGTCGATCATCCAAAATTATTTTTGATAATTTGGCATTGTTCTTGTAGGATCCAAATTTAGAATACATCTAATGGTCGTTCAAGCATGATTATTTTATCACTAAATGACACCGATGAATCAAAGGGTGTAGGAATGGTGGATTTACTATCTTGCATTGTTCATCTATATATCTTATCTTTTCATTGATATTGAAGAAGTTATCATAATCGTCTCATTATTGAGAGGATGGGAGAGGGAAGAATATAATTCTAGAGATAAATATGTTTTGAATGATGATCCTCTATTTTCTAGTCTCAGAAATGATAATTAGTCTATTTATAGACCAAGTGCAATGGTTTGTATTTTAATTAATTACATTAGTTCACTTCATAAAAATTTAAATTCATCTCTAACCCCATTCCATGTATTAAAATAATATTATTATTTTTTATTCCATGAAGTTCAATAACTAGAAAAATGATAAATATTATTTTATTGTATTTCAAACTAATATTTAGCACTACACATAATATTGGTCCACTCATCATACTTATAATTTATCTAAAACCTAATTAAATATATAATTAAATATATATTCATAAAATAAATATTTCTTTCATAGTCTGGAAAGTAAATATTTATTAAATATTTAATAAAATAAATATTTGGAATTGATAAATCCTGAATAAAATTATTCATAAATATTGAGAATAATATTTATTCCAATTATTAAATTCAGATATAATTTAATTGAGATCAATAAAATCAATTTGTGACCCTCTATGATTCTTTCTCATTTTCATTATATGGGCTTTCATAATGTCCAATATTACTATCTAGCAAGGGGATAAGGTTATGAAAGAGAAATAAATTAATGTCATAACATCAAAGAAGTTAATGTCTCAATGTAAAAAATCAAACACAATCACTCACTATGGAATATAATCCCTTTGTCAAAAGATCTCATCAATAAAGTTTCACACATGTGTCATAAACCTATATATTTTATACATCTTTCTTTGACTTTCTAAAATAAACTCATCCCTACACCATGTCAATCAAAGGTCTAAGGTGTAAACTTCTATTAATATAGAAGGGAAAAATATTTCCATGAATTATTTATTACTAGCATGGTATTAGTGACACACCCCATATACCCAAATTCTCTTTGAACTATAATTATCATGGTTTATAGAAATACATCTATTCTCATGACTCATGACATGCATTAATAATAATTTTAAAGTCTAAGTACTATTAAACTTGCTTACAGATAGAAATATATATTGACACATAAACACATAGAATTTCTACCGGTTAGTATGTTCTTATAATCTCTCATCTCGGAGATTACTAAGTGGAAAATTTGTGAAAAGAAGACTTATATTATTATGAGTACTCACACAAAAAATTTAACAGTACATGTGTCCTTTAATAAAATATTATCTGACCATAAAACTAGTTTTAGGAATGCCATTATAGAATTTCAAGGTTCTCATGATAGTAGGAAAATGCAATTCCCTTTTAATGTGATAGATAATATTGTAAATTATTATAATAAATTCATGAATAACCATGAATCTTATGTAATGATATACATAAATTAATATTAAATTATTAAAATAGAAATTAAATACAATTTAAAACTAGTTAGTTCTAGAACACTAACTCCAACAGACTCCAACTTGGACTTGAGACAACTGCCATTGAATATCAGTCTGCTTGACCACACATTAAGATCCACCACTATATTATTATCACAATATAGTGTTATAGGTTCATTAATTTTAGGTAACACATTAATCTCTTCGAAAAAATTATGTATCCAAAATGATTCTCTAGGTGCCTTAGAAGCTTTAATATATATATAATCTACTATGGAATATGTGACCATGGCTTTCTTTGATCTCTTCAAGCTCACAACACCTTCATTGATAGTGAATATGTATATCATCTCTAATTTAGTATCATCATGATCTATTTGGAAACTAGCATCTTCATATCTTCTGATGAATATTTCCTCATCTCCTCTATAGACCAGGAAAATACCCTTAGTTCATCTCAGATACTTAAGGATAGTCTTGACTATCATCCGATGGCAGTCAGCCGGGTCATCTTGATATATTTCTACCACACTTATGGAATAATATACAGCTAGCCTAGTACATAACATATCATACATGACTAAACCAATCACCAAATTTTATTGAATCCTTATCAATATATGTTATTCATCATCTATCTAAGGACACATTTTCTTGGAAAGATGAATGCCATGATATAGCTGCAAAAATACTCTCTTATATTTTTTCATACAGAATATATTTAATATATTTTTAATATATATATATTCACATAGTCTAATAATTCTCTTATATCTATCACAATATATCATTATCCCATGAATATATATTTCTTCTCCTATTTCTATTATATAGAAAATTTTACTTATCCAATACTTTAATAGTATCTTATTTCCAATAAGTAGTATGTCATCATCATAAACTATTAAAAAAACAACCACAATCCCACTAAAACTATTATATATACAAAGATCGCATTCATTCTTTACAAAATAAAATTTTGTATGGATTCATAAAAATGAATTTTCCATGACCTAAATGCCTGTATTAATCCATAAAAGGATATTTCGAATTTTCATATCCTTTTAGAATCCTGTGATCTTATAAACCATTCAGGTTTTTTCAAATAGATATCTTCATGAAGTTTCATACTATTGGAGGTTGTTTTTACATCCATTTTAGAAAAAACCATACTCATGGTAAGACTCTATGGTATATAGAATTTTTTGGATTTTTTCATTTTAGCTGGTGAAAATTTTTCATTTTAATATATATTCCGATGTTTTTTGTACTCTTTTATAATGAGTCATGTCTTAAAAGTACTGAATTTCCCATCCACATCTATTTTCTTCTTAAATACACATTAAAATAAATGGGATTTACATCCACTGGAGGATCAAACAAAATCTAGAGTTTGTTTTTGTACTTGGAATCCACTTAAAAATTCGTAGCTTATTTCCTTTTAGAATAATCTATTATACTTAATACTTACTTATAATTTAAAGGTTCATTATTATCTGCTAATACTGAGTCACCATACTCAGTTATTAGGAAAAAATATTTCAATTTATCTAAACTCTCTTTTACTCATTTTCATTACTTGTGTCTCTAAAATTTTCTCTTCCACATGGATCTATGGAATTTGTTTCTATTCCAAATCTTGTGTAATGTGATCTTGGACATCATCAAATTCTATATCTCTATTACTTTATCTTTTTGATAAATGATCCTTCTCATGAAATTTGAGACATCTTTAAACCATAGCCATTTTTTCTAAAGGTTCATATTTGTAGTATCACGTTATTTCCTTAGGATATCCTATAAAGATACATATAGTGATTAAAGGTGAATTTTTTTCCTATAAATAGGAGTAACAAATTCATCACATCACAAGAATCCTACATGATACTACATGAGTTTATTTTTATACCAAATTTCTTATAAAATATTGTTTTATTATTTGGTTTCCAATTAGTTTATAATTTCTACAGCTTCCTATAATTTATATCCCCAAAAGGATAGTGGAATAAGTTCATGATTCATCGTTTTTTCACCATTTATAAGAAGGTGTGATTTATTCTTTCACTAACCCTTCCAATCATTATTTTTGTATTTTTTAAATCCATATTATGGTTTTATGGTAACCACACATTTTAAAAATTAAAATTAAAATATAAAAACATAGAGAATTCAAATTTAAAATTCAAAAAAGTCATAAAGAAAATCCACGAATCTAAAAAATAAAACACAACATGATCCCAGTACCACCAAACCACCTCAATCCATGAGATCCTAAGCCGCAAGCCACCTCCTATATCAAGGTATATCATGTTGATTTTGTATCTCCAACCACTTCATCAACCATATAAAGAAATCATCATCATCTTTTTCGCATCCCTATCGATAACTATGATGATGACCACCACCACAGCCATAAATAAATTTAACCAAAATAAGAGACACAAAACAACATCCATCATCAACACTAGTTCTCCTGTGAGAGCTACCTGCTAGAATCCATCGTCACTGCCATAGATACACCATAAAATAATTCCATAGATCATCAAAACCACGAATACCAGTAGTCAAATAAACTCTACAACCATCACAAAAAAATAATATCATCAGGGACCCAAAAACATATATGAATCCACCATGAGAGATTCCTCCTGAAACATCATCGACCACTCAAACTTCACATCCCAAGACACCTTGAAAACCACCATGAAAATCTGATTGGTAGAGGATTGGTGGAATCCTAGAGGAAGATCAGAGTATGAAGTGTACTAAGGCCTTGAAAATGAGCTACAACCATCACCATGACCCCCAAATCGTGCCTTTTGAACCACCACCAAGCAGATTTCAACTGAACCACCACCACAATTAGGGATAAAAATAGTAATTATAACTAGAGTTATAGTAAATATACATCGACGTCATGGAAGAAACATTGATTCCATCCACCACTTGGAAACTACCATCACCAAACAAAACCATAATCATATCCAACATAAAACATTGAACACATGACCAAAAACACAAAAACATGATGAGTTGAAACTGATAACCACATAATGGAAATTAACCACAAAAAATAGACAGCAACCATGAAAGGGAAATCACAAATCATGGAAGGGAAAAGGATAAAATAAATAAAACTAGGTAGGAAACACCATACCACCATCAACATCACAAGAAACCCTAAAAATTCATCATGATTGACCAAAATGGGGTCTTTCATGGTGGTTAATCCAATAATGTCAGAGGAGGATTGCTTATGAGCATGATCGGTGCCAAGAGACTCATGAGAAATCTGAAAGGAACCCAAAAATTGTAAATCTGGGAATCAAGAGGAAGAGGTTGGTAACAAAAATACTAATAGAAAGGAAAGAATAAATGAAAAAAAAATCCAAAGTCCAACCAATAAATCAGGAAAAAACTCACTAGATTCCACCACCAATAGAATCCCAAATCACCATAGTTTGATTGACTTAAACCAAGATGGGGTTTATTCATGATGGTTTCAGTAATAAGAGTAATAATCATAGTAGAAGATGTCGTTGAAGAAGAAATGAATCTCAGACTATCCAATAAATATAATAAGTTAGAATGAAGATGTTGAGGTAGGATATGAACATGAACCAATAGGAAAATAAGGGGTAAGAATGAGAGAAGGGGAATCATGTTAGATAAAAAACTCTCACTGTGAGGGGGGAGATGAGAGGGAGGGAGCGGAAGTGTTGGGAAGGAACTAAAGAACCGTTCATTATTTCACTTACATCATTCCATTATGGTTTATATAGAGGAGTGATTTGGGGTAAAATACCAAACTCTTATAAATAATCAATAAAGTATTGATTAATATATTCTCTACCATGATCTAAGTGGAGTTCCTTAATCATCTCACCAATATGGTTTTCAACTTCACTCTTATGTTGCTTAAATCTCTCAAAGGTATACGAATTATACCTCATTATATAGGTAAATCGATATCTATTAAAATCATCAGTAATAGTTAAGATGGTATGAGTACCCACCCCTTGCTTCAACTGGAAATCGTCCAAACACATTGGTATAAACCAAGTCAAGTAACACAATGTCCCTTTCAACATTTATACAAAATTAACCTTTGGACATTTTTCCCTATAAACATTCATGACAAACACCGAGTGGTTTTAGTTCAAAATAATCTATATATCCATCTTGGTGTAATATAGTCAAACATTTTTTGTTTATATTAAATAGTCAGTGATACTATAGTTGGGTGTTGTATAAATCATGTGAATTATTTTCATTATCGATAATTATTACTTAGTTCATGTAATTTAACAGATAAAGGCCATTATTTAAATATTATTACCATAACATATGTTTTCTTTATAAAATAACCAATATTTATTCTGAAATTGGAAAATAAATCCATATGTATCATGTCTAGGTATAGATATAAATTTTTTGGTGAGTAAAGGATCAAAATAAAAATATTTTAAAAACAAGATCATTCCCATTAGAAATGTGAGGTGTCTATAGCAACCCTGAACTAGTATCCCAAATCCAGTGTCTACTTTATGAAATTAGTATAAGATAAAAGTAATTTTATCCTAAAGGACCTAATAGTTTAGTAGTATTGGTAAACTAGTTACATACTTTAGTCTTGAATTTCATTTGAAAACACAAATTATAGCATAATTTTTTTTTGATAATAACATTATTCCCTCTAGAATATCCTTACAAAAAAAATCACATTACACTTTATGGGATTATGGGGAAAGGAAAAAGAAATAAGGCTAATCTAAACTAATCACTAAGATTTAAGTAAAGTGGAATAAATCATGAATCTATAAGAATAATCAATAGGGAAATGTAAATAACTGAACAGACATTCCTTTTAATTTATAAACTGAGAAGGAAGTGCATCTTGAGATAATATCAATGTGAAAATGTCTTGTATAATAATTAATATGGAAAGGTAAATAATAGAAAACCCATTTCATTTAATCAATAACATGACTATCATAAATTAATAATGCATAATCAATATGTCATGGTAAATAATTGAAAATTCATTCCATATAATAAATAACTAATAATAAAATGCCTTTAGATAAAATATAATTAGGAAAATATCATGGATAATAATAACTGAATTCATAATGATGGAAATACTTAATTATTAGATGTTATGAACTTAGGATCATGTTACCTCTACTATCAAGACCTTTCACAAGATAGTTTAAAAATATTAGGTACAAACTCATTTTGTTTTCCAACTAATTTTATGCTAGATTATTGATTCACCTCATGAGACTACCAATGGATCAAGGGGATATCTATAACTAGGTCCCACTTGTTTCTTAATGTCAAAATCATTCCTTATATACAAAATAATAAATTTAATTTATAAACACTGTTCTTTGTCAACAAATATTCATATTGAGTAAGTAATGTAGATTTATTAATATTTCTCTAGATAAAAAATAACATTAAATATTTGGAAATAATATGTATAAATGATATATAGTTTAAGAAATAAACATATACATGATAAATAATATGGATATTTAATAGGAATTTAATGTCCATAAGAAAGTAAATAATTCAAGGGAAATTTAATGGATATAAAAAATGAATTAAGGAGTTGAATTTCAATACTTTCATTAGTAAAAATGATCATAAACCCACCAGAAGAAGAATAAGGATGGTATCAAAACAACATATACCCATCGGAGTGAGAATAAAGGGTTTTTTTCTCGTTGAATAGACGTACAATAAAAATTTCTTTAAAAAATTATTTAGGAAAATATCCTTTTTATTTTGAAAATAAACTTTTAAAAATAACAATTCACAAAACATTTTGGAAATTATTTTCATTTAATATAATCTTTGAAACTTATAATTTATTTATTTTTAAATGGATTGTTCATGAGATTAGGAAATTATATACAAACATAGTATGTTAAAACATAGAAACCTTTAAAATTTTGGGTAAAATCCAAAGAGGCGTTGTTTTGAAAATAATGTGAATATTACTTTTATAAAATTTATAAAAAGTAAAAATGGGTAAAAATTTATTTAATAAATAGTTTCAAAAAAATTAAAATCATTTTATTAATCATTTTTAGAAAACATGGTTTTAAAAGAAAATAGATTCTTAATTAAGAGAGAAATGAATATGGATTTTACTAAAAACATTTTCTCAATAATTTTAAGTACCATAGAGTGGGAAAATGGTACTATTACTTGAAAATATCATGAATATCTAGATTATAACAAAATAAAATGGTTTTATTAGACAATGATCAAATAATTTTCTTCAATTAAAATTCAATTAATAACAATCCCAACTAAAATGATATTGTGAAATAAAACCTTACAAAGATAATACCATTGTAGCGAGGATTAACCAGTGAACCTAATATGTGTGTAAAATGTAATTACACATATAAAAAGTGGAAATAAAACATAAGATAATAAAATTTCATTATAAACATAATATTATAATATCAAAGTAAAACGAAGAAGTAATATGACCCAATGAAACAGAATCAAGTTATAAAATTCTTTACCACTTGGTAACTTTCATATCAAATACCCTTGAATTAAATAATTAAAATTGGATATTAAAATTCCATGAATTATTAATGAATCATGATATTACATTTTAAATGGTAATTATATACAACATATAAAATAAATTAGTTTCTTAACATTATAATATGCCTCAATGAGAGAAATTAAGACGAAGTCCCTTACCTCATGCTTTATTTTAGTTCAACATGATTTAACCTCTTGTATAGTGGTTTCAAACATGTTATTTACTTATTCCAAAACCATATTAATATTTATAATATCATATATTATCCTTTTATAATATATTATCACCTATTCGTTCATAATATTTCATTGTTTTCGTTGTTTTGGGTGTTAATTTCCATGTTTTCTCATGCATGATTTGTTATAAAAGTTCATATTCTTGTGAATATTATATAGTTATTTCATATAAATAACAATTATCATTAAATAATTATCATATTTATACTTCAATTATAGTTTTAATACCAAACATGACTGAATTTTTTTGAGAAATTAAGTATGTTACAATCATGGGATAGTAGGTCGTACGTACGCATGAGTAACGCTTCCATTTTCTAATTATCATTATAGATTGAAGGTAAGTGATATTTTATATTTAAATAATGATAATAATATCATATATACCATATTATTTATTTTAATATACATATATATATCATCAATGTGGTGTGGTGTTGAAAAGAGAGTCATATCACTTCGTGAAGGCGGTAGTCCACACGTACACGAATGATGTTATCATTTTTTAGTGTAAGAAGGAAAAGGTATATTATCTAATAATAATGATAAATATGATATGAATATAATAATTATTTAATTTATATCACATATACTAATTAAAATTAGCCTTATTACCTTTCATGTAAATCATTAGTGAAAAGTTAATTACATCACTTCATGAGGCGGTAGTTCGCTATACACATAAGCGACACAATCATATCCCCTATGTAATGGAAATTAAATAAGTATATATGATATAATTACTTTATAGGTATAAATATTTTATAATTATCATATATATAATTTATATACATCATCAAACCCAACCATGAGAGGGAGAAATGTAAAAAAAAGGATGACATTGATTCGTGAGGCGGTAGTCCGTTGTACACATGAATGATGATTTCATAACCCATTTGATGGAATTGGGAATATTTGTTGGAAATTAACTTATTATAACAACATATAAGTATATTTAATATATTTTGGATAATATATAATCATTTTTTAATAATAATTAAGTGAGTTGTAGGAAGAAATAATATAAAAATGCTTCTTGAAGAACGTTACCACTTCTTCGAGTATCCTCCATTGGTTTGCACTAAAAGCCTTCCTAGGTTGTATTTATACCAAAAATAAGGCTTCTAGGATAAGAGGAGATAATTTTGGAAGTTATTTTTCCTTTCTTGGCCGAACAAAAATGGTTTTATGATTTGAATATGAGAGGATAGGTGGTGGCATTTTATAAGTGAAGTGAGTGGCATAATTGTAATTTTCTAAAAGAGAATGGTGTACCAACATTTTTTAGAATCCAAAAGGGTCCCAAATAGAGTATTATAATTACATAGAAATTATAGTGTCTAAATATAGATGGAAAATATATTTTATATGTTTTTATATCATTTTACCCCTTATCATTTTAGTTTAACCGTCGGTAAATCTGTTTTTACCTTAACTGTAGTAAATAATTTTTACTATTTTCACTATTTTTTTGGTAAAATTTTTTTTTGAACTTATTAGATAATATAAATTATTATTATTATAAATTTAAAATCAATTTTAATAAATTCTATTCATATAAGTGGAATTATTTAATTTAAAATTAAACCTTCAGATACAATGAGAAAACGGGTTTTCAAAGGGAAAATGTTCAAAAGTTTACAAAGTTTTTTATGTCAAAATTAAATATGAAAATTATTCCAATTACCTAAATTAGATTAATATATATATAATTTAAATAATTTTCCTTTAAATCAAATTCAAAATATATTTTAACATTATAAATAGTTTAAATGAAAAGGCAATTTTGAATTAATGAAATGCACGGCCGATTGTCTCTTATCGACCGGTCAAGGTTCTGGTGCTCTGCTAATGTGTATAACAGCACTCAGGTCGAATCCTCAGCTATGATACTTTGTAATAGTCATTTGTTTTTAGTTAATTGTATTCTGATTGGGGAAATAATTTATGGATGATGTTTGATTTAACAAATTGATAAAGATTGGGGTGAGTTCATCATTAGGTAGTTAAGCTTGTGATATCCTTAAGCTTTTCTTTATATTGCATTAAATTAACACCCATGTCACAAGATGATTTTGATCGGAATTCCCAAGTGTTAAAGCTTTAATCCAAGTTGTAACTTTACTTAGGTTTCTAATCATTACCATTACTTGTTTATGGTAGTGTATTTGTGGTTCCAATAATCCATGGAATCCACATATTAAACAAAACATGTCATTAATCCATGACATATAAATTTCAACATACATAATATTAATTTAAAGAACATTCGTTGAGAAAAAGATCTCAATCACTTAACATACCTAAATTCTAACTCACCCCAATTAAAGATTTACCCATCCATTAAAATTATTACCAATCTGGTTATAATGATTATTATGATAAATTAAGAAGATAAGATAAAGAAAGCGATAAGAAAATAGTTTTGCGCCGAACACACACACACACGAACGTTGATGATAATTAAAAATGGATTTTCGATTGAATGAGGAAGCAAAAGAAGGGAAGGTGATTCAACTAAATTTAAAATATTTTAAGAATATAAATATTAAACTAGAGAAGTTGGATGAGAATAAGAGATATTTAAGAAGAAACTTGCATTAAAACAGAATTACAAAAGAAAGGACTTACAAAATTACAAAAACGAAGAGCACAAAAGTAAGTGAAAACAAAGAGAGGAGGAAAGGTCTCTCAAGTGAAAACTTTAGTATGGAAAATCCACCCAAGCCTTTGGAAAGGCTTTGGTCATGCCAATATGTTCTCCTCTATTTTGAAATTCCAACCCCTCTCAAGGATAGAAGGGGAGAGTATTTATAGCCCAAGGAGTGGACTGTTTACATTCCAGAAATACCCGTCCACTTGGCTCACAGATATGGACATTAGGACAGACGAATCTAGAGAAATATCCTTCTTCAAAGTTGTATATAATAAAGTTTTCCGACTACTCTAAAAATGTGGAGTCATTTTTATTTAAGGATAAAAAGTTATGGCCGGTTGATTAAACAAAGTAAAATTTTCCATTTCAATCTAGTCTTTTTTAAGTCCATAATATGAAAGGGTTTTATAATAGAATTATGCCTTCAAATCCTAATGGTTTATTCAACAAAGTCGGCCGCCTATATCTCCTCTTTCACAGTGAAAAATCTCAGCTCTATTGGATGCTTACATAATGAGATATGTCATGAATACTATACTGATTTTAATTCTCTTCCAGAATGGTGTGCTGGACTTCAAAGCATATGTTGGGCCACTTGTTTTTGTAGTTTTTCCTTGAAAGTTTTATCCAAGACTCCTTACATTGTCCCCCGAACTATGGTTGAGAATAATAGAATTTGGACTTCTTCATGTATCCCAGTAAATCAATCATTATGAATAGTCCAGTTTCTTCATAGATTCTTTGGTCTTGATTGTGAGGACCATATGACCCTTCAAATGGCAGAATTGGCTCATGGTACCTTATAATGAAATGTTTTATATTTAAAGTAGAATCCTAAAAAACAAAAACCACACAATTTGGATAAGTATAGTGATAGTTATTATTAAAACAGTAAATTGACTCAATTGGATGACTTCTAAAAATGCTCAAAAATTATACTTAATATTAAAACATTAATATTTCACACAAATTATGCACATTTCATATAAAATCAGTAAAGGGAGTATTTAATAATTCATGAAAATATTAATAACATCAATTAAACTCGGTATTTTTCACTATTAATCGAAAAATAAAACATTTTAAAAAAATACCAAAAAAACAAAACAAATATAATTTTGATACTATGATTCCAAAAAAAATTAATTTTATCATATAAATTTCTTATAAGTGGTCAAAATTAATTTTATATTATGTGTGAAAATCAAAACTAAACCAACTCTTAGAAAAAATACAATTTTTTAGAAAATATTTCATTTTATTTTAAATGATTCTTATTCTATTTATAATAAATAGATAACCATAATATTCATAATTTAGTTATAACTATTCATACCCACTAATTTTATGGCTAGTATATAACGGTATACAATATTACAGTTCATTTAAAGTGTTCTGCAAGCTATCAAAGAGAAAAATATATTTTTTGGGTTTTCTAAGTGAGGAATTGCATGTCGCATACACTATCGAAAACAATGTTCTTATTGTAAAATTTTTGGGTGTAACATTCTCCCAACCTTAAATAAATTACATCCTCATAATTTAAACTTTCACTTGGTAATCAAGGGTTTGGAATTTCGAAATAACATTATTAAAAAACTCACATCATAATAATGGTTAATAAAATATAATCTTAATAAGATATAATGATAAGTACAAATGTCTTATGTAATAACACATAACTAGGTTTTAATGTAGGATAAATTAGTGTAAATTGAATATATGGGAATATAATAAAAATATAAATAATTATAAAGACTAATAGAAGTTATTGATCATAAGAAATTGGATGATCAATATAAGTTAAGGACTAAAAAACCATAAATATATGTTGATTTAAAATACCATCTAATTCATCGAATATGAAGGTAATATTATAACATTATTTTCAAGATTTTTATCCTAAATTTTAGGATTTATTTTAATGTCTATGGATATAATAAAATATACTTAATTGATACATTTTTATTTTATAATCATAATTTCATTCTTTTCTTGTGCTTTGATAAATTTTCAATTCATCACTTACTCTAAGAAATAAATATCCAAAAATTCATTTTTTATTCCAGAATCACTAAAGATTACTTTCAACAAATTGTAAGATCCATAAAAGATTGACAAGTCCTTCCATCTTTCTCAAACTACTTTCCAAGAACAATATGGTTATCATAAGTTACATTAATTTGTAAACCTCAACACTAACACAACTGTTTCATTATTAATATTTATTTTTCAAATCATTTAACTAATGAAAATGATATATTAACAAGGAAATTTCACGTTGAAGTGGTATTTGATAAAAAATTATTATCTTTAATCTATGGGTTCAAGCTCTATTGCCTTTCTAAATGCATCGATATTTTTTATTTTGAAAGCTATTTTAATATACTTCCTATAATGGAAACAAAAAAATTGATGGTTTTCCTTGAAATAAAATTAATCATTAAATAAATTTTTACTAATTATTTTAATAAAACCTTTTCCCCAAAAATTATAATAATCTTATTTGACTTATATTATAATGTAATTAATGATCATATTAACCGTAAAGATTATAAATACCTTTATACTTTTGTCCATAAAATGTAATATAATTATTTCTAAAATAAAATTTTCACTAAAACATTCACTTGCTATAAATTTCACCCAAAATATACTTAATCTTGGTAGAGTACCATCACATAAAACCAAAAAAAGGTGTTTAAGACTTTGAACTTATGATCATCCTAAAAGATATAAACCTGTGATAGTATAAATAAATATTAAGTTAATGAAGAAATATATTACTCTAAAATTTTACACAATCCCTATATGTTTTAAGATACTAATAACCAAAATATCAGTATTAAAATAATTTTACAATTTAATTCTTTAATAAAAATACATAAATACTTCATCCATTTTATTTCAATATAGGTCCTTCCTTAGTATATGTTTTAACTTTTAGAATAGGTAATTGACTCGGATAATTACCAATTTCCCCATATTTAAAATAATAAACTATAAATGGATCCCTAGGATGAGATTTATTTCCTTCTATCATGATTTTAATTTGTCCTTAGAAATTATTTTCTTTTTTCCTTCCATTCCACACATAAATCATTTTCACATTCCTTTAAGACACCTTATTTTTGATAAAAGACACCTTAGGATTAACCTTGGTCATTCATTATCATTGTCTGTTTAAATCCTTTATAATGATTTATAAATAAAATTTGAATTATCCTAAAAATATCCCCTAGGAGTGTAAAACCAGTTGGGTAGTAATTCCTTTTTTCATGAACTAAGTATCGATTAGGTCAATCCCAATACACCCTTTTTAGAGTTATTACCCTAGGTACATCTTTTCTAGAACCATGCCCATTTTTAGTGTCTAGAACGGGATGTATTTCTAAGAGAACCACATAATCTCTTCCTTACCAAAACATTAGGTTGTTATTCTATACTTATCATCAAATTATATCCTTAGGTTATATTCCCCAATCTATTTTTTCTTAATTATAGTTCCCAATGTTTATAATAAAAATATTATGATACTAACTATATAGACCTTGATCCAAGTATCCTAGATCCAATGTATTCTTTATTACATTGTCATGAGATATAAGGAATCTCATTCTGTAGGACATAATAGTTTAGTAGCCTTGGAAAACTAGATATAGTATTGAGACTTTCATTACATTTGAAAACAAGAATTACTATATAATTTTTTTGAGAATAACATTATTCCCTCTAAAATATCCTTGCACGTAAATCATAGTATGCTTCATGGAGTCATGGGGAAAGAAAACAAAATAAGGGTGATCTCAAATTCTCATTAAGTGTTAAGTATAGTGGAAGTTATCATGTATCAATAATCATAATAAATATAGAAAGGTAAATAAATGAACAAACATACCATGTAATAAATAAAATGAGAATTAAGTGAATCTAAATATAATATCAGCATGAAAATATCATAGACAATAATCAATATGGTAAGGTAAATAACTGAAAATATATTCCATTTAATCAATAATGTGACTATCATAACTGGATAAGGTGTAATCAATATGTTAAGGAAAATAACTGAAAACACATTCCATATAATCAATAACTAATAATTAAATGCATTTAGGGATAATATCATTGCAAAAATCTCATGGATAATAATAACTTATTTTTTAAAGAAGGAAATTCTTAATTATTAGACATCACAAAATCAATATCATGATAAGTATATCGTTATGACCTTTCATAAGATAGTTTAAAACTACTGGGTATAAACACATTTGGTTTGGCCAATATATTTTATGCTATATTACAAATTCACCTCATGAGACGTCATATTCATTAATAATCTCTATATAATTAGGAATCACTTGTGTTTACATGTCTACAGAATTCCAAAAATATTAAATAATATATTTAATTTATGCACAATATTCTTTACCATTAAATATCTGTATTGAGTAAGGAATATAGATTTATCATTATTTCCCTGGATAAATAAATAACATTACATGTAAAACACCATATGTAGAAATAATATATGGTTTAAGTAATAAACAAAACCATGATAAATAATATGGATATTTAGGGGGAATTTATGGGAAAGGGAATAATTAAAGGGAAAGTTAATGAATACAAAAATGAATCAAGGAAGTGAATTTCAATACTTTCCTTGGTTAAAATGATCATAAACCATCCACATGGAGAATAAGGATGGTATCAATGCAAAATATACCCATTTGATTAATAATAAAGGTTTTTTGTAATTTATGAACAAAAATACCAAAAAATGATTTTAAAAATATTCTTGAGGAAAATATCCTTTTCATTTGAGAAATTGCTCTTTAAAAGAAAAAATTAACATAACATTTTGAAAATAATTTTATTTGATAATAATCTTTGAAACATGTAAACTATGTTTTAAAATAAGGGGTGTTCATGATAGCAGGAAATTATGTACATGTTGAGTATGTTAAAAGAAATATTCCTTTAACTTTTTTGCAAAACCCAAAAGAGAATTATTTTAAAAATTACATGAATATTAATTTTAAAAAAAATATAAAAAGTAAAAATTGGTAAAAATTTATTTAA
This sequence comes from Viscum album, assembly GCA_963277665.1. NCBI lineage: Eukaryota > Viridiplantae > Streptophyta > Magnoliopsida > Santalales > Viscaceae > Viscum > Viscum album. Next base: position 165,730,657 of record OY728165.1, on the reverse strand, counting down.
TAATTAAATTGAAAAGGTTTTAAAATAATTTTGAAAACATTTTTAGAAATCAAGGTTTTGGGAGGAAATAGATTCCTGATCAAAGAGAGAAATGAATTTAGGCTTTACTAAAAACATTTTCTCAATCATTTTAGGTGATGAAGAGTGGGAAAATGGTACCATTACATAAAAATATAATGAATAAATAGAGTATAATAAAATTAAATGGTATTATTATATAATTATTAAATAATTCCCTTTAATGTAAATTCAATCATAAACAATCCCAATTAAAATTAGATTATGAAATAAACCCTTACAAAGATCATAACATTTAATTGATAATTAACCAATGAATAGATTACATATACCAATTGTAAATCCACATATAAAAATTTTAAATACACCATAAGATAATAAAAATTTACTATACACATAATCATATAATATCAAATGAAAATGAAGAAGTAATATAACCTAATGAAAATAAAATAAGTTACAAAATTATTTACCACTTGGTAAATTTCATATCAAATACCCTTTGATAAAATAATTCAAATTGAAACTAAAAATACCATGAATTATTAATTAATCTTTATATTACTTTCCAAATGGTAATTATATACACAATATAAAATAAATTAGGTGAAAAACATTGCAATATGCCTCAATAAAGTGAAATTGAGACATAATCCCTTACCTCAAACATCCTTTTGGTTGAAAATGTTTTAACATACTATATAGTGGTTTTAAACATTTTATAAACATATTAGAGAACCATATTAATATTTATAATATCATATATTATCCTATTACAACATATTATCACTCATTTGTTAATAATATTTCATTATTCTCATTATTTTGGGTGTTAATTTCCTTGTTTTCTCATTCATACTTTGTTATGAAAGTTAAAGTTCTTGTGAATATTATATAGTTACATCATATAAATAATAATAATAATGAAATAATTATAATATTTATAAATAAATTAGACTTTTAATACTGATCATGAAATATGGTTTTGAGAAATGAAGTGTGTTATGATCATGGAGATAGTAGACCGTACATACGCTTGAGTATTGTTTCCATTTTCCAATGATCATTATGGAATGAATGTAAGTAATATTTTATATTTTAATAGTTTTAATAATATTATATATACCATATTATTTATTTTAATATACTTATATATATCATCCATGGGTTATAGTGATGAAAATAGAGTCTCATCGCATGGTGAAGGCGGTAGTCCACACGTACACGAATGATGTCATTATTTTTCAGTGTAAGAAATAAAATAGTATTTTATATTTTCATAATGATAAATATGTCATTAATATCATAATTATTTCATTTATATCACATATATTTATTAAAATTATCCTTATTACCTTCCATGTAAAGTGTTAGTGAAAAATTAATCCCAACGCTTCGTGTGGCGGTAGTCCATCGTACACACGAGAGCCGTAAATAGTATCCCCTGTAGAATAAAGAGTAAAGAGTTATTTATGATATAATGTATCTAGAGATACAATTATGTTATAATTATAATTTATATACCTTATATCCATCATCATACACAACCTTGAGCAATGGAAATGGAAGAACGAATGACATTAATTCGTGAGGTGGTAATCCACCGTACACACAAATGATGATTGTGTAACCCATTTGATGGATGTGGGGATGGTTATAGGTCATTACCTTATTATAAAATCATATAAATATATATATAATACTGATTATATTATATCATCAAGTTTTAATAATAATTTATGAAGGTGGAGGAAGAAATAAAATAAAAATGCTTGTTGAATATTGTTACCTCTTCTTCGGGTATCCTCCTTAGTTTTGAACCAAAATCCTTCCTAGATTGGATTTTTTCTCAAAAAAAGGCTTATAAGATGAGATGATGTAATTTTTGAAGTGATTTGTTTAGGTAATGTCCAAAAAAATAGGGTATGAAGGTATAAAATAAAGAGGATAGGGGTGACCTTTTATAAGTGAGGTGAGTGTCACAATTGTAATTTTTGAAATAAAAAAGGTGTACCCACATTTTTCACATGGAACAAGGGTAAAAAATAGATTATTATCGAGTGTTATATGTTATGGTTTAAACATATTTAAATATAATTTATTTAATAACAAAAATTGGGTTATTTTAACCCTTATATTTTTAGTTTACCCCCCCCCCCCCAGTAAATCCATTTTTACCTTAACCACAATAAATAATTTTTACTATTTTCATTATTAATGTTTTTCAATAAGTTAAGTTTAAATTATTATAGAATATAAATTATGATTATTCAAAAATGTAATTAATTTTTCAAAATTCTATTCACATAAATTTATAATTTTAATTTGAAATTAATCATGGAGACATGAGGAGAAAGATGGTTTTCTCAGAAAAAATGTTCAAACGTTTACAAAGTTTTTATATCAAAATTCAATAAAAAAATTATTCCAATGACCTAAATTGGATTAATAGATATATAATTAAACTAATTTTACTTTAAAACCAATTCAAAATATAATTTAACTTCTAAAATAATTTAAACAAAAAGGCAGATTTTAATTAAAATTCAATATTTTTAACTATTCATCGAAAAATGAAACATTTCAGAAAAATACCAAAAATTAACACAAAGATAATTTTGATATTATGATTAAAAAAATTAATTTCATTTTATAAAACAAATTTTTTATAAATGGTAAAAAAATATTTTAAATTAAATGCAAAAAGCATGACTAAACCATCTTTTAGAAAAAATACAGTTTTTTAGAAAACATTTCTTTTTATTTTAAATTATTATCATTATATTTATAATAAATATATAAGCATAATATTCATTATTATTTTTATTAATATTCATACCCATAAATTTAACATGTGGGTTATGGCGGTATACTATATTACGGTTTATTTAGACTTGGGGTTGCGTGTTTGGCAAGATTTCAAAGAGAGAAATATATTTTGTGGTTTGTCTAAGATCGGTGTTTCATGTCACATACATTATCAATAAAATGTTATTATTTTAAAATATTAGGGTTTTATAGTGGTAGTCCCTAATAGATATGATATAAATTATGACTCTTTTGGATCCTCATAGGTCTGCCACTCCTCGTGCAATCTTCTATAATATACTTGGTTCCTATATTTTAATACATATGTGACCACCACAATATGTATCTAATAACCTATTTGTAGAAATAGATAATTTTAACCCAAAAAAGTAATATGAATATTCCCCTTTCTTATTTTCTTAAGATAAATTTTACTTTTAGTGACCCTTCTTGTCATAAGTGAAATATATAACATTTGGTACCCTTTCTTTCCCTTTGATCACTCTCTTCTTGGAAGCGAATTTTGAAGAATGTATGGCCACATAGAACTTCACATGGAATTTAATTTTATTCACTATAAGGATGTGATGATTTTTTCACTTCATAGCTTTGTCAACTTGGAAAAATTAAGTAATAGGATCTTAAAGAGACATATCTATGTTATTCAAATTGAAATTAAAAAAACTTTATAATCATTGAGGGGGTGAAGAAATAATGAGACCAGTGCATAGTTTATTAGGTAGTTCATGTAACAATAGGGGCCCACTAACAGCACAGACACCCTGCCTTAACATGGTCGTCGGGTCCCGGCCCACCAGGGACCACTAGTTTCCCCACCGACATGTGGTCCCCACCCTAGGGCCCACCCACGTGATCGAGAAGGTCATCTGACTAATGACTATCCCCACAGGACAACACATGTTCTTTCCAGTGTGATTTTGTTCTTACTGACACACACCCTGGTAAACTTCCCAGAAGGTCACCCATCCTGATCACTACTCCAGGCCAAACATGCTTAACTATGGAGTTCTAATTCGGAAAAGTCCCAAAAATAATGGCGCATCTTATTGACATTAGTCATATCATTCAGTCATGTAAATTTTTATCATTTTGGGGTGTTACATCACCCCCCCCCCCTTTAGAGCACAAAATTCTCATTGTGGACCCTACATCTCAACCCAGGAAGTGCACCGCACTAAAGGCTGGGTTCATACTCTGATACCAAATGTAACAACTGCTCCCCGCTAACTGCACATACAACCTGCCTTAGCATGGTTGTTGAGTCCTTACCTACCAGGTACCACCAGTTACCCCACAGACACATGGTCCCCACCCTAGGGCCCACCCATGTGCCTGAATTGGTTATCTTAGTAATGAATGTCCCACATGTCAACACATGTTCTTTCCAATGTTCTTTTGTCCTCACTCACACACACCCTGTGAAACTTCCAAGAAGCTCACCCATCTTGATCACTACTTCAGGACAAGAATGCTTAACTATGGAGTTCTAATCAGTTAATCTCATTAAAATAAAGGTTCTACTTTTTGAAATTAGTCATATAATTTATTTATTTAACCCTTTATCATCTTTATGTGTTACAGTTTAAAAACTAGAACCTCTAAACACTCAATGTAGATAATGAGTTTGGATATGCGATGCTCATGTGGTGCACATTCTCCATGTTTACTTTTAATTATCACCTTGGATATCTCAAACCATTTTTTTCTTTATCACTCCTAGAATAGACCACAAAGTTTCATGATAATTCTATAAGAATGCACGTCTTTATGTGACATTATGAGTTCACTAGACATGGATATATGCATTAAGAATTGAACTTTGACCGTGTTTTTTATGTGTTTATTAGAGATAGTTAACTCCTCATCACTCATATTCTTATAAGGAAGATTAGGTATTGAGGATTTTAGAATTTAATATTCCATTCATGGTGAAACATTATCCATAGGTGTCTAAACCATTCCTAGAAGTTACCGCTATTAAAGACATGACCTTTCCCTAAAATTGATCATTTGGATAATATGGTTGATAAACCTTCCATTATTCTACAATTATAAAATATTTGACAATTAGTACATCACATGATTAAAATTATTATTAGGTTATAATATTTTTATTTAATTATATTTCCCCTTATATTATTAAGTCTCAATGTCCATCACCATTAAAACTAGAATGTCTTGTCACTGTAGAAATTCTAGTTTCATGGATCTATGTCTCCCTTTATATAATCTAGATTACTATGACCCAATGTTTTATCAATGGAATTACCTTCTTATAATTATTAATTATATTATAATCACATTAGGAAAAAAATTTAAAATCAAGATAATAAATATTGTGTGAGCATTAAACAAAATTTTTCTACTTCTATGTCTTGAATTTCGAAAATCTGACATACAGAGTTGCGTTCAGGGTGTTTTTTGGGGTCTGATAGAACAAACATAATATTTGGTGAATAGTAAATGACACTTATAAATAGTAATTTAACCCTTATGAATATTAATATGACCCTTATGAATATTAAATCTCCCAAGTAAATAGTAACCTTACAAATTAAAGTATAAATAAAATTTATCCATGGTATAAGTGATAATATGATAGTGTTTGTATTTTTATAGGTTATAAATATTTAATTAAAAATTTATGAATAATTTTATAGATAAAAATTAAAAAATCATAAAATGTATTCATAAACAATTTTTTTGATGTCTTATGATTATAGGATAATTTTATAAGACCGTGTGTAAATTTTGAAAACATTATAAAATCAGTTATAGTTTTAAAATCTGTATTTTTCAAGTAAATTGTGATTTTAATTAAAAATTAAATTAATAATACTTATAAAATTATTTTGGAAAAATGGATTTTATTTTTTTATTCTACACATCAAAAAATGTTAGTGGTGAATTTTTGGGATTTTTCTAAAATACTTGAATTTTTTATGAATAGTAAAATATGATAATTTACGATAAGTGATAAAGCCTGAATTTATGCATCATGCTTGAGTCATGGATGATGTAAATGGCCATTTTTTCTAACTCACATTAACATATTACTATTTTTGGTCATGGAATCATCACTATTTCTTACCTTATGGAAAAAAATAAACTAATGATTAGAATATTGAGAAAACCCTCCTCTCCTCCACTATAAAACCCACCCACACTCCCCTCTTCTATTCACTCCCCTCGACCCTTACACCTTACCTAAATTCTACTAAAATCACTCCCTAGGATCCCCCCCCCCCAAATATTATCATCCCTTGGTCTCCTCAAAATACCAAATCCTCTCCCCTTAAGAGGCTCTCAAGAAAGGTTAATTCAAGAGGTAAATTCATCTTTTCAATTCTTTTACTTTCATTTCAAGTTCCTTTGTTTTCTTTTCTATCCTTACCTATCCTCATCAAAATATTATTAAAACTCTAGTACCTTAAATTTACTATAATTTTTTTATGATAATGGAATAATTAATTATCGTCTCTCCTTTACCCTTCTTTTATATAGGAAATTAAAACACCATCTGAGATGTGTAAATTTATCACATTCAAGGACGACGGGTTTTCAATTTTTTTTACCGTCTTAAATTATGGTCATGAAACCATTTTATGGTTGAAATTGATTATAATATAGGTATTATTTCATTTATGGTTCTGTAATCTTTTTTTACACATCGTTTTGTTTTATAAAACAAAATGTGTTCATTGTGATCAAAACCCACCAATTAACCCAAAAGGTTATCACTAAAGATTTATATAATGATTCAACTTCACTCCATGTAACCAAATTAAATTTCAAACCATGTAACCTTATGGATATTCAATAATAATATATAACTCCAATTATGTACAACCATCCTCATTTTACATTTATTATATGTTCATGTATATAAGTAAATTGATCATGAAACAAACGGACCCGAACAATGAAATTGAACCTCATAACCAATCAAAAAGGTTATGAATGAACTAAAAAAGGTTATAATAAATAAATTAAATGTAAAATAGGTTCTGTAATTATTAATTAAAGAACATAATTTTATTATTCAGGTCATTAATATCAAGTGGAGAATACCATCAGACTTAAGGTAAGGGATTCTACCTGAACCTCCATTGTTCCTTTGGGTTATTCTTACTCTTTTTTTAACCCAAATGAAATCTTATATTATATTTATGTATATCTTATAATTTTTGTTTATATGTCCAAAATCATGTATTAATATCCTTTATCCTTTATCTTTTTGTTATATACATGCTTTTAATTGATTCCCTCCTCAATATATCCCAATAAGCAAACATGCTTTAAGGGAACTTCCTAAATTTGTACACAAATTAAAGTGAACTATACCATATGTTTTAATCCACCATTGTTTTTATAAAACTAGTTATTTTATTCTGAAAACATTCTTGTATCACTTCTAGTTTTATATAAAAGATTATTCCATTTTCTATTTTAAATGCTCAATAGTATTTTCCTTAAAACGCACTAAAATGTTTTAATGCTAAAAATTATTTAATACTATTTTTACATGTTATCAATTATGTTTTACATAACATGCCATGATATGTGCCTATTTTCACTTATTAATGTCCATGTATGTTCTAATGCCTTTCTTTCATGGACACTTGTATGATACGCCCATTCATTATGCTTAATGACATGATTATGATGCCCATTTCTTTCCATGGGTACCCTTATGTTTATGATTTATTATTTATGATTTTATATGTGGAAAGAATATCCATGAATATTTTAAGATGTGTGCACCTAGGTAGATATACAATGCATTGGTTAAAGTTGAGTCTTATGAGATGTTATGTACAACGGTCTCGGTGGTTAGCCTTGACTCGTGCTACCATGTACAATGGTCTTGGTGGTTAACCTTGACTTGTACTCATCTATGTTCAATGAGCTTTGAATCATGCTAAAATAAAGTTTTACGTTGATTCCACATTATAATGAATCCATGTTTATATGATTCCATGTTTATATGTTATGATTCCATTTGTTTCATGACTTTTATTTTCATTAATTCATTCCTTCTAACCCGTGTGCTAAAGCTCTATTATTATTTTTATTCCCTTATTGAGTTTTTTAGATCACCCCTTTATTCATGTTATCCTAATCTTATCCTATGTCAATGTATGAGCACAATGTAATTTAGGAGCTCAATATGAAGATTAAATAAATAAATTTTTTATTTTTTCAGTTTTATATACCTAATCTTCAAAGACACTAGACTTCACGATCCTTGGATTGTTTTCTGAAGTATAATTATGCATAAAATCATGTAATGATATGTGTAAAAGGATAGGGTCACTGTAGTTAGTATCAGAGGATTGTCTAGTTATTTTTAGAGATTAGGAATATATCACTTTAGTAAGAACTTTAGGAATAGGACTAAGTATAAAAAAACATCCTTAAATTTTGGTGAGTATTGAGTAAGTGGTTTATCAAGAAAATACATCCCTGTCTAGATAAAAACTAGTAGAGGTGGATCTAGCATAGATGTGTCTAGGTGTAAAACCTGAAAAAATCACTTTGATCTAGACATGAATAGAAATTGGTGCACTACAATGGGCCTTGTTGTACTCTTAGTTTGACACTCCTAGGGGATATGCCTTGGTAAATTCATGAGAATAGAAAGAACCATTATTAAGGGAACAACAAAATTCCATAAGAATATATGTTAGGAAATAGAACACAAACAACCTAGATTAAAACCTAAGGAATCACAAGTTAGGATATACTTTTACTTTAAGAGTTTATCCTTTTTTTTTAAGTTTCCTTTTTATGCTTATTAGATATATAATAAATCTCCATAATTTTACTTTATTTTTCTTAGATAATGGTGGGAAGTAGAAGAACATGTGCCAACAATCAATGTGACATGGAATGTGATGATTTCCCTAATGATATTCCAAATATTATGGGAACGGGTGCTCTAAACTTTATGAAAGTACATGATCATATGGCTCAAGTAATGAATAATAAAATGAATCACATGAAATACCATCCACCTCTAAGGAAAGGAAAAGTTTCCATATAATCCTTCATGCAGTAAAGGCCTCTCATGTTTAGTGGATCTTCTGATCCCCTCCTTGCAGAACAGTGGATTAACTCCATTGAAAATATATTCTCTATCCTCCAGTGCTCATAAGAAGAGAAATTTGTATTGGAAGTCTATCGTTTTTATGGGGAAGCTGGTGAATGGTGGACCATAATAAAAAATACAAAGTCCAAGGAGTAAATTGATTCCATGGATTGGGAGGAATTTAAGAGAATATTTTTCAATAAATATTTTCCTTAAACCCTCCATATCAAGATGGAAAGAGAGTTCCTCATACTCAAGCATAAGGAAGATGATTCCATCGTGGTGTATGAAGAAAACTTTACAAGGCTTTCAAGGTACGCTTTTGGATTTGTTATGAACACTGAAAGCAAGGTGGATTGCTTCTTTAGAAGACTAAAGTTGAGTCTATGAAAAGCATTGGAAATTCTAGACTTTGATAGTTATGTGGAGATTGTATGTTGTGTCTTCAAGGTTGAAATAGAGATTGAAGACTCGCAATGGTCTCGTGGGCCTAGTGACAAGAAGAAAAAAATGGAGTCTAATTTGGGTGGTTCAGAAAATAAATTTCATGATGGAATAAATATCAAACATCCCATGTGTCAAAATTGTGGGAATAAGCATCCTAGGAAATATATAAAAGGAACATAGAATTGCTTCAAATGTGGAAGAATGGGACATCTGGCTAAAAACTTTCGAAGGGATATGAATAGTACTACTAATGTGGAAGAAGAAAGGAAGGTTTAGATAAATTCTCAACTGGTGGTGCAGTGTTACAAACACAAGTAGCTTGGGAATTATGCAAACAATTTCCTTAAGACAAGGGTTGTTGGTGGAAATCAACAATGACCTCCAAGGAAACAAGGAAAGGATTATGGTATCACTACTTTTGAGGTGGATCTAGACAATGATTTGGTGGCAGGTATGCTAGTTATTTATTCATGAATATAGAATTTACTATTTTATTCTATTTTTACAAATTCTTTCAAATCTTTCACGTTTAGTATAACTATTTAAACACCACCTAAAAATTTGTAGGTTAAGTTATCTGTGAGAACAGTGAATGGGGAAATTATTGTATACAAGGTTTATAACTCCTCCCTATTAAATTTTTGTGGACTAAACCTCCCAGAAAATCTTATCATACTTCCTTTAGTGGAGTTCGATGTTATCTTGGGCCTGGATTGGATATCTTTATACAAATCCAACATCAATTGTAATGAAATGGAGATCACTCTTCACATCTTGAAGCATACTCCAATTATTTATAAGTGTAAAGAGGAAGATGAATCTCCATTATAATAATTGTCTCAAGTGTGGATATTACTACCTTATGAGAAAGAATTTCTAGCTCAAATGATTGAGACAAATAAGATGATACTTCTCAAAGATATTCCCATAGTGAGGGATTACACTGATGTATTACCTGAAGAGATTCCTGGTCTTCCTTCTTATTGAGATATTGAGTTCTCAATTGAACTTATTCTGGGATCTCTACCTATATCAAAGAAACCTTAGATAATGTCCACCATAGATCTAAAAGAACTAAATATGTAGTTACAGGAGAATCTAGAGAAGGGTTTTATATGTATGAGTGCTTCACCATGGGGTGCGCTAGTTCTCTTTATCAATAATAAGGATGGATCAATGTGCCTCTGTATTGATTATCGTGATCTCAATAAAATCATGATAAATAACAAGTAACCCCTTCCATAGATAGATGAATTGTTCGATCATATTCGTGGGGCCAGTTATTTACCTAAGGTGGAGCTTCGGTTAGGATATCACCAATTAAAATTGAGGAAGGAAGATATTCTGAGTATTTCCTTTCGAATGAGGTATGGACATTATGAGTTCATAGTGATACCCTTCATACTTACTACTACTCCATCAATTTTTATGTATTTAATGAATATATTCTTTAGATATTACCTTGAAAAAATTTTGATAGTCTTTATTGATTATATTTTGATAAACTCCAAGGGTGATGAGGAACACGACAAGCATTTGAATGTTGTGCTAAAGACTTTGCGAAGGGAGAAACTATATGAAAAGTATAGTAAATGTGATTTATAGATGGAGGAAGTATCATTCTTGGGGCATGTTATCACCAGCAAAGGGCTATCAGTAAACCCTTCCTAGGCAAAGGCAATTGAAGAGTGGCCTAGGCCAAAATCTCTAATAGAGATCCGTAGCTTCATTGGTCTAATTGGGTAGTACCGATGATTTGAGGAGAAATTTTCACGATTTTCAAACCCAACGACCAAGATGACATGGAAGGGGTAAATTTTTTTTGGACCCAAGAATGTGAACACTTCTTTAATGAGTTGAAAACGAGGCTTATCACTGCGCCAATACTCACACTCGCAACTAGTGGAGAAATATTTGTGGTGTACAGTGATTATTTAAAAAAGGTATTAGGTTGTTTGCTAATGAAAAATGATAAATTGATAGCCTACACCTTAAGGAATCTAAAAATCCATGAGAAAAACTATCCTATGCATGATCTGGAGTTTATGGTTATGATATTTTCATTAAAAAACTGACGGCATTATCTATATGGGGAGAAGTGTGAGATATATACTGATCACAAGAGTCTCAAATATATATTCACAAAAAAAAGAGCTTAATATTCCCCAGAATAGATAGTTAGATTTCATCAAAGATTACGACTGCTCAAACAACTACCATCCTGATAAGGAAAATAAGGTGGTGAATTCTCTAAGTATAAAGGATCCTACATATTTATCAATGATGAGAGTTGAGAAGGATCCAATATTCTTATATTTTTAGAGGATATACATGGGAATCATTAAGGGAGGAACATCATCAATCTTTTCTCAAATGGTTTCTCAACCATCCCTCGTATAGAAAATAAAGGATTCTTAAAGAAAATAAGTGGAAATTTTGAAAAGGGGGAAAGATATTAGAAATGGTAAATCCTTATAATTCATGATTGATGAAGAAGGAGTTATAATATTTGGGTCACGATTATGTTTACCATCCAATCTAGAGATAAATAAGGAGTTTCTGAATGACACAATAGCTCAACATTTATTCACCTAGGGAGAACAAAGATGTATCGAGATCTCTAAGAGAACTTTTGGTGGGACAATATAAAGAAGGAGATTGCTGACTATACATCAAAGTGTCTAGTATGTCAGCAAGTTGATGATGAAAGGAAAAGGTATAAGGGTATGATGCTACCACTACCCATACCAATATGGAAGTGGTATAACATCAACATGGAATTTTTCACTGGAATTTCAAGGGAATCTAGAGGAAACAATGCTATATGGATCATTGTGGATCATCTTATAAAGACATTACACATTATCACAATTTGATAGGACTTCTCATTAGATCAACTTGCATGGATATATATCAAATAGTTGGTAAGGATTCATGGATGACCACTATATATTGTATCCAAATGAGATCCAAGATTCACCTCAAAGTTCTATAAAAGTCTCCAACATGCTCTAATCACTGAACTGAACTTCAGTATGGACTATCATCCTCAAACTGATGTTGAATCTGAGCGAAATATTCAGACACTAGAAGATATATTGAGAGTGTGTTCTATGGACTTCAAAGGAGGATGGAACTAATATATTCCATTGGTCTAATTCTCTTACAATAATAGTTTCCACTCGAGAATCTGAATGGCACCATATAAAGCCCTTTACGGGGAAAGGTGAAGAACACTAGAATTTTGGGATGAAGTTAGTGAGAATAAGCCACTAGGACTTTAAATAGTCAAAGAAATGGTGGATAAGTTGAAAACCATTCAGCAGCACATCAAGGCAGTACAAATTTGACAAAAGAGTTATGCATAAAATCATTAAAAAGACCTTGGTTTCAAAGTTTGAGAAATTGTATTTCTTCGTATATCTCTACGGAATAAGGTCATGAGGTTTGGGAAGAAAGGAAATTTAAGCCCTAGATACATAGGCCCCTTTGATATTCTTGATCGTGTTGGAGTTGTGGCCTATCAACTAGCACTTCCACCTAACATGTATAAAGTATATGATGTCTTCCATGTATCCATCTTAAATAAGTACATACCAGATCCTTCACATGTAATATCTTCAAAGTTGGTACAGTTGGAGAATGATATTTCTTACGAGGAGCAGCCAATGAAGATCTTAGATCATAGAGATAAAGTTCTATGCAATAAGACTACTCACCTAGTCAATGTACGATGGTGTAACCAAAAGTACGAAGAGGAAACGTGGGAATTGGAGGAATCAATGAAGGAAAAGTACATGCACCTGTTTGTGTCTTAGAATGTAAAATGAAATTTCAAGGGAAAATTTTCACAAGGGGGGAGAATGTAACAACCCAATTTTTTATCAATGGAATTATATTAAAATAATTAGGCAATATAGTATGATCACATTCAGAAAAAAAAATGTAATATCATTATAATAAATACTATGTGACCATTAAATATAATTTTTCCACTTCTGTGTCTTGAATTTCAAGAATCTGACATAAACAGTTGCGTTCATGGTGTTTTTTGGGGTCTGATGGAACAAACTTAATTTTTGGTGAATAGTAAATTACCCTTATGAATAGTAATGTTAGCCTTATGAATAGTAATATGAACCATATGAATAGTAAATTGGCCAATTAAATAGTAACCTAACCAATGAAAGTATAAATAAAATTTATCCATCTTATAAGTGATAATATGATAGTGTTGGTATTTTTATAAGTCATAAATATTTAATTAAAAATTTATGAATAATTTCATATTTAAAAAAGAAAATTTATTTTCATAAAATTTATTCTTAAATTATTTTTTTTATGTCTTATTATTATAGGATAATTTTATAATACCATATGTAATTTTTGAAAACATTATAAAACCAGATATAGTTTTAAAATCTGTATTTTTCAAGTAAATTATGATTTTAATTAAAAATTAAATTAAAAATATTTAGAAAATTATTTTTGAAAAATGGATTCCATTTTTTTATTTTACACATAAAAATTTTTATGGTGAATTTTTGGGATTTTTCTCAAATACTTAAATTTTTTATGAATAGTAAAATACGAGAATTTACTATAAGTGCTAAAACCTAAATTTCTACCTCATGCTTGAGTCATGAATGATGTAAATGGCCATTATTTAGAACTCACATGCACATATTACTATTTTTTGTTATGAAATCATCATTATTTCTTGTCTTATGGAAAAATAATAAACTAATGATTAAAATATTGAGAAAACCCACCTCCCATGCACTATAAAAACCACCCACACTCCCCTCTTCTCTTCACTCCCCTCAAGCCTTTTGTTTGGCCTAAATTTTTCTCAAATATATCCCCAATATCAATCCCCATGTTCAGAAGCCATTGTTATCCTCAAAAGACTAAATGCTCTCCCCTTAAGAGGCTCTCAAGGAAGGTTAATTCAAGAGGTAAATTCCTCTTTCCAATACTTTTACTTTCTTTTCAAGTTCCTTTGTTTTATTTTCTATCCTTACCTATCCTCATCCAAATATTATGAAAAATCCAGTACATTACATGTAATAGAATTTTTTTATGATAATGGAATAAGTAATTATCATCTCTCCTTTACCTTTCTTTTATACTAGAAATGAAAACATCATCCGAGATGTGTTAATTTATCACATTTAAGGATGATGGGTTTTCAATTTCTTTTATCATATTCAATTATGGTCATGAACCATTTTTTATGGTTGAACCAGACTATAATATAGGTATTATTTCTCATCTATTGTTCTTTAATCTTTTTTTACACATGGTTTTGATTTATAAAGCAAATTTTTTGTTGTGATCAAAACCTTCCAATTAACCCAAAAGGTTATCACTAAAGTTTTATATAATGATTCAGATTCAATCCATGAAACCAAATTAAATTTACAACCATATAACCTTATGGATGTTAAATAATAAAATATAACTCCAATTCTGGACAACCATACTCATTTTACATGATTATCTGTTCATGTATATAAGTAAACCGATCATGAAACAAACAGACCTGAACAATTAAATTGAACCACATAACCAATTAAAAAGGTTATGAATGAAATCAAAAAGGTTATACTAAATAAATTACATGTAAATTAGATTCTATACTTATTAATTAATTAACCTAATTTTATTATTCAGGTCATTAATATCAAGTGGAGAACACCATTATACTTAAGGTAAGGGATTCTACCTAAACCTCTATTGTTCCTTCGTGTTATTCTTACTCTCTATTTTTTACCAAAATGAAATCCTATATTCTATTTATATACATCTTATAATTGTTGTTTATATTTCCAAAATCATGTATCAATATCCATTAGCCTTGCTCTTTTGGAGATATAAATTCTTTTAAGTGATTCCCTCCTTAATACTTCTGGATAAGAAACCATGTTTTAAGGGAACTTCCCGAATTCATACCCAATTTCAAATGAACTCTACAATATGTTTTAATGGACCATTGTTTTTTTAAAACTAGTGGTTTTATTATTAAAACCCTCTTGGATCACTTATGTTTTTATATAAAATATTATTCTCTTTTCTATTTTAAATTCTCATTAGTATTTTCCTTAAAACTTAACTAAAATTTTTTAATGATAAAAATTATTAAATACTATTTTTACATGTTATCACTTCTATTTGGAATCACTTACCATTATATGTGACTATTTTCACTTATTAGTGTCTGTGTATGTTCTAATTGACACTTGTATGATACGCCCATTCATTATGCTTTATGACATGATTATGATACCCATTTTGTTCCATGGGTACCCTTATGTTTATGATTGATTATGTATGATTATATATGTGGAAAGAATATTAATGAACATATTAATATTGGTTAACCCAAATAGATCTCCAATTCATTGGGTAAAGTTGAGTCTCATGAGATGTTATGTGCAATGGTCTTGGCGGTTAGCCTTGACTCATGCTACCATGTGAAACAGTCTTTGTGGTTAACCTTGACTTGTACTCCTCTATGTTCAATGAGACTTGACTCATGATAAATTCATGTTTTATTTTGATTCCACATTAATATTAATCCATTATTATATGATCCCATGTTTATATTTTATGATTCCATATGTTCCAAGCCTTTTATTTTCATTATGTCATGCCTTCTAACCCATGTATTAAAGCACTATTCTTAGGCTTATTCTCTTACTGGGATTTTTATCTTACCCCTTTGTTCATGTTATCCCCAGGTTATACTATGTCAATTTATAAGTACAATGGAATTTAAGAGCTCAATATGAAGATTATATATAGAAATGTTTTATTTTTTTAGTATTATATACCTAGTCTTTAAATACACTAGACTTCACCATCCTTGGCTTGTTTTCCGATGTATAATAAAACATAAAATCATGTAATGATATTTTTAAAAGGATAGGGTAACTATATAGATAGATTCCATGAAAATTATCATAAATTATTTAGGTTGTTGGTTTTCCAACAGAAAACTGTAATCTTCTTGAACTATTGAGAGGGCTCCCAAATCTATAAATCTTGACTCAGATTTAATTAAAAACAGCCTCCAAATTTTTATTTGATAGATGAAGGATAATAAAACCAATATAGATTTAGTTAATTCACCCCACTATCTTACATAAGACTTATTGATAATTAAAAGTTACCCTGGTGGAGGCCTAATCAACACTTTAACTATGGGTTTATTGTAATTGAGATGATGGAAGACTTAATGACTGAATATTAACATGGTGATTTTTTTATTATGAATAAATATTTCTTATTTTATACACCATATGTCTTGTTAATATTATTTGTATTTTACTTAATTAGTTAACCATGTTTTTATAAAAAAATTATGCATAATCAATTTATTCAAAATCCATCTTTGCAAATTAGTTCATTTAATTATGTGATCACGGTCTTCTACCCATAAAATAAATTAAGTTTAAGAATGAAATAAATAAATAAAACAATAACTGTCTTATATAATGTTTGATTTATTGAATGGAAAATTAATAAACCTCTAAACCTAGTGATAAACTTCTTATGATGTTCATATTATGATTTTTAACATCCCACATGTAGACCTATATATCTCCTATGCTGGTTTCATATTTGTTCTATCTTGAACTGTCTCCACCTATGCTCTACCTTGAACTAACTCCACAAACCTTTAGATATTTATTTTATTCCAAATATTTTATAAATCACACATAGGTGAGGGGAATCAAAGTATTTGTTAATTTGATTTACATAAAACAACATTGAACACATAGGTCCTACATAATAATAGAGGGAGGAATGACATGTAGGAAATTTTATTTAATTTATCATTAATTAATTACAAAAACATGAAATGAAAATAAATAAATAAAACTAGAAAAAACTTAGGTTTGATCAAGATCATGATCAGACTTACACATGTAATGATTACGCATTTAAAACAACTAGCTATCATTCTTTTCAATTTGTTCTTTAATTAGATAAAATTCATATGAATTAATCTAATTAATTATATTTTTAATAAAAACATTTAATTTTATCTTATTTCATCTAACCATCCACAAATTACCACATGTTTTTATTTTAAATAATAAAAATAATTTAATTTAATTTAGCATAAAATAAAATAGTACACAGCACTATATGTTGATGTGACCTGAAAATTTCCTATCTGAACTACTCATTATGTTTTTCATTGTAAAAAAATGAACTCATATGAAATATTTTGTACAATTAATGTGTCATAATTTTATATCATGTATGAAAAATTTAATGTCTCATGGTATATATGAACCTTATGTAGCCTATACGATTTGATTTTTTGAATATTTAGTATACAATAACCATAAATGATTCATAGTCTCAGATATCACATAGAATTAATTAAATATATAATATAACATAAATCCTAATGATGGTAATGTATTATAAACTTAATGAGACACAAAACATGACTTTATAAGGTTTAGAGAGTAATTAATTAAATTTTATATTTCCATGTAAACAGGTAAAATACATGTTGTGTACAATCCAGCCACACAGCATTTTCTTCTATTCTCCAGATATCCAAGGTACACACCTTGGGACTCAATGTGCACTTGTCATGAACATTTATGAGTTACACAAAATATATAGGGGATAAACTCTGGGTAATTCTAGTTACACATTTTCTATTCTATATGTATAATTTATCAAATATATGTGGTGTATTAATTATACAATGTGGTTTGAGCTATTTTTTCATCTTAAAAACATGTAGACTACATAGCGTGCAGTCAAACTGAATTGAGTGTACTCTAGAAAAGACAAGTGAAACAATGGATGGTCTACACATGGTGAACTTATTTCATATGGAATGTACTAATCATATGAAGACCTAGAATCCACATGGGAATCCATGTGTAATGAAAAAGGTTACATAGATTGTAACAAAGGAGTACATGTCGTGTAGTCATATATTTTCCAAAAAGGATCATTTTCACCTTTGGATGAGATCATCATATATAGAATTCATTAATCATTAACTAAACTTATTAATATTTTTTAGAAACTAAGAAGTTTATTAAGATATATTTATAAAAGGTCAATAATTAATCGAAACATGAAATGATTCCTAACTTTTTAATATAAAATGATAAACAATCAATTAAATAATTATAAATTTGGACATGACTGCTTAGATGCCACTTGAAGGATTTGGGTTCATTTTAAGCACTTATTAGTGCCAATCCCAACTCATAAAATATAGTATTCAATGGATCATTCACATATTTTATAAGTCATGAACATTATGGCCAATGAAATTTTTCTAATTGAATATAAACATGAAGGTTGAATGAAGAAAGAGCAGATATTTCTCACATTAAATTTATAATTGACCTAAATACTTGTCAAAAATGATTATCTTGTTCTAGTGATCTTTCATCACAGTATATATTGATCATTTTAAAACCTTTTCTATAATCTATTTTTTCACTTGTATGATCAAAGTGTACAATTACACTAGCAGTGATCCACATTTGATTCTTTTATCTATGAATGATATTGATGAATCATCATGTGCTAGTGTAGTCGATTTATCATCTTATTTTTTTCATCTATATCACTTCACCATTATTCAGTCAGGAGGAATTTCTATTGATATTATCATTCTTGAGAGGATGTGAGATAAAAGATTATAATTCTAGAGGGTAATCAATTATTCATAACCATTCTCAATTAGCCTATCTTAGAAGTTATATGTGGTCTATTTATAGAGCTAGGGTTAGGTTTTGTGATAGAACAAATGGTTTTTTACATTTGTAAATTGAGTTTAATTTTTTTTTAATCCAAACTAGATTTTATCAAGGATTGTTCAAGGAAAGTGGTCTTATAGTGCAAAAGGATTCAATGTTGAAGGTGGAATCATCTTTTAGTGTTTTCCATATTTGTTGACCTCAAAATCAAGAGGAAGAATAATGCTTCATGAAATGAAGATTTCCATGATTAAATCTTCAATTATATGATGAAGGCATAGATTTAGTGAATATTGGAGTTTCATGAATATGTGGAGCTTCATGAAGGAACATGGTGTCGATAATTTATAAAGGTTTAGAAAATAGGATTCAATAAAATGGCTTACTCGTGATGGGATGATAGTAAATCTACATAACTATGAATATATTCATGAATGGAATTATTTCACTAGAGCTTCATGAACAGGACGATCATCATGAACATGAATGTTGAGGTTCATGAAAAGGTAGTGGTGAGCTCAAAATATTCATGAATGAGGTGGTATATAAATAGGAATCCACCTATCAATTGAAAACATAGAGAGATTTTAAAGAATGGGTGAAATGATCTGATTTTTTTAAGGAAATTCATTAAGAAATTCCTTTTGAAAATCTAGAACTCTTCATAAACACAAGATTTGTGAAATGTACGGTTTACAACTTGTTGACATTAAGGAATTTTAGAAAAAGGATATTTCATGAAGGATGGAAGATTCATGATTTATTGGAGCATTTCAAAGGCTGGGAGCTTCACTAAAGGTAGTGGGTTTGTGAAGGATAAAGTATATTTGAAATAAGGTGGGGGTTTTACGAAGGCTAAGAGCTTCATGAATAGTTGTGTTGAACATTTGGTTTTGGTGAATAGTGATTCCAAGTGAATCAATTCAAGACTGTGGTGAAAGAAAATTCTAATGATAACTAGGGACAAATACTTAAATGCCTAATATATTGAAGTGACCTTTAAGTTGATAGAATGAGTAAGACTTAAACCATAGTAGTGAGAAAGGGGGTGTAAGATCCCGGTTTTTGGAAAGGTATGTTTTGTTGTGTTTTGGGTTGAACCCTTTACTTTTGGGGATTTGAAAGGATTCTTGGAAGTGTGAGAGGCCTTGGGGGTGTTCCGGGGGCTCGGGGCATAGAAGAAGGGGAGTCTGGGCAAAGCAGACCAAGGCGCACGGCCTGCGCACGGTCAGCCAAACCGTGCGGCCTGCCCAGACTAAGTGGGGCAACCTCCCTCCTTTGGACCGAAGCGAGCGCACAGTTTGCGCACGGTTTTCCAAACCATACAGCTAAATCGTGCAACTTCCCCTCCTCCGGGCAGTGTCATGCGCACGGTTTTCTAAACCATGCGGCTAAACCATGCGGCCACTTAAAGTTGTAAAATTTACAAAATTGCCACTCTGGGTTTTATAACCCCAACGCGGGATTTTCCTCCACTTCCTCCCTCTTCACCCTAGGAACAAACCAATTCGCCCAATAGCTCCAAGAGATCGATATCCCTTGTTTCTAAGGTGTTTTTGGTGCCGTTGGTTGCGGATTGAAGCTCCGGGTAAGGCTAATCTTCTCCTTGGTTCTTTTCTTGGTTTAGGGTTTTTGTCTTCTCTCCCTCTTGTTCTGAAACCCTAAAACCCTATCTTTTGGGTGATTTCTAGGTTGAAGCTCCATGGGTTCGTTGAATCGAGGTCTAACGGCTCAATTGAGGGTGCGTTCAACTACGAATTCGAGGTAGGTGGTCTACAAGTTATATCTCATGGTTATTTAGGGTTTTGTGCATGTTTAGTTGTGTTATTGCTTTCCTTTGGTTATGTTTTGGATAACCTTGGCATGTTTGGTAATAATGGTGTTTAAAATGGAAAATGGGAACCCTCACGATCCCCGTGGGATGTGTTGGGATAGACTTGACCTAATTGGGGCCATCCATGGGATGTGCCGGCTTTTCCCGGATTTAGGGTTTGATATTAAACAAGTGACCTTGTTGTAATGAAATGTAGAGCCCTTGATAACTATGTTGGAATGATTGGTTGAACTTGTAATATAAGTTAGGTGATGCACCTAGACTTGGAAATAACCTAGGGGTTATTTGAAATGGGATAAATGTTGATTCATGGGAATGATGAACAGGTTAAATGGGTTAATGTGTAAACTAATTAAAGACCATAATGGGATAGATTATGAGTCTAGTTTTGAATGCTTAGTGAGATAGTAATAACACATGGGAATTGGTTGAATGGTTAAATGATTTTAAATGGTAATGTGTTAATGGGTTAAGGCATAATGTGGTTTCCCATGTGGGTTGTTGTGAATGATGGTTGCCACTGGGCAATGGTTGGAAGGTTGATGGTTACTTATATATAAGCATGTGCACATGGCTTGGTAGTGTGGGGTATGACTGAGGCTCTATGCCCACGGGTCGAGTGAAGACTGATGCTCTGAACTCCACCCTAAATGCACGGGGTAGGGAGAGGACTGATGCTCTATTTCCCTATTAGTTGCATCCACCCGGACTGAGGCTTCGAGGTGAGGATATGGTTGCATCCACCCAGGCTGAGGCTTCGAGGTGAGGATATGGTTTCTATAAGGGGGGTTGGTCCTAGTGAGATAGGATAACGAGGTGTTTACCCTATTTCATGTGATTGTTGGCCTTAGACCCATGTAACATAATGTATGTGTTTAACCCATGGAAATGTGATGAAATGGTAAGTGATGATAATTGGTGTGAAATGAATGGTAATGGAAGTGGCAATGGTTTTGACTCTGAACTGGTTAATGGCACCTTAAATAATCACTTGGAAATTATCATTCATATTTATTTTGCATGCACTACCTGTTTATACTGGATATTTTGTAGACACCGTTGGTGGTGGCCTACTGAGTCATACTCACACCCTGCTCGGGCCGCCGTTGGGTACCCGAGCAGACTTCATGTTTGCAGGTCAGGACAAGGGCAAGGGTCCTTGCTAGATAGCTGAGTGGACATTGGTAGCACTTGGTGGAGGATCTGGACTTGGGGTTGGAACCATTTTGGGGATTTTTCCATTGTCTTATTGTGGGCTTTGTTCACTTTTGCACTTGTAATATGGCATGACATATTTATTGTTGGAAATGGTTGTTGTACTTCTTTCTTGGTTATTGATTATTGTTTCCAATATTTGGTTGTTTATATTGTGGCTTACTCTGATAATGATGGGGTATAGTCTCCCCACTTGACTACATAGACCCCCGCTGCTAGTCGGTAGCCTTTGGCGTACAGGGAGGCGCGCTTAAGGTCATGTAACCACCCAGCTTGGAGCATCGGTTTAGTGGCTTCTGGGTTGGGGATGTTACAAAGTGGTATTAGAGGAGGTATTTATTCTCCTTATCTGAGGACTTGTTATTTGGGATTGGTATCCAAGGGTTAAGATGTGTAGGGCCTTGGTAATGAGCTCGTGCTTGGGAGTAGCTAACCCAGGTACGGGGGAAAACCCAAGTCACCCTGGGTGGGAAATGTTTTTCTTAGTTGTGTGTTGTTATAGTTGATGATATTTTACTACTGGGTGATGCACATGTGGTTTGATGTGATTGTTTTATAATATTTGGCTTGTGGCCTTAATGGCACGAGTATTTGTACTCATGCATCATTATAGGCACCTAGGGAGATAGGTGACATGCATTGTATTAGGCACACGCATGGGAGGGGTGTGTGAGGCAGGAAAGTAGGGTGCATTATGCATTTCATGAAACCAAGAAATAATGAGAAGAATGAAATGAAACAAGTGGGTTGTTGTGGCTCGTAGGGAGTCCTTTGTGATGAAGTCGTGAAAGTTTATGGTATGCATTCTAAATCTCGTACTTGGCATTGTAGAGAGATGCCACCACGACGTCGGTTTCCAGTTGGGCAACGGGAGGATGTTGCTGAGAACACTCCTCCGGTAGAAGAGCAATAAAATACGGTGATCAATGAAGGTAGATAAGACCAGTTCTGAGAGAACTTGGCTCACCTTGTGCAGATGATGGATCAAGACCTAGGGCGGGTTGTACCGAGTATGTTTGAGCTGACCAGGGAGTTCCAGCTACAGCACCCTCCGACTTTCACCGGAGAGGGTGGGCCAGAGGCAGCAGAGTTCTGGTTAGAGTCCGTCCAGATGATACTGGATCATCTAGAGACCCCTGTTGAAAAGCGAGTAAAGCTGGCCGTTTATATGTTGCGGGGCCAGGAAAGGTGTTGTTGGGACATTCAAGCTCAGGCCAAGCAGGCTAAGGGGATGTCGTGGAAGGTTTTTCAGGAGAAGTTTCTGGAGCATTTCTACCCAGAGACTTTGAGGCAGGAGCGGGCTGTAGAGTTTATGAGCCTGACTCAGGGATCGCTGTCGGTTATGGACTATGATAGTCGCTTCACTGATCTGCGACACTTCGTCCCAGTGTTAGTCGGGGATGAGACAGCGGTAGCAAGGTGTTTCTAGGATGGGCTGAGACATGAGATCAGGTCTCAAGTAAATATCTTTTGCTTGAAGAGGTTTGCAGAGGTGATGGATCAGGCACTCATCTCTGAAGGGAACCTGAAGGGAGCTTTGGGTGGTGGGCTTGTCATGCCAGTGGGGCAGACAAGTGGTGCATCTTCCGAAGGTCAGAAGCATCATTTGGAAAGTTTCCAGCAAGGTGATCAGAAGAGAGGGTCAGCCTCTCAGAGTGGGAATCCGGTGTTCTACTATCAGTGCGGTAGGTCGGGGCATATGCGTGGTCAGTGTCCTCGACCTCCAGTTGAGTGTCATTTGTGTAGAAGGATGGGACATGTGCAGAGTTTCTGTAGGAATCCTCAGAAGACAGGGGAGCATAGTGGTGGAAAGCAGATACCGGATACGGGAAGAGGATCAGTTGCCCCGTATCAGGCAGGAAGTTGGAGCTCCACGGGCCGTACTGGCAGGGGTGGTGGATGTGGAACTCCAGGTCAAGATCGCTCATTCCTGTAGGGTAGTGTAGTACAGAGTACTCAGGCTGGAGCATAGGGTAGAGGGGCAGGTCAGCTTCAGGAAGTTTAGTTTGCACCTGGTGATGGAGAGGCTGGACCATCGACTGTTCGAGGTATGATCCTTGTAGATTCTACGTTTTCTAGTGTGTTTTTTGACATAGGTTCCACACACTCTTTTATCTCTACTCAACTTGTGGTAGTGTTGGGTTTACATGTAGAGGGAGTGTGTGGAGTGATTTCAATTGACACCCTGTTGGGAGTACGGGTTGAGGATATCAAGCAGTGCAAGGAATGTGCCTTGGAAGTTGGTGGGTATCATTTTCTATGGAACTTGTTCATTCTCAAGAAGTCAGGGTTTGACCTAATCTTGGGAATGGATTGGTTGGTGTTGTATCGGGCACACATAGACTGTTATAGTCAGAGAGTATCGTTCAGGTCGCTTGAGGGTGACTCTTATGTCCAC
This sequence comes from Viscum album, assembly GCA_963277665.1. Classification (NCBI taxonomy): domain Eukaryota; kingdom Viridiplantae; phylum Streptophyta; class Magnoliopsida; order Santalales; family Viscaceae; genus Viscum; species Viscum album. The sequence goes on along the minus strand of OY728165.1, from coordinate 165,706,076 downwards.
CGTGGGGAATGGGATGTTTGAGCAGGGCGTGCGGGGTCGTTTTGTCAATAGATGAGTGGACTCACGACCCAAGTGGCATGTCTCATGCTCGATGATGATGAAAGAGGGGAACAGTTTTTTTCCCTCCTGTGGTGGAACCGTTCTGGACGTGTTTCCTGAGGATTTCTAGGGGTTACCACCCGAGAGGGATATTGAGTTCACAATCAAGTTGTTGCTGAGAGTGGAGCCAGTTTCTATTCCACCATACCGAATGGCACCAGAAAAACTCCAAGAACTAAAGGTACATCTTGAGGAGTTAGAGTGTAAGGGGTTTTTCCTCCCTAGTACATCTCCATGGGGATCTCCTGTGCTTTTTACAAAGAAGTTCGATGGGTCGTTGAGGCTGTGTGTTGATTATCGGAAGTTGAATCAGATCATAGTGAAAAACCGATACCATCTTCCTAGAATAGATGACCTTTTTGACTAGTTGAGGGGTGCATCGGTGTTTTCCAAGATCTACCTGAGATCGGGTTATCACCAGTTAAGGGTGAGGCCTTCTGACATACCGCAGATAGCTTTCCAGAGTCAGTACGGGTTGTTTGAGTTCTTGGTAATGCCTTTTGGCTTGACCAATGCTCCAGCAGTGTTTATGGATTTGATGAATCGTATCTTTCATCCCTATCTAGATCGGTTTGTGGTTGTCGTCATTGACGATATCTTAGTGTACTCGAAAACTCATGGCGATCATCCCCAACATCTTGACATCGTCCTGGGTACGCTAAGAGAGCACTGGCTATACACCAAGCTATCAAAGTGTCAATTTTGGATAGGTGAGGTGCATTTTCTGGGTCACATCATCTTGGAGGTAGGTGCGTCAATGGATCCAGAGAAAGTGCAGGCAGTTGTATCTTGGTAGCAACCCAAGAGTGTTTCTGATGTTCGAAGTTTTCTGGGCTTGGTTGGATATTACTGAAGGTTCATTCAGGATTTCTCTCACTTGGAAGAACCACTTTCGGGATTGACCAAGAAGGGAATCAGGTTTGAATGCTCTGAGGCTTGTGATAATTCCTTTCAAGAGTTGAAGAAGCGGTTGACGACCGCACCTATCTTGATCTTACCTGAGCCAGGTAAGAAGTATATCATGTTTTTTGATGTGTCTGGAATCGGACTTGGGGTTGTGTTGATGCAAGGTGATCAGGTTGTGGCTTATGGGTCAAGGTAGTTGAGAACCCATGAGTGGAACTACCCCACTCATGATCTTGAGTTGGCTACAGTGGTGTACGCCTTGAAGTGCTGGAGGCACTATCTGTTGGGGGAACGGTTTACCGTGTTTACAGACCATAAGAGTTTAAAGTACATCTTCTCACAGCAGGATCTGAATCTTAGGCAGTAGAGATGGGTTGAATATCTCCAGTCTTTTGACTTTGAGTTGGTGTACACGCCAGGAAAGGGAAATAGTGTTGCTGATGCTCTGAGCAGGAAGGTTGAGAATTAAGCAGTTCAGGAGTCCAGCACCGAGTGGAAGGTGATGGATTTGTTTACAGAGATGCACCTAGAGGTGCAGGAGGAGAATGGTCTGGTCACTCTTGCTTCCTTGATGATGGAGTCGACGTTCTTGAGTTGAGTTAAGGAAAGTCATCTTGATGATCCTGAGTGTTTGGCCATGAAGGAAAAGATTAAAGTTGAGGAGCTACCTTCTAGATGGGTCGTCGGTGTGGATGGTGTTGTTCGTGTTCGTGATCATGTGGTTGTGCCAAAGTGTGTTCCAAAAGATTTGATGCGTGAGTTCCATGCATCAAAGTGGGCAGTGCATCCTGGTTTGACCACGATGTATCGTGATCTCCGAAGGCAGTTTTTATGGCCTGGAATGAAGAAAGAAGTTTCGGGCTTTGTGGCACGATGCCTTACCTTTCAGCAGGTGAAGGCCGAGTATCAACACCCATGTGGTTTGTTGCATCCATTTCCTATTCTGGAGTGGAATTGGGATGATGTAACAATGGATTTTGTTGTGGGTCTTCCGAGAACACCGCGGAAGAATAATGGAATCTGGGTAGTTGTGGATCGGTTAACAAAAGTGGCTCATTTCTTACTGATTCAGGAGACCTATATAGTCGACCAGTTGGGTGAGCTGTATGTTCGGGAGATCGTGCGGTTACATGGGGTGCCGCGGACCATAGTTTCGGACCGAGATCCGCAGTTCACATCGCGCTTCTAGCAAGGGTTACAGAAGGCGCTTGGTACGCAGGTGTTTTTGATTACAGCTTTCCACCCACAGACGGACGGGCAGTCGGAGCGTACGATCCAAGTGTTGGAAGACAAGTTGAGAGATTTTGTCTTGGACTTTGGTGGTTCTTGGGAGAGGCACCTGTCATTGGTTGAGTTTTACTACAACAATAGTTTTTAGGCTACAATTCAGATGGCACCGTTTGAGGCACTTTATGAGAGACCATGTAGATCTTCATTGTGTTGGCTAGAGGCTGGTGAATCTGAGTTGTTGGGGCCGAGTCTCATGCAGAAGACTTCTGAGAGAGTTCAGCTAATCAGGAATCAAATGGCTACGGCTCAGAGTAGGCAGAAGTCATATGAATATCGGAGGCATATACCTCTTGAGTTTGGGGTGGGTGATAAAGTATTCCTTCAGGTGTCGCCAAGTTTGGGTCACCATCGGATTCGGAATCTTGGTAAGTTGGTGCCCAGGTATGTGGGACCTTTTGAGATTATGGAGAGGATCAGACCAGTGTCTTACTGATTGGATCTTCCACAGCAGTATGGTGGGATGCATGATGTGTTTCATGTATCTCAGCTTTGACGGTATCACCCTGACCCATCTCATGTTTTTGATGTTGAGGATGTGGAGCTTGAGGTTGATGCGTCCTTTGAGGAGCATCCAGTTCGTGTGGTGGATCGTAGTGAAAAGGTCTTGCAAGGAAAGTTTGTGCCATTAGTGCAAGTACTATGGCAGCATGGGAAAGTTTAGGAAGAAACTTGGGAGTGGGAACCGGATATGTGGGCTCAGTGGCCCGAACTCTTCTCTTCGGTGGAGCAATGAGGCTTGGAAGCTCGGATCGAGGATGAGCCATTATAAGGTGGGGAGGTTGTAAGATCCCAGTTTTTAGAAAGGTAAATTTTGTTGTGTTTTGGGTTGAACCCTTTGATTTTGGGGCTTTTAAAGGTTTCTTGGAAGTGTGATAGGCCTTGGGGGTGTTCCGGGGGCTCGGGGCACGAAAGAAGGGAAGTCTGGGCAAAGCAGACCAAGGCGCACGGCCTGCTCACAGTCAGCCAAACCGTGTGGCCTGCCCAAACTAAGTCGTGCGACCCTCCCTCCTCTGGACAGAAGCGAGCGCACAGTTTGCGCACAGTTTTCCAAACCGTGTGGCTAAATCGTGCGACTCCCCCTCCTCTGGGTGGTGTCATGCGCATGGTTTGCGCACGGTTTGCCAAACCGTGCGGCTAAACCGTGCGGCCACTTAAAGTTGGAAAATTTACAAAATTGCCACTCTGGGCTTTATAACCCCAACTCAGGATTTTCCTCCATTTCCTCCCTCTTCACCATAGGAACAAACCAATTTGCCCAAGAGCTCTAAGAGATCGATCTCCCTCATTTCTAAGGCTTTTTTGGTGTCGTTGGTTATGGATTGAAGATCTGGGTAAGGCTAATCTCCTCCTTGGTTATTTTCTTGGTTTAGGGTTTGTGTCTTCTCTCCCTCTTGTTTTGAAACCCTAAAACCCTATCTTTTGGGTGAGTTCTAGGTTGAAGCTCCAAGGGTTGGTCGAATCGAGGTCTAAGGGCTCAATTGAGGGTGCGTTCAACCGCGGATTCGAGGTAGGTGGTCTACAAGTTATATCCCATGGTTATTTAGGGTTTTATGCATGTTTAGTTGTGTTCTTGCTTTCCTTTGGTTATGTTTGGGATAACCTTGGCATGTTTGGTAATAATGGTGTTTAAAATGGTAAATGGGAACCTTTACGATCCCCGTGGGATGTTTTGGGATAGACTTGACCTAATTGGGGCCATCCATGGGATGTGCTGGCTTTTCCCGGATTTAGGGTTTGATATTAAACAAGTGACCTTGTTGTAATGAATTTTATATCCCTTGATAACTATGTTGGCATGATTGGTTGAACTTGGAATAGAATTTAGGTGATGCACCTAGACTTGAAAATAACCTAGGGGTTATTTGAAATGGGTTAAATGTTGATTCATGGGAATGATGAACGGGTTAAATGGGTTAATGTGTAAACTGATTAAAGACCATAATGGGATAGATTATGAGTCTAGTGTTGAATGCTTAGTGAGATAGGAATAACACATGGGAATTTGGTGAATGGTTAAATGATGTGAAATGGTAATGTGTTAATGGGTTAAGGCATAATGTGGTTTCCCATGTGGGTTGTTTTGAATGATGGTCGTCGTTGGGCAATGGTTGGAAGGTTGATGGTTACTTATATATAAGCATGTGCACATGGCTTGGTAGTGTGGGGTATGACTAAGGCTCTACGCCCATGGGTCGAGTGAAGACTGATACTCTAAACTCCACCCTAAATGCATGGGGTTGGGATAGGACTGATGCTCTGTTTCCCTACCAGTTGCATCCACCCAGACTGAGGATTCAAGGTGAGGATATGGTTGCATCCACCTGGACTGAGGCTTTGAGGTGAGGATATGGTTTCTATGAGGGGGTTTGGTCCTAGTGAGATAGGACAACGAGGTGTTTACCCTCTTTCATGTGATTTTTGGCCTTAGACCCATGTAACATAATGTATGTGTTTAACCCATGGAAATGTGATGAAATGGTAAGTGATGATAATTGGTGTGAAATGAATGGTAATGGAAGTGGAAATGGCTTTGGCTCTGAACTCGTTAATGGAACCTTAAATAATCACATGGAAATTATCATTCATATTTCTTTTGCATGCACTACCTGTTTATAATGGATATTTTTTAGATACCATTGGTGGTGGCCTACTGAGTCGTACTCACACCCTGCTTGGGACGCCGTTGGGTACCTGAGCAGACTTCATGTTTACAGGTCAGGACAAGGGTAGGGGTTCTTGCTAGATAGTTGAGTGTACATGGGTATAACTTGGTGGAGGATCTAGACTTGGGGTCAGAACCATTTTTGGGATTTGGACATTGTCTTATTGTGGGATTTTTTCACTTTTTCACTTGTAGTATGACATGACATATTTATTGTTGGAAATGGTTTTTGTACTTCTTTCTTGGTTATTGATTATTGTTTCCACTATTTGGTTTTTTCTGTTGTGGATTACTCTGATAATGAGGGGATATAGTCTCCCCACTTGACTACATAGACCCCCGCTACTAGTCGGTAGCCTTTGCCGTACGGGGAGGCATGCTTAAGGTCATGTAACCACCCGGATCGGAGCACCGGTTTAGTGGCTTCCAGGTCGGGGACTTTACAGGGGGAGTTGACAGAAGTTGTCTAATGGAAGTATTGTGTTCTCCCTAAAACTATTTTAAAGAAAATGTGCCGAGAATAGATTTTCCATGTCTAAAAAATTGTAATCCACACTATCTAGTGAAGCTTAGTGTGTTTAGGTACGACTACTTCACTATCATCATATGCTCTTTATAATAGCCCTTAATGGTGAACTAAGTAAAATTGGTGTGTTGTGTCTATGCATATGGATGTTTTATAACTAGACTATTCCATCCAAAATGTTTTACAAGTTTCTACAAACATGGGAACAAGATCTATCTAATTAAAATAAAAAATTTGATACTCAGATTCACCCATCCCCTCTGAAGGTGTTATAGGATCTTATAAGTGGTATCAGAGATAACATGTTATAATTGTTAAATTTGTCCTCTATTATTTTCATGGATAATTTAGTTAACGTTAGGGGAGTTTTCATTTTTATAGAGTCAACTTCCAGATTTGGAAGAATGGAATGAGATCTCTTTTTTCCTTATAATGGATTTTTTATATTCTGTGGATTAGTGGATTCAGGTTAGTGATATGACTAGTCTCTCTATAATTTAAAAAGATAATAAAATGATTGATGCAGATACTAAAGCTCAAAATGATCTTACCACCACTCCATCTGATCAAATCTATATTAAGTTAATGATTTTTACTACATCCAAGTCTATGTGAGATAAACTAGAAAATATATGTGAAGTAAATAAAAAATTTAAGGGTCCGAAACATTTAGTGACGCACAATAAGTTTGATTATCTTAAAATGCAGATAGTTTCTTTAATTGTATTACTAAAGTTATTGGAGCTATTCTAGGACTTGGGGAATAAATTAAGAATATTTAAATTGTAAAGAAAATCCTTAGATATCCCTCGTTAATATACAATTCAAAAGTGTTATCCCTTGAGGAAATAAATATTTACAATCTTTCTATTGATGATATTCTAAGAAGTCTGGTAGCTTATGAAATGAGTGTCAAACTAGAAGATACAACAAATCAATTAAAAAGCAAATGGAATTCAAATCCATAGAAAAACATGACATCTCCAAGGATAGTAATGATGGAGATGATGTGGATGATGAACTTATTTCTCTTTCTAAAAAATTTTCAAGAGAGGAAAAGGTGAGTTTGAAAGAAGGATTCCATTTTTCTTATTTTTAGTGTGGTAGAGTAGGGAATATTGCCACTTGGTGCTCAAGGAAAATTGATGGTGTAGAAAGCGAATCGGAAATCATGAAGAATCCTCCAAAAAGGTTCCCTAAACTAGGAGACATCAAATCAGGAAATAAATTATATTGAAAGATCTTTGTATACAAAGAGGAACAAGATGATAATCACTTTTTAGATAATGTATAACTAGACTTTTAACCTGATCTCGAAGCATCCATGATGGATACAGTTGAAAAGTAAGTACCTAAAAAAGATGAACATAATTAATCAATTGGTGTTTTTAATCTCAAGGTGGAACTTGAGGGTTCTATTTATGATATTTACATTAAAACAATGAAAAGAATGGATAATAGACTTTTCTAAAGAGTCATCAAAGTATGTGGATCAGCTTGAAGCTAAAATTAATTGACTAAAAAGAGAGGTAGAAGAACATTTATCAACTCTTGGAATCATAGATGATGTTTTGAAGTTTAAACTCATGATTGAAGAATTCGAAAAATTATAAATGAAATTACATAGATATAGGAGGAAAATTTTAAGATAGTTGAGGAACTTGAAGAATAATTTGTTACATTAAGGAGTAAACTAGAAATTGAATCATAATTGAGGTAAATGAAGAATAAATTATAGTTTGGAATATTTCTATATGTAAAACTATTGGAAAAAGATAAATGTGGTTCTAAAGGAGTATATAAGGCCTTGAATGAACAAAAATACACATTTATGGGAAATGTAGAATTTTATATGATATATAAAAATAAAAGGATAAAAATGGGATGAACCAAAGTAAAGGGAAGTAGAAAGTTGGATATATAATAAAGGTGTTAGATTCCCTGATATAGACAGCTTAAATATAAATAGAAAAGGGGGCTGAAAATAATCCTCATGTATCCAGAGATGATCTCTAGTCAAATACCTTTACAAAAGATGGGGGCATGTGGAGGAATAGAAGTGAGAATATATTTCACATTATAAAATGTCAATTTTGTGGATTTTTGAGATATTATATGTCTTACTATGAAGAGGAAAGGATCTATCTAAATGGGGAAGCACCTAGAGGTAAAAAAAGAGGAAATAGACTATATCATTTATTATATAGAATAAATAGTTTCTATGGATATTGTTTTCACTATTCTAACTATGTCTATAAAGAAATTAATTATAGGTAGAGGAATGCTGGGAATAAAAACTACAGAACTCTAAGACAAGTTAAAACCTGTCAACCAAGTATAATTACTCTTGAAAATAGTATTTCTCATCTATAAGAAGAAGAATATGAGTATGATGAACCCATACATGATAAAAAGATATTGGAAAGTCCATTTGTTTCCTACACTCAATTAGGTATTTCATGGAAGGAAAAGAAGATGATCCCAAAATTTATCCTTGAAAAAATTTCTCTCAAAGCTACAAAGAACAATAACACCTAGATTCTTGATAGTGTATTATCATCTCATAAGATAGAAAATATATATTTTTTGAAAAATGTGAAGGAAAGGGTTAATGTAACAGTGATATTTGGAAATTATGGTGCCTTAAAGATAAAATTTATTGAAAATATAGAACTACAAAATGAAAAGATAATGAAAATATAAGTTCTTTACATGGATGGTATACATCATAATCTCTTGAGTGTGGTTAAGCTTTTTGAATTGGGTCTGGTAGTGATGTTTAATCATAAGGGGTGAACTATCAATGAACATATAGGTAATTCTCTCATTAAAGGATGTAGAATAAATGGTAATTTATACCAGGTTGAAAGTAAACAAAAAACATGTTTCTTAATAATTGAATAATAAAACAAATTGTGGTGCCAAATGTTGGGTCACATTAATAAATAAAGAATAGAATTAATATCCAAGATAAATATTATTATTCAAATTCCTAATATAAATCATGATTAAGAAAATAAATGTCATGATTGCATGTAAGTAAAGTTGGTTCAGAGTTCATATCATCTAAATAACAAAAGGGAATCAAATTTGATTGGTCTCATCCACACAGATGTGTGTGGTCTAATAAATTTTTTCAGAACATATGGAGTGATATACTTCATTTTTTTATTAATGATTATAGTAGAATGGATTGTATGAATTTTATAAATAATAAACATAAAGTGATTGATTGCATGAATATTTATCTTCAAATAGATAAGAATGAAACTTATTGAATGATCTAGATTTTATGATATGAAAATGGAATATAATTCAAATCCATTAAATTTGAAAATTACCTTGAAAAACGTGGGATAAATAATTAGGTGTCTTCAGTGAGACCCCCCCCCCCCAATGGGGTTATTTAATATAGAAATAAATAGGTTAATAATATGGATAGAACTATGTTGATTTATATTTGTGTTTCTCATCATTACTAGAAGGAGGCTATTCATGTATTGGTGTATACTCAAAATCAAACATGCCTTTTTATAGAGGATAATATAACACCAGATGAGATATGGAATGGATGGAAGTCCTCCCTAAAGTATTTTTTGTTTTTTTAAATAAATATTTCATATGAAACAAATATGTAAATAAAGTAATGTATGGTAATTTCATAGATGATGGAATATTCCTTGGATATTCAATAAAGATTAAAGCCTTAAAATATTACAATAATCATCTTAGAAAGATTATAGTATTCAATGATTTCAAGATCATTGAAGATAAAACCATAAATACCTCTAGGATATCATATGTTAATATGATTGATGATGATGAAGAAAGTGGAAAAGGGATATATTCAAATATAAAAATAGTTGATGGTGTTCAAAATATTCAGATGTCTCAAAATGATGATGACTCAAAAGAAGAATCAAAAGAGGAAACCATTGATGAAGAAAATTTTTTAGAACCTCACAGGAGAAATAGAAGAGCATAATTTGATCAATCAAAAATCATTGGGGCTTGTACCACACCTACATTGACAAGGATAATGAGGTATTAATCACATTATGTATTCCCATAAAATGTGTAACCAACCTCATTTGAATAAGATGTGAATAATGAATCATTAGTTAAGGCCAAAAATGAATAACTATATCATATTTTTAAGAAATAGATGTGGGAACTTATTAAGAGACTAGAGAATCACAATGTGATTAAAAAATTGTATCTTTAAAAAAATCGATGAGCATAGAAATGTGATCAAAAACAAGGCACGATTGGTGTGTAAAGGATATGAATAGATTAAATCCATTGATGCTGAAGAAACATTTTCTCCAGTAGCTTGAATGGAGTCAATTAGTCTCTTTTTTCTATGGAAATTAAAAGAGGTTACAAAGTTTATCAAACAGATGTCAAAAAATAATTCCTAAATGGTGTTCTTGAAGAAGAAGTCTACATTAAACAACTAGTGAGATTTTTTATTGGAAATGATGAAAAAAAGGTTTATAGATTAAACAAGTATCTCTATGGTCTAAATAAAGCACCAAGATCGTAGTATTCTGACTGGATTCTTATTTGAAGAATCACGAATTTAAAAGAGGAGAAGCCGATAATAATATCTATGTGAATAATTCTCATAAAGATCAATTTATAGTGCATATGTATGTGAATGATATTATTGTTTGTAGAATCAGGTAGGGATTAGTGGTAGAATTTACTAATCACATGAAATTAGAATTTGAAATTTCATTGATCGGTGAACTAACATGATTTTTGGGGATTAAGGTGATCTAAAAGAAGGAATACACTTTCATTTATTAGGAAAATTATGTGAGATGTCTTCTGAATAAATTCAACATGCATGACTCCAAACTAATGTCAACTCTAATTGTGGTTGGGACAAAACATTGAAAGAATGGGAATGGGAAATATATCAATCCAACCTTTTATAGAAGAATCATTGGAAGATTATTATATCTGACTAAAACATGACCAGATATCGTCTTTGCAGCATGTTTAGCAGCTAGATTCTAAAGTGTACTAAAGTAAGAGTATCTATAAGTAGTTAAAAAATAATGATATATATTCAAGGTACTCTCAATTTTGGATTATACTTTACAGTAGGAAGATATAATGAATTATTTTAATTGTATTATTCTGACTGGACTAGAGATATGGTGGATTGAAATTCCACAAATGGTGGTAAATTATTCATAGGAAACAAATGTGTGGTACGGTTGAGTAAGAAACAAGAAATAACTTCTATTAGTATAAATGAATTAGAGTATATCTCTGTGAAAAAGGCATGCATTCAACTATTTTAATTGAATCAACAACTTACTAATCTTTCTAATGATGTGAAACAACTGATGGTGATACACTATGACAACAATAGGTAATAGATCTCATGAAAAATTTGGTTCAACACTCTCATACCAAACATATTGAGATTAGATATCACTTCATCAAAGAAAAATTTGAACATGGTGTAGTTAAAATGGATCATGTTGGAACTAATGATCAAGTGGATAACATCCTAACTAAGCCTTTTTCAGCACCAATGTTCAAGAAACATCAGTTTAAACTCAATTTTCAGCCACCTCCTAGTGCATGAGGAGGTTATAGTAGGTATGCACTCCCCATTTGTGTTAACTATTTTAATATATTTATGGATATGATATAGGTATATGGGGGAGATATGATATAGGGGGGTTTTGGGAAATAGAAGTAAAAATATAGATTCTTTGGGTTTATTTTAAAAGTGTGAGATAAGTGGAATTCAATTATTTTGAGGTTTGCAGGATTAATCGCTGGTCTATTGAGGAATAAAATCTTATGGAATGAGATTCTATTTTTTCACTCATGTTTTATACATCAGTTTCCTCTCACATAGACTTAGAGCGATGGATGATCTATTTCAATCTTGTCTTTTTGTTTATCAAGGATGGTGATTTATTGAATTTACCTATATATTATCAAAAAACCCAAAGTGGAAGATTGTTGGAACCAATGATTTTCATAGCTAGAAACAGGGTGTATTTTTTGTTTATTGTCAATCCACACATGGTTTGATCAGGGGTTTTTCAAGGTAATTAATATAATGGTGCAAGAGGATTTATTGATTAAGGTGGTATCATTTTCCAGGGTTTACCAAATTTTTGGAGCACAAAAACAAGAGGAAGGAGCAAGCTTTGTAAAATTTAGATTTCTAGGATTGAATCTTAAAATATATGGTGAAGGCATGGATTTTATGAATACTGGAGTTTCATGAAGATGTGGAGATTCAAAAAGGAATCTGGTGTTGTGAAGGTTTGAAGTTTCATGAAAGAGGCTTTGCAAAAATGGCTAATTTGTGATGGGATTATATTAAATCTACATGAATTAGATTAGCTTTGTGAATGAAATTATTTCACTAGAGATCAAAAAATAGAGTATGTTCTTGAAAATTAATGTTGAGGTTTGCAAAAATGTGGTGGTGATCTCAAAAGATTCATGAAGGAGGTGGTCAATAAATAAGCATCCACCCATCAGTTAAAACATGGAGAGATTTTGGATAAAGAGTGAAACACTCTAATTCCATAAAGAAACTTCATGAAAAACTCCATTTTAAAATCTATAACTCTTTTTGAACACAATATTTTTTTAATGTTTGGTTTAGAACTAATTAAAATTAAGCCATTTTAGAAAATGGGGTTATACAAAGGCTAGGAGATTCGAAATTTATTGGAGCTTTTAAATGGTTGGGAAATTTGTAAAGGTTGGGAGTTTCATAAAAGGTAGTGGGTTCATGAAGGCTGAAGTATATTTAAAATAAGGAGGGATTTTTGCAAAGGTTGGAGCTTCATGAATAGTTTTTTTTTTTTGAGCATTTATTTTTATTGAACAGTTCCTCCATGTGCATCAATTCAAGACTATAGTAAAAGTAGAGTCTCATGCTAATCATGGGAAAAGACTTAAATTCCCAATCTATTGAAGTGACATTCAAGTTTATAAATTGAGTAAGACTTCTACTAAGGTAGTGAGAAAGGAGGATTAGATGAAATTGATCTTATGGAGGTAGTGTGTTGTCCCTAAAATCCTTATAAAGGTAGTGTGCCTAGCACAAATTGAGAATGTCTGAACAATTGTAATCCACACTATCTAGTGAAACTTAGTGGATTTAGGTATAACTAATGCACTATTGGTTTATGCTCCTTGGACTATCCCTTAGTGGTAAACTAAGTAAAACTATTGTGTTGTGTCTATACACATGGATGTTTGGTAACTTCATTATTCCATCAAATAGGTTTTAAAAGTTCCTACAAACATGGGGAAATGGTCCATCTCTTTAAAAGAAGAATTTGACACCCTGATTCACCTCTCCCCTCTCAGGGTGTTCTAGGTTCCATTAATTTTTATTTTTATTTATTAGACAATTTCTATTAATTAAATTTAACACTACTAGAAAATAGGACTATCCCCATGCATCTATACCCACGGTTTAGAAAAAAAATTGATATAGGTGATATATTCTAATTTATACCCACAATTTTGTTAAAATTATGGGTATACATTTCCCTAATTTCACAATTTAATTGGGATCCCCCATGTGAACTCTCTCCTCCCCTCCCCGACATCTACCTCCCGACCCTCTCCTCCACTCCCCGACCTAAACCTCCCATCCTCCACCTCTGTCTCAATGTCCTAGCCTCTTCCTCTCTACCCCCAGCCCCTCTGGGCTCCCTCTCCTTCGGCGATGCCCCCACTCTCCGCTCTCATCTATATCTCCTTTGATGATGTCCCCCCTCCCCTATCATCTCCCTCTTCTCTTACAATGTCCCTCGGACCCCTTATTCTCTTCAGTATTGTGTGAGACCCCCCCTGTATGAACACCTTGCGCTACGTCCCCCTCTCTTAGCTCCCTCTCCTCCCACCAATTATCCCGAATTTATTGAGGGTTCTTGGTTGGTACTTCGAGGTAATCATTAAAATTATTTAATTCTTAAATTTCTTATATTTTTCATCTCTCTCATTTCCTGGTTTCATTTGGCCGATCCCTGGGGGTTTTGAGGTTCTGAGATTCTAACTTTGATCCTTGTTTCTAGGGAGTATCATGGTTCTCTTAGGTTTTCCGCATGTTTTGGAATCCACTACCGAAGGAAAATTATTTTAAGGCATATTTGGTTTGATAAATATTGAATAATGGAAATATGTCAATGTATTTCACATCCAAAATTGAGGATAAGCATCCTCTGAGCGGCATCTCACTTTCCTCGCAGCGGATAGGGTTTCTTCCTCGGCCCATCTCCCTCCCTCCTTCAGTGTGATTCAATCTCATCATTGGCCCTCTGGATCTACTCGGAGATGGTGTAGCTTGGCATCGGTTTGTCTCATGTGTCTATGATGTGGCTCAGAATTGAATCCATGTCCTCGACGATGATGAGGAATGTTGTGGTATTATGGCTTGGATCGGCATGGCTCGGCTTCTCGTTCTTGGTGATTTTCTCAGCATGGCTCTAGTTCGGTGTGGTTGGCTTCTCATTCTCAGCAATGTCGCGGCCTGGCATTGCCCTACTTCTCAGCTCGAATCAGTGCGGCTTGGAGACGTCTCCAGTGTGTTTCTAGTGCGGTCGACGACAGATATGGAGTGGCTCGGAGGGGGGAGGTATTGGCTATCTTTCGTGAGTTTATTACTGGTTTCTTGTTTGGTGATGTTTGTGATATGCTAAATGGCATTGAAAGTTGGTTTCTACTCGGATGGTGTTCAGATTTGTATTCTTATTATGGTTGGTGATGGTTTTTTTGATGTTTCATGTTCTTGGATCTACTTATTATTGTGATTCGTGTTCTTGCGGTGAATCTGTTGTGTGAATCTAGTTGATTCTGATTGAATCTATTGGGTGGTGTTTTCTACTGTGCAGTCAGAGGTACAAGGGTATGTGCTTCCATTTCTGCTTCATGGTTTGTTCCAGATGAGGTTTAAAGCTTTAGTTTTTATTAGATCATGGCTATTTATAATCATACATTTGAGGGGGTATGGCTTTTTCCATCGGTACCAGGCCCGTGCATCATTGCACGGGATAGCTAGCTGAGTAGCGATGAGAAGGTGGAAGCTGGACTGATTGTTTTATGTTGGGGAGGGGATTCCCTTGTTGTTTTGATTTTGTTTTATGTATTTTGATCCTTTGGGGCACATTTTAATGTTTTATGTCCTTGAAGTCATGTTAGGTTCCCCTTCATCCTTAAAAGGGGATTATGATATAATAAAAAAATAATTTTTAGTCAGTATTTCACAGCCAAAATCGATGTGTTATCATTCCATTTTCATCTTATTTATGTGTAATTTTCTTGTATGATTTTCCAGTTCTCTTTATTTGTGTATATGTGAGTGAAAGAAAACACTTTATGTCCTATTATATTTGACTTCTTATTTATGATTACAGAATAAAGGTTATGCATCTACCCATGAAGCGGTATTATTGAAATTTTAGGCTAAAGTTGAATAGATACATAAACAAGCCTTGGAACCAAAGATTTGTATAATACAGAGAGTGATACTATCTATCATTTTGTTGGTTTTCCTTTATTATTGCACTGAATTTTTTATCTTACCTCTTAAGAAATTAAAGTTTTTATTATGATATGTCTTTGCATATAATAGCTCATTGTTGCTATGTAGTAATAAAATAGTGCAGTGGAGGTTGAGTTGGATTTTGATCTCAATGTGATACCCCCCCTATGATTTCATAGGAGGTTACTACTTCCCTTGAATATTTAATTCAAGGGAACATTCTTGAAGTAATATTGGTGATATTTTTTAAATTCTTTGTGATTTACATATGTGAATTATCAAAATCTAATTTTTGGATCAGAAAATATTGTCTTTCATATTAAAGGTGTTGTGAAAGAGGAATCTTGGTGACATATATTGGTTTTAAAGGTTCAATGTTAATGCACTATTATTTTTTGTTTTCATTTTTATTTAGGGAATACACTTGGAATAGTGTTTTGATTGATTTTAGTAAGAAAAGGATATAGTGTGTTTAGAATAGTTTACAACCAGTTTAATTGCATTAAATTGGTATAGTTCATGGGAAAAACATGTTTTTTATAGTGTTTTGTATAATGGAAATTTAATTTGTGTTAATGAAAATTTAAAAAAACATTTAAATGAGTTGTTACACCTTATGGGATGTCATTCTGGTTATGGAACTAAAATGACTATGAACTTAGAATGTTTTTATTTTATATCTTGTGTGTTTTTATTTTACATATTGTGTTTTTTTTAGGCCGGTTCTAGCCACCTCCATCAAGGTCAGTGGGCTCACCATGGGTTTCAGGTATGTTTTGTTCCGTTTCAATTCTTTTCTTTTTTTTATTTAGGGGTTTTGGTGTTTTGAGTTTCTAATGTTTTTTTAGAGTATTTTGGACCTACTACGGTGGTTTTAGGTAACCATTGTTAAAGGATACTTGCACATGTTTTCAGAGGTAGTAATATATATATATATATATATATATATAATTTCTCCCATATACATATATATTCACTCATGGTCGTGTGAATATATATATTGGGGCTAGGTGTGCTTATGTATATATATGAAAAATACATATGTGTGTAAGGTAAAAGGTTATATGCAAGTATAAACATATATGTAAGGATCCCATTGTATATGTTTTTCCATGAAAATATGTACATAGGGACTAGGTATCCTTATATATATGCAAAATTGCATATGTGTGCAAGCAGTAAAGGGAAGATTTGAGTTGTCATTGTCATAAGTAGAGTGCCTTGAGTTTGAGGTAGGTTCCCTTATGTACTGGCCTTTAAATTTAAAGAATCTTTGATTGATTATATTTCGAACAATGTTTTCATACTAAATAGTGATATATATTTCTTTTAATAATTGTCCTGAACAGACTTGACGAAAAAAAACTAACCGGCACCAGTTATATTCAGCTAGAAAATTAGAAAATGATTTTTATCCCCCCCCCCTCACATACAACCATCTCATTTAATACCCCCACCAAACATCCAACAACCCCAAAATATATTTATGTATAAAAGTACAATGATTCCCTTTCCATTAGAAACTACTACCCAACCAATACCAACTACCCTCTCACTGCACAAATATCCCCAACAACCCCACGTACCTAACAGAGTAAAACACAATATTCCTAAATGATTCTAGAATAAATTAAATTACCCTATACTGAACAAATTAATTAAAACTAACTAGATATATAAGAACTCATATCATATTGTAACAAATTGAATCATACATAATCAATATAATCAAGTTATACCTCTCCTGATTTTCCTTAATTAGGATTGCATCAAATATATCGAACCAAGATGAATGACAGTAAACCAAACAAAATAAGATTAAGAAATGTAAACCCAAAATGATTTGAACTAAATAAATTGGAACCCTAGAAACCCATAATGGATAGAATAAAACCAAATAAAAAATAGAATCAAACATTTTAAAAAATATCATAAACTAACCAAACCTTACTGGTAATGTAAATCAGATCAACCAAAATAGATCTCGAATGATCAAAATCAAGAAAATGGAATTAAAATAGAAAAAAAATAGATGAAAGTAATTTGGACCAAGTCAAACTAATCTAACTTAAACTAATATGATATTACAAAATATGGATAAAATTTGACCAAATATAATGAATTCAAACTAATATGATCGTAACTGACTTGAACTGAACTGAACTGAACTAAACCAAACTGATATGAACCAAATAAAATCAAAATGAATCGATAAGAACCCAAATAAATGAAATTTTCCAAGATAATATTAAAAAAAAAAGACAAACTAAATCTAATGAAAATGTCCCAAAAAATTGTATAGAAAAAAGAAAACCCAACATTTCTTGATTTATGATAACTCAATCCAAACTAAAATGAATGGAAAAAACTAAAATCAACCATACGTTGAAAATACTTAACTAAAACAAAACATGATTTAAATGAACATAATCAATTAAATTTGGTATGAAATAAATAAAACAAAATTGAGTTGTATGAAACTAATGTAATGTGAACTAGGCCAAATATAAATAACCAGTATTAACCAAGTTAAACTATACATAACATAACCAAGAAAAATCGAGCCTAGCTAAACAAAACCAGAAAATATATGGAATCACATACTTTAGAACAAATATAATATGTTTCCTTCTTACTTGTAAGAACATGTTTTGACCCATGGGAATTGTGGTTCTTATATTGGGGTAGTGAATTGTATAGTCACAAGAGCCAAGTATGCTCTAGTTTAGTTTTTATTTTATTTTCTTTATCACATCGGCCACTTAGGACTTTTAGTGATTTCTACATATGGAGGGTGGTTATATTCTGCAAAGGGGGATAGAAGGTCACTGGAGGTAGCTACACATTTATCTTTGAAAGGGAGGGAGATTAGGGTAGTTGAGGGATTAATTAGTGTGTTTCATTTTTTTCTACCTTTTCACTATGTTGTTTCTTTATTTTATTTTCCTTCGGTGTGGACGTCCGACATGTGGATGAGTTGTGCAAAAAAAAAATTGCTGCTATTTTAATTAATTGTTTGTGGAAAAAATCATTCCTGAGTGGTGATTCCTTGATGCTCAGGCACTTATACCAACCTATGGGTGTAGCCAATCCACCTTAGTCTATCCTAGTATTTTTATATTAGATTCTATATTTGAACCATGGGAGGGCCTAGGAAATATGGATAATTAGGGAGGGATTGGGAATGTCTAAGAATGAATTGTGAATTCCCATGAATAAGGATTAAGGAAATCAGAATTTATAATGAGAAGATATGGGAGACTATGCAATATATATTGATTCTAGAAATGTTATGGGTATTAAAGATGGTGAAATGGTAATAAGTCGATACTACTAAATGGAAATACACATTCATAAACAATTTGATAATGTAATATCAGATCATGAGCTAATGTACATTGTTGGAGTTGATGATTAGACTCTATATCAATGCATCTATATAAATACATTGGTGCCTAAAATACTCTATCATACACTAGATAGTTTGGTTTGAAATTCCTAGTAAAATATTCATTGACCTCCCATAGGTTTTAGTCAAATTTAATTTTAATTATTTCACTTCAAATCACCATTCATCAATTCCAAGAACTAATATGACCATGAATCAACTAGGAATCTCACTCTACTATTCTAGGTGGATAGACTGGTTCAGTAGGCTAGCGATGGATAGAAACTCAACTGCTATGATGGGTTGAGTACTATAATTGATTACTCGTCATCTAGGTGGGTTTAATATGAGTATATTGAGAGATCAGATTATTTTGATGTTGATAATTATTACTATGCACTTTAAATTTTAATGCAAGAAAAGAGCGAGGAGTAACAGAAAGGAAACATATAAACACATCAGCTACTATACATATATTTCCAAATTATCCTAAGTACTTGAAATCAGATATCCCAAGACAAGTCTTCATAAATTTAGAAGTCCAGATACTCCTGAATATGGTTTCTAATTTAACCAATAAATTCATTATCAAAGGATTTGTTCATTATTTTCATGTTTGATACAAAGTTCATTACTTCACTGAATTTTTTTTCTTTATAGTAGTCACCCACAAAAATCATGTAAGATAGTTTATTGGGATCACATTTGTGTTGAACCATATATCTGATCACATCATTAGCTTCAGAAAACATTCCATGCTCCAAGTAGCCTGCTATGAAAGTATTATATGTAATTATACATGGATGTATTCCTCTACTTGTCATCATTGACAGAATTCTCAAGGCCTCTTGCATGAGCCCTTGTCTACAAAACCCTTTTATAACAGTTTTGTAAGAGAAAATTTTTGGCTTTACATTACCTTCTATCAGCCCCTTCAGAATTTCTTCTACTTTCCAACTATCACCTCTCCTAGCATACAAGTCCATAAATCTATTGTAACTGACAAGATTTGGTTGCAAACCATGCCCATGGATAGTGTGGAGGATATCATGGTATTGAAAAAACATATCATTCTAAATAAATATTGAGTCCATTGAATTAAATATGACCAAATCAATTTTGTGCCTTTTTATTTTCAATTCGTTGAATTCCTTTTCCATGTTTATCAGAGATCTAAGCTTAAAGTTTACAAGAACCAATGTTTGTAAAAGATTAAATCTGGGGAAGATGTGACCACAGTAAATTTCATTTTCAATTTTCTCTATCCCATTTCTTCTTCTTCCCTTTTCATAACAATGAAGCATAAATGAGTATGATGCTTCTGTGGGCTTGAAGCCTTTATTTCTTATGTCTAGAATGACATATTCCACTACTTTACAATCTCCCAACTGAGCTAGTGCATTTAGAAAGGCATTATAAGTATTAATATATGAATTAAACCCATTAAAAACCATTTCATCGTAAATTTTGGGAGCATTAACTGCATACCCACTGCTTCTATAGACCCAAATCAAAGTGTTAAATGTTGTTGGACTCCTCTTGTTTTAATGATCACAAATCTAGTTTATCTCTTGTAAATGATGTTCAATATTGTTATATTGAGTTTCATTATGGTTATGTTTAATCTTAATATATTCCATGAGTATTAATTCTTAAGAAAGATTGTATATATTTGGTAAAGTATGAGTTTCCAATAAGCTGAACTCGCAGTCACCGTTATTGTGACCAAACGGTCTCACTATTTAGTCTTAAAATCAGTAAAGTATGAGTCACCATTAAAGTGACACCACTGTATCATGCTACAGGTTTCAAAACTTGTAATATACTAGAAACTATTGTATCAAGATACTGGTTCAAAATTTTTGAAAAGGAACAGACACCATTTTAATGAAATTATTGCCAGTTACACCGTTTCTCACAAAGGACCTGACACCGTTGCCGCAACATTGTTGCTGCAACACCATTGTTGCAACACCATTGCATTGTCTAACCAATTCAAAAATTTCACAAATTATGAGACACCAGTCTAGAGAAACTGCTTAGAAGTAAATGGCGATTCATCACTGACTATGAAACCACTCCTGACTCACTATTCCTATGTCACCAATGACCATGGTATTGTTCTATACTTATCCATTTCTGCCATATTTCAATTAAATTCAAAATTATTTATAATATTAATATTTGAAATATTTAATGATATTGATATTATTAATTATTCTTATAGACATGCTAGTAGATATTACAAGGTATGAGGTGTGGAAATCTTGCTTCTTGTCAGCGAAAACACAAACACCTAAGGGTTAATATATTATGGTGCATGAGATGAAGAAGAGAGAGTGACACACAACAAACCACATAGAAGAGTTGTGATAATCCATATTGCTTATTGTGAGATAAATAATAACTCACTGTGAACCATCATACAAACATCCTTGAAGTATCATCAACTCAAAGAAGAAGAAGAGTTGTGAATAACATCTCATTGAACTAGAAAACAGAACACAGAACTCACAACACTCTGTTTCTGAGTCTATTTCCAAAAGAGGACCCTAGCTTCAAATTTGATACATTCAAAGAGTACAGAACTTTATAGAACAACACTCCAAGCATTTCTAATCCCTTATTATTATATTATGCTATGTTGTGTACTATTTTATTATTCCCTTGTGCAGTGTGTGCATCTGTATTAAAAACACACACTATCTCCTATGTTAAACTAGAGGATAAAAGATATCCTCTCACCACTACTCTCTTACACAATTTTACTCCCACATATAACTATGTAAAAGGTCTCTGTGTGACTTGGTTATATTTTGTTCCCACATAAAACTGTGGTACAAGTCTAGTTGACCCGGATAGCTTGTATGATGTTGTAAACACCAATCCAGGGTGTGGATCAATATTGTTTATATATATTTTTTGTGGTGGTAGGTGATCACCAAGGGGAGGGGACTAAGTATTTATTGGATATTGAACCTATTTTTTTATCCGTTGTCTTCATGTTTTGTTTTTCTATCTGTCTTTGTTTATTCAAACAAAAAAATTACTTTACTTTTATATTTAATCTTTGATAGTGTTTGTTCTGGAATTTTTTTAGTATACTAATTTCAAAAGTTGAAGTAAATTCCTAAATTACTTTAATTGAGAATTAATCAATATTTTATAAGTCATTCAAACAAGTAAATATTTTAAAAATCTACTACATTGATTTACTGTTATGTTTGAATTTAAATTGGGGGAATTTCAAATTAATAATTTTTAATAGAAATTTTTATAGGAACTCAATTCACCCCCCTTTGGAGTGTCCTACTCTAACCAATATTTAGTATCAGAGGATATTTTTAAACTATTATTTTCAAATCTTTTCAACTGTGATTTTAGTTGTATTTTAAAAATCTCTAAATTTCTATTAGTTTTAAATTTTTAGGTCTTTAAAAAATATTCTCTTTATTATTTTGTATGGATAATAGATAGGAAGGTACTACTACAAACAGACCTCCTTAAATTAATGGTAAAAATTATTCCCAATGGAAAATAAAGATTAAAATACACTTATAAAGTATGGGGTTTGATATTTGGACTGTAATAGAAGATAAATATGATATACCAGACACTCCAAGAACTATATAGATTGATTCCACAAAAAAATGTTTATAATAATAATTGTAAAACTATGAATGCCTTGTTTTGTGCTTTAGGGGATGAAGAATTTAATATAATTTCTACATGTAAATATGCCTATGAAATTTGGGATACCTTAGTTGTGACGTCCCAGACCTGGATGCCAATTAATGGTGCCCTGATACTGGTGGGCCACATGTCCTCAAGCGCATCTCCTAGAATTATAGATACTGCCAACTAGCAATGAGGGACTAGGGTGTGTTCATGGGGAGACTATTCCCTCATTACCAAAGTGTAGCACAGCGAATGTAGGTAAACATATGTAAACAGTGGAACTGATATAAGTAAATAAAAGGAATAGAAAAAAATAGAGACAAAAATAACAATAAAAACTGCAATAGTATTCAACAACTGATGATATGTCATGTCACTAGAAAATTGGAAAAAATGGATACAAGATATTAGGCATAACACATTCCACCAAAGTATAAAGGAAATAAAAGACTATCCCAAGCATCATGAGATAACACTCAATCCTCTACTATCAAGATCCAATATAAATAGAAATAAATCAAGTGTTCAAATCCATATGATTCCCTTTTTCAAAGCCTGTAGTCATGTAATCTACTCTGGGTACCAAACGGTGCTCGGAGAGGGTGTGAGATAAATCTTGGTGGGATACCACCAATGGTGTAGATAACATTCGGCATGTTTAATTGAAATATAACAGTGTGAAATCATGCATATACATAAAGTAATGAATTATTATGTAACTAAATACCCAAGTACCTGCTTCAGCCCTCATCTAGTATTTAAACATGTAACTAGTTCATTTAATTAAGTAATTAGAAATTTTCTATAGATAGATCATGTGAGGAATATCCAACACTAACATCAGCTCATGATATTATAGATAAAAAAAGGTTCCAAGATATAACAAGTAAACTTATAATTATAATTGATAATGAAGTTCTATGTTTAGAGCCATGTCAGCATAGACCTCAAGGGTCACCAACTCAGTAATCACTATATCATGTCATGTAGTAAGAGTGTAATCCAAAGAGTGTAATCCAAGGCATTCCAAAATTAGTTTCACTATCGATTCCCAAGAGTTCATCCAAGGTAAAGTAGGGTTAAGTAGTGATTGGTCCCAATGGGATTTAACCATGGCACCTACTAATCAATGTTGGATCCAAGGATTGTATCCAAGGCATCCTATAATGATAATGAAAGTGATCCTATATTGTCATACCGAGCATCCAATAACAGAAAAGGATCGAGATCTAGGTGGTTATCAACCTAAGCAAACTGTATCCATGAATTTGAATGGGGTTCATCATACTATCATTTCAGATTGGAAATCTCATTTCACTTAAAGGTTCTAGAAGGGTTTTCAAAAATCTATGGGAACTCAAGTGATTCTAAGAACAGTTTTTCACCCTCAGACCGATGGACAATCAGAATGGAAGATACAGGTTCTAGAGGATAGGCTCCGAGCATTTGTCCTTTATTTTGATAGTTCTTGGGAAAAGTGTATTCATCTCATCAAGTTCACTTATAATAATAGTTTTTAGGAAACTATTAGAATGGATCCTTTTGAAGCTTGTATGTTAGGCCATGTAATTCACACCTATGCGGGATAGAGGCAGGTGAGGCAGCCCTACTAGGTCCTAGTCTTGTTCAGGAGAATTTAGAGTAGGTTCATCTAATCAAAAAGCATATGACTACTGCTTAGTCTAGAAAAAAATATTTTACCAATTGTTGTCAACGACCTCTAGAGTTAGAGGTTAGTGATCGTGTGTTTCTTTGGGTATCGCCCAGAATAGGGAATAGATGATTAGAGAATCATGGAAAGATGTCTCCTCATTACGTAATAAATTCTCATTAAATAATAAATAATACCAATGTAGAATCATGCATGAAGTATACTATTCAATGGTAAAAGACATGTCCTTGAAAAACAAAATATTGAGAAGAGAAGAAGTGGACTTGAATCTCAATATAAAGAAAATGAGAACTAAGGTGAAGGAGTAAAGTGATATGATAGAAGATTATTTCCAATAGATTATAAATCAAATGGACATGGATAAGGAGATAAATTTTATAATCATATCTCTTAAAACCCAACTAAAGAAAAGAGATAATCGGATATGGATGTTTATTCAAATATTAAAGTTTTGGTTACTCATTTAAAAGAGAAATAAGTAAAAATAATAGATCTTGAGGAAAATATGAATGAAACTAAAGTGAAAAAAGAATATACCTTCAAAATCTATATCAACATGTGTAGTAACAAAGAGGAACCCATATCTGAAATATATAAGTAAAGGGGTGTCCCATGAAAAATCTAGAATTATAGTCCCACAAAATATGAAAGCACCAAAGTGTTTTTATTTTTTAAAATTTGGGAACATCATGAGTTGATGTTTTGAAGCCAAAAATCCTAAATATGTTATAAGAACTCCAATATTTCCAACATCTCAATCAAGGAGAGACCAAATGAGGCATTACTTTTATGGTAAATCTTTCATTTATTCTAACCTTAATTATATAATAAAGAATTTCACTTGGAGGAATGCATGGATGGGTAAATAATCCATATAGAGACACTATAATCATATGACTTGCACGGAAATTGTTTATCCTATAAAAAGACTTATTAAAATAGAAAATAGGGTCAATGTTTTGGAGGATAAAATGGCATCTCAACAAATGGTGTATCATGCACCAAAATCTGAGCACTCAGAACAACAATATTGGAAGAAAAGAATATAAATTTGGAAGAAAAAACAAGAGGTTTGTTCTAGGTATGAAGGAGGTGGTAAAAGTTATTCCAAAAAAAATATTAAATTTATTTGAAGAATATATGTGCACAATCCATGAAGCATGTTAACAAAAATTAAATCACATCCCATAATGATTTTATAAAGAAGAAGAAAGAAAGGATGAGAGAAACCTCTCGCCTTAAATGTTTCATCTAATGAAACAAGAGGTTCCTTCTTATTCCATATTATTTTATGTTTTTTGAGCTAAAATGTAGGTAATTGAAGGATATTTTTTTCATCATGGAATTTTTCAATTTCCATGATGATGAATGAGTGAATCCCTTAAGGGGGAGCTTACATGAAGTTTGAGGTATTCCAATCACACTCTCCTGCCTCATTATTAAATGTATTTATTAAAGGGGAGTGCTTTGTTGATGAAAATATGAGATAAAGGGGAATTTATTCTTATAAACATAAAATTTATGATGTTTTTATTAAATTGTGTGTAGGATTTTTCATTTCTTTGGTAAATAAGATTATTTACCCCTTATCTAGAGAATTGAGAAATATATGAGCTTAGTATCACATGTGAGTAATTTTTATGGACAACTTAAATAACCTTTGTTATATCTCTCTTTTTTATATATTGGGTTATCCCATATAGCCTTATAGTTGATTAAATAAAGGAACTTTTCCAATTATCATGTGATATCATTCCTTCCTTTAAAATAGGGAAGAATATGTTTTTGAAAAAAAAATGAGATGAGAAGTCCCCACTTACCCTTTAAATTTTATTATCAATAATGGGGAGAAGAATTGGATCCCACATATTTAATTTTATGATGTGAAGAGATATTGACAACAAAAAAACAAAGGGGGATTATTGAGATCAATTTTTAATTTGTTGTTAATATTGTGTCAATATGTGTTTGATGTGTTGATGGTGAAGTGGTGATGCTTGTAGAATTTTTATGGATTCATATTGTATCGTTGGATGACATTATTGGACAATTATCCTTGTTAATTATAAAGATTTATTGAACTATTCTTCAGTTCCAAATACATGTGAATGAGGAATTTTATGAAGTGCATAATCTTTACAATGAGTTTAAGAAGACCATAAAAATATTTATTTTCATAATGATTTGAATATTTACATTAAAAACAAAGTAATTTCATGAAGAGGAGTTAAATAAGGTCATGCAATATATATATAATGAAGAATAATCTTGATTTTTTGGATTCAAGTTATAAGATTTTGGTAATTAATTATTATGGGAGAATACTAAAAATATTTCCAACTACCTAAGTTAGATAAAGGTATCTATAGACACTACTTAGGTGGGTTGATAAACCTCTATATATAAAGGAAGTGGATGAGTGAGAACCTTCATGGATACATAGAGGAGTGCAAGTGTGTGCATAGTGACCATAAGAGCATGAACTGGGCACACATGGAGGTTCTCAAGTGGACTGAATAGGTGAGGCATGGCCCAGTGAGGGCATGGGTGCAAAGTATTTTGGGTGTTGAGCCCTGCTACTAGCTCGACCAGTCAGTGACACAACATCACTTATTAATAACTCCTCAATATTGTAGATATCTGATATGGGATGAAGTCATGTGCTATATCATTCACCTATATTAAATCATACATACATTTCTCTAGATGTTAGATTTTATCATTCTGAGACATCTAATAATGTTTTGCAATCATCCTCTTCCTCCATATGATAGAGGGTTCTACTATTCATGGTTCTTACATTATTTACAAGATGTAGAAATCATGTTGAATCAAAATTGGTGAACTAAAAGGACTCTTTGACATAAATAAAGGCCATGTTGACCTCTAGAGATCTAGGTGACTCTTAAATACATGCTACATGTGATATTCACACATCGACCATGCATGAAAATAAAGAGATTGGGTAGTGATATCACCAAATGAAGTAGAGCCTTCGGATGAAGTAAATTCATGAGGTATGTTTGAGATAAATGGACATGCATGTAGTTACACTTTTTATTCATGTAATATTGAGTAATAAAATTTAATGAGGCTAATTTCCATGTGAAGTATAAAAGAAACCCAATCCTTCTAGTATATTCATTTATAGTGGGAAGCATGTGGGATTCATGAATGTTTTGTGAAATGATAAGATTTCATGATGCTTTAATATCCACATTAATAAAATAAATATAAGGTTATCCATGGGTATTTACTTATGTATCATTAAGAATGAAGAGCCCAATATTTTGATATATGAGTGTGGTATTTATCTGTGTGAACAGAAGAGTTGTATAATGAAGGGGGCATAAGTCTTTGGGCATTTATTTACAGCATGTTGTGTATGTGTTTCATGAGTTTGAGCTTCTCATCAGCTACATTATAGGGTTTTTCCATCACCAAAGAAGCTCCATGATGATTATTTGGCCACACTGTAACCTTTATATTGCACTATGGAAGCCTTGAATTTAATATAAATAATTAATTAAAACAATAGTGGGATAATCCATGGAATTTAATATTGTACCATAATTAAATATTTGAGATTTTTAGTTCTAGAAAATGTGAGGGTGTTTCATCGTGGAAGAATCACTACACTATAAGGGATACTATGATTCTCCATAAAAAATATGGATACACCGTAGTAGCCATGAAAAATAAATGAGGAAGAATAATACCCTCTATATTTTTTGATATTAAAGAGTGAGGAAATAAATACCCAATAGTTAGTGGGTACTCGCATTTAAATGAGGGAGATTAAATGTGTTATTTATAACAGATTTAAATCATGTAATAAATGATTTATTATCACATTCACATTTATTTTTTTATTTTGGATGAATTTTTTATATAGTTGATTAATAATTTGAGTGAGAATAATAATGAAATATATTTTTGAGAACCCAATACACCAAATTATTTAATAAAGAGTTTGAAGATAAGATCCTTTAAAGAAGGATCAACCTGTGTTCCTAAGTATTCAATGATTAAGAAAAATCTATATTACACCAAATCTGGAACGAGTCATGTGACCAAAATTGCTAAAGTTCTTGAGGAAGTACATGAGAAAGTTTTATCCATCAGGATTATGGAGGAAGATCAAGAGATATTATTATAGTGGATCATCGAGAAGAAGAAGGCACTTGTGACTGGGAGAGTATAACCAGATGTTGAAAAGGCATGAGGAGAAGAATATGGTTGGGGGTATAACCAACTAAGGAAAAATAGTTGGATCATTGGGGGGTATAATCAGGATCAATTAGAGGATCGACTACTAGGGTTTATAACAAATTGATGCCTAAACCACTGTAATTAATTATAAGATTATATTTTAGAATTCATGTTGGGGTATATAACCAACATGGAAAGGGGTGGGTCTTTGTACTAAACCATATAAATACTATATACTAGTCTCTATTATATTACAAAAACACATGAGGTGAGATTAGAGATGATCATTGAGTGGATCTAGAACTTGAAAAAATTTAAAGAGGTTAAATTAAAATAATATTTCCTAAAATGAGTGTACCATCGATTCACCCCCCCTAGTAGCACCTAACTGGTCCATGTATTATACAATTCAGAAGATCTATTTTTAGGTTTTAGAATACCTTTTTTGAAATCTTACATTGTAAAAAGGATGATAAAATATTCTTTTTAAAATAATAGAAGGGAAATATGAAGGTAACATGAGGTGACACATAATTAATCTTCCAAAAAAATCATTGGTGGGAAGTCAAATTATAGATAAGCAGGGGAAATAATTGTTTAAGATAATGTAAAATATTATCAATAATTATATACTTTTTTAGGAATAATTTCATCAAGGTAAAAAAATTTAATTTAAAAATTAATTTTCTATATAGAGGAAAATAAATTATCATGAAATAAAATTACAGGGTGTAAGTAACTAATCATATAAGTATGAAGTTCAAGATGAAACATAATAACATAAAGAAAGGGGGTTTGATTTAAACAAAACCTTACAATGTTGTAGTATTTAAAATTGAAAAAAAATCAATAAAAGGTGGAATGTGAGATTGAATTTTAAAATAACATTAATTTTATGATATTTATGAAAAAAATAAATCTATTTCCAATACATATACCAAAAAAATAGACAAGTGGTGAATATGATTTATATCTCAATGAAAAAAATTGAGATCTAAAAACCCTTACCTTAGGTCCTAATTCATTCCGCGTGTGCACCTAAAATTTTGGATAATCAAATTATTTTTATTAAAAACTTCATTAATATCCTTATTTATATTTATTTCACATGATAAGGTCTATTTATT
The DNA here is from genome assembly GCA_963277665.1 of Viscum album. Taxonomy (NCBI): domain Eukaryota; kingdom Viridiplantae; phylum Streptophyta; class Magnoliopsida; order Santalales; family Viscaceae; genus Viscum; species Viscum album. The sequence continues at coordinate 165,676,975 of OY728165.1, read as the reverse complement.
ATCATTTTTTATTTATTTTTAATATATTTTTTTCTTATTTCGGTTACTTGGGGTTGTTCAGTTAATTTCTCCATAACCATTTCAATTTATAGAACATGGTAAAATATTTTGTAAAATAAATTCATAAACTCTATAATTGTGGAGATTTATGTTCTTTATTATTACATTATAACAATTTTTATACAATTTAATAGGTTATCTCAAAATTTATGCAAATTAATAAAGGTTCCTTGGTTAATTCATTTAAGGTGGTTAAAGTTGCAATAATTCTTTATCATTAATATTGTTTATATATTGTAAAATTTTATAATTAAATAATGTAAAAATTATCATAAATATCACTTTTATACATTACATACATTTTTAAAATCATTAATGTTAGGCAGTTATGGGAAAACACAATACATCGTTTCATGGAGGCGATAATTTTCACATACACTAACGATGCTATCATTTTTCATGGAATGGGAGGGGGTATAAAAAATAAAATAATTATCATTTAATAATATTAATCATGTTAGAATTATTATATATTTTCATTGAATAAATATTTTTTACCAACCCTTTAAAATTTTAATAAAAAATAGAAGTAGTAATTTATAGAAGCGATAGTCCGCACAAACGCATGATGATGTTTTCATTTTTCTCAATGATTTTAGTAGAAGATATAAAATGGATATTTAATTATTATAATAAAATGTAAATATATTATATTTTTTTAACCATACCCTCATGTATAGAGAGTACTTTATGTGGTAGAGGAAGAAAAGAACTAGGAAATTTGGGTTGAGAGCATTACCTCTCTCTTTGGAAGTTCTCCCTTGGGTGACTCCTTAAGGATACTTAGATTCTTATTTTGGAAAGACAAAGGCTTCTAATAAGTGGGAAGAGGGATGAGTAAAGGATAGGGTAGAATTTTTTTGGATATAAATATTTGGAATGGGTGGAGAAATTTTTTGGAAGTGATCCCCTTTTATAAGTTGGGGGAAATGGAATTTTTGAATATACTCATTACTTTTCAAGGATATCATAAAACTATTCCAAGATAAAAGAGATTAAAAGTATAAAATAATTTATATAGTATGATCCTTATTCAATCATATCTCATATAAATATTTTTTTAAATGTTTTAAGTCATGTTCCCCTTGATAACTACTTTTACCATTTAGGTTTTTTCTGAGGTAATTAAATGTTAACCTATGTAATTTATTTTTATGCCTAGAAATTAAATGAAATTTATTAAATAATTTGGAAATAATTATTAAAAATATAAAATTAATTTTATTTTAAATAATTTATCAAGGTTATAAAACTTAAAAAATAATAATAAATGTACTTGGCATCAAAAACAATTTTTTTTTAAAGTATCCATTTTTACGCTTAAAACATAATTATGACAAAATTAAGTATATTTTTGATTTCCATGAAATTAATTAGTTTATTTTTAAATAAATTATGTTTATGAAGATTTTAAATCAATCCAATAACAAATTTCATCTTGTGAAGGCTTAATAATAAAAATGACTTAAAACATTTTTTATCTGAATAAAAGATTGATTAAGTTTTAGAATGTTAAACATGGGTTTTATAAATTCAACATAGTATTTTTAAATGTATAATATTTAACACTTAAATATATTTTTTATAATAAGAATTTTTTATAAGTTTTTAAGTTGTGATTACTTCATGATAATGTTTTAAATATTACAGTATTATTAAAACAATATATTTTTACTATTCACCTAAAAATCAATTATCATAAAAAAATAAAAATTAATACTAAGGTAATTTTGATATGTTGAATTCAAAAATTAATTTAATTTTATTAAATTAGAGTTCATAAATTTGAAATTTTAACTTTTAAATAAAATAATAAAATATAATGAAAATGTTTTTATAAGAAAATAACTTTTCAAAGTATTAACTATTCATATTATTATTTTCTATCAATTATTAATAAAATTAGTGTTAATATATTATTAATATAAAAATATATATTATTTCTATAAATAATATAACTTATATATAATATATTTATTTTCTTAAAATAAAGTGCATAAAAATATGATTTTTGAAAAAATATTTTTAACCATAAGGTGGGTGTATTAGTTATCTTTCTACACTAATTAAATTTTATCAATGAATTAGTATTTAAAATGAACTTTATTAATATATATATTAAATAAATCAAGTTACCTCTATTTATACCATCCAAATTTATGGATATATTATAACTGATATATATAAATTTGTTGTTGGTTTTGGTTTGGTGTTTGTGTGTAAAGGAAGTTATTAAACATGGTATTTATTTTAAAGAAAAAAATTAAAACTAAATTATCGGGTCATTACATTCTCCCCTCCTTCAATAAATTGTTTCCTTATAATTTGAATTACTACTCAGTAATAAATATGTTAAGAATGGCCTTAAGATAGTCATGACATGGGATTTGATTTCTAATGAGGTATAAACCTTAGTGTCTTAGTTAAGTCTAGAAAACTCATTTATTCCTTTATAATAGAAATATTACAATATGGGGTTTCTTCCTAAAAATTTATGCTAAATACTCCTCGTGATTTTGGTTAAGACCTATATAATGGAATTAATTTTCCTAGAGGGTTCCTCATCATTCATGCAGTGATAAGTGTTCATAAGTTGATTTAAGATATGTGATATGATCTCTCTATTTAGTTATTATAGTTTTTATGAGGATATAGTTAATCCATTCCCAAAATTACATCTAATTCATCTAAAGGAAGTCTAATAAGACTTGTATGAATCATAATCCCATAAACCTTGAATAATATTTACATACCTTGGATACAATAATGATACCACTATGTGTTTTTATTTCAAAAGGTAATAGTTTATGAAAACATACATCCATAGATCTAGAGTGATGAATAATTGTATCAAGCACCACTTAATTATCACTATCCAATTAAATAGTAATTGATACATAAGATTTTATTTTTTCCCATGGTATAAGAGATCTTTGGTGATTATTGTCATTTTAATTCCTTAGATTAGTGCATTGGTTTGCATAGTTCCCAAATTCCTCACATCTAAAACATCTAATTACTAGGGAATCCTTAGGGAGAAAATTATTTTTACCATCATGTTAACTTAAATACTTATTTTTCCTAAAAATAATATTTATTTATTCCCTTATTTACCATATATCAAGCATCTTATAGTTCCTTTTAATCATTACCCTAGGTGCCTCTTCCCACATTTTTACACAAAGGAAATTGAATCTTCATTACTTATCATCTCCATTACCTAAAATTCCATGAAAATTTATCCTTATATTTTTTGGTGTGTTTGGGAATCTAAATATTTTCAGGTTTTAAATCAAAATTCATGATATTTGGTTCGAAATAATCACAATATTTCTCAATCTAACTCTTATCTTGTTAGGTTTCTCATTGGGATAGTCTCTATTATATCCATAGCACCCATCATTAACTTGGTTCCTTCAGGATTCAACCATTACTAAAATGAAAAAAGGTTAACATGAATAATAAATAATTAATATCAAAAGATGATTATCATAAATTATCTCATGAAGAAACTCAACCCCAAATTGTCTTAATCTTTGAAACCATCACATTATCTTTCAGTTCTATATATATTTCATTATGTTGGGTTCTCTCATACTCCATAACTTATTCCTTAATATAATAAATTCTTAATAATAGCTCATAAATAGAATTTTATTGACCAAAGAATGTCCCCTAGGTGCATCAAAATAGGTGTGAAGTAAGGACTCTTTATCATAAAATGGGTGGCGATTGAGTTAATACCCAATATTACCCTTTCAGGGTTGCTACCCATAAGTATATTTGTGATAGATCCTTCATCCACTTGTATCATCCATAAAAGGTTATTATTTTTAGTAAAACCACACAATATCAACTTTACCAAAATTTCAAGATATTATCCTATACTTAGACTTATCCCTTAGACTTATCCCTAGGGTTTTCACTAAAGTTATCTTATCCTAATTCATAAAACAACTAAACTAATCCTCAAAAATAACTAAAATCTCCTCTGATACCAAATGAAATGATCCAATCTAAACATATTTTTATCTTATATCATTACTACAATTTAATCATTAAATCTCATAATAATCTCACATAGCTTGGAGAACCTTTTGGTTTAGTGTATTTTAGGACCAGTTACATAGGTAACTTATTTTATATAACTTGTGAGGCTTTCTCTATAATCAAACTCTTTTAGACCCCCTTCTAGTCTTCTCATAAGTTATACTTATATTTGTAACCTAGATAAGGGAAACATAATAAATGGATGATCTCAAACACTCAATAAGGGAAAACTTACCAATATTTCGTCAAGGGTTAGATCATAACATATGAGAAAACATGAGTAGAGCGGAATTTATTAGTAAAATAACATAGAAAAATAAGAGCTTTTTATAAATAATGAAAGACATGTAATCTCAAAAGAACAAATATGTACCATGACATAAGAGTGTGACATAAGTATAGAAACTTGAAATAAGTAAATAATATCAAGTGATAATAGAATCATAAATATGTGTCATCAACATAAAACATGACATCGTAGGAATAGGTTAAGGTTCACTCCCAAGACCATCATCACACAGTGTAAAATGTCACATAGTAGATTAGTCTCACTCCCTAATATAATACATAACATGTAATGAGATAAAAATATTTACCCAATGCATTGGATGGATATATAATTTTGGGACCACCTATCACATAACATAGCATTTTTAGGCTAGTCACCTATGCACCATAATTGGTATCTCATGAGATGAAAACATTACTCAATGAATTGGAGGGATATATAATTCTAGGACCACCATTCACATAATTAAAATCATAATATATACATACATATGTGTTACACATGGGTAAAATAAACTATACATCAATTATAAGAGTGATGAAACCCATTAGAATGAAGTGGGTTTCATAATATTCTCTCAAAGTATAATCAAAGGATATACCATAATTATTCTCAAGATTGGAAGGAATTAAATCATTTTGGAAGTTCATATTTTCATAAATAAACATATATCTTTGAAAAATGGGTTCCAATGTAGGTAAAATCATGAAAAAGGTCAAGAAGTGAGAACAAAAACTAAATAAATATGTGATGCTTTTCGAAATGGGCAAAGGGCCTTTAAAAAGAAAATAGATTATTATTTTACTTTAATCTGGAATTGAAATATGAGGGTCATCCATAAAATAATGAGGGTTTTTAGAAACTATTTATGGTTAAAAACATTTTATATAGGTGGTACTAAGGGTAAAATGAAAAATTAAAGTTCCCTTAAATTTAGTTTTACTTAAAAGAAAAATCATAGAGTAGGCATAAACATGTATTATCCCACACAAACGAAGGTAATTTAAAATAGGTATACATGTAAGGAACATATATATAAGATATGGATGAAATTAATGATAATAAAATAGGGAGACGAAGAGTGAGAAAGGTATAGAGTGTATAATTTGAAAGTAATGAGGGTGGTTATGAAGATCACTTTTAGGATTTTAAATACCATCTTTGAAATATCATGTTATAAAAAGGATAATAAAACATTATTTTGAAAATATTAGAAGTGAAATATGAATTTAAAATGGGATAATACATAACTAGGATTCTAAAAAACATTTTTGATAAGGGAATTTATTGACACGGAAGGGAAATCCCTATTTTAGAGGATGAAAGTTATTCTCAACTATGATATACTTTTTTATGAAGAATTACATCAAGGTAAAATATTTGGATTTAAAAATTAATTTTCCCCATAGAGGAAGATAAAGTACCATGAAATAAAATCTTAGGGTGGAAGTAACAAATCATATAATTATAAAGTTCAAGATGGAATATAATAATTCAAAGAAAGGGGGGTTGAGTTTAATAAAACCCTTAAAACGTCATTTTTTTATAATTTAGAAAAAATAAATGGAAGGTATAACATGATATAGAATTTTAAAAAATCATAAATTTAATGAAATTTATGAAGAAAAAAAATATATTTCCTATATATACCACAAAGAGAGACAAGTGGTGAATATGATTCATATCTCAATGAAACAAAATTGAGGTCCAAAAACGCTTACCATAGGTACTGATTTGTTCGGTGCATCCACCAAACACCTTAGATAATAAAATTAAGTTAATTAAAAACTTTTTTAGGATCCTTATTCATCTATATTTTATATTCTAAGTTCCATTTATTATCATTTTTATTTATTTTTAATATGATTTTCACTTACATCGGTTACATGGGGTTGTTTGGTTAATTTTTCTATAACCCTTTCGATTGATGACCTTGTTCTATAGTTTTATAAAATAAATTCATGAAATCCAGAATTTTGGAGGTTTATATACTTAATTATTAAATTACAATAATATTTATACAATTTCATAGGTTATCCCAAAATGGACCCTAATTAAGAAAGGTGCCTTGATTAATTCATTTAAGGTGATTAAAGTTACTATAACTGTTTATAATTAATGTTACTTATATATTTTGTAAAATTATAATTAAATAATATTTTAAGTGTCATAAATATCATTTCTATACATTAGATAAATTTTTAAAATCATCAATGTTAGGCAGTTATGTAAAAAATGAAATACGTCATTCCATGGTGGTTGTAATTCACACCTACACGGACAATGCTCGTATTTTTTATAGAATGGTAAGGGGTATAAAAATAATATAATAACCATTTAATAATTTAAATAATGTTATATTTTTTATATTTTTTTATTAAATAACTCTTTTTTGACAATCCATGTAAATAGTTTATGAAAAATAGTATTTGTTGTTCTTGGAGAAGGTAGTTCACACAAACGTATGATGACATTTTCATTTTTATAAATGATTTTGGAGGAAGGTATAAAATGGATATTCCATTAGTATAATAACATTTCAGAATATTAAAAATTATTATGTTATCATACATACATAGATATAGGGTAATTGATTGAGTATAAGAAGAAAATGACTAATAAAGTTGGGTTGAGAGCATTACCTCTTGATTCACGCTCAAATTTACCCAAGAGATGAAGGTAGAACACTCCTTGTAGTCTATCTTGGTTTGTCGAATCCACTGAGACCTAAGAAGTTACCTAAGATACACAACCTATGAGATGGATTTTTGGCTATGAAGTTACCAACTTTGGGTTGATTTTAGATGGGTTTAAAGTATCACTAATATATTTAACTTAATTAAAATTAATATAATGATTTGATCCTAGGTTATCACTCAGGTGGATTGGATGAATTCATTTTTTAATGATTTCAATTTCATTAACTCGAGAAGGATTCATTTAATGAATTCAAACTAACCTCATCACCTACTGATTAAATACCTTCACAAACACATTATAATCACAGATACACTTGTAGGATCATTTTCATGAGCACTCTAAGGTAAAGGATCTTATTAGCACATAAAAGTGGGGTGATTAAATTCAATATGGAAGAGGAAGAGAGAAAATCATTGAATAAAAGAAACTAAAATAAAATAAATTAATAAACATTTAGAGTGTGAGAAATAACATTCAATACATCCCCTTGATACTCCCTTAGATCTACCTATAAAATAGTTACCCCTCCATTGATGACATGTCCTCAACGGAAGCGGGAAGTAGACTTACGAGGGTGGAATTGAAGAAGTAAAAACAACAATAAAAATCGATCACTCCACCGTCATGTGATAAATCTCACAAATTATGGTGTGAATAAATTCACTCTTTTAGGAAATGGTATCAAATTGATATGTATAATAATCGAATAAGAGTAAAGGAAGAACTTTTATTAAGAAACTAAGGTGAATTGAACAGCTTACATGAGAAAGAAATGTGATTACAAACACATAGCGACGACATAACACTACAATGAAACCAAGCACAAAATATCCTTAAATACCTCAACACCATTTCCTTAAATAGGATTTTTGGGATTCTTGGGTCGAGAATCCAACATTACAAAGCATCTCAATTGATTATGGTAGGCCTAGGGTGGTGGAAAGTAAGGGAGAGTGGACTTCTTTATCCTTGACTCGAAGTGGAAGCCAGCTTGTATCCACTGAACAGACACGCCTAGATGGACTTCTATATGGACGAATTAGAGTGGTATATAGAAGAAAAAAGTGAATATTCGGATGTATCCTAGCTCTCTGTAAAATTTCATCCCAAATGAATTTGTGGTTGCCGATATATGATTAAATTGGTGGGTTGTTTTTCTAGGCCGCAAAATCTGGATGAGAATTTTATCTCTAACTTGGACTACCTGAATAACCACAATGGAGGCCGAATTAGCACTATATCCTAAAGAATTATATGTTCATATATATTTTTTCTATCATACCAAGGATATTGAGCTTCAGTGGGTCTATATTGTAGGCCCCACATTCTCATCAGTGGGCTGGTTTCCAATCTACCTTCTCCAGAATTGTTTCCTTTCATTTCCAAATATCTCCATCATCCTTTATAAATAATCCATTGATCCCTAAATGAAAAATGTTCATATTGAAGTTTATATACATTTCACAAAATATTAAATTAAAATATGGATAATTACATTCCTTAAAATTAGATTAATCATTGGACCTAAATTGGTGTACATCAGGCATAAAGGGCACAAGTGATGAGAATGGATGTTCAAAATTAAAATCCACTAACTCATTCCCATAAGATAAAAAATGAAAATTTAATACCATTAAAATGTAATTAACATATGTATTTTTATTGGCTAATTACATCCCCCAACTTGATATTTGCTAATCCTGAGCAAAATGTATCTCAACAATATGAAATTAGAATTCCCTTTTCCAAAAACATTTTAATACACAATGATCATCAAAAACCCTTATACCAAAAAATCATGAAACACATCAAAATATTTTAATACAATATAGTTTCATAAGAATATCCCAATCCTAATCCCATTCCTTTGTTCAAATTCATCTCCATATTTCATCCAACATCAATTAAGAGTGATGATGTGTTTTGCATCACATTAGACATGGGGGTTCATATTTATCCAAGAGGTAAATGATGGAAGAGCTAGGTGGAATCACATTTAAATATTAATATGAGTATTCAAAAAAATATTGAGTTTTTTTTGAAATTTTTATATGTTAATTTAAATTGCACTCAAAAGAGTCAACCCATGTAGCGAGACTTTGCTGATGACTCCCAGGATCAAATACCTTAGGGCACCAAGTGAAGCCCATATACTTGGGAATCATCTCTAGTTAACTCAGTAAAAAACAAATTCAAATTACCAGAAACAGAGATAAAATTAATAACTCTAGTCCAGAAAACTATGGAGTCACGATCCCCAAGTGCCTAAATCCACGCATTAGGTCATTTCATTGCTCTACGTGCAAATTTATTGTTTTTTTTTATTTTTTTATTGAATAATCATATTAAAAATAAAATGATCACCAAACCTGTGATATTTATTTGGGGGTCCCCATGAACTCAAACTAATACCCCATTATCCAAAGGACATGCATTGTGATTCTTTTTTTTATTTGGATGAAAATATAAACAATGAAATATCACATTATATAGGCACACTTTCAAAAATCTATGCTCATGAAATATACTTGGATTAAAATTAGAATCAAGGCATGCTAAATTATTTGATATTTAGTTTCAAAGTGTAAAATGTCTATTATCATGTTCAAGGTTAAAGGAATTTTTCCTTCCATTAAGGCACACTTTTTTTCAAATCATTCATTTCTTTTACGCAAAAGCAATATTTTTTTATTTTATCTCCCCCCCCCCCAACTTAAAATAACATTGTCCCCAGTGTTTAAAGAAAAGAAAATTTAGAAGGGGTAGAGGCAGAGAATGGGAGTTCAAAAATAAAATTGAAAATGAGGATCATGAAATGAAGTCACCTGGTGGTTGAAGTTGAAATTATTACTGCTCCCTTTTAATCCCTTGAACTCCATGTCACTCTGAGAATTCCCTAGTTGAAGAAAAAAATAAACAAAACAAAATATATTTATTTATTTATTTATTTATTCATATAATAAAAAAAGTAAAATATAAGTATATATACAAAAATTATAGAATAAGTAAGCACTATAATCCATATTTCAGTGGTAAGCACGCGTCCATGTCTCCCTTCGGTCCTAGGTTCGAGTCCCCGCGGCTTCACCGGTAGTGACGGGGTTTTCCCCATGACCTACGATGTGGCCTTTTAATTTTATTATTATTATTATATTTTTTTATTTTAACATAAAAATAAAATAAATTGATGATACGTTGTCTTCTTTTTAAATTTTTGGGTAAGGTATTACTCAAGGATCACACCACGTGACACATAGGAATATGGCGCATCCCTTTCATACTCATCCATACTCATAATAGAAAAATAGTTCAATAGTCTATTTTTTATTATTTTTAAATATAAAAATGATTCATTAATCCTATTTAAAATATAAATTTGATTAAAACAACAAAATGATTGGAAACTTGAAAACCATGGGTTGCCTCCCATGCAGCGCTTTGTTTAATGTCGTTAGCTCGACTTGGACCCCTAATTGATTAATTATTTTTGTCATCTAAGGTAGGTTCGCAAAATTATTCATCAACTTCATGTTTTTGGAATGGTTATATGAATGTTTTGACTCTATGACCATTAACTTTAAATGTTTGACCATTGGTGGGATCTTGAATGTCAACAGCCCCATGGGTGTACACCTTATGCACTATGTATGGACCTGAATATCTAGACCTTTATCGGGTGTAAATGAAGTTTAGAACTATACAAAAGAATAGGTTTACTTGGTACAATGTGTTTTGTTTTAAGATTTCGAGATTGGTAGGCTTGTACTTTAGCTTTATTGATCCTTGAATTTTCATAAGCCTCCATCCTAAGTTCCTCAAGTTCATTGAGATCTAATTTCCTTTTTTTTCAATGAGAGGTCATAATTAATTTTCTTAATTTCCCAAAAAGCCTTATGTTCAATATCCACTGGAAAATGGCATGATTTACCATAAACCAACCTATATGGGGACATTCCTAAAATGGTTTTATATGCGGTTCGATAGGCCCAAAGATCATCTAAGAATTTGCTCAACCAATATTTTCTATATGGATTAACTGTTTTCTCAATAATTTGTTTGGTTTATTGATTGGATAACTCAGATTGACCATTGGTCTGTGTGTGGTAAGTAGTGAACACTTTGTGAGAAATTCCATACTTTTTCATGAGTGATGAGAATGGAAGATTGCAAAAATGAGTTCCACGATCACTAATGATAGCCCTAGGAATTACAAATATAGAGAATATTTTTTCTTTTAGGAATCTAATCACATTTTGATGATCATTAGATTTTTTGGGAATGGGTTCAACCCATTTTGATACATAATCAATATCTAAGAGAAGTTAAATATATCCCCTAGAGTTTGGTAAGGGTCCCATGAAATCAATTCCCCAATAGTCAAAGATTTCAACCACTAAGATGGGAGTGAGTGCCATTTGATTCCTTTTTGTGATGGACCCTACTTGTTGACACCTAGGACAGCTTTGAAAAAATGTGTAGGAGTCCCTTGAGAGGTTGGGATAAAAGATATCACACTAAAGAATATTAGTACATGTTTTCTTAGATGAAAAGTGACCTCCAAATGTCTCACTATAACAGAATTTAAGGATGAACTCTTGTTTAGATTCTGGGACACACCTCCTAATGACTTGGTCAGGGCAGAACTTATAGAGGTATGGATCATCAAGCACATAGTGCCTAACATCAGAAAGAAGTTTCCTTCGAGCTTTAGTCCCTAAGAATTTTGGAATGACTCCTATAACTAAGAAATTGTCTATGTCGGCATACCAAGGTAAACCACTCACAGAGTATAGGTGTTCATCAAGGAATGAATTAGACATAGAAAGGTGATTTGAGTTGTCTTTGAATTCTATCCTAGAGAGGTGATCAGCTGCAACATTTTCAACACCCTTTTTTCCTTGATTATGAGGTCAAATTCTTGTAAGAGAAGGACCCACCTAATCATTCTAGCCTTGGAATCTTGTTTTTGGAAGAGGTATTTTAGTGTGGAATGGTCATTGAACACAATGATGGGGGATCCTAAGAGGTAGGACCTAAACTTCTCTAAGGAAAACACAATATAAAGTAACTCCTTTTTAGTGGTGGTGTAGTTGATTTGGGCATCATTTAAGGATTTTCTTTCTTAAGCAATGACATAAGGAGTTTTATCACAATGTTGTCCTAACATAGCTCCTACATCAAAGTCATTGGCATCACACATAAGTTCAAAAGGAAGGTTCCAATTTGGAGATTTCATAATGGGAGGATAGGTGAGAGAGGATTTGAGGGTTAATAATGAACCCTCACAGCTTTTTGTCCAAAAAAATGGAGCAGCCTTTACTAGGAGAGCACAAAGGGGACGTGAGATTGAACTAAAGTACTTGATGAATCTTCTATAGAAACCAGCATGTCCTAAGAAAGACCTCACTTCCTTAACAATTCTGGGTGATGGAAGGTGACGAATGATGTCAACTTTTCTTTATCAACTTTAATCCCCCTACCAGAGACTATATGGCCAAGGACTAATCCCTGTTTTACCATGAAATGACATTTTTCCCATTTTAGGACCAGATTAGTTTCTTCACATCTGGATGAAACTCTCTCCACATTCCTAAGACATCCCTAAAATGTATCCCTAAAGACAGAGAAGTCATCCATGAAGACCTCAAGAAAATCCCCTACCATGTCTGAGAATATTCCTATCATGCACCTCTGGAAGGTTCCAGGGTAATTTCATAACCCAAAGGGCATATGTTTGAAAGAAAAGGTGTCGAATGGATATGTGAATGTAGTCTTCCCTTGATCCTATATGGAGACCTCAATTTGATTATACCTGAGTACCCATCTAAGAAATAGTAGAAGGCATGACTTTCCACTCTCTCAAGGACTTGGTCAATGAATGGTAAGGGGAAATGGTCCTTTTTGGTAAATGAGTTTAGCTTCCTATAGTCACTGCAGACTCTCCAGCCACTACTCACCCTTGTTGGAAGAATATCTCCATCCTCATTGGTTATCATTGTGATTCTAGCCTTTTTTGGAACCACTTGGATTGGACTCACCCACTCACTCACAGCTATGGGATAGCTGATACCAGCTTTTAACAATTTTAGAAGTTCTTTTCTCACTAATTCCATGAGATTAGGATTGAGTCGTCATTGAGTTTGACGACATGGATTTGAATCATATTTCATAATAATCCTATGAGTCCCGATAAGTGGGATAATACCAGGAATATCATATGGGGTCCAACTAATGGATTTCTTATATTTCCTAAGGACATCGAGAATCATCATCTCATGATTGGATTCAAGAGAAGAATAAATGAAAATAGGATGTGTTTGATTGTCCCTTGGGAAGGCATAATTGAGTGCAGTTGGAAGTTCCTTCAATTCAAGATTAGGTTGGTTCAGAATTTCAGAAGAAGATTGGGACATTGGATCAAGATCAATTTTGTTTCCTAGAGTTTTATATAGGATTGATTCCCCACATGTAGAAGTTTCAGCTACTAGATTGGCTTGATCAGATTTAGGGAAGGAAGTTGGAGTGGTCTCCATAAAAGTGGTTTCCTAAAATGTTTCACTGATTGTTGGACCTAAGACTTCATCATAAGAGCAATTTGAAAATGATTCAAGCCAAGGAGATAAACTTCCTTCATGTGAAAAAAGGAATTCAATCTCATCCTGACTTAAACATCCATAAAATATTCCTTGATGTTCTATAGATTCATTATCAATGATTCCTATCATGTTTACTTCATGAATTTCCTCGTCATCCCCTATTTGTGAGCTCACATTATAGATGTTCAAGTCTAGACTCATGTTTCCAAAGGTGATGGTCATGTTCCCATTTCGGAATTGGATAACAGAGTTGATTTTTGCAAGGAAGGGACGACCAAGGATGGTTGGGGTTTGTTCCTTGTTTCCTAAGTTTGGATGGTTGTCAAGGACAATGAAGTCAGCAGGGTAGATGAAGTTTTCGACCACTACTGGAAACTTGGGTTTTACCAACGGTTCCAAACCCTTTGTAAAGGATGATGAACCATTGGTATAATTTATACCAACAGTTTAGTAAACCATAGGCAAGTAAGCCATTGGGAAAAGCTTTTCCCAATGTTTTACATAGAACCGTTGGAATAGGGGTAGGAAAGTTAACCTTTCCCAACGGTTCTCATAAAACCGTTGGGAAAGGTTTTACCAACGGTTGTGCTAAACTGTTGGAAAAACCAAATGAGGAGGTATTTCCTAATGGTTCTACAACCGTTGGGAAATCTTTTTACCAATGGTTCAAATAGAATCCTTGGTAAAAAGCTTCCTACAAGACATATGCCAACGGTTTCAAACCGTTGGCATACCCTATGCTGTGCAAATTGCACAGCATCCCTGTAATCTGCACAGCAGGTAGAGGTGGAGGTGTCCTGCAATAATTTGATGCATAATTTGATACACATCAAGAATTAAATCATAATTCATTTTAATTCATACACATTTAACATATGATGCATAATTTGATGACAAACACATACATAATTCATAACATAATTATAAACATACATACACAAAAAAAATAAACATACATAATTCATTTAGAATATAATCATACGTAATTATAAACATACATATACAAAAGTGAGCCACTTTGAGTGGTTCACTCGTACATGTCACAATAGACCCATTGATCGTTGTCCTAAAGTTTCAACAGAATCCGAATGTGTTTGGTCGGTTTTTCGTATGCTATTTGTTATTTTCACTTAAAATCTTGTTCATTTTAAACAAAAGAGATACAATTTGAGTGGTTTTGACCACACCTTGCCTTGAATTGAGGAGGGGTTGACTCATACACACCACATATGACCCATTGATCATTTTGCTAAAGTGTCAACACAATCAGAATCTGTTTGGTCGGTTTTCCATATGTACTTAAAATTATGTCCATTTTAAACAAAAGACAGACACTAAGAGTGATCCCTACCACACCGTGCCTCGTATTGAGGCGGGGTTGACTCATAAATGTCACAATAGACACATGTATATTTGTTCTAAAGTTTCAACAGAATCTGAATGTGTTTGGTCTGTTTTCCATATGTCATTTGTTATTTTCACTTAAAATGGTTTCTAATTCAAATAAAAGTGAGCCACTTAGAGTGGTGGGGGCCACACCGTGACTTAGATTGAGGTAGGGTTGACTCGAACTTATACATGTAACAATAGACACATGGATCGTTGACCTAAAGTGTCAACATAGTCCGAATGAGTTTGGTCGGTTTCCCATATGTCAGTTGGTGTTTTCACTTAAAAATAAGTCCATTTTGAACAAAAGAGAGGCAGTTTGAGTGGTCCCAGCCACACCGCGCCTCGGATTGAGGCGGAGTAGACTCGTACATGTCAAATTTGACCCATGTATAGTTGTCCTTAAGTTTCAACAGAATCTGAATGCGTTTGTTCGATTTTTCTTATGTCAGTTGTTGATTTCACTTAAAATTAAGTCCATTTTTAACAAAATAGAGGCACTTTGAATGGTTTTGGCCACAACGGGCCTCATATTGAGGCGGGGTTGACTCATACACATCAAATTTGACCCATATATCATTTTCTTTAAGTTTCAACATAATCTGAATGCGTTTGGTCAGTTTGTCGTATGTCAGTTGTTGATTTCACTTAAAATTAAGTCCATTTTTAACAAAATAGAGGCACTTTGAGTGGTGTCGGCCACACTAGGCCTCGGATTGAGATGTAGTTGACTCGTACATGTCACATATGAGTCATTTATCATTGTGAAAAATTATCAACATAATCAGAATCCATTTGATTGGTTTGGCATATGTACATAAAATATTATCCATTTTAAACAAACGAGGGATAGTTTGGGTGGTTTTGGCCACACCGCACCTCGGATTGAGGCGGGGTTGACTCATACACATCACATATGACTCATGTATCGTTTTCATAAAGTTTAAACACAATAAGAATGCGTTTGGTCAGTTTCCTGTATGTTAGTTGAGGGTTTTCACTTAAAAATAAGTCCATTTTGAACAAAAGTGAGGCAGTTTGAGTGGTCTTGGACACACCGCATCTCGGATTGAGGCAGAGTTGACTTGTACATGTCACATTTGACCCATGGATCGTTTTCCTTAAGTTTCAACAGAATCTGAATGCGTTTGGTCAGTTTGTCGTATGTCAGTTGTTGATTTCACTTAAAATTAAGTCCATTTTTAACAAAACAGAGGCACTTTGAGTGGTTTCTGCCACAACGGGCCTCAGATTGGGGTGGGGTTGACTCTTACACATCACATATTATTCATGGATCGTTTTGAAAAAGTATCAACACAATAAGAAACCTTTTTATCAGTTTGACGTATGTACGTAAAATATTGTCCATTTTAAACAAAAGAGGGACAGTTTGGGTGGTGCCAGCCACACCGCACCTCGGATTGAGGCAGGGTTGACTCTTACACATCACATATGACACATGGATCGTTTTCGTAAAGTTTCAACACAATAAGAAGGTTTTTGGTCAGTTTCCCGTATGTCAGTTGGTGTTTTCACTTAAAAATAAGTCCATTTTGAACAAAAGAGAGGCAGTTTGAGTGGTCCCGGCCACACCGCACCTTGGATTGAGGTGGAGTAGACTCTTAAACATCACATTTGACCCATGGATCGTTTTACTTAAGTTTAAACAGAATCTGAATGTGTTTGGTCGGTTTGTCATATGTCAGTTGTTGATTTCACTTAAAATTAAGTCCATTTTTAACAAAACATAGGTACTTTGAGTGGTGTCAGCCATAACAGGCCTCAGATTAAGGAAAGGTTGACTCTTAAACATCAAATTTGACCCATATATTGTTGTCTTTAAGTTTCAAAAGAATCCTAATGCGTTTGGTCGGTTTGTCGTATGTTAGTTGTTGATTTCACTTAAAATTAAGTCCATTTTTAACAAAACAGAGGCACTTTGAGTGGTGTCAGCCACACTGGGCCTCATATTGAGACATAGTTGACTCGTACACGTCACATATGAGTCATGGATCATTTTAAAAAAGTATCAACACAATCAGAATCAATTTTATCAATTTGGCATATGTACATAAAATATTGTCCATTTTAAATAAATGAGGGACAGTTTGGGTGGTTCCGGCTACACCGCACCTCGGATTGAGTTGGGGTTGACTTTTACACATCACATATGACCCATGGATCGTTTTCTTAAAAGTTTCAACACAATCCGAATGCATTTGGTCAGTTTCCTGTTTGTCAGTTAGTGTTTTCACTTAAAAATAAGTCCATTTTGAACAAAAGTGAGGCAGTTTGAGTGGTCTCGGCCACACCATGCCTCGGATTGAGGAGAAGTTGACTCGTACACGTCACATTTGATCCATGGATCATTTTCCTTAAGTTTCAACATAATCTGAATGCGTTTGGTTGGTTTTCCGTATGTCAGTTGTTGATTTCACTTAAAATTAAGTCCATTTTTAACAAAACAGAGGCACTTTGAGTGGTGTCGGCTATACTAGGCCTCAGATTGAGGTGGGGTTGACTCGTACACATCACATATGAGTCATGGATTTTTTTTCAAAAGTATAAACACAATCATAAACCTTTTGATCGGTTTGGCGTATGTACGTAAAATATTGTCCATTTTAAACAAAAGAGGGACAGTTTGGGTGGTGCCGGCCACACCGTGCCTCGGATTGAGGCAGGTTTGACTCTTACATGTCACATATGACACATGTATTGTTTTCCTAATGTGTCAACACAATCCGAAGGTTTTTGGTCAGTTTCCCGTATGTCAGTTGGTGTTTTCACTTAAAAATAAGTCCATTTTGAACAAAAGAAAGGCAGTTTGAGTGGTCTCGGCCACACCGCACCTCGAATTGAGGAAGAGTAGACTCTTACACATCACATTTGACCCATGGAACGTTTTCCTTAAGTTTTAACAGAATCCGAATGTGTTTGGGGTTTTTTGTATGTCAGTTGTTGATTTCACTTAAAATTAAGTCCATTTTTAACAAAACAGAGGCACTTTGAGTGGTGTCGGCCACAACGGTCCTAAGATTGAGGTAGGGTTGACTCTTACACATCAAATTCGCCCCATAGATCATTTTCATTAAGTTTAAACAGAATCCAAATGTGTTTGGTTGGTTTGCCGTATGTCAGTTGTTGATTTCACTTAAAATTAAGTCCATTTTTAACAAAACAGAGGCACTTTCAGTGGTGTCGGCCACACTGGGCCTCGCATTGAGACAGAGTTGACTCGTACACGTCACATATGAGTCATGGATCGTTTTTAAAATGTATCAACACAATCATAATCCGTTTGGTCGATTTGGCGTATGTACGTAAAATATTGTCCATTTTAAACAAATGAGGGACAGTTTGGGTGGTGTCGGCCACACTGCACCTCGGATTGAGGAGGGGTTGACTTGTACACATCACATATGACTCATGGATCATTTTTCTAAAGTGTAAACATAATCCAAAAGCATTTGGTCAGTTTCTCGTTTGTCAGTTGGTGTTTTCACTTAAAAATAAGTCCATTTTGAACAAAAGTGAGGCAGTTTGACTGGTCCCGACCACATTGTACCTCGGATTGAGGTTTAGTTGACTCATACATGTCACATTTGACCCATGGATCATTTTACTTAAGTTTAAATAGAATAAGAATGCATTTGGTCGGTTTTTCGTATGTCAGTTGTTGATTTCACTTAAAATTAAGTCCATTTTTAACAAAACAGAGGCACTTTGAGTGGTGTCGGTCACACCGGGACTCAGATTGAGGTGGGGTTGACTCTTACACATCACATATTAGTCATGGATCATTTTTCAAAAGTATCAACAAAATCAGAAACCTTTTTATTGGTTTGGCGTATGTACGTAAAATATTGTCCATTTCAAACAAAAGAGGGACAGTTTGGGTGGTGTTGGTCACACCACACCTAATATTGAGGCTAGGTTGACTCTTACATGTCACATATGACACATGGATCGTTTTCCTAAAGTTTAAACACAATCTGAAGGCGTTTGGTTAGTTTCCCGTATGTCAGTTGGTGTTTTCACTTAAAAATAAGTCCATTTTGAACAAAAGAGAGGCAGTTTGAGTGGTCCCAGCCACACCGCACCTCTTATTGAGACAGATTTGACTCATACACGTCACATTTGACCCATGGATAGTTTTCCTTAAGTTTCAACAAAATCTGAATGCGTTTGGTCGGTTTATCGTATGTCAGTTGTTGATTTCACTTAAAATTAAGTCCATTTTTAACAAAACAGAGGCACTTTAAGTGGTGTCGGCCAAAACGGGTCTTGTATTGAGGCAGGGTTGACTCTTACACGTCAAATGTGACCCATAGATCATTTTCTTAAAGTTTCAATAGAATCTGAATGCGTTTGGTCGGTTTTTCGTATGTCAGTTGTTGATTTCACTTAAAATTAAGTCCATTTTTAACAAAACAGAGGCACTTTGAGTGGTGTCGGCCACACTGGGCCTCAGATTGAGATGGAGTTGACTCGTACACATCACATATGAGTCATGGATTATTGTGAAAATGTATCAACACAATCAGAATCCGTTTGATCGATTTGGCGTATGTACGTAAAATATTGTCCATTTTAAACAAATGAGGGACAGTTTGGGTGGTGCCGGCCACACCGCACCTCAGATTGAGGTGGGGTTGACTCTTACACATCACATATGACCCATGGATATTTTTTCTAAAGTTTCAATACAATCCAAATGTGTTTGGTCAGTTTCCCGTTTGTCAGTTGGTGTTTTCACTTAAAAATAAGTCCATTTTGAACAAAAGTGAGGTAGTTTGAGTGGTCCCAGCCACACCGCACCTCGGATTGAGGAAGAGTTGACTCGTACATGTCACATTTGACCCATGGATCGTTTTACTTAAGTTTCAATAGAATCCGAATGCGTTTGGTCGGTTTGTCGTATGTCAGATGTTGATTTCACTTAAAATTAAGTCCATTTTTAACAAAACAGAGGCACTTTGAGTGATTTTGGCCACACCGGGCCTCAGATTGAGGCGAAATTGACTCATACACATCACATATGAGTCATGGATCATTGTGAAAAAGTATCAACACAATAATAAACCTTTTGATCGGTTTGGATTATGTACGTAAAATATTGTCCATTTTAAACAAAAGAGGGACAGTTTGGGTGGTGTCGGCCACACCGCACCTCAGATTGAGGTGGGGTTGACTCTTACACATCACATATGACACATGGATCATTTTCCTAATGTGTCAACACAATCCGAAGGCATTTGGTCGGTTTCCCGTATGTCAGTTGGTGTTTTCACTTAAAAATAAGTCCATTTTGAACAAAAGAGAGGCAGTTTGAGTGGTCCCGGCCACACCGTACCTCAGATTGAGGTAGAGTTGACTCTTACACATCACAATTGACCCATGGATCGTTTTCCTTAAGTTTCAATAGAATCTGAATGCGTTTGGTTGGTTTTCCGTATGTCAGTTGTTGATTTTACTTAAAATTAAGTCCATTTTTAACAAAAAAGAGGCACTTTGAGTGGTGTTGGCCACACCGGGCCTCGGATTGAGACGGAGTTGACTCATACACATCACATATGATTCATAGATCATTGTGCAAAAGTATCAACACAATAAGAAACCGTTTTATTGGTTAGGCATATGTACGTAAAATATTGTCAATTTTAAACAAAAGAGGGACAATTTGGGTGGTTCAGGCCACACCGCACCTCAGATTGAGGCGGGGTTGACTCGTAAACGTCACATATGACCCATGGATTGTTTTCCTAATGTTTCAACAGATTCGGAATGCGTTTGGTCGGTTTTCCGTATGCCATTTGGTTTTTTCACTTAATATTAAAGTCATTTTGAACAAAAGAGAGACAGTTTAAATGGTATCGTCCACACCACGCCTCGGATTGAGGTGGGGGTGTTCGAGGGGTGTTTGGGGGGCTGTCCGGGGGGTGTCTGGGGGGCTGTCCGTGGGGTGTTTGGGGGGCTATTCTGGGGGTGTTCGGGGGGCTGTCTGGGGTCCGGGGAGGAGGGTGAGGGGGTTGTCCGGGGTGCGGTCCGGGGGGGCTATCAGGGGACCAAGGAGGAGGGTGGGGGGCTGTCCGGGGGGGCTGTCCGGGGGGCTATCTGGGGGTTGTCCGGGGTCCAGGGAGGAGGGTGGGGGGCTGTCCGGGGGGCTGTCCGGGGGGCTGTCTGGGGGACATACCTGCATCATATCATAAAAAATAACACCAAGGATCAGACAAAATAGAAGCAGACATGCAGAATAATGACAAGTGCACATACAAATTAGAAGCAGCTAAAAATTTATTACATTCATGCAATGTTTATTTCCTAAAGCAATGTAAAACAAGAAAAATGATGAAACTCTAGAACATGGGTTGCATCCCAGAAAGCGCTAAGTTTTACGTCTTCAGTTAGACAGATGGAAATTGGTCAATCGTCTTGGTCCATCAGCTCAGAATTCCTCTTCCTCTTATAAGAACTGGTGGACATGTCATCAAGCTCATGAGGACGCTTAGTGGGATCGATCACTTCAGGAGTGTAGCGGCCGTGAATCTGATGCGGAAGTAAGAGAATCTGGTGCTCGACATCAGCCAGATGTTGAGTCACCCATCGTGCGAGGTCAGATGGAGACGGGACGTGCACATCGATGGTCATGGAAGAGGCCGACGATCTAGACATTGCTGGTTAAGCTACATCCACAAATGGATTCATTTTTATATGTTAGAACCTTTATAAATGTTTTTCCATTTTTACCAACAATTAATGTGTGAAAATTGTGAAAAATAACCTATTGGATATTTAAAAATGGATTTACTCTTGGACATGATGCATAATATCTCAAATATTCCTTATTGGATCCCAATTTTCAATTTTACTCCATTATCAAAAGTCTTATATCAATTTATTTTTATTTGGATCCCTAAGGTGTACTTATCTAGAATGAATCTATTTTCATAGATTATGTTTGAAAAATCAATGTCCTCACAATAATGTTTTAATTCCATTAAGGAATTTTTTATTTAAAACATTCTTTCTAGGGAGATCAATTTCCACCACACACACTTACCCCGGACAGCCCCCCACTCACCCTGGAAAGCCCCCCACTCACCCCGGACAACCCCCCACCCCTCGGACAGCCCCACACTCACCCCGGACAGCCCCCAACCCTCAGACAGCCCCCCACCCCTCGAACACCAACCCAGTCACCCCGGACAGCCCCCCACCCCTCAGACGGCCCCCCACTCACCCTGGACATCCCCCCCCCTCAGACAGCCCCCCACTCACCTTGGACAGCCCCCCACCACTCGGACAGCCCCCCACTCACCCTGAACAGCCCCTTCCACCCCTCGGAAAGCCCCCCACTCACCCCAGACAACCCCCCCCCCCACCCCCCACCCCTCAGACACCCCCCCACTCACCCCGAACAGCCCCTGCCACCCCTCAGACAGCCCTCCACTCACCCCGGACATCCCCCCACCCCTCGATCAACCCCCACTCACCCTGGATAGCCCCCACCCCTCGGACACCCCCCCCCCACACACACACCCAAATCAAACAGAAAAAAAAAATGTATACACATAAAAAAGAACTTTAATTAATGAAAACATTAAGGAAAACATTAATGAAAACATTAATTGAAATAAAACATTAATGCAACCATTAATAAAAACCCTAAAAATGATTAATGAAAACATTAATTAGATATTTTTTACATTGATGTAGTGATTCGAATACACAATTCGTCAAGGGATTATAATGAATCATAAAATTTTCCAAAATCCCTAGAAATAGGGTAAAAGTACATGATAAATGGATAAATAATGAAATAAATGGATAAATGTTGAGAATAAAAGTATATATTTAACTAATATGAGAAGAATTTGAAAGAATATAACCTGAATAGGGGAGTTTTAGATGGAAGATTTACCTGGTCGGCCGCTTCTGAGGCGGGGGTTCTGATTCTGGGTAGTCTGGGAGGTTCTGGGGGAGTCAGGGAGAATTTAGGGGAATTTGGGGGTGAATTTTCCCAACGGTTTTTAAAAACCGTTGGGAAATCCATTCTTTTCCCAATAGTTTCATCAAACCGTTGGGGAAAGAATGGAAATACTATGCTTTCCCAACGGTTTCTTCAAACCGTTGGGAAAGACAACTCTTTTCCCAAAAGTTTCTTCAAACCGTTGGGGAAAGGCTTCCCAACTTTCATTTTCCCAACGGTTTCTTCAAACTGTTGGGAAATCTTCCCTAATCACACCTTTACCAACAGTTCTTTTGAACCGTTGGTATAAAATCATTGGGAAAGATAAATTTTCCAGTAGTGAACCTTTACCAGAATATCCTTTAAATCCCCTTTGGAACCCTCATGCTATGATCAGCAAGTTGAAGTGTGATAGATGTGGGTTAGATCTCTTATAGGCCTAACTGGAGGTACATATCATAGGGGATGAGATTGAAACTAGTACCTAGGTCACACAAGTCCTTGATAACTTTTCTCTCTCCTAGTTCAACATTGATGTAAGGGAAACTCGAGTCTTTCAACTTAGGAGGAATGGTCCCTTGAATGGTGGTACTCGCATTATCATCCAAAATGACTTGGTTTTTATGTGAAAATTTTCTTCTAAAAGTGCACAAGTCCTTAAGGTACTTTGAGTAGGCAGGTATGGTTTGGATTTCATCAAGAATGGGAATGTTCAACTTGACTTGTGAGAAGATTTCCATCAATTTTTCACTCAATTCAGGCTTGTTTTTCTCCCTCATGTATTGAGAAAATGGTGCAGGTTTTGAGGTTGTTTGTTGAAGAGTTGTTTCATTTACATTGTTATCAATTTCCATAGTTTTATCTTGGGGTTCATTTTAATTTTAATTATATTTTTAAGCTTCACATGGTTTCTGACTTATTTTTTCAGGTTTCTCAATTGATTCCTCACTTCTTAAAATTGTCACAGCCTTTAGTTTTTCATGAGTTTTTTGAGTGAAACTTGAATCTCCCCTTACTAGTTGTTGTGGAATGACTTGTGTAGGTATGGTTTCCTTTATAGTTTTGATGGTTGAAGTTCTTGTTTTAGGGAAGATACTTTCGAGTTCATCCTTTCCATTTGTTTTCACAATTGTTCTAGTAGGCTTTGTGGAATAGTTTGGGTTGGTGCTTGAGAAGATTGGTTTATCCCAAGAGGATATTTTAGAGGTGGTATGGTTTGTTAAAAATGGACTAGTGGTTGTTGGTATTGGATAGGTTGGGTTTGGAACTGGTTATGGGTTTGGTAGTTTTGATGGGGGTAAGTATTTTGTCCCTGTGGTTGGCTAGGTTGTTGGTTATCTTTCCAACAGAAGCCTGGGTGGTCATTATACCTTGGGTTGAAGGTGTTTTGGTATTGAGGCTTTTGAAAGTTCAAAAAATTTACTTCCACTGGGGGTCCTCCTAAAAGAACATTCTTGATGGATGGAATGGTTGGTCAGTTTTCTGTCTTATGGTCATGTTTGTCACAAATTGTGCAAACAGGGTCTACAGTTTGGATTTTATAGACTTTCCTAAGGTCTATCTCTTCAACCTTCCTAGAGAGTGCTGCGAGTTTAGCCCTAAGGATTTCCTCTTCTCTAAGTGTATGAATTCTAGTAGTTCTTTATGGATTTTCATAATAAGGTGAAGTTCTCCACGTTTGGTTTCGTTTAGTAAGGCTTTCCAGATACTTATAAGCATCATTTGGGGCTTTGTTTTTAAAACTTCCATTACACATCATGTCAATGAATTGTTTGTTCCCCAGACCCAACCCTTCATAGAAAATTTAAACTTGTTCAAGTATAGAAAAACCATGATGTGGAACCATGTTTAGGGTGTCTTTGAACCTCTCCCATGTTTCATAGAATGACTCTCCCTCTTTTTCAAAAAAAAATTGGATGCTCTTTTTAAGTGAAATTTTTTTGTGGTGGGGAAAGTATTTTTTGTATAATTCTCTTTGTAATTGGTCCCAATAGTTTATGGATGATGGTCTCAAATTGTTTATCCAATTTTTAGCTTAATCCTTTAAATAAAAAGTAAATAACCTCATCTTATCTGATTCTAGTTGATGTGGGGGACACATAGTTTTTACACTGTCATTGAACTCCTTGACGTGAAGATAGGGCATCTCGGACTCCATTCCATGGAATGTGGGAAGGTGGTTTAGGACATGGGGTTTAAAGATGTAGTTGGAATATCCTAGGGAATTGTGTCTAATTCATGAGGGATCATTGTTCCAAGATGGATTGAGGTAGTCATTCATGGTTTGATCGACTACATTCCCTAGGTTTGGAGCTTCGTGATTTTGTTTTCCCATTTGATTTCCACCCAGGTTTATGAGTTGGTTCCTTTGAAGACCTTCCATTAAAATGGGCTCAATTTTTGACTCTGTATTATCAAATAGATTATGATATAATATAAACAATCCCCTAGGTTTACTTGACTCCCCTATCCTAGGACTTTCCACCCTAACTAGTCTGTTTGAATTATCGCGGGTGTAGGTGGACATGCGCCAAAAAAAACCAAGAAAGGGACAAGATAAGAGATATTGGGTGAGAATATAAGAATGGGGGTGAGTAAATAAGGTTTTGGTCTAAGTAACATACTTGGTCCCTAGAAACGGCGCTAAAATTTGATTCACACTCAAATTTACCCAAGAGATGAGGGTAGAACGGTCCTTGTAGTCTAGCTTGGGTTGTCGAATCCACTGAGACCTAAGAAGTTAGCTAAGATACACAACCTATGAGATGGATTTTTGGATATTAAGTTGCTAACTTTGGGTTTATTTTATATGGTTTTAAAGTATCAATAATAGATTTAATTTAATTCAAATTAATATAATGAGTTTATCCTAGGTTATCGCTCGGGGTGGATTGGATGAATTCATTTTTTAATGATTTTAATTTCATTAACTCGAGAAGGATTCATTCAATGAATTCAAAATAACCTCATAACCTACTAGTTAAACACCTTAAAAACACATTATAATCACCTATAAACTTGTAGGATAATTTTCATGAGCACTCCAAGGTAAATGATCTTATTAGTATATAAAAGTGGGGTGATTAAATTCAATATGGAAGAGGAAGAGAGAAAATCATTGAATAAAAGAAACTCAAATAAAAGAAATTAATAAACATTTAGAGAGTGATAAATGACATTAAATCCATTCCCTTTCTACTCCCTTAGATCAACCCATAAAATAGTTAGACCTCCATTGATGACATGTCATCAACGGAAGTGGGAAGTAGACTTACAAGGGTGGAATTGAAGAAGTAAAAAACAACAACAAAAATCGATCACTCCACCATTGTGTGATAAATATAACTAATTATGGTGTGAATAAATTCAAACTTTTAGGAAATGATACCAATTTGATATGTATAAGAACATAATAAGAGTAAAGTAAGAACTTTTATTAAGAAACTAAGTTGAATAGAACAACTTACATGAGAAAGAAATGTGATTACAAACACAAAGTGCCAGCATAACACTATAATGAAACCAAGCACCAAAGATCCTTAAATCCTTCAACAACACTGCCTTAAATAGGAATTTTTGGGGACTTGGGTCGATACTCCAATAGTACAAAGCATCCCACTTGATTATGGTAGTCCTAGGGTGGTGGAAAGTAAGGAAGAGTGGACTTCTTTATCCTTAACTCGAAGTGGTAGCCAGCTTGCATCTTCCGAACAGACGCGCCTATATGGCCTTCTATATGGCCGAATTAGAGTGGTACATAGAAGAAGAAAAGTAAATATTAGTATTTCTCCTAGATATATGTAAAATTTAAACCCAAATTAATTTTTGGTTGACAAGATATGATTAAACTGGTGGGCTGTTTTTCTGGACCGCAGAATCTGGCCCAGAATTTTATCTCTAACTTGGGCCGCCTGAATAACCACAATGGAGGCCGAATTAGCACTGTCTCATGAAAAATTATATGTTTCTCTATATGTCTTATATAATCCCATGAAATTTGGGCTTCAGGGGGTCTGTATTGTGGGAACCACATTCTCATTAGTGGGATGGTGTCCAATCTACCTTCTCCGGAATTGTTTTCTTTCATTGACAAATATCTCTATCATCCTTTATGAATCCTCCATTTATCCCTAAATAAAAAATGTTCATATTTAAGTTTAGATCCCTTTACCAAAATATTAAATTAAAATATATATAATTACATTCCTTAAAATCATATGAATCATTGGGCCTAAATTGGTGTACATTAGGCATAAAGTGCACAAATGATGAGAATGGATGTTAAAAATTAAAATCCACTAACTTAGGCCCATAAGATCAAAAATGAACATTTAATACCATTAAAATGTAATTAACATATGTATTTTTATTGGATAATCACCTCTCCCATTGTACGTTCTCCCTTGGGTGACTCGTTAAGGCTCATTAGCTTGGTCTTTTGGGAAGACCAAGGATTCTAGGAAGTGAGGTGTGGGTTTAGGAGATTCTAGGTAAGATTTTTGGTAGATTTAATTCTTTTTAATGGGTTTATAAATGTATTGGAAGTGATACCCTTTTATAATTGTGGAGAAATGACATTTTTGTAAATACTCGTTAATGTTTAATGATATCATGAAAATATTCTAAGGTAAAAGGGATTAAATGTAGAAAATAAATGATAGGGTATGAGACTTGGTCAAGACACTCTCCTCCACATATTTTTTAACATTCTAATCACATTTTTTAAGTCATTTACCCCTTGATAATTACTTTTACCATTTAGGTTTTTACTGAGGTAATTAAATTTTATCCTATGTAATTTATTTTTATGCCAAGAAATTAAATGAAACTTATTAAAAATTTGAAATGATAATTTAAAATATAAATTTTATTTTATTTTATTTTATTTATAAAGTTAATAAAATTAAAAAAACAATAAATTTACTAGGTATTAAAAACTTTTTTTTAATATCTATTTTTATGCTTAAAAACATGCATAGGATAAAATTATGAATATTTTTTATTTACATTAAATTAATTATTTTATTATTAAAAAATAGGGTTGTGAATATTTCAAATTAATTCAATAATAAAATTTATCTTATGAATACTTAATTACAAAAAAATACTAAAAAAATTTTTTATCAGAATAAAAGATTGCTTAAGTTTTAGAATATTTAACAATGGATTTCTAAATTCAACATAGTTTTTTTTAATGTATAATATTTACCACTTAAATATATTTTTGGTATAATAAAAATGTGTATAATTTTTTAGTTATTGATTACTTCATGATAATTTTTGTAAACATTACAGTATTATTAAAACAGTATGTTTTTACTATTCACCTAAAAAAATTATCATAGAAAAAAAACAAAAAATAATCCTATGATAATTTTAAAATTTTTAATATAAAAATTAATTTTATTTTATAAAATTCAAGTTCTAAAATTTTTGAATTTAACTTTTAAATAAAATCGTTAAATACAATGAAAAACAATTTTTATAGGAAAATAACTTTTCAATGTATTATCCATTATTATTCTTATATTATATAAATTAATAATAAAATTAGTGTTAATATTTTATTCATATAAAAATATATATTATTCATGTCAATAATATAACATATATATAATATATTTAGTTTCTTAAAATAAATCAAATAAAAATATGATTTTTGAAGAAAAAAATATTTTTAAGCATAAGGTGATCTTATTAGTTATCTAGCTACACTAATTGAATTTTATCAAAGAGCTAGTATTTAAAATTATATTTATTTATACATATATTTCATAAAGTAGTTACCTATATTTATACCTGTAACAACCCAGCTTTTTATAAATGTACAGATCATTTGTTTTTTATTTCAAACTCCTTATTTTATCTTTGTAAATGTGCCCTATGGCCTAAGGAAGGTCTTGGGAGTTTATGGAGATTTTTTTAGCCTAGATCTTTGAGTTGATTTAAAAGTCTAGGCACATGGTTTGTATAAACCATGCACCTGATCCCACATGATTTGGACAAACTGTATGGGTTTCTCTAGATGGCTGCAGAGGGGCGCATGGTTAGACTAAATTGTTCGACCCAGGATGCATAGTTATGTGAATTGTATCAAAAAAGTGACAGAGGTCACCTACATGGGTTTTTAATAGTTTATCAAACCATACACTAGGCTTCATTCTTAGTTACACTTAGGTAGTAACCCCGCATAGTTGGAGCACAGTTTTTCCAAACCGTACTGGATAGCCATGTGAAGGGGTGCTTTGGGCAGTGTTTGTTGCATGGTTGGTACATGGTTTGGAAAAATGTGTAGCCAAACCATGAACCTCATTAATTTTTAATGAAATTAAATTTTTTACCTCTATTATTTTAAAGGGGCTAACCCCTTTTTCCTTCCTCTTGTTTATAGTTAACCATATGCCAAGGAGCTCCCCCCTTCTCTTCTAACTTAGGCTTCAATCTATCTTCTTAATCTGGCCTTTGTTTCAAGTGTCATATATTATGTTGGATCACCACCAATAAGATCTTTAATACTATTCCTTCTTTACTTTTTTTATATTTCAGTCTTTGGCACCATTTTGGTGTGTGCTAATAAGCCCTATTTTCAGGGTATTTGTCTATTCTTCCATTTTATTTCATTCTACTTCAAATCTAAAGTAAATATCAGACAAGGAGTCATCCATAGGCCTAAGGTTGGTGGTCTAGTAATTATTCCTAAAATTTTATGTGTTTTTATATCACTCATTGTTTTTCCACACACCGAAATCTTCCACGTGATGCCTAAAAATGTGTTTTACCTTTTTAAATTAATTAAACCAAGTTAAGATACTCCCATAGTACTATGTTAAACTATTGTAGTATTTATACCTTATTTGTTACCACCCCTTTGGGTGTGTTTAATTTAATTCCATCCTTGATGTAAATGTTTAATTGACCAAACCACCTCCTAAGTGGTTTGTCTTGACTTAAAATTGGATTTGTATTGATTTCTAAATTAAAGGGTTAAATTTAATTAAATGGAAGTGAGTGGAAAGACCATGTAATGTATTATAAAAAGATAATGAATTATATAACTTGTAGAACCCATGGTTATATTGGGTTAACTTAATGTAAATACTTAAAAATGAAATGCCTTGTGATTATTGTAAATAAAAAATGGATATTGGTCGATGGATAACTGTCAAAGGACTTGTTGAGAGTGGAATTTCATGCTCCATTACATTGGATATTGGGAATGGTGTCTCACACTATTTACTTGGATAATGGGTGTGACAGTCCACGTTTCCTTTCATTGGGTGTTGGGTATGACGACTCACCCCACTATCTCAAGTGACAGGCATGATGTCGTGCATTCCCATGAGATTCAGGGCTGGTACCCTTGTTGGAGACTATAGCTCATTTGACTATGCTTTGACGCCTGGGTTACACCATGGGTCTTGCTAGCACCTAGTATCTATGTATATGCCTATATATTTCCTTCTATATATAGTTTATATACATATATACATATTATATATAATTACTTAACAATTTATGTGTTGGGTAAACCAAGATCGTATTTTTTTCTGACCTATACTGAAGAAGGTAGTGTTAGTTAGGTATCCTCTAGGAACCTAATTTTACTAGTTTATGGATTTTAGCATTGTTTATTATTTGTTATAACTATGCACTTATATTTTATACACACCAGCTAAATTATTATAGACGTAATTGGTGGTGGTCTACTAAGTTTATCTCACATGTTGTTCAGGTTGCCAATTGGTACCCAGACAAACCTTATGGATGTAGGTTGAGAAAAGGGAAATTACCTATTCATGGATGCTTAATCTGATTTTCTTATAGCATGGGAGCATGAGAGCATAGGAATGAGCGTGTTCTAGCGATGCTAGTGGATATGTCTTTTAGTCTTGTGTGATTTTGTATATCATGTTGTATATGTTTGTGTTATGTATCCTTTATATCTCCAATTTTTTACATCATCATGACATGACATAATTTTGTATATATATGGATTTATTATTATTACTTTTTATTATATGTTTATCTTCAACTTTTTATTATTGTACATGTTCCCGTTGTTCTTTCAGTTATGTTATGCTTCCTCTATTTCTGTTTATTTATTATTATCATTGTACTACTCTAATAATATAGGGTATAGTATCCCCATCATACAACCATAGACCCTCATTATTAATCTACATCCTCTAGAATATGAGGAGGCATGTTTTCGGCCATATGAACCACCAGCTCAGGGAACCATTAGTGGCTCCTAGGTCTGGATGTTACAAAGTGGTATCAGAGGTTCTTTTCCCTTTGTCTTACTATTTGGGTATTAGATAGGAGACTAGGAATGTGTTGGAATTTGGTAATGAGCCTATGTTTGGGAGTATCTAACCCACATACGGAGGAAACCCAAATTACTTGGGATGTGATACTATTTTTATTAGATTGTGTCTGTTGCAGTTGTATTGATTTAACCATTGGTTAAAACACATTTTTTTGCATTATTATTAATGTTATTGTAAATTTATGTTACCCTTGTCCTAGTATGGAAATAAGGTAGTAGCTTATGCATCATCATAGGCACTTTAGAACTTATATGCCACGCATTTTTCGATGTCAAGTTTACTTACTACGTGCATTTCCTATTACATATATTATGGGTGCCTCAATTATTATATATATATATATATGGAAATGTGTTAAATCTTCTTGTAGGGATAGAATAATTGAATTAATTAAAGTTTTTTCATCAATATAAATGGTTTTCCCCATATAGATCGATGATGACACCTTAATTAACCAATTATACCATGTTTGAGTCATGGACCATTGGTTCCATGGGCTGAAACATTGGTTGATTTGATTACCTGAATGTTAATTGTAATTTATGAAGAATTTACTTCTATAAATTAGGAATTGTGATTCATTTAATCAAATAATTTTATATGAATTGTTACAACCTGATATTGTATGTAAGTTCCAAGTCATGGTTACATGGTGTACCAATTTCAATTTATAAGGAGTATGGATTTTATAAATTGGAAATGGTGATGCATCTAACTGGATTGTGATACACACACACACACACACACATATATATATATATATATAATATTTTAAACTTAAATATATTTAAAACCTTTAAATTAAATGTTTAACATTAAATGGAGATTCAAAATTCAAATTAAAGGTTGTTTTTCCTCTATAACTTTCAATTGAAACTCCATATACCAAGATCGTAGACATGTGACATGAGACCTAGACCCAAACCCATCCTTATTAGTGGGTAGTTGGTAGTGTCTCTTATGATCCTTATGGCCTATCATGATCTCCCCTTATCACCTATACCTGGCTTTAGGAGTAGGCAAAGAGGTGTTAGTCTATAAATAGGAAGGCATATACCTATCATATTCATATACCTTTGATCTTTTCATCTAGTGAATTCTCTTATGAGGCATGTGTTTAGAATTATAGAATCATACTTCTATGAAAACCTCAAGTCGTATGCTAAGAAGATGGTGAAAACCGTGATTTAGAGGTGGTGGTCACTGAGCCACTAGTGTTACCTCTCATAATTCCACCACATGTTATTCTTGAATTGTGTATTGATGCCCAATTTTGAGAGGGTTTCCTTTGTATGATTTAGTCTATGAAAGGAGTTTCTTGACCTAACCTATCAATGATAGAGTTGATGTAGGAATTCCAGCAGTAGCACCCACTTATGTCTTCAGGTGATGGTGGCCCTTAGGTTTTTGAGACATGGATGGAGGCTATACTTTCTATATTTGATCATCTTGAGATGCCTCCGAAAAGGATGGTCAAGCTCATAGCTTATATGTTACACAATTCTGCCAAGTGATGGTGGGATGTCATTACCTAAGAAGGCCAGAATCATAAAATGATCTATAGGGACTTCCATATGGTCTTCTATGATTACATTTTTCTATATAAATTGAGGGATGACCAAGCTAGAGAGTGTATGAACTTGCAGTAAGGAGCTATGTTTGTGATGGAGTATTCTACCCATTTTACTCAGCTTTAGAGATTCAAACTGGATCTAGATGGGGATGAGATCATGGTTGTATGGTTATTTGAGGATGGGATTATATACGTCATCTAATCAAAGGTTAATGTTTTCCAGTTGACTAATATTTTTGAGATAGTCAACTAGGCCCTCATTACTGAGTATAATTTAAGGGAAGTTGAAGGTGTGATCCAGGACAGTTTAGCACCCATAATTAGTAGTAGTTTTTCTAATGGAAGGAAGAATCACTTTGAGGTCTCTCATGGGTATAGTGGTAGTTATAAAACTCATACTAATAGTTTCATTGTGTGACACCAGTACGAGAAATTGGGGCACACAAAACCCCAATGCATCTGAGATATAGTTGAGTATAGAGGCTTTGAAAAGATGGGTCATATTCGGTACTTATATAGGACCTTTCCACCAATTTCTAGTGAGAGAGGATCTATACTGACTCCATGTTCTAGAGCGGGGCTAGTAGTACCTCGTCAGGTAGGTAGCTGGAGGACCATCAGCCATTCAGACTGAGGTGGTGGTCGTGGCAGAGGAAACTAGACTTAGGATTCATAGCACCAGTAGAGTGGGCCTACTCAAGGTAGTCTGGTTGTAACTCAAGCCCACGGTAAGGGATAGTTTCATGTAGTGGAACCTAAGATGAAGGAGTAGAGCACTAGGCCTTCTATAGTTTGAGGTACTATTCTAGTGTCATATACCACAGTGTCTGCCTTGTTTAACATAGGTGCATCACACACTTTTTATATTTACAGAAATTCTAGAGAGTATAGGCCTCAAGATATAGTACTTATGTGGTGTGATGACACTCGATACCCCATTAGGTATCCGATCAAAAATTGTTCACTGATGTAAGGAATGTCCCCTTGAGATAGGCGGATATTTATTTGTGTGTAATATTTTCATCCTCACCATGATAGGGTTTGATGTAATTTTTGGGATGGATTGGTTGGTTCCCTATCAAGATCATATTGATTACTATCATTAGAAGGTGGTGTTTAAATCACCAGAGGGTGGTAGACATATTTACAAGGGATAATGGGACGTCCATACAACTTGGCCTAAACCTGAGCATTAGGGACTGGGCAGAGTAACAACTCATATCACTATACTTTTCTTGGATGATCAGGGAATGTGACCTACCAATTTTTCTCCTATGGTAGATCATTTCATGTATGTATTCCCTGATGACTTTTTTGTTCTACCTCTAGTGAGAGAGGTAAAATTCACCATTGAACTAGTGCTTGGAGTGGCACTAGTGTCCATTCCTCCTTACAGGATGGCATCTATGGAACTTATGGACCTCAAGAAGTAGTTGTAAGACCTAGAAACTAAGGGTTTTATCTGACTTAGTACCTCTCCATGGGGTTTTCTAGCCCTTTTTTCTAAGAAGTTGGATGGTACCCTCAGGTTTTACATAGATTACTAATGACCAAACCAGCTCACTATTAAGAATTGGTATCCACTACCTTGTATAGACAACTTCTTTGATTAGATACAAGGAGAAAGGGTGTTTCCAATGATTGATATGAGTTCAGGATACCATTAGGTACATTTCAAGCCTTCAGAAATACATCGTATAGATTTCCAAAGAAGATATGGACTTTATGAGTACCTTGTAATGTCGTTCGGTCTCACAAATGCCCTAACTGTTTTCATAGACTCGATGAATCAAGTTTTCCACCCTTATCTAGATTCATTAATGGTAGTATTTATGTATAACATCTTGGTGTATTCTCACACTCGACATGACCATGACCAACATCTTGATATTATGCTGAATACACTAAGAGAGCACCAGCTTTATGTAAATCTCACCAAATTCCATTTTGGACCGACAAAGTCTACTTCCTTAGTCACATCATCTCGGAGTTGGGAGTATTAATAGAACCAAATAAGGTGAGAGTTTTATTTTCCTTAGAGTATCCTAATAATTTCTTTGATATAATGAGTTTATTAGGACTAGTTGGGTATTATAGATACTTCATCTAGGATTTTTCACATCTATAAATACCACTTATGGGCTTGACTAATAAGGGTGTGAAATTTGTATGGTCATAAGATTGCGAAAAAAACCTTTTAATAATTAAAAGGAAGGTTAAATTCAGTGTCAATATTGATTCTTTCAGATAAAGGAAAGAGATATATTGTTTATTATGATGCATCAAGCATTGGGATGAGAGTAGTTATGATGAAAGAAGATTGATTCTTGCCATACGAGTCTCGTAAGTTGAGACCATATGAGTGGAATTACCCAATGCATGATCTTGAGTTAGTTTTTGTAATTCATTCCTTGCATTTTTTAAGGAATTATTTTCTTGAAGATCATTTTTTGGTGTATACTAATCACAAAAATCCTCAAGTATATCTTTACATAGTGATATATGAATCTCAAGTAGTGCATATGGGTTGAATAACTGCAGTCATTTAACTTTGATCTTTCCTATATTCTTGGAAAATTCAATGTAGTAGTTGATGCTATGAGTCATAAGATTCATATATATGTGATTTAGGAGGCCAGTTGTGAGTGGAAACTTATGGCCTTGTTTTCATAGATTCGTGTTGAGGTTTAAGAGAATCACGAGCAAATAGTCCTCATAGCTTTAACAGTGACATATACCCTTCTAGAACAGGTAAATATGAGGTAAATTTCAGATCCTGAGGGCCTAGACTTTAGGGAGACTTTTTTAGATGAGGATCCATTGCCTGACGGTACCATGGATAAGGATGAGACCTTACACATTCACAAGTATGTATGGGTCCTAGAAAACATCCTATAGGAGTTGATGTTGAAATCTCATACCTCGGTATGAGAAGCACATCCCAACATCACCAAGATGTATTGAGACTTGCATATTCAGTATTGGTGGTCTGGTATTAAATGGGAGATATCCGGATTTGTTACTCATTGTTCCACTGGTCAGCAGGTGAAGACGAAACATCAACAATCGATGGGACTTTTACAGCCAATGTCCATTCCTAAGTGGAAGTGGGATGATGACACCGTGTATTTTGTGACAGGTTTACCTAGATCACCTCGAGGAAATGATACATTTTGGGGTATCGTTGATCAGTTGAAAAAGTTTTACCACTTCCTACTTATTTAAGAGACCTTATCAGTTGACAAGATAGGGAGGTTATACATTAATAAGATCATACAACTTCATGGAGCTCTGTATTCTATTATATCTGATGGGGATGATCATTTCACATCATAGTTTTGGCAGGGGTTGTAGAAGTCCTTAAGTACATTGGTGATTCTGAGCATGATATATCACCTTTAGACCAATAGATAGATAGATCACATGATTCGGGTGTTATGGGAAATGCTCTATGCATGTTTCCTTGACTTTGGGGGTTCTTGGGAGAAACACATACCCCTAGTTGAGTTTGATTACAATAATATATTTTTGGATACTATCCAAATAGATCCTTATGAGGCCTTGTATGTTAGGATTTATCATTCACCTCTATGTCGGTTAGAGGTAGGGATGGAAGCATTGCTTGTACCATGTCTCATTTAGGAGACTTTAGAGTAGGTTTATCTAGTTAGGAAGTACATAATGGAAGCTCAATCTAGATAGCATTCATATGTCAGCCGCCATTGATGACCGCTTGAGTTTGAGGTCAGGTATTGGGTTTTCTTGCATGTTTTTTCTAGGATGGGCCATCAACGGATCAGGAGGCAGGGTAAGCTAGCTCCTAGATTCATCGTACATTTTGTGATCTTATAGAGAATCATACTAGTGGATTGTAGGATAACACTTCCTCATAGATAATGGTCTATGCATGACATTTTTCACATGTCTCAATTTCATATGTATTGACCAAAATTGTCACATATTTTTCATCCTAAGGAGGTTAAGTTATACAAGGATGCTTATTTTGAGGAGTGTCTAGTGTGTATCGTGGATCAGAGTGTGGAGGCTCTCCAAGGTAGGTCAGTTCCTCTAGTGTGTGTATTATGGTACCATGTTCGAGTAGAGGGAAAGACCTAGGAGAGAGAGGCTGACCTACAAACTCAATGGTTGGATATTTTCTCATATAATCCCTTACTACCCTTAGAAGGGAAATTTGGGGAAGAGTTTCTTTAATGAGGGGAGGCTGCAATGACCTAGATTTTTTACAAAGGTATGTATTATTTGTTTTGTAGTTAAAACTACTTATTTTATCTTTGTATATGTGACTTGTGGCCTAAGGAAGGTCTTGGGAGTGTCTGGGATTGTTCGAAGCCTAGAGTTCCAAGTTATAGAGGAAAAATTCAGGCAAGCAGTTTGTCCAAACTATGCAGGGTGCTTCAGATGGTTGTAGATGGGTGCATGGTTAGAATAAACCATGCAACCCAAGATGCATTTCCATGCGACTTTTCTCATCCAAGTAACAGAGGGTACCCACATATTATATGCACAATTTGGAAAACTATGTGCCTAGCCCACACCCTTAGTGCTACTTAGGTAGTAACCCAACATGGTTGGAGGATGATTTATCCAAACCATGTTGGACAGTCATGTGAAGGGGGTGATTTGGAAAATTCTAGCTACACAGTTTGGAGAACCGTGTGACCAAACTATATGCCCCTTAAATTTTAGGAGAAATGGAATTTGTTTCCCTTTGATATTTTAAAATGGATAACCCATTTTTCCTTCCTCTTGTTTCCAATGGACCGTATTCCAGGGAGATCCCCCCTTCTATTCTAAAATAGGATTCAAGCTAGCTTCTTCATTCAACCCCCATTTCGAGTACCATATATCATATTGGATTACCACCGGTAAGAGCTTCAATCCTCCTTCTTCTTTCCTTTTCATATCTCATCATCGTCGGTGCTATTTTTGTGCGAGATAATATTCCCTATTTTCAGGTAATTTGTCTATTTTTTTATTTTCTTCTATTTTACTTAAAATTTTAAGCCAATACCAGACAAGGAGTTGTCTATAGGACTAAGGTGGGTGGTATATTGATTTTTACTAAAATTTTATGTGTTTTTATACCACTCTTCATTGCGTTACACACCGAACTCTTCTATGTGATTCCTAAAAATGTGTTTTACCTTTTTAAATTAATTGAACCATGTTAAGATACTTTTGTAGTATCGTGTTAAACTATTGGAGGATGTATACCTCATTGGTTACCACCCATTTAGGTGTATTGAATTAAATTACCTCCTTGATGTAAATGTTTAATTGACCAAACTGCCTCCTAAGTGGTTTGTCTTGACTTAAAATTATATTTTCCTTGATTTATAATTTATAAAGGGTTAAATTTAATTAAATGGAAGTGAGTGGAAAGACTATGTCACATGTTATAGACTAATAATGAATTATATAACTTTGGGTACCCATGGATAGATTGGGTTAAATTAATGTAAATACTTAAAAAGGAAATGCCTTCTGATTACTATAAATAGACCATCGATATTGGTTGATAGAAAATGGTTAAGGGACTAGTTAAGCATGTCATTCCACACTCTCTTATGTTGGGTGTTAGGCATGGTGCCTCACATTGTTTACTTGGATGATGGGAATGATGATCCACATTACCTTGCATCGGGTGTTGGGCATGATGACTCATCCCACAATCTCGAGTGACTGGAATGATGTCTTCTATTCCCATGAGATTCAAGGCTAGTTCCCTTGTTGGATCCCATAGCTCGTTTGACTATGTTTAGACACCTGAGTTACTCTATGGGTCTTGCAGGAACCTGATATCTATGTATATGATTATATATGTCCTTATATATATATTTTATATACATATATACATATTATTTATAATTACTTATCAATAAATGTATTGGGTAAATTGGGATCATAGTTATTGCGGCCTATGTCGAAGCAGGTAGTGTTAGCCAGGTATCCTCTAGAAACCTGAGCTAACTAGTTTATGACTTTCAACATTGTTTATTATTTTTTATACCTACATAATGTTATGTTATACACATCAACTGGATTATTCTAAAACTCATTGGTGGTGGCCTAATGAGTTTATCTCGCACCCTTTTTGGGTCATTGATTCGTACATGGACAGACCTTATGGATGCAAGTGGGGACAAGGGAAAGCACTCGGTCATGGATGCTTGATCTAATTTTCTTAAATCACGGGAGCATGGGAGAAGATCATTTATCATTTTTTTTTATGATGATAGAGGATATGTCTTTTGGTATTTTGTGCTTTTGTATAGATTGTTGTATATACATGTGCTTTGTATCCCGTGTATCCCCCATTTTGTAAATCAGTATGACATGACATCATTTTGTATATGTATCAACCTATGGCTTGATTATTATTAGTGTTTTTTGTATGTTTATCTTCCACTATTGATTATTGTGTGTGTTTTCGTTGTGTTTTCGGTTATATTATGCTTCTTCTATTTTTGTTTATTTATTATTACCTTTGTGCTGATCTAATAACAAAGAGTATAGTCTCCTCACCATACCACTATAGACCCACATTATTAGTTGGTAGCCTCTGGCATATGGGGAGGTGTGATAGAGGCTATATAATCCACCAGCTCAGGGAACTGTTTAGTGGATCTCGGTTCGGGATGTTATAATAACCACCAACTTTATGGCTATATTATAACATCTATATATTAATTTGGGGTTGGTTTTGATTTAGTTTCTGTGTGTAAGAAAATTTATTAAACATAGTATTTGTTTTAAAGGAAAAAAATTAATAATAAATTATCGGGGAGTTACATTCTCCCCTACTTAAATAAATTATGTCCCTATAATTTTAATTACCACTCAGTAATTAAAAGATTAAGGGTGTCCTTAAGATAGGCATGGCATTGGATTTGATTTTAAATGAGGTATCAAACTTAGTAACTTGGGTAAGTTTAGGAAACTCATTCATTCCTTTATAATAGGCATATCACAATATGAGGTTTCTTCCTAAAAATTTAAGATAAATACTCCTCATAATTGGGGTTAAGACCTATATAATGGAATCAATTTTCCTAGAGAGTTTATTGTCATTCGTACAATGATAAGTGATCAAAATTTTATTTGATATATGAAATATGATCTCTCTATTTTTTTACTATGGATTTTATAGGGAGATATATAATCCATTCCTAAAATCACATCAAATTAATCTAAAGTAAGTATAATAAGTATTGGATGAATCATAATCCCATAAAGCTTAAAGAACATTTACATTCCTTGGATACAATAATGATACCACCAGGTGTTTTTATTTCAACAGGTAATAGTTGGAAAAAAAATTACATCCATGAATCTAGATTTATGAATAAGTGTACCTAAAACCACTTAATTATCACTATCTACTTAAATATAAGTTTTTACATAATATTTTTTTGTTCCCAAGTTCTAAGAGGTTTTTTTTTACAATTGTCATCTTAATCCCTTGGATTATTGAATAATTTTTCATAGTGCACAAATTCTTCACATCTAAAACATTGAATTCATAATGGATACTTAGGTTTAACATTATTTTCCCCATAATTTTTACTAAAATCCTCCTTTTTACCTCATCATATTATTGGTTAATTCTCTCATTTACCATAGATTAAACATATTTTGGTTCCTTTTAGGCATTTCCTTAGGTGCCTCTTTGTACTTTTTTTACATAAGGAAATTGAATCTTCATTCCTCCATCATCTTCATCACCTTAACTTCCATGAGAGTTCATCCTTATCTTCTTTTTCATGTTTGGGAATTCAACTATATTCAGGTTTTCAATCATGATTCATGATATTTGGTTTGACATAATCACAAGATTTCTCAATCCAACTCTTATCCTGTTAGTTTTCTCATTGGGACAGTATCCTCTCTGTTCATGGAACCCATCATTAACTTGGTTCCTTTATGCTTCAACCATTACTAAAACCAAAATAGGATAACATGAGTAATGAATAGTTAACATCACAAGATAATTATCAAAAATTATCTCATAAAAAACTCAACCTCAAATTGTAATACTATTTGAAACCATCACATTAGCTTTCAATTCAACCTAAAACAATCTCTGTTTAATCTATATTTCTTTAGGTTGGGTTCTATCACACTATTTAACCTAATTTCTTAACATAATAAATCATTTATAACGGCTCATGAAGAGAACGTGATTGACCAAATCATATCCCCTAAGAGCATAAAACAAGGTGTGCATTTAGGAATCTTTATCATGCATCAGATGATGATTGATTTAATGCCCAATATTCCCATTTCAATGTTAATATGCCTAGGTATATTTTTAACAAAACCTATATTCACTTGTAGTATCCAGAAAAATATATTATTTCCATTAAAACCACAAAATCACAACTTTAACAAAATTTCATGATGTTATCTAATACTTATAGTTATCCCTTGGACTCATCAATATGGTTTTCATTAAATTCCTCTTATCTTAATCCCCAAAAAACTAAACTAATCCAAAAAAATAACTAAACCCTCCTCTGATACCAACTAAAATGGCCCAAGATAAACATATCTTTATTTTAAATATTACTACAATTTAAAAATTACATCTCGTAATAATCTCACATAGCTTGGAGAACATTTTGGTTTAGTGTATTTGAGGTCCAGTTATATAAGTAACTTATTTTACATAACTTTTGAACATTTATCTATAATTTAACTCTAGTAAAGACCCTTATAGTCTTCTCATAAGTTATACTTATATTTGTAACCTAGGGAAGGGAAATATGAGAAATAGATGAGTTCAAATTCTCAATAAGGGAAAACTTTTCAATATGTCTTCAAGGTTAAGATAGAAATCATATGATAAAACATGAGGAAAGAGAAATTTCTTAGTAAAATAACATGGAACAACAATATTTTCCTATAAATCATGAATTAAGGACCTATAATCTCAAAATAAAAAACATGTACCATGGAATAAGAGTGTGAGAAAATCATGGAAACTTAGAATAAGGAAATGATATCACATGATCATGGAATCATAAATATATGTCATAAACATAAAGTATGACATCATAAGCATAGGTTAAGGTTCACGTACAATATCATCATCGTATAGTGTAAAATGTCATATAGTGGATTAGTCCCACTCCATATCCTATACATAACATATAATGGGACAAAAATCATTACCCAATTCATTGTAGGGATATATAATTCCAGGCACACTGATCACATAACATAGTATGCTTAGGCTAACCACCCATGCACCATACATTGTATCTCATGAGATGAAAACATAAACCAAAGCATTGGAAATATATATAATTCTAGTCACACCCTTCACATAATGAAAATAATAATATGTACATGCATATGTGTTCCACATGGTTAAAATAAACCATACATAAATCATAAGTATGATGAAACCCGTGAGAAAGAAGCGGGTTTTATAATCTTCTCTCAAAGTATAATTGAAGGCTATATCATAATGATTCTAAAGATTATAAGTAATTAACTCATTTTTTCATATTTTAATAAATAAACATAGGTCTTTTATCAATGGGTTCCAATGTAGAAAAATCATTAAAAATATCAAGAAGTGAGAATAAAAACTAAATGCATAGATGATACTTTTCGAAATGGGCAAAAGACATTTTAAGATGAAAAGGGATTATTATTTTCATTTAATCTATAATTAAACTAGAATATTTCTCCATAAAATAATGAGGGATTTTAATACCTATTTATGGTTTAAAACATTTTATGGAGGTGGTACTTGGTGTAAAATGAAAATGGAAAGTGACCTTAAATCGAGTTTTACTTAAAAGAGAAAACCATAGAGTGGGCATAAACATGTATTATCCCCAAAAAACAAGGTAATTTAAAATAGGTATATATGTAAGGAACATATATATAATATATGTATGAAATTAATGAGAATAAAATTGAGAAAGGGAGAAAAGGATATAAAATGTATAATCTTAAAGTAACAAGGGTGGTTCTGAAGATCCCTTTTTAGGTTTTAAAATACCATTGTAGAAATCTCACATTATAAAAAGGATAATAAAACATTATTTTAAAAATAATATAAGTTAAATATTAAGTTCACATGCGATAATACATAACTAGTCTTCTAAAAAAAATAAAACATCAATGGAAAATCATTATTTAAGAGTTTGAGAATTACTCTCACCAATGATATAATTTTTGAAGAAAATTTTCATCAAGGTAAAATATTTGAATTTAAAAATTAATTTTCCTCATATAAGAAGATAAAGTACCATAAAATAAAATCTTAGGGTGGAAGTTACTAATCATATAATTATGAAGTTCAAAATGGAACATAATAATTCAAAGAAGGGGGGTTTGAGTTAAACAAAACTCTTACAATGACATTTTCTTTCTAATTGAGAAAAAATCAATGGAAGGTATAACATGAGATGGAATTTTTAAATACCATAAATTTTATGAAATTTATAAAAAAATAAATCCATTTCAAATATATATATACCACAAAAAGAGACAAGTGATGAATATGATTCATATCTCAATGAAACAAAATTGAGGTCTAAAAACTCTTACCTTAGGTATTGATTCATTCTGTGCATGTACTTAAAGTCCTGGATAATAAAATTAAGTTTATTAATAACTTTTTTATGATACTTATTCATATATATTTCATATTCTGAGATCCATTTAGTATATTTTTTATTTATTTTTAATATAATTTTCACCTACAATAGTTATAGGGGGTTGTTCAGTTAATTAGTCTGTAAACCTTTCGATTTATTGACCATGGTCAAATTTTTTATAAAATAACTTCATGATCTCCATAATTTTGGATTTTTATTTCCTTTATTATTAAATTATCAAAATATTTATACAATTTCATAAGTTATCCCAAAATGAACCCAAATTAAGAACGATGTCTTTATCAATTCATTAAAGAAGATTAAAGTTACTATAACTGTTTATCATTAATATTACTTATAGATGGTAAAATATTATCATTATATAATATTATTAGTTTCATAAATATCATATTTATACATTAGATACATTTTTAAAATCATCAATGTTAGGTGGTTATGTGGAAAATGAAATGCGTCGTTCCATGATGGCGGTAATCCACACGTACATGAACGATGCTCTCATTTTTCATAGAATGGTATGGGGTATAAAAATAACATAATAACCATTTAATAATCTTAATATTGTTATAATTATTATATTTTTTTAATAAATAACTATTTTAGGACCATCCATTTAAATAGTTTATGAAAAATATTACTTGTCGTTCTTGGAGGCAGTAGTCCGCACAAACACAGGTCGAAATTTTCATTTTTCTAAATGGTTTTAGTGGAAGGTATAAAATGGATATTCCCTTAGTATAAAAAAATTTAATCATATTAAAAATTATGATGTTTTCATACCTCCATGGATAGAGGGTAATTGATGTGGGAAGAAGAAGAAAATAACTAAGAAATCTATTTTGAGGGCATTACCTCTCCCTTTGTAAGTTCTCCCTAAAGTGACTCCTACAGGCTCATTAGATTTCTCTTTTGAGAGGAATAATTCTTCTAGGAAGTTTGTTGATGGTTGAGGAGATAATTGGTAAGATTTTTGGTAGAATTAAATCTTTTTAATAGGTAGATAAATGCATTGTAAGTAATCCACTTTTATGAGTGGGGGGAATGGCATTTTTGAAAATACTCATTAATAATCAATGATATCATTATAGTATTCCAAGGTAAAAGGGATAAAATGTGGAAAATAATTTATAAG
Organism: Viscum album; assembly: GCA_963277665.1. NCBI lineage: Eukaryota > Viridiplantae > Streptophyta > Magnoliopsida > Santalales > Viscaceae > Viscum > Viscum album. The sequence goes on along the minus strand of OY728165.1, from coordinate 165,632,226 downwards.
GTATGAGAATTTGTTTATCCACTCTCATACACTTATTTTTTTACATGTTTTTTCACATTTTTTAAGTCCTTTACCCCTTGATAATTACTTTTACCATTTTGGTTTTTACTGAGGTAATTAAATTGTAACTTATGTGATTTATTTTCATTACAAAAAATTAAATGAAACTTATTAAATAATTTGGAAAAAATTATTTAAATATAAAATCCATTTTATTTTATTGAATTAAAAAAGGAAATAAAAGTTTTAAAGAATAATAAATTTACTAGGCATCAAAAACATTTTTTTTAAATATACATTTTTACGCTTAAATATGAGCTTGGGATAAAATTATGAATATTTTTATATTTAAATTAAATTAATTAGTTTATTATTAAATAAATTATGGTTTTAATCTTTCAAATCAACCCACTAATAAATTTTATCTTATAAATACTTAATTAATAAAAAATACTAAAAACAAGTTTTATTATAATAAAAGATTGCTTAAGTTTTAGATTGTTAAACAAGGGTTTTATAAATTCAACATAGTTTTTTAAATGTATAATATTTACCTCTTGAATATATTTGTATTCTAATAAAAAAATTATATGATTTTAGGTAATGATTACTTCATGATAATGTTTTAAACATTATGGTATTAGTAAAACAATATATTTTTACTATTCACCTAAAAATCAATTATCTTAAAAAAATCCCAAAAATTAATCCTATTATAATTTTTATATGTTGAATTTAAAAATGAAGTTAATTTTATCAAATTAAAATTCTAAAATTTGAGGATTTAACTTTTAAATAAACTCATAAAATATAATGAAAAAATGTTTTTATAGGAAATTATGTTTTCAAAGTATTAACCATTATTATTATTATTCTCTATCAATTATTAATAAAATTAGTGTTAATATATTATTCATATAAAAATATAAATTATTCATATCAATAATATTCCTTATCTATAATATATTTAGTTTCTTAAAATAAAGCGCATAAAAATCTAATTTTAGAAAAAAAACATTTTTAAGCATAAGATGGTCTTATTAGTAATCTAGCTACACTAATTAAATTTTATCAACTCATTAGTATTTAAAATGATCTTAAATTATATATATATATATATATATATATATTATAAATTGATTACTTCTATTTATACTGTCCAACTTAATGGATTTATTATAAAAACTATATAATGTTTCATGGTTGGTTTTGGTTTGGTGTTTGCATGTGAAGAAAGTTATTAAATATAGTATTTTTTTAAAGTAAAAAATTAATACTAAATTATTAGGGTGTTACAATATCCCAAAATAGTGAGACAAACAAAAACTATGATACATTCTATGATATAAATCACGTGAATGCTTTGATACCAATTTATGGAATCCCTATCCTAGTTCACTCAAAATAGTAACCAGACTGGGTAATCTTGTGACCTCGGGCATGCATCCTTGTACGCTAGAGGCTTTTGACTAATAGCATAGGTCTAAGGTATTACCATGGGGAGACTATTCCCCTATATCATAGTACAAAATAATAAGCAAATAACCAAACAACATAAGTAATAATAAATTAGAGTATGTGAAAATAACATAACATAACATGTTGTATAAGATAAAAATATGAAAGCATACGATCATATAGACTCACAATCATTCCAGCACACATCGACTGATCACTCACTGGGCTGATAAAAAATACAAACAAATGAAATAAAAGTTCAAGGATCTACTACTATCCCTGAGCCATAACTCATTCATCTCCTGATTTCATCCAAGATATCCAATTGAATAATCAATCTCGGGCCTTTATCCAACCTGAACCCATAATCAATGAAGATTTCTTGAGTACCCAAGTGTAATGGCCACCTGAGTAGGGTGAGAGTACAACTTAGTAAGGCACTGCCAATTTGGTCCCATAAATAACCAGTAAATGAAATGTACACATGTGATATAATTAGTTGAATAATAAAAACAATGTGGAAGCATAAATAAATGGTCATCGTTGTTCCATGAGTTTTTACATGACACCTAAGATCAACTATACTTACTTAATCCAATTCCAAAGTTCTTCTAGGAATGTAACATGATCATGGCAACCCATATTAGGCCCATGGATTCTTCATATGAGAAATTACTAGAAAATCTAGTAGTATTTGGCTCAATGATCTGAACCTAGGAGCAATTCCTAGGCATCCATTGGTATACTGATCACTTGAGGGAATTGTTTCCCTCTCAGATCATCTCATGTGTACATCTCACTGAGGTCAGTACGTCCCTCCCAAAACATCTCATATTATCACATCAGGGGGAAGTGTTTCCCTCCCATCCATCTCATATATCCCATTGGGGGGCAGTGTGTCCCTCCCAACTATCTCATATATCAGGCGCAAAGTCTGGATACAAGGAGTGTGTCCAAGGAATCCCATGTATCTCAATACATCTCAGTGGGTAGTGTGTCTCACCTGAATCATCTCATGCATACACTACCACAAAACAGGGCAAGGGAAGTGCCTCATTTTATCATTGCTTTTTTTAGTGGCACTGATAAATGGTGATCTTTATCAGCACTTTTTTTATTAGCACTGATAAATGGTATATTTAAAAAAAATTAAAAATAAAATATATTTATATTGATATAAATATAATATATATTTTTTAAATATGTTTTAGATAAGTATAAATAGACATTTACACTTAATATATAAGATCTGTAGTGAAAATGGCTTATAAAATATTTTAAAAAATATTATTAATTGATAATTTTCTAATTATCATTGATTAATAGTCATTTAATAACAATTTGAAGACACAAAAAAATCAAAAAATTAATAAAGGATCTAAAATAAATTAAAAACATAACTCAAACTTCAAACTACCATAACTTTTGATTCGGGTGTCTGTTTGAGCTCTATAGCATATCAAATTGAACCCTGTGATATGATCCACGTTCTAGCAACACAAGGAAACCTTTTTTTGTATTTTTAAAGGTCAAAAAAGGCCTAGAAGGCCTCTAAAACTGAATTTTTAGTTGGGATGCCCAAATTGTTTAACATTCGATGGAATTTCAACCTCGTTTAAGGGGATTTTTGCCCTTTTTAGTGGGGAATGAATTTATTCTGAGGGATTACATTTATTTTGATATTAGGGCTTTGAAATTTTATCATTTTTCACAATGTATTGTTATTTATATTCAAATATATAATAATATATACATATTTTTTATATATCCACACATAAAAAAATTAATTTTATAAATAAATAATTAAACTTATTTACATATAAAATATATTTCTCAATATATAAGCTTTATCTAAATAAAAAACTAATATCCATTTTATTTAAAATACAAATATATGAATATTTATATACCTATATAATGTGTGTGTGTGTGTGTGTGTTTGTGTGTGTCTGTCTGTATTAACAACTGATATATATTAATATACGAATAAATATACAGATAAAAAAATATAACTAAATATATATAAATAGATAGATATAAATATATATATAAATAGATAGATATAAATATATATTAATATACGAATAAATATATAGATATATAGATATAACTATACATGTATATATATTAACATATATATATTAATATATATATATATAACTAAATATATATATGAATATATATATATAACTATATATATATATATAACTATATATATATATATATGTGTTAATATAAATATATATTAATATACGAATAAATATAACTATATATATATATATATAAATAAATAGATATATCATTAAATAGACAACAAATCAATATAAATGAGTGGTAAAGTGTCCATGCGCACAGTGGGAGGTCTCGAGTTCAAATCCTGGAGGAGGAAAGGGCGCACGCGGTGGTGAAGGGTTGTGCTAATGCTATTAAAGCGGGGTGCTAGCACTGTTAAAGGGTTATGGGTGGGGCTAGGGCGTGCTGGGGTGGTAGGGGCACGTGGGCGTGGGGGGGCTTCATAGTGTTTTTGAAGGGGGGTCAAGTTTGTTAAAACCCCCCTTCGATCTACAATTTTTTTTAACTTTTATCAGTGCTTTTTGTAGCTTTGTTAAAAGGGGTCTTTATCAGTGTTTTTTTATCACTAATAAAAGGAACCCCCTTTATCTTTTTTGATATTAACAACACTTTTTTAGCACTATAAATGGCCTTTTCTAGTGCTTTTAAAGGCTATATTTGTAGTAGTGATACATCTTATAAGGGCTGACCATCTGCCCAGACCCATCTCGCAATCTAAGGCTAGCCTCTAAATTGTATGATATATCACTATCATAACCATAACATGTTCACATCATATATTCGGGTTATAATGGTGACACCCGCAATCATCACTACCCATTCTCGTACACACCCCCTCAAGTGCCACATATCATCAGGGCACCCACCGGGATCCACTGGGTCACCTCATATATGGACACCCTACACGAGATCCTTAGTCTCATACACATATCTCAGGGAAAAACTTATCTCTCATAGTTCATATAATCCCTCAACTTCCTCATAATCATATCATACCCTCATTGGCTTCATAGACATAGTCCCACACAGGTGATGGCCTCAAGTCCATATTCTTCCCAAGTTACCCTAGGTCGGTCCTCGCACCCAACCAATCCATCAATCTCTATGGGTTTTACTCACCCAAGTGATCACATACTAGAGAGGGGGGAACACTCACCTCGTTATTTGATTAGCTAGCCTAATGACCCTATGACATCTCACAGTTCCATAATAGCCTACTAGGGTCAATCATCTCAGTCCAACACTCCCCTATTAGGAGGCATCTAAGGGATACTATACTAGATCCACTACATTATATAATTCATTTAAATCTCATCCCTCAGGGTCCATCAATCATAATTCATACATATATGTTCAAGGCCACGACCATCGGTGGTTGAGGCATCATGTCAGTGCTCAAGGATCCATCATGGTCCTTCACACTTTGCTCAATTTATCTAAGCACTTATTTTTAAATAAACACTTTACTAAAATTAAAAAGTTCAATCACCCTCAGTGGTGAGACCACATATCACATGAAAAAAATATAAAAATTAATGAAAATACCATAGGGGTATGTTCCAAGGACCATCTACCTCAATTCTGGAGCTATCCCCTTTTAAGCACAACCTGAAAACCCTCGCCCGAGCCCATCCAGGCCCCATCCACACTCACATCAACATCCCAAACACTTGTATCAATTCACAATACCCATATAAATTAACTATAATCATTTATAATTAATAAAAAAATTATAATTTAATTTCCAATTTAATTTAAATAGACATAAATTCCTAATAACCCACTAAGCAACCTCATCGCATCAAAACTATGACCAAACACCCTTGGAAGTTCTACAACAGCCTCTCGACACCATGTTGGCCAAAATCCATAACACACAACACTGATTCAATCACCAAATTAATTTAATTTAATCAAAAGATCTAAACAAATTTATATGGTGGTGCACTTTCATCGCAACGACGTGCGACAGTTTACGATCATCACCACATGACTTCCTCAATTCATTGCATGAAAAAGACCCATCATGTCGGGATGATTCCACTGTAATCTATTGGAATCATTAATAAAGACCTAAATCAGGTTGCATGAATTAGTGGAAAGAACAAGAAAAATAACAAAGAGTAAGTAGAAAGGAAATCACAAAAATTGCATCACAAACACCATAAACTGAGGGGGTGTAACACCCCACCCCTACCTCATTGGCTTGAGGAGCCGGTGAGGGATACTTTGCCTTAAGCGACGTTCCCAAAATGCCAAAGGCTGGTAATAAATGTCGAGGGCTTCAAGATAAAGTTGGGGAACGATTTTCCCTTAAGACAAAACCAACCAAACAATCCACAACTATATGATGCATGTCAACAAAACAACCAACCTCATACATTACCAATGACAACCAGATAATCCATAATGATCTCACATGTCAACACAACCCAAAAAAACAACATCAAAGTAAACACCATGAGCCATGACACCACCATAGCTCCACACCAAGCTCCAAGCTCCAAGCTCCAAGCTCCACCCAAACATCACAACGCACCACTAAAGGAGGTTGATGCCTTACTTTTGCCCACGTCATGGTACACAACATCTGCAAAGACACCGCAGTGCCAAAGCAGAGGGTGAGTACTAAAACTCAGTAGGTTTTCCCCAAATGACTTCCCTACACATTCCACTAGGATAAAACCATTAGCACATTTGTATAAAACAGTTTATATAAAATAATCACAAGTGAAACCATTACCATAAGCCAACCATGCTCTTAATAAGCCATCACACCCAACCCAAGCAACCAAAGAAAATCCAAACAACAAACCACAAACCATTCCATCATTACACACTAACACCAAAATTTCTAACTTGCAAATCAATTCTGAACAAACAATCATAACGATGGAGCTTCTGTCCCACCTGTTTCATCCATTTACAGCTAATGGCTCTTCCTGTCCACTTATCCTTAGATGGTGGCCCTTCCGTCCACTATCCATCCACTTTTTAAATTGGTACTTCTCGTCACTTCCACGCAACATCCCAACCAATCACAACCAAGCATATAACCCATTAAAGTCACAACAACATCATGTAATCAACCCATTTCATTACATGTCAATTCACTTCAATAAATCACCCATTTATTGAAAACCATTTTTCCATGCCAAAACCAATTTCAATAAAAACAACCTTTTTATTGAATACCATTTCCATCAATAATTTCACAAATCAATCATATCATTCCATTTTAAAATTCCCATTTTAAAATCCACAACAAGAACATTTCACCACAAAACCCCTTTTTCCCAAAAACCCCCAAATGGATTTCCAACAAAATTCGCACATCAATACACAATTAATTTTAATCAACAAATTAATTATAACATGGAACCACTAGTTCTAACCAAGTGGAGTCGAGAGAGAAGCCACCTACCTTTAGGGTTCCCGAGAAAATGACCCACAAACAACCGTACCTCCAATCCGGCGAACGCACCATCGAAACCTCTCTAGATCACCTTCTCTAACCATCACAAGCCTTAAAATTAACATCCAAGGCAACCCCAACCCTAGATCTACACCCAAAAAGTTTAGATCTAGAAAACCATGAAAGAGAGGGATGTAGATCTAGAGGAAAACACATGAGAAGCAAGAGGAGAGACTTACCCGGAAGCAATCACCTTCAAACCGCCTTGAATCCTCTTTGAAACGCTTCCAAATCGAGTGGGAGAGCACCCTTAACCCTTGAGAACCCAAAATCCTGAGTGAGGCTCGAGTGGGAGGAAGATTGGAGTGAAATGAGGCAATCCTGAGTGATCCCAGAACTTATAACCCTAACTTTAAGTGGTCACATGGTTAGCCCGCACGGTTTGGAAAATCGCGTGCTAATCGTGCGCACGCCACTGCCTCGAGAGCCAGGGTCCACATGGTTTCCTCTCACGGTTTGGAAAACTGTGCATAGGCCATGTGAGGCCTACTGTCTTGAGAACAAGGGTCTGCACGGTTTCTTGGGGAACCCGCACGGTTTCTACTAACCGTGCTCAAACCGTGCACCCTTTTAAAAGCCTCCAAACACATCCAAAACCATTCCAAACTCTCCCAAACTCTTCCCAACTCATTCCATGCACTTTAAACACATAAAAAATGCATAAAAAAGGACACATACCTCAAACTGGGGGTGCTACATTCTCCCCACCATTGGACTTTCCTTCCTCGGAAAGTAGTGAACTCACCCTTTGCCGAAAGAGCTCAGGCCACTGCTCGATCATCTCTTTCTCCTGCTCCCAAGTCTCCTCTTGAATCTGACCATGTTTCCACAAAACACAAACTAAACTGATGCTTTTACCACACAAGACTTTCTCTTGCCTATCCACAATCCACACTGGCACGTGCACCAATGAAGCATCTAGTTCTAGCTTAACATGATCCCATCGAATCACATGGTCATGATCCGGCTGATTCTTTTTCAACTGCAAGACATGAAACACATTGTGCACCGCACTAAACCGTGGTGGAAAATCCAAACGATAAGCCACCTCACCAACCCGCTCAAGAACCTCAAAAGGTCCAATATACCTCGGAGATAACTTTCCCTACTTCCCAAACCGATGATGCCCCAACCTAGGAGAGATCCTCAAGAACACGTGATCACTCACCTGGAATGACAATAGTCGTCGAAAATGATCTGCATACGATTTATGACAACTATGAGCCATATTAATTCTCTTCCTGATCAACTTGATCTTCTCCGTAGTCTCCTGGACAAGACTCGGTCCAACCATTTAAGACTCACCCATTTCCACCCAACATAGTGGAGAACGACATGACCGCCCATACAATGCTTCAAACAGAGCCATCTGTATGGATGCCTGATAACTGTTATTGTATGGGAAATCAACCAATGACAAGTGCTCATCCCATGAGCCACCAAAGTTCATGACACAAGCCCGCAACATATCCCCCAGAGTTTGTATCGTCCTCTCGGATGACCATCCATTTGAGGGTGATATGCCATACTCATCGTCAACTATGTTCCAAGGGCTTACTGTAAGGATTTCCAGAAACGATATGTAAACCTCGGATCTCTATCTGATACAATCAAAACTAGAACACCATGCCTCTTTACCACCTACCGGATATAGATTCTGGACAGATCCTCCACCGTATGAGATTCACGAATCAGAATGAAATGGGCCGACTTCGTTAGCTGATCTACTATCACCCAAACGGTATCATGCTTCTTGACCGTTCTTGGGAGACTTGTGACAAAATCCATCGCTATTTTCTCCCACTTACAAACAGGGATTGGTAAAGACTGCAACATTCCTGCTGGCCTCTGATGCTCTGCCTTGACCTACTAACAATTCAAGCATCTCGAAACAAATTCAACCACACTTCTTTTCATACCATCCCACCAGAATTGCGCCTTCAGCACTTTATACATTATCTGAATTTCAGGATGAATAGCCCACCTGGAATGATGATACTCCCTAAGAATATCCTCCTGACAAGCAACTGGTACAACCATCCGATTCCGAAAACACAAAACTGAATCTCCATTCAGTTGCCAACCCTCAATGGTCTCCCCACCATTGAGTCTCGACCCCATGGTCACACACTCAGAATCAGATATTTGTGCCTCTCTAACCAGGCCAACCAAGTTAGGAATCAACAAAACTAGAAAGAAGACTGCTCTATCGCCCTGGTTCTCACATTCCAATCACATATCAGCTATAACTGACATCAACTGCCACTGGTCTAATGCCAGTTTCACCACCTGAGCATATGATTTTCTACTTAATGCATCCTCCACCTAATTTCCCTTACCTAGTGTGTACATAAAGTCAAAATCAAACATCTGGAGATATTACATCCATATCCTTTGCCTCAAGTTCAAATCCCTTTGTGATAAAATGTGTTTCAAGTTATTATGATCTGTATATACTGTGAATTTCTCACCAAAGAGATAATGACGCCACACTTTCAAAGCATGGACCACTACTACCAACTCCAAATCATGAGTTGGGTAGTTCTTCTCATGCACTCTCAACTGTTGTGAGCCATATGCAACCACATGATTCCCTTGTATGAGAACGCACCCCAACCCTAATCTCGATGCATCGCAATACACCACGTACCCTTTTCCTGATTCTGGAAAAACCAAGATTGGTGCTGATGTAAGACGACCCTTTAGCTCTTCGAAACACTGCTGACACTGTTCATTCCACTGGAATGGAACATTCTTTCTTGTAAAAGCTGTCATTGGCGAAGCCAAATGTGAAAAATCACAAACAAAACGCCGATAATACCCAGCTAGACCAAGAAAACTCTGTATCTCAAACACATTCTTTGGTGGTTGCCACGAGATAACAGCCTCTATCTTTTCTGGATCCACTGAAACACCCCTTTCAGAAATCACATGGCCAAGAAAATGAACTTCCTGTATCCAAAAGTCACACTTTGACAATTTGGCATACAACCGATGATCCCTCAAGATCCCCAGCACTATCGCCAAGTGCTGCTCATGCTCCACCCTTGTCTTTGAATACATCAGAATATCATCGAAAAACACCACCACAAATGAATTCAGATATCTCTTAAATATCTGATTCATCAATGCCATAAACATCACTGGTGCATTCGTTAGACCAAAGGGCATAACCACATATTCATAATGGCCATATATACTTATGAAATCTGTTTTAGAAATATCCTCCTTCCTCACCTGCAATTGATGATATCCTAACCTCAGGTTGATCTTGGAGAACCACTGGTCTCCTCTCAAATGGTCGAACAAATCATCAATTCATGGAAGTGGAAATCTATTCTTTATCGTAACTTGGTTAAGTCTACGATAATCAACACATAGCCTCAACGTTCCATCTGCCTTTTTCAAAAACAACACTGGTGCTACCCACGGAGACATGCTAGGCTGGATAAACCCTTTGTTTTATAACTCTTCCAACTGGATTTTAAATTCCCACAATTCAGCTGGTGCCATCTAATAAGACGGAAGTGAGATAGGACTGGTCCCCGGAAGGAGATCAATCGTAAACTCCACTTCTCTTACAGGAGGTAACCCAGAGAATTTATTAGGAAAAACATCCATGAACTGATCCAACACTGCCAGAGAAACACTCTGCTCAACACCCTCTACCGATTCCAACGACAACACCGCCAACTGATACGATAACGTATCCACTGCTGGTGCCAACAAACCCATTGCACCGTGCCTTTCATGCTTCTCTCCTCTAAAGAGATGTCTAACGCTATCGTGTGTCGTAAAATCCATTTTCTGCGCATCACAGTCGATGTGGGCCTTAAAAGCCACCAGCCAATCCATTCCCAGGATTACATCATACCCATCTATCTCAAGCATTGATAAGTTCCACACTATCTCAACCTCGCCCACAATGATACAACATTCTCTTCACAATAAGGCTCGACACTCTCTTCGACCAAGAGGAATTTGAAGTTTCAAAATCGAGGGCATAATTTCTACCCTTAAACCTAGTAAATCAACCACACGTTCAACAATAAAATAGTGTGAAGCACCCGTATCAAACAACACTTGCATCAAGGTAGAATTTAAAATAATGATACCTCACACCGTGGATGGTCCCGACTGATCATCCACCATAACTTGTTCAGCTCCAAACACATGTTTTCTTGCCACACTCTACTATTTATTACTTTGCTGAAGCGTCGTGGTATTTCGAGAATCACCATGACCCACTTTACTCTACTGACGAGGGGTATGCTGCTGCCCCCGTCCCATTGAAGCATACGACGTCTGCGATACCTGAGGAGTGTCACGCGCACCTGACCTTGGAGCATTCTGACAATAATGTTGCAGATGCCCCATCTGCTTACAATTATGACATGCTCGAGGTTGTGTCGTACAATCCCGCTTTATGTGGCTCGTCGAACCGCACTGAAAACATCCCGGCTTGCTCTGGGGATTCGGAGGAAGATTTACTGATCCTTTCATCGGATTATATGCCATATTCTCACCCTGGGAATAAGTGTCCCTCCTTCACTTGAACCTAGTGTTAGAGTTCCCAGTATTCCCCATGGGTACCGCCATGCTTCCCCCGCCTGGAGCTCCCAACAGATCCCACTCAGCCACCGAGGCTCTATTCACCATCTCCGTGTAATCATCTATACACAACACTGCTATCTTTGAATGGATTTCTTACCTTAACACTGCTTCAAAGATCATTGTATTTAATGATGTGTTACCCGCCACCTCGGGTGCAAACCGCACTAAGTTCATGAACTTAGCTGCATACTCTGTCACAGACATCAACTCTTGCTTCAAACTGAAGAAATCATTCGTACGCTGAATTCTAAATGTATGTGGGTAGAATTGTTTGTTAAACAATTCCTTAAAACCTTCCCACATCATACCCTGGTTCGTCCCCGTTTGGACTACCAACTCCCACCACTGAAGGGAAAGATCTTCCAACATATATGTGGCCAACTTCACTTTCAGATCTACCGGCGTTCCCAATAACTCAAAGATCTTGTTCATTATATTCAACCATGCTTTTGCCCTTTTCGGCTCTGAATCACCCCTGAAGATGGGTGGATTTTGCCTTTAAAACTGAACCGCATGATCTATATGCCTTGGTTCATCTGTTTTATTTCCACCTCCCACAGCTTGGAAAGCTTGCACTATACTTTACACTAGCTGCTGGTTCACCTGAGGCTCAGGTGCTACCACATTCTCAGCAGCCTTCTCTGGTTGGTCTCTACGACACCTACCCGGTGTCATTTCTATAAATAGAAAACAAACGGCCATGAGTCTCACTTCCGTAGACATCATGAAATCCCATTTCAAATCACATTACACAACACTATCACAACAAGGCTTTCCACCAGTTCACGTTTTTCCTCATGTACCATGTTTCACCATTTTGAAAACCAAACCATTTTCAAAATACCAATTTATTCACATTACAATTTCACATATTCTTATCACATCATAAATCATTATACCCCTAATGAAATATGCATCCTAGAGGGAAGTCATTTCTACCATGCATGTCATGCTCATCTCATTGGCTACACCCACGACAATGAGATATCCAATGCCTATAAGTGTCTCCAAAACACTTATTTACCCAACTCCCTGGTAACTTGAATTTTATCATAAAAGGGTTGGATACGTATTTTTATGCTATACATTCCAAGTTCCGACAATCCTATGCCTTTCTACCATCCCGACTCAAGGAGTATACCACAACGAATGTCAACACCAAATCTGAGAATCAACTCCAAAGGACCGAACAAACTGATACCACTTGTAACACCCTGCCCCTACCTCATTGGCTTGAGGAGGCGGTGAGGGCTACTTGGACTTAAGCGACGTTCCCAAGATGTCAAAGGCTGGTAATAAATGCCGAGGGATTTAAGATCAAGTTGGGGAATGATTTTCCCTTAAGAAAAAACCAACCAAATAATCCACAACTATATGATGCATGTCAACAAAACAACCAACCTCATACATTACCAAATACAACCAGATAATACATAATGATCTCACATGTAAACACAGCCCAAAAAAACAACATCAGAGTACTATGCGGAAGACCAAACAAGAAAACACCACGAGCCATGACACCACCATAGCTCCACACCAAGCTCCAAGCTTCAAGCTCCACCCATACATCACAACGCACCACTAAAGGAGGTTGATGTCTTACCTTTGCCCACGTCATGGTACACAACATCTGCAAAGACAGCGTAATGCCAAAGCAGGGGGTGAGTACTAAAACTCAGTAGGTTTTCCCCAAATGACTTCCCTACACATGCCACTAGGATAAAATCGTTAGCACATTTATATAAAATAGTTTATATAAAGTAATCACAAGTGCAACCATTACCATAAGCTAACCATGGTCTTACCAAGCCATCACACCCAACCCAAGCAACCAAAGGAAAGCCAAACAACAATCCACAAACCAATCCATCATTACACACTAACACCGCAATTTCCAACTTGCAAAGCAATGCTCAACAAACAATCATAACGATGGAGCTTCCGTCCCACCCGTTTCATCCATTTACAGCTAGTGGCTCTTCCCATCCACTTATCCTTAGATGGTGGCCCTTCCATCCACTATCCATCCCCATTTTAAAGTGGTACTTCTTTCCACTTCCACACAACATCCCAACCAATCACAACCAAGCATATAACCCATTAAAGTCACAATAACATCATGTAATCAACCCATTCCATTACATGTCAATTCACTTCAATAAATCACCCATTTATTGAAAACCATTTTTCCATGCCAAACCCCATTTCAATAAAACAACCTTTTTATTGAATACCATTTCCATCAATCATTTCACAAATCAATCATAGCATTCCATTTTAAAATTCCCATTTTAAAATCCACAACAAGAATATTTCACCACAAAACCCCTTTTTCCCAAAAACCCCCAAATGGATTTCCAACCAAATTCACACATCAACACACAATTAATTTTAATCAACAAATTAATTGTAACATGGAACCACTAGTTCTAACCAAGTGGAGTCGAGAGAGAAGAAACCTACCTTTAGGGTTCCTGAGAAAACTACCCACAAACAACCGCACCTCCAATCCGACAAACGCACCACCGAAACCTCTCTAGATCACCTTACCTAACCATCACAAGCCTTAAAATTAACATCCAAGGCAACCCCAACCCTAGATCTACACCCAAAAAGTGTAGATCTAGAAAACCATGAAAGAGAGGGATGTAGATCTAGAGGAAAACACATGAGAAGCAAGAGGAGAGACTTACCCAGAAGCAATCACCTTCAAACCGCCTTGAATCCTCTTTGAAACGCTTCCAAATCGAGTGGGAGAGCACCCTTAACCCCTGAGAACCCAAAATCCTGAGTGAGGATCAAGTGGGAGGAAGATTTGAGTGAAATGAGGCAATCCTGAGTGAGCCCGGAACTTATAACCCTAACTTTAAGTGTCTGCACGGTTAGCCCACACGGTTTGGAAAACCATGCGCTAACTATGCGCACACCACTGCCTCGAGAGCCAGGGTCCGCACGGTTTCCTCGCACGGTTTGGAAAACCGTGCGTAGGCCGTGTGAGGCCTACTGTCTCGAGAACAAGGGTCCGCACAATTTCCTAGGGAACCCGCACGGTTTCCACTAACCGTGCTCAAACCATGCACCCCTTTAAAAGCCTCAAAACACATCCAAAACCATTCCAAACTCTCCCAACCTCTTCCCAACTCATTCCATGCATTTTAAACACATAAAAAAATGCATAAACAAAGGCCACACACCTCAAACCGGGGGTGCTACAGGGGGAATCGATGGAGACAAAGGGGATCCTCCCCTTGTTTGGTCATGCATGCGAGAGAGAATATGAGAGGGTGAGGGATTTAAAACCAGTAGGGGAAACTTGGTCATTTCCTAAAAAATTAAAAATGCATATGGGGGCCATGACTTGCACCACAGTTTGCGCTATGCGGTGGTGCACTCCAGCCTACCCCCAAGGGCCCGACATGCCCAAGACCACAACCATCCCCTCCCTTCAGTTTTCATTTCTCACAAGAGATACATCAAATCCCCTAGCCATCATGCCACTCAAAATAACTACCCCCATGGTGTAGAGGCCCCTATAGCCATAGAAAAATGCTCTATGAGAAAGGGCTACATTGTGGTAGCCTTTTCATTTTTCACCACCACACACACCTTAGACCACCACTACGGGCACCCAAAATTCCTAGCCATAGAATTTTGGTCATCCATTTCACTCCAACACCACCCCCTGGCACCACAGGGAGCTCTACGACATGGAGATTCTTATAGTCATCCAAAATGACTAGATCAGGGGCACTGAGACATAACATATGGCATGGTGATCCTCCACACGTTATGTGCTCACCCAGCCTTGCCCCGATGTCCACTTGAGTGCATGCACCACTCTTTATGCCTCATTCTACATCTAAAAACACATCCCCAAGGGGTTCTAATACTTGAAACATCAATCTGAACCCCATTTTTCAAAATAAACCTTGATCCAAAGGAAAAAATTCGAATTTATAATGAAATTCATAACTCATAAAGGAGAAGGGTTTTGACACTATATTTACGAAATCCATGGGGGTAGTTCCAACAAATTTACTCCCCCTATGTTAATAAAATTATTACACCAAATATTCAAAGTAAATCATCATATTTTCATACCTATTGGATCTTTATACCAATAATCCTTATACCAATTGTTGGAAAAAATAATTATAAACTTAAAAACATCAACCTCCGAGGCACAACTTCCAAACACAGCTGCACATTCCTTCAATGATTCCAATGAGTGAATTTACTACCTATCATTGATTCATTGAAAAATCCTCTAAGCCTACTGAGCTGGAGTTTGGTGTAGGAAATAAAAGTCATAGTTAATAATGTTAATGTTGTCCCTGTCACTCACCTCTTTCAGTAAATGCGCATCTTGACATTTTTACAACTTCAGAACAATATGCGGTCTCAATCACACTACACCAAACCATCAGATGATAAGAAAAAATACCATGTGTGTGAGACATACCACTTGCATCTTTTATTTCACCATTGCTCAAAGGGTTTCATCATTTCCAAATAAGACTAAACAACCTTTGAGTGTTCACCATCGACTCCTCTTGAATGTCTTCATCTCTTGGCACCAGATTTTGAAATGATCTTCATAATGGGGGGCACCATATTGGCCATGCTTTCTTCATCCAACAACTTCTAGGTATCCTGAGAATAATCAATTGGTAACACTTGTTAGTATAATAACAAATAAACATGAAAATCATGAATGTCACTACTTCACCACAAATTTTTCCTCTTCTCCCCGGTAGTTTGATGCCATTAAAAATGTGACTTGATACCATTTGCAGATCGCCACATATGGTTTGATGCCACTGGAATTTTCATATGAGACTTTTTTGTCTCCGCTTTAGCTTTAGATCAAGCTCTTCTCCATTTGCTCTCCTTCATTCCATCATGCAAATTCCAGATTCATCTTTGAAAAACGAAGCGGTTGCTCCGCACCACTTGTTGAGTTAGCTTCGGTGCCTAGATGGCCTAATACCAATAGGGAATATAAATACATCGGATGCCACTTTTAGATCAACATCTTCTCTCTATACATCTATCTACTTGGAATACATACAACCTCATGGATTGTATCTTTCCCTTAAGTTTTTACCATTTTTAACAACAGATATTAGAAACATTTAAGCATATGAGGAGAGGAGTACCTACAGAATCCTCAAAGCGAGGATTGTGTTTGGTCATGGTAAACAAGCCATTTTATTCTTAATTCTAAGCTGTGCTAGTGGTTGTTTTGTAGCACCATTTGTGCTAATTTAATGTTGGGTACTGTGTGAGGGTTGCTTCATCTTTTTTTGGCTTATGCTCCTTCTCTATTGGGAGGCTAATCCTACTTATACAAGTCTCTTCCAATTATGTATTTTTCTTGCATCCATCAACATTCTTCCTTCATCATCAGATGGCTCTTCCACTAACTTTCATCTCTTGTCTTGTGGTATGATTCATGAGACCACTGAGGCATTCTTCGTGCTTTTCTTCTTTAATGACCATAACAGTTGCTTCATATTTTATTGACCGTGGCGATTCTTTCTTTGAGTGCACCACCTTCTTCCTCACAACAGATGCAACTTCTTCTTTCTTTTTCAACTTCCAAAGCTGCATTCTTTCTTTTCATAATGGATGTTGTGGGCGTGACATGATGGGTGTTTGAGACATCTTTGACTTCATTTTTCTTCTCCAAAACATTGAATCTGTTTTCCATCGCAACGAGCTTATTTTTGGGGTATATCTTTTCCCTGTATGTCATAGGGATAAAGGGATTTCTATTGACTTCTTTGGTTCTCTTGCTGTATTGCCTTTCCAAATATCCTTGGTTAGCACATATAAAACATTTCTTATAAAATTCACACCTCTTTCTATTGTCTCTCGTTTAAGATATTGATGCAACATGTCTTCTTCCACTATTGAGCCCTTGAGATTTTAGACACACTTATTGTGTGCCCCATTCCTCCACAAAAATAGCATTTTCAGACTCTCACAATGCCCACTATACGCAACCAAATGGTACTGCAGAGCGGACACTGTATTGAATGAGAAAAAGAAAAAGAAAAAAAGTTGTCTAATAATAATAATAATAATAATTACAAACAATTGAAATGAAGAATTACAAAGTTAAAAAGAAAACACACACATGTAAGAATTTAACGAGACTTGAAATCTATACCTCCCTGACACCATACATGGATGCTATCACTAAGGTGCACCTAAAGACTATAATAAACAAATGACAAAAAAAAAAACAAGGTGGCAAATCATTGAATTGGTAAATAAAAAAAGAAAAGAATAAAATGTAAAAAAAATCATTCATCTTATCAAAATTATCTTTTCACCGGCGAATGTAATTTTATTAGCAGGAGTTGACTCGCTTCCCCATTACCTAATGGGGGCTCCTAATACCTAAGAAGGACCTCTGGTAGTTCTATGAACAGTGTTTTTGAGTGTTTATTGGTAGGGTCCTCCGTATCAGGGCCCTTTTGGTCGCCGTTGTCATTCCCCATTACCTAAAACCTCCCGTCTTCATCCCTGGTCCACTGTTTGTCGATTCAACCCCGGGACATCGTCAAACGTGCTCTGTCAGCTCTGTGGGAGCTTGGCATCCCAACCATGGCAAGCCTTCTACCTGAAGCTGCTCGGAAAATCTTCACTCCCGAGACCCTTCTTACCGCCGCGAGGCAATCTCTGCGTATTCACATTGTCCCCGTCCCCCTCCGCAGATCCATTAAGAAGTTCCTCAGAGGTTCCTATCTCTCTAATTCTCCTGAATTTATGCTGTGCTTCTTGTAAAGCCTCTTTTAAATTTACAGCGCAGGATCTTACCTACATGAAGAGGAAAGTTCTGAGATTAGCCCAATCGTTCAATTTAATTAAGATGAAGAATCTCCAGCTTGTGGAAAATACGGCGAAGGACCTGATTGAAGACCCTCTCAAGACCGTGTACCAGTCCAAACGTTGGAAGATCAAATCTTCTTACGGTGACATCGGCCTCAAGTACGAAGAAAACGAGACCCTGGCCTATATTGCCGCACGAATGCCTTCGGTCTATTGCTCCTGTTACAGGGTTTTCAGTGAAGTAAGAAAATTCCTGTTTCCCAATTCCGCATAATTTCTGATAAATTTGTATTCACCCTCAATTCTATCTACGTGACAAGTGCCATGGGAAATTCTGTTTGGACTTTAGAATGGCTTGAATAACCTATTAAGATGGAGAAACCAAAATGTTTTTTTTTTTTTACGGTATCTTCCCAATAATTATTTTCCATCCTACGATGCTCATAAGGGTGATTTGGTTTAGGTACACAGAAGGCTGCCAAATCTCAATCCTACTAAAGTCTTAGATTTTGGTGCCGGTACTGGTTCAGTGCTATGGTGAGGGAGAAGCTTATTTCATGACTTATCTGGCTCTTATTTGGATTAGAGTGCTGCCTGTGAGTTTCTTTCCCTACTTTTCAATTATGTTATAGATTAATGGACATGTCTCAGGGCAATGCGTGAAGTTTGGCCACGCTCCATAGAGAGAATGAACTTGGTAGAGCCATCAAAATCTATGCAACGTACTGGCCTGAGCCTTCTTCAAGGTATTTAATCATTAATTATCTTATAATGCTTTCCCTTTTTAATAATCTTTGTCCTTGAAATTCTGCTATCTTATTTGGTAGGTCAGAAGGACTTGCCATTTATTCAAGGCTATGATAGCCTTCTGGAGCTATCAAAGAAAAACAAAAAGAAAGCGCGAGAGCATGACCTTGTCGTTGCTGTAAGTTGTGATATTCTTAATGCCAAGAGGTGCTTGCCTTTTCATTTTTCTGTGCTCTTAAATTTTGGTGTTCTGAATTGCTGAAGTCATACGTGCTTGGAGAGATACCGTCCATACAGGACAGAATTACCACCGTGCGTCAGCTTTGGAATTTGACAACAGATGTTTTGGTATGATTTCTAGGCTCATGGTTACTGTTAGCGTCTGTTTTGTTGCTTTTTTTTTCATTATGTGTCCAAGCTAGGTACACCTAGGTTGAGGGGGAGTGTTGGAGTCTGTATCCCACGTCGGACTTGTGGTCTGATGTGGTTTTTACCATTCATTATAAAAGAATGTCTCCACCTCACTTTGAGGTAAGGAGGCGAAGGGGGTTACTCAATCTACATGGTATCAGAGGGATCTTAA
Organism: Viscum album; assembly: GCA_963277665.1. Lineage (NCBI taxonomy): Eukaryota > Viridiplantae > Streptophyta > Magnoliopsida > Santalales > Viscaceae > Viscum > Viscum album. The sequence goes on along the minus strand of OY728165.1, from coordinate 165,612,433 downwards.
TCCCGACCCTCCCTCCCTAATTATTATTATTATTATTTTTTTCTTTCTCCCTTGCTTTAGGGTTTTCCCCGTCCGGGGGGCGGCGGCTCCGATCCAAATAGCCGCCGCCCCCCCTCCCTCCGCTGCTCCTCCCGGTCGTGCATGACCTCAGTCGCGGCGCCTTCCCCTCCGGCGCGCTCTCCTCCTGCGAGCGAGCCCTTCCAGTCCAGCGGGCTTCCTTCCCCGGCGTCTCCTCCGGCTCGCGCTCCTCCTGCGCACGACCCCTCCCTGTCGCGGATCTCTCCCGGCGCCAGGCCCCGCCTTCACTGCGGCTTCCCTCGCGCCGGCCCGACGGCCCATCCCAGCGGCGCCCTTCCCGGCGGCGACTCTCGCGGCACACTCCATTCCCGGCGACGCTCTCCCGCAGCGGTTTTCCCCGACGTCGCTCCTCCCGCAGCGTCCCTCTTTAGCGGCATTCCTCCACTCCCGACCCAGGCGCGGCCCTTCCGACGACGACTTCCAGTTTCCAGAGTCTCCTCACCGCTGCGCGCGCAGGCCCCCTTCTTCCTGCACGGCTCCCGCGCAGCACGGCCCGACGCCTCTCTTCCCGACGGCGTCCCGATCCCGGCCCCGCCTTCCGCAGCGGCGCCCTTCCAGGCGGCCCTCTCTCCCGGCGGCCCTCTCTCTAGGCGCGACTCCTCAGTTGCGGCTTTTTTTTTTTTTGCGTTTCTCCCGCACGGGACTCTCCAGCGTCACGCACTCCATTCCTACCGGCTCCTCCAGCAACCGGCCTCCAGCCCTGTTGGCCTCCCATGCCGCCTCTACGAAGTTGCACTCTCTGCGTCCGGCCTTCTGTGACAGCGCTGCCTCCTCGCTGGCCCTTCCTGCGGAATCCCCGCCTCCCGTCGCCGGCATCTCCCGACGACTCCAGGCAGCCGCTTTCTGTCCGCTCTAGGCGAACTCCTCCGCCTCCTGTGCGAGTCTCCCGCCGGCTCTGTTGCTGTCTAGCGGCTCCACCTTGCATGACGCCCTCCAGTGCGCTGCTCTGCAAGGCAGCCCTCCTGCCGTTTTCATCCGCTCCAGTCTGGCGACTCATTGTCCGGCACTTCTTCCGGCACCTAGCTGCTCCCTCCATGCCAACCTCCTCCTTCTTCCCGCGGCATTCCCGCCTCAATCGCCGGCCTCCTCCTGCAGATTTCCCGGCGCTTCAACAACCAGCACCACCATTGCGGATTTCTCGGCACTTTGACGACCGGCCCTCCCGAGCGGATTTCTCAGCGCTTTGACGATCGGCTCGACATTACGGATTTCCCGGCGCTCGGACGACCGGCCCGTAGTGCGGTTTTTCCCGACGCTCTGATGACCGACCCGCCAGTGTGGATTTCCCGACACTCTGTTGTCCGGCCCCGCACTTTTTCGGCGTTTACCCACCCGTTTTCAGCGGCATCATATCACCATCGTCAGGGGAGCAGCAATGTTGAAGCTGTATCTTTTATTTTATTTCGTCTTGTATTTGTCATCAAGCTGGGCATGTCCAGCTTGAGGGGGGAGTGTTAGCGTCTGTTTTGTTGCTTTCTTTTCATTATGTGTCCAAGCTAGGTACACCTAGCTTGAGGGAGAGTGTTGAAGTCTGTATCCCACATCGGACTTGTGGTCCGATGTGGTCTTTACCATTCATTATAAAGGGGGTTTCTCAATCTACAGTTACATTTTATCATACTTTGTGTGCATATGTGGGATATTTGATGTTTTTATGTTCTTAATCATATCATTTTAGAAGATTCTGAAGTTGGCATGTGATTAAAATGGAGCAGGTCTTGTTAGAACCTGGGACACCACATGGATCTAATATTATATCTCAAGCCCGGGCACACATTTTATGGATGGAGAAACGGGTCAGCTGATTTCCCCCCACTTTTTTTTCTTTGTTTTGAAAATGGATTTTATGGATGAATTTCTTTTTGTTTATTTTTGAATTTCTAAATATATATGTGTATGTATTTGATATGGAATCACTCCTAAAAGGTAAGCAAGCAACTGAAGATCTGATCTCTGTGAGTTGTCAAAAAAATATACTTAACAAAACTCTCAACTTACCATTGTTTTCAGAGAAACAATTCCTTTTCTGTTTTCTAAAAAGCATTATGTAGTTTCACTTAAACGTTGTACCGATGACTTATAATATAATTATCTAATTTTAAAGAATACATAAATGCATTTATAGTTTATAATCTTTTGGTATTATACTATTCCAGTATTCTAGTTTTTAGGAAATTTCTCATATAATTGTACTAGGTATGTATCTTGAGCAATGGTTGTGCTTGTATTGGTGCTTCTTATGATCAACCTACTAATGTAATGCATTCAAAACTTGACCTTTTTAGAAATGCCGTAAAGCTAAAGCTGCTGCGTCCAAGAAAGGTTCCAAGGATTTGTTTCCATACCAAAGTTGTGGTGCATATGTGGTTGCTCCAGTGAGTTAGAAAATTGATCCATGTTTAGTAACTTCTTTTGGATCGTGTTATCTGTCCATTGTAACTGTACTGAGATGAAGCTCATTGGCATTTGTTGCAGTGTTCTCATGATGGGATTTGCCCTTTAAAAGGCGGGCCGAAGTATTGTCATTTTGTCCAACGCTTGCAACGGACAAGTACACAACGAATATTCAAGGTTCCTATTTTCATTTTCCTGAAACACGGAGACATGAACTGTTTCTCATTTACCTAATCCAATACATTTCTAATATGTTCTGAAAAATGAAAACGTTAGATGTTTCCAAAACTAAACGCAGCCTAAATTTCCTTCAATTTCCCACTTACAATGAGCTTGCTTTATCTTATGTGTTGTTATTTCCGATGCAAAACAACACCCCTCTTCCATGTTAGAATTTGCAGAATAAGTAGTTATTTTGCATGCTGCTGCTTGTAAATTGCTTTGCAGAGGTTTAATGAAAATTTGAAGAAATCTTTTGTTTGCCTTCAAAAAAACTTGTATAAGATTCTTACTCACGAATGAATGTTTTGTAGCGGTCTAAAAGAGGGAAACCTTTGATGGGTTATGAAGATGAAAAATTTTCTTTTGTTGTTTTAAGAAGGCGACAGCGACCTCAGTAAGTATTTCAATATTCATGTTTTGTGGGGCTCAATATGCTGAGCCATTAATGCATCCTTCATTGTTTTCAACTTAAGGGAAGCCTGGCCTCTTGATGGCATGAAACTTGAAACCCTGGCAGAGCAGAAAGCAAGGAGGCGGCCGGAGGATTACATCGTTGATTATGGTGCGTACAAATTTGAAAGCAGTAGCTTTAGACTGCGTTTGGCTTTTCTCATCAAAAAGTGTTCTTACAGAGGATGTCATCAAGCCCGTGGAAGAGAAAATTCGGTTTCTGAAGGCTCGAAATGTTTGGGAGTCTGATATTAGTGATGCAGATGCAATTGCAGAGAATGGTGGAGTGAAGGGAGAAGTAGCGGTGAAAGATAGAGGGGAAGAAGAAGATGAAGAAGAAAGGGGGGTGGGTCTGGGGACGGGGTGGGGTAGGATAATCTATAGCCCGATCCGAAGAGGGCGGCTGGTGGAGTTGGATGTGTGTCGGTCGGTAGATCGGGAAGGGTGCCATGGATGCTTTGAGCGAGTGGCGGTGACGAGAACCAAGAACCCAACGCTACACCGGCAGGCCAAGAAGTCGCAGTGGGGCGATCTGTGGCCTTACTAGAACGCCATGAATCACGGTGCCGTATCTTTCAGCCTTTTTCCTTTGTGTAAATTTTGCTCACGTGATAAATTTCATTTATTGATGATAAAGTTGTTGAAGTATAGAAATGAGATGGGGTGTGAAAGGAACAACACCAGGTATTTGTTCACCACCTCATTTTCATATACCTTTATACTCTTCCATGGGTTGATTGTTATAGGTAACCAGACCTAGCAAAGGCTGTGGCTTCCATTCTAAGAGTGCTTTCTTGACGACATCAAGTCTATTTTTCAAGTTGTACAAGTTATTGCTTCTCTTGGTATTGATTGTGATTGATTCTGATTGATTCTGGTTCTCCATTATCGCTTTTGTACTTAAGTTCTCCGGCATCATGATTCTGGAAGTCATGGATATGCATTTGAAGGTTGAGAGGTCTTAAATTGGTGGCCTTCATGTTGGTTAATTTGGTTCTTGCTGGGTTTGATGGTAGCGAAGCTGGAGTTTAATTTGAATTATTGTTATGTTGTGTCTCAAGTTCAAGTTGAAGAATCCTAGACTAATGTTGTTTCCAAGAATGAAAAAAAGGATCTGTGGTTTCATTTCAACCTTGTTAAGCAACAATCTTCATAATCAGAGGTCCAATTTGAGGAGGATGAGAAGTTTTAATTTAGGGAATTTCACCCATTGGCTTTGTATGGAGAATAAAACAAGGATTTCAAAGAATCTTAAGCTTGTTAGCCCAAAATAGGGTGACATGGGATTGCATGCTTAGCATCATTTTATAAATGATATTTTATTGTTTTAGTTTTATTGATTGAGAAAAGACTGACAGTTTGATGAAAGATCAATGGTCCTCCAATAGTAAAGAGTTGATTTTGGAATTGAGCATTCAGTTGGGTTTGTATGAATGAGTTATGTCATAAAAAACATCATGACGTGGTTCTCTTGGTTTCTTTGGCATTGTAATATGGTAATCCACTTTACAAAGAGAATTTTCTCTTGGTTCATCCAACATTGCTTTTTGTTCAACTGTGAAAGAATGGATGAATCTGAAGGTACAATCCTAGCTATTTGTATATAGAGACATTAGAATGACTAACATTTCCTAGCAACATTGTACCTGACAGAATTGTACTCGTTATCAGATTACTCATTGCTATCTATGATAGGATGCAACATTGATGTGAACATGAGTCTGAAGCAGGTGATACCCCATAGGCTCCATTCCACTTTTAGCTACCGCCATACATATTATTTCATTATAAGATGATGTGGCATTTATTTATGAGACATTGAAAGAGTTCAAAAGTTGGATGGAATAAAAGATGGATTAAAAGTGATTAATGGTGAAACATTTAACTCATTAATCACACGAGTGTTTATTGAATGCTTAAACTCCTAATAAGAGTCTTCTTCATTAGATGAAGTGATGATATAAATGGAGGCTTGATCCATGCTTCCACGAGATTGGGTATGTGACATGTGATATGGTCATATGAACTCCATACACATAATGCATTGTTCATATTTACTCTTTACTCTGGGTTTTCTAGAAAGCCATGAGTAGAAGAATGGTCCTACAAATTTGATATATGCTTCCCATAGATGGTGGACTATTTATGATAGTGTGAGTCATTCGGCTCACAGGGATATCTTTATCAAACACTAGAAGCAGAAGAAGGCTTGGCTTACTATAAATGTTTACACTATTCATGGTTTTCATTTCTTGATCTTGTGGCTTGGGTTTTGTTATTTTTCCATTGCAAATAGGTACAATAGATGTACAAAACTCATCAATGATATCGGAGATATGCTGGTAATAAATCAGTAGGCAAACCAAGAAGACATGGATATAATTTTTCTAGAATCACATTGTGGTTTATGTTGAATTCATTGATACCATGATGTGTTTCAACCAAAATGAGCATGATTTCATTATTTCCACATTTTGGTTTCAAAATAATGTCATGGAAAGTGTTTATAGTAAACATAACATCGTAAAATTTATTTTGATGACATGATTTTATCAAAATGGGCATGTTTTAGAAAATATGTTTTTGAGTAAAAAATTGTGGTTTTGTTAAGATGTTCATGATTTGAAACATTTGATGAAATGTCTTGGTATGAAGCATCGTTATTTTCACTAAAATTCCATGCAATGCAGTAATGCATTGTGTTAAAATAATAATAAAATGACGTGATACATGCAAAACAATGTGGTTTTACCATGCTAAGTTGTTACTATAGCTTTACAAAATCATGTTTTTTTTTAAAAGATGGGTGTATATATATATATATATATATATATATATATATCCCTGTCCAAATGCAGTAGAGACAATCAACCAAAACCAATTTTTCCATAAGATCCATCTATATGTTTGAATTGAATAAATATAAATGAACATACCTTTTTCTCTGAGGAATCGGTCTATCCATCCTCTTCCACATGAGTTTTATAGAGACCCTTGATAAACACCCAATGAAATCCTTCATCTTAGAGTATCCACAAGCTATGTGAATCTCCCAACATATAGGACGAGCTTTCATCAAGCCACGATCTACTAGAACCTTTGGCTAAAGTCTTAAAGAAAAATGAGAGCTAAAGCGAGCTTTGGTCTGAAGAGTTTGTTGCAGAAACACTGGGAGTCACACGACAGAGGTTTGTAGATGAAGAAAAGACAGAAACAAAAGAAGAAGTAGATGAACACAGAAACAACGATTTACGTGGTTCGGGAATAATCACTATGTCCACGGAGAGACAGAATCACTTCACTAAAATTCGGGTGCACAATTACACAGAGATCAGAGTTTCACACCACACACAAAACCCTAGCTCGAATGAGCTAATAAAGAAGACGAAGTTCTGTACCACCAACTATTCATGAAATACCAGCTATTTTTTCTTTTGCGATCCCCTAGTGTTATCCTATAGCGTTCTCCCATATTCTGCTTCTCATCCTCCATTCGCCAATGGAGACCAATGGAGGCACAACCGTGCTTCAACTTCTGTATTACCATTGGCTTTGTCAACATGTCTGTCGGATTGTTGGTTCCACGAATCTTCTGCAGTATCAATAACCTATCCTATATCAAGCCTTAGATAAAGTGGTACTTTAACTGAATGTGCTTCGTTCGAGCATGAAATACTGAGTTCTTTTCAAGATGTATAACATTGTGACTGTCACAATGCAATACATTTTCCTCTCACTTTCTACCGAGCTCATTCAAGAAGTTCTTCAGCCAAACCATCTCCTTTACAGCTTCTGTTATAATAATGTATTCTTCCTTTGCGGTAGTTAGAGCCACCACCTTCTACAATTGAGATATCCAACTTACTGCAATTCCTCCATAGGTAAATACATAACCCATGATACTCCTACTGTCGACATCACCTCTAAGGTCAGTATCCACATACCCCTGCAATGAATTTCCTTTCCCAAATCACATAGATACTTCCTTGCTTCCATTTAGGTATCATAATATCCATTTCACAGCTTCCCAATGTTGCTTTCCATGGTTAGCCATGTACCAGCTCACATCTCCCACTGCACGAGCAATGTCAGGCCAAGTACAGACCATGACATACATCAGGATTCCAACAACTGATGTGTTTGAAACCTTTGTCATATACTCAACCTCTTTTATTTGTTTTCAGTGATTGCTCCTTTGATAATTTTCAATGGATCGATAGGGGAATAAAGTCTGTCTTTGCTTCCAGCATACTGAATCTTCTCAGAACCTTTCCAATGTAGTTAGCCTATGATAACATCAAGGCTTCAACTGTGCTGTCTCTCTTGATATTCATCCCCAAAATCTTGCCAGCTTCTCCAAGATCTTTCATCTTGAACTCCTTAGCCAGCTTCCCTTTCAGCTCATCAATCCTCTGTATGCATGATCCTGCAATGAGCATGTCATCCACATATAGAAGAAGTATAATATATTCATCACCAAAAGACTTGTTGTAGAAAAATTGATCCATGCCACACTGTTTGTATTCATTTTTAATCATAAATGAATCAAATTTTTTATTCCACTATTTGGGTGCCTGCTTCAACCCATATAAGCTATTCTGGAGTTTGCACACCAGGTCTTCCTTCCTAGACTCAACATATCCCTCTGGATGTTCCATATAGATTCCCTCCTCCAGATCTCCATGAAGGAAATAATTCTTGACATCAATTTTCTCAAGATGTAAGTCTTCTAATGCTACAATGCTGAGAACCACCCGAATGATGGTAAGCTTCACTACAAGTGAGAAATTTTCAGTGAAATCCACTCCCTCCTTTTGTTGAAAACCTTTCACCACCAGCCTTGCTTTGCACCTCCTCTTTCCATCATATTCTTCCTTACCTTGGTATACCCACTTATTCTACAATGCTTTTTATCCTTGTGGTAGATGTGTTAACTCCCAAGTGTTGTTATCATGCAATGAGGAACTCTCCTTCTTCATAGCCATCTCTCACTTGTTCGACTCCTTCAACTGCATTACTTCAAAAAATTCTGGTTCTCTACTGTTAGTCAATAACAATTTATGTAATGATGATGAATACATATGCACATACATTCTTACTCTTTTCGATCTCCTCAACTCCACTTGAGGAGTAGGATACATTGGTTTTGGTGTCACATTCTCAGGTACTCCTTCAAGATCAACTTGCTCATGGCAGTCTGATTCTTTGTTCCCATTATCAACTTTAGCTACATGAAGATCCTTGTATGTGATACCTTCATTAAATATCATGTTCTGGCTTCCGATGACCATCTTGTTCTGATCATCCCAAAAGCGATAACCAAACTTCTCAACACCATATCCAATAAAGAAACATGGTTTGAACTCAGCATCAAGCTTGTCCCTTGCATCAACATCAATATATACATATTCCAAACAACTAAAGACTTGTAAATGTGAGTGTCTTACCTCCTTACCAGACCATAGCTCCTCAAGTAGACATTTTACCATTGGTATAAATGGACTCCTATTGATGAGATATGCTGCCATGTTCACTGCATCAACCCATAAGGTCTTGGGTAACCCTGAGTGTAACCTCATACTCCTGGAACGTTCATTCAATATATTTTCCATCCTTTCTTCCACACCATTCTGTTGCGATGTACCTTGAATATTATTCTCCTCTCTGAATTCCATTATTAGAACAAAATTCCCTGAACTCATTACTGTTATACTGTCCATCGTTGTCAGACCTCAAACATTTCAAATTTGATCCTGAATCATTATCCACCATGGTATTCCACTTTTGAAACACCTTAAACACATCAAATTTCATTTTTAGAAAGTAAAACCATAAATTCCTTATTGATTCGCTGATAAATGTCACATAATACTGTGACCCTCCAAGGAAGTGTACTAGTGCATGCCCCCAAACATCAGTGTGCACCAGGTCTAACTTCCTAGCATTTGGTGTTCTGCCTCCTTTTTCAAAGTCATCTTCCTCTAATTTCTGAAGATACAATCTTAACACATGCCAACATCCATTGACTACATCTTTGGTAGCAATCCTTTTGTTTCCAACACCTTCATCCCCTTTTCACTCATGCGACCTAGTCTGCAGTGCCACAATTGTGGATCTCCAACAACATTTATTGATGCAACCATGTCCATGAAAGTTTCTATCATGTTTTAAAGGGTACCATTATGTGCTCCCTGAGCTATGACCAGATCTCCTCTGGTGATCATCCATGCACCACCCATGAACATGGTACTAAAACCTTCATTATCAAGCTATACGAAAGAAATAAGAGTTCTTCTTAAACTGGGGATATACCTCACATTTTCCAGAACTAGAAAACTCCCATTATTGGTCTTGATCCATGCATCACCCTTCCCCATGATCTACAAGGGTTCACCATCAGCAAGATGTACCTTGCCAACATTTCTAGAAACATAATTGTTTAGGAAACCCTTCTCTGATGTGGAATGGAAAGACTCCCCTAAGTCTAAAATACATGACTCAATAGGGCTATCCATGCTCAAGAATAACACATCATTAGTTCCTTTAGCCGTTATGTTTGTTGTATAGGTTTTAGGTGAAGGTTCCGGATGCAGCGGAAGCGCGTGGTTGGATGTGCCCACTTGGCCTTTTGTCATTAGCAATAATCAATCCGGGATCAATACGATGATAAACGCCAGTCTCCACGGATCGAATCACAGAAAAAGACAAAGAAGATGGTTTGTCTCGGAACCACAAACAAGGATCGTTACAGGTTGATTATAGTTAATTTAATTAATTGTAAAGAAATACCTTTTGGGTGTTCTTTCTTCGTTGATGTTCTCGATCACGTTGTCGATGTGATCCGTCATTGAGTCGTAGAAGCCAAGTGTAGACTCCCTCTAGAGGTGATCCACACGTGTACCTTGTATCTCTGGATGTCGCCAAAGGATTCTCCGGGTGCTAGCGTGGAGAAGCCTTTGCTTGCGTTGTCCACCTTAGATCGTCTTGATCCGATGGAAGAGGATCTCTCTCAGTCTTGAGAGCGTTCTTGGAGGAAGAGGTTCTTTCGGTCTTGAAAGAATTCTCCAGAGATGTTGTGCACAACGATTCTCTTGTGTAGGAAAAGAGTTGGGTTGTGAGGATATTTATAACCGAGTTTGAGGTTGTAGAGTTATGACAATAAATAAACGCGTTACACGTTTCATTTAATTCATTAACTCTTATTGAAAACTCCCATGTCGAATAATTAATTCCTTAACATGCACTCATGCTAATTATAATAAATATCATTTAATAAAACGATATTATATCATCAAAAACCCGACTGGAAAAAACTACATGGCGTGTAATAATAAATACACGGTGTGTACTTGTTTTTCATTGAAAACTACACGGCGTGTACATTAAATGTACACGACGTGTATATCTTGTTTTCATTTATTCATTTTCTTTCCAAAATAAAACTACATGGCGTGTACATTTAATAATACACGGCGTGTACTTGTTTTATTTAAATTTTCCTCCATCATTTAAAACAACTTAGGCTTCCTTGAATAATTATTAAACCACATACGAGAATAATCTTTATTCAACTTGAGATACTTGGATACACTTAGTGTGTGACCCTCTAGGCCTCTTTCTCGTTGGCATTAGGCAGGCTTGCCTAAAGTCCAAGATTACTGTCTAGCAACGGGTCAAGGCACCCAAGAGAATGAAGTTGACGCCGCATTGACGTATCACCTCATACAAACGCTTACTGTGTAATTTAATCCCTTTGTCTCAATATCTCATCAAGCAGGTTTCATGGAAGTGTCATAAACCTATATGCTTGATCCGTCATTCTTTGACTACTTGAAATAAACTCATCGTTTACACCATGACCATGGAATTTAATGCGACAGTTCTATTTCAATCAAAGGGCCGAGATATCAACTTCCATAAATGGAAGGGACAAATCCTTCCTCGACCTATCCATTAACAACATGTCACTCGTGACGCACCCAACGTACCCTACTTCCCGCCAACTGTCTACGTGACAGTTTTCATCAGTAAATCTAAGTGTGCGAGTCATGACATGAGTTAATGATAATCTTCCAGTCTAAGGACCATTACACATGCTCGCAGATAGCAATATCCGATGACACCAAGACATGCGGAATTACTACTGGCGGGTTTGTTCTCATAATCTCCCATCTTGGAGATTACCAAGTGCGAACTCCATGAGAGAGAGTCTCGTCTTCTTACGAGTACTCGCACATGACGGTATGTATACTATGTGTCCTATCATAGTATGTCATCAAACCGTAGAACTTTATTTTAGAATATTGTTATAGCATTTCAAGTTTCACATCATAGCGGGGATCTTCTATGACCTTATTAATGCAACAAATATTCCAGGACATTATTATATTATAGTCATGCAGAACAATGAACAATATATAATAAGTGAACATTCATGTAATCAAAGTACAAAACAGTTGGTTCTCAGGACACCAACCCTTACAAACTCCCACTTGGACTAGAGCCAACTGCCTACGACTTTTAGTCCGCTAGACCTCACATAATGATCATGTTTCTGCTGAGTCAAGGCTTTAGTCAATGGGTCCGCCACATTGTCTTCTGTGGAAATACTGCTCACTACAACTTCACCTCTCTGAGAAAAATCCCTTAATAGATGATACTTCCGAAGTATGTGCTTTGTCCGCTGATGTGACCTTGACTCTTTTGCAAGTGCCACCACTGCAGTATTATCACAATAGAGTGTGATAGGATCTTTACTGCTCGGTATAACATCCAGCTCTTGGAAAAAGCTTCGCATCCATACTGCTTCTTTAGCTGCCTCAGAAGCTGCGATATACTCGGACTCCGCTGTAGAATCTTCCACCACACTTTGTTTTGAGCTCTTCCAGCTCACTGCACCTCCATTCAAACTGAAGATGTATCCAGTCTGCAACTTCATGTCATCTTGATCAGTCTGGAAACTAGCATCTACATGTCCCCTGATGACTAGTTCCTCATCTCCTCTATAAACCAGGAACATATCCTTAGTACGCCTCAGATACTTAAGGATAGTCTTGACTGCCATCCAATGACGGTCTCCTGGATCAGCTTGATATCTTCCTACCGCCCTTAATGCATAAGCAACATCTAGCCTCGTACATAGCATAACATACATGACTGACCCAATCGCGGATGCGTAAGGTATCCTTGCCATCCTCTTTCTTTCCTCATGTGTTTGAGGACACATTTTCTTGGAAAGATGAATGCCATGTGACACTGGAAACAATCCCCTCTTGGACTGTTCCATACTGAATCTCTTCAATATCTTGTCAATGTATTTACTTTGACTCAGGCCCAATATTCTCTTGGATCTATCACGATGGATTTTGATCCCAAGAATATATGCCGCCTCTCCCAAGTCTTTCATGGAGAAGCATTTATGCAACCATGCCTTAACTGACTATAAGACAGGTACTTCATTTCCAATTAGCAATATGTCATCAACATATACTATTAGGAAAACGACTGCACTTCCACTAAACCTTTTGTAGACACAAGGCTCACATTCATTCTTAACAAAGCCAAATTCTATAACAGCTTCATCAAAACGAATGTTCCATGACCTTGATGCTTGCTTTAATCCATAAATGGATTTCTGCAACTTTCATACCTTGTTGGCATCCTTTGGAGTCACAAACCCTTCAGGTTGTGTCATGTAGACATCTTCCTGGAGGTTCCCGTTAAGGAAAGCTGTTTTGACATCCATTTGCCAAATTTCATAGTCATGGTAAGTAGCAATGACCAATAGGATTCTGATGGACTTCAGCATTGCAACCGGTGAAAAGGTTTCATCATAGTCAATTCCTTGACGCTGTCTAAAACCTTTTGCAACCATTCATGCCTTGTAGGTGCTGACTTGCCCCTCCATGTCCAGTTTCTTCTTGAATACCCATTTATTACCAATAGGCTTTACATCAACTGGAGGATCTACCAAAATCCAAACTTGGTTTTGGTACATGGAATCCATTTCAGAATTCATGGATTCTTGCCACTTGGCAACGTCTGTGCCTTCAACTGATTCCTTGTAGGTAAGAGGATCATCATTGTCAACCAATAATGAGTCACCATCCTCGGTGACAAGAAAACCATATCGTTCTGGTTATCTCACCTCTCTCGTTCTCCTACGCAGTTCTTGTGTCTCTGGAATAGATTGTTCTTCCACGAGGCTTTGTGGAATCTGTTCTTGTACCAACTTCTGTGTATTTTGAGCCTCGACTTCATCAAAGTCTATCTCGCTCCCACTATCTCTTTTGGAGATGTGCTCCCTCTCAAGGAATATAGCGTGTCTTGCCACTGTAACCTTTTTGTCTGAGGGGTTGTATAGGTAATATCCCCTTTTTTCCTTGGGATATCCTATAAAGATACACTTTGTGCCTCGGGGTGCAAGTTTGTTACCTGAAGAGGCCTTAACAAATTCTTTTCTACCCCACACATGTAAATTCGATAACATGGCTTTGCGTCTACTCTATAATTCGTATGGAATAACATTTATCGATTTAGTTGGTACTTGGTTTAGTATGTGCACTGCTGTTTGTAATTCATATCCCCAAAAGGATAATGGAATACTCACATGACTCATCATTGATCTCACCATGTCCAACAGGGTGCGGTTCCTCCTTTCACTTACACCATTCCACTGAGGTGTGTAAGGAGGAGTGAGTTGAGATAGAATCTCAAACTCCCATAAGAAATCAATGAAGTCCTGATTAAGATATTCTCCTCCTCTGTCTGAGCGGAGTTTCTTAATCTTCTTACCAAGCTGGTTCTCAACTTCATTCTTGTATTCTTTGAACCGATCAAAAGAATCTGACTTATACCTCATTAAGTAGATATATCCATATCTACTAAAATCATCAGTAAAAGTTATGAAGTACGAGAACCCACCCCTTGCTTCAACTGGAAATGGTCCACACACATCTGTGTGAACTAATTCTAGAAGCTCTTTAGCTCTTTCACCTTTCCCACTAAATGGGGCTTTGGTCATTTTGCCTTGTAGACACGCATGGCATATACCAAGTGGTTTTAGTTCGAAAGAATCTAAATACCCATCTTGATGTAATTTTGTCAAACGTTTCTCATTGACATGACCTAGCCGGTGTTGCCGAAGTTGGGTGTGGTATGAGTCATGTTAATTAACTTTGTTATCGATTTCCATCACTTGGTTTGTGTAGTCTAACACATAAAGGCCATTATATAAATGTGCCCTACCAAAACAAATGCTATCTTTATAAAAGTAGCAACATTCATTTCCAAACTTGAATATGAATCCATCAGTATCTAATCTGGATACTGAAATAATGTTTTTAGTAATAGAAGGCACATAATAACAACCTTTCAAAACCAAGACCATCCTGGTAGGCAATGTGAGGTGGTAGTCTCTGACAGCTACAGCAGCGAGTCTGGCTCCGTTGACTGCTCATAGATCTACTTCCCCTCGATCAATCTTCCTGAATCTACTTGGTTTCTGTATTTGGATACAGATGTGAGCACCAAAATCAGTATCTAATACCCAATTAGTAGAAACAGATAGATTGCATTCGATAACAAACGCACCTGAAGCTTCCCCTTGCTTCCTTGGCTGGGTGCAGTTTTTCTTCCAGTGGCCCTTCTTGCTACATGCGAAACAAACAACATCCTGTTCCTTTGCCTCCCCTTTAATCTTCCTTTTCTTGGAAGGTCTTAAAGAAGCTTTGGGCTTAAATCTCTTCTCCTTCCCTTTCCTTTTATTCACCACGAGGACAGAAGGATTTTCACGCTTCATGTCAGTGTCCACTTGGCGAATGAGGATGAGAAGATCAGACAAAGACTTCTCAATGTTGTTCATATTGAAGTTCACAACAAAGTTTGAGAAGCTCTGGGGGAGTGATGCGAGAATGAGATCGGTACCCAGTTCTTCAGGGAGTTTAAACCCTAGAACCTCCAAGCGCTCAATGTAGCCAATTAGCTTGAATACATGAGGCCCAACTGGGGCACCCTCTCCAAGCTTGCTCTGAAACAGAGCCTTGGAGATCTCAAACCTTTCCTGTCTTGCTCTCTCCTGGTATAAACCACGGAGGTGCTCGAGCATGCTGTAGGCATCCATGTCTTCATGAGACTTCATGAGCTCACTAGACATAGATGGCAACATCAAACATTGAACATCGAGAGCATAGTTCAAATGTTGATCATAGACTAGGAAATCTTCATCACTCGCCCCTGGGGAAGGAGAATCAGGAAGTGAGGACTCCAGCACGTAAAACTTCCGTTCATGACGTAGGATAACCCGAAGGCGCCTAAACCATTCCTGAAAGTTACTGCCGGTGAGGATATTGTCTTTATCCAGTATTGATCGCAGAGAAAATGTGGTTGACGAGTTTGTCATCTTGATTTTACAATTTTAAAAGAGCAGATTTATTAGTACTTTCTTGATTACATTTTATGAGAAATAATAAATTTTATTAAGTCTCCCACTATTTTATCAAGTCCCAATGGCCCTCACCATTGAACTCAGAATGTCCATTTTCTTTGACATTCTAGTGTCAAGGATCCATATTCCCCTTCGCATAACCCCAACAAGGGTTGGTCAAGCTATTTGAAGGTATTTAGTTAGGCAGGTCTTTGCCAACTGTGAGCTTACAGTTCCTTGATCTGTTGAGTGGACTCCCCAATCCTGAAATCCTGACTTGGATTTCCTCAACTATTGCCTCCAATATTACACCAAGTCTAGCAAGGGCTACTTCTCTTGATGTAATATGGTTAAGTCAACCCGAAACCTTTCATAAGGGCTTCCTTTATAAAAGTAAGTGTCCCAACAAGGGTTGGTCAAACACATAGTTTTATCGAGTCTTACCCTTAATCAGGTAACGGAAGGCTTGGTCTGACTTAATATGGTATTGAGGGATTTTATTCCTTTATGCGTAGTTTCACATTATCACATGTTTGTTAATATTAAGTGATGCTTTCTTAAGTGATTAACCATGTTCTGATAATGTTTACGCATAGTCCGGTTTTTATTTTATTCCATCTTTGCATGCTTGTTCATTTTATTAATTATGTGATCGCGAAAACACATACATAATAAATAAACCATGCAATCAGATAGAAATAAAATAAGATGGCATGATCATGAGCTTCTATTGGTTAGCTTATCTAGCGGTTTTGATAAGCTAACCCTGACATAGGGAAAACACCTTGAACCTGATGGTTCGTGTTTTGCAGCTCCCACCTGTCCACCTTTGTATCTTCTTGTGTCGGTTTCACCTCGACTTCGGGATTTGAACCATCTCCTCTGGCTTGGGAGATCCTCCATTACATGGGTTTACATTAAAGAAACCATGGGCACGTAGGCCCTACATTTTATTGGAAGAAGGCTGACAGGCCAACAAATTTAAATTAAATAAATTTAAATGAAACCATACACATACAAAGGGTCTTTGGTTTAGCTCATGATCATACCTAGTATGCAACGATATTTATGCATATTTAGAATTCAAATTCTTTCAATCGTTCTTTTATTTAAGATAAGACACGCTCAAATTCAATTAATTATGATCTTATAATTAATCAATTCTTTATCTTAAATTCCTTTCTGAATTTCCTTGATATTCTTCTCATCCATATTCCTTGTACGGGTCTTTGTACATTGGAGGAAACCTGGTGAAATTCCATTTCTGGAAAGTACACGGCGTGTAGTTTATAATTACACGGCGTGTATTTTTCTTTTCACCTTTTATCCAAAGTACACGCCGGGGCTTTGGCGTGTTTTCTGTACTTTGGAATTTTTAAAGTTCACGACGTGTAGATGAATCATACATGGCGTGTACTTCCTTGTTACGCGATAACCGGCCTGGCGATCCCATGTACGCGGTACGTGGCTTATCTTTGTACACGTTTTCACCTGGGTCGGAACGGACTACACGACATGTTGTTCCAACATACACGCCGTGTATTCCGGTTTCCATGCACCATTCTATTCTGGTCAACACAACATGATTAAAACTTAGGCATAATCAATTCACACGGCGTGGTTTTGTAGACTAGTGCCGGTTCGTTGAACCTAAGTACACGGCGTGTAGTTTTAATTACACGCCGTGTAATCCCGTGTTGTACAGACAGAAAGAGAAGCTCCTCTGGACGAGTTACTCGTTTTTATTTTAATTAAAATTAAAATTAAAAGGTCGTTTCTGTGATATGAATCGAGAAATGAAGGAGGAAGAATAGATCTCGTTAATTCAGATTTATAGAATGATTTATTTCGAATTGAATCAAATATGAATGCGTAAATTATCAACGAAAATTAAATAACTATAATCAACGTTGTAACCTCTCTCTGATACCATTTGAAGGTTCCGAGCGCAGCGGAAGCGCGTGGGTGGATGTGCCCACTTGGATTTTTGTCATTAGCAATGATCAATCCGGGATCAATACGATGATAAACGTCAATCTCCATGGATCTAATCACAAAAAAAGACAAAGAAGATGGTTTGTCCTGGAACCACAAACAAGGATCGTTACAGGTTGATTATAGTTAATTTAATTAATTATAAAGAAATACCTTTTGGGTGTTCTTTCTTCGTTGATGTTCTTGATCACGTTGTCGATGTGATCTGTTGTTGCATCATAGAAGCCAAGTGTAGACTCCCTCTAGCGGTGATCCACACGTGTAACTTGTATCTCTGGATGTTGCCAAAGGATTCTCCGGGTGCTAGCGTGGAGAAGCCTTTGCTTGCGTTGTCCGCCTTAGATCGTCTTGATCCGATGGAAGAGGATCTCTCTCGGTCTTGAGAGCGTTCTTGGAGGAAGAGGTTCTTTCGGTCTTGAAAGAATTCTCCAGAGATATTGTGCACAACGATTCTCTTGTGTAGGAAAAGAGTTGGGTTGTGAGGATATTTATAATCGAGTTTGAGGTTGTAGAGTTATGACAATAAATAAACGCGTTATGCCTTTCATTTATTTCATTAACTCTTATTGAAAACCCCCATGACGAATAATTAATTCCTTGACATGCGCTCACGCTGATTATAATAAATATCATTTAATAAAATGATATTATATCCTCAAAAACCCAACTGGAAAAACTACACGGCGTGTAATAATAAATACATGGTGTGTACTTGTTTTTCATTGAAAACTACACGGCGTGTACATTAAATGTACACGGCGTGTATATCTTGTTTTCATCTATTCATTTCCTTTCCAAAATAAAACTACACGGCGTGTACATTTAATAATACACGGCGTGTACTTGTTTTATTTAATTTTTCCTCCATCATTTAAAAGAACTTAGGATTCCTTGAATAATTATTAAACCACGTACGGGAATAATCTTTATTCAACTTGAGATACTTGGATACACTTAGTGTGTGACCCTCTAGGCCTCTTTCTCATTGGCATTAGGCAGGCTTGCCTAAAGTCCAAGATTACTGTCTAGCAACGGGTCAAGGCACCCAAGAGAAAGAAGTTGACGCCTCATTGACGTATCACCTCATATGAACACTTACTGTGTAATTTAATCCCTTTTTCTCAATATCTCATCAAGAAGGTTTCATGGAAGTGTCATAAACCTATATTCTTGATCTGTCGTTCTTTGAATACCTGAAATAAACTCGTCGTTTACACCATGGCCATGGAATTTAATGAGACAGTTCTATTTCAATCAAAGGGACGAGATATCAACTTCCATAAATGGAAGGGACAAATCCTTCCTCGACTTATCCATTAACAACATGTCACTCATGACGCACCCAACGTACCCAACTTCCCGCCAACTGTCTGCGTGATGGTTTTCGTCAGTAAATCTAAGTGCGCAAGTCATGACATGAGTTAATGATAATCTTCCAGTCTAAGGACCATTACACACGCTCGCAGATAGCAATATCTGATGACACCAAGACATGTGGAATTACTACTGGCGGGTCTGTTCTCATAATCTCCCATCTTGGAGATTACCAAGTGCGAACTCCATGAGAGAGAGTCTCGTCTTCTTACGAGTACTCGCACATGACGGTCTGTATACTATGTGTCCTATCATAGTATGTCATCCAACCGTAGAACTTTATTTAAGAATATTGTTATAGAATTTCAAGGTTCTCATCATAGCGGGGATCTGCTATGACCTTATTAATGCAACAAATATTCCAGGACATTATTATATTATAGTCATGCAGAACAATGAACAATATATAATAAGTGAACATTCATGTAATCAAAGTACAAAATAGTTGGTTCTCAGGACACCAACCCTTACATTAGGTTCCTTTCATTTTTCTCTTCACTTCTTCTTGACATGCCCTTTCTTCTCACAAATCTAGCAGGTAGGACCAACCCTCTCTGCCTTGTCTCAACTTTTTTTTCTTTTGACATTGATTGTCGTTTATGATTATATCATTATGCATATATTCATCTTCTTTAAAAATTCAAATAATAAACATAAAATATATTTGATTCTCTTCTTCAAATATCCTCACTGAGGATCAGGTCCCCCACATCCTTCAGAATCAGCTTGGTATTCCCTGAAGAACTACTCAAAACCGTTACAATTGTTTCCTAATTTTTAGGAAATGAAGATAGTAATAGCAGTGCACATACCTCCTCATTAATCTCAATCCCCACTGATGTCAATTGACTTATGATGGTGTTTAATTCACTGGCATGGTTTACAACAATCCTCCCTTCAAAAAATTTCAGACTGAACAATCATCGCATCAGGTACACATTGTTTGACACTGAAGGCTTCTCATACATATTTGTGAGAGCTTTCATCATCCCAACCATCATATTCTCCTATATGATGTTGAACACCATGTTTTTGGCCAACTTAGGGTGAAAAACACCTAGAACCTATCAATTTAGAAACTCCCACTCCTTCTGTTCCATAGTCATCAGTTTTACAACCAAAAGTGGCAAGAGAAACTTCTTCTGCTAAAGATAGCCTGTGATCTGTATCCTTTAGTAATCAAAGTTAGTTCCATCGAAGTGATCAATTTTCACCTTTCCCTATTCCATAACCATAATTCAATTCAAGAAATTCAAACTCAAACTATGATACTAATTGTTGTAGAAACACTGGGAGTCACATGAAAAATGTTTGGAGATGAAGAAAAGGTAGAAACAAAAGAAGATGAAGAAGATGAACATGGACACAATAATTTACATGGTTCGGGAATAATACCTATGTCCACGGAAAGGTAGAACCACTTCACTAAAATTCAAGAGCATAATTATAGGGAGATCAATGTTTCACACTCTAACGTCCCAACTCAGGTGACACTAAACTGCTGCCCCAAGCCAGTTCTCAATAAGACCTCAAGTGTGCCTACTCATACGCCAGAGGCTGTTGATTAGAATAAGGTTTCCAAAATGGAATAGTGAGGAGACTATAATCCCATATCAGAGTGCACAACCAGAAGAAAATAACTAAATATCTTACAAATTAGAGTATGTAGAAAGAATAAATAAACTAAACTGAAACATGCTGTAATAAAATGAAATTCACTAAGGGCCCAAATGGACATGTCATACATATAACCAACCACCCACTGGGATGGTTACAAAATATACCAAAATAAAAGAAACTACAAAAAGGCTCCACAACATCACCGATCCAAACCCATCCAGTCACCTGATACCACTTGATAAATCATGCTCAACCAAACCATACTCAACACGGGCCCCAACCCAAACTTGTTCCTACAATAAACATGTGAGATCTACTTGAGTAACCAAGTGAAATGGTGTCCTGATCAGGGTGTGGGTAAATCTCAATAGGCCACCACCAACAGTGTCTAAATAAAATACTAGTCAGTACAAATGTGTATGAAGGTGTGTGAATAAACTATAGATAAGAAGGTAAATAAAACAAGTTTCATTATTTAACCAGGTTCAATTGTTCACTTTTATTCTTTGTTCCAAAATTTATCCATTTCCATTAAATATCCTCAGCCCAAGCCAGTGGTATGAGCCATACATCACAGGGGTCACTAGTTGGAAATCAAGGAGACTCAGTCCAAGAATCTAATTGAGATATGATATGTCACGTACGACCATCCCAACCACTAGGTCACAAGTCAAAAAACATGGAGTATCATCCCATGAATCCAAATGGGACTTAGAAATCCATGTTTGAACATCCCAAACTTTATGTCACAAGTTGGAAAACATGGAGTATCAGTCTAGGAATCTAACAAGAACTTGGAACTCCATGTCCGACCATCCCAACCATAATATGGAATGCCATGTCCATACCCTTAGGTTTAGGATCATCATTCCTTTCCTAAAAAAACTCAGTGCATTGGGGATCTTGGATCATCAATCTGGTCCACCCAAAACTGGGATGTGGAGCGTTAGTCCAACATCCCAAAACCATTAGTCAAAGGTCGACAACCATGGAGCATCAACTATGAATCCAACCGGGATTCAACATGTCTTGTTCGACCATACCCAATCAATCCATTATCAATTTAATACCATTATGTTCAACATTTACATAATCCATGACTTTCATCACATTAAACCAAATTCACCATTAAACCATTTCACCTTCTACCCAAATACACATTCTTAATAGTTCTTCAAAACAGTTAACAATCAAACATACCCCCTCTTCCCATTTCCATTTCCTTTCTAAATTACAACACATATCATGGTCCCAAAGTACCTTTAAATAAACACATGGATCAAAATAAAATCCAACCCCTTTTTACATGTCATAAAACACCAAAAAAACATCATTATAAATATTTGAAAGCCACCCTCAAAACACGGGTCTTCCCCTTTGAAAAAAAACAAGACCCATGACCTCATTATCCATGAAAACCATTTAAAGAGTAACAACACACCCATTTCAAATCAACAATTGAAATCCATTTAAAACCCAATTAAAATCACCTTGAGTCCAACAACTCATTTCAAAAAAAGAATCATTTCAAAACATATCTTTTCTCCCTTTTATCCAAAACCATCCAAAACCCAAAGAAAACACTTAAACCATTTCAAAAACCCTCATAGACATTTCATAGACAATTAACATACAAAAAAATATACTTCAAATGGTTGGAACCCCTGTGGGTGTCCATAGATCCGATATCACATCACCACGGATCCAATAGGATCCATAAAAGGTACAAGGTATCGATCTAAGGAAAAAATAGTTTCTTAAATCAAAGGAGAAAGAAAATCATGCATGTAATCTAAGTAATACACTACAATGAATATATAAAACAATTATTAAGACTATGGGTAAATCTCTTATACCACTTACCTCATTAGAGAAGATTTCCAAAACATTTCCCAAGAACGACAACCTTGTCGAGGTCCATCCAAGTCTCATCCCAAATCCTTAGTACCCAACTGAGATCATCTTGATAACCCAAGAATTAACCTCAAACCAAAAAAGACAATTAATTAATTAACCAAAACCTAACTTGGCATAATGATGAAAAACTCACCAAATGGACACCTCTTATTGAAACTCCAAGAAACCACCATGGGAGGTCCAAAATGGATCCCTGACACCATCCCCAGGAAAATACCTAAGAGGCGATACCAAATAATCAAATAATTAAATTAAAACATTAGAAAAAACATAAGAAAATTCACTACAGTCACATACCTTAACGAAATGACACACACTGACATGAAAAATCCCTCTCAGGATATCCTCTACCCAAGACAACCAAAAGCCCCATCAAACTTGACCGATTCCACCATGATTTGATGGAATTAGAACCAAATCCCTAAACTCACACATCCAAAATTAGAAGGAACCAAGGGAAAGAAAAAAGGGAAGGAGGAGGAAGAGAAATATCATCTTATATACCAAAGAAACACCACCAAATCACCTCCTTGGAGAAGCTTAGAGAAGGTAGGAAGGGAGGAGAACCCTCATCTGGCACACAAGAGGGCGAGAAAGAGGATGGGTGAATAAAAATATCAGAGGGGAAAAATGAAAAAATACCATTTTAATGAAATTCTAGGCAGCCACACAGTTTGGTTTCATGGTTTTCCAAATTGTGCACCAACTATACGGTTGACTCTATCTAAGGCCAACCCTCTTGCATGGTTTTGTTGCACAGTTGGCCAAACCATGCACCAACCATGTGCACCCCTATTATCCAAAACCTACACCTCGCATGGTTAGGACACACAGTTTGACAAATCATGTGCTAACCATGATTTCAACACTATCTCCCCACATGCAACAAGGCACACAGTTTTCCAGCAACTGTACATAGGCCATGTACTATGTCTCACACCCTCCTCTACCTCACATGGTTTCTCCTTTTCCCTCGCACAATTTACCCCAAAGTGTACTCTAACCATACAACCCAACCATTCCCATTTCAAATTGAACTAAAAACTTCATGATCATCAAGGTGTATTACAACTTCTCTTAAACTGTGCATTCCAAACCATGCACCCTTTCCACCCCCCCCAAAAAACTTATGTCACTTAACCCAAAGCCTTTGAAGCTCATAATAACACTCATTATACCTCACAAGCACCATTCCTCATCCCATAAAAACACTTTGAGTCATTCAAACTCTTATAATATCATTTCAGGTCTTAACTTAATATTTGACCCATCCGGCAATGAAAATTAAAATCTCTTCATAAATTTTAGATCCATCTAGATGCGGGATATTACAACCTCCCCACCATAACACTTATCATACTTGAGATAGATAAGTGGTCATCCATTTTCACCACCTAACCTATATCAGTCATCACATTTTAACCAATAGCCTCATTCAACTTCTGATATCCTAAAACACTACTAAGGTGCAACCTCTAACTCAAGGCCCTCAAGTGATCAAAAATTTGGGATAACACATGTTACCAACACTGGAACACCACAATGGTTCTTACCCAAGTCCATCCAACTAAAACGTTGATTACAACATCACCTGAGCATTCATCGAGCTATAGTTCTCTCCACTATAATCTCCAGGTTATAACCACCATATTTCGATACTTAACACCCTTTCCTGCATGAAGGAACAACCAAACCTGAACTCACACTACCACCAAGAACCTAACACAGTTTCAAACTCACCACAACCTAACATTCATGAGAATTCCAATCACCATTAGCACCCAAATTAATCATCGAAAACATACCAAAGTAGATTCATACTCACCTTCCATGCACGAACTAAAGATATACCATATTTTCCTCAAAATCCCAACTCAAACCTGAAACACACCTGTCATTCCCAAAGTGACGTACTGAAAATATCTTGAAATCTTCCACATCCACATTATGCACTAACCCCAGTTAGAAAACCCTTGGACGACTCATCCAAAAAACGCTTGACTCCAACTACCGGTCTGTTTCCACCACACCTAATCATGATTCCCTCACACCCAATGACATTTCAAAACCACCCAAACATACCCACTAGTTTCATACCTAGACTAATTTCCAGAACCACCTCAAGCCTAAAGCTAACACTCTGCTTGATCATCCACCACAATTGATCCCTATTTGCATTCCCCACAGAATTTAAACAAACACCTCAGGGATTCTCTATTGACATCACGATGCCACTACGACTATTCCATTTACAGTTCCACATATTTGTGACACTTTCAACACGAGGGTCATATATTTGTGACTGAAACGTCATTATCCACCATTGGAATTCTATTTTCATCACCTCACTAAAGAACTCCAACCACTAAGGCCCATGTTACAATCACTTCCAACCTAGGAATTGGATGTAGTAGTCTCTCCCTCACCTGAGTGACCAAACAAAACATTCAACTATATCCTATTCCCATCATTAAAGAATGGTACCCATGGTATCCGCTGATATTTGGTCCATCTCGGGGACCCCACCCACAACAATTCGATGGTGCACTTCCCACTATATGACTCCACATTCACTGCCCCATGAGTGTAACCTCAAAGAGGCCCCATATCATATCAAAAGAAATTAGGGTAGCTAGGCATATAACTATTACCCTCTAAATGTACCTAAGATGCTGTCAAGATGTTGGGCATGATCATCACTACTAATAGTATGATGAGATGTCATCGAAGAATACCACCACCACTCACCCATCTCTGATGTCACCCCTATCAGCAAGAACATGCCAAAACACTAAAAGTATTGGGCATCCCTACCCACAAGCATCTCATTATAACCACATTAGTCCTTAGCCTACTCACAACTGCTTTACCTACATTATCACCTCGATCATATGCTCTCATAATTTCTGATACTCAAACCAAAGGACACAACACGTCACCATGTGATCATACCCCCAAGATCCCATTAACATTTGACTGTCACACACACTCTTGTGTGACCCCACCAAAGATCCTGATTCCAACTATAACGAGTCAAACTGCACAAAACCTTGTATCACAAGGCCTATCCACTTGCCATACCTACCCCGTATGCCCATCTTACCCACCATACAGTCCCCTTGTTGCTTTCCAAAACCAAAATCAACTCACCGAACCAAAATCAACTCACCGAACCAAAACCACTTGCTCGATCCCTCAAAACCCAAGCACTGTTCCAAATTTTTTACTAAGAACATTTATGCTTTTACTGAATTCTTAAAGCATCATCACTCTAACCACATTTTCACCTCCAAAAACTAGGAAACTCCATGTGACCCAAGCCAAAAACAAACTCACACACATGGTCTCCACCTAAAGCGAACTCACGCACATAAAACCACATTTCCTTGAGAACCTCTTATGATCCTGATCCAACTTATAACTACCGGGCACACCCATATACACATCAATTAACTAGGATAGACACCCAATAATGGATAGTAATACCCCAAACATATCCATTATTTAATAATAATATTTTCATCATTATTATGATGGTTTTATTTAACAACGGTATATCTAAATTAAAATACTAGCAAGAATAAAAGCAAAGGCATGTTTTATTCAATAAGAATATTGAAATCTTACATTTTCATAAGGCTAAAGAAACTCACTAACCTAGAATTCCTACTAGGATACCTATCAAAATTAATGGGAGACCCCCAAACACCACAAACATGCTAAGAAAATACTGAAAGTCCTTCGAATCTGTCACGCTGAAGAATAGTATAGAAAGAACAATGACCACCATACTAAGAATTAAGGGTATGAAGAGAACCATATTCACCATGTTATTTCTAAATTTTGGAATACCCTAATCACCTATTTATAAGGCCTTTGTGACCGTAAGTATCCTTTGCGGTCCTTAGGTGACCATTGGTTTTGTAACGGTCACAAAATATTATAAATGTTGGGTAATTTTAAAAGTTTTTATTATCTAAGGTATTTTGAATATTTTAAGTATTTTAAGTATAAAATCATTTTAAATGTTATAAGTATTTTAGTTCTTTAAAGTTGTATCTTTGAAAATATTTTAATTGAACTTATCTTTATATTTTTAAAGCATAATGTTTTAAACCATAAAATGAATTTGAAATCACGACTTTTGGGTTTTAATGAAAATATAAGGATAAGTACATATGTTTACTTCAATTAGTTCAAAGACAAGTATACAAATTGCTGTGATACAAAAACTATGTATTAGAATTTGAAAACATGTTTATGAATACTCTTATTAATTAAAAGTTATACTTTTGGTTATGTGATGACATAGTATAATTTATATGTTGATTTGTGTACTTTAATGTTCCAAAGTTTAAAATAAAGTTGAAATCATGTTTTATACAAATAAAATTAAATATATTCTTTGTTTAATTAAATTAAATGTGAAAACTTTATTTTTTTACTTTATTTGGTTTAAAAGGAAGTTATATTGTTTATTTTGTATTTTAAAGTTTTAATGTAGGGTTTTAAAAAAAATATGCTACCCTTAAGGACAACCTCTCTAGCTAGCCAAGGGAGGCATCTCACACAACTCCTAAGGAGTAGGTGTCCAAGCATGAGCCCCTCAGCCAGAATGGGCCAACCATAAGGGAGCGCGCACCCATATGGATGCATGGGAGTAACAAGGCGGAGTCACTGCGTGGGGCGACATGACGACAGAGTTTGGGCACAAAGCGCGCTCACAGGGAGAACCGATACGGGGAGGTACTGAGGAGGGGGAGAGAGTGCTAATTGAAGTGAAGTTGGGATCTTAAGTCTTATAAGGCAGTCCTGAAGTCTAGCCCGTTTCGATGTGGGATGCAGATTTTTCCACGGGACGCGATCTCAACTGCTGGATCTTGCCGCATGAGATCTGGACTACACGTTTTGGTCGTAGGTTCAAATCCTACCACCGCAACTCTTCCTCCATGTTTTTCTCAGCTGTCCGATCTGTCCGTGTCAGATCTTAGACGCATATCTCATTTTAAAATTCACATTTCTCTGCAACTATCTGATCAAATCAATGTTTTAATCTCAACCGTTCATCTGTTTTTAAAACCTCGGATCTCTCCTCAATTGTTCGATCAAGCCTCAGTTGATTTGAACTGTCCATTATTTTTCACCTCTTCTTCTTCCTCCCACATCATGTTGCACTAGTCACCATCCCACCCTACTTATTCTCCACTGTTCTCCTCTCACCCATGACACCACCTTTCTACATCCACGACCCCTCCTCTCTTCTTTTCCATAGACCCGGCACACCATTTTTTTTAAACATAACCTCCTTGTTTTCCACGTAAGTTTCCCATATTATATATGTATATTCATACACTTTATTAACATCTATTTTTTTAAGTTTACGTTGATTGGAGGGTTTGTACACTCCTATCTAAGTCTCCTCCCAAAGTCTTTTTTTAACATATCATGTTTGGTATTTGATTTTAGAAAATATATAGTTTATATATACAGTTTATATAAACTATCGTTTGTACCAAAACCCTATGGGTTATCTTCTTCTCAACTTCTCATAAGATGCTGCCCGAATCTACCACTTTCTTGAATACATGTAAGGGATTTTTATTCTTTGTCTTCCTTGTGAAAAACCATATATACACACTTTGTATATACAAATATGTATATATTCATACATACATATATATATATATAGTTTTCCACCCTAAACCTGTTCTGGATTTCTAAATATTGTTTATCAGTCTTTAACTGATGTTTTAATGCGGGTAGCACTTGTTTTGGTTGTGTTTTCTTGAAGTGCAAAACCCTTTTACATGATTATATGTATATATGGTTTATATATATATATATATCATCTACAAGCTAAATATAGGTTTTCAAAGGTTAAATGTCTACTTGTATTAATGTTTCTAAGGTCTATAATGATATAAGGGTTAATTTAACATGGTTTTTGGTTATGAAAAAAAATGAATATACACTTTGTGTATATTCGAATATTTGTATATAATACAACCCAAATCTGTTTTATGTTTTTAAAATATGATTTCCCAATATTTAGATAATGATTTGGATGTGAATAATGTTTTGGGTTCAATTGGATTTATAATGCAAAAACCCTGATTTTATATACATATGTTCATACAGTTACATATTTTAAACCCAACATGATCTGTAGAGACCTGGTTTTTTCCCTATAAGACTTTGAAATATTTTTACATATATTTCCAGAGCTAGGAGCTAAGATGGCGTGTGATTCCGAGACCCGGTGTGCCCGGAATAAATTATACACAAGTATTAAGTGTTTTTATACAATTCACGCAACAAAAACGTGATATCTCTTAAACGGTTGATCATATTAGGAATATGAGACCACGGATGGGTCCGGAATGCGGTGTTTACTCGAGGCGTGACATAAAGCATGTCAGAGCGGGATGTTCGGACCCATATCTCGTTAGCGGTAACTAAATGGATGAATTAATTTATTAATTCATTCATTTAATAGCTCAAATCCAATTAACTCTCAAACGGTAACTAGGATCGGAAATATGAGTCCACGGTTGAGCTCGTAGCGTGTAGTTTACCCTTGGAGGGGTATAAACTTTGTCAGTACAGGACCGCTGTGTGAAAAGTCACCCAGGGGAAAAATCGTCATTTTGAAATGACCACTTAGTGATTTTTATCACTCAGGTTATTTTTGAATAACTTTCAGACGAAGGATCAGAATAGAAATCCGAGACTTATGTTGAATTCAAAATGGGGCGTTTTTCCTAGGTGCGATATAAAATGAGAGGGCGCAATAGTTTCAGATTCCACGCTAAGCGGATTTTTCTATAAATAGAAAAATAGGGGTTTGGAGTTAGGGTTTCCCCTTCTCTCTCCTCTCTCTCTCCCTCTCTCTCTTCCACTCTCTCTCAACTATTATTCGGCGTTCTTCACCGTTCTTCACCTAATAGAGGAGCGACCTCCGCTGGAACCTTGGCGGATCAAAACAGGAGCATCGTGGACATACCGCCAACGACGCACAACCGATTTGAGGTAGGATTTTTTTTTTGTAAATTTTGGCACCTTCGTCAATTTCTTGAATTTTCATCAAATTTTTCTTTTACATTCTAAAATTTTAGAATTAGGATGATGGAAAAATGAACACGACCATCGTTCGAGCCCCGTTCTAAATCCTATGTTCGACGCATTCTTCGTTGTTTGCCATCTAAATTTTCGGATGTACTAAAACCTTGATGGATCGTTGATCGGTGGTAGGCGATGTTAAGGCCTCTTCCCAAGGATCCCAAATCCACCTTCAGATTTAAAATCGGGCCGCCGGAGTGGTCGTGGCGGCCGACGGAATGCCCGGCTCCAGAAAAGGGCGGTGGCCAAAGGTCGGGGTGGCGTAGCGGTGGAACCGGCCGGAGTTGCACCAGCAGGCGGAGAGGCGGCATCAAGGCATCGCCGGTTCGGTATAGCAGGCAGGGGTGGCGCGGTCGAGAATCTCAGGAGAGGCTGAGGTGTGGTCGAACAGAGGAGCACCGGGGGTCTTTGGCGCGACGTGCGATGAGCAGGGAGCACCAGGGGGTGCGGTCGAGCCGGAGGTGGCCGCGGCGCGGGCGGCCGGTGTGCGGCGGTGCGCTTGGCCGGTGGGGTAGGCGGAGACCTTGGCCGGTCGCAGTCAGGGTGGAAGACCCAAGGCGCTGACCTCAGGGGGGGGGACAAGGACCTGCATTCGGCGGGTCCTGTTGGTGCAACGTGTGGAAAGGGACCGGTCACGCGGCCAGTCGGGGTGAAGAACCGGACCCTAGGGTCCGGTGGTTTTGGGATGGGCCGCAGCCAGAGAGCCACGACAAGATGGGTCAGACCCGCGGCTGGGCCGCGGGCCGTCGGTCTGGACCGGGCCGGCCGGGGTGGACCGACCCAATTTTGGGCCCCCTTTTGTTCAAAGGGGTGTATCTCCTAAACGGCACGTCCGTTTGATGCGTCGTCAATGGCCTTGGGTTCATCTTAGTGAGGCGGAATTTTTGAAGTGGGTTTTTGAAATTTTGAGTTCTGATCCCGAAGGTGGGTGACCCGAAACGCTTTATGTTAATAATAATAAATTATTATTAAAGTTTGCAACAGACGTATTCGCGAGCCGGACGTCTGTTTGACGTGCCGTCATAGGCACTGTGGCCCTAGAGATGAGACGATCCTTCCAAAGTTGGTTCGAAACCCTTGAAGTTTGGTTTCGTTTCATTTCTCAGTGGCACGAAACGGTTAATGCGAATAATTAATTAATTATTTAATTAACTAATTATTCTTGCGTCGGACCTAACTTCTGTTTGGGATGTCTGATTGATGCGCCGTTAGCGGTAGCATGACCCCAGTACTCATGCAGACTTTTTGAGACGCTTTTTGAAGTGTTCAGGTTGGAGACAAGGTGTGGGACCCACAGGGCCTGGTTCACACGTTTTACGGTGAAACACCACTTTTTCACCCGACATCCATTTGGGGTATTTGAGGACTCATTTCTTAAGGTTCTTCTGAGGAGATTGAGACAGTGCAATTCGCCCGCCTAAATTCGGGCCCGAGGCATGGGCCCCACAAGGCGACTTTCAGATGTATGATGCATTTTTACAACTTATACTTCTAAGTCTGTTCAGGGAAAATGAATAGCCTACGCCTTGTGGTTATCTACAAAGAACGCAATGACATGATCTGCGTGATGTGTTTCGGGACCGAGGTGTGGTCCCCACGAGACACCGTATGGGCATAAAGCAGTGTTGGATAACTTATTCATCGAGATTCCATTTCAAGAGAGTAAATAGCCCATCACGTGTGTTTTTCCACGAGGATTGCAATAGTGTAATCTGTTTGGGTGTGTGGAGACTCATTCAAGATCTCATTAAATATGGAAACATGAAAGGGCGTTGGTCGGAGGTCCCTTTGATGCACTCCGAACCAACGCAGAGTAGCGATGTTAGTGACACCCAATGATGGAGCTAGGCAGTGGGTTACCCATTGACCTTAGGGTTTACCCTCCAGTGGGGCTGGGTCATGGGTTACCTATTGACCTTAGGGTTTACCCTCCAACGGGGCTGGGTAGTGGGTTACCTGTTGACCTTAGGGTTTACCCTCCAGTGGGGTTGGGCAATGGGTTACCCATTGACCTTAGGGTTTACCCTCTAGTAGGGCTGGGCAGTGGGTTACCCGTTGAACTTAGGGTTTACCCTCCAGTGGGGCCGGGCAGTGGGTTACCGGTTGACCTTAGGGTTTACCCTCCAGTGGGGCTGGGCAGTGGGTTACCCGTTTACCTTAGGGTTTATCCTCTAGTGGGGCTGGACAGTGGGTTACCCGTTGACCTCAGGATTTACCCTCCAGTAGGGATGGGAAGTGGGTTACCCATTGTCCTTAGGGTTTACCCTCCAGTGGGGCTGGGCAGTGGGTTACCCGATGACCTCTTAGGGTTTACCCTCCAGCTGGGTAGGGCGGTGGGTTACCTGACGACTTCTTTCAGACTCAGCCCTTTCTATGAGGCTAGTCAGTGACTTTTATTCATGATTACCAGAGTGGGACCCTTGGTTGTATGTTTCAGATATGAGATATCTTTGACGTGCGGGACATTTGGGCATTAGTGATGGATACCCTTAGAACTGTTGGCAACTTTTCCTGTGCTAATATTGGAGATAGAGATCCCTTTACACACTCATTCGGGTTTCTTATTGAGCATATATATATACACCCTACTTTTGTTCCCACTTCTTAGGTTCAGTTACTCTCCTTTTTAGAGGGGCTAAGATGCGCGGGGTATGCCACATGCTTTCCGTGTCTATCTCCTCTTAGATTGGACGAGTATACATCCTTTCTTTTGTTGGGTTGAGCTACACTCTCTCTATTGTACTCTTACACTATTCTTTGTTTTGTCTACTGCTCACCATTTTAGTACCTCCTTTGTTTCTCCCTTGAGCTTTTGGGGCATCCCACTAAGTATCTTTATACTCACCCCTGCTTGGGATTTTACCGCACTTGGTGTGCCCTTGCAAATGACGGACAGGTCGATCGAGACTATGAAGGAGCGTAGAGGACACAGGAGCTTGGGCTGTTTTTAGTGGTCATAGTAGGATTTTCAGGTGTGAGACTCACCATCTGTTTACTTTCGTCTACCTACTACCGGGTTGTGGCACCTTTCTAGTTGGGCGCATGTTTTTCCCTTTTCTGTTCAGTTTACTGGTCAGTCTACTTCTCAGCACTTTCTTGTTCTCTTTTAGAAGTTGATGCATGACTGAGGTTGGGTTATAGTTGTTTGTACATTGGTTTCCTTTTTTACTCTGCACTTCTGCATTGAGTGGGCTGTGTGTGTGTACTAGTACTTAGGAAAAGGCCTCCCTGATATTGTTACGCCTTCGGCACTTGTCTCTAGCCCCTGGCCTATGGAGGCGGGTTTAGGTTAGTTGTGGCTCAAGAATAGTAGGGTCGAGTCATGAAAAAGTGGTATCAAAGCTGGATTGTTCCTTGGGTCATTGTTCGGACGTCCCTAAAAAGGAATTGGTTGAGTTTTTGGGAAATAGTGTCAACGTGTCTCGAGAGCGGCTCTCAAGCCAGGGAGTCCAGTGATAGTGCGACGACTGCCGTATCTATTCATGAGGATCTTGATTAACCATTTATCGACTCAGTGTGCTGAAACACTTGTTGCAGGGAGAATTTGGTTCGTGCATCATATAGGATTGAGTCTTTGACTGTCCTTCTTGAGTCAAATCCCCATCGTTGTTGATATATATATGCTCATTTGACCGCGGTACTCCTTGATCATATTCAGGATGTCTCCACGATGATAGCCATCCAGGATACTAGCTCTGGTTCATGACGACGATTCTGTGAGTGCCGAGGCCTCAGTTCAAGATTCATTATATGATTACCCTTTCTCTAAGAGGACAGGCAGTAACACCTCCACCTGTGGAGTAACAGATAGTATCGGCGGCGGAGGCTGATGACGAGCGCAGGTTGGGCGCACTACGTGAGTTCCAGCATTAGATACCATTGAGGTTTCATGGTGATCCATACCCTCAGACAGTGAAGGGTTGTCTAGAGATAGTGGTTCGCCTCTTTAGGCTTGTTCGGACACTGACATGTTAGATGGTGGCTTTGACAGCCAGTTTTTCCACCAAGCAGTTTGGCATTAGTAGAGCCAGGGTTACTCAGATGCACGATGAGTTGGTACTCTAGTGGGATGACTTCTAGAAGCTATTTTATGAAGAGTACTACCCCTAATACTTACACTTTATATGGTTTTAGGAGCTGTTGGGGCTTCATCCGGGAGTGATGGCAGTGGCTGAGTATGCGACTAGGTTTGCAGACCTTACTCAGTACTCTTTAGACATGGTCCATGATGACAACTTATAAGCACATAAGTTTGAGAGAGGTCTCTGTAAAGGATATTCATGCTAGCGTAGTAGTACCCTTGTGCACCCTCACCCATCTCAGGGTGCTAGAGTAGGCACTGGTGATAGAGAAATTTCTGTCAGAGGAAAGTCAATTGGTAGGGCCTCGACGCCGGAGGTGTAATGGCCCGGGTTTTTGGGGTCCATTAATTTGTGAAAATATCAAGTTGGGTTTTCTGGTCTGGGAATCTCGATGAAGTTTGGCGTAACGGTAGGCCTACCAGTAGCCTTAGCCTACCGGTAGCTCGGCTACCGATGGCTCTCACCTACCCCCACGGGGTCTTTCCAGTAGCACTCCTTTTGCGCAAATTGGGTTTTAAACCCTATTTTGACCCCTTTAAAGCTTGTTTTAAAGCCCGGTAACGCCCATAAATGTTTTAATTAAATATTTAATGAATTAACCTGGTGTGTGTGCCAGTTTAAACTGCCCGACCCTTTAATAACGTGTAGGGTCGCGTGGTCAACCCACGACCCCTGCTCCTTACGCGGCTCCACGTTGTTATCTCAACCGTCCCCAACCCTTATAAATTAAAGGGTTTTCCATGGGTTTCTTCTTTTCTCGATCACCCTGTGCTAGGAGTACCCTTCGTTTATACGAGCAGCTTTTCATTCGGACAAGCCGCATCGCTATCCGTGAAGTTCTGCGCCCGACCTTAGCATCGATCTTTGATCAACAGGTAGGAAATTTATCCTTATTCTCTCCTTTTTGTGTATCATGCGGGGTGGGAATGCTTTTGTTTCTATAGAATTGGATAAACCCAAACCTTAATGAAGATAATGAATGAACTCTAATGAAGGGGGAGGGCTGTGATCGATGATGCTACTTTGGTTTATGATCTTCCATAATTTTATGATTCCTGAATTGTGCGGGCTTACGCCTTCTGAAAATCATGGCTGTTGGTGGTCTTTCTGTGTGCACTAATGAACACTTGCATCTTGTGATGTTTAATGGATTGTTTTGTGGTTGTGAACCCCTACTGTGAAAAGTAAATCAATTAATTACTTACATTCGGCTAAATAAATTGAGGCACCAGGATCAATACTTCTGTGATAAACCCGGTTAAAGCACACGAAATTGAAATCATGGAGTGTGTTAAATATTATAAATCTGAAAATACCGGCATGGGCCTACTTAGTGGTGGTGGGTTGGTTGTTTTTCCTTCACGGGCCGTTTGCGAGGTGATGTGGGTGGGGATGGGATCCCCTGTTATTATACTCTCAGTGGTTGTGAAATTGGGGATGGGATCCCCTGTGTTATGCTTTCAGTGGTTGTGAATTTTAAGACCGGGTGGTTACCTTGTTTATATCACGAATTGGGGTGGGATCCTCTGTTGTTGAGAAACCTTTTGGCTCCTGGGTATTGGACATGGGGCTGTATCTTGGGGTTTCCCTTGGTTGTTGTGGATTTACGAGAGAACCGGGTGTGGATGTTGTTGTTAATGATTGACTGCTTGCTTTCCTGGACTTGTGCCTATGCTTACTAGTTGCCCAAGTAGGTGCAGAACTTAATTAAAAATCACTAATGAACATGAAAATGGATGGGACAATGGGTTTTGTTGGCGAGAGTTGTGACTCGAATCTGAGTGCTGTTTGTGTTCCTTAGGCTGGCTGAAAAACCTAAACTTGGGAGAGTGCTCGTTACCTATATATATATACTTTTAGTTTTGTGTTTCTTATTCGCGCCCTCCCCAAGTTGAGCACTTAGTGCCGAACACTCCCATTTCACGGGGAGGGTGTTTTTACCAACACTATTATTAGTGGCTGATTATTAGCTCCTTTTCTGCTCCCTTTCCTGGATAACCCAAGTATCTTAGGGCAGGCTGTGATGGCCTGATGTCCTTTATTAGCCCAAGAACCTTTGGGCGGGGTAGTGTGGTGGTTATGGCCCAGGTGTGTGCGGGCAGGTAGTTTCCCAAGTATCTTCGGGATGAGGCCCATGTGTCTTCGGGCATGGTGGTGGATCTTCTAGACCAGGTGTCTTCGGGCGTGGCGGTGGTTGTTCTGGCCTAGGTGTTTGCAGGCGTTGTTACGTGTGACAGTTGTGGCCCAGGTGTGTGCGGGTGGAGTTTGGCAGTGGGACTGCGTGAGGTTGTGGCCCAGGTGTGTGCGAGCGGGGTGTGGCAGTGGGACTGCGGTGAGAATGGAGAAATTGGTTCGATGCGTAGGATGTCTTCAATAACCAGTGGGGAAGTGGCGCGGGGTACTCAAACATCGATGTGATATTATTATATATATATTACTTGACTTGCGTTATTTGGGGAGTGTGACTTGGTGAGGCTTGGGTGGATAGTTTACCTTTGGTTTACTCTTTTTCTCACGGGACTTTAGTACATTCCCCCACTTGTGCATGAGAGACTTTGGTTTTCCCTACTGAGTATACTTGTATGCTCACCCTATGTATATAAAACTACTTTCAAGTTTCTAGGAGGACTTCGGGGATCGCACGAGACTATACTAGCTCGGACCTTTGGGGAAGTTGCAGTTGCTGTTTTTCTTTCTTTGGTACTTTACCCTTGTAGTCACTTTGTACTTTTTGGTTTTTACTTTCGTAACATGCATTGGGAATGGTTCTTGGCTTCACTTTTACTTTCTGCTTTTGGTGTTTTTAGGATTTACCATCTTATTTCCTGATCCTATTAAAAGAAAAAGGGTAATGCCTTCCATTTAGTATGTGATTCTATACCCTTGGTGCTAGTCGCCACTCCGGGACCTATTGAAGGTGGGTTTCGAGGGTCATTATTTCTCCTTCAACTTAAAGAAGAAAGGGCCTGACAATCTTCTGAACCTTCCCTCCTTTTGGTGAAGGCGGGTCGTGACAGGAGGTCTCCCCTTGATGAGACTCAGGCACATGGTTAGGGACATCGTAGATCACCGAGACAGCCCAGGGAGGACTAGTGCTATGATTGTGATGTGTGAGTTCATGTGGCATGAAACTACTCGACCAAATGTACTGAGTTTTCCAGATAGTTGGTAGATGCACCACCACGACAGAGGCAATGTCATGATCAGAGAACTCCCAGGTGAGGACAGGGTGGTCCCCAAGGAGGTGGTTTTGTCAGAAGATCAGGAAGAATTGTGGTTGGAGGATGACGTTTTGAGGTCCTTCCACCACCACTAGGTGGCCCATGTCAGGCTCAGGGAGCTGATGGACGGGGCCGCGGGCGGCTGTGTGCTATGGATTTCTACAATCCTGCATCGCATGAGATGATAAGATGTACGCTCTGTGTCTTTTTATACTTTTTTTTTCATTAGAACTCGTTAGATACTGCGTGAGGTACTCTTTTCGTCTAACTCCTTGTTCAAGGAGTTACCGAGGGTGACGCATGGCGTTAGTGTAACCCTGTGTTGGTTTTGTTCAACAAAGCTTTGAATGCACGAGAAAGAGGGATTCTTTCCCCATTGAGACACATTTTTGTGATATGATCAAAACCGCGAGGGAGAGTCAGTACCACCCAAAGTGGATAGTATTGAGGTGTGGTGGATGAGTCTCTCTAACATGTGAATTCATGGCAGGGTTGTGCGGTGGAGTGTCAGAGCAGGTTCTTGATTTGCCAGTGGGGATTTTCTGCTTGACCTCCCTTTACTTGAGGTTCCAATAGTGGGTTTGGCAGAGTGCCTATTTTGGGGATTACTCTTCATCCAATAGGGTCAAAGACATGTGGGGTATGCCACGTGCTTTTCATGTCTATCCTCTGGCAGTTAGATGAGTTTGTTCACCTACCCTGTTCGTTGGTACCTTGCGTGCTCAACATCAATCTTGATACCATTATAAAGTAAAGGTATAGGTGATGGACACACCATAAACAGAACTACACGATTCACTATGTGGTGCCGGTAATGGTAGTCTTTGACCTGAGAATGTGCAGATACTATCTTCTGGGAGAGTGCTTTGTGCTTTTCTCAGACCACTAGTGTCTCAGGTGTATCCACACCCAGAGAGACTTGAACCTGAGACGACAGTGCTGGATGAAATGTCTACAGGACTATGATTTCGAGGTATTCTATGTTCCGAAAAAATGTCAGTGTTGTAGCAGGTTCCCTTAACAGAGAGTCCCAAACTCGTCAGGTGAGGGAAGTTTCGTAGTACTTAGCTTCCCTACAGTTGAACCTGTTGGACCAGGAGGGTGAAAATTTTCTTCAGTCAATGGTGTTGACTAATCCACTTCTTGAGCGTGTAAGAGAGTATCGGTTGTGATGCACCGACTGTGAAAACTTGTGTGACCCGATATCCTTGGGTGTTTCACCAGATGGGTATTCTGAAGGAGGGAATCATGAGACCATGTTCCAGGAACAAACTGTGATTTCAGTCGCGACGTGGAAAGTAGAGGTTCGGCCAGGGAAGTACCCCGAGTTTATTTGGGCTGTTCGGGAATCGTGCAAGAGCTAGAGAGGTTGCCTACCGTCTTTCCCTAACCTCCCAATAGTAGGAGTGGGCGCACGATGTCTTCCACGTGTCACAGCTGATGAGGTGCATGCGTGTTTCTAAACATGTCATCAAAAGTAGCAGACCTTATGAGTATGAACCATCCCTTTGGTTCGTGTGTTGTTCCAGCATGGTGTTGTGAAAGTTTCCTTGGGAGCGGGAGAGCTAGGTGTGAGATCTGTATCCCGAGTTGTTTTTCCTAGTTTTTATTTTTGGGGACGAAAAACTTGAAGGAGGGAATGATGTAGAGATCCAGTTTTTGCCCTGTAAGACTTTGGAATATTTCTATATATATTTCTAGATCTAGGAGCTGAGACGGCGTGTGATTCTAAGGCCCGGTGTTCCCGGAATAAATTATACAAAAGTATTAAGTGTTTTTATACAATTCATGAAAAAATGGGATATCTCTTAAATAGTTGATCATATCAGGAATCTGAGACCATGGCTGGGTCCGAAATGTAGTGTTTACCCGAGGTGCGACCTAAATCATGTCGGTGCGGTATGTTCGGACCCCTCTCTTGTTAGCGGTAAGTAAATGGATGAATTAATTTGATAATTCATTCATTTAATATCTAAAATCCAATTAACTATGAAATGGTAACTAGGATCGGAAATATGAGTCCACGGTTGAGCTCAAAGTGTGTCGTTTACCCAAGGAGGGGTATAAACTTTGTCAGTGTAGGACCGATGTGAGAAAAGTCACCCAGGGGAAAATCATCATTTTGAAATGACCACTTAGTGATTTTTATCACTGGAATTATTTTTGAATAACTTTCAGAAGAAGGCTAGGAATAGAAATCTGAGACTTATGTTGAATTCGAAATGGGGAATTTTTCCTAAGCACGATATAAAATGAGAGGGAACAACAGTTTCAGATTCCGTGCTAAGCAGATTTTTCTATAAATAGAAAAATAGGAGTTTGGAGTTAGGGTTTTTTCATTCTCTCTCCTCTCTCTATACCTCTATCTATTCCACTCTCTCTCAACTATTCTTTGGCTTTCTTCACCGTTCTTCACCGAATCGAGAAGCGACCTCCACTGGAACCATGGCGGATCAAAGAAGGAGCGTCGTGGACATGCCACCAACGACGCACGACCGATTCGTGGTAGGATTTTTTTGTAAATTTTCACACCTTCATCGATTTCTTAACTTTTAATCAAATTTGTCTTTTACATTCTAAAATTTTAGAATTAGGACGAGGCCAAATGAACACAACCATCGTCCAAGCCCCGTTCTAAATCCTATGTTTGACGCGTTCTTCCTCATTTGTCGTCCGAATTTTTGGATGCGCTAAAACTTTGATGGATCTTCGATTGGGGGTAGGTGCTATGAAGGCCTCTTCCTGAGGATCCCAAATTCACCTTCGGATTTGAAATTGGGACGACAAAGTAGTCGTGGCGGCCAACAGAATGCCCGACTCCGGAAAGGGGTGATGGCCGGAGGTCAGGGTGGCGTAGCGGTGGAACCGGCTAGAGTTGCATCTGTAGGCGAAGAGGCAGCGTCGAGG
Source organism: Viscum album (assembly GCA_963277665.1). Classification (NCBI taxonomy): domain Eukaryota; kingdom Viridiplantae; phylum Streptophyta; class Magnoliopsida; order Santalales; family Viscaceae; genus Viscum; species Viscum album. The sequence goes on along the minus strand of OY728165.1, from coordinate 165,572,630 downwards.
CATGGACGGTGTGGTATAGCAGGCAGGGGCGATGTGGTCAAGCGGCTCAGGTGAGGCCGAGGTGCGGTTGAACAGAGGAGCACCATGGGTCTTCGGCGCGACGTGCAACGAGAAGGGAGCACCAGGGGGTGCGGTCGAGTCGGAGGTGGCCGCGGCGCGAGCGACCGATGTGTGGTGGTGCGCTCGGCCAGTTGTGGTCAGGGAGGAAGACCCGAGGTGCTGACCTCAGGGGGGGGGGGGGGGTAGGGCGGCGCAGACAAGGATCCGCGTTCGGCGGGTCCTGTTGGTGCGGCGTGCGGAAAGGGACCGGCCGTGCGACCGGTCGGGGTGAAGAACCAGACCCTAGGGTCCGGTGGTTTTGGGACGGGCCATAGCTTGCAGGCCGCGATGAGCTGGGCTGGACCCGCGGCTGGGCCGCGGGCCGACGGTCGGGACCGGCCCAATTTTGGGCCCCCTTTTGTTCAAAGGGGCGTATCTCCTAAACAACATGTCTGTTTGATGCGCCGTTGATAGACTTGGGTTCATATCAGGGAGGTGGACTTTTTGAAGTGGGTTTTGGAAATTTTGAGTTCTGATCCCGAAGGTGGGTGACTCAAAACTCTTTATGTTAATAATAATAAATTATTATTAAAGTTTGCAACGGACGTATTTGCGATCCGGACGTCCGTTTGATGCGCCGTCAGAGGCATTGCGACCTTGGAGTTGAGACGGTCCTTCCAAAGTTGGTTTGGAACCCATGAGGTTTGGTTTTGTTTCTTGGTGGCACAAAACACTTAATGCGAATAATTAATTAATTATTCTTGCGTCGGACCTAACTCCTGTTTGGGATGTCCGACTGACGCGCCGTCAGTGGAAGAATGACCCCAGTACTTGTGAAGAATTTTTGAGATGCTTTCCAAAGTGTTCGGGTTGGAGACAAGGTGCGGGACCCACAGGTCCTGGTCCACACGTTTTACGGTGAAACACCACTTTTTCACCCGACATCCGTTTGGGGTGTTTGAGCACTCGTTTCTGAGTGTTATTCCGAGGGGATTGCGACGACACAATCCGCACGCCTAAATTAGGGCCTGAGACGTGGGCCCCATGAGGCAGCTTTCAGACGTATGCTTCATTTTTATGAATTATGCTTCATAAGTCCATTCAAGGCAAATGAATAGCCTATGACTCGTGGTTATCTACAAGGAACGAAATAGCACGATCTGCGTGATGTGTTTCAGGACCGAGGTGTAGGCCCCACAAGATTCCATATGGGCATAAAGTGGTGTTGAATAACTTCTTTGTCGGGAGTCCGTTTCAAGCGATTAAATAGTCTATCTCGCATGTTTTTCCATAAGGATTGAAACAGTGTAATCAGTTTGGGTGTGCGAAGCCTCATTAGAGAGCTCATTAAATGTGGAAACATAAAAGGGCGTCGGTCGGAGGTCCATTTGACGCACTCTGAACCAACGCACAGTAGCGATGTTAGTGACACCCAGTGATGGGGCTAGGCAGTGGGTTACCCGTTGACTTTAGGGTTTACCCTCCAGTGGGGCTGGGCAGTGGGTTACCCATTGACCTTAGGGTTTACCCTCCAGCGGGGCTGGGCAGTGGGTTACCCGTTGACCTTAGGGTTTACCCTCCAGCGGGGCTGGGTAGTGGGTTACCCGTTGACCTTAGGGTTTACCCTTTATCGGGGCTGGGTAGTGGGTTACCCGTTGACCTTATGGTTTACCCTCCAGCGGGGCTGGGTAGTGGGTTACCCGACAACCTCTTTGGGTTTACCCTCCAGCTGGGCAGAGCGGTGGGTTACCTGACGACTTCTTTCAGACTCATCCCTTTCTATGAGGATAGTCAGTGACTTTTCTCCATGATTACCAGAGTGAGACCCTTGGTTGTACGGTTCAGCAATGAGACAACTTTGACGTGCGGTACATTTGGGAATTAATGATGGATACCCTTAGAACTGTTGGCGACTTTTCCTGTGCTAATCTTGGAGATTGAGATCCCCTTACACACTCATTCAGGTTTCTTATTGAGCACATATATATACACCCTACTTTTTCCCCACTCCTTGGGTTTGGTTACTCTTCTTTTTGGATGGGTGAAGACGCGTGGGGTATGCCACTTACTTTCCGTGTCTAGCTTCTCTTGGATTGGACGAGTCTACTTCCTTTATTTTGTTGGGTTGAGCTGCACTCTCTCTATTGTACTCTTACACTATTCTTTGTTCTGTCTACTTCTTACCATTTTAGTACCTTTTTTGTTGCTCCCTCGAGCTTTCAGGGCATCCTACTGAGAATATTTATACTCACCCCTTATTGGGATTTGCCCGCTCTTGGTGTGCCCTTGTAGACGACAGACAGGTCGATCGAGACTACGAAGGATCGTAGAGGACACAAGATCTTGGGCTGCGTTCAGTGGTCATAGTAGGATTTTCAGATGTGAGACTCACCAGCTATTTACTTTCATCAACTTGTTACCGGGTTGCGGCACCTTTCTAGTTGGGCGCATGTTTTTCCCTTTTCTGTTCAGTTTACTGGTCAATCTAATTCTCAACACTTACTTGTTCTGTTTTAGAAGTTGATGCATGACTGAGGTTGGGATATAGTTGTTTGTACATTGGTTTCCTTTTTTACTATGCACTTCTTCATTGCGTGGGCTGTGTGTGTGTGTACATGTACATAGGCAAAGGACTCCCCAAGATTTTTATGTTTTCGACACTTGTCGCCAGCCCCTGGCCTATGAAGGTGGGCTTAGGGTAGTTGCGGCTCGAGACCGGTAGGGTCGGGTCGTGACATGATCTTTGATTTTCAATCAAGTGATATTAATTATTAAATTATGTTATGCAGTATCCATTATTTGTAAGGAATCATTAAACCTTGTTTTATTTATGTAAAACTCATATATATAGATTTTATATGTAGATATATATACATATATATATATATATTAATAAGATTTCTAATCCCTAATTTCAAGTGAGGGTTATCAGAATTTAATTAATGTTTTGATGCAAGTAATACTTTTAAGGTTTTAATTAATTTTGAGTTTGCTAAACCAATATGAGTTTATGTATGCAATAATATGTATAAAATCATGTTATCATGTTATGCTCACTTAATGTCTTATTACATGATGAACCTACTGTAGTGATTGATATTAGTTAATCAAGTTTATGATTTAAATGTTCACTACCACTTTTATCAGTGTATTAAATGGCATGTAATTTTTATTAAGTATTCATTTCCATGAATAGGGGATTTTAAAATTAAGAAGTTATCATTTTATGCGACAAACACCATCCATCCATTACTTATGTGTTCTAGTTATTATCACACGTGCAAATAATATTTGTTATCCCATTCATGCCATTGAGAAAATTATTATTACCATATTCAAAATGTTAACTGTCATATCATGATAATTTATGCTATAATAACTTAATTATTCAAAGTGGTATGAGACACTTTGAATAATATAGAATAAGAAAAGAAATATTCAAAGTGGTATGAGACACCTTGAATATATGAAATAAGAAATTAAATATTCAAATTGGTATGGGACACCTTGAATATATGAAATAAGAAATTAAATATTCAAAGTGGTATGGGACACTTTGAATATATGACCTTACTAAACATATGAGGAATGTATTGGACTTATTATATGATTGGTGTGGCTTGCTATAGCATCTCGATGCATCGGTAGGTCTCATGAGACAAATTAGGTCATGGCACGAGGCCTTGGAAAAGTTATGGTCTTGGAACGATTCCTTGACAGTATGTTTATGGTCTTGGAATGAGGCCTTGGCACAATCTAGCATTATGAATTCCCTAATTATGTTTACAGTATTTAATTAACCATGTGATTATTTGACTAGTAGAATATCCTTGCTTAAAGAGCCTTTATTTATGAGTATTATAAGAAGTAAATTCACATGGAATATTCTTTACTCAACACTCATATTCTGAACTTTAATACAAATGATATAAGTTTGTATGCCATTTTATGATTTTCAATTAAAGAAGAAAGAAATTAATATTTTCATTTTATACTTAACTCTGATCATGTATGTGTAAATTATATAACTGCACCTTTTCATGTCACACTTAGTATAGTTTGATTAACTATTGATTTATATGATGCACACCATGAATTTTGTATAAATATTCATAATATTGGAATGTGTTTCATTCGTAGTCCTTTTAATTCTCCCTAAAATGTTTACTAGTAATATTGGAAAACTGTTAATGTTGAGCTACATGTATTACAGTTTTCTTTAAGAATATGTCTGATGATTATTTTAAAAAGGGATGTTTTTAAAAGGTTTTATTTGAAATTTTATTTTAAAATCCCCATAGTGGGAATTCCTGTGCTCACCCTACATTTTAATTTATTTTTACAGGTTTAGTAGATTTGAGTTACATTAAGTGGTGGATACTTTGTGGATTCTTTTCCATTCAGTATTGAAGGATTGTAACATTTGTATCTAGTTTTCCAGAACCTAAACCACAAAGACTCTATGTATGGAACATGATGTGTAATTATTTAGAATTTCTTTTTATAAAAAAAATTATACACCTTGTTTCAATGAATCGGATCTGATCTTATAGGGTTGGGGTGTTATAACTGGCATCATAGGTCGGTATGGACAATTTTAGAAAATTAGAACAGAATAAAATTTTTTATGTTTCACTGAATAGAATTATTCCTTAAAATTTTTAGATGGAATGCAAAGGTTCAACAACAAACCTTTTGTCTCTCCCCACCGAATTACTAGAACACATAATTTTTGAGTCATGCTCAGAGACATACCAACCATTTGTGAACCCACGTCTAACCTGTAAACACCACTATCAAGTGTCTAACAACCCTAATATCCTTTAGATTTATCAAAGACCGAGCCACGTCTACTTTCTCATGTTGTAATCAAAACTTACATTTTATGCACATAAAGGGAGATACTATGAAGGCCTATTCATGTGTTTCATCCTATCTAAGGGTTATCTATCCCTTAAGAAGTTTTGAGAAGATGTAGAGGCGAGTGACCCCCATGAACATTATCTGTTCCAAGTTTTGAGTTTCAACATGTATGGGAGGATTTATAACATCTGGTTTCTAGAAAACCAAGTCATTTGATTGGTCTATCGGAACCATGTTCATTTTGATATCTCCGAACTCTACACCTCCCATGCCACCCTCTCAAGGAGCTACTGCTGCCCACATGAGTTTAACTCTAGCTGCAAGAGGTGTATCTGGGTGAAAAAAATTGTAACGACCCAAAGTTTTCAATGGAATACCTTCTTATAATTATGTCATATAATAACATGGAGTCACAACACAATGAACTACTAAGTACTATGTGAACTGTAAACATAAGTTTGTCACTTGTGTGTTTTTAATTTTGAAAAATGGTCATCTAAAATTCTGATCAATAAGTGATTTGGAGTCTAATAAGACAAAAATATTTTTTGATAAATAGTAACATACCCTTATGAATAGCAGCATACCTTTATGAATAGTAATGCATTGAAAATCATCCAAAAAATAGAAACTTCACCCATGAATGTACAAATACAATTTATACATCTTAAAAGTGAAAAAAACAATCATAGTATAAGAACTGGTATTTTTGTATGTCAAAAATATTTTATTTACAATTTTATGTTTAATTTAATAATTTAAAATGTAAATGTATTTTCATAAAATTTAATCATAAATTGTTACTTTATTGTCTTATGTTTATAAGATAATTTTATGGGACCTTTATTAATTTTTCAAGGTGTTATAAAACGAGTTATAGTTTTAATGTTGATTTTGTTGAATAAATTATGATTTTATTTAAAAATTAAATTAAAAATATTTATAATTTTTTTTAAAAAATGGAGTTAATTTTTGAATTCTAGAAATTGAAAAATGGTTAGGGTGACTTTTTGGTATTTTTCTAAAAACTTGAATTTTTCGTGAATAGTAAAAATACAGTTTTGAGTTTTCAGTATATTTGATGACATCATAATGATGTAATAATTAATAAAAATTTCTGGTAGAATTTTTTATAGTAAAATAAGATATTAGTTTTCTCAAGTGGCTAATACCATGGGAAAATACCATGGGTAAGCCCATGGTTTTACAAAAACCACTAATGAGGTGTCTTTTTAAATTAATAAAAAAATCTCTCTCTTTTACTATAAATACCCACTCATCCATTCGTTTTCATTCATTAAAAATACCTCCTCCTAAAATATATGATGTTTTACCTCCCTAGTATCCCTCCCAAGGTGTCCTCAATCCCCCAAGGTTCCAACCTTCAAGTTTTAGGAGCTACTCCACAAGGTAAAGGAACCTTTCACCCTCCTCTTTTTGTCAACACTTATTTTATGTTATCTCTATAAATTTACATTATCATATGTTGGGGTTTGATATTTTATATCACTACTACTTTTATTTTTTTTTCCAAATGATGAGATACCCTCTTCACTCTCATAAATTCATTTTATGAAATTTTAAGTGACACCGTTAGGCTTCCTAATTTTCATAAGGGATCTCTAAACTTTTCTTTCATTTTCAAGTTCATCTCTTTTATTTTTCATTCCTCATCTCCTTTTATCAAACTTTTGTGATGAATCTTGTAACTTACATTTAATATATTTTTTCGTGATAAAGTAATAATTATTCATCATATCTCCTTTCCTTTTTTATATATACTAAAATGAAAATACCATCTGAGATGTGCTAATTTACCACATTCAAGGACGATGGGTTTTCAATTTCTGTTATTGTCTTCAATTCTGGTCATAAAACCATTTTCATGGTCAAAACAGACCATAATATATGTATTATGTCTCATATATGGTTCTTTAATCCTTTTTTACACAATTTTTTGATTTATAAAACAAAACATGTTCCTTGTGGTCAAAAACCGCCAATTAACCCAAACAGTTATCATTAAATAATTTATATAATGATTCATCTTCATGCCAAGTAACCAAATGGAATTTAAAATCATGTAACCTCCTGGATTTTAAATAATAAAATATAACTCAAATTCTGTAAAATCATCACCATTTTACAAGATTATTCAAACATGAATATAAGTGAACTGATAATTAGAACCAAGGAAACAATGGACCCGAATAATGAAATTGAACCTCGTAACCAATCAAAAGGTTATGAATGAACTCAAACAGGTTTTACTAAATAATTTTCATATATAATAGGTTCTATAATTATTAATTAATGAACTGAATTTGATTATTCAGGTTATTAATATCAAGTGGAGAACACCATCAGACTTAAGGTAAGAGATTCTACCCGAACCACCTTTATTCCTTTAGGTTGCTCTATCTTTCTTTCTACCCAAAAGAAGTTGTCTTTTTATTTTTATGAAAAACTTCTAAATTATATTTATATTCTCCAAACACATGTTTCAATATCTATCCCTCATTATATTTTAGGTACATACATGTTTTTAAGTGATTCCCTCCTTAATTCATCCCGATAAGCAAACTTATTTTAAGGGAACATCCCGAATTCTTATCCGATTTAAAGTTCACTTTATCCTCTGTTTTAAGCCACCATTGTATTTATAAAATCATTAATTTTATTATTAAAACCTTATTGGTTCAATTCTGGTTTTATATAAAAGATTTTATTCTTTTCTATTTTAAAATCTCTATAGTATTTTCCTTAAAACCACAGAAAAATGTTTTAATGCTAATGTTTCTAAAAAACACTTCTTATATGTTTTCACTTTTGTTTGAAATAAATTACCATGTTATATGTATATTTTACCTTATGAAAGCCCATGTTTTTTCTAATCACTTTTTTTCATAGACACTTTCATGATACGCCCATTGGTTATGCTTTATGTCATGATTGTGGTACCCAATTCTTTCCATGGGTACCCTTATGTTTGTGTATGGTTTATTATGTATGATTATTCATGTGGAAATCATATTCATGAAAATGTTGAGATGGGTGAACCCAGATATCTCTCCAATTCGTTGGGTAAAGCTAAGTCTCATGAGATGCGATGTGAAACAGGATTGACGGTTAGCCTTGACCAGTAATACTATGGGAAACGAGATTGGAGGTTAGCCTTGACTCATAATAAAGACATGTTTTATGTTTCTACCACATTTATATGATTACATGTTTATATGATCTCATGTTTATATGTTATTATTATATATGTTCCATGCTTTTTATATCATTATGTCATGCCTCCTAACTCATGTTATTAAGCTTTATTCTTATGTTCATTCCCTTACTGGGATTTTTAGCTCATCCCTTTGTTCATATGTTTCCCTAGGATATCTTATGAATATGTATGATCACAATGGATGTTAGGACCTCCATATAGAGATTAAATAAATAAGTTTTTTATCCCCATGTTTTATATTTTATGTACCTAGTTTTTAAATACACTAGACTTCACGATCCTTGGATTGTACTCTGATATATATTTATGCTTAAAATCATGTAATATTATATGTAAAAGGCTAAGGTCACTATAGAAATTAAGGAGTTTAAAAACGTTTTGGGGATCAACCTAACCTGAAGAACCTACCATGAAAGTCTCTGACAGTGGTGGACCTGGTGAAGGTATAAAACTAAATTTTTTGTCAATAAATTTTGTTAATAGTTAATAATTAAGACATATATTGTAGGGACCTCAAACTAATTTCGGAAGTTGGTTCCAGAAATCTTGAGAGAGCGATGGAATTGCAAGGATGAAATTCTTTTAAGGGGGGATAATATAACATCCTGAACATATCCATTATGTAATAATAATATTTTCATTATTATTATGCTGGTTTTCTGTAACAATTATACATCTAAATTAAAATACTAGAAATAATAAAAGTAAAGGAATGTTTTATTCAATAAGAATACAGAAATATTATATTTTAATAAGGAAAAATAAACTCACTAACCTAGAATTCCTACTAGGATACCTATCAGAAATAACAAGAGACCACCAAACACAAAAAACATGCCAAGAAAATAATGGAAGTCCTTAGGATCTGTACCAATGAAAAGTAGTATTGAACGAACAATGACCACTGTACTAATCATTAAGGGTATTAAGGGAACCATCTTCACCAAGTTGTTTCTAAAGTTTGGAATACCCTAAGCACCTATTTATAAGGAATTTTTTTCTGTAAGTATCCGTTTTGATCCTTAGGTAACCGTTGGTTTTGTAACCATCACAAAATCTTATAATTGTTGGGTAATTTTAAGATTTTTTATTATCTAAGGTATTTTGAATATTTTAAGTATTTTAATTATAAAATCATTTTAAATGTTCTAAGTATTTGAGTGATTTAAAGTTGTATCTTTGAACATATTTTAATTGAACTTATCTTTATATTTTGAAAGAATAATGTTTTAAAACCTAAAATGAATTTGAAATCATGACTTTTGGGTTTTAATGAAAATATAAGGAGAAGTACATATGTTTACTTCAATTAATTCAAAGATAAGTATAAATATTTCTGTGATACAAAAACTATGTATTTGAAATTGAAAACATGTTTATGAATACTCTTATTAATTAAAAGTCACACTTTTGGTTATTTGATGACATAATATAATTTATATGTTTATTTGTTTACTTTAATGTTCCAAAGTTTAAAATAAAGTTGAAATCATGTTTTATACTAATAAAATTAAATATATTTGCTTTTTAATGAAATTAAATGTAAAAACTTCATATTTTTACTTGATTTGGTTTTAAAATAAGTTATATGGTCTATTTTGTATTTTAAGGTTTTAATGAAGGGTTTTATAAAAAATATGCTACCCTTAAGGCCAACCTCTCTAGACATACAAGGTATGCAGATCGCACCACTCCTAAGGAATAGGCGGCCGAGCCTGAGCCCCTTAGCTAGCATGAGCTAGACATAAGGGAGCACGCACCCACAGGGATGCATGATAGTAGCAGGGCAACACCACCATATGGGGCAGCATGATAAAAGATTTTGGGCACAGAGCACGCCCGTAGGGAGAACCGATATGTGGTGGTACCAGGCAGGGAGAGAGAGAGATAATTGAAGTGAAGTTGAGAGATTAAGTCTTATAAGGAGGTCCCGAAGTCCAGCCTATTTTGATGCGGGACACAGATTTTTCCATAGGATGTGATCCCAGCCGCTGGATCTCACCGCGTGAGATCTGGACCACACATTTCGGTCACGAGTTCAAATCCTACCACCGCGGCTCTTCCTACATGTTTTTCTCAGCCATCCGACCTGACCACGTCAGATATCGACCACATATCTCATTTTAAAACCCACGTTTTGCTGCAATCATCTAATCAAATCAACATTTTAATCTCAATCGTTCACCCATTTTTAAAACCCCAGATCTCTCCTCATCCATCCGATCAAGCCTCAATTGATATGAACCCTCCATTATTTTTCACCTCTTCTTCTTCATGTCTGCTTTTTCCTCCCACATCACACCACACCAGTCGTCGTCCCACCCTACTTCTCCTTTACTATTCTCCTCTCAACTTTGACACCAACTTTCTATATCCGCGACTACTCCTCTATTATTTTCCACAAACCTGACATGCTAGTTTTGGTTTTAAACTGAACCTCCCTTTTTTCTACATAAGTTTCCCATATTATATATGTATATTCATACAATTTATCAATAGCTGTTTTATTTAAGTTTACATTGATTGGAGTGTTTTTTCTCTCCTGTCTAAGTCTCCTCCTGAAATCTTTGTTTAACATATCATATTTGGTCCATGGTTTTATAAAATATATATTTTATATATAAAGTTTATATAAAATATCATTTGTAGTAAAACCATATGGGTTTTCTTCTTCTTAACTTCTCCCAAGACCCTGCTCGACTCTACCTCCTTCTTGAATACATGTAAGGGATTTTTATGCTTTGTCTTCCTTGTGAAAAACCATATATACACACTTTGTATATACAAATATGTATATATTCATACATACATATATAGTTTTCCATCCTAAACATATTATGGATTTCTAAATATTGTTTATTAGTGTTTAACTAATGTTTTAATGCGGGTAGAACTTGTTTTGGTTGTGTTTTCTTGAAGTGAAAAATCCTTTTACATGATTATATATATATATGGTTTATATATATATATATCATCTCTAAGCTGAATCCGGGTTTTCAAAGGTTAAATTTTTGTGTGTATTAATGTTTATAAGGTCTATAATGATATAATGGTTCAGTTAACATGGTTTTGGTTATGAAAAACCGAATATACACTTTGTGTATATTCAATTATTTATATATAATACAACCCAAATCTGTTTTATGTTTTTAAAAGTTGATTTCCCAATATTTAAATAATGATTTGGATGCAAATAATTTTTTGGGTTCAATTGGATTTATAATGAAAAACCCTGATTTTTATATACATATGTTCATACGGTTACATATTTTAAACCTAACATGATCTTTGATTTTAAATCAAGTGATATTAATGATTAAATGATGTTATAAAGTATCGATTATTTGTAAGGAATCATTAAAGCTTTTTTTAGTTATTTAAAACTCACATATACACTTTTTATATACGTGTGTGTGTGTGTGTGTGTGTGTGTATTAATAAGATTTTGAATCCCTAAGTTCAAGTGAGGGATATCAGAATTTAATTAATGTTTTGATGAAAGTAATACTTGTAATGTTTAAATTAATTTTGAGTTTTCTAAACCAATATGAGTTTATGTATGCAATAATATGTGTAGAATCATGTTATCATTATATTCTTAGTTAATTTATTATTACATGATGAACCTACTGTAGTGATTGATGTTAGTTAATCAAGTTTATGATTTTCATGTTCGCTGCCACTTTTATCAGTGTATTAAATGGCATGTAATTTTTATTAAGTATTTATTTCCATGAATCAAGGATTTTTAAATTAAGAAGTTACCATTTTATGTGACAAACCCCATCCATCCATTACTTATGTGTTCTAGTTATTATCACATGTTCAAAGAATGTTTATTATACCATGCATATCATTGAGAAAATTGTTATTACCATATTCAAAATGTTAACTGTCATATTATGATAATTTATGAAATAAGAACTTAATTATTCAAAGTGGTATGGGACACTTTGAATAATATGGAATAATAAAATAAATATTCAAAGTGGTATGGGACACCTTGAATATATGAAATGAGAAATTAAATATTCAAAGTGGTATGAGACACCTTGATTATATGAAATAAGAAATTAAATATTCAATGTGGTATGTGACACTTTCAATATATGACCTTACTAAACATATGAGTAATTTATTGGAATTATTATGTGATGGGTGAGGTCCAATATAGGATCACGATGCATCAGTCGGTCTCATGAGACAAATTAGGCCATGGAATAAGGCCTTGGAAAAGTGATGGTCTTGGAACGAGGCATTGATAACAAGTTTATGGTCTCGGCACAAGGCATTGAAACAATCTGACATTATACATTCCCTCATCATGTTTATAGTATTTAATTAACCTAGTGATTATTTGACTAGTAGAATATCCTTGGTTAAAGAGCCTTTACTTATGAGTATCAGAATAAGTAAATGCACATGACATATTTTTTACTAAGCACTCATCTTCTAAACTTTAATACAAATACTATAAGTTTATCTGCCATTTTATGATTTTCAATTAAAGAATAAATAAATTAATATTATCATTTTATGCACAACTCTGTTCATGTATTACTCTTATGTGTAAATTCTATAACTACACCTTTGTATGTAACACTTAGTATAGTTTGATTAACTCTTGATTTATATGATGCACACCATGAATTTTGTATAAATATGAATAATATTGGAATGTGTTTCATTCTTAGTCCTTTTAATTATACCTAAAATGTTTACTGGTAATCTTGGAAAACTATTAATGTTGATCTACATGTATTGCAGTTTTCTTTTAAGAATATTTCTTATGATTATTTTAAAAAGGGAATTTTTTAAAATGTTTTATTTGAAATTTTATTTTAAAACCCTATTACTGGGAATTCTTGTTCTCACCCTAGATTTTAATTTATTTTTAAAGGTTTAGTAGATTTGAGTTACACTAAGTGGTGGATTATTTGTGGAGCCTTTTCCATTTAGTATTGAAGGATAGTAACATTTTTATCTAGTTTTTCAAAACCTAAACCACAAATATCCTCTATATGGAACATGGTGTGTAATTCTTCATCATTTATTTTTATAAAAAAAATTACACATCATGTTTTAATGCACCAGATCTAGGTTTCTGGGGTTGGGGCATTACATGGACACCCCTCTGGAAACCAACCATAAGGCTAAACCACTAGCACTCAAGTTATCTTTCTCAAAACAAAAGGCATCCTACATGCCAACACCCCATACTTGGTTGGAACCTTCATGAACCATTGTCAAAAGTATGAAACATCAATCTTTTCCCCTTTCCCCCAATGCACACATAACTTTTTCAACCCCTCTCATGGGTCAACCCTGAAAGCCACATGACACTAACTCCATGAATCGAAGTCACGTCAAAAGGTCACCAGATCCGACCACTCAAGGTTTATACCAAATCATAGAATACCACAACTCATGGGGCATCAAAATGTGATCGTATCATCATCACATGATATTATAAAAACAAAACACCCTCTCTAGGGTCCCACTCCAAAAAGGTGTCATATACCAACCAACTTCCCATAACTAGGGCCCCTTTCCTCTTCGAGCATCTACACATCATACCACCCATAGAGGACCTATACATACCACAAACCTTGAACCAAAACTATACATAAAGGTCCAAAAATTACACACTTATAACACACTGACTCACCAGGGTTTATGAGCCAACTATACACAAGGAACACACCAACTTCCTACTTGAATAGCGTCTCACCTTATATCCACATAACCTACCACTAGAAAGAAATCCATAAAATCACACACTAGAAGGCTGATAACATGTGGATCATATGTGTCTATCACGATGCATGAGATGCCTATTTCTTTTATAGGATAAGAGTAAAAACCAAATCACAGGCCTCTTGCAAACAATCCAAGATCTAGAAATCCATCATAATTCATCATATCCAAACAAAATATACATCGATAAAAGTGAAAATTACCTACAACCGTAACATCAAAAACCAAAAAAACAATCCCAGTTCTTGGTAACCCATAATTTTTATTAGTAAAATCCTTCATGATGAACTAGACTATTATCCATATCAATCTCTAAAACATTCATATATATCTAATCTACTAAAATATAAATAGTAAAATAACAAGAAAATAAACTACTATGATACCACTTTGTAACATCCCTACCCAGGTTCCACTAAACTGGAGCTCCGAGATGATTCTCCACAAGACCTCTAGTGTGAATCCTCATATGCCAGAGGTTGTTGACTAGTAGTGAGGGTATAAAATGGAATAGTGAAAAGACTATACCCCCATACCAGAGTGCATAACCAGAAGAAAATAACCAAATATCATACACATTAGAGTATGTATAAAGAATAAATAAACTAAACTAAAACATGCTGCAATAAAATGAAATGCACTAAGGGACCAAACAACCATGTCATACATACAACCAACTGCCCACTAGGCTGGTTACTAAACATACCAAAATAAATGAAACTATAAAAGGGATCCAAATCATTGATACAAACCCATATAGCCACCTTATACCACTCGAGAAATCCTTCTAGACCAATCCATATCAACATGGGCCCCATCCCAAACCTGTTCTTGCAATAAACATGTGAGAGCTTCTCAGGCACCCAAGTGCGATGGAGGCCAGAGCAAGGTGTGAGTAAAACTAAGTAGACCATCACCAATGGTGTCTAAAGAAAATACCAGTCAGTATAATAGTGTATGCAGGTGTATGAATAAACCATGTACAATCAGGTAAATAAAAAAAGTTTCATTATTTAACCAGGTTCAATTGTTCACTTTTATTATTTGTTCCAAAAATTATCCATTTCCATCAAATATACTTGGCCCAAGATGGTATTCTAATCCATACATCACAGGGGTCACTGGTTAGAAATAAAGGAGCCTCAATCCAAGAATCCAAATGGGATTCGATACGTAATGTACGACCATCCCAACCACTAGGTCACAAGTAGGAAAACACAGATCATTAGTCCATGAATCCAACTGGGAATCAGAATGCCATATCTGACCACCCCAACCTTTAGGTCACAATTTGATAAACATGAATCATTAATCCATGAATCCAATGGGACTTTGAAACTCATGTTTGACCATCCCAAACATGATATGGAACACCATGTCCATACCCTTGGGTTTAAAAGTTTCATTCCTTTCCTAAAAAAACTACAGTGCACTAGGGCGCCTGGAGCATTAGTCTAGCCCACCGAAAATTAGGTTGTGGAATGTTAGTTGAAAATACCAAAACCATTAGTCACTAGTCGACAAACATGGATCCTTAGTCCATGAATCCAATCAGGATTCAACACATCTTATTCAACCATCCCCAATCAATCTATTATCCATTTAATACCATCTCATTCAATATTACCACAATCCATGAATTTCATCACATTAAACCAAATTCACCATTAAACCATTTAAACTTTTATCCAAATATATATTCTTCAGATTTCTTCAAAACAGTTAACAATCAAACACACCCCATTTTCCCATTTCTATTTCCTTTCTAAATCACAACACATATCATGATCCCAAAAGACCTTTAAATAAAAATATGGAACAAAATAAAATCCAACCCCTTTTTACATGTTATAAAACACCAAAAAAAAATCATTATCAACATTTGTAAGCCAACCTCAAAGCACAGTTCTCCCTCTTTGAAAGAAAATAATGTCCATAACCTCATTCTCCATGTAAACCATTTAAAGAGTAACCACACACCCATTTCAAATAAATATTTGAAATACATTTAAGAACCATTTAAGATAACTTTACCCAAACACCTCATTTAAAAAAAGAATCATTTCAAAACATAAATTCCCCCCTTTTATCCATAACAAGTCAAAACCCAGATAACACAATTAAACTATTTAAAAAATCCTCATAGAAATTTCATAAAAACTTAACACACAAAAAATTATACTTACAATGGTTGGAACCCCTGTGGGTGGCCATAGGTCTAGTCTCACATCACCACAGATCCAATAAGATTTGTAGAAGGTCGAAGGTATCAATATAAGAACAAAACTAATTTATTAAATAAAAGTAGTAAGTATATCACACATAGGATCTAATGAACACACTATAATTCACATATAAAATAATTTTTAATACTATGGGTAAAGCTAGTAGACCAAATACCTCATTAGAGAAGCCTTCCAAAACCTTTCCCAAGCACAATGACCTTGAAAAGGTCCTTCCAAGTATTTTTCCAACTCCTCAGCACCCAACTGACCTTATCTCGATCACCCAGGCCTTAACCTCATACCAAAAAATGATAATTAATTAATTATAACAATTACAATTAATTAATTAACCAAAAACCAACTTAGGATAATGTCAGAAAACTCACTGGATGCCCACATCTCGTTGAAACTCATAGATTCCACCTTGGGAGGTCCACAAAGGATCCCTAACACCATCCTTGGGAAAATCCCAAATAGGTGATAAAAAATAAATAAATAATTAAATTAAAACATTTTGAAAAGCCTAAGAAAATTCACTATGGTCATATTCCTTAATGAAACACCACACAAAAACATGTGGAATCCCTCTCAGGATCTCCTCTACCCAAGATAACACAAATCCCCATCATCCTTGACCAATTAAACCATGATTCGGTGGAATCAAAACCAAATCTATAAACTTACACATCCAAAATTAGAAGGAACCAAACGAAAGAAGAAAGGGAAGGATGTGGAAGAGAAATGTTGCCTTAAATGCCAAAGAAACCCCCACAAAATCACCTCCCTAGAGAGGATTGAAGAATGGAGAAAGGGAGGAGAACCCTCATATGGTTCGTGCACACAATAGGGAGAGAAAGGGGAGCTATGACTAAAAATACCGGAGGGAAAAAATGGTAAAATACCATTTTTAATGAAATTATGGACATCCACATGGTTTGGTCACACAATTTTCCAAACTGTGTGCCAACCATGTAGTTGGATCTATCCAAGGACAACCCTATCACATGGTCTAGCCACACGGTTGGCCAAACCGTGCACCAATTGTGAAAACCCCTACTATCCAACACTCACATACACATGGTTAGGTTTCATGGTTTGAAAAACCATGCACCAATCATGCTTTTACCACTATCTCCCACCTACAGCAAGGAACACAGTCTGTCTATAACTGTGCATAGGCCATGAACCATGTCTCAGACCCTCCTTTACCTCACATAGTTTCTCATTTTTCCTTTCATGGATTACCACAAAACAATATCTAACCATGAAAAACAACTATTCCAAGTTCAAATTGAACTAAAAACTTCATGATCATTAAAGTGTCACATTATTTCTCCTAAAACATGCACAAAAAATCATGAACCCTTACCAAAAAACCCCCAAAACTTTCAAAACATAACCCAAAACCTCAAAATCTCATATGAACACCTGAGCTACCTCACAAGCACCATTCCTCATCCCAAAATAATAATTTGAGGTATTATATCTCTCAAAATCTCATTCTGGGTCTTAACTCAAGATTTGAACCATCCAGTAATGAAAATTAAAATCCCTTCAGAAATTTTCGATTCATATGGATGTGGGATCTTACAAACACCACACAGAAGACCCTATCTCAAATTATCTAATAAAGAATACAAATAAATATGACACTAAACACACAGTAAGTCCACTATGCTATAGTTAATAGTGGCTGGAGGTTTTCAAAATTATAGTTCTATGACCACTCAAGTCCAATATACTATTGTGGATGGTAGAAAGAAGTTTGTAGAGCTACAATATCAATGTATCCAAAGTACAAGATTATACAGTAGTAATTCCAAAGTATTCACTCCTTTAGTTCCTTATCAGTGTCACCTGGTCAGATATGATACAATCTTCCATAGTTTCTACAGTTCCAAAAAATTTGGACTAGTGGCCTTCGACCCCAAGACCCTGGGAGTAGGGGTGCGTTGCCCCTGTAACCCCTAATAAGATCACCGCATAGCTTGATCTATGATAGTTGTGGTCTGGTGTATAGTATGGGCCGTAAGTATTCATCCAAACATCATCCACATGGACTGGGATATACCAATCTAATAGAGTTTTCACAACATAGATATCATATTCAAATACAAATTAGTTTACTAAGATTGGACCTCTTTTTATAGTAATCCAAGGACACTTCTTGGAACTGAAAATGTTTCTCGAACATTCATCTATTGATGAAACATTTCATAAATGTTTCAAATTCTACAACTCATTATAAATCACTGTTGAATTCTTGTATTTATTTTTTAACATCTAAAAATTTATATAGACAATAAAACTTATTTGAAAATCATCATATAATATTCCAAACTAATTATGATAATTTATAGTGGGAGAAAAAAAAACAATGAGAAACATGTGTTATCGAATAACTCATGTACTACTATGCACTAAACCTTGATGTAGTTAAATTCACTAAATCATGGTTTTCACTAGCACAAACCATAATGTGGTTTGCACCACCATTATGTGGTTTGAATTTAGTGCAATTCTAAATTATCACTCACTTAAACTAAAGACTCATAGACATTATGCACTTTCACATTATGTCACATTATATGTGACTGTTGGATGTGCACTAAAACATGAACCACCACATCATGGTGGTATGTGTGCATGATGTGGTTGAAACCCTCAACGTTTTTATTTCTCATGAATACAATGCATGAATCTACCATGTATTTCCTCTTTCCGTTTCATCTGAATTAAATTCTTTACATTAATAATGTTGAAGGCATTTATCAATAAGGTGCATATCATGGGTATTATTTGATAATAACCAAGTATAACAAACACATTATTCATTTATGAAGAAGTGTTTAATATTTCCTATAAAAGGATAAATGATTCTTCTTATTGTGTAGTGTAGTTTTGAGTGTTTTCTTTTGATGGTGATTGTGATAATCAGTTTCATGCAATTGTTATAGATGTTTTTTCTTCCTGAGCCTTGTTCATCTACCACAGATAAGGTACTAGCACCCCATCAAGAGTTTCAAGTGTCCTCTAATAGAGATTGGGATCTAGCAGCCGGTGTATCCCCCTAAGATGTGGGAGACATTGGTCAACTACTTTAGTGATCTTCATCAAGCATTCTTATTCAAAAGGAAATATGGATGCCACTGCTGTACACAAGTTCCAAGTATTCTCTATTTTATGATATTTTAGAAGTATGATTTTGTGAAGATAAATCATCATGTTTTTGGGTTTTATTTTACTTCCAATGATCATATGACGATCCTATGAAACCCATCAGTGGTATCAGAGTAAAATTTTTAAGGGATCATCATGTTTATTCTCCTATTTTTTAAAGAATCTTGTATCATAAAATGAAATTATGGTTACCTTTATATAGACACCCACACACCTTGTGTAAAGGTGAAATTTCTTTACCATTATGCCACAGAGGGGTCCACATAAAAGTTGAAACATATTACCTTTATGCACAAGAGTATACATAAAGGTTAGAGAAGTATACCTTCACATATATGGGTTTTTATAAAGGTAATCACATGTACCTTTATGTAGAATATTTTGTGATATAGTATAACCTTACATAGAATAAAATAAATATAGTTTAGATAATTTTACTTTCACACAAATGGGTCGACGTAAAGGTGATGTCATTTACCTTCATGCAGATGGATTTGTGTAAATGTAATTATATTCCACCTTTATACAAAATATATCATTGTTCCTTTATGTAAAGTAATAAAAATTCTACCTTTACACAATGGTTCACCATTACGTGTAAAAGTAATCAAAGACTACATTTACACAAAAAAATGTTCTTGTGCAAGGGTAATAGAAAAGTTAATTATTGTTAAAAATTGATTATTATTTATAAAATCTTTATAAATAATAAATTTTAGGCATTATAAAATTCAATTTTACATTCCTATATTACATATGAAAAGGTTTATATTTGTTTCATGTGTTTTAATAAATAAATAAATTTTTTATTTATTAATAAAATTCAATTAATAATTGAATTATATTATTTATAGCTTGTTTATAAATAATGGAAATGATATTTTTGGAATTTTTAAAAAGTTTATAAAAGTGTTTATATCTAAAATTATAGAATAAACATAATGTTTAGCTTAATTATAAAATGTTTATAATAAAATTTTATTTATGAAAAGGTTCATAAATTGTTCTCATATTTAAATTTATGAAATTTTCATTTATTTTATAGTTATTAATTTCTTTATTCATGTATATAAAATTATTTATATTATGAATATTATGTATTCAAAATTTATGTGTTAAATTTCTTCTAAGAGATAGATCCCTGCATTACATGCTAGGTAAGACTCTATATGATTCAGTCTTTATCTACCCTGAACTTGGTTTTTTAATGAATTTATTAGCTTAAATTTAGTTTTTGGGAATAGTTTTTGCATATTATATTTTTAAATTATCATGAATTGGATTCTATCTTGAGTAAAGTCTTCCCAGGAAGAGGGACTTTGGGCTAGACTACCCACCAACTTGGAGGCTTATGCTTTGTTTTAGAAAGGTGATAGGTTGGATATTTGTTGCTCTAGGATTACTCATATATAGATTATCAATATAATATAGTTCTAGACCTTTACTTGAAAAGTATATGTACTGTATGTATATAATATATTCATATATGGATGATTTTTTTGGATTCTATTTTTGGGTGAGTAACATAAAATGTGGGTTGTGTAAATGGTTACACATTAATGTGGCATGAACAAATTAATTTGGTGGATGAAATAGGCATTCTGAAACTAAATTTCTAGAAGCATGCATACAAAAAATGAATAAAAAATGAGAAAATAAATATTACATAGGATGTAACATAAACTGTGGATATTTTTTACTCTAAGATTAATCATATAGAGATTATCAATCTCATATATTTCTAAAAATTTACTTGCAGAGTCTATATAACTTATATATATGATATATTTAGATATGAATGATTTTTTGGCTTCTATTTTTTGGGTGAGTAACATAAATTGTGGGTTGTGTAAATGGTTACACATTAATGTGGCAAATTAATTTGGTGGATGAAATAGGCATTCAGAAACTAAATTTCTAGAAGCATTCATACACAAAAGGAATAAAACATGAGAAAATAAATATTACATAGGATGTAATAGTTATGAACTTAACATTAATATGATGTATATTAAGTTGGAGAGACTTTGAAATAAAACCCCTTAAATACTAAGTTTGATATTCCTTCCAAATTAACACTTATCAAGAACTCGATCATACAACCATGTGGTTTCATGCCAAAGTGGGGGTACCCCTAGATTATATTTTGTAAGGAAATTAATTAACGAGTAACTATTGATTGTCCAACTAGGTAGTTTCATTATAAGGGGGGGTTCCCTTGGATTGTTTTGTGTTAACTCATTTTTGACATTTTCTTTGGGTTACATTAGCTGGGAAACCCCAATGGTTGGGATACTAGAGGAATTGAGGTGAGTTTATCCATATGATGTATAGAGTAAAGAGTTACCCACTCAAATATTATTGAATCATAACTATTATGGTTGGGATGAATCCTTACGTAAATAAATAAAGTGATGAGTTTTAGGACATAACAGTCATTTCTTAGTGAAAAATGAATATTAGAAAACTAAATGGAAATAATGCATGAGGCCATTGTTTTAGTGGGAGATCTTTTATTAAAATCCATCTATAAAACATGATCCTCACCCACTAACATTTCTTTATTACATATTATGACATACTTCATGATAATACTATTAAGATCATTAATAGGTATGACCTATAAAACCATTAAAAATTGGTATCTAGGGTTGAGAAGTGTTCTTAAAGATAAGTATTCAGATACTCTAAAGGTGAATCTTATACAAGTCAATTTCACCAACTATAAATCATGGGTATTAGATACTGGGTGTGCATCACACATTAGGGTTGACAAATACAGACTATGAAATTAGAGGGAATTTATTAAGGGTGATGTTTATCTTTACATTAGTAATGGAGAAAGAGTTATGACATTAAAAGTTGGCACATATGATCTCACTCTACCAAGTGAATTAGTATTAGAATTAATGAACTATTATTATGTTCCTACCATAGATATAAATTTGATTTCTATATCTTGTTTTGAAAAGATGATATTTTCATTCATTATTTAGAGCAAGAGTTTTTCTACATATAAGAATGAATTGTTTTATAGAATTAAGAATATAATGAATGATTTATATATTCTAGATACAGATAATTCATTCTATAATATTTAGAATAATAAGGTCAAGGTTGATTGTAATCCCACCTACCTTTGGCATTGTTTACTTGGAAATATAAATGAGAAACACATTAAAATACTCCATAAATATGGAATGTTGGAGTCATTAAATTTTGAATCATTTGAGAATTGTGAATATTGTTTATTAGGTAATATGACCAAGACACATTTTTGAGAGAAAAGGTGAAAGGACTTATGGACTATTGTATCTCATACATTATGATGTATATGGACCGATGAGAACACAAGTGAGCGATGGTTATAGGTACTTCATTACTCTTACTGATGACTTTAGTCAGCATGGATATGTGTTTCTTATGAAACACAATAATGAAACTTTTGAAAAGTTTAAATAGTTTTATAATGAAGTACATAAATAATTGGGAAAAAATATTATGATTTTCTGATCAGATCGGGGTGGTGAATACTTGAGACTAGAATTCATTGATCATATGAGATATTGTGAAATTGTTTCATAACTCACTCATCTTAGAACACCATAATGGAATTGTGTGTCTAAGAGGAGAAGTCATACCTCGTTATACATGGTTCAATCAAGTACGGGTTAATGAAAGCTTCCAGTTTCATTATGGGGTTATGGTATAGATATTTCTATATTTATACTAAAATGCATTCCATTTAAAGTAGTCATAAAGACACCATATGAGATATGGATTGGGAAACATACCAATTTTCTTTTTATGAATATTTGGGGTTTAAAAGAACTTGTAAAATTATTTTATTCTGAAAGTATTGGCCTTAATTCATAAAAATTCTTATTTTTTGGTTATCCCAAGGAAATAAGGGGATACTATTTCTATAACCCTATTGAACACAAAGTGATTTTGGCTCAAGATGGTGTTTTCCTTGAGATAAAACACATGTTTTGAGTAGTTAGTGGGATGAATATTTAACTTAGAGAAGTTTAAGAACAATAAATAGGAAATGTTCTTGAGATGGATGTTTAATTGGTACCACAAATAATTGAGTAAGAATAATTGACACAAGTTACAAAAGAACCTCAAAGGCCTAGTAATAATCCTCAAGAACCTAATATATATGGATTTATCAAAAAAATGATGACGATGTAGCATTAAAGAGTGATTAATATAATAAATTTCATGATTACATTGAGAGTTATGATATGAGGAATGGTTAAAAGACATAGAATCTGAAATAGAATCCATGTACACTAATCAAGTTTGGAACTTGTTAGATGCACCTGAATGGGTGAGACCCATAGGGTTTAAGTGGGGGTTTTTTTCACAAGAAAACTAATTTTGGATGGTTGAGTTTATACCTATAAACAACACATGGTGGATAAGAGTTATAAAAAAGTTTATGGTATTGACTATAATTTTTTTTTCACCTGTATCAATGATAAAATCTATTCAATTTTTTTTATCCACAATGTCTCATTATGATTATGAGATATATTAAATGGATGTAAAAACATATTTTTATAATGGAAATTTAGTTGAGGAAGTGTATATGATATATCCCAATTTTTTGAAGTTCCAAATGATACTATTAAGGTATGAAAGCTGCAATAGTCTATTTATGGACTAAAATAAGCTTCTTGGTGTTGGAATATCTAGTTTGATGATGTAATAAAAGAGTATGTCTTAATCAAGAATGGATATTATTCTTGTGTATATAAGAGGATTAGTAAGTGTATGGTAGTGTTTATGATATTGTACGCATATGACAAAATAATTATCATAAATAACATCCTGAATCTTCACTATGTGAAGATGTGGCTTAGTAAGTGCTTCTTAATAAAATATTTGGGAAAAGATTCCAACATACTGGGTATGAATATCAATAAATATATATCTAAGGGGATTCTTGTAATTAGTCAAGACACATATATTAGTAAAGTGATAAAGAGGTTTAGTGCTGAGAACTCCAAGAAGGGGTGTTTACCAGTATTATATGACACATATCTTAAGAATATTTAGGATCCTTCTAAAGCATTAGACAAAATGGATAAAATTCTTTATGTGTTCTCCATACTATCTATAATGCATGCCATGTTTTTTACTCAACCTAATATCACCTATAATCTTAGAATTACGAGTAGAAATCAATCCAATTCTGGTGAAAGTTACTGGATTTCTATGAAGAAAATCCTAAATAAATTAAGAATAATTAATAATATGTTCTTAGTCTTTGGAGGATAGGTTGAACTCAATGTAAAAGGTTACACAGATGTGAGTTTTAAATCCAAAAAATATGTTATGAAGTCTCAATATAGTTTTAAAATTTTCCTAAATGGTGTAGTTATAAGTTGGAAGAGTTCCAAACAAGACACCATAACCGACTCAACAACAGAGGCTGAAGACATTGCTACATCAAATGCTATAAAGTAATATGTTTAGATCATAATTTTCACTTCTGAAAGTGGATTGGTTCCTATAATTGAGGGAGAAATCAAAATTTACTATCAAAACAATGGAACTGTTACTCAGGATAAAGAATCAAGGTCTCACCAAAGGGCTAAATACATTCTTCACAAATACCATCTCACATGAGATATTATTGAGAGGGGTGATGTAATGATCATTTGGGTGGATACAAAGGATAATATAGAAGATCTGCTTACAAAAACATTAGTGGAACAACAACATGAGGGTCATGTTAGGTCTCTAGGTATTTGATACCTGAGAGATTAATGTAATGGATTTACATGTATCATGTATTTATAATAAAGGAAATCTCTATTTATTATTCATTCATGTGTGCTACAATTTATTTTACATGATAGGTCTCATGACAATGTCCCATCAAAGTAAAAACTTTGATTTGACCCTAATTAATGATCACCATGGAGAATTAGGGTTGTAATGACATGTTTATGTTATCTTGAATAAATTTTTATAATCATTATAAATAGTTTTATATGAGATATGAAGAATAGATCCATGAGGTAATAAGTAGAGACTTATTACTTGGAATGACTCACTAATGTATATATCATGAAATGTTGTATGGTCATTGATATAATTATAAGTATATACTTATTATCAATACTTCTACCTAAGGTTAGAGATATACCTAGAATGAGAATGTTTATACATTGATGACTTACTTACTTAAGTCAAACCATGAAATTATCTAATCAAGGGGTGGTTGGGTATGTTGCAGATCATGTCATTTGTTTGAGTGTAACCAATATGAGATTTATCTTGTATAATGAGTTAAGAAATCTATCCCAATATTGAATTATACCAAATAAATTCATGAACATAATTATTTACATTACATATGATGTGATTGGATACTTTGATGGGGGATATATTATGTTCTAATTTGTTATATGAATGAAATCTGATGTATTCATCAACTTGGTCAGTCTATTTTAGAGAATTAAGAAAACATGTGATGACCTATACTAGATTCAAATGTTCCATGTATCATGGTAACCTGGTTTCATGGATAAAGGGATTATATAAACCTACATATGATCTATATGATACATATTTTTATGGTCATGTTCATATAGATATATGAGTATGTTTGATGGAGATCACACCAGGCCCCTTAGTAGTTTGAGTAGCACTGATGCTTTTCTATGAGGATTTTTTTTCTTCTATCTATGAAATATAGATTCTATATTCATTTTCAACACTACTAAGGCTCATATAGTAATATAATTAGGACCTTAAATAAGGATAAAATTTTGGGCAAATTGTTTTTTCTAAAATTAAGAGAACTTGATGAAACCATATCCAAAAGAGTTTGAATGGATTCATAAAGAGTTGTGAAGTTTTTCATAAAGTCCTTATGGGATTTTAGTGAAAGTGATATTTTTTTGCATATTAACTAAAATGTTCATCACCATGTCATAGTGTTATGTGTGCATATCGTTCTTGACATATCACATCTTTTATATCATGGTTTTATCTGGATTAAAAGCTTTACACTATGATCATTGAGAGAATTTATCAACAAGGAACATATCATGGGTATTATTTAATAATACCCAAGTACAATAGATGAATTTTTAATTTATGAAGAAGTGTTGGATATCACATATAAAAGTATAAATGTTTCCCCCATTAAATAATACCTATGATATATGCCTTCTTGATAAACACATTCAATGATCATAATGTAAATATTTTAATCCAGATGAAACTGTGATAGAAATAGTTTGGTTTTGAGTGTGTTTGTTCAAAGGTGATTATGAACACTAGTTTCATGAAAATCTTATAGAATATTTTCTCTTCCTGAGCATCACTTATCTCTCATAGAGAAGGAAATAACACCACTTTGAGAGTTTAAGCTATCCTCCGATAGAGATTAGGATCTAGTGGCCAGTGTATCCCCCTCAAAGGTGGGAGGAATTGATATTCTGCTTAAATGTTCCAAATCAAGAATTCTTATTTAAAAGGAAATATGGATTCCATTATTGTAAATGGTTCTAGGTATGATATTTTTTATGATATTTTAGAACTTTTATTTCTTGAAGATAAATCTTCCTATTTTTTGGTTTTCTTACACTACCCAAGATTATATGATGATAATATGAAACCCATAAAAAACATGTGGAAGTATATAAAAAACTCATTTTGTAAGTCTTATAAAACTCATTTTGGAAAAGTTATTATTCATTTTTACCACACATTACATTATATGTAAATAATTGAGAAAATCAATCCAAAAATTAATTTAAACATCCTCTAAAACTCTTTTTGGGAATCTCTCAAAGTATTATAGAAACAATTTGTAACGAAACTTAACCATCAATCACATAAACACAAAGTGTGACCCCACTGGTCTTTTTAGAATTGACAATAATTATGAATTATCTAATATATAAATGTAAGCAAAGAGTAACCTCTAAAAAACCATCAATGAAACTCAATTAATAATGGTATATGATGTGATCTATATCAAACACATTTAGATGCCTCTCTCACTCTCACCCTTCCTCTGCTATGGCATAGGGCATGGCCGTGCCACCGCCTCCCCTCCTCGAACCTCTTCATCCAGGGAGGGAATATCCTGCTTCTCCTTATCGCTCAATTCCTTCTCATTTTCTATCTTTCTACCCTTTTATAGACCCTTACTCCCTTCCTCCTTTCCCTCTAATCTAAAAAACCCCTACAGTAAAATCCTTTGTGAATGGAGTTTCTTCATACATATTTTCCCTCTGGAGTTAACAAAAGCTTCAACGTTACTGGATCTCATGTTGGTAGCCCAACTTGGGAAGGATCTAACCACAGTTGATGCATTTGAACAATTTGTGTTCTCCTCTTATAATTTGAAGGATCATGTGACTTTAGGTCTTTTAGATGCGAGACATATATAGCTTCGATTATATAATGAAGATGGCCTTGTGTTTTCTTGGGCCTTCGCTCCGCGTTCTATGAAGGGGTTTAGGTTATCTCTATTCCAATGGACCTTCAACTTTCACCTGAGGCACAATCCTTCGACATCAACTATCTGGATATCCCTACCTAGTCTTCTCTTACCGTTTTAGAATCTGGAGATCCTTCGGTTGATAGGAAATCTGTTAGGTCGCTACCTCTGCTCTGATTCCTGCACCAAGGCCATCTTCCATCCAGTTGTGCCAATGGTCTATGTTGAAGTTGATTTATCGAAAGGCCCTCTAGAGTACATTTCCATATAAATTGAGGGAGAGATCTATTAGATTCAGAAGGTATGCTATGACTCCTAGATTACCTTCTGCTCGTGTTGTTGTCACATAGGTCACGATGTCTCCAGGTGCCGAAAAAGCCTCTCCAGTCGACCCTGGTCTAGTCCTCCCAATACTATGGAGGGTGGAATAGTTGAAGTAAAAAATCCCCTTGTCAGAACCCTCTCATATAAGGGAAAGGATGCTATTGACCTGCATTGTATTAGGGAGAATTAGGGGATAACCGATCCTCCAACTTCCATACAACACAAGGAAAGAAGGCTGACTGAAAACCCAAAGGTGGATGATGTGTTTAATCAGCTGAAATAAAACTTGTGCATACCATTGTAGGAGCCATGTGCTAATGAGGAGCAGATCCTTGGGTAGTAAGCTGGAATCAGTTTCGAGCAGATAGCCATTATCAGTAATCCAGTGGAGAAGAAGAATCTAACTCAAGGTACTCATGGATGTGCTGCTATAGGGGCTGGCAACAATAAGGAGGCTGAACCTCTTAGGAAATCAATGCAGGAGGTACCTTTACTAAATACTACGGTTCCTCCTCCAATCAAAGGGAGGCCTAAGGAGGGGAGTGTGGCTGAGCCTCCAAGAATGTAAAAGGTTCCCTGGTTATCTATCACAGTCCCACAACCTAGTAAAGGGAGTCAGGTGGAGAGGAGTATCTTGGGTCCCTTGGATCCAAACATTATTTGTTCAAAACCCCCATCCTATCTAAAGGCTGCATGTGTTGGGGAGAAAATGAAGAGCCCTAATTACTTAAGCAATCAGTTTGGGATAAGTCTCCCCAATGAAGGCCTGAGGGCTGAGTTGAGGAACTATTTTGAAAGTCTGGCGGCTCAAGATCAAGTATTGTTGCATGAGGAGGAAGATTCAGGGGATGACAGTTATAGCCAAATCTCAGTGGAAAACTAGGACCATTTCCAAGGGAAAGGTTCTCACAGTCCTAGAAGGAAGAAGGGGATAAAAGGAAAGTGTGACTTTGGGAAATGCATTCTGGTCCAAGGAAAAAAACCAAAGGGATGTAAGGACTATTCTTGCTTTCCAAAACCAATGGAAACCAGATCAGACAAGAAATGTGGAAGCAAGGAAAGAAAATACGTGTAATCCAAGGATAATGATGATCCAAGAAGAGAACCAAAGGTAATAGAAGAAGAGGTAGGGGAGTGTTTGAAGCTCATACTTCATTCCAAGGAATAAATTATTTAAAAAGTACTTCAATCCAATGACTCAAATGAGTAGATTGTAAGAATTTATGAAAGAAGGTTTCGAGTTGAGGCCACCAAGGATAAATAATCATGTATCGGCAAGCAAGATCAAATAATAGCTCGGAGATTCAATCAAGTAAAAATAACCATAAAATAATTCATTCAGACAATGAACAAGATGGTTTCTCACCTTGAAGAACTTATCTGGGTAGATCTTGACACAGAGGTTAGTACTTTGCACTGGTAATTATATAGAGCAACTAATTAAAATAATCTTAGTCTGATGTTTAATAAATTTGTGAGCTCCTTTAGCACTTAATGGTTTTGTTTTGTGAATGATGGTTTCCTACTTGTCATTAAAGTGGATTTATAATAAAAATTTATATTTGGATGGAGATCAAATACATGTATCTCTATATATATTTCCATTAGTTGTATCATATAAAATATACATAATTTTATAATTCCTTTATTTAATAAATTGAGTTACTAAGAGATATGGAGAATTTCAATCACATATAGTTAACTCATACGTTCTTGATTCTATGAGTATAAATTTACTAAACAGATGAACATATTATTGTTATGAAAATTCCAAATTCTAGAATATCCTTATGAAATATCATCACGCAGAACAATTCTAGAAGTTCTAAAACTAGAGAAACCTGATGTAAACATCCTATAAAAGTAGTTACACTTCAACATATCACACTAAATCACTATTATCATTTGAAAACTTTTATAATACACACACAAGCGAAAGAACAAAAAAAAATCACACCCACATAAAACTACAATAAGAGAGTTTACATGCTTTGGACTTAATCCTACTTCATAGAAGAAACACTACTTCTCTTTAATTAGAAACCAAAGAAGAAGAGAACTATATCAAGATGTTTGAACAAGTGACACCACTTTCCTATATAGAGAAAAGTAAAATTGGTTGATCAAATGTCATTGCTTTTCGATCTTCCCGGACAACCCTTTTCTTGACTAAGACCACTATCAGATGCTCATCTCATGCACTACCTTAACTTTTTATCCCTGTTCAATAGTTCAATATATCATTTTAATATTACAAACATATACCTATAAATAATCTTACATAACCTTTGAAAATTTTAAGTTATTATTATGCATCAAAAAATTTACTCTTATGCAAGTCAGTTAGTTTCTTCTACACTTTCATTATCTAGAATCATTCATCATAGATGTTGTTTCCTTGAACTGTTAAACTTCATTGGTTCCAATGAACTACCACAATTCAGTTCCATAACATAACTTTTATAATCAATCATGTTGAAAGTTATGTTTACTTAGATAAAAATAGTTATCACCACTCAAACCAATAATCTCCTAATTCAAAATTGTTTTCATGAATTTACCAAGTCCCCTATATAACTTAGGAAATTTTTGACCGGAAAATTTTATCCTTACATCCATCCGTAAAAATAGATATAGAATCTCCTATCCTTTCTTCCATTCATCTAAGCCCCCACTAAGTAATAAAAAACCATATAATTTTCCATACCATGACTTTTGTAAGTAAATTTTCCCAATTCTAACTTTTATTTATCTTTCATAGCCCTATCACTATATCTTCCACAAGCATATAGATAAAATGATACTTCAGATGAATGTGTATTTTTGAGTGAAACACCATATTTTTTACACGATGTAATGTTCTATGACTCCTATAGAACAACATTCCATTCCCCTACTTTATTATGAGTTCCTCCAACAATCCCTTCATCCATATCATCTCCTTCCCAGCTTCCATTTCCATAACACACTCTACTTCTGTGGTTGAAAGTGAAACTACCAGTTGAATTATAAAAATCAAAATTATTATAGTTACTTCACAGGTAAACACAAATACAATGATACTTATATTTGTGTTCAAATCACTAAAAATGTTTTTATTAACCTAAAATTGTAATGGACCATCCATTCTTTCTGAACCTTTGCGATACCAGAGTTTTCACTTTACCACTTCTTGGTAATCCTTTCAAAATTTTTCCATAAACCTTTTAACCACTCCCAATTCTTAATAAATGTTATACCATTTAAAAACCATGGTATACATCAAGATTATGACTAATAATTCATATATAACCTTCACAATGTACATAGCCCCATCTTCTATTATTGGCGTTTTCTCTTTGGATAGTTTGATGTTTCTGACCAATAGAGTAGTGAAAAGTTTATATCTAGACATTTCAAAAATTTCCTATATATTTCAGATTCACTTTGACCAACGCAAAATAAATGTTCCCTGCTTCTATTCCTTTTAGATTCTAATCCACTACTCTAAATTAATTAATCTAGAAAAATAATCCTTTAAATCTCCAATCTATTCCATTTTCAGACCTGATAAAATCATGTCATCCCTATATAAGATAATTATGATGGAATTTACTTCATCAAACACCTTTTGTTTGAAGTAATGATTCACACTTCACTAGATGAAATTTTTTTCTTCCATGAAAGCATAAAAATTCTAGTTCTATTTTCCAGGTGCTTTATTCATCCCATACAAAATTCATTTGAACATGCACACTAGATTGATTATGAATTACTTGAATCCTTCTGGTTGATCTATGACAATTTCATCCTCAAAATCTCCATAAATAAATGCATTTTTCACATATAATTATACAAGATATAGTCTATAATTCATAACCATTCCAATAAATATTCATATTTTTTTCTTCTTGATAACTAGAGAAAATATTTTACTAAAATACACACCTTCCATTTATTGAAATATTTTCACAAAAAACCTTTCCTTTTACCACTTCCTACTATCCTATTGGTACTGGGTGCACAGCAGAAGCCTAAAAGTGATAAAATTAATTTTTTTATCACTGGAATAATATTGAAACATTATCTGTAGTTAAGAAACATATGATTCAAAACCCAAGGATCTCATGTGATTTAACCAATCATGAAAAATATAACTAAAACCAAATCTCATTCAATTCTAATCAAAAATGAATTATGCTCATATATAGTTAACATTTATCAAAGTAACCAAATATGAAACCCTATATATTTTCCACACATGATTAAAAAACTTTTTATATCATTGGTCATTGATTTTCAGGTGCTAGTGTGGATAACTGACAAAGCCTTCAATGTCCACATGATTGTGAGAACACCATTTCTTCAATTCAGGAGAGAGTTCTTGGATCGGGGTGCCCTAAACCTCTCTTTATCCCTCTAGAAATTGGGATGTAATATATGGATCCTATCAAATTTTTTAG
This sequence comes from Viscum album, assembly GCA_963277665.1. Lineage (NCBI taxonomy): Eukaryota > Viridiplantae > Streptophyta > Magnoliopsida > Santalales > Viscaceae > Viscum > Viscum album. The sequence continues at coordinate 165,540,089 of OY728165.1, read as the reverse complement.
AATGGATAAAATCTCAAATTTGGGGGTCCATCAGTTTATATAAGTAGGTTAAAACTTACTTAAATTTCACCATGAACCCTGAATAAGTTTAACTTTATAAATAGTCCCTAAAAAACACATGTGACATACTAAAAATTTAAAAAACATCATAAATATTTTATAATTTACTTGTAAAGTCAAAATAATGGTACATGATAAAATTTGAGACATTAATTTGTCCTGGTTATTGCATAAAATATTTAACAAACCTTGAATAAATCTTAATTTATAAAATATTTTTGTTATATATTCAATTAATAACTTGTAAATAAATTGATTCAATAAATTAAACACTTATTATTCCAAACTCAAATACTATTAAATTTATTTATTTATTTGTGATTTTCAAACTCAGACATAACTTAACCCTCACTATGAGGCCCACTATGTCATAAAATCAAATTAATTAGTATTGGTCAAGCTTTTGAATACACTTTGTGTGTGACCATCTAGACCCACATCTCAATAGTAGGTGGTAATACTCATATACTAAGATAAGTATCTATAAAAACATCATATAGCCCAAAGAGATAATTTTTATTCATAACAATGACATCCTACCTCGAGCATAATTTGTGTAATATAATATATTTGTCTCTTGATATCTTATAAAATAGGATGAATCACTTGTGTTTTTATCCTTTATTTATTATTTTAAAGAAAATTCTGGATAGACTTACCTTCTTCTACCATGGCCATGAATTTAATAAAGGAACCACCATCTTGGTTAAATAATCCCAATATATATCTTCCTCTACTAGAAAGTGAAAAATCATATCTTGATCATTCAATCAATGCCACACCACTAATGATTCACCCAACACATGCTACCTCACCACAATATAAATGTCATGATTTTTATCTCACATCATAGTACACAATCAAATGATACACATTGATAATGATCTCAATTTAAGAGATCATTACACATGCTCATAGATAGGAACATACAACACCACATAAAACTTATAGTGCTCTTATTGGAGGTCCAATCATCATGATCTTCTCCACTCGAGATCACTATGTTCAAACTTCATGAGAATAATTCTCAATGCTTATGAGCCCCACCACCTGATAGTTAGAAATTATTTGTGTCTCATCAGTATCATGTATCTAGACTATAGGGAAAATGTTTAAGATTACTATTATTGTATCTCAAGGTTATCATTATAGTTGATAACTTCTATAACATTTTGGTTGATAAGTAATCTAAGTACATTAACATTAAATAGTGTATGAAGAAGTAACAACACTATTATGGCATGATAATATCATAAATAACTCTATGTATACATGATATGGTAATTAAAAAACACCGACCAAGTTTGTTTTAGGGAACCCAATTTTACACACTCCCACTTACACTAGAGCCAACTTTATAACCATCAATCCATTATCTCTCACATGATAATATCATGCTTCTATTGAGTTATGGATTTAGTCATCGGGCCTACCAAATTTTTCTTACATGGACACTCTACTATCTACAACTTCATATCCTTAAGTAAAACTCCTCTACATATTTTATCCTCAAGTATATCCCTTATGTCCTCTATCATAATGTTGACTTATAGGCTAGTTCCATTGTTTTATGTTTATCATAATTTATATTAAGATGACATTTTACTTGTGAGGTGTGATTCCAAGAACTTTAAAAAATCATTTAATATTTCATACCATTTATTTAGCTATATAATAAGCTATAACATACTTAGTATCTATTAATATGGATACCATTGGGTCAAATAATCTTCCCTTTATCATTTTTTTTATCCCAACTGTGATACTAGATTGATTAATTTATAGGGATACTAGTTTTGTCCCATTTTTAACTAGTTTTACTTCCTATTCAAGTACGAGGTGCATATATCTTGTGCCTTTTTATGTACTATAAGATAGATCTTATTTCTTTCCATGAAGTTATACTAGACTTATCTAATATTTTCCAACCATAATATACTTGTTGAAAATATAATATCTAGTTCATAACATGGAATATGTGATAGATCAATTGCAAAAGAATATAGAGTTTCACTCACCACATTAATATCCTCCTATGTATTATATGTGTATTATTGGAGGTATTTATAGAATGTGACATTGGAAAATTTTATCTCTCGAATTGTTCTAACTTGTATTTCTTAATACATTTTCAATTTATGTAATTTGACTTGGTCCAAGAAACCCTTAAATCTACCTTAGTAGATTATATTACATAGAACCTAGGTTTATAATTTAAGTCAATATTTATATAGATTCTTTTAATATAGTATTAATTAAATTTAAGAATAATAATTTGTTTTCTATATGTTATCTAACATATTTTACTTAAAAAACAATGGTTTTACCACTAAACTCTTGAAGACAGTTGGAACAATTTCATTCCAAAATAATATTCTATGACCAAAATGCTTGTATTTATCCTTAAATAGATCTATGTAAATTTAATTACTTATTGAAATTATATGGTGTCACCAATCCATTCTGGTTATGTCATATAGACACCTTCCTAGGAAGGTGGTATTAACATCCAATTCCCAATATAATTATCATATACAGTTTCTATGATGAAGTAGAATTATAATGGATTTAATCATGATTTCTTGGTATAACCAATTGAATCTTATTTCCACCACACTTTCACCACCCATGTATAATTTATCTTGAATACCCACCAATGAATTTATATCAATTAGATAAATTATAACGAATCAAGACATGTCAACTTGATACCTCACCCGAGATGGCTCAACACAAGACCCAAAGTGCATTCTTGATCACTATAGGTTGTAAAAAAGCAGTTGGGTATGAATATATAAAACCATGGTAATGGTTTTACCCTAAAAGATAACACAACATGACTCATCTACACCAAAAATAAGATAAGAAACCAAAGTACAACATGGAAGAAAAATACAAATCCATGAGACATATAAGAAAGGAAGGTCTTGAGAGAAAAACCAAGCAAGAAAAAAACTAGGAATCCTTAGGACTAACCATCACCACCATCCGAATATACTATGAGGGTGATATCAACCAAGTGAATCCACCATGCCACATGATTCTATTCCCTTTACCCGAGTCCTACAAAACCAAGGATACAAATTCCCAATGGAAAAAGTTGGATGTGAGCACTAAAGATTAGTAGTATTACACCAAAGAATCTATATAATTCCTAACATCATGTAACTATTAGTTCAATCTTAAAAAAACTAGTTTATTATGAAATTTAAAAATAAAAACCATATTGTAAAACATCATTTGGTTTATTTTCAAAACATTCCATATTCAAATCCACAAGAATATGAATATAAAATAGAATGATAAACAATGGTTTTAATCAAAACAACCACATCCTAAGAGATAACATGGTGAGTATATAAATCATGGTATAAAGAATTAAACAAGATAATACAATATGGTTTGGGATCACAATGTACATAGGAAAAAATCCATAAGATAAACATGTGATCATATAATACATGTTACAAAAAATGAACCCATCATGCATGGAAAATCATTGGTCTCTAGCCTATGGAATACATTATAGGACAAAGAAAAGGACACTAATATTGAAAGTGAATCCTATGATATCAAGTCTTACTATATTTTATTGATATTAGCCTTATTTACACACCCAAGGTTCCTAAATATTCCAATGTTCCATGTTTTCATAAAAGAAAACATAAATTATACTCATAATTTCTACTAAGAATTTTCACAAGTGAAGTATTTCAATTCCCATGCTTTAAAAATCCACTTCAAAATAAAAACAATTTATTAATAGAATTTTCAAAAGTGAAGAATAACTACTCACATGCTTTGAAAATCTATTTTAGAAACAAGTCCATTATTTAGGATTTTCATCCAACACAAAAAGTACATAAACTATTTTTAAATAAAACCCCTTTAAAAACATTTGAAAAATCATATGAGATGTAATTTTAAAAAATTTCACTTATATATTTCAAATCAAAGAATTTAATATAGAAACCATAATGATTTCACAAGAACACCCAATATTTCACATGTTATCACTAATATACAGAGAAACCTACCTCAAACAAGGTTGATTATTTCTTAAAACAAAAACCTCAGATGTAGAATTAAGACTTGAATGTTCAAGGGAAAACAACCCCTATCCATTCGCGCTAATTCCCCGGTAGAGAATAATGAAAAACAATCCAAGGGAACTAGATATTCTTCTACAGTAGATAAATTCAATGAACTCTTCTCAAGAGTATAAAAAAATCATGGGAATAAAGGCTATGGAATTTTTTAGATAAACACACTAGGTGTAGCATCATTAAAACCCCAGATTAAAAACATCATTTAATTTTTTGTTTTAATCAAACCTTGAATAAAAAAGGTTAAAATTATTTTAAAATAAGAGTTAATATATTTAATGAGATAAAATAACTATGTTATCATTATTTTTGGCCATTTTAATTGATAAAAGGCATTATAGGTTCGTTTTGGATAAGAAGAAATGAAAAACCAAGTTTTTATTTATTTTTATTCTAAAAATAGTGTTGCATAAGGGTAAAATGGGTTTACCTTTATGAAGATATTAGGAATCATGTAAGGGTAATGTTTTACCCTTATGCAACCATTTAAAGAAACAAATTACCCTTACACAAATTTGGATTACCCTTACATATCCTTTGAAAAAGAGAGGTTACCCTTCGTAGCCCACCATACCTTTATGCAATGCCTTAGGTACCCTTACACAACTCATATAATAGATATATACCCTTATATAGTGCATTATAGTTACCTTTACAAATTATTTTGAAACTCAATATTACCTTTAAGAAAGACAGGGTTACCTTTATGACACTACGAGAAATCTCCACTAACCTTTACGCAACTCAAATCTACACTTACAAAATGAATAGGAACATAACTCAACCCTTATGTAGCAGATGGTTTGCCCTTACTTAACCCTTAATAAAGCATGGTTACCCTTACAAAATGCCATAATTACCCTTATGAAACATATATACACAAGGGATTACCCTTAAGAAACTTATAGAAACCCTATCATACCCTTATACAACTCATTAAAATAGGGAGTTGCACTTATACAACTTCTAAATTCCACCCTTCATAAAGGTAGGAGACACTTACCCTTATATAGATCCTATACCACGTGTAAGGGTAAAAATTAAATTAAAAAATATTTAATTTCCATTCAAATCACTTATAAATTAAAACAAAAAGGGGTTTTTAATTATTATAAAAATGAGGGTGTTATAATTATCTCCTCCATAAAGGATTTATTCCTCTATAAAGAAGTCAAGATTATTCAATCACAAGAGAAGTCCACTACCATATAAAAAATGATTTCCATTCCCAAATCATTTGGTTATACTTCTCTCACTTCCTCAATAAATGGTTCAATGATTTTTTTTTACTTCCCAATACTTTATCATAGCAATCCATAAACTGAACCGGCTAAAAAAACACTGAGGTGTCAGGTTTAGGGCCAAAATTATACCATTTAAACATAAGGATAGGGTTAGATAGATACCTATTCAGTTGGAAAACAAGTAACATGTCATGAACCAATTTCAAGAGAGATGATAAGTCCGAATGATTGGACACCTTTCAAAGACGTTCAATGATTTCAAAAGTGAACAAAAACACTGGTACCAATTTATCCTACTCACATAAAGATGATATTAAAATTGAAATTAGATTAAATGAGGGAGACCTGATCACTCACCTCAGTCACCAACAAATAATGATGGTAGTTTTCACAAAATATTAGGTGGATCAGAACTGTAGTCAACCTTTACTAAGATAACCACAATATCCCTTCTTCCCCTAAACAAGACTTAGTCATACTAGATACCATTCACACACCCTTTTAGGACATCAAGAAGATTTAAAAGTCCACCCATAATACACTTTAGAGTGAATATCCTTAATCATATAGTAGGTTAGATACAAAACCCAAATTCCAAATAAAATAATCATGAACACCTAAGACATATCCTCCAGAGTTTTTCTAGTCCAAATATCTATATGAAATTGAATAACATGTTCACCTTGACCAATAATCCATTTCATTCAGAAATACCTTCCAAAATTTATATGCAAAGTAAAATAATCTTATAGAAATGGTATCTTCAAGAACACATTGGATATTCACAACCCCTTGAACATAAAATTCACATTTTTCTACCATAACCATATCCTTGATATGAATGTCATGAGCTAATTTGTTGAATCAATTTATGATTACCCAAATCACATATCCTTCCCCACTAGGAGTCTATAGTGGTACAAATATAAATTACATGGATTATTTATCCAATGTCCATAAAAAAATGGATAAGGATATTCCAAATTAGTATGTTTATGGTGTTCTTCTCTACCTTTCTAATAGTCGGGGCATTATGACACAATGTCTGCAATTGACTGGCTCAATTTGACCATCAAAATTGATGTATCAAATCATGACACATCCTGATAACTCCAGAGTGCATGGAGAAACTATCCCTATGTTCATGATTCATAAAATCCTACCTCAGATCAATTGGAACAAAAAAACACCTCTGAAGATAAAGAAACCATTGAGAGATCAAATCCAAAAGCCCATGGTCTCTCCACCATAGAAGGTTACATTATAATGCTATCAACCGGTATCCACTATTTTATTGAATCGAATCCGATTATGCAAGTAATAACTAGATTTATCACAATATGAGCACACAATAACATTAGATCCTCAAACACTACCTTCAAATTTCTGTAAAAAAGTTTCCTTAAGGAACCCTCTTCCTTTGATTCATCATAACCAACATTGGTAAAATCCTACTCGAGGTATCTGTGACCATACCTCCTATCCCAAGAGTTTACCCAACATCAAAATAAAATATCTAAAATAAATTAAACTAGTAATTCTATCATAGGATCATATTACTCTAGGTTAAAGTACACTTCAACTATCTATGATCTTAAATTTTCATAAACTTATACCCAAAGTGGAAGTGTAACTACATTTTGAGAGCATATACAACTGTTATCAACTCAAGGTCACAATGTGATAGATTCTTTCCATGATGGTATAATTAGTGAAATAATTAATATATCACCCATTTTCCAATATCAAGACATATCCAAACTCCATTCCTAAGGTTTCACAGTGACATTGGTAAGATCGAACCAGGTTTAACATGAATAAACACTAGAGCTGAAGTTAACAATAGTTCTATAATTTTAAATGAGTCCTAGGTTCTAGATTATCCAACATGAGGCTCTAAGGAAAATAGAGACCTAATATAGGTCCCTACTACTATTTATATTCAGTATAAAATGGAACAACAAAAAATGAATAAATCAACAGAAGAGATAATAAATAAGAAAACCATGGTTTCACATGTCAAAAAAAGGAATCCACTACTAGAATTTCAAGTATTTGTGATGGGGTATTTGTGAAGGAAAAATGCCCCATCAAAAATAGTTCCTGTATGTGTACTATTTGCGACAGATTTAGAATTTCATCATAAAAATTCATTATTTACGACATAATTCTAAATTGATCGCAAATAATTTTGGTGGGGTTTCCAACCACTCAGTGAAAAAATTATTCATGATGAGCATTTGTGATAGACTAAGCAGTCCATCACAAATTTACTTCAAGTCGAGATTATTTGTGATGGAATTCAATGCCTATCACAAATAGTATTGACCGATAAAACTTTTTGTGATGAAATTAATTCCCTCACAATTACTCCATCACAAAAATTATTGGCATTTAACAGTATGTGACCCTATTTTCTTCTTCCTCTCTTCTCTTCTCCCCTTTCCCAAAATGCTGTACAACAGAACCTTATCGGCCACCCTGCTTCTTATAACCCCAGAAATATATATTTATTCCGATTTTTGGTTGATTTCACATCAGATATGCAAGGTGTGGACTCTTCTTCTATCCTCCATCAACCTTTTTTGGCATATTTTGGTTAGATGTTATAAATACTGGTTTGAAAAAACCTAGGTTAATAAATTTACCCTATTTTTATAATTTATTTGAAATGTAGGGTTAATCTAAATTTATTATTCCTGATTTGAGTGTCTTGGTTCCACATGAGTCATTTTAATTTGATGTACAGTATTTTTCACATTATTTGATCTTTAAATTTAATAGATTATTTTTTTTTTGGTTTTTAGGGTTGCTTGAAACGTTATTATTTTATATTATTATTTGAAATATGATGATTATTGAAATATTTTGGAATTTTTTATTTGTTTGTAAATATGATGGTTTCATCAACACTTAAGATTATTTTAATTTTCTTAGTGTTTTAGGGATCTTGGAAGTTTATTATAATTTTACCCATTCTTTGTTTCTTATTGTTTTTTTAGTTTTGGTATTCATTTTATTTGTGTCCTGGTTCCATTTTTTTATGCACGTGCATGTGTATGTTTGCCTAAATATTTGTGATGTTAATTTGTTTATAAAAGTGTAATAATAAATTTTATGTTAATAGATTTGATTAAGAATATATATATATATATATATGTAACATTGGAAATAAATATTATTGATTGGTTTTTAATAATTATGAGAAAATTAATTTAAATAAAACATTTTAATAAAATGTTATTTATAATTTTTTTATAAAAAAAAGGTTAAAAAATTGGTTTAATAAAAAAAATGATAATTTAAAATATGTAATATTTATTAAAAACTTATTTAGTAATATTTTGGATTTTTTTTGTAAAAGTTTATAAAAAAATACAAAAAATACAAAAAATTATTAAAAATTCATAAAAATATTAATTATTAAAAATGTAGTATTAATTTAAATAATTAGTAAAAATCATTAAATAGTTTATAATATGTAATAATTAATACATCTTTATTAATAATAAGTTATAAATATTAGGGTTAATTATAAAATATTAATAATTTGTAAGAAAATTACAATAAAATATAACAACTTTTATAAATTCACAATAATTCATATAAATGTTGTATCAATTAAAATAAATGGTATCAATATTTCATATAAATGTTGTAAAAACACCTGACTCACACTACTATTATAATGCATCTAGTTTAACAATTATTAATTCAAAAATTATTAATTTAAAATAATTATGAATTCAAAATAATTATTAATTCAAAAATTTGAAATCAAATTTTTTTATAAATTATTTATATTAATTACAAATTCAAGATAATCAAATTTATTTATAATAAATATTAACTATAAGTAAAAATATTTATAATATATATATATATATATCTTTTTATATGGATTTGATATTTGTATATTTTTTTAAATGAGTTAGAATATATTTGATATATTTATATTAATCAAGAAATTGTAATATATATATAGTAATTATTAAAATTGTAATAATAATTTAAATAAATTAATAGTAATCATTACATAATTTACAATAATTTAAATAATTTATGAAATTGTAATAATAACAATTATTACATAATAAAATTGTAATAATAAAATTGAAATAATAATTTAGAATATATATATATATATATATAATTATTACATAATTTATAATAATTTAAATAATTAATAATAATTATTACATAATAATTACATAATTTATAATAATTTATAATAATTTATAATAATTTATAATAATTAATAATAATCATTACATAATTTATAATAATAATCATTATATAATTAATAATATTCATTACATAATTTATAATAAATTATGATATATATATGTAGTAATTATTAATTAATTAATAATAATTTCAAATAAATGTTTAATTAATTAAAATAATCCATATTAATAATTTGTATAAATATTATAATATATATTTATATATATATAAATAATTATATAAATAATATTAATAAAAGATTAAAAATGATACCCTCATGTGCAATGTAACTAAACACCTGACACTCACTTTGATTATACTTCATAGAATATTTCAAGGTGTTAAAATATAATAATAATTTTCAAATAGTCAAAATAATTGGTAATAATTATTATTATTTATGTTGTTTTATTAGATAAATATGAACTTAGGAAGTAGAAAATAGTTTCTATTACACGATCGTGATTGGATAAATCATCGCAAAAATCCAAACAGATTTAGTATAAGTCCTATCTATATTGAAGATGCTAAAACCTTAATGTCATTTGGATCATTGAATTATGGTTTTTTTTATAAGGTTGGGGCCGAAGCCTCAATTTATTATTTGAAAGCAAAGAACTCTTTAGACTGGGTAGAGGGAGACCCATTACATAGCCCAAAGGCCCAAGGCCAAGTGGCCTGAATACACGAGGTTACTGGTCTGCTTATTCCTGAAACAACAACTTAGAATGATATTCCAATTCTTGAATTAAAACCTTCTCAGTTTTACAAATTGTTGAAAGATACTGAGGAGAGATTATATTTGGGATACCAGATGAGAAAACTTTAAGCTGTTACCAAATTTATGGTTATTAAATCAGATTTTGGAATGTCAAATAGTTGTTTCGATACGATTTTATCATTGTTTCATGAAAGAAATACATTACCTGCAAGTTTCTATGAAATTAAAAGGTTGGTTCATAATTTGGGTCTTAGTTATCAAAAAATTCATGTATGTTTAAATGATTGCATCTTATATTATGGTGATTATAAATCCTTGGTTAATTTTGTAACATGTGGAGAATCAAAGTATACAGAGTCACAACAAGAAAAGTCTAGAGTTCTTGTGAAATAGTTGAGATATTTTCCAATTACACCTATTTTATGAGATTTATTTATATCTCGAAACATAGCTGGATTGATTAAATGACATAAATCAAATATTTACATCAGTAAAAACTTAAATCATCCATGTGATGGTGATTCATGGAAACAATTTGATCAGAAACATCCTTCTTTTTCTTCAGAACCTCATAACATACGATTGCGCCATTCCACTGATGTTTTTTCCATTTGGTGCTTATGGAAGTCAATATTCTTGTTAGCCTATTTTCATTACTCCTTAAAAATTACCTCCTTGAATGTTGATGAAGGAACCATATATATATCTGGCACTATTAATTCCAGGACATCCAAAGAAGAATATTGATGTTTATTTGATGCCACTAATTGATGAGTTAATTTAATTATGGAACAATGGTATGACTATATTTGATATAGTTGTAGATCAGAATTTTATAGTGAAGGTTTCATTATTATGGAAAATCAGTGACTTTCTGGCGTATGGTATGTTATCTGAATGGAGAACACATGATCTAAAATCATGTTTGTACTGCATGGATGAGAACAAAACATCTATGCCTAACAAAGGAAGAAATGTTAGTTATTTTGACCTTCATCAAATATTTATTCTAATGGATAACCCTTTTCGAAGGAACATACATAATTTTACAAAAGGTCGATTTAAAATAGATGAACCTCCAACAGTTTTCTCAGGTAATTATGTAAAATCCATTGTCTCTAAATTACCTCAGGTTACTTTTTTACTAACCATAAATGAACAAAAAAATGATTTTGAGAGAGATCATAATTGGATAAAGTGAAGTATTTTTTTGGATTTTACATATTGGTATGATTTTTTGGTTCATCAAATGTTATATGTAACTCATATTGAGAAGAATGTTTTTGATAACATATTTTATACCATGTTAGACACACCAAGTAAGAATAATGATAATGTAAAGGCACAATTAGATATTTCCCAGATTTTAAGATGTCCTAAACTTCAATTATTTGAAGACAAAAGATCACACAAATTAATGAATCCAAAAGCAAATTACTCACTTACTAAATAAAACTGTTTATTATTCTATAAATTTATTACATATTTGAGGTTAACAGATGGATATGATTTTAATTTTTCTTGTTACATCAAAAATTGGCATATTACTGATTTAAAACTCCATGACTATCATGTCATAATTGAATGATTAGTACCTATTAGTATTATAGGGATATTTAATTCTTCAACATGGGATGTGTTGACTGAAATATCATATTTATTTGAGATATTTCTGTAGAAACATTAGATTATGAGGGATTGATTTTTCTGAAAAAAGTTGTTGTTTTAATTTTATGTAAATTAGAAAAAATATTCCCACTGGGATTATTTGATTCTATGGAACATTTAATATTGAATTTTCTATATTAAAATAAATGTGGAGGGATAATACAATTCTAGTGGACATATCTGTTTGAGATATGTATGCAAAAATTAAATAATAAAGTATGTAACAAAGCATCAGTTGAAGGGTTAATTGTAGAATCAAACATATTGGAGGAAATTTCAAATTTATTCTCTTATTATTTTCAGTCAGAATATCCTTCAAAACATAATCACATGGGTCTAAATGAAGAAAATTTTGATGATGTCACAAAATATTAGTTTTAAATTTTTAATCAACCCAAGCTTGGTTTTTGTGGTTATCATTAATGATGGATTACAAATGAATAACTACACCAAGCTCATACATATGTTCTGCTGAATTGTGAATAAATGAATTGATTTGTGCAGTAAGTACTGATTTTTTTATTTTTTTGTTAAATATTTATAAAATATGCTTTTATTTACATTAATTTTTTTGTAGACTATATGATGAACATATCAAAAAACAATTTATACATATTATATCTATTGCTCTTGAAGAACATCGTCAACAAAAATTTTCATATTGTTTTCAAAGACTTGTAAGTTATGTTGCTTTGGATATAATAAAAAATTGATTTTTCATTGATATCTTTTATTAATAATTTTAATTGTTTATAGGAAACAAAAAATGAAAATAAAATTGATAGTTGATTATGCGTTGTCAAAAACCCTCCTTAGAAATTGGTAAAATATTATAATGGGTATGTGGTTAATAGATTTCATTTTCATACACACATATATGGTGACTCAAAGAAATCAATGAATAGTGGTGTTTGTTTTAAAGGATACCATCGTAAGGAAAGTGAATTTGACTTTTAAGGTATGCTGGAATAAATAATTGAGTTATGTTATATGAGAACAAATTATGTAACAATGTTAAAATATCATTGGTTTGATACTAATCGAGAGATGCAATTTTATCCATGATATGGAGTCATTGAAATTAAATATAAAAATATTTTAGAATCAAATGAACCATTTATATTGGAACATCGAACACATCAAGTTTATTATGAAAATTATTGTTCTGTTTTGATATATTTGAAGGATTGGTGGAGTGTGATAAAAATGAAATCACATGACAATCAACTTACTGAAAATAATGGTTCTATGGAAGTGAAATATATTCAAATTTTTCAAGAAACATCCCAAAATATATCTCTTAATTGACAAGATATAAACATAGATGATGAAAACCATCAGTTAAGGGATGATGATTTAGATAACGTTGATAAAGTAATAAGGGATGATGAAACTGAAATTCATATAAAATTTGACAATTCTAAAGATGAGGATAAAGACATTGATCTCGATGAAAATTATGAGGAATATGATGATTGATGTATTATATTTAGGTATTTAGTTACAGGTAATTATTATATTTTGATATTCATTTGTTTTCTATATTTTATATTTTATTAAAAATTTATTATAGGTAAGATTATTATATTATGGTATTTATTAGTTTTTTATATTTGATATATGTATTAGTAATTTATTACATAAAATAATATTTGTTTTTTATAGCTATAGATGATCTTGATGATCTATTTTGTTCTCTCACTAATTCCAGACTTCCGGCTGATGATCCCGATTCAGCTGAGCCTCAGGTTGATGCGCCTATTATGAGGGGTGTAGTATTGCTTGATTGATGATTCTATATCCTCTTCTAGAGAGATGAACATATATTGATTTTTATCCTCATCTACAGTGGTATGTTTATTTATTTACGATATTTATTTTATATTTACTTTGTGTATTAATTTAGGTAATAATTTTATGATTATTTTTTTATTCTCAAAGTTTTTCACATTTAGTTATTGGAAAGGATGGTGTGATTATAAAAAATTATTTTTCCAAGCCATGGGTGTCATGGAACTTGGTTCCCATTGCTGTGTGTCACCAGATGTTTGACCATTGGATTGTACATTATCAAATAATATATAATTTTTAAAATTTATTTAATTAATAACATATTTTTATCAATTGTCTTATAGAAATTATTTTCTCCAATTCTTGATATCCATAGAGTTACTATATGAGAGGCATGATATATTTGTATAAGTGATCACTTTCGTCAGTTTCTACACAACCTTAGGAAGAGAGCTATGGATAAAGATTATGCTACAATTTTTGACCAGTCCTCTGTCTCCCATCGACCTAACTATATCCCACCTCAAGTATGGGATAGATTATGATCCTTCTGTCTAGGAGATACTTTTAGGTGGAGGTCATCATCTGAACGTCATAGCTAGAGGAGGAAATAGGTCACACATAGGGCCATAAATCGTACATTTGGCATACATCGACAACATATGGTAAGTGATATTATTTATTAATGTATTTATACTTTAACTATAACATTTTTGTTATATTATATAGGCTACTACTGACCCATCTATTATGGATTTTTAAGTATATAAGAAGATGTATACTGATCCCCATAAAAGATAAGTTGCAGGAAACCAACAACGCCGTATTGTGGTTAGTATTTTTTTTAAAAATTTCATAGATATTAATTTTATTATTATTCTAAATTTTCATTATATTTAAAGGAAAAGTATGTGATTGTGAAATATATATCATGAGAGATTCAATGAGAGAGTTAAAAAGATGTCATTGGGGATTTGGGTTTCGATGAGGGGGCTTGGATACAGGCAATTTTTCAGGGTGTCTAGAAAATTGGGTGATTGGTATTGGTTCTCGACTGACACCTATGAGTTATTATAGTACTTCTGCAATGGAATTAGTGAGTGTGAAGGGAGCTCATGGAGAGTCTTTGTCCTCTGAAAATTATGAGGAGAGGTTAATAGCTCAGGATGAGATGTTAAAGTGAATGTAGAAAGAGAGGGAGGAGGAGTTTGAGAAGTATCATCTGAGGGATGAGATAATGTTGAAGTATATGCGGTGACTTTTGTCTAGCGTCGACATGGATTTCCCCCTGGTTCTTCAAGTGACCCCCTGGTCCTTCGAGTGATCTTCCTCCACCTGATGACAATTGATGATGTCTGAAGTTTTATAACTATTTTGTAATTTGGTATAAAAAACATATCATGTTTGAAATGATGTATTACTTTTATGTCTGTTTTAGTTTTTTTAATTTTTTTAATTTTTTAATTTTTTTCTAATTTTTTAATGTTTTTTAAATATCTATCAATTTAATAGTTAATTTTAAATATTTTAACATTTTTCATTAATTTAATTATTTTTAAATAAATTTAATTTCTTAATTATTTTAATTATTTTAAAAAATATATATATATTTTAAATTATTATTAATTTTTTAATTAATTCTAATATTTTAATTTATTTTAATTATTTTTAAATATATTTAGTCTTTAATTAATTCAATTTTTAATAATTTTTTAATTTTTTTAAAGATATATATATATATATATATATTTTAAACTTTCTAATTAATTTTCATTAATTTTAAAATTTTAAATTTATTTTAAATTTTATTATTATTTTTGAAAAAACTATTATTTGCGTTGGATTAACAGTTCTTCACAAATAATTAATTATGATGGTCCATCACAATTTTTTATTTAAAAATATGATGACACTTATTTGTGATGAATGGTCTATCTGTAAAAAATAATTACTTTTTGCGACAGACCATCGCGAATAAATGTAATTGCGATGGCGTTTTTTGCCACAGAGTATTCGTGAAGGACTCCCATCATAAATGAATTTTTGTGACACACATCCATCGCTAGTACTCCATCACAAATAATAAAAAAACTAGTAGTGAACCCCCAAGATCACCACTCATAACCAAGGAAAATAAACTTACCCTCACAGGGTGCAACCAACCAAGGGAAAACTCATTCAAGCCTATGAAATCGTACCATACTCAATAAATAACCAAAATTTTAACCTCAAAGATCATTAGTAAGGAACAAGTTAGAACACTGGATCCACGATGTCTTGTATAACTAGGAGAAAATTCAAACAAAGATATGGCTTAATAAAAAACAACATGGATCTAGTATTGGGTTATGAAAATGCATATATGTTAACTCAGGTTAAGAAATATCAACCTGGTGGTCCCCATTATCTGACCGATAATAACGTATCACTAATGGATCTCTTGTCCAAACCAGTTATGAAATTAAATCCTATTACCCATGCACACACCCAAGGTTCACCAAGTCTAGGGTACTAAGACAAAACCCATGGAATATCTTTTTATATAAATCTATCCCATGGCATAATGATCATAGAGTGAAAAGAAACAATGAGGCTTAAAGAAAAAATAGGATGACCACTAATATCAATGAAGAAAACCAAAGAAGATATCAAAGATCACACATAAACATGACTATCCAAGAAACATAAGAAAACTAGGAAAACTAGTCCTTAAAGACCTATATACCCAAAAAAACTTATAAGGTCCTCTTTCCAAGACACACAAGTACATTATCCTATTTTACCTTAAGAAATTATATTATTATAACACCAAGAGGGAAGAAAACTCTTGCCACCCCATTCAGAGTCTAGGAAAGGTTAAAGAGATGAGGGAAAATGGCTACTCTCAAGGAAAGAATCACACTCCAACTCAATACCTCCCCAAAATATTAAATCAAACCAAAAAAGTGGTTAACACCAACCCGTCATGTCCTTTAGAGAACCCCAGTTAATCCATATACACAAGAAAGGGTCACACCAAACATACAAGTCATCAAAGTAAGCAATCACTTTCAGAGAGGTTTTGAAACAAACCCACTTAAGGAGTATATACTTATTTCAAAAAATATTTATTTTAAAAAACTCAAAACACTAATTGAAAAATACTTTTACAAACTATCAGTTTCATAATTAAACATATTTCATTACTTTAGAAAAAAGACTAAAAAATTGAAACATTTCATAATTACCTAATTATTGGATGAAACCTTACAACCTTTTTAAGCAAAAAATTGAACATGATTAATTTCCATCTTGAATTACATTATCCATGTTTGAAGTTATTTAAAGAGTAACCACAATTCAAGTTATGAAAATGATTTCCCTAAAATATATAATCTTTTTTTAATTTATTCTTCCTCTTTCAAAACCATTTATCCTTCTAGATTACAAGTAGAAATCATCCACATATTTTTCCATAAAACTGAAAACCCTCAAAAAATTCATATTAAATAGACATTTCATTCAAAACATGAGCTAGAAACTGATAATCAATTCAAATGAAAGTAATAAAGTTTAAATTTAAAGAAAACCATATTCATGAAATCTATTTTCACACAATAAACCGGTTATTCGTACCCTACACAACAAAATCATGTCATAGCTATTAGTCAAACCGATTCTTGATATTCACATATCTTAGAAAACACCTTGATTATTTTTTTATCAGTGAGAATCACTCAAATAATCCATGATTAATGGGTTCTAAATAAAAAAGGGATATAGAGTCATTCTCGATCTAGTGATGTGGTTGATAACCATGTGCTAAGTGTGTCAAAACCCCTTTAAAACATTTAAAACCAAGTGCCTAGTTACTAAATAGTTTGTTAGGCCATTCGATAGGCTTCACAACTTGATTCAACTTTTAGTTTACCCCCTAAATCTAGGATAACCCCAAGGAAACCAATACATCTAATAAGGATCATAAGTCATTACACCAAACCATAACACATGGAAAAAATCAAACAAAAAATAAATCCCAACTTCCATGGTAACTCAAGTGGCATCATGAAAGGTGGTGATCAAAAACCTACTCACTATACACACATTAAGCTCTAAAAAGTCCTAGATCCAATATACCAAACCCCAGAAAAATCCTAGGTAGTGTTATAACACTTACAAATGAGAATGTATTTGATAACATTTTATAACAAACCAACCCAGGTCAACCTGACACATCACCCGAGATAGATCAACAAATGACTCAAAGCATATTCTTGATCACCATAGACTAGTGAAAAGCACTTGGGGTATCAATATATAAAACCATGTGAATGATTTTACCCTGAAATATATCACAACATGTATCATGTATACCAAAAATAAGATAAAAAATTATATTACAATGAAAAAGAAAAGTGAACACCCATGAGACATATAAAAAAGGAAGGTCCTGAGAGAAAAACCAAGAAAGAACAAAACCAATCCTCCTTGTAAATATCTTTCACCACCATCCCAATCCACTATAAGGGATATATCAACTAAGAGAATATGCTATTCCATATGACACTATTCCCTTTTCCCGAGTCCTATAAAACCAAAGCTACAAATTACCAAAGGAAAAAGTAGGGTGTGAGCACTAAAGATCAGTGGGATTACACCAAAGAATCTAAACAATGTCTAATATCATGTAACTATTAGTTCAAGATTTAAAACAAACCGGTTTATAAAGAAATTTCTAAACAAAAATCATATTGTAAAACATCCTTTGATTTATTTTCAAAACATTATATATTCAAATCCACGATAATATGAATATAAATGATAATGATAAAAAAAGGGTAGTAATCAAAACATCCATATCCCCAGAGATAACATGGTGAGTATATAAATAATGACACACAAAAGTAAGAAAGATAATACAATCCGATCTAGGAGCACCATATCAATGGGAAAAAATCCGTAAGATAAACATGTGATCATATAATATATGTTACATAAGAAAAACCATAATAAAAAAACATGATTAATCTCTAGCCTATGTAATGTGTTCTAGGATAAATAAAAAGACACTAAGCTGGAAACTGAATCCTACTATATCGATTCCTACCACAATCTATTGATATCAACCTTATATTCACACCCAATGTTCCTAAATATTTCCATGTTTCATGCTTACAAAAACAAAACATAAATTATACTAACATTTTCTAGTAAAAATTTTCACAAGAAAAGTATCACAACTACCATGCTTTTAAAGTACACTTTAAAATAAAAATAATTTATCGACCTAGTTTTCACAAGCGAAGCATCACCACTCTCATGATTTGAAAATCCATTTTTAAAAAAAAATCCATTATTTAGGATTTTTATCCAACATAAAAGTGAATATACTCTTTTATAGAAAAACCCATTAAAACATTTGAAAAATCATCTGAGATGGGATTTTAGAAAAATTTCCTCACATTTTTCAAATCAAATAATTGAATAAATCAACCAGAAGGATTTCAAAATAACAACCATTTCATGGGTTTGGACCAATGTATAGAGACACATACCTCAAACAATGTCGATGGCTTATTGAAATGAAAACTGAGTTGAGGCTTGAATATTTAAGGAAAAACAACCCCCATCCCTTCCCGCTAATTCCTTAATAGATTAGAATGAAAATCAAGACAAAGGAACTTGATATTTTTCTATGGCATCTGAATTCCCTGAACTCTTCCCAAGAGGATAAAAAAATCACATGCAGAAAGGCTCATTTATTTTTTAAATAAGTACACTAGGATTAACAACATTAAAAAACCATATTATAAACCACATTTAATTTTCTTTTTTAATAAAACCTTGAATGAAAAAGTTTTCAATTATTTTAAAATAAGAGTTACTACCTTTAATGATCTAAAATAATTAATTTTCTATGATTTCTATCCTTTTAATGGCTAAAATGAATTACACGGTCATTACAGAGAATAGGAAATGAAAAACCAAATTTTTATATATTTTTCTCCAAGAAATAGCACTACGTAAGGGTTACATGGTTTTACCCTTAAATAGTTCTTAAGCATCACATAAGGGTATTGGGTTACCCTTAAATAACCATTTAAGGAAAAAAATTTCCCTTACAGAACTTTGGATTACCCTTAAACAGATCTATATTACCCTTACAAAACCTTTGAAAAAGAAAGGTTACCCTTATACAACTCACCTTAACTTTATGAAATGACTTAGGTACCCTTACACAACTCATATAAGAGATATATACCCATACGCAGTGTATATGAGTTACCCTTATGCATCATTTGATAAATTTGTTTTACCTGTACACAGTGTAGGGTTACCTTTATGAAACTATGGAAAAACTTCACTTACCCTTTCAAAACTCATATCTACCCTTACATAGTGCATATAAAAATCTATACCCATATGAAGTGGATGGTTTACACTTATGTAACCCTTATGAAAGCATGGATAACCTTATAAAGCACCATAATTACCCATAAAAATTTAATATACATAAGGTATTACCCTCACAAAACCTATAGAAACTCCATCATACCCTTATGCAACTCATGCAAATAGGGAGTTACCCTTAAATAACTCCTAAAATCCAACCTATGTAAAGGTGGGATACACTTAACCTTATGTAAGAGTAAGAATTAAATTTAAAAATATTTAATTTTCATTCAATGGACTTATAAATTAAAAAAAAAGGGTTTTTTAAAAATTATAAAAATGAGGGTGTTACATAAATTATCAAAATACAGTATTTATTTTGGTAAATGGAATCTATTTTCCTAAATTCATATTCACTTATAATTATATCTTATTTCCATTTACTTCTTACTTATAAGATAAGTATTTATTATTCTCATTGAATAATATATCATCTATCTAGGTGATATAAAACAACTACTATGAACTTAACTTTCTTATGTAGTATGTGTCTTTGAAACATTCCTTTTCCATGAAATCTAATTGAATTTGTTCATATAATGACTAACTAATAATGTTAAGACTTGAATTTATCCAACTCAATCTTTCTTAAACTATATCAAATAGACACACAAACCCTCTTATAGAAATATATTATTTCACTTGACTATAACTATTTTATATTATGTATTTATGAAATATCCTTAAAAATATTTCGGATATATAGCTATAATGTAGTTTTTTTAAGTGATGCAAGTTTATTTATTGAATTATCCATAAAAAAATATTTTCCTCTAAACAGATTAATTTTGAAATAATGGATTTATTTCATATTATAACTCACATGACATCCATTTTTCATTATAGTTGGCATATGGTTATGGGTTAAGGTTATTATTTACATAGCATGTGTCAAAAGGGATAATGGAATACTTTGTAAGGATTATAAGACTCATCACTGATCCTACTTTTACTAATATCATGTATTTTAGGTGTATAAGAAAATGTGATTTTAGGAATTACTCCACTATATATTAATGATTTATAAATTCTTATAATAATCGTCATTGATCTTCCTTTTACTAATATCATGGATCTGATGTGTATAAGGAAATGTGAGTTTAAGAATAAATCCACTATATATTTTTATGATCAATGAATTATCATTTAATATGTTATTTATCTCATAAACCCAAAGTAAATCATATATTCAAACCAATAATATTCCTCTATTCACTTTTAAATTTTATAAATTTCTTAAATTAATCTCATAAAGTATGTGAATATACCCCTATAATCTACTTGAAATAGTTCCCACATATCTTGTTGAACTAGTTATGAAATATTTTTAGGTTACCTTTATTTATATAGGTTATATTACCTGAATAAATAGCTATCTTTATATAGCTGTTTATGAGTAATATATTTTATATCCATCATTTATTGATAATGATTAAACTATTACCGAACTAATAGTTAAGTATAATACACTACAAACATCATTAATTCCAAAATGAAATAATGTATCATTTTTTCCAATGGACACATGAGATAAATGTTTTGGTAATAATCAATAAAAAATAATAGTTTAACTAGAATCAATCAACTTGAAAAAAAGGAAGTCATTTCTTCTCATTACTGACATAAGAATCGCCCTTTCTCAGCTAATCAAAGAATTCACCTTAATTATTGTAATATTTTTAAACTTAATTGGTTTTTGTATTTGGATACAGATATGTAAATCACATATTTTATATAATACCTAATAAGTAAAATAGAAATATTATAGTTAGTGGTGAATATACTTGAAGTTGAATCTTATACTTGATTCCTCTTCAATTTATCACAGTTTCTCTACTAGTGACCATTCTTGCCACATGTGAAGAAAATGGTCTTCTATTAAAGGCTCTCTATATTAACCTTTTATTTACTAGAAATAAATTTCAAATATTAATTTGGAATCAAACTTTCCATAAACCTTTTTTCCTTATCTTTCTACTTATTCACTATAATAAATAAATTTTTAACATTCCTTAAGTTCTTATAAACTTGAAAAACCTTACCCAAAATTTATTGAAGTAGTTTATCATTTTTTTGTTTTATAATTCTTAAAAAACTATAGTAACTAGGTGATAAATATATAAGAATGAGATAATATCACTATTTTCTTACTTCACTTTTTCCTTGAAAAATTCTTGGAGATGAGATAACATGGTATAACCATCCATGTTCTCAAGTTAATTTTGAAAATCTTTATACATTGATGATAAAATCATGATGTAAACATCAAATGTGTTATACATGATTCTCCTATAAGATTTTTTTTACCCCCACTTTCTACCTGAGGTGGTACATCTTGAAATGGATACTTCATGATATAAAATTCTCTTTCACATCATAGTAATATGCGTAAGCACTAGTAATACTTATGGAAATTAATGTTGGTTAATATTTTTTTATTGTTTGTAATTGATCTAAATGTTTCCATGGAATTACTTTACATTTTTATATAAAATAAAACTTTATGAAATAGTAATTTTATCTTGATTACCTATTATTTAACATTATATTTTTATTAATATTAAATGTTTCCTATTATTTTATTAAATCCTAGTATCTATAAACTATTAGATTTAGAATACCCAGTCACTTGAGTATTCAAGTGGTAAATATCCTTATAAACTCTCCTCATATTCCATGCCATGTCTATGCCACTAATTGGAGAGTTTCAATTTAGGATTTTTTCCAGACAAGAACATTAACTCACGACTCTTTGATATGTTAAGTGAATTCCCATATCTTGAATATAAAAACCTTGCATTAATTTACACTTTGAATCTAAATTGTTTCCAAGAAAGCTATAAACAATTCTTTGATATCAATTTTAATTAAGTCGACCCACCAATTTCATAAAAACTACACAATAGTTGGAGGTACCCTAAAATATGGCTAATGAGTGCCTCAAACTTATGATTTCATTCAAAATCAAGTGATAAAATATGTTAAGGATTTAATATTTTTTTATTGATTTATATTTTTTATCAGTGAAGGAAATAATTTTCTATTTAGCATTATTTCCCTATATGATCACACTTTTAACTTAACCATTATTTAAATATAATACATTCACTATGCATTAATATAATTTTATATATGTATGCTTGTTTATTATTATATATGATCACATATAATCTACACATTCGCAAAACAATTAACCATGAATAAATTATTAAAAGTGATGTGATAATGAGATTTATAAAGGATTAAACTATTGAGTGGAAAAAGGATCAAACTATACCCTAGGGGTAACTCCTTGAGTCATGTTCAACTTGAGTTGAAATTCTCACCCTAATTAATGTATTAAAGTCACATATAGTGCCTCACTAAGTCTCAATATGAACTATGTCTCCTTTAATCATTCTCATTATACAAAAATACTCATGAGTATGTGAGGGGGTGTTAGGAATATGAGATACACATGAATAATATCACTCATGGATACATCAAACCTTATATATATAATGTGGTAAAGGATGATACACATATCTTTATTTATTAATTAATTATTACAAATATCACAAATTATAGTGAATGAATACATAAATAGATAAATAGATAAATCCCAGGCATAAATTGGTTGGTCTATCTCATGATTATTTAACATGAAATAAAATTTTAGAATAAAATTAAATTTATGATAAATTCCACTTGAGGTAATTTATTATGAATTAAAATACATAAACCTAATTATAATTCAAAAATTAAATATCATACTATCCCATAATGAATTTTATAAAATTATAAATATTTTAAAATATATATTTTTATTTTTATTTTTTAATTTTTAGGATCCAATAGTATTTTAAAATCCCAGAATGGTTTTTGGGTTATGATTGGACCCATATGGGTTGGGATCAACCTGAACCAACTTGGCCAAGGTCAGACCGACTCAGTTGGTCTGTCAGGTTGGAGGGTGGATCACCCTGTGTGGGTGTGTGTGTTTATAGGTAGGTGGTACCCTAAGTGGTGTGAGGTGACCTAAGCTTTTCATACCTAAAAATTTCACTATTTTAGATGAATATCTAATACATAACATTATGATCCATGCCAGGACTACAAAATTTTAGTGTCTTTAGAGACTAGATACATAAAAATTTAATTTAGAAACATTCTTTATCATCTCTAATAAATTTATTCTCACATTTACCCTTCTTGAAATACTATACTTAAAACCATTATTCATAACATAGGGAAAGAAAATATAATAATCAGTGAGTTCAGATGCACAATAAGGGTAAACATGGGAGATATTAATCAATGATCATATAAAAAAATTTGATAAGAATAAGGGTATGAGTTCATGATCATAACTTAAAAAGTTCACACTCAATCTTTCATGTATAAAAATCATGATTCATGGAATAAAATTTTATAATTTCAAAATTCATAGATCATAACAGTGAGAAATCATCATAAATCAATCTTGAACCATAAGTTTATATCATAATCATAAAAACATGTTATAAAAGTGTGGCACCATCACAGGCATAGAAACCATTTCAATTTAAAAGGTTAAATTTTGAGACCATTAAATCATAGTAGAACAAGAATCATAACCTATTTCACATATCATAATAGATTTAGAATCACTACCTATTTTCTATAGTAGATTCGGAATCCCTACTCATTTTTCATATTTTATCAAGCACATAAACTAATTTACCAGAATTATCTCATGAGATATAAATATTTACCCAATTAATTGGAGGGATATATAATTTAGGTCCCACCCATAAAATAATAAAAATGATACATATGTTTTCCATAAGATCATAAAACACTCATCATATCATCATAAAATAACCTGTGGAAAGGAAATGAATTTTATAAACATTCTATCATTTCATCATAGCATAACCTATAAAAAATAAACATGTTTCAGAAAAATCTCATCATCATAATCATAAAAATTATATAAAAATAATAATGATGATATCATTAGATTATATTAATATCAAAGTATGTTATCATAGATAAAAATTCCTCTAAAAGATCACCAGAAAATTTCTTATGGAAAATAACTTTTTTTTTATTTTGAAATCCCTTCTTTAAAGTCTAAAAAGTTCTAAAATATTATGGAAAAAAATTTCATTTAAAAGAACCATGAAATTTTTTAAAGGATTCTTTAAATCTTTGATCATTCACAATGAAGGGAAATTTTGTTCATGTTATGTACATTAAAACAATGATTCAGTTCACATTTTTGGTAAAAAGTCAAAAGTGCCTTGTTTGGAAAATGAAAAGAAGATTTATTTGAAACATTTTTATAAAAAATAAAACATGGGTAAAAATTAATTTAAACATTTATAGAATAATATTAAAACATTATTAAAAAAATTTCAAAGAAAACATGGACATTGAAGAAAAATATCCCCTACTAAATAGTAAAACATAGTTAGTTTTCCTTAGAAAAATTATTTCCATATATTGAGAACTTAAAGTAATGATAATTAAAGGAAATAATTTATTTTACAAAAATAAAAATAAAAGAATAAAAATTAAAGGTATTTATCAAATAATGGTCATATAATTTCCTCAAATGAAATTCAAGCATAAACAATGTCGGATAATGAAAATGATCAGGAACTAGACAAATCCAGTCCTAAAATTTATTAAGATAAATAAAATAAAATGGATCAATCATTATAAATGGTAAAAATAGAAGTGTATTAAACCCCACATGTACACATAAATTAATGAGAAAAGTATTTGGGGATCTAGAAGGACCACATTGATCTCATCTCCATGATCACCCACTTTGAAAAAGCATACACAACATGGTTGGAATCCCTATATTCATGTGAAACCATAAGACTGAGGTGGTTAGTGGTATGTAAACTTTAAATCTAATGAGGTATCACTCTCCATGGAACATTTTTTGTTCAGGCCCTATGATTATCAACAACTCGCTTTAAATGAGATTCAATCCTTATATTGTTCGATTCATGGTAGACAACATGATTAATGGAACAAATAGTTTTTCATGGAACCTATTTGAATGTGGATGATAGTGAATAAATAACACTATATTGACATGATATTCACATGAAGATAGCGGAGATTATTATTGAAGATCACTATGTTTTCATCTATCTAGGTGCACGCATTGGCATATCTAATAGATTCCAGTAGAAGGTTGTATGCTTGTTCACTATGCACAAAAAATCTAATAGAGAGAAATAGGTACTAAATATGGTTCCTCATGAATATTCTAATTCCAAATAGTCCCTTTATATACTCAAATATCTTGTAAATAAATATACACTACACAAATATATGATGAATAGTTTCCAAAACCCCCATGCAAAGATGGAAGGTTAATTGCATCTGAATTACCTCCCTTTTCATTTGATAATTAGTGGGTATCCATCCCCTTTAAATTTTCTAGATGAGTATTAATATTTTGGGATAGATGAAAGGGGCCTTGATTTTGAGTATCCAAGAAGGGGTTTTGTAGATTCCTTTACAATTTAATTTGTAGAAATATCTATCATTGAAATGGACATTACTATTTGGAGTCCATATATAAATATACTTGTCCATAAAGGAATACCTCTACATATCAAGGGATAAATAAGTAGGGATGATCACTATAATATTAGGGATATTAGAAATGAAGTCATAAATGGATAGGTATTTTCTATCAGGAGGGAAAACCATGTTTTATTCAATATATTTTCCCTTCTAAGGAGTGGTCCAACAATTAAGGTTGGACTATGTGTAGACAATCCATTTATAATTTTCCATTATAATAGTGAAAGGTTTCCTAATGGTAGGAAAAATGGATCAATAAAGTTAGTAAGTATAACCATTCCATTACTTTGTGTTTAACCTGCTAGAAAAAAATTCAAGGGAAGGATCATTAGAGGTCAGAAGATTCTAGGTAAATTTGGTGAGAAGGGATCATTGAAAATCATGATATCTTTAAAACTAAGGACTCCCATGTTCATGGGTTTGATAAAATATTTCCATTCCATAATGATGCATTTACTTCCATGGATAGATCCAGTCCATATTAACTTTTTGATCATACTTTTCAGGCTATTAATGACACCTTTTGGCCATCTATATAAAAATAAGGTGTAGAAAAATTTGGAGGTGATAAATGATTTATCCAATCACACTCTCCCTATTTGGGATATGGATTTTCCTTTACACATATACAATTGATTGATAATTCTTGAGTATGTGTCCTTAATCTAACAAATTCTAAATTTACCCTAGAAAATTGGGACACTAATGTAAGTAAAGGGAAGCCCCCCACTCTTCACTCTAAGGGTCCATGAAATCCTGTTTTTCCTTATCAACGAGACTCCATTTATAAAGATGATGACGGATTATTTCCACATAATGGATATCCCAACCACTTTATTATAGTGTTCAAATATATATTTGATGATAGACACTATTTTTTGGAGGCCTTCTTAAAAAGGATAATATAATCA
The DNA here is from genome assembly GCA_963277665.1 of Viscum album. Classification (NCBI taxonomy): domain Eukaryota; kingdom Viridiplantae; phylum Streptophyta; class Magnoliopsida; order Santalales; family Viscaceae; genus Viscum; species Viscum album. Next base: position 165,512,356 of record OY728165.1, on the reverse strand, counting down.
ATATAAATAAGGTGAGAGGGTATGGACATAACTATACCATACTTGATCCATTTGTAGATCCCAATATTAATAATTTCATTAGATAATATGCTCATGTAATCTTAAACCATGGAAAAAAGAATTCATGATAGAGTATCCCCTTGATTGACACCCCTAGAACATTAGATGAATCCTCTAGAAGATTCATTAATAAAAATGAAGAGACTTTCATTTATAAGAGTGCTGATGATTAGTTTAATACATGTAGTATAATATCCATACTTTTTAAGGAAAATATTGATGAATCTATATTTTAGGGTGTCAAAGTATTTATATATTCCAATATTGGGCGTGAAGTTCCTACCATTTTCCTTTTCATTAGGTTGAAACTCACCAATGAAGTGAAGATATAGTTTTGGATGCCCATACTAGGGAAAAAACCAAACTGATTTGGGGTGATGATTTCTATTACCAAGCTTCCCAATCTAACCACCATGATTTTGTTAATTATTTTATGTATAGTGTTTCAAATTGCAACTGGTCTGAAGTCACTGATATCAATGTAATTATTCTTCTTGAGTATAAGTGAAATGATGTAAGAGTCCAGTCTATAGGGAATATATTCATGGTTAAAGAATTAACTCACAAGATTCATTACCTCCTCATGAATGATAGACCAGTAGAACATGATTTTTTTTAGTGAACCTGTTAGGACTAGACACACTATAAATGTTAATCAATAAGAGTATTACTTTAATTTGTTCTTCATATAGGGAAAATATAAGGCCTAATTTATGGTTTTATTTAATGCATGATGGGATTTTGTCAATCATTTTTTGGGCGTTGTCAATCCTATCATTAGAATAAATACTTTGGAAGTAATCAACCACCGCATTGGAAAATTCATTTTTAGAGGTGAAAATAAATCCATTGATGCTAAAGCCCTTAATTCCCCATGACTATTTTTTTTTCTGTGCATTCAATAAATGAGTTTAGTCTTCCTGTCACCATACTATAACCATATAAAATTTATTTGATTCTTGGTTAGAATCTCTTTTATGGAACAGAGATCATCCATCTTAGATTTAGATATTGATTTCTCCTTAAAGGGAGTTTCTTGGGACTAGTTTTTATTCTAGTAGCATGTAAGGTGATTTTCAGTAGTCTTTATATCATCATCAATAATGGAAAAGAATTTTTTACCCCACTCCTTCCTAAGTAATTTGGTGGTTTTTAAATTTTTAGCTATGAATTGAAGGGGGATTCTAGAGGAGCTTATTTTACAGGACTCTAAATTAGTTTCCCTATATCTTAGGGTGATTAACTAACCATTATTGAATTTTAAGGGAAAAGGGATGACCTTGTTTGGTACGTACATACCTAAATAATGATGGGGTTGTACTCTAAGTGATATCTTGGAAGATAGAATCCAGATACCCCAATGAAGACACTTCCATCATCAAATTTCACTAAGAATATATCAAGATTTCTAGCCTACCTCCCATGAAGTGTTTATCTGCTCCATTTTAATTTAGCATCAATAATTGGGACTTAAATAAAGTTATATTGGTCAATGAATAGTGAAAACTCATGGGAGGATAACCTATTGAATTTAAATCTAGTTTTCTTCTATGAAATCACGATAGTGCTGAAGTCCCAAAAAATAATCCATTTATGGTTCTTGCTTTCAGACATCATAACTAACTCCCCCAAAAAATCTCTTCTTCTAATGTAATAGGTGGATGAATATATTAAATAAACAATCAGAATATATCTCTATAATAAGAACACTGATATACTCTTGGTTCCTTTAATGTATGATAGGATTTATATATTTTCATGTTTCCGGACCCATAATTTGTCCATTTTACAACTATGAGAGTTATAAGAGACAAATGTGTAGCCAAGGGATGCCTAATTGAAGGGATTCCACTTAGAAAACAAAATATTTGGTTCAACAGGTTCACTTGGAGGGGGTGGGGGTTATGTCATAAGAAAATGACTAAGGGATATGATCATGGGAGAATTCCCAAGCCCTTGACAATTCAAATAGAGGACTCACTTTGGTTAAGAGGTTTCCCCCTGTTAGAGGCCCTCTATGATATGGCATGTCCATTTGATACTTCTTCATTTGGAATTTTCCTCTTGTTTCCTCTTTACTTTTGGGGACAAATTCCTCACTATTTTGGCATTTAAATCCGATGGTATGGTCTCATCTTGGTTCTAATCTGGAGGGTGAGGGTATTCATTATCATCATCCAAAAAAAAAACAATTCAAAGGGGTGAATTTATTGGTATAATGCACTAATTTAGTGGGGTTTCCCTCAAGATTATTTCTTGTAGCTTTGGTGGAATATACTTGAATAAATGGGCTCTCCAGTTTAATAGGATTATCATGACCTTAAAATAGTTTCTTATACTAGGACATCCTGTAAAGATGTTTGGGGAGGCACTTCATGAATGAAATCCTATGTATTATCATCAAGTATCACCTCAAGTGATAAAGTGATAGAAACCCTGTTGATGCAGTACAGGACCTCATTAGGGACTATATCAGGTCTGGGTTCATCCTCATAGCTCAGCTTGGTTTACCCATTATTATTGTCCTCCTATGTTATTTCCCAGAAAGAGGTCTTCTTTATAGGGGGTATAATATTATAGGAAATGGAGGGATTTTGTAGCCTCCTTACCTTTAACAATCCCAATTAGATAAAAAATGTCATTTTATGGTACCATAGGGATTTTACCCTCATGTTCATCCACACATAAAAGTCCATTATCTCTATCTCCATGGGAGGTGGCCCCAAGGTCTCTATTAGAAAGGGAGTATAGAGTTAGTACCTTTTCCTTCCCTTTTTTATTCATATAGGTGGATTCATCATTCCCCCTCATTTTATATAAGTAGAAAGATTTATATCTATTACAGTCAGAGTATAAGGGACCAAATAACCTACAATTTAGGTATAATTTAGGCTTCCTCTCATATTGTATCTCAAGATTTATACTATCATCTCAAGTTTTTATAAAAAATTATTTAACTAGGGTGGTATACATGTCATCCTCCACCAAAATCCTAAAAATAATGCTCATAACTTAGGTTTTATAATTTTATTTCCATCCTAACAGGGTTACCAATTGAAGATTTCATATCCCAGAGGATTCAAGGGTGCCAATACAACCAATTTTGCTTGTAAATGTAGATCCAAACCTGTGTGTTGGTGTTCTTAACGTTTACAGGATTAAAATTATAACCCCATTACTATATTCTTAGGAATCCAGGATTCATAGAGACTAGACTAATCATTCATGCATTCCTCTTGTATTTATACGAGAAGAATACAACATGGTAGTAACCTCACCCCATACCCATTATCTTATAATAATTAAAGCCACAAATATCTAAAATTATTCACTTAATATCATTAAACTTTTAGAGACTCTTTCATTTAGAATCTAGAACCCTTGAAATAATATATCATTTAAACAAATTCATTATTTATTTTAGCATATCCCAATTGGTTGAGACATGGATGGTAGGTCATATGTATGCATGGATGATGTTTTTAATTTTAGATGGATAAAATAAAATAAAGGTAAATAATAATTCAAATTTGATAAATAATTATTATCTTATATATATCATATATATTCATTAAATTTATCCTTATTACCATCCATGTAAATAAAGAAAAAAATAAATCACGTCACTTTATGGAGGTGTCAGTCCACACGTATGCACGAGCGACGTTATCATTTTACAACATATAAGAAGAAGGTGGATAATGATTGTTACATAATAATAATTAATTATATTTAAGTCACCAAAGTAACTATTTTATAATGGAAACCATATATTTAGAGGAATTATAATAAGAAATAACATTGAAAATTCCCGTTTAAGAGTTATACCTATTTGTTGAGAAATCTTCTTTGGATTACACCATAAGCCTTGAAAGGATTTTATTTTGAAAATAATAGAAGCTCTAGGATGTGGTGAAAGAATATAGTATTATATAAAGTTAGGTATTATATAATATAGAAGGATGAAGCATTGTTAATAAGTAAGGAGAGGGGGTTCACTTTTATAAGTGAGGGGGGGGGGGGGAGGGGCACTCTTGGATGACTTAAAGTATTAAATTAATATAAATTAATTTTCATGAAAAAACGGTTCCAAATTGAAATATTAGTCTAAATATTCATATAAAATAATATTTTTAAATGTTTTGGTTATGTATTTACCCTTATCTCTTATTTTTATCACCTCATTAACCTTTTTGACAATTACCACAATATCAAAGTTTTCTACTATTTAAGGGTTAAGAAAGTTAATATAAAAGGAAAAGTGACAAATATGTGGAAATGGTTGATATTTTAAACCACTAAAAATTATATTGGGTAAATATATAATTTTTATTAATTTTAAATCATTTAATAAAATATCATTAATATCATTTTTGGAAATACAAGAATTATTATAATATAATATGTGTCTAACTCATGTAAAATGGTTTAAAAATGGCATGGATTATAATATATGGAATATATGATCTTAATATAACCATAAAATTAAATTTTTATAGTTTTATACATAATTTTAAACTTCATCTGTTGGGTTAACCTCTTGGTTCACCAATTTAAACCATAATTGTAATAATGACTTTTTCAATATTAAAGGGTTTTAATTTTACTTATAAGGTGAAAATTGGATAATAAATAGATAAGGGATGAAATTTCAATCCATTTATAATTATAATTATACTATTTTAATATTTTTATTATTTTTAAATAATTTAATAAAATATATTTAACCTAAAATACTATTATTGTCATTTTAAGAACTATTTACATAATTTGACTTTGAAAACAACATGAAAACAATATAATTATAATAGAAACATTTAAAAAATCTATAAAATGTTATATATATCTTAAAAATTCATGGTGAACTTTAAATAACCAAAAAAATATTACTTTTAGTGTTTTTAAAACCATTTACTTGATTTTTTATTGGTTACACAAGCATTTTGTCAGTGTTGCGTATGAATTTAAGGTAATTATTTCATTAGTAAAAATTTAAAATAAATTATCATAATAAAAATTTATAAATTAAGTTCAAAATAAAATTTTATTTTTTTCAAATATGTATATTTACTCACATATATTCCATGACTAATTATTTAATATGTTATTTTGGCTTTTCTAGCCTTACACAAGCATTACATAAGAATCTGGATAAGTCGCTTGTTATATAACTCTAATTTTTTTATATATCTATATAAAAAATAAAAAATATTTAATATTTAATAAAATTTTTTATCAATTGTTTCATCCTTCTCAAATATTTTTTCAGGACACCAAATTTGATTTTTTAGTGCCGCGCAAGCCCTGCGTCAACACTGAAAATGATTTCCATATTTATCATGAAATAAATTATAATTAATATTTTTTTAATTTTTTTTATTTTATATTTGTTTTATATTATCATAAATTAGTATTTATATAAGTTTAATAAATTTTTATATAATATTTTTTTCTTGGAGATATCATAAAAAATACTGTATTTCATAAAAACTATATTTTTTTACTATTCGAATTTTTTTTAACTCTTCAGAAAAATATAAAAAATTAAACCTAGGATAAATTTTAATTTATGAATCCTAAAATGAATTAAATTTAAAAAATTTAAATTCCTATAGGTGGTAGGAATCGATTTTAATTTAAATTCATAAAAGAGAACGAAAAATTGTTTTTTAGAAAAATGTGTTTTTAAACTAAAAAATGAACTTATAAAAAAATCAGATATAATGATGATTAAAATGTAATTAATTATATAATATCCAAATAAATAAGTCTTATTTTTATTTATTATTAAATTAAAATCAAAATTATATTTTTTTCAATGAAAAGAATGATAGTTTCACAAAAATCAATATTTTTTATTCACTGAAAAATCTATATTTCCAAAAAAATCCCAAAATATTTACTATAAGAAAATTATGATATACATATTTTAAAATAATATTATTTTAATAAAATAAAATTTATAAAAGTTATTGAAATTAATTATAATATTTACAAAAAATAATAAAAACTATTTTGGAAGATAACATATTTTTAAGAATAAAATAAATTTACTTAAAATTGAGTACTTATTTGATAAGAAGTTATTAATAAGATTTTATTGATTATATCCTTTATATATTTAATAATTTGGTTACTTGTATTCATACCCACCAATAAAATGGACATGTTATAACAATCATAAAATAATAATATTTCATGGTTCATTAAATCTCAGTGTTGTGTGTTGTATGCGCTATCAAACATATTGTTCTTTTAAAATCTCAGGGTGTTATATTATACCCCTTTACTAAATTATTTCCTCAAAATTTGAAATTGTAATCGATAATTAGAGGTTTTATGTTATAAAATTTCTTTATCGAAAACCCACATTATAAAAAGGGTTAATAAAACTTCCTCTTGAAAAGAGGGAAAGGAAAATGTGAAAGTATTATATAATAACACATAAATAAGTTTCCAAATTGGATAATATTAATAGAAAGCGAAAATAATGACATAGAGGAAAAATTAATGCCCAAATAACATTTTAGAGTGACAAATAATATTTATCATAAGAAATTGAATGATCATGGGAATGTTAATGACCATAAAACCATAAATTAATGAGTTGTAAAAAAACCTGTGATTCATTATAAATTAATATAATAATATATTTTTTTTATTTCAAGATTATTTTCCTAGGTTTAGTGAATTAATTTAACATTTAGACTAATAAAATAAGGAAATATATTTACTTGAAAAATATAATTTCATCCTTTAATATATTTATACCATAATCTCATCTATTGCGCCAAACGATGAGTATTCAAGATGAATTGTTTTTCATGCCCGAAGCACTAAAATAAAATCCCAATGGATCACACTATCTATAATATAATAATAATAAATTTTTATTATCTTTAGATATTAACTAAAACTAAAATAGTTAGTTCAAGGTAAGATAATATCCAAAATTCATAGACCTTCATATGAATAAATAATACATTTTATCCAAAATTTCCACAAGTATATGAACTCAAAATATACTTATAGAATGAATAACCAGATTTCACAACCTAAAAATTCAAAATTATTAGATCCCATAACATGCTTGACATACCAAAAATGAATATACCTTAATCAAATATGAAAATATTTTCTGAAAAATATCATGACTAACACAGAATTTTATTTTCTTACCAAAATAAACTTAATATTTATCTATAAAATAATTTAAGTAAAAAAATTAATTTCATACTACCTGGACATAATATAAGATAGTGGTAGGTGTTTCATCCTTATCACCCATTGGTTGTGGGTTCAATTCTCACAGCCTTGCTGGACATGACGAGTTATCTCCTGACCTATGAGTTGCAATTTTTTCTAAAACTATATTAATATAATTCCTATAAAATTTACAAAAATATGATGAATATCCTAAAAATAACATCAATCATCAAATACAATATTAACTAGTAATTTTTTCTATACAACTTATTTTTTCCACAAAATCAAATAATCTTAATTGACTATTATTACCTTAACATCAAGAACACATTAACCTAAAGTATTTTTTATTCCTCAATAATATGTCCTTAAATGAATGTCTCTAACAATTATCACTTTTTCTCTACACCAATTTTCAAAGGTATCAATTCTATCTAACATATGTTTCCAAAATAGTGAACTTCTTCAAAAATAACTTTAATCACTTAGTCACCAAATTGATTTTTATTACCATAGTTATCTATATGATTAATCATATGTTCCTAAAATGTAATAACCCTTTATCTCAAATATAAAATATTATCTCAACATAAATCATGCATTAAGGTTTATCTTTTCCTTAATTGTGTGTTTTCCAAAAATATTATGCTACTACCAAATCAATTTTCTTGGTTATCGATAAAATTCAATATGTGTTTTTAAATCCTTAAATAAAAACTACTATAGAACAATAATTAGATGTTTGATGATTATTATAACAATAATATCATTGATATAAAAATTCTATGAAAAAATTATTAAATATCAAAAAATAGACACTTTAATGCATTCACTTCAACAATTGGTATAACACATTTCCTCCATTATTCTTTGAGTTAACCCTTAGCTTTAGGCATTGGCTTAGATAATTTCTATATTATTCACACATAAGTCATTAGACTATAAATGGAACCTTAGTATGATCTTCATATCCCTCTATCGAACACTTCATTTTTCATTGACAATTACTTGATCTATGCCCTTATCTTCCACATATAAAACATTTTCTAATTTCTCCAAGACATTTACCTAAGTGCTTCTTACTACATACTTAAAATGAAAGAAGAATTATCTTTTTTTCTCCATGTTTTTCATAAAAATATAGTTTTCTCTTATTAGGTGTGTCATAAAGCTCACCCAAGTCGAGATTATTAATCATATAATGAGATATAAAATTAAAAATAATCACAAGGTTTTATCTTCCAGCTCCAATTTCATTTGGTTTCTCATGAGAAAAATCATTACATTGTCAAACACATTCAGTGTTTACATGATTTCTCTTGGTTATAACCATTAATTAAAACCAAAAATCATAGCATAAATAACAAAATCATAGTGAAAAACCATATTATATCTATCCTACCAAAACATTAGGATGTTATCCCATAATTAGACTTATACCAAGGGTTTTCACCAAATTTATCTAATCCTAATCTCCAAATATGAAATAAACCCTGCTCTGATGCCAACTATAGTGACCTAAACTTTTTATACATAAATATTACATCATTTTAGATGAATATTCAATACATAACATTATAATCCATTCCAGAACCATAAAAGTTCAGTGTATTTAGAGACTAAATACATATACATTTAATTTAGAAACATCATTCATTATATCTTATAAATTTATTCCCATTTGTACCCTTCTTGACATACTCTACTTAAAACCTTTATTCATAACTTGGAGAAATGAAACATAATAATGAGTGAGCTCAGTTCCTCAGTAAGTCTAAACATGGGATACATAAATAATTGATCATATGAAAGCATAATATAATAATAAGGGTATGTGTTCATGATCACACGTTAAAAATATCATACTCAATATTTTATGGATTGAAATCATGATTTATGGAATTAAATTTTTTCATTTCAAATAAATGAATTGAAATATGTAAAAATCATCATAAATCAATCATAAACCATAATTTTATATCATAATCATAAAAAAATTTCATAAAATTGTGGCACCATAATAGGTATGGAAACCATTTCACAAGTCAAGGTTAACTATGAAGACCATAAAATCATAGTGGATTAGGAATCAAAACCTATTTCCCATATCATAACTGATTAGGCACCACCACCTATTTGTTATGGTTAATTGGTAATCCCTACTTATTTATTCTAGTGTATCACACACATCAACTCATTCCCCACAATTATCCAATGTGATATAATGCACTACCCAATGAATTGGAGGGATATATAATTTAGGGCCCACCCATCACAAAATTAAATCCAAAAATATATGTGCTACAAGATTATAAAACATTAATCACATCATGATAAGATAACTTATAGAAAGGAAATGTGTTTCATAAACATTTCATCATTTTATCCTAGAATAACCCATGAAAAATAAATGAATTTCATAAAAATATCATCATCATAATCACAAAAAATAGAGATAGAAAAAGGATGGTATAATTGGATAATATCCCCATTAAATAATAATTAATATTAAATGATGTTATTATACATGAAAATTATTTTAAAAGATTACTGGAATATTTCTTGAGGAAAATACCTTTTTAATTTTAAGACAACTTCCTTAAAATATAATTTTTTAAACATATTATTGAAAAAATTTTCTTTAAAAATAATCATGTAAACTTGTAAATTAATCTTTAAATCACTGATCATTAATTATTAAAGGAAATTATATCCATGTCTTTTATGTTAAAACAATGATTACTTTCACATTTTTCCTAAAAATTCAATAATACCTCATTCATAAATTGAAAAAAAGATTACTTTGAAACATTTTTATAAAAATGTTAACATGGGTAAAAATAATTTTAAACTTTTACAGGATAATAGTAAACTATTATTTAAAATATATTAAATAATATATGGATATGTAAAAAAGGATTCCTGACTGTATAATGAAACATAATTTTTTTCCTTACAAACATTTTTTCGATCTATTAAGTACTTAAAGTGAAGAAAATTAAAGGAAAAAAATTATTCTATATAAATAACAAGATGATAATAAAAATTAAATTAATTTATTAGATAAGGGTCATATAATTTCCTCAATGGGAATTCATGCATAAATAATCCTGAAAAAATTGGATTGAGATGTAAATCCCTTACCTAATGTCTCATTTCCATCGGTACGTGTTCGAACCTCCCCTATAATAAATATATATTTATTATAAATTTATTATATAACTATAATAATATATATCATACCACATATTATTTACTTATAACATCCTATCTCCAATTTTTATAATAATTTGTTATTAAAATCACCATTTTGGGTGATAACTGCTATGTTTTTCATGCATGTTTTTGTTTGGAAGTCCCATTACTTATACATTGACCATAGTTAAACAATATAAAAAATGTTAATAATTATGTAAATATAACATATATTAATTATATATATATTTAGATTCATCCATAAAAGGTAGAGATATAAAAAAAATTACATCATTCATGGAGATGGTAAGTTGTATGTATATATGAACACAATTTTCACTTTTTGACGGATGGAAAGAAGGAAAGTTAAATAATTACTCAACTTTTAAGAATAATTATTATATAATATATATCACATATATGCAATAAAGTTATCTTTATTACCATCCATGGAAATCATAAATGAAAAAAATTGCATTGGTTCATGGAGGTGGTAGTCTACACATAGGCATGAGCGACATTATCGTTTTCTAACAAATGAGAAGAAGGAAAATAATGGTTATTAATTAATAATAAAAAAATTAATTATATGTAAGATACTGGATTAATTATTTTATAATGAATACCATATATTTATAGGTGGTATAATAAGAAATAAAATTGAAAATGCTCGGTTAAGAGTTATACCTCTTTATTGAGAAACCTTCTTTAAATTAAACCTTAATCCTTGAAAGGATGTAATTTTGTTAAGATAAGAAGTTATAATATGTTTTTAATGAATCTAGGATTACATTAGAGTATGTTTTTTCCTATATATAATTCTTAAACATTGTGAATAATGAAGGATAGGGTGTGATCTTTTATAAGTGAGAAGAGGGGCACTCTTGGAGTTATATAAATGATTAAATTAATATAAATTAATTTTCATGTAAAAATGGTCGTAAATAGATATAATTAGAATATAATGTGATGATGAGTCGAAATAATCTATTCTAATATTTTTTTTACAAGTTTTGGTTAATTTGTTACCCTTATCTTAGTTTTAATCATTTGTTATCCCTTTTGATAATTATCCCAATATCAAAGGTTTATACTCTTTAAGGGTCAATAAAGTTAGTATAAAAGAAAAAGTGACACATAAATGTAACATGGATGATATATTTCACTAAATAAAATTCTATTTTACAAATATAGTATCTTTATGAATTTTAAATCATTTAATAATATATTGTTTATTATAAAATATCATTAATATCATTTTTGGAAATATATGAAATATTATAATATAGTATGAGTATAACTCATTTAAAATGGTTCCAAAATAATATGTATTCAAATATAAGGAATATATGATCTTAATATAATTATAAAATATTTTTACAGATTTAGATATCATTGTAAACCCTATCTTTTGGTTTAACCCATTGGTTAACAAATTTTAACATTAACTATGGTAGTCACTTTTTCAATATTTAAGGGTTATGATTTTAATTATAAGGTGAAAATTGGATGATATATGGAAAAGATATGAAATTTTAATTTATTTATCATTCAACTTATCTTATTTCAATATTTTTTTTGTTTTTTAAATAATTTAATAAGATATATTTAATATAAATACTATTAACATAATTTGACTTTGAAAACAAGATGGAAACAATGGAATTTGAATATAAATTTTTTATAAATATATAATATGTTATATTTATCTTAAATATTTGTGATATTGTTTAACTCACTTAAACAATATTACTTTTATAATTTTTAAAATCATTTACTTGATTTTTTTATTACTTGCACAAGCATTGTGTCGGCATTGCGTAAGAATTTAATGTAATTATTTCATCACTAAAAATTAAAAAATAGATTAACATCATGAAAATAAATTAACTAAGTTAAAAACAAACTTTTATATTCATTATATATGTTTATTTACTCATATATATTCCTTGAAAAATTATTTAATATGTTATTTTGACATTTCTAACCTCGTCCAAGCATTGCACATGCATTTAGATAAGTCACTTGTTATATAACTCCAAAATTCACATATATCCATATAAATAATCAATAATAATTCATATTTAATGAACAAATCAATAAAGGGATTCCTTATCTTCAAATATAATTTTTAGGACACCAAATTTGAATTTCTAGTGCTGTGCAAGGATTGCGTCGACACTAAAAATGATTTTCATATTTATCATGAAATAAATTAAAATTTATATTTTTTGAATTATTTTTGTATTATATTTGTATTATATTATTATAAATTATTTTTTAGATATGTTTATTAATTTATTATGTCATATTTTTATCTTGAAGATATCATAAAAGATACCGTATTTTATAAAAAATGTATTTTTTTACTATTCACAAAAAATTTAATTTCGTCAGAAAAATATAAAAAATTCAATCTAGGATAATTTTTAATTTTTTAATCCTAAAATTATTTCCATTTCATAAAATTAAATTCCTATAATTATTATAAATCAATTTTAATTTAAATGCATAAAAAAGAACAAAATATAATTTTTTATAAAAATAAGTTTTTATACCCTAAAATGAACTTATAATAAAAGTAGGTATGATTAAAATTTAATTAATTAGATAATATCCAAATAAATAATAATTATTTTACTTTATTATAAAATTAAAATCTTGATGATATTTTTTTAATGAAAATAAATGACAATTTCATAAAAATTGGTATTTTTCACTATTCAATGAAAAATAAATATTTTTAGAAAAATAAATCATTTCACCCTAAGATAATTTTGATATAATTATTTAAAAAATGATATTATTTTTTATCATATATTTTTTATAAATTTTTCATAAATAAATTATAATATTCATAGACAGCCATTTAGTGACCATTCAACCTCGGATTGAAGCGCCGCTAGTGGAGTTGGGACTGTCATGATGCACTCCAGTCAAATTCATGAAAGATTAATTTTAATTATATTTAAGTAATCACGTGATCGCTCTGATGCCAAATATTGGTACCAGGTGTGAAATAAAAGTGTAAAATAATAGAAAATTAAAATTATTACCACCAGATTGACATTGAAATTTAATATCTAGTGAGGAAACACTAGATTCATAACCAGAGGATCTTTTCAGATTTAATTATGTATGAAAATCAAAATCAAAATCAAAACCATAACTTGTTTTTTAAAATCGAAAACATATTTTACTCATTCCTGGCGATCATTTCTTGAAGGAACCAAATATAAAACCCTTTAGATTATCCACAAAAACTTTGACATCTTGATGGATCATATATCAATGATTTCCATGTTCTAGTATAGATAACCAAAAAAGCCTTAGAAATCCACATGATTATGAGAACACCATTTCTTTAATATGAGAGGGAGTTCTTAAATCTTGGTGCCCTGAACCTCTCTTTCCTCCTCTAGAATATGATAGAGAAGAGAGAGAGCCTCTCTAATTCATGGGAATGAATAGAATCTTGAATTTGGGTGTCTCTTGACTTATATAGGTAGGTTAAAACCTACCAAAATTACACTTTGGCCCCCAATAAGTTTAATCTTTTAAATAATACCTAAAAGAAACTTGTAACCTACTAAACATATCATAAACATCATAAATATTTAATCACTTGTAACATCAAAATAATGTTATGTGATTAAATTTGAGCTATTAACTTGTCTCACTTATCCTATAAAATATTTTATGAACCTTGTATAAATATCCATTCATAATTTTTTTTGTTAATAAATTTTAAATACACCAATTTAATAATTCAACCACTTATTATTTTAAACTCTAATAATATTTAATTTATTTATTTATTTGTGATCATTCAAACACATACATAAATTGGTCCCCACTACAGGGCCCACCATGTCTTAAATTTTCATTCATTAGAATTTATCAAGCTTTTGAATACACTTTTTATGTGATCCTATAGGCCACTATCTTTATATGAGTCATACTCATAGACTAATATTGGTATCTATAAACACATCATGGCCCCTAAAAAGACAAGTTTAATTCATAATAATGACAACCTTCTATGAGAATGCTCTTTGTAATATAATCTATTTGTCTCGTGATATCTTATAAAGTAGGATTAATCATTTATTTCATCATCCTTACTTGATTTATTTATTATTTTAATTTATATTTTTGTTATTTTTACCTTATTTTACTATGAACTTGGATTTAATAAAGGTACCATCTTGGTCAACAAGTCCTGAGATATATTTTCCTCTACTTGAAAGTGAAAAATCCTTTCTTGACCATTCAATAAATTTTATACGACCAATGATGCACTCAAAAAAAGTTGTCTCACCATAATATAAATTTAATGGTTTTCTTATTGAATCAAATTACACAATAAAATTATACACATTGATAATGATATTAGGTTAAGTTATCAGTGCATATGATCATAGATAGAAAAATACAATGATACATAAAACATGTGGTGTTCCTAATGGCGATCCATCCCTAACGATATACTCTACTAGATATCACAATGTGTGAATTTCATGATAAGCAGTCTCAATTCTTATGAGACCCCATCACCTAATAGTCATGAATCATCTATGTCCAATCAATATGATTTTTATATGCCATAGGAAAAATATTCAAGATTACTATTATAGTATCTCAAGGTTGTCATTGTATCTAGTAACTAATATAAACTTTTAATATAAAAAGTAATCTAAATAAATTACCATGTAAATAGTATATATATATGTAATAACACTATTATGATAAAATAACATCCTGAATAAATCCCTATATATATATAATATGATAATCGAAAAAATATTTCTCAATTTGGGTCTAAGGAACCCAATTTTAAAACATATTTTCCTTTTCCTTCCACAGATAAAACCATTTATTATTTAGTTTTATTTTCCCTATAGGAAATTTCATTATCTTCTATGTTCTAGAAACATGCCAAAAATCCATCCATTTATTTATCACTAACCCTTACTATCTCGAGTCACTGCGACTTGCAACCTCTTCGAGTCTCTCAGGTTCTCCACTATCCGTAAGAAACATATAATGAAAATTAGATCTAAAACTATGCATTTTTATTCTTACTTTGGTAGATTTTATTAAATCCCAAGGTTATTCTCTTTCAATAACTACGTCTTCCATAACTATTCACCAAGCTTCCGTAGTCGTTGAGATTTCTGGTATATCTAGTCTTCAAAACACATTTAGAATTTGAAATCCATCTAGAAATTCTTCTTCCATACAATCAGATGTTTCTAAAACTTAAGTGCTTCTTGAACTATCCGTATCTTCTATAATTCTGTTCAAATGAATCTTAGAATGCTCCACTGATTCATTTTTCTTAGTTTTATCTTATTACAGGTTTTGATCCTTAGTATTTTTTTTCATTTAAGTGAAACTTTTGATGTCTTATGTTCTTCTTAAGATCGGTTTTCTATAGTGAAATCCAAAATATTTACTACCATACCTTATAAAGAAACATAATTAAGACATTTCTTATATATTTCCCCTCTCCCTGGAATCAACATGGATATTGGAAATGATTCCAAAGACTTTGAGGTAGGATACATTAACTGATATTCATATCCAAATCTCTTTTAAAATCTCCCACCCCACTAGTTTTAAAGAACTATAATTCACAAGGTATGCAACCTAATTCAATAATTTCAATAAAAGTTCTTATAGAAACTACTATTTTAAACTCATTCTTCTAGATCTCTCACTAAACATCTGATTCACCCACTCCAACACACTATTTTATTTTGGTGTTTTGGGCACTGTCTTCTCAAAATGAATTCATCTTTCCCAACTAAACATCCATAACTATCAACTTCTATACTATCCACCATTATTAAACCTTAAGCTCTTATGTTTTAAACCAAACTCCTTCAACCATGGATCTCTATCGAATGAAGGTTCTAAAAACTTAAGAATTTTTCTTGAGAAATAACACCTATAAATTCACTGTCACATAATTGATGAAGGTAACATAGTACAATGACACTCCATGTGTAAAAATCGGTGTTGGTCCCCATACATCTATATTCACCATCCCCAACTTATGATTCTTTTGTTTCTTACCTTCTTCATTAAAGTACACCATTCATTTCTTCCCAAGGATACACTATTCACATGTTCCATACTCTATATGATTGAATTTAAGTATTCCCTTAGTATCCAAGGCTTTTATCCCTTTCTAACTATTATGAAAAAAATGATCATGACATAAAATTTATATTATAGAAGTCATTATCCTTGAAAGTGTTATAAATTCATGACTTCTGGTAAAGTAAGAAATTTAATCTTTCACACCTTTGACCACAACCATGGGTCCTCATGTGATCTTCCACACTCTTTACATAAAACTTATATAGAAACCATCCTCATCCAGCTAACTAAATGAGATCAATTTTTTTGTAACCTTGGTCTGTACCTCACCTTTTACAAATACATATAGTATCCACTCCTACATTATAATTTCACACCACTCATTACAATTATCCTTAGGATTTCATTATCTATAATATGGAACTTGTATAATCATTTAGAGACATAGTTTACCATGATACCCTCTTAGATGTTGGGTAAAATGAATAATCTGAATCAATGATCCATGAATCTAAGAGACTTGTGAAAATTAACAAAAAAATTATTTCCACTTCTATAATATTTTCATAAGAACTTTTGGAAGTAAAATTTACATAATTAGCTCTCCTTTTGATGCATTACTTATTCAGGTACCCCTTCTTTCCATAATTCCAGCATGAAAGTGAAAGCTCATCCAATTTCCCTCAGATATTATCCCTTTTATTCCAACCTTTCCAATTAGTGGAGAACCCTCTACCTTCTACACTAAAGGATGTTTTGAAAGTTTCTTATAAATAATTCCCCCTAATCTATTCATTTTAAATGAGATCAATAATTCATTAGAACAAAATTCCACTCTTACCACTTTAGTTACCATGGTAAACATCATATCCTAAGATTCCATAAGTGGTGATAAGAATATTAGTACCCAAAATGTCCCTTCAAACATCACACCTATGATTTTAGGTAACTTTTAATCATATTTAATTCACTAAAATGGTCCTATATTAAATTATCTTTCACCATATTTAGATGAATAATATTTACATCAAAATTTTTTTTTTATTATATTTGGATTCTCATTAATATATATGATAGTGGAAATTAATACTATAGTTGTTTTATCTTTCTAGACATAGAATGCCACATTACAAGTCAACATAATCCAAACAACCCTATATTCTTTCTAATTGAGTTTTTTCCTTTCATATTTATCCATTTCTTCCAGCTTTAAATTCTTCAATGGAACCTCTATATGTCTCTTAAATATATAATATTTAATCTACATATTAAAATATACAAAATTTTACCTATTTAATTTTTAATACAGACCTTACCTTCATACAATTCAATTATATACAAAATATTAAACTCCCATTGAAATATAAAATAAAAATATGAGTACCTCACCAGAATCCTGCTTCAAAGCCAAGATCTAATACCACTTGCTATGCCAAAATTTCTAAATTCTAGAACATATTTTTAAAAAACTCAACTTATGGAATATGGATGAAATTTATAAAACTAGTTACACTTTATGTTAATGTTTGGAAAAATAAACTATGCTTTAACATCTCACACTAAATTTAATTTATCTTAGTAGAACTTTTGGAACACACATACAAATGGAAGAAAAAAATAACTCACACCCCTATGAACAAGAACAAGAGAGTTTTTATGGTTCATAATTTTTACTACTCCATGGGAGAAACACTTCTGATACTTAATTAAAAACTAAATAAAAGGATAAAAATATCATGTTTTTTGAAAAACGTTACCCTACAAACCTATATATAGACAATTATATCCTATTTATATGATTCAAACACCTTTAGATCTTTACATAATGCACCCCACTTAACTATGACCACCACCAATTTCTCAACTCATGCACCGCTACAAATTCTGATCCCCATTAAATAGTGAAATCAACCATTTTTCTCTTACAAACCCCCCTAAATAATCTTACATGACCTTTGAAAAATCGAAGTTATTATTATGAATCAATAAAGTTACTCTTACACAAGTTACTTGTTTTTTTTCATACTTATATTATTTATAATCTATAGTCATATCTATTGTTGACTTCCCTAGTTCTTATGAACTTACACCATCTAGTTTTTTAATATAAATCATAAAATATCTCCTACTGAAAATTATATTTACTTATCTGAAAATAGTTATCATAGCTTAACCCAACACATATCACATGATATTTATAAAAAAAGAGTATATTTCACACCCCACATCCAAATAGATATACAAATGACAATTATCTTATTTTTATAACCATACACTTCCTCAATATATCTTAATCAAGGGCCCCAATACCATGAATTTCATAAGAGTGAAAAAATACCATCTTAGTTAAAAATAAATTGATGACATGATTAGAAAAATACCAAACCACAACAGGTTAGCTTAGACTCAAGGTTAGCATAAGAAAGGTATCAAATTATAAATGTTTCCATTATAGATATCTTGTTAACCTCAAGAAATAGGGATTAAATATGAATCATGCACCCATGATATACCAAATATATAGTGCATGACACTACATGTGGTAGACGAAGTGTTTCATCCCACATACAAAATTATTTTTATGAATCATGAGAGAAATTTGTATCTCTATATGAAACACAACCCATGCTAATATTCACATGATATCACAACCTATAATGGTCCATCGTGACCATAGATTAGATATAACTCATAGTTACACTTTGTGAATATTTTTATTCTACAAAGGGTTGGTTTCTAGAATACTTGGTAGATTAAAATAGAATTTAAAATAGTAGAATAATATGTAATTTTAGGCATTTATTTAGTTTAAATGGAGTGTTTATGACCAAATTAAACTGTATGTCACACATAGAACAATCATGTAGAGTTTGAAGAGGGGAATTAATCTAAATCCTTGATTTAAGGGTAGGTTATATGAATCATATAAAAAATACTTATAATATTTCATGAAGAGGTGGAGAGTGGAGGAACATTGCACATCCAAACCTAAGAGAAGAAGAAAAGATGAACCTAAACATATTAAAGATCTGGTTTTTCTATGAAAAAATGAGGATTGAGTTTCAAGGAAGTTCTAGTGATTATGTTTAGTTGTTTTTAATGTAATAATTATTGATATAAAAGTATTATAGTTTTATACTTGAAAAAATAATAAGACTATGAATAATAAGGTATTTCAAGTATTATAGTGTTATACTTGAAAACATGGATATTTAGGATTTTCTACAAAGATTTATATAAGAATATATTCCAGTGATGACATGGTAACTACATAAAGTTATCAAGATGTATGTTGTTCATGTAGTAATCACAAAGAGATCCAATTATTATAAGAAAATGTGTATCAATGTGAAATTATTCATGAAGCACATTATGAATTATTAGAAGATCTGTCTGTATAAAATAAAATATTAAGAAGTTTTAGGAATCCTATACTAATATTGAGCACTAGAATTTATCCTTTGACCATAAAAAGCACACCATCATATAGTAAAACTTGTAGAACATAGTGTTGGACACTTCAATGATTGGATGATTTCCTATAGCCATGATGTAAACAAATTAGGAAGATAATCCACCCCTGTTACCACACCAAGTATCCCTCCTATGGTTCTAACTTCCTCCTGGTTCATACTCAAGCTCTTCCTTCAGGAAAATGGATAATAAAACAATCACATGACATGAAAAACATAATTACACAATGGATAACATGATTTAGAAAACATGTCCTATATCCTTGAGAGAGCTACATCTTTATTCAAGGAAACATATATCTAAGTTATAAGGGAATGTATCTATAATGTATGAAAACCTACCCAGATTACTGGATGATACAGTATCTTCTGGTCTTAATCCTTCTAAACTTCCACCTTAAAGCTAAAACATCTTACCATTAACCCAAAGTCCTTTATAATGTAGATTTATGACTCATTACCCTATCCTATTATACATGATACCTGTCAAGAATACTTCACATTTGGTCCAACCCTACTTCATATAAAGGGGTCCAGCCAGTCATCAGGTCCCATATCTATTTTAATTTCATGTTATACATACTGTTTATGATTAAATCCATAGTTTCATGATAACATACACTACATTAAACACCAAAATTCAATGAACTATGAACATCACCATTATGCACCACACTACTAACTTCAACAAAAAATTTCCTTTATTTATAACCAATGAGAAAATTATTCCATGCATTATCACTAGTGAATTCACATAATCCATAACTTCCACACATTTCATCACTACCTCTATAACTTCATTTCATGTCTATAAGAAACCCATTTTATTCACATCATATAATCCTTTGGAACATGAATGTCCACTGAGTTCATGTATTCAGATGATGCACCATTTTATGTTTACACTCAGGCTCCACTGTGCTTCTATGTATGCTAAACATTCATCTATTATAAATTATCTATTGAAAATTGTTTATTCAACTAGATTAAATTTCTATTCTAAACATTTTCTATTAAACTATGTTTGGTGAATTCATTTTGTAACATCCCAAATTGGGAGCCACTAAATTGTGCCCCGATTCGGTGGGTCACATTCTCTCAATCATACCTCCCTATATGCCAAAGGATAAAAAATAGTAGTGAGGTTATAGGGTGTGTCCATGGAGAGACTATGACCTCATGTAAAAGTGTAACATAATGGTATAATATCAAAAGTCAATAGAAGAAGCATTAAATTAACCAGATTGAAGATAAAAATCCAAGACAATAATAAACTAACAATGCTATAATAATTATCATATATAAATGATGATAATGTGATGATTCTATACAAAAAGGAACATGCATGCATGCAACATGCATCTAGTATAGTACATGTATCAAAGGTATAAACGATAAAAGGTATATCTTCGATAGAATCACAAGACACATCTTAGTTCTATTCTACCCTTATCCTAAGAAGAAATCAATCAAACTTCATACAATAAACGCTTTCCTCAGCCCCTCCCTATATCCATGAAGTCTGTACAAGTAACCAATGATGGCCTAAATAGGGTGAAAGATAACACTCAGTAGGCCACCACAAGAAATGTCTAAAAAAGTCCAATATGTGTAATATAAACAAAAAATTGTGCAATATATATATATATATCAGGTATAATAGTAATGAAATTAAAGTGTGATCATGTAAAACCAAACATGGATACCTATAAACAACAGTCAAGATCCCATAAGAAAGGGAAACTGTAAATAATAAATAAACAAGTGATACTATCTAGTCTAGAAACTGTAAACTGATAACCATAATAGGTCTATCTGTAAGCATTGAAAAATATACATCACATCCACACTCTATAATCAAATTTCAACATCCCCAATGGACACACCATATGATAACCTAGGATTTCCATACATGGATATTACATATTTTTTAGATGAATATACATTACATTACACAATCAAATGACCAAAGATCATAATAGTTCAGTGAATTTGGAAAATCATAAAACAAACTTCTAGTCCAGTTAAATATATTCAATGTTTACTATAAATATATTACCCTTTAGTACCCCTACTTAAAACCTTTCTTCACAACCTAAGGAAAGGAAACATAAGGAAGGGTGAGCTAAGATGCTCAATAAGGGTAAACATAAGAGATATATAATCATAACATGAACATAGGTATATGAGAACATGATAATAACATTTGAAAATAATACCTTGTATATCAAAGATCATAATCATTAGTAATGGAATAAATATTGGTAATTCATATGACATGAATCATAATATAATCAAATAACATGAGATAAGAGAGTGTAATAATGTCATAAGACATGGAATTTGTGGCATACAAATAAGTTTAGAAAATGTTATATCAATGATACCTACCAAGACATTAATATCATGTTAGTATTGGGCTAATCAACTATGTACTTGCTTTGGGCATGGGGAGAACTCCCATGTACCCTCTAGTATTGGGCTTAGGATGACTACCTATGTACCCTCTTATTGTGAGCTTGGGATGACCACATGTGTACCCTTTGATCATGTAGAACATTTATCATTACCCAATTCATTAGTGGTAGATATATATACCACCCATAACATTATTAAAAGTATACATATGTGTTCCACAAGAATATAAATCATTAATCATATCAGAATCCATAATAAAGAAATGGGTTTCATAAAGATTTCATCATAACATAACTTATAGAAAAGAAACAGAATTCATAAACATTATTACATAATAAATATAAAACATTTAGATAAAGAATAATAATGTTATCATTGGATAATATACCTAGTAAGTGATGATTAATACCACTGGAATTTATCTTAGATGGAAATTTTTTTGAAGGATATTTTAAAACATTTCTTGAGGAAGATATCCTTTCCACTTTGAAAAATTATTTTTTAAATCATAAAACATTTATAAAACCTTTTTCATTTAAAATAACCTTTAAAAATTATAAATTAATATTTTAAAACCATTTGAAACATATTTTAAATCATTTTTCTTGAAAATTATTAAAAGATCATTTTTGAAAACATTTTTAGAAAATATGGTTTTTAAATAAAACAAATTTTAGAATGAAGAGAGAATAAAATTACATAAAACTTATAATATCATGAAAATAAGGATATTCATGATACAACATGTCAAAAAATCATTATATACACCTTGTAAAAGAATATAAGTGCATAATATAACATGCATCTCAAAGAAGGAAAATTGAGGCAAAATTACCTTACCAATTTTGTAACCTTTGAACCATAAACCCCATGAAATAGAGATCATAAAATTGATATGTAAATACCCATAAATTTAAGGATAAGTATCATATATTACATTCATGGTCAGTATATACACCACACAAAATAAACGAGTGGTGAATATGGCATAAGTATCACAAAAATAAAAGTGAGCGTACACATTAAAACCTAATGTATAATGAATATAAGTTTATCATACATATAACATAGAACCATATTAATATATATAATACCATATATTATTAAATTATGTCTTTATATTACTCATTTATTAACAATTCCATGTTAAAGTTATGTTTTGGGTAATAACTGCTTTGTTTTTTGTACATGTTTTGAATTATTATTCTTGGTCCTCTTACATAGATCATGATTTCATAATATACATAATTATAACCATGATATAAATATCACATATATAAAATATATATTTATTTATGGGGATTTATAAAATATATAGGTAGAAAATAAAATACACCATTCATGGAGATGGTATGCCATACGTAAGCATGAATACTATTTTCATTTTCTTGTCAGATTAAAAGAAATAAATGTATATGATATATTATGATCATAGAATATTTTTTTATGTCATATATATATCACATATGTAGTTTAAAACCATATTATATACATTATATGTAAATCATGAATGAATTAAATCGCTTCGCGAGGTGGTAGTCCACCGTACACATAAACGGTGTTATCGTATTCCCAAAAAATGGAAATCATAAAAGTAAGTGTGATATAACAATTTCAGAATCATAATAACAACATAAAAATAGTATATGTCATAAATAAATAATAAATCAATCATTATTTCCAACCTTTAAATGTGGTAATGTGATAATGGACATCTGTTCGTGAGGCAGTAGTCTGTTGTACACATGAATGATGATTGCATATACCATTTGATGGAAGTGTGTCAAGTTTTAGGTAATAAAATTAACATAAAAATATCTCAGTATATATTAGACACTGATTTTAATATATAAAAACAAAAATAAGAATATTTTAACGTGTTTAATAAATAAATAAAACAAAAATGTTCATTGATGAATGTTACCTATTTTTCTGGTATCTCCTTTTGGTTTTCACCAATGGACTTCCTTGGTTAGATTTATACACAATGAAAGGATTCTATAATTAAGGGAGGGAATTTTGGATAATAACTGGATAAGGTTTGGCTGAACCAAATAGGTTTTTAAGTGTGAAGAAAAGAGAATAAGAGGTGACCTTTTCTAAGAGAGGGGAGGGTCACTCTTGGAATTTCTAAAAATATTAAATTAATTTAAATTAATTTTATATTAGAAATGGCTAAAAAGTGATTTATTTTTAAGATAATATGATTTTGGGTATAAATGAATTCATAAAATTAAAATCTGACATATTTTTACCATTTTTTAATCCTTATCTTTTGGGTTTAACTGTTATTTAATGCTTTTATTCATACCATGACAACATGGATATTTACTCTTTTAGGGTTAATGCTGTTACTATAAAATGACAAATGAAACATAAATGGATCATGTATTACATTTTCAACCTTATCCCAATCAATTGGATGAATTTAAGATTTCTATGAATTTTATATCATTTAATAAAATATTATTTATTATAAAATATCATTAAAATCAATTTTGACACTATTCATTAATTTAATTTTTTTAAAATGTCAATAAAACAATATATCTTTGGAGAAAAACCTCTAACACATCAATAACATGTCAAAGTCATCTATAAAATTTGTTGATAACCTTAATTAATTAAAATTATATTTATTTTAATATTTTTAATATCATTTATTTGATTTTTTCATTAGTTGAATAATTGTTGTATCACTGTTGTGTAATCATTTATGTTGAAATATATCTTATGTATGACCATGTATTAAAAATGTTATACTTATTATAGCATTAGTGTGATAAGTTTGACTTTTCTTAAAACAAAATACTATAATGGAATTAAAGTCATCCAAGTGGCTCCAAGAGGTCATAAATTCTCTACAAGGATAATTTTGGTTAACACCTACTCATAAAATAAAATTATTAGTAGTTCTATGGTAATTTTATAATATTTATAATACTATTTTTACCCTTAATTACTCGATTTACCATTAACCATGGTAATAAAACTACTAACATTAACTATTCATATTGTCTAAAAATAAAAGGGACCTATTTACTAAATTTATACCTTTTTTTTCCAAATATGAAATCCATTTTTTCATAATTTAGAACATATAATTATATAAAATTAACTTAAAATTAATCCTTTAGATAGGGTGAGAAAGTGGGGTTTTAAAGTGAAAATGTTCAAAAGTTTGAAATGTTTTTATATCTGAATTTAAAATGAAAAATATCCTTATGAACAAAATTGTATTAATATATTTATAATTCATATAATTTTACTTTAAAATCAATTCAAAATATAATTGAATATTACATATTATTTAGATGAAAAGTAGTTTTCAATTAAAATCTTTTATTTTTCATTATTCATCAAAAAAATGAATCTTCTCAGTAAAATACCAAAAATTCCTCCAATCTAATTTTGATATTAAAATTAAAAATAATAAGTTTATTTTGTAAAATAAAATTTATAAAAGTTTAAAATTTTATTTTTAAAACAAGTTTTCCAATAAAAGGTGGAAAACCGCCTTTTAGAAAAATACAAATTTTTATGCTTAAGAAATGGATTTGTTCTTATTTTATGCTTATAAAACTTATTAGATGAATTTAAAGACATTTCATTGAATATATTACATATAAATTAATTTTTTTCACTTATATTGATTGATTTAATTTACTGAGATAAAATTACATTATAGGAATAAAAATAGTTATTCATAAAAAACACATCCTTTATTTTCAATTGGTTTTTGTCTTCATAATTAATTGGTCACAAAAGAATTCATTTTATAAAAATTTTTAAACCATATTTTTATAATTCTACTAATAATATTCATTCTATATATTCCAATATCTAGGTGATAACTATTGTATTAAATATTAATAGTATATTGTTGTTCGGTAAAACCTGGCCTTGCATGTAACAAAATCTATCGAAGGAACTCACTTTTGTGTGAAACACAAAATTAGTGTCACATGTACTGCAATATAAAATCTATGTTGCATGTAGCACAATATTAACTTTTTTTTTTTCTGTATAAAGAAATCTTGAATTTTTGTAGCATTAAATTCAAGCCATCAAATAATTTTAATTTATTTGAAAATAATTAATAAAAAATTAGGGTGTTACGTTATACTCCCCTTAAAATGAATTTATCCCTCAAAATTCATCTGGGTCATCAAAGTTTTAATGCATTAAAGTGAATTTCAAAGAATCCCACATCATAATAATTAATACTAAAACTACCATTAAAAAGGGAAAGATTTAAACTTAATAGTTACCCAAAGTAACTCATAACTAGGTTTCCACATATGAGAACAGAGTTTTCAAGTGAAAGTGTGGACATAGAAGAGAAATATAACTATCATTTTTTATGGAGATTGATAGGGAACATGATCATTATAAATTTAATCACCAAAAAACAATAAATTAATGATGATCTAAGGGACGGTATGATTCATTGAAAATAATGGTATTAGGATAACAATTTTTTATACTTTTCCTAAAGTTTAAAAATTTTCACAAGAAGATTTCATTACTTGATTTAATTAAATTTTATAAAAAAAATCTCATACATCAATTGTTCCTTGATCAATTTTATACTTCATATCTTACTCTAAGAAATGAATATGAAATTGTAATGCCTGAATAACTAGTGAATCATAATATCCATAATGGGATAATAAGTAATTACTTCTATCTATAGATATAATAAGAAAAAACAAACAAAAAATTAAAACATGTTATCCAATACGAATAAATCATAAAATTATGAAACATTAATCTCTAAAACCTCATTAAAAGGTAAAAATAAAACTTTTCATAAATAGTTAACCTTTTGAACCTTTCAAAAGATTAAAATCCAAAATTTTATAAATAAGGTCACTAAAATTCTCAAAATCAACATGAAATTAATCCCCCATATATCATAAAGTACCTTTTTATTATCACACACCAAACATGTGAATACCTTCATCATGTATTGTATTGAAACATGGTAATAACCTCAATAACCATAAATCCTTATTGAAAACATGCATATTTTATTATTCTTAATACATATTATTGTATATATTCCTTAAATTCAAAAATGTTGTAAAATCCATCCATGATTTCATAAACCACATTTTCAACAAGTCATCAATAAGTTCCAAGGTAATTAGTACTATCCAATTTAATATATATAAATAAATCATCTCTTTATATCAAAATTATTATCTCAACATTGGGGACATATTAAGGGTTACCTTCCCTTAATCATGATTTTTTTCCATAAAATATATCCTTTCCATTAAATCACTTTTCAAGGTTACCAGTACTATTCAACATATTCTTTCAAATCCTTAATGAAAAAATTTTACTAAACAATACTTATATATTTCTCAATTCATAATTATTGAATACAAATACATAAATACTTCAATCCTTCCACTTTAATTATTGTCATAGAATAGGTCTTTCCTTGGTCTAGAAGTAAATTTTGGGTTAGGGAATCAAGTTGGGTAATTACCTTGTTCTCAAAATATAATAAATTGAACTCCTTGGGAAATTTTTCACTCTATGACCTTTTTTCCACATATATGACAACTTTTCCTCAATTTAAAATATTCCTTCAGGTTTTCTTCCCACCTTATTAACATGTAGGAATCCATGTCTTCTTTATTGTATGTTCATTAACACATGAAATTTCATAAAAGTATATATTCATATTATTTTATGTGTTATGTGTCTCACTGAAGTTCTTTTTGTTAATCATATATCACAATAGCTGATTAGGAATAACCACAACATTATTAACTCTATTCATCATCCCATTTGACTAATCATCAAATTTTTTTCCATCAAACATAACATTAACATGGTCCCTTTGGGTTCCAATCATTACCTATGACCAAAAGCATAGTGTGAGTATCACTAATCATAGTGGGGAACCACATAATCCTGAAAAATAACTTATAGGAAGTCTAAATCATGACACCTTATTATTTACCCTATGAAACCTTAGGTTTATCCTAGTTCATTCATATAAATCTTCTATTTAAGTCATTCTTGATGGTTTGTAAAGAGTTTAGAATTTACAAATCATTTCTACCGGGAGTGTAAAACCAGGTGTGTAGAAAGACCCATTTTCATGCACTAGTTCCCAATCGATTATAGAAAAATATAGTGTTTTTGGTACTATTAATCCTAGGTACATCTGTTCTAGAGTCACATCCACTTATATTATCCAAACATGGATGTGTTACTAGGAAACCACTCGCTCTATCCTTCACCAAAATTCCATAAAAATTTAATATACTTTAACTCATACTTATACTTATCCTTATAGATATGCCTACACATATCCTTAGAAATATATTTAGGTATATCACTAATTTTTTTCTCAAACTACTTTCCAATGGTTGAGTAAACCGTTTATTTTATACCAACTATAACATCCCAGGATTTTTATATATGGATATTACATCTTTTTAGATGAATATTCATCACATTACACAATCACATGCCTATAGACCATAAAATTTTAGTGAATTTGGAAACATGGAACACAAAATTTTAGTCTAGTGAGTGATATTCAATGTTTCCCACAAATATATTCCCCCGTTTTACCCCTACTTAAAACCTTTCTTCATAACATGGGAAAATTAAACATATATAAGGGTGATATATACTGATTAGTAAGGGTAAACATAAGAGATATAAAATAATAATATGAAAATAGGGGTATGATAACATTAACATAAAATTTTAAAAGCATACCATATATATCAAAGATCATAATCATGAATCATGGAATAATGATTTGCAGTTTATAAGGCATGAATCATAACATAATCAAATAACATGGTCCATGAGAGTGTAATAATGACATAAGTCATGGAATTTTTGACATAAACATATGTTTATAAAATATTATGTCAATGATACTGAACAAGACATTAATATCATGTTAGGCTTGGGATAATCACCCATGTACTTGAATCGGGCTTGGGATGACCTCCCTTGTACCCTCTAGTTTTGAGCTTAGGATGACCTCTTGTGTGCCCTCTTATTGTGGGCTTGGTATGACCATCCATGTAACCTTTGAACCCATAGAATATTTATAATTACTTAATGCATTGAAGAGAGATATAGGTCCCACTCTTCACATAATTAAAACCATACATATGTGTTCCACAAGGGTATAAATCATTCATCATATGAGAACCCATAATAAAGAAATGGGTTTCATAAATATTTCATTATAACATAACTCATTTAAAAGAAAACAATTCAAAAACATCATGCAATCATAAACATAATAATTTTAGAGAAAGAATAATAATGTTATATTTGGATCATATTTCTAATAAAGCATGAGTAATACTGAAAAAAGTCATATTAGCTGGAAAATAATTTTGAAATATCTTTTTAAAACATCTCTTGAGTAAAATATCCTTTTTCTTTGAAAAATACATTTTCAAATCATAAAATTTTTTGAAAAACGTTTTAATTTAAAATAAAATTTAAAAATTATAAAGGAATATTTTAAAACCATTTTAAACATCTTTTAAATCATTTTCCTTGAAAACTCTTAAAAGATCATTTTTGAAAATATTTTTAGACAACCAGGTTTTTGAATAAAAAAAATTCCAACCGAAGAGAGAATAACATTAAATGAATCTTATAATAAAATTAAAATAAGTACATTAGTGATAAAACATTTCAAATGTAATTATATAAACCTCATAATATAATATAGTTTCATAACATTACATGCATCCAAAAGAAGGTATATTGAGACAAAATTACCTTACCGATTTGGTAACTTTTGAACTGTAAACCCCATGAAAGAGAGATATTCAAATGGATATGTAAATACCCATAAATTTAAGGATAAGGATAATATATTTCATTCATGTATATTATATATACCACAAAAAATAAATGTGTGGTGAATATGGCATAAGTCTCACAGAAATAAAAGTGAGACTTGAAATCCCCTTACCACATGTCTTGACTTTCTTCGTACACGTTCAAACCTCCTATATAATAAATATAAGTTTATCATAAATATAAAAAATTACCATATTAATATAAATAATACCATATATTATTTACTCATGACTTTATATTACTCATTTATCAAAAATTCCATGTTGAAGTTATGTTTAGGGTAATAACCGCTTGGTTTTTTTGTACATGTTTTGACTTGTTATTCCTGGTTTTCTTACATAGATAATTATTTAATCACATAAATAATGATAAAAATTATATAAATATAACATATATTTAGTATATATTTATTTATTGTGATTTTTAAAAGATATAGATATAATATAAAATACACCATTCATGATGATGATAGGTCATACGTTCGAATGAATGCTATTTTCATTTTATTGTCAGATTAATAGAAAGAAAAGTATATAAAATATTTTCATTCCAAATTCATTTTTATTTCTTATACATAAAATAATTTTTTATAACCATCCTTAAAACATTCCATGTAAATATTTAATGAATCACATCATTTTGTGAGGCGGTAGTCTGCGTACACACGAATGATGTTATCATATTCCCACAAAATGGAAAACATAGAGGTAAGTGTTATATAAGAATTTTATAATAATAATAGAAAAATAAAACTAATTTATATTATATATAAACTATAAATACATTATTATTTTAAACTTTTAAAGGTGGTAATGGAAGTAAGAATGACATCAGCTCGAGAGTCAGTAGTCCACCGTACACATGAATGATGACTGCGTATCCCATTTGATGGAAGTGTGTGAAGTTGTTGGTAATACACTTAAAATAAAAGCATATCAATATATTTAATATACTCTATATATTATATAAATATTAAATAAAACAATTTAAAGTTTTTAAGAAAGAAATAAAATAAAAATGTTCATTGATGAATGTTACCTCTTCTTCGGATATCTCTTTTTGGTTTGCACCAAAGGACTTCCTTGGTTGGATTTATACACAAAATAAGTATGCTAGGATAAATAAAGGTAATTTGGGAGGATATTTGGATAGTTTTTTATGAAAAACATTTGTTGTGAAGTGCGAAGAAAAGAGAATAATACGTTCCCTTTTATAAGAGAAGGGAGAGGCACTCTTGGAATTTATCAAAATATTAAATTAATGTAAATTAATTTTCAATTAAAAATTGATAAAAAGTGATTTATTTTAAATATAATATTACTATGGGTTGAACTAAATTAATCAAACTAAAATTAGACATATTTTTACTTATTTTTAATCCTTATCTTCTGGTTTTAACACTTATTTAACTCCTTTTATTCTTACAATGACAACATGAAATTTTACTCTTTTAAGGTTAATATTATCTTTAAAAGAATACCAAATGAACCATATATGGATCATGGATGAAATTTTAAATCTTATCCAATTTTTTTTACCTAATTTAATATTTTTATGAATTTTATGTCATTTAATTAAATATTATTTATTTTAAAATATCATTAATGTCAATTTTTACACTATTCATTACTTTGGCTTTTAAAAAATATCAATACAACAATATATCTTAAAAAAAGCATATAAAAAATCAATAAAATGTTAAATTAATATATAAAATTCTTGGATCACCTTAACAAATTCATTTTTTTAATATTTTTAATATCATTTATTTGATTGTTTCATTAATTGAATAATTATTGCATCACTATTGTGAAAGTATTAAGGTAATTATTTCTTCACTAAAAATTAAAAATAAATTTCCATGATGAAGATAAATATTTTATATTTACAAATACTATTTATGGTTGAATATATCTTCTATATTACAACATATTAAAAATGTTATACTTATTAAAAACATTTGTGTGGCAAGTTTGTCTTTTCTTAAAATAAAATACTATTAGGGGATTAAAGTCATCCAAGTGGCTCCAATAGGTCATAAATTCGTACCAAGGATTATTTGTATTAATATATTTATAATTTAACTAATTTTAATTTAAAAAAAATTCAAAATATAATTTAACATTATATCTTATTTAGATGAAAAGACAATTTTAAATTAAAATCCAATTTTTTTTACTATTTATCTAAAAATAAATCTTCTTAGAAAAATAAAAAAAATTCACCCCAAGATAATTTTGATATTTTTTTTTCAAAAAATAAGTTTTTTTTCAAATAAAATTTATTAAAGTGTCAAATTTTTGTTTTAAAACAAGTCTTCCATTAAAAGGTGAAAAAACTATCTTTTAGAAAAATACAACCTTTTTATCCTTAAAAAATGGATTTGTTCTTATTTATGCCTATAAAACTTATTTTATGACTTTAAAAACATTTAGTTTAATATATATAATAAAAAATAAGATCATTCACTAACATTGATTAATTTAATTAACTAAAATAAAACACCTTTATGGGAATAAAAATAGTTTTTCATAAAAAATACATTTTTTTTAATTTTTAATTGGAGTTTATCTTAATAATTAATTGCTCTACAAAGAATGAATTTTATAAACATGTGTAAACCATATTTTAATAATTCCATTAATTTTATTCATTCCCTCAATTCCAATATTTTGGTGATAACTATTATATTAAATATTAATAGTATATTGTTGTTTAGTAAAACTATGTCTTGCGTGTAACACAATCCATCGAAGGAACTCATTATTGTGTGTAACACAAGACAAATTTAGTGTTTTTAATATTACAATCCAAACTATGTTTTGAGTGTAGCACAATCTTTTCTTGGTGTTGTGTATAAAGAAAACATGACTTTTTGTAGTGTGCAATACAATCCATAAAATAATTTGAATTTATCTGAAAAAAATTCATAAAATCTTGAAGTGTTACAGACTATGTAATCTAGTGTTAATATCCATAATTGACACACCTTTTAATCCAATTTATGACCATGAAGGGATTAATCCAAGATATAAAAGACCATTAAATCCTCATCAAGTCCTAATAGAATATCAATAGAAACTTGGTAAAAATTTGGGTGGAGTCCAAGGAGCATGTCAACAGATCATGTACAATGTGAATCAAAGAAGACCGAATCCAAGGGATAGAAAGGCCTATGGAATCCTATAGAATTAATATCCAAGGAGAATTCATATCCAAGTAATCCTCTACAATAATCAAGATCCATGGAGTAGAAATTTCCATGGTGTCCTATGGAATTACGATCCAAGGAACATGTCCAAGGAATCCACTACCATAATCAATTCATTATATCAATTCATTCATCATTTCATAAGCATTCACATTCAATGAGTTCATACAAATCATTTAGAAAATTACTAAAAAATCCATTTAATAAATAGAACAATTAAACATCATGTAATCACATGGAAAAGAGGCTTAACCTTCTCCTAATCAATCATTCAAGTCTCAATCAATTTATCAAGGCTCCCAAAAAAGTGGCAAGATAACACTCACCTAGAGAGTTGGTATAAAATAGGCTGATACAAAGGCACACCCCATGGGTATCCTAGGTTGGTCCTAATAACCTCCAAAAATCACAATGGTTATCAAAGGGAAACGTAACAGGTTCCAAATGATTCATTTAAGGTGTTCAATTAATTTTTGGGTCAGTACTGGAAAGTAAGTTGTGAGGAACAACTACAACAGGGTATATAAAACACCAAAACTTGAGGTAAAGGTATAAACCACCTACCATATACATGTGGTAGAATACTCATCTAGTATCGACCTCATATTTAGTATATATTAGAATAAATAAGAACTATAGACAAAAAACCAGAAAATAGGGCATATTAGCTTACACCTAAATAACTTCGTCGATACGAGGAAAAAAAAGAATGACACAAGATAATCAAATAACTTATTGACATCGATCCAATGAGATGATCAAAACTTGAATCCGATTTTTGATGATGAATTGGAAGGAAATACTAGATTTAGGCACATAAGGAGCTCTTATGAGAGGAAAGAGATCTCCCTACTCATTGTAAATAAGAAATAAGAAAAAGGTTTTATGTTATAAAATCATGATGAAAAAATGGTAAATTCACCCAAAAAAATTGGATCACATATTTTAGCCACACTATTGGACAAACCATGCACCAACCATGTTCCCTTATCTATCTAAGACCCCCCTTACATAGTTAGGGTGCATGTTTAGACAAACTGTGTGCTGAATGTGTGCTAAGGATCTATAAAAGTTCTATAACATCTCACATGGGAATACGCCTCAGGTTGTATAGTTTCCTCAAATCATGTAGCCTCAAGATTCCCTATGTCTATCCCCACATGGTTTACTCAAAACATGTGTCTTGGTTTGTATGATTTCTATTAACCATGTGGACCATCTTCTTTTTCCAAAAACTAAGCCTCCAAGATTCGAACAAGACCTACACACCCCTGAAACTCTCATGATCTCATTAGGAACTCACATTAGGTAAAAACAAGGAGTTAAACTGAAAATTAAAAGACCTGTACCTCATAGAAAAACCTGGAATCTTACAATCTTTCCCCAATGAAGTAATTCATCCTTGAATTTCCCTTCCAAGGGTAGTCAAGAATCACTTGAGAAAAACTACGACCACTTATCATGTGCATTGATATCCCACTCCCAAGTCTTATCTTATAAATGGCCATGATTCCATAACAAACTTTCTAGAGGAACTAATTGGTCTTGGAGAACCTTTATGATCCTATCAATGATATGAATATTATGATCTTCAAAGGACACACATACCTATATCTAAACCTCATATAGATTCTAAGTGTGAGATGAGTCTGAATGATAATGGCACAACTGAGATACATAGAGGACATCATGCATGGAACGGTACCTCTGAGGTAACTATAACCATTATGATATTGGTATGAATCACTCCAAAAATCTTGAATGGATCAACATATCACAATGAAAGATTAACCTCTATCATAATACATCTGTGTCCCATCCTTAGTGAGATATGTAAAAAGACCCAATCCCCAATCCCAAACTCTAGAGGTTGTTGATGGAGATTGTTGTAAGATTTTAGTATAGATTGTGTAGTAGCCATCCAATTTTGAATTAGATGGACCAAATTCGAAGTCTCCTACACAAGACACTATCCAAGTATCACCACCTATCCTACCTCTAACTATCTTAGGGGTGATCGGCATGGTCTATACTCAAAATCCTCATAAGGTTCCATTTTTATAGTCTCCTAATAACTATTATTGTATGATAACTCATCTAGGGGTATATGCCTCTCCCAAGAGCCCCAAAAAAATAAAGGACACATTATCATAGCATATTCTTAAGCATAAAAATCATTTTATTTGACTGGCCATCAACCTGAGGGTGGTATCATGCTCAGGATCAATTATATACCCAACTCCCTCTATAAAATATTCCATAAGAAATATGTAAACTAGAAATCCCTATCTAATAACATGGTTTGAGTAACCCCATGAAAGAAAAAAATATCATGGATATAAAATCTCCCAAGATCATCTACTGAGAAGGCCTCCCTAATTGATATGAAATTAGCGACCTTCATGAGCCTATCTACAAAAAACCATAATGCATCACTACCTCCTGGTGACCTCGACAACCCAGTCACAAAATCCATCACAACATCATCTCATTTCCACTTGGGAATAGGTGACTATGATAAAAGCCTAGATGATCACTAATGTTCTGCATTCACCTACTGATAGGTGGAACACCTCATGAAAAAACCAACTACCTCATGTTTCATCCCCAACCACCAGTATTGATGAAGCAAGTCATGATACATCTTGGTAAAGTCAGGATGCACTATCCAAACTGGGGCATGAAATTTCTACATCATCTCCCTTCGTATGTCTACTAAACCCCACACATGACCATGAATACATATAATTTCATCCTCTTAAATAGTCCAAATAGGAGGTGGGTCCTCACCTTCCATACTCTTTAGCAGGTGTACACCCTCAACATCAGATAACTCTCTCATCCTCACTCTATCCATAAGAGTGTATGTAACTAAAAAGGATGATGGAAAAGTCTACCCAAGACTATCTTGAACCTCCAAATGAATCTATGAAATTAAGTCCATAAGATTCCACTCACTACTGGACTCCTGAACTACCTATATTTGAGTCCTTCTGATCAATGCCTTAGAAACCACATTTCCGTTTTTAGGGGTATAGACAATATGAAAGCCAAAATTACTATAGGTATTACACCCACCTTAATTCCCTCAAATTAAAGTCATGAGGTGTAAATATATACTCGAGGATTTTGTGGTCCATGTACACCAAAAAATTCCCTCCTAGTAAATAATTCCTCCAATAATGCAAGGCATGTACCACAACAGCCAACTCGAGATCATGTACCAAGTAGTTCTTCCCATGTGGCCTCAACTAATGATACCCATATGCAACAACTCAATCTTCCTACATTATAAATACTCCCAAGAAAATACCTAATTCATCATAATAGACTGTATTAATTCTACTTAGATCTAGAATAATTAAGATAGATGATGAATTAAATCCCCCTTTGAGCTCCTGAAAGGATGTCTTGTAGATATATGACAATACAAACTTCAGACACTTCTTATTCAAGTATGTAAGAGGAGATAACCTGAACTCAAATCAATCTTTGAGAAACCCATTCTCCTCAAATATGGTATAAGATATTTTCTATCCATGTAAAAGGATACCATTCTTAACCGTCAACTGGTTCAATTTTCAGTAATCCATTCACACCCTAAGGGTACCATCCGCATTTTTTAAAAAAATTATAGGAAAACTCAACATAGAAGTACAAGGGAATATAAACCCCGTTTACTCCATGTACTTTATCTGCCTCTTGAGATCCTTCAACTCTATAGTATCCATCCTGTAAAGATAAATGGATACCGATGTAGCTCCTAAAAATAGTTTTATGGAGAAATCTACCTCTCTATTAGGAGGTAAACCAGAAAATTCATCCATGAAGATATCTCTAAAATGATCAACCACTAGAGGGAAATATTCCTAATGCAATCCCTGATCATTCAGATATAAAACAAAAATCTGGTCTGTCATCCTTACCATATATAGATGTTGTGGTCCAGATAGGCTTGCCTAGACATCCCACTCACCCTTGTGAATAAAAACTTCACCCTCTGGTGATGTGAAGTTCACCCTTAGATGATAAAAATCTACATGGTATCAATAAGAAAATAGCTATTCCATCCCAAGTATGATGTAGAAATCATTCATCTTGAATAAAAAATGATTCCACATGAAGTGACACCCACCATCCTCAAGGTGGAACTCCCTACAATAGTATACATTCTCCGTTCTAATCCCCAAAAGAGAATCTAAGCTCATAATGCCATCAAAAAACTGATCGACAAGCCCAAGGATCTCCAAAATAGGTAAAAATATGAAACTATGAGATGAACATGCATTAAAAAGAGTAGATACTAGAGTATAGGATACTTATATTCTACCTGTCACCATAGATAGAACAACACTTTTCTTCTAAAGTGTAGGATATACAAAATATATATGGCTTAAACCACAACCCTACAAAACAAACTCACTACCCAGAGTAATACCACTCTTATTTATAGATAATACTAGTCCTTATATGACTTTTATATGACCACCAACTCACCCTTAATGACTGGAAATACTCCTTCCCCTAGCCTAATGTGGATCTACGAATCCCACTCATGAACCTTGAATCAGAGTTGATCCCATTACACTAACTACTAGAGGGAATGTCTTGTATAAATGCTGTAATTAGCCCATCCTTCTGCAACATCATCACTTGACCCAGTCTCTATAAAATTGATTTATCATATGCCCCCATCTAAAATAATGGTTATAGGATATAACACTACCATTACTAATAGTCTGGATGGTACTATGATCTTGATAAGCCTCAAAACGACTCTTCCTTCCACTAAAAGCTGAAAAACTGGGTAAAGAGGATAAACTACCCTGTTCTGTGCCCCCATATTCCCTCAATTTATTATCAGTAATAAGCACATGATTTAATATCTCTTTAATAATAGTGAAACTAAACATGATGAACTACAATCGAATGAAATTACCGGGACCTTCCTTGAATTATCTCGCCCTCGATATCACATCAGTAAGATAAATCAGCACAAAACACTAAAGATCTGTAAAGCGTGCTGAATACTCTGTAAGAGTCATTAGTCTTTGCTCCAGATGCATAAAATCACTAGCCCACTCTACTATCAGGGTCTCAAAAAATAAGTAATTATAAAACCTTGATTATAAATCCCTCCAAACCATATCTCAGAGTGTATTATCTTGGTTTAAAACATCCCATCAACACTTATCTACTCCTTAAATCATATATGTCGTGAGCTTCACTATCATCTCATGAGGAGTTTCTAGATGATAAAAAAAATAAAAAATGTAGTATCAAGACATAACTCAATAGCCTATATACCGCAATCCCTTGAAAATGTTGGAGGATTTTGGTTCCGGAACACACACGTTAGCTCTTCCATTGACAAGGTAGGCTATAATGACCCTTTAAAAATCTTCATAAAGCACACAAAACTCTCATGGAATTGTGCCTCATCACCCATATTTGATACAACTACTGGTGAAATAGCAAGAACTATAGGAGGATATACTAGGATCCCATGGCCCACCACCTCTAGATCATGGTCATCAGAACTCTCCTGGAATATGACGAGAGGTTTATGTGGTGGAATATCTCTACAATGAAAAACAAATACCTCATAAAATATCAATAAAGAGAAGTTCACATCTAAAAGCATAGGATTAGTCAAATACTTCCTAAAAAAAACCACACCCCTCTTCCTACTCCTAAATCTAGGATTGGGTATAAGAAACTACTATAAAAAGTACCAGAGACACTGCCTACTACCCACTCTAAAGAAGTGTCAAGGTCAAGTTCTCTATTTCAAAATTTTCAATTCCATTTAAATTTACATTTATTCTCAATTCTATTTAAATGTATGAACCAAATGGGTCACCAATTACAATCCATAAGGTTCCATAGACTACATGAACTGAAGTTTTTCATCCATTTAATCCATACCATAACACGTTCCAGTCCATACGACCACGGTCCATAACTCAACATTCCATAGTTGACAGCTTATGGTTTCTGCTATAGCCTAAGCAGGAAAACATTATTTAAGTTATCATAGGAACTATAAGTACCAACCATGTTTACCAACTACCTAAACAAATAATCTATCAAAATAATAGATATATCACTCAAGGCACACAATAATAATATCATGCAGTCAAGAAATGCATCCTATATGGAAATGAATAATGAATGGCATGTTAATTCTAACAAGTGCCTAAAATGATGAATGAGATGGAATACCCTCATATCATTGGTCCATGATAAAATAAAATACTCAATCATAACAATAATAACATCAAAATTAAATCACATCACCCAATGGTAGAATTAAATCAGCTGCAATAGGAAAAATCCAATTTTTTTTTCTATTCTAGGCAATTTGTATTTTTCCCATATGTGGGTTAGCTACTCCCAAGCACAACTCATTACCAAATTAAAATAACTTCATAATATCCTATATATTGTCTCAAAATACAAAATTTAGGAATGAAAATTATTTGATACCACTTTGTAACATCCGATCTCGGGAGCCACTAAACAGTTCCTCAAGCTAGTGGGTCACAGGGCCTCAAGCGCGCCTCCCCGTATGCTAGATGATGTCGACTAGTGGCGAGGGAATAAGGTGTGTCTATGGTCGTATTATTATCTCATGTTAGAGTGTAACGTAGCAGTATAATATCAAAAATCAATAGCAGAGGTAGTAAATCAACTAGAAAGAAGATAAACATCATGGTTAGTAATAAATAAACAATTCCAGAAGCAGTATCATATATAAATGATGATCATGTAATGAGTCTATACAAAAAGGAATAGGAAGGAATTTAAATGGAATGCAACATTCATCACTAACCACATATATTTTTTTCACACATAGAATGAGGGTAATAGATCTATGTAATTTTTTGGAATCTATAGCTTCTCATGATGCGCTGGTCATCTGCTATGCTATGCTGGGATCCCTCCATTAGATGGTGTAAACATCATTCACATGGATAACCTTGGATTTAATTACTTTAAAACCCTAAATATTCTTTTTTTTCATTATTGGTCTATAGAAAAACTTTATTTATTTATAAAACAACTATAACTAACAAACTATAGCATCACGAGCCTTATATCGATCCTGTTCTCCCCTGATCCTATGAAAAAATCAATCATTGTATAGTGGGAGCTTTCCCTGGTCCCTACCTGCACCCATGAAGTATGTATGGGTACCCAACGGTGGCCCAAGTAGGGTGTGAGATAACACTCAGTAGGCCACCACCAATGATGTCTATTACAATACCATTCTGTGTAGTATAAAAAAATTAGTATGTAATATATATATCATCTATAACTGTAATTAAAGTAAAGTGTGATGCAATCTAGACAAACATGGCTGCCTGCAAACAATATTAAAGATCCTATAATCAAGGGAAGTTATAAAGAATAAATAAACAAGTGATATTGTCCAGTTTAGTAACTATAAACTGATACCCATACCGAGGATATTTGTAAGCATAAAAAATATCCACCATGGCCATGCTATATAATCAAGTGTAAATATTCACAATTTCCATGCCTTGTAATCTAGTTTTAATATTAAAAATGGATACACTATATAAACTAGTGCCATAACATGATGGGATAGATCTAATGTATAATTGACCAAGTATTACTCATCAAGTCCTAAGAGAATCTCGATGGAAACTTGGTACAGAATTGGGCAATGTCCAAGGAGCATGTCAACAGAGCATGTCCAATGTGAGTCCAAGAAAGCCAGATCCAAGGGGTAGAAAGGCCTGTGGTATTCTACAGTATCGAGATCTAAGGAAAAATCATATCCAAATCATCTGCTAACACAATCAAGACCCATGGAGTATAAATTTTAATGGAATGCTATGTAATCAGGATACAAGCAGATCATCTAAGGAATCCGCTACCATAATCAATTCATCATCTCAATTCATTCATCATTTCATAACCATTCAAATTCCTTTATTATTTCCAAATCATTTACACAATTTCTATAAAATTCATTTAAACAATCAATCAATTAAACACCTTGTAATCACATAAAAAAGAGGTTTAACATTCTTCTAATCAATCATTCAAGTATCGTTCAATTTATCAAGGCTCTCAAAACAAGTGGCAAGATCATACTCACTCAGTGGAGTGGTATAAAATAGTAAGATACAAATTCACACACCATGAGTGGCCTAGGTTGGGACTAAAAACCTCCAACAATTACAATGGTGCTCAAAGGTAAACCTAATAGGTTCCAAATGATTCATTCAAGGCGTTAAATTAATTTTAGGGGAAATTCAAAAAATTATGGTGTGAAAAACAACTACAATAGGGTATATAAAACACTAAACCTTGAGGTAAAGGTATAGAACAAATACTATATATATATGATAGAACAATCATCCAGTATCAACCTCTCATTCAGTCCAAATTAGAAGAAAAACAAATAACAGATGAAAAGCCTAAAAATAGGGCATATTATCTTGCACAAAAATAAATCCATTGATTTGAAGAAAAATGAATAAAGAAACAATATTATTGAAGAACTTACCATCATAGAACTAATGACACAATAAGCACTTGAATCCAAGTCTTTATGAAGAATCAGAAGAAAATACTAGCTTTGGGCACCCGAGGAGCTCTTATGAGAGAAAAGATATTTCCCTGCATGTTGGAATAAGGAAATAGGAAAGGGGGTTTATTTTTTAAAATAATTATGGAAAAGGGTAAATTTCATGAAAAACACTAGGTTACATGTTTGGGATATACGGTTGGCCAAATCGTGTACTAAACATGCACCCTTATATGTCTAGGAACCCCCCTCTCACGGTCAGGGTTCATGGTTAACAAACCATGCACCGACCATGAACTAAACCTCTATCAATAGTCTGCAACATCTCACATGGGTGTGCACCTCAGGTTTAATGGTTTCCTCAAATAGTGCAGACTCCTTCTATCCTTTATCCATCCCCTCATGGTTTACTCAAACCATGTGGCTTGGGTTATACTTTTTCTACTAATCATGTGGCCAAGTTTCATTTTCCAAAAACCAAGCTTCCAGGCTCTGAGAAATCCCCAGAAACCCCTAAAAATCCCATGATCTCATTAAAAACTCGCACATTTCAAAACAAAAGAGTAAAAAAAATGAAAATATCCTTACCGTATAGGAAAATGATGTATCTTACAAATTTACTAGCCTGAATCCAAATATCCCATAAAAAAGGTGTACTGTCTCTGTATAGATTTCTCAAGTGTAACTTATGGAGACTTAACTTTTGGAGATTCCAAAACTTGAATGAAAAATAGCCATCACACCAAAACTAAATTCTCCCACTTTATAATTTTTTTCCTAGGTTAATTACAACAATATCCCACTTAGATACTATTCTCATTCTTTCAATAAAGTAGATTCTATTCACTCTTTTAGTTCCCTTATGGTTCTTCTCAATAATGCTTCTGATCATCCATGATTCCACTAAAGATACAACTCTATATAAATCTAGATCATGATCTCATATGAATTACTCTATATAATACCTCCAAATTAATCAGTCTCAAGTTTCATCTGAATCATATTAAATACTCATCAACTAATGGTAACATGTACCATGTATCTGAACCATATCTTTATAGACCTTTCATTATTAAAACCCTAACACTATACTTCCATAATCTCAGAGCTATATGATACATCAAACCCCAATGATACCATTATAACCGACCACTATTAAGAACTCTTATGTTCCATAAAATTTGATATCATTAGACAATAAACACACACTAAAATGCTCAAGCACCTCCTGGTTTCCAATGATCAGTGAAACCAAATCATGAATTGGTACTTTTATCCCATAAAATCCAATGTTGATTATAATACTTCTAGGATCCCATACTTTGTGAAGTTCTTTTAATTAATCTGATGATCTTTTTAAAATTGTTTCACAAAGATAATAAACCAAAGTCTTCATCACTGTCCTTTGTAAGAGAAACATGACCTGAACTTTAATTGTTTATCATACAACATTATTTATACCATTATTGACTTACATGAAGGATTTTAAGACTAGATAATAATAACATTCCTATTTATATACTTTAGAGTAACTTTGGAAGATATTTTCCTAATCATAATATTTTATTATTTCTGTATATTTCAACTAAACCCAAAAAAACAACTTGTACCACCATTTTTTGAACCTGCAACTTGAAAACACCATCGAAGATAATTTCAATGAAATATATCCCCAATGGATCATCCACATTATTATAAATTATTACAAATTTTATCCATGGAACCTTATAGTATTCCAGGCTAGTCTCCTCAAACTATAGTCAATCAGAACCATTATATCTTCCAAAACTCCCTTTACTCCACAAACAACCATCTTCTAGACCATTATTGAGTCCACATCACCCTTTTAGGTTCTTAATTATGAAGGAACCAAGGAATCCTTAGCCTTATTATCTGATGAATAACACCCACACTTATTATACCCCATATTTGATGAAGGTACTTGAGTATAATGTCTCCTGTGATACCACTAGAACTTAGACACCTTATAATACTTCAATATACCTTTCTTGTGATTATGAAAAACTTGAAAAAAACTATATATTATGGTATTTTTACATCCATGACATGACACCATACTTATAAATTTCATATTCTAGAGTTTTAATTCTTTTCCAAACTCATCCATAACTATTAATCTCCCAAAGTTAATCCCATTCCTTCCAACAAAACTTCTTCTATTCCTCTAACTAATCATCATAGTAAAATTTTGATTGTACGGGACTATAACATAAACCTAATTCAAATCCTTTTTTGGATAGAAAAATCCCATCCTTGAGTCTTACATATCATACACACACTCTCTCTTAGATTTTTATCAATGATAACCCTAGAATGAATTCTTATGACTTTAAGTGATATGGAAAAAATCTTGGTAGTTTTGAATACCACCCCTAGATAATAGTATTTGTGGAACCATTAGATGTTATAACTTCTAGGAACTGAATTTATATTTCCTGGAGTCCTACTATAATATCCATTTTAGGGAACCATACAAACTTTAATCAACCTAAACTTCAATCACTTAAAAAATTGGTGCCTTTTAATTCACCACTGAAGCCTCCTTCCGGGAACATGCATCATGTAACATAAAAACAATAATATAGAGTGACCCCTTACTATGTCACCAAGATATTATAGTCTTAAAAAATTCTTGATTCTAGCTGACTCACTATCGAAATAGGACTTAAAAACCCTCTTGGAGAATCAATACAAAATTCCTCCAAGATTTATAACTTCCACCATTGAACAATCAAACCATACCATAACTGTACAACACTATCTTCTAAAATTTAGTGAGTTCCCACTGGATCTAGACAATATAAG
This sequence comes from Viscum album, assembly GCA_963277665.1. Taxonomy (NCBI): domain Eukaryota; kingdom Viridiplantae; phylum Streptophyta; class Magnoliopsida; order Santalales; family Viscaceae; genus Viscum; species Viscum album. The sequence goes on along the minus strand of OY728165.1, from coordinate 165,467,430 downwards.
GAATGTGACTATATGTGGAAGTCTTCAGTAGTCTACACTATTTTATAAAATCTATCTCGATGAATGGTTCATACAACTAGACCAAACCATCATGGAGGAATTCCAATATCCTAGCATCACCAATAGTACATCCACTATCTTGGTTGGCAACATCCTTTTAGAAACTAATAAACCACCTCACTAGGGGAACCAAAAAATCTTCTAATAAATATCGTTATGACATATCAATAAAAAAACATTCCTCAAGACACTATATATTCAAGAAGAACTTTTTTATCCTAGAAACCTTTGGTACCACCACTATCATCTAAGCGACACCTTTAAAGTCCTTGATAAACTGATTAATAGATTCTTTATAACTATGATTTGATATAACTTTTAAGAAATCTCACACATATTATAAGAACCGAGCATTATAATTTAACCATAATAAGCACACAATTGAAAGAAACAACTTGAAGAACATAGTTCAAGACACTTTTAAGATCTGATGACCCCCATGGCCTTAATGTACAAAACTAGGAAGACAAGGAAACCTAACCACTATTCTAAGTCACCCTACTCTAGTTTTGGATCTCTATTGGTTCACACTTAAGATCTTATTTATAGAAAATAGAAAATAAAATAAGAATTTTATCTAAAAAACATAAGAAAATAAGGGATTATGTGATTTGAAAAATGTGTTCTACATCCATGGGAGAACTATATATTCATTGAAGGAAACATACATACAAGTTATAATGGAATGACTCTATATTATTTAAACCATATGTGACACCTCTAGTGTCATGATGTTTTTTATTTTGGTATTATTTTACATGCCTTGAGTGCAATTGAGTTTTGGTCTAAGAATGTGCAAAATTTTAGTTTTTGGAGGCCTTTTTGGCAGTGCACAATTAGTTCACACAGTTTTCCAAACCATGTAATTCCCATGCGAGTGGACCTATCCTTTGAAAAGAGCTGTATTTCATGGATTCCACATGTTTTTTCACATCATGTAGATCTCCTCAGAATCTATGTGAGGATTGAGGATATTATATACTGAGACACATAATTTGGGAAACCATGTGGCCTCTTAGGAGTAAACCATATGGTTTAAGGTTTTTAAAAGGAAGTGGTGCCTACATTATTGGTGAATGATTTTCCCAACTGTGAGGCTAAACCATGAAATTTATCTAGGTGTTTAAAAATAGGGATTTTACTATTTTAATAGTCTCTATTTTAAGGGTTTTCACACCTCTTCCCCACCTCACGCATCAACCAACCCTCTTAGATCTAAGGAGGAGTTACAACCTCCTCCATAATGGATTATCACCCTCTCTTTAGTATTTTCCAATCTATTTTGAGGTGATTCTTCCTCTATTTCCATCCAACTTCCTTATTCCTCTCTTATCTCATGGATTTAGATTACTAAATGAACCCTAGTTATCATGTGTCTTGATTTTATTATTTATGTTAGTTCTAAAGATGGTTATTTTTATTTCTAGGGGTTGTAGACACCGTTTCTAGTTCTATGGGTGATGTCACTTTTAAAGGCCACATGTTTTGGGATATTTTGGATTGGTTTCCACTTCTTTGAGGTAGGTTTTACTATGAAATTGTTTCATTTTGTAATTCAAATAATTCTTAAACTATTTAAAATATCTTTTTTATAAATTAAAATTATACATGGTAGCCTTATGATGATTTGGAACCATTTTGTTGGGTTTCTTACTTGTAATAATTGGTTTTATATAGTAATTACATGTTTTATTTCTTTAAAGGGAATGTTTTATTATGATATTATTCTTAAGAAATGTCTTATGGATTTTTCAAAATTTTTTTTCAAGAGGAAAAATGGGTTTTAACTTGGTTTTGGTTTTCTATGAAGGGAAATAATGGTTTTAAATGGGGTTTGGTTTTGAGTTGAGGTGTGAAACTCAAAATGATTTATAAAGGTATATTTTAATGTATTTAAAATGGTGATTTGAAATGTGTGTGTAGTTTAACCCTAGTGAAATTCCATGATATATTTATTAAATTGGTTTTACGAGAAATAATTTTACTTTTTTCCTTGTTTGGTTTTCAAATGGAAAGACACTTTTTCAAGGGTATCTTTGAGTAGTTTTAAAAAATGGGTGATTTGTTTGGACCTATTAAAATTATTTAAGTGATGTGTAATGAAAAGTGTGATTGACATAATATATTTAGACATGTGTTTGATTTTATAATATGAGATACCTTATGTAAGGGTGAATTTGAAATGTTTTAAATGTTTTGGTGATTTCTATCTTTCTTCAAATGCAGATTGGAAGTGTCTTATCAAATGCGAAAAGGTATAGGGAATCCAATACATGCTTTGGTATTAAAGTCCAATTTAGAAAATTGGTTTTAAATGGTGTATGTAGATGGAAACCTAGATTTACCCTTTCTTATATACCACTTTTGTGGGTTTTTGATCACTATGAGATGCTTGTTTCTACCCTTGTGTGGGAATGTGATTTTTATGACTTGTGTGCATGTTAAGTGTGTGGGGATTTCCATTATTGGGTGTTAGGGGTGAGGGTACTTATGTTTATACCTTTTGGGTAGACTTGAATTGTTTTATTACACCTCACTCCCATTATTGGTCATGGGATACTGGGTACTAAGTGGAAGATCTAATTATTTTCCTCTATTTGGTTCACACGCTGCTAGTGTTCTATTAAAATGAAATAGGGATAAGTTGGGTTATTCATTACAATGATGCTGGTGTGGGATATGTGGAATATTTTATGGACTTAGCATGTTCTGGTATATAGTTCACATGGTTATACCCATATATGGTTATATTATTGAAACATTAGTGACTTTGGGGTGAACTATGAAACATTCATTTTCTTGATGAGTTGTTGATTGAGAGGAGTCAGATCTAGTGCTTTATTATATCATTCCCCCTTCTTTCTTTGATATAGAACTTCCCTTGTTTTTTTGAAAGTTTATTTTCCTTGTGATATATATATATATATATATATATATGGTTCTTTCTTTTTTTCTTAACCATGTGAGTTGTATTAATTCCTATTAAAACGATTTTTCATGGATGTTTGCAAAAACATATTTTGAGTTTTTTAAATAATCCCGTGTGAGTGCTTTAAAGTGGGTTTCAAAATGGGTTTTGGTTTAAAAGTGGCTTCATCTTGTAAAATGTTTTTTGAAGTAACCATTTTCATTTAGATAATAATAATGAGTTGATTTTGATAAAATTTAATAGTTTGTGTGGTTTTGAAGAATCTTGGTATGATGTATTTATTTTCAAAATATGTGTGTTTGGTTTTGGGAAACAATGGAAAAATGTTTTGAATGTGGAACATGAAATTGTTTAATTTTCGTGAATTATATATATGTAAAGTTGTCATTATAGTTTTTTTAAATTAACATTAATGAATTTACATGTGAAATGAATTGAATAGGTTTTTTTGTTATGGTGACCTACTAGGTTTTTATCTCGCACCTATATCATTTCAGGTTCTAGTTTCTCAGTTGGATCCTTCTTGTTCATCATGGCAAACGTGGGGTGAGTTAGATAGTGGTGAGAAATTAGAGATTTCTTGGAGTTTGTTTTAGGGTTGGCTCATGTGGGTTGGATTGTAGTGGTTTTATTTTGGTTATTTTTAATTTTGATTTGTCCAGTATCTATATCACTTTGTTTGTGGATGCTGATTTAGTATATGAAAATGGTATGGATCATAGTAGTTGTTTGTGACATGTTTTTCATGTAGTTTAATTTTTTTGTTGTTATTTATATATATTTTGAGAAAAATAATTCCCAAAAGTTTATATATGATGACCAAGAACTTGTTTCCTTCCCATGGGGATCAAGAACTCCCTTTGGGACTTGTGATGAATCATGTTGGGTGCCTTTACTGATGGAAGTATGAGATGATTATTTACAAAATAATATCATAAGAGGTTTGGGTTTTACTTTATTAGGATACTAATCCTCTTGTGTCTCCCATTTTATTTGGGTATAATTGGGTATAAAAGAGTTCAAGGTTGTTGGGGTTTGATAGATAAGGTTTGGATGAGTTTAGTTATCTCTTGATCATCCCAAGGATCAAGTTTCCAGGGGGATCCAGTTCTTGAATTGTGAATTCAAGCTTGTATTTGGTTATGATTGATGGGTTTTTATGTGATTTTAATTGTTTAATACCCTTTTACTATTGAGTGATATTGGGGACCACTCTTTAGTGTCAAGTTAGAAATGGAGGAGGAATTGAGCTATGTGGTTGACATACATGGATTTAGAAACAATGTGGTACCTATGCGGTCAAGTGTGCCTCTATATTAGAGTGAGTTGCATGGTTGGTACTCTATTTCCCAACCAATGTTTCCAAAACCTATATGAAATTGTTTTTATCCCGGTTATCCTTTTTGTATCCTATCGAATCTAAATTCTACATAAGTGTTTTCTACTTGTTTGAGGTGGATCTAGGAGTGTTTTTTTCACTTTTGGGATGCAGTTCATGATATTTTTTCCATTTCTTATGTAGTGATTGTTTTTTCTTGGTTTATAAAACTTGTTTTATAAAATAAAGGTTTTTTGTGAAAATATATATTTTCAAACATGGTTTTTTAAATAATATGAAGAGTGGATTCCAATTGTTTTAAAAAATGATTTATGAAAATGTAGGTTTTCCTTATTATATTTGTAAAATGAGTTGTTATAAAATGGAAGTTGTGTATTTGAAATAAGTTTTTAAAGTGTTTCAAAAAAGGGAAGATATTTTTTGTGAAATTATTATTTTCCAGCTAGGTTTTAAAAGAATTTTTGAAAATTGTTTTCATCCTTTGTGAATGGTTATTTAAAAAAATGTATTTTTAGATGATCATTCCTCAGGTGATTGGTTTTTAAAATGAAAATAGGATTTTGAGAAAGGTATTTTGTGGTTTTCCTTATTAAGGAAACATGTGTATTCCACTGAAGGTTTTTTGTTATTAAATTCAGCATTGGATTTTTTTAGAAACACCTTTGCGGAAAGTGATTTCAAAATTACTTGGTTAAAATGGTGTTTTCAAAAGAAAATATATTTTGGTGTGAATTTGGTGTGCCTTGTATGAGCTATTTTTTTTATTTTGACTCCTTTCTTAAGAAGGAATCATTTGGGTTGTGATTTGAGACATCAATTGGCGATGTCCATGTCTTGTGATACTATTGTCCCCTATAATAGTTGAAAGGGTTTCTTGAGTTTTATTGCCTACCCAAACTCAAAATGGAGTGGTGGATGTAGAAAAATCCTTGTGAGAGTTTTTTAGAGAATTATTTCTAGTTTTATTCATTTTTAGTGGGAATGAATGATGTTGCTTTGGAATATTTTGCTGGTGTTATTGGCCTTCGATGCATTTTTTCCATTTTTGAGATCTTATTAATGGTTTCCTTCAAGGATGATTCACATGGATAGAATTATTTGGTATTTATGGAAATTATAGCCTTGATTATGGTGTTACCTCCCCTCTACATTGAGGTTATCTTTTCAGGTTTTTTGATTTTTGACTCATTCCCTATGGTTGGATTTGTGGTTTCCTTATTTTTGTGGTTGGTTGTGAGTGCCATTTTATGAGCCTCTTTGTTTGGGTGGACCTTTCTTAGTGGTAGTGGGTTGCACATATTTTCTCATTGAGTTGTTGAGGGGCTCATTTTTTGGAAATGAGATAGGCCTTAAGTGCATAATAGGGTAACTAGGGTGTTTAGATTTCTAGTTGAGATCAATATACTAGATGGTGTTTGGATGTGATCATTTTTTGGTGCACCATGTGATGGTGATCCAATGTTTGAACCTGGGTTATCTGTGTGTGTCATGACCTTAGGTGATATATCACGTTGTTACTTGAGGATGCTTATGGTTTTTCCTCCTCTCGTGATTTCTCAGGTGTTGGAAGATGTGTATCCTTGCAATTTTTCTTTATTCCACCATTTTAGAGGAACTCTAAATGGTGGACAGGCCATGTTAGGTCTCCTATTATTCATAGGGATTATATACCTAGGTTCTGTTTCAGTTGTTCTTGGAGACATATATACCTTGTAGTTGATCAGTTCAATTATTTTTTCTTAGGATTTTGGTTGATGGTATTGAGTTTGAGCAACATTGAGTGCTTCTAATGTATAGTTCCTTTTTGGATCGTTCTTCTCCCCCTTATCCTTTATTTCACCAGGTCTTTCTGGGGAAAAAATTTGGTCTGGTGGGTATTTTTCTTCACCTATGGTATAGTGGTTTTTTTGGGTATAAGTTTATAATTCCTTGAGTGGAATTGAGTTTTAGTTCAAGGCAGGCCAAAATTTCAGTTTTCCTACACAGTTTGTCAAACGGTGTGGTGCCCATACAGATGGGCTTGTCCTTTAGAAATATCCATTTTTCATGGATTCCAAATTATTTTTCAAACCATGAAGATCTCCTCAGAATATTTGAGAGGATTGGTGTGGTTCTAGAGTGAGGCTCATAGTTTTGGAAACCGTGCAACCTCTCAGGAGTAAATCGTGAGACTTAAGGTTTTTTTGAGGCAGTGGCACCTGCACAGTTGGTGCACAGTTTTCCTAACCATGTGAAAAAATACTGTGAGTTTTATAGGTGTTTAAAAATTGTGTTTTTCCTATTTTACTCCTCTTTATTTTAAGGGGTTTTCACCCCTCTTATCCCCCTCATGTGTCTACTGGCCCTCTTGGATCCAAGGAGGAGTTATAAACTCCTCCATTTTGGATTCTCACCCACTCTATGGTGTTTCCAATATGTTTTGAGGTGATTCTTCCTATCTATCCCTATATTCATTCCCACTCTATTATCTCTTGGATTTTTGTTTCCCATAAACTCCAGTTATCACGTTTATTTATTTTAAGGTTTTGTGTGTTTCTAATGATGATGATTTTGGAAAATAGTGGATGTAGACATCGTTGCTAGCCTGGTGGGTGAGTTCATCAATAAAGGAAACATATTTTGGGATGTTTCAGATTGGTTTCCACTTCTTTGAGGTAGGTTATACTATTAAATTATTTAATTTATTAATTATAAAAATTATTGCACTTTCTAGCATCTGTTTTTATGAAATAATAATTATATATGGTAGCCTTGTAATGATTGGGAACCATTTCATAGAGTTTATTACTTAGAATAATTGGTTTTATATAGGAATTCCATGTTTTATTGATTAAAATATAATTTTTTATTATTATAAGAATCTTGTAAAATGTCTTATTGGTTTTTGAAATAGTTTACATGATAAGAAATGGATTTTAACTCGGTTTTGGTTTTCTATGTTGGGAAACAATGGTTTTAAAGGGAATTTGGTTTTTAGTTGAGGTGTGGTCCTCAAAATGATTTTTAAAGGGATGTTATAATGTATTTAAAATGGATATTTTAAAGGCGCGTGTAGTTTCCCCTAGTGAAATGCCATGGTGGATTTCTTAAAATGGTTTTATAGAAAATGGTGGACCTTTTGTACTTGTTTGGTTTTCAAAGGGAAATACCCTTGTTGAAGGGTAGCTTTGACTCGTTTTAAAAGAAATGGGTGATTTCTTTGGGCCTATTAAAGTGATTTAAGTGGTATGTAATGAAAAGTGTGATGGAAATAATGGGTTTAGACTTGAGTTGGATTTTCTAAGAAAAGATCCCTTGCATAAGGGTGACTTTAAAATATTTTAAATGTTTGGGTGATTTCCATCATTTTCCAAACAGGGTTTGGAAGTGTTTTGTGTAATGTGAAATGGTCTTGGAAATATTAGTCCTGATTTGGGTTTAAAGGATCATTTGGAACTTTGATGTTAAAGGATCATTTGGAAATTTTTCTTTAAATGGTGTATGATAATGGTACCCTTGAATTCCTCTTTCTTGTGTAACCCTTATTGGGGTTTTGATCAATATATGATTCTTTTTTCTCCCCTTGTGTGGGAATGTTCTTATTATGACTTGTGTGAAAGTGTATGGGGATTTCCATCATTGGTTGTTATGAGTGAGGGTAATTATGGTTATTCCTTGTAGGTCAACTTATCTTGTTTCAATATGCCTCACATACTTTATTGGTCATGGTATGTTGAGTACTAAGTGTAAGATCTAAGTTTTTTTTCATCTATTTGGTTCACACTATGCTAGTGGCCCCTTAGCATGAAATAGGGATAAGTGTGGTTTGTCATTACAATGATTATTGTGCGGGATATATGGATTATGGTGTGGAATTATCATATACAGGTAGATATTTAGGGTGGTTATACACATATATAGTCAGATGATTGGTACATTAGTAACTTTAGGTAGAAACATGACACATTTGTTTCCTTGGTGAGTTATATATTAAGGAGAGTCTAATATAGTGATTGATTGTATAATTCCCTTTAATTTATTTGATATGTAACTCCCCTTTCTTATGTATCATGTTTATATTTCTTGTGATATATATATGTGGGGACTTATTGTTGTTCTTAACTCATGAGAGTTAGGTTGATTCCTATGAAAATAAGTTTTCAAGGATTTTTGTGAAAACCTATTTTGAGTTTTTAATGACTCTTATATGAGTTCTTTAAAGCAGTTTTTAAAATGGGTTTTGATTTGAAAGTGTATTCGAGTGATGAAATGTTTTTTTGAAGTAACCATTTTTATTTAGATAATTTTATTTTGAGAAATGTTGATGATGTTTTTGGTTTTGAGCATCTTGTGCAAATGGATTTGTTTTCAAAACACATTTTTTTCAGGAAATAAAAGAAAAATGTTTTGAAAGTGGATCATAGAATTATTTGATTTTCATTCATTTTATATATGTAAAACATACCTTCTAGATTAATTTTCAAATGATAATTAATGAATTACCTTGTGAAATGAGTTTAATAGTTTTGGATGGTTTTGGTGACTTACTGGGATTTTTAGCCCATAGCTATATCATTTAAAGTTCTAGGTTCTAGGTTGGATCCTTTTTGTTCATCATGGTTGATTTGGGGTGAGTTGGGTGGTGTTTAGAAACTGTAGGTTTATTGGAGTTGGTTTCGATCTCAGGAGTGGGTTGGTTTATAGTGATTTTCTTTTGGTTAGTTTGATTTCTACTTTATCGTTCCTTTGTATCTATTTGTTTATTAATTCTGATTTTGTATATGAAAATGGTTTGGATCATGGTAGTTATTTGTGGACTATTTTTCATTTATTTTATTTATTACACTATTTTTTATCTTTGTTTTTGGTGAAATCATTCCCAAAAGGATTGCTATGATTCCTATGAACTTTTTTCCATCCCGTGGGGATCGAGAATGCCCTTCAGGACTTATAAAGAATTTGGTTGAGTGCCGGGTCATATGGAAACCTAGGCCGGTTATTTACACCCTACCTAGACTATGTGATGATGTACTATCTTCCTAGACTTATCTTTTTAGTATTCCTAATTGATACCACAATCACTTTCCTCTAACCCCAAGGTCACTGGAACATGGATAACTAAATCATAAATTAATACTTTTATGCACGATTCATTTAATTTATACTTCACATGTGGTTTATCCTTGATTCATATAGAGGGAACCAATTTATCATTAGGTCCCACCAATATCCAACTTTTGAATAATACCTCCCATTGACGATTGAATCCCCCATTTACTAATATAATTTTATACTTTGACTGCTAACATCCAATGAACTATTCATATCCCAATTCTTCTATATTCTAATGACCACAATGAAACATTTACTATATAACTAACCCAAAATGAAAGTCTTCCACAGAACATTGCTAATAAATTTACAGATTCTATAACTTACACACATTCCATCACCACCTATGGAAATATATACTATGTACAGAAGCTAAACCTTCCTTCTACATAAAACCTTCCTTTGGAAGATGAAAGATCACCTAATGAATGAATTAAAATGATGCACCTTTTACTTTCTACACATGGGATAAAATTTTCTTCTATATCAGCTGAGATATCTTTGAAATAGTCTTTTTTATTTAACATTTTATATTAAACTGTATCTACTAAATCCATTGAACATTGTAAATATAGTTTTGTTCAGTGAATTCATCTACTTTCCTAGACCCATACACCCTATAGTGAAGGTGTACTATCTCCATTCGGATTTCCCAAACATAATTTCTAGAGTCTTAACATTTAGATATTCAATCACTTGAATAGAAAATAGTTATAACCCCAAACCTAACAGGAAGAGTATAATTTTCCTTATGATTTTATATAAAGAATATGGGTGAAATGATGAAGGAAAAAGGTGATTCACTTGAAGAAATTTCACAAGATATAGGACAATATATGGCCATAAAAAGGATTTTAAAGAAAGTATTGTCCCTATCAAGACATAACATGAAGAGAAGATAAAATATTGTAATAAATCTAGATCAAGACTGAAAGAGATGGAATCCCAACTAAAGGATAAATATGAGAAGATCAAATAATTTGAGTAAAATATTATATCCTCAATGGTAAAATAGAACAAAGAGATTCCCTCATTAATAGCCTCATTAAGTATAGAGAAAAAAGTTCCAAATATATAATTTTTTATTAAGATAAAGATACATGATAAAACTAAAAGAGAGGAATCCCATAAGAAAGTAGATATAAAATTATGCTTCTTTATAAGATTGGGGCACACCATGAATGCATATTTAGAAGCACATGGGCTCAAATTTTAATGAATTTCTACCACACTAACACATTAATATAAAAAAACTATATGAGGTATAGTTTCTATAGAATATGTTTTAAAAACACTAACTATACTCATATGTAAAGACATTACAATATAAAAGAAGAAAAAGAAGTTATATGGAATTCATCCATTCCTAAAAAATATAATGATAGGATTTACACTAGAATAAATTCTACTGTGATGAAAAATATAATCACTATTTTGGATTAAAATCATGGATCTCAATAAGGGTGCATCATGAATCTATGATTATTTACTCACAATAGACCTCTTGGAAAGAAAGGAAGCAAGTTTTGAAGTTAAAGAAAAAGGAATAAGTTGTTATATCTATGAGAAAGAATTAAGTGAACTTAAAGAGAGAATAATTAAGGATAAATAAGTCTGAGGTGAATCTTATGGAAGTTAAATAGGATAAACATGATACATGATTAAGTGGTCTCATCAATACTACTGTAAATAATGAGAGTATGACCAGTTGAGTTGTCCATGCATGGAGGAATGAACATGAAAATGAATTCATAGATGTTTCATTGTTGGAGGAAACCCATATTAGTGGTATTAGTCCCACAAATAATATGAAACTAAAGGAAAATAATATTTTGGATTCAAAAGAACACATCTGATATGAAGTTTTCACAAATGGTTTCATATAAAGGAACACCACTATAAAGGCTTGTAATAAAATTAGAAATAAAGGGTTAGTCTAAAAAGACCAATCACAATCCTCCGATTAAGTATGTTGAAAGTAACCCTCTCCCCATATAATTAAATGATTAAATTTTATTTTTAATGTAGTGAATAATAAAGGGGGATATACTATATATGAGGTGTGATTGTGTTAAAAGAGAATATGTGATTAAGTTGAAGGGGAACTCATGCAACCGGTAAATTTAGATATATTATAAGTCTTATTTTATATCAGGCCTAAAAAATTAGTGTTAATAATAAAACTGACTTAATAAATAGTTTCAAGCATCCACTATGAAGTTCCTTGCTAAATTTATAACTATATGAAGATGATCCTAATATGGAGTTGTAGTGGTGTCAAAGACTCATCATACATAACCAGTGGAATCAAGAAAAATATAATGATAAAAAAGTGATAATAGGATATATATTTAGTGGTATCAGGATACTAAGAAAATAAATTCAACTTAAAATGGAGGATCATCATCATAGACAAGTTTCATGTTTTTTAGTTTATATAGTAAAAAGTTGTATCAGTTTTTTAAAGGATACAAAAAATCTACGAAAAAGAAGGAACCATAACCAATAATAAATGTCCCTAAAATGAAGATTATCACAAATTTAGCCTTGAAAATAAAAGGAATATAGGGATAGATAGGTGATGAAAATTTAAAGGAATTTAAGCCTCATCTATAAAAATATGAAACAATAGGAAGAAAGGTGGAACACAAGCACCAAGTGGTATAAATATTTTATTACTAATAATTGGTGTCAATTTACCTAACAATTATGAATCATCCTCTTTGTGTTTTTATTTCATAAAAGTTGATGTTTTTGTGTGATTATGACTAAGTTCACATTAGGAGTTGAAATTGAGAAAAATCAAGCTGTATGTGATTATGGTAGTAGGTGAGTGACAAGGAAAAATTTTGTATTTTCGAACTAAACTCTTATTTCTTACACCAAGCTCCAGCTTAGTAGACTTAGAGTATTTTCTAATGTCTTATATTCCAAGTGGTAAATTCATTCATTGAAATTATTTAGAGAAAAGTGAACCTAAGTTTAGAAGAAAACTATTAGAGCTTGAAGGATAAAAAATATGGAATTACTTTGGATCAAGAAGTGGTTTAGGTGGTAAAGTGAAATATATGGAATGGTTCTTATTCAAAAAGTGATATACAAAAAATGAAATCACTAGAGGGAATAAAAGTAAAACGTTCTATCAATTGATGGTTGAGAAGGAACCACATATTAACAAGTGGTAAATAGATCCAAGAGTTCATGAGATGATGCTGATTTTAGAGAGGTGTTGAGATGGATGTGAAGAGAAAACGATTTTTAAAATAATCTTTGGGAGCCCTATGTCAATGGGATAGTGAATAGTTGAATAATATAGGGTAAAAAACTCTCTCATAATCTAGATTTCAGTAGTCAATATGCTTTATCTATCACCTATAATACCTTTTTTGAGATCATGAAATATTTGGAGCAAAGTTGAATTGATCCCTTTGTGGAGTTCAAAGATATAGGGGGAAAGAATGAAATGTAAAATCTAAAAGTGAGAAGAAACTTTAAATTTTATTGAAAAAGGTATATAAAGTTAGATAATAAAATTCAAAAATATATAGGATTTTATATTTAATGGAAAATGGGTATAAATTATTCTTATCTATATATGGTGCTTGGATTTTATGGGATATTATCAACAAAATCCAAGAGGGAAGGGGGTGCTAGAACCACAAGGTTTTAAGTTATTTTTTTTGAAAATATGTGTTTAAGTGATTGAATAAACTATATTTAATTACATTAATATGTTAACAAGTACCAAATAGTGATAATACATAGTTGTTTTTAGTGAATATGGGATATAAATGATATTTTTTTAGAAAATTCACTAAAAATTAGCAAAGGGTGATATCCTATGTTATATATAAGATATTACTTTAGTTTCATAGAAAATAGAAAAATTAAAGGAGTTAAATGGATACATAATATGATATGGAAGGGAATAAATATAAAATTATTAAATATAACATGAATATGTAAGATAATTTGAAGATGTCAGTTTTGGAAAAAGAATGAGATTTATAGTGAATACATAACATTATTGGAGATATGTAAGATGAGTGGGAAATATGATATTAGAAAAGGTAGAAGGATCCTTTCATATGTATAGACATATAGGAGGATGGATGTGGAAACTATAGAAATGTGGAAAAATGGAAGAGTCATAGTTTTTTCTTGAAAACACAACATAATCTTTCCAGGCCATCAATAAATTGGAAAGGAATTAGGAATACATAAGATAATTTCAAAGATACATAACATTTTTTACTGAGGTAGTTGATACATAAATGAATTTTTGATTTTTTAGGTAATTTTATGTTTATACTAGAATGTGTAAGATAATATTTATCTTATGTAACACCCTAAGCTTCCACAATACACTTCTCTTTGAATAATACAATATCATGCGCTGTACGCAACTTCAAGTTCTAGCACACCATGACCAAACAAACTAGTAGTTATGAATAGTATTACCCACTTTTTAATATTTTATAAATTTTATTTTTTAAAAAGGACTTCAACTTTGGATTCAAAATATCAAAATTATCTTAGGGTGAATTATTGGTATTTTTCTGAAAACTTTCAATTTTTGATGAATAGTAAAAACATTGTGTTATTGTTTAAAACCTACTTTTTATTTAAATAATTACTTATTTTATTTAAATTTATTTTCGGTAAAAATAGATACATAATAACTATATAATTTCAATGTAATTCATTGAAGTCATTTTATAATAAAATTAGATGTATAAATTTTATTGAACATTTTAACGTCTTTTACCCACCTTCTAGGCACATTTACAAATTTACATAAAATGTAATTTTATGACTTTTTTTGAATATAATTTCAAAAATACGAGAGACATGGTTGAAATCATTAAGTAAAATTTGGTCCAATAGGATGAAAATAATTTTTTGTGAATAGTAACTTTTGAATTTTATTTACCACAGTTAAAAGTAAATAAAGTAATTAAAGGTAAAAATGATATTATAATTACCCTAACACATGTCATAATTCTATTGTATAAGAGAATTTAAACCATAATCAACCTTAGGAATAAAATATGATCCACTTTGATCCAATTGGATTAGATTAGGACATTTATTATTATTTTATTTAAAGAAGAGTTAAAAGTGTTAAATTCAAAGTTTAATAACTAAAACATTTTTAATATAGGGTTATACATAAGATAAATTTGACTATAAATATTCATTAGAAAGATAAAACTATTTCCTACATAATGGTATTTTATTTATAATTTTTAGACATTAAATAATTAAATTTATTTATGACATAATGATGATGCAGTAATTACCTTATTAATGAAAGATTAAAATAATTGTTATTATAAATATAACAATAAATGTAAATTGAGACTTATGATGAATTAAATTTATTTTACAGGTTAATATGACATGTTAGGATTGATTTAATTTATTTTTTTCGAAGTAATCAAGTTTTTGGACTTTCAAAAAAAAAATACTAAATATTGTCAAAATTGACATAAATGAGTTTTTAAAACAAATACTATATTATTAAATGATATAATATTCCTAAAAATATAAGGTTCGGCCAAAGAACTTACATAATAATTTATATGTCATTAAAGAACCACTTGGGGTTCTCTTGGATTTTTATATTAAGTTTATTAAACATTTAATATAAAAATACAAGAAGACATTGTAAAAGTTAAACTATTTAACTGAGAGTTAAATCTAAAAGATAAGCTAAATATACTAACCTAAAATTGTATAAAACCAATTTTTTTAGAGGATTTATACCCATACCCACATTATTATCTAAATAAAGCCTTTTGAAGCCATTATAAATGTAAAATTATTTTATAATAAAATAATATTTCATGCCTTTCCTAAAGTGGCCCTCACCTCTCTTATAAAAGGGTACTTCCCATTCTCTCAAAATCACACCTCCAAAGCCATTTAGATCAGCCAAAACCTTCTCAAATATCATCCCAAATACCCTCAATTAAACCTAGAGGTATTACATTGATAATAAAGGCAACCTAAGGAGACCTTTTCATCAAATCAAAAGGAAGCACCCAAAGAAGAAGTAATAATCTCATTTCCTCTTTCAAAGTTATTTTCTTCTTCCACTTGATATTTATTAGTTGTTTCCATTATAAAGTAATAAATTCAGTACCTTCTACATACTATGATGTTATTATAAATATGGTAAAACCTTATTCATTATTCTATCCATCCTATGAATGAAAAAGTCACCGTACATTTGTACGTACGGCTTATTGTCTCGACGTCATGGTGTAGTTTGTTATTCAACACTTAATTAATTGGATGGGTATAATAATGAGTATAATTGATGTAAATAATAAATATGACATTTTAATTATTCTTTATATGTAATATAACATCCAATTACATACTATTTCACCAACAATAGAATTATATTGTCGCTCGTGTGTACATACAGATTACCGTCTCCATGAACGTGATGAGATTCATTTCCCATCGTAACCATTCAAGAATAATTTTCATTTTATGAATAAAAATAATTTTTAAGAACTTAATATAATTCTGAATATGAATCAAATACATCTTATCCATAACAAAAATGACTTACGTAGAAAAACATATAAAGGAAAATGAATTAGTTAACACTGGAAAAAATGATACTACTGAAATATTATTAAAAAAACAGTATTAGAAGATCATATATAATATCATATTTATTTATATGGTTATTTTATAATTTAAATACAATTATTTAACTATTATACAGGAGGTTAATGTACCCTTGACCAAGGAAGAGTACAAGGTAAGGGTTAATTTTACAATATCTTTATTTATCTGAGGTTGTTTATAGGTAAGTATCTACTAGGACTTCTTTATCATCCACATATGTGTTTCTTAATCATGTATTTCAAAAAATTTTCAATATTTCATAGAATATGGGTCAAAGTAATTTATACCCCTTTTTTACTTTTTATAATTTTTTTTGAAATGAATCTTTCCGTCATTTTCCAAACAAGGTACTTTTTGACCTTTTTGACAAATTAAGGTAAGAATTTTTTTTAAACTTATATGGCAAGTGCGGATATTTTCCACCATTATAAAAACTTAAAATATTCCCTCATAAGCTTATAATAATAATTTCAAAATAAATTTTTTCTTTTATAATTCTGTTACTTTTAAATAATTTCATAATAGAAAGAGATATTTATCTCAAATAGTTTTGATTTCATCTATGTCAACATCCTTTGATGGATTTTACACTTGTTTGAAGTTGATTTATTTTGATAAATCTTCCATATTTTATTGAAGGTTTTGTGATATGTTTGATTTTGGATGTGTTATTTTTATACCACTCATGGTTTACGGTTAAAGTATTAATATTTCGTATTCTATTTTTAATACAAATTTTTTTGTTATGTTTCAAACTTTTCATATAAGGAATGCATTGGAATTAGTAAGTAATGGTTGGAGCCCTCTATAGATCCTCAATGAATCGGTAAGTCTCATGAGACAAACTAGTGTCTTGGAACAAGGCCTTGTAAAATATTATTTATAGTCTTAGCATGAGGCCTTGACTATGTGGTTATGATGTATGGCATTATGCATTCCATCATTATGAAATTAGCTATTGATATTACATGTGATTATTCGACTAGTAGAATATCAACTTGAATAAGTAAATGGAATTATTTGATTTATCTTTTCCATATTAGGTTGAAGTTTAATTTTAAAAGGCTTGTTAGTCTTATACATTTCCTTCAATGTTTATGCTTATTTATGAATGTTTCCACTATATTATTATCCTTACTAAGCATCTGAGCTCACCCCTTTCTTATGTTTTATTTTCCCCAAGATGTGAAGAAGTATATTATGATTGACCCGTAGGGATATGATATGAGATATGAGTGTGTTCAAAGGAGACACAATTTTGTTTTTTATTTCATAATGAAATTTAAATCTTATGTATGTATCTATTACTTCCAAGGCTACTAAACTAATTGTTCTTTAAAGACTTGATCTTTTGTGATCATGCCAATGTTATGTAATAATGCACCGAATCTGGGTAACCAAGGTTGGGACGTTACAATTGGTATCAGAGGAAGTTTAGTAAAAACCTTAGAAACTATATTTAGAAAAAAAACTCTTATTAGAGAACATTACCCTAAGATAGAATTTGAGGATTAGTATAGAATAACTTCCTAGAATTTTGGTAATATAGACATTTTGTGAGTTTTCCAAGAAATACATCCATGTATGGATATGAGAAGGTAGAGGCGGCTCTGGTATAGATGTACCTAGGAGTGAAAACTCTGACAAGGAGTTTTGGGCTTGACCCGAGATATCTTGGTACATGACAACAAGCCTTGCTGCACTCTTGGTTACAATACTCTCGGGGGATATTATTAAGATAATTCAAATTTTCTTTACAAGACATTATGAAGGATTTATGAGTAAATACTTCCTCAAAGATTTTTTTTATGATTATGGTTTATATACATAAACTATTAAATTTATGTTAGGTATTTTACAAGTTTGGAATTATGCATTACAATTCATAAACTAACCCAGTGTATGCCATTATTTAGAAATGGAACCTAGTGGAAGGAATTAAAACCGTATCAATGCACGCAATCCATGTTGGGATTTTCATCCTACTCAAGATAATTATATTAGATCTGGTGATGCAACCGATGCTAAAAAACTTATAACCATACTAGGACAACTCACTTAGGTTATGAATAATAACCTTACCCGCATGAAGCACCCTGATCCACAACTTGGAGGATAAATGTTAGATCGCTTCATAAGGAGACAAACAAAAAAAATTCAATGGGACAATAAATTAATTTTTAGATGAGAAATGGATAAGTTCCTTAAAGAAAATATTTCATGATTTGGGGAGTAGCAAAAAGGAAAGAGTTATCATGGAAGTTTATCTCCTCACATGAGATGCAGATCAATGGTGTTCATTAATTCAAAACACAGAGGTGGATGAAGAAGTATAAAATATTGAATGGAGGGAGTTTAAAGATATTTTCTTAGAAAAATACTTTCCTCATGACCATTGAGCGGATATGGGAAGACAATTTCTGTGTCTAAGGAAAAAGGAGGATGAGAATGTCACAAAGTATGAGGATAACTTTACAAGGTTAGAAAGGCATGAGGAATATTATATATGTAACCCAATGAGTAAGATTGATCGATTCTTTGATGGGTTAAAACCATTTCTCCATCGAGAATTAGTCTCACAATCCTTCTCATCATATGAAGATATTGTCTCATGTGCTATCAAGACAGAAATGGAATTATATAAGTATTATGAATTTTAAAGCAAATAAAGATAAGAAGAGATCTAATAAACACTATAGAAATGAAAATAAGGAGAATAAGGGAAAATTTGAATTTGTATCCTGCAGTAAATGTAGGAAAAAACCGCATAGTACTTGCTTGATGGGAATGTGATTTTGTTACAAGTATGAAGAAAAAGGCCACCAAGCTTAAGATTGCAAAGGGAATAAAAAGGCTGTCAATTTTGAATGCTACAATTTTAGAGAAATGGGGAATTATGAAAATTAATGTCCAAAGAACCAAGGAAACTTACCTTAGAAAAGGCCAAGGGAGAAAGACCAAGCTTATGTAATCACCACTACTATGGTTGAAGCTCCGAATGACGTGGTGGCAGGTAATTTAATGGTTTACTCAAATTTAGCCAATGATTTATTTGATTCTAGATCATCGAATTTCTTTATATCTTCCCAGTTTTCTAAGAAAATTAGATATTTCCAATTTGATTTAGCAAGGAAGTTGTTAGTCAAAGATCCTAAGGGAAGTATCATTACAACAAAGTTTTGTGAATCAGTTCCCATTATGGCATATAAACGTGTTTTATTTACTGATTTTATCATAATAAACATGATTGAATTTTATATAATCCTTGGTATGGATTGGATTTTGGAACATCATGGGAAAATTTGTTGTAATAAGAAGGAGGTTACAATTTTCAATGATGATAAAGATTACCTTATCTTTAGAGAAGAAACATCACCATCTGATTCTCATCTAGATCCACCACCATTAGCTCTACTAAATTCAATTATTGGGGAGGAATAGAATAAAATAACTATGGATAAGGAAAGGAATGTTAAAATAGAGAATGCACTTATTGTGGAAGAATATGTTGATGTGTTTCCATAGGATTTACCTGGACATCCTCCAAAACTAGAAATTGAGTTTTCCATTGATTTAATTCCTGGTTCAAGTCCCATATCAAAGACCCATTATAAAATGGTCACTGTGGAATTAGTGAAACTAAATAAACAACTAGAGGAATTGAGTAATAGTGGATTTGTTATACTTAGTGTTTATCCATGGGTAGCCCTTGTTATTTTTGTTAAGAAGAAAGATTGATCTATGAGGTTATGCATTGACTATAGGGAGATCAATGCTATAATAATAAAGAAAAAGTATCCCCTACCTCAAATTGATGATTTATTCAATCAACTTCATGGAGCTCAAATATTTTTCAAAGATTGACCTTAGATATGAATATCATCATTTGTGTGTAAAGAAGGAAGACATTCTGAAAACAATATTTTGAACCAGGTATGGGAATTATGAGTTTACGGTAACGCCTTTTGGACTGACTAATGCACCCTCTATTTTCGTGGATATGATGAATAGAGTTTTCAAGGAATATATTGATGACTTTATAGTGATATTTATTGATTATATCTTGGTATAATCCAAAAGCTATGAAGATCATTAAAATCACTTGTGCACTTTCTAAAGACTCTTAGAAGAAATAAATTATATGAGAAGTTTAACAAGTGTGAATTTTGGCTTCAGGATATTTCTTTTCTTGGACATATTATCTCTAAGGATATAATATATATTGATCCTTCTAATAAAAGAGAAATACAATAATGGAAAACACCGACAATTATAACTGAGGTACACAATTTTATTGGTTTAACAAGTTATTATCGGCGTTTCGCCCAGAATTTTTCCCGATTGGCTAACCCATTAACCAAGATCACACTTAAATGGGTTAAATTTATTTAGAAAAAAGAGTGTCAAGAATGTTTTGATGAATTGAATAGAATATTAGTCAATTATCCTATCTTGAATCTAACATCAGGGAATGATGGGTTTGTTATTTATAGTGATTCTTTAAAGAAAGGACTTGGTTGTGTCCTTATACAGAATGATAAAGTTATTTCCTATGCATCATGAAAGCTAAAAATTCATGAAAAAACTATCCCACTCATGATATTAAGTTAGAAGCTGTAATCTTTACTCTAAAAATATGGAGAAACAATCTATATGGTAAAAAATGTGAGATATATACCGACCACAAGAGTTTGTAGTATATTTTCTCATAGAAAGAACTTAGCATGAGGCAAAGATGATGGCTTAAACTACTCAAGGATTATGATTTCACTATACAATACCACATGGGGAAGGAAAATAAGGTGGAATATGCTTTGAGTAGAAAGGATCATGGAGTTTTGAACAGGATGAGAGTTGAAAGGGATCCTATATTCATGGATCTAGTAAATATGGATATGGGAATAATCATGGAAGGTGAAACATCAATAATTTTTCAAATTTTTTCCAAACCATATTTACTAGAAAGGATAAAGAGTTCTCAGATTGATGATGAGGAGTTTCAAAAGAAAATTAAAGCTGTGAACTATGGGAGATTGATTAAATTTTTATATGAAGATGAAACTTTGAAATTTGGGAAGAGACTTTGTGTTCTTGAAATACCTGATCTAAAAAGGGAATTTTTGGATGATGCTCATAGCTCCAATTTATCTATACACCCTAGTATCACTAATATGTGTATATATTTTAAGGAACATATTTGGTGGGACAACATGAAGAGGGAGATGACTGATTATGTGTCAAGATGTATGGTTTGTCAATAGGTGAAGGCTGGAAGACAACATCCTAGAGGAGTCATTTTTTGTGTATTTAAATTTATCACACATAATCACTTTATATATTAATTCTCACTTCAATTATAGGATCATTTTAAGGGATTTCACCTCAATTTTCACTCCATTGAGACATATTTTATATCAGGGAATGATGAGTTTGTTATTTATAGTGATGCTTTAAAGAAAGGACTTGGTTGTGTCCTTATACCGAATGATAGAGTTATTTCCTATGCATCACGACAGCTAAAAATTCATGAACAAAACTATCACACTCATGATCTTAAGTTAGAAACTGTAATATTTTCTCTAAATATATGGATACACTATCTATATGGTAAAAAATGTGAGATATATACCGATCACAAGAGTTTGTAGTATATTTTCTTATAGAAAGAACTTAGAATGAGGCAAAGATGATGGATTGAACTACTCAAGGATTAAGATTGCACTATACACTACCACCTGGGGAAGAAAAATAAGGTGGCAGATGCTTTGAGCAGAAAGGATCATGGAGTTTTTAATAAGATGAGAGTTCAAAGGGATCCTATATTCATGGATCTAGTAAATATGGATATAGGAATAATCATGGAAGGTGAAACATCAATACTTTTTCAAATTTTTACCAAACCATCTTTACTAGAAAGGATAAAGAGTTCTCAGATTGATGATGAGGAGTTTCAAAAGAAAATTAAAATTGTGAAAGATGGGAGATTGATTAACTTTGTATATGAAGATGAAATTTTGAAATTTGGGAAGAGACATTGTGTTCTTGAAATACCTGATCTAAAAAGGGAATTTTTAGATGATGCTCATAGCTCCAATTTATCTATACACCCTGGTATCACTAAGATGTATATAGATTTTAAGGAACATATTTTGTGGGACAACATGAAGAGGGAGATTACAGATTATGTGTCAAGATGTATGGTTTGTCAATAGGTGAAGGCTGGAAGACAACATCCTAGAGGATTCATGCAACTTCTCCCCATACCTGAGTGAAAATGGGATGATATTATGATGGAATTTGTCATGGGGTTACCAAAGACTCCTAGAAGGAATGATGTAATATGGGTCATTATTGATCGTCTTACCATGTCAGAACATTTTCTTACTATAAGAGAATATTTAACACTTGAACATTTATCAATACTATATATTAATGAAGTTTTAAAATTTCATGGAGTACCCCTATCTATTGTTTCTGATTGTGATCCCCATTTTACATCAAGATTATAGAAAATTATTCAGAAGGCCATGGATACTGAACTTCGTTTGAGCACTACCTACTACCCTCAAACTGATGGATAATCAAAATGGACTATTAAAACCTTAGAAGACATGTTGAGATCTTTCTCACTTGATATTCAAGGTATGTGGGATCAATATTTACCTCTGGTAGAATTTTCCTATAACAATAGATTCCATTCAAGTATTCATATGGCACCATATAAAACATTATATGAAAAGAGATGTCACACACTAACTTTTTGGGATGATGTTGGTGAAAGAAAACTCGTAGGCCCATAACTTCTTGAGGAAACAATAGAAAAGGTGAAGATTATCCAAACCCACATCAACGCAGCTCAAAGTAGGCAAAAGATCTATGCCGATAACCGAAGCAAGGATTTATAATTTCAAGTAAGAGAACATGTTTTCTTGAAGGTATCTCCATGGAAGGGTGTTATATGATTCAGTAAGAAGGGTAAATTAAGTCCCAGGTACATCATACCTTTCGAAATTCTAGAACAAATTGGATTTGTAGCATACCATTTCTAAAAGACTTCAAATATCTCTAAAGTTCATGATGTGTTCCACATATAAATGTTGAGAAAATACATGACTAACCCAACACATGTACTCACCTATGAAGAAAGAGAAATGAAACCCGATCTGTCTTATTTTTAGGAGAATATTAGGATTCTTGATACCAGAGAACAAGTGTTGAGAAACTGAACAGCTCACCTGGTAAAAGTTCTATGGAGAAACCATAATATGGAAGAGGCAACGTGGGAACCTGAGGAACTTATGATAAAGAACCACCCAAATCTTTTTATGCAGTAGTATTCTAGAAATTTCAAGGATGAAATTATTTTAAGGAGGGAAGAATTTAACACCCCAAACTTCCACAAGATAATTTTCTTTGAATAATACAATAACTTATGTTTTACACAACTTCGAGTTCTAGCACACCATGACCAATCAAACTAGTCATTATGAATAGTAATACCCACTATTTGAAATTTTATAAATTTTATTTTTTAAAATGGGCTTCATTTTTGGATTTGGAATATCAAAATTATCTTAGGGTGAATTTTTGATATTTTTCTGAAAACATTCAATTTTTGATGAATAGTGAAAAACACTACATTATTGTTCAAAACCTATTTTTTATTTAAATAATAATTTATTTTATTTAAATTTATTTTAGGTAAAAATATATACATAATACCTATATATGATCAATTTAATTCATTGGAGTCATTTTATAATAAAATAAGATGTATAAAATTTTATTGAACATTTTAACATCTTTTACCCACCTTCTAGGCACATTTGCAAATTTGCATAAAACATAATTTTACCATTTATGTGAATTGATTTTCAAAAATCCAAGAGACACGGTTTAAATTAGTAAGTAAAATGTGGTTCAATAGGATGAAAATAATTTTTGGTGAATAATAACTTTTTAATTTTATTTACCACAGTTAAAAGTAAATAGGGTAATTAAAAGTAAAAATGACATTATAATTACCCTAACACATGTACTAATTCTATTGAATAAGTGTATTTAGACCAAAATAAACCTTAGGAATAAGATATTATCCTCTTTAATCCACTTGGATTAGATTAGGACATTTATTATTTTTTTGTTTAATAAAGAGTTAAAAGTGTTAAATTCAAATTTTAATAACTAATTTTTTTAATATAGGGTTATACATAAGATAAATTCGACTATAAATATTAATTAGAATTATAAAATTATTTTCTACATAATTCTATTTTATTTATAATTTTTGGACATTAAATAGTTAAATTTATTTATAACACAATGATGATGCAGTGACTACCTTATTAATGAAATATTAACATAATTGATATTATAAATATAAAAATAAATGTAAATTGAGACTTCTGATGAATTCCATGAATTTTAAAGGTTAATATGAAATTTTAGGATTTATTTAATTTATTTTTTTCTAAGTAATAAAGTATTTTTGACTTAAAAAAACAAATACTAAATAGTGTCAAAATTGACATAAATGAGCTTTTAAAACAAATACTATATTATTATATAATATAATATTTCTAAAAATTTAAGTTTCATAAAAAGGACTTAAATAATTATATATATGTCATTAATTAACCACTTGGGGTTCTCTTGGAATTTTATAGTAAGTTTATTAACCATGTAATAAAAAAATACAAGAAGACATTGTAAAAGTTAAACTATTTTACTAAGAGTTAAATAAAAAAGATAAGGTTAATATGGTGACATAAAATTGTATAAAACCTATTGGTTGAGAGAATTTATACCTATCCCCACATTATCCTATGAATAAATCCCTTTCAATCCATTATAAACCGAAATTATTTTATAATAAAATAATATTTCAAGCTTATCTTAAAGTGACCCCCACCTATCTTATAAAAGGGTACTTCCCATTATCTAAAAATCACACCTCCAAATCCATTTGTATAGGACAAAACCTGAAAAAATATCCTACCAACTACCCTAAATTCAACATAGAGTCGTTAATTTTATTATAAATCAAACCTAAAAATCCCTTTTGATCAAATCAAAAGGAAGCACCCGAAGAAGAGGTAATAATTTCATCACCTCTTTCAAAGTTCTTTTCTTCTTCCACTTCATATTTCTTTGTTGTTTCCATACCAAAGTAATAACTTCAGTACATTCTATATACTTTAATGTTATTATAAATATGGTACAACCATATTCATTATTCTATCCATCCTATGAATGATAAGGTCACCATACGTGCGTATGTACGACTTACTGTCTCCATGTCATGGTGTAGTTTGTTATTCCACACTTAATTATTTTCATGGGTATAATAATGAGTATAATTGATGTAAATAAAAAATATAACATGTTATTGATTCTTTATATGTAATATACCATCCAATTACATATGATTTCATCATCAATATAATGATATTGTTGCTCGTGCGTACGTACGGATTACCGTCTCCACGAACGCGATGAGATTCATTCCCCATCATAACCATTCAAGAATAATTTTAATTTTATGAATAAAAATAATGTTTAAGAACTTAATATAATTCTGGATATGAATCAAATGCATCATATTCATAACAAACATGACTTACGTAGAAAAACATATAAAGGAAAACAAATCTATTAACACCCAAAACAATGATACTACTGAAATATTATTAAAAAAACAATATTATAAGATCACATATAATATCATATTTATGTATATGGTTATTTTATAATTTCATAAAAATTATTTAACTATTATAAGGGATGTTAATGTGCCATCTAACAAGGAAAAGTATAAGTTAAGGGTTAATTTTACAATCTCTATTTATCTGAGGTTGTTTATACGTAAGTATCTACTAGGACTTATTTATAATCCACATATGTGTTTATTAATAATGTATTTCAAAACATTTTTAATATTTCCTAGAATATATATTTAATTCATTTATAACCTTGTTTGAATTTTTATAAAATGTTTTGAAAGTAATCTTTCCGTCATTTTCCAAACAAGGTACTTCATGACCTTTTTGAAAAATTAAGGTAAGAATGTTTTTTTAAACTTATACAGCGGGTGATGCTATTTTACACCATTATAAAACCTTTGAAGCTTCCCTTACAAGCTTATAATAATATTCTAAAAATAAATGATTTATTTTATAATTATGTGACTTTTAAATAATTTCAAAATATAAAGATATATTTCTCTCAAATAGTTTTGATTTCATCTATGTCAACATCCTTTGATGGATTTTACACTTGTTTGAAGTTAATTTATTATGATATAATATTCCATATTGTATTGAAGGTTTTGTGATATGTTTTACTGTGGATGTGTTGTTTTTATACCATTCATGGTTTATGGTTAAAGTATTTACATTTCATATGCTAGTTTTAATACGAATGTTTATGTTATGTTTCAAACTTTTCATATGAGGAATGTATTGAACTTAGTAAGTGATGTGTAGAGCCCGCTATAAATCCTCTATACATCGGTAGGTATCATGAGACAAACTAGTGTCTTGGAATAAGGTCTTGAAAAAATCTTATTAATAGTCTTGGAATGAGGCCTTGACTATATGGTTATGATGTTTGACATTATGCATTCCATCATTATGAAATTATCTATTGATATTACATGTCATTATTCAACTAGTATAATATCCATGTGAAGAAGTAAATGGCATTATTTGATTTATCTTTTCCATATTATGCTAATGTTTAATTTTAAAAGGCCTGTGTTTTAATATTATACATTTACTTCAATGTTTATAATTATTTATGAAAGTATCTGCAAAATTGTTATCCTTACTGAGAATCTGAGCTCACACCTTTCTTATGTTTTATTTTTCCAAAGATGTGAAGAAGTATATTATGATTGACCTATAGGGATAGGATATGGGATATGAGTGTGTTAAATGGAGAAATAATGTTGTTTTTTATTTCATAATGTAATGTAAAAATTATGTATGTATCTAGTACTTCCAAGGATACTAAACTAATCGTTCTTTCGAGACTTGATCTCTTGTGATCATGCCATTGTTATGTAATAATGCAATGACTTTGGGTAACTAGGGTTGAGGCATTACATCTTATGGGAAAATTTTAACTAACATAAATTTGAGGTGATGAAGGTTTTTTGAAAGATCATTTTATATATTGTACCCAATGATGATAATGTTGTGCATGAATGATTCACACAAAACAAAGGAATTTTCCCGATTTAAGAAAAATATATATAATAATAAGATAAGTGTTATACTGTAAAGAAAATGGTCTATACTTTATGTCATATCATAGAGTATTATTGAGGAGGACCGTGACGTGAGATTGATTTTGTGTCATGAAGCATCTTTGATAAATTCAGTGGATTTGGTTGTTTGGGACCACCACTCCATGTAGGATGATTTCACTAAATTTAGTCAAGAGAAATAGAAGGTTTATACTATGAAACAATATACCACTCAAAAAAAGAGTTATAGGTTGAGAAGAAATTGAATAATTATTCCATGGTATTTATATAGTTAAAAGAAAAGAAATTGGGCTAAGAATTATGGATATGTTAATTGAATTAATCATCACATTTCAATGAAGAAGAACACTCTTTTAAATTTAAGAAATAAACATGACCAAACCATTAATAAAAATTCATTATATAAAGTTTTTTTTCTAGAATACCTAGAAGATCATATTGGAATTTAAATATGGTATAACAATATGAGTTTTATGAATTTATTTGGTTTAAATGGGATGTTAATAACCACATTAAACCATTAAGTACACCTAGAATAATCATAGAGAGTTTGAATAAGGGGAACTGATCTTAACCCTATATTTCAGGGTTGGTTTCAGTAATACTATAAAAAATTATTATAATATTTTAGGAATAGATAGAGAGTGTAGAAAAATTGCATATCTAAATCTAAGAGAAGAAGAAAAGAGGATCCTAAACATAGTGAATATATGATTTTTTTCTATGATAAAAAGGAAGAGATATGTACAAGGTAGTTTTAGTGATCATATCTAATTTTTGTTAAATTAATAAGTATCAAGAGAAAAGTATTATAGTTTTATACTTGGTTGAAGAGAAGACTATATACAACTAGTTAACTCTAGTTTAAAATTATCTTCAACTAGAGAATAAGAGTGATGCTACTATGATTTTTTAAGAAAAAGATTCAATAATCATAGAAATAGGGATATCTTATTTGGTTTTGGAAGAGTAGGACACAATACACAACTCCTTACAATGAGTTGATCTCATCTAGCTTGAATAAGAGGAGATAATCAAATAAGGATCTTATTAGTGAATCTATTTGGAAGGTAAATATATAAGGTGTATCATAAATCTATGATGAAAATGAACATTACATCATGTATATAAAATATTTAAATATAACCTCACATATATAAACTGACCAATACCTCACCAAAGTAGTGCATAAAGGGGAGGAAAAGTGTGTGACCCCAGGATTAGTAGTTTACCTTTACTAAACCTATTTTAATAACTGATATGAGTAGTATTACTTTCTATTACACCAAAATATTATTGAAATATGAACCTTGGATTAGAAATTAGTGGAGAAACAAGTAAATATATCATGTGTGACGAATGATTTACATCTTCACATTTAGGTTTGAGATTCAGTGAGTTTGTGTGAAAAATAATCAATCAACAAGTTGAAGATTTTTTATGCTAACACAAAAATAAGATCCTAAATGTAAAAGTATTAATTGAGAAAAACCCCAATTTACCCCCCACTCAGGGTGTCTTAGGTTAAAATATAAGTGTTCATATAATACATACGAAATATGATGTGTTAATTTTTCATGTATTATAACTTTTAATAAATATGAAATATTTCATATAAACCTTGAAATCATTAAATATGAAGTGTTCATATTTATGATATAAATATAAAGTGTTTAAATTTATAATTTATATATAATGTATATATTTTTATGCTTTGGATAATAAATTGTTTATATTAATGTTTATATGAATTTTTTATATATTGAATGCTTAAATAATGAAAAGTTCACTAGTCTGATTTTAAATATAATAATTAATTAATTAATTATTTAATTTCTTATTTAAATATTCTTTTATATGAAATTTTTTCTATATAAATATTTATATGCATTATTTAATATATTTAAATTACACTATTAAATATCATACCATAAAATTAAGAGGTTTTATGCATTGTATAATATTTAATTTAATTTATTTCAACCAGAATTAATGGTTTATTTGTTATAATTAAAAAGTACGGATATTTTATAAAAATTCATACATATTTGTAATTAAGTTTGTAATTTTATTTTAAATTACTTTAAAATAATATATATAGATAATGGGATTTTGGATTTTAATTTTAACCACCTTGTGATATTGGGCTCTATTCTATAAAAGTAGGGGTGGATTAACTCTCACAATATATGTTCACTTGAGTAAGATTTTGATTAAAAATTAGAAAATATATATAGATTTATACATTAATGTCATTTGAACATGTTAATTCAGTTGATAAACATAAAATATATAGACCAAATTATTTGAATCATGCATACATATTGGGAAATCATGTATGAATATACAAAAAATTCATATAACATTAAATTGTTAGATAATTTAAAACTCCATAAAAATAACAAGTACTATATTCCTTCTAAAGAAAATATTTTTCAAGACCACGATCATCCAATATGGCTAGGTTGATCAAAATTTGAGTTCCTATAGATCATATTGTGTGTGACACCTTGGACTTGGAAGAAAAGTACCTTTTGAGTTTTAAAGGTTTTTGGGTTGAGATTTGAAGGTTTTGGAGGGATTAGGAAGAATAAAAAATCAGGTGCATGAACTACCAAACCATACAAAATTGTGTAAAGACACCAACTGCAGTAACCCAGAGCCGGTGGTTACTTTATTATATTAGAACTAGATACAAGGAATTGTATCTTGAAGGATTTAATAGTTTAGTATTCTTTTTAAACAAGACACATACTTCGATATCACATTATATTTGAGAACATAAAATACAAAATATAGTGAAAGTAAATATTTTACATCCTTGAACGCATTCAAATATATCTTATTCATATCCCATGTAAAGGAAACAAAATAAGGATGAGATAATATGCTTAGTAATGGTTACATACAGTGAAATATATTATGAATAAATAAGGAAAAAATCAATATAGCAATATAAAAAACTGAAAACACATTCTATTTAATCAGTAAATTGAGCATAAAATGCATCCATGGATATTGTCAATGCAGTAATCTCCTGGATAATAATAACCAAATTCTCAATGAATTAAATTCTTAATATTGTACATCATGATTCGATACATCATGATAACTATACCATCAAAATCTATTTTCAAAGACATTTTAATCAATGGGTAGGTATACACTAAAAACCCATTTAATGCTAGCTTACTAATTTGTCTCATGAGACCAGTCGATGCATCAAGGGGATATCTATAACCAAGCCCCACTGATCACTACATTACCAATGAATTCCTTAAATATTGAATGATCAATTAAATTAAGAAAAGTATTCCTTATCAATAAATATTTATATTTATTAACTAATATTGATTTATTAATATCTTCCTCAATCAATCAAATAACTATCATAGTGAAATAACTTATATAAAAATGGTATACAGTTTAAGAAAGTAGTCACATACATGATACAAATAATTTGGATATTAAATATAAATGTAATGTCTAATGATAACAAGAAAGTAAAATTTTCAAGATAAAGTTAACGACCACAAAATTAATAAGAGATACGTGATGACAATTGGTTAATCAGAAATGTATGTTTTTTTAATAAAATTACATCCATTGTAAAAATAAAGAAAATTGAAGTTAAATAATAAAATAATATTTCACTAAATATATTTATTTTTAAAACATTTAAAAATGTGTAGAAGAATCTAAATATCATAAAATTGTTATTATGGCGGTGAAGTCCGTTAATGATATACACATTTGAAAACATTTTTTTTAATTTTTATAAAGAAAGTCAAAAATGAACTTTTTATAAAACATTATAAAGATTAATTTAAAACCTTTTAAAAATTCAAAGATAAATTTAAATGTCCTTAATAAAATATTTGATTAAATAAAAGGTCTTTTATAAAATAATTTTTAAAATTATGGACATGGAAGAAAAATATACCTGATCAAAAAGAGAAATAAGAACAACTTTTATTTCAAAAATTGATTTACTTGATTCAAGTTAAAAAGAGAACAAAAGTTTGAAGTAAAAATATAAAATCTTTAAATATATAGAATACATGAAAATATTTGGATTTTTTAAAGTATGTATTATAAGGTTCCTTTAATGAAAATTAAGGAAACCCCTAAAAGGATGAGATTGTAAAATAAATCATTACATATCTAATAACTTTTAAATTATAACCCATTGGAAGAATAAAAATTAATTGAAAAATTAATCATCATGAATAAATAGGTATTCATGTTAAATATATCAAAGGTTTATTATATACACCACATAAATATAAATATGTTCATAATATAAAATATGTCTCAATGGAGTGAAAATTGAGATGAAATCCCTTAAAATGATCCTATCATTGAAGTGAGAATTAATATATAAAGTGACTATGTGTGATAAATGTAAATACACAAAAAATTGAAATAAAACATAATATAATAATAGTTCATTTCAATCATAAGCATGTCATAACATAGTTAATGAATTAGAAGTAAAATCTAATGAATGAAAATTGAGTTAAGAAACCTCTTGCCTCAAGCCCGACTCATCACGTACATTATTTATCTTCTTGAATAATAAATATATGATAATTATTTACTTTATTAAGAAATTGTTTTCATGTTTATTATTCCATTTATTTTATTTAACACTAATTTAAATTTAATAACTTAATCAATTAAGTTCATGTCAGACGTTTTGATGATATTCAGTTCATATGTCTAAAAATGACTATGATAGTTTGGATATTGTAAAAGATGTAATTTTTATATCATATACAGAATAATTATCATTAAATAATTATATTTTTTATATATAAATTATACTTTTTAAACCAACCATGAAATATGGTTATGAAAAATGAAATATCTTATAATCATGGAGACAGTAAGCCATACACAAGCATGAGTAATGTTTCCATTTTTTTAATGATTCTGATGAAAATAACATAAGAATTATTTTATATAAATTGAATTATTATTAAATCATAAATATCATATTATTTCTTTAAATACACTTATATATAACAATCATGTGATGTAGTTATGAAAAAATCACATCACATTATGTGGGTGGTAATCCAAATGTTTTCACAAATGATGTTATCTTTTTTAAATGAATAGAAATTTAAGAAATTTTATAATATATTATCATTATATAATTATAAATATGTTATGAATTATATATATATAGTAAATCCATCATTAAAACAATCTATGAGTGGTGGTGTAATATCCCAAACTTCATGAAGGTTTTTCCTTGTTTAAAATTTTGTTTCCATATCTTGTTTTTGGTTAATGAAGTGTTTTATAGGGGTATGAGGAGCGTTGGGGGTGTTTCTGGGGTTCAGGATATGAAATAAAGGAAAAACCGAGCCAACCAGTGTAAGACTCACGGTTGGTGCATGATTAAGTAAACTGTGCAAGGTGGGACTCCAAGTAGTGAAACTTCAGATAGTGGAATAT
Source organism: Viscum album (assembly GCA_963277665.1). NCBI lineage: Eukaryota > Viridiplantae > Streptophyta > Magnoliopsida > Santalales > Viscaceae > Viscum > Viscum album. Next base: position 165,434,628 of record OY728165.1, on the reverse strand, counting down.
CACATTGTTTCTAAAATGGTATGTCCTTCCTAGGTAACCATACAAAAAAAATTCATTTAGATAGTTCCTTGCACACAGTTTGGAAACCTGTGTGGGTAAACTGTGCGCCCTTTAAAAGTTTAAAAAATTACAGTTTTTCCATCTTGAGATTTTAAGATCCCACCTGATTTTCTCCCCCTTTCTTCTATCTCTAACCCTAGTGATTAACTAAAACCCTCAAGAGATTACATGGATAGATCTAACTCATTTTTAGGCCGTTTAGAGTTCCGTTGGTTGCGGATCAAAGCTCTAGGTAAGTCTAACCCTATCCCTTTTTCTATTTTCCGAATTAGGGTTTGTAGCTGAGACAATCTTCTTTTAAAACCCTAAAAACTTATTTTTTTCGATGGAATGTAGGTTGATAGTTCAAATGATATTTGAATCCTGACCTAAGTATATGATTAAGAGTGTTTCCATAAACATATTTTAGGTAGGTGGTCTATAAGTTGTATCCCATAGTCGTTGTTTTGATTTATGCATGCTTGGTTGCATTCTTGGTTATCCCTTGTTGTGCTGCTAATGCCTTTGGTGAGTTTTGGTGAAATGTGCATCTAAGTGATTAATTAATCCTATCTTGATCACTATGAAGTGTGTTGAGGTTGATTTGACCAATTTAGGTCCACTCATGTGGTGTAACGATATTCCCAAACCTAGAATTTGGTAATGTTATTTGTAGAGTTGACTTGTGATAACATAGAGACCTTGAAGAACATGTTAATATGGTTGGTTTAGTTAAAAATATAATAATGATAGATGTTCCTAGGATTGATGATGGATTGAGGGGTTTTTTGGAATGACAAGAAAATGGGTTAATTGATATTGTGTAAAATGGTTTATGAAATATGTTAGAAATTCCTAAGAGAGTTAGCACATATGAAATGTTGACCATGTTAAATTGGTAATACCTTGTAAAATAGGAAAATATGTTAAATGATTTTTCATAGAAAAAATTGATGAGTACTTTAAATGGATTTTAATAAGGGAATTATTGAATATGCCTAATGGTTTGGGGCATGGGAATGAAAATTCGTGCTAAGTGGGATATGTAATGTAAGTGGTAAATGTGTTAATGACCATTTGGGTTAAATGGTCTAAGTAAAGTAAAAGGTAAACTTGTTAATGGTTTATAGAAAGATATTAATTCCCTTATTTTTTATTATTGATTATTGTGGATATGTATTTATTTTTAATGTTTTTTGATATGGTATGTGGTTAATGGGTTAATAAAAAGCCTCTGTACATGGCTTTGTAGTGTGGGGTATTGATTGAAGCTCTATTACCATGGTTCAAGTTAGTAGGAGGCTCTAAACTCTACCCCAAAATGAATGGGCTAGGGAAGGGGATGAAGTTCTTTTACCATAATGGTTTCATTCCACCCAAATTGAGGCTTCGAGGTGAGGATAATGTATTTGTTATAATGTGTTTATCCCCATTGAGATAGGGACTTGAATTTTCCCCTTATATTTATTTTTTTGACTACCATAAAACCTTATGTAATTGATGAAATTCCTAACCCATGGAATAAAATATGAAAATAAATCAAGTAAGGAAGACGGTATAAATGATGGAAATAGTAACAATGTTAGAAATAGTTAAAGTAAGGATTTCTAACTATTGGCACCTGAGTTTTCCTTTTTCTTACTTGTCATTTATTTAGTACTTTCATACAATCTCTTTAGACTGAATATTTTGTAGAAACAATTTGTAGTGGACTACTAAGTTGTACTCACACCCTGTTCAGAAGCTACTGGGTACCCAAGAATATTTCATGGTTTTAGGTTAGGACAAGGGAAAAGGCCCTATGCTAGGGAGTTGATTTGGGTATAGGACGTGCATGGATGAGGTTCTAAACTTGGAGTTAGGACCTATTTGGGGATTCCATTGTTTGTCATTATTTTGTGTTTTGTTCACTTGACACTATTAGCATGACATAAAATATTTACTATTTGGTAATGATTTAACCTATTTGGGAAATGGTTGGTAATTTATGTTTCTATTTATTTTTTATTTCTTCTGTTATTTATTATGGTTATATGCTATGTATTACCTTGATAAAGAGGGTATAGTCTCACCATGTGTAACATTCGACCCTCACCGCTTGCCAAAAACTTCTGGAATATGGGGATGTTTTCTTAAGGTTATGAGGTGACCCAGATCGGGGAACAGTTTAGTGGCTTATGGGATAGAGATGTTAGATGTGGTGATGGAAAAATAATTAAATTAGTTTGTAAGGTAGTAGTCCTCTATACACACAAACAACAATTTTGTTTCCCAATTGATAGAAGTGGAGATGGATATAGGGAGTTCCATTAATAGAAAAAATAGAAATAGATGATATATATTGATGTTATTATATCATTAAGGTTGAATAATAATTTAAGTAGGTGGGATAATAAATTAAACAAAAATGATCAGTTAAGAATGATACCTCTTCTTGAGAAGACCTCTTTAGGTTTACACCAAAAGCCTTCATAGAAAGGTTTTATAATCAAAATAAGTACTTTAATAAGTGGTAAGAGAAGTAAGGAAGTTATTTGGGTTGGGATTAAAAAAAATTATTTTGAATTGTGAATAAAAGAGGATAGGATACACCCTTTTATAAGTGAGGGGAGGAAAAATTTAGGAATTTCTTAAAGTATTAAATTAATATATATTATTTATCATGGAAAAAAGTCCCCAAAATAATATATTTAGAAGATATGAAGAGGACGTGTCAAAAAAAAATTATTCAAAAAAACATAAACAAGTTTAGATTATGTTTTCACCCATATATTTTTGTTTTAAACCATGTTAAACCTTTTTGAAAATTTCCTTGATAACAAAGTTTTTATTATTTAGAGGTCAAGATAGTTACTATAAAAGGAAAATTGGCCAAAAAATAGACCATGGTTGATATTTTAAAACATATCCAAATAATGTGTCTGAATACAATATTTTTAAGAATTTTAAATAATTTAATAAAATATTATTAAATATAAAATATCATTAATGTCATCTCTGGAACTATTTATTTACTTTGAAATTAATAACATCAAGACAAATGAATATTTTGAATATAATCAATTAAAAAATCCCTAATATGTTATTTTTTTGTAAATAATTCATGGAACATAATAATTAATTCAAATTATATTAATTTTAACAATTTTCTATCATTTATTTTATTTTTTTATTAATTAACACTACTACAAAACTGGGTTTATCCAACTCTAGAGACTTAAAAAATCTAGTTAAAAGTGTTGTTAAAGGAGGACCTTTATCATCATTTGTAAAAAAGTGCTGTTAAAGACCCACCCTTTTATCAGTGCTAGAAAACAAGTTCTATTAAAGGGTATATTTCAAAAAAAAAATATATTTCATTGAAAATAATACATTAATATATAAGTATATTCATATTGATATAAATATAATACATATTTTAAATATGTTTTAGATAAGTATTTATAGTCATTTACACTTAATATATAAGTTTTTAGTTAAAATGGATTATATTTTTTTTATTAAATAAAAATTTTATAATTATAATTGATTAATAGTCATTTAATAAGAATTTAAAAATAAAAAAATTAAAAAAATTAAATAAATATCTAAAATAAGTTGAAAATGTAACTCAAACTTCAAATAACCATAAATTTATATATGGGTGTCTGTTTGGGATATACCAAATATTAAACCAAAGCTTGGGAGAAGCTCTAAGCCTTAGTTATCAAGGGGAGCCCTGGTCACATTTTCAAGGCCAAAAAGACCCAAAATACCTCCAAAACTGAGTTTTTAGTTGAGGTACCCATATTTTTTAACACTCGATGGAATTTCTACCTTGTTTAAGTGGGTTTTCTTGTTTTTAGTGGGAAATGAATTTATTTTTAGGGATTACATTCATATTGATATAATGGTTTTAAAATTTTATCGTTTTTCACAATGTAGTTTTTTTATAATTAAATATATGCATGTTTTCTTATATTTACTTAAAATAAATAACTTTTATAAATACATATATCAACATATTTAAGTAAAAATGAATTTTTAAATATATAAAATAAATATTTATTATTCATTTTATTTAAAGTAAAAAATTATCCATTTTATTTACCATATAAAAATGCATTAATATGTATATATATATTCCTATACAATAAATGTTTATATCTAAACATTTGTGTGTTAATAATTTAAAAATATATATGTATATGTATATTTTAATATATTTAAATAAATACATATTCTAAAACTGTATTTTAAAAAATATCTAATGATTTTTTTACATTATAAAAAAATATATATAATATTTACATATATATATGTGTGTGTGTATTAATAAACATATATATATTTAAATTAAATTATAGTATATGTAAATAATATAATATTTAATATTTAATATATTTAAATAAATATTAGTATATATATATATCACATAGAAACACATATATTTTATAAATGTATTTAAATATAATTATATTAGTATATGAATAAAAAAATATAAAAATAAATAGAAATATAATTAAACAGAAAAAAAAATAACATGGTTTAGTGGTAAAGGCATTCCATATTCAAAGTAAAGGTGCAAGGTTCAAATCCAGGCATGCACAGGAGGCTGGAAGTTTTCAAAATGCTGTTAAAGGGGTGGTGCGGTGAAAAGTGCTGATAAAGGGGGGATGAAGCAATCTTAAAGGGGTCATGAAAGTATTGATAAATGGGTTAAGGCTCATAGTGGTCCAAAAAAATAAAATTTTACCCCCTTGAATAGTGATTTTTAGCACTGATTAAGGTAGCCTTTATCAGTGCTAAAAAAGTGATGCTGATGGCCCCCTTGAATAGGGCTAAAAAAAGTGTTGTTAAAGGGGTCCTTTAGCAGTTATTTGTAAGATTGGTCTTAAATAATACCCTTTAATAGAACTTGTGTAGACATCACTTTATTAGTGTTGTTAAAGGCCATTTACTAGCACTATTAAAACCTTGTTTTGCAGTGGTGTGAATAAATACTGTATCGACGTTACCCAAACATTTAAGGTAATTATTTCATCCCTAAAAACTAAAAATAAATTACTATAATAAAATAAAATAATTTATATTTAAAATAATTATTTATAATTAAAAATAGGTTGTATTTTTCTCTATCCCAAAATATTATAGAAATTAAAAGCAAGAAATTGGAATTTTTGACTTTTCTTTACATAAAATAATATAAAGGTCAAAATCATAGAAAAATGGAAAATAAGGTCATACTTTAGAGTTTTATATGGTTATAAACAAAATATAATCATAAAATAAAATTAAATAAAATTTTATGGTCATTTTTAATCCTTATCATATTATTTTTAAACTTAATTACCTGATTTACTCTTACCGTGGTGATAATTATTTACTATAGTTACTATTTATAATGAATAAAAATAAAAGGGGAATATTTAAAAAAATTGGAACTCTTTATCCAAATATAGAATCCATTTTTCAATATTCAATTCACATAATTGGTAGAATTTAATTCAAAATTAAACTCACAAAGCGTGATGAAAAGTGGGTTTTTAGGAAAATGCATTTTTCAAGGAAAAGATGATTTTACATTAACTCCAGAACTAGTAATATTCATTATATGAGTTTAAATTCTTATATATATATATATTATAAATTTCATTTAAATCATTCCTCATTATGTGTTATTTTAATTAATTAAAATGGAAAAAACATTATGTACTTAAGAAAAGTTAAAAAAATGCATTTTAAGATTAAAAATATATTTATAACAAAGTCATTAAAATTAGTAACTAAAAAGAAATAAATTAAATTATTATAAATAAAAAGATCATATTTCACTTTAATATCAATTATAAAATATAATTATACTTTAAATAACTTTATTTAATGAAAAGAAATGAATTATTTACAAAACTCGTTATTTGTCACTATTAATTGAAAAACCAATCTTTTAAGGAAAATCCATAAATTTCACCCAAAGATAATTTTGATATGATGATTTTAAAAATTATATCATCTTTATAGAATATCATTACTATAATTTTTAGAAATTAATTTTATTATCCACATATTTTTTTTTAAAATCATTTTTGAAGAAAATATATTCTTAAAGCATAAAATGACTTTACTGAAAATTGTGTGATTTTTTTAAGACAGAATGAGATATGGGTTGGTCTCCAATCCCGTACCCCAAAAAGTTATTAAATAAAGTAAGAGATACAATTATAACATGATATTTAATGAACTTACACTAGTAGAAATTTATAGAAAAAATACACTTTAATGCTAGTATGAAAAAAATGATGGAAGGTGAACACCGTCATCACGAGCTTGATCTTAATTTTGTCCAGTTTTCTCAAAAAACTTCAATTCATATTCATGTAAATGTTCTATTTATAGTAAAGTAATAAATAATACTTTAAGGGATCAAATCTCGCAAATAAGCTTCCTGGATTAAGCCATTCTAGTCATATAGAATGATGAAATATTCTCATGTGTAGAGCACCCACAGATCAACATAAAGAGAAAAATATCCAAAGAAGCATGCCAATTTCCTATAAAGTCATAAAAATCACAAATAAAGCATCACTAAGTTAATAGAGACCCCAAGAAAGAAAATATTTAAGCCTATAAAACTACTCCAAGCATGGGATCTGTGTGTAGAAAAAGCGGCCGATAACTAGCTCAAAACCCCAAGATGAATGACATGATAGAATCCTTGACATGATAAGTTTTTGATCAAGAAAAGAAACTAAAAACTAAACCATGTATCAGGATCAATACATGAAATAAATCATGAAGATTAGACAAATAATCTACATTGCACATGGAATAAGAACCATAAGAGGGCCAACAAGTCTAAGAACACTAGAAAGGATTGTAGAAGAACATAAAAATCAGGGTCTTATGAGTCTGACTAGAACCAAATCTCTAAAATATCAATAAAGAAAGAATTTTGAGAAGGTAAAAAGTTATTCCTAAGGAATTTATTTAAATTTTAAATAATTTTTTTTATATTCTTACAACATCTTAATGAACATACATTTTTTGATTTCAAGGTATTTATAAGTAGTGATATGACCATCACAAAACTTTAGGAATGTAATCTTATCTTATTCGACCATCCATCCATATACTTATTCCTCCACTAAATCATCAATAAAATAAGCATCTCTGTACACATGATTCTCTTTTTTCCACTATCTTCATCAGCATCTAAGCCAGAGGGTACAATCTACTGATGAACCACAATTGGAAGTATTGTGTGTTCAATGTTTTTCTTGTTTGAGGAATCTAAAGATATTGTAACTATAGATATTTTTGTCTGGGAGTAATATATATGCTTCTTTTATTTTTTAGGATTCAAGGTAATGTATCCATCATAATCCACCATTGGTTTTTTCCCTTCCCAACACTTGATTTTAAGTAGGATTCCTCAATTTGATTGGGTTGATCGTTAACCTCCGGTAAAGATTCACTAGAGTCAGAGATGTCACCTTGATACTTATTTCATGTATCATGAGTTAAACATTGTTTCTTCTATTCCTCCACCAAGGTGGAAGGAGTGTCAGAAGAGCCATAAATTCCCTGAGTTTTAATTGAATGGCTTGCAGCTTGAAGGGATTGGTCATTGTTTACCATGAGTTATTTATTCACATCAATCTTAATCCCTTTGCTGAAAATTGTGTGATTATTTAATAATAATTAAAAAATAAATTTGTGTTTATTTGGACCAATATATATATATATATATTTAATAATTCAATTAACCATACTTATACATATTAATTCAATGACTAGGTTATAATAATCATATTTAGATAATATATTTCACGATTCATTTAAGAACGATGTTGCATGTCATATACTCTATCAAGCATAATGTTTTTCTTTTAAAATATCATTGTTTTACAAAATTATCATGAATGAAATATTTTTTTATAGAGAGGAATATATGAAAAATTTCATATTAATAGAGAATGTGTAATGAGACTATGTATTCTAGATTCTCTTGGATAGATAGGAATCAATTAGATGAATGGTCCCTAAGATTGTGTAGTTTGGTGTGTGTTAGGATTTTGACTTTTTAAAAATCTTAATTATACTCTCATAACCCCCATCCACAATATATTATGAATTTATATAGATTTAAGATTCATTAAGAGTGATTTTGGGTCTTCATCACTAATAAACAATATGAGTCACTCTAGGACTAATTAGATCAACACTAAGTTGAAGGATAGATATCCCCATTTTTTTGTTTATTGGGTATTTATACTTTTTTATATTTATCTTAATATAATATTATATTTTGATTGATATAATTACATATAATAAATCAATAATTAAATAATCCTGATCTTGTTTTCTTACTGAAAGGTTTTGTTTGATTAGATCATGATTATTGACTTCAAATCAAGGGTTTTATGGATATTTGAGTATTAATTATCTAAGATAAGTGGCTCTAATTTATTCCTAGGTGGATTATGATTACTTATTTTGTTTTTTATATTATTTATAATTACTTTCTATATGTGAATATTTATTAAATAATTTTTATGTAATTGATTTTTTAAAAATTTAAGCTTTAAAAATTTAGGAAAAACATTGATTTTGGAAAAACAATGGGATTTCATTTAAAATAAAAATTATAGAAAAACATGGGTTTCATATCTTAAATTTGTTTTAATTTAAGATAATAGTTTTTAAGGAATTATTTTGTAAAAATATACTTAATAAAAAAAATATTTTGGTGATTAAATGATTTTTTGTATAAGTAATGACTTTAATGTGTCAAGAATAAACAAAAGAGACATATAATTATCTTAGATGATAAGTTTGTTTATGTCTTACATATGAGGAAGGGAGATAGTTTTGAGAAATAATCATGTGGTTAACTATCCAAAATGAGTTTATTCTATGAAATAGACATGTATTTATGGTATATATTTAATATTTCTCATGCCTCATGATTTTTATGGAAGATAATGGATTTTATGATTAAGGTGAACAAGGTTGGGGTACCTAGGTTTTGAAAAATTCTTAGAATGAGTTATTTTCATGTGTTTACGTGACTTTATCTATATTCATTTGATAAACTATTTTGTTTTAAAAAAATATTGAATTATTTTCAATGGAATTGATTGCATGGTTTGGAATATATCTTTCATGGAAATATATTTGTGTTATTTGGGAAAATTTTGATGGAAATTAATATACTAACCTGATCTAAACATATCAGTGTATGTGTATATGTATTTTTTTTCATGATTATAGAAATGAAAATTCTTTAATATTCATTTTTGATAGATCTTAGGATCTTTGTTCATAGTGAAAATATTGGTGTAAAAACATATATTATTAGAGGTGGAAGACTATTGATAGTGGATAAGAGTTGTTTTTTTGGATGATACACATTGAACATGTTCATTTTATTTTCATTTCATTATGTTTGGATTTAGAATTATATTTAAATGGTTTATTTTAGATCCTTGATTTTCAATTTTAAATAAAAATTTAATTTATATTTCTTGTAGTTGGATTCCTTATTGTTAGAGAAAATCATTCCCCAAATCATTATGTTTAATCCATAGACAATTTTTTTAATATTTTAAAATTGTGAAATGTACTTGAGGCCATTTAAAAATATATTTTAGGTCCCAGAGTCTAGGTATTTAGGTCAATAATTAAAAAATGCAATCAAAGCATGATTATAAAGGCCGAGTCTTGGGAAATCAAGTAGGTGTGGAGATTTGGATGGTTTGAAATTCATAAGAACCCATAATAAACCATTAATAACCTATTTATAGATATATTTATATTTATAGAGAGTTTAGGTAAAAATATTTATATGTATAATCCTAGAAGGGCACTGTTTTTTTGTGCCTAGTATGTGTCTACACCCATTATGGGTTGAGATGTACATTATATCCATGAATCATGGTATACATGCATAGAGATCACATACATATATATTTGATTTTGAAAAATATTTTAATACTTGGTATTGGTTTTGAAAGTGATTTCAAAGGTTTTGAAAGTGTTTGAAAATGATTTGGTTTTAAAGAAAATTTGGTTGAAATTCAATGTGGCTTCTTGAGTGAAACTTGATTGTGTAAAGAATGATTATACAAAGAGTGAATAAATACATATAGATATAGAATCAAATTCATACAATTGAGTTTTAAAACCTTTTGATCTAGGTATATGTAACTTCTATATAGCACCTTATTTTTTTATATTTATGGTGTTATAGAAATGCCTCAATGTATATTGAATATTTATGAATATGGATCTTGGAACACAAAAAATATCCTCAAACTATTTATTTCATTGTTCTAATAAATTATTTTTTTTGGAAAGGGATTATATCAAAAGTAAAATAATGAAACATATAAATACTTATAATTCAAGTGTCATAATCCTCATTTCATTTAGTGTGATGGAATATTACAAAACATTTAAGGATTGATTGTAGAGGATCAATTAGATCTTCCTTTTACATTATATTCTTTAGATGTTGAAGGTTGAGTTATATACTTACATTATTAATGGAGTTTCTTATAAGTGTTGGTAGATATTCATGGAAGAAAAAATCATAAGGATCTAACATGTATTTGATTATAGAATATGTTTAATCAGTGGTTTTATCCATAGATATTGAAGTTGAGGAAGTATTAGGATTTCCTAGATCTCGAGTAAAGAATCATGAATATGCTTGTGTATGTTTCAGATTTTATGAATTAGGTTTATTTTTAACTAGGGTTAGTCACCAATGACAATATCAAGGCATAATGGTTTGATATTATGCTTCAATATAAGATCTGGATGAAGTCGATTTTTCTTGATTTACCAAATTATGTGGTGGCATTAAAAAAGTAGACTATGGAATAAGTGCATATGAAGGATATTAAATGTGTAATTACTTTTATTTACTAACTTAAGGGATATTGGATTAAGAGGAAGAATGGTGACACCCAATAGGTATGTGGTCATAAGAAATTAGTGATTTCAAGATCATCTCAGTGTTGGAGACATAAGATCCCAAATCTGGATGGATCAATGTGAGGGGGAGGGGATGATCAGTGAAACCATTTTATTTTTATGAGTAATTACCTTTTAAACCAAAATCTTTGAACCTATTAATGTTCTTTATCCACTCACTATTATCTCACAGCTACACCTTGCGTGTAGTAATAGTAAAATAGAGAGAATCACATAGTGTTTACAAGGATTGACATAAAACCATAGTCCTTTCCATATTGGTTAAAAACCCTAACATGGATTCACTAATATAGAAAAAAATGGTAACAAATAGTTTGAAACCTCAATTACAATTCTTTTTCAATTGGATATACAACCCAATTGCGATCTTTTTGTGATGTTAGACACCCTAATCACAAGACTCTAATGATTGATTTGACACCCCAATGAAAAGTTCATTCTTTAGAGTTAATACAGTAATGAAAATATACTATTCTTAATATGATCTTCCTATATAATAAATTTGATCACCTTAACTTGTTTACTTATCTGCATGATCATTAGTATCTTGAATAGGACTATCGGTCCAGAAAATCACAACAGTTCAAATGTGATCTTTGGAATCTCTTTCTCCTTTGAATACTCATGTGTAATTGGTCTCCATCTTTTGAAACCCTCCCAAATTTAACTCTTATTTATCTTAGATAATATAAATTATTAGGCTCAAATAATTCTAATAATATTGTCAAGGCTTAGACTACCCTTTTTTACTTTTCACTTGTATAAATATATACACAAAATATATCATGTATATAATTAATTATAATAATTTTTGGCACATGTTTTTTCCTCATTTTTAATTTGGTCAATGAACCCAAATTATTTCCTCATTAATTATGGATATTAATTCATGTGTAACATCCAATAGTTTCTTCTAATAAAATGTTGTATGAACCATAATACACTTATTGTGATATTCTTCATTGAAATCTTAATATAGATGCTTCATAAAAATTAAATAATCAAAAATCCTGGGTATTTCCTTTTCTCCACATGGTTAATGAATAACGAAAATAATACATGGTTTTCATGTATCATAACTTTACCCTGCTGGAGTTTCTCTTCTACAACATTATGTTCCTTTTATTTTTTATGCGATCTTCCTTCATATTCATTTAATTCTATAGAATAAACTTCATATCTCATTAATTTTTTCTTCATCACCATTAGATTTTACATGGAATGCATTATTAACTATAGTTTTCTTAGGAAAAACTAGTACATGTATTCATCTCAATCATAATATTCATTTACAGTTATGCATGGAATTCAAGAATGTGTCCTATATGCATCAAATTTACCTTAGTATGAACTGTTATTGCATAGATGCCATGTTTCTTCTCTTCATTTGATTTAAATTCATGTGAAGATAAGAAACATGAATATGAAATATTATCACACTCACACTTTTGTACCATCCTTTGTTTATCTTATTAATGCTTGATATCCCCCTATAATTACACATGGTAGTATGTACCCATGATTATCACAAGTGTGTATTTGGATTTCAAACTTATCTTGATGAAATATATCTCAACTTTAATGGCTAGTCAATGAATTAAGACAAACATATAAATGATTCCATTTTCCTTCTAAAATGATTTATAAGCATTCAAGTGAAACTACATGTATGTCTTGGAAGTTTGATCTCACCTATGTGAAAATAAAACTCCATCATTAGAGAAAACCATAACTTTAAGATTCTATAAGTTATGCATGGAATTATGTATCATATGAATGAAAATATTAATCCCATTAATGCATGTGTCTAAAATTAGAACTCATCTATTTTTCACAATTGTAGGTGTAACATCTTGGAATAAATGATTTATATGCTTGTATTTTTTTAATTTTTAAATTATGATTTTATGAAATTTACATTTTTTATATCATATGTAATAATATTATCACGAAATAGGACTTGATAATAAATTAATACAACTTTTATAGACATGATTTTTTAAAAAAAATAATATTATATTATAAATATATTTATTTGATTAATTTTTATTAAAAAAAAAATATTTTACTAAAAAAATATACTTTGAAAACAATTGAAATATGTTTTTATATAATAAAATGTTTTAAAAAAAAAGTTACTTTGGTTAATATTTTTATGATATTTTAATTTGACACTTAAATATGACTTATATTTTTAAATAATTAAATTTATATTAGTTAATAATAATAATATTATAAATTATGTTTTCAATAAAAATATTATAATTTAATTTTTTATAAAAAGATTTATTTTGTCAATCTATTTGAATTATGAATATTATTATTATAAGAAATTATTATTTAAAATATGTATTATGTTTGGTTTTAAATAGAATTAATATTATAATTATGAAAATAATTATTTCAAATGCGGTTTATATTTTGAATTAATTTTTTTAAAAACCAAAATGATAATGAGAATAAAAAATAATAAACAATAAAAAAATGAAAATGAGGCAAAAGGGGGTGAGATACGTTTATTAGTGTGAATCTAGGGTTTCATTTCTGAAACCTAGAGGTGTCTTTTGAGGTATAACGACAACGGGGAGGCCGATTGAAGATGAGCGCATTGGGGTCGATCTGCCTTGGGGGTTTTGAACAAGGTGAACTAAGTGCCGACAAAGAGTTTGAGTGGGAAACTAGTACTGGAGAGGGATTTCAAAGATATAAATGGTGTCAATGTGGTTCGTATACTATTACGGTTTGGAGAGGTTCGTTCCCCTCCAAGATTTTTGAGGTGGGTTATTATCTTTGTTTATAGGTTTTGCATCTTTGAATCATTTTAGGTATGGTAGAATTTTGTCCTGTTTATTTGGTTTTTATTCAAACCCAATAATTTTTAGGGACAATGTATCGATCACCTATTTATCTTTTTGTGGTCAGTGTTTTGTCTTTTGGTTTTCTTTTAGAATTTGCAAAGATAGAATTTTTTTTGCTCTACTGTTGGTTCAAATGTCCTTATTAACTATATTTTATATTGAATATTTCAACTATTTGTGTTGTTTTTTCTTCTTTGGATAACTCTGTTATACCAAATGTATGGATATATAAAATATATATTCTATTTTTTTGTCCTCATCATTAATCATCTTGCTTGAAAATATTGCCTCTCGTTCGTCAACTATTTTTTATGGATGTTTAAACAATAAAGAGAATGGCTATAAAAATCCTTGCACCAATGTGCAAGTATAAATTGGAAAACCAATTTATAGTTTGTAAAGAATGAATAAGGTCTGAACTAGAGTCTTCTGATTTTCTTTTGAAAAATCAAGTAAGGGAGATTATATACTGGATTTTTAGTCTTTAGATTTTAACTATAAATAATTGTTTTCAAGTTTTAATTTAAGTTTGTGTAAGTGTAATTGTATAGTTTTACTTACCAAATTATGTTTTAGTTTTTATTTATCAATTTATAATTTTTATTATTATTTTATATGAGTTTAATTTATTAATCAAATTAAGTTATTTCACAAAGATATATATATATATATATATATATATATATGTATGTATGTATCTATAAAATTTTCTATTTTTTTAGAAATTATATAGTTCAGGATATATTTCAATTATTTATTTCATTCTTAATTCTTAGATAATGAAAGTAAATTGTTTCATCAATCTATATTTATTTTGAGATTAAAATTTACACCTATTATATTATTTCAATTTTCAAATTGTGTGAGAAAACACAGACACACACACCCACACACACATATATATATATGTACTTGTATAATCTTCGTGTTTATAACTTTTTTTAAATAAAAGTTTGATCAACTAGTTTTATTATAAGTTAAGAACATAATCATTTTATCATGTCATATACATGTCGTACACAAATCATGATTATGGAAATATTTTGATGATTTTTCATGACACTTCATACATTAATATATGTGGGCACACACACACATATGAATATATATATATATATATATATATATATATATATGTATAAACATTGATTTTTTTACATTTATCAGAACTACCTCCAAAATGGATATTTATGGAATTATGAATGAAATTTTTAGAACATGAATGATAATTAATCCACCATGAAATTATGAAAAGTTTATGTATCAAGAGATTTGGTTGTTCCAATTCTAATAAGTAATTTTCAAATAAGGCTTGTGTTTATAAATTTATATATAAATACAAGTGTATGCTTTTTTTAATGTTTTAAAATAAACAAATCCAGTGGAAAACACACACACACACACACACACACACATATATATATATAAGTAAGGAAAGATGAAAAGGATTTTATGAAAATCAACACTTGAACATGGTAAACATGATAGGGAGTGGGGAGTGAACCAATCCCTTAGGAATGTGGGTAGGCTCAGATAGCCTTCCATGTATCCAGTGGACTCATGTGTTTTGTTTTCAAGTGCTAGCATAATATTTTTCAAAAGAATGACTGGAATATGTTTAAAGTAATTTTTGAATGTAAATATTCTCAAATGTGAAATAGTATTTTTAAAAGCATATGTAATTTTAAATAATGTTTTCAAAAGGATATTTATAAATTTATTTTCGAAATTATTTCCAAAATAATGTTTTAAAAGGATTTATCAAAGGTTTAAAAAACCCTTACTGGGCATATTTAATGCTCACCCTATGTTTTAAAATTATTTTCCTTGGTCACCTTGAAGTTCTAAGTTAGAGGGATTCAGTAAAGTGTTACTACATGCAATGTATATTAGATTTGTGTTTCTCCTTTACTTTTAAAAAGCTCTAATAAAAATATAAGGTTTGTCTATTATCCAAAACCTTGACCAGTAAAGGTTCTCAATTGTTTATTCTGTTGTATAATTATTCATTTTCTTTATTAAAAAAATTACATAGTATGTTTCAACACCGAATCCAAAATCATAAGCTTGGGTTGTTATAATTGGTATCAAATGAACGATGTAGACAACTTTGGACATTGGATGTTGTGATAGAATCTAGAAGTTTAACAGTCATAGTTTTTTAATTCTAAATATAGAAATTCTGAATTATCTAGAGCTTGAAGAATGAATTGTGAGGATAAAATTCTTTTGAGGGGGGAATAACGTATCGTCTTTGAATAAATGAATTATATTATTGTATTTTTTTTTTAAAATCATTAAATTTTGATTTTATGAAATTTACACTTTTTATATCATATGTTGTAATATTTTCAAGAAGTAAGAATTGATAATAAATTAATACGGATTTTATATACATGATTTTATTTTAAAATAATATTGTATTATAAATATATTTATTTGATTAATTTTTTATTAAAAAATCAATATTTTATTAAAAAATATATATTCTAAAACAACTGAAATATGTTTTTATATAATAAAATGTTTCAAAAAAAGTGACTTTGGTTAATATTTTTATTATATTTTAATTTGAAACTTTAATATGGATTATATTTTTAAATAATTAAACTTATATAAGTTTATAATAATAATATTATAAATTATATTTTCGATAAAAATGAAATGATTTATTTTTTTATAAAACAATTTATTTTTTTAATCAATTTGAATCATTAATATAATTATTATAAGAAATTATTATTTAAAATATGGATTATTTTTTTTAAAAAGAATTAATATTATAATTATAAAACTAATTATTTCAAATCTGGTTTATATTTTGAATAATTTTTTTAAAAATAAAAACCAAAATGATAATGAGAATAAAAAAAATAAATAATAAAAAAATAAAAATGAGGCAGGGGGAGGTGTCAATTAGTGTGAATCAGGGGTTTTATTTCTGAAACCCAGATATGTTGAGTGAGGTTGATTAGTAGCGGGGAGTCCAATCGAAGCTGAGTGTGTTGGGATCAATTCTCCATGGGGTTTCAAACAAGGTAAACTAAGTGCCGACGAGGAGTCTGAGTGGGTGATGACTATTGGCGTGGGCTTTCTAAGATCCGAACGATGTCAATGTGGTTCGTACACTATTAGGGTTTGGAGTGGTTTGTTCTTCACCTATATTTTTAAGGTAGGTATTGGTATTTGTTTCTAGGTTTCAAATCTTAGAATCATTTTAGGTATGGTAGAATATTGTCCTGTTTATTTGTTTTTTCTTTAACCCCAACCATTTTTTAGGGACTATGTATCGATCACCTATTTATCTTTTTGTGGTCTGTGTTTTTTATTTTGGCCTTCTTCTAGAATTTGAATAGATGGAAATTTGTTTTGGTCTATATTTGGTTCAATTTTCCCTATTAAATTCATTTTATATTGAATCTTTCAACTTTTTGTGTTGTTTTTTCTTATTTAGATAACTTTGTTATACCAAATGTATGGATATATAAAATATATATTCTACTATGTTGTCCTCATTGTCAATAAGCTTACTTGGAAAGCTTTCCTATGGTCTGCCAAATGTTTTTATGACTGTTTAAACATAAAAGATAAGGGCTATAAAAATACTTGCACCAATGTTCAAGTATAAATTGGAAACCCAATTTATAGTTCATAAAGCATGAAGAAGGTTTGAAGCAGAGTCTTCTATTTTTCTGCAAAAAAAAAATCATTTAAGGGAGATTATATATTATATTTTTAGTGTTCAAATTTTTACTATAAATAATTTTTTAAAAGTTTTAATTTAAGTTTGTTTAAGAGTAATTGTATAGTAATACTTACCAAATTATTTTTATGTTTTTATTTATCAATTTATATATTTTTGTTATTATTTTATATGAGTTTAATTTATTGATCAAATTAAGTTACTTGATAAATAAATACATACATATATATATATGTATGTATGTATATATATAATTTTCTATTTTTTTCAAAAATAATAAGCTTATAGATTTCTTTCAGTTATTTATTTCGTTCTCAATTCTCAGATAGTGAAAGTAAATTGTTTCATCATTCTATATTTTTTTTGAGTTTAAAATTTATACTTATTATATTATTTCAATTATCAAATTGTTATATAATACACAAATATATATATATATACTTGTATAATCTTTATTTTTATAACTTTTTTTAAATAAAATTATGATCAACCAAGTTTTATTAGAAGTTAAGAACATCATCATTTTATCATGTCATATACATTTCATACACAAATCATGATTATGGACATATATCAATTATTTTCATGACACTTCATGACACTTCATACATTAATATATGAATATATATATGCACAAACCTTGAATAAAATTTAAATTTATCCTAACTACCTACAAAATGGATATTTATGGAATTATGAATGAAATTTTAAGTACATGAATGATAATTAATCCTCCATGAAATTATGCAAAGTTTATGTATCAACATATTTTTTTGTGCTAAGTCTAATAAGTGATTTTAATTTTTTTTTTGTATTTATACATTTATATATAAATACAAGTGTATGTGTTTTTTTTAAAATGTTTATTTATGTTTTAAAATAAAAAATCTTCAGTGGAAAAAGTATATATATAAGTAAGTCAAGTTGAAAAGGGTTTTATGAAAATCAGAAATTGAACATGGTAAACATTATAGGGATCGGGAAGTGAATCCATACCTTAGGAAAGTGGGTAGGCATAGACAGACTTCCTTGTATCTAGTAGCCTCGTGTGTTTTATTTTCAAGATCTTGATTAATATTTTTCAAAAAAAAAAATCATTGGAATATGTTTAAAGTAATTTTTTAATGTAAATATTCTCAAAAGTGATATAATATTTTTGAAAGTGAATGTAATTTCAAATAATGTTTTCAAAAGTATATTTCTAAATTTATTTTAGAAATTATTTCCAAAATAATGTTTTAAAAGGATCTAGCAAAGATTTGAAAACCCCTTACTTGGAATATTTAATGCTCACCCTATATTTTAAAATTATTTTCATAGGTCACCTTGAATTTCTATGTTAGGTGGATTTAGTAAAGGGTTAATGCATGTAAAGTATATTAGATGTGTGTTTCTCATTTACTTTTGTAAAACTCTAATAAAAATGAATGTTTTTTCTATTCTCCAAAACCTAGACTGATAAAGGTCATCAATTGTGCAATGTATTGTGTAATTATTCTGTTTCTCTATTAAAAAAAATTACACATATTGTTTTAGCACTGAATATATAAGTTTGGGCTCTGGTCATTATTGCAGGAAACATGATTAAGTCATGAAAAATACAGAACTTCTAAAGTTCGATCCATAAATTCATGCAAGGTCTGTAATTCTCAGATGCAACTCAATACTTCATGAAAGGCCTATGAATTCCTTAATCATAGATTATTCATGTTAGGTCCATGAAAACCTCATAAAAAATATATGTGATGCTAGTATCATGGAAGCTATATACTCATGGATATTACTCTCTTCACTAAAGATCTATATTATAGCCTCATCAAACATAGAATAACTATTCTTTTCATACTTAAGATCCTTATCTTCAGGCATGGTCAATCAATACCATTCTATATAGTAGATCATCCATTTTTGAACATACATTATATTCATCAATGATTATGGTTGATGCATCAAACATATATAAACTCAATGTATAGAACCCTGGATAACTGAAGTAAGGAGATGATGATGTTGAAGATTCTCATTCAATGTCGCATGATATATATCATTTTAATGATGGAGGAACAATATCTGCATATACAACTACGCCGTATCAGATATATCTTTTTTCATTCACTACTTAGTATATATAAGTTTTACCCTATCCATCTAGTTGTGAGTATCTGAGTTCACTCTAGGAAACCTCTTCTTTACCACCATGCCACCCCACATAGAACTTCTCTTTTGCTTTTGTGTGTTACCTTTTCACATTATATGCCTACACTTGTAGATTCTCTACTTGTACTATACACCTCCATTCCAACTTGAGATAACCATGCAAGATGGCTTCTTAATGGTAGATAAAAACTCCCACATATATGGTTAGGTTGGTGAATTAGCGTTTTTGGGGTTGTACGGATTTTTACCAAACTCTTAAAAAAGAGTTAAGAAAATTATTTATAAAATAAAATTCCAAATCCTTATCTTAAATTACTTCATGCAAGAATAAAATATTTTTGCATGGAATTTAGATCATATTTATTAGTATTCATCCAATATTGATGATAATTCTTTCATACATATCACAGGATGGTTTCTTCATGATGTAAATATATTTAAATTTCCAAATACTTATTATCACGTGCCTTTAATAATTGAAGAATAATACTCCAATCATAATATGTATAAGTATATTTGTCAATAATGAAATTCAATGATATTTTATGAATCCATAACAATTCTCCAAGTATCATCATCTCATATCCACACACCAAAAAAATATTTACTCATTAACCACAAATGAAACACTTACTTTGGATAAACAATCTTTTTATTTGTATTTTTTTTAATATCACCTCATATCATATAATTCAAAATGTAGGATTATTTATTTCACCCCATTATTTAAAATAAAATGTATTCCCAATACACATTTTATGACTAACTGTGCAAGTGTTCTTCCTATACTAAGCACCTACCTACCCGCATGGCCTATCCATGAAGGCTGTCTCCCACATGGCTGAGCACAACTCAAACACATGTGGTTGAACTTTCTAGTTGTATTACTTAGGGATGACCCAATTTTTACTAAATTATTAAAAAAATAGTTAAGTAAATTATTTAAAAAATATAATTTCATATCTCTTCTTAAATCACTTCATGAAAAAATAAAATAGTTTTTAGTGTCCTTCAGATCAAATTTCTCAATATTCATCCAATATTGATGATAATTCATTCACACATATCATAAGATAGTTTAATCATGATATAAAAATATTTCCATATCTAAATACTTATTAGAACATGTCATTAAGAATCGAATAATAGTACTCTAGTCATCAGATATCTTAGGACAATCACTCAATCATGACATCCAATGTAATTTTTTTATCCCATAACAATTCAGTAAGTATCATCCCCTCATATCCACTCATCAAAGACATATTGAATCATTAATAATAAATGAAATATTTACTTGGGATCAACTGTAAAATCCTAACCCTAACTATTATCTTAGAAAGATTTGAGGTGCCACTAACCATACATGATATCTCCAAGACACTAAAGGATGAAAATAAACTCCAAGGGATTACCTAAACATTAGGGGATAATATTACCTTTTTAAACAACACCAATTTTCAAGGAAAAACAAAAGAAACAAAACCATCTATATGATACATGTGAAATAAACCATATAAACCAATAAAATAATAGTAAAAGAACAATATCAGAGTAACATAAAAAAATTTAAATAAGAATACTAAAACTCAAAAGTAGTAAAGACTTCGTAATCAAGAGGGAACCACCCTAGAACATGAAAATGATCACTCAAATCTCTATCTCCACCTACTATGAAAACAACATCAAGGATCCCCACTAGGTAATTAAGAAACTTGACCCTTTATCATGTTATAAAGAACAACATCTACATACCCGCCAAAGTTTATATGTAGGGGGTGAGTAATCATATGCAATAGGATTTCCCTAAGAGAATTTTACCACATGACACTAGGGCCAAAAATATGCTAGATCATAGGATTATATAATAAATAGGAATAATATCAATAATAAATAAATAGTTTTTACAATATTCAACAAAGAATATGAACAAATTTTCCAAAATTTTCATAAACAAAGATGGATTTTTCTTTAAAAATCATAAGTAATTTGTTAATTTAATTTTGGAATAATAATCCATGTTATCTCTCAAAAACACATTCCCATGTATGTTGTATAACATCCCTATACTCATGAGTGGTGATACATCATCTACCAAGTAGTTACTTGGGGGAAATCATCCCTATTCCTTTCCAGTTAACACCGAGCACACAATAAATTTCAATATATTCTCATACAATTAAAATAATGAACACACACCAACCATGTTATTCCATGTTCTCACATACATAACCCATTTCATGATTTTTTTTAAAATTTAATCAATCATGTTGTGGTCGAACCCCGCAATCTAATTATTCCAAGAACACTTGTCAAACTATATTTCTTTGAGAAAACCCATTTAAATAATTTATCAAACATGTCATGAGAAAAACAAAAAACCAATTTTTCAAGAACAAATAGATAAAATAAAATATAAGATAGTTTTGGAATTTATTTAAAATAAGAATAGATTTTTTTAAGAAACCTAAGATCGTTAGATTTCCAATAAAATTGGAAAGTTTGAAAAACTACATACTTTAGATACATTCAACACAATAAAAATCTTTCGAATCTTCAGATATAATATCTTACTTCAATTCCTCTTTGATTCCAAAAGTATAACACTTATGATGCATTGAAGATGAGTACCAGAAGTCAATAACCAATAAAAATAAACTAAAATAACCCTATAAGTCAATAATAAGATAAATGAGATAATGAGAGATGAAAGGAGTGCTGAAATTATAAAATAGGTTAGAACCAACCAAATTCATGGAATGAATGGTAAATTCACATCGTGAATCTTTGAGTGGTCACATATATCAAAATTTACATCACATCAACTAAAGATACTAAAAACTAGTTTAAGTCATGAATGGAATCTCATTCCATGAATAGATCTTCCTAGAAAACCATTCACACCATAAATGAATCTCACAATGCTTGACTAAAAACCATTCATGTCATGAATAACCATTAATGACAAGAAATATTTCCTATATCAATATTTCAGTTTCCATTATCTTTACCCCTCTAAAATCTTCCAAAAATATATCCCAACCACTACAAACATGAAATATAAATTAAAAAACAACAACCTACCTTAAATCGGGGGTGCTACATCAATAATCCCCTAATTTGTATTTTTTCAATATATAATCACATCATAGAATTCAATATGTGGGATTATTTTATTCTCCAACTTATTGACAATAAAATTAAAAAGGATAATGTGGGGGAATTATCATTTCAATTTTGTTTTCAAAAACTATAAAAAATATCCCTTTCAATATCTCTACTTAAGACATTATAAAGAGAGGGATGAAATCGCATGTTTTCTTAGAAAATATCCTATATTTATCCTCCTCCATATCTACATAGGATAATCTAGTTTAGAAATAAAGAGAGAAATAATCAAGGTTGTCTATGCTTTCTATAAGCTCATATATATGTGATACCATTTTCAAAATTTATCAATTTAATGTTTTTTGAAATTAGAAATATACATCCTACACATACCTCAAAAATCTCATTAGAAAATTCAGGTGTAAGATAAATAAATTCCTTTATTTCACATAATTTTCATCAATAAACACTCCCCCTTAATAAGAATATTTGATACATTAAAGACAAGTGTTTTAAGTGTGATTGACTACCTCATTACTCTAATTTTGAATTATCTACAGAATTTCTAAATTCAATATAATCAAGCATAATGATATATTATCTTCAATAATTATCCCCTCAAGGGATTTAATACTCTTTTTCATTTTATGGTAGTTAGTAAAATCCTTGAAAGAAAATATATTAATGTTTTTAATAGTTATAGCCTACAAAATTTCTATAAATCCCCTATATGTAAGTTTGAAATGCATAAAATAACATTGAATAGGGAGGTCCCTTTTATACTTTTATAAGTATCACCCTAGATAATAATTTATTCATAACCTAACCTTATCTATTCCTCTATTATCATGAATTTTATTTTTTCTTTCTTTCACTAATATATGATGTGAAGAAATTTCCATCACTTTAGAAGTTAAGGAAACCTCATTATATTGTGCCCACTTTATCCTTATCATTATTTCTTCTTAGGATGGTAGTATATTTATACAGTCCTTTAAACCATACCAAAATTATCTCATATTTCACAATTATTTTGGATATTTAATTCGCCTCTTATGGATGATTCATCATGTAATTTCACCACATCTTTTGAAGCCAATTTATTTCCTTTAGCTTCAACAATATTCATCTTCTGGGCTATTTACAGCAGATCTGTCCAGATTACCAAGAATTTTTTTTGATAGTTTTGTTGTGATTTTAATTTTTCTTATTAACATATTCTTCTTTGAATGAATTTTATTTAACTCTTTTCATATTTTGATAATTATTACCTCTTTCACCATAGGTAATTATCCTTATAGTATAGTCATGCATACATCATTTGGTGACACTCCTATCCATATCTTATACATACCACCTATTCATATATAAATTTATTATCCGTGGACATATTTTCAATAGATATGGGCACTAATTTATTTAATTGATATTTCAACCTCTTTTTCTCACTAAATCACCCCATTGGTTATTTCCAATTTACTATAAATTACATATTAATTAAATAAACTAAATAATTTTGTCCATACCTTCTACAAGATCTGTAAACACCTCTACTAAGATCTTATGGTTGATTCCATTTCTCTCTAGATTCATATCAATGATGTTGTTCTGAAATATTTTCCTTCTTTTACCAAAGGGTAAATTGTTTTCTTGGTTTTATATTTTTCTTTTATGGGGTGAGTGTATTTCATTGGATTTCTTGGTCTAAACTTATAAAGAAATATTTATGAGTCCTTTACGGTCTATTTTAATAGATGTCTCTTGAGAATTAAAAGTAATATATTTTATCTAATATTTAGAACCCTCCATCATAGTAGCTTAGAATATCATTAATTAACTTCCATAGATTTATTGAAGTCTTATTTAACCTTGTTTAACTTATATTTAATTATGAAACATATAAAATATATTTCAAATTAATATTATTATTTTCATCCATATTTTATTTATGATCAATCACTATATTTTCAAGATCAACAGACTTCAGTTTATATTTCTTGATATTATCAATATAGGTTTCTTAATTCTTTCTAAGATCTTCATTTTCTTCAAATACATTATTTTTCTCATTTAATAATTCTTTCTTTTCTTTCCCAAGATTTATAATCTCCTTAATACATGGTTCCAACCCAATATTTATTTTCTATTCCAATTCGGTTATTTCATTACCATCATCATAGTTATTCAATGAATCCAATCCATTTTCTACCTTAGTAAATAAATTAACCTCATCATATGAAGAGATAATTGACGATGAACCAACTTTCTCATGATTTCTCATAAAACTAATTTTCTTAATTTTGAAATGTATCTTCTTCTTCTTCTCTTTTTTTTTTGTTTTAAAATCTTATTATCATACTCATTGAATTCAAATTATTCTAAACTTTTATTTAGAAAATCATAAGAAATGTTTCTAAGGCTATCAAAATTCATACACTTTGGTGATTTTTTACTTTTCCCAATCCATTTTATGTTTTAGAACCATTTTTAAATAAGAGAAGTAATCTTATTGAATTCATCTTTAAGTTCCTCATCTCCAGAATCACCTAATTCAACAACATCTTATTCTTTAACTTTCCATCTTCTAATTTCTTCAAAGTCCATAATATCTTTTTTCCTTTTTCTTGGAAGATTTATTTTTTAGAATCACATAATCTATGAGTACATTGTGAAAATAATCTAGTGTAAAATCATCTATTTCTTCCTGTGATGATATTTTTGAATCAAATTGATCCAAAAAGTTCCTCATCTATTTTTTAGAAACAATGGATTCATTGAGCTTCTCACCAAAATCCCAGATTTTACTCACCATTTCATTGAATTATGTAAAGTAATCATCAGTGGTATTGTCACAACCCATCCCCCAGGGATCATTCCGTGACTACCCCAAGACCAACTTTGATAGGCCAGGGGATGGCGACTAGCACTGAGTAGGAAAATCCCAAAAAGGTAAGGAATTTTACTTTAAACCTATACACATGCTTAAAGAAAAAACTGTGGAATGTAAACACAAGTAAGACACAACTTCCATTGAGACAACTACCGAGAGTATAATACAAACTGAACGTACAAAGGGGCCATAATACAAGCCCAAAAACACAATGTAAAGTACAAATTCTATGGTCCATATGCTCAAACCCTACCTGAAGGGTAGGTGGAGGGTAGATGTCTGTAGTTGTAGAAGTACACCCCGTCGGTCCCATATCACTGGGAACCACCTGCTCCTGAACCACAAAGGTCTCTATCGAAGCGTCTGTCACCTGCATGAGACACGTCACATGCAGGTGAAGGCCGTGCATGGGTGAGTAACACAATACTCAGTAGGGACCCTAATCAATAAAGGAAAGACCAAAAAAAAAATTCACAAAGAAAATACCACACAACAAAGATAGCTCAAACTATGTATAACTCAAAGTATAGAAACTACGATTAATATTCGTAAAGATGAGTTATCTTGTACTAATTAGGGATTCATACCTGATGAGCCACTAAGGTCTACTTGGTTATTGGACCACTGAGGTCCACTTGGTTGCTGGACCATTGAGGTTCGCTCGGATACTGGACCACTGAGGTCCGCTCAACTATTAGACCACTGAGGTCCTCTCGTGTGTTGGACCACTGAGGTCCGATTTTCTACTAGACCACTAAGGTCTACTCATCTATTGGACCACTTAGGTCCCCTAATTTTCCAAACCATTGAGGTCCTCTCATCTGTTGGACCATTGAGGTCCACTTGGTTACTGGACCACCAAGGTCTCACTCTTTATATCCTTTGTGTCATAGCCAACTGTAGGATTTATGCTCTCTAGTGTACTTGATTCCAGAAGAATATAATCCTCAATATATCATTCGTATCTCGACTACCAAAAAATACCACTTAGATTATACCTAAAGGATGGTCTCATCACAAGGGTCACAGCACCATAAACGGCGTATCAATAAGGTACACAGTCTGAAAGATATTGGTGTTTTAGTAAATAGGGACCAATTGAATTCGAGACCAGTCTGACTTGGTTGGACCGACTCGACCAACCCGGCCCGGGGGTCCAGTATGACCTGACCCAGTTTGGCTGACTTGACCCGACCCGGTTGGGTCTGGGCTGACCTAGTCCGGCTTGGCCCATTAGTTAGGCCCATTAGACCTAGCCCGGTTATGTTGTAGGTTCAGATGTTGGTTCACCTAGTGACCCAATCCACATTATTTTTCCCATTCTGACTTGGTCAGACCAGTACTGCCCTGTTGAGCTTCCGAGTGGCCCGATTTTCCAATCCAGCCCGACCCGAAATGGTGGGCCAGTTCTCCTCCATTCCAGGCTTCCCATCAGCCTCGCTCACAGTGGAGGGTTGGTTCACCTTTAGATTAGATGCCGTGCAATGCTCGGTTCACGCAGCCACACAGTCAGCTGAGGCTAACCACACCTCTCTGCACAGGGTCCATGCTAGACCATGTGCCATCACACACCGCGACCCGCCACACAGAATGCTTCCCTTGACATGATGCCCGACTGGCACTACCCTCCTAAACCGCCGTGACCCCCGCTGGCCGTGGCCTCTGCCTCCTTCACGTTCCTACTATGAGAGTTGATGCTGGATGATCTTGATACTACTACGACCTTGTGCCGTGGCCTCTTGCTGATGATGTGGCTCACCTGGCCATGACTCTTCTCACTTGGTGTCGCGGGCCAATGCACTACTGACCGTTGCGCCATGAAGAACGGGAAGAACTCAAGAATAAAATTGGGGGAGGATTCACAACATAATAACACCAAAAGAATGATCCAGGTATTTGTTCGTGTTGACCCAAATGTGTTCTTATTAGTAGGATCATGAAGAACCGACATAAGGGTGAATAATCACTAATATAGATATCCTCTTTATTTTCCCGCTTCATTAACCCTCCTGTATGGATGATCGATCCATGGGTTAACTTGTTCTTGAGTTAACGCACATTCATCATTTAAAAGAAAGAATAGGGAAAATCAATTATCACAGAAAAGTATCAAACCCCTACCTGGAAAAAGGATATTGCCCGAGGATAATAATTCTTCATGGTCCGTCGATCTCTGGTCCCAAATCCTCTCTCCATGGTTTTCATCATCGTTGTCAGATTTTCCAACGTTCGTCATTGGAGAGATTTCCTTCATCATTCGTCAGAAGAATTTTAGGGTTGTTCATTAGCCCAGAATTCCATATTTAATTAAAGAAGAAATACACATGTGCATTGCAGCGTTGCCATGCATATTTATTAATGAGTTTCATTAATGGGATTCAGTGTTGCCTCATCACTGTACAGTAGCTCTGATGAGTCGATGTGTAACGAAGAAGAAAATCTAATAAAATAACGTTTTAATTTATTTTATTTTTATTCTTAAAAGTCTAAAAAATAAATTTCACCCTCGACCCGTGCCGGTGAGGTTAGGCGCCCCCTAAGGGAAGTATTCCCTCACGATCTCAACAGAACTCTCATATTTTCAAATCGAGTTACCATTTAGTATTTATAAGGATTTGGAAATAAAATAATAATTAATCAATTTTTTTATTTTTCTACAAAAACTAATTTCCACTATTGGCCTACGCTGACCAATGTTAGGCCCTTTCTAGGTGAATCCCAATGATCCGAGTTCAATAGTTCTCTCAGATTTTTGATCCTGGCACCCATTTAAAATTTAGAAAAATACGCTTGCATGATTACTCAACGAAAATTAAAAATAGTTAAAAAATATGTTCTAGCCACTACAGGCCTCAGAATTAAGTGTTGTCTCAGACCCTCATCCTGAATTAATCCCATTTAATTTTCAAAAAAATTGTACCGAATTTCAGGGTATTACATTACTCCCCCCTTTAGGGATTTATGTCCTCATAAGCCAAAATAAGGGATAATCAAACAAATGGGGAAACTGAGCAGGAATATGAGCCTCCCACTCCCACATTCACTTCTAGAGATTCCTATGATGACAACGAACATGAACTAAAGGAATCGACCATCCCAAAAGGATCCTCTCCTATCGATCCCCTCTCTCCATTGGCCACTCCATGAATGTCTCCCTGTCGTCAATCTTCATCTTGTTGTGGTTGATGATGTGAGAAGGGTCATGCATGTATCTCCTCAATTGAGATACATGGAAGATGTCGTGCAACCTCTCTAACTTTAGTGGTAGATCCAAGCTGTATTCCACCTCATCGACTCTATGCAGTATTAGGAAAGGTCCGATGAACCTCAGAGATAACTTCCCGCTCCAGCCAAATATTCATATCCCTCATTGAGGAAAGACCTATATGAATACATGGTCCCCATATTCAAACTCAAAGGGTCTCAGTAGACTATCATAAAATGACTTCTGTCGGATCTATAGAGTCTTCACCTGCTCTTAGATGGCATGAACCTTCCCAGTGGTAGCCTATACCATCTCTGGATCCATGAGTGCTGAATCCCCTAGGTCTGTCCAGCATAACGGTGACCTACATGGTCATCTGTACAGTGCCTTGAATGGTGTCATACCAATGGTGAAGTGGTAGTTTTTGTTGTACGCAAACTCCACCTGTGGTGGGTGGTCCTCCGAACTGTGACCAAAATAAATAACGCAAGCACTAACCATGTCCTTCAAGGTCTGTATGTTCCGCTCCGTCTGACAATCCATCTATGGGTGAAAGGTTGTGCTCAAGTGGAGTTGAGTCCCAAACACCTTCTATAATCCATTCCCCAACTAGGGTGTAAAGCATGAATCAAGATATTATACTATCGTAGATGGGACTCCATGGAGTCGAACTATATCATACACGTAGAGGCATGCCGAGCTCTTTACTAATCCCTGTTCTCGAATGGGAAAAAATTGGGATGAATTGGTGAGTCGGTCTACGATAACCCATATGGTATCATGCCCCTGGACGTACATGGTAATCATTTAATGAAGTCCATATATATCCCATCCCACTTCCACTCCAGTACCTTGAGGGGCTGTGTCAAACCTGCTAGAACCTAGTGCTCAACGTTCACTTGCTGAAAAGTGAGGAATCTTGAGACAAACTCTACCATTACCTTCTTAATCCTCAACCACCAGTACTAGTATTGGAGGTCCTAGTACATATTTGCCACACCTAGATATACCGCCAAAGAGGATGTATGGAACTCCCTCAACACTTTCTCCCATAATGCCACTGGTACAAAAATTCATCCTCTGAAAATGATGATGTGATCCCCCTATCAAATATTCATCTGGGGCATGCCCTGTAGATATCTGGGCACGTATGGTCTCATATCTAGAATCTCTTAGTTGTGCCTTCCTAAATCACTATAAGAGTAGAGGGTAAAC
This sequence comes from Viscum album, assembly GCA_963277665.1. Lineage (NCBI taxonomy): Eukaryota > Viridiplantae > Streptophyta > Magnoliopsida > Santalales > Viscaceae > Viscum > Viscum album. Next base: position 165,404,473 of record OY728165.1, on the reverse strand, counting down.
TACCATCGAATGAAGATAAGCTACCACATCTCTATCCACAAAGGATATCTGAAGTGAATCCAACTACTCTGAGGCCTCGTTCAGTAGTTGTGAACTCGATCTATTACTGAGAGCATCTGTCACCACGTTACCCTTTCTAGGAGTATAGAATATCTCAAATTCATAGTCTTGGATGAACTCTATCCAACATCACTATATTAGATTCTTATGCTTTTAGGAAAATATATACTTGATACTCTTGTGGTCAGAGTTGATGACGAACCATTCACCCATAAGGTAGGGTCACAACATCTTCAGTACGAAGAATACCACTGCCAACTCAAGGTCATGGGTCACATAGTTCTACTCATGCAGTCTCAACTGTCATGATCCATAAGAAACAACTACTTTCCCCTTAATCAGGACACAACCAAGCCCAGTTCCTGATGCGTCACAATACACCACATTGTTGGTTCCCTACTCTTGCAACCTCAAGATAGGAGAACTCGTTAACCTCTACCATAGTTGATGAAAGCTCTAATAGAATCCTTATGTCTACATGAAGGGTTTTTCCTTCTTCTTTAATGCTATCATGGGTGCTGATACTCTGGAGAAGTTGGGTAAAAACCTTAGATAGTACCTATCCAACCTAAGGAAACTCCACACCTCAGTAACACTCTTGGGTGGTTCCCAAGAAAGCACTGCCTTGATCTTTACTGGATCCAATGAAACTCCAGCCTCTGAGATGACATGTACCAGAAAGTGAAACTTTATTATCCAAAACTCACACTTTGAGAGTTTTCTGTAAATTTGGTGCTCTTAAAATGTGTCCAGAACCATCCTTAAGTGTATCACGTGCTCCATCTCAGACACTGAATACACTAAGATGTCATCAATGAAGACCACTAAATACCGGTCTAAGTACGGCTTGAAGATCCTGTTTATGAGTCCCATGAACACTTATGGGGTGTTCTTCATGCCAAACAGAATCAATAAGTATTCGTAGTAGCTATGGAAACATCTGAAATCCATCATTGAGATGTTCTCATCTAGTACTCGAAGCTGGTGATAACATAATCTGAGGAATATCTTCGAGAACCATCTAACTCCCTTCACCTAATCAAAGAGGTCACCAATCCTCAGTAGAGGATACTTATTCCTCATGGTCACCTGGTTCAGGTGCTAGAAGTCCATACATAACCTCAAGATTATATGTACCTTCTTGGAAAACAACACTGGGGATTCCTATGGTGAAATGTTGGGCCTTACGAACCCCTTCATATACAAGTCCTCCAACTATACCCTCAACTCCCAAAGCTCTACGAGAGCCATTCGATAAGAAGGTGTAGATATCAGTGCCATCCTGGGGTACAGATCAATGCATAAGTCTACCTCTCTACGAAGAGGTAGTCTTGGAACATCCTCTAGAAAGACGTCCTCATACTCATCCACCATTGTAAGAGACTTTGGACTTGTCTCATCCATTTCACTGAGGGTCACTCTAGACAACTGATGAGTGATCGGCTGCACCCTTATACATGCGAGTCCATCCTACACTACTCTAGTTTCATTTTTCCCTGATAAAGGAAAACATGGTCCCATATCCACGGACACACCACATTGTGTTTCTAAAACAGTTGATCTGGGCATGGACTGCTGATAGCCAGTCCATACCCAGAATGATGTTGTAAGGCCACAACACCTCTACTAGAAGATCCCAATCAAAGCTATCACCTACAAGAGTAAGATCACACTACCGACACTAGTGTGTGATCATAGAATCCATTCCTGTAGGAGTCTTTAATTATAAGTATCGATCCAATGACTCTATCAAACTCTCCAAGCTCTGAAAAAGTTCAATGTAAAGAAAAGGGTGAGTGTCACCTATGTCTATAAGAACTACAACTAAAGTGGAGAAAACATAGATTGTACCTCATATCATCTCTGGGATGTCTAGACCATAGGCCTTGACTTCCTGAAGCTGAGACCACCTTTGTCCACCTGGTCCTAAAGCACGTAGTGGACCACCTGGGGGTGGTGCTGGTAGTACCTCGTATCTACACCCACCTCTTTACACTCATCCCACTCCTTTTCCATTTACTCTGCCTAGAGAACTGCCCTGTTCCTATCTCTACTGCTACCTCAGTGGTCCCCTGACTATCTTTCATTCCTCTACATGGTGAGTTGGGAAATCCTAATCCATGTGCCCCAGCCCACCACATGTGTATCATACTCTACTCCCCTGATGACTCCCTCTGCCCCAGGAGACTTATACCACCGAACCTGAGTCATGGGGTCATCCTCTGAATGGTATGGCCCATTTGAGCCTCTGCGTCATCTGTTGGCTACCCACCACGAATGAATTGGCCACCCGTCGCTCGATGGTAGCTCTCACCATCGGTGCCTGATCAGCGAGAAATTTTTCTACTATTAGAAATCGCTTCAGCACCCCATCCTGCGTAGGGATGATGAGGGAAATCATCGATGCCCTAATCTCCCATCGGAGTCCCTACTCAAAGGCCAAGGCCCTGAAGAAAGGGTCCCAAACCATATCCATAGAGTAACAGGAGAGGTTTTTGAACCTCGCAGAGTACTGAGCCACTATTATGATGCCCTGTTATAGGTGAAGAAGCTTCTATATGTGCACTGAGTGCAAATTCGAAGGGAAGAACTCCTCCCTGAAAAGTTTCTCAAAGTCATACTAGGTGAGGGTCACCTCATCGTGCATCTAGATCATCAAACTCCACCACCTGCCTGCCGAGCCGTACAGAGGACTCATGTATAGAATTTCCATTTGGTCAAGTGGCGTCCTCACTAGATAGAATACTCACGTCACTACCTGCATCCAATCCTCAGTGACCTGAGGATATATATGTCCCATTAAATTGGGGTTCTATGTCTCTGGAACTTGTGTAAGTCACTGAGCCTATGTTCATCCTCTACCAGTAGTTCCGGTAGTAACTAATGACCAACAGGTAGTGGTATTACTAGGACACCTCCTGAAGGTTCCATCTTAGGCAACAAACCCTGTAACGAAGCCTCATCACTCTGTAGACCATCCTCATGGTCATGCACTAGAATCCTGGATGGCTACCAGCATGGAGGCATGCTAAAAGAGATCAAAATGAATCATTATTAATATATTATACCTGGTGAGATGAATAATACTTAGAAAGATAATGAGAAAAACACTCAAAGAAGCATGTATCCAGTGTTTTCATATACCAAGACGGAAATATGAATTTAGGGTCTTGGTATATAGATACGTCACTCGCTGACCAACATGGACTCCCTGGCCTAAAATCTGAACTCAAGACACTTAACATTATTTCCCCATCAAAATTTATAGACTGATAGTTCTTCTATAAGAACTAACCTCCTCTGATACCACTATGTCATGACCCATCCTCCAAGGACCATGCTGTGACTACCCCATGCCTGCTTTCCATAGGCCAATGCAGGCGACTAGCATCGAGTAGGCATATCCAAAAAAGGCAAGGAATATTTCCTTTAAACTTGTACAAAAAAACAGTGAAAAAACTACATAAAGTAAAAAAAATTAAGCCACAACTTCCACTGAGACAACTATTGGGAGTACAATACAAGCTTAAAGTACAAAGGGGCTAGAATACAAGCCCAAAATAAATAAGGAAAGTACAATTGCCAAGGTCCGTCTTCTCAAACCCAAATTGAAGGGTAGGTGGAGGGTAGATGTCTGTAGCCATATAATTACATACCGTCTTTCCCATATCATTGAGAAATACCTAGTCCCAGACCACCAAGATCTCTGTTGAATCATCTATCACCAGCACGAGACACGACACATGAAGGTGAAGCCCATGCAAGGGTGAGTAACACAATACATAGTAGGGAACCCAATCCACAAAGGAAAGACCACAAAGTAATATCACAAAGCAAAGACATCTCACACCAAGTAAAACTAAATGTATAAAAAGTAAGATTAATAGTCATAAAGCTGGATCATATTGTACTAATGAAAGACTCATCCTTGATGAGCCACTAAGGTCTGCTCGATTACTGGACCACTAAGGTCTGCTTAGTTGCTAGATCACTAACGTCCCCTCGACAACGAGACCACTGAGGTCTGCTCGGCTACTGGACCACAGAGTTTTGCTCGTCTGTTGGACCACTGAGGTATGCTTTTCTACTGAACCAGTGAGTTTCACTCGTTTACTGGACCACTGAGGTCCAATCGTCTGCTAGATCACTAAGGTACGATCCTCTTCTGGACCACTGAGTTGCGCTCCTCTATTGGACCACTGAGGTCCCCTCCTCTGCAGGACCACTGAGGTCCGCTCATCTGTTGGACCACTAAGGTTCGCTCATCTGCTGGACCACTGAGGTCTGCTCAGCTATTGGACCCCTGAGGTCCCACTCGTCATATCCTTTGTGTCACAGAAAGCCATAGGATTTCCTCTCTCCAGTGCACTTGATTCCAGGAGAATCTACTACTCAATCCATTAGTTGTATATAGACTTCCATTGAATATAACTTAAATTATAACCAAAGGAACATCTCATCGCAAGGTTCCCAACACCACAAATGGTGCATGAATCAGATTATGATCTAACCAAACCATCTCAGGGGTCCCACATGACCTGACCCAGTTCAGCTGCCTCGACCAGACTCGTTTGGGTATGGGTCGACTTGGTCTAGCCTAGCCCATTGGCTAGGTCCATTGGCCAATACCATTGGGCCTTGTTGGACCCAGCCCAGTTTGGATGTGGGTCCAGCCCACCAAGTCTCCCAGTGACCCAGTCTGCATTCTATGGCCTGGTCCGACTTGGTCGGACTGATACTGACCCACCAGGCCATCCAACAACTTGATTTTCCTATCTGGCCAAACTTGCAATGGTGGGCTGATTCTCCTCCAACCTAGGATACCTAGCGGCCCGGTTCACTCCACTGACCCGTAATGGTTGGCCGGTTCAGCTCCAGATCATACACCTTGCGACATCTGGTTCATGTAGCCATGTGGTTGGCTGAGGTCGACCGTCTCCCCTCCACACACAGTCCATGCTAGACCACATGCCAGTGCATTCCATGGTCCACTTCACAGTGCCCGACCAGTACCACCCTTCTGCACCACTGCAAACCCCACTGGTCGCGGCCTTTGCCACCTCGACATACTGCTAGGGTGTGACGCCTCTCACCGAACTTGGTGCCGGCAGCTACTGCTGCCATCATGGACTGGGTGCCACGACCTAGTGACAACGCCGTGGCTTTTATTGCCTAGCATCGTGGATCGATGAGCCACCGACCATTGCACCTTGAAGAGTGGGAAGAATGTAAGAATAAAATTGGGGGAGGATTCGCAACACAAGAACACCCAAATAATGATCCAGGTCTTTGTTCGTGTTGAAAGGGATGCATTCTTGTTAGCAGGATCACGAAGAACCAAAATAAGGAAGAATATTCCCTTAGATAGATATCCCCTTTATTATCCCGCTTCATTAACCCTCCCGTATGGATGATCGATCCTTGGGTTAACTTGTTCGTGAGTTAACCCACGTTCGTCATTTAAAAGAAAGAACAAGGGAAATAAATTCACACAGAAAAGCATCAAACCCTTACCTGAAAAAGGAGATTGATTGAGGACGATCATTCGTCATCGTCTATAAATCTCCATTCCCGAATCCTCTCTTTAAGGTTGTCTTCACCGATGTCTGATTCGCCGACGTTCATTATTGGGGAGGTTTCCTTCATCATTTGTTAGAGGAATTCCATGGTTGTTCGTCAACCCTGAATTTCCTATTTAATTAAAGAAGAAAGACATGTGTGCATTGTAGTGTTATAAAACTGATTCATTAATGAGGTTCATTAATGGGATTCAACATCTCCTCATTACTTCACCACAACGATGATGAGTCACTGTGTAACGAAGAATAATATCTAATAAAATAACATTTTAATTTATTTTATTATTCTTCTGAAAAGTATAAAAATTAAATTTCACCCTCAACCTATGCTGGTCAAGGTTTGGATCTTCCTAAAGGAAACACACCCTCACAAGCTCAATAATACTCTTGGATTTACAATCTGAGTTACTGTTTAGGAGTTATAAGGTTTTTTAAATAAAATAATCTATACTCAATTATTTTATTTACAGAAAAAAATACTTTCCACTGTTGGCTCATGTGACCAATGTTAGGCCCTTTCTAGGAGAATCATGACACTCTAAGTTCAATGGTACCTGCATATTTTTGATCCGAGAACTAGTTTAAATGTTAGAAAAACCCACTATCACAATTATTTAATAAGCTTAAAAAATTGTTCAAAAATACGTTCTGGCCTCTCCAGGCCTCAGAATTATGTATAGTCTCAGAGCCTGGTATTTAAATAATCCCATTTAATTTTCAAAAAAATTACATGGAATTCTATGTTGTTACATGTATTATCATCCACAATATTTATGTATTCAAACTGGCTCATCCAAACTTCATGTTTGGATTTATTGACTTTGAAATTTCATTCATTTCCACTAATCAATTTGTCCTAGATCTTTTTAGTAGTCTGGACACCAAAGAAACTTTTGTAAAATTTCTTTAAGTGATACATAAAGATGTTATTTTTAGCTTTACCACCTAACTCTATATTTATATTATCAACTAGAGTCATAATATCTCCTTCAAAAAATGGGTGGAAAACCTACTGTTGCAACAACTCTCACTTCCTGGCCATGTGATAAGTGGTAAGGTAATATATTATTTTTCTAGCTATGAAAATTATTACCATTTAACATGGGAACTCCTCAACCATTGACTAAGTTAAGATTCTCCACATTTCATAATTCATTATAGATATTTAGAGGGAACATAAATATGATACCTATTGAAATTATTAGTTCCATATGGATCATTGAGTTAGGGATGGGATGAATCAATGATGCCATTTATTTTTATGAGAAATTTTTTTTAAACTAACCAATTAAACCTATTAACATTATCGATCCACTCACTATTATCTCATAGGCTCACCTAGTGTGTAGTAGTAATAACGTAGTGAGAAACACACAATATTTATAATGATTGGTATAAAAGCCTACTCCTTACCATATTGGTTAGATACACCAACATGGATTCTCTATTATAGACATAAGTGGTTGCAACTAGTTAGACACCCTAATTACAATTCTTTAGAAATTGGTTAGAAAACCCAATGTTACCCATTCAGTGATTGGTTAGAGATCCCAATCACAAGAATTTAGTGACTAGTTAAATACCCCAGTCATAAAATTTTTCTTAAGAGTTAATCTAGTTATAGAAATATATTCTTCTTGAGATGATCTTCCTCAAAAATAAAATTAGACCACCTTTTCTTTTTTACTTATCTTTAATATCTTTAAAATATTTAATAGGACTTCCAATCTTGAAATTCGCACAAGTTAAATGTGATATGTTTAATATTCTTCTCCTTTGAATACATGGGGGAAATTAGTAACTTTATTTTAAAAAATTCACAACTTCAACTATTTTTTATATTCATTAATAAAAATTATATGTCTCACACAATTCTAAAAAAATTCTCAAGGATCAAACTACCCCTTTTATTTTTCACCTGAATAAATATACAGACAACAAATATCATGTATATAATTAATTACAATAATTAGTAGTGTGTTTTTTTCTAATTTTTAATTCAGTCAATGAAACTGAATCATTTACTCATTAATTGTAGATATTAATTCATTTACAATACCCTAGAATCTCCCCTCAACAAATTTTACATGAATCACGATACACTTATCATGTTATTCTTCACTGAAATCTCGATAAAAATGCATCACCATAATTAAATAGTCAAATAAATAAGGTCTTAATCTTATCCAAATGGTTAATGAATAACCATAAACATGCATGGTCTTCATGTATCATAAATTTTCATAGTCTATATTTATATTCCATAACATTTTGTTCCTTTTATTATTCATATAGTCTTCCTTCATATTCATTTAATTCAATAGAATAATATTCATCCTGCATTCATTTTTCTCCCTCATTATTAGACTATAAATTGCATGAATTAGGAACTATGGTCTTCTTATGGAAACCAAGACACATATTCTGCTCAATCTTGACATGAATTTATGTTTATTCATGGTAGGAATTCATGATTGCTTTATGAATCAAGTTTCCCTTGGGATTAATTATGAATGTGTGGATTCTATGCCTTTTCTATTCATATGATTTAAATGCATGAAAAGTGAAGAATCATACATGTGTGAAATTATCAAACTCATTCATTCACCCCATCCTCTATTTATCATAATAATTTTCAAGATCCATGATAATATATGAGTTATAGTACATATTCATAATCATTGTTTGCATGTATTTGGATTTAAAACCCTCCTCAATAGAAGATGTGTCAAATTTAAATGTCGATCAATGGATCAAGATAAACCTAAAAATGATGACTTTATTCATCTCAAATTATTTTTATACATGTAAGTAGAAATTTACATATATATTGGTATTTTAATCCCACCTATTGAAAAATCAATCTTTATCATTGGAGAAAACCACAAATTTAATATTCTTCAAGTCATGATTGAATGTACATATCATATGCATGAAAATACACTTGATTAATGTGTCTCAAATTCAGATTCCACTTTTTTTTTTTAAATTAGAGGTATCTTGATTAAGTCATGTGAAATATAGAATTCAAAATGATATATCCATATATGAATGAAAGGTCTATTATTCACAGACACAACTTAATGATTTATGAAATATCCATGAATTAATTACTCATGGAAGATTCATGGATGTTCCATGAAAAACTCATGGATGATCCATGCAAATATTATCTCACAAAATCTTCAGGCTCATGGATGATGCTCTATTCATGGATGAACCATACTATATTCATATAATTCATAGAATAATGGTGATCATTATATGAAATATACTTCTATTTATAGATGTTCAATCCATCTCATGACTCATGGTAGATCATCAGTTCATGAATATATAGTCAATTCATCGATTATTTTGGTCGGTACATTGACTATGAAGAAACTTGATGCATAGATCCCTTAACCGCTGAAGGAAGGAGAAGTAAACATAGAGAATTCTTATTCAAAAAAATATTATGTCCATAATTTTAATGATGAAGGAATAATATCAATGTATGTGGATATCCAACATAGGAAATTGATTTATTAATACACTACTTAATATATTTGAGTGCTTCCTCATCTGTCTAATTATGAGTATTAGGGTCCACTTTGTATACCCTCTCCTCCATCATTATTTTTAACATCATGCAAGCACTCCTCCACTTCTATGCATTCCTTTTTAACATGCTATTATTTCTTTTGTAGGTGCTCTACTTGCGCTATTCACCTCCCTACCTTCTTGGGCTAACCTTATAAGATAGATCCCACATTATTGAGCAAAGCTCCCACATATGTGGTTGATATAGCCAACTGCCTTATTTGGGACTGACCTAATTTTTACTAAACTATTATAAAATGAGTTAAGTAAATTCTTCATAAAATCTAATTCCATATCCACTTTTTAAATTTCTTCAGGAAAGAATAAATTTTTAGCATGTCCTTTGGAACAAATTTCTCATTATTCATCCGATTTTGATGATACTTCATTCAAAAATATCGTAGGATGGTTTTCTTATGATGTAAACAGAGTTCCATATCCAAATACTTATTAGAACATATTGTTTAACATTGAATAACAATACTCAAATCATTGGATATCTAAGTAGAATTACTTAATCCTGAAATCCAATTCAATTTAACGAATTTATAACAATTATCTAAGCATATTCACCTCATGTCCACTAACCAAACATATATTGACTAATTGAAAAAAAAAATTAAATTCTCACTTGGTATTAGTAGAGACTATTGAATATTATACATTGAAGATCAAATAACAACATGGTGAAAGTATTCACACCATTTTTTGTGTCTTCCCTGTTGTATTTGGTGTCCTAGAACCAACTAATTTGTACTTAATTCATTAATAAATACCTTATCACATATTTATTGTTCTTATGCATGAAAATTCATGTGATAATGTCCTAAGGATATCTATTTCACAATCAGGTCATAGCGGATACCTTCTATGATGAGAACCTGGAAGTGCCATGACACTATTCTTGAATATATGTTCTATGGCTGAATGATGTTATTTGAGAAACAAAAATAACACAATCCATTAGGTGAGAGGACTCATAAAACTCTAAGGCACCTTCTCATGGTGTGATCCCTTGGTAATATTCAAGAGGATATTATAATAATGAGACCCACCAATAGGAAATCCACACTTCATAGTGTGAATGGATGTTCCTATCTGCAGACGCGTGTATTGTTCCTTAGAATTTAATATTATTATTAATGGGTAATACAACTCACGCACATAGATATATTGATGAAAACCGTAATGAAACACTGTTCATAGTGAGGTAGGATATGTTGGGTGCTTCATGAGTAATACTGCATTAATAGATAATGCAAGAAAGAATTTGTCCATTCTGTTCCATAACGAAAGTTGATATCTTATGCCATTTGATGGAATTGATATAGCTTAAATAAATCCATGGACATGGTGAAGAATGAGAGAGTTCAATTTTAGAAAGTCAAAGAAAGAATAATTTAGCACATGGATTGATGAAACTAACATGAAATCTGCTTGATTCGAGATATCGAGACAAAGAGATTATATTACACAGTAAGAATTCGTAGGAAGTGACATGTCATTCTAGCATTAAATTCTTTCTCTATGGGTACCTTGGCATGTTTCTAGATTCTAACCTTGGACTTTAGGCAGGCTCCACCTAATTCCACTAAGAAATAGGTTTAGAGGGTTACACACTAAGTGTGTCTAAGTATATCAGTTAAATATTAATTTAACATGTTGAATAAATATTATTACCTATTATGGTTTAATAATTATTTAAGGATGCCTGATCACATTTATTTCGACACTAGTTATTAGAGAGAATATATTGTGGGTAAAATAATATATTTATTAGCAAGTAATGTAGTGATATTTATTTAAGAAATAAATAGTCATTATTCAAGGTCTAATAAATGTGGTGGAGGAAATAAAGAAAAAAAAACAAAGTACATGCCATGTATATTAATAAATATAGGCCATTCAGTTTTTCTGGGGATTTGTGAGAAATAATATTATTTATTTAATTAAATAGTATTAGGTGTAATTCTCTAGGCCCATGTCAAGTGATAATAATAATAGTCAAATGTTATTATTTGACATGGGGTATTACTAAGAGTTAAATGAAATGAATAATTTTCTTTGGGTAATTAATTAATTTTATTATTATAAGTATTATAAATCCCAAATACATTATTCTCATTAGGCTTTCCATTCTTTGTGGTTGTGCATAACGGATCTGAAAAAAGATCTCAAACCAAGAGAGAATTATTTTTCTTCCAAGAACGCTCTCAAGTTACGAGAGAGATCCTCCTCCACCATATCAAGGAGAGCGCTTTGGAAGTGGATCTAAAAGATATAGAAGGTGGACATCGAAAGTGAAGGAACTTTCATTCTAGCACTCAGAGATACCTTCAACGACGTCCAGAGATACATGGAGCATGTGTGGATCACCGCTAGAGAAAGCCTACACTTGGCTTCTATGACCCAACGAATGATCACATTGAATCATGTCTAGAAACATCAATGGAGAAAGAATTAAATCAAGGTAATTATTGTATTTTAATTAAATTAATTATAATCAACATATGATGATACTCTCTATGGTTTTGGGACTTACCTCTTTCCTTTTTGTTCTTCGTTCAATTCCAAAGATCTGGCATTTTATTATTGTGATGGATCTCATATTAATCAATGTTAACGCTAAAATTAACATTAGGTACACCCAACCACACTCTTCTGATGTTCCCAAAACCTACAAGTGGTTTCATAGGGGTCATATTTTTTATTATAATTATTTATTTTTTCATTGATGATTTATGAATTTAATAATTTATTTGTTTCAATTCATGTTAATCATTCTGTAAATATGAATCTCGAGATATTTTCCTCTTCTTTCATTTCTCTTTCACCTTACAGAAAAGATCTTTTCTTTTAATTATGTTTAAAATAAAACAGAGGATCTCATCTGGAGGTGCCAAAGGTTCCTAGACATATAACACCAGAACACATGCCGTGTATTCTAAATTCCATGCACTGAGACTGGTACGCCAAACCAAGACATGTGTTAGAGTCTATACAAGTTTTAAATGACTCTGTGTGTTGACCAGAAACAGGTGGCATGCAGTTTCCGAATTACACATTGTGTGGCCCACTGGACATGACATGTAGTTCATTCGGGTTATGGTTGGACCATGTACCCCGCACACAAATTTCCTGACTAAAGACCAAGTAATGTGGATACTACATGGTGTGTGACCCATTGGACACACTGTGTACTCTAAAGATTTATGAATTACACTCACATTCCATATCCCTAGGTGTGTACTTCAGATGGATGATGAATGATAGTACATGCAGTGTAGTCAGAACTACATGCCATGTACTCATCCAAATTACGTAGATTTATTAAAAGTTATTATTATATTATAAAAACCCTTGAGATGTGTACCATCCATCCAATGTTATGAAGGCATTCATTTTTTATTGATTTAGATAATCCACCTTTCAAGGGGTTAGGTGGAACTCTTACAAGGCCCGTAGGTGTAAGTATTACATGGCCCATAGACCTTAGAGTAATTCATTGCCCATAGGCTTCAAACATTACATACAACCCAGACTAACTACTTGGAATTTCTCCTTACCAGCATCTTCATCATAAAATTATCTCTCCACCTTCGCATGTCTATTCGACTAGGCTTTCCCATGAATGCACAGGATTTTCCCGATGGTAGGTGCCATACCCCCTCATTCTTGCAATCCATTTAGCTTCTACAATGGTCTAATCTCTTTACTCATCCTCCTTATGAGGATTGTTCCTTGTAGGTTGTCTAGTTTTCATCTACACTTATGGTGGCGCAAAGACCTTGAGGTGGCCTGAAGACCATACTGACCCGAAGGCCTAGGGTGGCCTGAAGGCCTTAAAGGACTCAGGGACTAAATCAGCGGCCCAAATGCCCAAACAGGGGAATATCCTCGGCTACTACAGTGCCAAACAGGGCCTACTACAGTTCTACTACAGTACCTGCTACAATATTGCTATATTTCCTGCTATAGTTCCTACTACAGTACCTACTATAGTCTGCTACAGTACCCCCATAAATATTCCTCTGCCTAGATTTGATCTTGGGTCACCTGGATACACTTAATGAGTCCTCACAAACCGGGCTGAGGCTCATGTGCCTTGAGACGTGTACCATGGTGCGGGCGTAAAGCTGAGACACAACACATGATAGGTGTTATATATGTGTGTTTAATTTAACATTTTCAAAATGTTCATTTATACTCATTTGGTAGTTATAAACATGAATTCACCGGGTTTCCTCCAAGGTACAAGTTACGTACAAATATAATTTTAAATGAATTTATTTTTTTAAAATTATGATGGATGATAATATCAAGGAAATTTAGAAAAGGGTTTATGATAAAAGTATTGATTAATTAAAGATAATTAATTGATTCAAGTATGATTAATGTTAAACACGAATGATTAAATAACTGAATGATAGTTTTATTTATGTGTAAATATCGTCGCATGTATGGATGATCATGATCTAGACCAAGACATTTGTATGTGGATGATTTCTTTTAATTAATTTATTTAAATTAAATTTGTTGGCCTGCGAGCCTTCTCCTCATTAATATGTAGGGCCTGCATGCCCAAATTTTCTTTTATGTAAAACCCCATTTTACCCCTCACTTGTGAGTGAGATAAAAGCATATGTAATAAATGGATCTCCCAAGCTAGTGGAGGAAGCTCAATCTAGGAGCCAAGGTGAAACCAATCCATGGAGATACAAAGGCAGATAAGTGGAAAGCTGTAAACATGAAACCAAAAGGTTGAAGGTGTTTCTCCCCTAGGTCTTGGGTTAGTTTATCAACCTCTAGATAAATTAACCAACAGAACAAGCTCATGATCATACCATTTTGTTTCTGTTAGTTTCATAGTTTATTTATTATGGGTGTGTTGTCGCGATCACACAGTTAATTAATTAAACAAGAATTCAAGATGGAACTAAAATAAGAATGGGTTATGTGTAAATATTATCTTAGGCATGGTTAATCACTTAAGTATATCCCACTTAATATTAACAAGCATGTAATAATGATAATAAAATGGAAATTTACATATAAGGATAAAACCCCTTAAAGAAATATTAAGTCGGTATTGCCTTCCATAATCTTGGTTAGAATTGAACCATAGTTCAAAGTGCGTAACCAACCCTAGTTGGTGTGATTTCAATTATTGGGGAATTATAATTCATGGTTTTGGGTTGACTTGACTTTGGTTCACATCAAGGGTTGTCTTCCACTACAGGACTTGGTGTGAATAAGAGGCAAAGGTTGGGGAAATCCAAAATAAAAGGATTTCAGGATTGGGAAGTCCACTCAATAGATCAAGGAGCTATGAGTTAATGCAGTTAGAGTTTGGAATTCCTAAATAAAACACTTATAGTTTCTTGAACAACCCTAGTTGGGGTAATTCAAATGGAAGTAAGGACCCTTTTCACTAGAATATTCAGGAAAAAGAATATTCTGAAGTCAATGGTGAGGGCTATTGGATTTCGATAAAATAGTGGAAGAATAATAAGTATTAATTAATTAATTTGTCTCAGTTTTATTATGATAAAGTAATAAATCTTTTCTCATATTAATTTTTAGAAATTACAATAAAAATAACTTCAAATATATCATTGTGAACCATACTCGAGAAGGAAAACCTTCTCACTAGAACCAATTTACAGGAGTGGTAGAGATGTTTATGCGTCATACTTCTCCATGAGGAAAAATTGTATGTTTTGGAGAATATTATCCCAATTGTTTCTGGAAAATAGGTTAGTGATGAGTAAATATCTCTCTATATGAAACATTTGGATGATTCTATAGATGTACAATGTTTAATGCAATCATCCATGTCTAATTAGCTCTTGAAGAAAAATGAAAACATGGACGAGTATAGCATGATGTCTCACCTTAAGGATCTCTACCAAGAGAAGGAGAGACATGCGAGATATGATATTTCCAATTATTTTTTACAACTAATCTTGGAGATTCTACACCATATAGGACTCATGTAGTTAATATTGTCGGCTATATTTAATTCTTGGACATCGTAGGGATTAAGTTCCCGGATGAGTTGCATACAGATCTCATCCTATCATCACTGCCCAAGGAATTATCTAGATTTATTGTCAAGTAAAACATGAGAAATAATGATAAGAGTCTATCAGAAATTATGAACTTAATTTATTAGGTAGATATAGACATGGGGCATGAAAAAATGCAGTCCTTATGGGGAATAAGAAAAGGAAGGACAAGACAAAGGGGCTAGGGATTCAGAAATTGTCTAAAGCCCCTGAGCACCGTCCCTCCAAGAAGGGAAATATCTAAAGGTAGGGAAAGAAAAATGAGGCAGTATATTTTGAATGTGTAAATCTAGGCCACTAGAAGAGAAACTGCACCCAGAAGCATGGGGATGCTAAAGGTGCATTCATTATTGAGTGTAATCTTTCAATTTCTACACATTGGGTATTAGATACAGCTTGTGCGGCTCACATCTATATTCAAATGTAGGAACCAAGTATATTTATAATGTTTTCATAAGGATAGGTGTATCTTCTAGCTACCAATAGCATGAGGATGGATATATTGTCCATTAGTGATTACCATCTCTCATTTCTAACTGGGATGCTTTTTGGTTTACATAACTGTTATTATGTGCCTAGTGTTACCAAGAACATAATTTTTGTATCATGTTTGGATATGGATGGATTTATTTTCAAGTTTGGAAATAAGGGTTGTTTCTTTCATAAGAACAACATATGTTATGGTATGGAACATTTAAATAATGGTTTGTATGTATTAAATTATGAAAACTAAGTGTTGGTAATCAATAGAGAAACAGACTCACATGAATCATATAACACCCAGTTGTGGCATCACCATCTTGGTCATGTAAACGAAAAGAACTTGATAAAGATATGACGAGATTATTATTTAGACTCTACTAAGCTAAAACCAATTAATAGATGTCACAATTGTTTATAAGGTGAAATTAACAAGCTGCGTTTTGGTGGACAGGGTGAAAGGGCCACAGAGCTTCTAGGACTGGTACACACAGATGTTTGTGGACTATTTCCAATAGAAGATAGAGGTGGATATTCTTATTTTATTAATTTTACTTATGATTTGAGTAGATATGACTATATCTACTTAATAAGTTATAAGTCATAGGCCTTAGAGAAATTTAAGGAATTCAAGAATGAAGTAGAGAATCATCCTGGTAAGAAGATAAAGAAGATTCAATCAGATCGAGGTAGAGAATATCTGAACCAAGAATTTATCAAACTTTTACAAGAGTCTGAGATTCTATCTTAACTCACTCCTCTTTATACACCATAGTGGAATGATGTTAGTGAAAGGAAGAAACACACCTTATTGGAAATGGTGAGGTTAATGATGAGTCATGCATATCTTCCATTATCCTTTTGGGGATATGCATTACAAAATGCAACATACACATTAAAATGAGTACCAACTAAGGAAGAAAATGGAATTCCCTATGAGATATGGAATGGAAATAAACCCATTTTGTTACACACATGTGTATGGGGATGCTAGGAATTTGTTAAAGCTTTATCAGGCAACAAACTAGCACCCCGGGGCCCGAAGTGTATCTTTATAGGATATCCCAAGGAAAAAAGGATATTACCTATATAACCCTTCAGATAAGAAATACACTATCGCTAAAAAAGTTTTATTTCTTAATAGAGAGAACATCCTAAAAAAGTATAGTGGGAGAAAGATTGACTTTGAAGAAGTTGATGCTCAAGATACACATGATTTGGTATAGGAACAAGTTCCACAGGTCCCTATAAAAGAGGTTCCAGAAATATAAGTACTGCGTAGGAGATGAAAATAGGTAAGGGAACAAGAGAGATTTGGTTTCCTAGTCACTGAGGATGGTGAATCATTATTGTTGGATAATGATGAACCTCTATCCTACAAGGAAGAAGTAGAGATCTCAGAAGCTGCAAGGTGGCTAGAAGCTATGAATTATGATATGGATTCTATGTATCAGAACCAAGTTTAGGTTATGGTTGATGATCCATTTGATATAAATAATATTGGATAAAATGGGTATTCAAGACAAATATGTACATGGAAAGTCAAGTTAGTACCTATAAAGAAAGGCTAGTGGCTGCAGGATTCAGACAGCATCAAGGAATTTATTATGATGAAACCTTCTCGCCAATTTCCATGTTTAAATCCATAATAATCATACTTGACATAAAAACTTACCATAAATATGAGATTTGGAAGATGTATTTCAAAAAAAAACATTCCTTAACGGGAATATTTAAGAAGATGTCTATATGACACAACCATAAGGTTTTGTGACACCAGGTGAATCCAAACGGGTTTGTAAGTTGAAAAAATCCATTTATGTATTAAAGCAAGCATCCAAGTCATCGAAAATTCAATTTGATGAAGCCATAAAAATTTGGTTTCATTAATAATGAATGTGATCCATGTGTTTATAAACAGTTTAATGGGAATGCGGTCATTGTCTTAATATTATATATTGAAGACATATTACTTATTGGAAATAATGTACCAATCTTACAGTCAGTTAAGGGATAGTTGAACAAGTGTTTCTTCATGATGGACTTAGGTGAAGCAACCTACATTCTAGGGATGAAGATCATTCGTGATAGATCCAAGAGGCTGCTTGGGATAAGTCAGTGTACATACATTGACTAGATACTAAATATATTTAGTATGGAACGATCCAAGAGAGAATTAGTTCCAGTATCACATGGCCTACATTTTTCTAAGAAAATGTGTCCTCAGACACAATAGGAGAAAGATAGGATGAGTAAGATCCCATACACATCGGCTATAGGATCCATAATGTATACCATGTTATGTACCAAGCCTGATTTTTCCTATGCACTGGGCATGATAGGCATATATCAAGCAGATCTAGGAGAAAAACATTGGACTACTATTAAGACTACCCTTAAGTATATGAGAAGAACTAAGGATATGTTACTAGTGTATGGAGGAGATGAGGAGCTTATCATCAGAGGGTATACTAATGCTGGTTTTCAAATAGATCAGAATTATCTGAATTTTCAATCTGGATATGGTTTCTGTCTCAATGGAAGAGTTCAAATCATCCAGTTTTCTACGATTATATAGAAGATTCTGAATATATAGTGGCTTCTGATGCAGCCAAGGAAGCTATCTGGATTCATAACTTTTTCCAGGATATTTATTTGGTGCATAGTAGTAAATATCCTATCACATTGTATTGTGATGATACTGTAGTAGTGGCTCTTGCAAAAGAACCAAGGTCACATCAACAGATAAAACACATTCTTCAGAAGTATCACCTCTTGAGGGATTAATATCAAAGGGGTGAATTTGCAGTGAGAAGAGTGTCCATGGAAGAGAATGTGGCAGACCCCAGGACTAAAGGCCTATCTCAATAGAAACATGAATATTAAGTGAGAGTTAGGGGTTAAAGGTTGTTAGAAGTTGGCTATAATCCAAGTGGGAGTCTGTTGTAGTTGGTGGTCTAGAACCAACTACTTTGTAAATTTTTCATTAATAAATACCTTATCACATATTGATTGTTCTTCTTCATGAAAATTCATATGATAATGTCTTAAGGATAGTTATTTCACCAAAGGGTCATAGTAGATACCTGATATGATGAGAACCCAGAAGTTCCATAACACTATTCTTGAATATATGTTCTATGATTGGATGATGTTATTTGAGGCACACAAATAATACAGGCCATTAGGGGTGAGGAATCATAAAACATTGAGGCACCTTCTCATAGTGTTCACCCTTGGTAATATCCAGGAGAATATTATGAAAACGAGACCTGTCAGTAGGAAATCCACATTTCATAGTGTCATTGGATGTTCCTATCTACGAATGTGTGTATTGGTCCTTAGACTTTAAGATTATTATTAATTGGTATTACAACTCACGCTCTTAGATGTATTGATGAAAACTATGATGACGCACTGTTTACAGTGACATAGGATATGTTGGGTGCATCATGAGTAATACTTCATTAATAGATAATGCAAGAAAGGATTTATCCCTTCTGTTCCATAACAGAAGTTGATATCTTAGACACTTTGATGGAATTAATATTGCCTAAATAAATCCATGTCCATGTTGAGGAATGGGTGAGTTCAATTACAAAATTTTAAAGAAAGAATAATCGAGCACATGGATTGATGACACTAACCTGCAACCCGCTTTATTCGAGATATCAAGACAAAGGGATTATATTACATGGTATGCATTCGTAGAAGGTGATACATCATTTTGGTGTTAAATTCTTCCTCTATGTGTACCTTGGTGTGTTGCTAGATGCTAACCTTGGACTTTAGGCAGGATTTGCCTAATGCAACTAAGAAAGAGGCCTAGAGAGTCACACACTAAGTGTGTCCAAGTATCTCAGTTAAATATTAATTTAACAAGTTGAATATATATTATTCCCGATTGTGGTTTAATAATTATTCAAGGATTCATGATCACATTTATTTCGACACTAATTATTTGAGATAATATATTATGGGAGAAATAATATATTTATTAACGATTAATTCATGGATATTTATTTAAAAAATAAATAATCATTATTCAAGGTCTAATAAATGTGGTGGAGGAAATAAAGAAAAAGAAAAAAAAACAAAAGTACCCACTGTGTATATTAATAAATATATGTCGTGTAGTTTTTTTGGAGATTTGTGAGAAATAATAATATTTATTTAATTAAATAATATTAGGTGTAATTTTTTGGGTGCATTTCAAGTGATAATAATAATAGTAAAATGTTATTATTAGACATGGAGTATTATTAAGAATTAAATTAAATGAA
Source organism: Viscum album (assembly GCA_963277665.1). Taxonomy (NCBI): domain Eukaryota; kingdom Viridiplantae; phylum Streptophyta; class Magnoliopsida; order Santalales; family Viscaceae; genus Viscum; species Viscum album. The sequence continues at coordinate 165,384,421 of OY728165.1, read as the reverse complement.
TAAATGCCTTTGGGTAATTAATTCATATTATTATTCTAAGTATTATAAATCCCAATTACATTATTCTCATTAAGATAGCCATATTTATGGTTGTGAACAATGGATCTAGAAAAAGATCTAAAGCCAAGGGAGAATTATTTTTCCTCCAAGAACTCTCTCAAGTTACGAGAGAGATTATCCTCTATTGGATCAAGGAGAGCGCTTTGGATGTGGATCTCAAGGAGACTGAAGGCAGACATCGCAAGAGAAGGCTCTTCTGTGCTACCACCCATAGATCCCTTCGGAGATTCCCAGAGATATGTGGAGAACATGTGGATCACTACTAGAGGAATCCTACACTTGGATTCTATGATGAAATGAAAGATCACATTGGATCATGACCAAAAACATAAACGAAGAGAGAATTCCATCAAGGTAATTCTTGTATTTTATTTAAATTAATTATAACCAACATATGATGATCCTCTCTATGATTCTAAGACTTCCCTATTCCCTTTTCGTTATTTGTTTTATTTCAAAGATCCGACATTTTATTATAGTGAGGATCTTAGATTTATTATTATTAACGCTAAAATTAATGTTGGGTACATCCATCCAGGTGCTTCCGCTGCGTCCAGAACCTACATTATCATGGTTATCTATACTGCATTATTGTGGTATGGTAGAATGATATGAAATATCATTCAACTGAAACTACCAAAGTTATTATCATATTCATTTTTCTTCTGAAACTCTATATGAAGATGTGTAGAAAATATATTAATTTTTAGTTGAGTTTAACAATTAGTTTAATTATTAAGGTTAATTTTATAAGAGTTACAACTTTATTAGAATTTTCAAATTTTTAAAAAATTTAAATTTCAATACAATTTGTAATTCAATTATAGAGATCTACTTAAGGAAATTTAAGTACCTTATTTGATACATAGGAGTCCATTCTCTATTAGATAAAACTATCTATTATTATTTTCTATTAATTTTTGTAACATAACCCAATCCACCATTATATTACGTGGCCAAAAGGGGTTGGAAAAAGACCTCAAGCATACATTCTCGTATGCTAGAGGCTGTCGACTGGAAGTGAGGGTGTGAAAAGTATGGTGGGGAGACTGTACCCCCCAGTATGAAGTTTCATAATAGTATAAATAAAATACATAAACAAATGAAATCAAATTAAAATCATAGTATAAGACAATAATAAGATCCAATTGAATAATCTAATTAATAGTAAAGGAATAATGTAATGATATACTAGAATGTAACTAGATGTAATTCTCAAAAAAATACAAGTAAAGGACTATAAAACTCAAATAAAGACTCAAAATCCCCCATTCCCAAACCCCATGTTGGTTCTATATCTAAAATACATCCCATCCAGCAATAAAATGACCATTTGTAAGGTCCTTGGCCCTTATCCAAACCTACATCCATGTAATCTAATCATGTACCAAACAATAGACCAAATAGGGTGTGAGTATAACTTAGTAGGTTGACACCACGATGTCTAAACTAACCAGTCTGATAAGAAGTGTATGCAATAAATAAATAAAAAGGTGTGTTAATTAATTCAATAATTAATAAAATATAACCACACCCTACTTCAGCTGTATATCATAATATCCAGAGCATGTCTTAGGAAAATTCCTACCAAAACCATATAACCATAGTAAAATAACCTACATCGGAGTCATGCTAGAATATCTATTAGAATATCTTACAACCATGAAAACGACCACCATATAAACATGGTATAATCACAACACTTTAGGTCAAATCCATATAAGAATTACAAAATCTGGGTCAAATCCCTATAAGCATTACATCATGGGACTGAGAAAATACCACTCTCTATAAGAATTACAACATGAGACTTAAATTATCACACATAATATTATCATTAAAACATATAAGTGTTCATGTTCTAGGGGCACAACAAATATATAAGCATTACAACATATAACACAAGTCTTTTCATATAACATGGATATCATAATATCACATCATAAATCTCAATGGTTAATTATGAGATTTTCCACTTTTATTTCATATACCACATTCATTTAAATCACAATTGATTAACAATTATATCAATAATAAATAAGCTATAACTTATGGATTCTATATAAAATAATCACCTAAGGTCTCATGTCATGCTAAAAACACTTTAATCCATTATCCAATTCAATTATATTCTTGGTTTTCTCACTTAATGGGTAGCTATAAGTTAGGTCAAAATCCAATTGAAACTGAAGGACTTCAAGGAATAATAACATTGATTATTTAATTGATTCAGGGGAATGCTATGTTGGTGTAATCATAATATTTCATAAACATGGAAATTATAAAACCATGGTGTTAATATTTAGAACCCTACCTTTAATTGACCATCATAAAATGATTCTAATAGTAAATGTTTGTGAGGAGGAAGGTATTGATGATATCTAAGAAAATAATATATCAAAAATGGATTTAAGGTGTTATTAGACATCCAAAGGGACTTTGAAACTTCAAAATCACCTAGAGGGTTTCCCTTGGTCGAGAGGAGAATAACTGAAGTGAATTAGAATAAAATTAAACCACAAATCATACTTTAAAATATATAGTTGGGGAATTACACGGTGTGTAGTGTAGTTATATGTCATGTAAATATTTTTAGTGGGATATACCGAAAAACCCATATCCTATTATTATTTTTATTAAAACACCCAGACATTACATGATGTGTAACCAATTTACACATTGTGTAAATGTTCTACTGATGGTTTTCTGACCATTTCCCTTTTAAAAAACTGAACCCCCTTTAAAGCTTATCAAATTACTATGAACTTGTGAAACACCTAAAATATTTATAATTAGACTCCATTAATTTAAATAAACATACTTCCTTTAAAATTAAGTCATTTTCCCAAATAAATCACTTCACATGGATCATCTCAAGTTATAAAAATTATAGTTTAATGAAAAGGAAAATCTTACCCAAAATAAAAGTTAACAAAAACATAAAGATAAACATACATGGAATAAGATGAGATCTTAAAACCTCCCCACCATATAATAGCTCATCCCAAAGATTCTCTAAGTGTCATTGTGTGTTCTTAACAAACAAGTCTGGCTACTGTATTTTCATATCAAACTCCCTCTCCCAGGCCTCTTCTTAAAATCACCCATGTTGCCACTACACTCAAACCAACGGTATAGTCCTACCCTAAAGATATTTCATAGTATGACCCATAACCTATATTATATTCTCCTAAAAGGAATCATCATCACAAATCTTAATGTCTACTATATCTATCACATAGTAAGGTGTTGGATGATATCTTCATAGCTATGACACATGGAACACGTCATGCATGGAATTGTAGCAGTATGGAAGGGATAAATGGTACACCACTGAACCAACCCTTGACACTATCTCAAATGGACTAGTAAACCTAGGTTCTAGATTTACCTATTTATTGATACAACATTACGCCATCTAAGCAGACACATGAAGAAAATCATGATGACCATCCTTGAATTCAATAGGTCATCTCCAATGGTTGGAATATGATTTATTCTCTCTCTACATGGTCACCAACCACTATATGATAAAATGAACCTGCTGAGATGTCTCCTATATGAGACTAGCCCCAAAAGTGATGAATCACCCACCTCCATCCAATTAATAGGTGAACAAAACATCCTACCATGGAAAGCCTCAAAATGTTTCATTTGGATCAATGCTCGGAAGATATTATTATATGAAAACACCACGAGTGACATATTCTGCTCCCATGAACCACCAGAATCCAAAACATAGACTGATAACATATCCTCCAAAACCTTAATAGTTCACTCAGATTGAACATCATTCTATGGGTGATAAGATATTCTCAAAATAACCCATAATCCCAGAGCCTTCTAAATACCCTTCAAAAAATGTGATGTGTAATGAGGATCTCTTTCTAAAATGATACTCCTCCAAACACCATGAAACCAAACCACCGAACACACAGAAAATACTTATTGAATCATCAACAATGAAGGTTTAACTAATATATAAGAAGTGGGATAACTTATTCTATCGATCCAAAAAAACCTATAAATTGTTATTCTTATGAGTTTTCCTTGGTAATCCTTTAAAAAATTGATTGTGACATAATCCCATTTATACTCAGGAATGGAAAAAAGTTGAAAAATCCTAGCAGGACTTTGATGCTCATCTTTAACCTACTGACAAGTGAAGAATCTATCCATGAATATTTCCACCTACTTCTCCATTCTTAACCACTAGTACTTTCTAAATACACCACGATACATCTTTATTAAACTAGGATGTACCTCCCATCTAGAAGTATGAAACTCCCTCATCATCTCCTTGTGTAATCCTGTAGGAACCCATACTTGGCCATGAAAAATAAGAGAATTTATATAGCTGAAAGGACATCCTGATGGTGTCTCCCAACCATATATTTTTTCTCTCAGAACTGAGCCATCTAGATTAGAAAAATTATTAGTCATAATCCGGTCCAAAATCACAGGTATAATAGATGTCAAAGGTAGAGCTACCCATCCCTAATACTCCTGAACATCCAAATGCATGTATGTAAAGAGGGAAATTATTTTACAATCATCATAAGACTCTTATACTGCCTTTTTATATGTATTTTGGATCAAGGAAAAAAATGTTTCCCTTTATTGGTGTACAAGCCAATTCAAAGTTGAAAGACTGTAGATACCTGACCTACCTCCTCTAATGAAGGTTCTAGTCTCACTAAGAAGAGATATAATTGAGGCTCTTATGGTCTGTGTATACCACAAACCTATCAACCATGAGATAGTGTCTCCAAAACCTTAGGGCATTTACCACTGCTACTAACTCTATATCATGAGTAGGGTAATTCCTCTCATGTGGTCTCAGCATCCATGATCCATAAGAAACCCCTTGATCCTCCAACATTATAACTACTCTGAGTCCAAATTCGGATGCATCATAGTACATGGTATATGCTTCACTAAGAACAAGTAAATTGTGTATAGGTGATGAGGTCATCCTACCTTTCATATCTTGAAAATCCCTCTCTCAAGCATTAAAACAAACAATCATAACCCCTTTCTTGGTTATCCCAGACATTGGTTCTTCCAAATAAGATAAATCATGGATAAAGAATCGTTAATAACATATTAAACCCAAAACAAATCTGAATATTTAAGACTTTATTGAGATATTCCCAAGATACCATGGCTGCAAAATTCTTTGGGTCCACTGACACTCCTGCCTCTGAGATGACATGGCCCAAAAAGTGAAATTTATTAATCCATAAACTACATTTGGTTAGATTGGTATAAATATGATGATCTCTCAAAATAGTCAGGAATATGTAAATATATTTGGAATGATCATATTCTGATTGAGATTACACTAAGATATCATCTACAAAAAACACCAAAAAATGTTCTAGAAAATGATGAAAGATCATATTCATTAAGGTCATGAATACTACAAATGAATTAGCCAACCCAAATGACATTAAAAAATTTAATAAAAGTAGTATCTGTCACATAAATAACTTATTTTAATGTTATTTTTAATTTATTTTCCATTCATGATTTGTTTTGGGGGTTTTCAAAGGTTTTATGGAGAATAGGTGAGTTTTCATGTATTGGTCCAAACCGTTAGCCCAATTTGAGATTTAAAAATAAATTTTGTTTCTTTTATAAAATTTTAGTTTTTTAATATTTTTTAATCATTCCAAATTATAAATGTCCTCCCCTGATATATTAACACCAAATTTAAATTTGGAGCCTTTATATATCCATAATCATGGGGGATTTGGGTTTTTATTTGAGAATTGGGCCAACCCAAAAGCTCATTTTCCAGTTTTAAATTGTTTATTTAATTTTTTAATATCATATTAATTATAATGATTTTTTTGGTGATTATACCTCCCTATAGACCCTAATAATTCCAGGAGATCTCCCATTGCATTTACTCCCTCTTTGGAGATCGTTTCCATCACGATTGAGTGCTGAAATTATTAGGGTTTCTAAAATCGGGCAGATTTGAAGAGGTAAGTTATTTCCATCATAACTCTCTCAATTATTACTCTTTTCCCCCCATTACAGTTCCTAAATGATCTCATAATCCTTGATCTAACTTCCCTTGAATGGTTTAATGTTTTAAAATTCACATTATGGTGGATTTTGGGTCATTTTATTCAAGATTGTTTTGAGTAAGTGTTTCTCTCTTAAATTTCTTCATTCTCCTTAGGGTTTCCTCCTTCTTTCATTATGTTATAAAATGTCCAGAAGTCAGGGTTCGAAAATATGGTTTTATTTGGTGTTTTTTTGGTTAAATATTGTGGTCTAGGGATTGATTTATCATCCTTGTGATGCGGCGGTGGTGCGGTTGATGTTTTACACCAAGTTTTGAGGGATTCGACACTTTCGGTAGGTGGTTCCATGTGTAAACAATTATTGATGAGTTATCTTGATGTATTTAGTCATTTTTCATATTCCTCATATGTTGGTTGTGGTACGAAAATGGTTTATGATTGATTTGGTTAAGTGTACAATTTTATATTTGCATTTTAACTTGAAATTTGGTGTTTTAATGTGTTACCCATGGGGTATTATTTGGGTGTATTTTATAACATATGTAATTGGTTTAATAAATCTTGTTTGGACTTCCAATTCTGGTTTGGTAATGTATTAGTGTCATTTGGGCCTAAAAAGATGGTTTTTGAATAGGTTTTATGTGTAAAACATTGTTATACTTCTTGAGAGCATTTTATGAAAATGTGTGTTTTCATTTCAATCTTTTGTAGTATTATTCAAGGTGATTTAATAAAACTTGAAAGTGGTTTTATAAATGTCTATAGGGATTCAAATTCTATTTTGGATAGGAATTGGTTTGGTTTTTGATCTTAAATGGTGGTTTTGAAATGGGTTTTGTGTGCAAGATATATTAACACCACTTGGGTTCTTTTTATGAAAATTGAAAATGTTTTAGTTGGTCAAAGAAAATGGGAAAAGGGTGATTTTTTACTGTTTGGTAAGTGTGTTCACCTATTAAGGGTCTTTGAAAGGTGAAGTGAGGTTTTAATATGTCAAACATTTTTATAATGTTTTCTAAATTTCTGAAATGTTTTAATAAATTGTGATGTTGGAGCGAAACTTGTTTGTGGGCTGTTTCGTGTAAGTTTGATGAGAAAATGATTTTTAAGGTAAAAAGGGTATTATGTAACAAGTGAGTGGACTGTTATGAGAGTTTTAATATATTGGAATGGTTTTACAAAATTTTTTAATGGATTTGTGGAAGTGTTAAAGAAATGTGAAAAGTGTTGTGGGCTATTTTGGTGTGAGTCAGATTTCAAAATCAATCTGAATGAAAAGTGTAATTTTGTTACTTGTTTTGTATACATGTGGGATGTTTGGTGAATTTATGATATGGAAATGATATTTTCATGTGAAAATTATATTCATTGACTTGTTGAACTTGTTTGAGCACAAAGGGAAAACCCGAGTATCTAGGTGGGTGGACATGTACTAGTATGCTAGTGAATCCATGGGGTTTGGCCTCAGTTTCACTTAGAAAGATTGAAACTTACAACTCTAACTAAACTATAATGATTATGATTTGGGACCACTAGGTTATGGGTATGTTCCGTACTAGTGGCTCATGCATGAGAACGAATATTTGTGATGGTTACTCTCACTGAGATACGTGGTACCTGGGAACCACAACTAGCTAGTGCCTAAGGGTTATTTCCCATTGCTTGTGCTCACTGGATATTTTGGGCATAGCGTCAGCATACGGTATGAGAGGATGGAAAATTCAGTAGCTATGGTATTTATTTTAAAAGTTTTTATTCTTTAAATTAGACCACTTGAGAACTGTTTTTATTTAATGTTTCATCTTTTAGAAAATTTAACTAGCATCTCATGTTTTTGAAAACATGCATGCTTTTCATGATTAAATGTTTATCACATGGAATATATTAGTGGTGGTATCCTATTGTGCTTTGGATAACACCCTACTTATACCCTTGGGTGTAATTAGACTTGGTTATTTTTGTTGTCGCAGGTTGGGTACAGTTTTTAGTTCCAGTGGTTCGGGTTTCTGGCAGGTCCTTAGTGGCGAAGTCTTGTAGAGATGGCTTAAGGGAAATGACCTTTTCCATGAGGGTTTTGGGCTGTCCTTATTTGGTTTTGTACCTTTGTAATGGTCTTTAAACATAGTTTTAACTTATGTAATTCAGTTCTGAAATTTTGTAAAAGACGGTTTTATTTGAAAAATCCAGATTTTAATTTATTGAGTTTGTTTGTTGTTTAATGTTTATAAAATTGGGTAAATCATTCCCAATTATCATTATATGATACCCAAAAACTTGTGCCATCCCGTGGGGATCGGGAACGCCCTTCGGGCCTTGGCACGGGTTGGGTTTAGTGCCGGTTTGGTGGCGACCAGATCCGGTTCGTGACAAAATGGTATCAGAGGAGGTTCTGGTTAACTCTTTGGGTCACGTTATTTAGGGAACAGTCGAGATAGTCTAGAGTTAGGATTGTTGGGAATTTATAGTTCAGTTATTGGTAGTGTGCCTGATCACCACACCTCATGATAGGATTCGAGTCACCAGGGGATGTTGGGATTTATCTAAGTCCTTTGGTTTTCTTTGTTTGATGATGATTAGGGGAAATGAAAAGAGAGTTGGGTTAATGGTCTCAGTGAGCTCGTAGAGCCTGGAAAACCATGTGGAGATGAGGATATTCCCTAGAACACTATATGTTATGGTGAAGTGATTGGAATATGTCCGCCAACCATATTTCAAAGTCACCCACTGAAACTAGCTTTCTCTCGCATTGTTTTGTGCTTTAGTTTTGAAATCTTGGCACTTTGGTTTTAAAGTGACTTAGTTTTAAGAAGTGTAAAGTTTTTTTGAAATGATTTTCAAATAAAGAGGGAATGGTTTAGTTTATATAATAGAGGAACTGAATTTTCATAATTATTTTGAAATGGAAAATGGTGTGCTTACACCTCTTTTGAAAGCAGGAACTATATTGAAGTTGATTTTGAAAAGTGTTTCCAATAGAGTTTTCTAAACAATCAGAGTGTGTTTTAGTGGGATGAGATGTTTTGAAATTGATGTGAATATCTTGAAAGTGAGTTATTTACTAAATGTTTGTAACTTTATGAAAAGTTTTGTAAGATGTGAGTTGGGATTTTTATCTCGTGGTTAGTGATTTTGAGAAAAAGGATGTGTTGGTTGACCGTTTTGGTTTTGAAAAGTGGAAAGAATTTTTGTTTTAAACTTTGGTATTTTCATGAGAAACCAAATGCATGGGATTATATGAGAATATGGATGGTTGATGACATGACTGGATGAGTGTCAGGATGGATATGAGGAGGGTGCCTAGTGTGGCATAGAAACATGCATGTGTAATGCGCATGGGGTACCATTGGTGGATGCGCTAACCGCTGAACCATTTTTTTTCAAAAAAATAATGTTTTTAAAGAGAAACATGATGACTTGATGAATTGTTTGGGATGGTTTATATTATGTGTTTTCGGAAAATGTTGATGTTGTGGGATGTTTTGAGTCCAAGAATCCCTCATTTTTTAACTGTGTTTTGGGTTTAGGTTTGGTCAGTAAGTTGTGTTATAGGGACGGTTAGTGGTATCTTTTGAAAAATGTTTTGGGATGCCTTTATGATGGTTCCCTTCATGTGTTTGGATCTGGTTTGTGGTATATCTTGACCAATGGACCATCTTGGTTGGGTCCTTGGGTTCAATCGTTGGATAAGGTACACCCCCATTAAAGGTTAGTGCACAAATTAAGTGAAACCAGGATTGTTTCGCCGTTTGAAGACCCTACAGTTGATCAGTATAAGGAATCATTTTCTTGAGATTTTTAGATTGAGTCTACACCCATTCCTTTCTTTGATTTTTAAATCCTCTTGTAACGGGAGAGTGCTTGTGTAAGGTTTAAAGAGACCTAATTTCTTATGTTTCCTGATTCGTCGAAGGTGGATATGGTCTAGGGTTGTTAGTGTGGATGAGTGTCTCGATGGTGTCTAAGAGGGACTTTGGGTTCTTCAAAGTTTCTTTGAAGCATGAGTTCATGTTAAACCACCGGTGTGGGAAATATGGTCACGATAGGATATTGTGCTCACTTTCTATAATTGTATGTTGTTTGGGGATGTTGTATAACGTCCCCCTCCATGCATTGTTTATATCAGTCGCAATGGTATTGTTCGGTGATGCCTTATGATGTCATGTGCTCGATTGACCGTATATGTGAAAGTAGTGAAATCCTATGAGACTCTATGTTATGTTGATCGAATGTATCCATTGTAAAAACTTCAAAATCATCAATTTTAGAGGAATGTGAGTGTAGGTGTTCTTTACTTCTATTGTTTCTCACCTGAAGAAACAAGGTGTGATGTGTGTGAATCTTTATAGCCCTTGTTTCAGTGAAATATCGAGACAGGGTAAAGTGAGTTTTGAATGTGTTATTTCTGGAAAACTTATCTGGGATTGCGGTGTAGTTATTAGTGGCACCAAAAGAAGAATTCTCATTCAGTGGGTTTCCAAAGACTAACTGCGAGGCCGAATATGCTTCAATCATTTGAGCTCTAGCCATAGGTCTTGGAGAGAATATGGATCATAGTCAAGGGAAATAACAGGGTCATTTAAACCCTTGTAAAAATTCCTATCCTAAATATGAAAGATAGGAAGAGTTTAAACCTCTGGTATCATCATATTTCTTCTATTTTTCATGTTTTGTGGAAATAGGTGGATGTCCTTGTACCCATGTCATCGCCCAATGTCATTCCCTCCCCCTTTGGTTTCCAATGAGTCTTTGGAGAATGGTTGGAAATTTGGGTAGACAGGCTGAGCACATTGTTTGTGAATGATTAGGAGTGACTGTGTTCCTGGAATCCATGTGGGAAGATTGGTCGACACAGTTTGCTCACAGTTTCACAAATTGTGCGGACTAACCGCGTGACCCTCTCAATTCTTGAAAATTTTGGGTTTTTCTATATTGGCCCATGCTGGTAGGTTAATATGGTTGATTCTTATGGTGGGGAGAACCACTATTATTCTCATGTATGTTCCTTCGGAAATTTTTAATGGAAGTCTACCCTATGTACCAGGGAGTCCATTCAGGCCTCCCCCTATTAGTGTCTTGATTCTGTCTCGGAAAAAAAATATTGGTTGTCTCTTATGGTGGGGAGCGTATTAATGTCCCCCCGTACCAGTAACTTAGATTTATCCATGGTCTTGGATTGGTGTATATAGTCTCTTTCATCGATATCTAGCTACCAACATCTTCCTTGAGTAAACGGTGGGACTGGAGAGCGCCCAATGGTTTAGTTAATGTAAGGTAAGTGTAACCTTGTTCAAAGTTGTTGTTCGTTTGGGTGAATTGCTTGAATCTTGTTTGAATAGTGTTTGAGGAGTTTTCTTTTGGGATAATGTATGAATGGGATTGATCCATTCAGGAAAGTGGTGTAATTTTTTCTTGTGAGAGTAATCCTTCCATAATTGATCACTGGAGGTGTTTTGGCCTTTGGGGGTGAAACCTGGCAAGGGAGTACCTATTTGTTTCTCAGTGGGGTTTGGTTGTTGCTTTGACCTTGATGTGACTTTCTAGGGTGGAAAGTTTTCAAGGTGGGGATAATTGTCACATACATAACTTATTTTAAAGTTATTTTTAATTTATTTTCCATTCTTGCTTTGTTTTGGGGGGTTTTCAAAGGTTTTATGGAGAATAGATGAGTTTTCATGAATTAGGCCAAATCGTGAGCCCAATTCCAGATTTAAAAATAAATTTTGTTTCTTTTATAACATTTTCATTTTTTAATATTTTTCACTTATTCCAAATCCTAAATTTTCTACCCTGATATATTAACACCACATTTAAATTTGGAGCCTTTATAAATCCATAATCATTGAAGATTTGGGTTTTTATTTGAGAATTGGGCCAACCCGAAATCCCATTTTCCAGTTTTAAATTGTTTCTTTAAGTTTTTAATATCTTATTCATTATAATTAATTTTTTGGTGATTTGACCTCCCTCTAGACCCTAAGAATCCCAGGAGCGCTCCCATTGCATTTACTCCCTCTTTGGAGCTTGTTTACATCGCGATTGAGTGCTGAAATTATTAGGGTTTCTAAAATCAGGAAGATTTGAAGAGGTAAGTTATTTCCATCATAACTCTCTAAATTATTACTCTTTCCCACCATTCCAGTTCCTACATGATATTTTAATACTTTTTATAACTTCCATTTAATGGTTTGATGTTTTCAAATTCATATTCTGGTGGATTTGGGGTCGTTTTATTCAAGATTGTTTTGAGTAAGTGTTTCTCTCTTCAATTTCTTCATTCTCCTTAGGGTTTACTCCCTCTTTCATTATGTTCTAAAATGTCCAAAAGTTAGGGTTATAACATATGGTTTGATTTGGTGTATTTTTGGTTAAATATTGTGGTCTAGGGCTGGATTTATCATCCTTGTGATGAAGCGGTGGTGCAGTTGATGTTTCGCACCATGTTTTGAGGGATTCGACACTTTTGGTAGGTGGTTCCATGTGTAAACAATTATTGATGAGCTATATTACTGTATTTATTCATTTTTAATATTCCTCATATGTTGGGTGTGGTACAAAAATGGTTTATGATTGATTTGGTTAATTGTTCAATTTTATATTTTCATTTTAACTTGAAATTTGGTGTTTTAATGTGTTACTCGTGGGGTATTATTTGGGTGTATTTTATAACATATGTAATTGGTTTAATAAATCTTGTTTGGACTTCCAATTATGGTTTGGTAATGTATTAGTGTCATGTGGGCCTAAAAATAGGGTTTTTGAATAGGTTTTATGTGTAAAAAATTATTATACTTCTTGAGATCATTTTATGAAAATGTGTGTTTTCATTTGAATGTTTTGTAGTATTATTCAAGGTGATTTTATAAAACTTGAAAGTGGTTTTATAAATGTCTCTAGGGCTTCCAATTCTGTTTTGGATAGGAATTGGTTTGGTATTTGGTCTTAAATGATGGTTTGGAAATGGTTTTTGTGTGCAAGATATATTGACACCACTTGGGTTCTTTTTATGAAAATTGATAATGTTTTAGTTGGTAAAAAAATGGGGAAAGGGTGATTTTGTAATGTTTGGTAAGTGTGTTCAACTATTAAAGGGTTTTGAAAGGTTAATTGTGGTTTTAAGATGTCAAACAGTTTTATAATGTTTTGTAAATTTCTGAAATGTTTTAATAAATTGTGATGTTGGAGTGAAACTTGTTTGTGGGCTGTTTCGTGTAAGTTTGATGATAAAATGATTTTGAAGGTAAAAAGGGTATTATGTAACAAGTGATTGGGATTTTATGAGAGTTTTAATATATTGGAATGGTTTTACAAAATTGTTTAATGGATTTGTGGAAGTGTTAAAGAAATGTGAAAAGTGTTTTGGGCTATTTTGGTGTGAGTCGGATTTCAAAATCAATCTGAATGAAAAGTGTACTTTTGTTACTTGTGTTGTATAAATGTGGGATGTTTGGTTAATTTATGATATGGAAATGATATTTTTATGTGAAAAGTATATTCATTTACTTGTTTAACTTGTTTGAGAACAAAGGAAAAACCAGGGTATCTTGGTGGGTGGACGTGTACTAGTATGCTAGTGAATCCGTGGGGTTTGGCCTCAGTTTCACTTAGTAGGATTGACACTTACAACTGTAACTAAACTATAATGATGATTATTGGGAACCAATAGGTTATGGATATGTTCCCTACTAGTGGCTCGTGCACGAGAACAGATATTTGTGATGGTTACTCTCACCGAGATACAAGGTACCTGGGACCCACAACTAGCTAGTGCCTAGGGGTTATTTCCCATTGGTTGTACTCACTGGATATTTTGGGCATACCGTCGGCATATGGTATGAGAGGATGAAAAATTCAGTAGCTATGGTATTTATTTTAAATGTTTTTATTCTTTAAATTACCCCACTTGAAAACTGTTTTTATTTAATGTTTCATCTTTTAGAAATTTTAACTAGCATCTCATATTTTTGAAAACTTGCATGATTTCCGTCATTAAATGTTTATCACATGGAATATATTAGTGTTGGTATCCTATTGGGATTTGGATCACACCCTACTTACACCCTTGGGTGTAAGTAGACTTGGTTATTTTTTTTGTCGCAGGTTGGGTACAGTTTTTAGTTCCAGTGGTTCGGGTTTCTGGCAGGTCCTTGGTGGTGAAGTCTTGTGGAGATGTCTTGAGGGCGGTACCCCTTGCCATGAGGGTTCTTAGGCTATCCTTATTTGGTTTTTTAACTTTGTAATGGTCTTTAAACATAGTTTTAACTTATCTAATTCAGTTCTGAAATTTTGTAAAAGACGGTTTTATTGAAAAAATCCAGATTTGTTTTATTGAGTTTTTTTGTTGTTTAATGTTTATAAAATCGGGTAAATCATTCCCAATTATCATTATATGATACCCGAGAACTTGTGCCAGCCCGTGGGGATCGGGAATGCCCTTAGGGTCTTGGCACGGGCCGGGTTTGGTGGCGACCAGATCCAGTTCGTGACAGTATCTGATCCTAAAAGTAGTCTTAGGTATTTCCGATGGACTAAATATCAACTGATGATACCCTAATATCAAATCAATCTTGGATAATATCTTAGCACCACTCAACTGATCAAAAATATAATTTATGCATGGAAGAAATTACTGGTTGTTGACTGTCATCTTGTTCAACCTACAACAATCCACACATAAGAATAAAGATCCATCATCTTTCTTAAATAAGAGAACTAAAGAACCCCAAGGAGATATACTAGGTTGTATAAATCCTCCAGATTCTAAATCTTTCAACTAAACTTTCAACACCTGAAACACTACTGGTCCCATTCAATAAGGTGGGATAGAAAATGGCTCTACTCTCAACACCAACTTGATTGTGAACTCAATCTCTCTCTCCAGAGGTAATACAAAGAAATAATCAGGTAAAACATATTGAAAATGGTTTATCAAAAAAGGAAAACAATCCTACCACATTCCACCATTATGTAGATCAAGACCGGATATCTGATCCATGAGACAATCCAATCTTCACTGAATTTTTCCTTCATGAATAGCCTAAAGACCCCACTCACCTTGGAGAAAATAAATGACTCCTTCTAGAGAAAGAAAGGTAAAACTCCTCTTGAAATATTAGATATAAGTTGGTAAAGAACTAACTAATACATACTAATAATCAATTTGAATCTGGTTATTTCCAACACAAATGGTTCCAAAAAGAAATGGTAACCACCAATCACTAGAGAATATTCCTTGAAATGTTTGATATTATCTAACAGTATTCCAAATAGTGTGTCGATAGTCAAAACACCATCCAAGATTTCTATATACAATCCCAAACAATTTTTTAAAATGGAAGGTAGAAAAGAATTTTATGCTTCAGTATCAATCAAAACATAAGCTAAAGTTGATGATAAAATAATTGTACCTATGACAATAGAAGGTCTTGCATCCACGATAGTTGGAGTAGTCTACATAACATGTAACTTAATTATCCCTCAACCCTAGGCTCCAACTTGACTACCCTAAGCCATTTCCCCTGCCTGGTACTATTGCTCATGCACTGGGGAACCACGTTTAGTAACTTAACTTAAATGACCATTGGAACTCCAACTACTTACCTAATGAACGATAGCTAATCCCCTTAACAAATTAGGTTCCTATCATGATCCCCTTCCACTAGTTTGTTGTGTAAAGTTCACACGCAACCTCTGAAGATTACCTAATATTCCACAGATATGATAATTAGCTATGGGGTAAAGACATTGTGGGAACTTGTGGCCAAAATTTCTAAACTCATAGAACTAGAATGGAACACAATACTAAGATATTTTTCCACTACCCTAACTACTATTCCCACTATTTATTTTAAAAAAACTATCATATTGGAACTTCTTGACACATTAAGAATAACTACCAACTCGCCCTACTGAAACATCTTGGACACAACTCAGGGCCTCTCTCAGATTCCCACCCATGAAAAGTATCTAGTTCATCACATCCTAAAATATTCTTAATAAATTTTTTTTACCTATGACCCGATCCCATAGCGAAGACCATCCTGAAAATGTCTCACCCTATAGATCTCATTAGCTTCCAAAGATGGCTCAAAGCATTATAGGTCAGTGAAACATCCAACATAGTTCAGTATTGACATGACCAACTATGCCAGATGTATGAACTCATGATATTTTTCATCCCTCAACATATTGGGATAGAAATGGCTCAATAAATTCATCTGAAAGTCCTCCTAAGATAGCTCATTCTTCTTCCCAGCTTACTCTAAAATATCCCACAAATGCTTGAAAGGTCCACGAAGCATATATACAACAAGCTTCAATCTGCTGGTGTCTTGAGATGCTTGAAGATCATCTAGATAGACTCAATCCAAAACTCATATTTAATTCGGCTACATTAGGAGCATGCTGATTTACACTCTCTTGATGCTCAAGTCAAAGATAGCGAGGAGTCAATTTTCTCTATAAGAAAAATGAACACCTTTGATAACTAGCTAGAAACAATTTCAACCTCAATAGGTTAATATAACAGAGAACCAATAACTCATAGTCTCCCTAAACATGGATTAGAAGTTTTTTACTATGATACATCAATTCATTTATTTTATCCAGTGAAACATTTATCTCATATCACAATTCAACAGGCAAGTATATATCACATGCAAATAAAAATGTCCCTATCATAAGAAATTCATGTCAATATACCCCTATGTGCCTATTATGATGCATTTATAATCATATAATTCCATAATGGGCCAAAATTATAAATCTCAAGAACTAGTAACATCATAAAACAATAACCTCACATAGCATATAAATCACCCATGGTGAAATAACATCAACTATAATAATCACAATGCACAAAAACAATCCCATCCTTAGGTACTCAGATTCCCCCCATACATGGGTTAGATACTCCCATGCCCAATCTCATTACAAACTCTCAACACATATTAGTATCCTTTTAACCTTTCCCAAATAGTAAAAAAAAGAAAAAACATGCTCCTCTGATACCACTTTCTAACATTCTCTGATCTAGAACTCTCTCACATGGATGAATTGGTCACGAGACCTAAAGCACACCTCCTTATACACCAAAGGCTGGATAATAGCAATGAGGGTGTGAAATGTATAGTGTAGAGACTATACAACCCAGTATGAAGTGTAATAACTATAGAACCGAACCATATAAACAAAAGAAATCAAAGTATACACATAGAGGAATACAACAATAAGAGACAACTAAATAATCAAATAAATAATAAAGGAATAATGCAATGATGTGATGGAATGAAACTAAATTTCATTCTAGAAACAATACAAGTAAAAACTATCAGACTCAAATAAAGACTCAAAAGTACCAGGTCCCGAACCCCACGTTGGTACCACCTCCAAACATCTTCCCATCCATCAAGAAAACAATAAATGACTAGATCTTTTTCCCTTTCCCAAATATGAATCCATGAAATATGCTCAAGTACCAAACAGAGGCCCAAATAGGGTGTGAGTATAAATCAATAGTTCGACACCACAATTTCTAAACTAACTAGTTTGATAAGAAGTGTATGAAATAAAGTGATAAATATGTGTATTAATTAATTCCAAAATTAATAAAATACATAAAAAACCTGCTTCGGCTCTATACTAGAATATCTTAGAGCATGTCTTATAACCATTAAAACCATAAACATATAACCATGGTAAAATAACCATCTTTGATTCCATGCTAGAATATCTCTGAGCATGTCTTAGAACCATGAAAACCACCACTGTATAACCATGGTATAGTAACAAAAATATGGTTCAAATTCTTATAATAATTATATCATATTAGTCAAAGCCCTATAAGAATTATTGCATGGGACTAGGAAAATACAACTCTATATAAGAATTACAACATGGGACTGGGCTGAGCCTGCTCAATATCAGAATTAAAGCATATAAGTGTGCAATTTCTAGGCCCGATCTCGATATATAAGCATTACAACATAGAAAATAAGTCCTATCATAGAACATAGATATCAAAATATCACATCATAAATCAAAATGGTTAATAATGTCAGTTTCCATTTGTCTTTCATATACATCATAGATGATTAAAAATTATATATATAAGAAATAATCCACAACTTAGGGATTCTATATCAAATAATCACTTAAGTTATCATGTCATTATAAACACACTTTGATCCATTATCCAATTCAATTATATTCATTGTTTTCTCACCCAATGGGTAGCTATAATCTAGGTCATAAGACAATTAAAACCAAAGGACTTTCTGGAATAATCCCATTCATTATTTAATTGATTTGGGTTAATTCTATGTTGGTGAAATCATAGTATTGTATAGACTTGGAAGTTATCAAACCATAGGGGTACGATTTAGACCAACTAACTTTAACTGATGATCCAACAATGCTCTAAACAACAAATTATCATGAGGACGAAGGTGAAAATGATATCCAAGATAATACTAGATCAAAACAGGAAACAAAGGCATTATCTAGATGTCTGGAAGGGAGGTTGGCACTCCAAAATTTCCTGGAGGGTTTCCCTAGGTCGAGAGGAGAAGAGCTGTAGTGAATTAGAATATAATTTAGCCACAAAAATGCATTAAAACAACAATTAGGGTAATTACATGGATTTTAAAGTAGTTAAAAATTGTGTAAATATTTTTAATGGGATATAAAAAACACATCACCTCAGATTATTTTTATTAAAACACCCAAAAATTACACAATATGTCATCCATTTACACGATGTCTATATGTTCTGATGATGGTTTTTCATCCCATTTTCCATTTAAATAACCCAAAACACCTTTAAATATTCTAAACATACTGAGAACCCATGAAACACTTAAAACCCATTTATACCCAAAATCCATTAATTTAGATAAACGTACTTCCTTGAAATTTAGGTCATTTTCATTAAAAAATATCTCCACATAGATCCTATTTGGCTTTCTAAAGTTTTGTTTAAAGATGAGGCAAAACATACCTAAAATAAAAGTTACTTTAAAAACTTATGAGATACGCACCTAAAAAAATATGGGATCTTACAATTTTACTTCAAGGAGGAGGATATAACATAATGTTATATAGAATAGGTCCTACCAAGGTGTTTTATGATTCAAGTTGTTGGTGGATTCCTTAAGATGTAATATACTTTTAGTTTTTTATAATGGATCCTGATCAAACTCACTATCATAAAATATAAAAATCATAGATAGTGAGGTATAATAATAATTATTATTTGTTAATCCATTTTGTTGATTCAACTCCCATACAATCATGGAATGAGTTTTTTTTGTTTTTATCGAATACATATGAGTATAGATATGACCAATGAAACTCCTAAAAGGTATCAAAGTAATGTTTTATGATTAATCAATAAGTTGAATATTAAAATTGGAAAAATAGTTTTGGGAGTTTTTCCAGAAAGAAAATCATAATTGTAAAACTATGTTGTGGTCCTCAATGTTTTTTGGAGTTAGTGTTCATGAAACAACTATTTCTAATTTGGATTACATTTATATTAGAATATTTTAATATTAATAAAATATTTTTTTACATTATTTTCATTATTATTCATGAATTTATGTAATAATGTGTTAGAGTATCCATCACATTGACAAGGTTATAATAGTTACCCAATATGATGAGAACCTTGAAATTCCCTGATGATATTCATAAATATAGTTCTATGATAGGATAACATACTATTGTCGGACATATATAATGTATATTTTCAGGTGTGAGTACTCATAAGTGGTTAAATATTCTTCTCATGAATTTCACACTTAGTAATCTACAATATGGCATATTATGAGAAAAGACCCACCAGTATGAATTAAACATGTTTTGGTGTCATTGGATATTCCTATCTATATGTGTTTATGATGGTCATTAGACTTTAGGATTATCATTAATGAATATTATGACCCGCTCACTAATATGTATTTCATAAACCATGATGATACAATTCCTAGTAAAGTTGGATACGTCAGGTGTGTCCTGAGTGATGTGTTATCAAGGAATAAGTTGGGGAAGAATATTTCCCTTTCATATTTATGGAAGTTGACATCTCAACCCTTTTATTGGAATAGAACCGTGATAATAAATTCGATGTACATGGTGTAACGATGTGTTTATTTCAGATAGTCAAAGAGAGGCATATTAAGCATATAGGTTATTGACATGGATGTGAAACCTACGTGGTTATATATTATCATAAAAGGATTATATTACATAGTGAGTTTTTTATGTGGTTATTAATGTTGTGACATTAAGTTCTTTCTCTTAGGTTCATTGACCCATTGATAGATATTAATCTTAGACTTTAGGAAAGCCCTCCTAATGACAATGAGAACAATTCCTTGAGGGGAATACATGAAGTGTTTTTGTTAATAATGATTAAATTATATTTGAATTTAGTTAATAGAAGAAATACTATTCTCAAGATAGAGGAATAATTTTATTCAAGTTTTATTGATCACTAATATTCATAAGGTAATAAATAATTATTTATTCATTAATAAATTATTTGATCATGTTAAGATTTAATAAATATATATTAATTGAATTATGAATAAAATATTTAATTTATTTATTAATTAATGAAATATTTAATTAAATATTTATTGGGTATTAAATAAATGTCAAGGAGTTGGAGCTGACCAAGATCATGCCCGGTAATGAATATTTATTTGCAAGCTCGTGAATAATATTTATCACTGTACAGGATAATGTACACTGTAAAATAGTAAAAATAATAATATTATATGGCATGGAGTTTGATAAATATTATTATATTATTTAAGGGTTGGTACACAATTAGATAATATTTTAACCTAAAACCTAACCCTATAAATATATGGTTTTGTCTATTATGTAGGGTTAATAAATAATTGAAAATCATTGCACACAACAAAATTCTCTCTCTATTCCTCCTCCTCTCCTCCTCTAAAGAACAAGAATCACTAGAGCAATTATTTCAATATTGAATAAACTAGAAGTGACTGACAAGAATAATGAAAGATAGTTGATTTTCCAAGATAGCTTCCAAAAATCAATTTGCGTCACTCAGAGATCAAATAAGAACATGTGGATCACCGCTAGAAGGATTCTACACTTAGATATTACCAAGGGAATGAACATAATTTGAGAAGGTATTTCTGGAAGATCAACATCACCATCAGAGAATTTTTTTAAGATGAGTTAATTATTTCTTTTAATATTAAATAAATTAATTATTAATTTAACATGCAAAGATCCTCTATGGGTTTTGAGTTTTATCTATGTCAATATTCATTGGAAACATTTATTAGTAATGGAGCTCATATCATGTACAATATTTTGAATAATCCACTAAATCAAACAAACCATTATGATTTATCACCTTCCTCTATGCTTTTATTGTGCTCGAAAACTTCAAGTGGTATTAGAATGATCATGTTTCAAAATTATAATTATTTATTTGATTATTGATCTATATTCACAATAGTGGTTAGATATTTTATTTCAAGAATATTCATTATTTGATACAATCTTTAATTAATTTTTTTTTGCATTTTAATTATCATCCTTCATTATTCCATTTTATTAAAGGACTAATAATAGACGAAGAATGATTAGAGATTCTATCAGGAAGTGCCAAGAATTATGGCTGGTAAGATTGGATTGCATGGCGTGTAGCCGAAGTACACTATGTGTACCCAAGTGTACTACATATGGATATATCATGGGATACACAACATGCTAAGAAGCAACTACATGAAACACATTTATTGAAACCGCATGTAGACTAGGAAAGTCTGGAATATAGGTTTTCAAATTACATAGATTGTAGTTGACATAAACTTGTGTATTCTACACAGTTTATTAGAGAAATTCATATGATACATGTGGTCAAATACATACTCAAACAACATTGGAATGACAACTTGGACCATTAATGAGATACATGATGTGTAACCAATGTACATGGTGTGTAGTCTATTAATTAACACATCTTAAATACAAACCAAGTTATTTGGTGAGTATTGAGGACACACGACATGCAAGATACATGGTGTGTAGATAGACTATACAGAATGTGTAGTCACATGTTTGATGAACATAAAGATTCCTTCAATGGGTTGTAAAGACACATAAAATTCAAACCACACAACAAGTATCTAGTTTGTACACACTATGTAGTATGGATGAGGAACACACCAAAGCCTCAGGCATGTCTCCTAGGAACACAATAATTGAGGTACATGGATTGTAGATCATAAATACACACCATGTAGTCTCCCAATAAAGGGAAGAATTAAAATTACATTTAATTTCTAATTAAATCATTAAATTTTTTTTATATTAAATGAAAAATTTTTCATTTGAAAATTTAATAATGGGTTTAAAGAATTATTAAATACTCAAATAATTTATTATAATTATTTGTAATTATTGGTTCTACCATTAATTTTCCACGAATTGATTTAGGATGGGTATATCCAAGAGAATTTAGATGGTCATTAAAATAAAAGGGAATTAATTAATAAATTAATTAATGAAATAAAATTTATCTTAATAATAAATAATGAATAGAAATTAATGTTATCCAGTATAATTTTGTGAAATAGTTGTATTTGTATGTCTGATTAGGAGCTTGACCATGACCTATGTATGTGTTGGAATTACTTAATTTAATTTATTACACAATTTTGTAATTATTAACTATAAAATAAAATATGATGGATTATGAATCATCCACCCCTTATTTATTATGTTGGATATACATGTCCATGGTGATTTATGAAGTTCCCCATTAACCCCTCCTTTGGTTCCCCTCACATGCATTTGATTTATAAATACTTGTAATAAATAGAGTATCCTAAGGAGAGTGGAGGCAATTTAAGACAAACATTTATGATGCCAATCCAATTGATACACATGTGGACAAGTGAAATGTTGCAACTCATTTGAATATCAGAAAAATGAGTTTTTTTCCTAGGTAATAGGTTGATTTATTATCCTCTCAATAAATAAACCATCAGATAATCTCATGATCTTATCATTTATTAATTTATTTCTATATTTATTATGTATTATTTGTTTTATGGATGAAATACTGTGATCACATAAATAAATGAATTAATGTTAAAATGTGGAATATAAATAAATGGATCATGAGTAATTGTTTTTTCAAAATATGTTTAATCACTTAAGTAAAATCCACTTAATATTAATAAGACCTATACATAATAAAAATATAAATTTTTATGTATAATAAATTAAAATTCATTAACTTAATATTATGTAATACTAAGCCTTCCATTACTTTATTTGGAATGCAACCATAAAACTAAGTGTTTTCTTGGCCAAAGTCTAAACACTTTATTTTATCAGGGAGTTCTCATTAGAGTTTTGGGTAGACTTAACCAAACTTATATTGAATTAATATCCAATGTTTGTTCAATATAAATTTGGAATTAAGTTTTGAGGAAATACAAGTATGGATTTTTAGATTGGGGAGGTCACTCAATAGATCACTGAACTACAAGCCCATAGTTTTTGAAACCGCCTACCTAAACACTTCATTATAAATATTATGGCCTACATTTGGATTATGAGAAAGGGAAAATGTATCCTTTACACTAGAATATATTTTGTGAAGGCACATTCTAATATCAATGGTGAGGTATATTGGGACTTGATAAAATATTGGGAGAATTAATAGAATTAATTATTATCATTTATCACATAATTTTTAATCAATAAAAGTATTAATAATATTCTATTTCATAATTGTAGAATAAATGGAAAGTCCACTATCCACACCATCCTTATGATCAGTACTGGAGAAATAAATTCTCAACACTAGAATTAACTTCCAGGAATGGTTCAAATGCCTTCAGGTTGTAATGCGCCATGGATAAAAATCTTATATACTAAAATCCTCACCATCTGATCCACATGAAAATATATTGAGTGATTAAGAGTTCATTTTCCATAAAAAACACCTGAATGTTTCAGTTGGAAATAAGTGTTTTATGATTTCATGCATCTAGTGAACTCATGAATTCTCATGAAAACATGGATTCTTATATAATGCTAAAAAATATCCATTGGTGCCACCCAAATTTACCCAAGTTATAAGGGATAAGCGGTCTCTTGCAGTGTAGTTTGGGTTGTTGAATCCTCAAAGAACTAAGAAGAACCTTTAGACACACAATATAAAGAGATGTTTTTTTGGATATGAAGTGAACAACTTGGGTTGATTTTAGATGGGTTTTAAAAGAGAACTAAGATATCTATGTGAATTAAATTTATGAGAAAATGAGTTGATCCAAGGTTATTGATTGGGGTGGATTGGATGAATTCCTTTTTTTATGATTTCAATTTCATTAACTAGAGAAGGATTCATGAAATGAATTCAAACTAACGTCAAAACTTACTTATTAAAAACATACACAAACAAATGATAATCACATATACACTTGTAGGATCATTTTTATGAGCACTCCAAGGTAAAGTATATAATTAGCACATAAAAGTAGAGAGAATGAATTCAATAAGGAAGAGAAAGAGAGAAAATCATTGAATGAAAGAAACAAAAATAAAAGAAATTAATTACATTTATAGAGTGATAAATAACATCCAATACAGCCCCTTAATACACCTTGTATCAACTCATAAAAGAGATATCCCTCTATTGATGACATGTTCTCAACGGAAGCAGGAAGTAGACTTATGAGGGTGGAATTGAAGAAGTAAAAAACAAAAAAATAATGATCACTCCATAATTGTGTGAGAAATATGAAAAGGTTTGGTGTGAATAATTTCACACCATGAGGTAACAATATCAAGGTTATATGAATAAAACATTATAAGAGAAGAATAAGAACTTTTATGGAAAGATAGGGTGATTTGAACAACTTACATGAGAAGGAAGAACGTTACAAAGTCAAATTGGCATAATAACATTACAATGAAAACAAAAGATCCATGATTCCAAAATCCTCCACCACTACTACCTTAAATAGGAATTTAGGAAGCCTTTGGATGAGCTCCCATATTTCCATTTCTCTTTAATTAATTTTGGTGGGCCTAGGTGGGTGGAAAATTAATGGAGAGGAGACTTTTACATTCTTTCCCCAAAGTGGCATCCAACTTGCATATACCAAAAATATATGCCGAAAGGACCTTATATATGGACTAATTAGAGTGTACCATAGAAGGATTAAATTTATCCCCGGATGTCACCTAATAGACTGTAAAATTTCAGCCACAAATATATCTTGGTTTGCGAGATATGATTTATGTTGTGGGATATTTTTCTAGGCTGCAGAATCTAGCCCTGAATTTCATCTTCAACTTGGGACACCTCAAAATCTATTAAGAAATTCAAATTATCTTGGGCCACTATTTAATTAAATGTTACAAATTATGTATTATATCTTCAGTTAAATTTTCAGAATTCTTGGGCTTGAATATTTTACTCTACAATACTTTTATTAGGGTGTTGTCCAGATAACTTCACCCAGAATGTTGTTGGTCCAAAGTCCACTTTGGTGGTCTTCCAAACTGAATCTCCAAGTGCTAAAAAATAATGAATTGTTCCTTATATAACTGGAGACCTGAAAATAAAATATGAAAATAAAATTCGGACCATTTTTTGTTTTATGAGATGATCAATAATGTACCATGTAATAGTGAATTTTAAAAAGGAATTACAATCATAATGTGAAATAATGTTCAAAGTGTAAAAATGAACTAATAATGGTGTCTATGATTAAAAAATCACATGAATATTATATTATAAAAAATAAATATTATCTTCTTTTAGGGGCTAATCACACCCCCAACTTGAGTTTTTCTAGTCTCGAGAAAAATATATCTAAAAAATATGAAATTTGAATTTCATTGTCCAAAAACATTTTAATACACATTTCTCACCCTAAGACCCCATACCAAACAATTTATGAAACCCATAAAAATAATTTAAAACAATCTTGGTCTATAGGAATATCCCAATCCCAAAGTCATTCCTTTGTTCAAATTCATCACCATATTTCATCCAATTTAATTTAAGAATGATGAAGTGTTGTGCATCACAATAGACATGGAGGTTCATTTACATTCAAGGGAGAAAATATAGAAGAACTAGGAGTAATAACATTTTAATATTAATATGAGTATTCATTTTTTCAATTTTTTTTTTCAAATTTTCCATTGTAATTGAAATTGAACTCAATCGAGTCAACCCCTATAACAAGACTTTTCCGATGATTCCCTGACTCAAAGACCTTAGGGAACCAAGTGAAGCTCACATAATCGGGCATCATCTCGAGTTAAACCAATCACAAAAAAATTCAAATTATCACAAATAGAGATAAAATTCTCAACTCTAGGCCAGACAACTATGGAGTCATGATCCCCAAGTGCCGAAATCCACACATTAGGTCAATCCATTTCTCTATACGCAATTAATTTTTTTGAATACTCTTGTTAAAATTAAAATTATCACCAACCCTATGCCATTTATAATGGACCCCAAGAACTCAAACTAATAGCCCACAATCTATAGGACATGCATTGTGTTTTTTTATTAAATAGATGAAAATATAAATAGTGAAAAATAACATCGAACAACCACACTTTAAAAAATAAATGCTCACGAACCTAAACTTGCATTAAAATCAGAATCAAAGAAAGTAAAATTATTTGATATACAATTTCAGAGTTTGAAATGTGTGTTATCATGTTCCCTAATTTACCCAAGTTTTAAAGGTTAAGCAGTCGCTTGCAGTGTAGCTTGGGTTGTCGAATCCTCAGATACCTAAGAAGAACCTTTAGACACACAATATAAAGAGATATATTTTTGGATATGAAGTGAACAACTTGGGTTTATTTTAGATGGGTTTTAAAAGAGCACTAATATTTCTATGTGAATTTAATTTATGAGAAAATCAGTTGATCCTAGGTTATTGCTCGGGGTGGATTTGATGAATTCCTTTTTTTATGATTTCAATTTCATTAACTCGAGAAGGATTCAGGAAATGAACTCCAACTAACCTCATAACTTACTAATTAAAAACCTTAAAAAATACTTTATAATCACATATACACTTTTATGATCATTTTCATGAGCACTCCAAGGTAAAGTATCCAATTAGCACATAAAAGTGGAGCGAATAAATTCAATAAGGAAGAGGAAGAGAGAAAATAATTTAATTAAAGAAACTCAAATAAAAGAAATTAATTACATTTAGAGAGTGGGAAATAACATCAAATCCATCCCATTTCTACTAACTTGGATCAACCCATAAAATATATATCCCTCTATTGATCACATGTTCTCAACGGAAGTGGGAAGTAGACTTATGAGGGTGGAATTGAAGAAGTAAAAAACCACAAAATAACGATGACTCCACCGTTGTGTGAAAAATATCACATGTTTTGGTGTGAATAAGTTCACACCGTGAGGAAAAACATATCAAGGTGATATGAATAAAACATAATAAGAGAATAATAAGAACTTTTATTAAAATCTAAGGTGATTCGAACAACTTACATGAGAGGGAAGAAAGTTACAAAGACAAATTGGCATAATAACATTACAATGAAAACTAAAACTCCAAGATCCAAAAATCCTCCACCACTATAGCCTTAAATAATAATTTAGGAAGCCTTTGGACGAGTTCCCATCTTCCCATGTCTCTTTAATTAATTCTGGTGGGCCTAGGTGGGTGGAAAATTAATGGAGAGGAGACTTTTCAATTCTTTCCCCGAAGTGGCAGCCAAATTGCATCCAATGAAAAGATACGCAGAAAGAAACTTATATATGGCATAATTAGAGTGGGAAATAGAAGTATTAATGTATCCCATTATGTCTTCTAATATCCTGTAAATTGCAGTGGCAAATATTTTATGGTTTGCGAGATATGAGTTAAATTGTGGACTGTTTTTCTGGGCTGTAGAACCAAGCCCTAAGTTTCATCTTAATCTTGGGCTACCTGGAACTCTATAAAGACATCTGAATTATCTTGGTACACTGTTTAATGAAATGTTTCAAAGGATGTCTTCTATCTTTAGTTAAAGTTTCAGAATCATTGGTCTTGAATATTTTCCTCTACAATACTTTTATTGGGATGCTGTCCAGACCACTTCGCCCAGAATGTTGTTGGTCTAAAGTCCACTTTGGTGGTCTTTGAAATTGAATATATAAATGCTCAAAAATAATTAATTGTTCCTTATATAATGGGATACTTGAAAATAAAAGATTAAAATAAAATTAATAAATTTTTTAGTTTTATGAGATGTTCAAGAATATACCATGTAATAGTGAATTTTAAGAAGAAATTACAATAATAATGTGAAATAATGTTCAAAGTGTACAAATGCACTAATAATGGTGTCTATGATTAATAAATCACATGAATATTATATTATAAACAATGAATATTATCCTATTTTTGGGGATAATCACACCCCCAACTTGAGTTTTTCTAGTCCCGGGAAAAATATATCTCAAAAATATGAAATTTGAATTTCCTTGTCTAAAGACATTTTAATACAAATTTATCACCCTAATACCACATACCAAAAAATTTATGAAAACCATCAAAATCATTTAAAACAAGCTAATTGCGTAGGCATATTCCAAGCCCAAGAGCATTCCTTTGTTCAAATTCATCTCCATATTTCATCGGATTTCATTTAAGCATGATGAATTGTTGTGAATCACAATAGACATGGGGGTTTATTTTCATTGAAGGGAGAAAATATGGAAGAACTAGGAGGAATAAAATCTTAATATTAAGACGAGTATTCATTTTTTCAATTTTTTTTTTGTTTTTTTTTCAATTTTTCCAAGGTAATTGAAATTAAACTCAATTGAGTCAACCCATGTAGCAAGGCTTTGCCGATGACTCCCAGGATCAAAGACCTTAGGAAATCAAGTGATGCTCACATACTTGGGCACCATCTGAAGTTAACTCAATCAAAAAAAAATTACAATTATCACAAATAGAGATAAAATGCCCAACTCTGGGCCAGGCAACTATGGAGTCACAATCCCCAAGTGCTGAAAGCCACACATTAGGTTAATCCATTGCTCTACACGCAATTGATTTTTTTTTGAATACTCATGTTAAAATTAAAATGATCACCAACCCTATGCCTTTTATATTGGACTCTAAGAACTCAAACTAATACCCTACAATCTAGAGGATTTTCATTGTGTTTTTTATTAAATGGATGAAAATATAAACAGTAAAAGATTAAACCGAATAATCTCACTTTCCAAAATCAATTATCATGAACCTAAACTTGCATTAAAATAAATAAAAGGCATGAAAAATTATTTGATATCCAATTTCATAGTTTTAAATGAGTGTTATCATATTCACAAATTTACTCAAGTTCTAAGGGTTAAGAGGTAGCTTGCAGTCTAGCTTGGGTTCTCGAATCCTCAGAGACCTAAGAAGAACCTTTAGACACACTATATAAAGAGATGGATTTTGGATATGAAGTGACCAACTTGCATTGATTTTAGATGAGATTTAAAATAGGACTAAGATATCTATGTGAATTTAATTTTTGGGAAAATGAGTTGATCCTAGGTTATTGCTCAGGGTGGATTGGATGAATTCCTTTTTTTTATGATTTTAATTTCATTAACTTGAGAAGGATTAATTAAATGAATTCAAAATAACCGCAACACCTACTGATTAAAAACCTTCACAAACAAATGATAATCACATATAAACTTGTAGGATCATTTTTATGAGAACTCCAAGGTAAAGTATGTAATTAGCACATAAAAGTGGAGCAGATAAATTCAATAAGGAAGAGGAAGAGAGAAAATCATTGAATAAAAGAATCTCAAATAAAAGAAATTAATTACATTTAAAGAGTGAGAAATAACATCAAATACAGACCCTTTCTACTCCCTTTGATCAACCCATAAAATATCAAGCTCTTCATTGATGACATGTTCACAACAGAAGCGGGAAGTAGACTTATAGGGGTGGAATTGAAGAAGTAAAAAACAATAGAATAACGATCACTCCACCACTTTGTGAAAAATATCACACAGTTTGGTGTGAATAAGTTCACACCATGAGAAAAT
This sequence comes from Viscum album, assembly GCA_963277665.1. Classification (NCBI taxonomy): domain Eukaryota; kingdom Viridiplantae; phylum Streptophyta; class Magnoliopsida; order Santalales; family Viscaceae; genus Viscum; species Viscum album. The sequence goes on along the minus strand of OY728165.1, from coordinate 165,354,208 downwards.
GGTATCAAGGTGATATGAGTAAAACCGAATAAGATAAGAAGAATAAATTTTATTGAAAGCTAAGGTGATTCGAACAACATACATGAGAAGGAAGAATGTTACAAAGACAAATTGGCATAATAACATTACAATGAAAATAAAAGCTCCAAGATCCCAAAATACTCCACAAATACTACCTTAAAGAGGAATTTAGGAAGTCTTTTTCATGATCTCCCATATTCCCATGTCTCTTTAATTAATTGTGGTGTGCCTAGGTGGGTGGAAAATTAATGGAGAGGAGACTTTTCAATTTGTGCCCCGAAGTGGAAGATGGTTTGAAACCACCTAAAAGATACGTCGAACGGACCTTCTAGATGGCCGGATTAGAGTGGTCCATAAAAGGATTAAATTTATCCCCTGATGTCCCCTAATAGAATACAAAATTTCAGCCGCAAATATTTTTTGGTTTGTGAGATACGTGTTAAATTGAGGGTTATTTTTCTGTGCCACAGAATTTGGTCCTGAATTTCATTTTCAACTTGGGATGCCTAGAAATCTTTTAAGACATCCAAATTTGCTTCGGAAACTATTTAATTAAATGTTCCAAATGATGTATTATATCTTCAGTTAAAGTTTCAGAATCCTTGAGATTGAATATTTTTCTCTACAATACTTTTATTGGGATGATGTCCAGATCCCTTTGCCCAGAATGTTGTTGGTCTAAAGTTCACTTTGGTGGTCTTCAAAATTGAATCTCCAAGTGATCCAAAAGAATGAATTGTTCCTTATAGAATGGGAGACCTGAAAACAAAATAGGAAAATAAAATTAAGACCATTTTTTGTTTTATGATATTTGCAAGAATGTATCACATAATAGTGCATTTTAAGAAGGAATTACAATCATAGTGTGAAATAATGTTCAAAGTGTAAAAATGAAATAATAATGGTGTCTATGATTAATTAATCACATGAAATTATATTATAAACAATGAATATTATCCTCTTTTAGGGGCTAATCACACCCACCAACTTGACTTTTACTAGTCTTGAGAAAAATATATCTCAAAAATATGGAATTTGAATTCCCTTGTCCAAAAACATTTTAATACACATTTCTCACCCTAAGACCTCATACCAAAAAATTTATGAAACCCATAAAAATCATTTAAAAAAAGCTAGGTTCATAGGCATATCCCAAGCCCAAGCCCATTCCTTTCTTCAAATTCATCGCTTTATTTCATCCAATTTCATTTAAGCATGATAAAGTGTTGTGCATCACAATAGACATGGGGGTTCATTTTAATTCTAGGGGGAAAATATATAAGCTATAGGAGGAATAAAATTTTAATATTAAGATGAGTATTCATTTTTTCAATTTTATTTTTTTTTGCAATTTTTCCATGGTAATTGAAATTGAACTCAATTGAGTCAACCAATGTAACAAGACTTTTCCAATGAATTCCAGGCTCAAAGACCTTAGGGAACCAAGTGAAGCTCACATACTCGAGAATTATATCGAGTTAACTCAATAAAAAATTCAAATTATCAAAAATAGAGATAAAATGCCAACTATGGGCCAGACAACTATGGAGTCATGATCCCCAAGTGTCCAAATCCACACATTAGGTTAATCCATTTCTCTACGCTCAATTGATTTTTTGAATACTCATGTTAAAACTAAAATGATTACCAACCCTCTTCCATTTATAATGTACCCTGAGAACTCAAACTAATACCCCAAAATCTAGAGGACCTGCATTGTGTTTTTTTATTAAATGGATGAAAATATAAATGGGGAAAAATCACATCGGACAACCACACTTTCCAAAATAAATGCTCATGAACCTAAAGATGCATTAAAATCCGAATCAAGGCTTTAAAAATTATTTGATATCAAATTTCAGAGTTTGAAATGTGTGTTTTCATGTTCCCAAATTTACCCAAGTTCTAAGGGTTAAGCGGTCGCTTGCAGTGTAGCTTGGGTTGTCGAATCCTCAGAGACCTAAGAAGAACCTTTAGACACACAATATAAAGAGATGGTTTTTTGGATATAAAGTGAACAAATTTGGTTGATTTTAGATTGGTTTTAAAAGATCACAAATATATCTATGTGAATTAAATTGATGATAAAATGAGTTGATCCTAGATTATTTCTTGGGGTGGATTGGATGAATTTTTTTTATGATTTCAATTTCAATAACTCGAGAAGGATTAATGAAATTAATTAAAACTAAAATCATCAATTACTAATTAAAAACCTTCACAAAATTATGCTAATCACATATACACTTATAGGATCATTTTCAGGATCACTCCAAGGCAAATTATCAAATTGGCACATAAATGTCGAGCGAATAAATTCAATAAGGAAGAGGAAGAGAGAAAATCATTGAATGAAAGAAACTCAAATAAAAGAAATTAATTACATTTAGAGAGTGAGAAATAACATCCAATCCAGTCCCTTTCTACTCTCTTGGATCAACCCATAAAATAGCTGTCCCTCCGTTGTGGACATGTTCTCAATGGAAGCGGGAAGTAGACTTACAAGGGTGGAATTGAACAAGTAAAATACAAAAAAATAATGATCAATCCACCATTGTGTGAACAATATCACAAGGTTTGGTGTGAATAAGTTCACACAATGAAAAAATGGTATCAAGGTGAAATGAATAAAACAGAATAAGAGAAGAAGAACATTTACTGAAAGTTAACGTGATTCGAACAACATACATGAGAAGAAAGAACGGTACAAAGACAAATTGGTATAATAAAATTACAATGAAAACAAAAGATCCAAGTTCCCCAAATTCTACACCACTACTATCTTAAATAGTAATTTAAGAATCCTTTTTATGTGATCCAATATTTTCATGTCTCTTTAATTAATTTTGGTGGGCCTAGGTGTGTGGAAAATTACTGAAGATAAGACTTTTCAATTCTTGCCCCGAAGTGGCAGCCAGTTTGCATCCACAGAAAAGAGACAACGAAGAGAAATTATAGATGGAAGAATTAGAGTGGTCCATATAAGGCTTAAATGTGTCCCCGGATGTACCCTAATATCATGTAAAATTTCAGATGCAAATATTTCATTGTTTGTGAGATATGAGTTAAATTGTGGGCTGTTTTTCTAGGCCACAAAATCTGGCCCTAAATTTCATCTTCAACTTGGGCCACCTAAGAATCTTTTAAGAAATCCGAATTAGCTTGGGAAAATTTTTATTGAAATCTTCCAAAGTATGTATTATATCTTAATTTAAATTTTCAGAATCATTGGGCTTGAATATTTTTCTCTATAGTAATTTTTTTGGGCTACTATCCAGATCACTTCACCCAGAATGTTGTTGGTCCAAAGTGCACTTTGGTGGTCTTCCAAATTGAATCTCCAAGTGATCCAAAATATCAAATTGTTATTTATATATTGGGATACATGAAAATGAAATATTAAAATAAAATTAATACCATTTTTTGTTTTATGAGATGTTCAAGTATGTACCATGTAATAGTGAATTTTAAGAAGGAATTACAATCATAATGTGAATTAATGTTCAATGTGTAAAAATTCACTAATAATGGTGTATATGATTAATAAATCACATGAATATTATATTATAAAAAATGAATATTATCCACTTTAAGGGGATAATCACACACCCAAATTGAGTTTTTCTAGTCCTGAGTAAAATATATCTCAAAAATATGAAATTTGAATTCCCTTGTCCAAAAGCATTTTAATACACATTTCTCACCCTAATACCTCATACCAAAAAATTTATGAAACCCATAAAAATCATTTAAAACAATCTAGGTCCATAGGCATATCCCAAGACCAAGACCATTCTTTTGTTCAAAATAATCACCATATTTCATCTAATTTCATTTAAGAATGATGAAGTGTTGTGCATCACAATAGACATGGAGGTTCATTTTAATTCGAGGGAGAAATATGGAAGTTCTAGGAGGAATCAAATTTTAATAACAAGATTAGTATTCATTTTTTCTTTTTTTTTTGTTTTTTTTGGAATTTTTCCATGGTAATTGAAATTGAACTCAATTGAGTCAACCCATGTAGCAATACTTTTTCAATGACTCCTAGTCTCAAAGACCTTAGGGAAACAAGTGAAGCTCACATACTTGGGAATCATCTCAAGTTAACTCAATAAAAAACAAATTAAAATTATCATAAATAGAGATAAAATTCCAAACTCCGGGCTAGAAAACTATGGAGTCATGATCCCCAAGTGCCGAAATCCAGACATTAGGTCAATCCATTGCTCTACACGCAATTGATTTTTTTGAATACTCATGTTAAAATTAAAATGACCACCAAACCTATGCCATTTATAATGGAACCCAAGAACTCAAACTAATACCTCACAATATATAGGACATGCATTGTGTTTTATATTAAATAGATGAAAATATAAATGGTAAAAAATCACATTGAACAAGCACACTTTCCAAAATCAATGCTCATGAACCTAAAATTTAATTAAAATAAGAATAAATGCTTGAAAAATTATTTGATATCCAATTTTAGAGTTTGCAATGTGTGTGATCATGTTCAAGGTTAATTAAAATTTATTTTCCCTAGATTTTATGGGGAAAACAAAATCAATTTTTATATTTTGTCTCACCCAACATAGAATAACACTATCCCCAATGTTTAAAGAAATTAAAACTTAGAAGGGTGTAGGATAAAAGTTCAAAGAAGACATTGAAAATGAAAACCATGAAATGAAGTCACCTGGTGGTTGATGTTGAAAATGCATTCCCCAGTCTCCCTTCAGTCCTGGTTCGAGTCCCAATGGCTTGGAAAGTTGTGAAAGGATTTTTATAATTACCTATGACATGTCTTTAATTTTTTTTAATTATGTATATATATTTTTTAACTTACAAAAACATAAAAATAAAATAAAATAAACTGATGATACATTTTCTTCTCTTGAATTTATGGTTAAGGTATTACTCCGGGATCAAACCACATGACACAAATGAGTATGGTTCTCCCCTTTTATACCCATCCTTACTCATAAAAGAAGAACATATCTACAATATATTTTTTTATTTTTATTTTGATCTAAAAAAACATAAAAATAAAATAAAATAAACTGATGATACATTGTCTTCTCTTAAAATTATTGGTAAGGTATTACTCAGGGATCACACCACATGACACAGATGAGTATGTTGCTCCCCTTTCATACCCATCCTTACTCTTAAAAGAATAATAGGTCAAGAATCTCAATTTTTTTTTGTATTTTTCTTTTAACCTACAAAAACATAAAAATAAAATAAAATAAACTAACGATACATTATCTTCTCTTAAATTTCTGGGTAAGGTATTACTTAGGGATCACACTGTGACAACCGGGTCCCGGTGACAGCACAGCCACCCCGCCTTAACATGGCCATCGGGTCCTTGCCCACCAGGTACCCCCAGTTGCCCCGCAGACACGTGGGGCCCACCCAAGGGTCCACCCACGTGCCTAAACGGGCCATATGACTAATGACATTCCCCACAGGCCAACACATGTCCTTTCCAGTGTGCTTTGTCCTCACTCACACACACCCTGACACTGTGACAACCGGGTCCCGGTGACAGCACAGCCACCCCGCCTTAACTTGGCCATCGGGTCCTTGCCCACCAGGTACCCCCAGTTGCCCCGCAGACACGTGGGGTCCACCCAAGGGTCCACCCACGTGCCTGAACGGGCCATATGACTAATGACATTCCCCACAGGCCAACACATGTCCTTTCCAGTGTGCTTTGTCCTCACTCACACACACCCTGAGAAACTTCCCAGAAGGTCACCCATCCTGACCACTACTCCAAGCCAAGCACGCTTAACTATGCAGTTCTAACCAGATAGGCTCCCGAAAAGAAAGGTGCACCTTGTTGACATGAGTCATATCATTTAGTCATTTAACCCTTTATCATTTGGGGATGTTACAATCACCCCACCTTTAGAGCACAACGCCCTCGTTGTGGGCCCCACATCTCAACCCAGGCAGTGCACCGCACTTAAGGCTGGGTTCCTCCTCTGATACCAAATGTGACAACCAGGTCCCGGTGACAGCACAACCACCCCGCCTTAACATGGCCGTCGGGTCCTGGCCCACCAGGTACCCCCAGTTGCCCCACAGACACGTGGGGCCCACCCAAGGGTCCACCCACGTGCCTGAACGGGTCATATGACTAATGACATTCCCCACAGGCCAACACATGTCCTTTCCAGTGTTCTTTGTCCTCACTCACACACACCCTGAGAAACTTCCCAGAAGGTCACCCATCCTGACCACTACTCCAAGCCAAGCACGCTTAACTATGGAGTTCTAACCAGATAGGCTCCCGAAAAGAAAGGTGCACCTTGTTGACATGAGTCATATCATTTAGTCATTTAACCCTTTATCATTTGGGGATGTTACACACACCACGTGACAGTGATGAATATGGTGCTCCCCTTTCATACCCATCCTTACTCATAAAAGAAGAACATGTCAAAAATCTAATTTTTTTCCATTAACATACAAACACATAGAAATAAAATAAGTTGATGATACATTGTCTTATCTTAAATTGCTGGGTAAGGTATTACTAAGAGATCACACCACATGACACAGATGAATATGGTGATCCCCTTTCATACCCACCCTTACTCATAAAATAAGAACATGTCAAAAATATGAGGTACTAATTAAATTAATGGAAACATGAAAACCATATGTTTCTTCCCCTACAACACTTTTGTTTGACATCACTAACTCGATATAAACCCCTAATTGTTTAAGTATTTTCCTCATCTATGTTTGGTTCACACAAGTATTCATCAAATTCTTGTTTTTGAAATGGTTCAATGAATGGCTTGACTCTATGGACATTAACTTTAAAGGTCTGACCATTGGTGAGATATTGAATTTCTACAGCCTCATGGGGGTACACCTTATGTACTATGTATGGGATAGACCATCTGGAACTCAACTAACCTGTGTGTAAATGAAGTTTAGAACTATATAAAAGAATAGGTTTACATGGTACAATGTGTTTAGATTTAATATTTAGAGATTTGTAGGCTTGTAATTTAGCTTTATTGACCCTTGAATTCTCATAAGCCTCCATCCTAAGTTCCTCAAGTTCATTGAGATCTAATTTCCTTTTTGTTTCAGCCGATGAGAGGTTATAATTCATTTTATTAATTGCATAAAAGACCTTGTGTTCAATCTCTACTAGGAAATGACATGATTTTCCATAAACCAACCTATATGGGGACATTCCTAAAATGGTTTTAAATGTAGTTCGATAGGCCCAAAGAGCATCTAAGAGTTTACTCGACCAATATTTCCTAGATGAATTAACTGTTTTCTCAATAATTTTTTTTGATTTATTGATTGGATAACTCAGATTGAACATTGGTTTGTGGGTGGTAAGAAGTTGACACTTTTTGAGAAAATCTATACTTGTCTATGAGTGCTGAGAATGAATGATTGCAAAAATAAGTTGTACAATAACTAATGATGGCCCTAAGAATTCAAAATCTAGAGAGGATGTTTTCCTTGATAATTCTAATCACAGTTTGATGATCATTATATTTTGTAGTAATAACCTCAACCCATTTTGAGACATAATCAACAACTAAAAGAATGTGCAAATATCCCTTAGAGTTTGGGAAGGGACCTATGAAATCGATTCCCCATCAGTCAAAGATTACAATCACTAAGATGGGAGTGAGTGGCATTTGATTCCTTTTTGTGATGGACCCTACATGTTGACACTTAGGAAAACTTTGAAAAAATGAGTAGGAGTCCCTTGATAGGGTGGGATAGAAGAGACCACTCCAAAGAAACTTAGTAGAAGTTTTATTAGAGGAAAAGTGACCTCCACATGCCTCACTATGAAAAAATTTAAGGATAGACTCTTATTCATTTTCTGGGACACACCTCCTAATGAATTGGTTAGGGTAGAACTTATAGAGGTATAGATCATCAAACACATAGTTCCTGACATCAGAAATGAATTTCCTTCTAGATTGAGTCCCTACGAATTTTGGAATGAATCCTATAACTAAGAAGTTGTATATGTCGGCATACCAAGGGTAGTCACTCACAGAGTATAGGTGTTCATCAGTGAATGAATCAGACACATAAAGGTGAGATAATTTGTCATTAAATTCTTTCCTAGAGAGATTATCAGCTAAAAAATTTTCAACACCCTTTTTTCCCTTGACTGTGACATCAAATTCTTTTAAGAGAAAGACCCACCAAATCTATCTAGCCTTAGAATCTTGTTTCTGGAAGAGGTATTTCAGTGTAGAATGGTAAGTGAACATAGTGATGGGGGATCCTAAGAGGTAGGACCTAAACTTTTCTAAAGAAAACACAACATTAAGTAACTCCTTCTCAGTGGTGGTGTAGTTTATTTGGTCATCATTTATGGATTTTCCTTCATAAGAAATTACATAAGGAGTTTTATCATCACATTGTCCTAACACAACTTCTAAAGAAAAGTCACTAGCATCATACATCAGTTCAAAATGAAGGTTCCAATTTGGGAATTTCATGATCATAAGAGAGGTGAGAGATGATTTGAGGGTTGATAATGAATCCTCACAACTTTATATTCAAACAAATGGAGCATCTTTTACTAAAAGACCACAAAAGGGACAAGAAATTGAACTAAAGTTCCTAATGAATCTTCTATAAAAACCCGCATGCCCTAAGAAAGACTTAACTTCCTTGACAGTTTTGGGTGATGGAAGGTGAAGAATGATGTCATACTTGGATTTATCAACTTCAATCCCCCTACCTGAGACAATATGGCCAAGGAATAGTCCCTCTTTAACCATGAAATGGTTTTTTTTCCAGTTTATGACCAGATTATTTTCTTTGCATCTTGACAAAACTCTCTCCAAATTTCTTATACATCCCTCAAATGTATCCCCAAACATAGATAAGTCATCCATTAAGACCTCTATAAAACCCCCTACCATTTTTGATAAGATTCCTATCATGAACCACTGAAAGGTTCCTAGGGCGTTGAATAACCCAAAAAACATGCGTTTGAAGGGAAAGGTGCAAAATGGATAGGTAAATGTAGTATTCCCTTGATCTTGTAGGGATACCTCAATCTGATTGTACCCCGAGTACCCATCTAAAAAATAGTAGAAGGAATGAACTTCCACTCTCTCAAGAACTTGGTCAATGAATGGTAAGGGGAAATGGTCCTTCTTGGTAAATGAGTTGAGCTTCATATAATCGATGTAGACTCTCTAGTAACTACTCACCCTATTTGGGATAATCTCTCCATGTTTATTGGTTATCACTGTGATTCTGGCCTTCTTTGGAATGACATGGATGAGGCTGACCCACTCACTCTCAACTATGGGATAGATCATAACAGATTTTAACAATTTTATAAGTTCATTTCTCACTACTTCCATGATATTAGGATTGAGTTGCCACTAAGGTTAATGAAATGGCTTTGAATCAGATTCTAGAATAATCCTATGAGTCCTGATAAGTGGGATAATTCTAGGAATATCAGATAGAGACCATCCAGTGGCTTTCTTGTGTCTCCTAAGGAAATCTAGAAGCATCCTCTCATAATCACCTTTAAGAGAAGAAGAAATTACTATAGGGTGTGTCCCATTTTTTCCCAAGAAGGCATAAATAAGTAAAGTAAGAAGTTCTTTAAATTCAAGATCAGGTTGGTTCAAAATTTCAAAAGAACATTGGGACATTGGCTCAAGATCAATTTCTTTTGTAGAGTTTCAGGTAGGATTGATTCCCAATGTGTAGAAGTTTCAACTATTAGATTGGTTTGATCAATGTTAGGGAAGGGAGTTGGAGTGGTCTCCATGAATGTGGTTTCCTGAAAGATTTCACTGATTGATGGTCTTGAGATTTCTTCATAGGAGCAATATGAAAGTGATTCCAGCCAAGGGGATAAATATCCTTCTAGTGAATAAATAAAATTAATCTCGTCCTGACTTATAAATTCCTAAAATATTACTTGATGTTCTATGGATTCATTATCAATGCATCCTATCACGTTCAATTCATGAATATCCTCATCATCCATTATTTTTGCGCTTACATTATAGATGTTCAAGTGTAGACTCATGTTTCCAAAGGTGATGGTCATGTCCCCATTTCAGACTCGGATAACATAGTTGATTATTGCAAGGAAGGGACGACCAAGGATGATTCGGGTTTGTTCCTTATTACCTAAGTTTGGATTGTTTTCAAGGACAATGGAGTCAGCAGGGTAAATGAAGTTTTCTACTTTTACCAGAACATCCTTTAAAATCCCCTTTGGAACCCTAATGCTACGATCAGCAAGTTGAAGTGTGACAGATGTGGGTTGGAGCTCTTCTATGCCTAACTGGTAGTACACAACATAGGGAATGAGATTGAAATTGGCACCTAGATCAAACAAGGCTTTGAAAACTTTGTTCTCTCCTAGTTCAACATTAATTTAAGGTAATACTGGGTCTTTCATATTTGGGGGAAGGGTTCCTTGGATTGTTGTACTAACATTTTCTGCCAGAAGGACTTGGTTCTTATGTGAGAATTTTCTTTAAAATGTTTAGAGATCCTTTAGGTATTTTGAGTATACAGGAATGGTTTGAATAGCACCGAGGAGTAGAGTGTTCAAGTTGACTTTTGAGAATATTTCCTTCAATGTTTCACTCAATTCAGGCTTGGGTTTCCCCCTCACACGTTGAGGAAATGGTGAAGGTTGTGGGATTATTTGTTGGAGAGGTGTTTCTTTCACATTTTTATCAATTTTCTCAGTTTGATCATGGGGTTAATTTGAATTTTTATTAGATTTTGAAGCTTTATATGGTTTATGAATTATTTTTTCAGGTTTCTGAATTTATTTTCCACTTATTAAAATTGTCAAAAACTTTAGTTTTTCATGAGTTTTTTGCGTGAAACTTGACTCTCCCCTTTATGTTTATTGTGGAATAGCCTATGTAGGCATGGGTGCCTTCCTAGTTTTGATGGTTTTAAGTTATTTTTTAAGCAAAGATACATATAAGTTCATTTTATCCATTTGTTTACACAAATGTTCAAGGATTGGAAGATGGATAGATTGGGTGGGGGCTTGTGTTGGTTAGTTTATCCCAGGAGTATACTTTGGTTGTTGGATGGGTTGTTGTTATTGGATAAAAGGATGTTGGTATTGGGCTGGTTGTGGTTGGAATTGGTTATGTTTTTGAAAATTTTGTGTAGGGTAGGGGTTTGGTCCTTGTGGTTGGCTAGGTTGTTGGTCATCTCTCCAGCGGAAACCTTGGTGGTCATTATAACTTGGGTTGAATGTGTTTTGGTATTGGGGATTTTGAAAGTTTAGGGAATTGACTTCGTCAGGTGGTCCGCCTAGAAGAACATACTTGATTGATGGAATGGTTGGGCAGTAGTGTATTTTGTGGTCATGTTTGTCACAAATTGTGTAAATAGGGTCTACGGTTTGGATTTCATGGATTTTTCTAAGGTCTATCTCTTCAACATTCCTAGTGAGTGCTGAGAGTTTAGCCCTGATTCTTTCCTCTTCTCTAAGTGTATTCATTATAGTAGTTCTTTATAGCTTTTAAGAATAAGGTGATGTTCCCTAAGTTTGGTTTTGTTCAGCAAGGATTTCTAGATACTCTTAAGCATCATTTGGGAATTTTTTTTAAAGGTCCCATTACACATCATGTCAATGAATTGTTTGTTCCCCAGGCCCAATGCTTCATAGAAAATTATCACTTGTTCAGGAATAAAAAAACCATGGCGTGGAACCATGTTTAGGGTGTCTTTGAATCTCTCCCATGTTTCATATAATGACTCTCCCTATTTTTCAAAAAAGTTTTAGATTTTCTTTTTAAGTTCTATTGTTTTATGGAAGGGAAAGTATTTTTTTGCAGAATTATCTTTGTAATTGGTCCTAAGAGTTGATGGATGATGGTCTCAAATTGTTTAGCCAATTTTTAGATTTATCCTTTAATTAAAAAGGAAAGAGCCTCATTTTAGCTGATTCTAGTTGATGTGGGGGACACATGGTTTCTAAAATGTCATTGAACTCCTTAATGTGAAGGTAGGGCATCTCAGACTCCATTCTATGGAATGTGGGAAGGTGGTTTAGGACATGGGGTTAAAAGATGTAGTTTTCATATCTTAGATAAGTGTTTCTAATGCATGAGGGGTAATTTGTCCTTTCTGGAGTGAGGTAGTCGTTCATGGGTTGATCGACCACATTCCCTATGTTTGGAGATTTTTGGTTTGGGTTTCAAATTTTATCACCCACATGGTTTACCATTTGATTTCTTTGAAGACCCTCCATTGGATATGTTTTAATTGTTCACTTTGGACTTTAAATAAAATTTTGGTCAAATTTAAAAAATACCTTAGGTTCACTTGACTCCCCTATCCTAGGACTTTCCACCCTAACTAATCTGTTTGAGTTATCGCGGGTGTAGGCGGACATGATCCACAAGAAAAAAAGTGAGAAAGGGAAAAGATAAGAGAATTTGGGTGAGAATAGAATAATGGGGGTGATAAAAGAAGGTTTTTGGTCTAAATAACTTACTTGGTCCTCGGAAATGGTGCCAAAATTTGGTGCCACCCAAATTTACCCAAGTTCTAAGGGTTAATCAGTCGCTTACAGTATATCTTGGGTTGTCGAATCCTTAGAGACCTAAGAATAAATTTTAGACACACAATATAAAGAGATGGATTTTTGGCTATGAATTGAAAAACTTGGGTTGATTTTAGATGTGTTTTAAAAGAGCATTAATATATCCATGTGAATTCAATTTATGAGAAAATGAGTTGATCCTAGGTTATTTCTGGGGGTGGATTGGATGAATTTCTTTTTTATGATTTAAATTTCATTAACTCGAGAAGGATTCATGAAATGAATTCAAACTAACCTCATCACTTACTGATTAAAAATTTTCACAAACAAATTCTAATCACATATACACTTGTAGGATCATTTTCATGAGCAATCCAAGGTAAAGTATCTAATTAGTATATAAAAGTAGAGCGAATAAATTCAATAAGGAAGAGGAAGAGAGAAAATCATTGAATGAAAGAAACTCAAATAAAAGAAATTAATTAAATTTATAAAGTGAGAAATAACATCCAATACAGACCCTTTATACTCCCTTGGTTCAACACATAAAATATCTATCCCTACATTAATTACATGTTCTTAATGGAAGAGGGAAGTAGACTTATGAGGGTGGAATTGAAGAAGTAAAAAACAAAAAAATAACGATCACTCCACCATTGTTTGAATCATATCACAAGGTTTGGTGTGAATAAGTACACACCATGAGACAAAGGAATCAAGGTGATATTAATAAAACACGATAAGAGAATAATAATAGATTTTATTGAAATCTAAGGTGATTCAAACAACTTACATGAGAAGAAAAAATGTTACAAAGACAAATTGGAATAATAACATTAAAATGACAACAAAAGATCCAAGATCCCCAAATCATCCACCAATAATACCTTAAATAGGAATTTAGGAAGTCTTTTTCTGAGATAACATCTTCCCATGTCTCTTTAATTAATTGTGGTGGGCCTAGGTGGGTGGAAAATTAATGGAGAGGAGACTTTTCAATTCTTTCCCCGAAGTGGTATCCAACATGCATTCACCGAAAAGATACGCCGAAAGTACCTTATATATGGGAGAATTAGAGTGTGTCATGGAAGGATTAAATATATCTCCTTATGTCCGCTAATATACTGTAAAATTTTAGTCACAAATATTTCATGGTTTGCGAGATATGAGTTAAACGGTGGGCTGTTTTTCTGAGCCGCAGAATCTGGCCCAGAATTTCATCTTCAACTTGGGCCACCTGGAACTCTATTAAGACATATTAATTAGCATGAGAAACTATTTAATTAAATGTTAAAAATAATTTTTTATATCTTCAGTTAAATTTTCATAATCATTCGGCTTGAATATTTTCCTCTACAGTACTTTTATTGGGCTGCTGTCTAGATCACTTCGCCCACACTACTAGAAAAATAGGTATTTGCGACGGGGCATTTGCGACGGGATCCCGTCGCAAATGTCTTTTTGCGACGGGGTCCCGTCGCAAATAGCCCGTTGCTGAAAACGGCATCGCAACAACACTTATTTGCGATGGGCCCGTCGCTAAAGCCTTTTTTTGCGACGGTCATTCTCCCCGTCGCAAATAGTATTCCGTATTTTTGTAAAAAACTTTTAAAATAGTTTTTGCGACTGGTCCCGTCGCAAATACCTTTTGCGACGGCACCGTCGCAAAAACTATTTTTTTAAAAAAATAAAAAACTATTAATAATACTAGTATTTGCGACGGGCATAGTATCCCGTCGCAAATACTATTTTTTTAAAAAAAATAAAAACTATTAATAATACTAGTATTTGCGACGGGCATAGTATCCCGTCGCAAATACTATAAAAAAAATAAAAAAAATAAATTATTAATAAATTATTTTAATTAATATAATAGTAGAATTATAATTCACAAATAAAAATAATTAATTATTTTAATTAATATAATAATAATAGAATTATAATTCAAAAATAAAAATAATAGAATTATTTTACATTCAAATATTAAAATAATTCAAGTATTACAAAAAATATAATTAAATTATAATATTATAAAATTTTAATATATATATATATATTTTAATATTATAAAATATAAATAATTTTATTATTCATATTAATATTGTTATTTAAAAATATAATATTATTAATATTTTATAATGAGACAAAAACTAAGAATAGAAAAAAAAATATTTTGATTTCCCAAATTTTATAACATAAATACAAACTCTAATCTGAAGGAGGGGGGGGGGGGGGGGGAGGTGGGGGATCTGCAGATGGTGGTGGAGGAAACTCCATCCCTAAAGCATGAGTGAGTCGGCGCATGTACTCCATCTGCTCCTGATGCTGCTGCTGCCACCGACTCGTCTGCTCCTCGTACAACTGCTGCTGGCGTCGACGCTCCTCCTCATGCTGCTGACGCATCTGCTCTTGCTCCTGTCAGAGACTCTCTATCTGTGCAGTCTAAGATCACAACTGATCCTCATACTGTGTAGTAGAAGAAGATGCACGAGCTCCTCTCGAGCTGGACACCGACATCGCAGCACTGCCATAATAATCTCCGGGAGTCAGTCGAGAGCCGATACCAACTACCCGGCCCTTCTCGAAGGCATACTGAGTTGCCTGCATCGATGCCGCCTCATCAAACTGACGGGCAGTGGTCTGATCTGATGACTCGGCCTGACTCTCAGGCCGGGCCTGTGACGCTGCGACATCATATGACTCCTATAGTTGCAATTTAAAATTAAAATTGTGAATATATTATATGCAGTTAATTTTTAAACTTGAAAACAAATAATACTGACCACGATGTGATGCTGACGATCACCTCTGAGCTCCCCAGTAGCAGGATCACTATACATCCTCCGATATACGTCGTACTCTGTAATATCGGGGTGCTCGACAGCCTATAAGAATAAAAAATAAACTGTTAATATTTATAGTTATATAAAATATTTATAAATAATGTACATACCAGATGCTGTCTATGAGTACTGAAAGAACAACTCCCAGCTCGATGAGTCACCTCCTGTCTCCCCCGATTCTGCCTCCCCACTGATGATCTCCTTTGAAAGGCACCACTCAACCAGTGCGCACATAATCCATCCCATACATGGGATGAAATATACTCTGGTCGGTGTGCTCTACATGACTCCTCAAAATCTGACACTCCTGCTTTCTTCATCGCAGCTTTTCTTAAATTGTGCAAAAACTGACGAAGGCAATCACGCATGGCCACCTCCCATGCCTCGTGGATGGCGTCACGCATGGTATCCTCGATCGGATACCATAAACCCTACAAATAAATCAAAATATCAAGTTAGAAATGAAATAATTTTCAAAATAAAAGTTATTTATTTACGTACGTACCAACCAATGGCTGAACATGGCCTGCTGCACATCAATGGGAATCTTCTCCCATGTGATCCACAGCTGAGAGAAATAGTTGCGCAAAATAGCGCTGCCCTGTCCGACTTCTATATGCGGAAAACTGAAAAAATAATAAATATTTATTATGTGAATAGATTAATGAAATCTTAGTCAAATCCACAGGTTATCACACCTCCGTGTGCGTGGATCAAACCCAAGACGTGGACGTCGCTCGGGGACGGGGTCAGGAATCATCAATCGTGCAAGACCGCGCCCCCTCCGCGTACTCCCTGGAGCGCCTGCAGGCTGAGGGTCATCTGTCAGCAACGCATCCGTATCGAAAGTCAGGTCAGCATCCGCCAACTCACGAAATGTGGCATCGTCCATCTGAAACAGAAAATGTTAATGTTAGCAAATAATCGATAATTACTATTATATATACATATATACATATATACATATATACATATTATGATTGTATATAAATACCATGGAATGCTATCAGTGTTCATCTTCATCATCATCTTCATATATGTCAATGTCATCTTCATATTCCTCCTCAACATCATCGATATCCATTCGAGTTATAGTTGCTTCATCTCTTACCATTTCAAATTCATATGTGACATCATTAACATCATCGTCATCACCGACTCTTAAATGTGGGGTGTCGTCATCGATACTCATGTCTCTTTGTAAAAAAGATTGATTTTGAGTACTCTCTTGAAAAACTTCAATTCTTTGCACATATGTGAAAGCACATTCACTTTGACTAAACTGATTGTCTCGAATTTTGATTTTTATTATACTCCACCAATCAGTCAAGTCTCTTGATGTTGCACAGTACTTTGCATAATAAACTTGATATGCCTGTTGAGCTAATAAGAATGGTTCATTGACTGCGAGAACACTTTTACATTTAATATCGATGATTCCATTAGTCGGATGAACACGCACGCCTCTCTCTGTATCCAACCACCGACATTTGAACATGGTTATGTAATGTTGTCCAAGATAACAGAGTTCAATGATTTCATCAAGTATGCCATAAAAGTCAACTTCATTTTCTCGATGATGAGATCCTCTCAAGCTAACTCCACTGTTCATTGTTTTTTTCGATTCCCCATATGCATGTGTGTGGAATCGAAATCCATTCACCACATATGCATTATAAGTTTTAAAAAGTTTGGAAGGTGGGTTACTCAATACACACAGCCGTTTGTCAATTTTATCAGCATGTCGAGACACCAGAAAATTTGTGAAATAATTATTACTAATTATTGGTAATTATTACTAATTATTACTAATTATTACTAATTACTGGTAATTATTACTAATTACTGGTAATTATTCCTAATTATTACTAATTGTTACTATTTATTACTAATTATTACTATTTATTACTATTTACCGGTAATTATTCCTAATTATTGATAATTATTACTAATTATTGGTAATTATTACTAATTATTGGTAATTATTACTAATTATTGGTAATTATTACTAATTATTGGTAATTATTACTAATTATTGGTAATTATTACTAATTATTGGTAATTATTACTAATTACTGGTAATTATTACTAATTACTGGTAATTATTACTAATTACTGGTAATTATTACTAATTACTGGTAATTATTACTAATTACTGGTAATTATTACTAATTACTGGTAATTATTACTAATTGTTGGTAATTATTACTAATTGTTGGTAATTATTACTAATTGTTGGTAATTATTACTAATTGTTGGTAATTATTACTAATTATTGGTAATTATTACTAATTATTGGTAATTAATACTAATTATTGATAATTAATACTAATTATTGGTAATTAATACTAATTATTGGTAATTAATACTAATTATTACTAATTATTGGTAATTATTGGTAATTATTACTAATTATTGGTAATTATTACAAATTATTGGTAATTATTACTAATTATTGGTAATTATTACTAATTATTGGTAATTATTACTAATTATTGGTAATAATTACTAATTATTCCTAATTATTGATAATTATTGGTAATTATTCCTAATTATTAGTAATTAAATGAATAATTACTAATAATTAGGAATAATTACCAATAATTACAAATAATAACATTATTAGTATATTTTATTATTAATATTAAAATAATATAATTTTCTAATTTATATTCAGTTCTCCTTTCATCTGTGCATTTTCTATCTCCACATACAAATAATACATGTGAAGATAGCAAACACACAGATGAAAAGAGAACTGTATATATATAAAAAATTATATTATTTTAATATTAATAATAAAATAGACTAATAATGTAATAATGTTATTATCCCTAATTATTGGTATTTATTACTAATTATTAATATTTATTCTTAATTATTAAAAATTATTACTAATTATTCCTAATTACTATTAACTATGAACAATACTAATAATTTAAATTTATTAAGTAATAAAACAATATAAACATAATTAAATTACAACTAATTAAGAATAATTGAAACTAATAAAAAATTAAAAATAAATATTAAATTAAATTGAACATAAATACCTTGAAAATTGATCTGCTCTGATCGTTCTTCAAAACTTTAATATCAGCTCCGAAGAAAAAAATTAAACTGAAGAAAAACAGAACTTTAGAAATATAACTTTGAGAGAAGAAGAAGATGGAATTTGAGAATATTTTGAAAAAAACGGATGGGGGTATTTATAGGTTAGATTATTTGCGACGGGTCCCGTCGCAAATACCTTAGCCGACATTTGTTACGGTCAACGGGTAAATAGTTATTTGCGACGGGACCCGTCGCAAATAACCACCTGCCGACATACTATTTGCGACAGGGGGATATTCCCGTCGCAAATACCTTTTACCGCCGCCGGTTATTTGCGACGGGAATATTCCCCCGTCGCAAAAGCCTACTTATTTGCGACGGGTAAATACCCCCGTCGCAAATAAGTTTTTAACAGGACTATTTGCGACGGGATTTATTCCCGTCGCAAATAACCCGTCGCAATTGCTCATTTTTCTCGTAGTGCCAGAATGTTGTTGGTCTAATGTCCACTTTGGTGGTCTTCCATAATGAATATCTGAGTGCTCCAAAATAATAAATTGTTCCTTATAGCATTGGAGACCTAAAAATAAATTATGAAAATAGAATTAAGACCATTTTTTGTTTTATTAGATGTTCAAGAATGTACCATGTAATAGTGCATTTTAAGAAGGAATTACAATCATAATGTGAAATAATGTTCAAAGTGTAAAATTCACTAATAAGGGTGTCTATGATTAATAAATCACATGAATATTATATTATAAAAAATTAATGTTAGAAACTTTTAGGGGATAATCATTCATGTTTTATATTAGGAGATATCTGGACAATAATGATTTGAGATATCCAAATAACTCTTCCAAAGTAATCTTAAATAAGGTGTACTTGATGAGACTCATTTAGTCAACATCATTGGCTACATTGAGCACCTAGAGATTCCAGGGTTTAAACTTCCTGATGGACTTCACATCGATCTCATTCTTTCATCACTCCCTCAAAGGTTATCTAGGTTTATTGTAATTTTTAATATGAACTACATTGATAAGTCTCTCCCAGATGTATTTACTCTTCTTCACCAAATAGATAGGGAGAAAAAGAAAAAAAATCATTTCATATTTATGGTGAATAAATAGAAAGTCCAAGTTAAGATATCTAAGACTAAATATTCTTCAAAATTCCTTTATATAAAGTTAAAGATCAAGGGGCAATATTGGGAATATGATTCTGTCTATTGCACATGTGGCAAGAAACACTATTGTAAGGAAAACTACACCCAACCAAAGAATTAAGGAGAATTTTCTTGTACATTTGTTATTAGGTGAAACTTATCTATTTATACAAATTATGTATTAGATATAGCTTGTGTTTCTCACATATGTATTCTAATAAAGGAACCAATTTGATTTAGAAAGATTGAAAAAGGAGAGGTAGAAATATGAGAATCCAATGAAGATAAAATTTCTGTTTTAGATATTAGGGACTACAAACTCATGTGTTCCAATGGGAATGATATTTCTTTTGACATATTTTTATTATGTTCCATCCATTACAAGAAACCTTATTTACGTATACAAATTTTATACAGATGGATTTATTTTAAAATTTTGGAATAAATGTTTCTTCTTTTATAAGGATAGATTTTTTTTGTGGTAAAACACATTTAAATAATGGTCTTTATGTGTTGGATTACATGAAAAAATTAATTAGAGTCACTGATGAAACTAATTCACATGACTCATAGCACACCCAATATAGGCATCACTGACCATGTTATGTAAAGGAAAAATGTTTTTATAAATTACATAAAGATGGATATTTAGGTTCTTGTAAACTAAAACCACTTAGTTTATATCATGCATGTTTATTAAGAAAAATAACCAAAGTCAAATTTAGTGGGAAAAGTGGATGTGGCAAATAGATTCTTGAATTAGTTCATATATATGTTTGTGGACCATTTTCTTTTTAATCATGGGCTGGGTACTCATACTTCATAAATTTTACTAAATATCTTAGTAGATGTGGATATGTATACTTGATGAGGTACAATTTAGATTACTTTGATAGATTCAATGAACACAAGAATGAATCCAAGAACCATCTTGGTTAGAAGATTAAGAAACTATACTCAGAAAATGGTAGATAATACCTTAATCAATATTTTCTTGATTATTTATGGAAGTTTGGGATCCTATAAAAACTCACCCCTCCCTACACACCTCAATGGAATGGTGTAAGAAAAATGAGTAACCACACCCTGTTGGACATGGTGAGATAAATGAATAGGCATAAAATTATTCCATTATACTTTTAGGTATACACATTACAAACAATAGAATACATACTAAACTGAGTTCCTGCTAAAGTAGAAGATGAAATTCCATACCAATAATGGGGTGGAAAGAAACCTATGTTTTTATACTTACATGTGCAAGGTTGTGACACATTTTTAAGGGATATTAAAGTAAAAAGCATGCATCCCAATACACAATGTTTATCTTTATAATATATCCCAAGGAAAAACGGCATACAACTTATAAAATGCTTTAGATTAAAATGTGGTTGTTGATATATATCCCACATTACATGAAAATGATCATATCCTTAAAGAGATAATGGGAGTGAGATAGATTTTGATGAATACTTGGTTCAAGATAAAACAATAGTTGGTATGAGAAAAAATTCCACAAATCCCTATAGAAGAATATGTTCCAGAGACATAACTACTACCTAGGGGTATAAGAGAGGTCAGAGAACCATAATAGTAGGTATTTATAGTCACTAAGTATGGAGACTCATTATTATTTGATAATAATGAACCTATAAACTAAAAGGAAGCAGTAAGTGGAACATATGTTGCCATATGGCAAGAAGCCATATATTCTTAAATGGATTCTATATACCAAAAAAATGTTTGGATTTTACTAGATCCTATAGTGGATGTAAATTCCATTGGTTATAAATGGGTATTCATGAAGAAAATGATCATACATGGTTAATTTAGTACCTATAAGGTGTTAATGGTTGCAAAAGGGTTTAAATAGTGTCAAGGAATTAACTATGATGAAACCTATACACCAGTTAATATGATGAAATTCATTAGAATTGTACTTTACATTATGGCCTTCTATGAATATGAGATTTGGATAATGGATTTTAGAATAACCTTCCTTAATATAATCCTTTAGAATTATGTTTATATGACAGAACGTGAAGGTTTTGTGACTCTAAAGTATTCCAACATGTTTTAAAAATTGTGAAAATCAATTAATAGATTAAATAAAGCATCCATCTCATTGAGAATTTAGTTTTATGTGGCGATAAAAAAATTTGGATTCATAAATAACAAATTTGAGCCTTGTTTCTATAAATAGTTTAGTGGGAGTGTGGTAATTTTATTAATATTATATATTGATTACATATTACTTATTAAAAGTGAAATAAAAGTCTTACAGTATATTAAATATCAGTTGAATAAATGCTTCTTTGTGAAGGATTTATGTGGGAAAACATATATTTTTGGGATCAAGATCTATCATGATAGGTCTAAGAGACTTCTCAACCAAATTCATGGTATATATATTGATAATATACTGAAGAGGTTCATAATAGAACACTCCAATAGAGGATTATTTCTAATGGCATAAGAAATTCATCTTTCTTGAAAAATGTATCCTAGAAAACATAAGGAAAGACAATGAATTAAAAGGATTTAATACAAGTTACCAATTGGGACAATCATGTATTCTATGATATGTACTAGGAAATATTCCTCTTATGCCTTATGTATGGTAGGAAGTTATCAATCTGACCTAGGTGACCGCTATTGGTTTGTAGTCAAGACTATCCATAAGTATCTAATGTGTACTAAGGATATATTCCTAGTATATGGAGGATATGAGGAACTATTTATTATAGGATAATAATATTCTAGTTTCTAAATAGATCAATTTGGTCTGGAATCACATACGGGATACATATTCACTCTATATAGATGTGATATGAGCTAGAAGAGCTCAAACAGATTGTGGTTTCATATTAAACAATAAAGCCAGAGTATATTGTGTATTTTGGGGTAGCTAAAGAATTAGTTTGGATATGTAACTTCATCTAAGATCTTGAAATGGTACTTAGCGTTAAATATCCTATCACACACTATTTTGATAATAATGCTATGATGGAACTTGGTAAGTTGTCAAGGTCACATCAATAGAAAAAACATATTCTTAAAAAGTATCTTATTTTGAGGGATTTTTCTCAAAGAGTTGAAGTAATAATGAGAATAATATCTAAATAACACAAAATGGTATACCCCTTTAATAAATCCTTAACTCAATAAAATAATTATCATAATGTGAGGTCTAACAAATTGAAAGTCATCGGTAGTTGGCTCTAGTCTAAGTTGGAGTTTGTTAGAGTTTCTGTTCTAGAACAAACTATTTGTAATTTATGTTACATTTATATTCTAAGATTTTAACATTAATAAAATATTATATTTTATATTATTTATTTTTCTTCATGAATTTAATGTTTTAATATCCTAGAGTATCTATCACATTGAAAAGGTCATAGTAGTTCCCTGTTATGATGAGAACCTTGTAATTCCATGATGATATTATTAAATATAGTTATATGGTCAAAGAACATACTATAATGGGATACATTTAATGTTGAATATAAGGTGAGAGAACTCAATAAGAAGATGAGGATTATTATCATGAATTTCACACTTAGTAATCTCTAAGATGAGATATTATGAGAACAAAACCGCCGATAAGAATTATTCATGTTTTAGAATAATGAAATATTTCTGTCTATGAGTGTGTGTAATGGTCCTTAGATTTTAAGATTATTATTAATTCATATTAATACTCATAGACTAAGATATATTTGATAAACCATAATGATACAATTCATGGAAAAGTTAGATACGTTGGGTGGGTCATGACTCAAATGTTATTAATGATTAATTAAAGGAAGGATTTTTACCTTCCATATTTATGTAAGTTGATATCTTAACTCTTTGATTGGAATAGAACCGTCACAATAAATTTCATGTCCATGGTGTAATGATGTATTTATTTTATACAATCCAATCAATACATATAGATCATATAGGTTAGTGAAAAATATGTGTAACCTTATTGATGAGATATCATGATAAAGGGGTTATATTACAAAGAGAATGTTCACATGTGATTATTGAAATTGAAAAATTAAGTCATTTTTCTTGGGTTTCTTGACCCATTTATAGATAAAAATCTTTGACTTTGGGAAATCCCACCTAATACCAATGAGAAAGAATCCTTGAGGGCCACACACTAATTTATTTATTGATCTTGATTAAACTATATTTAAATTTAATTATTTAAATAAATATTATTCTCAAGACTGATGACTAATTTTATTCAAGTTTTATTGATTGATAATATTCCCAATTTAATAAATAATTATTTAACCATTAATAAATAATTTTATTATTAGAATATCTAATAAATATTTATTCACTAGACTGCAAATAAAATATTTATTTTATTTATTAATGAATGATATATTTAATTATTTATTTATTCTATTACTCAATAAATATCGAGGTGTTAGAGTAGACTAATATCGTATCCAATGATGAATATTTATTTAGATGTCGGTAAACGATATTTTTAACTACATGAGTTAGCACACTCCATAAAACAATAATAATATAATTATTATATAAAATGGAATTTAATAATGATTATTATATTATTTAAGGATTTTTAGGAAATTAAATAATATTTTAACATAAAATCTATCTCAATAAATAGATAGTTATTTCTATTATTTAGAGTTAATTGATATTTGAGAATTGTTGCAGACAACAAAATTAAATCTCCATTCCTCCTCCTATACTCCTCTCAAGAATGGGAAGAACTAGATAGATTCTTTCAAGATTAAAGGAACTATAAAATATCAACTTGAGAAATTGATGACAATTGATTTACTCTACTAGAATCCAAAAATCAAATTGATGTCTCTTGGGTATCAAATAAGAACATGTAGATCTATACTAGAGATATTCTACACTTGGATCCTCCAAATTTAATTAAGGTAATCGAAGAAGGGGTTTTCAGAAGATCAATATCACCATCATAGAAATTTCATAAGGCAAGGTAATTATTTATTTTGATATTAAATAAAATGATTATAAATTTAATGTGTAAAGATCCTCTCAGGGTTTTGGGTTTTCTCTATGTCAATATTCAGTGGGAAAATTTCATTGGTCATGATGCTCATGTTATGTACAATATTCTGAATGATCGACTCAATTGAAAAAAATTTATGGTTTATCTCCCTCTCTGATGCTTCAACTATTCCTAAAACCTTTAATGTTTTCCATAATACCACATGGTTTTCCAATAACCACTTTTTAGTTAGAAAAAATATAGAAGGAAAATGATATGGTTCATGGTAAAACACCATTTTTATTCTAACCATATATTGTAACCATAAAATTTAGTTTTATCTTTTCCAAGATGTCCATGATATTATCCTTATATTGATGACATGATAATGAAAAGGTACATCACTCCATAAATAAGGCATATATTGGAAGTCCATGCACCTCAATATTTTTCACACACCAAGAAATATATATTCCTAAAAAAATTATCCCAACATGGTGACATGGTGTTGAAAACATCCTACTTAGATTAGGCTATGGATTACATCCATTATTGAATAAAAGGTTGTTAAAATCACCAAATGAATTTTTAAATCCTCCATATACATTTTTTGATCCTAAAAACAAAATTATTTAGATAAACCTAATATCCAAGTGAATAAATCATTTCAAAAATATTTTATTTGATAGCTCATGGATCCAAAACAGAATCCTATATCAATAGTTATGTCTATTTTTTGTTTTGAAACTTTTTTGTAGAAAAATCATATTTTGGAAAATTATATGTAGTTGAGGATAAAAATTCATTGGTTTATGTGACCGTGGATTGTTATCCATTAGTTTAAATGACCTAAAATCCTTTTTAAGTAGGTTACACAACCACGGATTATCCTTTTTAGGATGCATGACCATGGATCCTCCTCTATCAGATCGAGTGATATGAATCCTCCATCAGTAGGTTTTATGTCTTCACACATACCTCCATTGACATTCATTGAATAATTTTTCAATATCTAAAGGATCCATTAATTTTGGCCTTATTAAAAATATGAATAATTTATTATCAAAGTAAGGGATTCATGAATCATGGAACCCCTAAAGCAATTTGTGAATTGTGGAACCCCAAAGGGATGAAAATTTATTAATGGTTAAATACAAGTCATACATTCATGAATAAAAAATTCCCTAAATGTACAAATTTTTTGAGAAGGATATAAAAAAGTTAGGGATCTATGAATTTTAGAACCCCCAAATGAATCCATAAACCTCATAACCCCCAAAATATATAAACATGGTGAAGGTTATAAACAATCAAGTAATTTGTAAATTGAGGAACAAAAAAAAAATAATTCATGACCCACATAATGCAAAAAGGTTTCCCAAAACAATAAAACCTTAAAAGGAATACCTAAAATATTCACCTTATGGTATTTTCCTATAAATACTATAATCATTACCTCATTTTAATGATTAGAAAAATTGTAAATAAGATAAAGATAATTATAGTTTAAATGATTCACATAGATCATTGGTATCTTTCCTATACTATTTGAGGAAAATATATGGGGGAATTTTTAATGGTGGTTATATAGTTCAAGATCCTCTCTCCTCTCAACACATGAAAAATATGACCCACAAATCCCCATGATTGGCCCTCATATTGTAGCTACCTAATAAATTTAGGCAAATAAATAATATACATTGTGTATATACTACAAATAACCCTTATAATGGATGATAAATAATTTACATAAGGAATTCACTTCTTACTAAGAAGATCTATTACCATTTATCCTTCTTATAGAACATCTATAACCACACATCCATCATAAAAAACCCCTATGGCTATGAACCACCATCCTAGCCATCTATGACTGCACACCCAATACTGGTCATGCATGCAATAATTGGTCCTATATCAAATAAATCTATGATCATGCATCCATATATAAAAATTTACATATTTTTAGTTCTTATAAACCACATACCCCTATTGAAAAATATAAATGAACTCACATAACTAAAATACAAACCCCTTCATGCGAGTACTTATCAAAATCCATAGATCGATTGTGTGATTTTTCACCCTTTGGATTAATGAAATTATAAATTTTGGAGGAGGAAACCCCCATGAAATTAATTTTCCACTCATTGGATTCCAAGGCATGGTCAATTTCAAAACACCTTGAAAATAATGATCCTTTATCTTAGATGTCGATAGTGTCATTTATCATATTTCATCTTTTTTTACTATTGATGTGGAATTTTTCTTCAAAGGTCTATTAATCTAGTAAGAGTCACAAACCATTGATCTGAGGCCAAATGAGTACCATTAAAGTTCATAAGTATTTGGGGAATTTACTTAGTCGAACTCATAATATTTTAATTCACATGGGTGTCTATCATTATAGGGCTCTCAATGTTGTCACCCTTAGAAGAATTAGAGATCTTTATAACTGGATTCCTACTTGGTAGATCATGAACTTTTCTCCCACTACTCTACACCTACCATGAATTTACTCATCCACCCCCTACATAGTTACCATTAGTAAGGGATAAAATATAGATAGAAAAATATTATAGAGTAATCCATCTATACCTTTTTTGATTTCACATGAGGACTTGAGCCTTTAGGGCCTCCAATTCGGTGTAATAACCATACCTTTATCTGGAACATTTTTAGGAAAACATAAATGAGATAATAATTTTTATATCTAAAATCAAACAATTTATAGGTATATTTTTACCTATTATTCCATCCTAAAATAATTTAAAAAAATCAGAGGTGGTCCCAGTTATATGAACTTAAACTATATCACATGATGGTCCTAGACACAAAACCTTTACAGGAATCATTTTGGTCATGAATTCATGAAATTAAATGGTCCAAATATGGTCCTCATAACATGATCTTAAAAGGAATGAGATTCTACATTATATGTTATTTTACCATGTGGGTTTTGATTCCCTTCACAAGGACACATAAGAATCACATCTCAAAGTCCTAATATCAACCTCACAACAACTCCTACCTTCTTTCAAACCCATTGATCCTTATTGTATGGTATAAAACATTAACATAACCTTATAACTTACCAGGAGACTTTAATCCCCAACCTAACCCTTTAATCCTTCATGGATGGTATAAAACTACAACATAAATATTAATCTTCATGGGATACCTTAAACAATAGTGTAACCCTTTAATATTTCTATGATGTAATAGAACTCCAATGTATAGGATACCTTAAACCAAAATACATCCCTTTAAGAATTATTGGATGACATAAAATTCCAGTTTATCCTCAGTTTTTCCTGAGAGACCTTAGGCCCATTGTAACCCATTATGATTTCTTGTATGGAATAAAACTCTATCTCACTCTTAAGTCTTTCTATGAGGTCTTAAATCCCAACACAACCCTTTAAACCATATTGTTTGAAATAAAAATCCCTCATACCCTTAGATATTCCTAGGATTCCTTAAACACCAAATTCACCGTTTGATATCTATTAGATGGCATAAAATTCCAACACACCTTAAAGTCCCCCATGGAGACCTTAACCCTTTAAGACTCCCAAAATGGAATAAAAGATAAAATTACCCTTAAGTATTACTATTATGTATTAAACATCAATGTAACCCATCAATTCTTTATAGATTAAATAAAACTCAAGCATACCCTTAATTATTCCTGGGATACCTTAAACTCCAATGTAACCCTATGAGCCTTCTTAGAAGGAATAAAACTTCCACATACCATTGAGTATTCCTGTGATTCTTTATACTCTAACATAACTCTTTAAGTCCTCTTGGATGAAATAAAATTATACCATACCCTTAAGTCTTATTAGGATACCTTAAACCCCAACATAACTCCTTGAGCCTTCCCAGAACAGATAAAACTCTAGTGTACCCTCAAGATTTTCCAAGAGACCTTAGAACCCAACCTAACCCTTTAATCCTTAGTAAATGAAACAAAAATATATAATAACCATCTATAATTTTATTCCTAAAATGATAATTTATACATAACCAATATAGAAAACATGTGGGTTTATAGAGTCCTTTTATTATTTCCTATATAGTGTTAAACTCCAAAGTGCCACCTTACATGGATTTAAACTATAGAGTTACTATACACACACATACTCTGGTGAAAAGAATGATATGTTTGAATCAATGAGAAAAAGATGATTTAAATATTTATATTATCCATATAAATGATTATTATTTATTTTTATATTTTTTAATAAGAGTTCACCTATTAAGGAAGAAACTAATGTAAAATTTACTGGTATTTTTACCAGTAATGATGTCATAAATACTTTCTTAATTATATTAGTGAATTATAGAATAGAAAATATGCTTACCCATGGTATGAGTAGACCGACCATCCTATCAGTTTTAATACACACACCCCATGAAACCCTAAATAAGACCACAAGAATAGAATTCTGGAAACATTATAAAATTTGTTATCATTTTCGACATCACCATGACATGGTTAGCTTACCAATATGATGTGGTCAATGAAAAATTTGGAAGAATTATTCCATGGTGTATGTTAAAATTATACGGTAATTTGTGAGACCATTGAAATGAAATTTCATGTAGAAATATATATTTTATGGGTCTTTGAAATTTTCTACTACCAAAAGTGGTTCAGAAAATATGAGTAAGTCATATTGTAAATCCATGGTTTTCATAAAATTAATAAAAAATATTTTAATTATGTTAAATATATGAATTATTAATTTATTTATGAGTTAACTATTTAAATATTAATGTATATAAATTATTTATATAATGTAGATATTTTATGATTTATTTTAAATTATTTAAACTAATTTTTATAAACTATCATACCAGGCACATCAGATTTACATGCTAGGTATAAAAATATAAAATTTATTTTTATTATACTATAAATTTAGATTATTTTAGATTTATGAGATTAAATTTATAGATTTATTATTGTTTTTATATATTAGCAGTTATATTTATGATTAAATGTCTTTTGTGTAAAGAACCATGGGTAGATAGACTTTGGGTCTGATTTCTCACAATCCTGGAGGCTTATTCCTTGTTTAGAAAAGTGGAGTTAGTTACCTATCACTCCATGATTTCTATTATGTGCCTTTAAATTTCATATAATTCAAAAAATTTATATGAATGGGTTTCATATATCTTATGCTTGAAATGAATTTTGATATTTATGGATGTATTTAGTTCCTATTTTTGGGTTAGTAATACAAATTGTGATTTGTGTAAATAGTTACATATTAATATGGTTTGAAAATATTGATTTGGTAGAAAGAATAGGGTAAGAAAAATAAATCTCTAAAAGAATGAATATATATATATATATATATTGATTATATGTGATGTAAATATTATATGGGATGCAATAGTCTCAAATAATATGCATATGATTTATATAGAAATGAAGCGACTAAGAAAACCCCTCAAATACTATGTGTGAGATCCTTTATAAATAAAAAACTTTTAAATAACTCAATATTTTAGTACATGAGTCCATAATAATTAAGTGTCCATGAATTATATTTTTCAAGGAAATCTGAATATAGGTGACCCACACCATTAAGTGTCTATATCTGATGTGAGATTTGAGTGACAATTAACTGTGTGACCCCAACCATTTGGTGAATAGAGGAATAAATTTAGGACAATTCATATGATTAATTAGTCAAAGAGTTTTTCACTAGACTATCAATAATTCATATGTAATATTATATACATGACTGTATACAATATATAATCATGAATTAAGTTATAATATTAACTGTTTAAGTCTTGATAAATTATGGATCTTTTCCCACTAATTGGATATGATGTATGTGGTCATCATTTTTCATGGGAACACTTTCATTAAAATTCCTTTATGAAAATATATAAAACATTATACTCACCCATATATATATCTTTGTTATATATTATAATATATATCATGAAAACCATTTTGGCATTACTTATATATTGAAATTATAGTTTAAATTTTTTTAGTATAAAAATGATAAATGTTCTCTAAGAGAATCATGCTAATCATATTGATTTTAATGCTATAAAAAGAAAATAAATTTCATTAACTTTAAGAAAAACACTATTTTTAGAAAGATCCAATTTTAAGGAACTAAAACCACATAGATTTTTAATATGAGATCCTGAAATAGAAAATAAATGTCTTTCTATACTTTTATATTATTTATAATGATAAACATTTATACACTAAAATAAGAAAAGTATTAGAAGAATAATAAAACATTCAAACTATAGTAATTAAAAAACATAATTACTTTGAAAAGTATATATGAAATTAAAAATTGACTAAATATGTAGTTGATAAATCATAATAAACTTCAAAGATAATATTTAAAAACTTAAATAATCATAATATGAAATTTAATTCCTTTTAAATAAGTTTATCAATATTTTTTTTTTCAGTTTCTTAATATGTTTGTTTTTTCATCCAATTTACCATCTTGAGTAGCTATCTTTACTTACTAGTATCTATAATCTCTTATTGAGTAGTTATTTTCTAGTATTTTACTATGATTAATTCTTCCTAAACTTATAATTTTTGGATTTTCTATTTTAATTGGAAATCCAAAGAGATGACTAGACGCTTTATATCATCAATGGATTTAGAAATATCTTTAAACTTCTTATCAATATTATTTAAAAAATCTTGATCCAATATTATCTATGATACAATACATCAAAATTTTCATACAATTGAGTATACTTAATTTATATGTAATTGGTATCATTGCCATATAATTTTAGATAATTCGAGGAGTATTTCATATGCGAATATTTTTCAGTTCTCCTTTAACTTCTATAATTGTATCAACAATTTATTTTAAACACGTAGTAACTTGGGTGTTGGTAACCTAATATCAAATCATGTACACTCTTATATTGTGTTAAAAAATACATATGTTATAATATTCAGTTAATTAAAAAAGTTATATGAGGATTTAATATTTTGTTCTGTCCTTTGTATTCTTGAACTTATAGAATATTCAAATGATCTATCAGATTTTTCTTTCTAATATTACATAGTTAATGGTTAAGAAATAAAATTTTATACTTTTTCTGATAAAATATCAAAAACATTGTGATAATTTGATTTTTAAACCTCAATACCATATCAATTATTTGATTCCTCTGATCTTTCCATCTCACGTACACTTTTAGAGGATGAGATAAAAATTTAACAACTTTATTATTTTGATTAACTAATATCACCATACATAGATGTAGTATGTACTTCATAAGTATGAAATAAAGTTTTTTTAGTGAAGGGTAATTAATGAAATCCTTACCTTTATAAAATTCTTCTTAGTTTCTAAATTATATAATTTATTAAAAAAAAACTAAATTTCAAACTCTTCCCTTTTAGGGGAACATGAAAATAAGAAATTTATAGAAGTGAAATATTTGATGGATTAACATCTATTAAAATAAATTTCAGTAAATTAGCTTCATTTTATATTTTATTACTATCTCAAAATTCAAGATGAGGATAATATAATTATGAGTATTTTATTTATAAAATTCATGTCCATGTCCTTCTATTTACCTTGAAAATCAACCTTCCTTTAGATATGAGAATTTTCAAAAAAATATTTTCAATATTAATGGAGGGAAGGATGGTCATCACTACTTAATAATTTATAATATTTTGAGGCTATTTCTCTTTGATCTTCTCCTCGGTTTAATTTCAATGAGTTTATTCTATAAAATACATAACTTATACATTATATAATACAAAATAAGGATTTCCAGTAGCTCTATATCATTTACCCCCTTACTTTTTCATCCTTTTCCTTCAAGGTTTAACTATGAGTTTTTATTAATTTTTTTGGAAATATTTAACATTAGTATTATCTTTCTTCTTGAAAATATTATTCTATTAAAATTCACTTTCCCCACATTTACTGTTCTCTTGTTTAATATTTTTAGTAGAAGATCCTTTAAGGGGTTTTATCTTATAATTTAATGTATTCTTTACCATTTCCTTAGCTTTCTTCTTAATATTTTTTTGGGAATCTAAAGACAAAACGTCTAATGAATTCTCAACAAATTACTTTTTATTGAAGTAATACATTAACTTCATTTGAGAAATAGTTTTATAAAAAATTGTATTTTGATTTAAAATTTTAGGATGATCTTAATTCCCAAATTTTTTTTCTCTCATAAACTTCACTAAACCATTTTTAATATATAAGAAAATAATAAAGTCATTAATTTCACAATTCTCATAAAAATAGATTCAATATAGTTCTAAAAAAACATCAAATTTTTTAGATTTTTTATATTGAAAATAATGTATAGTAGAAATACATCTTTAATTTTAACCATATCTTTGCCACATTTCCTTGAAAATAGAAAAGATTTAACATCTTGAAATACAATTCATATTTATGATGAGATTTAATTTTTTTATAAACATTATCCTTAACAAAAAACAAACTTTATTTATATTTTCTATTGATACAAGATCAAAAAACCTTTGGAAGTTTCTATGAAACAAACAATTATTCACCTTCCATTGACAGTCCAAGTAGTTTAGAAAACATCTCCTTGGATAAGCACAATGAATTTTGAAAAATAATAAGCAAAAATATTTTTAATTATATAGATTCTATGAACTTCACTATTTTATAGAACTCATGGATGATCGAAGAAAATTTTAGCTCATAATATTCTTTATCCAAAAAAATATCACCCCATACTTAGAATTTAATAATATCCTTCTATATAAATTCATGTTTTATAAAAAAATATTTATCTATTATCCTTTAACAATAAATTTATATTCTTAATATTTCTATATATGAATCTTGTGTAAGATCAAAAAATGAACAGTACATAAGAAATTTTCAAAATTTCTAATAACAACTCTTAATTGAATGCATCCAACTAACTTTGGGTCCCTCGCTTTATACTAACATCAAAAGTCGACATAAAATGTCCATCAATCATCTAATATTAGATGATGTATAAAATTTACCATGAAAACATATGATTGAATAATTGATCTAAACTAATAAAAATTTCAATTATTTAAATATTTTGTTTCAAATTTATTAATATTCAATTAAAATAAAATAAATACAAGAAAAAATAAAAAATATTCTAAAAATACCTAGGTATAAAACAAAAGACAAAATCCACTAAATTTTATATTTTGATAAACTTTCATGATATTATTATTTTGAAGATGGTTCTAGATATATTTATCCAAAGATTAAACTCTTTAAAAAATAAAAGTTTACAAATTAATAAGTATTCTAAAAACACAGGAATTTAACTCCCCTAAAATAAAAGGATTTATAGTAATATATTAAAAAAATATTAAATATAATTGAAACTTATGTAAAATAAATAAAATTTTTTTTAGTTCTAGTAAACTTAAAATATAGTTACTGAGTACCAAATATTAATATTCATCTAATTATACATAGATAATTCATGTCTTCTGATTTATTTCTTTGAAGGATTGAGTTCTTGGATCGGGATGTATTTATAAAAGAAATTTTGGAACCCATATTTTCTTAGGTCTCTAGTGTTCATAAGTATCCATATCACATGATTTAAAAGTTAAAATTATTCTAAAATATTGAATTATATTTTTGGAAGAATTATTTTTTCATTGTAATCCTATTTTAAATTTAATGAAAAAAGGAACTTGACTTGGTATAAAATAGTTTGATCGACGTGTTGAAATTTTGATGCATATAATTCGAAGTGTATATGTATTTATTTTAGGCCTCATATATCCATAAATATTTTCAATGATTTTTCTCTAGGTGCTAAATCTTGTTAGTAATTTTTCTAGGATTTGAATTTTTGACTTCAATTTAACAATTTTATTATTATCTTTATAAATTTCAATTTATTCTTATGATATTTTTTTAACTTTTTATCTTCAAACATAGAATTATTTTTTGATGATTTAACATCAAATTTTCCTTTTATATAAACATTGATCTTAGAAAATTTATTATTTAAATCTCCCAAATAATAATTTAACTTTTCATTCATTCTAGTTAGTTTAGAAATCTCATCAGATGTCTCAGAAAATTCTTCCTTTCATTGAACTAACTACGTATGAAGATCATTGTACATTCTCGTAATTTTAGAAAATTCTAGCTTAAATTTCTCACATTCATCTTGAACTTGACTTTCTATCATTTCAATACTAGTAATATTTAATTCCATTTCCTCAATAGTAGGGACATCATATTTATCTTCACCGTCACTAAAAATTTCATTATAGTAACATTTCAAATAAATATTAAGATTATAAAGAGCTTCAACTATCATCTTTACTATGAAGAAATTTTTAAAATTTAGGTCATTAACATAAAAAATAGTAATTATTCCATTATCTTCATGATATTTATTTGAGCTATTGGAAGTATTAACCCCTTAAACTAAAATCCATGTATCAAATTATTCCAACCATTTCTTGTATTTTTTCATATAATGTTTTTTCAAAGATATCCTAACTTTTATATTTAACTATTGAAAAAAAAGTTGAATATTTACATGATTTATTCATTCATAGAAGATAATTTTAGATAATTTTTTATTATCATATTT
Source organism: Viscum album (assembly GCA_963277665.1). Classification (NCBI taxonomy): domain Eukaryota; kingdom Viridiplantae; phylum Streptophyta; class Magnoliopsida; order Santalales; family Viscaceae; genus Viscum; species Viscum album. The sequence goes on along the minus strand of OY728165.1, from coordinate 165,318,929 downwards.
ATCATTCCATTCCTTCCAATCATATTTTGGTGAATTTTTATTTCATATATATTGATTCATTGTTCTAGATAATTGAGAAATTTCACATTAAATTAGTTTATAAAAACTATAACCTTTAAATGTGTTTAGTTTTTCATTACATGAAATAGAATTTTAAAACTTAAATATATATAATAGAACTTCATTTTTATTATTTTCTTTATCTAAATATATATTAAAGTGAATTTCATGTTATATTAAATTTTTGATTAAATCATCAAGACTTAAATTGGTGATATATTTCATGCCATCAATAGTTGTCCTCCTAAATTCCCACTCCATAAGTGAAATATATATAAAATTTAGAATGAGTTTACCATCTAGCAATTATTTATCTTAAAGTGTGTATGATTGTGACACTTTCTAGAGAAATATTAGGCATGTTTTCATGCACTTTTTGTTGTTATTAAGTGTATTTGGATTGGGGTATGACCAAGGGTGTGTTTGGGTTAAGTTTTTAAGGAACTTAGAAAGATAGGGGGATGTGCATGGTTTGCACATGGTTTTGAAAAACCGTACACAAGCTAACCGTGTGGACAACGGAGGTCAGAACAGTTTTCCTAACCATGAACCATCAAGGCATGAAAGCAGTGTAAGAACACATGGTTGGTGCATAGTTTGGCCTAACTGTGTGACGTCCTAGGTGAAACTGTGTGCGTAGAGCAGTTTAATATGAAAAATGGATCTAGAACCACCTGAACACCCAAAACCTCTCTAGTTCGACCTAGGATCAAGCTTTAAAATTTCCAGGTGATCTCAGATCCTTCCATAGGTATTCCAAGGTAATAAAAATGCTATTAATCAAGATCAAAATCCCACATCAAAGATCTGTTCTTGTTCCAGTATGTAGATTTCATCCTGATGTTTCTCCCATCATTTATCTTATCTTTCCTATAATTTTTCATGGAATATCTCCCTTGGTTTCTTGGATATAAACCTATGAGTTGAGATCTAGATCTAGATTTTCTCGGTCTTAATGCCTTTGACCTTAATTTTGGTTTATGGATTTAGATATGAAGCTTAATCGATGACGTTGTGACTCTCTGATTTTGGGGATTTATTGTTGAGATAACATCCCTTAATAAACCAAGGTAGGTGGTCTAAATCAAACTCCCATATTCATGATTTATTGATACGTGAATGCGAGTTTATGAATTTTCTATATTCTCTTGATGATTTATTTCCAAAATTGGAGTAATTAGGAATGTGGAATTGAATTTCGATTAACTTGGTGATTAATTGATAATTGAATCATGGAAAAAACCAAGGGGGGTTACCCAAATTTATATTTTAGATATTTTTTTGGTTTTGAGATATTGTAATTGAGATATTTAATTGGTTGTTTCAAGATAATTAACTAAGGGGGATTAATTATGAAATGATATTTGGATATGTAAGATAATTAATTGTGAGAATTAATTATGTGCCATGATATTGACAAAAGATAATTAATTGTGAGAATTAATTATGTTCCATGATGTTGATCAAAGATAATTAATTTTGAGAATTAATTATGAAACTTGTGGATTGATATGGATAATTAATTGTAAAGAATTAATTTTGGAAATATAATTGTGTTGATTGATTAATTAATTGATGAATTAATTAATGGGTTATGTTCTTAGTTAATTATTGAGTTAACTAATGGACTTTGAAATGTTTAAATAACCATTGGATTAGTAATGGAATGATGTGGAAAATTCTTGTGAATTAATGAATGATTAAATAGATGATATTTTTGTAGTGCTAGACATGGATTTATAGACCAATTAGATGTTCACACTTGGACATAGTGTTCCTCCCCAATAGTTATCCAAGATTGAGATTATGGGGTGTTAGGCATGACAAACTACACTAAATTAGAAATATAGTGATAGGAATGGAGACCTACACTTAATGAGATTTGGGGTGCTAGGCATGATGACTTACACCAAATGAATGATAATAATGGATGACGATTCAAATGAGATTGTGGCCTTGACCTGACATTCAACACCAAATGTATGATAATAATAAATGATGATTAAAATGGAAGACATGAGTTGAAACTAGGCCTAATGTGATGTTTATGGATTAAATGACAATGTGACAACTTAATTATTCATTTTATTTATTGTATCATAAAACTGTATACACTATCTTTTGATTAGACATGTTTTAGACACCATTGGTGGTGGTCCATTGAGTCATACTCACACCCTATTCAGGACACATGATCGGTACCCGAGCATACTTTGTTATTGTAGAAAAAGACAATGGAAAATCCCTAGGATAGGTTTCTATTTGGGATTAGAGCATTAGAGAGGGAACCAGACATGGTTCAGGACCCTCTTGGGATTTGTTTTGTCTTTACTTTTAGTTGCATTATAGACACTTGACATTTGAATTGTCCTAAAAAGTTTTACCTTTCTGTTAAGTATTTTATTTTCATATCTTGGTTATCATATGACATGAATTTTTTCTAGTTATTTACACACTTCTGCAATTAGTTATTGTTATTTTCTTCTGTTGGTGTTTTATTTTGATAAAAGAGGGTATAGTCTCCCAAATACTGACTTACGAGACCCTCGATGCTAGTCAACACCCTCTGGCGTATAGGGAGGTGTGCTTGAGGGTATTTGGCCAATCGGATTAGGGAACCATTTAGTTACAGCCGGGTCAGGACATCACCAAGTGGTATCAGAGGGGTTTTATTTTCTATATTATTATTTTGTCTTACTATTTTTGGAATGGTAGACATGATATTAGTAATATTTGAGGATTGGAAATGATCTAGTTCATGGGAGTTGCAAAACCATGTACATGGGAAAATCTAAGTACTCAGAGTGGGTTTGTTGTGATTGATTTTTGTTGTTACAATTGGATATTATTTCACCTTGGGCGATGCACTTGTGGTGTGATGTGATATTTATTTTGAAAAATTCTTGAATTTTGATTTGTGGACTAAAGAGACATGATAATTGAGTCCACATGCATAATTCTAGTCACTGAGGGTTGTTGTGAACTTCATCATTCTAGGAACTCATGGGAAAACTGGTTATGGGTAAGTTGTTGAACTTGAACTATTTTTCCTTATTGTGAGATTAAAATAATGATGCATAATGAGAATAAATGGGTGTCTAATGAGAACCTTAATTGATGATATAAGCATGATTAATTAATTAATTGTTGAATTAATTAATTTGATATAATGTGATTAATTAATGGTTGGAATAATTAATGAGAATTTATATACACTTGTCAACCAAGACCTAAGAGTAGAGTGGTTAAGGGCAGTGATAAGGCCTCAGTGTTGAAAGTGTGGTGAGAAAAAGGGGAAAAAGACATGTTTAAACTTATTGTGTTAGTTTCTCATCATAAATATATGTTTTAAGGTTGTGTTATGAGACCTGAGATGTGTGTTTGGATTTGTAGAGATATACCTCCATGATGCTTATTGAGGGAGAGACTGAGGGTTATGGCCTAGAATGAACTTCCAAATAGAGAACTTGAGGCGCCATTGGTGCATGATGAGAAAATGGGGGAATAGTTTTGAGAGAACTTTTTCAATTTCATTAAATTGATGTAGAGAGAGCCAGGGTGGGTTCGGAAAATCATATCAGAGTTGACAAGGTAGTTTCAGCTGCAACACCCTCCTACTTTTACTGAAGAGGGTGGACCTAAGGGATTTGGATTCTAGATTGAATCTATAGAGATGATAATTTACCATTTGGAGACCCCAAATGAGAGGAGGGTCAAGTTGGCTACTTATATGCTATAGGGTTTAGCGAAGCACTGATGGGACATTTAGGAACGATCTGAGAAGGTTGATGATATGTTATGTAAGAAATTTATAGGGAAGTTCTTGGAACACTTCATTACAGATACACTGAGACAAGAGAAGGCTTCAGAGTTTATGCATCTGACCCAAGAAAGCATTTATATAATTAATTATGCTGAACATTTCATGGATTTACAGAATTTTCCTCCAGTTTTGGTAGAATATGAGGCTTCTTCTGCAAAAATATTTCAGGACAGACTTAGGTGTGAAATTAAGTCCCAAGTAAATATCTTTAGGCTGAAGAAATTCTCCGAGGTGGTTAATCATGATCCCATTTATGAGGGTAACCTGAAAGAAGATTATAGTATAAGAAAAATGGATTTCACTAGATGATTAGGGAGTGTGACTTCTGAGAGCAGGAAGTGTCATCATGAGAATCTGAGTTAGGACAGTGGAATGAAAGGTGGACAATCCGGATGAATAGTTGCACCAGATCTTACTCATGTGCTTTACCATGAGTGTGGTAGACAATGACACTATCATACACATTTTCCTCAACCACCAGTGGAGTGATGGTTTTGTGGAAATATGGGGAACCTACAGAAGTTTTTCAAGAAGAAGTGGTAGGCTAGTGCTAAGGGAGAATCTACTTAGAGTCAGAGTGTGGGAAGGGGGCATTCTACACTATATAGCTCTAGAATCTGGAGTTATAGTAGAAGAGGTGGTAGAGGTAGTGTATGTGGTGAATCCAGGTATAAGATCCTGTATCAGTAGAGTGGTGATACTCAAGGGAGTCAGATGACACCATAGGGTAGAGGGGTCAAAAATTTACATGCAGTGCAACCTACACTTGTGGAGAGCAAGGCAGTTCTATCAATAGTGAGAGGTACTATTCTAGTTATTTCTACTATAACTACTACTTTGTTTGATACCAGTGTGTCTCATTCCTTTATATTTGTAAATCTTGTTAATGGATTAAGCCTGTAGGTGGAGTTCGTAAGAGGGGTGATGAATATCGATACACCATTTGGAACACGGTATAGGGATATCTGTTTATGCAAGGGATCTTCGCTAGAGATAAGAGAGTATCATTTTCTTTGGGATATCTATGTCCTTGATATAATAGGCCTTGACCTGATTATGGGTATGAACTAGCTAGTCACATACTGAGCCAATATAGATTGTTTCAAAAGGAGAGTGACCTTTTTATCTCCTAAGGGTGACTGGTATGTTCATAATGGAGAACGGGATATCCATGCAGTCTGAGCTGGTCCATTTACTTAGAAACTTGGATAGCTCACAAACCAAGTTGCTAGTCTTTTGCTGGATGATGGGAGAGGTAGAAAATATTTCCTTCCACCAATAGCAGAACTATTTCAGGATGTCTTTCCTAAATACTTTTCAAGGTTTCCACCTGAGAGAGATGTATAATTCACTATTGACCTCATACTGGGGGATGAGATGGTATCTATTCCAACTTATAGAATGGCACCGACTGAGCTTCAAGAGCGTAAAATGAAGTTGTAGGAGTTGGAGGATAAAGGGTTTATCCATCCAAGTACGTTGCCTTGGGGATCACCTGTGTTGTTTTCAAAGAAGGAAGATATGATTTTACACTTGTGTTTATATTATCGAAAGTTGAATAAAATGACTGTGAAGAACTAATATCCTCTTCTTCGTATCGATGATCAATTTGACCAGTTGAAGGGGTCTTGTGTATTCTCAAAGATTGATATAAGATTAGGGTATCATCAAGTGAGAGTTTGGACCTCTGTAATACCAAGAAATACTTTCATAAGAAGGTATGAACTTTATGAATTTTTCTTAATGCCATTTGGGTTGACAAATTCTTCAGTAGTGTTTATGGCCTTAATGAATAGGATTTTTCATCCGTACATAGATCGGTTTATGGTGGTGTTTGTGGAAAACATATTGATGTACTCTAAGACTCATGGTGATCATTCCCAATATCTTCACATTATCTTGGGTACACTGAAATAGCATCAAATATATGCCAAGATATCAAAATGTCAGTTTTGGATTGATAGGGTAAACTTTTTGGGGAACATAATCTTGGAATAAGGTGTGGAAATTGACCTAGAAAAATTGCAGGCAGTGATTAAATTAGGAGTATCCCATGCATGTTTTTAATATCTAAATATTGTTGGGATTAGCTGGTTATTACAGGATGTTCATCCAAGACTTATATCTATTGGAAGCACCGCTTACATGTTTGACAAAGAAATTGATAAATTTTGATTGAATAGAAGCATGCGATAATTCTTTAGAGGATTTGAAGAAGCTATTGAAATCAACACTAATTTTTATCTTACCTAAGTTGGGTGAGGATTACATGGTGTATTGGGACGCTTCTAGGATCAGATTCAGAGCTGCGTTGATACAAGGAGATTGAGTCATTTCTTATGGGTCTCAATAGTTGAGGACACATGAACGAAATTAACCTACACATGACCTCAAGTTGGAAGCAATGGTTTATGATCTTAAGTGTTAGAGACACTATATTTTGGGTTAAAAGTTTACAATATTTACAAATCATAAAATCTTGAATTATATCTTTTCACAGCATGACTTGAATCTTCAACAACGAAGATGGGTATAATATATGTAGTCCTTTGATTTTGAACTAGCATATACACCCAGGAAGGGGAATAGTGTGATTGATTCCTTGAGCAGGAAAAATCATACTCAGTTGATACATGAGTCGAGTAAAGAGTAGAAGATGATGACTTTGCTGGAAGAAATGCTTGTGGTAGTTCAAGAGAGTTCAGATAGGACGATTCTGGTTTCTGTAGTAGTGAAGTCTACACTCTTGAGATGGATCAAGGATAGATAGTATGAGGATCCAGAGCGTTTATCCTTGAGAGAAAGACTTGAAAGTGGAGAGACACCTTCATACTGGATAATAGATGAGGATGAGATCAACTATGTGAAAAATCAGGTAGTTGTTCCTATGAGTATACAAGAAGAACTCATACGAGAATTTCATTATTTAAGGTAGGCGGTACGTCCTAGGGTGAAAAAAATGTACCATGAAAAATTACGATAGTTTTTGTGTCCAGTCTTGAAAAAAGAGATTACAGGGTTTTTAACTAGTTGTTTCACCTGTTAGTAGGTGAAGGCAGATCATCAACAACCTGGAGGCCTATTGTATCTATTACCTATTCCAGAATGGAAGTGGGATGACGTGACTATATATTTTGTTGTATTACTTACAAAGACTATTAAAAATAATTATTCTATTTGGGTCATTGTGGATCGACTAACGAAGGTAGAACATTTATTTTCTATTAGGGAAACCTTTACATTAGAGAAGTTGGGGGAACTGTACACGAGAGAGATAATTCTTTTGCATGGGGTGACACAAACTATAGTTTTTGATCGCGATTCGTGATTTTCTTCACACTTCTAGTGGGGATTATTGAAGGAACTTGGTACACATGTTTTGTTAAGTATGACCTTCGAGCCACATACAGATGGGTAGTCGGAGCATACCATACAAGTGTTAGAGGATATGCTGCGAGCATGTGAGCTTGAATTTGGTGGCTCTTGGGAGAAACACATGGATTTAGTGGAGTTTTCCAATAACAACAGTTATCAGGAAACTATACAGATGGAAACATATGAGACACTTTATGGAAGAATTTATAGATCACTACTATATTTGTTAGAGGTGGTTGAGTCAGAGCTATTGGGACCAAGTCTCGATCATGAGACATCGAAGCAGGTGTGGTTGATTCAGAAATGTATAGCTATGTCTCAGAGTAGGCAGAATTCATATGATGATAGATGGAGATGACCCCTAGAGATTACATAGGGTGATAATTTATTCCTTTGGGTGTCACTTAGATTGCGTCACCACATGATACAGAGGCATGGATAGTTGTTATCCAGGTTTGTAGGACCATTTGAGGTGTTGGAGAGAATTGGTTTGGTTGAATAAAAATTTGAACTTCCACATAAATTCAATGCTATGAATGATGTTTTCCATGTGTCAAAACTATAGAGGTATCACCCCAGACCTTATCATTTGATTGATGTGGAAGAGGTTGACCTTGATATAGATGCGTCCTTTGAGGAGCATCTGATACGTGTGTTGGGTTGCAGTGAGAACTGTTTTAGGGAAAGACCATAATGTTAGTTCATGTGTTATGGAAACATGGAAGTGTTCAAGATGAATCTTGGGAGTGAGAACTATACATGAGGTCTAAATGGGACAATCTTTTTGGCTTAGGATCTTATAAAATTTTGGGAGTACAGCTCAAGGAGCTGTTATAAGGTTAAGAGATTACAAGATCCTGACATTTTTGGAGCAATCTAAAGTATGTTTTTAGGTACTTTTTATTATTATTAAGTACATTTTTGTTGGGTTTTGACCTGGGGTGTATATGGGTGAAGTTTTTAAGGAACTTAGGAAGGCAGGGGGTTGTGTACAGTTTGCGCATGGTTTGGAAAAATTGTGTTCAAGCTAACTATGTGGACAGTGGTGGTCAGCACAATTGGTACATAGTTTTCCTAACCATATGCCATCAATACATGTATGGAGTGTAAAAACACATGGTTGGTTCATGGTTTGGCCTAACCATGCAGCCTCCCAGGTGAAACCGTGCGCGTGAAGTAGTTTAATCGGAAAATTGGTTTTTAAACCACCTGAACCCCCAAAACCTCTCTAGTTCGACCTAGGCTCGGGCTTGACAATTTTGGGGTGATCTAAGAGCCTTATGGTGAGATTCTAAGTAAATATGAACGTCTTTCATCAAGATCAAAATCACGGATCGAAGATCCGTTATTGTTAGGGTATGTAGATTTCATCTCGATGTTTCTCCCGTCCTTTCTCTTATCTTTTATAGACCTTTTCATGGAAGATCACCCCCATTTTCTTGGATCTAAACCTATTATTTGAGATCTAGATCTATGATTGTGGTTTTAGATATAGATTTGAAATATCTTGATGCATTTGATCTTAATTTTGGTTTAGGGATTTAGATCTGAATCTAGATCGACGACATTGTGCCGCTCAGATTTTGGGAATTTTCATTACACTAAAATCCTTCAATAAACCGAGGTAGGTGGTCTAAATCGAACTCCCATAGTCTTGATTTATTGATATATGAATGTGAGTTTATGAATTAGCTAGATTCCATTGATGATTTATTTCCTAAATTGAAGTAATTAGGAATGTGGAATTGACTTGTGATTACCTTGATGATTAATTGATAATTTAATCATGAAACAAATGAAAGGGGGTTTCCCAAATTGATATTTTTGATATTTTGTTATGGGATGAGATATTTTAATTGAGATATTGAATTGGTTGTTTCAAGATAATTAATTTGGGGGGGGATTAATTATGAAATGATGTTTGGATATGTAAAATAATTAATTGTGAGAATTAATTATGTTCCATGATGTTGACCAAAGATAATTAATTTTGAGAATTAATTATGTTCCATGATTTTAATCAATAATAATTAATTTTCAGAATTAATTATGAAAATTGAGGTTTAATATGGATAATTAATTATAAAGAATTAATTATGGAAATAGAATTGTGTTGATTGATTAATTAATTGATGAATTAATTAATGGGTTATGTTCTTAGTTAATTGTTTAGTTAAATAATGGACTTTGAAATGTTTAAATAATTTTCAGATTATTAATGGAATCATGTGGAAAATTCTTTTGAATTAATGAATGATTAAATGGATTATATTTTTTTGGTACTAGAAATGGTGTTCTAGACCCATTATAAGTTTGGACTTGAACATGGAGTTCTTCCCCAATAGTTATCCAAGCTTGAGATTATGGGGTTCTAGGAATGATGACTGAAACCGAATGAGAAATAGAGTGAGAGAAATGGATACCTACACTTAATGAGATTTCAGGTGTTAGGAATTACAAACTACACCAAATGAATGATAATAATGAATGATGATTCAAAGGATATTGTCATCTTAACATGATGTTAAACAAAAAATGAATGATAATAATAAATGGTGATTTAAATGGAAGACATGAATTGAAACTAGGACTAATTTGATGATTAACGACTAAATGACAATGTGAAAATGGTTTAATTATGCATTTTATTTATTGATTCATAAAACTACATACACTATATTTTTACTGAACTTGTTTTAGACATCGTCGGTGGTGGCCTACTAAGTCTTACTCACATGCTATTTGGGCCGCCTGATCATCACCTGAGTAGACTTTGTTATTTTAAGACAGGATAAGGGAAATTCCCTGGGATAGGTTGCTGTTTGGGATTGAAGCATGGGAGAGGGAACCAGACGTGGTTTGTGACCCACTTGGGATTCATTGTGTCTTTAATTTTAGTTTCATTGTAGACACTTGACATTTTCATTGTCATATCATGTTTTACCATTCAATTTAGTATTGTATTTTCATGTTTTGGTTATCATATTTCATGGATTTTTTCTGGTTAGTTATATGATTCCACACTTGGTTATTGTTATTTGCTTCTATTGGTATTTTATTCTGATAAAAGAGGGTATAGTCTCCCTACGACTAACTAACTGCACCCTCACTACTAGTTGGAACCCTCTGGCGTACGAGGAGGCATGCTTGAGGACATGTGGCCAACCAGCTCGGGGCACCATTTAGTGGCACCTAGTTCAAGACGTTACAAAGTGATTTGAAAATTTTATTTATTTTCATTAACATCTGATGCATTTTACCAAAAAAATTTACCAGATATAAAATCAAATGCTTGACAATCAACTCTAATCATAGATCACTTAGTCTCAAAAACTTTTGAAGTTCTAAAATGTGTAACTTTTAAATTCTTCCAAATATGGAAAACTATTATATAAGAAGACACTTGGATAAATATATTCTATTTTATTTAACATATAAAGGTTTTTAAAACTCAAATTTTTAACAAAAATTTATATTTTCCTATCTTGAAAATGTAAATACTTTTATTTCAATAATTTTGTATGTTTTGTTCATCTTAAGATGGTTTTTAACATGAGTATTGATAAATAATGTTTCTTTACGATCTCAACAGTATTCATAGTCATTCCCATAAAAATATGAGGTCTTTTAGGATTCATTTTCCAGATACTACCAACATGTATTCTGTCTATTTTTTTTAAAATTTCTGTACTACACTATTAGGTCTAAGGAAAATAAGATATGATGTTACGATGAAACAAAATGAAAAAACTGGTAATATTAGTTTTACTCTCAAAATTAGAGCTATGTTACCAAATATTGTCTAATATTACCATAAAAAGGTAAAATACAATAAGGGGGTGAATTGTTGTCTAAAACATGTATTATAATTTTTATCCACCTCGAGTATGAAAACTAATGGGAACATGAAGTTCTATTAAACTAATAAATAATAAACTTGATATTCATTATAATAAACTTAAGTAATAATATTGGAAATTATGTTTTTCCGAATTTAAAAACATTAAAAAAATTTAAAAATACAATGAAAATCAAAATAAATACTTAATTTAGTAGGGAAAATAGAAATGAAAAAAAAATAGGGTACTAATTCACAAATAAATTACCATTTAAAAAGATATTATAAATAACTATCTTAACCTGAATAATAAGGGGAATAATAAAAACTATTCAAGGTATATAAAAATTAAAATTTTTAAAAGTTTTATCATCTAAATCCCTTGAATACCTTGACATAACTAGTTGGAAAGTATTTGTTTGATTCTACAAAATTGAATCCTAGATCTGTCTTCCTAATATAATCCATCCATCAACCTAATCATAAACAAACCCTGATTCTATAAACCAAAATATTGACTCAATATTACTCTTTGAAATCTCTCAATCTTGAAGGATCTAAAAATTAATAATTAAAAAAATATGCTAATATTTTTAAAATGAAAATATTTCAATGAAACTCAAAAACAAAATACATAGAAAGAAAAATTAATTTAATCAAAATAAATCATAACAACAAGTAGTTTCATGACTTCATACAATTAAAAAATATTCAGAATGCTCATTATCACACCCTATCATGAATCTTTTTGTGCTCAAAAATTTGGTTCTATTTATTATAAATTATACAATGGTTGGATTCCATATTTTTTAGGATCGATTGTAATTGTATCCAAATAATCTTCACCATCATTCTATAAAATCATCAATGCTTCATATATTTTGATGAAGTTGATTGTGTAACACTATAGTGCTTATAAATATGATGAAAATAGTTTGGATAGAAAAATCATTCCTCTAGATTTTCATGTTTACATCTTTCAAAATTATGGTTGCTGAATTTGTGATCAGTATAACAAAAAAAATCCTCATGTTCAATCAAATTATAACATGAGTGTTATATGATTTTTAAAACTAAGAACAAACTGTGTTTTTTATCCAATGGGTTTATGCTCCTAAATGGGTGATACTCATAAGGTGGAAATTGGTTTTATATAATAAAAAAACAAGGATAGTATAGTTTCTACATATAAATATCATGTAGTAGCTAAAGTTTATAAAAATATTCATGGTATTGGGTATGACGAGTTATTTTCTCCAATTGTGATGAAAAATTAAATTTTGATATTAATTTATATAGGATTTAATTATGACTATAATATATATAAAATGGTTTTCAAAATTAATTTACATAATGGGAATTTAGTCTAAGACATGTATATGATATAAAATAATTGGTTTTAAGAAAAAAATGAGCATTATAAGGTTTAAAAGTTGTTACTGTCCATCTATGGATTGAAATAAGGTTCTTAGAGTTAGAATATATGGTTTGATGGTGAAATTGAAGAGTTTTGTTTAATAAATAAATTATATGATTATTTTGTATATAAGTTGATTAGTGTGAGTATTATTATATTTATGGTTTTGTTTGTGGATGAAAAAATACTCCTAAGAAATGATGTCCCAACATTATCTTCTAGAAAGGTGTGTTTTGGAAAATGCTTATCAATAAATGACATGGCCAAAGTAGTATACATATTGGGTATGAATATTTATAGATATGAATTAAATAGCCTACTTATACTGAGTCAAAAACACATATACTGGTAAATTAGTTTAGCATGGAGAACTTCAAAAATGGGTCTTTACTAGTGTTATATGAGATAAACATTAGGATGAATGAAGATAATTATAAAGAGTTATAAAGTATGGATAAGATTATTTATGCATGATCTATAGGAATTATTAATTTTTATATGTTATATACTTGACATGATATTTTTTATTCTATGAGAATAAAAAGTAGATACCAATCCAATATTGGTGAGAGTAACTATATTTATTTAAGGAATATCCATTAGTAAATGAGAAGATATAAGTATATATTTATAGTCATTAGAGGTAAGTATAATATCATTATATAAGGCTACATTGATGCTAGTTTCCAAACTGATAGAGATGATATGAGATACCGATCTATTTTTATATTTATCTTCAATAGTGGAGCTATCAGTTTGATGAAGTTTCAAACAAGCCACCATGGTGGATTCAACTACATTGGTAGAGTACATCGCAACATCATATACTGTAAAGTAATCTATTTAGATCAATATTTTCATCACTAAAGATGGGGTGGTTCCTAATAGTAAGGATGAATTTGAGCTTTAATTTGACAACGATGGAGCTATTTCTCACCCCAATGAACTCCAGTCTCACCAAAGGATCAGGAATATACCTCAAAAATACCATTTCATTCAAGTTATCATTGTTAAGGTTGATATTAATATATTATGGGAGGATAAAAATGAAAATATAGTGGATCCTTTTACAAATACAACAATATAGTAAATAAATGAGGGTTATTTTTAATCTTTAGATATTAGATACATGAGAAATTGGATATAATCATTGTAAAATAAATCAGGGATTTATAATAAATCTTATATCCATTTATAATTAATTCATTCATGTTTCATATATTATATGAATTGCAGAATGATAAAATATCTTCAATGTATAGCTTTGAGTTGTCCTTAATTAGTAATACCCATAGAGTATTATGGGTTGTGATGGTTTTATTAAGATTATCATGAGTATAAATCTCATATATAACATGTCAATATGTATGATTAATATGAATCCATATTATCTAATGTTAAAAAAATCATATCATGTGAATCTTTATATATTGATACCTTTCTTATGCCAAGATTGAGGCTGAGATAATATAGGGGTTGTTGGGAATGTTGCTGATCATGCCATCATTTGATTTTAACTGTTATTATATTTTTTATCTTATATGAAAAGTATGGAACCTTGGACCATGATTGGATAATACTATATAAATTCATGTCTATGTTTATTTTAGTGAAATATGATGTGCTTAACTACTTAGATGAATGACATGTGATGTATTCATTCAATCTGGTCAGTTTATTTTAGGGAATCATGAATGTATTATATGGCCTATATATATTGACAAGTTATATATTTTGTGGTCACTCAATATCTTAGATAAATGGTTTATATAAGTATATATATGATGTATAGAGATAAATCTTATTATATACATGTTCATATGGATATATGAGTGTGTTTTATCGAGATTACATCAGACACCTTTTTGTCTTGAGTAATAATGTTATTTTTCTATTGGACTCTATTTTCTTACAATTATTAATTGTAGAATTCATATTTTTTTTTTCAATTATAAAACTTTTCATAGGTCTATACATAATTCCCTAACAGAAGGATTGAATTGTTTCTAATGTTTTTGTCCAAAATTTTAGTGAAATTATAGTAATAATCTCAAAAGGAGTTTGAATGGATTTTTAAAAATTTGTGATGTTTTTTAAAAATATTGTGAGTATTTTTTTCAAGTGGGATATTATGAAAAATTATAAACTAAATATTAGACCATAATACAATGAAATTCATTATTCCATGGTCTATGTTTTCTCATATTCATTTATACCACATCTTGGTTCTCTTATAAACTGATATGTGGTTCTATTTGACCAACATTCCCTATGTTATTTTCATATACATTTGGTTATTATAACCTGATATAGTAATGTAGATAATATATATTAATTGTTAATAGATTTTGACAATTTTTTAATTAGTGAGGTTAACTTTGAATGTGTTTCAATATTGATTATCCATTTCAAAATTATTGAAACTTAAAATTTATAATAGTATTTATCATTTGGAAATGGATATCAGTTTAATAGAATACAAGAATTTTTTTACATATATAAGGGTTCATTCTCTATTCGATAAAATCTATCTAATTATATTCTCTCCATTTACCATCGTGGAGAAGAATATTGAACACTATTATTAATAAGAGGTCCTGTAAAAGTATTTTGTGATTCCAAAGGATGATGAATAGTATTTAAGTAATGAACCTGTTGGTTATTATTGAGTTATCTTAATAAAACTTACTTCTAGAAAAAATAAAAATCATATATTTAATGGTATACTTTTTTATGGTTTTATTATCTCAGTTTTTGGATTCCACTCTTAATGATTATTTGAATGGGTTTTTTTGATGCTTTTGGGCACATATATGTCCCACATAACCCATATAATATATATCATGTGTTACCAGTGTGGTAACACAACACATATGTAATGAGATTTCCCTTATAATCCCAAGACATGCCATCAATAAAGGAATATTGGGCATCTAAAGTTTTTTATAGTTCTTTATGTCATAATTCTAGTATTACGGGTTAAAACCTGACACAAGGATCAATAATTCCTATAGATAAATTGAAGAAGTATATAACTAAATTAGAGGTGATTACTAGTTTAATCCTCAATAGGGTCAGGTCCAGAATAATCAATGACAATTGTTTATTGTAGATCATGTGTTAAGAAAGAACTCTGAATTTACAAGGTAGTATACATATTAATTTTACTACTATCTATACTTTGATACATTTGTATATAATTCATTCATATTTACATGATTAATATACAGATTGAATTTACATGTAGAGTTTATCTATTGTTCCTTGAATATCGAGATGCCTTTTAGTGATTGGGTAGAACAAGGATTCATGTATCCTTCTTTAATTATGATTATATAGGTGGGGATATTGTGAGAAATCATCATTATAAATATGAAAACATATAACCTCATAATTTAAATGGATTGGATAGTGAAATTTATGTCCCAAATTGATTGATGTTTACATAAAATTTCATATATACACTTGATGTGAGTGTTCTTACTTTTTAGGAAGAGTGATTTTTTTTTGAAATTTAAGAGAGGCCACCTCTTAAATACCTCATAGATTTAACATTTTAGTTTTATGGTTTAGTTATTGAACATTTAAAATAAAGAAATTGATTTTAGCTACTGGTAGAGGTAAGAGTTTTTTGGTATTTTTTTCCAAATACTTATCTAGACTTCCACTATATTGATACATGAAGTTCTCCATCTACATATTTCTATTAATTAGTTTGAAATGATTTCCTTCATAACACATGGATCATGTAGATTTGTGGGATTTAAAGTTATATTAGGAGGATTTATAATAATAGATATTTATTTGAGTGATAATTTCCCCTTGATAAGCACCAAATATGTTTTCCAAGAAAGTTGATGGTATCATGAAATCATACAAAAAATCTCAAAGTTTAATTTGGTTATAGGGAAGAATAAATTCATATACATTGTATCAATATTCAATTCAATCATTTTAAGAGATATAAGTGATTTTTTAGGATCAACTTGAGATTGGGATATTCACAACTTAAGTTGAAGGATACAAACATTCCAAAGATAGATTTGAAGAGAATGTATAATATTTAAGAGTTCTTGGTAATGTTATTTACTGTTACAATGCTCATATTTATGTTTGTTCAAGATTAATTTAATTTTATAAAAATTCATTTAATATTTTCCACGGTGTTTATGGATGATATCCTGGTTTAATCTAGATCATAAATAAATCAAGGAATGCATTTTAGGATTGTTCTAGAGATATTATGGAAAAAAAATTTATATGAGAAGATATTAAAATTATAGTTTTTGGTTATATAAATAATTTTCTTCGGAAATATTATCTTTAATAAGTGTGTTTCATTTGAACAAGATAAATATGAAGTATTAATGTCTTGGGAGATACCCATGAATATTTTTGAGACCAAAAGTTTTCCAAAATTGGTAGGTTACTAAAAATGATTTATTTGAGACATCTGGAAGTTAGGATTAACAGTTTTGACATTAACTCTATAGGGTTCAAGATTTGTGTGGGATGAGAAGTTCCTATATGATATTAACGAGGTAAAAATAATGTTGAATTCTATGTTAATGTTGGCCTTACCAAAATACAATAAGCAATGTTTAGTGTATTCTGATGTGTTTTGAGATGAGTAGGAATGCATGATCATATAAAGAGATATCATATGGGCATATAAATTGAGATAGTAATGATCACATGAGAATAACTATCCTACATATGATCTATATCCATTAGAGGTTTTTTGTTCCTTAAAGAGATGGAGAGATTACCTATTTGAGGTAATGTTTATAGTGTATTCAATTTATAAAATTATGAAGAATATTCTATATGAGAAATATTTTAACTTGAGGTAGATATGGGAGGAGTATATTTAGACTTCTAACTTCAAGTTATATTATAAACTCTTTAAGGGTAATGTTTTAGCTGATACCTTGAGAATAGAAAGCTAATGGGTTGAAGGAAACTAAGAGTTAGTGACAACTAATGGATTTTATGGTTAAGTTTAATTTAGTGGCTCATGTAGTGGGGATAAATATGGTGTTATATTGTATTAACATATTTTTTTTACTTTTGAACCAATTAAAGGAGGGAAAAACATGTTAGATCCACGAATGATTATTTAAAGCATGATATTTTTTAATTCATTGAGTGCATGTTAATTCATTGAAGTGAAATAGATTTTTCTGTCTATTCATGAAAAAACATTGATTCACATGGATTAAAACGTGAAGTAATAAATATTTAGATAGTTTTATGGTTATTGGAAGAATTTTTAAGTAGAATATTGACGTTAGAATAAGTTTATGTGAAAGAAAAAAAGTTAAAGGCATTTCTTGACCACTAAAGTTTTAGTGCCCTAGAACCAGAGTTCTAGTGGCCTAGATGTAAAGTTTTTGGTGGAAAAAATATTTTATGTAGAGGAAAAATTTCCCACTACTATATTTTTGGTGGATTTTATTAGAGTTTCTATAGTAGACAGAGGTGGTTTCTTTGGTGTAATTACCTCTAATAAAGTTAAGATGGACCTCTGTAGGGTTTTAGTGGGGTTTGACTGAAAAAAAAACTATTTTTTTTGTATTTGTTGACAAGGAATAACTAGTGACACATAAAATAATTTATATTTTACCCTAAACAGTCCTAAATTATTATTAAAGTGTTTCAATGACTTATATAGATCAAATGAATCAAATTAAAAGAGGATTTGATGACGCTTGAAGATTGAAGTTAGATTTTGAAATTACAATTAAAAATTGTCAGAGGTAATTTGAGTTATATTTAGAGTAAGTGTGGTTTATAAATTTTATTTTTGCCATATCAAAGCGTAATAATAGATAAATAAGACGAATAGAGTAAAAAGTGTGCACACTAGTTTGTGTGTTTGAAGATAGATCATCACACCATTATTATGTGCTGAATAAGTGAAAGGATTTAAAAAGGTTTTATTAATTGATAAAGTATAGTTTAAATTGATATTATTTAGAGAAAATAACATTATTAAGTTAAAATGAGAGAATAATACCTCATTAATGTAAACATTCAACATTGAAACATTTTTAATTCAAGGAATAATTCCTATCATCTTGAGTCAAGAGATAACATTTTTTACTCTTGTATTACAATTTCATGGATATCCCTTGATCTTTATATCCATAATAGTAATTCTAGAGTATTTTATGATCATATTTTTTCCAAATAATAACATGTATGTTACAATTTATATTGAATATTGAAGCTTGTCTATTAAGTGTCATTTTATTGATTATTTTTTCATTTGGTGTGTGAGAAATACAATAAGGTAACCCGTCACTCTAGAAAGTGATTGAGGTTGATTTCAAAAAAATAAAATAATGAAAAATGGAAATATTATTCACTGATTCACCCCTATAAGATAACTAACACTATTCTTGGGACTTATTAATTAGTATAAAATCATGCCCAATTTTGATCTAAATATTGAAATAATTTCAAAGATTTCTATTATGAAATGTGTTAAAATCATGTGGTATTTAAATTTTATCACTCTTTTGGAATAAATTCACTGAATAATTTTTATTTTATATATATTTAGGTGTATTTAAAGTTTATTTCAAGATATTTTCATCACTACTTTTTTATATCATGATAAAGTGTTTCAATATAGTCAATAATAATGAAGTTCCTATGCTTGGTGGAAAAAAATTCATATTTAGAAGAATAAGAAGTATTAATTTTATTTATTAATCCATTTTGATGTGTTTTATTTCATTTAACATGAATATTATATAACTATGTGTGTTTGAATAATGATGAATGAAGATAAGAATAATGTTTTATGTGATCAGAATGAAAGAAATACAATTTTTGATACACACTCAAAGAATAAGTTTACAAAGGTAAAATGAATCAATTATTATAAATGTATTAAGATAAGTTTATAAATATATATTATTGTGATTAAAAATATAAATAGTAAATTTAATATAAAGGAGATTCTTTACATTAAATTTTAAATAAGTAGTCTAAGAATTTCACAAGTTGAATGTTTACATAAAAAACTAGGGTAATAATTATTTAATCAATAAAAAGTAAAATTACTTTTCCAAGGTGGAATTTTCATTAGGTTATTACATTAATAATGATTAATACTTAAATGATATTGGTGATAATAAATTCATTATTTTAATGGATGTTATTGAGTCAATTATTGAAGATGAATCAAAATAAGTTTCATCAAGTGATGATGAAGGGATTTGCGATGAACTGGTAGATGAATCTTATATTGAGTTTATGTTGAAGAAGGAATTGAATATTTATGTATTGAATATTTTTATTTTTGATAAATATAGTGGGATCATGAAAATTGCATCAAAGGAACTTTAATTAGATAAAGAATAATTTATAAAGAAGGAATCCGAAATGATCTTATATATTAAGGAAGTGAGTAACTTACTCACCATAGAGAAGAAGGATATTGAACTTATTTAAGAAAAGTTTCTTTAAAATAATAAATTTATTGAATCACATAATATTATGTTTTTAAAAAAATCATTTAATGAAATTCAAATATGATATTTCAAATTCAAATCACGAATGAGGAGAATGCTTTATATAAGTCATGTGTGTTGTAGATGAGGTGAGCATTGTATATTATTTAAATCAAAAATAATATTTTATAATCATAAATAAGTGTCCTAAAATAATTTAAAATTTTTATAGAGTCTAAATCAAGAATAAAATAGTGATGAAATATTCACAAATAAATACCATTAAGAATTTTTTAAACAAAGTATGATTTTAAAGTAAAATCTACTATTGCGTGTGAAGAGAAAAATTCAATAAAAATTTATAAAATTAATGGGAACATGTGTAATATATCATAATGTTATTTTACATGAAATGGAAGTCTAATTATGAATTTTATAATAGCACTTCTTCTAGATAACATGGTTGTCTAATGAAATTATTTCTCCTTTATGGATATTTTTGATATTATAAAGGCTACAAGAACATGATGAGATGTTTTTGTTTCATAAGTCATGAGTTTAGGTCCATGAAAAGTGATGAGTTACAAACATGTAGGGGTATAGGAAACTTAAAAATAAACAAGTAAATAATATTTCTATTAAATAATAGGATGAAAAGTTAAAGAATCTTTTTGATGGATTAAATGAAGTGTCTGGAAGATGTGAAGAACTGGATCATGATGTTGGGGAGTGTATCATGATCTTACCAAATCATAATTTTAGAAAAAATGGGCCATCGAAATTTCAAAATAGAGGCTAAAAAATTTATTCTGTGAAGAACTAATAGCATCACAAGTATACTAATGAAGTTGATGTGAAGCTATTGAAGATTATTTAATCCAAGATGGGTGGAATAACAAGTCTATTGATGAATAATGATGAATTGGAGGTATTAGTTATATGATATAAATGATTTATAGTTGAGGAATGTTTTAATAAAGGTGATATAAATATAAGACAACATTGTAAATGTTATGAAAAAATGATGAAGTAGAGTGTAATAAGAAGAAAGTGGAGACTTTAATATATTATTTTGTTGCAGTTGAAAATAAGAAGAGTAATCCTAATCTAAAAAAATATTTTAAGAAGATATTGTTAGATAAAATACATTTTTAATCAAATTTTATTTTTTATATAATGCCATGGATCTTGAAGAATAGAATTAATCCTTCATCACTGAAAGGCCATTCCATGAATTTCTCTCCCCTCTCACACTTTTATTTGGATTATTATTATCATGTGGGGAGATTTAAAAATGAATTAGATGGATATATGTTTTTAATTATGGGAAACAATTTATTTAGGGAGAGTTTTAAAATGGGGAAGGCTGAGAATTTAACATGTTCATGGGTTTTATGTGTAAAATATTCTAATAGTTTATTGAGTATATGTGTAAGAATGTTTTTAGTACATCTACGTGGAAAATTTTGAGATTTTTTAAGTGAATATTTATAAGAAAATAAATATGAATTATTATATATATCTTTTATAATTATCTTTGATCATTCTGGTATATTACACAGAGTATGATCACTTATTAATATAATTGATTAAATTATTTCTCTTGGATAATAATAAGAGATTTTATCTTGAAATATATTTGTGTTTAATGGATGAACATAAAATAAAAAGGGGGAGATTGTGGGATGTGTGAAATATTGTTTGAAGGAGCGGATTATTGAAGTCATGGAGTGTTTTCTTATTTATTAAAGTATGTTAGTATTTTTCTACACAAGTAAACACATAGATTCACAATGATTAAAATGTGAATAAATATTTGTTATGATAGGTTGAAGATTATTATAAGAGTGTTTGAGATGAATCTTGATTATAGAAGGAGTTGAAGTTAAATAAATAGGGTAAAGCCACTAATTGACCACTAGGGTGTTAATGGGTTACAATTAGAGTTCCAATGTCAAAGAATCTTGGGGAATAATAAAAATTTACTACCACAACAATTTTTTTGGTAGAAAAAGGTGTTTTATTTGAAGCTATTACACCCAATGGAATTTTGATGGAACCTAGCAGTGTTACAATTAGTTTTGATAAAAAATACTTATTTTGGTATAATTGATGACATGGAATGACCAATAACATCTTGTATCATTTGGATCTAACCCTCAACACCACTAAAGCATTATTAAAGTTATTTTATGACCTAGAGTGATAAAAATCCTCAAATAGAAAGAGGAGTTGATGGTGTTGGAAGATAAAAGTTAGATTTTTAATTTAAAATTTAAAATTATAGGTGGGAATGATAGTTAGGTTTATGGGAAGTGTGTTTCATGAAATGTAGTTTATGTAATAAAGGATAATAAAAAATATAAATAAGAAAATACTTGAATAAGTGTGCATAATAGTTTGTGTGTTTGAAGTGATATAAATACCCTTTTGTTTTTTATTAAAGAAGTGGAAGGATTTACACCTTTTCTACATCCTTGAAGAAATTAGATAACATTTCTAGATGAATTTTACACACCAACATTTATTTTCCTTATTATTTTATTTATTTATTATTTTTTATATTTATTTCTTGATTTTGGGTTGTTTTTATTTGATATTGAGGGGAATTGGGAGTGTTGCACATGTCACCAAATCTCCACATAGTTAGTGAAAAATGTGCAATATATCCATACAAGGACTTTAGTTTGTCTCAGTGGCATGAAAATAGTTTTTTCAAACCACTTCACCAAATTGTTTAGCATATGATGGGTGTGTCTAGCTCCATATGTATTTCTGAGGAATAGTTTGTCCAATCATGTGGATAAACTACATTGTCTGGCCAATTTCATTAAAAGTGTGATTTTGAAATTTTTCCCTCACTCAAATTTGACATATAAGCCTCCTATTTTCTCCCCATCTAACCCTAGATACCTTCAAGAAGTGTCTCCAATTGTCCATCATTCTCTTGGTTCTCTCTAATGTATTTATTTATGTTTTGATGTAAGTTCTTTATGATAAATACATTTGTATCTCATCCTCTCATATCATTGCTTCTCATACTTGTTTCTTTCCCTAATATGAGCATAATTTTCTAGGATTTTCTACTTCTTGATTATTACTTGGGGATTTTCATTTATTTTGGTTTTAGTTAATCATTTAAGGGTTTTACTTACCTCATAATGCTAGATTAACATCTCAAATAGTGAAAATGAAGACTTAAGGTATGTTTTCTTCATAAATGAATCATTAAACTTAAAACCATGATTGATTTCATATTTTATTTATTTAATTGGACATCATATGATAATATAAAGTGTGATTATTTTTTTTCAATAAGTTATTTTTACTCTCAGTTTTCATGAGATACAGATGAATCTTTCTCAATTTTAATTGTTTATAAATTTTTTCACATAACTTTGCATATTGACTGGCTATTGAAATTCCTATAAGTATCTTTCAAATGAATTTCAAATTTTAATGTATTTTTTTCTTTTAAAGTTGATTTTAGGTTTTTTACATCGAAATGCAAGAGTTTTCTTGTGTTCTTTTTAAAATTGTCATGTGATGTTTGATTTTGAAACACCATGATAATATTTAGGTGATTTGGCTTCAAAAACTGTTTTTAAAATTTAATTCCTAAAATGATATTCTAAATGCCCAATTGGACTCTATAAAGTGTTTTTCATAGTAAAAATGTTCCCATGAAGTAAGAACCTTCTTATTAATTAAATTATTTATTATATAAATGCTGGAAATGCATTGGTTGAGGGATATGATTTATATATCATTTTCATGATGAAAAGGGGATGCTTATATGAATGGTTTTTAGAGGAGTGGGTATGATTTGATTAATTTATATTTATTATACATATTAATATTATTTCATGTTGACTTTTCACCATTATTTTGAATCATAGGAAACCATGGGTAGCTTAGAGGGAAATCTTGGTATGAGTACTACACTGGTTCAGATGATAGTCTATCTAGTGGCTATATATTAGGATTATGTATCACATAGAGGAGTTACCTCTCATCCATGTTAGGTTAAGGTAAATCTAAGTGTCAGGTAGTGAATCACATTAGTTAACATTTAGATGTATTATTTATTATACTTTCCTAAATTGTATTTAGGTTTTATAGGTTCTCATGATATTTTCAATTGATTAATGTTTTTCTTATGATTATAAATTTATTGTTATCATCTATTTGGATTTTTATTATGTTCATGTGATTATTATCACGATTTATTCTTTTAAAATAGTGTGAATATATTTCTCTATTTATTTTATTTGAAATTTATTATCAATACATATGTTTTCTTATTTATTTCTTTAAACATGCGTATTTACAAATCCTGAGTTTTTAAAATTATTTCTTTTACTAAGTTCCATATTTTTAAAAAATGATTTTTAAAGTTAATTATTTATAAATAGGTAAAAAAAATTTCTTGAGTAAAAATTAATTTAAGTGGTCTATTCATATGAATTTTCTTAAATTAATATTAAAGGAATAATTTTATATTTTATCTCAAATTACCTTGAAATGGGTTTGTTTTTAAATGTTAAGAATAGGGTGTTGGGAGGAAACATACTAAGAATTTCTTTAACACCTATATATATTTCAGGATCAACACCATATTTGAATATATGTGATGGTTGGTTGTTTTATTTTTCTTAGGGTATGTGGAGGATGTAGTTAAGGATGCTTCACTTGGTGATAGGATATGACTAGCTGTGGGATTTGTTTAATTTTTGTATTTTTTCCTATGTTGTATCATTCCTTGTAAACATCTCTACTATATCCTTATTTCCTAGTTGATATTAGAGTTTCATTTATGTATGGTTTTTATTGATGTTATTATTTATTGGATATGATTATGAATTTTTATTTTTTTGGTTATGTGTTATGTTTATTTGTTACACTCTATTTGGTTATGGTCTTTGTGGGTTTTTATAATTCCTTGTGTACATGATCATCTGAGTTATGGAATGGTTATGGTAGACTTTATAGTAGAAGTACCTTACTTTGTTATTGTTTTATTAGTATAAATAATTTCAAATAAATTATGTTTTGATTCCATAACACTATTTACCAACTCATGGTGATCAAGAACATGATTTGCGCTATGTCACAGGACGACTTGAGGACTTAAATTAGGGGTATCCTAGGATGGTTATTGAAAAAATGATCTCAAAACTTTGTTGTTGTTTGGGAGTAAAATATTATGTATATGGGTTTATTGAAACTAAAGAGGTAGGTCATGAGTATGTTCTTTATCACCACCTTTAGTGATGAATGTGGATTTACCAATGATGTTTGTAATGTGTGTATCTTGAATTTAAGCTCTGTTTTTGACCTTTTTCAATTCACTTTATCCTTTATTTGGGTATTTGTTTTTTTCATTAAATATTTTTAGAAATTACAAGATTTTTATTGAAAAAGTAAAGAAATATAGGGGTCAAAAATTATTGTTCATGGGTTGGATAACTATGCACATACTATATAGCCTAGTTTGGGAAGCATTTAGTAGGACTCGAACATTTATCACATAGTTTTTGAGACTACGTGACCAAAAAATACATTGTGGTAATTTATTGAAATTTTTTATTTTTGATTATTTATGGTTATAAATTGTTTCCTTAATTTTATATAGTTGATTTAAGATGAATTGGAAAGAAATAATGAGAAATGTTTATGACTTTTCATGGGGTGTTTTATAATGGGGTTGAATTATAATGATTATTTGATTTTAAAAAGGGAATTTAAAGTGTTTTAATATATATTAAGATTTTTTTATAATATTCATTTGGGATCCATTTTATGTTTTAGTTTTTGAATGTTTTCAAAAGAAAACTGATTTTTGATGTTTTATTTCCAAAAGTGGTTTTCATATATATTATAAATTGAATTTAATAGGAAAGTAAGTGGATTTAGTAAAAATAAAGTTTTGAGGAATTTTTATGTTTTTAATTTTGATGAGTAAATATGGGGTGTTCTTATAGTAAGTGGATTTATATTTTTGTGTTGAGATTTATATCATTGAATATTTTTAGTTTAATGATTTTTTAATTTTGAGGTCTATTTCTATTATGTTTTATGTTCTCTGATCATTTAGAGCACTCTCTCCCTATGTTAAGTTTGATTCTGAGGGGGGGGGGGGTGTTTCATTACATATAAACCCTTCAGTTGATCAATCTAATTTTTTTTTGGTTATTCAATATGATTTTATTGTTGAGTATTATGCTCTTCATTTTCTTAATCAACCTATAGATCATGTTAAAAATTCTGAAAAATCAAATCCTCCCATCTTCCATTGGTGTAAATTTTTGAATGAAGAAAAAGTGTGTGAAGAGAATATAGAGAATATATTTAACCTTATTGATCTTCAAATTCTCTTAATATGAGGTTTTCTACCTTTATTATTGAATATCCGAGATTGAAATAGAATAAGTATATTATTTATAATAAATCATGGAATTATTATGATAATTTTTCAAAGAATTGATTATTTATAAATACTACCCTTAGCCCATGAAAGTCTCTAAGGTAGTGTAAATGTATTGTCTTGGGAAAACTGATCAGTTGGTGGTGGAGTATGGTCATCACTTTGAAAATTTATAACCATATCCACCTAAGATATACTTAGATATTTCCTTAAAAAATAAATAATTTATATGTGTTTTTCATTCTGATCTTCATCTAAGAGTATCTTTGTAACATCCTTCCACTCACCCATTGGATTAGGAAGAGTAATAGGTGCTACTGACCTTAGGTTATGACCCAAAGGCACTAAATCTTGGGAATAAATGCCAAGGTATTAAAATATTATAAGGAGGAATTTTAACTTTAGCATACACAACCTATAAGATACAATAATATTAAATAAAACCATAATCATCTATTATATTTTATATTAAACATTAAAAGTCCAAATATAATAAAAAAATATAATTTAGAGTAGCAATATAAAATAATAAAAAATAGGAAATGAATATCAAAAGATATGAAAGGATCCGAGTACCAAGGTAGAACCACTCAAGATGCTATGAATTCAATCAAATCCCAAGACTCATCTCCCAACACCCAAGACCAAAACATCATGATCGTCTGTTAGAAAAATAAGAAATATTTTGCTTACTTATGTCATGAAAAAATGTGTCTACATATGTACCAAGGTGCATATCCAATGGGTGAATATATTGAATCATTAGAAAATCCTCTAAAATCTCCCCACACATGCCACTAAGACTAAAATGAGTCATAATAGTTTATATAAACAAGTATAAGTATGAAAACAATTATCAAGGTATTTTCATATAAAATTTGGAAGAAGGAATAGTTAAACCACTTATATGAAAGGAATAATTTAATAAAACATTTTTATAAAAAATGAGTTCATAAATAAATAATTATTTTGTAACCAACATATATATTCATTCCTCATGGAATATTAATTCCACATAATCACACACACATTCATTCTTCCAATATGGTTTTCCAAATACTCACAAGCTATAAATAATTTTACGTACCAAGCCATCACTTGGTCATGCACCTGCATGCCCCAATTGATAGAGGAAATAAAGTCTAAATCCAAAAATGATTCTTCTAATGAAATCATCAAAACAAACCAATCCGTGTATGCTAAATTCTAGTCAAAACATAATTTATTTAAGCAATTTTTAAATTAAATATTTAAGTGAACACATTATTTTAATATTTATATTTTTTTACCACATAAAAAATGGATTGCATAAATTATTTCATCATGTTTTTTTTCAAACAAATCAAAATAAATACTTTTAGAAATATAATGCCTTCAATTTCATAGAATAAGTGTATAGAGAGAATCCACCTACCACATAATGGAAACCATTAATAGAGATAACAAAAAAAATAAATCCAACCTTTCTCCTTCATTCCTTCAATAATTCAAAAAATAATTTAAATAAAAACATGTATTGACCCATAGATATGGGAATATTTATTACAATCGAAGGATCATACGAAGAGTAAATAGAGAGATATAGAACTATAAGGAGAAACATATAATATAACTTGATTATCTAGATCCAAAGCACTAAGATATATTTCAATCAGTATTTGGATCAAATGTAATCTCAAAAAATGTTTATAGGAGTTCTAAAGTTAAAGATACTAGGAAATCATATGAAACATGAGGGTTTTGAGAGAATATTTTGGTTAAAAAATAAAATTTTCAATTTAATTAATCACTTCACATGGTTATACCACATGGTTTACCAAACCATGGGCCATCTATATGTGAGCCACTTTCACTAAAATCATAGGTCCCATGATTTTGAAAACCATGTGAAACTATGTGATGTTACTTTATCCCATATTATATTCCCTATAGTAAATCTGAATGATTTTTCCTAACCATGTGCTAAAAGTGAACCCCCTCCTAGACTCTCTCAAGATACTGCATGGTTACCTTGGGAATCCAAATGGTTTTCCCTAACCATGAAGTAACTGTGAATCCTTTCAAATACTTACATAACATGAAAAAATATCCCATATAACCTATAAGACTAATCCCAATAAAATAAAATACCAAAATACATAGAAGAGAAACATTTACCTCAAAATGATGGTGTTATATTCTACCCACAATTAGGCTTTCCATACTCATAAAGTTAGAGATTGGTGGTGCTTTGGAAGATATTTTAACATTGCTTAAGCATGAAGACCTCATGTTCCCATATATTATGATTAACTTTACCATATTTACATAATAACCACATTAATTGAATAAATTTCCAACACAAGAGCTTCTCTTATCCATATAAAATATGTATCAATGAATGTATAAATGTAGAATATTTCTTAAGATCAACATGATCCCAATGAATCACATGGTCTGGGTCATGCCAATACATCTTCAATTGATTAAAATGAAACACATTATAATCTAAACTAAACCTTGGAATTAAATCTAATTGATAATCCACATTACTAATATGTTAAATAATATCAAAAGGCCCTAAGTACTAAGGATATACCTTTCTATATTTACCCAAATGAATATACCACATATTTAGAGAGACTATCAAGATGCACCCCCACAAAAAATGATAACAACCAATGAAATTTATACACATAAGATTTTTTATAAATTCAAGTTTATATTCTTTTCCTGATCATTTGAATATTTTTCTCTATCTTAAGAACCAGGATGGGTCTAATCAGTAAAGTATATCTAATATATACTCCAAAAAGTAGAGAGAGATAAGTATAATCATAAAATATTTTGAATAGAGACATATATATCATGTCATGATAACTATTTTCATAAGAGAAATCTGTTAAACGTAAATGATCCTTCCCTGATCCACCAAAATCCATTAAACAGGCTCTAAGTATGTCTTCTGGTGTTTGGATGTACATTATGACTACCCATAAGTTGGAGGATGATATTTCATGATCATGGTTAATTTGGTTCCAATGGATTATTGTAAGGATTTACAAAACTGATAGGTAAACCTTGGGTCTCAATTAGATATGAATGAAAATAGTACACCATACAACTTTACCACTTCCTGGATATAAAATTTCCCTTGTTCATATATCATATTTGAATGATAGATAAGAATTAAGTGGGATGACTTTAGGAGTTGGACCACAATCACCCAAAATGTATAATGCTTCCATATCATTCTAAATAAACCTGGGGAAAAGTGTATAGCAATTTATTTCCACTTACATACCAGTATAAGTAAATATTACAAATTACTAGTTGGTATTTGATGTTGAGACTTGATCTACTGATGTATGAGGAATTTAGATTACATTTTAACACTCTTCCTTCAATAAATAACCAAAAAAATGGGTTTTTGGTGCCATGTACATATTTTTTATGCCTGAATGAATAAATTATTATAAATATTGATAAAAAAAGAACTTGTTCTTGGCAGGATGAAGGAAATACTTTCCAGTATCAAGAACAAAATATCAACTTCTCATATTCTATTTATCTATCAATGGTATCCATTTTATTGAGTTTTGACCTCATGGTTAAATAATAAGGGTTATATATTTCAGTATCTTTAACCAACTCAACAATATTAGGAAAAATAAACTAGAAATAAGACTACAACACTATCCTTATTAGAAAAATCTATATTCATGTAAGGAATCAAAATTATAAATTACTACTAATTAGAAGATTCTTTAGCTAAATTATTCAATAACTTATGACTTAGAGTATGAGCCATCAAATTTCTTTTACCTAGTTTATACACTATCTAAAATTCAAACATTTGAATATATTTCATCCATATTTAATTTATAAGGTTCAAATTTGTTTGTGAGAAATATGTTTTAAGATTTTATGATTATAAAACAAAGTGAAATTTTCATGGAAGAGATAATGATGCCATGTTTTCAAATCGTAGTCTACTACGACTTGATATAGATCATGCATTAGGTAATTGTTTTCATATACACATAAATTTCATGATTCATAATCAATGAAATAATCCCCTTGTAAGATAACGCATCCCAAACTAGAACTAGATGCACCATAATAAAACATTTAACCTTTCAATAGTTATCATAAGATAAGAATATGTGCTAAACTAAGTCTGGAATTAAGATTATACAAGTATTTTTGGAACTAATCCCTCCATTGGAATGGAATATCTTTATTTATAAAAAATGTCATTAAAGAGGAAAGAAATGAAAATTCATAGAAAAATAAATGGTAATTACATGATATGCAGAAAAATCTACATATCATAAAGACATTCTTAGGAGGTTTCTCTGAGATAAAAACTTTTATATTTTTAAGATATATTAATGCACCTTTCTTAGAAATCACGGGTCCATGGAATCATACTTATTATATACATAATTCACACTTAGATAATTTTGGATAAAGTCTGTGTTTCTATATAGTGCATAATACTATTTATAATTTCTATTCTCAATCACTTTTATTCTGAGAATACAAAAGGATGTAACCAATAAATACTATATAAAATTAATTGAGTTTCATTTGAAAGATATGATTCATCAATTATATGAACACTACTAGTTCATCTGTGATACCAAAGGGAATAACAAGGTATTTGTAATAATTTAATGAATCTTAAAATATTTGTTGAGAATATCCTCCTCTCGAACTCAATGTTGAAGATATCATGGTTATAAATAAATTTTTGAGAACCATTTGGATCCCTTAAATTGATAAAAAAGATCATTGATCTATGGATGAGGATACCATTTTTTTGTACTCTAATTTAGCTTATGATACTAAATGAAAATACAAAGAAAATCATCTTATTTTTTCACAAAGATTACCATGGAATCCCTAACTAGAATACCAGGTCTTATGAAACCATTAATTTCCAACTCTTCTAACATGAAATTAAATTATCCCAATTTTGGTAGTTTCATTCTATAAGATGAAGTTAAATATGATGATTCCTTGGAAGTAAATCAATCAAAACTTATTTTTTCCTTTTATGCATAAATCTAGAGAAGTTTTCAGTGAAACATTAAGATATTAATATACGATGGATGGAAAATATATTTTCTTGAATACATCTAAAATTGTTAAATTTAATACTATTAATTGATAAAATATCTTCCCAACCATATGTACCAAATGTCATTCTCTAATGACATTTATATCCCAATCCTCCTTAAAGAGATATACCACTCAATTATGGAGTGTAAAATTTATTTTTTGAGCACAACAGTCAATGTGATCTTTAAAAGATATTAACCAACCCATTTAAAAAACGAGATCAAATATGTACAACTCCAAAATAAAAAAATCCCAAACAAACTGATCCCCATCAATAGTTTCAAATATTCCACACATTTAAATCCTCTTCAGTCCCATTTACTAAGAGGTGTTTAGATAGTCATAATATAAGGAATTACTTTCACATGAAATGCCATAAGATTCATTACATGAGAAGTAACAAAATAATGATATGAACCTATTTCAAATTGATTTTTTTATAAGAGTTTATTTTAGTAGGAGGGTACCTTGCACCATCGATGGACTTGATTGATCTTCCCCAACTAATTTCTTTGCTCCATAAAACTGATTACTAGTACTCATGAATACAATTTTCTTTCCTATTGTTGTGGTGTTGGCTATGGTGTTGTGTTGTTCCTAGAATCACATTGATTTTATTGGTTATAAGACTCATAATTGTTCTGACATGACCAAACTATTTGAGATAAAGGGACTTGTGACACATTGAAGTTATTTTGACTTATTTACCTTGGGATGCTAGTAAAAAACATTTGAGGTCTCCCATTTGACCATAATTGTTAAACTTATGAGGCGGTTCTATAAAATCCATATTCCTATGATCCAATTACCCAAATTGAAAATAACCTAGTATGTTTCTATGATATGGAGGAAAACAAACCAATCCATTCAATTAGTTCTCTGATTTCATTCTCCCTTGATGATAGGTTTCCTTTTTCCATGAATTTTTCCACTATAGTTATTCTATTTAACATATAGGTATAATAATCAATTCAGAAGATGAATACTTTAGTGTAAATGTATGGTCATAACCCTTACACAGTGATATGCACTTTTAATTACTCACTAGTGACAACCTATAGAGAAAATAGGTCTAGATTTATGAACATAGATTCATACCCCATGATAAATAGTTTTTTTCTTGAGATTAAAGAAGTATTCCATCTTTATGGTCTTGAAGGTATATGGGTATTTTTTAAATAACTCCTCAAATACTTTCCAAATAAGCTACCATTCTTGTTTAGTTTGAAAAAATATATCTCATAATTTACTTTAATGGTATTTAGTCATGAATAACACTAAATTTACAATGAAATTAGTCAGGGTTCCAAAAAAATTGAGGATTTTATTAATACAACTAGGCTATGCCTCCATCTTTTCTGGTCCTGAATACCCCAAAATATTTGTGGTTTCTTAATTTGAAATTATAAAAATGGATTCTCATGGTGTGGTTTCTCAATATAATTTTCTTTATTAACATCTTGAATGTATTGGACTATACTTTTGATGAGTTTTTGATTTACCTGTGATTCAGGTTGAAAAACATTATCAACTATGTTATCCTATTCATTTTCTAATCATTGAATCAGTTCCTTCTCTCTATAACCATAAATAAGTTCTACTTAGTCACCACATTACAAATATACTAAAGTATTAGGATATTTCAAATAATAACTACCAAATTTTAAAAAAAGATTTAAATAGTCACCAAATACAATATGGATGATGTAGTCTTAGTGGGAAGTCTCTATACCAATGAAAAATACCCTAATTACTTAGATACAATCATGAATATGAGGTTACAACACTCAA
This sequence comes from Viscum album, assembly GCA_963277665.1. Taxonomy (NCBI): domain Eukaryota; kingdom Viridiplantae; phylum Streptophyta; class Magnoliopsida; order Santalales; family Viscaceae; genus Viscum; species Viscum album. The sequence goes on along the minus strand of OY728165.1, from coordinate 165,285,629 downwards.
AAATGTGTTTATGAACACCATTTGTACCCAAACCACCCTTATAAATTTAAGTTCAACATAATGAGGTTAGTTACACTTTTTCATTCTCTATGTTACATGTTCTGACATCTACTATATCTATAACTACAATCCCAATAATTAGAACAGACCATAATGATACCATTTGTAATATCTTGCATCTCACCCATTGGATTAGAAATTGGTATAGGTGCTACTAAATTTAGGTGATGTTCCTAGGAAACCATATGTGGAAATAAACTCCAAGAAATTACCAGAACATTAGGGGATTATTTTTCATCTATTATACACAAACAATTAGATACAACCATATAAAATGAAACCATAATACTATATGATGTGTGAAAGTAAACATGAGAAAAAAAGATAAACCAGAGTATCTGCTTGTAATAATAAAAAATAGGGTACCACAATCCAAATATATTAATGAATCATGGTATAAAGGTGGAACCAAAATAGATGATATGACTCAGCTTACTCTAATGTTAAATATCCCATAATCCATTATTGAGACATCATGATGTTTTTATCAGGAAATAAGAAATATTACCCTTACACATGTCATACAAAACATCATCTACATATGAACCAAGGTTCATATGTAGGGGTTGAGTATATCTAATCAACAAGAAATATATTAAAATAATCCCATACATGACACTAATTATAAAACTATTAGCATATTTTTTTATAAAAAATAGTAGTATAATAAAAATTTATTAAGATCATTTCATATAAAAGTAGGAAGAAGACATAAAAGAATCATTTATTTCAAAAATACAATTTAACAAGATTTAATTAAATAATTCAGTTCTTAAATTATTAATTATTTTATAACTAATTTATATATTCATTCATATTATTATAACCATTTCACATACTCACACACACATGCATACTTCCAAAATAATGGTCCCAATATTCATGAGTGATAACTCATCTTCTGCAATAAGTCATCATGTGGTTATTCACCCTAATACACCAATTAGAACATGAAACTAAGTCTAAATCCAAAAGCACCCCTCACAATTCAATCAAGAATTCACACCAACTCATGTATTCTAAATTATATTTAAATCATACTTTCTTAAAACAATTTTTCTTTTAAATATTTTTTAGAACACATTGTGTGCATATTTAGAACCATAGTATTAAAACTATATCTTAAAAGGGATTAAAAAAATTCTTTCATCAAGGGATTTTATAAAAAATAAAACGAAATATATTTAAAAATACAATTACTTAAAGTTATTATAAAAAGTAGGGAGAGTGATAGAATCCACCTATCTCACAATAAAAACCGTTTCCATAGAAAATGAAATAAATAAGGTTGACTTAGTACTTATCCTTACTTATTTAAATAATTCCCCAAAAAAACAAATGCTAACATGTATTATCTTATATATTTAGGCACAACCATTCTGAGATAGGGTTCTCTCAAAGAGAAAATAGAGATAACTAGAAATAGAGGGAGAAAGAAACAATATACCTTGATTATCAAGATCTAACATAGAAATATGCATTGAAACCATGCTCTAGATCAAATTAAATTTCCAAAAACTCATAGATAATTACTATGGTTTGAGATCCAAGGAAAATGGAGGAATAAGGAGGGTTTAAGGGGATGTTTTGGGGTTAAAAATAAAATTTTAATATTTAATTAATCATGTCAAATAGTTTACCAAACTAGAACTAACCGTGCAGCTGGCACTATCTCTAAAATTCCAAGCCACATAGTTTATATACATTGTTTAGCCAGTCATGTGGAACCCCTCTATCCTATGTTTCATGATCCAAGGGAAATATGAATAGTTCACCCTAACCATGTTCCAACTTTGAAATTCCTTCTAGACACTCTCAATATTCAGTATGGAAACCTAAAGAATATTCATGGTTTTCTTAACCTTTCACCAACCATGAAACCTCTAAATAACTTTCAATAGTTTCTTAAAAATCATAGAAACCTTCTAATACTAGTCCTAATAAAAATAATTCTCAAAAACACAAAAAATAGTAGTATGTACCTCAAAATGGGGGTGTTACATTCTTTGTTTAATATCACCCCTAATACAGAGGTGGTGGAGTGGGCTCTCAAGACTCAGTCGTTCATGGTAGGAGTGCCCAAGGAGAATGATATTTACACTACACTTGGAGGTGGAGAAAGAAATTATATTGAATAAAAGGGTATGTAGTTCAAGTATGATTATACAGATGGTGGTACCAGGAGGCCATCCATCTTATTTTCATCAACTTCTTCTAGGTGTAAGACGCTAGTGTGCCAACAGTATGAGAAGTTGGATCATAAGAATCCTTTTTGTCAGGAAGCTCCAAAGACCATCCATGGTTGTGTCCATTTGGGTGATATATAATGATTTTTTTGAGGATCTATATGTAAGATAGGTACATCATTATCTACCCCTTTAGAAGATCCTTAGGATAAATTTGTTGATTCTAATGTAGATGTAGTGAATGTTTAAGGTATTTTACCTTGTATCTGGGTTTTTCTATCTAGTATATCATGATTTTATTTTATTTGAGATCTTAGTATTTTTGAGTTTTAAATTTTGATGAAATGTTTTATATTTATTTATAATAGTACCCTATTAAGGTATTCTTGAGTCCATGGAGATTACATAATAAATTATTATGTTACTGATGGATTATCACCTTGGTGATATAGAATCCCATATTAATAATTTCTATTTGATCCTTTGATCAGTTATCTATTTTTATTATTGTGTAGTTATTTTTCCTTTTTCTGGTTCTTGGGAGTAGTTGGTTGTTTTGGGGATTAACACATTAATGTAATTTTAATATGGTAAGGAGACTACCATCTCTGATTCCCATTTAGTGGAATGTTTCCTTGTGAATGTAATAATGTAACATTCTAAAGTGATGATTTTAGGTTCCTTGAACTATCCCTACCCTATAATGGGATGCTCATTCTTTTATTTTGATTCATTTGAAGGATTTAATATATAGTCTTTTATGATCACTTGTATGTTAATAGGATGGGTACGAGTTGTATGATCTACATTTATAATGATAATAACATATTTGGTTTTTGGTTTTAGTCTCTAAGTCTATTTAAAGAATATAGATCAGTTCAATTGTATTATCCATATCGGTTGGTGTTTTAACCTTCTATTATTGGATTTCATGGGGTTCCTTTCTTTTTTGAACTAAAATAATTAATAAAGAAGTTGAAACTCATCAATTATTTGATTAATCTTTTCTTTTAAGAATTTTGGGGGACAGAAAGCGCAATAGTGGGGAGAATTATCACACCTTGACGTCACTTATTTATTTATTTTTTATTTTTTCATATTAATATCTTGATTTCAAGTCACTTTTATTTGATATTTTGAGTATGCGTGAGTGCTGTTCATATCACATGGATTGTAAAAACTATGTGACTTGACCATGTGAGGCCAATAGTTTTTCTTATAAGAGTGTACACAGTTAGTGTATAGTTTTACAAACCATGTAGATAAACCATGTGACACAACATAGGTGTTTATAGTTCAATCAACATGGTTTGTTCATGTTTTGGTAAACTACGTGGTCTGCCCAGTTTCATTAAAAGTGTGATTTTAACTTTTTCCAACTTACTTAAATTTAACCCCTAGGCCATATATTTTACTCCCATTCAAATATATAATCCCATAGGCATTTTTTTCCTTTGGTTATCCCTCCATTATATCTCCCTAATGGATTCCTTTCATGTCTTGGAAGTGGTTCTTAAAGGTAATCCCATTCGTATATCCTCCTATCCAATCCTTAACCTCGTCCTTATTTATTTCCCTAATATAGTCCCAGTGACCAAGGGTTTTCTACTAATCAATTTTTTTCTATATTTTCATGTAATAAGGTTTGGGTTTATTGTTTATAAGTTTTTATTTGTAATACCCTAGGTGTCATGGTGTATTTATTTTGGATTATTTTATTTTATTATGGAGAAGGATTGAGTTCTGGTGGTTAGAGGGACAAAAATTTAAATTTCTAGAGGCCTTTAACTATTTTACGATTATTCTGCATGGTTAGTGGTAACCTTTTAATGCTCATGAGGGTTTCCAGGTGAGTCAGTGGTGTGAATCATGACTTGCACATGGTATATTAAACCGTGCAGTGATCGTGCCGTTGGGATCTATAATTTGGTAGTGCTGAGTAGCATAGTTTGAGAATAGTTTTCTCAATCATCTGTTTGACTGTAGGTAACTGTGCGAGGGTTCCTACCCTAGGTAGTGTCCAACACATGGTTAACGCATAGTCGGGTAAACCTTGCACAAACTGTTCATGTTGCCCAAAAATTTAAAAATTACTTTTTTATTTTATTTTTCTTTTATTTTTTACTTTTATTTCTTTTCCCCTATTTTTATTTCCCCCTCTCCTCCCTATGCATCACATGAGGTGCACCTCCACCTTCCCATGGTCATGCACTTCCCCTCTTTCATGGATTCTCCTTCCCTAGTAAAACCATCATATTTATCCTAGTTTTTTTGGTCAGATCCTTGAGGTAAGACTTTATCTCCATTCTTGTCCCTCAATTTGGCTGATTTTCCCTCTCTCTATCACCCTATTTGGATCAGCCGAACCCTAGGGTTAGTGTCAACTGATTTTTGGCAATATCTTCCATTATTAGGGCATATGAAAGGTCTCTCGGGTCAACCTCATTCGTGTTCCAACATCCACCACTGAAGGTGAAGCGGATTGGTTCACTTCGGCTTGTCACCACTATCTGAGGTAAGGGTTTTCTTCTACTTTTTTGTTTTGAACCTTTCATTTGGGTCTATTTGGTGATTTAGTGTTCCTAGAAATTGTTTTTAGTGTATTTGGTGGCTCTATGAAGGGTTTCAATCACATACATAGGTATGTATGTATATATATATATATATCTTCCTTGCACATATCCCCTCATGGTGTGGGGAATATGTACAGTGGATTAAGGGTATATATATAGGGATATATGTGTGTGCAAGTGTGGGTAGGTCTCCATCAAAATATTCAAGTACTGAAGTGTTCCGGCTTTATCCTCTTCTCATTAAGGTAGGTGTCACTATGCAATTTTTTTCCTTTGAATTCAAATATTCTGGTTCCCTTTTAATTCCCTATTACATGAAAGTATAATTCTATGTGATAGCCATTTGGTTATTTGAACCTATTTTATTATTCCCTGTTCTTTTCATAAATGGTTGGTTTCATGTAATCCTCATTTTATTATTTAAATTGGAATATTTATTTACACTAATATTTTCATGAAATGCATTACGGCCTTTTGAATGGTTTTAATGTTGGGAAATGTGTTTTGACCCAGTTGGTCTTCATTGAGTGAAACTGGTATTACAAAAAGGGAATTTTGTCTTAATTTAGGTGTTGGCCTAATATGACTTAAAATGGGGTTTTCCATTTTATTTCAGATTGTGGTTTGAAATGTATGAGTGGTTTTCCTTTTTGTGGAAATTACCGATTGGATTATTTAAAAGTGGTTTTATGGAAATGGGTGGCCTTGGGCCTCGTTTTGGTTTTCATATAATGAGACCCATATGTGGAAGGTGGTTTTTTAATGTTTTGAAATATTGGGTGGATTTTTCCTTGGAGGTAATGATTTATTTCTTTGTGAAATTAAACTTGGTTTTGAAATGGGGTTTTACATGTACTTTATGTTTGATAAAAGTTCCAATGAAGGATTTCATTTTTAAATGAACTAGATCATTGGACTTTACGAAAATTAGGGTTTAGAGTGGGATACTTTTGTGTTTAAAAGGGTTTCTTTGACATAAAGTGTTTTTTGGGTTTTATAAAGAAAAAATGAATTTACCTTGAAAAATTTGGTTATGCTTGAGAGTGTGTATTATATCCTTTAGAATTGTATCTGAATGTAAATTTTTTTAAATGGAATTTTGAAGTGTTCTTGATATGAGTGAAGTCTCGATTTGAACTTGTGATGTGTTATCGATTTTCCCATGTTAAACCCTCTTATTGTAGATGGTGTTTATGTTGTTAGTGGGTTTGATTCTTGTGGTTATGGTCTCTTATTATTGTGATATTGGGTTCCCTTGGTGAGAAATGATATACTGACTCATTAATTGATTAATTGAAACCCTCGTTATCCCCATAGGATGCATGGAAGATGTTGATGTTGGGATTGAGGCTACCTATGGGGTGTTTCATGTTAATGAACTTGGTTTTGGGTTGTTAATTATAAAAATGGTGGCACTTGATAGGTTAGCCTAGGTTTTTTATGGTTAACAGGTTTACATGGGCTTATAAAAGGAAATGGTAAGAATTGGGTTTAATTAGTTAATATGGGTTGTAAATGAGATTAATGTTAATTATGTTTAATTGATATAATAGTGTAATGGAGTGTTTGGTATAACATCAATGGATTAATGGGAAATTATTTGTAAATGTAAATTGTATTAATTGGTTAAGGTATAAGGGTGATGAATATGTTAAATGAAATGTAAAATGTGATAGTTATGTGTTTGGATTTTGTTTGGATTTTGATATGGTATATGTGTGGTGGGAGTATGTATTGAGGCTCCTCCCACATGTCAGGTTTAGATTGGTGCTCTAACCCCACCCTAATATGTGTGGTGAATAGATATATAAGCATGTGAATAGGGATTGGGGTGAAAGACAAAGAACTGAGGCTCCTACCATGGGTTGAGTTATATTGATTTTCTAAACTCCACCCATAATGCACGAGTTAGGGAAAGAGACAAAGCTCTATTCCCCTAATGGTGGCATTCCACCCAGACTAAGGCTTTAAGGTGAGGAAAATGTGTTTGTTGTTATGTGTTTATCCATAGCGAGATAGGGACTTGGTTTATTTCCTTATGCATTGAAATTAAACATCTTAGGCCTTAGTTTTCAATGATATAATTCCTAACCCATGGAACATGTGTTGAAAATGAATTAAGTGGTGAAGATGGTAAAAGAGATGAAATGGAAATAATGAATAAAATGATTAAAGTGAGTGTTGTTAGTTAATTTTACCTTATTTATTCTTATTTACCTTTTCATTCCTCTAATACATGATCCATGTTTGTTGGCTTATGAACTATAGGTTGGGATGACTGGACATGGCATTTCAGATTTCTTCAGATGTTTGATGCTTGGTTGTGCTTGTTTTTTTCTTGATGTATTTTTAGTGCCATATTTGGTGTAATTTATTGATATATCTTATTACCATTATGTTCATTGAGTATAATTTAATTATTATTTACTTTTTCTATGCCTTGTTGAATATTTGAGTATTTTTTCCCTAAGTTGTCTTGGGTGTTTATTAGAATATTGTTGGAAAAAAATGCCATAAAGTAATTATTTTAGTTAAATAAATAAAGTGGGTTATTTTTGAGAAATGATAATGGTGTGCGTGATTCATGATAAGGATTACGCTCATGGATCTGTTATTAAAATCCGGGGTTGGGTTTTTGGAAAGTATATGATTTTTGTAAGTAGTCTATGTATTTGATTCATTTTCCCTAGAGATTATTATGTATGTAAAGCATACATTCTACCTTTATTTTGAAAATTACATTGATGACAAGCCTTAAGAAACCTATTTCATAGTTTTAGTGGGTAGGGGTGACCTACTGGGATTTTAGCTCATGCTTATATCTTCTAGGTTCTCAGTTGGATTCCTTTTTCTCTTCATGGATGAAGTGGAGGATAGTTGGGTGGAGGTATTTTGGGTCTCATCTTGAGTCAGTTTGTTTTCCATCTGGTTGATTGTAGATGTTTCCTTTAGTTAGTTTATTTGAACTTAGCTTTGTACATGCTTATTTATTTATTTTGGTCATTCAATTTATATCTATTGCTATTGTTTATTTCTATTTTGGGTGAAATTATTCCCAAAAGATTTTAGATGATTTTTAGGTTCTATTCCATAGCATGTGGGTTGGGAATGTCGTTCAAGAACTATAAATAATCAGTTCAGGTGTTGTATAAGATGGAATCCCAGGCCTATTCATTACATACATTATTTTTTTTTATGGTGTATTAACATTTTGGATAGTGAAAGTGGTGATTTTAGGTAAGTTTGATCCATGAATGAATCATTAAAATTAAAAATATGATTTCATACATCTTTTAATTCATGATTTGTACATACTATGATATTATTAAGTTTGATTATTGTTCTTTTTTAAAATAATTCATTTACTCTTAGTTTTCATTGGCCATAAATATTTTTTTATCATTTTTGAAGGCTCAAACCTATTTTCACATAAACATACATTCCTATTAGGATATTTCAAGGAAATTTAAAATTTTAAAGGATTTATTTTAGTTTTAAACTATTTTTAAGGGTTTAAATTCCAAATATATGTGTGTGATTATGCTCTTCTAAATTAATTATGTTATCTTTTATTTTAAATCACCTGGATTCTATTTATATGATTTGGCCTTAAATGGTGTTTTTTATATTTGGTTTATAAAATGATATTCCAAATGAACATTTGGAACTTTATAAATAGGTTTTAGTGATGAGAATGTACCCATGAAGAAATCCCCTTTTTATTGATTTAATTTTTTGAATGTAAATGGTGGAAATGTCCCTGTTAAGGGACATGTATTATATATATACTTTTCTTCATGAAAAAAAGATTTCTTCTATCAAAATTGTTTATAAGTGAGGGTATGATTTTATTGATTACTTTTGATTATATATATGATTCTTATTATATGTTTATTTATGACCTCTATTTTGTATCTTGGGAAACCATTGTTAGATAAACAGGAAATATAGGTGTGAGTACTATACTGGTTATGATGATACTATAACTAGTGGCCCTAGGATATGACTACATTCTACCTAGGGGATTTTCCTCTCAGTCTGGAGAGGTTATGGTAAAAATAAGTGTTAGGAAGTGAATCACATCGGTGTCTATTTAAATGGATTCTTTATTGTGTTATCCTTGATTACCACTATCAGGAACCATCCTGAGTCGACCCTAAAACCAGTCACCCAAGGCAGCCCGTGGCATGGCCTGAAGGGTGTCACTGATCACCATGGGCTGGAAACTAGTGTGAGACATCAAAACTAAACTGGTGTGAATGATTATGACTCTAAATAAAATACAAATAAATGAATGTAAAATGAACTGAACAATAAAAGTAATCACTTGTAGAGGTAATAATTAATAAGTTACATGTACCTCCATGTGACCTCATGGGTCGCCACCAATCACTAAATGAATCTTTCTCCAAGAGCAATGTAAAACTACGATAACTGAAAACTGAAAAGATAAAGTAGGGGTTAGAACTAAAATGATCAGTAGGAGATCATCATAGAGTGCATGTGTTTCCTTTCCCAAAATAACCCAATAACACTCATTTGAAATAAAGGTATGAAAATAGGTTCTTCTCATGTTGGTAGATAAAATAACCATTAAATTTTAAATAAACACACTCATGCCACCTCTATATTTTCAAAATATTACTTTACTAATTTTAAAAACCCAAATGACAAACAAGGAAATATTGGCCAAGAAAGAAACAAATAAATAGGGAAAACTGAAATTAAACCGACAGATGCTGAAAATAGACAAGTAGTGTGATCAGAAAACCAAAATCAGAGAGATACAAATAAGAAGATAAATAAAGTAACCATGGGTGATACTAAACATATATAGAATACCCCTGGACGTACTCAGTTCAAAACCACCTACCCGAGTATGGTGAAGCCCCTAAGTCTGTAACCAACTGGGCACCCTCAACTAGCCAACCAAGTGGCACTTCCCACCTAGACTATCTATGATCCAGGGGGTACCAAATTGTCTAATCGGTGTTGGTCAGAAACCATCAATCGATCCCCTAAAAGTATCCTAGGAACCCATAGTAATGATAAATAGTGTAAGTGGGAGGCCCTCACACGCGTGAATCACTTTATCTACTGCCACTACACTTGCCTACCCTAAACACAAACACCACCTTATCTACTGCCACTACACTTACCAAAGACATTTCCAAAACGTTTGTAAAACCATGTGAAACACCAATTTTCCAAGATCTTTCCAAATGAGCATTTCCAAAATTTAGTAAAAATGTGAAATTTTATAAGACATGCCAAAAATTCCCTTTATTCCAAGTCACACTCAATTTAAAAACAAGATAAAAACACGAAACACACTTAAAAATTAAAAATAGGCTTATGTTATACAAAAGGATCCTTCGATTTGAAAACCACACTTGAAACCACTTTACAAAAAAAACTACCCAAAATAACCAACACACCATTTGAGAAACCAAGGTTCAAATTAAACACCACTTTGAGATTCCATAGTTATATAAGCGCACATCCATGTGCGCACCTAGTGTACCCATAGATATTCCAACATCTAATGGAACACTTTAATATCTATGAAAACACTCAAAACCACTTCCACTAAAGCACTATTTCTTTCAAAACAAACCCAATAATTCACATAATTTTAAAAACACAAGAAATATTCTCTTGAAAACCATGGAAGCCCTTACAATTTTTTTTGAAATGTCTACCAAAATATCACATCATCAAATTACACACTAAAAAAAATTCACAGTAGAATAATACCACTGCAACATGAATAAGGGTAAAAATTTCTCATATCCCCCAATCCAAATAAACTTATTTAAATGTTCAATATAAAAAACCTCCCAAATAATACATTTTAACCATTCAAACCCAAATTAAATTTAATCAAACTCAATAAGTGTATTAATACTTATTCATAATTGAAAATTCACATAAAAGTCTATTTTTAACAAATTATTTTTCCAAAAAAAATTATAATATGATAACCAAATTAGTTATAAAGATATGAGTCATGTTTGAAAAATTAACAAAAACCAAATTTGGAATTTAATAAAACACAACAGGTGCACAAATCTTAGGAAAAATTATAGAATCACATTAAAACTATGTTTATTAAATTCTACCACCATAAAAACACTATAATGAGCTAATCAAAATGAATTTAAAGCATGCGAATCAAGTTTAAAAATTAATTAGATGAACAAAATTATATACAGAATGTATCGGAAAGTAAAAAAATGGATTCACCTACCTCAATGGCATGAAAACATGAAGAAACCCTCAGAGGAGGAAGAGTACCCCCAAGGAGTAATCTTCATGCCCTAGATAATGAGAAAAATGAACCAATAAGAACCCACACCATTAGGGTTTGGCCATGATAATGAAAAACCCCAAAATTGAAATAAAGATCACTAGAGAGGGGTTGTGTACTGGGGAAGATGTCAGTTGGAGGGGGGTCGTGCACCGGGGAGGCTAGCTAGAAGAGAGCGACACACCGAGAGGATGTTACGAAGAGGGTCACGTGCCAGGAGGATACCTGGAAGAGGACCGTGGACCAAGAAGGCTGGACAGAAGAGAACTGCATGCTAGGAAGGGAGAAGGGGGTGACACTGTGTAAGGGGGAGCCGAAGGGAGGTCGCCGGGGTAAGGGACACTGGTGGAAGGGAGGTGTATTGGAGGCAAGTTGCGGAGGGGGGTAAAGGGAAGGGAGGCTTCACTCTAAGGGACAGAAGGAAATGGAGAGATTATAGTTTAACAAAAATAAAATTATAATAAAAATAAAAATAATAGTAATAATAATAATAATAACATTCATTCCATTTTTAATAATAATAATAATAATAATAATAATAATAATTTAATAATAATAATAATAATAAGTTTAATAATAATAATATTATTATCTAAAAAAAATTATTATTATTATTATATTGCAAACATTTTAATAAAATTATTTATTTAAAGTATTAGGTAGCCACACAGTCACCTGGGATGACTGAATGGTTACTTCTAACCATGCAGTGCCTGTGTAGTGGCTTGAAATCCACCAAAATTAACAAACATCAAAAAATTTAAACCAGAACTCAACCCGAATCTCGATGAGAGTATCCAATTCCGAGAAATAGTAATATAAGGTAATTTTAATGGTCGGGGTGAGACAATATCTTGGTATCCTATTTTTCCATGATATTTTTGAATGATCTACATTTTTTATGATTATCAATTTATGGTTATCCTCTCTCTATACCTTTTTATTTAATTTATACGATTATTATCATGAGATTTTTATTTTTAAATTAATTTTTTTTATCTCATTAAATATTTATTTTATTGGAATTTTTTATTAAGACTTATGATTCCATCTTTAGTTTTTCCAACTTAGGTATTCCCAAAGAATGAGTTTTTTAAATGGGTTCTTTTACTTCAGAGTTTCATATTTTTAGAAAATGTTTTCAAAGATAATTGTTTCTAAATGGGTGAATGAATTTTTATTAGGAAAGAAAAATTATGTGATAGATTCATGTCACTTGTTTTAAATTAATATGAAAGGATTAATTTTCTAGTATATTTCAAAATAGAGTGAAATGGTTTTTAAATGTTATTCATGGGGTGTGGATAGGATACATACTAGGAAATTTTAATTATGCCTATATATATTTTAGGTTTAGCATCAGTTCCACAAGGATGTGATGGTTGGTTGTCGGATTTTTTTGGGATTATGGAGGTTTTATGTAAAAATTATTGAATTGGAACTAGGAGATGTATGTATTTTTTAATTTTGATATTTTATTCCACTGATATATCCTTCCATGTTGGTATGTTTACACTAGAATCCATTCCTATTTGGTATTGGGATTTCTTTATGCATAGTTTTTCTTTATATGGGGGTTTATTGGATATAATTATATCGTTTAATTTTTTCATTATGAGTTATATATATTTTTAAACACTATTTAGTTACGATCTTTTTTTTCTAATTCTTTGTGTGTATGATCATCTAACTAATGAAATGGTTATTCTAGACTTATAAGTGGAAGTACCTTTTTGGGTTTTTGTTTTATCAGGTAAAATAATTCACAAAAATGTATGTTTTATTTCCCGAACACTAGCTGTCATCCTATAGTGACCAGAAATGAACTTCTGGATATGTCAAGAGCCAACTTGGGGACCCAGATATGGGGTACCCTACGTTGGTTCTTGGAAAGTTTGATTCAAGAAGGAATTATTATAATATTCATTTGGAGAAAAAATTATTCATTGTTATATTACATGTTTATATACATATATCCTCTACTCATTATATCCATCATAGTAGTTTAGTAGAACGTATAATATCAAGTTTTACAGATCATTCCAAGGCCTTGGCCATTCAAATTAACTAATGATTTTTTTAGAGTTGGTTCCCTATAGAAAATTAACTTTAACTATAGATTACATGTATATTCAAGGAATTGAATATTAATTTAATTATCTTATCACATATTGACTATTATTCTATATAACATTGATTTGATAATGTCACAGTTTATCTGTCACATTAATAAGTTCATTGCAGTTCCCCTCTATGATGAGAAACATGATGTTCCATGATGATAGTCTTAAAATATAATTCTACAGTTGGATATAATTCTATTATGGGGAAAATAGTATATAGAGTATCTAGTGTGAGTACTCATAATAGGATGAGACTTTATCTCATCAAGTTCACACTTGGTAATCTCCAAGATGAGTGGTTATGAGAATAGACCCACCAATAGGAATTCTGTTTGTTTTGGTGTCATTTGATATTCCTATATGTGAGAATGTGTAATGTTCCTTAGACATTAATATTATCATTAATTCATTTCATAACTCACACACATAGATTTTATAAATAAAAATGTGACAACATATGTTCACAATAAGGTGGAGTATGTTAGGTACATCAAAAATGACATGTTATTAATGGATTAGTCAAGTAATGATGTGTACCTTCCATATTTCTAGAAGTTTATATCTCATCCCTTTGATTGAAATATAACTATCTCATAAATTTCATGTACATGGTGTAACCATGTTTTTTTTTCAGATTATCAAAGTAGCTATTGAGAAAATAGGTTGATGAAATAGATGTGCAACCTGCTTGATGATATATTGAGATAAATAGATTATATTACATAGTGAGCATTTATATATGTTTTTCATCATTGGAACATTAAGTTCATTCTATTTGGTTCCTTAAACCATCTTTAGACAGTAATTTTGGACATTAGGAAAACCTGCCTAATGCCAATGAGAAAGAATCTTTGAGGGTCACATGCTAAGTGTTTTCCTTGATCTTGATTAAATTCTATTTGAATTCAATTATTGTAATAAATATTATTCTCAAGACTGAAAAATAATTTTATTCAAGTTTTATTGATCAATAATATTTACAAGGTGATAAATAATTATTAATGTGTTAATGAATAATTCATTTTGTATTGTGAATATATATAATAAATATTTATTTTCTAGTTTTTGAATAAAATATATATTTTATTTATTAAATATTCAAAAATATTTATTTACTGATTTGTGAATAAAATATTTATTTAAGTGAATAAAATAATTTTATTCGAGTATTTAATAAATTCAATGGAGTTTAAACGCACTAAGACTATGCCCAATGATGAATATTTAATTGCAAGTCGGTAAACAATATTCATCATTGCGCAAGTTATCACAAAATATAAAATAATAATAATATTATAATTACTTTATTCCATGAGGATTTATAATGGTCATTATATTATTTTGGGGATTATATGCAATTAAATAATATTTTAACCTAAACCCTAACTCTATAAATAAATGGATATGACAATTGTGTAGGGTTAATAAAAAATTTGAGAATAGAGAAACATTGCACACAATATAATTCCCTCTCCCTCTCTCTCTCTCCCTCTCTCTTTAATTCATTATATTTATCTTTCCTCTCAATAATGAGAAATTTATGATAAATTCATTTAATATCAAAGGATAAACGATCAACATGAACAATTTAGGACAATTGATTCACTGTGCTAGCACCCAAATCTCAATTAGGGTTGCTCGTAGATCAAAGTAGCATGTTTGGATCATAGATAGAGGGATTATACCCTTATATCCTCTCATCACAATAAATTAAATATGAAAAGGGTCTTTCATATTATCAAAAAGTCATCAAAGTAAAGATCCTAAGGCAAGGTATTCATTTTCATCAGATCTAAATAAATTAATTATAAATTTAACATGAAAGATCCTTACTCAAGGTTTCAGAAAACTCAAAATTAAAATAAATTTTGATATAAATCCCACCAATTGGAACTTTAACAATGTCTAGAACCAACAAGTGGTATCATAATATTCATATTTTAGTTTTATTATTCTTTATTTTATTGTTGATGTATACACAATCGTGGTTGAATATTTCATTTCATATTAATATTTATATAATCTGCTTTGAGTTAAGATGTTGTGGAAATATTATTCATATTTTTATAGTATTTAATTTTCTTAAATGTATAAGAATATAAGAAGAATGACTTTATATTCCATCAGGAAGTGCCAAATGTTTTTGCCAATAAAACTAGGCTACATGGAGTGTAGCTAGAGTACATGTTGTGTACCCATGTTCACTACGCTTGGATTTTTCATGGGATACATGACACACCAAGTAGTTAATTACACATGGGGTATTTATTGAAAACCACATGTATAATAAGTCAACATGGGACACATGTTTTCAAAGTACACGACATGTAGCTGTCCTACATGCCGTTTAGTCTATATGGGTTAGTAGTGTAAATCGCAATATCTGTGTGGTCATTATACATGATCAAACTTCATGATACTAATATCCTATAGAATTTATGATTTAAAAAAATTTATGTGGTGCACATAATATGTAATTCATCATTTATCACATCCAATATACACACCATTCCATTCAACAAGAACAAAGGACACCTGACATAATGGATAAATGGTTTGTAGCTATTTTGTACATGCCATGTAGTCTAGCTAAGATACACGCCTAAGACCAAGTGTTTTTCCTAAGTACACAGAAAGTGGATACATGTTGTGTATCAGGAATATACATTCCATGTATTCCATCTAAGTTATCACACTAATTCCCCTATCATGTAATCCAGATACATGGAAACTGAGGTACATGACATATAACTATATCGTACACACCATGTAGTCTCCCAATAAAGAACAAAATTGAATTAAATTAAATTGAAAATTATAGCATTATAACATTATTGATTTTATTGGAACTTTATGTGTTTTCCAATTTAAATCTTTAATGAATTTTAAATGAAAAATTAATTTATTATAATAATCTGTAATAATTGGTTCTTCCATTTATTTTTCATGAATCCTATAAGGATGTGTATCTCTAAATGAATCAGGATGGTCATTAATATGAAATGGAATAAATTAATTAATGTAATAATGATTATCTTAATAATAAAGATTAAATAAAAATTGAATGTTAGCTAGTTATTTTTTCATATTCATTGCATGTTTGATCAATCATGAGCTTGAAAAAGACCTATGTATGTGTTGTAATTAAATTAATTAAATTTATTTCATGGGTTTGTAACTATTAATTGTTAAATTAAATTGATTTCTAGTGAGGCATCCTTCCCTCTATTATGTAGGACATGTGTGTCCAAGGTTATTTATGTAATCCTCTTTAACCATTACTTTGGTTCCCCTCATCTACATATGAGTAACAAATAGATGTAATTAATGGGGTATCCCAAGGACTTTGGAGGCAGTTCAAGATGAAACCATTATGATGAAAACATAAGTGATGCATAGGTGGATAGGTGGAATGAAAAAACACATTATTATAGAAGAAAAATAAGTTATTACCCTTGGTCAACATTTGATTTATTATCCTCTTAATAAATAAACCATTAGATAAGATCATGATCAGGTTATTTATTATTTTTTTATTTATGTCTTATGAATTAATTATATATAAGGATTCAATACCTATATCATATAAATAAATGAATTAATGTTCAAAGATCAAATTTAAATAAATGGATTATGCATAAATTTTTTATCCAATTTGGTTAATTAGTTAAGTAAAATCCACTTAATAGTAATAAGTTATATAAAAAAAATATAAAATTTATTCATACTAAATTAAAATCCCTCAAATAAAAATTAACTCACCCTTGGACTTTAATTACTTGATTAGGAATGAAGGAATTAGAACTAAGTGTTTGAATATACCTCTTTGGGAGACTTAATTTTAACATGAATTTATTGTGAAGGTTTTGGGTTGAATAAACCATATTACATCAATAGAAGTAGACCTTGTTAGAATGGATGCAACTAGGAGGTAGGGGTTGAGGAAATATTAGTCTGGATTTCAGGACTGGAGAGTCCACTCAATTGATCAAGGATCTATAAGCCTGAAGTTGGAAAATACCTGCCTACCAAAATACCTTCAAGTATGTTTTCCAACCCTCATTGGGGTTATACGAAGGGAAATATTGATCCTTTCTACTAAAATTTCTTAGAAACTAGACATTACATGTAAAATGGTGAGGGCTATTGGGACATGATAAAATATTGGGAGACTTAATAAAATTTATAATAATATTATGTCTCACATATTTTGTAATCAATTGATTTAATAATCCTCTATTTAAATTATTTTAGAAAAATGGAAAGAGAAACCAAAACATCATTGTAATCACTCCTTAAGTCATGTTATGTCCTTAAAAATACCAATTTATAAATATGGTACAATATTTTATGAGATGAATTATTATCCAATTTTTGTTTATGTTTTAGAATCCCCTAATCATGTTCTGTCATCCCAGTAAGTGAGTGATCGTGACAAGGATGCCTACCGAAAATTTATAGATGATTCTTACTATGTCTGTTTTAGAATATAATAAATATTTTTGGAGAGTTTATGATACATCATAAAGATATGTATTCTTACACCATAATATATCATATTCATTATATTGATAAATATAAGTAAAGGTTTTAAATAAATAAGATTTTTAATGCACTATATCTTTATAAATTGGAAGAATCAAATATAGTTACTAACTATGCTTTAAAAATGTTGGGTTATATTGATAAGTTAGAAAAATCAGGCTTCCACTTGGACAATTAATTATCCATTAATATTATCTCATTATCCTTGACACTAATATTATCCATAATTTTTTCAAGACTAGGTAAAAAAATGGACATGTCATCCAAGAATGTTTTGTATATACACCACCAAGTGGATAAGAACTAGTTAAAACCGGTTTATCCACCCATTATGTTGAAAAGTTTGAAATAAATTGATGAATATTCCATGGATAATATAAATAAAAAATATCCTTTATGATTTCTTTAAAATAGAAAAATATTAAAAGTCATAAGAATGAATAGGTGGCTATTTTTTTATGTGGAAATAATTCATACTAAAAAAGAGATTACAATGAATTTAAGAAGCAAGTATTTTCATTAACTTATGGTATATTCTTGACGTTTCTATTCACCTAATGTGTATTAAATAAAATATTATTACAACATAAATCTATTTGAATATAGTAAAAGAACAAGAATAGAAAGGTTATAGAGTGAACTAAAAAGGATATGAGAAGGGGTGATTCCTATTTCATCCAAGGGGAGATCACTATTTTTCATTTCTAAATGGATGGATTAAAGTTTATAATAAGTTTTACCAAAAAAGTTATCTCAATGTTCATATATACATAATGAAATATTATTTTTGTATTGAATAAATGTGGTTATGGTACTTTAATACTAAACTAAAGGTTCAGTAAATATTGAATCAAAAATATTAATTGCATTGAATGATGATTATAAAATATAAGACTCTTACCCAATTATGGAAAGATAATTCTTTTTCAAGTAAAATCGAAAGTAGTTGACTTATTTATTTTCACTAAAGTATTTTTTGTTTCAATTGAGATAAGATACTGACTATATAAGAAAACTAATTATCATGTTATAGATAAATAAACCTTTTAAAAATGTAATCTAATAAAAATTCTAGAGTTAGTTTAAAAAATAAATTTGACCTATTCTAGAGCTAAAGGTAACTTCATATACTTCTTGAGAAATATAAGAAATTCTTAGTGAAGTAAATAAGTACACTTATTAAAAGGAATCTAAAAGCTATCTTGTCAGATTATATATTATCCAAGTAATCACTAATCATATATATGGAGTAATGGCTTTCCCTAACTCACTTTTTCTTATATACATCAATGTTTTGATGGTAGTAAAAATATGATCAATGATGAGACTTATATATATATATATATTAAATCACCCATTAGACATTTTCAAGACATATTTTTTATATAGAAGCAAAAAAACTAACCATATGCCATCTATTTTTTCTAATGGATATCATATCAAATGTGGTATGACATGAATTAATTAGAATACTACAACTAGCATTTATTAAAAACCGTTTGGTAAAATTTGACCTTCTCAACAAATGAACATCAAAAAACCAAAAATAAATCTTAGTTAATGATCCCAAATACACAAATAATATTAATGTATAGTCAATATTAACTATATTTGTATAATTTAATCCTATATCTTTAAATATAGTAGGATAAGACTTAAATTATTGGTTTAAGGCTCTGGATGCACATGAATTGGAAAATGAATACTAGACTCCACTGAGCTTAGTGGGAGGAGAAGTTCCAGAGATACATACTATGTTGGAATTCATAAACAAAGAGGTGGTTTATTTTTAGCACAATGGGTGATACATGTATTGTTATTTAATAATAATTATTCCTAAAAAGAATAAGTAGATGGTAATATGAGAACATTGAAAATAATATATAAATTAAAGTAATGGACTCCATGTATCATTATTTGGGACTATATTTTTAATGTTTCTAAGACTTGATACTGCTGGTGTGTATTTAAGAGTAGCTTGACATGGATGGTACAAGATGGTAGCTATAAAACATGATTTATTATTGAAAGTATAGTCTATAATAAAAATTATTCACCTCTCATCATGGCTAAAATCATTTTTTAATTATAAATGTCAAAGTATAATTATATGATCAACATATTGGGTCATCAATTGTTATGTTAACCACATTTAGAAGAATCCTTATGAAATATTTCTATATGATGCAACAAAAAGAGACCCTATAGTATATGTCAACGAGGAATAACTAAATGGTTTAGTGATATAAATAAATTTCAATAATATATGAAAATTAACCCATTTATGAATAAATCATTCATAGTGGTAATAAAATAATCATTTTTAAAGGAATTAGTGACAAGTTTGTTTATCTGGTTAATGAAGAACTATAAGATTTCAATTTAGATATGTTGATAACATATGAAATTTTTTTTTCTTAACAGTTTTTTAAGAATAAGTAATGAACATTTCTCTAAATATGACTTAAATCATAAACTATGTTATAGGGAACAAAATATATAAGATAGAACCATGTGTTTTCTAAATTTAGTCATATTACACATATTAACTAAGTATTAAAGAAAATAAAAGTTGAAATATTCATGATAGAAATTTTTTTGCCATATAATCATTCCAATAGAACATGCATGGGCATATGAATATATTATGATGATTAAAAGAATTTCACAAGGTTAAGTTCAAGGAATTCAACTCACCTTCCATGATTTTTACTTCATTTTGAATGCTGTAAAATAATAATAATATTATAATTATTTTATGCAATGGGATTTTATAATGGTAATTATAGTATTTTAGGGATGTTATGTAATTAAATAATGTTTTTAAATAAACCCTAACTCTATAAATAGATTGTTATGTCAATTATTTAAGGTTAATAAAAAATTTAAGAATACAGAATCATTGTGCAAAAAAAACTACTCACTCTCTATATCTTGAATTCCACATCTTTATCTATTATTCTCATGAATGTGTAATTAAAGAGATATTACCTCAAGTTTGAAGGATGAACAACCAACACAAACAACCCAAGATAATTGATTCACCGCGCTTGAACACAGAAGTCAATTGGCATTTCTAGAAGATAAAAGGATCAAATGTGGATCATTGATAGAGGTACTATACCCTTATAACCACACATCACAATGAAGGTAATGTAAAAAGGCACTTTTATAAGATAAAAAACATCATTGAAGAAAGTATCCTAAGATAAGGTATTTATTTTCTTTATATATAAATAAATTAATTATGAATTTAATGTGAATGATCCTTGCTTGGGGTTTTAGGAAACTTAATATTAAAATAAATTTTAATATAACTCCCACCAACAAACACTTATAATAAACTCAAAACCAACCACTTGTATATAATATTTCCTTTTGCTGATTTTTTCTAGTGACTAATTCAATTCTTTATTTTTAAGATTGGGAGGTGGAACAACTGAATTTAATGGAAGTGGTTATGAATGTTTTATATAACTCTATTTGTATAGTTCATCCAGGAGTGTTGAATTTGTATTATGGAATCTGATGGAAGTTTTGATGGGTAAGAATGAAGAGTGAGATAACAAAATAATTCTACCAGTTCATGACTTTTTTAAAAGTGCATAAAAATAATTAGTGACCCATATTACTTTTGTAACCTTTTCATATATTAGCAATAATTGGGAGGATATCATTATAGATTTCATATTTTTTTCTACATAAATATTAAATCACAATTCTATTTGTGTGACTGTGGATCAATTCATGAATTTTCTCACTTCCAATCCATTTGAGAAATGTTCTCAGTATAATAATTGGGTAAACTTCATGTGAAGAATGTGGTTAAGATTAAATGAGTTTTTTTGTCTATTTTGATATAACTAAATCCATTATTCACATGAAATTTTTTTTGGTAACATTTTAAAGTGATGTAAAATAAAAAAATTTTATTTCATATTATCATAGTGAAAAAGATAATTATAATATACCATAGTGGATTTAGAGGACTTGCATTGGGTTTTCTCGATATATTTTAGTAGCTCATGGGAAAATTATATTGGTTTGGTGTATTTTTTTCAATAATATCTATAAAAAATTAATTTGAAGGGATATATTTGAAGTACCATATATAACACCAAGTTTATCACTATTATACTGGGTAGTAGTGGGAGGGAGTTCTTTCTTGGGACTGTGTTTGGTGTTGTATATGGAGAACCATGTTAATATAGTTTGTAAGATATTGACGGTAGATTAGACTTGGAGGAATTATTTCACTAACAACCATGAATTATTTTCAGAGTTTGTGATGTAATATTTATTCTCTTTAAGAGTCTCGATGTGGCGAGGATATCGAAAAAATAGCAAATCTTATAAGAGTGTTGTCGCTAGATATATTGGGGTTTTAATGAGATGATTGGAATTTTAAGGTCATGTTTGGTGTTATATAGTCTATAAGCCTAGTATGAGATGATTCTAGTTTAGATAAAGTGTGTTAAAACACAAGATATCTGATAGAGGATACAAATATAGGGGATAATACCCTTATATAGAAAATAAGTAAAGATGATTTCTATTCATGAATAAGATGCCATGTTGGAGAATCATATTTATGGAATGAATGGAGTTGTTGGAAGATGTAAAGAATTGTGTCATGTTGTTGAGGATTGTCTTGTGATCTTAGTGTCTCAAAATGTTAGACAATACATGCCATGTATATTTTAAAAGAGAGAAAAAAATAAGGAATTCAGTGAAGAAAGAGCCGCCTCACAAGAATACCAAGGAATTGGATGTGGTGTTTCTAGATATTTTTAAATTAACGATGGATGGAATAATAAGTATATTTATGAAAAAGGAATTTTTTTTGTCTAATGTGGACTATATTAAGGAATGATGGTTAGATAAAGTGTTAAAGAAAGTGCTATAATTTTAGGAAAACATTTTCAAAGTGTTGAAAAAGAAGATGAGTTGGAGTGTAGTAAAAATAAAGTAGTGACTTTGACTTATTATTTTGATGAATTTGAGAATAATAAGATAAATCCTAATCTAAAATATTATTTGAAGAATATTTTGGTTCATTAATTGAATTTTTAGTTAAAGGGGAAGTTTTTTACCATGCCATGTTGGTTGCAGAAGAAAATTCACTTTTCACCATTGAAAGGTTAATTTATAACTTTACATTCCATATCTCTATTTTATTTGGATTATTATTGTTAAATAGGGAGATAATAACATGAATCAAAAGGATATCCATTTTTTTTACTAGGGGATAAAATATTTTTAGGGGTAGTTTTTTAAAATGGTAAAGTTGATAATTAAACATGTGTGTATGTTTGATGTGTTAATCATTATAACAGTTTATCGAGTATATGTATAGGAAATATATTTTAAACGTGTACATGGATTATTTTTATGAAGTTAAGAATATTTTGAAAGTGAATATGGATGAGGAAATAAGTGTTAATAGTTATAGAAAACTTTGAGAATTATCATTAACCACTATTCTTTCCTACATCAAGTATTATTACATAGGTTTATAATTAATAAAATGATATATCTTGGCTAATAATGAGAGATTTCAGTTAGAAAGATATATATATTGTATTTTTGAAAAAAAAAATCCAAATGGTGATATTTTAGGAGCCATGAATGATTATTTAAATAGGCTATTGTTTAATTCATGGAGTCGTTTTCTAATTAATTGATGCATGTTATATTTTTTGACTATAAATATCAACACATTGACTCAAAAGGATTTAAATATAAAGGAATAATTTTTGGTATAGGTTGAATATTAGTGAAACAATTTTTGAGTTGAATCTTAGAGATAAAAGTAGTTGATGTGAATGAAACAAGATAAAGGAACTACTTGATCAATAGAGTTTTTATTGCTGGGAACTAGAGTTCTAGTATTGAATAATTTTGAGGCAGATGAATACTTATCTTACCAATAGAGTTTGAGTGGCGGAAATAGGTGGTTTTTTTGTGTCACCTAGTAGGGTCCCATAGGATTTTAATAAAAAAATATTTATTTTAGTGTATTTTATGACATGGAAAGGCCAATGACATATATGATTAATTATATTTGACCCCCAATATCCCTAAATACTTATTAATGTGATTTTATGACTTGACGTTATGAAATATTCAAATTAAAATATGAATTGATGGTGATGGAAGATATAAGTTATATTTTGTATTTGAAATTAAATATTCTTATAGGGGATGATAGTTAGAGCAAGTGGAAGTGTGTTTCATGAATTTTATATTGTTTAATATTTTAGAATAAGAATATAGAAATAAAAAAAATCGGTGATTAATAGTGCATAACAATTTGTGTGTTTGAACTGAGGTATTCATGCCACTGTTTGATGATAAATAAGTAGAAGGATTCACATATGTTTTATAACTAGAAGAAGTTTGAGAGAAATTGATATTTTTAGGAGAAAATAATTTCATCAAGAAAGAAGGATAAATTCTTACTTCATTGAAGAAACAAGAAAATTGTAATAAGCTTAATTGAAGGAGTAATTCCTTTCATATTGAGTTAGGAAACTATATTTTTTGTTATTATATTATGATTTCATGGATATTACTTACTTATTATATCCATCACTGTGATTCTACTAGATCAATTGATCATGATTTTCCTTGATTGTTCTAACAGAATATCTATTTATTTTAATGATTATCCATATATATTGATTTTACTTCATTTTTTTTCACTTTTATATGTGATAGCTATAATAATGTGATCATTAAATATAAAAAATGATGAATGTTAATTTAAATGAAATCATATAAGAAAAAATTAAGATATTTCTCACTAATTTACTAACTCCTAGTAAACTCACATCATGGTTGGGCCTTCTCAAAGTGACTAATGTTGAATGTAGTAAGATTAGTGACACCATAAATCTTATGTAAAATATTTATGGGTGGTTAAAAGTTATTTAATCATTGATTTATTTTTGAGATAGGGTGTTGGATACCTTGAGTTTAATTAAAGAGGTTATGATTGTATTTCATAACTCTAGTAAGAATTTTCATCCAAAAGTGATGAAGAGGTTTTATGGCATTGGATAGAATTGTTGGTGGGAAGTAATTAAGATAATGATAAATAAATATTTTTATCATTATTTCACTTTTAAACATGTGGATATGAAGAATAATTTACTTATAGTATTTTTGTAACCTATTCTTGTGTTAACATGGAAGTGGGAGGATTCTATGATGGATTTCATGGTTTGTTTAGATAAATCACCATTAAAGATAGATTCTATCTGGGAAATTTTGGTTTAACACATGAATTAAACTCACTTATTACCAATTTGAGAAATGTTCTTGGTTTAATACTTGGGAGAGTTGTATGTGACAAAAATAGTAAAGTTTCAATGAGTTCATTAATCTATTATTTCATAAAGAAATACACAATTTACTTCCAAATTGTACAGAGGACTATATATGGTGATTTGAATTCAATTCAAAATGGATATTTCATATCATCCTTAGGAATAATAAAAATTATAATTTACTATAGATACTTTAGAATACATTCTTTAGGAATTCACAAAATATTTTGGTAGATTGTGAGATGATCATATTTCCTTAGTAGATTTTTTTACAATAATATCTACCAAGAATTAATTTGGATGGATCTATTTGAAGTACTATATGAAACACCATGTTTATCACCATTTTTTTGGGTAGAAGTGGGAGAAAGTTCCCTCTTGGGACCTTGTTTGGTGAAATAGATTAAAAACCAAGTTCATATAATCTAAATGATATTGATGATATCCTAGACTTGGTATAAGACTTATTCTGAACATATTGAATGACTATTAAAGTTTTTATTGGATATTTAATCTTAATGAGAGTATCAATATGTATTAGATATCAATAACTCATAAATTATTATAAGATTTATATCATAGGATATCTTGGTTGTTAAATGATAATATTGGTCTTTTTTGGCCATTACTAGTATTATAGAGACTATAATCACATGATGTGATTTTTTAGGTTCCTAGGAGGTTCATTATAACCCATGATAATTGAATGATAATCTAAATTTATGGAGGATATTAAACTTATAAAATAAATAAGTTAAGAATATTTATTTTCAACAAAAATACATCAAGTTAAAGAATCATTTAGTTGGATTTAATGTAGAGTGTAGAAGATTTGAAGAACCAGGTCATGTTTCTAAGGAGTGTCTCATGATCTTATTAATTAAAAATGTTTCAAAACATGTTCCAAGTATATTTTAAATTAGAGACCAAATATGTAATTATATGAAGAAATGTTTCTCTGAAAATAATACCAATAAAATGGATGTGAAGTATTTTTAGATTTTTTAATTCAAGATGGGTGGAAAAATATATATTCATGAATAAGGATTAATTTTTAGATTAAAGTATAATAGATCAAATAATTATGAACAAGAAAATTATTGAAAAAGGTGTTGTAATTTTAGGATACATTATCAATGTTCTAAAAATGAAGATTAAGTAAAGTGCAATAAGAACAAAGTGGTTTATTTGGAATTTTATTTTTCTAAAGATGAAAAGAATAAGATTACTCCCAATGTAAAGTGGGTTTTAAAGAATATTGTGGCTGATAAAATAAATTTTTAGTCAAAAGAGGATTTTCCTACCATTCCATAAAGTTTGAAGAAGAAAATTTACACTTCACCATTCAAAGCCTAAGGTATGAATTTCCATACCCTATCTCACTTTACCTTGGATTATTTTTATCAAAATGGGAGATAATGACATGAATATTAAGGATATATTTTTTTTATTATGGGGGAGAATTTATATAGGTGGAGTTTTTTAAATGGAAAATTCTTAAAACTCAACTTTTTTTTAAAGTTTTATGCCTGAATTGTTCTAATGATTTGTTCAGTATATGGGAAGAATTTTTTTTGGAACATATACAAGGATAATTTTGATGAATTTAAAAATATTTGATAATTGAATATTGATGATAAATAAATTTTGAATTATTATATATAGCTTTGATAATTATCCTTTACTATTCTTGTTTCCTATATTGACTATGCTCACATAGGCTTAGAATTGATTAAATGATTTATCTTAGATAATAATGAGAGATTTTTCCTAGAAAAATATGTTTATTTAATAATAGATAATAAAATATAAATGTTTGATATTATGGGATCCATGAATGGACTTTTAAAGGAGGATATTTTTGAAGTCATAAAGTGTGTACTAATTCATTTAAGTGTGTTATTTTGTTTATCTATACATGTAAACACATTGATTAAACTTGAATAAAATGTGAAGGAATATTTATTGAGACATATTTAATGTTAATGGAAGTGTTTTTGAGTTTAATAATAGATATAGAAGGTGTTGAAGTTGAATAAATAAGGAAAATAAACTACTTGACCATTAGAGTTTTGATAGCTTGGAACTGGAGTTTCAGTGTCCAAGAATTTTTGGTTAGAGGAAAACATTCCTACCACTAAATTTCTATTGCTAGAAAAATTTAGTTTTTAAGGGGTAGTTACCTCCAATGTATTTTTTGGTCGCATTTAGTAGGTTCCCAATGGGTTTTGATGAAAAATAGTTATTTTCATTTATTTAAGGATATGTAATGGATTATAAAATATTGGATTATTTATATCTCACCCTTAAAATCCGTAAATCATTACCAATGTTATTTAATGACTTGGAGTGATCAAAATTTTTAAATTTAAAGAGGATTAGATCATGGTGGAAGATATAAGTTATATTTTAAATTTTAAATATAAAATTCTTGGATGGAAAGAGTGTTAGAGTTAGAAGAAGCGTGTTTATTAATCTTATTTTGTCCAATATAGTAGAAAAAATATACAAATAAGAATTATATTGGAAAAGTACTGCACAAAACTTTTTGTGAATGAAGGGAGATTATCAAAACATTCTTATGTATTGAAGAAGAAGAGTGATTCACACTTTTTCTTTAACTTGAAGAATTGTGGGAGAAATTAATTTTTTTAGGAGATGATAACATCATTTAGAAAGAAGGATAAATTACTATCTCAAATAATAAGGAAGGAAACATTACAAAAAGTTTGATTCAAGTAGTTAATCTTATCATCTTGAGTTGGAAAGAAATTTTTTGATTATTGCTTAATGAGTTCATATATATTCTCTACTTATTATATTTATGATATTGATACAAGTAGATTATATGATATCGATATTTTTTGGATCATTCTAAGGACATAACCATTAATATTGAATTAATAACCTTTTATATCAAGTATCATTTTATTTATTTATGTCCATTTTATTTGTGGTAACTAAAATAAATTGATCACTAACTATAATAAGTGAGAAAGGTTTGTTTAGAAGAAATCATAAAAGGAAAAATAAAATTATTATTAACTAATATACCCCCTATTGGTAAACTCTCATCATGGTAGGACTTTATCAATGAAACTAATGATTAATTTACGATGATTAGTGACACATAAAATAGTATAGAGAACATTGATGGGTGGTCTATAGTGATGAAATCAATTATTTATTTTAGAGATAGAGTGGTGGGTCCTCTGTGTTTAATGGAAGTGGTTATGATTTTTTTTCATAATTATAGTTAGGAAATTCATCTAGGAGTGAGAAAGTTGTATAATTTTATTACATGGAATACTTCATGGTTGAGAATGAATAGAAGAATAGTTACATATGTCCCTCAGAGCTTAACTTGTCAATAGGTTAAGAAAAAGCATTAGTAACCTATAGGAACTTTGTAACCTTTTCCTACAATGACCTAGTGTCACGACCCCCTCCCCACAAGGTGTACCCCTCCTGGGCCAGAAATGTGAGAGGAAAGATAATGACCCCCAAGTCCCACCTCCAGTAGGCCCTAAGTTGGAAACAAGAACCAAGGGTATAATAATCACACAAATAGTAGGCATTACCCTCTAAGATAACACATGAAAAATAGAGAGATAAGATAGACACCGACCAACTCCAAGTGAGAAAAAAATATAAAATAAATCCCAAGCACACATATGTAATGTCATGAAAAACTACTACAAATGAAAGGGAAAAAACTGCAAATACCCAAAAGAAAGTAAAAACAGCAGTAACCACGAAGCCCCAAACAGTTTCTACAACCCTGAGCTAGTAGAAACCAAACTGATGTCAAACCTACTAAAAGTGACCTAAAATATAGTTTATATATGAATACGGTGAGTATAAAAGTATACTCAGTAGGATCCTCCCTGGAACCTCTCGTGAAAAAGTAAAGAAACCATGAAAAAGCATTGTGAATGATAAGTGAAACTAAATCATCACCTAAATAGGTATACTAAGTTCCCAGCCTCACCATGGATACACTCACCAAGTATCACATACAAGAGTATATAATATAATAAATAATATCAATGGTATCCCACTACTACTTCCCCACTGGTTTTCCACTTTTCCCCAACGTCGCACATCCTATGAATCTTTATCTGAAAAGGCTTACTTGCAGACACCAGGGCTAAGCACCACAACATGAACCTCTTGCAACAAATCCACCATGTTCACATAAGCAATGTAACCAGGTAGTTTCTAGGAGCCACCATAGCTCGCATAACATATATCATACGCCAGGAATTATACCTCAAGTCATTTCAGCCTATACACCAAGTAAGGATCCTCAAGACATCACAACCTATACATGTTACACCTATAGTATTACATAGGAAACTATATCCAAAATATATGTATGTGAATAACCACAAGACATTAAAACCTCTACACACATATATGGGGAAAAATAACTATTGTTCATACCATCACAAGTAACTACCAAGAGAAGAGAGTAGGGCCAAAGGGGGTATTCATCCATCCATCCTCCCACCATAATGTTGGTAAAAACACCCCCAGGGCTCAGAATCCCTAGGGTGTCAGTTTTTCTAACTTATGGGGTGGAGTAGCGTATAGAAACACAAAGTAAAAAATATACTATAACTCACAAATATACTATGGGAATAACCTAGTCTTAGAATCAACTACAACTAACATCTCTAGGACTCCAAACTTCTACATCTAAAACTAGGTATCCTATAAGAACACAACTATTTAGAAATATTGATTACATTCCTTCATTCCCTTATTATCAGTTTCACTTTACGTTCATTAATTCCTTAAACATTAATTATCTATTAACAATTTCCACATTATATTTCATTATAATCACACCCAAAGTCCACTATTACTTTAAACTTTTAACCTTAATGTTACGTCCCAGCAAGATCCAACCCCATAGGTTAACATAATTTATTAAATCCTTTATTAATATAATTACTTTCACATATTCCCAGGAATTCTAAAAAAAATTCTAAGCTTCTAAACACAAGGGTCTCAACACGGTGAGTAGGTGAACTACCCGTTGAGTATTTACCACCTATATCAAGAGCGTAGACCCATCCTCTCTTAGGAAGCTAAACACGGAAAGAACGTGGCATACCCCTCATGTCTTCTCCCCTTTTTTGGAAGGAGGGTATGTAAGACCAGCTTCCTTGAGCAGTGGAAAAAGTAAAGAAAATAAACATCCAACAAGAATTAGCAAGCATCCAAAAATTCACATCCAACCCATTCCATCATCTCTGGTATCCTCCCCGACACCTACATGCATAAACCAATGCATCTTGCCACTCTATGTGTCAACTGATGCTACAACCAATAGACCTCCCTACCCCCACATATCACAACATCATTCTAGGCTCACATCAAAACATAAGTAGCAGCAAAAAAACATCATATCAATTGGGGTCATGGCCCTTAAACAAGAAAGAGGGTAACTCAGAACCCTACAAAGAATTATATTTTATCAAACAATGAGTTCTTTAATCCATCTTGAATTAACTGATTTATTATTCGTTTGTTCCAAATTTATGAAACCTAAATAGTAAGCTATCACAAATTGATTAAACATTCTTACTGCATCAATTTTATTAACATAAAATTACAACCACAACAACCATATTCATTTAACTGCCTCTTTATCTTTAGACAAAAAATTATCAATTAATTCTAGCTTTACCTTCATTAATAATTTCCATGAAGAACTAAAATCTAACAAAGCAAGAATATATATGACACTATCTAGAAAAAAAGAGTCAATAACATACGATATATTATCAATTTTTTTATCCGGTTAAAATATTTAATATGAAAATTTCATTGTGATCCAGTGGGAAAAAACATTCTAACTCCAATGTTGCACATAAAATAATAGAGAAGTAATGGATCCCCTAACTCAAATAGTTCTTGACATTTTTTATATGAGAACGAGCCACACAATGGGTTACAATATCCTACCCTTGTGACAACTATATCCACACGAGGATGCAGAGACACCACCACACCAGTAAACACACTAGAAAAGTCTATTAGGAATATGAAGATAGCATTCCATAAAGGTCAAGGAGAAACAGAAGGAGATGGACCCAAAATAATGGCGATAGATCATACCTTATTTCAAAGATTGATCGATACTACTTGGTTACATCAAAAAATAGAGGGGAACCAATCCAAGGAGGAAAGTTTGATGGAACAACTCCTATAGGAAAAAAATAAAGGTTTGAGCATATCACACCTGAGAACAAGGAGGAAGAACTAAAAAGAGAGATATCTTTTCCCTTTACGAGATTTAATGGAGCAACGTTTTAAGATACACTAGATTTACCAGTAAAACTAGATTGCATTAAACCATGTGGTTTGAACAAGTAAAATCACCCCAAGCCTTATGAAAACTAATATAGGAGTTATAGACTTTGAATTGGCCTTAGAGTCCTCAAAACAATCCCTTAAATGCATTTTACATCAAAGGAAACATCAAAGGGGTGAAACTATAGGAAGATGGAAACACTTTTCATGAAATCAAAATTTGGAAAAGGAAATAGAGGCTGTTGTTGGAGCCACACCATTCTGTAATCACTTTTCATGAACTCGAAATTTGGAAAAGTAAATAAAGAATACCATTGGAACCTCACCGTTCTGGAAACACTGTTCATGAACTCGAAATTTGGCAATGGAAATAGAGGCTATTGCTGGAACCTTACCAATCTAGAAACGCTGTTCATGAACTCGAAATTTAGAAAAGGAAATATAGGCTACCATTTGAAGCTCACCATTCTGAAAACACTATTCATGAACACAAAATTTGGAAAAGAAAATAGAGGTTTCAGTTGGAACCTCATCATTCTAGAAACACCATTCACATAAGGCTACCGATGACACTATTCACATAAGGCTATCATTGGAACTGTTCACGTAAGCCTACCGATGACACTGTTCACATAAGGCTACAGTTGGAAGTGTTCACATAGGCCTACTGATGACACTGCTCACATAAGACTACCCTTGGAACTATTCCCATAAGCCTATCGATGACACTATGCACATAAGGCTACCGATGACCCTATTCATAGAACTGGAAACACAATTCAGAGAACTGGAAATTTGGAAAAGTGTTGGTGATATGTCACCTTGACCTCCCAAAACACCTCAGACACTAGATTTCAGTAAAGGAATGGACCGAAGAGGTCTGGGACATTACATTAGATAACTCTCAAAACATTCTAATCCTAGATAATTCAAAACCAACCTAAAAGGAAATAGAAAAGAGGTCTGAACAACCACCCATCAAGATACACATCAAAAGAGAGCAAGCCACACGAAGCAAACAATGAAACCCATCTCATAAACACGAATGGTCTATAACCACAAAGAGAAATTTTTTTTAATATGAAAAGAGTTAAGCATCAAACAACTTGGGGTACTGAGCACGTATCTTCGACTCACATTCCCAGGTACTCTCCTACACACCACCGTGTCTTCACAAAACACGAACCAAGGGGTTATAATGCCCGTGAAACACCTTCTCTTTGCAGTCTTGGATCTCTATTGGCTGCTCCTCGAAGGTCGTATCATCATCAACATTGATATCTCCCCAATATATGATGTGAGAGTCATCATTAAGATAACGACGGGGCTGTGACACATGAAAAACATCGTGTATCTGGATCATCTGCGGGGGAAGCGCTGTCTGATATTCCATGACTCCAACATGATCCAAAACATTGAAAGGACCAACAAACCGGGGAGAAAGCTTACTCCTACGACCAAACCTTCACTGCCCATGATGGGGAGTCACTTTCAGAAGCATGTGATCCCCAAAATAAAACCATAAGGGTCTTCTGATTTAATTTACATATGATTAATAATGATCCTACACTGTCTTCATCCTCTCACAAATCACTTGAACCATCTCTGTTGTATTCTGCACTAGTTCCAGTTTGATAATTGTTGACTCTCTGACCCCACTCCAGTACAATTGAGAACAACAAGGTCGACCATACAAGGATTCAAATGGTTCCATACCGATGGTGGAGTGAAAACTATTGTTGTTTGTGAAATCCACCAAGGGTAAGTTCCTCATCCATGAACCTCCAAAATCCAAGACACAAGATCTCAACATGTCTTCAAGAGTCTGGATGGTTCGCTCTATCTGACCAACTATTTGCAGATGAAAAGTAGTTTTAAGGCATAGATGAGAATAAAAAGAATGCAGGAGACCTCCACACAACCTAGAGGTAAAACGAGGATATCAATCAGAAATGATCGCCCTTGGGACTCCATGAAGTCTCACCACCTCCTCCAGATACTGCCTCGACAAAACTTCCATTGAGCTTGACTCCTTGATCGCTATGAAGTGGGATGATTTTGTTAAACAATCCACCATCTCCCAGATAACATCATGTCCTCCCTGACCACAAGGAAAACCAGTAACAAAGACAATTGAGATGTCCTCCCACTTCCACTGAGGAACATCTAACGACTGGAGCAGACCACCAGGAACACGTTGTTTGACCTTCACCATATGGAAAACCAAACATCGAGAAACAAACTCTGCAACCACACGATTCAGCCCAAGCCACCAAAACTGACTCCTCAAGGCTCGGTACATATTTTTCATGCTAGGATACACTGCTAAGGTCAAACTATGGAAATCTTTGAGAACTGTCTTGTGCATTTCCAAAGGAACAAATAGCCTTTTGTGATACAACACTCGATGTTGTTCATCCTCAAACAAACCATCAGAGGCCTCACCACAAACAACTCAGTCTCTCTAGACCTCCAACTCAGGATCCCCCAAATGGGGCTCTTATACCTAATTCAATAGAGATGACTAAACCTTCATCTTAAAAATACAACCTCTTCCCCCAAAATTTTCCATATCGAGATGTAATGCCGAAAGTTCTTCCATAACTCTCCAAGAATCACCAGATTAACGCACTTCATCATTACGTGACTTCCTGCTTAGTGCATCTGCTACAACATTCCCTTTTCTCGGGGTATATGATATTTTTAAGTCGCATTCCTATAAGAACTCAATCCACCGATGCTATCGCAAGTTTAAGTCACATTGGGAGAAAACATACCTTAGGCTCTTATGATCGGTGAAAACCACAAAGTGCTCGCCAATGTGGTAATGTCTCCAATAATTTAGAGAAAACACCAAGACTATCAACTCAAGATCATGGGTGGAATAATTATGTTCATGGGGACACAACTTCTGATACCCATAAGAAACAACTGATCTCTGCTACATCAGAACACATCCTAACCCCAGATGTGAAACATTACAGAAAATGTCAAACTGAACTCCCTCTATTGGAAGAAAAAGAACTGGATCACTTAATAAATTCTCCTTCAGATACTCGAAAGCCTCCAGACACAAATTAGTCTACAAAAATTTCTTATCCTTCCTGTTCAACTCTGTTAGAAGAGTTGCAACCCAAGAGAAATTGGCTACGAACCTCCGGTCGTGGCCTGTGAGACCAAGGAAACTTCACACCTCTGCCAATGTCTTGGTGTCTTCCCAAGACACAACTGATTTTATATTCGATGGATCCACAACTACTCACTACTAGGACAAAACAGGCCCCAAGAAATGGAATTCTCTATCCCAAAACTTTCACTTTGAAAACATCCCAAACAACTGATGTTGACAAAGAACTCACAAAATGGCATGTATATGCTCGACATGATCCTCCTCAAACATTGAGTAAACAAGGATGTATTCAATAAAAACCACCACAAAATTATCCAGGAACTCATAGAACCAAGAGTTCATCAATCCCATGAACATAGTTGGAACATTCATCACACCAAATGAAATTTCAACGAGCTCATAATGCCCACGACGACAACATAAAGTAGTCTTTGGGATATCCTCATCCTTCACACGCATTTGATGATATCCTGACCACAAGAAAATATTTGAGAACCAAATTTTAACCTTAAGTTGATCGAATAAATCATCAATCTGTAGAAGAGGAGAGTGATTCTTACCTATCACTTTGTTTAAGCGATGATAATCGATACACAACCGCAAACTGCCGTCAGCCTTCTTCACAAACAAAACTGGTGCACCCCATGGTGATACACTCAGTAGAAAAAAATGCACTATAATAGACCATCAAAATGTATACTTAGCTCTCATAATTCATAAGGGTTCATCATATATGGAGACATAAAGATATGAGATGCTCCTGGTTGTATCTCAATCCCAATCTCGATCTCTCATTGAGGGGGTAATGCTACAACCTCTTCTAGAAAGACATCAAGGTACTCTTTCATGACCCTAAGAAATGCCAACTACTAAACCTATGAAGAAATCATCATCAGTTCATCCATCATGAATGATAAAGATGGAATATACCTATGACCCATCTGAGGGTCTCACTTGCCAACAAAAACCACCAACTCTCCATCAACATCGAAGAACAC
Organism: Viscum album; assembly: GCA_963277665.1. NCBI lineage: Eukaryota > Viridiplantae > Streptophyta > Magnoliopsida > Santalales > Viscaceae > Viscum > Viscum album. The sequence continues at coordinate 165,250,049 of OY728165.1, read as the reverse complement.
TACATTTCTACTGAAGAAATCTACAACATCCTACACCGAATACAACTAATCTATACTGAAGATTACATCATATGGTTTTATCCATAAACATAGGAAATCTCCCCAAAAACGGTGCTTCCCTAGCACTAGCTCATAGTCTCTACATACTTTAAACAAGTTAGCTCGACCTCCAACTGGTGTAGTCAACACCAAGGACATCATAAGCCTCTCTACCTCAAGTCCCAAAGCGTGAACAAGGGTAGGTGATATGAAGGTGTGTGTCAATATTGAATAAAATAAGGCATATATAAAAGTAGAAAACAAGAAAAGGGTACCTAGAACGACGTCTGGATCACCAAGTGCTGGTAATGCTAAAGCATGAAGCTGACCATGACCTTCTCCACAGTCTCTCTAACCCTGATAATGACCAACTCCATTGCCGTGCCATACTCTATGAGGATGAGGAGAATCATAGGGATATCCTCTAACTGCTCTATTTACCCTATACTGATCCAAAGATGGTGCAACCTGCTACTGCTGCCTTGGCTGGAACTGCCTCAATAGAGGAACCTGGAGAAAAACACCTGGTACACGATGACTGATCTAAAAGTTCAGACACTCTCACTGCTATTAACCTCAACCACCACAATAAAAACAAGCTCTGGATCACTTAGCAAACACCTGAGATCCATCACCCCCGGAGAAACGAGATGCTGAGGGATGAGATCTACCCCCGGCCGGACGAAAACTCTTCTACCCTAAAAATTGGGAACCCCATACCGTAGCTCTGCTTCATGAGGAATCATGAATACCCCCCTCTCGTGATGATCCGATTCTATCTCATGTCCTCTCGATGACCTCTTCCCTTGATAGCACCTTAAGATATGTCTTCAGCATAAATGGGGTGACCTGGCGCTGGATCTCTGGATGCAAAGCCTCCTCGAAATGCCTCTCCCTTGCCTCATCATCTAGCAATAGTTCTGAAACATATCATAAAAGGTTCGTAAAATGGATTCCAAACCCTGGCACACTAGAGATCCTCTGTCAAAGGGTTAGAAGGTCTTGGAAACTGGATGCCTTTGGGGTCGATGAAATAAAATCGACTCTAAACATGTCTCAGAACTCCTCCCATTAGATCACCGACTCCTCGTGATCCCTGTGGAATAAGAAACACCACTTCCTTGCCAATCTATATAGAATCATCACAACCAAGGAAACATAGTTCTCCCTCCAAGAATGGATCAAACTGAAGCCTCTCTTGACCTCCTCCAACTAGTCTTCCATGACCACATCTGAAATGGAACCCTCATACTTCTCCAAACTCTAGCGCAGAAACTCTCAGAGTGTCCTCCTCTAAGTGTCTTCGTCGTTGACCTCTTCCCTTTGGCGATCTGATGGTATAGCCTACTAGACATCACTTATGCGATCTTGATGAAGACATCGACCTAGAGCCATACCTATAAAATTACAAATAGTTAGAGCTCCTAAAAATCAAATATGGAAGACTCAAAATTAATTAATTAATTGTTTTATTTTATTCATTTTAGGTTAACCTATCCAAAAGTATACCCATTCAAACACAGGAACAAAGAAGAATGATGCATGATCCTTTCCTAGGTCTCTACCCAGCAACTAGTATCACCTTGTTTAGTTTCCATTGTAAACTTAAAGGTTCGTGCATCAGATCACAGGGGCCATAAATTCATATGTCTCAACCAGTCTCCAGTGTTTATATCACTTGATAAACTTGAATGACAATGTTTCCCTACCAACCAATGCAACCTCACTTGTGCCTAACACCAAAATCTATTCTATCCCTCAACCAGACCTACGATACCTCTTTGTCATGACCCCTCCCCACAAGGTGTACCCCTCCTAGACCAGAAATGTGAGAAGGGAGATAATGACCCACGAATCCCACCTCCAGTAGGCCCCGGGTTGGCGACTAGCACTAAGGGTAAAATAAACACACAAATAGGAGACAATACCCTCTAAGATAACACATGAAAAAGGGAGAGAAAAGATAGACACCGACCAAGTCCAACCAATACTACAATATAAAATAAATCCCAAGTACACATATGTAATGTCATGTAAAACGACTATAAATGAAAGGGGAAAACTGCAAATACCCAAAATAAAGTAAAAACAACAGCAACCAAGAATCCCCAAACAAAACCCGCAACCCCAAGCTAGTAGAAACCGGCCTGATCTCTAACTTGCTTCAATTGACCTGAAATTTTTTTTATATAGATATAGGGTGAGTATAACAATATACTCAACAGGATCCTCCCCAAATCCTCTCGTGAAAAAGTAAGGAAAGCATGATAAAGCACAATGAACAACAAGTAAAACTAAATCATCACCTAAACAGGTATACTAAGTTCCCAACCTCTTCATGGATACTCTCACCAAGTATCACATAAAAGAGTATTTAATATAATAAAGAATATCAAGGGTACCTAGATACTACTTCTCTACTGGTTTGCCACTTTTCCACAACATCGCGCATCCTAAGAATCTCTCTCCAAAAAGGCTTGCCTACAGAAACCTAGGAAAATCACCACAACATGCACCTCATGCAACAAAACCACCAAATCCATGTAAGATAAGTAACTAGGTAGTTTCTGAGATCTACCATAGCTCGCGTAATGTGTATCATACATCGGGCATTATACCTCAAGACATTACAACCCATACACTGAGTGAGGATCTTTAATCCATCACAGCCTATACACATTACACCTATTGTAGTCTATAAGAAACTATATCCAGAAAATATGTGTGTGAATAACAAAAATCCATTATATCCCTCTACACACATATATAGGGAAAACTAACCATTGTTCCTACCATTACAAGTAACTACCAAGAGAAGAGAGAAGATCCAAAGGGGGTAGTCAACCATCCATCCTCTCACTGGAATGTTAGGGAAAACACCCCCTAGGGTTCATAATCCCCAAGGTGTTAGTTTCCCTAACTGAAGTGGTGGAGTAGCGTATATAAACACAAAAAGTATAGAATATACTATAGCTCACAACCAAACTATGAGAATAACCTAGTCTTAGACTCAACTGCAACTAACGTATCACAGACTCTTGGATGAAACTTCTAAGACTAGGTATCCTATAAGCACCCATCCATTTAAAGAGCTTGATTACATTCCTTCATTCCATTTTTATCATTTTAACTTTATATTAATTAATTATTTAAACATTAATTAACTATTAACAATTTCCAAATTATATTTCATTATCATCACACCCAAAGTCTATTGTTCCTTTAAAATTGCAACCTCAACATTGTGTCCCAGCAAGCTCCAACCCCATGGGTTAATATCATTTATTCAATCATTTATTAACAACATTACTTTCCCATATTACCATTCATTCTAGAAAAAAACATTCTAAGTTGTTAAACACAATGGGATCAACACTGTGAGTAGGTGAACTACCCATCAAGTATTTTACACATATAGAAATAGAGTAGACCCATCCTCCCTTGGAAGCTAAACACGGAAAGCACGTGGCATACCCCATGCGTCTTCTCCCGCTTTTGGAAGGAGGGTAAGTTAGACCAACTACCTTGAGCAGTGGGGAAAGTAAAGCCAATAAACGACCAACAAGAATCAGAAAGCATGAAAACATTCACATCCAACCCATTCCATCATCTTCGATGACTTCCCCGACACCCACATGCATAAACCGATTCATCTCACCACTCTAGGTGTTAACTGCTTACACAACCAATAGGCTTTTCTACCCCCACATATCACAACATCCTTCCAGGCTCAAAACAAAATACAAGTAGTAGGATGAAAAATTCATATCAATTGGGATCTTGGCCCTTAAACAAGAAAGAGGGTAACTCATAACCCTACAAGGAATTTTCTTTTATCAAACAAATAGTTCTTTAATCCATATTGAATTAACCGATTTATTATTCGCAGGTTCCAAATTAGGGAAACCTAAATAGTAAGCTATCACAAATTGATTAAACATGCTTACTGCATCAATTTGATTAATATAAAATTACAACAACAACAACTAGATTCATTTACATGCATCTTTATCTTTATCCAAACAATTATCAATTAATTCCAGCTTTATGTTCATTACCAATTTTTATCAAGAACGAAAATCTAACAAAGTAAGCATAGATATCACACTATCTATGAAAACCAGAGGCAATAACATAAGATCGATTATCAATTTATTTATCCAGTTAAAATATTTAATATTTAAATTCTATTGTGATCCAGTGGGATAAAACATGATAACTATATAGTTTCATGTAAAATAATATATATTCAATGAATTCCCTACCTCAAATGGTTCATAATGTTATTTATATGAGAATGAGCCATACAACGGGTTATGATCTCCTCCCCTTGTGACAACTGTATCCACTCGAGGATGCAGAGACACCACCACACCAGTCAACACCTAATAAAAGTCTATTTGGAACATGAGGATAACATTCCATAAAGGGAAAGGAGAAACAGAAGGAGATGAACCCAAAAGAATGGTGATAGATCATACCTTATATCAAATATTGATCGATACTTCCTGGTTGCATAAAAAACAGAGGGGAACTAATCCAAGGAGGAAAGTTTGATTTTACAACTCCTATAGGAAGGAAATAATGGTTCGATTGTCTCACACCAGAGAATAAGGAGGATGAACTAGGGAGGAAGATATCTCATCCCTTTAGAAGATTTAACAAAGCATCAGTTTAAGATACGTTGGATTTTCCATTAAAAGTAGATCATATTAAACCACGTGGTTTGACCAAGTGAAATCATACCAAGCCTTAGGAAAATTAATATAGGAGTTATGGCCTTTGAATAGACCTTAGATTTCTCAAAATGAGGATTTGAATGAATTTTACATCAAAGGAAATGTCAAAGGGGAGAAACAATAGGAATCTTGAAACACTGTTCATGAACTCAAAATTTGGAAAAGGAAATATAGGCTACCATTGGAACCTCACCGTTCTAGAAACACGATTCATGAAATTGAAATTTGGAAAAGGAAATTGAGGCTACTGTTGGAACCTCACCATTCTAGAAACACTGTTCATGAACTCGAAATTTAGAAAAGGAAATAGAGACTGCAGTTAGAACCTCACCATTCTAGAATTGCTGTTCACATAAGGATAACGATGACACTGTTCACATTGGGCTACCATTGGAACTGTTCACATAAGCCTACCGATGAAACTGTTACCATAAGGCTACCATTGGAACTGTTCTCATAAGCCTACCGATGACACTGTTCACATAAGGCTACCGATGATACTATTCATAGATTTGGAAACACTGTTCACAGAACTAGAAACTTTGAAAAGTGTTGGGGATATGTCACCTTGACCTCCCGGAACACCTCAGACACCATATTTCAGAAACAGAATGGAATAGAGAGGTTTGGGCCATTACACCTATAATTGGGGTAGATTTCATGATGGATTCTAGGGTTTTTTTAGTAACATCACTATGAATTCACCATACTATTTGAGTTATTTTAGACCAAATCATGTATTCAACTCACTTACAACTCATTTGAGAAATTTTCTCTGTAGAATACTTCGTTATATTATACATGAATGAATTGGTTAAGAATTATGAGTTTCTTTATCTATTGTTAATAAACAAATCCATGATTTACTACCATATAAAGTGATATTAACTCAACTAAAAATGATTATATAGTATCATCCTTAGATTTATGGACAATTATAATGAACCATAGATACTTTTGAGGTCATTCTTTGAGCTTTCATGCAATATTTCAACAGATCATAGGAAGATCATATTGATTAATATATTTTTTTTAATAATATCTATAAAAAATTAATCTAGATGGATCTATTTGAAGTAATATATGGAACACCATGTTAATCAAATTTGTGTTGGGTAAAATTAGGGGAAAGTTCCATCACAGTGCCTTGTTTGGTGAAGCATATAAACAACCGAGTTAATCTAATACAGAAGAGAATGATGATAGATTAGACTTTATATATGTAATATAATGAACATAATTTATGACCATTAAATCTTGTGATAGAATATTAATACATTTAAACAATATATCTATGGCTAGGATATAAAAAAATCAAGAAGTCTTATAATAGTGCATCTGCTAGATACCTTAGTTATTTAATGTAAATATTTGGTTTTCATAGTCATTTTTGGTGTGATAGTGGATATAATCACATGATGGAATGTCTCTAGTTTATAAGAAGTTCATTTCATCCCATGATAAGTGATTGATGACACAAATGTAGGGGGATAAGACCCTTATAAAATAAATAAGTAAATATTTTTACTATTCAATAATAAGATGTCTAGTTGAAGATTCATTTTAATTGCTAAATAACTCAGTCTTGATATTGGGGAATGTATCATGTTATTACTTACACAAAACTTTAGAAAAAATGGTTCATATAGATTTTAAAATAGAGGCAAAATAAAGAATTTAGTGAGGAAAGCATTGCTTCACATGAAGACTACGTATGTAGATGTGATGTTGTTAGAGATTATTGAATCAATGATGGGTGGAGTGAAAAATATGTTCATAAAGAAGTATAAATGTGTGATCTAAAGTGGATAATATAAAATAATAATGGTTGAAGGATGTTTTGAAGAATTTTTTTCAATTGTACGATAACATTCTCAATGTTTTGAAAAAGAAAATGAAGTTTAGTGGATTAAGAAGAAAGTGTTGTGCTCAACATGATACTTTAAAAAGTTGAAAATAATAATTTTACTTCTAAACTAAAATTGGAGATAGAGAATATTGTGGCTAATTCAAGATATTATTATTCAAATTGGTATTTTTTACCATTCCATTGAGGTTGAAAAGGAAAATTCATCTTTAAACATTTAAAGGTTAATGTATGAATGTATATATCCTATCTCAATTTTAAGTGGATTTTTTTGAAAAGGGGGAGATAAATACATTAATTTGAAGAATATATGTATTTTTATTAATAGGGAGAATGTATTTAGGGGAATTTTTTCAAGAAAGGAAAGATAATAATTTAATTTGTGTGTGAGTTTGATGTATGAGTTGATCTAATAGTTTATTAACTATTTGTGAATTAAATTTGTTTTTCACATGCACATGGATTTTTTATGAAGTAGAAAGGATTTTAGGAATAAATATGACTAATAAAATAAGTGTGAATTGGTAATGATATATTTTAGTATTATCTTTGACCATTCCTATTTCTTACACCGAGTATGCTTTAAAATTATTATAACTCATTAAATTATATCTCTTGGTGAATAATGAGAGATTTGAGACATAAAGAGATGTGTATTTAGTGGTTAAAAATAGAATATAAATGGATAGATTGTGGGATACATTAAAGATTGTTTAATGGAGAAGACTGTTGAAGTCATGGTCTATGTGAATATTCATTTAATTTTGTTAGTTTTATATTTTATACCTATTAAAACATTAATCCAAATGGATTAAAATTGAATGATAAATTATTGAGGTTGTATGCAGTATATTAGATGAGTTTTTGAGCTTATCCTTTGAGCTAGAATGTGTTGAAGTAAAATAAATCGGGAAAAGTAAGTGATTAAAAACTAGAGTTCTGGTGGATTGGAACTGGAATTCTAGTGTCAAAGAATTTTTAGGTAGAGATAAACATTACTACCACCAATGTTCTGGTGGTAGAAAAAACTGATTTCTTTAGATTAGTTACCTATAATGGATTTTTTTGATGAATCCTAGCAAGGTTCCAATGGGTTTTAATAAAAAATAACTATTTCTATATTTGATTATTAGAAAATATTGATGACATATAATGTATTTTGTATTTGAACCTCATTATTTATAAATAATTAATAAATTTCATTGATGTCTTAGAGTTATAGAAATCCTCAAATTTAAAGAGGAGTTATTGGTGATGGAAGATAAAATTTATTTTGTTTAGTTTGAAATTAAAAATTATTAGAGGTAATGTGTGTTATATTTTGAGTAAGAGTGTTCATGAATTTTAGTTTATGTAATAAAGGATAATAAAAAGAAAGAAATCAGAAGATAAGTGGAAGAAGAGTTCATAATAGTTTTTGGATTTTAAGAAGGATCATCACACCATTTTGTGTGTGTTGAATAAGCATAATGATTCACATTATTTACCTAACTAGAATATGTGTTACTGAACCTGATATTTTTCGTAGATAATAAAACCATCAAATAATATAGATATTTTCTAACCTCATTGAATAAAAAAGGAAAAACTTCCACATGTTTTATTTAATTAGGAATTCATATCATCATTCATTGGGAGATTACATTTTTTATTCATGTATTACAAGTTCATGGATATTTCCTAATTATTATATCCATCTTGGTGATTCTAGTATATCACATGTTCTTGAATTTTCTAGATCATTCTAAGGTAATATCCATTCATATTGAATAAAAAAACCTTTTAGATCATGTTTTATTTTATTTATTATTTTTCCATTTTATTTTTGATAAATAAAATAATGTAATTAGTCACTCAAACAAGTGATGAAGGTTGATTATGAGGAAATCATAAAATGAAAAAAAATATTTTTCAATAATTTATCCCCTTGTAGTAAACTCACATTCTGGTTAGGCCTTTTAAAGATGACTAATACTGAATGTAGGAAGATTAATGAAACCTTATATGGTTGAAAGAACATTTATGGGTGGTCACTAATGACTAAATTGATGTTATAGTTTTGAGAAAAGGTGGGGGGGGGGGGGTCCTTTTAGTTTAATATAATATGTTATGAATTCATTTCATTACTCTAGTTGGAAAATTCATGTATGAGTGATAAAGATATATCATGGTATTAGATGTAAATTCTAGAGGGAAGGAATAAAGACAGAGATAAATAAATATGTGTTGGTCGGAGTGGATACTCAAAAGGGGGGGGGGGGTGAATTGAGTTCCAATTAAAATTTCTATTAAAACTTTTAGTATTAAAATCCCCCGAATTAAAACAGCCTAGTAAATTAAGGTAGTATAGATATAAGTGACTTATTGTTCAGCATGTTTCTCAAAGGTTGATTACTCCTTAGTAGAGTCAGTATGAGAACTAACTCCACTTTCAAAACAATTTTACTAAACAAATCAGATATACACACTAACCAGAACTAACTATCAGAGTGAATGTACAAACATATTTTTTTCTTTGAAAATATAAGCACAACGGATAAATATAAAACAGAGTAATGAAATAATGAACACAAAAATTTAAATAAGAGGTTCAGTCCTAAGACAAGACCTAGTCCTCTCCACTTGGTGATCACCTACCACTAAGAAAATATATTAAAAGTGATACACAGCCTGTATCATACTTTACAATAGTTTTCACAAACTATCCAGGTTTTGCAACCTCTACCATAGTTCTACCTGGGAAAATAAACTACCAAGCCACACAAGGTTTCTTCCACACACATGGGAAACAAATGTAAAGATAGTTTGGTATGGGGATTTTTAGTATCCCTCAGTTCAAGCACAAGAGTCAGTGTGTGTAACACATACAAACTGCTCACAAATGTAAATTATTTAAACACAGTAGAGCTAAAGATAGTATGGGTGAGTTTAGAATGCTTTGTTGTGTTGGAAGATCAGATTTGGACTTGTTGGAATGAATGAGATGATGATTTGGTCCTTCTCTGCAAGTTGACTCCAAAACCGAGTGTCGCAACTTCCAGGTTCTGACTTCCAGATGTAGAGATAATCAGCTTCTTGGGTTTTAAGCTCTTTGCAGCACACCACTACACCTTGTATAAGGTTCTTTCAACAGATCCTCGTGAAGCTCTATGTTCTTCTGAATGAGTGCTTGAAGATTCTTCTTTAGATTGTGCATGGGTCTCTCTTATGAGTGTTCTGTGTATATTCAATATATCCATGCCACTCTTCTTGTTTCTATATGTTTTCACCTTTTTTTGGATCTGAATTTCTCTCTCTTATATATATACTCTTTTCCAGTTCATATTTTTCTCATTTGGTTCAGTAGGGTATGACAAGAAAGATATTTCTACCACGTGTGGTCTTCCTCGTACATCGTACTGTTTCTTGATATGCCTTCAAATAACATTAAATAATTTCAGGTGTATTAATTTTTGCAGACATGTCTGTTATAATAGTATTAATAAAATTGGTAAAGAAAAGAATAAAATATCCTTAGACTGGTAGCAGATGCATGTCACATGGTAGACTTCAACTGTGGTCTTTCCAACCGTGGACTTCATCGGTAGGCTATTCAATAGTAAGCTTCATTGGTAGGCTTTTTTTATGCAGAATTGTAACAGTAGATCTTACTATATGAAACAGTAGCTCCTCATAAGTGGACTTTGAACAACAGTCGACTATCTCAACAGTAGGAGTTGTCCAGCGGTAGCCTTCTACTAACGGTAGGCTTGTCCAACTGTAGGCTTGAACAATGAGGTTCTCAACAGAGGACTTTAGAAAGAGTATGATAGTGAAATTCTAATATAAGCTTTGTCATAATAGTGACCTTGTGACAGTAACTCTTTTTTTATGAGCTTTGATAAATGAATAAACTGTAGACTTGGGACAGTAACCTTGTACCGGTAGCTTCCAACAGTGACTGTAGATCTTCAACGGTGATCTTCTAGGATCAGCGACTTCATGTAACAGTGACCTATAAAGGTGACCTTGAACAGAAGGCTCTTACCAGTAGCCTTTAACAGTGAACATACATTTAGATAAATATAAACTATAAGTTGATGCATCAAAGTCATGAGACTTAAGAGTTTACATTGTTCAGGATAAAATGATTATAAATATAGATTTAAAAAAAGGTTAGCAAATGGATTAATATATCATGATCAATATGTAAACATGATTTGGGATTATCAAAACAGGTGAGTCCAACAATCGCCCCCTTTTTGATAATCAAAAATTATGACAGTATGTATTAAAGATAGATATCATATATAATATAGTTACTAAACATTGATAAAGAATGTCTCAAGTATCAGAGATTAATAAGAGTGTAAAACCAGAAAATATTGGTACATGGCATTAGAGATAAAGGCAGACAGGATTCAACATATAATTATAGTAGTATATTATCACATTTCTCCCCAATAACATGATTAGTGTAGAATTAGCATAGCATTCTCAAATTACCACAATATTTCTCCAATTAGCACAATACACAATATTTATCCCCCTTTGTGATTAGAAAAAAGAAAGACAAATGAGAGAGAATAAATAGTGATTGTATTAATAAACAGTTCAGTACAAGACCCAGAAAAAAAAATTACATAGTCCCTATAAAAAGACATAAACAGACTCAATCCACATCATCCGTAGGTAAGGGATCTTTCTGTTTGGAAGAAGAAGAGGAAGGATGAGCTGGTGGATCAGTAGGTTTAGGAATGGATGCAGGAATGACTGGAGGGGAAGTAATAGAAGCTCCTGTGGGTCTGTAATGGGTATATCATTGAGGTATCAGTGGAGTAAGGCTTCTGATAGCTTCATCAGGAGACATGGTGGAAGAACCATTGGGTTGAGATGCAGGTAAGGTAGATGGGATAATGGCAGGGCTGCGGTCCACATGGAGAAAGGGTAGAAGATGGTTTCTGAAATCCATAATAATGCTTCCTCCTATTTCCATAGTAGATAAAAATCATCTTTATTCTCAAAAAAACTTATCCAAAGTAGGGGTCAATTATCTCAGCTTGCTGACCTGCTCCTTGAATGCCTGAGTCACTAGAGGCAGTTTCATATTCTCTATCAAGAGCTTGAAGTGGTTGGTCATTTGATGCTTGGTATAGACCTTCTTAAAGTAATAATATACCTTATTAATAATTTCATATTGAGAAGCATTAGCTGCTCGCAGATGGTCACGAACAAAACTGCCGACTTCCCTAGTGGTAGAAAGTATCTGAGAATCAGAGGTGCCACTAGTACTAGCCTGAGCAAGCTCTTCCTGGATCATAGTCCTGATCTGGTCAATGTTCACAGATGAGCTAGATGAGGGAAGTGGTTTGAATGAGAAATCCACTGTCTCTTTGAAAGACTGATTCAAGTTACTAATCACCTTCTGAACAAGTGCATCCTTACTGTTCAAATGTTCTTTGACTAATTTCTTAAAAGCCTCAAAAACTTCCACAAACTTCTTGACTACTTCTTTGATATATCTAATCTCAGCATTCACTTGGTTTTGAGAACTTCTCATGGCAGTAAATGAAGCAAATGATTGTCTCAGAGAAACGGCAACTCCTATCCAGCTTTCAATTTGAGTATGGAACACTCTAACTTCATCCATCATTCCTTTCACTAGACTAGACACAACACATCCCAGAGACAACTCCATGGATTTCTCTACACTACTCAGCTCTTCAACTAGGTTTTTCTTCAAATCTTCCACTAATTATCTCACTGCCTCTTTCATTTCATCCTTTAAGGACTCAAGGTCATCCTTGGTTTCCAAATTTTCAGCCACAACAGGTAGGATAAAAAAATCCCTTTGGGGCTGGTCTTCTTCATCAGAATCTATATAATTGAGTCCAAGTACCATATATCCTGAATCTGATGACCAACCTTCAATGTCATACAATACAGAAACTAAACCAGGATTCTCCCCCTCATTTAGAGCTCTCTCCCAAGGAATCTCCTCTATCTGTTCTGCTCTAGGTAACTCCACAACCTCCTCTGCAACTCCAGTAGATTCAACAACCACTTGCTCTGTTGGTTCAATAGTAGGGTGAGTCTTATCCTTCTCTGAGTCATCAATGACTTCCATATCAATGGAAGTAGATGCCACTCCTGCTTCCTGACCAGACACTATCTTGTTTGTACTATCTATCAGAGGGCTCAAAATGAGTTCTTCTTCTTCATTGTTCTCATAATCAGTTTCAGAAACAGCCTTCTTTCCTTCATCCTTATCACCAGCCACTTTTTACTCATAAGAAAAATGATCTGATTCAGTAGCCTCATCCTCTTCAGAGGCCTCCTTGAAAATATTCGGATATGCTTCTTCTCCTTCTTCAGTGGTCTCAATGTCATTGTCCTTTAGAATAGTCTCTCTTCTTGGCAGTTCATTTGGAGGGCTAGCTACTCCGAAAGCTACAGTCCTTACAGGACTGTGAGAAAAATCAGGATCACTCCCATCATCAATGGGGGTGTTCTCTCTTTCAAGTTCCATAGCTCCTTCATCCTCCTCCTCATACGAATAAGCCGGTTCTGGCTCTTCAGGCTTCAGGCATGGATCTATCTTGTCTTTTGGCCTAGATGAATGAGTAGTAGGGTCAGACTTTTCATAAACCTTTCCTTTATCATTCACCCATGTCTTCTTCCAGGGATTCCAGCTAATCTTCATGAACTTGCAAATAACCTTGGAGATACAAACACTGTTCTTGTCCACTATCATTTCTTCTTGATTTCCAGCCACACCCTTTACCTTTATCATTGCTGAAATAATCTTGGCATGAAATAAGGTATTGGACTTTGAGCTTGCCTTAGTCATATCCTCCAATTGTGCCATCAGTAACCTACATAGGTTAATCTTCTTTACATGCTTCATTAAGTACATTAGGAATATGTCCTGGTACTTCAGTACTACAAAGTCTCCTCTCCTCGGACTAAGTACATGCTGAATAAATTTGAATAAAAGCATGTCTTCTCCATTCATCTCAGCTGTAATGATCCTCCTTTATTTTCCATCTCCTGTCAGTTATTCTAGAGATTTTTCATATTCAAAAATAGCACTGTCAGGAGGAGCCACTCCAGAGTAGTAATCATATATTCCTTCATGAGGGACTCTCAAACATGCAACCCACTCAGCAGACGAGAAACTAACTTCATTGCCATTGACTCTGGATATTATCTTACACACATCATCTTCCTCTTAGAACTTCAGATATTAATAGAATTCTTTCAAAAGCTTTGGGTAGTACGGCCCATTGTTGTTGGAAAAAAATTCTTTCCATTATTAGGCATCTAGTACTTTCAGAACTAATGACTTACCCGACAGTAACCATTCTTCACTTAACTCCTTCTCATCGAAGATTTGTATCTTGGTCAGATGCAGGTTTACAGGTCCCGTCAGAGTATTACTAGTGCCACTGGATTCGTCTCGAGTCCTCTTTGGCCTTGGCGCATCCTCATTGATAGTTGGGGGTATCTTTGTTCTGGCCATAGAGATTGAGAGAGGTTCGAGGACTCAGGTGAAGGATTATGGTTTAGGAATTTCGAGAGCAAGGTTCGAGATTGAGAGAGAAAGGTGGATTGAGATGTGTTCATTGCATTTGGTTTTATCATTTAGGGATAAAAACAAAATAAAATAGAAATAACAAATAGGAATAAAAACTGTTCAAATTCCCACAAAAGTAAAGACAAACAGCGAGGTATCCAATAGTGAGATGGACTAGTGAGGTAAACCAGTGAGGCGCAATAGTGAGGTATAACTATGAGGTCTGACTATGAGGTCCGACTGTGAGGTTCAACTATGAGGTTCAACTGTGATGTTCAACTGTGAGGTTCAACTATGAGGTTTAACTATGAGGTTCAACTGTGAGGTTAAACTGTGAGATTCAACTGTGCTGAGGTTAATCATACCTAACTCATGTTTGATGTAATTTAACCTCTCAGAATTCAAAGGCTTTCTGTATATATCAGCCAATTGATGTTTAGTGCCAATGAATTCAAGAGTGATGTCACCCTTTTGATAATGATCCCTCCAAAAGTGATGTCTCACATCAATATGATTTGTCCTAACATGGGATACTGGATTTTTGGAAATGTTAATAGCACTTGTATTGTCACACTTTATAGAGACATGTTTGAATTGATGTTCATAGTCCATTAAAGTGTGTTTCATCCACATAATTTGAGCACAAAAAATACCAGCAGCTATGTACTCAGCTTCAACAATAGATAATGCAACAGAATTATGCTTCTTATTACACCAAGATACTAGTGACTTGCCTAAAATGTGACATGTCCCAGAGGTTCTTTTTCTATCTAACTTGCAACTGGAAAAATCAGCATTAGAATAACTCAAAAAATCAAATGATTGTCCATTTGGATAAAATAATCCTAAGTTGAGAGTATGTTTTAGATATTTAAAAATTCTTTTTACAGTAGTTAAATGAGACTATTTTGGATTGTCATGAAAGCGAGCACACATGCATACACTAAACATGATGTCAGGTCTACTAGCTGTAAAATAGAGTAGACTCCCTATCATACCTCTGTAGTTGGTTTGATCCACTAGTTCTCCAGTTTCATCAGCATCCAACTTACAAGTGGTACTCATAGGTGTGTCACTACCTTTACTACCATCCAAATAAAAACTTTTTAAAAGATCCTTAATATATTTACTTTGATTCAAAACAATTCCATTTTTATTCTGAAAGATCTGAAATCCAAGGAAAAATTTGAGTTCTCCCATTAAACTCATTTAAAATTCATCTTGCATCATTTTTGAAAATCAACACATAATTAGTTTTTAGAAGATCCAAAAATAATATCATCCACATAAATTTGTACTATCAAAAAATCTTTATAAATCCATTTAATAAAAAGAGTAGGATCAGCTATCCCTTTGGAAAAACCTTTTGAAATAAGAAAAGAGCTGAGCCTATCATACCATGCTCTTGGAGCTTTTTTTAAGCCATATATAGCTTTAGATAGTTTAAAAACATGACTTAAAAAATGGGGATTTGTAAAACCAGGAGGTTATTCAACAAACACATCCTCAACTATATACCCACTTAGAAAAGTGATTTTGACATCCATTTGATAATGTTTGAAATTTAGATGAGCTGCATGGGAAAGTAGTATTCTAATAGCTTCTAATCTAGCTACAGGTGTAAAGGTCTCCTCATAGTCTATTCCTTCTTCTTGAATATATCCTTGTGCAACTAGCCTAGCTTTATTTATAGCTTTATTCTCAGACTCATCTACTTTATTCCTAAACACCCATTTAGTGTCTATGGTCAAAGTGTCCTTTGTTCTTTCCACTAATTCCCAAAATTTGTTTCTTTCGAACTGATTTAGTTCTTCTTGCATAGCCATTACCCAAAATTAATCATTGATATCATCATTAATATTTTTGGGTTCAAGCTGTGAAGGAAAACATTGATGTTCAACCTGGTTTCTTAGAGAAGATCTAGTTTGTGTTCCTCTGTTTAAATCGCCTACAACAGCATCTAGATGGTGATTCTTAAGAGTCCTAATAACTCTAGGAAGGGTTGATCTAGACTCTTTATTGTTGTCTGTTGGTTCATAATTGATAGGAGTAGATTCTAGAAAATTTCCAGAACTAGATACTTTTACAGGGGATTCACTATCCTTATCATTTAAGTTCAGATTTGACAAATCTTCCTCAAGATTTTCAAGAGAGGTTTTAGGATCATGTGGATCAGTCTCATCGAATTTGACATGAACTGATTCTTCCACACATTTTGTTTTCTTATTGAACACTCTATAGGATTTACTTGAAATAGAATAACCCATGAAAATTCCTTCATCACTTTTGGGAGAAAATTTGTCAAGATTATATTTAGTATTAATAATAAAGACTTTGCAACCAAAAACTCTAAAGTAATTAACCTTAGGATTCCTATTATTCCAAAGTTCATTAGGGGTCTTTTTTATGATAGGTCTAATTAAAACTCTATTGATAACATAACAAGATATATTTACAGCTTCAGCCCAAAAATAAATAGTTAAGTCATACTCATTAAGCATAGTCCTTGCAATTTCTTGAAGGGTCCTATTTCTTCTTTCTACAACACCATTTTGTTGAGGTGTCCTAGGGGAAGAAAATTTGTGGCTATATCCACTATGTGAGCAGTACGATTCAAACTCATGATTCTCAAACTCACGGCCATGATCAGTTCTCAGGGTTCTAATCTTAAGTCCACTAAGATTTTCTACCGACTTGGAATATTTGACAAAGTAGGAACAAGATTCAATTTTGTGAGCTAGAAAGTATACCCAAGTATACTTAGAAAATTAATCTACAAGAACATAAACATTGTGCTTCCCATTTAGACTTGAAACTATTGATGGTCCAAACAAATCCATGTGAACCGACTCAAGTGGTTGAGAAGTTGAAACTTCTTTCTTTGGTTTGAAAGAAACTTTTTGTTTTTTTCCCTTTTGACAGAGATTACACACTTTATCAATTGGGAATTCTAATTTAGGTAGGTTTCTAACTAAACATTTCTTAGATAGCTTCCTAAGTGAGTGCACATTATAGTGTCCTAACCTTCTATGCCACAACCAAGAATCTTTATGAAAATCATTTAAGCAGGAAACATTTTGTGTGGCTAAGGAGTTTAAATCAACTGCATATACATTCTCATTTCTACATGCAGTGAAAAATAAATCATTTTTTGAATTAAAAACATTGCATGAATAATTATAAAATTTAACATTAAGGCCATCATAACATAACTGAGATATGATAATTAAATTATACTTTAATCCATAAAAAAATGTACTTTAGAAATTAATATTGTATCAAGGTTACCAATCTAGCCTAAGCCGATGATTTTTCCTTTTACATTGTCACCAAAGCTGACATGCCCACCATCAAATTTAATTAGACTCTTGAAGAAAGAATAGTCTCCTATCATATGTCTTGAACATCCACTGTCCAAGTAATACAGAGTGTTACGGGAACTCTTTAAACAACTTCCCTGCAAAACAGTTTAAACATGGGATAATTTTGGTACCCAGATCTTCTTGGGTCCAGAAATGTTATACAATAAAACATTGGGAACCCATATTTTCATTATGGGTTTTCTAAAATCATAAAACATATTTGAGACATAAATACAATGTTAGGTCCCTTAGAAAATTGTTTCTCAACAAATAATCCATAATTAGCAGTGAACAGTCCAGATTTTGGAACAAATTTGGTTTTGCTAATTTGTCTCTGTCCAGGCTGATATCCTAGACCAGTTGTATATTTTGGAGCAATATGTTTTCCTATAAACTATGTCAAGGTATCCCTACCAGTAGTGAACTTCTCAATATCCTTTCTTAATTGTTCATTAGATAATTTGAGCTAAGTATTCTCTTTCAACAGTTGAGCATTCTTTTCGTTTTCTACACTTAGATCTGTTTTAATATTACTAGTCAAGGAATGGTGTTTCTTCAGAGATTTATATTTATCTTTTAGTTCATTTCAGGTATCTTCCAGTATATTGAAATATTCAAACAATTCATCCTTAGACATATTTTCATCATTATCTGAATCACTGTTATTTCCAGAGTAATAATCATTTAGAATAGGGAAAATAGGTACCTTGGATGTGTTAGTCATGAAGCACATGTTGGCATGATTCTTTTCAGAGTCAGTAGCTTCTGATTTAGTTGTGCTGTCTTTCGAAGCACTCGAGGTTTCATTCATGGCTTTCTTGTACTTATTGTCCTTATAGTCCAATTTATTTTTGAATTTGAACTTCGGAAAGTCAGCCTTGATGTGTCCTTTCCTCTTGAATTCATAGCAGACTATATCATCTTCCATATCAGATTTCTTCCAATCCTTCTTCCACTTACCTTGTTGATCATACTTACCCTTATAGTTTGGTTTTCTACAAAACATCTTCTTCCTATAGAACTTCTTAATCCTCCTGGCTATTTGAGCCATTTCTTCATCACTGTCTGAATCTGAATCTTCAGTAGTTGAACTTTCAGTAGGTATATGTATTTTCTCTTTGTCTTTTCTCTTTGAAGAGGTAGAATTGAATGCCATGGATTTTCTCTTGGGTTCATCATATTCTTCTTTGTTCACCTTCAGTTCCTCTTCATACGTCATTAGTTTACCAATAAACTCCTTAACAGGTATCTTGCTGATGTCACATGACTCTCGGATAGACACAGAAGTGCCACTCCATCTATCTAGAAATCATCTCAACATTCTCATGATTTGCACCTTTTCTGGAAGAGCTTTTCCCAGTGAACTCATGGTGTTGAAAATCTCATTAAACCTAAGGTACATGTCAGAAATGGGTTCATTAGGTCTCATATTAAAATTATCATATTTAATAGTATAAGTATTTAATCTCATTTCCTTCATGTTGGTTGTTCCTTCCTGAGAAACAACCAAGGTGTCTCAGATTTCATGAGCTATTTTACATACAGAAATTCGATTAAATTCCTCATATCCTAAAGAGAAGTAAAGGGAATTCATAGCTTTAAAGTTATTGTTATAGTCAGACTTTGTATCATCATCCTAGGTAGATCTAGCAGTTTTGGGAATTTAATATTCTGATTCTATAGAAGACTAAATATCAAAACCAATAATTTCCAAATGAATTTTCATCTTGATTTTCCATTGAGAATAAATCACACCATTAAAGAAAGGTGGTCTGTTAGTAGCATCACCTTCTAGTCTATTGTACATAACTAGATTTTAGAGAATATATTAAAGAGATAAAATTTAGAACTAACAGAAATTTATGATCTTTAAGATAAAGCTAAAATAATAGCTTAAAAAAAAGAGGGTTTGAAAACTTTATATATAAAAATGAACTCCTCTGATACCAAATGTTGGTCGGAGTGGATACTCAAAAGGGGGGGGGGGGGGGGGTGAATTGAGTTCCAATTAAAATTTCTGTTAAAACTTTTAGTATTAAAATCCCTTGAATTAAAACAGCCCAGTCAATTAAGGTAATAGAGATATAAGTGACTTATTTTTCTACAGGATTCTCAAAGGTTGATTACTCCTTAGTAGAGTCAGTATGAGAACTAACTCCACTTTAGAAACAGGTTTACTAAACAAACCAGATATACACACTAACCAGAACTAACTATTAGAGGGAATGTAAAAACAGATTTTTGTCTTTGAAAATATAAGCACAACGGATAAATATAAAACAGAGTAATGAAAGAATGAACACAGCAATTTAAATAAGGGTTCAATCTTAATACAAGACCTATTCCTATCCACTTGGTGATCACCTGCCACTAAGAAATTATATTAAAAGTGATACATAGACTGTATCGATATTTACAATAGTTTTCACAAACTGTCTCGGTTTTGAAACCTCTGCCATAGTTCTATGTGGGAAAATAAACTAACAAGCCACACAAGGCTTCTTCCATAGTTATACGTGGGAAACAAATGTAAGGATAGTTTGGTATGGGAATTTTCAGTATCCCTCAGTTCAAGCACAAGAGTCAGTGTGTGTAACACATACACAATGCTCATAAATGTAAAATATTTAAACACAGTAGAGATAAAGATAGTATGGATGAGTTTAGAATGCTCAATTGTGTTGGCAGATCAGCTTTGGACTTGTTGGAATGAATGATATGAATATTTGATCCTTATCTGTAGGTTGACTCCAAAATAGAGTGTTTCAACTTCCATGTTATGACTTCCATATGTAGAGATAATTAGATTCTTGGGTTTTAATCTATTTTTAGCACACCACTACAACTTGTAGAAGGTTCTTTCAACAGACCTTCGTGAAGCTCTATTTTCTTCTGAATGAGTTCTTGAAGATTCTTCTTTATATTGTGTATGGGTATCTCTTTTGAGTATTATATGTATATTAAATATATCCAAGCCACTCTTCTTTTTTCTATTTGTATTCACCTTTTTTTGGCTCTTAATGTCTCTCTCTAATATATATACTCTTTTCCAGTTCAGCTTTTTCTCATTTGGTTCAGCAGGGGCCGACAGGAAAGATATTTCAACCACATGTGGTCTTCCTCGTATATCGTACTATTTCCTGATTTGCCTACAAATAACATTAAATAATGCCAGGTGTATTAATTTGTCCAGACATGACCTTTATAATAGTATTAATAAAATTGGTAAAGAAAAGAAAAGAATATCATTAGACTGGTAGCAGATGCATGTCACATGGTAGACTTCAACTGTGGTCTTTCCAACTGTGGAATTCATCGGAAGTTTATTCAACAATAAGCTTCATTGGTAGGATTTTTGTCTGTAGGCTTGTAATGATAGATGTTACTCTATGTAACAGTATCTCCTCATCAGTGGACTTTGAACAATAGTCGACTATCTCGACAGTAGGAGTTGTCCAGCGGTAGCCTTCTACTAACAGTAGACTTGTCCAACTATAGGCCTGAACAGTGAGGTTCACAACAGAGGACTTGAGAAAGAGTATGATAGTGAACTTCTAACAGAAGATTTTTCATAATAGTGACCTTGTGACAGTAACTCTTTGTTTGTGAGCTTTGATAAATAAATCAATTGTAGACATGGGATAGTAACCTTGTACCGGTAGGTTCCAACAGTGACTGTAGATCTTCAACGATGATCTTCTAGGATCAGTGACTTCATGTAACAGTGACCTATAATGGTGACCTTGAACAGAACGCTCTTACTAGTAGCCTTTAATAGTGAACATACATTTATATAAATATAAACTATAAGATCATGCAGAAAAGTCATGAGACTTAAGATTATACATTTTTCAGGATAAAATGATTATAAATACAGATTAAAAAAAGGTTAGCAAATGGATTAATTTATCATGATCAATATGTAAAAATGATTTGGGATTATCAAAATAGGTGAGTCCAACAATATGATTCTTGGTACTTGACTTATCATCATGTAAAGAAAAATCATTAGTGACTTGTAAGATTTTTGTAACCTTTTCCTACAATGACTTGGAAGTGGGAGGATGTCATGATGGATTTCATATATTATTTAGTTGGATCAATAATTATGAATGATTTTATCTATATGATTATGTACAAATCAAACTTTTAATCACTTACAACCCATTTGGGCAATACTCTCAACAGAATACTTGGATATGTTATACATGGAGGAAGTGGTTAAGCATTAATGTGTTACTTTTTCTATTGTGTTATAAAGAAATCCGGGATTTACATTAAAATTTTAGAGAGGAGTATAAAACGTGGTGCGAAATTAATTGAAAATGGTTATTTCGTAACATCCTCAAACAAACAGACAATTAAAACTGATTATAGAGACTCTGGAAGACATTCTTAGTAAGGAAAATTGGAACCATGATATATGAGTCCATTTGATGTTATTGAGTGGATTGGTGGATTAGATTATTATTTAAAATTTATACGAAATCATGTTTTAGTGCATGACATGTTTCAAATCTCTCAATTAGGAAATTATTATGTTATTTTTTGTGATATAATGGATTTTGAACTAGATAAATCCTTTTTAGAAGGGCCAATGACAATTATTGATAGAAATGAGATGTTATTCAATGAATGAATTATTCTTTTAGTGATATTTTTTGAGATAATTGAATGATTCAATAAAAAACTTGGCAGAGAGAATACCCTATGGAACAATAATGGATAGTGTTGTTCATAGAGAAGGAATCATGATGACTTTTATGAGATTAGAAATCCAAATGTGGATAGAATGTAATATCTTAGACCTATAAGGTAAGTACCCTATGAGTTTTTCTAGTTTCAGGGTTGATATTTATAGTTTATTTATGGATAAGGATAAATACATAGTCCCCAAAAACATTAAAGATGATTATGCATGGAATATTTTTGGATAGAAAGAAACTCATCCTTAGCTGTAAATTTTCAAAGACTGTATATTTTTTATTTTATAAGGTAAATAGGAATGCATAGTTGGTCAAATGGTCTTAGGTACTATACATCCAAACCATGAATTTTGGTTTTTGTTGTATGTTTTATATTTTTTCAAACCCTTATTAATCTACTTTACCCCTTTTAAACAATATTTTATGACTTTGGGACTCTCTAGGGTTCCTTGGGAATGATTTTGGGCCCTCTTTCCTAATAAAAAATTATATTCTCTCTAAGATTGATAATATAAATGTTAGATTAAAGGTAATATATCAATAATTTTTTTCGTTCTCAGATCAATATATTTATTACCCTTTCTCTTTCAATATCTCTATATATTACTATCATAGAATATTAGATGTAGTTTTCCATAATTTTAGCTCTCAAATCATGAATGGAAGAATCATGTCTTCATGTTCTTAATGATAGGTTTTGATGGATCAGATGTTGATCGCTAACCCAGGATCTAAGGTTTCTTGGATATTTAGTTATTATTCATCTATGGTGGATCCTATTCATTTATTAGTAGATTATGAATCCGTATTAGGTGGTTGATTCTCTTTTTAATTAGTTACTTGATGTAAATATTTGCCAAAAGAAAGTTAAAAAATATATAGGATGTAAATTGAATATTTCTAGATTTGGAAAAAATATGTATTTTAGTTTATTTATAAAAACAATGGTATTTGTTTTAAATATATTTTTCAAAAAAACTTTGTTTTTTCCTTAAATTGGTTTGAATTAAGAAAATGGGTTTTTATAGATTTTTTTTAAAAAAAATGTGAAGATTTTTGTGGGGTGATAAGATGAATTCATTGATGGAAAATGAATATGTAGTGTGAGGAATAGAAAAAAAAATTGATTAATTGCCTTGGATAATAATTTCCATTATGTATTTTATAGACATATATAATGGATATATTTTTGGTAATAACTTTAGTAGGTGATGATCCACAATGTGTGTATTCTAGGATATTTCATAGGTATTTATGGTATATATTTCATTTTTATTAGGTACGTTGGAATTATAAATTTTAATAATGTCTTTGATTTTTGATGTGAAACAAGGAGGGTCATATTTGTTTTAGGAAAACACTAGTTTGAGTTATTGTTCATGTATTAACTTGGATTTTTCAATATTTTTAGGATAAACTATTTTGTTTTAAAAAATGTTAAATTTTTTTCAATGACATTGACTACATTGTGTGGAATAGATATTACATGGTAATTTATGGGTTCCAAATGGGTAATTCTAAGTGGTTAGTCACATACTCAACCTACACACACATCTAATTGTGCATAAAGATGTATATTTTCATGTCATACAAAAGGGTATTACTTCAATGAATATTAGTAATAAATCTCAGGGCCTCTGTTAATTGGGGATGTGAAGGTATTCAAATGTACATTTTTTGAGGTGGTATGCTATCCATGGTAGAAACAAATAATTTTTTGGGTTGTTTGTATAACGACCCTATGTTTTCTTACATGACTATAACATCATTTTTAAGAAAAAAAACATAATAGAGACACAAGTCCAGGATCAAAAGTATTAGTGTCTTGGGAAAATTAGGCCCAAAAACAACTTGTACATAATAAAACATAAAAATTTATTTAATTACTTCTTCTTTATACTTATAAAATATCATGTTCTTCTTATTATATGTAATCACATGAAGATATACATCAAAGATATGGGTTAGCTAAAATCCTAGTAAGAGGATGAATAAGGTAATTGAATCAATATAACATGGGTAAGAATAATCATTATAATAATATCATAATCAAAAAACCATAATTAGTATCATGAGGTAAACATGTTATAAAGTCATGGAATATAGAAATTCATAAAAATGGAACATCATGTCATAGTGGTCAAATATTACACATAGTTGTGAACAAAGCTAGCATCATGTTCATGCATAACATATGTGCGTAATCATAACATCATCATTTTCAAAAAATATAGCATCATGATAATGAATATTACCCATTATCTCAGAAGATAAATCACATTAACCGATGCATTTGAGGGATATTTACTTCCAGGCCTACCAATCACATCATAATATTTACATAATCATGCGTGCCACATAGAATATATAAAAATCATAGTCATTAAATAAACCATGGAAAGTAATTGGATTCATAATGATTTAGTCAACCATAATTTTAAGAATAAACTTATGGTTCCCAAATGAACTAGGGAAAACATATTCATAATTATCATCATCATTCTTGAGTGAATAAGAAACAACTCAAGATGAAAAAAAGATGTGTTTTGGAAAGGATGTTTTTTTGGAAAATCATCATAATTGGATTGTAAATAAAGGTAGAATAATGTATATCAAAAAAATAAAATAAAAGTGAAGAATTGTGAAATGATATTTAAGAAATAATATTTGAATATAAATACCTAAGATGTCAATAAAGTGGGATAACCCAAAGAAAATGAGTTGGGTTCGAGAATCCCCTTGCCTTAATTTCTTTTTTTTTCGTCTCTTTTGTTCCTCATGAATAATAAACATAGGATTTGTAAAACATAATTATATAAGTGAATTATGTTAATTTGTTAAATTAATTATTCATTATAATTATTGGATTATATTTTATAAAACTCTATGTTAAATGTGAACTATTTTGATATCATTTTTTCATTAAATTTTCACGTTTTGTTTCAATTTCACAAATTTTGTTTAAAGTAATTTATACATTAGTATAATTAATTATAGAATAATATAATAAATACAATTATATATATATATATATATTATATAATTAATAATATCTTTACATTATTGTGGTTATAAATTTTGACATGGAAATGTCTAAGTAGGTGGTTAACCGACCATTGATGAGACATTGTTGGAAGAGCATGAAAGAGAAATTTGAAATTTATATATATTGTAAATATGATACTTGTAGTAGGTTAAAATATATAATATAATGTTACATTACTTACTAATTAATATTATATGTTTTTTGTGAAAGTGGTGGTGAAAAAAAGAAATATAAGAAGAAAGAGGAATAAAAAAAGAGGAGTTGATTGAAACTTACTTAATCCTTAGTGTAGCTTCTCATGTACAACACTAAAAACCCCTTGATGTTTGGAGTTGGATTACTACATAAAGTCCCTAAGTATTATAAGGGGAATGATATAAAAGATTTTTGTAGAGTTTAATATTTTTCAAGTGAGGGATGAGTGGTATTCCAAGAGGTGGAAGTGGGGTTATTTATACTTTAGGAGAGAGGTATTTTTAGAATAAAATATTAAATAAAATAATATATCAAAGGTAAAACTTATAATAGGGAATTATTGACAATATAAATAATATATAAATATAATACGATGGTTTTTAGGACTTTAAACCTATTTATAATTTGAATTAACAGGTTTATTAAAAATTGAAGTGTAAAGAAAAAAAAATTGTTATTTTATGGGATCACTTTTGACTTTAGGTTTTGAAAAATGCTTTTTTAGATTTGGAATTTATGTTTCTTTTATTTTAGTGAATAATTTATAAAACTAAGTATATCATGGCTAAAAATATATTTATATAATGTATTACGTCATTATTACATCATGAATGATGGAATTTAAGATATAATGGTTATGTGAAGAACAATATTTTTACTATTCACCCAAAAAATGGTGTACTTCAGAAAATTACCAAAAAAGAAACCTTGGAAAATTTCGACATGATTATTTCAAAAATGATATTAATTTTATCCAAATAAATTTCTAAAATTGGTAATTTTAATTTTTAATATAAAAATTATAACTTTTAAAAAATTCTTTGAAATACAGTTTATTAAAAATATGTTAATATTTTCTTTGAGTTTTTAATCATGATATTTATTTTATGGAAATATAATATTTATATTTAATTAAATTAATCAAGATAAAAATTATTTATTTAAAAAATTATTATTTTTATGTAAAATTACTATTCCAACGGTTAGGTTGTTATTCTTAACTATCAGGTTACTATTCCAATGACAACATTATTATTCCAACAGTAAAATTACATCCTATAAATATCTTTATTATTCAACTAAATTATTCTCAAGGTTCTATATTTCCATTTTCTATAATATTTATTGGTTTAATAATATTTTGTTTCATTTCTATAGTGTTGTCCATGGGGATGATAATCCTAATAGATTAGGGTGATACAAATTTTCTCATTTTAGATTTTCTATTTTATATTTTTGGACAATTATAGTGTTTATTACTTTAATTAGTTTTGTAGATGACTAATTTAATAGTATTTATTAATGGAATAATTTTTTATCAAATTATTGATGTGTAAAATACTATATAGTATATTATAACACAAATTTTCTTTGAGAGAAAAATATCATTTATAAAATTTTGGTTGTTACATTCTTCACCACTTTAGAAATTTTAGGTTCTAGTTAAAGCAGAAGTGTGCGATGAGTAGTTCCAAATTATGCCTTTTTTCATGATTGATGATCAATCTGAGATCTACATGATAATAAATTACATGATTAATGAAATTGAATCAAAGAAAATAGACCAGAGATAAAACGTCAGAACTAGAGGGAGGATTATCACATATTATTTATAATTAATTTCATAAATTAAAATAATTACCTTGTTGGAATTACTTATTTATTGATGGATCTAAAAATAGATCTGCATTGCACCATCGTTTTATTATAGGAATCTAGATAATATTCCCTCTAATGATGATCCACATGTGTTCCAAAAATCATTAAAATCCGTCGTAGGAATATCCTGGTGCTAGAATAAAAGATCATATCGCTTGAATAATCCACCTTTAATCACCATGATAACTACTTATAAAGCATTATTCTTGATCTGTCTTTAATTGAGAATGATAGGTGAAGGAAGAAAATGCTATGTTCTTATAAGCGTTCTCGGGTAAGTGAGATCTCTATGTCTTGAGGGAATTCTGCAAATTTGTTGTGCATAACCAAAACAAATCAACTGTCTTGGATAGAAAGTAATATAATTGGGTTTATAAATTTATAAGGTTAGAAATAAATAATTTCAGAAGTTCCCCTTTATTATTTATTTAATCCCTTGTGAAACCCCATGTCTATAATAATAATAATAATATTATTTCCACGAGATACATTTAACTTGTGAATTAAATTAAATACTATTTAATCAAATAATATTCAATATATATTATCTCTAACTGGACCTAAATACTCAATCATCCATTCCTCCATAATATTTATAAGGACTTTAATAATGAATATTTATTTATTAAATAAATATCACTGCATTATTATCCAATAAATAAATAAATAAATATTATATTCACTAAATAACAAATAAATATTTATTAGATACTCTCTTTCACATTATATTCTCTCAAATAACTGGTAAAAAATTACATGTGATCAAGTAATCATGAATAAATAGCAATTCACATGTAGGAATTATTTTTATTCAGATTTTTAAATAATATATAATAATATATTATTTTACTGAGATCTTAGATACACTTAGTGTGTGAATCTCTAGGCCTCATTCTCAGTGACATTAGGGGAAGCAACCTAATGTCCAATTTTAGAATATAGAAACATTACAAGGAACCCAAAGAGAAAAGAATTAATGTTTCAATGACATAATATATTGCACAAATTCTAACTATGAAATATAATCCCTTTATCACAATATCTCTAATCAGGAAGGTTTCATTTCGGTGCCATCTACCTATATGACAAATGTATATTTCTTTGACTTACCAACAATTTAACTTTCTTATAGAACACCATATCCATGGATTTATTTATGATATATCATTTCCATAAAATGTCCCAAGATATCAAATTCCATTAAGTAATATAAGGGGAGAATCATTTATTACATTATTTTTTAATACAACATTACTCATGATGCACCCAACATATCCTACCTCACCGTGAACATCTTTCATCTTTATTTTCATCAATACATCAAATTACATGACTCATAATTATCATTTATATTAATATTAAATTATAAGAATCAATACACACATCCATAGATATGAACATCTAATGACACATATAAATGTGGCTTTCCTACTAGCAGGTCTCATTCTCATAATATCCTATACTAGATATTATCAAGGGAGTACACCCTGAGATGATGCCTCAAATTTCTATGATTATCCACTCCTAATAGACAATATCATTTTCTTACCTCAAATGATATGATTAATTTATAGAACATATATTCCACAATAGTGTCATATCACTTCTGGGTTCCCATCATAGCGGGGACTACTTTGACCTTTTAGTATGACAACCACTCTTAGAATATTATCACATACTATGTCACACATAAGAGAAACAATGATGTGATAAAGAGTTTATTAATATTCCAAACCATGAATACATGTTATCATAAAGTTCATGGAAGTTAGTTTTAGGGAACTAACTTCAACATACTCCAACTTTCACTAGATCCAACTACTGAAAACCTTTATTCCACTAGCTATCAAATTATACTCATGCTTATACTAATACATTCCTTTAGTTAAGGGGTCTACTATGTTCTCTTACTTGGGTACTCTTCTTATTTTAACTTCAACCTTCTAATAAAAATTAATAAAGAGGTGATACTTTCAAAGTACATGATTTTTCCATTGGTGTTCCCTTGTCTCTTTTTCAAGAGCCACTGTTGTAGTATTATCATAATATAATGAGATATGTTATTTACTTCTAGGTACGGCATCATGATCCTGGACAATTTTTTATATTCAAATAGCTTCCTTGGATGCATCAGAAGCCACTACATATTCGGAATTCACTATATACTCACTGAGAACTGGATACTTTGATATCTTCCAGATCACAACTTCTCTACTGAGATAGAAAACATATTTTGATCGAAACTTCAAATCATTCTTGTCTATTTAAAAAACTACCATCAATATAACCCCTAATGACCAGCTCCTTGTCTCCTCCATACACCAAGAAAATATCCTTATTTATTCTCAGATACTTGAGGATAACCTTAATAGCAGACCAATGTCATTATCTTGGATTTTCTTTATATATTTATACCATGTTCAATTCATAGGAAACATCAAGTCTAGTACATAACATGGAATACATGATTGATCCTATTTCGGAATATTATGGGATCTTACTCATTCTATCTTTCTCCTGTTGTGTCTGAGGAAACATTTTCATAAATAGATTTAAACCTTTTGATACTGGATACAATCCTATATTGTATTGTCCCATACTAAATATATTTAGAATCTGGTCAATATATGTATTTTGACATAGTCCAAGAAGCCACCTGGATATATCATGAATGATCTTGATCCCTAAAATTTAGGTTGATTAACCAAAGTCCTTCACGGAGAAATATTTCTTTGACCAACCCTTAACAGATTGTAAGATAGGTATGTCATTTATAATAAGCAACACATCATCAACAAATTCTACTAAGATAATGACCACATTCACATTAAACCTGTTGTAAACACATTACTCACATTGATTTTTAATGAAACCAAATTATTTTATAGATTCAACGATTCAAATGTTCTATGACATGGATTCTTTCTTCAATCTATAAATAGATCTCTACAACTTGAAAAATAATTTTTTAATCACTTAGAGTCACAAAAAATTATGGTTGTGTTATATATATATGCCTTCATGAAGGTTACCATTAAATAATATAGATTGGAAATCAATATTCCAAATCTTATATTCATGGTAAAATGTTATAGAAAGTATAATTCTGATGGACTTAAACATGGAAACTAGTGAAAAGGATTCATCATAGTCAATTTTTTGAAATTATTTAAACCCTCAATCCATTAGTGTTTCTTTTTTGGTATTTAATTTACCTTCTATGTCCAGTTTTCTCTTGAATACCCATTTTCACCATATGGACCTTACATCAACTAGAATATCGACTAGAACCCAAACCTTGTTCTGATACATGGATCCATTTCATAATTTATGGATTCTTTCCATATTTATGTTTTTGATCTCTCTACTAAATCTTTGTAGGAGAGAGGTTCATAATTTTCAAACAATAATGAAACACCATATTCGTTGACTAGAAAATATTATCTCTCTAGTTATCTTACCTTTATTTTTCTTATACACAGTACTTGTGTTTTGGAAGCTAATTCTTCCACAAGGAACTATAGAACCTGTTCCTATACCAACTATTGTGTATCTTGAACATAAACTTTATTGAAGTCAATATTTCTCCCAATATCCTTTTTTAGGATATGCTCCCTCTCAAGAAATATGTCTTGTTTAGTGATAATCAATTTCTTATCTGAGGGGTTTTATAGGTAGTATCACTTTCTTTCCTTGGGATAACCTTTAAAGATACACTTTGTTCCCCATGGTTCTAGTTCTTTTCCTATGAAGGAATTAACAAATACCTCTCAACCCCATATGCATGTATGAAACAAAACTAGTTTCTTTACACTCCACAAATCTAAGTGAATTCAATTACTACTTTTTTTGTTACTCGGTTTAATGTGTACGTCATAGTTTGTAATGAATATCCTTGAAAGGATAATGTAATATCTACATGAATCATCCTCAAGATTACTATGTATAACAAGGTATGATTCCACCTTTCACTAATACCATTCCACTATGGTGTGTATGGTGGAGTGAGTTGAGATGGAATCCCAAACTCCCGTAGAACATCAATAAACATTTGGTAATGATATTCACCTCCTTATCTGATTGAATATTCCTTATCTTCTTTCTAATATGAATCACTACTTCATTATTGGATTCATTGAATTTCTCAAAGGACTCAAACTTATACCTAATTAAGTAGACATATCCATATCTACTCAAGTGATCAATAATAGTTATGTAGTTAGAATATCCACCTCTATTTTCTACAAGAAATGGTCCACACACATTAGTGTGTAAAAATACAAGAAGCACTATGTCCCTTTCACCATATACATAAAAGGGTTATTTGGTCATTTTTCTTGCTAAAAAATAATGACATATTTCATGTGGTTTTAGCTCAGTAGAGTCTAAATAACCATCTTGATAGAGATTTTTTAAACACTTCTTTTTTAAATAACCATGATGGTTATGCCATAACTAGGTGTTATGTGAGTCATGTGAACATGATTCGTTATCAATTTACAATACCTTGTTTTCATAATTTAATACATAGAGACCATTATTTAAATGTTCTATACCATAACAAATATTATCTTTATAATGAAACAAATTCTATTTCCAAACTCGAAAATAAACCCATTTGTATCTAGGCATGATGCATAAATTATGTTCTTGGTAACCATTGGTACATAATAACAATATTTTAAAACCGAAAATAATTTATTTTGTAGATGAAATGTAGTAGTCTATAATGGATAGAGTAGCTAGCCTCACACCATTATCAACTCTCAGACCTACCCCTACTCTAGAAATATTTCAGAATCTACTTGGTTTCTTTATTTGGATACAAATGTGAGAACCATAAGCTATATCTAATACCCAATTCATAGATGTTTTAATATTACACTCAATAAAAAAGGCACCTTTAGCTTCCCATTTATTCTGGGTGCAATTCCTCTTCCAGTAGCCTGAATTTCCACATGAAAAACACACTGACTCATTTTCCTTACCCTACCTATCGATCTTCCTTTTCTTGGAAGGATGGTTCTTAGAGGCTTTAGACTTATTATGAGTCTTGGCACCCTTTTCCATTTTCTTAGTTTTCTTATTAACTATAAGGACCACTAGTTATTCATGACCATGTCCTTATCCACTTAGAGAATGAATGTAAGTAGTTCTAAAAGTATCTTCTCATTATTTCTCATATTTTAATTAATGATAAAACTAGATAAGGTCTTGGGATGTAATGAAATTATGAGATATATATACAACTCATCCAAGAATTTAATCCCTAAGATGTCTAAGAATTCAATGCAACCAATAAGATTGAATACATGAGGCCTATCTGGCACAAACTCTCCCAGATTAGTTGTAAAAAAATAATTAGAGGTCTTTTACCTCTATTATCTTAAATTCTCTTAATAGAGATCCTAAAGGTGATACATCATTCTATATACATCTATGTTATAATGTTTCTTCAAAAGATCATTAGTTATAGGTGAAAACATGAAACATTGAACATCTATGGAATTGTTCATGTAATTCCCATAGAGTTTTAACTCTTTATTACTAGCCTAATTTCTAGGAACTTTAGGAATAGGTTCTTCTAAAACATATAATTTCCTTTTATGGTGAAGGATAACATGTAAACACCTTTTCTACTCTTAGAAATTTGTGCCAATGAGAAGGTTTTATTTATAATGTATGGATCACAGTGATATGTTTGGAGTAATTTTATTATTGTTTCTACAAATAAGATGAGTATAATTTTAGTAATTTATCTAAAAATATTTAGAAAAATAAATAAATTTTATTTTATTAGTCTCCCACTATTTTATCAAAACCCAATATCAATCACCATTGGCTTCAGAATATCCAATTTCTTGGAAATTCTAGTGGTAAGTATCTATATTCCACTTCTAATTACCCCAACATTGGTCAGTCAACAAACATGAATGGTTTTAGGTAGGAATTCCAATTTCCAACTTCATTAACCCAACGTTACTTGACATATTATTTGGACTCCCCAATCCTAAAACCCTTAAATTGTATTTCCTCAACCATTGTCTCTCATTTACACTAATTCCTTCTTTGGTTTTCAACCCTTGATGTGAACTAAATTAAGACAACCCAAAATTTGATGTTAGAATTCCCCAATAATTTATATCACCCCAACTTTGGATGGTCAAGCACTTTGAACTATTGTTTTAATTTAACTGAATTAGTGGAAGACTATACCAAATTAATATATATTATTGACCAATTTTATCCTTTTATGCATAAATATCCAATTATTATCTTTATCACATTCTTGTTAATATTAAGTGCATTTACTTAACTGATTAACTATTTCTTAGATAATATTTACACATAAACCAATTTATTTTAGTTTTATCTTGAAATATTATTAATTTCATTAATTTATGTGATCAAAACAAAACATATATAATGAAATAACCATGAAACGCGAAAAAAAGAAAGTAATAAATAGTTATGATAATGTGATTTTACTAATGGTTAGTTTATCTAGCAGTTGATAAACTAACTGTTGACCTAGGAGAAGAACACATTGAACCAATTAAGGTTTGTGTTACAACTTTACACTTTTCCACCTATGAATCTATCTCGGATTGGTTTAAGCTCATATCCAAACTAAAACCTCATCCACTAAGTTAGACGAGCAATATATTACATATTCTTTTAATCACATGCAAGTGAGGGTAATAAGGGGTTTTTATAAAAGAAACCATGGGAACTTGGACCTTACATAATAAGAGGAGAGAAGGAATGAAAGCCAAAAATTTAATTTAATAATAAATTAAATGATATAAATCACATTCTAATGTTTGTTCTATACCCAGGATCATCAACATGCATGCAAAAAATTACACATTTAACAAAACTAGCATTAAATTATTAATTGTTCTTATTTAAAATAAATTTCTCTTGAATCAATTAATTATTTTCTTTAATTATTCAATTATCTTATCTTAACTATCATCCGAATTTACTTGATATTCTCATCCATCATAATTTTAAATAAATTAAATAAATTTATTTAAAATTAAATTGGTACATACATATACCTTAGAGGAAACATGGTGAATACCCATCTGAATCTTCTCATCATGTATTATACTCATATACTATTTACTCTTGTGACATATGAAATACATGAATTATCACGTACTTTTAATGACCTGTACTATCAACTTAATGATTACACTAATTACAAGATTTTTCTATCATGTGTTATGCTTCAATGTACCTAGAGTAAAATTTTTAATACAATTCAAACATGATATGCATATATGAACATTACATAGATATTAATTAAACACACACACAAACACATACACAAACACAAACACACACACACACATATATATATATTTATTAAATCCAATCACATGGCATGTACTATCAACTTAATGTTCACATAGAAACACATGTTGATGAGGTTTACTTTGTATACTAAATTATTTTTAATTATACATAATTTGGTATAAGTACACGGTGTGTATAGGTGAGATACATGGTGTGTACGTCTGTGACCATTTATCTGAGGCACATGCCTAGGGAATCGGCATATAGATCATGCTTCAGAAAATTGGAGTACTTGGAATTTATAAATGGATACACGGTGTGTGGTATCTGATTTATGTGGCCATAAGTTATATAGGCCATGTATGGAAATTCATGGCCCATTTGTGACTTTAATCACTACACACTATATATGTGGCTCACAATGCATATACTCTAGCAGAACATATATTATATTGGACAATTCAACATGTGGTGCAACGAATTAAATTCATAGCATGTATTAAATTCACACGGATTGAATTAATTCTAAATTAATTATTGGTGCATTGAACACATGTACACGGTGTGTAAATCTGGTTAGACGATGAGTACTGCTATGTTATCTAGACAGAATCCTTAGCACCTCCAGATGAGTTCTTTGATTTTATGTCATTCATAAAATTAATTATTTTGATTAGATATTTGAGAAATGAAGGATGAAAAATTAGATCTCACAATTCAGATTAAAAGAATGAATAAACATGAATTGAAAACTAAATAAAAAATGCATAAATAATTCAACGATCATTAAATAATTATAAATAATTATAAATAATTATGTGACCACACTGAAAACACTTGTAGGTTTTGGGAGAATAGGAAGCATGCAATGGGTCATTCCCAAAATTGCTTTTTTTCATTATTAATGACCAATCTGAGATCTACACGATAATAGATTCCATGATCAGTAGAATTGAATAAAAGAAAAAAGAAAATAGATAAAAAAATAAAATTATAGGGAGGATCAACACATATTATGTATGATTAATTTAATCAATTAAAAGAATTACATTGTTGTAATAATTTTATCATTGATGGATATGACAGTAGATCTGCATTTAACTATCATTACACTATCAGAATCAAGAAGATTATCTCTATTGATGATCCACACAAGTTCCAAAAACCTCCAAAAATCACCATATGAATATATGTGAGAGAGCATGGAATATCCTACCGCTTGTGTTATACACCTTTGATCACCATGAGAACCACTTCCAATGAGTTATT
The DNA here is from genome assembly GCA_963277665.1 of Viscum album. Classification (NCBI taxonomy): domain Eukaryota; kingdom Viridiplantae; phylum Streptophyta; class Magnoliopsida; order Santalales; family Viscaceae; genus Viscum; species Viscum album. The sequence goes on along the minus strand of OY728165.1, from coordinate 165,214,307 downwards.
CTTTATCTCTTTTGATTTGAGAGTGGGAGGTGGAGGAAGATTGCTCTCCATTCTTAGGTGAATTCTTGGAAAAGATAGCTATATAGGGCTTGAGAGGATTCTCCAAATTTGTTGTTCATAACAAAAAAATGAATATGATTAGCTAGAAAATAATATAATTATGTTTATATATTTCTAGAGTTAGAAATAATTAATTTCATAACTCCCCCTGTATTATTTATTTAATCTCCTGAAAAACCCCATGTTTGTTATAATAATAACATTATTATTTCCTTAATATGCTATTACATTTCCAATTAAATTAAATATTATTTAATAAAATAATATTCAATATATATTATTTCTCACTGGACCTAAAAACTCAGTCTGCCATTCCTCCATAATATTTATTGGGTTTTGAATAATAAAAATTTATTTATTAAATAAATATCACTATATTATTTACCAATAAATAAATAAATATCAAATTCACTAAATAGAAAATAAATATTTATTAAATATTATACTTTTCATTATATTCTCTTGAATAACTTGTGACAGAATACATGCGATCAAGAAAACATGAATAATTACTAATCCACATGCGGGAATAATTTTTATTCAACTTGTTAAATAATAAATAATACTATATTATTTAACTTAGATTCTATATACACTTAGTGTGTGAAAATTTAGACCTATTCCTCAATGGAATTAGTAAAATCATCCTAAATCCATGTTTAGAATCTAGAAACATGAAAATGAACCTATGGAGAAAGAATTTAATGCTGTAATGACATAATACCTTACAAATATGGTTAATGTGTAATATAATCCTTTTATCTCAATATCTATAATAAAATAGGTTTCATGATGGTTCCATCAACCTTTGATATCGATGTATCTTTCTTCGAATCCCTAAAAATTGAACTTTCTAATAGAACACCATGTCCTTGGATTTAATTAGGATATATCACATCCATCAAAGGGCCTGATATATCAACTTTATTTAAAGAAAAAAAGTAAAAAAATCCTTTCTCGCATTTTCGTTAATGCAATATTACTCATGATGTACCGAACATATCCTACTTTAACACAAACATCTGTTATCATGGTTTTTGTCAATACATCAATGAAATATATAAATGTGTATTTCTTAATATAGGGTCTCATTCTTATAATATATGAAACCAAATATTATGAAGGATTTACACCATGAGAAGATTCCTCAAATTCCTCTAGGTATCTACCTATAATATCCTATATCATTTGTTTCCCTCAAATGATATCATTCTTCTATAGAAAATATATTCATGAATAGTGTAATAACACTTCTGGGTTCCCATCATAGCAGGTAACTACTATGACCTTTTAGTGTGTCAAATATTCATGGGACATTATCACATAATAGTTTACTCAGAAGAAAAATCATTTTTTGGCAATGAGTTTATTAATATTAAAAAACATGAATAAAGGTTATCATAAAGTACACAAAATTTTGTTCTAGGGAACCAAATTCAAAAGAAATTTTATCCCATAAATTTCAACTCGTATTCTCAGTTGATAATACTTGAGGGGATTTCTATTTCATTGTTTTATCTAGTTCCCATGTCACCTATTCGTACTTATTATTACTCTAAAATACTTTGAAAAGGCATGTTTTCTTTTTTTTCATAGAACCTTGTCTCAATGATCCAAGATCATAACTAAATACTCTTTATTTGAGAGGCTATTCTCATGTTTTAGCACCTCTAGATTGATTATGTGCGAGGGATCAAGTATAAATTCTTCATGATTAATATTTGGAACAAATCATGAACTTGATCCATACATGGTGGAAGTGAAATATGGTATTCCACTACACTTATATGAAAAAGAAAAGGGTCTAATGTACATTGGCGTAGGATTACCTCTCTTTCGAAACCGTATGACTCTCTCATATGGTGATATTTGAAAGAAATATCTTCCCCCCACATCAAACTCCAAGTCCCTTCAACATTTGTCAGCATAGCCCTTTTTATGACTTTGAGTAGCATTTATATGTTTTTGGATTTCTTGAATCTCTTTTTTCATCTCTTTTACAAGGTCATATCTAAGTAGCTTTCATTTCCCAATATCATCTGAACAAGTTAGAGTTCTACATAATTTCCCATAAAGAGATTTATATGGGGCATTTGAATACTCGAGTGGAAGCTATTGTTATATGAGAACTCAACCAATGGAATATGTTGACCCATCCATATTTTAATTCATTTGAGTTGGAATGTATCACATCCTTAAGAATATAAATAGTTTTTTCAAATTGGACATCTATTTGGGGTTGATACGACATGATAAAATTCAATTCATTACTCAAATAATGTTGAATCCATAACTAGAATTTAGAGGTGAACCTTGGATCATAATCAGAGATAATCAAAAGTGGAACCCCATGTAGACTCACCAATTTACATATATCTTGGAAAGTTTTTCATGTGAGAAAATATTTTTGAATAATAATGGAGTGGGAAGTCTTGGTGAGTTGATCCACCACAACCCATATCACATTATTTACTTTTGATATCTTCAGGATGCTAGTGAAAAAGTCCATGGTGGCATTATCCCATTTACACATGATTATAGGTATTGGTTGCATCATCCCATTGGACTTATATTTCTCTAATTTAACTTGCTAACATACCAAATTTTTTGAGATATAATCCTTCATCTCATTATTCATATTTTCCAACTCAAAGTGTTCTTGAATATCACAATACATTTTGGGACTTTTAGGATGGATAGATAAAGGTGATTTATGTTCATTATATAATAGATCCTTATTTATATCAAGTTATGAAGGGAAAAAAATCCTCATTCCAAACTGAATCACACCATAATCATCAATGTGGAACTCATGTAGATTCCTTTCCTTTATTACTTTCACCTTCTTTGGTAGCTCCAGATCATCCATTTTTTCCTCTTTGATCTTCTTTTTCATAGATGGTTGGGAAAATACTTAGGAATGGTTGGATTAATTTTTTGTTGTTATGATTTTTGGATCCAACCATTTCATATCTAAGAAGACAGGGTCTCCCTCAATCCGAATAATGGACAGATTAGTAGGTTGTTTTCTACTTAGAGAATCAGCTACCTTGTTTGCCTTTCCCAGATGGTAGTGAATAAAGATATCATAGTCATTGACTAGATTTAACCATCTTCTTTGACACATGTTGAGATAATTCTATGATATTATATACATTAGAATCTTATAATCGATATATATATTTCACGCTTCTCACCATAGAGACAGTTCCACCAAATCATCAGAGTGAAGATCACAACTACTAACTTCATATCCTGTGTTGGGTAGTTATGCACATAGATCTTTATCTGTCATGAGGAATAGGTTATCAGATTATCATTTTGTATGATTAAGTAATCCAATTATTTATTTTAATAATCACTATATATCACAAAACCTTCTCCATTTATTGGTAGTGTGAGTATAGGTACAGTGATTAGCCTCTTCTTGATCTCCTTGAATCTTCCCTCACATTATTCTATAAATACATAATTTACCCATTTCAATGTTAACTTAGTTAGTGGGATAGGAAAACAAGATAAGTTTCTCAATAAAATAATTAATACCTTACTATGATAAGATAAATACAAATTTCTAGGACACTAGTGGGTCTGGGCCTTTCCTCAATTAAATTTTTCTTTGAAGGCCCCACAAAAACTCCCCCATTTGTGATCACGTGCCCCAAGAATGTGACTTGATACATCCCAAAGTCACAATTTATGAACTTAGCATACATTTTCACCATCAATAAAGTTTCTAACATAATCCTTATATATTCTTCATGTTCCTCATTTCTCTTGGGGTAAATGAGAATATCATCGATAAAAACTACAGAATGTTTTTTTGAGGTAGTCTCTAAAGTTTTATTAATCAAATCCATAAATATTATAGGGAAATTAGTAAGTCTGAAGGTATTCACTATGAAATCATAGTGCCCATACCTTGTATGGAATTAATTATTATGAATATATTCCTTCTTCACCTTCAATTAAGGATATCCAAAATGAATATCCAACTTTGATAAGTACTGATCTCCACATAGTTGATCATAAACGTCATCAATACTTGGAAGAGGATAATTTATCTTTATGGTAATCTTTTTGAGCATTAAATTATTGATATAAATCTACATTGATCCATCCTTTTTCTTCAAAAACATCACTAACACACAATAAAGAAATTCACTAGGGAATATGAACCCTTTTTCCAAATTCTCTTTCATTTACTCCTTTAACTCTTCCAGTTTGATTGGGGATGAACTATAATAGAATTTTGAGATAGGATTAGACATGGGTATGAGGTCTATTGAGAACTCTACCTCAGGATATAGGGGGATTCTAGGTAACTTTTTAGGAAATACATCTGTTTATTCTCTATTAATATGAATTTCCTCTTATTTAATACCTTCCTTTGACTCAAACATTTGGAAAAGGTATGCTTATTCATAGGGTATGAAAACCAACACCATTGATGAATTTTTCAAAGGAGATTCATGATCTACCATAAATTTTTAGAGTAACATTGGATGGTTTAAAATATGAAAAGATATTTCCTTTTCCAGATAGTTTATGTGAGCTATATATTATGAGATACAATCTATTCATAATATATCATCGAATTCTATAAAGAGAAGTATTATGAGATTCCTGGGAAGAATCTTCCCATAGATGATTACATGAGAAGTTTCCAACATTTGGGTTACAATGATTGAACCAATAGGTGTTTTTATAGATATATTTACTTCAAGGTATCAAGGATTAAATTCAATATTTTTAGATAACTTATAGGATATAAAAAAATGTGTAAAACCAGAATCAATTTTTTTTCACTATTGAGTGAATTGGAAGTGTACCTTATAGGAATTAATTTTCATGCAGCACTTTAGTAGTACTGATGGAACAATATTTCCCTTTATTCATTGGATTTGGTGGTTTCTAACACAGATTACCCTCAAGGACCCATGGTTTAGTGCATTGGTTTCCCCAAATCAATTTTTTCATTTTTTTCACAAACCACTTTAAGGTTCAATGGGAACCTCACAATACAAGATAACAAATACAAAAATTTTAAACACCACAAACTTTAATGGAATACAAGATTCAAAAATAACCACAAAATATCAAAATTCAACTTCAAATTTAAAATTCAAACACATCATTCAGAAAAGACACACATCAACACCTTAAGCCTCATCTTCCTTGAGCCATGGTCCCTGAATCATAACCGAGATTCACAATCAACCCATCGTCAACATCAACATCACTGGAAATCAAAATCAATTAGATAATATCATCATCAATAGTAAAAAAACTGAATACCTTCAAGATATATAGGGGGCATCTCCCCCAAACTATCAAACAAAACATCAGATAACTAGTAAGGAAAAAAAATAAAAATCACCTGGAACATTGAACTATTGGAATTTTTTCAACCATTTAAACTCACATCACAAGACACCTTGAAAATCACTATGAAAATATAAATGGGAAGAGAGTGGATGAATCCTATCGAAAGAGAATATTAGGAACAATCATCATTGAGTAGAAACACCAACACCAAAAACTATTATTGTCATCAAGGATAAAAAACTTAAACAATCTCAAATTGCCCTCAGCTCCATCATGACATACCAAGATGTGGTCATGAGTTTTGGGAGAGGCCAATAAAAGAGATTATGAAGGACCTCGCTACTAGGGAACCTAGTATTGAGAGAGATCTAAATATTGGATGCTTGGAAGAATGATGAGAAAATAGAATGAAGATAATCCCAATCTGAGATCAATGAAAATGGGGAAAGAAGAAAATGCCTATGAAGAGAGGAGAGAATATAAAAAAACCATAAGAACACTATTAAGGGATGGGGGAGTGTATCAGGAAGAGAATGAGGTGAAACCCTAGAACATGAGAGGCTAAAAATAAGTGTAATACTCCAAATCAGGAACAAGAAGGGGGAATAAAAAATGGATAGAGAGAAAATGAACACTCTACTGAGGAGGGATAATATGAGGAACTATGCATTAGAGGACATGATTTCTACATATATTACTAAACAGACACCCACCTAAATAAAGAACAACAAATAGATAAAAGTTAGTGACCTTCTATACTATACATTAAGAATTTCTTCACCCCTTTGAGTCAATTCCCATGATGTTTCTTCCCACATTTTTGATATGTGGGTATTTGGAACCTCTTTACTCCTTTTTTATTTGACCCACCAGATTGAAATTCCACTCTTCCATTTTTATCTCCATAACCATGAGTTCATTCTCCAAACTCCATCTCTACTTTGAGAGCACATTGAACTACTTCTTCATAACTCCCAAAGTATCATATAGTTAGAGCATATCGAAGGTGTGATTTTGAACAACTAAATAATCTATCTATTTTTATATCACCATAGATAAAAAAACCCAATCCAATATTGAAAGAATTTTGTTCCTTTCCTTCTAATATATAACAAATTCACCTTTATTTTACTTCCACTCTATGAATTCCATCTACATTAATGTTCGAAGGGTTTGAGGGAAATACTTGTTAAGAAATATTTTCTTAAAGTATTCCCACTCCATCTATTCCATTTCATCCTTCAACTTGGGGTTATTTATCAACACCTACCACTGATCGACTTCTCTTTATAAATGATAAATGGAAAGTGTCACCTTCTCTTTCTTAGAATAGTGGATCACAAAAAAGATCACATACATTAAGTCAACCCACTATTCTATTACTAGTTGATCAGAAGATCCACTAAATGTTGGTGGTAATTTCTTTATAAAATACTCGATGGCTAGTTTATCATTCTTGGGTGAAGGATGACATTACACATGGTTATGGTTATTATTCATAGACTGAGAAATCTGGGTAAGAATTACTATGAAGTTTTGAACTCCTCCTCTCATGGCATTGGGGATGTCATTTGGGAAATCATTGTATTTTTCCTAACATGAGATTTTGTTTAGGTTTCTCCTGGTTCCCAAAATTTTATAAATAGAAAGGTTTTCAAAAAAATATAAGTTAACAAACCATGAATAAATAATTTATTATTTTCCACAATTAACTATAAAGGCATATCATATAGAATTCCAATGTTTATCCTTTTTCTTAAACAATGTTTCTTGGATGTTTACATATAATAAGTATTATCATAATAAATTTCAAAAATATTTTCTAATAATAATTCAAAAATTTACTAAACTATATTTGTAATACCAACTACATCGACCTTATTTTTTCATACATGACTATTAAAACATTTTTAAGATAAACAACGTAAAAGAGATACATGCTCAAGATCAAAAGGTTTAGTGTATTGGGAAATTTAGGATTATATATAACTTTTACATAATAAAACATAAAAAATTATTTAAATCCTTCTTTCTCTATCCTTTAAAAATCACAAATTCTCTATAGTACATGTAATCACCTGAGGATATACCTCAGAGAAAGGGGTGATCTAAAATCCTAACTAGAGGATGAATAAGGGACATGAATCAATATAACATTGGTGAGGATAATCATTATCATCAAATCATATTCGTAGGATTATCATTAATATCATGAGGTAAACATGTGATAATGTCATGGAATATAAAAATTCATAAAAACAAAACATCATGTCATAGTGGTCAATTACCACACATAGTTGTGAATTTTTTTTAACACCATGTCCATGAATAACGTATGTGAATAATCATAACATCATAACTATGAAAAAATCTAGAATAATTTTCACACATATTAAAAATTATATCATGAGATTAATCACATTACCCAATGCATTATAGGGATATATAATTATAGGCCCACCCATTACATCATAATATTTACATAATCATGCATGCCACATAGAATAGATAACAATCATAGTCATGAAATAATCAATGGAAATGAATGGGTTTCATAAGTATTTATTCAAAAATAATCTAATGAATAAAAATGTGGTTCTAAAATGAATATGGGAAAATATATTTGTCATAATCATCATCATTCATGAGTGAAGAAGAAACAACTCAAGAGGAGTAAATGACGTGTTTTGAAAAGGAATCCTTTTTGGAAAATCAATGTATTTGTCTTATAAATCAAGGAGGATGTATATATATCCCATAAAATGGAATTTAGGAATAGTGAAATGATATTTAATGAACAAAATAGGAATATATATATAGTAAATATCAAGAAATTTTGACAACCCAAAAAAAGGAGTTGGGTTTGTGAATCCCATTACCATAATTACCACTTTATTTCATCTCTTTTACACCTCCTGAATAACAAAACTCGGATTATTAAAAAATAGTACTAGGATAGAATTATTTTAATTTGTTATGTTATTTATTCATTATAATTATTTTATTCAATTTTATAACACAGTATTTTAAATGTGTATTGTTTTGATGTCATGTTTTCGTTAAATTTTCTCACCTTTTCAATTTCACTAATTTGGTTTGAAGTAATTTATACATCAGTGTAATTAATTATAGAATATTATAGTACATATAAATACTTTTTTATATATTATATATAATTCATTATATCTTTCCATGATGATGTTTATAAGTGTTGACATAAAAATTTCTCCGTTGGTAGTTAACTGACCTTTGACAAGACATTGTCGGGAGAGTGGGAAAAGGAAGTTTGAAATATATATATATATATAGTAAATATGATGTGACGCCCCAGGTTTTATGAACTGGTTTATGTAAGAAGTGTTATGCCTTTAAAAATGTATCTTGTCTTATTTATTTTTGCTAATAAGGAATTAGAAATGAAATAAAACATAGAGAATAAGGTAAACTGACTTTTATTAAAACATTACTTTACAACGAGACCCAACTAGTTGAGTGTACCATGCACAAGACCTAACACGGCCACCGTAAGACTACAAAGAACCACAACGCGGGCAATCGGATAGTCGTCATCTTCAGGGTCCATCAGCGTGAAAAGTATAATCGCCAGGGCCACGGCACACATGCTCAACGCCAATGGTATGAGGAGAGCCATCCTTATTGTTCAAGTGTTCTGTTTTAAAGGGTACCCCACATTCCTGTATTTATATTAGTTCTTTGAGTTATGACCGTTATGTTTATATATATATACCCGTTGGGTTTTCAAAAAAAAAAAATGACCGTTGTGTTTCCACTAAAATTTACTTTAAAAGAGAACTAAGTTTTATTCCCTCATAACCTTATTCTTAAAAACATTCTTTCATAGAAGATTCTTCGTTTTTATTCTTAAAAGTAAATTTCCTCGCTTTTAAAAAATCCCGAAGAATACCTAGGTAGTTGGAAACTTGGTATTATTTTTATATGTTTAGAGTGAATTCGTAATAATTATACCTTTTTATCTCCTAAATGATGAAAAATTTTGAGAAAACTTTTGGTCTTTAAAGGAATTTTATAAAACAAATAGTAGAGTGTTTTAAAAATACTAATGGTTTTAATAGTATTGTACAAGAGGTTTATCTTTTAATGATTTAGATCAAGAGTTAAAATATTTTATCTAAATTTGGAATTGGTTCTAACATTTTGAGTTAAAACAATTTGTTTTACTAAATTCCTACTTTTCACTATATTTGAGCTAAGTATATAATAAAACCTTTTTTATAATTTTTTTTTGAGTGAGTCCCGGCCAGCCAAGGGCATCCACAAGGGACAAGCCCTCGGGCCAAGTCCGAGACCCCATGGGGACCCGAGGTACCTCCATCGGGCTCCCCAGGTGCGCGTGCGCGTTCAGAGAGTCAGTCAGGCTCGCTGGGCCGTGCATAGGTTACCCAGGTCGTGTGCGGGCCCGTGTATAAGGCCGCGGCTCGTGCTGCATGGGGGTGGGCCAAGGCCCGCGAGGGACCCGTGTATAAGGCCCCGTGTGCGTGTGTGTTGTGCTATTGCACCGCTCCCAGAGCGGTTTGTCATTTATACTGCGCCTCAAATTCTCCCCATTTCGATGTGGGACGCACTCCGCGCAACCAGGACCGTCCGATCGACATCTGCGTTGATCTCAGCCGCCCAACACGTTTTAACCGCGCGACCTCCCCCACGCCTCCATGAGCCGTCCGATCTCTTTGAAGATTTTATCGTGGCCCTCCATCCCTTTAAAATGTTTAACCCGATTCCCGCGCCCCCTTCCACCGCATGATCTACTACTCTTTAATCCCGGCCGTTCCTTCTTCTTCCGCATCGACCCCGTCATCCTCTTCCTCGAGTCGGCCCTGACCAGTAGGCCTGCAACCGAGGACGCCTCGGCCTCCCTCCCCCGCGCTGCTCCTTGACTTCCGAGCACACCCCCCTCCTAGGTCCCTGTTCTCCAGTCTTTCCCACGTCGGTCTACACCTGGGTCGGGACACCAGCAAGGCACCAAGGCCATTTTAAAACCCCCCTGCTTCGTTGAAGCCCGAGGCAGCCCCATCCTCTTCCTCCTCCTTCTTTCCTCGGACACCTAGCAGCGGCCTCGAGTTCCCTCTTCAAGCACGGTAAGGGGTTTTTCTTGCATTCTTACCTTGTTTCGAAATAACCTCCTTTTATATACTCACGGTGTATATATATATATGGTTTATATATATGTATATACTCAAATATAACCCCCTCGGGTTGCTGTGCGTTCCAAGATCTCTGCCTTCGTAGTTTTTTTCTCTTTTTCATGGGTTGTATATGCGAGGGTGCGTACATACCTTGTTTCCAGTTTTCTTTCGAAAAACCATATATATATATACTGCTCACATATGTATAAACCAGTCCATCGGGTATTATACATTGTATATATGGTTTCATATATATATGTGAACGGTGTATACACCTTGTATAAGCACGTTTACAATTTCCCCAGGTTGTTTATTTTACGATTTTGTATTTCGGTTTTCAAAAAAAAATACATATGTATATATATATATATATCTCAACCCCGTTTTTAATGTATATGGTATGTATATATATATCTAGTTCGTGAATATGTTCTCCTTACTTAACCCGATCTGTTTTGGGCATCAATATTTAGATGAAATTTTTAGATATATATTTGTAAACTATGCTCTTTTGGTTTAAGTAAAGATATGTTTGAAAAACCTTAATTTTTCTTTTATACACATGGTTACATTTATAACAAACCTTGTATGGAATTAGTTTCAACCATGTAATTGAATTATGATGGGAAACCTTGAGTTACTTAAGGAATTTAATAAACTTTGCTTTGAAAATGTGTAAAACCCATATATACACTTCGGGTATATATGTGCACGCGTGTATATATTTATAAGAATATTTTCTTTTATAGCAGGACTTAAACTATTCTTGGATGCTGGGATGATTTTATTAAGTTATGAATTGTGTGGTTGCTAAACCAACATGTTTTAAAATACACACAAATGGACATTTTTTATTAAAAAGGCTTACCTAACTTTTCCCTGATGAGTTTTATGATAAAATTTGTATTTTGATCAAAGGGCCTGTTTACCACCGTAACTGATTTCATGTGTTTTTCTTAAGATTTTTCCCTTTTTTTTCCAAAGATTTATTATGACAAAGATCCATCATTTAGTATATTGCTGTTTTATATGCCTTAGTGAAAAGGATGTTGTACTAAACTATGTACGTCATTAATTTTCCCTTGCCCCTTCTTTTTAGTGAGAACTGTCACATCATGTCAAGTGTGTAATGATTCATAAATTATGTTAGTTGTTATTTACATAATGCATTTTCTTATGACATATCACTATATGGACTAAGAAATTGGATTACCCAAAGTGGTATGGGACACCTTGGGTAAAATTAAAAATGAATGAGATGTTCAAGGTGGTATGGGACATCTTGAATATACATAACCATTTCAGTAAAGCATGAACGATGTGGCTCACATGATAATAAAGGCAAATTTAAGGGTGCGCCCTGATAGCGCTCCAATGCATTGGGTAATGATGTAACCACTAGAGATTACAATTTTCACGATACCTTGGTGAATAACCTTGGTAATTTTCAAATGACACCTTGGGGATGGACCTTGGTGAAACGAAATGATTGTCAATATTAAATGTTGATGCCACATAATTCAAGTCATATAACAAGTTTTTCCAAGATAAAGTTCATTCATGACTGATGCCTTTAATGTTTGTATAAAGTTCATAATTCCCTGATTTTAAGCTTGAAGCATGCCTAGTGTTATCACTTAATAGAATAGTAACTAGCATATGAACATTTAGTTGTTTCCTTGTGCGCAACTCTGATTATGCATTACTTTTAACTGTTTAAAATTTTGATCAAGTAAATCACATGTAGTACTTGTTTATAACAACCATTATCACTTCTTCAAGAATTGACGTATTCATTTCATGTTTGTCGTGAAAACTTTGATTAAAGCATTGTTATGTTTGGTGTGTTAAAATCTTTCTTAGTGGATGATAAAACTCTTTTAAAAGAATGTTTTCAAATGTTACTATATTTTAAATTCTTTTTAAAACCCCCTTACTGAGTATTTCAATGCTCACCCTATGTTTTGGTTTAAAATTTTCAGGTGTCAGCTTTTGTAAGATGGATGGTTTCAGAAGTTTCTGGTTTCCCAGAACCCGAACCGCACACGATCCTCTGTATGGGACATGATGTGTTGCTAACCAAGTGTATTTTATTTTAAGATAACACATCATGTTCAGAAGGCACCGACTCCTATGGTTTTCTGGAGTCTGGGTGTCTACAGTTGGTATCAGAGGGATGTTTGGATAACTCTGGAAAGTCAGAAACTGAAACAAAAATATATATGTATATGTATTTCAATTTTATTAAAAACTGGGTTTTCTTAATTTTCAAATGTAAAATGAAGGCACAAATCTCTTATCTCTCCCCACCGAGGCCCTAGAGACCATTGTGTCTTTAGCAAGCCGTGAGGACTTTCTAAACTATGCCCATATCTGTATGACATGCAAATGCCTTTACGATGTATCCAACTCACCTCGAGTGCTTAGTCTGCACCAAGGGTTGGGATTGGATTACCTCCTTATGATAATAACCCAATTTCCCTCCTATGTACGTCGAGGAAGGTACTACGAGGGACTTTTCCGGATTTTCACGGCGGGTGAGAACTTTGGCACTATGCTTGATAACCCCTTTCAAGAAGCTGCTGCTGACGGAGACCTCCGAGCGGGCTACCTTTGTCAGATTTTAAACTATGGCTTTTGGGGTCAATTGTTGGACTTCGGAAGGTTAGAAGACGAGTCCACCCGTTTGTCTTACAGACAACAAGTGTATGAAGATGTCTCTCAACTTCACGCCCCCCATGCTAGACTCATAAGACGTCATAGGTGTCCTCATGAGTTTTTCCCTGAATGCTCGGCCTGTGTTTGGTTCGAGGAGTTAGGGAGTTTTGCTTCTCTGTGTGGAGTTCATTTAGTCAATGAGTAAGGGAAACTCAAGCACTAACAATAATAAACGTATGTTTATTGAACTGTTATCTTTCTCCTTTCCTTACCTTGTTTTTTCCCTTGTATGATTTTCAAGTAATGGAACTCCTGTCTTAAAACTTTCAGATGGAAGGACAAACCCACCTGTTATCTCTTCCCACCGAGATTTTGGAAATCATTGCGATCAAAATGTGTGAGGACGAGTATGACCCCTTCGCAAATTTGCGAAGAACGTGCAAGCAATGGTTTGAGATAACAAACGGTCCGGAGATTCTCCGCACCTGCCAGGGGAATGACTCCACCTATTACCGCATTGGCTCTGCTCAGCTAGCCGGACGTGAACGACGAGGAAGTTACCACGAAGGGATCTTTCTTTGTTTCACCCTAGGCCGAAACTTCACGGCCAGAGTGAAATTCCAGGAGGCTGCGTTAGAGGGAAATCTTTATGCAGCTTATATGCTCCAACTTCTCAGCTTTAGCCTGTTTGACCACATCTATGGCCTCGATATCCTCGACCGAGACATAATTCGGAAAGTTCTTCGTACATTGGTCTGTAAAGACATTTCAGAACTTTGTACGGTTTGAGCTTGCCTTTGGAGGCCTGAAAGCCCGGAACATAAGTGCTACCCCTCCTGTCTTAGGTGTGTGTGGATTAGGGAGCTGGAAGAAGTGAGCTTCGCTACGGGGATCCCTCTAAATACACCTGTTGACCCTTTTCGTTGGTGGAGGTGGTAGGAACGTTTCTGAACCTTGTAGTGTCGTGAAATAAATTGCGAGGACGCAATTTTCTAAAGGGGGGGATAATGTGACGCCCCAGGTTTTATGAACTGGTTTATGTAAGAAGTGTTATGCCTTTAAAAATGTATCTTGTCTTATTTATTTTTGCTAATAAGGAATTAGAAATGAAATAAAACATAGAGAATAAGGTAAACTGACTTTTATTAAAACATTACTTTACAACGAGACCCAACTAGTTGAGTGTACCATGCACAAGACATAACACGGCCACCGCAAGACTACAAAGAACCACAACGCGGGCAATCGGATAGTCATCATCTTCAGGGTCCATCAGCGTGAAAAGTATAATCGCTAGGGCCACGACACACATGCTCAACGCCAATGGTATGAGGAGAGCCATCCTTCTTGTTCAAGTGTTCTGTTTTAAAGGGTACCCCACATTCCTGTATTTATATTAGTTCTTTGAGTTATGACCGTTATGTTTATATATATATACCCGTTGGGTTTTCAAAAAAAAAACGACCATTGTGTTTCCACTAAAATTTACTTTAAAAGAGAACTATGTTTTATTCCCTCATAACCTTATTCTTAAAAACATTCTTTCATAGAAGATTCTTCGTTTTTATTCTTAAAAGTAAATTTCCTCGCTTTTACAAAATCCCGAAGAATACCTAGGTAGTTGGAAACTTGGTATTATTTTTATATGTTTAGAGTGAATTCGTAATAATTATACCTTTTTATCTCCTAAATGATGAAAAATTTTGAGAAAACTTTTGGTCTTTAATGGAATTTTATAAAACAAATAGTAGAGTGTTTTAAAAATACTAATGGTTTTAATAGTATTGTACAAGAGGTTTATCTTTTAAAGATTTAGATCAAGAGTTAAAATATTTTATCTAAATTTGGAATTGGTTCTAACATTTTGAGTTAAAACAATTTGTTTTACTAAATTCCTACTTTTCACTATATTTGAGCTAAGTATATAATAAAACCTTTTTTATAAAAAAAAAAAAATTTGAGTGAGTCCCGGCCAGCCAAGGGCATCCACAAGGGACAAGCCCTCAGGCCAAGGCTGAGACCCCATGGGGACCCGAGGTACCGCCATCGGGCTCCCCAGGTGCGCGTGCGCGTTCAGAGAGTCATCCAGGCTCGCTGGGCCGTGAATAGGTTACCCAGGTCACGTGCGGGACTGTGTATAAGGCCGCGGCTCGCGCTGCGTGGGGGTGGGCCAAGGCCCGCGAGGGACCCGTGTATAAGGCCCCGTGTGCGTGTGTGTTGTGCTATTGCACCGCTCCCCGAGCGGCTTTTCATTTATACTGCGCCTCAAATTCTCCCCGTTTCGATGTGGGACGCACTCCGCGCAACCAGGACCGTCCGATCAACATCTGCGTTGATCTCAGCCGCCCAACACGTTTTAACCGCGCGACCTCCCCCACGCCTCCATGAGCCGTCCGATCTCTTCGAAGATTTAATCGTGGCCCTCCATCCCTTTAAAATGTTTAACCCGATTCTCGCGCCCCCTTCCACCGCATGATCTCCTACTCTTTAATCCCGGCCGTTCCTTCTTCTTCCGCATCGACCCCGTCATCCTCTTCCTCGAGTCGGCCCCGACCAGTAGGCCTGCAACCGAGGACGCCTCGGCCTCCCTCCCCCGCGCTGCTCCTTGACTTCCGAGAACACCCCCCTCCTAGGTCCCTGTTCTCCAGTCTTTCCCACGTCGGTCTACACCTGGGTCGGGACACCAGCAAGGCACCAAGGCCATTTTAAAACCCCCCTGCTTCGTTGAAGCCCGAGGCGGCCCCTTCCTCTTCCTCCTCCTTCTTTCCTCAGACACCCAGCAGCGGCCCCGAGTTCCCTCTTCAAGCACGGTAAGGGGTTTTTCTTGCATTCTTACCTTGATTCAAAATAACCTCCTTTTATATACTCACGGTGTATATATATATGGTTTATATATATGTATATACTCAAATATAACCCCCTCGGGTTGCTGTTCCTTCCAAGATCTCTGCCTTCGTAGTTTTTTTCTCTTTTTTATGGGTTGTATATGCGAGGGTGCGTACATACCTTGTTTCTAGTTTTCTTTCAAAAAACTGTATATATATACTGCTCACATATGTATAAACCAGTCCATCGGGTATTATACATTGTATATATGGTTTCATATATATATGTGAACGGTGTATACACCTTGTATAAGCACGTTTACAATTTCCCCAGGTTGTTTATTTTACGATTTTATATTTCGGTTTTCAAAAAAAAATACATATGTATATATATATATATCAACCCCGTTTTTAATGTATATGGTAAGTATATATATATCTAGTTCGTGAATGTGTTCTCCTTACTTAACCCGATCTGTTTTGGGCATCAATATTTAGATGAAATTTTTAGATATATATTTGTAAACTATGCTCTTTTGGTTTAAGTAAAGATATGTTTGAAAAACCTTAATTTTTTTTATACACATGGTTACATTTATAACAAACCTTGTATGGAATTAGTTTCAACCATGTAATTGAATTATGATGGGAAACCTTGAGTTACTTAAGGAATTTAATAAATTTTGCTTTGAAAATGTGTAAAACCCATATATACACTTCGGGTATATATGTGCACGCGTGTATATATTTATAAGAATATTTTCTTTTATAGCAGGACTTAAACTATTCTTGGATGCTGGGATGATTTTATTAAGTTATGAATTGTGTGGTTGCTAAACCAACATGTTTTAAAATACACACAAATGGACATGTTTTATTAAAAAGGCTTACCTAACTTTGCCCTGATGAGTTTTATGATAAAATTTGTATTTTGATCCAAGGGCCCGTTTACCACCGTAACTGATTTCATGTGTTTTTATTAAGATTTTTCCCTTTTTTTCCAAAGATTTATTATGAAAAAGATCCATCATTTAGTATATTGCTGTTTTATATGCCTTAGTGAAAAGGATGTTGTACTAAACTATGTACGTCATTAATTTTCCCTTACCCCTTCTTTTTAGTGAGAACTGTCACATCATGTCAAGTGTGTAATGATTCATAAATTATGTTAGTTGTTATTTACATAATGCATTTTTTATGACATATCACTATATAGACTAAGAAATTGGATTACCCAAAGTGGTATGGGACACCTTGGGTAAAATTAAAAATGAATGAGATGTTCAAGGTGGTATGGGACATCTTGAATATACATAACCATTTCAGTAAAGCATGAACAATGTGGCTCACATGATAATAAAGGCAAATTTAAGGGTGCGCCCTGATAGCGCTCCAATGCATTGGGTAATGATGTAACCACTAGAGATTACAATTTTCACGATACCTTGGTGAATAACCTTGGTAATTTTCAAATGAAACCTTGGGGATGGACCTTGGTGAAACGAAACGATTGTCAATATTAAATGTTGATGCCACATAATTCAAGTCATATAACAAGTTTTTCCAAGATAAAGTTCATTCATGACTGATGCCTTTAATGTTTGTATAAAGTTCATAATTCCCTGGTTTTAAGCTTGAAGCATGCCTAGTGTTATCACTTAATAGAATAGTAACCAGCATATGAACATTTAGTTGTTTCCTTGTGCGCAACTCTGATTATGCATTACTTTTAACTGTTTAAACTTTTGCTCAAGTAAATCACATGTAGTACTTGTTTATAACAACCATTATCACTCCTTCAATAATTGACGTATTCATTTCATGTTTGTCGTGAAAACTTTGATTAAAGAATTGTTATGTTTGGTGTGTTAAAATCTTTCTTAGTGGATGCTCAAACTCTTTTAAAAGAATGTTTTCAAATGTTACTGTATTTTAAATTCTTTTTAAAACCCCCTTACAGAGTATTTCAATGCTCACCCTATGTTTTGGTTTAAAATTTTCAGGTGTCAGCTTTTGTAAGATGGATGGTTTTAGAAGTTTCTGGTTTCCCAGAACCCGAACCGCACACAATCCTCTGTATGGGACATGATGTGTTGCTAACCAAGTGTATTTTATTTTAAGATAACACATCATGTTCAGAAGGCACCGACTCCTATGGTTTTCTGGAGTCTGGGTGTCTACATATGATACTTATAGTAGGTTAAAATAATTAATATAATTTTAACTTACTTCCTAATTATTCTTATAAGTTTTTTTTGAAATGGGTGGTAAAAAAAATAAATCAAAGAAGAAGAGGAAATAAAAAAAAGAGAAGAGTTGATTGAAACTTACTTAATCATTGACATAAATTCTCTTATACAACACTAAAACTCCATTAATGTTTGGAGTTGGATTAATTTATAACTTTCTTAAGGATTATAAGGGGATTGAGAGGATGGATTTTATTATAGGTTAGACTTTGGAAGGTAATGGATGAGTGGGTTTCCAAGGGTATGGAGTGGGGTTATTTATACTAGAGGAAAGGGGTATTTTTAGAATAAGATATAAAATAATATAATATATCAAAGTTAAAACTTGTAATAGTGAATTTTTTGTTCTAATAGTGGGTGACCTAGACCCAACATGAATAGTAATTTGTATTACTATATCATGTATATAGTGATATATTCATAATGTACACTTACCATTATAGAATAGATATTTCTGTTTCCACTATTTAATAGTAATATCCATTGATCAATTTTGGTATCAAAAGGTTATAGAAGATATAATTAAATAATGAGAACCTATAGATACTATGATATTAATATTAAACAAAGGTCATATGGTCTAGATACATCATTCCAAATGGACATAGATTATGTATAACTTTAAGTTTCTTGGGGATCGTAAGTATTGAGACTTATTCTCATGAAGTTCACACTTGGTGATCTTTGGTAGGTGAGATCATGTGGACAAAACTACCAATAAGAACACCAAATGTGTTGGGTGTCATTGGTTGTTCTCTTATATGGACATGTGTATTTGTCTCTTGACATGAGATCATTATCAATATTCCCCATTTGATTGCGTACTTAGATGTAAGTAGAAAAGCATGATATTAAAATCGGGGCGAGTTAGCTTTTGTTAAGTGGGTCATTGGTGGTATCAAATTGGTTGAATAACCAAGATATGATTTTTCACTTCCAAGTTAATGATGTAATATCTCAGGACTGGTTGATTAGGATGGCAGTACCTTCATATGTCTTTGGTCAATATAGTTGAGGGTAAATCTTTCCAGTTAGATCGATAAACAATAAAGAAAGGAAGGATGATGATAGAAGTGTGCATCCTTCTTAATGAGATATCTAAAGACAAAGAGATTATATTACACATTGCATGTTTGTAGGTTGGTCTTCATTGATATTTCTATTTCAAATCTCTTTTGGGGCCTTGATGAGTTTCTAGGCTCTGATCTTGGTCTATAAATACGATTCACAACTATTGAGATAAGGGACTTGAGTGTCACACACTAGCCTATTAAAACCCCCCTATTATAGTGAATAGGTATATAAGACATAGTGAGCCCCATGATAGGGTCCAAGAGTTGTCTAAGATATTTATCACTAATAAATAAATAAATTCATTATTATTCAAGAAAATAATAATTAGGTTCAATTTATTTATTAAATGTATTCATGATTTATTTAGTGAATACAAGAAATAACATTATTCAAATGAATATTATTTTATTCTAGGTTCATTTAATATTAGTAGGAATTATGAGTCAAGTTAAGGACTTAGCTTTATCATATAATATATTTAATATATATTACATTTATGTAATAAAATATAAATAATATTTATGATGTGGTTTAGTCCATCATAATTATTTATTTAGTGGATGTGAAATATACAGGGGCCCAAGGAAAACATTATGTATATTTGAGTATCCACTATAAATAGGAGGATAGAGGCTCTCTCATAATGATTGTTCACTGTGAATTCTTCAAATACTTCCCCTCATCTATCATTTTCCAGATAGAGGAACTATAGAAATAGGTGATATGATCAATTTATCCCTCATGAATTGTAAGAACATCGATGTGGTGATTGTCATGGCGTCGAAGGCTTCATCAGTACTCTGTGATAGCACTCAAAATTCTATGATTGACACTACTATGGATTTTTGTGGTGAGTGTGGATGATCTAGAGGGATTATTTTTTGGATCCTTCGAGTAGTGATCACTGGTGAAAAGAATATGCTGAGAACACATTCAAATAAAAATCGGTATGTATTTTATTTTATTTAAGTGCTCTTTTTAATTCACACAAGATCCTTAGGACCATAGTGGTGCTTGAATCACCAGAGATAATAGGTTTTATCATCTTGATGATGAAATATTTTAAATTCTTATCCCAACAGCTTCTGTTATGTGTCCCAATACCTTTAATTGGTATCAGAGTGATCACATAAATTATTTAGGACAAGAAAAATTATGTTTCATTAAAATAAAGTATATATTATTAAACATGTCCCAAAGGATCCAATCGGGATTCGATCCGAGGTTAGAAAAACAATTTATGGTCATCTAAAAAAAATTTATTGACCATTCTTGGTTATTTTTAGGTCTTGAAGTTTTTAATAAAATGATATATACATTTAAACATGTTCTTATTCGTGTTGATTTTAGTTTACTGACTAGGTACCAGCCAGATTTCAATCATCAAAATTGCTCTGTCCGGTGACCATTAAGTCTATATAATTTTGGATATTATGTAATAATGTAATAATAATATGTATTATTATTTTAAAAGTATATTCTATTATACTTTGTAAAATTTTTAGAGGTGGAAAACTTTTTTCCAACAATATGAAAAAATGAGAAAAATAGATAAGGATAAGGGGGTGCGACCAGTGAGTTCGAGTAAACAAAAGAACTAAAAAAAGTTAAATGGGTGTGGGGGGGGACCATGGCTTCCACAAAATTCTAGGTAAGTTACTACTCCCAACTAGGTTTTGTAGGCAGGGGGTACCCATGGCTTCCACAACATTATAGGAACCTTACTCCTCTTAGTTAGGTTCAGTG
The DNA here is from genome assembly GCA_963277665.1 of Viscum album. Taxonomy (NCBI): domain Eukaryota; kingdom Viridiplantae; phylum Streptophyta; class Magnoliopsida; order Santalales; family Viscaceae; genus Viscum; species Viscum album. The sequence goes on along the minus strand of OY728165.1, from coordinate 165,193,202 downwards.
GGAAGGGGAGGACACATGTCTTCCACCACATTCTAGGAACCTTACTCCTCCCAGCTAGGTTGAGTGGGTAGGGGGATCTATGGATTCTACCACATTCTAGGCACCTTACTCCTCCCAGCTAGGTCCATTAGTCTCCCCATGATAGCACGACACCACCTTCCTCCACTCGTTGAGCCGAACTCCTCCTTGCCAACCGTGATGCCTCCACCATTCACATACCTTCACACCCATTGATCGACCAGATGTTGGACCTCCTGGTGCCACTTCTCCTCTTGAATTTCCCACAAGTGTGAGAACCCCTCGATTTGGCCTCCACAACCTACCCTAGTGAAACCACATTCTAGAACAGCCTCATACCATCCTGAACAGACCCAAACGCTTCCCACTGTGAGGTAACAGTACCACAACCCTCCTCTAACCACTATATATAGCCTTGAAAAACCTTTGAGAGATGTTGAGGCTACTTCCATCCACCTATTCGGAACTATGCTAGTCAGATCCCAGCTGGAAACTGATCACCTTTCCTGACCAAGTGTCGTGGGATCGTCGGACTGCTGCCTGGATCTCAAGCCGTGACCATCTACCCCGATCCCACTATTGACCACCATTAACATTTGAACCCCACCACTAAGACCTTCTCACGGTTCTGACCATAATATTATTCATGTCTCTGATCATTGTGAGATCCCACGCATAACTACTATTCTAACCACCAACTGGTCTTTTCACCACTGCTCACTTCCTTTATTAACATCGTTATGGCCTCGTGTGGCACCCACCTACCTACAATATCAAGAACACACCACCGGACCGAACCTGCTAGATTCCTCCCCCTAGGAGACCACCACTCTCTACCTTAGATGTCAGATAGTTCCCTTCTTGGTATGATCCCATGAGGTCTAGGTTTTCAGTAGTCATGCGGTAGTCATTCCATGGTTCTGTTGATCTGGATCTACTGCCCATTGGGAATAAGAAGATTTTTTTGACCCATAATGGGTCTGGGCAGTCTTTCCTATCCCAGACTAACCTTTACCAAGCTTTATATGACCGAAAATAGGTGTGTGATGGTTCATCATGACCTGGATTTGGTCTGTATGGTTTATTGGGGTGTAGAAAAATTTAATATAATCAAAATAAATTAAAATTAATTTTGGTTTACAAGAAATAATAATTTTAATACACATTTATAGAATTAATTTAAATTAGTTATATACCTGAATTAATTAATGAATTTAATTTTTGATAATAAAATTAAATTAATTAAGGTGATGAAGAAAATTAAATTTTATGAATTTCATTAATTAATTTAATTTAATCAAATTCCCTCCTACTTTAATTTATTTCAATTTAATTTTATCACGCATTTATAATACCTGATGACTGGTCTTGAGAAATTGGTGGACTTGTTTATGTTTTCATTATTTTATTTAATTATTTATAATTTCATGTGATGATTTTAAATTATTAAGATGGTATGAGCATCATTATTTTTTGTTCAATATGTATAAGTTCCTACACCTCCAAATCTATTTGATGTATATTCCCCCTAGTTCTTGTCGCATGCATGTGAGTACAAGTGTATTTTATTGAAGATGATATAAAACATGAACCCTTCCAATATGAGGTGATAAAATAAATAATATGTGGACTCCCCCAAGATAAGGTGAAATATAGACGAGCATAGGACACACTGGATGGGGGTGAGCTATATCATAAGTCAAGCTATGATTTAGGAATGATACCCCTATGTAGTAGTTGATCCATTAAATTTAAATGTATCAACCAATATTAAATTCCCAAGACCAGTCAGGTAGTTTATTTCCTTAATGCATTTGTTTATTATTTTAGGTATGTTTATGGAAATTGGATAACACATAAAATAAGAAAAAATAAAAAATTCATATAGAACCAATAAATGTTTTTTCTATTAATGTTCTGTTATGATCAAGAAAACATAGTATTCAAAATATTAATAGAAATGAATTTCATTAGTCTAAAGAAATATAAAACCCTTGAAGAAATTTCATGTCTCAAATGCCTTCCATCATTTGAATTTGAACACAATAAGGTGTTTGGGGTTCTTGGTAAACCATAGTTGAGGGTGAATCCAACTACTAGGGAGTGCTTATGAGAACAATGTGTTGACTTTACTAAAGTTGGTAGTTAAGAATTATCCAAATCTAACTTAATATAATTTTAGAGAAAATCGTTGAGTAAATCAGGTTTATGATTTTAGAAGTCATGACTTCCCTGAACAGATCAAATATTCATGAGTTAATGTGGCCATCCTGTCAAAAACCTACCTTAAACTCATTGAGTAGTGGTATAGAAAAATATTGTAAACTATGAGGATATATTTAAAAATACTTTCCACTAGAATACTCAAGAGATATAGTAGCAAAGGGTTCCTAGAATTTTATAAAACAGTGGTAGACATTTAATGAGTTAATGATTTAATTAGTAATGTCTATATTAGTAATCAAGATAAAAGTACTAATGTACTAGATTTTATTTTTTATAGAAAAATGAAAAGTAATACCAAAAAATGCACTATGAAAATCGTAGAAAAAGTAAATTTCCAATCTAGTACAACTTTCCAAGTGTAGTACATGCACTTCCACACAATACTAAAACATTAAAAATTCAAGGTACTGGTGTCCCCAATACTTATTAAGCCACCTCAAGAAGAGAGGATTTACCAATGATTATAAGAGACCCGTGTGTGAAACATATTATATTTATTTCATAATGATGTCAACAACCTATGATGTTAGTTGTGGTTACGACATCGATACATAGATGATTTCACATGTAATATCATCTTCGAGAAGCTTGTAAGTATAAAGTGAAGCAGTATATGAATGGATGATATTATACTGGTTACATGTAAATATGAAATGAAGACCATGATCTTTCTAAATATCCCATTATTACACCTTTTTTTACCCAATTACTCCAGTTTTATTTAAGATTACAAAACAAACAGTATGGAGTAAAAATATCATTACCTTTTTGGTAAGGTTATCCAAGTTAATAATAACATTAAAGAAATATTAATCTTTAGTTCTTATGGAGAGCAAGTTGAAAGACAAGTCAATAAGTCTAGTGTAAAGAGAAATTCTAAAGACACCTTCGCAGCATCCATCAAATAGAGAGGTAATAAACGAGAGGTTATTTCCTTGTATATCATGAATATAGAAGATTAAACACAATTAAATGAATTAAAGAAACATGTAATAGATTTTTATTCATGTATATTAATCATTTTTACGTAATGTTTCTATCATACTTATTGGGTTTTAAAGTACAATATTTCAATCACATATGTGTTTTGAAATAAAGTATCCAAGTAAGTATAGAAACATTAAAAGAAGTTAGGTATATCCTCTTAGTGGTTGAAAAAGGGTGATACCTAAGTCTTAGGTGAGAAGCACACAATATCCAATTTCCAAGTGAATGATTCTTATAGAACATATATCGAGTATGACCAAAAACATTTATATCATGTGTCCATTTGACATAAGGATACATTATTACAATTTTAGGAATGAATACTGTTTGGGGTATCTAATACTCAATCAATAGTTCAATAATACATGAATCATAGGTTATACATGATGAATATAAAATGTAAGACTTATATACCAAGCTATGGAAATATAATTATTTTTAAATTAAAACTAAAATTGGGATTCAAGGATATACCCAATATTGAATTTAGACTCAGTAGAGTTATATAATTCATGTATTATCGGTGTATACACTTATTTAGTTTGGATAAAGAAACATTTATAAATAAAGGTATTCAAAAAAGCAGTCAAAATATGTCCACCTAGTGAACATAAACTATTACAAGGCTAAGTTAGCGGTAAATATACTCCATAATATTTGTTTATGTTTATTAAGGAATGTGGTAGTGAAGTTTGATATATGCATGGTAAGAATATATGAGTTTCTTCAAACCAACTTGCTAAAGAATATATTGACCAAGTATTTATAGATCAATATAATGTTTCATGGAGTAATTTTTAAATTCATATTATTTTATCTACATCACATAGTTGATGTTAACAAGGAGGATAAATATTGAGTCTTACATGTTAACATTGATCAATAAAATGTAGCATGGAGAAATTCATAAACACAAACTTCTTTATACACATCAGATTCATTATGTAAGTAAAAGGTTCAAAGATATTGAGATATACTTGAATTGAATTGAATTACATTATATTTCAATACATGATTCACAAATAATGATGAAATCCCATAAACACATGCCAACTATAATAAAAATTAGATATCATATGTGTATAGTATGATGGAAATCCATTATGTTATAAGAAAATTTGTTTTTTTGCAAAGAGTATATTAAGGATAAAATAAATGTGAATCAAGGAAAATAATAATGTTCATATATAGTAATCATCCTAAAAGTTTATTAGGATATTACATAAATCCCTAAGATAGAAAATTGATAGTCAAAGTTATTGAAAATATTTCTATATAAGAGTGAATATCTCTACTTGAGATAATGTGGGAAGGACTGACTTGGGTTTAGTCAATGTCATAGATGCACAAGTAGTTGGTATAGGAACAAGTACCACAAGACCTTGAAGAAGATGAATGTTACATAGATACATATTATGTAGTAAAGTAAAACCATGGTGACAGTTTTATATTCACCACATATAATGATCCATTATTCATTGTGAATAATAATTCCCACAAGAAATCAATATATCTAAATTATATGATATTTACAAGATAAATTATAATTAAATAATGTATTCCATGTATCAAAGTGTCAAGGGTTATTATTTTGAATATTGTGAGGGGTATTCAAGTAAGATGATGCATGGATGGTACAAGCATGGTACCAATAAGGCTCGATTGGTTATTCCAAGTCGTTCAAAATAAATCCTATATAATTTTACTTATCATAGATACGTTTTATGATCATTTTATTGTTCACTTGATGTCAAAACCACAAATCATGTAAGGTGTTAATACAACACAACAAAAAAGGGATGATGAAATCATAAAATTCCAATAAGGGTTTCAATTTACTAAAATCTAGTTCCAGATTAAAAATAAGAAACTAAATATTATAGAATTTATTTGGAATTAATCTTTTCCATGTGTCTACTAGAGGTTAGTGGGAGTTCCATTGTTTTCAAGAAAAATATGTTTGGTAACATATGAAAATCATCTATTGGTCTTATAGTTTGTTAATACCAGAATAAAAGTGTCTCTCTAGATATTGAAATAATGTAGAAAGCTATGTTTTAAGGAATAGGATCTACTCAGGTAGATCTAATAGTTTCTTGTACCTGGTCAATTGTACATATATTGTCATAGTATTGAAAAATAAAAGTTGGAACAATTTGAGAAAAAATTGTTACCAATACCACATGGAATAAATATCTCCAAGATGATATGTACTGTGCATGGGAGGAGATTAATGTAGAGAATGGAGTTCCATACACTTCAGTAATGGATTAATCATGTATTCCATGATATTAAAAAGGATTGATATTTCCAAAAATTTCTTTATGGTAGGAAAATATTAGTTATATTCAGAAGAAATTTAATGGAAGTAGTCAGAACTATCCAATAGTACTAGAGAAAGTACAGAGGAAATATACTTGGTTGTTGGATAAAAAGGGATTCTAGTTTTTATGGGACACAAACTAGACTTCATTAGATTGACATGATCTAATATCATAGTTATTATTATGTTTTTATCAATTCTAGAATATATAATCAAGTGGTAGCCATACCTAGAAATACCGAGTACGTTGTAGCTTTTGAGGTTGTTAAGAAGTAGTTATTAAATGAAATAATTTATTCATGTTCGTGGAGTATTACCAAGTAAGTAATGTATTATCATGATGATAATTATTTTAATGGTATTAGCTATGATGTCATGTTTAGATAGTGGATAAAATAATATATACTCAAGATTCACATCTCTTGAGAAGTTTTAATCAACTAGGCGAGGTCACACAAAGTAGAATAGCCACGCAGAAGAAACATGGAAGGCCCAACAACTAAAGTCATGAATCAACATAAATACGATCTTAATCATGTGAGAGCTAACAAGGATGGTTTGAATTTTTTCTCTAGTTAAACTGAGAGTGTTGTAATAGTGTGTTCCCTAGACCTAGAATTGAAAAATATTTTTTATTACCATATAAAGTATACAGTGATCTATGCCTGATGTATACTTACCATTATAACATAGATATTTATGTGTCCATTATTTAATGGTAATATCTATAGATTAATTTTTGTATGAAAATGTTATAACAGATCCCAGAATATAATGATAACCTCAAGGTACTTTTATATTAATGGTCCTATCATCTAGATAAATCATACTGCCCACACATAGTTGAAATATGACTATCAGGTGTTGTGGGATCATAATCATTGATAATTATTCTCATGAAGTTATCACTTCAGGATATTTGGTAGGTGAGATCATGAGAATAGAACTTAGAATAGGAAAAAAAATTTGGGAATCATTGGTTGTTTCTATCTATGAACATGTGTATCGGTCTCGTGACTTGATATCACTATCAATGTGTTCCATTTGATGACGTACTTTGATGAAAGGAAAAAAAATGATATTTTGTGGTGATGTAACTTTTGTAGTGTCTGTCATTGGTGGTATGGAATTGGTTGATTGATCAAGAAATATTTTTTTCACTTCTGAGTTAAGGATGTAATATAACGGGCCATGTTGATCTGGGTGGTAATACCTTCATAATTCCTTGGACAAGGCAGTCGAGAGTAAATCTGTCCTGTTATATCAAAAAACAATAAAGGAAAGAAGGATGATGACATAAGTGTGCATCCTTATTTTTGAGATATCCAAAGACAATGAGATTATATTACACAGTATGTGTTCGTAGGTTGGTTGTCATTTCTATGACTATTCCTTATCTCTTTAGAGGCATTAATGGGTTGCTAGACTCCTCTCTTGGTACGTGAATACTATTCATTTCTATTGAGATAAGTAACTTGAGGGCCACACACTAGAATATTCAAGAATCCACCATATCATGGTAAATAGGTATATAGGGCATGGTGGGCCCCACCATGGGGTTTGAGAGTTGTCCAAGCTATTGATCAATGATAAATAAATAAATTCATTATTATTCAAGTAAAGAATAATTGAGTTGAATTTGTTTACTAAATGTGTTAATGGGGTATTTAGGGAATACAATGAATAATATTATTTAAATGAATATTATTTCATTCCATGTTCATTTAATATTAGCAGGAATTATGAGTCGATTTAATGACTCAGTTTTATCACATTATATATTTAATATATATTAAAGGCATGTGACAAAATATCTATAATATTTATGACACATTTTAGTTCATCATAATTATTTATTTTGAAGAAGTTAATTATATGGGGGATAGGGAACCCTTTATGAGTATTTTATCATCCACTATATATAGGAGGAGAGAGGCTCTCACGCATTAAATTTTCACTTTTAATTCATCAGAGCCTCTCTCTCTTCTCCCACTTTCTGGAGAGAGGAACTCTAGATTCAGGTGATCAGACCAAGTTCTCACTCACACATCAAAATCACATCTATGTAGTGATCATCGAGATGTTGAATATGTCATCACAACTCTGTTCTAGCAATTGGAATTTGTTGATTGACACTTATGTGGATTTTTAACCACATGTGGACGATCTAGAGGGATTTTTCTTTGGATCATTTGAGCAATGATCACCAATAAAAAATTTATGTCGAGCACAAATTCATATAGAAATAGTTATTTATTTTATTTTATTTATTTTCTCTATTTAATTCAAGTGATATCCTCAAGACCATACTAGGGCTCTGATCTCCAAAGACAACAAGTTCAATCATCATGGTGATAAAAAAATTTAAATCCGCGGCCCACCAGATTCTACTGTATACCCAGATACCTTTATTGTTGAAAATATAAATCATGTATAAATATAATATAATGGGTTTTAAGACTTTTAAAATATTTATAATTCAAATTCCTTAGTTTATTAAAAATTAGTGTGTAAAGAAAGAATTTTTTTAGGGGATCACTTTTGACTTTAGGTTTTGGAAAATGTTTTCTAGCTTTGGAATTTAATTTATTTTTTTTAATGACACATTTATTAAATTAAATATTCCATGGTCTATCCTCAAGTTATATAAAGTATTAAGTTATTATTACATCATGAATGATGTAATTTAAGATACACTGTTTATGTGAAAACTATATTTTTACTGTTCACTCAAAAATTGATGTATTTTAGAAAATTAAAAAAAAATCACCCTTGAAAATTTTTGATGCGGTGGTTTTAAAAAGGATATTAATTTTATCAAAATAAATTTATAAAATAGGTAATTTTAATTTTTAACACAAAAAATATGACTTTTATGAAATACATTAAAATATAGTTTATTAAATATGTGTTTATATATTTTTTTTGTGTTTTTCTAATCATGATATTTTTTTTGAAATATAACATATATATTTACTTAAATTAATCATGATAAATATTATTTATATCACAATTTTTTATTTTGATGTAAAATTATTATTCCAACAGTCAGGTTACTAATCCCAACAGTCAGGTTACTATTCCAACGGTCACATTACTCTTCCTATAGTCACATTACCTCCTATAAATACCTATATTTTATTCAACTCAATTACCCTAAAAGTTCTATATCTGCATTTTCTATAATATTTATTGGTTTACAAATATTTTTTTCTTTTCTATAGTTTTTTATGTGGGGTGATGATTCTAGTAGAATGAGGTGATCTATATTTTCCCATTTTAGCTTTTATAATTTATATTTGTTTTTTATAATTGTAATTTCAGGAATTTTAATTGGTTTTTTTTCTGAGTAATATAAATTTTTTATAAATGGAATAAATTTTTTTCTGTTTCTTTATGTGTATACTACTATATAGTATATTAGAAAACTCATTTATTTCAGGAGACAAGTATCATTTATATACTCTAGGTTGTTACATGTTTTGTCATGTTGGACATGTATCATTTTCTTCATACACTATATTTGGTTTGGTATTTACATTAAAATGGTTTATTTTAGATATTTTATTTTTTTTTATTTTAAATTAAAATATATTTACATTTCATGTAGTTGATTTTTTCATGGTGAAGAAAAATCATTGCTCGAATGATTTTATTTTATTTCTCAACACTTTTTACTAGCCATTGGTATTCAGGGAACGTTCCATTAGTTATGTGGTGATTTTACTAGAGCCATGGATTTTGGGTATTTAGGTTGAGTCATTACATTATGTAAGGAACTTAGGGTAAATTAATTATTCTTTTGATTAAAATAACTAAGAAAGCTACAATTATAGTGACATATTCGATTGTAATATTTGGGATAAACATGGATGGGGGCCCCTACACCATAATTAAAACAACCATTAATGATGGGTTTTATTAATCTATGGTAGTTTTAACCATCAATGAATTATACATGATGATTTTCAATACTAGTACATTTCACAAAGACAACCCTTAATATGAATAAACTATATAAAACTACTGTTAATCACTAATTAGAAGTGATTTTGTATCCTTATCTAAACATATAATGATAGTTTTTTTCCTACATAATTATTTTCTTAATTTATCAATGGTTATAACTACCATTATATGATAAAAAAAGTATTTTCCATAAATGACGATGATTTTCAGATGATTCTTCTAGTTTTAACCAATAATAACTATTTATTAATGATTATTTAATTTATAAAAAGTTTAAACTATATAAAAGTAGAGGAATAGAAAAACATATAACTAGCTGCTGATTATGCTACTACCCGCCATATAAGAAACAAATAATTCAATAGTGTATATAATTTCACACTTTCTATAGTCAATAATTGAAAAAATATATATATCACGAGGTGAAAATTTGTAACATTACATAAAAAACATTAAACAAGATTTTTTTAAATTTAAATATTTCTTGTCTTGTATATAGAAATGTGTTTAATCACAAATACACTATAAAAACACAATACATGTAACAGGGGCCCATCATAAACTATACACCCATGGATGACCATGTTTTCCTCTAGATGTCGCACACTCTTGATTTTATTGTAACCTACCATATTTTTGGTTCTTTTATTTAAATTAATTTATAAAATAAATTAATTTTAATTTAATTTTTTTCATAGAAGATTAATTTAAATTAATTATTATAATAATATAAAACTAGTAAAATAAAATTAATAGATTCAATAATGATAAATATTACCTAATCAAGGTTGAAATTTCTGTAGGAATACTTTTTTTCATGCTCACATATAGAGTAGATAATGAACTCACCACCACTATAAATTGATCATAATAAGATACCACTCATGACTCATACTTCTGTATTTTGTAATCTAGAATAAAAATTTTATTTTTTTGATTCAATATACTAAACAATAACAGTATAAAAACTTATAGGATGAGGCTTCACAGTGAATAAACACAAGAACCTACAAAAGACTCATAATGGGGATGGTCTATAACCCATCCCTCACACAAACCTAACATACTCTATGCCCAAAAATTGAGAAATAGTATCACCTTAAGAGTCTCATGATGATTGAGGTATATTTACATCCCATGCCTCATTAATTTTTATCCAAAAATAAAACAACTTTTGAAAAATATATTAATTCAAAAATATTAAATTTTAGTTTATAATTTTTAAATTAATTTTTATAAAAAACCCATTCATATAATATCTATTAAAATTATTATAGACTTTGGATGACATCTCAATCTGTATGACCTTATGACCAACCTCTTTCACCTATATCAACAAAGAATAAAATTAAAAATTATGATAATTAATTACTTAAGTTGTAACAAATATATATATATTTTTATAGTTAAAATATTACATTAATTGATCTTCACTTAGAAATTTTTTTAGTTATATCTATTCATGGAATGACTTACTTTCCACAATTTATGTGTTTTTTTGAATATTCCTAAGAAAAAAATTTAAAATTAATAAAAATTACTATATTTTTTAAAAATTATTAACAACATACTATGAAATTATAAAATACCTCATGTGAAGTGGCATGATGAATATCCAAAAAATAGATTCCATTGATCCCAAGGTATCCCTTTGAGTACCTTTTCATACATTTGATGAAGACTAAAAGATGTGTAATTAAACTTTCATCAAAAACTATACTTGAAACCCTTCTATTTATCTAAAACTTATTAATTTATATTGATGAACAAACACATCATGAATATTAAAATATAAGAGAATCATTTATTGAAATATACAAGAATAATTATATTATTCTATTAAGTAAGATGATTAAATAAAATGAACTATTAATTATAATTTTAACTTAAATTGATATTTTATCAAATATTTTCTTCTTCCAATCAATGAGAATATTCATCCAAAAATGATATATAATGGGATGGGAGATCATCTCACAAGCTAGATGAACCAAGATTTGTTCGTATAATCCTTCAATGTAATTTTCAAGCATCCCATGCATGTCAAATGACACAAATACTCTTAAAATTTTCATTCTATTAATATCTATTGTATTCATTTTCATTTCTCTTATATTATTCAATATATATGCTCAATAAATATATTTCTAAATTTATATACATATATAATATTTTTTGATATTAACATTTACATACCAGTAATAGTCACCCTCTAATACCAACATGATGGTAATAATGACACCATATTATTAGTTTATAACTATTCATTATTGAGATGATAGAACTCCTTAACATCAATATTTGATAGAATTTTCAAATAAAAAGGGTTCACACTAGAAGTGTTACAAACCTGGCCTGAATATCCATAACCTAAGGACTTGAGTCGGATATTCACATGGCCTCAAGAACATTCCTCAGTATCTAGAGGCTAATAACTAGTGTCAAGAGTTAAAAAATATTCATTGAGGGAATGATTTTACAACACAATAATTGAACTAACCACATGAAATTTAAATCCATTCTTCATTTAAAATCCAACACCAAATCATTAAAATAAACCATTTAAAAGTTAAGATAAAATCTAACCGAGTGTAATAGAAACAAATGATTCAAGTTAGACATGACACAACCAACCAAAAAATTAATGCATATCAAGTATAGGTAGTTCAAAACCTATAATAACATATGAAAAAACACCACCATGCCCACTATGAAAACAACTTCTAAAATACATCATCAATGAACATGGGAACTATATACCTTCCTACATCTTGAAAAAATACATATGTATACACATCGAGATGTTTGGGTAGAGGAGTGTAAAATAAATAAATAATAATATTACCCCATAATACATCCATGGATTCTTATTCATGATCTATTCTCTAAATTGTAGTCATTTCCATTGAAAATGATTCATTATATTTTAATATAAAATATTGTATCTTGTAAATCTTGTTAAAATCAAGGAAAAATATGAAAAAAAACCTACACTATTGTTTTCCAAAAACTAGATTCATATTTCATTGTTCATCCCAAAGATTATAACAATTAAAAGATACATGATTAATATGTAATATATAACATAAATACCTATTTATTATCATATCATACAACCATTATGGATCATAACCCACCCAAAGGTTTCCCAAAACTAAGGTCCTTCCCTATCCTCATCACCAAAAAGGTATTTTTATATCAAATATAATTTCATGGACATTTCATCCATTCCAAACAATTATCAGTTGTTTTTCATAACCAAATCCATTTAATCCCCATAATCAAATTTCTTACCAAATATAATTCTTCAAAAAAATTCCATAAAGAACCTTTGTATTAAATTCAAGTCAATTTAAGATAAAAACAATTTTTTTTTCTAAAATTCAAAATTTGAACCAAATCCCATTTTTTCACCCAAAATCCCAAAATACACATTTTCCCAAAATCTATTTTTTTTCATCAAATCAAATTTATAAAAATTATTTAAGAAATATCTAAATAAAAAAAGTTAAAAATCATGTCGACCATACAATAAGGCATAATAATCCACTGAGGAATGGATATAATCCAACAACCTTAGATGAAAAATAACTGAAGATCCATGAAACCCTTAATCAAAAATTACTAATCAGAATCTGATATGTCAATATCTAAAATTAAGTTCATGATACCATCATTCTCCCTTTCATGATTCGATATATATTATTTCATCACTCTAGATCTAATCTTCTTTAATTGATATAATTATATTTATTGGAATAAAATGTGAGGGAAAGAGATCAATCCAAGAACCAGTAATATTATGAATATATAACCTTTAATTGAGTCCTGATCTAATTAATCCTAGAAGTAATAATGTTTTTTCAGTGAATAAGGACCAAAATTACTCTGAAGTAACCACAAATTATGATGAAATGGAATGACTAAACTAGAATTTATAATTGGTTCAAGGAATTATTTTTAATTAATAATTACTAAATTATAATCATTAAATATATTGAATCTTTATGTCTGTGTGATATGAAATCATGTTTTATAGTCCTTAGTAGTAGAAGAGGGGTGTCATGTGGGATAATAGCTATAATTTAAGTCTTAGTCAATGTAGATTCTATTAGCCTAGTTTTTTATGTGCAATTAATAATATCTTTTTTGATTATATAAACTCCACCACCTAGGTGGGGTCGGTAGCTGATGACTACATTTTTACACTTCTAGATCTTTTCCCCAACATCCAGGTTATGAGGTAATAGATGGGTTACTACTCCCTCTTTCACATGCTCACTTCAGACATGTCATGATGTGTTTGTTTATTAAGTCTATGATAACTTAAGGTATAAGAAAAATGTCTAAATAGGTTTTGGTGTCTTTCTATTTTACCATATAGGTGTGTGTGGGTCATAACATCTTGAGGTTATAACATATACATATATTCTGATAGTAGTGACAGTAGTTTCTTTCAAGTTAACATGTGTGATCTATTTCTGTTTGAGGTTTACATAGACTATATTGGAATTTGGACATTTTATTGGTCATGGATATGATGATATGTGGTAAATATATGTGTGCATGAGAAGCTAGATGAGATTGTGTTATAGTTGGATGTGGTTTTATTGATGAGAAGTATGATTTTTCGAAGCTATTTTAGTATATGAAATTTGAAATTGGGGTGTGAGAGTGAAAAACTAATGGGGAAGTGGATGTGGGGTACCATTCTTATCTATATGTTTCTAATATAGCGTGACATACTTATATATGTTTCTTAGTGAGAAAAACTTGGTGATGATGTGTTATAATTTTTTCTATTTAGATAATGAGTTACTTTCATTTCTTTATTCACTAGGTTTTAGTATTCTAGTTTCATGTTTTCATGAGAGGTTTTGGCTAGGATCCTATTGAACATACCTATATTCTCAACCCATATATATAAAAACTATTTTCAGGTTTACAAGAGTTGTTCAATGATCGACTAGGGAATTACTAGCTCATAGATTTTTCAAGAGTTTTTGAAGTTCATGGTCTTTACCTAGAATTTATTTTTGATATTTTCATTTGTTTTTTCCTGTATGTCACTACATTCATGTTTTGGAATGGTTTATCTATTATTTATGTGATGGATTTTCTTGGTGGATCATCTCTATTATAGTTAAAATTTATATATTTTGGGGAATTCCTCCAATTTTTATGAATTATATACCGTATGTTTTAGTCACCAACCAGTAACCTATTATAGATACGATTTGAGAGTCACACTTATGTTCAATATTAGCCTAAGATGGGATACCAGTGGTTGGGAGTTTTTATAGAGTTTTAACAGAGCATATGGTTGAGAGATAGGGTAGAGCTTGGGAATAGGAAATATTGATATTTCCTTGATTTGTTTGGGAAATAGTATTAGCTAGAGTTATAAAGTGATTTAATAATGGGAGACCAGCTAAGATGATAGATTTTAGATCCCCCTATGATTTAGAACATGGATCTTAATTTTACTGAACATGCTATAAAAATTGGTACTACTTTTGGGGTAGATACCCAAGTAAGGATCATCCATCAAGATTATTTGAAACATTGTTTGAATTGGGATAAAATAAGAATTTGGATGATTCTAAATTAATCTATTAATGTTAAATATTACATATCCTAGGTTTATAGAGTCTCAAACTATTTTCTATTTTGGATGTATGAATCCAAGTGGATGTCCCAATCAGGTTTTCACTAATTATGTTTAGAAGGATGTGCCAAAATATCTCCATATAATTTACATTAAATAATATTACTCTTAGAGGAATATGATTTAAGATTTTCTATAAATGATTATATAAAAGTATATGGGTTCTCTTTAAGATCAGAAGAATGAGGATTGGTTGGAAGAGTTAGAGATTTAATTTACCTTGATCCATGCTCAGAGGAAGCATTGAATTCCATTGGATATCAATATGTTGTGTGTAGTTTCCCAATAGTGGTAGTTATAGGTCCCTATAGATTATTAATAGTTGAACATTTCATGGAATGAGTTGTGTTATTACTTATAATCTATGTTTATCTCTTCGACCATGAAGGTAGATTGTTGTTAGGGGATTCTTAGTCTTCACCAGTGGAATTATAGCATGTGAGATTTAAATATTTGGTATAAGAATCAATTAATTTATTTGTTAAAAATTATTCATAATGTGGATTCTAGGGATAGTTATTTCAAGGAGGGTTTTCATCAAGTGATCCAGTTCTAGGTCACCCTTTTCTCATTGCTGAAATATTTTGAAGTTCTAGTGATGTTAGAGGTTATTGAAAAGATGCTAAAATGACCCAAAATATTATTGGATAAGAGTTTTTATGAATTTATATATTATAGATCTATGATCATAGATTCTCATTTTCTTAGTAAGAATATGTTTCGAACTATTGGGATTTAGTTCAAATATTCATCATCTTGTTTCATTAGATATGGAAGTTCTTGGACCCCAAATAGTGATTCAAGTGTGGATTAATTTTCTTGAGAAGGTCATGGAAATTATAAGATTTAGTTCATGACATTACTTATAATTCACCATAGATATAGAGGTCCTCTTTAGGATCAATAATTATAGTAGTATAATTTAAGGCAGAAATGACTATAAGGTGATCATGATTTTGATTAGTAGAGAGGGGATGAGGTGAGCAGTGGAAGACCCCCTGATACCCGTCATCCCAAGGGATAGTGAAAAAATTATAGATGATGAGTTAGTCATCATTAGGGATATAGATTTCATAAATCTAGACATGGTTAGATGTGTTCCTTACAATTACCCGCTCTAGGTGAGCCAAACATAATGCAATGTATTGTCTACTTACATTTTACCTAGGTATATGCCTTATTTGATTTAGGATCTATGAACTCCTTTATTTCACTCACCATATTCCATGATTTATTACATGAGGTGGAGAGGATTTCAATTACCTTAGTATTGACTATTCTATTCGAAGGTTAATCTAGCTTATATGATGTGTGAAGACATTTTTAGTTGAGGCTAGGTAAATATCACTCTTGTAGAGATTTTTTATATTAGAGGATATAACCATAAAACATCATCCTAATCATGTAGTAGCAATATTTATTGTATGATATTATTTATTAATTCAACATCAATTATATTCTATGATGTTTACAGAGAGAATGCTATGTTTTTTTGGTGAGAAAGACCCTCATATGTGTCAGAGGTGTGTTGAGTCCCTATTTTCCATGATGGATAACCTGATATTGATTTTAGTAGAGGATCAACCAATTTTGTTTATCAGGGTTGTATAAGAGAAATATTATTTAATTTTGGAATATATTTTAATGTTACCCCACTGTTGTAAGATTGAGTTTGGGATATAGTTTCATCCGGGTGTTTCTATGATATCAATGTCCTCATGTAGGATGAAACCTTTTCAATTAGGAGAACTATGTTTCATAATGGTGGCCTTTTATGGTAAGGTTTTTTTACCTATTGTATCTCTTTGGGGTAATCTAATTCTGTTTTTAAAGAAGGTGGATGGAAGTATGTGTTTTTATATCAATTATCATCACACTAACTTAGTGACAATGAATAACTTCTATCCTCTTCCATGGATTAATGGTATTTTCAATCATTTAATGGGATCTAGATAGTTATTGAAGATCAATTTGTGGTTAGAATATCATTAGATATGGGTGAAGAATGGAAATATTATGATTAATAATTTTAGATGTTTATATAGGAATTATGTGTTCATTCAAATCCTATTCTATGTTTTGAACACACTATTCATGTTTATGGGACAGATGAAATCTATATTCCATGAGTTTCTGAAACATTTTTTAGTGATGTTCATTTATGAAATTGTGGTTTATTTTGAGTCAAAGGAATATGTAAATCATCTATGAGATAATTTGGGGGTTATTTGGTGTCATCATCTATTTAGTAATCTATCAAAGTTTGGGTCCATGAGGTCTATTTATTTGAATATGTCATGTCTTAGTGTGAATTATTTATAGATCCTTCATAGATTGAGGTGATGTTTTCTTGGGTAGAGCCCATGAATGTTGCAAAGGATTAAATTTTACTTTGTATTGTAGGCTATTATATGAGGTTTTAACTATAATTCTCTTGTATTAAGAGTCCTCTAGAATCTTTGACTAGGAAAGATCATACTTTAACATGGACTGATCAGTGAATAGATAATTATAATTATTTAAAGGAGAAGTTGGTCTGTTATCTTGTTCTTTATTTACCATTGGAAGGTGTAGTGTTTGAGGTTTATTGTGATGGTTTATTTACCATCTTGTGTTATATTTTCATGCATTAGAGAGTGGTTATGACGTATACATCTCAGTAGTTATATCCTTTTGAATGTAACTATGATACACATACACTTTATCTTTCTGAGGTTGTTTTTTAAGTTATAATGACACTAACATATTAGTGAGTGCTTTTAAATATTCACAGATCAGAGATATTGAGGTATATCATATCCCAATTAAATTTGAACTTGTAGTAGTGATAATATATGGAATTTCTTCTAGATTATAATATTGTGAATTATTATACACTAATAAATTAAATCATAGTAGTTTATTTTTTTAGTCAGAAATACACATATTGATTATATTTTTGAAATAGGTGATGCATGGAGATTGGAAAATGATACCTTTGTGATGAAACTTGATATGGTAGAAGTTGATGGTAGAGTTTTTCTTTATCAGATGATAGTATGGTAATATTTAGCATAGCTAGGGGAGGATTCACAACTGGGGGATTTTGAGGTGTCAGCTTGGTTAGGATGATTTTTTTATAGTGATACTACAAAGGGTTGTTCTAAGGATTAATAGTATCAGGTTTTTTTCTAGGGGTGGCTATTCATTTCTTTGGTGATGCATGAGGTGGTTCTCTATGAGATCTAAAGTTCACCATTGGTGGTACATCATGGTGTGGCTAATATTTACTATGCCTTGAGAGTTTAATTTAGTGGTATGGGTTAAATAGGATGGTTTTCGAGTTTGTGTCTCATTGTTTGTTTTTCTATAGGGTAAAGGATGAACATTTTTCTCCTGGTGGGTTGTTTCAACTACCAGATATTACCTAGTGGAAGTGGGAGGATATCTTGATGAACTTATTCATTAGTTTTCTTTGAGGTAAACAAGTATATGATTCTACAAAAGTGATTATAGACTGCTTGATAAAGTCATTATAGTTCTTAGATATTACTTAATTGAGCTTAATGGATGTTTCTTTGAGGCCCTAACAGTAGTTAGTCATGAGGAATCATGTGATTATGAAGTATTTTATCTATGATCATGGTCCATGTTTCATCTATAGGGTGTAGATATCTCTCCAACACGTTTTTGGATCCCAATTGTACCTTATCAGCACTTTTAATCCATATATAAATTGTTAGATAGTGAAAATGTCTGTACATTAGAATAATTTTTTTCACAAATGTGTTTTTTACTTTGGTGGACTGTAGGTAAGGTACTTACCCTTAGTGGATTTCACTTATAATAAAAGTTATCAGTACATTATTAACATGTACTTGTTTAAATCACAATATGGATGACCATTTCAAACTCTGTTATGCTGGACCAAGGTTAGAGAGTTAGTTATTCTCAGATCATAATTAGTTTGGAGTATTATAGAGAAGGTGTAGGTGATCCATAAGTAGGAAAAGGTAGAGAATAATCATCATAAGTAAGATTCTACTCATAGGATGAGGCCCTTGGAGTTTGATAGTGGATATAATGTGTTATATCCACATCAAGGTAAGTGAAGTTTCTATCATGGGAGAAATATTTTTCCTTGATTTGTTATACCTATTGAGGGGTTGGAATGTGTTGAAACTATTGCGCATCGATTAGAAATTATACCATAGATTATCTTGACACACGTTATCTTTCATGTGTCATATATTCAACAGTATCTTTAAGATCTTTCCCATGTCAATGATTAGGGTGATTGAAAAGTTAATGATGATGATATCGTAAAGGAATGAAATATCAAGATCAAAGAACATTGGGAGAAGGCATTGTGCATGTGTTCTATTCCATTGCTTCATGTCACGTGGTGACATGGTGAATTAGAGGAGAATACTTGGGAGTCTGACTCACAAATTCATGCTTAATATTATGAGTTTTTCAATTTTTGATTTTATTGAGATTATATGTATGACCTTTATTGATTTATGTGATGATGGAAGATATTGTGTGTCTTTGTTCCTTGTTTCTCTGATTTGTTGGATGTGTTATTATTATATTAATATCCTTGAGAGGTATCTCATGGGGTGGTAGTTCTATTTTTTTTTCCATTTCCTTTCATATTGAGTATCGATTTAAATTATTAGGAATGATAATTTTTTGATAGGTATCTGATGAAAGGTGTCAAATTTTCCCAAGTCTTTAATTTGTATATTTTAGTGATTGGGGGAATCTAGGAAGAGGTAGGGGAGTAGAAATGTGGTTTAGAGAATAACTTTCAACTGGGGGGGATTACAGTGTTATCTAGTAAGTTATGTCATGGTTTTGTTTTAGAGATATCCTCTTATGGTGTATCCATAGTCCTTTCACTAAAGATCTTGAGGTTCAGGTTCTTGTATATTTTTTCTAAAGGGACACTATGAAGTGTGAAAGGAGTTGTGTCATCGGGACTGAGAAATTGAATTACTTAACTCTTACATTTGGGGGACCATTGTGGTGTGATGATAATATTTTACTACAACCCTCACCAAGGTTAATAATATCCATGGTTGTTATGTGGGGATTTTCATCATGGATTCTAGAGTGGAATTAGGATTTATACAACTATAGTATGAACATCTCTATTGCACCATTTCTATAATGAAAACCCAAGATTCCTTAACAAGGATATGGGTGATGATTCATGGTCCTATTAAAAACCCAACCATATTCAATTATTTTAGTATATTTCTATTATTTCATTATCCTTAAAACTGTAGGGTACTTGAGGAGATCCATTAGGGACTTTTGAGACCCCTTTTCATGGATTTAGACCTTGGATTCTAGAGATTAATTAGGGGTGATCCAAAGTTTGTTTTATTATCTATTGGATCCATTATCTCACATTATCTATTTTCATGCTATTATGGTTGTGTTTAATTTTATTTTCGTGGTGTTTTTATTAATGTTTTATAGCATATTCATGGTATGATGTTATCCATAGGAATCAATAGTTCCTTATAGAAATGGGGATTGGAGATATTCACGTTTTCTCCCTTTATTTCTCAAATAACCTTGAAAGTTTCATGTTGAGGTAGGGGATTCATGTCATGAACCATCCCTCGGGGCCTATGCCATGCCTACCCCAAGCCCACCATCCATAGGCTAGGGGCTGGTAACTAGCACTGGAAAGGAGTATCCCTAAAATAGGAAGGCATTTCCTTTAAACCTGTATAATCACACAATCTAAGAACACAATAAGAAGCAACCACAGAGTAAACTTCTATAGTAAAAAGTTTTCTAAAAGTAAAGGGGACATAATACAAGATCAATAGGAAAGTAATAGTACAACATACAAGAGAAAAACAACTCCTAGATCGTCCACTATGGATCCTACCTGAAGGGTAGGTACTGCTCACGATCCGTAGTCACTACAACACATCACGTCAAAGGTCCACCTCTGAGCACCATCCAGTCTTGGATTCCTCAGTCTTTATCAATGCTGTCCGTCATCTACAAAAGACACAATGAGCTGTGTGTTTATCCCATGTAGTGGTGAGTATAAAGATACCCATTAGGGACTCTGAGACCCCCGAAGGTCTCCTAGAGTTCCACAAAAGAAAAAACCACAAAGAAAGACCCCAACCACAAAGCACCAAGTAGTCAAAAACTCTACTTAGGTATATTCCCATACATATACCTAAGTTATCATGATATAATAATCTCATACATGATGGAATAATACCACAAAGGTAACCCCACGAAGGTAAAAATACCACAAAGGTAACACCACAAAGGTAACACCACGAAGGTAAAAGTACCACACAGGTAACACCATGAAGGTAACACAATGAAGGTAAAAGGTCCACAAAGGTAACACCATAAATCTAACACCATGAATGTAAAAAGTACCACACTGGTAACACCATACAGATAACACTACGAAAGTAAAAGACTCATCTCACACCAGGTATTTAAGTATGGCACAAAAGTACATATGATAAGTCGAGATGTTAGATCATCTTATTCTGTTGAGAGGCACTACTGCTGATTATAAGGAGTCTGACCCACAAAGGATAAATACGTGCTAACCCCCGCTATAACCCACAAAGGATCTGACCAACTCATAATCGGTATGCCCTGACCCACAGAGGATCACTGAGCATTGACCCACACAAGATCTCACCCACACAAGATCAGTATGCACTGACCCACACCGGATCACTAAACACTGACCCACAAAAGATCTGATCCACACAATATCGGTAAGTGCTGACCCACAACTGATTGCTCGGTACAAACCTCTGTATGATATATCTCCAACCTCTGCCTCACTACCAACCACTGGATTCCCGCTCATAGTATGCTTGATTCTGGGTCAACCGCTCCTCAAGACATCGGTCATACCTCAACTACCACGAAGATCCACAAAGAATTATCCCAAAGGACATCCATGTCGTAAGGGTTTCTTCACGATAGATGACACATCAATTAGACGCACGGTCTGTGACTTATAAACGTTTTAGTTATGATGGCCTAATTGGATTCAGATTTATTCCAACCCATCCATACTCAAACTTTTTCTAAAACACATATAGAGTATAGCAAAAGGACCGTATCACCTTAAGGGTCCCAGAACCGTAGACAGTTCATCAAATAGAAGCCCAGATTTCAAGTTATGGTCCTTTAGGTGAAAGTGGCCTCAAAGGGACCGGGTACGGTCTGACCCGATCTGGGCTGACCCCACCTAGTTTGGGTTTGACCTGGCAGGGAAGGGCCATAGCTGGCACATCCCACTGGTTCGCGGTCTGACCCAGGCCGTAGGAGGCGTGGCCCATTTCGCAATGGCACAGCCCGCTGGGCTCACGCGGCCCGACCCACGGTGGAGTGGCCCGCTCGAGCAGGGCCCTCCCTAGCCATCATGGGGGGAGGATGTCCTCCTAGTTTTCCCGAATAGTCGAGCGGACGTTCGTCTTATGAGGCGGTGGCCCGATGGGGCACCGCCCAATCCTTGTGAGACCTGCAAGAGGGCGGGTCCCTCCACCGGCACAACATCGAGCCACAACCTCCTCCTGTGGCACGCGACGACATGCCGCTCTACCTCCGCCATCAGATTTTGGCTCTAGCCGACCACCGTCTTCACCCGCCATATCTTTGATGAAGGCTTTCCCCGTTGGCGGTTCCCCACGGTGCTCCGCACCACCTCCGCAGTTGGCCGGTGATGGCCGCTCCGCTAACCGCCACAACATAGTGCCACAACCTCCTCCTACGGTGTTCCACCTCTATCGTGGCTATTCGGTGCTGCTGCACCAGTGGTCATCCAGATAGTACGCAAGGGTAAACAAGGTAGGGTAATGTCCGGGGCATGTTCGTTTGGCCCGCACCCTCCGCGTTAGCTTGAAAACATGAGGGAGGAATAGGATTTAATATTCACTTGAAATTATAACAAAATAAATCTCTACCTAAAGATCATTAGAGAACTCTCATGATTGAGGAATAGTTAGTGTTCGTCGTCCCCGCAACAAGGCAGCAACGTTGCCGCTCAAACATCGTCCTTCGGTTCATGATTCGATGTCACTTGTCACCACCCGCTGGAACTGGCTCCGTCCTCCAAGTGATTGGCATCACGAAACTTTATCAGAACTTCATCCCTTGGTGAAGCCATTCCAATACCTCCTCCCAAGCTCTATAAATAGAATAGGGAGGAGGGTGAGTAATGCTAGTGGAATTAATGGGGGTTGATTTAATAGGAACCATCCTTATTCCAACTGCGCTGTTACAAAGGATTTGAGGAGTCAATCCATTTAATGGCTTGACACGTCACTGGTCTTGCCAATGCCTCTTTTCCTATGGAGAAAAATAAAGAAAGAAATAAAATAACCATGTTATTTTGTTGTTCTTTTAAAAATCCCAAAATCTAACTATTTTTCTAGACTTACTATGGTCTAAGTGAAGCCTCCCTTAAGTGAATCCTAGTGCTGCGGATTCAATGGTGCCCTAAAATATTTAATCCGAGCACCGGTTCACAATATAGAAAACACCACCTGTGCGTTTATTGAATGTACCTTAAAAAATGTTCAGAAATTAATTCTTGGAACACCGGGCCTTAGAATCACACACTGTCAATTTTTGCTGACTCGTAATAATTTCATATAATAATAAAAATTACATTGAAAATCCGGGTCTTTACAATTCATGAATTTTATAACATTATATGAAAGTTTGGGGTTAACATAATTTAGTTTCTTTAATTAAATGATGAATTAACCTTAACAAAGATACAAATATTTAAATATAAATAATTGGAAGGGTTCTATGTTTCACATGCGATTTTTCTTCATTTTATGATTCTTCATGATATTTTATATAGTGTGAAACTTGATTGGTTTGATTAATGTTGTCCTTGAAATTTTTTACATGCATAAAATTGAATAAAAAATTAAAATATGGTGATATTAAGTGAATAATGGATGATTCATGTGAAATTAATTATTTTCTGTCTTTGAAAATATATGACTTTGAAAGTGATTTTTGAATCACTACTATGACTGATTTATAGAAATTATTATCTACTATATTTTTTAATTTTCATTTATGAAACCTGATCATAATGAATCAATTAATCGATGATGGTAAATAAAAAAAATATTTCTCACATAAATTAAATGTTTGAGGGCTATTTGAACCCATACTTGTTTATTATAGACTTGTATGCCTAAATGGCATGTCCATGATTCCCCCATAAGTTTTATAAGATGAAAATATTTTTTTTTTGTATATTCTTTATCTTGTTTGAGCCCATGATGAAGATTTTTATGGTAGCAATAAGTTTTGGATATTTGGTGAATGATGAATGAAATAAGTTGGGACCAATGATTTATTATGGAATATTCATTAAGATGAGGTTGAGGTTGGGATACATGGAGTAGGTTGAGAGTTTGGATTTCCTATTTCTTGAAAGTTGTGTTGGGCTGTTGATGGGTAGTATGGTATGGTTTGAGAGTTGGGATCCCCCATTTTCATTTAATTTTTCTTCTTAATAGAAAATTTTATTGTTGATTTTTTTTTGTTTTCAACTACTTTCTACTATTGTCCAATGCATTGTAAGTGAATCTTTCCTTATAGTACTTTAGGTCGGGTACTTTAATACCTGGTTTATAGAATGGTAATTGTAACGATCCAAGGTTCTATTAATGAAAATTTAATTCTTATAGTTATGTAATATATCATAAATCACATTAAATCACATAAAGAACACAATATCAAACTTATAAATTAAGAATGAATAAAATAATAAATATTTTAAGAAGTTAAAGAAACTATAGTGATGAAATAATAACTTGACCTTTAGAATAGTAATGTGACCCTTATGAATAATAAAATGGAAAATGTAATAGTAACCTCACCTATGAATGTATAAATAAAATTTTATCAAATTATAAATGGTATTATGATATAACTATATCATAGTACAAGTAAATAAATATTTTAAAAATTAATAATTAAGTGTTTATATTTTTGTAAGTCATAAATATTAAATTATAATTTTATGATTAACTAAATAATTTAAAAGAAAATTTATTTTCATTAAATGTATACTTAAAGTATTATTTTGATTTCTTATGATTATAATATTATTTTATGAGTCCTTAGTTAATTTTTTAAAGTGTTATAAAGTCAGTTATGAATTTAAAAATATATTTTCCAAGTAAACTATGATTTTAATTAAAATTAAAATTTGTTATATTTAGAAAATTATTTTAATAAAATGGAGTTTATTTTTTAATTATTCACATCAAAAAATGGTTAGGGTGAATATTTGGTATTTTTCTAAAATACTTGAATTTTTAGTGAATAGTAAAATACGATAATTTACAACAAATGCAAAATACTTGAATTATGGAGTCATAAGTTATGCAGAGATAATGTAATCCCATTATCTAGAAATAAAATACCCAATTGACTTTATTTAGTCTTAATAATAAAAACTATTTCTTTTCTTGAGAAAAAAAATAAAAAAATAATTAAAATATTCAAAAAAACACCCTCCTCTTCTACTATAAATACCACCCCTCACCGCCTCTTCTCATTATACCTCTCAAGCCCTTATACTTGTACAAATTATTCTTAAATATCCTGCCATGTCCCTTCCCCATGGCCATGATATTTTTCTCTTAACAAAATACAAAACCAAATCCCCTAAGGAGGTTCTTAAGAATAAATAATCAAGAGGTAAAACCCTTTTCCATTTTCTTTTAATTTATTTTCAAGTTCAATCCTTTATTTTTATCTCATAAGATCCCTTAATAAAAATGGAATAAAAACTATATTAAATTTTATATACATAAATATTATCATGTTTATGGAATAATTTTTCATCAAATCTCTTCTCCACTCCCATTTACATTAATAATAAAAACTTCATCTGTAAGGTACCGATTTACCACCTTTGCAGACGACGTTCTTTAATTTTTCAATTCCATATTCAAGGCTTGTCATGAAACTATTTTATGGTTGAATCATATTATAATAAATTAATTATAACATATGTAATGTAGTGGGATCATTTTATACTTGGGATATTAATTTATAAAACAAAATGAGTTCGTTGTGATAAAAAAATGCTAAATTAATCTAAACGATTATCATTAATGATTTATCTAATGAATAATACTCAATTATGGAAATAAAATGGTATTTTAATATTCTATAATTTTTTTAATAACATATAGGTTCATTTCTGAAAAAATATACACATTCTACATGTATTTACATACACATATACAAGTAAAACGATCATGAAAATCAAGGAAATCACTGCTCCCAATCGATGAAATTGAATCTATTAACCCATAAAAAGGGTATAAATGAAATTAATAAAGTTATAATAAATAAAATACATGTATAAATGGTTATTTAATTTTTAATTAATTAATCTAATTTTATTATTCATGACTTTAAGATCAAATACAGAATCGTTTCAGACATAAGGTAAGGGATTCTACCTGAACCTCCATTATTCCTTTAAGTTATTCTTTTGAGATTTTTACTCAAATTAAATTGTATTTTATTTGTACTTAAATCTTAAAAATACTATTTATATGTTCCAAAATAATATATCAAGATCCTTTCATCATTCTTTTTCTGGGATATACATGTTTTAAAAATGTTCCCCAATCAAATCTTCTCGATAAACAAGCCCGCTTTAAGGAAACTTCTTAAATTCCATCCCATTTACAAGCGTGATCCATAATATATTTTAATAAAACAATATTTTTATAAAAAAAACACATTTTATTATGAAAAATTTCTTAGTTAACCTCTTGTTTCATATAAAATATTATTCCCTTTTCTGCTTTAAATTCTCTTTAATAATTTCCTTAAACCGCACTAAACTGTTTTATTTCTAATTTTTTTAAATGAAATTTTCACATGTATTCACTTTAGTTTGACATAACCTATAATGATATATGCCTATTTTACCTCATAAAGTTCCATGTATGATTTAAATCAACTCTTTCATGGACACCATTATGATATCTCTTTATGTTATGCCTTTTGACATGATTATGATACCCAATTTTTACCATGGGTAAAACATATGTTTATGTTTGATTCCTCATGTATAATTCTTCATGTGGTACACATATTAACGAAACATGTTATGATGGGTGTGAACAGATAGTACTCCAATTAATTAGGTGATGCTTAGTCTAAAAAGATGTTATGTGCAACGATCTTGGTGGTTAGCCTTGACTCATGATCCTCTATGTGCAACAAGATTTGACTCATGCTTCTTTATGTGCAATAGGCCTTGAATCCTATTATCCTATGTGAAATGATCCTTGAATAGTGCTAATCTCATGTTTATATTGCTGCCACTTTACAACGATTCCAAGATTATATGATCCCATGTTCTATATGTTATGATTATTTATGTTTAATCATGTTCTATACCTTTATATATACTTATTTTATACCTTATAACCCATGTGTTAAGATTTATTTTAATGTTTATTCCCTTACTAAGTTTTTTATCCCATCCCTTTGTTCATGTTACCCACATGTTATATGTCACAAACCGAATCTGGTCGCCACCAAAACCGGCACCCAACCCAACCCATGGAAAGTCCCGAAGGGCGTTCCTGATCCCCACGGGCTACCACAAGTTCCTGGGTATCAAAAACTGAAAATCGGGAATGATTTACCCGAGTTTTTATACTTAAAACAACAAATGAATCAAAGAAATCAAATCTGGATTTTTCAAACCAAAGAATATTTTACTAAAATTTAGAACAAAATTTCACAATTTTAAACAAAGTTTGAAAACCATTACAAAGGTACAAACCCAAGAAATGACAACCCAAGAAACTCCACATGGAAAGAGGCACCTCCCTCAAGCCATCTCCACGACACTGCATCACGATAGACCGTTAGAACCCTGAACCAAAGGCATAAAACATGTACCCAAACCCGTGACATAAAATAAGCAAGTCTACTTACAAAAAAAGGTGTAAGTAGGGTGTGAGAGATAGCCCATTAGGATACCACCACTAAGAGATTCCATGTGATAAACATTTCATGACAAAAATCATTGCATGTTTTGTAAATAAGAAATGCTTGTTATAATTTTCTAAAGGATGCAATAATAAATGAAAACAGTTTTCATGTGGGAAAATTTTAAAGGACCAAAAATTTTAAAATAAATATCAATGCTAATAAATTTTCCAGCCAAAAATATCGTATACCGACGGTAATTACAAAGGATATAATGAGAATAAGCGATGGGAAATAAAACCTAGGCACTAGCTTGCTGTGGGTCCCAAGTAACTCGTATCTCAGTGAAAGTAACCATCACATATATCTGTTCTTGTGCACATGCCACTAGTAGGGAACATACCCATAAACTAGTGTTCCCCAATCATCATCATCATCATAGTTTAGTTAGAGTGGTAAGTTTCAATCTTGCTAAGTGAAACTGAGTCCAAACCCTATGGGACCACTAGCATACTAGTATAGGTCCACCCACCTAGATACTGAGGTTTCCCTCTTGTGCTCAAACAAGTTCGACAAGGCATGAAATATAATTTTCACATGAAAATATCACTTCCAAATCACACATTCATTAAAAACCTAACATTTACATGACACAAGTCACAAAATCCACTTTTTCGTTCAAATGAGTTTTGAAGTCATACTCACACCAAAGTTGCCCACAACACTTTTCGCATTTCTTTAACACTTCCACAAATCACTTAAACATTTTTATAAAACCATTAAAAGATATTAAACTCACATAACATCCCACAAACATGTCACATAATACCCTTCTCACTTTCAAAATTCATTTTATCAATAAACTCACATGAAACATCCCACACCCGTGTTTCGCACACACAACACAATTTAGTAAACCATTTCAGCAATTTATAAAACATTCAAAAGAATTGTGTGACATCTCAAATCTCTACTTTACCATTCAAAAACCCACATTATGTAAACACACTCACCCAAACAGTACATATACACCCTTTTCCAACTTTGTTTAACCAAATAAAACATTTGCAATTTTTATAAAACAAACCCAAGAGGTATAACCATTGTTTCCACACTAAACCCATTTCAAACCCCTCATTCAAGACCAAAATCATACCAATACCAATCCAAAACCGAATTTTCAGCCCTAAAACAATTATGAAACCACCCCCAAGTGGTATAAAAATGCATCGAATAATACCACAAAGATACAAATGAAAAACACACGTTTTTACAAATCACCTTCAAGAAATACAACATGGTTTTACACATTAAAATCATTCAAAAACCTCCTTTCAAGGCCCACATGACAATAAGGAATTAACAAACTAGAATAGGCATCCCCTTTCAAGACTAATAAATCACTTTCATATGTTATAAACTAAACCCAAACATTACCCCAAGAGTCACACATGAAAAGTACCCAATTTCAAGCTAAAATGAAACTAAAAATTAAATGTTAAACCAAATCCATCAAAAACAGTTTTCATAGAACACAAAACTGAATATAAAAATACTAAATTAATAAACCAAGAAATATAACACATCATAAAATGGATACACATGGAATCACCTACCTTTTGATTTGAAACCCATAAAACTTGGTGCGAAACCTTAAGCGCACCACCGCCACACCACATGGAATATAAATCCAGAACTAGACCAAAATAATTGAACCAAAAGATACCAAATCAGACCTTAGGATCTAACCCCAACTTCTGGACATGAGGAACTTCAAGAATGGGGAAATGATACTAAAAGAGGATGGAAGGAACCAAGAAGGAATCCCCTCAATTGAAATATCATGAAGAAATCGGCCCCAATCCACCAATATTTGAAACTTGAAGTAACCTAAAATGGTATTTAGTATTTAAGGATTTATATTAGGTCATTTGGGGACACAATATGTTGAAAAATACAGAAAATTTAGGGAGTTATGAAAGAATCATTTTACCTCATCAAATCTGGTCTATTTGAGAAAGGTTGAGAAATATCTCCCTAATCCGAGAGGTATATGATCTTTAAAGAGGGAAACTCTCTAATGGGGGTGATCCTGAGGTGTTTTTCTTCGAGTGGGAGGTCGAATCACCAAACAAAAGTAAAAAATTAATGAGATATTAAAAATTAAAAAAAACTATTTAAAGCAGGAAATGGGATTACGGGCAGGCCCATTACCTTAATCAAAAACCAAAATCCAGCATGATTTTGGATTTCTATGTGGTCTATATGGATATGGTGATTTTAATATATCAGGTCATGCCAATTGGAAAGCGTAATGGGTATAAAATGGTGAAAACCTAAGGAGTTATAGAAGAAACAAAATTTGTTTTTAAATCTGGAATTGGGATCACGGTTTGGCCCAAATTTTCGAAACCTACCATTTTCACCAAAATGAGTGGTAAACCCCCAAAACAAATAAAGAAAGGAAATTAAATGAAAAATGAATTAAAAAAATTCACGGTTGTGACAATTCTCCCCACCATAAAACTTTCTTCCCTCAGAAAGCCACATCAAGAACGAAGCAGAAACTAAACCCAACCGAAAGGCAGAAATGGACTCCTTTTCTAAGCTTCACCCCAAATGCCAAAACACCGCCAGTGATAAATTATAGAAGGAATACTTTACAAAAAAACATAAAACTCTTTACTAAAATGATCAATCACATTCGGATTTATCCTAAAAGAAAACTCCTCAAACACTATCTGAACAAGGCTCAAGAAATTTACCCAAACAAACAAGAACAACAAACAAGGTTACACTTACCTTGATATAACTAAATCATTGGGCACTCTCCAATCCCAATGTTTACCCAAGGAAGATGTAGGTGGTTATATAGCTCTGAAAGAGACTACCCACTTCCAATCTAAGACCATGTACAAAAGTGAGTTACTAGTATAAGGATAAACAAATGGGCTCCCCACCATAAGAGATAAACTTAAATTTTTCCGAGACAAAATCAAGACACTAACAGGGGAGTCCCGAACAAACTCCTCGGTACAAGGGGTAGAATCCCATTATACATTTTCAAAATAATATATATGAGACTTATATTGGTTCTCTCCACCATAATAACCAACCATCTTAACTGACCAATATGGGCCGGCACAGAAAGACCCCAAAACTTAAAGAGTTGGGACAACCGCATGGTTAGCCCGTGCAGTTTGGGAAACTGTGTGTGAACCATGTGGATCCTTATACCTACATGGTTTTCTGTGGAATGGTTACTAATAAATGTGAACTAAACATGTCTAGACAAATCTAAAACCTTTCCCCCAAACCCAAAGGAAACCAAAGGGGAAAAGAATGTCATTGTGAGATAACACAGGGATGAGGCCATCCACCTCTTTTCACTGAACGAGAACAACAGAAGCAAGATAACAACACCAAATGTTTAATATATCCCCTTCTCTCAAACTGAGAACAGTTCTTTATACAAGGTTATGAATGACACTAGGATTTCCCTTGATTATATTCCATCTTATCTCCGGGACCTATGGCTGGAGCTAAAATGATTGAAGCATCTTCAGCCTCGCAGATAGGATTTGGAAACCCCCGAATGAAATATCTTCTTCTAATACTACAAAAAATTACATACAATCTCATATGGGTTCACCAAGACATAACACACTCCAGAACTCACATTACCCTAACTTGTAATTTCACTGAAATATTGGTTTATAGGATGCACTCACATCACACCTTGTTTCTTCAGGTGAGAAACAACAGAAATAAAGGACACATATAAACACCTTCCTCTAAAACAGAGGATGTCGAGATCTCTGGAAAGGATAAACACTTCTGAAAAAAATAGAATCACAAAATATTGTATAATTTCACCTTTACAATGAAACGAGCATGCGACATCACAACATGTCACCGAACATGACCCAAGTGACTGATAGAAATAATACAAGGAGGGGGACTTATACAATATCCCCAAACATCACAACATTCTAGAAAGTGGACATAACAACCTCTCGTGGATAGATTTCCCACATGGGTGGTTTAACATAAACCCCTTCTTCGAAGAGACTATGAAGGACTCAAAGGCCCTCTTAGACAATATCCATACTGTCAACCCCAGACAACTTCCACCTTCGACGAATCAAGTAGCTTAAGAAACTAAGGTCTCCTTCAACCATCCACGAGCACTATTCTGTAATAAGAGGATAAAAAAACATGAATTTAAATGGTGTATACTCATTCTAAAAATCTCAAGAAAAGATTCCTTACATTGATCAACTGGAGGATTTTCCAATGGTGAAACAATCTGGGTTTCAATTCAATTGTGCCCTAACCCTAAATTAGGGTGTACCTTATCCAACAGGAGAACCCAAGGACTCAACCAAGCTGGTCCATTGGTAAAAAAATTCCACAAAACAGATCCAAACACATTAATGGAACCACCATAAATTTGTCCTGAAATATATCTCATAGGAGACTACTAACCTGTCCTTCTACCCAGCTTACCGACCAAACACAAACCCAAAACACAGTTTGAAGAGGAGGGGTTATTAAACTCAAAACATCCCACAACATCAACATTTTTCCAAAAATACACAATATACACCATCCCAAAAAATTCATGAAGACATCATGTTTTTCTTTAAAAACATTTCATTGAAAACCAACGGTTCATTGGTAAGTGTATCCACCAATGGTACCCCATGGGCCTCACACATTCATGTTTTTGTGCCACACTGGGCACCCTCCTGATATTCCTCCCGACACTAATCCAGTCATACCATCAACCATCCATCATACCATATAACCCCATGCATTTGTTTTCTCATGGAAATACCAGAGGATAAAATGAAAATTCTTTCCACTTTTAAAAAACAAAATGGTCACCCAACCCAACCTTTTTCTCAAAACTGCTAATAATAGGATCAAAATCCCAATTCACATCTTACAAAAATTTTCATAAGGACATGCCCATTTAGAAAAGAACTCACTTTCATGTTATTCACATTAATTTCAAAACATCTCATCCCATTAAAACACCCTTTAATTTTTTAGAAAACTATATTGGAAACACTTTTGAAAACCAACTTCAATATGGTTCAATCTTTCAAAATAGGTGTAAGCATACTATTTTCCATTTCAAAACAATTATGAAAATTCAGTTCCACCATTTCATAAATCAAATAATTTCCTCTTTATTTGAAAATAATTTCCCAAAAACTTTACACTTCTTGAAACCAAGTCACTTTAAAACCAAAGTTCCATTATTTCAAAACTAAAGCACAAAACACTGTGAGAGGAAACTAGTTTCAGTGGATGACTTGGAAATATGGTTGGCAGCCAAATTCCAATCACTTCCCCATCATAGAGAGTGTTCTAGGGAATATCCCTAGCTCCACATGGCTTTCCAGACCCTGCAATCTCACTGAGACCATTAACCCAACTCTCTTTTCATTTCCCCTAATTATCATCAGACCAAGAAAACCAAAAGACATAGATCAATATTGACTTCCCCTGGAGACGTGAATCCCATCATGAGGTGTGGTGATCAAGAACACTACTCATAACCAGAATTTCATGTCCTTAAAATCTTAACTCTAGAATATCCCAACAATTTCCCAAATAACATGACTCAAATAGAGCGAACCGCCTATGATACCATTTTGTCGCGAACCGAATCTAGTCACTGCCAAAAATGGCACCCGAACCTACCTGTGGCAAGTCTTTAAGGGCGTTCCGGATCACCACGGGCTAGCACAAGTTCCCTTGTATCAAAAACTGAAAATTTGGAATGATTTACCCATGTTTTTATACTTAAAACAACAAATGAATCCAAGAAATCAAATCTGGATTTTTCAAACCAAAACATCTATTACTAAAATTCATAACTGAATTACACAATTTTAAACAAAGTTTGAAGAAAATTACAAAGGTACAAGCCCAAGAATTGACAGCTTGAGAAGCTCCAAATGGAAAGAGGCACCACCCTCAGGCCATCTCCATGACACTGCATCACGATGGACCGCTAAAACCCCAAACTAAAGGCATAAAACATGTACCCAAACCTGTGACATAAAATAAGAAAGTCTACTTACACCCAAAGGAGTAAGTAGGGTGTGAGAGAAATCCCAGTAGTATACCACCACTAAGAGATTCCATGTGATAAACATTTCATGAAAAAAAGAATTACAAGTTTTGTAAATAAGAAATGCTTTTTACAATTTTCTAAATGAGGCAATAATAAATGAAAATAGGTTTCATGTGGGAATATTTTAAAGGATGAACAATTTTAAAATAAATACCAATGATACTAAATTTTCCATCCAAAAATACCGTATACCGATGGTAAGTTCAAAGTATATAATGAGCATAATCAATGAGAAATAACCCCTAGGCACTAGCTCGTTGAGGGTCCCAGGTACCTCATATCTCGGTGAAAGTAACCGTCCCAGATATCCGTTCTCATGAACGCGCCACTAGTAGGGAACATAAAAATAACCTATTGGTCCCCAAAAATAATCATCATCATAGTTTAGTTAGAGTTGTGAGCGTCAATCTTTCTAAGTGAAACTGAGGCCAAACCCCACGGGATAACTAGCATACTAGTACACGTCCACCCACCTAGATACCCTGGTTTCCCTCTTGTGCTAAAAAAAGTTAGACAAGGAAAGAAATATAATTTTCACATGAAAATATCACTTCCACATCACACATTCATTAAACATCTGATACATAGATCACACAAGTCACAAAATCCACTTTTTCATTCAAATGAGTTTTGAAATCATACTCACACCAAAGTTTCCCACAACACTTTTCACATTTCTTTAAAACTTCCAAAAATCCTTTAAACAATTTTATAAAACCATTAAAAATATTCAAATCACATAAAATCCCACAAACATGTAACATAATACCCTTCTCACCTTTAAAGTTCATTTTATCAATAAACTCACCCGAAACATCACACACCCGTGTTTCACACACAAAACACAATTTAATAAACCATTTCAGCAATTTATAAAACACTCAAAAAAATGTTTGACATCTCAAATCTCCACTTTACCATTAAGAAACCCACATTATGTGAACACACTCTCCCAAACAGTACATATACACCATTTTCCAACTTTTTTTAACCAAATAAAACATTTTCAATTTTTATAAAACAAACCCAAGAGGTATAACCATTGTTTCCACACAAAACCCATTTCAAAACCCTCATTCAAGACCAAAATCATACCAATACCAATCCAAAACAGAATTTTCAGTCCATAAAATTATGAAACCACCCCCAAGTGTTATAAAAATACATCGAAAAATACCACAAAGGTACACATGAAAAACAAACGTTTTAAAAAATCACCTTCAAAAAGCACAACATGGTTTTACACCATAAAATCATTCAAAAACCTCTTTTCAAGGCCCAAATGACAATAAGGAATTAACAAACCAGAATTTTAATCCCCTTTAAAGACTAATAAATAACTTTCATATGTTATAAACTAAACACAAACATTACCCCAAGAGTCACACATGAAAAGTACCCAATTTCAAGCTAAAATGAAACTAAAAGTTAAATGTTAAACCAAATCCATCAAAAACAGTTTTCACAGCACAAAAAACATATTATAAACATACTAAATTAATAAACCAAGCAAAATAACTAATCATAAAATGGCTACACATCGAATCACCTACCTTTTGAGTCAAAACCCTCAAAACTTGGTGCGAAACCTTAAGCGCACCACCGCCACACCACATGGAATATAAATCCAGAACTAGACCACAATACTTGACCCAAAAGATTCCAAATCATACCATAGGATCTAACCCCAACTTCTGGACATGAGGAACTTTCAGAAAGAGGAAATAAAACTAAAAGAGGATGGAAGGAACCAAGAAGGAATTCCCTTACTTGAAATATCTTGAAGAAATCGGCCCCAATCCACCAATATTTTAATCTTGAAGTACCCTAAAATGGTATGTAGTATTGAATAATCTATATTAGGTCATGTGGGGATAAATTTGGGAAAAAGACAGAAAATTGAGGGATTTATGAAAGAATCATTTTACCTCATCAAATCTGGTCTATTTGAGAAAGATTGAGAAATATATCCCTAATCCGAGGGTTATATGAGCTCCAAATTGGAAAACTAGCTAATTGGGATGATCCTGAGGTGTTTGGATTCAAGTGGGATGTAGAATCACCAAAAACAAGTAAAACATGAATGAGATATTGAAAATTTTAAAAAACATATTTAAAGCAGGAAATGGGCTTATGGGCGGGCCCATTACCTTAATGAAAAACCCAAATCCATCATGATTTTGGATTTCTATGTAGTCAAAAAGGATATGTTGATTTTAATATACCAGTTTATGCCAATTGGGAAGTGGAATGGGTATGAAATGGTCAAAATCGAAGGATTTATAGAAGAAAAGAAATTTGTTTTTAAATATGGAATTGGGCTCACGGTTTGGCCCAAATTTTCAAAACCCACCATTTTCACCAAAATGAGTGGTAAACCCCCAAAAAAAATCAGGAAAGGAAATTAAATGAAAAGTGAATTAAAAAAAAGTCACGGGTGTGACATTATACAATGTATATGTAAGGGCTCAAAGGAAGTTAGGAGCTCTTAGTGGATGACAAATAAAGAAAAGTTTTATTAAGTCCCATGTTTTTAGTTTTATGTACCTAGTAACCCAAGACACTAGAATTTATGATCATTGGATTGTAATTTGATGTTTCATTATGAAAATCATGTAATGATATGTGTAAAAGGTTAGGGTCTCTATAGTTGATATTAGAGAAAACATTTAGTTATATTTGTTGACTAGGGATAGAGATCTTTATTAATAACTTTAGGGATAAGACTAAGTATAAAAAAACTTCACTAGATTTTGGTAAATATAGATTATGTGGTTTATCAGGAAAATACATCCCTATCAAGATACTAAATGTGGAAGTGATTATAACACAATTTTACCTAGGAGTAACAACTCTGACAAGGTGTTCTGGGCCTAACTTGGGGTAACCTGTTACACAACAATGAGCCTTACTGTGCTCCTAGTTTAACACTCTTGGGGGATATGCTTTGGTAAATTCATAAGCTCATTAAAAAAATTATCAAGGAAACAGATAAAATTCTCATTATAATATATGTTAAGAAATAGATCATGTATAACCTATATTGAAACCTAGGTGATCAAAAGTTAGGATATTCATTTGATTTAAGATTTTATCACTTTTATGTTTAAAGTTTCCTTTTTATACTTATTATCTAATAATTGAATGTATCATCCCAAGTTTTAAGAAAGAAACATTATGTTCAATAGCATACACAATATGCTACATCGAGCTTAAACGAACAAATAAATATTATTATTTAAATTTTACCATTACCACCTAGAAGCTAGAATGGTAGAAATGAATAGTATCAATTTAATTATGAAAATATGGTTGACACAAGTTTAAATAATGATTCATTGGTTACCAAATTTATTAGAAATGAAAATACAAACCAATTTTATATAAAGGATGTGTATTTTTGAAAATATATTTAAAAGAGAATAATTGTGTTTATAAAATCATATCAATATTTATGGATTTTTATTTTAATATAATGTTTTAACTTCATATTTTATGTTTTCAGCATATGATATTAGATCAAATTCAATTTTTCAGATAAAGAAGCATTTTCTAAAAATGATGTTTTACCACCTTTTGATGGAGAACCATATTTAAATCTAGTTTTTTTCACTTTTATATGTTATATTTGACAAAATAAACTAATTATTTAAAATTGGGATATCAAAATTTACTTTGGATGAAATTTTGTTATTTTTCTGATAAAATTCTTATTTTAATAAATAGTAAAAAATAATCCATTTTAATTCAAAACTGACATTTCATCTAATTTATATATATAGTTAGATTTTCATTTTAATTGGTTTAAAAATTTAATTGGATTATGTTTTTATCATTTAATTTAATTTTGGTCATTTGAAATAATTTCACTTTAAAATTGGACATAAACAGATGTCAATATTTTGATACCTTTTATTTCTTAAAAACATGTCTTTTGGTTTTGAAAATCAGAAATAATTTTAAAATATTTTCTAAAAATTATGAGTTTTGAATTTGGAAAAATGGATTCGATATTTGGAATCAGGAGGTTCAAATTGTGTAAATGTCTACCTTTTATTTTTAGATGTTATTAATAGGAATTTCAGTAATTATTTTTATTTACCATGGTTAAAGGGTAAATATGGTAAATAATGGTAAAAAATAATATTGTAATAAAATAAAACTACCCTAACATTTGTCATAATCCTATTGGATGAAATATGTTTGACCATGGGAATCCTTGGGTAGATTTGGGGACCCCATGGAGCCACTTGGGTGTGATAATGACATGTTAAAAAAATTAATTTAAAGTAAAGAAAAATATAACATAAATATGTATATTATAATAAAATAATTTTCCGGGTTTATATAAATTATATCTTAAAATATAAATATTAATTAAAAATATAAAAATATTTAATACATTATTTTACTTTATTTATAATTTTTAGTCATTAAATAAATAAATTTATTTATTACATAATGATAATGTAGTGATGTCCTTATTAATAAAAGATTCAAATAAATGATATTATAAATATTAAAATAAATATAATTTGAACAATTTTTTGCCATAAACTTTTTTTATACATTATATTGACATGTTAGGGATGATTTAATTCATTTTTTATAAGTAATAAAGTGGTTATGAATTTTTGAAAAAGCTAACTATGAATAGTGTCAGAATTGAGAAATTTCATAACATAAAATATAAAATAGTTTATTAAATGATATTAAATTCATAAAATTATAATATTAGAAACAATGGTCAAAATAAGTCCAAATATTTCTTAAATTAATTTTTAGTTTGTCTTTTGACATGATATGATAAATACATAAACCTACAATGTGTAAACAACATGATATCCCTATAAGATTAAAAAGGGTAAAAAAAGGGTTCAACAAAAAAGATAAGGATCAGAAATATTAAAAAATTCTCTAAAAATCATTATATGATTTTTATTTTAACCAAAATCATATTATATTATAATTAAATGGGTTTTGGACCATTTTTAATTGAAATTGAATTTATAATAAATTAATATTTCAAGACCTTCCTAAAGTTCCTCTCCTCCCTCTTATAAAAGGACACCACCACTACCCACTTAATAATACCTATAAACCCCCTTAGGTCATCCAAATTATGATAAAGTAACTTCCTAACATCACTATTTTCCTTCTATAATACTTACCTTGGGTTGAAGAAAATTCAAGAAAGCCTTTTGGCTCAAATCAAAGAAGTTACTCGATTTACAGGTAACATCTTCTCTCAAGTTCCTTTTCTTTATTATCCTTTTACACTCCCTATGATTTTATTATTATTTTATTACATAAAAAAAATATTATTCTCAACATACTAGGATTTTTTTTCTGAGAATATTTCTAACTACACTTACAAACACCTCCATCTAATGGATACAAACATACTTTTTCTATGTACGACAAAAAAACTACCTCATGAAACGATGATTGTTCAATTTTATCCTACCACCTCTCATGGGGGGAATTATGATTGAAAAATATTTATATATTATATATATTTTATTTATTTTGTCTCTATTATTATTTAATTTTCATTCACAACATAACTTTATTCTTTCCATGATGTCTAAATACGATAATTTCATTTGAGGAAGTGTGGACTACCACCCCCTTCAAAGTGACAGGAATCGTTCATGATATACATGGAGTGTATAAAGGATGGTTTTATTAAACATATGTGAAATAAATTAAATAAATATAATACTGGTATTATAATATACATTTATATCATTTGACTATAATTCTTTTAATATGACAAAGAAATGAAAGTAACGTTCATGTGTACGTACGACTTACCGTCTCCATGAAAAATACATTTAATTTATTATCTCAAAAGGTTATGAAAAATTATAAATACATATAAAATGGATATATATGATATTTAAATAATTAATAATATTTTTTAGATGATGTAAGTATGACCAAATGGACAATTTACATCAAAACAAAATCATTTTTTACTCAAGTATCGAACATCAACAAAATGTATGATATGAACTTAAATAATTAAGTGATTTATATGACATGGTAATAAGTGATATAAACGGAATAAAAAACGTGAAAAAAGTTCTCAAAAAAGTAAAAATTAACTTAATTTTATTATTCTAAAATAACAGGGAATATATGTGACGAATGAGGCTCAAAGTAAGGGAAACTTTCACCCTCCTCTTTTAGTCAAAGACTTGTTTTATGTTATGTATTTTAAATTAAATTTTATTAATTTAGGGTATCTTATTATATATCATTATTTCTGTAAATTTTATTTCCATTTGATGAAATACCCTTTTCTCTATCATCAACTCATTTTGTAAAATTTTAAGTGATGCCGTTAGGCTGCCAAATCTTCATAAGGGAATTCTCCACTTCTTATTTTTTAAGATCTCTTTTATCTGGTATGTCGTTCTCATTTACATACCATCTTGTTATTTACATTATATTATTTCCCTGTAACATATTATGATCCTTTTATGAATGTTTCAACCATGTCACCTTATTTTTAATGTTTTCTAAAACCATTTTTCTTTGTCGTTATGCTATAGAATTTTCATCTCAAAATCTCTCTCTTTTTCTCAAGAAATTATCTTATTTTATTTATGTGAATACCCAAACCAATTTCATTTATAGGGGTATTAATAAAAACATAAAAATGATATATTTTATTGTGTAATTGACATACAAAAAACCCTCATTCTCTTTTCGTGGGTTATAAATGACATAATGATCATGTTTTTAAACACTTTTTAAAACACCATTATTTTGATATGAAAAGAATTTCTATTATTTTATATGAGTTATTTATTAAATTTTTGATAATGATATTTATGTCTCACATAAAAATAAATACACATTATGTGTGCACTCTAATAGCGCTCCATTTCATTAGGTAAAGAAATTAATCTCTATAGATGAAAAGTTTCATGATACTATGGTGAACAACATTGGTAATTTTTATGATAACTTGGTGAATAAACTTGGTAATATTTATGATACCTTGGTAATTTTTATGACACCATAGGTATGGATCTTGGTGATATGCAACCTTGGGGATGTACCTTGGTGATATTCTTATGAATCACTAAATTAAATGTTGTTGGTACATTTTTAAGTTATGATCCAAGTTATCATTGTTATTATATTCCTATTTATTATGACTTTATGGAAGTCCTTGTGTTATTATTTGTATCTCTCAAGATTACATGTAAACTATTTTACCTTTTCTTTCCTTACTAATATTTTTAAGCTCATCCCACATTTTTTGAAATGTTTTTCCATAGGGTATAAGGA
Source organism: Viscum album (assembly GCA_963277665.1). Classification (NCBI taxonomy): domain Eukaryota; kingdom Viridiplantae; phylum Streptophyta; class Magnoliopsida; order Santalales; family Viscaceae; genus Viscum; species Viscum album. The sequence continues at coordinate 165,151,565 of OY728165.1, read as the reverse complement.
TAGGTAATAGAAAGGAAGATTTCAAGAATATTTTTATCAAGAAAATAATTATTTTTTTATTTATTGAATTTTATTATTTTGAAAAAACTGGATAAATTAAAATTGTATACTTAGTAATTTTTGATATGTAATGTAATAGTTATGGCCTAATTCTCTAAAAATATAAACCTGAAAAGATCCTCAATGTGAAAGAAAGTAAATTCTTGATAAAAAATCAGGACTATATAATGTTTAAGGTTGAGACCTTATAGTTGGTATCAAAGGAAAGGTTTAGACAACTTTAGAGATTAGGATATTTTCTTAATAGCTAGAGATATCATCATGGGTGTATAATTTTAAGAAATATATTAATTTAAATGTCTTAGGAACCTATTTTTAGTATTTATGATATGAAATATAAAGGTGACTAATGGTATTTTTTTGGAGAAATTCAACTTTTAATAAATTAGAGGTCATTAATTTTTGTGATACAAAATGCATGGTTTGAGATAACCTTTGAGGTTAAAATATTTAATAGTTATTTTTGAGTATTCTGTCTAATTTTTTGTAATCTTATAAAATTATATAGTTTTTGAAAAAAGACAACACACAGACCGTGTGACAATTCACCACGTCAGACAAATCCGTAGGAATCAAACCCACAACCAAAGTGTGGCAGCGATTTATCCCCTAGCACTGGACTATGTGAATTCCATGGTTCGTATGACTAATTTTTTAGATAAATTATTTTATAGATTAAGAATATGTTCGTTTTTGGAACTTATGTTTTAACAAATGGGAATCCTTAGTATATTAAACTACTTTGGTGGTTAAGTGATAAATGTTTTTTTAAAATACATTCACTCTATGGGGAACACTATATGCCTAAGGAAAATTAAATACTATGGGATTTAATTTTAGGATTAATGGTTAAATTTTATTTTGGAATAATATTTGTTTTTATTGTGGACACATGGTGATTTCAGTTTTTTATAGAAATGATTAACCTATCATGGATAATATGTGATTAAGTTAATTAATTTTAAGTATGAGACATTAAAAGTAGTTGATTTTATTTGGAGATAAATTTTAAGATTTATTGTGGAAGATTATGTGAACAAATCCTTATGAATTTTGTGTTTCAATATTAGTTTGGATTATATTGAATAATTTTAAGGACAATAGTTTATTTAATGGTCTTTATTGAACTTTGGGTAATGTTTGTTGAATTTTATAGATAAAGAGTAGTATTTATTTTTATAATGGATTATTCATTTTGGGGGGATTATTTGATCTTATACTAACCATTTTGGTTTTGGTTAATGTCTAAGAACATGGAAAATGGATGGTTTTTCTTTTAAGTATTATGTAATTCTCTAGAAGATGATTCTAGTGGTTCGGGAGTGAAAAGTCATCTAAAATCTGTATCGATTTAGAAAAAAGATGAGTTTGTGGTGGAATTATATTAATGGATAAAATTTTTCATGTCAAATAAGTTTATTTCCTTATGTTCTTATTCTAATTAGTAAATAAATTCCTCAAATTTATGAAAAGTACCTTAAAGAAAAAAAATTTGTACGTTTACTTTTCCTACTTGAAAATCAAAGACCATTTAACCCATCACAAGTTGTGGTTTTTTGGTTGTTAACTTTCTCCTAATCATGTATTCTTTCACTCTCCAACAGAAAGAGATCGTTAGTTTCTCTTCTATATCCATGTTTTCCAACATGGAATACTAGTATGTGTTATCACAACTGACCCCTATACTTCATTATTTTAAGTGATAGTTTTAATGACTCTTTTTCCAATGTGGGATATTTTTAACGATGTTACCAAGACAAATTCTAAAAATTGTGAGGAAGAAATTTCCAAAATGGGGTAATTATGTAACACCCCACGTTTTAAGAAATAAACACTATGTTCTATAGCATACATGATACACTACATCGAGCTTAAAAGAATAACTAAATATTATTATTGTAATGTTACCATTATAAAATAGATGTTGGAATTGTAGGAATGAATATTGTCAATTGAATTATGAAAATATGTTTTACACATGTTTAAATAATGATTCATTAGTTACAAAATTTATTAGAAATGGAAATAAAAACCAATTGAAAATAAATGATATGTTTTTATGAAAACATATTTAAAAGAAAATAACTGTTTTTATAAAAGAATATCACCCTTTATATATTTTTATTTTAATATAAGGTTTTAAAATAATATTATATGTTCTCTAGATATTATATAAGAACAAATTAATTTTTTTTTTCTGAAAAAGAAGTATTTTTCTAAAAATGAAGTTTTTCTACTTTTTGATAGCGAACCCTTTTTAAATATAGTTTTTATCACTTTTATATTTTAGTGTTTACAAAATAAACTTATTATTTTGAATCAGGATATAAAAATATACTTTTAATGATTTTTTTATATTTCTGATAAAACTCAAATTTTAATGAATTGTGAAAAATACTACATTTAAATTCAAAACTGCCATTTCATCTAATTTACTTATATAGTTAGATTTTCATTTTAATTGGGTTTAAAGTTTAATTGGATTTTATTTTCATTTAATCTAATTTTGGTCATTTGAAGTAATTTCACTTTAAAATTGGACATAAACTCGTATCAATCTTTTGATACCTTTTACTTCTTAAAAACCTGCTTTTTGGTTTTGACAACAGAAATTAATTTTAAAATAATTTCTAAAAATTACGTGTTTTGAATTTGAGAAAATGGATTCCATATCTGGAATCATAATTTTGAAATCGTATAAATAAGTACCTTTTATTTTTATACATTATCAATAGTACCTTTAGTAATTATTTTAATTTGCCATGGTTAATGGGTAAATCACATAAATAAGAGTAAAAATAATAATACAATAATATAAAACTACCCTAACATGTGTCATAATCTAATTTTATGACATATTCCCAACCATGGGAATCCTTGGGTTGATTTTGGGACCCCATGGAGCTACTTGGGCGTGATAATTGTAGAGACCCGAAACCTGACGTACATATACTTTACATTACTTTTGCGGAATACTTAGTACATAACAAAAAACACACACACAAGGATCGTAATAGTTTAGTGTCTTTGGAAACTCGGAACGTAATCTTCTAATCGTGGTGAAAGATCGTCAATATCTCCCATAAATATCTTCCCTTTTTTTTACCTAAAACATTTCTTTATATCCTGGGGAAAAGAAAACATAAAAGGGTGAGCTCAAATGCTCAGTAAGGGTAAACAAAAGAAATATCAATCACATCATATTCATAAGAACATAACATTTTGGAAATCATAACCTGCAAAAGAGAGCATAATTTCATAACATGGGATAAATCATGGAAGTGAAATGTAATCACAATAATCATAACTTAAAACATGAAACTTTGTGGCATTCACACATAATCATAGAGAATCATTTCTTGTTAGTCAAGACTCATTGCCAAGACTATCTTAGTGGACTAAGTCCCTTTCTGAATCGAGTAACCCTCGTTTCAGTCCTGTTTCACTGAACCGGTATAACCTACCATTCCAGCCATGTCTATCTCATGAGATATAAAATCTTTACCCAATGCATTGGAGGGAGATATAGGTCCCACCCATCTTATAATGAATCCTTTTTTATGTGTGCCACATAATCATAAATCATACATCATCGCATAACACATGTAACAAAAATGGGATTCTTGAAACATCATGATATCATAAAACAAATCATATAAGGCAAATGACTTCATAAAAATAATTTCCTCAAAATATAATCAAATCAATGTAATAATAGGGATAAAAACAGAACCCTATATTATCTTAGATGGAAAATAATTTTGATAAAACACTTGAACTCCATTCTTGAGGAAAATATCCTTTCAACTTCAAAAAAACTTTTCCTTTCTTAACATGTCATACAATTTTAAAATAAAAGAAGATGATTAAAAATCAACTTGAATAATTTTAAAGGAAGCTTCTTGGAAATAATTTTTTAGAAATCCATTCATGCCGTATAAGTTAAAAAAAACATTCTTCGTACTTTTGTCGGAAAAGTCAAAAAGTACCTCGTACGAAAAAAGATTCCTTTCATACATATTACTAAAAACTCACCAAAGGGTAAAAATGGATTTAAACAATTGTAGGTGGATGGAAATAATATTACATATTGATGAAACATGGATGTGGATGATAAAATACACCCCAGTAAATACTTACGAATAAACAATCTCGGATAAAAATGAGATTGTGATATTTCCCTTACCTTAAGTCCGATTTGCTTTGTACATGTCCGAAGCTCCTGTATAATGGTTTAAATAATGTTATTGACTTATTCCAGAATCATACATGTTGATATGATATCATATATGGTCATATTCTTAGCTTCTTGTTAGTAATATTTCATTGTTACTTGTTACTCAGGTCTTTATTGCCTTTTGTTCTTATGCGTGTTTTGCCGAATAAATTCTTATTATTATTTTAAGGTTATAGATAACTTATATCCATAATGGTATTAGTGTAACATATATCATATTTATTCATTCAATTCATTTATATAATTACTATGTAATGATGATCATGTAGAACGAGTCGCATCACATCGTGGAGACGGTATTCCGTACGTACGCACGAGTGATGATATCGTTCCTATGATCGTGGAATTGTATTAGAGTATATATATATTATTTCAGTATTAATATTACTTTATAATAATCATAAATAGTTACTCATTACACCATTATACCCATCCATGTAAGGTGGTGGCGGAAAATAGATTACACCACGGCGTGGAGACGGTATTCCGTACGTACGCACGCGCGGTGATTTCATTTTTCCGTAGGATGGATAGAAGGTGAATTAGGGTTGTTTCATATTTATAATAACATATCAGTATGTAATTAATACTGATGTTATTACTTTATCATGAAACAACTAAAGAAGAAGAAGTTGAAGAAGAAAGAAATTGAAAAGATCGGTAATGGATATTACCTCTTCTTTGGAACGTCTCTTTGAATCCTCCACTTAGGGAACTAAGATTGGTCTTTGAAGAAGACCAGGACCTCTAGGATTATTCTAGGGAAGTGGAGAGGAGAAAATGGCAGGGTTTGGCCGAGCTTGAGTGCTCAAATTGGTGTGAGGAGGAGGGGGAGGAGGTACCCTTTTATAAGGGAGGAGAGGGGCACCTTAGGAATTCTTAAAAATATTATTTTATAATAAATCTAAACCCACTTAAAAACCTCCAAAAATGACTCATATTCGAATATTAGATGATATAGGGTTGTAATCTCATCAACCAATCAAATTTAGACATGTTTGGATCTTATTTTAAACCTTATCATTTTGATTTATCCTTATTTAATCTATTTAAGTTTATTTATGGTAATAAAATTCTAAATTTTAAATTATAACAAATAATTACTTATTTGTTGTGAATTTTCCATAATTGTTTACTTTATAACATTATAGACCATATAAATATAAATTTATAATTTTTAAATATTTTTGTGATTTTTAAACAATTTTATAATATGTTATTTTTGTAAAATAACAATAGTTTCAATTTTGACACTATTCATTTATTTGAATTTAAATAAAATATATACAGAAGATATGTTCGAACTAAAAGCTTTAATATATTAATAATAGGTCATATGTATCTATAAAATTAGTGTATCACATTAAATAGTTCATATAATATTTATTTTATTATTTTTAAAACCATTTATTTGGTTTATCTCTTAATAAAATAATTACTACATCATTTTTGTATAATTATTTAATATACTTATTTGTTGTATAAAAATTTAAAATAAAATTTTATGATTAAGATAAATATATTACCTTTTACAATAATAATTTTAATCGAATTTATCATCTTAAAATCACAATATTTAAATTGTTATATTTATTAAATTATGAAGGTGACAACTTTGGCATCATTTAAAATAAAATAATATAAGTGTCATAATCGCTTTTATAAGGCTCCAAATGGTCAAATATTCGACCATTGGATGCTTATGGTTTACATTTACATGTCCAATAAGTTTGGGTTAGGTATTTGTGCATTTTATGGTCACTATTAGTTTAAAAAAACAATATTCTTGATTTTTCACTAGATAAACAATTTCTGCATCACTATTGTGTCATACTTAATGATAATTATTTAATCCCTAAAAATTATAAATAAATTTATATGATGTAGATAATTTCATTAGCTTTCTGGAGACTATTCATGTTCGAAGTTTCATGAAGTTTCTCACTAAATTAAAATTAATATACTTATAAACTTTAAGAGAGTGACATGTTGTCACTTTCTTTGGTTTTAATAATAATTAAGTTATTTTCATGGACAAATGTCCATTAAATGATTCTAATCCGACCCTTAGGTGATATGGGTCGACTTTTAGTCATCCAATAGGATTTTGACATTTGTTAGGGTAATTTTAAAATATTATATTTACCCTTAATTACCCGATTTACCTTTAACTATGGTAAATAAAATTTACCGTAGTTACTATTCGTAATTTCCAAAAATAAAAAGTAGTCTATTAGCATAATTTGGACCCACTGATTCCAAATATGGAATCCATTTTTTAAAATTCAATACACAGAAGTTTCAGAAATTAAATTAAAATTAATCCCGTTGTCGAATAAAAACGGGTTTTTGTTTAAAACATTGCAAAAGATTGAATTGATTTAACCTACGAATTCAAGGTAAAATCAATGCTAATGACATACATTATATTAAATGGTAAAAATATATTCTATTTATACTTTAAAACCATTCAATATTATAATTTAACCACATAAGATATTACGATGAAAAAAGTTGTTTTTAATTAAAATATAGCGTGTTTTTACTATTCATTAAAATATGAAAGTTATCGGAAAAATATCAAAACTTTATCTAATGTAAAGTTTTATATCTTGATTCAAAAGAAGAATATTATTTTGTCAAATTGAATATATAAACATGTAAAAATCTATATTTAAAGTGGGTGCGCCATCAAAAGGCGGTAAAACTGCATTTTTTGAAAAATACTTATTTTACCGGAAAAATTTATTTTGTTCTTATACCATGTTCTAGAAATGTGTAAGATGGATAATAATGTTATAAAATTCAAAATTTAGTTAATACTATTCATAACGGCTAGTTCATGACAATATTATAATAATATAACATTGTTTATTAGAACCCGGTATTGCGTACAACACACGCTATCGAGGAAGGTCGCGATTGTGTGTATTGCAAGCCAAGTCAGGGTTGCGTGTTGTGAAAGAATCCTTCGTTGTTTCGTATAACAGAATCCAACCATATTTCATTTATACATTTAATATATATATATATATACTCAATGTTGCGTAGAATAACTATTATCAAAATTGTCTGTAACACGGTCCAAGAAGCGTGTTGCGTACACTGCAAGCTAATACGGTGTTGCGTATAGCGCAGAGTAATCTTGGTGTAGAATACAACATAAGACATTAATGAAAATAATATTTTTCATAAAATCTCGGGGTGTTACATTCTACCCCCCTTAAAATGAATTTCGCCCTCGAAATTCGTCGGGGTTATAAATGGTTTACTATTTGAAAGTTTCTTTGATAGAAACCCACATCGTAAAAAGGAATACCAAAACTTATCTTTAAAAACAAAAGTATGAAACGTAACCGTTACCCAAATAAACTAATCACTGGGTTTCCACATAGGTGAAAATATGGATATGGAAGAAAAATCTAACCATCATGTTCTGATGGAGAGTGGTAGAGAACATGGCTATGGAAAAGCTATCAATCACAAAGCCATAAATTTGTGATGATCTAGGGTACCATCTGATTCATCGGGTATAAGGGCACTAGGACAACATTTTTGGTTTTCAAGATCATTTCCCTAAAGTTGAAAATTTGAATTAGAAGAAATACTTTCTTTATTTTGGTACAATCTCACTGTTGTTCATGCCTTGAACAATTTCCACTTCATATCTTAAATAAATGAAGTTGAATTTGTTATTCGTGAAGTGTTAGCAGATCATGTGATGGAATGACGGGTCATTCCATCTGTCTCAAACAAAAGGTTAGCAAAAATTATATACATAAGTCGATCTATAGTGAGATTAATCCCATATGGTTCCTAAAATGGACTTATACTTCATATATCATACTGCTTAATATAATAAAACTAGTTTCTACTAAACAGGGACTTCCTGTAGGCTAGTGGTAGGCCATAAAGGCTAGTCACACTTCGGTTGTGGGTTCGATTCCCACAGCCTTGTCCGAAGCGATGGGCTGTCGCCCGTCCTGCAGGTTGTCCTTTTTCTAAAACTACATTACTATAACATCCCATCAATAATATCGAAAAAAAACTTCTATCCTTAAACAATACCCACTTATGTCCAACATAATCCATTTCAATCTTTAGGCTTATCCATAATACTGCAGTCCACTCTCATATCATAGTGAAAACGATTACCAGAGATTTAATACCATCGTTGATCCCATATATCATAAGATATGTTTTGTTGGTCACATTCCAAACATTCAAAGTCCTTAATCATGTATACTCTTGAATACCTTAGTGAAAACATGAATGCAGTTAAAATTTAACACTTTCCACATACCAAAATCCTCAAAATTCTATATACTCAAACCATGATATCACTTAGTCCTTATATCAATCATGAGCTCATGAATACTATTAAACATTTAATTTTCTCCTTATCCCTTCATTATGCACATATCATCTACATTCCAAAAATATCTGAATAACCTTTCATGGATACTGGTAACATTAATAAAACACTTTTAAAACTCAAGGAAAGACAACAATGTAACAATCCTTAGATGTCTCTTTATTCCATAGTACCATGAGATTTCTTATACAACATTACACATGATAAACATGTAATTATTTCACTACATTCTTAAACCATTAACCGAGCTTCAACAATTCTTTCATCTCACATATCATTTGTAGTCTCTTCATCATCATCCACATAAATACTACCCATACGACCATACTGATTCTCTTCATGAGTCTTTCCCTTTGGGCATTGGTTTGCATAATTCCCATACATTTCACATTTAAAACACTTAACCATTTTTGATGTCGTAGCAATACCATTATCCTCATCCATGGTGTTAACTGAACCTTTTCCTTTGCACTTACTTGCTTTGTGTCCTTCTTTTCCACACCCAAAGCATCTTCCAGTTCCCTTGTAACATTCTCCTTGATGCCTCTTCCCACATGATTTACATAGGGGAAATTGAACTTTCTTTCCTCTATGATCATCATGAAACTCCATCTTTCTCTTATTAGCCGAGTCAGGAAACTTACCAAATTTTACTTTATTGATCATATTATGAGATTGCTGATTCGGCATAATAATTATGTTTGGACTTCCAAATCCCATTTCATTATGAAGAATATCATTCCATTGTCCATCACATCCTCCATTATCATGAATCATCTTGTTTCCAGCCATTTTCTAAAACCCAAAAAAGAATAGTGTGAGAGGCAAAAATCATGCTAGGGAAAACAACAAAATAAAGGGGGAGTACCTTCAATATCTAACATCTTAGGTTTAATTCTATGATCGTTAGCGTAGTTCTAGTACTATAACCTATACGTATACTTAACCTTAGGGACATCCCTAGACATACCGTAGAAATATCTCTAGGGATCTCACTAACGTTTTCGCATCCTAGTTTCCAAAGGTTGACTAAACCTTTCCTCTGATACCAACTGTAGAGACCCGAAACCTGACGTACATATACTTTACATTACTTTTGCGGAATACTTAGTACATAACAAAAAACACACACACAAGGATCGTAATAGTTTAGTGTCTTTGGAAACTCAGAACGTAATCTTCTAATCGTGGTGAAAGATCGTCAATATCTCCCATAAATATCTTCCCTTTTTTTTACCTAAAACATTTCTTTATATCCTGGGGAAAAGAAAACATAAAAGGGTGAGCTCAAATGCTCAGTAAGGGTAAACAAAAGAAATATCAATCACATCATATTCATAAGAACACAACATTTTGGAAATCATAACCTGCAAAAGAGAGCATAATTTCATAACATGGGATAAATCATGGAAGTGAAATGTAATCACAATAATCATAACTTAAAACATGAAACTTTGTGGCATTCACACATAATCATAGAGAATCATTTCTTGTTTGTCAAGACTCATTGCCAAGACTATCTTAGTGGACTAAGTCCCTTTCTGAATCGAGTAACCCTCGTTTCAGTCCTGTTTCACTGAACCGGTATAACCTACCATTCCATCCATGTCTATCTCATGAGATATAAAATCTTTACCCAATGCATTGGAGGGAGATATAGGTCCCACCCATCTTATAATGAATCCTTTCTTATGTGTGCCACATAATCATAAATCATACATCATCGCATAACACATGTAACAAAAATGGGATTCTTGAAACATCATGATATCATAAAACAAATCATATAAGTTAAATGAATTCATAAAAATAATTTCCTCAAAATATAATCAAATCAATGTAATAATAGGGATAAAAACAGAACCCTATATTATCTTATATGGAAAATAATTTTGATAAAACACTTGAACTCCATTCTTGAGGAAAATATCCTTTCAACTTCAAAAACACTTTTCCTTTCTTAACATGTCATACAATTTTAAAATAAAAGAAGTTGATTAAAAATAAACTTGAATACTTTTAAAGGAAGCTTCTTGGAAATAATTTTTTAGAAATCCATTCATGCCGTATAAGTTAAAAAAAACATTCTTCGTACTTTTGTCGGAAAAGTCAAAAAGTACCTCGTACGAAAAAAGATTCCTTTCATACATATTACTAAAAACTCACCAAAGGGTAAAAATGGATTTAAAAAATTGTAGGTGGATGGAAATAATATTACATATTGATGAAACATGGATTTGGATGATAAAATACACCCCAGTAAATACTTACGAATAAACAATCTCGGATAAAAATGAGATTGTGATATTTCCCTTACCTTAAGTCCGATTTGCTTTGTACATGTCCGAAGCTCCTGTATAATGGTTTAAATAATGTTATTGACTTATTCCAGAATCATACATGTTGATATGATATCATATATGGTCATATTCTTAGCTTCTTGTTAGTAATATTTCATTGTTACTTGTTACTCGGGTCTTTATTGCCTTTTGTTCTTATGCGTGTTTTGCCGAATAAATTCTTATTCTTCTTTTAAAGTTATAGATACCTTATATCCATAATGGTATTAGTGTAACATATATCATATTTATTCATTCAATTCATTTATATAATTACTATGTAATGATGATCATGTAGAACGAGTCGCATCACATCGTGGAGACGGTATTCCGTACGTACGCACGAGTGATGATATCGTTCCTATGATCGTGGAATTGTATTAAAGTATATATATATTATTTCAGTATCAATATTACTTTATAATAATCATAAATAGTTACTCATTACACCATTATACCCATCCATGTAAGGTGGTGGCGGAAAATAGATTACACCACGGCGTGGAGACGGTATTCCGTACGTACGCACGCGCGGTGATTTCATTTTTCCGTAGGATGGATAGAAGGTGAATTAGGGTTGTTTCATATTTATAATAACATATCAGTATGTAATTAATACTGATGTTATTACTTTATCATGAAACAACTAAAGAAGAAGAAGTTGAAGAAGAAAGAAATTGAAAAGATCGGTAATGGATATTACCTCTTCTTTGGAACGTCTCTTTGAATCCTCCACTTAGGGAACTAAGATTGGTCTTTGAAGAAGACCAGGACCTCTAGGATTATTCTAGGGAAGTGGAGAGGAGAAAATTTCAGGGGTTGGCCGAGCTTGAGTGCTCAAATTGGTGTGAGGAGGAGGGGGAGGAGGTACCCTTTTATAAGGGAGGAGAGGGGCACCTTAGGAATTCTTAAAAATATTAATTTATAATAAATATAACCCCACTTAAAAACCTCCAAAAATGACTCATATTCAAATATTAGATGAGATAGGGTTGTAATCTCATCAACCAATCAAATTTAGACATGTTTGGATCTTATTTTAAACCTTATCATTTTGATTTATCCTTATTTAATCTTTTTAAGTTTATTTGTGGTAATAAAATTCTAAATTTTAAATTATTACAAATAATTACTTATTTGTTGTGAATTTTCCATAATTGTTTACTTTATAACATTATAGACCATATAAATATAAATTTATAATTTTTAAATATTTTTGTGATTTTTAAACAATTTTATAATATGTTATTTTTGTAAAATAACAATAGTGTCAATTTTGACACTATTCATTTATTTGAATTTAAATAAAATATATACAGAAGATATGTTCGAACTAAAAGCTTTAATATATTAATAATAGGTCATATGTATCTATAAAAGTAGTGTATCACATTAAATAGTTCATATAATATTTATTTTATTATTTTTAAAACCATTTATTTGGTTTATCTCTTAATAAAATAATTACTACATCATTTTTGTATAATTATTTAATATAATTATTTGTTGTATAAAAATTTAAAATAAAATTCTATGATGAAGATAAATATATTACCTTTCACAATAATAATTTTACTCTAATTTATCATCTTAAAATCACAATATTTAAATTGTTATATTTATTAAATTATGAAGGTGACAACTTTGGCATCATTAAAAATAAAATAATATAAGTGTCATAATCGCTTTTATAAGGCTCCAAATGGTCAAATATTCGACCATTGGATGCTTATGGTTTACATTTACATGTCAAATAAGTTTTGGTTAGGTATTTGTGCATTTTATGGTCACTATTAGTTAAAAAAAAACAATATTCTTGATTTTTCACTAGATAAACAATTTCTGCATCACTATTGTGTCATACTTAATGATAATTATTTAATCCCTAAAAATTATAAATAAATTTATATGATGTAGATAATTTCATTAGATTTCTGGAGACTATTCATGTTCTAAGTTTCATGAAGTTTATCACTAAATTAAAATTAATATACTTATAAACTTTAAGAGAGTGACATGTTGTCACTTTCTTTGGTTTTAATAATAATTAAGTTATTTTCATGGACAAATGTCCATTAAATGATTCTAATCCGACCCTTAGGTGATATGGGTCGACTTTGAGTCATCCAATAGGATTTTGACATTTGTTAGGGTAATTTTAAAATATTATATTTACCCTTAATTACCCGATTTACCTTTAACTATGGTAAATAAAATTTACCGTAGTTACTATTCATAATTTCCAAAAATAAAAAGTAGTCTATTAGCATAATTTGGACCCACTGATTCCAAATATGGAATCCATTTTTTAAAATTCAATACACAGAAGTTGCAGAAATTAAATTAAAATTAATCTCGTTGTCGAATAAAAACGGGTTTTTGTTTAAAACATTGCAAAAGATTGAATTGATTTAACCTACGAATTCAAGGTAAAATCAATGCTAATGACATACATCATATTAAATGGTAAAAATATATTCTATTTATACTTTAAAACCATTCAATATTATAATTTAACCACATAAGATATTACGATGAAAAAAGTTGTTTTTAATTAAAATATAGCGTGTTTTTACTATTCATTAAAATATGAAAGTTATCGGAAAAATATCAAAACTTTATCTAATGTAAATTTTTATATCTTGATTCAAAAGAAGAATATTATTTTGTCAAATTGAATATATAAACATGTAAAAATCTATATTTAAAGTGGGTGCGCCATCAAAAGGCGGTAAAACTGCATTTTTTGAAAAATACTTATTTTACCGGAAAAATTTATTTTGTTCTTATACCATGTTCTAGAAATGTGTAAGATGAATAATAATGTTATAAAATTCAAAATTTAGTTAATACTATTCATAACGGCTAGTTCATGACAATATTATAATAATATAACTTTGTTTATTAGAACCCGGTATTGCATACAACACACGCTATCGAGGAAGGTCGCGATTGCGTGTAATGCAAGCCAAGTCAGGGTTGCGTGTTGTGAAAGAATCCTTCGTTGTTTCGTATAACAGAATCCAACCATATTTTATTTATACATTTAATATATATATATATATACTCAATGTTGCGTAGAATAACTATTATCAAAATTGTGTGTAACACGGTCCAAGAATAGTGTTGCGTACACTGCAAGCTAATACGGTGTTGCGTATAGCGCAGGGTAATCTTGGTGTAGAATACAACATAAGACATTAATGAAAATAATATTTTTCATAAAATCTCGGGGTGTTACAATAATGACATGTTATGAGAATTATTTTAATGTAAAAAGAAATATAACATAAACATGTATATTTTACTAAAAGAAATTTATTTTGGTCTATATAAATGATATATTCATATATAAATAGTCATTATAAAGATAAAAATATTTCCTATATTATTTTATTTTATTTATAAATTTTTTACATTAAATAGAAAAAATTATTTATGATAGAATAATGATGCAGTGATTATCTTATTAACGAAAGATTCAAATAAATGATATTATATATATTAAAATAAATATAATTTCAATATATTAATGCCATCCACATATTTTATGAATGAAATTGATATGTTAGGGATGAATGTATTCCTATTTTTTAAGTAATCATGTTTTTTTGAATTTTTGAAAAATTTAACTATGAATAGTGTTAAAATTGACATATTTCTAACATAAAATATAAAATAGTTTATTAAATGATATTAAATTAATAAAAATATATGATTCAGAAAAATGGTTAATATAAGTCCAAATATTTCACAAATTATTTTTTTGGGTCTTCTGACATGATATGGTATTTAAATTAACCTACAATATGTAAATAACATGATATCACTATAAGATTAAAAATGGAAAGATAAGGGTTAAAACAAAAAGATAAGGATAAAAAATAATAAAAAATTAAGTAAAAAATATTATATTATTGGTATTATAACAAAAATCATATTATCATCAAATTTAATAAGTTTTGAACCATTTTTAATTGAAATTGAATTTATCATAAATTAATATTTCAAGACCTTCCTAAAGTGCCCCTCCTCCCTCTTATAAAAGGCCCCCACATATACCCAATTAATCACACATCTAAAGCCCATTGGATCATAGAAATTCTACTCCAATAATCTCCAAACATCCCTCATTTTCTCTTATAATCATTACCTTGGGCAAAAGGAAATTTCAGAAATCCTTTTGGCTCAAATTAAAAGACGTCACCCAATTTAGAGTGAACATCTTCTCCCAAGTTCCATTCCTTTATTTTCCTTCCCCACTCCCTATTATCTTTTTATTATTTTATTACATAATAAAACTAGTATCCAAAATATACTAGGATGTTTTTATGTGGATTATTTTAACTACACTTACACACACCTCTATCTAGTGGATACAAACATACTGTTTCTGCATAAGACGAACAACTGCCTTAGGAAACGATGACTATTCAATTTTCTCCTACCACCTTTAATGGTGGACATTATGAAGAAACTGTATTTATATATGATTTATATTATATTTATATTTTCTCTATTCTTATTTATTTTTTATTTGCAACATAACATTGTTCTTTCCATGATGTGTAAATATGATAATTTCATTTGGGGAAGTGTGGACTACCGTCCCCTCAAAGTGATATGACTAGTTCATGATATACATGGAACATATAAAGGATGGTTTTATTAAACCAATGAGACATAAATGAAATAAATATAATAATAATATTATAATATACATTTATATCATTTTATTATTTTTTTAGTATGACAATGAAATGAAAGTAGCGTTCATGCGCACATATGGATTACCGTCTCCATGAACAGTGCATTTAATTTATTATCTCCAAATGTTATGGACTATTATAAATACATATATACTAGATATATATGATATTCAAATCATGAATAATATTCTGAATATATTGGAATTATGACCACATAGAAAATTAAATCAAAGTAAGTTCATTTTTGACTCAAGTATCGAACATCAACAAAATGAAGGATATGAACTTAAATAACTATGTTATTTTTATAACATGGTAATAAGTGATATAAAATGAATAATAAACGTGAAAAAGGTTCTCAAATAATTAAAAACTAACTTAATTTTACTATTCAGGAAGAACAAGTAACATACATGACGAGTCAGACTCAAGGTAAGGGAACCTTTCACCCTCCTCTTTTTTTCAAAAGACTTATTTTATGTTATGTATTTGAAATTACATTTTATTATGTTGATGTATCTTTTTATATATCCTCATTGATTTAAATTTTATTTCCAAGTGATTTAGTACCATTTTCTCTCTCATCAGCTTATTTTCATAATTTTTAAGTGATTTCGTTAGGCTGCCGAATTTTCCTAAGGGAATTCTTCACTTCTCTTTTCCTTTTAAGATATCTTTTATGTGGTATGTCTTTCATGATTCCATACCATGTTCTTATTTACATTATATTCTGTCCCTCTATAATATTATGAGACTTTTATGAATTGGTGACCCTTTTCACCTCTCTTTTTACTGTTTTCTAAAACCATGATGCATTGGTGTTATGCTACAAAATTTTCATCTCAAAATCTATCTCTTTTTCTCAAGAAATTATCTTATTTAATTTATGAGAATAATCAAAAATATTTCGTTTACAAGGTTATTAATCAATAAATAATAATGATATATTATATTCTATAATTTACATACATAAAGCCCTCATTCCCTTTTCATGGGTTATAAATCACATAATGATCATGTTTTAAGCACTTTTTAAAATGCTATGATTTTGATATGAAACCCATTTATTTTATTTTATATGGGTTATTTAGGAAATTTTTGAAAATGATATATGAGTATAACATGAAAATAAATACATATTATGCGTGTTCCCTGATATTGCACTAATTCATTAGGTAAAGAAATTAATCTTTATAGATGACAAGTTTCATGATACCTTGTTGAAAAACCTTTGTAATTTTTATGATACCTTGGTGAATAAACATGGTCATTTTTATGATACCTTGGTGAATAACCTTGGTAATTTTTATGAAACCTTGGGGATGGACCTTGGTGATATGAAACCTTGGGGATGGACCTCAGGGATATGATTATGAATCTATAAATTAAATTGTGTATCCACGTTTTCAAGTTATTATCCATGTTATTATTGTTATGATATTCCGCTTTCTCATGCCTTTATGAAAGTCCCTGTGTTCTTATTTATATCTCCCAAGATCACATGTAAACTATTTTCCATTTTCTTTCCTTACTGATATTTTTTAGTCTCATCCCAAGTTTTTTTGAAATGTTTTTTTGCAGGGTATAAGGAAAGGTAAGAGAAAAGAAGAATTCAAGAAGATTTTTATCAAGAAAATAATTCTTGTTTTATTAAAGGAGTTTTATTATTGTGAAAAAATTGGATAAAGTATAATTTTATACCTTTTAATTTTTGAGATGTAATGTAATAGTTATGACCTAATTCTCCAAAACACTAAACTTGAAAAGATACTCAATGTGAAAGAAAGTAAATTTCTGATAAAAAATCAAGTCTATGCAATGTTTATGGATGGGACCTTATATTGAAGCCCCTTAATTGAATTTTATTTTTCTTATTTAATGACAATAAATAGAAGAACACGTGAGAATAATAAATGTGATATACAATTTGACAATTTTACTAATGATATGCCTAATATGATGGAAACGGGTGCTAAAAACATCATGAAAATAAATTATCAACTAGCTCAAGTTATGAATAATAACTTGAATCATGTCAAACTCCCGCCTTCTCTAATGAAAGATAAAGTTTCCATTGAATCCTTAATTCCAAAAAGGCCTATCAGGTTTAGTGGGTCTTCCAATCCACTCCTCACATAATAGTATATTAACTCCATTGAAAATATATTCTTTGTAATCTAGTGCTTAGAAGAAGATAGGTCTGTGTTGAAGGTCTATCATTTGGATGGGGAAGATGATTAGTTGTGGACACTGATTAATATATGAATTCTAAGGAGTAAATTTATTCTATGGACTGGGAGTAATTGAAGAAAATGTTTTTCAATAAATATTTTCACTAAACCCTCAATATCAAGACGGATAGATAGTTCCTCAGACTTAAGTAGGTAGAAGATGAGTCTATTGGATTGTAAGGGGAAAACTTTACAAGGATTGAAACATGGGGTATTCAGTATTTTTTGAAACCAATGGCCTAAGCCAAGGATTGTCAGAGGCAATCAAGAACAACCTCCAAGGAAACATGGATGAGACTATGTTATCACTACTACTGATATGGATCCAAACAAAAATGTGGTGATAGGTACATTTTTCATTCATTCAAGAATAGAGAATGTACTATTTGATTATGGTTATATAAATTATTTTATATCATGAAATTTTAATAGAACTATTTAAACACCACCTCAAAATTTGGAGGTTAAGTTATATGTGAGAATAGATGATAGGGAAATTATTGCATCCAAAATAGATAGCTCTTTCCCGTTTAATGTTTGTGGATTGAACCTCCTAAAAAACCCTTTCATACTCCCTTTGGTAGAGTTTTATACTATTTTTGGCATAGATTGGATATATTTATACATATACAAAATCAGCTTTTGGGAAAGGTAGATCACTCTTCACATCTGGAAGCATCCTCTAATTCATTACATGTGTATGGAGGAAGATGAATATCCTTTGATTGAAAAATTAATTTTTTATTATCAAAACACATTTATGGAAAAGAGAGAAACCCCAAGTTCACTCAGGACATGAATCAAAAGAGAAAACATAGCTATTGAAATGTATTTTGACCCTATCAGAATTATTATCCCTAAAATTTTTCTAGGAAATGGAAGTTACCGATGTGTCTGGAGAAGCATCAAGCAGGTCTTCAATGTGAGATGCAATCTGGTCCCACACTTTCATGTACTTCTCCGGAGTGATCTTCTTATCATTGAAGCCTCTTACTAAAATCAGATTATTCTTGTCTATACAATAACCCTATTTATTGTTAGTGTCCACCCGAATAGGCCTTCCCATCATCTTCTCAGCATCCTCTACCGAGGAATTTATTGAAAAATAGTCTTCAAACATATCCTCTGCAGAATGCAATAGTAGCTCCAATAGACACACCACCTGGTCGCCCCTAAGAAGGCCTTCCTCAAAATCCCCCTCTTCCACACTAGTCGAAATTCCAACAGAAATGGGAACATTTTATTTTTCCTTTTCTTCCACTTTTTTAGAATATTGTGTTTCCATAGGTAAAGGTAGATCAGAGTAATCCTTTCGGCCTTTCTTACAGCCTTACCGCCCCTTCCTCATCCACCGGTCCCATATTTTATGAACATGAACTTATGAATCATTGTCATCGTCAAATTGATCCGATAACTCATCATAAAAACCTTCCCTGGTAAAATCAACATCCTGATAAGATCCTTCGACCTCCAACCCTGCAAACGGTTACCCAACTTAATGGCTGGAGACATGCTCTTCGGGCATGATCTATTCATATCCTCAGTCCCCTGAGGATGGCCCTTTCTAGAAGAACCTAGCCCATTAAGCATTGTTTCGGAATATGAAATAGACATAGAGGCTTTAGCATCTCCAAACTCTCTAATTATTTCACCCACTGCCGGCCTAAGACCACTATAATTTGCCTTAGTTGAAGACTCCAAAGGTAAAGGATACACAACACAAACACTAGCCATGCACTCTGCCACACCGGCATGAGGCTCCTCCAGATACTTCCTTAGCCAACTGAAAAGGCCACTAACCAAAGTATTTCCATCCAATTGATCCTTTTGAACGACCCCTACCACCTTCTCCGCTTCCATAGGTGCTTGAACAGCGATGCATCCATTGATATCAGGATCCCATCCTGAAACATCCGAAGCACCCTACATCTCCAAAATTTAAGAACTATGCCTAAAAACCTCTGGTGAATGACCCATTCTCATACAAACTCAACAGAAATCCACCCAGGATTCATATACAACCGGTAGCTTATACCTGAATTCTTCTCCTACTGTTATCCAGAAAAAATCAGGAGGGATTCTTGAAGAATCAATATCCGCGCAAGCACGAGGATTAATCAGGTGACACAACACATTAGTTCGACTGTCCACACACAAAAACCTACCAACTAGGTTCCTAATCATTCAAAATATAGAAGGATTCTAAAAAAAAGATGAAGGTTAGGAAAGATCGCCCAAATCAACACCGTGGGGGAGTCATGCTTCATGTGGAACTCATAAGTCCATCTGAAAAAGAAAAAGCGGGACCCATTTCAGCTACGAGGAGCGAAGGCCCATGCTTTTATCAGATCATCTTCCGACGCAAAACGAATCATAATACTCTTCCTATAAAGTAACCCCACGGTATCTCATTCCTGCAAATCCCATGAGGATAATCTAGACAAGGGTTTTACATGCCCAAGGGATTCACCATCGGATGCCATAGTCCTCTTCATCAAGAATAAGGATGGATCAATGCGCCTATGCATCTATTACCATGAGATCAATAAAATCATGAAAAAGAAAACGTATCCCCTTTTTCGGATAGATAACTTGTTCGATCATCTAATTGTGGCCAGTTATTTCTCTAATGTGGACCTTCGGTCAGGATATCACTAATTAATGGAGAGGAAGGAATACATTATCAAGACTTCCTTTAAAATGAGGTATGTACACTATTAGTTCATAGTTAGTCCATTTGGACTAACTAATGCTTCAGATATTTTCATGGATTTAATGAATATTGACTTTAGATATTACCTCAACAAATTTGTGGTAGTCTTTATTGATTATATTCTAATATACTCCAAGAGTAAAGAGGACCATGGTAATAATTTTAATACTGTGCTAAAGACTTTCTAAAGCTGGAAACTATATGAAAAGTACAGTAAATGTGAGTTCTAGATAGAGTAAGTATCATTATTAGGACATGTTATCACCAACAATGGAATATCTATATATCCTTAGAAGACAAAGGAAATCAAAGAGTGTCCCAGGCCAATATCCGTAAGGGATATCCATAGATTTCTTGGTCTAGCCAGGTATTACCGGCAATTTTTGAAAAACATATCATGATTTTCAAATGCAATAACCAAGCTGACACAGAAGGGAGTGATGTTTTTCTGTACTCAATAATGTTATGAAATCTTTAAGGATATCAAAAATAGGCTTATCACTGCTCCAACACTCACACTCCCGATAAGAGGAGACCTCTTTGTGGTACACAATTATGCTTCAAAGAAATACTTCGGTTGTGTAATGATGCAAAATGATAAATTTATAGCCTATGACTCAAGGCTGTTGAAAATTCTTGAGCAAAACTATCTTACGCATGATTTGGAGTTGGCAACATTGATCTTTGGGTTGAAAATATGGTGGCATTATCTCTATGGGGAGAAGTGTGAGATATATAATGATCACAAGAATCTCAAATATATTTTCACATAGAAGGAGATTAATATAATCTAGTGAATAAGGATAGATCTCATAAAAGATTAAGACTGATCAATACACTACCACTATAGTAAAGAAAATAAGGTAGTGGATGTGCTAAGTAGAAAGGATCTTGCATCTTTATCAATTATGATAATTAAGAACGATCCAATATTATTTGACTTATAAAGGAAGGGCATGGAAATCATTAAGGGAGGAACATCATCAATCTTTTCTAAAATGATTTCTCAACTATCCCTTATAGAGAAGATAAATTGTGCTCAAAGAAATGATGTGGAAATTTTGAAAAGAGTGGAATATATTCAAAATGGGAAATCCTCAAAGTTCAATATTGGTGTGGATGGATTCATAAGATTTGGGTCACAACTATGTGTACCGTCCAATAAAGATATAAAGAAAGAGATTATAAATGACAAAAATAACTCAATCTTATCAATTCTCCCAGGGATCACAAATACGTATCGAGATATTTGGGAGAAAATTTTGTGGGATAATATTAAAAAATAGATCACTGAATATACATCAAAGTTCTTGGTATGTTATAAAGTGAAGGTTGAAAGAAAAAATTATAAAGGTTTTATGCAACCATTACCCATAGAAACATGGAAATGGAAAAAAATAACCATGGACATTTTCAATGGACTTCTAAAGACATCTAGAGGAAAAAATGTTATATGGGTTATTATGGATCATCTTACAAAGATAGATCACTTTATCTCAATTTGAGAGGTCTTCTAACTAGATCAACATGATTGGATATACATAAAATAAATGGTACTGTAATGCTCCGATCCCAGTTACTAAGAGTCGGTGCATTATTTTAATACATTGGCATGATTACAAGGAATCAAGTCCCAAAGGACCGATCAGTTTAGCAGTCTTGGAAAATAGATTACATACATGAACGTTACATTACACATTTGAAAACAAAAAAAAACATAAATGATCCTTTTATAATGCCATTAATCCCAAAGCTTAACCCTGCTTATCAATCATAATACACTTCTTGAAATCCTGGGAAAACAAAACATAAGAAAGGTGTGATCTTAGATGCTCAGTAATGGTAAATAATTTAGTAGAAGCTATAAACCTTTAAGGCTGGATTTGTAATAAAAACAACAAACTTTTTGAACATAAACTTGAACATAATATGAAAAAAATAAAACATCACCATATAACCATGAACATGGATATTCTACTAGTCGAGTAATCACATGTAATAACTAATTTCATAATGAGGGAATGCCTAATGCCGGACATCATTACCACATAGTCAAGGCCTCGTGCCAAGACTAGAAATAAAATTTTTTTCAAAGCCTTGTGCCAAGACACTATTTTGTCTAATGAGACCTACCGATGAATCGAGGAGCTATAATAGGATCTACTCGTCACTTACTAAGTCCACTGTATTCCTTATATGAAAAAGTTGAAACATAACATAAAAATTTGTATTAAAACTAGCATAAAAAATGTCAATACAATAACCATAAACCATAAATGGTGTAAAAATAGAACATCCACAGTCAAAAATATCATAACTCATTCAATACAACATGGAAGATAGTATTATAATAAATCAACCTCAATAAAAAATAATATCCAGTAAAGGATGCTGACATAGTTGAAAATTATGAGTAATGTTTTTTGAGAGAAATATTCTTTTTTTTAAATCATTTAAAAGTCAATCATTTATAAAGGAAGTAATTTAAAAGAGATTTTTGAATCAAAGTGTCCTATACCACTTTGAAACTTTTTAAAAGAGTTATCATTTCAAAACATTCATGTCCATATAATTAAATCTTTAAAATAATTTTGAAAACATGGACATTAATTAAAAAGGTTTAGAAAGATAAATCTTTAAAACATTTAAAATTATGATCTAGATAAAGATTATTTTTCACAAATCCTTAAAATATTCATTTTGAAATCATTTTTATGAAAATGTACATGGATGATAAAAATGTCCTAGTAAATACTTACACAAAAAATCTCGGATAATAATTAGATTGAGGAATTAACCCTTACCTTGAACATTCCTTTAGTCGAGGGTACGTTTAACCTCCTGTATTAAGATCATAGTATGCTATTAAATTATACCAGAATGATATTAATATTTATGATATCATACATGATTCATTTATGAATTTATACTACCCATTTAATAATAATTTCTATTTTAAATTATCATTTCAGGTAATAATCTCTTTCTTTATCCTACGTGTTTTAACTTGTTACTCTTGATTGTATCACTTAGATCAAGATTTAAATACTTCCATAATATAAAACATGATTTATATAACATATATATTTAGAATATATATATAAGTCCCCAGCCTTAAACCTTACTTAATCTTGAGTTATTACAAGATTACACATTGAGGATCTTTTCCGGTTTAGATTTTTAGAGAATTAGATCATGAAACTTGCATTACATTCCACATTTAAACAAAGTGGTTACATAAAAGACAGTATTCATTCTTCCCATGAACGGAAACATATTGAAAATAAAACATGGATTCTTTCTTGACACATCCTTGACACTATCATCACATCATGTACCTTTACCTTGACCTGTGAAAAAAATTTCAAAAACTTGGGATGAGCATGAAAAGCTCAGTAAGGGTTATAAAAAGATGGAAAGGAAACATGAGTTCATATATACATAAGAATGAAATCATACTTTACCCATAAAACATAGGCACTTTAACATACCTCATCAAACCATGAATAAATCATAGAAAACATAAGACATAAAGGTAACTTGAGGCATACATAACATTCTTACGTAGGGAGTAACCCTCTTGGTTACGTTTGGAATACCCATCATAGTATATTCCCTAAATCCCTTCGGAGAAACCTTAACGTTTCACTCCTTCGCGTTACCCAATGCATTGGAGAGCTATATCGGGCTCACCCGCCCTTAGTTTATCACGGAACCACCCGTCTTCATAACAATGCCCAAGAACCATAACATATATGTATCACATAAAACATGCATAAAGGAAACATAACATTTCCACATTTCAATCACAATATAACATTTTAGTATATTGAAATAATGAATCCATTCAAAAAGAAACCATTTCCAAAACCATTTAAAACATTTAATAAAGAGATTTTTGAATCAAAGTGTCCCATACCACCATGAAGCTTAAAATTTTAAACCATTAATATCCATATAAATAAATCCTTAAAACAATTTCGAAAACATGGATATTAATAAGAACAAATAATTAAAACATTTAAAGCGATATTTTGGTTAAAGGGGTTTTACCAAAATTAGAGACACTTGAATACAATAAGTGAGGAATAACATGTAGTCAGAACTTTATAATATCATGAGAATAAATGGATTCATGATATAATACTCCAAAGGACAGTATATACACCATTTAAGAGTGAATTGGTTCATAACAACAATGAACTCTCAATAGAAATGTCAAATGTGATGAAATCCCTTATAAAGAAGGTATCCTTAAATTAAGGACAAATCAACCTCAAAAATATGTGTGACAAATATAAATACACCCAATATAAGTGGATATTAAGTTTAAAATAATAAAAGGTAATTCACACATATTCAATGGATGACATATTCAATGACTACATGTTAAACCCAAAGAAATCGAAATTGGGTTAAAAAGTTCCCTTGACAGCCTAACGACATCACATCAAAATGAGTTGATGAGAGATAAAAAGTGTATCTCATCACTTGGACATAAAATTTACATCAATAAGGATATATGAGAACATATCCCAACATAACAATATGTAAATTAAAAGACCCAACAAAAGAAGTCTTTTAAAAAAGAGGAGGGTGAAGGGTTCCCTTACCGACTTGGGTATCTTTCAAAACATACACCCCATGAAAGAAGGACAATAGATCATTGATGTAAATACTCATAAACGAAATTATATTACACAAATAGTAGAATAATGGGCAGTCCATACACCACTCAATGGAATTTGTGGCAAATGTAGCATAAATCTCACGGGAATAAAAGTGAGATGAAAAATCCCTTACGAAATCTCGGCAGCCTAACGACGCCACATAAAACATCCGAATATGGATTGATGAGATCAAATAGGGTATCTCATCACATTACAATAAAATCTACAGAAAGAGGAATATAAAAGAACATCCCCCAACATTACAAAGAGGAGCTTAAAAGAAGTGACATAAAGGAGAGTACTTAAAAAGAAAGAGAGAGGTTAGATCTCTTATGAAAGTTCGGCAGCCTAACGGCGCCACTCAAAACTTCCAAAATGGATTGATGAGAGAGAATAGGGTCTCTCATCACATGAACATAAAAATTACAGTAATTTTAATATAAAAGATCATCCCAATAACAAGAAATATTAGCTTTAAAAGGAATGACATAAAAGTGTGTACTTAAAAAGAAAGAGAGGAGTAGGATCCCTTACCTCGGGTCCGACTTGACTTGATCGTTCTTTAATCTCCTGAATAATAAACTTGAGTTAATTTATACTTCCTTAAGAACCTTTTTAAAGTTCATTATTCCTTTTATATCACTTATTACCATGTCGTAAACATTATGTAATCATTTAAGTTAATAATATTTGTATTGCCGATATTTGGTTCTTAAGTCGAAAGTGCACTTCTTACAATTAAATGTTGTCCGTGTGGCCAAATGTTTATTATATCCAGAATTGTATTCATGATGTAGATATAATATATGTCATATATATCCAGTACATTCATGAATTTATAACATTACATAATCATTTAGAGGTAAGAAATGAAATGCACCGTTCATGGAGACGGTAAGCCGTACGTACGCATGAACGTTACTTTCATTTATATTTCGTATTTTATAGAATGAAATCATAATGATATAAAGGTATATTATAATTCCAGTATAATATCATATATAATATTATAGTTCCATCCTTTATATGTCCCACATATGGTATTTAACGAATCAAATCACTTTGAGGGGGCAGTAGTCCGCACTTCCTTAAATGAAGATATCGCGTTTACCCATAATGGAAACCATAAAGGTGTGACAAAAATGAAAAAACAGAATCTTAAGGAAAACATAAACATATTATAAATCATATATAAAAATAGTGACATCATAATGTCCACCTTTTAAGGTGTTAAATGAGTATTGAACAATCATCGTTTCGGGAGGCAGAATTTCGCCATCCACGGAAACCGTATGTTCTTTAACCATTTTATGTAGTTGTGTGAGAGTGTAGCTCGAATAAATCTTATAAAAACATCCTAGTATATTAAAGATACTGGTGTTGTTACAAAAGAAGTAAATTAAAATAGTTTAGGGGGTTGGAGAATCAAAATAAAGAAAATGAACATGAGAGAATGAATTACCTTTAAAAGTGTAACTCCTTTTGATTTGAGCCTAAAGGCTTTCTTTGAAAGGATTCTGCCCAAAGGGAATCCTCTAGGATTAGGAGAGTTATGTGGAGAGAGTAAATGGGCAGGGGTTGTCCGAGCCAAAGGCATGAGGAGTGTGTGAAATGAGGTAGAGGTGGGGGCCTTTTATAAGAGGAGAGGAGGGGCACTTTTGGAAAGTAAGAAATATTACTTTATTTGAAAATGTGTTTCGGTTTTAAAAGGTCCCAAATTGCTATAATTCGTGTATAAGGTGGTACGGGATCGAAATCAATCCATCCAATAAGTTTTATACATTTTTAGGTCATAGAGTTTTCATTATCTTCTCATTTTATTTAAATCGTCAGATAATGATGTCATCGCTGCATCATTATGATGTCATATATAATTTAATTTATTTAATGTCTAAAAATTATAAAAAACTACTATTATGTATGAAATATTTTTAGGTTTCCAATGACTATTTATAACAAAAAATCTGACTTGTATAACCCCACTTAAAAATTGTTTTAGTAAAACATATCATGTTTGTGTCATTTTTACTTTTACATTAAATAAAAAGTTATTTATATCATTTCCAAACCAAAGTGGCTCCATGGGGTCCCCAAGTTGACCCATGGCTTGTCTTGGTCTTACATTACACATCCAATGAGGTTAGTACTGTTTCAAGTTCATTTCATATTATTAAAACATTATTTTTACCTTAAACTACACTAATTACCTCTAATCGCGATTAAAAACTTAATAAGTTACTATTCACCAAAAAATTATTTTTATCCCATTGAACCACATTTTAATTCTTAATGACAAACATGTATGTCGGATTTTTGAAATTCAAAACACAAAGATGGAAAAATTTCATTTAAACGGAAAAATCAGTTTTTATAAGTACCACTTAGAGGTTTCACTATTCATCAAAAATTGAAGTTTTTCAGAAAAATCCCAAAAATTCACCCTAAGATATATTTGATATTCCGAATTCAAAAATGAAGTCTATTTTACAAAATTCAAAACATGTAAGTCACATTAATTAATTTAATAATTAATTCCCGCTGTCAGAGCAAATAACGTGTTTTTATGAAACAATAAGTATCAAAAGATTGACACTAGTTTAAGTCTGATTTAAAAGTGAAATTAATTACAATGACCACTATTGGATTTAATGGTAAAAATATATTCTAATTTCACTTTAAAAACAATTTAAAAGATAATCTAATCATATAAATAAATTATATTAAAAATAGTTTTTGAATTAAAATACATCATTTTACACTATTCATTAAAAAAATGAACTTTATCAGAAAGATACCAAAAATTTACACAAAGTAAATTTTGATGTCCCAACTATTAAGAAGAGTTTTATTTGGTCCAAAAAGATGTATAAGAGTGAACAAAACTATATTTAATGATGGTTCTCCATCAAAAGGCGATAAGTGAACCTTTAGTGAAAACTAGGGCATATACGCCTAAAATTGAATTCTTTCTGTATTTTAAGACTTTATCTTTTATTGGATAAAATTAAAAACATTTAAAAACATATATAATCATATTTTAGTTATTTCTATCCATTCCTGCCATTAAACAGCTACATGTTAACTACCATTTAAAATAATATTATTTTATTATTAGAGTGCAACGTAAGATTCCCAAGAAACTCGTTGTTGCGTGTTGGGTACGCCATCGAGCATAGCGTCCCCTTTAAAGTCATATCAATATTTTATTCAAAAATATGGATAAATATGAAAATGTCATATTATTTATTTACCTGGGGTGTTACATCCTTCCCCCCTTTTGGGAATTGCGTCCTCGCAATTTTTAAAATTGAGCTTGGAAACATCCTTGAAAGTCCCACATCGGAACAAGAGTCGGTAAAACAATAAATTTAAAATAAAGAAAGATAAGCACAATGGTCACCCGAGTTAACCCATACTAAGACTCCATGTAGGAAAACATGGACATGGAGGAGAAAACATAGGGTCATGTTCTGATGGAGAGTGATAGAAAACATGTTTAGGAGAAAGTTGACAATAAGAAAATCACAAAATTGTGATGGGTTAAACGGTGTTGGGTTCCCCAGTAGAAAAAGTTAATAGACAACATTTTTTCTTTAAGTTACTTTTTATTGAGGAATTTATTTTTGAGCTTAAATAAAACATAAGGAAATATACATACTTGTCATGTTGACTTCCAACTTTTACTAGATTCCTTAATCAAACTCATATTTTTTCCAAAAGACGAGTATTTAGTGAGACTTGTTCACATTAAGAGTGCTATAATAAACTTATAGAGAATCACCTAATCCACAAAGAAAGAACTGTACAATTCCCATGTCTTAAAACCTTAACCAAAACTAAAACCAAAAAGGTTACTACAAGATCAGATAATCCAGAAAAGGATAACCCTTTAAAAAGAAAATCTATGCTTAATCTCCAAAATTTGTCCAACAAAACCCAAAGTTCAACGAGGAACATCTGATAAAAAATTTGTCCATAAAATTCTTCAAAGTAAACAAATATAATATTGAAACCCAAATATTTGAAGGATTTAGTCACATAGTCTTCCAAGTTAAATCGTAACATTTATCTCCAAACAAAAACTGTTGCTCTTAATGTCTCGTATTGAAAAGTAATTAACCTAATCACATACCCTCAATGATAGATTAATCATTTCCATAGGAAACCCAAAATCAACTTAATCTTAATTCATAAAATCATATAACTAAAAAGAATCAGTCAAACTAACCAGGGACTTCATGTAGTCCAGTGGTAGGTGATAAATACCAGTCACACTTTGGTCGTGGGTTCGATTCCCGCGGGTTTGTCTGACGCGACGGGTTGTCACACGGTCTGCGTGTTGTACTTTTTCCAAAACTATATAATTCTTAAAACATTCCCCAAAATGAGATAAAATCTTCAAGAATGATCATAACATATTTTAACCTCAAGTTTATCTCATTCCTTTCATTTTTCATCATATCATAGAGTAACCCATAATTACCTAAAAAGTAAGGATCATATAAACCCTAATGGTTACCTTTTTAATTATTACCTGAACTTCCACATCGATTGGTCATCTTGTACATGATTCATTATAGAACATACCAAGGATCAAGTGGTTGATCATGACTCCTTGATATTTGGTTTAGAACGACCATGAGTTTCCTCATTGAATCCTCCATTTTATCTAGTCTCTTAATCAGAGAACCACCACAGTTTCCTTCAAACCTGTTGTCTCTTTGGTGCCTACTAGATCCATTCATTCACTCAAAAAAGAAATGTCAGTGTGAGTATATCAAAAAAAACCATCATGTACTAATGAGGAAGGTAAACACTAAGATATACTTTCTCATTCACTTTATCTAAAACTAGGACTCTTTCTGAAATCCTATCCATTATGGTAATGTCACTTATGCTTAAAGAATACCCTAACCTCTAAAGTTATCTAAACCGACATTTGATACCAAATATAAGGCCCCAACCTTAAACCTTACTTAATATTGAGTTATTACAAGATTACACATTGAGGATCTTTTCAGGTTTAGAGTTTTAGAGAATTAGATCATGAAACTTGCATTACATTCCACATTTAAACTTAGTCGTTACATAAAAGATAGTATTCAACGGAAACATATTGAAAATAAAACATGGATTCTTTCTTGACACATCCTTGACACTATCATCACATCATGTACCTTTCCCTTGACCTGTGAAAAACATTTCAAAAACTTGGGATGAGCATAAAAAGATCAGTAAGGGTTATAAAAATATGGAAAGGAAACATGAGTTCATATATACATAAGAATGAAATCATACTTTACCCATAAAACATAGGCACTTTAACATACCTCATCAAACCATGAATAAATCATAGAAAACATAATACATAAAGGTAACATGAGGCATACATAAAATTTTTACGTAGGGAGTAACCCTCTTGGTTACGTTTGGAATACCCATCACAGTATATTCCCTAAATCTCTTCAGAGAAACCTTAACATTTCACTCCTTCGCATTACCCAATGCATTGGAGAGCTATATCGGGCTCACCCGCCCTTAGTTTATCACGGAACCACCCGTCTTCATAACAATTCCCAAAAACTATAAAATAAATGTATCACATAAAACATGAATAAAGGAAACATAACATTTCCACATTTCAATCACAATATAACATTTTAGTATATTGAAATAATGAATCCATTCAAAAAGAAACCATTTCCAAAACCATTTAAAACATTTAATAAAGATATTTTTGAATCAAAGTGTCCCATACCACCTTGAAGCTTAAAATTTTAAACCATTAATATCCATATAAATAAATCCTTAAAACCATTTCGAAAACAAGGATATTAATAAGAACAAATAATTAAAACATTTAAAGCGATATTTTGGTTAAAGGGGTTTTACCAAAATTAGAGACACTTGAATACAATAATTGAGGAATAACATGTAGTCAGAACTTTATAATATCATGAGAATAAATGGATTCATGATATAATACTCCAAAGTTCAGTATATACACCATATAAGAGTGAATTGGTGCATAACAACAATGAACTCTCAATAGAAATGTCAAATGTGATGAAATCCCTTATAAAGAAGGTATCCTTAAATTAAGGACAAATCAATCTCAAAAATATGTGTGACAAATATAAATACACCCAATATAAGTGGATATTAATTGTAAAACAATAAAAGGTCATTCACACATATTCAATGGATGACATATTCAATGACTACATGTTGAACCCAAAGAAATCGAAATTGGGTTAAAAAGTTCTCTTGACAGCCTAATGGCATCACATCAAAATGAGTTGATGAGAGATAAAAAGTGTATCTCATCACTTGGACATAAAATTTACATCAATAAGGATATATGAGAACATATCCCAACATAACAATATGTAAATTAAAAGACCCAACAAAATAAGTCTTTTAAAAAAGAGGAGGGTGAATGGTTCCCTTACCGACTTGGGTATCTTTCAAAACATACACCCCATGAAAGAAGGACAATAGATCATTGATGTAAATACTCATAAACGAAAGTATATTACACAAATAGTAGAATAATGGGTAGTCCATACACCAATCAATGGAATTTGTGGAAAATGTATCATAAATCTCACGGGAATAAAAGTGAGATGAAAAATCCCTTACGAAATCTCGGCAGCCTAACGGCGCCACATAAAACTTCCGAATATGGATTGATGAGATCAAATAGGGTATCTCATCACATTACAATAAAATGTACAGCAAGAGGAATATAAAAGAACATCCCCCAACATTACAAAGAGGAGCTTAAAAGAAGTGACATAAAGGAGAGTACTTAAAAAGAAAGAGAGAGGTTAGATCTCTTACGAAAGTTCGGCAGCCTAACAGCGCCACTCAAAACATCCAAAATGGATTGATGAGTGAGAATAGGGTCTCTCATCACATGAACATAAAAATTACAGTAAGTTTAATATAAAAGATCATCCCAATAACAAGAAATATTAGCTTTAAAAGGAATGACATAAAAGTGTGTACTTAAAAAGAAAGAGAGGAGTAGGATCCCTTACCTCGGGTCCGACTTGACTCGATCATTCTTTAATCTCCTGAATAATAAACATGAGTTAATTTCTACTTCCTTAAGAACCTTTTTCAAGTTCATTATTCCTTTTATATCACTTATTACCATGTCATAAACATTATGTAATCATTTAAGTTAATAATATTTGTTTTGCCGATATTTGGTTCTTAAGTCGAAAGTGGACTTCTTACAATTACATGTTGTTCGTGTGGCCAAATGTTTATTATATCCAGAATTGTATTCATGATGTAGATATCATATATGTCATATATATCCAGTAAATTCATGCATTTATAACATTACATAATCATTTATAGGTAAGAAATGAAATGCACCATTCATGGAGACGGTAAGCCGTACGTACGCATGAACGCTACTTTCATTTCTATTTCGTATTTTATAGAATGGAATGTCACGACCCGCCCTCGGGGTCCGTGCCGTGACTACCCCAAGCCCGCCTTCCATAGGCCAGGGGCTGGCGACTAGCACCAAGGTGTAAATCCCGGTAAAAAGGGAAGGCATTGCCTTTGTAAAGTAAACAAACACCACAGAGTAAGCAAGCGGAAAGTAAACACTAAGCAAAAGCAGAGTACAACTGAAAGTGAGGAAAAGTAAATGGGCCAGTATACAAACCCAAACTGAAAGTAAAGTACAACTCGAAAGGGAAAACAGCAACTGAAAGGTAAAAGCCGCTACACCGAGCTGTCCACTGGAAATCCCACCTGAAGGGTGGGTACAGATAGCTCCACTACTCCACGAGTCCCGCCGTCCGCTCCGAGCACGTCCCGCCCAGTGGTCCACCTCCAGGTACCGTCATGCTCTGCAAGCCTCAGCTAAGATCAACGCTGTCCGTCGTCTGCAACCAACACAACGTAGTGCGGGAAAAGCCCGTGCAGGGGTGAGTATAAACTACTCATTAGGGAAACCGAGACCCCTCAAGGTCTCTCAAATCCACAAAGGATAAACCACGAAGAAAGGTATAATCACGAAGTAACAACCGACACTGCTTAGGTATATGCCCATACATATACCTAAGTCATCAATTTCAAATACGCTCCAAACTCTGAGCCCAAGTACAACTCAGTCCACACAGGAAAGTAAACGTATTCCACACAGGAAAGCAAAACGTAATCCACACAGGATAGCACAACACAATCCACACAGGAAATCAACAGGCTACAGCTCACACAGGTATACATCTTCAAAGGACGATAAAGATGATCTCTGATCCATCTAAGTCGTTGGACCCACGAAGGATCGATAGGTAACTAACCCCCGCAAAAGACCCACACAGGATCGGGCTCACACAGGACCTGTAGGCGCTGGTTCACACAGGACCGCTGAGCGCAAGGACCCACACAGGATCGGACCCACACAGGATCGGGCCCACACAGGACCTGTAGCACTAATCCACGTAGGATCGCTGAGTGCTGTAGTCGTCATCGTCGAATCCACACAGGATCTCTGTACTGTCGTCGTCGCAGTCACAGTAGCAGTAGTAGCAGTAGTAGTCACGGTAACAGTCGCAACCAGCACTAGGGTTCCCGCACACAGCAAGCTCGTTCGGAGGGTCCGCTCCACGAGCCGACAGGCTGATACATCAACTGTCACAATGTCCAGAGTTGATGTATCCAAAAGTTCCGTATCGTCAACAGGATTCAAGGCAACAGACGTCGCGTCGATCGGACGCCCGGTCTGAGAGTTATTGGCATTTTCGTTCCCGGGGCCCGGTTGGTTTTTAAGGCAAAACCAACCCGACCGTACTCCACCTGTGTCCAAACCTCAGGCGGAGTATTCCAAAAGATCCGTCTCACTAAGAGGAACACAACACGGCTGACGGCACGTCAATCGGACGTCCGTAGCTCAAGATATGAGCGTTTCCGCTCCGCAGGCCCGGTTGGTTTCGTGAACGAACCAACCCGGCCGAACTCAAAGTAATCCGAAACCTTGAGTGCGATATACCAAAACGACCGTCTTGATCCAAGGATCGTGTTGCCGCAGACGGTTCGTCAATCGGAGGTCCGAGGCTCAAGTTATGGCCAAAAGACCGAAACTGATTCGAAATGGGGGGTCCGGGTCCGGCCCGACCCGGCCCGACCCCCCCTGGGTCGGCCCGATCCGGGTTGACCCGAACCAGGTCGACCCGACCCGGGTCCGACCCGGCCCGGCCGGCCGGCCGGCCGGCGGCGCGGCGGCGCGGCGGCCGCGGCGGCCTCGTGCCGCACGGAGGCAGCACGGGGGGAATCAATTCCCCCGCTGATTGGAAGGGGCGGCGCAGCTAAATGCTGCGCCCTTGTTTTAAAAACGCCCCCCCCCCCCACGTGGGGGGCCTGTTTGTGAGGAACCGGGGGGCCGCCTGCCCCCCCCCCCCCTTCAAGGAACCTCCCCCCTCATAAATGAGGGGGGTTTTGTGTGCTGGCCGGGGGATTAAATTCCGCCGGTTTATTACTATCCGGTCGGCCAGCTGGCCGGCCGGTTTTCTCCAACGGGACCGGAAAATTTGGTCCCCTCTTCGGCTTCCGACGCCGGCGGCCCGGCCGCCGGTCTTCTCAATTCGCCGCGGCCCGGAACCGGCTGCGGTGTTCGTCGTCCGGCGTGGTGCGACGACACCGCGCCCCTCCGCCGCACCTTGATTTCTTTCAACGCGGTGCGACGGCGTCGCGTTCTTGATGTTTCTTCCATGGTGCGCGCGCGACGGCGTCGCGTAAAAAGAAATGGGCGAATATCTGCGTGGTGCGACGGCACCACGCCACCTTGATTCATCCGCAAAATTAAACACCAAGAATGAAGGAGGGGGTTCGGCCGTGTTCATGCGGTCCGGCCCCCTCACGTTAAAACACAACTTAAAATATTCAAAAGCCACACGTTAGACATGCTAGATCCACGATCAAGAATAAAAATAATTAAACAAGAATACAACAACCCCTACCTCGGGTATAGGTTCGAAGATTTGACAACGTCCGCGGAAGACAACGTCGCGGAGGTCGGGCGTCGCGGTCGTCGTTCGTCAAATCCGTTGACGAAGAGATACGCCCAAAGAGATATGTCGTTGGCGAATCTTCGTATGCCGACGAAAAAGGTCCGAGGAGGAAGCAGCGTTCTCTCTCGTTGACACGGAAGACGAAGAAGATAGGCGGCGTTCTTCGTCGGAGCTTGAGCGTTCTTCGTCGGAACTTGAGCGTTCCTCGTGTTCTTCGTTAGAGCTTGAAGAAGAAGAAGAAGCTCTCAAAATATCTCAAGTTGGCTAAGAGTTCTAACCCAACAAAAAGAGAGAAGAGCTTAATTTAATCAAAAACTTAACACAAGAATTTCAAAGGTTTGAAATTCAAAAAGATTAACTCCAAAATTAAATAACTCATGTCATTTAATGAGGGGTTAAGGAAGTTGGGAGAAGATGAAAGGTTTAGGGTTCGTGTGGGCCCCCCACCACACTTAATCCTCTCAAGGGAGGTTAAGTGGGGGTGGGTCCCACCCCTAACTTCTGTTGAGAGAAGTTAACTAATAAGTTTAAATAAAAAAATGTAATACACAATTTTTATTTAACTTATTCTAATCTTCCAAAAACTAACTCTCAACCCGAAATAAACGCAACCTCGGAAAAGGTCTCCTTAAGCGAATATCGGCGCTGCGAGTTCATCGGTGCCCTCAGATTTCAATTCTGAGCACCGGATCAAAAGTTAAGAATTCCCGCTCGTTCGTTCACTGAACGTACCCGAGCCAAACTTTGGAAAAAGTTTACGGGCACTCCGGGCCTCGGAATCAGGTGCCGTCTGAAACCGCGCTCTTGTAAAATTCTAAAGAAAATTAAGAAAAAATTTCCCTTGAATTTTAAGGGTCTTTACATTACTCCCACCTCAGGGGTTTACGTCCCCGTAAAGATACATCAAAAACTAGGGAAACAAATGAGGGTACTGAGCACGCATCTGAGCCTCCCGCTCCCATGTGCTCTCCTGGAGATTCCCGTGCTGCCATCTGATGCGCACAAGAGGAATCAATCGCCCACGCAGGACCCGCTCCTGTCGATCCTATATCTCCACCGGGACCTCCGTAAAAGTCGCCCCATCATCAACGTCAAGCTCCCCATGGTCAATGATGTGTGTCGGGTCGTGCACGTATCACCTCTGCTGAGACACGTGGAAGACGTCATGCACCCGGTGCAACTGAGGTGGTAGAGCCAGGCGATAAGCCACCTCACCAATCCTGCTGAGGACCTGGAAGGGTCTGATGAAGCGCGGAGATAACTTGCCGCCTCAGCCAAATCTCCGAATACCACGTCGAGGTGAGACCCGCAAGAAGACGTGGTCGCCATCCTCGAATTCCAGTGGCCTCCGCCTCCTGTCAGCGTATGACTTCTGCCGGCTCTGTGCTGTCCTCATCCGCTCCTGGATGACCTGGACCTTCTCTGTCGTGGCCTGGACCATCTCCGGTCCCACCAGTGCTGACTCTCCAGGGTCTGTCCAGCACAAAGGTGATCTACAAGGTCGACCGTACAACGCCTCGTACGGTGCCATCCTGATGGTGGAGTGGTAGCTGTTGTTGTACGCAAACTCCACCAAGGGTAGGTGGTCCTCCCAGCTACGACCAAAGTCGAGAACACATGCGCGGAGCATGTCCTCGAGAGTCTGAATTGTCCTCTCCGTCTGACCATCTGTCTGAGGGTGAAAGGCTGTGCTCAGACGTAGCTGCATCCCGAACGCCTCCTGTAACCCCTTCCAAAGCCGAGAAGTAAAGCGGGCATCTCGATCGGATACGATAGATGATGGCACGCCGTGGAGCCGCACAATCTCCTGAACGTAGAGACGTCCCAAGCTCCCTACTGAGCCCTGCTCTCTGATGGGTAAGAAGTGTGCCGACTTGGTGAGTCAGTCAACAATCACCCAGATGGAGTCGTGACCTCTGGAAGTGCGTGGAAGTCCAGTCACGAAGTCCATAGATATGCCGTCCCACTTCCACTCTGGAACCTCCAAGGGCTGTACCAGGCCTGCTGGTACCTGATGCTCTGCCTTCACCTGCTGGAAGGTGAGGCATCGAGAAACGAACTCTGCTACTGCCTTCTTCATGCCCGGCCACCAGTGCTGTTGTCTGAGGTCCTGGTACATCTTCGCCACTCCAGGATGTACCGCCAAAATAGAAGTGTGAAACTCTCTCAGCACTTCCTCTCGCAAAGTGACCGGTACCATGGTACGTCCTCTAAAAAGGATGTCGTGCTCTGCTCCAAGGGAGAAACCATCAGGTGCCTGTCCCGAGGATATCTGTGCACGCCGTGTCTCACAGTCAGCGTCCTCACACTGTGCCTCTCTGACCCGCTGCAGTAGTGGAGGAGTGACTGTGAGAGACTGAAGGAAGGCTGCTCCATCTCTATCCACGAAGGATATCTGCAAAGAGGATAGCTGCTCCGTCGCCTCCTCAAGTAGCTGAATGCCCGTCCTCCTGCTGAGGGCATCGGCTACTATGTTCCCCTTCCCAGGAGTATAGACTATCTCAAAGTCATAGTCCTGGAGGAACTCGAGCCATCGCCGCTGTCTCAGGTTCAGGTCCTTCTGCGAGAAGATATACCTGAGACTCTGATGATCGAAAAAGACTGTAAAGCGCTCGCCCATCAGATAGTGTCGCCATGTCTTCAGAGCGAAGACCACTGCTGCTAACTCCAGGTCATGGGTAGAGTAGTTCTGCTCATGCGGCCTCAACTGACGTGATCCATAGGCGATCACTGCCCGCTCCTGCATCAGAACACATCCGAGTCCGGTCCCTGATGCATCGCAGTAGACTACGTACCCTACTCCCTCCTCAGGCAACCTCAAGATAGGTGCGCTAGTCAATCTCTGTCTCAGCTCCTGGAAGCTTTGCTGACATCTGTCTGACCACACAAAGGGTTTACCATTCTTCGTCAAAGCTGTGAATGATGCCGCAACTCTAGAGAAGTCTGGCACAAATCTCCGATAGTAACCAGCTAGTCCCAAGAAACTCCGAACCTCAGTCACGCTCCTGGGTGGCTCCCAAGCTAACACAGCCTCAATCTTCGCGGGATCCACTGCAACTCCCACCTCAGAGATAATGTGTCCCAAGAAGTGGACCTCACGTATCCAGAACTGGCACTTCGAGAGCTTACCATAAAGCTGGTGCTCTCGGAGTGTGTCTAGTACAACTCGCAAGTGATAGGCGTGCTCCTCCTCTGTCGTAGAGTAAATCAGAATGTCGTCGATGAAGACCAAGACAAACCGATCGAGGTATGGCTGAAAGATCCTGTTCATGAGAGCCATGAACACTGCTGGAGCATTGGTTACACCGAAAGGCATAACCAAGAACTCATAGTGGCCATACCGACATCTGAAAGCTGTCTTCTGCACATCCTCGTCTCTGACTCTGAGCTGATGATAGCCTGACCTGAGGTCTATCTTCGATAACCACCGTGCTCCCTTGAGCTGATCAAAGAGGTCATCAATCCTCGGTAGCGGATACTTGTTCCTCACTGTCACCTGGTTCAGGCGACGATAGTCAACACAAAGATGCAAGCTCCCGTCCGCCTTCTTGGAGAACAAAATCGGGGAAGCCCAGGGTGAAACACTGGGTCGGATGAACCCCTTGCCCTGCAAGTCCTCCAACTGTACCCGTAGCTCTCAAAGCTCGGCGGGGGCCATCCGATATGCTGGAGTGGATATCGGGGCTGTCACGGGGTACAAGTCAATATAAAAGTCTACCTCTCTGCGAGGAGGTAGCCCTGGAACGTCGTCGGGAAAAACGTCCGCAAACTGATCCACCACTGCAGGAAAACCAGGACTCCGCACGTCAACTGCTCCAAGGATAAGGCTAGCCAGCTGATGAGTAATGGGCTATCCTCTCCTCCGTGGAAGTCCATCCTATGCTGCTAAGGCTCCCTTCTCGCTGGTGAAGGTGAACCTGCTCCCGTCGGTGCGTACACATCGCACCTTGCGCCTAAAACAGTCGATCTGTTCATGGACCGTGGATAGCCAATCCATGCCCAGGATGACATCGTAAGGCCTCGACGCTGCTACAAGAAGATCCCAGCCGAAGCTCTCGCCTCCTAGAGTAAGCTCACACTGCCGGCACCAGTGCGTAATCGTCGAGTCTTCTCCCGTAGGAGTCTCTAGCCGTAAGGATTGAGCCAACGGCTCTGTCGGAATCTCCGAGCTCCGAACAAGGGCAGCGGCTATGAAAGAATGAGTCGCTTGTGTGTCTAAAAGAACTACAGCAAGGGTGGAGTAGACACAGATAGTACCTCGAATCATATCGGATGCGCCGTGGTCGTAGGCCTCTGCTGCCTGGAGCTGTGCCTGTCTCTACCCGCCAGCTCCCTGTGGTCGGGGTGGACCTCCTGGTGGTGGTGGTGGCAGAGCCTCAAAGCGTCGCCCACCACCGGATGCTCATCCAGCTCATGTGCCTCGTCTGCCTCCTCCCTGCGGACCGCCACGGCCGACCCTCTGCCTCTGCCTCGGTGGTCCCTCAACCGTCTGCTGCTCCTCGGCACGGCGGGTCAGGCAGTCACGAGCCATGTGGCCCTGCCCGCCACACGAGTAGCACTGTCTGCCTCTCGAAAGACTGGCTCCGCGCTGTGTGCCCCGCACTGCTGAGCCAGTGTCCTGAGGTCGTCTGCCCGAAGGTCTGGTCTGTCTGGACCCCTGAGTCATCCGTCGACTGCCTGCTGCAGAAGACTCTGCCACCTGCCGCCCTGCGGTGGGTCGCTGTGCTGGTTTAGACTCAGCAAGGAAGCTCTCGATCAGAAGGGCCCGCTCCAGTACTCCTGTCTGAGTCGGTATGCTGAGGGAGATCAGCGATGCCCTGATCTCGTGTCTCAAACCCTGCTCGAAGGTCCGGGACCGGAAGAATGGGTCCCGTACCATGTCGGTCGAGTAGCGCGAGAGATCGGTAAATCTCGCCGAGTACTGAGCGACCGTCTTGCTGCCCTGCCGCAGCTGAAGAAGCTCCTGGATACGCACCGCACGAAGGGTGGCTGGGACGAACTCCGAGCGGAAGAGGCTCTCAATGTCCGTCCAAAGTAGATATGCCTCATCGTGCACCTGGAGCATCAAGCTCCACCATCTTCCTACTGCTGCGTGTAGTAGGCTCGCAGCGAGGATCACCATGAGGTCTGCTGGTGTCCTCACTAGCCTAAACACTCGTACCACGGCCTCCAGCCAGTCCTCTGGTGCCTGGGGATCCGTCTCCCCGTGAAACCTGGGCGGTCGCTGGCGCTGAAACTCATGCAGTGCGCTGAGGCGACGTGCATCGTCAGCGGCTGCTGCTGGAAGCATCGGGGGCTCGGCGGGTAGAGCTACCGCCGGTGCCACTGCTGACAAAGGGCCCTGTACCGAGGCCTCGTCGCTCGGTGGGCTGTCGTCACGCTCGACTCTCGGAACCCTAGCTGGCTGCCGTCGTGGGGCCATCCTAAAAAGGAAACAGGTGCGCCACGGTCAGAACAGTATACCTGGTGAGCTGATATAAGTAATCACAAAGAAAACTTTGAAACACACACGCAATCAATGTTTTCGTGCATTAAGTCGGAAATCAGAAGTCAGGGTCCTGGTGTACGGATACGTCGGCCGCCGCACCAACACTGGACTCCCTGGAATGATAACCACACTCAATACGCTAAACATTATTGCTTCACATAGAAAAGATCAGAGTTCGCGATAGAACCGAACTCCTTTGATACCAATTTGTCACGACCCGCCCTCGGGGTCCGTGCCGTGACTACCCCAAGCCCGCCTTCCATAGGCCAGGGGCTGGCGACTAGCACCAAGGCGTAAATCCCGGTAAAAAGGGAAGGCATTGCCTTTGTAAAGTAAACAAACACCACAGAGTAAGCAAGCGGAAAGTAAACACTAAGCAAAAGCAGAGTACAACTGAAAGTGCGGAAAAGTAAATGGGCCAGTATACAAACCCAAACTGAAAGTAAAGTACAACTCGAAAGGGAAAACAACAACAGAAAGGTAAAAGCCGCTACACCGAGCTGTCCACTGGAAATCCCACCTGAAGGGTGGGTACAGATAGCTCCACTGCTCTACGGGTCCCGCCGTCCGCTCCGAGCATGTCCCGCCCAGTGGTCCACCTCCAGGTACCGTCCTGCTCTGCAAGCCTCAGCTAAGATCAGCGCTGTACGTCGTCTGCAACCAACACAACGTAGTGCGGGCAAAGCCCGTGCAGGGGTGAGTATAAACTACTCAGTAGGGACCCCGAGACCCCTGAAGGTCTCTCAAATCCACAAAGGATAAACCACGAAGAAAGGTATAATCACGAAGTAACAACCGACACTGCTTAGGTATATGCCCATACATATACCTAAGTCATCAATTTCAAATACGCTCCAACCTCTGAGCCCGAGTACAACTCAGTCCACACAGGAAAGTAAACGTATTCCACACAGGAAAGCAAAACGTAATCCACACAGGATAGCACAACACAATCCACACAGGAAAGCAACAGGCTACAGCTCACACAGGTATACATCTTCAAAGGACGATAAAGATGATATCTGATCCATCTAAGTCGTCGGACCCACGAAGGATCGATAGGTAACTAACCCCCGCAAAAGACCCACACTGGATCGGGCCCACACAGGACCTGTAGGCGCTGGTTCACACAGGACCGCTGAGCGCAAGGACCCACACAGGATCAGACCCACACAGGATCGGGCCCACACAGGACCTGTAGCACAGATCCACGTAGGATCGCTGAGTGCTGTAGTCGTCATCGTCGAATCCACACAGGATCTCTGTACTGTCGTCTTCGCAGTCACAGTAGCAGTAGTAGCAGTAGTAGTCACAGTAACAGTCGCAGCCAGCACTAGGGTTCCCGCACACAGCAAGCTCGTTCGGAGGGTCCGCTCCACGAGCCGAGAGGCTGATACATCAACTGTCACAAAGTCCAGAGTTGATGTATCCAAAAGTTCCGTATCGTCAACAGGAACTCAACGCAACAGACGGCGCGTCGATCGGACGCCCGGTCTGAGAGTTATTGGCATTTTCGTTCCCGGGGCCTGGTTGGTTTTTAAGGCAAAACCAACCCGACCGTACTCCACCTGCGTCCAAACCTCGGGCGGAGTATTCCAAAAGATCCGTCTCACTAAGAGGAACACAACACGGCTGACGGCACGTCAATCGGACGTCCGTAGCTCAAGATATGAGCGTTTCCGCTCCGCAGGCCCGGTTGGTTTCGTGAACGAACCAACCCGGCCGAACTCAAAGTAATCCGAAACCTTGAGTGCAATATACCGACACGACCGTCTCGATCCAAGGATCGCGTTGCCGCAGACGGTTCGTCAATCGGAGGTCCGAGGCTCACGTTATGGCCAAAAGACCGAAACTGATTCGAAATGGGGGGTCCGGGTCCGGGCCGACCCGGCCCGACCCCCCCTGGGTCGGCCCGGCCGGCCGGCCGGCCGACGGCGCGGCGGCCGCGGCGGCCTGGCGCCGCACGGAGGCAGCGCGGGGGGAATCAATTCCCCCACTGATTGGAAGGGGCGGCGCGGCTAAATGCCGCGCCCTTGTTTTAAAAACGCCCCCCCCCCCCACGTGGGGGGCCTGTTTGTGCGGAACCGTGGGGCCGCCTGCCCCCCCCCCCCCCCCCCTTCAAGGAACCGCCCCCCTCATAAATGAGGGGGGTTTTGTGTGCTGGCTGGGGGATTAAATTCCCCCGGTTTATTACTATCCGGCCGGCCAGCTGGCCGGCCGGTTTTCTCCAACGGGACCGGAAAATCCGGTCCCCTCTTCGGCTTCTGATGCCGGCGGCCCGGCCGCCGGTCTTCTCAATTCTCCGCGGCCCGGAACCGGCCGCGGTGTTCGTCGTCCGGCGTGGTGCGACGGCACCGCGCCCCTCCGCCGCACCTTGATTTCTTTCAACGCGGCGCGACGGCGTCGCGTTCTTGATGTTTCTTCCATGGTGCGCGCGCGACGACGTCGCGTAAAAAGAAATGGGTGAATATCCGCGTGGTGCGACGGCACCACGCCACCTTGATTCATCCGCAAAATTAAACACCAAGAACGAAGGAGGGGGTTCGGCCGTGTTCATGCGGTCCGGCCCCCTCACGTTAAAACACAACTTAAAATATTCAAAAGCCACACGTTAGACATGCTAGATCCACGATCAAGAATAAAAATAATTAAACAAGAAAACAACAACCCCTACCTCGGGTATAGGTTCGAAGATTTGACAACGTCCGCGGAAGACAACGTCGCGGAGGTCGGGCGTCACGGTCGTCGTTCGTCAAATCCGTTGACGAAGAGATATGCCCGAAGAGATACGTCGTTGGCGAATCTTCGTATGCCAACGAAGAAGGTCCGAGGAGGAAGCGTCGTTCCCTCTCATTGACACGGAAGACGAAGAAGAGAGGCGGCGTTCTTCGTCGGAGCTTGAGCGTTCTTCGTCGGAGCTTGAGCGTTCCTCGTGTTCTTCGTCAGAGCTTGAAGAAGAAGAAGAAGCTCTCAAAAGCTCTCAAGTTGGCTAAGAGTTCTAACCCAACAAAAAGAGAGAAGAGCTTAATTTAATCAAAAACTTAACACAAGAATTTCAAAGGTTTGAAATTCAAAAATATTAACTCCAAAATTAAATAACTCATGTCATTTAATGAGGGGTTAAGGAAGTTGGGAGAAGATGAAAGGTTTAGGGTTCGTGTGGGCCCCCCACCACACTTAATCCTCTCAAGGGAGGTTAAGTGGGGGTGGGTCCCACCCCTAACTTCCGTTGAGAGAAGTTAACTAATAAGTTTAAATAAAAAATGTAATACACAATTTTTATTTAACATATTCTAATCTTCCAAAAACTAACTCTCAACCCGAAATAAACGCAACCTCGGAAAAGGTCTCCTTAAGCGAATATCGGCGCTGCGAGTTCATCAGTGCCCTCGGATTTCAATTCCGAGCACCGGATCAAAAGTTAGGAATTCCCGCTCGTTCGTTCACTGAACGTACCCGAGCCAAACTTCGGAAAAAGTTTCCGGGCACTCCGGGCCTCGGAATCAGGTGCCGTCTGAAACCGCGCTCTTGTAAAATTCTAAAGAAAATTAAGAAAAAATTTCCCTTGAATTTT
The DNA here is from genome assembly GCA_963277665.1 of Viscum album. Lineage (NCBI taxonomy): Eukaryota > Viridiplantae > Streptophyta > Magnoliopsida > Santalales > Viscaceae > Viscum > Viscum album. The sequence goes on along the minus strand of OY728165.1, from coordinate 165,107,135 downwards.
ACGGGTCTTTACATGGAATCATAATGATATAAAGGTATATTATAATTCCAGTATAATATAATATATAATATTATAGTTCCATCCTTTATACTTCCCACATATGGTATTTAACGAATCAAATCACTTTGAGGGGGCGGTAGTCCGCACTTCCTTAAATGAAGATATCGCGTTTACCCATAATGGAAACCATAAAGGTATGCCCAAAATGAAAAAAACAGAATCTTAAGGAAAACATAAACATATTATATATCATATATATAAACAGTGACATCATAATGGCCTCCTTTGAAGGTGTTAAATGAGTATTGAACAATCATCGTTTCGGGAGGCAGAATTTTGCCATCCACGGAAACCGTATGTTCTTTAACCATTTGATGTAGTTGTGTGAGATTGTAGCTCGAATAAATCTTATAACAACATCCTAGTATATTAAAGATACTGGTGTTGTTACAAAATAAGTAAATAAAAATAGTTTAGGGGTTGGAGAAGAAAAATAAAACAAATGAACATGAGAGAATGAATTACCTTTAAAAGTGTAACTCCTTTTGATTTGAGCCTAAAGGCTTCCTTTGAAAGGATTCTGCCCAAATGGAATCCTCTAGGATGAGGAGAGGGATGTGGAGAGAGTAAATGGGCAGGGTTTGGCCGAGCCAAAGGCTTGAGGAGTGTGTGAAATGAGGTAGAGGTGGGGGCCTTTTATAAGAGGAGAGGAGGGGCACTTTTGGAAAGTAAGAAATATTACTTTATTTGAAAATGTGTCTCGGTTTTAAAAGGTCCCACATTGATATAATTAGTGGATAAGGTGATAAGGGATATAAATCCACCCATACAATAAGTTTTAGGCATGTGTAGGTCATAGAGTTTACATTATCTTCTCATTTTATTTAAATCGTCAAATAATGATGTCATTGCTGCATCATTATAATGTCATAAATAATTTAATTTATTTAATGTCTAAAAATTATAAAAAAATTACTATGATGTAGGAAATACTTTTAGCTTTCCAATTACTATTTATTAAAAAAAATCTGACTTGTATAACCCCAATTAAAAATTGTTTTAGTAAAACATATCATGTTTGTTTCATTTTTACTTTTACATTAAATAAAAAGTTATTTATGACATTTCCCAACCAAAGTGGCTCCATGGGGTCCCCAAGTTGACCCATGACTTTTCTTGGTCGGCCATTACACATCCAATGAGGTTAGGACATGTTTCAAGTTCATTTAATACTATTAAAACATTATTTTTACCATAAACTACACTAATTACCTCTAATCACGATTAAAAACTTAATAAGTTACTATTCACCAAAAAATTATTTTTATCCCATTGAACCACATTTTAATTCTTATTGACAACCATGTATGTCGGATTTTTGAAATTCAAAACACAAATATGGCAAAATTTAATTTAAACGGAAAAATCAGTTTTTATAAGTACCACTTAGTGGTTTCACTATTCATCAAAAATTGAAGTTTTTCAGAAAAATCCCAAAAATTCACCCTAAGCTATATTTGATATTCCGAATTCAAAAATGAAGTCTATTTTACAAAATTCAAAACATGTAAGGCACATTAATTAATTTAATAATTAATTCCCGCTGTCAGAGCAAATGGCATGTTTTTATGAAACAATAAGTATGAAAAGATTGACACTAGTTTAAGTCTGATTTCAAAGTGAAATTAATTCCAATGACCACTATTGGATTTAATGGTAAAAATATATTCTAATTTCACTTTAAAACCAATTCAAAAGATAATCTAATGATATAAATAAATTAGATTAAAAAGAGTTTTTGAATTAAAATACAACATTTTACACTATTCATTAAAAATGAACTTTATCAGAAAGATACCAAAAATTTACACAAAGTAAATTTTGATGTCCCAACTCTTAAGAAGAGTTTTATTTGGTCCAAAAGGATGTATAAGAGTAAACAAAACTATATTTAATGATGGTTCTCCATCAAAAGGCGATAAGTGAACCTTTAGTGAAAACTAGGGCATATACGCCTAAAATTGAATTCTTTCCGTATTTTAAGCCTTTATCTTTTATTGGGTAAAAGTAAAAACATTTAAAAACATATATAATCATATTTTAGTTATTTCTATACATTCCCTCCATTACAACGACGACATGTTAACTACCATTTAAAATAATATTATTTTATTATTAGAGTGCAACGTAAGATTCCCAAGAAACTCATTGTTGCGTGTTGGGTACGCCATCGATCATAGCGTCCCCTTTAAAGTCATATCAATATTTTATTCAAAAATATGGATAAATATGAAAATGTCATATTCTTTATTTACCTGGGGTGTTACATCCTTCCCCCCTTTTGGGAATTGCGTCCTCGCAATTTTTAAAATTGAGCTTGGAAACATCCTTGAGAGTCCCACATCGGAACAAGAGTCGGTAAAACAATCACTTTAAAATAAAGAAAGATAAGCACAGAGGTCACCTGAGTTAACCCATACTAGGACTCCATGTAGGAAAACATGGACATGGAGGAGAAAACATAGGGTCATGTTCTGATGGAGAGTGATAGAAAACATGTTTAGGAGAAAGTTAACAATAAGAAAATCACAAACTTGTGATGGGTTAAACGGTGTTGGGTTCCCCAGTAGGAAAAGTTAATAGACAACATTTTTTATTTATGTTACTTTTTATTGAGGAATTTATTTTTGATCTTAAATAAAACATAAGGAAATATACATACTTGTCATGTTGACTTCCAACTTTTACTAGATTCCTTAATCAAACTCATATTTTTTTCCAAAATACGAGTATTTAGGGAGACTTGTTTGCATTAAGAGTACTATAATCAACTTATAGAGAATCACCCAATCCACAAAGAAAGAACTATACAATTCCCATGTCTTCAAACCTTAACCAAAACTTAAACCAAAAATGTTACTATAAGATCAGATAATCCAGAAAAGGATAACCCTTTAAAAAGAAAATCTATACTTAATCTCCAAAATTTGTCCAACAAAACCCAAAGTTCAACGAGGACCATCTGATAAAAAATTTGTCCATAAAATTCTTCAAAGTAAACCAATCTAATATTGAAACCCAAATATTTGAAGGATTTAGTCACATAGTCTTCCAAGTTAAATCGTAACATTTATCTCCAAACAAAAAATGTTTCTCTTAATGTCTCGTATTGAAAAGTAATTAACCTAATCACATATCCTCGATGATAGATTAATCATTTCCATAGGAAACCCAAAATCAACTTACTCTTAATTCATGAAATCATATAACTAAAAATAATCAGTCAAACTAACCAGGGACTTCACGTAGTCCAGTGGTAGGCGATAAATACCAGTCGCACTTTTGTTGTGGGTTCGATTCCCACGACTTTGTCAGAGGCGATGGGTTGTCACACGGTGTGCGTGTTGTCCTTTTTCCAAAACTATATAATTCTTAAAACATTCCCCAAAATGAGATAAAATCTTCAAGAATGATCATAACATATTTTAACCTCAAGTTTATCTCATTCCATTCATTTTCCATCATATCATAGAGTAACCCATAATTACCTAAAAAGTAAGGATCATATCAACCCTAATTGTTACCTTTTTAATTATTACCTGAACTTCCACATCGATTGGTCATCTCGTACATGATGTATTATAGAACATACCAAGGATCAAGTGGTTGATCCTGACTCCTTGATATTTGGTTTAGAACAACCATGAGTTTCCTCATTGAATCCTCCATTTTATCTAGTCTCTTAATCAGAGAACCACCACAGTTTCCTTCAAACCTGTTGTCTCTTTGGTGCCTTCTAGATCCATTCATTCACTAAAAACAGAAATGTCAGTGTGATTATATCAAACAAAAAACCATCATGTACTAATGAGGAAGGTAAACACTAAGATATACTTACTCATTCACTTTATCTAAAACTAGGACTCTTTCTGAAATCCTATCCATTATGGTAATGTCACTTATGCTTAAAGAATACCCTAACCTCTAAAGTTATCTAAACCGACCTTTGATAGAAAATATAAGGCCCCAACCTTAAACCTTACTTAATCTTGAGTTATTACAAGATTACACATTGAGGATCTTTTCAGGTTTAGTGTTTTAGAGAATTAGGTCATGAAACATGCATTACATTCCACATTTAAACAAAGTGGTTACATTAAAGACAGTATTCATTCTTTCCATCAATGGAAACATATTGAAAATAAAACATGGATTCTTTCTTGTCACATCCTTGACACTATCATCACATCATGTACCTTTACCTTGACCTGTGAAAAACATTTCAAAAACTTGGGATGAGCATAAAAAGCTCAGTAAGGGTTATAAAAATATGGAAAGGAAACATGAGTTCATATATACATAAGAATGAAATCATACTTTACCCATAAAACATAGGCACTTTAACATACCTCATCAAACCATGAATAAATCATAGAAAACATAAGACATAAAGGTAACATGAGGCATACATAACATTCTTACATAGGGAGTAACCCTCTTGGTTACGTTTGGAATACCCATCACAGTATATTCCCTAAATCTATTCGGAGAAACCTTAACGTTTCACTTCTTCGCGTTACCTAATTCATTGGAGAGCTATATTGGGCTCACCCGCCCTTAGTTTATCACGAAACCACACGTCTTCATAAAAATGCCCAAGAACCATAACATAAATGTATCACATAAAACATGCATAAAGGAAACATAACATTTCCATATTTCAATCACAATATAACATTTTAGTATATTGAAATAATGAATCCATTCAAAAAGAAACCATTTCCAAAACCATTTACAACATTTAAAAAAGAGATTTTTGAATCAAAGTGTCCCATACCACCTTGAAGCATAAAATTTTAAACCATTAATATCCATATAAATAAATCCTTAAAACCATTTCGAAAACATGGATATTAATAAGAACAAATAATTAAAACATTTAAAGCGATATTTTGGTTAAAGGGGTTTTACCAAAATTAGAGACACTTGAATACAATAATTGAGGAATAAAATTTAGTCAGAACTTTATAATATCATGAGAATAAATGGATTCATGATATAATACTCTAAAGGATAGTATATACACCATATAAGAGTGAATTGGTGCATAACAATAATGAACTCTCAATAGAAATGTCAAATGTGATGAAATCCCTTATAAAGAAGGTATCCTTAAATTAAGGACAAATCAATCTCAAAAATATGTGTGACAAATATAAATACACCCAATATAAGTGGATATTAAGTGTAAAACAATAAAAGGTCATTCACACATATTCAATCGATGACATATTCAATGACTACATGTTGAACCCAAAGAAATCAAAATTGGGTTAAAAAGTTCCCTTGACAGCCTAACGGCATCACATCAAAATGAGTTGATGAGAGATAAAAAGTGTATCTCATCACTTAGACATAAAATTTACACCAATAAGGATATATGAGAACATATCCCAAAAGAAAAATATGTAAATTAAAAGACCCAACAAAAGAAGTCTTTCAAAAAAGGGGAGGGTGAAAGGTTCCCTTACCGACTTGGGTATCTTTCAAAACATACACCCCATGAAAGAAGGACAATAGATCATTGATGTAAATACTCATAAACGAAATTATATTAAACAAATAGTAGAATAATGGGAAGTCCATACACCACTCAATGGAATTTTTGGCAAATGTAGCATAAATCTCACGGGAATAAAAGTGAGATGAAAAATCCCTTACGAAATCTCGGCAGCCTAACGTCGTCACATAAAACTTCCGAATATGGATTGATGAGATAAAATAGGGTATATCGTCACATTAAAATAAAATGTACAGCAAGAGGAATATAAAAGAACATCCCCCAACATTACAAAGAGGAGCTTAAAAGAAGTGACATAAAGGAGAGTACTTAAAAAGAAAGAGAGAGGTTAGATCTCTTATGAAAGTTCGGCAGCCTAACGACGCCACTCAAAACTTCCAAAATGCATTGATGAGAGAGAATAGGGTCTCTCATCACATGAACAAAAAAATTAAAGTAAGTTTAATATAAAATATCATCCCAATAACAAGAAATATTATCTTTAAAAGGAATGACATAAAAGTGTGTACTTAAAAAGAAAGAGAGGAGTAGGATCCCTTACCTCGGGTCCGACTTGACTCGATTGTTCTTTAATCTCCTGAATAATAAACTTGAGTTAATTTATAATTCCTTAAGAACCTTTTTCAAGTTCATTATTCCTTTTATATCACTTATTACCATGTCATAAACATTATGTAATCATTTAAGTTAATAATATTTGTTTTTCCGATATTTGGTTCTTAAGTCGAAAGTGGACTTCTTACAATTACATGTTGTTCGTGTGGCCAAATGTTTATTATATCCAGAATTTTATTCATGATGTAGATATCATATATGTCATATATATCCAGTACATTCATGCATTTATAACATTACATAATCATTTAGAGGTAAGAAATGAAATGCACCGTTCATGGAGACGGTAAGCCGTACGTACGCATGAACGCTACTTAAATTTCTATTTCGTATTTTATAGAATGGAATCATAATGATATAAAGGTATATTATAATTCCAGTATAATATCATATATAATATTATAGTTCCATCCTTTATATGTCCCACATATGGTATTAAACGAATCAAATCACTTTGAGGGGGTGGTAGTCCGCACTTCCTTAAATGAAGATATCGAGTTTACCCATAACGGAAACCATGAAGGTATGCCCAAAATGAAAAAAACAGAATCTTAAGGAAAACATAAACATATTATATATCATATATAAAAATAGTGACATCATAATGTCCACCTTTTAAGGTGTTAAATGAGTATTGAACAATCATCGTTTCGGGAGGCAGAATTTCGCCATCCACGGAAACCGTATGTTCTTTAACCATTTGATGTAGTTTTGTGAGAGTGTAGCTCGAATAAATCTTATAACAACATCCTAGTATATTGAAGATACTGGTGTTGTTACAAAAGAAGTAAATAAAAATAGTTTAGGGGGTTGGAGAAGAAAAATAAAACAAATGAACATGAGAGAATGAATTACCTTTAAAAGTGTAACTCCTTTTGATTTGAGCCTAAAGGCTTCCTTTGAAAGGATTCTGCCCAAAGGGAATCCTCTAGGATGAGGAGAGGGATGTGGAGAGAGTAAATGGGTAGGGGTTGGCCGAGGAAAAGGCTTGAGGAGTGTGTGAAATGAGGTAGAGGTGGGGGCCTTTTATAAGAGGAGAGGAGGGGCACTTTTGGAAAGTAAGAAATATTACTTTATTTGAAAATGTGTTTCGGTTTTAAAAAGTCCCACATTGATATAATTCGTGGATAAGGTGATAAGGGATATAAATCCACCCATCCAATAAGTTTTAGACATGTGTAGGTCATACAGTTTACATTATCTTCTCATTTTATTTAAATCGTCAGATAATGATGTCATCGCTGCATCATTATGATGTCATAAATAATTTAATTTATTTAATGTCTAAAAATTATAAAACAATTACTATGATATATGAAATCTTTTTAGATTTCCAATGAATATTTATAACAAAAAATCTGACTTGTATAACCCCACTTAAAAATTGATTTAGTAAAACATATTATGTTTGTGTCATTTTTACTTTTACATTAAATAAAAAGTTATTTATGTCATTTCCTAACCAAAGTGGCTCCATGGGGTCAACAAGTTGACCCATGGCTTGTCTTGTTCGGCCATTAAACATCCAATGAGGTTAGTACATGTGTCAAGTTCATTTCATATTATTAAAACATTATTTTTACCTTAAACTACACTAATTACCTCTAATCGCGATTAAAAACTTAATAAGTTACTATTCACCAAAAAATTATTTTTATCCCATTGAACCACATTTTACTTCTTAATGACAACCATGTATGTCGGATTTTTTAAATTCAAAACACAACGATGGAAAAATTTCATTTAAACGGAAAAATCAGTTTTTATAAGTACCACTTAGTGGTTTCACTATTCATCAAAAATTGATGTTTTTCAGAAAAATCCCAAAAATTTACCCTAAGCTATATTTTATATTCCGAATTAAAAAATGAAGTCTATTTTACAAAATTCAAAACATGTAAGTGAAATTAATTAATTTAATAATTAATTCCCGCTGTCAGAGAAAATAGCGTGTTTTTATGAAACAATAAGTATCGAAAAGATTGACACTAGTTTAAGTCTGATTTCAAAGTGAAATTAATTCCAATGACCACTATTGGATTTAATGGTAAAAATAGATTCCAATTTAACTTTAAAACCAATTCAAAAGATATTCTAATCATATAAATAAATTAGATTAAAAAGAGGTTTTGAATTAAAATACAACATTTTACACTATTCATTAAAAAAATGAACTTTATCAGAAAGATACCAAAAATTTACACAAAGTAAATTTTGATGTCCCAACTCTTAAGAAGAGTTTTATTTGGTCCAAATGGATGTATAAGAGTGAAAAAAACTGTATTTAATGATGGTTCTCCATCAAAAGGCGATAAGTGAACCTTTAGTGAAAACTAGGGCATATACGCCTAAAATTGAATTCTTTCCGTATTTTAAGCCTTTATCTTTTATTGGATAAAAGTAAAAACATTTAAAAACATATTTAATAATATTTTAGTTATTTCTATCCATTCCCTCCATTACAACGGCTACATGTTAACTACCATTTAAAATAATATTATTTTATTATTAGAGTGCAACGTAAGATTCCCAAGAAACTCGTTGTTGCGTGTTGGGTACGCCATCGAGCATAGCGTCCCCTTTAAAGTGATATCAATATTTTATTCAAAAATATGGATAAATATGAAAATGTCATATTCTTTATTTACCTGGGGTGTTACAATATATATGTATAATAGACATATATAAGAAATTAAAAACACCGTTTATGGAGACGGTAGTCCGTACATACGCATAAACGCTGTTTCCATTTTCATATCGTATTGAAAAAAACTAAGTGAATAAGATATATGTAAGTACATATATATATATATCCAATATAATTATTATTTCATTTATTACATACTTATTAGTAATATATATTTTTATAATCTTCGATGTATGGTGAATGTGGAAATGAATCTCATCGCGTCGTGGGGACGATAATCCGTACGTACGCACGAGCGAAAATATAATTTCCTTAAAGGTTTGGAATTGGATTGTATATTAATTTTACAGAGACATCATCATGTTATTTTCATTATTTATATACATATTACTCCTCATTATATCTATCCAAATAAGATAGTGTTGAATAACAAATTACACCACAACGTTGAGACGGTAAGCCATACGTACGCACGTATGGTGACATTATAATTCATAAGATGGATGGAATAATGAATATAGTTGTTATATATTTATAATAACATCACATTATATATAATATACTAGATTTATTACTTTATAATGGAAACAACCAAGAAAGAGTAAGTGGAAAAATAAGAGAACTTGAAAGAGGGTGGTGAAATCATTACCTCTTCTTCGGGATCTTCCTTTTGATTTGATCAAAAGGGCTCTTTATGTTGGATTTATAACCAAAGGAGGGCCTATATGATAAATTTAGGATACTAGGGAGGACATTTGGGCTGGGGTTGGCCGAGAAAAATGGCTTTGGAGGTGTGAATTTGAGAGAAGGGGAAGTTCCCTTTTATAAGAGGGGTGAGGGGCACCATTGGAAAAAGTTAAAATATTATTTTATAATAAATTCATATTCGGGTTTTAATGGATAAAAAGTGACTTATTTTGAGGATAGGGTGGGTATGGGTCTAAAGCCTCTCAACCAATAGGTTTTATACATGTTTATGTTACCACTTTAACCTTATCATTTGGATTTAACTCTAAGTTAAATAATTTAACTTTTACCGTGTCTTCTTGTATTCTTACACTATATGGTTAATAAAATTTCTATATACTTCTAATAGAACCCCAATTGGTTCATTAATATCATATATATTATTATATATGTCTTTTGTCCGAAACATAGATTTTTAGGACCATTATATCAATTAATAATATAATATTTGTTTTAAAAATGACTTTATGTCAATTTTGACACTATTTGATATTTTTTATTTGTTAAAATAATACAGCATGATTAATTCAAAATAAAAATACATTTAATTAATCCTAACATGTCAAATTCACCTATAAAATTCGTTTATGTCATAAAAACTTTGAAATTTTATTTATTTTAATATTTATAATACCATTCATTTGATTCTTTCATAAATAAGGTAATTACTTCATTATTGTGTCATTAATAAATTTAATTATTTAATCTCTAAAAATTATAAATAAAATTTAATTATGTAGGAAATATTTTTATCTTTCTAATGAATATTTATATTCTAATTTATCTTATGTGTAACTTTTTATTAAAAATGTTTTAGTTATTAAAATTTGATTTCAACTCTTTTAACTCTTCTTTAAATAAAATAATAATAAGTGTCTTAATCTAATACAAGTGGACCTAAAGGGTCATAATTTATTCCTAAGGTTGTTTTTGGTCTAATTACACTTATACAATAGAATTAGGACACATGTTAGGGTAATAATAATATTATTTTTACCCTCAATTACCCTATTTACTTTTAACCGTGGTAAATAAAAGTAAAAAGCTACTATTCAAAAAAAATTATTTTTATCTTATTGAACCACATTTTACATACGGATATCAACTATGTCTCTTGGATTTTTGAAATTACACTCACAGAAGCGGTAAAATTATGTTTTATGTGAATTCGCAAATTCTCTAAGGAGGTGGGAAAAAGACGGTGAAAAGTTCTAATTTTATATATATATAAAATTATTATAAATTGACTACAATGAATTACATTGAACTTATAGAGGTATTATGTGTTTATTTTGACCTAAAATAAATTTAAATAAAATAAATAATTATTTAAATAAAAATTCAGTTTTAAACGATAACTCTGTGTTTTTTCACTATTCATCAAAAATTGAACGTTTTCAGAAAAATACCAAAAATTCACCCTAGGATAATTTTGATATTACGAATCCAAAAATGAAGTGAATTTTACCAAATTCAAAACATAGAAGTTTTATTTATTTATTTAAAATTAATTCTCGTTGTCAAAACAAATAGCGTGTTTTTAAGAAACAATAACTATCAAAAGATTGACACTTGTTTATGTATAATTTCAATGTGAAATTAATTAAAATGACCAAAAAAGGATTAAAGAGTAAAAATATAATCTAATTATAGTTTCAAAACATTAAAATGTATAATTCAACACTATAAATTACTTTGATTAAAAAAGTTGTTTTCAGTTAAAATATAGTATTTTTCACTATTCACCCAAATAAGAAAGTTATCAGAAAAACACCTAAAATTTATTGAAACTAAATTCATATGTCCTGATTCTAAAGAAAAAGTTTATTTTGTCAAATTGAATATATTAAAGCATCAAATATTGGATTTAAAAAGGGTTCTCCATTAAAAGGCTGTAAAATTGCATTTTTTGAAAAATAATTATTTTATCTCAAAAGAATGAATTTCTTCTTACATTATGTCTAAGAAACTCATAATATGGATTCTAAAATTATAAGGATTATATAATTTTCCAAATTCAGTTAATACTATTCTTAACCGCTTTTGAACGGCTAGTTTGGTAAGTCGTGACGCGCTTGAACTCTGGGTTTCATGTAGTGTAAGTTATTGCATTACTTTGAAGAAATAACATACAATGGAATCTTGGGGTGTTAAAAGTAAGGCTTAATATATTACCAATATCTATTATCTCTGACCGAGATCTAATATTCTCCTCTAAGTTCTAGAAAAGTCTCAAACATGATCAATGCACCGAGTTGAACTTTAGTATGATCTATCATCCTTAAACTGATGGCCGATTTGAGGGGACTATTCATAAACTGGAAGACATGTTGAGAGTGTGTAATATGAATTCAAAGGAGGATAGGAACAACATATTACTCTAGTCAAATTCTCCTACAATAATAGTTTCCACTTGAGCATCTGAAAGGCTCCATATGATTCCCTTTATGGGAAAAGGTTCATAACACTGGCATGCTGGGATGAATTTAGTGAATGTAATATTCTAGGACCTGAAATGGTCGAAGAAATATGGATATGGTGAAAACCATTCATCAGAACATCAAGGAAGTCTAATGTTAAAAAAATATCTATGAATACAATCATCGATATGTCATGAAGTTTAGGGTTAGAGGCATGGTATTCCTGGTCATTTCTCTATGGAAGAGGATTACATGATTTGGGAAAAATGGGAAGCTATGTCCCAAGTACGCCGGCCCTTTTGAGATCCTCGATCATGTCCGACATATGGCCTATCGAATAACACTTCCACCAACTATGTCTCAAAGACATGATGTATTAAACATATCCTTATTAAAGAAGTAAATACCAAATCCTTCATATGTACTAACTTTGGAGGTGGTACATTTGAGGAATGATCTTTCTTATGAGGACTCACCAGAGAAGACATTGGATTATAGAGATTAAGTTCTATAAAAACATACTACTGACCAGTTCAAAGTACTATGATGGAACCATAAGTTAAAATATGCAACATTGGAACTATAGGAATCAATATAGGAAAAGTACACACACCTATTTTCAACATATAATGTAAATTGAAATTTCGAGGGATAAATTTCATAAAGGGGGAAGAATTTAATGACCCTAGGTTTTATCAATGAAAAATTCCCTCTTATAATTATGTAATATAGTATAAATTACATTAAATCACCTAAACAGCACAATATAAACTTTATAAATGAAGAAGGAACAAAATAAGAAGTATTTTAGGAAGCTAAGGAACCTATATTGATTAAATAGTAACTTGACCTTTGAAATAGTAATGCGACCCGTATGGATAGTAAACCAGAAGATGGAATAGTAACCTCACCTTTGAAAGTATAAATAAAATATAATCATTTTATAAATGGTAATATGATATAATTATATCATGTTATAAGTAAATACATATTTTAAAAATTATTAATTAAGTGATGGAGTTTTTGTAAGACCTAAATATTAAATTAGCATTTTATGATTAATTTAATAATAAAAAAATTATTTATATAAAATGTATTAATAAATTATTATTTTCATGTCTTATTATTATAAGATAATTTTATGATATCATAGATAATTTTTCAAAGTGTTATAAAATTAGTTATTATTTTAAAAACTGTATTTTACATGTAAGTGATAATTTTAATTAAAAATAAATTTCTCATATTTATAAAATTATTTTCATAAAATAGAGTTCATTTTTGAAATATAATAGTCATAAAATGGTTAGGGTGAATTTTTTAGTTTTTTAAAAAATACTTGAATTTGTGGTGAATAATAAAATACGATAATTTACAATAGATGCTAAATACAGGAATTATAGACTCGTAAGTGATTTTGAGAGGATTTAAGACCATTATATCCATATTTACAGCTCAAGTTTATGTATTTAGTATCAAGAAGCAACACTATATATTTTCAAGAGAAATATAATAAACTAATGATTAAAATATTCACAAAATACCCTCCTCCTCCACTATAAATACTACCCATCACCACCTCTTATCTTCACACATATAAAGCCTTTAGCCTTGTCCAAATTATGCTAAAATATCCTCCCATGTACCTTCACCATGACTATAATATTTTGGTTTTAAAAAAAGACCAACACCAATACCCTAAGGAGGTTCTCAAGAAAAAGGAATCAAGAGGTAAAACCCTCTTCCGTTTTCATTCAATTTATATTCAAGTTCATTTTTTTCTTTTCCTTTACTCACTTACGCTCATCCAAATGGAATTAAAAATAAAGTATCTTACACCTACTGAAATTTTATCATATTTATGGAATAATTATTCATAATATCTTTTCTCCTCTATCATTTACTTTAAGAATGAAAACATTTCCTCTGAGGTGCTGATTTACACCTTTGTAGATGACATGATTTCATTTTTCAATTACAACTTAAAATCAAGTCATGAAACCATTTTTATGGTTGAAACAAATTTTAATAAATATATTATATCTTATGAAATATTATTGGATAATTTTGTACACATTATATTAATTTATAAAACAAAATGAGTTTGTTGTGATAAAAAAAATCTAAATTAAAATAAACTATTATCATTTATTATTTATCCAATAAATCATCCCCACTTTTTAAAAAAACGGTATTTTAATATTATATAAGTTTATTAATAACATATAAGTTCATTTCAAAAAAAAATATTATCATTATATATGTTTTTGAATACACATATACAAGTAAACCGATCATGAAAACCAAGGAAATCAATGCTCCCAAACGATAAAATTTAATATAATAATCATCAAAAAGGAAATAAATGAACTTAATAAAGTTATAATAAATAAAATACCTGTATAAATGGTTTTTTAACTATTTACTAATTAATATAATTTTATTATTAGGTACTTTAATATCAATTAGAGAATCATTTCTGACATTAGGAAAGCGATTCTACCCAAACCTCCATTATTCCTTCTGGTTAATCTTTTTCTCTTTTTAACCAAATGAAATTGTCTTTTATTTTTATGTAAATATTTAAAATACTTTGTATATATTCCAAAATCCTGTATCAATATCCATTCATCCTTATTTTTTGTGGATATTCATGTTTTTAAAAGGTTCCCTAATCAATTCTTCTTGATAAGCTTGCCCGATTTAAGATAACTTACCGAATTCCTACACATTTTAAAGTGTGATCCATAATATATTTTAATACAACATTATTTTTATAAAATCACTCATTTTATTTTGAAAACAATATTAGTTCACTTATTGTTTTATATAAAATATTATTCTCTATATATGTTTTTTAGGCTAAAATGACTTCCACCACACCTTGTTGGAGGTTATTTTTCTACACCATTAACTAGTGGATGCTCCACTCCCATAAAATGACTTTTAAGTATTTGATTACTTATCCAAGACTTTAACAAAAAAATCAAGACTTATTAATGGATATTTCATGTTAATTTCTTTATTAAAACATCATTTCATCAATACTAACTTCCAATAGCATAAATGAAATTGTTAGATACATAAGAGAGTGTTTTTATTAATTAAAACATCATGAGAAAGAGGGAGGTACAAAAATATCCACCTTTTTTATGAAAAAAACACTTATCATAAAAATATATATTAAATTTAAATCAAGAATTAAACATGAAATCAAATCATTTCAAGATATTAGGATTTAACATATTCACTTTGACAAGAGATTATAAGATATATCCATCATGATAAAGTCTTAAATAAAATATTTTCAACCATATTAAGAGAAGAAAAAACAACTCCCCCAAAAAATGAAAATATACCCCTTTGAGATAAAGAAATTTTTTTCCCTTATAAATAATAAAAAAAATTCAAAAACATATCATATAATGAATATTAAACCTCGTAAAACCTTTTTTAAATATAATTCACATAAAACATCTACCCTTTGGTGATTATTAAAAAGGAAAATAAGGATGTGAAAATAAGATTTGATTTTTTAATAAAACAATTCCATGAGATATTTAAATCATTTTTTTAACAAAATATTTTCAAGATAACACATGTTTAGTAAAGTCTAAAACATAAAGAATATTATTTTATAAGGGTGAAGATAAGAATAAATAATTAAACCCCCCATATTAAGAACATAAATCATTTAATATTAATATGATGTTAACATAAAAAATTTAACAATATTTTTTAAAGTAAATTAGAAAAATATACAAAAATAATATTGAAATATATGATAAAAATAATTTTAAAAGAGATAAAAAAATAATTTTTAAAAGGAAAATAATTATTTGAAAATTATAAGAAAATAATTTGTAAAATGATAAATAATAAAATCTTTAAAATATAAATAAAACAAATAAAATTTTAATAAAATAAAATCTCTTATTTTAAGAAATAAATCATAGTTGAGAGAGATATGGGAGAGATCAAAAATATTTTAACAAAAAATTATAATATAAAAAGCTCAAAAAACCATTTAATAAGTAAATCAAGGTATATTACCAAAATTATATTGAAATAAAAGTGCAAGGATCTCCCTCAAATAAGGAATTTAATAATTAGTTCATGATAAAAATGATATATCAATCACTACAAGAGGTGAAAACACCACTTTTCTTATGAATTGAACATATGATAGATCAGTGTAGGTTGTTGGGATAGTGCATCAAGATATAAAAATTAGGTTCCTTTGGGTACCCATTAGAGTCTGAAAATGACAGTTCATAAAGTTTAAGATGGAGAAATAGTCTTAGGTCTACTAAGATTAACATATAATGATTTGGAAACTCAAGATTTTTTAGATAAGGTAATTTATTCTAGAAAGTTGAAAATAAAGATGAATGATTTTTGGTCTATTATATCTAGACCTTTTGAACTTTCAATTCATAAGATAAATAAACATATTTTTGATAATAATTGAAAAATTATTTTTATAAACACCTTTTACAAAAAATAGATTTTTTGAATAGATTTTTCTTTGAAAAACCAAAACCATGATTATTTTTTCTAAAATATTGATATATGAGGATCATGTTATTATGTTTTCACCTTTGATGAATTTCGAAATAGATTTTTTGAGATCTTAGATTTTAGATATGAAAAATTAAACATTGATATGATTTTTTAATTTAAAAACCAAATAATCATTTTCTTTTAAAATAAGAAAATTTTCATTATAATTTTAATTTTTCTCATTAAGGAATTGTTTATAATTACATTAAACATTATCATATTTTGGGAGAATTTCTTGAAAAAAATTCAATTTCATTTTCTGAAAAAGAAGAGAAATGTAACACCTCGAGCTTTCACGATACGCCTCTCTTTCAATAATGCAATAACTTGCATTTTACGCAAGTTCGAGTTCTAACACACCGCGACTAATCAAAATAACCCTTATGAATAGTAATACCCACTTTTTGAAATTATATATATTTTATATTTCAAAATGGACTTCATTTTTGGATTCGGAATGTCGAAATTAGCTTATGTTGAATTTTTTTTTAATTTTCTGAGAACTTCCAAATTTTTATAAATAGTGAAAAATACTTAAAACAACTTTTTTAATCAAAATAATTTATAGTGATAAGTTATACTATTGAGTGGTTTTAAATTATAATTAGAATATATTTTTACCATTTTATCCAATGGTGTTCATTAGAATTAATTTCACTTTGAAATTGGACATAAACAATTGTCAATATTTTGAAATATATTGTTTCTTAAAAACATGCTATTTGTTGTGACAGCGGGAATTAATTATAAATTTAATTAATACAATTTATATGTTTGGAATTTTGTAAAATAAACATCATTTTTGGATTTGGAATGTCAATTATATCTTAGGGTGAAATTTTGGCATTGTTCTGAAAAACTTTAATTTTTGATGAATAGTGAAACCACTAAGTGGTAGTTAAAAAACTGATTTTCGTTTAAATGAAACATTACCACTTCTGTGATTTGATTTTCAAAAATCCGACATACATGGTTGTCATTATGAAGTGAAATGTGGTTCAATGGGATTAAAATAATTTTTTGGTGAATAGTAACTTTTAAGTTTAATTAATCGCGATTAAAGGTAATTAGTGAAATTTAAGGTAAAAATAGTATTATAAAAATATGGAATGACCTTTAAACTTGTCCATCCACTATTGTATGTGTCATGGACGACCAAGAAAATCCATGGGTCAACTTGGGGACCCCATGGAGCCACTTTGGTAGGAAAAGGACATAAATAACTTTTTATTTAATGTTAAAATAAAAAGGTCACAAACAAGAGTTGTTTTACTAAAACAATTTTAAATGCGGTTATACAAGTCATATTTTTGACTATAAATATTCATTAGAAATTTAAAAAGATTTCCTACATTATGATATTTGTTTTATAATTTTTAGACATTAAATAAATTAAATTATTTATGACACTATGATGATGCAACGATTACCTCATTAATTAACGATTTAAATAAAATGAAAAGATAATGTAAAATCCAAGGCTTACACTTGTCCAAAGCCTATTTGATGGGTATATTACGAACCCTTATCACCTTATCCTAGAATTATAGAAGTGTGGGACCATTATAATCCGAAAAGCGTTGTATAATAAAGTAACATTTCATTACTTTCCAAGAGTGCCCCTCCTCTCCACTTATAAAAGGCCCCACCACTACCACCTTACTCACACTTTCAAAGCCTTTTGGCTCGGCCAACCTCTGCCCAAATACTCTCCCAACTTCCCTCCCTTACTCCTAGAAGCCTCAATTTTTGCATAATTCTTCCCAAGGAAGCCTTTGGATCAAATCAAAAGAGTTACCCAATTTTAAGGTAATGTCTTCTCTTATGTTATTTTGTTTTATTTTGCTTATCCTACCCCCTAAACTCTTTTTATTCATTTCTTTTGTAACAAAACCAGTATCCTCAATATACTAGGGTGCTGTTATAATGAGTATTCGAGATACACTTACACACAATTACATCTAATGGTTAAAGAACATACCGTTTCTGTGGATGGCGAATTTCTGCCTCACGAAACGATGATTGTTCAACACTCATAAAACACCTTAAAAGGTGGACATTAAGATGACAATATATTTATAAATGATATATAATATTTTTATTTTTTACTTAAGGTTCTGTATTTTTAATTTATGGCATACCTTTAATGTTTCCATTATGGGTAAACATGATATTTTCATTTTAGGAAGTGCAGACTACCGCCCCCTCAAAGTGATTTGAATCGTTAATGCCATATGTGGGATGTATAAAGGATGGAGTAAATGATATTATATATGATATTATAATGGAATTATAATATACCTTTATATCATTATGATTTCATTAAATACTAAATAGAAATGAAAGTAGCGTTAATGCGTACGTACGACTTACCGTCTCCATGAACGGTGCATTTCATTTCTTACCTCTAAATGTTATGTAATATTATAAATGCATGTATATACTGGATATATATGTTATATATGATATCTAAATCATGAATATAATTATGGATATAATGGATATTTCACCACATGAACAACTTGTAATAATAAGAAGTATATTTTTGACTCAAGTACCAAAGATCGACAAAACGACTGTTATTAACATAAATAATTACATAATGTTCATAACATGGTAATAAGTGATATAAAAGGAATAATGAATATGAAAAAGGTTCTTAAGTAAATATAAATTAACTCTATTTTGTTATTCAGGAGGTTAAAGAACGATCGAGTCAAGTCAGACACGAGGTAAGGGAACTTCTTAACCCAATTTCCATTCTTTGGGTCAGTCTCCTACTTTCAAATTACGTCATGATATTATTGTGTCCTATATTGTAGTTGTACTTTCTTTATGTGTAATTATAGTGAATAAACATAATAGATATATTTTATTTAAAAAATTATCTCTGTAAGGGACTTCGTCTCAATCTCTTTTCATTGAGGCATATTTGTTTTTATACACAACTTTCTTTTATACGGTGTATAAACCCCTTTGACTTTTACGTTTATTCAAAAGGAATATTTTTTATACGAAGCATTTACTAAATGACAAAAGGGAATGTTTTTGTCGTACATATGTGGCGAGAATGACTTCTCCGCTGCCGTGACCATTATTTTAGTTTTGGCTTCCTCTACAAGCCATACCTTTTTTTAAAAGAAAAATAAATACCATGTTTTACCTTTCTTTTATTTTGGTATTGAAAATGGTTTTGAAAGTGTTTTTATTATGTCAATGTGTTGTATTGATATCTTGTGATTGAAATGTGAAAATTTTATGTTTCCTTTATGCATGTTTTATGTGATACAATTATGATATGGTTTATGATAAGTTTAAACCTATTCATATGAGGAATGCATTGGACTTAATAAGTGACGGGTAAAGCCCACTATAGCTCCTCGATGCATTGGCAGGTCTCATGAGACAAACTAGTGTCTTGGCATGAGGCCTTGACAAAATTTTATTTGTGGTCTTGGCACGAGGCCTTGGCTACGTGGTTATGATAGTCTGGAATTATCCATTCCATCATTATGAAAGGGGTTATTAATATTGCATGTGATTATTCGACCAGTAGAATATCCATGTCAAGAAGTAAATGGAATTATCTCATCTTACTTTTTTCATATTATGTTGAAGTTCAAGTTCAAAAGTCTTTTGTTTTATTTATACATTGCCTTAAATATTAATGTTTATTTATGAAATCTTCCGCAATATTTTTATCCTTACTGAGCATCTGAGCTCACCCCTTTCAATGTTTTAATATTTTCCAGGATATGAAGAATTATTTTATGAATGACCTACAGGGATAGTCAGAAGAGGATATGAGTGTGGACTATGGTGACTTTGTTATTGTAGATTTTCACTTTATGATGTAATGTAACATTTATGAATGTATCTAGTGTTTCCAATGATACTAAACTAATCGGTCTTTCGAGACTTGATCTTTTGTGATCATGCCAATGTTACGAAGTAATGCACCGACTCTGGGTAGCTGGGGTCGGGGCGTTACAAGAAATAATAAGAGGAATGACAAGGTGAGTGAGAAATAACCTCTTCACCTACCTTGACCTGTTCCCAAAGGTATTTAGAAGTGGATTAACTTGATTCATTTATAGAAAGATAATCTTAAAACTCAATTTTGATTCATTTAGAGCCTTCATATTTTTCTTTTTATTTCAATATAGAGATAATATACCTGGATGTGATCTTAATTTTCACAATTGAAGAAAGCTACTTTTGAAATTTCAATTTGATATATCTTATTGACTTGTCAAAAAAATATGTTCATTTTGTTAATTTTTTTATTTTTTAGTCTTCTCATCAAGAGTTCACATTCACTTTTATTATTAGATCCACATTAAGAAGAGTCGTCATATTTTTATTTCATTAAAATAAATTGATATTTTTTATTCTTTTACTTCCATCTCTTAATTATCATCATTCTATTCATTGTTATTTCATATGTCATCAGGGAGTTAATGAGTTATTTAAGTGATTTTTTTGATGTCTTTCACTTATTATATTTCTATGACTTTGGGATCCCACAAACTAGGTACCACCCATAAGATTTTCTTCATGATCATTTATGTGGAGAAATCATTATCAAGTGATTTTATACCATTTAAAAAGTCATAGAACTTAGTAAATATATTGGTAATGTATTTATTTTAATGTATAAAAAAACTATAAAAGTTTTTATAAAGATATCCAATTCTGTGTATTTAACTTCATTTGTGCCTTCGTGTGTAACATATTTGTTTTTTTAGATTTCATGATCCATTTTCAAGATGATATTTGATTAAATATATTTTTACCTAAAAAATGAAGTGAATTCATAGATATTGTATTAAGTTAAAAACAAACAATATCTCAAAGAGTCTATTTAACATGCGATTCGTTGGTTTGGGTATAACGATGTATAACCATTTTCTAAAAATGATAGCCTACTATAACAGGAAATTTAGATCTATGTTTTTTATAATTTTAATAATATGTACCATTAGATGAAAGAGAACATCACAAGGAAATTCCTTTGAGATAATTTTTAAAATAAGATTAAATTTAAAAATAAAATGAACTTGGATATTAGTTAGGATTTTAAAAATATATTTTTATGAAATTAAATATTTTAAAAATAAATTCAAAGAACTCCTATGATATGAAGTGTAGTTATTGGGGTAATGTTTTGTTTTCAAAAATATATCTTGAAACAATAATGTTTTTGATAATCAACAAATACCCCTTTGATACCCAGTGTATGTTGGATTGGAATGTAAAATTAAAAGAGGTGGTATAATGACCCAACCTAAGTCAGGGCTCGAGCCGCAACTACCCCATGCCCGCCTCTATAGGCTAGGGGTTAGAGAAAATCACCAAAGTAATAATAAACTTGGGGAGGCCTTTAACAAAGATCTTGTGATCACACACATAAGTAACTCAATTCAAAATTTTCAATAAAATTGGAAAAACATAAAAATACTGTAAAGTAAAGTGAACATGCCTAAACCTCTAGATGATACAAGACTATGGAAGTGAATACTGAAAGTAAAGGGGAAAAATATGCCCAAACCAGAATCCAGTCCCAACCTGAAGACAACTAGAAAAGAGTATCTAATAAGAGAGACTAAATCCTGTATCCCAATTATTACCATCCTATGTGACCCACACAACTCATATCCCTAGGATCCTCTATAGTCATGATCAACCTTTCCATCATCTGCAAAATACATGACACGCGTTGGGAAAATCCCATGTAGGGGTGAGCATATACATATCCAGTAAAATTCCCCAAAAAGGAGAAGGGGGAGAAGTAAGAGATACAAACAAAGAGAAGAAGCAAATGGAACAAGGTATAGTAAAATAGGATGGAAATAATTCTACTCAAACCAAAAAGAGTTTAAAATTAGGCTCATAAAAACACAAGGAGCTTGAAATGATTAGGAGGTAAACCCTCATGTCGAGTCTTTTCTACTTATATCCAAAGAGTAGACCTGTCCAACCATGAAAAGCTAGACACTAAAATAACTTGGCATACCCCACACGTCTTCGCCTCTCTTAAAATAAGAGTAACCAAAAACCAAAGAGTGGGTAATGTATTGAGATATGTATATATATATATATATATATATATTCTCAGTAAAAGAATCCCAAATAAGAGAGTAAGGGGATATCCATCTCACATCTCAGCCCAAAAAGATGAGTAGCCAATAGTTCCAAGGTAGAACCATTCATAATTCCCAACACCTCATGCATCTGTGTAGGAGACACAAGTCAAAGGGGATCAAGTTACAACACCTCAATAATATCCACTTTAGGAGGCACTAACGTGTACACACAGTTTTAGATTCTGTCACAAGGATGCATCTTGGTGTGGGGGGAAGCGTCCTTATTTCTTGTGAGTACTTAGGTAAGTCAAACCATGCCTCACCACTATACTACACAGTCGAGGGTATTCTCTGAATCATCAGGGACTACAATGCCCAATCCAGCATGAGGGAAAACCCGATATCATCAGGGACTATGCTACCCAGCCTAGGTGGAGGTTCAACCCAGTATCACATCGTCAGGAACTACACTACCCAGCCTAGTTGGAGGATCAGCCCGATATCTCATCGTCGGGGACTGAACTACCCATCAAAGATAAAAGGCCAGCCTAATATCTCTCTTCAGGGACTAAACTACCCATCCCAGTTGGACGGTCAACATGGAATGTACTTGGGGACTATAATAGCCAGACCATCTTGACGGTCAGCTAGGAATCTCTGATAAGACTGTCCAATCGCTGCTATCATCGAATTTTGTCTCTATGCATGCTAACCCAGAACATCCATATCATATCTAGAAATCTTCTTCTAAGGGAACCACCCTGTTATATGTAAGAAAAACTCGGGATAAGCATCTCACAGTCCAAAATCTATGTTCAAACGAAGGAGATACGAATGATTGAAGTTTTCTCATGGGAAATAAAAGTACATGGTGTGTGAGGGGGCCCACATGGTCCGTGACCACTCTTCACTATCTGGTCGTGTCTCTGGCCAAACATGGGTCCCATACCATGCAATATTTCATGACATGTAGGTGGAATAAATGGCATGTCCCACCTATCCAGGGACCAGGCTGTGTCTACTAGTCATGTCCGTGTACTCGGACTCTATGTCTGTGTACTTTAGTACATGATGTGCTGGTCCAAATATATACCTCCCTTGCAAAACCATTGTTATTCCACTCTATAAAAAACACACCGATTAGAAGGGGATATTTTGTTAGCAGGGGTTCTATCTAAGAATGGATAAACTAGTTTGAAATTAGCAACAGCTAGGTTAGAGTCATTTTTAACCCCCGTTAATTTTAATGGAAAATAAAAAACTACAGGGGGTTTTAACCCCTATAATATTGGCTTCATTTTATATGTAGTTTTAAAATGCCTCTAATGGAGTTGTATGGTTCATATTATGGGAGGTTTTTGAAACTGAATCTAATTGAGACCAATATTAGAGGGGGTTTTAACCCCTTATAATTGGTACCATTATTAGAGGTGGTATAAAAAACCACCTCTATTTGTTTATGAATTAATATATTTTTCTTAAAGCCTGCTACCCTCCCTCCACGCCTCAGTGTAGTTCCCTGTGTGTCGTTCCATTTCCCCTACCATCTAGTACCCTTGCGATTATGAGTCTAGTTCCCCTCTTCAGTCCCACTTACGTGCCCAGTTCCGCCTCTAGTCCATCTACTGGCACTCATGAGTCCAAGTCCTCCCCCTGACCTTCCATTTTTTCTGCAATTCCCCACCATGTTACAACCAATATATAAAACATCACTCCTTCAGTTTCAAACTCAGTACCTACTGAGTATGTATACAATTCCTTTACCACTTTGGTGAATTCATTTTGTTGATTATAATACAGGTTATGTTATTTATATACATATTGATTCTTATTTAAGTAAATAATATTTGAATAAATATTTAAATACATATATATATATAAACTATATATATTTTTATATGAAATAATATATAAAATTTTTATATTATGTATTTATATATTTATATTATAATACACTTATATTAGATTCAATGTATACATTTATATAAACTATAGATTATTTATGTGTATTTACCTACATTTGATTAAATATATTTTATAATACTATTTATGTTATGTATATACACACACATATATATATTTATATATTTATTTATGTACATTATTTATCTACTTAAATACCTATTTATATATTATATACATGTTTATTTTCATAATATATATATAACTATTTATTTAATATATTTATATAATGTCATTAAAAATTTATTTCCATAATGTATTTCAATACATATATTTACTACTTTATACATTAATGTATATTTATTTTCATAAATTGTATAATATTATATATAATTAATATTATATGATATATATAATAAAATTTATACAAATATTTATACAATGTTGTATATATAATTAATATGTATATTATATTTAACTAAAATTATATGAAATACAATGGATAAATATATTTATATAATGTGTTTCAATACATATTATTATTATTATGCACATTAATATATATGTATTTCAGTAAATATAATTGTATAACATTGTGTAAATTAATATATATTTATTTGTATAAATTTTATATCATATAATATTACTTATATATAATATAAAAGAATAAACATATAGTTTTAAAAAATATTTATTATTATTATATTATGAATTATAAAAACTAAAAACATGAGTTTTTATATGACATATTTTTTGAATAAATTATATTTATATAATATGTTTATGGTTTGATAGTATATATAATTAATATTATATGAAATAATATTTATAAACATAATTATATATTAATGTATATAATATTATAAAACTATATTTACGTATACATATAAATAAAATTAAATATAGTCACATAAATATTTTATATAATATATTCATATAATGTATTTAAATAACTTTATATGTAGTGTTATAATTATATATATATATATATTATGGAATTTGTTCTTTTAAATAGTGGGGGGTTTACATTCCCCTCTAATTTAAAGACATTAGAGGGGGTTTTGAAGCCCCTCTAATTTATTACATTAGAGGTGGTTGTGAATTACAGCTAATCTCACTAATTAGTAGTGGTTATGAACCCAATATATATTTTTAAATCTGAGTGGGTTCAAAACACCCTATAAATCCAATTAGATATTAAAAAAATAATGTTAAAAAATTTAGAGGGGGTTAAAAACCCCTTCTAATCAACGAAATTAGGGAGGGTTCATAACCCCCTCTAAATTAGATGATTAGAAAGAGTCACACATAACCCCCTATAATTTATGTAAAGACCCGTAAAATTCAAGGGAAATTTTTTCTTAATTTTCTTTGGGATTTTAAAAGAACGTAGTTTCTGACGACACCTGATTCTGAGGCCCAGTGAGCCCGGAATCATTTTCCGATGTTTGGCTCGGGAACGTTCAGTGAACGAATGGGTGGGTTTTTCTAACTTTTGAACTGTTGCTCGAAATCGAATTCCGAGAGCACCGACGAAACCACAGCGCCGGTAATTGCTTAGGAACGCCTTTTCGAGAGTTGTGTTTTCTCGTTAGGAGTTGTTTAAATTTATGGATTAAGTGTTAGTGAAATAAAATTTTTGTTAAGAATTTTATTTCTCTTCTCCATGAGTTAGAACCTAAGTGTAGGAGTTAGGGTGGGACCCACTGTTTGTTAGTTTCTCTTGAGTGGATTAAAGGTGGGGAGGGGCCCACATGAGCCCCACCTTTTCAATTCCATTAACTCCCTAACTCCCCTTAACCCCCCACTTAAGTTGTGTAACTCTTAAAACCTTTTAACTTCCATTTAATTGGGTGACTTTACCTCTCCTCTCATTAAGTATGCCAACCCCCAATTCAATTAATTAATTTATGTTTTCAATTTTGAATTGTGGCTTGAGTTAATAAAATAAGGATGAGCCTTATTTTATTTTGGTTGGTTGTTGTGTGTGGACATTGGAGGAGAGAGCTCTTGGGTTTTTTCATCTTCATCACGAAGAACACCAAGACTTCGACGAAGAACACCGTCACCATAAGAAGAGATCGACGTGTCGTCTCTTCTCCTCTTTGCAGCTGGTGTGTTTCTGAAGATCGAGGATGCACCCTCATTCGATCTTCTTCCCGTGTCAACGAAAAGGAGACGCCACTTCCTCCTCAGGCGTTCTCCGTCAACTTACGGAGCTTCACCTCGCGACGTCTTTTTTCCGCTGCGAACCCCCGTTCTAGCTACGCTCAGGTAGGGGTTTATTTAATTATCTTTGTTCATGAATTCTACTTTGTCATCCTTCGTGAATTTACGACCAATTGCTATCAATTAATGAGAGGGGGTCGGACCGCACAAACACGACCAACCCTCCTCCAATTTGAATATTGTTTCTAATATGGTAGGGATGGAATGGGGTGGTGCCGTCGCACCACCCGGTATCGTACGACAAGTAATGCGCGGCGCCGTCGCGCCGCGCCGTGAAGTTGAACAAGGACGTGACGCCGTTGCGCCACGTCGAAGAAAACCAAAGACACCGTGGCCAGAGCGGGGCCGCGGCGGAGGGGCGTGGTGTCGTAGCACCGCGCTGGACGAACCAGGCCGCGGCCAGTTCCGGGCCGCGGCGGAGGGGCGTGGTGTTGTAGCACCGTGCTGGACGAACCAGGCTGCGGCCAGTTCCGGGCCGTGGCAGAGCTGGGTGACCGGCGGCCGGTTCCGGGACGCCGGTGTCGGCGAAGGAGGAAGGACCGGCTGTCGCTGGTCCTTGTTGGCAGAACCGGCCGACCGATGTGGTCCGGCTAGACAAAAGGGAAACTGGGGGAATTAATTCCCCCGGCCGGCCAGCACAAAACGACCCCCATTTAATGGGGGGTCGCGGTTACATCAGGGGGGCAGGCGCCCCCCTGCCAAACGGCTCGTCCGGTTTGCTGAGCGCGTGGCCAGCGTGCTGGGCGCACTGTGCCCAGGCTGGTCTGGGCCATGCCCAAGTGGGCCGGACCCAGACCCGGTTCGGGTCGACCCCCGGGGTATCAGGCCGGGTCGGACCGGGCCCGAACCCCTTAATACCTAACCTTTTTTCGGTCAGACGCCCATAACTTGTGCTACGGGTCTCCGATCGACACACCGTCAATTGCGATGTGATCCTTGGATCGAGACGGTCGTTTTGGTATATCGCACTCAAGGTTTTGGAATACTTTGTGTTAGGCCGTGTTGGTTCGTACACGAAACCAGCCGGGCCCTCGGAGCAGAAACGCTCATATCTTGAGCTCCAGACGTCCGATTGATGGGCCGTCGACTTTGATGGATTCCTATAAGTGATAATGATCTTTTGTCTTACTCCTCTCAAGGTTTGGATGGAATCAGAGTGTGGTCGGGTTGGTTCGCTCACGAAACCAACCGGGCCCCTAGAACGAAAAAGCCAATAACTCACAGACCGGGCGTCCGATTAACGCGTTGTCGGTCTCGTTGAATTCCTCTAAGTGAGACAGAACTTTTGGCATACTTCTACTAAGTTTTGGTTGATGTTAGATAGTGTCAAGGTTGGATTGTACCCGAAATCTAACTGGGCCCCTGGAACAGAAAAATTGATATCTTTCAGACCAGACGTCCGTTTGACGAACCGTCAGCGACATTAGTGATCATGTTGAGAAACGGTCCATAGGAGTATACCCTATGAGTGTTCGGGGTACAGTTGAGATACTTCAAGGTTGGTTCTCTCACAAAACCAACCGGGACCCTAGGACAAAAAGGCTAATAACTCACAGATCGGGCTTCCGATTGACGCGCTGTATGTTGCGTTGAGACCCCTATGACGAGGCGGTACTTTGAGATACTTCTTCATGGGACTTTGTTATACTTGGAGTATCGACCTGTAGCTCATGGAGCGGACCCTCCCGGAGACGAGCGTACGGAGTACGGAGACCGTGTAGCCAGCTGAGACCTAACGACTGCTTGACTGAATCGACTTGGAGTGAGTCGACTAGCCCAGTGGACGGAGCGCCCAATATTTAGCGACTGACCCACGGGGGACGGAGCGCCCGGTAGTTGGCCACAGACCCGCGGTACTCGACAGGAGGAGTACCTCTGTAGGCTATTAGGGGGAGCGCCCGGTATTTGGAGACAGACCCACAGTGGACGGAGCGCCCGGTAGTTTGCCGTAGATCCGTGGTACTCGACAGGAGGAGTACCTCAGTAGTATTAGGTTAGTGAGCAGTACCTCAGAGTTGTGACATGACCACTGTACACTCCAGAGACGGGGCTCTTCAGCAGTTACGGTTTCTTTAATGAAAATCCTGGTTTGAGATGAGTCTTTGACCTTTTTGTTTCCTCATGATTGAGATGGGTTACATGATAACTTAGATATATGTATGGGCATATACCTGGGCAGTGGTTATCCGTTGATTTCATAATCCTTGTGTTTCCTCATGATTGAGATGGGTTACTTGATAACTTAGGTATATGTATGGGCATATACCTAAGTAGAGGTTATTTGTGGAGATCTTCTTTGTGGTTATCCTTGTTGGTTTTAGTGAGAACTTGAGGGTCTCGGGGTCCCTACTGAGTATCGTTATACTCACCCCTGGACGGGCTATGCCCGCACCTCATTGTGTTGGTTGCAGACGACGGACAGTGCTGACGGAGTCCGTGTGTTCAAGGACTAGACGGTACCCGGAGGTGGACTACACAACGAGTCAGTATCCGGAGGTGGACTTCACGGCGAGATGACACTCGGAGGAGGTTGAAGGGCGAGAGCGTTGTGGAGGCTATCTGTACCTACCCTTCAGGTAGGATCCGTGGTGGACGATCCAGGGGCTACGCCATCTGTACCTACCCTTCAAGTAGGATCCGAGGAGGACGACCCTGGAGCTGCTTCCGTCCTTCCAGCTGTTTTCCTTTTCTGTTGTACTTTGTTTAGTTGTAGTTGTAATTTCATTTGGGTTTGTATACTGGCCCATTTACCTTTAAGCACTTCTCTTTGTAATTAGTGTTTTAGTTCTGCTTGTACTCTGTGGTGTTTTGATTACTTTTATAAAGGCAATGCCTTCCCAGTTATTGGGATTTACGCCTTTGGTGCTAGTCGCCAGCCCCTGGCCTATGGAAGGCGGGATTGGGGTAGTCACGACATGGGCCCTGAGGATGGGTCATGACAAATTGGTATCAAAGGATTCAGTTCTACCGCAGAACTTATAACTCTAATATATTCTTTCAGTGAAGCAATAGTGTTAAGGGTACCGAGTGTGGTCTTCAGTTCAGGAAGTCCAGTGTTGGTGCGGGCGGCCGACGTATCCATACGCCAGGACCCTGACAACTGATTTCCGACTTTGTGCACGAAAACACTGATTGCATGTGTGTTTCTAGAAGTTTTTAAATATCAGATCAAACTAGGTCAGCTCTCCAGGTATAAATCTTTTGACCGTTTCATGTTTGTTTCTTTCAAGATGCCTCCCCGCGGACGACCAGCCAGAGCCCCGAGAGTTGTTCGTACTGACAGCCTGCCGAGCGACGTGGCCTCAGTATAGGGCCCTATCCCAGTTGAGGCACCAGCAGGCGCACCAGCGGTACTACTACCCGTTGGGACACCGATGCCACCTTCCCCAGCAGAGGAGGGTGCACGTCGCTTGAGCACACTGCATGAGTTTCAGCGCCAGAGGCCACCTAGGTTCCAGGGAGAGACGGACCCACAGGTGGCTGAGGATTGGCTGGATGTTGTGGTGAGAGTCTTCAGGCTAGTGGGGATGCCGACAGACTTCATGGTGATCTTTGCTACCAACCTTCTTCAGGCAACAGCAGGTAGATGGTGGAGTCTGATGCTCCAGATGTATGACGAGGCGACACTCCTTTTGGAAGACTTCAAGAGCCTATTCCGGGTAGAGTTTGTACTAGCCACCCTTCGAGCGGTGCATATACAAGAGCTACTTCAGCTACGGCAGGGAAGCATGACAGTGGCACAGTATTCAGCGAGGTTCACGGACCTCTCGCGCTACTCCACAGATATGGTACGTGACCCGTTCTTCAAGGCCCGAACCTTCGAGCAGGGGCTCAGGCGGGAGATTAGAGCTTCTGTTGTTTCTCACAACATTCTAACCCAGACAGGAGTGTTGGAGAGAGCCCTCTTAGTGGAGAGCTTCCTGGATGAGCAGTCTCCAGCAGCACAACCCACCACTAGCCGACTTGCGGCAGAGTCTTCTACGGCAGACAATAGAGAGATGACGTAGAGGTCCAAGAGGACCAGACCTATCAGTGGACGACTG
Source organism: Viscum album (assembly GCA_963277665.1). Taxonomy (NCBI): domain Eukaryota; kingdom Viridiplantae; phylum Streptophyta; class Magnoliopsida; order Santalales; family Viscaceae; genus Viscum; species Viscum album. Next base: position 165,076,302 of record OY728165.1, on the reverse strand, counting down.
CACGACTCAGGTTTAGTTGTGCTGGGGAACCAGGGTGGAGTCAGAGCCAGTCGTGCCGAGAGTGGACAATGTTACTCCTGCAGCAAGATTGGTCACATGGCACTCTACTGTCCGACCCGCCATGCATATGACCAACAGTTAAATGAAGAACCTCCCAGGCATAGGCAGAGGTTCGATCAGGGCATACCGCAAGGAGAAGGCGATCTTGGAAGAGGAGCTGGCCGTGCAGCTGGAGGTGGACGACGCTTCGGGGTGTTGCCACCACCACCACCAGGAGGCCCACCCCGACCACAGGGGACAGGAGGACATGGGAGAGCTCAGCTTCAGGCAGCTGAGGCCTATGGTCATGGAGCTCCGGAAGCAGATGGACAGGAGCGGGACTAGCTCTAGACCTGGAGGCTATTCATCATGTTGCTTCTAGTTTTGTTGTTGTTATATTTGTGTGTTTGTACTATGAGCTGCAATAATTAAAAGAAACTTATCTTTGTGAAGTTTTCTTTCGTGTCCTTTTGTTTGGTTGATACTGAGTGATCCCAGTTAAGACTGTTGACTTGACCCTCACTTTCGAGATTTCTACAGGAGGAGACCTAGTGACCTCACACTAATGCCGACAGTGTGACTCGACCCTTGGAGGCGAGAGAGACATTTGGATCTCTTGGTAGTTACGTCGAGGCCTTAAGACATCATCCATGGCATGAATTCATCGTTCATGTCAGGATTGACTGTATTAGGCAATGAATGTGGTTCATCCAGGGGATGAGACCAGATTTCTCTTATCGGCAATGAAGAAATCATAGCAGCTCTTGTGAGACTAGAGAAGGTCCAGGTCATCCAAGAGCGGATGAGGACAGCACAGGGCCGACAGAAGCATTATGCTGATAGGAATTGGAGGCCTCTAGATTTCGAGGATGAAGATAACATCCTTATACGGGTTTCACCTCGACGAGGTTTACGGAGATGTGGCCAAGGAGGAAAGTTATCCCGGAGGTTCAGTGGACCATTTCTAGGTCCTCAGCTGGGTAGGCGAGGTGGTTTACCGCTTGACCCATCCACCTCAGTTGCACCAGGTTCACGACGACTTCCGCGTATCATAACTGAGGAGATACATGAGTGATCCTTCACACATCAACGACCATGGGAAGCTGGACGATGGTGGTGGGGTGTCTTTCACGGAGGTTCCAGTGGGAATTGAGGGTCGACAGGAGCGGATCCTATGAGGATGGATGATTCCTCAGGTGCACTTTCACTGGCAGTATGGGAACCTCCAGGTGAGCACATGAGAGAAGGAGGCTCATATGCATGCTCAGTACCATTTTTGTATCCCTAGTTTGTGTTGTAGCTTTACGGGGACGTAAAGCTCTGAGGTGGGAGTAATGTAAAGAACCGTAAAATTAAAGGGAAATTTTTTCTTAATTTTATTTGGGATTTTACAAGAACACAGTTTCTGAGGGCACCTGATTCCGAGGCCCGGTGAGCCCGGAATCATTTTCCGAATTTTGGCTCGGGTACGTTCAATGAACGAATGAGAGGGTTTTTCTAACTTTTGAACCGTTGCTTGGAATCAAATTCTGAGAGCACCGATGAAACCGCAGCGCTGGTAATTGCTTAGGAATGCCTTTTCTGGAGTTGCGTTTGCTCGTTAGGAGTTGTTTAAATTTAAAGATTAATTGTTAGTGAAATAAAATTTTTGTTAAGAATTTTATTTCTCTTCTCCATGAGTTAGAACCTAAGTGTAGGAGTTAGCGTGGGACCCACTGTTTGTTAGATTCTCTTGAGTGGATTAAAGGTGGGGTGGGGCCCATATGAGCCCCACCTTTTCAATTCCCTTAACTCCCTAACTCCCCTTAACCCCCCACTTAAGTTGTGTAACTCTTATAACCTTTTAACTTCCCTTTAATTGGGTGACTTTACCTCTCCTCTCATTAAGTATGCCAACCCCAAATTCAATTAATTAAATTAAGTTTTGAATTTTGAATTGTGGCTTGAGTTAATAAAATAAGGATGAGACTTATTTTATTTTGGTTGGTTGTTGTGTGTGGACATTGGAGGAGAGAGCTCTTGGGTGTTTTCATCTTCATCACGAAGAACACCAAGACTTCAACGAAGAACACCAAGACTTCGACGAAGAATGTCGTCACCGTAAGAAGAGATCGACGTGCCATCTCTTCTCCTGTTCGCAGCCGGTGTTTTTCTGAAGATCAATGAAACAAACTCTCTTGATCTTCTTCCCGTTTCAATTAAAAGGAGACACCACTTCCTCCTCAGGCGTTCTCCATCAACTTACGGAGCTTCACCTCACGATGTCTTTTTTCCGCGGCGAACCCCCGTTCTAGCTACGCTCAGGTAGGAGTTTATTTAATTATCTTTGTTCGCGAATTCTACTTTATCGTCCTTCGTGAATTTACGACCAGTTGATATCAATTAACGAGAGGGGGCCAGACCATAAAAACACGGCCGACCCTCCTCCAATTTGAATATTGTTTCTAATATGGTAGGGACGGAATGGCGTGGTGTCGTCACACCACGCGGGATCGTACGACAAGTAATGTGTGGCGCCGTCGGGCCGCACCGTGAAGTTGAACAAGGACACGACGCTGTCACATCGCGTCGAAGAAAACCGAAGACACCGCAGCCGGAGCGGGTCCGCGGCGGAGGGGCGCGGTGTTGTCGCACCACGCCGGACGAACCAGGCCGCGGCCGGTTCCGGGCAACGACGGAGCAGGGTGACCGGCGGGCGGTTCCGGGCCGCCGGTGTCGGTGAAGGAGGAAGGAGTGGTCGTCGCTGGTCCTTGTTGGCAGAATCGGCGGGCCATTGTGGGCCGGCCGGACAAAAGGGAAACCGGGGGAATTAATTCCCCCGGCCGGCCAGCACAAAACGACCCCCATTTAATGGGGGGCCGCGGTTACACCAGGGGGGCAGGCCCCCCCCCCCCCTTGCCAAACGGCTCGGCCGGTTGGCCGAGCGCGTGGCCAGCGCGCTGGGCGCGCTGTGCCCAGGCCGGTCCGGTCCATGCCCAAGCGGGCCGGACTCGGACCCGGTTCGGGTCGACCCCCGGGGTATCGGGCCGGGTCAGATCGGGCCCGAACCCCTTAATACCAAACTTTTTTTCGGTCGGACGCCCATAAAATGTGCTACGGGTCTCCGATCGACGCACCGTCAATTGGGATACGATCCTTGGATCGAGGAGGTCGTTTCGGTATATCGCACTCATGGTTTCAGAATACTTTGAGTTAGGCCGGGTTGGTTCGTACACAAAACCAACCGGGCCCTCAGAGCGGAAACACTCATATCTTGAGCTCTGGACGTCCGATTGACGTGCCGTCGACTTTGGTGGATTCCTCTAAGTGAGACATATCTTTTGGCTTACTCCGCTCGAGGTTTGGATGCCGTCAGAGTGCGGTCGAGTTGGTTCGCTCACGAAACCAACCGAGCCCCTAGAACGAAAAAGCCAATAACTCACAGACCGGGCGTCCGATTGACGCGCCATCTGTCTCGTTGAATTCCTCTAAGTGAGACAGAACTTTTGGTGTACTTTGCCTGAGTTTTGGTTGATGTTGGATAGTGGCCGGGTTGGATTGTACCCGAAATCCAACCGGGCCCCTAGAACGGAAAAGCTGATATCTTTCAAACCGGACGTCCGTTTGACGAACCTTCAGCGGCGTTAGTGATCACGTTGAGAAACGGTCCCTATGAGTATACCCTATGAGAGTTAGAGGTATAGTTGAGATACGTCAGGGTTGGTTCGCTCATGAAACCAACTGGGCCCCTGGGACGAAAAGGCTAATAACTCACAAACCGGGCGTCCGATTGACGCACTGTCTGTTGCATTGAGACCCCTATGACGAGGTAGTGCTTTGAGATACTTATTCGTGGGACTTTGTGATACTTGGATTATCAACCTGTAGCTCGTGGAGCGGACCCTAATGGAGACGAGCGTAAGGAGTACGGGGACTGTGTAGCCGACTGAGACATGACGACTGCTTGACCGACTCGACTTGGAGTGAGTCGACTAGCCCAGTGGACGGAGCACCTCATATTTGGCGACTGACCCACAGCGGACGGAGCGCCCGGTAGTTGGCCGCAGACCCATGGTACTCGACAGGAGGAGTACCTCTGTAGGCTATTAGGGGGAGCACCCGATATTTGGCGACAGACCCACAGTGGACGGAGCGCCCGGTAGTTGGCCGCAAACCCGCAGTACTCGATAGGAGGAGTACCTCAGTAGTATTAGGTTAGTGAGCAGTACCTCGGAGTCATGACATGACCACTGTACACTCCATAGATGGGGCTCTTCAGCAGTTACAGTTTCACTAATGAAAATCCTTGTTTGAGATGAGTCTATGACCTTTGTGTTTTCTCATGATTGAGATGGGTTATTTGATAACTTATGTATATTTATGGGCGAATACCTGGGTAGTGGTTTTCCGTTGATTTCACAATCCTTGTGTTTCCTCATGATTGAGATGGGTTACTTGATAACTTAGGTATATGTATGGGCATATACCTAAGTAGAGGTTATTTGTTGAGATCTTCTTTGTGGTTATCCTTGTTGGTTTTAGTGAGACCTTGAGGGTCTCGGGGTCCCTACTAAGTATCCTTATACTCACCCTCGGACGGGCTATGCCCGCACCTCGTTGTGTTTGTTGCAGAGGACGGGCAGTGCTGACGGAGGCCGTGTGTTCGAGTACTAGACGGTACCTGGAGGTGGACTACACAACGAGTCAGTATCTGTAGGTGGACTTCACGGAGAGACGACACTCGGAGGAGGTTAACGGGTGAGAGTGTTGTGGAGGCTATCTGTACCTACCCTTCAGGTAGGATCCATGGTGGATGATCCAGGAGCTACGCCATCTGTACCTACCCTTCAAGGAGGATCTGAGGAGGACGACCCTGGAGCCACTTCCGTCCTTCCAGCTGTTGTCTTTTTCTGTTGTACTTTGTTTAGTTGTAGTTGTACTTTCATTTGGGTTTGTATACTGGCCCATTTACCTTTCATCACTTCTCTTTGTACATAGTGTTTTACTTCCGCTTGTACTCTGTGGTGTTTTGATTACTTTTATAAAGGAAATGCCTTCCCAGGTAACAGGATTTATGCCTTTGGTGCTAGTCGCCAGCCCCTGACCTATGGAAGGCGGGCTTGGGGTAGTCACGACACGGGACCCGAGGACGGGTCGTGACAATTTATATATAAAATGAACTTAGAGGGGGTTCATAAACCCTTCTAAATTTGATGATTGTAGGGTGTTGTACATAACCCCCTCTAATTTTGTAGAAAATGAATTTAGAGGGGGTTTTTCATAACCCCCTTTAAAAAACCACCTCTAATCTATTGTTTTTTTGTAGTTCCATAAGTACACATCACTTCTAGGTGACCAATAAAGCTTGGGTCAGCAGTCAATCATCGAACTGGGATCCACATGGATTCCATGGTGAATAAAGTGTAGAAATAGAGGGGGAAAGGAAACAAAAATAAGGTTTTGATCATTGGGCAAGAATTCTTGGACAACAGATCATAATTATGAGATTTGGGTTTGATCAACCGAAAATGAATAATAAACCAGTACCTAGGCTCATGAAATGTTTGAATTCAAATATTTAGGTTGAATAATCAAATAAAAACATGATCAAACATTTAATTCAAGGAGCACAGAAACTAAGAACAAGTATTACCTATATTGGATCGTTCGCTATTGACAAAGTAGGATGATACACTATGCCTTGATTTGTCTAGATCCAGGGGTTCATCATTAGTTATTCATTGTTTATCAATGGAAGGGAGAAGAGAGGATGTGAGAGGTATTCATTGTAGAAAACCATGATTATGAGGCCAAATCCTAGTAATAATGTTTATATAACCTTTTATTAGGTTAACACATTTTAATTAATTAGTTAAATTAATTAATAAAAACACTTAAAATGCACCGCCAAGGAGTAAGGGATCCCAACATCTCATGCTGACTCATTTTATATCATGCATATAGGAAAAAAACACATTCTAGATCCGGCCATGGAATCATATTTCTAACCCAATCAACCACTTAAGAGTTATCCTATTTTATTTAATTAACCACACATGGACAATATAAAATATAATTAATATTTTTTTATAATTAATTTTAAGAACACTGGGTCTCAGAATCTCATGTTTTCTTAGCACCAAGCTTGTGAATAATATCTAGAAATATTTTAACGTCATATTGAGAAAAAATTGTATCTTTATAGGAGTGAATTTCATCAGAAAAATAAAAGTGATAGAAGAAAAAAAATTAAAAAATTATTTTGATAAGATAATGTGATGAAATTTATTAAGTTATAAATGATATATTTTATTCATATAAAAAAATAATATCAATGTTAAATAAGAGTTTAATACCATCAAAAAAATGATGAATAAAAAATATGAAATTTTTTACATCAAGATTATAATGATGTAATTAATAAATAAAAATAGGAAAGTAAAAAAAGGATCACAATATTTTTTGGAAAGTTTGATAACTTCTCTAAAAGATCCCCAATATCTACCACCTCAATTGGTTGAGGATTTAATATATTAGTTCCTTGGATTTAATATTACTGAATATACTAAAACTCCCTTTAATTTGAAGTTGTAGTAGGAAACAAGAATGCAATGGATACTAGATTTTTGAAAGGTATACATAGAAACTTTAATGATAATAATACATTTCCTTTTAATGGTTATGGAAATAAAACCTAAGTCCTTTTCTTAATATTTAGTGAACACCAATATAAAAAAAAGGAAAAAGAAGAGAGGAATTCTTAAATGAAATCACGTTTTAGTGCAGTACTAATTAACTTAAAAGAATATGAAGAAAATATAGGGAAGAATGTGAAAATATTGAGAGTGATCAGATATTACAATAGATACAAACTCTAGATTATAGATGAGAGTATTTATAAAATAATGGACTTGAGAGATATTTTGATATTTATTTGAAGAGAGAATTGAATATTAAGTTTTTTAAAGATTTTTAAGCACCCAAGGACACTATTCATATCCATTAAATCCTTCAAAAAACATTTTCAATTCATTAAGGTGTAATAAAGTAATTTAAGACTGAAATAAATAATCTTTGAATAAATTAAAATCATCCCGACCATTGAAAAGTCTTTCACCAAGCCTTAGTGAATAATTTCAAGTTGTTTTCGGCCCGGACCCGGACCCCCCGTTTTCGAACCAACTTCGATCTTTTGGCCATAACTTGAGCTACGGACCTCCGATTGACGAACCGTCAGTGGCGATGCGATCCTTGGATCGAGACGGTCGATTAGGTATATTGCACTCAAAGTTTCGGAATACATTGAGTTCGGCCGGGTTGGTTCGTACACGAAACCAACCGGGCCCTCGGAGCGGAAACACTCATATCTTGAGCTACGGACGTCCGATTGACGTCATGTCAGCTTTGTTGTGTTCCTCTTAGTGATACGGATCTTTTGGCATGCTCCGCCCGAGGTTTGGACGTAGGTGGAGTACGGTCGGGTTGGTTTTTCCTTAAAAACCAACCGGGCCCTGGGGACGAAAAATCCAATAACTCGCAGACCAGGAGTCCGATCGACGCGCCGTCTATTGCATTGAGTTCCTGTTGACGATACGGAACTTTTGGATACATCAACTCTGGACTTTGTGACAGTTGATCTATCAGCCTCTCGGCTCGTGGAGCAGACCCTCCCGAACGAGCTTACTGTGTGCGTGAACCCTAGTGCTGGCTGCGACTGTTACTGCTACTGCTACTGCTACTGTGATTGCGACGACGACAGTACAGAGATCCTGTGTGGATTCGACGACGACTACAACTCTCTGCGATCCTACGTGGATCAGTGCTACAGGTCCTGTTTGGTCCCGATCCTGTGTGGGTCTTTGCGCTCAGCGGTCCTGTGTGAACCAGCGCCTACAGGTCCTGTGTGGGCCCGATCCTGTGTGGGTCTTTGCGGGGGTTAGTTACCTATCGATCCTTCGTGGGTCCGACGACTTAGATGGATCAGAGATCATCTTTATCGTCTTTCGAAGAAGTATACCTGTGTGAGCTGAATCCTGTTTCTTTCCTGAGTGGATTGTGTTGTGCTATCCTGTGTGGATTTCGTTTTGCTTTCCTATGTGGAATACGTATACTTTCTTGTGTGGACTGAGTTGTACTTGGGCTCGGAGGATGGAGCGTATTGGAATTGATGAATTAGGTATATGTATGGGTATATACCTAAGCTGTGTCGGTTGTTACTTCATGTTTGAATCTTTCTTTGTGGTTTATCCTTTGTGGATTTTGGGAGACCTTCAGGGGTCTCGGGGTCCCTACTGAGTAGCTTATACTCACCCCTGCATGGGCTATGCCCGCACTACGTTGTGTTGGTTGCAGACGACAGACAACATTGATCTTGGTTGAGGCTTGCAGAGCAGGACGGTACCTGGAGGTGGACCACTGGGCGGGACGTACTCAGAGCGGACGGTGGGACCTGTGGAGCAGTGGAGCTATCTGTACCCACCCTTCAGGTGGGATCTCCAGTGGACAGCTCGGTGTAGCGACTTTTACTTACAGTTGCTGTTTTCCCTTTCGAGTTGTACTTTACTTTCAGTTTGGGTTTATATACTGGCCCATTTACTTTTCCGCACTTTCAGTTGTAATCTGTTTTTACTTAGTGTTTACTTTCCGCTTGCTTACTCTGTGGTGTTTGTTTACTTTACCAAGGCATTGCCTTCCCTTTTTACCGGGATTTACGCCTTGGTGCTAGTCGCCAGCCCCTGGCCTATGGAAGGCGGGCTTGGGGTAGTCACGACACGGACCCCGAGGGCAGGTCGTGACAAATTGGTATCAGAGCGGACGGTGGGACCCGTGGAGCAGTGGATCTATCTGTACCCACCCTTCAGGTGGGATCTCCAGTGGACAACTCGGTGTAGCGGCTTTTACTTACAGTTGCTGTTTTCCCTTTCGAGTTGTACTTTACTTTCAGTTTGGGTTTGTATACTGGCCCATTTACTTTTCCACACTTTCAGTTGTACTCTGTTTTAACTTAGTGTTTACTTTCTTCTTGCTTACACTGTGGTGTTTGTTTACTTTACAAAGGCAATGCCTTCCCTTTTTACCGGGATTTACGCCATGGTGCTAGTCGCCAGCCCCTGGCCTATGGAAGGCGGGCTTGGGGTAGTCACGACATGGACCCCGAGGGCGGGTCGTGACATTTCCTCCTAATACACCCAGTACCACACCTTTACTATGACCATTTTGGACTAGAATCCTACCCATACAACACGATTTCCACCATTCCTTGTCCACAAATCCCATATATACCCATTTTAGACAAAAAAAGCATTAACAATGATATGATGAATTTATATACAAATTTTGGAAACATTTATTTAAGATTTAATCAGGTTTTACTTGATAATACACTAGATTTTAGTTTTTTTCATGGGAATTTGGAATTTTGGACTCAATAGAAGAAACACTGAAAAAGGGAAAAATAAGTTTTACTTTTTATGAAAGGATTTCAAGAAATTTATTCCACATTCAAAACCTCCCTACAAACCAAATTTTTCACATAAGAAATTACACGAGAAGAAGTTCTTACATAAATTTTAAATTCATTACACTTTATTATATTTTTAAATTCCAAATCCCACTGAAATTACACAACAAGCAAAAAGTACAATATTTGAATCATATAAACAACATTAAAAGTTATAGATCTCATCTCATCAAAGATAAATTTTGAGGATTCCATAAGATTCAATATTCTTGGAGGTGATTGTGGATCTGAAGTACATGACGTGAATCCTACTTTCACTTCATGTAAAATTAGATACACAAGACACTGAAAAAAAATACACAACATCATTGATTTACACATCATGTAACTTTTGTTCCTATATATATTTTGGTTATTCCCACTATAGTGAACTTAGTATTCTCACACATAGATATTACATCTTTTTAGATGAATCTTCAATACATTACACAAACAGATTCACGAGGACCATAGTAGTTTAGTGCCTTTGGAAACATATAACATAATCTTCAGATTTTGAGAAATATGTTAAACAGATTCCAAAATGATCTTCCCACATAGTAATCCTATTAAGAATACCATAAATAAACATTTCATTATAACTTGTGGAAGGAAACATAATAAAGTGTCTGCTCAGATGCTCTGTATGGGTAAACATAAAAGATATCAATATATGATCATATGAAAAAATAAGATAATAATAAAGGTATGTGATCATGAAAAAAATTAAAAAGTTCATATCTCACATGTTATGGATAAAAAACATTAGTCATGTCATAAAACATTATCATTTCTGAAAACATGGGTCATATGAGTGAGAAATAATCATGAATCTATCATGAACTATAAGCTCAAGTCATAAAACTATGGAAATATCATAAATATAGAAAACCATTTCAAGTTGAAATTTTAGATTCCAATACCATAAACATAGTTCATTTGGATGCACCTATTTTCCATAGTGGATTAGGACCCACCTGTTTCCCCTTATAGATCAGGGTGCACATATTTCTTATTGGGGATCAGGAAACACCTATTTCATTTTTTATATTAGGATGAACCTATTTTCCATAGTGGATCAAGCCCATAAAATTTATTTCCATTTTCATCTCAAGAGATATAAATATTTTCCCAATGCATTAGTGTTAGATATCGGTCCCACCAGTTACATAATGAAATCATACTTATGTGTGTTAATAGATCCTAAAAATTCATTATATCATAACCCATAAATTTAAATAGGTTTCATTAAAATTTCATTATATAATATCATGTGGAAAAGAGATATGTTTTATAATTATTTCATCATCTAATCATAACATAACCTATGAAAAATAATTGGATTTCATAAGAATCATATGATGGTATAAAATATAGAAGATAAATGGGATTCATAATCATACTATCATCATAAACAGGACCATTCAAAAGAAGAATAATAATGGTATCCTTAGATCATATCCTTAGTAAAGAATAAGTTACCTCAAAGAATGTCATCTTATATAGAAAATAATTTCTAAGGAATACTTGTGGTATTTATTGATGAGAATATAATGTATTTTAAACTTAAAATTTCAAACATAAAACATTATGAAAACCCTTTTATTAAAAAATAACCTTGAAAACTTGTAATGGAATATTTTAAAAATCATTTAAAAACAATTATTGAGTAAAATATATTTTCCACTTTGATAAAAATGGGTTTTAAAGCATAAAACATTTTTAAAACCTTTTTATTTGAAAAATAAATTTCAAAAATCACAAATGAAGCTTCTAATCAATCATTGTACATGACTTCATAAAATTCCTTTCATGTCGTACACGTTAAAATGATGATTCCTTTCACCTTTTCAATAAAATATATACATGAAATATTTTGGATAATGAAAAGAATATGAAATTCATTTTTTTTAAATATTATTACATGGGTTAAATTTTCATTTAAAATTCCTATGATATTAATAATTTTTTTTAGAAAAAATGTTTTTGAAAGAAACTAGATTTCCGACTAAAGAAAAAATAAAGTCAGATTTTCTTAATTTTTTTAAATTATATTATGTACCAAAGAGAATAAAAATAGTAAAATTACATGAATAAATACTGAATTAATGGAGGATAATTTATTTCATTACAATTATTTAGAGGTATAACATGATATTTCATCACTAGAGACATGATTATAAACAATCCTGATAAATGATGAGAATGTAACATAAAATCATTACCACTTTGGTAACTTTGAATTGTAAACCCCCTAAAGTAAAAACATAAAATGAAACATAAAATATCCTGATTATGAATAAATTAATGATATTAAATTTTTAATGGGGATATATATACATCTCAATGAATAATATAGATGAATAACATAACATATGTCTCAAAAAAAGAAAATGGAGACAAAAATACCTTATTACTTGAGAGTAACTTCTGACTCATAATACTTGAGAAATAATAATATTAATGGAAACATTAATTATCAGTAAATATTACAGACTCATTATATATCATGTCAGAAGAAAGTATATACACGACAAAAAAACAAGTTGTGAATATGGAATAAGTATCTCGGAAATAAAATTGAGATTAGAAATCCCCTTAACTTAAGTCGCAACTTCCATCATACTCAATCAAACATCCTATATAATAAATATAAGTTTACTATAAATTTATTAACAAACTGTATTCACATATATCCTACCATATATAATTTTATTGTGACTTTATATTACCTGTTTATTAACAATTCCATGTTAAGGTTATGTTTCAAGTAATAACCACTTTTTTACTTATATGTTTTGATTTTTTATTCTTGGTTATCTTACTTTAATAATGATTTATTCAACTAAAAAAATGTAAAACATGATATAAATTAAATATATTATATATATATATGTATGTATTTATATTAATTCATAATTTTTTTATAGGAAATGGAATACACCATTCATGGATATGGTAGGTCTAACATACAGATGAACACTATTTTTCATTTTCTTGTTATTTTGAAAGAAATAAAATTATATGATATATTATATATATAAGAATATTTTTTATTTCATATATATCAAATATTTTATTAAAATCATCTTTAATACATTCCATGTAAAGAGTGTACAAATCACATCGCTTCATGAGGCTGTAGTCTTCCATACAGAGAAAGAACATTATTACATTCCCACAAAGTAGAAACACTATAGAAAAATTCACATATACCCAGGATTTTAAAACATGTGTATAACCCCTAAAACCATTGGTAGAGGATATAACCATGATTTTAAGAACCATGGGTGACCAAGGTGTCGATATATACCAATACCCTTGGTTTATATACAAACCATGAGTATAGGACATATATATTCTTTAATGCCCATGATTTTACCAAAACCATGGGTATAAATCTACAACCATGATTTACAAAACAATGGGTATTCCTCATCCCACCAAGGATCCTATACCCATGGTTCTCCAAACTGTGGGTATAGGTATTTGTATAGATTTGGCAGTAGTAACACCTTTTCCCTACTGCACCTCTTTCCAAACTCCTAAAACTATAAATCAAGTAAAACATGTATTACACATTCAATAGAGTAAAAAAACTTTATATTCAATAATCAATTAACTAATTTTAATAATTTTCAAACCATTAACCACACTAAAACACACACACACACACATATATATATATGTCCATATGACCATTCAATTAAAGTAATTATACAAGTTTAACATGTTTCATTACATCCAAGTCCAAAATATAGGGGATAAATGTCTTTCCTATCACCAACATCCTCATCCTCATCACCGCCACCAATATCCTCATCACTAATAACATCAGATGGAGTAACAGCACCACCACCATCATCAACATCATCATCAACAACAATATCTCCATCATCACCAACATCAACATCACCACCACCAACAGCTCAAATTCCACTAGGACCCTCATTGGCATAATTGGAGCTATCATTTAAAGAGGTCATTGATGTCATATAAAAATCAATAGTACTATTAAAAAATTATGGTAGTGATTGACTTATAATCGACATATATTTTAGGAAATATTTGGTGATCAACTTACTTATTTCACGCTTTGGTAAAGATATTTTTTCCTCAATTGGTTTTGCATGAGATATTTTTAGCTTAGGGGTCAGAGAGGTTTGAGAGGAGCCCGATGATGACCAATTCCTAGAGGGGGTGATGTTTTCCCCTGCACAAAATTTAGACTCTAACCGATTTCTCTTCACTTAATAGCTGACTCAAATTATAATTTGGGATGAATTTTTCATCTTCTTTATCATCGAGGGCCTCCAGAGAAAACTGTTGAAAATATAAAAAGTTTTTTAATTATGAATTTCATTTAAATATTTGAAATATAAATAAAAATACCTAAAATCCTTTGTTGTGTTTGTGGATTTACCTCTCTTCCATCTTTTCTTCCCACTATAGAAAAATAATTTTTCTTGAGCCACATGACCTTCGTTGCCCAGTACCACTTAATTAAAATGAAATTGATTAGTATACACATATTCAGAATATAAACATTTTATAATATTGAATAATAATAAAAGAGATTAAATTTTAAATGAATGGACACTTAATAAATTTAAATATTTGATAAAAAATGATGAAAATTCCATAAATAAATTCTAATCATAAACACTTTTTAATTTTAGAAAATCATTATGATCATTCCATAAATATAATCTATTATTTAGTGATAAAATTGAAATAAAATCCAAGTGAGAACCACTAAGATTCATTGAAGATTAATATCTTTTATTTTGAAGGCTACTTATCATAAGGAACGTTAAATTATTAAACTATTGGTTTTTTAATTTATTAATGTTATAAATTGTGAATTATTTTATGAATTTATTTTGTATGAAGAAAATCAGAGCAACATTAGTATATTAGACTCAGTTACTAGAATAAGGAGTAATGGGATGAGGAATTTTTGAGTTTTAAATGGAACATGTATTCAAAGTTCACAGGTAGGGTGTTGTGATTTTTTGTTAAGGAGTGGTTATAGGAATTTGAGGTTTTTTCAAAGTGGTGGAAACTATAGATCATTTATGAGAATACACAGTACTGTGTTTTCTTTGGAGAGTGGATCAAATGTGGTAGAAGTTAAATAATGGTTCCTATGAAGAGGATTTAGGGGTATAAAATCCTGTAATAGTTATGTTGGTATCTATTTTAAAAAGGAGGAATGAAAATGTATAAATATTATCTCAGAGTTCTAGTATGGGGGATAAATGGTTAATGACCTTGGTGTTCATTTTTGTGAACTTATTTCATAATTTTTGGACATTTTGGTTCATAAATAAGTTCAAGCATGATGTTCCAAGATTGGTTTTAGGCCCAAGAAACAATTAAGGATATCATGTTTTTATTTTATGTCTTCAAAAAATAGGATGGATCATTTTTAGGTGATCAATAAAGGTTTATTTTAGTGTGTTGATAAATCTCAAATATGTGTCTTGTTTCTCAAGGTTTTCTTCTCATGTTAGATTTTTTTCTATTGTAATGAGAAAGCAGTAGTTTGAGATCCCTATGATTCATGGTGTTCCATGTGTTAAGTTTTGTTCTTTTTTCTTCCAGTAGCGTGTTCAATATTTAATGGGTATTTGGTTGGGGCAGAGCGAATTTGATCTACAAATTTACCAGTTTGTATGATTTGATTCGGTAAACCGTTTCCTTTTATATAAATGATACATAAATTTTTAGTTTAAAGTATTTTTTTGAAATATTTTTTACTTTACACCACTAAATGTGATATTAAAATCCAATTCGGTTAGGTTTTCTTGGGTATATAAAATTAACATCGATTCATTTAATAACATAAAATTATTAATAAGGTAATTATCTAGTTTTCTATATTTTTAACGAAATTCATATATGCATGATAATTTTCCCGTAACAATAGTTGTGTTTCTACAAATAATATTTTTAAAAACCATAATTTTATTAACCTGTTATGACCTTATGTTAGGATTAACAGTTAGTAAGAGGGTGAAGCTTTTGGATGATGTGATTTAGGTTTTCATCTTCAATCCTCTATTGTGTTGGTCCCATTTGGGTAGGTGATTTTTTTGGGAGGTGTCTCATTGTATTATTTGGTTTTCAAGAATATTTAGTTCGATAAGGGGTGGTGTTGTGATAATGTTCTAATGATGAGGGTGACAAGTGTGTAGTAAAATATTTCTTTAATTTTTTAATATCAAGAATTTATAATATATTTCCTCGAGCAGTTTAGCCATTCTAAAGGATTTAAGAGAAGTTACATTGGATGGTGTTAGTATTATTAAAGATGTATGACCCTTATCAATTCTGGTTTAGGAATTTCCACCACATAGTTTATTATTAATGTTGAAATATTTGATTTTGTGTAATTATGATTAAGGGTTTGTCTCAACATTCAAATGGTTTTACTAAAGGAAACATAGAAAAACTATTCCAAACAAAACTACTCATGAAAGCCTAGATATATGTATTCAGAACCCATATATACAAGAGTTTCAATGACATACAATTTAAAATTTTATATTAAAATAATCCAAATATCCTTGCAAATCACCACATCACATATAAGGATCACATCTTTCAAACACATCTTAAAAACCTTTGGAAATCCACTTGTCCCCTCATATTTACCTATATTCTCTATAAATCATTTCACAAAATCATTTTAAAATCATTTGGAAAGAAATACATAAATTAAATATGGATTAAAGATCACAAGAAGTCACTATTTTACCAAGGTCATATTAAAATGATAAATAAACTATAGAAAAATTGGTTCCAACCAATAATCAAGGGAGAAAGTGTAATAATATAATAATTTCATGAAATCACCTTAAACGATCCTATATAGGATCCAATTTCTATGGGTATCATATTATGAATCATGTTAAAAAGTATAAATAGGTGAAATTACCATTAGGTTGGCCCTAGTAATCATTTCTACATCCTTGGTACGTCTCATTAGACATTCTATAAATAAAACCTCCCAAGAGTTACCTCTAGAACATGAAACTAAAATGGTTTCAATTCCCTTAACAGATGATTTATATTTCAGGTAATGCGATTATTCAAGACACAAGATAGTTATTAATGAAATCCCATGAAGATCCAAATGGAGTTTATCACTATCAATCATTAAATGATTCAAATATAAATCATATGAAAAAAACCACGCTTCACCTCTTTAAACCCTAAAAATAATATAACCAAACACATCAATCTATATAAATCATATAAAGATGAATGAATATAAAAAATACCATATTGGGATCACAAGATTCAATGTGCCCAAATTTACATTAATATATCAGTCCAATCATGATTCTAATGTGATGAATAAATTCTTAGAACCTATTTGGAAATTTATACAACCATTAAAATATCTATTGAAATACTTCAAATCTATAAAAGGTTTCATAATAGCACTAGCATAAGTTAACAAACAATTTTTAAATAAAAATACCATTTCATATATTTATAAAAAATTAAAATACTCAAACATTTGGTTCAAAAATCAACCAATTAATTTAACACATTTTAAAATACCGGGTGCTTCTAATTTTTGGGCATTGCAGTGCACCCCAATTTCTGCAGATATGCCACTAATTCTTTGTTCTTTTTTCCCCCAAATGATTCGTTAAAAAATTAAATACAAATAATAAGAATTAAATTTTATATGAAACTATTAAATATATATATGACCTTAAACTCATCAATATTTCAACAGATGATCATTTTTTGATGCTGTGTTTTTGGAAAATCAATGAATATGGGTACACCCTCTAAATAAAAACCAACTCTACTCCTCCAACCAACATATAACTCATGTTTGTATGATCTCCATAACTCACCAAGATCCATAAAAGTTTCAACCTTATAATTTTCACTACTGAGAAAGTTAAATCTACTCTTAAATGAACATTTTAATTCATATAAATACAAAAATAATATACATATAAATTTATAAACTATTCTTATCTATATCTATGACCATGATTTGGAAATGATGTCATTACCAAGACATCTCCATGAGACTTATTCCATAGTAATGATATTGTGGTACTTGACTTAAGTGGACATGAAACTTCTACACTTAAAGGAATTTTTAACAATCATACGATTTTATTCATTATAATCTATAATTACCTATGTTTGGTGATTCTATGATTCTTGAATATGGGTTTTCCCACATCACCTAAGAGAAGATCCTAATGAATACGATAAAAGGGGGAAAAGAAGAACTAAGTCACGATATAATTGGATAAACATAATGTGATATAATTTGACACAATTATAATAAAGAAATCATATGCATGATTCTCAATTGGCTTTGATGGATCCAAGTGTTATACTAGATCAGTAGCCTCTAAATGATGTATCTATTACAATGAATTTGGGTTATATTCATGCACTTTAGTGGGAGCCGAAAAAACAAAATAATCAGATCTATATGGTTAGAAGGAAATATAGGAGACATAGAAATGATAGGATAGGGTTAGGTGTATGGGGGATACATGAATGGATATGGAAATGGTAAAGGTGTAACTATCCCTGCAGGTGGTGTAGACATGGTATGAGAAGAAGAGGATATATGATATAAAGGATGCATGGGTAGGAACATCCCTGTAGTCAATATAGAAATGATATGGGAAGAAGAGACTAAATGAGATGATAGTGGAGGAATGGGTAGAAACATACCTACAAGTGGTGTAAACATGTTATATTAAGAAGCGACTAAATGTGATGATTATGGAGGAATGTGTGGGAACATCCCTGGAGGATCTAGCAGAGGATGGAAAGGTGTGGTAGATGGGGTTTTCTCTAGTGAGATAGGCTGGGAACATGTAAAATGGGTTCCTCTTCTAGGTCTAGGAGTATCCCCACTTAGACCCATGCTGGTAGAACGGGGATTCAAATCCTGTGCAACTAAATTTCCCTAAATCAAATTTGATAAAGAATATAAACATGCCATTATTTTCAATGTAGAAGAAAAATATTAAACTTAATATACTCACTATAGGAACTAGAGGATATAACCCACACTCATGCCTTTATTGATCAACATAAAATAATTGCTTCCTTCAACCTTCTTTCAAAATATTCATAATATGGAAATGTACATTTTTTAGAAAAAATTTTAAAAAATCATGCATAAAACTTTGAAGTCAAAGATGTTATAAACAACGTGACAACATGTTTTAGTAACAATAATTTAAAACCAAGTTTTATTTTTTTTAACAACTCGTTTTAAAACTAGTTTTCCAAATTGAAATAAATATACTTAAACAGATATGGTTTCTTCTATATATTACCCACCACTACATCAGTTTCAACATAAACTCTCACAAAGGGTCAATTTGAGTCATTAAATGTAATATTTTTATGAAAACCAATTGTGGTGTAAATAGTGTCAGTTTTATCTACAACATCATAAAAAATATGAATTGGGATTACTTCATTAATGACACTATAATCTGGTCTCAGGTGATATTACACATAAAACACTAGTTTTTTGATTAATTCCCAAATGTAAGGTTCATCGATATCCAGGAATAAACTCATTCCAATAACTCTGAATTTACAATCATTAATAAATGTAACTTGCCACATAATTGAGTCAAACCATTTACAATTAATCATTGTGAATTGACCACTAAATTAGTAATCTAATAATAATATTTTCTCAACACGTCCAAAATAATACACATCTTTATATTAGGGCTGACTATCTAATGCACTAGAATAAAAGTATATTGTAGTATTTAATATAATTCCATCATGATGTGTTATCATTTTAACCAGTTGATTAGTTGTAAATTTTTCTACCCATGGATTATTAAATATTTGTATTCACAAACCAAAGAATTGGGACCGAAATCCAATTCTTGTAATTCTTAAAAAATAGAGTCTATATGAAAAGACAATATCAAAAATATATATTAATAATAAAATTAAATAGATATCTATATTTTAATTTAACTAAAGTAATGGAAATACTTTTGATATCCATCATGTAGGAAACTCTTGGCCATAAAAATCCTCTCTCCTTCTTAATGGGAAAGATCAACGAACCTCACATATAATTTTTTATGTAACCTATATAAAATGATAACCAAAGTCTAAGGTATATGTAAAATTACAAAGTATTAGATAATATATAAATATCTAAATTACTTACTTGATATAGTCATCGAAAAAAACCACAGTCAAACAAGACTGTGTGATGTTCCATATACCACTTTTTAAGGCTCAATGTAGGAAATGTATATGACCTTGGAATTCCTTTTGTATGGAGAAGAGATGGAAACGAGGGATTAATTTCCCCATAATTATCATATTTAATTCTCATTGTCACTTTAACTCTTATTCCCACATAAGACAAATACATTAAACAAAAATCCATACATTCTTAATCAAGATAACCTATAAAAATTGAATCTTCAGAATAATTATTATTTTAGACCTAAAATATCATTGTGCACATATTTTGTTCATTAGGATACATCCACAAAAAAGAAATGGGTCCACTAAGAAGTGTTTTAGTGGGAAGACGAACTATTAAATTTAGTATAAAGGTGAAAAATGATGGATAATTGTTTTTCCAACTCAAACATATTTATTGGTTCCTCATACTAGATTTCTATCACGAATGACTTGGATAACCTTTTAGCACCAAGGACTATAAAAAATGGAATGAGTGAATGACTGTCATCCTTACATTATTGGATAGAAAATTCCAACTTTCTATTTGAATCAATTCAAGAATAAGGACTTGATAATCATGAGTTTTTTGTGATTTTAGTTTCAAATACATTGTGTTGACTCATTTAGATATGTTTCTAGAATAGCCATAAGAAGCCTCAATATTCTCCAATAATTCCAAAACTGTTTTCTTATAACTGTTTCATCACATAAGAAGAACATGGAACATTCCATTTTTTTCACCAAAACACACAGGATGGAGTTCTAGTCGAATACCCCAATCTATCAAGTCCAGACATGACCAGAAGTTATCTTTGGTCTTACCCTTGATATTTAGAAAAATTAAAAGAAAAATTTCCAATATATTTTTCACAATGTGCATTACCTCTAAATAACGATGTAACAATTTGGTAGACGAATATAGAAACTCAAAAATGATACTTCTCCTTTACCAATTTTAAGTGGATTCTGTGTCAACATTCTTCCTCTTTCTAGATTTTATCAGACCTTTACTTAATAAAAAATGAAATATTTCAATTCATTAAGAACATCAGTTCCTGATATACATTGAGGTGGTTGTTTAGTCTCAATATTATTATCAAACCACTAGGGATTCTTCATGTGTTGAGGATCCATTTGAACGAATCTTTGATAACTAATACTATGATGATATTTAAGCCTTTTCGATCATGTATTCTTCATAGAAATAGGACATGCTAGTTTTCCATTTCTGCTTCAACCAGTAATCATTACATAGGTAGAAAAATAATTTTTAGTTCATAGAAGAGCAACATGATTCTGAAATAGTTTTTTAAAGAAGCATCGAATGTGTGCACACCAATATCCCAAAGTCGATTCAACTATCTTGTTAAATGTTTTATGTGGAAATCTATATCATTTCCGTGATTATATGGTCTAGATATTAATATAATCAATAAAGTGAAAGGTTTTTCATTCACATCCACAAAGTAATATTATAATAATGAATAAAAATTAGCCACATTCTATGAGAAGTAAGAGTCTAAACAAATAGAGTAAAACCATAACAAGATTGAACCAACCTAACATTATGCTCCACAATTGAAAAAATAGTATGTTGTGCATCAAATGTTAAATATTCTAGTCTATCTACAGGATGAACCAACTAACCATTACATTTAATTATCTCAACATCAAGCCATCATATATTGGATATAATTTCTATAGACATGAATATATTTGATGTCTGGGAATCACTAGAGAGTAACACATGCCTTTATGTGGCACATGAGATGGTGTTCTATGTACATTTTTCATTCCATAAAGATGTAACACATTCTTCACATTCATTAAGATCAGTCGTTTTCTCCCAAAATGATCTATAATCTTTCAAAAAATAATGAACATTATTTTTAGGAAATTAAAGCTACATAATTAACTTCTATGAATTATAATTAGTTGAAGGAATATTTGTACCATCCAGAAGAAAGAATTTTAAAAATTTATGAATATAATCAGTGGAGGAATTAGAAATTTTAAGACATGATTTTTCATTGATATAACCACATTAAAAATTCTAACCTAGGCATTTTAGTACATTCCTGATATACGAGAGTTATGACATCATTCATTAAAATTTTCACTCTCTCAACATCATCATATTTAGTCTTTTCCTCATTTTTATTAATATCATTGTCTTATTGTACTTGAATACTATCTCTCCAAATGATGCATAAATGGAAAACAATCAAATATAAAATACTCCATACTACTACTTTCTTTTTATTCATGAATAGTAGAAGATTGTCTCATCTCTCCATGGTGATACCAAACATAATAGTTTGTTTGAAATCTATATTTCGTTATACGATATATAACTTATTCCTAGATTAACCATGGTCTTCCAACAAATTTATATATTGGACATTGTAAAAACATTCATATGAATCATTGTTAAATGAAAATCTAAAAAAACATCCAGATTCTTTTCAAAATTATTTGAAATACAGTCAGTATGATACACCTAGCTTCTATCCAATCTATTATAGGGGAAAAAATTTATGTTTCAATCAAAAAGGTAAACCATAATTAAAGAATTAAAATATATTTCATTAATACAAAAGAAATAATGGTTTCTTAAATAAAAAACATCCAAACATAGAATAATAATATAATGAAATTTTAAATGTGTTATAAATCATTAAGACATAAAATATAAACACAATCACTTTTATTTAAATATATCCATATATCATATAAAACATGCAAAACAATGGAAAAGGGGATTTAAAGACCAAGAGGATAGAAATCTAAAAAAGTAAAAAAAATCCAATGTATAATAGAAAAAAACTATGTCTTACAATATTTATGTGGCAAGTATGAATATCCCATATATTATATCATGAAATCATGAAAGAAAATTAAATAAATATTATTTCACGAAAGATATTTTCGATTAATTAATGCAATGAGTCCAAGTCTATATACACAAAAATTGTGTATAAAAGTTTTCTGAATTTGATTCCCTTCAGTATTATACCAAATTCTCCTAGCACAATAAGAGATGGGTTTTTGAATCCTTGTGGATTCATATATTGAAATACAGAGGACCTGGAGCATTTACTGAATCTGATTATTTATAAGAGATATTCAAGTATTCTAAAAATATTATGACTCAAATATATAAAATCTTTATAAAAGGTAATCTTAAGTATAAAAAAATAAGTATTATATTATTATAATATGAAGGTGTTTGACATTATTTCGTAAATATTTATATGAAGAAAATAAATTAATTTGATGTTAATGATCAATACAAAAAACATAAAAATAAGAAGTGGGGGTATAGATCAAAAGTAGTTAAAAAATTTGATGACTAGAAAATAGAATTTTGAAGAAGGAAAAGAAGAAGCATGATGAGAAAATAAATGGAGGATAATACCTCTTCCTATATAAAATCTAAATACATTGATGAGAAATAAAAATATTTTATGGAACATGTTTAGAAGATTAATGGGTCTTGAATCATTAATGAGGATAAAGTTTAAGACAATTGTATAGTGTATTCTTAGACACGAAGTGAAATCATGTCTTGAGTAAATTACAAATTGGAACATGTTGGTAAATTTTCTGAAGAATGTTATTTGAAATTAATCTATGTGAAATAAAGAGTTTATAAAAATTTAAACATATCTTAGATAAATGTATAAAAATAATGATAATGAGATGATAATGAATGATATTAAAGAAAATACCTCTAGTTAAATAATATCTTAAAATTCTATTGAAGTCATAGCTGAATCCTTCAACACCTAGGATAAATGTAATGATAAATTATTTTAAAATTTTAACTAAAAACTATAAATAATATTAGATATTTTTTATATAATTGTGATTGTAATAGTTGAAAATCAAAGAAAGGATTTTCTATAATGGATGATAATAAATAGTTATCCCTATATATAGATGATTAAATATTACACATACAAGAAAAATCTATATAAAAGAATAAATATTTGGGAATTTTGGTATAGGAAAAGTATATTTTGAGAAGGTAGATTCATATAAATAATTTCATTTATTATAGAAGATATATGTTTATGGGATATCGATTTTATTATTGGATGTTTGGTCATAAACCATTTTTATTTTGGTTCATATATGTTTACTTCAAGTAATATATGAATAAAATACATGAAATTATGAGATAAAAGATAAAGAATAAAAAAACAAGCAATCTATAGACACTAAATCATCAAATATAACTATCCAAATAAATCGAAAATAGTACAGGAATAACAATTATACTCAAAAAACCACACTCACTACCAATCCAAGTTGCAACACTAAAAAATAATATATAATGTTATAAATTTTTTGGAAAACTAATAAAATTCATGATACAAAAAATAACATCAAACCATATCTAGAAAAATTAATACTAGTTGGAATGGTTTACATCATGGAATGAGAAAAACTAATAAAAAAAACAATGATAAACAGATGAGAAAAAATATTTAGAAGTAACTTATTTGATGTAGATGAAGATTCAAATTAAAAAATAATTAAAATAGATAAGATCACTGGAGTAGTTATAGGACACTACTCGCCCGTCGCCCGAGAGGTCACCAATCACTCAGGAGGTTGCCAGTCACTTGTGAGGTTGCCACTCATGAGGTATTTGGTCATTCAAGAGGTTACTTCTTGGGAGGTCATAGCATGATTGGGGAGAGGAGAATTAAGGTAGGAGATCACAAATGGGGGGAGTATTGAAGTGGTAGTTTTTTTAAAAACTTATACCAATAGTTTCTAAAAAATGTTGGTATATGGAACTCTATACCAATTTTTCCAAAAAATATTTTGTATATATTCTTATATAACAACAATTTTAATAAACCGCTGGTATATCCTAGATATTGAATCCCTATACCCATGATTTTCTTGAACTGTGTGTATAAAGGTGTTGGGATAGACCCACATTCTAATAGTGAATGATTGAAGTTAAGTGTGATATAAAATTCCTATAATATTTACAAAATATAATATATAAATATTATTTCCATCATTATTCCCAAACATTAGAGTTGGTAATGGAAAAATAAATGACATCATTTCACAAGGCAGTAGTTTGTCGCATATATGAATAATGATTTCATTACCAATTTTATGGAAGTTTGTATGGATATAGGTCATACCCTTAATATAAAAAATAAATTATATGGATGATAATTATTTTATTATATAATCATGATATAAAAATAATTGAAGTGTTTTGAGGGAAAAAATAAAAAAAAACATTCCTTGATTAACATTACCTCATCTTCGGGTATACTCCTTAGGTTTTCAATAAAATCCTTCCTTCATTAGATTTATGCCCAAACTATGGATTTTGGAGTGAGGGGATGGATGTTGGGAAATTCTTTGGAAAGATCTTGGTTGATCCAAATGGCTAGAATGTAACACCACAACCCTAGTCACCCATAGTCGGTGCATTATTACATAACATTGGCATGATAATAAGGAAATCATGTCTCGAAATACCAATTAGTTTAGTATTATTGGAAACAATATTCATACATAAGTTCAACTTTACAACTTGAAGAGAAATAAAACACAAATTTATTTCATTAGAAACATCCAAGCCTCCTAGATTATGCCTGCAGGTCACTCATAACTAACTTCTTCATATTCTGGGGAAATGAAACATAAGAAAGGGGTGAGATCAAACTCTCAGTAATGGTAAGTAATATAGTGGAAAAAGACATAAATATTAAGCATGGTAAATAATTGAAACCACATTTCATTACGAATAATAATCAAGAATACTTTTACGGAAAGAATATGAGATGAGTAAATTATGCCATAATAAAACATAATCATGCGTATTCTACTAGTCGAATGAACACATGAACCATCAATATTATTTCCATAATTAGGGAATGTATAATGCCGGACATTCAAGAACATTTTGTCAAGGCCTCGGCCAAGACGTCTAAAAATGATTAAGGCCTTGACCAAAACCATAAATCAAATTGGGAAAGGGACTTGGGAAATTCCACATCTAATTTTCTCATGAGACCTACCAATGCATCGAGGAGCTATAGAGGGCTCCGCCCATCACTTAATAAGTCCAATACATTCCTCATATGTAATGGTTTAAACATATCAAAAAAATTCGTAATAAAACTAGCATACAGAATGTCAATACTTTAACCATAAATCATGAATGGTATAAAATAACACATCCACAGTCAAAGATTATCACAAAACCTTCAATACAATATGGAATTTTTGTATCATAATAAATCAACGTGAAATAAACTTAAAATCCATCAAAGGATGTTGAAATAGATGAAATCAAAACCCTTTTTAGAGAAATACCTCTTTCTATTTTGAAATCATTTAAGAGTCACATAATTATTAAATAAAAAATTTAATTTTAAAATATTATTATAAGCATGTAAGGGAAGATTTTATGAGTTTATAATGGTGGAAAATAGCCGCACCTTCCATATAAGTTAAAAAAGACATTCTTACCTTAATTTTGTCGAAATGGTTAAAAAGGACCTTGATTGGAAAACGACAGAAATATTTCTTTATAAACAGCTTATAAAAAGTCAAAAAAGGGTATAAATGACTTTAACCCATATTCTGTAAAATAGTAAGAATGTTTTGAAATACATTTTTAAGAAACATGGATGTGTATGATAAAGAGGTCTGAGTAGATAATTATGTTTAAACAACCTTGAATAATGAAGAGATTGTGAAATAAACCCTTACCTTGTACTTTTCCTTGGTTGAGGGTAGGTTAAACTCCTATATAATGGTGAGATAATTGTTATTAAATTATAAAAGAATCATATACCTTAATATGATATCATATATGATCTTTTAACATTGCCTTGTTAATAATATCTTAGTATTATCGTCGTTTCGGGTGTTAACTTAATTGTTTTATTTTATATTTTTTGTGACATAAGCCATGTTTGTTATGGATTGGTTGTATATTATTAATATACAGAATGATATCAATTCCTTAAACATTATTTTTACTCATCAAATGAGAAATATACTTGAATGGATATGATGGGAAATGAATCTCACCGCGTTCGTGGAGATGGTAGTCCGTACGTACGTACGAGCGACAATATCATTATTTTGATATTAAAATATTATATAATTGGATGGTATATCATATATACAGAATAATTATCATGTTATATTTATTATTTACATTAATTACACATCATTATTATACCCATCAAAATAATAATTTATTGAATAACAATTACACCACAACGTGGAGACGGTAGGCCGTACGTACACACGTATGGTGACATGTCATTAAAAGGATGGATATAATACTGAATATGGTTGTACCATATTTATAATAACATCATATTATATATAAGATACTGGATTTATTATTTTATAATGGATACAACAAATAAATAAGAAGTTGAAGAAGAAAGGAACTTGAAAAAGGGTGGTGAAAACAATACCTCTTCTTCGGGTTATTCCTTTTGATTTGATCAAAAGGGTTCCTTAGGTTGGCTTTTTGACTAAGGTAAGGCCTCTAAGATGAATTTATGACAGTTTATAGGGAATTTGGGCAGATTTTGGCCAATCCAAAAGGCTTTTAAGGTGTGAATAATTGGTTAGAAGTGGTGTCCTTTTATAAGGGGGAGGTGGTGCTCTTTCAGAAAAACATAATGTATTAATTTATAATAAATTCATATTCGGTTTCTAATAGATCCAAAGTCGATTAT
This sequence comes from Viscum album, assembly GCA_963277665.1. NCBI lineage: Eukaryota > Viridiplantae > Streptophyta > Magnoliopsida > Santalales > Viscaceae > Viscum > Viscum album. The sequence goes on along the minus strand of OY728165.1, from coordinate 165,048,807 downwards.
TCAAAGTCTAAGGTGAGGATAGGTAGAAATAATTTCATCAAATAGATTTTAGATAGGTTTGGGTCACTATATTAACCTTATCATTTATATTTAACTCCTAGTTAATTAGTTTGTTATTTACCATGTCACTTTGTATTTTTATATTATGTGGTTAATAAATTTACTATATACTTTCAAGAGACCCTAAAGTGATCCATTAATGATTCAACTATCATTATATAAGTATTTTGGCTGATCCTTATATTTTTATGAATATAATATCAATTAATAATATAATATTTTTTTTAAAAACTCTTTTATGTCAATTTTGATACTATTTAATATTTTTTTGTTAAAGTCTTAAAAACATTATTAATTCAAACCAAATTCATTTAATAAATCCTAACATGTCATATTAATCAATAAAATTCATCGATGGCATCAAAATTTTCAAATTATATTTATTTTAACATTTATAATACTAATTATTTGATTCATTCATTAATAAGGAAAATACTTCATCATTATTGTGTCGTAAATAAATTTAATTATTCAATGTCTAAAAATTATAAATAAAATACCATTTTGTAGGAAATATTTTTAGATTTATAATTAATATTTATAGTTTAAAATATAACATATATAACCCTATGTAAATTTTTTTTTGCAAAAAGATATATGCTTATGTCATTTTTGTATTTACTTTAATTTAATTTATATAAAGTGTCATTATCACATACAAGTTGATCCATGGGGTCTCAAAATCGATCCAAAGATGACCATGGTCGGACATGTATCAAAACATAGGGCTAGGACACGTTTTATGGTAATTTATTATTATTATTATATTATTTTTTACCCTTATTTACTTGATTTACCCTTTAACCATGGTAAATAAAATATTTACCGAAATAATTATTCAAAATGTAAAAATATAAAAGTTACCTATTTAAAAAATTTGGAACTCCTAATTCTAAATATGGAATCTATTTTTCTAAATTCAAAACACAGAAGTGGAAAAAATTAATTTAAAATTAATTCCCGCTGTCAAAACAAAAAGCGTGTTTTTAGGAAATAATAATTATCAAAAGATTGACACTTGTTTATGTTTGGTTTAAATGTGAAATTACGTCAAATGACCAAAATTGTATTAAGTGGTAAAAATATATTCTAAATATACTTTAAAATCACTCAATTTCATAACTAATCACTATTAAATACTTCGATTAAAAAATTTGTTTTTAATTAAAATTTTGTAATTTTCACTATTCATCAAAAATTGAAAGTTTTCAGAAAATACCAAAAATTCACCCTAAAATAATTTGATATTCTGAATCCAAAAATGAAGTCCATTTTGAAGGATAAAATGTATAAAATTTTAAAAAGTGGGTATTACTATTCATAACGGCTAGTTTGATTGGTTGTGGTGTGTGTTAGAACTCGAAGTTGGGTACAACACACGCTACTGTATTATTCAAAGAGAAGCATACCGTGGAAGCTTGGGGTGTTATATTCTCCAATATTTCAGATAATTTAATCCGCTAAATTTATAGAATATTATTGCATGAAAAGACTCGGGTAATTCTTCATCATAAGTTCCTCGGGTTCCCACGTTGCCTCTTCCATCTTATGGTTTCTCTATAAAACTTTTACCAAATGAGTCATCCGCTTTCTTAGCACTTCTTCTCTTGCATAAAGAATCCTGAAGGGCTCCTCGCAATAAGACATATCGGGTTCCAATTCTAATTCATCATAAGTGAGTACATGAGTTGGGTCGGGCATGTATTTTCTCAACAGTGATACATGGAATACATCATGAACTTTGGAGAGACTTGGAGGAATTGCCAAATGGTAAGCTACAACCCCAATTCGTTCTAGAATTTCAAATGGTACGATGTAACTGGGACTCAATTTTTCCTTCTTACAGAAACGTATAACACCCTTTCATGGAGATAGCTTCAAGAAAACATGATCTCCTACCTGAAATTCTAAATCCTTCGTTTGCTTGTCAAAGTAGATCTTCTGCCTACTTTGAGCTGCTTCGATGTGGTTTTGGATTACCATCACCTTTTCCATCATTTCCTCCACCAGTTCTGGGTCTATGAGTTTTCTCTCACCAATGTCATCCCAACAGGTTGGTGTGCGACATCTCTTTCCATACAACGCTTCATATGGTTCTATCTAAATACTTGAATGGAAGCTATTGTTATAGTAAAATTACACCAAAGGTAAATATTGATCCCACATACCCTGAAAGTCAAGTGAGCAGGACCTCAACATGTTTTATAAGGTTTGAATATCCCGTTCTGATTGTCCATATGTTTGAGGGTGGTAGGAAGTGCTCAAATGAAGTTCAGTATCCAAGGCCTTCTGAAGACTCTTCCAGAATCTTGAAGTAAAACGGGGGTCACGATTAGAAACAATCGACAGGGGTACTCCATGAAGTCTCACAACTTCATTAATATATAGTCTTGCTAGATGTTCAAGTGGTAGATCTTATATTATAGCAATAAAATGTGCTGACTTGGTAAGACGATCAACACTGACCCATATTGCATTGTTCTTTCTAGGAGTCTTTGGTAGTACCATGATAAAGACCATCGTAATATTATCCCGTTTCCACTCCACTATGGGAAGAGGTTGCATGCCTCTTCCAGGCTGTTGCCTTCCAGCTTTCACTTGTTGAAAAACCATACATATTGACACAAAATAATCAATCTCCCTCTTCATGTTGTCCCTCCAAAAATGTTCCATAAAATCTCTATACATTTTGGTGCTCCCAGGGTGTATACAGAAATTGGAACTATGAGAATCATCCGAAAACTCTCTTTTTAGATCAGGTATATTGGGAACACAAATTCTCTTCCCAAATTTCAAAATTCCATCTTCATACACAAAGTCACTCAATCTCCTATCATTCACAGATTTAATCTTTTTTTGAAACTATTCATCATCGCTCTGAGAACTCTTTATCCTTTCTATTAAATATAGTTTGGCAACCATTTGAAAAAGTATTGAGTTTTCACCTTCCATGATGATTCCCATATCCATCTTTACTAGATCCCTGAAAATAGGATCAGTTTCAATTCTCATATTGTTCAAAACTCCAGGATCTTTTCTGCTCAAAGCATCTGCCACCTTATATTCCATCCCCGGGTGGTAGTGTATCATGCAATCATAACACTTGAGTATTTCAAGCCATCACCTTTGCCTCATGTTGAGTTCTTTCTGTGAGAAAATGTACTTCAAACTCTTGTGATCAGTACAAATCTCACATCTTTCACCATAGAGATAATGTCTCTATATCTTCAAATAAAAACTTACAGAAGCTAACTCAAGTTCATGAGTAGGATAGTTTTACACATGAATTTTCAGTTGTCGTGATGCATAGGCAATAAACCTGTCATTTTGCATAAGGATACAACCAAGTCCTTTCTTTGAAGAATCACTATAAATAACAAACCCATCATTCCCCGATGGTAGAGTCAATATAGGAGAATTGACTAATCTTCTCTTAAGTTCTTCAAAAAATTCTTCACACTCTTTTTTCCAAACAAATTTAACCCCTTTACATGTGTTCTTTGTTAATGGGTTATCCAATCTGGAAACATTCTGGAAGAAACGTCGATAATAACCTGCTAAACCAATAAAACTATGCACCTCAGTTATACTCGTCCGTGCAGGCCATTCTTGGATTGCCTTGGTCTTAGAAGGATAAAAAAAGATTCCATATTTATAGATAATATGGCCAAGAAAATAAATCTCATGAAGCCAGAATTTACACTTGCTAAACTTCCCATATAATTCATGTCTTCTCAAAGTCTTCAGGATAATACACAAGTTATTTTCATGATCTTCATAGCTTTTAGAATATACAAAGATATCATCAATAAATACCACCACAAAATCATCGATGTATTCCTTAAAAAATCTATTCATTAGATCCACGAATACAGAGGGTGAATTAGCCCATCCAAAAGGAATTACTGTAAAGTCGTAATGCTCAAACTTGGTTCGAAATGTTGTCTTCAGAATGTCTTCCTTCTTCACACACAACTGATGCTATCCATATCGATGGTCAATCTTTGAAAAATATTGAGCTCCATGCAGTTGGTCAAATATGTCATCAATGTGAGGTAGGTGATACTTGTTCTTTATTGTTATACCATTGATTTCCCTATAGTCAATACATAACATCATATATCCATCTTTCTTCTTAACAAAAAGGACATGAGCTCCCCATGGAGAAACACTAGGGTGAAAAAATACCTTATTACTCAATTCCTCTTATTGTTTATTTAGTTCAACTAATTCCACAGTGGACATTCTATAAGGGGTCTCTGATATAGGCCTTGAACCATGAATTAAATAAATGGAAAACTCAATTTCCCGTTCTGGAGGATGTGCAGGTAAATCTTCCGGAAACACATATACATATTCTTTTACAATAGGTACATCCTCTATTTGAACACTCCTTTCCTCACCCATAGTTATTTCATTCTCTTCCTCCTCGATAATTGAATTTAGTTGATCTAATAGGGGTGGATCTAGATAAGAATCAGGTGGTGACAATTCTTCTCTAAAGATAAGGTGTTATTTATCATTATCATAAAAAATCGTGATCTCCTTCTTCTTAAAATAAATTTTCGCATCATGGTCAAAAAGCCAATCCATATCGAGGATTATATAAAATTCAGTCATGGGTATAACGATGAGATCAGTACATAAAGAACATTTATATGCCCAAATGGGAACAAATCCACAAAATTTTGTAGCAATGGTACTTCCCTTATGAGTTTTAACTGATAACTACCTTGTTAAATCAAATTGGAAATATCTAACTTTCTTAACAAACTGGGAAGATATGAAACAATTCGATGATCTAGAATCAATTAAAGAATTTTCTAAACTTGACAAAATAATTAATTTACCTTCCACCACATCTTTTGGGGCTTCAACCTCAGCAGTAGTGATTTCATAAGCTTTTTCTTGATCCCTTGTCCTTTTCTGAGGTAAGTTTCCCTGATGATTAGGACATTCATTTTCATAATGTCCCATCTCTCTGCAATTGTAGCATTGAAAATTGGAAGCGTCTTTCATTCCTTTACAATCACTAAATACATTACCTTTCTGTCCAGATTTGTAGCATAAAACTTTTCCTTTTAGACAGGCACCATGGTGCTTCCTTTCACAATTATCACAAGGTGGAAATTCAATTCTTCCCTTCTTCCCTGTTTCTTTATTTTATTTCCCAGAGTGTTCAGTAGATCTCTTCTTCTCTTTATTTGAATTAATGTCATAAGACTTAGAGAATTCTTTTTCTTTCTTGATAACACATGTAACAATATCTTCGTATGACAAGAAGGATTGTGAGACCAATGCTCGACAGAGATACAGTTTTAACCCATCAAATAAACGATCAATATTACTTCTTAGGTTACGTATATAATCTGCAACATACCTTTCTAACCTTCTAAAGTTAGCATCATACTTTGCGACATTTTCATCTTCCTTTTATCTCAAACTTAGAAATTGCCTTTCCATATTTTCTCGATGGTCACGAGGAAAGTATTTTTCTAAAAATAGATCTTTGAACTCCCTCAATTCTATATTTGATACTTCATCATCTTCATTCGTGTTTTGAATCAATGACCACCATTTATCAACATCTCCAGTGTGGCGCTAAACTGCCATGATAACTTTTCCCTTTCACTACTCCCCAAGGCATGTAATATTTTTTCTAAAGAATTTATACATTGCTCAGCTACTAAGGGATTTTTACTCCCATTTAATGTTGGTGGTTGTTGCCTCATGAATAGATCTAACATTATTCCTCCACACTGTGGATCGGGGTTCTCTATACAGGTAAGGTTATTATTCATAACCTGAGTGAGTTTTCCCAGTATGGTGATTAGCTGATCAGCACCAATTGTATCACTAGCTCCACTATAATTATCTTGAGAAGGAGGTAAATCCCTATATGGGGTGCGTGCATTGATACAGTTTCCATTTCTTCCACTAGGTTCCATTTCTAAACAATGTCATACACTAGATTAGTTTATGAATTGCAATACATAAATCCAAACTTGTAAAACACTTAATATAAATTAAACAATTTATGGATATAATCCATAATCATAAAAATGTTTTCTTTGCGGAAGTATATACTCATAAACCCTTGATAATGGTTTTTAAAGAAAATGAGAATTATCCTAAGAATATCCCCCATGAGTGTCATAACCAAGAGTGCAGTAACACCCGTTGTTGTGCACCGGTTCCCATTCGAGTCTAGCTCAAAGCAGTGTTTTTGGGTTTTACCCCTAGGTACATTTGTGCTAGAGCCTCCTCTACCGGATCGTATCCAGACATGGATGTATTTCTCGGAAAACTCACAAAATTTCTACAATACCAAAATTCTAGGAAGTTATTCTATACTAATCCTCAAAGTGCATATTAGGTCTATGTGCTCTAATAAGAGTTTATCTAAATCTAGTTTCCAAGGTTTTTACTAAACTTTCTTTGATACCAACTGTAACACCCCGACTCTAGTTATCCACAGTCGGTGCATTATTACATAACATTTGAATTATCAGAAGGAAATCATGTCTCTAAAGACCGATTAATTTATTATTATTGGAAACAAGATTCATACATAAGTTTATGTTTATATCTTGAAGAGAAATACAAAACAAATATATTTCATTAGAAATATCCAAGACTCATAGATTATGCCTACATGTCACTCATAATTAACTTCTTCATATCCTAGGAAAATGAAACATTAGAAAGTGGTGAGCTCAAATGCTCAGTAAGGGTAAGTAATACAATGGAAAATGACATAAATATTAAGCGTGATAAATAATTGAAACCACATGCCTTTACTAATAATAAACAAGAATACTTTTATGGCAAGAATATGAGCTGAGTAAATAATGCCATAATAAAACATAATCATGGATATTCTACTAGTCGAATGGCCACATGAACCATCAATATTATTTACATAATGAGAGAATGTATAATGCCGGACATTCTGAAAAATTTTGTCAAGTCCTCAGCCAAGATGTCTAAAAATGATTAAGGCCTCGACCAAAAACATAAATCAAATTGGGAAAGGGCCTCGGCCAAATCCGCGTCTAGTTGTCTCATGAGAGCTACTGATGCATTGAGGAGCTATAGTGGGCTCCACCCATCACTTACTATGTCCAATAGATTTCTCATATGAAAAGGTTTAAACATATTATAAACATTCGTAATAAAACTAGCATACGAAATGTCAATAATTTATCCATAAATCATGAATGGTATAAAAATAGCACATCCACAGTAAAAAATATCAAAAAACCTTCAATAAGATATGGAAGTTTTGTATCATAAAAAATCAACTTCAAATAAACTTAAAATCTATCAAAGGATGTTGACATAGATGAAATCAAAACCCTTTTTAGAGAAATACCACTTTCTATTTCGAAATCATTTAAGAGTCAAATAATTATAAAATAAAACATTTACTTTGAAAATATTCTTATAATCTGGTAAGGGAATCTTCGACGAATTTACAATGGTAGAAAATTTCCACACCTGCCGTATAAGTTAAAAAAAATATATTCTTACCTTAATTTTGTCGAAAATGTTAAAAGGACCTTGTTTGGAAAATGACGGGAATATTCATTTATAAACATCTTATAAAAAATAAAAAAAGGGTATAAATGAATTTAAACCATATTCTGTAAAATAGTAATAATGTTTTGAAATACATTTTTAAGAAACATGGATGTGGATGATAAAGAGGTCCTAGTAGATAATTATATATAAAAATCCTCGGATAATGAAGAGATTGTGAAATAATCCCTTATCTTGTACTTTTCCTTGGTTTAGGGTAGGTTAACCTCCTATATAATGGTGAAATAATTGTTATTAAATTAAACAAGAATCATATACATTAATATGATATCATATATGATCTTTTAACATTTCCTTGTTAATAATATCTTAGTATTATCGTAATTTTAGGTGTTAACTTACTTGTTTTCTTTTATATGTTTTGTTAGATAAGCCGTGTTTTTTATGGATAGGTTGTATATTATTCATATCCAGAATGATATCAAGTCCTTAAACATTATTTTTAATCATAAAATGAGAATTATACTTGAATGGATACGATGGGGAATGAATCCTATCACGTTCGTGGAGATGGTAGTCCGTACGTACGCACGAGCGATAATATCATTCTTTTGATATTAAAATAATATATAATTGAATGATATATCATATATAAATAATAATTATCATGTTATATTTATTATTTACATGAATTACACATCATTATCATACCCATCAAAATAATAATGTATTGAATAACAATTATACCACGACGTGGAGACGGTAGGCCGTACGTACACACGTATGGTGACATGTCATTCAAAAGATGGATATAATACTGAATATGGTTATACCATATTTATAATATCATCACAGAATATAGAAGATACTGGAGTTATTATTTTATAATGGACACAACATATAAAGAAGAAGTTGAAGAAGAAAGTAACTTGAAAAAGAGTGGTGAAAACATTACCTTTTCTTCGAGTTCTTCTTTTTGATTTGATCTAAAGGGCTTCTTAGGCTGGCTTTCTGACTAAATGAAGGCCTCTATGATGAAGGCCGGATAGTTGAGAGGGTATTTGGGCAGAGTTTGGCTGATCCAAAAGGCTTTGACGGTGTGAAGAATTGGTTATAAGTGGTGTCCTTTTATAAGGGGGAGGAGGGGCTCTTTAGAAAAAAAATTTAAAGTATTAATTTATAATAAATTCATATTCGGTTTATAATGGAGCCAAAGTTGATTATTCAAAGTATAAGGTGGGGATGAGTCGAAATACTTTCATACAGTAGATTTTAGATAGGTTTGGGTCACCATATTAGCCTTATCATTTATATTTAACTCTTAGTTAAATAGTTTGACATTTACCATGTCACTTTGTATTTTTATATTATATGGTTAATAAATTTACTATATACTTTTAAGAGACCCACAAGTGGTCCATTAATGATACATATATCATGATATAAGTCTTTTGGCAGAACCTTAGATTTTTAGGAATATAATATCAATTAATAATATAATATTTGTTTTAAAAACTATTTTATGTCAATTTTGAAACTATTTAATAATTAATTTTTTCAAAGACTTAAAAACATTATTAATTCAAAAAAAAAATCATTTAAGAAATTATAACATGTAATATTAATCCATGAAATTCGTGGATGGCATCAAAACTGTTAAATTATATTTATTTTAACATTTATAATAATAATTATTTGATTCTTTCATTAATAAGGAAAATAATGCATCATTATTGTGTCATAAATAAATTTAATTATTCAATGTAAAAAAATTATAAATAAAATACCATTATGTATGAAATATCTGTATCTTTCTAATGAAAATTTACAGTCGAAAATATAACATATATAACCCTATGTAACTTTTTTTCTAAAAGATATATGCTTATGTCATTTTTGTATTTACTTTAACGTAATTAATATAAAGTGTCATTATAACATACAAGTGGATCCATTGGGTCCCAAAATCGACCCAAAGATTCCCATGGTCAGAAATGTATCAAAAAATGGGGTTAGGACACGTTTTAGGGTAATTTATTATAATTATTATATTATTTTTTACCCTTATTTACCAGATTTACCCTGTAACCATGGTAAATAAAATATTTACTGAAGTAATTATTCAAAATTTCTAAAAATAAAAGTTACCTATTTACACAATTTGGACCTCATGATTCTAAATATGGAATCCATTTTTCTAAATTCAAAACACAGAAGTGGAAGAAATTAATTTAAAATTAATTCTTACTATCAAAACAAAAAATGTGTTTTTAAGAAATAATAACTATCAAAAGATTGACACTTGTTTATATCCAGTTTAAATGTGAAATTATGTCCAATGACCAACATTGTATTAAATGGTAAAAATATATTCTAAATATACTTTAATATCACTCAAATTCACAATTTATCACTGTTAAATATTTCAATTAAAAAAGTTGTTTTTAATTAAAATTTAGTAATTTTCACTATTCATCAAAAATTGAAAGTGTTCAGAAAAATACCAAAAATTCACCCTAAAATAATTTTGATATTCAGAATTAAAAAATGAAGTCCATTTTGAAAGATAAAATTTATAAAATTTTAAAAAGTGGTTATTACTATTCATAACGGCTAGTTTGAATGGTTGCAGTGTGTGTTAGAACTCAAAGTTGCATACAAAAACACGCTATTGTATTATTCAAAGAGAAGAGTACCATGGAATATTGGGGTGTTACATAGATAGCTATGAATAAGTGATGAGAGTGAGAGTATTTTTATAGTTGAGGAGGAGTGACATTCTTGTAAAAACTAAAAAATATTCACTATTGGGAAGTTGTTAATAAATAAAATGGATACAAACTGATAATTAAAGATATAGAGGGATGATATGGTCAATACCAAAATCAAACACACATTTAAACTCATGTTTTAAACATTTCCATCCAAAAATTCTATGTTTTCCTATTTGTATTATTTTGGGTTTTCACTAAGGTTACATGATAATACTTGTAATATATACATTAAGACCAAATTAAAGTGATACATAATATATAATATAGACTAAATAATTATAAATATGATATATAATTTATAAAATATAAATCTTATGTGTGTTGGAAATAAATTTCAACAGAAGCACAAGTAACACACAAAATCACTACTTTAACCTTAACCGTGTTAACCATGTTTTTAGTATTTAATGAATTATATTTTCATTATAATAGAAAAATTGGTCCATGAATTGAACATTGGTGAAATTTATAAACATTTAAAAATAATTTGACCAATTATAGGTTTTTCTAATTTTAAATCAATTAATAAAATAACATTTATTATAAAATGACATTAATGTCAATTTGGAAATTATTTATTGAATTTAAATCAAAAAAAATACAAAGGAAATAATATAATATGAATATATTTTGTTAATATATATTTAACATGATATAATAAACTATAAAAATAATTGACCATAATAATTCATTTAATTTACTTCACTTTTAATATTTTTATTATATGTTACTTTTTTATTTACTAAATAATTAATACGTTGGTATTTCATAAGAATTTTAAGTAACTAATTCATTACAAAAAATTAAACACAAATTATTATGATAAAAATAAATCATTTATATTTTAAAATAATATTTATAACCAAACCAATTTTTTTCCATATCCCAAATAAATATTCATATTAAAAGGATGAAAGTTATTTTTTTGTCATTTTCTTTACTTAACTTATTATATAGGACATATTTAATGGAAAGTGGGAATAAATTTGCATATTTAATATAATTATATACAGAAGTTAGAAATAAATACATTAAATTAAATTAAGATAATATTTTATGTTATTTTTACTCTTATCTATCTAGTTTAACCCATTGGTAAACCCATTTTTACCTTAAATGTGGTAATTAATTTTTACGAAATTCACAATTCATTTTTACTACTATAAATATTCCCTTTTACAGAGATAATAAAGAACTATTTTCCTTAGTGTTATTGGGTGGGGGTCTCTTTATCAGTGCTCAAAAAGTACGGGAAAAAGGGACCCTTTATCAACACTATTTCTCACACTAAAAAAGGGCTATCCTGCTATAGTGCACTATTCATATAATATCCCACTACAAAAAGAAACTTTACAAAAAATCATGTAACCTATGTATGAAAAAAATATAATTAAATTGAAATAAATTGGAAATCTTGAATAAAAAAAACACTACTATATAGATTTTTATTTTATTGTATAATTACATCTATAAACATCCACAAAAATTTAAAAATAATAATGTTTCATCTTTTTTAGTGCTCATGATCCCCTCTCAAAAGAGTCCGAACAAGTTATCAATTTCCCAAAAAATCACCTGAAACTGAGAAAAATAATCCACCTATATAATAATATTTTTTAATGTTTTTAATACTATAAATAAATTAATTAATCATTGATATGAAAAACACATTAATAAAATGTCAATTTTGAATAAAAAACATAGATTGAGTTATACTAGTCACATTATGTGTTTTATTATCGTTGGGTTTATTACTACCCATTAAATTGGACTTATGGATCTTTTTAATAAAGTATCAAAAAATATGAACGTGTTTGCTTAATTTTTAGTATGTCACTTGTTATTTTTACTAAAACTAATTTCAATTTTAAATAAATGAAACACATGGACTTATAGAGGTCACACCGTGCAGATTATTGAGGCGTGGTTGATTCCTTCATGTCACAGATGAACTATGGATCATTTTATTAAAGGATGAAAATAATCTTAATGTTCTTTCTTGGTTTTGAGTATGTCACTTGTTTTTTTTAATTAAAATTCACTTTAAAACCAGAACCACAAATGTTGAGTCATACCAGTCACATCTTATGTTGGTTTTACATTAAAGTTCTTCCTACATGTCACAAATGACTTAGGAAATGATTTTATAAATTATCAAGAAAATAAGAGTGCATTTTCCTATTTTTTCACGAAGTGACACATTTTGAACTAAAATATCAATTTTAAAGCGATAACAAATATTTGATCCATAACTGTCACACTGTCTATTGGATTGAGGTGATGGTGATTACTACAGATAACAAATGACTCAAGGATCATTTTTATGAAGTATCAAAACCATCAAAATGTCTTTGATCAGTTTTAAGTATGTCAATTGTTATTTTTTCTAAAATTAATGTAAAATTAAAATTAAAAGACACACTTTGAGTCATACCGTTCATGCACTATGTCATATTGATGTTAGGTTTGTTACTACACATCAGAATGACCCAGTTATCATTTTTCTAAAGCATCAAAAAAATAAAAATGTGTTTTCTCAATTTTTAGTATGTCAAATTTTCTTTTTAATAAAATTAATATCATTTTTAAATAAATATACACACCTGGAGTCATAACGGTTACACCGTGCAACATATTGATGTAAAATTGATTATAACATGATGAAAATGACTCATGGATTTTTTTCTTAAAGTATCAAAACAATCCAAATTTGTTTTATATGTTTTCAGTATGTCACTTGATCGTTTTACTAAAATTAATGACAAATTCAAATAAAAATACACAATTTGATTCAAACAGGTCATATTTTGAATTAGATTAATGTTTGGGTGATTACTACTCATTTAAAATTACTTATTAATTATTTTCCTAAATCATCAAAACAATAAAAATGTATTTTCTTAGTTTTCAGTATGTCTCTTGTTCTTTTTAGTAAAATTAATGTCATTTTTTAAAAAATGTAACACGTAGAGTTATATCAATTGCACCATTCATCTTATCAAGGTGGGGATAATTCTTATAAATCAATAATGACTTATGAATCATTTTACCAAATTATAAAAACAATATGAATGTGTTTTCTAAGTGTTTAGTATGTCACATGTTCTTTTTACAAATAATTAATTCCAATTTTAAATAAAATGACTCACTTGAAATTATACTGATCACATTATATATCATATTGATATGATTTAGATTCCTACACATTATAAATGAATTATGGATAGTTTTCCTAAAGTATCAAAATAATTTGAATGCGTTTTCTCAGTTTTTAGTAAGTCGCTTGTGTTTTTTTTATAAAAGTGACATTTGAAACTGGAAATAAGAACTTTGAGTCATACTTTTCACATAATGTGTCGCATTGATGTGATACTACTTCCTAGACATCAAAAATGACTTATGAATCATTTCCTTAATTATCAAAAAAATCGGAGCATTTTTCTCAGTTTTCAGTGAGTGACTCTTTTTGAACTAAAATGTCAATTTTAAACTCATAACAGTGACTTTGAGTTAATCTATTCACAATGTGCATCATATTTAGGTAGGGTTGATTCCTACACATCAAAAATCAATTAAGAATATTTTCCCTAAATTATAAAAACAATAAAAAAGTGTTTTTTTAGTTTTCGTCATGTCACTTGTTCTTTTTAATAAAATTAATATTAATTTTAAATAAATATACACACTTAGAATTATAAATATCACAAAATACATCATATTGAGGTTAAGATGATTCCTACATGTCAAAAATTACTTATGGATCATTTTACTAAATTATCAAATTAATACAAATACATTTTCTTGGGTTTCAGTAGGTCACATTTATTTTTAATTAAAATGCCATTTAAAACTGTAAACATGCACTTTGACACATACTGGTCACATCATGTGTTATAGTGACATGATTATACATCCTTCATGTCACAAATTAATTGTGAATCATTCTGAAATTATCAAGACAATCTGAGTGAATTTTCTTGGTTTTCATGGAGTAACTGTTTTGAACTAAAATGTCAATTTTAAACTTATAATAGACACATTGATTTATACCAGTCACAATGCTTCATATTATGGTGGGTCTGATTCCTACATATCAAAAATGATTTATGAATCATTTTCCTAAATTATCAAAAAAATCTGAATGCCTTTGCTCAGTTTTCAATATGTCACTTGTTCTTTTTATTAAAATTAATGTCAATTTTTAATAAATAGACATAGTTGGAAATATAATGATCACAACATTTGTCATATTGAGGTGTAGATGATTCCTACAGATAAAAAATTACTTATGGATCATTTTACTAAAGTTTAAAAACAATGTAAATTCATTTTCTCAGTTTTCAGTATGTCACTTGTGTTTTTTATTAAAATATAATTTGAAATTAGAAACATGTACATGGATTCATAACCAAAATATAATGTGTTATATTAATGTGATACTACTTACTACACATAAAAAAATTACTTATTAATCATTTCCTAAACTTATCAAGACAATATAAGTATGTCTTATTGGTTTTTAGTGAGTGATTTTTTTGAAATAAAATGCCACTTTAAAAATAATAATGGACACTTTGAGTCATACCGGGCACACCATGCATCATATTTATGTGAGGATGATTCCTAAATGTCAAAAAATGACTTGTGGATTAGTTTACTAAATTATCAAAATAATCTGAATGCATTTTCTTGGTTATCAGCATGTCCGTTGTTCTTTTTTACTTAAATTAATGCCAATTTTAAATAAATAGACATTCTTGGAATTATATTTATCACACCATCCATTATATTTAAGTCCTTTGGATTCTTATATTTCTCAAATGACTTATGGATAATTTTCTTAAAATATAAAAACAATATGAATACATTTTATTGGTTTTTAGTTGGCCACTTTTGTTTTTTATTAAAATGTCATTTAAAACTGGAAACATTAACTTTGAGTCATAATAGTCACATTGTGTGTTAGTTTGATGTGATAATAATTAATACATGTCAAAAAATGACTTATGAACCATTTTAATAAATTATAAAGTAAATATGAGTTTTTTTTCCGAGTTTCAAGGGACACTTTTTGAACTAAAATATCAATTTTCAATACAAGGCACATAATATATCAGATTGAGGTGTATTTGATTCCAATACATCAAAAATGACTTGTTGATCATTTTATTAAAGTATAAAAACAATTCGAATGATTTTTCTCAGTTTTGAGTATGTGAGTTGTATTTTTTATTAAAATTAATGTCAATTTTAAATAAAAGGACACACATGGATTTAAACTAGTCAAACCATGCATCAAATTGAGGTTTGGATGATTCCTACACATCCTAAATGGCATATTTATCATTATAATAAATTATCAAAATAATAAGAATTCATTTTGTTGGTTCTTAGTTTGTAATTTTTCATTTTTACTAATATTAGTTTAAATATTAAGTAAAAAGATTTCCCAGAAGTCATACTAGTCACACTATGTGGAATATTGAGTTTTTGCTAATTTATAAATATCCCAAATGAATGTTAGATCACTGTATTTAAGTTAAAAAACAATCGAAACTACCAATGTTACAATACTTCTCATTGTATTTATTTATCGAACTACTAACACTTCATATTGAGTTAATGTTATTATCCAAATAACCTTCCTCTACCCTTATGGTTTTCAAAAACGGGAAATGTTCTTTAGAGAAGAATACTGACTTAATATGAAGTGTTGGTACCCTAAAAAAGAAAATAAATCAACGAGTGGTAACATAGGTAGAAAGGAACATCTCATCTCTTTTTTGGATTGTTACAGATAGGTGAATGAAAAATATGACTTCTCAAAAAATCTATGAAAAATAATGAAATAATTATTAGATAAAAATGATAAGGAAATTAACGGTAAATAGTAGATGAAATGATGAAAAAATAATTAAATAAGTAGTCTGAACTAACCTTTTAATGATGGTTATATACAATTTTGACCCATTTCATTTTATTATATCTATTTCAGTCTTGAACAAGAATGAGAAGCTTCAAAAAAATAACATAAATCTAACAAAAGAATCCACCTGGAGTATTGGCATTAAGCACTTTCCTTCATGTTCCCTCCATTTCCTTTTAAAGAAAGTATTAAATTCCAACATTGAAGGGGTGAACTAGTTTTGAGGGAGAAGACATTTTCTTCATGAGTATTTAGACATTTAATTTAGATTATGTTAATGAATTAGATAATAGAAAACTTTTTGAGAGAAAAAAATTATATTAAAAAATGTTTACTTTCATATGGAACATTGAGTTGTATCCCCAAATTCCAATCTCTCATATGAATAGATTCGAACAAACCACCCCATCTTTAACAACGGAATCCACCTGTATAAGAAAAAATTGTTATCTGAGCAAATGTAAAAAGAAATAAATTAAATATAAATGTGATACAGTCCATTAATTCTATGGAAGTCACATCTTCATGCTATTTGTGTACATTATTCTATCACACATGCTAGACATTTGGTTTTAAGAAAATTTATATTTTCTTATGAATATATCTTTTTTTGGAAGTCATAGTAATTCTAGAAAATATAAATACACAAATAATTAATAAATATTTTAAATGGAATAGTAATTATCTCAAAAAATAACTCTTCAGGAATGCTAGTTTGTTGATAGAATATGATCTCTCTAATAATTTTACAATTATAATAACCATAATATTTTTTATTTGTTTGTTTCAGACATTGATGAAACATTATAAAATATAAGTAATTTTTTTAATATGTGTTTGGATAGTAAAATATTATTATATATACCTTGATACTTTTCCATTTATAGAACTTTTCAGGATTCTTGTGAACATATACTATACCCATTCCATGATTTTCACAATATTTAGACACCACTCTATCATAATAGAATTATCATTTAAATAAATATAAAATATAAAACATGAATTTTGGTTCTAAAACATTGGATATTGTGTATTAAAAATTGTATAATGGCATCATTCATGGTCTATTTTTTGGGTATCCATGCAGTGAATCTAGGAAATAAATATTTTGTGTATCCAAATTGATCGTGATGAGAATCCAATGTTTCTTAAAAACAAAAAAGGAAGAAGTAGTAAAATAAAATAAAATATATTTGATATGATTAAATTATAGATTTTTACCTCTACTTAATTGGTATTAAGAAGAGTCTATCATCTGCATGTTTACTTTCAAACAATTTATTCAAGTCTTCCAATGATTCATTAATTTTTGTGAAGGTACTATTATTAATTCCGTAGAAGTGATGTGATAACTAATGAGTCGAAATTTATTTTCATGGAGGAAATCCCTTCAATTTCTGTTGATTTATACACCTTAAAGAAATATGATATGTATGTAGTCATAATTAACACAGTATATCATCTTTTGGAAAAACAAATTTGAAAACATACCTCATGTATACATTTACAACTAAGTCTCCTATCCATTCATAGTTCATTATTTAATTTACATTCTCAAAAGAAATTTAGTCTTTAACTTCCCCTCCATACATTTTTTCTTAAAAATCAACTACATGTCTACTTCCATTTTGTAACTCTATATCTTCACAAACCTTCAATGTTAGTAATTATAGATATTGAATGAGTGGAGTAAAGGTTCTTTTGGAAGATATTTTCGACCAATTGGTTGATCCTTTAGAAGGTTCTTGGTCAACATTTCATTTCACCCCTTCCCTTTGTCCATCTATAATAATATTCATCGATTTAAACCTTTTTTAATTAATTTTTAAAGGTTTAGCATGGAAAATAAAAAAGAAAGAATACCTCCCCATAGAAATGTGTCTTTACAAGATATGATGGCCATGTGATGAATATTAAAAAATCATGGTTGATTATATGAATATAATCATCATCAAGTTAAAAAATTAGCTTGACACTCTACTCATGAGCTACGCTAATCATCACTCCCACATAACCTGTTGGAAGTGGTCTGTTGTGTAGATAGTCATCTTGGATATTGAACACCATAACCCTTGCTACAAGGTGATGGCTGGGTGTTGATGGATATAAATTACAATAA
Source organism: Viscum album (assembly GCA_963277665.1). Classification (NCBI taxonomy): domain Eukaryota; kingdom Viridiplantae; phylum Streptophyta; class Magnoliopsida; order Santalales; family Viscaceae; genus Viscum; species Viscum album. The sequence continues at coordinate 165,030,383 of OY728165.1, read as the reverse complement.
TTTTTACCCTATATAATATCATAATGGGAATGGTATTAGTTTCTCTATGATATAAATTTAACATACACATTTATTAAAATTTTGATCACCTCAACTAAGATAGTTCTTTGAGGGGAATGTTTCACCTCAAATCTAGTGGGTGTGTGTCTGGGGGGGGGGATCCTCATGCACTGGTTGTTCTTGAGTTTTCTCCTCTCTTTGCTTCCCCCTATAATAGTTAATATAAACTCAATATTCCAATGAAATTTTTCATAAAGGGAAGCTAATATTTCTTTTAAAACTACCATTTATGTATCTTAATCATCCTATTTTCCCCTCAAAATATGTTTGGGGTTTCAACCAAAAACCCGCACCTCTGATGTGACCATACTTTTTTGGCCACTTCAAGGCCATTGATAATATTTGTTTATCCGGTATAGGTGTTGATGGTTCTAGTGACTATATCATATATAAAATATAGGAAAATAAGTAATAATTATTATGTTATAGAAATTTAAAGCAATTTGTTTTATTATTATGTCATATATACACATGATTCCCAATTTTTCTTTGGTTTGTGGGATTTGGAACATAAAATAAATGTACTACCTGTGATTATATTATAAATGGTTCTTATTTATACCATTAATTACTCAAATCCACATTCATGAATCCGAATTAATTTATTTTAACATCACTCATTTTATCAACCCACTTTCATTGAAAAAACGGTACTTGGAATTTTGTATATTACAACTCCCATATTTCTTTTATGAATCCAGAGTATGGAATATTCATATAAATTGAATTTATTTCCTTATTACCAGAAACATTCATCTCTTCAACCAAAGGTATAAATCCACAATTTATCATGGTACTGAATTCATCATGATCATTTCAATAGAATTCATAATGATTAATTACATAACCATTGTAAGATAATACATACAAACTTGGCCCTATGGCTATCTGTCAAATTCATTATAAAATTGAATCAAAATTTTCATATGACTGCTTAAAAATATAGTCTTGAAACCATTATATAAACTGTTGATTATGTTTATTTGATATCCATCTTTTAGCCCTTAATTGATTCAAATTCCTTAGAATTTATTTTTGGGATTCAATATATAGGGAAACCTCCAAACTGTTATGAAATACATAAAGTTATGATTACTCTTGATCTATAGTATAGGTTGTGAAAACATCTCTTCCAAAAATTCTTTATCAAAAAGATTCCCAGCGTGAACTAATTTTAGTAGACCAGTGCTTTCCTCATCAGAGAGGTAGTCAATACAGAATTCAATAGCTTCCTCAACAATATATCTCTATTCAATACAACACCTTGGATGAATTAAATTTATGATAAACCCTTTCGAATATTAATATACCATTATATGGGGTACACCTATCTATAGTTTACAGGACCCCATAGTTTAATCTCTCTCACCAATTGAACTATCAAGTGAACCATCATATTAAGTAATGCTAGCGGGAATAACATTTCCAATTCACATAATATGAAGAATATTTCTTTTCATATAGTTGATAATTTCATAGATTCTATAAATTTGATACATATATCTTTGAAAAAGAAACATAGTTTGATTAATGTATGATAGAAATTCTTGGAAAAATGAAATGTAAAGCTACTCAAATTAGATCTTTCATCAAAACAAGGAACTCATGTGATTTCAAACACTTTAACATTAAATCAATCATTGAAACGATATACTTGATATTAAATGAATACCCATATAGAACTATTATACCATTTAATAAGTTTCAAAACTGATTTCTCACTTGTATGGAAAGAGTGTATGTAGCTGGTGGATGACAAGTTCATTTTTACCCTTCACCAGCACTAACTCTTCCCATATTCCCACGTCAACCATGTCCAAGCTAGCCTTAATTCCATCCTTTGTTTTTTTGTGTGCATTTAGTGATGTTCCAATTAAACTATCACACATATGTTTCTGAACATGCATAACATAAAGAAAATTTATAACATATAGACAATTCTAGTATGGTAATTCCAAAAACAACTGATCTCTTTTTCCAATTTATTTTTTTATGGTTTTTCAAAAGTAGTTTACCCAATTTAGTTTCCATATATTTTACTTTCTCAAGAAGTTGATCACCTGTTAGTGGAGATGGTGTTGTACATTATTCTGAAAATCCATTGAAGGATGTCTTCAAAGATTAGTACTTATGTCATTGGGGTAGAAATATAATATTTCATAGAAACAAAATCATGGATGAATGTTTCAACCTAATTTAATGTGTACCTTTTTTGCAAACAGTGCTCCCTTGAGTCTCTTTAATTCTATATCCTGAAAAATTTCCATAATCCAAAAAATCATTTATCATCTCGAAAAACATGTCTCACAACATGAAATAATCATTTATATAATCATCATACAATATACCACTTGAATCCCATATTAATTTTAAATTTTTGATCAATGGAGCCAAATAACACTACAAAAAATTGGGCTATAACCACAAACCTATACCCAATGTTTTCTAAAATCATGAATATAGGTATTTATACCGTGTATGTTGCCACAATTTTATATAAAACTATGGATATAGGGAATATTTACAAAGGCTATAGACACCATTTTTTGAAACTAAGGGTATAGATTTTTTTTGACAGCTATAGCCACAGTTCTATAAAACTATGGTTACATAGTGTTTCTATGAAGACTATAGCTATTTTTGGTATTAAACCATGGCTATAAGGTCTTTTTTCTAGACCTATAGAAATATTTTTTGTAAAAATGTGGCTATAATGTTTTTACCAAGGGTATATCCATGGTTTGTGTAAAACCACTACTATAGAGTTTTTTTCCAAGGGACATACACATGGTCTGTGTAAAACCGTGGCTATAGAGTATTTTATTTTATATAGCCACGACTCCTCAAAACCATGGCTATAAGTCTCTCTCCCATGCACGGGAAAAAAATTAACCTTGGAAAAAATAGTGAGAAGGGATATATCCATAGTTTACATGCTATAGACACTTTTTTTAGTAATATATATATATACTCAAAGGCATATTTGGTGTAGTGGTAAGGTGGGAGGTGCACATAGTAAAAATACAGAGATCAAATCTGTATGGGAGCACATTATTTTTGGGCTATTTCCATGATTTACATTGGCTATAGCCATGGTTGAAAACCATGGATATAACCTTGTTGACATAGTATAAAAATGTGACTATAGCCTATGAAAGACATTGCTATATATTTTAGATATATCCATGCCAATAGGTGCCACGATTAGCTGAAACTGTGGCTATATCTTATAGCTATAGTGTTTGACTGTGGATATAGCCAAAATTTCTACTTTTCTAAACATAAATACCATTAATTCGTTGTTTTGTTCATAATATAAGCATAGATAACATGATGTATTTTTGATTCATGCATAACCATGGTGTCAATTATTATTTTCCAACATAAGAGTCCATGTACTGTGAGTTTTTTTTTTGAAAAATAACATGAATCACTCTTACTGTAGATAACACAAGATTAAGGTTTCTCAGCTGATTTCACAATTCAGGATACTAATTAACTATTCCCTTCCACTGAGGTGAATCTTTCTAGTGGTAAAGTTTTCCATATTTATTTCTTGTATCTATGTGCCACATAAATTTCCTTGTAGTATCCTCTCTTCCAAGTAGGTTCTTAAGCATTTTAATGATTAGAAACTAACATTAAAATTTTTTAGGACCCAATTTATCTTTCTTGTATATACAAACACCACACTTTAGGAATTATTTAAGTGATTTTTGGTCCTTGTGAAATAGTATACAATCATTTGGGAATACATGTATTATTTTAAATATCATACCCATTGAACGTAGCATTCCTTTAGCATCATATATTCATCTAGGGATTTAACTATATTATGGGAGCATATCATTTAAGAGAGAAAGAAATTTTATAAAACTAGAATCACTCCATCCATTTACTTATTTCAAATTATACAGCTTTAGTTTGGATAAAAATGTTATATATTTAGTGTAACTAGTATATAATGGCATCTTTTCACAACTCTTTAAATTCTCAAACAAATTTTGACAATCATGAAGTTTATCTTCATCTCTCAAAGTGATTTCCTCAATATGATCTTAATCATCATTCAAACTTGTAATCACATCCTTGATACAGTCTTATTCATTGTCCACATATGTAATCATATCATATGATCCATAAAATGGAGTGTTATAATAGTCACTAGTTAAATTCACTTCTTCCCAATGTTTATTCCGACATTTATATCATTGATCAATTCTGCGAAAGATCAAGTGTTCTTCCATGTCACGACCCATCCTCGGGGTCCGTGCCGTGACTACCCCATGCCCGCCTTCCATAGGCCAGGGGCTGGCGACTAGCACCAAGGCGTAATTCCCAACAAAAAGGGAAGGCATTGCCTTTGAAAAGTAATCAAGCACCACAGAGTAAGCAAGCAGAAAAGTAAACACTAAGTAAAAACTGTACAAGCAGTGCTGAAAGTAAAAGGGGCCGGAAATACAAGCCCAACTGAAAGGAAAAACAGCAACTGAAAGGAAAAACTGCAGCGTCGAGCCGTCCTCTGGAAGTCCCACCGGAAGGGTGGGTACAGATAGCCTCCACTGCTCCTCGGGTCCACCTAACCGCTCCGAGTACGTCCCGCCCTGTGGTCCTCCTCCAGGTACTGTCCTGCTCCGCACGCCTCCTCCACGATCAGCGCTGTCCGTCGTCTGTAACCAACACCACGAAGTTCGGGCATAGCCCGTGTAGGGGTGAGTATAAGCTACTCAGTAGGGACCCCGATACCCCCAAAGGTCTCCCGAAATCCACAAAGGATAAGCCACGAAGGAGAGATACAATCACGAAGTAACATCTGTCACGGCTTAGGTATATGCCTATACATATACCTAAGTCATCAATTCCCCGATCGGCTCCAACGTCCGAGCCCTAGCACAACCCAGTCCACACAGGAAAGCAAAACGCATACCCACGCAAGATAGAACAACACAATCCACAAAGGAGAGTAAACAGTAAATCCACACAGGATAGCTCAACGCAATCCACAAAGTAGAGAAACACAAGATTCAGCTCACACAGGTATACTTCTTCGGATGACGAAAAGATGATCTCTGATCCATATAAGTCGTCGGACCCACGAAGGATCGATAGGTAACTAATCTCCGCAGTGACCCACACAGGATCGGAACCACACAGGATCGGGCCCATGCAGGACCTGTAGGAGTTGGCTCACACAGAACCGCTGAGTGTTGACCCACACAGGATCGGATCCGTACAGGATCGGGCCCACACAGGACCTGGCCCACGCAGGACCTGTAGCACTGATCCACGTAGGATCGCTGAGTGCAGTAGTCGTCGCAGTCCGTTGAGGATCTCTGCACAGTCGTCGCCACAGTCCACTGAGGATCTCTGCACGGTCGTCGTCGGAGTCCACGGAGGATCTCTGCACAGTCGTCGCCGTCGAGGAAGCAGTCGCAGCCAGCACTAGGGTTCCTGCACACAGCAAGCTCGTTTGGGAGGGTCCGCTCCACGAGCCGAGAGGCTGATACATCAACTGTCACGAAGTCCAGAGTTGATGTATCTAAAAGTTCCGTATCGACAACAGGAACTCAACGTCGCAGACGACGCGTCAATCGGACGCCCGGTCTGAGAGTTATTGGCATTTTCGTCCCAGGGGTCCGGTTGGTTTTTAAGGCAAAACCAACCCGACCGTACTCCACCTGCGTCCAAACCTCAGGCGGAGTATGCCAAAAGATCCGTCTCACTTAGAAGAATTCAACGAAACAGACAGCGTGTCAATCAGACGCTCGGTCTGTTAGTTATTGGCCTTTTCGTCTCACACCCACCCTGGGAAACTTCCCAGGAGGTCACCCATCCTGATCACTGCTCTAGGCCAAGCACGCTTAACTACGGAGTTTTAACTACGTAGGCTCCCGAAAAGGAAGGTGCACCTTGAGTATAGTATACCGAAACGACCGTCTCGATCCAAGGATCGCGTTGCCGCTGACGATGCGTCGTTCGGAGGCCCGTAGCTCAAGTTACGGGCGTTTGAACGAAAACTGTCCGAAGACGGGGGGTACGGGTCCGGGCCGACCCGGCCCGGCCGGTCGGACCGGCCTGGCCCGGTTCGGCCGAGCGGCCGAACGGCCGAGGCACGCGGGGCGCCGCCCCCGCGGCCTGGTGGTGCCGCGACCCCCCGCGTGGGGCCGCGCTGAGTCGGGACGCGGCTTCAGCCGTGTCCGAGGGCACCGGAACCGCGCGGCCGCGGGTGCCGCCACCGCCGCGCTGAGTCGCGGCGGCCTGTCCGGCGGCGCGCCGGGGCGCCGCCGCTCCCGGCTGCCGGCGCCGCCGCGCCGGCGGCCCGCGCCGCCGGCGAGTTCCGCGGGCCACCAGGATCGCTCCGGTGGTCCGATTTTGTTCCCGCCTACGCCGATGCTCCTCCTGGGACTCGTCCTTCACTGCGGAATCATCAAACATCCGTTGCGGCACGTTCCGTCGTCGCCTGTCAATTCCGCACAAAATGAAGAACGACGGAGGGTCGTCGGGCCGTGTTCGTTTGTCCCCCACCCTCCTTGTTAGAGATAAACAAATGGGAGAAATTTAAGTTCAACACATGAACGCATATCCGAAACAATTTTTAATGAAATAAAATTGTTTCATTAACAGGTTCCTCATTTGAACGGAAAAAAACAATTTTAATAAATTTTAAAATTGTTCACAAAGCCAGTTCTTTACTTTTTAAAGAAACAATTACGGGAATATAAAAAGAAAAGGGGTAATTCCCAAAATAAATCCCTACCTCGTTGATCGTCGCGCGCGGGCGTTCTTTGCGGAAAAGCTCGTCGCGGAAGAGAGGGATCGTCGCGTCGTCGTGGGGAGGCGTCGCGTCGTCGCGGAATCCGGCGTTGAGTCGGCGAGCTCAACGGACCAAGAACAACAGATTTAAATTACAAATAATTAAATCTGTGTTTAAAACCAAAAAGGAAGGAACCTTGTGAGGAAATCCGAAATCACTCACCTCAACGGTCGGTGATCGGAGATCGGGGCGAAGAAGGACGTCTCGGACGGAAGCGTCGTCGATTTCCGGGTTCGGCGTTCTTCGCGTTCTTCGCGTTCTTCGCGAGGGAGAAGAAGAAACAAGGATCCTCTCAAATCTTCTCAAAAGATTTTGGGTTGGTCTTATTTTATTAATATGCCAACACACGAAAACAGGTTAAGAAACAATTGAATTAATTCGTTGAATTAATTCAACGAAAGAAACAGGCCATTTAATTTACGAAATAAACCGCCCAATTAAATGGTCCGTTAAGAATTTAGAAAACGCGTCGGTTGACTTTCATTAAGACGGGTTTTCGCGGGTGCGTTTCTTAGCGGGAAGAAACAGCGGGGCTCGTGCGGGCCCCACCTCACAAATATCCTACCAAGGGGGTAGGATATTTCTGGATAGCGTCCTATCCAGTTCAACTCAGTTCAAGCCGCCTTTAACTGGCTTCAAGTGGCTTCCAAGTGGCTTAAGTGAAATAAAATAAAGTTGTCGCAAAATTATTTTATTTCTTAACTTTAAGCCCGAAAATTAAAAACCACACCCGAGCAAACACAACTCCGGAAGAGGCGTTTCTAAGCAAAAACCGGCACTGCGATTTCATTGGTGCCCTCAGAATTCGATTCCGGGCACCGATTCAAAAGTTAGAAAAACTCGCTCGCCCGTTCACTGAACGTACCCGAGCCAATCTTCGGAAAATGTTTCCGGGCACACCGGGCCTCGGAATCAGGTGCCATCAGAAACTGCGCTCTTGTAAAATTCCAAAGAAAATTAAGAAAAAAAAATTCCTTGAAATTTACGGGTCTTTACATTACTTCCACCTCAAGACTTTACGTCCCCGTAAAGATACATCAAAAACTAGGGAAACAAATGTGGGTACTGAGCACGCATCTGAGCCTCCCGCTCCCAAGTGCTCTCCTGGAGGTTCTCGTGCTGCCATCTTATGCGCACAAGAGGAATCGATCGCCCACGTAGGACCCGCTCCTATCGATCCTCTATCTCCACTGGGACCTCCGCAAAAGTCGCTCCATCATCCACGTCTAGTTCCCCATAGTCAATGATGTGTGTCGGGTCGTGTACGTATCTCCTCAGCTGGGATACGTGGAAGACGTCGTGCACCCGGTGCAACTGAGGTGGCAGAGCCAGATGATAAGCCACCTCACCAACCCTGCTGAGGACCTGGAAGGGTCCGATGAAGCATGGAGACAACTTGCCGCCTCGGCCAAATCTCCTCAAACCACGTCAAGGTGAGACCCGCAAGAAGACGTGGTCGCCATCCTCGAACTCTAGTGGCCTACGCCTCCTGTCAGCATATGACTTCTGCCGGCTCTGTGCTGTCCTCATCCGCTCCTGGATGACCTGGACCTTCTCTGTCGTGGCCCGGACCATCTCTGGTCCCACAAGTGCTGACTCCCCAGGGTCTGTCCAGCACAAAGGGGATCTGCAAGGCCTGTCGTACAACGCCTCGTAGGGTGCCATCCCGATGGTGGAGTGGTAGCTGTTGTTGTACGCAAACTCTACCAAGGGTAGGTGGTCCTCCCAGCTGTGACCAAAGTCGAGTACACATGCGCGGAGCATGTCCTCGAGAGTCTGAATAGTCCTCTCCGTCTGACCATCCGTCTGAGGGTGAAAGCCGGTGCTCAGACGTAGTCGCGTCCCGAACACCTCCTGCAACCCCTTCCAAAGCCGGGAAGTAAAACGAGCGTCCCGATCGGAGACGATGGTCAATGGCACATCGTGAAGTCATACAATCTCCTGAACTTAGAGACTCCCCAAGCTCTCCACTGAGCTCTGCTCTCGGATGGGTAAGAAGTGTGCCGACTTGGTGAGTCGGTCAACAATCACCCAAATGGTGTCGTGACCTCTGGAAGTGCGTGGAAGTCCAGTCACAAAGTCCATAGATATCCCGTCCCACTTCCACTCCGGGACCTCCAAGGGCTGTACCAAGCCTGCTGGTACCTGATGCTCTGCCTTCACCTGCTGGCAGGTGAGGCACCCTGAAACGAACTCTGCCACAACCTTCTTCATGCCCGGCCACCAGTGCTGTCGTCTGAGATCCTGGTACATCTTCGCCACTACAGGATATACCTCCAAAGGATAAGTGTGATACTCTCTCATCACCTCCTCTCGTAAAGAGACTGGTACCAAGGTACGTCCTCTGAAAAGTACATCGTGCTCTGCTTCAAGGGAGAAACCATCAGGTGCCTGTCCTGAGGATATCTGTGCACGCCGTGTCTCACAGTTAACGTCCCCACACTGTGCCTCTCTGACCCGCTGAAGAAGTGGAAGAGAGACTGTGAGAGACTGAAGGAAGGATGCTCCGTCTCTATCCACAAAGGATATCTGCAAAGCGGCTAGCTGCTCTGTCGCCTCCTCAAGTAGCCGGATGCCCGTCCTCCTGCTGAGGGCATCAGCCACCACGTTCCCCTTCCCAGGAGTATAGACTATCTCAAAGTCATAGTCCTGGAGGAACTCGAGCCATCGCCGCTGTCTCAGGTTCAGGTCCTTCTGAGAGAAGATTTACTTGAGACTCTGGTGGTCAAAAAAGACTGTGAAGCGCTCGCCCATCAGATAGTGTCGCCATGTCTTCAGGGCAAAGACCACTGCTGCCAACTCCAAGTCATGGGTAGCGTAGTTCTGCTCATGAGGCCTCAACTGACGTGATCCGTAGGAAATCACGGCCCGCTCCTGCTTCAGGACACACCCGAGTCCGGTCCCTGATGCATCGCAGTAGACTACGTATCCAACTCCCTCCTCAGGCAACCTTAAGATAGGTGCGCTGGTCAACCTCTGCCTCAGCTCCTGGAAGCTCTGCTGACATCTGTCTGACCACACGAAGGGTTTCCCCTTCTTCTTCAACGCTGAGAGTGGGGCCGCAGCTCTGGAGAAGTCCGGCACAAATCTCCGATAGTATCCGGCTAGGCCCAAGAAACTCCGCACCTCTGTCACGCTCTTGGGTGGCTCCCAAGCTAGCACTGCCTCGATCTTCACGGGATCCACTCCAAATATCGCATTAGAAATGACATGCCCCAAGAAGTGGACCTCACGTAACCAGAACTGACACTTCGAGAGCTTGCCATAAAGCTGGTGCTCTCGGAGTGTGTCTAGTACAACACGCAGGTGGTAGGCGTGCTCCTCCTCCGTCATCGAGTACACCAAAATGTCGTCGATGAAGACCACGACAAATCGATCGAGGTATGGCTGGAAGATCCTGTTCATGAGGCTCATGAACACTGCTGGAGCGTTGGTCACGCCGAAAGGCATAACCAAGAACTCATAGTGGCCATACCGACACCTGAAGTCCGTCTTCTGCACATCCTCGTCTCGAAATCTAAGCTGATGATAGCCTGACCTGAGGTCTATCTTCGAGAACCACCGTGCTCCCTTGAGCTGATCGAAGAGGTCATCAATCCTGGGTAGCGGATACTTGTTCCTCACTGTCACCTGGTTCAGGTGACGATAATCGACACACAGTCGCAAGCTCCCGTCCGCCTTCTTGGCGAACAATATCGGGGAAGCCCAGGGCGAAACACTGGGTCAGATGAACCCCTTGCCCTGCAAGTCCTCCAACTGTACCCGCAGCTCTCGAAGCTCAGTGGGGGCCATCTGATATGCTGGAGTGGATATCGGGGCTGTCCCGGGATACAAGTATATATAAAAGTTTACCTCTCTGTGAGGAGGTAGTCCTGGAACGTCGTCGGGAAAGACGTCCGCGTACTGATCCACCACTGCAGGAAAACTGGGACTCCGCACGTCAACTGCTCCCAGGATGAGGCTAGCCAACTGATGAGTGATGGGCTGACGTCTCCTCTGCGTGAGTCCATCCTGTGCTGCTAAGGCTCTCTTCTCGCCGGTGAAGGTGAACCTGCTCCCGTCGGTGCGCACACATCGCACCTTGTGCCTAATGCAGTCAATCTGAGCATGGACCGTAGATAACCAATCCATGCCCAAGATGACGTCGTAAGGCCTCGACGCCGCTACAAGAAGATCCCAGCCGAAGCTCTCGCCTCCTAGAGTAAGCTCACACTGCCGGCACCAGTGCGTAATCATCGAGTCTGCTCCCGTAGGAGTCTCTAGCCGTAAGGATCGAGCCAACGGCTCTGTCAGAATCTCCGAGCTCCGAATAAGGGCAGTGGCTATGAAAGAGTGACTCGCTCCTGTGTTTATCAAAACTACAGCAAGGGTGGAATAGACACAGATCGTACCTCGAATAATCTCTGGCGCACCATGGTTGTAGGCCTCTGCTGCCTGGAGCTGAGCCTGTCTCTGCCCGCCAGCTCCCTGCGGACCGCCACGGTCGACCCTCTGCCTCTGCCTGGGTGGTCCCTCCACCATCTTCTGACCCTCGGTACGACAGGTCGGGCAGTCACGAGCCATGTGGCCCCGCCCGCCGCACTCGTAGCACTACCCGCCTCTCGGAAGACTGGCTCCGGGCTGGGTGCCCTGCACTGCTGAGCCAGTGTCCCGAGGTCGCCTGCCGGAAGGTCTGGTCCGCCTGGAACCTTCAGTCATCCGCCGACTACCAGCTGCCGAAGACTCCGCTATCTGCCGCCCTGCGGTAGGTCTCGCTGTGGACTCATCCAGGAAGCTCTCGATCAGAAGGGATCGCTCTAGCACTCCTGCCTGGGTCGGGATGCTGAGGGAGATCAGCGATGCCCTGATCTCGTGTCTCAATCCCTGCTCGAAGGTCCAGGACCGGAAGAAGGGGTCCCGTACCATGTCTGTCGAGTAGCGAGAAAGATCGGTGAACCTTGCCGCGTACTGAGCGACCGTCAAGCTGCCCTGCCGTAGCTGAAGAAGCTCCTGAATGCGCACCGCACGGAGGGTGTCCGGGACAAACTCTGAGCGGAAGAGGCTCTCGAAGTCCGTCCAGATGAGGGTGGCCTCATCGTGTACCTGGAGCATCAGGCTCCACCATCGCCCTGCTGCTGCGTGCAGTAGGCTCACCACGAGGATCACCATGAGGTCTGCTGGTGTCCTCACTAGCCTGAAAACTCGGACGACCGCCTCCAGCCAGTCCTCGGCTGCCTGGGGGTCCGACTCCCCACGGAACCTGGGTGGTCGCTGGCGCTGGAACTCGTGCAGAGCTCCGAGGCGTCGTACGTCGTCAGCTGCCAGTACTGGAAGCATCGGGGGCTCGGCGGGTAAAGGTACCGCCGGTGCCTCTGCTGTCAACGGGCCCTGTACCGAGGCCTCGTCGCTCGACGGGTTGTCGTCGCGCACTACTCTAGGAACCCTAGCTAGCTGCTGTCGTCGTGCCATCCCGAAAAGGAAACAAGTGCACCATGGTCAGAACAGTATACCTGGTGAGCTGACACAAGTAATTACAATGAAAACTTGAAACACACATGCAATCAATGTTTTCGTTCATTAAGTTGGAAACCAGAAGTCAGGGTCCTGGTGTATGGATACGTCGGCCGCCGCACCAACACTGGACTCCCTGGACTGATAACCACACCTAATACGCTAAACACTATTGCTTCACATAGAAGAAAGATCAGAGTCTGCGGTAGAACCGACCCTCTGATACCAATTTGTCACGACCCGTCCTCGGGGCCCGTGCCGTGACTACCCCAAGCCCGCCTTCCATAGGCCAGGGGCTGGCGACTAGCACCAAGGCGTAATTCCCAACAAAAAGGGAAGGCATTGCCTTTGAAAAGTAATCAATCACCACAGAGTAAGCAAGCGGAAAAGTAAACACTAAGTAAAAACTGTACGAGCTGTGCTGAAAGTAAAAGGGGCCGGAAATACAAGCTCAACTGTAAAATACAACTGAAAGGAAAAACAGCAACTGAAAGGAAAAACTGCAGCGTCGAGCCGTCCTCTGGAAGTCCCACCTGAAGGGTGGGTACAGATAGCCTCCACTACTCATCGGGTCCACCTAACCGCTCCGAGTACGTCCCGCCCTGTGGTCCTCCTCCAGGTACTGTCCTGCTCCGCACGCCTCCTCCACGATCAGCGCTGTCCGTCGTCTGCAACCAACACCATGAAGTGCGGGCATAGCCCGTGCAGGGGTGAGTATAAGCTACTCAGTAGGGACCCCAAGACCCCCGAAGGTCTCCCGAAATCCACAAAGGATAAGCCACGAAGGAGAGATACAATCACGAAGTAACATCTGTCACGGCTTAGGTATATGCCCATACATATACCTAAGTCATCAATTCCCCGATCGGCTCCAACGTCCGAGCCCTAGCACAACCCAGTCCACACAGGAAAGCAAAACGCATACCCACGCAGGATAGAACAACACAATCCACAAAGGAGAGTAAACAGTAAATCCACATAGGATAGCTCAACACAATCCAAAAAGTAGAGAAACACAAGATTCAGCTCACACAGGTATACTTCTTCGGATGACGAAAAGACGATCTCTGATCGATATAAGTCGTCGGACCCACGAAGGATCGATAGGTAACTAATCTCTGCAGTGACCAACACAGGATCAGACCCACACAGGATCTGGCCCACGCAGGACCTGTAGGAGTTGGCTCACACAGAGCCGCTGAGTGTTGACCCACACAGGATCAGATCCGTACAGGATCGGGCCCACACAGGACCGGGCCCACGCAGGACCTGTAGCACTGATCCACGTAGGATCGCTGAGTGCAGTAGTCATCGCAGTCCGCTGAGGATCTCTGCACAGTCGTCGCCGCAGTCCACTGAGGATCTCTGCACGGTCGTCGTCGGAGTCCACAGAGGATCTCTGCACAGTCGTCGCCGTCGAGGAAGCAGTCGCAGCCAGCACTAGGGTTCCTGCACACAGCAAGCTCGTTTGGGAGGGTCCGCTCCACGAGCCGAGAGGCTGATACATCAACTGTCACGAAGTCCAGAGTTGATGTATCCAAAAGTTCTGTATCGACAACAGGAACTCAACGTCGCAGACGGCGCGTCAATCGGACGCCCGGTCTGAGAGTTATTGGCTTTTTCGTCTCAGGGGCACGGTTGGTTTTTAAGGCAAAACCAACCCGACCGTACTCCACCTGCATCCAAACCTCGGGCGGAGTATGCCAAAAGATCCGTCTCATTTAGAAAAATCCAACGAAACAGACGGCGCGTCAATCAGACGCCCGGTCTGTTAGTTATTGGCCTTTCCGTCTCACACCCACCCTGGGAAACTTTCCAGGAGGTCACCCATCCTGATCACTGCTCTAGGCCAAGCACGCTTAACTACGGAGTTTTAACTACGTAGGCTCCCGAAAAAGAAGGTGCACCTTGAGTATAGTATACCGAAACGACCGTCTCGATCCAAGGATCACGTTGCCGCTGACGGCGCGTCGTTCGGAGGCCCGTAGCTAAAGTTACGGGCGTTTGAACGAAAACCGTCCGAAGACGGGGGGTACGGGCACGGGCCGACCCGGCCCGAACCGGTCCGGTCCGGCCAGGGCACGGCCCGGCCGGTCGGACCGGCCTGGCCCGGTTCGGCCGAGCGGCCGAACGGCCGAGGCACGCGGGGCGCCGCCCCCGCGGCCTGGTGGTGCCGCGACCCCCCGCGTGGGGCCGCGCTGAGTCGGGACGCGGCTTCAGCCGCGTCCGAGGGCACCGGACCCGCGCGGCCGCGGGTCCGCGGGTGCCGCCGCCGCCGCGCCGGCGGCCCGCGCCGCTGGCGAGTTCCGCGGGCCACCGGGATCGCTCCGGCGGTCCGATTTTGTTCCCGCCTACGCCGCTGCTCCTCCCGGGACTCTTCCTTCACTGCGGAATCATCAAACATCCATTGCGGCACGTTCCGTCGTCGCCCGTCAATTCCGCACAAAATGAAGAACGGCGGAGGGTCATCGGGCTGTGTTCGTTTGTCCCGCACCCTCCGCGTTAGAGATAAACAAACAGGAGAAATTTAAGTTCAACACATGAACGCATATCCGAAACAATTTTTAATGAAATAAAATTGTTTCATTAACGGGTTCCTCATTTGAACAGAAAAAAACAATTTTAATAAATTTTAAAATTGTTCACAAAGCCAGTTCTTTACTTTTTAAAGAAACAATTACGGGAATATAAAAAGAAAAGGGGTAATTCCCAAAATAAATCCCTACCTCGTTGATCGTCGCGCGCGGGCGTTCTTTGCGGAAAAACTCGTCGCGGAAGAGAGGGATCGTCGCGTCATCGTGGGGAGGCGTCGCGTCGTCGCTGAATCCGGCGTTGAGTCGGTGAGCTCAACGGACCAAGAACAACAGATTTAAATTATAAATAATTAAATCTGTGTTTAAAACCAAAAAGGAAGGAACCTTGTGAGGAAATCCGAAATCACTCACCTCAATGGTCGGTGATCAGAGATAGGGGCGAAGAAGGACGTCTCGGACGGAAGCGTCGTCGATTTCCGGGTTCGGCGTTCTTCGCGTTCTTCGCGAGGGAGAAGAAGAAACAAGGATCCTCTCAAATCTTCTCAAAAGATTTTGGGTTGGTCTTATTTTTTTAATATGCCAACACACGAAAACAGGTTAAGAAACGATTGAATTAATTCGTTGAATTAATTCAACGAAAGAAACAGGCCATTTAATTCACGAAATAAACCGCCCAATTAAATTGTCTGTTAAGAATTTAGAAAACGCGTCGGTTGACTTTCATTAAGACGGGTTTTCGCGGGTGCGTTTCTTAGCAGAAAGAAACGGCGGGGCTCGTGCGGGCCCCACCTCACAAATATCCTACCAAGGGGGTAGGATATTTCTGGATAGCATCCTATCCAGTTCAACTCAGTTCAAGCCGCCTTTAAGTGGCTTCAAGTGGCTTCCAAGTGGCTTAAGTAAAATAAAATAAAGTTGTCGCAAAATTATTTTATTTCTTAACTTTAAGCCCGAAAATTAAAAACCACACCCGAGCAAACGCAACTCCGGAAGAGGCGTTTCTAAGCAAAAACCGGCGCTGTGATTTCATTGGTGCCCTCAGAATTCGATTCCGGGCACCGGTTCAAAAGTTAGAAAAACTCGCTCGCCCGTTCACTGAACGTACCCGAGCCAATCTTCGGAAAATGATTCCGGGCACACCGGGCCTCAGAATCAGGTGCTGTCAGAAACTGCACTCTTGTAAAATTCCAACGAAAATTAAGAAAAAAAAATTTCCTTGAAATTTACGGGTCTTTACATTCCAACTCCTCTAGAATAATTAGTCTTGAATAATAATAGTGTAAATTAAAACAAAGGATTTGAGAAGGGTCATACATATGATCTTTTGAAAACACGATAATCTCTTTCACCCAATATTTATACTCTTTTGTCATACAATTGATATCCATCCATTCTCTATGAATATCCATCCTATTTGATTTGAAAACATTAATATTTAGAAAAATAAATATACAAAATATTTTCAATTAAAGATGGATCTCATCAATTTATTGTAAGAAAATGAAAATATTGAAAAGTAGTTTTTCATCATACATGATAAAAAAACATATTGAAAGAAATTTATAAATATAATGGAGGATATTTCACTATTAAAGACTATTTTCCACTATATATTTTTAAAAATCTTGTATGAGTATAAATGAAGTATAAAATCACATTTACATTATAAAATACTGATGAAATACAACTATTGAATATTATAATGAAAAAAATAAATTTTATATTATTTAAAAACCGTTTTTATAATAAAATATATCAATAGAATAACTATTTCCCAAATAGAAAAATAAATTATTAAATTTTTTAAAATATTTTCAACACTAACATTGAATTTATGAAAGTATAAAAGTATTAAAATATTGATAAATTGATTTTTTATAGGTATAAAAGTATAAATTTATAATGTTTAAATATTTATGTTAGTATATAAAATTATATATTATTTATAAAAGAATATATATTTTAAATAAATATATATAATTTATAAATGTATATAAATTTATAAAACTATATAAAAGTACATATATAATATAAAAATATACATTATTTATAGAATATTTAATTTTAAATAATATTAAAGCATTAAATTATAATATAAAAATGTAAAATTTATTAAAGTAGAAGAGTAAAAGTTATTCTATTTTATCCCATTAATGAAAGGATCAATCTTGATTTTATGGTTAATTGAAAAAATCTCGGTGCACCTTGAGAGTATCATGAGATCTACCTTTGGATTTAATGAAACACTATTTTAAAACCATTTTGAAAAACCTATTGAATCCCCACTCATGCTACATATGTAAATGGTTAAATTAATGGAACCACATCATCAATGAAATGAAAATAATAAATAAAATAAATATACCAAGGGTCCCACACACATCAATCAAGTAGGAAAACTTTAGATGATAAATAAAACCCCCTATGTCAAACCACCAATCAATTAAATGATTTCATGGGATCCACCCTTGGATTTAATATGAGTTAGTACTATAAGTTATCACATTGGGACCAACTATAGGCTTATGATGAATTCTAACACAAGTAACTCGACTGGCTTGCCCCAATCATAGAATCTGCGGCACTCCCCACTAGACCTATACATAACTAGGGGGAACTATAAGTGTTCAACAAAATAGTGTAGAATAAATACATACTTCTCACTTAGTTACTCATGTTCCCATGCCCAAAGTAATAGTAATACCAAGAAACAATCAATAATCCAAAAAATTTCCATTAAGCAAAAATAATAACTCACTCACACCACTAAAACTCTCATAAGAAATATCCCCTTTCTATCCATTGCTCAATAAACACATACATAAAAACCCACCCGTAAAAGGGAAACAATAATAAAGAGAAATAGTTTTTATCACACACCCACCTATTTGAGAGACCATTTAAAGGGACCAAACATGCCTTTTAGAAACACACAGAGAGTCCAATTCCCTATATAGCAATTTGAAACCATTTATAATACATTTCTTAAAACATTTCAATTAAACCACCAATGAAATAAATTTATAAATTAGTCATCCTTTATAAAATAACTTGATTGATTAAAACATAACCTAAATTTTCTTATCCAATAAACCAAATGGGGTAAAAAATGATAAACCTCACATTTTTTGTAATGAAATCATGAAATATTTTATCAATGCATGAAATTTTATGTATTCATTCAAATAAAAATTAAAAATATTATGTCTATTGAGAATTCAATTTGATGACCAAGACACCATATAAAATAATAGAATTTATTTATAAAGAGAATTCAGGAATTTTCTCAAACACATGTTGTGAATGGTTTATTAAAGATTATTTTTAACAAGTTCCATAATTGTGAAGTCCTTGAAAATGATATGAAAAAAACATAAAACTTGATTTACCTTTCCAAAAACACATAAACACAATTAATGTTATTATTTGATATACATAACATGGATTTAAACATGGAAACAATCATGGTTCCCAAATTAAATAGAAAACCAATGGGGTAACCTATCACAAATCAATAGTGAATGGTCTGTAAATTCAAATATAGGATGAAAAGAGATAAAAAAATTAATCAAATAACCTAGACACAAAGAAATAACAAGAAAAAGGGTCAAACCATTCCCTTGGGTTTATACACACACATGTGTGGTGACAATGAAGAAACTAAGGTAGTGAACCCAGTTCAAACAAAACAATACTAAATTGAATGGGGGTGCTACACACACTATTGTTCAAGAAGAACAAAAAAAGTGAACCATGAATTGAATAAGTTGAGAAAAACATAAAAAAATTCAAATATCATACCATTAGTTTTTAGGGCCTTGATTCATAAAAAAGTTTCAGCAAGGTCACAATATCGACTAAATTTCGATTAGGCAAGAGTAGCGACGACAGCGTGGTTTAGCAAGAGCATTGAGGGTGTTGGGGTTCAGAGAGTGTAATGATGGTGGATGTGGGGTTAGATGAGACAAATGATGGTGGTTGGAACAGGGTTTAATGAAAGTTATGGTGTGACATCAGTGGGGTTGGGTGAGAGGACCGATGCAGTGGTAGTGGGGTTTGTCGAGAGTAGCGGCACAACCACAATTAGGTTCTGCAAAATCTTGAAAGTGTGAAAGATATGCCATCTAGTTTGTGTTATTTTAAAAGAAGGGATATTGATTTTATCAGGGAAAAAATAGAAATCCTAGATAAAGAACCTATTTATCATCGCTTTTTTATTGCTAATAAACATACACCTTTATCAACGCTTTTTTAGCACTGATAAACATACACCATTATCAGCGTTAAAAAGTGGGAATAAAACGTGTCTTTTTCAGTGCTAAAATTATAGCACTGATAAAGAATAATATTATGATCCCGTTTTTAGCACCGATATAGGGGTATATTTATCAGCCCAAAAAAACACTGATAAATATATAATGCTAACAATTTATTTATATTATTATATATATATTTTATAATTATATATATAATAAATAAATATTTATTTTTTTATATTTATAACTCAAAAAAATATTTATTTATTTATAATTAGGAAATAATTATAAATTTATTAAATATATTTATAATTATAACTATAAATATAATTATAAATAAATGTAGATATACTTAAATTATTATAAAATTATAGTAAATAAATTTATTATGTTTAATTAAAAATACAATAAATATATTTATTATAATTTTATAATAATTTAAATAAATATATATTTGTGTATAATCATAACTATTAATAATTATATATTTATTTAAATAATTACAAATATATATTTATTAATATATGTAATTATAAATAAATATATATTTATTTAAATAATTATAAAATTATAGTAACTATATTTCTTATATTAATAATTTTATAAATATATATAATTAATATATTTATTATATATAATTATAAAATTATAATTATATTGAAGAAATTTATTATAATATTATAATAATTGAAATAAATAGATATTTATTTATAATTATAAAATTATAATAAAAATATTTATTATGTTTATTATTTTATAATTATATATAATAAATATATTTATTATAATTTTATAGTTATTTAAATATATATATATATATACATAAATTAATAAGTATTATAATTACAAATTTATATATATATATATATATTTTTATATATTTATAAATATATTTATATAATTATAAATATTTATAAAATTTTAAATATAATGAATATATTTATTATAATATTATAATTATATATATATATATACACAATTATAAGTATAAATAAAAATATTTATAAATATTTGTATATAATTATAAATATATTAATATATATATTTATTAATATATATATATATATTAATTTATAACAAATGTGTTTATTGTGATTTTATAATTATTTAAATATATATATATTTATATTTAGTAATAATTTTATTTAATAAGTATTTACATATAATTAAAATTTCATAATTAAAAATATAATAAATATATTTATTATGTAAATATATTTTTTGTAAGTATTTACGATAATATAATATTTTCAGGAGTATAACATACTAAATAAATTATAAATCATAAAAAAGAGTCCTCACATATATAGAAAGCATGAATCTTGGGGTGTCAAGGTACAAATGAGCATTCATGATGGATGTACACATCATATGCATGCGTTATCATAATATAGGCAATACTAACATTTAGCACCCCACAATCATGTCCACAAATAATCTTATGATCATATAGTGTCAATTATACTCACACATCAATATGTGAATATAAATAACGGTAATCATGTCCATGAATATTATCATTATCTCATGATATATATATATATATATATTTATTGACCAAATTCTTTGGAGACATATATATATATATATTTATTTATAGTTTTAATTTTAATTTTAAATTAATTTATTTAAAAATTTATATATAATTAAAAATATATAATTAAAAATATAATAAATAGATTTAATATTTTAAAAAATTGTTATAGGATCATAATAATTTAAATAAATAAATAAATAAATAAATATATATATATATATATATATAATTTTATAAATAATTTTTTAAAAACATTATATACAAATATTGGAATTAAAAAAAACATTCAATTATAACCATGCATTTTATTATTAATGTATATAAATAATAATTATTTTTGAATATAAATATAATGATAACATATATATTAACAACAATTTTTATTAAATTTTTAGCACTATGAATAATTTTGATAAATATATCCTTTCTTAGCACTAAAAAAATTATTGATTAAGTTGTAAACTTTATTAGCACTTTTTAGTGCTGATAAATGTTATGTTTATCAGTACTTTTAGCTAATGATGAGAATGGTGTGGATTTTATTAGCACTTTATGCTTTACACTAATAAAAGTCACGACATTCCTTGCTCAATTTTTTTTGTAATGTTTGGTCAACAATTAAGTTTACCTAATTATACAATGAAAATAATTATATTTAAAACTTTTAAATCCATTTTCCAAATTAAATTCCCAGAAGTGACAAAAATAAATCTAAATCTAATCCCACACACATGACGAGAAATTGAGTTTTTAAAATTAAAATGCTAAAACATTTACAGATTTTTTATATCCAATTTCAATATAAAATTGATTCCAATAACCTACATTGGATTAATATAAATATAATTTAAGTAATTATACTTTAAACCCAATTTAATATTTAATTTAACTTTATAGATAAATTAAATGAAAAGGTATATTTCCATTAAAATTCAGTATTTTTCACTATTCATCAAATAATGAAACTTTTTAGAAAAATCCCAAAAATTCACCCTATGATAATTTTTACGTTAGGAATTTGAAAATTATATTTATTTTTTCGAATTCATTTTCTAAAATTTTCAAAAATCAATTTTATTATTGTTCACAAAAAGATATAAAAACATTTTGTTGAAAAAGAGTATTTTGGACACATATAAATACTTTCCCAAAATTTTTGTATTTGATTATCAATATATTTTCATAATATCAAACCAAAAATATTTAAAAATCAGTAATTAATATTTATATCACTATGTTTCATAGCTAGGTTATAATGGTTCCGTTTATAATATATCATGTTTTTGTTAAAACATTGTGATGCATGTAATGCATGCTAAACCGGCATTGTGTGTAGCATAAGCTTAACATGGTGTTGCGTGTAATGAAACCCCTAAAATAAATTTAATTTATTAAAAATAATAATAAAAACTTGGGGTGTTACACCTTCCCAGAAAGGGAGAGCTTTTGGCACCATTCTTTTCTCATTTTCTTCTCTATTTCTTCTCCATTTTCCTTCAAAAATTAGTTGTAATTCAATCCTTTACCCGTTTTATCAAATCATTTTTTGAATTTTTTCATTCTACATCCATTATTCAATTGTATTGATTTTGTTTTTGTTGCAATTATCATTCAATACCACCCAACATTCTATATTAAGGCTCACTTCATTCATTCTTGTCACTTTATTTAAATTAAGTGTTTGATATAATTTTTTATAATTTGAAATTTTTAATTGATTCAATCCAAATTGTTGTATGATTATGAAGAAAATATTTAGTATTCTTTTTATTTTGATAAACACCATCGTGTTCACCTAATATGGTTAGGGATAGGGCTCTAGAGTAAGGGTGTTTCTGAGCTTAATGAATTAATAAATTGATCCTTGTTAACCTTATGACTAGTAATTATGTTAAAAAACTATTTGTTGTATTATCTTGAAAAACCCTAACCGTGAGAGGTGAAATTGAATAAACTTTACCTAATTAGAGTTGAGTAGGATATGACCATTAACATGTGATGGTTTCTAATATAGAAGCTAAGTGTAATGCATCTAGGTTGTTTGATATAACTAGACCAATGGATAGTTGAAAAATAAGAATATCTAATTGGATTCACCATAGCTAATGGATGACCCTTTCACCGCTTCACAGCCTCAGGCATAATAATATCCCAAGATAAATTTAGGATTATATTTTTCCTAATGAACTAAAATTGACCATGATCCCTTCTTTGTTATCTAATATAAATTCAAACTTCCTAGTTCCAATGAAACCTAACATGCAGAGAGATAATGTGGAATCCTACCACATGGTTTGAATTGACAGGTTGCATGCCTGCCAGTCGCCTATGTGGGTTCAACCCCACACTGTCATTTTACTATGAATATGTAGTTTAGTGTAGTTTGGTATATAAATTTATAATATGATCACACTTAAAATATTTAATGAATTCTTGTAGGAACATAAAATTTTGGCGTCATTATCAGGGACACCATTACCTAGGCACTATATCCTTCGAATCAAACCTGTGATTACTTAACCTTCCCCCTTGTTTTTACACTTTTCTCCCTCAGGTGAACCTAAATGCTCTATCTTTTTTATTGTTTAATGCACGTGTTAGGGTCCTTTGACACATGACGGAGACTTATTGCTCAAGAAGTTATTAATTTTGATCCAGAGATTAAAATATATCTTCATGTACACTATCAATCAAATTTGGTTGACCGAAAAAGTACCGTACAAACCAATCAATAAAATACGAAATTTGTTCCACCAAAACGGAAAGGAGATAAAACCATGATATCAGAATGCACTATAATAGATTAAAACTTTCCATCCATAAGTTCTATTGAAAAAAACATTGTGTTCTCTCATATCTAGGCACATAATTTAGAGATCAATCCTAGAATTATTCACCTGATCTAGTACATGGGGTTGTTTCGTAGAATTCAGAGTGAAGACCCCTATGTGCAAATTTCAAATTTATTATAATTTTGTGATACCTTTCTCAACCAAGGAGTAACATTAGATGCCATGAGACTCCATGTATTCCCATTATCCTTAAGAAACCAAGCTAAGGATTGGATCAAAAGCCAAGATCCCGAGTCAATCATGACTTAGGATGACCTTGAAAAGAAGTTTTTGTATAAGCACTTCCCATTGATAAAGACATGAAAGCACCAAAATGACATCTAGAACATTTCCAAAAATATGGAGAGATATACTGGGATAATTTTGCGGTGCTCAATAGAAATTTCCCACATCATGTACTTTATGTGTGGTTTCATCTTAAAACATTTTATCAAGGACTCCTACTGACCGCACGAAATGTAGTGGATGCCTATGTTAATGGAAGACTCATGCTTAAGACACCCATATTTGGTTAATCACTTCCCAATGAGGTCACCAAAAATGATAGTATATAAAAAAGTGATAGAGAATTTCCTCATCATATAATCCATCAAGTGGAAGAGAATACCCACCTACCAGCACAAGTAGAAGCCCTTACAAGGAAGATCAAGTAATTTTAGTTACCTGATCTAACACTGCCAATATCTTTCTGTTTATAAAAATTCAATAATGTGAAAAATATAGAGTTATAAACACATATCAGGAATATAGGGAAGGAGTAGAAGAAACTGAAAGTGAATATTGTACTTACATCAATTTCAATAAAAAATCCCAGTAATTACAAAAACAATAACACCACGAACATCAATATTATCAGTAGAGACCAGCTCAACAAATGCCTCAACAAAATAATCAAGGCTATTTCTAAAATAGGAGTGGCTATGAACCACTAAGAAATTAAGTGAAACATTGGTTTCCACATCAAAATCCAACTTCTCAAACTCAACAACCATTTCCCTCTAGAGATCAAGAATTTACACCTGCTCAACAACATTAATTTCAACAAGCGCCGCAAAGGAAACCATAATAATCCCCACATACAAAGTCAAATTTATAAATATTCTCACTAAAGTTTTGGAGAAAGATGATTAGAGAATGAAAACCCATGATATAGAGATGTATAACCAAATATTTTTCCTATGTAATCTAGAGAACAAAATTGTCAAATCTCAAGGACATTATCAGACCATCTACCGAGTACATTGCTCAATAACAGTGAGACACAACTGATAAGTCGGAAAAAATTAGTGATTATTAGGAGTGGGAAAGTTCTATAATTTCATAAATAGTAAAAGGGTGAGGAAAATAGGTTAGAATAATCTGATAAATGTGCTACATTCATCAGTGTGGAAGAAACCAATAACACAAAGAAATCTAGTCAAGAAACAAATCTAGATTCAGAAACTTCTGAAAAAGCTTCGACAAAAGTGTGTCCTAAGAAGGAAGAAGTATATATAAAATTTATAGAATGCAGTCTCCTTATTACCATCTATTAACTAATGAGGTAATGTGATATTTTAGGGGAATAAAAGAAGTTTCAAGTCATGTTTAAAAAATTACACATCAATATATCCTTCCATGAATCCATCACATAGATGATTGCCTATACAAAATTCTTGAAAGAATTTCTTTCCAAAAAATGAATATGGTTAACCTAGTAGTAATATCATTAAATGAATAATTCTATACTATCATTTTACATAAGCTTTTTCCTAAGATGAGAGACCCTATAATCTTCTCAATTCCCTTCACCATCAGAGCATGAAACATTGGGAGAGCATTGTGTGATCTAGTAACAAGAATCAAACTCATGAAAATGAATGTATTTCATAATATTAGGATTGAATAATTAAATAAAAAAAGATTGGAACTAAATATTTTAGACTACTTAGTAAATTACCCTTGGGGACTTATCAAGGATGTCATGAAAATGAGTGTATTTCGTCTTCCTCTGCCGCTCCCAACACCACATCCATTGCCGCCATTTTTTCCCCTTCCGCCATCATCAGCAGTGACACATCCACTACCGCCCGTTCTTTTTTTCGTCAATGGAAACCCGATAGACCCGCCACGACAATCTTGAACAGTGGATAGCCACCTTGGAAACCTCTTTCACTACACTGTAAAATTCTATCACTACCATCCGCACCGACTAGTCCATATTCTAGAAATCTGTGGCATCTGAATTGGTAGCCCTCCGACACCTCATCAATCCCATGGCTCGCTGCCTGGAGGGTGCACCATTTCTCGCTGAGTACCACTCGTCCTCTTCTTCACCTCGGTCCGTCTTCCCTGCAGTCCTTTCTGATGCTGTGGTAAAATCCACTTGGGCGCCTACCGCTGCCATGGGAATGAACGCTCACTCGGCGAACAACGTGACACCGCTGCTCGAACCACAGGCATCCCAACCCTATTTTGGGGACTTCACGGGTACTGCGTCACTGGAGGTGACCGTAGCTCGGACACATGCTATTCCTGCATTGCTGTTCCTGGCGTTTGACACTCCAAAAGGGTTTGATGAACCTAATCAGGAAACTGTTGGACTTCAACCAGTTCCTACGGACATGGGATAGCCTAACGCAGATCGGGTCAATTCCCTCTCTACCTAATGTTATTATGCGTGCTGCTAGATGGAGCTCACTGGAAAGACCTCCGACCTTTCAATTGGTGCATTTCCCTACATTTCCTCCATTTAGAATTGCTGCTGAATTGGTGCCAACCCTGGAAAAGCATGGGACAGTTGTGCTGGAAGCCAGGCCCCACAGCTACAGTTGTATGATAACTTGGGGGCTGCTCCATCCAGAAATTATGATGTGGAACGACGACAAATGGCCAAAAATCGATGTTAAGAAACCTAGGAGGAGCATATGGAAGATTTCTTGAAATGACTCCATCGGCACACCTTCTAACCATTTGTGGTTCCCTGTAGCAAGTCTAGTCTGGGAAATTGCTTGGCATGCTGGGTCTGACACATTTGGGGGCCTCATCCAACACCTTGAGGACAAGGTGGTTTTTCGGAAGGGTGGTAGTGATAGGAAAACATGGACTGGGAAAGATGGGATGTACTTCTAGACAATAGAGGCTCTACTAGGGAATCTGTTGTAACTACTAGGGGGGACCATGGAGAATATGCTGGGATCCTGAAGGAATATTCTCGGGGCCCACAACCATTAGAGGAGGCTGTTATAGAGGGACCCGATGGAGGAATATGCTGAGGAATAAAAGGGGAATATGCTGGGGGGTCCACAGGTAGTTAGCAGGGGTTTTTATAAATTGGATGGGATGGAAAGAGCGGGGGGAGGAGAGAATTCTGTTGTATTTCGGCCTGGGGCTTGGGACGGGTTGGGGTTTGATCACCTGTAGAGTCTTTTCTACTGTAAGTTCCTTTTTTCCTGGTTCTTCTCCACTATTTCTTTCCCCCATTATTATCTTTAATACACCATGTGTCACCGTAGGGCTGAGTCTTTATCAGAGGCATTCCCATTATTTTAGGATTCCGATTTATTACAACTAATAAAGTGTTGATTGATGTAAATCAAGGGACATAGATATTCATAGTAGGAGATGATCAAGTTTTTTTCAACTTAGTAGAAGCTTCCAAGCAAGTTGATGATTCTTATGACTATCAATACATTTTTCTTATTGATGGGAGAAATGATTTTATTACCACCGAGAACAATAGAGAGAGACAATCCACTGATGAAGATTAATACAATGATCATAAGGAAATAAGTTAAATTGAACCACTGAAAATGGATAATATCCCACAATTCATAGCCTCTATTATCAATCCACCACTGTTATAACTAAATCCCCTATCGAGAACACTCAAGTACTCATTACTAGAGACTAAAGCTATATGGATAGTCATTATCGGCTTAGAGATGACACAAATACAATAGGAATCATTTATTAAAGTCCAAAAAGGCATAGAAACCCGATATCCTAGGGAGTGTATGACATTAAGGGGTTCAACCCCCCAAAATTTACCCACAAGATATTTTAGAAAAATTTGCTAAACCCAAATGCCAACCCCAAAGGTGACTTACCCCACCAAATGAAATATGGGGTTAAAAATGAAGTACTAAAACTTTTAGATGTTGGAATAATAATTTCAATCTCACACAGTGAATGAGTGAGTCCTTTACAAGTCATCCCAAAGAAGGGATTCCTAACCATTGTGAAAAAAATTGAAGATGATCTAATATCTACTTGAACCATCACTGGATGGTGAGTATACATCAATTATAAAAAAAATTAAAGTAAAACAAAAGGATAATCTCACACTACCCTTTATGGATCAAATTCTAGAAAGACTAGTAGGTCATGAATTTAATTGTTTTCTAGATGGATATTCAAGACACATTCAAATTTATGTTGATCCGGAAAACTTGTAGAGGCCCTGTTTTTGTCTTGAAAGACCTTGAAATATTCCAAATAATATTTTTAGTGCTAGGAATAGAGACGAAGCATTATTCCAAGGCCTAGTTTACCCATAATTAATTTTATAAAAATATTAAATAAATTTTATATCATGAGCACATGGTTTTTAGAAATAATGGAATATATCATAAACAGAGTTTTGAATCAGAAATATGGGACCATAATTGAATATAGAGTGATGGATTTTCCCTTGGCATGACCTAAAACTAGTCCTCATGGGGCGTTCAAATAAATCATCTATTGGAGGGTGTGTTAAGTGATTTATTGAATATTTTATTTTATTAATTCATTAAAACACCTAAAAACTAATTTTTAATATAAAATAATCCTTATAGAGGGCCAACATGTTTAACTTCATTACTCTGGGATCATTGAGAGGATAATTTCACCACCCATAAATATGAATTTGAGAACAGATGATAAAGTGCCTCATGATCCAGGATAATTGAAGGGAGGTGAATGCAATGAATTCTTTCCGTTATTAGTATCTTTGTTATTCATTATCAACAAATCCAACCGCAAGGTAAGACTCAAAATCAGTGGATTCATGCATTATGATTAAAAATATTGAGCATAATCATTCTATTTTCTTTGATCTAGGTCAAATTGGAACCTTTGCATGGTCTCTTGTGAAATTAAAATGGTTATTTAATTTATTTTCCTCATTATGTTAGGTTTTCTCCCTCTATCTTCCATGATCAATTTTTTTTTTGGAAAATAATTCTTGTACAATGGTTGTTATACCCTTGTTTCTTATGATTTCCACCTATAGTTCTTCAATTTATTCATGTTAAGACCCATCTCAGAGGGTCTCGTGCCATGACTACCCCAAACTTGCCTCCAATAGGCCAGAGGCTGGTGGCTAGCACTGAGTAGTCCTATCCCAAAAATGAGAGGCATTTTCCTAAGTACCTAGACACACACACACACACACACACTTCCAAGGCAGAAATGATAAAATGTAAAATCCCCAAGTAAAAAATGAATGAAAACTAAAATATCCCACAACCAGAGTACAATAATGAAAGTATTGGAATTTAAAAAGTGATAAAAAAATCCCCCCCAAAAGAAAAGAGTCTGCAACCACAAGTCCAACATGAAATGTAATAGGTAATGGGGCTATCGTTTGAAATGATACCAGAACACACCTTAAACTATTTGTTCTTGCAAGGTACCACATGGTCCTCCTCTTCCTAGAACAACATTGAAGAGTTGATCATCTTCACAAGACATGATATGTGCAAAAACATTCCATGAAGGAGTGAGTAAATAAATACTCATTAGGAGACCCCAAAACTAAAAAGGAATACTAAAATAAATTCCATGGAGGAAATAAAATAATGTAATTCCACCAAGGAATACCAAAAAAAATAATGTATAGTCTTCTCCACATAGATATACATCTTCAAAAAAATATATCAAGAACTTTTAAATATACTCAATACAATAAGACACACAGTCTCGACAAGACAGAGAGTATTTATAAGACACACAATCTCCATTGTACACAAAGTATCCATAAGACACACAGTCTCCATAAGACACACTATCTTTATAAGACACACATTCTACATAAGACACACAGTATCTAGGAAACATACAGCCATAGAAAATTTTTCTTGAAGCACGCTTGTTCT
Organism: Viscum album; assembly: GCA_963277665.1. Classification (NCBI taxonomy): domain Eukaryota; kingdom Viridiplantae; phylum Streptophyta; class Magnoliopsida; order Santalales; family Viscaceae; genus Viscum; species Viscum album. Next base: position 165,000,721 of record OY728165.1, on the reverse strand, counting down.
AAGTGAACTCACTCATAAAGCCATTAGGCTATATGAAAATTCCCACAAAAACCCACCTAGGATATCTCAAAATGACCATATCATCGTAAGGGTCCCAACACTATATATGGACCATCAAATGGAAGTCTGTTTTGAATTTTACGGATACTTAAATTTTTTTGAAGGGGGTTCACTGGGACATGGACTGACCGTATAGTCGGTCCACCGACTATGTTAGTTAACCATTGTAGTTGATTACTCTATCTAGACAATCCTTAAGTCAACTGTGCCATGAAAACATGAGATAACAATATAGTTGATAATATTTCCAACTACTGCGAATGCATGAAAACTCAGTCCACCATGGCCCTGTCTAGCCACTCCCGGTCCACCCCGACTCGCAGGGTCTGACAAGACCTATCGTGTCTGACCTGGTCCTCCGGGTCGACCTGACCCACTGGGATCAGTATGCTTTGGCAGGGCCCAAACTATCTCGTCAGCTTTACCAGACACATCGGCCTGGCCTGCTTTCCTGACCTGGTCTACTAGTTGGGTAGGTCTGACTCACATGGTCACCAGTGACGACTGCTGCCGGTCCACACATCCACCCAACCATGTCATGTGGCCATCGAATCCTATACGACGCCAGATGCATCACACTACCGTGCACCGCCACCCATACTGGTTTCCAATTATCTTCTATGTGTGGTCCACCATTCATCCTACTATGCTCCAATATTTGAAAAAACACCTCTCTGATATTCAGGTCCCAATCTACACTAATCTAGTGTGTATTTCGTTTTACCTTCAATCCGGGGGTCTGATCACATTTGGTGCCTCCCCAAAAAGTTAATCCATGGTCATGAGGATCTTATGGAAATTAATTCCATGAATAGGAGAGAGAAAAGCACCGAGAACTAAAAAAACATTGGAATTTGTTTGTGTTGGACTCGATTCGTTCTCATTAAAAGGACAAACTAAGAGGATAAACTAATATCCCGATAATCTCACATCAATAAAACATCCCATAACAGCGACCAAACTGCGAATCAATCTGTTCGTGGATTATCCCACGTTCATTATGTAAATTAATAATGGGGGAAATAAATAATGAATCAGCTTACCTACTTTGGATATGGACTGTTTACTATCAAGGATTGATTGCCTTTGCAAATCCATCAAGAATGATCTTTGATCCTAGTGTATGTCATTTCTACTGTGAGAATTCTCAATAGATTCTCTCAAGATCCTCTCGTGAATTTCCAGGGATATGATCCTAAACCTTGTCCCCTGTCTATATCTTCATTTAAAAGAAATAACATTACTGTTTCAACGTATCGTTAATATAAAATAAACTCACTGTTTATTTTATTCAGTAAAACTTCCAAAAACTATTTTTCACAACTGTCCCATGCCGACCAATGTTAGGCCTCACCTAAAGAAAACACAACATTAAAAACTCAATGGTGGACTTATACTTCCAATATAATTCACCAATCATGAGTTACTGGTATTTTAAAATAAAGTAATCTTATTTAATTATTTAATTTACGGTTACGTCCTTGGTGGATTTTTCTTCAGATGACCCACACGTACCAAATTTAGGTTGAGCCAAGGGTAAAGATTCCATTATGCGCTCAACAATTCCCTCATATTTCTGATCTAGACACCCATATAAAATAAATTCCACTTTTGTCAGGAAATCCACACGAACGCTATATTAAAAACATAACAATTTTTAATGAATTATTCTAGGCACACCGGGCCTCAGACTCACATGATCTCTCAACACCTGGTCTCAGAATTTTCCCAAATAAATTTTAAAACTCTAAGTCAGTACATTCTACCCACCTTAGGTCACTACATCCCTAAAAAGACAAAACAAAGGATACTCAAACAAATGAGGGTAATGAGCACAAATATGAGCCTCCCACTCCCATGTTTTCAAATGGAGTTTTTCATGATACCACTGAGCACACACCAAAGGAATTGACCACCAACGAAGGATCCTCTCATTAGAATCCTCTATCTCCACTGAGTAATCCAGAAAAGTCACCCCTTCCTTGATGTCCAGCTCTCCCCAGTCAATGACATGAGATGGTTCATGCACATACCTCCCTAGCTATGACATGTGTAAGATGTTGTGTATGTGATCTAGCTGCGTTGGTAGAGCCAAATGGTATGCCAACTCACAAACTGTAAGTAGTATCAGAAAATGTCTGATGAACCTTGGATATTTCTTACTGCCCGTGCCAAATAATCGTAATCCCCATCTAGGTGGGACCTAAAGTAACAAGTTGTCTCCTTACTTGAACTCGAAAGTCCTCTACTGCCTACCAATATAAGACTTCTATCAGCTCTGTGCAGTCTTCATATTCCCTTATATTATCTAAACCTTCTCTGTAGGAGCCTACACTAACTCAGAGCCCATGAGGGTCGACTCTCTTGGGTCTGGCCAGGAAAATGGAAACATGTAGGGTTTCCTATACAAGGCCTCGAATGCTTCCATAACGATGGTGGAATGATAGATGTTGTTATCTGAATACTACACCAAATTTATGTAGTCCTCATAATTATGACCAAAATCTAACATGAAATCCCGTAGCATGTACTCCAAAACCTGAATGATCTCCTCTATCTCACCATCCATCTGTTGGTGTAATGTTGTGTTCAATCGTAACTAAATCCCAAATGCCTCCAAAAATCCCTTCCAAAACTAGGATGTAAAGTTAGTGTCACGATATGATACTATCATCTATGTAACTCAATTGATATGAACTATCTCCTACATATAGAGGCTCCCCAATCTCACTACTTAACTCTACTCTTGAATAGCTAGGAATTGGGCCGACGTGGTGAGTCTATCAATGATCACCCATATGGTATCGTGTCCCCTATATATACATGGTAATATTTTAATGAAATCCATTGACAACCAATTCCTTTTACATTTTATAACCTCAACAAGTTGAGTCAAGATTACTGGACCCTAGTGCTTAGCCCTCACCAAATGAAAATCATTACATCGAGATATAAACTCCGCAACTCCCTTCTTCATCCCAAGCCACCAAAATTAACATTTGAGATATTGGTACATATTCTCAACACCTGGATGTACTTCTAAAGGGGATGCATGCAAATCCATTAAAATCACCTCCCACTACACAATTAGTACTACTGTGTTCCCTCTGAAAATAATTATGTGCTCCCCACCTTTCGAATATCCATCAGGGGAATGCCCTGTAGACATCTGAGTATGTAAAGTCTCACATCCGGTATCCCCAAGCTATTAATCCCTAAATCACTATAAGAGTGGAGGGTTAAGAACCATCAAATTGAGTTAATATTCTCTATCCCCATCTAAAATGTATATTTTCAACACGACCAACTTTTCTGATGCCTCGTTCAACATCTTTAAACTAGATCTTCCACTGAGAGAATCTGTCACCACGTTCCCCTTCATATGAGTATAGATAATCTCAAATTCATATTCCTAGAGAAAATATATCCATCAACCATTTCCCAAGTTTATATATTAATGATATAATATATACTTGAGACTCTTTTGGTCAGAGTAGACACTAAACCGATCTCCCATATGGCAGTGTCTCCACATCTTTAAAGCAAAGACTACCACCACAAATTCAAGATCATGGGTCATGTAGTTCTTCTCATTTGGTATCAAATAACATGAAATATAGGAAAACATATATTTATTCTACATCAGGACACAACCAACCCTCATTCATGATGCATATTAGACCACTATGCACTTGGTACCATCCTCTGGTAATCTTAATATGAGAGCGCTCATCAATATCTACCTCATCTGTTGAAAATCTTTCTAACAATCCTCCATCCATAGAAAGGATTCCCCTTTCATGTAAAATATGTCAAGGATACTGCTAATATGTAAAATTCCAGTACAAATCATAAATTTTACCCAGCCAAACCAAGGAAACACCACACCTAGGTAACACTCTTGGGTGGCTCCCAAGAATGCACTACCTCAATCTTCACTGGATCCACTGCAACTATAGCCTTTGAAATGATGTGTCATATAAAATGGTCCTATTGAATGGAAAATAACACTTTGATAGCATCTAATAAATATAGTTCTCTAAGAGTGTGTCTAAGACCATCCTCAAGTGTCTTGTGTTATCCTCTTCATAGGTCGAGTATACTATGATGTCATCAATGAAGATGACCATGGATCAGTCTATGTAATGATGAAAGACCAGGTTCAAGAGTCCCATAAACAATTCTGGGATTTTATTCATTCCAAAAGGTATCACCAAGTATTCATAGTAGAATTAACAACATCTGAATGTCATATTTGGTATATCCTTATTATGCACTCATAGATGGTGATAGTAAGATCCGAGGTCAATCTTCGAGAACCACCGCCCCCCTTTAAACTGATCAAAGAGGTAATCAATCTTTGGTAGTAGATAGTTATTCTTCAAGGTCTCCTATTTCAGGTGCTGAAAGTCCACACATAACCTAAAGATCTTATCTAGCTTCATGGAAAACAAAACTGGGGCTACCTGGGGTGAAACACTAGGTCTCACAAAGCCCTTCCTCTACAAATATTCTAATTGCATCCTTATCTCACAAAGCTCTATGAGAGCCATCCGATATGCATGTTTAGATATCAGTGCCATCCCATGGTATTTATTGATGTAGAATTCTACCTCCCCATGGGGAGTTAATCCTCTAACATCCTATGGAAATATTTTCTCATACTCATCCACCACTATAGGAAACTGTGGACTCAAATCATCCACTGCAACAAGGGTCAGGTTACCCAACTGATGAGTGATCAGATTCACCCTCTTATATTTGAGTCCATCTTATGCTAACTATGTTTCATTTTCACCAAAAAGGAAAACTTGGTCCAATCATTATGGGCCCACAATTCTCTACACCTAAAATAGTCCATCTGGGCATGAATTGGGGATAAAAAGTCCATACAAAGAATGATGTTGTAAGGCCTCAAAACCACTACCAAGAGATCCCAATTGAAACTCACTCCTCCAAAAGTAAGGTCACACTATCATAACTAGTGGGTGAACATCAGATCTCCTCTTATAAGAGTCTCTAAGTGTTAGGGTTGAGTCAACAGTTCAACAGGAATATCCAAGTCTTGAACAAGGTTAGTGGAAAGAAAAGAGTGACTGAAACCTATGCCTATAAAAACTATAGATAAGGTGAAAAACACATATCATACCACTAATAATCCCTAGATACTTGGGGTCATAAGACTCCTTAACCGGTATCTGGCCTCATCCCTATCCACCAGCTCCGTGAGCCTATCTTGCACCACCTGGGGGTGGTGGTAGTAATAGATCAAACCTCTGAACACCTCCTGCCTCCCTACCTGATCCCTTACCACATCCATAAACCTACGGACCACCATGCTCTAGCCTCCGCCACTACCTCAGTTTCCCCTTGACCTTCACATGATCATCCATATGATTGGTTGGAAAATATTGTGCCAAATGTCCCCGACCACTGCATGAGTAACACAACCTGTATATTAGTTGACTCAAGATGCCCTGGGAGCCCCGCACTACTAATCTTGTGTCATGGGATTATCTATCAAAGTATTGGACCCAATTGGGTCCCTTCAACTATAGTCAGTTACTTTCTGAAAAGGTATCAACTTCATAGTTCTTTCTAGTAGCTCCCACTGCCAGTGCCTGCTCCATTATAAATCTCTCTACTAGTAGGGATTGATCAAATACTCCATCATAAGTAAGAATTCTATGTGAAATCATGGATTCCCTAATCAATTGGTGTAGTCCTTTATCGAAGGTCTGAGCTATGAAGAATGGGTCTCACACAATATATATAGAGTAACGTGAAAGATCAGTAAATCTCACCGAATACTCTGCCATAGTCTAATTGTCCTGCTGCAGATTCATAAGCTCTTGTAAGCCTAAAGACTACAAAATTTCTGAAAATAACTCCTATATGAATAAAATCTTGAAGTCTTCCCAAGAGTGAGTCATCTCATTGTGTGTCCAAGTCACTATGCTCCACAATTTTCCCACAGAGCCTTGAAAAAGACTCATGGTATAGACTACCTTCTGGTTGGAAGGTGTCCTCATAAGGAGGAAGACATGTATACTTTCCTCCATCAAATCCTCAGATGCCTGGGGGTATGGCTCACCCCAAACCCTAAGAGGTCACTACCTCTAAAACATGTACAACGTACTCAATCTACATACATCATCAGCTGGTAGTGATGGTAGTATATTATGCTCGACAAGTGGTGGTATATATGGTAAACCACACTGAAGTTCTATCTCTGGTACAAGTCCCTGTACCGATGTCTCATCACTAGGAGGATCATACTCAAGATAATGCAATGGAATCCAGGATGGATGTCTGTGTAAAGGCATCCTGTAATAAAACAATATGTACCATGATCTATATAGTATATCTAGAGAGCTGACTCAAGAAGAACATGGAAGACACAAACCATTCCTATATGATATGTGTACCATTATTTTCTCTACCACCAGTGTTTTCATGCACTGAGTCGAAAATAAGGTGCCAAGAGTCTTGGTGTATGGATACATCAGCCTCCGCACCAACACTGGATTCTCTATCCTGAAATATGAACTCAAAACACTTAACACTATTGCAACAAACCAAACTAATAGAGTGCCTATCCAAATGTAGAAATGAACTCCTCTAATAACACTCTGTCATAACCCATCCTAGAGAGGACTATGCCATGAATTCCCCAAACCTGCCTCTAATTGTCCAAGGGATGCTGACTAGCACTAAGTAGGCATATTCCACAAGTGGGAGGAATTTTCCCAAGTATATGTATGCACAGACACATTTCCAAGACACATAAGAAGAAATGTAAAATAACTAAGTAAATAATTCATGAAAAAAACCACACCCCACAAACAATGTACTACAATGAAAATACTAGAATGTGAATTGTACCAAAACAATCCCACAAAATGAAAATAGTCTATAGCCAGATGTCCCACCTATTAATTAATAGGTACTATATCGATTATCGAAAAAGATGTTGAAACACACCTTGGCCTATCTATTCTCACAAGGTACTGCCTAGTCCCATTCTTCCTGGAACTCCATCTAAGTGTTGATTGTCTGTAAATGACATGAAACGTGCGGGAAAATCTCATATAGGGGTGAGTAAAACAATACCCAGTTATGACTAAGAAATAAAACGAAGTAAGTACCACAAATTAATAACGCAAAATATAAACCATGAAGTAATTCCACTATATAATACCACAAAGGATTTCATAGTCATATCCACATAGATATATGTCTACAGTAAATATACGAATAACTTTTAGATATACTCAATACAATAAAACACAAAGTCTCAAAAAGACACATAATATTCTTAAGAGACAAAATATTCATAAGACACATGGTCTCCATAATATACACCATCTCTATAAGACACACAATATCTATAAGACACAGAATATCTAGGACACATCCAGCCAAAAAAATATTGTATCGAAGCATGATAATTCTAAGAGAACTCACTCCTCAAGACATTATGCCATATTCAAAATCCAAAAAAACTCACTAATGATATCATTAAATGATAGTATCTTTATAACGGTTCCAAATCTGTAGTTGGCTTGTCAAACGGATGTTCAGTTTAAAAGTTTTAGTCGTTTGAAAATTTTATAAGGGGGTTAACTAGGCTATGGAATGACCGTGGCAGTCGACCGCCCTGTACAACCACTCCCATGATGTACCATGTTGTGAAAGCTCAAGATACTATGGCGGTCGACCAAATCGCCAAATGGTGTGGCCACATGACATCTCGGCCAACCACAGATCATGGTCAATTTCCATAGTTGACTATAACCTAGTCCGGCTACCCCGGGTCTGCCCTGACTTGTAGTGTCTGACCTGAACCACCAGGTCTAACTTGGTCTACTAGTTAAACCCATCCCACTATTCCCGGCTCAATCCAGACGGGCCTGATCTACCTCACTCACTCGGCTTGTCGATTTGACCCATAATGCTCTCCCAACCTGGTCCGCTTGCTAGGTCGGTCCAACTCACATGGTAGCCTGTGGTGACTGCCGACGGTCCATGCAGTGCTGTCACTACCTCCCACACAACGCCACCACCAACTATCTGAACTGGATACTAGTGACCTTTCTTCCACAGTTCTCCATTCATTCTATATTTCTCAAATCTATAAAATGAAAACTCCTCTATGACCCTTGAGTCCCAATCTACACTGATCCAACCTTTGTTTCTTCTTTCCTCCAATTCCAGGGTACGATTATGTTCAGATCCTCCCAGAACGTTTAGCCATGGTCACAATGATCCAATGGTGAAGAACACCAAGAATGGGGAGATAAAAGAACAACAAACTCCCAAAGAAGGAACCTTGGGCTTTTTTCTTGTTGGTCTCGATTCGTTCTCATATGAAGGATAAACAAAGTGGATAGACTAATCTCCTGGTAATCCCACATCAATAACCCATCACACAATAATGAATAAACCACATATCAATAAATTTTTGGATTGACCCACACTCATCATGTAAATTAAGAACTAGGAAAATAAACAATGAAACAACCACCCTTACTAGGATATAGATCCTACACTGTCAAGGATTGATTTCCATTGGAAATACATCAAGAACGATCTTTGATCCCAATGTTTTTCGTCACTACTGAGATAATTCCCTAAATATTATCTATAGATCCTTCATGATATTTCTAGGGTCATGAGCCTAAACCTAGGTCCCTACCTAGATCTTTATTTAAAATAAACAACATAGTTGTGTCAATGTAATGATAAAATAAAATAAACTCAATATTTATTTTATTTATTTAAACCTCTAGAAACTATTTTTCACAGTCGGCCCACACTAGCCGATGTTAGGCCTCACATAGGGAAAACACCACATTACAAACTCAACAGTGGTCTCATATTTCCAATCCTAGTCACCGTTCATGTGTTATTCAGATTTTAAAATATATTAAAAAATTATTATTTTATTTACGGTTATGTCTTTGGTAATCTTTTCATCAGATGAATCGCAATAACCATTGTTAGGTCACACATTTGGTAAAAACTCCATCTTGAGTTCAATAGTGCCCCCAAATTTTCAATTTGGACACCTATTTAAAAGATATTTCAAATATTTCAGGAAATCCGTGCACACGTGCTATTAAAAAACTAAATTTTTTAGATGAGTTATTCTAGGCACATTAGGCCTTGGAATCACACGCTGTCTCAGTGAATGGTCTCAGAATTTTCCCAAATAATTTCTAAAAATATAATTGGGAAATTATGAGTCATTAAAGAAAAATATTATCCTATAGATCCACAATTTTATGGACCTCCAAGACTAAAAAACTATGGTGGGAGGCATGTGGGGCATGCGATGCACCACCATGGATTAGAATATACTAAACAATATTTCTTTAAATTTATCCAAATGAAATGTGTTTTCTATCTCTAAATTCATAGATTATGAATGGATACTTCATTTGTATTTAAGCGTATAAAATATCTACATTTACTCAAAGAACAAGATACAAGTGGTTCACTAACCACTTATCCATCCTACACATCTCAATCAATCAGGTTTTGTTATAAATATTTTAGCTAAACCATTTTATAACTATAAGTTGAGTCATAACTAACCACATTTTCAAGAATAATTCCTCAATAAGTCACATAGATATAATTTGTAACTTATGAACCCGACCAGTCACCCCTCAACATCACCAGAGTCAATTAAGAATGCTATATAACATTTAGTGAACCCCTTTAATACCAATGTATAGAAATATATTCTATGAAATTTGAAAATACTATTGGGGTTTGACTCTCCCTCTTATAATCCACATTACTCATGCCAAAATTCTATTTATATTTTATGATAAGGTACTTGTACAATATAAACTCCAAACCTATGAAATAATAGAAATCATACTGAAAATAGAATTAATTATGAAAAAATATATATGATACATGATAAACTATTCCCAAAATTTAATACTACTAAAAAACTGTAATGTCCCTAGATGTATAGAATTAAAATATAAATAAAAATATGGTCACAAAATAAAACTACAAAAATGTCCCCCAAATCACTTCTCTATGTCTCCTCAAAACTCATTGAGTCATCCCGGTACGAGACACTCACCTAATATATATCCAATACCATGGTTATAGTTTACAACTAGTGAATAATGATGTATTTACCTTACTAGTGTCATGTTTCATACAATCTATTTGTCTAATAAAGTGGGTGTGTAAGGGCTTGGTATATGAACCAATATAATATCCCTAAGACATCACATGAACCCCATGATTATTAAAATAATCCAATATTTATATTTATTTTATAAAACATTCCCCAATCAGAAGAAAATTTAAAAATGAAAAGTTATAATTTTATATTTCCATAATAAATGAGTATTTCGTAAACATTAACCTAACACAATATATTTTCCCCATTTTGAAACCATCACCACACACTCTAATTTCATTTTGAATGTCCTAAGGGAATACTTATAACATGAGTAACTAAAAACTAAAGAGTGACACTTACTCATGATTGGACCAACTACCCAACCATTATATCACCCCCACCAATCTTGATGAGTCACCCATATTGAATCTAGAATTACCTCCATCCTTTTAAAAACTAACATGGAACCCACACTTGGGTAGGAATTTTTGATTATGGGAAAACATTTCCCAAAATCTATACACAATATCTGTATCAAAGAAAAATAAATATCAATAGAAATTAATACAATAAATCCGTAATAAAATCTTTTCTCATCTCACATTCTAATTTTATTAAATTTTATAAAAAATAACACACACTCTGAAAATTCCACCACTTAACCCATTTTATAACACCACTCAAAGTAATCCATTTTTTATAAAAAAACTTTAATAATTAAATCATTTTATTAATTTAATTCATTATAACTAAAACATAACGTGTAAACCCCAGATATTTGGTATAAATTGTAGTCTATAATAACCCACATACATAAACTAAATATGGAGTAGAATAGCCACTCCAATGTCGAGATCCCAGCCCCCCTTCATGTTTTAAAACTTATAACAACAAAATACCCAAATTAATTTAATATATAACCCATAATGTGACCATCCTTATCCATTAAGGTTTCACCATGAAAATAAAAAGAAAAAATAATATAGGGGAAATCCAGAGAGACTTACTTTAGTTATATCTCTCTCACACTCTAAGATCCAAGATATAATAGTATAATCTATCTAGAATCACCTATGATGTCTCCATACAATGAGTGATTAAAAATACATGTTAAAATGGGATTGAAATATCTAAAATTTGGATAAAATAAACGGTTTAGGGATCATTTTTAGAAAATTACCAAACTTATTGAATAGTCTTAGTGACCATGATTTACTTACTAGAATGAAATTTTCAATATTAATGGTTGAAATTTATGTTACCAGGGATAATTAATTCTCTACTCTAAATAAAATTCAACTTATACCCCAAATGGTAATAATACACAATAAATTGAAATTTTTACTATCAATTAACTCTCTAAAACACATCCAAAATGACTTATTTCACACTTAAATCTCATTAAATTTACTATAAATCAAATATATAAATTTAATACCTCAAAATAACCTTAAAATATTCCCCCCTCATGATCCCTCATATGAAAATACTTCATAAATCCCATCAGATTCCACTGGTTGGTGGACCCTAAAGGGTGATGTATTATTTTTTTGAAAGCCTTTGGATGTGTGATGATTGATAGAGTTTGTATTCATGATATATGTAAATTTATAGATATGTAAAATAATAATTTATATTATTTTGGAAGGAATTTATGGGTATCTACTTTGTAAAACATGGAGAACTTTTGGTTATAATGTTGAAAGATGGACCGAATGGAATATGGATGAGTTGAAGCAATGTAAAAATCATCCCAAGGGTTTTGATCATGAAGGGTTCTATAAATATTCTATGGATTATTTTTTGAAATTTTTAAGAAGTATTAGAGACACTTTAAAGGTACTATAAATTCAATTGAATAATGTTTACAACTTGGAGTTAAACCTAAAAATTGAAAATCCTTGATATTAAGACTTTGGATATTTAATGATACTCCATGATGATATCATAAGACATCATCATAAATAATTATGTGATCATATGAATTTTAACAAAGGAATTAAAAAATTTAAATATATGAATATATGACATTGATCTTAAATGTAACTCTTTGTTGAAAGAAATGATAGATTGTATGCCTTCACCATAAGTCATTGAGGAAAACATAAAAATTTAAAGTCATATGATGTAGAGTCATCTATAGGATGAATATAAGATGTAAAAAAATGTGATAAAGTTGATTTTGTTTCATTATGAAAAATATGATATCCTATAATTATTATTCTTAGTAATTAAAATAATAAAATAAATCAGGCGATTAATGTGTGTTGTAATTCGTGAATCAGATGTAATGAACAAAAGAATGATCATGATACTTACTATGATCAATAAGGATGTTCCATATGAGGAAGAATATAAAGAAACTAATAGATATCCATGTTTATATAATCGATTTAATGTCATTATTCTTACATGGAAATATCAATCCAATTGAAAGGATTATTTTTTTTGAATGTTTTTGAATAAATAGGATGATTGTGATAATTAAAATATCATGTGATGGAAACAAGTCAAGTATTTATCAAATTTTATAGGATGTGTTTAATTTAGAGAAGAATAATGTTTTTTTAGGGTGATTGAGTTATGAAAAAACTATAAAAATCAATATATATTTCCATAAATATTATGGAAATAATTTTCATGCAATATTTGGTGAGTTAAAAAAAGTAATAAATGAAGAAAGAGGGGTTTTGAGTATTCTTAGTAAGAGGAACCAGTACAATGTTGTATTAAAATTAAAAAAAATACACTTTTATAACATCCTTGGTATACTTATGTGTAATTAACATGAATAATATTATCAGATTGGTTTTGAGTAGAGGATTTTACTCTTATTAGACATATTTATTAAAAAGGAGTTGTGTGTTTGGTGATATGATATTTTAACTAATTGGATCAAATAGTTATATGAGTTCAATGTTATACTCTTAATTGAGTTAATTTTGATAATAATAAGGCTTATAAGTAGGTGGGATAAGAACCATAACAAACCAAGGATGTAGACATCCATATTGGAGGAAATAATCATTAATAAATGTGTTATGTCCATTTTATTTTAGAATTATTGTGAATCTTGGGAGAATATTTCCCAAGAAGAATTAGATTATAATGGAGATTTAAATAACTATCCACACTGATTAACCCTCATTTGTTTGTATCACCCCTTGGGTTATCTAGAAATTGATATTAAATCTAGGTTAACTCTTTTATTTCTATCTTGTTCCTACATTGGATCATCATAACTATATGAAAAATAAATTCATTCCATAATTTGATGGAAACATATTTCATTAATTAAAATAAAGGACAATATCCTATATTATTTATCTATGGATTTCTTTTCTTTATTTCGTTCAATAAGGATTCACTGTGCATGTTGAATAGTTCGCATCAACCTAACCGATAAATGAAACATTGAAAATAATTGGATGGATAAGAATGATTTACTGTTATCCCTATCAGAAAATGAACATGGTGAAGGTTATAGTATAAAAAAAATTTAATTCCATTTGGAAAGAATCATAGCATATATTAAAATATAAAAAAGGTGAAAGAAGTGATGCTATAAATTAGTCGTAAAAAATTTTAAAATATTAGAGTATAGGAGGATGAAATTGTTGATGAATTATTTATCAAGTTAAATATGATTTTCATTACAGTAAAAAGGTTAATAGAAAACCTTAATGACTATTATAGTGGAAAATCTAATGAGGATCCTACTAGATAAATTTAATGCAATGATTGTGGCCCTAAATAAGAGAGATCTTAATGAATTCATAATCAATGTACTCCACAATACTCTCTTTATCTATGAAATGAGAATTTGACCAAAACATAAAATAAAAGAAAAGTAAGAAAATGAAATTACTTTTTATTTAATAAAAGATATGAAAATTGAGGGAAAATAAGACCATCCAGATGATGTAGAAAACATGTAATATTATATAGAAACTATTTCTCTCATTCAAAGAACGTTTACAGAATGAGGAAGAGGAATATAAAGAGTTAAACTACCTTTAAATTTATTAATTATGGTATTATTATACACTTATCTATATAAAGGGAATATCTAATAGTGGCCTTTTCAATCCCTCTACACCCATTAACCCACCACCCCATGAGGTGGTTATCTGGAGAAGCTTCGAACAGGAAGGAGTCACTGCCAGTTAAGATGTCATAACATCCCAATGGGTAATAGTCCGATTAGTGATTGTTCGACACAACAATCTATCAGCTAGGTGGTCTATACCCTTCTCCCCACATGGTGAGACCCTGGGTGACCTGATTAGGTGAGTGGATTATGGGAGGTAGAAATACTCCAAAGAACATGCTCCCAGGAATCAAACCTCGGACCTAACTGAACACCATTACTATGTCCCTTGACCTTGCACCACTATGTTATAAAATTTAAATGATAAAATGATAACGTGAAATCGTCTAGAAAAAACACTATAACATATATCTAATATTATTAGTTAAATTTTATGAATACTATTTAATTTAATTTCTTTGGAAGAAACATTCTATCATTTGAAGAAGTTGTGTTTAAAAGTGAAAAATGTTTTAGTGAAAAAGATTAGAAATAAGTCTCTAAAAGAGTGGTATAATATGAAGAAGTGGTGAATCCATAAAAATATGAATCTTAATACAATGGTGAGTATCCATAGGGTAAGGTGATACTTCTTAATTATATTCCATGATAATGGAGATCAAGATGTGTTTGAAAGAAATATATGTTTAAGAGAAGCCAATACTCTCTCCAAAAAAAAGGATAAGACAAGAAAAGTCAAATTCTAAAAGAAAAATAAAATCACATAAAATAAATTGAGATGATGAATTTTGATATTTATTAAAGGGGAAAATAATTAAATACATAACTTCCACTATTATCTTATGTTTAAGGGAATTGATAATTTTAGAAGGTTAAATAATGGCATCAAGAATAAGGATAGGAAAAATAGAAGTATGGTTATTTAATAACAATAACAATAATAAAATAAATTAATAATAATTAGATACTCTAAGTAAGATTAAATATTGGAAAAGGGTTTATAGATGTTTTTATGTAATGGTAGACTGCTTTTTTTGAATCATCATATGATAGATAGAAATCTAGAATGACTGAAGGTTTCAAAGAAATATTGAAACCTTATTAATTATGGAAGAAAATAAATTTCAAAAAATATCATTCATCAATCATAAGTATTCAAGGTATAACTATAGAAAATTAATATGATATATTTATTTATTAAAAGTTCAAAAATAGAAAAATATATAAAGAATTTCATAAAGAATTTTTTTATTTGAAGAGAATATTTTAGGGGTACTTTTAGTTATATGGAATGTTTTTCCAAAAGGATTTTAACTTATAGTATAATATGTCACTTCTCCATCTAAAAAGAGAGTAGGAATCAAGGGGTATATAATAATTACAACTGGTAAATTAGATAAATAAATAAAATTTAAATGAGAAACATTTTTGGATTATTTCAAGAAGTATATGGAAGATATGATCAAGATAAGAACACATTAGATATATGTATTTATTTTATCCTATATCATCTGAATATGTGTCTATATTATAGATAAATGGAATCAAGGTTATATTTGGAAATCTGAAATGGTAGTTGAAGTTTCATATAAGGTATTTGAAATATGAAATTCCTTGGATCATGGGTAGTGAAAATCTCTATACCTTGTAATAAGACCTGAAAAAAATTTAAATTCTGAGTAATATATAGAGGGATATGTGACATTTGGTAATGTATTTTCTATAAGGATCAAATGTATTGGGACAATAAATATTTCAAAAATTCATATTGGTCTAGATAGTGAATTTATTATTAATGGATTAATGAATAATTCTCAAAGTGTATCACAATTGTTCAATGTTGAAAATGAGGTTATATTCAAGAAAAATAGATTTATAATCAAAATAATGAAGGAAAGAGTTGTATTTATAAATTATTTGAAACCCAAGAAACATGGTTCAAGTTAAATAAGTAAATAAATTATTTTACTTAAGTAAACAAGTATATAATGTGTTATGGAATAGAAGGCTAGGGAAAATTGGGAAAAAGAATAAGAATAAGTTGATACAAGAAGAATCTATGAGAAATTTACCTATACTAAGAGATGAAACTTTTAATAGTTTTAAAATATGAGTAAGGATCCCAAACCTCCTTTGCCTTTTAGATTTAATAAGGCCTGGGTTAATCAACCTGAATGTAGAACTATTGTTGAACAAACTTGGAATTCTTGGAATGGTAGGGATAATGATTTTGCTTGCGTCATTAAGCTCAAACTTCTTAAAAGAAATTTGAAATTCTGAAGTAAATATCGTTTCAGTTCCCTTGATTCTGAAATTTCCTCTCTTGAGGATTCTATTCAACAAATGCAGGTGCAAAATTCTTCAAATAATTTCTCTAATGATATTTTGGGTGAGACTCAGCTGGTTTCCAAGCTTAATAATTTGTTGAATCTTAAAGATGCTTTGCAAAGAGATAATTTTAAGGCTAATTGGTTGAGAGATGGGGATAGAAATTCTAAATTTTTTAATTCTTTGCAGAGAATTAGGAAAGTCTCAAGGCCTCTCTCTTTGGTTAGAAATGGGAATAATGTGTTTGATAACAGAAGGGACCTTTCTAAGCATGTTGTTTCTTATTTTAAGGATCTCTTTTCTGGTTATTTCCCTCTTGATGATCCTGTGGAGAGTATTATTCCGACTCTTGTTAATCAAGAGGATAATTCCAATCTTACATCCATTCCTTTGGAATTTGAAATTAAAGAAGCGACCTTTAGTCTAAAGTCTGATAGCTCCCCGAGTCCAGATGGTTTTGGGAATTTTTTCTTTCAGACTTACTGGGATGTCATTCATGAGGATGTCTGTAGGTTGGTTACTCGTTTTTTTAAAGGTGGCTCTCTTACTCAGGGTCTGAATGCTCAATTCCTTGCCCTTATTCCCAAGACTGAGAATTCTAATGAGATTCATTTGTTCAGACCTGTTGCTATGATCAATACTATTTTTAAAATTATTTGCAAAATCTTAGCTACTAGGCTGTCTTCTATTGCCAGTAAGATTGTTTCTCCTAATCAGTTTGGCTTTATTAAGGGTAGGTCTATTCAAGATTGTCTTATTACTGCATCTGAATGTGTTAATCTTCTTAAGAAATCCACAAGGGATGGTAATATTGCTCTCAAGTTGGACGTCAGGAAAGCTTTTGATACTATAAATTGGAATTTCATTTATAAGGTTCTTCATTTTTTTGGTTTTGATGATGTTTTCATTAATTGGGTTAAAATAATTTTCGAGTCAGCTCGTATCTCTGTCCTTGTTAATGGCCCCCCTGAGGGCTTCTTTGCTTGTTCTAGAGGTGTTAGACAAGGTGACCCTCTCTCGGCCATTATTTTTTCCATTGCAGAGGATTATCTTAGTAGATTACTTTCTATTATGGCTGGTAATGGGAATCTGTATTCTATTAGTGCTGGTAGAGGTTTTGTTGCTCCCACTCACTTGTTATATGCAGATGATATTATTCTTTTCACTAAAGGTAATAAGATAAATATTAAAAATATTAAGCGTGTCCTTTTGCATTATGAAAAAGTCTCTGGGCAAGAGATTAGCTGGGACAAGTACTTTGTTTATTTTTGAAGGAATTTTCCTATTTCTAGGAAGAATGGCATTATTAGGGATTTGGGTATTCATGAAGGTGTTTTTCCCTTTACTTATTTAGGTGTTCCTATGTTTTGGGGGAGGCCTAAAGCTTGTTATTTTTCTGATATTGTATGTAAAATCAGACGTCATCTTGCTACATGGAAGGGTAAGTCCCTTTCCTTGGCTGGTCGGGTTTGTTTGGTTAGAGCTGTTATCATTTCTAAGTTTGTTTATTCTTTCATGATTTATAAGTGGCTGATCTCTCTTATCAAGAGCATTAACGTTTCTATTAAAAATTTTATTTGGAGTGGCAATATTTCAGAGAGGAAATTAGTTACTGTTTCTTGGAATAATTGTTGTAAACCCTATGATGCTGGGGGTCTTGGTATTAAAAATCTTGAGGTGTTTAATGATTCTTTACTGGTCTCGTTCATTTGGAGGCTTGTCAATGATAAATCTGAGTCTATGGACTTTCTCCGCTATAAATTCAGGGATAGGCTCAGGAATGGAGTTTTTAATTATCTGGATTCTTCTGTTTGGCCTGCTTTTAAATACATCTTTTCCTCTATTGACTCTCATGCCTGATGGCTTGTTTCAAGGAACTCGTCTTTATCCTTTTGGAAGGCCAATTGGACTGGATGTCCTTTAGCTGACTCCTTGTTGGATGATGATTTTAATGTTGATATGGATGCTATGATTAAGGATCAGCTTGATAATATGGGGGGTCTCCCTAATCATATTGTTACTATTATCAATAGTTACTGTTTCTCTAACAGAGAGGATTTTTGGGCTTGGGAACCTGCTTTTAATGGCCTGTTGACTTCTAAAAAATTTTATTGTCATTCTTTATCTTGAAATATAGGGTGTAAATGGATGAGGGATCTTCATTTGAACTTTATTAGGCCCTCTCGGTCTTCTTTTACCTGGAGATTGGCTCATGGGAAACTTCCTACTGATTATTTCCTTCAGAAATGTGGCATCTCTCTCTGCTCTTCGTGTGTGTTTTGTCATCAACATAGGGAAGATATTGATCATTTGTTTATTAGTTGTGTTTATGCCTCTTCAATGTGGAAGGCTGTTTTTGATATCTTTGAAATTCCCATGCCTAATATGTCTTCAATTCATCATTTCCTTCAAAGCTGGAATTCTATTTCGCTCTCTCCCCAATTGTTGGATCTTTTTAGAGTCACTGCTTCTGAACTCCTTCATTTTATTTGGATTGCTCGAAATAAGATGATTCATGATAAATTTTCCTTCTCGGTTAGTGGGGTTTTATCCGCTATTCTTGGTGCTATGCGTAATGTTGTTATTCCAAGGTAGCATTTTTTCTTTAACTCGGTTCATGATTTGTCCGTTCTGAACAGGATAGGTGTTAAGGGTAATTTCAAGCCTCTGCGTGGTACTTTAGAAGTTCTATGGAAGGAACCTTTTTTTGGTTGGATAAAAGTAAATTCAGATGGTGCTTCTAGGGGTAATCCGGGGCATTCTGGTTATTGTGCTATTTTCAGGAATCATAAAGGGGATGTCCTTGGTTGTTTTCATGGTTCTTGTGGCTTTGCCTCTTCACTTGAGGCCGAAATACTTGGTATTATTGTTGCTGTCGATCAAGCTGTGCAGCGTGGTTGGGATAATTTATGGTTTGAGAGTGATTCTTCTGTTGTTGTTTCGGCAATTAGGATGAGTTTTTATCACTTGTCCTGGAAGCTTACTAATCACTGGATTAATTGTTTAGAGACTCTTTTTTCTTTGAATCATATTATCACTCACGTTTATAGGGAAGCCAATTCTGTTGCTGATAGTCTGGCTAATAAAAGTGTTAATGGTGTTGATTTTGTTTGGTTTGATCAAGTTGCTGATGATCTCGTTTTTTTATTAAAAGGGACCGTGACAAATCCCCCATTTTTAGACTTTTGTAAGTTTCTTTTGGGGCCTGTTTGTTTTTTTTGGAGTGGCTTGTTTCTTTTTCTTCAGGATGGCAGTAGAGATTTGTTATGTCGAGTTGCTGTGGTTTCCCAAATTCTGGGATTCAGTGTGCTGATCTGGAGCAGGCTGGAGTCTGTAGAGTAGCTGGCTTCATTTTGTTTCCCAATTTCTGGGAATCAGTGTGCTGTATGGAGCGGGCTGGAGGCTTAGTTGCTGGCTTCTTTTGGTGGAAGAAAGGCTTTTTTGTTGCTGTTTTTTGGCTAATAAAGGCCAGGGTTGATGGAGATTCTTCTGTCGTGGAGATATCTTTCTTGATCCGGCTTTTATCTTCTTTGGTGGGATTGGTGGCCTCATCCCATAGCCCACCCTTTTTTATTGGGTGTTTGTCGGCTTTGGTTTCTTTCTTTTTCACCTTAACCATTTTTTTATGGTTTTGGTGTTTTTTGTTTGTATTTTTCTTGTTCTGTTTTCTTTTCTCTTTAATAAATTTCCATTCATATAAGGGATTTCAAATTCAAACTTCAAATCCAGTTAAGTCGAATCACTCTGATGTGCCTGGTCCTATAGATAAGCATTCGACAAATAGATAAATTTATTTCATTAGTTTTATAGATGAATTAATAAGGATTAAATATATAATTTTTATGTCACCAAAATCATAGGCCTTTTAAATATTTAATTGTTTTAAAAGACTTGAAAATAAGAAAACATGATTATAATTAAAATGATTACGATCAAATAATATGATTGAAAATACCAACCATATCAATTGTCAAATATATTAATAATAATGGAATCATAAATTAATAATTTTTTCTATATCAAAAATATAAAAATAGAGTGGTTTAAAGGAAAAAAAATAGTCATGTTGATATGGATAAAACTGCAATAGAATAATATTTAACCTTAACATATTATTAGTTACATTCTACCAAAACTACTATAATTACTCAGGACAAATGTATCTAGTGGATGAACACAAACATGATTCGTTATGATTTTTGGTTTAAAAAGAATCTAAAATTTTAAAATATAAGGATGTTTGTAATTCTTATCATGACAAATAAAAATTAAAAAAGTGTTGGAAAATGTAATAATAAGGCTAAAGGTGGAATTTTTCTCATGTACACACCAAATGGAAAATCTTAAAGGTTTTACAACAAGAAATTAAAAAGAATTGTTAATAGTGTTGTTGTCATATTTTTTAAAAATGAATATGTAATCAGAAAATCTATCATTGTTTGTGATGAGGATTATGTTTTCAATTCATATTTTATTAAGGAAAATATAGAAGAGACATAGATTCAAATTAAATATACAAATTTTGCATTATTTAGTGATTAATATATATAATTAATGTTTAAACAGACAAATAAAAGGATAATATCACATTTGGAAGTGTAGAACATTATTGGGGATAAAAATCATGGTTTTTGTACAAGAAGAAAGGTCATGGAAACTAGATATATGAGTATTTTGTTAAAGTTAAATCCTTAGATAATTGAATAAATTATTTAACATAAGGGGTGGATTCAATATTAGAATTAATAATTGGACAAAATTAAAAGTAATGAAACTAACAAACCTGTTCCCAGACACACTAAGAATAATTTTATTGGATAAAAATTGGTCTTTAACAATAATCTTGTTGAGAATAGTGTAGCAATTAGAAACAAAGATATGCTAGTATACATGGGATAGTCACAAATCATATAAGTTTATTTTGATGAAACTTTTTATCCACTGGATACAATGGATTACATTATAATCTTTTTAGCAATAAAATATCATAAAAAATTTAAAATATTTATAATGGATGAAACCACAACTTTTATGAATTTAAATCTAGAACAATAAGTATACATAGAATTTATAGAATAATTTTTTCTATACTTGGATGAAAGTAGAGTATGTAAATTGAAGAAATCACTATATGGTTTGAATAAGTCTCCACATGCATATCATATTATGTTATATGAGTATCTTAGAGACATGAGTTTTTAAAAAGGGTATGTGGACAATGATTTGTTTGTAAAGAAACTTGAAACCACATCACTTGTTTTGATTATGTATGTTGATGATATTTTTTTACTAAAAGTGAAGAAATATTGTGGGAGGGGTTTATCAAGAAATATGAATAAAATATTTGAAATTCCAATTTTTTGAGGGATGAGGGTTTATTAGGATTAAAAATTATCAAAATTGTATATTCCAACTATGTTTTATAAAAAAATATCTTAAAGAGATCTTGAATAGGTTTGATGTGTAAGAATCTAGATGGGTGTCCACACCCATACATGTGGGCATAAATTTGAGAAAGGATGAATAATGGAATATTATTAATGAAAATATTTTAGAATAATGATTGAAATTACTATGTGTTTGACATCCACTACACTAAATTTTATGTATTTTGTCTTTATTTGTGCCAGATTCCAGTCCAATCCCAAGGAATTACATTTATCAGCTACAAATATGTTCTTGAAATAAATTTAAAATACTTTTAATAGTTTTATAATGTATAAGAAAAAAAATGTGTTGTATCTAAGAAGATTTACTAAAACATTTTGGACTCGAGCTGTAGATGACATGAATTATACATCTGGTGGAGTGCTTTTTATTTGAAGAAGCTGTGTTTCATAAAGAGAAAACCTAAGTTAGACTGAGATTTTTGGAATCTTATTATGTAGCTACATAACAAGGAGTGACATAAATGATATTTATGGAGACAAAACTACATGATCATAATGTTGAATCCAATTATCCGCTTATTATGGGATGTGATAATTATACTTTCATAAAACTATCAAGAAATCTAGTGCTGCACTCGAGGTCAGAAAATATTGAAATAACGTAACATTTTTTTATGGAGACGGTTAAAGAGGGTAACTTAGGGATACAATATATTCCCTTTAAAGTTCTAATTATTTATATTTTTACTGGAAATATCACAACTGAATATTTAATGAAGTTAAGTTTATATATAGGAGTGCATCCTACCCCATCTCATTAGAGTGTGTTTTGTTTGAGTTTCCTCTATTTATTATTGTTAAAATATTTTTGTAGATTCTATTTGTATGGGGAAATGTGTTTCCTCAGTATGAAAATTATTTTAATGTGTGTCTTTAGTTTTGTAGGAATGAAATTCATTAAAAAAAATTCAATTCATTTATTTTCTTGATCTTGTAAAATTATAGGGAATATATGAGTTGTTTTAAAATTGAATATTGATTTAATCACCCTTTCTTATATAAATAGTTAATTATATATACATAGAGATGACTTATTCATCATTTATTTTCTTTAAAGATTTATATTTGATTCATTATAGTTATTCTCATGGGTTTTATATTCAATATGGGAGTGAGAAGTATGCAGTCTTAATAACAAATCCAAATTGGGAGATTATTGAACCCAAGAAAATGATTTTTTATTTTTTATATAAATGTTTATGTGTAGTGATTGATAGATATTTTCTTCATGATACGTGAAACATGTTAGATATATGTAAAAACTACCTATAATAGTTTATAAGGAGTTTAATGTGTATCTATTGTGTACAAATTCAAGAATGATTGGTTATAATTGTTGAAAATATTACTAAATAAAACACATATGGGTTAAAGAAGTATAAAATTCATGAAAAGTGTTTTGAGGTTGAAGGTAACTGTAAAGATTACTTGAGTGATGTTTTGAACTATTTAAAAGGGCCTGGAGTCACTTTATATAATCAAATAATTTATTTAAATAAATTATATAACTTAGAGATAGAACTAAAAAAATGGACAAGTCATTGATCGTAAGACTTTAAGCACTTAATGTATGTCATTAGAGAAATGATAACCCTTCATCATAATAATTTAACAGATCATATAACTTTATACTAAGTTAATAAAAATAGAAAAGGAATGATCATTTGAATTTTATATGAAAGGTATATCATTATTAAAATACTTCATGGATCATATAAATTTTATATAATTATTTAATACAACCATATAACCTTAAAATCATATGATGTAGAGTTATATGTAAGAAGAACCTATGAATTCCACACTTATATTACGTTTAGGGAGATATTTTAGTAAAATAATGGGTTTAAATAATTAATATTATAAGTAATTAATAAAAATAACGAATAAATTATAATTTTAATGAGTGATGTTAATAATGAATCAAACATCATGATCAAATATATGAACATTACCCTGGATAAGATTAAAAGGGTTATACTATACAAGAAAAAAGTTTATGTTTCTATAAGACCTCGACATGTACAAATTATATTCCAAATCATCAAGAATAAATGAAAATATATAGATAATAAAGGCATGGTTTTTTATAATATTTTAAATAAATAGAATGATAGTGATAATTAAAATAGTTTGTAATGGAAATAAGTCATGTCTTTAGTCAGTTTTAAAGGAAGAGTGGATATAATGAAGACTGAATTTTTTGATGTTTAATGAGTTGATCCAAGCCACTAAAAATTAAGGGATGTTTATATAAAAATTATGGATGAAATATTAATTTAATATTAAGTTAATATAGAAATAAAAATAATTGAAGAAAGATGGGTGTTGATTATTATAAGTAAGAGAAACTAATATTTTTCTATATCAAATAAAAAAAATAAACATTGATAACATACACTAGAGTTTTTTGTGTTATAATGAGATCTAATATCATCATCTAGTGTCCAAGTGGAGGCTTGCAGTTTCATAAGTGATATTTATTTAGAGGGAATTGTTTTCTCAGTAACGTGAGATTATATTAGGTTGGTTTATGTAGTTGTATAAGTTCAAGGTTACACCCTTTCTTTAGTTTTTTATATAATAATAAGGGGAATATATGTGAGGGATAATGACCATGACACACTAGAGATTTACTTATTCGTAAAGGATTTTATCCTCATTAACAAACACGGTGTTTCCTTTTTATTTAAGAAAATGGAGAAAATATTAAGGGAGATTTACTGAATTTGAAGGATTATACAAATGGGATTTAGATAACTATACACACTGATTCAGCCCTACCTCATTAATTTTCAAACCTTGAGTGCTCCAAACCAATTTATTTTATTCCTCTAGATCTTGAGTTTTATACTCAAGGAATTAACTAAAACATTACCCTTACTTTGTGTTTAATAAAAATAAAATATAAAAGTATTAAGATACTCCTCTAATATCTATTGAATTATGTTATAATATTATTGAGTGAAAAATTACACCAAACATTCATAATCTTAATAAAATGTAAACTTATCACTAAAAAGGCAATTCATCCTACTATTTTAGGAATGAACAATTGTTTCTATCTTGAGATCATATTTGGGATAGATCTTACCACATGGATATAACTATCTCGATACATACACTATTATGTTATCCCATTTCATGAGGACACATCCTAGTATATCTGCATAAAAATATACAGAACACCGGTCACCATGATTTAATAATATCATAATAGACATAAATTCAACCGAATCTTTATCTAATCAAAGTCTCCCTAGATCTTCTCCCCCTACACAAAATTTACACCCTTATTTGATAACAATGTCATTGGTGGTGCTAAATTATAGGATTCTTAAATATAAAATCAATGGAACCCTTTATATTTATGGAAACAATGAATCTCAAAAAAAATTTGTGTTACACTCCCAATATATCATTTATTCAACTTCATTTGGATCAAATAAAATAAAATTATTAGTGACAAAATATATTTATAACCAATCATTCATAATCTAAAACATTAATTTTGATATCTTTTTATATAAACTATATTTCCATAACATATCTTGCACAATCCTCAAATTCCTTCCATAGTCCTCCTTCAGCGTGAGTAAAGAAATATCATCCATGAAAACCCTAAAAATGATTCATGGTATTTTGAAAGGTATGATACTTGAATGATGTAAAAATATTAGGATACTTAGTAACCATAAATAGAATTACTATAAATTAAAAATTCCCATACATACTTAAAAATGATATATTTTAGAATATCCAACTTCCTCAAACATAACTAGTAATACAACAATGTTTAGTAGGACGTGATAAAACAATTACATCAATTTAAATAATAAAATAAATCATCAATTTTAGGTAAAGGGTATTTATTCTTCACTGAAAGTAGATTTTTTACATTCGATGCAGAAACATTAGGTACCATTAAGCTTCTTGGAAATATGAATTGGTGCTTCCCAAAGTGAAACTCATTAGAAATTAATTTTTTCAAATAAACAAAACAAGTGAGGACCCAAGAACATAAACCCAAGGATCCTCAAGGAGGCCGAAAATGGTGCAACCCAATGGAATCCCTAATAAAAAAGGACCTATATTTAATAGGTAGAGAAACCATTCTTTGAAACTCGTTCAAGGTAAATAATCAATGGATAAATACACATCAATATCTTATGGTGGTCTAGAGAAGTCTTCCTGAAAAATATCTAAAATATTTCTCCCTTCCACAAATAACTAAAATTGATTTCCCAATTATATTAATAAAATAACCAACCCTTATAATAAACACATTAAATATTTATAATAATTAACAACTAGTCTTTCTCAACTCTCATTAACAAATCCATAAAATAAATGTTAACACTCCAATCCAATACAGTTCATAAAATTATAAACCTATTATAGTATATGAAATACTGGAACTTAACCTTCCAATTCATTTTTATTATAAGGTCTTATGTTCTCATATTCAGAACGAAATAGTCTCATGAGATTTCCACATCATTAAAATTAATTAAAAAACTAGTCACATAAATTCTTAATCAACCCCTTTACCAAGAGGAATATTGATATTCAAGGAATAAAACATCAACTACATATGAATACTTTAATACTCCATGACACATACATATATGAATGGATGAGATACATTAAAATAAAATATATCAAGGAATACAGTGGAACCAATTAGTATATTTCTACTCACTATCATAATTCCTACCTCATATTAATTTTTTATATTCTCTATAATAAGAATATATAAATTATTTTTTAAATTATAAATCCAATAGAGATTAACACCATTACTCCCAAAAAAATCATCTCTAGCTTGTTTCAAATTCCTTATATGTATCCTAAATCCTCATGTTTGGTTGGAATCCCCAATAATAGAATCTTGAGAAAATTACTATAATAATTATTTATATTCTCAAGATTACCACAGTAATTACATACCTTAGGTTCATTAGGATAACTCATTTCAACTATATAGTTATAATAAATTGGTATTACCGAAAATATATCTTTTATGGAGATGAATCTGAGGTTCCTAACTTTTTATGACTACCACCACTATGGGAGTCATCACACTTTATGTTCTTACAAAAACGAAAATGACTACCTCCATAAAATTATGGAAGAAAAGTACTCATACATTTTGCATCCATAAAAACCACTCTTCTAAAGAAGACTTATTTACCACTGTCACATATATAGGCAATTAAATTAGAATCACCCTCAACAAAATCTCAGGTAAATGAATTTTCTAAAATATAATTCGTTAATATTTTCATTGGTGATAAAATCATGCAAAAAAGAATACAATATTTTAAAAATGAGAATTATACTCTAGAATAAACATTTTATTTTTCTCTATCATGAGGAACTAACACTCTTTTATCAACATCGATGTGTAAATCGAAAAAATAAACCTATTCTATAACATGATACATATGAAATCACCATACAGGATCACACCCATAGTCATCTCAAACTACTTATGAGATAATTACTTGAGTATATATATATATAGTAATAACACAATCAATATCATATATTTAAGAAGAAATCTTATGATTTAGCTGATCCTATTTAACTAATACTTAGCTTCTATCACTCCTCCATAACCTCTAATGTGATAACCCAAGTATTTTTAATAATACATCACTTTTATGGTTTATTAATACTCATCAATATAAATTTATATATGTAATTTAAAAAAAATTATAGGTGTATATCATTCTACAATATATATTATATAATCTTTTTATATCATAATTATACATGTAAAATTATTATGTTTAATTCACAACATAACGTATGTTTTATTTAAACATTAAATATATATCCCTAATTTTTTTATTTTTTATCTTTCTAAAAAATAATTTAATAATTAGATATTATATAAATTATTATTTAAGTAAACTCTATTTATTTATATTGATATTTTTTATATATAATTTTATCAAGTTATGAAACATAAATATGATTTCTCATTTGAGAAAAGAATAGTTTGTATTTCAAATAAATTTTTTTCTATATTCTTTATGGTTTTATTAAAAAGTTATGCTTCTAAATTTTAGAATTTTAGATTGTTAAAATGGACTCCATTTTTGATATAATCATGTAAAAATTATCTTAGGGTAATGTTTTTGGTAGTTTTCTATGCCAGCTTATTTTTATTTAATTACTAAAAAATACAGTTTTTAGGAATACCATATCTTTTATGAATGAATCATGATATAAATATGAAATAATAATTTATGAAACATAATGAAAATTTGTTAAATTATAATAATATAAATATCATAAAATTATTATTCAAATAATATAAATTAATTTTTATGTTATGATAAGAAAGAAAAATTTATTAGGCTAATGCAGTGTTTGAACACCAAATTAGAAGTCACTATTAATGGATTAGTGTTAATACTTGAAAAGGGTAATTATTTTATTATATTAAATATATATATATATATATATATATATATATTATTCTTAAAAATAAAATATTTTTATGTATATTTATGACTTTATATATTATATACCAATTTAATTATTGAAATGTTTACTCAGTTCTTGCACAATGTGAGAAATGTCAAAATAATATCTTAAATATGTTGTCATGATAAGACTGAGAATAAAAATTTATCAAAAAGGGAAATATATGAAAATATGGATTAATAATAATTTATATTTATGTTATTAATTTTATTTTAAATCCAAATAATAGGATAATTATTCAAAATGCTTATGCAATGTCGATGTAGTGCTTCTACAAGTAAGATAAAAGTCACAGATTATGGTATTAAAATATTTAAAATGATAAGGGTGGGATAATATATGGTATTTCCTAATTTTTAGCTATTAATATGAATTATAATAAATTATTTAAAATTTTAAATTTTAATTCCATAGTTATCTATATATTTTTAATGTCAACAAACAAGAAAAACCCTAAAAAAGACTCTATTGGGTATTTATTGTTAAGAATAATTAATAAATTAATATAAATCATAAAAATTTATATTTAGTCAATTGGGGATAAAGGTATATATTGTCCTATATTTTCTATTTTTTATCCACATAACATTTTAAAATTACATTCTTGACCCTTAAATATTCAATATTTTTGAAAAATGGAATTGATTTTTTTCTTGTAAAAGGGAAACCATTATAAACATTACAAAAAAACATATACATTAAAGTAATATCTCTATATTATAACCAAATACCTCTATAAAATTCCACATAAAATATATATATTCCTCTAGTGTGACCAAATGGTCCTTCTTCAATGGGTTTCAACTCAATCTGATGGAGGTGATTCAAATTGAAACATATGGGTTTCCATGAATCTTTCACTTTTTTCAATATTGACTCTTTATCTTAAATCTCTTCAATAATACAGATATTTTTATGTATTTATTTCATTAATAAGATTTTATAATATTTTCTATCCTTAAATTATGATATATAATCCATTACCTCTTACCAAAATCTTTTCATACGCTGTTACTACGACAAAATATGGGTTTTTCTAAATGATTACTTTTCATTTTGACTATCTTCTTACTCATTTAAATAACATATTTAATATATAAAAGTTACCATAAAAATCATTTTGATTATTACCTGATTTTTTAAATATAATATTTATTGATATTTTCTTTCTTTTAAACACTTTTTAAAAACATCCCTTACCTTGGTAATTTAAGTATACCTATGCAAACAATGATGTTTTGATAGACTTAATTTTTTATAGATATTATTAAAAATAGATTTCATGATTAAATATAACACTAATTTTCATTTAATATCTTTATTATTAATTTTTGTGGAAGATTTTATATAATTATTATTTAATTAAAAGTATTCAATCATAATAATTTTAAACCATAAAAACATGCTCATCAAGGAAGAATTATTAAATAGTAAATATTTAAGGACTGATTAAAATATCAAGATTTTGTAATGACATAGAAGAAACATTTTTACACTTATAGAGATTATGGAACTGTTGGATAATTGTTTTTGACCATTTAAATTATACTATTAATGTTTTCAAATTTGTGAAACAAATGAACTCAAAATGACTAAAGTGAAAAATAACAGTTATGAAAATAATGATAAATGATAATAATATAATTAAAATGAATAATAATAAGTAAATGATCTTACAAAATGGAATGAATCTATAAGGCCCCAGCCTTAAACCTTACTTAATATTGAATTAAATGAATAATTCACATTGAGGATCTTTTCAGGTTTAGAGTTTTAGAGAATTAGAACATAACTATTACATCTTAAAAGATTACAAAGTAGACACTTCCACTAAGTCTCCATAAAATAAAAACTCTTAAAAAGAAAGATGTCTAGATTCCATGTTTTAGATAGCATGACATTCCCTTGATCCCATCCTTGACCTTATTCCACTTTAAGTCCTGTGAAAAACATTTTGAAAAACTTGGGGTGAGCATAAAAAGCTCAGTAAGGGATACAAAGAGAATGAAAACTGTTAGTTTTTCAAACATCAAGTAAACCATGTATACTATATCAAAGTAATACCTTCACCTTCATGAAGTAGTAAAAAAAAAATCTTCACTGAATAAAGTATCATTACTTACCTTTTTGTAACCAAAGGATTACCATAAAACCCATATAAAGAACACATAGAATATATAAAGGTAACTTGGGACATAAACATACTTAAGTGGAATAACCATACGGTTGACTTCCACACATATCACTTAATGGAATAGCCATACAGCCAATTTCCATACATACTTAATGGAATAGCCATACGGCCGACTTCCATACCCAATGCATTGGAGGTTATAACGTAACCACCCGTCCTGGTATTCACGGCACCACCCGTCATATGGTTTATAACATAACCACCCGTTAAAATGTCCAAGTACCAGTATAAAATCAAAAAACATAAAACCAATATAAAGGAATGATAACATTTCCACATTTCAATCACAATATATCATAAATATATTGACATAATAGAATCCTTTTTCAAAACCATTTTCAATACCAAAATACATAAAAGAGTATATGGTATTTATTTTATTCTAAAAACATTACGGCTTGTTCAGAAATCCAAAGATCAAATAATACTCGCGGCGGCGGAAAAGGTCGTTGTCACCGCGTACGTTAAAAAAACATTCCTTTTTGTCGTTTAGTAAAACGCTTCGTAGAAAAAGATTCCTTTTGTATAAAAGTAAAAGTCAAAGGGTTTTATACACTGTAAAAAATAAAGTTGTGTATAAAATAAAATATGCCTCAATGAAAGGAGATTGAGACGAAGTCCCTTACCTTGGGTCCGACTTGACTCGATCGTTCTTTAACGTCCTGAATAATAAACTTGAGTTAATTTATACTTGATTAATAACCTTTTTAATGTTCATTATTCCTTTTATATCACTTATTTCCATGTTATAAACATTATGTAACCATTTAAGTTAATAATGTTTGTTTTCTCAATATTTGGTTCTTAAGTCGAAAGTTGACTTCTTACAATTACATGTTGTTCATGTGGTTAAAAGTTCTTTATATCCAGAATGAAATTCCCGATTTGGATATAATATGTATCATATATATCTAGCATATACATGTATTTATAATATTACATAATCATTTAGAGGTAATAGATGAAATGCACCGTTCATGGAGACGGTAAGCCGTACGTACGCATGAACGCTACTTTCATTTCTTTGTCATATTAGTGGAATTAAAACTAAATGAGAGGTATGTATATTTTAATTCCAGAATTATATTCATCATTTATATATATCATTAATTATATATATACATTATATACATGTAATTTTAATAGTACATTACATTTGGGGATAAGAAATGAAATGCACCGTTCATGGAGACGGTAAGCCGTACGTACGCATGAACGCTACTTTCATTTCTATCTCATACTTTAATGGAAAGAAATAATAATGATATAGAGGTATATTATAATTCCATTATAACATCATATATAATAACTTTAAATCCATCCTTTACACGTCCCACATATGGCATTAACGAATCACATCACTTTTAGGGGGCGGTAGTCCGCACTTCCTGAAATGAAGATATCGTGTTTACCCATAATGGAAACCATAAAGGTATGCCAAAAATGAAAAATACAGTAGCTTAAAGAAAACATAAACATATTATATAACATATATAAAAATAGTGACATCATAATGGCCACCCTTGAAGGTGTTAAATGAGTATTGAACAATCATCGTTTCGGGAGGCAGAATTTCGCCATCCACGGAAACCGTATGTTCTTTAACCATTTGATGTAGTTGTGTGAGAGTGTAGCTCAAATAAATATTATAAAAAAATCATAGTATATTGAAGATACTGGTGTTGTTACAAAATAAGTAAATAAAAAGAGTTTAGAGGGTTGGAGAAGCAAAATAAAACAAATGAACAAGAGATAATGAATTACCTTTAAAAGTGTAACTCCTTTTGATTTGAGCCTAAAGGCTTCCTTTGAAAGGATTCTGCCCAAAGGGAATCCTCTAGGATGAGGAGAGGGATGTGGAGAGAGTAATTGGGCAGGGGTTGGCCGAGCCAAAGGCTTTAGAAGTGTGTGAAATGGGGTAGAGGTGGGGGCCTTTTATAAGAGGAGAGGAGGGGCACTTTTGGAAAGTAAAGAAATATTACTTTATTTGAAAATGTGTTTCGGTTTTAAAAGGTCCCACATTGATATAATTCGTGAATAAGGTGATAAGGTTTTTAAATCCACTCATCTAATTGGTATTGGACATGTGAAGGTTTTAGATTTTTCATTATCTTTCCATTTTATTTAAATCGTCAAATAATGATGTCATCACTGCATCATTATTATGTCATATATAATTTAATTTATTTTAATGTCTAAAAATTATAAAACAAATACCATGAGGTAGGAAATCTTTTTAGCTTTCCAATTACTATTTATAATCAAAATTTGGACTTGTATAACCCCACTCAAAAATTATTTTAGTAAAACAATTTATGTTAGTGTCATTTTCACTTTAACATTAAATAAAAATATATTAATGTCATTTTCCAACTAAAGTGGCTCCATGGGGTCCCCAAGTTGGCCCATGGCTTGTCTTGGTCGGCCATGACTCACCCAATAGGTGTAGGACAAGTGTCATGGTGTTTTCACATTCTTATAATATCATTTTTACCTTAAACTACACTAATTAATTCTAATCGCGATTAATGAAAAAAAGTTACTATTCACCAAAAAATTATTTTAATCTCATTGAACCACATTTTACTTCTTAATGACAACCATGTATGTCGGATTTTCAAAATTCAATACACATTAGTGGTAAACTTTCATTTAACTGAAAAATCAGTTTGTTGATTACCACTTAGTGGTTTCACTATTCATCAAAAATTGAAGTTTTTCAGAAAATTACCAAAAATTCACCCTAAGCTATATTTGATATTCCGAATTCAAAAATGAAGTCCATTTTACAAAATTCAAAACATATAAGTCAAATTAATTAATTTAATAATTAATTCCCGCTGTCATGACAAATAGCGTGTTTTTGTGAAACAATAAGTATCAAAAGATTGACACTGGTTTATGTCCGATTTCAAAGTGAAATTGATTCCAATGACCACCATTGGATTAACTGGTAAAAATATTTTCTAATTTCACTTTAAAACCAATTAAAATAATAATCTAATCATATAAATAATTTAGATTAAAAAGAGGTTTTGAATTAAAATACAACATTTTACACTATTCATAAAAAAAAGAACTTTATCAGAAAGGTACCAAAAATTTACACAAAGTAAATTTTGATGTCGCGATTCTAAAGAAGAGTTATATTTGGTCCAAAATAAAGTATAAGAGTGATCAAAACTATATTTAATGACGGTTCACCATTAAAAGGTGATAAGTGAACCTTTAGTGAAAATTAGAGTATATATGCCCTAAAATTGAACTCTTTCCGTATTTTAAGCCTTTATCTTTTATTGGGTAAATGTATAAACATTTAAAAACATATCTAATCATATTTTAGTTATTTCTATCCATTCACGCCGGTACAACGGCTACTTGTTAACAAACATTTAAAATAATATTATTTTATTACTAGTGTGCTACGTAAGTTTCAAAGAAACTCATCGTTGCGTATCGGGTACGCTATCGAACATAGCAACCCCTTTAAAATAAAATTCATATTTAATTCGTAAATATTAATAAATATGAAAATTATTTATTCTTTATTTACCTGGGATGTTACATCCTTCCCCCCTTTTGGGAATTGCGTCCTCACAATTTTATTCACTTATCAAAATAAGTGGGGGTATTTATCCCTCATAGAATTTTCAGATTCCCACGTTGCCTCTTAAATCACACGGTTTTTCCACAAAACCTTTACCTGATGAATCACCTTATTCCGTAACACTTGCTCCCTGTGGTCAAGAATCTGGACCGGTTGTTCCTCATAAGATAGGTTCTCTTCCAGCTGAACTACCTCTGGACTCAAAACATGAGATGGATCTGGCATATACTTTCTCAACATTGAAACATGAAAAACATTGTGTACCTGAGATAAACTCGGAGGTAAAGCCACCCGGTATGCAACTGATCCAACTCCCTCCAGAATTTCATATGGTCCAATTAACCTTGGACTCAACTTTCCTTTCTTACCAAATCTCATCACACTTTTCCATGGAGAAACCTTGAGAAAAACATGATCACCTACCTCGAAAGATAGATCCTTCCTCCGGTTATCCGAATAACTCTTTTGCCTGCTCTGAGCTGTTCTCATGTGTTTTCTGAATCAACTGAACTTTTTCTGCCATCTCTTCTACCAATTCTGGTCCCATCAGCTTTCTTTCACCCACTTCATTCCAAAATGCTGGAGTTCGACACCGCTTCCCATATAATGCCTCAAATGGTGCCATCTGTATACTGGAATGAAAACTGTTATTATAAGGAAACTCAACCAAAGAAAAATGTTGGTCCCAACTTCCCTGATAATCCATCAAACAAGCTCGTAGCATATCCTCCAATGTCTGAATTGTTCGTTCTGACTGCCCATCTGATTGAGGATGAAAAGCTGTACTAAAATTTAATTCAGTACCCAACGACTTATGAAGGCCTTTCCAAAAGTTAGAAGTAAACCTCAGATCACGATCCGATACAATGGAGAGAGGAACTCCATGTAACCTAACTATCTCTTTAAGATACAAACGGGAAAGTTGATCAAGAGAGAAAGTATCTCGTATAGAAAAGAAATGAGCAGATTTGGTCAAGCGATCAACAATAACCCAGATTGCATTATTACCTCGAGATGTCCTCAGTAATCCCACAACAAAGTCCATGGATATGTTTTCCCATTTCCACTCTGGCACTGGTAAAGGCTGAAGCATCCCTTTCGGTAACTGCCGCTCTGCTTTAACCTGTTGACATGTCAAACACTTCACAGTAAAATCAACAATATCTCTTTTCATTCCATACCACCAGTAATACTCCCGCAGATCTCTGTACATCATAGTACTGCCAGGATGAACTGAAAACAGGGAACTATGAGCCTCACATAACAACTCATTCTTCAACTGTGAATCACAAGGCACACATATCCTCTTCACAAACCTCAAAACACAAACACAAACTTATCCAAGAACTCATGGAAAATTTTATTCATAAGGTCCATGAATACAGCAGGTGCATTGGTTAACCCAAAAGGCATAACTACAAATTCATAATGTCCATATCTAGTACGGAACGCAGTCTTCGGAACGTTTGCTTCTTTTACTTTCAACTGATGGTACCCCGACCTCAAGTCAATATTCGAAAAATACTGAGCTCCCTGGAGCTGATACCACTTCATTCGATGGCCCAACATCTGCTGAAGTTTTTGCAAATGATTTTACCACCCCTTTCTGCTTGTAGTCTAGCTGCATTCCCCCAGTTGAGTTCTTCGTTGGACACTCGTTTGCATAATGACCCATTTCATTACACTTAAAACATCTTACCGTTGGCTTTTCATTTCCTGCTTGATCATCGTCCTTACAGTTACGAGCAATATGACCAGACTTACCACACCGAAAGCACTTACCAGACTTGGATAAACATTCTTCAGGATGCATTTTACCACACTTCTCACAGGATGGATATTTGGTTTTCTTACCTCCTTGCTTCTTTGATGAATTCTTCCCCTTTACCTGCAAACTAGACCTCTTATTCTGTTGTTTGTCATAGAACACCTGATCATCGGCAAACTCCATTTCCACCTTCTCCGTACATCAAACAAGTTTTTCATAACTTTTGAACTCACGAGAAGCTAAAGCCCTTCGATACTTTGGCTTTAACCCTGAGTAAAAACAGTTTATTTTACTATCAAGATCTCGTATGAAGTTTGGAGCATACCTTGCCAATCGAGTGAACTTTTCTTCATAAGCAGCCACTGAATCATCCTCCTGCCTCAATTCTAGGAACTTTTTTTTCCATCCTAAGACGAACCACCTTAGGAAAATATTTCTCAAGAAACATACCTTTGAATTTGTCCCAGTGAATATCCTCAATCTCATCACTATCCCTTATATTTTTCACCATCGACCACCACTGATCAGCTTCACCTTCAAAACGGTAAACAGCAAGACTAACCTTTTGATGTTCTGAACACCCCATGACATCAAAAATCTTATCCAGTGATTTAA
Organism: Viscum album; assembly: GCA_963277665.1. Lineage (NCBI taxonomy): Eukaryota > Viridiplantae > Streptophyta > Magnoliopsida > Santalales > Viscaceae > Viscum > Viscum album. Next base: position 164,963,997 of record OY728165.1, on the reverse strand, counting down.
TCCACCCTTCAGCTTGCACAGGGTCAGATGATCCTATGAATGATGGGGGATGTTGCCTCATGAAATGTTCCACCACTGAAATATTCCTCTGCGGTTGATCTGGCTGATCTCGTGCATGGATACCACCACCATTTATAGCCTGAGTCAACTGTGCCATCACTGCAACAAACTGTTCAGTTCCGATTCCGACCATCTCAGGTTGCTGATTTGGAAGGTTATCTTTCTCCTGATGTCGTCCCAACATAGCTGCTTTGTTTCCTCTGCGGAAAACCATTCTGAACACAGAAATATCTTTGGCGAAGCAACATGGTAATCCGTAAATTCTATATCATTTCAATCATATTATAATTAAACACTTTTCTAACTCCTAAAGTTGTCTAAACCGACCTTTGATACCAACTATAAGGCCCCATCCTTAAACCTTACTTAATATTGAATTAAATGAATAATTCACATTGAGGATCTTTTCAGGTTTAGAGTTTTAGAGAATTAGAACATAACTATTACATCTTAAAATATTACAAAGTAGACACTTCTACTAAGTCTCCATAAAATAAAAACTCTTAAAAAGAAAGATGTCTAGATTCCATGTTTTAGATAGCATGACATTCCCTTGATCCCATCCTTGACCTTATTCCACTTTAAGTCCTGTGAAAAACATTTCGAAAAACTTGGGGTGAGCATAAAAAGCTCAGTAAGGGATACAAAGAGAATGAAAACTGTTAGTTTTTCAAACATCAAGGAAACCATGTATACTATATCAAAGTAATACCTTCACCTTCATGAAGTAGTAAAAAAAAATCTTCACTGAATAAAGTATCATTACTTACCTTTTTGTAACCAAAGGATTACCATAAAACCCATATAAAGAACACATAGAATATATAAAGGTAACTTAGGACATAAACATACTTAAGTGGAATAACCATACGGTTGACTTCCACACATATCACTTAATGGAATAGCCATACGGCCAATTTCCATACATACTTAATGGAATAGCCATACGGCCGACTTCCATACCCAATGCATTGGAGGTTATAACGTAACCACCCATCCTGGTATTCAAGGCACCACCCGTCATATGGTTTATAATGTAACCACCCGTTAAAATGTCCAAGTACCAGAATAAAATCATAAAACATAAAACCAATATAAATGAATGATAACATTTCCACATTTCAATCACAATATATCATAAATATATTGACATAATAGAATCCTTTTTCAAAACCATTTTCAATACCAAAATACATAAAAGAGTATACGGTATTTATTTTATTCTAAAAACATTACGGCTTGTTGAGAAAGCCAAAGATCAAATAATACTCGCGGCGGGGGAAAAGTTCGTTGTCACCGCATACGTTAAAAAAACATTCCTTTTTGTCGTTTAGTAAAACGATTCGTAGAAAAAGATTCCTTTTGTATAAAAGTAAAAGTCAAAGGGTTTTATACATTGTAAAAAAAAAGTTGTGTATAAAATAAAATATGCCTCAATGAAAGGAGATTGAGACGAAGTCCCTTACCTTGGGTCCGACTTGACTCGATCGTTCTTTAACGTCCTGAATAATAAACTTGAGTTAATTTATACTTGATTAAGAACCTTTTTAATGTTCATTATTCCTTTTATATCACTTATTTCCATGTTATAAACATTATGTAACCATTTAAGTTAATAATGTTTGTTTTCTCAATATTTGGTTCTTAAGTCGAAAGTTGACTTCTTACAATTACATGTTGTTCATGTGGTCAAAAGTTCTTTATATCCAGAATGAAATTCCCGATTTGGATATAATATGTATCATATATATCCAGCATATACATGTATTTATAATATTACATAATCATTTAGAGGTAAGAAATGAAATGCACCGTTCATGGAGACGGTAAGCCGTACGTACGCATGAACGCTACTTTCATTTCTTTGTCATATTAGTGGAATTAAAACTAAATGAGAGGTATGTATATTATAATTCCAGAATTATATTCATCATTTAGATATATCATTAATTATATATATACATTATATACATGTAATTTTAATAGTACATTACATTTGGGGATAAGAAATGAAATGCACCGTTCATGGAGATGGTAAGCCATACGTACGCATGAACGCTACTTTCATTTCTATCTCATACTTTAATGGAAAGAAATAATAATGATATAGAGGTATATTATAATTCTAGTATAACATCATATACAATAACTTTAAATCCATCCTTTACACGTCCCACATATGGCATTAACGAATCACATCACTTTTAGGGGGCGGTAGTCCGCACTTCCTTAAATGAAGATATCGTGTTTACCCATAATGGAAACCATAAAGGTATGCCAAAAATAAAAAATACAGAAGCTTAAAGAAAACATAAACATATTATATATCATATATAAAAATAGTGACATCATAATGGCCACCCTTGAAGGTGTTAAATGAGTATTGAACAATCATCGTTTCGGGAGGCAAAATTTCGCCATCCACGGAAACCGTATGTTATTTAACCATTTGATGTAGTTGTGTGAGAGTGTAGATAAAATAAATATTATAACAACATCCTAGTATATTGAAGATACTGGTGTTGTTACAAAAGAAGTAAATAAAAAGAGTTTAGAGGGTTGGAGAAGCAAAATAAAACAAATGAACAAGAGAGAATGAATTACCTTTAAAAGTGTAACTCCTTTTGATTTGAGCCTAAAGGCTTCCTTTGAAAGGATTCTGCCCAAAGGGAATCCTCTAGGATGAGGAGAGGGATGTGGAGAGAGTAATTGGGCAGGGGTTGGCCGAGCCAAAGGCTTGAGAAGTGTGTGAAATGGGGTAGAGGTGGGGGCCTTTTATAAGAGGAGAAGAGGGGCACTTTTGGAAAGTAAAGAAATATTACTTTATTTGAAAATGTGTTTCGGTTTTAAAAGGTCCCAAATTGATATAATTCGTCGATAAGGTGATAAGGTTTCGAAATACACTCATCCAATTGGTTTTGGACATGTGAAGGTTTTAGATTTTTCATTATCTTTCCATTTTATTTAAATCATCAAATAATGATATCATCGCTGCATCATTATTATGTCATATATAATTTAATTGATTTTAATGTCTAAAAATTATAAAACAAATACCATGATGTAGGAAATCTTTTTAGCTTTCCAATTACTATTTATAATCAAAATTTGGACTTGTATAACCCCACTCAAAAATTATTTTAGTAAAACAATTTATGTTAGTGTCATTTTCACTTTAACATTAAATAAAAATATATTAATGTCATTTTCCAACTAAAGTGGCTCCATGGGGTCCCCAAGTTGGCCCATGGCTTGTCTTGGTCGGACATGACTCACCCAATAGGTGTAGGACAAGTGTCATGGTGTTTTCACATTCTTATAATATCATTTTTACCTTAAACTACACTAATTACCTCTAATCGCGATTAATGAAAGAAAGTTACTATTCACCAAAAAAATTATTTTAATCTCATTGAACCACATTTTACTTCTTAATGACAACCATGTATGTCGGATTTTCAAAATTCAATACACATTAGTGGTAAACTTTCATTTAACTGAATAATCAGTTTGTTGATTACCACTTAGTGGTTTCACTATTCATCAAAAATTGAAGTTTTTCAGAAAATTACCAAAAATTCACCCTAAGCTATATTTGATATTCCGAATTCAAAAATGAAGTCAATTTTACAAAATTCAAAACATATAAGTCAAATTAATTAATTTAATAATTAATTCCCGCTGTCATGACAAATAGCGTGTTTTTGTGAAACAATAAGTATCAAAAGATTGACACTGGTTTAAGTCCAATTTCAAAGTGAAATTGATTCCAATGACCACCATTGGATTAACTGGTAAAAATATTTTCTAATTTCACTTTAAAACCAATTAAAATAATAATCTAATCATATAAATAATTTAGATTAAAAAGAGGTTTTGAATTAAAATACAACATTTTACACTATTCATAATAAAATGAACTTTATCAGAAAGGTACCAAAAATTTACACAAAGTAAATTTTGATGTCCCGATTCTAAAGAAGAGTTATATTTGGTCCAAAATAAAGTATAAGAGTGATCAAAACTATATTTAATGACGGTTCACCATTAAAAGGTGATAAGTGAACCTTTAGTGAAAATTAGAGTATATATGCCCTAAAATTGAACTCTTTCCGTATTTTAAGCCTTTATCTTTTATTGGGTAAATGTATAAACATTTAAAAACATATATAATCATATTTTAGTTATTTCTATCCATTCCTGCCAGTACAATGGCTACTTGTTAACAAACATTTAAAATAATATTATTTTATTACTAGCGTGCTACGTAAGTTTCAAAGAAACTCATCGTTGCGTATCGGGTACGCTATCGAACATAGCAACCCCTTTAAAATAAAATTAATATTTAATTCGTAAATATTAATAAATATGAAAATTCTTTATTCTTTATTTACCTGGGATGTTACAGAATCAATTAAAAAAAATTAAATATTTTTATTAGTTAGGTTATTATAGGATGTATGAGGTGAGTCAGGACTCGAGTTAAGGGAATTTTAACTCAATTTTCATTCCTTGAGTTGTATCATTTTCTCATTGAAAATGTTATTCAAAAATTATATATATATTATAACATATTAATTTTTTTATTAATTATTTCCATTTTTTTACGTGGATTTAAATTTATTTAAAATAATATTATCCTTGATGGATTCTTACTTCAAAATTTAGGATATTTATAAGAGTTTCTTTTCCAGTTAGACTTTAGATCCAAGATTATCTCTATATATGTTTTAATTTGAGTAAATTTTATGTTTTTTATATTAAACACAATAATTTTTTTATAATTTTGTTGTTTATATGGTTTACAAGTATCCTTATCATTTCAATTCCATTTTGTTTATAATTCAACAGAAAAGGTGTTTTCATATCGATCCAACCTTATCTTTTTTTTATAGGTAATATTTCTACTCCATGTTTAAATTATTATATTGTATTATGGATATCTTTATATATAACTCTATAACGTCTTAAGGTCATTTTTTATTGAATTAGACATTATTTTGAAAATTGTGAATACAATCTGTTTTTTTTACATTTTCTGCAAGAGTCATTTTTATTTACATTTAATTCCTTAAAAAAATTGTGGATTGAATTTATTTAAATCTTTCCAAATGAATTAATTCTCCAAGTTCCTCTATTAATTTTATTCAAAAAATTTTTTTCTAGGTTTTCATGGTTTTCCAAAATTAATTTCTCTTCCCATTATTTAATAAAGTATTTCTTTTTTAATAAAAATTATTAAAAAAATAAATAGTTTTTCTTCAAATTTTAAATGAAAATTTCTAATTATATTATTAATTATTTTTCATATATGTATACAACATTTGAAGTTTATTACTATTAAATTGAGATACAATCAAACAATAAAATCTAATTTATTTATCTATATATATTACGATCGTGTTTTTTTTGAAATCTTCATGAAACCCATTTATTTATCATGGGTCAATTAATCTATAATAGGATTAAAATGTTTATATGTTCACATGGAACACATATGTATGGTTATTATATGTTATATATAATTATAGGTTATCCTTGTATTTTATTTTATTTCATTACCATGGATATATTGACATCCCTTATATTTGTGACTTATATATGGATGATTATTGATTACGAAGAAAGGATGATTATGTAATGTTTTATTTATTGATTTATCTAAAATACTGAATGAATAGTAATTATCTAGTGAGAGGAGGGGATAAAAATTATATATTCCTAAAAAGCATCAGTAGGTATCATGAGATAAACTAGTTTGGGTATTTGGTGTATGTTTACCCACTTATTTATAATACTCTATCTTGAGGCCTTGATGGTTTGAATTAAAACAACGACGTTATGCATTCTATCACTATAAAAGTACGAATTATTATCCATGATAATATTTACATTGTTATGTTATTAAAGGATATAATAGATGATCATGTTAATAATTATATATAACTATTTTATAATTATTTATTTCTGCAATATTATTTATTACTTGCTTATTCTATGCCAGATCTTATTGTATTCTACCCCTTACTGAGCATTTGAGATCAACCCTCTACTTTGTTTTCCTTTCCCCCAAGGTAAAATTAATAGTAATATTAATTATTTTAGGGGTATACTAAGAGAAATAATATTTTAACCATGAGTTAAGTAGTGGTATCATTTTAAGTGTTTCGTTTAAGGAAAAAATGTTCATTTTATAGATATAATGAGTTTTGTTTTTATAAGGGATTTTCTATAATCCTCTCGAAATATATTCTAAAATATAATGGGTGTGTAAGTGATGAAATATTTTATATAAATAATGTAAATTTGGGATGTTTATATTCAGGGTGTGAAACCTATAGATAAGAGTATTCTTCTTCTAGAAATTAAATAATCAATCAACTTACTGAGGTCCCTCTTGGTCCATTGTATTATAAAGAACACTGATTTCCTGTATTAATTATATAAATAGTTCAAGGAAAATTAACAAGTTCTCAATTACTTCAAAAATAGAATATCTATATGGAGGAATTTCATTAATACTATAAAACAAAAAAATTAAAAATAAAATGAGGTTCTATGTAGAAGTTCCCTATACCTAGATAACATAAATAAAAAACATGAATATAGAATTCAAATTATTTATCAAAGAGTATTTTTTCACCATTTTATGATTTATTCCTTCCAAAATAAGGTTTCATATAATAAATTACAATTAATTTCAACCAAATTTATTTCAAAATATAACTATTTTAGTTCCCTTTCGAAATCACTTTAAAAACCAATTATAGGTATTGAAATAATTCTCAAAATAAAATAAACATATATGTCATCCATACATAGGACTACCAATATGTATGAAAACATAACTCATTCCCAAACATTGCAGATATATAAAACTATAAGGAACAACCAATCATCATTTTGAAAGGGATCATATTATCACTTGTCTTATCCAAACTCACTGAAAACTCATGTTTCCAAATAAAGAGGTTAGATACATTATTTTATGGGTACATATAGACTTCAAAAAAATTTAATCTCCATACATATCAAATTTACTAGTATTATAGTTTTAAAACCATTATATGATTCCATTTTATAACAAATTAACCCAAATACCGAGACACTAAGAAGCGATTCATATGTCACATGGCCTTTAGAATATTCCCTGATATCCCGGGGTTAGAAAATAATATATAAGGATAAAAAATACTCATTGTGGGAATTATTTTACCTCAAAATAAGAGAAATAACTACATGAATTTTAAATTAAATATTTATTTAAGACAAAAACTAAAACATAAAAACATACCATTTTTCAACAAACTTATAACAAAAAAATGTTTAGTGAAATCAAAAAGAAATTTACAACCTAAAAAATCCATCCCAAACAAGAACATATATCCACCCTCTACAATCTTGAACCTACAATAACATATGGATGAAATATACCACATCCACCAGGAAAACATATCAAATTTCCATCAGTAATGAATATAATATCCTTTCTCTTTCTTCAATCATGAGGAAAAACATCCACATAAAAACCTATATGTGTAGGTAGATGTTAGAACACAATTTCTTAGTGCTATCCATATATATTACACCCTTGAATTCCCATACTATATATATTCCTAACCATGTAAAAAATGTTAATAAAATAGTTAATCACGTTTCAAAAGAAAATTTATTTTAAAATAAATCAAGATAATAATTTTTCAACAAATGAAAACAACTCATACGAGTGGATTCTTAAAACTGGTGTAACCATTTACAATTCTTCCTATACATTAACTTTTTCATTAGCAATAAAAATTTTAGGTGGAATTATAAATTTGAAATATATACTAAAAATACCAACATATGCAAATATATTTAAATCTTTATGAATAGTCACCTGCCAATATGTTTCTCGAATCTACTTCCATTGTTTTCATCACACATAATGAAACGTACTATTTAAAATAATTATGTTACCAGTATATCCATTCCCGTAAGTTTCTGATTATTTATCATTCCCTTTTCATTTAATCACAAAAACCAAATTTTATACAAATTTTATCCAAAACCAATTTCATTAGAAATTGTTATCTTAAATATAATGTAATTTAATATTAAAACTCCAAATTATCCCCCAAAATTTCAAATTTTTATCAATTCCCATGATTTTTGTAAATATCCCCAAATTGATGTTTTCCAAAATTGAATAACATTCATTTTTATCGAATAATTTTCTTTCAAAATTATTTAATAAAATCTACATTAAGAATTTAGATGAAAAACAAATTAATCCCACAATATGAAATCCTAATACACTAATGAATAATTATAACCAAAATAATTTTTATCCACAACATTCAATAATATTTTAAACCCTATTTCGGAGTTAATTATGATTATACAATTGGTCAAATCCTATCATCAATAACATTATATGGTGATTTTTTTATGATTTAGGATATATAATTCCATCACTTTAGATAAATTTTTCATTCATAGGTTTAGATTAATAGAGTGGAAGACAATGAGATATAAAAAATATATATAAGAACATATAAATTCATAGATATAGAACCACCAATCAATTGTTTAACTGATCAATAATAGAGGTAAACACATTTTTTATTTGTGAAAATAGGTTAATATCACTTACAAGGATCCATAGAGACAACCAAAATAAAAAAAAGTGTCAATGAAAGTTATTGAAGGATAATGGGGTATTTTGAAAGATACAATGTGCAACCCAAACCTGACCACACCAACCATGTTATATGCAATTCATGAAAGAGAAACCTAGATTTCATGGTGTCACTACATGGTCTATGTAACTATGAACCTGACTATGAATCCATATACATATGAAAATATGGAATGAATTTTTGTATAAAATAGTATAGGAGACCATGAAACTAACTATGTATTATTCTCTACCCCTTAAAAAATTAAAATTTAACTAAGAATCCACTAAAACTCAAACAAGACCTACATTCCAAGTCTAGGGTGTTACATGATATTGAGAGTATAATTTATTAATATGAGAGAATATAAAAAATCATAACTAATGAAAAATGGGGTATATCAATATTAAAGAGAAAACATAATAAAACAAAGAGTGAATAATATGCGTTATGTGAGTGTATAATAGTTGTAAAAGACCAAGTTATATATTTAAATCTTCTCAATTTTTTTATTCCAATGTTTAAAAGTAAGAAATGGTTTACAATAAGATATATGATATAATATATTGATTTTTTTTAAAAAATTTAGTCATATTTATTAAATCCATACATTCTAAAAAACCTTTATTAAATGATATGGGAACATATAAGATATAAAATGTTTTTTGAAACATGGTTACATTAATTAAACAAAGATATTTAAGGTTAGGAAAACCAATAATACGTAATTTAAATTCGAATAACACATCCTTTTTTCTTTTTCTGTATTTATTAATTACTTATTTAATTTATTTAATGAAAGGTTTCTAAATATTGTGTAATTTTTTTAACACATGTAAATGAATATTGAGTTTTTATGTTAAAAATTAAAACTATTAAGTGAAGAACAATGTATAATTTCTGTTTTGTTTTGGTTCTTAAATCATTTATAAACTTATGAAAACATAAATTACAATATAATTTAGAGGAGGATGGAACAAAGAGTCCCATACTCCATCACTGACTATATTATTTTATATCTTCCACAATTAATTGGATTATTTATATTCACCCACCCTCATAAGAAAAACTATTTAAATATCATCATGGATAAATTGATCACTCAATTTTTCTTAATGGGGTTAACTACCATAAAATAATTCTTCCACTTCATTATATATATTATAAAAGTTTCCCAATTTTTATGGACAATAAAACTCCACCCTTTATCGACTCTATCATATTTATAATATATATTTCGTATCATAAATAAAAAATATATTGATCTTTTTATTCATGATCTTCCTTATTGATTAACCACAACAAGTTAATGTATGCCAATTTTGGAAAAAATTTTCTTACACACTTATAAATATGATCCCAATTTAATTTTAATAACAAAAATTAAAAAAGTTCCATGAAAATTTAATTTTATATTTTCAATTAACTTTTCATAGTATCTATAATTTTTCAATTTTTTGAAGATAAATATGATTTATGTTTTCAAAAATCTTTTATAAAATTGTACAAGAAACATGAATGCAATAATAACATAATAATAAAATAATCTATATTTATTTGATGTTCATGAAACTATATATTCGAAATCACATATCACTCTAGATTTATTATCAACATTCATGATCAACATGAATAAATATAGAATACTATTAGTTACACAATATAATTTTATCACTATATTATAAATATAAAAATTATTTTCAAATCACATGATGTGAAAATCAATTAATAATTTCTTTGAAAATATATTTTTTTACCTATTTATCATTTTTATTTGACTTTAGAGTCGCCACATTTTTTATCTTTAATTATTTAATGAAATGATCTATAATATCATTATTGAGTATAAAAAATTTATATGATTGTATGATATGTATTTGTGTCTATGAAATAGAGATTATTTTGCCAAATACTAACTATAACATTGTAAATTTTTATGATTTACCAAAGGGATTAAATTTATTCTCCTTACCATCAATACAATGAGCTTGATATTATAATTTTTCAATAATATCCAAATATCTTAAACAAAATGTGAGATAACCTTTTTGTATATAACCAAAATAATATAGCCTTCGAGTTGAGATTTTTTCTTATATAAGACTTAAAATTATCTTGATATCTAATGGTAAAACTAACCAATCATAATAAATAATATATATAAACATTTCAAAAAATATAATCTAGATTTATAAAAAAGTAAGATGATAGTGTGAATCTATGCGATACATCCATTAATAATGTTTTTTTTAAAAACTTATACTTCCTCAATCAAATGAATAGGTAGATATATCATTATAGTGATAATTATAGAGGAAGTATCATCTCCATATGACAAAGTAAGAGAACTTTTTTTAATAATGTTTTTCAATATCAATGGAATTTAGTATTTTTCTCAAAAATCAATATGAGGAATTAGAAAAAATAGATTTAAAAATATTGTTATTCGATTATATAATAAATTACATAGTTCCAAAGGTAGACATTTGTCCATCAAAATATACGAGTAAGAAATTTTAGGTCTATAAAATTCTGTTTTTTTGAGTTAACTCATCAATTTTTTTTACATGCGTATCCTTAAATTACTTTCATATTTTTTAGTATTTGAAAGAAAATAAAATTTACCTAATTTTTCAAGGGTAAAATTAATATTGGACATTTTTTATTCAGTAAACCTACAAATAATGATTTATAATCATTTTTAAGACCCTATAAGCATTACAATGATCATTTTATTTCATATTCTCATTTGGAATTGTAAAATACAAATGATCACATATAATATTTTCTATTTACATTATTTCATTATTATGATACAACAATAGAAATTACCGAAAATTCAGTTGGAAAAAATACTCAATTTCATTAATTTCTATGTTTTAATTACATCTAACTTGGTTAAACATATTTTCCCAGAAATTTTCAACTAATTTTATTTCCCTAATTTTTTCTTCATATTTGATAACTTGATATTATTTTAAAAACTAATAATAATTTCGATGGTGGAAAATAATTATCCCATCCATAAAATAAGGACTTATTAAACTAAATATATATTATGTATATAGGAATAAAATATTAAATATGAGTCAATTGTTTTTTGTTATAATATAATATTATAAACACTATATAGAGTTTCAAATTATACACGCTTGGAAAAAGTGATCACTTGATCCATCCATGTTTCAAGCTCTAAGAAATTAACTGATGATCAATGTCAGAGGAGTACAAATTTCAAATATTTTAGTCATGACTATATAATTTGTATCAACACCCATTACCAATTACTATTACAATTATTTTATAAGAAGTTAAAGGTATACATTGATTTCATTAGTAGGTACTTCATTTCATAGAATAATAAAAAAACCACAAAAGAATTTAGTGGGATACACATCCTTGGAGGTAGACTGTAAGGTATAAAAAATAACTATCCATATGCTAAAAGTTATACATAGATTCCTAAACAGGTTAAACCCATTATTAAAAAATACCAGGTAGAAATTTATAGGATCCAAAAATAAATTTGGATATAAGGAATTAATGAATTTTTATGCTTTCAATTTTTTTTAATTTTTTAGAAACCTAACATGACACGTCATTTTCCTTATCATAATAAATGAAAATAATAATCATTACAATGATGGTTTTAATTGAATATGTCTTAAAACAATTATTATTTTTATTTATCTTATTCTATATATTATTTTATTTTAATATTCCATCATAATTCATATATTTCCATTAAAAGTATGATATAATTTACACTTGTCTTTACCTAAATCTTCTCCCTAATACAACTTGTAATAATATAGATACATATATATTCTTGTATATTTAAGAATAATATTATTAAAAACTTTTCTCAAAACATAAAAGGCATCAGGTGTCTTAGAGTTGAAAATAATTCATGCTAAAAATGTAATACCATAGACATTTATTTATCTATAACTCCATATAAGTCCTTGATATGGAAAATTTTTATCAGAAAGGATAGTTTTATATATTTTTTATCCTCTTCATACAACTCATGATTTCTATCTTCCACTAATTCGGTAATCTTATTTGACTTATCAGTTATCCACACATTTGAATTTATAACCATAAAATAAGGCATATAATCCACATATATGTAAAGATCTTATTCATGTTGTGTTCTGGTTTTCAAGACTTATTAATATATATTTTAATTTCATTCTCTTCTATCAAGGTAATATATTGTTCATTCTGAATATTTACATAAATGTTACTTTCTATGTTTTTCAATTACCCATTTCAAATATATATCACATATCAAGGAAGAAACTGCTTCAATATCAAGTGGTCATAAAATTCACATCCCTTTAACCTTTATCTAAATTTATAGTTAATTCATATGAATTTTATTCTTCTATCTACTAATAAATTTTCAATTGAAGAAATTTAAAAACATCAGTAACCCATTATCATAATGACGTGTATTATAGGTTAACATGATACATATTTTTACAATTCTTATCATATTAATAAATGTATATATTTAAAACATAACTTATATTTGTTGAATAAAATCCTATAAAAATAAAACATAGGCTTAATTGAATAAAATTTTTTAATATCATAAAACATATTTGTATTTTTAATTTTTGAGTAAGAAAAAATAATAAAATACAATATAATTATAATTAATTGACATTATGATTTTATATTTTTGGATATAAATATATTATATAATATGTTGAAATCAATAGAAAATCCTGAATATGGAAATAATATTTTGAGGATAATTTTAATTGATACATTTTTGGTAGGAAGAAATAGTTTTTTTCTATTAGAGGATGGTTGATTATAGTGAAAAAAATATTATATAAATCACACTATTGGATATAAATTTTTCATTTTATAAAACATGTGCATAATAAAATTTACATGAAATAATGAATATACCATAAATATTAATAAAATAATATTGTAATAAAAAACATGTTAATTATTACTCATGTGAATCATAAATTGACTTCTATTTTGACTTTTTTTATTGGGACTTCAATTGTTCCAACTAAAATAGTATCATATGTAATAGAAATGATATCCTTTGATATTTAACGTTTATGGTATAAAAATATCAAATAATTTATGAAAAAAGAAAATATTTAAAATCAAATATTTAAATAATAAATAAAAAAATTCATTGAAGAAATAAATCAAAATTAAAATTCCATATACTCATCATCATTAAATAATATAAAAAAATCATAAGATGTAATTTTTATATAAAATTAAACTCATAAAACAAAACCACTAAAAATTAAATAAAAAAATATTTTATATTAAAATAGTAATTATTTTAAAATGTATTCATTTAAAAATGAAAAACAAAAATAAGAAACATGAATGCATTAAAACAGAACAACTCAAAATTTTAATAACTAAATGTAAAATTTTTACCCTAACAAAGAACAAAAAATAATCATAAAAAATAAAGTAATAATCATTAATAAAATATGAATAGAATGTTATAAAGGAAACCCAAAGGGATAAAATTTGGATTGAAAGTGGTCGAAGAGGGAATAAGAGGGAAAAAATAAGACTTTAAGGGAATAGAGTTGGATTATAGGGGGGAAATAGGGAAATATATGGCCATTATTGGTTGGATGTATTTGTCAAAGATGGAAATGAAGCACCAACATTACAAGAGGATGAAGTCAGAAAAATTTGGGATTATGAAGGAGAAGAGATAAAATAAAAGGGAGATCAAGAATATAGGGTTTAATTCTTGGTTGATTTATAAAAAATAACTTCAAATTTTAGGTTTTTTATGGTCATATTTAACAAAAACTAAAAAATAATAGAAACATTTATGAATATCAAAATTTCTAATTCATGGAATTTATTTAAAATTCCCCTGTCAAACAAAAATAGTTATGATTTTTTTAAAGTGATAATAAGATGATGTGATTTTAGGAATGGTGTTAAAATATATATAATAGAACTCATTATAAATTATAGTACACTCTACTATATATCCAAGAGTTATATATAATATATATAATATTATTGTCTACTTAAATATCTATGTGATGAGAGAAAAATTAAAGTGCTATAAAAGCATTATTAAGTATTGATTTTGGCCCACTAATAAATATAATTTCTAAGGGTTCTTCATTTTAGTGAGATTATATTCAAAAAATTACTTATGTAATACTTTTAAAGCATGATAAACACTTGAAAAATAATAATTTAGATGTATCGTATAAACAAAAAAATAGGCTAATTATTAAGATCTATCCATTAGAATGAAAATATACATAGAAATAGTTTCCTTGAATAGTATTTAACTCTATAAGTCTTCCCAATTATATGAGGTTGGATATAAAGTAATTATATATTATAAAAATAAATCAATCTTATTGGACTCATAGTATGAGATACTATTTTTGAATTGAACATGTTTCGGATTATAAAGGCTCAATTGAAAAAAGAAAAATAAATATGTTAGATATAAATATTCATGTATGCATTGAAGTGAAGGGTAGAAACATTTATCTAGGAAAAATGAACTATATTTTCCATGTTAAATTGGATATTGAATTTGTTTTTATTATGCCGTGAATTAAAATTTCATTTATTTTTATTTTTTAATAAGAATGGTATTTTTTTATGATTAAGTTGAAAATTTATTTTATATTTTTGAATGAAGGTTAGGACATATGGTTAAAAATATATATTAAGTACCTAGATATTTTAATATATAACCTAATAAATTAGACGATCAAGGTTTATTGATAATGAAATTTCTAATTCATGAATTTAGTTACATAAAAAAGAAATTAATTTGTAATCAATTAGATGTATTGGTGGCATCATTTTATTTTTCACTATAAATATTAAATTTTCGAAATTGTGAAAATTTAGTATATAGGAAACCTGAAAATAATATAATACGAAATGATAATAGATTAGAGTGTGTTTCCATTGTTATGAGACTAAAAAAATGTTAGGTGAACCAAAACATCAAAAATAAATTGTATCATATATCTTGGACAAGAGTATGCTCAAGGACCCTTCTTAAAAACCAAGGAGAATGAAAACATAAATGAAAACGGTTCTTACTAGGCTACATAAAAGGTAATGGATGCTATAAAAAATATTCTACATTATACACAAGATGGTGATTGACTAAATTAAACAACAAGGACATGTTCCAATAGTGAATAAGAAAAAGAAGGCCAATGTAGACCACTAAGGAATGAACCCATGATTGATGATTTGAAGAAACCATTGACACATAATTTTGATGGCATAGAACACAATTTCTGAGCTAAGATCATGGTATTTGATGGTGAGGGAAAATGAGAAAAACCTGGTGCAAAACCCCCTATATGGATAAAAAACAAACACACTCTCAAAAAAAGAAAATGAAAAAAGGTTCAAGACTAAAACCAATCAAAACTAGAAGATAAGGCTATGATCCATCCAAAAAATGCTATCAATTTGATATATAATGATTTTGAAACCATTTTTGGAGATGTGGGAAGAATATTAAAAGCATTGGGAAACACCAAGAATCACCATATACACCCACCCTCTATTAATCAAAAATGAGAAGAACATCAATGTGGATTATGCTATAAATGACCCCATATCACATTAAATGATTACAAAAAGTAACCATTATCCCATAAAATGATTAACATGGGTTTTTGGATAGCATTGGATCACTAGAAACATATTAACCATAAAAAATAATTAGAGAATTTTCACATATATGGGAAATAAAAAAGATATTTTTGAAATATAGAGATTGGGAAACCATTTATCAATCCATAGATAAGGGGTAGAATGTTTTAGAAAAATGTGCGGGTGTTATTTTAAAAAGTACCTTCTTTAAAATTTTATTAAAGAAGGAAATGTCTCAGAAATTTCCCTCTTTGAATTAAATTCAAATAAAGTGATGTCTTAGACATTATTATATTTGGGAAATATTCAAAGGCTCTATCCTACCCAACATATTCCTTTTTTATTTTTTAATTTTAATTTAAAAAATAATTAATATTTATCTTGTTTTTTTGTAATAATTTCATTATGATATTACAAAAATATTACAAAAAATTCCATCAAAAAACCCCTTTTATAAATGTGTGGTCCTTGACATGTTACCAAATGTTTTGATGTGTCATTTAGAAACCAATATTCTAAGGGAATTGACCACAACAACATCATAGTCTTTGGAAACCTTTAAAAGGAACTACCTTTCTTTGTGCCATATTTTTTAGTCATTGTAAAATTTTTTATTTTAAAATATAATACTATTTAACATTTTTTATATTTGGTATTAATTTAAATAAAATATTCAAAAAATATTACATAAAATTTCACCCACAAATCCCTTTTATAAGGGAGTGGTCCATGAAATCTTATCAAAATTTTAAATGTGTGATTTAGACACCAATATTATAAAGGACTTGACCTCAAATAATAAAGAAAATATTACATTATTGTTATTAATAAATTCATAACTCACTAGTACTGGGATCAAAAATAAAAGATAATAATTTCTTGATAATTATAATTAATAATTACTTAAAAATAAAACCATTATTAATAATAATTAAAATGTTACTAATGATGAATTATAATAGAGTAATTGATAATATAATTGTTGTTCTATTTTAAAATATCTACTTATATTTATTAATTGACCCCATTAATAAAATATATTTTAATAATATTTTTTAAATAATAAATAATAATATAAATATTAATTATTGATAATAATTATTAATAATATTGTAATAAGTATCACAGTAAATTTTTTTAATAAAAATAATTAGTAATTAATTTAATAAGAAGATTAATAATAATGTAAATGATAGTATGTTTAACTATATAGTAAAAAACACATAAGAATAATTAAGTAATTAATAATATAACTAATAAAGTAATTTATGGTCTAATTATTAAAGTAATTTATCATACATAGTAACAATAAAATTATCAAGGTAATTAATAATATAGTTAATACCATAATTAAAAATATTTACTTGTTAAATAAATAATTTTACCAACATTTAAATTTATATTTATATATATATATATTAATTTATTATTTTAATTTTTTACTATATTTAATAATAAATAATTCTATTACTATTTTGGGGTACAATACAAGGAATAACATGCACACACACACACACACACCTAAAGGACAAAAAGATAGGTCATACCCCCTTAAGGGATAATCCACCCAACTCTACCATAGATTACCATTTTGTTAGCCTAAAGGGCCTATAGGACATTAACCATAGGATCACTAGAACTTGCCTAAAATATCAGCAACACTTCCACCCACACTTTCTAGTGCAAGCCATATCATCCTCAACCCCCTGTCATTGAGCATGCTATCTTTTTTATATATTCTTCTCATGATATTGTTTGTATGGAATTTTATACCTCACTTAGTGTCATCCGATATTAAACGATTTTTATACTATTTTAAACCTCTTTCCCCTGGATTATTCATGAGGTCCTCGATGACCAGTCATTCAACAATAATCTATCCATCATTCCTCACCCTTAGAGATCACCATTTTCGTCCTTTTGGTTACCTGATCGTCACTAGAGATTCATTCCTTCACCCTTTCTTACACACCTATGAAGGCCCATCAGTAACATCACTGTCTATCAACTCACCATGATAACTGAACATTTCTTATCTGTCAAGCACATGCATAGATCTATAACCAGTATCAATGATGAATTTTGGTTCCCAAAAACATGCCTTTTTTATATAGAAAAGTAATCCAATTTAAATGAGATCAACAATGTTTGAACCCCTACTTGACGTGGTATAAAATTTTAGAAAACTACTTATCTACTAGAATGGATTCATTTTGAATAAAAAATAATAATAATATAATTAATAATGTAATTAATAATATATAATAATTTGATTTGTTATCTAATTATGAAAATGAATTATAAGTGTTAATAATAACATAATTATTAATATAACTAATTAAGTAGCTAGTGACATAAATAAAAAAAATTAGTTAACAATTAATTAATATATTATAAATTTTAATAATTATTTTAAAATTTATATATAACTAATAATTAATTATACATTAAATAATATTTATAAATATTAATAAAAGTAATATAATCAATTTTAAATTAGAAATAATTAATAATTATTTTAAATATTATATTAAATATAATTATTTATGCACTTAATAAAATGTAATAAAAATATAATTAATAATATAATAAATTATAAATAATAATTAGTTCAAAATATTTTATGGGTGAAAAGAATTTACATATAAATGTAATGTTTTGAAACAACATTGTTCTGTGTTATTTAAATAACTTTTTGGCTATTATGTTTTGAAATTATTTTTATTTTTATTTATTCAATATGTGTTGATTTAAAATTTTAAATTTCATTAAGATTATTTCTATAATTTATATTTTATAATCTTTCAAAGTCACCTCCCCATAACACAATTATATTTCAATTATGTTACATTAAAAGGTCATAAAATATAAATCATAGATAAAATCTAATAAAGTTTTTAAACATTTACTGAACACATAACAAATTATTGAAAAAGAAAATAATTTCCTAAAATACTATAAAAGGAAATATAAATGAAGGAAGACATTATTGTTTCCAAATTAAGATTTCATACATTAAAAAAATTACAAGTAAGTGAAATTTTAATTATATTATTTTTTTGTTCTTTTTTATGAAATAATTTAAGATTTTTTTTGTGTCCAGTCAATGTTTAAAATTTTATTGAGGTTGTATTTATAGTTCATAATTTATGACATTTCAAAGAAACCTACTCGAAACATAATAATGTTTCAAGTAGGTTACATTGAAAACATATAAATTATAAAATATTAATATAATCAAAATAAAATTTCAATCATTGACTTTTCACATAAAAAATAAATAGAAAAAAATTCATTTCATATAACTAATGAACAAAAAATTAAACAACACAAAACCATATTATTTCAAAACAAAACATTTATTATTAATTATATTATAATTTAATAATTATTTACACCGTACATTTGTACAAGTTGTTTGAGTGCGGTGGGTTTTGGTATACATCCTATGATGAATTATTAAAATTATTATATTTAATTTTTATTCATTACATTATTAATTATTATCAATTATGTTAATAATTGATAATTAATGTTACATGTAAAATACTTTTAAATTTTTTTGTTATTAAATATTAAAAAATATTAATTATATTATTATACATTTTTTAATTACAATAATAATGTAATTATTAAGGCAACACTTAATACTAATTATGCGTATAATTTTTTTTAATGTGTAAATGTTATATTTTAAAATAATAGTGTTTGTTTCCTATAAATTATTTCTTTTTTATTATATTTATGAAATTTTTTTTATTATCAACTATATTTTATATGTTTAGTCTCTGTTTTAAGTTTCCATTATATTATACTTGTATTTTATATTTTATATTCTTTCAAACTGACCAAGTTGAATCTTAATAAGTTTTTTTTAGGTTTCAAGTATGACACTTAAAAATATTATAAAATAAAAACTATAAATAAAATATCAATAAAATTTAAAAAATTGACTAAAAACATAAAATATAGTGATTTTTAGGAAAATAATACACAAAGAATAATAAATATCACACAAAATAATAATGTTTCAAAACATAACATTTAGATTTAAAAAGAATTATGAAACTTCAACGGTTTGAAAAATATAAACTATAAATATACTATAAATGAAATTTAAGACATATACTTAAGACAGATAAAATAAATAAAAATAAAAAAAATTCATAAAAACAACAAAGAGAAAATATTATGTATTGATAATAATATACGACTTAATATTTATAATTAAATTAATTAATAAATTTAAAAAATATGGGACCTTGGCCTTATTTCTCTGAAATCGAGTATCCTTATAAATTAAGACATGGATGCACTATTTAATCCCAAATCCAAAAATAATTCAATAAAAAAATAATAGATTCGAGATAGATGAATTAAATGGGTTTTTAGCTCCCAAAAATCTATTAGGATGTAGCTTTATCCATGGGTACACCTATTATGTTTGATAAATAAATAGATATTTAATGACATATCCATTTTTCTTGGTTTTTTTGGGAAGGTTTACTTTTTCTATCACCTCGTTGAGATTGTTTTAATGGTTCATAAATAATTTAAGAATGATATCTCAATTTATAATTAAAGAGTGCTTAATTTATATTAAAATTGTAATTTCCTTAGACGCTAACTTGTGAGGTGACATAGAAATATGAGAAATTTAAATTATAATTATTGAGTTAGAAGACCAATTTCTAACTTTACTATTTTAAATCACAATTCACTCTTTAACTGTCAGGACCCCCTCCCTACAAATATGCTCCTCCAGGGTTGTTAGTAATGAAAGGGTGATAATGACCCCAGAGTCCCACCTCCAGTAGGCACTGTGATGGTGACTGTCACCAAGGGTATATAAATCTCACAAAATTGGAACCATTTCCCTTTATAAAAAACAATATTGTGAGATATGATGTTTCATACCCAAAACAACTCCGTGATATATATATATATATATATATATATAATGAAATCCAAAAAAGAATACCATATACATGAAAAAAGAAGATACGGTACAAGTATAAAATTCTAAAATGTAAATTCCAAAAGTAAAACTAAGAAGTGACACAATAATTGTCAAGATCTGAGCTAGTAGGATCCTGAACGGTCTACAAAATAATCCTAGAAAATAGAAAATAGTATTATATATGTAGGGTTATCATACATGTATACTCATTCAGAAAACCAAACACTCTAATGAACATGTGAATGAATTATACTAAGGCACCTATAAGAAAATAATAGAACAAAGCAACACATAACAAGTATACTAACCATCCCAACATCACTAAGGAAGACCCACAAAATAACCTGAGTAAAGTAATGTACTATAATGAAAATAGATTATAGGATACCTCACACACCATTCCCATTGATTATTAGCTTCTCAGAACCTATCAAAGAATATACTAGAGCTCTTACTTCTTCTGAGTCCACCACATCACGACCCACCTGCACAAACTTGGGCATCACAAACCACATCCCAGCCGTAGACACCTAGGAAACACAACACCTTGCATCCCTCCCATAGACACCAAGGCCACAAAACCATATCACATACCACCCACAAATACCTAGGCCCCAAACCATGTCATATCCCACAGGCAGACACCCAAGACGGAAACAACATCACATATCATCCTTAAGACACATATGAAAGCACAACCCATCTCATCCCGAAGACACATAAGAAAGTAAAAATTTCCTGCACACACCTAGGTCTCAAAAACCACAACCTTCCCAAATAATATTAGGATATTACATCATGTAAGGGGGACAAGGGAAGCGTGGGTGGCTAGCCATCCATCCTCCCACTGTGATGTTGGGAAAGACACCCTTCCCCATGACGATGGGGGTGTTATAAGCATATTTATCAACTACGGTGGAGTTCGTATATAAATAACAAGGAAAATAAAATTATATACATATATGATACAAAACACTCAACCCCAACCTATGGGTTACCAAACAGAAAATATCTCACAAACTACCACCTTTGTTTCTACCTCTAAATGCACAATACCATTCAATAATCCACAAAACCCAATTCACATTCCCAAACAATTTATTTAATAAATTTTATTCTCTATTAAACATTTAATTTATCTATTCCAAAACTACCCCAAAAAATACTAATCAAAACACACAACATGGAAATAAGTTCTCAAAAGTTGAATACTAATGATTAACTAAAGGTACTTTACATTTCCTCTATATTTAACACCCATTAATGACGTATCATATATTGATCTCTAGGTATGGGGTGAAGCATTATTTATGTTACTCATGGAGAAATTTTTTCCAAATTACCCATACCAACTACTACTTTCCTTATTCAAACTCATCCATATCTGGTCATATAACAATAGAAAAAACCTTCATCTCACAACCCAAACTGGTAATACATTACCACACAACCGGCTTCGTAGTACCACCACCAAACACTTCTCATACATTCCAAAAATCAATCAATATCTCAACCTGATATTCAAATACAGCACCCAATCTATCCCAAAACACGCAAATGTTCTCACAAAAAAACTACAACACCAACCATAAAAAACCCACATGCACATCACATCAATAAAAATACCAATGCAAACCACAATTCCAGATTTAATAATAAATCCCTTATTTAATCCCCCTCATTAATTTAGTGGTTATCATAGAAACTGTATGATCCTTGAGAATCCATTAATTACACAAATATACATGATTAACCAGTTTTACATATAAGTTTCCAACCATTGAAAAAAATATGCATTCCAAAATTTAATTTGTTGACAAACAATTTCCACCAATGGCCACGACTTTCATTGGGTAGTTATCACATAAACATCAAAATATCTCAATAACAATAAGGATATAAATGTATACGAAACAAACCCCTCTGCCCATTTCAATTTTATGTAGTAAATTACTATCTTTCTTTAATTTGGAACAACAAAAATTGATAGGTATAAAAGAGTAAACCCCCCCCCCCCGTATGATCCAAACCAGAAGATAAATAAAGGAAATCCTACCTTGAAAGGGTGTCAAGGTTATTTTCCTGATAACAAATCATATAATGGAACTTCTATTACATATCTTGCAAGATATTCCTCCACCCTAGGATGTTTCAAACTACTTCATTGACAAAAACGAAAGATAACACCATTAGAACCATAAGAGAATATTCACAATTACCTGAAAAGAATAATGAGAAGAAGAAGGATATCAACCCAGAAGAGACTAAAAAAATGTGGAAATAACACACCTTAGATCTAATATGGATAGCTATAGATCAAATGATAGAATCTAATAATCCATTATTGATGAAGGAATCCACAAGAATCTAAAGAGAGGTTGATGGGTCTCATAGGGTCGACAGAGGGTCGTTGTAGCTATAGGGTTTGACAACCCAAATGACTAGGAACATGCTTATAGAATTATAGTAGTGGGGTATTAAATGATGTGTAATACCCTTTCATGCCATGTTATACCCCATGGTCTAATTCCACCAAAAAACATGTCTCCTTTCGATTTATTTTATTTTTCAGACCCTGAAACATTACACATAGTGTAACACCCCGACCCCAGTTACCCATAGTCAGTGCATTATTACATAACATTAGAATGATCCCAAAAGATCATGTCTTGAATGAATGATTAGTTTAGTAGCCTTGGAATCACTAGATACATTCATCAAGTTAACATTACATCATAAAATGGAAAACTACATCAATATTGTCTCCATAGACAACACTGAGATCCCATAGACTATCCCTAGAGGTCAGTCATAATATACTTCTTTTCATCCTGGGAAAAATAAAAAATAGAAAGGTGTGAGCTCATATGCTCATTAAGGATAACATTATCAGGAAACATTCATAAATTATCACAAACATTTAAGGCAATGTATAACTTAAACAAAAGCCTTTTAAACTTGAACTTCAGCATAATATGGGAGAAATAAAATGAAATAATTCCATTTAAATATTCAAATGGATATTATACTAGTCGAATAATCACATGAAATATAAAAAACCACTTTCATAATGATGGAATGCATAATTCTAGACTATCATAACCACATAGTCAAGGCCCTGTGCCAAGACTTAAAATAGGATTTTCTCAAGGCCTTGTGCCAAGACACTAGTTTGTCTCCTGAGAGCTCCAGATGCATCTAGGAGCTGTATTAGGAACCACCCATTAATTATTAAGGCCAATGCATTCCTCATATTTACAGGTTTAAACATAACATAAACATTCTTATTAAAACTATCATATGAAATGCAATTAATTTATCCACAAACCATGAATGGTATAAAAATAGCACATCCACAATCAAAAATAACTCATCCAATACAATAATGAAATATTTTATTGTAATATATTTACCTCAATCGATAATAATGAAGTATATTGGCAAAGATGAAAATAATCATCAAAACCATTAGAGAGAAATACCCCCCTTTTTCTTGGAATCATGTAAAAGTCACACTATTTTTCAAGAAGTCGTTTAAAAAGAGATTTTTGAATCAAAGTGTCACATACCACTTTAAAACCTTTAAAATGAATTTTGATTTTAAAAAATTAATTTACATATAAATAAATCATTAAAACTATTTTTAAAACATGGACATTAATGAGAATTATTTAGAATAATAAATCTTTAAAACATTTAAAATGATATTTTAGTTAGAGTTCCTAACCAAAATAGAGACACTAGAATACAAATAATTGATGTAATAAATACTTTTTAATATCATGAGAATAAAGGGAATAATGATATACTTTGTCAAAGTACATTATACACATTGTATAAAAGTGATTTGGTGTATAAAAACAAAGGAGTATCAATGGAATGTAAATTGAGATGAAATCTCTCATAAAGACCATATTCTTTAGGTTAATGATAAATCAACGACATAATTATGTGTGAAAAATATAAATACACTCAATATTATTGGATATTCAATGTAAAAAAATCAATGGACATTCACACATAATCTTGTAAAAACAACACCAATGAATTAGATGTTTAACTCGATAAATAGAGATTGAGTTAAAATTACTCTTATGAAGTTCATATCGATGACTTGAGAATTAATAAATGGAGTGATTATGTGTATCAAAATTATATCCACAGAAAGGGGAGTGTAACTTATCACATAAGAAATAAAGAGTGATTCCACACATAATCTTGGAGTAAAATAATCAATGAAGTATGCGTAAAGCCGAATGAGTGGAAATTGAAATTTGTAATTCCCTTACCAATTTGGTAACTTATGAAACATACATCCTATGAAATATGGATCATAAAATGATGATGTAAATATCCATAATTTAATGTATATTACACAATGAATACAATCATGGGCATTACACATACCACATGCAATAAATAAGTGGTGAACAATGGAAATCTCACGGAATTAAAAGTGAGATAAGAAACCCATTACTTTGTTATTTTTCCTTGGTCAAGGGTAGGTTAACCTCTTTCATAATGGAGAAATAATTTTTATTTAATTATAAAATAATCATATACATTAATATGATATTGCATATGATCTTTTAAGATTGATTTGTTGATAATATCTTAGTATTATCGTCGTTTCGGGTGTTAACCGATTCATTTTCCTTTATATTATTTGTTATGTGAGTCATATTTTTTGTGGATAGGATGTATATTATTAATATACAGAATTATATCATGTCTCTAAAAATTATTTTTAATTATCAAATGAAATTTAATCTTGAATGGATATGATGAGGAATGAATCTCATCGTGTTCGTGGAGACGGTAATCCGTACGTATGCACGAGCGATAATTTTATTCTGTTGATATTAAAATAATATATGATTGGATGTAATATCATATATACAGAATCATTATAATGTTATATTTATTATTTACATGAATTACATGTCATTATTATACCAATCCAAATAATAATATATTGAATAACAATTACACCATGACGTGGAGATGGTAGGCCGTACGTACGCACGTATGGTGACATGTCATTCAAAGGATAGATATAATACTGAATATGGTTGTACCATATTTATAATCACATCACAGTATATAGAAGATACTGGATTTATTATTTTTGAATGGAAATAACAATGAAAGAAGAAGTAGAAGAAGAAAGGAACTTGAAAGAGGGTGGTGAAATCATTACCTCTTCCTCAGGTTCTTCCTTTTGATTTGATCAAAACGGCTCCTTAAGTTGGATTTATGACCAAAGAAGGGAATCTAGAATGAATTTAAGGAAGGTTAGAGGATACTTGGGCAGGGGTTGGCCTAGCCAAATGTCTATAAATCTGTGAAATTGAGAGAAGGGAGAGTTCCCTTTTATAAGAGGGGTGAGGGGCACCTTAGGAAAAGCTAGAAATATTATTTTATAATAAATTCATATTCGGTTTATAATTTCTCCAAAGTGGATAATTTAAAGGATAAGGTGGGGATATGTGGAAAACCACTCAACCAATCGGTTTTAGACAGGGTTGGGTCACTATATTAACCTAAACGTTTATATTTAACTCTTAGTTAAATAGTTTGACATTTACCACGTCTCTTTGTATTTTTATATTATATAGTTAATAAAATTAATATAAACTTTCACGATACCCCAAGTGGTCCATTAACAATACACCTATCATTATATAAGTATTTTTGATGATCCTTAGATTTATAGGAATTGAATATCAAATAATAATATAATATTTGTTTTAAAAACTCCTTTATGAAAATTTTGAAACTATTTAATAATTGATTTTTGTTAAAGTCATAAAAACATTATTAATTATAAAAAAATTAATTTAAAAAATCCTAACATGTTATATTAACCAATTTAATTATTTTATGTCATCAAAACATTCAAATTATATTTATTATAACATTTATAATAAAAATTATTTCATTCTTTCATTAATAAGGAAAATACTGCATCGTTATTGTGTCATTAAAAAATTTAATTATTAAATGTCGTAAAATTATAAATAAAATACCATTATGTATTAAATCGTTTTATCATTATAATTAATATTTATAGTCGAAAATATAACATATATAAACCCTATGTAAAAATTGTTTTCTAAAAGATATATGCTTATGTCATTTTTGTATTTACTTAAACTTAATTAATATAAAGTGTCATTATCACTTACAAGTGGATCCATAGTGTCAAAAATTCCACCCAAAGATTCCCATGGTCGGACATGTATCGACCAATAGGGCTAGGACACATTTTTGGGTAATTTAATATTATTATAATATTATTTTTTTACCCTTATTTACTGAATTTACCCTTTAAGCATGGTAAATAAAATATTTACCGAAGTAATTATTCAAAATGTCTAAAAATAAAAGATACCTATTTAACCAATTTGGATATTCTGATTCCAAATATGGAATCCATTTTTCCAAATTCAAAACAAGGAAGTGGTAGAAATTAATTTAGAATTAATTCCTGATGTCAAAATAAAAAGCGTGTTTTTAAGAAATAATAACTATCGAAAGATTGACCCTTGTTTATGTCCGGTTTAAATGTGAAATTACATCCGATGACCGAAAATGTATTAAATGGTTAAAATATATTCTAAATATACTTTAAAACCTCTCATGTTCATAATTTATCACTATTAATTATTTCGATTAAAAAATTTGTTTTTAATTAAAATTTAGTAATTTTCACTATTCATAAAAATATGAAAGTTATCAGAAATGTAACAAAAATTCACCCTAAGATAATTTTGATATTCTGAATCAAAAAATGAAGTTCATTTTGAATGATAAAATGTATAAAATTTTAAAAAGTGGGTATTACTATTCATAACTAATAGTTTGATTGTTTGTGGTTTGTGTTAGAGCTCGAAGTTGTGTACAACACACGCTACTGTATTATTCAAAGAGAAGTGTACCGTGGAAGTTTGTGGTGTTATATTCACACCTAATTCAATAAATTGCATCCTCACATTTTTTAAATCTAGTCTTGGGAATATAATGGAAAGTCCCTCATTGGAAAAATACTCAATAAAACTATCACTTTAAAAGAAAGAAACTGAAGTACAAAGGTCACCCAAGATAACCTATACTAGGATTCCATGTAGAAAAACATGGATATAGATGATAAACTAAGTGTCGTGTTCTGATTTAGAGGGATACAAAACATGATCTGGAGAAAGGTGACAATAAGAAAACCAAAAACTTGTGATGGGACAAACGGTCATTAGGCTTCTAGTAGGAAAAGTAAACGGACAACATTTTTTTTGGTTTTAAGATACATTACTTAAAGATAAGGAATTAATTTATGAGATTTACTAATAACATAAAGAGATATACTAACATTTTAAGTGCAATTTTGTTCTTTAATAAATTTCTACCACTTATTCATTTTTTAAACGATGAGTATTCAAGAAGACTTGGTCACACTGGAAGATCTTGAGTAAACTTCTATAGAATCACATGATCCATAAAGGATAAAAAATATATTTTCCTTGTATTTAGAGATTAATAAAAACAAAAACAATTAGTATAAGATCTGATGATCCCCCAAAAGGATATTACATTAGAGAAAGAAACACTAATCTTAAACAAAAATACCCCAAATTAAATAAATTCCATTCGATAAACAATTGTACTTAAAATCGTTCAATATAATCCAAGCTAATATTGAAACCCAAAACATAGAAGAATTTGGTTATGTAGTCTTCCATGTTAAATTGTATCTCCAAATGAAATCAACTACTCTTAAAGTCACATACGTAAAAGTAATTAAACTAATAACATATTTTCTATTATTAGTCAATAATTTCCATAAATAACCCAAATCACTATAAATCCACAATAAAAATATAGATAGAAATCTACCATTACTCCTCAAATGAAATCCCCTAGTATTCTAATTTCCATGGGAATATATTGTTCCTAACAAATAAAACATCATCTAAAATAAAATTTATCACTTAATCACCAAATAGTTTGCCTATACCAAGGGTATTCATTTAATAAGATATAAGATCCCAAATCAAATTATTATTGATCAATAAAATCATTTAACTAAAAATAATTAGTCACACTAACTAGGGACGTCACGTAGTCTAGTGGTAGGTGATAAAATACCAATCGCACTTTGGTTGTGGGTTCGATTCCCACAGCTTTGTCTAACACACCGGGTTGTCACACGGTCTGCGTTTTTTCCTTTTTCAAAAACAATATTTTATAACATTACCAAAATGAGATAAATTCCTCAAAATAACCATATCATAATTTAAGCACAAATTTTATCTCATACCTTTCATTTTCATCCCAAAATATAATAACTTTTAATTTCCTCAAACCCAATGATCATATAAAACCAAATGGTTATTTATAACTATATCCACTAGAGAAAAGATAATTCTTCCTCAAATATCATTCTTACATGGAAAACTGCAGGGTTACAAATACAAGTGAAAATTATTCCAATGTAATCCCATAAAAAAGGAGCACTAATACTTTTAAACATTTCTCCAACAATTTATTTACACAAAGCTTCTTCTTTGTCCAAGAAAATATCCTATAGAATAGGGCATTCACTAGGGTAATGGCCAGGTCCCCTACATTTATGAAAAACTGACTGTAAATGGATTCTTGGGATCATTTTCATTTTCTTCCATAGTACTCTTAATTTTTCCGTTGCAATTCTTCATTTTATATCCTTTATTTTTGTACGTAAAGCATTTAATTGTTCCATTGAGACACTTTATTGGGTGTCTACTTACACATTTCATGCATGATGAAAATTAAGGATTATTTTCTCTATGGTCACCAGTGCTGGAGCTCTTATCCTTTACGACCTTTCTCTTCTTTATTGAGTCTGGGAGTTGGTTAATATATATGTTGTTGATCATATTTTTGGAAAACTGATTTGGAATGAACACAATACCTTTTATGCTTATCAACATTCCAATTTTTTTCTCATATCCACCATCGTTCCCACCTTGTACATCATTCTAAAAGTTACTATGACTTCCTTGGAATCCAACCATTGACTGAAACCAGAAAGCATTGTGTGAGTAACAATAGTTATAAAATCATTTAGAGAATATCATGACACCATATTCTTAATTTGAAACACCTTAGGATTAAACAAGGTCATTAATTATCATCTTATATTAAAATACTTCAAATCATTTTGTAAAGAAAATGTAAATTATCCTAAGCATATTCCCCGAGAGTTTCGTAACCAAGAGTGCTGCACGGCCTGTTGTCGTGCACCAGTTCTCGTTCGAGTCTATCTCAATGCGGTGTTTTCGGGTTTTACCCCTAGGTATATCTGTGCCAGAGCCGCCTCTACCTGCTCGTATCCAGACAGGGATGTATTGCATGGAAAATCAAAAAATCTCTACAATACCAAAATTCTAGGAAGTTCTCTTATACTAATCCTCAATGTCTATCTTAGGGTTATGTGCTCTAATAATAGTTTATCTAAATCTAGATTCCAAGGTTTGTACTAAACTTATCTTGGTACCAACTGTAACGCCCCGAACCCTATTACCCAGAGTTGGTGCATTATTAGATAACATTAGCATGATCGCAGAAGAATAAGTCTCAAATGACTGATTAGTTTAGTATCCTTGGAATCACTAAATACAATCATAAAGTTCACATTACATCATAAAATAAAAAAATACATCCACATTTTCTCCATAGACAACAGTAAGATCCCATAGACTATCCCTGGAGGTCAGTCATAATATACTTATTTGAATGCTGTGAAAAATAAAACATAGAAATGGGTGAGCTCAGATGCTCAGTAAGGATAACATTATCATGAAAAATTTCATAAATTAGCATAAACATTTAAGGAAATGTATAACTAAAACAAAATCCTTTTAAACATAAAATTTAGAATAATATGGAAGAAATAAAATGAAATAATTCCATTTAATTATTCACATGGATATTCTACTAGTTGAATAATCACATGAAATATCAATAACCACTTTCATAATGATGGAATGCATAATGCCAGACTATCGTAACCACATAGTCAAGGCCTCGTGCCAAGAATAGAAATAAAATTTTGTCAAGGCCTTGTTCCAAGACACTAGTTCGTCTCATGAGACCTAGTAATGCATCGAGGAGTTAGAGAGGGCTCCACCCATCACTTATTAAGTCTAATACATTCCTCATATGAACAGGTTTAAACATAACATAAACATTCGTATTAAAACTAGCATACAAAATGTCAATACTTTATCCAAAAACCATGAATGGTATAAAAATAGCATATCCACAGTAAAAAATAACACATTCAATACAATAATGAAATATTTTATTGTAGTTGATTAACCTCAATCGAGAATAATGAAGTATATTGACAAAGATGAAAATAATCATCAAAACTATTAGAGAGAAATACCCCCCTTTTTCCTGGAGTCATTTAAAAGTCACATTATTGGTCAAGAAGTCGTTTAAAAATAGATTTTTCAATCAAAGTGCCTCATACCACTTTGAAACATTTAAAAGGAATTTTGATTTGAAAACATTAATTTCTATATAAATAAATCCTTAAAACTATTTTTAAAACATGGACATTAATGGGAAAGATTTAGAATAATAAATCTTTAAAACATTAATAATTATATTTTAGTTAGAGTTCCTAACCAAAAGAGAGAAACTTGAATACAAATAATTGAGGTAATAAAACCTTTGTAATATCATGAGAATAAAGGGATTCATGATATACTATGTCAAAGTACATTATATACACTGTATAAAAGTGCTTTGGTGTATAACTACAAAGGAGTCTCAATGGAATGTAAATTGAGATGAAATCTCTCATAAAGACCGCATTCCTTAGGTTAAGGATAAATAAACGACATAATTATGTGTGAAAAATATAAAAAACTAAATTTTATTGGATATTCAGTGAAAATCAATCAAATGACATTCACAGATAATCTTGTAAAAACAACACCAATGACTTAGATGTTTAACTCAATAAATGGAGATTGAGTTAAAATTACTCTTATCATGTTCATATCGATGACTTGAGAATTTTTCAATGGAGTGACCATGTGTATCAAAATCATATCCACATAAAGGGGAGTATAAATTATGACATAAGAAAATAAATAGTGACTCCACACATAATCTTGGAGTAAAATAATCAATGAAGTATGCGTAAAGACGAATGAGTGGAAATTTAAATTTGTAATTCCCTTAACAATTTGGTAACTTACAAAACATAATTCCTATGAAATATTGATCATAAAATGATGATGTAAATATCCATAAATTAGAGTATATTACACAATGAATACAATCATGGGCTGTACACACACCACATGAAATAAATAAGTGGTGAACAATGGAAATCTCACGGAATTAAAAGTGAGATAAGAAACCCATTACTTTGTACTTTTTCCTTGGACAAGGGTAGTTTAACCTACTTTATAATGGAGAAATAATTGTTTTTTAATTATAAAATAATCATATACATTAATATGATATCATATATGATCTTTTAACATTTATTTGTTGATAATATCTTAGTATTATCATCGCTTCGGGTGTTAACAAATTCATTTTCCTTTATATTATTTGTTATGTGATCCATATTTGTTATGTATGGGAGGTATCTTTTTAATATAAAGAATTATATCATGTCTCTTAACATTTTTTTAATTATCAAATGAAATTTAGTCTTGAATGGATATGATGGGGAATGAATCTCATCACGTTTGGGGAGACGGTAATCTGTACGTACGCACGAGTGACAATTTCAATATTTGGATATTAAAATAATATATAATAGGATGATATATCCTATATACAGAATAATTATCATGTTATATTTATTATTTACATGAATTACATGTCATTATTATACCCATCCAAATAATAATATATTGAATAACAATTACACCACGACGTGGAGACGGTAGGCCGTACGTATGCACGTATGGTGACATGTCATTCAAAGGATAGATATAATAATGAATATGGTTGTACCATATTTATAATAACATCATAGTATATATAAGATACTGGATTTATTATTTTAGAATGGAAATAACAAAGAAATAAGAAGTGGAGGAAGAAAGGAACTTGAAAAGGTGGTGAAATCATTACCTCTTCTTCGGGTTCATCCTTTTGCTTTGATCAAAACAACTCCTTAAGTTGGATTTCTGACCAAAGGAGAGCCGCTACAATTAATTGAGGGAAGTTTAGAGAACATTTGGGAAAGGTTTGGCCAAGCCAAATGGCTTTGAAGGTGTGAAATTGAGAAAAGGGGGAGTGCCCTTTTATAAGAGGGGTGAGGGGTACCTTAGGAAAAGCTAGAAATATTATTTTATAATAAATTCATATTCGGTTTCTAATTACTAAAAAGTGGATTATTTAAAGAATAATGTGGGGATAAATCGAAAACCACTATAATAATATGTTTTAGATAGGTTTGGATCACTATATTAACCTTAACTTTTAGATTTAACTCTTAGTTAAATAGTTTAACATTTACCATATCTCTTTGTATTTTTATATTATATAGTTAATAAACATACTATAAACTTCCAAGAGACCCCCAAAGTGGACCATTAATAAATAAAATATCATTATATAAGTACTTTGGATGAACCTCATATTTTGAGTAATATAATATCAATTAATAATATAATAGTTGTTTTAAAAACTCCTTTATGTCAATTTTGACACTATTTAATAATTGATTTTTGTTAATGTCATAAAAACTTTATGAATTCGAAAAAAAATCATTTAAGCAATAATAAAATGTTATATTAACCAATATAATTTTTTTATGTCATAAAAACTTTCAAATTATATTTATTTTATCATTTATAATACTAATTATTTTATTTTTTCATTAATAAAGAAAATACTGCATCATTATTGTGTCAAAAATAAATTTAATTATTCAATGTCTAAAAATTATAAATAAAATACCATTACGTATTAAATATTTGTATCTTTATAATTAATATTTATAGTCTAAATGATAACATATATTACCCTATGTAAAAAGTATTTTTCTAAAAGATATATACTTATGTCATTTTTGTATTTTCGTAAACTTAATTAATATAAAGTGTCATTATCACTTACAAGTGGATCCATGAGGTCCCAAAATCCACATAAAGATGCCCATGGTCATATGTGTATCAACAAATAGGGTTAGGACACATTTTAGGGTAATTTAATATTTTAATATTATTATTTGTTTACCCTTATTTACCGAATATACCCTTTAACCATGGTAAATAAAATATTTACCGAAGTAATTATTCAAAATGTATAAATATAAAAGATACCTATTTAAACAATTTGGACATCCTGATTCCAAATATATAATCCATTTTTCCAAATTCAAAACACAGAAGTGGCAGAAATTAATTTAAAATTAATTCCTGCTGTCAAAACAAAAAGCGTGTTTTTAAGAAATAATAATTATCGAAAGATTGACACATGTTTATGTCCGGTTTAAATGTGAAATTAAATCCAATGACCAAAATTGTATTAAATGGTAAAAATATATATTAAATATAATTTAAAACCACTCAAATTCATAATTTATCACTACTATTTATTTTGATTAAAAAAGTTGTTTTTAAATAATATTTAGTAATTTTCACTATTCATCATAATATTAATGTTATCAGAAATGTACCAAAAATTCACCCCAAGATAATTTTGATATTATGAATCCAAAAATGTAGTCTATTTTTAATGATAAAATGTATAAAATTTCAAAAAGTTGGTATTACTATTCATAACAGCTAGTTTGATTGGTTGTGGTTTGCATTAGAGCTCGAAGTTGCGTACAACACACACTATTGTATTATTCAAAGAGAAGTTTACCATGGAATCTTGGGGTGTTACACATAGTTAACCCCCCCAAACAATAAATGAAAGTAGAATTCACTCTGTGTTTTCTAGATACTTGATATATAACCCCTACAACAGCTTTACTACACACAAAACTTCAGTGAAAACTCCCGAAACCTCCTTTGAACATCTCCAACAATTAGAAACTATAAAAGTAATAGAATGATAAGAAATGAACTATTAAATTAGATACCTCTTAAATGATTCTCATCCTCCAGAATACAATACTATTCCTATACGGAGAAAGGGGTCTGAACAACCACCCTATGAGATACCTCTCAAGAGTATCACCAATCCTCAAGCACTAACACAAGACAAAAACACCAACACAAAATAATACAACCACACTTTAAATAACCACCATGAAACCATCTCAACTCTATAAATCCAAAACCAACAATCACAATGAAAAAAACTCCACTGTCCCGAACACACGAATTCTGGAATTCCATCCTCTATGTCAAGATACTATCTCCTCTGGGTGACACTGACTCTCATGTATGAGTTTAATCGCATAAAGTTTAATGTGTCCCAATTAAGAATATGGTCCTCAATTATTTTTAAGTTAGGAATTTACCACATTCCACACTAAGCACAATTGAAACCAAGGGAAAATAGATCATCTTATAAAACAAGGTTGAAGCATTAAACTTAAAAAAAAACAGGGCATGAAAAATTAAAAAAAATCTAGGTACTAGGCATGTATCTACGTTTATCTCCCAAGTACTCTCTTCCAAGCCACTATGCCTCCACAAAACATGAACCAAGGGAATGGTCTTCCCACACAGTTTCTTCTCTTGACGAGCTAGGATTTCTATTGGTCGCTCCACACACATCACATCATCTTTGATATCCATCTCTCCCCAGTCATGAATGTGGGATTGATTGTGTAAATACTAATGGAGTTGAGAGATGTGGACGA
This sequence comes from Viscum album, assembly GCA_963277665.1. Classification (NCBI taxonomy): domain Eukaryota; kingdom Viridiplantae; phylum Streptophyta; class Magnoliopsida; order Santalales; family Viscaceae; genus Viscum; species Viscum album. The sequence goes on along the minus strand of OY728165.1, from coordinate 164,927,825 downwards.
AATAATAGATTAGATTCTAAGGAGGTGGAAATAACAACAAATATTCCACCTCTCCAAGTCCCCCCAACACCATAAAGGGTCCAACAAACCTGGGAGAGATCTTACTCCCTCTACCAAAACTCTACTGCCCACAATGAGGGGGAACCTTCAATAACACATGGTTCCCAACCTCGAACTCAAAGGGACTAATACTGTGATCAACATAAGACATCTATCAGTCATCCACTGATTTAAACTTCTAACAAACAAGCCAAACCTTATATATCATGATCTACATTACCTAAGGAAAAAGAACAGTTGTCTCCCTAACATCTGTCCATCACAACGGTGAATGACATGATAGTTTATATGATGCTTGAAATGGATCCATGCCAATAGAAGAGTGATAACTATTATTATAAGAATACTACACCAAGGGAAGGTGTCATACCTAAGATCAGCCAAAGTCCAAGACACAAGCTCAAAAAATTTCCTCCAATGTTTAGATAGAATGCTATTTATGACCATCTTCCTAAGGGCGGAAAACACTACTAAGGCATAGCTGAATTCTATAAGAATTATATAATACCCTCCATAATAAAGATGAAAAATGTGTGTCCCAATATGATAAAAGGGATCTCAAAACTCCATATAGCCATACCACGTCATCCAAATAACTCTTTGTCAATGAATCCACTATGTCAAACTCCTTAATCACTAACAAGTGAGCTAATATTATCAGTTTATCCACTGCTACCCAGATAGCATCGTATCCCCATGTGGTGTGGGTAATCCTGGGATTAAATCCATCAATATTTCATCCCACATCCACTCATGAACATTCCAGGGATACAAGAAACCACCAAGAACATGGTTCCCAACATTTACCTGCCGGAAGACTAATCACTTCGTTGTAAACATTATCACTACCCACTTCATCCTGGGAAACCAAAAATGCATCATCAAGCCATGGTACATCTTAGAAAATAATGGGTGTACCACTAATGGTGATATATAAAACTCTAGAAGAACCTCTCACACATTTCCACTGGAACAAAAAACTTCCCATATAACAACAGTTGATTCAGAACATCCTTCAACCATCCCTCCAAAGCATCACTATGGCCAACATGATATCAGAACACCTATACCTCTATGTCTCCCCATTAAATCTATTCCACATACAACATCATAGAAGAGTACACTATCATATAAAATAACAACATCAACCTCCATCCAATCTTACATTGAAGTGAAAAGCATCAAACACCTCCATCAATGTACCCGTATCCTTATATTCATGAACAAACACATTCTGGGACATCATGATTAAAGAATAAACCCACAAATTCCCATAACCTAAAGTGTAAGGGACCTAAAAATAATAGTTTTGAAGAAGCACCATCCAACTTTATTATCGCAAGTTCATATCTCACAAGGAAAATGTTTAACTCAACCTTTTATGATTAGAAATGACTAAAATGAAATTCCAAATGAGGTAATGTCACCACAAATTCAGTGAAATCATGATTTTTTCATACTTCAGATCGTGGGTGAAATAGTTATTCTTATTGGGACATAACTTCTTGGACACATAAGAGATCACTACTCACTACAGCATGAAGACACATCCGAAGCCTAGATTGGAATCATCAAATAACACCTAAAACATTACCGCTTCCCCTAGATATCAATGTACCAGATCACTGACCAACTTCCCCTTCCGATAAATGAACGCTACATGAAAATTCTTACTCCACAGAAAATATAGGTCTTTCCTGGTCAATGTTGTCAATAGGGATGCAACTAGAGATAAATCTGGTACAAACCTATAATATTAGCCTACAAGACCAAGAAAATTGAAAACTCCTACCATGTAATTTGGTGCTTCCCAAAGAAAACTACTTTTACATTTTATGGGTCTATTGATACGCCCTACTAAGACACCACATGCCTATGGAAATGAACCTATCATGTCAAAAAATTATTCTTGGACAAATTTACATAGAGCTAGTGGCGTTGAAGTACCTGCAAGGTAGTTCTGAGATGCTCAATGTGATCCTCTTATAATTCTGAGTATATTTATATATCATCAATGAAAATGACGATGAAAAAATTTAGAAAATCATGAAACATAGAGTTCATAAGCACCATGAACACAACTAGTGTGTTCGTTACACTGAATGGGATAACCCAAAATTCAATGTGCCCATAACTATATATGCATGATGTCTTCAGGATATCACCTTCATTCCCCATTAACAATTGATATACAGAACACAAATTCATCTTAGAAAACCAACATTCCCTTCTCAGCTTGTAAAAACTATCATATATCCTTGGGATAGGGTAACAGTTCCTGATCATCAAATGATTCAACCTCCTATAGTCTATACATAGATTCATACTACCATCCACCTTCTTCGAGAAAAACACCAGAGCACCCTATAGTAAAACACTGGGCTGGATAAAACCATTCTCCATCAGATCATCTATTTGAATCCTCAACTCCCACAAATTAGATGGTGTCATCTGATAAGGGGCCATAAAAATCAGAGAAGCATCGGGCTCTAAGTTAATCTTCAAATAAACATCATGTCAAGGAGTTAGCATCACAAAATCCTTTGGAAAAACATATAGGAACACCCCAAAACCCTATGAATATCCAACATTTAATTTTCCACTGACTCCACTGACAGCTCAGTCAATAAGAAGAGGAGGGGTTCCAAACACCAATTGCCCCATATGAAAACAACCCTCTCCAAGGAAAATCGCATGCTGGCCATCTAAATATAAAAATAGAAATCTATTATGAAAATAGTCAATAATTTCATCCACATAATACAAACATTCGATGTTAAGAATAACATATTATGGTTGAATTCATATATAGAATATATACCCATTAGACTGATGTGGTCCCATCATCAGTCTACATTCCCAGAAAACATCAAACTAGATGGTCAACCCTCTGACTATCATACTCCAGGACAGGGGAAAGAGAATCTTTTATATTTCTATTAATTTTGAATATGCTTACGATGGTGAAAAAAGGAGTGATAAGATCATGAATGAAACAAAGAATAAGAAATGTTACTAGAAAACTGATCATACCCCTAAAAATATCTGGTCCTTCTGGAACTGTGGCCTCTACTACGTAATACTAACCATGCATGACTCCTATGCCTCTTTATTGATGACTGCCTCCATGACTGCACCCAAGTCAAGGACCCTAAACATGGTGAATATCCTGAGGTCTTACTCTACATATTCCATCTCCCCTAGATGGAGGAAAATCATGTTGTCCCTTCTGTTGAAATGGTCTCACTGGAAACTGCTGTTGAGGATGGTAATGAACATTTACACCACCAAAATACTGATCTGAAATAGATAATGGACACTATTTTTAAATATGGATGAAAAATAAATAGAATAAACACCTATTTCTCAAGCCTATAGGTATAAAATGACAACCACTAACACTAGAAGCCGAGAAATGATGCTACTGAGGTTGAATCCTTGATATTAAAAACCTTAAAGGTACTAGATCCTGAGAACTACCATTGGTAACCCTACCTATGGAAGAACTTTACTATCTCCCCTCTTGTAGTAGACCTCCTCATGAATAAATCTGTTTGAATACCTCTTCCTTTTTCTGAACCTCCAAGTATGTTGGCAATGTAAAAGGTGTAACCACATAATAGATGAAAGGGAGGAACATGTCATCAAGATGTCTCTCATAAGGCTCCTCATTCAGAAATATATATGGTGAACACAAAGGAGGTATTTCAACATGATCTCAAGACCCCGAACTAGCATACTCCCATACTGAAGGGAGAGTAGTTCCTACCTCTCCTCAACCTTCAGGGTTGATGAATGGAAGTCTGCTTAAAATTTGCTCTCAAAGTCAACCCAAAAACATCTTATACGTTTCTCTCCCTAAATAAAGTATCCAACACTTACACAAAACTCCTCCCATCTAGCTCACTACCTTAGGAACTGAGTACTTGGTTAGGGACTAGATCAAATTGAAGGCGATTTCAAGATCCTCAATCCAGCTTCTCATCTCTATGTCTGAAACAGTAACCTCGTACATTCCCAAAGACATCCACTTGAAATAAATCACTGTCCTCTAACAATTTTCATCATCCTAAACTAAATCAACCCTCTATTGATCAACTAGATCATCCTGCTAAACCTCGATTTCTCGAGCCACACGCCGACGATGACCAGGAGCCATAACTAAAAAGTAAATATAGAGTTCCAAATACTGGTTAGTATGTAAATTTTTTTACGATTCGTTTAAACTTAGTTAACTCATTTTTTATTCATTTCAACTTTCCCAAAACCACCCATTATAAATAATAACAAAAGTCATTATGATTCATATACCTTTCCTAGGGTCTCTACCCTGCAAACGGTACAACCTCACTTGGTCATGTCATTCGGTAGGCTTGAAGTCCACGCATTAGATCATGAGCCCCCGTAAAATCTAGTATTCTAGCAACTCTTCCTTGGCCTATGTCACACACCAAGATCAATTGACACATTTTCCCTACCAACCCATTCAATCTTCCATATTTCTAACCCCAAAATCAACACTATATCTCAACCATCACCTTTGATACCATTATATCATGACCACCTCCCTCTAAGGATTCCCCTCCAAGGTTGGCAATGAATAAATGGAGATAATGAACCTTAAGTCCCACCTCTAATAGGACCTGGGATGGAGACTAGCACTAAGGGTATGAAAATATCATAAATGGGACACATTTTCATTTATAGGAAAGAAGATCAGGAGATAATATTGTCCATACCCAAAAAACTAATATATATATATATATATATAACCCAAAAACCATCCCACATGAATTTATAAGGTAGATCTATTACAAGTAAAATAGTATTCAAAGTAAACACCATAAGAAAAGCTAAGAAGTGACATAACTATCAAGATTTGAGATAGTAGGGTCTATCACGGTCCCAAAAATTCTCATGGAAGCATAAAAATAGTTATATATTTGTAGGGTGATCATACATGTTTACTCAATAAGAAAAACAAATTCCTTCATGCACATGTGAAAGAATCACACTAATGCCCATGTGAGAAAACAAAAGACGAAAAAACCTAATAAGTATACTATCCATCCCAACCTCACCAAGGCACACTCACAAAATAATAAATGTCATGTAATGTATCATATTCCACAATGATGACAGGGTACCCAACACCACTTTCCCACTAATTGGACACCCACACCCTAATGATGAACTTCTTGGAACTCCAAACTTTTCCAAATCTATCTCATCATGACCCACCCACTAACACCTGGTCCTTAAAAACCACATCCTACACACAAAAACCTAGTCCACACACGACCTCAAATCCCACATGTAGACACATGTGCCATAAAACTACATCATATCTCACCTAAAAAAACCTGGGTCATAGACCAAATCACATATTTCCTGAAAACACATTGGCCAGAAACCACATCACTTCTCATCTCGAAGACACATGGGAAAGAATAAAACATCACATCTCTAATACAATTGAGAATGAAAAACTCATATCATCATGAAGACACTTGGGAAATCATAAAATTCCAACACACCCCTGGTCCCCACAAACCATAACCCGCCCAAATAGTCATGTTATATCACCACCTGGAAGAGGGAGTATTGAAGAGAGGGTGTCCATCCATCCATCATAACACGGTGATGTTTGAGAAATACACAATCCCCTATGATGATGGGGGTGATTGGAACAAAGTGGTCTTCTAGGGTGGGATGCATATAGAATTAAAAAAAATAAAAGTACATACATATATGATGCCAAAAACTCAAGCCCATCCAATGGGTTCCTAAACAGAAAACATCTCACAAACTACCACCTTTCCTGCTAACTTTAAATGAAAAATACCATACAACAAACCTCAAACCCAATTTAAATTTCCAACCAATTTATTTAAAAAATTTCATTCTTTAATAAACAATTCATTTATCAATTCCACCACTACCTGGGAAACTACTAAGTACAATACACAACAGTCAAAAATGTTCTCAGAAGGTGAAGATCCCTAAAATCTAAAGGTACTTTACATTTCCTCTATGTTTAAAACCCATTCAGAACATATCATATATCAATATATAGATATGGGGTGAAGCTTTTTTCATGTTACTCATATAGAATCTTCTGATGAATTACCAATACAAATTACTACTTTACTTCATCAAACTCATCCCACGCAGGTCATGTACCAATATAACCAACCCCTAACTCATAACCCAAACTGATAACACATTACCACACAACCAGTTTCGTAGCCCCGTGACAAAAAAATTCGCATCCATTCCACAATCAATCAATCTCTCATCATGAGAGTCCACTACACCACTCTTTAGAACCCAAAACACACAAACATGAACATAACAAAACTACAACACTAACCATAGAAGAACCACAAACACATCACATCACTACAAATACCAAGGAAAACCACAAATCCAGATTTAATAAGTCATTCCTTAATTAATTACACTCGTTAATTCATGGGTTATCACAAAAACTGTAAGATATTGGGGCATCCATTCATTATCCAAATATAGATGATTTGAGGGTTTTTACATATAAGTGTTCAAACAAGGAAGAAAAACATGAATTCCACAATTTATTTAGGGAACAAACAAGGGCACCCAAAAACCATGATTTTGAGTGGGTAGTTTTACATAAAAATTAGAATATCAAAATAAAAATAAAGCAATAAAGGCATAAAAAACAACCCCCTATACCCCTTTTAATTTCATTTAGTCAATTATCATCTTTTGTTAATTTGGAAAACCAAAATCTAAAGGTAGGCAAGAGTAAATCACTCTTGTATGATGAATATTTTTTGAGTAATGAAGGAAATCTTACCTCGAAATGGGGTCGATGTTCTTCACACAAGGAAAAAAATCACATAATGGACCTCGAATTACCTGTACCTCAAGATCTGAATCCACGTGTGGATGTTTTGACACCACCAAATCGACAAAAACCAAATATAACCCCATTAGAAATAGAGGATAACATTATACATTAAATGAAAACAATAAAAATTGGAAGAAGGAGATAAACTCAGAAGAAACTATAGAAACGGTGAATGAATGAACTGTAGATCAAAGATGGATCACTATTGATTGAAGGAGAGAAGCTATGAATCGATCCGTGATGATGTAATTTCAAAATGCTAAAAAGGGGTCACCAGGTATCATATGATTGAGGGAGGGTCACTGCATCCATAGGGTTTCAAAAATTGAATGGCTGAAAAAACACTTAAAACATTATAACAGCAGGGTATTACATGACTTTTATTACCCTTTCATGTCATGTAATTCCCCATGGTCAACTTCCACAAAAAATCCCATCTACTTTTGATATATTTTATTTTTTAAACCCTGAAACATTAAAATTCATGAAACAGCCTAGAAATCTATGAAACTAGACTTCATATCATGTAATCTACATACACAATGGGTAACCCATGCAACAACTTTAACACACCCCCAAATCCTATGAAAACTCATAGAACCTCATCTGAACATATCTGACAACAAAAAACTGGAAAAGTAATAGAATGGGATGACACATACAATTACCTTAAATGATTTTATATTTTTAATATTTATATTTAGAAAGTTAATTTTTTTGTATGTAATTAATTTTACCAGATAGGGAAATTAAGTATTTTCATACAAACATTTTTGGAGTCCATCAAACATGAGGTCATCTGATGGAGTCATATGAAGTATACCGAAGGAACTTTTACTAAGATTAAAAGACATAAAAGAAAAAATTATACTATATATAGATTTCTTCTATCTAAGGGATGAAACTTTTATAAATCATTATAATGGTTCTATATATAATGACCATAAGAAAGAGTGTTGTTTTTCTAAACTCAATGAAATAATAATATTTTTACAAATTACACTATAAATGATCTAATGAAATGTGGAATATGACTATTGAAAGCATGCCAATAAATAAAAAAAACTCAAGGATAATATGTAGTTAACTTTATATGATCTAATTTCTATTGTTAAAGTTTTGTATAATATTTTTACTATGTGTGATTTAATTATAATCTTTTGATATTTTAATTAAATCATCATTTTTTGGATTATATTGTTTATGATTTAATTTTCATCTCATATAACTATTTTTATGGTAATGTGAACAAGGGATATCAAGGATAGAGAGATAGATTTTTTTGATCAGTTTACTCAAGGGATCCAAGGGAGAGAAAGAAAAATCTTAGTTTGTTCTAGTGGATCAAGAAATTATAAGGATTTTTAATTAAACCTTATGAAAATTTATGTCCTGGATACCTAAAGACAGGTTTAGATAGTTCCCTATCACATTAAGTTAAAGTAAAGATCCTTATTTGGAATGATTTTGTATGTTTTAATTGCATTTTTAATAAAATTTATATTTAATTGTATCAGTGATTAAAATTTTTATATATTTTTTTTGTAAAATTTTAATTAAATCTTATACAATGTATTATTAAAATTTCTTACTATGGTTATATATTATACTAGAACAAATAATATTTATGATATAATTTCTTAAATATGGTGTTTGAAAAATTGTAGGTTTAAATTTTTATAATCTAAAATTCACCCCAACCCCAGTGTAGTACATTGAATACTCTTATAATATCACATTTCATATCAGAGAAGTTCTTAACATTTTATATCTTGTTAAAACTAACCATTTTGGAAGAGAAATGTATTATTTATGATGAATGGTTTATCTCTTGGAACATTATAAAATATTAATCCTAGAGGAACACCATAATTTTATGGTGCTGAATATGAATATTGGCATGCTCAAATGAAGAATTTGGTTATTAATACTACTGTTTATAGTTTTTTCATGATGGAGAGTTGTTATATGAATCTTTATAATAAATACATAACTTTTTATAGAGAATAAATGAAAAAATATTTGATAAAATATTGAGTTCATAATACTTGGTTATGTTCCATGACAAGGAATATATACCATCAGATATCTTCTAGTGAGATTTCTAATAATATTTGGAGGAAAATAGAAGTTACTCATTTTGGATTCATATGGGTTTTTGAGATAAGAAGATCTATTTTGTGAGCATACTATCCGGATTTTTATTTACTATCGGGTGGATTTGTTCCCTAAATGTATCAATGTTTCATTACCATTGGTCATGTTTTTTAGTATATTTTTGAAAAAGAGTTGTAAAATGAATATAATTATTGATAATATGCCCACACAATGGGGATATAACAGGACAATGATATATCATACTAGACATGTAATTAAGAAAATTTTGAATGATTTTTTTGGATCTCTCATAGAATATGAAAATATGTTGAAATGATATGCTATTAAGGAGTATAATAAGAATGGTCTCTATTTTCCTTTATCATCTACTTCTATATCTAAGAAGCTGAATACTTTTGAGAATTTTTCGAAATCTTTAAAATCTATGATGAAAGTGAAGGTTAAACAAGATTATAGTCCGATAGAAGAAAGTGAGAATGATATTTCTAATCAGGTTAAGATAAATAATTAGATATTAGGAATGAAATATTTTTATTATGATCATATGAAAAATTATAAATGTATAAGTGAAAATAACAATACTTCTAGGATGATTTTCAGTGCGTGTAAACAAACAAGGCCATATAAAACAAACCATTATAAGGCTGAAAAGAAAGTAAAAAGGATTAAATAAGTTTTAGAGAGGAAAAGGAAAGAAAATATTGAAATATTTAGGTACTTGGAGTGAATGTTTAGGATAAAATTATTTTGAAATTTCATCTGATGATAGTAGTGATGGTCATAATTTAATGGTATTTTATAGCAGAATTCCTAAGAACAATCAATGATACATAGAAAAGAAATCTAATGAATCTATTATAAAATTTTACTATCAATTATAATAAAACTAATTCTAATGATTAATTTACTTAATATTTTTTGGATAATGAAAATATTGTTACATCCTATGATGAGGATAATATACTCAGTTTTGAAGAAATGGTTAGAGATGTTACTTTAATTAAGAAAAATAATTCAAAATATATGAATGACTGTGATTTTACCAATAAATAATTACGAAAAAAATATTATAAATTCATATCCTAATTATAAACCATATAAATTAACATTAGAGTTAGATAAAAAATATAATTCTTGCTCAACATGTAGTTATAAGAATTTAATTATAAAACATAATTCTAAATTTTGTGTTCTGAAAAAACATCTATCAAATTTTTCATCTATGAAATAATGTATTGATAATCTATAAAAGTTGTTTATAACACATAGAAAAACATTTGGAATAGGTTATACATCAGAGAAAACCTATTTTTAGTCTAATTATTTCATTCCATATAATACCGAATTTGGCAAAAAATTTCAATGAGGTTGAAGTTTTAATTTTTTATTTCAAATAATGCTTTGTCATTTGGTATTCATAAATATTATATTCCAAAAAAACTATCATTTATTCAAATTAAGAATGTTTGGAATATGTGTATTTTAAATGTACTATTTTTTTATAGTTATGGACACAAGAAATTATAGGTATGAGAAACATAATTTTTTTTAGGGAGAAATTATGGGTACCAAGAGCCAAATATTTAATGCATGGAAAAAATTGATCCATATATATGATTGGTAACAGAAATTTCTTTTAGAAGATTATAATGTTGAATGTTGGAAAAGTGATTTTTTTGTTACAATGCTTAAGGATAGATCTACAGTATCCGTGATATTTAATTACTTATAAAATATTTAATTTATTTTTTTGCATGTCGTATGACTTAAGTGAAATCTCATCAATATAATTCAATTATTTGATGAATGTTATCTTGTGAACATCAGGAATGATATATTTACAAGTCAATGTTTGGAAGGTATGTTTATTATGGATATGAGTGATAATTTATACACATTAAACATAGAATAACTTAGAAGTGAAGATCTACCTTTCCTAAGTGCAATGGAAAATCTTTTTTTTGTGGAATACAAAGTTAAGAAACTGTAATATAAAAACATTTGCTAAATATTCTAAGAAATAGTCATAAGAGATCTACCAAAACAAAAATTTAATTCTTAAAAAGTCTTTTACGCTTGTCAATATGGTAAGAAATGTAAGTAAATATTTAAATATATTTGTAAAGTATCAAATTTTGAATATTTACAGTTAGTGAACATGGATTTTCTTATTGTAACAAAAACTGGAAGCCTTGGATGAAAATATTATATATATGTCTTGGTTGATGATTATAGTAGATCTACGTGGATTTATATTCTATCTAAATTTTTTTTAAGTCCGTTACTAGTTTAAATGTTTTGTATCATATGTTCGAAATGAGAACAAAATACCTTTGGGTTATATTTTTTTTGGAAATAGTAGAGATTTTAAAAAAATTTATTTTGAAACTTTTTTTAGTAAGAAACACATTACGCATAAATTTTAGCTTATGGAATACCTCATCAAAATGGAGTATTTAAATGATGAAATATATGTATTTAGTATATTATGAGAACCATGTTGATCAAATACTCAGTAGTAAAATAATTTTGAGAAGAAGATGTAAGTTCTTATTATTATAATATATATCATGTTTTACTCAGAACTTTTCTAAATATAACATATTATGAATTGTGGACAAGAATAAAATCAAAATTATCCTACTTCAGAGTTTTTGGATGTTTGTTATTCATCCTAAATAAAAAATATATTTTATATAAATTTTACTAAGAAGTTGATTAAGAAGTATTTCTTAGCTATTATATAAAATGTATATCTTATCATTTTTTTTTCAAAAATGAACAAACATTTTAGATGAAATAGTTCATGTTATGGTTTATGAAAGTGATCTATATACTTTTAAATGTATAAAAATATATCTTTGGATACGGTTTTCAAAATTGGGTTTTAACCCATGTGGGAAAATTCTTCAAATATAATTAAAAATGAAAAAACATATTTAGAAGTTTTACTTATAGAACAATTTCAACCTATTATTGAATAACATCATTATATTTATCTAGGGAACCAGTTGATCTTAAAGAACCGTCCAACTGATAATATCATTGGTGATGTAGATCGACCAGTCAAAACTCACATTTCCTTAAGAAATAAATTTGAACATTGTGCATTATTATCTCAATTATATCCTAAAACTCTTGATGAGGATTTATGTTTTGAATATTGGATAAGGGAAATGCAGGATGAACTCAATGATTTTAAATGGATTTTTTTGATTTTTATAAAATCCCCAAAAGATATTATTTTGATTAGAGTAAAATTAATTTTTAATAAAAAGCATGATGAAAGTCAAATATAGTAAGAAATAAATCATTTATTTTAAATAATTTTCCTAACAAATAATAAGGTAAAGATTTTGAAGAGATGTTTTTACCAGTAACAAGACATAAATCTATTCGTATGCTTATAGACTTTTAAGTATACTTAAATTTTACTTATCTAATTTATGTGAAGTGTTATTTTTCATAATAGATATTTATAGGAGAATTTTTATGAAGAAACACAACATTATATTGAAATTAAATAATCTTTAGATCTTGTTTTTAAACATAATAATGAACTTTCTTGACTTAAATTTTTTCCTAGAGCCTAGTATGATTGACTTAACAGAGTTTTAATTTTAAATATTATTTAAGGTATATGTCGATCCAACTATTTTAATTAAGAATGTTTTTGAGGATAACTTGAATATTTGAATTTATATTAATGTCATTATATTTTTCTCAAATCCAAAATATTTTTCGGATTCCTTTATGAAACATATGAAATCTAAATTTGAGTTGAGAATTATGTTTGAACTTACTTTTTCATTGGTTTTCAAATTTCTCAAAAACAAAATCAAACATTTTTATATTAAAAAAATACAACATATTTAATTAAGATATTGGGTTTTGACAATTTATTAAGTAAAATTATTCCTATCTGAACCTCAAAAACATGATATCTTTATTAATATGGAAAAAAATTGGATAACTTTTTTTATAGGAGTGATTAGAGGTTTATTATATCATACAGACGGTCAAACCAACTTAATTTTAATTATTCTTATATTCAATATTTCAATAAAATCACAAATTAGTACCATATTAAATTTTTTGAAAAAATATTTTATTATCTTGATCTAAATTTGGATCATGGAATATTTTATTCTTATAGAAATTAGTTTTAATTAAATAGTTTTTAAAAAATAATTACTATGTTGAATATAAAATAGATAGCAATGGTTAATTTAGAATATGTAATTTATTAGGAGATGATTTAGTTTCTTGATCTTGTATGAAATAATTCTCAATATCAACTTCTACTTTTGTAGATGAATATGTAATAGTTGTAAGTTGTTATGCTCAGGTGTTATGGATGGAAAACATAGTCATTTTTTGGAATGAGTTTTAGTTCAACACCATTGTTTTGTGACAACACAAGCTCTATAAAATTATCTAAGAACCAATAAGGTCACTCATGAGGTAATCAAGAAGATATAACACACTATTTCCCACAAATAAAAATGAGATATAATTTTATAGTTTATTGGAATGAAAGAATAACTTGTAGAAATTGAAAAAAATATCTATAATATTATTGATTTGAATATATTATATGGATGCCTAGTATTATCAACATAAAGTAACTATTACCCTACTTCTAGTTTAATTATATTTTATTAGAGGAAAAACTCATCGAGAAAGAAGGAGGACATTTATTATTGTTTTAGTCATCTTATTTTTTATACTAGTTTATTATGTCTTAAAAAGTAGATTTTTTAAGAAACATTTTTAGTTTCTTCATAAGGATGTTTATGTGATGTTTAATTGGATTGACTCTGTTCCACTAACCATTCTTATCCAAATAAGTATTTCATATCAATATAATTTTTTTATAAAATTAAATTTAAAACTCCCTAGGGGAAACCATTTATTTTCTTCTAAATTTTGATGAGAAATATTTATAAATGTTTTTTTATCAACATTGAAATTCTAACCAAAGGATAGTTTTCTGATAAAACTCCAAAAAATTATAACAATTTTTTATTAATATCATGATTCATAAATATATATTTTCTTAAAAAATTTATATTATCATCTTCTAAGGTCAATTCATAGGTATTTAATTTTGAGGGAATTAAAAGCATAACTATCATTACTATATATAGTTTATGTGTAATGATTAATTATTCCTTACTACTTAACATTTAAGAGAAATCATTACATTTGGATTTTTTAATTCCCGTTTATAACTTTGGTTTTTGTGTTCCATGTTATGTTTATCCATTAAGATTACATGGTAGCTCTTGATAACTTTTCTACTTGTTAAGTAGATACAGAAATATTTATTTATTGAATTTTCGTCAAAATGGACTATCTTATTTTTAAATAAATAATTATCTTTCAATGATGGGAATTAGTGTACAATAACATGTAATATTTGGATCTACAATATCTGAGTGTAGTATAAGTGTCTTATATCCATTCATAGTTTAATAAAATTGATGGTATTGAGAATTTTACATTCAAATGTTTTTGAAAAACATATAATATGAATATTAAGTTTTATTTTGAGTTTTTCTTAATTACATTGGAAGGGGAAACTTATTTCATAACCAACAAGTTAGTATAAAAATTAAAAACTTTTTAATGAATTATTGTTGATATTTTTTATTTGTATCAAAACAATAGAAATATATTAAAACATTCACCAGCTACCTAAAAAATATGTTTATTCATTTAAAAAATATTTTAAAAATTAAAGGAGAGAAGGATACCTCAAAGGAACATTATATATATGTGTTGGATTCGTTAGGTAAGATGAGAAGTTTTAAACTAGTTATGTTCGTGTGGAATTTCATAGATGATCTCAACACATGAACCATGAAGCTTAAGATTTTTTTGTGACCTAAATTTATCAACAGAGTTTTGTTATATTCATAAAAGATAAAAAAATAAAGAATAAATGTTTTCAAATCAAATATATAGTATATTATTTTAGATATAAGATAGTTTTGAAGATAAGGTTATTCTACTTTCCAATGGATGATTTTCATAGACATGTTAATGAATGTGTCTTTGTTTTAATAGGTATAGGTTCTAAAAATTAAAGTAAATGATATAAGGAAATATATTAAGTCTTATCGATCTTATCCAATGCTAATGAGCATGAAGACATAGGAAATTTATGATGAATCATTCATAGAGTTGATGAAGAAGAAAATGGAATTTTAAGAAGGAGATAAATGTTTTGGATATAATATAACTGAATTAAAGGTCAAGAACATGGAAGTGTTTGAAAAGATAGAGGAAGAAGAAATAAAGAATAAATAATCCATAAAAAAGTTATGGTTAATGTGGATCTATATTTCCTAATAGAAATTAATAATTCTCATTAGGATTCCAAGAAGAAAAAAATAATCTTTTGGGTATGTTTCTGATAAGAAGGAAGACACAACTTCTTAATGTGTTACATAGACTTATCTTTAGTCCATCTTTTTTTATTAAATTCTTACTCTTTCCATTTTAAATTAGTTCATTCTTACTTTTTATACTCCATTTTAATTCTTTTATTTAGTCATTGTTTTGGAAAAAGGAAAACATGATGTGGAATATGTTGTTCAAAAATGTTGATAGATTTACTAAATTTAATGTTGAAAGAGTTATTGGAAAAGAAGTTGATGAATTTTCTTATACCATATAACCATCTCAAGTATCACAAAAGAGAATGTATTTATTAATATTATAGATATTTATAAAATACATCAAGAAATATTTAGATATTAATGAATTATCATGGCATACCTCAATGTCTTTATCTTCACAATCAAAATAGGAAGAATCTTCTCTAAGATCATAGGAAGAAGAGTTTTAAATAAGATAAGAGAAATAATCTTCTATAAAAAAAACAAAAAAATACTTATAGGGATGTGGATGTTTAGGAAATTTATTATTCTATTTGTTTGAGAAATAATAGTATGTTTCACAAACCTAAGTTAGATAATATATCCTTCCATTTTATAGGACAAAGATATTTCCTAAAAAAGTAATAAAATATTTTTTTAAAAGAACGGTTGGAAGATATTGAGTCAAAGTAAGAAGAATCAGAGAGGAGTCAAAGCGATCAAATAAAGATGAAGGGTAAATGTAAAATTTTATCAAATATGGGATAATTTTCTTGAAACACTGGATATTTGTAATAATTAATCATATAACATTTTTATCACTACTTTCATACATATTTTGGATGAATTTTTCTATTTTATTATATTTTTCTATGAATTAAATTATCTATTAATTATATTATTAATACTTATAACTATTTATAGAGTATTTTTATAAAATTTTATAATAAAAATTATAATTAAGTATCTATTCTATAATTTTTTTTTGAAAATCACCAAGGGGAAGAAAATAGAGCCCCCGAAATTTGTGAAAGGGGTAGTATGTTTTTAAAAAAAAATTTCTTCAATTTTTTTTGTTAAGTTGTGTATATTATTCTTTTCAAAAAGGGGAGATTATTGAGTAAAAATGCCTCTTTATAAATATACTATTTAATATAAAAATTCATTCTTTAAATCTATTTATATTTATAACCAATATATTTCCAAAGATAAAAAGTTTTTATTGGTAATATTTTTTACCAGATAGAGAAATCAGGTACTATTGGATGAA
Source organism: Viscum album (assembly GCA_963277665.1). NCBI lineage: Eukaryota > Viridiplantae > Streptophyta > Magnoliopsida > Santalales > Viscaceae > Viscum > Viscum album. The sequence goes on along the minus strand of OY728165.1, from coordinate 164,911,099 downwards.
AATTTATAGAGTCCATTAGAAAAGATTAAATCGAAAAAAGAACTAAAAATTATACCATATAAAAATTTAATAATATTAACTGAAGGAGATTCATAAATTATATTAGAGAAATATTTTTTTTATTTCAACCATATGGAAATGTTCCCAATTTTTCAAATGTTTCTATATTTAATGACCATAAAAAATAGTGATTTAGTGATAAAATTAAAGAAGGAAGAAGATGTTTGTCGAATGTTTGTGCAATTGATCTTAATAAGTGAGGAATAAAAAAATTAGGAACACATATATAAAGAGGATTGAAAAATCCAGAATAATATATAACTGAATCTATATCATCTAATTTTTTTGGTGAAGTTTTGTAATATCTTGTTAGTTAGTGTGCTTCAATTTTAATATTTATAGTGTTTCATTAATTAATCACGTGTGATGATTTTATTATAAATTATTTAATGCTTGTCTTAATTTGGGGTGTTTTAGTGGAAAAGAAACTATGTAATATTGAAAAAAACTAAGTTTGAATCCTGACATAAACATAATTTCGATGGTAGAGGAAGGTTACCTAGGCAGGGTGGGTCGGGCATCAATGATTCATTGGGCTCCTCAGTGATAGTGAGTGATGGTTATAGAGAAGAGGCTTGTAGTTTAATAGTGAGGAAAGATAGAAGGGTCTACAAGGGGAATCAAATATATAAGGTACCGGTGTCATGCTGGACAATTAGAAGGGTGGTCTTGGCGGTCATAAATGGTGGGAACTAAGATGGAATTTGGTAGAAAAATCACCGATCAGGGAAGGATTTGTGGCATTGATGAACTGATAACCCTTTGGTGACACTGACTAATAGTTGTTATACTCATGAAGTGGAGGAATGCTTCTACTAAGATAGTGGGTGAAGGTCTTTATGTGGTGGATTCTGTGGAATAGAAAATAGATAAACGAGGGGAATATTCCCATAAAGTCCCATATGTGGTCAAAGTAGGATGTATCCATCATTAATGAACTCAGATTGGACAAATGAGAGTGTATGGATTTTCCATGAGTAGCAATCCCACACACTCCTACATGGGGATTTCTTGGAGACCATCATTTCAGGTCATAAAAATTATTGAAAGAGAATTTAATTATCATGGGTAGGTATTTCTGTTGGGATTCTAGTCTCTGGGTTATCTTTACCCATGTATAGGGTATATTCATTGGGATTATAGTCCATGCAAGGTTCCCTATTTAAAATGGTTTTATACAATTAATGAAAATATATAATTTCCTTATTTATTATTTTTCTACTATAATTGTTTTTTTATGATCACATGATCAAGGACTATTAAGGATAAAGATATTTTAATGATCTGTTTGATTGAGGATCTGTGTAATAAGGAGACAAAAAATTGTGTGATATGGTGCATTGAGATTGTCATTTTATTTGAAGAAAACCCCTACAATATTTTAATTCATTTATATATAAATTCATTTATAGACACTTCTTTATCATATTAGGATAAATGGAATATCTTTATATATTTATATTGTGTAATTTCAAGTAATGTTTATACTATGTAGTATTAATTTTTTTACTCTAGTTAGAAATTATATAAAATAAATTTTTTATAAATATACTTTTTTAAATAATGTTTTTGGAATATTTCATGTTTAATTTTTATAAATTATAATCCATGACCCCCTTATATTAATTTTAATACTCTTATGATCACACATTAGAATCTTGGGAAAATGATTTATTAGTGTAAATTTAATATTCTTGGGTAGAAAAATTTCTTGATTTAGAATGAAAATAAATCCCCCTACCATTTTTAAGGGATAAAATGTAGAGATAACTCATATTTAATGTCTAATTGGAAAATTTATTATAAAAAAATTGCTCAATATTCTATAGTGAATGAATCAACCATATGTATTGGAGATACGAACAACCTTGCTTTATCTAGCTCTGGGGTCTCTAAATGGGATAAACCTAATAATCATATTGTGCTTGATATCTGTATGAAATAAAGACCCTTCATGATGTGATTAGGGATGAGAATGTCAAATTTTTATGGAAAATAAAAGTTTTTAATTATTACAATTGATAAAAATGTTACTAATGTCCCTAGAAAGTGGTTGAATTATTAAGAAACTGGGAAACATTCCTATTGTGTTTTTTCTCACCCGTACAACCAGAACCTAATATGATTTGATATGTTATAAAAAGTATATATAGTACAACACATTTGATTTCTTATTTACCCAATTATAATGCATTTAATTTTGTAAAAAATATATTGGGGTAATTTGAAATATAGTTTGACGAGGCTCTTTTTATGGAAACTGAATCACTAGACAATAATAAACTTATTTTTGACTTGAATATCTAATTGTATGAGATGTATGTTCATGTAAATAATGATGAAATGACATAATAACAATAATTACATGATTTTTAACAAGGGTTTTAACTTTTTACATTTAAAGGATCTATCTGGTTTGGAGTTTTATACAATGAGGTAAAAATATTACTTAATAATGTGTAAAATTTCACATCGTATACATTTTCCCATATAAATAGAGATTTATGTTTTCACCTCTGTTTCATTCATGACACCATTTATTTTTTTAAAATGAGTAACGATAAATAAAATATTTACCTTGATAAAATAAGAAATCATCTTTAGATTCCATGAAAAAAATTTGAAATTATGGGTTGAAAAAAATGTATTTTAGTAAGGAATAAAAAAATAAAGGAATTCTAGTAGTCTAGTGAAAAACATGAAAACCCACGAGGATGTTTACCTTTTTCACAATAAAACCATGAGCACAAAAATAAAACATTCCCAAAAGTTAAAATAAATCTTCTCTTGATGAAAATACTTTATCCCATTTGATATAATATGAATCGTAGGGAACATGGTAACTCATGAAAACATTTAATTTAATGACAGGCCTTTCACCATTAGTAGTTTGTAACCTGTCCTTACCTCATGAAATCAAAATATTTCCTTAAAGAATCATTTTCAAGAACAATATTTGTAAATTGGAGCATCATTTTTGTATCCCATGTTCACTCCTTTTTCATCCATTATATATTAACTAAATACAAATTAATTCCATTATACTATCAATAAAACACCATTTTTTTAAAAAGTACATTATCTTTGGAATAGTACATGACATAAAACACGATGCCTAAAAAAACATGAAATATTATTATTTGAACATGACCATTATAAATTATCATTTAAATTTGGGGAGTATAGCATATAAATAGTATTATCTAATTTCTAAAATATATATATATCTATTACTTTAGAAAAATTCATTAATTAATTTTTAGGAAATAAGTACACAATTTTTGTTAATGTTTTTCATTATTGAAAAATACTTTTACTTCAAAAATGATTTTTGTTGATTTTTCTGATTTAATATTATAAATAATTTATAGAACTTTTTGAAATTAAATTTTATAAAAATAATATCATTTTTTAAATCAACATCTCAAAATTAGCTTAATTTTTATATTTCAGAATATTTTTGAAAAGGTGTTTTTACAATGAATAGTAAAAAATACTGATTTTTATCGAAAATTGTATTTTCATTTAAATTATTGACACAGTAAAATTATATTTTATACTGGATTTAAAATATAATTAGATAATTGTTTTTTAAAATAATCCAATTGGGGTCGTTATAATGAATTTTAATTTTTTATAAAAACATTTGTATACTTAAAACACATTATTTTTGAAAAAATATTTTTCAATGAATTTGAATTTTTAATATTAAATTAAATTATTTCACTTTGGTGAACTGAATATTAAAAAATAGATTCTATATTTGGAATGATGAGTTTTAAATTTTGTGAATAGGTCCCATTTTTTATTCATTATGAATAGTTATCATAGAAGTTTTTTCTTACAATGGTAAATGTAAAATGGGTTAATTAAGGTTAAAAATAATATGATAATGACTAAAACGTTACCCTAAGAGTTACCTTAATTTTAATGGATGAGTATATTTCACCCATAATAACATAAAATTTTAATATATGACCAAGTTGTGGTTGGTCGCGTAGCGATGAGTTATTGGGATCCTTACTAACGGAAAGTGATGGAGGTGGCGATGAGGCTCAAATGTAGTTAGTGAGGAAGGATGGGACAATCTCCAATGGGAATTGAAGGTAGTTGGGATTAGTTTCATGACTAGCGGTTCTGGGGGGGGGGGGGTCTTAGAGAGCATCCGTTGTGGGAACTTAGACATATGTTGACTGAAAAATCACTTGGCAGTGTGGGATTTATTGAAGTGATGACAAGACAACCCTATGGTGATCCTGATGGTGAGGTATTATGCTCCGGCAGTGGAGAATGAAATCCATGATGATAGTGGGTGAAGGCCTTCCAGGGGGTGGCATTGATAAAAGATGAAATAGAAAACATGAAAGGCATATTCCCAGAATGTCCTAGATAAGGTCAAAAAAAATCATCCACTAGCAATGAACTACGATGGGAAATGAGAGGGTATGAATTTTCCATTAGTATCATCCCCATGAAGACCTACATAAGGATTTCTTGTTGAGAAGCATTACAAGTCAGCCTATTTGTGGTAAGAGATTTTAATTTTCTAGGGTTTGGATTTCAATTAGGTATCTAGTATCTAAAACATCCTCAGCCACGTATTGGGCCTTGTCCCTGGGGCCCACGATCCATGTAAGGTTCCCCATCAAAAAATGGGATTATGCAATTAATAAAAAATAAAACAACCATATTTATGAAGTATCTGTTGTAATTTTTGTTTAATTGATCACGTGAACAAATACTCTTAGGGATAGAGATAGTTTTCTTTGATATGTTTGATCGGGGCTCCCAAGGATAAGGGGAAATTTTTTTTGTAATATGGTGAATTATTCCTTTCCATGTATTCAAAGACACAACTTTCAATAGATTAATTCATGGGTACATAAATTTAGGTTTAAATACATTCTTATCACTTGAAGATAAAATAAAGATAATTATTTGGTAAAACATTGTATTTTTTGATATCTTAATTGAAATACTTGGTATCCTTTTATCTTCAAGTTTTATATAATTATGTTGTGTAATTTTAAGTAAAGATTATACTACGTACTATTAAAAATTTTTACTTAGGTTATCAATTATATCAAAAACACACTTTTTACAATTTAATTTTTTAAATAATTTGTTGGGAATATTTCTTGGTTTAATTTTTATAAATTATAATCCATAACCTTATTGTATTATTTTTAATACTATTATGATCTCACAATAAAATCCTCATATCTTGATTGATTAGAGTAAATTTAAGATTTGCATTGAGAAAAATCAATGTATTTACAAGGGAAATTAATGCCCCAAACATTTTTAAAGGATACAACATAGATATAACACATATTTAATGTATAAAAGGAAAATGTATTATAAAGAAAGTATTCAAGATTTTATAGTTAATGAAAATACATTATGTGTTAGAGATATTAAGGTCCATGGTTTATCTATCTCTAGGGAATCTAAATGGTTTGAACATAATAATCATACTGTTCCTACTATTTTCAAGAAACAATAGACCTCTAATGATGTGACAGGGGATAAAAATGTCAATTTTGTTTAGAAAATAATAGTTTTATTTGATTCATACTAATATAAATGTTACTAAAGAACCTAGATAAGGCTTGAATTATTAGGGAAATGGATAAACCTACATGGTGAGTTCTTGTGAATCTATACAAAAATTGCCTATCAATATTGGATATGTTAGTAAAAGTATATATAGTACTACAAATTTGGTTTGTTTTTCACCAAATGATAATCAATCTGATGTGGTAAACAATTTAGTGGGGGGATCTGAAATATAGACTGATGAGGTTATTATTATGGAAAATGAATCAATGGAAAAAATATTATGAATTTTAATGACTTTAATATCTACATGGATGGGAATTATAGTGATCCGGGCATAACATACATGGATATTACATCATTTTAGATGAATATTTTGTACATTAAAAAAACACATGCCCGAGTACCATAATAGTTTACTTTATTTGGAAAATTGGAAACAAAATATTCTATCTAGGTGAAATATATTTAACATCTACAATAAAGATCTCCCCCTTTAGTACTTCTACTTAAAACCCTTATTTATACCATGGGGAAAAAATATAAGAAAGGTGTGATCTTAGATTCTTAGTAATGGTAACTAAAAAAAATTCATACAAATATCATAAACAAAATGGTATGAAAATTAAGGATAACATTTGAAGATCATGCTCTTCATATTATAGAACACAATAAAGAATTTCATTTCATAATAAAAGAATCATAAATAAATAAATAACCTTGGGAAAAAAATCATAACATAGGAAAAGTCCTATAATTTTTGGCATACACGTTGGTTTATAACATTTTAAACATGTATTAGTAGAAACAAGTTGACTCATTAAGGTAAGGATATGAAATTAGGCCCCAAAATCAACTTTTGGAAAAGAAACTAGGTCCATACTTAACAGTGTGAACATGTAATACGGTTTAATCATAACCATATGGAATTGAAACCAAGTCCATGCATAATATTGTGAATGTGTAATCAGGTTCACAAAATAACTAATGGACATGCAACCAAGTCCATGCATAACATTTTGAATGTGTGATTTGGTTCACGCATTACCTAATTGAAATAAAACCAAGTCCATTCATAAAATTGTGAACATGAAATCATGTTCACACATAACATTTTTAAAAGGTAATCAGGTTCACACATAAACATTTGTACATGAAACCTTCTCCACACATAAATTTTTGAACATTTTATAAGGTTCACTCATTACATTGTGAACATGTAATTAGGTTCACATATAAAATTTATACTCATGAGTCATCCATCATTTCCCAATGCATTGGATGGATATATATATCCCGCCCATCTCATATTTATATCATTAATACATGTTCCGTAATATAATAAAGTAGTTATCATATCATTACCCATAAAAACATAGGTTTTATAATCATAAAATCATAACATAAGAAATGAAATGAGTATCATTAACATTTTATCACATAAAAACCTTTTGAAAAGAGATATTTTTCATAACTATTTCACTAAATCATAACCCCTGGAAAGAATAAGGTTTCATAAACTTGTAACCTATGGAAAAGAAACAGATTTCAATAACATATAACCTGTGGAGGAGAAATATGTATCATAAATACCATGACATTAAGTATAACCCACTCATAAAAAGGACATGAATGGAACCATAAGACAATTTATTATAAGTTAACTATTAACTTATATAGATTTGCACTTATATTGAAAATAATATTGAAATATCTTTTAAAAACGTTTCATGAGAAAAATATCCCTTCTTCTTTGAAAACTGATTTTTATAACATAAAAAATTTTGAAAAAAATATTGTTTGAAAATATATAAATGAATATTTTAAAAAAATAGAACATTTTTATAATCCTATTTCCCTGGAAATAATATTAATGTATTTTTTGATTTTTTTTTGAAAACATGGTTTTTTAATACAAAATATTTATGTCCAAAGAGAGAGATGATAATATTTTACTTAAAAACAGTATCATAAGTTCCAAAGACTGGAAAAATGGTACTAAAACAAGAGGATATATTGAAAAAACATAGGATAAGAAAAATCATTACTATTAATGAGAGATGGATCATTAGATTTCATCAAAGGAAACATAAACATAAAAAATCTCCAAAAGAAATGAGAATGTATCAATAATATATTATAAATTAGTAACATGGGAACATACTCTCCATGAGACAAAATAAAATAAAATAAATAATATAATATAATTATAATATTTATCTTTATAATATATCATGTAAAATACATGTATAAAAACCTCAAAAAGGAGTGTAGGTGCTTAACAAAACATGAGTCACAGAGAAGGAAAATTGAGACAAAGCATTTTTACTGATTTGGTAAGTTTTGGAACACATACCCCATGAAAGTAGGATCATAAAATGGATATATAAAAACCCATAAATTTAAATATAACATGGATATAATACAATAATGGGCAGTACATAAACCATAAAAAGGGAAGAGTGGCAAAAAATGCTTGTATATCACATAAATTAAAAGTGAGATGAAATCCCCTTACCTTATTCCTTGAATATATTTATACTCAAAAAATATTATTATATAATAAATATAAGTTTATTATAGATATTTTATAGAAGAGTATTATTATATCTATAACTATATATGGGTTTGTTATTACCTTATATTACTTACTTGTTGACAATCATATGTTAATTTTTCACTTCGAGTAACATTTACTTTTTTCTTCGCATGTGTCTTAATTTTTTATATCATTGGTTATTGTACTTATATCATGATTTATAAAAGTATAAAATGACATAAAAATAATTTATATACATTATATTTATATTATAATAATTTATTGCATAAATAATAACAAAAGGGAATACATCGTTAATGGAGACGGTAAGCCGTAAGTACACATGAATGCTATTTCTATTTTTATTTTTGTATCAAAGGAATGTATGTAAATGATATATATATATATATATAATTATTCTAATATCATGAATATATCATATATATATAATATAAAATCATTAATACAATCCTTAATAAATTCAATGTGGTGTGTGAATGAATCACATCACTTTGAAGGGGCAGTAGTCCACAATTCCTCAAATGAGATTATCATATAACCACTAAATGGAAATAAAATGGTATATATTGTAAAATAAAATAAATAATAATGAAGACATAATAAGTATTATATATTACATATAAAAATATATTGTACGTTATAATGGCTACCATGATTGGTGGTAAAGAAAAAAATGAACAATCATCGTTTCGTGAGGTAGTAGTTTTCCATACACAAAACCATTATGTTTGATATCAATTAGATATATTTTTGTGTAAGTTTAGATAATAATATTTTCATAAAAAACTCTTTTTCATGGAGGATAATAGTTTTATCAAAAAATAATGGAATAAAAATAGTTGAGGGATGGAGAAGTAAAATAAAGGGAAGGATATTGAGAGAAGACATTACCTCTAAATCAGGTAACTCCTTTTGGTTTGTGTCAAAAGGATTACTTGAAAGGATTTATACTCAAAGGGATCCTTAAATATATAAGGGAGTATTTTTGGGAGTATACATGGGTGTATATTGGCCTAACATAATAGGTTTTAGTGGTGTGGGGAATGGATAGAGGTGGTGGACTTTTATAGTGGAGGGGAGTTGCACTCTTTTAAATATTTGAAGAGAAAATTTCAACCACATTTTTCATGATGAAGTGAATACAATAATGAAACAATGTTGATATTATTTATTATAAAGTAGAAATATGGACAGACTATGGATGTTTGAAAAGTTTCTAGGTCTTTTTGGGTATTAAATTTTTGTTTTAGTACTTTATTAGCTTAATTTTTCTCTTAATCGATGTAATTAATTTTAATCACTTTCCATAGTTGTTTTGGTCAAAAGAAAGTTGAACCTATTAGAAATTAAAAATTATGATGATTCCAAATATTTATTCTATTTTTACAAATTCAAATCACATAATTTGAATAAATTAATTTAATATTAATCCCTCTTTCAAAACGAAGCTGCATGTTTTTAATGTAAAAAATGTATCAGAAGTATGCTTTGTCTTTGCATCCAATTTCAACGTGGAAATGGTCCAAATGAGAAAAACTGGATTAATTTTTAAAAATACTATCTAATTAAACATTGAGATAAAATTAATATATATATTATCCTGATGAATAAATTAATTTATAAATTATTTGGAATTAAAATCGGATATTTGTCATTATTCATCCGAAAATGATGTTTGTTAGAAAAATCATAAAAATTCACCCTATCCTAATTTCAATGTCCTTAATTCAAAGAGGAATTTTATTTTACCAAATTCAATTTCTAAATTTGTCCAAAATTACTTTAATTATTATTATTGGTTTATTCGAGAATAAATAGTTTTTAACCATAAAAAGGACTTTACCAAAAATCATATCTTTCATTGTAAATATGTTTTATTTATATAAAAAATTGTTGAAAATATTTTAAAAGTAGTTCTTACTATTAATATAAATAATTTAAATATCTAGGTTATTATTATCTTATTGAAAAAATAAAATTATGTTTCTTAGAAACTCAGTGTTGTGTGTATCGTCCTCCAACTCAATTTTGTGCTTATCATTTTCCGACTTAGTGTTACATATATCATACACCAAATCAGTGTTTCATGTAAGGTACAACAAGTTAGTGTTCTGTGTAATGTATTAAAATCCAATTTCTTATGAAATGAATGTTTGACTTAGTGAAATTCTATTTTCAGTGTTGTGTGATGTGAAAAATATGAAAAGCTTAAATTAATTTGAAAACAATTCCCCCAAAATCTTTGGGTGTTACAGTATACCCCACTTAAAATTAATTAGTCCCTAAAAAATCATTTGTGTTATAAAATGTTTAGTACTTGAATTTTATATTTATAAAAACCAACATTGTAATAATGAATACTAAAACAACCCTTAAAAAGGGATAGTTTGAAGCATAAAAGTTACCCAAAGTAATATATAACTGGGTTTCCACATAGGATAACAAAGGTTGGGAGGGGAGATTAGACATGTAATAAAAGATTAAACATTTATATGGAGTTATTGAGGTCATAAATGACAAATAAGTGAATGATTAAAGGAAACACGAGGGCCTCCAAATCAAAAATATATGATGACCCCAGAAGCCATTGGTTCAATAAAATTTATGGTATTAGGACAACACATTTTTTTATCATTATACAATCATCGTGTAATTCCATTTAATGACCGATAATATAAAAACACTATACTTAGTTGGTGTTATCCAATTCCATATACAAAATCCCAACATTTGGTTATGCCTTGATAGATTTACACATCATCTCTTACCCTATGAAATGAAAACGAATTATCCTTTTTTTTATGTTCTTAGAGACCATGAGATCTAGGATAAGTCAACCCATACATATTTAGTTACATTAGACCTAAATAGTTTATCTAACATTCATATTTCCTCATGTGGTGAGATAATATATCAAAAAAATTATTTAAAGTTTTTCTTAAATATTTTGTAAATTGTTAAACTTATAAAACTTCCAAAATCTAATTCCTCATTTCTTCATTAAGTACGTTCTTATACCTAATACATTGGTATTGGATACATGGGTTAAACATTTCACTGATAGAAAATTAAATGAGATTTTATTATTCCAAAATCCATGTATAGGGATGAATAATTACTAAAGGATGAACAACAAGTTTATCCAAGGGATTACTCATACGAAATAAAACATAACCTTCCAGACTAGGGGTGAAATGATTTGTTTTCCCCTAATTTTAATTAGTCACTTCATCCATTTTGATTGTATAAGATTTCCCATATTGCTTTTTTCTCAGAGGTTGTGGGGTCTTATCATCCATATTAGACCTTGGATTGGGTCAATGTTTTTCATAATGACCGAACTCCATGCACTGGAAACACTTAATTGTTGATGGTTCATCCTGTTGAGATTTATCCCCACTCATTTCATTGTATTTCCTCTTATCATTGCATCTACATTATTTTTCTCTCTGTGCAGGCTTTAACACTTGATTTTTTTCCTTTTATGAACTTTCCTATATGATCCTTCCCACTGTTTTGGAAATTAGGTTTTTGAAACTTTTTCTTATATCCATGGTTTTTAGATTCCCATATAAACATATAATTACTCTTCTTGTCAAAACTATGATATTGATAAGTAACTCAAACATCCATTTCAACATTGATCACACAATTCACAATCTCATCGAATCTACTAATGTCTCTTTTGAAAAAATAGCTTATGAGAATTGGGTTTAAGCCACTGAAAAACCAATCAACCTTTCATTTGGGATGGATGATAATACTAGAAGTGCACCTTTCATGTTTTGTGAAATTAGCCTCATAGGTGCGGAAAGATTCACTATCCTTTTGCTTCATCTAAAGGAACTCCTTTCACATCTTTGTATGAAGAACATGAGAAAATTACTTATTAAATAATAATATCCTGAACTCATCCCAATCCATGGATTTAATTTCACCTCACTTCTATGCATTATTTATTATGGTCCACCACTAGTATGCTTCACCTTCTAAGTGATAAATAGCCAAAATCACTTTTTCTTGATTTGACCACTAGATAATGGAGAATATAATTTTATTGGTACTAATATAGTGTTCAATAAAAAGATGACCAGATGACCCACTAAAGGAAGGAAGATGATGCCTTATAAAGGACTAAACAAAATGATGTTCCCTCCTTTGCTTGTTTGGAACTCATTATAATTAATAGATTGAGAAATATGTTAGGGTATAACAATGAGGTTTTGTATTCCACCCCCATAGAATTTTTACCATTAGGAGGAAATTCATTGCATTGTTCATTGAAATTACCATCAACACAGTTTCTTCAGGTTACATCCATTGAATAAAACCAAAATCATTGAGTAAACAATTCTTATCATAATGTGGAACCACATAATCATGAAAATTAAATAATAATATTTCAAAAGTATAGAACCTTCCTTAATCTATGACACCATAGGTTTATCCTATTTTTTTTGTATCCAACTTGTAATTATTTCCATCATGATGGATGTAAAGAGTTTTTGAATTCCCAAAGCATATCCACCATGAGTGTCAAACAAAGTGTGTAACAAGGCCCGTTATCATGTACCAGATTACGCCGAGTTAGGCCCAGAACATCTTGTCAGAGTTATTTCCCATAAGTACATTTATACCAAAGCCACATCCAATTTTATTATCGAGACACAAATTTGTTTCTCAGAAAACACTCACTCTATTCTTTACCAAACTTATATGGAATTTATCTTAATATTATGTCAACCTTATACTTATCATTAGATACATCCCTAGACATATCCTTAGAAATATACATAGGGATCTCACAATGGTTTTCTAATCCTAGTTTCTAAAGAATTAATACATATTTCATTTGAAACCAAATATAGAAAAACAAGATTAAAATACATTGATATTAAATCATATTAGATAAATATTCAGTACATAACAAAAATACATGCCCAAGGACTATGATATTTTAGTGTCTTTGGAAACTTGGAAACAAAATATTCTGCCCTGATAAAATATCATCAAAATCGTCCATAATGATATCCACCTTTAGTACTTCTATCTAAACCCATTATTTATACCCTAGGGATAAGAAACAAAGGAAATGGGTGAGCTTAGATGCTTATTAAGGTAAAATATGGGAAATGAAAAGGAATGACATAAAAGAGGTTATGGAACTCGAGAATAACATTTAAAGAGAATGCCCAGCATATTAGAGAACATAATAATGAATTTCAGTACATAAAATATGGATCACAAGTAAATAATGAACATAGTACAAGGAAGTAAAACACATACGTTTTTTGTGGAATTTGTGGCATGCACGTTGGTTTCTAATGTTTTGAACATATAAAATATGGAAGAGGTTCACTCATTATGTTAAGGACATGAAATCAATCCCCCACATCAACATGTGGAAATGAAACTAGGTCCATGAATAACATTGTGAAGATGTAATCAGGTTCACGAAAAAAATTATGGATGTAAAACCAAGTCCATGTGTAACATTGTGAATGTGTAATGAGGTCCTGGAAATACCCAATGGATGTAAAACCATGTCCATGCATAACATTGTGAACATGTAATAATGTTCACTCATTACATAATAAACATAAAACCAGGTCCATGCATAACATTTTGAACATGCAACCAGGTTCATGAATATAATTTTGAACATGCAATCAGGTTCACACATAAAATTTTGGACATGCACCTAGGTTCATGAATAACATCGTGAAAACATAATAAGTTTCACTGGTAGCATTTTGAAAATGTAATCAGGTTTATGTATGAACTTATGAACATGCAACCAGGTCCATGCACAAAATTATGAAAATGTAATTAGGTTCACACATAACATTTATACTCATGACTAATCCATAATTACCCAATTATTTTGAGATAGATATAAGTCCCACTAATCTCATAATAAAATCAATCATACATGTTCCAGAAGATATTAAAACATTCATCATATCATGACCAATAAAAAGACATAATTTTTATAAACATCAAATCAAAACCCATAGAATCAAATGGGTATCATTAAAATTTAATCACATCATAATATAGAGAAAATTTATTGTCTTCATAACAAGTTCATCAAATTATAACCCTTTAAAAGAATCTGTTTTTATAAACACGTGACTAGTGGAATAGAAATGGGTTTTAAAAACATATAACCCATGGAAGAGAAACAGTTTTCATAAAGACCATAACATATAGCACACCACATTTATAGAAAGTATATGAATGAAACCTTTATATCATTTCCTAGAAGGAAATAATTAACATTATCAGATGTCATCTTAGTTTATTTTTTTTGAAATATCATTAAAAAAATTCCTTTAAGAAAATATCCTTTCTTCTTTGAAAACTAATTTTTATTATATAAATTTTTTGAAAACCTTTTCCTTAAAAAATATCATTGAAAAAATATATAGGAAGATTTGAAAACAATACCAAAATTTTAAAATCCTTTTTCATTGAAAATAATTTTCAAGGATGTTTTCAAAAATATTATTGAAAACATTTTTAATTTTTTTTGAATATAGTAGATTTCTAACCAAATAGAGAGACAATTGGATTTTACTTAAAAACATCATAGTAAGTACCAAAAGAGTAGAAAAATTGAATTAAAATATGTGGATATCTTGAAAAAAATAGAATAAGTAAACTCATGAGTGTTATTGAGAGATGGGTTATAATATTTCCTCAAAGGAAGCATAAACACAATTAATCTCGAAAAGTAATGATATTATCTCAATAAAATCTTATAACATGGTATCATTAGAACCTATTCTCCATGTAAGATAGAAAATTACATTAAGCATATAATATAATTAAAATATTTATATATTTTATATATTTTGTAAAATGGATTTATACACACCTCAAAAATGATATTAGGTGCATAACAAAACATGAGTCTCAAAGAATGCAAACTGAGACAAATCATTTTTACTGATTTTGTAACTTTTGAAACATATACCGCATGAAAATAAGATCATAAAATTGATATTTGAGTACCCATAAATTTAAATATATTATAAATAATATACAATCATGGGTAGTATATACACCACATAAGAAATAAGTGTGGAGAACATAGCGTTTACCTCACAAAAATTAAAAGTGAGATGAAATCCCCTTACCTTGTGCCTTGACTGTCTTCATACACATACAATAATCATATATAATAAATATAAGTGTATTATAAATATTTTATAGAATCATATTTTTATATCTACTACCAAAAATGGTTTTATTATGACCTTATATTATCTACTTGTTAACGATCTTATGTTAAGGTTGTACTTTGGGTAATATTTTATTTGTTCTTCACATGTGTCTTAATTTCTTATATATATGGTCCTTATACATATATCATGATTATAGAATGTATAGAATGATATAAATATCATTTATACTCTATATAGTTATATTATAATAATATATATAATAAAGAAGAATTAAATGGAAAACACCATTCATGGAGATTGTAAGACGTACATACACATGAACACTATTTGTGTTTTTAATGTCTTATTGAAAGAAAGTTTGTAAATAAAATATGAATATATATATATATATATAATTATTTCAGTAGAATAAATATATCATATATATCATATAATTTCATTAAACCCATCCTTAATACATTCCATTTGGTGTGGGAATGAATCACATCCCTTTGAGGGGGCGGTAGTACACCCTCCTTCAAACAAGATTATCGTATTACTAAAAAATGAAAATAAAAAGGTTTGTGTTTTAAAAAGTAATACATAATAATAAATATATAATAAATATTTTATATAATGTATATAAATATAGTTTCAACGCTAATGGCCACTATGATTGTTGGTAAAGAAGAAATGAACAATCATCGTTTCCTGAGGAAGTAGTACGCTGTATATAGAAACTATTTTTTCGATATCAATTAAACAATGGTGTGTGTAATTTTAGGTCAAAATATTTTCTTAAAAATATCCTAGTATATGTATGATACTTTTTTATCACTTAATAATGTAATAATAAGGGTGGTGGTGCAGAGAAGGGAAATAAAGGGAAGGAGATAGAGAAAAGATGTCACCTCAAAATTGGGTAGCTCCTTTTTGTTTTTGCCAAAAGTCTTTTATGAGAGGAATTATTATAAAATGTATGGTACAAGGTATAAGGGAGAATTTTTTGGAGGATAAATGGGTATATATTTTATTAACATAAGAGTTCTGAGAGGTGAGAGGAATAGGCAGAAGTGGTGGCCTTTTATAGTGGATAGGGAGCAACACTCTTGTAAATATTTGATGAGAGAATTACACCCATGTTTTTCATGTTGTGAGTAGATCCAAAATAGAAAATGGTCACTAAGATTGATGATAATCCATGAATATGGCCATACTATGGGTTTTGGACAAGTTTTTAGGTCGTTTTGTGTCTTAAACTTAAGGTTTAGTAATTTATTAGCCTATTTGTTCTCTTAACTGATATAATTAATTTTAATCACATTAGCTAATATTTTCTGTCAAAAATAAATTTGAAAATATTAATAATTATATATTATTTTGATTAAAAATATTGAATTTTTTTTTCCATATTATAATCACAAAATTTGAAGCTATTAATTTTAAATTAATCCAGCTGTCGAAACGACGCTGCATGTTTTTAATGTTAAAAAATGATCAAAAGTTTTCTATGTCTTTATATCCAAATTGACGTGTAAATAATCCCAATTAAAAATAATGGATTAATTATTAAAAAATATTATCAAATTTAACTTTTAGATAAAATTAAAATATTTTTTAACATTATAAAAAAATTCAATTAGAAAGTAGCTTTGAATTAAAATCTTCTATTTTTCACTATTCATTTGAAAATGATGTTTGTTAGAAAAATCCAAAAAATTCACCCTAGCCTAATTTCAATGTTCTGAATTCAAAAAATGAAGTTAATATTATCAAATTCAATTTTTAAATGTCTCTAAAACTAATTTCATTATTAGAAGTAGTTCATTCAAGAAAATGATGTTTCTAACTATAAAAAGGACTTTACCAAAATTCATATCTTTCACTATAAATAAGATTTATTTGTCTAGAAAAATTGTAAACAATACTTGAAAAGTAGTTATTACTATCAATATAACTAAATTTAATGGATAAGTGATGAATATATTATTTTAAAAATAAAATTATGTTTCATAGAATCTCAGTGTTGTGTATATCGTATGCTAACTCAGAGTTGTGTGTATCCTATGCCAACTCATTGTTCCATGTATCATACACCAACTCAGTTTTGCTTGTAATTTAAGACAATTAAGTTTTATGTGTAATGTTTTATAATATGATTCCATGTGGATGGAAAGTTTGACTTAGTGAAAATATATTTTTAGTGTTGTGTGAAGTGAAAAAATATCAAATGATTAAATTATTTCGTAAAAAATTTCACTAAAATATCAGGGTGTTATAGGAAATCTATTCAGGGAAATAATGAAGAGGTAATATAATAAGAATAATTATCTGAGAATGATGATTCTCTAGACATAGCTGAACTAATTAGTTTTGGCTTGATGAATTAATGTAATATTAAGGGAAACAAACCGCCCCTTTTATAGAGGAATCTATTGATAATGAACTAAATTAAGGTATTTGGAAAGACATAACATGTGAAATATATTGTTAGAGATATGATTTATATTAGTGGGGTTGGGAAGGATAAGGGTTATTATCATAGACATAACTAAATCATGGTGGCTTCCAAGGTGGATGGTTTTGTTTAAATGTATTAGGTTTGTTTATATGATGCTTAGAATTTTCTAGGTTTTTATCGGAAGGTGGAAGGTGTCCCTATTTGCACTGTAAAATTACCCATGTTTTATTTGACCCATAATTACATAATTCATTATAAAGGGTTTCACATTATTACATTTCATATATCATTATTTATTGGAGTTTTCGATAATGATGTAAAAATATTACATAAGAAAGTGTACACTTTCACACAGTATACATTTTTTTCATAAAAATAGAGTATTATGTTATACCTATATTTACTTCATGACACTATATGTCTCTTTAAGATGATTCCCCATAATAAAAATCATTAAATTCATAAATTTTATAATCATCCTTAGATACCAAGATTTTTTTTTATTAATTTTGGAAGAGAAAAATAATTCTCTATAAGAAATATAAAAATAATTGAATTCAATTAGTCTGGAGAAATAATAAAAAACCATGAGGAATATTTCCTTTTTCACAAAACATATCATGATCATATACGTAAAACATTTCCACAAGTGAAAATAAATATTTAATCAATAAAAAACATAGAACCCTTTAGATTGAATATAAATCATAAGGAACATGGTAACTCATGAATAAATTTCTATAAAATAATACCTTTCACCATTAGTAGTTCATAACCCTTTCTTACCTCATTAAATGAAAACATTTCATAAAAAATCATTTTTCAAGAATTATATTGGTAAATTAGAGCATCATATACATATCCCATGTTCACTCATCTTTCAACCATGTCAGAATATCAAAATCCATGTTAATTACATTGGAATATATATAAACCCAAATATTGTTTTTAAAAAATTAGAAAAATATCTTTAATACAGTATATGACATACAACACCAAGCCTAAAAAGCATGAAATACTATTATTTAAACATTAACATCATAACCTATCCATTAAAGTTATTGGGGGGGGGGTGTTAATATTATTAAATAATTTATAAAATATATAAATTTCATATATAATAAAAATTCATTGATTAATTTTTATGAAATAAGCAATCAATTTTTAGGAAAGTTTTTTTTATTCTTAAAAAACTAGTTTTCTTCAAAAATGATTTTATTGGTATATATTATTGAATATTATAATTAATTTCTAGAAATTTTTGAAATTATATTTTATAAAACGAATATAATTTTTTAAATCAATAATTAAAAATTATCTAAAAGTAAACATTTTATATTTTTCTGAAAAGATTTATTTTTTAATGAATATTTAAGAATATTATTTTTTATTGAAAAAATTATTTTATTTTAATATATTCAAAAATAAATAATCTATTTTATATAAGTTTTAAAATATAATTACTTAAATTTTATTTAAAATTTTCAAATTGTAGACTTTACAAATGAATTATATTTTATAAAAACATTTGTGTACTAAAATGTCATTTTTATGAAAAATGTTTTTCTTTGAATTTTTAATTTTTATTTTAATTTAATTGATTTCACTTCTGTGAACTAAATCAAGAAAAATGGATTCCATGTTTGGAATCAGGAGTTACAGATTTAGTAAATAGTTTCCTTTTTAGTTCATTATGAATGAAAATCATTGATTTTTTTTCTATAACGGTAAAGGTAACATGGGTTAATTAAGGTTAAACATAATATGATAAAGACTAAAAAGTCACCCTAAAATTTACCTTAATTTTAATATATTATTATTTTTTTCCATAATCTTATAATATTTGAATATATAACATATTTCTCATTTGTTCATGATTTTTACCATTATTATATTTTATGTAAAGATAAGTAAAAAATTTCATTCTCTTTGTTTTATTAACTCTAAATTTCCATCACAGTGATTAATAGGGGAAATACATGGTTATAAATATTCATTTGAAAGATAATATATATTTTTTACATTTTTATAATTCATTATGATGAAATAATTACCTTAAATTCCAACTCAAATCCTACACAATATTTATTTAATTAATGTAAAAAATGATTTTAAAACTGTTGAAAGTTATATAATTTGAGATATTTTTTTCATGAATATTTTAGATGAAGATATCATATTATTGATATATTAAAATAAAATATTATAATTATATATTTATTTCATGTCCTTAATGACAAATTAAATGAATAGTTCTGAAATGGAAAATATTGATATTTTATAATAAATTATATTTTATAATAAATTATATTTTATTATATTATTTAAAATTCATATAAATACTTATATATATAAAAGTTAATAGAAAATGTTTTAAAATGTCAACAATGGTGCATTTATTGGCCAATTTTATTATTATAGAAGCCACATTTACCCCTTAAGAGTAAAAACTCCATTATCACTGTAATTGTCAAAAATAGAAACCACATGTTAAAAGAAAAATATAAGGATAAAAAAATAATCTAAAATTGTTCAAATATTTTTACATGATATTATCTCAATGCATAATCATCTAATTATTGAATTATATTAGTTTGGTGTCTTTTTCACTGGACAATTAATTTATATTAATTTAATATTTTAGGTAATTCCAAGAGTTCCCCTCCCATAGAATATAAAATGTCATCACCTATAATATTTTATTCACAGTTAAAAATCCATTTATTTTATAAAAGAAATTAAAAAATACGTCCATAATATAACTCCTCACATTCTAGAGTTCTTATTTTGGTCAGATTACAAACCCTGGAGTCTTTAAGGTGAAAAAGAACGGAGGTTGTCTAACGAATGGGCATAACTTTTAACATAGTGTTTTAGTTTAATTTCTTCTTATACCTCCTTAAAATATTATATAATAATGGTGGGATATTAAATAAATACATTAAATATAATATGATTTTATTATTATAATATCATAACCTATATCCAAATTCTCCTCCATCAAATGGGAAATATAACTAACATTTGTGTGTATGGTAAACTACCGCCTCACAAATCGATATAAATTGGTTTCAATAGCCACCACTAAAGAATGATTTTTATTATAGATTTAATGTATATATATGAAATTAATTACCTATTTATCATTATGTAAGATAAACTGTGATCTAATTTCTTACCTTTCTATTTAAATATGATAACATCGTATGTGCGTATGTGTAGATTACCACCTCCATGATGCGACGTGATTCATTTTTATAACCATATCATAAAAACATATATATATGTGTATTTAAAGAAATAAAATGTTATTTTTATATAATTATCATTTTTAAAGATAAAATAATACTTACATTCCTTCCATAATTATCATAAAAAAATGAAATCGTTACTCATACATACGTATGACCTACCATCTCCATGATTATAAGATAGTTCATTTTTCATAACGATATTTTATTATTTGTTTTAAAATTATAATTTATGTTTAAAAAGTATTATTATTTAATGATTATTATTCTATAGATTATAGGCTAATGATCTAGATAACCACAATCAGCCCATTGAATTCGTTTTGGATATATTTGTCGAATATCATCAAAACATAAAATGAGAAAATAAGTAATTGTATATAACATGGTAATAAAAAATATAAAAGGTATAAAAAACAAAAGAAAGTTTATTAAGTATGTAAACAATTAACCAATGTTTACTATTCAAAAATATAATGAACAAACATGAGGATTTATACTCAAGGGAAAACATCTCTCAAAACCACACTTTTTTTATTTAGTTTACTATCTATATCACATTCTATCTCTCTTTATGGTTATGGAATAATTATAAAATAATTATATATTTTTATATAAAATATATTCATATTTTATTAATCCTTACCTTTATGGGGTAATATATTCCATAAGTGCTTTTCTTGAATGAAACCCATTTCTTTTCATGGGTAATTATTATGTTTATTCCTTAATATTTATTTTATTTTTATCAAAGACATAATCATATAGTTGTTATGAAGGGTGATCCTAGATAGTTCTCCAATTCATAGGGTAATATTTTCGTCACTTGTTATTTTATTTATGGGATTAGAAAGTCAACTTATCCACTATTTGACTATGTCAACCATGGGATGTTGTCTTGGTAGTTAGAATTGACTTGTGCTTATGTCATGTTTTTTTGATGCCACATTTCATATGTTTTCATGATCTTATGATACCATTTTCTTGATATTATAAATCTATGCGATTACTCATATCAATCAATTTTATGATGTCATGTTATACCTTTGACTCAAAATTTATGTTTCCTTATCATGTTTATTCCCTTATTAGTATTTTTAACACACCCCTTTGGTCTATGTATTCACCCAGACATCACATTTTGTTTTAGGAGTTAAAAAGGGAGTTAAGTGATCATTATGTATATTAAAATAATTTTGTTTAATTTCAGTTTCACTTTGATATATTATATTCCCAGTCTTCAAAAAACACTAGGCCTTTCGATCCTCTATTTGTATTTAATAGATATTTATGGTAAAAATCATGAAATAATATGTTTAAAAGGATTGGGATACAATATTTTGTATCAAATAATAGCCTAGTTATATTTTTGGTTTAAGAATAGAATAATTTAGAGAGAACCATAGGGATAAGTCTATATAAAAATTTCAATGGATAATCTCTATTAAAATCTAGATACTAGTAATTTAGGTTACATGTATCATTTATAAGTTATTCTTTCTAGGATCATAAGATTCCATTTTATATGTTTAATAGTTAAATTATTAAAACCATGTTATTATTTTTTATTCTATGGAAGGAAAAATGAGAAACCTTTCTAAATACCAATTTTATTGTATATGTGATTATTTCCCTAATGATATGACCAAATTTATGGGAGGGTGAGCTAGGAACATCATGGAATTACTGGATAAACAATCTCATGTTTTGAATAATATCATGAATCATACATAACACCCTACTTCTCCTAAAAAATAACATGTTTTGTCTAATTTTATTACGAAACAAACATATTCTAAATTTATTAGATCATATACTATACTTATCATGAAACAATGGATGAAATTAATTGAGAAGGTATTCTTTTTAATACTATGCTTAGAAAAAGAGAATGTTATACTGACCATTTATCGCATGGAGTAGGAATTTGATTAGTGGTAGACCCTGACCAAGTACAAAAAGTATAAAGAGGATATAGATTACAAATAATGGTAATAATTCAATATTTTTTTTCAATAAATAATTTCCCCAAACTATGTATCATAAAATGGTGTGGGAGTTCCATAGACTAAAGCAAAAAGGTGATTTTACTAGGGAGTATGAGGAAAACCCCAAAAGTCTTTCATGAATAACTTTTTGTTTATCATCAATATTGAAAGTAAGGTGGAACACCAATTTATTGAATTAAATAAAATTACATAATGTTATTTGGTGATTATTGTGTTTCAATGATATATGGATATTGTTTGTTGAAACCTGAAATTTGAAATGGATATTGGAGACTCTCAGTGGTCTTGTGGGTGTAGAGATAAAAAAATATAAAAATAGAATTTAAGTTAGGAAGATCAACAGATAAACCCTATGAAGGAAGGAAAAACCAAATATTCTCATTTCAAAAAAGTGGTATGAGGAATCTCATAAAAGGTATGATGGGAAACATAAGATGTTTCAAATGTGTAAGATAAGGGAATCTATATAATTGGTGTTGAAGGAAAAAAAGAATCCCACTAATGTGGAAGAAGATGAGATGTTTCAGATTGACACTCATCATTTGGTATGATGATTTAAATATAAAGAAAACTATAATTATTCATGCTATTTCTCTAAGTTAAGGGTTTTTAGAGATAATAAATGAAAACATTATCTAAGGCCTAGAGAGTAGGGAAAGGGATATGTAATCACTAAAACTGAGGTGGATCTAGAAAATGATTTGGTGATAGTGATTCTAGTTATTCATTCAGGAATAATAAATTTAATTTTTTATTTAGTTATATTAATTATTTCATATCTTGTAAGTTTATTATAACTTTTAAAACACCACCTCAGAACATGTGGGTTAATTTATCTGTGGGAATAGAAAAAATAAATTATTACATCCCAAGTATATAACACCTTCCCAATCAATGTTTGTATAATAAATCTTTTAGTATATCTCGTCTTACTTTTAGTGAAGTTTGATGATATATTTGAAATATATTTTCTTGCTTTATATAAATATAACATAATATTTAATGTTAGGGAAAACACTATTCAATTCCCAAGTCATCCTTTGATTCTATAGAAGTGTAATGAGGGGATGAATCTCTCTTGGAATATTCTTGTCAAGTATGGATATTTTTTATTTATGAGAAAATATATCTAGATCAAAGGAATGAGAAGAAGGAGATAATCATGCTTAAAGACATTCCTATTATGATATGTTATACTGATGTATAAACCAAATAATTTACTTCTCTTCCTCCAGACCAAGGGGATGAGTTCTCGATTCAACTTGTACCTAGATATCAGACTATATCAAATAATCCATTCACAATTTTCACTATTAAGTTGGAATAAGAAATTTAGCTGTTATAAGAAAATTTGGAAGAGGGATTTATACAAACATATACATCACCATGGGGTTTCTTTTCCCACTTCATCAATAAGAAGGAAAAATCAATGTGACTCTATATTGATTATATTAAACTCAAAAAAAATCACTGTAAATAAATAAATATCCCATTCCATAGATAGATGACTTGTTTGATCAAGTACATGGGCCTAAGTCTTTCTATAAGGTGGACCATTGGCTAGTACATCACCAATTAATGTTAATGAAATAAAATATTAGAATAACTATATTTAATAAAAATCATGGTCACTGTGAGTTCATAGTGATTCCCTTCAGACTCAGTAATTTTACAACAATATTTCTCGAATTAATGAATTCTGTTATTAGAGAATAAAATGAAAAATTAGTGGTAGTCTTTATAGATGGTATTATAGTACATGTTAAAAGTAATGAGGATAATGGGAGACATTTGGATATTATTTTAATGACATTGTGAAATGAGAATATATATGAAAAGTATAATAACTTTGAGTTATAGATGAGGGAAGTGTCATTATCAGGGCATGTTATCAACTGTAATGGGATATATGTGGACACTTATAAGACAACGATAATGTAATACTGCCCTATATTATAAAATTACATATATATACATAGTTTTAATACAATAGAATAACATTTATAACACCCCATGCTTCCACGATACGTTTCCCTTTGAATAATGTAGTAACATGCATTGTACGCAACTTGGAGTTTTAACACACCACGACCAATCAAACTAGAGGTTATGAATATTAATACATGCTTTTTAAAATTTTATAAATTTTATTTTTTATAATAGAATTGATTTTTTTAATTTGGAATATCAAAATTATCTAAGGGTGAATTTTTGGTATTATTCTGAAAACATTCAATTTATGATGAATAGTGAAAAACTATGGGTTTTTGATTAAAATCGACTTTTTATTTAAGTAATTATTTATTTTAATTTTAATTTATTTTAGGTAAAAATAGATGCATAATACCTATATATGTTCAATGTAATTCATTGGAGTCTTTTGATAATAAGTTTAGATATATAAAATTTTATTAAACTTTTTACCTTCTTTTACCCACCTTCTTGGAAGATATACAAATTTGCATAAAACATAATTTATTTATTCTGTGATTTGAATTTAAATAATTTGAGCGACACTGTTGATATCATTAGGTAAAATGTGGTTCAATAAGATGGATATAATTTTTGTTGAATATGAACTTTTGACTTCAATTTACCACGATTAAAAGTAAATAGGGCAATTAATGGTAAAAATGATATTATAATTACCCTAACACATGTCGTAATTCTATTGGATAAGTGTAATTCTACAAATAAAAACCATAGGAATAAAATATGATCATCTTTGGTCCACTTGTAATAGATTAGTACATTTATTATTATTTTATTTAAAGAAGAGTTGAAAGAGTTAATTTTAGAGTTTAATAACTAAAACATTTTTAATACAGGGTTAAACAAAATATAAATTAGACTATAAATATTAATTAGAAAACTAAAAAATTTTATTACATAATTGTATTTAATTTATAATTTTTATAAGTTAAAAAATTTAATTTATTTATGACACAATGATGATGCAGTAATTACCTTAATAATAAAATGTTAACATAATTGATATTATAAATATCTAAATAAATGTAAATTGAGACTTTAGATAAATTAAACTAATTTTATAGGTTAATATGAAAATTTAATGTTGATTAAATAAATTTTATTCTAAGTTATTATGTTTTTATGGCTTTCAAAAAAATCAAATACTAAATAGTGTGAAAATTGACATAATTGAGTTTTTAAAACAAATACTATATTATTTATTGATATAATATTCCTAAAATTCTAATGTTCATCCAAAGGACTTATATAATGTTATATATATTAATAATGATCCAAATGGGGTTGTATTTAATTATTATAGTATGTTTATTGACATTATAATCTAAAAATACAAAGAGACATGGTAAATGTCAAACTATTTAACTAAGAGTTAAATCTAAATGACAAGGTTAATAATGGGACATAAACCTCCCTAAAACCTATTTTTGAGATTTTTGAGACCCACACACACCTTATAATCTTAATAAATCATTTTTATCCGTTAAAACCTGAATATTTTTAATAATACAATAATATTTCAATCTTTTCCTAAAGTGACCCTCACCTCTCTTATAAAAGAGTACTTCCCATTCTATTAATTTTGCACCTACAAATCAATTTAGATAAGAAAAAACCTGCCCAAATATTCTATAAAATATCCTCCCTTTAACCTATATTCCTTACATTGATCATAAAGTCAATCTAAGATCATTTTTTAACAACTCCAAAGGAAACACCCGAAGAAGAGGTAATAATTTCACCACCCTCCTTCACATTCTTTTCTTCTTCCACTTCACCTTTATTTGTTATTTAAATACCTATATAATAAAACCAGAACCTTATACATAATATGATTTTATTATAAATATGGTACAACCATATTCATTATTCTTTCCATCCTATAAATGGAAAAGTCTCCATATGTGCGTACATGCGTACGTACGACTTACCGTCTCCACGTGGTGGTGTAGTTTGTTATTCAAACACTTCATTTTTTGGATTGTTATAATAATGAGTATAAATTATTTAAATAATAGATATAACATGTTAATGATTATATATATATATGATATACAACCCAATTACATATGATTTCACCATCAATATAATGAGATTGTTTCTCGTGCGTACGTACAGATTACCGTCTCCACAAATGGGATGAGATTCATTCTCCATCGTAATCATTCAAGAATAATTTTCATTTTATGATTAGAAATAATTTTTATAAACATAATATAATGATGTATATGAATAAAATACATCCTTTCTATAACAAACATGGCTTACGTATCCAATCATATAAAGGAAAACAAATCAGTTAACACCCGAAACGATGATACTACTAAAATATTATTAACGAAGAAATATTATAAGATCATATATGGTACCATATTTTTGTATATAGTTATTTTATAATTTAATAAAAATGTTTTAATTATTATAAATTTGGTTAAAATACCATATACCAACAAAAATTACAAGGTATAGGCTAATTCTACAATCTCTTTAGTTATCCAAGGTTGTAAATACCTAAGTATCTACTGGGACCTCTTTATCATCCACATCCGTGTTTTCATAAAAATGTAATTCAAAACATTTTTACTATTTAATAGACTATGGGTGAAATTAATATATACCATTATTTTACCACATATGTTTTTAAAGGAATCTTTCTGTTTTTTTTCCAAACAGGGTACTTTATGACCTTCTTGACAAAATTAAGTTAAGAATGTATTTTTAACTTATACGGCAGGTGGGGAAATTTTATGCCATTATAACATCTTCGATGCTTCACATACAAATTTATAAGAATATTTTCAAAATTAATATTTTATATTATAATTATATGTCTTTTAAATGATTTCAAAATAGAAAGAGATATTTCTTTAAAAAAAGTTTTGATTTGATCTATGTCAACATACTTTGATGGATTTTAAGCTTGTTTGAAGATGATTTATTGTGATAAAAATATTCTATATTTTATTGACTGTTTTTTGATATTTTTTACTAAGGATGTGTTATTTTCACCCAATTCATGGTTTATGGATAAAGTATTTAAATTTCATGTGAAAGTTTTAATATTAATGTTTATGTTATGTTATAACCTTTTCATATGAGAAATGAATTGTACTTAGTATGTGAAATTTGGAGCCCACTATAGCCCCTCAATGCATCGGTAGGTCTCCTGAGAAAAACTAGTGTCTTGGCATAAGGACATGCAAAATATTATTTGTAGCCTTGGCATAATTCCTTGACTATGTGGTTATGAAGTCTGACATTATGCATTCCAACATTATGAAATTGGATATTGATATTACATGTGATTATTCGACTAGTAGAATATCCATGTGAATAAGTAAATGGAATAATTTGATTTATGTGTTCTATATTATGATGATATTTAATTTGAAAAGGCTTGTGTTTTAATATTATACATTGCCTTAAATGTTTATGATTTTGCTTGAAAGTTTCCACTATATTGTTACCCTTACTGAGCATCTGAGGTCACCCCTTTCTATGTTTAATTTCTCCCAGGATGCAAAGAAGTATATTTTAACTAACCTGTAGAGATAGTAAAATGGATGAATGTTGTAAATAAAGACAATTTTGTTGTTTTTTAATTAATAATGGAATGTAAAACATATGAATGTATATAGTACTTCCAAGGCTACTAAACTGATCGGTATTTTATGATTTTGATCCCTTGTGATCATGGAAATGTTATGTAATAATTCACTGACTCTGGGTAGCTGGGGTTAGGGTGTTACAGTTGGTATTAGGGGAAGTTTAGTACAATCCTTGGAAAGTATATTTAGATAATCTCTGATTAGAGCACATTACCCTAAGATAGACATTGAGGATTGGTATTGAAGAACATCCTATAATTTTGGTAATATAGATATTCTATGTATTTTCTAAGCAATACATTCTTGTTTGGATACGAGCAGGTAGATGCATCTATAAAAAAAATGTACCTAGTAGTGAAAACTCTGATAAGGAGTTTCGGGCTTGACTCGGGGTATCCAGGTACATGACAATAGTCCTTTCTGCACTCTTGGTTATGACACTCCCAGGGGATATGGTTAGGATAATTCACATTTTCTTTACAAACCATTATGAATAATTTTTGTGTATATAACTCCTCAAAGAAAAACTTTTTTATGAATGTGGATTATATCCATAAATTTTTCAATTTATGTTAAGTGTTTTAGAAGTTGGGAATTATGTATTGCGATTCAGAAAATAATTTAGTGCATTCCATTGATTATAAATGGTGCATAGTGGAAGGAATGTAAATAGTATCGACACACGTAATCCATGTAGGGATTGAACTACTAATGAATATAATTATATTGGAGCTGGTGATGTAACTGGTGACGATCATCTTATCACCATACTGGGAAAACACACTGAGGTTATGAATAATAACCTTACCTATATGGAGCACCTTGATCCACAACATGAAGGATTTATGTTAGACAGCTTCATGAGGAAAAAACAACCAATATACAATGGGAGTACAAATCCATTAGTAGGTGAGCAATGAATAAGTTTCTTAGGAAATATATTTCATGCTTCGGGGAGTAGCAAAAAGGATAAAGTTGTCATGGCAGTTTATCGGCTCACGGGAGATGTCAATCAATGGTGGCCATAAATACAAAACACAAATGAAGATGAAGAACTATAGAACATGGAATGGGGGGGGGGGTTTAAACATATTTTCTTAGAAAAACAATTTCCTTATGACCATTGAGAGGATATAGAAAGCAATTTCTGAGTCTGAGGTAAAAGGAGGATGAGAATATCTTAAAGTATGAGGATAACATTACAAGGATAGAAAGGCTTGAAGTATATTATATATGTAACCCAATGAGTAATATTGATTGATTCATTGATGGGTTAAAACCATTTATCCATCAATATTTAGTCTCACAATCCTTCTCATCATACTAAGATATTGTCTCATGCTCTGTCAAGATAGAAAAATAATTGTCTATGTCTTATGAAATCAAATAAAATAATGAGAATAAGAGATCTGCTAATCACTTTGGAAATGGAAATAAGGGGAAGAAGGGAAAAGTTAAATATCAATCCTGCAGTAAATGTGGGAAGAAAAATCCCAATACTGGCTTGAAGGGAATGGGAGTCTGTTAGAAGTGAGATGAAAAAGGCCACCAAGCTCGTGATTGGAAGAGAAAAAAGAGGCTTTCAATGTTTAATTCTACAATTGTAGAGAAAAGGGACATTATGCAAATGAATGTTATAATAACCAAAAGAACATTCCTAAGAAAAGTCCAAGAGAGAAAGGCCAAGCTTATGTGATCACTATTTCTGAGGTTAAAGCTCTGAAAGATGTGGTAGCATGTAATTTAATAGTTTCCTCATGTTTAGAAAATGATTTATTTGATTATCGATCATCGCATTGTTTTATATCTTCCCAGTTTTCGAAGAAATTTAGAAATTTTTTAATTTTACTTAACAAGGGAGATGTTAGTCAAAAAACCTAAGGGAATTATCATCGCAATAACGTTTTGTGGGTTAGTTTCCATTAGGGAATACAAATTTTCGTTATCTACTAATCTCATCGTCATACCCATGCTTGAATTTGATATAATCCTCAAAATGGATTGGATTTCACACCATGATGTGAAAATTTATTGTAAGAAGAAGGAGGTTACAATATACAATGATGATAAAGAGTACCTTATCTTTAGAGAAGAAATGTCACAACCTGATTCTTATCTAGATCCACCCCCATCAGGTCGACTAAATCAAATTGTTGGGGAGGAAGAGAATGAAATAATCACGGGTGAGGAAAAGAATGTTCGAATAGAGTACATACCTATTGTGAAATAATATGATGATGTGTTTCTAGAGGATTTACCTAGACATCCTCCAGAACAAGAAATTGAGTTTTCCATCGATTTAAATCCTTGATCAAGTCCCATAGCGAAGACCCTTTATAGAATGGCCACTGTGAAATTAATGGAACTAAAGTAACAATTAGATGGAATGAGTAATAAAGGATTTATTCAGCCTAGTGTTTCTCCATGGGAAGCCCCTTTCGTTTTTGTTAAGAAGAAAGACGAATCTATGTGGTTGGGAATTGACTACAGCGAGATCAATGATATAACAATAAAGAACAAGTATCCCCTACCTTGCATTGATGATTTATTCGACCAACTTCATGGAGCTCAATATTTTTCAAAGAATGACCTTCGATCTGGATATCATCAGTTTTGTGTGAATTAGGAAGACATTATGAAAACATTATTTTGAACCAGGTACAAGAATTATGAGTTTACAGTAATGCCTTTTGGATTGACTAATGCACCGTCTGTTTTCATGGATTTAATGAATATAGTTTTCAAGGAATATCATGATGATTTTGTAGTGGTATTTATTGATGATATCTAGGTATACTCAAAAGCTAGAATGATCATGAAAATCACTTGTGCACTATTCTGAAACCCTCAGAAGAAATGAATTATATGGGATGTTTGACAAGTGTGAATTATGGCATCATGAGATTTCTTTTCTTGTCCATATTGTCTCTAAGGATGGAATCTCTGTTGATCCTTCAAATAGAAAGGCAATCCATGAATGTCCATCACCAAAAAGTATAACTAAAGTATGAAATTTTATTGGTTTAGTAGGTTATTATTGACATTTCATCTAGAATGTTTCCCAGTTGACTAACCCATTAACCAAGATCACATGTAAAGGGGTAAATTTTTTTTGGGAAAAAGAGTGTGAATAATATTTTGAATAACTAAAGAGAATATTAGTCAATGCCCTTATCTTGAATCTACCATCAGGGAACAATGGATTTGTTATTTATAGTGATGCTTCAAAGAAAGGACTTGGTTGTGTCCTTATGAAGAATGATAGAGTTATTTCCTATGCATCACGATAGGTAAAAATTCATGAGAAAAACAATCCGACTCATGATCTTTAGTTACCAGCTGTAATATTTTCTTTGAAGATATGGAGAAACTATCTATATGTTAAAAAAATGTGATATTTATAATGATCACAAGAGTTTTAAGTATATTTTCTCACAAAAAACTCAAAATGAGGCAAAAGAGATGGATCGAACTACTCAAGGAATTTGATTTCACATTACACGACCACCTGAGGAAGGAAAATAAGGTGGAAGATTATTTGATCAGAAAGGATCATGGTATTTTGAACAAGATGATTGTTGAAAGGGATCCTATCTTCATGGATCTAGTAAATATGGATATGCGAATAACCATGGAAGGTGAAACATGAATACTTTTTCAAATGGTTTCCAAACGATCCTTAATAGAAAGGAAAAAACGTTCACAGACTAATGATGAAGTGTTTCAAAAGAAGATTAAAGTTGTAAATGATGTTAAATTGAGTGACTTCGTATATAAATATAGAATTTTGAAATTTGGGAAGAGACTTTGTGTTCCTGATATACCTAATATAAAAAGGGAATTGTTTGATGATGCTCATAGATCCAATTTCTCTATACACCCTAGGAGCACCCAGATGTATAGAGATTTGAATGTACATTTTAGGTGGTACAACATGAAGAGGGAGATTGCTGATTTTGTTTCAAGATGTAAGGTTTGTCATCAAGTGAAAGTTAGAAGTCCACAGATTGGATGGGTCATGCATCCTCTTCCCATTCTGAGTGGAAATGGAATAATATTACGATGGAATTTGTCATGGGGATACCAAAGACTCCTAGAAGTAATGATGAATATGGGTCATTGTTGATCATCTTACCAAGTCATCACATTTTCTTGCGATTAGATAATATTTACCACTTGAACATCTAGAAAGACTGTATATTAATGATGTTGTAAGACTCCATGGTGTACCCCTATCAATTATTTCTGATCATGATCCCCGTTTTATATTAAGATTTTGGATATTTCTTCAAAAGGACTTAGATACTGAACATCGTTTGAGAATTGACTACCAGTGTCAAACTAATGGGAAATTCGAATATACTATTCGGACCTTATAAGACATGTTGAGATCTTTCTCACATGACTTTCAAGGTATGTGGGATCAATATTTACATCAGTTATAATTTTCCTATAACAATAGCTTCCATTCAAGTATTCAGATAGCACCATATACAGATTTATATAGAAAGATATGTCGCACACCAACTTGTTGGGATGATGTTGGTGGAAAAAAACTTTTAGGCCCATGACATTTAAAAAAAACAATGAAAAAGGTGAAGATTATCCAAACCCACATCAAAGAATCTCAATGTTTGAAAAAGATCTATGCCGATAATCAGAAGAAGGATTTACAATTTCAAGTAGGAGATCATGTTTTCTTGAAGGCATCTCCATGGAAGGGAGTTATATGATTAAATAAAAAGATAAAATTGTGTCCCAGGAACAACAGACCTTTCGAAATTCGAGAATGAATTGGAGTTGTGGCTTATCGTTTGGCAATGCCCCCAAGTCTCTCCAAAGTTCATGATGTGTTCCATTTATCACTGTTGGGAAAATATATACCTAACCCAAAGCATTTACTCACCTATGATGAAATTGAACTGGGACATGATATGTCTTATTGTGAAGAGACAATCAAGATTCTTGATACAAGAGAACAAGTGTTGAGCAACCCGACGACTCTTCTGGTAAAAGTTCCATGGAGAAACCATAAGATGGAAGAAGAAACAGGGGAACCCAAGGAACTTATGATGAAGAACAACCCAAATCATTTTATGTAGTAATATTTTATAAATTTAGAGGATGAAATTATTTTAATAAGGGTAGAATGTAACACCCAATGCTACCATGGTAAGTTTCCCTTTGAATAATGTAGTATCTTGCGTTGTATGCAACATGGAGTTTTAATACACCATGACCAATCAAACTAGCTGTTATGAATAGTATTACT
Source organism: Viscum album (assembly GCA_963277665.1). Classification (NCBI taxonomy): domain Eukaryota; kingdom Viridiplantae; phylum Streptophyta; class Magnoliopsida; order Santalales; family Viscaceae; genus Viscum; species Viscum album. Next base: position 164,877,158 of record OY728165.1, on the reverse strand, counting down.
TGATTTTAGAAATTTTATAGTTTTTTTTTCAAAATGGACTTCATTTTTGAATTCAGAATATAAAAATTAACTTATGGTGTTTTTTTGGTATTTTTTTGAAAACATTCAATTTTTGATGAATAGTGAAAAACATGGCCTTATTGTTTAAAACCAACATTTTAATTTTTGTAATTAGTTATTTTATTTTAATTTATTTTAGGTCAAAATAGATACATAATACATATATATTTCTGATTTAATTCATTGGATTCATTTTATAAAATGTTTAGATATATAAAATTGTATTCAACTTTTTACCATCTTTTACCCACCTTCTTAGAGAATATGCAATTTTGCATAAAACATAATTTTACTGCTTCTATGAGTTTAATTTCAAAAATATGAGGGACACAGTTGAAATTAGTAAGTAAAATGTGGTTCAATAAGTTGAAAATAATTTTTGGTGAATAGTAACTTTTGACTTTTATTTTCCATAGTTTAAAGTAAATAGGGTAATTACGGGTAAAAATGATATTATAATTATCCTCACACATGTCTTAATTCTATAGGATAAGTGTAATTCGACCAAAAAAAACCTTTTTAATAATATATGATCCACTTTGGTCCACTTGGATTAGATTAAGACATTTATTATTATTTTATTTAAAGAATATTTAAAAGAGTTAAATTCAATGTTTAGTAAATAAACCATTTTTAATATAAGGTTAAACACAATATAAATTCGACTATAAATATTAATTATAAAGAAAAAAATATTTCCTAAATAACGGTATTTTATATATAATATTTATACATTATATAATTTAGTTTGTTTATGACACAATGATGATGCAGTAATTACATTAATAATGAAATATTAAAATAATTAATATTATAAATATCCAAATAAATGAAAATTGAGACTTATGATGAATTAAAAAAATTTTATATGTTAATATGGAATGTTAGGGTTGATTAAATAAATTTTATTTGAAGTGATAATGTTTTTATAGCTTTGAAAAAAAATCAAATACTAAAAAGTGTCAAAATTGACAAAATTAAGTTTTTAAAACAAATACTGTATTATTAATTGATATAATATTCCTCAAAATATATCGTTCTTCCATAGGACATATATAAGGCTATATATTTTAATACTGAACCACTTACGGTTCTCTTGTCTTGTTATAGTAGGTTTATTGACCACAAAATATAAAAGTACAAAGAGTCATGGTAAATGTCCAACTATTTAACTAACTGTTAAATCTAAAATATAGGGTTAATATGGTGACCTAAACCTATCTAAAACCTATTGGATGAGAGTTTTGTGACCCATACGCACCTTAAAATCTAAATAAATCATTTTGGAGCCATTATAAACCGAAAATAATTTTATTATAAAATAACATTTTAAGTTTTTCCTAATGTGACCCTCACCTCTATTAAAAAAGGGTACTTCCTCATCTCTTATTTTCACACCTCCAAAGCCATTTGGCTCGAAAAACCACTGCCCAAATAACCTTCCAACTACACTACCTTCAACATAGAGGCCTTAATTTTATCAAAAATCCAACCTATGGAGCCCTTATGATCAACTCAAAAGGAAACACCTGAACAAGAGGTAATAATTTACCACCCACTTTCATGTTCTTTTCTTCTTCCACATCCTCTTTCATTTTTTTACCTACGAAAATAATAAATCGAGTATCTTCTACATAATGTGATGTTATTATAAATATCTTACAACCATATTCATTATTAAATCCATCCTATAAATGACAAAGTCACCATACATGCGTACGTACAACTTACCATCTCCACGTCGTGGTGTAGTTTATTATTCAAACACTTCATTATTTAGATGGGTATAATAATGAGTATAAATGATGTAAATAATAAATATAACATGTTAATACTTCTTTATATATTATATAACACCCAATTATATATGATTTCACCATCAATATAATGATATTGTCGCTCGTGCGTACGTACAGATTACTGTCTCCACCAACACGATGTGATTAATTCCCCATCGTAATCATTCAAGAATAATTTTCATTTTACAATTAAAAATAATGTTTATGAACATAATATAATTCTATATATGAATGAAATAAATCTTATTCATAACAAATATGGATTACGTAACCATGAAAATAATGGAAAACAAATCAGTTAACACCTGAAATGATGATACTACTGAAATATTATTATCAAAGAAGTATTATAGATCATATATGATATCATATTTATGTACATAGTTATTTTATAATTTAATAAAAATGTTTCAACTATTATACAAGTGGTTAAAATACCATCGACTAAACAAAATTACAAGTTAAGGGTTAATTTTACAATCTCTATACTTATTAGAGGTTGTTAATACATAACTATCTACCGGGACCTCTTTATCATCCAAATCCGAGTTTTCTTAAAAATTTAATTCAAAACATTTTTACTATTTACTAGACTCTGGGATAAATTTATTTATACCCTAACTTGACCACATATTTTTTTAAAGGAATCTTTCTGTCATTTTCCAAACAAGTTACTTTATGACCATATCAAAAAAATTAAAGTAAGAATGTATTTTTTTAACTTATACAGTGGGTGCTGCTATTTTCCGCCATTATAACATCATCGAAGCTTCACAGGAAAAATTATAAGAATATTTTCAAAATAAATGTTTTCTTTTATAATTATATTACTTTTAAATGATTTTAAAATGGAATGATATATTTCTCTAAAAAAATGTTTTATTTCATCTATGTCAGCATCCTTTGATGGATTTTAAGCTTGTCTGAAGTTGATTTATTATGACACAAATCTTCGATATTGTATTAAAGGTTTTGTGATATGTTTGACTGTGGATGTGTTATTTTTACAAAATTAATGGTTTATGGATAATGTATTGAAATTTTTTATTCTATTTTTAATATGAATGTTTATGTTATGTTTAGACCTTTTCATATGAGGAATACATTAAACTTAGTAAGTGATGGGTGGAGCCCGCTATTGCTCCTCGATGAATCAGTAGGTCTCATTAGGAAAACTATTGTCTTGGAAGAAGGCCCTGAAAATATATTATTTGTAGTCTTGGAACAAGGAATTGACTATGTGGTTATGAAGTCTAACATTATGCATTCCAAAATTATGAAATTGGCCATTGATATTACGTGTGATTATTTGACTAGTAGAATATACATGTGAATAAGTAAAAGAAATTATTTGATTAACTTTTCCATATTATGATGAAGTTTAAGTTTAAAAGGCTTATGTTTTACTCTTATTTGTTTTCTTAAATGTGTATGCTTATTATTGAAATTTTTTGTTATATTGTTATCCTTACTGTGCATCTGGGATCACCCCTTTCTATGTTTTATTTTTCCAAGGATTTGATGAATTATATTATGAATGACATTCTTGGAGAGTCTAAGGGATGAATATGTTCAATGAAGACAATGTTGTTGTTATTTTTTATTTTATAATGTAATATAAAACTTATGAATGTATCTAGTACTTCCAAGGCGACTAAATTGATCAGTTTTCTCGATTTTAATCCCTTGTAATCATGCCCTTGTTATATAATAATGAACTAACTCTGGGTAACTGGGGTCAGGGCGTTACATAATTACTGATGATTTTAGAGAAATTTATTATTATTTTCAAACACACTTACAAATATTACGTAAAAGGGTGCAATTTGTTTATAGACCAGTGAATGAAAACATTGCTTTATGGAATTAAAAAAAGGATTATACCAAATCTAGTTATTATACATGGAAAAGTTCCCCACTTGTGCATAAAATAAGAATTGAAAAAGAAAGTTGCAGATTCAATATATATAAATTATCTTACAACCTTATCAATGATGAGAATTGAGAAGGAATCAATCTTATTAGACATTAAAATGAATTAAATGGTAATTGTAATGTTAGGAAAATCATAAATCATTTCAAAAATAATTTTTCAAACATACCTAAGATAAAATATTCTCAAAGAGATAATGTGAATGTTAAGAATAAGGTGTAATCTAAAAAAAAGATATCCTTGTAGTTCAAAATCATTGAAGAAGGATTTGTAATATTCATCTCATGACTGTGTATACCATCAAATCATGAGATAAAGATGGATATTTTGAATGAAACATATAGATCGAACTTCTCCATCCACATAGGGTGCATGAAGTTGTGTCATGATCTTTGAGAGAACTTTTAGTGGTGAAATATGAAGAAATATATCATAGAATATATATCAAAATTTTTTCTATGTTAGTAGGTGAAAGATAATACGTAGAAATCTATGGGGATAGTGCACTAGTTACCCATACCTATATGAAAATAGTAATACATCACCATAGACAAGGTCACTGTTATTCTAAATACACCAAGAGGAAATAATGGTACATGGGTTTTAGTGGATCATCTTAAAAACTCCATCTCACTTCAATTAAATTTAAGGGGAGTTATCACTCGATCAATTTGCATAGATATATATCAGAGAGGTGGTGAGGCTATGTGAAACACCACTATTTATTGTATCTGACAGATATTTGAGATCTAGCTCCAAGTTATTGTATAGTCTAAAACATGATGAACATAATAAGTTGTACATAAATATGTCTTATGACCCCCAAAACTATTTCTAATCATAATGGACAATATAGAATCCAAAAGACCTGTTTAGTGTATGATTGATGGTCTTAAAAGGAGGATTGGATCAATATCTTTCTCTAGTTGAGTTTATGAAGAAAAAGAGATTTCACTGAAGTATCCATATGTATCCATATAAAGAACATTATAGGATGATATGTACAACACCTTTGTGCGGAGAAACATTTAGGTAATCCATGTCTTTGGGACCTGAAATTGTTGGGGGAAATTGTAGAAAAGATCAAGACCATTCAGTAGCATATCAGGGCTGCTCAATGTTGACAGAAGATCTATATTGACAATCGTCAATGAGAACTAGAGTTTGAGGTTGATGATAAAGTGTTTCTCTATATATCTTCATATAAGGGATTAATGAGATTTGGGGATTAAGAAAATATAAGGCCCAATTACATCGGGCCCTATGATATTCTTGATCACATCAGATATACGACTTATTGATTATTATTCCCAGGAACCCTTTCTCAAGTACATGATGTATTCCATGTATTCCTCTTAAGGAAGTATTTACCAAATCCCTCACATGTTCTAAATTCAAAGTTGATAATATTGGAAAATGATCTATATTATGTAGAGTAGATGATGAAGAGCTTATACCATAGAGATAAAGTCCTATGCAAAAAGAAAACTCACATATTAAAAGTGTAATGGTGAAAAAATAAATATGAAAAGGCAATGTGTTATCTGAAGGAATCCATAAAGTTGAAGTACCCTAAACTGTTTCCACTATTAAATGTAATATAAAATTTTGATGGTGAAATTTCTTAAGGGGATGAATGTAACACCCTGATATGTTTTTTCAAAAGACGAATATTATATTTGATAGTGTATAAAAAATGCAATACTAAGCCTAAGAAAACTATGAAAATTTTTTATTTATGCATGTATATTATAATTTAGGTGTTAAATTGGTAGTTCATTAAAGGATTGAATTCCTTATGAAATATATAAAGGTCGTACTCAATAAAATTAAATGAATAATGTTTAGGAAATAAGAACTCAATTTTTATTAAATTATTTTTATTTTTCAAAAATTCATCTCCTTCGAAAATATATTTCAATGGTTTTTGTGAGATATTATTATAATTTATTCTTTTTAACTTTTTGAAATAATATTTGATAAAAAATAAGGTAATCTTTTAAATCATCATGTCAAAATTATTTTAAATTAAATCTTTGTGTTTATTTTTGAAAATATTTATTTGTCAATGGAAAGTGAAAAATAATGATTTTGAGTTCCACCTATATTTTATTTTAAATTATTTACAAAGTCAAATTATATATTTTATTGGTTTCATAATTTAAATAGATTTTAGGAATTAAAATAATCCAATTATGTTTTTTAAAATTAATTTAGTACATTAATTTGGTATAAACCCATTTCTATAATTAAAAGTGATTTTTTTGACAAACAATTTTTAGTGTGTTTTTCATTTTAATTTTAAATTAAATTTTGTAACTTATGTGAATTTAATATTGAAATATGGATTTAATATTTGGAAACATGAGGCTCAAATTTATTTAATAGATCCCTTTTGTTTTTATTCATTATAAATATTAAGCATTATAAATTTTGTTCACCACATTAAAGGTAAAATGAGTTAATTAATGTTATAAATAATATGAATAAGAATTAAAACTAACCCTAACATATAAATTAATTTTTTAGATGACTATATTTCATCCATAATCATACAGAAATGAAATATATGATATTTGTTTACCATTTGGGACAGATTTTTTCCATTTTAATTTATTATCTAATGAAAAGAAAAAAATGCCACTCTCTTTATTTTATTAACACTTAAATATTTAGTCAAAGATTAATATAATATATTTCTATTTAAAAATATATATTTGAAAGATAAATGAATTTTTATCATGGTTATTTATTTTTAATTTTTTTGTTATGAAATGATTACCTTGAATTATTACTCAACACAAATGCAATATTTATTCAATTAACAGAGAAATAAAATAAATGACTTTAAAAATATTAAAATTGGAATATTTCGAATTTTTTTTTCTATTAAAATATTTTTATAGATGAGTTTGTAATATTAGGGTTATGTTAAATTATTATATTTGAATTAAATAATTGTATTGACATCCTCAATTTGAAATTGAATAAATAGTTCCAAAATTGGCATTAATGATATTTTTTAAAAACAATAAATTATTAAATGATTTAAAATTGTTAAAAAATACTATATTTGGAGAATTTATTTATATATGATTAAAAATATAATTTATGATCCGTTTATTGTCCAATTGGTCTTTTATAGGATCAAAATTGACACAAATATAGTAAGATCTTTGTTATCATGGTATTTGTCAAGAATGGTTAGCACGAGTTAGAATAAACTGATAAAGTTAAAAAAAATTATCTACAATTTTAATAAATTTATTATATGACATTATTTATACCAATAATAATTATATATTTTAATTATATTATTTCACATAATATTTAATTGAAAAATAATTTATATTAATTTAATATTTTAGGTAATTCAAAGAGTAACACTCCCCTCACATACAAAAAGGCACCTACCCTCCTATTAATTCACACTTATAAAAAGATATTTTTCTGAAAATTAATACCCCTAAAATAAATCGTCAAATTTTAAGGGCATTTTTTGTAGTAAAATAACATTACTAGACTTGTTAAAGTGAAAAGAAAAAGATGTTTCCCAAAGAAGATGTATTTATTTTAACCGAGTGTTTTAGTTTTATTTCTTATTTTATGGCCTTAAAATATTATCTAACCATGATGATATAAAAATAATTATGTGAAACATAAAATTATGTTATTATGTTAATTTGATAACCTATATCTATATCATATTCCATAAAATGGGAACCAAAACTGTCATTTGTGTGTATAGAGGAATACCACGTCACGAAATGATGTAATTTGTTCTCCATCACCACCTACCATGTTTGGTTATAATGATGTATTTAATATATATATATATGATAGAAATGAAATATTTATTATTAAATAAATAAATGATTCCATATAATTTCTTAACTTTCTTTTAATTGAAAAATGATAACATAATTCTTTTGTACGTGTGAATTACTACAACCACTAAGCTATGTGATTCTATTTTCATAACCACATCACATGAGTTATATATATAAAAGTATTTAACGAAATAAAATTATATTTTTTATATAATGATCAATATATAGAGATAAAATGATACTTTATTTCTATAATGATCATTGAAAATTAAATCATTACAAATGCGTACGTACAACATACCGTCTCAATTATGGTAACACAATTAATTATTTTATAACCATATTTCATGGATTATTTAATATTTATTATTGATGTATAAAAATTATAATTATTTTATTATTATTATTCTGAATATGCTTTACTAATTATATTTGTCACCATAATCAACCCATCGACCACATTTTGGATATAAGAGTTGGATATCACCAAACATCTGACGAGAACTTAAGTAATTGTATTTAAAATCCTAATAAATAAAATAAAAGGAATAATAAACTACAAACAGTTTATAAACTTTCTCTATCTATCTATATCTCTATGAACCACCCTTTTTTGGGTTATAAACTTTCTCTATCTATCTATATTTCTATCTCTTTTATGTTATGGAATTCTTACAATATATATATATATATGTATATATATATATATGCCTCTCACATATATAAATATATTATTAATTCTAAATTTTATGGGATAATAAATTACATATGTTATTTTCTCAAATGCCAACCATTTCATTCAATGGGTAATTTTTAGGTCTATTACTTAATATTAGTTTCCTTCCCATGGTAAATATAAACATGTATAAGTTATGATTAGTTCACCCAGATAGCACTCTAATGCATTGGGTATTGTCTTTGTCTCATGATATAGAATTAAAGTGATTAGGTAGTAAACCTAATCCAATAATGATTCTATCCACGACGTGATGTTGTGTTTTAAGTTAACTTTGACTTATACTTATTTTATGTTTTCAATTTCTACAACATTTCCTATGTTTCCATGATCTTTTGATACCATTATATTTATTTTATTCTTCTATGGGATTACTCATGTGACTTATATTTTATGATATCATGTTATACCTTTGAGTAAAAAATTATATTTTCTTATCATGATTATATATGTTTTCATATTTTCACCTCACCCCTTTTTCTTATGTATTTTTCCAAATATCAAATGTAGTTTTAGGAGTTATATGGGTGTTAATAGAACATTATGTTGATTAAGTTATTTTTTTTATTTTCATTTCACTTAGATGTCTCTTGTACCTATTATTAAAAATACAAAATGAATTTAGATCCTCAGTTTTTATTTAATGAATATTTATTTTAAATACCAAAAAATAATATGTTTAAATGTATTGAGTCACTATATAATCCTTCTTGGTTATTTACCACATTTTTCACATTTGAATAAAATTCATCACCCATTTCATTTGAGGGAAGTATTCATATCACCCATCACAATCTCTATGGATTATGTAATATATAATAATTTTTTAAACATTAATAATTTTTACCATAAAAATATTGAAAAACTCATTTTAACCCATAAGTAAATCACTTTTCATTGTCACATTAAATTATGTAAAAATATCAGTTTCTTATGATTTTTTTGAAATGAAATATTCCCCAAAATAGGGGGAATTTTATTTACTTTGTAAAACCATGAGAACATGAATAGTAACATTTATAACACTTAAAAGACATGATAGTGGAAAATTCTATACATTCCATATATGTTATAAAAATTCTTTAACTTTGGTAAAAACATCAAATGTACTATAATGTAAACATTAAAATAATTCCTTTTGAACCACTGTAAATATAGTCAATATATGATAAAAATGAAATTTAATGACCTTTGAATAATAAATAATAAAATTTTTCGAACATTAAATTGTATATAAACATAGAAGATAAATTTTAAAAAAGAATACTTCAAAACATTTTCTTAGAGAAAAATATCATACCACATTAGAATATTTAGAATCAAAATATCATTTAAGGAAATAATAAAAAAATGATATATGATCTAAATTAATTTTAGTAAATGAATGATAAAATACATAATTATTCTAGTATATACACCACATAAACGAAAACAATGTGTGAAAATGGTATGAGTCACAAGGGAAATAATTTGAGATGAGAAATCCCCAACGTTAAGTCTCGTCTAGATTCACACATTTTCTAACTCTTGAATAATATTTTTTTTACTATTTCATAATAATGTTTTTCATTTTAACTCCATCATATTTATTTCATTTTATTTTTAATTTATTAACATGTTTTATTTAGTTTCTAAAATGGTTAACTTTACATTGGACATTTTGTGGTCATTCGGTTTATAACCTCAAGACCACTTCAGTACAATAACCATGGTAATATGGGTTATGGTTCGATTAAATAAACAATCTTAATATTTTTATACTTATCATATTCATCTATTATATACACTTTTAAAAACTTATATCTTATGGTGGTAATATCAAATAAACCACATTTTTATATTGATATTGTTATCTGTATGTTTGAATAAAAGATGTTTTAATTTTATAAATGATGGAAAAGAAAAAAATCATTCAATATTTTATTTTAAATAATAAAAAATTAGTTTTAAATTTCATATTTATTCATTATTCCCATCCATATTACCATTCTTATAATGTGAAAAAAATGAATCACATCACTTCATGGGGGTGGCATTCCACACATACGCATGAACGTCATTTTCAATTTTGAATGGAAATAATGGGAAATAATGTACTTAATGTATAAATTTTCAATAATTATCTCATAAATATAATATATATTCATTTTATTATTATTTTAACCATCCATATGACCTGGTGATTAAAAATGAAACACATTGCTTCGTGGAGGTGCTAGTACCCACATACACAAGGGTAATGCTTTCATTTCTCATAAGATGGAAAATGATATTAAAAAGGGCTATAACATAATCCAAATAATATTTATTTATACATAAGATAATGATTTTATTATTTCATCCTGATTGAAGAAGATTTTATTGAGTTAGAAGTTGCAATAAACCTAAATATTTTTAATTAGGACTTATACCTTCTCCTCATATATCTCCCATTAGTTTACATCTAAAGAAATATAAGATTGATATTTTGAGAAGTGAATAAACTATATATACTAGGGATAGATTTTGGTAATATTTTTGGGTAGGTATTAAATAATCTATAATACTAAAAGGGTGTGATAAAGGGAGAGGATTTTCTCTTCTAAAAGTAAGGGGAGTGGTATACTTGTAATTTTTATACACTTTTAAATATTAAAAATTATTAATCATTGGAAAGTGGAAATAAATATTTAAAATTTATAATATATTTTTATAAGGGTTGAAATAACTTTATCCCATTAGAATTATATATGAATCTGTGATCTTACCACTTAGTTTTTTCCCTTAATTATCCTGATTTATCATTTATCGCGGTGACACATTTTTTATGATATGTGGGGACTTGGTTGAAGGAAAATAATCTTAAAATTAATGAAAAAGGAAGTTAAAATAGTATAATGGAAAGAATTTTAAATTTATCTCTTTTTAAAAAATGTAACAACTCATTAGAAATGGTATTGGAAAAGAAACAATCATCATATCCCAGCCCATTGTTTACAACTCCATCTGTAAATGAGTTAGATTCACGATAAACATTCATAATAAAATAGTTCATCAAAGAGTGAAAGTCCAAGAATTTTATATATATAGAAGTAATATTCTAAGAGATATTAGTGTTACTAGTTCTATCATCTCATACAATCATGGTAGAGTCAAAATTAATCAATAAATTATTCTAGATTAATTTTTAGATCAGGTGGAATGCCATGCTCAGACCTAGTGTATCGGCTTCTGATAAAGAGGAAATACCATAATGGTTGTAAAGGAAACCTATAAAATCACCGTGATGTTCTCTATAAATATACCAATATACCATAGGTCTTGGATTTCTCTATGAGGATCCATCCATGTTTCATTTAATCAAACCTATAAATGGAAAATTCTATATTACATTGAAAGTACCTGAGGGAAGATAGAAATTACCTATATTGATGAGATGCCTCAAAATATAGATGTTGTAGAATGAATTATTACAGTATCCTTGCTAATGGGAATTCCAATTCTATATTATTATGCTGATTTTAATGATGGATGATTCAATATTGAATCAGGTATACTCATGAAAGATCTCATCTTTTCTATTATAGATGATATTAATAAGTATAGAACCTACTGCTTCGATGAGGTCAATAAGTGTTTGAGAGAGAATGATGTTTTTTCACTATTTGATTTGATCAATTATTGAGTCCACAAGCATAGGGTGGATCTAAAATATGTGAAACACAATATTCTAGAGCATGGAGGTTGTTTGAGAGATTAATAAGAGATATTTCACAGCCTCTTTGTGTTGATCGTAAAAAACATATTAAGCAGAGGGAGACACCCAATGATTGGAGACTAGAATCAACAAGAATCATTAAAATGGAAAGAAATTATAATACAGTAAATTTGGATGGATGAATCCATTTTTTACTTATAGAACCAATCTAAATATGATAACCTTTGATACTATTCTTTGTGAATAGCTTCATGTTGAGTATTCCATCCACAAATATTCCCCAAATCAGTATATCCTCATGGTTAAAAAACATAATTTTTAATATTTTCTCTAACATCATCAGCAAGGGATTCATGGAAGTCTATTTGATCTATGATAGAGATGCTATAATCCACCATTGATATAGAGGATTTGAGAAAATCTGTTAGAGGCATTATAATATAATTATAAAACATGAAATTAAGAGATAAATTCTTTTAACAAACCAGTGGGACTGCATTAAAATTTTGGTGAATATAAATGTGAATGTAGGATAAATAGAGGAGTTGCCACATTTTTAATTTCCAAATTTTAATCTACATAGGAATATTGATACGAGGAATCCCAAAGAATTTGAATTTGCATAGACAGAACTATATATAAAAAGGTTTTGAAGTGATTGATTGAGAAGAAATATGTTTTTAATTCCAAGACCTCTAAGAGATTGTGTCTTGTACAATTTCATTCAAAGAACACTGATTAATTTTTTCAAGAATACTTCCAATCTATATTATTCTTAAAATATGGGTTGATGTTTTTGAGCTAGGAAACATTACATTTTTAAACTGTAAAATAATAAATAAATTTTTAATGAATTATGTGCTTCACAAGGAAATTTATTCCTTACATTAAGAGAGAATTTCCTTTCCATGTGGCCATGAATATTTTAATTTGTGATAAAATGTGATTAATGTGTTCGACATGGGGTATTATTTAAAAAATGGGTACCCAAATATAGATCAAACAGATATTTGTTTCCCTAATTCCTAGTTCACTTATAACACTAACTTTTTCAAGAGGCTGAAATGCTTTTCCAAATGAAAATGAAATATTTATTCAAAAAGTTATCATGGATCAAAAATATTTTTATAATGAATATGGTATTTTTTTTGTTTATTATATTTTATAATGACATTTGGTGGAAATAATAATTTCATTGGCATAAAATAAATATTATGGGGCCAATAAATATGTGGAAGACCTGATAGTCTTCAACTCAATATTTTCAACCATTTTAAGTAGCATCCGTCTATGATAATAATATGTAATTTAAAATAAAATGAAAGGTAGGGGATAACATTGTTTAACCCCTAATGAACAAGTGATTTAACATTAATGAGAGCAATCATTTAGAATTTAAATGTGGGTAGATCCTAAGAGATATTTAATAAAATGAATCAAAATCGTATCAAAGACAAAGAAAAAAATGACTTGACTAATAAAACCACATTACATAGTTTCAAAAGATTTATTTAAACCATTATTTAGCATAATATTACTTCCTATATTGTATTTAATGATATTATTACCACATTCATAGGCCATGATGTGACAATCATGGATGGTTCTCACTTTGATAAATCCAAATTGATTCCAATAAGTAATTTTTTTTTCATATTTTTTAAATTCATTTAGAAATAATAATATCCTTAAATTTTTGAAGCGATTTGACAAGTAAAAATAGTTTTAATTGAATGATATGACTTTCATTTCCCCCTTTGAAACATGGGATATAAATTTAACTTTATTACTATTCACGAGAGATCTAGCCTTGAAAAAATGTTTAAATAACTTAAAAAATCTCACTCAAAAATATCCTAGTACATTTTGAGGAAGTGGTTAGTGAAACCATCAGTCCGAAGAGAGTTCCTATAATTTTTTCCAAATATATCCTTTTTTATTTATAATTCTAAATAAATTGACTTAAGAATAATATTATCTTTATCACTTACCAATGGAAGAATAATTCTGGCCCTTAAATATATGAATGTGGGGGACCATTGAAATGATATATTTAGTATTAGACAACATGGTATACAAGAGTAAGTATGTTATCCAAAATATGATCACTATTATTTATAAGGGAAAGAGGTTTGTTAATGCTTATATATCTATAAAGGGAGTTGAAAATTTTAATTTTTATATCACCATTATAAATCCATCTAATTATGAATTATTTATTCTAAATATTATACTTGATCTTAAGAAGATTATTGAGCTTGGAAGAGAAATCAGATTCTTTGTAATTTCCTACAGAGAAATTATTTGTAGTCATAATATCTTGATGGAGATGAAGTGAGATTTACATAGAGTTAATTCCCCAGTCTAAATTTCTTAAAAAATTCCTTCTCCATTTATTCATCCTTCTATTATGAAATGTATGGTTGAGGATAAATGTGAGAGAACAGTCTTTATAATCAACCAAATTTCATGTGACGTGAACAATCTTACCACATTTAGGATAAAAAACCAAATAATTATTGAAATCAAAAGGTAGTTGGGTAGTCATTAAATTAGTGAGACAATTTAAGAGAATTTAATGGTTACCAGATTGGGGTTTTTGATGTGGACACATGACATTGAGCTGTATGTGGTTCAGGAGGACTAATTAGAAAAGGATATGTCAATTATACTATCCCAAATTCTATTTAAATATATTATGTACAAATTAAATTTATCTCCCACCAGATTTATTTAAAATAGACTTCTACCCTTAATATCAGATCTAAAATTCCTTATTGAAATACAGTGAGACATAGGTACAAGTTTTCCATTAGAGTGAATAATTGAATTAAAGTGACCAATAAGAGATCATAGATCATCAACGAATTTTGAAAAGGAGCTGATATCTATGGAAAAATATATTATATCTTGGTAACTATTAAAATAATAAAAAAACCAAATAAAAGTTATTACTAACCAATTTTAAGAAGACTAATGTAATGAACTACTTATTAGTCTTAAGTATGGTTGGATTTTTAAAATTGGTGTGATCTAGGATCCATAGCATACTATTTTTCAATGGGGACTAATTCATTCCATATTGGTGATATCCCCTATTTTCAAAAGAGGAACTTTTACTTGAAAAAATTATATTAGGATCAGACATCTATATGTAGCCTATTTTATGATTTTGAATGAGGATCTTAAGGAAAATATTAGTTCCCAGGCCGGTTATTTCCTGACAGTTCTAATGTAGGATCTTTATTTAGATTTGGTCTGGGGGTGATATCCCCTTCTCATATGCTTCTAATTTTCTGAATCTGTCTATGTATCGGGTCAGAATAGCTGTTTTGATATTAGATGGTAGATTCTACTCCATATTTCATTCAACATGAAGGCTTCTTCAAAGAAGAAAAACATCCATGTTACCCCTTAAAGAAGTGGTAGGAGGATCCCATAATAGTGTGCAGTAGGGTCTCGAGGAGACTAAGTGCTTAAATTTGTTTTACTTATAGGGGCCCATTTCATAACATTCTCAGACGTGGCTAAAGTTTTATCATAATATTAGATGTAATTATCAATATTAGATTGAATTTTATTATGAATAAATTCATTTTATTTAAGAGCGACATATAAATTTAGGATCTCAAAGGTGATTATTAATAGAGAGTCAATGTATTCCTCTAAATAGCTACACACCGTATTATTCTCAATATGCGTATTTCTATGATCAAATTGCCTAGTTGGAAGAGTTGTGTTTTTCTATTTATCTTCTTCCTTAACCAGCACAACCCATGATGTTTCAGAAAAACACCAAAAATAATGGAAGGTTATATTTGATATATTTATTCCAAAACATAATTCATTTTAAAAAAATATGATTTATAAAAGTTTCATAAATTAATTATAATATCCATGCACAAAAATGAAATAAAAAAACATTTCTCAAGTATGTGTATTTTTGAAGTATAAATGAATTTATTCTCAATCCCTTCCAAGTAATCATAATTAAATCAATGATAAACAATTAAATTATATATATATATATATATAATATAATTACTTCAGCATAAAAATTTATCAATAATGATTAATTTAATCTATTAAAATTAAAAATGTAACTCACATTAATTTTTTTATGAAAATTCCACTTTTACCTATATTTTTTTTATCTTATTATAAAACTAATAAATAATCAATGTTTGATTGATTATTAATTTTATTAAGTAATAAATTTCTATATATATTTCATAATATGTTAATTTCTATTTATAACTTCCAAAACAAATACTAGTTCACAATGGAAATATTCAAATAATAGTATATCGTATTTCATTTGATATTGGTATTGCATATACCACATATTATTGAATATATTACACAAATAAAGAAAATTAAAAAATCTTGGTTTGTTACATTCTACACAATTAAAATATTTTCAGCTCTTAATTTTATCTCATTCCTAATAAAAAGGGTTTAAACTATATTTTTTTAATCAATTCCATGGTGTTAAAGATAAAACATATGCTCATGAAATGAAAACCCATTTTAATATTTATAAACATATTTATTGACAAACCACATGATAATAATAGATAATAAAATATAATTTTGAAAATAGGATGAATGAAATATAAAGTTCACCTGTAATAAAACATAATAAAGTTACCATATAAGGAGAAGATAAATGTGATGTGAAAATATAAATATAGAGGAAAAACATAATATCTATGGAATAATATTGAGTTATATAGAACTTTACCATGAAAAAATTAATGACCAAGACACTCTAAATTAGCATGGTATAAATAAGTCCGTAAATTTATTAGAATTAAACATAAAATGTTACCATTATTTTTTCAAGATCTCCTTTAACTATTTGAGGTATTTATCTCTGTCATGATAGAGAAAAAAAAGAAGATATTCTTAATTTGTTTTATTACATTTCATAAGAACAATTTCATCCTTTATGCAAGATTTGATCAATTTTCAAATCTATATCATATTTTACACAGTGGAATGAATATTCAACATTAAATTTTCATCTATGATGCACTGAAATCAACTTTAAACTAATCACATGATCAACACAAGGACAATATGTTATTCCTAATATAATTAGAGGTTAATTAAAAAATGGTTATCCCAAGGTTTATAATATCCAATATGAATAAATACTACATTAATCTACAAATTCTGAACAATAACACCCAATGTTCAATATAAATCATTATATAATAAACTATGCTTAAAAAACTTCAAAAATATGACCACCCATTTTCAAAACCCAAAAATTAGATAATTTGATGACATATTCTACCTTGATAAAATTTACATTTATGTTCAAAAAACGTTAATCACATTTAAAATCACATATTGAAAATATGTATTCCCTAATAATATCATTTAAAAATTATGATAATATTTTTAATAAATATCTTGATTCACCAAAAAGAAAAAATAAATTCTCATATTCATCGAAAAGACAATTCAACCTTTATTCATCAAATAAACTGCCATCATAGATTGAAAATATATTTCTATTTATCTTAATCATATAATTTTCTCAGACTAGGTAAATTCTTAATAAAACAATCTCTTAGCCACAAAATCACGTATCATTCTTATGGTTATTTATAAGATAAATAATATTTTCTGAAAATGTAATAGCCATTTTATATAAATTACCGCTAATTACCTCAACATCAAATATTTTGTTAACCCAATAGGATATGAATATCTTCTTACTTATGATGAAAAAATATAAATTAGTTTTTCCTTAAGTAACATTTTCTCTATAGAACAAGTTAGGCATACGAGATACATATTACTTAAAATTTTATTAAAACTCAATAAATGCCTCATAGTGAACTCCCATCACATAAAACCTCAAAAGTGGTTTCTATGAATTTATAATTATGATAAAACATAAAATTATTAACATATGAGAGAATTTAAAACTCCTAAAATATCCTCGACTGAATCAATCTAACCCTTAAAGGTATCTAAACCTTTTCTATAGTTCCTACTATAAAAACTCATGCGTTATTCAACCCATAATTAAATGATTTATAACACAGTTTCAAATTATTACATTCCAATGATATATTTGGTTTATAGTTTTATAAAATTGGGTGAAAATATTACATAATAATTTATACACTTTCACACATTAATTTTTCATCCAAAAATAAATCTTTATAATTACAAACTTGTTTCATTAAAGACACTTTCGATTAGTTTAAGTTTATTCACCATAACAAAAATCCTCAACATGATAAATTTTTTACAAATCCATGGATCCTATTAAAAACATTTTAAATGGTCATATCATTAAAAAAATCTCCTTGAAGGAGAAAAATAAAATATAATCCCATTATTCCTGAGAAAGATAGAAAACCCTTATGGGGGTTTATGTTTTTCAAAATAAAAAATTCATCAAAAAAATAAAAAACTTCCATAGTTTAGAATTAATATTTACTAAAATAAAATACTTAAACCCATTAAAAATCATAGGTATATTGAGGCATGTGAGAACACATACAAATATTTTTTTGAAAAACAAACCTTTCACCCTTATAAGTTCATAACCTTTCCATACCTAAGGATATAAAATGATTTCACTAATGTTTTTTCATGTATAATATAGGTAACTTAGCGCATCATATTCATATCCTATGGTAACTTATTTTTCACCCATGTTAGAATAATTTATGACTAATTAATTCTATAAGGGTAAGACACCAGTTTATCACCCTCACTATTTCCATTTAAAGATAATCCATTACAAAATGCATTTGAGAGCTTTATTTGGATCACCTATCATCATGAGATATATTTGGATTTAAGATCATAATATATATTTTTAAGTTCCATTAAATGAATAAAAAATTTATAAGATTTCAAATTTTCACTATAATACCTTGAAAAACACATTTTAACCCATATGAAAATAACAGTCCAATTTCTCTTAAAAATAAAGAGAAATATATATACTTTTTTGAAAATGATTTGAAGAAAATATTTTATAAAAAATTAGAAATGAATTTACTTTTTAAAAAATTTAAGACAAGAATATTAATATTTATAAAAATGAAAGTAAATAATTCTGGGAAATTATGCACATTCTATATATGTTAAAAACCTCATTTTTATATCTCATAAAAAACACATGATTAACTATATGGTAAATGAGAATAAAATTCCTTTTAACCCTTTTAATGTATAACTATATGTAGTTGAAATGATCTTTAAAAACCTTTAATGTATAAATAATAAATTTTTTTACATTAAAAATAATATAATCATGGAGGAGAAGGATTTAAATATAATAATTTTAAAATGGTTTTAGAGAAAAATCCCTTACCACTTTGGTAACTTTTGAATCAAATTATTATTGAATTGTAGAATATGAAAATTATTTCTAAAGAACATTAATATCAAAATTTAAATTAAAAAATACAACCTTATGATATAATATACACTAAATTAAATAAAAAATGTTGTGAAAATGGAATGAGTCTCAAAGGATGGTGTTCGAGAAGATAAACACCTTAGCTTAAGCCGAGCCTTGCTTCGTACCTTCAGTATCTTAGGAATAGTGAAATTATAATAATTTTTTACCTGATTAATGACATTGTTCATGTCACTTTAATTATATTTATATATTCTATTTCATTTATAACCATGTTTTATTTAGTTACTAAAATGGTTAAGTTCACACTGGTTTTTTTTGGGTTATTCTTCAAATAACCTGAAGACCACATCAGTTGATTGAGCGTGGTCAAATAGGTTGTGGTTTCATTATCTCTAGAATGTTAAACATGTGATATATATCATATTTATACATTATATATTCTATAAACAACAAATATATACAATAATAATGAAAAAATAACCACATCATTTCATGGAGATGGTAGTCCATACGTAAGCATGAATGACATTTTCATTTTTTAAATCGGTGAAAAATAAATAATGAAAAAAATATTTATTTTTAAATAATAATATATATTTTATACATTTCATATTTATTAGTTAATTACATACTTATTACCATCATTATATGGTGAAAATAATTAATTAATTACATTGCATCATGAAGGTGGTATTCAACACGCGTGCTCGAGTGATGTTATTGGCCACCAATATACATAGAATGTATGACAACCCTACTTTTATTACAAAATTAAAAATGATTTATTACATAAAACTTCACTTGATACAATAAATAATATCAATAGGTTTAGTGTCTTTGGGCCTTAGGATCATTACATAAAAACTTGAAAACATGAAATACTACATCTTTAATGAAAACATCCTTTACATGACCACTACATTCCCTCGTACTTAGCATTGCATGGGATAACCTGAGGACACGCATAAGAAAAGGGTGAGCTATAAAGCCCATTAAGGGAGTACACATGGAATAACATGAGGAGTACAATACTTGTTAGGCATTAGGCATATCAATATAGAATAAGAGAAACATGAACATAAAGGCATGATAAAGTAAGATAATCATAACATGGAAATGTGGCAACAACACTTAACATGGAATTAGCATGAGCCAAGGCTCATTGCACCTGGAGCATGAGTAAATCCTCATTGCACATGAAACACGAGTAAACCCTCATTTCACTTGAATTATCATGAGTCAACACTCATTTCACATGACGTATCATGATACTACACTTTAACTAATGCATTGGAGTGATATAAGGGCACACCCTTCTTAAACATTTCATTTCATGAATAAGTGTGCCACATGGATCATAAAAAATGGATTCATAAAACATAATAATTTATTCCATGATAAAGGAATGTGGAATTATTACATGAAACTTTATAATCAATAAGTAAATGTGCATAAAGGTGAATACCCTTGATGGAGAAATGAGCATGGTATTCACTACACAATGGCATTGGCATAGAAAACCTGTGCGATTTCGGCAGCATAACGGCGTGACATAAGAATTCATAAAAATGGTTGAAGAGAGAGAAAGGGGTTTATCATCATATTTAAATTTAATTTATATTAATAATGTCTTATAGATACATGTCCCAACAATTGTAAGGGAATTTAGATTCATGATAAAAAAGTATTGCTTGAATGTAAATGAGGAGAGAGAAGTTCCTTTTAGAATTTCGGCATAGTAACGGGTGCACATTGGAAGAATCTAATGAGAGATAAATGGGTCTCTCATCATTAAAAAATAAATATGGAAATATTAGGGAGGTGCGAAACCATACCCCAACATTGAAATTAAATGGGAAAAACAACTTAAAGAAAATTGGACCAAAATTAGAATGGAAGAGAAAAACCTTTATTTGGATGTGTGCTTCCAAATGCTAGATAGAGGCTTGTGAGAGGATTATTGGGATCTTGGGGCACCTTGGGAGGATTATAGAGAGAGTAGGGAAGAGGTTGGATGAACTCTAAAGGCTTTGAGTGAGTAGGAAGTGGAAGCTTGGGTGGGTGTATATAGGAAAGGTGAGGGAATTCTTTATTATTTAGGTTTGGGACCCCTTATATTACATTAATCCAAACCACAAACCATACCATGGTTTTCTCCCATGTTTTTTGGAAAAGGGAAGAGGAAAAAAATATTTTATAAGTCCAAAGTCCAAACTTCTTAAAATAATAGGGTTGCTTATGTGGAGGTGAGTCACACTCCCAAGTGAATTAATTTAAAAAGACAAGGTGTTTAATAAGTCTTGAGGGGTCCATTAATGCATTGAAAAGTAATTAAAACAAAACCAAAATCACATTATTTTAATGGAGAAATATATATTGGCCGATCATAAAAATTATAGTATTTTATTACATCACTGTTGGGTCATTATGATGTCATAAAACACATTATATATTTAAACGGTATTTATTTTTTACCCAAAAATTTGATTGTCTCAGAAAATTATGAAAAATTCACCGTTGGATAATTTAGACATCCTGATTATAGAAATAACATTTATTTTATCTAAATGATTTTCTAAATATGTTAATTTTCACTTTTAAAATAAAAACCGACATTTATCCAAAATTCACGGGTTTTGACAGAAATGGCTTCCAAACCTTAATAAAAATTATAATTGAAATCATAAAATTATAAGATCATTTATATTTAATAAAAATTAATTTAATAACAATAATAATAATATTTTATTAAAATATTATTTAATTCAAAAATCCCTTAATTTTAAAAAATAGAATTCTTAATTAAATAGTAACTAAAAACACTATTTTTACTTGAAAAACTATTTACAATGTATCAAAAATGAAAAGGAGGTATATTCATTATTATAAAAAAATAATATACATGAACATAGTACTAGGGATTTGTTACATAACCCCTTAAAATAGTCACATAAGACCTAAGGGTAAGGTGTGCGATGGTGACATACTCTTGGGGTGGCTCAAATAACATCGCTTGAGTGGTAATTTCTATCAACTTCCACTTTTCCTGTAGATGGTCCCGTTTGAGCTTGACATGATAAAGCTCAGCTTGGGCTTGGTCAAGAGTGAAGCCCAAGGACACCACCTCTTTTCCGAGCTCCATTAAATGGGCTTCATATAGAGTAATTCTACTGGATGAGGCCATCACTTCTTTTGTCTGAGTAAATTGGATTTATTAAAGCCCTATATTTATACTAATCAAATGATTACTATTAAATGACTATATTAGAAATGGTAATAAATTCTTAACATAAAACTAAAGAAGATGAAATTTTATTTAAACATAAATAGACATTTAATTAGATCAAGAGGGATTTCCATTAATGAAACTTTGGGTTGTTACGATATTCCCCCCTTAAGAAATTTTTCCCTCGAAATTTTCCTTTTCCCACACTAAAATAGATGTGGGTAACTCATCTTCATCATTTCCCCCGATTCCCAAGTCGCTTCTTCAAACTTGAGGCTTCTCCACAACACCTTGACGAGGGGCATTGTCTAATTTTGTAGTACTTTTTCTCTACGATCTAATATCTTCACTGGTTGCTCCTCATAAAAATGATCTTCATCCAATTGTACCACCTTAGAAGAGAGTATATGTGAAGGTTCTGGTATGTAATTCATTAAGAGGGATACATGAATGACATCATGTACTTTGGCCATAGTAGGTGGAAGTGTTAGTTGATAGGCCACAGTCCCGACACGATCAAGAATCTAGAAGGGGCCGATGTACCTTGGACTTAAATTCCCTTTATTTACAATCCCCATGACCTTCTTCCACAGAGATATGCATAGAAATACAATGTATCCAACTTTAAACTCAAGGTCTCGTCAACAGTTATCTGCATAACTTTTCAATTGACTCTAGGCTACCATGATATGTTACTGAATGGTTTTCACCTTCTCCACATTTTCCTCGACCATTTCTGGTCCAAGCAGCTTACATTCACCGACCCCATCCCAACATGCTGTTGTTCATCACCTTTTACCATACAAGTCTTTATATGGTGCCATTTGGATGCTCGAGTGGAAACTGTTATTATAAGAGAACTCAACCAGAGGAAGATGTTGATCTCATCATCCTTTAATGTCCATTGAACACGCTCTCAACATATCGTCATGTGTTTGGATAGTCCACTTGGATTGGCCTTCAGTTTGAGGATGACAGGTCGTACTGAAGTTTAGTTCAGCATTCAGAGCATGTTGAAGACTCTTCCAAAACATAGAGGTGAATCTTGGATCTCGGCCAGACACAATAGATAGTGGTACTCCATGCAACCTTACCACTTTCCTGATATATATCTTTTCCGGTTGATCCAAAGATAAATCCTCCCAAATATCAATGAAGTGTGCAATCCTTGTAAGACGATCCACAACAACCCAGATTGCATTGTTGCCTTTAGACGTCCTTGGAGGTCCGGTGACAAAGTCTATGGTGATGTTCTCCCATTTCCATTCTGGTATTGGAAATGGCTGCATCATCCCCTTAGACTTCTCCCTCTCTGCCTTCACATGCTTACACACTAGAAACTTTGATGTATATTCAGCGACCTCCTTCTTCATATTGTCCCACCAAATGTTTTCTCAGAGATCTCGATACATCTTTGTGATCCCTGGGTGAATAGTGAAATCTGAACTATGTGCGTCATCCAAAAGTTCCTTCTTCAGCTCCGGACTTGATGGAACACATATTCTTTTCCCAAACCGCACAATTCCTTCTTCATTAACATTAATCTATGAGGATTTCCATTTTTTGATAGCTTCCACTTTTTTCTGAATTCACATATCATCCTTTTGAGAATCATTTAACCTTTCCAAAAGAGATGGTTGAGTAATCATTTGTGAAAGGATTGATGATGTTCCCTTCTTTAGGATTCCCATGTCCATCCTCATCAAGTCTAAGAATATTGGATCCTTCTCAATTCTCATCATTGATAGAATTGATGGGTCCTTTCTACTTAGGGCATCTTCCACCTTGTTCTCTTTCCCAGGGTGGTAATGGATTGAACATTCATAATCCTTGATGAGCTCTATCCATCTTCTCTAGCACATATTAAGCTCTTTCTATGTGAATATATATTTAAGACTCTTTTTGTCAGTATATATCTCATATTTCTCTCCATAGAGATAATGCCGCCAGATTTTCAAGGCAAAGATCACCGCCACCAACTCCAGATCATTTGTTGGATAGTTTCGCTCATGGATTTTAACTTCCTTGAGGCATATGATATATCTTTACCATTCTATATTAGCACACAGCCTAATCTCTTCTTTAAAGCATCAATGAAAACAACAAAAAGTTCCCCACTTGTGGGTAAAGTGAGCATAGACATAGTAATAAGCCTCCTTTTTAACTCCTTGAAGCTTTCTTCACATTCATCACTCCACGAAAGCTTTACTCCCTTTCGAGTTAGCTTGGTAAGAGGGTTGGACAATCGTGAGAATTTTTTCACAAATCTTCAATAATATCCATCTAACCCCAAGAAGCTACGGATATCCGTTACCAATGTTTGCCTCCGCCATACCTCAATTACATCTGTTTTGGAAGGATCCACAGATATCCCATTGCTTGTGATGATATGGCCCAAGAATGAGACCTCCTTTAACCAGAACTCAAACTTACTGTACTTTTCATAGAGCTTCTCCTTGCACAAAGTCTCTTGTATAGTTTTTAAATGCACCTTATGATCCTCCTTGGTTTTGGAGTATATTATAATATCATCTATAAATATTACCAAAAATTTGTTGAGGTAATCTCTAAAGACTATATTCATCAAGTGGATGAAAATTTCTAGAGCATTGGTGGTTCTGAAAGGCATTACTATGAATTCATGGTGCCTGTATCTTGTACGAAAAGCAGTCTTGGGGAAATCTTCCTTCTTCACCCATACTTGATAATATCCCGACCGCAAATCTACCATGGAGAAGTATTTTTCTCCACGCAACTGATCAAACAAGTCTTCGATCTATGGATGAGGATACTTGTTCTTTATCGTGATTTTTTAAGTTCACGATAATCGATGCAAAGCTTCATTGAACCCATACTTCTTCTTGAAGAAGAGGACTAGTGCACCCCATGGTGAAGCACTTTGGAGTATTAACCCTTTATCCAGATTCTCCTGTAGTTTTTTCTTCAGCTCTCCAAGATCTACAATATCCATTCTATATGGAGTCTTGAATATTGGTAAAGCCCCAGGAATAAGTTCAATTGAGAATTTAACATCTCTTATAGGAGGAAGACCAGGAAGTTCCTCGGGAAACACTTTAGCAAATTTCCCCACAATAGGTATCTCGTTAGGGATGGTTTCTTCCTTGGACTCAGTCATCAGAGCCAAATATGTGTGCTCATATAGCAGTAATATCCAGGCTTGAGATGATGGAGCTAATGGAGATTCATATTCCTACTTACACTTTTAAAGAATCAGGGGTCGATTCTTCATATGAAGTGTGATTTCCATCTCCCAACAATTTATGTTGGCTCTATATAAGGAAAGCCAATCCATGCCTAGAATTTCATCAAATTCCACTAGAGGGAGTATGAAGAGGTTCGCTGGGAAATTCAATCCACAGATTATAATAGGGGAGGACTTTTATTCATTGTATGCAATGATTGCCCCATTTTCTGTACTCACGAACATCTTCACTTCAATGATTTGTGGTGGTGATGGGATTATTCTACTAAAATTTCGAGATATAAAAGAATGCGTAGAACCTAAATCAATAATTATGTTTGCTATTCTTGAATGAATAACTAGTGTACCTTTCACCACTTCATTTTCGGGGATCACTTCGACAGAAGTGATGGCAAAATCTCTTCCGTGCTTCCTTGGAGGTTGTTGGTTTCCTCCGAAAACCCTTGGATTAGGGCACTGATTTGAAAAATTCCCCGGTTCATTGCATTTGTAGCATTGAACAATGCGTTGAAGTTCGAACAGAGCATTCCTCTCCTCTATCATAGCTGCGGGACTTTCTTACCGACAGTTAATAGCTAGGTGCCCTTCTCTTCCATACCTAAAGAATTTCCTCATCCCCTTAAGGAAATTTCTAGGGTTCTTCCTTCTGCACTTTTGGCAAGTGGGGTGCTGTATCTTCTTAGCACCGTTGTATTTATCCATCGGACCACCAACATTGAAGTCCACTACGCTTCTTATCCCCATGATACCCCTATGATTATCCGATCACCAATTAGACCTTGAGGGAACATCAGACGACTTCCTCATAGCTGTCGAAGTCACAAATCGCCAATTCTTTCCGTAGGCTAGGCTTCGGCCCATCAAAGAAGCGATCAACTTTGAATTCGGGGGTAACGAAAAAGATGGAAGCATATCGTGCAAGCCTTGTGATGTTTTCCTCGTATGATCCAACAGATTATCTATCTTTTTTCTTGAGGGAAAAGAAGTCCCTTTCCATCTTAAGCCGGAGAGTGCGCGAAAAATATTTATCGAAAAACATCTTCTGGAAATCCTTCCATTCCAACGCCTCGATCTCCTCCTCAGGATTCGTATTTTTGATCAAAATCCACCATTGATCAGCTTCACCCTCCATATGATAAGCCGCTAGGAGGGCCTTCTCTTGTTCAGAACATTGTAGGATAGAGAAGAACTTTTCAATGGAGTTGATCCATTGTTCAGCGGTCGTGGGATCAGATGATCCACTAAATGAAAGAGGCCTTTATCTCATGAAGATCTCGATAGCGACTTGTTTATTCTTGGGGGGGGGGGGGGGTTGAAATTTCATCTTGACCCGTGATTCTATTCAAAACTTGAGTTAGTTGAGAGAGGATCATGATATAGTTCGCGATTCCTGCTCCCATTGGATTGGGAATCTCATTAGTACAGTCGTCACACTGATCGTCAAATTGGTTGTTAGCCCGAGCCCTAATATTACCGGCCATTGACTGGAATAAAAGGAAAGGTAGGGGTAACACATAAAGGGTAATCCAACGAAAAAAGTTGATGGCTTATAAATAAACTTTTATTTCCTTATCTCATGAGCCTATAGGATTTAATCTAGGATTTTCTTGATATACTTTCTAACATATATTATTAGGGGATTTTTTTTAAATTATCTTCAGAAGGGTT
This sequence comes from Viscum album, assembly GCA_963277665.1. Taxonomy (NCBI): domain Eukaryota; kingdom Viridiplantae; phylum Streptophyta; class Magnoliopsida; order Santalales; family Viscaceae; genus Viscum; species Viscum album. Next base: position 164,849,587 of record OY728165.1, on the reverse strand, counting down.
CATACTAAGATTATGAATTTATCAAAACATATCCCTCAGGTGTGTCGTAACCAAGAGTGTATTAAGGCCTGTTGTTGTGCACCAGTTCCCGTTCGAGTCAAGCTCAAAGCGGTGTTTTCGGGTTTTACCCCTAGGAAACATCTGTGCCAGAGCCGCCTCTACCTACTCGTATCCGGTCAGGGATGTATTAGCTTGATAAACCATTTACTCAGTACTTAAATAAACACTGGTACATTTTTATTATAATTAGTCTTGTATCTATATTTTAACTAGGGTTTTCTAATTCTAATCCCAAAAATAACTAAACATATCCTCTGATACCAACTATGACAACCCTGTTTTTATTACAAACATGAACATGATTTATTACATAAAACTTCACTTGATACAAAAAAGAAGATTGAGAGGTTTAGTGTCTTTGGGGCTTAGTATCATTACATAAATACTTGAAAACATGAAATACAACATCTTTATTGAAAACTTCCTTTACATGACCACTACATTCTCTCATACTTAGCATTGCATGAGATAACCTGAGGACATGCATAAGAAAAAGGTGAGCTAAAAAGCCCAGTAAGGGAATACACATGGAATAACATGAGGAGTAAAATACATGTAAGGAAACAGGAATATCAATATATAATAAGAGAAACATGAACATAAAGGCATGAGGCATGATAATCATAACATGGAAATGTGACAACAACACTTAACATAGAATTAGCACAAGTCAAGGCTCATTGCGCATGGGGCATGAGTAAATCTTCATTGCACATGAAGCATGAGTAAACCCTCATTGAACTTAAATTATCATGAGTCAACACTCATTGTACATGACGTATCATGATACTATACTTTACCCAATGCATTGGAGCGCTATAAGGGAACATCAATCATAAACATTTCATTTCATGCATAAGTGTGCCACATGGATCATAAAACATGGATTCATAAAACATAATAATTTATTCCATAATAAAGGAATGTGGATTTCATACATGAAACTTTATAATAAATAATTAATTGTGCATAAAGGTGAATACCATTGATAGAGAAATGAGCATGGTATTCACTACACAATGGCATTGGCTTAGAAAATAGGTGCGATTTCAGCAGCGTAACAGCGTGACATAAGAATTAATAAAAAAGATTAATAAGAGAGAAAGGGGTTCATCATCACATTTAAATGTAATGGAAAGTAAGGAGGTCATATAGATACATGTACCAACAATTTTAATGGAATTTAGATTCATGATACAAAAGTATTGCTTGAATGTAAATGAGGAGAGAGAAGTTCCTTTCAGAATTTGAGCATAGTAACGGGTGTACATGGGAGGCATCTAATGAGAGATAAAGGGGTCTCCCAACATTAAAACATAAAGAGGTAATTATGAGGGAGGTTCAAAACCATACCCCAACATTGAAATTAAATGGGGAAAACAACTTAAAGAAAATTTGACAAAAATGAGAAAGGAAGAAAAAACCCTTACTTGGAAGTGTGCTTCCAAAGGCTAGAGAGAGGCTTGTGAGAGGATTCTTGGGAGATTGGGGAACCTTGGGATGATTATAGAGAGAGTAGTTCAAGGGTTGGACGAACTCCAAAGGCATTGAGTGAGGAGGAAGTGGAAGCTTAGGTGGGTTTATATAGGAAAGCTGAGGGAATTCTTTATTATTTAGGTTTGGGACCCCTTATATTAATTAATCCAAACCACAAACCATCCCATGGTTTTTGCCCATGGTTTTTGGAAAAGCGAAGAGGAAAACAATATTTTATAAGGCCAAAGTCCGAGATTCTTAAAATAATAGGGTTGCTTATGTGTAGGTGAGTCACACTCTCATGGAAATTAATTTAAAAAGACAAGGTGTTTAATAAGTCTTGATGGGTCCATTAATGCTTTGAAAAGTAAGTCAAAAAAACCCAAAATCACATTATTTGAATGGTAAAACATAAATTGGCCAACATAAAAATTATATTATTTTATTAAATCACTATTGGGTCTTTATGATGTCATAAAACAAATTATATATTTAAATGGTATTTAATTTTTACCGAAAAAATTGATTGTCTCATAAAATTATGAAAAATTCACCGTTGGATAATTTCAACGTCCTAATTCCAGAAATAACATTTATTTTATCTAAATAAGTTTCTAAATATGTTAATTTTTACTCTTAAAATAATAACTGACATTTACCGGAAATTCACAGGTTTTGACCGAAATGGCTTTCAAACCTTAATAAAAATTATAATTGCATTCATAAAATTATAAAATAATTTTTATTTAATAAAAAATAATTTAATAATAACAATAATATTTTATTAAAATATTATTTAATTCAAAAATCCCTTAATTTAAAAAAATAGAATTCATAATTAAATAGAAACTAAAAACACTATTTGTACTTTAAAAACTATTTACAATGTATCAAAAATGACAAGGAGGTTTATTCATTATTATAAAAAAAATAATATACATGAAATAATACTAGAGATTTGTTACATAACCCCTTAAAACAGCTGCATAAGACCTAAGGGTAAGGTGTGCGATGGTGACAGACTCTTGGGGTGGCTCGGATAACATTGTTCGAGTGGTAATTTCAATTAACTTCTACTTTTCCCGTAGATGGTCCCGTTCGAGCATGACATGATAAAGATCGGCTTGGGCTTGGTCAAGAGAAAATCCCAAGGACACCACCTCTTTCCAGAGGTCCAAAAATGGGCTTCGTATGGAGCAATTCTACTGGATAAGGCCATCAATTCTCTTGTATGATCAAATTGGATTTGTTAAAGCCCTATATTTATACTAATCATGTGATCACTTTTCAACAGCTATATTAGAAACGGTAAAAAATTCTTAACATAAAACCAAAGAAGTTGAAATTTTATATAACCATAAAGAGACATTTAATTAGATCATGAGAGATTTCCATTAATTATACTTTGGGTCATTACAGAATGTAATAAAATAATTAATATATCAATTTTACATAATAATTTCATAAAAATCATATATATGAACATTTACATAATTTTTAGAATTAATATGTTCTGGTGATTAAAAACGAATCACACCTCTTGGTAGAGGCTGTACTCCACACATACGCATGAGAAATGCTTCCATTTCACATTAGATGGAAACGAAAATAAAAAATGATTATAATAATATATTATTATATGGATAATAATTATGTTATTATATTATCATGGTTCAAGAAACTTTTAAGGTGGTATAAGAAGAAGTAAACTTGAATTAACTCAGTTAACAAATATAACTTTTCATCAGATATCTCTATTTAGATTACACATTATGATTTCCAAAATTTGTATTTTGAGAATAATTCAACCTCTAGGACATGGAGAGATATTTTTATTATAATTTTAGGTTTTATTTTAAAAAATATATTTCTAAAAAGGAGTGTGTAAGTGAGGATAGGAGGTTCAATTTTATAAGTGAGGGGAGTGTTACACTTGTAATTTTTCTAAAAATTTAAATATTAACAAGTCCAAATCATGTAATAGTAGAACTAAAACAACATAATTTTTAATATAAGTTGATAAGGGTACAAATATGACCACAAAATATGAATTAGTAATAGAATTTGTGGTTATGTCACTTTTTTTACCTTAATTAACCGGATTTTCCCTTTAATATGAGGAATCATGTTTCCCATGGTTACTATTCATAATGACCATAAATGATATTTAAATCACTATTGAATTTGGAAATTATGATTCCAAATATGGAATATATTTTTAATGATTAATTTTTTTTTAAAAATTACTTTTAATATAAGTTCGCAAACTGCAACTAAAAAACTTTTTAAAAAAATCATGATTTAAGAATAAAAATGATCTTACACTAAAATAACATATAATACTTATTTAAATTCAATTATATATATTATTTTTAATAAAATGGATATCATTTTACAATACAAAAATTAAAAAATAGAATAGTACTTTTAAATAACTTTATTTAATGAAAATAAATGTGAGTTTTTAAAAAATTTGTATTTTCATTATTCCCTCTAAAATAAATACTTTCCAAAAAATACAAAAAATCAATCCAAATTTAAATTTAATAAAATGATTAAAAAATTAGTTAATTGTTATAAAATTAAATTTATAATAGTGGTATAAATTTCTTATAGTTTTCATTAAAAAAATTCAATAAAATTTGTTTTTTTGAACAAAATAAATGTTTAGACAAAATAATGACTTTATTCAAATTTATTTCCTAAAAAACATAATTAAATAAATTTAAATCTATTTAATTGTATATATATATAATCAACTAATTTTATTTGAATCATTTACCTATAGTTATAAATGTTGTCTATTGAAATAAAAATTCATTGCACACATAAAAATAGTTTTATGAAAATATCTCTTGTACCTTCAAAGGATTTTATATTAATTTCCAAATAATTAAGAATAAATTTATTATTGATTGTTATTTCCATTTAGGAAAAACTTCTATGAATATTTTAAAATATTATTTTTCATATTTATACCTTCCAAAATAATGGCTAGGTTATAATTTTTATATTTAAATAATAGTATATGTTGGTTTCATTGAGTTCGGTGTTGTGTAAATCCCATATGATAGAATATATTACTTAAAGAGATACATTTTAAAATATTTGAGTGTTAAAATATAAGCCTATAATAATAGGTGTTTTCCATGGTTATTAAATTGAGGAGACTAATCATTTTAATGATGATTACCCATGCGTTGTCGATGATTTTATGGGTAATGTTTACGATGGGATGACAACTAATACTACCCAAACAACAAGATGAACCCCTAGTATTGACATGAAAGTGTAGGGTGCTAGTACTACTATAACTGTTGGAGAGGCTGCTGCACTTATTCCAGCCCCAGTAACTGGTGAGAAACATAGTAAAATGGGATGGGCTGATTATCTGAAATATGGTCTGGAGAAAATGATTATATCTGTTTTTGGCCCCTTATATTTATTTGATATTATGACAGCTATAAATAAAAAATTTAGAAAATATTTGATTTAAAAATATGTGGAGGAAAAATATAAATACTATAAATGTAGTATCACACACGAGTTCAAGAATGAGAGGTCATGTTGGGGCCTCAGTGATGCAGTGGCAGAATGGTTTGATCAGAAAGTCAGATTTATTTATACAAAATTGGAACCAGGGCTCTTCATCCTTAATGATCTCCTTGTATTCATAGAGATTGTATCCAATAAAATCATTTAAAATATTTGATATATAATAGTGATATATATATATATATATATGGGAGAAATCATATAAATTAAATTTCCATGTTTTGGATTGATATATTGATGTTGGATTTACTAAACTATAATAATTAAAATATGGTCTTTTTGTAGAGGGTAAATCATTAGGTTGTGGGGTCTAAGACCTTATTCTATAACTAATTATAGGTTAGAGTTCTAATACCCATGAAAATGAACCATCATTTGGTTTAGATGATCAGGCCATCCCATGGAATCCACAAAAATAATGATGAATAGGTTGATACCTAGAAAATCATGGTGGTTCTAAGAGTAGGGGTAGTAAACACAAAAAATGATTTATATTCCCACTTTTTAAGGTTACTGACACCTATTAGGATTTTTGGGGTTTTTTAGTTTCCCTTTTTTGGATTTTTTTCTTGTCCTTTTTGTTGGAGTGGCTGGTCATTATTTTCACATGTTATCTCCCTTGGCATTCTTTTACTTTATTTTAATAAATGAATCATGGGTATGGGTTTCTAAACTCATTTTTTCAGGCAATTTATGAGTATTAATAAAGAAAAAACTAATTTTATTATATTAAGAATTGATAATATTTAATAATAATACTACTATATAAATCATCATCTGAAAATTTATTAATAATATAATTATTTATAAATAATAATAATAATAATATTATCATGACTTTTATAAATGATAAATAACAAGAATTTGTTAGTAATTATCATGTCTTTATTGTATTTTAATAATTACCATGACTTTATTATCTTTTTTTATATTGGGACCTGTGGGACATGACTTTATAATCATACATTTATTAATAATTTTTTATGATGACTTTATAATCAATACATTATTATCATGAAATATTTATCTTTATTTTCTTATTATCATGAATATATAGCATGTTGAAAAGCCCTGATATTCATTTATTTTCATTCTATTTTCGCGAAAATGTAATCATATTTAATTAATAATAATTAAATATTAGTATACATGGATAGAAAAAATAAAAAATATTACATGTGGCCACATCCCAAATGCATGTATCTTCTTTGTATTTATGTGAATATATAGCTATCTTTTATAAAAAATAATTATAATATTATTATATATAGATAGAAAAAATAAATAATTTAAATGACATAATTTTTTTTCAGTATTAAATAATAATAATAATAATAATTTTTACTATCTCTTAATATATGTATTATTATTTAATATTAATTAAATTATTATTCTTTAAATATTTAAATATTCTGTCAAATATTATTTGTAAAATTAATTATATTATTAAGTATTAATAATTATTTTTAAATATAAAATTAATTATATTGTTAATTTACTTACTAATATTTATTATTAGGAATTATTAATCTATCTAATGTAATTAATAAGGATATTATTAATTAAATAGTTAAAAAATATATTTTTTAATATAAATTACTATTTTAACAACATTAATGACATTATTACCAATCACTATTTTTGATTTATTAATATTTATTTATTATATTATTAAAAAATTATTAATAATTATTAATTTTTTATGACTAATAATTTATTATCATTAATATGTTATTATAAATAATATGATGTTTTATTAATGATTGAAAAATCGTTTTTAATAGTACATAAAAAAATATGGAAATGATATCAAGGGTAGAACCATTACAAAAGGGGATATTGGGAGATATTTTTTGTGAGATTTTTGAAATAATATAATTAAATTAATATTTAATATATAAAAAGTTCAAGACTTTTTTATTTTTATGTGCACACATATATATTCAAAACAAATTAAAAAAGTAAAACAATTTTTTTTATAAAATAAAGAGCTAGGATAGATAATATATTCTTTGAGATTTTTTTAAATAAGATCTATATGAGACATGATATTATTTTAAATTACCTTAAATAGAGAATTGTCCAAGAAAACATGTTCATTAATAAACTTTTAAAGAATGTATAGTTTGGGAAAGCACCTTCGAAAAAATATATCTAAAGAAGGAATTTTCTGAAATAACACACACCATTTGATCAAAAATAAACCCATCCAAATTGATAGATGGTGTAAGATTTTCCTAATCTACATATTTATTGTATTTCTAATTAATTTTTATAATTTTATATATGTAATTGTTTCAACAATACATCCATATAAACTTATCTGAAATGGAATGGGCATAGAGGCATGAACAAAGAAAGAGAAAACAATAGATAATTATTGAAAATGAATTTAATCTTACACCATAATATTTTCAAAAAATATTATGTATGATATCATATAAAAGATGCAACACAGAGATTAAAGGAACCAAAATATATTACTAAAATATTAATATTTAAACACAATCATTATAACTGAGCTGTTGAAATTAGAGGTATAAAAAGGAATTTCTATATTATAATAAATTTCTTTTAAATTTATATATAATATAAATAAATTTATTAATTCAAAATAAATATAACTAAAATTTTAGTAAATTCATTTTATGCACCAAAAATAATTTTTCTCCAAAAATAAATTTTATTGAATTTTTTGAGAAATAATCATATATTAATATTTTTAAATTTTATTCTATAAAATTAATATTAATTTTTAAATCATTATATGAATATTAAATTAGGTATATATTTTGGTATTTTTTCAAAAAGATTAATTTTTTAGTGAATAGTGAAAATTACCAAATTTTCAAATAATGTAATTTTTTTCATTAAATAAAGTAAATTAAAAGTAAAAATATGTTTTAAATTTGGTATAAAAATAAAATAAAACCATTTTATTTATAATAATTAAATTAAATTCATTTTAATAATCATTTTCTTTGATTTGGGTAAAAGATTATTTTTAGGCTTAAAAACATAGTATTTTGCAAACTATTATTAAGTGTATAGAGTTTATGCGTTTTAATTAATTAAAATAAATCATAGTAATGATATATTTAAATTAAATTTATATATTATATATCTATTTATACTAATTTAAACACATATATTTATGATCATTAGTCATACAGTTAATTTATCTTCATATTATGTTTGAAAAATGCTTTTATTGAAAAGACATTTTTAACTTGTTTTTTGGGTTTAATTTAAATTTAAATTATTCATCGTCTATGAATTTAATTTTGTTAAATTTATTCAGCATTTTTAATCATTATAATTAAAATTATGTAGTCATTTAAAATTTCTTTTGGTTATAATGAATTGAAAAAACAATAAAAAACAAGATACTCTGGTGAAAAAGTAATATCCTAAAAGTGAGTAGTCTTAATGGTAAATAGAATGGCATGTTTAAAACACATTTCTTTTTGAAATTTTTAGGTTTTTCTTGAAAATATCTTCCCAAAAATTCATTATTCATCTATTTTTGAGGCACTATTCTTGAGAGTGACTTCCCATTATTGAATAGTTTTGGGTTTTTACAAAACATGACACCCCACATAAATTATAAACGAGAACCCCCTCCACTAAATTATTCACACCTATCTAGTAATTTTGGTCAAAAAAACAATTTTAAAATATCTACCCAGAATCCTTAACCACATTATAAATATCTTTGTCTCCACAAAAGACCAACCCCAGGGCCCTTAATAAGAGATCCAAAGGATGTTTCCTTAAGCAAAGATAATCATCTTCACCAAGCTCCTTTTTCATTACTAATTATTTTTCAACCTTTAATTATGAACAAAAAATTAAAAAATAATAACACCATTATATCCTATAAACAGGTAATTTATTATTTTTATTGAGTAATATTTGTCAATTTTTTATTCCATTCAATGGGAAACAAAACCACCATTCATGTGTACAGAGGATTACTGCCTCACGAACCCTTGTAATTTGATTTCTATCATCACGTTTTATGGGTATTCATTATGTAGGGTTTAATTTTTATAAAATATATTTATTATATATTAATCATTTTTAAAGGTATCATATCATATACCCTCTTACCTTACCATCCATTGAAAAATGAAAACAATATTCGTGTGTATGTCACACTGCCGCATCATGAAACACTTTGATTTTTTTAATTATTGAATCCCATTGATAGTATATGTATGCTTATTTAAAGAAATAATTTTATATTTATGACATAATTATAATTATATAGATAAAATATCCCTTATCTTCTTTCCAACATGATTTTTTAATGAAAGGAAATGTTTCTCATGAATATGTACGAACTACTATCTCAATGAATATAATGTAGTTCATTTTTCATAACCATATTACCTAGTTGTTTGAAAATTTTAATTTATATATAAAAATTATAAATATTTAATGAAAATTATTCTACATATGATGAAACAATAACCCCTTTCTTATCATCCCTCTACCCAGAACTCTCTCATATGGAGAAAAAGGGTTGGTTATGAGACCTCAAGCATGTCTCCCCATAAGAGAGAAGCTACCGACTAGAAATGGGGGTGTGACATGTATAGTAGAGAGACTATACACCCTATTTATATAGTAAAAAAAATAATAATTCAATAACAATAATCAATAAATATCAGAGTACAAAAATAATGGAAATGAATCAATAAAATGTAATATGAATAGTAAAATCTAAATGATAAATATACTAAATAATAAATCGAATATTAAATATCATGATGTAATATAAATAAATATCATGAAAATAAAATAAAATTGATGTAGATTCCACAAAGTCTCTAAATATCTAATGTCTCGAACCCCACGTCTTTCCCATCTCCAAACTCTATTCCATCCATTAAGTAACAAATAATATCAATGTCCGTTTTACATTGTCTGAAACTATATCCATGTAATCCTATTGAGAACCAAATAAAGACCCGAAGAGTGTGTGAGTATAATATATCATGCTCACACTGTTGTGTCTAAACAAACTATTCAGATAATAAACATATGAAATATTGGAAAAAAAGGTTTATTAATTAATTAAATAACTAATAAAATACAATAATAATATGCTATGGAGAAATGACGGAATGTATCTAAGAATGTCTCAAAACCATTACAACCATAACCATATAACCATGGTAAAACATAACCTACCTCATCACTATACTAGAATGTCTCTGGACATGTATCAAAATTATGAAAACCGCAACTACTAACCATAGTAAAAAACAACCTACATCAGAGCCATGCCAGAATGTCTCTGAGCATGTCTCACAAATATTCAAACAACAACTATATAAACATGGTAAAAGTAATTCCAATGCCAATCCCTCTATATAATAATTTCATCACGATTCAGTGGTCATAGCCTGCTATATAGGCTTTTCATCATGTATTAGGGTTACAACCCAATATATAATAATTACAACATGTTTCACTATGTATATCCCACTAAATTATAATTGTAGCTTATGTCAGGGTATATACCATGTATATAAGCATTAAAGAATGAGTCAATGGGAATATACCACTATATAACATTTAAGTATGTTTCATTGTCAAAACATAGTATATAATCATTTCAATATGTGTCAGAGTCAAAACCTAGTATATAATCATTTCAGAAGGTGCCTAGATCAATACCTGATATATTATCAATTCAACACATGTCACATGTTCATATCACCACAACAAGCATATCAAAATATGACCACATAAGAACGAATGATTAATTCTAATAATTAGTATTTGTGTTTCAATTTTCTCATTTTTTTTAATTAATCAATTATGACATATTCCATGGTGAATATATAAAAATGAAACACCTAGATCACATGTCATGAGAAATACAATTTAATCTGTTAAACAATTCCATTATAATCAAGGGTTTAGTCACATGAACAGAATCCAAAGGCCATATCAATATCTAATAGGATCTAAAGGGCTTCGAAGAATAATTTCATTCATCATTGGATTTATTTATACCCATTTTATGTTGGATAAAAAAAATTATTACATATACTGGACAATAATCAAACCATATGGTTAAGGTTTAGACTCCCTACATTTAATGAATGGCATCTAATTTTTCATATAGAAAATTCCCATGAGGAAAAAGGTGCAGATTTTTGCAAGAGAAACCTAGACAAAAAATGATCAAGATCAAAACCAACAACCCAAAGAGACTAAATATTACACCACAAGTGTTAAAGAACAATTGTATAGAAATAAACTTAAGAAAAACCACATTCTAATTATCTAATTCCTAATCGGGATGTTTTTAGCCTAGATAAGTGCTCAAAAATCACTTGTATGATTTTATAGGTTGAGATAAGAAGCTTCATGAAATTTAAAAAATAATCATCCACAAGGAAAAATTTGAAGGTACTTCTCAATGAATTACATGGTGTGTAATACTATTACATGTAATGTAATTATTTTTAGAGGGATATGCCAAAACCCATCACCTTGGATTATTTTTTACTCCAAGAAAATATTATATGAAATGTAATATAATTGCACGACATGTATTAATTTCATGCATTGGATTAGTTCACAACCTATAACTATTCATACCATGTTTTTTGAATCAATTATATGACATTTATTTCATTTACATGATGTATAATTATTATTTACTTAGCTTTCAACATAACATAATTATAAAAACAAACCCCTTAATGATTCTAAAAATTCTAAGTACCCTTGGTAACACATGATCAATTTATAACCAGACACTTTTAATTCAAACAAGAAACATTAACCTCTCAATATGTTAATACAATATAGTTTTATCATGTTTCCTCACAACCAAATTCTGCATTTATTCAAAAAAATAGACATCCAAAAAAATTAGTTCATATTCTACAAAAGGGTCTTCATCTAGAAACAATACTATTACATTAAATATAAAATTAAAATCTCAATGGAGGACACACCTATAAGAATAAGAGATCATACAACCTTACCACCACATAACATTTCATCCTCTAGAATATCCAAGCATCACTACAGGTTCTCTTTGAATAAGTATGGCCTCTATGATAACATATCATACTCTCTCTTCCATGTCTACCCATAAACTATACCATTCCACCACTATAACTAGACTGAGGAATCAGCCTACCCCATATGTACTTCTTATTACGGTCCTCAACCCATATCAGAAGATCCTTAAAGGAAACATAATGCTATGATCACTGTCAACTATGTATACCATGTGAGAATAATATAGACAATATACCTAAAACCGTGGCACATGAAACTTGTAGTGAATGGAAATATATCAATTTGAAACGTATAATAGATATTCTACTAGACTAACCCTATCCACAATAAAAAAATAACCTGAAAAAATTGGGCACCATATCTTTTTTACTGATAGGGAATTTCCCCAAACTAGGAAACACCCAATGTTAAACATTATGACAAACCTCAATCTCTAGTGGTCATCTATAATGGTCATTATAATAGTTTTTCCTACTCTATGTGGTCACCAACCACTTTTGGATCAATTTAACTTTCTCATACATCTCTTCCATGAGAGTAGGCCCAATAAAAACATACTACCATTCCTCCAATGAACGAAGAGGAAAATTGTAGATCCTTCTATAAAAATACATGAAAGGTTCCATATGAATTGATTCCTATAATATTTTATTATATTAAAAATTTACTAGTTCTATATTTCAATTCCAAATACCACCTAAATCCAAAACCCAGGATCAAGACATATCCTCTTGAAACTGAATAGTCGTCTTAGATTGATGATCAGTCTATGGATGATATGATATACTAAATAGAGCATATAATCCCTGAGGCTTCAAAAGACCCTTCCAATAAAATGATTTGAATTGATGTTTTATATTTGTAAAAATAATCCTCAAAACACTATACATCAAAACTACCTTGGGTATGTATAGACTATCCAAATCAACAACTATGGAGGTCTCTATGATTATAAATAAGGTGGTAATTTATTCAGTGGATCCACAATAACCCATAAAACATCAGTCTAATGGGTTGTCCTGGGTAATAATGTCATAAAATCCACAGTGACCCTATCCCTTTTCCACTAAGGAGTTGGAAAAGGTAGGAAAAACCCAACTGACATCTGATTCTCGGATTTCACCTGCTAATATGTGAAAAACCTCACCGTAAACCCACCTACCACCTTATTAATTCATGAATAGAATTAATATCTATAGAGATCATAAAACATATTTTTTCAACCCGGAAGTGCCACCCATATAGAAGCAAGAAACGCCCCCATCAGTTCATTTTTCAAGACCATTGGAACCCATACATGGGCACAAAAAATAATATTATTTCTAATACCAAGATTCCATCATGATGGTTTCATCCTATAATATAAGATATATTTCAGAAAAATTCCATCCCTGTCAGATAACTAATCAGTCTTAATCTAGTCCGAAATCATTGGTAAAAAAATGTTGTTGTGAGAGATACTTGCCCCTGAGAAAAATGAATATCTAGATGCATGTCTGTAAATAGGTTCATCACCAACCACTCATTGAAAGACGTCAATAATTAATTTTCTTAGGTCACTTGTCTTAATAAATTTACAACATTATTTCCCGTTCCCATTGTATAAGCCAACATGAAGTCGAAAGACTACATATATTTGACCCAACACCTCTTCCAAAGGTTCATGTCCCACTGAGAAAAGATGTACATGAGGCTCTTATGGACTATGTATACCAATAATATCTCCCCCATGAGATAATGTCTCTATAATATCTTGTCATGTACCACTAATTATAACTCCAAATCATGAGTAGGATAACCCCTCTCATGAAGTCTAAGCTGTCTCGAGCCATAAAAAACCGCATGATCCTTTTACATTAGAAATGATCTGAGTCTAACTTCGAAAGAATCATAATACAATGTATATGATTTACTAGGAATTGGAAAAGTGAGGATAGAAGATGAGGTAATCTTGCATTTCATCACCTGAAAACATCTCTTACAAGAATAAGAACAAACAAAAATCACCCCTTTTATGGTCATCCCAAACATCAGTGCTTCCAAAAAATTCAAGTCCTCTATAAGGAACCAATAATAACACACTAAACCCCAAAATATCTAAATCCTGAAGATATTCTTAGACAGCTCCCTATATAACATGGCTAAAAATTTATCTAGTTCCACTAACAACCCTGCAACTGAGATTACATGGCCCAAGATGTTCACTTTATCAATATATAAACTTCATTTTATTAGCTTGGTGTAAATTCAATTTTCTTTCAATGTACCTAGGATGATGTCAAGATGTTTGGAATGAACAACTATTGGAATTTAGTACACTAATATTTCATAAAAAACCTCAACAAACTAGCATATAAAAGGATGAAAAATCTGATTCATCAAGGTCATGATTACTGCAGGTGCATTATTCAAACCAAATAGCATCACAACAAACTCATACAAGCCATACATGATCCTAAAAGTAGTCCAAAGAATTTCCAATTATATCACTCTAAAATTATGGTATAAATGTCATAGATTGATAATGGAGAATATATTAGAACCTCTTTGCTGATTTAACAAATCATGGATGAGAGGAAGAGGATAATGGTTCTTGAGAGTCATATGGTTCAATAAATAACAATACAAAAAAATGGAAATACCTATCAATTCCCTTAGATAAGAGAAATTGAGAACCCCAAGGAAATGTACTAGATTATATGAAACTATTAGATTTTAGATCTTTGAAATGAACTTTCAACTCCTGATGCTCTGCTGGAACTATTAAATAAGGTGGGATATAAGCTGGCACTACTCATAGCACCAACTAAATCATAAAACCCATCTATCATTCGAGAATTATGATATATCATATTTCATGAAGTACATTTTGAAAACTTTCTTCCAATTGAGGAAATGAAATACTATTTCATTCGAGAATTTTTAGATAAATACAAGCTATCTGAGTTGTGAGAAATCCAATCTCCAATGATTTTTTATTGCATGACTAGCATGAAGAACCCAATCAACATAGTGATAACAGATTCCTCTTTCTAGAGATAAAAATTAATATCTACTCTAGTAATAATCAATATGAACGTGTTATAGAAATGGCCAATCACTAAAGATAATCAAATTAATACATGTCATTTCCAATAAAAAATTCACATAATAAATGGTAATAGCTAATCTATAGGGAACATGCCTTGCATCATTTTATATTCTCTGAATTCACCATCAATGGTGTGCAGATGATAAAAACCCATCAATTATTTCCATATTCAAGAAAAAAACATTGTACAAAAATATAGAATATAAAATAACGTGGTTCCCCTATATCAAACAGAACCAAATAATGGGTAGATGACACCGGAATCATACCTCGGATAGTAGACGATATTGTATCAAAACTAATTGGAATAGTGTAAATTACATCTAGTAAACCACCCCTTCTACCCTAGGATCCATAATAAATCCTTGGAGCTATACCTTTGTCTTGGTACTACCATTCCTGGATTAGGGTACCATGTCCACTACCTCGACTAGAACATCCTGTGGAACTCCAGTTGCATTTATGCTGAGGATTACCTAAGTCCTTCGCAGACTATGGTACCTGTACTACTCCCATTTCACTACTCTATTGCTATATTCCTCTACAATACATCTGTATGTGGCCTAATATTATGCATGTATGACTCTCCAAAGTAGTGTAAGAAAACAGAGGCCATTTATGGACCATCTTGCAACACTGAAATCATTGCAATAAAATACAGTCCTGAGATGGATACCACTAAGATGATTTCTCTAACCACTACTTCCATGGAAAATACTATCATAACAATTATTCATTCCACTATAAGAAGATTTAAAAATATATCACACTGAAACAATCTATCCATTAATTGTGGCCTCTGTCATATTCCCTTCTATGATGACTTCGTGATTCCTCACATTTGAAATATTTCTCCGAAAGAACATTTTCTATTGAGTCCTGATCTCATAGTGAATACCATATTGAAAAGGTATCTCCTGGGAGATCTCAAAAATTTCCAATGATGGAATAAATCAGTATTTTTGGGTGAAATGTTCAGCATAGTGTTACACCTGCATGTCCTCCTGTGTCAAATGTATGAAATTAGAATTCTTCTCAAGCCTCAACATATTGGGATAGAAATGGATCAAGAAGTCCATCTCAAAATCCTTATAATATAACTCATCAAACATCCCTTATTTTCCTATAATCTCCCACAAATGTTGATCTAGTCCATGAATAATATACACATCAATAGTTTCCCTCCTACTTAAATGCATTTCAATATGCTTAATGTTTATGTAAACTAACTTGATCAAGAACTCAGATACCTAGGTGCCTCCTTCCCAAGTGAATGAAGAAATATTCTATATCTAGAGATCTCTCATATGATTAGACATCAATGGTATGATGCGAACAATCTTCCTATCCATGTATCCCATGAAACATAGAAATTTTTGGTGAAGTTGAGAATCAATATGATCCTCAAGAACAATAAGAAGCTTCAAATCAGCTACATTATGAGCATATTGATTTTCGATCTTCTGATTGTCAACATAAAGATGAAGCAGAGGTATTTTCAAAACAATTCAAACAAAATTCTTAAGAAACATCATATAATAATAGGGTATAGCATAATTGATGATAATAATAGATAACAACATACTCTTGGTCCCTCTAAACAATTCTTACATGTATTTTAGCATGATAATGTAGTCCATTTACTTCATTTCTTAGATAAAATAGATATTTCATATCACAATTCAATAGGAAAGTATATATCACCTGAAAATAATTATGTCCCTATCTTAAAAAATGAATGTAAATATATATCTTTATGTGCCTATTATGCTGCATGCATAATCATTTCGGGCCATACCAATCCATGAATATAAATCTCAAGAACCAATATCATTATAAAATAATAACCTCACAAAACATGCGAATCAATCTTGGTGAAATAACATCAACTGAAATTAAATAATAGTATAAACAACAATCCACCCATAGGATCTCATATTTTCTCCAATACATGGGTTAACTACTCTCATGCACAAGATCATTACCAACTCCTAACACATCTTGTATTATTTCAACCATTACCAAATATTAAGGCAAAATAAAAGAAACATCTACAACTCTATGAATAGTTTTTAGTGATCCCCCATGCTACACTCTCCCACATGGTCAGAAAGGGTTGGTTAGTATACCTCAATCATGCCTACCATACCTCAAAGGCTTTATACTAGCAGTAGGGGTTTGATATATATAGTGGGGAGAATATTCCCCTAGTGATAGAGTAAAACTGATCATAAAAATATGATAACAATAATAAATAAATAAAAGAGTACATAAATATGGGAAACAGTACAATACATTGGAATACAAACAATATAAGACAACTGAACAATCCAATATATAATAAAGGAATAATGTACAGTCATGCTGGAATGCGTCTGATTTTAATTATAGAAATAATATAAATACAATACATGGAGACTCAACAAAGACTATAATGTCCCTCGATACCAAAACCCATGCTAGTCCCATCTCCAAACACAAACCCATCCCGCAAGCAACAATCAACCAAAAATTCCTTTTCCTTTATCCAAACCAATATCCTTCTAATTTTATTTGGTACCAAATGATTGTCCAAATAGGGTTTGAGTAAAATTTATTAGTTCAATACCACCATGTCTAAACAAATCTTTCTGATAAGAATTTAATGTAATAATACAGAAAAGATGTGCATTAATTAATTAATTAATAAAATAAAACAAAAACCCATTTCATCTCTATTGTAGAATGTCTCTAAGAATATACAATAACCATGAAAACCATAACTATTTAGCCAGAAAAAAAAATAACCTACAATAGCGCCATTCCAGAATGGATATGAGAATGTGTGACAACCATGAAAACCACAATCATATAACCCTGGTAAAACATAAACTAACTCAATTCCATGCCAGAATGTCTATTAGAATGTCTCAAAACCATTCCAACCACAACCTTATCAACATGGTAAAATTAATCCCATGTCACGACCCGCCCTCGGGGTCTGTGCCATGACTACCCCAAGCCCGCCTTCCATAGGCCAGGGGCTGGCGAATAGCACCAAGGCGTAAATCCCAACAAAAGGGAAGGCATTTCTTTTGAAAAGTAAACAAGCACCACAGAGTAAGAAAGCGGAAAAGTAAACACTAAGTAAAACTGTAACAAGCTATGCTGAAAGTAAAAGGGGCCAGAAATACAATCCCAACTGTAATGTACAACTGAAAGGGGAAAACAGCAACTGTAAAGAAAAGCCGCAGCGTCGAGCCGTCCTCTGAAGGTCCCACCTGAAGGGTGGGTACAGATAGCCTCCACAGCTCCTCGGTTCAGCCGTCCGCTCCGAGTACGTCCCGCCCAGTGGTCCACCTCTAGGTACCGTCATGCTCCGCAAGCCTCTACCACGATCAATGTTGTCCGTCGTCTGCAACCAACACCACAAAGTGCGGGCATAACCCGTGCAGGGGTGAGTATAAACTACTCAGTAGGGACCCCGAGACCCCCAAAGGTCTCCCGAAATCCACAAAGGATAATCCACAAAGGAAAGGTACAATCATGAAGTAACATCTGACAGGGCTTAGGTATATGCCCATACATATACCTAAGTCATCAATTCCCGTTCGGCTCCAATGTCCGAGCCCAAGCACAACACAGTCCACACAGGAAAGAAAAATGTATACCCACACAGGATAGCACAACAAAATCCACAAAGGAGAGTAAACAGTAAATCCACACAGGATAGATCAACACAATCCACAAAGGAGAGTAACAGAAGATTCAGCTCACACAGGTATACTTCTTCGGATGACGATAAAGATGACCACTGATCCATCTAAGTTGTCGGACCCACAAAGGATCGATAGGTAACTAACCCCCGCAATGACCCACACAGGATCGGGCCCACACAGGATCTGTAGGTGCTGGCTCACACAGAACCGCTGAGCGCTGACCCACACAAGATCGGACCCACACAGGATCAGGCCCACACAGGACCTGTAGCACTAATCCATGTAGGATCGCTGATTGCTGTAGTTGTCGCAGTCCAATGAGGATCTCTGCACAGTCGTCGTCGCTGTCCACTGAGGATCTCTGCACAGTCGTCACCACAGTCCACTGAGGATCTCTGCACGGTCATCGCCATAGTCCACTGAGGATCTCTGCACGGTCGAAGTAGCAGTCGCAGCCAGCTCTAGGGTTCCCGCACACAACAAGCTCATTCGGGAGGGTCCGCTCCACGAGCCGAGAGGATGATACATCAACTGACACAAAGTCCAAAGTTGATGTATCCAGAAGTTCCGTATAGTCAATAGGAACTCAACGTCGCAGACGACACGTCAATCGGACGCCCGGTCTGAGAGTTATTGGTTTTTTCGTCCCAGGGGCCCGGTTGGTTTTTAAGGCCAAACCAACCCGACATTACTCCACCTGCGTCCAAAACTCGGGTGGAGTGAGCCAAAAGATCCATCTCACATAGAGGAATTCAACAAAGCAGACGGCACGTCAATCGGACGTCCGTAGCTCAAGATATGAGTGTTTCCGCTCCGAAGGCCCAGTTGGTTTCGTGTACGAACCAACCCGACCGAACACAAAGTATTCCGAAACCTTGAGTGCGATATGCCGAAACGACCGTCTCGATCCAAGGATCGTGTTGCCGCTGACGGAGAGTCGTTTGGAGGCCTGTAGCTCAAGTTACGGGTGTTTGAACAAAAACTGTCCGAAGACGGGGGGTCTGGGCCCGGGCCGACCCGGCCCGACCCCCCTGGGTCGGCCAAAGCCGGTCCGACCTGGTCTGACCTGGTCAGACCGGTCTGGCTCGGCCAGCCCGGCCCGGCTTGGCCGAGCGGCCTAGCGGCCGACGCGGGGGGAGCCGCCGACCCGCGTGACACCCCCACGGCACCTGCGGGATGTCGGCCAGACAGCCGGACGCGGCTGAAGCCGCGTCCCGGGTGACGTGGGGGGGAGCCGCCGCCCCCCGCGTGACACCCCCGGGACACCCGCGGGGTGTCTCCCTGGCGACCGGACGCGGCTTCAGTCGCGTCCCGCGCGCTCCGGACCCGCGCGACCGCGGGTCCGCGAGCGCCGCCGCAGCGGCCGGTGCCGCGGTGGTCTCTTCTGGCGGCGCACCGGGCGCCGCCTTCTCCGTGGTCCGGCGCCGCCGTGCCGGCGACCCGCGCCGCCGCCGGCTTCTGCGGGCCGCCGGAGTCGCTTCGGTGGCCCGATTTTCTTCCCGTCTGCGCCGTTTCTCCTCCCGGGTTCCGTTCTTCACTACAGGATCGTCAAACATCCGTTGCGGCACGTTCCATCGTCGCCCGTCAAATCCGCACAAAAATGAAGAACGACGGAGGGTCATCGGGCCGTGTTCGTTTGGCCCGCACCCTCCGCGTTAGAGATAATCAACGGGAGGAATAATGTTCAACACATGAACGCATATCCGAAAACAATTTTTAAGGAAATAAAATTGTTTTATAAATCGGGTTCCTCATTTGAACGGAAACAACATGGGAAAATAATAGGCATTTCCAAAAATAAAATCCCTACCTCGTAGTCGCCGCGCGTGAGCGTTCTTCGCGGAATTGTTCATCGTGGAAGATGGAGATCGTCGCGTCGTCGCGGAACACAGCGTTGAGTTGGCAAACTCAATGGACCATGAAACAGCAGATTTAATTTAATTAATTAAATCTGTTTTTTGATAAAAACCAAAAAGGAGATAAAAAAAGAAAATCCAAGACTCTTACCTCAAGCAGTTGATCGAAGATCGGGGCGGGGAAGGACTTCTCAGATGAAGCGTCGTCAAACTCCGAGGGTGACGGCGTTCATCGCGTTCTTCACGTTCTTCGCATTCTTCGCGAAGGAGGATGAAGGCTCAAGGATTATTACAAAACCTCTCAACCGGTAATCCTCCAAAAAGACAGGTTGGTCTTATTTTATTATTATGCCAACCAACGAAAAAGGGTAAGTAACGACCCAACAATTCATTGTATTAATTCAATGAAAGGAACAACTCATTTAATTCACGAAATAAACCGCCCAATTAAATGGTCTGTTAAGAATTTAAGAAAACACATCAGTTGACTTTCATAATGACGGGTTTTCGTGGGTGCATTACTTAGCGGAAAGAAACGGCGGGGGCTCGTGCGGGCCCCACCTCTCAAATATTCTACCAAGAGGGTAGGATATTTCTGGATAGCACCCTATCCTGTTCAACTCAGATTAAGCCGCTTTTAAGTGGCTTGAAGTGGCTTCCAAGTGGCTTAAGTGAAATAAAATAAAGTTGTCGCAAAATTGTTTTATTTCTAAACATTAAGCCTGAAAATTAAAAACCACTCCCGAGAAAACGCAACTCCAGAAGAGGCGTTTCTAAGAAAATACCGGCACTACGATTTCATCGGTTCCCTCAGAATTCTATTCCGGGCACCGGTTTAAAAGTTAGAAAAACCCGCTCGTCTGTTCACTGAACGTACCCGAGCCAAACTTCGGAAAATGATTCCGGGCACACCGGGCCTCGGAATCAGGTGTCGTCCGAAACTGCGCTCTTGTAAAATTCCAAAGCAAATTAAGAAAAAAATTTCCTTGAAATTTACGGGTCTTTACATTACTCCCACCTCAGGGAATTACGTCCCCATAAAGATACATCATAAACTAGGGAACCAAATGTGGGTACTGAGCACGCATCTGAGCCTCCCGCTCCCATGTGCTCTCCTGGAGGTTCCCATGCTGCCATCTGATGCGCACAAGAGGAATCGTTCGCCCACGTAGGACCCGCTCCTGTCGATCCTTTATCTCCACCGGGACCTTCGTAAAAGTCGCCCCATCATCCACGTCTAGCTCCCCATAGTCAATGATGTGCGCCGGGTCGTGCACGTATCTCCTCAGCTGAGATACGTGGAAGACGTCGTCCACCCGGTGCGACTGAGGTGGTAGAGCCAGGCAATAATCCACCTCGCCAACCCTGCTGAGGACCTGGAATGGTCCAATGAAGCGTGGAGACAACTTACCACCTCGGCCAAATCTCCGCAAACCACGTCGAGGTGAGATAGGCAAGAAGACGTGGTCTCCATCCTCGAACTCTAGTGGCCTCCGCCTCCTGTCAGCATATGACTTCTGCCGGCTCTGAGCTGTCCTCATCCGCTCCTGGATGACCTGGACCTTCTCTGTCATGGCCCGGACCATCTCTGGTCCCACAAGTGCTGACTCCCCCGGGTCTGTCCAGCACAAAGGAGATCTGCAAGGCCTGCCGTCCAACGCCTCGTAGGGTGCCATCCCGATGGTGGAGTGGTAGCTGTTGTTGTACGCGAACTCCACCAAGGGTAGGTGGTCCTCCCAGCTGCGACCAAAGTCGAGGACACATGCGCGGAGCATGTCCTCGAGAGTCTGAATGGTCCTCTCTGTCTGACCATTCGTCTGAGGGTGAAAGGCGGTGCTTAGACGTAACCGCGTCCCGAACGCCTTCTGCAACCCCTTCCAAATCCGGGAAGTAAAATGAGCATCCCGATAGGAGACGATAGTCGATGGCACACCTTGAAGCCGTACAATCTCTTGAACATAGAGACACCCCATGCTCTCCACTGAGCCCTTCTCTCTAATGGGTAATAAGTGTGCCGACTTGGTGAGTCGGTCAACAATCACCCAAATGGAGTCATGACCTCTGGAAGTGCGTGGAAGTACAGTCACGAAGTCCACAGATATGCCATCCCACTTCCACTCCGGGACCTACAAGGGTTGTACCAAGCCTGCTGGTACCTGATGCTCTGCCTCCACCTGCTGGCAGGTGAGGCACCATGAAACGAACTCTACCACAACCTTCTTCATGCCCGACCACCAGTGCTGTCGTCTGAGATCTTGGTACATCTTCGCCACTCCAGGATGTACCTCCAATTGAGAAGTGTGAAACTCTCTCAGCA
This sequence comes from Viscum album, assembly GCA_963277665.1. Taxonomy (NCBI): domain Eukaryota; kingdom Viridiplantae; phylum Streptophyta; class Magnoliopsida; order Santalales; family Viscaceae; genus Viscum; species Viscum album. The sequence goes on along the minus strand of OY728165.1, from coordinate 164,826,481 downwards.
CCTCCTCTCGAAAAGTGACTGGTACCAAGGTACGTCCTTTGAAAAGGATGTCGTGCTCTGCTCCAAGGGAGAAACCATCAGGTGCCTGTCCCGAGGATATCTCTGCACGCCGTGTCTCATAGTCAGCGTCCCCACGCTGTGCCTCTCTGACCTTCTGTAGAAGTGGAGGAGAGACGGTGAGAGACTGAAGGAAGGCTGCTCCGTCTCTATCCATGAAGGATATCTGCAAAGTGGCTAGCTGCTCTGTCGCCTCCTCAAGTAGCTGGATGCTCGTCCTCCTGCTGAGGGAATCGGCTACCACGTTCCCCTTCCCACGATTATAGACACTCTCAAAGTCATAGTCCTGGAAGAACTTGAGCAATCGCTGCTATCTTAGGTTTAGGTCCTTCTGAGAGAAGATGTACCTGAGACTCTAGTGGTCGGAAAAGACTGTAAAGCGCTCTCCCATCAGATAGTGCCGCCATGTCTTCAGAGCGAAGACCACTGCTGCCAACTCCAGGTCATGGGTAGCGTAGTTCTGCTCATGCAGCTTCAACTGACGTGATCCGTAGAAAATCACGGCCCGCTCCTGCATCAGGACACACCCGAGTCTGGTCCCTGATGCATCGCAGTAGACTATGTATCCAACTCCCTCCTCAGGAAACCTCAAGATAGGTGCACTGGTCAATCTATGCCTCAGCTCTTGGAAGCTCTGCTGACATCTGTCTTACCACACGAAGGGTTTCCCCTTCTTTGTCAACACTGAGAGTAGCGCTTCAACTCTGGAAAAGTCTGGCACGAATCTCTGATAGTATCCGGCTAGTCCCAAGAAACTCCGCCCCTCCGTCACGCTCTTGGGTGGCTCCCAAGCTAGCACTGCCTCGATCTTCGCGGGATCCACTGCAACTCCCACCTCAGAAATGACGTTCCCCAAGAAGTGGACCTCACGTAACCAGAACTGGCACTTCGAGAGCTTTCCATAATGCTGGTGCTCTCGGAGTGTGTCTAGTACAACCCGTAAGTGGTAGGCGTGCTCCTCCTCCATGGTCGAGTACACCAAAATGTCGTCGATGAAGACCATGACAAAACGATCGAGGTATGGCTGGAAGATCCTGTTCATGAGGCTCATGAACACTGCTGGAGAATTTGTTACGCCGAAAGGCATAACCAAGAACTCATAGTGGCCATACCGACACCTGAAGGCCGTCTTATGCACATCCTCGTCTCGAACTTTGAGCTGATGATAGCCTGACCTGAGGTCTATCTTCGAGAACCACCAAGATCCCTTGAGCTGGTCGAAGAGGTCATCAATCCTCGGTAGCGGATACTTGTTCCTCACTGTCACCTGGATCAGGCGGCGATAGTCGACACACAGTCGCAAGCTCCCGTCCGCCTTCTTGGCGAACAAAATCGGGGAAGCCCAGGGCGAAACACTGGGTCGGATGAACCCCTTGCCCTGCAAGTCCTCGAACTGCACCCGTAGCTCTCGAAGCTCAGCGGGGGCCATACGATACGCTGGAGTGGATATCTGGGCTATCTCGGGGTACAGATCAATATAAAAGTCTACCTCTCTACGAGGAGGTATCCCTGGAACGTCGTCGGGGAAGACGTCCGCATACTGATCCACCACTGCAGGAAAACCGGGACTCCACACGTCAACTGCTCCAAGGATGAGGCTAGACAACTGATGAGTGATTGGCTGTCCTCTCCTCTGCGTGAGTCAATCCTGTGCTGCAAAGGTTCCCTTCTCGCCTGTGAAGGTGAACCTGCTCCCGTCGGTGTGCACACATCGCACCTTGCGCCTAAAACAGTCAATCTCAGCATGGACTGTAGATAACCAATCCATGCCCAAGATGACGTCGTAAGGCCTCAACACTGCTACAAGAAGATCCCAGCCGAAGCTCTCGCCTCCTCGAGTAAGCTCACACTGCCGGCACCAGTGCGTAATCATCGAGTCTGCTCTCGTAGGGGTCTCTAGCCGTAAGGATCGAGCCAACGACTCTGTCGGAATCTCCGAGCTCCGAACAAGGGCAGCGAATATGAAAGAGTGACTCGCTCCTGTGTCTATAAGAACTGCAGAAAGGGTGTAATAGACATAGATCATACCTTGAATCATCTCTGGTGCGCCGTGGTCGTAGGCCTCTGCTGCCTGGAGCTGTGCCTGTCTCTGCCCGCCAGCTCCCTGTGGTCGGGGTGGACCTCCTGGTGGTGGTGGTGGCAGAGCCTCAAAGCGTCGCCCACCACCTGCTGCTCGGCCAGCTCCTCTGCCTCGTCCGCTGCCTCCCTTCGGACCACCACGGTCGACCCTCTGCCTCTGCCTAGGTGGCCCCTCCACCGTCTGCTGCTCCTCAGTACGACAGGTCGGGCAGTCACGAGCCATGTGGCCCTGCCCACCGCACGAGTAGCACTGCCTGCCTCTCGGAAGGCTGGCTCCGCACTGTGTGCCCCACACTGCTGAGCCAGTCTCCCGAGGTTGTCTGTTAGAAGGACTGGTCTACCTGGATCCCTGAGTCATCCATCGGCTACCTGCTGCCGAAGACTCCGCTATCTGCTGCCCTGCGGTAGGTCTCGCTGTGGACTCAGCCAGGAAGCTCTCGATCAGAAGGGATCGCTCTAGCACTCCTACCTGGGTTGGGATGCTGAGGGAGATCAACGACACTCTGATCTCGTGTCTCAAACCCTGCTCGAAGGTCCGGGCCTGGAAGAAGGGGTCCCGTACCATGTCTGTCGAGTAGCGATAAAGGTCGGTGATCCTCGCCGCGTACTGGGCGACCGTCAAGCTGGCATGTTGCAGCTGAAGAAGCTCCTGAATGCGCACCGCACAGAGAGTGTCCAGGACGAACTCTGAGCGGAAGAGGCTCTCGAAGTCCATCCAGATGATGGAGTCCTCATCATGTACCTAGAGCATCAAGCTCCACTATCGCCCTGCTGCTGCGTGCAGTAGGCTCGTCGCGAGGATCACCATGAGGTCTGTTGGTGTCCTCACTAGCCTAAAAACTCGGACGACTGCCTCCAGCCAGTCCTCGGCTGCCTGGGGGTCCATCTCCCCACGGAACCTGGGTTGTCACTTGCACTGGAACTCGTGAAGAGCTTTGAGGCGTCGTGCATCCTCAACGGTCGGCGCTGGAAGCATCGAGGGCTCGGCGGGAAAGGTACCGCCGGTGCCTCTACTGTCAACGGGCCCTGTACCGAGGCCTCGTCGCTCGGCGAGCTATCTTCGCGCTCTACTCTCGGAACCCTAGCTGGCTGCTGTCGTCGGGCCATCCTGAAAAGGAAACAAGTGCGCCACTGTCAGAACAGTATACCTGGTGAGCTGACATAAGTAATCACAAAGAAAACGTGAAACACACATGCAATCAATGTTTTCGTACATTAAGTCGGAAATCAGAAGTCAGGGTCCTGGTGTACGGATACGTCGGCCGCCGCACCAACACTGGACTTCCAGGACTGATAACCACACTCAATACGCTAAACACTATTGCTTCATAAAGATGAAAGATCGGAGACTGCGGTAGAACCGACCGCCTCTGATACCAATTTGTCACGACCCGCCCTCGGGGTCCGTGCCGTGACTACCCCAAGCCCGCCTTTCATAGGCCAGGGGCTGGCGACTAGCACCAAGGCATAAATCCCAACAAAAGGGAAGGCATTGCCTTCGAAAAGTAAACAAGCACCACAGAGTAAGCAAGCGGAAAAGTAAACACTAAGTAAAACTGTAAGAAGCTGTGCTGAAAGTAAAAGGGGCCGGAAATACAAGCCCAACTATAAAGTACAATTGAAAGGGGAAAACAACAACTGTAAAGAAAAGCCGCAGCGTCGAGCCGTCCTCTGAAGGTCCTACCTGAAGGGTGGTTACAGATAGCCTCCACAGCTCCTCGGTCCAGCCGTCCGATCTGAGTACGTCCCGCCCAGTGGTCCACCTCCAGGTACTGTCCTGCTCCGCAAGCCTCCACCATGATCAGCGCTGTCCGTCGTCTGCAACCAACACCACAAAGTGCGGGAATAGCCCGTGCAGGGGTGAGTATAAGCTACTCAGTAGGGACCCCGAGACCCCCGAAGGTCTCCCGAAATACAAAAAGGATAATCCACAAAGGAAAGGTACAATCACCGAGTAACATCTGACACGGCTTAGGTATATGCCCATACATATACCTAAGTCATAAATTCCCGTTCGGCTCCAATGTCCGAGCCCAAGCACAACCCAGTCCACACAGGAAAGCAAAACGTATACCCACACAGGATAGCACAACTAAATCCACAAAGGAGAGTAAACAGTAAATCCACATAGGATAGCTCAACACAATCCACAAAGGAGAGTAACAGAAGATTCATCTCACACAGGTATACTTCTTCGGATGACGATAAAGATGATCACTGATCCATATAAGTCGTCGGACCCACAAAGTATCGATAGGTAACTAACCCCCGCAATGACCCACATAGGATCGGGCCCACACAGGACCTGTATGCGCTGGCTCACACAGAACCGCTGAGCGCTGACCCACACATGATTGGACCCACACAGGATCAGGCCCACACAGGACCTGTAGCACTGATCCACGTAGGATCGCTGAGTGCTGTAGTCGTCGTAGTCCACTGAAGATCTCTGCACAGTCATCAGCGCAGTCCACTGAGGATCTCTGTACAGTCATCGCCGTAGTCAACTGAGGATCTCTGTACGGTCGTCGCCGGAGTCCACTGAGGATCTCTGCACGGTCGAAGTAGCAGTCGCAGCCAGCTCTAGGGTTCCCGCACACAGCAAGCTCATTCGGGAGGGTCCGCTCCACGATTCGAGAGGCTGATACATCAACTGACACAAATTCCAATGTTGATGTATCCAGAAGTTCCGTATTGTCAACAGGAACTCAACGTCGCAGACGGCACGTCAATCGGACGCCCGGTCTGAGAGTTATTGGCTTTTTCGTCCCAGGGGCCTGGTTGGTTTTTAAGGCAAAACCAACCCGACCGTACTCCACCTGCGTCCAAACCTCGGGCGGAGTGAGCCAAAAGATCTGTCTCACATAGAGGAATTCAACAAAGCTGACGACACATCAATCAGACGTCCGTAGCTCATGATATGAGTGTTTCCGCTCCGAAGGCCCGGTTGGTTTCGTGTACGAACCAACCCGGCCGAACTCAAAGTATTCCGAAACCTTGAGTGTGATATACCGAAACGACCGTCTCGATCCAAGGATCGGGTTTTCGCTGATGGCGAGTCGTTTGGAGGCCCGTAGATCGAGTTACAGGTGTTTGAATGAAAACCGTCCGAAGACTGGGGGTCCGGGCCCGGGCCGACCCGGCCCGACCCCCCTGGGGCGGCCGAACCCGGTCCGACCCGATCGGACCGGTCTGGCTCGGCCAGCCCGGCCCGGCTTGGCAGAGCGGCTGAGAGGCCGACGCGGGGGGAGCCGCCGCCCCGCGTGACACCCCCGCGGCACCCGCGGGATGTCGGCCAGACAGCCGGACGCGGCTGAAGCCGCGTCCCGAGTGACGCGGGGGGGAGCCGCCGCCCCCCGTGTGACATCCCCGCGACACCCACGGGGTGTCTCCTTGGCGGCCGGAAGGGGCTTCAGCCGCGTCCCGCGCGCGCCGGACAAGCACGGTCGTGGGTCCGCGAGCGCCGCTGCCACGGCCAGTGCCGCGACGGTCTCGTCCGGCGGCGCACCAGGCGCTGCCGCCTCCGGGTGCCGTCGCCACCGTGCCGGCGACCCGCACAGCCGCCGGCTTCCGTGGGCCACCGGAGTCACTCCGGTGGCCCGATTTTCTTCCCGTCTGCGCCATTGCTCCTCCCCGGTTCCATTCTTCACTGTGGGATCGTCAAACTTCCGTTGCGGCACGTTCCGTCGTCCCCCGTCAAATCCGCACATAAACGAAGAACGACGGAGGGTAGTCGGGCTGTGTTCTTTTGGCCTGCACCCTCCGCGTTAGAGATAAACAACGAGAGGAATAAAGTTCAACACATGAACGCATATCCGATAACAATTTTTAATGAAATAAAATTGTTTTATAAATCGGGTTCCTCATTTGAATGGAAAAAACATGGGAAAATAAGAGGCATTTCCAAAAATAAAATCTCTACCTCGTAGTCACCGCGCGCGAGCGTTCTTCGCGGAATTGTTCGTTGCGGAAGATGGAGATCATCGCGTCGTCGCGGAACACGGTTTTGAGTCGGCGAACTCAACGGACCATGAAATAGCAGATTTAATTTAATTAATTAAATCCGTGTTTTGATAAAAACCACAAAGGAGATAAAAAAAGAAAATCCGAGACTCTTACCTCAAGCAGTCGATCGAAGATTGGGGCGGGGAAGGACGTCTTGGATGAAGCGTCATCAAACTCCGAGGGTGATGGCGTTCTTCGCATTCTTCGTGTTCTTCGAGAAGGAGGATGAAGGCTCAAGGATTCTTACAAAACCTCTCAACCGGTAATCCTCCAAAAAGACTGGTTGGTCTTATTTTATTATTATGCCAACCAACGAAAAAGGGTAAGTAACGACCCAACAATTTGTTGTATTAATTCAACGAAAGTAACAGCTCATTTAATTCATGAAATAAACCGCCCAATTAAATGGACTGTTAAGAATTTAAGAAAACGCGTCAGTTGACTTTCATAATGACGGGTTTTCGCGGGTGCGTTACTTAGCGGAAAGAAACGGCGGGGGCTCGTGCGGGCCGCACCTCACAAATATCCTACAAAGAGGGTAGGATATTTCTGGATAGCACTATATCCGGTTCAACTCAGATTAAGCCGATTTTAAGTGGCTTGAAGTGGCTTCCAAGTGGCTTAAGTGAAATAAAATAAAGTTGTTGCAAAATTATTTTATTTCTTAACTTTAAGACCAAAAATTAAAAACCACACCCGAGAAAACGCAACTCCGGAAGAGGCGATTCTAAGAAAATACCGGCGCTGCGATTTCATCGGTGCCCTCAGAATTTGATTCCGGGCACTGGTTTAAAAGTTAGAAAAACCCGCTCGTCCGTTCACTGAACGTACCCGAGCCAATCTTCGGAAAATGATTCCGGGCACACCGGGCCTCGGAATCAGGTGCCGTCAGAAACTGCGCTCTTGTAAATTTCAAAAAAAATTAAGAAAAAAATTTCCTTGAAATTTACGGGTCTTTATATCCCACATCCAGTCTCACTATATATGCATTTCAACATGTGTCCCTCGGCATCACCAACTAAATAATCATTTCAGGATGTGTTAGGGAGTTGGACTAATATATAATCATTACAACATGTGTCAATAGTAATAGCATAATATATAAGAATTTAAACATGTGTTAGTGTAAAGACATAGTATATAATAATTACAACATGTGTCACTGGGAATAGCTTACTATATAAGCATTTCATTATGTGTCCACATCAAAACTCAGTAGTCCCAAAACATTCTTGGGGAAGATTTCTTAAATTAAAGCATGACTGAAGTAATATAGATGCCGAAATTTTATATTTTAGGAAAGGTTATACTCACCAATATATTGGTGATGGGATATAATATCCTACTCACAAAACCCAAATTCCATACAATGAGATCCCTCTCTACCATAAGGAAGAACCTCATTCGTTCAATGCGAAGGAATCATAATCATCTATGGTGATAGTAAATCTATTCTTGAATTATGGAAAACCAATCCATATCCATCCTGATAACCAAAAGTTCCAATGAGAATCTCTCCCCACCAAGAAATAGTACACACCACCATCAGATAATTGATATTGAAGAAGCGTTACCTGTAAGATATTCACGAAAAATATATTGGGATATAGCCTCTACTGGGATATATAGATCTCACACTAAGAGTAAATATAAAAATTAATGAACATAAATTATGTCTAATAATACTAATTAAATAGTATAATAAACATATATCACACCCCTAACAATATCATGTTCTATAGGGTCCTAAGACTCCATTACCTACAGTTGTCTATAGCCCCGACCATTATCTCCTTGAGCCTAGAATGACCCCTTGGTGTTGGTGGTAAAAGGATATAATAACATTGTTCACCAGACATAGCTCCTCCTAGAGCTCCACCTCCTCTTATTCCACTTCCACCTCCTAAGGGGACTTCATCCCTTTTTTGTGAGATCTTTAATCAATATGCTACATCTTCTGTGGTGGTGCATTGGTTATTTTCCTATGCTCATTTGAAAGTCTGGTCAACCGGTCATTCACAATCTGACCTAAACCAAAACAATAATAGAGTATCCCCTCTCTGGGATTCCCTAGTCTTTTGTACTAGCCCTAACGACATTCCTGAGCCCAATCCTAGGATGATATCATACACTAAGATCATGTCAACTGGGATATTCTATATCCTAGATATTCCTTATCCCTATGAACCCCACTAATAGATCCAGATTCCTAGAGTCCCTCTGAAGAGAACATATCCATCACAAATTCCCACTCCAAAACCACAAAATAGGTAAGAATTCATAAGGGTACCACACTGGCACATATTTCTCTACGGAGCCCCTTCTCATAAATCTATGAAATGAAGTATCCATCTTTTATCATATCATCATTGTATAGTGTATGGTATATGAACCTTCATACATACTCAAACTATATCATTCCTCCCTTCTGTAACTCTAAAATCACCAAAATCCAAACTAAGAATAAGAAGGGGGGATAGTACTTCTCATAGAATATGTTATGGAAATTGGGCCATGAGTGTGTCGACTCATCATACATATGTGTAACAAGAATGCACCAGCACCCAGCTACTCCAAGGAAAATAAAAACTGCCAGTGAAATAAAATTAAACATAATTTTTTGGATAATATTGAGAACATGAACCTCTAAATCTATCCAATCCTTCAATTCATGTGGATCTAGATCTTCATGAAATGCCAATGACCTCTAGTTCTGATCTCATAAAGGGAAATTAGACTACGTGCATCCTTAGCCTGTCTTGGTAGTATGATATTCTACTCAACATGTGAGGGTGATACTACCTATCCACATAGAGGAATAATCTCATGCAATGGACCTTAAATATGGGCCTCATTAGTTATAATATCACCATAAAAAATAAGAAACGGTAACTTGGATGGTTTTCATCATGCATGAATGCTGAAAATTAAATCAACAAGTACCACAAAAATATGAGAATATATAAAATACTAAATCCTAAATTGATTCATGTATCATTGATCCCTACAACCTGCATCTTGGAAGGAAGAATTGAAATGATGATAGTTGAGGTCCTAGTGAATTGACATATCAGCTACTGCACCAACACTGGATTTCCTTGCTTCAAATTATTACTGAAATCACATTTAAATAGATTCAATAAATTTGAAACAAATCCTCATAAGGTTATTTATTAAAAAATAATCCAATGAAATCAACTTATCTTATACCAATGTGTCATGAACCGACCAAATGGGGATCATGTCACATCCTCCCCAAGCCTACCTCCATAGGCCTGAGGCTAGCCACAAGCACAAAAATGTATAACTCATAAGGGAGGAATTTTACTAAAGAACCTATACAAAAAAACCAAACCATATCGATGTAGAATTACATAGGGATAAAAAAAATATGCAACATCAATATTCATAACTATACATGAAAAACCTCTAGTGTGTACACAAGTAAGATAGTATAAACTAAATATAAATGGGAAAAAATATACACCCAACCAGAAATATATCCCATATTGAATGAAATGGTAAATTAAAATTCTAATAAAGACTAGATATTGATCTCCAAGATCCATCCACCTTACCGGGTATAATTGCACCAAGTCTCTCTATAATTATCAGTAATCGATGTTGACCTATCCTTTTTCCGTATAATACTTGACACACGTGCGAAAATCCCATTTAGTGGTGTGTTTATAAATACATTGTAGGATGCTTCGAAAGATGAAAGGGGAGATGTAAGAGACATGACTAAAATAGATTATAGGAAAATAATCCCAAGAAAGAATGTAGAAATCCCATAACATGGATATATATATATATATATATATATATTCTCAAACCAAAGAAAAACCAAATGAGAGAGAACGAGGGTATCCATCTCTTAGCCCAACTTAGGAAAGAGTTCCATCTATTCCAAAGTTCCATCAATGATTCCAGAATCTCACACATCTATTGGAAGAGAAATCAAAGTCAAGACACACCTTGCCACTATACTGCACAGTCACATAGAACAAGTTCAAACTAGAGGATCAATTCCCCAATAAAAAATGAGGGATTCATTTAGTAGATAGCTAAGGAGACAATTCCCTCTCTCAATAAAAGGGTTCCACTTAAATAAATTGCATATGACCCCTTCCCACCCCATTTGGATGGTGCCACTCTAGTATTTAATAGAGGAACCATGCCTTACCCAACAGTTGTGTGCCACTACAATAGTCGATGAACTATTCCCTAACTCCGAAGGAGGGTTACATTTGGATAGAAAAATGAAGGCACCACTCCTGGAATGCATAGGAGGGTTCCCCTATTGTAGATATCTAGAGGAACCATTCCTTCTCCTAGTAGGATGGTTCCACTATAATAGTCAGTTGATGACCCATGCCTAGTCTTGCCGGAGTGTGGTACACTAGAAGCCTCTAGTGATTCTTCCTAACCACTACCATCATCGAGCATCAAATAAATAATAGTCATGACTATAAAATCTTACACCATACCTCGATATCCACTATGGGTTTCACCATTGTTTTTATGTAGAAAACCTCTCTGGATAGGCTACTAGCAGTCAAAAATCCTAGTTTAAAATAAGGATATAGGAGAGGTTGATGTTTAATTAAAAGGAAATTTGGGGTAAATGAATGTATGGGTACCCAAACAGCATATGGACCCACTATATTGTGTGTCTATGTTATTTTTGGTTCAAATATCACTACCCATGTAGCACTAGGAAACATGTTGTTTGACTACATAGTGTGCCCTAGCCACATGTGGTCCAACCCATGCTCCTTAGTCGCGTCCATGTATCATGCCTGTTCTCGTGTACTTAAACACACCATTTGTGCATGTCCATTCCCATTTTCATGTAAATTTACAATATAGTTAGGGTCTCCAACATAAGGGTATCATAGTATATGGGTGTCCCACACAGTGTGTGATACTTTTCTCACCCGAAACCCTATCCACCACAACGAAGGGGTAACATGCCATGTGTTCATCTATACTACACATCGTGTAGTTAGGATTTTTATAGAATGATAAATATAATCAACACGATTTAGACACGTCCCCTCTAGAATCAGATCCATATTTTTAACACCTTAAATTATTGTAACATTATTTCTGTTGTCATTTCCATCCATCTGATGGATGAAAATTATACCGTGATAATTAATCCAATTCCCAAAGGCCATCTAGCGCATTGACATTGCCTAGATTTATTTAGTTAGATCCAGGATAAAAATAATGATAACTGAAAACCCAAAAATACTTCAAATCCATCCTTAATTCGCTGTTCTATTAATCATATGTGAATCCTATATGAATATAGGGGTCCGATCGGGCACACTCCATCCCAATAATGTCGAACAGAGACACCATTAGTGAACTCGTGAAGAATGTAATGAATCATTGATAGAAATGGACATGAAAAATTGTGAAATGATTTTTCTACAAGAGTTCATAGAAAATGAACACAAACATGGTTATCTAGAGTGAGAAACAATTGAATAATAAATTTAAATCTATACGCTGGTGCATGCAAAGTCTTATAATTAACACAGATCAAAGTAAGAGAATGATCATACAAAAACTGTTTAACCAATAGGGGCAGAATCCATGAATTGAAATATACTACATGAATTTTGACGGTTGGTTTGTGAACAATGTTCCTTATAATAAAGAATAGGAGTTGTTTCATTCACATTTTCATGATCTTTCTTGATCCATAGGTTATTCATCATCAAAATTGAATTCACCAATAGAGGATTGAATAATACTCCTTTCAATGGTCCCATGGTTATGAAGCTAACCTTAGAAAAATTCCATAATGTCATATTTAAAGGTAAATGTGATTAAGTTAATTAAAATAATTAACTAATTAAATTTATTTAATTATCTAAATTCACCCACCCCGACTAATTTCATTCCAATTGCCCATGTCAATATAATTTAGGTCACGCCTAGGGTAAACCAAATGTTCAAAATCCAAATGTAGTGTCATATTTTTTATACAAGATTCATTTTAATAGTCATCCATTTTTTATTAAAAAATCATGAGGGCATAATAAAAAATATATTTAATATTTTTATAAAATTAATTATGGGCATACTGAGCCTCTGAATAACAAATTGGATCAGCACCTGGTTCCAGAAATATATATAGAAATATTCTAAAGTAATAAAAGGAAATAACAAGGTGTCTATAGATAAGGAAAGTGGGTTCTGAGAAATTATATCCTTTTATGTTCACTAAAAGTATATGTGTCTCCAGATCAATTGTACCTAAGGGTAATAACATCGATAAGGGCACATTGAGATTGACATGACCATCACCCAGTGTAGGAAAATAGGCCTTGTTTCACACCTAGTTTGAAACTACTGTGGTATATACATTAGAAATTTAAATAATATTTAAACACCACCATGAATAATTTTAATATTTGATAAGAATGAAAAAACTATGAAAAATATAAGGTTTCATAGATTTAAAATAAGGTTTCATTATTTAGAGATCCTATAATTTTTTTTCAAAATTATGTGGTTTCCCACTATGATTATTTTTTTTATCATTCTATGTTTGAGGTTTTAGACAATGGTTTTAAATTGGAGGAATCATGTTAAAAAAATGTGATTGAAAACATAGTGATTATAAGAAACCAAATTTGATGAATACTTGATCAAAAGATATTTCGATTACATGTAATCATTTATCATGATATATTATAAACAATGTAAACTTTTATGAGATTTAAAAAATGTAAAATAAGATGAAGATGAAATTTTTTGAATGTTCTTGTGGTAATGAAAATTGATAAAATAAAATTTAGCATACTACATGTCAATATGGATAGAATAAAAACCTGTAAGATTATCTAAAATAGAGGGGAATATGTTTTTTATATGAAAATAGAGGTACAAAAATGTTTTTGCATGGGATTTGATGTCTTATATGTGGGGAACTTCAGAAATATCCAAGTTAATTTTATAATATAAGGGTTAAACCTTGGACCAAGGAAGATCCAATGTTATTCCAAATCAATAAGGTAAAAGTGCTGAAGCATTTATGTATTGAGATTCAAGAATAATGATTTATAATTATTTTTACCAGTTGTATTATGTTTATAAAAATCATAAAATATCTAAGGATTGTATTTTCTTGGAATCATATAGCTATTAATGTTAGATTAACATAAGAGTTATAGATACCATCATGGGTTTATGAGCCTAAGGTTAATCATTTGTAAAATGTATTAGACTCCACATTTAGGTTCAAAGGGATGGTATTTTAATATGATTAATGATATTTTTTGAGTCATTTTTTTATGTTAAGATATTGAACCATTAGATTTAATATATAAGTTTATTTTGGAACAATACAGTTATGTATATGGAGATGATAGTTGTAGGTTATGAGATAACCTTTAAGGTTAAAAACTTCTTTCATGTTGAGGATATTTATTTTATTTTTGACATAATGTTATTTGTTTAATGAATGATATATGTTAAACATTTTGTTTTATTATTGAATTTTGGAGATTAATATATTCATATTAATTTTCAGTATTATTTTATTTTGTGCTAAAAATTCAGGATTTAAAGATATAAATAATACATTTTTACTCTTTCATGGATATTATTATATGTTTAAATCTATTTTTAGTGCTTTATGGATAAAATAATTATCTTGATTACTCATAATTTGGAGATAGAGGTGAAATTATGGTGAAAAAAGATTAATGGACGAAATTATACAAGTTATGTAATTATATTTCCTTATGTTATTATTATAGATAATAAAAGTATCCCTTAACTCTAGGAAAAATATCTTGAAATAGAACTTTTATCCTATCACCATCATATTCAATAAATCAATGGACTTTTAACTCATTCGATATTTTTTGTTTTGTAGGCATTGATTTTATCTGGATCGTTCACATTATTTTGATCAATGATATATATCACCAATAATAATAATTTATTCTTTTATTACATGCACATATACACGTAAACCTAGTTATGTGTTATTCAATTTGACCTTTATATTTCCATTTCTCTCTTTTTAAGTGGATGTTTGGTTAACAATTTTTACGATGTTGGTTTTCCACAAAAGAATTTTCAAATGTCAAACTGTGCACAAGTTGAAATTGTGAGTACACAATTTATTTAAGGGGGAAGAATGTAACAACTTGAGATTTTAAAATAAAACTATCTTTGATAGTTTATACAACACACAATACTAATATTAAACAAACCCTGATATACTTATAAAGTCATATTAATTAAATACGACCATTATTACATAGACATTAAAATTAGAGGAATGAATAGGAATGAACAATATTATGAAAAATATCTATAAATGTTTTATATAATCTAAATGAATTTATTAAATAAAATAACTAAGTAATCTAATTTCAATAATGTAATTTTATACTTCAAAAATTCACTTTCTCCAAAAATAAATTCTTATTACTTTTTGTGAGAAAATATTATAATTAATTTGTGAAAATTTTAGAAATTTTATTTTATAAAATTAAAATAATTTTTTAAATTATAATATCAATATTAAAAAATATTGAAATTTTGAGATATTTCTAAAAATATTGACTTTTCCTTGAATAATGAAAATTAATAATTTTTTAAAATACAGCCATTTAATTTCATTAAATAAAATAATTTAATATTCATAATATGTTTTTGATTTTTTATTAAAGTGAAATAGAAAAATTTAAATTTATAACAATATAATTAATTTCATTTTAATCATGAATTTTCATGATTTTGGTAAATAATTTTTTAGGCTTAAAAACACGAATTTCTATAAACTGTTTTTAAGTGTATAAAGTATAACCACAATAATTTATTAAAATATATTATATCAAGAAAATATTTAAATGATATTTGTATATTGTATATCTATTTTTATGAATTTAAATCTATATAATGATGATCCCCATCCATATAATTTATCCAAGAACACCTTATACCTAAACAATGCATTTCTTAAAAAATTAATTTTCAACACATTATACGGGATTTATTTTAATTTAAATTAGACCAATTATGTGAATTAAATTTGATAAATTGGATTTCATATTTTAAATTTGAATAAGTAGCATTAATTAATATGTTCAACTTAGTTTTGGTCAACATGAATAGAAAGAATACTAAAAAAATAGCTTTCATAGTGAAAAACTAAAATGGAAAAAGTGAGTAACCATAGAGGTTAATAGAATGAAATTTTTAAAAAATGTTTATTTATAAATGGTGGATGTGTTTCTAGACCCTATAAACCACCCAATAAATCATTTATAAATTTTTTTAGGAAATTATTTTCATACTAACTTCCCATTATAGAATAGTTTTGGGCATTTACAAAATTTCCACTCTTCCTCAATTATAAAAGAAAACCCCTACTTGACATATTAACACCTATAAAACCATTTTTTAACAAAAAACCTCATAATATATCTCCAAAAATCCTTATACAAATTAAATATCTTTTTTATTCCAAAATGACCAACCATAGGGTCCTTAATAAAAGATCCAAAAGAGGTTTTTCTAAGCGAAGGTAATCATCCTCACCATGCTTCTTATTTTTACTTTTTCTTCATCCACCAGCAATTATATATATTAAAATTACTATAAAATTATAAAATTTATATCATATATACCGAGATAATATTATGTTTATTTCATAATCTTAACCATCTCCTATTCTATCAAATGGTAAATGAGACTGTCGTTCCTGTGTACAATAGACTACCGCCCGACGAACCAATGTAATTGTTTTTACATTATTACCTCTCATTGACATTTATGATAATGGATTTAATGTATATATATTAAATTTTTGTGATATAAATAATTAGTAATATTTAACAAATCATTTATCTTCTTATTTTACTATCAATTTAAAATTTATAACAACATTCATCTTTATGGTGGACTACCGCCTCGCGAAGTGATGTGATTTGTTTTTTATTACTGAATCAAATAGATCATATAAGTTAGTGTATTTAAAGAAATAAAATTATATTTATGATATAATTATTATTATTTAAATATGAAATAACACTTACCTTATTTCCATCATTATATTTGATAAAATGAAAACAATACTGATGCATATATAAGAACTACCGTATCCATGATTTTAACATAAGTCATTTTTCATAAGGATATTTAATGGTTGTATTTAAAAGTATAATTTATCTATAAAAATTTTAATTTTTTCATGATTACTTTTATATTTAATAAATAATAATTAAAAATTTGACCATTGTTAACACATGAATGGAATTTTGAATTTATGAACTAAGCGTCCTCAAAGTACACGATTTGGACATAAATTAATAACCAATTAAATATGTAATTAAAATAAATGAAGTAAATGATTAACATATAAGCAATTAAAATGAAAAAGTTCTTTATAATGATAAATAGTTTATATATGTTTATTATATAGGGTATAAAATACATCTACACCAATTTTGGACCCGATGTGAGGAATTTTTTTATCAAACTTTTACTTTTATGAGACATATACCATATTCACCACTTATTTATTTTGGGTGGTGTATATATTACAAATTTTAATATTATATAATTAATATATTTATCTTTTTTTATTTAATGTTTCATTTTATGTAACTTTTTTATAGGGTACATGATACAAAAGGTACTAAAGTGGGAAGGGTTTATTTTACAATGTCCTCTTTATTTTGAATTGTTTATGTTTATACATAACTTAGTATAATTATTTGATATTTCTATATTAATACCTATGTAATATTTTATCCTATGGTTATTCCTGGTATTTTAATGTAATATTCACATTTTCATTCCAATTGTACTTTAAATGAGTAAGAAAAATATTTTGATGAAATGTTGACTTTATTCCTCTCTTATATCAAAAATACATTATATTCCATATCCATGTTCTCTAAAAATATATTTACTAATTTTTTTAAAATTATAAAACAATTTATCAAATAAATTTTCACCCATTTTTTAATTTTTACAAAATGTATTTAAAGGAATCTTCTTATTTTTTTTAAATGAGGTACATTTTATCTTATCTACAAAACTGAGAAATGAATATTTTGTACCTAAAAATTATGTACGAAATTACCCACAACTATTACCACTAAATTATTGAAACCTTACATAATAATCTTCTTTAATTATTTTTAAATAAATCGTTCTTTTTAAATTTTTTAATATTTTTTGGATTTTGAAGAAGTGATTTTAAAGTGAAAAGGGTATTTTTCTCATGAGATATTCCATGTAATCTTTTAAACACATTTTTATAAATGATTATAGCCTTTAATGCTATGGTTTTTTAAATTATGTATATTTTCCTCTGACATATTTACCAAGATTATTCTCCCTTAATATTATGGGTTAATACATTCCTTATGTTCATCTCTAAAATTCCTTTTTTATAAAATTCCCTTTTATTATGATATGAGAAAAGTTTATTAAACCCATTTTATCTAAATGGTCAATTCTTATGTTTATGATTTATGATTTCTTATATTTTTGTGGAATAGATAAATAATTCTCATGTTAGGTTGATTTCACCTAAATATCAGTCAAATTCATTTGGTAATGATTTAGTCTCATGATACATTATGTATGGGATTAAGGAGTAAACATAATCTATTATGGGACCTTGTCTACCCTATAAAATTATCTAGGCAATTATATTTGACCCCTATTTTAGGCCATGTTATGTATTCCATCTACATTTTTAAGAATCCATGGTCTTATGATACCATGTTCACTATGTTATGCTTATATGTGATTACTCTTGATCCTTCTCTTTTATGAAATCATGTTAAACTTTTGACACATAAGTTATAATTTCTTTTCATGTATATTCCCTTAATAAGGTTTTCAGATCACCCCTTATATTTATATATTCCCTAGG
The DNA here is from genome assembly GCA_963277665.1 of Viscum album. Classification (NCBI taxonomy): domain Eukaryota; kingdom Viridiplantae; phylum Streptophyta; class Magnoliopsida; order Santalales; family Viscaceae; genus Viscum; species Viscum album. The sequence goes on along the minus strand of OY728165.1, from coordinate 164,808,414 downwards.
TTATCCCATTCGGTTTTTGGATATCTATCAGATTTAGGAGCTCATTATGTAGAATAAAATAATGAATTTTTATTTTAGTTGAATATTTATGTCTTATGAACCTCGTCCTTCAAAGTCACTTGGAATCATTAACTTTGTGTTGTAATTAATATATGTTTATGTTTGAAATATATTAATAATAAGTTTAAAAAGCATGGGTCACTATATTTAAGTTTATAAAAAAAATATTATAACTTTAACAATTGAACATATGTATACATATATTAAGATCGGAAAAAAGACCTTATTAAATAGATTGTTGTCAGGAGAGATCTAGGATTGAGAAAATATAGAGAAACCACTAGAGGAAAAATTATTGAGCTTCTGAATATGAGTATTTTATTAATATTGTGGGTGATAGGGGAGTTAACGTATCATGAAAGAAGATCCTTGTTCATAGATATGATGAAAAAATTATTTATTGAGAGATATAATACAATGTTAGAAACCTGATATCATAAGGGAAAGATTCAAAATGATTAAACAATTATAAATAATTTTTTTTATTTATACAATATTTAAAAATAGGATTTTTTACTAAATTTATTTTTTGTGAAAATAATGAAATAAATGAATGTTTGTAATGAAAAAAACACCCCAATTTAATAAAATTGATCATATATGGATAAGGGAGACCATATTATATGAGTTAAGGGGTTATCCACATGTAATATCTAATTTGGGTAATATTTAGAGGGAAAATAAATAAATACATAATGAATGAGTAAAATCGAAAAACAATTATGAATATCAATGAAAACCCAAAAATTGAGCTGAAATAAGTGCCTATCAAACCTTGTGAATCCAATTTATATTTTTATCATTCTATAAAGAATTAAAAATCTATCGAAAATAATATTTTTGAGTAAGTATTTATCATAAAATAGAACCATTTTTTTAAAAAATATTTCTTCATAGAGCCTAATAAGGGATCAAAATTCATGTAAAATTCCTCAATAGATAATTATTTGATGGGATAGTAATTTTACTCTCTAACTGGAGTCCCATTAATTATCACTTCCTCTATAACCAAAGTTATATATAATTTATAGAATTTTGTGCTAAAAAAACATTCTCATATGACTCACAAATTCATTAAAAAATGATTTTATGAAAATTTATAGTGACTAAAATCCTCAATAAATAGAATAATATTAATTTTTTCCCAAAACGTTTCTTATATGACAACGAAACCATCAAAATCAACCAGATACCCCATTTTATATCATGATATATATATATATTAACTTCAATATATTCTTCATTTGATAGAAAAATACCACATTTTGAACTAAAAACATGATAATCCAACTTTGTGTGATTGAAAACACCTAAAAATAATTTAAATTGATTATCAATTTCAATTAAAAAGACCAATAACAATAATATGAAAATTATGATTAGTTTTGTTTGGTGTTTGGGTTGTTCTATTGTTCCATTATAATGTTTAGAATAATCAATTTTGTGGTACTAATAACTATTATAGATAATCAACACAAGAGTCTTTACTATATTTTTTATATTCTACTAAATAGATTTTATATTTATCTCAGGGATTTAAAATATTTATTCCTCTCTATTTATATATTTAGATAAAATTTTTTATAAAGGATTATATGTATCTATCTTAAAATATAATTTTGTGTGATTAAGATAATTTTAAATGTAACATTTAACATGCCAATTTTTTTGAGAAAATAATAAATTCATGAGTGATGATTATGTGAAAATTTATTACATAGAGTGAAAAATGGGAGTGTTTCATGTTTAAATTTTTAAATAAATCATGTAGATTCATTTTAAATATCAATTTTTTTAGGAAGCAAAAAAATAACGAGTCAATTGGATTGAGGTTCTAGTATTATAAGGTATATTTTGTTTTTGGTCAGTGATTTTATATTGTTCATCCATCCTATGGTGTAAAAAAAGACATTAAATATTGTAATTAAAAATATGAACAATAATTCTAAGAAAACCAACATTAATCTACTAAATTAATGAAACAATAACACATTATAGTATTAGATACCTTTTATAAACCATTATATGGAATCCCTTAGGAGGTCCATTTACTTATCATCCAACAAGTAATCTTTTACTATTTATCCATAAATCAAAAATGTCTGAGTTTATTAGAAAAAATTTCTATAAAAACATTAGAATCAAATATTTTCTATTTTATGATGCATAATGACATGACCACTTTAATTCCTTATCCCAAGTATCCACATATGTGGCCAAATTATGTGTTCCACAAGACCTTAGGTACTCCTCCTGATATGTCAGAAGAAGTCAAATAGAATCAAGGGTTAGATAAAACATTACAGGTAGAGTATACCCATTGCATCATTATAATAAATTAATAACAAACAATAAAATATCCAAAGAATATATATAAAATCCTAGTTGAATGTATACCATATTGAAAAATTCACAATAATATAATATATAATACTTATTTATATTATATAATCAAACAAAAATGCAAGAATCAGTTAGTGGGATGAAAATATATAATATTGTAAAAACATAAAAATAATATTACGTAGAGACCCTAAATTTTTCTGTAGCATGACTTAAGACCTCTTTTCATATCTACAGTGAGATCCTCCAGCCTATTTACCAATACTATGAACCATGCTCTATCCTATATATAATCTATGATGTATGCATATCAACATGGGTGCATGTGTAGAGTGGATTATAAAACACAATGTGAAATAATAATGGTGACCCTAATGATAACTACTTGTATATTCAGGTTTGTATATAATGGATTGAATTATATAAACAAATACATAGGCATACCCAGACAACTATTGTGTACATAAGTTTCCACCATGATGAAAAACTCCTACAAATATTGAACATTATCATAAATGGAAAATTATTCCCAAAGTTGATTTAAAATAATTGGGAAAATGAGATATCACCCGATAAAATTAACATTAATTAATTATTTATCACCATAAAAATAACCTATTAGTAAATTTTACATCACCATAACCATAAATAATAGAAAAATGATTTATCACCAATCCGACTTCCTATGAATGATGCATCAACAAAAATAAATTAGGTAAATGATATATCACATATGGTTAATGATATTCCATCAATTATAACCTTGGTTAATGATATATAGCACTACTAAACCTATCACTATTCATAACCGAGGAGAATGGTTCATCAACATGTTAATAGACAAGGGTGAATTATGTATCACTAAATTAAATAAGGCGAATGATATATCATTTTTGGTAAACAATATTCCCCAATAATAACCAATGTGAACAATACATAACCAAACTAAAAGACTAATGTGAATTATATATCACCATATCACTGTACATGGGAGAATGATGTATTACCATACCACACACATGGTGAATGAATAATCATTTACATAATACACATGGGTAAATGATACATCACCAAAATATTTGTCAAATTGAATGTTTCATCATCGATATAATACCCAAGGGTGAAAGATATATCAATAAAATCATAAACATGGAGAATAATGTATAACCATTTATCTAAATAAGGTAAATTATGTATCAATAATGTACTAGACTAGGATAAAAATATATAATTTATAATAATTCAATATTCATAATCACATGTATATCCTTATAAAATCTCGTAACAACCTCTATATAATGGTGACATCTTTATCTGGAATCCTTTGACAATCACCTAAATAGTGAGCCTGACTAACATCCTTCCCTTGGGTATATCATTAAATTAAAAACAAATATTATTGGTCCCGAACCAATATTATATCCTAAGCGGGGGGGGGGGGGGGGTAATTAGGGTATATTAACAATTAAACTAATTACCTTTCTAGTGACTATGTTCCATAGTTATTATAAAAACATCAATCTTCCTCACCAAAGATATAAAATGATGAAAATAGTTAAATATAGACACAAAATATTTTACTTGGTTAACCTAAAAGGATAATTCATGTTGTATGCATGTAATTGTGTTATGCACATAATTATCTAAAACACTCTACTTTAAGCATAGAAGGTTCATAGTAGGATCATTGATCCTCATAAATACAACCAAGAACTAGAGAAAGCTCGCTACTGTAAGATACCTAGGTAGCACATAACACCACTAAGCACTACTATCTTCAACCTCCAGGATAAAAAATTATATTCATCAAGAATAGTTCATTAGTAATCATTTCCTTCTCAAAATTCAAGTGAGATATATCCTAGATCCCATTCTTCCTCCTTCTACAACATTCAAGTGTGTACTTAGAATTATTTTCATTTAGTTTTTTAATGGAATAAATATTCACATTTTATCTCATATCTTCAATATTATTATTTAAATCATAATTATAGAATACACTAATGTTACATGAGATATTATATTTCCACTCTTCTTCTTTAAATACTAATTTTGAATCATTTTCTCTCTCATTATGTGATACAATTTTAAAATCATTTCTCAAAATATATTTTTATTTATTTTATAAACATTTATTTCATAATTTTTATCCAAAAATGTCACTTTAATTTTTTTGTAAAATGTTAGTATAAAATTGGAAGGTCCACTCTCTATTTCTGACACCTATAAAACACCCATCTAAATAAGGAAAACAAACATTACATAAAGAAACCTCTATTCAATAGTAGATCCATAAAAATCTAATAACTTATGTATTGTAAAAAACAAAAATATTTATAATATTATGACCTATATGTAAACTCTAAATGTTTTATTTACATGATTTTTTTTTCATGTGAAGACTCATACAATCTCCCTTAACTATGGATTAAAATACAAAAAAACTTATGTTTATCCTCTATTAATTTTTGGATTGATTATAACCATTTTTGGTAAACTAACTAATTAATCTTATTAAATTATTATTAAAATCTATCATAAAATATACCCCAACTTCTAGGATAAACATTTAAATGGTTAAAAAATGTATGACCCTTTTAATTGATGGTTAAACCAATTTGTCCTTATATTGATCAAAATTCATTATTGGGTAGAATCTGTATAATCATTAAAAAGATCTGGAGTCATGCTTATATATGATATAATGAAGTTTACATAGATTATAATTATTCTTACGTAGATTATATTCATGTTTAGATTGTGACATGATGCTTACATAGCTTCATATTATTGTTTATGAATTATATTTTGTTTCCTTACACAACCCTAGATGATTGTAACACACATAGGTATCCTCCATGCATTTTCATGGAAATGAACCTTATGAAGCCTATCATACTTATTCAAAATAGGATGATCCTTATAGTCTCTATACATGATGAAATATCACAAATACTGGTCTAATTTTATTTTTCCAAATATCACTCAAAATTCCAAAAAAACTACTTGAAAATTTTAATAAATGAAATCCACACCCATAAATAGGGTAGATTGAGGATTCCTTATACTTAATTATCAATAAAAACAACCCAAAAAAACATTACAGGACTATTTTCTAGTAACCCCCATTGAGTTTGTTTAAATAAATAGAAAGTAAAACTTGAAAATCTAAGAAACTATAAAAAATTACAGATATGAAGCTAACACAATATTGACCAATTTAATTAAAGTATTTTATCAATGGTTCTCAAAATATCAAATCTAAGACAACATGAATCATTATCATTTAGAGAAAATAGAGTTAAATTAAAATATTATCATAAAAAAACCTTATTGAACTTTCATACTCGACTACAATTCAGTCATTCCACTCCTCCTAGCTAATTATTCAAGAAATGTCTCACATTCTCAAAAAACACTACACCCAAATTTTATATAAAATTGAATATTTTACTAAAATATATAGCCATTTTTTCCAAAACAACTTCTACCCCTTTACCAATGAATCTAAATAACATTTTTCTTAAATTTTACACAACAGATATAGATAATGAAATATATATCCTAAGAGAGAGTTACCAACCTTTTTCCAAAAATTAAATTCCCATAGGGGTATGTGGGTCCCTTCTCTAACCCATCTATTTTGAGGGATTCAATTAGATTCCAGGATCTAGTCAATTATTTTAAAAATCTACCGAAGGTAGCACCTAAGTAAAAATATAATCCACATGATGTTTAGTGGACATACAATAAAAAATAAAAAAATTATTACTCCCCATTATCATTGAAGAAATTATATTTAATATAAATGTAATAAATCCTAAAATGAATGATATTTTTATTATCATTTATCATACTTGAGTTTGCACACCTGATAATAACCAGAGATGCCACTTAAAACCTAATACATTTAAGTTGTTGTATCATCCGTATAAACTAGGTATAAGCATGAATAGATAATAAATATTTAGATTCAATTATTTATAAAGTGATGAAATATTTCTTCTTATATAGACAAGTGAAACAATAACATTTTATGTAGAATACACCCCCAAATGTTGAATTCTAGTCAAATACAAAACCTACCCAATATACAACTATAAAACATTAGATTTATTACAATGATGTTCTATAATAAAACAAACCAAAGTCAATTTTTTAGTTTATATAACATATTATTCATCTAATAAATTTACAATGGATTTATTTGGTTAATAATTGATAGCAGGAAGCCTGAAATGTTATAAATATTATGTTTTTTTGAATAGATATTAAGTATAGAAAAATATTAATGATCTAGAGAAAAAGTGTCATATCGACCACTTTCCTTCCACATCTTTAGAAATTTAATCCAAGAAACTTTTTTTAGTTTATATTGTAATTTAACAATAAATTTAAAATATTTTTTACACCTAATTATCATATTTTTGGAGAAAAACTGTATTATGATTTCATTGGATAACCTGCATGATATGAATAAATAGAATGTCCCCAATAAAATACATTTTAATTTCACACAACTTGAATTTTAAATCCTTATTTCAATTTTCATCACCCAACCCAAAAAAATTATGTCATTAGGTAAATAAGCACCAATTTCCTAGACTCTTTCAACTTCTTAAGGTATATGTTGTAGTCAGCTATACCTCTTGGTAAATAGAGCCTCTTTATGTATTGATCCTTCCTTGGGTACAAGGATATTGGTTTTCAGCTTTTTATGGACATCCATAACATGATAACTCTTTATTATTCTTAATCAATGGGAAACAATATGTTTGTTCATTGTATATCCAATTCACAAGATTAAAATTAATAATTATTTGATTAAAATTTTATACACTTTGAGTATTATATATATTTTAATTATAAAAATAATCTTATGTTTTAATGAAGATTTATGGTTTCAATATTCTAATTCAAAACCACTCCTTATATTTGGTAAGAGAGCTTTCACTCTATACAAGATCTGTTCCTTCTCACTTTTCCATATTCATTGAGTTTTTTTAGAAACCCATATTGTTAAGATAATATTAAAAAAAATTTCCTTATACAAACATTCGAAATGAGGGTTTTCAATTTTTTAAATATAATCATCTATAGAATTGATAAAATTTTCATCTATAGGATCCAGCTAAAAAATCATACACTCTAATTGAGATAAATATTATGTTTTTTGATTCATTATATTACTAGATTATAGTGGTGTAATCTAGTCACCAAATGTGTTGTAGTCACAAAATTATACCCCACTAAATTTAAATTAGTGATACTATATATGATAAATTTTTATCAACACTAGAGTGTTTATATACAAATTTTATAATCTTTTAAAATCCCTTTGATCTGTATACTTCCTCATCACATTCCACTTAAAAATACTATTTTTTTGGTGAATGCTGCTCATTAGTTTATGCAATTTACTAATGTTTTATAACGACTAATTTTTATTTTTCAAATATTTTACAAATCCTTTTTATCATTCATACTTATTTATTATTAATTAATATCAATGTTAAATAATTTTATCCCCTGGATCATAGAACTATCGATGCGATTATTTATTGATAATAAAACATTTCATTACACAAAATAAACATTACTTGAGTGGTGGATTCCAATGATAACTAATATTATATGGGTAATTTTATTTATTTATAAATTATAAATCTCTTTTTAAGATGTAAAATGATGTGAGAACATCCTACTTCTAATTGGTTTTTGTTATGTTATTTTCATTGAATATTTTTTTATCCATATTGTTGAAAATTTACTTCATCCTCTCAATGAATCTATTTTGTTGAGGAGTACCTATAACCAGAACATGATTCTATATTCCTTTATATTAAATTAATCATTATCATTCTTATTGGTAAATTTTATACCATTATTGTTTAGGAAAATTATAATTTTAATCCTTTTCATTTTCCACAATTCTCTAGTAACAAGTGATACATTGTAATACATCATATTTTTTAGAAATTAACATTAAACAATCCATCCTGTTGTAATCATTAGTGAACAAGAAATAATTAAATTATCCATTCATTTATTATAGTGTCACTACACCATACACATCAACAAGAACAAACTTTTTCAATTTTGTGGACTTATTATTTTTTGGATTGTAATACATTTAAATAACTTTTTTTTGAAAAGGATTACACGTGTGAGTGTAATATTGTGAAAGTGTTGGGATATATTAAGATATTTTATTTTTAACCAATTTTTCCAAGGCCTTTAATCTTATGTGACTGAAGCTCTTGTGCTATAATTTATTCTTTATTGGGAATATGTTAATCCAAAAATTTCATTAATTCCTTTTTTTAATAGGCATGAACACACACATCTATGTTAGTAATGAAGTTATTTATGTAAATTTAAGGATATAAATAATTGGGTAATATTTTTTTTACAGAATCATTTTTAGACCACAAACCCATGGAATTTTATTCAAATTCACATAGTATAAGTATTTTTTATGTGTTTATAAGAAGTATAGAAACACTTCTTTTACACTATATTTTAAATGGAACGTATGGGTTGTTTACCCCAATTTTTGAATGAATGTATGGATTAGTAACCCTTATTTTGGAATAAAACCTAAATTTGTGACAAAACATATGGTTAATCATCCTTAATTTTCCAATCAACCATATGTAATCAACCATACTTTTCAAGTTTATCACTATGTAGGGAAACCCTATATTTGACATGGTCAGTTACCATGTTCTGAATGATGGATTATTTTTTCATTTTATCTAATGAAATTTCTTGAATTAAATATCTCTTTATAGTTTTTTAAATATTAATTAATATTATCAAAATAAATAGATTAAAATTTTTCTATTTAAAATGGAAGGTATTAATTTCATTGAATGATTCAAATTCAAATACTCATGATTTATCCAATGATATTTCTAGAGCGGTATGATATGAAGAAAATTTTCCATCATGATAAATACTAAGAGTCTCTTCTTCTGAAAAGGAAAAGAATATGAACAATGAAAACAATAATGTGTTGTCACCTATAAAACTACAATTTGGATACAAACATGTTTTTATTCTTATAAATTTGATCAACCCAACTATAGTTACTACTATATTTCATCATTAATTGTTTTCTATAATTCAAAAAATCACTTATCCAAGCTACAGTTTTGTGACATATATTTTTAATCTTAGGCCTATTGTTTTATCTACCATTGTATAAATAAATATAATTTAACATAATAGAATATTCTAATGTTTCTTTATTAAAGATCATTTCATTTATCAGCTTCTACTCCATGTATGAGACTTTGAACTAGTATTCAACCTCTTAATCATAATCTATTTACAATTGATGTGTTATCTTCTTATAAAAATCCAGGAGGAGTGTCAAATTCTCATACTAAGCAATAGATGTTTCAGTTCCATATAAAAACTATAATTCCATGTAAAACCATGTTTTAAATGTGTCAAATACCTAAACCTAGTTGTAGCTATCTCTAGATAAGAGTAAATACTAGTGAAAATCAATAATCTTGGGGAGTAAAGCATTAGTGGTGTGGGATAGTATATTTCTATTACCAAAACCACTATACATATTTTTGTTCTTTTTTTATTTATTTACCACTACATACTCATATTTATGTGAGAAAAAAATTAATATCTTTATTATCAATAGGGAAGTTTTATTTATATCATTTTTTAAAGAACATAATTCATCCTAATCATGCATCTACTACTATACTATTCTGAACCAAGAATTAGAATCAATAGTTTGGATCCAATGGATATATTTATTTTTTTATGAATTCTTATAAATTACACAAATTCTATCAGATTCCAAAAATTGGTATTATATGTTAGAATAATGTGGTAATATTTCTGTTGTATTGAAAAAGTCATATTTAAAGATCCAAGTTGAGATTTATATCAATGGATGATCTTTGATAAGGAATGTTAATGATTTGTGAACCTTATTTTAATGGTGATAATTATGGGTGCTTGAAAGTACATATGATTATTTATATGAAAAATTATAGAACAATATTTTATTTATTGGTATTCAATCCCTATAAAATACCTGAAAAGGATATTAAAAAATGTAATGATTATCAAGATAAAGAATAAAATATTTATTTATGAATTTATAGTGTTGTAAACCTATGGAAAAACACTAAAATAAGAAATTTGAAACATTTATGATGAATCAAAATTAAATTATAACTTAGATAAATGGAATATTGATACAAAATTTCAATGATATTGGAGACTTTGGAGATCTAATTAACCAACCGGATCAAGAATTAAAGGGACTCATAGGTTTACACTATAAGTGGAATGGAATATATACTACTATTCATAAATCCAAAATAGTGAAATAATTGACAATGTAATAACTAATTTAAACGTTTATGGTACATGATGTTGATATGAAAGCTGAAGTGGAAAATCATATTTCTATCATAAAGGAAGATGATACACTTAAAACTAAAATAGATGATTCTTATGATACAATTTTCCGTATTCAGGTAAAGTGATGTCAGATATTTCTAAATGAATTATGAGAATATACAATGAGATATGTGAAATGAATAAAAAATATATATGCTATGAATGTAGGAAAAAGTGTCATACAAAGTCTAAATTTCCATTTATTAAATCTAAAAGTAAATATAATTATAAAAGGAATGGTAAGAAAATCATGAATGCTAACTAGAGTTCAATTTATAATACAAGTAATCGATACAATAATCAATTTTATGTATAGAATGAAAATAAAATGGTAAATATATGCCTTATTTATCATACTATTGAGGAACACCCTTCTATTATGTAAAATTATGATTTAGAAATTTTTCCTTATGATAAACATAATTTTTTATTATTGAAGAAAAATTAGAATATTTTAAAATAAGAATAGAAAAATAATATAATCTTATGATTTTATATCAATAGATAAATAATTTTTATCAAAATAGATTATAGATTACATATTTAATTATTTTTAACATTTTGTTTAATTTTTCATAAAAATAAAATTATTGAACTATTAAAATAATTTCATATTTTAAAATAATGGTCTAGTTTTATTTTTATAGTATAAAACTACTTCTGTGAAATTCTTGGTAAAAAAATATTCAAAAAGGAAACATGGTATTGGTATTAATTGAGAAAAACCAAAATTATATAGAAATTAATTTTTCATAGTTCGAAAAGCAAGACCAAATCTACGTTTAAATATTTTTGCTATGGAATAAATGAAAATTATTCTAGTGACATATATAATAGAAAACAATAATATATTGGATTCAGGAATGATCATTATTTGAAAAAATTATATAGCCTTAATTATTATGTATCTGCTCAAAGAATACACATTTGGTTACTAAATTCGTTATTTGTTAACAATACCATACCCAAAAGTATATGCATATATAAAAAAATTATTTGATATGTTATAGATATGAACCACTGGATTTCATTATTATATAATTATGTGGTTTTAAGAAAATTATGGAAATTTATTATATTTATATTTCTTAAAATTTTAAAATGGAGCATTATTATAGTTGAAACTATTATTCTAGGAACTATTTCATTCTTATTTTAATATGAAATTTAAATTAATTAACTTTAACATTCGACCCCTCACCAATGTATTGGAAAGAGGATGTATAATTACTATTCCTTAGGTGACATCCCCAAGACACCGAAGGATGTAAATACATGTCAAGGGTTTATAAACATATGGGGGATGGATTTCACATTGAAATAGTACCACCTAACCAATATATCTATCTCAAAAAAACCCACCATAATATGCATGATTAAAATGTAATTAAACACAATTTTAAAAAATCGAACAAAAATATATCTGACTATAATGGGGAAACCAAGAAACCAATATAAGAATAAAATTATATTAGAAAAAATATCTGAGGCTCTAAATACATAATATCCATAGCTCCCGAAATCCAACTCTATAATATTTCCCAAGGAATAAAGATAAATCAAAACCTTGACTTTACCTGTGTCTTGATACATCACATATACCAGCACAACAAAATATGCATTCATGGGGGGATTATAAAACATTGCAGGTTTTCCCCAAATGAATTCCCCACTGGTACTACCTGGATATATCATGAAAGAAAATTATAATAAAAAATTTACATAAATATATTTAAAATAGTTTATATCAAGAGAATTTTTTTTCAATCCAACCAATTATTCGAAGGAAAGAAAAGAAATAATTTTTTAAAACCATTTCACAATTTTCATTTAGAATAAACCATTATACTCCACACATCCACACATCCACACATGCATGATTTTGGGATAGTCCCATACTCATGAGTAGACACTCATCGATCTAATAAAGTCACCACAAGGTAACCATATACTAGGTGATGAAATGGTACACACCCCTTCCACATGATCTCGTTAATGATAATGAACATACACCAACTGTTTTTTCCAAATCCCAAGCCAAAACTTCCATTCCAATACATTTCAAAAAAACATTTATTTGATTAAAAAAATTCCAAAAAAACCATTTCCACGAATAAGAAAAATCTATATTTAAAATCATGAACCAAAACAAATTAAACAACAAGCAATTTCCATAATTTAAGAAACCAACACTAAAGAGGGGTTTGATCAATATTTTAACATCAATTTCACAATATAATTTAAGCAATTCAATCAAATTGAAAACAATCCATCTTGTTTTAATAATTAGATTCTATATTGAATATAACTACATCACAATCATATACCAAAATGAAGAACATCACAAAATTTTACCTCAAACCCGATTGAAAATCACAAAAAACCACCTTAGATATTTTTCCATATAAAAAAATAATATATCTCCATTATTTTTACTAAAAATAATTAATATATACTCAATATATTAGATCCAAGAATCCAAAAGAGGGAAGAAGAATAATATTTCAAAAACCCACCACGAATGAAAACTTACCAAGGAAAATGGCCTCTAACTCACTAAGAATCCCCAACACATTTCTCTCAGGTCATGGGTAATGGGATTTACAACCTTTGGGAGAATAATAATTCTATTCAGTGTCATTTTGGGTGGAAAATAAGTGGATTAATATAAAATCCATATTAGATTCAAAATTTTTGGATCATGATTTAATGGTACATTATTAGGAGAAACTATAAGTATAATTTTGCACAAACTATGAACCAGACAGTACCTCCAAAAACACCTCACATGGTTGGATCACATGGTTAGAATAATCATGTACCAACCATGTACACACCTCTGTTACTCTTTGAATGGTTTCTCATGAGTACCCATAAGGTTTTAAAAAACTATATGCCTAACTATGTACCTACCAACAATACACTATTAAAGTTAAACAGTTTCATGGAAGGTGCTTCTTGGTTTCTACTAACCATTCTCAAAACATGAACCTTCAGAAAAGCCAAATTTTTATAGAAAAATTTTCCACACCGTCCCAAACATAACCCAATTAAACTATATACATAAAATAAATAAATAAGTTGTTAATTAACTAAAACAATGGGCATAAAATTCAAACCACCGTTGGTTTTTCAATCCCATAAAAGTTGAAAAACACCAATTTCCTAAAAGATTTTGGGCCATTAATTGACAATTTTATTCTCACACTCCCACATTACTCTCTAAATTCAACCATGTATTCTCAAAAACTACAGTAGACCGATGCATTTCCCATGAATGACTATATATTTTTTATCCACAATCAACACTATAACATGAACCAAAAAAGCATCTGAATCTAGGCCAAAATTTTCCCATCGAATCATATAGTCTATATCTGGTTGATACTTTTCAACTAAGATACATTGAAAAAATTTAGGAACATAACTGAAATTTGGTGGCAAATATAACCAATATTCCACCCCACCAACCGGTTCATGTATCCCAAAAGGGCCTATGTATCAATGATATAACTTGACAAGATTAAGAAAAATATATTGTCCAGGACATGGATAGATTCTAAAGAACACATGACCACTCACATCCAACAACAATGACCATAAATGTTGAAATTCATATGATTTTTGATATCTCAAAGAAATTTCCACTCTCTTCTTGATCAGCTCAATCTTCACTATTGTTTATTACACAAGGGTTGGACTAACTACTGATGTCTTACCCGTTTCCATCTAATAAAGAAGGAAATGACTTAGAAACCGATAAAATTATTCAAAAGTATTCATATGTTTTGAGTTATGAAAATAATTGTTATATGAGAACTCCATTAATGGTATTCTCTCCTTCCAAGATCCACTAAAATCTATTACACAATCCCTATGAATGACTTTCGATGTTAAAATCATCCTTTCAGATTTCCCATCCATTTGAAGAAGATATACTATGATCATATCCAACTATGTCTAAAGGTCTTTCTATATTGATTTCCAAAAATGAGATGTAAACCTCCTATATTATTCAGATACTATCAAAACTAGTAAACCATGCCTTCTTAAAACTTATCGTATAATGATTTTAGACATTTCCTTTACCATATGTGATTCTAAAATAGATATGAAATGGACCAAATTTGTGATATGATCAACTATCACCCATATTTCATCATGTTTGCAAAATAAATTTAGGAGAACTATCCTAAAATCCGTGGATATATTCTACCATTTCAAATGAGTAATATGTAATAAATTTAGCATACATGCCGGCCACTAGTGCACTACCTTAACCTGCTGACAGGTGATGCATCTTATAACAATATCAACCACTTTTATTTTCCTAACAACCTAAAATAATTGTTCTTCCAATGAATTATACTTCCTTTGTATTACAGTATGAACAAACCATATCAAATTGTGGTAATAATGATGAATGTTTTCCTGAAATTCTATAGGTATGACCAAATGATCTCTAAACTGTAACACTGAACTCCCCTCTGCTTATATCCCTTAATGATCTCCCCACCATTGAGTTTCTTACTCATATAAACACATTAAAAATATGTTTTCTATTCATATTTAAAATTCTAAACCAAATCTGGAACACATGAAATAGGAAATAAATCCACAAAGCTACCTCAGTCTTCACAATCCAAAATCATGTTGGATATCAACGACCTCAACTTCCACTAATTTAAAGCCTCTTTTTTCCAACTAACTATATGAGTTTATTCTTAATGAATACACCACAAAATATATTTTACCCAATGTATAAATAAAGTAAATTTAAAATATTTGGAGGCACTCTATCATTCTTATTTGTCTCATATTCAATTACCATTGTTATAAAATGTTTTCAAACTCTTATGATATGTAAATAACATAAATTTATCACTAAATAGGTAACGATACCATGTATTCAAGGCATGGACAATATAATATTATACCAAATTGTGTGTTGGGTATTTCTTACCATGAAACTGTGACTACTGTGAGCCATAATAAAAAACATGATCTCTCTACCTGAGAAAGAAAATCCCAACCAAGATAGCAAGAATCACAATACACCACAAAACCTTATCATGATTATTGTAATATCAATATTGGCACTGATGTAAGGATATCCTTATAATCCTGTAAATACTTACAAGATTCATCAATCCATTGAAATGGAAACAATTTCCTTTTCAAAACTATCATTGGTGAATCTTGTCATACCAATTCACAACAAAAACACCAGCAATAACCAAGTAGGATTAATAAACTACAAATATAAAAGACATTATTTGGTAATTTCCAAAAAACTACATCCTCTAACTTTTCAGTATCAATATAAACACCTATTTAAAATATTATATATCTATTGAAACATACCTATTGTATCCAAAAATCATATTTAGATAATTTGGAATATTGACGATGAATAGAAAAGATTTCCAACAATGTCACCTAGTGTTTCACATGCTAATCCATTCTTTTTGAATACAAAAATACGTTATCCCAAAACACCACTGAAAAAGAATATAGATACCTTTATAATATGTTATTTATCATTTCCATAATGACCATTGGTGTATCTTTAAGACTGAAATGAATAACCACAAACTCATAATTTGCATATCAACTCTTAAACTTTATTCTCATAATACTCACCTTTAGAACCCATAACTATAAATATCCTAATCGAAAGACAATTTTAGTGAACCACAATGAATCCATCACTTCATCAAAAATATCATCAATTTTTGGAAGTGGTTAATGATTATTTATTGTAAATTGGTTATACATATGATATTCTAAAAAAATATGAAGAGTTCCATCCACATTTTTCACAAAACATAGTGTGTCCAACAGATATATACTAGGATAAATAAACCCTTTGCATTACATCCCTTGCAACTGTACCTTTAATTACCATTATTTTTCTAGTTCCATCCAATATGAAATGTGTGAGATAGGACTAGTCCCTGGTAAGAGATCAATCCTAAACTCAACTTTTCGTTGGGATTTAAACCTTGTGATTTGTTTTGAAAAAACATCCGGAAACCGATCAACAACTACTAGAAAACCTCTTATCTCAATCTCATCTACCAATTCTAAGGTCAATACTACCAACTAGTATGATATAGTTCCAAATAATAGTAAAAAAAATCCTACTTCACAAGGATTTAAATTAATTCCTCCTTTGAATAGATGATCAATGCCATCACTAGTCATAAAAATAACACTTCATTTATCGAATTCAATGTTATAATTGAAATTTTAAACCAATTCATACCCATGATTATGTAATAAGCACCCATATAGAAATCTGAAAATCAACTTAGCTCCATAAATTATTATAGAACATTCTTTCCAAAAAATGGCTCGACGTTCTCTTGGACTAAGTGGAGTTTGGAATTTCAAAACAGAAGGCATCATCTCATCTTGAAATCCCAGAAGATCAAAAACATGAGAATTTATATAAAAATTGACGCACTCATACCAAACAAAGCTTTCATAAGGGTATAATTCAATAGAATCATACCTCTCACCATCAAAGGTCCAAATTGATCATCCATGATCACTTTCTCAGCTCCATATAACTTCTTACTCACAACACTTTATTATTTACTAACCCATTGAGATTTACCATGCTGAGAAGTAATGGTATTCCAAGAATGACTATGACTATCTTCGTTCTGATTATAGGAAAAATTATGCTACCCTTATCCCATTGAAACATAAAACCAATATGAACTGTTATATGTGTCTCAAACATATGACCTTGGTGCACTACAACAATATTTTTGAAGATGCCCCGTAATGTTACAATTGTGAAAAGGTATAGGTGGTGAAGTACAATTTTATTTCATGTGATAAAAATAACCACATTGAAACATCCAGAATTAATCTTTGGTATTGGAGGAATATTCTCCGATCTATCTATTTGATTTTGAGTCATACTTCAACCTTGGAAATAGGTGTCCCACATCTTATTATTCCCGACATTAGATTCCCACAAATATCCATAGGTATCAATATAATCAGTCGAACTGTATTTTTTAGGATATTCATTTTTTACCTCCATCTCTCTATTGACCATCTATGTATAATCCATTATAAGAAAAAAAGTCTTTAGGTGTATTTCTAGCCTTAAACCCAATTAAAAAATGCACTCATTTAATTTGGAAAATGCAGAAACATCAAGAGAAAAGGGGATTAAATTTATGAGTTTATCTATGTACTTTTTTACTCAGATCCTCTCTTACTTCAAGATAAAAAAGTCTATCATTATAGAAATTCATAATGTGTGAGGATAGAATTTTTTGTTGAATAATTAATCAAAATAATATGATGCAATTATTTAGTATAATTTAACCAAAAATACTAAACCCCACCACTGAAATACATGATCATCCAATACGTATGTTTGCAACATGACTTTCATCTCATTTGGTGTGCCTAGGAAATCAAATATTTGATTTATCCTATTCATCAACACCTCTGTTTTATAAGGTTTTAAATCACCACGAAATATAGACACATTTTGATTCTAGAATAGAATGGAATGATCCAAATTTCGTGGTTTATTCGTTTAGTTCCCTCTATTTTCACCTTGAAAATCATGGATAATACTCTAAATAAGTTGTTGGTTTACCTATGGCTCAGGTGCAACCACATTCTCAGAAGTGGCTTTCAATTGGTTTCTTTTACCCATAACCAGTGTCATTTCTATAACCAAAATATAATACATTTAGTCTCACTATCTATTAAATTAAGGATTATAAATTTAAAATTTAGTAGTTTACAGGTACCACAAAAACACTTTTCAGAATCTAACAGTTTCCATTTTCAACATATTTTTGAAAATTACACCTTTATTTTTAATATCAAACCATTTTAAAAATACCACTACCATTCCACTTCAAAATGTCACATTTTAAAACACATTAAAAACTTTTTCAAAATAAAAAATGTTCTACATAATCATAAATCATTACTCAAAATGAATTATACACTCCTAGTAAGAAGAAAATTTTATCAATGCATTTCATAATCTTCTCATTGGATTAACCCATGACAATGAGATAAAAACCCCAAAGAGTGTCTTAAAAACTCATGTACCCAACTCTCTAGTAAATTGAGGTCCAAAATAAATAGTTCAGGTACTCCTCATTATTCTTTAAATTTCATGTTCTGATGAACCTAGTCCTTTCTACCAATCCCACTCATGGACTAAAACAAAATGATTTTCCAAACCCATGACCGAAAAAATACCATTTTCCCAAAATGAAATATATAATAGCCAAAATTGTTTCCATTCATAAAATCACACCCTTAACAATTTTCCTGGGATGAAGAAGAGACATTAAAAGGGCTTAAGTGACATCCACAAGACACCAATGGCTCATAATAAATGCCAAGTCATTCATAAATTGATAAGGGATTATTTTACCATTGTAATAAAAACCAGTCATCCAATAAAACATTATTCAAACAACTACTATATAATTAATTATGACAATATAATTTAATAGAATGTAAATTATACCAAACCAAACTATATCAGAGTACAATATAGAAACCAAAACACCAATATCTGAATAAAAAGTAAAAGACATAAACAAAAAATATCAACGACTACAATGGCATAAAATCCAAACCTCCCAATATTTTTAATGAAACAAATCCAAATTACATCCCATGGTATCAATATACATCACCAAATAACAGAGATACCTTTTTTTACTTTTTTCTTTATATATAACATCTATAAGCACATCAAATTTCCCAGGTAGGGGGTGAGTAAAAAACTCCATTGGTTTTACCCAAATTAATTCCTTACTCAAGACACTATGATAGAATATGATAGCACATTTCTAATTTTTTTTTAAAAATCAGTTTAATAGAGTTTATATAATGAAAAACCATTTTTCAAAACCAACCAACTATTCCCATGAATGAAACCAAACAATTCTTTAAAAACATTTCAAAATTTCCTTTTTGAAATAACCTATTCCATTCCACACATCCACACTTGCACAAATGCATGCCTATGTGATAGTTCTATACTCATGAAAAGTATCTCTTTCATCAACCATGTCATTTATAGGTAACTATATACCATGTGACATGATGGCACATGGCCCCTCAATAGGTTCTCGTTAATGAAAATGAACACACTCCTACCGTTTATGAAAAATAACACGTGAAACCTACCAATCAAAGACATTTCAGAATTTTTTTTATTTTTTTGAAAAAATTACAACCAAAACAATTGCATTAATCAAAATAACAACATATTTTAAAATCATCATTTTAGATTCATGAAACAAATAACTTTTAACAACAACCTATTTTCATAATTTCAAAAACCATCAATAAAGATGGTTTTTATCATTATTTTAAAATAAATTTAACAATTTAATTCAGGATATTCAGTAAATTTGAAAAAAAATCCTTCATGTTCAAATAAAAAGAGTAAAAAATACATCAAGATACATTTCAAACTTATTCAAAATGAAGAATGTAAAAAAATTCTTTAACAGACTAGATTGAAACTCTAAAACCCTACCTTATATATTGTTCTCTATCATCCAAACAACCATATCTCTCCTAGATTTTCACCAAACATCTTGAATATATCCAAAATGTACTAGATCCATGAATATAATAGAAGTAAGAAGAAGAAACTAAATAAGACCATAAATAATGAGCACTTACCAAAGAAATAATCCTCTAACACACCAAGAATAAAAAATGTATTACCCTCAGATCTATGAAAAATGTATACAAAACATTTTTGAGTAGCATAATTTGAGTTAGAGTCTGTTTATGGGAGAAATGTTAGGTTTAGAAGAAAAAAAAATTAGACCCACAATTTTTATATCTTATTTTTAATGTTATATAGTTAGGGATCATAGATTAGCAAACCATGCACCAATAAATACCTCCAAAAACCCATAATATGGTTGCAACACATAGTTAGAAAAATAGTGCACCAACCATAAAAAATTTATCTATTCCAATTTTCATGATTTCTCTTATGTGGATACACAGTTTGGCCAAACCATGAATGCAATCAAAGACCTACGCAGACCCCACTATTTTGGTTACACGATTTCTTATAAGGTTCTAAATGATTTCCACTAACCACTCACAAATTTCGAATTCCATAAATGCCCCAAATACCATAAAAAACCCTCCAAAACATCCCAAAATTAATTTAATTACTTTATATTCTTAAATTTCATAAATAAATAGTTAATTTTTTGAATTTGGGGGGATGGGGAATGCAACATTAAATATTTTTTTTAAGTCAAAAGTTCTCTTTTGACTTCTATATTTTGTTTTGGAAATCACAAATGTCTTTTTAATCGTACTGACCTTGTCAATCGTATCGTACTGACCTTGTAAATCGTATCGTACTGACTCTGTCAAACGTATCATACTGATTCTGTCAATCGTATCATATTGACCTTGTCAATCGTATCATACAGACCTTGAAAATCATATCGTACCGACTCTGTCAACCGTATGATACTGACTCTATCAATTGTATCGTACAGACTCTGCTATTCATACTTTCATTACTTGTTTTGGTACTTAGTCAAAAGCACTTGTTTCATATTAATCGTACTATTTTTTATCATCTTCATATATCTTGTTTTAACCAATACGATGTCGTTGAGTTAATTACAAACTAATCAAAATGATGTAGTGATTTCTGTTTCAATATGACCGTTATGATGCCAGGTTTCCAAGTCCCTCTGAGTTTTTAGAAGAAATATGACCGTTGGAGGCAACATGATCGTTGGAACCCGAGGCCTTTAAATAGGAGGTCATTTGAAGCTGAAAGAGAGAGAATTTTAGAACAACTGTGATACTCTAATTCTATCAAGTTCTAGAGAGAGACACTGTGACTTATCTCATCTTCTTTGTGCATTCCATCATCGTATCGAGGGCTTTCAAGTAATTGAAAGACAGAGGTGCCGATTACCTACAAAATCGAGGGCTACTAGGGATAGGCAGACGGACGGTCCGATCATCGTATCGAGGGCTGCCGGGGATAGGCAGACAAACATTCCGATCATCGTATCGTGGGCTTACGAAGGTGTTGGTGAGACAGGCCTTTTATCCTAGGTGAAAGGATAACCCTTCTATTTGGGTCAAAAGAATTTTAATACTTTTACTTTTCCACTGCTGCTTGTATTAAAAAGGAATTTGTATTGTTTCCTTTCTTCTTTACATATTCAATTGTAATTGTTTCAATTACAACCATTCTATTACATATTTTATTGATTGACTCTATACGCTTTAAGGTAGTATCATTCATATTTATATTACTCTGATTATTGTGCTCATCTCGAATACAATTGTTTTACATTTCATTAGTATTACATTACTTCATACCATTTATTCTCAATACAATTGTTGGCGTCTGTATTTGTATTAGTTTAAGATCTTTTAAACTAAATCTCTTAAGTGTTTAAACACAATGTTTTTAAACCTACAATTCACCCCCCCTCTTTTATTGTTCAATCTAATGTACATATACATCTACATATTCGATCCAACAATTGGTATCAAAGGGGGTTTCCACTAATTTGTATTACTTGTTCTATTTTTACTTACTATAGTAACGTGTGGAGTGGAAAAGAATTTTGTTTTATTAGATGGAAGGAATAAATATTGGGTCAATAGAAAATCTAAATCCTTCTAGACCACCTATCATTGATGGGAATGATTATGAGTACTGGAGAGATCGTATGAAGACTTTTGTGGTCAATACTAGCGTAGAAAATTTTATTATGCTTAATGGAGGTTACAAAATTCCTGACAAAGAAGTCAGTACTTTCACTAACCAAGAGATGCAAGAATATCAACTTAATTAAAAGTTACGCAATACTTTATTATGCTCGATGACCAGGAATATATACAGTCAGATATCTTCATGTGAAGCAGCCAACTGTATTTGGAAGAAATTAGAAGTCACTCATTTTGGTACATCCAAGGTTATAGAAACAAGAAGAGAAATGCTTCGAGCATAGTATCATGGATTTGTTTTTCCTTATAGAGAGATAGTATGTAAAGTGAAAAAAGGTTTATGACAATTTTCAACAGTCTACAATCCATGGGTGAAAAGGCCCTGATGATGAAGCTCTAGTAGATAAAATTATAGATATAATTCCAAATAAATGGGAGTCAAAATGGACAGCTATTGATGAAAATAGAAAAGTTTCCCAGATTACTCTTGATGAACTCTTTGGAACTCTTCTACAGCACGAGACAAGAATGAAGAGAGATGCTGATTTCAACAAGAAGAAGAATGGGAATGGATGTGTAGCCTTTACATCTAAAGCTAAAACACCTGAAAGGCTTACAAGATCCAAAGCCAAGAACGTTGTTAAATGTGATTCAAGTAATTGTGATCATTCAGATAATGAGCTAGTCAATCTTGCTCGAAGGATGAACAAGATTGTGTGAAAGAAAGACTTCCAATATAGATTCAAAAAGAAAGATAGGGAGGATATAAAAGATTCAGAGGTAACTTGTTATGAATGTAAGAAAGTAGGACATATAAGCCCTGATTGTCCTTTACTAAAGAGAAAAGACAGAAAGGAAAAATATTCTGAAAGAAATAATAAAAAGTTTTACAAGAAAAAGAAAAAGAAAGTATTGAAGGAAAATGATACTTGGAGTGAAAGTTGTAGTAATTATTCAGATGATTCTTCAGAATATGAGTCCTCAGGATGAAAGAATATTGGACTTATAGCTAGATAACCAATTGAAGAACATTGTCTCATGGATAAGGTACATAATGTTGAAGCTATTACAAATGTCTCTTTAAATGAAAATTATAATGATAATAGATATTATGAATCTTCAAATGATGAATATTCATCATCAGAAGATGATACATTACCTTCTTTTGAGGAAGTATCCAGATTTTCAAAATTACTCAAAAATGAAAATTCCAAACTCAAGAAGAAGCTTGAGAACGAAAATTCTAGAATTACAATTTTAACTAAAGAACTGTCAGATCTTTGTAAGGATCTTGATATGAAAAAATCCAATTTTGAATGTATTTTAAAAAACCTTGAGAAATTCAAATCTGACAAAGATAAACATTCTAAGGATCTTGAAAATGTGATTTCTAAGAAAAATGTATTAGAACCTAACTGTAGCTCAAATTCAAACGTTTCGGAGAATAAGAATTTATTTTTAAAATTAATGTTAGAAATTTTTTCCTTGAAAAAATGTTTGTCAAACTTTACTCATGGAAAAGAAAATTTTGACAAAATGTACTAAAAAATACGAGCCTTGAGAAATCATTCTGGACTTGTTTATACTTATTCCAAATCGGTTTTTAGAAATAACTATTTTTTTCCTCAAAATACCCCGTTTTTCCCTAAGTGTCAATGTGGAGGACACTAGAGAAGAGATTTTTCTTTTAACAGAACTCAGTCTTTAAGATTTCATAAAGCTCGTTATTCAAAACAAATGTGGATTCCTAAAATTCTTTTATCTAACCCTTCTATATCCAAACAAGATTGGATTCCTAAAAACTAATTGTTTCTTTTTCAGGAAAATGATAAGTGTACCAATAAGAATATTTGGTACATGGATAGTGGTTGTTCTAAACACATGACCGGAAATAAAGATCTCTTTGAAAAGGTTATCAAAACAAAAGGTGGAAAAGTTACCTTCAGAGATAATGCTCAAGGAAAGATTGTTGGTATAGGTAATATCGTTTTTCTTGGAAAAGTTCTTATTTCAAACGTTTTGTTTGTTAAATGTCTTAGGTAGAACCTCATCTGCATAAGTCAATTATGTGATGAAGGTTACCTTGTGAATTTTACAAATGATAAGTGTCTAGTTCACAATTCCAAGGACGAGTTCATTCTATCTGGTCATAGTCAAGAGAATGTTTACATTATTAACTTACAAGACCTTAGGAGCCAAAACATACCCTGCTTAAGTGCAATATAAGACCAATCATGGCTATGGCATAGAAGACTAGGACACTATAATCTGAGAAACCTTAGTAATCATTAAATGAAAAGACTTGTTAAGGGACTACTAGACCTTAGATATGATTCTTCAAAAGTTTGTGATCCTTGTCAATTTGGAAAGAAACATAAAACTAGCTTTAAATAAATTAATGATGTTTCAACTTCTAATTCATTACAGCTAGTGCATATGGATCTTTTTGGACCCACACAAACTGGAAGCATTGGAGGAAAATAATATGTATTTGTTTTAGTTGATGACTTTACTAGATTTACATGGGTCTATTTTCTTACAAAGAAATATGAAGACTTTTCCTATTTCAAAAATTATAGATCCCAAGTTAAAAATGAGAAAAACCTACCATTGATAACTATTCATAGTGAACATGGTGGTGAATTTGAAAATTTAGAATTTGAAACTTTTTTGTAGTATGAAAGGTATTACTCACAATTTCTCAGCTCACAGAACTCCTCAGCAAAATGGTGTTGTCGAAAGAAGAAATCATATTATTCAGGAAATGACTAGAACCATGTTGAGTGAATACTCAATTGCTAAGCACTTTTGGGATGAAGCTGTTAGTACGACCTGTTATACTATAAATCGTGTTTTAATTAGACCATTTCTTAATGAAACCCCTTATGAGTTATAGACTGGCCGAAAACCTAACGTTTTGTACTTCAATGTTTTTGGGTGCAATGTATTCATTCTGAATACAAAAGGTAATCCTCACAAATTCGCACCAAAATCTGATGAAGGAATATTTCTAGGTTACTCCACAAATTCTAATGCTTATAGAGTTTTCAATAAAAATACATGTATTGTTGAGGAAACAATACGTGTAAAATTTGATAAAACTGATCATTTTGTTTTCAACCAACCCAAACCTACATCCTTGGTTGTGTTTTCTAAAAATGTTTATCAACTGTTATTAGAAGATCATTCTGATAAGAAAAATATTCAACAAGATACTTCTGAAACTGTTACCACAGAAGATTTTCTACCATATGTTGATGAATAGGTTTTACAAAACCCAAATCAATTGTTTCTTTGGAATCATCCCTATGATAACATCATTGGTGACGTAAATCAACCTGTAAGGACCAAAAATTCATTAAGAAATGAAATAGAACATATTTCTTTTCTTTCCCAATTTGAACCTAAAAGTCCAAGTGAGGCCTTAGGTGATGAAGATTGGATCAAATAAATACATGATGCACTAAATGAATTTGAAAGGAATCAAGTTTAGAATTTAGTTGATAGACCTAAAGAAACAACTGTAATTGGTGTAAAATGGGTTTTCAAAAACAAATGTGATGAAAATAGAATCATTGTAAGAAATAAAGCAAGACTGGTTTCTAAAGGCTATAATCAACAAGAGGGAATAGACTATGAAGAAACGTATGCTCCTGTAGCTAGACTTGAATATATTCGTATTCTATTAGCCTTTGCAGCATACTTTAATTTCAAACTATTTCAAATGGATGTAAAATGTGCTTTTTCAAATGGTTTTGTTCAAGAAGAAGCTTTTGTCCAACAAACTCCCAGTTATCTAGACACAAAACATCCTGATCATGTTTTTAAACTTTCCAAGGCTCTATATGGTCTTAAAAACCCCCTAGAGCATGGTATGATAGACTTACATGATTTATTTTATAAAACAATTATACAAAAGGTACAACAGTTCCAACCGTTTTTATAAAAAAGGAAAATAAAGATGTCTTGATTGTTTAAATCTATGTTGATGACATCATATTCCGATCAACTCAGAAATCTTTAACTGATTCTTTTGCTAATTTAAAGAAATATGAGTTTGAAATGAGTATGATGGGTGAGTTAACATTCTTTTTTAGGTTTTCAAATATCTCAAAATCCAGAAGGAACATATATATCTCAACATAAGTATATAAAAGATTTAATCAAAAAGTATGGATATGACAAATCTAAAAGTATTAGCACTCCAATTGGTACCTCAAATACACTTGATCTTGATGAAACTGGGAAACCAGTAGGTCAAACAATCTTTAGAGGTATGATAGGATGTTTTCTATACTTTACAACTTGTTGACCAGACTTAATGGTTTCATTATCATTATGTGAAAGATATCAATCTAATCTAAAAGAGTCTCATTTAAAATCTGTAAAGAGAATCTTTCAGAATTTAAAAGGCACTATAGATTTATGTCTTTTTTACTCTTCTGGGAATGATTTTGTTTTAAAAAGTTTTCCAGATGCTGACTTTGGTGATTGTAGAATGGATAGAAAAAGTACATCTGGAACATTTCATTTCTTAAGAGATTCTCTGGTTTCTTGGTCCTGCATGAAATAACAGTTAGTGGCACTATACACTGTTGATGCTGAATATATAGCAGCTAGAAGTTGTTGTGCTCAAGTATTGTGGATGCAACACACACTCACTGACTATGGATTGAGTTTCTCCAAAATTCAAATTCTATGTGATAATACTAGTTCCATAGCTCTTAGAAAAAACCCATCACATCACTCTCGAACAAAACACATAGATGTTAGGCATCACTTTCTTAGGGATCACACACAAAAAAGAGATATTATTCTACAATTTATCCTAATGCAAGAACAACTTGCTGGCATTTTTACAAAACCATTACCTTCTGATAGGTTTGAGTTTAAAAAATAGAAGCTAGGAATGATTACATTAAAATAATCATTCATATCCACTTCCTGTTTTACTTTTCTCCTTACAGCAAAAAACTCCCTTTGAAAGGGGGAGTACATTTCTTTCTATGTTTTTTTTCTTACAATGTTTTTTACTATGTTTCTTTTATCATTAATTATTTACTCTCCTGGTATGTGTTTTTGTTTTTCTATTTATCGTATTGACAGTTTTATAGTATCACTTACTTTTCTGTTTATCGTATTGACAGTTTTATCATATCATTTACTTTTCTGTTTATCGTATTGATAGTTTTATCGTATCATTTTCTTTTCCAATGTATCGACCGATCATGGTAATGAATTTCTTTTCCAAAATGTCGACTGATCATTGTAATGAATTTATTTTCCAATGTATCGACCGATCATGGTAATAAATTTCTTTTCCAACGTATCGACCGATCAT
The DNA here is from genome assembly GCA_963277665.1 of Viscum album. Taxonomy (NCBI): domain Eukaryota; kingdom Viridiplantae; phylum Streptophyta; class Magnoliopsida; order Santalales; family Viscaceae; genus Viscum; species Viscum album. The sequence continues at coordinate 164,780,492 of OY728165.1, read as the reverse complement.
GGTAATGAATTTCTTTTTCATCTTATTGACCGATCATGGTAATGAATTTCTTTTCCATCGTATTGACCGATCATGGTAATGAATTTCTTTTCCATCATATTGACTATTCATGGTAATGAATTTCTTTTCCATTGTATTGATCGATCATGGTAATGAATTTCTTTTCCATCGTATTATCAGTTCATGGTAGCGAGATTGTTTTCCATCAGATTGTCAGTTCATGGTAACAAGATTGTTTTCCATCGACTTGTCAGTTCATGGTAACGAGATTGTTTTCCATCGTCTTGTCAGTTCATGGTAACGACATTGTTTTCCATCGTCTTGTTAGTTCTTGGTAACAAGATTGTTTTCCATCGGCTTGTTAGTGCATTGTAACTATATTCTTTTCCATCATCTTGTCAGTTCATGGTAACGAGATTGTTTTCCATCGGCTTGTCAGTTCATGGTAACGAGATTGTTTTCCATCGGCTTGTCAGTTCATGGTAACAAGATTTTTTTCCATCAGCTTGTTAGTTAATGGTAAAGACTTTGTTTTCCATCAGTATGATGATTTTTTTCCATCGTATGATTGTGTTTCTTTTTATCTATAATAAAACCAACAATTACCTTATTCTCTCCGACAGACACTTCATTTTTTTTAATTTTGTTTACTTTTATCCTAACCATTGATCCTTTTTCCTGTAATATTGACCGTAGAAGATCGATGGTCACCCCTATATCGCCTATAAATAGCCCCCCTCCCCAAACTCACATTGGTTTTTCGGGTTTTGAGGCGAAGCTCTGCTCCACTGGTTTTAAATCATCGTACAATCTTTCATCAGTAGCACCTATATGTCTCAGTCCTATGCTAATACACTCCCCGAAATATATTCAATGTATTTTACAGAGAAATAATTGTAAGAGAGAATGAATGTTTTTCAGTCTGAATTCTCGAAGGTTTCATCTTTCAAGGTTGAAATGGTTTTGTTAAAGAAACAAAATTATGTGTTATCCAAAGATAACAAGAATCTGCAAGACAGAATTGATAACCTTGAGGAAGTAATCAGAGTACAGGAGGATACTATCAAGAATCAAGATCATATTTTTTTAGACCAATAAGAGCTTCTCAGAACTCAAGGTGATTCAATTTCTGAAGACAAGAAAGAAATAAAGAAGATGAAATCTATTCTTCATGAGCTCATAAAGAAGGAAAAAGAAAGAGAAAACAAATGACTATTGTTTTTTGTTTTTCTTTTCTTTTGGAACCTGTCTTTGTTTTATAATAACTTTAATGTTTTTTTCTTTTGTCCTAAAAATTCTTTTCTCTATCCGTTTCAGGAAACTCAAAGTGACCCCATTCTTTTTGTAAACCACAAAGGGGGAGAATGTTTTATAAAGGGGGAGAATGTTTTAAAAAGGGAGATTGGTTTAAACAAATACTTCAAAACCTAGGAAAATCTATGAATAAAATCCTCAAGAAAGTTTACACCTAAGGGGGAGTTATTTGTATTCAAATTCATAATAAGAAGAGTTTCCAATAACATAGGGGGAGATAAGTATTTAATGATATATTTACTTTGTGTTTTGTGCTTTCCAAAATAGGGGAGATTGTTAAGTCAAAAGTTCTCTTTTGTCTTCTATATTTTGTTTTGGAAATCACAAATGTCTTTTTAATCATACTGACCTTGTAAATCGTATCGTAATGACCTTATCAATCGTATCGTACTGACCTTATAAATCATATCGTACTGACTGTGTCAAACATATCATACTGATTCTGTCAATCATATCATACTGACCTTGTCAATCGTATCGTACTGACCTTGACAATCGTATCGTACCGACTCTGTCAACCGTATCGTACTGACTCTATCAATTGTATTTTACTGACTCTACTATTCATAATTTCATTACTTGTTTTGGTACTTAGTAAAAAACACTCGTTTCATATTAATCGTACTATTGTTTATCATCTTCATATATCTTGTTTTAACCAATACGATGTCGTTGAGTTAGTTACAAACTAATCAAAACGTTGTCATGCTTTCTATTTTAATATGACCGTTATGATGCCATGTGTCCAAGTCCCTCTGAGTTTTTAAGAGAAATATGACCGTTGGGGGGAAACATGACCGTTGGAACCCGAGGCCTATAAATAGGAGGTTGTATAGAGCTGAAAGAGAGAGACTTTTGGAACACCTGCGATACTCTACTTCTATCAAGTTCTAGAGAGAGACACTGTGACTTCTCTCATCTTCTTTGTGCGTTTGATCATCGTATCGAGGGATTTTAAGTAATTGAAAGACAGAGGTGCTGATTACCTACAAAATTGAGGGCTTCCAGGGATAGGCAGACAGACAGTCTGATCATCGTATCAAGGTCTGCCAGGGATAGGCCGACAGACGTTCCGATCATTGTATCATGGGCTTACCAAGGTGTTGGTGAGACAGACCTTTTATCCTAGTTGAAAGGATAACCCTTCTCTTTGGGTCATAATAATTGTAATACTTTTACTTTTCCTCTGCTGCTTATATTAAAAAGGAATTTCTATTGTTTCCTTTCTTCTTTACATGTTCAATTGTAATTGTTTCAATTACATTCATTCTATTACATATTGTATTGATTGATTATATACGCTTTAAGGTATAATCATTCATCTTTATATTACTCTAATTATTGTGTTCATCTTGAATGCAATTGTTTTACATTTCATTAGAATGAAATTACTTCATACCATTTATTCTCAATACAATTGTGGGTGTTTGTATTTGTATTAGTTTAAGATCTTTTAAACTAAATCTCTTAAGTGTTTAAACAAAATGTTGTTAAACCTACAATTCACCCCCCTCTTGTATTTTTTCATCTAATATACATATACATATACATATTCGATCCAACAAATTTATATAGGGGAGAATTTTTTTTTAAATGATGTTTATTTTTTCCCTCTATATTCAATTATTAATATATTTAGACTATAAATAGATTCTCACTCTATTATTTTATTCGGTGAGTCAATATTTTAACATATTTAGATTTCATAATCCTAGCTCCATAAATATTATCTAAATAATATTAAGATATGTATTAGAATTTTTAAAGTATCTAATATAAGTAAAAATTTTATAATTTTTATTCTCATTTCTATAAACATTGTATTATATATATTGTTATGAATAGTTTTATCTGAGAATATATAATTCGGGGGGATGATGTAGTGATTTTAAAATTTTAAAATCAAATGAATAAAGATAATTTTTTGAAATGATAAATTTAATTCTTAATTTTTATTTCATTTCATGAAACATTTGATAGAAAATTTATTTTTATTAGAAATGTTATTCAATTACATAAATTTATTCTTTCAAAATTGTGTTCAAATGTAAAACTATCATTTCAAATGAAAAATATTAAATTATTACTCTGTATTTTGGCTCATTAATATAAAATTTCACATACGAACAATAATAATGATAAATTTATTATTCCTCTTTCATATTTTACCTTCTTGTCATTCCCTATAAAACCTTTTGTTTTCGTTATTTGAATTTCCAAACACAAATGCTTGTGGAGAATCTAGTATGAGTGGTATTAAGAGAAAACAGACTTCATGTTCATAGACATTTTATTATCAAAATATATGTATTCAATGGCTGGACTACATGATTAATTTTTTAATATATGAGTTAAAATAAAACTACGAGGAATGATATTATTTTCTTGAAGCTATGCTTGATCTATTTTTAGGAATAATCAGTTTCTTTTGTTAATGATTCCTTAGAAAATTCTGATAGTAAAGATACATAAATTATTGTTTTTGAAGGACAAAAATTTCAATATTCATAAATATCTATTTATTGAATTCCCTATATAATGTTATTTTTAGTTTACTACTTTTAATGAAGATGTAGTGAAGAGTAATTAATATCTAAAAAGGTTTGTAAAATATTACGATGTTATGAAAAACAAATCTATTTCAAAATTAGTTTTTGATACTATTAAATGATAGTGTAAGTGTTTGTAATAAAGCTAAATTCATAAATAATAATTTGGTTTTGTAAAAGTGGATATGGTATGTCCGATAGAGAAAATTAGATACAAATCTATTATTATGTTATATATAAATGAGATAAAAAAGATTTTCTTTAACATTTCTTATCTTCATCGACCGATCATATATTTATGGATCATTAAAAAAGAATTGAACTAATGTTGAGAGTACATGATTCATTGAATAAAATGGTTTGAAATTTAGGTAATGGGGATGAACCGTTTAATATTTACGCAATTATCAATACTTTTCCACCACCACCTCCTATAAAAATTCAAAAAAAATATTTTAACACAATCTTAATGTTTTAAAAAATAATTTTTGTTTTTCTCAGTTTATGTATCATGGGTATATATATATTTTTTTGTATGTGATATAAGAAATAATATAATTTTTTAAATTTTTTTTTTGATGTCACAGAAAGGGGGAGAAACTTAAGGGGAGAAATGTTTGGTTCAATATGTAAAAATATGAAATTTTGAGGAATAAATATAAAAATTTAATGTAAATAACTATGTTAATAAAATATAAAATACATAAGGTAGAAGTTTATTTATAAAAATATATTTATTTATTAAGGATTAATTTTCATGATATTTATTTATTTTCATATTTTTATAACTTTATTTCCTATTCTAGTTTATAATAATACATTGTTTATGGGTTTTGTGATGTCGAAGAAGGTGTCTATTGTTGTAAATGTGTTGAGTAAACAATTTTATTAGTTTTTTTTGATTTTTGTGCACAAACACCTACATCAATGTTGATAATGAATTTACTTTAAGTGAATTTTAGAATATTAATCATTGAAATAATTAATAAATTTTAGAATAACACTCAATCACTAAACCTGTGAAAGGTTATTTTATTTCATAATGTATAAGTACCCAAGATGTGTTTATAAGAAGTCTAGAGACACTATTTATAACGTGCATTTTAAGTGGAACATATGGTTTTTGTATGATATGTTTGGAATTAACAAATGGATTAGAAACACTAATTTTTTTAGAAACACAACATTTGGAAAAAAAACATATGGTTCAATATCTAAACTTTTGTAATCAACCATATGCTATTAGCTATACTTTTTAATTTTATTTCTATGTATAGAAATACGATATTAGACTTGGTTAATTATGGAGTTATGAATTATGGTTCATTTCCATTTTTTCTATAATTCACTTGTTGGAATTAGAAATCTCATTAATGTTTGTTTAAATTCCCATTTATACTATTTTATTCAAAAGATTAAATTATTACTATTTCTAAATGATGTAAGGAATTTATTTGTATGTTTTAAATTAAAATACTCTCAATTTGTATTAATATATTTCTAGAGAAGTTTGAAAGGAATCTATACAGCAATTATGATAAATAATAAGAGTTTTTTCCTCTTAGAAGAAGACATATGTGCATTGGAAAAAAAATAATTTGTCTACATCTCTTGATCAAAAATTTAGGGGCATACATCATTCTATTCTTATCTGTTCCTTCGAATCAATTGGTATTGTTGTTGTACTTATTTGTAAATCTTTTTCTATCGTTTAAAAAAGAAATTATCGAAACTAAACTATGATGATATACATGTTTGATTATATACCTTATGTTTTCTCTACTACGGTTTAATGAAAGACTACGTGAAATTGAAGAATATTATTGTTACCCCTCAGAATTTTGGGATAACATCCTTGATGGGAGGTTCAAACATGCCGATCGGTTTCTAACGGGTTTGTTCGTAGAACCGGAAACATCCAATGATTCCACATCCATTTAGACCTTCTTTCCAAAGGTAGGTGCTCATTAGTTTGTAGACTAATGTGGCTTAGGAATTTGCATTGGTCGAGAGGATGGGAGGTCGGACTCATCACACCTTTTTGAGGGGAATTATTGTCTACTTTGGGACTCTCTTTATTGATTTAAGTTATGTTCGTGAATGCTTATTACATTACCAAGTATAAAATGAGTTTTCCTTCAGATCTGACAATCAATGATTAAATATGTAGGAAATTTAGAGAATATTTTATATGTATTCGAGATTCTTCATTGATAGAGAATCGTCTGTATTTATTAGAGATTCTTGGTCTGTAGTATCCTTCGAAACATTTATATCGAAGTCTCTTGGTCATTATGATGACCATGCTAGTTTTAAAGCCACTCGGTGGGGAACTTGAAGTTTATTGTCATTCAGAAGGACATAGATTATTTCATAGTTGGGACCGGACCCACAGATGGGCAACCTACATATCCTTTGTTTTAGAAAAGGAATCAGAACCCACATAGTTCGAGTAAGGGAGTATGATGTTTATGATTGATGGATCAAAGAAGGATTTCATAATTACTTCTACACTCTAAGCTCACGTGGGTCATGCTCGGTGTGAGAAACAAGAGGAATTGGTAAAAATTAGACAATTGTGACATGAAAGATGCAATCATAAGAAATAATGTGGGGATTATGTATGTATGACTTCCCAGATAAATGGATATTAGGATTTACTTCCAGGAAGAAATCCAGGAACAGGGTCCACAATGGTATATGTGCTTCACAGAGATTTGAATACTCTAACTTGGGGCTTACTCCTGAAAAAGGAGGCCCAAATTAGGAGAGGAATTATGATTGGTTTTTTACTCCTGAGAAGGAATCCCAAATAAAAGGTAAATTAGGACTGGTTAAGAGAAATGAAGACTGGGGCTTACTCCTAAAAGGGATTCCCAGGTTAAGAGACTTGAAAATTTAAGGGACTTGGGGTTTACTCCTAAAGAGGATGTAAATATTTGAGATTGGGACTTATACCTGAAAAGGAGTCCCATGTTAAGGGAATTAAGGTTTAGGGATTACTCCTAAGGAGAATGCCCAGATTAAGGGACTTGGGACTTACTCCTAAGGAGGATGCCCAAATTAGGGGACTGGGGATTACTCCTGAAAAGGAGGCCCAGGTTAATGAAATTATGGTTGGGTCTTACTCCTGAAAAGGATGCCCAGGTTAGGGGATTGGGGCTTACTCTTGAGGAGGATTCCCAAATTATAGGACTGGGGCTTACTCCTGAGGAGTATGTCCAAATTAGAGGACTAGGGCTTACTCCTAAAAAGGAGTCCCATGTTAATGAATTCTCTCATCATAAAGGATGATGTTGAATGAATGAAATCTCAATATTTAGTGACATAAATATGTGTAAAGCACTAGGTTTTGAGAGATATTCCACAGAATTCCTTTCCGATAAGAGAGTAAAATCAAGAAATCATGCCATAAATGTCTTTAAAGAGTGTCTTGAAGATTGGATCTTGAATAGTAGAGGTGGAATGGCTTAAGAGGGGTGAAATGGGAAAGAAGGGAACCCAAAAAAGGCAGGGGCGCATAAGTCCTGGCAGGCGCGCAGGTACTGCGTGGGCGCGCAAGTCCTGGTCGTGCTGGTATACCTGCGCGGCACATGGGTACTTGCGCGATTGTTAATCAGTATGGTTATACTTGACCAACTCTTTGTTAAAGCCTTTAGAATCCTCTTGAGGTTCTTTCAGAAGAGGGGTGCGCGAGTTTAATTGAAGTAGTAAGGTGGCACGCAAGTGTCGCCATTTCTATTATGGGCTGGCCACTCAGGCATGCAAGTATTGATGAGTTTCAACACATAGGCCTTCCTCCCCCTCTTTAGATCTTCCTTTCTAGGTAGGAAATTACCTTAGAAGTGTTTAAGAATCTTTGAGAAGAGACTAGGGCGCCGGGATCTTAAATCTGTGTTTCTGGAAAAATTCCCTCCTGAAATGGGGGGCCCACATGGTCTATTTATAGGCAGAAGAAGACCCTGTACGGTTATCACTTAGGTCGCGCAAGTCACTTGCGCAACCATTATGCGTCACGCAAGTGGACTTGTGCGACTATGAGGGAACTTCCACGACCTATGGGAAATGTTCTCTTTGTTCATCCCTTTGTCGATTTTTGATGTTTTCTTAAAGGCTAAATAAATTTTTTCTAAATCATTTCCTTTTTCCAATCATTAGACTATGTGACGGAAGGAGCGTCAACAAAAGTCCCCCCTCAAAGTTGGATCCGGAGAGAATAGAGGATTTGAATCTGAGGAAATCGAGAATCAAAAAGAAATTGGGGTGCACAGGTTAGGGCGTGCAAATGAGCTCTAGGTGCGCAAGGTCTGGCATGCAGGTATACGGTCTATGATTGCGCAGGGTACGGCGAACAGGGTTCTGGTCACGTCTATAAATAGAGGACCTCACTTCCATACAAAGTATACAGATTTTCGGATTTCAAACCTTCGAGCTCTCGTCGCGCAGGTCACCTTCGCCGCGCAGGTTGCTCTGTTTTCCACTGTTTCTTCGCCGTCACGCTGCTGTGTAGGTATCTGGACCTGCACGGCGATATTTGCATGCCAAATACTTGCGCGATATGTCCATACTTACGCGCCATGTTTAGACATGCTCTCCTTAATTCCTTTGCCATTTTTTCGAATTATTTCACAAATTTTATGAAAAATAAACTCATTTAAGAGTTGGTTATTCATCCTTTGTGCAGATTCAATGGCTCCTAATAGAATCAGAACGGCTGATGAACTGTCTAGCAAGCGGATTTATGACATGATGAAAATTTCTAGCCATGATTACTATGATATCTGCGACAACACTCTCCCAGATTTGGCTAATTACTTGAAGAAATATCATCTTACTTTCCCATAGAGCATCTACCTACCTCTATATGGTCATGGTCATCTGCAAGGAGTCAACATTCCAGATGCAAAGAACTATACGCCTGAGATGCATCTGCACTGCTACTTCTCTATTTCGGTTATGTTGTGCATTAAGAGAAACAACATTAGTGTGACCTTTAAAATTTTTCCTTCATGCCATTTCCTTGCAGATATGAAAATGGAAAACCCATGGGTTGAAATGTTTTCTGTTGCGGGTTGGTGGAGAGAAGACAAACATGGAATTAGAGCAATATCTGAATTGAGTACTCTATCCAAATGGCTCTTTACTTCCAATGCTTCATTCTCAAATCCATGTAGCCATCTTCCAAGTCTCTTGGACAGAAACATAGTCACTGTTTGATCAGAAGAAAATGTTCTCAAACCGCAGTCAAGAACATTCTTTTACAATTGTTCTAAGAAGAGCTGGTATCATTGCATCTCTTATGCTATCTAGTTGAATGAATGAATTCCAGGTCGCTGCTGAAGAAGCTCGAGATGTCGTAAATCAAATGAAGAGTTATGTTGAATGCCACTTGTAATTATTGAAAAAGAGAAGAGACTCCAGTCTGTGGACCTCCTTCTATATCTTGTGCATCAATGAAAAACACTTTCACCTTCAATCATTTGTACCTGCAATATTTTTCTACCTGCTTTAAATTTTACCTAAGACAATGGTCCTAGTAAGCATATTTTGATTTTTACTAGGATTAATTTAAATAACCCTACAATCTTTGAATCATTGAATTGCTCAATATTACCTAAATCATACAAAATGTATGTTTAGAGAGCTGGAACATGAATTTTATTCAGAGTTCCCTTTTTTTGTGGGCAGTTTAAATTCATTCATGTTGGACATAAAGAGGCTAATGTTTAAGGTCGAAATAGATTTGAATTAATGAATTAGAATTGACTCAATTCCTTGAAAATTCATCTGAAAACATTGTACCATACTCTAGTATAAGGGAAAATATGTATGATTTGACTTAAGAATATTTGAATCCAAGGAATGAAATGAAAAAGAGCTAAAAGAAATTAGAAGAAGTAGTTCCCATGAATGAAGTTACCATCATTTAACAAACCTGTTAGGGGGTTGAATTATGCAGGGAAACCTAAGGGCATTGGCTACATAGTTAAATAAATAGTATCTTTTGTCTAACATGTCTATTATGTAGACTGTTTATGCAAGGCTGCCTATGGGCACATGCTGCATAGTCAGGAAAAATAACTCTTAGAAATTTAATTTCCTAGTGCCAAAAGCCAGTGAAAGTTTATGGAGAATCAATTTTTTCAAAGTATAGAGTTTTCTGTATAGAATGAGGTACTTTAAATATGGAAAAGATATTTCCAAACGAGATTATCAAAGAACTGGATGGATATTACTCCTACGAAGGTCTGACCCCAACATATGGAAGGTGAATATAAACCATATACTTGAATAATTTCAGATCATGAAAAAGTAAATGGGACAAATATGTTAAAGATGGTTGTTTTTGCGGATCCTTACATACTGTCATTTAAGAAAAATAAGGGCAAAAGAGGCATTCTTCCCAAGAATGAAGTTACCACTATCCAAAAAACCAGTTAGGGGGATGAATTATGCAGGGCCACCAAAGGGAATTGGTTTCATAGTCAAATAATAGTATCTTTTGGAAAACAAGTCTGTTATGTAGACTGTTTATGCAAGGCCGGCTATGGGCACGAGCTGCATAGTCAGGAGAAATAATTCTCAGAAGTTTGACATTTTTGTGATGTAGAAGTCATGAAAAGGGTTTATGAAGATCTGAAAATATTTATGGTTAGGATTATGACACATAAAGATGGGTGTTGTTCAATGTATATAGAGTTACAAAGATCAATGCGAACCATAATCATGTTGTGGCTGGGTCTTGAATTGAAATGTTGGACTTCACTACGTATCCCATAAGGATGGGAATCAAGCTCACACGTATGTCTTAAATTATAGTTTAACGTCGTGTGGGAAAAAGGATTAGAGATCTTAGTTTAGGTTCATAGGGCTTTGACCATTGTATGAAATACACAGTGTTTGTTTTCATAGGGACTTTTCAGCTAGGGAACTGAAAGTGGAATTTGGGGTTAGGCCCAAAGACCTGGGTCTGGATTCGAGGGACACTCGAACGTTCCTACATATCCCATAAGGATGGGAATCAAGCCCACGTAATCTAGAAATACCCTCTGTAAAAATTTGGTTCGTACATGTGAAGGGTGAATGGGGAATTTAGTTCAATGACGGTTTAACCCAAGATAAAAGGTTTGGGCATTTCCATGTATGCACATAGTCTTTGAAATGAAACATGATTGAAAAATCAATGTAAATAATGGTTCCCTCTTAGTTGAGGGTATGAAAGAATATTATAGTTTATTGTCATACTGGACAAAAGTGTTGTATAGTTTAACGTCGTATAACAATAAAGAAAGTGAACCAATGTAAAGATATTGATTCTAGGGGCAGTTTCATGAATTAACATCGTATGAGATGGAGATGAACCAATGTGAAGAGATTAGTTTTGGGATTGAACCTTAGGAGGTTGCCTACGTACCTAGCCTGTAAGGCAAGGATCAAAGTCTGCGTAGTTCAATTAAAGAATGAATTAATGATCAAGTTTTTCTTGGGGAGAACGACCTAAAAAATGATGTTGTTGGGACTTACACATGGTTATAGGCCCAAAGAGAGTGTTATGTTTGAGGTTTTCTCTAAGCTCATGTGAGTAATACTCGGTGTGAGAAACAAGAGGGAACAACATCCTTAACGATTCATAGTTTAATGTCATGCAGGACATATCAAGGGAATATGCAGTTTAAAGACTTGCAGTTAGGACTATTGGTGCTGCATAGTTTAGTGTCATGTAGCAGGGACAAAGTACAGTTTAATTTCATGTAGGATGTATCATGGACTTTCTTTACAATTTAACATCATGTAGTCAGGACAATGGGGTCAATATAGTTTAACGTCATGTTGGACGAAAGGGGGACTGTGCAGTTTAATGTCATGTAGTAAGGACAAAATAGTACACCATTTAACGTCATGTTGGATGTATTAGGGGATTTTTCACAGTTTAGAATCATGTTTGATGAAAGTGAGAATAGTATAAGGTCATATTCATGGACCATTGATGAGGAAGTTTAACGTATTTCTGGACGGTGGTGTAGTTTAAGGTCATACAATACCTTTGATGATTATGTAGTTTAATGACTTTCCGAACATAAGGGACTTTTATACAGTTTAATATCATGTAGTTAGGACATCACAGTTTAATGTCTTGATGGACTCAAGGGACTAGAAAATAGTTTAGGGTCATATGCATGGACTGTTGATGATGCAGTTTAAGGTCATACATGACCTAGTTGCAGTTTAAGGTCATATTAGACCATGGTGCAGTTTAAGGTCATACTGGACCATTTAGGGAACTTTTTCACAGTTTAACGTCATGCGGGACTAAAGTAAAAATAGTTTAAGGTCATATGTATGGACCATTGCTGTATAGTTTAATATCATATATCAAGGATGATGAATGTTTTGTTTTTATAAAAAATACATCTTTAAAAATCTGGCATTGGTTGGAGTAGTGATGAGTTCTCCATCCATCAAGATTAATGAATAAGCTCCATTGGAGTAGACCCTATGTATTGAATATGGTCCTTCCCATTTTGGCTCATGCTTGGGAGGTTTCATTCCTGGTATCATTGGAGTTCTGAGAACTAATACCAATTCTCCCTAAGTGAATGAACGAAGGCGATCCTTTTTGTTAAAAGCTCGTGCTATTCGATTCTGATAGACTTCCAAGTGGTACAAAGTGCACAATCTTTTCTCATCTAACCATTCCAATTCATTCAATCGCTTTTGAGATTGTTCATATGTAGATGATTGATCAAAAATGGCAACTCTGAGTGAGGGTAGTTGAACTTCAATGGGCAAGACGACTTTCATTCCATATACCAATGAATATGGAGTTGACCGAGTTTCAATGCGGGTGGTAGTCCGATAAGCCCATAAAGCATGAAAGATTTTATCAGGCCATGACCTCCTATCTTTATCCACCATCTTTTTGCAGTATATTTGAAAGAGTCTTGTTAAAGGATTCTATTTGGCCGTTGGCCGCTACATGATACTGAGATGAATGGTTGGATTTGATGTTGTATTTTTTATACAGCTTCTTCACCTCAGATGAACAGAAGTTGGTGCCATTTTCCGTCAATATGGTATGAGGGACACCAAATCTAGTAATGATGTTAGACATGATGAAGACAACAATGCATTTAGAACTGACTTCCTTGAGAGCTATTGCCTCTTCCCATTTGGAAAATAAGTCAGTAGTAGTAAGAATATACTTAAAATTCTTGGTCGTAGCCGAAGGGTAAGGTCCCACCACATCCATTCCCCATGTGGAAAATGACCATGAGTTTTTAGCTATATGAAGCAACTCTGGAGGTTGATGAATGATGTTGGCCTGTACTTGGCATGAATGACACTTCTTTGTGAAATTGTCACAATCTTGTATCATTGAAGGCCAAAAGTATCTAAGCCGTCGATTCTGATCAGACAGTCTATGTCCAGACTGGTAGGCACCACAGACTCCTGCATTCACTTCTTTCATGACAGCCATTGTCTCTTCAACATCAATGCATCTAAAGAGAACTCTATCAAAACCACGTTTGTAGAGAATTTTCTCTAGGTGATCTGGGCTATCATAAAGAGTAAAATTGACCACACGTTGCCAGATTTGTTCTTTCTCAGCTCTATCAGGTGGAAGTGTTCCATTTTGAAGGTATTCCCTGATAGGTGACATCCATCCTGTAGTATGACCATACAGTTCAGGAATAGGACCAATTCCATTAATTTCCTCTGTTCTGATTCGAAAATAAGGTGAAATTTCCCAACGGTGGGCAATACTGATGGTTTTCTCATCCCGATTTGGATCTTCTAGAGCTGTGGCTATATTAGCCAGTGCATCAGCTTGAGCATTTTGTGATCTTGGGACATAAGAAAATTTCGGTTCCAAAGGGAATTCCACCATTAACTATCTGACGTAATCATACAAAGGGATTAGTTCTTCTTTTCTGATGGCATAATCCCCATTGACTTTTTTGATTACCAGGTCTGCATCACCTTTCACCTTTAAGTGATTCACTTGTGATTGAAGTGCTAATTCCAAGCCAACGATGAGAGCTTGGTATTCTGCTTCATTATTGGTACCACCTTCCCACAATAAGAATGAATAAGGTAACACTGCCTTTTCTGGAGAAATGATCACAATTCCTAAGCCAACTTATTTGAATTTAGGATTTTCCATTTTCCTCCCTGTTGGACTTCTAGAAGCACCATCAAAATACATTTCCCATGCCTGAGGACTTTCTTGAATAGAGAAGATTTCCTCATCAGGGAGTTCAATATCTGAAGATGTATCTTCCACTGAAGGGTGTTCAGCCAAGAAATAAGCCAGAGCTTGGCCCTTTATCGCCTTTTGAGACACACAATAAATGTCGAATTGCTGCAAAATAACTGCCCACCTTGCCAGACGCCCTGTAAGCAATGGACGACTAAGGATGAATTTGAGCGGGTTATTGCGAGATACCAATTGGACCTCGTGATGTTGCAGGTAGTGTATCAATTTTTGAACTGCAAAGATTAATGCCAGGCAGCACTTCTCAATACTTGAATACCAGGTTTCTGCTTCAAGCATAGTTCGACTGAGATAGTAGAGGCTATTTTCATTCCCAGCATCATTCTTCTGAGCAATAAAGGTACCCAATAATCGTTCTAGAGCTTTCACGTAGAGGATAAGTTGTCTTCCTTCAACAGGTGGCATGAGTACCGATGGACTCAATAGGTATTTCTTGAAAATATCGAATGATTCTTGACATTCTTCATTCCACTGGTAAGTGACTCCCTTCTTCATCAATTTGGTGAAGGGTAAACTTTTGCCTACTAAATTGGCGATGAAACGCCGAATATAGGCTATGTTTCCTTGAAGTCCTCTAAATTAATTCAAATTTTGAGGAGGTGACATACCGAGGACAGACTTGGTCTTCTTAGGATCAAATTCAATACCACGATGGCATACAACAAAGCCGAGAAAGTTTCCTCATGTTACCCCAAAAGCACATTTTAAGGGGTTCATCTTCAAATTATGTTGTCAATGCTTGTGGAATATGACTTCCAAATCAGCCAAGTGATTAGAACATTGTTTGGATTTGACTACCAAATCATCTACATATCATTCAAAAAAATTACCTAAGAAGGGTTTGAAGATAGGATGCATGGAATGCTGATAAGTTGCACCTACATTCTTTAAGCCAAAGGGCATTAACCGGTAGCAAAACACACCTTGAGGGGATCTGAAGGCTGTAGATTCCTCGTCTTCTAGGGCCATTCAGATCTAATTATATCTAGAATATCCATCCATGAAGGAAAGTTCTTCATAGCCAGCTTTTTCATCAATTAAAAGTTCTGTAATCGGAATTGGGAAATCATCCTTAAGACAATGCCGATTAAGATTTCTGAAATCGATGAAAACTCTAATTTGCCCATTCTTTTTTTACATGGACAATATTAGCCAACCACTTGGGATATTGAACTTCTCTGAAAAAGTTAGCTTTGATAAGCTTATCCTCTTCAGCTTCAATTTTGGAAGCATAATTTGGGTGTGTTCTTCTCACGGCTTTCATAAATCCTCGATGTTCTTCTGGTAAACCCAAATGATGAGTAGAAACTTCAGGATCATGCTCGGGAATTTCTGTATAGTTCCAGGCAAATATATCTCTATTTTTCTTTAGAAAATAAATATACATCTCTTACTCTTCAAGAGTCATGGCCGCACTGATTAAAGTGGGGGCGTGGATCTTCTTTTGTACCCAGATTTATTTCCCTGAGTTCATCCACAGTGGTAGAGATACCATCTTCAAATGCTGGAGGAGCATCTCTGAGATCTTCATCTTCTTCTTTATCATGTGTTATTTATTCCATTTCTACTTGCATAGTAGATGATAAAGTATAATTTTCATGATCAGAAGAGATGTCAAAATAGCATATCTTGAAGAAGAAGCTTCCATTTCCGACCCGATTGATGATGAAGGGTCTTCTTTGGGTAATAAAGAGGAGATGATGGATTGAGAAATGACATCATTGTTCACCTTGGATGTTGCTATAACTTCTTTTGGACTAATTGGTGAATCATAGACTTATTGGACTTCAGTAGTTGAAATGAAGACGTCACCATTTGTGCTTTCATCACTGCTTGGTAGATTACCAATTTCTCCCATGTTGTCTGGCTCGATTGCTGTAATTGACATTATGGATCTTTCCATAAGAGTATTTTAATTTGGGTCTATATTTTCAATTTTACTGATGGGCAATACATAATCTCTACTCACATGTGTAAATGGATTTACTGGAATTTTCTCCAAACCATATGGAGCATTAACTTTGGTAATCTCCTTTGTTGTGGATTTCTCCCTTCCCTTGATATGATATAATTCCGCCTCAATGTATTGAGACTCACATGTCTTGAACGAGGCCTTATCACCATACAATGTCCCAACTTGACCAACGACACAATATTTGAGGCATTGATGGTATGATGAAGGGATAAACACCTGCTGATGTAGCCAAGGTCTTCCATGCAAGATGTTGAAGGCTGAGTGTTGATCAACAACCATGAAATCTGAATTGGATACAGGATCTCCAAACTGAGTTTTGAGTGTAACTTTTCCTTGTGGTTCTTGTTTATTTTTATCATATCCTTGTAAAATCATGATAAAAGGAGATAAATCAGATTCTGTGATCCCTAATCGACAAAGTGTACAAATGGGCATGAGGTTGACTCCTGAACCATTATCAATGAAAGTTCTTCAGACATCTACACCATTGACCCTGCCAGACAAGCACAATGGTCTAATATGTCAATGCACAACATCATCTTCATCTTCATTAGTAAAAGATATTATTGCATTGAATTCTGCAGGATTATTCTCTATGTGATAGACTTCAGCTGCAGCAATTTCAGTTTCAAACTCTTGAGGACTTGACAAAGCCTCGATGAGTGCTTCTTGGAGATCTTTTGACAGATTCAGAGCATCCAGAATTGATAACTTGGATGGTACTTGGGCGAAGTGTTTAAATATATCATACTTTTGATCCAGAGGTCTGCGTTTCCCAATAGGAATATGTGGTTTATCAGGTACCTTGGAAGCAATTGATTTGGATGTTGATGCATCTTCTATCGCGATAGGAGTTTGTAATATTCCTTGTTTTGGAAGATTAGACTTATTAGATCCATTTAATTGTTGAGAGGAAGAAGATGGAAACTTCAACCGGTCGTCCAAAATAACTATGCCAGGACTTAATTTGCTATTGGTAAAAGAACTTGCTTGTCATTTCTGAGCTCGCTGAAGGGACCTGCCACGAGTTTCTACTGCGTACACTATTCTAGCAGGGGTAGAATTGGAATAGTGGATTATGAAAGATCCATGTCTTCCCCTGTATCTTGAGCCCCTGGAACTTCATCTAATGCCCCTGTTTGATACAGGGAATTCAGGCTCATTGAAATCAAAACTGCAATTGACATATGGATCTGTTAATTGAATAATATTAACAGAACCAAAGATTAACTCTTCTTCTGATAAAGACTCTGCCTGATTAGCCTGTTTAGGCTATGCCGTTTGGTGGGGCGGTGCCCGTGGATTTGAAGTATATGGCATGAAGTCCGCCATAGTCAAAGACAACTTAGGATTTGACACATACTCATATTCTTCTGATTCCTTTTCATTCTTTGAATCATGCCGTTTCTTTGAGGACTTTCCCTCTGACGAAGAGGGTTTTTCTGCAACATTCATGGTAGAAGATAAAATAGGTTTCTTTAATTGTGTTTGCATAATAACATGAGTTTGGTTGATTGTCTTTCTGACCATCCAATCATCATACTTCTGTGCATTTGTTCTTTTTACTTATTTCCATTCGCCTTCCTCCTCTGGAGCTATAACAGTAACACATGCTACCTGAGCTGAAGAGCATTTCAGTTTGACTTGTGCCGAGTCGACCATCTTTTGTAGGAGGTCTTTGAAGAAAAAACACTCTTGGATGGGATTCCCCAATATTTGTTGAAAAGGGAAATATTTGGGACGAAATTCATCTCCTTTCTTGTTTGGCATCTCGGGCATTGGAAATTGATCCAAATTGTTTTCCGAAGTCGAAATGAAATAACCAGTAACTTGTTCATTTCGTAAAGAGTATGTTTTTCTCTTCAGATCCTCAAATTGTTTTCGTCTTTGATCTCTTTGATCGTCTAGATGAAACAACCTTTGTTGTTGGCGCTCAGGAGGAGGATCCCTTCGAGAAGATGAAGGTTTTGAGGTAGAAACAGGTACAGGTGCTTGTTTAAGCATAACTGTAGAAATTTCTACTTTACCCGTTCTCCTTCCTGGAGCTGATGGAATTGCACGAGATTTAGCCTTAGCCTGTATAAGGTAATCGTCAATCTGTTGAGCGATTGAAGTAAGGTCTCAAAACCCACCTGTGTATTTCATAGGGATTAATGGCGTGCATAATTCGCCACACAGATTTTCCACACAGATTGGAAACAATTCCTCTTGAGGGAGTTCTAAGCTTAAGGAATATGTTAATCCCTTCCAGCGAGCAATGAAATCAGAGACCCTTTCATTCTCCCTTTGCTTACAGTTTGTAAGATCGAAAACTATTGTCTTTGGAAAAGTTGATCTGAACAGAAGGAGGAATTTTTGGCGAAGATCCTCCCATACAGTAATTGATCGGGATTGCAAGATTCTATACCAGACAAAAACTAGTCCTTGCATGGATCGCACAAAGCATCTGAGTTTCATTGCTTCTTGCTTCTACGGAGTTCCCATCGTAGGATTGCAACAAGACACGTAATGCGTCAAATGCTACTCAGGATCACCTAATCAATAGAAAATAGGGAATACAGGGTTCCCAAAAATGGATAGAGAAGAGATTGAATCTACCGATTCAGGGTAAACTTTATTTTCTGGTTGAACATGCGCACATTTCCCTTCCATAGTTTTGAACCGAGCTATTAATGACTCAATAGCAGTTATTAACTTTTGAGAAACATCCGGTTGAACTTGGACATGGGTAGGTGCAATGACTGGAGCTTGGACAAATGTGGTGGTTGGTGCTGCAACTGATGGTAGCACTGCCAACTATTGTTGCACTTGACCCGTAGGATTATACCTGTGAGCGTGTACTGATAGAGGAGGATATTCTTGATCCATCTCAGTAGATGCAACAAATTCATTTGGATGACTGACTCCAGCATGATTATGAAGAAGACTACTATGAAGTAGTTCTGCATTCAACCTTCTTAATTCCATCATTTCTTCCTCCTGTTGTGAAAACCTTTGCTCTAGTGAGAGCGATTGACCTTTTCCAGAGGAAGGATATGTAACATGGTTCTTTCCCTTCCCTTTATTGGATCCTTTTCGGATAGGGGGATGTGGGTTACTCGAAAGATTATCTAGGTTCTGAGTAATCCTTTGATTTTGTGTATGCACACCTTATACATTTGTGTCGGTGCATACAACTTCTTGAGTAGGATCCTGTTCATCTGAGTGCCCTGAGTGAGCTTCATCTGGTGGATCAACAACAACGGCGTTGATGACATTGATTGATAAATAACTCATCGCATCCCTTCTATCATCATTTCTGTGATATTGTCTTCTTCCATGTCTTTGATGAGACATTACCTTTTGTTGATTCGATCCCTCAAGAACTTCTTGACAAACCATAATTTGGAGGGAATCTCCTGATAATTTTTCTCTTTGTTTCTCTCGAGGCTTCTTCCCCAATCGAGTAAAGACCGACTTTCTCTGAGGAGGGGATTGGTGATTTGAAAAAGTCCCCAGTCCGGTGGACTGGTGCTGTTCCTGCTGTTTCCGCTCAACTCCTCGAATCCTATTTGCTGATTCCTAGGGTTGGTTTAAAAGAGTCCCCAGTCTGGCAAGCTAGCTTGGCTCTTGACATGATATGTCTGGGAATTTCATAAAAGCTCTCCTAATCTTGCGAACCTTAGTCTGGAAATTAGCTGGATGCATTAACCTGTATCCACTTTTATCACCTGGTTCAAAAGACAGTTGGATGATTTCGGACACTTTTGTCACTTGATTATGTGCTTTCTCCATACGAGAGGCCTGTTCAATATTCTCATTTGCTTGATACAGGAGTAATTGAACAACTTGTTCTCTGTATTCTTTATTTTAAGAGGAACTAGTTGAGGCATGTTCTTGGAAAATATTTTGATTACAAACAAAGCCCATTGACTGTGGCCAGCCATGGGCAATAACTTTTCATGATACCATTTTCGGGAGGCTTTGCTGACTGGAGAGCACCGTGAAATGCGGTGCTCAATGAAAACCCCATCCTCTGACACAAATACCAGATGGGACATTGGAAATTAACTGAAGCAATCTTCTTAGTGCACCAAGGCATGAACGTTGAAGGGATCTCTGCTTCTTTTCAGCCTTCAGATATCGAGAGACTGATAGAGATGCCAAATCAATCTGACGTTCTATCCCTTGTATTATCATAAGATGATTTTCATATTCATCATATGATAATACTTTCTTTTTCAACTGACAAAGAGTTTTCCATATGTTGAGACGAATATCATGAATATCATTTTAAGTAAACATTTCTGGAATGTCATATTGAGAGTCAGTCAGAGGCCAAAACATGACTGGTACTTCACCTTTCGATAGTTGTTTTCTCATGTTCAGAATTTCCTCTTTATCATTTGATGAAGATTCTTCTACCTGATTTGACCAGAGTTGGTGTTTCCTTGTTGCTTCATTGGATTCAATATGATTGGTAGAGAAATCATTGATCAAACTAGATGATTCATGACTTCGGGGTGGTTCGGAGAATGACCTACACCCTGGGCTATCTTCTGATTGAGAAAGTATTTCACCTGCTAGCAATGTTGCATCAAACATGACTGGTTTTGATTATTTAAGTGACTCAAGATAAGAGGGCTTTCTCGGCACTAAATTTTCCACTAGAGCATTTTCCGAGCAATGTGCATCACTACTGCAGAGAGGACTTCCGCAGTGAAATTAATCATCATAGGGAGGACCACCATAATGGGTTAGAGTAAAAGATGATATCTCTTTCTCCTTGGTCTTCTGACCACATAGAGGGTTCCTGTGGCTCTCATCTGAAGATGAAACTTCGAGATCGACCGAATTTTCATGCGGCAAGCCTTCATGAGGAAGTGTATATTGAAGACCATCATAATTAATGTTCCCACTAACGGGAAATGAGGGAGTAGAATCTTGAATTTCAACAGATAACTTTTTGAGGGATTCAAGAACTCCAACATCGAGAAAGGCCTTGTTACAGATTGGATCATGATCTCCAGACTGTGCTGGGTGGGTCTTTTTCTTAGATGCCTTCTTACTCGCCTTGGAAACCACTTGTTGACAAATGTGGATACTCTGAGTAGGTGTATGTGCCTGATCAGGAAAGATGGCCAGGTTAGGCTGACGATCTCCACTCAAATCATGTGTATGTGCCTGACTTGGTTGTCCGTATGATATGGGGAAGTATACCCCACAACCCTCTTGGACTAGAACAGATGTGTGTGTCTGTTCCAGAGTGAATTGTTGATGTGTCACTCCACTGGTAGGGATAGTTTTATGTGTCTTTCCCTGAGATGCTTCTGAAGTTGTTATAATATCCTGGAAAGCATCCAGAATATGAGAAGGGATTTTCTTCTCCTCTTTCACCATTTATAGAATATGCTTGGTGACTTCAGCTGCCGGAACGGGGATATACGTCCATTATGGGCTTGGATTAGGTGTATGTGCCTGCTCCTGTCCTCCTTTTCTTATTATTGAATCATAACAGTACTCAAGTGTAGGGGCAGAGAGTTGAGTCTGCCTCTTATTTGTTGTCGGGGCTTTTGATTAACTTCTCAAAATGCTACCAAACGTGACTGTTGGTAGGCTTGATTAGTACTAGCAGGTGTATGTGCCTGCTGATTACAATTCGCTGAACGTAGTTGACAAGATTCATCATATGTAGTTAGACGAGCCTGCTGACTAGCTGATGATGTATAAAAAGGTGAATGTTCCTGCCTATAGTACTCTGCCGGAATTACCTAGCGGGATTGGCGTGATGCTGCCAGACGAGTCTGCTGGACAACAGAATTAAAACGGGCAGGTGTGTGTGCCTGCTCATTGCTTTCCACCATGTTAGGTTGGTGGACTTATCTGGAGATGGCAGAGATGAGATCCTTCTCACTGTTAACTGGACTTCGCCTCTGGTGATTCATCTTTCCAGCTTGGGTTCGAGGAACCTGAGCCGAATGCCTGGAGTTGGTACCCTCATCATGTTGTGGGCGCACTACCGCACGAGTCTAGCGGTGATTGCTGGTGGAAGCCCTTAAGAAGGACTCTTGTTTGCTTGAATTAAGGCCCTGAGGGACCTGATCATTCAGCTCCACATAATAAGGGAGCGAATGGTGATTACATTCCGAGGATAATGACCCGAAACGGTTGGAGACGGTATTCTGTACCGCCTGCTTCTTGATCATTGGTCGTCATTGTATGGATGACCGGTGTGAGTTGTTCACTTAGAGGGATTTTCGGGCAGCCTCCAGAGTTGGGATGGTACCATGTTGAAGGTACTCTTTAACTAGCATATTTGATATCCAGCGTTGAAGACGTTGAGTATGTGATATCGTCCTCAGAGTGGATGATGATCTAACAGGGGTAGCAGCAGTATTCACAGGTGTGAACTTGAGAGCAGCCATTCTATAAATGCATATGTTCTTAGAAAAGAGTGCATGTTTGATATAACAGACGTAATCAAGATAAATTCAGCCACTACATCTTTTGGATGAGCACATATGTCAATGATTTTTTTGTTGTCCCTCTTATTGAGTTTTAAATAGGATCCTAACAAATAGGTAAAACATCATTTTAACTTGGATAAGGATTCACGTCGGGTTCACCATTTTTGTTCCCCCTCGGAATTTCGGGATGACCTCCTTGATGGGAGGTTCAAACATTCCGATCGGTTTCTAATGGGTTTGTTCGTAGAACCAGAAACATCCATTGATTCCACGTCCATTTGGACCTACATTCCAAAGGTAGGTTCTCATTAGTTTGTGTACTGATGAGGCTTAGTAATTTGCATTGGTCGAGAGGATGGGAGGTCGGACTCATCACACCGTTTTGAGGGTAATTATTGTCTACTCCGAGACTCTCTTTATAGATTTAAGTTATGTTCCTGAATCCTTATTACATTACCAAGTATAGAATGTGTTTTCCTTCAGATTTGACAATCAATGATTAAATATGTAGGAAATTTGGAGAATCTTTTATATGTATTCGAGGTTCATAATTGATAGAGAATCATCTGTATTTATTAGAGATTCTTGGTCAATGGTATCCTTCGACACATTTATATAGAATTCTCTTGGTCATTATGATGACCATGCTTGTTTTAAAGCCACTCAGTGGGGAACTTGAAGTTTATTGTCATTCATAAGGACATAGATTATTTCAGAGTTCGGATAGAACCCGCAGATGGGCTACCTACATATCCTTTATTTTAGAAAAGGAATCAGAACCCACATAGTTTGAGTAAGGGAGTATGATGTTTATGATTGATGGCTCAAAGAAGGATTTCATAATTACTTTTACACTCTAATCTCACGTGAGTCATGTTCGGTGTGAGAAAAAATAGGTATTGGTAAAAATTAGACAATTGTGCCATGAAAGATGCAATCATAAGAAATAATGTGGGGATTATGTATTTATGACTTCCCAGATAAATGAATATTAGGATTTAATTCAGGAAAGAAATCCAGGAACAGGGTCCACAAAGGTATATGTGCTTCACGGATATTTTAATACTCTATCATGGGGCTTACTCTTGAAAAAGGAGGCCCAAATTAGGAGATGACTTATGATTGGTTTTTTACTCCTAAGAAGGAATCCCAAATCAATGGTAAATTTGGACTGGTTAAGAGAAATTAAGAATGGGGCTTACTCATGAAAAGGATGCCCAGGTTAAGAGACATGAAAATTTAAGGGACTTGGGGATTACTCCTGAAGAGGATGCCCATATTTGATATTGGTACTTATTCCTGAAAAGGAGGCCCATGTTAAAGGAATTAAGGTTTGGGGCTTACCCCTAAAGAGGATGCCCAGATTAAGGGACTTGGGGATTACTATTAAGAAGGATTCCCATGTTAAGGGACTTGGGGATTACTCTTAAGGAGGATTCCCAAATTAAGGGACTGGGGATTACTCCTGAAAAGGAGGCCCAGGTTAATGAAATTATGGTTGGGGATTACTCCTGAGGAGCATGCCCATGTTATGGGATTGGGGCTTACTCTTGAGGAGGATACCCAAATTAGAGGAATTGGGCTTACACTTGAGGAGGATGCCCAAATTAGAGGACTGGGGCTTACTCCTAAAAAGGAGCCCCAAGTTAATGAATTCTGTCATCATAAAGGATGAGGTTGAATGAATGAAATCTCAATCTTTAGTGACATAAAGATATGTAAATCACTAGGAATTGAGAGATATGCCACAAAATTCCTTTCAGATAAGGAAGTGAAATTAAGAAATCATTCCATTAATGGATTTTGAAGAGTGTCTTGAAGACTGAATCTTGAATAGGAGAGGTGCAATGGCTTAAGAGGGGTGAAATGGGAAAGAAGGGCACCCAAAAAAGGCAGGGGCACACAAGTCCTGGCAGGCGCGCAGGTACTGCGTAGGCGCGCAAGTCCTGGTCGCGCAGGTATACCTACATGACACATGGGTACTTGCAAGATTGTTAATCCGCAGGGTAATACTTGAGCGACTCTTGGTTAAAGCCTTTAGAATCTTATTGATGTTCTTCCAGAAGAGGGGTGCACATGTTTTTTTGAAAGAGTAAGGCGGCGCACAAGTGTGGCCATTTCCCTTATGGGCTGCCCACTCAGGCGCGCATGTGTTGATGATTTTGAACACATAGGCCTTCCTCCCCCTCTTTAGAACTTCTGTTCTAGGTAAGAAATTACCTAAGAAGTGTTTCAGAAGCTTTGAGAAGAGACTAGGGCACCAGGAGCTGAAATCTGAGTTTCTGGAAAAATTCCCTCCACAAATGGGGGGCCCACAGGGTCTATTTATAGGTAGTTGAAGACCCCAGATGGTTATCACTTAGGTCACACAAGTCACTTGCACGACTATTATGCGTCACACAAGTGGACTTGCGTGACTATGAGGGAACTTGCACGACCTATGGTCAATGTTCTCTTTGTTCATCACTTTATTGATTTTTGATGTTTTCTTCAAAGGCTGAATCAATATGTGCTAAGTCATTTCCATTTTGCAATCTTTAGACTCTATGACGGAAGGAGCATTAACAATTATGCTAATATGTTTTTATTCATGATCATTTCATTTGTTAAGTGTTTCACTAACTATGAAATGAACCAGTATTCAACCTCTGTATCTTAATCTATTTACTGTTCAAGTTTTGAATACTCATACTCAGTAGTGGTGGAGTTTTATCTTCTTATAATAAGATTTATATATTTCAGTTCCCTATTAAGTAACAATAATTTCATTTAAAATCATTTTTATAAAGTTTTCATTTGTCTTCCATATTTGGTAGAGGTATACAGATAAGAGTACATAATAGATAAAATCACTAAGCTCATGTTGTATTTCAATTCTGTCTTGCACTAGTGGATTCCTATATCCCAAACCATATACATCATTGTGTTATTTTCATTATTTATTTCCAATTCTTAATTTCTTTTATGGGAGAATAAAAAAAGTATTTATATAAATGGGGAAGAATTGTTTCTATAAAACTTTTAAATAAAAATAATTCACCCTCCTATAGTGTCTTCATATTCGTTATTCTGACCTAATAATTGGAATTAGTGGTTGGGATCCATTTGATATATTTATTTTTGGAAATCCATAAATATTCTAGTAATTATACTTGATACAAAAAATTTATATGTGAGGTTTTACTAAATTGGTTATATTTATTTTGACTGTAAAATGTTATTGTCTAAGATACAAGAAAAGATAAATCTAAATGAATGATCATAGAGATTGTATGTCAATGATCCATACACTTTATTTTAATTGTGATAATTATGGACACTAGAAATCAAGAATGGCAATTTATTAGAAAAATCATTGAATAACTGTTTATTTAATGGTATTAAAGCCCCATTAAATTCATGAAGAAGATTGAGAAAAATAGAATGAAGATAAAGGGAAAAAATATTATATTAAAATTAAAACTACGAATGTCATCTTATATGGATTAGTAACTAATTAATTTCGTCGAGTCTCTCCGTTTTTTACTACACATGAGATGTTGATGACCAGTTCTGTTACCTAATAAATAAAGGAAAATTTTATAAAACTACGGTACAAAACTGAAAAAATGATATTTGAGATTATTAAGATACATGAATATTAAAGGGCCACTCAGATTGATGGATGTTTTAAAGTTGTTTTCAATTATATTTTTCCATTGATAGATCTAATTAATCAACCAGGTCATGATATAATGGTACTCAAATTTTTACCCACTAAGAGGAATGAAATATCTACTTATATTCATCAATTGACACTAGTTAATGAATTTAAAATTAAATAAATAATTAGAACCTTGATGTTGTATGAATATGAGATCAATGATGAAGCTAATAATAATATTTCTATCACAAAGGTTGATGATGAAGTTAAAACTACTATGAAAAATTTATACGATTCTTGTTATGAAAATTCAAGTAAAGAGTTATCATATATTAGTAAAAATATATGAAAACTATACAATTGGTTAATGAAAAGGTATAAAGAATATAAATTCTATGAATTCAAGGATAATGGTAACACAAAGTCTTATATACTTGTGATTAAAGCTAGAAATATTGATAATTTTAAAATGAGAGGTAAGATGTTCTTGGTGGCCAACTGGAGTGCTACTTTTGATTTAAGTAATTAATTCATTACAAACACAGAAGCTGGTCATGAGAATAAAATGGTACGTCTAAGTCTTATGGCTCATGCTAATGAGTCACACACTTCTTACTCTAAAAATTATGAATCATAATTTATTTATGATTAAATTAATAAATATTGTAGTATGCTTCAACAAAATTTTGAATATTTAAAAAAGGATAATATAAAACATAGAATATCTTATGGTAATATTTTAGCTGAAAAATTATTATTATCAAAACTAATTATAGATTAATGATTTAAAAAAATCTAAATTTTAATTTATTTTTAATTAAAGTAAAATTAAGGAACTATTAGAAGAAGATAATAGATTAAAACATGCCTCTAGTATAAGGAGAAATCTATTTGAATCAATTTTGTAGAAAAAATAAAATTCATAATAATAATATTGGGATTGGTAGTAATAGAGAAAAACAAAAATTATATATAAATTATTTTTTTATTCTCTAAAAAATCAAGATAATAACTACTATTAAATGTTTTTACCATGGAGTAAAAAACCATTATGCTAATGAATACTATTTTTATAAAACTTCAATTTTGAGGTATAAAATTAGTTCATTATTTGAATGAATTATCTTTTCTTAATTATGCAACCTCTTCTCAAAATAAATAGATTTGGTTACCTAAGTATTTTATTAGTGAAATATCTAGACCCAAAAACCGTATGCATACAAAAAGGAACCAGTGTATTTTTACTTTTCAAGTATGCATCAGTAGACTTCATTATTATATAATTAAGTGGATTCATTAAAATAATAGAAATTTATTATTTTTATATTTCTTATTATTATAAATTGAAATTTTATTAGTGATGAAACTATTAATTTAAAAAGTGTTTATTTCTATTTTAATATTTGATATAAATTCATTAACTATTTTATATAGGGAGAGAAAAACATATAGATATTTTATCTTTCATTCTATTACATTTAATTATCCTTATATTTATGATGTTAATATTTTCCCACAAAATCATTTTATTTGATGAATAAATCATTGGAACTATTTCTATTACATCACATATACTT
This sequence comes from Viscum album, assembly GCA_963277665.1. Classification (NCBI taxonomy): domain Eukaryota; kingdom Viridiplantae; phylum Streptophyta; class Magnoliopsida; order Santalales; family Viscaceae; genus Viscum; species Viscum album. Next base: position 164,752,712 of record OY728165.1, on the reverse strand, counting down.
CTTAATGATTATCTAATTTCATATTAAGATATGCAACAAAATAGGTAAAGTATTCTAATATGATTAAAAATTTTATTATTTTTTTAATTCGGTAAACATTAATTTATAAATATTATTAAGACTAGTTTTTTGGGATAAGTTATAATTTAGGGGAGTATATTGTAATTTAATATTTTAATTTAAAATAAAATGAATAATGAGAGTTTTTTTAAAGAAAAAATACGTTCTCAATTAATATTTAATTTCATATTTTTAAAAAAAATTGTTTTTCTTATAAATTTTAATCAATTTGGTAAATTTAGTTTTTAAAAAATTGTTTACATAAAACTATATTTTAAACTAAAAAATTAGAAATGATTACTCCATATTTTTCTTGAGAATCTGAAATGTCCCCAAAGAACCTTTCGAATGAAACCATTATTCTTCCTCTTTCGATCCCTAAATTATTATCTATCCCTCAAAAACCATTTTTCTTCCTTCTTTGAAATTAAAATCACAAATAATTCTAGAGAATCCATTCCAAGTGGCATGAAGAGACATAAGACATCATGTTTAAAGAAATTATATTCTTAAAGGATATATATTAAAATTTTCAATAAATTGATTAATTTTTCATAAATGTTCTAAATGAATTATGTAAATAAGGTAATTCATTTTCTTATTCTATTAATAATCTATTTGGAGAAAATTTAGTTTTTTGTTATAATCAGAAGAAAAATATTCTAGAAAATATTCGAAAATATTATATTTTAAAGAACAATAAGTTCAATATTCTAAAATAGTTAAAGTTGAAATTCCCTCAATTGAGTTTTTTCCATGTTTAATCATTTTAATGAATAATTAGTGGAGATTCATAAAGATGTAAAAAAATATAGAAAATATTATGAAGAGATGAAAAAACTTTTGTTTCAAAATTAGATTTTGATACTCATCAAATTAATTATAAAAGTTTTTTATAAATATCTATTTCTAAAAAAAAATTGTTGTGTTTAAAGAGGAGATGATAATTAATATGAATAAATTAATATGTGAAGCCTTAATTAAGTCACATCATATTTAGATAAAAGAGTTTTTTTTGATAAATAGTCATCTTATTCAATGATATATTAATGATACATAAATGATCATAATAGAAAAGAATTTGTATTTAGAGTTTTAGCTAATGTGAGTAAAAAAATTCAATATTTTTATTTTAAAGATGAAATTTTCATCCATTCCAAAATTTACAATTATTTTCAACCACCATAACCTTTCCAAATTCAATGGATTTAATGTTTTTATTTCTCTCAGATAATGTGTATTATATAAACAAATATATATATATTTCATAAATAAAATGGCTATTAATCAATTTAATAATTAATTTTTTATGCCTTAAAATATGGAGAAATGAATGGGGAAAATTTATGGGGAGAGGTTAAAAAAAAGAGAAATTTTGAGAAATAAATATTAGAAATGTATCCAAATTACTATATAAAAATATATAAAATATATATGAGAGAAATTTCATTGTAAAAATATTTTAATTTATGAGCGATACTTTTTATTGAATTTTACTTATTCTCATATTTGTAAAACTTCATTTCTTGTTTATGTTTATGTAAATTTTTTTATCGGTTTTTTTATCATCGAAATGGGTATATTATTGGGAATGTGTTGGTCTAAAGTTTTTGTTAATTTATCATTAATGTTGATGCTCATAAACACCGAAATCAATGTTTCTAATGAAGTTACTACAAGTGTTTTTAAGGATAATAATAATTGGAATAATAATTTTATTCTATAACCATTTGAAGAATTTAATCCAATGGAAGGTTATTTTATTTCTCAAATTATACATATTTTAGATGTGTTTATTTGATGTATGTATATACTCTTTATACACTACATTTTAAGAGAATTTGTTTTTGTATGACCTACATTTAAAATGATCATAAGGATCATGAACTGTAATTTTAGAAGAAAATCTACCTTTATGGAAAAAATGTACGGTTCACCATCCATACTTCTGTAATCAACCACATATCGTTAACTATTGTTTTGAAGTTTATCTCTATATTGAGGTACCCTAAGATTTTCTTGGTTAATTATAGAGTTTTGAATTATGGATTATTTTCATGTTTTCAATAGTAGACTTTCCATAAATAAGCATGTCCTTAATTTCATTAAATAACTATTCAAAGGATTATATTTTATTGATTACACTATTATTATTTCTAAGATGATATATACATTTATTTGAATATTTAAAGTTCAAAATACTCCTGATCTATCATGAAATATTTATGGAGATATTTTAATAATGAAATTTGACCATCATGATAAATAATGAGTGTTTATTATTTAGAAAAGAGACATATGTGTGTTTGAAAAACAATAATGTATCTTAACCCCAAGAGAAAAACTTTTGATGCATACATTTTTTAATTATTATTTGTTGATTTACATAAATATTTTTGTGGCTATTGTACTTATTTGTTATTATTTTTCATAAGTTTAATAAATAACTTATCAAAGCTACACTTAAGAGACATACATGTTTGATCATATTTCTGGGGGTTTCTCTATGAATTTTTAAATAAATCATGTTTGACTTTGATGAATATTCTACTTCTCCGTTTTATTGAAGATAATTTAAACTATTAGTTGAAACTAAAAATATTTTATGAAGTAGTATTAAACCAATTAATATTATTTTTTTACTGTTGACGTGTTGAATACTCAAACATAGTAATGGGGGAGGGTTATATTATCATTCTATATTGTAGATATTTCAATTCACTACAAAAGTACAAGAAGGCCTTGTAAAATCATTGTTGTAATGGTGTCAACTTCCTATACTATATTTTTGAGGTCTCAAGATTAGAGTAAATGCCAGTGAAAGTCACCGAGCCTTCTGAGTAGATAATTTATAGTATGGACTAGGGGGTTTATGTGCCCTGAAACACAATATATCACTTTGTTATTTTATTTATTTATTTTTTGCTTCATACATATCTTTTAGAGATAATAAATGAATCATTTTATTTAGAAGAGGTATGTATTATTTCTAACATGTTTTCAAAAAACAAAATTCACCCCCTCTCATGTATACATCAATTACATTCAAACTAAGTATTATTTTTCTCTTTAGAAAACATACACCTATCCTCCTATCCATTGAAAATAATAATATTTCTATTAGTGTGCCTCTATTTCAAAATAACAGTATGATAGTTTCCCATTATGATGCAGGTCTTTTTTTGAACTTCCTTGCATGTCTTGAGTAACATGGTTGACTCAAAAAATGTATATTTCAACTATGAACATACACTAATGATACATCTATGTTCCATAATTCTTCTCCACCTATGTTTTCCATCATAGAGATAATAATTTTTATCCCCTCATCATTTCTAAAACAAATAACTCCATTAATATTATATTTGATACAGATGAAAATTAATTATTTAACATCATGTGGGTGTACACCCGGAATCTAATATTAATTTATTATATCTATCTATTACTCTCAATAAAATATCTGCAATGTGGAATTATTCCACTTCACTTTTTGTAACCCACCACTGATGTTTAATTTTATTTGATGATGACCTACCTTGTTTAAAACAACCGACTACTTCAATTTATAATTCCAATTTAAATGAATATGGGGTTTGATAGTGTTTACTAAAATAAACTCTAAGAGTAAATTATCACAATAATCTATATAAATATTATTATTTAAATATTAAAACTGTAACATAGCAGTTGGATTGGAGGGTATGAATATGAGTTAGGACATTATGAAATATATATATAATCTCTGCTACTAAAAATATACTTACAATTTATTTGGAAATAAGTACTTAATTTTGAATTATAATAATGAAATCGTATAAGGATAAAAACAGTTAAGGATTAAATTGATTATTTTTCTAATAAAGAAATTTTATTTTATATTATGTACTTCCACTTAAACGATAAATTAATAAATATTGTAAATTAAATTTTATTAAAATTATTTCATTTTTTTCTTACAATAGCAAATTTATTTTATGGTATATTTTTTATTATTTTTCTAAAATAGATTATTTTTGTGTGAATAGTGAATAATAATGATTTTTTTAATAATATCATTTTTATGATATTATCATGACATAATAATAATTTAAAGTTAATAAAAAATTAGATAAATCATATATTAAATAGGTAATATAATTCATTTAAAAATATAAATTTTAACTAGGAAATGATGTTTGACATTTCAGAAATCTAAATAATGATTTTATTCAAATGAAAACCTATTTTTGGTTCTTCTATTTTCATCTTGTTATCAAAAGGTAACTTAATATTTTTAATTGTATTTAAATTAAGATAAATATTATTTTATTAAACACAATCAAATTAATTCATTTATATTCGTCATTATACACTATTTTCATTTTATTTAATTTTTATTCTTAAATCAAATATGTTTCCAAAATTAAATTTTCATTTCATTTTACTGACAAAAATTAAAAATTTATTTTAACCACTACTAAAAATTAAATATTGAAATATGGAATCCATATTTTTATTTACCGTATTAATATTATTTAGCAATATCTATTTTATTTTAGTCATAATGAATAATAACCATTGTAAAAGATTATCACTGATATAATGGCAAAAATAAAGTAAAGGTGTTAAATCGAGGGTTACAACCTTAAAATTTCACAAAACCACTTTTAATTTTTTTAATGAGGTTATTTTTACATCCCTTTATATTATATTAATTAATGGTTTAATCTGGAGTTACATTCCTAGATTATGGCTTCCATTTTATATTAATAAAATTACTTTTAAAAAAAGGTCACTATCTCTCACTTATTGTGCTTTATTATAGATAGAAAAATTATGTTAATGAATATATATAGTAAAAGTAATGGAAAATATCAAATATTTTTTATATTAATTTAAATTTTTTTTCATGGTATAATTACATAAAATGCTTATGTAACGATGATGTAGTCACTGTTTAAATAGGTGAAAATAAAATTAAATAGTATTAAAATATTATAAGTTATTTTATTTTGAAAATATGGAGTCCTGAATTATTTTAATAGTTCAACATTAATGGTAATTAACTTTTTAAATATCAAAATGGAAAATATATTGTCATCTTGAGGTATTTAAATTAAAAATATGTGAATAGTTATGAAAATGTATTTAATGATATTTAATGATAAATTATATCACATAAAGTGAATTTAAAATAAAAAATCATATAATTAATCATGTGGAGAGTAAAATGGTTTATAAAATCATTTACCATTAATTTTTAACAAATTATGATTTTTAAATTACATTTTGACGCATAAAAACTAAGTATTTAGGAAATTGCCATTCATTTTTTTCATAAAAAAAGAATTTAATCTACCCTTTTCAAAGACAGATATCATTTCGGTTTTATCTAAATATATACCCAAATCCCTACCAAAAATACAAATTACATGTCCCTAATACCTAATAGTAATAAAAATTCGCTTATCTAAAGGCCTTAAGCTCAATTGAAAGGTGGTTTTTTGAAGATAGTGGTAAGTGTTTCTAAGCCTCTATCACCTTTCTAAAATATAATTCATTATCAAAAATACATCATAAAAAATATCTTATTTTAATTAAATGAATATTTTTACATGGTATTTAATCTATTATATAATTTTATTATGGTGTATCATTTGTTACCTCTCAATGAATTTGACTCCGTAATATGTTATTAGGTAAAAATACTTGTTTTCCAAAGATAGTGTTTTCATTTTGATTATCCTTTCACTTTTCAAAAGAGATATTATCATATAAAAAATTTATCCTAAATTATTTTTATATGTATTATGTATTATATTTTATAAAACCTTCATATTTAATGAGTTTCCCTTATTTTTATAACACCTAAAAAACATTGCTTAGCGTTGAAGTTTTACACAACTTATGTGAACAATGATGATTTTATTAACTTACGTCTCTCATGGGTAATCATAATAATTTATTTTTGAATGAAAATAAGATGAAATTTTATAACAATTTTATTTATTCTTTTCTACAATATAAAATCACACATTATAAAAATACATGTAAAAGTAAACAAACATTGTTATTTCTAAACATAAAAAATAGCCTTATTGAGAAATTTTTCAGGATGGTGCTAATTTGAAGGCCTATTAAAATTACATAATTATAGATAATTTAAAACATATTAATTTGATAATCTATTATTTCAAAACAATTTTACTAATACCATTGACTACTATAAATATACCACAAAAGTTTCAATATTATGAAATGAATGATCCCGAAACATTAGATGTGAACTATACTGAATTAGTAAATGAAAAAAACATGTTAATAATTGATAATAAAAGGGTAATAAATATGAAAGATTATATGAATAATTTATAGAATTAATTTAATTTAATTACTTATGAATGTAGTGAATGTATGAGGAATTCAGGGTAACGGTAAGAGGTTCCCAAACTAAATTTATTTTTATTAAGTTATTTCACTTATTCATTGACTATTCTATACCAAGATTATTTTTATAAATAAATATTATTATTTAAACCTATATTTCCAACTTTTTTATATTTATTTAAATTTCTTATATTTTATCACCTTGTTGATAATTTTTCACTTCAATATTATGATATTTATAAGGTGTTATCATATGAAATCTTCTTCTTGAGGCATGTTTTGAATTAAAAACCTATTTAAATTACATGGTGTATATTATTACTATTTTTAATGTTATATTATGATCCCATTTTTGATAATTTTAATTCAGTTAATATTTTTATTTTCATTTTCTCTAGAGGTTTTTATTTATGTGTTGTGAAATATTTTGGGGTTTTTAGCCTCAATTTTGAATCCTTGTGATATATTTTATATTGAGCTCTAGGTGTTATTTCATATGGTGTACTTAATTTTCATGACTTATATTTGGACAGAATATCATTAGTTATATTTGTAATATATAGTACAACATCCTCTTTTAACTTCTAATGATCTTTGAATGAAATGTTACAAATCATGTTAGTGTTTACATTTCAATCTCACTTTTATTAGATATCGCTTATTCTTGAATCTTTTTGGTGTAACTATATGATTTTTATCTCTTAATATCTAACTATTGTTTACTGGTATTTTTATTTATAATTTATAAAATTATTCATCCCATTTTCCCCATCTTTGGTTGTAGAATCCACCAAAATTTTATTTATAATAAAATACGGACTTATCTCTCCTTATTGGGTGGGAATCATTATCTTCCATATACATATACTTTATTTAGTTTTAAGAAAGCAATATTCTATATATAAATTATTTCTTAAGGTAATAATATATTAAATTTTAATTTTTTTTCAATTTTAAGGGAATATTTTTAATTATATCAAAAAAAGCCATGAATGAATTTTACCACCGTACTGAACCTTTCCCATGTTTTATCTACTTTTAAATTTATTAAATATTTTATAAAGTATTTATTATTATCATTATTTGGTGAGTTTTTTGGGGGAAATGAATATTATTTTCACAAAAGTTTTGAAAAGGGATTTTAATCCACTTATTTATATTTTTTCTTCAAGTCTATATTTTTATTCTTATGTATAACTTATTTTTAAATTTTTTAATTATAAATAATTTTAAAAATTAATTTCTATAATTTTTATTGAAACTACTAGAAATTTTTTTAATGTTATTTAAAATATTTTTTGAAATAATAATACAAAATACTTAACATATTTTTTTAAATCTCCACTTCCGTCTTCTTATTTATTTTTCAAAGGGCATGTATTTAATAACACACCTTCATTTTTTATTAGTTTATGACCATATTCATACACATTTTATTTATTATCATAAATGTATTCTACACCATTTCTAGTTTTTACTTAACCATATACACATTAAACTATATGGTGTATGTGCCTCATTTTATATAAATCAAATTTTGGGTGGTTACTAAGAAATTAAACTCATTTATTAATTTTTAAAACAATGAAAATCTATAAATATGTTAGTTATATATGGATGCTTATTGACTATTATATTAGGTTGAATATTTATAGGGGAAATATTGAAATTTAATATGTTAGTTTTCTAATAAGAATGTTTACTATTAAGGGATGTTGATTATGTATTGAATTGTTATTCAACTTATTGATAAAAATAATACATTGGACCTAGTACGTGATTGAAGGAGATAAACATTATATATCCCCTCGATGCATCATTAGGTCTCATTAGAAAAACTATCTTGGATATATAGAATATGTCTTACCTATTTATATAGGATGTCTTGGTACAAGGACCTAATGATAATATTATGATGTCACAAATTATGCATTCCATAATTATAAAACAAGTTATTTTTATTCATGTGATTATTTGTATTGTTACATTGGTTAGGTACACATTCCCCTTGTATGCATTTTTTTATATTATATATTTGATTATGTTTTATCTCTATCATATTTTTATGCATTATGTATTTATGTTATCTTCCATTATATTCATTCCATTACTAATTATTTGAGTTTGAAATTGTATATATTCTATTGCTGATGTTATGTGGAATAATAATTTAAATTAAGCTTCTATGAGAGTGTTATGAGTGGAGAGTTTTCAGAAAAATTTTAAAGGCATTTTATGGAATAAGAAAATCTTGGAATAGTTGAAAAATTTCCATTTCATGAGAAAAATATAATTTTTGTTAGGTAAATATTTTCCTAATTCTCTAAAATCTAAACCTAAAAATGTATTGGGGTATGAAAGTGTCTCAATAATTTCATTTATGTTGTAATTATGGAAGTTAAAAATTTGTTCACATAAGTTAGTATTCAAACAATATGTAAATATTATGTTTTTAGCATAGGATCTGAGAGTACTAGTCTCGAGTACTATTTTTTGCAGCACCATATCCTCCCCATCTTCCTCATATTGTAGAAATAAAAATTAAATTTTTTATTTTTTCTTGCACTTGATAATGTTTATTACTACCATTAAATCCTTCTTTTATTATCCTTGACACACTTCATCATAATTTTAATGAAAAAATCATTGCTTTATTTCTAAAACCATTAAAAAATAAATAACCATAAAAATGATATCAAGGGTATGAAATTAATGTCATATATTTTTATATATATATTTATCCCTAAAATATATATTTTCTAGGAAGAATATATTTTTATAGTTCCCCATATTCCCACAATATTAACTGATGTTTGGTTTCTTTTTGTGCATCGTCACAGCTCCAACACCACCATTTGAGCCTCCTCTAAGCCATTTAAAATCACCTCCTTATAGGGAGTGGGTACATAGTGTTTATCGTAAACAAATGTTAATTTCATATTAATATAATCCAAACCTCTTATTTTCCTTTTTCATTTTTTCATTTAAATTTAGGTAATGTGGGAACCTTTTTGGTAGAATCACTATGAATATCTTTTACTTCTTCAATAACCAATTTTCTCAAACATTCTACTATTATTCTGAGATTATGTATTATGTCATTATATTCACACTTAAGTCACTATTACATAAATTATCCTTTGAGTTCCTTAATATATTTGACAATATACATTATAGGATTAGTCAAACCATAAATTATCTAATCATGTCCATCAATATTAATCACTAACTCAAATTCATTTAATGTAACCAGAATTTACATATTTGTTTTTTTAATACTAACATATATTTAATATTTCTTATATTTTTTGGGATATAATGTTTGGTTGCATGTACTACCCAATTTTATTTATTTGTTTTAACTCTATATATGTCAAATTCTTGAAGGGTTTACTCATGACTATCCTTAAGATCAACTTTTCCATCGATTGTTTCATTTTCATTATTCATTTCTTATATATTTTCAGTATAAAAAAAGGCAAGTAATATTTACTATCGTCTATATAATCCTTTTCCCTTCTTTTTCCACTTCCTCAGAGCTATCATCTTATTTAGATAATGTTTCTTCTAATTGAATAACTTATTCTACAATATCATTTTTTCATCATTTATTTTAATGCTTTTTTAATTATTTTTTCTTTCCATCATCATATATAATTTTTAGGTCACATATTAGTATAACATACAACATTTTTTTCAATAATAAAACATGTACAATATTCCCTTTGAATTTGCTTTTGCCCTTTTTGATATTTGAATAATAAGAACACATTATCTCATAAACTTATTCCTTATTAGGTTCTTCTTTGATTGAGAGTTTTATTATAGTATCAAATTTTATATAATAATAATTTACTTTTCACATAAAATGATTATCATTAGTTCTTATTTTAATTGACAAAATATACTATATCGGTTTTACAACATCTCATATTTCTGATCTTTGTATTTAAGGATGCCAACTTTATCATCAAAGTGATGATGTAATCTTATTAAGATTATATTAATTATTTTGATATATTTTAGGACTTCACTAAGTCTAGAAAAATAATCCATAAGAGACTTCACATGATCAGATATTGAATTAATTGTCTCATTCAAGCACATTCAAAAAATCAATTTACTAGTTTTTTTTAAAATTAAATATTTTTTTCATATACTTGTGTATCACATTAAAAAATAATGATATTAATTTCCCATAACATGTCATTAGTGTTTTATAGAATAACCTTCGCATAGATAAGGCTGAAAAAATGGTCCCCCTATGTCATTTATCACTTTGGTGTTGACATCCAAATATTTTTAATCATTATCCAATAACTTCATGCAATCACTAATTCTGATGATTCATAGACTTGCAACCATATATATTGATGGTTCCAAAAAATAGAAGTTCCTTTTAGTTGTAAATAAATTACCACTCTATTTATATTTGATGGATCATTCACAAATTGTTTAAGTCATAAACAAGATTACCTATGAATTTTTTCCATCAAATATTGAAAAATAAATCAGGGAAACAAGATATAATCCTTTTAAAATTAAATTTTAAATTAATTTAAATATATCTAAATAAAGATAAACTCTTATTAGGATATTTATTTAACGATGATATTGATTTTCTTAATCCCTTTTTCATATTATAGTCTCTTTACAAAGAGAATTCACAATATATCTCTTCTAGAGGTGATCCATATGTTTTCCTTTGATATGTGTTCAATACTAATTGATTCCTGATTGAGATAACAATGGATTTATCTTCTTTTGTTATTCATATTGATTACCACAAGTTCCTTTAAGATTAATGGAATCTATCCAATTCTTCTTATTCTTGAGAAGATGTGTGTAGGAGGAAGCTTTAGAGAAATTCATAGTGTACAATGATCCTAAATTCTTGGTTAAAAATTCACAATAGATGTAGACATATATTTATAGAGTTATGGTTATGGTTTATATATTACTTAATTTTCATAAGTAACCTTAAATAATATAATAATCTTTATCTGGACCCATTCCACAAAACAATAACAATAATAGTAATAATAATAACAATATTATTTTTATTTACGTTGTGAGGTGTCTTGAATAATGATACATATTATTTTACCATCTTACCAAATAATATTTTTCATTGGAAAAAATATGTTTCTGGTCATCCTCTTGAAATTTCATCAAATTCCAAAGTAAATATTTAATTCAATATTTATTCATAAATAAATATTTTATTCATAGTCTAGTGAATATATTTTTATTAAATAGTAAATAAATAAAATAAATATTATATTCAAACTATGATGAGTAATTATTTTATAAATATTCAAATAATTAGATAAATTATTTATTATAAATAAATAAATATTTTTGACCCGATGAAAAATAAGTAGTCAATAAATATTATATATTCATTTAATGAAAAAATTGCCCTATAAATAAATATTTATTTGATATTTGTGATCAATAAAACCTAAAAATAATTATTCCTCAGTATTGAGGATAACATTTACTCTAATAATTAAATTCTAGTAGAATTTAATTTTGATCAATGGGTACACATAGTGGGTAAAAATCATAGCTCCATTCTCATTGTCATTAGGTAGGATTTCATAAAGTCCAAGACTAATATCCAGTAAAGAGTTAAGACAGAAATAGAATGAATTTTATGTTACAATGTCGACAATAATACATGAATTCTTACTATGTAATATAATCTATTATTTATATTATATCATCAAGTAAGATTCACACTCGTGTCCTCAACCTATATTATTGATATTTCATTCTTTCACTGTTTGAAATAAACATTTCAATACACCATGTCTAAGGAATTTAATGTTATCATTCCATTTCAATAAAATGGTTGTGATATCAACTTTCATAAATATGGAAGGGAAAAGTCCTTCATCGACTTATTAATTAATAGCACTTCACTTGTGATACACCCAATACATCTAAATTCACTATGAATAATATCATCATGGATTATGAAATACACTAAAGTGTACAAGACAAGACATGAATTAATAATAATATTAAGGTTTAAAGTCTATTACAAATTCTTATAAATAGTTATACCTGAGGATACATCAACATATTGAATTCCTACAAGTGGTCTTGTCTTTATAATCTCATGACATTGAGATTAGAAAATCAAAAATTAATGAGATGAAGTGACATCTACTTATTAGTGACCACACATAAAATTAAGAATACTATGTTCCCTTATTATAGAATGTCATCTGACCGTAAAAACAATATTTAAGTGATTCATCATATAATCTCATGTTTCTCATCCCAATAGGTAACTTATATGGCATATTTTGATGCGAAAAATACCCCTGGAAAGTATCACATTAACATTATGTAGAAAAAAAATCAATATATTATAACGTATTAAAATTAGTATTATATTTTTGGAATATACATGTAATCTAAAGTACAATGTAGCTAGTCCTAGGGAACCAACTCTAATAGGCACTCACATGCACTAGATCAAATTTCAAATGACAGATTTTTTCTCACAATTTAAACATGATTATATAGAGTATGGTTATAACTACAATGACTATAACATTTCCATGACTAGGGATGGGGAATCCACATTTGTATGTGGAAAATATTATCACTATAACATTAATATCTTGGGAAAAGTCCTTATATAGTGATATAATTGAGTATCTAAATCTTATTACCAAGTCATAATCATGAAATCCCAACTAAGTCCATGGTCATTACTTATAAAAATCATAAAAAAGATCTTTATTTTTTAATAATCAATGAAAGGAAAAAGAAATTTCAAAAGCACTTCTTAATCTCGATCAGAAGTTACAACATACAATTATATTTTAGATATAGAATCCACTAGTTGTAATATGTTTTTATGAAATATTACATTATATTTTTGTATGACACTAGATTAAATAGAACTATGTAAAAACAAGTGTTCAATTCCATATATTACTCGTATTGTTACTTATCCAGGCACTAGGGGCACATCCAGTTATAATTTTCAAAGTACATTCATATATTTCTAACAAAAATTCACTGCAGTTATTCTAGATTTGTTTTTATGTTCACCTATTATGGATCAGAAATATAAAATATCAATACATATCAATTAATATTAGTTAATTTCATAGTAAAAAATCTCAAATATCTCTTTATATACCCATGAATATTCAAATTTATGTGTAATTAATAGACATAGATACCCACCAAAGACAATTACCCGAACGATCTTTATACTAACCTTAAGTACCTTCCTGGTCCCCTTTGGATAGTGACTAACACTGAGACATAAATCAAAAACCAGAGGGAATGATTTCTCCCATCCAGAAATAAGATATATGGAATATATATATATATATACACATAAAAAATTTGAAATAAAGTATATAAGTATACTAAAATAAATATACTCTTGAACTAACGAATAAAAAATAGTAGTGATACAACTATGAAGCAGAAAAATAAAACTCCAAGGGAGAAAAAAAATATAAAAACCGCAACTCCATGTGATATATAGAAAATGGCTAACAACCTCACCACCAATAGTTTAATCTAATGTTATACATTCTAAATTTTATTTCCTTAATTTTAGAAATCTAAAAACATTATTAAAACAATATTTTACTAAAATTATATACCTCAAGTGTTTTAACATGTTTTTATTGAAAATATTATTTTATATCAAATGAAGAAATATTTAAAATATAAAAGGAATTAATACCATTATTATTCAGTATGATCAATAATAATGATGGTTTATCTAATGCATTAGATTAGCTTTTTATCACTAGTGGTTAGAATTATTTCATTTCTATCATACTAAAAAAATTCATGACTATCATACTGACATTAGTATATATACATCAAGTTGACCTTTTATCAGTTTATGGGATTGAAAAAATATAGTGAAGTCTACTAGACTATACAATGTTTATAATTGGAGTATATAAATTTTATTCTAATGGATAGAATACCTTAATTTTACTGCAAAGGTTCTAAACCAAATGACATATGAAAATGAAATTATTTTCCTTCAAAATTCAAATCTAGATCACTATGAGTTTTAAAAATGAATGATTATCGAGGACATTAAAACCAACTCATAAATAAGACTATTTAAGGATTGCCTATAAATAGGAGGTTATTTAAATATTTGGGATTTGATTCATTTGTAACCTTATTTAGATATGTTTTTACTCTCATTGAACATATCATTCTAAATTCTTTGTAATTTCATAGAGATTTGATGTTTTAATGAATTTGAGTTAAGATTTTAAATTTCATTGAACACTTCTCATTTATAACAGATATGACCAACCATGGAACTAATCAAGGGATTCCAAGGATAAAAATACAGGTGAATATGATCCCTTATATCATGGGATTATGAGGCTAAGATGATATAGTCTGATAATCATATTGAGTTCTTCCATGGGATTGGAATATAGATATTGATCATTTAATTGAGGGATTTACTTTAATGAAATACAATCATTTTTATTAGGTATTAGAACAGTGGAAATTTTAAGATATGATTTCTAAATTCCTTAACTATTGAAGATAAATACTAAATTCTTTTATGAAGCTTGTAATTATTTCTTAGTTTTATAATATTTTTTATTTCTTTTTCATTCATGTTTTATATTCTACTATGAATAAAATTTTTAATTTTATTTTATAATTTCATTTTTATTAAATGTTTTATCAATGTGACTCTCAGACCAATGACAAACCAATTTATTAGACACTATCAAATTATTATATTAACACATTAATATTTATATGATACCCCTGTCCACTCTTTTTAACTAAAGATTTATAGTTTATTTAATGTTTAACAATTTTAAACTAAAAAACACCACTCTTATAACCATCATATAATATAATTTTCTAACAATTGGTATTAGAGTACGCTCTACATATATACATGATGATTGTTTTAGTTATTTTATATTGAATGTTATAGAGTTTTGTTATAAATCTACTTTTTAAAAAAATTATAACACTAACGTGTGTTTGGTAGAAATGTTTTTTTGAAGTAAAATGTTTCCAAACTAAAAAATGAATATTTTTTCTAGAAAACTCTTTTACAATATATTTCCAAAATATTTTTTTTTCGAACTCAAAATTTTTAATACTTTTTTGGGGTAATATTTTTTTATAAAATATCTTGTAATAAACTTCTTTAAAAAACAATGAATAATACAGTACTAATTCTGAGGAAAATTTTCAAATTCATAAGGTATTATTATCTTTAGTTTATTCATTTATTTGTTTCTTTATTTTAAAAATTTTTTCATTAAAAATTATTTGGTTTTAAAAACATCATTTTATTAAATTTGTTTCAAATCTGACAATTTTTTCTCTAATAAAAATTTTCTTAAAAAACATAAAGACATATAATTTATATTTAAAAACATTCATAAATTAAATCCTCATCATTTGATCAATATATGGTATTCAATCTCAATAGATGTTTTATTTATAATATGAACTGTTACCTTTTGGGCCTATATAAATGAGGGTCACCGTATGTAACACATTGGTTTTTGAGAAATTTTATCCCAAATCTCACCACACATTTATGTTCTAGTTCTGATATTTTTTCATTCGTCCAATAGATGGTATATGACTCAGTTAGATCGCCACTATGAAAGATTTTAGGAAGAGAGATTTTTTTAGAGAAAGACGCATCAATAGACCCTAGTATGATAAGTATGATTCAATTATTAAAAATATCATTACTTTTCAATGATGGGAAAACATGTTCTAAGGAACTAGATAAAGAATTTCACAAACATTATTAGGAAATAGTAAGAGAATATTATGATTTTTTTGAGTTTCTATCTGAGTATGATAAAGAAGAATTATCATTTACATTGTATTAAATTAAATTAAAACATTATTATGAACACATATCTTACATGGTGGAATTAATTTTTCATGTTGATACTTATCTCCCATCTCACATATTAGTTAAAAAATGAATTTTTTATTATATTCAGGTTAAATATTGTTTTTATACATTTTACGATACAGCCAGAATGGTTTTCCACCTTACACTAGATGAAAGAGTCTTTAATTTTTGGATATAGTGATATCTTATTCTGATAAACAGTTATAGTGATACCCTAAAATTATCAGACTTATTTGTTCTATATTTTCAGATAAATTTGAGACAAATAAAATTGGTAATGTTTGTTTTAAATATAGTGGAATCAAATAAAAATACTTCAATGAAAGTGAATTTTTATTTATTTTTTCATGATTTTTAAAACAATTATTTAATTTTATTGATGTTTTTCAATTTAATAATCCTTCTTATGTTATTAATAAAATATTCCAATAATTAGCAAAAATATTATCTCAATAATGAAGCTAGTTTTTTTATAACATGTTGATAATGTTTTATGATAAATTCGAAAGAACATGTTCAATATAGGACTAGGAAATGAGAAATAATTTAAAAAATTAGTAGAAACAAAAAATAATCTCTTTTTAAAATGAATAGGAAACCTAAGATAACGATCGATGACAAGTTTGTGAAACTCATGAACCAAAATGTTTAAATGAAAACAGGTGATCTAGAATATGTTTTAGATAAGCATGAGACCAAATATTTGATGTTTCAAATTGTGAAGGAGTTAAAAAATCCTAGAAAATCGAAAACAAGACTGATTTAGGAAAAAATTGATTAAATTTTAATGAAGGATGTATTTAAATATTAATAAAACACAATTCTATATATATCCTTTATTAATTTTACAACCAGTTCAATAGTCCAAAATACTTCTTTATACTATTCAATCTATTATAGATGCTTGTTTTGAATTATAGAAATTGTAGTTGTTCCTTTAGTACTACCATTAGTTAGTGAAAAGGGAGTCACTAAAGTGGTTGTAGAAGAACCTTAGCCATTTACCCAAGTAGATGTTGGCAATAAATAAGAGAACAAAAAACAAAACTCTTTTAATAAATTTAATAAAAGAGTTATCAGAACTACATGATTGTTAGAAAATTATTTTGAAGTAGAAGAGAAATAAGTAAATTATGAAAATGAATAAAAGGAGGAAGAAGTGGTGGAAGAAGAGGAAGAACTTCCTGAATAAGAAATAAAGTCTTCGAAAGGTGTAAGAAATATAAATAAATCTGATTCATGTTCATATTTAATTATATTTCATTGGAAGTCCAATAAGGATCCAGACCTAGAAAATTACAGGGATGAAAAATGACCATCAAAATAAGAATACAAGTTATCTTAAAAATCAGTGGAGGAAGATAAAAAAGCTCACACAAAAGTATCATAAATGGTTGAATCTAATAGGGATATATATTTTATGAACTCTGTTCCTTCTGAAGGAACAAAGAATTTATTTCTATAAATTCTTAGTATAAATGTTTAATAATTGTGGAATATGAATTACTTTGCGGTCATGGAGGTATTAGGGGTAACTGGGGCTAGTGTAGTGCCAGGAACCCAACCATTTGGGTGAAAATGGAATGGTGCACGGTTAGAATAAATAGTGTAGGGTATGTCACATGGTTAGATAAAATCATGTGAGGTGGGACACTTGGGTCATATAGGTTGTACGATTAGAATAAAATGTTCGATTTGGGATGCATGACCATGCAACAATGTCTCCAATTTTGAAAACCGAGTTTTTTATGGTTTTTGTGCAGTTATTCAAACTATGTGGACAGACCATGTGATATTACATTCCGTACTCTAATATTTCAGGGCTGGTGCATGGTTTTTCCAAACCATGTGACTATATTTTTTTGGGTAAAATTTCTTACATTCACCCAATTAAAATATATTTCAAACCAAATTTTGAACTTCTTCGCTACCACAACAAATACTACCTTTTGAACCCAATTTGAAGACTATTCTAGAAATTGACGAATATTCCCCACTGAATATTCTATTTATGTGAAATTTCTCTCATTTGATCCACATTAGTGAGTTCTCAATTATTGTTTAGCTGTTATTCATTTGTTTGGAACTGGATGTGCTATTTAAGTACAAGTTAATTTTACCTGTTATAGTTTCTTCACCTGATCATTGATTTTCTATAGATCCAAGTTGAATTAGGATCTATGACAGTATGAGGTATATTATATATACTGATGGTCGGTGTTATCATGCATTTCATTAAGAACAGAAGTGTTTTTATATACCATTTTTCTACACACCTAATTCTCTTAGGACACATTGAAATAAATTTTAATCATTTAGTTTAATTTGTAGATAATTCCTATTAAATTAATGATTCCCATTGATAAATGTAAAATGGTTGAGGACCATGAAATTGGAAGAACCCCTTTGCATTAGTTATTCACTTATATTTTCCATTATGTCGGTATATGAATTCAGATACTCATGAGATCTGAATATTTACCTATTGACATGAGATGTTAATTGTTTATTTTATTGATAAATAATAGGTAAAAGATTCTATGAAATTTGAACATTTAATTATAATATTATTTTACTGTTTAAATTATTTTTATAATTAATTACCATGTGATATAAGTTACAAAAATACTTCTATGCTTGGATAGTGCATTGTGTCACTTCTTGAAGTGAGATTGAAATGAATTATTCTTGGTGTTGATCTTGACATGTTTATATGAAATTGATTAAATGGTATTGAATGATAATAAATGATTATATTCTCTAGGTGACACATGGATTAAAATGATGAATTACATGGATGTACTTAATTAAATATTTCATTGCTTATTCTTGAGTGATACTAGGAATCCCTTGAGAAATTCCATGGATGAACTTAGAGGCTTGAATGTTTTCTGTTGAGTGACACATGGAATTTTATGGATTTACAAAGAAAGAATCAATCTTAATTGATATTCTATATCATGGGTGATACCTGGGATCCCTAAGTGAACCACTATGTATGGCCTCAAATGTAATTGATGTTATACCACAACAAAAGATATACCTTTTTTATTGAGAGGTCCTCCATGGTTGGGCTTGTAGGGTGTTGGTTTGTAATATATCTTGATAAATAACTAGATTAAAAATTATAAATTCTATGGAAAATATTAGGTTAAAAATTTATTAACACATTAATTAATTAATATGACACGTATCCCTATCCAAATCATAAGCTTGGAATTGTATTGGTTTTTACTTTATGGATGGCCTATTTTTTCATTATCTAGTTACCTAATTTCATGGGGTGTGTCATGAAATTTTTTGGTTCTTTAGAATTATTACTTAAATTATTTTAATTTGTTAAATGAATTTTGTTATTGAAATGAGTAACCAATAATTTATAGGATTTTTACTTTCAATACTTCCATTAAATTAATATCATTTCCTGCACATTAATGTTATATATATTGAATGACTGGATAGAACCTAAACCTGGGTGGTATTATAATGGTATTATATCTCAAAAACTATTTGGACCACA
This sequence comes from Viscum album, assembly GCA_963277665.1. Classification (NCBI taxonomy): domain Eukaryota; kingdom Viridiplantae; phylum Streptophyta; class Magnoliopsida; order Santalales; family Viscaceae; genus Viscum; species Viscum album. Next base: position 164,732,841 of record OY728165.1, on the reverse strand, counting down.
TTTGGATACCAAAATAGACCATATGATTGAAGTTATGGATATGGGAAAGCACCCATCTATATGTTCTTGACTGATACTTAAGAAGATAGTAGATCATGACCAAGTTGAGGCTCACGATTCTAACTAGGATACTTTTGGAAATTTTTAACTTTGTTCCATGTATTTTACTCCTTCTATATATTAATGTTTAATACTATTTATTATAGAAATATCACATGTATTATCATCATCATTGTATATGTTATTTCTTTGGAACATGTTATCTATTCATACTGTGTATCTTTCTGTATTATTTACTACTTCCTCTAAATTTATTTCATTGATATTAAAATGTTATACACTCTGGTGATGAAAATATATTCTCCCCATAGACACACCCAGGTCCACAAATATGGTTGAAAGCCTATGGAATTTGGGGAGATGCGCTTGAGGCCATGTGGACAATCAGGCTCGGGGCACATTTTAGTGGCATCTGGGTCTGAGACATTACAATGTTGTTTAATAAAAATACTATCTAGTTTGATTTTATATATCACAGAAATATAAAAGGATATTATGTAAATTTATTTTGGTAATAAGATGGGCATGGGAATAGATAATCTATATAAAGTAAAAAATCCAAATTACCTTAAATCAAATTGTTATTTTATGGATTTTGATTATCATAGGTTATTTGATCGCACCATTGGGTAATTCAATTTAAATGTGATGTTATTACTAATATGATTGTGGGTTCTATTTTAGGAAACACGATGAGATGAGGGAATTCCATATCATGCATTATATTAGGCACTTTTCATGAATCACATGCCATTCATTATTACTTTCCAATTAGGATATACTTTTTTCATGCTATTGTGATAGGTGTCACTATAAGTATAAATTATATTATCATAAGATTTTAAGATTGGGTTATGTAGTGAAATAGGTGGATGCAATACATTGGTTTCATAAGCGTATGGGCCTTCACAGATCACAATTTGGAGAAAAATTGGTTCAACTTTTAAAACGAGTTGAGATATATATGTGAAATAAGTATGAATTTAATTGAGAATGAATATATGAATCCAAGTGAAACTAAAATGGAAATTTGTTTTATTATTGGCAAGAACATGACCTAGGCTGAAACATAACAGTAGGATGTTGGTTGTATCTCTTAATTATATCAAATCTTTACGATGCCTATACCTAACTCAAAGAGAAGGAAGAGTAGTGAGTTCTTATATATGAAGGTTGTTACATATGATATTTCTTTATCTATGATTTTTAGTTGAAATAGTTGATCGAAATATAAATATATGGTCTGTGCATAGAATTGTAGAGGTATACCACATCATTTTCATCTAGCCATATTCCATTAGGGTGGAAATTACCACACTCCATATGTGGTAGGAGATGTAATACAACTGGATCCTCAAGTAGTGAAAGATGTGGCATGAGTAGTTATATCAAAAATTGGTGATGATGTATAGTTTTGTGAATGATTTATATGATTCATGTAGAAATTTCCGGGAGAACTATGACTTACCATGACAATGAAAGAGTAGATCTATCTATTCCAGTAGTACAATCCACCCACGTTTTTAGGGCATGGTGGAACACATGATGTAGATTCATGGCCAGGGGCCATGCAATCTATATTTGAGAATCTTGGAATCCCTTCTAAGAGGATGGTAATTACTTCTATGTATATGCTCCATGTGTAACACCCCAAGCTTCCACGGTACGCTTCTCTTTGAATAATAAAGTAGTGTATGATGTACGCAACTTCGAGATCTAACACAAAACACAACCAATCAAACTAGCCATTATGAATAGTAATACCCACTTTTTTAAATTTTATAAATTTTATTATTCAAAATGAAATTCATTTTTGGATTCAGAATATCAAAATTATCTTAGGGTGAAGTTTCTGTACATTTCTGATAAGTTTCATATTTTGATGAATAGTGAAAATTACTAAAATTTAATTAAAAACAACTTTTTTAATCGAAATAATTAATAGTGATAAATTATAAATTTGAGAGTTTTAAAAGTATATTTAGAATATATTTTTACCATTTAGTACAATTTTGGTCATTGGACGTAATTTCACATTTAAACCGGACATAAACAAGTGTCAATCTTTCGATAGTTATTATTTCATAAAAACATGCTTTTTGTTTTGACAGCGGGAATTAATTTTAAATTAATTTCTACCAATTATGTGTTTTGAATTTGAAAAAATGGATTGCATATTTGGAATCAGGATGTCCAAATTGTGTAAATAGGTAACTTTTATTTTTAGACATTTTCAATAATTACTTCGGTAAATATTTTATTTACCATGGTAAAAGGGTAAATTCGATAAATAAGGGTAAGAAAATAATATTATAATAATATTAAATGACTTTAAAACGTGTCTTAACGCTATTGGTTGATACATTTCCGTCCATGGGAATCTTTGGGTCTATTTTTGGACCTCATGGATCCACTTGTAAGTTTTAATAACACTTTATATTAATTAAGTTAAAGTAAATACAAAAATCACATAAATATATATCTTCAAGAAAAACAATTTTTACATAGGTTTATATATGCTATATTTTAGACTATTATTATTAATTAGTAAGATAATAATACTTAATACATAATTGTATTTTATTAATAATTTTTAGACATTGAATAGTTTAATTTATTTATGACACAATAATAATGCAGTATTTTTCTTATTAATGAAAAAATCAAATAATTATTATTATAAATGTTAAAATAAATACAATTTGAAATTTTTGATGACATAAAAAAATTATATTGGTCATTATAACATGTTTAAATTTATTAAATGAAATTTTTTACGAATTAATAAATTTTTTAAGACTTTAACAAAAATCAATTATTAAATAGGGTCAAATTTGACATAAAGGAGTTTATAAAAAAATATTATATTATTAATTGATATTCTATTTATAAAAATCTATGTTTCGGACAAAGCACTTACATAATGATAGTTTTATTATTAATTGACAATTTGGGGGTCGCTTGGAAGTTTACTGTATGTTTATTTACTATATAATATAAAAATACAAAGATACATGGTAAATTTCAAACTATTTAACTAAGAGTTAAATATAAAAGATAAGGTTAATATAGTGACCCAAACCTGTCTAAAACCTATTGATTAAGTGGTTTTAGACCTATCCCCACATAATACTCTAAAAAAAACTTTTGAGCAATTATAATACGAATATTAATTTATTATAAAATAATATTTATCGCTTTCCTAAGGTTCCCCTCACCCCTCTTATAAAAGGGCACTTCCCCTTCTCTCAATTTCACACATTCAAAACCATTTATCTCGTCCAAAACCTGACCAAATATCCTCTCAACTTCCATAACTTTATTCTAGAGGCCATACATGGGTCAGAAATCCAACTTAAGGAGCTTTTTTGATCAAATCAAAAGAAAGAACCCGAAAAAGAGGTAATGATTTCACCACCCTCTTTCAAGTTCCTTTCTTCTTCCACTTCTTCTTTCTTTGTTATTTCCATTCTAAAATAATAAATTCAGTATCTTCTATATAATGTGATGTTATTATAAATATGTTACAACCATATTCAGTATTCTATCTATCCTTTTAATGACATGTCACCATACGTGCGTACGTACGACCTACCATCTCCACGTCGTGGTGTAATTGTTATTCAATATATTAAAATTTGTAAGGTTATAATAATGATGTGTAATTAATGTAAATAAAAAATATAACATGATAATGATTATGTATATATGGTATAACTTCCAATTATATAATATTTTAATATTAAAAAAATGAAATTGTCACTCGTGGGTACATACGGACTACCGTCTCCATGAACGCGATGAGATTCATTCCCCATCATATCCATTCAAGACTAAATTTCATTTGATAATTAAAAATAATTTTTTAGGGATATTATATCATTGTTTATATGAATATGATACATCTCATCCATAAGAAATATGTCTCAAATAACAAATAATATAAAGGAAAATGAATCCATTAACACCCAAAACGAGGAAAATACTTTGATATTATCAACAAATCAATGTTAAAAGATCATATACGATATCATATTAATGTATATGATTCTTGAATAATTAAATATAAATTATTTATCCATTATAAAGGAGGTTAAACTACCCTCAACCAACGAAAAATTACAGTGTAAGGGGTTTATTATCTCACTTTTAATTCTGCGATATTTCCATTGTTCACCACTTATTTATTGCATGTGGTGTGTGTACTGCCCATGATTATATTCATTATGTAATATAATTTATTTTATGGATATTTAAATCATCATTGTATGATGTATCTTTTATAGTATGTGTGTTTCGTAAGTTACCAATTTGGTAAGTGAATTACAAATTTCAATTTCCACTCATTCAGCTTTACGCATACTTCATTGATTATTTTACTCTAAGATTATCTGTGGAATCAATATTTATTTTAATAAGTCATAATTTCCACTCCCCTTTCTATGGATATAATTTTGATTCACATAATCACTCCATTTATAAATTCTCAAGTCATCGATATGAACTTGATAAGAGTAATTTTAACTCAATCTCCATTAATTGAGTTAAACATCATATTCATTGGTGTAGTTTTTACAATATTATATGTGAATTTACTTTGATAGTTTTACACTAAATATCCAATCATATTGTGTGTATTTATATTTTCCAAACATAATTATGTTGTTTATTTATCTTTAACCTATGGAATACGGTCTTTATGAGAGATTTCATCTCAATTTACATTTCATTGAGACTCCTTTGTTGTTATACACCAAATCAATTTTATATGCTGTATATAATTCACTTTGACATAGTATACCATGAATCCCTTTATTCTCATGAAATTACAATGTTTTTATTACCTCAATTTTTTCTATTCAAGTGTCTCTCTTTTGTTTAGAAAATCTAACTAATATATCAATTTAAATGTTTTAAGGATTTATTATTCTAAATCATTTTCATTAATATCCATGATTTAAATTTTTTTAAGGAATTATTTATATGGACATTAATGTTTTCAAATAAAAATTCCATTTAAATGTTTAAAAGTGGTATGGGACACTTTTATTCGAAAATCTATTTTAAAACTACTTCTTGACAAATATTGTGACTTTTAAATGATTCCATGAGGGGGGGGGGGGGTATTTCTCTCTAATAGTTTTGATGATTATTTTCATCTTTGTCAATATAATACATTATTATCGATTGAGGTTAATCAGTTACAATACAATCATTCATTATTGTATTGAATGAGTTTTGTTTGACTGTGGATGTGCTATTTTTATACCATTCATAGTTTGTGGATAATGTATTTACATTTCATATGCTAGTTTTAATACGAATGTTAATGTTATGTTTAAACCTATTCATATGAGTAATTCATTGGACTTAATAAGTGACAGGTGGATCCCGCTATAGCTCCTCAATGAATCAGTAGTTCTCCTGAGACAAACTAGTGTCTTTACACAAGGGATTGACAAAATCTTATTTGTAGTCTTGGCACAAGGCCTTGACTATGTGGTTATGATAGTCTGACATTATGAATTCCTTTATTAAGAAAGTGGTTATTGATATTTCATATGATTATTCAACTAGTATAATATCCATGTGAATAAGTAAATGTAATTATTTCATTTTATTTCTACCATATTATGCTGAAGTTCAAGTTTAAAATGATTTTTGTTTAAGTTATATATTGCCTTAAATGTTTATGCTAATTTATGAAAGTTATCGCGATAATGTTATCCTTACTGAGCATCTGAGCTCACCCCTTTCTATGTTTTATTTTTCCCAGGATGCAAAGAAGTATATTATGACTGGCCTCCAGGGATAGTTTATGGGATCTCAATGTTGTCTATGGTGATAATGTTGATATAGTTTTCCATTTTATGATGTAATGTAAACTTTATGAATGTATCTAGTGATTACAAGGCTACTACACTAATCGGTATATGGAGACATGATCTTTTGTGATCATGAAAATGTTATGTAATAATGCACTAAATCTGGGTAACTGGGGTCAGGGCATTACAATTGGTATCAGAGGAAGTTTAGTACAAACCTTGGATGCTAGATTTAGATGAACTCTGATTAGAGAACATAGCCCTAAGATAGATATTGAGGATTAGTATAGAATAACATCCTAGAATTTTGGTATTGTAAAGATATTGGGATTTTTACAGGAAATACATCCCAGTATGGATACGAGCAGGTAGAGGCGGCTTTGGCACAGATGTACCTAGGGGTAAAACCTGAAAACACCGCTTTGAGCTAGACTCAAACGGGAACTGGTGCACGACAACGGGCCTTGCTTCACTCTTGGTTATGACACTCCTGGGGGATATTCTTAGGATAATTTACATTTTCTTTACAAACCAATTTGAAGTATTTTAATATAAGATGAGAATAAATGACCTTAGTTAATCCTAAGTTGTTTCAAATTAATAATATGGTGTCATGGTATTCTCTAAATGATTTTATACCTACTATTACTCAAACAATGATTTCTGGTTTTAGTCAATGGTTGGATTCCAAAGAAGCCAAAGTAACTTTGAGAATGATGTACTGGGTGGGAACGGTGGTGGAAGTGAGAAAAAAAATGAAATGTTGAAAGGCGTAAAAGATATCATGTTCATGACAAATCAGTTTTCCAAAAATATGATTAACAACATATATATTAACCAACTCCCATACTCAACAAAGAAGAGAAAGGTGGTAAATGATAAGTACTCCAGCAGTGGAGACCATGAAGAAAAGAATCTGCAATTTCTATCATGCAGGAAATGTGGAAGGAGACACCCAGGAAAGTGTCACAATGGAATAAAAAAATGCTTTACATGCGGGAAAGAAGGACATAAAGTGAATAATTACTGAGGAAAAATGAAGATTACTATGGAAGAAAATAAAAATGGTCCCAAGAATCCATTTACAGCCATTTTTTGTAAATGTAGGGGTCCTGGCCATTACCCGAGTGAATTCCCTATTCTATAGGATATGTTCTTGGTCAAAGAAGAAGCTATGTGGAAATAAATTGTTGGAGAATTGTTTAAAATTATTAGTTCTCCTTGTTGATGGGATTACTTTGGAATAATTTTCTCCTGTATTTTTAACCCGACAGTTTTCTATGTGAGAATGATGTTTTAGGAATACTTATATTTTCTCTTGCGGATATAGTTATAAATAACCATTTAGTTTTATATTATCTTTGGGTTTGAGGAAATTACATGCTATTATATTTTGGGAGGAAAATGCAAGGTATGAGATAACATTTGTGGTTAAATTATGTTATGGTTATTTTGAGGAATATATCTCATTTTGGTAATGTTATAAAATATAGTTTTTTAAAAAGGACAACATGCAGACCGTGTGACAACCCGGTGCGTTGGACAAAGCTGTGGGATTTGAACCCACAACCAAAGTGCTATTGGGATTTATCTCCTACCATTGGACTACGTGAAGTCCTTGGTTAGTGTGACTAATTATTTTTAGTTAAATGATTTTATTGATCAATAATATGTTGATTTGGGATCTTGTGTCTTATCAAATGAATACCCTTAGTATAGGAAAATGATTTGGTGATTAAGTGATAAATGTTAATTTGGAAGACGTTCGCTTTGATGAGAACACTATATCCCCATGGAAATTAGAATACTAGGGGATTTCATTTGAGGAGTAATGGTATATTTTTATCAATGTTTTTATTGTGTATTTATAATTATTTGGGTTATTTATGAAAATGACTAACCTATAATAGAGAATATGTGATTAGTTTAATTACTTTTAAGTATGTGACTTTAGGAGTAGTTGATGTCAATTGGAGATACAGTTTAACGTGGAAGACTACATAACCTAATTCTTCTACGTTATGGGTTTCAATATTATTTTGGATTATATTGAAGGATTTTTAGTAAAAAATTTATTGAATGGTATTTATTTAACTTTGGGGTATTGTTGGTTAAGATTAGTGTTTCTTTTTCTACTGGAATATCCTTTTGGGGGATCATCAAATTTTATACTAACTGTTTTGGTTTTGATTAATCTCTAAATACAAGGTAAATATATTTTTCATCCTTTGTGGATCATTTGATTCTATAGAAGTTTATTCTAGCTGTTCCAGTGTGACCAAGTCTTCTTGAATAATCATCGTTTAAAAAAATTGAGTCAGTGGTAGAAATTTATTAAAGAATGAAACTCCACTTAAAAATTTAGTATATATCTTTATTTTCTTAGTCAATCTCATAAATTAATTCCTTATCTTTATGTAATGTAACTTAAAAAAAAATGTTGTCTGTTTACTTTTCCTACTAGGAGACTAATGACCGTTTATTACTTCACAAGTTTGTGGTTTTCATGTTGCTAAATTTCTCCTGATCATGTTTTCTATCCATCTCTATCAGAAATTGACACTTATTTTATCATCCATATTCTTGATTTTCTACATGGAATCCTAGTATAGGTTATCATGGGTGACCTTTGTACTTCTATTTCATTCTTTTGAAGTGATAGTTTTATTGACCCTTTTTCCGATGAGGGATATTCCATTATATTACCAAGCCCAATTATAAAAATTTAAAGGACACAATATATTGAATTAGGGGAGAATGTAACACCCCAAGATTCCATGGTACGCTTCTCTTTGAATAATATAGTAGCGTGTGTTCTACGCAACTTCGAGCTCAAACACAAACCACAACCAATCAAACTAGCCGTTATGAATATTAATACCCACTTTTTGTAATTTTATACATTTTATCATTAAAAATGGACTCCATTTTTGGATTCGGAATATCGAAATTATCTTAGGGTGAATTTTTGGTACATTTCTAATAACTTTTATATTTCGATGAATAGTGAAAATTACTAAATTTTAATTAAAAAAACATTTTTAATCAAAATTAATAATAGTGATAAATTATTAATTTGAGTGTTTTAAAGTATATTTAGAATATATTTTTACCATTTAATACAATTTTGGTCATTGGAAGTAATTTCACATTTAAACCGGAAATAAACAAGTGTCAATGTTTCGATATTTATTATTTCTTAGAAACACCCTTTTGTGTTGACAACGTGAATTAATATTAAACTAATTTCATCCACTTCTGTGTTTTGAATTTGGAAAAATGGATTCCATATTTGGAATCAGGATGTCCAAATTGTGTAAATAGGTAACTTTTATTTTTATGCATTTTGAATAATTATTTCGGTAAATATTTTATTTACCCTGGTTAAAGGGTAAATTCGGTAAATAAGTGTAAACAAGTAATATTATAATAATATTAAATTACCCTAAAACATGTCCTAGCCCTATTTGTTGATACATGTTCGACCATGGTCATATTTGGGTCGATTTTTAGACCCCATGGATCCACTTGTATGCGACAATAACACTTTATATTAATTAAGTTAATGTAAATACAAAAATGATATAAGCATATATCTTTTATAAAAACAATTTTTACATAGGGTTATATATGTTTTATTTTAGAATATAAATATTAATCAAAAATATAAAAATATTTACTACATAAAGTTATTTTATTTATAATTTTTAGACATTAAATATTTATATTTATTTTTGACACAATAATGATGCAGTATTTTCCTTATTAATGATAAAATCAAATAAATAGTAGTATAAATTTTGAAATAAATATAATTTGAAAGTTTTTATGACATAAAAAAATTATACTGTTTAATAAAACATGTTTTAATTTCATAAATAAATTTGTTTAAAATTAATAAATTTTTTAAGGCTTTAACAAAAATAAATTATTAAATAGTGTCAGAACTGACATAAAGGAGTTTCTAAAACATATATTATATTATTAATTGATATTTTATTCCTAAAAATCTACGATTTGTCAAAAATACTTATATAATGATAGTTTTATTATTAATCGACCACATGGGGGTCTCTTGAATATTTATATTAAGTCTATAAACTATGTAATATAAAAATACAAAGAGACATGTTAAATGTCAAACTATTTAACTAAGAGTTAAATATAAAAGTTAAGGTTAATATAGTGATCCAAACCTATCTAAAACCTATTGGTTTAGTGATTTTCGACCTATCCCCACCTTAAACTTTAAATAATCCACTTTTTTGAAATTATAAACAGAATATGAAATTACAATAAAATAATATTTCTAGATTTTCCTTAGGTGCCCCTCCCCCTTCGTATAAAAGGGAACTGCCCATTCTATCAATTTCAGACCTTTAAAGCCATTTGGATCGGCCATCCCATGACCAAATATCCTCTCAACTTCCCTCACTTTATTCTAGAGGCCCTCAATTCGTCAAAAATCCAACTTACGGAGCCGTTTTGATCAAATCAAAAGGATGAACCCAGAGAAGAGGTAATGATTTCACCACTCTCTTTCAAGTTAATTTCTTTTTCCACTTCTTCTTTCATTGTTATTTCCATTCAAAAAATATGGTACAACCATATTCAGTATCCTATTTATCCTTTGAATGACATGTCACCAGACGTGCGTACGTACGGCCTACCGTCTCCATGTCATTGTGTAATTGTTATTCAATATATTATTATTTGGATGGGTATACTAATGATGTGTAATTCATGTAAATAATAAATATAACATGATAATTATTCTTTATATATTATATGCTATCCAATTATATATTATTTTAATATCAAAAGAATGAAATTGTCGCTCGTGCGTACGTACAGATTACTGTCTCCACGAACGCGATGAGATTAATTCCCCATCATATCCATTCAAGAATAAATTTCATTTGATAATTAAAAATAATGTTTAGAGACATGATATAATTTTGTATATGAATAATATATATCCCATCCATAACAAATATTGCTCACATTAAAAATAATATAAAGGAAAATGAATTTGTTAACACCCAAAATGATGATAATACTAAGATATTATCAACAAATCATTGTTAAATGATCATATACGATATCATATTAATGTGTATGATTCATGTATAATTAAATAACAATTATTTATTGATAATACAGGAGGTTAACCTACCCCCAATCAATGAAAAGGTACAATGTAAGGGGTTTCTTATCTCACTTTTAATTCCGTAAGATTTCCATTGTTCACCACTTATTTATTGCATGTGGTGTGTGTACTACCAATGATTGTATTCATTGTGTAATATAATATAAATTATAGATATTTACATCATCATTTTATGATACATATTTCATAGGATTTATGTTTTGTAAGTTACCAAATTGGTAAGAGAATTACAAATTTCAATTTCAACTCATTCGGATTTATGCAAACTTCATTGATTATTTTACTCCAATATTATGTGTGGAATCACTATTTATTTGATTATGTCAAAATATCCACTCCCCTTTCTGTGGATATAATTTTTATACACATAATCACTCCATTGATAAATTCTTAAGTCATCGATATGAACATGATAAGAGTAATTTTAACTCAATCTCTATTTATTGAGTTAAACATATAATTCATTGGTGTGGTTTTTACAAGATTATGTTTGAATATACTTTGATTGTTTTACAATGAATATCCCATAATATTGAGTGTATTTATATTTCTCACACATAATTATGTCATTGATTAATCCTTAAACTTAGGAATACGTTCTTTATGAAAGATTTCATCTTAATTTTATATTCCATTGAGACTCCTTTGTCGTTATACACCAAATCACTTTTATACGGTGTATATAATGTACCTTGAATTAGTATATCATGAATCACTTTATTCTCATGATATTACAACGTTTTTATTACCTCAATTATTTTTATTCAAGTGTCTCTCTTTTGGTTAGGAACTCTAACTAAAATATCATTTTATATGTTTTAATGATTTATTATTCAAAATCATTCTCATTAATTTCAATGTTTTAAAAATAGTTTTAAAGATTTATTTATTTGGAAATTAATGTTTTCAAATCAAAATTCCATTTAAATGTTTCAAAGTGGTATGGGACACTTTGATTCAAAATTCTATTTTTAAATGAATTCCTGACAAATATTGTTACTTTTAAATGATTCCAAGAAAAATGGGGTATTTATCTCAAATAGTTTTGATGACTATTTTCATATTTGTCAATATACTTCATTATTCTCGATTGAGGTTAATATTTTACAATACAATAATTCATTATTGTATTGAATGAGTTATGTTTGACTGTGGATGTGCTATTTTTATACCATTCATGGTTTGTGGATAAAGTATTGTCATTTCATATGCTAGTTTTAATACGAATATTTATGTTATGTTTAAACATGTTCATATGAGGAATGCATTGGACTTAATAAGTGATGGGTGGAGCCCGCTATAGCTCTTCAATGCATCGGTAGTTCTCATGAGACAAACTAGTGTATTGGCACAAGGCCTTGACAGAATCTTATTTGTAGTCCTGAAACACAACCTTGACTATGTGGTTATGATAGTCTGGCATTATGTATTCCAAAATTATGAAAGTGGTTATTGATATTGCATGTGATTGTTAGAATAGTATAATATCCATGTGAATATGTAAATGGAATTATTTCATTTTATTTCTGTTATATTATGTTGATGTTCATGTTTAAAAGGCGTTTGTTTTATTTATACATTGCCTTAAATGTTTATGCTAATTTATGAAAGTGTCTGCGATAATGTTATCCTTACTGAGCATCTGAGCTCACCCCTTTTTATGTTTTATTTTTCCCAGGATACAATGAATTATATTATGACTGACCTACAGGGATATTCTATGGGATCTCAGTGTTTTCTATGGAGGCATTGTTGATGTAGTTTTCCATTTTATGATGTAATGTAAAATTTATGAATGTATCTAGTGATTCCAGGGCTACTAAATTAATCTGTCTTTTGAGACTTGAGATTTTTTGATCATGCCAATGTTATGTAATAATGCACCGACTCTAGGTAACTTGGGTCGGGCCGTTACACCATGAGTACACCAAGAAATGGTGGGATGTTTTAACTCAGTTTAATCATAAAAGAGAGATGGTTTAGAGGGAGTTTCATGTGGAATCTCAAGAATACTTCAATCCCAAGATGTTGGGGCCCAATGAGCCAGAGAGTTCTTACACCAGCAAGAGGGAGTGATACTAGTTATCGATTACTCAACCAGTTTTATAGAGTTCCATCGCATCAAACCTATTCTGATGGGTGAAAGTATATCTAAATACACGTGATTAGAGTATGGTATTAGGTATGACATACGATCACAGATGAATATATTTAAGCTAACTACTAATTCGTGATTAGTGAATTAGGAACATATCATAGTGCATAACATGAGAAAGGCTAGGGGTGTGAGCCAAGGTGGTTCAGTATCAAGAAGATCAACTGCATGGAATGGTAGTTGGAACCATTGTTTGTAGCATCCACTTGGTGAAAGTTTTATCAGTAGAACACACTCAGGTAGCTTGGTGAGGTGCTACAGGTGCAGTATGTCAATACATATGAGTCCAAAGTGTATGATGGACCCATTCAAGTGAGATATTGCGAAAACATGGGAAATCCATAGTAATTCTAAAAAACATATCCACCAAAATCTAGTGAGATTGGTTCTTAGCTGACTCCAAATTAAGAATTGGGTTCTAAATCTTCTCATCAGATTGGAAGCTAGAGTTCAACTAGATGATTAGGCCGAGTTGGTGGTCTAGGTTGTGGTACTTTGACCCTAGTTTTATAGCTACAACAGGGCAGATATGCATAGGGTATCTTGGTAGTATTACAGAGCTGAGATTAAGACCATATATACATAGTGAAATTGACCATTGTTGAGAGGGATCCCATTACATCAACTACTAGAGGTACTATTATAGTATCCTCTTCTTTAACTTCTATTATTTTTGATATAGGGTATTATAATATATTTATATCTATGATCATTTTGGTGAGACTTGAGTTTATCCACCAGTTTTATGATTGTGATAACAATCTTGACACTCCATTTGGGGTTATAAAGGAGGGTTTACATCAGTTTAGGGAGTTCCCACTTGAGATTGGTGGGTGTCACATAATATGGGACCTATTTTTCCTTAGTATGAAAAGTTTGGACATCCTTAGCAGGATGGTCTTGTTGTTTCCATTCAATGATTTTTTGATTTATATTTCCAATATTTTACATTCACATCACTAGATGTAGCAATTTTATTCAAAGGTTAAAGGATATGATAAGGTGAGCTGAGCTAGACATGAGCTTCATGGGATCGACATGATCAAATCTAAAATTTTGAGTTCATATCTAGATGACCATGGAATATGTTAGGCTAATTTCTCTCCAAGGGCTGATCATTTCATGGATGTTTTCCTAGAAAACTTTTTAGAATTACCATATGAGAAATCGTTATAGTTATATATCAAGAAAGTGTAAGAAGATTCACTTGTATCTATTTCCCCTTATAAGATGGATACTACTAAGATCTATGAGTTAAAGAGGTAGCTAGATGAATTAGAAGTTTTTTAGAAAACCTAATAATTCTATGTGGGGTTCGCTGATCCTTTTGGGGAAAAATGTAATGCTACCATCAAGCTATGTGTGAATTAATTATAATTTAACCCGCTGATGGTTAATAATTGATATCCTATGACACATATAGATGACATTTCTTATCAGATACGAGGAGCTCAGGTTTTCTCAAAGATTGATTTGGGGTCCCTTTATCATAAATTATTGGGAAGACCATCATACAAACCACACACAACAATTTATAGTAGGTATGATCTCTATGAGTATTTGGTTATTTCATTTGGTCTCACGTACACTAAAGCAACCTTGATGGAACTGATGAACTGTGTTATCCATCCTTACCTTGATTTGTTTTTTATGGTTTTCATGGCTTATATCGTGGTGTATTCACATAGATGACACTTCCCTATAAATAATACTTATATCATGTTAAATACACTAGGATAACATTATTTATATTATAATATGACAATTTTACACTTATGGATGGATTATAGTCACTTCCTAAGTCACATTATCTCAGATACATGAGTATCATCGGTCCCAAAGAATGTGAGAGTTGTTGATTCATTGGTGTTTCCGAATAAATTATTTGGGATATAGAGTTTCTTGGAGAATACATAATGTTACATGATTTTCAAATAAGAATTCTCATTCCTAGTAGAACTGCCCATAGGACTAACTAATAAGTGTGTGAAGTTTGTATGGTTATATTTTTGTGAGATATACTTTCATGATCTAGAATGGAGATTTAATTCAGTTCCAATAATGATTTTTTCAGATTCAATAATTATTTACACTATGAATTATGATGATTTTAGTATTAGGTTAAGAGTAGTTCTTATGCAGGGGGATTGAGTCTTAGTGATTAGGTCTTGAAAATTGAGGCCACATGAGTGAAATTACCTAACACATGATCTCAAATTATCTCTAGTAGTTCAATTATTTCACTATTGGGGAAATTAATTACATGGTGATCATTTTAAAGTGTACAATGACCAAGAAAACCTCATGAACATATTTACATATCTTGATATGAATCTTAGCCAAAAAAGGTAAGCGCAATTCCATGTATTTCGATTTGGTGATTGCATACATTCCTGGAAAAGTAAATATATTGGATGATGCACTATGTAGGACACATATATATGCAGTTCAACAAGCCAGTAGTGAGTGTAATCTTACAGCATTGTTCTCTATGATGCACATAGAGGTGAAGGACGTTCAGGGAAATACATTTATATTATCCTTATCTGTTACCACGACCCTTCTCGATAGAGTAATGGTAGGAAACTTTTCAAATTCAAAGGGCCTAGTCATATGGGAGAGTGTGGTAGGTCCGGACCCTTCTGTTGGTTGGAATATAGGAGAAGATAAAAATCTATGAGTATATGGTTGAATTTTGGTTTTGGCATACATGTGCAAGGAGCTCATGTGAGACATTAATTCTTTAGTTTGGACAGTGCATCCTGGTGTCACTGATATATATTAGGATTCATATCTCTAATACTATTTTCCATGTATGAAAATAGATGTTTCTTGTTTTTATGATATGTTTACCTTGTTAGTAGGTGATGGTGGGACACATGTGACCAGCTATACTTTTATAGTATCTACCCTTTCTAAAGTGGAAATGTAATGATATTGCGATGTATTTTGTGATAGGTTTACCGAGGTCACCCAGAGCTGATGATGTCATATGTGTTGTTGTTGAATGTCTCACAAAGATTTCAACTTTCCTACAAGTCAAAAAAACCATTATTGTGGATAAGATTGGAAGGTTTTATATGTTTGAGATTTTATAGCATCACATGGTAACTCATAATATAATTTTAGATAGGGACACCATTTTAACATATCGGTTCTATAAAGGATTATTGATGGCATTAGGAACATTGGTCTTATGATCACATGATACCACCCTCAGACTGAGGGACAATCAGAGCACACAATTTAGGTGATTGAGGAAATGATATGACCATTTATAGAAGATTTCCTGGGATCATGGGAGAGGCATATACTCACGGTTGAGCTTTCCTACAACAATAGTTTTCAGGATACTCTTCTGATAGTTCCTTATGAGGATTTGTTCAATAGGCCATGTTGATAAACCTTATGTTGGTTAGAGGTTAGATATATAGCTATGTTAGGACATCATCTTGTTCAGGAGACCACATAATAGGTTTAGTTGATTTGGAAGTGGATGGATTCTATGTAGTCTTGTCAGAAATCATACGCCGATCACCAAAGAAGACCTCTAGGGATATAGGTGGGGGACAAGTTTATTTTACATGTCTCAATAAGTTTGGTACATAGAAGGATTAAGAGAGAGGTTAATATTTTATTGGGATATATTGGGGAGTTTGAGATTCTTGAAAGAGTTAGGTTAGAATCTTCTTGGCTACAGTTACATCAGAGGTACTACACCTTTCATGAATTCTTCTATGTATCTAAATGATGCTGATATTGTTCAGACCCATCTCATGTCTTTCATCCTAAGGAGTTTGTGTTACTGGTAGAAGAATATTTTGAAGAGAATCCACTATGTATTGTGGATTGTGGCCTAAGGTTCTCTGAGGCCCATCCGTTCCTCTTACACAAGTGCTATGGCAGCATGACCATGTGTAGGATGAGACTTGAGAGAGGGAGTCCGGTGTACAAAAATAGTGGTCAAAGTTTTTCTTAGACAATATTGACAACCCTTTATAGGTAAATTCAGAGATGGATTTATTTATTGGTGAATATTATAAGAACCCAGTTACATATGAAGTTATGTATATTTTAGTTTTATTCAATTCTATGTTGTAATGTTTAATAATTTCTTAACATGAATGTCCTTTAAGGAAATGAAAGTATCATGGGTTTCTGGTGCTGGTTTAGATCCTAGAACCCAAACTTGTGGGTAAAAAAGTCCTGCTGCATGGTTACAGTAAAAAAATTAAGACAGGATGCATGGTTTGTTATTATCATTCGAGGCTTTAAAAAGGATTCTAATAGGCCACACAATTAAACTAAACCGTGTGATTTTTTTCACAAGGATATACAACCATGTGGTTAATTTCTAGTTGATGTTTTCCTAGTTTTAACATGGTTAGTCAAAATGTGTGAAAAAAACTGGGAAATGTGCCCTTACCTATAGGTAAGTGTGCATGGTTGGTGCCCAGTTTGGCCAATATGTGAGGCCAAACCACGTAAACATTTTCATTTTGAGAAAATGAAAAATTTAACCCCAATTAAAATATATTCATTACTCTTTTTTTATAATACTTCTCACACACATAAAATGATCTCTTTTAAATCCCTCATTGAAGATTTTTTTAATTAATGTATATTCTTCATCTGATATCTGATTAATGTTTTAGTCATGTCATTGCATATGCATAATTGATTTCTCAATTACATTTGATCCATTATGTGTTTTGTTTGTCATTGGATAAAATATTTAGGGGCAAGGTCATTTTCTATATTAAATTGACCTTTATCAATTTGTCAATTTTATCTCGATATGAGTTGAATCAAGATATGATATTGGACTAGCTATATTCTATAGAACTACAATAGGTGGTCTTGTTTCTTTTGATATAAGGTAAAGTTTTAATATATGTTGATGTTCCACATGCCCAATTCTCAGGCAGTTCATTGAAATGAATTTTGATCCTTGAATTAAATTAGTATGTTTATCCTATGTAATTAATGAGGCCCATTGATAAATTTTAAATAGTAGAGGAAATAAAAATTGGAACCATACCTTTGGGTGTGTTGTTTAAATAAATCTTCCATTATGAAGGTATATGAATTTGGATAGTTCTCAGGTGTTTTTATTTACCCCATTCCATGGGATGTGAATTCATAATTGAATTGATAAATAAAATTCAATGTATTACATAACCCTTGGAAAATTCTTCATAATAAATTTTATGCTTGAAATTATTCAAATAATGAATCTTCCATGTGAGTTATGTTAAGGAAACCTTTTATGCTTGTCCAATCCTTTTTGTCACTTTTTGAGGTGTGATTTAAATGAATTATTATTAGTGTTAACCTTGACATATTTATATGAAATTTATTTAATGGTATTTAATGAAATTAAATGGTTATATTCCTTGGGTGACACAAGGATTGTAATGATGAATTCCATAGATGGACTCAATTACATCTTAATTTGATTATTCCCTAGTGATAGTTAGACTCCCTTGAGGACTTCCAAGGATGGAATCAAAGGATTGAATGTTTTATGCCGAGTGACACTTGGGACCCTTATAAATTTCCAAGGAATGACTCAGAGATAATTGATCATGTATTTCATGGGTGATACTTGGGACCCTGTTGTCGACCTCCAAGGAAAGAATCGAATGGTAGTGATGTTATACAACCCTTAGAGTGAAACCTGGGTTCTAGAGAGGGTCTCTATAGAAGGTCTTGAGGGGTGTTGGTTTATATTATACCATAATGAATTCTTGTATTACCAATTAGGAATGAAAAAATAGGTCTTATGGTATAAATTGATTAATAAATTAAATCAGTTATATGATGCGTCTTGCAAAAAAATAACATTATTGAATTCAGTCTTTGTTTATACATTATATATGGCCTTTTTTGGAATCCTTTGGTAGCCAATTTTCATGTGGATATTGGTAAATCTTCCACATCTTGATAGTAATTTATTAAATGGGTTTGATTTATTAAATTAATTTTATTATTGAAATTATAACCTGGACAATATAGGATGTGAACTTTTAGTACATCCTTTACATTTCTATCATTTACTGCACACTATTGTTATATATATTAATTTATTTGATAGAAATAGACCTTGGGTGTTTTCCTACTGGGATATTATCTTATGCCCTGTTTGGGCCACCTTTGGGATCCAAACAGATTATATGATTACATGCATGGATTAGGGAAAGCACCCAACTATAGATTTTTGATTGTTTATTTAGAGAAGAGGTGCACATGGCTGAGATGAGGCTCATGATGCTAGTTGGGATAAATTTTCATTTTTCATACATTTTCTCCATGTGTTTTACACCTTCTTTGTATAGATGTTTTGGATTATTTATTAGATACATATGAAATATTTTATCATCATCATGGTATGAAGGATTTATTTGTAAATTTTTGTCTATTCCTACTATGTATCTATTAATTGAATGATTTAAAACTTTCGAAACATTCATTTTTTTTATATTATTCTGTGATATAATTTGGTGATGAGGGCCTAGTCTCCCCATAGAATCTATTAGGCTCTCACTGCAAGTCGTGAGCCTGTAGAATTTGAGGAGATGCGCTTGAGGCCATGTGTCCAGCTAGGCTCATAGAACCTTTTAGTACAATTCAGGTTAATGATGTTAGATAAATATTATGATTTTTTTTGTGAAATAATAAATTTTAGAACTAAATATGAAAAACATTATACAAAGTCATGCACATGATCTTCATACATTATCAGAGTCAATATATTCTGATGAAACAATAACTCAGAATGGATTTGATTATATCCACCAATCCATGATATGGTTAAGTGATCAAATAATGTTTCATCCAATCATTATTGCAAGATGTAAACTAATTCATAATATCCTTAATGAAAAATACGATTCATTGAATGATTTTATTGAATTAGTTTTCCAGATTATAGATGACTAAAACAATTTCAGAGAAAATACTTTTTAAATGAGAGAACCTATAATCATATGGTAAAATGGTTAAACTCTGTTGATAAGGATATCAAGAACCATGATGATCAGTTTATAGAAGAAAATTAAAGTTTGATTGTTATAGATGAATCCTTTCACAAGATGTCAAAAACTATCTCATATAGAGTAAAGTATGTAGAAGAAATTATAGAAATGTATGATTATCTAAATGAGAAAGTAAAAGCTCTGAATGAAAAATTTTAGAACCTAGAAATAGAAAATGGTAGACTCTAAACATGGGAAGATTTTTTTTTTATTTTTGATGAAGATAATATGAAAATAAGAAAGGAAGATAAAAGGTTTAATGCAGAGCTTTAGAAACAATAATTCATGGAAGATATTATTATGAAATATGATTCATTAACAACATAATCTAAGAAGGACCAGGATGGTGTTATAATGAATAAAGTTACAATGAAAAACCTATTAATGAAATAATGAAAATTTCCATTTGAACTCTAGTTGTAATATTTTGTAAAAATTAACAATTAATGTTGAATGTGAATGACCTTTCTATCAAAATTATTAATGTCAGAATGTATTCCTATTTTGTATGGATGTATGTTATTTCATTGATATCTCAGATGAGAAGCCAATTCAAAAAGTTTGTTTCATTTATATTGTATCCCATTATAAAATTTCAAAGATATAGGTTCACTATTTTTTGAAAATCACAATGGGGAGATGATTTTTTAAGGAGATATTTTTTAGGGGGGAGTTCTAAATTGGGATAAGTCTTTGAGACATTGTCTATGAGAAAATTTTAAGTTAATTCTTTATGGGGAAGTTTTTATCTTAAAAATAAATCCTTTATTGGGTGTTTTAGTAATGGGGATAATTAAATTTATATTTTTCAATTAGATCATTAAGTAATCATAAACTCATAGAGAGTTAAGATTTTAAGTATGTGTTTGAATATCCTAAATATAAATTAGGTTGTAAGCATTTCAATGTTATTAGTATTCATTTTAATTATTGTGTTTTGTGCTTTCAAAAAAGGTAGAGATTATTGAGTCAAAAGTTATACTTTTTACATTTCCTTTTATCAGTTTTGGAAATCTATAAAGAATTTTTAAAACAAAATTTTACTACATTTTTATATCCCAAGTGTTTTAGTATGTTTTTTGCAGAAAACCGAATGACTAAATAATTATAATGAAAAAGAAATAAATTTTTTATTAAATCATATCCATCATACTAAAGGTTTATCAAATAGATTAGATCAACTTTTGTTCTGAATTGGGGTTAAACTTATGTTATATCTATCCAACTAAAAAATGTTTTGGAGTTGGTGTCCTTGGACCAAAAGTTTTTACTTTTATTACATGAATATTCAATTTATTGAACATTAATAAAACATCTTAATACATATTTTTTTTTGTTCTGCATTACTCTAATATAATAATTTTCTAGAGTGTATGTCACATTGATAAGGTCATAACAATTCCATTATATTTTTAGAAACATGATGTCCTATGATGATATTCTCAAATAATGTTCTGTGGTTAGATAATGCAATTTGATATGACACATATGAAAAATACTATTTACTAAAAATACTTGTACGAATATGAGGCTTCTTCTCATGAGGTTCACATTTGGTAATCCACAAGACATGAGATTATGAGAACAGACCCACTAATAAATTTTTTCATGTTTTTGTATGATTAGAAATCCCTATCTATAATCATGTGTGATAATATATATTATTTAAGATTATTATTAATGAATGTTACAAGTCAAATAATTATTTTTTTCCATAAACCATGATGATAAAAGTTCATTATGAAGTTAGAAATGTTGGGTGTGTCACAAGTGACATGTCATTAATGAATAAGACAATGAAGGGGTTTCTATTCCATATTTATAGAAGTCAATATCTAAACACTTTGATTGGAATAGAACTGCCACATTAAATTTCATGGCCATGGTGTAATGATGTATTTATATTAGATAGTCAATGAAATACATATCAAGAAAATAGGTTGGTGACATGACTTTAAAACCTACATAATGTGATATTTTGACAAAGGGATTATATTTCATAATGATCATTCACATGTGTTGTTGATATTTAGATATTAAGTGATTTTTTATGGGGGGAATTGACCCATTGTTAGACATTAATCTTGGACTTTATACGTGAACAACTAATGAAAATGAAAAATAATCATAGAGGGTAACACACTAACTATTTCTGTTTATATTGATTAAATTAAATTTGATTTTAATTATAGAAAGAATAATATTCTCATGATTGAGGAATAATTGTATTCACATTATATTGATCACATTAATTAAATGAATATTTATTTTCTTATGTGTGAATAAAATATTTAAATTTCTTCTTGAAATTTTTTATAAATATTTATTTACTAAAATATAAATAAAATAATTAATTATGAAAAAATATCAATTTTGTTGTTTAATAAATGATATAGGAGTTTTTAGTTGGGGTTTGGCTTAGTGGTAAGCACCCCGTAATACTACATGAAAAATGGGGGTTCAAAACCCATTGGGCGCAGGTTACTGCAACGACACTGTAGCGGCGGCGGTACTATTGATCGGCGGGTACTATAGCAGCGGTAGGGCACTGTAGCAGTGGTAGTACTGTGTGGGTACTGTAGCAGCGGTTACTCTTCACAGAATTGGAATTGGGATTAAAAATTGGGCCTATGGGCTATGTAAAGGGCTATAAGCCCACTGGGCCTTCGGGCTATGTAATGGGTTCCCTCTACCCAATTAAAAAGAGGTTTGCTTTGCTTTATTAAAAAAAATGAGGCTTCGGCCCCTACCTTTAAAAAATGATATAGGAGTTTGAACAGACCAAGGCTAGGTCTGGTAGAAAATATTAATAAATAAGAAATTTTATAATATTTGTTATTCCTGAAGATAGTGCACAAAAAAAAAATAATTATATAATTATTATTATATGGAATGGGATTTATAAAAGTTAATAAATGTTATTTAATGGTCATTATGAAATTTAATTATAATTTATCTAAAATACCAACTCTGTAAATCAGAATATATGTCTATTGTGTAGAGAATACAAAAAATTAGAACAGTGAATTGTTGTGCACAACATACTCTATAGAGATAAAATTGAAAGAGATATTTCTTCAAGATAAAATAATGAGAAATAATGAATGAATAACATAAGGCATTCGACTCACCTCTCTAGCACCAGGAGATCTAGTCATCTTTCTTAGAGAGCATAGTATCACATGTAGATCTCAAACAGTGGGATTGTGACCTTGGATCCTCATAACACAATGAACGCAATATGAAAGGATCCTTTTAGATGATCAACATTTACCAATGAAGAATATTTCTAAGAAAACATATTTATTTATTCCAATAAAAAATATGATAATTATAAATTGTACGTGCAAGATCATCTCTCTTTTTTTGGGAAACAATTATTAAAATAAATTTTAATATATCACCCATATATGTACGCAATGGATTCACCAGGAGCCATCAATTTGTATCAGATCATTCACATTTAAATTTATAAGTATTAATTTTATTGTTGATTTATGTGTAACTATGATTATATTTTCATTTCATGTTAATCATTCATTAATCCTATTTGAATTAAATTATTATCGAAATATTAATCTTGTTCATTCAATGTATCATTTTCTTAAAAGCCTGTGAAAAATGAATAATGACTAGAGATTCCATCTGTAATTTCAAAAGCATTGTCTTGAAAAATTGTGATAAGCATCATGAAGCCAGAGGACATGATGTATACCCAAGAAAATTGTATCTAGACGCACTAAGAAATTAATTACAAGCGATGATTTTATTGAATACAATGTGTTGAAAGGAAAAAACTGGAACACGAAAAGAAGATACAGGGTGCGTAGCATGCATGTAAACACCTTGTTGTATGGATGAGTTAACATGCCACATATCCATATGTGGAACATGGATATATGACAATCGAGGTTCCTGATGTGTAGCTGCATATACATGCTGTGTGGTCTCCCATTAATTGGAAAAATTAAAATTATATTAAATTTGATAATTATAGCATATAAACCTTATTTTATTGACTGTCACAATATTTTATGTTTGAAAAATTAATAATCTTTTTAAATAATTTTAAATGATTAATTAATTAATTGTAATTAATAATTCATTATTGGTTTTTCCATTTATTTTCCACGCATTCCATTAATTATGTGTATCTCCAAATAATATTCCATGATCATTACGATAAAATGGAATTAATTAATTAATTGGATAATTAATGCAATGGAATTTATCTTAAATATTAAAATAAAGAATAAAAAAATGAATGATGGCCCACTACTTTTGCATATTCATGGATTGTATGACTGTTCATGGTCTCGACCAACACCTGTGTATATGTCTGATGTTTTAATTTAATTTATTTCATTATTTTTCAGTTATTTAATAATAAATTTAATTAGTTATTATGAGTTATCCAAACCTCCACTATTATGTTGGACCTACATATCTATGGATATTTATGAAACACCCTTTAACCAATACTTTGCTTCCTCTCACCTGTATATGAAGAATATAATTTTTTAATTAATGGAGAATCCTTTGGAGTGTGGACGTGGTTCCAGATAGAACCATAATGATGCCAACCCAAGTGATAAAAAGGTGGAAAAGTGGAATGCTATAACTCATTTGAATACTGAAAATACGATTTTTTTCCCATAAGTCACAGGATGATTTAATTTCTTCCCATTAAATCAACTATTAGATAAAGATTTTGAATGAGTAATTTAATTAATTAATATTTACTATCTATAAATTGTTTTATATTATGGATTTATGGATGTGATCACATAAATAAATGAATTAATATCAAAATAGAGAAATTAAATAAATGAATTATGCGTAAATGTTTCCGCTTAACCTTCTCAATACATATAATGCATAAAACAAGATAAACATTTATCAAAATAAATTAAAATACCTCAATTAAATATTAATTAATATTAGTTCTTAAATTAATTGATTGATAAAGAATCCATACATATAGTCAATCCAACCTTTTATACATAACATTACGTTAATTTAAGCATTATTAAACATCTGATTACAAGCCAAGGATCGTGATGTCTAGCGTATTTGAAGACATGGTATATAAAACATAAAACATGGTAAAAAACACTTATTTATTTAATCATCATAATGATATCCTAACTTCCTTTGAGCCCATACATATTCATAAGGTACCCTATAGATCACAAGAACAAAGGGATGACCTAAAATCCCAGTAAGGGGATAAACATAAGAATAAGGATTTAACACAAGGGTTAGAGATCATGACATAATGAAATAAAATGGTATATAGAATCCTAATATATAAAAATTGGATCATATAAACATGAATTGATAGAATTTTGGTGGAAACAAAAGTCATGACATTTGCATGATTCAAGGCTCATTGCACATAGTGGAGAACAAGTCATGGTTAACCACCAAGACCGTTGCATATGGTAGCATGAGTCAAGGATAACCGCCAAGATCGTTGCACAAAATTTATCATGATATTAATCTTTACCCAATGCATTAGAGCACTATCTGGGAACACCCATCTCAATATGTTCATGAATATGTTTTCCACAAAAAGTAATCATATATAATCTATCATATATAAACTTAAGTGACCCCATGGAATGAAATGTGTATCACATTCATGTCATAATGAATGTTGAATGGGTGTATCATAAAAGTGTCCATCAGAGAAAGGAATTAAAAGATACATGGAAATTAATAAGGTAAAAAAATGTCATGGTAAGTGATGTAAAACTGGTGTGACAACATGTAATAAGAGTCTTTTGGAAATTCATATCATTAAAACATTTTAGTGGGGTTTTACGGAAATTACTAAAGAAAATTTAAAATAAAAGGGGGGAGGGGGAATATTTTATATAAAACCCAAAGTGAAAAAATAATGTTTTAACAATATAAATAATGGTTTTATAACAAAAACGTTTTACTTAAAAACTGGTACAGTGCACATGAAATTTGGTAAAATGTTTGGAATTTGCCTTAAAATGAGTTTTCTTATTGGGAAGTATTGAAGATGCAATAACATAAAAGCATGTATATTCCCAAAAGAGAAAGAGGGATGGATATTGAAACATGATTTCTGAGAATATAAACATTATGTATAGTTTATACATAAATATAAAAGGAAAATTTATTTGGGTAAAAAGAATGATAGAGCATCCCGAAGGAATAAAGGTGGTTCGGGTAGAATCCCTTACAAAATATCGGCATGGTATTGGGTGTACATAAGAGGTATTAATACGAGAGAAATGGATTTATTATCTTTCATACATCATGAGGATGGTATGTCTAATGTTGAAAATCATACACCATCATTAGGAGTTATACGTAAAAATTAATAACATAGAAAAGATTATTGAATAAATTCAAGAAATAGAGGATCTCTTACCTTAAGCCCAAAGATGTTATCACCTTGATATTAATTACTTAAATAATTAAATAAGGGTCATTAATTAATAATTAAAGAACCTATTTTAAATTTAAATGATTTAGTATAACCTTTTTGTGTTCATTCATATCCTTTTTTTATTTGTTATGACGTTCAATTTCATTGTATGGGTCCGTTTGTTTCATGTTCGGTTTACTTATATACCTTAACAGATAAACATGTATAGTGAGAGTGGTTATCCAGAGATGAAGTTATATGAAATCAGTGAACACTTATAATATTACACGGTTATAAATTTAATTTTCTATCTTGTTGTGAAGGTGAATCATTATGTAAAACATTCATGATAAACTCTTGGATTAATGTCTAAATTTTTCTCACAATTAACTTGGTTTGTATTATAATTTTACATAATGAATTTATAAGGATTAAATAACATTGAAAAAAATAAAAAACATATAATATGACCTTTTTCATCCATTAAAATTGATTCATGACTAGTCTAGAATATTGTAAAGCATATTTAAAACCTGTTATCCATGAATGTGAGAAATCCACACATCTCAGATGATATTTTAATTTATTTAATAAAAGTCGTGGGAGGAAGATATTGTGACAAAATATCCAATTAGAATTATATAATTCCGGTACATTTATGTTAATAGAGTTATCATACCATTTGGGTGAAGGGTGGAGAGGAAAGAAACGATAAAATAAAATAACATCAATGAAAATAAAATAATCGGAAATAAAAATTTACCTGTTGAGTTTATCTCCTTTGAGATCCACTTAAGGGCAGGGGATATGGTGTTTTGAGGAGAAAAAGGGCTGTAGGACATTGGAGAGGAGCTTGGGGAGTTATTTGGTCATAACATAGGAAAGACATAGGGCTTGAGAGGAGTGAATAGAAGAGAAGTGTGTGGGTTGTTTTTATAGTGGAGGAGAGGAGTGAATTTTGAATATTAAATTCATTATTTAATTATTTTACTCAAGAAAAAATAGTGTTTGTTTATTGGGACTGAAAATAGTAATATGTTCTTTTGAGTTCAAACCAATGGTGATTTACATCATCCATGATTCAATCATGTGGCAGAAATTCAGGATTTAACATTTATTGTGAATTATCGTATTTTACTATTCGTAAAAAATTAATGTATTTTAGAGAAATCACAGAAATTTACCCTATCCATTTTTCGATATTTAAAATCCAAAATAAAACTCAATATTTTATTTTTTTTCCAAATATGATTAATTTAGTTTTTTAATAAAATCATAATTCATTTTGGAAAAAACATCATTAAAACTATAAATTCTTTAATAACACCTTGAAAAATTAATCAAGGTCCCATAAAATTATCTTATAACCATAATAAAATGAAAAAAAAAATTATGACTAAAATTTATGAAAATAAATTCCCATTTTTATGTATTAAATTAATCATAAAATTGTAATTAAAATATTTATGAAATTCAAAAATACCAATACTTATACTATGATTGTTTTTTCACTTATAAGATGTTTAAATTATATTTGTACATTCATGGGTGAAGTCTCAATTTTTTTGGCCAAATTACTATTCAATACTATCACTAAATATTAATAAGGGTATGTAACTATTTACAAGGGTAAGATATAATTCATCAAAAACTATGTTTACTCTATCAGACTCCAAATATCTTACTGAATGCAACCATGTATGTCAGATTTTTAAAATTCAAAACACAGAAGTGACAATATAATGTTTAGATGTTACATAGTACATAATTGTTCATTTTTTTAGATTTCATGTGATTATATGACATAATTATAAGAAGATATTCCCCATTGTTAAAACATTGGGTTGTTATATCATTCCCCCCTTATAAAATTTCTCCCTCAAATTTTATTTTACATTCTAAGCCATAAACTATTGAAGGTACATTTCCTTCACTATTTCATCTAGTTCCCATGTTTCCTCTTTATTCATATGGTTCTTCCATAGTACATTGACCTGGTGAGTAGTCTTGTTACGAAAAACATTATCTCTATGATCCAAGATCATCACTGGATTAATCCTGTAATAAAGATCTTTCTCTAACTATACCACCTCTTAAGAGAGTACGTGTGAAGGGTCAGGAATGTACATCATTAAGAGGGATACCTGAAAGACATATTGTACATTGGACATGGTAGGTGGATGTTTTAATTGATAGGCCACAACTCTAACAAGATCAATAATCTCAAAGGGGTCAATGTACTTGGGACTTATCATTGCTTTCTTCCAAAAGCTCATGACCCTATTCCATATAGATATGCGTAGAAATACCTTGTATCTGACTTTGAACACAAGGTCTCATCGACAATTATTTTCATAAATATTCTGTGGAATTGGGTCTTCCTTCATTTGCTAATGTATAGATTTGAACTTCTCCCCCATTTCTTTGACTATTTCATGTCCTAAAAGATTACTCTCACAAACATTAACCAAACACACTTTTGTTCCTCAACTTTTTCCATAAAGGGATTCATAAGGTGCCATTTGGATGCTCGAGTGGAAACTGTTGTTATAGGAGAATTAAATAGTTAGAATATGTTGGTCATATACTCCTTGGAATTCCATAAAAAATTCTCTGAAAATATCTTATAGTGTATGAATAGTTCAATTAGAATGGTAATAATTTCGAGGATGATAGGTCATATTGAAGTTCAGTTCAGTTTCTAGAGCATGTTTGAGACTTTTCCAGAACATCGAGGTGAATCTCATATCTCTATCAGATACAATAGATAATTGTAATCCATGAAACCTTACCACTTCTTTGATACATATCCATGCAATTTGATCCAATGTAATGTCCTCTCTATTGACGATAAATTGAGATATCTTTGGAAGATAATCCACAATGACCCATATAACATTCTTTCTTCTAGATGTCCTTAGAAATCCAGGGACAAAGTCCATGGTGAAGTTATCCCACTTCCATATTGGTATGGGTAGTGGTTTCATCATCCCTATAAACTTCTTTATTTCAGAATTCACTTGTTCACATACCATGCACATTGTTGTATACTCAGCAATCTAATTCTTCATATTGTCCCACCAAAATTTCTCTCTAGGATCTAGATACATATTTGTGATCCATGGATAATACAAAAGGTACATCTATGTGCATCATTCAGAAGCTCCTTCTTTATCTAGGGATCTTATGGTACACATAATCATCATCAAAATCTTACAAATCATTTATCATCAATTATGAACTCTGAGGATTTCCCATTTCTAATGAATTCCACCCTATTCTAAATTTCCACATCTTTTAATTGAGAATCCTTTATTTTCTCCATGTTGTATGGTTGAGAGATCATTTGATAAAGGATTCATGATGTTACTCCCTTAATTACACCCATGACCATCCTTTGAAAATATATGAATATTGGATCCAGTTAAAATATTATTGTTGATAAGGATGCAAAATCCTTTCTTCTTAGAGCATCTTCCACATTATTTGATTTACCTAGATGGGAGTGGATTTAGAGGACATTATTATTGATTAGCTCTATCCATTTTCACTGATGCATATTTAACTCTTTCTGTGTGAATATATATTTGAGACTTTTGTGATTAGTATATATTTCACACTTCTCCCCATAGAGATAATGATGCCAGACTTTTAATGTAATGATCACATTTTCCAACACTAGATCATGTGTTGGATAGTATTTCTCATGGATTTTGAAACTGCTTGGGGTATAGTCTGTCACCTTATCATTTTTCATCCTTATACATTCGAATCCGTTATTTGGAGCATCTCAGCACACCAAAAAGCGTTATCCACTTGACGCAAGTGTGAGTACTAGAGCAATGATAATCATTCTTTTCTACACCTTAAAGCAGTCTTCACATTCATGAGTCTAAAAAAACATTAATCCATTCCATGTCATCATTTTCATTAGGTTCGAAATTCATGAAACGTTTTTCAAAAATTGTCGTTAATACTTGGCTAGACCCAGAAAGCAGCAAATCTCTGTTACAGATGTTGACCTAGGACACTTTTCAAAAAAATTTGTCTTTGGAGAGTCCACAGATATCACTTCATTGGTGATAACATGCCCTAATAATGATACATCCTACATCCATAACTCCCATTTAATGTTCTTTTCTAATAAAATCTACCTTCAAATATTCTTTAACATAATATTAGAATGCTCCTCATGTTCCTCCTTGCTCTTGGAGTATTTTAGAATATCATCAAAAAAGAATATCACAAATTTGTCATAGTAATATCAATAGACTATATTCATTAAATCCATCAAAATTTAAAGAAAATTATGGAGTCCTAAGGGAAACACTATAAACTCCTAGCATCCATACCTTGTTTGAAAGGAAATCTTGGGAATATCTTCCTTCCACAACTTTAATTGGTGATATCCCAACCAAAGGTCCACCGTAGAGAAATAGCTGGACCCACAAAGCAGATCAAACAAGGTATCTATATGTGGAATGGGATTCATGTTCTTTATAATGATTTTATTGAGCTCATGATAATCAATGAAGAGGCACATTCATTCATCCTTATTTATGACGAATATGACTGACACATCCCATGGTGAAGCACTTGGGTGTATAAAACCCTTATCCATATTCTTATATAATTTTTTCTTCAGCTCTTTCAGATCTACGGTGGCCATACTATAAGGTTTCATTGATATGGGAAGAGATCCAAGAATATGGTCAACTGAGAAATCAACCTCCCCGTTAGGAGGAAGACATGAAAAATCATTAAGGAATACACTAGTGTTATCCCTCATGATGGGAATGTATTCAAGCATGACCCCCTCCTTTGTCTTAATCATTTGAGCTAGACATGATTTTTCTTAAGGAATTAATATCCACACATGAGATACGAATTGTAATGAAGATTCATCTCTATCCTTACACTTGTAATGAATATATGGATGATTTTGGACGTGAATAGTTATCTACTTTTCTTGAAAGTCGGTGTTAGCGTTGTATAAAGATATCCAATACATGTACAAGATAACTTTAAACTCCACTAAAGATAGTATAGAATTATTTGAAGGGAGGTTTAGTCCACAAACATTAATTAGGGAGGAGTAATAAACCATGGATGCAATAATTTTCCCATTTTATGATATCACAGATATCTTATCTTAAAAATTTTGAGGTGGTGTTTGAATAGTTCTACTAAACTATCAAGATATAAAAGAATTCATATAATTAGAATAAAATAGTACATTCACTAATATTGAATGAATAACTAGCGTACCTAGAACCACGTTAAATTTTAGCACCACCATCGTGTTATTGAAAGAATAAGAAATTCCTTGATTTCATGGAGGTTGTTTTTGATTACCTAAAACAACCCTTAGCTTAGTGAATTTTTTATCATAATTCCCTTGCCCCTTGTAGTTGTAATATTTCACTACAGGCTGAGTGTTGATCTGAATGTTTTTTTATTCTTCCACATTAGTGGGATTTTTCATATCATATTTGATGTTTTTAGCTATATTTCCAAACTTTCCACATTTGAAGAAATTACTAGTTCCCTTTAGATATTTCCTAGGACCTTTTCCCCCCAATTCTTAAATGTGGGATGATCGAGCCTCTTCCCATCATTAAATTTACTTGTAGGACCACCCACTTGAGATTCCATTTTCGTCTTCTTGTCACTGGGCCCATGATTCCACCGAGAGACTCTGATCTATATTTTAACATTTAGGGGACAAAAAAAATCCTCATAGCTTTCAAAGTCTTGAATCAATAGCACTTTTTGCATATTCAGCATTTGTCTTCTAAAGAAGCGATCGACATTTCTTTCGGTGTTGATGACAAAGTCAAAGGCGTACCTTGCATGCGTTGTAATTTTTTCTTTATAGGCCCTGATTGACTCATCTTCATTCTTCTTGAGTCCATGAAACTCTCTTTACATCTTGAGATAGAGGGTAAATGGAAAATATTTATTGTAAAATTCACTTGAATTACTTCTATTCCATGGAATCAATTTCCCCCTAGGGAATTTTATTTTTGATCAGTGTCCATCACGTATCACCATCCGCAAAAAAATGATAGACCTCTAGTAGGACATTCTCTTCTTTCAAGCACTAGATGATAGAGAATATATTTTCAGTGGAGTTAATCATATATTCTGTGAGGACGGTGTTATATGATCCACTATCATGGGAGGCCTTTTCCACATGAAAGATTTAATGGAAGCTTTCTCTTTTCATGGAGAAGAAGGGTGTTCACAAAGATTCATGCTATTATTCATAATTGGATTCGGCTAAGAAAGTACTTTGCTGAGGTTTTGTTCACTCTCTCCCATCATATTAGGAATATCTTTATAGAAATATTCACATTCTCTATTACATTGATTATTATCACCTATTATTGTATTTACATCCATTAACTAGGAAAAATAACTCATAGTTAGTGGGATTGAAAACATAGCTATTGATCTTAAAAAGAAACATTTAAAATAAGAATATATACTTGTAACTGAGAAGTATATCCTAACTTGTTATTCCATACATTTAAATCTAGTTTATACTTGATCTATTTCTTAACTAATATTATTATTGGTTTTTTCATTTTCTTAATAATGGTTTGTACCAAGCTTATGAATTAACTAAAGAATATCCCCATTGAGTATCAAACTAATAGTTCAGCATGGTCTGTTGTCGTGCACTAGTTCCCATTAGAGTATAAATCAATGCAGTGTTTTCAGGCTTTACCCCTAGATACATCTGTACTGGAACCAACTATACCTATTCATATCCTGACAGTGATGTATTTTTGTGATAAACTACTCAATCTGTTCTTTTCAAAATTTAGGGGTATTTTCTTATACCTAGTGTCATACCTAAGTTTCTTACTAAATTACTCTATTCGTAATCTCTAAAAATAACTAAAACATCCTCAAATACCACCTATAGAAACCCTATCATTTACACATAACATTACATGATTTTAATCATAATTAAACATCAGAGTACAATCCAAGGATCATGAAGAATAGTTTCTTTGAATAATTGGTATACAAACCCAAAAACATGGGGCTAAAAACACTTATTTATTTAGTCATAATAAATAGATACTATCTTCATTCGATCCCTTAAATCAGCATAGGGTACCCAAGGGGTCACATAAACAAAGGGATGAGCCAAAGGTCAAGTAAGGGAATAAACATAAGAATAAGTATTTGACACAAGGGTTAGAGATAATGACATAATGATATAAAATGGAATATAGAATCATAAAATATAAAAATGGTATCACATAAGCAAGAATTCATAGTATTATGGAGGTGACATAAATCATTAATTTAGCACGATTCCAGGCTTGTTTCACATAGTGGATCATAAGGAAAGGTTAACTAGCAAGACCATTTCACATGGTAGCACAAGTCAAGGCTAACCCCCATGACCATTGCACACAGCGTCTCATGAGACTAAACATTACCTAATGCATTTGAGGAATATCCATGAGAACTTATATTATCATGTTTATAAATATTCTTTAAACATATATATTCATACATATTCCATCATACATAAACATAAGGGAACCCATATAGAGAAATGGGTATCACATTCATGTCATAATCCATAATGAATGGGATTATCATAAAATTGTCCATGAGAGAGAGGAATTAAATCATAAATGGGAATTAATAATGTATGAAAGGAATATATCATGGTATGTTATGTAAAATATAAGTGAAAACATGTAAGAAGAGTATATAGGAAATTATTATCATTAATACATTTTAGTGCGGTATGAAGGAAAATACTAAAGAAAATTTAAAATCGAAAACGGAATAATATTTTATATAAAACTAGAAATCAAACAAGAAGGTTTTATTTGCAAAAGACTGATTTTATAACAACAATGGTGTTTTTAAAAAAATCTTATATTTCACATGAAATTTGGTGAAAAATTGGGAAGTTCCCTTAAAAAGTGTTTGCTTATTGGGAGGTATCAAGGATGGAATAACATAAAGTACAATTATATCCCCAAAATAGAATGAGGTATGAATCTTAAAACATTACATTTTAGCATATAAATGGTATGTTTAAGTTGTAAATAAGAAGAAAATACAACGTCATTTGGGTAAAAATAATGATAGAGCATCCCGAAGTAATAAAGGTGGTTCGAGTAGAATCCATTACGAAATATCGGCATGGTATCAGGTGTACATATGAGTTATTAATGAGGGAGAATAGAATTTCAAATCTTTTATACATCATGAAGGAAGTATGGGGAAGGTTCCAAATGACACCCCATTATTATGAGTTATACGTAAAAGGGCATAACATAGAAGTTATTCGTGAATAAATGTGAGAAAGAGATGATACCTTACCTTAAGTCTGATGGTGTTATCTCCTTGATATTAATGACCAGATAAATAACACATGGATCATTAATTAATAATTAATGAACCAATTTTAAACTTAAATTATTTGTTATAACCTTTTTGAGTCCATTCATAACCTTTTCGATTGGTTATGATGTTTGATTTTATTGTTTGGGTCTGTTTGCTTCATGTTTGGTATACTTATATACATGAACATATAATCATGTATGGTGAGAGTGGTTGTAAAGAATTGAAGTTTTATGACATTAGTAAACAACTAGAAGATTACAAGGTTGTAAATTTAGTTTTCGTACTTTGAGTGATGGTGAATAATTATGTAAAAAATTAATGATAAACTCTTGAATTAATGTGGTGAGTTTTCTCAAAGTTAACTTGTTTTGTAATATTATTCTACATAATTAATTTATAAGTATTAAAGAACAATAAATAAAATAAAATACACATATTATGATCTGTTTCAACTATTAAAATGGTTTCATGACTAGTCCAGAAGATAGTAATGCAAATTAGAAACCTATCGTCCGTGAATGTGATAAATCAACAAATCTCAGTTGGAATTTTAATTTATAGAATAAATGGAGGTGAGATATATTATGATAAAATACCATGTTTGAATAATTTAATTCCAATAAATTTATGTTATTGGAGTTATCATACCATTTTTTGTGAAGGAAAGATACAAAAGAAATTAGAAAATAAAAGAACTTGAAAGAAAATAAAAGAATCAGAAAGAGGAATTTTCTTTTTGAGTTTTTATCCTTTGAGTGACTCATAAGGGAAGAGTTTTTGGTATTTGGAGAATTACAAGGGATATTTCACATGTCAGAGGAGCTTTTGGAGTGATTTTGGAAGAATTTAGGCAAAACACAAGGCTTGAGACGAGTGAATGGAAGATGAGAGTGTGGGTGTTTTTTATAGTGGAATGACTGACTACCAAATTACATTATTATGGTTTTCATGACTATTGTATAGATAATTATAAAATCTAATGTAGATCTTTTACACTACAATGTTAAAGAAACAATAACTTCTTAGTTCAATGGTTACAGATATTTAGACATGATAAAATAGTGGGATATCTAACAAAAAAAGGAATAAAAACATTTAATATATTATATCTTACTTATTTTGAAATCATGATAACTACTACTAATTTTCTCTTTTTAGTTGTTTCATATGATGAAAATTTCATCATCCACACTATCCCTAAAAAAAATATTGGAGAAGGACTATCTAAAAACTCAAAGTAACTTTTAGGGATAGATTAGATAACTCTGGGTTGTGCTATACCATTAACTTAAATCATATGTACTAGAATCCTCAATTCTTGATCTTCCTACTAATGTGGAAAAAGGTTAAGAGTTAATTTTCTATAAAAAATTTTTGACCGACGTTGTCGTCATTAAATGTTTGATTCCTTCATCGATATCTATAGAACTAATGATGTCTTATGAAAATATGGATCCGTATAGCATGCTTGAGAACCTTCATGTTCTTTACTAAGAGAGATCTGGATAGGAATAGTTTGAGATTTCCAAGTCTATTTTTCAAAGAAACATTGAATAGAGTGCCTCATTTAGGCCTCACATTGTCATGATCATTGGATATATTAAGCAGTTTGAGGTTCTAGGGTTAAAAATCCATATGAACTAAGAACCAACCTCATTGTAGAAACATTCCCTTAGATCTTCTCTACTTGTATTTTGAATATTTATATGAACAACATTGAGAAGTATCTACCAGATAATTTTAATCCTCTTCACCAATTAGATAATGATATTAATAGTGAAAATCCTTTAATACTTATGGGGAAAAAAATAGAAATTGGATGTTAATATAATTAAGTCCAAAATTTCTTCACACTAATACAAGAAGAGAAATATCAAAGGGAAATCAAGGGAACATGATTTGGATTGTTCACATGTGGAAAGAAGGGCCACTAGAGAAAAAATACACCTAGGCAAAGATGAAAGGGCATTATTCAAGTGCATTTCATTATAGAGTGAAATTTATCTGTTTGCAAAAATTGGGTCTCAGATATAGCTTGTGGTGATCACATATGTATTCAAATAAAGAAACCACATAGATTAAGAATGATTTACTAAGGAGAGGTAGATCATTGAGTAGAAAATATAGCTAAACATTATGTTGCAACTATTAGAGGCTACCACCTCAATTTTCTAACTAGAATGATCATGGTTTTAAAAGGGTTGTTATTATATTCTTTTAGTCACCAAAAACTTAATTTCTATATCCATACTTTAAAAAGATGGATTTATTTTCATATTTAAGATTAAATGTTTCTTCTTTAATAAAGATATATTTTGTTATATTAAGGCACATCTAACTAATTCTCTCCATGTATTGGACTACACGAATCA
The DNA here is from genome assembly GCA_963277665.1 of Viscum album. Classification (NCBI taxonomy): domain Eukaryota; kingdom Viridiplantae; phylum Streptophyta; class Magnoliopsida; order Santalales; family Viscaceae; genus Viscum; species Viscum album. The sequence goes on along the minus strand of OY728165.1, from coordinate 164,695,431 downwards.
AATAATAGAAATCAATAACAATGTTACATCACATGACTCATACAACACACAACTTTGGAATGAATTAAAAGGACATGTAAATGAAAAGAATTTGACTGAAGTACATAAAGATGGAAATTTAGATTCTTTTGAAATAAAACCTCATGGTGTATATCAGGCATGATTAGAAAGGGAAATGAATAATTACCCTCTTAGTGGGAAAGGTTAATGGGATAATGATATTCTTGAATTAGTTCATACCATTGTGTGTGGACTATTTCATATTGAAGAAAGTGGTGGGTACTCATAATTCATAACATTTCTTAATGATTATATTAGATATGGATATATATACTTAAGGAGGTATTAGAAAGATTATTTTGGAAAATTCATGGAATATAAGAATGAGTTTGAGAACCATCTTTTTACAAATATTAAGAATATTATCTTATACTATGGTGGAGAATTTTTTAATCAATACATCATTGATTATATATGGGAGATCAGGATTTTATCTCAACTTAATATTCATTATACACCTCAATAAAATGGTGTATGTGAAAGTAGGAACCCCACCATGTTTTACATGGTGTGATCAATAATTTTTCATGTGAGTCTCCCAAAATCCTTTTATGAATATGAATTACAGACAAAAACATACATACTAAACTAAGTACCATATAATGAAAAATGATGATATAACATAAAAATTATGGAATGGAATGAAACTTGTATTTTCTTAATTACATGGAGGGATATGAATGAATTTTAAGGCATTTTTAGGTAACATGATTACTCCCTATGGAACAATGTGTATCTTTATGGGATATGACAATGAAACAAAGGGATACTACATATAAAATCCCTCATAAAAATGTTTATGGTTGACAGGCATCACACATTTCATGAGGAGGATCTAATAAATTATACAGATTGTGAGAGTGAGATTGAATTCAATGAAGTGTGGACTGAATATGTACGCGAGTTCAAATATAAATAAATTCCACAAAGTGCAATGGAAAAATAAATTCTTCCAAATATAAAATTAATAGGAAGGAGTACTAGATAAGTTAGTTATCCATAATAGTATGGGTTTCTATTCACTAAAGATGGTGACTCATTACTAATTGTCATTAATGATCCTCTAATGTTAAAGGAAGTCATAAGTGGAATTTTTGTTGTGAAGTGGAAAGAATCCATGAATTCTAAGATGGATTCCATGTACCAAAAACTTGTTTAGATTTTCTTATAACCTCTAGTAGATGTAAATACCATTGGATGAAAATGGCTGTTTAAGAATCAACTGGACATGAAAGGAAAAGTTAGTACCTTTATGGATTGATTGGTTGAAAATAGAGTTTAAAAAGTGTCAAGGCATTGACTGCGACAACAACTTTTCACCAGTTTAACCGTTGAAATGAATCAAAGTTTTACATTCCATTTCGGCCTTCCATGATTATGATATTATCCAAATGGATATCCAAATATCCTTCCTTAACATGAATTTTCAGGAATACATCTATATGACCCAACCTGAAGGGTTCGGGACTCAAAATAATGCCAACATGGTATAAAAGTTTCTAAGATCCATTTATGGATTGAAAAAAGAATCTTGTTCGTGGAACATTCATTTTCATGATGCCATAGAAGAATTTGGTTATATAAATCAAAAATGTGATATGATTTTCTATAAATAATTTATTGGGAGTGTAGTAATTTTCATAATAGCATATGTTGATGGAATATTACTCATTAGAAACGAAATACCAGTCTTATAGTCATTTAACGTGTGGTTTAATAAATTATTTTCCAAGAAGTAATTATCTATGAAAACATATATTATTGGGATTAAGATCTATCATGACATATACAAGAGGTATCTTGACCAGAGTCAAAGTAATTACATTGATTAGATATTAATTTTAATTAATACGAAATAACTCAATAGAGGATTGTTTCCAGCATCACGTGGAATTCAGTAGTCTATGAAAATGTGTCCTCAGACACATGAAGAAAGAAACATAATAATAATAATTCAATACACATCACCAATTGGGTCATACTTGTATGATATTCTATGTACTTGAATAGATGATGCCTAGACATTAAGTGTAGTATGAAGATATCTGGTTCATCCAGTCAACCACCATAGAATGGAAGTCAAGACTATCCTTAAGTATCTAAGGCATACTAAGGATATCGTCCTAGTTTATATAAGATACGAGGATCTAGTCATTAAAGTCCATTGAGATGATAGTTTCCAAACTAATTAAGATAAAATGAATTCACAAACGGGATACATCTTGACATTGAATATTGGTGTTGTGAGATGGATGATCTCAAAGAAGGGAGAGGTTTCTGTTTCTTCTATGGAGTCCGAGTATATTTCGGCATATGAGGACGCTAAATAATTTGTATGGATTCATAAATTTATCCAAGATAATGATGTGTTACCTAGTAGTAAAGTTCACAAGACACTATATTGTGATAATAATGAAGTTATGGCTCTTGTAAAAAATCCAAGGTCACATTAACAGATGAAACACATACTTCTGATGTATCATCTATTGAGATATTTTTCTCATAAGGGTGAAGTTTCAATGAGTATTTTTTATAGAAGAAAATATAGTGGATCCATTAAATAAATATTTAACTTAGAATAAACATGACAATCATGTGAGGTCTAGTGGACTTAAGGATATTGGTAGTTGAAAATATTCTAAGTGAGAGTATGTTGGAGTTTGTGTCCTAGGACCAACGATTTGTACATTGATTACATGAACATTGTTTTGGACAATCAATAAATTTTTCTATTATATATATTTTCTTGAATAAATCAAATGTAATAATTCCAGAGACTATATGTCTCATTGATATGGTCATAATGTTCCCTGCTATTATGAGAACCTTGATGTGGAATAACAATATTCTTAAATAATGATATGTTGTTGGATAACATATTATGATTGGACACAAAATACCTACAATATCTATTGTGATTACTAGTAATAATATGAGGCTTCTTCTCAGGATGTTCATACATTGTAATCTCTAAGATAATATATTATGAGAATAGATCTGCAAGTAGAAATTCCACATGTTTTGGGGTCATCAGATATTCATATCTATGAGCATGTGTACCGATCCTTAGTTTTAGATTATTATTAATGCTTGTTAGAACTTTAGTACTTAGATATATTTCACAAACCATTATAAAAATAGTTCATGTTGAATTTGGAAACAATTGGTGCATCACGAGGGACATGTCATTAATGAATATGTCATGTAAGGATTTGTCCCATCTATCTTTATGGAAGATGATATATCGATCCTTTTATTTAAATAGAACCATAACATAAAATCCCATGAAAATGGTATAATGACATGTTTATTTCATATACTCAAAGAAATACATGTCAAGAATATTGGTTGGAGATATGGTTATGCAAACTTCTTGAAGAGATATTGTGATAAAGGGATATATTAAAATTTGAGCATTCATATGTATTTTCCTATGCTATGAAATTAAGTTCATTATCTTGGGTTTCTTTAACCATTACAAGACAAAAAGTTTTGACTTTAGAAAATCATGGCTGACGCTAATGAGAATGGATCCATGAGGGTCACACACTAAGGCTTTCCATTGATCTTGACTAAATTCTACTTGTGTTTAATTAGTGGAATAAATATTATTCTCATGTATGGGGAATAATTTTATTCAAGTTATATTGACCACATAAATTAAATATATATTAATTCATAGGTGTGTGAATAAAATATTTATTTTATTTATTGAGTTTGTAGTAAATATATATTCCCAAGATTGTGAATATAATATTTATTTATTAATAAAATTCTTATTCAGTTGTTCAATAAATTATAGAAGAGTTTTAATGGGCCAAGATATAGTTTAGTGACATATATTAATTAACCAAATAATTATATAATATTTTTTATTTTGGAATTTTGAGAATGACAAAAAATAATAATTATATAATTATTTTTACAAGGAATGAGATTTATTAATGGTTAAAAATGTTATCCAATATTTAGTATTAAATTAAATAATATTTTAATATAAATAACAACTCTATAAATAGGTAGTTTTGTATATTGTGTAGAGCGTCCAAAAATTGAGAATAATGAATTGTTGCATACAAGAAATTCTCTATCAACATTTTCTTCTCTCTCCCTTTCAAAAACAAGAAGTGACAGAGGTATTTCCTCGAGACTAATGAATGAGTGATCAAGAAAAAAAATAAAGACATTTGACTCACTATGTTAGCACATAGAGATCAAGTGGTGTTTCTCGGAGATCATATGAGCACGTGTGGACTACAGCTAGAGGGATTCTATCGAAGAATGATCATATCTTAATGAAGGTAATTGGAATGGTTCCTTTTAGATGATCAAAATTCACTAATGAAGAATCGTCCTATGTCTAAATATTAATATTTTAAAATATAAATTTTTTTATAAATTTGACATGAAAGATCACTTCTCTTGGTTTTGGGTAACAATTATTAAAAGAAATTCTAACATATCACCAACTTCTAAATGCTTCCACTGCAAATGGAACAATTAAAAGTTACCACCACCAGACTAACATTGGAATCAGTACATCATATTGAACATTATTAAAATTATATATTAAAAAACAAGTGTAATGTACACTAGAATATATAATGTTTATAACCAGAGTATGTATATTTAATTATATCAAAAAAAATACCTCAATTGTGTTGAAATCGTTCTAAAAAAAATATTGTTGGACAACTAAATGCTTAGATATTAAGATCAAGATCCAAATCATTATGATCCGTCAATATGAAATTAGTCAGAGGCCATAAAAAACAACTCATAAATATAACTGTTGGATGATTGCCTATAAATATGGTGTCATTTCAAGTGATGGGAGATTATTCTTTTTCAACACAAGTCATCTACGTTTTTGATCTTTTTAAACATATAGTTCTAAATACTTTGTAATTTATTTTAGAAATTATATTCTAAGGAATCCATAAATAGATTTTAAATTAATTGGAATATTTTTATTTATTAATCTATATTTCTTATCATGGTAATGATTAGGGGCTTCTGAGGATAAGAAGACAGGTGAATCCAATCTATCATTTCGATGGCTTCTAGGGCAAGGATGTGAGATTTCAATCATCATATCAAGGGATTACAAGGGATTGGAAGATAGAAAAATTTATTTTTATCAAGTTATTTCCTATAATATAAATGAAATACTTTAATGTTGGTATTAAAAGTATGGAAATATTATTTCATGATTTTCAAATTATTTAACTATTAAGGATAAAGAGTAAATTATTTTGTAAATCTAATAAGACAATATTACTATTATATGCTTTTGTATTTATTTTTATAGGTTTTACTTTAACCAATGAATTTATATTAGGATATTATTTTATACTTATCTTCTTATTAATTTTATTATTAGGGTGACTATGAGACTAATAACACTTTAATTTATCATACTCTATCTGGTTACAATTCTAACACTTGGATAACCAGATAACACCCATGTAAAATGATTTTATCTAATGAGGTAGTGTGGTTTATCTTGTTTAAAATTGTTAAACTACATTTTATGCCCTCCTGTAGACATCACATACTCTTATAATCCAAAAATAGTTACACATACCCAACTGACACACACCAGACCACCTCACTGTGGAACCATTCATTTTACAATATCAAATGACCCTAAAAGTTCTACACACTATCGAAGGGGTTTCAAGGGTGTCAACTAAAAAATCTTAGTTAGATCCCTACCAGGTGTTTCATATAATTTTTTATAATGAACCAGGCTTAACATACATGTATATTATATCATTTTAGATGAATATTCATTAACATAAAAAATACTTACCAATGAAATAGAATATTTTAGTGTCATTGGAAACATTGAAACATAATATTATAACATGGTTAAAGATCTTAAACATTTCCCTTAAAGAACTACCCATTTTGTACTCCTAATTAAAAAACATTATTCATAACCTGTATAAAGGAAACAATGAAAGGGGTGAGCTCATATGCTTGGTAAGGGTAAACTAATGAGATATGTAAGTATAGCATGAGCATAAGGGTTTTTTCAGTCATGATAATAGAATTATAAGATCATACCCTTCATATCAATGGTCATAAACCTGAATAATGGAATAAATAATGGAAGTTCATAAGACACGAATCATAAGGTAATCAAGTGTATTGGCAAAAAAATCACAACATAGGAATAAAAAACAGAATTGTGAAATACACATAAAAATATAAAAAACTTCCCTAAATGGAAAGAATCATTTCCAAAACATATCAAGGCAATTAATGTGGACTATACAAACTGGTCAGGACACACCACCATCCCTATTCTCCATCATTTCTTTATAAGAGATCTAGTTTCCCCATCTTCCCAATGTGGATCAGGTTTCCCCATCTTCCCATATAGAATTCGGTTTCCCCATATCCGTAGTGTGGAATGGTTTTACCCATATTCTCATAGTTGATCATGTTTCCATGTCTCCTCATATTTTATTGGGTTTCTCAATATTTCATAGTGGATAAAATTTCCCCAAATTTCAAAATAGATGAATCTTATAGACTAGATGCCCATAATTATCTCATGAGATGTAAATCATTCCACAATGAATTGGAGGGAGATATTGGTCCCACACATAACATAATAAAATCATACATACAAGTTCTACAGGATAACGAAACATGAATCATATCATGAACCCAAAAAAAGATGGGTTTTATAAACATCATATCATAATCCATGAAATCAAATAGGCATCATAAACATTTCATCTTATCATTACCTAAGGAAAAGAGATATGTATCATAATAATTCCACCAAATCATAACCCATGAAAAGAAGTAATTTTTAAAATCATATAAAAGAGAAACATGTGTCATAAACATCATTTCATCCAAACAAAAACCATCGAAGAAGCAATATGAATGGTATTTTATAATGATTTTGAATGATCACATGGACACTTATTACGGAAAATATTATTTCTTGAAAAAACTATATCATAGAACCCTTTTAATAATCATTTTCTTATAAATAAGGCTTTAGAAAATCATTTTAAAAAATATTATAAGAAAATTAATTTCTCTCTTTGAAAATAGATTTAAAAACATAAATAAATTTTGAAAAATATTGTCATTTTAAAAAGAATTGAAAAAAAATAAACAATTTGTGAAAATATTTTAAAAAACAATATCTTTGAAAACAACTAAAAGACAAATAAATAAACCTTGAAAATATTTTGAAAACATTTTTCAAGGAAAATTCATTAAAAACATAAAAATGTAAATTGTGAAATGAATTTCAAAAATCGTTTTTTAAAAATGGATTTCAGAAATGAAAAATAAATCTTGATGTCATTTAAATTATTTTTCTTTGAAAAAGATATTTTATAACATATAACTGAAGCTTTGAAAATTATTAAAAGCACCTTTTTAAACATATGATATTATTTTTAAACACATTTTTTCGAAACTAATATTAAAAAACAACATTCAAGAATATCTAAAAAGTTATTTAGTGAAAAATTGTCCTTGTGTATATACAAATTATGAATCAAGGAAATGATGTTCATGATGATGGGTAAGTCCGTACATGCCTAATATTCAATTTTAACCATAAACTATTTAAAAAGGAGACTTGATCAAAAAACAAAAATATGATTCCATTAAATTTTTTTATGAATTAAAATATGTGTAATAATTTTTTTTAAACATCATAGTATAATCATAAAAAATGAAATATTTTTTTAGAAAAATTTGTTTTCCAAGAACATAGATTTCTGAATAAATGGTGAAAAAAGTCAAATTTTCATAAAAACATCTTCTTAAATAACTCAAGCAACAAAGAGTGGAAAATTGGAACACTTAGATGGATATTACATAACTAAATAGAGTATAATAAAATTCGAAATATTTCATAAGATATTTATTTTTAATATTTTATCAATTTATTCATAATCATAAAAAACATTGATAAATTATGAGATTCTAACAATAAAATTCTACAACATTGGAAACATTAAATAATAATATGCATGGAAGAATAAAATTACAATAAATTTTAAATATAATTAATATAATATATTAATTATTTATCATTTTAAATGGCATTATATACACCCCATTGAAAAATATCAGTTCATAACATGAGATGTATCTCAAAGAAGGAAAATTTAAACAAAAAATACTTACTCAGTAGGTAAATATTGAACCATAATACTTATGTAAGAAATATCAAAAAATTTATATGTAAATATAAATAAAATTAATTATAATAATCAGATAATAAATTCATGGGATATATATAGTTCAAATAAATAAATAACTGGTGAATAAGGCAAGTCTCACAGAAATAAAAGTGAGATAAGAAAATCCTTACCTTAAGTCTTGACTTTCTTCATAGTTGTTCAAACCAAATATATAATAAATATATTTTTATTATAAATATAAAAAATAAACATATTATTATATATAATACCGTTTTTTATTTTATTATGGTCTTATATTACTTATTTTTTAAGAACTCCTTGTTTAGGTAATGGTTCTGGTAATAACCACTTTTTTTCATACATTATTAGAGTTGTTATTCTTGAGAATTTTTATAGATCATGATTTACTTATTTAAATAATGTAAAATTTAATAAAAATGTAATATATATTCAGTACCTATGTATTATTAATAATCCATAATATATATCAATAATAAATGGAATACACTATTCGTGGAGATGGTCGGTCATACATACACATGAATGTTGTTTCTGTTTTATTTCCCAGTTGAATGAAATAAAATAAATGAAATACAAATCTTATAATTATATTTTATTTATTATTTCATATATGTCATATAATTTAACTAAATATATCCATAATATAATTCATTTAGGGTGTGATCAAATCACATTATTTTCACGAGGTGTTAATCCATATGTCGACAAACGAAGTCATTGGAACAACATAAAATGAAAATTAAGAAATTATGCGTTATATAATATTTACATAAGTCCAAATAAATGATAAATATAATATTTATCATATAAAATTATATATTTAGTCATAATTTCCAACCATTATAGGTTGAAAAGGAAAAACAAAAAATATCATTTCATGAGGTTGTAGTTCCCCATACACGAGAATGGTATGTTTTTTGCCCATTAGATATATGTATGTACAATTTTATGTCAAAACCATAGAATAAAACATAAAATAATTTTTAGGATACTGTTACTATCAAATATGTATGTAATAATAAGATTTTAGGGGGTGAAAAATGAAAATAAAAAAAAGAGCTCGAGGAATGATGTTAACCCTTCTTTTGTTAAATCATTTTTTTCTTTAAACAATGGCTATACATGGATGAATTGTTTCACAAATGAAGGATTATAGGATTGGGAGGAGATTTGGGTAGGGTAATTTTGAACCAAAATGGATTTATATGTGTGATGAGAGGGGGTGAGAGGAGGTATTTAATTAGTGGAAAAAATGACACATTAGGTATTATTTACAAGAATTATGTGCCCTCCTTGTTTTACTTGTCATACAAGGGTTAAACATGTATCATTATGATACCGTTGAAGTGTAATGGTCGAAAAATTTCCATATTATAATTTTTAGACACGTATATTGTCATTTTACACCTTATTTTCTAAGAGTAGTTATTATTTAATGTCGTTTTACCTTAATCACTGTAAATTAATTTAATTACATGTACAATTTCATTGGGTAAAAAACATAGTTGAATATATTTGAAATTATAAATTAATATTATTATAAATATTTAATAAATTTTTAAATATTATAGTTAATGATGTGGCAGAAGTTAAATTAAAATTAATCCCACAAATGGGACGAGATAATGAGTTTTTAAAATTAAAATGTCCAAAAGATTGAAATGTTTTCGTATCCAATTTCAATGTGATTGTTTTTACAATGATATAAAATTGATTAATTGAAAAATAATTTATCTAATTAATAATTAAAATTAAATTAATATAAATATATCTATATTAATAAATTATACTAATATGTCGTATTGAATTAAAGTGTATTATTTTTAACAATTCTCAAAAAATTAAACTTCTCAAAAAAATATCAATAATTCACGCAAATTAAAATTTTATAATTTCATGAAAATATAATGTTTATGAGAATAGATTTTCAAGTAAGAATTCCACATGTTTTGGGGTCATCAAATAGTCATATATATGAGCATTTGTAATGATCCTTGGACTTTTAGATTATTATTAATGCTTGTGACAACTTTCGTATATATATTTATTTCACAAACCTTTATGAAAATAGTTCATGTTGAATTTAGATTCAATGGGTGTGTCATGAGTGACATGTAATTAATGAATAAGTTAAGTAAGGATTTTTCCCTTCTATCTTTATAGAAGATGATACCTTGTCCCTTTGGTTGAAATAGAACCATAGAAAAAAAGTCCAGGGTAATGGTATAATGACATGTTTTTTAATATAGTCAAAGAATGAAATGTCAAGAATATAGGTTGGGGATATGCGTGTGAAAATTTCTTGATGAGATATTGTGATAAAGGAATTATATCAAAATGTGATCATTCATATGTAGTTTCCAATTTTGTGACATTATGCTCATTCTCTTGGGTTCCTTGAACCATTACAAGACACAGATCATCAACTTTAGGAAAGCCTGAATGATGCTAATTAGAATGGATTCATTAGGGTAAAACACTAAGGGTTCCCATTGATCTTGATTAACTTCTACTTGTGTTTAATTAGTGTAATAAATATGATTCTCTTGAATGGGGAATAATTTTATTCATGCTATATTGACCACATAAATTAATTTTATATTTATTCATAGGTGTGTGAATAAAATATTTATTTTGTTCATTAATTTATTAGTAAATATATATTCCCAAGATTGTGAATAAAAAAAATTATTTATTAATAAAATACTTATTCCATTCTTCAATAAATTATTAAAGAGATTTAATGGACCAAGACAGAGTTTAGTGACATATATTAGTTAACATGACTATTATATAATATTTTTTATTTTGGAATTTGGATCATAACAAAAAATAATATTTATATAATTATTAATACAAGGAATGAGATTTATTAATGGTTATAAATTTTATACAATATCTTGTATGAAATTAAATAATATTTTAACTTAAATCCCACATCTATAAATACGTAGTTATGTCTATTGTGTAGATCATAAAGAAAATGAGAATAATGAATTGTTGCACACAAGGAATTCCATCTCAACTCCTACTTCTCACTCCCTATAAAAAACAAGAAGTAATAGAGATATTTCTCCGATACTGATGAATAAGTGATCCAGAAAAAAATACATTTGACTCACTACGATAGAACCTAGAGATCAAGTGGTGTTTCTCAGTGATCATATGAGCATGTTTGGACCATTGCTAGAGGGATTCTATCCTCGGATCCTTATAGCTTAATGAAGGTAATCTGAAAGGGTCCTTTTATATGATCGAAATTCACTAATGAAGAATTTTCCTACGTCTAGATTTTTATATTTTAAAATGTTAAATAAATTAATTATGAATATGACATGAAATATCAATTTTTTCGTATTGGGTAAAACTTATTAAAAGTAATTTTAATATATCACCAACCTCTACATGCTTCCACTACATATGGAATAGTAAATAAGTATCCATAATCAGACTGATAATCGAATCAATACATCATATTGATCATTGTTCAATTTATTGGTTTAAAAAACAAGAGTAATGTACACTAGAATATATAATGTTTATAACCAGAGTATATAGATTTCATTATATCTGACAGAGTACCTTAATTGTGATGAAATGGTTCTAAACCAAAAAAATTTAGACAACTAAATTCTTAGCTATTAAGATTAAGACCGAGATCATTATGATCTTTCCATATGTAATTAGTCTTAGGCCGTTAAAAACAACTCATAAATATTACTATTGGATGATTTCCTATAAATACGAGTTCATTTCAAATGATAAGAAATTCTACAATTTCAAGTCAATTCATCTATGTTTTTGTTCTCCTTGAACATATTTTTCTAAATACATTGTAATTTCTTATAGATTTTATGTTCTAAGGAGTCTATGATTGAATTGTAAATTAATTGGAATACTTTTCTTTATCAATAACTATTTCTTATCGTGGTACTGATTAGGTGCTTTTGAGGATAGGAAGACAAGTGAATTCAATCCATCAAATAAATGGATTCTAGGTCTAGAAAGTGATATTTTGATAATCATATCAAGGGATTGGAAGATAGGAAACATTATTTATATCATTTTATTTCCTATAATGGAAAGACAGTCCTATAAAGTGGCTACTAAAAGTGTCGAAATATTATGTCATGATTTCTGACTTCCTTAAATATTAAGGATAAAGAGTAAAATCTTTTTTAAATCTTATAAGACAAAATTACTATTATATTATTTTGTATTTACTTTTATAATGGTTTTACTTTCCCCAATGCATATACATTAGGATATTATTTTATACTTATATTCCTATTAATTGTCTTATCAGGGTGACTATGAGGCTAATAACACTCTAATTTATCTTAATCTATATGGTTCAGATTCTAACACTTTGATAACCAGATAATACCAAAGTACAATGTTTTTAACAAAATTGGTATTGTGTTTTATCTTGTTTAAATTTTTAAAATTAATTTCACCACCTCTTGTAGACATAATATAATCTTCTGATCCAAAAATATTTACACATACCCAGCTGACACACACCACACCACCTCACTGTGGAACCATTCATTTTACAATATCAAAAGAACCTAATAGTTATACACACCATCAAAGGGGTTTCAAGGATGTGAGCTAAAAAATCTTAGTTCAATCCCTAACAAGTGTTTCATATAATTTTATAAAATGAACCAGGCTTAACATTCATGGATATTATATCATTTTGGATGAATATTCACCAGAATACAAAATACTTACCCAATGAATGGAATAGTGAAGTGTCATTGGAAACTTGGAAACATAATATTCTAACATGGTGAAAGATCTTAAACATCTTCATTAAAGAACATCCCATTTTTTACACTTAATTAAAAAAAATTATTCCTAACCTGGATAAAGGAAACATATGAAAGGGGTGAGCTCAGATTCTTAGTAAGGATACAAAAGGGAGATATGTAAGCATAACATGAGCATAAGGGATTTCCGGTCATGATAATAGCATTAGAAGATCATACCCTTCATATTAATGTTCATACACATGAATAATGGAATAAATATTGGTAGTTCATAAGACATGAATCATAAGGTAAATAAGTGCATTAACAAAAAAATCCGAACATAGGAATAAAAAATAGAATTGTGGAAAACACATGAAAAAAACATTCACCATATTTAAAGGACAATTTCCAAAACATATAAAGGAACATAATGGGGACTATACATACTAGTCATGACACACCCCCATCCCTAGTCTCTATCCTGTCCTTATAAGGGATCTAGTTTCCCCATCTTCACATTGTGCATCGGGTTTCCCCATATTCCGATATTGAATTAGGATTCCTCATATCCATAGTGTGGAATGAGTTTCCCCATATTCCCATAGTGGATCATGTTTCCACATCTTCTAATATTAGAATGGGTTTCCCAATCTTTCATAGTGGATTAATTTTCCCCATCTTCCATAGTGGATGAATCCCATAGATTAGATGCCCATAATTATCTCATGAGATGTAAATCGTTTCACAATGAGTTGGATGGCGATATTGGTCCCACCCATCATAAAATCAAACCATACAAATAAATTCAACAAGATAAAAAAGCATGAATCATAACATATACCAAAAAATAGTTGGGTTTTATAAACATCATATCGTAATCCATGAAAGAAAATGGGCATCATAAAAATTTCATCATATCATTACATATGGAAAAGAGATAGGTATCATAATAACTTCACCAAATCATAATCAATGAAAAGAAGCAATTATTAAAATCATATAAAAGAGAAATTGGTGTCATAAACATCATTCCATAAAAAAACCATCCAAGAAGGAATATGAATGATATTTTTGGATCATATCACCGATAAAGGATAAACTATTTAAAATAATTTAATCTTGGATGTATAATGATTTGGAATGATAACAGTGGAAATTTATTAAAGAAAATATTATTTCTAGAAAAAAACCTTTTATAATACCCTTTTAATAATCATCTTGTTATAAATAAGGATTTAGAAATTCATTTTCAAAAATAAATGAGGAAAATAAATTTCTCTCTTTGACAAACAATTTTCAAACATAAATAATATTGAAAATATTTTCATTCAAAAATGATTTGAAAACATATAAAAAAATTCTGAAAATATTTTTAAACACGTTTTCATTGAAAACACACTGAAAACTAATAAATAAAGATTGAAAATATTTTAAAAACATTTATGATTTGAAATACATTGAGAAACTAAAAAAATAAAACATGAAATAAATTTCAAAAACCATTTCTTAAAAACGGAATTGAGAAATGAAAAAGAAATCATGAATTCATTTAAATCATTTTTAAATTTTTTTTTGAAAACATATAACAGATGCTTTGAAAATTATTAAAAAACAATTTTAAACATATGATATTTTTTCAAAAAAATTCTTTAAAACCAATAAAAAAACATCAATAAAAAATATCAGAAAAACAATTTACTTAAAAATTAACCTTGTGTAGATACAATGTGTGAATCATGGAAATAATGGTTATGATAATGGGTATGTTTTTATATGTCGAATATTACATTTTCACAATAAATTGTTTAAAAAGGTGACTGGATCAAAAAACAGAAATATAATCCCATTAAATTTTTTTTTTTAAAATTTATAATATGGTTATAATTTTCTTTATAAATAATTAGATAATTGTAAAAAAATGAACTTTTTTTAGAAATTTTTTTTTCAAAGAACATATATTTCTGAATAAAAGGAGAAGTAAAGTCGAATTTTCATAAAAACATTTTTTGGATTATCTCAAGTACTAATGAGTGTAAAATTGGTACAATTAAATAGATATAACATGACTTACTAGTGTATACTAAAATTCACAAGATTAAATAATATATGTATTATAATATTTTATCAATGGATGTATAATCATAAAAAACGCCGATAAATTATGACATTAAAACAATAAACTCTTACATCCTTGGAAACATTAAATAATAATATATATGGAAGAATAAAACTACATTAAATGTAAAATATCATTAATATAATATATTAATGACTTATCATTTCAAATTTAATTATATACACCCCATTGGAAAATATCGGTTCACAACAAGACATGTATCTCAAAGAATACAAATTGAAACAAAAATTACTATACCGAGTAGGTAAATTTTGAACCATAATAATCATGTAAAAAGTATATTCAAATGAATAAGTAAATAGAAATAAAATTAATTATAATAATTATATAATACATTCAATGGAAATATATAGTTCAAATAATTAAACAATAGGTGAAAAAAGCATAAATATCAAAAAAATTAAAGTGAGACGAGAAAAGCCCTAACATAAGTCTTTAATTTCATCATACATGATAAATCCAAATATATAATAAATATATGTTTACTATAAATATAAAACATAAACATATTAATATATATCATATCATAAATTATTTTATTATGGTCTTATAGTACCTATTTATTAACAATTCTTTGTTTAGGTAGAGTTTCAGGTAATAACCATTTTTTTCATACATTATTTGAGTTTTTATTCATGAGAAATTTCATAGATCGTGATTTAATTATTTGAAAAATGTATATTTAATAAAAAAATATATATATATTCCGTACCTATGTATTTATAATAATCCATATAATATATATATATATAGGAAATAGAATACACTGTTCATGGAGATGGTAGGTCATACATACGCATGAATGCTATTTCAGTTTTATTGTCCAATTGAATGAAAAAAAGATCATACAATTTCACTACATATATCCTTAATACAATACAATTATGGTGTGAACAAATCACATATTTTTGAGGATATGTTTAGTCCATATGTCCACAAATAAATTCATTATAATAACATAAAATAGAAATTTTGAAGTTATAGGTTATATAATATTTACAGAATCCAAAATAAATGATAAATATAAAATTTATCAAATAAAAATATAGCTTCCATCAAAATTTACATCAATAAGAGTTGGTAAAGGAAAAACAAACAACATCATTTCGTGAGGTTATAGTTACACGTACACGAGGATGGTAAGTGTTTTTCTAATTATATAGAGGTGTGTCTAATTTAAGGTCAAAACCATAGAATAAAACAAATAAAAATATTTATGATACTGTGAATAACATATAGTTATGGAATAATATTATTTTAGTGGAATTCAATGAAAATAAAACAAAAGATCTTGAGGAAGGATGTTAACTTTTCTTTGGTTTAATCCTTTTTGATTTACAAGAAAGGGTATACATGGATGTATTTTTTCACAAATGAATGATTATAGGATTGGGAGAAGATTTCAGAAGGGTTATTTTTAACCAAAATGGATTTATAGGTGTGAAGAGAGGGGGTGAGTGGATGTCTTTAATTAGTGGGGAAAACGACATATTGGGTATTATTTAAAAGAATAATGTGATCTCCATGTTTAACATGTCCTCCAAAGGTTGAAAATAGATCATTATGTTACCCTTGATGTGTAATGGTTGAAACTATTCCATAGAATAATTTTTAGAAATGTATAGATTAATTTTACACCTTATTTTCTATGTGTAGTCATTATTTAATGTCGTTTTTAGCTTAATCACAATAAATAATTTTAATTACTTGTACAAATTTTTTGGTAAAATATATAGTTGAATATATTATAAATTAGAAATTAATATTATTGTAAATATTGGAGACATTTTTAAATATTATAATAAATTATGCGGCGGAAGTTAAATTAAAATTAATCCCACAAATGGCACAAGATAACAAGTTTTTAAAGTTAAAATATCTAAAAGATTGAAATGTTTTTATCCAATTTCAATGTTAATTTTTATAAAATGATATACATTAGATTAATTGATTTATAATTTATCCAATAAAAATATAAAATTAAATTAAAATAAAATATATCTACATTTATAAATTATAGTAATAAGTAGTTTTGAATTAATGTATACTATTTTTCACATTTCTCAAAAAATGATACTTCTCAAAAAATAACAGCCAATGTAAAAATTGACATTTTTATCCAAATATGAAGTTTATGAAAATTTATCTGAAAGTAGGAATTCCACATGTTTTTAGGTCATCATATATTCATATCTAGAAGCATGTGTGATGATCCTTAGACATTTAGATTATTATTAATGCTTGTTACAACTTTCATACATAGATTTATTTCACAAACCATAATGAAAATAGTTCATGCTGAATTGGGATATAATGGGTGAAAAACTAGTGACATGTCATTAATGAATAAGTCAAGTAAGGATTTGTCCCATCTATATTTATGAAAAATGATATCTTTTCCCTTTGATTGAAATAGGACCATAGAATAAAATTCCATGGAAATGGTATAATGACATGTTTATTTCATATATTCAAAGAAAGACTTGTCTAGCATATATGTTGGGGATATGGTTATGAAACATTCTTGATGAGATATTGTGATAAAGAGATTATATTAAAATGTGAGCATTCATATGTAGGTTCCAATGTTGTGACATTATGTTCACTCTCTTGGGTTCCTTGAACCATTACAAGACACAAATCTTCGACTTCAAGAAATCCATGATGATGCTAATGAGAATGGATCCATGAGGGTCACACACTACATGTTTCAATTTATCATGATTATATTATACTTGTGTTTAATTAATGGAATAAATATTATTATCGTGTTTGGGGAATAATTTTTTTTCTAGTTAAATTGACCACCTAAATTAAATATATATTTATTCATAGGCGTGTGAATAAAATATTCATTTTATTTATTGAATTTTTTAGAAAATATAAATTCTCAAGATTGTGAATAAAATATTTATTTATTAATAAAATATATATTCAGTTGTTCAATAAATGATGGAGGAGTTATAAATGACCAAGACATAGTTAAGTGGTATATATTAATTAACAACACAATTATACAATATTTTTTATTTTTGAATTTGTAGCATGACAAAAAATAATAATTATATAATTATTATTACAAGGAATGATAATTATTAATGGTTTTAAATGTTATCCGATAGCTTGTATAATATTTAATAATATTTTAACATAAATCCAAACTCTATAAATAGATAGTTCTATCTATTGTGTAGAGCACCCAAAAATTTAGAATAATGAATTGGTGCACACAAGGAATTCTATATCAACTCATACTACTCTCTCCCTATAAAAAACAAGAAGTGATAAAGATATTTAATTGAGAATGATGAATTAGTGATCAAGAAAAAAATAAATACATTTGACTCACTACGCCAGAACCTAGAGATCAAGTGGTTGTTTCTTGGAGATCATATGAGAATGCATGGACCACTACAAGAGGTATTCTATCCGTGGATCCACATAGAATAATGATGTTAATCTGAAAGGGTCCTTTCAGATGATCAAAATCCACTAATAAAGAATGTGTATTTTTATAGATATTTATATTTTAATATAATAAATATATTTATTATAAATTTGACATGAAAGATCATTTCTCTTTGTTTTGGGTAACAATTATTAAAAGAAATTTTAATATATCACCAACCTCTACATGCTTACACTGCAAATAGAACAATAAAAAAGTAAAGACCATCAAACTGACATTGGAATCAGTACATCATATTGATCATTATTCAATTTTTTGATTAAAAAAATATAGTAATGTACACTATAATATATAATTTTTGTAACCAGAGTATGTAGATTTTATAATATCTGACAGAATACCTTAAATGTTTTGAAATGGTTCTAAACCAAACAAAGTTGGTCAACTAAATGCTCATCTATTAAGATCAAGATCAAGATCATTATAATTTGTCAATATGAAATTAGTCTGAGGTCGTTAAAAATAACACCTAAATATGACTGTTGGATGATTGCCTATAAATATGAGGTCATTTAAGTGATTAGAGATTCTACATTTTCAACTCAATTCATCTATGATTTTTATCTTGTTGAACATATCATTCTAAATAATTTATTATTTCATGTAGAATTTATGTTCTATGGAATCCAAGATTGTATTGAAAATTAATTGGAATAATTTTCTTTATTAATCACTATTTATTATTGTGGTACTGATTAGGGACTTCTAAGGATAGGAAGACAGGTGAATCGAATCCATGATATTGAGGGATTCTAGGGATAATAAGTGAGATTTTGATCATCATATCAAGGGATTACAAGGGATGTAAGAAAGAAAACAATATTAATATCAAGTTATTTCCTTTAATGGGAAAAAATCCATTAAAGTTGTTACTAAAAGTGTGGAAATATTATGTCATTATTTCTAACTTCCTTAACTATTATGGATAAAGAGTAAATTATTTTGTAAATCTTATAAGAAAATATTATTATTATATGCCTTTGTATTTATTTTTTTTACAGATTTTCATTACCCAATGCATATGAATTAGGATATTAGTTTATACTTATGTTCATATTAATTGTCTTATCAGGGTGACTATGAGACTGATAACACTCTAATTTATCATACTCTATCTGGTTCCGATTCTAACACTTTGATACCTAGATAATACCCAAGTCCAATGTTTTTAACTAAAGAGGTATTGTGTTTTGTCTAGTTTAAATTTCTTAAACTACATTTCAACACCTCTTATAGACATCGTATATTATTATGATTCAAAAATTGTTACACATACCCAACTGACACACACCACACCACCTCACTGTGGAACCATTCATTTTATAATATCAACTGTCTATAAAAGTTCTACACACCATGGAAGGGGTGTCAAGGGTGTGAGCTAAAAAATATCAGTTTGATCCATACTAGGTGTTTTATATAATTTTTTATAATGACCATTGTTTAACATACATTGATATTATATCATTTTAGATGAACATTCATCATAATACAAAATACATACCCCAGGATTGGAATGGTTTAGTGTCATTGGAAACATGGTAACATAATATTGTAACATGGTAAAAGATTATAAATATCTCCCTAAAAGAACATCCCATTTTGTACTCATAATTAAAATACATTATTCATAACCTAAATAATAGAAACATATGAAAGGGGGGAGCTCAGTTTCATAGTAAGGGAAAAAATGGGAGATATGGAAGAATAACACGAGCATAAGGGTTTTCGGTTATGATAATATAATTATAAGATCATACCCTTCATATCAATGTTCATAAACAAGAATAATGGCATAAAAATTGTTATTTCATAAGACATAATTCATAAGTTAATCTAGATCATTATCCAAAAAATCATATCATATGAATAAAAAATAGAATTTTGGAATACACAAAAAAATTTGCAAACATTTCCTATATGCCAAGGATCATTTATAAAACATATCAAGTCACTTAATGACGGCTATACCTACTGGTAAAGACACTACACCACCCCTAGTCTCCATCCTTTCCTTTTAAGGTATCTAGTTTCCCCGCCTTCCCAATGTGGATAAGTTTCCCCATCTCCCCATATTGAATTAGAATTCCCCACATCCGTAGTGTGGACGGATTTTCCCCATATTCCCATAGTGGATCATGTTTCCACATCTTCTCATATGGATTGGGTATCCCAATCTTTCATAGTGGAATAATTTTCCCCATCCTCTATACTAAGATGAATACCATAGACTAGATGCCCATAATTATATCATGATATTTAAATCATTGCACAATGAATTGGTGGGAGATATTGGTCCCCACCCATCGCATAATAAAATCATTCATACCTGTTTCATAAGATAACAAAAGATGAATCATATCATGAACCAAAAAATAGATGGGTTTTAAAAATATCATATCCTAATCCATTAAATAAAATGGGCATAAAAAACATTTCATCATAACATTACTTATGGAAAAGAGATAGGTATCATTATAATTTCACTAAATCATAACCTTTGTAAATAAGAAAGATTGAAAATAATATAAAAGAGAAATAGGTTTCATAAACATCATTCCATCAAAACAAAAACCATACAATAATAAATATGAATGGTATTTTTGGATTAAATCATTAGTAAAGCATAAACTATTTCAAAAAAATTAATCTTATATGTGTAATTATTTTGAAGGATCACATGGGACATTTATTAAGGAAAATAATGTTTCTTGGAAAAAATTTCATAAAACGCTTTTATAACCCTTTTATTATAATTAATCCTTTAGAAATTAAATTTAAAAAAAATGGTGGAAAATAAATTTCACTCTTTGAAAAAATATTATAAAAAATAATTAATTTTGAAAAACAATTTCATTTAAAAATGATTTTAAAACAGATACACAAATCGTGAAAATATTTTTTAAAAAATTTTCTTTAAAAACACATTAAAAAATAATAAATAAATCTTGAAAAAATTTTGAAATAATTTTTCTTTAAGAATACATTAAAACCATAAAAATTTTAATCGTGAAATGAATTTCAAAAAAAAATTCTTAAAAATGGATTTGAGAAAAGAAAAAAAATATTGAAGTCATTTAAATCATTTTTTTGAAAAATATTTTTGAAAACATATAGAATAAGGTTTTAAAAATTATTTAAAACACCTTTTAAAACATAAGATATTATTTAAAATTTATTATTTAAAATCCATTAGCAAAAAAGAATAATTTCTGAATATTAGAAAAATATTTTAAATAAAAATTAAACTTCTGTATATAGAAACTATTAATCAAGGAAATGATGGTCATAATGATTGGTAAGTCCGTACATGTCTAATATTACATTTTCACCATAAAGTGTTTAAAAATGTGACTTCATAAAAAACATTACTATTTTTCCATTTAAAAAAATTTAGAAATCAAAATATGGGTGATAATTTTATTTAAACATCATAGGATAATTATAAAAAAATGAAATATTTTTTTAGAAAAAATTGTTTTCAAAGAACATAGATTTTTGAAAAAAAGGAGAAATAAAGTTGAATTCTCATAAATTTTTTTCCTAATTATCTCAAGTACCAAAGAGTGGAATAGTGGAACCATTAAATGGATAATAAATGAAAAACTATAGTACAATAAAATTCCCAAGATTTCATAAGATATGTATTATAATATTTTTTTAATTGAAGCATAATCATAAAAAACACGGATAAATTATGAGATTCAACAATAAACTCTTACCTCTTTAGAAACATTAATTAATAATCCTATTAGAAGAATAAAATTATATTCAATGTAAAATATCATTAATATAATATATTAATGATTTATCTATTTAAATGAAATTATATACACCCCATTGAAAAATATATGTTTATAACATTACATGTATCTCAAAAGAAGCAAATTGAAAAAAAAATTACTTTACTGAGTAGGTAAATTTTGAACCATAATAATCATGTAATAAATATCATAAAATGAATAGGTTAATATAAATAAAATTTATTATAATAATAATATAATACTTTCATAGTCTATATATAGTTCAATTAAATAAATTACTGGTGATTATGTCATAAGTCTCAAAAAAATAAAAGTGAGATGAGAAAATCCTTACCTTAAGTCTTGAATTTCATCATAAATTGTCAAAAAATTATATAATAAATATATGTCTATTATAAATATAAAATAAAAAAATATTATTATTATATAATAACATATATTATTTTATTATGGTTTTATATTACCTAATTTTTAACAATTCCATGTTTATGTAAAGTTATAGGTAATAACTGCTTTTTTTCATACATTATTTGAGATATTATTCATGAGAATTTTCATAGATCATGATTTCTCATATGAATAATGTAAAATGAAATAAAAACATCATATATATTCAGTACCTATGTATTTATAATAATCTATAATATATATAGATAAGAAATAGAATACATAGTTCATTGATATGGTAGGTCATACATACGCATGAATGTTCTTTCTATTTTATAGTCTAATTGAATGAAATAAATTAAATGAGACATATATATTATAATTATTGTTGATCTATTATTTAATATAGATCATATCATTTTACTAAATATATCTTTAATACAATCGAATTTTGGTGTGAAAAAATCACATTGTTTTGAGGAAGTGTTAGTCCGTATGTCAACAAACGAAGTCATCATAACTACATAAAATGGAACTTATAAAGTTATGGATTATATAATATTAAAAATAGCCTAAATAAATGATAAATATAATATATATCACATAAAAATATTACTTCCATCAAAATTTACAACCATGAGAGGTGGTAATGGAAGAACAGACAACATCATTTCGTGAGGTTGTAGTTCCCCATAAACAGTAATGGTAAGTTTGTTTCCCATTATATTTAATTGTCTGTAATTTTAATTGAAACCATAGAATAAAACATATGATAAAACTTATGACACTGTGATTATCATATAAGTATGTAAAAATAATATTTTAGTGGTGGAGTACGAAAATAAAAAAAAGAGCTTGAGGAAGGATAATAACTCGTCTTTGGTTAAATCCTTTTGGTTATCAAAAAAGGGTATAAAAGGATGGATTTTTTCCCAAATGGTGGATTATTGAATTTGGAGGAGATTTGTGTAGGGTTATTTTAAACCAAAATGGATTTATAGGTGTGAATAGAGGGGGTGAGAGGAGGTCTTTAATTAGTGGAGAAAATGACACATTGGGTATTATTTAAAAGAATTATGTGCTCTCCTTGTTTTACATGTCCTCCAAAAGTTAAAAATGGATCATTATGATACCGTTGAAGTGTAATGGTCGAAACAATTCCATAGAATAATTTTTAGACAGGTATATAGTAATTTTACACCTTATTTTCTATGTTTAGTCATTATTTAATGTTGTTTTTTTACGTTAATCACTGTAAATAATTTTAATTACTTACACAAACTTATTTGGTAAAAAACATAGTTCAATATATTATAAATTAGAAATTAATATTATTAAAAATATATAATAAATTTTAAATATTATAGTTAATGATGTGGAAGAGGTTAAATTAAAAATAATCCCATAAACAGGACGTGATAACGAGTTTTTATAGTTAAAATATCAAAATGATTGAAATGTTTTTGTATCCAGTTTCAATGTGAAACTTTTTACAATGATATAAATTTGATTAATTGATATATAATTTATCTAATTATATATTAAAATTTAATTAAAATAAAATATATCTATATTAATAAATTATAGTAATAAGTAGTTTTGAATTAAAGTATACCATTTCTCAGAATTCTAAAAAAATGATTCTTGTCAAAAAAAATAAAAAAAGTCACCCAAAGTGAAATATGATATTGTTCTCCTTATATGAAGTTTATTTTTCAAATAAAATTTATAAATGTTTAAAAAATTATATATTTGATAAATTCACCATTAAAAGGCGGAAAAATTACCTTTTAGAAAAATACCTATATTTATTCATGTAATTGGATTTATTCTCACTTTATGCCTATAAAATATATTAAATGAGTGTAATTGGAATCCTAGTGTGGGTTATCTTGGGTGACCTTTGTACTTCCATTTCTTTCTTTTAAAGTAATAGTTTCACTAACTCTTTTTCCGATGTGGTACATTCAATGAAATTTCAAAACCAAATTTTTAAAAATTGCGAGGATGAAATTTCTTAAGGGGGGAAGATTTTAACGACCCGAAATTTTGAATAAATCTTGTTTCCTAGTTTTATGTGTTATTTTATTTTTATACTCAACAAAAATGATTCATTTGATTACATGATTATAATTAAAATAAGACCGAAGGGTTTTTACTGTTATATGACCATTGTTCAATATGACCGCTGGAAACTAAACATTTTGATTATTGTCTCTAAATACAAGTAATACTGGTTAATTAATATAGAAAGAAGATTTGATTGCCTCACCCAGTAGTCTTGGACCGATCAAAGCCCATCTAACAGAACTTGGGAAGGAGGTAGCACCACTGGGCTTTGCTCTGGACCAAACCCAAGCTGAACTTCATCGTGTGAAGCTAGAACGGGATCGCCTTCGTGAGAAGTTCAAACTGATAGAAATTACTACTCGTGAGATATTGGCCGAGCCTCCCTCAGATTCTCTCACCTTAGAACACCTTACTATTAGGTCCTATGTTGGCGTGATAAGGGGCTATGTAAGGAGACCGTAACTGCCTTGTGTAATCCTTTGTTTTAAATAAAAATTGGGATTTCTTCTTATGATGAAGTTTATGAATTTTTAAATGACCGGATAAATATAGTATGCATATTTTTGATGAATTTTAGAAAATGGATATTTTAAAAATGTTTATGTAAACCTTAAATAATTAAAAATGTGTAATGATTTTTGAAAAATGGTCTTCTACAATTATGTTCAGTACGAAATTTAGATTATAATAAGATCAACCTAATTTTTGATGAATAATAAATTATGAATAGTGATTTTATGATTAGGATTAGTAAGGTGTCCAAATGGATTAGTAATCTCACATAAAGAAAGTATTAATATAATCTAGGCACCTTGATTAAGTAATGTGATTCAATAAAATGGATAAATAACAGTTTCATAAATTATTATTCAAGTATTAGTTTTTTCAAGTGAATAGTGTTTTTTAATTAAAAATTAAATTAAAAATATTTATATTTTTTATTTTGTAAAATGAATTTCATTTTTGAACTCAGATCACCAATATTATGTTATGGTAATTTTTGGGGTTTTTTCTGAAAAAATGAATTTTCACTAAATAGTGTATTTATTTAAAAAAATAAATTAAATATATTTAGAAAATTATTGTTATAAAATGGAGATCATTTTTGAAATCAGAGCATTTATATTTGGTTAAGGTAAAATTTTGGGATCTTTCTGAGAAAGTTGAATTTTCAGTGAATAGTAAAAATACAGTTTTAGTGTTTCGGTATGTTTAAAGACATCATAACTGTGTCATGATGATATCATGAGATATTTTAAGGGATGGTCGACCAAAGGTGATGAATTATTATATGGGGCCCCATGTGGCCTGACTTCATGGGAAATATCTTGGGAGAGCACATGGTTTTGAGAAAACCACTTTTGAGGTGTCCCTTGGCCATTAATGCCTTGTCCCCTCACATTCCCTATAAATACCAAGCCATACTCTCATCCATTTCGACTCCCCACCCTCCCCCAACGATGTTCTGGTCTCATTACCTCCCAAGGAGTCCTCCCAAGGTTCCCTCAAGCCCTCAAGGTCCCAACCTTTGGGTTTTAAGAGTTACGTTTCAAGGTAAGGGATCCGATCTCTCTCTTTCTTTTCAAGAAATCTCTTTTATGTAATTTATTTTATGCTCCATGTTATTATGTTGAAGGGTGTTCTTTTATAATCCTCTTACTTCCCTTTTCAAGTTCACATAATGATAAATCACCTCTTACTCTCATTATTTCATTTTATGAAGTTTTAAGTGGCGCCGTTAGGCTGCCGAAATTTTTCTAACGGATTCTTCCTCCCTTCTCATTTTTCAAGATCTATTTTCATGTAAAGTATTTCAAGGTTTTTTTTATTATGTTGGGGTATGATCTCTAAATTTATCATACTGATATTTTATGATCATATGATGAGAGACCCCATTTTATCTCTTCAATTCATTATTTTGATGTTTTAAGTGGCGCCGTTAGGCTGCCGAATTTTTAAGTGGTTCTTCACACTTCTCATTTTGAACTTCTACTTTCATGTCAATTAATTCAAGTTCCTTTTTGTTATGTTGGGGTATGATATCTATATCTATCATACTTATCTTTTATGACCATATGAGGAGAGACCCCATTTTATCTATTAAATTCAGTATTTTGAAGTTTAAGTGGCGTCGTTAGGCTGCTGAATTTTTAAGTGGTCCTTGGACCTTTCTCCCTTTTCAAAGTTCTAATTCCATGTCAAGTCTTGCAATTTAATTTTTATTATGTTGGGTTATGATCTCTATATCTATCATACTGATATTTTATGTTCATATGATGAGATACCCTATTTGATCTCATCAATTCATTTTTGGTTGAAGTTTATGTAACGCTGTTTGGCTGCTGAATTTTCATAAGAGAAATCTTATTTTTGTTTTCCTTTCATGTTCTTCATTTCATATGGTATATTTTCAAATTTAATTACCATGTTCTTAAATCCATTATATTATGTCCCTCTACTATTTTATGGGTCATTTATGAATGTTTGACCCATGTCCCATCTCTTTTCAATGTTTTCTAAAAACATTGTAACATAGCCATTATGCTGCAGAATTTTCGTCTCAAAATGTCTCTCTCTTTTTTCAAAAGATATTTTATTTTATTAAGTGAATACTCATAGCTCTACCTTCTATATGTTTACTCACATATATACCAAGATTTTCTATTTTAAATTCTGGGATTTACATACATGAAACCTACTTTCCGTTTTCGTGGGTTTAATGTGACGTAAAGATCATGTCTTTAAAGAGGTTTTTAAAACCATATGATTATGAATTGAAACCCATTTATTTTATTATATATGGGTAATTTATGAAATTTTTGATGATGATATATGTGGGTCACATGATAATAAAGGAAAATTTAAGGGTGCACCCTGATAGCGCTCCAATGCATTGGGTAATGATGTAACCACTAGAGATTACAATTTTCATGATATCTTGGTGAATAACCTTGGTAATTTTCAAATGACATCTTGGGGATGGACCTTGGTGATATGTTCATGATTGTCTATATTAAATGTTGTATCCACATCTTCAAGTTATGAAAAATGTTATTTTTATTATGATATGCCTCATGATTTCATTCTCATGCCTCAAAGTTCTTTTCATGACTTTATTAATGTATCTCATGTTCATACGTAAAATGTTTCGCTTGTTTCCCTTACTAGGCCTTCTGCTCACCCTTTCTTTTAATGTATGTCCCCAGGTTATGAGATGCAGTAATGAACCTAGGATGAACATAAGGAGAATCCTTTCAAGTTTTTAAGAATAATGTTTTATGTTGTTTTCATGTATTATGTTCCTGGTTTGCAAGACACTAAACCTTAAAGATCCTCAGTTTTGTGTAATGTAATGAATGTTTATGTTATAAAAATGTGGGATGCTATAAGAAATGTCCTTCTTCATAGCTGACCACCAAAAATTTCATATTATTTCATAATAAATATTCACATTTTTAGGGTGAATATACCATGAATAACTATGATAATCATGAAAAATATATTTAGTGATTTAATATGGGATGATAAAAGGATATCCAAAATGCGTATTTCCATAAAAATGGTCACACCAACTAGAAATGGTCTACCCACTATATATGGTTTCCCAAATTCCTCTAAAATCATAAACCAACTACTAAACCTATATAATAGACTTAAAGAGAGATGATTATAATTGATAACTAATCATAACAATACCTAAACCATGATACTATATATCTACATGAAACTGATTGAATGGTCCCATCATGTTTCACCAATATTGTTATTACACAATATCATGTGGTGGAAATTTGTAACCGAGACCTTTTGTGATGACATTCTCCGTCCTTGTCTTATCGGCGATGTTGAAGTAAATTTTATAGAGGTATTCAATCCACCATATCTATATAAGTTTCATTTATTCTAGAGATAATATATATATATATATATATATTTATTAGACTCTTATGACTATAGAATACCATGAAACTCACCCTAAAAATATAGTTCCATAAATATTTAAGAGAACACATAACTAAAAAAATACCGATATCATGAGTTGGGAAATTCTTCTCTTACAGCTGAAGCTGACAAGAACTATAGCCCACAACGTGATCATCATTCAAAAGTAAAAAACCAATACTAGAATCAAAGTCATTATGGTACACCATATACCCCTACTAGAATTATCTAAGATCAGAATATGATTTGTTGTGAATTGTTATTTCAAGTCATTAATAGTTGTTTGACATTTGTCATATTATGTTAACTTCATGAATTTCCTGGTAATTGTAGTCAAAAGTATAATCCAATTTAGAGAAATATAGGAAATTTTTTTTATAGAATCCAGTAGGACCTAATAATATCTAAATCATGAAGACATTCCATAGATTTTCCCATTAAAATCTAGCCTTCACCTTTAATGGATAGATTAAAATTTCATGTTCTGAAATCACTCGTACAAAAAAATCACTTAATGCATCTAGAAATTTAATTTTTATAGTTTCATATATTTTATTGGCTCCTCAAAAAAAATTCAAATGGAGTTCATGATCATCCCCATATCTAAAATAAACCAAGGCATCTTCTACAAACACAAAAATTAACTATAGAGATAATGTTGGACTATCTAATTCATCACATCTATAAAACTATAGGATAATAAGTAAAACAAAATACAATATATTAATGAATTATATATATGTTCTTAAATTTGGTCTTCAGTATATTAAACTCTCAAACTCTAAGTTTATGATAAGGCAAACAAATATCGATTATATAAAACCTGTTCTACCGCTTATCTGATCAATCATGTAATCCACATATAAAAAATAGTCCTTATTATTAACCTCCAATAAGTTAAAATTGAAATAGTCCATATAAAAATTAAGTGAACCATTATCCTTCATGGAATAGATAATGGAGGCTTCCAATGATGAAATACTAGGATAAAAAAAACATTTCTATATCAAATCATCTAATTGGATAAAGATATATTTCATCTCAATAGGTTAGATATGACAAGTGGGTATATAAATTAGTTTTGTACCCTTCATTATATCAATCATGAACTCTAACTCCCTCTCTAGAAAATTACTCAAACATTTTATTGGGAAGACATCCGGAATGTCCTGGAAATCAACGGAAAGATCCATAAAAGTGAAAATGTCAATAAGATCAACTATAGTGGAAGAAAAATAATCTATTGAGATATGTGCGAGAAGTTCTGACAAGACCATGACTTAGAACCCACTCCACCTAAAATGCATGAGAGACCCCATTGTAAGAAAAAAATAAACCATGATGATGGAAAACATATGTTCCATCAATGCATGAAACATGATAGTACATATTGATAATGACATTAAATAGATCCAGAATGAGAACAAGGAAACCAAAGACCAACTTCATGTCAAATATTGGTAATATATAAGTTGTAAATCAAAAGACATACTTATTACACCTTTTTAAGGGCATCACAAGCTTCATAACAATGGAAATTATATCTATTCAATGTTTTATCACATCAAAAAAATATGTAGTTATAAATGAGTTCAAGGAACCTATATCAAATAGTTAAATTATTATAGAAGATACAAAAAATTGTACCACTTACGTTCAATATGCCCGCATCAACCTCCATTAGATACTCATAATGTGGATGCATGTTCTTTACTCGTGAGTCAAATGGATAAGTCCTTATGGATTTTTATTCTTATAACTACTCCATAGTGTCTTTTGTAGCCAATTATCCATTACTACAATGAGTAATACATGTGGAATGATAGAACCTCAATATATGGCCTCAGTGACCACACACATAACATATTTTCTGGGGTGTGAGATATGTTTGTCAGGTGTGCCCTACCTTTCCACATTGATAACAAGTAAGAGGCACTCTACTAGATGATACTGAAGGTGGATAGGACATCTATTTCTAAGAACCACAACTAACACTCTTGTTATTTTCATGAAACTTCCTCTAACTTTCCTTAACACCAATGAATATTCCATTGGGTGGAAGAGAAGGGAAATTTTATCCAATATTTCCAACAATATTTATCTCTAATATATTGTCCCTATCAATAATTTTGTTATAGGTGATAAGATTCAAGAAATATCGCGTTGACCATATTTATAGAAATAAAATATAAAGGTATTTATGAGCTCTTAGTTGATTATTCGTAACTATCTCTAAAGAAAAATGAAATAGCTCTACAAGATGGTCGGTGTAATCAAACACAAAATTATCTCCCAATTGAGGTATAAGAACTCTAGATACTTCAACATTTCTAGATACTCATAGATTAATTTATATAATTACTGGGTTATAAAACCCTTTAAATCCATGACCACATGGTGACACACCTATACCATGGAATACCAATACTAGTTGTGGGGTCATTAAATAATAAACATCATGAACTTCACCTTGATAGGATCAGGTGTATCCAAAAATTCATTGACCAAAGTCATATTTTCTAACTTTTCCTCCACCAATTGAGTCTTATTATTAACTATAAATTACTGAGGACTCTCTTTTTTTAATTCATGGAGCACTATCTTTATCTCCACCAACCTCCAAATTCACCCCAACAGCTAGGCTCTACACTTTTTTTTGTTCTACTCTATAACATGAAATGCCTAAATTATAAACTTTATAATATTCTAATATAGATGAGGACTCCCTTGAAGAGAATCTCTCACTACAACCTCATGTGGAACCCATTGAAGATGCTTAAGAGAAATGTTTCTACACACCCTAAATAGATTGAAACCATAAAAAAATATGATAATTTCTATTCAAACCAGAATGACATAAATAGAAACAACGACCAAGGTAAAAACCCAAAATATGTGGGATACATCCCAACATCCCATTGTAACTTATGGCTTATCATTGAAGGAGAAAGATATGCACCCACTGTAACCAACCTATCATGTAATAAAAATATCATATCCAATCTACAAATTTTTTAAGGCTATAGAGAATCATGATCTCATACCATTTTTTAATGAATCAAATTTAGAACCCCTCTGACGACTGGTACCTAAACCGATTATCTATGGACCAGAACGGTATTCTAGATCCCCACAGGTTGGTGACTAGCACCTGAAAAAAACCCAAAAATGAGGGAACAATTTCACCAAAACTATAAAAAATTCTTGACATATATATGTACATATACAAATAGTGGAAATAAATAATGAAACGAGTAGAATTAATATATTCTATAGAAAATTAAGAGAAAACGGTAGCGATACAACACAAAAAAATAACGTTATAAATCAAAGGGACAACCATAATAATAAATCTACACCTCTATGGGTTATGTAAGAAATATACCACCATATTACTACTAGAAACATGTACATATATGACACAATCATCATAACCTCACTGAGGTTGCTTTCATTTTCTTACACCTAACAGTAATATAAGTTCTACACATCATCGAAAGGGCATATAGGGTGTGAGATAAATAGACATAGTGGGATCTTAAACATTAGTTCCATATCAATTCAATGTATAATATCATAATAATATCAATTTATATAAAATAATGAATTATATATAATTATAATGTTTTATATCAAATGTATGGAAAATATTTCCCAATTTTTTTATAGTTCCAAAACTATCCAAGTAAAATAGTTTCAAATCATATTTTCCATAAATCATTTAATATGTTCCAAAATAGGTATATAAAATCCAAAGAAGTACAGAACCAGAGAAAAATGGTAATCAAACAATGGATAACTAATAGTTAAAAAATCTAGTCTACACATATATAAATCTTCACTAGTGTACTATAAATGTTCCTAGAGCCTATGTATCAAGGTCTAGTGAATGGGGGAACACTATAGAATGTGGGTCCTATTACCATGTCAATAAAGTCATAGTTCCAAATTCATCATGGTCTAGGAATGGAAGAACACCCTAATACTACACCTTTCGCCTATATACCCAAGGATCCCATGTGATACATTTATCAAATCATTTCAAAAGTTCTTTTGTGTTCCAGAAAACAATTTAAAAATACCTTTTTCCATCAAAAATTATTTTAAAAAATAATTTTTAATCCATTTCAGAATGCTTTGAGACTAAAATTTCTTTTACCCAAATTAGGGGGAAACCTTATTTTTTACAAAAACCCAATTACACACAAACAAATCATCCAATTTAGTGATATAAAAATTATTTATAAAACAATTTATAAAATAAATAGAAATTATATTTCATCAAGAATTTTCTACAGAACGAACCATCTACGTAGAAGTTGTGTTTCACAATTCCTGCAATAGAATTCACACACACTTGAAGGAAGATAAAAATAATAAAAAGTGTAATTCAAGGAAGATCTCCCAAAATTTTATAAGGAATAAAACAATAATCATCACCTGATCACTAATTATCACCAATATAGCTCAAATCCACTACCAAAACCCAATAACAATAAATAAGAATAAAAAAGATAAAAAACACCTAACAAAGGA
Source organism: Viscum album (assembly GCA_963277665.1). NCBI lineage: Eukaryota > Viridiplantae > Streptophyta > Magnoliopsida > Santalales > Viscaceae > Viscum > Viscum album. The sequence goes on along the minus strand of OY728165.1, from coordinate 164,662,099 downwards.
AGAGATTCTGACTACACAAGAGATCAATGAATAAAATGGGGCAATTAAAATATAACTAAATTACATAAAATCACATAGGAGAGACCTAGGGTTTAATGGAGGATACTTCATAATGGATGAATAATATTAAATCTAGATGTGCAGAAAAAACCTACTAGTCAGGAACTATGTTATGTCATGAATCCTTGATTCACTACATGAATCCCATGAGTTTCAGGTATTCAAAGAATTAATAATCATTGTATTAATATATCAATAGGTGAAATAATTATGTGAATTTTGTTCACATCCTCAATGATTTTCATGATTTAAACTAACTTTTCCATAAACCCTAGAAATATATTCATGTCATGAATCATATTCCTAATGCGAATGTGACCTACAAGAAGAACTTGACCCATGTTCCATAGAAAACCCCAAATCAAATCCTATTCCATATAAACCCAATAAAATGATCTTAAATATTTAATGTGCATAAAAAACTTTATTGGGATATTATATGAAGTATTATATTCCAACAAATTTTGGTCATGAATGTTTTCAACTTTTATTTTACAATAATTTTGTATATGTAATATTATAAGATTTAGAAATCCCATGGATCTATTTTTTAGATCTCATTCCATAGAACAAGGTTTCTACTATAAGTCATACATGGAGGAATTTATCTCTTTATTTTAAAAAAATGGTAATACTAATAATTTTTTCCATATGTTATCAATGTATTTATCTTGTAATGTTTTAGAACTCCCACTAACATGTTAGATACATATGTCACTCATTCATTTGATAATGAATATTTTATGATCATTATTAATGGTTTATATATAAATTAGTTTATACAATATATATAATTTATTATAATTTATTAATGTCACTAAATCTTTCTAATTAATCCTTGTAATCATATACAGTTGGGTCTCTCTTTAGTCATATCAAAAAGACATCTTCTATAAGGACTCCACCAAGTGAGGTGGAATTAAACATCAATATCCTAATATATTGATCATAGATGTATGGTTTGACAATTATAACTCAAAAGAATTTTAGACATGATGATTACTGTATAAATGTTTTTAAAAGACTAAAATTTCAAACAATCAATCATCTATTATTTGCACAATATTTGACCATCCATGTTCAGTTTCTATTGAACTCTCACCTATTATATCATGTTTTAAAGACATTAAAAATATGTAGTCCTTGATTATTGATAAATGGAGTCTATAACATGAATTTGTTCATGGTTTTCAACCATAACATGTTTCCATTAACATATTTGTTATAGGAATATTTATTATAAAATAATAATATATGTATCAGACCAATAGTGAACATAATACACCTATTTGGTATATGATTTCTATGTAGTAAGTGTCTCCAAAAAACCATCCCACTATTCATAGTGGAATCCAATATTTATATTCAAACCCATGTTAATAAAAATCCTTAACCCTTATAATTTTAGTATTAATCCACTATCCTTAAATAGATTGTCTTACTTAATAAAAATGTAGGAAATATTTGATTAATTTCAATTGTGATAGTGGCTATAAGATAATTTTACTAGATGAAACAGAGTGTTTGATATTCATATGTATCCAAATATATCTTTTAACAAAAAAAATTCAATAGAAACTTGTGGTAGTGTACTAATATTTTCATAACATATCACAATTTATATGATATCCATTAGTGCATATTGTTAGAATATGGTTATTTATTATACATCTATTTAAAAAAATTATCTTCAAAAAAACTATGAATGATTTGAAATTTTGATATTAGTCATCATCGATCTTTATTTTATTAAAATCATTATATAGATTTATATAAGGAAAAGTTAGCATTGGAACAACTTTACTCCATATATATGGAAAATGGTTACATGGTTAATATGTTCACTGATAAACCATCTTATATATTTCTATATATTTTAAAATATCACTCATTTCCTTAACATATAATTTCTAAAAATTTCTCAAATGAATATCATAAATTATATGATGTTACCGTTAGCTTTATAATAGTTATCATGGCCATGTCACACTGACTCTAAAAATATTTCTGGTGTACCTTAATTTGTAAAGGTTTCCTTATCTAAAACTTGATAAGTATTTCATTTTTACATAAAATATTGTAGCTCAAATGAGACAAAAATACATTTATTTGTATAAAAATTGTAAAGACCCGTAAAATTCAATGGGAATTTTTTCTTAATTTTCTTTGGAATTTTACAAGAGCGCGGTTTCTGACGGCACCTGATTCCGAGGGCCGGAGTGCCCGGAATCAATTTCCGAAGTTTGGCTCGGGTACGTTCAGTGAACGAACGAGCTGGAATTTCTAACATTTGAACCGGTGCCCGGAATCGAATTCCAAGGGCACCGATGAACTCGCAGCGCCGATATTCACTTAAGGAGACCTTTTCCGAGGTTGCGTTTTATGCGGGTTGAGAGTTAGTTTTTGGGAATTTAAAATGAAGTTAAATAAAATGTGAAAACACATTTTATTTTTTTTATCCAAGTTGGTTATAACCTCCCAAAGGGAGTTAGGGGTGGGACCCACATCCACTTAACCTCCCTTGAGATGATTAAGTGTGGTGGGGCCCACACAAACCCTAACACTTCATCTTCCCTTTAAACTCCATATAACTCCTCTTTAATTAATCTTGACAACTTGGGTTATTTATTGAGTTGAGTTGTTTTAATTTCAAACTTTTGAAATTCAAGTTGTTTAATTGTGTAAATAAAATAAGCTTTAAGCTTATTTTATTTTGGTTGGTATCCTTTGCCACCTTGAGAGGATTTGGGAAGTTCTCTCCATATTCTTCAACCTTGACGAAGAACACTTAAGCTCCGACGAAGAACGCCGCTTGTCTTCTTCGTAGCCGGTGTGTTTCCGAAGATCGGTGACATCACATCTTCGATCTTCTTCCAGTGTCAACAAATGGAGATGACGTTTCTTCCTCGGACTTTCTCCCTCAACTTACAAAGCTTCTCCAGCGACGTACCTCTTCGGACGCACCTCGACGTCAACGGAAACGACATTCGGTTTCCGCAACGCCCGACCTCCGCAACGCTTGTCATCTGCGGCTTGTTGACGTGCTCCACACTTGAAACCGAGGTAGGGGTTTATTTTATTCCTTTGTTCATTATTTATACACGTGTTTATTTCTTCGTGAAATTTGTCCAATTGTTAGAAAATAACGCGAGGGGGCCGGACCGTACGAATGCGGCCGAACCTCCTCCTTTTTCATGTTGATTATGTTGTGGATTGAAAACGGGTGTGGCGCGGTGCCGTCGCACCGCGCAGGATCATACGACAAGAAACGCGCGGCGCCGTCACGCCGCATCGTAAAATAATGCAAGGACACGACGCCGTCACGCCGCGTCGAAGAAAGTCGGAGACACCGCGGCCGGAGCGGGGCCATGACGGAAGGGCGAGATGCCGTCGCGCCGTGCTGGACAATGAAGGTTGTGGCCGGTTCCGGGCCGCGGCAGAACGAGATGACCGGCGGCCAGCCGGGCCGCCGGTGTCGGAAGCCGGAAGGGGACCGGCCTTTGCCGGTCCCGTTGAAGAAGAACCGGCCGGCCAGGTCGGGCCGGCCGGAAGGGAGGAAAACCGGGGGGAATTAATTCCCCCGGCCAGCAAATAAACAGCCCCCCATAAAGAGGGGGGGGGGGGGTTTCACAAAGGGGGGGGGGGGCAGGCGCCCCTCGTTCCAATTAGCTCGGCCTTCGGCCGAGCTGGCAGCGCGCCCAACGCGCTGCCTTGCGCCGAACCGGCGCGCCTGGCCAGTCCGACAGGCCAGGCCAGGCCGGTCCACGCCGGACCGGGCCACGCCCAGCCGGGTAGACCCTGTCCGGGCCAACCGGGGGGTCTCGGGCCGGGACGGCCCGGGCCCGAAACCCCCGTTACCGAGCGGTTTGGATTCAAATGCCCATAACAAGGGCTACAGATCTCCAAACGACGCTCTGTCAGCGGCGATGAGATCCTTGGATCGAGATGGTCTTTTCGGTATATCACACTCAAGGATTCGGATTACATTGAGTTCGGCCGGGTTAGTTCGTACACGAAACCAACCGGGCCCTCGGAGCAGAAACGCTAATATCTCGAGCTACGGACGTCCGAATGATGTGCCGTCAGCTTTGTTGAGTTTCTCTTAGTGAGACGGATCTTTTGGGATACTACGCCTGAGGTTTGGACGCAGGTGGAGTACGGTCGGGTTGGTTTTGCCTTAAAAACCAACCGGGCCCCTGGAACGAAAAAGCCAATAACTCTCAGACCGAGCGTCCGATTGACGTGTCGTCTGTTGCGTTGGGTTCCTGTTGACGATACGGAACTTTTGGATAAATCAACTCTGGACTTTGTGACAGTTGATGTATCAGCCTCTCGGCTTGTGGAGCAGACCCTCCCAAACGAGCTTGCTGTGTGCAGGAACCCTAGAGCTAGCTGCGACTGCTACTGTGACTGCGACGACGACTGTGCAGAGATCCTCAGTGGATTCGACGACGACGACTACAGCACTCAGCGATCCTGTGTGGATCAGTGCTACCGATCCTGTGTGGGTCCGATCCTGTGTGGGTCTGCGCTCAGCGGTCCTGTGTGAAGCAGCGCCTACAGATCCTGTGTGGGTCCGATCCTGTGTGGGTCTTTGCGGGGGTTAGTACCTGTCGATCCTTTATGGGTCTGACGACTTAGATGGATCAGTGATCATCTCTATCGTCTTCTAAGAAGTATACCTGTGTGAGCTGAATCCTGTTTACCTTCCTGTGTGGATTGTGTTGTGCTATCCTGTGTGGATTATGTTTTTCTTTCCTGTGTGGAATACGTATACTTTCCTGTGTGGACTGAGTTGTACTTGGGCTCGGAGGTTGGAGCGTATTGGGATTTATGACTTAGGTATATGTATGGGCATATACCTAAGCAGTGTCAGTTGTTACTTCATGTTTGTATCTATCCTTTGCGGTTTATCCTTTGTTGATTTTGGGAGACCTTCGAGGGTATTGGGGTCCCAACTGAGTAGCTTATACTCACCCATGCATGGGCTATTCCCGCACTACGTTGTGTTGGTTGCAGACGACGGACATCATTGATCGTGGATGAGGCTTGCAGAGCAGGACGGTACCTGGAGGTGGACCACTGGGCGGGACGTGCTCAGAGCGGATGACGGGACCCGAGGAGTAGTGGATCTATCTGTACCCACCCTTCTGGTGATATTTCCAGTGGACAGCTCGGTGTAGCGGCTTTTACTTTACAGTTGTTGTTTTCCCTTTTGAGTTGTACTTTACTTTCAGTTTGGGTTTGTATACTGGCCCATTTACTTTTCCGCACTTTCAGATGTACTCTGTTTTTACTTAGTGTTTACTTATCTGCTTGCTTACTCTGTGGTGCTTGTTTAATTTTCAAAGTCAATGCCTTCCCTTTTTACCTGGATTATGCCTTGGTGCTAGTCGCCAGCCCCTGGCATATGGAAGGCGGGCTTGGGGTAGTCACGGCATGGGCCCCGAGGATGGGTCGTGACAAATTGGTATCAGAGGAGTTTGGTTCTACTGCGAACTCTGATCTTTTCTATGTGAAGAAATAGTGTTTAGCTTATTGAGTGTGGTTATCAGTCCAGGGAGTCCAGTGTTGGTGCGGTGGCCGACGTATCCGTACACCAGGACCCTGACTTCTAATTTCCGACTTAATGCACGAAAACATTGATTGCGTGTGTGTTCCAAGTTTTCTTTGTGATTACTTATATCAGCTCACTAGGTATACTGTTCTGACCGTGGCGCACCTGTTTCCTTTTCAGTATGGCCCCACGACGTCAGCCAGCTAGGGTTCTGAGAGTCTAGTGTGATGACAGCCCACCGAGCGACGAGGCCTCGGTGCAGGGCCCTTTGTCAGCTGCGGCACCGGCGGTAGCACTACCCGCTGAGCCCCCGATACTTCCAGCACCAGCCGCTGATGATGCACGTCGCCTCAGCGCACTGCATGAGTTTCAGCGCCAGCGACCGCCCAGGTTTCGTGGGGAGACGGACCCCTAGGCAGCCGAGGACTGTCTAGAGGCAGTCGTACGAGTTTTCATGCTAGTGAGGACACCAGCAGACCTCATGGTTATCCTCACTGTGAGCCTACTGCACGCAACAGTGGGCCGATGGTGGAGCTTGATGCTCCAGGTGCACGATGAGGCATCTCTACTTTCAATGGACTTTGAGAGCCTCTTCCTCTCAGAGTTCGTCCCAGCCACCCTCTGTGCGGTGCGCATTCAGGAGCTTCTTCAGCTGTGGAAGGGCAGCATGACAGTCGCACAGTACTCAGTGAGATTTATCGATCTCTCGCGCTACTCGACCGACATGGTACGGGACCCATTCTTCTGGGCCCGGACCTTTGAGAAGGGTTTGAGACACGAGATCAGGGCATCACTGATCTCCCTCAGCATACCGACTCAGACAGGAGTACTGGAGCGGGCCCTTTTGATCAAGAGATTTCTTGCTGAGTCTACACCAGCGTCGAGACCCACCGCAGGGCGGCACGTAGCAGAGTCTTCTGCAGCAGGTAGTCGACGAATGACTCAGGGGTCCAGGCAGACCAGACCCTCAAGCAGACGACCTCAGGGCACTGGCTCAGCTGTGCGGGGCACACAGCGCAGAGCCAGTCTTTCGAGAGGCAGACAGTGCTACTCGTGCGGCGGGCAAGGCCACAAGGCTCGTAACTGCCCGACCCGTTGTGCCGAGGAGCAGCAGACGGTTGAGGGAACACCGAGGCATAGGCAGAGGGTCGACCGTGGCGGTCCGTAGGGAGGAGGCGGACGAGGCAGAGGAGCTGGCCGAGCAGTAGGTGGTGGGCGACGCTTTGAGGCTCTACCACCACCACCACCAGGAGGTCCACCCCGACCACAGGGAGCTGGCGGGCATAGACAGGCACAACTCCAGGCAGCAGAGGACTACGACCACGGCGTGCCAGAGATGATTCGAGGTACTATCTGTGTCTATTCCACCCTTGCTGCAGTACTTATAGACACAGGAGCGAGTCACTCTTTCATATCCACTTCCCTTGTACGGAGCTCGGAGATTCCGACAGAGCCGTTGGCTCGATCCTTACGGCTAGAGACTCCTACGGGAGCAGACTCGACGATTACGCACTGGTGCCGGTAGTGTGAGCTTACTCTTGGAGGCGAGAGCTTTGGCTGGGATCTTCTTGTAGCAGCGTCGAGGCCTTACGACATCATCTTGGGCATGGATTGGTTATCTACGGTCCATGCACAGATTGACTGTTTTAGGCGCAAGGTGCGATGTGTATGCACCGACTGGAGCAGGTTTACCTTCACCGGCGAGTAGGGAGCCTTTGTAGCACAGGATGGACTTCCACAGAGGAGAGGACAGCCCATCACTCATCAGTTGGCTAGCCTCATCCTAGGAGCAGTTGACGTGCGGAGTCCTGGTTTTTCTGCAGTGGTGGATCAGTTTGCGGACGTTTTTCCCGACGACGTTCCAGGGCTACCCCCTCGTAGAGAGGTAGAATTTTATATTGACTTGTACCCCGGGACAACCCTAATATCGACCCCAGTGTATCGGATAGCCCCCGCCGAGCTTCGAGAGCTACGGGTACAGTTGGAGGACTTGCACGGCAAGGGGTTCATCCGACCCAGTGTTTCACCCTGGGCTTCCCCGATTTTGTTCGCCAAGATGGCGGACGAGAGCTTGCGAATTTTTGTTGACTATCGTCGCCTGAACCAGGTGACAGTGAGGAACAAGTATCTGCTACCGAGGATTGATGACCTCTTTGATCAGCTCAAGGGAGCACGGTGGTTCTCGAAGATAGACTTCCGGTCAGGCTATCATCAGTTCAGAGATAGAGATAAGGACGTGCAGAAGACGGCCTTCAGATGTCCGTATGGCCATTATGAGTTCTTGGTTATGCCCTTTGGCGTGACCAATGCTCCAGCAGTGTTCATGGACCTCATGAACAGGTTCTTTCGGCCATACCTCGATCGATTTGTCGTGGTCTTCATCGACGACATTTTGATTTACTCGAGACTGAGGAGGAGCACGCCTACTACTTGTGAGTTGTACCAGACACACTCTGAGAGCACCAGCTTTATGGTAAGCTCTTGAAGTTCTAGTTCTGGATAATTGAGGTCCACTTCTAGGGACACATTATCTCTTAGGCGGGAGTTGCAGTGGATCCTGCGAAGATCGAGGTTGTGTTATCTTGGGAGCCACCGAGGAGCGTGACGGAGGTTCAGAGTTTCTTGGAACTAGCTGGATACTACCAGAGATTCGTGGCAGACTTCTCTAGAGTTGCGGCACCACTCTCATCTTTGACAAAGAAGGGGAAACCCTTTGTGTGGTCTGACAGATGTCAGCAGAGCTTCCAAGAGCTGAGACAGAGATTGACCAGCGCACCTATCGTGAGGTTTCCTGAGGAGGGATTAGGGTACGTAGTCTACTGCGAAGCATCAGGGACCAGACTCGGATGTGTCCTGATGCACGATTGGGCAGTGATTGCCAATAGATCACGTCAGTTGAGGCCGCATGAGCAGAACTATTCTACCCATGACCTAGAGTTAGCAGCAGTGGTTTTCGCTCTAAAGACATGGCGACACTACCTGATGGGAGAGCACTTTACAGTCTTTTCTGATCATCAGAGTCTCAGGTACATATTCTTGCAGAAGGACCTGAACCTGAGACAACGACGATGGCTCGAGTTCCTCCAAGACTATGACTTTGAGATAGTCTATACTCCAGGGAAGGGAAACATAGTAGCTGATGCCCTCAGCAGGAGGACGGGCATTCAACTACTTGAGTAGGCGACGGGGAAGCTAGTCTCTTTGCAGATATCCTTCGTGGATAGAGATGGAGCAGACTTCCTTCAGTCTCTCAAAGTCACTCCTCCACTTCTACAGTGGGTCAGAGAGGTACAGCGTGGAGACGCTGACAGTGAGACGCAGCGTGCATAGATATCCTCAGGACAAGCACCTGATGGTTTCTCCTTTGGAGCAGAGCACAACATCCTTTTTAGAGGACGTACCATGGTACCAGTTGCATTACGGGAGGAGGTGATGAGAGAGTTTCACACTTCTCCTTTGGCAGTACATCCTAGAGTGGCGAATTTGTACCAGGACCTCAGATGATAGCATTGGTGGCCGGGCATGAAGAAGGCAGTGGCAGAGTTCGTTTCTCGATGCCTCACCTACCAGCAGGTGAAGGCTGAGCACCAGGTACCAGCAGGCTTGGTACAACCCTTGGAGGTCCCGGAGTGGAAGTGGGACGAGATATCTATGGACATCGTGACTGGACTTCCACGCACTTCCAGAGGTCACGAATCCATCTGGGAGATTGTCGACCGACTCACCAAGTCAGCTCGATTATTACCCATCCGAGAGCAGGGCTTAGGGGAGAGCTTGGGGCGCCTTTACGTTCAGGAGATTGTGCAGCTTCATGGTGGGCCATCATCTATCGTCTCTGATCGAGATTCTCTTTTTACTTCCCGGCTTTGGAAGGGGTTGCAGGAGGCGTTCGGGACGCAGCTACGTCTGAGCACATCCTTTCACCCTCAGATAGATGGTCAGACGGAGATGAACATTCAGACTCTCGAGGACATGATTCGTGCAAGTGTTCTCGACTTTAGTCGTAGCTGGGAGGACCACTTACACTTGGTGGAGTTTGAGTACAACAACAGCTACCACTCCACCATCGGGACGGCACCGTACAAGGCGTTTTACAGCCGACCGTGCAGATCACCGCTATGCTGGACAGACCCTGGGGAGTCAGAACTTGTGGGACCAGAGATGGTCCAGGCCACGACAAAGAAGGTCCAAGTCATCCAGGAGAAGATGAGGATAGCTCAGAGCTAGCAGAAGTCATACGCTGACAGGAGGCGGATGCCACTAGAGTTCGAGGATGGCGACCACATCTTCTTGAGGGTCTCACCTCGACGTGGTATACAGAGATTTGGCCGAGGCGGCAAGTTATCTCCGCGCTTCATCAGACCCTTCAAGGTCCTCAGAAGGATTGGCGAGGTGGCTTATTGCCTGGCTCTACCACCTCAGTTGCACCGAGTGCACGACGTCTTCCACGTGTCTCAGCTGAGGAGATACGTGCACGACACGACACACATCATTGACCATGGGGAGCTTGACGTTGACGATGGGAAGACTTTTATGGAGGTCTCGGTGGAGATCGAGGATCGATAGTAGGGGGTTCTATGTGGACGGTCTATTCCTCTTGTGCACATCGTATGGCAGCACGGGAACCTTCAGGAGAGCACTTGGGAGCGGGAGGCTCAGATGCGTGCTCAGTACCCTCATTGTTTCCCTAGTTTTGATGTATCTTTACGGGGACGTAAAGCCCTAAGGTGGGAGTAACGTAAAGACCCGTAAAATTAAATAGAAATTTTTTCTTAATTTTCTTTGGAATTTTACAAAAGCGCGGTTTCTGACGACACCTGATTCCGTGGCCCGGAGTGCCCGGAATCAATTTCCGATGTTTGGCACGGGTATGTTCAGTGAACGAACGAGCGGGAATTTCTAACTTTTGAACCCGTGCCCGGAATCAAATTCCGAGGGCACTGATGAACTTGCAGTGTCGATATTCACTTAAGGAGACCTTTTCCGAGGCTGCATTTTATGCGGGTTGAGAGTTAGTTTTTGGGAATTTAAAATGAAGTTAAATAAAATGTGGAAACACATTTTATTTTTTATCCAAGTTGGTTATAACCTCCCCAAGGGAGTTAGGGGTGGGACCCACATCCACTTAACCTCCCATGAAATGATTAAGTGTTGTGGGGCCCACACAAACCCTAACACTTCATCTTCCCTTTAAACTCCCTATAACTCCTCTTTAATTAATCTTGACAACTTGGGTTATTTATTGAGTTGAGTTGTTTTAATTTCAAACTTTTGAAATTCAAGTTGTTTAATTGTGTAAATAAAATAAGATTTAAGCTTATTATATTTTGGTTGGTATCCTTTTCCACCTTGATAGGATTTGGGAAGTTCTCTCCATCTTCTTCAACCTTGACGAAGAACACATAAGCTCCGACGAAGAACGCCGCTTCTCTTCTTCGTAGCCGGTGTGTTTCCGAAGATCGACGATGCCGCATCTTCGATCTTCTTCCAGTGTCAACGAAAGGAGATGTTGTTTCTTCCTTGGACGTTCTCCGTCAGCTTACTAAGCTTTTCCAGCGACGTACCTCTTCAGACACACCTCGATGTCAACGGAAATGACGTTCGGTTTCCGTGACGCCCGACCTCCGCGACACTTGTCTTCCGCGGCTTGTTGATGTGTTCCGCACTTGAAACCGAGGTAGGGGTCTATTTTATTCCCTTGTTCATTATTTATACCCATGTTTATTTCTTCGTGAAATTTTTCAAATTGTTAGCGAATAACGCGAGGGGGCCGGACCGTACGAACACGGCCGACCCTCCTCCTTTTTCATGTTGATTCTGTTGTGGATTGTAAATGGGTGTGGAGTGGTGCTGTCGCACCGCGTAGGATTATACGGAAAGAAACGCGCGGCGCCGTCGCGCCGCGTCGTAAAATAATGCAAGGATGCGACGCCGTCGCGCCGCGTCGAAGAAAGTCAGAGACACCGCGGCCGGAGCGGGGCCGCAGCGGAAGGGCACGATATCGTCGCGCCGTGCCGGACAATGAAGGCCGCGACCGGTTCCGAGCCGCGGCGGAACGAGAAGACTGGCGGCCAGCCGGGCCGCCGGTGTCGGAAGCCGGAAGGGGACCGGCCTTTGCCGATCCCGTTGAGGAAGAACTGGCCGGCCAGGTCGGGCCGGTCGGAAAGGAGGCAAACTGGGGGGAATTAATTCCCCCGGCCAGCAAATAAATGGCCCCCCATAATGAGGGGGGGTCGGTTTCACAAAGGGGGGGAGGCGCCCCCCGTTCCAATCAGCTCGGCCTTGTGCCGGGCCGGGCTGGTCCGGGCTGCGCCGAGCCGGGTCGACCCTGTCCGGGGCAGGTCGACCCGGTTCGGGCCAACCGGGGGGTCTCGGGGCGGGACGGCCCGGGCCCGAAACCCCCGTTACCGAGCGGTTTGGATTCAAATGCCCATAAATTGGGCTACGGATCTCCAAACAACGCGCCGTCAGTGGTGATGCGATCCTTGGATCGAGAAATTTGTTTCGGTATACCACACTCAAGGTTTCGGATTACATTGAGTTCGGCCGGGTTAGTTCGTACACGAAACCAACCGGACCTTCGGAGCGGAAACACTCATATCTCGAGCTACGGACGTCCGAATGACGTTCCATCAGCTTTGTTGAGTTCCTCTTAGTGAGACGGATCTTTTGGCATACTCCGCCCGAGGTTTGGATGTAGGTGGAGTACGGTCGGGTTGGTTTTGCCTTAAAAACCAACCGGGCCCCTCGAACAAAAAAGCCAATAACTCTCAGACCGGGCCTCCGATTGACGTGTCGTCTGTTGCGTTGAGTTCCTGTTGACGATACAGAACTTTTGGATACATCAACTCTGGACTTTGTGACAGTTTATGTATCAGCCTCTCAGCTCGTGGAGCGGACCCTCCCGAACGAGCTTACTGTGTGCGGGAACCCTAGAGCTGGCTACGACTGCTACTGTGACTGCGACGATGAATGTGCAGAGATCCTCAGTGGATTCGACGATGACGACTACAACACTCAGTGATCCTATGTGGATCAGTGCTACCGATCCTGTGTGGGTCCGATTCTGTGTGGGTCTGTGCTCAGCGGTCTTGTGTGAACCAGCGCCTACAGATCCTATGTGGGTCCGATCCTGTGTGGGTCTTTGCGGGGGTTAGTACCTATCGATCCTTTGTGGTTCCGACGACTTAGATGGATCAGTGATCATCTCTATCGTCTTCGAAGAAGTATACCTGTGTGAGCTGAATCCTGTTTACCTTCCTATGTGGATTGTGTTTTGCTATCCTGCCTGGATTATGTTTTTATTTCCTGTGTGGAATACGTATACTTTCCTGTGTGGACTGAGTTTTACTTGGGCTCGGAGGTTAAAGCGTATTGGGATTGATGACTTAGGTATATGTATGGGCATATACCTAAGCATTGTCAGTTGTTACATCATGTTTGTATCTATCCTTTGTGGTTTATCTTTTGTGTATTTTGGGAGACCTTCGGGGGTCTCGGAGTCCCTACTGAGTAGCTTATACTCACCCCTGCATGGGCTATGCCCGCACTACGTTGTGTTGGTTGCAGACGACGGACAACTTTGATCTTGGATGAGGATTTCAGAGAAGGATGGTACCTGGAGGTGGACCACTGGGCGGGACGTGCTCGGAGCGGACGGCGGGACCCGAGGAGAAGTGGAGCTATCTGTACCCACCCTTCAGGTGGGATTTCTAGTGGACAGCTCGGTGTAGTGGATTTTACTTTACAGTTGTTGTTTTTCCTTTCGAGTTGTACTTTACTTTCAGTTTGGGTTTGTATACTGGCCCATTTACTTTTCCGTACTTTCAGCTGTACTCTATTTTTACTTAGTGTTTACTTTTCCGCTTGCTTACTCTGTGGTTATTGTTTAATTTTCAAAGTCAATGCCTTCCCTTTTTACCGGGATTACGCCTTGGTGCTAGTTGCCAGCCCCTGGCCTATGGAAGGCGGGCTTGGGGTAGTCACGGCACAGGCCCCGAGGATAGGTCGTGACAAAAATTCATTTAATTTGAGAAATATTTCATAAGGTATAATATGTACACAATCAATTATGTTTATTATATTTTATATTCATCTTTCACTGCATTGGATCTGTGTGAATCATGTGTCACTAAAACATCATTTTTGTATTAAATTACCATAAAAATATTTATTAAAAATGTGAAATATTGTCATATTTTTTCTAGCTAGTTAATGAGATAAAGGTTTCAGTTACACTTAATTTTTATTAATTCCATTTCTTCGATCATATGTAATGATATCCCCTTGGACGATGTAGTAATCAACCTTTCGTAGAATATTTTATGTATAACCTATAATATTTTTATTCTTTCTAATTTATTATATTTAAATACATGTATATTGTTTAAATAATGTATCTTAAAATAGAAGTGGATAATAGTAACCTAATATATATTCATGAAGTGAATTCAACCTTTTGACGTCTTCTATTCATTACAATTTATTTTCAAATGTCAATTTTTTCTATATAAGAAGAAAATAAAAACCTGTTCATTCTTCCTCCTTTGAATGTTTTTTCTCATTGAATGTTGATATAAATGATGATTAGGATTTATAATTACCAAGGAATCTTAAAAATTTTCTTTTAAAATTCTCACCATAATGGGTGGAGAAAAATGATATAACCAATCATTATATTCTATTTGATGTATGGCTAAAATAATATAGAGGGACATCTATTTAGTTCATCTGGACATGGAAAAATAAGGATATTATTGGTAGTAATGAAAAAAAATAAAATTACTGAATAATGTTTTATCCTTGTGGAATCTCAATTTTGCTATCTGATAAATATAACCCAATTTTTTAAATCTGGGATCAATAGATAGATTCCAATGTTATTTCTTTCATAGATATATTTCATTGAAAATATTATATATTTCAAGCTGTTCCTTCTATTTCTCAAGAAAAAGAAGATGCGATATTTTGGGGTAAGAATACATGTCCTTTTTTTGTATCATAAACTCTCCAGACATATATGATAAGATAATAAAATTAGAATATAAATAATCCTCTATATATTGTACATATAAATCCTTTTCACCTATTCCCACTTACTGGAGTGGAAAAATAAGAATCAGGGAATTCAATTCACAATACAATTTTTTAGATAATAAATCATCACATAAACAATTTTACTATATCAACAAATTTGTATTTGTATGGACATACCCTTATTTAATAAATGATCTCAATGGTTTTTTTCTTTTCATTTATCTATATTAATAAAAAATGAATACAACTTTCATAGATTAAAAATTAAATAAGGCATACTGACTTTAATTTTATTAAGTCTCCCACTATTTTATCAAGTACATGAAACCCTCACCACTACACTATTAATCTCTAGTTTCATGGAAATTATTGTTTAAAGAATCTATATTTTCATTTTTTATTATTGAGAATATGTCCATGAAAACCAAAAGAATGATTTTAGGTTGGTGATCTTGCCAACTATGGGCCTATAGTTACATTATTATTTAATGGAATCCCCAATCCAGAAGTCATGTGTCAAATTTTATCAACACCATATTCTAAATTTTTATTAAATAGATAATGGTCAATAAAATCCAAACAATTTGGCTAAGTCAACAAGAAAACCATATGAAAACTCTTTGATGAATTTTTTTTCCAATCTTTTCCCATGTGAACACTTAGTTCAATAGATTCATTCTTAATAAAGTAATGTAAGAATTAATATAACTTAATATAATATTGATGGATTTTTGTTTTTCAGGTGTATATTGTCTTATTTTATAATTTACATGTATTTTTTATGTTAATTGGATTTTAGTTAAGGGATCTACAATGTTATAATAAAACATATACACATTTTTTAATTCTATAATATAATAATAGTTTATTTACTTATGTGATCTAGGCCTTACATCCATATAAAAAATCATTCATAATAAATAAATAAATGAGATGATAATGATATTTAACTAATGGTTGGTTTACAAACCAGGAAATAAATAAACCTATGAATATAGGGATAAACATGTTCTACCAATCATAGAATGTGTTGCAGCATCCTATATTTCCACCAATGTATCTTCTATTTTGGATTCATCTTGGTGTCATCTTAAACTCCTACTCCATGATTTAGTCGGGAACTAACTCCATGCTCCTTCAAAACGACTTTTATTTCACATGTTTTTTAACTCACACACATAATATGGTAATCAAAGGACATGTTAAGGGTAATAACATATATTATCCTATCACCTAATTAGAGGAAGTGGGATGATATGAAGGTTATTATACATAATATAATAATAAATAATTGAAAACCTATTTAATAAAATTAAATTAAATAAAACGAACTCAAAAATAGGATCAGTGAAAGCTCATGTGTAGTCTTACACATGAAAATAAATTCACAAAGGTACTTTGTCTTGTATTCCATTCCATTCATTCTTTATTATTAACATAAATGACCTTATATTAATTAATTAATAAATTAATAAATTAACTATATTTATATAAAGGACCGTCAATTTTTTCCGAAGATTCCGATTATCAATTCATTTATATAAAATATACATCATGGCCAATAATTATAGATATTAATTACAAAGAATAAATTGAGTATATATTAATTCAAAAAAAAAACGTTATTTGATAGTAAAGCACATCTCGTGCTAATATTGTAATTTTATTTTAATTTTACTATTAATTATTTTAATGTAATTTAATTTCTTCCTTTATTGGAAGTGAACAAGTTGTATAATAATGAGATAAATGTCAGGTTCATCACTTTTTATGTATTTAGGATGAACAAATGGTGATTTAGAATGAATCTTAGCTTGATTACACATCTTGTAATAATAATCTACATGTTGTGTCATCATGTTGTCATGAGTCCATGTAACTCACCAATTGAATTATAATGTTCATAAAATGTAGGAATTAATGTTTCACATGGTTTTATACTACATACACACCATGTGGGTAATTTTTGATGTGTTTTTATAGCCCATTGATTGACATAGCATGTTCTTTGATCTCTATTATTAATGATTCTAAAGATCTGTATACCAGATACATGATGTTTTCTTCATTAATGTTCGTGGATTCCAGTCTAACATGATATAAACCATGTATTTCACCAAATGTTTAGTCTAAATTACACTATTAATCTCTGTAGACTACAAAAAATGTTCTCCAACTGCACATCATGTAGTCCAAAAAATCTTGTTCAATAATAGCCTATAAGAAACATGATGTATTATAGATACACCACATGCAATAAATTCCCAACATGTTTTTCATCGCACAACACATATATATGCAGTAAACATGGGTATATTGTGTGTGATAGGGATAAAAGGCGTGTAATCTAATACAACAATCATATTATTGGGAACATCTTGATGGAATATTTGATCGATATTCATCTTGGTCTTAATATATTTCAGATAAAATGAAACTCAAATGATGAAAATTGTTATATCATAATCAGGTTAGTTAAAAATTAAATTAAATATTCATATATTGGATGTAAAAAACTATCTAAAATTGTGTATATAAATTAATATTTAAATAATTAAAAAAATATTATGATACCCCTATGATATTACTCGATGGTTCTAAATGTAGTGTAAGAACCTTTTGGTAGAAATCCATTGAATTTTATATCAAATATAATTGATCATTCAATGATTATTCCTGATGTAAATTTAACGACCAATGATATTTTTTCATCTAATATTGAAAGTGAGGTCCAGGAACTAAGAGGTTATATTTTTCACATTAAAGTTTTAATTAATTTTAATATGTTTGTAGATTTATTACCGTATATTAGGATATTTTTTCACTGAATCTATTTAGTTTCTAAAACTATAATTTGGAATACCTTCATTGAATATGGAGAACCCAAAATAGATCCCCTCTTGTGGTGATCAACAAATTTTTCATTGATATCTAAACAACAATAATTGATTTTCATGTGATAGTGTGTAAGAATTGTAATCTTTCAGTGTTAATCTTTCTCACTTATTATTAATTTAGGATTGAAGTGATGTCTCTTATTCTCTTTGTTCTTGAGAGGATGAGTGGAGGAAAAATTTAGAGTGAAATCTATTACGATTTTTTTTAATTCTTGATTATATATACATAATATACGAATCTATCTATTAATAGAATTTCGGTTAAGGATAAATTATTATTTAATTTTACAATGAACCTTAATAAAATTAATGACATTTTGAGCTCATTTAATATAGTAATATTATTATTTATGTCATTCATTTACATGTGCAAGAAAACACATTACTTTATCAGCTTGAAAATTTAAAATTTTTCACCGAACACAGTTATACTCCACTCATCCTCAAAATTTACAAAATATCTGAATAAATAAATAATTAAATATTTATTCATAAATAATAATTTTATTCACAGTCTGGAAAATAGATTTTTATTAAATATTAAATATGAAAAATAAAAACTATATTAAATGTATAGAGAATAAATATTTTTAAAATATTCTATTAAATAAATAAATTCTTTATTAATGAATGAATTATTACTTATTTCCATGTGGATAAAATGAAATAAATAAATATTATAAATTCATGTAATAAAGTCAAATTCCCTTATGGATAAATATTTATTAAAAATAGTTAATATATAAAACCTAAAAAAATTACTCCCCTTCATGAGGATAATATTTATTATAATGATTAAATTCAAATAGAATTTAATTAATAAAAATATAAATAGTTATTATATGACACATATATTATTTCTCATTAGAATCTGGTGGGCCTGCCTATAGTTTAATATTACTATCAAGATAAGGGTTACAAAACCAAAGAGAAAGAGGCGAATTTCATAAAATTTACAACCACACATGAATTATTACATTGTAACATAACACAATTTTCATTAAATCTTATCAAGAAGGTTTTATACTTGTGTCATCAAACTATATTCTAAATATTTTATTCTTTTACTGTTTGGAACAAATTAATCATTAAACCATATCCATGGAATTTAATGTTACAATTCTATTTCAATCAAAGGGAAGAGATGTCAGCTTCCATAATGATGAAAGAGAAAAACACTTCATTGATTTTTAATTAATAACAAATCACTCGTAATGCCTCAAAAATATCCAATTTATCCATGAATTGTATCTTCTTATTTTATAAAATATATCAAATTGAATGAGTCATGAAATGTTTTAATAATAACATTAATGTTTATGTACCATTACACATAATCACAAATAAGAATTATCGAAAAAACACCCAATTGATGAATTCCTACAAGTTGTTTAGTTCTCATAATATCCTATCATAGAGAATACCAAATAGTTACTTCACTAGATGAAGTTTCACATTCTTTTGAGTACTCAAAACTAATAATAAACACACTATACAAACTTATATTAGAATTTTATTTGTCTATATAAGTAATATTTAATTGATATAATCATATCATATTAAGGTTCTCATCAAAGAGGGTAAATTCTTTGAACTAATTTTTTATATGATAGATATAATATAAAATTATCATATTATTTTTATATAGATGAAAAATAAATATATGATATGATATTTAAATTTATATCCACCTATGTACATGTAATAAAAATTTAGTTGGTTCTAGGGAAACAACTCTGTCATAAAAATCTCTACCCTGAAACTAAAAATAATGTTGAATTTTTTTATAAGTATATGATATTAACTTAAAAATAGGTATTTATTTATGTATGACCACAACATCCATCATAATTTAGATAGAGTGAGATAGATAAAGAAACCCATAGAGAACCTTTATTTTTACATAGATTTTTTTATTAAACATGTCATATACCCTGAGGGTGGGGGTGAATTTGGGTTTGTTAATTTTTAAAAACAATTCCTTTCCAATGGTCTTGGTTTTTATTTATTTAGAACACCTATCAATTCATGATATGTGATATGAAATTTTGAAACTATAAAATATAGAAAAATGTATTTTAATAGGTTCACTGAAATGGGATAATCTTAGGAGAAATCATGTCAAGGTTCCTAGGAACCTGAAGAACTAAAAGTGATTTATTTTGGGTTAAAGGTTTTATAGTGGAGACACAAAACATCCTGGGTTACAAACATGGAAAAGTGATACATGATTTCCATCCAGCACTTTATGAATGCAAGACTATACTATATACTAATATCTTCTACCTTTTTTATTAGAAAATAATATTATGCTAATGATGGTTTATAACTAAGCACAATATTTTCAATATTTCAGCAAGATATCTCATTGAAAGCATTCATACACATACCATAACTTTCTAGTGATCACATGAAATGCCTCAATTTCTGTTCTGGAAAGAAATAAATATAAATATTCTACATTCTATCTTTAATATTATTATTTTTAGTTTTAATCTGAAATATATTCATGGGACTTGGTACCTATATTTTTCCACTTTTAATGTGTAAAACTCAATTATCCTTTTACTTTTTCTCCATACCTAAGACAATCTGATTACTATATTTCATGAATGTATTTTATTGTGTTTTAATATATTGATGTCTGTATTTAAATGAATTTTTTTTAATTTTATAATGGTTAGATAATTTCATGTTTTATTGAAGGATAAAATAGATAATTGAAAAAGGAGAAAAAAGACACTTAACAGCATGACTGAAGTGAAGAATCATAACACTAGATTTTTAAGGATAATATTGGTGCACCTCTAAGAAACAAAACTAATGATCTGAGGGAAAAAGGAATATATATAAGAAACAATAACATTACACATCATGTAATAATTACACATTAAGAACTAGTGAATGTTGTGAAAGTAAGAAATGATGTGTCGTTAATAAAAGTGAAAGAAGATTTTACACATTTCGTAATTATCAAACTACATGTAAAACGTTAAGAAGATATGATATGTTTTTAGATTTGGCACATATTCATTTTCAACACATTTTAACACCAGAGAACAACCCTAATCCACTTTTTGATTAATGATTAATTAAATTACTTAATACCAAGAGCATATAAATGGGGGGCTAGCATACATTTGTTGGGAGATCCAGGTGACCAAATCATGGTCTGAGAAGTTTCATTATATAGGGTCCTCCCATGTTTCATCACCACTTTTATCATTATTTATTTTTATTCTTTACTTCCCTATTATCCACTCATATTTAGGCTAAGGGGGTAAACTCACATTGTTCTAGGGATATGTATTTGAATGGGAAAGGTTACTTTATATTAATTTCATTTTATTTGTTCATGTATTTGGGTTTCTTCAAGTATTCAATTATTTCCCAATTAATTTCTATTTAATTTTATCTTGACCATTAATAATTTAATCAAAAAGGAAACATAAAATTAAGCAACTGAAAACCCTAAATTATGTATGACTATTGAAATATTTTGGGCCGTCAGGTTTAAATATGGTATCATGTAGAACTTGATTCGATGTAATGCTAAATTATTTGAACTAAGGAAACTGGGGATTAACACATTATGGAGACGATACCTTGACCATTGGATCTTCTTTTTCTTGAATATGACCCCAATAATTAATTAGTTAACATATTTCTATAATATAATATCAATTAAACCATGAAATTAAAAAACACTTGTATACTTTTCAAATTCAGTCACAAATCAATCAATTTACTATGATTTATCGTCTTCTATAATTTACTAAATACTGCTTCAATTACAACCAATATAATTTTCATCATATTTTTAAAATCAACAAATCTCATCTTTTCACGCCTATTTATTTAATTTGATAAAAAAAATATTTAATAACTTTAAAAAACATATTCATTTTCTCTATGGGTTTGACCTCAAACATACCAATTCTAAAATTTATTTAATGGAGTTGGATATTTTGAGTTTTCTGTTTAAATTTGGTTATTTGATTACACCCATAGGGAAATAATGATTTCTTATAGGTGTTTAAAATTTGGAACCCTCTCTGGGTTCAATTACATGTTAGTTTTTATGTTTGTAATTTTAATTTTAATTGTTTTTCTTTATTTAAATAAAACTTTTTTACATTGGGGTTTTTATACTCTAAATATATTATTAAAATCAATAATGAAAAACTATAACAATTGGTCAAAAAATAAAGACATAATAAATTCCAAACACTATTATAAATCATTAATTCAGATTAAATTCCCTATTACCATAGCAGGTGCTATGAAAAATCAACATTATAGGGATCTTAAAAGTTATTAGGGGTTGTGGATGGATGTAGACAATGAAAATACATCAAATAAAGTATTAAAACAGAGCATCCTGACACCCCCATTGATGATAACCACATCAAAATCAAGACTAAAATATTTTAATTGATAAAAAATATTGTGAAATTTACGCGAATATTACCTGAATATCTAAAAAAACATCTAGAAAACTTCCTCATGATCTACAAAAATTTCCTATTCTAGAATGTTTTAATCAATGCAGTAAGAATTTATATTTTTAATGTTCATTTTGTGAGCGAGATAAATATTGTAACCATAACCATCTTGCACATTCACTCACCACATTGTGTGATCTGGCCACAAACATGATCATTTGATTGTTATCACCTTTTTTGTCAAGGGAAATGGGGTTAAACATTTGAAAAAAAAATCATTTTCAACACGATTGTATATATTCTTCATGGGAATGGTATATAAATATATCTTAAAAATTAACTAATCATCATATAGAAGTATGACTGATGATCCAAACTTTATGTTATTGTTTTTCATAGGGAAACTTCTAAAATCTTGATGCTACACCAGGATGATCATTAATAATGAAATCTCTTGAAGTGAGATAAAACTATTGGATGAAATGGGGATTATTAGTTTCCAATGGAAAAAAGAAGGGACACAATTCATGGGTGTCCACTCAATCTACAAAAATGAATATATAGTAGCCCACATAGAGTTATTAAAGGGGAAGATGATAATCGTGATTGGATAGTAGGACACCTCAATGGTACATTTATAGATGATGTAAAATATACTTATTACAATAATGGTAATCAATAATAGGGTTGGTAGCCACAAAAACAAAAATTTCCATAATGGTTGCAACAACAACCACCCTAAGGGTCCACTCTGACAAGCTAGGTTCATACGTTGGAAGATAATTTCCATATTCATGACCACTAATGGGGTTTTCTAATAGAAATTAATAAAGAATAAATAATCCAAAAAGAAGCATTTCCAAATCTGGTGCATCATGTTGGCGAAATTTATGATTAGATCAGAGAGAGATCGAGAGGAATACTTCAAGGATTCCATGTTGTACAACCATGTGATGATTTAGAATTTATACAGATTAGAAGTGGGAATAAAACCAAAATTAGTGGCATATAATTATTAGGATGAAAAATAGTAGAAGAAAGTGAAAAAAGTTGAACGTGGGAAAGAATAAGTAGAAGATGAAGCAGAATAAGAACCACCTCAGTACATGAAAAACTATATTATAAATAAGAAATAGAACATGTAATGAAAATATGTAGAAAGGAAATGTTTTTGGAATAATTTAAAAATTTTCTTATTAATATACCATTTGTAGAGGATCCTTCAGACATGCTAGAATAAAAAAATTCATGAAGGAGATAGTTACCAACAAAAAGAAAATGGATGCAATTTTCACCATTCCACTCAAACAGAAGAGTCCATAAGTGTAATACATGGAACCACCAAGGTAGAAAAGTAGTCTATATAGCATTTAAATTCCTATATTTATTGTACCTAATAAATGTGGAAAGTAAATGTGTCACCTATGTGAACGGTTCATTATAATTCCATACAAAACATTAATGATATTGGGATTGGATGGAATGAAGCTCACAAGAGTCTCACTTTAATCAGTAGAGTCCATAGTGAATCTTCCATGAGAATTATTCGAGGATATCCTGATAAAAGTTTATATGTTTATCCTTCACATGGTCTTCTTAGTTCTATATATGGAAGATGAGAAAAATCCACTCATTTTAGGGAGACCAATTTTTTCCATTAGGCATGCACTAATTGAAATCCAAATTAGATAAATGCGTGTGAGTATTTGTTGTGACCATGTTTGTTTTAATATCAGATAGGAAATGAAAAACTATGTTGTGAGAGAGGAAAATGGTTTTGAAGGATGAAATAAGCCAAAATATTTCAGTTTCCTTTATACTAATGAGGGAAAAAATCTAGCTAATTTTGTGGAAGAGGAATCTTAATTAACGAATAATGGGATGCAGAAGTGTATGACCGCTACCAAAAGAGGAGAGAATGACTCTACTAAATTTTATAATGAAAAAAGGTATGGATGGTATGTGAATTACCATTTAGTTCATCAATATTGAAGAAGAAATTGTTGATAGTTTTTATGGTGAATAAATAAGTATTAACATCAAGGAGAATTAAGCTTTTTATAATGGAAGTAAAGGGTCCATCCTACATGGATTAGACACAACTAATGATGTTTATAGATCTTGACCTGGTACAAAATTTTCAATTTTCCATCACATGAACTGATGCTAAAGTAGGTAAGTTTGAGCCAATTATGGTAAAAAAACATGGTTTTTGGAGGTAAATTGTGGTTTTTTATTTTTATTTAATTTATGTTTTAGATGTTCACATTTTCTTGTTCCAAATATTTTAAAATTCATTTACAATGTTCAGTGCTTAAAACTATTAATTTTTAAAGTACATGACAATCTAGTCCTAAACTAGTATCAAGAAGCATGATGCATAAGAAGAAGTTTCAAGACCATTACAAGATGTGTACCCAATTCGCATCATGAAATAAAAAAAATATATGAATTGTAATAAATACATGTTGTGAAGCTAGATAAGGAAAAAAGTATGCATCCAATACAAGAGAAACATCCAAAATGGGAGTATGAGTTTAAATTCTGTATTTTTTATTTTATTTCCCATATTTCATTTTTATTGAAATTTAACATCAAATTGTATGCCACACATTTGATTATTCCATTAATAAACTGAACATAGAAACATAAATGACCTCTGAAAATTATCATTCCATGAATTCAATTCTTTTGGTAAATAAAATTTGATGTGAAATGGAGGAAAATAATTACTATAGGAAAACATGTTTATTATGATTTGAAAATGAATGATTTTGGGGATCATATTGATCATTGTAAATGAAATGTTTCTAAGATTTTATAATGATTTCAATTTCAATTATTTTCATTAATTTATTCAATTATTAATATGCATTTCCATGATTGATAGTTACAAACATTCGAATCATTCTAGATACATCAACATAACCAATATTTTTTATTCTTTCTTTCATATATTTCTTGAGAAACTCAGGAATGATTTATTTAAGAACAGTCTTTTCAACTTATAAAAGTTATGACTGAACAAAATCACTTTTAAAATTATTGGGGCATTCTTTTTAGCCCTTATCCCGAGACCCACCTTATGTTAATAATTTTTAATCTCGTATAATCAATGAATATTCTTTTTAGGAAGTGATCCATGTTATAATCCTATTTTATCCTCTCCATCCTTACTCAAAATGTTTTTCATGATTACCAAAAATAAGACTAGGTGAAATAAAGACAAGATGAAGGGATAAAATTTTATTAATGAACTAGTGTGGGAGAAATTTCATGATATATTCGGAAGACACATTAATTCTATTTATTGCTCACACGCATTAAAAAATAATGAAAAATATGAGAAAAACGGTTTGTGTCTAGAAAAATTATAAAAAAACCATTTCTTAACTAGTGTATTCTTATTATAATTTCAAATAGGTTTATGAAGAGATCATTTGAAGATAGGTGGGGGGATATGTGATTTTTCCCAAGAATATTTTTTTTAAAGAAAATAAAAGAAAATGAAAATATTATTGAGGTTGTTTTATTAATAAAAATTCATCTCTTTATAATCTTGTACTAAGATACCAAAGGAAGATGATAATTTCATGAAGTTGTTTTTTAAAATCAAGAAATGTAAATTAGAGCTGGACCTAATTTTTGAGACTTACATAATTTACATCATTTACCCATCTTCCCTAATACTTAGAGTCATTTGATCCTAAAATGGTGAATCCCCCATGATTACATTTCATATGGAATTTATGCAGGGGAGATGTTATATGCCATGCAAGACTATTGTATATTACATGTTTTTGTGGTATATGTTGAATTATATTTACAATTATACCCTACTAATGATCTAATGAACACATGATAAGAAAATTATAAATGGTATTAATATTAATAAAGGATAGAAAAATGAAAATGGATGAACTAAAAGGATTGGTTATTTTTTAATAGGAAAAGTAAAATATATAGTTGATTTTTATTCTTTTTAAAACAAGTAATTGATAAATTCTATACATATGATGCTTAAACTTTTATTTTTTCATTTGATGAATTTATTTTGTTCAAATTGAATTTATAATATTCTAAGGTATAATATTTTTTGATATGTGGAGATTCCATCTTTGATGAAATGTTTGAATTCATGTGTGGGGGTATTTGATATGTATATTTCATACATGTGTTTTATAATTTTTAATATTTGTATTTATGAATTCAAATGATAATTTTTTATAATTTATAAATGGCATAACTCATTATTTATTTTATGGAATGAAAAATGGATAATTGAAAAAATGGGGAAAAGAAACTTCTCATCATGGGCTTCACATGAGGTTTGACACCAGATTTTTGATGATGATCATGGAGCACCTGTAACACATCAAACTGAATAACTAAGAAAAAATGAGGCATTTAAAGAAGAAAAATTACAGTATAAATCACATAAACATTAAAAATCCTGATATGGTGAAGTTAGATAAATCATGTATTTAAAATAAATGATTATAATTGAAATTTTATTTTACACATAATGTAATTATTACACAATGCATAAAAATTCAGGACAAGATTTTATGTTGTCAAATTTAATGT
This sequence comes from Viscum album, assembly GCA_963277665.1. Taxonomy (NCBI): domain Eukaryota; kingdom Viridiplantae; phylum Streptophyta; class Magnoliopsida; order Santalales; family Viscaceae; genus Viscum; species Viscum album. The sequence continues at coordinate 164,635,517 of OY728165.1, read as the reverse complement.
ATATTTATTTTTAGCACATTTTCAGAATTAATACCCACCTAGAACACTTTTTAATAATCCTTAATGACGTTCATGTCTTATAAAAGTGTGTTATCCTATTCATATTAAGAGATCATAAAGACTAAATCATTGAGCAAGAAGGTGCCTTGTGTAGGGTACTCCCCAGTTTCATCTATGATTTTATTATGTTTTATTTTTCTTTTTTCCCTTCCTATTATACTCTAGTCACTAGGAAATGTGGGTAAACTAGACTTGTTATAAAGATATATAATAAAATAGGGATTTATCTATTAGATTAATTTCATAAATCATGAATTTAGTTTTCTATAAATTTTTATCCACTTTACAATCCATTTTTTAATTTATTTCATGACCATTAATAATGAAATCTTAAAGGAACCATAAAATTAAAAAAATAACAACTGTAAATGAGTCATGACTAGTGTAAAAATTATGGGAATCAAGTTTAGATATGATATAGTGATAAAATTGATTTAGTGGAACCTAAAATTACTGGCCCAAGGGAAATATGGGATTTCCGTGTCAAGGGGGGATTCCATGACCATTCGATCATCCTCGTCTTGACTCAAACACCAATCCTGAATTAATTAACTTGTTTTCTAGAATTAAATTTCACTCAAAAAATTAAATTACAAATTCCCATCATGATTTTAATATCTGGTCACAAATAAAGCAATTTACTGTGCATTGTTTTCTTCTCTCATTTTCACAAATCTGGTTCAAAAAACAACCAATCTACATTACTTCATAATTTTAAAATCAATTAAACTTATCTTATCTAAACCATTTCTTCACCTTAATTAAATTAAATATTTTTGAAACCTAAAAAAACTAAGGCCTCATATCTTTGGGTTAAACCTCCTTCTTACTAATACTAAATTTTAATTAATCGAATTGTATAGTTTGAGTGTTTACAAGTTTTTTTGGATTACAGTAGTATGAAAATTAAAATTCCTTATGATCCTGTCACACTATGAAAATAATTTTATAAAATATATTCCATTTATTTTATATTCATTTTCTCTTCATTTTTATCCAAAACCATCACCAATTATTTTAGATGTAATTAATTAAAAAATATCTGCTACACAAACTATTTTTCACATTGAATCAAAAAATTCTTCCAAATTATAAAATTAAACCTTTATCAATGATTAATTTATCAAAAATTATATCTACGAAATATGATAAATTTTTTTATTTAAAAATACTCACATACTTATGATGAAGAAATATCTATATAGCCTCTATAATTTTCCCTATTTTTTGTGCGTGGTCATGTTTAGACCCACAAAATCTCCCTTAAATGTAGATTAAAATATCCAAAAGTCATGGGTAGATATTATTTTAATTATTGTGCTGATCAACTCCAAATATATCTACTGATTAATTAATAATATATAACAATTAGGAAAATAAATCATAACTATTACTAATAATATTTTATTATTTCATAAAATTTAAAAATGGATAATCATTTTCTTGATATGTGATCAAAAATATTAGTCATTTTATAGATGTAAAAAAATTCTTACAAAAAATCTTGCTTTTGTAGAATCTAGATGATCCTTATGAATACATGAAATCATTCTTATATAGACTAAAATTATCTTTTAGAATAGCATAATAATCCAGACATAAATCACATTGATGCTTATGTAGTGCCTTGATGCTTAAACAGAGTCTGGTCCATGTTTATGAAAGATACACTATTGATTACACATAACTAGATGATGCGTACATACTAAGGGTATCATCCATGAATTTTTCATGAAATTATTCTTATGAAGTTGATAATCCATATACAAATATAAATGATCATTATGGACTCCAGAACCATCTAAATTCTATAATTATTTGTATAATATATTTTCTCTAGATATTATCTAGAACATCCTAAAACATCTTCTAGCACTTAAAGAATGAACCCCACTCAATTAAAAAGGATATGTTTAAGATTAATTTTTCTTCATTGTCAATAAATACCACACAAACATACACAATGTAGAATTTACAATAAATTTCATAATAAATAAAAATCATAAACATAAAATTTACCAACTAGAACCCTATATCTTAAGTATAAACCACTCCATCTAATGAATAATGCTTCATAAAAAACACATCCCCTAAATGTGGGTTATCATCACTAATAATATCCCATGATTTCTAAAAAAACATGACCAAAATAGATTGTTTCATATCCAAATATTTTATAAAATAAATTCATTGTTCAATAGTTTACATGATACAAAATAATGAACTTAAACTAACAATGAATTATTATTATTTAAATGTGACTGTTAAAGCCTAAAATTTAAATTAGTGGGAATGGATAGTATTAAATTTATTATGATATATATATTGTTCCCACTAATTTTTATTTTATTTATTAATATTTTGTAAAAAAATATCTTGATTTTCTATAATGTCATTTAATTCTTCTGAAATACATTTTCTCAAAAATGATTTTTATTAGTTTTTACATGAAAATAATATAATTAATTAATGTAAGTTTTAGAAAATGTTTTGATAAAAATAAAATAGTTTTTAAATCAAAATTATTGAAATATATTAGGATGGAATTTTTATAATTTTATAAAAAGATTTATTTTTCAATGAAAAGTTAAAAATATAATTTTTTTATTGAAAACAATATATTATTTGGACATATTCTAAACGTAAAATTATGTTTAAAAGTATTTTTAAATTTTCTATTACATTTTTATTTAATATAAATGAATTATAATTTTTTATAAGTATTTTATAGTTTAATTTATCATAAATACCTTTTATATTTTTATAGGTCTTTTTTAAGAAGAACTATTCTTTGTTTTGTTTTCAAAGACTAATTTTAAATAAGATTCTATAACTTATGTGTTTTTAATTATGAATAAATGGATTAAATATTTAAAATAAGTGGGTGAAATTTTTGTAAAATAAAACCATTTATGTTTTGTCAATATGAATAGAAATCTTAGTAATTTTTATTAGTGTACTAAAGGGTAAACCAGGTAATTAATGATTTGAAATGATATGATAAAACTATCAAATTACATGAACTGTTGGCTAAATTTTATTTTATGATTACATATCATCAATTATCATCCAAAAATCTAATATATTTATTCTATATTTTATTTTTATGTGAATATAGCCTTTTTAATATTTTAATTAAAGAAAAATAAAAAAATGTGACACCCTAGTTTTCACTAACTATAATATTTTCAACATAGAGATTACTAGAAGATAAGTTTGGTTATAAATATTCTTTTAAAGGGAAAAAATATTTATCTTTATCTTGTTAATTTATTTATAGATAATAAATAATTACCTTAAATTCTTACACAATGATGACCAAGTGAATATTCAATTACTTAAATTATAAATAAAATGATATTAAAAATACTAAAAGTAATGTAATTTGAGAAAAATAATGTGATACATGAATTTTATTTATGTCCTAGAAATTTTAAAGACATAATAAAATATTTGGTTTTAGTATTAATAGTTTTCTTGATGATATTAAAATCTACGTAATGAATTGTCCCAAAAATTGGCATCAATGATATTTCATAATAAAAAATATTTTATTAAATGATAAGAAATTAATAAAAATATTATATTTGTTCAAATTATTGTGATATGTTTTATAATTTCATCCATGTCTATTTATTATCATTATTTACAACTAAGGTATCTATATTGTCCCACAATGTGTAAAAATTCTTTTTGGCATGGTATACATAAAAATTGTTAGCATTGACTAAATGAAAATGATAAGGGTAAATATGTGACAAAAAATCATCCAAAATATTTTGAATTAATGTATTTAATCCAATTATAATAATATAAGTTTCATAGTATCTTTCTAAAAAATTGATTTATTTGTTATGTGTGCATTATTTATATTTAAAAACAGATTTCTTATGGATGTTTTTATAGATATCATTGAATTTTAAAGGAAATTTTATATTGATTTTTAATTTCATTCAAAGGAATTAAAATAGAATAGTATATGTATTGTTTTAAAATACTTTATAAAAAAAATTAATGTTCTTTTATAACATATACAGTGAAAATGTCTTTTTACTCTTTCATAACCATTATTCGATTTTTTTAATCCCTTTACAATCGTTCAAGTTTTCATAAAAGAAAAATCCTCATTACCTATGTTTTGGTGATTATAAAATAGGATTTTAAAATATATAGATATATTAATATCTGAAATTTTTATATTTTGGTGAATAGAAAAATTTTACAATGTATGATTATATTTATTATGTTATGGTTTTTTTGCCGTTGTTTATAATGATGGTTGGTTCCATTATAAACCAAAGGTGAGAGATCCCATAATAGATTCCAATTCATCTTGTAAAGGGTTAGAGTTATAATATTAGGGTTCTCCTATTAGATTTTATGTGATTATTCATTTTAGGTTATTCTAAGTATAAACATTATGATTATTTCAAGTCTAACATTGATAGTTATTCAATGTATAACAATGAGGAAAATTTCCTGCATAACCCTGAGGGTTGTTACATTTGTAGTCGTTATGGTTAATTTAGGTGTATAAATTTCAATAAAATTATTCCCCCAGTTTCCTATTGGATTTATTTTGGATTTCTTGGAGTTTTTTAAAAATCTCATGTTTTCACAAGTTATGTTATAGATCTTATGTTTAAATAAAGAAATATATTACATAATAATGTTAAAAAAATTAAATTTTCAAAAAAGATTTAATGAGATTATAACTTTTCAATGAAAATTAATAGGTTTTTTTTTAATATATCTTTATAAATACTATATAAAATGATTTGGAAGATAAATTGATTATTTTGGGTACAAAAATGTTTATTATAAATCCAATGTTTATTTTGAAAATGGATGATTCTTTAAGAATTCATGGAATAACTATTTCACTCATTATTTTTATATCCATCACTATGAATTTGTGCTCAAAACACATTTTAAAATGATTTTAATATGGTTTGTAATTATGTTTAGTGTAAAAGAAGAGCATAGATGAATTTATTTAATAATTTTTATCAGATGAAATAATGTTTTATTTTAAAAGCTTGGTTTGGAGGAAAAAATTGATATTGAGTTGAAACATACACCTTGTAATATATAGGATTGTTATGTAAAATCCAAGACTTAATTATCTAAAAATAAAAACTGAAAATATATTTGGTAACGAAATAAAGTAAATTTTTTAAAGACACTAGAATATGTCATGATATGGTCACTTTCTTACATTTGTTATCAGAGGAAGGTTTAGATAACATTATAGGATATGATGTTATTGGGGAAAAAGTTAATGGTTCTCCAGGACCACAATAGTTAGTATTCTAGGGATAATTATAGTTATTGTTTAAAAACCTAAATAGTTAGAGATAACATGAATAATGTTATATAAGTTTCTATCTTCCTCATAAGATGGTATATTTTGATTTTATTAATATTCTAACACTATAATATTTTGGTTGTAATAATTGGATGGATCTGGTAGGATCCAAATTAAAAATAGAAGTGAAGAAAAATATATTTGATTTAATGGGAAACTGAATAGAATGTGTGTTATAGTGGGAACAATTGAATATTTTTAGAATCACTTTTTGGGAGTAATGTTTAACATCCCAAACCAGAGTGAGTTTTACAATGCATCAAATAGAAGATAAATAAATATATATGATGTTCATTTGATACTGATCAAAATGTTAAATATATTCAATGATCTATGTGTCATGAATGAGGAATGAATCGTTGAAGGAAATTTCTTAGAGGAATAAGAAGATGTTGTATATATAATCATACAATGAAAGAAGAAGATTTTAGTTTACTCTATAAATGGGAAATATATTATTTCTTTATGTTTTTTAAATGTGGGGTGAAGAGACCTTATAAAAATCAATGTCTTATGTGGAAGGATCAAAAATTGGATCCAAAAGATGGAAATGATATTTATTTAGAGATATCTAATTCCATTACCATTGAAGATGAGAAAACTACAATATAAATATCAATGGTGGGGATTAATTCTTGGATTATGTTTTGATATTTTTTAATCATAGGACATGATTAATTGATTTTTGTATAGGGAAGTTTTAGGAAAAAATGTGTAAAATCATGATCAATAATGAACGTTGAATGATTATGGTTTCTATGTATAGGTATTGAAGAGTTTTTATGTAGTGGTATATTTATGGATTATCATATTCTCAAGGTATTATAAACAATTTTTTGAGGTTTTATGTGTTTGGGGTTTTTTGGGAGGCTTTTAGTGAGTTTTGATATATGTTTCAGGTATGTATAACAATTAGGTTTTCAATTTTAAAATTTTATTTTCGAAGGAATGATCTTTTCATTATTCATACATATGTTTAAGGGTATGGATAAACTTTAGGTTTTATATGATCTCTCATTATGAGTTAATTATGAATTATTATATATTTGGGATATAAAATATAAAAAAATGAGAAAACCATCCAGGATAAATAATTTTTTAAGGTTTAATATATTAAGGTTATTTTGGATTATTTTTTTAAAATTTCTATGAATATTATAATAATTATATAGTTTTATAAAAACAACAATACACCGATTTGGAATCATCCTATTGTATTAGGAATGGTCGCGAGGCTTAGAGAAATGACTAAATGTAAAAAAGGGTGCATTAACTTCCACTAGACTACATGATGTACACGTTTGTATAAAATATTTTATACAAAATCTTTTTATCGAATATTATTTATTTTTATAATATTATTATTATCATAACCAGGTAATTAAAGAGCGATTTTGTTATTAAATGATTTCAGAAAGAAGGTCACAAAAATTTTGGGGAACATTGTCTGATATTATATGATTTTATTTGTGAATTCAATATTGAATTCTCTATTGGATGTGTATATTATATAAATGTGTCTTCATATAAATTTATTTTAGATATGTAAAATATAATTATATATTGGAGAATATATGATTAGGGAATATAAAATTTTTCTATGAGAGATTAAGAGTTATTAATGTTATTTTGAGATAAAAGTAAAATTAATCTTTGAATATAAAAGATCAAATAAATATCACATTTGGGATTCAATATTAGGTGGGAATATTTTTAGAATCTTTAAGGATAATTTTTTTATTGAATGATATATACTGAAAATTTTTTATTACCCTTGAATTTTGGAAATTAATGTAGTTTTTCGTCATATGATTTTTATTCATTTTGCGAATTATCTTATATTCTCAAAACTATTTGTTTTTTTAAAGTATAATGACAGAAGGAAAATAGTTTTAACCATTTTTGGGTTATGTGTCTCACAAATTGTATATTATAGTGATTTAAGTATGAAAAACCCATCTTTAATACTCATTGTTTGAGGGAAAAGATTAGATAGTGGAGGAAATTGATTAAAATATGAAATATATTCTCAACTAGTATTTTAATATCCTTTTTTATTACTCTAGGAAGTAAAAAAACATCATGAACTTGATGAAAATTATTTTTAAAGAAACTTAATCCATTTCTTTTCATAATGAGAAATCAATTCCAATTTGTCCATCAAAGATTTATTGTTTTGTGATGGTTCATTTTTTCAGGACCATGTTATAATTCACTCCCTATTCATCCTTAAGAGTTATGTTTCTTCATTATAAATTTTTTCACTTCCCACTATTGTTCCAATTCATGTAAACCTTATAGGTGTTATTCTATATAACCTTTATACTTTGATTTATCTTAGTTTAAGAGGAAGTTTTATTAAACCTTTTTAGAATGCTAGTTTTTTAAAATATTTTTTCGGTATTGTCAAACCATATTTGAAAAATCATTAAGGGATCACATTCATAAATGGGAAAGAATCTAATATGAAGATATTTTTATAAATTAATGTGACTTTTGATATAATTAAATATACATACTACCAAGTTTAAATGAACAACATTTTTTTTAATTTGACTATTATAATATAGTCATTAAATTGTAGGGAATAAATATTATTAAAATTATTATAGATTATATAATAGCACTAATAATTTATAATTTATTAATTAAATCTTTGTAAATGTGAACTAAATTTTTAGTAATATAAATTTATTCTTAAAAACTGCATTTTATTTCGAAATGATTTTTTTGTTTTCGTGATAATATATTATAATTTATATATTTTAATTTTACATAAATTATGTGATAAAATGAAATTAATTAATTACACCACATTTAAAATATTTTCTTCAAATGAATTTTTGATAATATTCTAAAATTGTTGATTTTTCAATGAATAGGAAAAAATAATGATTTTTATTAAAAATTATATTTTGTTTTAATTTTTTCACAAAACAATATTATTTTTATAATTTTTAAAATTTCATTAGTCCATTTTTATTTAATATAATCCAATTATGGATTTGGAAATATAATTTATACTTGAGTTTAGATTAACAACATTTTATATGTGATGGTTTATTTTTTTGGGAAATTATTTTTCCTAATAGTTTTGTTGGTTTATTATTTAATTTAATTATGCCAATTATGTGCTTTTAATTATAAAAAATATATTCATTATTATGATTTATTGGTTAAATTTTTTGATAAGTGGCCCCTATTATTTTTTTTCAATATGAATAGTAACTTTAGCTATTTTTCTTACCATGGTAATGTGTAAATCTCATAATTAATTAATAAAAATGATATGATTAGAACTATAAAAATTAAAATAAAAATAAATGAAATTTTATTGGTTGATTATATCTCATCCATAATCTTACAAAGGATAAATATATTAACTTTTTTTTCTATTTTAATGTTATTATGACCTTTATAATATTTTATACAATGAAAATTCGAAAATGTTACACTTGTTTTTAATAACTATAATTTATTTTACATAGAGATTACAAGAGGATACTTTCAGTTATAATTAGTATTTTTAAATATATAATATTTATCTTTATAAGGATAATTTATTTTTAGTTAATAGATAATTACCTTTACTTCTTACAAATTTCTGATATATTAATTATTCAATTAATGAATAAAATAAAAAAAAATTAAAAAATAAATGTAATATAATTTGACATAAATAATGTGATAAATGTCATTTATAACTGACCGAAAATATTATTAACATAATGCCATGTTTTTTTACATATTTTATTCATTATATTATAATCTATGTAATTCAATGTTTTAAAAAATGATCATAATAATATTTTACAAAAAATTATATTTTGTTTAAGGATATAATATTATTAAAAATCTTATATTCAGAAATGTTTTTTAGATATGTTTTTTTAATATTAATCATGTTCTCTTTATAGGTATTATTTTAATTTAGAGTTGCTATATTTACCTTCAAAGAGTAAAAATCCTTATTTTCACAGTAATTTTGAAATGGGTTAACAAGGGGTTAAAACCAAATGATAAGAGTAAACATGTGAAATAAACATGTTACAAAATTATTGGATGAGAATATTATGAACCATAATAATACACTATTAAAAAAAGTCATTTTGGAGGCATTTGGAATTAAAAAACTAATATATATTCAATTAAAATTTTGAGAAATTCAAAGAGTTCCCTTCCACACTCTTATAAAAGCACAACTCTACTTCTCATTATTTCACATTTCATAACCCATTTTGATTAGAGAATACCTACCCAAATTCATTATAAGAATGATTCCACTAATTTTAGAGTTTTTTGTATTAGGTACAATACCAACCATAGAGGGATTATTGAGAAAATCAAATGAAATATTCCAATGAAGTGGAAGTTAAAGAATGTTTGCGAAGAATATAATTCAATCTTAGGGTTTTTTATTTTAAAAACACTATTTTAATGTCATATTTAAAAAAATTAAAAATAAAATTTAATTCATGTTCTAAAATAAATATAATGAATGAAATTTTATTCTATGATGAAGCCTCAATGTTTTTCTGTCTCCTCTATATGTTTTCATGGTGCATTTTAACGAAAATGGTCTCTTTATCATGTACACAATATTTAGGTTTCGAAAATAGATTTATTATGGTTTTTATTTAATAACATAAATGAATTATATGGGAAATTTTATTTTTCTTTTGAAAATATTTCAATGTTTTAAAAAATTAATATTTTATGAAATTGTTTAACATCTATTACAAAAAGTTAGAAGGGAATTTTATATTGATGTTTTGGATTTTAGATTCCATTATAGGTATTCATGTTTTCTTAACGGAAAAACCACATTCCATATATTTTGGGTTTTTTTAAAAAATACTTTTAGATGGAATGGATATATTAATATCTAAAAGTTATTTCTTATGGTGAAAAAAATATTTCAATGATGTATGATTTTATGTATTATATTATGGTCATTGGGTATTGTTTATGATGATGGGTGTTTTAATTATAAACCAAAGGTGGGGGGATCCCTTTACAAATCTCCAACGTGTTTGGTAATTTGAAATATTTAACGGTTTATTTTTCTCCAATGAGATTATGGGAATATACTAAAATGTTTATTCCATGTATAACCATGATGGCTATATCAATTGTAACTGTAATGGTTAATCTATGTATATCCATGAGGATTATTTCTAGTGTAAAAGTTAGGTTTGTTCTATATATATCCATGTTAGTTACTCTATTTTTAGGTATTATATTATGATGATTACCCAAGTTAACTATATGATTTATTTATTGTTACTATGAATTTTTCATAAATATCATGATTTCAAAAGTTAGCTAATAGAGATTATGTTAAAAGGAATGTATATTTTACTTCTTATGTGGGAAACATATAATGCTGTGAGATTTTTTTGTGTTTATCTTGTTTCATAGAAATATTTATTGGTTTTATTTTATCATTAATATTTCTTATAAAATTTTTTAGGAAATGTTTAGGGATGATAAATTGATTATTTTGGGAAAGAAAATGTTTATTTTTTGAAAGGATTTTTTTGTATGTATTAATGGAATAATAGTCTGTTTCTTTCTTTTTTATGTCTCTTCATGATATTTTTTTCTCATTAAATTTTGTTAAATATTTCTCATTGGGTTTTTAAGTATAGGTAAATTAAAATATAAAATTACATAGATAGACATGATAAAAAGAAATCATGTTTTAATTTAACGATTTTGTTTGGTGGTAAAAATAGGTACAGAGTAGAAATTTATAAATTATAAAATATGGTATTTTTATATAATAATTATTACCTAATTATATAAAAATACAAATATAAAAGGTTTTTGGAATGAAAAAATTAAAATTATAGTCTAAATACACTAGAATATGTAATGATAAGGACATTTTCTTATAGCTGGGATATTTTTTGCTCAGCCGCCAACCATGGTAACCCCCTCATAGTTGTTATAACCCCCTAATAAAAAAGAGAAAATCTTTATTATGTGGTAATGAGGTTAAACTACCAGCTATCATTTATTATGACAATCTAATCTTGACAAGCCATCAATCACAATAACATATGATTGATATTAGTGTATCTTATTTGAATAATCTCATTTCAGTATTCTCCCATCATATATAGAGGAAGAAATAATTCTCATCACTAACCAATACCATACTATATCCTCAAAAATGAACTGATCATGGGATATTAATCTCACTAGTCAACCATTTTCAGAACCTCCATCACCACCCACCTAATCCTCTTAATGACTCTCTAAATTTCTAAATCAATTATAGTCTACCCATCATGGATAAACTATAGTCCCCATAATTCTCCATGTAACACATTATATAACACACCGAAAACCATCAGTCTAGATGGAGAAACTTATTTCAATACATCATAATTCTACTGTTCATAGAGTAAATTTATCTCATTTTGAAGCTGTATTTGGTTCTATTTTCACTCTAAATAAGAATTTTATATGATAAAAATATCTATTAATGACTACATTATCAATTATAAAAAATCATAGAAACCTCCCTGAGATAAACCAACCACTGTGGTTTTTCATCATATATAAGAACATATATTGGTACCAAAATTGTTTAATTAAGCCAACTTATCCCTACATAATATTTACCCAATGTATTTAATCACATAAAATGTGGTAAAACATTTTACAATACAACTCAATATGGAGTTATACCCTCTTCAATCCATATATATCATCCATCAACGCTCGAACTAATGGTCCTAAAAAAAAGTATCATCTTTGTGGACCTACCTCAATCCAGGAGATAAAATAATTATTTATAAACTGTATATAATTAATTTTCATAATAAATTAATAAATATATAATTAGGCATGGAGTTCTAAAACACCCCATGTAGTGTATTTTTTTTAATCTCATGTGATGAGAGATATAAATATCCCAAATGATGTCCGATATCACTAACAAAAAACATGAATTTATCATCTTAATTATCCACCAAATTCCATAAAAAATCAATGAAAATATAAGGAATAACCATGTAAATATTATACCACTCACAAAATGAAATGATACCTTGTGCTATAATAATCCATTCGTTTACCAAAGATATCCTAAAAAAATCCATACCATATCATAGAGATTCAATAATACTCTGGAAGAATCTTACAATAAATTCATATATCAATTTATTGAATTTAGATTAGAAGAAATGAGAAGGAAAATATTAAAAAATTGATGGTAATATCACAACAAAAAACAACCTAGAATGTAAAAACCTCTATTAATGGATGGGAATCAATGACGGTTGATGAGAAGGAAGGTATTTTAGTTCGGATTATACATGACTACCGAGGAGTAAGATTTTGGAAGGTTATAAAATAATGGTTAAGTTACTAAAAATTATTCCTTTAGAAACCATTTTCTCAACCTTACACACACCTGATGGGTTTTCATTTACCCCCCAATTTGTAGTTAGATACCCTGTGGTCTCAGATCATCTATCTTGTCACTTGACTAGTGGTAAAACCCAATTGGTCCTCTCACATGTTATCAAGTTAAATCTTCTAACATAAACCTCTAACTTTATTTTTTTTTGAATGCATTGTAATTAAATTCATTTCCATTCCACTAGAAATTTCACTTACAAATTTATTTTTAACCATTTAAAACATGTATAAAAACATCAAAACTAGATATTAATTAAAAATTTGAAAATATGATCTAGTTCACTAACATTAAAACATGGATTTTATTTGAATTCACCAACAAAAAAAAGTAATGGTTGTTATGAACTCCCAAATATACTACTTATCATCCCCAAGAAGCCCCCTTATTCAACTACCATGATCCAAGCTAGTCCTAATGATGGAATGATCAATTTAATACAAATAAATTCTAATGATTATGGAATAATACTGACCCATTCTAGTAAAGATATTCAATCTGTAGAATCATATTTATTTAGTCCATCATGATCATCATTCATTCCTTTAATAATATATATAAATGTATTTCCACACCACCATTTCCTAGTTCATATAAAATTATTCAACTAGTAATCCACTATAATTATTTCCTTTTGAAAATATATAGCCCCACATTGTGACATTGAATAAATTTACCAACTCTATAATGATGAACTTGTCCGATGGATGTTATTTCTTTACCCAATTAACAATATCACATATTAATGGATGCAATTGTTTCTCTATACCAGATTACAGATTTCCAAATACTTCACTCATACATTTCCAAGTCATCCACCTGATACTTTATATTCTGTTACTCAATAATATTTCCACCACATAAATCCAAAATATTTTAACTACTTATATTACTATCTCAATGAAATTATCTAATAAGTTACTATATCAATCTAGTCTAAAATTTCACATTCATTCACCTATTGAGTGTGCTAACATCACACAAAAATTCCATATTAATACCCTCACATTGATATTTCTTGGTCAATATAAATATATTGTCACTTTCATGTAAGAAAATTAAAAAATACAACCCTCACTAGTATGGTCCTATCTTACATATCATTCTTAGTATTCACCCAAAATATTATAAAATGAGGGCTCAAACTCTTTACCCATCTAAGGTGTTCCCAAAACCAATGTATTTTTCTTACCCTTATTCTTTGAGAATAATGATACCAATAGTCATCATTATAATACATAATATCTCATTAATTAATATTTTTATATCTAATTAGGCACATCACATGAGCCTCACTCTGGGGTATTTAACTATTTAAATAATCTATGTTATCATAATTAAGCTCACTAAGGACCCATTATCGCAACACTATAATCCTAAATGATACTTCTCAATATTAAGGACCTGAATTTTTATTCAACAATATTTTCCTTCCAAACTATTACAAAATTCCAAAATCTCTCTTTAAACTTCTTAATTTTATTAATTCTCAATTCCCTACATCCATAGAACTCTCCATATTCATCAATAATCACACAGTGGCACTAGGTTTCTCATTTTCTCACAAAACCTATATATCTTACCATCTTATTTTAGATTTATCAAAAGGGGTTGTATCTCATCACTCATTCTATCAAAATCACATAACTCTAAAGAAATTTCCATGACCCCTTTTCCCATTAACCATTTCACTATAGAGATCTCAAATTTTACCCCAATAATACCTTGATCCATTGATTCTCACTGGTCAATCAGAACCACACTATAATCTAAGTGTATAATAGTCTAATTAACACAAGATATTTCATCCAGGGATAATTCAATTATAAATTTATCAACCAATCATGTTGTATCACAAAATTCAATGGGTAATCCCAAATTTGATCATACCTAAAGTGTGATCATTCACTGAGTCTCAACAGAAAATAATGACATACTATGAGTATCCATGTGAAATACTAAGAGTCCTTGGATCTTCTATGATCTTACCTTTGATGAGAACATACATTTTTATCTAATCAGCATGTCTCACATGATATCCAAGCATTACCATGCCTAACTGATCTCAAATCTACCAATTATAAGGAAATGATTAATTTACACCCTCAGACCTTCCACCCCGGGATTTTAAAATCAACCACTCTTATTCCCATTGTAAGGGATCATATAAACCATTATTAGTAAAATAAATATCTATCATCATTATCTATCAAATATAAAACCTAATAAACAGTACAACATATTGATAAACTGATACATAGATCAAATCATACAATTATAAATTACATCTCATTGATCTGAGGAATACCAAAACAATCGGCTAATCATGCCTCCAATGAATTTCAATCACAATACAAAGAGTATTATGTGTTAATTTATTATCAATATATAACCAACAATATACACATGATGGTACTATTAACTTGATCATAAATCCCCCAAGTTTATTTTTCTACCATTAAAAATCATTGATTTTTTCTCATAATGGATGGTACCAATACTCAAAAGGTAACACTCTCCCATGAGATACCCTCATACATCAAAACCCATATAAAATAAAAACATAAAATTTATCACTCCTCTTACTATGATAATGATATTACTAACAACCCGTGTAACATTTCATTTTCTATTTTCTCTACCACATTGTGTATGAACCATATCACATGTGGGTTATATCCCAAGAAGAAACTCTCATGATTTTTCCTTATATAAATCACATAAATTCATATAAATTTTTCTTCATTTTATGCCTCATATCATATATCGTACTCCCATCCTTTCACTAACTTCTATTGATTTATTTTCATAACATTCATTCACATCTCAAAAAAATCACCCTCAAGTGAATTGTATCATGAAAGATATCAAATAACAGGATTGATTTAGTAGGAATCCAAAATTATTTTATTAGAGAAACATATATTTCATTATTTTAATCAATTTATATAACCGAAGGCTCTTTTATTCCATATAAACTTGTTTTTTAATCACACAAAACATGTCATGTTATCGTATATTCAATGTATGGTGAATTATAACATTAATAATTACATTACTAGTAGAACATCCCTAGATTTATTTTAGGAATAAAATTATTATTTATATTTATTTTTCAATATATTATAGATCATACTTATCTTTTTAGAATATTAGCCTATTTAAATAGATAAAAAACTACTCCTACAATGGTTCACATTGTAAACACATTGTTAGCACCATGAATATTTCATGGTAGAAAGATCAATTTAAAAAATTAATGGTTCAGAGAATGAACCACATAATCATTCCGTAAAAAAGTTTAATCGAAGAGATTCATAGTATGGATCATGTTTCTAATAGTGAAACCCTCGACCCAGAACTAAAATGTCTAGTTTCGCATAATATCCCTTGTTTTTTAACCAACTCTCCTATCCCTTTTCTATTTTTAAATCCATACATTTTTATATCATATTTAAATATTCTCCCTTTCATTCTTGGAGTGTTTTGGGTGGTAATTTACTGTAGGCATTAAAAAATATTCAGAGTATGTGATTTCACTTACCTTTAATTGATTATTCCTCATTCTTTCTTGGGTTTTTACTATTCTTAGTGGATATGGAATCACATGGGGTTATTTGATACAAATTTCAAGATATGAATTTTAGATTTGATTTTTTCTCTTACTTCTATGGAATCTTATATTATTTGAGATCACATATCGTATTCAATTGTTAATAATTACATGTGTTTGTGGTGGGTGGTTTCATAAAATTTATTAATCATATAAATCTTAATTACATGAACATGTTTAAATTGTTGGTAAATTTTTTAAATCAACTTCTTTTATTCCATGACAAAAGTTTTGAATGTTATATATGAATTGATGTTGAAATTGATTATTAGGGCATGATTTTGGAATCGATGTGGGACTGTTTGTATTATAATTAAAAAATATGTTTTATAATTTAAAAATCACCCACATTAAAATTGTTTTTAATTATAAAAATGGTGTCTCATTGGGACGGGGAAAACTATTAGTGTTTTTTAGTTAGGTATGTAATTTATGAAAAGCACAACAAGGATATGCTAACATCCTTATAATTGTATATATACTACAACTCTAACTAAAACATTTTTTAGGATAAAAGAAACATGTTTGTGGTTTGAAAAGCCTTGTAACATGTCAAAGGGATGTTCGCACACTTGGTTTTATTACCTTAGTCCGTGTCGTGTGAGTACCCAGTTAATCCCTGACCTAATACAACTTTTTAATCTTTAGGATGGAGTAAAAAAATATATTCTTAAATTGAATATTTATGCATAAAATTATTTTAAATTATTTCTATGTGGTTAATTTTTTTATTGAAAATTATTAAAATTTAATCACCTCATATTTTTACTTATTGAATGACCATAATTAGTTTATATAATAATATATTCTTATAGAACACTTGGTGAGATCCTACTAGGATTTGTGGTCAAACATTTAAAACACATAATGGGTGTATTTTGACTTTTTTATGTTTAATAAAGGTATGGTCAAGGAAACTGTGATTGGTGGTGAGATATCATGATATTTAGGTATGAGTTATAAAATATTAACAATGGTATGATGAATCACATGCAGTAAATAGATGTGTTTTAGTGTTTTGGTATAATTTTTTTACCCTTTAGAAAAATATTTTTGTTACCTCTATGACACTCCTTTATTTTGTCATTATGGAATCTAGACCTATCTTTTCATATTATATACTTATTCAACGTTTGAATTTCTCTCTAATATATATATTAGTTTTTCCCTATTTCTTGATAAATCCATTTTTTAATCTATATAATGCATAAATCATTTTCATAGGTAGTTATGGATACCTAGAATGTTATTACAAGACTATGGGGTTTGGATGTTACCATTGGGAAAGGTCAAAGCCCAGCATGGGAGACCACCATAGGGATGTATTGGGTTGGTTCAAGAAAAATTGGAATGAAAGGATGTTTTAATTTTATACTCTTTGGGATATTTTAGAAGATAGGATTTAGTACTGTGAGACATAATGGTTAGATTGCATGAAAGTGTTTTTATAGATATCATTATGAATAAAATTACACCATAATATGATGTCAAGGAATAATAATTTTACATTATGTTTTATTTTTAATTCCTTGATTTTTGTGATTTAGATATTTCTTAAGTAGACTATGTTCCCTTGTTTGATGATTTCAAACAGTATATTATATTTTGTTGTACCGTTATAATGATATCCTTTCCATGCTAGAGATGATAATAAAAGGAAGGGTTGAGATAGGTATTAAGACTAAGATATTCTCTAATAGGAACCACTATCCATCTTGGGGATGAATTATCCATATGGATTGGATGTGTGGTTATGGAAAAATGAAATGGTCCTTGAATAACTAGAGACTCTATATTCCATTAAGGTAAAGTTTCCTCTTTTTAAGATAGAAAGCTTTGTCATTGTGGGTGTGACTCCAAAATTTTGAAAAATATGAATGATTTTTTGGAGTGGAAAATATTCATAAAAATCCCTCATAGAAGTTTTACATTGAAATGTCTATTTAGGTTATTTCTATATAGTTACTCACCCTTAAACAAGGGGAACAAATAGTAATAGAATATGAAATCCATTTTTATATACCTTCCCTATTCGTACCTAAGGATATATCTCCTGAATATATAAAGGCCAAATGTTTTTTATTGTTATGTGTCTTGATATTTTTCTCTTCGGACTTCATGATGAAACTCCCCCCATGGTGGCTAGTAGAGGTCCATTCACATGTAACCTATGTTGTAATATATTGCTTATAAAATGTTATTTCTCCATAGCTATTAATTTTTCCACTAATGTGGATTTCTAGGTCCTTTAAAATTACTTTATTAGGACTTGAATTCTCCTAAAGTGGGTTAATGCAGATCATCATTGAGTGGGTAAATAATGTTTTCAGATTCTTCTATGGTAGTAGGTTTCAAGAAACAAGATTTTAGAGGAAAGGATGACTCATATCATAAATAGATTCGTGTGAGGATAAGGTATCAGATTATTGTTATGAATTATTAATCTTCTATGATGAAATAATTTCATGAAATGAATGATTAACTAGTGAAAATTGAGTTTGGACCTGTTACTCTGGGAGGTATTTTTTTCATTACATCGTCAATAAAAACTACTCTTTTTTTATATCACTTCATATCAATCCATTATATGAAAAGGATTTACCACTCTATTAAATTTCCTCATATAACTCATTACATTTATTATGGAGTTATAGACACCTCTTGTAATAAAAATGGGAGTGAATATTGATGTTATTCATGAAATTTTTGACCCCTAAGGTTGAGTTAGCTTATGATTTCATAGTTCTTGTAATATACCTCTTTGATGTTTTGTTCATGATGGATTAGATGGTTTCCCATAATGTTAGGATTTGTTTTTATTATCATTGTGTGTCCTTTAAAACCCTCGATGGGAATCCCTTGGTTTATAAAAGAGATTGGGATATGAGGTCTAGCTGATCAGGTCCCCCTTTATTAGAGATTGGTAAATCATTATCCTCATTTTAGATTGTTCTCTAAGAAGAATAAATAGTTTATAGAAATCCAACAGTTATCATGGAATCTCATGAGGTATTTCTAAATTAATTTCTCAACTATACTCTAGAAATAGAAGTTCAGTTTGGGATATAATTAGTGTTTGGGACCCCACAAATTTCTTTTCCATCTTACTGCATGAAATTGATATAATTAAATTATTTATGATTATTTTAGATGATTTCTAATATACATGAATTATCTAATAGAGTTTATTTCTATGGAAATACCCTATACTTGTTTCAAATATGGCCAATTAAACTCCCTATTAATGTGTTGATTATCAAAATCTTAACTGATTAATAATAATCAATAATTACCCCTTATCCCACATCTATTAATTTTTTGACCAATTAAAAAAATAATTCCAGTTCTTAAAATTTTATCTTTAGTATAGATACCAACAACTCAGAATTAAGAATAAATATTTTATAAACTATACCTTTAGGAGTGAGTATGGTCACATTAAGTTTATTTTGTTGTCATTTGGCCTCACTAATGATCATGATGTATTTATTTAACTAATGAACCAAGTTTATCATGATTACTTATATTCCTTCATTTTCGTAATCTTGGATGAAATCTTGTTTGATTCCATATTTTAAGAAAAACATGAGTTCACCTAAGGACTGATTTGATAATACTGTGAGTTCACTGATGTAATTCAATGTTATAAAAGTGTCTTTTTTAGGTCAATGAAGTTAAATTATTAGGAAATTGGATATTGGAACAAGTAATATCATATAATATTAAATTTATTAATACTATAATTTCATGGGAGGATCTATGATTTTGTTTTAAAAAAATTACACTTCTTTGGACTGGATGGGTATTACTAGTAGTTTTCCATTGAATTCTCAAATCAAGAAGGGAGTGAAATTCTTCTGGGATTTGGGATGTCGATATTTTATTGATGAAGGTAAAATGTGTTTGACCTATACCTATATTACTTTCAAAGAAAACTGAAGACAGGGATATGTGGTTTATTATGATTCTTTTGACAAATATTGGGGTTCTGTTCGCAAGAAGGGGGGATTCCATGGTGATTTATGGCTCTAATCAGCTTCACCTACAAGAGAAGAAATACCCCATCCATGACGTAGAACTTATATCAATAATGAATACCCTTAATTGTTGGTGAAATTCAATTTCCTGGGAACGATTTTATATCAATTTTGATAATAAAATTTTGAGTTATATATTTTCATATAATGAACTAAAAAACAAGAAGAGGCTATGGGTTTATTACCATCAATAATTTTAATTTAAAATTTCCTACACACTGATAAAGTAGAATTATTTTTCTGATTCTCTTAGTTTGAAGATTCCATATCAATCTACGATGGAGTTTAAGGATGAATGGAACCTCATGGGACTCTTAACTAAAAACCATATTAATGTAATAGAGAAAGGGGACGATGTTTTTCTAACAAGTGTTTAGTTGAAACCATATATTATTGAGTTAGTTTTGTAAGAGTAGAAATGAGATGATAAATACCAATGTTTTAGGGATTATTTAAATAATGGGTTGTCTATCACTGTGTAGTCTCTCAACCTAAATGGTGCTCATTATTTTTGAAGCTAGTGTGGAATTATTTTTCCAATGGGAATGGTTTCTGGGGGAACATTTTCATTACACTAATTGGGATGTTCACCTAGAAACCACTAAAATGTATTATGACATGAATCATTTATTTTTGTGGACTCATTTAGGATAGTATATAGCTGATTTTAATGTCATTGTTATGTATTCAATAATATTAAAACCTAACACTAGACACCTCCTTATATTATTTATCCTCCACCAATGATAATATAAAAGTGGGATGAGGTGTATACAGATTCAATTTTCCAAACACTATATATTACATAGGGGAAGAATTTCATATGGGTCATGATTGACCTATTAACCATATCCTATCATTTTATTCTATTTATGGATATCAAAAGAGTTGAAGAGTTGGGGAAGCTATCCGTGAATGAGATTTTGAGGTTAAACATGTTAAAATACTTTAAAATTTTGTATAGGTCTCCTTGGTATACCTCTATATTTTTGAAAGGACATTAGGAGGTCATGTAATTTCAAGCTAAATTGACAATAATCCACCATACTTAGTAGAGTGATAAACCGAATTGTTAAATGAAATTTTAGAAGATATTATTTGTATATGAAACCACGACCTTATATTTTCTTTGGATTATCTTTTAGGATTGGTTAAATTTTACAATAACAATAGTTAAAATGTTACCTCAAAATAGATCCCTTTAATGATTTTTTGTACATACTTGAAGATTACTCATTTATTGGTCCATGGTCATTAAAAAAGCATTGGTTGACCAGATTATTTTTCATGAGGTAATGATAAAAATTTAAAGTATTCGTAAATATTTTGTGGTGTCTTATAGTGTATATTAATCTTATATAGATCATTTGATCCATCATTTTGATACTTTATTTTTTGAACATTTTCCCTTCAAATATTTACTTTTTTGGGCCACTTATAAGATTGAAAACTATGGTTATTTTTCCCACAGTTGTATGGGCCCTTTTATTAATATTGATAATAATGGGAATATGTCTTATCGATAGAAATTTATAAATCCGTTGATTTTGATCAATAATGTATTCCATGTGTCTTAACTCAAATGATATCATCTTCACCCTTCAGACAATCTAAATTTGTAGGGTATTAACATATAATTGAATGTGTCAATAGTTGAGAAAAAAATTTAGATTTTTGTATCCTAGTTAAAAATTACACATTAAAGATCAATTAAGTTTTTTATATTGTGTATTAATATTAGAATGATTCATGAAACATAAGAGTGAGATATGTATATGTAGGAGAGATGGCCTCATATATTCTTGGATTATTCTTCCTCAATAATCATTCATGGGGAAAAACTATAATTGTTACATATAGGTATTTATTTAAGGTAAAAAATTATTTTTTGGATTTATTTTTCATCTCTTACACATCTTATCCATATATTGAAGGTTTTATCCCAATGGAAGAACCACATCACTACTACTGCAGGGGTACGTGCCATGAAAAAATCATCCACACCATGAATGTGTTAATGTGTAGATAAAAATTTTCACAACTTGTGGTTCATGGAATGAACAACTTGTTCAGGACATAAACCTATTGAGTTGAAGAGATTTTTGATGTAAATTTTATATGAAAATATGATCTTGTAGGACCAGATTTGAAAAGTTTAGTTTCCTATGATTTTTTACAGTATTACTTAACTCTATTTACCCCACTTTTTCCAATCTCAAACATATCCATATTGTTATCATCCATAAATTTTCAATTATTAATTTTCTAATATTTTTGTTATAATTCCTCCAATATCTTATAGGATATTAATATTAGGTTATTTCCCCTATTTTCCTTTCAATTTAAATCTATAATTCATTGTTTTTCACTCTTCCCCAAGACTATGGTAGCAGAGTGTTTATTGAATCCTAATTGCATGTTAAGAATATATTATTTTGGGTTTTATAATTATTTTAATTATATTTCTATCCTATGATCTTGTGTATCATATTAGGTTGTAGGAAATACCAGGTGTTTCACGTTGGTGGTTTCATAAGATTGATTTTTCTTGTGTAACTTTTTTTCTTTCACATGTTTAATTTTTTTTAATTCATTGTATTAATTACATTATATTTTTTGAAGATAGAAATTAATTGATACTAAAATATATTTTCATGGAATGTTTTTAGGAATGTTTTTGGGTTTTTTTAATTATATTTGATATAACTGATTTTTGATAGATTAAATACCCCAATTAAAATTATCATTAATTGTGAAAGCAAACCAAAATGGGAGGGGTGAAACCTATGATATCATGTGTATTAGGTGGGTAATTTTTGAGAATAATTGATATGATTGGTTATCCTACACAACATTTAATATAAATTATAACATTAACTAATAAATTGGAATGTAAAGGAGACTCATGTTGGTGATATACAATCGCCATAACTAATTTCTTGAGATATGTTCACAATTGGATTTTTTCACATGGTAATTTTGATGTGATGATGATAGTTATCCTTGACCTGATATACATTATAAAACCATACCATAGGGTAAGAATGTTTTATTTTAAAACTGGTTATTTATTCATTCCATTCTTCGAAACTCTTTAAAAGTGGTTACTCTTCCTATTTTATGTAAAATTATTAAAAGGTTACCTTCTTCAGCAGTTTAATTCTTAAAAAAAATTTGTTTGTTTAAGGAAGTAACCTTTTAGAAAACATTTTTTGACTCTTCTTTGATTTATACTAAATCCCCATATACACCCAATATGTGTGGGAATAAATTGTCGTATATAATGTAGTTAATGTAAAAGGAACTCCTTAGATGGGGTGGGGTTTCATTATGGTTGGGTTTGAGTTATAAAGGTTTAATGGGAGGAATATATCCCATAGGACACATAGAGATTTATTTTAGACCATTGGATTATATGGTTTTATTTCTTGTACGTGTACTGCTAATTCCTTTTTGAAACCCATATCTTTTCTCATTTTGTTAACTGGGTATATTATGTCATTATGTGAACCTTTTTGAAATTTTTATTTATATATGATATAATTTTTGGTTGTTCACTTTAATATAGAAGGATCTTCATTTGATTGACTTTGTGGGAGAAATCAAGTGAAATGGTAGTTTTAGATGTATTGGCACTTGGCACTAGACCACGTGGATCATGAACTCGCTTCGAACGATGACACATGCTATATCAGGTGACCAAATCAATGATGTCCTATGTTTTTTGTGATAGCTCTTGAAACCTAGTTCATAGAAGAAAAACATAATTAGTAATTTCAAAAAGTTTTAGTTTTAAAAATCAAGTTTAATATAATAAAAAATTAATATAAAAAATCCAAACTCTCTAAAAATGTGGATTTATTCCCATACTTGTGCTAGACGTGGGAAAATATTTCATCCATCGAAATTATTTACCAGTCCTCTCCAAAAGATTGGGAGAATAATTGATGTCATCGAGACTACGACCAATATTAAAAATTACTAAACTTCATCATATTTATAAATAGAACTAGAAAAATAGAAACCCCAAAATCCACATTGTAGAATTATCACATTTAATTTTTAATTAATTTATACATATTAAGAGATTCCTTTTGATGTAATTATTTCTTTTTTTGATGATTTTCATGACCTATTCTTATTATACCTTTTTTATGTTTTTGGATTCAATGGTATAATCCCACTATTTTTCACCCAGATTTTCCCAATAAATCTCTAGACATTAATATTGAAATATCCCAGAGTACTTGTATATAAGATCCTAGTTCTTACATTGGCAGTTGTTGGTATTGAAAATTATTCTTTCAAGGAAGAAGGCCTCATTTTTTTCATTATTCTTGAGGGGCTAGAGGATCATATTCACTCTTTAAATTTTATTATTTTCTATTGTAAGTGATATCTTGGGATTAAGAGGATTGTCTATTGAATTTATTTTTCACTATGGTGGGTATCTTTCAATTCACTAAGGAGAATGATATAATCATGTTTTTATTGGGTCATGTTAGGGTTTGGAATTTCAGATAGGCCCATGAAAAAAAACCAAATCACTAGAGAACCCCTTTTACAAATAATAACAATATATATTATTATTTAATTAACTGTTATATAGTCATAGATAAATAATTATTATAAAATAATATTTAATACATCATTTCCTTCTAGACCATTAATTTGGTATATGTTTTATCCTCGATATTTATTGAGCTATGAAAGATTATTATTTATCTAAATAATTATATACCACTACATTATTCTGTAATAAATAAATAAATAAATATTTTATTACCGAAAATGGAGATAAAATATATTTTTTTAAATATTTCAACTATATATTTAGAGTAAAAAAACATGAATAATTGTCGATCCATATATGAGCATAAAATTTATTCAATTTTTTAAATTCATATAATATTTTACCAAGGATTTTAATACTAAAAGTGTGACCTTCTAGGTAACATTGTTAGAAACATTATGTAGAACCACATAAATTTCAAGGTTATCATATAGAAACATGATAAGTCACCCATATAGGAAGTATTAACTAAAACAACGAAAAGAACATATGAATACACAATGAATATTATAATCAATTTTCTTCCATATCTCAAATCAATAAGGATTCATTTAAGTTTCATCATCCAAGGATCATGATGCCTCTTTCCTTGACATTAGAAAAATGGTATATTTTACTAAATTCCATATATATGGACTAAATAAATACATCCATTCCCATCAAAGGCCCTATTATATCCACTTTAATTGATGAAAACATGGGAAAATCCTTACTTTCATTATTAAGTAATGAAATATCAATCTCGATACAAACAACAAAAAAAACTTTTCCACAATCATATTTCATCATTTTTTAAAATAATACAACAATGTACACAACTCATGATATAAATTAACAATAAACATAAATACTAAGGATCATTACACTTTTCTATATATAGGAATACCAAATAAAATATAAAAATTTAAATTCACAATTCGATGGTCTTGTTCTCGTATCATTATTTATTGATGATTTGCAAGGGTTAACATCATTAGAAGTAGTCGAAATTCATTAAAATAATCCTAATACTAATATATAATATCATATGTGTCTCTTTGAATTAAAAAAATAATCCATAAAACAAATATATTTAGTAATATTTTCATAACACTTCTAGACTCTCTGCATAATAGGTAAATTCTATAACCTTTTAGTGTGATAGGAACCCTTAGGAAATTATCAAATATAATGTTCCATCGATGAAAAATAATGATATAATATGAATTGAATTAATATTAAAATCCATTAATAAATGTAATTATAAAGTACATAAAAGATATTTCCCTAACCAAAACTCCAATATCCTTCCACGTTAACTTGAGACAAATGTTTACAACTCTCATTCTACTAACCCTCACATGATGTTCATTATTCTTCCAAGAAAAGGATTTAGTCAATGGGTCCAAAATGTTCTCTTATATGGATACACTTCTCAACACTAATTCACCACATTTAGAAAATCCCTCCATAAATGATATTTATGAATTACATGTTTCATTCTTTGATGAGAACTTCTCTCCTTTATAAGATCCATAATTATAGTACTATCACAATATATTGTGATAGTATATTGGTATGAACCACATAATGATCTTGGATGATGTGTTATATTCAAAAAGAATATTTATATACATCATAATTGGTAATATATTAACATTAAACTGTAGAATTAGAAACAATTAGCTTATTTACAAATTTTATCTCATATCTTGTCTATTAGGATTGGATACATATTATGAATATAACTTCAAATCTTTATGATCAATTAGAAAATTACCATATGTATATCACATGATGACTAATTCAAAATATTTAAACATATATGGAATATATCCTTACTATTACTATGTACTTAATTATAACATTAATATGGATTTAATGTTATTCTCTTTGATCAGCTAGATGTTTCTTGTAATGAAAAAGGAATATGATATAACATTCTTAGTATAAAATAATAAATACATGATTTATCATATTTCAGGTGAGTATGGGATCCTAATTATCCCTCTCATTGTTTTCGAAGCTATATTTTATTGGATAGATAAAACCCATGTGACATTAGAATAAATCTCTTAGATTATTCTTTACTAAATCACTTTAATATATAGAAAATTCATATACCTTGTTTTAGTATAATTATCCACATAGATCTATCAATAATGATCTCAATCCCATGTATATAAGATTATTCACACACGTCTGTCTGGTATAAGCACTTGTTCATCTAGTCCCTAATTAACTATTATACTGATCTGTCATTTCTAATAGGTAGTATTTCATTGAAACGTACAACTAGTATAATGGTCAAACTCCCACTAATCCTCTTATAAACATATGGATAACATTCATTATATGTGAAAATATATTATCTTATGGGTTCATAAAAAATAATGTTCCCTAACCCTGAAGAATGTTTCAATCCATAAATAGACATCTATTAGTTGTATAACTTATTAGAATTTACAAGAGTCGTGAACCCTTCATTTTATATCATATGGAAATCATTCACAAGGTATATAATAAGTAAAGTTATTTTGACATCCAAATGATAAATCCCATAGTGAAAAAATCTATTATATAAATTAAAATTATAATGGATTTAAATCTAAAACTCAAGAAACAATATTTCATAGTAGATGACATGACACTATTTAAACCCATTTTCCAATTGTTATTATTTATAGGTACCCAAGTTTACTTCCATGTCCAGTTTATTAATACCAATTTCACCTAATAGTAATTACATCAACTCAAGGATAAACTAGAACCCATAAATGGTTATGATAAATAGAATTCATCTCATAATTCAAGGATTCATCCCCCCGTGCATTAACTTCCTAATATTTTAATATAATAACATTATTTTTTATATTGAATGTGGTATGATACACCGAGATTAAATGTACCATGAAATATTAAGATTTCAATATGAACCTTATTACCAAGAAATTGAACTAGAGGGATTAAATTGAATTATATGGATTATGAATTATATGTAAAAAATGTCTTATTTAATAGACATTTATTTATTAATTCTTAGAAAATTAGCATCCATTTTTTTCGTAAATTCATTTTTGGTTTCAAATTTTTTTTTCCTTAAAATATTATTTTCATTTAATTTTATAATTAGATAATATAAATAAATTCAACCACTTTTGGTGAAAAAATGTCACGACCCCCTCCCACTAAAGAGGCCCCTCTTGAGATGGCAATGGTGAAAGGGAGATAATGACCCCCGAGTCCTGCCTCCAGTAGGCCCCGGGGTTGCGAGTAGCACCAACGGTATGAGTTTTCACAAATATGGGAGGCATTACCCTTTTTATTATTTAAGATCGGGAAATATGATGAGTCAAACACCAAAAAAAATAAGTCCAATAAATTGAAGTAAACCCAAACCAATCCCACATGCATGTTTAAACAATTCTAAATCAATGTACAAGTACAAGAAGCTCAAAAGTACAATACCAAAAGAAACAAGAGTACATCAAACTGCAAAAACTATAACTATCCTGACTAGTAGGGTCCCGCATGGCCCGAGTAGTCCTCCAAGAAACCTGAAAGTAAACGTAGGGTGAGTATACAAGTATACTCAGTAGGCAAACCAAAAGTTGTCGTGCACAAGTGGGGAGACATCATAATGTCCCGTGAGAACAATAGAAGAAACCAAAACCTAACAAGGAATTCTATCCACCCAAACCCACCAGCCACGCTCACCAAAACACAAAACAACAAGTAGTAGTAGTATATAAGAACATGAGTATTTGGTACCCCGCACCATTTCCCACTAGTTATCTAGTCTTCCTAACGGCGAACATCCTGACGCTACCACACTCTTCCCGCCCGCACACACCTGGGCCTCAAGAACCACATATCTTTCCTGCACACACCTGGGCCTCACAACCACATATCCCACCCACACACACCTGGGCCTCACATCCACACATTCCGCCCGCACACACCTAGGCCTCACAAAACCACAATCACATCACCGCCCGAACACACCTGGGCCTCATCCCAAAGATTCTTGCAAACAGTAAGCCTAACCAATGAGTATTGGGATAAAACCACCCCAATCGAAACCTAGCCGAAGATTCTAAGGTGTAAGGTCCCCTCAAGACATCACAACCTATAGAAGAAGGAGCAGGAAGGAGCTAGTAACTAAGGGGAAAACACCCTCTCCCAGGAAATGGGAGTGTTCGGCACTAAGTATTCAATATGGGTGGGGTGTGACAAAACACAAAGATAAAGGTATATACACACACACACATATATATATATGTATACCAAACACACAACCCAACCTATGGATTCTAAATAGAGAGACTGAGCATGTGCCTCGACACTGCTTTCACGAAGCATGCATACAACGAACAACCCCAACCCCATTTATGTTTTCATGTTTCAACCGAATTAGTTTATTAGTTCCTTAACTACTGGGAAATTATCCACAACCAACCATATCAATCGTTCGTAAAATATATCCCTTCCATCCACAAATCAAGTTATGAAAACACAAGAAACACAAACATGTCCCTTCTTATTAACCAACCAGCCCCATTGATTATTATTCTCGTTCCATTACCATGCCCCACCATTCATTTACTCTTCAACTTTTTTTTATTATTCACAACCCATAGTTCATTCACATTCAAACCCATCCCTATAGCCTCACTTACAACCACCATAACCACAAACACATTGAAACCCGTACATCATCATCCCTTGACACCATTTATTGCAGCCCCATTTCCGTCCCCAACATAGCATTCACACCATTCGTAACCATGCCAACCGCAGCCCCGCTGCTCACCCGATCCACAAAAACCCACAAAACAATTCCTCCACATAAATAAACCACAATCAGAACCCACATGTTTATTCTTTCAGTTTTTGTTCAATCAGGGTGATCAAACAAGGGTTCCGGTTATTCATTTAATCAGCCAACATTACGTGATTAACTGATTTCCATATTCCACATGTTTCCATCTACAAAATGGTTTAGAAAGGTAGGGAAAGATTTAATTGTGCAAGAAAAGGCCCCCAACAACCGTTATTTTAAGTATGCATAAGCCAATTCAATTCACAACATAATATCACATGATATAAATAGTGTAACTATATTCAAAAACATCCATCCCCGTTATATAATCCAGTTATTATCTTTATTAAACCGGTTCAAATGTGTTTCACGTAAACAAGATGACACCCACCCTGCATGATGCACAAATTAGAGAGACGAAGGTAAGATCCCTACCTCAACATGTTCTGATCAAAACACTTCCTCGGATCAAGTTTAAAAGACGTTCGTCAGCATCCGTCGCTTCTTTCAAATCCCGGAAAAACCACCTTGGGTGGAAGCTGGGAAGCAAAGGCCAAAGGGAAGACAATAGATCCAATCTCAGATGTTTTTCCTCATTGTTACGATCTCATGGCCATTGACGGATCGTAAATCGGATCTCGGACGAAGAAGTTATGGATGAAAAGAGCCTTCTAGTCTCTTGGGAGAGCTCTTCTCAAAGGAAAAGGGGAGGAGAGGAGTGACATGAAAAGGAGGATAGGACCCCTCCTTTTATAGGAGAGAAAAACAAAAGTACATGGCGTGTACTTCCTAGTACACGGAGTGTACTAGACCATTTCACACGGTCACCATGCGGCTTCCAACATGGCCTTCAACATGGAATGCGGCCGTTGATTGGTAAAAACACGGTTTGAGGGTAAGGTGTACATGGGGAGGGACTACACGACATGTTGTATGGGATACACGGCGTGTGCCCATTTATTTCATGTGGAAAGGACATGACATCAACACGACACATGACCATTGACGGGTTAACACATAGTTTGAGGGTAACGGGTATGTAGGGAGGGACTACACGGCGTGTAGTATGGGATACACGGCGTGTACTCACAAAATTCTAGAAAGCTTGGGAAATGTGCATTTTACCTTCCAGAATACTTCATGACCTTATTTTTTACAATGGAAATGGGCCGGAGAGGTCCAGGACATTACATCAGATACCTCTTAAAACATTCTCGTCCCCTAGAATTCAAAAGCCAACCCAGAGGAACCCCACAAGATACCTCTTAGGGCTCTCGTTATAATAGGAACCCATCAAACATACCTAATCATATGTGTTAGGAATTCCTTCTACTATGTCGAGATATTATCCGCTTTAGGCGGAACTGACTCGCCTGCACGGGTTTAATCGCATCCTCATTAATGCATCTCGATTAATAATTTTGTCTTCCCACTTTCATACATTAGGTTTTTTTAACTTGCACTACCCCC
Organism: Viscum album; assembly: GCA_963277665.1. Taxonomy (NCBI): domain Eukaryota; kingdom Viridiplantae; phylum Streptophyta; class Magnoliopsida; order Santalales; family Viscaceae; genus Viscum; species Viscum album. The sequence continues at coordinate 164,604,163 of OY728165.1, read as the reverse complement.
AACACCACACAACCAACAAACTGCCCAAACACGTGGTTTGGGGAAATTCCTTCTCCTATGTAAAAATATTGTCCGTTTTAGGCAGCACTGACTCGCCCACACATGTTCTGTCGCATCCTCATTAATGTGTCTTGATTAAGGATCAGTTTTCTCCCTTTCCTCACACATCCGGACATGTTACACACTTCTAGAGAACAAGGAAACAAAAAGTCTCAAAACTAACAAGCCAAGCATTCTATAACAATGGTACAAAGTTTAACATCAAAACAAGGCTCAGAGGAACAAAGCAAAACACAGGTCAAAACAACTCTGGGTACTGAGCGTGCATCTGAGCCTCCCGCTCCCAAGTTCTCTCCTAGAGTCCGCCATTCCTCTACAACACATGAACCAAGGGAATGGTTTTTCCACAGAGCACCTTATCTTTACGATCCTCGATTCTGACTGGTCGTTCCTCGAAGTTTGCGTCGTCTCCCATATCTAATTTGTAACACCTGAGACTTTTATGAGAAATATTTTTTTATGTTATATAACTCATCAAAGGAATATTTCACTACACACAAAACTTTCTTGGCTTTCATTACACGTAATCGCGACCTTCCTTGATAGCTTGCGTCATACGCAATACCGAGTTTCACTAAACAACGATATGCTATTAAAATATTATTAAAACTTGCCGTTATGAATAGTAATAACATATTGTTGAAATTTTAGGAATTTTATTTTTCAAAATGGACTTTATTTTTGGATTCAGAATATCAAAATTAGCCTAAGGTGAAATTTATGTATTTTTTTGAAAACTATCAATTTTTGATGAATAGTGAAAACAGTGGGTTAATAATTAAAAAAAGACTTTTTATTTAAATAATTATTTATTTTAATTAAATTTATTTTAGGGAAAAATTGATACATAATACCTATATAAGTTCAATTCAATTCATTGGAGTCATTTTATAATAATTTTAGATATATAAAAATTTTCTTGAACTTTTCACCGTCTTTTACCCACCTCCTAGGAGAATTTGCAAATTTACATAAAATATAATTTTACCACTTCTATGAGTGGAATTTAAAAAATCCGAGGGACATGGCTGATTTCAATAAGTAAAATGTGTTTCAATGAGATGAAAATAATTTTTGGTGAATAGTAACTTTTTACTTTTATTTTCCACAGGTAAAAATAAAGATTGTAATTAAGGGTAAAAATGATATTATTATTACCCTAAAACATGTCATAATTCTATTGGATAAGTGTATTGAGACCATAAACAACCTCAGGAATAAAATATGACCATCTAGGCCCACTTGGATTAGATTAGGACATTTATTATTAATTTATTTAAAGAAGGGTAAAAATGGTTAAAATCAAAGTTTAATAACTAAATAATTTTTAATATAGGTTTATACATAATATAAATTAGACTATAAATATTAATTAGAAATATAAAAATATTTCCTACATAATGGTATTTTATTTGTAATTTTTAGACATTAAATAATTTAATTTATTTATGACATAATGATGATGCAGTAATTATCTTATTAATGAAATATTGACATAATTAATGTTATAAATACCCAAATAAATGTAATTTGAGACTTTTTATGAATTCCAATAATTTTATAGTTTAATATAACATTTTAGTAGTTATTTAATTAACTATTATCGAACTAATCATTCTGTTATGAGTTTCGCAATAATCAATTACTAAATAGTGCCAAAATTGACATAAAATAGATTTTAAAACAAATATTATATTATTAATTGTTATTGTATTCCTAAAAATATAAGTTTATGCCAAATGAATTATATAAGGTTATATATATTAATAATAAACAACTTGGGGTTCTTTTGGCTTGTTAGAGTACGTTTATTAACCTTATAGTGTAAGAACACAAAAAGACACGGTAAAAGTTAAATTATCTAACTTAATGTTAAATATAAATTATAAGTTTAAAATAGGAACCTAAACCTGTATAAATTATATTGGATGAGATTATTTCGACCCATAACAACCTTAGTATCTAAATAAATCAATTTGGAGCTATTTATAACCGAATTTGGAATTATAGTAAAATAATATTTTTAGTTTTTCCAAAAGAGCCCCTCTACCCCCTTATAAATGGGCACCTCATCCCCCTCTTCCTCACACCACTTTGATCCTTCAAGCTCGACCAAACCCTGTCAAATTCTCCTCTACACTTCCCTAGAGACATCCTAGAGGTCCTTTTCTTCTTCAAAGACCAATTTTAGTGCCCTAAAAGGAGGTCTCAAAGAAGCACTTCAAAGAAGAGGTAATGTCTGTTACCGATTCATTCAACTTTATTTATTCTTCCACTTATTCTTATTTAGTTGTTTCACTATGAAGTAATAACATCAGTATCAATCATATACTTATATGTTATTATAAGTATGAAACAAACCTATTTCACCATCTATCCATCCTACAGAAAATGAAATCACCGCGCGTGCGTACGTACGGAATACCGTTTCCACGCCGTGGTGTAATCTATTTTCCACCACCACCTTACTTTATGGGTATAATGGTGTAAAGAATGAATATATATGATTATTGTAAAGTTATATTGATTCTTAAATAGTATACCTACACTCCAATACAATTCCACGATCATGGGAACGATATCAGCGCTCGTGCGTACGTACGGAATACCGTCTCCACGATGTGATGCGACTCGTTCTACATGATCTTCATTGAATAATGATTATATAAATGAATTGAATGAATGAATATGATATATATTACACTAATAACATTCTGTAAATGTGGTATCTATAACCTAAAAAGAAAAATAAGAATTTATTCGACAACACACGCATAAGAACAAAAAGTAATAAACACCCGAATAACAAGTAGTAATGAAATATTACTAATAAGAATCTAAGAATATGACCATATAAGATATCCTAAAAATACTTATGATTCTGTAATAGGTAAATAAAATTATTTAAATCATTATACAGGAGGTTCGGACACTTATGAAGAAAATCAGACCTAAGGTAAGGGAAAATATCACAATCTCATTTTTATCCGAGATTATTTATACTTTGTTATTTACTAGGGTGTATTTTATCATCCACATCCATGTTTTCTCAATATGTAATATTATTTACATCCACCTAAAATTTTTTAAATCCAATTTTACCCTTCGGTGAGTTTTTAGTAAAAGATATGAAAGGAATATTTTGTCATTTTTCGTACGAGGTACTTTTTGACTTTTCTAACAAAAGTATGAGAAGAATGTTTTTTTAACTTATATGGAATGAATGGATTTTTAAAACATTATTTACAGGATGCTTCCTTTACAAGTTTTCATGTTTATTTTTAATCAACTTCTTTTATTTTTGAATTGTATGGAATGTTAAGAAAGGAAAAGTGTTTTTGAAGTAGAAAGGATATTTTCCTCAAGAATGGAGTTCAAGAGTTTTATCAAAATTATTTTCCATATAAGATAATATATGGTTCTGTTTCTATCCCTATTATTACATGGATTTGATTATTTTGTGATGGAAATATTTTATGAATTCCTTTATCTTATATGAATTGTTTTATGATGTCGTGATGTTTAAGATTCCCATTTTTATTACATGGGTTATGCTATGATGTATGGTTTATGATTTTGTGGCACACATAAGAATGATATCATTATAAGATGGGTGGGACCTATATCTCCTTCCAATGAATTGGGTAAATATATTATATCCAATGAGATAGACATGGTGGGAATGGCAGGTTAAACCGGTTCAGTGAAACTTGACTGAAACGAGGAGTGAACTCGATTCAGAAATAGACTTTTTCCACTAAGATAGTCTTGGAAATGAGCTTGACTAATAAGAAATGATTCTCTATGATTATGTGTGTATGCCACAAAGTTTCATGTTTTATGTTATGATTATTGGGATTACATTTCACTACTATGATTTATCACATGTTTTGAAATTATGATCTCTTTTGAAGGATAAGATTTCCAAAAGTTATGTTCTTAAGTATATGATGTGATTGATATTTCTTTTCTTTATCCTTACTGAGCATTCGAGCTCACCCTTTTGTATGTTTTATTTCCCCAGGTCAGGAAGAAGGTTATTAAGTAGGATATGCCAAAAAGCGACTCTAGATATGATGAAATAAATGGGAGGAAAAGTAGATGCTTTATGAACTAGTTGTTAATGTTTCCATGTTTCTAAAGACTCTATACATATACTGTCCTTTCCTGGTTTTGTTATATATTGTAATAAGTGTGCTTCAATTCTGACATAATAACAATGTATGTAAAGTATGGGTCGTTATAGTTGGTATCAGAGGAAAGATATAGTCAACCTTTGGAAACTAGGATGTGAAAGCCTTAATAAGAACCCCAAGGATAAGTCTAAGAATAGAACACAATCTTAGTGTCTTAAAAATGGCCATGAAAAATTATGATAAGACCTTAAGTGTGAATTTTTATTCATAATTATGTGGTTTTCCTATTATAATTAATTTTTCTCACACTATTCTTCTTGGTTTTAGTCAATGGCTGGAACCCAAAGGAACCGTGTTAATGCAGAATGCGGCGGGAAATGAAATGATTGTCCCCCTAAGCAACCAAATATTATGGGAAATGGAATGTAAAATCTTGTATCCATGCTCACACAACTTTCACAATATATGAATAATGTATGACTTCCAAACAATAAAAGGAAGGAGAAACATTCTGTTGAACCGTTCATGAGGCAACGTCCACCCTCATTCAGCAAGTCTACTGATCCATTAGTTGCTGAACAATTGATCTGTACTACTGAAAAGATATTTTCAGTTCTTCAATGTTCTGAACATGATAAAGTCATCTTATTAGTGTAACATTTGGAAGGTGATGCTGATCAATGGTGGAATCTTATCAAGAATACGAGGCCAAGAGATGAAATTGAGTCCATGGAATGGGACAAGTTCAAGAACTTATTTTTCAATAAGTACTTCCCTGGTATTCTCCGAACAAAGATGGAGAAGGAGTTTCTTGAACTAAAGCAAAAGGATGATGAATCTGTTGGTACCTATGAATCAAATTTTACAAGACTTTCAAGTTACGCTTCTGGTATTATTATCCAACCTGAGAGTAAGGTTGATTGATTCTTTAGTGGCTTAAAACCAAGTCTTCGAAGGGCATTAGCCATAAAGGACTTAAATAGCTATGAGGAAATCGTTCGATGTGTTCTCAAAGTCGAGATGGAGATTGGAGTAACCCATCAGTCAAATGGGTTTGATAAGAAGAGTAAAATGGAATTCAAAGGAAAATCAAAAGAGCACACTGAAAAGAAGATGAGTTTTCCCTTATGCTCAAAGTTTGGAAAGAAACATGGAGGGAGTTGTCTTAAAATGACAATTAAATGTTTCAAATGTGGAAAGGAAGGCCATCGGGAATTTGAATGCCGTAATGATGGGAAGAAGATATCTAGTGATGTGAACAATGAAAAGGCTACACAGAGTGCACCTCCTACACTTCAATGTTTCAAATGCAAGGATATGGGGCATTATGCCAATCAATTCCCAAAGCCAAGGGTTGATGAAGATGGTCGAAGTCAAAAAACTATTCAGGCTAAAGACAAAGGAAAGTCACATGCAATTTCTATCAGTGATGTGGAGTACAATAACGATGTGGTGAAAGGTACACTTACCATCCAATCTAATGTAGCAAATGTTTTATTTGATTCTGGATCCACCTACTCTTTTATTTCTGAAGAATTTTCTAAGGGTATCACCGTATTACCTCAACAGTTAGATGTAGAGTTAGCTGTGACAACCCCTAAGGGCACAACAGTCGCATCAAAAGCTTATAATTCTCCTCCCATTTAAGTTTGTTAGAAAGTGCTTCCGGAAAATCTTGTGATCCTTCCTATAGTGGAATTTGATGTGATTCATGGAATGGATTGGATTTCTTTATATGGAGCTCATATCAAATTCCAAAGAAGAGATGTCACATTTCATACTCCATACCAATCTATGATCGTCCATCGATGCAAGGATGAACATAAACTTCCAGTGGAAATTTATTCCATCTTATGGGTCTTGGTTCCACTAAATGAAAGTTATTTATCTCAAATGGTTGGTGAGAAACTCACGATTAATAATACTCCCATTGTATGAGAGTTTGATGATGTATTTCCGGAGGAATTACCGGGTCTTCCACCAAATCGTGAAGTTGAGCTTTCAATAGAACTCGTACCAGGTGCTTTTCCTATTTCAAAGACACCTTATAGAATGGCCCCAATTTAGTTGCAGGAATTGAAGAAGCAACTCCAAGAGAATCTTGATAAGGGATTCATACGCCCTAGAGCATCACCTTGGGGAACACCTGTTCAGTTTGTTAAGAAGAAATATGGATCAATGAGACTCTGCATTGATTATCGTGAACTTAATAAGATCACTATCAAGAACAAATATCCTCTCCCACGCATTGATGACTTATTTGAACAACTATGCGGAGCTCAATACTTTTCCATGATTGATCTTCGTTCAGGGTACCACCAATTAAGGTTCAAAAGGGAGGATATACCAAAGAAGACATTCCATAAAAGGTATGGACACTATGAATTTATAGTGATGCCATTTGGATTTACAAATGCCCCTGCTATCTTCATGGATCTGACGAATAGAGTCTTTGGAGACTATCTTGATCAGTTTGTGGTAGTCTTTATAGATTATATTCTTGAATATTCAAAGAGTAAGGAAGAACATAAAGATCACTTGAGAATTATATTGAACACCCTGAGAAAGGAGAAGCTTTATGAAAAATTTAACATGTGTTAATTCTGGCTTCAAAGAGTTTCATTTTTGGGTCACATAATCTCAAATGAGGGGATATCTATGGATCCAGCAAAAAAAGAGGTTATCGAAAGATGGTCGAGACCAACAATAGAAACTGAGATCCGAAGTTTTCTTGGTTTGGCTGGATATTATCGACATTTTGTGAAATATTTTTCACGATTATCTAATCCACTCATCAAGTTGACTTGGAAAGGAGTTAAGTTTGTCTAGACGGAGGAATGTGAAGAGAATTTCAAGGAGTTGAAAAGATGGTTATCCAGTGAACTTGTGCTCACACTGCCCTATAGTGGAGAATGGTTTGTGATCTACAGTGATGCATCCACGAAGGGATTGGGCTGTGTTCTTATGCAAAATGATATGGTGATAGTTTATGCCTCAAGATAGTTGAAAATCCATGAGCAAAATTACCCAACTCATGATTTGGAGTTAGCTGCAGTAATATTTTCATTAAAGATTTGGAGGCATTATCTTTATGGAGAAAGGTGTGACATTTATACTTATCATAAAATTTTAAAGTATATTTCCCCACAAAAGGAGATGAATATGCACCAAAGAAGATGGTTGGATCTGATTAAGGATTATGACTGCTCAATCAATTACCACCCTGGGAAAGAAAACAAGGTGGCAGATGCATGAAGCCCACAAGACCATGCCAGTTTATCCATGATGAGGACCACAAAAGATCCAACAATTATGGATTTACAAAGGATGGATCTTGGAATTATAATGGAAGGGGAAAAATCTTATCTTTCTGAAATAAATGTTCAACCATCTATACATGTGAAGATTAAATAGGCACAGAATGAAGATGTCGAGTTACAAAAGAAGGTGAGAAATGTTTCTGAATTCAACTGTGATTGTGATGGGATAATAAAGTTTAGGAATCAGGTTTGTGTTCCTATCATCCCCAAATTAAAGAAGGAGCAGCTGGATGAGGCTCATAGTTCTTCATTCTCTATTCATCCTGGAAGCACGAAGATGTATAGGGACTGAAAGAGTACTTATGGTGGGATGGCATGAAAAGAGATGTTTCTGAATATGTCCCTCAATGGTTGGTTTGTCAGCAAGTTAAAGCTGAGAGATAGAAGTCTAAGGGGATGTTACAACCATTACCCATACCAGAATGGAAATGGGAAAAAATCACTATTGACATTGTCACAGGACTTCCTAAAACATCCTAAGGCAATAATGCTATCTGGGTAATAGTTTATTATCTTACAACGTCTGCACACTTCATTGCTATTAGAGAGGATTTCTCTTTGGATCAGCTTGCCAGGATATATGTAAAAGAAGTGGTAAGATTGCATGGAGTACCATTTTCTAATATATCTTATCAGGATTTGAGGTTTACCTCAATGTTCTGGTGAAGTCTTCAGCATACTCTGGATATAGAGTTGAGTTTCAGCACTGCTTATCATCCGCAGACAGATGGTCAGTCTAAGAGAAGAATTCAAACTCTAGAAGATATGTTGAGAGATTGATCTATAGATTTCAATGGTGGTTGGGATCAACACCTACCTTTGGTGGAATTTTATTATAACAATATATTTCACTCCAATATTCAGATGGATCCTTATGAATCTCTCTATGGAAAGAAATGTAGGACTCCAACTTAATGGGATGAAGTTGGGGAAATAAAGCTATTAGGACCTGATATTGTTGACGAGATGGAAGAAAAGGTACGATCTATTCAACACCACATAAGAGAAGCTCAGAGTCGACAGAAAAGTAATCCCAACAACAGAAGAAAAGACCTAGAGTTTTAAGTGGGTGATAAAGTGTTCTTACAAATATCTCCCTGGAAGAGGGTCAATAGATTTGGAAAGAAGGGGAAGCTGAGCCCTAGATATATTGGTCCTTACAAAATACTAAATCATGTTGGGAAGGTAGCTTACCGATTGGTGCTTCCACCAAATCTCTCTCAAGTTCACGATGTGTTCCATGTATCTCTCCTGAGAAAGTACATGCCAGATCCATCACATGTACTCAGATCAGAAGTTGTACCGCTGGTGCAAGATATTTCATATAAAGAACAGCCGATAGAGATTCTATATTGTAGTGAAAAAGTCCTACAAAACAAGACCACTCGCTTGGTGAAAGTTTTATGGAATAAAACTAATTAGAATAATCTACATGGGAGCTTGAGGATATGATGACGGAGGTGTATCCTCATCTGTTTGTTACAAAGTGACGAATTTCGAGGGCGAAATTCATTTTAAGGGGGGTAGAATGTAACACCCGAGAATTTTATGAGAAATATTTTGTTTTTATGTTATATAAATCATCAAAGAAATCTTTCACTACACACAACACTTTCTTGGCTTGCTTTACACGCAATCACGACCTTCTCGATAGCTTGTGTTGTATGCAATACCGAGTTTCACTAAACAACGATATGCTATTAAAATATTATTAAAACTAGCAGTTATGAATAGTAATAACCACTTTTTGAAATTTTATGAATTTTATTTTTTAAAATGGACTTCATTTTTTGATTCGGAATATTGAAATTAGCCTAGGGTGAAATTTTGGTATTTTTCTGAAAACTTTCAAATTTTGATGAATAGTGAAAACACTGGGTTACTATTTAAAAACCGACTTTTAATTTAAATAATAATTTATTTTAATTAAATTTATTTTAGGGAAAAATTGATACATAATACCTATATAAGTTCAATTCAATTCATTGGAGTCATTTTATAACAATTTTAGATATATAAAAAAAATTTCGAACTTTTCATCGTCTTTTACCCACCTCCTAGGAGAATTTATAAATTTACATAAAACATAATTTTACCGCTTCTGTGAGTGGAATTTAAAAAATCTGAGAGACACAGTTAATGTCAGTAAGTAAAATGTGGTTCAATGAGATGAAAATAATTTTTGGTGAATAGTACCTTTTTACTTTTATTTACCACTTTTAAAAGTAAATATGGTAATTAAGGGTACAAATGATATTATTATTACCCTAACACATGTCCTAATTCTATTGGATAAGTGTATTTCGACCAAAAACAACCTTAGGAATAAAATATGACCATTTTGGCCCACTTGGATTAGATTAGGATATTTATTATTAATTTATTTAAAGAAGGGTTAAAATAGTTAAAATCAAAGTTTAATAACTAAATAATTTATAATATAGGTTTATACATAAGATAAATTCGACTATAAAAATTCATTAGAAAGATAAATCGATTTCCTACATAATGGTTTTTTATTTGTAATTTTGAGACATTAAATAATTTAATTTATTTATGACACAAAATGATGGAGTAATTATCTTATTAATGAAATATTGAGATAATTGATGTTATAAATACCCAAATAAATGTAATTTGAGGCTTTTTATGAATTCCACTAAATTTATAGATTAATATGACATGTTAGTATTGATTTAATTAACATTTTTCTAACTAATAATTCTGTTATGATTTTCACAAAAATAAATTGCTAAATAGTGTCAAAATTGACATAAAATAGTTTTTAAAACAAATATTATATTATTAATTGTTATTTTATACCTAAAAATCTATGGTTTGGCCAAATGACTTAGATAGGGTTATATATATTAATAATAAACAACTTGGGGTTCGTTTGGCTTGTTATAGTTTGTTTATTAACCTTATAGTGTAAGAACACAAAAAGACATGGTAAAAGTAAAATTATCTAACATAAAGTTAAATGTAAATGATATGGTTACAATAGGAAGCTAAACATGTCTAAATTCTTTTGGATGAGAGTATTTTGACCCCTCCCCACCTTAGCTTCGAAATAAATCAATTTTGAGCTATTTGAAACCTAATTTTGCTTTATAATAAAATAATATTTTTAGTTTTTCCAAAGGAGCCCCTCTCATACCTTATAAAATGGCACCTCCTCCCACTCTTCCTCACACCACTTTGAGCCTTCCAGCTCGGCCAACCCCTGACTCTTTCTCCTCTCCACTTCTCTAGAGACATCCTAGAGGTCCTGGTCTTCTTCAAAGACCAATTTTAGTGCCCTAAAAGGAGGTCTCAATGAAGCTCTTCAAAGAAGAGGTAATGTCCGTTACCGATTCTTTCAAGTTTATTTCTTCTTCCACTTCTTCTTCTTTAGTTGTTTAATTACGAAGTAATAACATCAGTATAACTCATATACTGATATATTATTATAAGTATGAAACAACCATATTTCACAATCTATCCATCCTACAGAAAACGAAATCACCGTGCGTGCGTACGTACGGAATACCGTCTCTACGCCGTGGTGTAATTTATTTTCGACCACCACCTTACTTGGATGGGTATAATGGTGTAATGAATGAATATATATGATTATTGTAATGTGATATTTATTCTGAAATATTATACATGCACTCCAATACAATTCCACGATCATGGGAACGATATCATCGCTCGTGCGTACGTACGGAATACCGTCTCCACGATGTGATGCGACTCATTATACATAATCTTCATTGCATAATGATTATATAAATGAATTTAATGAATTAATATGATATATATTCCACTAATACCATTCTGGAAATGAGTTATCTATAACCTAAAAAGAAAAATAAGAATTTATTCGTCAAAACATGCATAAGAACAAAAAGTAATAAACACCCGAATAACAAGTAGTAATGAAATATTACTAATAAGAAGCTATGATTATGACCATATATGATATCATAAAAATATGTATGATTCTGGAATAAGTCAATAACATTATTTAAAACATTATACAGGAGGTTCGGACACATACGAAGCAAATCGGACTTAAGGTAAGGGAAATATCACAATCTCATTTTTATCCGAGATTGTTTATAATTTGGTATTTACTAGGGTGTATTTTATCATCAACATCCATTTTTCCTCAATATGTGATATTATATCCATCCACCTACAATTTTTTAAAACAAATTTTACCCTCCAGTGTGTTTTTAGTAAAAGATATGAAAGGAATATTTTGTCGTTTTTCATACGAGGTACTTTTTGACTTTTCCGACAAAAGTACGAGAAGAATGTTTTTTAACTTATACAGCATGAATGGATTTTTAAAAAATTATTTCCAAGAATCTTCTTTTACGAGTTTTCATGTTTATTTTTAATCAACTTCTTTTTTTATAATTGTATGCCATGTTAAGAAAAGAAAAGTGTTTTTGAATTAGAAATGATATTTTCCTCAAGAATGGAGTTCAAGAGTTTTATCAAAATTATTTTCCATCTAAGATAATATAGGTTTCTGTTTCTATACCTATTATTACATAGATTTGATTATGTTGTGATGGAATATTTTATGAATTCATTTATCTTATATGAATTGTTTTATGATGACACGATTTTTAAGATTCCCATTTTTATTACATGGGTTATGCTAAGATGTTTGGTTTATGATTTTGTGGCACACATAAGAATGGTATCATTATGAGATGGGTGGGACCTATATCTCCCTCCAATGCATTGGGTAAAGATTTTATATCTCATGAGATAGACATGGATGGAATGAAAGCTTAAACAAGTTCAGTGAAATAGGACTGAAACATGGAGTGAACTCGATTCAGAAATGGACTTTGTCCACTAAGATAGTCTTGGCAATGAGTCTTGACTAATAAGAAATGATTCTATATGATTATGTGTGTATTCCAAAAAGTTTCATGTTTTATGTTATGATTATTGGGATTACATTTCACTACTGTGATTTATCCTATGTTATGAAATTATGATCTTTTTTGCAGGTTAAGATTTCCAAAAGTTATGTTCTTATGTATATGATGTGATTGATATTTATTTTTTTACCCTTAATGAGCATTCGAGCTCACCCTTTTGTATGTTTTATTTCCCCAGGTCAGGAAGAAGGTTATTAAGTAGGATATGCCAAAAAGGGACTCTAGATATGATGAAATAAATGGGAGGCAAATTAGATTCTTTATGAAGCAGTTGTTTATGTTTTCCAGTTTCTAATGACTCTATACCTATACGGTCCTTTCCTGGTTTTTTTATATGTTGTAATATGTGTGCTTCAATTCTGAAGTAATAAAAATGTATGTAAAGTATGGATCGTTATACAATTCTCCCCAGTCGATAAAGTGAGAGTCGTAGTGCATGTACCGACGATGCTGGGAGACATGGAAGACGTCATGAACCTTCACCAAATGATGCGGCAGGGCAAGCTGATATGTCACCTCGCCGACTCGCCTCATCATCTCGAAAGTTCTGATGAACCTAGGGGAGAGCTTACTCCCCTTCCCAATCTTTCATTGCCCCCGTCGAGGAGAAACCATAAAGAACACATGATCTCCCACCCCGAACTCCAAGGGCCTCCTCCGACGATCAGCATAAAACTCCTGTCAGTCTTGAGACGCTTTCATCCTCTCACACACAATCTAGACATTCTTTGTGGTGCTCTGTACTACCTCTAGCCCAAGAGCACCTATCTCACCAACCTCTGCCCAGCATATTGGTGAATGACATGGTCTTCTATACAAAGCCTCAAACAGTGCCAAGACAATAGTAGAGTAGAAGCTGTTGTTGTAGGAAAACTCTACTAAAGGAAAATGTCGCACCCATGACCCTCCGAAATCTAGAACGCATGCTTGCAAAATGTCTTCCAACGTCTTGATAGTCCGCTCTGTCTACCCATCGGTCTAGGGGTGGAAAGCTATGATAAGGTGTAGTTGGGTGCCAGAATCATGCTGTAACCCCTTCCAGACTCGTGAGGTAAACCGAGTATCTCAATCTAAGATGATAGTATTAGGAACTCCATGTCAACGCATCACCTCGTCTACGCACCTTTGTGCAAAAGTACTCATCGGGACAGACTCCTTAATTACTAAGAAGTGAGCTGATTTTGTCAGTCGATCCACCACTACCCAGATAGCATCATATCCACCCTGAGCCCTAGGTAGTCCTGTGATGAAGTTCATTGATATGTCATCCCACTTCCACTCGGGGACATCTAAAGGATGCAACAAACCACTGGGAACACGGTGTTTAGCCTTCACTTGCTGACACACTAGGCATTTAGCCACAAACTCCGCCACTGACCGTCTCACCTCAGGCCACCAAAAATGTTCTTTTAGGCCTCAGTACATTTTTGAAACTCCTGGATGTACCACCAAGGCTGAGATATGGAACTCACAGAGAACTCATTCACGCATCACCTCTGGAACAAACAACCTTCCAGGAAAAATCATCCGATGTCAGTTGTCCTATGACCATTCTTCTAGAGCGTTTCCCTGATCGATATGATACCGCATTACTTCTTCCTCGAAGTCTCCCCACTGAGACTCTTCCACCTGCTGCAACATGGAGGACTGCACCATCATCTGAAATAAACAGCCACTTACACCCTCTACCCTTGCATACAAGTGCAAGGCATCCAACTCTCTAATCGCTCTCGAAGAATCAGCGGATTCCCGAACCACTTACATATGTGACTTCCTACTCAAGGAATCCGCCACAATGTTTCCCTTACCTTTAGTGTAAGAGATCTCGAAGTCATAGTATTGGAGAAACTCGACACATATCCACTATCGTAAGTTCAGGTCAAGCTGGGAGAAGATATAACGTAAGCTCTTGTGATCTGAGAAGACCAAAACGCACTCCCCAAAGAGGTAAAGTTGCCACAATTTTAGTGCGAACACTACTGATACAAGATATAGGTCATGGGTGGCATAGTTACGCTCGTGAGGGCGCAACTACCTAGAACCATAAAAGATCACACCCTTCTACTACATCAGTATGCACCCCAAGTCAAGGCCAGAAGCATCACAAAACACTTCCTACAACAAACCTTCCACTGTAAACCTGAGTACGGGAGCCCTAATAAACTTATCCTTCATGTAGTCGAAATCTTTTTGGCACTGCTTGCTCCATAGGAAGACCTGGTTCTTCCTAGTCAAAGTTGTCATTGGAGCAGAAACTCGAGAGATGTCCGAAACAAACATCCAATAATAACCTTCCAACCCTAGGAAACTATGAACTTTTTCCACTCTCTTGGGTGCTTCCCAAGAAAAAACTACCTCCACCTTCAACAAGTCCACATACAGCCCATGATGAGACACTAAGATCCCAAGTGTACTTCTTGTGTCAAGAACATACACTTCAACACTTTCCCATAAATCTGGTTGTGTCGAAGGACTTCCAAAACATCCTTGAGATGCTCAACGTGCTCCTCCTATGATCTTGAGTAGATCAGTATGTCATCGATAAACACAATGACGAACTGGTCTAGAAACTCTCAGAAGACAAGGTTCATAATTCCCATGAACATAGCTGGTGAATTTGTAACTCCGAACGACATCACTACATACTCAAAGTGCCCATACCTGCACTTGAAAGCCTTCTTTGAGATTTCACTGTCCTTTATCCTCATCTGATGACATCTAGAACGTAGATCAATCATAGAAACCCAACATGCTCCCCTCAGCTGTTTGGAGAGATCATCTATCCTTGGAAGGGGGTAACGGTTTTTGACAGTTACCTGATTCAACCTTTGGTAGTCTATGTATTTCCTGAGACCACCATCTTCCTTCTTCACGAACAAAACTGGAGCACCCCATGGCGATACGCAGTGTCAATCAAAACCCTTCTCTATCAGATCATCAATCTGAATCCGTAACTCCCGTAACTCCGAAGGTGCCATCCGATAAGGGGCCATCGAATTTGGACAGGCACCAGGCTATAGTTCTATCCCAAACTCAACATCACGTTGCGGGGGTAGAGTCACAACCTCCTCGGGAAAGACATCGAGGAACTCTCCAACAACCTATGGAACATCCATCATCTATGTATCAGCTGGAACCACTGATAACCCGCCTAACAATGAAAGGATAGGCTTCGTGCGATGACTTCCCACCTGATAGCTCCTCTCACCAACAAAAGATACACGCTGTCCATAAACGTGGGAGAACCAGAACCTTCTTCGGAAGCAGTCGATAACGACACTAACAGAAAACAACCGGTCGATTCCTGGGATGACATCTTATGGCTGCATATGTAGAAAACAATGATCCCCAACAGATTGATGTGGTCCCAACGTCAGCCCACATCCCCGACAAACACAAGATACGCTGGTCTGGCTTCCAACTGGTGTACTCAGCAAAAGGGGTACAGAAAGTCTTTCTACATCTATACCCAAAGTGTGGGCTAGACCGGGTGCAACAAAGATGTGTGAGCTCATGAATCGAACAAAGATGAAACAAGAGTGCTGAACAAACAAATCGTACCTCGCACCACCTCTGGTCCTGCCAGAGCTGTCAACTAAGCTGCGTGCAACTGTCCATGCCCAGCTCCTCTGCCTCTCTGATGTCGACCGACTCCCCAACCACGTCCGGGTTGAGGTCCCTGAGGAGCACCCTGAGGTCGGCCTCCTCATGAAAAGTCGGCCCTCGGAAGAACAGGGTCCTGCTGGTGCTAGAAGGGCCTCATCTGTAACTGGTGCTGCTGAGGCAGGCACAGAACCTGCCCACCTCCACCGTGCTGAGCTCGGGTCAGGCACTGACTCTGAATGTGCCCGAAACCTCCACAAGAGAAAAACTTCGGTTCTGGGCTCGTGAAAAAGGGACGAGTACCCGATGATCTGAACTGGAACTGCTGAGGCCTGCTCCCTACTAGACTGAACATGAAAGGTCCTGTCACAGGAGACCTGCTACTTGATGCCTTCCCGTTCGACGAACCCAGCTGGATCCCCTCTCGTGGTGCACCTTCCTGTGAGTGCATCCCCCCTATAACCTTTGACTTCTTCTTTACTACCATGTACGTCAGAAGAGTGAAGGTGGTGACAGCATACTGGAGAGAAAGACAAAGATCCTCCTCCAAACTTCTCGCTCGAGACTCCTCATCCGGAAAGAGAACCAGATCAAAGCGTAGGAGATCCTCGAACATGATCCCCAAATATCGTACTGACATACTCCCATGCTGAAGGGAGAGTATCTCCTGCCGCTTCTCCACCTTGATCATGGAAGAAAGGAATTCCTCTCAGAACTCCTTCTCAAAGTCATCCCATGGACCTATACCTCTGACCTCTCCCAAGGTTGAGCGTCCACCACTGACATGCCGCACCTGTCAGCTGACTGACTGCTACGGGAACCCAGTACTCCCTCAGAGCACAAATCAATGTAAAAGCAATCCCTAGCTCATCAAGCCACCCCTCCGTCTCTATATCTGAAGTACTTCCCTCGTAATTCTTGAGGGTTTGTCGTCGGAATGAACAGAGAGTCTTCTGCCACTGGTTATCTTCCTCCTCTCGGTCAATCCTCAACTGCTCGACCACCTAAATCTACTAGGCCTCGGCTGTCTGAGCCACCCAGGGACATCGTCTAGGTTCCATAGCTTACAGTAAACAAATATCGCATAAGCCCAAGTAGTAAGGAAAATTTTCAAGGTTTTATTTTATCATTTTATTCAATTTATTTCCCAGAACACACAAATCAAGTAAAACATAATCATGATGATGCATGTACCTTCCCTAGGGTCTCTACCCTACAATCAATGCTGTCTCACTTGGTCGTCTGGTAGGCTTATAGTCCTTGCATCAGATCACAGGGGGCCCTAAAATCTTGTGTCCTAGCTGGTCTTCCCTGGCCTATGTCACGCACCAAGATCCGCCAACACTGTCGCCCTACCATCCCATGCAATCCTCACAATGCATAACTCCAGATTCCATCCTATCTCTCAACCATCACCTATGATACAATTCTTTCACGACACCCTCCCACTAGAGATGCCCCTCATGAGCTGGCAATGGTGAAAGTGAGATAATGACCCTCTGAGTCCCTCCTCTAGAAGGCCCTGGGGTGGTGACTAGCACCAAGGGTATGAGTTTTCACAAATATGGGAGGCATTTCCATTTTTATTATTTAAGATCGGGAAATAGGATGGGAAAAACACCAAAAGAAAAAGAAGACCAGTAAATGGAAATAAACCCAAACCAATCACACATGCATGTTTAAACAATTCTAAATCTAAGTACAAGTACAAGAAGCTCAAAAGTACAATACCAAAAGAAACAAGAGTACAACAAACTGCAACAACTCCAACTGTCCCGACTAGTAGGGTCTTGCACGACCCTGGTAGTCCTCCTGGAAACCTGAAAGTAAACATAGGGTAAGCATACAAGTATACTCAATAGGGAAACCTAACGCTCTAGTGCACAAGTTGGTAGACATCCTAATGTCCCATGAGAACAATAGAAGAAACCAAAACCTAACATGGAATTATATCCACCCAACCTCACCAGCCACACTCACCAAAACACAAAACAACAGGTAGTAGTAGTATATAAGAATAAGAGTATTGGGTACCCCACACCATTTCCCACTAGTTAGCTTGACTTCCTAACAGCGAACGTCCTGATGCTGCCGCACTCTTCCCGCCCGCACACACCTGGACCTCAAGAACCACATATCCCACCTGCACACACCTGGGCCTCACAACCACATATCTCGCCTGTACACAACTGGACCTCACATACACACATCTCGCCCGCACACACCTAGGTCTCATAAACCACAATCACATCCCCATCCGAACACACCTGGGCCTCATCATGAAGATTATTGGGAACAATAAGCCTGCCCGAAGAGTCTTGGGCTAAAACCCCCCCAATCAAAACCTACCTGAAAAGTCTTGGGTGTAAGGCCGCCTCAATCCATCACAACCTATGGAAGAAGGAGAAAAAAGGAGCTAGTAACTAAGGGGAAAACAGCCTCTCCCATGAAATGGGAGTGTTCGGCACTAAGTGCTCAACATGGGTGGGGTACGACAAAACACAAAGATACAGATATATATATGTATACCAAACACATAGCCCAACCTATGGCTTCTAAATAGAGAGACTGAGCACATGCCTTAGCACTGCTATCACGAAGCATGCATACAATGAACAACCCCAACCCCATTTAGGTTTTCATGTGTCAATAGAATTAGTTTTTTAGTTCCTTAACTACTGGGAAATTATCCGCAACCAACTATATCAATCGTTCGTAAAATGTATCCTTTCCATCCACAAATCAAGTTAGGAAAACACAAGCAACTCAAGAAAGTCCCTTCTTATTAACCAACCATCCCCATTGATTATTATTCCCGTTCCATTACCATGCCCCCCCATTCATTTACTCTTCCAATTTTATTTATTATTCACAACCCATAGTTCATTCACATTCAAACCCATCCCTGTAGCCCCACTGCCAACCACGGTAACCACAAACACATCAAAACCCATACATCATCATCCCTTTATACCATTTATTGTAGCCTCGATGCTTGTCACCAACATAGTATTCACACCATCTGTAACCAAGCCAACCGCAGCCCCGCTGCTCACCCGATCCAAAATAACCAAAAAACACTTACTTCACATAAATAAACCCCAACCAGCACCCACATGTTTATTATTTCAGTTTTTGTTCAACCGGGGTGATCAAACAAGGGTTCCAGTTATTCATTTAATCAGCCAACTTTACGTGATTAACCAATTTCTATATTCCACATGTTTCCATCCACAAAACAGTCTACAAAGATAGGGAAACATTTAATTGTGCAAGAAAAGGCCCCCAATGACCATGATTTTCAATAGGAATAAGCATATTCAATTCACAACATAATATCATAGGATATAAATAATGTAACCGCATTCACAAACTTTCCATCCACGTTATATAAGCAAGTTATTATCTTTATTAAATAGGTTCAAATGTTTTTCACATAAACCAGAGGAAACCCACCCCTCATGATGCAAAAATTAGAGAGACAAATGTAAGATAACTACCTCAATAGGTTCTGATCAAAATGCTCCCCCATATCAACTTTAAAAGACATTTGTCAGCGTCCGTCTCTTCTGTCAAATCCCAACAAAACCCCCTCGGGTGGAAGCCATGAAGGAAATGTCGAAGGGAAGACAACAGATCCAAGATCAGAAGTTCCGCCTTATTGTTGTAATCCTTTGGCCGCTGAAAAATCATAAATCAGAGCTTGTATAAAGAAGTTATGGAATAAAAGAGCCTTTGAGTCTCTTGGGAGAGCTCTGCTCAAAGGAAAAGGGGAGGAGAGGAGTGATTTGTAAAGGAGGAGAGGACCCATCCTTTTATAAGTGAGAAAACCCAAATTTCATGGTGTGTACTCAGCAATTTCACACGATCACCATGCAGCTTCCAACACTGACTTCAATGCGGAATGCGGCCGTTGACCGGTCAACACACAGTTTGAGGGTAACATGTACGCGGGGAGGGACTACACGGTGTGTAGTATGGGATACACGAAGTGTACCAATTTATTTCACGTGGCAAGGACACGACATCAACACAGTACACGGCCGTTGACCGGTCAACACACGGTTTGAGGGAAACACATGCGTGGGGAGGGACTACATGTCGTGTAGTATGGGATACACGACGTGTACTCACAAAATTATGGAAAGTTTGGGAAAAGAACATTTTACGCTCCAGAACACTTCATGACCTTATTTTTGGAAAAGTAAATGGGACGGAGAGGTCCAGGCCATTACAAAAAAAAATTATAAAAAGTTTATCATTTTTTAAATCGCAATGTCTAAATTTTCTTAGAGTGAAATTTTGGGATTTTTCAAACAAAGGTTGGTTTTTAGTGAATAGTTATAATTAATGTTTTTAAAGAAATATTTATGTATCTTTCAATAATATATAATGTTCTATTTTTTAAAAGAATTTAAATGTTAAAATTATTCACTTATATTACTAATAATAAAATTATGTTTACTTTAATAAATTGTGTAGTTCAATTTTTTATACTAACATTTTTATACTTAAAACTGAATTTTTATAAATGTAACACCCGATTCTTTTATGAGAAATATTTTGTTTTTATGTAATATAAATCATCAATGGAATCTATCACTACACACAACACTTTCTTGGCTTTCATTACACGCAATCGCAACCTTCCTCGATAGCTTGCATCATACGCAATACCGAGTTTCACTGAACAACGATATGCTATTATAATATTATTAAAACTAGCCATTATGAATAGTAGTAAACACATTTTGAAATTTTATGAATTTTATTTTTCAAAATTGACTTCATTTTTGGATTCGGAATATCGAAATTATCCTAGGGTGAAATTTTGGTATTTTTTGAAAACTTTCAATTTTTGATGAATAGTGAAAACACTGGGTTACTATTTAAAAATAGTCTTTTTATTTAATTAATTATTTATTTTAATTAAATTTATTTTAGGGAAAAATTGATACATATTACCTATATAAGATCAATGAAATTCATTGAAGTCATTTTATAATAATTTTAGACATATAAAAATTTTATTGAACTTTTCACAGTCTTTTACCCAACTCCAAGGAGAATTTGAAAATTTACATAAAAAATAATTTTACCACTTCTGTGAGTGGAATTTCAAAAATATGAGTGACATGGTTGATGTCAACAAGTAAAATGTGGTTCAATGAGATGAAAATAATTTTTGGTGAATGGTAACTTTTTACTTTTATTTACCACGGTTAAAAGTAAATAAGGTAATTAAGGGTAAACATGATATTACTATTACCCTAACACAAGTCCTAATTTTAATGGATAAGTTTAATTCGACCAAAAACAACCTTAGAAATAATATATGACCATTTAGGCCCACTTGTATTAGATTAGGACAGTTATTATTAAATTATTTAAAGAAGTGTTAAAATAGTTAAAATCAAAGTTTGATAAGTAAATAATTTTTAATATAGGGTTATAAATATGATAAATTTAGACTATAAATATTATTTATAAAGATGAAAGGTTTTCTTACATAATAGTATTTTATTTTAAATTTTTAGACATTAAAAAATTTAATTTATTTATGACACAAAGATGATGCACTAATTATCTTATTAATGAAGTTTGACATAATTGATGTTATAAATACACAAATAAATGTAATTTGAGACTTTTTATGAATTCCACTAATTTTATAGATTAATATTAAATGTTATTATTGATTTATAAATATATTTTTTGAATTAATCATTCTGTTATGATTTTCACAAAAATCAATTACCAAATATTATAAAAATTGACATAAAATAGTTTTTAGAACAAATATTATATTATTAATTGATATTTTATTCCTAAAAATATAAGGATTGGCAAAATGAATTAGATAAGGTTATATATATTAATAATAGACAAATTGGGGTTCCTTTGTCTTGTTATAGTATGTTTATTAACCTTATAGCGTAAGAACACAAGAAGACACGGTAAAAGTAAAATTATTTAACTTAACGTTAAATCTAAATGATAAGGTTAATATAGGAACCTAAACAGGTATAAATTCTATTGGCTGAGAGGATTTAGACCCATCCCCACCTTATCTTAGAAATAAATCAATTTGGTGCTATTTAAAACCGAATATGACTTTATAATAAAATAAAATTTTTAGTTTTTCCAAAGGTGCCCCTCTCCTCCTTTATAAAAGGGCACCTCCTCCCTCTCTTCCTCACACCACTTTGAGCCTTCATGATTGTCCAACCCCTGCCAATTTCTCCTCTAAACTTCCCTAGAGACATCCTAGAGGTACTTGTCTTCTTCAAATACCAATTTTAGTGCCCTAAAATGAGGTCTCAAAGAAGCGCTTCAAAGAAGAGGTAATGTCTGTTACCGATTCGTTCACCATTATTTCTTCTTCCACTTCTTCTTCCTTAGTTGTTTCATTATGAATTTATAACATTAGTATCACTAATATACTGATATGTTATTATAAGTATGAATCAACCCTATTTCACGATATATCCATCCTACGGAAAATGAAATCACCGAGCGTGCGTACGTACGGAATACCGTCTCCACGTCGTGGTGTAATCTATTTTCCACCACCACCTTACTTGGATGGGTATAATAGAGTAAAGAATGAATATATATGATTATTGTAAAGTGATATTTATTCTGAAATTGTGTACATACACTCCAATACAATTCCACGATCATGGGAACGATATCATCGCTCGTGCGTACGTACGGAATATCGTCTCCACGATGTGATGCGACTCATTCTACATGATTTTCATTGCATAATGATTACATAAATGAATTGTGTGAATAAATATGATATATATTACACTAATAACATTCTGTAAATGAGGTATCTATAACCTAAAAATAAAAATAATAATTTATTCGACAAAACACGCATAAGAACAAAAAGTAATAAACACCCGAATAACAAGTAGCAATGAAATATTACTAATAATAAGCTAAAAATATGAACATATATGATATCATAACAAAGAATATGATTCTGGAATAATTCAATGAAATTATTTAAATCATTATACAGGAGGTTCAGACACTTACAAAGCAAATCAGACCTAAGGTAAGGAAAAAATTTCACAATCTCATTTTTATCCGAGATTGTTTATACTTTGGTATTTACTAGGGTGTATTTTATCGTCCACATCCATGTTTCGTCAATATGTAATATTATTTCCATCCAACTACAATTTTTTAAATCCAATTTAACCCTTAGGTGAGTTTTTAGTAAAATATATAAAAGGAATTTTGGTCGTTTTTCATACGAGGTACTTTTTGACTTTTCCGACAAAAGTACGAGAAGAATGTTTTTTTAACTTATAAGACATGAATGGATTTTTAGAACATTATTTCCATGAAGCTTCCTTTACAGGTTTTCAAATTAATTTTTAATTAACTTATTTTAGTTTAAAATTGTATGACATGTTATGAAAGGAAAAAAATTAAAGTAGAAAGGTTATTTTCTTCAAGAATGGATTTCAAGTGTTTTATCAAAATTATTTTCCATCTAAGATAATATAGGGTTCTGTTTCTATCCCTATTGTTACATTGATTTGATTATGTTGTGATGTAATTATTTTTATGAATTCATTTATCTTATATGAATTGTTTTATGATGTTATGATGTTTAAGATTCTCATTTTTATTACATGGGTTATGCTATGATGTATGGTTTATGATTTTGTGGCACACATAAGAATGGTATCATTATGAGATGAGTGGGACCTATATCTCATCCAATGCATTGGGTGAAGATTTTATATCTCATGAGATAGACATGGCTGGAATGGTATGTTAAACAGGTTCAGTGAAACATGACTGAAAGGAGGAGTGAACTCGGTTCAGAAATGGACTCTGTCCACTAAGATAGTCTTGGAAATGAGACTTGACAAATAAGAAATGATTCTCTATGATTATGTGTGTATGCCACAAAGTTTCATGTTTTAAGTTATGATTATTGGGATTACATTTCACTACCATGATTTATCCCATGTTATTAAATTATGATCTCTTTTACAGGATAACATTTTCAAAATGTTATGTTCTTATGAATTTTATGTAATTGATATTTCTCATGTTTACCCTTACTGAGCATTTGAGCTCACCATTTTGTATTTTTTCTTTCCCTAGGTCGGGAAGAAGGGTATTAAGTACGATATGACAAAAAGGGTCTATAGATATGATGAAATAAATGGGAGAAAGTATAGATGCTTTATGAACCAGTTGTTTATGTTTCCATGTTCCTAATGACACTATACCTATACGGTCCTTTTGTGGTTTTATTGTATGTTGTAGTAAGTGTACTTCAATTTTGAAGTATTAAAAATGTATGTAAATTATGGGTCATTGTAGTTGGTATCAGAGGAAAGGTATAGTCAACCTTTGTAAACTAGGATGTGAAAGCCTTAGTTAAAATCATAAGGATATGTCTAAGCATAGAACACAATCTTAGTGTTTTAGAAATTACCATGAATAACCTATGATAAGACCTTAAGTGTGAAATTTTAATCTTGATTATGTGGTTTTCCTATAATAATTAGTCTTTCTCACACTATTCTTTTTGGTTTTAGTCAATGGATGGAACACGAAGGAACCGTGTTAATGCAGAATGCGACGGGAAATGCAATGATTGTACCCCTAAGCAACCAAACATTATGGGAGCTGGAATGCAAAATCTTGTAGCCATGCTCACACAAATTTCTCAAGCTATAAATCATGCTGGACTTCCAAACGAGCAAATGAATGAGCAAAATTCTGTTGAATCCTTAATGAGACAGCATCCACCTTCATTCAGTGGGTCTACTGATCCATTTGTTGCTGAAAAATGGATTAGTACTACTGAAAAGATATTTTCAGTTCTTCAATGTTCTAAACATGATAGAGTCATCATAGCAGTGTATCGTTTGGAAGGTGATGCTGATCAATGGTGAAATCTTATCAAAAATACGAGGCCAAGAGATGAAATTGAGTCCATGGAATGGGACAAGTTAAAAAACTTATTCTTCAATAAGTACATCCCTCTTATTCTCCGAATAGAGATAGAGAAAGAGTTTCTTGAACTGAAGCAAAAGGATGATGAATCTGTTGGTACCTATGAAGAAAATTTTACAAGACATGCAAGGTACGCTTCTGTTATTATTATCCAACTTGAGAGTAAGAATGATCGCTTCTTTAGTGGCTTAAAACTAAGTCATCAAAGGGCGTTAGCCATAAGTGACTTCAATAGATACGAGGAAATCGTTCGATGTGCTCTCAAAGTTGAGATGGAGATTGGAGTAACACATCAGTCATATGGGTTTGATAAGAAGAGGAAAATGGAATTCAGAGGAAAATCTAACAAGCACACTGAAAAGAAGATGAGCTTTCCCTTATGCTCAAAGTGTGGAAAGAAACTTGGAAGAAATTGTCTTAAGGGGATAAGAAAATTTTATAAGTGTGGAAAAGAAGGTCATCAGGCAATTTAATGTCGAAATAATGGGAAGAAGATGTCTAATGATGAAAACAAAGGAAGGGATACATAGAATGAACCTACTAGACTTCAATGTTTCAAGTTGAAGGAGATGGGGCATTATTCCAATCAATGACCAAATCCAAGGGTTGATGATGACGATCGACGTCAACCAACTCTTAAGGCTAAAGGCAAAGGAAAGTCACATGCAATTTCTATCAGTGATGTGGAGTACGATAACAATGTGGTGAAAGGTACACTTACCATCCACTCTAAAGTAGAAAATGTTTTATTTGATTCTATATCCACCCAATCTTTTATTTCTGAAGAATTTTCTAAGAGTATCACCATATTACCTCAACAATTAGATGTTGAGTTAGCTGTGACAACCCCTAATGGAACAATAGTCGCCTCAAAAGTTTATAATTCTTCTCCTATTGATGTTTGTGGGAAAGTTCTTCCTGTAAATCTTGTGATCCTTCCTATACTGTATTTTTATGAGATTCTTGGCATTGATTGGATTTCATTATATAGAGCTCATATCAATTGCCAAAGAAGGGAAGTCACATTTCATATTCCAGATCAATCTATGATTGTCTATCGATGAAAGGATGAATATAACCTTCCAGTGGAAATTTCCTCTATCTTATGGGTCTTGATTCCACTAAATGAAGGTTATTTATCTCAAATGGTTGGTGAGAAACTCATGATTAAGAATATTCCCATTGTATGGGAGTTTGACGATGTCTTTCCGGAATAATTGTCAGGTCTTCCACCAAACCGTGAAGTTGAGTTTTCAATAGAACTCATAGAGGGTGCTTTACATATTTCAAAGACACCTTATAGAATGGCCCCAATTGAGTTGCAGGAATTGAAGAAGAAACTCCAAGAGAATCTTGATAAGGGGTTCATATGCCCTAGTGCGTCACCTTGGGGAGAACCTATTCTATTTGTTATGAATAAAGATGGATCAATGAGACTCTGCATTGATTATCGAGAACCTAACAAGATCACTATCAAGAACAAATATCCTCTCACGCACATTGATGACTTATTTGACCATCTACGCGGAGCTCAATACTTTTCCAAGATTGATCTTTGTTCATGGTATCATCAATTAAGGGTTAAAAGGGAGGATATACCAAATACGGCTTTCCGTACAAGGTATGGACACTATGAATTTATAGTGATGCCATTTGGTGTTACTAATGCCCCTGCTATCTTCATGGATCTGGTGAATAGAGTCTTTATAGACTATCTTGATCATTTTGTGGTAGTCTTTATAGATGATATTCTTGTCTATTCATAGATCAAGGAAGAAAGTGAAGATCACTTGAGAATTATATTGAAGATCCTGAGAAAGGAAAAGCTTTATGCCAAATTTACGAAGTGTGAATTTTGGCTTCAAAAAGATTCATTTTTGGGTCACATAATCTCAAAAGAGGGGATATCTGTGGATCCAACGAAAATAGAGGTTATCGAAAGATGATTGAGACCAACAACAATAACTGAGATACGAAGTTTTCTTGGTTTGGCTGGATATTATCGACGTTTTGTGAAATATTTTTCACGATTATCTAATCCACTCACCAAGTTGACTCGGAAAGGAGTTAAGTTTGTTTGGATGAAGGAATGTGAAGAGAATTTCAAGGAGTTGAAAAGAAGGTTATCCAGTGAACCTATTCTCACACTACCTTGTAGTGGAGAAAAGTTTGTGATCTACAGTGATGAATCCAAGAAGGGATTGGGGTGTGTTCTCATGCAAAATGATATGGTGATAGCTTATGCCTCACGACAGTTGAAAATACATGAGCAAAATTACCCAACTCATGATTTGGAGTTATCTTCAGTAATATTTGCATTAAAGATTTGGAGGCACTACCTTTATGGGGAAAGGTGTGATATTTATACTGATCATAAAAGTTTAAAGTATATTTTCACACAAATGGAGATGAATATGAGCCAAAGAAGTTGGTTGGAGCTGACTAAGGATTACGAATTCTCAATTCATTACCACCCTGGGAAAGAAAACAATGTGGCAGATGCATTAAGTCGACAAGACCACGCTAGCTTATCCATGATGAGGATCACAAAAGATCCAATATATATGGATTTATAAAGGATGGATCTTGGAAGTATAATGGAAGGGGAAAAATCCTATCTTTCTCAAATGAATGTTCAACCATCTATACATGTGAAGATTAAAGTGGCATAGAAAGAAGATGTAGAGTTACAAAAGAAGGTGAGAAATGTACCTGAATTCTACCTTGATTGTGATGGGATAATAAAGTTCAGGAATTGGGTTTGTGTTCCTCCCATCCCAGAATTAAAGGAGCTGCTGGATGAGGCTCATAGTTCTTCATTCTCTATTCATCCAGGAAGCACGAAGATGTATAGGGATCTGAAAGTGTACTTCTGGTGGGATGGAATGAAAAGAGATGTTGCTGAATATGTCTCTTGATGCTTTGTTTGTCAGCATGTTAAAGCTGAGAGACATAAGTCTAAGGGGATGTTACAACCATTACCCATACCTGAATGGAAATGGGAAAACATCACTATGGACTTTGTCATCGGACTTCCTAAAACATCCAAAGGAAATAATGCTATCTGGGTCATAGTTGATCGTCTTACAAAGTCTGCACACTTCATTGCTATTAGAGAGGATTTTTCTCTGGATTAGCTTGCCAGGATATATGTAAAGGAAGTGGTAAGATTGCATGGAGTACCACTTTCTATTATATCTGATCGGGATCCGAGGTTTACCTCAATGTTCTGGAGAAGTCTTCAGCATACTCTGGATATAGAGTTGAGTTTCATCACTGCTTATCATCCTCAGACAGAAGGTCAGTCTGAGAGGATGATTAAAACTCTAGAGGATATGTTGAGATCTTTCTCTATATATTTCAAAGGTTTTTGGGATCAACACCTACCTTTGGTGGAATTTTCTTATAATAATAGCTTTCAATCCAGTATTCAGATGGTTCTTTATGAATCTCTCTATAGAAAGAAATACAAGACTCCAACTTGCTGGGATGAATTTGGGGAAAGAAAGCTATTAGGACCTGATCTCGTTGATGAAATGGCAGAAAAGGATAGATCTATTCAACAACACATAAGAGCAGCTCATAGTGGATAGAAAAGTTAGGCCGACAACCAAAGAAAAGACCTAGAGTTTGAAGTGGGTGATAAAGTGTTCTTACAAATATCTCCCTGGAAGAGGGTCATGATATTTGGAAAGAAGGGAAAGTTGATCCCTAGATATATTGGTCCTTTTGAAATTCTGGATTGTGTTGGGAAGGTGTCTTACCGATTGGCGCTTCCACCGAATCTCTCTCAAGTTCATGATGTGTTCCATGTATCTCTTTTGAGAATGTACATACCTGATCCTTCACATGTACACAGCTCAGAAGTTGTACCTCTGGAACAAGATCTTTCTTATGAAGAACAAACAATAGAGATTCTGGATCGTAGCGAAAAAGTCCTATGGAACAAGACCACTCTCTTGGTGAAAGTTTTATGGAGGAACCACCAATTAGAAAAGCTACATGGGAGCTTGAGGATATGATGAGGGAGATGTATCCTCATCTATTTGTTACAAAGTGACAAATTTCGAAGGCGAAATTCATTTTAAGGGTGTAGAATGTAACACCCGAGACCTATATGAGAAATATTTTTATTTTATGTTATATAAATCATCAAAATAATCTTTCACTACACAAAACAATTTCTTGGATTGCTTTACACGCAATCGCAACCATCCTCGATAGCTTGCGTCATACGTAATACCGAGTTTCACTAAACAACGATATGCTATTAAAATATTATTAAAACTAGCTGTTATGAATACTAATAACCACTTTTTAAAATTTTATAAATTTTATTTTTCAAAATGGACTTCATTTTTGGATTCGGAATATCGAAATTAGCCTAGGGTGAAATTTTGGTATTTTTCTGAAAACTTTCAATTTTTGATGAATAGTGAAAACACTGGGTTACTATTTAAAAACCGACTTTTTATTTAAATAATTATTTATTTTAATTAAATTTTTTTTAGGGAATAATTGATACATAATACCTATATAAGTTCAATGAAATTCATTGAAGTCATTTTATAATAATTTTAGATATATAAAAATTTTATTGAACTTTTCACCGTCTTTTACCGACCTCCTAGGAGAATTTACAAATTTACATAAAACTTAATTTTACCACTTTTGTGAGTGGAATTTCATAAATTTGAGAGACACGGTTGATCTCAGTAAGTAAAATGTGGTCCAATGAGATGAAAATAATTTTTGGTGAATAATAACTTTTTATTATTATTTACCACGATTAAATGTAAATAGGGTAATTAAGGGTAAAAATGATATTATTATTACCCTAACACAGGTACTAATTCTATTGGATAAGTGTACATCGACTAAAAACAACCTTATAAATAAAATATGACCATTTAGGCCCACTTGGATTAGATTAGGACATTTATTATTAATTAATTTAAAGAAGGGTTAAAATAGTTAAAATCAAAGTTTAATAAGTAAATAATTTTTACTATAGGGTCATACATAAGGTAAATTCGACTATAAATATTAATTAGAACGATATAAAGATTTCCTACATAATGGAATTTTATTTGAAATTTTTAGACCTTAAATAATTTAATTTATTTATGACACAATGATGATGCAATAATTATCTTATTAATAAAGTATTGACATAATTGATGTTATAAATACCCAAATAAATGTAATTCTAGACTTTTTATGAATTACACTAATTTTATAGATTAATATGACATGTAATTATTGATTTAATTAACTTTTTTCGAATTAATAATTCTGTAATGATTTCAAAAAAATCAATTACCAAATAGTATCAAAATTGACATAAAAACATTTTTAAGACAAATATTATAGTATTAATTGTTATTTTATTCATAAAAATCTAAGGTTCGGCCAAATGACTCAGATAAGGTTATATATATTAATAATAAACAACTTGGGGTTATTTTGGCTTGTTATGGTATGTTTATTATCCTTATAGTGTAAGACCACAAGAAGACACGGTAAAAGTAAAATTATTTATCTTAAAGTAAAATCTAAATGATAAGGTTAAAATAGGAACCTAAACATGTCTAAATTCTATTGGATGATATTATTTCGACCCATACCCACCTTAGCTTCGAAATAAATCAATTTGGAGCTGTTTAAAACCGAATATTACTTTATAATAAAATAATATATTTTTTTCCAAAAGGGCCCCTCTCCTCCCTTATAAAAGGGCACCTCCTCCCTCTCATCCTCACACCACTTTGAGCCTTAAAGATCAGCCAAAACCTACCAATTTCTCCTCTCCACTTCTCTAGAAACAACCTAGATTTCCTGTTATTCTTCAAATACCAATTTTAGTGCCCTAAAAGGAGGTCTCAAAGAAGCGCTTCAAAGAAGAGGTAATGTCCGTTACCGATTCTTTCAACATTATTTCTTCTTCCACTTCTTCTTCTTTAGTTGTTTCATTATGAATTAATAAAATCAGTATCACTCATATACTGATATGTTATTATAAGTTTGAAACAACCATATTTCACCATATATCCATCCTACAGAAAGCAAAATCACCGAGCGTGCGTACGTACGGAATACCATCTCCACGCCGTGGTGTAATCTATTTTCCACCACCACCTTACTTGGATGGGTATAATGGTGTAAAGAATTAATATATATTATTATTGTAAAGTTATATTGATTATGAAATAATATACATACACTCCAATAAAATTCCACGATCATGGGAACGATATCAACGCTCGTGCGTACGTACGGAATACCGTCTCCACGATGTGATGCGACTCGTTCTACATGATTTTCATTTCATAATGATTATATAAATGAATTGAGTGAATAAATATGATATATATTACACTAATACCATTCTGGAAATGAGGTATCTATAACCTAAAATGAAGAATAAGAATTTATTCGACAAAACACGCATAAGAACAAAAATTAATAAACACCCGAATAACAAGTAGCAATGAAATATTACAAATAATAAGCTAAGAATATGACCATATATGATATCATAACAATGATTATGATTCTGGAATAAGTCAATGACATTATTTAAATCATTATACAGGATGTTCGGACACTTACAAAGCAAATCAGACCTAAGGTAAGGGAAAAATATCACAATCTCATTTTTATCCGAGATTGTTTATAATTTGGTATTTACTGAGGTGTATTTTAGCATCCAAATCCATGTTTACTCAATATTTAATATTATTACCATACACCTAAAATTGTTTAAATCCAATTTTACCCTTCGGTGAGTTTTTATTAAAAGATATGAATGGAAGCTTTTGTCATTTTTCGTACGAGGTACTTTTTGACTTTTCTGACAAAAGTACGAGAAGAATGTTTTTTTAACTTATACGACATGAATGGATTTTTAGAACATTATTTCCATGAAGCTTCCTTTACAAGTTTTTAGGTTTATTTTTAATTAACTTCTTTTAGTTTAAAATTGTATAACATGTTAAGAAAGGAAAAATGTTTTTAAAGTAGAAAGGATATTTTCCTCAAGAATGGAGTTCAACTGTTTTATCAAAATTATTTTCCATCTAAGATAATTTAGGGTTCTGTTTCTATCCCTGTTATTACATTGATTTGATTATGTTGTGATGGAATTATTTTTATTAATTCATTTATCTTATATGAATTGTTTTATGATGTCACGATGTTTAAGATTCCCATTTTTATTACATGGGTTATGCTATGATGTATGGTTTATGATTTTGTGGCACACATAAGAATGGTATCATTATGAGATGGGTGGTACCTATATCTCCCTCCAATGCGTTGGGTAAAGATTTTATATCTCATGAGATAGACATGGCTGGAATGGCAGGTTAAACCAGTTCAGTGAAACAGGAATGAAACGAGGAGTGAACTCGGTTCAGAAATGGACTTTGTCTACTAAGATAGTCTTGGAAATGAGTCTTGAATAATAAGAAATGATTCTCTATGATTATGTGTGTATTCCACAAAGTTTCATGTTTTATGTTATGATTATTGGGATTACATTTCACTACCATGATTTATCCCTTGTTATTAAATTAAGATCTCTTTTGCTGGATAAGATTTTCAAAATGTTATGTTCTGATGAATTTGATGTAATTGATATTTCTCTTATTTACCCTTACTAAAAATTTGAGCTCACAATTTTTTATGTTTTCCTTACCCAGGTCAAGAAGGAGGGTATTAAGTATGATATGCCAAAAAGGGACTATAGATATGATGAAATAAATGGGAGATATTGTAGATGCTTTATGAACCAGTTGTTTTTGTTTCCCAGTTTCTAAAGACACTATACCTATACGGTCCTTTCGTGGTTTTGTTATATGTTGTAATAAGTGTACTTCAATTTTGAAGTATTAAATATGTATGTAAAGTATGGGTCGTTATAATAAAATACTATTCTTCCTTGAATTTTGCATTTTATTGTTAAAATAATTCTACCACTTTTATAAATTGAATATTTAAAAAGAGTCTATATTTAGAAATCAATCGGTATAATATTTTTTAATACATCTTTTTCATTTATAGTAATTATGAATTGTGGAAATATTAAATAATTGTCACTAGGGTATGGGTAAACTGGGTAATCATGTATTATCATTATATGATAATGACTGATAAAAGATCCAAACACATTAATATATCATATATTATGAGTCATGTTTAGAAATTAACATCTATGTTTTGAAAATGTGGACAATTAGGGCCATACTTATTTGATTTTTCTTTTTATAATATTTAAGTAAATGGTATAGATAAAAAATACCAATTTCATAATTTTATTATCCATAATATTTTTTGACAAGAATAAAAAAATAAATTCTTATTTATAAATAGTTATATTAAAGATAATTTCTCATACTAGTAATTTATTTATAATTTTTATTAATGACATAATTAGCTTAAATACCTACCCAACATCGACGTAATATTTATAAAAATAATAGAAAAAACAAGTCACAAAATATTAAAAGTAATATTATTTTAATTAATTAATGTGTTTCATGAGTTTTGTAGATAAATAAAACATGTTAGGTATTTTTATATTATTATATTTAAATTGCCTTTCTATTATGTTATTTTCAAAGACAAATTAAATGAATAGTTCCAAAATTGACATTAATGATACTTTATAATAAAAAAAATTTAATTAAATTATTAGAAATTTATATAAATATTATTTTCATCTAAATTATTAGGATGTTGTTTAAAATATATACCATTATCTATTTATTTTATAATATTCATTTTATAGTAATTATCATTACCCCGAATGAGTAAAAAAATTGTTACTACTGTAATTGTGAAAAAGGTTATCATGGGATTAAAAATAATAAAAGGGTAAAAACAAATTTAAACATGTTTAATTTTACTATATTTGATTATTTCAACCCTTCTTCATCATATCTTAATTATATTTCAATTTGGTAAATTTTTCCCATGATAAATAATTTATATTAAATTAATACGTTTTGAAAATATTAGATTACCCCACTCATATCTTATAAAAGGGTACACCCCCCTATAATTTTCACAAATAAAAAGGATTTTTGTTTAAAATAACATTCCAAATACCATATCATAATACGTAAACCCCTTCTAGAGGTCTTCCTTTAGTTGGAATTCCTTTCTTAGAGTTCTTAAGGTCTAAAAGAATAGAGATTTTATATAGAAGATTTATAAATTTTACCCGAATGTTTTAGTTTTATGTCTTCATATGATTCCCTAAAATAATATTCAACCTTGAAGATACAATAAAATTTATTCCTACTATGTAATTATATATATTATTTTTTAATTTAATAATATACATTAAACTCAGCTTCCATCAATTAGAATATGAAACCATCATTTCTTTGTACGGAGGACTAC
Source organism: Viscum album (assembly GCA_963277665.1). NCBI lineage: Eukaryota > Viridiplantae > Streptophyta > Magnoliopsida > Santalales > Viscaceae > Viscum > Viscum album. Next base: position 164,569,690 of record OY728165.1, on the reverse strand, counting down.
CGCCTTGTTAACTAATATAATTAATCTTCCACCGACACATAAAAACAATATTTTAGATGATTAATTTTAATTTTATATATTTTATCCATTAATTGTTCAAAATTTTATAAATTAAATATATCAAATATTTTCTGATCTTTCCATTCATTGAAAAATTATAATGTCGTTCATCTCTACTTGTAGATTACCTCCTCTATAAAGCTATGTGATTTATTTTTCATTACCTCATCACATGGATGGTGTATAAAATTGTATCTATAGAAATAATTATATATTTATTATATAATTATAAATTTTTAATGATAAAATAATTCTTTCCTTCTTTCCATAGTGATCATTCAAAAATGGAAATGTTACTCATGCATAGGTACAACCCACTATCTCATTAATTTTTATGTATTTTATTTTTCATAGCCATATCTTGGGATGAGTTTTGAAAGTATTATTTATATAATGAAATAATAAATATCTAGAGATTATTAATCTATATATGTTGTATTAATAACCTCATTGAACATATTTAACCTACCAATGTCATTTAGAAAAATATTCCAAATATCATCTAAATGTCTAAAATGAACATACTTTACTAAGATAATAAATATTACATGGTAATTGATAAAATAAATGGAATAATACACATTGAAAAAGTTCTGAATAATTTTTAAAATTAAAATAATTTTATTATTTTGGAAGATAAAAAACATACGAGTCGGACTAGAGGTATGAGATACTTTACAAGAAAAATAGTTTTGTATTATCTTTAATTATTTATTTAGTATATATTTATCATCAATGATCATATTCATAAAATTACACTATGTTTTTATTTATGTGTAAATTAAAGAAATTTTATGTCCCATTGGACTTTTTTTTTGAGGTTTTCAAAACTAATATTTTTATGTATTGACATTGCTTACAAAAAAAAATAATTTTTTAATTCAAATGTATAATGTATGAAAATTTTATTTATCACTGTTGTAACCATTATATTATTTTAGGATTCCATTAAAATATTACATATATTTTTAAAAGAAAAATAAATCTTCTCTATGTTTGGGTTATTTTTTAGAAGGGTTTTAATTGAATGGATATTCTAATATTGTTAAATGTTTTCCTTATAATTGAATGTAATATTTTTATAATCTTCTAATATTTAAAGTGTTATGATTATGTTATAGTGATTTAAAATTTCTTATAATAACATCTGGTTATTTTATAAAACAAGTGTCGATAGTTCCATTATAAAAATGTATGTGTGGTTTTATTATGAACCAAGAATCGTTGGTAACATTATAAACTAAGGACCGATGGGTTCTTTATAACACTCTAATGTAGTTGGTAATGATAATGATGGATGTTGACCATGGAGGTTATCTCATTTGAAAGAATAAAAATGATTTTCCAAGTTACATATATGAGTTATATATTCTTTCTATGTATTTTCACATAAATATTCAGATTTCATAGGGTAGGTTATTAAAAATATTCTTAATGGAATTTATAAGCTTCTTTTCCAGGTGAGATGTATAACCATTATTTGAAATTTTTTTGAGCTTATCATTATTTAAATGGAACCATTATTTGTTTTTTCTATCATATTTTTAAACGAAAATTTTTATAAAATAATTTTCATAGAAAAGTGGATCCATTGAGTAAGAAAAAGATTATTTTGAGCCAATAATTTATTTTGAAAAATATAAATTATTATGAGTTTTCAAAGACTAATGTGTTTCTTTATTTTTTTTATATCCCATTCCTTCATTTTATAACCATAACACGTTTTAAACTATTTTCCTCTTAGGATTAATGATTATTAGGGACCAATATGAGGGAATGATATAATTTTAAATATGTGTCATGAAAAATAAAACTTCTTACATAATAATATTGTGTGTGTGGAAAAAATAGATACAAGGAGGAAGTGTCCCATTTATGATTTAATATTTATTTACGTAACAGTTATAGCCAAATTATTTTAAACCCTAAACCATAAAAATACTTAAATTTATAAAAATCAATTCATGATAAAAAACTCAATATTATGTAATGATTAAGGTCCGGTGATTATCTAATATATCAAAATATTGTTTGGGAAATATATGATATTAAGATATATTAATGTGAGGCAAACTTCTGTGATATGGATAACACCATGGGTTTATAAATTTTATGTTGATAAAAAATTGAAGTATTAGAAAAACAATGGAGGTTTGAATTTATTGATATATAAGATGATTAAAATAATTGTTGGATACATTTAAGAAAATATTACACTTGGTTTTATAATGGGTTTTAGAGAAAAATTAATATTTTCAGAAGAATGTCTTCAGATAATTTTCACATAATTTTGAATGTATTGTTAATCTCATGGTTTTATATGATATTTTATATTTTGGCATTTTTTAATCATTATATTTTTGAAACATATATTTAATTTTATAGATAACCATGTGATTGAAATGAGATTTGGTGATTTAGTAATTAATGTTATCATGGAATAAGATTACATTAATTTTAGTGGTAAATATATGATTAAGGTAAACAGAATATTATGATATTTTAATTGAGGGATAAAAGTTGAATTATCTTATTGAATAATATATGATTTTCATATGATCATAAGTTGATTCAGGTTGTTTAATGAAAATATTATCATAATTTGGTGATTATATGATTGTGGAATATAATGTTTTGGGAATATGACTTTATGAGTGGCTAATGTTTATTTGAGATAAATGTATATTTAATATCATAAGAAATTGTGAGAAAATATTATTATTTATTAGGGTTGAAACTTGGTTAGAAATATTTTTCAATAATTATATGTTCATTTATTAATCTAATGATCTAACTTGAATTTTTTGAATTATTGTTGAGGCATTAGTGATTAATATTGTTTTTTTTTCATATGAAGGTTTTTTTCATTTTGGGAATCATCTTATCTTATAAAAACAATTAAGGTTTTAGTTTATGTTGAAACAAAATAAGAATATAGTTTCCTCAATTTCAGTATTATTTTATCCCTATGAAGGTGATTTTTGTATGATAATCATGAAAATTTTGTCTTGAAAACTCATTGTTTGGAGAGAAAGATGAGATTGTGGGGGAAATTTATTAAAATGATAAATATTATTTTTCATGTATGTAAATTTACTTATTTTCTTATTTTAAATGCTAAATAAAATACACAGATATTGGATAGTAATCTGGGGAAAATTCTATCCAATCATGTTTATTTCTGAGGAATTAATGGTATTTTTGTACCACAATGTTTTATGGTTATATGGTGGTTAACATTCTCATGATCATTAAATTTTTGTAATCAATGATCTCTATCACTATCCATTTTTATTCAGACAATACACCTTTATTTAATGTCTATATTTTTTCTTCACAATAATGTTATCATAGTTGGAAACCTAGTATGTCTGATTATAGACTTCCTTAATTATTTTCATTAACTTCAAGTGGATATTTTATTAACCCTTATTATAATGTTCGATTTCATAAAAGTTATTTTTCAAATATAAAACCATTCATAAATAAGATAAATTTAAAAAATTTAAGTGTGAATTCATTAAATGGGGGAGAATGTAACAATCTTAAATTTTAAAATAAGAACATCATTTTTTATAGAGTGTATGACATGGACCACTAAGATTAAAGGAACCATGAAATATTACTACTTTAATATGTTAGATATAAAATAATTATCAAATTAATAGTTATAAATGTGATTAAATTCCTTATAATATATATATATATAATGTTTGTACAAATTACAAATGAATTGACTATTTTTATTAGAAATAATAATTCTACTTATTAGTAAACTATTTTTATGTTTTAAAACAATGATTCATTCAAAATTATTTTTATTTGTTTTTATGACAGTATAATATAATTAATTTATACCAAATTTGGGGATTTTAATTTATAAAAATTGTAAATTTTGTTAAATTATCATATAAAAATTTACTTAGAGTGACTTTTAGGGATTTTTCAAAAAAGATTGATTTTCTAGTGAATACTTACAAATAATGTTTTTAAGGGAAACCTATATTTTATATAAATTTACAAAGACAAATTTTATTTGAAATTAGATTAGAAGTGTAATTAGTTATATTATATTATTCACAGTCTAATTAAGTTCATTTGAATCAATTTTATGACTGAGTTTGGTATAAAAATATGTTTATACCATAAAAGGAATTTGTTTGAAATGTATTTCTCATTATGTTTTTCATTGTAATCAGAAATTTATTTATACCAAATCAAGATATTAAATAAAAAATAATTTATTTTATATTTTTAATAGTAATTCCATTTTTTAAATATTTACCTTTTATTTTTGGTCATTACGAATAGTAACAATAATAAACAATTGTCACCACGGTAAGGGTAAATTGGGTAATTAAGGCAATGTACCATATGAAAAGTATGAAAACATGTCCCTAATAATATAAATTATCATATTATATGAGTTAATTTCAGATATCATCATTCATGTTTTGATAATATAGAATATTGGATCCAAATTCATTTTATTTTTTCCATTAAAATATTTAAGTAAAAGATAAGGTAAAAAATTTCACTTTCATTCTTTTAATATATATTATATTTATAGATAGGGATAAAAACAAATTATATTCATTTATATGTGGTTATTTTGAAGATAAATTATTTTTTATCATGTAAATTTATTTATAATTTCTATTATTGAAATAATTACAATAAATTCTTCTGAAATCCTCATATAGTATATATTAAATTAATTGAAAAAAGTAAATGTCAAAAAAATAGTCAAATTTATATGATTTCAACGATTTATTGGATTAATTTTCTTAGATAAATAAAAAAAGTTAGAGATGTTTTAAATTATTAAATTTAAATTCTTTTGTAGTCATGTTATATTCAATGTCAAATTAAATGAATAGTTCGAAAATAGACATCAATTATATATTAAAATAAAAAAGATTTTACTAAATTATTAAAAAAATATTAAAAAATATTATTTATTAAAATGATTAGGATATGGTATAAAATATCAACAAAAAACCATTTATGTGATTAGTTTATTTTTATAGTAACTATTTAACTACTAAATAGTAAAAAATATTTTTATCGTCTTAATTGATAAAAAGGTTTATAGGGGTTAAAACAAAAATATAAGGATGAAAACATAATATAAAATTGTAAATGTTGTATTTTATTTTATTATTTATACCCATAATCATCAAATATTAGAAATATAACGTTTTTGTTCCTTACATAGATGATAAATAATAAATATTAATTTATTAATTTAAGAAATTCTAAGAGATCCCCTCCCATATCTTTTTAAATGGAACCTCACCTCTTCTATTATTTATTTTTTAAAATTCATTTTATTTTTAAAATACCTAACAAAATACCGTATTATAACTTCTATATTAATTATATTCGTATTTATTTAGGAATAATACTAACATCAGAGGGCTAAAGGTGTAAATAAAAAAGGATTTTATGAAGGAGAGGTATAGATTTTAACCTAATGTTGTTGTTTCATTTATTTTTCACATCATTAAAATATTATGAACGAGTTATAATATAATAAAATAATTATATCACATATAATTATATGTTATTATATTAATTTAATAACCTAAACCAATCTCTCCTTCTATCCAATGGGAAACAAAACCATCATTCATGTGTATCGTAGACTATAACCACATGAACTGAGGAAATTCATATACCATCCTCTACTATGATATATTTTTATGATGACTTATTTAATTTATAATAATAATATTCATTATATATTTATAATTCTATAAAATTAATATATCATTTATTTTCATACCATACCATTCATTGAAAATGATAAAGTCGTTTGTGCGTACATGTGGATGACCACCTCTACAAAGCAATGTGATTAATTTTTCATTACCACTTCACATGAATGATATATATAAGTGTATTTAAATAAATAATATGATATTTATTATATAATTAAACTTTTTAATTATAAAATATTAGTTATCTTATTTTTATAATGGTTATTGAAAAATGGAAAAAATTCCTCATTTGTACATATGGTCTGCCATCTCTATGACTATAACGTATTGATTTTTTTGTAAAAATATTTAATAATTTATTTGAAAATTATAATTGATATAAATATCATACAAATATCCTAATTATTTTTCATGATATTATGCAATAATGACATCTTTGATCGTAGTCAACATTTTGAATTCATTTTTGGAAATACAAAAAATATCATCAAAATGTCCTTCATTATCTTAATTTATTATGTGATTAAATATAACCTAGTAATAGAAAAAATAAAATGAATAATAAAGTTAAAACATGTTAATAAGAAATTAAATAATTATTACAAGTTTATTATTTCAGTAGATAAGGAATATACGAGATATACTTGTGGTATGTGACATTGTACACTAAAAAAGTTATTTTAAATATTTTTAAATATTTATTTTATAAATATTTCACCTTTTTTCCATATTCATATTAATATTTTAAAAATTTATTTATATGTACATAATGTATATTTAATTATTTTTTTACTATCTTTAAAATGTTTTCAAAAGGAATCAATTTATATATTGAATTTAATTTCAAAATACAAAAAAATGTTCACTTTTACCATATATGAAATCAATAGTTTTTTCCCAACACCATAATAATTATTTGATGTCTCAATTCCTTTAAAATATTTCATGTCTTATTAATAAAACTCTACTCATCTATGTTTTGGTCTGTTAGATCCCCGTTTTTAAGGTACTTAATATTTTACTCTCAGTCAATTTTTTTTCAGTTTAAATTCTTGATTACAACCTAATTTTAACTCCCCCAAGGTTATTGGGGTATAAAGGGTGTACGGGGAATGAAAGAATCATATAACCCAGATTTTAGGGTAAATAATGTCCTCACATGTGGTCAGAAAAAACAGTGATGGGTAGGCTGCATAATTACCTCTAGCCATATGATGTTGGATAGTGGAGTGATACATGATGAAAATATAGAAAGAACTATGAAATTCAGGGTGCAATATTTTGTGGGAAACTACAAACATTTGATAGGTGAGTATTATGTGCTTTGAAAAATATTAGTAAAACTGTGGATTCAAATCATCTGGGGTGTCCCTTTACTACAAAAAAGGGAACACCATTATCGTACACTTTGGCCAACTGTACAACCAAACCATGTGACCTATGGATTATTGGTAAATTAAAATTTTCACTCATTTTACCCTTTATTTGAATCCATATTTTCCTATTTCTTCTACGGATAGCTGATCATCCAATTTGGAGCATATCTTGATGCCTAAACTTGGATTGGAGTGACCGTATCTATTTGAGTTCAAAATTCAGATCCATTCATCACTTTGGATCCACATCAGTTGGATGTTAATCCCTTTTGTACTATAATCCTTTGGTTTTTTATAGGATGCACTATTTATGTGAAAGATAATATTGCAAATATATATATTCTTTATATATTCATCAACCTTATCCTAATTTTATTCAAATCATAGGTTTATATTGGACAAGATATCCACTACAATCCTACACAAGGTCATATCATTTTTTCATTCAATATTGAAGTGTTTATATATATTTTATTATGTTGTGCACCAATTTTTTAGAGTGATTCCCTTGAAATGGAATTTGGTCTATGAATTTAATTGATAGGTGAGACCTACAGATTTAATGGAACACTTTGATAGTTTCATAGAGGTCACCTACAGAGAATTGGAACCACCCAGTTAGTTGTGGTGTTTAGTTAATTGGACCACTATAGATGGAATTTATTTTGGATACTTATTTATTATGATTTCCTCCTACACGAAGATGTTCAATAATTAATATTCAATTGTATTTGAATTGAATTTTATTTTAATAGTGATATGAAGTGTTAAATTAATTGATAAATAAAAGGGAATCTAAGACATCTCCCTAGAATCATTCCAAGTAATTATTTTATTAATCGTCGAATTCCCCTTATAAAGAAATTCACATGTGTGATAAATGTTGTGATAAGCCTTCCGAGCGTAGCCCATTGCTTGAGTCACTTTATTATATGACTTTAGAATGAAATGATCTTAGTGAGGAACATTAATTATTTAAGTAAATTTATTGAATGCATATATTACTTATGTGACACAAGGGTTCACAAACAAAATTCATGGATGGCGCCATTTGGGCCCGACTTGGATTTCACTCGAGTGAAACTTGGACCCCTTATGAATACCCATGGATAGCCATAGAGGAATGTTGATCATATAGTCTATGGTTTATTCATGGTCTCCCTTAGTAGACCACCAAGATAGACTTGAATGGTAGTGTTGTTACACCACAAATAAAGATATTCCAGGATTCCAATGAGTTATTCCTAGGATGGGCTTATAAGGTATTGGTTCATGTGACACCTATAGCGATACATGGATTCCAGATTAAGAATTCCAACAACATGATCAAGTTATTAAATAATTAATTATGAACTTTATAATGAAATATTATAGGAATGGATGATTATTTAGTGATATTATGTCTAGGTTGAAGTAGGGAAGAGGGGACACGTGTCCATGGGAACTCAGTCCTTTATGGGTTGTTTACATTAAGTACCACCTTTAAATATTTTAGTACTGCATGCATGCTATTTTTGTTATATATATTCACCAAATGAATGGAATTATAACATTGGATGGTTTCCTACTAGAATTATATCTCAAACACTATTCGGGACTCTGATGGGTACCCACACAAACTATATGATTGCAGGTATGGATAAAGGAAATTTTTCTGCTGTGAGGTCTTGATTACTACTTAGGAGCATGAGAGAATGGGGATAAACATAGGATTATGATGCTGGATGGGTTGTTTTTGGAATTTTTGTACTTTTTTTCACTTATTGATCACCATCCCTATATACATATTATGGATGATTTATTAGACACATGACCTATATCATCATCTTATGTATATGATATTCTTTTTAATATGATTTATAAATTAACATCTTGTTTATTTATCATCTATATGATTGATTTAATTCATAATCGACATATTTGATATTGTATTTCAATTTTGTAATACTCTGGAGATAAGGGTATACTTTCCCCACTAAGACACATTGGACCTTACTACTAGTCGGCATCCTTTGGAATTTGGGGAGAGCATTTGAGGGTATCTGGCCAACCGAGCATGGGGAACCTATAGTGGAATCTATGTTCTGGAAATTAGAAGGTGTTATGAGATAACACTTTGTAGTTTTTTTTAATATTTTGAAATAAAAAAAGTGATTGGAAGGAATGATAATTTTTTAATGAGTTGTGACTGGTCCTAGATGTCCCACATATAGGAAAATCCAAATTTTCCTAAAATTGAATTGATATATTCCTGATATTTAATATTATAGTTGATTTGATTTCACTATTCGGTGTTTCACTTTAGACTATGTTATAATTATTTATATGATTTTTTGTTTTATTTTGTTGCAACCTTAGTATACGATGGTATTCCATCACCTGAATGATTTATGCATGTGTTATAATACACGTTCCACACATTATGCCAATACATATAGGATGTATTTAAAAATTGCATGATTATGTGATATGTTCCTTGATACTTATACCCAATATAGTTATATGTATTATGGAATGTGTTATGGTGTGTATTAGGTGGGTTCCATAATTTGGGTCACAATAAGCATCTATCCCTATAGATTGTAATTTGGTGAACCATTAGTTTTAACCATTTTAACAGAAATTTTTATAAAATAAAATTGATTATATAAGGATAAAATTAAAGTAATTTTTTTTATAGAAGGTAACTTAACATAGATCCAACCATAGTATTGGCTAGTATGTAGTATATATTTACTATATATGATGTGTAGGATGCCCAAAAATGTCTCAAAGAGTAGGAATATGGATGTGTTTCCTATATATGATGTCTTCTTCCAATAATATTTCAGTATCGCAGCTTTTAGTTTCTAAATTTGTTAATAATCATATTTGATAAATTTTTATGGTATTGTAGTGGAATGACACCATGATGAACTCTATTTATATGCCATGAAGACGGTGACAACCCCATGCCGAAGGTAGTGGGGCTTGGGCTACCGGTGGATCCTCTTTTTCTTCCAGCTGGGACACCAGTAGTTGTACCAGACCTAGGCACTGAGGAATTATTCGATGAGGGATTTAATTGATTCAGGTAGACTATTCTGGGGATAACCGCAACCTATGACAAATATGGAAGAGTTAACACATGAGTTCTAGTAGTAGAATCCATACACAATTTTTATGGATGGGTAAATAAAGGATATGTAGTCATGGCTAGAGGAAATTTTATCCATCATTAAGATATTATTAATGCCTACAAAAAGGTGGGTAAAACTCTATACTTATATGTTGTGTTATTCAACCCTGAGAAGGTGCAATGATATTAATCAGAAATATCATTATTGGGATATGGCATGGAGGATATTTTCATATGTAATTCTATGTTTACATCAATTCTTAGACATTGAGGACTGATAGAGCCGGAGAGTTCAAGAACATGGAGTGGGGAGAATTTTCAATTATAGATTATTCAGACTGTTTTATTGAGCTTCTATTCTTTAAACCTATTCTGATGGGTGATAAGTTCTCTAAATAAAGGTGATTAGAGGATGGTATAAGGTATGAAATATGTTTTCAAGTGAAATTATTTCCGATCAAAACAATTTATGTAATAGTGAATTAGGATCATATCATAGAGGGAAACCTAAGAGAGGATGAGGGTGAGAGAAAAAGTGGTTTGGAATTTATATCTAGTCATACATTGACTGATAGTAGGAAGCATCATCTAGAGGATCTGTGTGGAAATGCTAGAAGCTAGAGCACATACCTAGGTATCTAGATGAGACACCACAAGTGCAGTATACCAAGGCATATGAGACCTCAGTTCATAGGGTAACCAGTCGAGTGCCACCACTAATGTAATATGGGTCACCTATAGTTATTTTGTAGAATGTTTCCTCTAGTGACCAATGGGAGAGGGACTACACCGACTCCATGTACAAGAGAAATTCCTTTAGAGTAACATTATGAAAGAATCTAGCGTAAAAATAGCTGATCAAGATGAGGTGGTGGTCATGTCTATGTTATTCATACCCAGAATTTACATCAACAATATAGTGATTCTACTCAGGGTGTCCAGACAATATTACATGGTGGAAATTCAGGATAGATATATATAAGGGAACTGACACATATGGAGAATAATATTGGGAATTTTAATATGAGAGGTACTATAATAGCATCCTATAATTTAACATCTTTTTTTTAAATATGTCACTTTTTCATTGATTTATATATATTCCCACTATGGAGATCCTTTCGCTTAGAGTTCATTATTCTAATGTCCTTATAATGTTTAAAAACTCTTTGGGGAATAAAACGGAAATTCACATCATTGTAGGTAGTTCCCCCTCTTAGATTGGATGGTGTTAATTTGCATGTTACCTATTTCTATTAGAGATTAAGGGAATTGGTATCATTCTTGGGACAAACTTGTTGGTACCCTTTTATGAATTCATTGATCTCTATCCCACATGGTGACCATTCTACCATGATAGGGTGGGGAGTTTATTAAAAATGGTGAATTTGATGCCTAGGTGAGTTGAGATAGACCTAAGCATCATGGGGTGCGTGGGATGGCATCCCATAATATTATTTACTATCTAGATGACCAGGTAACACATCAATCATATATCCTTCCAGTGTTTGGTCTTTGTAGGTATGTTTTCTCAGATAAATTTAATGGAATACCTCTAATGAGAGTGGTTGAGTTATCTATTGAGATAGTCTTAGGAGGTACAATAGTATACATTCCTCATTATAGGATGTCTGCTAATGAGATGAAAGAGATCAAGAGGTAGCTAGAGGCTCTTGATCCAAAGGGGTTTATCCAACCTATTACTTCTCCGTAGAGTTCACATGTCCTCTTTTAGAAAATGGAAAACGAAAATCTTAGTCTATGTGTGGATTAACCGAAATTGTACTAACTGGTGATTAAGAACCAGAATCCTAAACTGTATATAGATGACCATTTTTATCAGAATTTAGAAGCTCTGGTATTCTTAGAAATTAATTATAGATTTGGTTATCATCAGGTGTGGGTTTTACCCTAAGACATACCTCGCACAAATTTTGTTGAAGTTGGTATGCTCTAAATTAGTATTTGGTGATGTCGTTCAGTCTCACAAATGCTCTTATAATCTTCAGGGAACTGATGAAATGAGTCTTCTATCCTTATCTGGACTCTTTTTTCGACGTATTTATGGATGATTTATTAGTGTATTATCACACATGACATGATCATTTTAAATATCTTGAGATCATCTTGAATGCACTAAGAGCGAATAAATTATTTGATAAACTCACAATGTACCACGTTTGGATGGATTATATTCACTTATTAGGTCACCTTATCTCATAGATAAGAGAATCATTGACCAAGATAAGGTGAGATCTTTTGTTTCATGGAATCATCCAAATAAGTTCTTTGAGGTATGGAGTTTGTGGGGGGAAAACTCAATATCCTAATAATTTTATACTGGAATTATCACTCCTAGAAGTTCTTCTCGTAAGCGTGAATAATATGGGTGAAAATTATATATGTTAATATTACTTTTATTCATCCTTTCAAATGATGAAATGGATATTGACCTCATCCGCAATATTTATTTTTCTAGAGCTAATAAAGAGTTACACCATTTACTATGATGCATCATATAGTAGACTCAACATGATTCTTATGTAGGGAGATAGAATGATGGTGTATATGTCTTGAGAGTTGAGGCCACATGAGAGGAATTAGAAGATTCACAATCTCATCTTTTTTTATTTGTTCACATGTTGTGCTTTTGGATACATTACTTACATGTTGAGTGTTTTGTGATGTACACAGACCCCAAAAGACACATGTACCTGTTTATACAGCTTGATAAGAACATGAGGCATTTGTGTATGGATATCATATCAATTAGAAGACAACACGACATGCTCATTTCATTTGAAATATTATTGATAATTCACAGTCTTACCAAAAAGCAAACACCGATCACCAGAGAGAACTAACAGAGTTCGATGTCATGGATCTTTTAATACCCCATGTTTTTGTTGAACATTTTTTTCCAATAAATTAAATTTACATTATTTCAATTAATTAAAAGTATAATAAGTTAAATGTTTTTATATCCTACACTAGTTTAACCTTCTTCTATAAGAAACATCAACTTTACATTCGTTACACGCAACAATGAGTATCTACAAAAAAAATATTTTATTATTATAATTATTTAAAAGAGATTGTTATAGCATAGATATTAAACATAGTAACATGAGTAGTGATAAATAATTTATAAGTATTATAATGGTTTTATATAAAAATGTATATAGATAAAAACACATACATTTTTTTGGTATGGTCTTTATATGTTTGAAAATATAATTTTCTCAAATGAACTACTTTACATGTCTTTTAGTGAACAATAATAAAATCAATTTTAGACAATTATAAAAATTAAATTAGATAAAATAAAATTATTTTTTAAATTCATAATTGAAAAATTAACGTAGTTGTAATTTTTAGTATTTTTCTGATAAACATCATTTTTGTATGAATATTGATAAATATTGAATTTTAATTCAAAACTACCTTCTCATCTAATTTATTTATATAGTTAAATAATATTTTAAATTAATTTTAATGTTTCATTAGATAAAATATGCATAAAATAGTAATATTTATAGAATTTGTTATTATTTCACATTTAAATTGGATCTAATTCCACTTTAAACATTAAAACATTTTCACTAAAAAGACTCACTTTCGTGACACACCCTCGAGATTTGTTTTAAATTAATTTATCACAATTCTATGATTTTAATTTAAAAAAAGGTATTCCATATTTGGAATTATAATATTTAAAATTTCTAATAAGGATTACATATTTTTTGACAAAAATATTAGTGAAAGGGTTTAAAATTAATTTTAGAAAATAAGAGAAGAAACATGATTAACAAAGAACTAAACCTTAATCTAAAAGCACAAAACAACCTCAAAATATATCCAAAACACATGTAATGATCTTATACATACTATATAATTCTTATTCTCTTATTGGGTCAATTTTTTGATCCATATTTTATTGAAAATATGTGGGTGGAATTCCATTTTTAAAAATATACAAGAATGCCACTCCTATTTAAAATGGATCTCAATTCTCCCTCTTTTTCAAACCTCACAAAAACATCATTTCAAACAAAATGCTAAAAATTAGCTACTAAAAATCCATAACATACTCCTTTAATCCTCACTTTTTAAATAAACCCATCCTAGAAATCCCTATTCTAAAAGGAAATAAGAGTTACACAATGAAGAGGTAACATACTTCCCCAAGTTCATTTTATTTATTTTTTTATCCACCAAATCAATTCATCATATTACGTTATTTTATAAAAACATAAGTATCTGAAAAATATTTAGATATTGTTATTCTGAGGGTTATACCTATACTTACACAAAATTCCATCCAATGGGAAACTAACTTACTGTATTTGTGTACGAAGAACTACCGCCTCACGAAATGATGATGTTCATTGTTTCCCTCACCACCTCCCATGGTTGATAATTGTAAAGAATATTTTTACATTATATATATATTTATGAAATATATTATTTTTTATTCTTCTGGAATTTTTATATAACACATAACTTCATTCTTTCCATTTTTACAATTATGTTAATTTCATTTATGGAAGTTTTTACTACCACCTCCTCAAAGTTATTTGTAGTTGACTAATCAAGTCATAAATATGTGGAATATATGTTTATAAGAATGTGACATAAATTTATATGAAAAATTTTATTTAATAATATAGTATTATGAAATAGGTATAAAAAAAATATTTATTATAAAGGAGTTTTTTATGATCATGAAGTGAGTTAAGACATATGGTAAGGGGACTTATAGTCTTACATTTATTTCTGTAATGATTACACCTTATTCAACACTCATTTATTTTTTGTTGTATATATACTAACCATGAATATATTATATTAATATATATAAATAAATGGGTATTTAAATATCAGTTTTATGATATCTCTTTCATGGGATATATGTTTCAAATTATATTGAATTACTGATGTAGTTTTATCTATATTTTCTTTCTTGGAGACACTTGTAATAAATTTTAAAAATAATCATGTTTTAAAATATGTTTTCGATGATGGTATTTTAAGAACACATTTAAGGTAAAATTATTTTAATTTTAATTTTGTTTTTAAAATAATTATTTATAAATTTTGAAACTATTTTCAAGGAAATAATTTTCAATAATTTTTCAAGATTTATTTATATGTTTTCAACGTGTTTTAAAAAAAATTGTTTTCAATATAGTTTCAACAATCCATTATTTGTTTTAATTTTTTTTATATGGAATGTTTTTTATAAAATATTCATATATTCTTTAAATGTTTTTAATATGTTTAAATAAATGGTTTTCAAAATGATTTTATGTTTTATTAATAAATTTTCAAAGTGATTTTGATGAAATTATTTTAAAAATGTTTTAAAATTTTCTTAATATTTCTTCATGGTTTAATCAATGAAAAATAATTTTAAAAGTTTTCATGTTATTTAACTCATTTTTCAAAAAAGGTAATGGATATTTTAATCAATAAATGTTTTAAAAATATATTTCAAAATTAGTTTCCATCTAACTGGACATATATTGATGTTAATCATGTGTTTCGTGATACTGATCCAAAATATCCATTCATATTTTTTTCCGTTAAATGGATTATGTATTAATAGAATAATTTTTAAGAAATATATTTCTCTTTCTTAGGTTATATTCTTATTAAAAACATTTATATTTCTTGCTTTATATTTCTATGAAACCGACTTCTTTTTATAGGTTATTAATTTATGAGATGATTATGAAATTTGTCTTTTTCAATAGGTTATGATATGATTAATTTTTAGTGACACACATTTCACTTCGATGGTTTTGATATAATTTTTTATGATTTTGTGGAAAATGTATATATGATTTCATTACGAGATGGGTGGGAACGAAATCACTCTCTAATTCAATTGGTAAATATTTATATCTCATAAGATAATGAGGGGAATAAGTATGAAGAGCATGCTCCACTATGGTAAGATGGGTAAACCCAGTCCACTTTGGGATAATCGGGAAAATCAATTTCTTACAAGGAAAAGACTATAACTGGGGATGGCGGTGTGTCCCACCTAGAAGGTTTAGTCACTATAAATATGATAAGATAGGGAAATCCAATCTACTCTGGGAAGATGGGGAAATCTAATCCACCATGGGAAGATATGGAATCTTGATCCACTATGGGATGATGGGGAAACACAATACCTTACATAAAAAGGAATGTGACTGGGGATGATGGTATGTAACAACCAGTAGTTTTAGTCCCCATTATGTACACTAATATTTGTTGGAAGTTCTCATTTAATTATAGCTAATTATATAACATGTTCATGGGTTTTACTAAATTGCGTGTATTATTAATACATTTTGATTTAATGAATTATTCTCTTGATTACCTTATGATTCATTTGTAATGATCTACCAATATTTATGACATGATATATATTTATGATATTTTATTTGTAGGGTATTTCTTTATAAAGTTATGATCACGTTATCATACCCTTATTCTCATGTTTATGCTTACACAGATCTAATGTTTAACCATTCTGAGCATTTTATATTACCCCTTTTTATGTCTCCTCACCCAGGTTATAAATATATTTATTATGTATAATGTTTCTATTAATGGGTCTAGTCATGAAGAACCTATTTGAAGATAATTTAGCCTAGTTTTGTACGTAATATTATGTTTTCATGTTTCTAAAGGAACTAGAACGTTACAGTCTTTAGGCATCTATTTTTGAAATGATTTAAGTATTCCCCAAAAGTGATGTAATATTAATATAAGAAAATAATAGTATACTATAGTTGATATTATTTCAAAATATTATTTAACCTTGGAAAAAAAGATGATATATCCTTAGTGGGAAATTTTAGGACATGTATAAGGGTAGTTATAAGAATAAGTAAATGTATAAGAAAATCTATTTTTATTTTTGTAAAGAATAGGGAGAGTGGTTTACTAGAAATACATCATTATATAGATACTAAAACAACAGGTATCTAGAACATATGTACCTAGAAGTAATAATTTTAACAAGTTCAACCATGCCTAACTTGATTGTAACCTGGTACATGACAACAATCCATAATCCACATATGGTTTGACACTCCATGAGGATATTCTTACGGAATTAAAAAACTCTTCATGAATCATCTTGGAGGATTTATATATATGATTTATAAGAATAAACTAGGATAAACCTAGGGTATCATTTATTAACGAATTTATCATAATTTATAAATACTAAAAATTAATTTTCATGATTATGTGGTTCCAATATATTATAATTGTTTCTTAAATTACTGTTTTTGGTTTTAGTCAATGGATGATAGAAAATGGAACCATTTTAATGGCGATTGAGATATAAATTCATCAATTTCCCTTCTAAGAAAATAAAATAAATGGGATCTAGAATAAATGACCTCATTTCTATGCTCATATAGATTTTTCACAAAATGAATCATGATGTGCTTCTAAATGAGAAATGGAGGGAAAAATGTTATTTTGATTATTTCATGAGGATACATCCACCTAATTTCAGTAGATCTTCTTATTCACTTATTCTTAAACACAAGATCAATATCATAGAGAATATATTATCTATTCTCAAGAGTTCATATCACGAGGAAGTAATTCTGACTATTTATCGTCTTAAAGGTGAGGTAGATCAATGGTGGAAACTAATCAAGAATATGAGTAAGAAAGATGAAATTGAATACATGGATTGGTACATGTTTAAGAACATATTATTTAATAAGAACATTCCCAATGAGCTTTATATGAATATGGAACAGAATTTACTTGAGTTAAATAAAAAGGATGAAGAATCAATTAGAAATTATGAGGATAACTTCAAAAGTCATGAGAGGTATGCATATGGAATTATTATTCATAGAAAATGTAAATTTGATAGGTTCTTCAGTGGATTTAATCCAAGACTCAAAAGGGAATTTTCTATAAGATACTTTAATAGCTATTGTTATATTTTGGGTATTTCAATCAAAGTTGAAGTAGAGGTTATAGTTACGTGTCAAGGTTATGTTATTAACAAGAAAATGAATATGGAGTTAAAATTAAGATTTGAAAACCCCGAAGAGAAAATGTTGGGCCTTCTTTTATGGTCCATGTGTGGAATTAATCATGAAATAAATTATCTAATGAGTTCTAATAAGTGTTTTAAGTGAAAAAAGGAACAAAATTTGGATAATGATTTCCACATTGATTAGAAGAAGTTATCAAATAATGCATATCGAGGAAAATCTATACATAATGCACCTCCCGCACTTCAGTTCTTGTGTTTAATGGAGGATGAGAATTATGATAACCAGTTCCCAAACCCAATGTTTGGTGATGATTATCAGAGTTAGTAACTTCTTAAACTGAGGGAAAAGGGAAATATCATGTTATCACTTTTTTCTAAAGACAGTTTCATTAACAACATAGTGAAAGATACTCTAACCATAAACTCTAGAAATGGTAATGTATTATTCGATTCTATATATTCCTACTTTTTTATATCTAATGATTTTTTGGGGTATTATGATTCCACCCAAATGATTAGATGTTTTATTCTATGTGTAAACAACTAATGGTAGAATGATTTCACCTCATGTATATGATTCCTCTTGGGTTAATGTATGTGGGAATATTCTTGTTACATATCATTCCATTGTTCCTCTAGTTGAATTTGATTTCTTATTTGGCATGGATTTTATTTCTATTCATAAATACGACATCAATTCTCAAGAAATGGATATTATGTTGGATATTTCAAAACAAATTATGATCATATATCATTTCAATGATAATATTCTACTTCCAATGGAGATTACGTCCAGTGTTTGAGTCTTAATTTCCATTCAGAAAGGTTGTTTATCACAAATGGTTGGGGTGAAAATAGACATCAATGATATTCTTATTGTTTGGAAAATTTGGGATGTTTTTTAAAAAATATTCATATCCTTCAACCAAAACGCGATGTTGAGTTTTCTATTGAACTAATACATAGTTCCAAACTAATTTGAAAGAGTCCATATAGAATTTCCCCATTTGTGTTATAGGAATTGAAGAAGAAACTTCAAGAAGACCATAATAAAGGATTTATTGGGAAAATAGTATCACCTTGGGGTGCACCTGTTCACTTCATGAAAAAGGGAGATGGTTAAATGTGACTTTGCATTTATTATCATGAGTTAAACAAGATCACGTTCATGAACAATTATCCTCTTCCTTGTATTGATGAAATGATTGATCAACAACAATTTTCTCAATAAGTTTCTATGATTGAACATTATTATATATATCTTCTATTGAGGGTCAAGAAAGAGGATATACCCAAGATGGGATTTTGTAAATCATATCTTTCTATCTTACTAATTTCCTTGTTATATTCATGGATTTTATGAATATATTCTTTTGAGATTACCCAAATATGTTTTTAGTAGTCTGTATAGGGAACATATTTATCTATTAAATTCATAAGGAATAAAATAATGACCACTTTAGAATTTTTCAGAAGACCCTAAGGAATGAGAAGATGTATGAAAAATTTAAAAAGTTTGAATTTTGGATAAAAAGGTTTAATTTTTGGGTTACATAATTTGAATAGAGGGAATTACATTAGATCCATTAAATACAATAATTGTTGAATGATGGCCTATACCGACCATGTTGATTGAGATCAGTAGTATTCATGTATTTACTAGATATTTTTTACTGTTTGTGTATAATTTCTCATAACTATAGAATCCCATGAAAAAAGTTAACATGAAGGGGTTCCTTGTTCTTCTGGATAGATGAATGTGGGCAAAATTTCAAGAATTTCATAGAAGGATAGTTATCACACTTGTGATTACATTACATTGTAGTTGAAAAAGGTATTTGATCAATAGGGATTCATCCTATAAGGGATTGAAATGTGTTATTATGTAGAATAAAATAGTTATTATGTAATGCTTCTGATAGTCAATGATCCATGATGAAAATTACTCAACCCATGATTAGGAGTTAGTAGTGATAAACATTTCATTAATGATAGAGAGACATTATCTTTATGGATAAATGTGTGATATGTATACTGATTATAAAATCTTAAAATATATATTCTCCTAGAAAGAGTTGAAAATATGCTATAGAAGATGGTTAGAGCTGGAAAATGATTATGATTTATCAACACATTCTTTCGTGGGGATAGTGAAATAGTTGGAAGATTATTTAATTCAAAAGAATCATGCTATATTATTGATGAAAAGGATTGAAAAAAACCAAATAATTTGATATTTTCGAAAGATATAGCTAGAAATATCAATAGAAGGGGGAAAATAATATCTCTTTCAAAATAATGTTCATAGCTCTATACAAGTGAAGATAAAAGAGTTGTGTTAGGAAGATATATAAATGAAAATTATGTTAGAGATATTCCAAAGTTCAACCTTGATTTGGATGGAATGGTATGTTTCATGAACAATGTATATGTTATATTGATTCACAATTTGAAGATGGAGAAGCTAGAGGTAGCTCATAGTTCTTCATTAACTATTCATACCCAATGTTTGATGATTTTAAGATAATTGAAAGAAATCTTATATTGGGATGGAATGAAGAGGAATATCACAGTGTGTGTATCTTGGTGCATGGTATGGCCGAAAGTTTACGATAAAAAAGGCTACATGGTTATTACAACCATTACCCATACCAAAATGTAAATACGAAACATCACTATGGAAATTGTCACTGGGATCCCCAGATACTATAATGGGTTTAATTCCATATGTGTAGTATTCAATTTTCTAACTATGTCATTAGACTTTATTACTATTATAGAAAAATTCCTTCTAGATTAAATTTCCAATATATATATTAATGATGTTGTAAAGTTTCATAGATTATCACATTATACTCTATCTAATCAGGATCCATGGTTCACCTCAATGTTCTAGAGATTTTATTTGAAATAAATTTATAAAGAATTAAGCATTAGCACTACTTATCTACCTTAGATGGATGGTTAGTCTGAATGAACAACGGAATCCTTGAAGGATAAGTTGAGATTTTATTCATTTGACTTTAAATGTAGTTTCGATCAATAACTTTCACTAGATGTGTTTTTTTTGCAATAATATATTTTACTCATTTATTTAGATGGATCCTTATTAATCCCTACATTGGAAGAAATGTAGATCTCGAACGTTCTAGGTTAATGTTGGGGGTTGAAATAATTAGTGATGTGAGATACTTGACAAAATGATAGAGAATGATAGTTCCATTTAGTATCATATCAAGGAAAAAATCATCGGAAACATTATGGTGAAAAATATCATCATGGTAATGAATATAAAATTGGTGAGATAGTCTTTTTACAAATATATCCCTTCATGGGGGTTTTCATGGTTGGAAAGAAAGGGAAACTAAGACTTAGGTATATCAATCCCTTTGAGATTATCTATTTTTGTATAAAAATATCCAAAATCTTGGAGCATCCTAAAAAGACATCTCAAGTCCACATTGTGTTGCATGTATCACCCCTAAGGAAGTAAACACCTTACCCTTCACATGAACTGAATGAAAAGTTCTTACCACTAGAGAATTTTCATTCATACGAGGAAAAACTACTTGAGATTACGGATTATACAGAGAATGTTCTATGAATCGAGACAACTCAAATGGTAAATGATTTGTGGAGAAATAACCAGTTACACGAAGAAATGTGAAAACATGAGTATATGATGATGTAGAAATGTCTTCATTTTATTGTATCATAATGATGAATTTGGAAGAAGAAAATAATTTTAAGGGTCCAGGATGATGTACCACCACATGTATTTGTGAACATTTTTTTTTCAAATAAACTATTTTTCAATTATTTTTTTCAATGCCTGCTACACTATTTAATTTTTTTATGTGCTACACCAAATTAACCAGGTTATATATGCAATATTGTCTTGTCTTGGGTAACATGCAATATTGAGTTTCTACAAAACAACATTTTATTATTATAAATAATTTTACGAGATTGTTATAACCTACCCGTTAAACATATTCATATTAATAATGAAATATAATTTCAAAATATTATAGTTGTATTATATAAATAAAACATATAGATAATAAGAAATGTAATTTTTGGTAAAGTATTTATATATTTTCTCAAATGATCATATTTTTACTTATTTCTGTGAACAATGATAAAATTAAATGTTGATACTTTAAAAATATTATTTTATAAAATATCATCATTTTATAATTTAGAATGTCCAAATTACCGTAGGGTGAATTTATGGGATTTTTCTATAAGGAATCAATTTTTTGGCGAGTGAAAAATACTGATTTTTAATTAAAAAATACTTTTTTCAAATTAATTTATTTAGTTAAATTATGTTTTAATTATATTTTAAATTTTAATTAGACAAATAAAAATAAAATAATACACTTTAGTTTATTATATCCAATTTCACATTTTAATTGGATGTAAAATTACTTGAAAATTGTAAACATTTTTCTATAAAAACCTACCACTATGATATGCCAGTAAGAATAATTTTAAATTAGTTTCTCCCACTTATGTTATTGGAATTTATAAAATTGATTTATATAATTTTTATCATAATAATTTATAATTTAAAATATGTTCAACACAGTTTTTGAAAAAATAATTAGTGAAACTGATTAAAATCTATTATAGAGATTATGATAAAAATTAACTTATCAAAGGGTTAAACCATATTATCAAATCCCAAGAAGACCTATAAACTTGTAAAATTACTTTTATACTCATATTTAGAGTATATAATACCTTGTATTAAATTGGTTCCCTTATTGGATCCACTTTTTATAGGAAAAACTTTTGAGGAATTCCATTTTAAAAAATTTACATGAATGCCACTCATCATACACAATAAAAAGTAACTCATCTCTCCCACTTCCACACTATTATCAAGCCACATTGGATAAGAAAATATACACCGAAATAGATCCTCAATATCCACTTCTTTCTCCTTTATTCCTTTTTTGTAACGTCGTGACCCCAGTTACCTAGAGTCGGTGCATTATTAAAAAAATTGGCATGATAACAAAATAGCAAGTCTCGAAAGCCCGATTGGTTTAGTAGCCTTGGAATCACTAGATACATTCATTAAGTTTACACTACATCATAAAATGGAAAACTACATCAACATTGTATCCATAGACAACACTAAGATCCCATAGACTATCCTTTGAGGTCAGTCATACTATACTTCTTTGCATCCTGGGAAAAACAAAACATAGAAAGGGGTGATCTCAGATGCTCAGTAAGGATAACATTATCATAGAAACTTTCATAAATTATAATAAACATTTAAGGAAATATATAAATAAAACAAAATCCTTTTAAACATGAACTTCAGCATAATATGGCAGAAATAAAATGAAATAATTCCATTTACTTATTCACATAGATATTATACTAGTCAAATAATCACATGCAATATCATAACCACTTTCATAATGATGGAATGCATAATTCCAGACTATAATAACCATGTAGTCAAGGCCTCGTGCCAAGACTACAAATAAGATGTGGTCAAGGCCTTATGCCAAGACACTAGTTTGTCTCATGAGACCTACCAATGCATTGAGGAGCTATACCGGGCTCCACCCGTCACTTATTATGTCCAATGTATTCCTCAAATGAGAAGGTTTAAACATAACATAAGCATTCATATTAAAACTAGATTACGAAATGTCAATAATTTATCCATAAAAAATGAATGGTGTAAAAATAGCATATCCACAGTCCAAAATTACTCATTCAATACAATAATGAAATATTTTATTGTAACAGATTAACCATAATCGAGAATAATGAAGTATATTGACAAAGATAAAAATAATAATCAAAAATATTAAAGAGAAATAACCTCCTTTTTATTGGAATCTTTTAAAAGTCACACTATTTATCAAAAAGTCATTTAAAAATAGATTTTTGAATCAAAGTGTCCCATACCACTTTGAAACTATTAAAAAGCATTTTGATTTGGAAACTATAATTTCCATATAAATAAATCTTTATAACTATTTTTCAAACATGGAAATTAATGAGAATGATTTAGAATAATAAATCATGAAAACATTTAAAATGATATTTTAGTTAGAGTTACTAAACAAAAGAGAGACACTTGAATACAAATAATTAAGTTAATAAAAACATTTTAATATCATGATAATAAAGGGATTCATTATATACTATGTTAAATTACATAATATAAACCATATAAAAGTGATTTGGTGTATAACAACAAAGGAGTCTCAATGGAATGTAAATTGAGATGAATTCTCTCATAAAGACCGTATTCCTTAGGTTAAGGATAAATCAACAACATAATTATGTGTGAAAAATATAAATACACTCAATATGATTGGATATTAAGTGTATAAAAATCAATTGACATTCGCACATAATCTTGTAAAAACAACACCAATGAATTAGATGTTTAACTCAATAAATAGAGATTGATTTAAAATTACTCTTATCAAGTTCATATCGATGAATTGAGAATTTATAAATGCGGTGATTATGTGTGTGAAAATAATATCCACAGAAAGGGGAGTGGAAATTATGACATAAGGAAATAAATAGTGATTCCACACATAATCTTAGTGTAAAACAATCAATGAAGTATGCGTACAGCCGAATGAGTGGAAATTGAAAATTGTAATTACCTTACCAATTTGGTAACATATGAATCACAGATACCATGAAATATGGATCATAAAATGATGATGTAAATATCCATAAATTAATTTATATTACACAATGAATACAGTCATGGGCAGTACACACACCACATTCAATAAATAAGTGGTGTACAATAGAAATCTCATGGAACTAAAAGAGAGATAAGAAACCCCTTACATTGTACATTTTCCTTGGTCGAGGGTAGGTTAGCCTCGTGTATAATGGGGAATTAATTTATATTTAATTATACAAGAATTATATACAATAATATGATATCTTATATGAACTTTTAACATTGATTTGTTGATAATATCTTAGTGTTATCACCGTTTCGGGTGTTAACAGATTCTTTTTCCTATATATTCATTCTTATGTGAGCCATATTTGTTATAGATGGGATGTATATTATTCATATACAGAATGATATCATGTCTCTAAACATTATATTTAATTATCAAAAGAAATTTAGTCCTGAATGGATATGCTGGTGAATGAATCTCATCGCGTTCGTGGAGACGGTAATCCGTACGTACGCACGAGCGATAATTTCATTATTTTGATATTAAAATAATATATAATTGGATGTTATATCATATACAATGAATAATTATCATGTTATAGTTATTATTTTCATGAATTAAATGCCATTATTATACCCATCCAAATAATAATATATTGAATAACAATTACAGCACGACGTGGAGACGGTAGGCCGTACGTACGCACGTATGGTGACATGTCATTAAAAGGATAGATAGAATACTGAATATGGTTGTACCATATTTATAATAACATAAAAATATATAGAAGATACTGGATTAATTATTTTATAATGGAAATAAAAATGAATGAAGAAGTGGAAGAAGAAACGAACTTGAAAGAGGGTGGTGAAATCATTAACTCTTATTCAGATTCTTTCTTTTGATTTGATCAAAAAGGCTCATTATGATAGATTTCTGACAAAAGGAGGACCTCTATAGTGAATTGGGGGAAGTTTATAGGATATTTTTCCAGGGGTTGTCTGAGCCAAATGGCATTTAAGGTTTGATATTGAGAGAAGGGGGAGTTCCCTTTTATAAGAGGGGTGAGGGGCACCTTATGAAAATCAAGAAATATTATTTTATAATAAATTAATATTCGGTTTCTAATTGCTAAAAAGTGTATTAATTAATTTTTATGGTGGTTATAGGTCGAAAACCACTCAACCAATAGATTTTAGATAGGTTTGGGTCACTATATTAACCATAACTTTTAGATTTAGCTCTTAGTTAAATAGTTTGACATTTACTAAATCTCTTTGTATTTTTATATTATATTGTTAATAAACTTACTATAAACTTCCAAGAGACCCCAAAGTGGTACATTAATAATACACCTATCATTATATAAGTTCTTTTTCCGAACATTATATTTTTAGGAATAGAATATCAATTAATAATATAATATTTGTTTTAAAAACTATTTTATGTCAATTCTAACACTATTTAATAATTGAATTTTTTTAAAGTCTTAAAGACTTTATTAATTCGAAAAAAAATTCATTTAATCAATCCTAAAATGTTATAGTAACCAATATAATTTTTGGATGTCATCAAAACATTCAAATTATATTAATTTTAACATTTATAATACTAATTATTTGATTCTTTCATTAATAAGGAAAATACTGCATCATTATTGTGTCATAAATATATTTAATTATTCAATGTCTAAAAAATAAAAATAAATTACCATTATGTAGTAAATATTTTTAGATTTATAATTAATAATTATTCTCGAAAATAAATCATATATAACCCTATTTAAAACTTGTTTTGCTAAAAGATACATGCTTATGTCATTTTTTTATTTACATTAACTTAATTAATATAAAGTGTCATTATCACATACAAGTGGATCCATGGGATCCCAAAATAGACCCAAAGATGCCCATGATCGGACATTTATCAAATAATATGGTTAGGACACGTTTAAGGGTAATTTAATATTATTATATTATTATTTGTTTACCCTTATTTATCGAATTTACCATTTAACCATGGTAAACAAAATATTTACTAAAGTAATTATTCAAAATGCCTAAAACTAAAAAATACATATTTAAAAAAATTTACATCCTGATTCCAAATTTGGAATCCATTTTTTCAAATTCAAAAAACATTAGTGGCATAAATTAATTTAAAATTAATTTCCTCTGTCAAAACAAAAGCGTGTTTTTAAGAAATAATAACTATCAAAATATTGACACTTGTTTATGTCTGGTTTAAATATGAAATTACATAAAATGAACAAAATTGTATTAAATGGTAAATATATATTCTAAATATAATTTAAAACCACTGAAATTCATAATTTATCTCTATTAATTTTTTCAATTATAAATGTTGTTTTTAATTAAAATTTAGTAATTTTCACTATTCATCAAAATATGAAAGTTATCAGAAATGTACCAAAACTTCACCCTAAGAAAATTTCAATATTCCGAATCCAAAAATGAAGTAAATTTTTAATTATAAAATGTAAAAAATTTAAAAAAGTGGGTATTACTATTTATAACTGCTAGTTTGATTGGTTGTGGTTTGTGTTAGAGCTCGATGTTGCGTACAACACACACTACTGTATTATTCAAAGAGAAGCATATCATGAATGCTTGGGGTGTTACATTCTCCCCTCCTTAAATAAATTGCATCCTTGCAATTTTTAAAATTGTGCTTAGGAATATAAATGAATGTCCGTCATTGAAAAAAGAGTCAATAAAAATATCACTTTAAAAGAAAGAAAGAGAAGTACAGAGGTCACCCAAAATAACCTATACTAGGATTCCATGTAGAAAAACATGGTCATGGATGATAAACTAAGTGTCATGTTCTGATGGAGATGGATAGAAAACATGATTACAAGAATTTTAACAACAAGAAATCCACAAACTTTTGATGGGATAAATGGTCATTTGTCTCATAGTGGGAAAAATAAACGGACAACATTTTTTTTTTGTTTTAAGTTACATTACATAATTATGATGAATTAATTTATGAGATTGAATAAGAACATAAAGAGATATACTAAATTATTATGTTGAGTTTCATTCTTTAATAAATTTCTACCACTGACTCCTTTTTTTAAACGAGGAGTATTCAAGAAGACTTGGTCACACTAGAAGAGCTAGAATAAACTTCTATTAAATGACATAATCCACAAAGGATAAACAATATATTTACCTTTTATTTAGAGATTAATCAAAAAAAATAGTTAGTATAAGATATGATGATACCCTAAAAGGATATTTCATTAGAGAAAGAAATACTAATCATAACCAACAATACCCCAAAGATAAATAAATACCATTAAATAATCAATTGAACTTAAAATACTTCAATATAATACAAACTAATATTGAAACCCAAAAAATAGAATATTTTGGTTATTTAGTCTTCCATGTTAAATTTAATCTCCAAATGACATCAACTATTGTTAAAATCACATACTTAAAAGTAATTAACCTAATCAAATATTCTCTATTATAGGTCAATCATTTTCGTAAATAACCCAAATCACTATAAATCCACAATAAAAACATAGATAAAAATATACCATTACTCCCCAAGTAAAATCCCCTAGTATTCTAATTTCCATGGGCATATAGTATTCCCATCAAAGCGAACGTCTTCTAAAATAACATTTATCACTTAATCACCAAATCAATTTCCTATACCAAGGGTATTAATTTAACAAGACATAAGATCCCAAATCAACTTATTATTTTTCAATAAAATCATTTAACAAAAAATAATTAGTCATACTAACAAGGGACTTCACGTAGTCCAGTGGTAGGTGATAAATCCCAATCTCACTTTGGTTGTGGGATTTATTCCCACAGCTTTGTCCGACGCACCGGGTTGTCACATGGTCTGCGTTTCATCCTTTTTCAAAAACAACATTTTATAACATTACCAAAATGAGATTAATTCCTCAAAATAACCATAACATAATTTAACCACAAATTTTATCTCATACCTTGCATTTTCATCCAAAAATATAATAACATGTAATTTCCTCAAACCCAAAAATCATATAAAACCAAACGGTTATTTATAACTATATCTACAATAGAAAAGATAAGTCTTCCTCAAATATCATTCTCACATGGGAAACTATAGGGTTACAAGTACAAGAGAAATTTATTCCAAAGTAATCCCTTCAACAAGGAGCACTAATACATTTTACCATTTCTCGAACCATTTATTTCAACATATCTTCTTCTTTAACCAAGAAAATATCCTATAGAATATGAAATTCACTCAGGTAATTGCCAGGTACCATACATTTATAGAAAATGACTGTAAATTGATTCTTCGGACCATTTTTATTTTCTTCCATAGTATTTTCATTTTTCCTCGGCAATTATTCACTTTATGTACTTCATTCCCGCACGTAAACCATTTATTTGTTCCACTGAGACACTTTCATGGGTGTCTCCTTCCACATTTCCTACATGATGGAAATTGAGGACTCTTTTTCCATGGTATCCATTGCTAGAGCTCTTATCATTTACCACCATTCCCTTCTTTATTGTGTATGAGAGTTGATTAATATATATGTTGTTGATAATATTTTTGGAAAACTGATTTTCCATGAACACGATATCTTTTACACCTATCAACATTACATTTTGTTGCTCATTTCCACCACCATTCCCACCATGAACATCATTCTCAAAGTTACTATGACTTCCTTTGAATCCAGCCATTGACTAAAACCAGAAAGCATTGTGTGAGTAACAATAGTCATAAAATATTTTAGAGAATATCATGACACCATATTATTAATTTGAAACACCCTAGGATTAACCATAGTCATTTATTCTCATCTTATATTAAAATAATTCATATCAGTTTGTAAATAAAATGAAAATTATCCTAAGAATATCCCTTGGGAGTGTTGTAACCAAGAGTGCAGCAAGGCCCGTTGTCGATCACTAGTTCCTGTTCGAGTCTAGCTCAAAGTGGTGTTTTCTGGTTTTACCCCTAGGTACATATGGTCCAAAGCCGCCTCTACCTGCTCGTATCCATACATGTATTTTTTTCTTAGAAAAATCACAAAATCTCTAAAACACAAAAATTATAGGAAGTTCTTCTATAATAATAATAAATTTCTATCTTGGGGATATGTGCTCTTATCAGAGTTTATCTAAATATAGCTTCCAAGGTTTGTACTAAACTTTATTTGATACCAACTATAACGCCCTGACCCCAATTACCCAGAGTCAGTGCATTATTACATAACATTATCATGATCCCAAAATTTTATGTCTCAAAATACCTATTAGTTTATCAGCCTTGGAATCACTAAATACATTAATAAAGTTCACATTACATCATAAAATGGAAAACTACATAAATATTTTTTCCATAGACAACACTAGGATCCCCTAGAATATCTATAGAGGTCAGTCATAATATACTTCTTTGCATCCTGGGAAAATAAAACATAGAAAGTGGTGAGATCAGATGCTCAGTAAGGATAACATTATCACGCAAACTTTCATATATTAGCATAAACATTTAGGGAAACGTATAACTAAAACAAAATCCTGTTAAATGTGAACTTCAACATAAGAGGGTAGAAATAAAATGAAATAATTCTATTTACTTATTCACATGGATATTCTACTAGTTGAATAATCACATGCAATATCAATAACCACTTTTATAATGATGGAATGCATAATTCCAGACTATCATAACCACATAGTCAAGGCCTCGTTCCAAGACTACAAATAAGATTTTTTCATGGCCTTGTGCCAAGACACTAGTTTTTCTAATGAGACCTACCGATGCCTCGAGGAGCTATAGCGAGCTCCACCCGTCACTTATTAAGTCCATTGCATTCCTCATATGAACAGGTTTAAACATAACATAAACATTCATATCAAAACTAGCATATGAAATGTCAATACATTATCCACAAACCATTAATGGTATAAAAATAGCACATCCACAGTCAAACATAACTCATTAAATAGAATAATGAAATATTGTATTGCAACAGATTAACCTCAATCGATAATAATGAAGCATATTGACAAAATGAAAATAATCATCAAAAATATTAGAGAGAAATACCCCCTTTTTCATGGAATATTTTAAAAGTCACGCTATTTGGAAAGATGTTGTTTAAAAATAGATTTTTGAATCAAAGTGTCCCATACAACTTTGAATCTTTTAAAAGGAATTATGATTTGATAACATTTATGTCAATAAAAAATAATTAAAACTATTTTTAAAACATGGACATTAATGAGAAAGATTTATAATAATAAATCGTGAAAACATTTAAAATGATATTTTAGTTAGAGTTCCTAACCAAAAAAGAGACACTTGAATACAAATAATTGTGGAAATCAAAACATTGTAATTTTATGCGAATAAAGGAATTAATGAAATAATATGTCAAAGTACATTATATACACTGTATAAAATTGATTTGGTGTATAACAACCAAGGAGTCTAAATGGAATGTAAATTGAGATGAAATCTCTAATAAAGACCGTATTCCTTAGGTTAAGGATAAATAACCAACATAATTATGTTTTAAAAATTTAATTACACTCAATATGATTGTATATTCAGGGTAAAACAATCAAAGTACATTCACACATAATCTTGTAAAAACAACACCAACGAATTAGATGTTTAACACAATAAATGGAGATTGAGTAAAAATTACTCTTATCAAGTTCATATCGATGACTTGAGAATTTATCAGTGGAGTGATTATGTGTATCAAAATTATATCTACAGAAATGGGAGTAGAAATTATGACATAGGAAAATAAATAGTGATTCCACACATAATCTTGGAGTAAATTAATCAATGAAGTATCCGTAAAGCCGAATGAGTGGAAATTAAAATTTGTAATTCCCTTACCAATTTGGTAACATACGAAACATACATCCCATGAAATATGGATCTTATAATGATGATGTAAATATCCATAAATTAATGTATATTACATAATTAATACAATCATGGGCATTACACTCACCACATGTAATAAATAAGTTGTGAACAATGGAAATCTCAGGGAATTAAAAGTGAGATCAGAAACCCCTTACATTGAATATTTTCCTTGGTTGAGGGTAGGTTAACCTCCTTTATAATGGAGAAATAATTTTTATTTAATTATACAAGAATCATATACATTAATATGATATCATATATGATATTTTAACATCGATTTGTTGATAATATCTTAGTATTATCGTCATTTCGGGTGTTAAAGGATTCATTTTCCTTTATATTCTTTGTTATGTGAGCCATATTTGTTATGGATGGGATGTATAATATTAATATACAGAATTATATCATGTCTCTAAACATTATTTTTAATTTTCAAATTAAATTTAGTCTTGAATGGATATGATGGGGAATGAATCTCATTGCGTTCGTGGAGACGGTAATCCGTATGTACGCACGAGCGACAATTTCATTATTTTGACATTAAAATAATATATAATTGGATGTTATATCATATATACAGAATCATTATCATGTTATATTTATTATTTACATAAATTACACGTCATTATTATATCCATCAAAATAATAATATATTGAATAACAATTACAGCACGACGTGGAGACTGTAGGCCGTACGTAAGCACGTATGGTGACATATCCTTAAAAGGATATATAGAATACTGAATATGGTTGTAAAATATTTATAATAACAACATTTTAAATATAATATACTGTATTTATTATTTTAGAATGTAAATAACAAAGAAAGAAGAAGTGGAAGATGAAAGGAACTTGAAAGGGGGTTGTGAAATCATTAACTCTTCTCCAGGTTCTTACTTTTGATTTGATCAAAATGGATCCTTAAGTTGGATTTCAGAACAATATAGGGCTTATATAATGAATTGAGGGAAGTTTAGAGGATATTTGGGAAGGGGTTGGCTGAGCCAAATGGCATTGAAGGTGTGAAATTGTGAGAAGGGGGAGTGCCCTTTTATAAGAGGGGTGAGGGGCACCTTAAGAAAAGCTAGAAATATTATTTTATAATAAATTCATATTCGGTTTATAATTTCTCAAAATTGGATTATTTAAATGTTAAAGTGGGGATAGTTAGGAAAACGGTCATCCAATAGGTTTCAGATAGGTTTGGGTCACTATTGTAACCTTAATTTTTAGATTTAACTCTTAGTTAAATAGTTTGACATTTACCATATCTCTTTGCATTTTTATATTATATAGTTAATAAACTTACTATAAACTTCTGAGAGACCCTCAAGTGGTCCATTAATAATAAACTTGTCATTATAGAAGTTATTTGGATGAACCTTATATTTTTAGGAATATAATATCAATTGATAATATAATATTTTTTTAAACTCCTTTATGTCAATTTTGACACTATTTAATAATTGATTTTTGTTAAAGTTTTAAAAACATTATTAATTCAAAAAAATTAATTTAAGAAATACTAACATGTTATATTATCTAATATAATTTTTGGATGCCACCAAACCTTTCGAATTTTATTTATTTTAACATTTATAGTACTAATTATTTGATTCCTTCTTTAACAAGAAAAATACTACACCATTATTGTGTCATAAATAAATTTAATTATTCAATGTCTAAAAATAATAAATAAAATACCATTATGTGGTAAATATTTTATATTTCTAATTAATATTTATAGTCTAAAATATAACATATATTACCATATGTAAAAATTGTTTTTCAAAAATATATATGCTTATGTCATTTTTGTATTTACTTTAACTTAATTAATATAAAGTGTCCTTATCACTTACAAGTGGATCAATGAGGTCCCAAAATCGACCCATAGATGACCATGGTCAGAAATGTATCCGCCAATAGAGTTAGGACACATTTTAGGGTAATTTAATATTATTATAATATTATTTTTTTACCCTAATTTACTGAATTACCCTTTAACCATGGTAAATAAAATATTTACCGAAATAATTATTCAAAATGTCTCAAAATAAAAGTTACCTATTTTTACAATTTGGACATCCTGATTCCAAACACAGAATCCATTTTTCCAAATTCAAAGCACAGAAGTGGAATAAATTAATTTAAAATTAATTCCTGTTGTAAAAACAAAAAGCGTGTTTTCATGAAATAATATCTATCGAAAGATTGACACTTGTTTATGTCCGTTTTAAATGTTAAATTATGTCCAATGACCAACATTGTATTATATGGTAAAAATATATTGTAAATATTATTTAAAACCACTCAAATTCATAATTTATCACTATTAAGTATTTCGATTAAAAAAGTTGTTTTTAATTAAAATTTAGTAATTTTCACTACTCATCAAAATATGAAAGTTATCAGAAATGTACCTAAAATTTACCATAAGATAAATTCAATATTCCGAATCCAAAAATGAACTCAATTATGAAAAGTGGGTATTATTATTCATACCGGCTAGTTTGATTGGCTGTGGTTTGTGTTAAAGCTCGAAGTTGCGTACAACACACGCTACTGTATTATTCAAAGAGAAGCGTACTGTGAAAGCTCGAGGTGTTACATTTTTTTGGATGGAATTCATCCAAGGATGATTTTTTTCTGAGAAAATGAGTTACCCAAATAAGAGGTGTCATCCTTCCTCAAAATAATTCCTTTTATTTTTTTTTTCAACCAGAAATATTATTCTTTTTAAATGATTACATAATATCATTAGTATATTTAAAATAATGATATATTTCTATTCCATGTTTTATACCTACACTTACACACACTTCCATCTAAGGGTCAAAAAACTTAGCATTTTTGTGTATAATGAGCTACCCCCTCACAAAACGATATTGTTTGTTTTTTCCATTACCAAATCTCAAGGTTATGAATTATGATTAAAAACTTATATTAATTATTTATATAATACTTATTATGTATTTATGGTTTTTGAATAATTATATAACATATAACTTCATGCTTTCTATTTTGTGTAAAATACAATAATATTATTTGAGGAAGTGTGGACTACCACCTCCTCAAAGTGATGTGATTCTTTCATACACTACAAGGAATGTATTAATGAAAATTTTAGTAAAAGAATATGAAATATATTCCATAATAATATTACTATAATTATTACATATTCATATATAAAATTTTTCATTTAATTTTTTTCAATATGATAAGTAAACGTAAAAAATATTTAAGCATACGTATGACCTACCGAATCCATAAATAGTGAATTCTATTAAATATTTCAATAATTCATAGATTATTATAATTAAATATATAAATTATATAATTTATATTTATATCATCATTTTAATTCTAGAAATCATGATATAATCACGAGCACAAAAAATATTAAACATTATGTCACATGGAAAAATGTAGATATTAACTAAAACATAACATTATCATAGAAGTGTTAATATGTGGATGATATAAAGACACATATTGTATTATATATAGTAATATGTTTCTGTAAATGATGTATAATAAATTTTTAAATATTATTGATGAGGTTATTAGGAGTATTAAGAGAGTCAACAAATAAGGTATGAGGATTTCTAGTGTCAGTTTTTTGTGAGATTAATGCCTTATTAAACCCTAGTATATTTTTTGTTGGGTTTATAATTACAAAGAATATATTTTATCATTAAAATACTTAAATCCATGTAAATATAAATTTCCATTTTATGACCTCTCTTTCTAGGAGTTTTTCTTTCAAAACATTCCAAACTATTAAATTTGTCTTGTCTCAATTTTCATTTTTTGAGACAGATTCCATGAATTTAAAAAAACGATGTTTTCAAAAATGTTTTCAAAGAGGATATTTTAAGTTCATATTAAAGGGTATTTAATTTTATAAATGTTTTATCATTAAAAAATAATCATTTATATGTTCTGAAGTAATTTTTTTTAAAATGTTCAATATTTCTTTATAGGTTTTCATGGAAATTGTTTTAAAACGCTTTCAGGAATTATTTATATTTTTTCAATGTTTATCAAGGAAATTATTTTAAAAAACTAATTGATGATTTAATTATAAAATTTCTTACAGTTTTTAATCAAATCGGTTTTAAAAATATTTCAAGCATTCTTTTTTATCATTTCAATTTGTTTTCTATGAAACAAATTATGAAATTTTTTCCTGTTTTTTAAATGATTTCAGTGTGTTTTGATGGGAAAGAATTTTTAAAAGTTTGCATATTCTAGAAATCATTTTTCCACTACGAAAGAATATTTTACTCAAGAATCGTTTTTAATAGATATTTTAATATTATTTTTCCATCTAATATTACATCCATTGATGTCAAAGATCCACTTATAGGGAAGGATCCAGAGGTTACATTATTATTTTTTAATTGAATAGTTTTAGTTTTAATGACATTATTTTTATGAAACCAATTTCTATTTCATGGGTTATTTTATTATGTATCGTTTTTTCTATTTCAAGTGTTATATTTTTATAAAAATTTCATCTTTTCATGGGTAATTATTTGATGAAATGGTTAGGAAACCTATTTTTCCATAGGTTAAGATATTATTATATATTTAATAAACCCATTTTATTTCATGGGTTATGATATTATTTTTTATGAATTTGTAGAACATGCTT
This sequence comes from Viscum album, assembly GCA_963277665.1. NCBI lineage: Eukaryota > Viridiplantae > Streptophyta > Magnoliopsida > Santalales > Viscaceae > Viscum > Viscum album. The sequence continues at coordinate 164,533,096 of OY728165.1, read as the reverse complement.
GTATGATTTCATAATGAGATGGGTGGGACCTATATATCTATCTAATGCATTGTGTAACGATTTATATTTCATGAGATAATGATGGGAATAAAGTCGATAGGTTCGATCAACTATGGGATGACGGTGAAACATGATCTAATATTGGAAGGTGGGGGAAACCCGATCCCTAATAAGTAAAGGACTGTGAATATCGATTCGGTTATGTCCCACCGAGTAGGTGTAGTTCTCATGATGATAGAAATATGGGGAAACTCGATCCAGTATAGAGGATGTGGAAACCCGACCCACTATAGAATGTTAGGGAAACCTATTCCCTTATATGTAAAAGACTATTATTAGGTATGGTGTTGTGTCCCACCCAGTAGGTGTAGTACCCATGATGTTCCATGATAAATTTTTCGAAATTCACCTTCAATTATATTGAATGATGTTATATATTCATTTGTTTACTTCAATTCCATGTCTTCTTCATATGTTAGGCTTTCATTGAAAATTCTCTTGATTCCATTATGATTCATATCTTACGAACTTCTAATATTTACACCATGATTTGCATCTATGAACTGTGATATGTGGGGTATGATATTCTAATTTTTGATCACATCCTAATACAGTTATTTTAATGATTATTCTTACATATCTCTCTCGTTTACCCATACTGAGCATCAGAGATCACCCCTTTTTATGTTTCCATCCTTAGATTATGATGATATGTATTATATATGATTATTATAACAAGGGTTGTAGTCACAATTACGTAGTGGTAGATAATGTATCTCACTTATGTACCAGTGTGTATTTGTCAATTTTTCCAGATACACAATGCTAATACGATCTTGGGGTATCTGTTTATGAAATGTATTTTGTATTTTTAAAAAGTGATATAATTTTAATATATGGAACATGAGGGTCTCTTTAGATCAGGTATTTTTAAATGTTTTACTAAGTCAAGGACACAAAATGATAAGGATATTGGGTAAACTTTTATTATGATATATTGGTCAGTTTGGGATTCAGGAGAGAGTCGAGCCAATATCCTATTTGTTGAAATTAATCATAGGTACCAGGATATGCATAATGGTTTTAGATATCGTAGTTGTGCCATTATCACTCAAAGACATATTATTATTTTCTACTCTAGGAGGTTGAGTTACATGTATATGCAACCTTAAAGGAGAAACCTATATGTATTGTGGATTATAGCATGAAGATTCCCCAGGGCTGGTCAATTCCTCTAGTATGAGTGTTATAGAAGCAATTACATGCACATGAGGAGACCTACGATCTTGATGACGATTTATGATAGTAGTTTCCTAAGGGGCTTAATTATTAGATATCAACACCCTTGGAATGTGAATTCTAGGATATATTTAATTTAGGTTAAATTTTTAAGAACAAGGTTCTTTCTTGATTTATGGTATTTTTTTTATTTTGGTCAATTTATTTTCAGTTTGAATTATTTATTACAAAATTATGTAAATTTCCCTTGAGGTCCTAGATGTGTCAAGGGTGTTTTGGGATTTTACGTTTTATAGAACATCCCTTTTCGGGTAAAAGGGGTTAGCACACGGTTAGTAGAAATCATGATGGATAAGTTGCACGATTACTTACACCCATGTGAGACTAGAAAGTGGAGACCTATAGGCCACATGGTTAGAAAAACACTGTGATTTGGGTGCAAAGTCATACAAAAAACTGTATAGTACTGACAAAGGAGGTTCACACAGTTTTCACATTGTTAGTCAAGAAGTGTGTGTAAACCATGTGAGGTGCCCCTTTCCTATAATAAAGGGTGTACAATTCGAACAAGATTCAGATAAAAAATATGACCCATGAATTCAGGATAAATTAACCTTTACACCTTTTAATCCATTATTTAAAACCCTATTTTCTTATTTCTTCTACGAACAACAGCTTTACCATTTGGAAGCTCACATTGATGGCTGAACTATGATTTGAGAGATCTTCTCTATCCGAGCTCTAAATCTAGTTCCATTCATACTATTAGATATACATTGGTAAGATATAAATTCATTATGTTCCATTCCTATTTGGTTCTGTATTGGATTCATTATTTAGGTACAAATTAATGTGACTTATTTATAGGTTCATTATTTGTTCTTCCACTTTATCTTGAACTGAGTTGAATCATGAGATGATAATGGATGATTTATCTACTCAGAACTTAGTATAAGTGATCTCTTGAGTTTACTACCAATTCAATGTGTTTATATATATATATATATATATATATATATATATGTTTTTATTCTATGAGGCCATTTCCAAAATAGACAACATTGAAATGCAATTTTAGACATGAATAATATGTGTGGCCTATGAAATTAATGGAACCTATTGATAAATGTATAGTGGTTAAACAACTTGAATTGGAACCACCACTTTGGTTTTGTTTATTATTTAATTGGACCACTATTGGTATATTTTCATTGTTACCTTTTTAGTGTGAATTTTTTCCTTTCTTTGGAATGTTCAATAATGAATTCTCAATTTCATTTCAATTGATTCATAATTATAATTGTTATATGAAATGTAAATTGAATTGAAATGGAATTAGGAATTAGAGATATGTACATGTAATCTTTCCTTAAACTTTGTTGATTAAAATTTTTATCACACTTAAAATGAAATTCCAAGGAGTGATAAAAATGGAGCTAAGCCTACTAAGCATATCATGTTCCTTGTGTCACCTACTGAATTACATTTAATATAATATTTTCTTGGTGATGTCATTGAATTATTAAAAGAAATAGGTTGAAATATTAAATTCCACTGGTGAAAAATGGGTTCATATAGAAACAACTTATATGAACTCATTTGGATCCTACATTTCTTACTCCCAAGTGACACTCAGACTTCTTATTGATTTACATGGATAGAATCAGAGGGAAGTTAATCAGATACACGATGGGTGATACTTGAGACCCATTAGCGGACCACTAAGGACAAACTCATGTGGCACTATGGTTACACCACACCTAGAGAGATACCATGATTCCAATGATGAATGTTTCGAATGGGATTGTAATGTATTAGTTAACGAGGCACCAGTAACGATAACTTGATTCAAAATTAGAAAGTAAAAGGATGGTATCAAGTTCTTAAATTATTAATTAAATGAATTTGATAATGAAATTGGACATGAATAACTATTTATTCAGATATATTCTTGCTAGACTGATGTTGGTAGAAGAGGATGGGGGTTCTTGGGAACCCAATCCTTTATGGTATGTTCACATCTAGTATATTAATTACATTTTTTATTTCTAATTTATCAATACAATTGTTATATATATTCACCGACCGTATAGTATTAGACATTTGGGTGGTTTTCTATGGGGATTATATATCATGACCTGTTTGGGACACCAACGGGTACCCAAAAAAAATATATGATTGTTGGTATGGATAAATGAAACATCTATAATTTAGGTTCTTGATTTATACATAGGAATATGGGATCATGTGACTAAGATGAGGCTTTTGATACTACCTAGATTAATAATGATCTTTTTTTACTACTATTTAATGTACTGTACACGTTCCTTATATAACATTTTTTGATTCTTTATTAGACACATGATATGTATAATTATCTTCTTTATATTATATTCCTTATAATACGATTTATGTTTTCCTTACTTGTTCATTTATCATCTTTCTGATTGATTTATTGCTTCTAATAATTATCTAAAATTGTTTTTCCACTTTGCTACATGCTTGTGATGAAGGCAAAGCCTCCCCAATAACACACATAGTCCCATGAAACTACTTGGAAGTCTATTTCATTTAAGTATATTATCATGAGGAAATTTGGACAACTAGGCCTGTGGAAGCATCTGTGGAATATGTGTTTGAGATGTTACATGGTTATTTTATAAAAATAAATTAAATGGAATAGATATTTTGATATCTTGAAATTATACCTTATTGGTGGAAGGAATATTTTTATATATATGTAATATATCACGTATTACTATTATTATGGTATGGTTCTTTTGAATTATTTAGGGTATTGGGTGGTTCTATTGTAAACCAATAATGGGTGGTTCCATTATAAAAATATTACGGTTGGTTCTGTTAAAACACAGTCAAGGTAGTTTTGTTAGAAACCAGGGATGGCTGAATCCATTATAATCCTATAATGTATTAGGTAATGATCATATTAGAAATAGATATTGTAGGTTATTGTATTTGTATTAATTATTCCAATTTGATGGGCTAATTTATGATTATTATTTATCTATTCATGTTATGTGTTTACAAAAAATCATAATTTTTGACAAGTTAAGCTAATGAGATTAAATTTAAAAGAAGTTATATGATACTTGTTATTGGTGAAATTTATATTTTTTAAAATGTTTTCATGTTTTTTATCATTATTTCAATGAATCCTTTATTTTATCTATTTTTCTATTAAAAATTTTGAGGAATCATTCTATAATCATCTTAAGAAAATATGTTGATTTATTGAGTAAAAAATTTAGTATTTTGAGCCAAAATGTTATTTTAAAAAAATAAAATTTTTATGAGTGTGTATGATATAATGAGTATCTTTATTTCTTTTTATACCCCTTATTGATATTTTTATGTTCATCCAATATTTTTAAATGTTTTTCTTAGGATTTTAAGGATGTTTAGGAACAAATATGTGGTTATGATTAAACTTTTGAAGTTGTTTCATGAAATGAAACATGTTAAATAAAAAAAATGTGTTTTATGGAAACATGGATATTTGGTGTAAGTTTATAATTTTTTATGTAAAATATATTTATGCAAGGGCGATGGACTAATTATATAAATATCTAAACTTTTAATATCCTAAAATACATTAAAAGTTTCCTTTTAATTATAAATCTAAATTATGTAATTTTTATTTTTGGGCCTTTATGATATGATACTTTGAGATTTAAAATGCCTCCTTGTTGGAAAAAATATCATTATTATCAACCAATATTGTGTTAAAAATGTTATAGATTTGAAAACTATATCATTTAATTTCTATAACATCTTCAATGATCTTACGTAGTACCTATGATTAAAGAACAACATATTCCATGTATAAATGTAGAGTGTGTCTTCTAACAACTCCTGTGTATCTTTAGTATTACATTTATTTAAGTCAATCATTAATTGAGTATCCTATTTTATGATGTGTTCCCTATCTATAAAATTGGGACCCTAGTTAAACAAAATTCTTTTATCTAAATGGTTGTATATTTAATATCCACTCTTATCCTTGGATTATCCTATAAGGATTATCTTTATGTCATAGGGTGACATATTTACATGATTAGACTTAACAAAAACATCACAACTCTATACATGAAAGTTAGTTAAAAAACATTCCATTTCAAGTATTCAATCATATGGTATTCAATTTTTTACATTAGTTGGTACTTGATTAAATACGTACACTACAATCTATAATTAATATACCTAAAAAGATAATGGAATATCTACATGACTCTAGGCACATGAGCCTCATCCTAGTTGGTGAGGAATCACCAACTTCATTCACAAGACCAAGGTTCAATTCTGGGAGGAGGCATATTTCCATGTTACTGTAGCAGAACTACAGCAGGTACTGTTTGGTACTATAGAAGATAGGACTATTCACCTTCAAGCCATTCGTTTGGGATTTAAATCCTTACTACCATCGAGCCAACTAAGGATTTTAAACAAGTTAATGCTTTTAGGCCACCTCAAGGCCTTCGAGCCACGTCATTGATCATGCAGTGGAGATGCTCCCAGACTGACCAAAGGAACTAGCACTGGACAAGGACTCAGAGTGGGTAATTTCACCTGAAAAGAGCTATATAGATATGGTTGAATGAGAGGGTATGGAATTTTCCATGATATTAGGCATGTTCACCTCTGCACTGTTCTTTATAACCGAACATGAAATGTGAAGGTGGGAAGTTGATTTCATGATATAGGAACTAGGGAGGACAATTTCAATGTTTCCATGCCTGGGATGAGTTCCTCTAATGCCTATAGGTTATTTAATACAAAATCATACATTCCTTGTAAGGGTTATACCTCATACCATGGAAGGGGGGTTATCATAATTCAATAAAAAAGAAGGCCTTAGGTCCATTTAGGCATGACTCAATATTTACCTTACAATGTCAAAAAAGGTATGATATCTCCTCTGACCAACACTATTCCATTATAGTTTATAATGAGGAGTGAATTTAGATAAAATAATATATTACTATAAATGATTGATGAACTGTTGGTCAATATAATCAAACTCTCAAAAATATTTTTGTTTTTTCTTACCTTTTTTATTCTATAATTAATTCACGAATTATTTAAATTTCTCAAATTTTTTAGTCTTATACCACATTATTGAGAAATATATGCATCTAGAAAAATCTATAGTAAAAGTAGTGAAGTATGAATACATACCACTAGATTTTAATGGAATAGTTCAATACACATCGATGTGTACCAAATATAAATTCTTTATAACCCTTTATCTTTTCACACTAAAAGGTGGATTGGAAACCTTTTTTTGAGGAAAATAGAGACATAATTCATGTGTATTTAGTTCAATTGATTCTATATATCAGTATTGATAGAGCTTTCTCAACTACTTATTGATTACATGACTAAACCATTGTTCAATAACTAGGCGTGATATGAGTCATGAAAACCAGAATTGTTATTAATTCTTAATACGTTATTTTCATAATATAATACACAAAGACCATTATTTTAATATGACATATAATACAATATATCATTGTTGTAAAATAACAATTTTATAATTAATTATTTGAAAATAAGAAAATTTATTTCCAGGATGGATATATAAATAACATTTTTGGTAACACTAGATACATAATAATTTTTTTAATAAACTAACATCATATATGTTTGAAACAATAGTTGATAGCCTCTTATAGACAATTTTAAAAGTTGTGCTTGATTGGATTCTCTAAGATCCACTACACCTCTGAAAATATTCTAAAATGCATATATTATCCCGACCCTTAAATATACTTTATTTAATGATTTATAACATACATTGCAAAATTAATTATGAAGGATATAAAGGTCTAGTTTCTTTGGAACATTGTATACATAAGTACATTATCATTAACATAAAAATAGTGTTTATTTAAAACTCCACATTGATCTATTAATTCCTATAGATATTCTAAATGTATATAGGATATATAGGGATAATATAAAATAAAAAATATGAGCTTGAAATCCCAATAAGAGAATAAACATAAAAATAATGCATAACATGGGAGTTAAGAGGTATATAATGATATCATAAATATAATGACAACAAGAATGAAAAAATTTCATAAGAAAATGATATCACAAGATCATAGAATAATAATCAGGTAAAAATTATGTAAAAATGATAACATTAACATAATTCACGGGTCACTTCCACGAAATTAATTATAATGTATATAATGTCCCATATTGAATTGGGTTTAGTCAAAATTACTATAAACATATTTGGAAAATTACCATGGTGTATTAGATTAATTTTCTAATCCCTCACGTAAAATTTTATGGGATATACAAATTTACCTAATGCATTGGAAGGTTGTATAATTATGAGCCCATAAGTCACACAACATAGTGTAATTATGCTATTCTTCCATGAACCATATATGATATCTTGTGAAATGAAAACATTAATCAATGCACTAAAAGGATATATACTTATGGTACCACCCATAACATAATTAAAATCATATGTATTCATACCACATGATAAAGATAATCCACACATAAATCATACACATGATCAAATCTATGATAATGAATCGGGTTTCATAATTCTGATTCAAGGAATAACCAAATGTAAAATTAGAAATATTACCAGAAAAATGAATTAAATATTTTTAAATTTTCATAATTTTAAAATGTTCATAGTTCCTGAATACAGAGTTTCAATTTATGAAATTCATGAGAGGGATTTAAGCTAATAAAGAGTAATAAAATCCACTTGGGTGATGATTAATGACCAAATATAGTGATATTTTCAATGAAAGAGAAAATATGGTTTTCATTAACACCATAATTTAGAAAATATTGTTATCTCTAAAATAATTAAGGTATTTAATAGAAAATGTTTAAAATTTTTTTATGGGGGTTATTATTGACTTAAGAAAATAAATATCACAGTTCCTATAAATTGTCTTTACGTAAGGGTGATAATTTCGAACGTAAATAAAAACATGTATAACTATAGAAAGAAAATGTTTATTAAAATTAAAAAATATTTAATATAAATATATACCAAATATATAATATATTTAACTAAATAATATTTATTAAAATAAACAAAAAAATGTAACTCAAAATTAACGATGATGGTACAACATATCATTTTTTTATTTTAAAATTGTTTTTTTGAAACAAAACTTCATAAAATAAAATAATTAAAATTTATTTTCAAAATATAATAATTTAAATATGATGTTAACAGATGATAACTGGTTTCCAACTAAAAAATATAACATTGGTGGGAATGGAAGTTATGGACAAGATAGATAAACTGTTATTTAAATGGAAGGGAATTATTTATAACATAACTTCTATTTTAAAAATAGAATAAAAATAACCAGTAAAGAATTTTGAAATAAAATTTTACCTCAAAATATAAAAATATGGTATACCAAATTTAAGGATAGATGAAACTCAAGGATACACATTATTATTTAATAAATCATATTTATTTATGAATGACCCATATATTTTAAGGAAGACATCATGTGTTGGATGCATAAAAGAAGATAATAAAAAGAAGATAATTTTATTTGTTAGAAAATAATTTATTATTTTATAATTCATGGTTTTAGTAGTTAAACCTGAAGAAATTATGATTTTTTGAATAATATAAAAGCCTTCTTCAATTAAAGGTGATTGACATAGAAGCACATGCGGCTATTGAAATATTAAAATGAAATCACTTGAGAGAGATATGGAGAGGGAGAGCATGGTGTGTAATTTATAAAACATTGAATGATTAAAATAAATGATATTAAATATTCAATTGGTAGTAAACATACCATTTAAAAGAAATTATTTACATAAAATAAAATGTCTCTCAAGGAAGGATAATGTAAGACGAAAATGATTCCCTATGTTCGAATGTGCTATCCAATTGAACTCGCATATTGAATAATAAAATTGTGTTTATTAGATATATATGCAATACAATTATTAATATATATTTTTATTTATATTGTCATTATAACGGATTTTTGTACTTATTTATAAATTATTTTTTGTTTATATCAGTTACTATAGGGTGTTTAGTTAATTTCTTCCTAGCACATTTGGTTTGTTATAATGGTATATGGTTTTCCAAAATGAAAACATTATATCAAAAAAATTATATATTTATTTAATTTATCATTCCATTTGTAATATACTTATATGGTGTCAAATGTTAACCCAAATTGATCCAAATTAAGAAGTTACGTCAAAATTTCAATTTGAGTTAGTTAATATTACTATAGAAATTTATTATTTTTTAAATTATTCATTTTCATATATTATGATTTTATAATGTCAATTTTCTGAAATATTTAAAGTTAGTTAATTAAATACTATTTTAATATACTATTTTGGGTGGTGATTGAATATTAAACGTGTCGTTCATGGAGGTGGTAGTTTGAACACACACATGATGATGTTTTCCCTTTTCATAATGATTTTTAAGGAAGGTATACAATAGATACTCCACTATTATTATAACACATAAGGATTATAAAAATAATATGATTATTCTACCATTATTTATAGAGGAAATTATTGTGGTTTATAAAAATTATAGACTAAGAGAAATTGGGTGGAGAGTATTACTTATCCCTTGGGTAAGTCCTTATGACTCCTTGAAAATAATTTTTTGTGAAATAACGTCTTAAATGTTGAGGGTAGAGTGGTGAAGATAGAATAAGGAATAATTTAGGTTAATAGAAGGATTTTTAATTGGGGTATACATGGATAATAGGTAGACTCCATTTATAAGAGGTAAAAGATATGTTTTTTTAAAAAGCACTATTTCTCTATAATATAAGTCCATTATTCTAGTAAAAATGTTCCAAAATGGTAAATAATGGTTTAGGGATAGATATAAGGCAGATAATACCTCAAAAAATCAATATAACACATTTTTTATACATGTTTTAATCTTAATCACTATGTTATACAACTTTTACCCTAATTTACCATTACTATTGTGACTCCACTTTCACCTATAAAAACAGATCATAATGGAAAAAATTAAATATAAAATTATTTACCAAATTAAAAACTCATTTTTTAAAAACATTACTTAATTTATAAAATAAAATGTGTAATTGTCTAAAAAAATTAGTATTAGCACCCATAACATGTAAAAACCATCTATTACAGACGTTCATTATATCATTAAAATTTAAGCATGGGATATGATAATCAATGTTTATGATTTTCAATATATAGTTTTTTATTATAAGAAATATAAATTTTATTTTTTCTTTAAATTTAATCAAACATGTACTTTTAAAAAATATAAAAAACAATTTTAATAAGGATTAAAATATTAATTTTGTATAAATTAATGATAGATTATATAAATTTAAAACCATAAGTTTATATTGAATTAAATAAATAAATAAATAAATATTTTATTAATTTAATATTTTTATTAAATTCTTTATCTTTATTGTATACTGAAAAATTAAAAGAATTTAAAATTGTGGAATTTTTTTTTATTTTTTCGCTATTCTACTAAAAATCATTATTTTTTAGAAAAAACCATAATAATATTCACAATATTATTTTCACATTATGAATTTATAAATGAAATTAATTTTATTATTTTAAAATTATTCAAGTGATAATAATTTAATTAATATCCAAAATGTATAATGTATTAAAAATGTTTTTTAATAAATTTAACTTATTTTCTAAAATGTCAAATATGAGTTTTTAAATTAATAAAATATTGAAATCATAAAAACACTTATAAAATACATATTTGGTTTTTAAAAAAGATTCAATGAATTATACTAAATAATTATATACTAATAATTTCCTAAATGACTTTTTGTCTACAAAAATGATAATTTTTTATTTACCTAAACATTCCATATTTTACAATAAGAAAAAACATCTTATATAAATAATAAAATTATGAATCCAAATATTAGATTTATTTTTTCAAATAAAATTTCTCTAATTATTTATTTTGTTATTTATTTAATATTTTAAAATATAATGAAAATTTATTTTTATTGAAAAGTATCTTTTTTAGAAAGTAGTTGTTCTTATTCTTAATTTATATAAAATATAAATAAAAAAATAATTATTCAATATATATTATTTTTTATTAAAATCATAATTTAAGAATAATATTCTTAATCTTCTTTAGTAAAAATTAAAATTACTATAAAGAGAGATTTTTTTCATAATAATAAATGAAGTATATTTTTATAAAATAACATATATATATATATATTTAATAATTCAGTAACCCCAAATAATATCTACTAATTCAACGGATATGTTTTAATGATCTAAATACATCATATTTTTTCTTTTATTGCTATTTTTTAAATTGACGAGGATAAAAAACATATTTGACTTAATTTAAAGAAAAAAACATTAAAATAATGAGTCATTACATTCCCTCCGAAATAAATTCATTCCTAAACTTTTAAAAAACATATGACTGCAGAAGTTTCCATGAAAATATTATAATTAATCGTACAATTGTACTTTATCGATGTCGATTTTAGAATCTAATGTTATATTTCACTATTTTTAATTTGATATATCCCCTTTGTTAAAAGTGATAGTCAATTTATAATATAATCCTAATATATGATGAAGAGATAAATCTATATCGAGTAAATGTATGCAATCCATGGTGATGTTGAATATATTTTGTATACAATAAGTATAAAACCAAAAAAATTTATTTATAACATAATACCTAATAGGTCAAATCATACATGACATAAGACATTGAATAAATTAGATTGAAAAATCACTATCTGAATCAAAAATATTCATTTCATTGGATTTTTATTGATCTTATGATCTAGGTGGTGGTTGGTGTTAGTTTTATTATTTGAATATAGTATTAGTGCATTGGTTTTCATAGTTACTAAATTCATCGCATATAAAACATAAAATCATTATTGTATACTTAAGAATAACATTGTCTACTTTTAATATATCCTAGTTTTTTCATTCAGGACTTGTTTCATTATGACCTCCCTTACCAAAAATTAATGCGTCACCCAGTCCTCCTGATGATAACTTCACCATTCTTCTTACCATATTTTGGACATAGAGGATGTAAAATATTCCCTCCCTCTCTATATCTATCACTCATGTTCCAAGGAGACTCCATCCTTATCTTCTTTATCAGGTTCAGAATTTCAAATATGGTTACATTTTTAATAATATATTACATAGGTTATAGTAATAATAATAATATTTATCATTCAATCTCACATTCGGATGGATTTATCCTTGAGGTAATCATCATGCTGTCTATTTTATGGTGGTTTAACTTGATTCCTTTTGGTTATATTCATCACTAAAACCAAAATATTTAACATGGGTGATTAGTATTTAATCACATATGGGTATTATCTTAATCAATAACATAGAATGGATTGAATGAAAAAATATTTTAACCTTTTACATAATCATATTATTTCATAATTTCTTTAGTTCAACTTATATCAATTTAGATTAACCTAGGTTAATATAACTTGGTTTATCTGATACTTATCGACCTAGTACCTGAAAAACTAGGATTTCAACCCTCTATAGTGATTCATAAAGATCCTATTATAAACCAAATATAATCCCTCGAATGTGTCTAGAAATTTTTGACGTTAGGTAACTTTGTCTTACGGTGGGTCGTGATTGAGTTAATACCAAAAACAACCTCTCTAGCGCTATTAACCATAGGTATAACTATTCCAGAGTCTGAATCCACATACCAATATCCATATAATAATAAAATTGTAAGTAATACCACATAGTATCTACAATTACAATGTTTTATACTATTATCATATACTCAGAATTATTTTATTAGACTTTTACCTTGGGTTTTCTCTATTGGTCTCAAATCCTAAACTCCAAAAATAACTAAACCCCATTATGATACCAACTATATTGACCCAATCATTTAACAAAAATTATTACTTGATTAATAACATACCTTCCCAATAATAAATGAAAAGGATACAATGGCCTAGTTTATTTATATTATTAGATAAATATGTAAATAATCTTAATCATAAAAAAATCATTATTTGAATGTCCATATAGCGATCCTAACTCCCATTGATCTTAAACAACATCGGATACCCTTGGGAAATATATAAGGAAAAGGGTGAACAGAAAATCCCAAAAAGGAAATAAACATGCAAATAAGGCAATACATGATATTCATAAATAATAAAATTCTATAATATTTATTATTATCATTAGTATAGAAAAATGAAATGAGTAAATTATATCGTAATATCATGGAATCATGAACTTGTGGAAAAAAATTAAAACATGATCTCAAGAACATATGTAAAGGGTAAACCCTAGGTCTATCATTATAAAGTGTAAAAAGTCACTTAGTTTATTGGTTTCACTCTTCATTACAATAAATATAGTAGAAAAGGATTCATGGTGATTTCAATTCAATATATAATTCCTTATATAAAATATTAAGAGATATGGTGATTTACACATTGCATTGGAAGACTATATATTTCTGGGATGTCACACACCAAGTTGGAGTTCCATCTGACCCGACAACCATCCCAATCTGTGAAATGGTCTAATGTAAATTCTTGATCTTCATGAGCTGGTAACTAGTTCTTGGGTCTCAATATATGATTTTGGGAAGGATTTGACCCAATTAGATAATCATTAGTAATTAACAAGAATAAAAATATTAACATAAAAATCATAACCAAACCTAGTACAGAAATTTTCAAATTTAATGTTTATAACTTTAAACAAACCCCAAAAGGACAACATTAAAAGGGGAACAATGAAAATATCCCAAAAATCTCCATGGAGAAAAAGGAACAATTTCCTCAAGCTAGAACCAATAACACCTTCCTAAAGCAGAACCCAAACTACTAGATTAACCATTATCAGAACGATACATCTGGAATTTATCTGGGTCGTACATACAAAATGTACATAAACCCAACAGTGAATATAGGGGGTGATATAAAGACTAGTAGGATGCCACAAAAAAGTGATTCCATGGAAATAAATTAGAAAAAAAATTTATATGCAAATTTTATAAAAAAATATATTACCATTTTTAGATAAAACCCTTAAAATAAAAATGGTATTTACTTTTGAAAATACAAAAAATGTCTACCATATTCGGAAGGTATCTATGTATTAAAAAAGAGCACTATATCGCAAGAAGACCCCATAAGAACTAGATAAAATGGGACAATAGGAAATTCATATCTTGGTGAAGCATGGTATAGAAACCATAACCCACAATGTCCTCTTTCATGAACCACTATAGAAGAACACATACCAGGGTATAGTGGTCTACAATAATCATCATAGTTTATATAGTGTTGAAATCATAAGTAAATCAAGATGAATTTAGGAATAGAAACTTCTATGTCAACTAGAGTAACAGTCCTAGTCCACCCACATAGATAACCAATTTTCACTTCCTGATCAATTTTCATTTCACATATCACATAGATAACTAGATTCACATGCACACATTCCAGTCAATAAAAAAACACTTGATAAACCAAAATTTCCATAAACATCAAATAAAAAATCACACCACAACCATTTAAAAATATTTTTCACTCCAAAAACACAATTTATTTGACACCATTAATGAAAAAACAAGAAATCACAAATGGAAATAAAAAATGAATCACAGCCTATTCCCTCTGAAGATCAAATTTGTAACAAAAAAGACCTTGAATACATTTAAAAACATAGTTCATTGCTCATAAAAAATTCATAGAACATAATCATAAAGAAAATCTAGAATATTAATGTCACTAAATAATGTTTAAGAATAAAACACCCTACCCCAAGCTCGGAAGGTTTAATAAATTAGTGTGAAACCACCACCTCACCAAAAGAAAATATGATAAAGGAGTGATTGAACAATATATATCATGATTGAACCCTAATAATCAGTAATCCTGAAAAAATAGGTCACCTAAACTATTGGAGATAATAAACCATTAGAAAGAGGAAGCAAAACCATATAATATGGGATGAAACAAATGATATGTTCACTTCCATGAAGGTGTCTTGATGAATATCCACCAAAATTACCTAATATATGGAGGTCCATGGGATAAAATAAGAGGTTTGGAGGCACCTAGGGAAGGAAATTATAATTAGGGAAGAAACATGGGATTTGGGGTTATATCTCGAGAGGACACAACCGTCATTTGTAAATGTTTAATAACATGGAAATGGTTTATAGTTTTCCTACATAGTTTACCTAAATAGATAGAAACCATATTCTCTACATTTTAGTAGAGGTAAAAATTTCATGGTTCTCTCACACAGCATAGAAACATTGCACCCACCCTATGGTTTTCCTCTATAAAAAAATTGCACTTGTCCATACTGTTTCTTGGGAAAGGGAGAATAGTTTTCCAAATAGTGTGCCAACCATACACCAACAGTTTTTGAACCAAAAATCAAAATTTTCACCAAAATGATCTTGGAAAACCAAATCGTAAATATTGGATTATTAATAAAGTGAGTAATATACAAAAACAAAAACAAAAATATGAAAATTCTAACAACCATTAAAAACATTCCACCCCTATAAAGAAAACTCAAAGCTTGATCAGAGAATAAAATGTGATACTATTTCTAAATTTCCACTTATTATCCCATGTCTAATGTAAATAATTTCCTTAATTCCAAATATGTTATATCAATAGAATAAACATTCGATAAAGCTCTCTCTCTCAATAATCTAGAATCTGTATTGTCTTTTCAAACACAAGAAATATTAGGCTCGAACTCCAATTCATCCAAATTCACCACATGAGAATGTTTTGGGTTATATTTTCTCAACTAAGAAACATGTAACATGTTTTTAATTGTCATCAATAATAATAAAAATCTAAACTATATTCCACATTTTTAATCCTATCAATAATCACAAATGACCTGACATAACTCGGTGTTAGCCTCTCTTGTATACACAAATAGTGATGCCCCAAGGGTGGTGCCACAGTTAACAACACCGGGTCACCTAGGGAATATTATATAGATCTGAAACTTTGACTGAAATAGGAGGATTGATGACTCTGAGTGGTCAATAATAACTTTTTTATTAGCTTGGCCTTCCTAGACATCTCCCACACAAGGTTCAGTCCAAATATTTAGGTCTCACCCACCTAATCCCAACACAATGATGACTAACATAGATGACAATACAGCTCCTCAAAATGAGCCATTCAAATCAAGGATTGGCCACTATTGTTATATAGAAGAACAACATGTCCTAAATGGCTATCAAACAAACATTATATTTTACACACATTCCAGGATCATATCATATAGAATATATTATTCCCAATTTATATGACCATCCATTTTAGAGGGTATGTCGTACATATCCTAACTCACAACCCCATATCCTTTAAAATGACTTCCCAAAACCAGATGGTGAAATGGGGGTCCGATGTTATAAACGATTATGGATGGGAACCTATGAATCATGAAAACCTTCTAAACATATAACCAGCCAAAAATCATCCAGTTTAGATGAATTCCTGATATAAATAAAATGAGTTTTTTTGGTCATAGTATCAATAACTACCCAAATTGAGTTCCTCCACCACGGTATACGAGGTAAGACAATAATAAATTCAATGGTGTTCTCATCCCTCTTCTAGGTAGGAATAGTGAGTGGTGGGAGAAAACCAGAGGGCCTTTGGTGCACTTCCATAACATAGTGACATGTATAACAATGTGATAATAAGTATAATACATGTCGCCTCATACAGTGACAACATAACTTCCAACAAACATCATAGTACAAGAATGTTGCACTAGGATTGACAAATGACACATACTGATTGCTAACCCACTTCCCCACTTTTTTCATAGACAAAAAACCATTAAGATACCCTTGATACACAACAATCAATTGGATGTTAATGACCAATCACAATGAATACCTCCACAATGAAGGAACTATATAGACTACTAGAAGAACTGATCACAAGGCTACACCCACTGAATTAGTTCCATAATAGTGGAGTTAGAAGAGAAGAGGATATTAATGCACCTTCACTGTGCTTCTTGGTCTCCAAATGAATCTATGAAAAGAGCCCCATCAATGTCCACTCATTACGGGACTTTCTCGAAGCCTACACTGACACATTTCTTCTCAAAGCTAAACCAAAACATTCCATTTTCCATGGGTGTAGACTGTATTGAAATAAAACATTTGAAGGCACTCAACCCAAAATGATACCCCATATTCAATTATTCCTAATGGAAAATATAAGCCAATATCTTATGACTATAATAAAATAAAAATCACTCACCAAAAAGATAATGGCTATAAATCTTTAGGGAATGCATCACTACTGCTAACTTTTGGTCATGGGTTGGGTAATTCATTTCATATGGTCAAATCATGGGAAATACATAAGAAACCACATGATCATGATGCAAAAGGAAAGACCTAATACCCATGATTTAGGAGTCATAGTAAACCGCATATCCTTTCCCAGATTCTAGAATGATCAAAGAGGGGTCGGTGGTTAACGACTGCATAAGCATCTCAAAGGACACATGACAATATGGGCTCTAATTATTCATCACCCATTTTCGGGTGAGTGTTGTCATGGGTGAGGAAAGATGAGCTAAATCTCAAACAAACCTATTTTAATACCCTTATAGGAATATAGATATTAATATTTCACTCACATTCTTTGGTGGATCCCATTATATTACAATCCTAATCATCTTAGGGTCCATTGAAACCCATTTTTCTTAAATTACATTACCATAAATGTCACAAATCTAATCATGAAGGATTATCTAGAAAACGTTTTTTAGATATAATGTTCCCTATGAGTTCCAAAAACAATTCTCAAATGAATCTCATACCCCAAATATGTTCTAGAATAGACCAGGATTTCATCCATGAATACCACGACAAACGGTTGAAGAGATTGGTTAAAAATCTAGTCATGAGAGCAATAAGAACTATATGATTTTTTTGAACACAAAATTTATGACCAAATATTTAAAATGGTCATGACTACTTTAGAAAGATATTTTTTGGGACATCCACCTATCTAACTCTCACATAGTGATAACTAGAATACCAATAAATTTTTGAAAACCACCTCTCCCAATTATGATAATTGAAGAGGTCATTAATATGAGGAAAAGTGTATTTGTTCTTGATGTTCACCTAAATCATATTCTTCTAATCAATGCACAACCAAAAAAATCCATCAACATTTTTTTTTGTAAAAAGCCATATAGATTCCCATGGGAAGATGTTCGGGGAAATGTATACTTTGGATTCCAAATCATCCAGATTTTCATTAAATTCCCCTAATATGGTAGTGGCCATACTATACAATAGAAGATATATCAAATTCTATCGTAGTCTCAAATAAATGGGGATCTCCATATCCTACTCTGAATATAATAATGAAAAATTCATGGGGAAAACGTATAGGATCTCATCTTCCATAGGAGGTAATCCACCCATAGAAGCACCAATATTTTCCTCCAACACAAGAAATGATTATTGAAAAATGATATCAACTAATTCTAGAGGTAGAGTTCAACGTTTTCCCAAATGATGATCACATGCACCATGAATGAATAGTGTACTTCCATCATGTGAAACAAATTTCACTCACCACCTATAAGAATAATTGTATTCCTTGAGGCACGTAATACAATCAATACCAATTATTATATAGAAAAGGTTCATATCTAAAATAAGGAGATCCCATTCTAGATCGACCCTTGAAATGGTGGTTTCAATATATATACACAAGAAACCCTGATCATTCTTCATAACATGGGGTGTTATCCACTCCATCACACATTACATAAGCTCATTTTTTATATTTAACACATCAATAAGAAAAGTAGAAATAAAAGAAATAAAAGAACCATTTTCAAAAAATTAAATATAAGGATGATGAAATATAAATGGTACCTCAGACTCTCACATGCCATGCATCTGATTACACTGGTTCTAGATACACCGCATGAATATTCCTAGTCTTAGCCTGATCATGAGAATGACCACTGAACTATGACTCAACCCTAAACTAACACTTCCTATAAATAGATCTAGCCCTACTACAATGACCACTAAATCGATAAGGCACAAAAAATAGTTTTGACTAGGATGACATCCCCTAGAAGCTATATATCCTTGACCACTCTGATATAGGTACGCCACTTTGAAAAAATGCTCGAGTGTGTCCCATATGTTAACATCTATGAAAAAGATTGGGAGGATATGTACATGCAAGTGGTATGTACGCTGACTTCTCATACTGATGGATCATATCCAAACTAGCATTAGAATCCATTGATAATATTATAAAGGAAGGATGGACTGAGCTACCACCTCCCTTCTTCCTCTGCTCATCCCACTCCCTCTATTTCCCTCATGAATTGTGAATGCCCATAGTTGACACTAATTCATGGAAACTAGGATAGTAACTATGATTATTCGAAACTAATATGGCATGATCAAAAACTATATGATAGGTACTTTTCATAAAAAAGAACACCCAATCACCGATTTCTGCTATAAACCCCCACTCGAACCATTGATCCTTAATTTGATTATTTGAAAAGTGCTAGTGTGCACAATGAATTATCTCAGTAAAGCAGTTAGAATATTCCATCACAGAAACGTCTCCCTAGCTCATCTCCATCGACACTCACGATCTAGTTTAGGACAATACATAAGGATAATACTTATCATTTAAAATGACATAAAAAGTCTTCACAACCCATTGTATCATGCATTATATGTCTCACCACTGAGTCTCATCACTTATGATTGAGAAATTCCAACATTAACGAGGAAAACATAACCCTGATATCCTCATGAGTGTCAAAGAAATCATAAAACCTCTATATTTTATAAATCCAATCCTCATTATATGAAGGTTCTATGATACCTTAGAAAGAAGGAAGAATGTTCTTGAGGAACTCCTAAGCTATTCCCTTTCCCTGGCCTGGATTGGATCCTCTAACTAGAGAGGGAGTAGATCCTGCTCCATGAACCAAATCTTGGATGAACTATACCATTGATTTCACTAATTCATCATCACTTGGTGAGGAGAAAATATCTTTGACCTCTTCTAATAGATTCATAAGAATTATTCTGGGGAGGAATTTTTTTATAATGAGCAATAACCATAAGTAAAACCATCAATACAAACATTTTGAAAATTTTCTGAAATAAAAATAATTAATAAAATTCCATAAATATGAAATAAATATATCCATCACAACAAAAAGTCAAGAAAAAACCACTTCACCCCATCCAGTGTCCATATATAGTATATTTTCTATACGAATCGGCTAGAGGAGGAGTCAAGAAAAATCGAAACATCCCAAGGTGACTCAAGTCCCATTATGGGGTTGATGTCTAGGCACCTGAATCGCAACTACAACCTCAGGACCCAAAAGTCTAAGATCATATATATCTCGAATCCCAAAAAAATAACCTAACCCAAAAGAGTGATACATGTTATGATGCCATTTTCTTATGAACCAACAGAGAGTTCTATCTAAGAAAACACTCAACCGGGTCGGTGGCTTGGTTTGAAGAGAATTTATGATCCCCACAAGATGGAAACTAGTTTCTAGGTATCAAAATATTCATTGGGAATTATTTTTACCAATTAAATAATTATCAACAATGAATAATTATAAAAAACATTAACTAAATAATCATAACCAAACATGGTATAATAACTTTCAAATTTAGTAATTAATGCATTAAACAAAACTAGAAAGGAATAAAATGGAATGGAAACTATGACACTACCCTTAAAACCTCCATGAAATAAGATAAATATCATTATAAATTAGCCTCCAAAAACACCAACACAAAGTGGAACCATATCAACAAGATCTACCGTTATCACCTCTATACATAATTCATTTACCTGGTTCATATGTAAAAAATATACATATACCCAATGGTTTGTGTAGGGTGTGAGACAAAGCCCAGAAGGATTCCACAAAAAAAAAAGAGATTCCATGCCAAAACATTTTTTTGACAAATTTGAATGGATGTTTTTAAAAAATATAATCTAGAATCGTTTTTATAGAGAAAAATTTAAAGAAAAACATGATTATCTTTTGAAAATGTAAACAAAGTGCACCGTATACCAACTATAAGTAAAATATTACAAAAAAATAAATAATTCATAAGAAAAACCCCATACACAGTAGATAAAATAGGGTACTAAAAACATCATATATCAAATAAAAATGTAATAAAAACTATAACCCACATCATACATGGGCACGAGACACTAGAAGTGAATAAATCCCATGGTCTAGTGGTCCCAAATCATCATCATTGTTTAGTTTTTGTGGTAATTTTCAATCAATCTAAATCAATATGGTCCATGACACTTTTGAGTAAACCAGCACATTTGTGCTAGTATTCCCACCTAGATACCCAGTTTTCCCTTTATGCTCAATTTTTAATTCACATATCACATAAATCACTACATTGACCTGCTCAAATGAAAATAAAAAATTAACACACTTGATAAATAGCCATTACCACAACCAAACCCATTTTCAAATCTAAAGGCTCACCATAACCATTTAAAAATATGTTTCACAACACCTACACACTTTAAAAACTCCTTTAATTCAGAAAACAAG
This sequence comes from Viscum album, assembly GCA_963277665.1. Classification (NCBI taxonomy): domain Eukaryota; kingdom Viridiplantae; phylum Streptophyta; class Magnoliopsida; order Santalales; family Viscaceae; genus Viscum; species Viscum album. The sequence continues at coordinate 164,511,154 of OY728165.1, read as the reverse complement.
AATTCATACATGAAACTCACATGAATCAAAAGCCATTACCTTTGAAAAACCCATTTTTAACAAAATGAAAACATGAATCCTTTTCAAAACACATTTCAGACCTCATAAACATTGCACAAAATACAATAAACAGGAAAATAAAGTATATCAATGTCACTAAATAATGTTTAAGCATGGAAGCCCATACCTCATGCTTGGATGCTTCAGAAAATCAGTAGAAAACCATAATCACACATCAAGAGAAGCCTATAAAGAAAATATCATACCGTAACCATCAATAATGAACCATAATAATCAATTTTATACCCAAAAAAGGTTACCCAAAACACTAGACATATTAAACCCCAAGAAAGTGGATGAAAAATCCTATGAAAGAGGAAGGCCTCATGGAGAAAATCACTCACATGATGGTTTCATGAAGAATCCTCACAAACATCCCCTCAAAATTGGCGATCAAAGAGAACAAGGAGGATGGTTGGATGAACATAGGGCCAGAAATACCATGTGGGGACGAAAATTGGGGATTTGTGGTTAAATCTTGAGATGAAAAAATCATCAATTTAAAAATTTTAATGACATGTACATGAGACATGGTTTTACCACACGATTTGTCAAACCGTACAAAAATGATGCATCCCTCACTGTCCAAGAGTAATAGGATACATGAATTTTCCCCCTGACCTAAAATTCATTTAACCACCATGCGATTTTCCTCTATCCAAAAATAACACATGGACATATAGTTTGCTGTATAAGGGAGAACAAATTTCCAAAATATGCGCAAACCATACTCCACTTATTATTAAACCAAAACTCCCATTTTCACCATCAATTACTTTGTAAAAATCAAGTATAAAAAGGACATTAAAAATAAAAAGAATAATTCTTAAATATGAATAAATATATGTGACATGCCCAAACCATCAAATAACATAGTTTTTCATCTAACTTCTTATGCACTATATATAGTATTAAATGTGTTGAAAGCACTAAACATTGTATCAAATGAATATATAATTCCATGATCACCCATCACATAATAAAAATCATACAAATTCTTACCACATTAGGTAATGAAACCTTACATAAATCATATGCATGTTTAAACAAATGATAATTAGGTGATATTAATAATTCGGATTTATGGAATAACCAAAGCTGAAATTGTAATGATTCCTAAGATAATAATGAATTAAATAATTTTAAAATTTCATAATTGAATAATGGAATAGAGGTCTTGAATATATAGTTCCAATGTTGAAAATTCATGGGGAAATTAGGATAAAAAAGAAAAAAATGAACTACTTTTTTGTGGATTTATAAAACTAGGATATTTTTAATGAATTATTAACAATATTATTTTAGAGAAAAAATTGTACCAATAGTTTAACTAAATATATATAAAACTAATAAAAAGAAAATATTAACTGAATATATATACAATATACATATAATAAATAGAATAAATACATATGATGAGAATTGCATAAATGTGAGAAACGAATGGGAGCATTTTAGTTAAAAGCAATGTGGTGGTATGAAAAATCCCTTTTTATGTTTAAAATACATTTTTTGAAACCCCACGCCATAAATGATGATAATAAAACATTGTTTTTAAAATTATATAAGATATATATTATTTAAAAATTATATAAGACATACTTTTGTTTCTATTTATAAATGATAGCATTGACTGGAATAGAAATTATGGGAAAGTAGGGGAAACCATCATTTAAATAGACATGAATTATTCTTAGAATAATTACATTTTTAAAATGGATAAAAAATTTCCAGTAATTAAAATTTGAATCAAGAGAGATCTAAAAAGATAAACATATGGTATATCATATGAAACAAAAGATAAAACTCAATGGGAAACATTATAACATAATAAATCAGATTGAGTAATGAAAGACCCTTATATTTTTGGGATGACATAAATTATATAAAAAAATAAAAAATATGAGGAAATTAAGGGAATGTTTCAACGTTAAAAGATAATTGATGATACTATATGTAATGGGTATAATAGTTGTTCAATAAAAATGAGTATGAGTGTATAATATCACAACATACCTTAATAATGTGTGATTGAGATAGAAAACATTAAAACTTAAATAACATTCAAATGAAACCCCTTAAAAAAATATTGTCGGAATTTGATGTTAAAATATTAGAAATAAAGATAATAAATGATATTAGATATCCGATTCGAATTATAGACACCATTTAAAAGGAATTATGTGCATCAAAAATTGTCTCAAAGAAGGAAATATTGAGATGAAACCCTTAGCCCATGTCAAAAAGATCTTTGGACTTACAAATATCTTCCTAATTAATTAAATTATGTTAATTATATATAAATATATATATATATATATATATGAGAAACTGAGTCATATAAATTTAATTTTATAATTTTTGTATATTATATTTTGGAACTTATTTTTAATATATGTATCACTTACATTAGTTACTGAGGGTTGTTCAGTTAATTTATTTATAAAAATTTCAGTGTCTTATCTATATTCAAAGGTGTTTTCAAATAACTTCATGATATATATAATTATTGAGGAATATTCCCTTTATTGTTAAATTATGAAATGAGTTATACAACTTTAAAGGTTATCCTTGAATGAATTAAATTAATAATGGTTCCTTGAAAAGTCCATTTAAAGCAGTTAATTATACTATAATTGTTAATTTTTTCATTACTTATATATTGTATTGTGTTATCATTACAGAATATTATTTTTGAGAAAATATAATTTCATTTGGTTAAATATGGGTTTTAAACCTATCAATTATGATGGTGATGGAATATCGAACACATCATTCATCGAGTTGGTAGTTCTCACACACACAGATGACAATGTTTCTATTTTTAAAATTAATATTCAGAGATGGTAGAAAATGTATATTAAATTATTATAAAATAACATTATCATATAAAAATTATAATTTTATCATATCATCATTAATTTATGAGATATTGTGGAATTTGATTGATAATGAGAAATTTGGTTGTGAGTACTGACTCACCCTCAGAAGTTCTATGTTGGGTAAGTCCTTAGGACTCCTTAGATAGGTATCATGGGGAGACATAGTCTTAAAATTCATGTATATGATGTTTAATAACATATAGGGTAGTGTTTTGTATGATCCATGGCTTTGGATAAGGTGTAGAAATGGGAAGTATGTGGTGTCGTTTAATAAAAACTCATTACTTTTCAACAATATCAATCCATTACTCAATGAAAAAATTGGATAAAAATAGTTTGGAGATATAGAGAATGTAAATCCACCCTCTATAACTGAATATCAATCTTTTTTCTATATTACATTACCTTTTCATTATGTTAAACCACTTCTACCTTAATTTACCCCTATCTTGGTAACTCCATTTTCACCCATGAAACTAATTTTAATGGAAAATAATAATATTGTGATTATTTAAAAATTTTAACATGATTATTTTAAATTTATAAATAATTATATGAAATAAAATTTACTAGATATAAAGAAATTAATTTTTGTATTAATACACAAAATGCATAAAAACATTTCTTTGAAAAATTTCATTTTAGGTATAAATTTAAGTGATAGGTAATATTAAATATCATTATGATTTTCAAAAAAAATGGTTAATTATAAATAAAATGAATATTTTTTTTCTTTGAAATCAATATAATATATAAATTACCAACATATTAAAAAAAATTAGGATTAAATTATTACTTTTTAATAAGGTAAAATATTTGTTTTATAGATTTATTACTATATATTTAAAATGAATAAATTTATTACTGAATAAAATATTCGAATAATTAACATTTTTAATAAAACTCTACATATCTCTATATAATTATAAAGAAATAAAAGTAACCATTATGGAAAAAACTAGCATTGTCACAATTCATTTATATATTAATTTTTTTAAAAAAATAGTAAAAATAAATTATATTATTATTGTCACATTATGAATATAATAATTGCTGTAATTTTATTAAATGAATCATAAAAATGTTATAAAAAATAATTTTAACATATGAAATGTATAATGTATTAATAATATATTTAAGAAAAATAATAATTTAAGTTCAAAATTGTCTAATATGATTTTGTAAATTAAAACCAAAAATTTTAAAATCATAAAGTGTCTTATAATATATATATAGTTAGTTTTAGAAAAATAGTTTCATGAGTTTCCAATTCTTACTTTTATACTAATAATTTCATAAAACTCATGATATATGTAAAAACTGTATTTTTTCTCATTCACCAAAAAAAATAAACTTTTCTAGATAAACCCAAAAAATAATTTTATACTAATATTGAAATTATAAATGTAAAACAAATATTATAATTTTAAATTATATATCTATAATTTACAATTTTATCTTTCAATTAAAATTATAAAATACAATGAGAGCAGTTTTATAGAAATAAATTTAAAATAATAGTTTTTATATTTATTAATTTATATAAAATAGTAATAATAATTTATTTAATAAAAAATATTATATTTTATTCAAATCGTTTTTTAAAATAATATATTTATTTTTCTTCAATATGAAGATAGTGAATAAAATGATATACTTTGATAAAATTAATTAATTAATTAATAATGAATGAAATATTGCATATATATATATATATTAATACCTTTTTAATTAAGTTAACCCAATTAATTCCTTCTAATTAAAGGAATCATTTTTTATGAACTAAACCAATCATAGTTTAGTTTTATTTCTGTTTTGTGTGTGGAGAAAGCTATCAAATATAGTTGACTTAATTTGTTGAAAACATATATTAAAATAATGGGTCATTACATTCTCCCCCCCAAAATATTTCATCCTCAAAATTTAAATCTCATAATATGGAATTAATTTTCACAATTATATCCTAAATAACCACACAATATTATTTTATCATGGTTTAATTTTGTATATGAAGCATAATTTACCTTTCATAAATTTGATATGAACCCTTGGTGAAAAGAGATGGTCCATTTTTAAAAGAATCCTAATAAGTGATGAAGAGGTAAATATATACAGAGTAATTTTTATAAAACCATTAATATGTTCTATATTTCTTGAAAATAGTAATTATATAACAACATTTATTTTATTTATAACTCAACACTTAATAGTTCAAATTATATCTGACATATGAAATTGAAAAATTTATTGCGAAAAATCATTACATACCTCAGCAATAGTCATACAGTTGGATTTTACTTATTATAATTATCTATGAGGTTCATCGTGTTAATTTTCAATTTTTACTATATGATTGGTGATTTGTTTTTCCAAGATTAATATTTTCCCACATCTAAAATATTTATTCATTAATGGAACCTTTGGGAGAACATTATCTTCTTTCATTGAAACATTCATTTTCCTTGAATAAGAAGTTTCTTAATATACTCTATTACCAAAATTAAAAAATCATACACCCACTTGAATCAATACTCATTATTCATATTCCCACATCCATGAAATATAGGATGTAAAATACACTTTCCTTCATATTCATCATCATCCCAGTCCCCATAGGGATTTATCTATCATGTCATTAGTGGGTTCATGATTTCAACTATAGTTTCATTATGAATCATGTTTCATGGTAGTTATTTATTCATAATCACAAGGTTTCTTAGTCAATTTTTCTTTCTTATGGGTTTATCATGGAGGTAATAATTTAATTATCCCTCAAACATAGGGTTGACTCAGTCCCATTTAGTTCAATCCAACACTAAAACTATAAGGGCTAACATGAGTGATGAGCATTTAATAAATGTTAGCATTGGTGAGGATCATTTATAATAATAATGGGATTATCATAATAAATATAAAAAAGGTATTGAAGCATAAAACATTTCACACATTTACATCAATACATTAAACTATAATTCTATTTGTTTAAAATATATCATTAATAGTTTTAACATGGATACATTAAGTTCGTTTATATCATACTTTTCAAGATAATCCATCAAAGTAACTACATTTTCAATCCATCATAGTAGCAAAAAAGTGAATATTATTTACAAAATAAAAACACTATGAGTGTCTAACTATGTGTTTAGTTATACCTATATTTCATACACCAATTCACAATGATATTAATATGCAAAACACCATCTTCGAGGTTATTACCCAAAGGTTCAACAGTGCCAAAGCATGCATCCACTTATTAGTATCCAAACTAGGATGAAATTCCAAGGAAAACAAAATAGTCTCTAATTTAACAATTTTTTTGATTATTATTGTACATTTATACTTATTCCTTAAAGTATTACTTAGGGTTTTCTTAATGTTATCTAATCCTTATTGGTTAAAATAACTAAACCATAATCTATTACCAACTATTACAACCCAATCCTTAAATACATTTTTTCATGATATATGACATAGTTTACAAAAAATATTTTCCAACAATTTAGAGGTATTTTGTATTTATTATATTAGATAGATAATTAATTATTTTTATACAAAAATATGACTAATTTATTTAAAACTCTATATAGTAATCTTAAAATAGTTATTTCATTTAAAATAACAGTGTGGAAAAAATATATGGAACGATGTCAGTTCGAAATCCAAATAAGGGAATAAACATTGAAATGAGGAATAACATGAGAAGAAATAATTATTACGGGATATCAGAAATAGGATGAATAAAATCATAGAAACTTGGTCAATGAAATGATTTCATTATATCAAGTAATCATACACATTTGGAAATAAAAAAACCTGATATCATGAATATATGTTAAGGGTCACCCCTAAAACAGTCATCATAATGTAAAAAATACCTAATGGTGGAATGCGTTCACTTACCATTCCGATAAACATAGTGGAAAATTATACATAGTTATTGAGGTTCACTAAATAAATCCTTATAGAATATATCATGAGATATAGATATTTACCCAATTCATTGGACGTATTTGTAATTATGGGCCCACCCATCACATAATATAGTGTGATTAGGATAACAACCCATATATTATTCATGTCATTTTAGGAGATGAAAACATTACCCAATGCATTGGAGGGTTATATAATTCTGGGACCACCCATAAAATAATTAAAATCATACTTATGAATACTATACGAGTAAAATAAACCACACATAAATTATAAGAATGATCAAACCCATAAAAATTATGTGAGTTTCATAAGTCAGATTCAAGGAATAACTAAAGGATAAATTATAAGGATTCACTACAGAAGAAAAAAATAAATATTTTAAAACTTTCATATTTGAAAAATTGGACACAGTTATTTTACATAGAGTTCCAATGTTTTAAATTCATTAGAGGTATTTAGGATAATTATGAATAAATATGAATCACATTTGTGATGCTTTATAGAATAAGTGAGGATCATCTGAAATAAGTAAATTAAATTTTTTTTTCCATAAAAATAAATAAACCAATAGGAATATCTAAATAATATGGAAATTTTTTAAAACTATATATGGTTTGATCACATTTTATGGGGATGATGCTTGACATGAGACATGAAATAGAAAATATTACATAAATTTTGTTTTCATCAGAGTTATAACTTAGAATGGAATAAAAAATATATATTAACCCTAAAATTAAATGAGTATCCAACTAGGTTGTTTATAAGTTATATATATACAAAATATAATAAATTCATAAGAATAAGAATTCATAAAATAAAAAAAATGGGAACATGTAACTCAAATGTAATAAGGGTGGTATGAAAGGTCCCTTTTTTATGAATCAAAACATATTTTCTGAAATAAAACATCAAAAAATAAAATAATAAATATAATATATTAAAATTTGATAATACAATAAGGTTTTTAAATTAGATACCACATAATTAGGTTTCTAATTAAAATGGAGAACATTGGTTGGGAGAAAAATTATGGTCATGGTAGGGAAACTATCATCTAATTGGATGAAAATTATTCTTTACACAATTTAAATTTTCTTACATAGATAAATCACACGTAATTAATATTTGAATAAAAAGTGTTCTCCCAATATATAAATATGGAATATGATATTAAATTAATGATGAAACTAAAGATTCAAAATTACAGCTGAATAAATTAGATTAAGTTATAAAAGACACTTATATTTTAAGGAATGCGTCAATAGTAGACCACAAAACGGAAGATCATAAATGGAAATAGCGTTACCTAGATCAAAAATAATATATGATATTAGAAGAAATGGGGGTTGTGGTTAATCCATAAAAATTAATATTTTTGAATAATTTAAATTTATTCCTCCTTGATGATTTATTGTGATAGAAACCATTAATATTTAAGAATTATTTTAACTAAACCCCTTGAAATAGAGGGCGAGGGAGGGAACATCAAGTTGAAATTAAAATACCATGAATAAACACAATACCCGAGATTAAATATCCAATTATCAATATAAAAAATTACCTAACATAAAATGGGTGAATAAAATAATAATTTCCCAAAGAATTTTTTTTAGAGGAAACCCTGACCTCATGTATGAAAGTGCTATGCACCAGCACATAACTGTAGGAATAATTAAATTATGGTCATTAGATATATACCCAAGATATATATTCTTATATATTGTATTTTATAGGATCCATATATTATCTTTGGAACTTATTTTTAATATTTTCACTTCCTACATCGGTTACACAAGGTTTTTAGTTGATTTCTTCCTAGCACTTTTGGGTTTGTTGAATATGGATAAACATGATGTTAAATAACTTCACGATATCCAAAATTTTTATAGTTTATTCAATTTATTATTCAACTAAAAAACTGATAATACCATTTTAATGGTTATCTTAAAAATATCCAAATTAAGAAAGGATACATTAACGGTCCATTTAATGTGTTTAAAATTAATATAACCATTTATTATTTTTATTACTTATAGTTTTTTAATATATTATCTTTAAAGAATATTTGTGGTGAAAAATTATTAGGTAATTAAATAACATTTATAAACCTATAAATTAAAGTGCGGATGGAAAATTCAACATGTTGTCATTGAGGTGACACTCCACACACACATGAGGACATTAACTATTTTTGAGTGATTATAAAAGAAGGTATAAATTGTATATTCCATTAGCATATTGAAACTTAGTATATTATTAATTTTGATGTTTTAATACCATCACATATAAATGAGTCACTCTATTATTCATGGAAAAATTATAAAAAATTCCAATAATGTTGCGGTTATTGAGTTATGTTCAGCCCACCCACCACCGTCCAATATAAAAAATATTTTCTACACATTTTGGCCTTTTCACTATGTTAAACAAAATTTACCTTAATTTTATCTTATCATGAAAACACCAATTTCATCCTTAATTAATAATTTTAATGTAGGATATTAAAATTTTATTTATATAATAATTTTAGAATATTCATATTCAATATCTGAAAAAATTTTAAATTCACAATTTCTGGGATTTAGAGAAATTAAATTTTTTATTAGCACAAATAACACATAAAACAGTTTCTTTGAGTAATTTAATTTAGAGAAAAAAATTTAAGTGGAGGATAATATTATCAATATTGATGATTTTTAATATATAAATTGGTTTATTATTTAAAAAATAAATGTTATGTGGATTTCAAATATATACAAAAATTAATTTACAAATATATTCAAATTATATTTTTATTTGGAATAAAAATTTTACATTTTTTAAGGTCAATAATTATATTTATTAATTTATAAATATACGATTTAAATGTATAAAATCATTCCATAAATAAATATTTGATCAATTAAATGGTTTTAAAGAATTACATTGGTTTGTTATATATTTAATAGAAAATAAAATTCATGATTTTGGAAAAAAATAGTATTTTTTCACTAACAAAAAAATCAATTAATTTAGAAAAAAACAAAAAAAATATCATAATATTATTTTGAAATTATGAATCTGATATGGAAGTAATTTTTTTATATTGTTTTTATATAAATGAGAAAAATGAATTTTCAAATATTAAATGTATAATGTATAAATGATAATTATTTTCGAAAATAATAATTGATATTCTAAAATGTCAAATATGGGTATTTAAATTTAAAACATCATTTTTATATCATAATATAACTTATAATATATATATTTGTTTAAAATCTATTTCATATATACATATTAGATACTTATAAATTAATAATGACACAGAAGTCATGTTATCTATAACAGTGTGTTTTATATTATTATCTTAAAAATGAAACATAAAAAAATTGAAAAAATCAACATTTAAAAATATCAAATATCAAAACCAAAAAATTATATTTATTTTAAGAAATTAAATTAATAAAATTTTCTATTTTTTCAATTAATTAAAATTATAATATACAATAATAGGGTTTTTTATGATGGTTGTTCTTATTATTAATTTAATGAAACACTGATAAATATATCATTGATCAATTAATATTTTATTTTATTACAATCATCATTAATATATAATATACAAAGTTTCATTTAATACAAATTATATTTCCTAAAAATGAAATTCTTAATCACAATAATTAATTTAGTAAATTTTAATGAAAATTAAACACACACACACAGATATATATATATATATATTAATATTTCTCATAATTAAGTTATCTTTATTTATAAAAACTAATTAAATGGATATGTGTTAATTATCTTAAAATATCATGGTTTAAATTAATTTTTGTGTTCCATGTAGAGAAAGTTATCAAACATATTCAACTTAATTAGTGGAAAACACAAATTATATTGTCAGGTCATTACATTATTTCCCATTTAATAAATTGAGTCCTCATGATTTAATGAACAAGTGCTATTATGTAGAGTGTTTAATTTGTTTTGAATAACATATCAATATGTGTTTTGTAATCTAATGATTATATGTGTTGATTCTTGATGAATTATTATGGATTCATTGCATTGGATGTCGCACTTGAGCAGTTCTCTATTTTAGAAATTTGAAATTGTGTAAGTGATTATAAAATTAATGAAATCAAGTGAAAAGGAATGTGCATATTGTTTACCACGATTTCTTACTAATAAAGAATTAATTACATGAAGATTAATACCTATTCATTTTATTTTTAGTGCATAAGGTTGTAAAGACAAGACCATAAAAAATATTAATATATATTAAACGATGAATGAGAGAAAAATATGAGAAGAATGTGGCTTGGTATTCTATTTGATATGGTTTAGTTTTATTCTATACACAAATTGTTTTTGTCAAAGTTATTATTTGGGTCTAACAATAAAAATGGGGTCCAACCCCTTGGCAGTTGAGGTACCGTCAAATGAGGGAACAGGTGGGACATAAGGGGTCAACCATGACCAAGGGAGGGGGCCCAAGCTAGCCCTAGCATGACATGAGTTAGAACAAGAGTGATCCCACATAAAGGTGGAATCCGCCTTGAAGAGTGGCACGATAGAGGAGAACTAGTACGGGGAGGTATTGGGAGAGGTAGTATAGATTATTTATTAGCTACTGGGAGCGATTGGATGATATTGCATAATCTATTTCATTGTATTTTTTGATGTGGGATGATGGGATCCGTGACACTATTCCACCATCATTAAAAATATGGACAGATCCACATCCACACAATAATTTCATCTGTATCGCCCAATGAACTGATGGATCGAATTCATCATCAACATTTATCTAAGGAGATATTTTTCTACAAAGCATCATTTGATCCACCATTATTTCTTCCAGTCATGTATAAAGATCTCTCTGATAAAATGAGAATATGTCTATTAAACTAAATCATCATGCATGTAATTATCATTTTGCATACATGCAATGAATTTGAAGAACACAGATTGACTAAATTACAAACACAGTAGCGAGAGGCCTCCAGAACAACCATCCATTATGAAAGAGTTTTACATGTGAAGAATATGAAATTCACATGAATAATAGAACTAAAATGAAAAGGAGATACAACAATAAGGGAAGGAATACCGCATAAAATTCAGTGCATGTTTCAATCTATCCCAAATAAATCCTATGATATTTATTACACCTTGATCCAAAATATTTATTAGAGTAAAAAAGTGTCATTAATACTAGAGGAAAGGGGGTACCCATCTCCTATAAAAAGATACGGATAAATCCTAAGACATATTTCTGCTGATAATCATTTTTGAGAGAGATCTCAAAAAATAGAGAACCCATGAACTCATTCCTAAAGGATTGTGGGTTATATGATGAATTTATATTTCTTAAAGATGAATGTGGATGCCATGAGATTTCTAAATTTGAAATGAACACATCAAAGTCGTTTTGAAGAAACATGTTTTGAGTGTCCATATAGTGATAGTGAATTTCAGTCCTTGGTTTTCACAGACACCAAGAACTATAAGAACTTCATGGTCCATGAATTTTTGTTGATACTCTGAGATAATGTTTATATATATAGTGTATCATGAGGAAACATATAGGGTTTTCCTCATAAAAATCATATACCCATTTTTGTATGTACATTATAGGCCAAATAATCCCACACCTATATTGGTTTAAATTGAGTCTCACCTTATGAGAAGAAAAAAATGTGTTTTACTCACCATCACATATGTGTGTGAAGAGATAGAAGTAAACTATATGTGAGAGAGAGTTTTATTGAAACAAGTACCACATTCATGAAATCATTCATCACATGAACACATGAATAATTTTAGATACATCCCTTGAGATACCCAAATAAATAGTTTTATCTTTTGTGCATTAAACATGCTTGCATGAAGTGTATTTCATGAGTTTGACGTGATAATTCATGAGGAAGTTAACATAGGTTATTAAAGTATTAATCTTTCAAAAATATTAATAATAATTTCTCTAGGTTTTTAATAAATAAAATTGAGGTTGGGACTTCATTCCTATGGATGCATACCCCCGTCATTATTTCCACTTTTTCAACTATTCCAGAAGAAGTTTTCATAATTATTGAGAAAGACCAAAAAATAGAAAAGGTACTCTAACAAGTTCATTGGAATGTGTGATTTATAAATATAATGGAGGGTGATAAAAAAACAACCTAAAATGGACAAATACTAAAAATAAAATTATGTATTTTGATTGAACTAGAGAAAGACGACACTTGTCTAATTTAAGAGTATAAGTCTTCATTGTGGATTCTAGAGTAAGAATATATAGATTTTGATAACACTATGAGATACAGTACAAATAACCTTCTATGATCATTCAGAAGAGATATAATGTGATTCTGTAAAACCATTGTAGTCACTAAGATAATATTATAATGCAGAATCTATTCGAGGGTAAATAACATGCTCGATAAAGAGTATGTATTTGTATATAAACTTGTAAATAATTGTGAAATGTGACTTAGTGTTTAAAGAATTATTATAGGTAATGGTTAGTGATAAAAGAATAGTTGATCAAGGATTTAATGATACATATATAATTAACCTAAAAGAAAAAATTTGAATAATGAAAACTAAACAACTAATCCACAGCTACCCTTTTAGTATTCAATCATGCATGTGGATCTAAAAGTTTTATCAGGGCTAAATAATAACAGAATGATCTAAAATAATTTTTAGGATAGAAAACATGAATTAATTAAATAGTATGGCTATTAATATATTCAGTGTTTAGGACTATCATATATGAATAAATAGGATGAATCCTTATCATCTATCACATGGATTAGAAGTGAGAGATGTTGTTATAGTGAGATATACACCCTATATTAAGAATTATCATGTGTATTTTTATGATCGTAGAAACTTGGATAAGTTTTAAAGGATAAAAATGAAATCTTAATGGATTTATCGTAAAGGTATTCACTAATGTTATGGGTCTCTAATCATCTATGAAAAATTGTAATAAACGTAAAAACAATTATAAAGGAAATATTAAATCCACAGAAGCCATTTTTCAAATATAGAGGATCAAATTTGAATTTATAAAAATGGTTGATAAATAAAGTTTTGATGAAATAATTAAAATATTAAATGATATTTTCTGTAGAATCATTTTTTTAGTGAACAGATAAATGATTTAGTCATAGAAAAAAGGGATGAGAAACATTATAGATATATTAAATTAAAAAGATTATGAGCTTGAGGTATAAGATGATATATCACTAGTTAAACATTATAATATTATCATTATATATAATTTTATAAAATAATTTGTTTTAAAAAGAATGAAAATGATGATACAGATTTTTAATCCATAATAAAATGTAAAACAAGTGTTGAAGAACAATAAGAATCAAGTGATTTCGAGATTGAGGAATCAGATGATGAATTTAAACAATTATGGACTTGATCACAAGGATGTATAATAGAGATAATAATGGTAAAGGGGATAGGTTAATAAAATGATCCAACATTCATGGTTTTGGAAAATTTTAATATGACTATCCAAATAATAAATCTGTTTTTAGTAAATTTGGTGAAGAATAAAACCATATTATTAAAATCCCATTAATTATAAAATGGTGACTATGTGAATTAAAATAAAAAGTACTAAAAGAAAATTAAAAATATATGATGATCATGGAAATTGATGAATCTTCATCATCAATTAGTTATACAGAAGATGAAGGACCCTCTTGAAATTTGATATGAATTATGGGGAAATCCAAAACAATAAAAAATATTTGAAGGAGCATAATGTCAAGAGAGAAATAAGCATGAATGGAAATTAAAGGGTAATCTTGAAGCTGCACTTTAGAATACATGAAGCTAAAGAAGGATAAAATAAAAAAAATTAGGTGGAATGGAGAATGTGTCATGAATGTAGAGACACATATCAATGAAATAAGTGAATATTTAATGAAAGTATCTATGATGTAAAGGAAACTAAAATATTATGATGAAATTTAACATGGTAGAGAATAATTCAACAATGATGAAAGAACACTCATTGAATAGAATTAAAAGAACAATTTTAAAATCAATGAACAGAAAAATTTATTGAATGATCTTGAAGAAATACTGGATGAGAATGAATTTTAGTTATTTTTTTACATAGTATACGTGCCTTTCAACTCAAATTTATTTCAATAGGATAAAATAATATTTAAACAATGTTGATGTGCTTAAGGGTGATTCTTCACAAGTTTCTGGAAAGAATGGTTAAATGTAACATGTTGTTTTTATACCTAATGAATCTCAATGTACATATGTTACTATTAACAATATAGCCCCATGATAAATTACTAATTAATATATAATGTTACCTTCTGAGTTTGAACATTAATAAATCAATATAAATGATGCAAATAAAATATTTAGAGAAGACCTATTATTGGTCTAGAAGATCATGGTTCAGAGGCTATTGCAATTAAAACATGTCATTTTCTAGAATAAAGAATGAATCAAGGGTATGTAATACTAAACATATGAAATAATATTATCATAAAGAGAGTTCTGTGACCAAGAAACCATCAAAACTATCAACACCAATTAAATTTAATAATTGAATATAGATTGTGGCAATTGAGGTCAAGAAGGACACAAAGATACAAAATTCATGAAAATATATCAAGGATATATTTCATATTCTAGGGTAGGAAAGATTATTCAATATAAAAATAGTGGAATGCCTTTTGGAGGTTCATAGAATATATAACATGTTGAAAAATAATTCCAATTCATTTGTATAAACCAAATGTGATTGGATAAGTAATTGGGGGAAGATTAAGAACATTCTCAAATTAAAGGAATGAAATATATTACTGAATCTAATATTGAAAAGGTTATTATATTAATAGTTTTTGATAATTCAAATATATATGATAAATAGAAAATTTGGATGTGTGAATGATGTTAGAAGACAAGGATTTGTAAAAAATTGTATAATAACCCTTCCAGCCCAATAAGATAACTTGATGAAAATGTGGGGAGCATAAAGTAGTGCTTCTGATATTGATGGGAAAATAACAACTTTAAAAGATTTATCAACTAATGTGGAAGGATCAATCAAACCATATATAGTATCTAATAATAATAATAAGTATATATTGAGAGGAATATCTTAGTATTAATGTTATATTTAAGAAAACAAGGGGTCACACTTTATTCCCCATTATTTTATGGGTTAGGAAATAAAATTGTATAGAATTTAATGAGATTTTTTATGATGTCACTTATATTAAACATGATGAGATTTTATATCATTATGTCTACTAAATTCCATGAAATGGAATAATAGGGTGCATCCTTTATGGGGAGAAAACATGAGAATAAATCAAAATCATTGTAAAAAATTCAATAGTAATGGTTAATGTATTCCAATCACACTTTCATCACTTATTCTTAATTGTGTTATCCATGGAATTAAGGTGTAGTTATTGGTTGATAAAAAATGTGATGGAGGGGGATCATTATCTTTTTATTGGAATATACTAATCTGTTTGTTGATTTTTTAGATGTATTTTTCAATTCATAGTTAAATATGATTATTTTCAACCCCTTAAATGAGAATTAACACATTTTGAGATTTATTTAACATACAAGATTGTATGTGGATAGAATTTAAAACCTTAGACTTTTCTATATCTTTTATACATCGTGTTTTCATAATTAGACAGAAACTTGATTCACTAAATGATCTCTACAAAGAAAAAACATGTTATATAATCTATCTCTCTCAGATGTATTTAATAAAAAAATTTCAAAAGGGAGGATATTTTGTGATTGATAAATAAACAACATTTATAATCATATTTATTACCAATAAGAGTGATAAAAATTTTATCATTCATATTTCCTACAAAAAATTATTCAAACAAGGCAATGATAACAAAATACAAAGTGGGGGATCCTTGGGACTAGTATTTTATTTTTTTTCAATGACATGTCAATGTTTGGTTAGTAAGCAGATGACCAAGAGTTGTGATACATGCATAATTTTTATGGATTCATTGAATTGGGTGGAATGCTTCAATAATTATCTATTTTAGAAATACATAATCTATTTATGTGATATTATAAGTGATGAAAACATGTAAAAATTATTGTGTAGATTATTTACCATAAGTGATTACTATGCAAGTAGTAATTGAATGATGAAAAATTACCATGAATTGTATTTTTATTGCCCGAGTATGTGATGATATGGATAAGAAAAAATATAAATATAAATTTCATAATGAATGAGAGAATATGTGTGAATGTGGAAGCTATGTTTTATTTTTTATTTCTTTTTTTATTCTATACATTTATCATTTTTGTTGAGGCATTATTTATGACATGCCTTAGAAAAGGTGTCAAACCCACTGACATCAAATGAATTATCATCCAAAGGTAGAGTTGGGAGCCAAGGGGTCAACCACGTACAATAGAGAGTGCCCTGGATAGAACGAGTGTGGAATTAGTGGGTGCAATGGCCTTCCCAAATTGACGTTCCCACGCAATTACTGATAGAACGATGACATGAGAACTGATATAAGGAAATACCAGGAGAGGAAAAAAATTATTTATTGGATACTAGGATAGGTTTGATGTTATAATGCAACCCATATAAATGTATTTTTATAAGTTGTAAACTAAGAGACTTGGTATTGTTCTTCTTTATTTTAAAATATGGATAGAACAACATTTTCTCCATTATTTCATTTTCATTGTTCAATCAATCAGGATATCGCATTCATCCCTGACATATATCTGAGGAGATCCAATTTTACAGAATATCAATCAAACCACCATGATAAAATTCTTCTATCATGTAATATCTAACTAATGGAAATTTGATATTTTTATGAAACTAAATAATCATGCATTAACTTATCATTTGGCATGCATGAAATTATCATTTTGCATTCATGCAATGAATATGACGAAATCAGATCAACTGATCAACCAATTTTGTTACATGAGGCCTCTTAAAAACCTTCTATAATTATTTTTTTTAAGAAATGAGAATCATACAAAAATGGAATTCATATGGTAATGACACCACAATGAAGAGATACAAACTCAAGAGTCAAAACACAATCAAATGTGGTGTATTTTTGAACCATTCCCAAACGAGTCATGTGACGTTTATTATGCCTAAAAATGGAATATTTATCATTGTATAGAAATTAAAAAAATAATAGAGGCAAGGTGATCCTAGTTACCTATATTAATTGGATCCATAATAGGATATATTTGTATTGATCACCTTTTTTGAGAGTGAACTCAAAAGAAGTTCACCCACAATCTTGTTCATGACTGATAGTGAGTTCCGTGATGCCTTTGTATTTTTTTGAAGAATAAGGTCGATACCATGAAATTTTAAATATTTAGATTCACTAAGGAAATAATTTTTTAAGGAACTTCCTTCTCAAATCCATACATGGATATTCTTTTTCATCTAACAGGTTTGTAAGAAGCATGTAGCGACCTGACCCTAGAAAGCATGGACCAAATGTTGGATACTATTATGTAGTAATGATAAAAATGAATCAAATCCTAAAGGAAAAATTATTTTATATGTATTTTCATACTAGATATATAAGTGAGTATTGTATTAATAAAGACTACAGTAATTAAAAAATAAATTTTTCCATTTAATAAATAACTTGGATGATAACCCCAATACTTTATGTAAATACTTGCATATCATTCATAGTATGATTCAAGGATTCTTGGGGAAAGATAGATAATAAGGGTGAGTTAAAATTCATTGAAGGGAAAAAATATAACGGATGTAATAATGAACAAATAAGAATAGTTAATACATCAAGGTTAATAATTTAATACACATTCCATGTAATCAATAAAACGAATGGAAGTTCATAAATAATATCAAAAGGTAATATTAGGAATCACATTGAATTCAAAAAACAATATAAGGGAAAATTAATATTCAAATGTAAAAAAATGAAACACATTCCGTCTTACTAACTAAATAGGAAACAAATCCCTAGATCTATCAAAAAAAATTCTCATGGATGAATACTAACTGAAACTAAATAAGGGAAGTTCTTAATTAATAGATCTCATGTTTTTGAGGTATATAGAACCGGTACCATCCAGACCATTTACCAGAAAATTTAATTATCATTTAATTACCCATATAAAGTAGCTTGAAAACTGACTCGTCATATGAGACTACCGAAACATCAAGGGGTTATCTATAACAAGGCCCCACTCATATCATTCCTATCCAAAGCATTAATCATATATCCAATCATCATTTTATCAATGCGCCTTACCAAAAATCCATATGAAATAGATGATATAGATTTATCACCATTTTCCCAAATAACAAAATGACATTCAATGTAAACACCAAATGAATAAAATGATATACAGTTTAGGAAATTATCATATCCACATATAATGATATGGATACACAGTGGAAATTAAATTTCCAATGATCATAGAAAATTTAATATTTCAAGGGGACAAAGAGGAATCATGAAAGTGAATATGAATACTGTACTTGGCCAAATTAATCAAAAACAATATAGAGTAACGATGAAGATGTTATCAATAAAAAATATACTATGTGAAGTGAAAATATAGGATTCATATCAATAATTAAATAAAAGAACAATAATTCTTGAGGGAGATAAAATTTTGTTTTGAAAAACCAGCTGAAAATTATTTCATAATTAAAATACCTTTTAAAAAAATTATTAAAATTAAATGATTTAAAATTTCATTGGAATATTCAGATAAATGATGAAAATATATACTTGTACTACGAGGAAAAAAAGAAAATTTGTTTTTCAAGGTGAAAAGTGATATAAAAATACTTTGTTCGTAAAGTTATAAAGGTATTTATTTGAATAAAATTTAAGATATAAATAAGTGTAAAAATTTATTTACCATATAATCATAAAATCATTTTAATTAAAAGATATTTTTATAAGAAAATATGTTCCCCATATTATGATAGAAATGAAGTTTTAATTTCAAAAAAAGATTTTCTAAACCACCTTCAGTACCCTAGAGTGAAAAAATGGTACTAATTATTGAAATAGGTCATAAATAACAATGATAGGAAAATAGATTCTTTTATTAAAAAATTGTTATATAATTTCATTGAATAAATATACCATTGAAATACTACTAATGATATGGTTGAGAAAAATAATCTTTAAACATTCCAATATGTCCCATATAACATTGGAACATTTTAAATATCAAAAATCATAAGGAAATAATATTAAATGAAAATTTTTATATACGATTATGACAAATTATTTAATAATATAATATATAAAAATGGGTAGTTACTACAAAACACAAAATAATTATGTGGTGAGCATGACATTTATCTCATATACATGAACAATTGAGATTAAAATCCCTTACTTTGCATTTATTTTCGAGTGAACATCATTTATCTTACTATATAAAAAAATTATTTCAATTATATAATTTATTGAGAAACGATTTCATGTTAATGATTATTTTTATTTCACTTATTATCATGTTTTATTCAATGACATAAACTATTTTGATTACCTAGGTGTTTTTACCAAATTCGGTTTATACGCCAAAAATAAATTCATTGTTCAATAGTGGACAAAATTTCATTAGCTAAAAAATAATTAATAATAACTATTACCTTAGTATCATATTTATACTTTAAATTTACTTTAAAAATCACTCATTAAATATGGTTATGAAAAATGAACCGACATTATAATTATGTAGACGGTAGGTTGTACGTACTCATGAACAACGTTCCAAATTTTTAATTATCATTATGGAAAGAAGGAAAGTAATGATATATATATATATATAGAATTATAATTATACCATAAATTTCCTATTTTTAATCTTATATAATAATATATTTAATAATTGTCATGTAAAAGGAATCACATCATTTTAGGAGGCGATAGTCCACATTTCTACGAATGACGTTATCACTTTATGTGTAAATGGGAAATAATGAAATGAGATATATATAAATATATATATTGTATTTTGAGAAATGGAATTATTTCATTAATATCTTATAGAGGTTTTTAATGTAACATATTTTTTATTAAAATCATCTTTTATAAGTTCCATGTATAGTGTGAATGAATCACATCACTTTAAGGTAAACGTAGTCTAGAGTTTCTCAAACGATGTTATCATATTGCCACCAAATAAAGTATATAAGTGTATATGATATAGTAGGATTAAATAATCATAAATAAATAAAAAATATTATATATAACATATAAAATCAGATTTTATAGCATAATGTAATCCAAGAAATTTGGTAAATGAAAAATGAATAATCATCGTTTTGTGAGGTAGTAGTTCACCGTACACAGAAACAATATGTTCACTACCCATTATATGGAATTTTGGGTGAGTGTAGCTATATAAAATAGAATAAAAACGTTATAATATATTGACTATACATTTTTGGTATACATGTATAGATTAATAGGATATTTGGTGTTCGGGAATTGAGTTAAAACTAAAAATCTTAAGGAAATATGTTACCTATTAATCGGGTAACACCTTTTGGATTGAACCCAAAGATTCCTTGGATTTATTTTTTACCAACCACATGATTATAGGATTATTGGATGTATGTTGAGGTGTTATTTGAGAATATATATTTTTTTTAAAATGGCTTCATAGGTGGAAAGAACTAAGAGGATAAGAGGTCCTTTTATAGTCAATCAGGGGTGACACTCTTGTAGTATTTGTATAAAGGAATTCCATAAAACATTTCACATTGAAATGGCTCCAATAATGGAACATGTTTTATAAATGGGATTAATGGTTATAAATATGGATATTCAAGGGATATTTTAAATGTTTCTAGGTCATTTGGGCATTTACGTTAAAGTTTTAGTCCTTTGTAAAGCTTAATTTTTTCCTTTATAATGTGAACTAATTTTAATTACATTCAATAATAGTTCTGGTCACAAAATAGATTAAAATTATTAGATATTATAAATAATTATTATTAAAAATATTGAATCCATATTCCCAAATTCCAATCGTGGATGTGGTATAATATAATTTAAAATTCATCTCGCAGGTCGGAAGTAAATGGGAGTTTTTATGTAAAAACGTACAAATGATTCATATGTGTATATAATCTATTTCAATATAAAATTGATTTTAATGAAAAAAATTATATTTATTTATTAAAATATTAGTTAAATAAATATAAAACAATTAAATTTATAATATAACCACATTTAAATTTGATGAAAAAACAGGTTTGACGTGAAATTAATTTTTTTAACTATTGAATAAAAAAGTGAAATGATTCCTAAAAAATAAAAAATTCATTGAAATTTAACTATTATGGTTCACATAAAAATATAATCATTTTTTGAAATATTTAATTCATTAAAAATATAAAATTTATATTTAAAATGGGTTCTATATTAAAAGGTGGTAGAATTATATTTATAAAAATATAGGTTTTTATGCATCCTTATATAGTTTATTCATATATTTATCCTCTAAAAACAAATGGATGAATAAATAAATAATTTCTTTAATTTTTAAAATTAATTATTCATTAAAATAATAATCTAATGATAATAAATTATGTTTATAAAGAAAAAACACCCTTAGAAGTATAAAATTAAATATATTTATTTTATGTAAAATTGGTTCTATTCTCATTTCTAATTAAATGATAATCGATGAATTGATTTTTTATTTATATCAGTCATAAATTTGTATGTGTTAGTTAATAAAATTCATAACTTATAACATAACTTCTTTGTTTTATTATATTATACTAAATGATAATATTATAATAATACATTGTTATTTAGTGAAACTTGGTATTTCATGTGACACAAACTATGGTTGAAGGATACACTAGTGTAAAATGAAAACTATCATGGAAGGTCACTATTAAATGTAAATAATTCTATAAAGGATGTTATATCTTATGTGTAGTGAAATATTTTGAGGAAGGTCTCTCTTTTATGTAATGCAAGCTAACTCAGTTTTGTAGGCTTTAAAAGCTATAAAATATATTATATTTATTTAATATAATAAATATATTGTACAGTATTGGCTTATTATATTATCTTTTTTACATATGGTTATGTGTGTCATATATACTATTGAATATAATGTTTTAATTTAGAATTTTGAGAAGTTACATTCTCCCCACCAAAATTAAATTGTGTCCTGACAATTAAAACTCAATATTGCTAATAGATTGTTTAATATTTGCAATGGTAAAAATCCCACATCGTGAAAGGGTTGTAAAATAATCCCCTGGAAAAGGGAAAATTGGAATTAAAAATATCACATGGATTCACATGTAACTGGGTCTCTATATATATATAATAACAATATTGAATGTATAGATACATACATAGAGGAAAAGTGTGAATATTTATAGGGAGTGATTTAGGACATCAATCACAATCTAGTGAATGATCAATAAATAGTTTAGGAATACAAATCCATTAAGTTATTATAATTTAGAATACATAAGTTCAATAATAAATATGGTATTATGAAAACTTTTTTGTTTGAATATACTTATCCAAAAATTAAAGAATCTTTTACAAACTATGTCTATTAACATTATATATATATATATATATATATATATTTATTTATTTTTTTGGGATTTGAACTATTTTATAATCACTAAAAAATTCATATTGATTCATGTTACACAAAAATATATTTATAAATGATCATAAAGACAATAATAGAGTGACAAGTATGACTACATTACTTTAACTATCTTTCTAAATGAATATTGTTAATAGATTAATCTCTAAACCTCAAAAGTGATACTATAGGTTAATCATTAACATTTTATCATCTAGCTGTTCAACAAAAATCAATGAAATTTCAAAAAATAAATTTCATAGGTCAGTTGTAGGAATGAAACCCTTTTCATCCTTTGGTCATGGGTTCCAGTCCCATGACATTGCTAGATTTTCTTGGTTTCCACCAGACATACATGGTGCCCTTTTCAAAAACCAAATTAATATGAATTTTAAAATAAATAGGATGGAAATCCTTGAAATTAAGTTAGTCACTAAATATCATTTTAACCAAGGTTTTCAATACAACATCAAAACATATATTCATTTTCCATTTCATTTTATCCTAGTTCCTTTCATACTCTAATATTTATCCACAATAACATATTTAGGATTTCTAAATCTTGACACCTTATATTTCAATTTAAAACACCTTAGGTTTAACAATGATTATTTGATATTATTATCCACTCAATGTCATCATAATGGGTTGTAATGAAAATGTGCATTAACTAAATAAAATCTCAAGATATTTTCAAACCAGATGTGTATTAAGGCATGCAGTCATGTACCAGATACTCATGTTAAATTCAGAACACCTTGTTAGAGTTATTACTCCTATATATAACTTTTTAAGAATTAAATACACATTTAATATCTTTACATTGATTTCTAGATAAGAAAAACCACATAATATATAACTTAATGAAATTTTAGGATGTTCTTCTATACTTAAACTCAATGTATACCTAAGGGTTATGTTACCTAACCAATTTTCCCTAAATATACATCCCATGTTATCTAAAAAACATCATGTGATACAAACTCTAACAACCTAAGCTCAAAAAAAGGTCTAATATGATTAAAATGGCATTATTACCAGGAATAAAATCCTAAAGGACCAAAGTAATATGTCATCTAAGTAAACCAGATACATAAATGAGTATTTTATAAGAAATCACTTATCTAATTACATCAAACTTTTTTCATCAAATTAATAACTTTGAGGATAACTCTAATCCCTCTAGTAAATCCATTCTAATATTTAATAGTACGATTCTTGGATTCCTGGAAAATGAAAATAATATTGGTGAGATCAAATGCTCAGTCGAGGAAAAATATAGTGGAAGATATAATGAATTAATTAGAAATGTCAAACAAGAAAGGTAAATTCCTAAACACATATTCCATGTAATCACTAAACTGAATGGAACTATGTAGAAAATATATAAAGGTAATAAATAGATTTATATGTCATTAAAATAACTATATGATGATAAATAAAGATATAACGGTAAGAAAAAAAACACATGATATCAAAATAACTAAAATTGAAATGTATCCATGGATATATTGACACAAAATCTCATAGATGAAAAATAACTAAAACTAAATGAGGGAAGTGATTAATTTTTATACACCATGTTTCTGAGAGACATGAAACAAGTAATATCAAGACATTTAAAAATATTGTTTTTTCTATTAGGTAAAAAGACAACTAAAGTGGTTATACAAAGAACTCATCCTAAGAGAGTATAGATGAATCAACGGTCTATCTATAATATGTCCTCACCCAAGCCATAACTGTCCAAATAATTACTCAAATATTGAATAATAAATTTATAAATGTTCCTTATCAAATATCTTTATAAAATAGAAATACAGATTTATCAATATTTCCCTAAAAAATTGAATAATATTCAAAGTAAACACACTATAAAAAATGGTTTAGATTTTACAAAATTATGAAAAACACAAAAAATGATATGGACACTTTGTGGAAATTAAATGTTCCATGATCATAGGTAATTTAATATTTCAATAGTACTAAATGGGATCAAGGATGTTAATTTGAATACTATCCTTGAATGAATAAATAAAATACCATCTAGAGGAAGGATAAGGATGGTATCAGCACAAAATATCCCAAGTGGAGTAAAAAAATAGGTCTGTTTTTGTTCATAAAATAAATTAAAAAACATTCTGGAGGAAAACATAATTTTATTTTGAAATACAATTTGATTTTTTAAAATCATTTTCAAAAAATCATTTCATTAAAAATAAATCATTTAAAAATTCATGGTAAACTTTAGAGAAATGATGATGGATAAATCCGTATATTTTATATATGGTAAAAGAAACATTAATTTTGAAAGGTAAAAATTCTTTGAAAAATAACTTGTTCAGAAAGAGACAAGGAGATTCCATTGAAAACATAAATAAAATAGATAAAGGGTTAACATTTCTTTAGAAAATATTTTTAAAAACATTTTTGAAATCATTTTAATAAAACATTGGTTTTAAAAGAAAACAGGTTCTTCGACTAAAGAGATAAATTATGTATTCCATTCTTAAATATAGTTTCTAAAACCAACATGAGTGAAAAGGAGTGTAAAAATGGTAATAATACATGAAATGGGTCACGAATAACCATATTTTAGGAAAATTAATGTTTTATTGAAAAATGGACATCTAATTTCCTCAGATGGATATATAAATAGAATATTATTAAATATTTTTTATGAGAAAAGTAATATTTAAATATTTCAATGTGTCCCATACCACTTTAAATCTTTATTAATCATAAAACTCATGAAGGAATAATATTAAATGAAAGATTTAAAAAACATTAAAATAATTAAATAAATTTTATAATATATAAAAATGTTTAGTAGATATGACACAAAAAATAATGAAGTGGAGAACATGTCATTTATCTCACAGTAGTAAAAAGATAGATGGAAATCCCTTACCCTGTATTTCCTTTCAAGTGAACATCCTTTAACATCATGAATAATAAGATTATGTTTATTAAGAACATTATTTAGAATAATTCTCATTTTTATCCTTACTTTTAGTTAAATTATTTCCATTTTGTATTCATCCACTTAGATAATTATGTTTGCTTTAGGTGTTTTGTCCAAATTTTGGTTTATGTTTCCAAAATAGCATTTGTAGAACAATTATGGTCAATAAGGTCATTATATAACTTCATCAGAATAATAATAATTACCTAACTATGATATTTTTCAAATAATAATACTTTTAAAATCAATATTTAAATACTATTATGAAAAATGAACTTATTTTACAATCATAGAGATGGTAGGTCATACGTACGCATGAGTAACATTCCCATTTTTCGATGATCATTCTGGAAAGAAGTTATGTAATACCATATCATTATATAATGATTATTATATAATAAATATCATATTATATAATAATATATACTTATATATATAGTCATTGTGATGTAAAAGTAATCGTATCCTGTTGAAGTGACGGTAATCCACACGTTCACGAACGACATTATCACTTTTTGTATGAAATTGTAATAAATAAAAAGATATATATATATATATTTAAATAATGGTAATTATTTCATCAATATCATAGAATGTATTTTTATTTAAAATATTTAAAATTAAAACCATATTTAATACATTCCTTATTTATTGTGAAGGAATCACAACGCTTTGAGGGGTGGTTGTCCAAACTTTTTGAAACGATGTTATCATATTCTAAAAAAAATTAGAGAGTATATGGGAGTGTGTTATAATATAAAAAAATACTAAAAAAATAATATAAAATAATATATAAAATATATAACATATATAAATACAGTGTCCATCATAATAGCCACCATGAGAGGTGATAAAATAAAAATGAGCATTCATTATTTCATGAGGCAGTAGTTCATCGTACAAAGAAAAAATATTTTCATTACCCATTAGATGGTTATTTGTGTTAGTGTAGGTAGAAATCATAAAATAAAAAAATCATATTATATTAGGGATAATGTTTTTGCAGTAATATAATATAGTAAGAAGAGATGAGGTGTATGATAATAAAAATAAAATGAAAAATATTAAGAAAAGATGTTACTTGTTAATAAGATAACATTATTTGGTTTGACCAAATGATTCCTTGGCTAGATATCGTCTTAAATGGAGGATTATAGAAAAATGAATAGATTTTTAGGATCCATTTTTTTATTATATTGGTCGATCCAACATGTCTTGACCGGTATGAGAAAGTGTGAGGAGATGAGGTCCTTTTAGAGTGGAGAAGGAGTGACACTCTTGTAATATTTTTAGAATGAAATTACCTGAACTTTTTTTCAATTTTATTTGTGTCCAATAGTATACCCAACTCTATCTAAGGGATTATATGGTGTAAATATGTACAGATAGTTCCACTTGGACAAGTGTATAGGCGACTTGGGCCCTTAAGTTAAACGTGTTTTCCTTTTTTAAGATTAAATTTTCATTAAATACTATAATTAATCACAATTTATATCACTAATATTTTTTTGTCAAAAACTATATTGAACTTTTTATAAATTATAATTTATTTTTTTATTGAATATGGAATCAATTTTTCCAATTTCTTATCAAATAAGTGTCAAGAGATAGTTTTAAATTTATCCCACCGGCGGGATGAAAATGTGGGGATTTAAAGTAAAAACGTACGAATGTTTCCTATGTTTTTATAATAAATTAAAAAGTAAAACTCATTACAATGAAATAATTTTTTAACTGGTAAAAATATTATATAATTATATTTTAAAATTAATTAATTTTATAAATTAACATTTCAAATAAATTAGATTAAAATTAGTTTTGAACTGAAATTCAGTATTATAACTATTTACTAAAATAATTTAATGCTTCACAAAAATATAAAAAATTCAACCTAAACTATTTATTATATTTTTATTGGAAATATGATGTTCAATTTGAAATATTTAATCCATTAATGTGTCAAAATTCATTTTCAGAATTGGCTCTCCATTAAATGGTATTAAAATTGCCATTATACAAATATAGGTATTTATGTGTAAAAATAGTGATCATTCTTATTTTAGGCATATAAAACATAATTGATGAGTATAAAAATATTTAATTTAATATATAATATATATAGTTTTATAAAATCATTAAATAATTTTAATTAATTATGTTTATTAAGATAAAATTATTTTGGAATCATAAAAATAAAAATATTTTTATTTTTATGTCCAATTCATTCTTATATTTGTTTCAAATTAACTGGGAAGAAATGAAATCTTTTTATATTTATATAAAACTTAAATTTTCATAATTTAGTTAATAATATTAATAACATATAAAATAAGGACTAGGTGATTACATATTATATTAAATGAAAATACTATAATAATACATTGTTATTTGGTGAAACTCAGCCTTAGGTGTAACATAAAATTCATGGAAGACCACTATTATGTGAAAGACAATCATTAAAGTAAGTTAACTATTGTCTGTAAATAAATAAATCAAGGAATTTAACTCTTGATTGTAATGCAAGCTATCGAGGAAGGTCTCTCTTATGTGTAACAAAATCTAACTCATTGTTGCATGGAATAGAAGCTATAGAATATATTATATTTATTTAATATTTAAAATATATATTAAAGTATTATGTTAACGTATTCCGTTTTTAGAATTGGGGTTTCATCTAAAAAAACTATTTTATACAATTTTTTTACTTTAGAATTTTTGTATTTTACATTCTCCCCACCAAATTAAATTATGTCTTAACAATTTATATTTGATCGTGGTAATATATAGTTTGATATTTCATATGATAAAAATCAACATCATGAGAAGGGTTTATAATGAATCTTATAGAAAAGAGAAAATAGTAATTATAAAGGTCACATGGGCTAACATGTAACTACATGTCTATATAAGAGAACATAAGAAACATATAAATATACAAACTTATAGGAAAAAAATAAATATTTATAGGGAGTGATTGAGGTCATTAATCACAAATAAGTGAATGATAAATTAAAATTTGAGGGCCTCAACGACATAAATCTACAATGATTTAGAAGAAATAAGTCCAACAAATAATAAGGCATTAGGAAAACATTTTTTGATGATACATTTCCTAATATTGAAGAATTATGTTACTACCAATGTATATATACTTTATATATTTCAATAAATAGAAGTTAAACATATGGTTTGGCCTTTAATAATTTTTTAACTTCATTAAAAAATTAATATTTTTGCACGAAATAGAAAAAAATACCTTTTAAAGGATTATAAGGCCCATAAAAGAGTGATAATTATAAATATATGTTTTTAACTATATTACTAAACTAATAGGATTTATAGATTAATTTGAAATACTCAAAAGTGATACTACTCATTCATTATTAACATTTGTTCATAATTTTTTTAACTAAAAATAGTTACATTTTATTCAGGAAATTGTGTAGGTCAGTGGATGGTATGAAACTCTTATTTCATTTCTATCATGGGTTTAGGAACCATGAATTTGATGAATTTTATTGATTATCACTTGAAATAATAGTTTTCTTTTATAAAACCAAATTAATATAATTTCCAAAATAACTATAGTGGGCATCCTTGAAATTAGGTTAATAACTTAATATCCTTTTAAATATAGTTTTTACAAAAACCTCAAAGCATAAATACTTTATCTATTTCATTTTAACATTGGTTCTTCTTTGGTATAATGTTTATCTATGATATCATTTCTAGGATTTCAAAATCATGAAACTTTACTTATAAATCTATAACACTTTATGGTTACCCCTGATTATTCATTTATATTATCAAATAAAATTATTGATAATTGTTTTTAATTAAAAAATGGATTATCTTATGAAAATCCTCCAGGAGTGTCAATCCTGGTGCATAGTACATCCAATTTTCATATACCAGGATACCCCTAGTTAGGCTTGGAATACCATTTCTGAGTTATTACACATATGGAGGTCTGTTCTAGAACCACATCCACTTGTTGTATTCATAATGGTATTTATTTCTAGGAATAACCATATAACCTCTACCTTAAAAAATTATTTGTTTACTTATCATTAATTTATTTCTTATGGTTATCGTTTTCAACATCTGTTTTCCAAAATCTTGTTTCCATGGTTTCTAATAAACATCCTATGACACCATCTTTAGAAACATGACCTAAAAATGAGTACAAATGGTGTCTTATACTATTATATTTTCATTATTACAGGAAATCAAATTCCTAAGTACCAAATAGGTAAGTATTCTTAGTATGCCAGATACATAAATAAGTCTTATATTAAAAATTATTATACTAATTACAACATAAATTTTTTAATTTAAATATATAATATTATGTATAACTATAATACTTATAGTAAATCCCATCATATATTTCATAGTATTCTGCATTGATTCATGGGGAAGGAAACATAATATGGTTGAGATCAAATTCATAGTAATGGAAAAATATAGAAGAAAAAACAATGAATCAATTAGAATAGTTAATATGTGAAGGTAAATAACTGAACACACATGCCATGTAACGACTAAACTGAATAGAAGTGCGTACACAATATGGAATGGTAATAATTGGATACATGATATATTCAAATAATTAGATATGAAAAAATATGGTATGGTGAGAAACAAAAACAAATGGCATCTAAATAACAAAAAATGAAATGTAAATATAGATATGTCAATGAAAAATCACATGGTTGAATATTAAATGAATCTAAATGATCAATGTGCTTAATTATTGGACTCCTTGTTTTTTAGGTACTATTTCGGTGCGGATGTGCGTCAGGCTTCTGTTCCGACGCTGTTCCGCCAGGACGCGTTCGCGCGTGCTCCCGTCGACCCGGGGGGATGGGAGCGCGGCTTGTGGCCCCGCAGTCCCGCTTTCCAAGGGCGGGCGGCATCCGTCCCTTATTCAGGGACATCTGCTCCTTGATCGAAACCGGGATGATGAGATGTCGGCTCCTCCTTCCGTGGACGTCTCCTCGGAACTCGTCGCCTAATCCGGGTCTCCCTCATAGATTTAAGAATGTTCGTGAATCTCGTTCCTGGGGCCATATCTCTATGGACACCGGTTAATTACGCTGCTTCCGCCCAGACGCTCCAAGGAGTCTGGTCGGGGCAGCAACCTGCGGTGAGGAGACCGGGTGGCTCCGGGTGTTGGGGGCTTGTCTTAACACTGCGGCTCTGCATGTCTGCCTTCCGTCCCTAATAGGGATTCTCGAAGGCGTGATGGCCTGAGGCATCCTGCGCTGGGTATGGGGAACTGCGTTACCTGAGGTTTTCCTCAGCTTCCCATGTTTAACACGGGGTATGCCGCGAGTTTAACGTCCAGCGGGGGCGGCATCGGACTGATCAACACGAGGAGTGGATCAGATGACAGAACCCCTTGAGGGGAACCTCCGACGTTGGGGCCAGCACATGGGCTGCTTCCCGAGTGAAGTGGAGTGGAATGAGATGGCATGACCCCACTGGGATGTGGCGGCCCGGGTAAGGATCAGGATGGATAATGGAGTGAAGATCTTGGACCCCATAGGGGCTTCCTACGTACCTCGCATTAGCACGGATCAAAGTCAGTGTAGTTCGAATATACAGTTTAACGTCATGCTGGACGTTGGCAAGCCGACTCACGAGGAGGTCGAGGCTGCCAGGCAGAGGATTGAACTGAACCACCTCGCACAGAGGGGGATGGAACGGTTGGGTGGATCACAGTTTCACGTCATGCTGGAAGCTGAAGAGAGAAAATAGAAAAAGGCAGTGGGGAAGCGCAATGGAGATACACATGCGCAGTCTCCCACAAGGGCGGATTCATAGGTGAATCGACGCGAATGTGAACCCGGGAGGGGTCCACTGATGGATGAACCGACGTGAATACGACCGGGATGACCAGGTGGTGGGCTTGAACCTCGGGGAGGCTTCCTACGTACCCTGTTTAGGAGACAGGGATCAAAGTCCACGTAGTTCGTTCGTGCGGAAAAACTCAGTTGGAGAGGGACTTGGGCCGAAAGTAGGAGACACCTCGATCCTAGTCACGCCCTCTACTGGCTTCGGCAGTGGGGAAGCACAATGGAGATACACATGTGCAGTCCCCCACAAGGAACTATGGGTTTGTAATACCCTACCCCCGTGGGCGAAGGCCACTCCAATCCCGACATCCCTGCAGAGACGAGCGGGTGGGGGCCACATCCAAACCGGGGGGGGACCCTGCGTGCGAGGCACGGGATCGGGTGATGGAGACGGTTTAACGTCTTGCCGGACGAAGTACAGTTTAACGTCGTGTGTTGAGGACGAAGCGGACGGTTTAACGTCTTGCTAGACGAAGTACAGTTTAACGTCATGTTGGACGAAGATGCTTGGCAGTTTAACGTCTTGCAGTGCGGACGTGGCACAGTTTAAATTCATGTTGGACGAAACACTTGGCAGTTTACCGTCTTGCAGCGCAGACAAAGATGCTTGGCAGTTTAACGTCTTGTCGCGCAGACGAAGATGCTTGGCAGTTTAACGTCTTGTCACGCGGACGATGGAGGCTAGGCAGTTTAGCGTCATGCAGCTTGGACGTTGGAGGCTAGGCAGTTTAGCGTCGTGCAGCTTGGACGTTGGAGTGCCGCCAAAGGGTCCGTGTCACTTCACGCGAGCCTGGAGGGCCGCACTGGAAGACAACGCACGGTGCGGGCACCCGGGATGAAGATTATCGGGCGCCACGCAGGCGGGTACCCTCAGGGGGTCAAAGGGGGCGACCCTGGCAGTTTGCGCGCAAAATAGGAGCTTGGCGCGCAATACCGCGGGTCGGCGCGCAAATGGGCAGGCTGGCGCGCAACTGGGCCAGCGCTTTGCGCGCGGAAGATGGAGATTGCGCGCACCGGGCTTCGGATAGCGCGCGGGGGCAACAGCTCATTCTTTAACGAATGGCCACTTAGTAAAAGGGGGGTGCGCGCAATCAGGCTGGATTGCGCGCACCCGGGGGCAATTGCGCGCAAGAGGCTTCTTTTGCACGCGAAGGCCTTCGGGTGAGGAGTTGGTCTAAGGAAAAGAGCCAAAGGGATTGCGCGTGAAGGTGAACCCCGAGGCTTTCTTGCGCAAAAGAAAGGAGGTTACCTGAAGGTCGGCATTGCGCGTGGAGGGGGTTGGATTGCGCGAACGAGCGACCCTTCGAATTCCGGGAACATACCTCCAAAACACCAACCTTTAAAACCTCGGGGTCGCCTTATATTTATAGGCAACCCCGGGCGCGGAATATCGCCGCCGGGGCGCAATTCATGGTGCGGGCGCGGAATCGGGGCCCCGGCGCGCAAGGGAGTCGCGCGGGCAGCGGGCGCGCAAAACTGCGCGCCGGCCCGACACATTGCGCGCATCCCGGGAGGATTGCGCGCTGCACTGCAACTTTGCGCGCGGACTTCCAAAATTCCGCGCAAGACCTCCGGGTCTTCCGAAACGTGCCTCTGACTCCAAATATGACCTCGCTTTCCGCATCCGGAGCTTCGTTTGGGAACAACGGACTTTTCCGGCGTCTACAAAAGCCCCCCCTCGGAATCTGATCGGCGAGAGGTCGCAACGATCAGGTTCCGAGGGAGTCGCCGGAATGCCGAAGTCCTGGGTGGCGCGGGACTGTGGCGCGCAAAAAGGGAGTTGGGCGCGAAATTCGCTGCCGTGGTCACGCAAAGTTCTTTTCGCGCAGCGCGGACACCCGGCCTCGCCTATAAATAGGGGCCCTGGGTCCCCCGTACCGTACATCGGCCTTCCGCGCGACAAGCTACCAAGCACTCGTGCGCGAAATTTCCATTGCCAGCGCGGAATTCACCAGTTCGTCGCGCAAACCCATCCGGATTTTGGCCTGTTTTTGCACGAACACCCGGGGTTTTACGCGACATACTTCCCAATTGCGCGCCGTCCGCTAGGATTGCACGCCAACCCTCAAACTTCTCTACCATCCTCTTCTGATTCCGCGCGCCTCATCCCTTAACCCACACGACTCCCGGAGCTTCTGAGATGGCCGCGAATCAAGGGAATGAGGGGGATGCCGCCATTCACAGAGCTGAGATGGCGGCGAACGGGGAGGTCTACGGAGCCAAGGAGATTGTTTCCAACAATAAATCCTTGTTTGACTTGCTGACGCCGGCCCAGAAGACGTATCCTCTGCCGGACAACCTGCCGCTCTGGAACTATGGCATCCTGGATGAGGTTCCC
Source organism: Viscum album (assembly GCA_963277665.1). Taxonomy (NCBI): domain Eukaryota; kingdom Viridiplantae; phylum Streptophyta; class Magnoliopsida; order Santalales; family Viscaceae; genus Viscum; species Viscum album. The sequence continues at coordinate 164,476,453 of OY728165.1, read as the reverse complement.
GTGCCAGGGTTCGAGGTTGATGCGCCACAGACCTGGGTAACTCGGGAGGACGAGCTTCCCCGCTATAACATCACCAACAATGGGCATCCTGCCAGGGAGACCAGACACTTAGATGTCTATGTCATGAACCTGAGGACGCGAACCATTTCCGGGAGTGAGCCTACTGCGGAGAACTCTCCAGCCCTCTACTCGAGCACATACCGCCAGAGTGTCACTGACGACACCAAGGGCTGGCTAAAGGACTGGGACTTGCGGTCTGGGGGCAATTTCACCAGTGAGTGGGCCTGGGCGTTCTGGGTACTCCACACCTGCGATCACTTCGCGGAGGAGCTGCGGTACATCGGCCTGTTTGAGGCGGTGTGGACGTCACAGTTCCACTTCTACCAACAGTCCGAGCTCGGGCCGGAACGGTTCACCCGCTGGTCCCCGGATACCAACATCTTCCATCTTCATTATGGGGAGGTCAGCATCGGTCTCTGGGACATCCACTGCATCGGAGGTATCCCGCTGGAGGGTTACCAATACGATGAGTTCCTGCCTCCGAAGAATACCTAGGGTGACAGGTCACGAACTCCCATCCTGACATGGCATCTACTGGACCTGGCTACACAGCGGCTCGGGGTCCAGGACTTCCACAAGGACATAGCCTACAAGGAATGGTTCAGCCAGTTCTTGGAGCATGACCCCACGGTCAAGATGCCAGGTAGGAGGGAAGCGGTGCCCGACCGCGGCTCAGAGGAGCCGGAACGGGTCGTACTGGCGGGTCCTGGAGACGGGCGACTACCGCTAATGGGGGTACCGCGTCATCGAGGCCCGGGACCCAAATGTCCGGTACGCGGCATTCCGGGCCGCCTTTCTGAGTGGGTGGCTCCTGCCAGTGCGGGACGCGAGGATGGGCGTTCACCCGACGACACTGGTGATGGCGGGTGCCATGGCCGCCAACAAAAGATACAACCTCGGGGTCCCAGTGCTGGCTAAGCTGTACGCCATCCTGGGATGCATCTCGCGAGGGGGGTCACCACGAAGGATCTGTGGTCCCTTTCAATTCTTCCACGGCTGGGTGGCTGCTCACCTCAGTGGGTACACGTTTCCAAATGCCGTCATTCCTCCAGGCAACGGCCTGCGACCCTCCCTGCTGAACATTGTGGGGGTCGCTCCGATGACCCTAAATGAGGAGGGCGTGAGGATTCGGATTTTCAATCACGCCAATTTCAACTTCAGCCCATTCCCCACTCCCGTTGGCCAGATGATCGACAATGGGCAGGGTCCGCTGGAGCAGCACGAATACTTCCTGAGCATGCGGGGCGGGGTGCTCGTGGCTCGGATCGATGGGAAGGTGTTCTGCGAGCCCTACGTGCCAACCCGGTTCGCCAGGCAGTTCGGGTGTCTTCAACGGATGCCGAAGAGGGTATTCGCTGCTGTCCGGGAGGAGACAAACCCTTGCGTCCTTCGCCAGATGTGGCTAATGTTTGCCGCTTTCGGCTCTGGCGATGTCATCACTCTCCCTCCTACCGGGGTCGACACAGACTTGGCAACCGAGTACGCCGAACACTGGGCCATCGCGTACCCCGATGGGCTTCTACGGAATCCAGTTCGGCGGCTCGAAGTCACCCGTGCGGAGACCGGGCGTCAAGGAAGGAGGCGAGGCGCCGTTACGCGGGGGAGAACGGAGGCGCGCCAAGCAGCGGAGCCAGCGCGGGCAGGGACTTCGGCGGCGGGCACATCGCAGGCTGCCGCCACGACTTCAGCGCCCAGAGAGGGAGCACATGCAGCGGTCGGGGAGTGGCCCGGGAAGCAGAAAAGGCGTCTGCTCGAACCCTCCCACGATGCAGTCTTCCCAGCGCTGTGGTCGGCCTGGATGAACCTACGGCAGTCACTGGGGACCGTAATCATCTGGCAGAAGATAACCAGAGAAGGGATCCATCTGCCAGAGGTCAGGCGCCTTCAGGTCGCCGACATGGTGAACTTCCACCGGCGGTATGCGTATCTGACGGCCATGGACGAGTACGCGCGCCAACGTGGTCAGCGTGCGGAGCCGTCCCTTCTGGTGAAGGTGATTCTCGGTCTAGAGCCTGCTCCAGAATAGATGCCACCGGAGGAAGGTGATAGTAACGATGACTCCGAGGAAGAGGAGGAGACAGGGGAGGATGAAGGCTCGGAGGGAAGGTCCCATCCGGGGAGCCCGCGGGAGAGCGGCAAGGTGGCCGACTCTGGCAATATCGATATCACCGAGCTCCACGAGGTCCGCTTCTATCCCTACTCAACCCGCTTCATCCATTCTCTTATGCAGCTTCTAACCCATTTCTTCATCTTCCTCAGGAGTGCACGGATGCTGGTCAGGCATCCTCAGCAGGAGTAGGAGAGGCGCCAGAAGGACAGGGCGGGGGCCAGACACCTATCATCGAATTGACAAGCGCTGAGGGGTCCCCTGCTGCAATGGTTCCTGCGGCGGTCGGGACAGCGGAAGATGCCGCTCTGGATTCCCATAAGTCTTCTTACTTTACTGCTGGTGCTTGTCGCTAACGATCTGTGACTAACCGCGGCATTCCTTGCACAGTGATCTCAATACTGGAGGCTCGCCAGGCTGTCGAACCCGGGCCATCCACGAGTGGACCAGTGGCAGACATGCCGCCTCCTCCGGAACAGACTTCCCACACCGAGCCGGCCCCACCAACTGCTGATCAGGGGGCAACAGACGCCGGCGGTGCTGACATCGGAGAGAGGTCGGGGGCTGACGAGGGTGTCAACGCCACTAGGGCGGGAAAAGAAGGTCGCCCAGATGTTGGGGAACCTATCCCTCGTGAGGACACACGAGGGGAGGACCCCGTAGCAGACCTGCTGGCTGCCTTCCCTGCCTACCGGCCTGCCGACCCCGAGGAGATGGACGACTCGGACGCGGAGGCGGTCGAGGAGAGCCGGATAACGCGCCGCAGGGGGTGGAAGTGCATCCAGTGCTTCCTCAAATGAGACCCATCTGAGTGGCTGGGGCACATGGGATCACTTCAAACCTGGTTGCGCTTCCTGTGTGCCGGGGGAGCTGATGCTCAACGCCTCCATCTGACGGTCCGTGATTTCATGGCCGAAAAGATGCGCAAGAGCCGCCGGCGTGCCGACGTCGCACAATGTCGGGACATGTCGGAGAACACGCGGGCGCTCCTTGTGGTGGAGCAGGAAGTCCGGCGCCTCAAAGGGCAGGCGGCAGAGAAGGATGCCTTCGTAGCAGCGTGCACCGATCTTGTGGAGCAATTGACGGCTCGGCTAGATGACGCCCAGGTACAGCTGACGGAGGCGGGCCAACAGATGGTCATACTTCAAGTCGAGCGGGAGAGTGCACAAGCCAGGATCGACGAACTGCGTGCTGCGACCGCTGACGAAGAGAGGGCATGCAGAGAGCGAGAAGCAGCCCTGGAGGCCGCCAGCCAAAGGGTAGCGGCGTTGGAAAGACTCATTCAGCACGCTAATCCCTAGGGGATTTGTTTTTTTTCCATTCCCAGAACATTTTTCTTCCGCTACTCAATACTTCGATCCATTTGTATGAACCAATATATTTATCTGCATCTTTTGGCTTAACATGCTCAACCACAATTCATTGTCTTGCGGGAACGTTAACCAAGCTTCAGGCATCCACAATTGGGCCTGGATTTCTAAAGAAGAGAGGGAGGTCATTCCTAGGAAGGGAGACCTCAGACCTAATCAATGTACCATCCCCCCAACTTGTTACGACACACGAGCGGGACAATGCTAGGGGCGTTGAGATTTTAACCGAACATAGGGAAATGAGAAAGGGTGAATCGCGTGTCCCGAATTCAGAAATCCACAACGGTCGGCCTTCCAGGAAATGCCCAAGATGGCAAGGGGAAAATGGATCAATCGACCATACTACTGCAATAGACGGACCGAAGGTCATCATTCATATTGCAGGAGGCGGATCACATGTCATCATTAATACCACTTTGGGGGTTCCTTCAGGCACAGGGATGGAAATCCGGATCAACAGGGCATGCGAAGCGTGGGGCGAAGTGATGATTTGTTCGGACAGAATCTAACACTCCCAAAATTGCGCCACCGTGGGGAAAGCGTATTAGGCGGATGCACTAATCTGGCCATGAACCACCCCAATTCTCAGACAGAATCTCTTTGACGAGGAAACTGTCGCTTCCCATCATTGCAATGGGGCATCCCGAGCTGAATCAGGGAGAATATCACAACTGCACCACTCTACCAGAAGCCAGGCCAAACGATCGGCGACGAGGAGGGGCGGGACTTAGCGATCCCCGAGGCTGGACCTGAGTCGAGATGTCCGGGCATTCATACGTACTCCATCAGGCTGGAGATCAAGCCACACGTAGTTCTGGGAGTGCAGTTTTAACGTCATGCGGGACGTAGAACCCCGTTTGGGGAGATCTTCGTTTAGGGTCATAGAGCTCGGACCATAGGGGTAGATCTTAGTTTAAGGTCTTTAGAGTTCGGACCATAGGGGAAGATCTTAGTTTAAGGTCTTAGAGCTCGGACCATAGGGGCAGATATTAGTTTAAGGTCTTAGAGCTCGGACCATAGGGGCAGATCTTAGTTTAAGGTCTTAGAGCTCGGACCATAGGGGCAGATCTTAGTTTAAGGTCTTAGATCTCAGACCATAGGAACCTCAAAGTACGCCACATCATGGTCCTATTCCCTGGATATGCAAAGATGCACTGAGGGATAGTGTCAAGAGTGTCGAGGTTTCGCCTGGTCAGAATGGGAGGTGGAAAATGTAATGTGAATCATGCGGCCATTCACTCAAGGACCGGGGGCACCGGCGTAACGATATGAGAGTACTGCCGACCGTGGCGGAAAAGCAGCATCAATATCGCACTGACCTTTGATGGAATGAGGCAGCAAACGAGCATCAACCGCTCAAGCGCAGGATTCATATCGATTTGCTGCCCGAGGCCCTTGGGGGTACCTGCCCGGATCGGTGGGAGAGCACTGAGGCATTGTATCCAGACCGCTCACGGGGGTTCCACCCAGGGCGTAGGCGATGGGTCCGAATGAAGGGGAGCACGAAGCCTGAAAAGTGGAAGGAACCTGACCAAACTGAACCTGACCCTCCTGGCAATAAACCAGAGTACTCTTGACACCGGTGAACCACTGCAAGGGGTCGAGGGACACGCCTTGAGGGTGGCCTGAAGGCGGCGGATTCCCCAGAGAAGGGGGAATCACTAAGAGGTGGGGGCTGGACCCGAAGTTTCAAACATCCGGGCATTCCTACGTATCCCATAAGGATGGGAATCAAGCCACACGTAGTTCTTGAAGCGCGACGCAACACAATCGGGCACCAGCGCGGGGAGGGGTGCGGGTCTAGCCCTCGCACCCAGAAGAAGCGGCATTTGATATTTCTTTTTTTCCTTAAAGGTGGATGGTTTTTCTTTGTGCAGCGACAAGCCTGTGATTGAGAAATCCCTAGCGTCGCCACAATAATCAAGCCACGAAAGGCATTGATAAATGGCGTGGTTATTAACCAGCGCCCAACGTGAGTGTCCCCTGAGGAGAACATCACGATGCAGTGCCGTTTCTCGTCGGGCGGCCAAGACGATCACAGTTTACGGTCGTGTGGAAAGACCAGAACATAGTTTAAGGTCGTGTGGTTCGGACCATGGAGGAATCTGCTTATTGCGATACGGCGGACCCAGCAGAGGTGGGAACATACCCCAGCCCTGTGGTCACGCACAATTCCAGGAGAAGGATCCTGGGATAGGGGCCTGCATATGTCCATCACACGAGGGGCAGAGATGCTAGCCTCCAGCTATACTGGGCCCAGAACGCGATTGTTCGGGCGACTCCTTCCTCCTTATGGGGACGAGGGTCCAGCTACACATGGCCCTTAGGGAGGACATCAGCATATATCCTTGGTGCTCAGATCGTGGGAGCCTCGAAAGACACCATTACCCTGGTTGGCATGCCTAACATATAGAGGTGTACTGAAGGTCAGTATGAAGAGAGTGTCGGGATTCCACTACAACGCACAAAGGCGGAGTGTGATAAGGACTGCGTAACCAACATTCAGAGCCTGAAAGAGCCGACATGGCGATCAAGGATGTCGCTGACCATATTCGCAACACAACATCCGATCGCGTCAGCCTAAATGAGGAAAGAAAACGAGCATCAACCGCTCAAGCGCAGGATTCATATCGATTTGCAGCCCAGGACCCGCCGGTAAATCAACCCGGAGCGGTAGGAGAGCACTGAGGCATCGTACCCAAACCGCTAACGAGGATCCCTTTGAGTGAAGGCTCGAACAAGAGGAAGCGCGAGGCCTGACAAGCAACACAGGACTTGTCGGGATTGAATCTGACACTACGGGTCATAGACCGAAGTACCCAAAACATGTTAACAGACAACCGGAAAGGGTCAGGGGACTCACCCTGAGAGAAACCAAAAGAGGGAAGATCCCCGTGATCAACCAAGAGAAGGGGCTGGACCTGAAACACAAGCGTCCAGGAGGTCCTACGTATCCCATAAGGATGGGAATCAAGCCGTACGTAGTTCTGGAGAGGCAGTTTAACGTCATGTAGGACGATGAGGGGTGTGAGGTAGTCCCACACATGGGGGAGGCGTACGGCGCGGCCAGTAGACCGACGTGAATGAGGACATAATCCCCCGCTCACGCGTTACGCCTCGCACAAAAAGGAGGGAAACTTGGGTCAGAGGCCCAACGCGGGATAGAGATTCCTGGGAAATGGGGCTGGGCCTGAAACATGAATGTTCCGGTGGTCCTACGTATCTCATAAGGATGGGAATCAAGCCGCACGTAGTTCTTTGAAGTGTAGTTTAACGTCGTGCAGGACGAAAAAGGAAAATGGGGGGGGGGGGGAGCGGAAGGCATCCCCAAACATGGGGGGCGTACAGCGTGGCGAGCAAACCGACGTGAATGAGGGCATAGCCCCGCGTTCACACCATACGCCGCATACCCAGAGGCACTTGGGCCAAGGGCCCGAGATGGGATGGAAATTCCCGAAGGATGGGGCTGGTCCTGAGACATGAATGTTCAGGCGGTCCTACGTATCCCATAAGGATGGGAATCAAGCCGTACGTAGTTCTTGAGGTGCAGTTTAGCGTCATGCAGGATGAATGCTGAACAGTTTAACGTCTTGTAGCTCGGACGTGGTGCAGTTTAGCGTCATGCGGGACGATGTACAGTTTAACGTCATGTTGGACGATGTACTGTTTAACGTCATGTTGGACGATGTATAGTTTAACGTCATGTTGGACAATGTACAGTTTAACGTCATGTTGGACGATGTACAGTTTAACATCATGTTGGACGAATGATGAACAGTTTAACGTCTTGTAGCTTGGACGATGTACAGTTTAACGTCATGTTGGACGAATGCTGAACAGTTTAACATCTTGTAGCTTGGACGAAGTGCACTCAGGCAAAGTACTGCTTTAGGAACCTAGCGTTGGTGGGAGGAGTGACACGCTCACCATCCATAGTTGCTAGGGAGTACGCGCCATTGGGATAGACCTTGTGGACGACAAAAGGTCCCTCCCACTTGGGCTCCAACTTGGGCGGCTTCCTGCCGGGGATCATTGGTGCGCTTAGGGCCAGTACTAGATCACCCTGCAGGAAGGAGCGGAGGCGAACCTTTTTTTTGAAAGCTCGAGCCATTCTGCTTTGATGCCTCTCCAAGTTGTGCAAAGCGCGAAGCCTATTCTCATCCAGTGCTTCCAACTCGACTAGACGGGCTTCAGCAACTCTGTCTGGCGCTTGCTGGTCGTAGACCGCAGTGCGCAAGGACGGTAACTGGATCTCGATGGGTAGGAAGGCCTCAGCTCCATACACTAGGGAATAAGGGGTCATCTGGGTGGAATTGCGAGTAGTCGTCCGATAAGCCCAGAGGGCGTTGGGGAGCTTGTCCGGCCAACTCTTCTTGTTCTGACCAACCATCTTTTGCAGAATGTTAGAGAGGGTTTTGTTAAACGCCTCAATCTGTCCATTCGCCTGTGCATGATAGCGAGATGTATGGTTCGAGCGAATGTTGTACTTGGCGTACAACTTCTTCAACTCGGCTGCTCGGAAATTGGCTCCGTTATCCGTGAGGATAGCGTGAGGAACTCCAAATCGATAAATGATGTTGGAGGTCACGAAGTCAGCGATTGAACAGGATTTGACCTCTCTGAGCGGAATCGCCTCTGCCCATTTGGAGAAGAAGTCTGTGGAGGTCAGAATGAACCGGCACTGGTGAGCTGTCGCCGGCAGGTAAGGTCCCACAACGTCCAGACCCCAGACTGCAAAGGGCCAAGAATACCTGGTGGTATGGAGAGGCTCCGGCGGCCGATGCACAAAGTTCGCATGAACCTGGCACGCATGGCACCTCCTGGCATACTCGATGAAGTCATGGATCATGGAGGTCCAAAAGTATCCCAACCTCCGAATCTGGTGGGACAGCTTCGGCCCAGTATGGTGGGCGCCACATGAACCAGCATGAACCTCTTGCATGAATCGTGGGATCTCAACTCCCTGAAGGCAACGGAGGAGAACACCATCAAATCCGCGTCTATAGAGGATCTGCTCCAGGCCGGGACTGCTCTAGAGGACAAACTGCGATGCGCGGCGTCGAACTCGCTCACGCTCGGCCCGATCCGATGGGAGAATGCCATGTTGGAGGTACTCAACCAAAGGCATCCTCCAATCAGGGGCTGGTTCGACTGCCATATCTGTGGTACTCGGGGCTCCAGGCACAGGGGAAACCACGGTGAGATTACTTACCGATGGGCTGCGATCTCCCTCCGGGATAACGGGAGCGATGAGCCTGCGGTGCGTCACGCGGATGATCAGGTTGTCCTGTTCAGGCTCTGCGAGTGACGCAGCAAGGCTGGCCAAAGCATCTGCTCGACCGTTCTGCGACCGGGGAATATGGACAATTTCTGGCTGAGAAGGGAACTGGGCCATCAAGAGGAGGGTGCACTCAAGCAATGGCACAAGTTCCAGCTTCCTGACAACATAGTTGCCATTGATCTGCTTAACGACCAGCTCAGAGTCCCCTTTCACACACAGATGGGCACGTCGATCTCGAGAGCTAACTCGAGGCCAGTGATGAGGGCATGGTATTCCGCCTCATTGTTGGTACAAGCCTCTGACAACAGGAAAGAGTATGGCAGCACGGCTTGCTCCGGGGTAATGAAGACGATACCCAAGCCCACTCTATTGAGCTTTGGATTATCGAGTCTTCTACCGGTGGGGCTCCGGGAGGCACCGTCAAAGTGCATCTGCCAGCATTGATCGGCACGATCGACCGAGAGGATGGCCTCATCAGGAAAGCCTAGATCTAGCGGCTGATCCGCGGAGGTCGGGTGAGCTGCCAGAAAGTCCGCCAATGCTTGCCCTTTGATGGCCTTCTGAGACACATACCTGATGTCGAACTGCTGGAGAATCACAGCCCACCGCGCTAGACGGCCAGTCAACATAGGCCGGCTCAAGATATATTTCAACGGGTCTACCCGAGAAACCAACTGTACCTCATGGTGCTGCAAGTAGTGCCGTAATTTCTGTATGGCAAATATGAGCGCCAGGCAGCTCTTCTCGATGGGGGAATACCTAAATTCTGCATCGAGGAGCATGTGACTGAGGTAATAGAGGCTAATCTTCGTTCCCTCGTTGTTCTTCTGGGCGAGAAGGGCACCAAGGGACCGTTCCAGGGCGGTCCCATAAAGGACCAGCGGCTTCCCGGATATAGGCGGGATCAGAACCGGAGGTTGAAGCAGGTACTGCTTGATTTCCTCGAAAGCGGTCTGACAATCCTTATCCCATACATAGGTGGCACCTTTCTTCATGAGCCGAGAAAAGGGCTTACACTTGCCGGCCAGATTCGCGATGAATCGGCGTACATAGGCTAAGTGGCCTTGGAACCCTTGCTGTTCCCGGATGTTACCTGGGGGAGGCATCTGGCTAATCGCCCAGATCTTCTCTGGGTCGATCTCAATACCCCGGTATCTTACCACAAAGCCAAGAAACTTCCCGGAGGTGACCCCAGAGGCACACTTTAACGGGTTCATCTTCAGGCAGCGAGACCGGAGGAAGCCGAACACTTTCTCAATATCTTTGAGATGGTCCTGACGCTGGCGCGATTTGACCACCAAGTCGTCGACGTAGCATTCCACCAGTGTGCCGAGGATTGGCTTGAATATGCGGTGCATCGCCCGTTGATAGGTGGCACCTGCATTCTTCAGGCCGAAGGGCATGACCCGGTAACAAAAGATACCTTGGGGGGCACTGAAGGCAGTGAACTCCTCATCCTCAGGGGCCATCCGGATTTGGTTGTATCCGGAGTATCCATCCATGAAGGAGAGGGCTTGGAACCCTGTCGTGGCATCAATCAACAGCTCTGTCACTGGAAGGGGAAAGTCATCCTTCGGACAGTGGCAGTTGAGATCGCGGAAGTCGATACAGACTCTGATCTGCCCGTTCTTCTTCCTGACCGGCACAATGTTGGCCAGCCATTTGGGGTACTGAACTTCCCTCGCGAAGTTGGCTTTGATAAGCTTGTCAACTTCGGCCTCAACCATGGCACCGTGGGATGGGTGCATCTTCCTGGGAGGCTGCTTGAACCCGCGATGGTTCGCCGGGAGACTAAGGCGGTGGACGGCTACCTGAGGATCTAATCCCGGCATCTCGTCATAGCCCCAAGCGAACACATCACGGTGCTGCCGGAGAAAGTCCACGTACTGCTGCTGCTCCTCAGAGGGCATGGTGGCACTGACCAATGTGGGTCTTGGATCTGCCTCGGTTCCAAGGTTCACCTGTACTAACTCATCGACCGTGGCGGAGACGCCCTCCTCAAAGGCTGGGGGTGCGTCTTCCACGTCCTCTCCATTCGGGGGGGAATCTTCCATAGGAGAGACTGCATTGGAAACTGCATTGGGGCTACAAGATCCTGCTGGGTCGCTGGTGCTGGCACGGGCGGTCGCGGTCATCTCATCAGGAGACTCACAGGCCGTTGAGACCATGGCTACGTCCAACCGTTGAATCGGGAGGATGTAAGCGTCATCCAAACTTGCCCAGGGATCACTTGCAACAGCGACAGGCTCAACCTCACCTGCCAGGATCTACTTATCCTTTCTCTCGTAATAGTCCGCGTCCAGATAGTGGGCTTCACATGAGGCAAAAGGAGAGGCATCTCCCTGAAGCACGCCTACTCGACCATTGAGGGAGTATTTAAGGCATTGGTGGTATGACGAGGGAACCGCCGCATGAAGATGGAGCCATGGCCTGCCCATCAATGCGTTGTACGTAGTGTCCTGAGAGACTACCATGAATTCGGTGTTGGAAACCAGGTCACCGAACTGGGTCTTCAAACGTATCTTTCCGAACGGAGTTTGCTCGATGCGATCGTACCCCTGGATCCTGAGGTCGGAGGGAATCAAGTCATCCTCAGACAAAACCAATCTCCGGAGCGTCCGAGTTGGAATCAGGTTAATCCCAGACCCCGTGTCGACAAGACAGCGCCGGACTTCAAGACCATTGAACTGGCCAGTGACATACAGCGGACAAATGTGCCCCTGTATAGGAGGGTCTTCATCCTCACCAGAGAACGAGATATCTTCCTGACATTCGGCATCCTCAATCGTTTCGGTGTGAAAGGCCTCTGCCGCCGCAACCTTCGTCTCAAACTGGAGGGGGCTCTTCAGGGCTTCAGCGAGCGCCTCGCGCATCTCAAGTGATAGGCGCAGAGCCTCAAGGATGGAGAGCCTTGCTGGGATGTCGGCCAAGTGCTTCAGGACATCATACTTTCTTTCCAAGCGCGAGCCCCTGGTTGCGGGAGGTTGCTCTGCGGTTGGAGGCATGATGGGCCTTGCCGGTTGGACCGGCGGCCGACTGGTGCTTGGCGCATCTCACTGTTCACTGGTTGTAGCCCGGGAAGTGGTCACCGTACTGGGGTCAGGAGGCCGGGATGGACTCGTGGCAGGACGGAGCTGGTCGCGGCGTGGCTGAGGCGGTTCTGCCTGGTCCCACACCACAAACAGTGGCGGAGGTGAATCCGTCATCCCCGGATGGGGGGCTGCGCGCGCTGAGCTCGGTTTTGAGCCTGCTGTCTAGTCTCAGTGGCGTGCACGGACAGGTTGGAGGTACCAACTGATGTGCCCCAGCGACTCCTGTTGTTGTGGTTCCTCCGACGGTGGCGACGGCCGGGGACACTAGGGAGGTCCACCTGGTGTTCTTCAACGTCGGGAACCGAAAAGGGATTTACCAGCTCGACGGTATTCACCGAAGCGTACCCAACACTGTCATCGGACGAATCATCCATCACCGGGCGGATCCGAGGAGGGATCCCCATCTACGGGGGCATGAAATCGCCGAGAGTGCGGGATAGTGGTGGAACTGGCGGGGCGCGCTCTTCCTTCTTGCGCCGCCGCCGTTTGCTCTTCTCGGAAGAGGCAGGCTGGGACGACGATGCCGAAGCAGCACCCGCAGATTCTGGGGGCTCAGGCTGATTCAAGCGCACACGGATGATTCCATGGGCGCGAATGGTCGTCTTGCGGGCCATCTAGTTATTATACTTCTGGGATCCGCGGTCGGAGACCAGCTGCCATTCGTCCTCGTTGCCACCATCGTCATCCGATCCAACGACCACACCCGCCACTTATGCTGGAGCTGGGCCCAAACTGATTACATTGTTGTTAATCTGGTCTTGGAGCCAATCCTTAAACACGTAGCACCGCTGGATGGTGTGCCCCAGGGCCCGATGGTAAGGGCAGTAGCAGGGGTTATCCGTGAGATGCGCCTCCTCTGGCCTCCAACACTCAGGCAGTCGCACAATCCTCTGCTCCAGGGCGCTCCGGAAGTAACCGGGGACCTGATCCTCGTGAAATGAGTAAGTCAGGTATCGCGGGCCCCTGGGAGCGTGGTCTTGACGAGGGGCTGGAGGGGCCTGCCGAGGAGGTGGACCCTGATTATCTCGCCTGGGTTGTGGCGGTACATTACGCGGAGGGGCCGGCCGGTTCTGGGGCTGCCGCTGCTGGGCCGGGAACTGAGCCCATGGAGGCGGATTCCTGTGAGGCTGTGGAGCTGGCCTCACCGGCAGTAGCTCCAACGGCCTGGGGGCCTCTATCTGGGCAACAGCAGCGGGCTCAGCCCTACTGACTCTCCTTGCAGGGATCATAGGAGGCAGCGGGTGTGCCTGAATGGCCTGTTGCATGGCTTCCTCGAGACGTTGAGCTTTGTCTGAGAAGTCCCTGAACCCTCCAGGGTAATTCTGAGTGATCAAGGAAGGGACCAGCTCGGTCCTGACAATCCCGATGTACATTGTCAGCAACTGCTCCTGAGTCAATGGCATGTCAAGGGAATACGTGAGACCCTTCCATCGGGCGACGAAATCCGCGACTCGCTCATCAGGCCTCTGCTTTCACTTGAAGAGGTCTGCGATACTCGTCTTCCGGGTCGTGGAACTGAACTGATAGAGGAACTGTCTACGAAGGTTCTCCCAGCTAGTTATCGACCCGACGGGGAGCTGGCTGTACCAGACAAATGCTGGCCCTTCCAATGTCTGGACAAAGCAGCGAAGCTTAGCGGCCTCCTGCTGCGCCGGAGTTCCCAACATAGGCCCGCACCTCGAGTTGATATGGGCCAAATGTTGTGGCGGATCATCAGTCCCGTTGAAGGGGGCGAAAGTTGGATTCCCGAATCCCGGAGGTGCCGGCATGTCATCCACCCATGCTGGATATGGCTTGCCGTCCGGTGGGATTGCCACTTGCCGAGTCTCCAAGGCTTCCAAGCGGGCGATGAGTGCCGCCATAGGATCGTCCGGACATGGGTTCCAGTCCTGGCGAGGATCTCTCACCACGAGCACATTGCATGACCCTTCAATCGGGTCGTCGACCGGGTCGCCGAACTCGGCAGCTCGTGGGATGGCAGACGGAGCGGCCCTTGGGGCAGCGGGAGGAATCCGAGCGGGGTCTCTCAGGTAGTCACGCCGCTCGGGAGGGTGTGGTGAAACATACCGTGCCCTCTTGCCATAGGCAATGGCCTCTCCCCTGTCGGAAAACACAGCATAATCACGGTTGCCCGGGAGAGTCTCGTCGAGGAGTGGTTGTTCCTGTCCCTGCTGTCCTGGCCTAGGATCACCGTAGTCAGGCCGCTGTTCTGCAGCGTGCTCGGCGAGGAGCTGGTCAACTAGCTTCTTCTACTCGGCGAGCTGTTGACGTAGCGTGACCTTCTCGGGATCCTCATCCGCCCTCTGCATGGAGGCAGATGGGTCGGCGAGCTTTATAGCCCCGTCGTGTTCTTTACCTTTGCTGACGTTTCGGCTCAACGTCAGTGCTTCAGTGGGTGTGGGGAGACCCAGGAGGTTCCTCTGGTGACGAGTAACTCTCACCGATGGATCCAACAACGGCTTGTATTCGGGGGAAGAGCCCCCGTCGAGAAGTTCCAAGCCGTTCCCCTCTCCCGACAGGTCAGCCATATTGACCGTTTCTGTCCCTGGGGATGTACCCTCAGGGCCACCCAGTGAATTGGGCTGTCGGCGAATCGCACTGAAGCGTAGGGCAGTGTACTACCCCCATCCACGGATATACACGTGGGGGGTGGCTTCCTCGATAACCTTGCGGAGTACTTGAAAACACTCAACGCATCGTTGTGGGAGGGCCTCGTGATGTCCAAATGACCTGGGGTGCCGAACCGCGGGTTGCGTGGCCATGTCAATCTGACGACACTGCTCACAAATATCCTCCAGGTGCACTTGAAACCCGAGATATGGCATTTGTAGGCGGTGAAGACGGGAGTGAGTCTCCCGGAGAGTTCGGCGGAAGCATTCGAACTCATCCGGGGTGAGTGATTCGGTTGCATCAAAGTCCGGTCCTGCGACTGGCCAAAACTTCTCAGGAAAGTGGCCCTCTGCAAGGATGGTCCAGAAGCTCCACGACTCAAACTCAGGACCCAGGTCTCCTTGGTCCTCTTCAACGACTGGGAATGGACGGGGAACCGGCAGTGGTGCTGAGGCGGGCCGTCGGGCCGACGGGCTGGCCGGCTGTGAATACGGCGAGCAAGCCGATTGGCCTCCATATCCCGGGCCGCCCTCTGAGGGTGGCGGTGCCCCGGCTACCACATCACGATAGGACGGGCCGGCGAGCGATCATCCTGCCGTGGCGTCGGTGCTCGCCGAGGGTGCACTAGATCGTGGTTCGACCGTCGGTCCGCAGAAAAAGTCTCAGGCTTCTCTGATCGAGGCGGAAGGCGCTTCCGGAGGAGCCGGTACCAACCGCAAGCTTAATCCTTGGGGGTCTACCAGGCCCTCGCTACTCCGGATATACCTTCGGAGAGAAGCGGGGATCACATCGATCTCGCTCTCGGGGAGTACGAGGCTGACGTGCCGCATTCCTACCCCTTCCCTTGACTGGCGGGATTGGGGGGAGGGCTCTTTCGCCGAATCGTACTCCGCCTCTGTATCAGAGAAACAAACCGGTCGGATATCTGTCCGGAATTCCCTAACATTCCTCCCTCGGCGTCGACGCCTCGCCTTCCTGCCCCTGGGTGGTTCTTCGGGGCATGGCTGATCTCTGTCCTGGCGTCCTCCAGCCGCACCGGTACCGGGTCCAAGAGGACTGGAAACCAAGATGCGAGGAGCACCAGGACAGATATCAAAGGGGAAACGGGGAGAGATGACTCCGGGCAGGCCTCCGGGCCGGGATCGGAAGGTGGGATGACCCATGCCTCTTGGATCGGCCACACGGAGCAGACCCTGCTGGTGAATAGCGCTACCGCGAGGTGGTCCGCGGTGGCTATTTCCTGTACCAGCAACCGGGAGAGTCGACCCAACCTGCCTTTGGGGCGGTCGGGGCCTCGATCCAGGACGGGCATAGAAGTGCCCCTGCTCAGGATGCGCAGGGGCCTGATGACTGGAGCCAGCAATGGCTTGGGCCAACGCGGCCGCTGTTGTTAGGGCCCCAAGGTGGGCATCCTCTTCCGCTCGTGCCCGACGTTGGCGTCGGGACAGACGAGTCGGGATGAGCGGCGCGGGCAGGTGGAGAGCCCGTTCTTCGACTTGAGAGGCCTGACGGCGATGTCACCGTGGCCTGACAGGAGCCCTTATCGCGGATCCCTGGAGCGAATCTCGGATAGGGTGGTCCCGGGCATCTTCCACCTCATCCGCATAGGGAAGGGAGTTGTCGGAGCGTTCCGAGGATAAACTCCCGAAGCGGTTGGACGTCGAGGTAGGCAGCGGTGCCTCCCCGTGCGGCCCTTGGGGGCGGCGTTGGTGGCGAGGTGCAGCTTCCTGGAGGTCTAGGCAAGCCATGTCCCTGGTGGGGATGACTCCCTGTTCCTCATATCTCCGCACCAAGTTGTTGATCAACCTTCTCTGGATGACCTCCGAGGGGGAGAGAGGGCGTAGTTGACCCGCAGTTGCGGCTGCTGGGACGACTGTGGAACGGGCGGGACCGCGCGGAGTAGCCGCGTCGGTGTTTCCCCTACCCCTGCGCCAGTGGGCGGGCGACGATCGGGCACTGGATCGGGCGACCTGATTCCTGAAAGCAGGGAGAAGAACCCATTAACACTGACAGGAAAAGGAATCGACAACCGACCGTTAGTGCCACGATGCCTTCCGTGGGGGGGACCCAGGCCATCGACGTCGTGAGACGGAGTGCCCGATTTCCCTTCCCCAGCCCCTGGCGGGTAAAAACTGAATGCTCGGCCGGGCAACATGCTGGTCTTCCAACACTTCTGAAAGCCATCGGTCTTCGTATTGAGGAGAATAGATTCACGTCGGGTTCACCATTTTTCTGTTTCGGTGCGGATGTGCGCCGGGCATCTGTTCCGACGCTGTTCTGCCAGGACGCGTTCGCGCGTGCTCCCGTCGACCCGGGGGGAGGGGAGCGCGGCTTGTGGCCCCGCAGTCCCGCTTCCCAAGGGTGGGCGGCATCCGTCCCTTATTCAGGGACATCTGCTCCTTGATCGAAACCGGGATGATGGGATATTGGCTCCTCCTTCCGTGGACGTCTCCTCGGAACTCGTCGCCTAATCCGGGTCTCCATCATAGATTTAAAAAAATGTTTGTGAATCTCGTTCTCGGCGCCATATCTCTATGGACACCGGTTAATTACGCTGCTTCCGCCTAGACGCTCCAAGGAGTCTGGTCGGGGCAGCAACCTGCGGTGAGGAGACCGGGTGGCTCCGGGTGTTGGGGGCTTGTCTTAACACTGCGGCTCTGCATGTCTGCCTTCCGTCCCTAATAGGGCTTCTCGAAGGCGTGATGGCCTGAGGCATCCTACGTTGGGTACGGGGAACTGCGTTACCTAAGGTTTTCCTCAGCTTCCCATGTTTAACACGGGGTATGCCGTGAGTTTAACGTCCAGCGGGGACGGCATCGGACTGATCAACACGAGGAGTGGATCAGATGACAGAACCCCTTGCGGGGAACCTCCGACGTTGGGGCCAGCACATGGGCGGTTTCCCGAGTGAAGTGTAGTGGAATGAGATGGCATGACCCCATCGGGATGTGGCGGCCCGGGTAAGGATTAGGATGGATGATGGAGTGAAGATATTGGACCCCATAAGGGCTTCCTACGTACCGCGCATTAGCACGGATCAAAGTCAGCGTAGTTCGAATATATAGTTTAACGTCATGTTGGACGTTGGCAAGCCGACTCACGAGGAGGTCGAGGCTGCCAGGCGGAGGATTGAACCGAACCACCTCACACATAGGGGGATGGAACGGCCGGGTGGATCACAGTTTCACGTCATGCTGGACGCTGAAGAGAGAAAATAGAAAAAGGCAGTGGGGAAGCGCAATGGAGATACACACACGCGGTCTCCCACAAGGGCAGATTCATAGGTGAATCGACGCGATTGTGAACCCGGTAGGGGTCCACTGATGGACGAACCGACGTGAATACGACCGGGACGACCAGGTGGTGGGCTTGAACCTCGGGGAGGCTTCCTACGTACCCTGTTTAGGAGACAGGGATCAAAGTCCACGTAGTTCGTTCGTGCGGCAAAACTCAGTTGGAGAGGGACTTGGGCCGAAAGTAGGAGACACCTCGATCCCAGTCACGCCCTCTACTGGCTTCGGCAGTGGGGAAGCACAATGGAGATACACATGTGCAGTCCCCCACAAGGAACTAGGGGTTTGTAATACCCTACCCACGTGGGCGAAGGCCACTCCAATCCCGACATCCCTGCAGAGACGAGCGGGTGGGGGCCACATCCAAACTGGGGGGGACCCTGCGTGCGAGGCACAGGATCGGGTGATGCGGATGGTTTAACGTCTTGCCGGACGAAGTACAGTTTAACGTCGTGTGTTGAGGACGAAGTTGACGGTTTAACATCTTGCCGAACGAAGTACAATTTAACGTCATGTTGGACGAAGATGCTTAGCAGTTTAACGTCTTGCAGCGCGGACGTGGCACAGTTTAACGTCATGTTGGACGAAACACATGGCAGTTTAACGACTTGCAGCGCGGACAAAGATGCTTGGTAGTTTAACGTCTTGTCGCGCGGACGAAGATGCTTGGCAGTTTAACGTCTTGTCGCGCGGACGATGGAGGCTAGGCAGTTTAGCGTCGTGCAGCTTGGACGTTGGAGGCTAGGCAGTTTAGCGTCGTGCGGCTTGGATGTTGGAGTGCCTCCAAAGGGTCCGTGTCACTTCGCGCGAGCCTGGAGGGCCGCACGGGAAGACAACGCACGGTGCGGGATCTCGGGATGAAGATTATCGGGCGCCACGCAGGCGGGTACCCTCAGGGGGTCAAAGGGGGCGACCCTAGCGGTTTGCGCGCAAAAGAGGAGCTTGGCGCGCAATACCGCGGGTCGGCGCGCAAATGGGCAGGCTGGCGCGCAATTGGGCCAGCGCTTTGCGCGCGGAAGATGGATATTGCGCGCACCGGGCTTCGGATAGCGCGTGGGGGAAACAGCTCATTCTTTAAAGAATGGCCACTTAGCAAAAGGGGGGTGCGCGCAATCAGGCTGGATTGCGCGCACCCGGGGGGCAATTGCGCGCAAGAGGCTTCTTTTGCACGCGAAGGCCTTCGGGTGAGGAGTTGGTCAAAGTAAAGGAGCCAAAGGGATTGCGTGCGAAGGCGAACCCCGAGGCTTTCTTGCGCGAAAGAAAGGAGGTTACCTGAAGGTCGGCATTGTGCGCGGAGGGGGTTGGATTGCGCGAACGAGGGACCCTTCGAATTCCGGGAACTTACCTCCCAAACACCAACCTTTAAAACGTATACATATGGGAAATTCATTGTCCAATGATCATATGAAATTTAATATTTTAGGGGGACTAAAAGGGATCAAGTAAGTGAATTTGAATACTATCCTAGTCCAAATCTATCAAATCCCATCTAGAGGAAGGATAAGGATGGTATCAACACAACACCTCCCATGTGTTGTAAAAATATAGGGTTTTTTTGTTGATTAAATAAAATAAAAAATATTCTTGAGGAAGATAAACATTCATTTTGAAAAACAATTTGAAAACAATTTTGATTTATTTAATCATTTTTAAAAATATTTTCATTAAAAATAATCCATTTAAAATTGTAAGAGAAGCTTCATAGAAATGAAGTTTGAGAAATCCATACATGCATAATGAGGTAACAAGAAAAATTCCTTTTAAAATTTTAAAAAGGATTAAAAAACCCCTTTTTAGAAAGCAGTAAGACCATTACTATGAAAACATTTGTAAAATAAAAAATGGTAAAATATTATTTACCAAATAATTTTAAAAAAATTAAAAATATTTTAATAAAAAACGTCTTATAGGAAAAAATAGGTTCTCTAACTAAAGAGAGAAATAAAGTTAGTTTTATTTAAAACATTTTAAAAAACAACCTCAGTAAGAAAAAGTGAAAAAAATGATACAAATTGTTGAAAGAGGAAAGGAATAACCATATTACATGGACATGAATTGTTTTTTGAACAATTTTTATATAATTTCATCAAATGGAAATTTAATTTAATGATCATTAGTGTTATTGTTGAAAAAAATAAACAGAAAACATTCCAAAGTGTCCCATACCACTTTAAAACATTTTAAATCATAAACCTCATGAAATAATAATATTAAATTAATGGTATAAATAACATGAAGTTAAATTAATAAATTCTATAATATATAAAAATGGATAGTAAATACACCACACAAAATAAGTAAGTAGTGAACATGAAATTTATCTCACATAAGAAAAAAGTGAGTTGAAAAACATTAACATTCCTTTCCATTCATGTGAACATCCATTATTTTCCAATAATAAAAAATTATAATAATTATATATTTTATTCAGTACAATTTTAATTTTTATAATTATATTTAATTCAATTATTACCATATTGTATACAACTAGTTTAACAATTATGTTTATGTTAGGTGTTTTGACCAAATTCGGTTTATCTGTCAAAAATAACTTCTATAGGTAAACTATGTTAAAAATGGTCATTACATATCTTATAAAGAATATTAATCCTGAAATAAATATCATATTTATTCATAAATTATACTTTCAAAAATATATTCAAATATGGAATAGAAAAATGAACCAACATTACAATCATGGAGATGGTATGTCCTACATAGGCTTGAGTAACGTTCCCATATTTTAATGATCATTATGGAAAGAAGGTAAGTAATAATATATAATTTAAATAATGATCCTTAAATCATAAATAAAACACTATTTCATAACATAACATATATATATAATTCTTGTGAAATAAAAGGAACCACATCGTGTTGAGGAGGCGGTAATCCACATGTCCACGAATGATGTTATCGCTTTATTTGTGAAAGGGTAATAAAGAAAATGATATATATATATATATATTATTTATATAAAGGTAAGTATGACATAAATATAATATATATATATATATACATTTATGTTATATATAATTAATTAAAATAATCATTTATACGTTACATATATAGTGTGAACACATCACATCGCTCTGAGGGGGTGGTAGTCAACACTTCCACATTTGATGTCACCATATTCCCACAAAATGGAGAGTATGCGGATATAAGTTATGAGATAATTAAAAAATAATAAATACATAATAAATACAATACAATATATATATATATTTTATATTATAATGGAAATAATGAAAGATGGTAAAGCAAAAATGAACAATCCTCGATTCGTGAGGTAATAGTTCACCGTACATAGAGACAGTATGTTTGTTAACCATTAGATGATATTTTATGTGACTGTAGGTATAAAATATAGAATAAAAAATTCTTATATATTTAGGATACAATTTTTAATCAATAATATAATTTAAAGAGATGAAGGGTAAGAGAATGGAAATAATCCAATTTTTTTAAAGAAATATGTTATCTCTTAATTAGGAAACTCTTTTTGGTTTGAACCAAAAGACTATTTCAATTGATTTACGGATAAGGTTATGCCTCTAAGATTAGGGGAGAGATTTTTATGATTAATTTGGGATGATATTATTCAACAAAATCTATCTTGAGATCTCTAAGAAAGTTGGAGGATAAGACGTCCATTTATAGTGGAGGAGGAATGACACTCTTGTAATATTTTTAATAAATAATTCCAGGCACGATTTTTCATAGTTGATGTGGATTAAACAATTAAACCCATTGTATAAATGGTTTTATAGAGTACAAATATTATAATAAAATCGATCTTTCACAATTTTATAGGTCATTTGGTCCTTTAAGATAATGGTTTAGTCTTTTTTTAAGCATAATTATTCCTTAATAATTGTAATAAATTTTAATTACTTTCATTATTGATTATTAAAAAACTATGTACAACATATTACACACTATATGTGATTATTACTAAAAATATTAAATCCATTTTTTCAAAATTCCAATCGTATAATTGGAAGAAATTAACATAAAATTCATACTATAGGTGGGGCGACAATGCATGACTTTAATGTAAAAACGTAAGAAAGTTTTCAATATTTTTATAATCCATTTCAAAATGAAATTGATTATAATTCACTAATTTTAATTAAACTATTAAAAAATTACCTAATTAATCATTAAAAACAATTAACTGTATAATTTAACTTTATATATAAATTATACGAAAAATTAGTTTTGAACTAAATTTCAGTATTTTTATCGCTAGTCTCAAAAATGGAATATTTCATAAAAATATAAAATATTCACCATTAAATAAATTTTATGTCTATAAATAAAATATTTTGTTTATTTTTACATATTTAATCCATTAATGTGTCGATATTCATATTTAAAATGGGTTCTCCAATAAAAGGTAGTAACATTGCCTTGATAAAAATATAGGTCTTTAAGTGAAAAAATAGAGTTTATTCTTATCTTATTCCTATAAAACATAATATATGAATATATGAAATATTTTATTGCATATATAACATATATATTTCATTTAAATTATAATCTAGTTGTAATTATTTATGTTTATTATGAAAAAACTCATTTTGAAGCTTAAAAATAATAATATTTCTTTTTTTTTGTCTAATTGGTTATTATTTTCATTTATAATTGATTTAACTCCAAGGTATTCATTATATATATATATATTAAAAACTAATTTTTTTTATTCAAAATAATACTATTAATATCCTATAACATAACAGCAAGGTTATATCATATTATATTAAATATTATTATTTTAATAGTACATTATTTTTTGTGAAACTCGATCTTTTGTGTAATGAAAGCTATTGTTTAAGGATTTTATTGTGTATAATGTAATATATAATGTAAGGTAACCATAATTTTTAAATAAATATATTTAGGAAGGTCACTCATTCATGTAACACATGCTCTCGAGGAAGGTATCTCTTGCGTGTTACACATGCTAACTTGGTGTTTTTTGCATTAAAATATATAGAATGTATTATATTTATTTAAGATAATAAATATATTGTAAAGTATGAGGTTATTATATTTACATTTTAAACATGGTGATGAATTTCATAACCATTTTTTATTACAATGTTGCACTTAAGAATTTTTGGATGTTAAAAAGCACTCTGAACTGTGAGCCCTTCCCATTTTCTGTATTTAAGTTAAGACCCTGAGAAAGTGTTCACATGAAAAATGTATCATGAATAAGAATATAATATTTCCCTCTACATAACAGTATACCAATTACTGTTTTCACATAAGAGGAATAATTATCCAACTCTTATATTGTTTTTAACAGAGTCATAACTTGCGTGAAGAATGCAATGTGGTTTACACACCATTGCATGAGTGTGTGTAAAGAGATAAATGTGAAAGTGTATGTGTGTCATATTTCATGAAAGTAGAAGAACATTCAGAAAATCATAAAACACATGCACAAATGGATAATTGTTTAGACATCCCTTGAGATACCATGACAATGATTTTTTGATGTCATGCAATAGACTTTCATGTATGATGGGTAATTTATGTGTTTGAATTTGGAATTCAAGGGGATGTGATTTTAGGTTATCCAATTTTTAAACCTAAAAAAATATTAAATAAGAATGTGTGTATGGTTTTCACACACATATGTGAGGTTGGGAAATCATTAAGAAATAATCATAACCCAAGCATTGTAGTTTCTAAAGAAACTAGTCCAGAACAGGTGATCAAAAATATTAAGCTAGAGCAGTAGAGTATAAATGTACTTGAATAGGTATATAGGAATGTGTGATATTACAAGATAAAATAAGATTATAAATATACAAACCTATAGTGGATCAAATATTGAAGAAATGATAAAGTCTTTGGTTGGAACTAGAGAATGAGTTATGTTGTGCGATTCAAGATCAGATTTCTTCAATGTGGATTCTGGAGTGGGCTAGTGAAGATTATAATAAAACTATTAGATGTAGTACAAATAACATATTATGAGGGTTCATGAAATATGAATTTTTGTTCTCTATTGACCATTGTAATCACTAAGATAATATTATTGTTGATAATCTATGTTGGGGGAAATAACTGACATGAAAATGAGTGGGACTTTGTACAGAAATGTTTAAATCCTTGTGATTTTTTTATTGGTAATTACTAAATGATTTTAGGTAAGGTAGAGAGACCTAATAGGAGAGGATATAACCATTAATGATCCAATTTGGATTAATTTTAATGAAATAATTTGTAAAAGGAAAAATAAACCACAGATTTATGATCCCCTCTTAAGAATAAAAATAACATGGAGATCTACATATATGATGGGAGTAATTTTCATATGGAGATCATAATTATGGATTCTCTAGTAGATATTTATGGGTTGATTTAAGATATTAAATGATATTTAACAATAAGAAATTTTATATGAGAAGTTTTCAAAAAGATATAGTAAATTCCTAATAGAATCATAACATGTGAAGAAGAGATAAATTTATATGTCAGAAAATTAATCCAACCTTGAAGAAGTTTTATATACCATTGAAATAATAATTATAACAAAAAAAGTTTTTTATTTCAATCTCAATTTCAAATAGGTAAAATCGTACAAGAAACAAGACATTAAATTATATATAATAAAAATAAATATATAACTTAACAATAGCTCTTTCATAGGATTTTCCTTGTTTCCATGATCTATAAGGTATTTGGTCTTGGTTTTTTTCTTAAACTCTTTTATTGGTGTATTTGGTAGTATAGTTTCAAAATTAATCACATATAGATCATTTAATCATTATTAGATACATAAGAAGAATTATTTTTTTATTCATTTCACAATTATTCTTTAATTTATGAACTTGTTGCTTGATTTCCTCCTTTACCACAGGTATATAATATTCCTACCACCTATATTCAAATCCAATAGGGATTTTTCACACAGAGAAGACATGTATTATGTTTAATATTATTTCCCTCATCAAATTCATCACCCAAGTTACTATACCAATGCATCCTTATAGTCTTTTGTTGGTTTAGGATTTTAACTATGGTTATATTGTTAATCAATTTATGAATTAGTTTATATGAAATAATCACCAAATCTCACAATTAGTATCCTATTATAATTGGTTTATCATTTAGGTATTCATAAAATTGTACCATACATCCAATATTAAGTTATATCATTCTAGTTTTATCCAACACTGAATCCCAAAGGTTTTAATTGAATGAATTCAATTTAGAATCATAATGGAATTATAATAATCATTACTTAAAACATATTCAGATATAAAACCATAAACCATTTACAACATCATATTACAACATAGTTTCTTGAGTTCATCCTATATTAATCTTATTTCAACCTAGGTTACATTAAGTTTGGTTATATTATACTTCTTAACATATTCCCTTAAAAAACTATGATACTAATCATTCATAGTCATTCATAAAGAGGAAAAGATAAAGAGCCTACACCCACTCCCTGGTATCTCGATAGGGATGTAATCGAAATTAAGACAATATGTTCTCAACTTTACCAAATGTTTATGCTATTATTATCTTCAAATAATTATTCCTTATAATTTTATCTACAATTTTCAAAAAATTTATCTAATCCGAACATATAAAAATAACTAGAAATTCCTCGGATACTAACTATAGTAATCCAATCTTTAAAAACACTTTATTTCAAGATTTATTATATATGTCCCCAACAATCCATGCTGAGGATCTTGTGATCTAGTGTAGTTGGATGATTAGAAACAGAATCACATCTTCCTAAACATAAATACTACATATATAAACTGAACATAGGTCTATTAATTATTATATGTCATTTAAAACTATATAAATTTTATTGGAAAAATATATATGGAAATGGTTGAGCTAGAAATCACAGTAAGGGAATAAACATTGCAATAAGTCATAACATGCGAGTCAAGAGGCAAAACATGATATCATAAAGAGTATGATCCTAATAATGTAAATATGGAATAAGTATAGGATATCATAATATCATGGATTAATAGACAAATTTAAATTACATAGAACATGATAACATATATACAATTCAAGGATCACTTCATATACCAATATTATAATGTAAAAAAGTCCCATAGTGGATTTGGTTCAATCCACTTTCCAATAAACACTGTGGAAAATCTCTAGTGGTTTATTGGGTTCATTCCATATTCCATAACATAACCTCACATGAGATAGTAATATTTAATCAATGTATTGGAATGATAAATGATTCTCGTCCTACCAATCATATAACATTGTGTGCTCAAGTTAACCACCCATGTTTCGTTTATGGTATCTCATGAGATGAAAGCATTACACAATGCCATTGGTGGGATATACAATTCTATAACCACCCAAAAATAATGGAATATATATATGTGTGTGTCTCTGTGTGTGAAATATGAAGAATAGAAATCATACATATTTCACAAGAATTTTTTGAACAATTAGATATAAGGAGGATTCATAATCCAGATCAAAGGAATATCTGAAGGCTAAATGATAATGAAACTGAAGATAAGAGGAATGAATTCAATTTGAGAATTTATAATTGAAAAATGAATATTTATCTATAACATAGATTCCAAATATAGAATTTATTTATAATTATTTAGGAAAATAATGAATAAATAAGAACTGCATGGGTGATGCTTTATAAAATAAGCAAGGAACTTTTAATAAAAGGAAAGAGAGTATTTTTTCCCTAGAACAAAAATCGATATAAACGTTTCGTACATATAATAATTTATGGGGTTGAAATATATTAATTTTTTATACACATTTTATAGGGATGGATTCATTACATGATGAAACAAGTTGAAAAATTACATGAAATTGGGTTTACATAAGAGTGATAATTTTAATGGGAATGAAAAACTTGTTTAACTACAATAATTAAATGGTTATTTAACTAGGAATATATATAACATACATATATACAGAAAAAATTCTTATGAATAATATTGTATAAAAGGGAGAGAAATAATTGAAACATGTAAATCAAAAGTATCAAGTGTGGTGTGGAAGAACACTTTTATGTTTTAAAATACCATTTTTGAAATAACACATCATAAAATATGATAATAAAACATTATTTACCAAAAATTATATTTTCAATATGAAGTAAACATGATGTAAAAACTAATGATATTTCCATGGAAAAAGAAGAAAATTTTGTTGGAATTAAAATTTTGGAAAAGGAGGGGAAAATCATTTAAATAGATATGAATTATTCTTAACATATTTTCCTTGAATAAAATAATTATAACTAATAATGAATAATATTTAAAAAAAACATATCTAAATAGATATTAATAGGGTTTAATGTATGAAATTAAATACAAAACTCAAGGATAAACACTATAACTGTTGATATTATATTGAGTTATGAAATAAACTTATATTTTAGAGAATAAATAAATCTTATCACCAAAAAATGAATAACATTATTGTAAGTGACTTTTCTAATATAAAAAAATAATTTATGATATTATAAGTCATATTTGATGTAGTTATTACTTAGGAATAAATATTGGTGTATAATATAAATTCCTTCCTCAATGAAGGGTGATTGAGACTAAATCCCTTACTACTTAAATAACATTAATATAAAAAATATTAAAATAGATAGTGTGCTTATTTGACGTTAAAATTCAATTAATAAGTATATTACATTATATTAAATAAGAAATTAGAATTATACGCACAAAATACATGAAATTAGGTTCATAAAAGAAAATGTGTATCAAAGAAGAAAATTTTGAGATAAAACCCTTACTTCGTGTCTAAAATTGATATGAAATTTCACCTAACTTATATAAAAATTAAACAAAGATTATTAGTTATATAAACAATAAAATAATTAATCTATATTTTTATTATAGATTCCTTATATTATATTTCGATATTAATTTTCAATATAGTTTTTCCTACATCAGTAACTCAGGGTTGTTCGGTAAATTTATTCATAACACTTTTGGTTTATTAACCAGGGTTAATGTTTTTTTTAAAATAAAATCATAATACAAATAATTTTTTATTTTTATTTCCTTTTTTATTCAATTAGAAAATTATATTAATTTATTCTTTATCCAAAATATACCTAAAATTTTTAGAGATGTGCCTTAAAAAAGTCAATTTATGGTGGATAAAATTATTATAGATGTTTAATATTATTTTTAAATATAAATTTTCATACATTATTTTTAAAAAATATTTATTGTGTGAATACCATCATAATAGTTAATTAAATAACAATTGTTAACCTCTCATTTTAGGTGGTAATTAAAAATTGAGCACATCATTCATGGATGTAGTATTCCACCCAAACACACATGATGATATTTTCCTTTTTCATAACGATTTTGGAGGAAGGTATAAATTGGATATTACATTAGTATAATAGAACTTCAAAATATTAAAAAAATTTACCATAACATCATGGATATAGAGTATTTTATGGTTGTAGAAAAAGAAGAGAATGATAAATTGGGATGAGAGTATTACCTCTCCTTTGGATATTATACCTTGGGTGTAACCATAAAAATCTTTAGATTGGTGTTTTGGTGATAACGTAGCCTCAAATGAATGAGGAGTTTGTTGACTAGAGATAAAGTAAAAGTTATTATATAGCCAAGGATTTGAAATTGGTGGATAAATGTGGAGGATTTGGTATTCTTTTATAAGTGAAAAAAGGAACTATTGTAAAAACTCTTTATTTCTCAAAAATATCACTCTCTTATTCATGGATAAAATATCCAAAATTTCTAAATAAATGTCTGGGGATTGAGATAAGGCCTAATAACATTTTAAATCCTAATATTAAACCCTTTTCACTTGTTTTAAACATTTTTAATTTTCTAATCCATATTTACCCAAATTTACCCTTATTATGGTAACTCCACTGTCATCATTAGAATCTAATTTTTATGGCCAAAATTGAAATTGAAATTATTTAAAAATTTTGATATTCTTATCTAGAACTTGTAAATCATTTTTTATAAAGAAATTACAATTTATTATAGAAATTTGTTTTTGTGTTAGCGCACATAATGACTAAAAATAGTTTCTTAAAAAAAGATAATTATATGTTTAAATTTTAACTTTTATATTATATTATCAATGTTTAATATTATCAACAAATAATTTGGTTTATTATAATATATATATTTTATGTTGATTACACATCAAACCAATACTGAATTTACCAAAATATTATATATAGATTTTTATTAGGACTAAAATATTAATTTTTTAAATGGATAAACATAGGTTTGATAAATTTCTAAAAATATATTTAAAAGAAATAAAATAGTTTATTAATTATATTTTAGATAAATTTAAGGTTTTTTAAATTATATTTCTCTACTATAAGCTTTCTAAGCATATAAAATAACTATTTTGTCCAAAAATTTATTTTTTCAATATTCATCAAAAGGTCATTTATTTTATAAAAATTGAAAAAAATAATCCTAATATTTTGTAACTATATTTATTTATAATTAAAAGTCATTAAATAATATTAAACAATTATAAGTAATAGAAAATAATTTTAAAATTCCAAATTTATAATGTATTAAGGATTTATTTTAAAAAATATTACTTAACTTCTAAAATTTCAAATGTAGGTTTTTATGTTAAAAAATAAATTATAAAATATATATTTTTATTTTTAAAATGGTTTTATGAATTTAAAATTAATAAATATATATAAATAATATCACAAAAGTCAAGTTATTTATAAAAATGATATTTTTCATTATTCACATAAAAATATACCACTTTTAGAAAAAATCGTAAAAATCATTTTAAACATATATTATATTATAAATCCAAAAATTCAGTTTATTTTTTAAAATTAAAATTATAAAAGTTTATATTCTATCATTTAATTAAACTTATAAAAAATAATATTAATCCATTTTGAATGGAAAATAGCTTCGAAAAATATTAGATTTTGTTATTGATAATTTATATAATGAAGTAATAAAGATAACATTAATAAATTAATATTATATTTTATTAAACTAGTATATTTACAATAATTTAATTATTTTCATTTAATAAAAATTATAATATATAAAATGATACATTCATAATCATAATAATGAATTATGTAAATTGATATAAAATAATATTTATATATGAACATATATATATACATACATATATATATTAATATAGTTTGTAATTAAAATATAAAAATTCATAAATATTAATTCAATTTCATGGTTTTAGTTTGTAGTTATGTGTGAAGAAATCTATAAAACATAATATGTGATGAAAAGATAAATTCATAAGTCATAAAATTCCTCAAACCATGAATAAAATGTATATAACATAGATATAATAACTAGAACACTAAATTTATGTCTTTATTTCTTAATACCTAACAGGTCAAATATTATATAGAAAAATACATCAAAAAATATAGAGTGTAATATCATCATATACCTCATCAATTTTCATTGCATAGAAATTTTCCTATTCCCATAATCTAAGTGATTTTGGGTGTTTATTTTCCTTTCCATCCCATGGATTGGTGCATCCAGTTTTATAGTGACCAAATTCTTAATATCTAAAACATCAAATCATTAGTGGATCCAAAGAAAGAACATTTTATAATTTCATTATATCCTTCATTTTCCTAGAAAACATTGTTACCAAATACCCTCTGAAAAAATTAAAGCATCCTCCTATACCATTGAGGAAGTCACTGTGGTTCTTTTTCCCACAGTGTTGACAAGTATTATGTCCAATATACTTTCCCTCATTGTATTATTCACATGAATTCCAATGATACTATATCATTATATTCTTTGGTAGGTTTAGATTTTAACTATTGGTATATCGGTAATAATGTTATTAAATTGATTGTTTTACACAATCAAAAAACATAGCCTTGTAACTCACATTCTATTGAATTTATCATTGATGTAATCATTTCGCTATCCATCCCACCCCGAGTAAATTCAATACATTCAAGTTCCAACCATCACTAAAACCAAATGGATTGACATAATTAGTGAAAATTTATCTTCATTGGGGGATTATCATAATTAATAAAATAAAATTAATTCAACCATAAATCCTTTTACCCTTTTATATCATTTCATTAACCCCTAATTCCATTGGTTTAACCAACATCAATCTTTGTTTAACCAAGTTAACTCTATGTAATTTTATCTTATAATTCTTAACATATTCCCCCAAATTAACTAGTATTCCAATCATACATAGTTGTTTGGAAATAAAATATTAATTACGAAATAATATATACACAAAATTTCTAGTAATATGTGATGTTGGGCCACTTTTCTTGCCCCATGTCATGTATGAGTTAATACCCAACACACCCTATTCGGGGTTATTACCCAAGGTAAAACTGTTCCACAGAGCAAGTATACTTTCCAGTATTCATATAGGTATGTCAATGAAAATAAACCCAATTAGTCTCTAATTTACTAATATGTTAGTGTGTTATCCTATACATAGACTTATCCCTTTCACTTCGCCCATGGGTTTTCATTATTGTTCACCAATCCTAATAACTAATATTTACATGTTCTTACCTTGAAACCAACTACATTTAACCATCCTTAAACACACATTATTTCATGATTAATCAAATACTTTCACAAAAATACATGGAATGGATCTTTAGGTCTAGTGTATTAAAAAAATTACATTCATAAGTTCATCATCTGAGAAATATAAATACAATTATTATTAAAAACATCAATAAGTGCTATGAACTCCCTTATATCTTCCAAACCAATAATAAACACCCTCAAAAAAAATATTGATGGAATATTGTTATCTAGAAACTCAAATAAGAGAATAAATATAGAAACAATTCATAACATTAGTGTCAAGAGGAAAAACATGATATCTTAAAGAATAAGATTATAATAACGAAAGCATGGAATAATTAAATGATATACCAATATCATGGTATAATAAAAATTAGTAATGGTATAAAAATCATATTATAAATATATGTAAAGGGTCACTACCAAGACTATAATCATAAAGGAAAAAGGTCCCAGGATGGATTGGGATCACTCCCCATTCCAATAAACATAGTGA
This sequence comes from Viscum album, assembly GCA_963277665.1. Lineage (NCBI taxonomy): Eukaryota > Viridiplantae > Streptophyta > Magnoliopsida > Santalales > Viscaceae > Viscum > Viscum album. The sequence goes on along the minus strand of OY728165.1, from coordinate 164,444,534 downwards.
ACAAAGTCCCATATTTGATTTGGTTTACTCCCTAATACATTAAATAAGATATCATGATATGTAAAGATTTCCCCACTATAATAGAAGGATATATAATTTTGGGTCCACCCATGACATAACATATTGTGATTAGATTAACAACTCATGCACCATAAAAAATATATCATGAGATAAGAATCGCACTCAATTCATTATTTGACCCTATAATTCTAGGAACACACATCACATAATTAAATTGATATTTTTTCATGTCACGTGAGGAAAATAAATATTATATTAAATAATAAGAATGATTAAAATCATGAAAATAGTGTAAGTTTCATAATTCTAATACAAAGCATAACTGAAGGATAAATCATAAAGTTCACTAAGAGAATATTAAATTAAATTATTTTAAATATTTAAATTTTTTGAAGGTATATATGCTTTTAACATGCAGTTCTAATGGATAAAAATTAATGACAAATTTAGTATACTAATGAATAAAAATTAACCACTTCTGTTATTATTTATAAATCTAGTAAGGATATTTTTAACGAATGAAAGAGAAACTATTTTTCTATAAATCATAAATTGAACCAAGATGGTTTTATAAAAAATCATTAATGTTTTAAAAACACATAAATATTTTAAAAACATTCGATGTGATGATTCATGACATGATAGAACAAATAAAAAATTTCTCTTAAATCATTTATATAAGGGTGAGAATTTTGAATGGAAATAAAAATATTAATAACACTAATATAAAATGGTTATTTTACAAAGTATATATGTAATTGAAATAGAAACAAAAATTGAATATATTCATTGAAATTTCATTACAGAAAATCTAAAATGGTAATGGAATCATGTATCTCAAAGGTTATGAGTGTGGTATGAAAGATCCATTCTATATTTTAAAACTCCTTTGATGTAAAACGACATCATAAAATTAGATTATACAACATTATTTTTAAAATATTATAAGGTAAATATGATTTACATAAGATGTAGAAATTTATTAGTTTTTCAATTATAAATGTGAAAATATGTGGGATGTGAATTTATACAAAAAGAGGGAAAATCGTTGTTTCAATGGATGAGAATTATTATTAACCGGTTTTAATTTTACCAATGGATTACAACATACAAATAATGAATATTTGTATCAAAATTAGTCTACCTATATAGAAATATAGTATACCATATGAAAAGAAAAATGAAAATTAAGGATAGACATTATGACTCCAGAAATCGTATTTGGATATAAAAGACCCGTATATGTTAAGAAAGACAAAAATAATAGCCTAGAAAAAGGAATAACATTAACAGTAGTAAACTTTATAATTTAAAAAATATGATATGATATGATATGTTTTTTGGGATGTATTTTCACCATAAAAATATATATTGTTAAATAATATCAAAGCACGCCCCAATGAAGGGAGATTGTGATGGAAAACCTTATGTATTAAGAAACATTAAAATGAAACCCCTTAAAGGGGAGTGAGAGAGACTTAATTTGAGGTTATAAAAGTTTCAACATTTAAAATACATGATATTAAATATCCAATCGGAAGTATACACACCATTAAAAATAAATTAGGTGCAAAAAAAGTTTCCCAAATAAAAAAAATATTCAAACGAAACCCTAACCTCAAGTCCAAAAGTGCTCTACCCTTAAAAATAACATCCTAATTTATTAAATTACTTTCAATAAACAATTACCCAATAACCTTATTAATCAATATTTAATTTTATAATTTCAACCTATCATCTTCTAGTACTTATTTTTAATATAGTTTCTACATATTTCAGTTACCCGAGGTTGTTTGCTAAATTTCATCGTAAAAACAATAGTTTACGTACCGTGGTAATTGGTTTTGTAATATAACATTATGATATACATAATGTTTTAGATTTTTTGTCAATACTATTATATTATGAAAATACTTATAAAGGTTATCACAAAAAGATCAAAATTTGGAATGTTTCCTTGAAACATCCATTTAAGGCAGTTCAAATTACTATAACAATTTATTATTTTATTTATTATAATTTATCATGTATTAGGAATAAATATACTGAATAATGGGATAGAAATCATATTTTTCAATTAAATAACATTTTAAAATATACTATTTAATGTCGTGATTGAAAACTGAACACGTTGTTCAGGGAGGTCGTAGTCCTCACCCAGACATGGCAATGCTATCCTTTTTACAAATGACAATGGAGGAAGGTATAAAATGGATATTAAATTAGTATAATAAAACATCATAATACTTTAAAATTAAAATATGTTCATACCTTCATTGATATTGGGTGTTTGTGGGGTGTAGATTAATAAGAAATCAAGAGAAATTGGGTTTTTAGTGTTACCACTCCCTTGGAGGTTCTCCCTTGGGTTTGTCCTAAAGGCCACATGGCTTGCTATTTTGGGGGAAAAAGTCTAAAGATTCATGGGGTGGGTGTTTAAGAGCGTTTACTATAGTGTTTTGGCTGTGATATATATTATAATGGGTATAAAATTTTGGGGGATATGGTCTCCTTTTCTAAGTGAACAAAATAGATCTTTTAAAAAATATCATTAATTATCAATAATATCACAGAAATATTACAGAAAGAAATATTCAAAAATGTTAAATAAGGGTGTGGGGATATAGATAAGTTTTATTCACCCTCCACTATCCAATATAAAACATTTTTTATAGTATGTATCCATTCCCATTATGTAAATTAATTTCACCCTTCTTTACCATTACCGAGGTTACTCCACACAACCCTTGGAATCTTATTTGGTAGATACATTTAATGTTAAAATGATTTTATAATCTGAACGTGATTTTTTTATATTAAATAAATTATAAAATAAAATTTCGAATAGTTATAAAAATTAATTTCAGTTTTAGAGAACAAATGCATAAAAATCTTCTGTTAGAAAAAGTTTATTTTTTCTTAGACATTATGTGTAGGATAAGATTAAAAAATTTTATGAATGTAAATTCATATTTTTTTACCATTAAACAAATAAATGTTAAGTGGTTTTTATATAAATCCCCAAAATAAATTTACCAAAATATTACAAATACATTTTTTATTATTAATAAAATATTACTTTGGTTATATTGTTTAATATATGTCTTATAAATTTAAAAATTTATCTTTAAAATTAATAATAAATTTCTTAAATAACTACTTCATCAATTAAAATGATAAAAAAATTCAATGTCTCAATTATATAATTTTGAAACAATAAAAGTCAACATTTTGGAAGAAAATATATTTTTTCAATATTCATCTAAAAATAAATTAGTTTAGGAAAGTTCATAAAATTAATCCTAAGATTATTTTGAAATGATTAATCTAAAATTGAATGTGATTTTATTATATTATAATATATAAGGTATATAAAATAATTTTAAAATACTACTTGTATAATGTTAAATATGTTTTTTTAAAACATTTCCTATGCCCTAAAATTTCAAATATGGGTTTGATAATTAGTTCCATCTTTTTTAAAATATTTAATTTATTTATAATATACATATTTAGTTGTAAATATGGTTTTATGAATTTATAGTAAATAATTAGATACAAATTATAAAACAAAATTGATGTTTTCTAAATAATAGTATTTTTCATTGTTCTTTTAAAAATAAATTTTTTAAACCAAAAATTAATCTTAAAATAATATTAATATTCAAATTCCAGAAATTTTGTTAAAATTGTAAAATTAAATATCAGTACTTTTAAATTTAAGAATTAAATTAAAATTATAAAATACAAGAAAATTGTTTTTATAGTAAAATAAATTTTAAAAATATGTTTTTTTCTATTTATTAATCTCTAGAAAACACAAATAAAGATTTCACTAATCAATCAATATGATATCATTTTTAAAATATTAATTTAATAATAATATACTAACTTTTATTTAATAAAATTTAAAATCAATAAAAAATATTTATTCATAATCATAATAATGAATTAAGTAATTTTGTATAAAATATACCATATGTATAGATATATAATAATATTCTTTTTAATTTAGTTACCCCAATTCATACCGACTAATTACATATATATTTTTATCAAGATAAATATATCTTGTGTTAATTTTAGGTTGGGGTTGAGTGTGAAAAAAGGTATCTAACAAATTTTCCTTTATTATAAGAAAAATTATATTAAAATATCATGATGTTACAATCCAGTAGTTTTTTTAATTTTTATATAGATGTGATTACTACATGAAATATCTCACTCTTAATTGGTAGGTATGGAATGTCACAAACCAGCCCGTGATGTCTACCAGCCCGACACCCGAATCGGTCTCTGACATGGCCGGGGGTGTTCTGGATCCCCAAGGGCTGAAAACCAGTGTCGTGCATCAAATATATACAAGGTGAGAGTGGGTTTAGACCATCTAAAAATAATGATCCAACAAAGAAAGAAAACATGATAAGATGAACAATAAATAATCATTATAAATTTAAAAGCTAGTCCAGATACAAAATATAATAGAATAAGAGAACAATAGATAAAAAAGCAAAAAAAACTACTACCAACAATCTCCATTTGACTTCAAGGTCCCTACCTTCCAAAGACTCAACAACTAAAAGATCCAACATGAACTAGATAACCTGAAAATAATATGACCATACAAAACAACATAGTCCTATCAACACCAAGTGGAACCCCTAGAATGTGAGCTAAACAACTGAGTAGGTAACCACCAAAAAATACATGTGTTTAATTTCATGAAAAAAATACATTAACACTAATTTGAAATGAATTTTTAAAAATATTTTTCTCACATTTTGTTAAAAACATCATTTTCCCCTTTTAATGTCCAATGCACATCACATATCATTTTAAAAACTAATATTTATTTTATAATTGAAATCCATAATAAGGAATACCATGGTTGTGCTAAAAAGAAATAGTTAAATACTACATGTTGGAAAATAGTATAATAGAATGTAAACATGAGTTTAAAAAATAACCATGGGTGATCCTAATCATCCCTAGAGGACCATTGTACATAATCAGTTCTGAACCACCTGCCTATATATAGTGAAACCCTTAATTTAATCACTCCTAGCCGCACAAAACTAACCAATCCAGTGTCACAACCCTCCTAGCCTCACTTGATCTCCAGGAGGGTACCAACTAATCTATTCAGGGATGGTAGGATACCATCACAATATTATATAAAAGATACCCAAAACCCCTTGGTGGTAGTAAAACTATGTATGTAGGAGGCCAACACATACATGACTCTTCTTACCTATCATCACCACACATTCCCAACCCAAACAAGAGCACCGATATATGCTAACCCAATAGGGAAATAACTCTTATAGATGATCCCATATATATATATATATATCAAAACCATTCACATCATAATTGTTTCAACTCTATCGCTACACCTTACACACATTTAAACCATCTCATAAAAAACATTAGTTTGAAAACTAGGCACACACATCTTCCGAACCACATTATTTTAAAAATTCAACACCAAAAACATTTTTTAATACCCAACACCAAATAAGCCTCTATTCTTTACACACTCCAAATAAATATAGAAAAAATACATCAAATCCATTTCTAATAATGTGAAACCCCACTTTCATTGAGAATTTTTCAAAATAGCCTTAACTTTTTCAACCACTTACCAAAACATGTTTTAAAGGAAATAGGGTGAAATATCAAATAACACACTCAAAGTCATTTATAAATCTCTAGGATCACTACTTCCCTGATTTTTAGGGAAACATGGAACCATTTTAAGGAATGTGGAAAAAGGGGATAGTGGGGGCTTTAAATGATAATTTTTACTAGAGAGACCTTTTCATTTTATTACACATCTATGTGTGCACATGGTGCACCCATGGATGTTTTATAATACAATGACACCCTCTAAAATCCATGAGAAGACCCAAAACCATTTTTAAATCTATGACATTATTTTAAACCCTTACCCATAAATTCCATCTTATTCTGAAAGTGCACATGAACATTTCAGAAACCAATATATTTTTCTAAAACATTTTACAATTCACACTAAAAATCACTATGATTTACATAAAATCTAAAATTACCACACAAAAATATATCATAATAATTTTAATAGAAAAAACACTCAAATAATCTTACATCACTATTAAAGAACTATTAAAATTTAACCACACACATTCAGCATAAGAAAAAATATTAATATTTAAAGGTTCATATCGAAATATATTTATAACAATTCATTTCACCATGAAAACACCACTATAATATTACCAAGAGTGTTAGGGTGGTGTAAATCATGTTTAAAAATTAATTAAACCACACAAGAACCACATATAGAGTGATTAATAAAGGAAATCATGGAAAAACCTACTTCACTCATGAGAGGATGCAATAAAACATTTAAGAATAGAAGATTAAGGTCTCCAGGATGATCTATAAAAGATAAATAAATCCTTAGTCCATGCCCGATTAAAACTGATGGAAACCCATGACTTCAGTAAGACTATCCCCATAAAAAGTGACACCCAAATTCTCAAAGAGAAACTAAATTCCATGACTTAGGGGAGGACATTAGATAGTTTTCTACACCACAAAGGCCCAAATAGAATTGAAATTTTAAAACCGAACTGACTTGACCACTACATAAACAAAAAACCATGTTAGGAAACATAGTAAACGGTGGCACCAAAAACTGACTTGAACTTTTCCAAATTAATGAATCAATTCCCTTAACATGGTAGGGAACTAGGTAACTCCCAACACAAACCAAAAAAAACTATATCACAAGAGAGGCAACACCAACACTAGAACTCAAAATTTTTTCCCACCAACCGAATCAAAAAAATTTAGGCGGAATCGAGAGAATGAAATAAAAACTAAACCCAGAAACACTAGACATCTCACAAAATACAAAACATATCTAAAGATGCATAATTGAACCCAAAACTAAAACCAACCCATATGTGGGACTTAAACATTAAAAAAGAAGAATTATTAAAAAGTCCATATTCAATCAAGAAAAACTACCTTGATTTTAATTGAATAGGTCCATAAGACTACCACCAAAGAAGACAAACTTATAACAGAAGGTTTATCAAAAAAGAAAATTTCATGTGTTCTAATACCAACTTGAAAAACAAAGACAAGGCCATGTTATTCACACACCCCAGGTATCTCCGGACTATGCATGAGATTCACCCTAAGACATGTGCCTAGGGTCCGGATTGTTGAAGAATGTCTTTACTCACTATCAGAAACTAGCGTCCTCTAATAAAAACTCTTTAATAAATTATCACTTCCTACAAAACTTCTTTTGGTGAAATGAACAACCACAACAACAACAAAACAATGGAGGGATGCAAGATGGAAGCTTCTAATTCTCAAACCCACTACACTGGTGGCACGCGAGACCGTGGTCTGACAAACTAGAATTCTAATGAAATGATGATGAATCCTTAAGAATAGGTTCCTTCTACATTCAATACTCACTGGATGGGGAACCTTCACAGATAATGGGAAATACCAAATTTTCAACCACCACAGAACATACCCCAAGAAATAAATCCGCCAAGAATTCCTCATCCACCAACCTATTAGAACATGCTTCACTGGATGATATCATTTTTTCCCAAGATATCTAGATGAAGGACCCAAATGAAAAGAGTATCCTACCGTTAAAATGGTAAATGAAAATTTATACTAATATCTAGAGCTACCAAATATCCTAAAACTCTTCCACCTTTCTCAAATTTACTTTCACTTGTATTATCCTTTGGATGAAGCAATATTTTGTCACGTATCAGGCCTCCCAAACTTCTATGATAACGGGAAAACAAAATTCACTAGTCCAATGCTGGACTATTAAGAAACCCCAAGATAGAAAAATCCTTGGTAGCCTAAAGAGTTCCCAACATCCTAAAAACACACTCTACTTATTCAATCCACCTTTCTACCACTAACGAACCTCCATCACAATGATAAATAGGAAACACTTGAGAATAAATAAAAAATAGGAATGACTCAATTGAATATTTAAGGATATTTCTAGCATATATATTCTAAAGACAATGAGAGACACAATGAAAAACCCAACATCATTAAAAATGACAATCAAAATAAACCTCTTAAGACAAAGAACTAGGATCATGAACAAAAGGCACAAAAAATATACCCAAATTCTCCATTAAAAATCCCATGCCCATTTTATTTTTAAAAATAGCCTTATTTCAAGTCCAATTTCCATGTACAAACTAACTCTTCACAAAACAAAAACCCACATTATAAATAAAATACTAATTCCTAGAATTAATTTACCTTTTGAATATCACATTGGGAAAGTGATTCCAATCTTTCTCAAACACACACCCATGGAATCCCACGAACCATTGTACATGCGTTCTTCTACTTCCACTCACACGTTCCCAAACACACAGTCCAATAACATACCCTCATATGTGAAACCATGTATAAGAAATAACAAGGGTCACACAAATCCACTTCTATTCCTTACTAATTTCAAAACCACTCAAAAGAAATATTTTTCCATTTCTAAACCACTTTCTTTTCAAAATCACACATCACCAATTTAAACCCTTTTGGAAGGACAAAATTATATTATTGAACCATTTTCATTTTAAATACACTTTCACCAACGATAATCAAAATGGATCACAACATACAATAGGTGACCAGAATGAAGAACTAGTTCCCATGCATAACATGGAGATATGGTTGCAGTTCATTCCACAAGAAATCCACAACACTAAGAGGTACATGAACCATTCACTTGGACTCCTCAAGGTTCAATACTACATTTGGGGTCACAATGTTACACCAAATCCCATATTTTTTCAATATTTAATCCAAAACAAGACAAATACTCAAATCCTAGACTACACTAGGTGACTCGATGTTCAGAATGAGAAAGGGTTGATGCCGCCCATCCCATACCTACCTTATGAGTTCCAACAGTCATAATAAAAATCTACAAATAACCCAAAACACAAAGATACCACTCTAATACCATTTATTCACTAACAATCTTGGGATTTCATCCATACCGACACCCAACACCGTCCATAGCATGGACCGTAGGGAATTGCTGACCCCCATGGGTTGACAACTTGTTTCGGGCATCAAATATAAACGAGGTCGGAATGGTTTTATCCAAAATTAAAATTAGGATAAAAAATAATTTGAATAGGAAACAAACACCAACAACTAATCATAATAAATAAAAAAGATATCTTAAATAAAAACTAAAACTTAATGGAATAATAAATGAAAAAAAACAGAGTCAAACAACAATTAATAATCTATGAGAAACATCATGGTCACCACCACCACAGGACTGATCTCTTGTAGGAGGAAACATGAAATAGATAACATGAACATGAATTTTAACCTACAAAAACAACTCAGGCCTACCGGTACCAAGTGGTACAAGTAGGGTGTGATTTAAATATCTTACTAAGAAACCAATAAAGAATCCATTTGTTTCCTTTCTTAGAAGAATCCATTATAACTATTTTGAAATACATTTTTAAAAATAGGGTTATAAAATTATTTCATACCATTCTATTTTAAAAATTTCAAATCCAACACATGTCACATATCATTTCCCAAAAAGTATCTATTTTATAATTAAAATCCATAACAAGGAATACTATTTTTTGCTAATAAGAAGTAGATAAACATTTCTAATGGAAACTATTAAAACATAAGGTAAACAAAAAATATAAATAATAAATATGGTCAATACTAGATATCCCTAGAATACCCCTGGAAATAATCAGTTTGGAACCACCGATCGACATATGTTTAATCCCTTAAGCCAGTAACAAATGTCTGCCCTAAACTTACCAATCCAGTGGCATAATCCAACTAGCCTCTCTAGAAATCTAGGAGGCTACCAACTAGTATAATTTAGGATGCTAATATACTATCACTCGATTATCTAAAAGTATCCAAGGAACCCATTGTGGATGTAAAATTATATAAGTTGGAGGCCAACACATGCATGAGTCATCTTAACCACCTTCAGTACATGTGCTTACCCGAAACACAAACACCAATATATGATATCCTATAAATGGAAATCATTCATTTAGAGGTTCTTGTGTATATATATATATATATATATCCAAACTTATCATGTCATTAAGGTGTTTACTGGGATGCTATACCATAAACACATTCAACCGAAATCATAAAACACTTTAGGTTGTCAACCGGAAACAAACATTTTCCAAACCACATTCTTTTAAAAATTAACATCAAAATTTATATATTAAATAACCAATTCCAAACGATCCTTTAATCATTACACAACCCATTTATATTTACCAACTATACATCAAATTTATTTTGAATAATTTGAAATCTCAATTTATTGAGAATTTTCCAAACAAGCCTTACTATTTTCAACAACTTATCGAAACATCTTTCAAGAACAACAAGGACAAACATCAAGGAAAACACTCGAATCATTTTTAAAATAGTATGAACACCACATACCTAATTTTTAGGAAATCATGGGACCATTTTAGGGAATATGAAAAAAGGGGAGAAGCAGGGCTCTATAAGGATAATTTTTTCAATAGTTACCTTTTCATTTGATTGCACATCTATTTGTTCACATTGTTCACCCAGTTATGTGCCATCATCCAATAAAACACTCTAAATTACATGAAATGACCCATTTTTTTTAAATATATCACTTTCTTTTCAAACGAAAACCTTTAATTCCACTTCATTCAAAAATTTCACATGAACATTTTTGAATCCAAAACAGCTTCCTAAATTACTTACAATTCATATAAAAAATCACCATGCATCATATAAAATCACGAAATACCACCCAAACATTTTAAAATAATAATTATAATGTAAAAACACTCAAATCATCCATATTAACTATTAATGACTAATTAACAATTAACCACTGACATTTGGCATACGACAACATATGTATAATTAAATGTTCACTTCAAAATATATTGTTAACAACTCATTTCTCTAATAAAACTCCACAATAATTTCTCCATGAGTTTTAGGGTAGTGTGAATAATTAATAAAATTTAATTTAAAGTACCTAAGAACCACATGGAGTGAATTAGAAAGGAAAAAAATAGAAACACCTACCAAAACCATGAGCGGATGCATTGAAAATCTTGAGAATAGAAGACCAGGGTCACAAGGATGATTAAAATTCTCCAAATAAGAAAACATGTCAAGAACAAACACAATCCATTTGGGTTCATCCAATAGGAAAACCCCCTTATAAAATCCCTTGATATCTAGGGGGAAGATAAATTGGGGAGAAAATGGAAAAAAATATAAGAAACCTAACGTCATTAATTGTAAGGACACTTAATGGAGGAAGTGAAGCAATGAAGAGGGGTTTGGGATGACCCCCAAGTGTTCCTAGGTCGATCTAAGGAATAGGGTCATGATTTTGGTATAAAACATAAGAGATAGGGATATTATGGATACAATTTTTAATGATCTGGAACAACTGAATGGTTTGGCCACACTGTTTGAAAAAATGTGTTGTAATTGTGTGGGTGCCTCTGTCCAAAAGAAAAACGGGTGCACCGTTACATGGGATCCAATGAACGGTCTGCACTATCCATGTTGTACGATCTATCCGAACCTACACCAACCACAAGACCAGGATGTGTAGTTTCCATTAATCGAGTGGTACCCATGTGCCACTTGGAAAACCCAACCAAACTTTTGTAAACACAAAAATTTCAATCAGGTATCAAATAGAACTCAACTACGAAGAATCCTAGACCAATAGAATAATAAAATAAAGATGCACCTGAGGCAGGCATATTCCAGAATTGCAACGACAGCCCAGATGGATTGCTGGACGTGGTGATATCAGCTTCTGGAATCACAATTGGGTAGGAGAGATCCTTGGATTCCCGAGCTGCCCTACCCCTGATATCTCTTTTCCTCTAGCCTGTGCCTTTCCTAGGCTCATTCTTACAACACTTGACTCACATCAATTGTAAATTTTCAACAACATGCAACTCTCCACTAATCCGAATAAGCTTGTGTTCACTAGATCTTCTTCTGGAGGCCTATCTACTAAGACTTTTTGTTAGGCTTCTCATATTTTACCGAATGTAGGTGCGGGCCAGAATGTATTGTGCAAGGAGGTTCCGATAAAATATAATTTTCATGCTTGGAATATCTAGAACCATGCTGCTCCAAAAGATCATCTGATTCAACGTAGAGGTATTTACTTGGTGTCCAAATGCATTTTATGTCAATGTTCTAAAGTGGAATCGATCACACACTTTTTATTGATGGCGATTGGGCGAAGGTGGTGTGGTTCAGTTTCGGAAATATCATCTGTGTTGATATGTCTAATGTTAATAGTGAGAATTTTGTGCACACATAGTTTCATGGGATAGCGGATAGCAGTGTGGAGAAGAAATCGAAAACCAGCCTGATCTTGGCTGGTTGCTGGAAAATATGGTGTGCAAGGAAGAAGGCTCGGTTCAAGGGTGCGGAAAGCTTTGGTTTAGCATTGTTTAATCATTACAGAAGCTTTTCATTGGACTTGGGGTCTCTGTTGAAAGGCTTGGATGTTGCTCCTTCCATGAGGTTGTTATTGAATGGTCATAGATCCGTGCCAAATTCTAGGGACTTACCTAAACCAGGCCGATGGGTCTATTGGAATACCCCTGGACGTGGTCTTAATCTCAACATTGATGGATCTTGTAACCTTGGCATCATGAGATGTGGAGGTGTTGTTCATAATTCCTTAGGCTCGGTAATTATTGCTTTTAGTAGTTACTATGGTCATGGTGACTTGCTTATTACTGAAGCTAAGGCAGTTCTTAATAGGCTTCAACATTGTCATGCCAAGAATATTATCCTTAGTGAAATAAAAAAGTACTCCTCAGTTATTTTCAAATCCTTATAGGGAAAGAATGATACACCATGTTCCATTGTTTATATTATCAGAAGATGCTTTAAATTCTTCGGTTAAGATCACATGATCTACTCATAGCCCGAGGGTAACGCTCTTGATGATTTCCAAGCTTCCCAAGGCAACCGCTATGATCCTTCTATTATTTATTTCTCCTTGGGCTAATTAACTAATGATTGTGCAGCTTTTTTTCAGGAAGACGCCCATGGTTTGAATTTTTTCAAGCCCCCTTGATGGTGGTTCTCTTGTTTTTCTAGTTTGTCTCTCTTATTTATGATAAATAAAAAATCCCCATGTTCGGCATATAACAGAGAGCTTTCTAATTCATCTTTTTCTAGGTTTAGTTATTCTTCTAGTGGCCATTCTTACCACATGGAATGTATACAACATGTTTCTTTTCCTTTATCAACCATTGGATTTTCTTTTTCATATAAGAAGAGTGAAAAGGATACTTAAATATGGATTCACTCCTAAGGCCCTATACCTTATTATTACTTCTATTAAAAATAATCATCATTGGATTTTCTTGAATCATGTCCTTTTTACTTGGAAGATAATGGTGATGAATTTTGAGAGAGTATTCATATTATTTATCATAAAATTGTTTATAATGAAAGTAGATATGTTTTGAGGCTATGCTAATAAAATGATATCTATTTATAACTCATCAAGGGTCATAAATTTAATGACCCATCTCACTAAAGGTTCCCATCAAGGTATGAAAATGAATTTTGGGAGATAATTACCTTTGGGATTTGCCTCATGTATAGAATGGGATGGAGACTTGCATCGAGGTTATAAAAATTTCACATATGGAAGGGATATCATTAATATTAGTATAGAATTTATTGATTAAAATAATAACCATAAAAAATCAACCAATTAATATAAAATGGGAATAAATATTTCTCATAGAGCATGGAAATTTAAAAAAATACAAATAAAATTATCTGCAGAAACAATATATATAGAAGTATTAACGAAGTGAATAAAAAATATCTCTAATATCCAAGCTAATAATTCCCATCTCATCCGCCAAAATCCTCCTAAAAATGATTTTTTTTTCAAATATATATAGTTTGAGAATAACCTATATACTTTGTAACATCATAGCCAAGAACACTCATGCATATGTGAAAGGAGAAAAATATTGACCGATTAATAAATAGTATAACCAAAATTCATGTAAATAGGTCATCTATGAAATCCTAGACTCAATATGTCATTCTCACCCAATAATGCATATTATATAGTAATATAGTATCAAAAAATGTATGATAAATGCTAATGTAACCACTTCCCCACTGGTTTACAGTTCCCATGCAACAATGTAAAACATCTTGTAATCCCATTCCTTCCATACATAAAACATCACATATCCATCCATCTCTAATATGGGTTGGGATAGATCTCTACCAATATTCAAATCCTACAAGGGCTACTATATGGTTCTATAATTAGTCATTATTATATCATATTCCCATCATATCACCACCCATCATGTCAAAACCTCATCACACAACAATGTAGTTTGGGTATCATGAATGAGAAGGACATCAACCTTGTGATCTCTTCTTACCACACATGAGCCCCACTACATGTAACATCCTCATATACACTAGGTAATCACTAAAACCACCTTATATCATCATTGAATAATAAACAATAACAACTCATATTTTCACTCAGAAATCTCCAACACCATCCCTCATCATATCTCCCAATAAAGAAAGGGAAGGGAAGAGGGGGTAGCTATCCATCCATGTCACCACTAGTATGGATGTTGGGTAAAACACTTGGAAGAAAAAACATTTTAATATTGGTAAGGACATAAAAATATAGTGGGGTGAATAATGAAATAAAATTAAAATAAAATATAGTTGGATAAAAAAATACAAAAAAATCGGTTCATCAAAATCGAACCAACAGAAGCACAATGTCTCACAAACATTAAAACTATCTGCTGTCACATCTAATGAATCATTCCACACAAATGACACACTTAATACACATCATAAAATATTTAGATTTCATGTTCCACCACTTCTATAATTATTTTGTATCTTCTAACTTCTATTTACCAAGACTTTTCATTTTAAATTCTCACCGTCCAATAATATATTATTCAATTAACTGAAAATTCTATTTTTATTTGATTTTTGAAAACGACTTATGGGGTGAGCGGTAACTGGACCATACATGAGAAGACCAATTCAGAAAATTCATAAAATAGCATGAAAGAAATTCACAATTGATTCAACATTCAAAATCATGGTCATAATAACACCTCAGGACATGGATACTCGATAATCGAATCCTCGAGCCGCGCCCCCATCGACATCATCACCGTCGTACCATCCAAAGAATGCTGAAATCAACATTACCTTGGAAACTGTTGTCATCGTTGGCCATCACCGGAGCCGATGATCAGAAAAACTGAACTGTGAATAACCATTCAACCTCTTCATCTAATCCTCATAAGAACACTAGAAGCCACCATTGAATAGAGAAGAACATCGCCATCAAGAGACACCATTCGATGTCACCCAGATAAACCATCATCATTATAGTCGTGGTACAAAGGATGGCCATCATCAATGTTGTCCACACCATCAAAAAACACCCATATAATTGATGACAAACCAAGAAAACAACATCGAAATCCATCATTAGTAAAAGA
The DNA here is from genome assembly GCA_963277665.1 of Viscum album. Lineage (NCBI taxonomy): Eukaryota > Viridiplantae > Streptophyta > Magnoliopsida > Santalales > Viscaceae > Viscum > Viscum album. Next base: position 164,428,899 of record OY728165.1, on the reverse strand, counting down.
CATGAAATAAATGAGGAAGAAAGAGAGAAAAAACGACAATGAATTTGGGATTGAAACCATAGGGAGAAACCTGAAGGAAAGGAAGAGATCTAGAACCAGAGAAAACCAGATCAACAAAAAGAAAGCGGGACAAAACACGAAAATTAAATGGGATTGAAACCCTAGGAAGAAAGGCCATTTCTGGTAATGATTGGTGATATGTACTCTGGCAAATCGCTAGCCCAAAACCTCAGTATATCCCTTACTCTAAATCCGACCTAGAGAGGACCTAAGGAATGTAAGATCAGTGTGAAAATTGGCGGCTGGAGAGAAAACTAGGGAGTCATTACAGAGCTAGGCGAGTTGGGCGAGAGAGAACAAAAACCGAGAGAGAGAAGCACAGAGGAATCATCGCCATCCGGAAAAGCTAAGAGTAGCATCACGGAGATCGCCGCTGGGAAAAGCTGAAACCCTAGGTTTCTCGGGAGCAACCATGCGAGTGAGGCGCCATCCACTCATATATTATACAATTAATTTAATATATTTAAAACAAATAAACTTTTCACCAGTATTATATTTAATTATTTCTCATTGTTATTTGAATTTTAAAAATTCAATTTATTCCATGGAAAATAGAGAATTCTACCCAACCACACCATATTAATACTTTTACAACTCATATATTCCACTACCACAACCCAAAACATTCCATGAAATATCCCAACACTCAACCATGTCCTTATAAAAAATACCAGAACCATCACACGTCATTCTATTTTACATACCATTAAAACCAACCATTGCATCACTATCCAACACATGTCACAACCAGCTGCTCACCAAAATCACTGTAGAATTTCCCAAATCATAGAAGAGAACATAGTAATCATATACACATATAGAAACACATCCTTAGTTCCACCAAAAAACATTCTAGATGCATTACAAAATTGGATTTCATTACATTACATCATTAATGATCATTTGTATTATTGGAAAATTATAGATTACTTTGGGAAACAAATTCATTATCCATATAGAAGAAATTATCCATTTTATTCCACAAGAGTTTGAACAATCATCAGAATAAGGGTTTTGCAGTAATCACAACTCTAGAAAAATCCAGGCTCCCCATAGTCATGATTTTTTTCTTTTAAAAATTTATTTAATATCATTAGAAATAAACTCAAAACTTAATAAAACAAGAAATTTCTCCTCAAATCCCTCAATTTATGTTTTGCAAAAATAATTATCTTTCTTAATATGATCTTTATTATTGAACCAAGGGAAGGATAAATTATTGAATCCCTAAACATGTTAATATAGATAAGTATAGAATGAGGATTACCAATCTCAAAGAAGATTTTTTTTTGTATTCATTCATTTAAGGAAAAATGGGAAATAATCATAAGAAAATGAACTAAAGGAACCTCAAACCAACTATAATATCACTAAGGCTATCTAATACCACAACCCAAAACACTCTATAATAAAACATTACCACTATCGATGGTTTGTGAAATAATAATTGAATAGAAACAAGGGATTAATGTGGAGAAATCATCTTGGAGTACCAATATCATGCCTCTAGAAAAAAGGATCAATTCCTAATGAATGGGGATGAAAGATCTTATAAAAGAAACTAGGGTTATTCAAAATATTCAGTGGAATAAAATATGTCAGGATGTATCTATAAATTATAAACAGGCCAAACATTGAAACATTCATGTAATTATACACTTATTCATATTATGAGTTTTTGTGAGGCCCACCAACTCAAACAAACAAATATATTTAGATTATGAATACCCAAAATTCCAAACCTACTAAAGATCTAGTGAATTTCATGGAACATCAAGTAGAAATTATTTCTCATCATGAATTATTATTTCCCAAAATGAATAACTTCTGCACATAACTCAAATTTGAAACATTCACATTTGAATTTTCATCATCTAAGCAAAAAAACCTATCACATCATGAATACATATTCTAATAATGAACAACCCAATATTATAGAATTTATACTATAACCTCCATCAACTCCTCCTTAAGCATCCTTTGAACACCTCAATCTCCCACACTAAAAAAGAAGTAGAGAAATATGGCATGGATAGTTACTTTAAAAGAAAAATATCTTCATGTACTCAATGTATATAGTCATCTCGACTAAATGTGGCTTAGTTGGCCTCAAATATCCAATATTTGACAATAATAGTGCATTGGATATCTCAAATATCTATTTTCCAACTATCTCGTAATAAATATCAAGGATGTGGGGAATCACACTATAAGAATCCACATCCTCGTGTTTTTTATAGATTTCATTGTACATGGATGATAGAATGAAATACTAGAAACTATCCACATCATACAACTACACTATACAAAGAGGGAGTTCCTCTCTAATAGACTCTTTACAAAGAACAATACTATATGTAGTTTAGGGAATATATAATTTATAATCATTTCATAATACATTATGTGAGTGCCTACAACAATATTTAAAATTTTAGCTTGTGAGAAGGATATCCTTCTCAAGTATATATTATAGTGATATAATCAATGTTTTATATATTCACATTTCTATAATAAATAATGGTATATTTATAATAATTTTAATAGATTTCAAAATAAGTTAATAAATTTTAATTAATTTATTAATCTCCATATATTTTACAAAAATGTAATAAACCTCGTCATTGGGTCTTTAATATCCTAGCACGTTGTTATTTTTTCATAAGGATCCATATTTACCTTTTCATAATCTATATGATGTTCTAACATGCTATTTGATGTTATTTAGGTGGGTGGGTCTTTCGAAACATAGTTTCATAAAGATCCTTTATTGGTTGAGTTTACTACCCAATCATAATACCATACCTATAATGTATTTTTGTATAGATGGTGGAAAGTACACCGATTACAAATTTATTCAAAGAATCCCAAAATATTCTTTACATCTCCCGATTAAAATTAAGTGTATGGGAAATGGATAATTAAACAATGTGATGTAGCAATTATATTCAAATTCAAGTAATGGAATGTGATACTGAATTAATAATTTGATTGAGGGATTTTTATATCTCTATGGATAATTGTTCAATTTTTATTATTTTATTACTATTAATATTAAGTGGATTTAACAGAGGGGATTTACCATGACTATATCAAATACTATTCGAATCAAAATTGTTTTAATACAATCTATCATGGATGTTAAAACATTTATTAAGTGATAGTGATAAAAAATCCTTAAAAAAATTAACCATGAAATTGATAGACACGAAATAATGAAATTGCATGATAATGTGTTTTATAATGGTGATTGATGTAGTATATGATAAGACAATACTTGACCATAGTGAAATAACTATTGGACCCATGTTTTTTTGAGTTGTAGTATTCCACCTGTATACCTATGTATCTCATCAGTTGGTTTCACCTCAACTCTTAATTTAGACTACATCCATCCACCAGTGAGATTAATCATTTTCATATAATTTTAATCACATGTTTTTAATGGGAAAAAATAGAATTTATATGGGGGTATAACATATATAAAACATTGGGAACATATTCCCTTACATAATATGGAGGATCTAATGACACATAATAAATCATTTTAATTTACTATTGATTAGTTAATTAAATATAAGCACATATTTAGGTTTTTATAAGGTCATGATCATCCCCACATGAAATTAATCTACAAATATAAGACAGATAAAATTCATTTAAAATAATTCATTATTATTAAGATACAATTCACACATTAATTAATTATTTTATAAATTAATTAATTCATTATAACTTACTTATCTATCGTGATAGTAATAGAGACAAAAATACAAAATAATTTTTTAAAAAATTAAATAAATTAATTTGTATATAAAATTAACCAGGTAAAAAATGTGTACTATATAGAATCATCTGATGTACTCTTCCAAACTGTGTTGAGTCCTTCTATACATGTACTATTCATTCACACAACATATATAGAATAAAGAATAGGTCACATTTTTCACACAATGTAATATGTCAATCTGAGTAACAACTTGGTATATTTAAGACACATGGTAATTCATGGAAAATATATAGTGTGTGCTACATTAAATGGGAGTGATGAATAAATTTTTTGTATGAAATCAATATGGTTTGTAATCATATAATAATTTTCCTTGAAAATAAAATTACGCATTTATTATTCTATAAATCCAGTCACACGGTGCGTCTACCACACCATTCCAAGAATATTTGGTTTATTAATGTAATAAATGTTGGTCTCCATAATTAATTTTCATGTTTACAACTCATATGAAATACAAACCACAGAAAAGGAACATTGTTACATAGCATGTACAATGAGATTCAATGCATGTAATGGATTTAGCGATACAAGCATGGTTACTCGATGTGTATTTTAGGAAGACAATTTTGTACGCAAGATACATGTTATGTGACTAACATGTTTCACAATCTACATTCAAATATATAATTTATGAATCTAATTTCAGATGATTTTACCTCCCACTTTTTTAAAATTTCACTATGAACACTTGTATATTATGTGGCGTGTATTTCATAAACAAACCATGTGATCTAGTAAAATGATTGTCAGGTTAGACTAGTCAACAATGTAGGATCAAAATAATGATGTTGATGCTCAATATACAAGAGGGGTGTAAATTGTATACCATAAATTTTTTTTGGAACTTTCAAAGATGTTGTAAAACATTATATTGTTTAAAATTTTTAAACAAGGTAAAATCACAAGACTTACTAGTACTACAAACTTTCTAGATTCCAGAAATATGGTTCCGGAAATAAAACTTATAAATAGTTCACAAGGACAATGATTCTACCTTAGCGTATAGAATATTACTAATCAGAGTATACAAGTGTGGGAATGTATAAGATAGTTATACATTCCTGAATAACAAAATGTACCAGATAAAAACATGAAATAATACAAGTTACAAGTTAAAAATCCTTTCACTCAAAGAGTAGTGTATCCGCAACCTTGGATAAAGGTCCTTTAATTTATAAATTCTTGAAATTCTGTCTTAACAACAAAAGTATAAACCCTTGATATAAATATCATAGTCTATCTTGCTATCTCCTCATGCCCTCGAACATCAATGTAGTCAAAACCTCTGTCTTTCTATCCCTAGAAGCCCTCTATTTAACACCGCAACAATCAGAGTCGCAGGAAGCAATCTGAACAAGATTTTCAGTATACACAAAGCATGAGAGTATATCTCTCTTATGAAATCACATCAACATCATGTGGTCTCTAGAGTTATCAATTTCTTTTAAAAAATTATTGAGCTCATTCAAATGAGTATTTTTATAGGAACTTTTCCAATGGTCATCTCCCTCCTCCAATGGTCATATATTTCTTTGCATCTCAGAGGGACATGTACACGTGTCACTCAAACAACGTTTGGATAGACACAGAATGCAAGAAATAGTTTTATAACTATAACAAGGATAAGTAAAGATGTGGTTACCTAACAAAATATATTTTTTAATGTCTTAGGAAAAATAATATTCGGAGTCTATGGGAAAATATTCAATGTCTATATTACAAGGATATTACGAATCAGAATTTTGTAGACATTAGAGTCTGAAATATGTGGAATTTGGAGTCTGGATTCTAAGCAATCATAACCTGAATTCTTAGAAAATAAGAGTTTCAATTATAAGGAATTCTATGTCTGAATTCTAAGGAATTTTGAACCTTAATTATAAGGAATTTGGAGTCTAAATTCTAATGAATCCGGAGCCAAATTTCTAAGGAATTCAGAGTCGTAATTCTAAGGAATTCAGAGTCTGAATTTCAGAGAATTTAGAGTCTAAATTTCTGATAATTAGGATTCGGAATTCAGATCCAGAAAATAGAATACTCCATACCTATGTATTTATAGATTTATGAAGTTTTATATGTGAAACCAAATTTTTCACATAATAATAAAAAGTGTTATATTTATAGAAACTAAAACCTGAACAATGAAAACATGGCAAGGATATATTTTCTTTAGAGAAGGAAAAATTGAGTGGAAAAGAAATCTACCTTGAGATATAGTGTTTTTGATTTTCAAAACAGGAAGGAATGGAAAAGTCATAATGAAACCTTATTGACACAACAATCTCCCCATTTTTTGAAAGCAAAAACATCCTTACGAAAAAGAATATAAGGACATAGATATTTTATGGGCTTGTAAATAAAATATTATCTCCCATTACTTATTGATCAAAGTGAATTCGAATAACTCACCCTTATGCTTTGGAAACCCTAAGGATCATATTCTGATATTCATGAATGAGTTTTTTTTTTCATTTTCTTCCATACGAAAATCTTCATGATGAAAACTCCATATTAGATGAACTCCCCCTTACATAGGGAAAATTCTTCTTTATATAGTATTGATTTTTTACATTACTTTCCCCCCTTTGTAATTTTCAAAAAGAAATTCAGGGAACTCCCCCTCTTTTGCACGCTTGAGCAACTGATCCTAATCATCAGTTTTCTTGTCTATGGCATTAATTTTTTCTAAATGAGCCTTAATTTTCACTTCCTAGGATTTCAATAATTCTTCCAACATATCATGTTTCTCTTCAATCTCAATTCTAATATCCCTTTTCTTTTTCGATCTCTGAGCAACTGAATTTAGCTTCCCATTTAGATCCTTAATTTCTTGCTTCTGAGAAGTCTATTCAAGACTTATCTTTTCCTCAAAACGATTAGTGAGACCCTTGATCTTCACATATTTGGTTTCAAAATAATCCTTGAAATTATCTTTAAATTTATCAAAGATTATCATCTCTTATATTGTCTTCCTTGACTCTCTTTTTATCTTCTTGCAAGATCTTTTGTGAGCCTCGTAACCAATGAGAAACTATTTGAAATATACCCCGTGACTAACACATTTATCCATCACTAAAGAAATAGTATCTTATTTTTGATTTAATTTTTGACGAATCATCTGGAATCTCAAGTATATACCAAGGAATAAAGGAATAATCCCAACCATATTCTTCAAAAATTTAACAACAATGTCATGGCCAAGAGAAGATGATTCTGAATCCATGAATTCGGTTGGTGAGGATTCCTTTTCTATTTCAATAGCCTTCCTATTCATTGAAGCACCAACTTATTTCTTCTTTACCGTAGTTTTTATAGGTGTATTCACAACACATATTTTCTCTTATCATCAATTGGTATGATTTCTTCTTGATTAAGATATTCGTTTTCACTATCTGATAGTTGAACTATTTTATCATCATCATCTTCTTTCTTCTCAATTGCTACCTCAACATCCTTTGGATGTATGAAATCATGATTGATACCTTCCTCTTTAGACAACTTATTAACTTATTCCTCAACCTTCACATATTTTTTTTGGGAAGCAAGTTTTTAAGGCTCCACATCAGAAGTTTAGATTTGACAATTTCTTAGAAGGTCATCCCTTCTCATGGAAATCCTCTACTTGATTTATCAAGTCCTCAGTATCATATCTACCTTCTTCTTCTTATTTTTCCACTTATTCTTATTGTACTATTTCTTCTTCTTGATGTTGTTCTATAATCACTAACGTCTTTACTGGAGTCTCTAGTAATGGTTCTATCAATAAATATTCTGGTACCGGAATTTGATCTGAGGCTTTTTCATTAGCCTTGATAAGAGACTGAATGAAATCATCTTTTGACAAATTATTCTTTTTCTTATGTTCTTTTTCATCCTTTTTAATATTATTTGTAGTCTATTAGTTCAATTATTTTTTATTAGAAGGGTATAGGAAAAATTATATCTACCCTTATTTTTAGTTTTTCTTATCCTCTCTCCATTTATCCACAACTTCATCAGGATAGGATTTTTTTCTTCTCTGGCATCAAAGGTGAAGACTGAGTTTCCTTAGCCACTTTGTTTTTTCCACTCTCTTCTGGTTCCTTCACCTTACTCTTCCTTCCACCCTTTTTGGAAGTCTCAGCCATTTTCTATTTCTTTGATAAGGATTCTACCTCTTCTTTAAGAAAATCATAGAATTCTTCGGATTCTTTTGAAAAACAAACTTTCATCCTTCTCAATGTTTCATCACTCAACAATATGACTTTTAAATTCCTCAACATTGAAGAGAAAAGAATTTTAATGGACTATAAACAATGAACAATAACCTTTGACAGAAAAGGTTAATACATGATAATTTGATATTTCAAATTTCTATTTTTGATATTATCAATCGTAACCATAATGTACTTGACAAAATTTATTTCCTTAAATCCAGGAAGAAACATAGAATGTAGATGTCACTCTTCTTCATGGAATACTTATCACCTTTACTCGGAATAATGAAACCATGAAACCATAGTTCAAGAATCCATATGTTTGTAGACATATAGAGAATATTTGGAGTCTTTACTTATGAAAGACCAAGGAAATCTATAGACTTATTCTTATCAAAACTTCCTTGGACATCATGTAGCTTGAGAGTACATAACTCATCTTCCCCTTCAAGAGGAATTCCAATCAAACTTGCAGCCTTGTTATAAGAAAGAGAATATGTATTTCCATAACACTTTAAAGAGAACATATCTCTACCTTATTCCATGAAGAAAATTATTGACTCATATAACTCTACAACCATCTCCGGATACCCCATATCTTATGCTTTTGTTTTAGAAATACAGACACCCTCCCAACCATTGAGCTTGATATTTTTAGACACGATAGAGTCATATTTGGAATAAAACATCAAATCAACTATCCTTTCTTGGTAGATATGGCACTCCGAGACTTCCTTAAAAGTTGATATTTATTTCTAAGAGGAGGCTTCAGCAGGCATTCGATAGTAAGGAAGAGAAGAGAAATTCGGAATGGGATTAAGTAAGAAGAGAAGAGCTTCATCACAAAAGAGGTTGGGGTTCGATGTTGGACAACCATTGGGGAGAGGTCCTTTATATAGGCAATTGAAGTGACGATTCATCCTCCATGATTGATCTAACAGTTGTAAATATCTATAAAAGATCTATTGGTATAGATGATAGTTGATAATGGATTTGGATAGATTCAGATATTTTAAAGTTTTTAAGAAAAACATTCGGATTTAATGAAAAGTGAATCGAAAAAATTTAAAACAAAAAAGAAAAAACCAACACGTAAAAGATGACTACTAAATTTTAGGAATGGAAACAAACCTTTTAGATTTTGAGGAATATTATTTGAAATAAAGAAAAATTATTTTTGAAAAACATTTTATTCAAATAAATTTTGATTACAAAAAAAATTAGACTACAAAAAAGTTGACTACAAAAATTTTGACTATGAAATTTTTGACTAAGAAAATTTTACCTATGAAAATTTTGAATATGAATGTTTTGACTAAAATTGTTTTGACTAAGAAGAAAATGTACTCCCCCCATGAATAAAGTTTGTTAATGTAAAGATATGGGTTTCAACAAGAAGTTAATATGAAATATTACCTTCTGGATATCATTTATAACTTCTGTTTAATGTATTCAAATCTATCTGATGGTAATGACTATGTGAAAATATCAGCAAGATGATGTTGCATTTAGATAATTTAAAGAATTACATATATTTTTTGTGTGATCCCTAATAAAGTGATGACTAATATCTATGTGTTTTGCATGGGAGTGATGTGAAGGGTTTTTTGTTAGTGAAATGGAACTAGTATTATAACAAAAAAAATTTGTTTTGTTAAAAATAAAACCATATTCTATGAGTGTGTGTTGCATCCACAATACTAGAGAACAAAAACTCCCAGCTGCTACATTTTCAGATTCAGTAGTGGAATGTTCTACTGCGTGTTTCTTTTTGAATGACCAAGAAACTAATAAATCTCCTAATAAATGGCATGTCACAGATATACATTTCCCATCCATTCTACATCCACTAATTTCAGCATTTGAAACAAAATTTTTAAAACAAAATCATTTACAAAAGTATAAAAGATCCCAAGATCCATGGTTCCCTTTAAGTAACAAAAAATCCTTTTCACTGCCATTAAATGAAATTCCTTAGGATTGGATTGATATCTTGCAAATAAGAATAGCTAAAACATTACGTCTGGATGACTAGTTGTGAAGTAAAGTAGACTTCCTATAATACCTCTAAAATAGGTTTGATCTACTAGTTTCCCAGCTTCATCAAGATCAAGTGTGTTTGAGGTACCAATGAGAGTTCATATACACTTAGTGTCGTCAAATCCATAAATTTTTTAGAATATTTTAAATATACTTATTTTAGGATATATAGATTTCTTCTAGTTTTTGAAAAATTTGAAAACCAAGGAAAAATGTTTACCCAGCCATTAATCTCATTTCGAATTCAGATTTCATTAGATACATAGAAGAATCAGTTAATGATTGTTGAGTTGAATCAAATATAATTTCATCAACTTAAATTTAAAAAATCAAAACATTTTTATTATCTTTATATATAAAAATTCAGTGATCATCATTTCCCATAACATAATTGTTTTGAAGAAAAAATCTTCTATGTTTATAAAATCAGGCTCTTGGGGCCTGTTTAAGTTCATATAAAGCTTTGGTACATTTAAGAAAACATTCAAGATGTTATTTATCTTCAAAACCAAGAAGTTTTTCAACAAAAAACTTTTTCTTGAACATAACCATTGACGAAATCACATTAAACATCCATTTAAAAAAGTTTCAAATTAAAGAAGGTTGCAAAGGCAAGTAAAATACTACTATATTCAAGTCTAGATTCTAGAGAATAGGTTTCTTCCTAATCTATTCAGTCATGTTGATTATAGCCTTTAACAACCAATCTTTCTTTATTTTATTTTATGATCCCATTTTCATCACAGTAACATTTAAAGACACAAATTACTCAAATAATAGATGTTTCTTGAGGTATTTCAACCAAAGTCTAGAATTTATTCTTTTTGAATTCATTTAGCTCATCTTGCATAGCTTTTATCTAATCATCTCCACCTAAAGCTTCATTAGTGATTTTTAATTCTAATTTGGAATGGAAATATAGAAGTTATATTTCATTTTTATAGTAATTATTGTCCTTATAGGTAGATTTACATCACTAATGATACTATCACTGGGATTATTCTTAAGAAACAAAAGATTAGGGTTTTGTAAAAATTGTTCACCAACGTATGGTAGGAATTCTTCTGGGGTAAATGCTTTAGTAAATTTTTCTGGAACATTTTGTTTATCAGAATGATCTTTTATCAAGAGTTTATAATAAGTTTTTGAAAACACATATGATGATGTAAGTTGATGATGTTTTAAAAAAGGATAAGATTCATCGAATTAAACATGTACTGTTTCTTCAATAGTAAATGTATTTTTATTGAAAACCATATAATCCTTTGAAGTTGTAGAGTAGGATAATAAAATTCTTTCATCATGTTTTGATGTGAATTTGTGTAGATTATCTTTAGTATTCAGAATGAATACCTTGAAACCAAAACCATTATGTTGTAATGTCTATGATTTCTTCTATTCCATAACTAAAAAAGAGTTTTATTAAGAAAATTTCTAATCAAAACATGATTTATGGTATAGTATGAAGCAATTACAGCTTCATCCCAAAAATGTTTGGCAACCTAATATTCACTCAATATGGTTCTTGTTATATCTTGAAGAATTCTATTTATTCATTAAATAACAACATTTTTGGAGGTGGTGTTGGTGCTGAGACGTTTTGAGTAAAGCCTTTTCTACTACAAAAAGTTTCAAAGTCTGAATTTTGAAATTCTCCTCTATGATTACAATGGATAGTTATAAATGGACGGTTTTTATAATTTTTAACTTGGGGTATATAAATTTTGAAATAATAAAAATCTTCCTATTTTTTTCTTGATAGTAGACCCATGTAAATCTAGTGTAATCATAAACTAACATAAATAACTAATATTTTCCTCCAATTCATCCAGTTTGTGTTGGACAAAAAGATCAATATGCACCAATTGTAATGTATCAGTGGCTGAGACTTCAACGACTGAATTAATACTTGATTTATGTTTCATGCCATATTGACATGGATAACAATCATTTGAATAATCAATTCTATACTCCAGTAGATCCTTAACTATTCTTTTCTTAGAATGATTTCATAGGTTCCTAAGGTTACATTTTACTAACCTTCTATGCCATAACCTTGAATTATATTCCATTTCACTAAGACAAGGTAGATCTTGGATCCTATGGTCTTCTATGTTTAGTGTGTAAACATTATATTTCCTATGGGTAGAAATAATATACTATTCCTCGGAATTGTATACTAAACACTTGTAATTACTAAAATTCACAAGGTAACCTTCATCACATAATTGACATAAGATTATAATGTTGTGCATAAGACCCTTAAAAAATAAAAAAAATTAAATAAAAGTTTTTCTAAGAAGAACAATGTTAACTATACAAATAATTTCTCTCTGAGCATTATCTTCAAAAGTTACTTTTCCTCCCTTTTTTCTTGATAATCTTTATAAAGAATTTTTTGTTACCAGTAATGTGCCAGGAAAATCTACTATCCATGTACCATGTATTAATGTAGTCACTATCTTTAATTTCTTTAAAATATGAGTGTTAGACTTTCGGAAGCCAAACATTCTTGAACCAGATACTTTAGAAAATAAAATATTTTAGAATCCACATTTTCCTTGAAAAATAAGTATTACTAAAACCTAAAGTCTGAGTTTTTTTTAAGGAGAAATTTTTTTCCCAATTACCATCAAATTGACACCTAGTGTAGAATGAAGAACATTGGGAAAAAATAATTGTTACTAAAAATCAGTTTTGAATTAGTATATCCAAATCCAGAATATTTCCGTATTGTTCAAATTTGGTAATACATCTTATAAAAATTTTCCATACCTAAGGAAAAATTTTACAAGCACTTCCTCATAGAAAATATTTCTTACTTCTGTCAAATAACTTTGTTTTTAACCTCAAAACATTATTTTTTATCTGTACAGTTAATCTCGAAAACATTTTTCATAGAAATTACTTTTTCTACATCCTTAGAAAGTCTATCTTCTCAGAAATAACTACCTCAACAGATTTTGAAATACTTTCAAAATCATAAATTTTTATATCATGATCATTATAGAGTTCTGATACTTATTTATTAAGAATAGAAATACTTGAATTTTCCTTATCAAGATTTTTCTTGACATTAGAATTTTCATTCCCAAGGAGCATTGAAAACCTAGAGACTTCTTCATAAGTAGATAAAGTATAATCTTTATAATAATAAGTTTTATTCAACTGAGGATTTATAATATTTATTATCACTATAATTAGCATTCAAGGATATATTAGTAGTGGATTCAGCATTGTGTTCCTTATCCATTAATCAATAATTTTCAATAGGTATCTTCGCTAATAGACCATGATTCTTCTAACCAGAAGATTTGAACTCTAGGGATTCTTTAAGAGAGTCACCACCACTGGTACTCCAGGTGTTATAGGCTTTTAAAAAATTATTAGATTTATCCTTCTAGAACTTCTTTCTATATCTCTCATAATTATTTTCCTTTCTATATTTTCTCTTTAGCATAGGAAAATTTGGTATTATATGCCCTTCTCTTTTTCATTCATAGCAGCTGACTTCTGAGTCTTTCTTATCCTTTTTTCCTTTATTATTATATATATAAATTGAATGTTAATGTGTCCAAAAATCATGTTCATCTTTTGGGAAATATTGGCTAACTCGTTTTCTGAAGATTCGATTCCAGTAGATTTGGATTGAATAAAATTTATCATAGATTTGGATATTTTAACTCTCTTAGGAGTCCCAAAATTCATATGATTTGAAGTAGTTGTAAAAGAAACACATCCATTTCCATTTTTCGTATTATTTATATCAGGATCTCTTTTCATTCTTGTCTAATGTTAAAGAAGAGTTTTAAAAAGATCATGTAGAGTAATCTGTGAGACTTTCCTATTCTCATAAATAATTGTTCTCTTTGACTCCCACTTATTTGGTGTGATACTTATAATCATGTCCACAAGTGCCTCATCGCCAAAATCTTTTTCACTCATGGATTGCAAAATATTAACAGTGTTCATAAATCATTATTGTACCTTGCAAACTGGTTCACTTTAAGGAATGAAAAAACCTTGATACTCAGCTCTAAGCATAGATCTTCTAGTTTTTATAACTTTGGAATTTTCAAAGTCAGTTACTTCAAGACTGTTACAAATAAATCATGCAGCTTCACAAGAAGAAATTTGGCTATATATATTTCTGGTCATGGAATTTAACAAAGTGTCATGTACCTTATAGTTATGTTGATATTCTTACTTTTCTTGATTAGTAAAAGTTCTGACGTCTTTATCATGAATCTTGTATATCTTGTAAGCATAAAAAAATTGGTCGCTCAAGTATTAATGATAAAATACATCATATGATCTCTCCAATATTCATAATCATTCCCATCAAATATCGGTGGTCTAATAGGATTAATATTTTCAATTGATCTAAAATTCATTCCTGGAATCTCAAAGAGAAAATATCTTTCCACATAAACTTAGTAGTTATAAGAGTTTTTAAAAAAGGGTAAAAATCCTAAGCAAGGATAATATAGAACAATGAAAACTTGAAAAAGAAAACTTATATGTGAATATAATTATTTCAGAGACCTCCTATGATGCCAATTTTAGGATCAAAATAATTATGTAGATGCTCATTATACAAGAGGGGGTGAATTGTATACTTTAAAATGTTCTTTGGAACATTCAAAGATGGAATAAAACATTCTGTTATTAAACAATGTTAAACAATGTAAATTCACAAGACCTCTTAGTTCAACAAACACTCTAGATTTATGAAATATTATTCCACAAATGAAACATAAAAATAGTTTACATGGACAAAGATACTACCTTAAAAAATAATGAATCTTACTAATTAGAGTATACAATATGACAATGTATAATATAGTATTACTTTCATTAATAACAAAATACTGTGAACAAAAAACATGAAACAGTACATGTAACAAGTAAGAAATATTTTAACCCAAAGAGTAAGGAATCTAAAAACCTTAGATAAAGGTCCCTTGATTTATACATTCAAGAAATTATATCTTACCAACTTTATGGGAATCCCTTGATAAAAATATCAGAGTCTGTGTTGACATCCACACAAGCCCTCGAACTTCATGGTAGTCATAACCTCTATCTATATATCCCTGGAATCCCTCCATTGTAGAGAACAATATTTAGAGTTGCATGAAGCAATCTGAACAAGTTTTTTAGTAGGCACAAAGAATGAGAGTATCTCTCTCTTTAGAAATAACTTCAATATCATGTGTTCTCTAGAGTTATGAATTTTTTTAAAAAAAATTTGAGGTCGTTCAAATGAGCTCTAATTTATAGGCATTTTCCCAACAGTCATCTCCCTCCTCCAACAATCATATTTTTCCTTGAATATCAGTGGGACATGTACATGTGTCAAACAAATAATGGTTGGTTAGAAATATAATGCATGACATTGTGTTATAACTATAAAAAGGATAAGTAAAAATGTAGTATCTCAACCAAATTTATTTTTCGGAGTCTAAGGAAAACTAATGTACATAGTCTATGGGAAAATATTTAGAGTCTACATTATAAGGATATTCAGAATCATAATTCGGTAGACATCAGAGACTGAATTATGAGGAATTCATAGTCGAAATTCTAGAGAATTTAGAACCTAAATTCTAAGGAATTTGGAGTCTGAATTCTAAGGAATTCAGAACATTAATTCTAAGGAATTCAGAGTCTAAATTCTAAGGAACATAGAGTCTGAATAAAAAAGTATTTGGAACCTGAATTACAAGGAATTCACAGTATGAATTCTATGGAATTCGATGTCTGAATTATACGGAATTCAGATTCCAAATTTTAGAGAATTCAAAGTCTGAATTCGGATCCTGAAAGCAAAATACTCTATATCATTGTATTTATAGAATTTTGAGGTTTAATATGTGAAACTGAACTTTTCACATATGAATAAAAAAGAGTTAGATTTAGATAAACTAAAACATAAACAATGAAAACATGGTATGGATAAATTTTCCTTTGAGATGGAATATTAGAGTGGAAGACAAATTTTCCTTGAGATACAGTGTTTGTGATTTTCAAAACATGAAGGAATGGAAAAGTCATAAAAACGTAATTGACTCAAAAAACAAGTATTTTATTACATCTATCTAAAATTTATTTACTTCTCAAAATTACATATATCCCACTGTATATCTAAATATGCTAAATCTTGAAATAAAACATGTACTATTCAGTTTCAGTCCATGTAACTAGGTCTTCCGAAATAAAGTACCAATATTTACTAATGTAATATCTAATCAATATTTAACCATTCATAATCTATTTTAGATCATATAAAATTAAATAATAATGTTAAAATTAATTTTATCTTAAGGAACGAAAAAAAGAAATAAGAACTAATGGTAAATTAATATAATTTATTAGTGGTCAATAATTAATTATAAATTGATATGTGAGCACTTTTGTAAAACATAAAGGTTCTGGGGTGTAGCAAGTGTTGTCAAGAAAACTCTCAATAGTTTAAATTAATCAAATTATTCATATTTCTCCTTATAACATGATGAATACCAATGTCACAGTACACTAAGTATAATCATCAAATAAAATTTATAATTAATTTATATAGATTATGATTTATATTAAATTTTAATTATTTCTCTATTAAATATTCATTTGGACTCTCCTTGTTATATCGTCATTGAGTCCTTGGATTCAAGGGTATAATTACTTTAAGCATCATCCACGTGTGCTCCATGATCCATTGATCTTCACTATAGAAATTTTCAAGTGATAGTGTAGAATATTCTAATGAACGTGTTTTCCATTATTTATCAATATAAGAATTTATTTGAGGTAGACGACTTCTTAAAATTATCTCTAGATATAAGAGGGTGAAGGAGGGGAATGAATTTCTATTATTGAGTATCTTATTGATGAATATATTTTACTTCTTAAGAGGATTCTCACTAGAAGTCATTTTTCACTATGTTTTGAACCTTTCCATTCAAAAAGCATAATACCGTAATCAGGTATTTATAGACTAACGAAATCATTGGAAATTTTATATAGGCCCTTAAATAATAAAATAATGAGTAGATAACCACATGTCAAATAAATAATAATAGATTTATATTATTCACCTGTCTTGTAAAAGAATTTTAAATAAATAAATATAAAAAAAATGATATTAATTATGTCATTTCATTATGGACCATTAAATATCTCCCTATTTACTCCTTGTTATTTTCCAAACCATGAATAATGGTTATCTTTTAATGTAAATAAATTCCATTTCATTTTTAATTGATAAATAAATAAATATTATATTCACTAAAATATGGAATACATATTTATTAAATATTCCAGTGAATATTTATGGTAAACCAAATAATAATAATTATTAAATAACACATGGGAATAATATTTATTCATATTTTTAAATTCATATAGAATATAACTTTGGTCCTAAATATACATAGTTTGTGACCTTATAGGCACCTTTCTTAGTAACATTATGTAGATGTACAAAAATTACATGGTTTGAATCTTATACTATACCAAGCCACCCATAGAGAGAGTATTTATTTCTATAATGAAAAACTAATTCATAGGAAATAACACTCTGTAATTTAATCCTTTTATGTTCATATCTCTAATCAACAAGGTTGTATACTAGTTTTATCATCCTATGTGCCCAATGTCTCTTTTATTAATTTCTGGAAATGAACGTCTCAACTGAATACCATATCCTTGGACTTAATCAGATTTTTCCATTACCATCAATGGACCTAAAATTATAACATCCTTTAAAAAAAGGACATATCCTTCCCCAATCTAGTCACTATTAAAATATCAATCACGATAGACACAGCCAAAATTCTCTAGGGGAATATGTCATCACGATTTAATATAATCTATAAAATTACATGGCTCTTTGTATACAGTAAATATAATATTAAGGTTTAATAAAACATACCCATATCTATATATTGTAATATCCAATGACACATATAAATGTATATTTTCTACTACAAGGTATATTTCTCATAACCTCTTCTTTTGGATATTTCAATAAGTGATATTTATTAGAACAATTATCAATGTTTTTTTAGACTCCTATCATTGATAAATTATATCATTTCTATCTCTTTAAATAATATTATCTATCCATTTAACATATATATTTAAGAATATCTTCATAAAAATTATAGGTTCTCATCATAGTTGGGAAATTCTATGACCTTTCAGTGTGAAAGTTACACTTTTTACATTATCACATATAATACAAGGATAATAAAACATTCATGATGTGATAAAAAATTTATTAATATTCAAATCTATGAAAATAGGTGATCATAATGTACATTGAAGTTGGTTCAAGGGAAGAAAGTGAAACACTATCTCCATCTAAAATATCCCAAACAATAAAAATTTAACAAAATCCTTTTGATATAATTTTATAATTCTTAGGATTGGGTAACCACCCATGCTGCCCATGTAGGTGCACCATGTATGTTTAGGAAAACCTATCAATAAGCCATCAATTATTGGATAAACATTATGTAGAAAAATATAAACAATTTCATAAAAATTAATATTGATTAAATAAAAAATATTAATAAAATAGATATTACATAATAGAAGAAAAATGGATATAATAAAATGAAAACTTAATTATTAAATATCCACCATGAAATAATATATTATTACTTTTCAGATCATAAAATTATATAATAATTAAATAATATCCTAATGAGATAATCATATATATGAGAAAAACAATTGGAAATAAATATTATGGAGACACATTGCTCCATCTGGGGCTTCAAATCACACCTTTTTTCAAATCCCCACTAAGATCATGTATACAAGGTCATATATACTTAGGTGTGTGTGCTATATTTCATATCATCAATAAATTCTACATGTCCTTTGGGGTGCACGTGTTGGGCATGAGCATAAAACAAAATTGGCCACCACTAATTGTTTATGTAATGAAAAATATATATATACATGTGTGTGTGTGTGTCTGTGTGTTTGTGAATGAATATACTAAATGAAAAAAACCTATAAAAATAAATTCATACATCTATCGGACTATTAAGTACTCATGTTGCCACCCAGAGCGTTATCTCATTCCTTCTTGAAGAAGTGATTGATTGATGGGATTATTCATATTATTTGATAAAAAATAGTGTGAATGGGTGATGATTAAATAAATTTAAAACATGAAATAGAGTTATCATCATATCAATAACTTGTAACTGAAAAATACATCCCAACACCCATAAACTGTAGGAGCATGATTTTTTACCAATTTGATTTTCATTGAATGATTCATTACTAGTATTAAATTAGATGATAAATATGTCTCCTATAGTGACTAATATATAAAATATAATAAAATTGGTAAATGATATATCACCATTACTAAATTAGTAGGATGATATATCACTAATCATAACCATGGTTAGAGAAACATCAGCATACATATAGAAAAGGGTGAATGATGTATCATTAGCATATATCATGTATATAAAATATCACCAATCATAACTATAGTGATTTATTCATCCCAATATTAATTGATAATGCTGAATAATATATCACAATATCAATATATAATGGTATATTATTTATCACCATATCATACATAAGGCGAATGATTAAACATCAATATAATATGTTGGTGTGAATTCTATATATCCAATACTACATTCATATTGAATGAAACATAACTAATATAATATATATGGGTGAAAAATATATCAGTAATAATAAAAAAATTGTGAATGATATATTACAATAAATCTATCCTAGTGGAAAAAATATATCACTAATATAAAGAAAAAATGGAATGATCTATCATAGATAAAAATGAAATATTCAAAATCATGATTATATACTCATGTGTTATATTAACATTTTTTAGTGGTTAGTGACATCCATATATCAAATATTCTATCAATCACCATAATAGTGGTTCCAACCATTATCCCTGGGTAAACTAATGTATCAAAATATCATTATTGTTACTAAAAATCACAATAAAAATCCTAGAATCACCATGCCTAACAATTTTCCCTAAATAATAACCAACCACAAAACATTCATTATGATTAATAAAAATTTTTAATCTTTGAAATTGGATAAGATCGCTGATATCATCCCAATATTCACCAATATAATATAATAAATTGTTCTTTGCCACCTCAGTCTCAAAAATTAACCATAGCTAGAGGAACCTAGGATTTTTTCTCATGTCTTTGTTCATTTTTCGAGTTCTAAATCCTTGATATAGTGTGAAGTGTTGAATTGTAAATTTAAAATATAAAATTACATTGGGTTGTTTTTAGGATCTCATTGATTCTGGGGTTTTGTTTCTACACTTGGGCTGATCAGACATGGAATTTCGTTTTTTGTGGAGACTCAATAAAAATATTATATACCTTTAGCCACACATATGATTAATTGATAATTAAAATTTAATTTTTTTGGAACTCATATGAGAAATCAAAGAAAATGGTTGTGCCATACACATGGGTTTAATATATAATGTTATATAATATATGTTCTCATCAACATATCTAGGTTTGGGCCATCACATGTGGAACTAATTTATTGGATTTTATTTAATATTATTATAAATTTAATTTTTATCTCTTTAAGTTATTCTCATCCCTTACAAATTAAGTGGATTATGAGGCATCCCTAATTTGATTCTATATGTATAAAAGTGGATACTAGGTAACTTGTTAAACTTTGTGATCAAAGACAGTTTCTGGGTGATACTGAAATAGAGCATATACCCTTAACATGTCACCAAGAAGCATTAGTGAATCACCATGAGGTAAAGATTAGTATTTTATTTCACCTATTTTGAGAGTTTATATCACCATGGATAGGATTTTATGGTAATATTTATATCTCCTAGTTTTATTTTTTTGGGTGATTAATTGAAATGTGGCGGCGTGAAGGGAGTCTACATATGAGGGTGGAAAAACATGGTAGGGATCCATAAGGTAGGGAGGCTCATGTTAATTACAAAAGGTTGATAAGATCAATAAAATAATTGAAAACAAGGGTCTCATGTGAGATTATCAAATCCTATAAAGGATTGAGTGGGCCAATGATATTTACTGAGGGCTAGAAACAATTATTTCTAGTGAAATTTAGAGGTGGTGGCCACATAAGTTTCCAAAACATGAAGAGAAAAGAGGGTAGGGGATGCTACTATTCAACCCCTCACATTCAAATCATTTGGTATAATGTATTTTCCTTGTTCCAGATAGAGTATGGGGTGTATTGAACCACATGCTATGGAATTTTGTTGTCTTTAGCTACTGAAAATTAATACAAACCTATACATTGACCCACACATGCGATGGTGCACATAGGGTTGGGTCCTCCCAACCAAACATAGAATAGAATTTTCACCCAATGTGAGTGGGAACCATGTGATCACACACTCATATTCATGGGGATATGTGAGAATGATACAAGTCATACACAACCTTTTTTTATTCCACATGAAATATTTAGAGGGCTCTAAATGAAACTATGTTTGTTTTTGAAGATTTTTCACTTCTTTTTTCTCTTGTGTAATTTTTCGACAATTATATCAAATATAATAATTATTTTCCCTGATATATCAAGATAATGTGGTACTTTTGATGAAAATGTGCTATTTTAAAATTAATATGAATATATGTTTAATTTAAATATGTAGAGACAATAATGTAAATTATTTTATGGTGTAGGATATGTGAAAGCATGGTGATCCCCTAGAAGCATTCATATTTTATCTCTTGAGGAAATCACACATGTTCCAGGTGTTTTATAGTCATGGATTTTTTTTATCAAATATGTCTTACATATTATAGGATGCAAATTTTGGGAACTTAGGATGTTTGAGATAGTTATTATTAATTCACTCTCTGTTTTTGGGTAGTGAAATAGACTTATATATGGATATAAAAGATGAGGTGATTCCATCATGGTCCTGAGGGTAAGATTCGGAGGTCAGTGTGTTTAGTTTTTATACGATGATGAGAAGGTTGAAAGAATATTCCATGAAGTTGTAGTCTATGTAAACTTATTAATACTTTTTTATGGTGAACACCAAATCTCTCTAGTGTAGTTACCTATGAGTCTTTATGAAATATGGATTATGTTATTATTGGATATTCGTGGAGGGCCTTCCATATTACCACATATTATGATTATAAGAGGATAATTATTGTATAGATATGGGTTTTTATTACTCCATCAATATTGGTGACATATTTCAAGGTGTGTATAAAACCTATAATTGATTGGGTAAGTACTTCCCAGTAGATATTAGGTATGGGACCTCCATTCTAGGATTTGTTTTGTTGGTAATAGATATCGCATTTATTCATAACTTGGTGAGGATTGGATTCCCATATTGTGGAAAAAAATTAATTGTATAGTGGATTTAGTTTCTTAGGAGATATAGATTTCTTGAAACATTAGGATCCCCTTCAGTGAACCACACTATTGGCACTAGACAGGGTGGGTGGGTATCCAGAGTATGGTTGGTTGATATTCTCCCACTTTTTTGAGATTTCTTGGTTTTAGGACTTATTTTTGACATTGAATTTTTTTAAGAGGTGTAAATCCCCTCATATTGGATATAATTGTGCATGAGATACCCATATAATGGTCTAGTAGCCCAAGAACATCTTTTTTGACGTGACTCATCACAATAAGGCCCATGTTAGTCAGTACGAAGATAGTTCCACACTAAGCATACCTATAATAGTGAAGTAACTATAAACAAGAACCTAGTAGACATAAAAAATAATATAAGAGGCCTTATTGAATGTTATCAGGTATCAGATACATATCTAAAATGTACAAAAATAAATAGAAACACCAGAATTACATATATAAAATAAACTACATTATATAAAACCCACAATAAATACAACCATGATAATAAATAATTATAACTAGTACATGATCAACAATTTAAATGGCTTATGATATGAATCAAACACCCCAAGTTGAAAGATAAAAAAATAATATAGGATGAATACCCTAATAGAAGCACACTCAAAACCTAAATTTCAAACATTAATATTAACTCTCGATACAGATAAGATTTTCTAACACCACATTAAACATTTCCACGACAAAAAATTAAACTTCTAACATCCCCTAATTTAACCATGTAAAACCATAATTTCATCAAAATGTAAATATAATAAAAAAACAACTCATTTGGGAATAAAACTCGCTGATGGGTAGGTATAAAAATTCCCCATAGAAACCCATAGAGCATAAAAGAAATATTAAAAAGAAATATTCTCAATGAACTGATACTAGGGAATTATAATGGGTAAAAATTATGAAAAATAAAAAAAGATGGGATTTGTAATCCAATGACCCCAGGATTCAGAGATGTCATTTTCTTCTAAGTAACCAACCCACAATAGTTCTTTTTTGTCATATCTTTAATGTGATAACATTGGAAATTTCCAAAATCCCCTTATGAATAGTAGTCATTAGCTTAGAAAAAAATCATTCTTCAATCGTAGACTATAGGTGCCTCAGTCATCATAAGTCATAGAGTATTTCATTTACCCATCCTTCCATATATATATATATATATATTAAAGTCTGTAAATGATAAATCTATCCTTATAGAGAAATGAATGAAAATTATTGGAGGTAACACACCCTAACATCGGGTAGAACCAATTATACCATTTATCTTGGTAAACCTTAATAGAAACCTATAAGAAAGAAAAATGTCAACATTCTAGAAAATAATTGTGGAACCTGAAAACTAACTAGGGAAAATATGATGGTCAGTGTAATGACCCAAAATTTTATAAATGTAATTCCATTATCAATGAATAAATTCTTTATTATGTAATTTATATATAGAAAAAGATTCACTATAATTCATTTGGTTATTTGGGACTATAAAAAAATATGGTGCTAATTTTTACACTGAGTATAAATAACCATTAAATATCATAACCATTTATAATATAACCATTCTATAATGAATGATATGATTATAAATTATTAAGGGTTATGATAAACTCGAATTTATTAAAATGTAATAAGTGATGGCCTAGACCTATAATATTGTATCATAGGGTGACCATGTATCATAGCTTCTAAGGGATAAAAATTTCTAAGATTCTCATAAACAATCCCAAGTTGAGATTTAACAACTGAAACTCATGAAAAAAAAATTAATGGGAAATGTTAAATCTTATTGATATCAAAAATCCAACCATATTCACTGAATCACCCCATGGAAATACAACAATTTTACAACTTACCCATATGGAATACATTAGTATAATAAGATCTTATGTATATAGTCCTAAGTAGTATGATTTTATATTTTATATTTTTATTTAATAACAATTATTTTTATTCCTTTTTCATCATTACTTTATATATATACATGTTTGATTATTTAATGAGTTTGATAAAATTAGATTTTAATACTGAGAACAGAAAATTTCAATTTTGGGGAATACATAGTTTGAAATAATATTTTTTGATAAATTCAGGACACTTTTATATAAATATTTTTTTCATGTAATATTATAATTAAAAAATACGTGTTTATATATATATATATATGATAATATACATTAATGATTTCCAGTGTAATTTTTGTAACTGTCAAAAATTTGTAAGTGTCGTAAAAACAATAATTTTCGGTTAAATTAAGATTTATATTTAAAATAATAAATTAATAAATTTAGATAATTATTTTTATAAAATAAATATTATTTTTTAAATTAGTAAATCAAAATTATCGGAAGATGATTTTTTATATTCGTCTGAGGTAGACGATTTTATGGGTAAAATGAAACATATTATAAATATGTTTCTTGTATTATGTCATTATAGTATCACAAAAGTGGTGTAACAAATTTTATAGAGGGTGTAAATATAAAAAGATATTTCTATTTTAAAATAATATGTTTTATGTTATTTTATTAATTTTAAAAATGATTAATGAATGAAAAAAACTGTTTTATATTGTATGGTTTCAAAAGTAATTCATTTTGAACATAAGTCACATCCATATCATCAATAGTATTATATTAATTGGTTTGGTTAATAAAATAACAAAATACTAAGAACTATAATACTTTGGTAGAAACCATGGTAACTAATTTGGGTATGGTTTGTGGTTTTACCTTTTTAATATATAGAGTCAAAAGAAGTGTTTAGAAATTAATAAATAATTCCTCCCAAATTTTATATAAAATACCTAAAAACCTAACATTATGCTTCACTCAAAAATCATTGAGAATTAATTTCATCTTCATATAGATATTTATATCACTTAAAATGTCTTCCCAAGTTCTTATGAAGCTCCAACCAATCCTTTAAAAGTATCCTTTCATGGTAAGGGGTCTCTAACTCCCTTCTTTTCTATTAAAGAACTGTATTTTTATATTACATTTCAATTAAAATTTATTATATTTTTATGATTTTATATATTCCAATATATAATAAATTTTTAGTTCTTATAATGATATATTATTTATCACCTCTTGTTATAACCTTTACCAAAGATATTACTTTGATGATGTAAGAGATTCTCTCATATTCTTTTTTAGTTATCTACTTTGTTCATACGAAGTCTTCCGATTTCTAATTTATCACATGGAAATTTTCATTTACATATAAATTTATTATCTATAGTATTTACATGTAATGAGATACCAAATTTCACTCTCACAAAGCCCTCCCTTGAACCATTATGTACACCTGTTATAAAACTGAAATTACCCAATTATTTTCCCGGCCCAAATTTTGTGTTATGGATTCCCATCCCCTTTTCCACACATTTTTATTCCCCCGTATGTAACAATTCTTAATTTTTTAAGAAATCCATATATATAACCAAAACACCATAATAATGGAATTAAAATTAATTAAATACATTCATATTTTGTATGATATATGTGGAACAAAAATGGATGTACAGAATATAAATGTGATAGGTAGACCCAAAATTATATTTCCCACCAATTCATTTGAAAATGCTTTCATCTCATGATATACCATGTTTTGAGAATTTAATAATATCCTATGAAGAATATATTATGATGTTTCGGTGGTTATCATTAACATATGATTATGATGTTATGTGTTATGGTGTATATTCATTATTATGGTTATTTGATGTGATCATCTTATATCATGATTTAACGTTCACATTTATGAATCTCACCCTTTTATATCACCTTGATATGCCTCTTCAATCACATGTATTACTTTCAGCATATTATTCTCTAATTATTCACATATTGGAATTTGTAGTTCTACCCTATTTGATGTATGACCCTAGGGTATCCCACACAATTTTATAAGATCATAAGAATTATAAGTGAATGTTATGGGTTTTTGATTAATTTTGTTGTGTCTATATTTCAAGTTACTGTGATATTTATCTAATTACTGAAATATACCTAACCACTCAGTATTTCTGGATAGTATTATGTGTATCATTATGCATTCAATCATTAGTTAGGGTTTATAATTGATTTATATTTTAATGTTCTATGTCAGGGGAATGTATAGTAATTTTTAGGGATTCTGAATTGAAAATGTTACTGGAAACCTTACCTATAATACTAAGCATAGGAAAACATTCTTAAATTTTGGTAATGTATAGTGGAAGTGGGTTACAAGTGTCAAAATCCTTCTATGGATTCTAAAAATAAATTTGGATTGAGACCAATTCTACCTAGAGGTAATAACCTTAAATGGATTATTTGGATATTAACTACAAAATCACTAGGTGCACGAAAAATATGCCTTATTTCACATCTACTTTAACACTCCCAGAGTATATAGTTTGGTATATTCAAAAGATCATTATGAATCTTTAATAAGTGAACAAAAATATATATAATTATTTATATTAATATATAAAATGGATAACAAATTTGAAAAGATAGATATTTTAATGATTATGAATATATAGAATTTATGTGTTATCACTTCATTTCTTATGGTTTCTGTTTTATATATTTAATATTTCGAAACTTATCATCCTTTATTTTCCCTTTATTTTAGTTAATTATTGGTAATCAAAGGAACTGAGAGAAAAAGTATTGTTATTGGAAATTTGATGACTTCGAAAATTTGTTACCGAACCCAATGGGATTAGGATCCCTAAAATTCATGAAAATACATATTCATTTAATTTTTGTTTTTAACCAAAAAATAAATCATGAGGAAAAAATAGTCCCCCAAAAAATAACAAGTTACAAATGACATAATTAATTTCAATGGTTATTACAAACCATTAATCATGAAATAATAGATCAACTCCATTTAAAATATCATATATATACTATAATTATCCGACAATGTGGAGGGTGTACTTTCTATTTATCGCATGGAGGGTGAAACTTATCAATGGTTGATGGTGATCAATAATATAAAGCACATGGAATATATCAACGATATGTAGTGGAATGAATTCAAGGAAATGTTTTTGATTAAATATTTTCCTCAAACCCCATGACATAAATATATAGCTACTTACATAGCCACATGAAAATGAATGATGAATCCCTAGGGTAATAAAAGGAAAAATTCACAAGAATTTTACAATTTTCCTTTATCATTTTCATTGAAACCAACATTAAAATTTCTATCATCTTTACGGGGATAAATTCAAATCTATTAAAATTTTATGCTACTTTTATCTCTATCACCTATAAATTATAATTTTTTGATGTTCCCTAAAATATTAAATAGATATAGGTGAATCTTATGGGTGTCACTGGTTTAGTGGTTGGTAGTATAGAATGGGTTTTAAATCTAGAATAATGATGGATAAATATCACTATGGTAATAATTTCTATAATTCCACACATCAAAAGTGTCAGAAGAGGACTCATTGAAATTTCTTGATGTAGTGAAGGAAATAAGTTATGTGTGGGAAAGAGATAATCCTTGATATAAAATGTCGATTTTAGCAACTAAATAATGTAATGGAATAACAGAATACTCCAATAAATGCTTATCCTATTATCCATGGATAATACTACAAGTATCAAATACAATACGTGAGCCCATGCACTATGGAACTGGTTGTTGAAGATAACCAACAAAACAAACCTCTAAGGCCAAGAGAGAAAAGTAAATCATATGTCATCTTAAAAAATGAGTTGGATACTAAAAATAATGTGGTGAAAAGTACAATATTAATTCATTCAATGGTAGAAAATATACTTTTGGATTCATGATCTCTTCATTATTTTATGTAATGCATGTCTTTTTTGAACTATTAAAATGCCACCTCAAAACAAGAAAATTGATATTTTGGTGAAAATGAAAAATGATGAAATTTTAGCATGAAATGTTTATAATTTCTACACTTTCAATAATTATCAGATGAAATTATGAGTAAAATTTATAATACTATATTTATAAAAATATAATTCAATTATTGGTATCGATTTAAATTCACTATATTATGACAATATAAATTTATAAGAGAAATAAACTTATCTTGGTATTATGAACCACCCAATTATTCTATACAAGTGTAATGAATAGGATGGATCACCATTGGAGTGTTCATATCAGGCATAAATATTATTACCATATGAGTATGTATAACTTGATAAAATAATTCAGATAGAGGAAGATATCATCCTCGATGACATTTCCATAGTAGGAGAATATGATTATTTGTTTCCTGAAGAATTTTATAGACTTCCTCCTAGAATATTTGTTGAGTTTTCAATTAAACATGTACCAGGATAATTTAAAATATCCAAAAAACTATATAGAATGTATATTATTTAACATGAAGAGTAGGAGAAACAACTATAAGAGAATATAGATAATGATATTTACACCTAATCTCTTCCCCATGGGGTACATATATCCTATTTATCAAGAAAAAATATAGGTAAATGTGGTTAAGCATTGAATGATAAAGATTACATATCCTCTTCCAATGATTGATGAATTTTTCAATCACCTAGGGGGATCCCACTACTTATTTAAGGTGGATCATCAGTTGTGAAATTATCATGGAAATGTTAAAATATAAGATATCTCATCGACTGTATTTCATACAATTTATGGTCTCTATGATTTCATATAGATCCATTTGTACTCATCAATGCTCAAACTATCTTTATAGACTAAATTAATATATTCTTAGGGACTACATCAACAATTTTATTTAGTATTTATAGAAGATTTTGAGAATTTAACATGAGGATAATTTGAATGAGGTACTGAAAAAGCTATGAAATTAAAAGTTATATGTGAATTAAATTAAATTTCAATTTTCAATGATGATTTTGACATTCCCGGGGAATGTTATCACCAACAAAGGGATATTTGTAGGTACTATTATAATAAAGTAAATTTTAGTATATCCCAATCCAAAATATTTTATGAATATCTATAGTTTTGTTTTATTATCTATGCACTATAATCGATTTGGGATAAAATTATCATGATTATCTAACCCACTAACCAAGATAAATAATAAGGTATTGATGTTTGTTAAGGCTGATAAATGATATGAGATAATTAAAGAGTTAAATAAGAGGAAAATAACTACAACTATTCTTAAATTACTAACCAGTGGGGATGTATTTCTGATCTATATTGATGAATCTAAAATGTTTTGGTTTCTGTACTAATTCCATATGATACATTGATAGCCTATTCCTCTCACCATTTAATGATCCATGAGAGTACATATCAAATAAATGATCTGGAATTGACTTTAGTGATTTTTTTATTGAAACATTGGTGATATTATCTCTATGGGGGAATTGTGATATATATATATATAGATTATAGATGCATCAATTATATATTTTGATAAATAAGATCAATATGTTCCAAAATATTTGGTTATAGAGGATCATGTATTACGATTGTTCAATCCATTAACATATTTGAAAGGTGAAAAAAGTTAAATATTCTATGAGCATAATGGTTTATATAACCATATCAATGATAAGGTTTAAAATGGAACCAATCTTCATGGGAATGCGAAGGATGAACATAGGAATCATAAAAGAAATTTCATCCCACCTTTCTCAAATAACATTTAAACCATCCATTCTTGAGAGGATCAAGGATGGCAAAAGAGATGATGAGGATCAATAGAGAATGATTAAAAATATTATAGAGTTTATCTTTGATAAATATGTAGTTATAATGTCCATAACACAAATTCATGCCCCATAAAAACCAAAAAGGAAGTGGTAAATTCTAGATGATGTGAATAACTCTTCCTTCTCTTTTCATTTTGGAAGGACTAATATTTATAGACTATGGTGGGATAACATGAGTTTGGATATTTCATAGATTGTATCATGATATGTTTTCCCAAAAAATTGAGGGGTTAATAATAGAAGTCTAGGATTATAGTTAAACCATTATCCATATCGATATGGAAATGGAAAAAAATAACCCTTAATTTCATCCTTGGATATTCTAGGATATCTATAGGAAATAACTCCATTTGGGTGGTAGTCAATGACCATAAAAATTTTGAATTGGTCATTAATACCAAAGACTAATTGTTTCTAGAAAAAATCACTATATATACATATGTTAAGTGTTAATAATTCATTAAGTACAACTCTCCATTATATTTGATTAATATACAAGGTTTACCTCTAGCTTTTTGAGGATCCGTTACCAATCATTGGTTATAGAAAAGTGTTTTAGTACAGCTTATCACCCTTAGAATGATGATTAGTCTATGTGAATTGTTTCAAATTTAAAGGATATATTGTGATATATTTCAATATATTTTGAATGATTTTAGGTTCAAGAGCTTCCCCACGTGGATTTTTATTATAAGAATAGTTAAATTATTTGTATTAAAATGGTAATTTATGACACTCTATTGGATAATAAGTTTAAAACTCCAGCATAATGTGTTGAAGTTGGAGAGTGGGTGTTGATGGGACATGATCATATCTCGGCGAAAACATAGAATATTCAAACCATTCAAAATCATATGAAATATTTGAAAATATGATAGAATATATATTCAAAAAAATATTGATGAGGCCTGGAGATTGAGGTTGGAGATAGGGAATATCTTCATATATCACCATGAATGAAAGTTATGAGGTTTGGGAAGAAGAAAAATTTGTATACTAGATACATCAACCCCTTTTATCTTAATGATCTCATCTGATCTCATGATTATCAACCATCACTCCCTTTTATATTATCTAATGTACATGATTGGTTCCATTTATCTGTTCCTAGAAAATTCATATCATACCGTCATACGTAATAAATACAACGATATCCACATTATAGAATGAACTTTTATAAGAACAGAAGATGAAAATGACACTATATTATAGAGTCATTGTTCTTAAAAATATGAAATAATACATAGTCAATACATTTTGGAAGAATAAAATGTCTAAGGAGGCGAAATGGGAACATAAGTAGAAGATGAATCAGAAGAAGATTCATCTTTTTTTTTATGAAATAAAATTTTCAAGGAAAACTTTCTAAACTAGGGAATAATGTAATGAAAGAAACCTATTTAAATTAAATTAACTTCAAAATGAATAAATAACCAAATAATGTTATGTATTTATATAAATAACAATAACTATATTTCATTTTATTATTTAATACCATCATTAAATATGGTAATAATTTGTCTATGAGTATACAAATACCATTAAACATCATAAATTTTGATGATATTGTTATTCTATAGTGACCATTAAGATTAATATATATTCAGGGTCATGAGAAAGTATAATTGATACAAATAGAGGATGTGATGGCCTTTAAAAGTAAGATCATACCCCTTAAAGGCCATTCTTTATTGTTTTTGAGGGAAATAAAATCATTAGGTTTAAACCTCGACCAATAACAAGCCATGATTCAATAATTTAGACTAATGAAAAAATTATTTATGGGATTAGTTCAAGATTATTAAGATCATGCCTCAAACCATGTTCATTGAAACACCTTAATAAAGTACCCACATTGCAAACCTTACCCTCATGGTGTACTCTAGTGTACTAAGGGGTTATGAATCTTGACAACAATAGTATAAATTTTTATATTTTATTTCTAATAAAATAATGTATATACTTATCCATTTTTCATCATTACTTCATATATATATATATATATGATGATATATTGGGTTTGATAAAACAAATATTTTGATACAAAAAAACAAAATTTCTATTTTTGGGAAACATGTAGTTTAAAATAAAACATTTTTTTGATAAATTTAATTATTTTATAAATAAATATTTTTTCTGGGAAATATTATTATAAAATAATATTTAATTAAATATAATTTATAATACAATTTAATGAAGTCTAAAATATTTTTTATTAGGGTTAGGAAGTGGATATGGCTGTTAGAACTGGTACTTTCTAGTAATAACAGATTTTTATTTTAAAATTTAAAATTATCTAATTTATAAAATTATTTATGTAAA
Source organism: Viscum album (assembly GCA_963277665.1). Lineage (NCBI taxonomy): Eukaryota > Viridiplantae > Streptophyta > Magnoliopsida > Santalales > Viscaceae > Viscum > Viscum album. The sequence continues at coordinate 164,396,365 of OY728165.1, read as the reverse complement.
ATAAATTTTATTTTGAAATCATAACATCAAATTACCCAATGATAAAATTTTCAAAATTTTATTAGATTTTTGGGTTTTTTTGTAAAATTTAAATACTGTGTAAATATATAAAATTCAATATGAATTTCTAATTTCACAAAAGTGATGTAATAAATTCTATGAATGGAATAAATGATCGAAAATAGTATTACCCATTAAAATGATTTAGTTTTGATGCTATTATAAATCTATATAATCATTTAATTAATCCTCCAAAATTTGTATAATTATTTATGTTCTAAATCGAAATTCATTATGAACACGACTCACATCCATCTCATAAATGGTATTATATTAATGTTTTTTCTTATTAAAAAAAATAAAATATTAAAACCCACTTGTGTTTTGTATAAACCATGGAAAAAATACATAGGAATTTTTGTGGTTTTATTTATTTTATAATATGGATTCAAAAACCAATTTTTATAAATTCATAAATAATTTTTATTCTTTTTCAATAAATGCCCACCCAACTTCCCATTTATTAGTATTTCTGACCAATTTAGCATGAATTTAATAACTTTTTCCACCTCTAAGTCCCTATAAAAGAGTTACCAATATCTTAAAAATATTCTTCCATGATTTTACAAGTAACCTCTAAAGGTAAAATATCCTCCCTCCATTCATTTTTATTCATGAACCTATTAGTATTTATCCCTTTGAGTTATAATTGATTATTCTTTCATGAATTTATAAGTATCCCACTATATTATAGGTTATTCTATATGAATGAGATATTATTTACCCCATCTCATTATAACATTCACCTAAGTTGTTAACATGTTGATGTAAGAGATCATCTCCTCTTCTATTTTATTCATGTAATTTTCTTGAACTATGCCTTTTTATTAACAGTTGATCGTGTTGTAAACTTTTTAAACATCCGTTTAGTAATCTTATGATTCCAAAGTTATCAAATACTGTTTTTAATCTCATTAAACCCTTACTTTATCCTATTTGTACAAACATTATGCCACCGAAATTATCTTACGATTTTCCATGACAAAAAGTTTATATTTTGAAAACTCATTACCATTTATATTCATTATTATTCACCTAAATGTACTTACCCTTCATGTGTTGTGGAATTACATATATATAATTCCCACTTCACAATAGTTTTGTTAAAAGTTATGAAAGACATTTTTATTATGTATTCTCTCTATGGTACACAAATTATTAAACTTAATATGAATGTGATGGGTGCGCCCAAAACTATATATCCATCATGTGAATTAGGCAATGTGTTTATCTAATGACATACCATGTATAGTGCATTTTTAGTTATTCCAAGAAACATTGTTATGTTGTATCAGTTTTTATATTTGACTTATTCTTATTATTTGATGATTTATTTTTTGGACACATTCAAATGATTCCTTTATTTCTTCATCTAATATCATGATTAAATGTTCAAATTAAAATTATCACCCATTTATTTTATTTTGATATTCCTTTTTACTAAAATGTGTTACTTTTATCATGTTTTACTATGATTATTCCCTTATATGGATTTACAGCTCATCTATTTCTTATGTGAATCCCCAGGTAATCAGGTCATATTTTAAATATCAATGGAATTCTTTCGGAATTCAGTGGAATTTTTGTTAATTTTATCGTATACTTGATTAATGTTATTGTGATATTTATGTAATTTATGAAAGATATTAGTCCTCTCAATCAATTTTCACTGTATTATGTATATCATTATATATTAAATAATGAGTTATGGTTTATCAATTATATGGGTTTTCATAATCAAGGATGTATTAACCCTAAATAATATAACCATTGAGGTTATAATCCAATCGACATAACCTCAACTAGATTGTATTGGTAGACTCATTTCTCATTGAATAATGAGGTATCTGTTAAGGGGAAGGTAACCGACCTCAATAGAATATGCATACCCCACACATTATAAAAATAATGTTGGGAATATGTAACATAAGAATTATATTATCTATATGTTGAGTAGAGTATACCACAAACACCACAGACAAGGGTATCCCATGAATGGTGAGTGTTTCTTGTAGGTGATAAGGGATGTGTATTTAACCTTTTAATGATATTATTGTCATACATGAACCTCATCATGAATTCCATAATGCTAAAACTTTAAACTGCATATATTTCTTTGAAAATGGGCTCCAATGAAAAAACATACTACTCAACTGCAATCTATGTAGAAAGAAACATAGGAATGGCTATTTGTTAAATTAAAATCAATATATAATTAAAAATATATATTTTATAATATCATCGATGATACACTTTTTTAGACATGGTTATCATTGCATGAGTTGTAATTAAGTATAACATATTAGACTTGAAACACTATTAAATATTCATCTTTTTTATATACTACCATTTATAATGGCTAAAAATAAATAATAATGGGGAACTTTAATGAACTCTAACTAAAATATCTAAAAATGGGAGTCTACATCAGTTCTAAAAAATGAACTGCTAATAGGAAAAATTTCATAAAGAAATATTTAGTGTCTGTTGTGTGTGATAAATTCTTAATTTTCTTTTAGATTGAAGGAAAAGTTCACTAAAAACATTTTATATACTATTTAATAGAATATTTTGATATATACTTATATTTATATTGACATATGTGTAATATATTTTTGTAAGTATGATTTATAAAATAATAAATATGTATTTAAACATAATACATAATAGATTTAGTGATTTATGGTTTATAAAATTACTAAAAACAAAATAACATTAAACATTTACTAGTTTCTAGTTATAATTAGACATTTAATAATATGTTTGTACTAAAAAATAATAAAATAATAAATATATTAAGATACATTGAAAATTTTATTGAAATTTAATCAGTCATAACATTTGGTTTTTGTGTACATTTGGGTACCATGAGACATCAAATCAAAACATTGGAAAATACATATGACATATTGTATAGGTTTTACCCCATACCTAATTTTTCAATCTAAAATAGGTCTGAGAGACCCCCAAAATTGTTTTTTATTTGTGATACACTAATTTTTTAAGATTTGATGAAATTTCATATCTATTTAAAATGTAATTATTAACTTTTATTGGTGGATAGTGAATTTATTCATCGATTTTACATTTATAAGGATACCATGATGTTGAAATTTTGTTGATTATTTTACTATTGTGTTATTTATATTTCAATATATATATATATTTAAATATATTTAAATAAAAATTTTAATGGTATAAACAAATATTTAAACATATTTTCATGTATAATTTCTTATTTAATATTTGAAAAAAATGAATATAAAACCATATTATACATTTTATTTTATATAAAAAATTAACTTTTTTAGTTACCTAGTAAAAGTTTATGAATATATATATATGTATATATAAATGTATATATAATTATAATTATGAATATGTATATCTAAGTGTATAACAATAAACATATAAATAATTACATATTTATTATGAAAATATATGTAAATAAATTTTAATATATATGTATATGTATTGAAATAAGTTTGTATTGAAATATATATATATCAATATAAAATATGTTAGTGTATTTAGTGTGACTATATATATGTATGTATGTATAAGTATCATTATATATTAAAAAAATAATATAATTAAATATATATACACTCGTGTTTATTGACACACACACCTACACACATATATATATTTTCACACACACACAAATATATATATACATAGGGAGAAAGAGAGAGTCAAACACACAATAATACCCACACACACTTAAATTAATTTACAATAAATATAAATCATAAAAATTCATTATAAAAAAGTGATCATAAATATATAGAAATATTTAGAAATTTATAATTATATATATGTAAATATAAAAATGTTTTCATAAATCAATTTATAAATAATTATATAATTATTTGAAAAATATATAAACTAAAAAGATGTATGTTAATATATATAAATAAAAATATATTTCATAAAATATTGAAGAAAATGAGATAAACCATGTTATTGTCTTTGACTATGACCAAAGACTCCATCTATTTAAATTTTCATTGGCATCTGATAGAGAATGGTTGGTGGGATTTAATTTTATCTTTGTTGATGTAAAGAGTATTGTGTTCCATTATATCTCCACCTTTTTTGTTTGGATGATTAAAAATAATACTTACTTTTATTATAACAATTTTGTTATGTGTTATAGATTATAATTATATTATTCTATGTGCTTAAATTTTTATCCTTATACGTACAGGTAATTTATCTTATGAAATACAAAGAACATATTTATTTGTTTGGAATCCAAATGTATCATATAAAACATATTCTTATGATGTTCAACTGATTTAATCAAGAATGATATTTTATTTAGAATGAGAATATGAAAGTAATTTATTCCATCAAGGAGAATACTCAAAGTCAAAGGGTGATTAATAAAAGAAACACTTTACCTTAAGATGAAGGATTATCTTACACTTAGTTGAAGACTAATTATCTTATAATGATAAGTCACTAAATTTTGTGTAATACTTTCTATGATGAATAGTACATTCAATAGAAATCCAACACAAATATGATATTTATGAATGGCATTATTAATGCTAATATCATGATAAATCATTTCATAACATTGGAGTATATGAGAATATGATTATCAATTTATGAAAATATGGGACTATACAAGACATACCATGAATAAGAACATTTAAAAAACAATAAAATCTATGACATCGTAATCACACATGAAATTACTTATTTGGGAATCATGGATACATAATCTCTAATCTCTATCTTATCTAGATCGATGCACAACTCATTCATCCATTTGAATTTTCTCATTCATATGACTAGATAGAATATATATAAAACAATTATTAACAAAAAAAGATATAGATGGGTAACAACGAAAAAAGGAAAAATTTATTTTGTAATTCTTTATCGGATATCTCTACATATTTAGAATAAATAAATTTAGTGTTATTACTATCATAAATATCAATTACATCTAAGATCATACTGATCTAAATTGATATTTATCATTTTTTCAGGATGAATATTCATCTATTGTAACGTGATGCTTTCCCCAATGTCGTGAAAACATTTAAAAAATGTTAAATCTCTTTCTATTGAATTTACAATCAGTGTAAGAGTGTGTAACATAGTGGAAAGGTATTGTAAAGGATATACTGGATGAATTCCATTAGAAATTTTTATGACGTGAGAGGTGAATATACTCAGCTCACATCCCCTAGTAAAAGTGTTGTTTAGTGAAAACATCAACCTCACATAGTGTAGCATTGTTGGAGTGGAATAAGGTATTTCTATTCCATGAATCATAACAAATATATATGTTCAGTATTCCATCTTCATGTTTATATTTTTTTTTCATGTACTCTTATGGAAGAAAATTGTATGTGTGCATTTCAAAAAGAGTGCTATATTTTTCAAAGAATCATTTGGGATCTCAATTAACCCCTCATGATTTATTCAGTCATTCATTATCTAGGAAATCAATTTTTATCATCAGAAGTGACTCCTAAGTTCACAATTTTCAAAATTTTATGTCCAAATATATATATATATATATTTATATATATATAATTGAATGCTTTCTGTGAGTAATAAAAGAGAAGTTATGACAGTGGTTATAGTTCCATACTTAAATGAATTAAAACTATAGTTACGGTAATTAATTTATATTAGTCACCTTAAAAATTGTTTTCTTAAAGTCTATACCAGTAGAATTAGGCCCTCTGAAATTCCTATGAAAAAACCAAAAACATGTGATGTTATAGCTGAAGAAGACTATGATTTAAATTCCATGGCTATTAATTCCATATTTAGTGTCTCGGGACCAGATGAGTTTAATTGAATCTCTTAATGTAAAACAACACATGAAATTTGGGCCACTATAGAATTTTATATGAAGTAATTGACTACATTAAACCTCTTAGATATGATACATCCAAACTTATATTTGACACGTTAAAAATTAAAGAAGGATAGAGAATTGCACAATTTAATGAGAGGCTCAATGAGATCATGATTACCATCGTTTCAGTAGGAACGCTTATCACTGAGCCTGAATAATCATTGATCATTATTAGACTATTATCACCCAATGGATTTTTAACTCATCAACTATCAAAAAATCTAAAGAAGTGAATGATTTTATGATAAAGGATCTTGATGGAAATCTTATGAGGTATAATTATGAAATAAAAATTGAAAATGAGGGGCCAATTATGATATAAAATAAAAAATGCTACATTGAAAGGCTCTACCTCCACAAATGACAGAAAGATAAAAAGTTATCAATTTTTTGAATCATCTGATGTAGAATAATTACCATCAAAATACGATTCAATTGAAGATCCATCTAGATTTGAAAGAATGTAAATCAAATTCTATTATGAGAGAAAATATTTTAGAATACCCTTTAATAGAAATAAAACTAAGGTTGATAGCTCTAAAGAGTTCAGCTGCTATGAATTCATAGGTATAAGACACATCAAACCTGATTATAGGAAAATCAATTACTAAAAGAAGATATAAAATAATAAATTTTTAAAGACCATATATAGGAAGTATATGGAAGCTATAAAGGCCATATGGAGTGATTATTCATATTCTATATAACGAATATCATCAGAAGAAAAATTTGAAGCTACAAATCAAAAGGCCAATATATGTTTTACATAAAATTTACACATGTATATTTATATAACTTTTTGGAGCATGAACAAAAATAATAAAATTAATATTTCTCATACAAATAACTAAATTAATGATGCACCATGTTTGTAATCAAGTATAAAAGCATACAAAATAAAAATAAATACCTTAAAATTTATTATATTTAGATAATTATTGAATAATAACAATTTTTTAATAATACTTTTGAACTAAATATTCTATTTGAAAACATTATTATCTTGAATGTTGAAAATGTCAAAAAATTTAAAAACTTACAGAGGTAGATTTAATATTTTAATTATTCTGCTATTGTTTTTTCAAAAGTTAAATTCTATTTAAACAAAATTATTAGGAAAAATCAACCTAGAAAATAAAATTTTGTAATTGGAATCCTTGGTGAAATAATTTAGATTTATATAAATCCATTTGTGTCCTTCTAAAAAAACATCCTAAAATTACATAACATTATTGGATTGAAATATGAAAATTTTCAAATATGTGTGATTTGAAACATCCTCAAATTTGGGAAATTAAAAAAAGATTCTTGCCAAATATTTTTCAAAACAAACTGTAATGTTTCGAGAAACAATAAGAAAATATGTATAAATAGATCTTTAATATTAATCAATTTCATACCGAAATTAATTTGGCTACCCAAGATCTCTATTTTTTGATTTTTTGTTTTACGGAAATAAACATATGAACAAAAATATCAAATGGATTAGGGATAGTAAATTTTCAAGGAATACGAGTGGATATTAACCCAACTATCATTCCCTATCAAAATTAGATAAAGGATATGTCACATTTGGAGACATTGAAAAAGAAATCATCGTTGGCATTGGTTCAATCAGTAATCCATGGTCTATCATTATCAAAAAAATTACATTATAATAAGGTCTTGAAGAACAATATGATATATATTTATTAAATTTTTTATTATACTTATTATTTTTAATTTTCTAACACTTCCTGGATATTTTTTAATGTTAAACATCTCAAATTTAAATAAGACATAACATACAATTTTTAAACATTAAATCATGAATTGTTTTTAGAAAAAATGTGAACTATTCAGATGATAATGTTGATGAATCATAGATTTCAAATAGGAGGATTGGACAACAAAAAGTTCATAACTTGAAAAAACTTCCTAAAAATAAATTTATTCTTGAATTTCCTGATCTTATATTGTACATAAATAAACTATGTGATACATTCCAAATCGGAAAGAAACATAAGTCAAATATCTAATCAATTAAAGAGGTATCTACTTATAAACCTCTTGAGCTTCTCCATATGGATGCTTTTACTATCTAGAACTTCATGTCCTAACATTAAGTCATTTTTTGAGTTAGTTGATAATTTTTAAACATTTAAATAGGTTTATTTTTGAAAGCTTAAATGAAATGATTTTTCTTTTAAAATTATTGATTTTTTTTAGCATGTAAAAATGAAAATGATATAGAAATAGTGTCTTTATGAAGTGATCATTGAGGTTAATTTGAGAACCATTAATTTAATTATTATTACTCTAAGAAATGAATTAAACATACATTTTTATTCACCAAGACGTCTCAATATAATGGTGTTGTTGGATGGATAAATATGACTTTGTAAGAAATTTCATGGACTATATTATGTTTATCTAATATTCTTACACACATATGGACTGAATCTATAAAGAAATCAAGTTAAAACCTTAACAGAGTTCTGATTATACATATTTTAAAGAAATAACCCTATGAGTTTTTTTGGATAATATAAAAAAAGGTATAATACTTAAATGTTTTTAGATGTATGATTTATATGATGACAACCAAGGAAAATATTGGAAAGATCAATCTAAAGGATGATGATGGTATCTTACTAAGATACTATAATACTTCTAAATCCTATGGAATTTTCAATTAAAGGTCAATGATTTTGGAAGAATAAAATTTGATAACCAGGCCCCACTTACACACATACACCCCACTTTAACATGACTGTTGGGTCCATGCCCGCCAGGAACCACCAATTGCCCCATAGAAACTTGGTCCTCATCATGGGACCCACCCATATGCCTGAATGGGATACATGATTGATGGTTGTACCCATAAGACAACACATGTACTTTCTAGTGTTCTTTTTCCTCACTAGAACACACATTTGGAAACATCCTAGAGGGTTTCACATCTTGATCACTAATCCAAGAAAAACATGATTAACTGTGGAGTTATAATCAGGTAGGCTCCGAAAAAGGAAGTTGCACATTGTTAATAGGAGTCATGTCATTTAGTCATTTAACCCTTTATCATTATGTGGTGTTACATTCACCCCCATTAGATCTAACCATCATATTTTGGGCCCTACATATCAACCAAGGTAGTGTACCACACTCATGTATGGGATCCACTTATGATAGAAAATGTCATAACTATGCCCCACTAACAGAACATACCCCTACCTTAACATGATTGTGGGGTCATGGCCCGCCAGGTACCACCTATTTCCCTATAGACATGTGGTCCCCAACTAGGGGCCCACCTACATGCCTAAACAGGTCATCTGACTAATAACATTCCCCATAGGTAAACAAATGTCCTTTCAAATGTTATTTTCCACACTCACACACACCTTGGGAAATTTCACAAAAGGTCACCCATCCTGATAACTACTTTAAGACAAACATGCTTAACTATCGAGTTCAAATCAAGAAGGCTTCTAAAAAGGTAGGTACACCTTACTGACATGAGTCATAACATTAGGTAATTTATCCCTTTATCATTTTAGGGTATTACATCAACTCATGTGAAATTTGATTAATTCCATCATTTATATAATAGTAATTACTCAAATTAATGATAAAAATTATTTAGTATAAAACATGAGAACTGAACATGACTTTCAGGAAAACAATTATGATTATTTATAACATGATATTATTAAACCAAATACATTGGGGGATGAAACTAGTAAATTGGAATGTTTGTTTCCAAGAAAACCCAGAAACCATAATGACCATCAATTAAAAACAATGTTAGTAAAACTAGATAACAGAGTAAAAACCAAAATAATTGTTAGAAATTTAGTATAATAGTCTTCCTCGCTATCCTAATTAGAACCCAGATGCATAAAAAATCTGTATTTGATGACTTTTTGATATTATAAATGAACCAAGGGTTGAATAAATTTAAAGTAAAAAATTGTGGGAATTAGTTGAAAACTCGTCAAATTTTCATTTAATTTGAAATAAATGGGTTTTTTAAAACAAACAATTAGACCATGGTGTAATAAAAAGAAATAAAGATAGAATGGTTTCCAATGAATATAATCAAGAAGAAGAAATAGATATTGAAGAAATATTTGATGATGTAGCTAGATAAAAGTCTATTAGAATCCTTTTAGAATATACATAATAGAAAACTTTTAAATTATATTAAATGGATGGAAATATATTTTTTTAAATAGTCTATTGTTATCTAGAACAACCTAATTGTTTTTACGATCAATATTTTCACAATTAATTGTTTATACTTACTATGGTTTATATGGACTTAAACCTTCTCAAAGGACGTGGTATGAATAATTATGTTCATTTTTTGTCAAATGGTTTTACATTAGTCATAGAAGAGAATTTTTTTTAAGAAAACTTCATTTTTTATTTTTTATAACTAAAAATATATGTTTATGAAGTAATTTTAATATCATCAAATAAAAATAGATGAAAGGAATTTTCGAAACATATGAATTTTTTTTAAACAAGTCTAATGGGTAAATTAAAATATTTTATATGATTTCATGTTTATCAAAGGGATTTCGAAAAAATATAAAATCAGATAAAATACATATTTTTCATACTCATAATTTTTGGATTTAAAAAAAGTTAGTATTACTCAACTCATATGATATACAATATAAAATTTGACTTAGAAAAACTGGAAAACTATTTAATAATTTGTTTTATAGAGGAATTGTGGGATTTTTGTTGTATCATATTGCTCGTATATGAGACATTATGTTTTCAGTATGCCTTTATGAAATATTTCAATATGATACAAATTAATCGCATGAAAATGCTACAATAATAATTTTATTATATTTAAAAGGATCAATAACCCTTTATCTTATAAAAAAACCCATGATTTTAATTTTATTTCATAATCAGATGCATAATATTCTAGATATAGATACGATAGGAAAATAACCTTTGGAAATTATCATTTTCATGGTAAATCTCTTATGTCATGGTCTGGTAATAAAAAACATTCTATAGAACTATCAATTTTTGAAGCTGAATATATTTTAATACGATGTTTTTTATCACATGTGTTGTGGATGAATCACCTTTTAATGTACTTTGGATTTTACTATAATCGTATTCTAGTCATATTTGATTCCAATAGTTCTATCAACATCTCAATGAATCCAATAAACCATCTAAGAACAGATTTCACTGATTTAATACACCATTTCATAAGAGATCAGACACATGAAAAATTATATCTAATTAGAATTTTTTTGGAATGAAAAAATTGTAGATATCTTTACTAAAACCTTGTTTGATGAATAGATTATATTAAATTAGAATTAAGGATGTTTCATTTTTCAATGTAATATTTTACTTTATTTCTACCATATATATAGTAGACCCTATATATGTATTATTTAAATAATATGTTGTGGTTTTATTTCATGTAAAGAATACATTTAATAGGTCACGTAACTTAAATTTAATAATAATTTCATTAAAAATACTACAAAACCCCTATATTACAATGAAAAAATACTGAATATGAACTCTATGTATGAAATGACTCACAAACCCATTGAATAATATTTCAATTTTCATTAACCCTTGATACCCGTTCCTCCATACCATTAAATACCACATCCACTTTACAAATGGTGAAAAAAATAGCTAAAAGGTGTTTCATCTAGCAAGAGAAAACATGAAAGGATATCCAAAAAAATTTATGTGGAAGATCTATTGATTTCAAATTGATCGATAGAATCAATATTCTAATAAATAATGTTTTCAACCAATAAGGATGCCAAAATGTTATTGATGCACCTAAAACCTTGAATGTATTCATGAAGTATGTTTTTTTCTTTAAATCAATCATTTTCAACTATAGTGACGATGAAGACCATATCACTACAACCATAAATCATAAAGAACTATTTATGACATTCATCAAGCGTGATAAAATGGTAAATGTACTATATTATGGATATCTATTTTTACAAACCTCTGTATCTTCCACTGATAGAGTAACTCTTATATAGATTATGAAATTTATTTTAAAAACTATTTTCATAGTAAAAAAGAATGTAAAGAACCTGATGTTAGAATAAACAATTCTGGTCAACTACTTTTAGTCCATAATCTGGCAATGAAATGGTGAGTTTGAGAAAAATCATTTTCAAGATGTTCTGTTAATTTTTTTTTGTGAATCAAAAACCAATGAATATAGCATGGTATATCATGAGATATGTGTTCCATTTATAGAATAAATCTCTCAATTTGTACCCATAATGAAGAATCCTAACACTATTTTTTACAAGTCTAGAAGGTGTTTTGGATATCAATGATGAAATATGATGTTAGGGTCCTACAAATCAGAATGCAATCATGTTGAGAAAAAGCAGCATACACAAGTTTTTTTCACCGAATAATTTAATAACTTTTTATTTAAAACCTAAATTAGTCCCCTTTCATCATTCTCTCATGTTTTTCATCAGAATATCCTTCATACTCCTGGCCCTTTAACTACTCCTTTTACCAATGAATTGATAACCATAACTGTCACACATATTTTCTCAATTTCTCAAGATAATAAAATCTCTGTAAGGTCAATATTGTATCTACTTCTTGTTTAGTATCACTCTAAATAAATGGAGATAAGGACTAATGAAATAATCATAATAATTATTTTCAAAGAATAATATCAATATAAGACCATTCATAATGTCATTGAGAATCAACCCATTCAATCAGAGTGTACTGAAGTCCAATAGAACAAGGTTTCTCTTATTCCACAAATATATCAGAATATTGTATTGAAAGATGATGAAAAGTCATTTTTTTGAAAGACAACATCAGATCCTATCACGAATGTAATTTAAAGATTACCCCTAAGAGGTCACATCTCTGAATCACATCACGTAGTAAGAAATATATGTAACCAGATGGCCCTAAAAGCTAACATTCAACAATTATGATTATTGGTACAATATTTATCAAAAAAACATTCCAAACGACCTCCTACAATAACTATTCTTAGTTTGGATGTTCAATTAAAAAAATCGAATTATCTAAAGATATTTATTCCATATCTTTATCTATCTATTATGTGTGAGGTGAAGCTATGAGAAGTGAATTATGCTAAAATATATAGATAACGGTTGTTGATGATGTATGAATATTACTAGTAGAAATTTACAATATACTAATAGTTCCAAATATATTTTTGTTATTCACTATAAAAAAGCGTGACAAAACTCATAAAAATTATCTAATAGTAATAAAGGATGTAAGTTTCATTGTAAAATTATTTCAAAGGATAGTTGACACATTGAAAAATAATTGTGGGTATTCAAAAAAGAATCTTGAAGTCCGTCATGAAAAAATGGTGACCAGTCATAGGAATTATTTAGTCGATGATGATTATGCTGGAATTGACACATTAGAAAAATCCTCATAAATAGTTGACCCTTATAAGGAAAAGTAATTTTTTTCTGTCATGGGTATTTTAAACAGTTAGTTTCAAGTCATAAGGATTCTGATAGAGAGTTCTATAAATAAGGGAGACCACCTGAATTTCATTTTATTTTTTTCACAATTGATATTGAAAGTTTTTAAAAATATTCTATATTTTTGAAATAATGAAATAGTCAAAATTATTGATTCTTGTGTGGAATCACTCTTTCAAATTCATGGATGATGGATAAATTATCCATATATTTATTATCAATACCCACATGTATCTTATCTTCTCAATGAAATCTTTGAGCCAATAGAGAATAAACCAAGGGAAAATCATGGGTTTGAAAAGAAAATATTTATTCATAGCTGAACTACCTTTAAAACATCCCATTTCTCATTAAGATAACTATTATTTAGAGAGTACATAATAGGTGGCATGCAACATTTAGTCCACACTGTTTAGGATTTCTCATGAATTTTTTGATCTTCTTGAAGTAGCGTCACTATTGTTAGTCGATGTTGATAATAAAATAGTAGATGCTTCACTTCCATCATCATTGTTACCTCATGAACAACCCACATCTAACAAGAAACCACCATGAAAAAGTTGTTTTTACCCCAATGCTCAATACTCATTCGTTATCAAAATCATAAAGTAAATTTCCCGGTGGATGGGAAATAAAAATAACATTTTAATATCCCACTCTTTATATCATCTAAACATATGCAAAATTTTATTTTATTAATATCTCTTTTTTTGTGATAGTAATATCATACATTATTTGTTTTGTCTTACTGATTTAAGATTCTATTTTATTTTATCATGGGATTTTTATATTATCTCTTTAAAAGACTTATTTTATCTTATGATTTCTATGCTATAGTTTTTCAATGAATCGTAAGGACTAATATTTTCTACCAAAACAATGATTATCAAAAATAGCATGTAATGTCCTGTAGTATCCAAGTATTTTTTTTAAATTATATTGAAATATTACTAGACTGCACATTTTGACAGAATGTGATTCCAAGGACTGGTAAGACCAGAATGAAATTCTATCCTTTTTTTGAGTTCACAGAAGTAAACGTGTGAGATTCATTTTCTATCTTCTGAACAAGTTCTTGGATAAAAAGTATGAGGTCCACATTGAACTCGGAACTCCATGATTCTCCTAGAAAGGGAATAACATTGACTGTAAATTTTTGGACAGAAAAATTATTTTCCCTCCATTTTTGTAAAATAATCAAATATAAATAAAAAGTTATTTTATTTCTTTTCCCCACCATTGAGTGGAAGACAGTATCACACTAGTGATTTCATGAGTGGATGATGAGATGCATTAAAATAAGCCCCATAATATCCCCTTAAGTCATTACATAACAGCTATGCTGTTTCATAAATGAAATAGTATAACGATGCAACATCATAGCATAACAGAAACGATGGGGCCTGTTCCCTTTTTAGTTGGCTAAAAAGTTGGAGAGATGGGAATTAAATCATGTTTGACTCCCTAACAAACCAAAAACATGTTTCCTCTCAAACAATGAATGAATAATTCCAGGGGAAATTCATCGACTTCCACATACCCCAAAGAAAAAATCTAGGAAGAAACAAATGACGTTGACCTCTTGAACTGTCAATGATGGAATGCTATGGAAAAAAACATAAAATAAGGTTGGGGTTTTTTAATTCATATTTCACCTTCTTGATTTAAATAACAAACGCAGATCAACCCATGAATAGTTTTATCGACATATCATCTGTTCTTGTGGGATAGTGACGTTTCTGGGATTTTTTTTCATGATTGATGTATTTTTTTAGAAATTTCATTCTGAAGCATCCCATGATTTGAACATTTAATGTAGAGTATGTGAGTCGACACAAAAAATGCACAAGCCCCACCGCCATGTGTGTTATTTAGTGAAAATTTACCAAAATTTTTGGAAAAAGAGTTCTAGACCATTGCAATGAAGGCTTCAGCCCTAATGTCATGCAGGCACAAAAGGTTGGAGAAATGGACCATTGGAGAATCTCTGGTGGCCTGTAGAAGGAACCGTTTGTGAATCGGTGCCAGCAGTAGGTGGCGATGGTCCGTGGTGGTGGCCACAGGTGGAGGGAAGCAACATGCCCCTCAGTGTGCCGCTGTGGTGGGGAAAGGGAAACCGGCATGGGCAGGTGGCTGGTAGGAGAAGAGGACCCATTGCACACTATGGAAATGTACCTGGATGTCGCAACTGACATCTGTAGGGCATGTTTGGCTGAGGTGTTGGTCGGGTTGATAGGTCGCATGATCCCCCAATACAACTGACCGAACTGGTCCGAGCTGCATTGGACCGACCAGGCCAGATGACCAGGTCTACCTGAGTGACCCAATTGTATTTTCGAGTACGTCTGTGTGAGTCAAACCATGATGGGGGAAAATGACCAGGTCGTCGAGCAGCCTGGGTTAGAATTTGACTGACCCACTAATATGGTCCTGGTTATTTCGGGTCACTGGGTGACCTGTAATATTATACTTACATCCAACCTGAGTTAGGACAAATGAGGCCCAAAGGTCCAGGAAGACATGAAGTGTCATGCGGGATACTAGGCTGGGATTGGTCAGGTTGGTTCGACCAAGTGGGACTGGGCCCATACGTTACCTGCCACTGTTTACAAAAACAATGATATCTATCAGACCCAGTGTCCAATTGTAAAACTGTCTACAACATGAGGACCCTTGAAATCAAGTGGTCCTTATGAGATACCCAGATGAGTTCTTATAGAGAATATCATATGGACGGGTTGATTGGACTCAAATCTAACCAGCCCCATTTTACACAAAATGTTCCTATCTAAGAGATTGGGCATCCGTTTGATGCACCGTCTTTTGCGTGATGACCCTTTTGATGATACAATTTTTTGGGTTACTCATTATAGGACATCATAGTGGTCGAATTATGGGAGATGGTTGGAAAATTATATCCTTTTGGAAATAGAGCTAGCTAAGTGCTAGAATCTAGTGGTAGGTTGTGATGTGATGAATGAAGAGATACCCTTTGTAGACCAGAATAAGAGTGGGTCATTGTTGATCAGAATAAGAGATACCCCTCTTAGAACAACATATGAGTGACCATTTTTGGATCAACATATGAGAGACACTTTAAGGATATGCAGTAGCACGACCCATCATAAATTATCCATATAGCAGCCCATTCTTGATCAGAGGCAGAGCGACCCTTCGTGGATCATCCGTAGGGAGACCCTTCGTGGATCAACAGTAGAGCCTCTCAATAGAATAAGATTATCTATATTTATAAATAATCATCATTATATCTTTAATTATGTTTTACTTGGTGTTAGCTTTGTCTTTTTTAATGTGCTTTAGATTGGGATCTTGCTTTGTGGGATACATCATTTTTGGAATTTTGCGAGACCCGAGTTGGTCTTGGGGTCCCCACTGAGTATTGATATTCTCACCCTTGCATGAGAACATTCCACACCCCTTGTGTATTTTGTAGACGATGAATAACTCTGACTGGGACCTTCGGGATACCGGGCTAGACAGTTTATGGAGGTGGATCGATAGATGTGGTGTGCTGCAGTGACATCCGATAGTGAGTTGTACCTACCCATTAGATAGGATCCTTGTAAAATGACCATTGGATGTTTTATATCTTTTTCGGTACTTTAATTTTAGTTGGGATTTCATTCTGGTCCCCTCTACTCTTATTTTACACCTTTTAATCTCAATTGTGGTACATTTTATAGGATTTATTACATTATTTTTTCATTTACTTTCACAAAGTATGGGATCTTTGTGTGTGTACAGGTTAAAAGGAAATTCCTTTAAATTTTGAGATATGTCATTCTAGTGCTAGTCTCCTCCTCCTTGCTTATATATGGAGAGACCACGTTAGTCACGACATGGGCCCTAGGGGATGGGTTGTGAAAAGTGGTATTAGAGGAATGTCGATTCAACAAGAAGAACTAATAGTCTATATTTTCAATGGGGGAAATATTGTTAGGTGTCTAGCGTTTATCTTTCAGTTTGGACACTATAGTATTGGTGTAGTGACTGAGGTATTCATAAACTAGGACCCTGCATTTTGATTTCAGACACAATACACGAAAACACTTGTTGCATGTGTTTTGGAATTTTTTTTATCTTGATCCCTTTTGAGTCATCTCACCAGGTATAACCTATTTAACATGTCACATCTATTATCCTACATGATGCCTCCATGAAGACAGATAGCCAGGATTCCACTTATAGATCATGACGATGGACCATAGATCTATGAGGTGTCAATGCAGGGACTATATACAATGATAAATTATTTGGGTGGTGTACCATTAGGACTACCGCACATAGATATGTTTTTTCTACCATCCCCACCAGCGGATAATGAATTCTTACTTATCTCACTACACGAGTTCTAAATATAGAGGTCTCTGAGGTTCAGTGGTGAGATAGATCCTCAGGTAGTTGAGGATTGGCTAGAGGAACTTACATGAGTTTTTCTCCTGGTAATGACTCTTGAAGTTGGTGGCCAAAAACCAACTACTTCGTACTTTATTAATTAATAAATGCCTTATCACATCTTGATTGTTCTTCTGCGTCACAATTCATGTGATAATTTCCTATGTATAGCCAATGCATTAAAGGGTTCTAGTGGATCCCAACTATGATGAGAACCTAAAGGTGCCATAACACTATTCTTGAATATATGTTCTATGGTCGGATGCTTTTATTTAAGGGACACAAATAATTCTGGCCGTTATGGGTGAGGACTCATAAAACATTGAGGCACCTTCTCATTGTGTGCGCCCTTGGTAAAATAATGGAGGATATTATGAGAACGAGCCCCATAAGTAGGAAATCCACATTTCATAATGTCATTGGATGTTTCTATCTGCGGACATGCGTGTTGGTCCTCAGACTTTAAGATTATTATTAATGGGTTTTACAACTCGCCCACTTAGATGTATTGACGAAAACTATGGGGACACATTGTTCACAATGAGGTAGGATACTTTGGGTGCGTCATGAGTGATACTTCATTAATAGATAATGTTAGAAAAGATTTTTCATTTCTATTCCATAACAGAAGTAGATATATTAGGCACCTTGATGGAATTGATATAGCCTAAATAAATAAATGGACATGGTGAGGAATAAGCATGTTCAATTCCAGAATGTCAAAGAATGAATAATCCAGAACAAGGGTTGATATCACTAGAATGCAACCCACTTGATTCGAGATATCGAGACAAAGGGATTCTATTACACAGTAACTATTCAGTGGAGGTGACACATCATTTCAGAATTAACTTATTTATCTATGGCTTTTGTGGTGTGTTTCAAGATTCTAACCCTGATCTTTAGGTAGGCTCTGCCTAATTCAACTGAGATAGATGCCTAGAAAGTCCCACACTATGTGTGGCCAAGTATCTTATTTAAATATTAATTTAACAAGTTGAATAAATATTATTCCTAATTTCAGTTTAATAATTATTTAAGGATGCCTGATCCCATTTATTTTGACACTAGTTCTTTGATAGAATATATTGTTGGTGAAATAATATATTTATTATCAAGTAATGCAATGATATTTATTATAGAAATAAATAGTCGTTATTCAAGGCCTATTAAATGTGGTGGGGGAAATAATGAAAACTGGAAAAACAAAAGTACACACTGTGTATATTAAATAAACCCACCATATATTTTTTTGGGAATTTATGAGATATAATAATATTTATTTAATTAAATAATATTAGGTGTAATTCACTGGGAGTATTTTAGGTACTAGTCATAGTCAACTGTTATTAATAGACATGTGGTATTACTACGAATTAAATGATAAGAATAAAATATTTTGGGTACATAATTAATTTTATTATTCTATATAATTAAAAATCCAAATTATATATTTCTCATTAGCCTAGCCATTTTTGGTGGTTGTTCATAGTGGATCTAGAGAAAGCTCTTAAGCCAAGAGAGAATCCATTTTCATCCAAGAACTCTCTCATCATACAAGAGAGAGAGATCCTCATCCACTAGATTAAGGTGATCTAAGGCAGACATCGCAAGAAAAGGATATTCCCTAATAGAACCCATAGATCCCTTTGGATATTTACAAAGATATATGAATCACGTGTGGTTCACCACTAGAGGAATCCTACACTTGGATTCCACAACTTAATGACAGATCACAATGGATCGGGACAGAAAACATCAATGAAGAAATTATTCCATCATGGTAATTATTTTCAATTAACTAATTTAATTATAACCAACATATGATGATCATATCTATGGTTCCAGGACTCTCCTTTTTTCTTTTTCATTCTATGTTCTATTCCAAAGATTCATTATTTTATTATCGTGACAGATCTCAGATTGATCATTGTTACCACTAAAATTAAAGTTGGGTACACGCACCCACAAGATTTTGTTATGCCTGGAAACTACTAGTGGAATCAATGTTGTAATATTGATGATTATAATTATTTAGTTTTTCGTTGGTGATTTACTCATTTAATAATTTAGTTGTTTCAATTCATTGTAACTGTTTATCAAATCAAAATCCCGAGATCTGTTCCTTCTCTCTCATTTATTTTTCACCTTATAGAAACGAATGTTTATTTTAATTTTGATGAAAATAAAATAGAGAATCTCATTGGGATGTTCCAGACGTTCTAGACAATACAAAACCAGAATACACCGTGTGTATTCAGCCGTACATTGCGTGTAGTCTAAGTTCAATGCATCGTACTGGTCCGCCAAATCAGGTTGTGTGTTGGAGTATTTCTAATTCTAAAATTACACCATGTTTTGACCACGAATAGGTGGAACACAGTTTCAGGATTACATTCAATGTGGTCTACTAAACACTGTGTGTAGTCTCTTTGGTTTAGGGTTAGACTGTGTACCCCGTACACAACTTGCATGACTGTAAACCATGTAACGCAGATACTACACAACGTGTGTCCCACTGAACACGTCGTGTATTATAAAATATTTCCAAAGTACATATACACGCTATGTCCCCAGACGTGTACTTTTTATGGGATGGGAGCAAAATTACACACCGTTTAGTAGGAACTAGACGTCGTGTACACATCCAAACTACGCAGATTTATTAAAATGTATTATTATATTTTACAAACCCTTTATATTTTTACCACAGTGATGGTGTAAATATAATTAAAAACACATGATAGGTGTTATATATATATATATTTGTCAAAATTAACATTTTCTTAATGTTCGTTTCCACTCATTGGGTAGTTACAAATGGTAATTCCCTGGGTTTCCTCCAAGGTACAAGTTATGTACACATATAATTTCAAATGAATTTATTTGTATAAAATTACGATTTATGATAATCTCATGGAATTTAAGAAAAAGGGTTTAAGATAAAAGGATTGATTAATTAAAGATAATTAATTGATCTGAGCATAATTTATCTTAAACAAGAATGACTAATGAATTCAATTCTAGTTTTATTTATGCATAAATATCCTTGTGTGGTTGGATGATAATGAGATAGACCAAGACCATTGTATATGAATGGCTTCTTTTAATTTAAGTTTATTTTCCTATGATCCTTCTCCTCATTAATATATTGGGCATGCATTCCCAAGTATTGATTTTGGTGAACACTATTTTAACCCTCACCTATGTGTGAGATAAAATCATATGTAATGGATGGAGCTCCCATGATAGTGGAGGCGGATCAGGTTAGGATCCGTGTTGAAACCAATCCAAGGAGATACAAATGTGTACAGGTGGAAATCTGTAAACATGATCCCAAAAGGATCATGGTGTTTCTCCCCTTGGACTTGGGATAGTTTATACAATTCTATATAAACTATCCAAAAGGACAATATCACGATCATAGAATTTATTTTATTTCTGCCAATTGCATGGTTTATTTATTTTGGGTGTGTTGTCATGATCACACAATTAATTAATTAAAAAGCTCAAAATATAGAACTAAAATAAGACCGACTTATGTGTACAATATTATCATAGACATGGTTAATCACTTAAGTATACCCCAATTAATGTTAACAAGAATTTAATCACCGATAATAAAATGGAAATTTATGTATAAAGATAAAATCCCTCAATGAAAATATCAAGTCGGTATTGCCTTCCCTTATCATGGTTAGAATCGAACAATAGTTAAAATTACTTGACCAACCCTTGTTGTGGTGATGTATATTATCGAGGTATTATAATACAAGGTTTTGGGTTGACATGACTTGGTTTGCATCAAGGGTTGACTGCCACAACAAGACTTGTTGTGACCAAGAGCCAAAGGCTGAGGAAATCCAAAATATAAGGATTTCAGGATTGGGGAGTCCACTCAGAAGATCATGGAGCTGCGAGTTAATGCAATTTTCATTTAGAATACCAACTTAAAACCCTTAAACTTTCTGGAAAAATTCATCTTAGTGTAATGAAAAGGGAAATATGGATCCTTGATACTATAATATTTAGGAAATAGAATATTCTAAAGTCAATGGTACGGGCTATTGGATTTTGATAAAATAGGGGGAGACTAATAAGTACTAATTTAATTATTTGTCTATGTTTTATCATAATAATGTACTAAAAAATTTATCATCTTAATTTTTAGAAATGGTTAGAAGAATTATTTCAATAATAAAATTGTGAACCATACTCGAGAAAGAAAACCTTCTAACTTGCACCAATTTCCATGAGTGGCAGAGGTGTCTATGCGTCATCCTTCACCATGGGAGGAAAATGTATGTGCTGTAAGATCTTGTTCCTGTTTCTCTTGGGGAAGAGGCCAATGATGCTGAACTATATATCTATAAGAAATATATGGATGATTCCACAAATGTCCAATGTTTCATGCTATCGTCCATGTCTAATGTGATCTTGAAGAAACATGGAAACAATGTCGTGTATAACTTGATATCTCGCCTTAAGGATATCTACCAAGAGAAGTTGGGACATTAGAGATATGAGATCTTCAAAGCTTTGTTTACAACTAATCTTGGATTTTCTGCACCAACTGGTCCTTATGTAGTCAATATTATTGGCTACATTGAACACTTGGACATCTTAGGGATTATGTTCTCGGATGAGTTGCATAAAGATCTCATCCTATCATAACTTCCCAAGACATTATCTCACTTTATTTCCAACTATAACATGAGAAACGGTGAGAAGAGTATATTAAAACATCTAAAAATAATTCACAAGGTAGATAAGGACATGGGGCATGACAAACCCGCAGTCGTTATGGTGAATAAGAAAAGAAAGGGCAAGGAAAAGGGGCCAAGGACTTATAAACAGTCTGAAGCCCCTGAGCATCGTCCTTCCAAGAGGGGAAGATCTAGAGGCAGGGTATAGAATGAGAGGCGGTGTGTTTTTCATGTGGAAAGCCAGGCCACTAGAAGATGAATTGCAACCATAAGTGTGGGGACACTAATGGTTCTTTCATTATTGAGTGTAATCTTTAAATTTATACACATTTGATATTACATACAACTTGTGGGTATCACATCTGTATTCCAATGCATGAACCATGTTGATTTAGAATAATTTCTAGAGGAAATGTAACACCCCAAGCTTCTACGGTACGCTTCTCTTTGAATAATGTGATAGCATGTGTTGTACGCAACACCGAGTTCTAACACACCATAACCAATCAAACTAGCCGTTATGAATAGTAATACCTAATTTTTGAAATTATATATATTTTATATTTCAAAATGGACTTCATTTTTGGATTCGGAATATCTAATTTAGCCTAAGGTGAAATTTTGGTACTTTTCGGATAACTTTCATATTTTGATGAATAGTGAAAATTAATAAATTTTAATTAAAAACAACTTTTTTAATCAAAATAATTAATAGTGATAAATTGTGAATTTTAGTATTTTTAAAGTATATTTATAATATATTTTTACCATTTAATATAATGTTGGTCATTGTACATAATTTTACAATTAAATCGAACGTAAACAAGTGTCAATCTTTTGATAGTTATTATCTCTTAAAAACACTCTTTTTGTTTTGACAGCGGGAATTAATTTTAAATTAATTTCTGCCACTTATGTGTTTTGAATTTAGTAAAATGGATTCCATATTTGGAATCAGGATGTTCAAATTGTGTAAATAGGTAACTTTTATTTTTAGACATTTTGAATAATTACTGCGGTAAATATTTTATTTTCCATGGTTAAGGGTAAATCCAGTAAATAAGGGTTAAAAAATAATATTATAATAATACTAAATTACCCTAAAACGTGTCTTAACCCTATTTTTTGATACATGGTCGACCATGGACATCTTTGGGTCGATTTTGGGACCCCATGGATCCACTTGTAAGTGATAATGACTCTTTATTTTAATTAAGTTAAAATGAATACAAAAATGACACAAGCATATATCTTTTAGAAAAACAATTTTTACATAGGGTTATATATGTTGGATTATCGATTATAAATATTCATTAGAAATATAAAAAGATTTCCTACATAATTATATTTTATTTATAATTTTTAGACATTAAATAGTTTATTTTATTTATGACACAATGATGATGCAGTAATTACTATAATAGTGAAAAATTAAAATAATTGATATTATAAATACCCAAATAAATATAATATGAAACTTTTAAGGAATTAAACTAATTTTCTAGGATAATATGATATATTAGGATTGATTTAATTGACTTTTTTTGAAGTAATCAATCTTTTATGAGTTTCACAAAAATCAACTATTGAATAGTGTCAAAATTGACATAAAAGAGTTCTTAAAACAAATATTATATTATTAATTGATATTAAATTCCTAAAAATCTAAGGTTCAGCCAAGAGACTTATATCATGATAGGTTCATCATTAATGGACCACTTGGGGGGTCTTTTAGATGTATATAGTAAGTTTATTAACCATATTATATAAAAATACAAAGAGACATTGTAAAAGTGAAACTAATTAACTTAGAGTTAATACTTAAAGATAAGGTTAATATAAGTACCCAAAACTGTCTAAATTCTATTGGTTGAGTGGTTTTAGACCTATCCCCACCTTAACCTTTGAATAATAAACTTTGGATCCATTAGAAACCGAATATGAATTTATTATAAATTAATATTTCTAGCTTTTCCAAAGGTGCCCCTCACCCCTCTTATAAAAGGGCACTCCTACTTCCCATTTATTCACACCATAAAAGCCTTTTGGTTCGGCCAAACTCTGCCCAAATACTCTCCCAACATACCTCAATACAACCTAGAGGCCTTAGTTTGATCAGAAAGCCAACCTAAGGAGACCTTTTGATCAAATCAAAAGGAAGAACCCGAAGAAGAGGAAGTTAACCAACCCCATCCAAGGAAAAGTACAAGGTAAAGGTTATTTCACAATCTCTTCATTATCCGAGGTTGTTTATATGTAATAATCTATTGGGATCTCTTTATCATCCACATCCATATTTTCTTAAAAATGTATTTCAAATCATTTTTTATTATTTACAAGAATATGGGTTAAAGTCATTTATACCCTTGGTTGACTTGTTATAAGAGGTTTATAAAGGAATCTTTCCGTCGTTTTCAAACAAGGTCCTTTTTAGCCTTCTCGACAGAATTAAGGTAAGAATGTTTTTTTAACTTATACGGCGGGTGCGGCTATTTTATGCCGTTATAAAATCTTCAAAGCTTCCCTTACAAGCATATAAGATTATTTTCAAAGAAATTTTTTTATTTTATATGGATCTTAAATGATTTTAAAATAAAAGGAGATATTTCTTTAAAAAGAATTTTGATTTCATCTATGTCAACATCCTTTGATGGATTTAAGATTATTTGAAGTTGATTTATTATGATACAAAACTTCTATATTGTATTGAAGGTTTTGTGATATGTTTGACTGTGGATGTGCTATTTTTATACCATTCATAGTTTATGGTGAAAGTATTGACATTTGGTATACTAGTTTTAATACGAATGTTTATGTTATGTTTAAATCTTTTCATATGGGAATGCATTGGACTTAATATGTGACGGGTGGAGCCCGCTATAGCTCCTCGATGCATCGGTAGGTCTCATGAGACAAACTAGTGTCTTGGCATAAGGCCTTGACAAAATCTTATTTGTAGTCTTGGCACAAGGCCTTGGCTATGTGGTTATGATAGTCTGGCATTATGCATTCCAACATTATGAAAGTGGTTATTGATTTTTGCATGTGATTATTCGACTAGTAGAATATCCATGTGAATAAGTAAATGGAAGTATTTCATTTTATTTATGCCATACCATGTTGAAAGTTCATGTTTGAAAGGCTTTTGTTTTAGTTATACATTGCCTTAAATGTTTATTCTTATTTATGAAAGTTTCCGCTATATTGTTATCCTTACTGGGCATTTGAGCTCACCCCTTTTCTATGTTTTATTTTTTCCCAGGAAGTGAAGAAGTAAATTATGAATGACCTGCAGGGATATTATGTGGGGATATGAGTGTGGATTATGGAGACATTATGTTGTTGGAGTAGTTTTTCATTTTATTATGTAATGTAAAACTTATGAATAGATCTAGTGTTTCCAAGGCTACTAAACCAATCGGTCATTCAAGATTTGATCTTTCTTGTGATCATGCCAATGTTATGTAATAATGCACCGACTCTGGGTAACTAGGGTCGGGGCATTACAGTTGGTATCAGAGGAAGTTTAGTACAAACCTTGGAAGCTAGATTTAGATAAACTCTGATTACAGCACGTAGACCTAAGATGAACTTTGAGGATTAATATAGAAGAACTTCCTAGAATTTTGGTATTGTAGAGATTTTGTGAGTTTTCTGAACAATACATACCTGTCTGGATACGAGCAGGTATAGGTGGCTCTGGCACAGATGTACCTAGGGGTAAAACCCGAAAACACCGCTTTGAGCTAGACTTGAACAGGAACTGGTGCACGACAACGGGCCTTGCTGCACTCTTGGTTACGACACTCCCGGGTGATATGCTTAGGATAACTCTCATTTTCATTACAAATCATTTTGAAGGGATTATGAGTATATACTTCCTCAAAGAAAACATTCTTATGATTATGGATTATATCCATAAATAGTTCAATTTATGTGAAGTGTTTTATAAGTATGGGATTATGTATTTTGATTCATAAACTGATCTAGTTTATGCCATTGTTTAGAAATGGCGCCTAGTGGAAGAAATGGAAACCGTATCAATGCACGCACTCCATGTAGGGATTTATCTCCTGCTCAAGATAATTATAGTGGGGTTGGTGATGCAACTGGTGCCGATCAGCTAATCACCATACTGGGACAACTTACACAGGTTATGAATAATAACCTTACCCGTATGGAGCACCCTGATCCACAGCGTGGAGGATCAATGTTAGATCGATTCATGAGGCAACAACCACCAACGTTCAATGGGAGTATAAATCCCTTAGTAGCTGAGCAATGGATATTTTCCCTAGAGAAAATATTTCAGGCTTTGGGGAGCAGTGAAAGGGAAAAAGTTATCATGGCAGTTTACCGCCTCACTGGAAATGCTGATCAATGGTGGTCATTGATTCAAAATACGAAGGAAGATGAGGAAGTATCAAATATGGAATGGAGGGAGTTCAAAGATCTGTTTTTAGAAAAATACTTTCCTCGCGACCATCGAGCAGATATGGAAAGGAAATTTCTGAGTTTGAGACAGAAGGAGGATGAGAATGTCACAAAGTATGAGGCTAATTTTACAAGGTTAGAAAGGTATGCTAGAGATTATATACGTAACCCAAGAAGTAAGATTGATCGTTTCTTTGATGGGTTAAAACCATTTCTCCATCGAGCATTAGTCTCACAATCCTTTTCATCGTACGAAGACATTGTCTCATGTGCTATCAAGACCGAAAAGGAATTCTCAAAGTCTTATGACTTTAAAGCAAAGCAAGAGAAGAAGAGACCTGCTGATCAATCTGGGAATGGAAATAAGGGGAAGAAGGGAATGGTTGAATATCCATCTTGTGGTAAATGCGGGAAGAAACATCATGGTACTTGCTTGAAGGGAATGGGAGTGTGTTACAAGTGTGGTGAAAAAGGCCACCAAGCTCGTGATTGCAAGGGGAAGAAGGAAGCTACCAACGTTCAGTGCTACAATTACAGGGAGATGGGGAATTATGCAAATGCATGTCCTAAGCGTCAGGAGAACTTACCTCAGAAAAGGCCAAGGGATCAAGGCCAGGCTTATGCTATCACTACTGCAGAGGTAGAAGATCCAAAAGACGTGGTGGCGGGTAATTTAATGGTTTCCTCAAGTTTAGCAAATGCATTATTTGATTCTGGATCATCGCATTGTTTCATATCTTCCCAGTTTGCTAAGAAAATTAGATATTTCCAATTTTATGTAACAAGGGAGTTGTCAGTTAAAACTCCTAAGGGAAGTATCATTGCAACAAAGTTTTGTGAATCAGTCCCCATTAGAGAACATAAATGTCCGTTATCTGCTGATCTCATCATCATACCTATGATTGAGTTTGATATAATCCTCAGTATGGACTGGCTTTCGGACTATGATGCGAATATTTATTGTAAGAAGAAAGAGGTTACGATTCTTGATGATAATGATAAGGAACACCTTATCTTTAGAGCAGAATCGTCACCACCTAATTTTTATTTAGATCCACCCCCATTAGCTCAACTTAATTCAATTATTGGGGAGGAAGAGAATGAAATAACTGTCGGTGAGGAAAGGAATGTTCAAATAGAGGATGTACCTGTTGTGAAAGAATTTGTAGATGTATTTCCGGAAGATTTACCTGGACATCCTCCAGAACGAGAAGTTGAGTTTTCCATTGATTTAATTCCTGGATCAAGGCCTATATCGAAGACCCCTTACAGAATGGCTACTGTACAGTTAGTCGAACTAAATAAACAACTAGAGGAATTGAGTAATAAAGGATTTGTTCACCCTAGTGTTTCTCCATGGGGAGCCCCTGTTCGTTTTGTTAAAAAGAAAGATGGATCTATGATGATATGTATCGACTACAGGTAGATCAATGCTATAACGATAAAGAACAAGTATCCCCTACCTCGTATTGATGATTTATTTGACCAACTACATGGAGCTCAATTCTATTCAAAGATTGACCTTCGATCTGGATACCATCAGTTGTGTGTGAAGAAGGAAGACATTCCGAAGACAGCATTTCGAAGCAGGTACGGGCATTACGAGTTTACTGTAATGCCGTTTGGATTGACTAATGCACCCTCTGTATTCATGGATATGATGAATAGATTTTTCAAGGAGTATCTTGATGAATTTGTGGTAGTATTTATTGATGATATCTTGGTATACTCCAAAACCTACGAAGATCATGAAAATCACTTGCGCATTATCTTGAAGACTCTGAGGAGGCATGAATTATATGGGAAGTTTAGCAAGTGTGAATTCTGGATTCAGGAGATTTCTTTTCTTGGCCATATTGTCTCTAAAGATGGAATCTATGATGATCCTTCTAAGACCAAGGCAATCCAAGAATGGCCAGCACCTACGAGTATAACTGAGGTACGCAGTTTTATTGGTTTGGCAGGTTATTATCGACGTTTCGTCCAGAATTTTTCCCGATTGGCTAACCCATTAACGAAGCTCACACGTAAAGGGGTTAAATTTGTTTGGACAAAAGACTGTGAAGAATGTTTTGAAGAACTGAAGAAAAGATTAGTCAATGCTCCTATATTGACTCTACCATCGGGGAATGATGGGTTCATTATTTATAGTGATGCATCGAAGAAAGGACTTGGTTGTGTCCTTATGCAGAATGATAGAGTTATTTCATATGCATCACGACAGTTGAAAATTCATGAACAAAACTATCCTACTCATGATCTCGAGTTAGCATCTGTGATCTTTGCTTTGAAGATATGGAGGCACTACCTCTATGGTGAAAAATGTGAGATTTATACTGATCACAAGAGTTTGAAGTATATTTTCTCACAAAAATAACTCAACATGAGGCAAAGGAGATGGCTTGAATTACTCAAGGATTATGATTGTACGATACACTACCACCCGGGGAAGGCAAACAAGGTGGCAGATGCTTTGAGTAGAAAAGGCCATGGAGTTTCGAACAATATGAGAATTGAAAGGGATCCAATTTTCATGGATCTAGTGAAGATGGACATGGGAATAACCAGGGAAGGTGAAACATCAATGCTTTTTCAAATGGTTTCCAAACCATCTTTACTAGATAGGATTTAGAGTTCTCATACTGATGATGAAGAATTTCAAAAGAAGATTAAAGCTATGAATGATGGGAGATTGAGAGACTTTGTTTATGAAGATGGAATTTTGAAATTCGGGAAGAGACTTTGTGTTCCCGATTTACCTGATCTAAAAAGGGAATTGCTAGATGATGCTCATAGTTCCAATTTCTCTATACAGCCTGGGAGCACAAAAATGTATAGAGATTTGAAAGAACATTTTTGGTGGGACAACATGAAGAGGGAGATTGCTGATTTTGTGTCAAGATGTATGGTTTGTCAACAAGTGAAAGCTGGAAGGCAACAGCCTGGAGGAGTCATGCAACCTCTTCCCATACCAGAGTGGAAATGGGACAATATTACGATGGACTTTGTCATGGGGCTACCAAAGACTCCTAGAAGGAACGATGCAATATGGGTTATTTTTTATCGTATTACCAAGTCAGCACATTTTCTTGCTATAAGAGAAGATCTTCCCCTGGAACGTCTAGCAAGACTATATATTAATGATGTTGTGAGACTTCATGGAGTACCCCTATCGATTGTTTCTGATCGTGATTCCCGTTTTACTTCAAGATTCTGGAAAAGTCTTCAGAAATCCCTGGATACTGAACTTCATTTGAGCACTGCTTACCACCCTCAGACAGATGGACAATCAGAACGGACTATTCAGACCTTAGAAGACATGTTGAGATCTTTCTCACTTGACTTTCAGGGTATGTGGGATCAATATTTACCACTTGTAGAATTTTCCTATAACAATAGCTTCCATTTGAGTATTCAGATGGCACCATATAAAGCGTTATACGGAAAGAGATGTCGTACACCAACCTGTTGGGATGACGTTGGTGAAAGAAAACTTGTAGGCCCAGAACTGGTGGAGGAAACGGTGGAAAAGGTGAAATCAATCCAAAATCACATCAAAGCAGCTCAAAGTAGGCAGAAGAGCTATGCCGATAATCGAAGGAAGGATTGGGAATTTTAAGTCGGTGATCATGTTTTCCTGAAGGTATCTCCGTGGAAGGGAGTCATACGTTTTGGTAAGAAAGGTAAATTGAGTCACAGGTACATCGGGCCTTTCGAAATTCTGGAACGAATTGGGGTTGTAGCTTACCGATTGGCAATGCCGCCAAGTCTCTCCAAAGTTCACGATGTGTTCCACGTATCTATGTTGAGGAAATACATGCCTGATCCAACGCATGTACTCACCTATGAGGAATTAGAACTGGAACCTGATCTTTCTTATTGTGAAGAGCCCATCAGGATTCTTGATACGAGAGAACAAGTACTGAGAAACCGGACGATGCCTCTGGTAAAAGTTTTGTGGAGAAACCATAAGATGGAAGAGGCAACGTGGGAACCCGAGGAACTTATGATGAAGAACCACCCGAATCATTTCATGTGATAAGTATTCTAGAAATTTTGAGGACGAAATTATTTGAAGGAGGGGAGAATGTAACACCCCAATCTTCTACGGTATGCTTCCCTTTGAATAATGTGATAGCATGTGTTGTAAGCAACACCGAGTTCTAACACACCATAACCAATCAAACTAGCCGTTAAGAATAGTAATACCTACTTTTTGAAATTATATATATTTTATATTTCAAAATGGACTTCATTTTTGGATTCGGAATATCTAATTTAGCCTAAGGTGAAATTTTGGTACTTTTCGGATAACTTTCATATTTTGATGAATACTGAAAATTACTAAATTTTAATTAAAAACAACTTTTTTAATCAAAATAATTAATAGTGATAAATTATGAATTTTAGTAGTTTTAAAGTATATTTAGAATATATTTTTACCATTTAATATAATGTTGGTAATTGGAAATAATTTTACAATTAAATCGAACATAAACAAGTGTCAATCTTTTGATAGTTATTATCTCTTAAAAACACGCTTTTTGTTTTGACAGCGGGAATTAATTTTAAATTAATTTCTGCCACTCCTGTGTTTTGAATTTAGGAAAATGGATTCCATATTTGGAATCCGGATGTTAAAATTGTGTTAATAGGTAACTTTTATTTTTATACATTTAAAATAATTACTGCGGTAAATATTTTATTTACCATGGTTAAGGGTAAATCCGGTAAATAAGGGTTAAAAAATAATATTATAATAATACTAAATTACCCTAAAACGTTTCTTAACCCTATTGGTTGATACATGGTCGACCATGGACATATTTGGGTCGATTTTGGGACCCCATGGATCCACTTGTAAGTGATAATGACACTTTATTTTAATTAAGTTAAAATGAATACAAAAATGACACAAGCATATATCTTTTAGAAAAACAATTTTTACATAGGGTTATATATGTTGGATTTTCGATTATAAATATTCATTAGAAAGATAAAAAGATTTCCTACATAATTATATTTTATTTATAATTTTTAGACATTACATAATATATTTTATTTATGACACAATGATGATGCAGTAATTACTATAATAGTGAAAAATTAAAATAATTGATATTATAAATACCCAAATAAATATAATATGAAACTTTTAATGAATTAAACTAATTTTCTAGGATAATATGATATATAAGGATTGATTTAATTGACTTTTTTAGAAGTAATAAATCTGTTATGAGTTTCACAAAAATCAACTATTGAATAGTGTCAAAATTGACATAAAAGAGTTCTTAAAACAAATATTATATTATGAATTGATATTAAATTCCTAAAAATCTACGGTTCGGCCAAGAGACTTATATCATGATAGGTTCATAATTAATGGACCACTTGGGGGTCGTTTGGATGTATATAGTTAGTTTATTAACCATATTATATAAAAATACAAAGAGACATTGTAAAAGTGAAACTAATTAACTTAGAGTTAATACTTAAAGATAAGGTTAATATAAGTACCCAAACCTTTCTAAATTCTATTGGTTGGGTGGTTTTAGACCTATCCCCACCTTAAACTTTGAATAATAAACTTTGGATCCATTAGAAACCGAATATGAATTTATTATAAATTAATATTTCTAGCTTTTCCAAAGGTGCCCCTCACCCCTCTTATAAAAGGGCACTCCTCCTTCCCATTTCTTCACACCTTCAAAGCTTTTGGTTCGGAAAAACTCTTCCCAAATACTCTCCCAACATCCCTCACTACAACCTAGAGGCCATAGTTTGATCAGAAAGCCAACCTAAGGAGCCCTTTTGATCAAATCAAAAGGAAGAACCCGAAGAAGAGGAAGTTAACCTACCCCATCCAAGGAAAAGTACAAGGTAAGGGTTATTTCACAATCTCTTCATTATCCGAGGTTTTTTATATGTAATAATCTACTGGGATCTCTTTATCATCCACATCCATGTTTTCTTAAAAATGTATTTCAATACATTTTTTATTATTTACAAGAATATGGGTTAAAGTCATTTATACCCTTGGTTGACTTGTTATAAGAGGTTTATGAAGGAATCTTTCCGTCGTTTTCAAAACAAGGTCCTTTTTAACCTTCTCGACAGAATTAAGGTAAGAATGTTTTTTTTAACTTATACGGCAGGTGCGGCTATTTTCCGCCGTTATAAAATCTTCAAAGCTTCCCTTACAAGCTTATAAGATTATTTTCAAAGAAAATGTTTTATTTTATATGGATCTTAAATGATTTTAAAATAAAAGGAGATATTTCTTTAAAAAGAATTTTGATTTCATCTATGTCAACATCCTTTGATGGATTTTAAGATTATTTGAAGTTGATTTATTATGATACAAAACTTCTATATTGTATTGAAGGTTTTATGATATGTTTGACTGTGGATGTGCTATTTTTATACCATTCATAGTTTATGGTGAAAGTATTGACATTTTGTATGTTAGTTTTAATACGAATGTTTATGTTATGTTTAAAACATTTCATATGGGAATGCATTGGACATAATATGTGATGGGTGGAGCCCGATATAGCTCCTCGATGCATCAGTAGGTCTCATGAGACAAACTAGTGTCTTGGCACAAGGCCTTGACAAAATCTTATTTGTAGTCTTGGCACAAGGCCTTGGCTATGTGGTTATGATAGTCTGGCATTATGCATTCCAACATTATGAAAGTGGTTATTGATTTTTTCATGTGATTATTCGATTAGTAGAATATCCATGTGAATATGTAAATGGCATTATTTCATTTTATTTATTCCATACCATGTTGAAAGTTCATGTTTGAAAGGCTTTTGTTTTAGTTATACATTGCCTTAAATGTTTATTCTTATTTATGAAAGTTTCCGCTATATTGTTATCCTTACTGGGCATTTGAGATCACCCCTTTTCTATGTTTTATTTTTTCCCAGGATGTGAAGAAGTAAATTATGAATGACCTGTAGGGATATTATGTGGGGATATGAGTGTGGATTATGGAGACATTATGTTGTAGTAGTAGTTTTTCATTTTATGATGTAATGTAAAACTTATGAATATATCTAGTGTTTCCAAGGCTACTAAACCAATCGGTCTTTCAAGATTTGATCTTTCTTGTGATCATGCCAATGTTATGTAATAATGCACCGACTCTGGGTAACTAGGGTCGGGGCGTTACAGGAAATGTGGATCTTAATGCTTCCAATGGCATGAGGAAAGTGGAATTGGCCATTGGATATTACCACATCCCTTTGGTAAATGGGAAGATTTTGGTTTTACATAACTGTTATTATGTTCCTAGTGTTACCGAAAACATAATTGTTGTATCATGTTTGGATATGGATGGATTTATATTCAACATTTGAAATAATGGTTGCTTCTTTTATAAGAACAACGTATTTTATGGTATGGTGCAATTAAATAAAGGTATTTATGTATTAAATTATGAAAACCAAGTGTTGGAAATCTATAAAGAAAAATATCACAACACTCATACATCATCTAGTTGTGGCATCACCGTCTCTATCATCTAAACGAGAAGCACTTGAAAAATCCCTGCCAAGATGGATATTTGGACTCTACTGAGTTATACCACATGATATATGTCACACATGTTCACAAGATAAAATGACCAAGCCACCTTTCGGTGGACACGGTGAGAGGACCACCGAGCTTCTAGGATTATTGCACATAGATGTGTGTGGACCATTTCTAGTAGAATCTTGATGCGTATATTCTTACTTCATTACTTTTACTGAACATTTGAGTATATATGGATATTTCTACTTAATGAGGTATAAGTCATAATCCTTAGATTAATTTAAGGAATTCAATAATTAAGTAGAAAATCATCTTAGTTAGAAGATAAATATGCATCGATTGGATCAAGGTGGAGAATATCTAAAGCAAGAGTTCATCGATATGCTATGGGATTCTTGGATTCGATCTCAGCTCACACCTCCTTATGCACCACAGTGTAATGGTATTAGTTAAAGGATTAATCACACCTTATTGGGCATGGTGAGGTCGATGGTGAGTCATACAGATCTTCTATTATCCTTTTGGGGATATTCATTACAGACATCTGCATACACATTAAACCAAGTACGAAATATGGCCGAAAATGGAATTACCTCAGAGTTATGGAATAGAAAAAATCATATTTTTCCACAGCCATGTGTATGGGGATGTATGAAATTTGATAACGCCTTATTAGGAAACAAACTAGCACCACGAGGCACGAAGTGTATCATTATAAGATATCCAACGGAAATGAATGAATATTACCTATATAATAATTCAATGAAGAAAATGACCGTCGCCAGACAATTATTCTTTCTTGAGAGGGAGAACATCCTCAAAAAGGAGAGTGGGAACAAGATTGACTTCGAAAAATTTGACGCTCAATATACACACGATTTGGTACAAGAAAAAGTTCCATAGTTCCACATGGAAGAGTTTCTAGAAACACTAGTACTACATTGGAGTCGAGATAGGTAAGATAACTATAGATATTTTGTTTCCTAGTCACTGAGATTGGTGAATCATTATTTTTGGACAATGATGAAACTCTTTCCTAAAAGGAAGCAGTAGAATTTTCCAAAGTTTCTGGATGGCTAGAAGCTATAAATTCTGAGATGGATTCCATGTTTCAAAACCATGTTTGGGTTCTGGTTGATGAGCCAATTGATGTAAAGATTTTTGGATGCAAATGGGTATTCAAGGGAAATCTGGACATGGAAGGTCAATTTAGCACTTATAAAGGATAGTGGCTAATGTATTTAGACAGTGTTATAGAATTAACTATGATGAAACATTCTCACCATTTTCTGTGTTTAAATCCATAAGAATTATTCTTTCCAAAACATCTCACCATGACTACGAGATTTAGAAAATGGATGTCCAAACAATAATCCTTAACAAGAACCTTCAAGAAGATGTCTCTATGAAACAACGAGAGGGTTTTGTGACACCGGGTGAATCCAAATGGGTTTACATGTTATAGAAATCCATTTATGGATTAAAGTAAGAATCCAGGTCATGGAACATTTGATTTGATGAAGCCGTAAAGGGATATGGTTTCATTAAGAAATAATGTGAGCCATGTGTATATAATTGGTTTAATCAGATTGTGGTCATTACCCTATATGTATATGATTATGACATATTTCTTATTGGAAACTATGTACCAATCATACTGACTGTTAAGGACTAGTTGAAGATGTGTTTCTACATGAAGGAATTGGGTGAATCAGCCAACATTCTATGGATCAAGATCATTCGTGATAGATCCAAGAGGCTTCATGGACTAAATCATGGTACATATATAGACCATATACTAAAGAGATTTAGTATGGAAAAATTCAAGAGAGTATTGGTTTCAGTGTCACATGGCCTACATATTTCTCTGATAATGTGCCCTTGGACACAAATATATATATATATAATGAGTAATATCCCATACACTTCGTCTATAGGATCCATCATGTATACCATGTTAGGTACCAGTCTTGATTTTGTCTATACAATGATCATGGTAGGTATATATTATGAAGATCTAGGAGAACAATATTGGACTGGTGTAATGATTATCTTTACACATCTTAGAATAATTAAGCATATGTTCTTCGTGTATGGAGGAGATAAGGTGCTTTTAATCAGAGGGTATGTTGATGCTAGTATTCATACTGATCAGAACGATCTGAATTCACAACCTGGATAGGTTTTATGTCTCAATAGAGGAGTTCTGGGCTAG
The DNA here is from genome assembly GCA_963277665.1 of Viscum album. Classification (NCBI taxonomy): domain Eukaryota; kingdom Viridiplantae; phylum Streptophyta; class Magnoliopsida; order Santalales; family Viscaceae; genus Viscum; species Viscum album. Next base: position 164,359,600 of record OY728165.1, on the reverse strand, counting down.
AAGTGTTCAAATCAACTAGTTTTTACTGATTCTACAATAGATTCTGAATTTATAGATGATTTTGATGTATCCAAGGAAGTCTTCTTGATTTGGAACTTTTTACAAGATAATTATGTGGTTCCTAGATGTAAAGATCCTATCATATGATATTGTAATAATACTGTAGTGTAATCTCTTTCAAAAAAACCAATGTCACATCAATTGATAAACCACATACTACGTATGTATCACCTCTTGAATGATTTATATCAAATGGATGAAGATGAAATGAGTAGAGTCCACAGAAGAGAATGTGGAGGACCCTATGACTAAAGGCTTATCTCAGCCGAAGCTTGAATATCATGTGAGATCTAGTAGGTAATAAGTTGTTAGCATTTGGATCTAGTCCAAGTTGAAGCCTGTTGGTGTTGGTGGCTTAGAACCAACTACATTGTACTTTATTCATTAATCAATACCTTATCACATCATTATTGTACTACTGTGTGACAATGCACGTGATTATGTCCCAGGGATAGCTATTGCATTAAAGGGTCATAGTGGATCCCTGGTATAATGAGAACCCGGAAGTTCGATAACACTATTCTTGAAAATATGTTCTTTGGACGGATGATGTTATTTCAGGGACACAAATAATACATGTCATTAAGGGTGAGGATTCCTAATACATTGAGGAACATTTTCATTGTGCACATCCTTGGTAATATCTAAAAGGATATTATGAGAATGAGACTCAAAAAAAGGAAATCCACATTTCATAGTGTCATTGGATGTTCCTATACGCGGACGTGTGTATTGGCCCTTAGACTTTATGATTATTATTAATGGGTATTAAAACTCACATACTTAGATGTATTGACAAAAACTGTGATGACACACTGTTTGCAGTGAGGGAGTATATGTTGGGTGCGTCACGATTGATATTGCGTGAATAGATAATGCGATAAATGATTTTTTCCTTATGTTCCGTAAAAAAAATTAGATATCTAAGGCCCTTTGATGAAATTTATATATAATAAATAAATCCATAGCCATGGTGAGGAATGCGTAAGTTCAATTAAAAAAAGTCAAAGAAATAATAATTGAGACCATGGGTTGATGGCACTAGATAGCAGCTATCCTAATTCAAGATATTGAGACAATGGGATTATATTACATAGTAAGTGTTTGTAGGAGGTGACATGTCATTGCAGCGTCATCTTCTTTCTCGATGGGTGCCTTGGTGTGTTTTTAGATGCTAACCCTGAACTTTAGGCATGCTCCACCTAATGCGACTAAGAAAGAGGCCCAGAGGGTCACACACTAAGTGGGACTTTGTATCTTAGTTAAATATTAATTTAACAAATACAAAAAAATTGTTCTTGATTGTGGATTAATAATTATTTAAGGATGCATGATCTCATTTATTTCGACACTAGTTATTCGAGATAATATATTGTGGAAAAAATAATATATTTATATTAAAGTAATACAGTGATATGTCTTTTAAAAATAAATAATCATTATTTAAGGTCTAATAAATGTGCTGGAGGAAATAATGAAAAATAGAAAAACAAAAGTACATGATGTGCATATTCGATAAACACATAGTGAATTTTTTCTGGAAATTTTTGAGAAATAATATTGTTTATTTAATTAAACAATATTAGGTGTAATTCATTGGGTGCATGTCAGGTAATAATAATATTCAACTGTTATTATTAGAAATGGGGTATTACTAAGATTTAAAATAAATGAATAAATGATTTCGAGTAATTAATTCATTTTATTATTATATGTTATTATAAATCCCAATTATATATTTCTCATTATCCTAGCCATTTTTTGTGGTTACACACAATAGATCTAGAGAAATCTCTCAATCCAATAGTGAATCATTTTTCTTACATGAACGCTATCATGCCATTAGAGAGAGATCCTCCTCCACCGGATCTAGGCGATCGAAGGAGGACATCGCAAGAGAAGTCTCCTCTGTGCTAGCAAACAAAGATCCCTTCGGAGATGTCTAGAGATATGTGGATCACATGTATATCACTGCAAGAGGAATACTACACATATATTCTATGATGCAATGACGAATCACATCATATCGTGACTAGAATCATCAGCAAAGAAATAATTCCATCACGGTAATTCTTGTCAATTAATTAAATTACTTATGACCAACATATAATGATCTAATATATGGTAATGGGACTCCCATCATTTCTTTTTCATTCTTCCTTCTATTCTAAAGATCCAACAGTTAATTATATTTTGCGGATCTTGGATTTTTCACTGTTAACGCTAAAATTAATGTTGGGTACATGCACCAATGTGCTTCCGATGCACCCAAAACCTACAGAGACACCTACATACCATATGGGGGTTCTAGCTGCTAGCCATTTTTAGGAAACAATTGGGATATGAAAGATCTTATCGCTCTAGACACACTAGGAGGATACCCATTCCTTGTTGGACGTTGAGAGACTCTTCAGGGTGGAGTTCATACCATCAACACTAAACATAGTACTTATTCAGGAGTTACTGCACCTACAGTAGGGTAGCATAGATCATCCCCAATACATGGAAAGGTTTATCAACCTCTACCACTACTCCACCAATATGGTATGAGAATATTTTATTTCAGGCCCATACCTTTGAGTAGGGAATCCGATGGGGTATTAGGGTGTCAATGTTTTTTCTCATCATCCGGATGCAGGCTAGAGTCCCAGAGCGAGAACTACTGGTTAAAAACATCCTAGCTGAGCCAGAACTGATGGTGAGAGCCACCACCAGAATATGGTTGGTTGAGTCATTTGTAGATGGTAGTAGCCAGATGACGCAGAGGACCAAACATTCCAGACCTTCTAGAGTATGACCCCAGGGTGAAAGGTAGGAGGTGCGGAGCCTGTGACAGAGAGGAGGTGAGATGAGGTATAGATTTTTTTACCCCTATGGTGGGTACAGACACATGGCTCATGAATTACAAACCCACCACATAGATGATCAGTAGATTAACAAGGGACCACGAAGGCAGAGGTAGAAATACACGCAAATAGGTCCTCAGGGATGATGATGTGGAAGGGGCGTAGGCTGAGAAGTAGGTGTTGGATGACGGTTTGAGGTACTACCTCCACCACCGCCAGGTTTTCCACCACAGTCTCAGGGAGCCATTGGACATGGGTGAGATAAGCTTTATAAAGTTGAGGCATATGACTATGGTTCTCTAGAGATTATTAGAGGTATGATCTATGTCTACTCCATTTTAGCTACAGTTCCTATAGAAATAGGTTTCTGTCACTCTTTCCTTTCCATAGAACTTATTCTTGGATCAGAGATTCTGGTGGAGCTTCTGGCTCGATCCTCACAGCTAGAGACTCCTAAAAGAGTGGATTATATGATTACACATTGGCGTCAATTGTGTGAACTTACACTAGGAGGTGAAATCATCGGCTTGTATCTCTTAGTTGGAACATCAAGGCCTTACAATATCATCTTGGGTATGAACTGGTTATCTAGAGAGCATGCTACGATTAACTATTTGAGGTGAAAATTATGATGTGTTCATGTGGATAGGACCAGGTTTTCTTTCACCAGAAAAATGATAACCTTTATAGAATAAGATAAAACTTCCCATAGGAGGATGAAAACAATCAATCAGCTGTTGTCTAGCCTCACACTTGGTTTGGTGGATGAGAGGAGTTTGATCCTTCTTATAGTGGTGGACGAGTAAAAGGATTTATTTCCAAAAGAATTCCCATGACTACCTATTCACAACAAGGTAGACATCTACATTGAATTTTACCCAAGGAAGACACTGGTATCTACTGCTTCATATTGGATGGATCCGAGGGAGATCTGGTAGATGAGGGTACAGGTGGAGGACATGATGAGGAAGGGGTTCGTATGAACCAGTGTTTCTCTAGGGGAATCCCCAATTTTTTTTCATTGAATGAGAATGGGAGCACGATACTATGTGTGGAATTCTGATGCCTGAACTACGTGACCGTGAAAAACAAGTATCCACTAGAATGAAATTATGAACCCTTAGATCAACCTAATGTAGCGATGTGTTCTCGAATATCAAATCAGATAAGGCTATCATTAACTTTGGGTACATGATAAGGATGTACCAAAGGTAGCCTTTAAATGCTAGTATGGCTACTATGTGTTTTTGGTGATGCATTTCCGCGTGACCAATTACCTAGTGGTGTTCATGGGACTCATAAACATGATCTTCCTACCTCACCTCAATCATTTTTTTGGTATTCTTCATTGATGACATCTTGGTGTACTCGGAATCAGAGGAGTAACGTGCTACACACCTGAGGATAGTCAAAGATAAACTTCTAGAGAACCAACTTTACGGTAAGCTCTCGAAGTTCCAGTTCTAGATTCGGGAGGTCTACTTTCTAGGACACACCATATCAGAGGATAGAGTTTCTATTGATTTGGTGAAGATAAAGGTAGTTAATTCATGGGATGCACCTAGGATAGGGGATGATGTGTGGAGTTTATTAAGGTAGGTTGGGTACTACCGGAGGTTTGTGACCAACTTCTCTAGATTAGATTCACCAATGATATATTAGATTAAGATGGGAAAACCCTTCGTGTAGATAGGGAAATTCTAGTAAAGCTTCCATTAACTGAGGAAAAGATTTACCAACACACCCATCCTGAGGTCTCTAGAGTAGGGCATTGACTACGTGGTACACTATGATGCATTGGGGACAAGACTAGGTTGTATCCTAATGTAAGAGAAAGTAGTTGTAACCTATGACTCATAGTAGTAGAGACCTCATGAGAAGAACTACATGAACCTTGACCTGGAGTTAGCAGTAGTGGTCTTTTCCTTGATGATGTTGCATCACTACTTGATTGGGGAATGGTTTACCATCTACTCTGACCACTTGAGTGTCAGGTATATCTTATCTTATAAGGAAATGAACATAAGATGGCAGTGATTCAAGGAGTCCTTCATGGACTATGCCTTTGAGATAGTATATACTTTTGGGAAGGGTAACATGGAGGAGAAAGCGTTATGTAGGATGTCTAGTTTACAGCTACTGAGTGAGCCGACAGAGCAGCTAGCAGCAATGAAGAAATCCTTTGTGGATGATGATGGAGAAGCATAACTCAAATCTATAACTGTCACACCCCTACACCTTCATTTGGTTAGAGAGGTACAACTTGTGTATATTTACTGAAAGAAACGATGTGCCCAAATATCTTCTGGATAGGCTCTTAATGGATTTTTGATTGGTAGAATCTATGACATCATTTTCAGAGGAGGCACCATAGTACTAATGACGTTATGGGATGAGGTATTTAGGGAGTTCCATAATTCCACATTGGTAGTACATCCGGGTGTGGAAAAGATGTACGAGGATCTCCAATGTCAGTATAATTTGCCAGGGTCAATGAAAGTGGTGGTAGAGTTCTTATCATGACTCCTAAATTGTCAGCAAGTGAAGGCTGATCATCAGGTCCCGTCAAGCATGACACAACCAATTGAGAATCTTGAGTGGAATTGTGATGCTATCTCCATAGAATTTGTGACTGGGTTACCATGCACATCCATGTGCCACAATTATATCTAAGTGATTGTTGACCGAATCCACATTTCGGCTCACATCCTACCCATCTGAGAGCAGTGATCGGTAGAGGGAGTGGTACTACTCTATGAACATGAGATTGTGTGGATTAATAGAGTGCCTCTGGTGATCATCTCAGACCAAGATGTATGCTTTACCTACCATTTTTTAATGGGATTACAGGAGTCATTTAAGAATCAGCAGCACTGGGGTACCACCTTTCACCCTTAGACGTATGGTCAAACATAGTGAACCATACAGACCTTGGTGTACATGCTTCATGCCCATGTCTTGGATTTTGGACCTACATGGGAAGACAAACTACCATTGGTGGAGTTTGAATACAATAACAACTATCACTCCACCATTTTCATGGAGTCATTTGAGGCCTTGTACGGGAGACCAAGCAGATCACCTCTATGTTGGACACACCCCATTGGGGTTAGCAGTCCGGGGTATAGAGTTTGTATGAGCAACCAATGAGAAGGTTCAGATCATCCAAGAGTGGATGAGGACTGCACATATTAGGGAAATTAATATGTTTATAGGATATAGAGACCCTTGGAGTTCAAGGAGGGAGACCATGTCTTCCTTCAGGTCTCACCCTGATAGAGATTTCAGATATTTGGCCAGGGAAGGAAGCTGTCTGTGAAGATCATTAGCCCTTTATAAATTATCATTAGATTTAGTGGGGTCGAATACTGTAAAGCTCTTCCACCACAGATGCAACAGGTGAACAATGTTTTTCATGTGTCACAGATGTGGAGGTATGTGAATGATCCATCAGACATCGTCAACTGGGGAGAGAAGAAAATTGATGATGGGGAAGCGTTTATAGATTTCTCGGTGGATATATAGGACCGATAGGAGTGGGTCCTTCATGGATGGTCGATTCTTTTGGTGCAAATTCATTGGTATCATGAGAATCTCCATGAGATAACTTGGGAGTGAGAGGCTACGATTCATGATCAATACCATCATTTGTTTCATTCTCCTTTGTATTGGATTTTGAGGACGTAAATCCCTATGTTTGGGAGAATTTAATGTCCCCTAATTTTCATGTAAATATTTTTTTAAATTATATGGAATTATTTCAAGACCACATCATTTACGACACGTTATTCTAAGAGCTAGTGGGATAAAAATGTAATTATGAACATTGTTTTACTTTACTTATGTAAAGATGTGAGTGAGTTTTTCTAACATTTGAACAACTGATTAGATAAAAAACATGAGGGAACCGTAGAACTTGACACACATAGATTCTCTTAGAAAGGACTTATCTTCAAATAGAAATGTTCAGACGAAAGATTTAATTATTACACTTTTTAGAATATGATAAAATAAATGTAAAATTCTATTTTATTTATTTTCTAAACTGTTGAGAAGTGGATGATGATATTGTGGCACATCGAAGAGGTGAAGATGAGGCACATTAATGGAAGCCCCTTAATTGCTTGTTCAGTCATAGCGTAACAGCTACACTATTTTATAAATAAAACCTCATAATGATGCAATGTCTCAACATAACATAAACACTACGACGTGTGCCCTTTTTAATTATCTAATGAGTTGGATAATTGGAAATTAAATTGTAGTCAATTACTTGAAAAAAGATTGATGAGTTTCTTCTCTAATAAAGGATAGAGAACGATGGCGTAAATTCATCGACATCGACTTACCCCAAAGAATTAATCTAGGAAGCGATGTAGGATGTTGACCACATGAATCCTTTAGGACAGAACACTATGACAACAAAGGAAAAACAAGGTGGGGTTTTTTAATTCATGTTTTCCCTATTCTTATTTTCATTGATGAACCTAAATCAACTCATGAACAGGTTTATCCATGGATCATATTTTCCTATGAGAGAGTTTTTTTTGGTATTTCATTTCAATATTGAAGTATTGTTATAGAAACATCATTACCAAGCCTCCCCTATTTTAAACATCTAACATGGAGGGTGTAGGCCAACATGAACAGGGCACAATACCCACTGAATTTTGAGTTATTCATGGAAAATTTCCTAAAATGGTGGAAAAGTGAGTTTGAGACCGTCGTAATGTTGGTGGAATCCATACAGTCATGTAGGTGCACACAGGTTGAGAAAAGGACAACTGAAGAAACTGTGGTGGCCCATATTAGGAACATTCAGCACACTGGTGGTGGGAGGAGGAGTCCCACATTGGTGGATATGGGTGGAGGGTGGAAACATGCATGATAGCGCATCACAGGGCTATTAATAATCCATGGTCTGTCAGCTGCGGTGGTGCAGTGTGGTCTGCCGGCATGGGCTGGTGGCAGGCAGGAGCGGCGCACCTTTCGGGCACCCCATCGAAGTAGCAAGAGGCCGCAACCTGTCAATTGTTGCAGTGTGCTAGAGATATGGGGTCATTTCGCACCGCATGGAGGAGAAGCCCTGATCTATGGGAAATGTTTTTCCATAGGGGGCAGCCGGGTTGACTGGCTGCGGGCGCCCCCAACCGTATCAGCTAGGCCAGCCCACCAGGCCATGCTGGGCCGGCCCTACGGCCTGGTTGGTTTTTCTAGCTGGTCGAACTGAGTCAGATCAGGGTAGGGGAAACTGAATAGTCCGTCAAGTGTCCTTAGTTAGAAATTTTCAGGCATGCCAGTATGGGGTAGGCCAGGTAATTTTGGGTCACATTTTGACCCAACAGATTGGACTCATTACCAACCTAGGTCAGGCCCCGTGAGGAAAAATGGTCAAGGAAGACAAGATGGGTCATGTAGGACCCTAGGTAGGGATTCTTTGGGTCTGTCCAACTGAGTCAGACTTTGCATGAACACAACCTTCACCTACTTATAAAAAATAAGATATCACTTAGACCGAGTGCCTCAGGTACATTTTTTCTATGACACGGGTACCCTTATGAAGAGGGAGTCCTTCTGAGATACCCTACGTGAGTTTTGGAAGATATTTACTTATGTCCAAGTTTCATCAGACTCAAATCCAACCATAACTATTTTACATAAATTCTTATAACTTACAAATTGAGCATCTGTTTGATGAACTGTCTATTGCGTTTGGACCCTTATGATGATACAGTCCTTTAAGTTACACTTTTTTGGACGTTGTAGATATTGATGTAAGATCGATGGCTTGTGGAGAATATATTTTAGAAATAAACTGTGTGAGGTAGTGGAATCCAATGGCTTTTGGTGATGTGAAGAATGAAGACAAACACTTTGTAGATTAGCATAAGACCATCTCATTGTGGATTAGCATAAGAGAGACCAATCGTAGATCATCATAAGAGCGACCCTTGGTCGATCAAAAAAAAGTGTAACCCTTCATGGATGATCATAAGTAAGACCCTTCATGGATCAACATAAGAGCAGCTGTTTGTGGATCATCAGTACTACCACTCATCAAGGATTAGTCATAGAGAGACCGTTCTTAGATCAGTGGATGAGCGACCCTTCATAGATAAGGAGTAGAGAGACCCTTCATGGATCAAAAGAAAATCCTATCAATAGGATATGATGATCTTGCTTTAAAATTAATCATTTTAACTTCTGTACTTAGGTTTTAGTTGTTAGGAGATGTTTCTTTACCTTTGTGATTTAATTTGGGATCTGTTTTTAGGGTTTGGGGATTTCTATGAAACCTGTGATGGTATCGGGGTCCCTACTGAGTATTGTTATACTCACTCCTACATGGGATTTTCTCATAGTAGTTGTGTAATATGCATACAAGAAGAAAAATTTTACCCAGACTTTTGGGATCCAGCACTAGGCGATGCTAGGAGGGGATTGATAGGTGAGGTGTGCTTTAGTGACATCCGACAGTGAGATGTACCTACCTTTTAGGTAGCATTCTTGACGAACAACCTATGAAGCTTTTACCTATGTTGTTGTACATTCATTTCACTTGGGATTGTATTCTTTCCCCCTTTATATTCATTTTACACCATTTACTATCACTGGTGGTGCTTTGTGGTGGATGTATTACTTTCTTTACATTGTGGTTTAGTTTTCATTGTATGGGATATGTGTGTGATCAATGGTTGAAATTAAATGCCGTCCCTTTTTGGGATAGTCCTTTTTTTTAGTCGACAGCCCCTGTCCTATAGAAGGTTGTATTGGGGTAGTCATGACACGGGTCCCAAGGGAAGGATCATGATATAGAGTGTAATATAAAATGTTTTTTTCTTATTATAAATCATTTTTATGTCAGAAAAAGTTGAAGAAGAAAAAATAAACAAAACAATTTCTCTTTTATTTCAATATTAATTATTATTTCAAATATGGGAGAATGAAAAGTTATAAAAAAATAATGAATGGAAAAACATCTTCTTTGATGATATGTAATGTTTGATATTGAATATTTTGTTTTTCAATTAAATGGGTTTTCTAATCGTCAACATGGGATATTGTTGTAAAGATTAATGTGTTCCATTTTTTATCCACCATATTTTTTGATGATTCCAAAAATCTATTCTTTTATTCTATTAATTTTTTATTATTTAGATTATAATTATCATAAATTATGTTAGTAAATATTTATCTCTCTATATAAAAGTACGCTATCTTATGAAATATGGAGAGTATGTTTTGTTTTTGGGAATTAAAAAGTATCACATAAGACATTATCTTATGATATTCGACTGAGTTACTCAAGAACGATCTTTTAGTCAGAACAAGAAAAAAATACTATATTCCTTCAAGAAGAATATTTTTAGTAACATGAATTTAAATAAATTAAACAATTTACCATATTATATGTAATTATCTTATGTTTAGTGGAATACTGATTATCTTACTAAGATACGTCACATTAGTTTATGGAATACTTTCTATATTGAATAGAATGATTAGCCGATTTGATGAAGAGATCTGATATTTCAATATGTAATAATTTATACTAATCTCATGTTATGTTTTTTCATTCCTTTTTTGTATATTTGATGATGATTATCCATTGAAGGAAAAAATGGATTTCGAAAGACTTACAATGAACTGGAAAAATTCAAGAATGAGAAAATATCTAGCATCTTGACCAAAAAATAAATTTCATATTTGGGAAGCTTGGACACAAAATATCTATTTTCTACCTTATTATGATCTTTTCATGGATCATTGAACCATTAAAATTTTCCTACACAGAAATTTAAAAAGTATATAAAAGTAATAGTTAGAAAGAACAGATAATATATAGATCGATAACAAAGAAAAAGAAATAAAAATGTTATTAGCTTCTTTATTGTAGATATATACATATTAAAAATGATATATTTAGATATACTCTTATTAAATCTATTAGTTTAAAAGAATATTATCCATATCTAAATTACATTCTATCATCATATGAGGAATAATCTTCATATAATTTCAGTTGATTCTTCCAAATGTGTGCTGCAATTGTTTCACAAATCATGTATCTCTTTTTATATTGTTTTCACTCTATGTAATATTATGTAATACAGTTAATAGGTATTATAAATGGAGACAATGGTTGAAATCAATTGGACCTTTTACTAAGTTAATGCTACTTGTACTCATCAATGATCCCCGAGTAAGAGGGTTGTATAGTGATAATCAAAATGCTAAAGGAGTAGAGAATTGGAGGATTAAACTAGGATATTTTTATTCCCAAAACCACTATACACCAGTGTGTTTAATTTTTCATATTCATTTTTGACATCTCAACTTCATATACTTTTAAAGAAGAAAATTGTACATAGATATTTTGAAGAGGGTAGTATATTTTTTCAAGGAATATTTTAATAACTTAGTTCAACCCTCATTACATGTTATTCAATTAGTCATTAACTATGAAAACATTTATCAATGATAAAATCGAGGGTAGTGGATGGGGTAGGTAATAGTCATTCTTTTGAAAAATGGGGTGGGACTCAAAGATATCTATGTATGTTTTTTTGGCATTTATGGAAATATATTTTTAAATTTTTATCAGCATGAGAAATTAGTGAAGATAAAATATACATTTGTCAATTAAAATATTGTGAAAATAATGGTAATGGATGTTCGTGAATTATTTTTTTTGAAAAATATTTTTTTATTTTATCAATTTTCTAAACTAATTTAATCCAGGGTGACATTTATTAGTGCTAAAAAACATTCTGGTAAATACACCATTTATCAAATAATTTTTTATTTTTTATAAAGGGTGTGTTTATAATATTTTTTTAGTGGTCATAATGGTAACAAAATATTAATGTAACATTGAACACCCATAAGTTTATATCATTGATTAAATTTTTTTCTAGACCTGGTAAATTCCCTTTCTATAATAGTGAAACATTCATCTTATTGTCTAGTTTGTTAGGATGTCAATTTATCATCAATTATATATATCATTATAAATATAGAACCAAAAATGATATAATAATAATAATAATATTATTATTAGTTTTATCATAAATTATATAAAATTATTTATATTAAATGATGGATATTTCACTATCCAATCAGTGCACTACATCACATCTGTTATGCACCAACTTATTCTTTTTTACTATTATATTTTTTTTATTAAATTGATAATGTATCTCTTATTTACTCTATACGATAAATTATGTTTGCTTTTAGAGTGTCACAAGTGCCAAATGGATTGGTCATGAATTCAATAGACAATTAAGGACTCATATTAATAATAATATTAATAATTAAAATATTATATATATACATATACACACACACATATGTATATAAGATAGTGGGATATCCATACTACACTTTAAGGGGTAAAATAATTTCACTTGAAACATGAAACACGAAGCTTCACACTTGACCCTCCTTCACAACTGAAACACTACCCCAATGATTTAATGTGTTCTTTATTTCGCACAAACATATACAACCTACCCATGATAGATCACCTTGATAACGAGTTATGATATCCACTAGAAATAGCTGTACAAATTTCATTTTTCAAGAACAACATCTAAAAAATTTCCCATGATTCTATAGAAAGATACAATAAAGAGGTAAAATTGATTCTATTGTCTGTATTTTTTGACCTTGCATATGTGTTTCCCTAGCCTAGGTCCTATTTGGATTTCCCTAGGTAATATCATTATCCTTATATAGACAACCCCAATCCCATTTCATGCTATGTATAAATCAAACCATCCAACCCCATTCACCATCAGATAGCCTTTTCACACAAGGTTTCATTTTTTTACTTTCTCAGACATCACACTATCACAGTTTCCAACTGTATCTATGGTCAGTGGACCAATTTTTTTAAAAGAGAGAGAGGAACAGTGAGGGGATGGAAATGAGTGGAATATAGATATTGAGAAAAAAATCATAATCTCTATCGACCATCAAACCCATAATGTATAAAGTTGGGTAATCAAAGAAAATAATCATTTTCTAAGAACATGTTAAAAACATGAATAGTCAATTATGTTGGAATAATCTATGAAGATTAAAAAACCCTAATAACAATTATTGACTTATTCTAGGAAGATGTCACACAATGATTATATTAATTAATTATATAATAATAAACCCTATTGATTATATATAATAGAAATAAAAATTTCATGCATTAAGAATTGTTTGATAGTTGGTAAAGAATGATCACATCTGTTGTTGAATCGTTGAAGCCATTCATCATCACTGTGTGATCTGTTTTCACACGTTGATCTGATATCCAACCGCTTTAACATCATCTCAAACTATTTTGTTCCATGTTGTCAGGATAACCATTTATAAAGTTCACTATAAGGTTTTAAGTAGGGGATTTCCTAGGGTCATCAAATAATATTAATTAATTTAACACTAATTAAATTTTTTAAAAGATTAAACGATTACATAAATCCTAAGACCACAGGATAAAATATAGATCTTTTTGGATAATTCCCATATTATAGACACAACCATAGTGTTTGTTTTTCCACACAGTACTCTGGTTTATTGATATAATAGGTTCATAGAGAATACATGTGCATGAGATACTTTTTATTATTATTATACATTATATATCATCTTCGTGGACATGTCCCTATAATAATTTTGTGTATGTTCATAATTGAGGTGAACACTGAACCAAATAATTAGAAAATCCATCAAAACAAATTCCATGGTTGACTGATAGGGAAACTTTACCATTTTACACATAGAGAGGTACAATGCCCCAAAAGACAACATTGATCAAACTCTCATTACAAAACAAATTCGGGTAATCACATCCTACACACATCCAATCAATTTAGAACAATAAATTTCAATAAACTAGAGATGTTTAATATGAAAACACATCAAATATCCATGTTTGAAAAATAACCCACCATTTCATGAACATCCGTCACATATGAAGGTTTGGACACTTAAAAACTCAAACCATGATTTTTTATTTAGCAGATATCATATTACATCCACAAAAATATCATATTCATCTAAATCAAAGAAAGAACTAATAACACACACACACATCTTCTCAGTGCGATTCTTTTCATATTTTAATGCACAAGACATCTTTCATCTGGTTTTAATCTTTCCCCATAGAATGAAATGTAACCATGATCCACTGAAAACACTCCCAAAAAGGCATCCAATGACGTGGTTATCACTGAGGAGATAATTCATCTACCCACCATTAATGAGAATTCCTGGCTGGTTTTATTTAGTAAAAAAATCATCCACACTGCACACATCACTAAAAACATCATCAAAATTCATCATTCATACAATAGTGGTTTTAAAGAGAAAAACTACTTTTATCCCACATCACATTTTCCAAAATCTCTACCCAATGCGGTACAAGTACCAACATTTCTTTCTTGTAGCTAAAAGGGGATATAAGCCTTATTATCCACCATATAATTTATAACAATCCTTCATTAACATCCCAAGCCTTAGAATGTTATAAATTTAATAAATTGAAAGTTTGGTTGTGTAAATTTTTTATATTTCTCAAAATATTCAAATTTGTATATAAGGATAAAAATGAAGCACACAAATCTTCTCAACATCACAAATATTCCCATCAGGTTTCCAATTACCCCAAAATTTTATATAATCAGTCTTGACCTTTAAGATGAATTTATTTTTTCATCCATAAACCATAGGATAAACACCTCATCATGTGACTAAAAAATCATTTCATGACAACCTCTTTTGACACTAATTATTTGGAGATTATTTGTGTTTTAATTCACTGATGGATTCATTGAGTATATAAAAGTAAGGTTATCACCCCACTAGGGTGGTCTCCACTCAATATATCAATCTCAATATCTCAAGGATTTAATTTATTCATCTTAACATTATTTGAAGTGGAGATCATCCTAAATACTGGCCAATATATCTCTAGTAGTAAAAGTTGTAAATAATATAAAAAATATATCATTGAAAATACATGATATTCCACCATTTTTTTATATTCTATATTCATTTATCATATTGGAGTATGATAGAGGAAGATCCATAATTTTGAAAATGTGTTGGTGAAGACACGGAAGACTATATCGAGTACTCATAGACTCATAATTTACACACTTTACTTGATAATATTTCTAACAGATAGGATATAACCGTCTATAATTAAATAATCCATAACAATTGTTCAATTTCTTATAATAAAATGGAATATTCAGGATTAGATATTTATAGAATTAAGACACATAAGAAACTAGTTAATCCCATGTATTTATCAATTAGTGGAATTTTTTTATTACATATAATAAACAAATTATTCATAATATTTTTAAATATCTCTCATAGATTCTTCTTCTCTTATTATAATTGTAATAATATCACATATTCTAATTTTATTTATAATAATATGATGGAAAATATAAAAAATGTGTGGTCTCAAAGGCTCGGTAATGGATACATATTATCCAAGTAATAATAGAATAAATATTATACAAGTAATAGATAAAAAAAAATCTATAATCAATATGCAACATAAGGATATGTATATCCATGAATATAAATAAAACCTTGTATATTAATAATATTAATCTAATTATGAAGTAATTCATAGTGTTGGACATCAATATCCTATTTTTAAGGCTTTATTCCATGAAAATTTACTTTTAATTGAGTCTGATGTCAAGAAATTTCATTAAATTGGGATAGAATACACCATATTAAAAAACATGTGTTGTCTTAGGATAACATTAAATTCATAGAGGATCTATATAGTTTTAAAACCCACCCATCACAATTTAATGTGAAATTTATTCATCATAAGAGTAAACCCGACCATTCATATCATTTTCTAAGGAACCATTGGCTTAAAAAACATTGTTATCCATATAATAAAGAATAAAGAATATTAATACATAATAAAAATTATTTATAAATCAATAGTCATCATAAATATCAATAATTTTCCCATGTAAATATATGGTGTTCCACGATCATTACCTATATGGTGGAAGAAGTGGGATGATTAATCAATAAATAGTGAACTCTCTTATAATCATCCACATAAAAATTAAAAAATAACAAATAAATATATATTTATCATTGTAGATCTAAAAATATTTGTTTAGGTGAATATAATATAATATTAATTACGAAAATTTTGATTCATACAACATATAGATAAATTTATATATAACCATGTAAATACTAGAATAACATTATCTTAATCAATCTAGAGAAAAAAATATATTATTTCTAAAGTATATAACATAAGAAGTGTGTAATTTTAATAAAATTGTGTTTGTGGTAGGAATATATATACCAATAAAACAATGAGAGAATTCTAAATAATGGAATAAAATTGAATAATGTGCCCAACTGATATAAAATAAGTTCAATGAATGATCATAACACAATGGATGAAAATTGTGTTACCACAAATCCTAACAACTCTAGAAACAACTAAATCAATTACCACCGTAATAATGGAACACAATTTATATAGTATATCCCATGATGTATATGGTTTAGGATATAAATATGTACATGCATTTTAAAAATACCATGAAATTTAATCGTGGTTAAAAAAATGTATTATGTATCAATCCATAAGAATAAATTCCATGTAAACACTTATGACTCTTGTAAAATTCAAATAAAAATGACTTGAAAGAGAGGACTTATTATCAGACATAAAATAACATGTTTAAAATTGGATTCATGATATATTATATCAAATAGGGATTATATTACCCATGAATATTAAATTAGCTGAATAATTAAAAATATGTCTCAAAGAGATAACTTTAAGATGAAATACATTACCTCTTTATTTGTATTTCACAAAAATAATTTCTTATCATATATGAAAAACATATTAATATATATATATATATACTTATAAATAAATTTATAACATTAATAATATCCATTTTTATACATACCTTTCAGAAATTTTCATTCTGTAAATGATTTTTTTTATTTTTAACATTGAGTGTTTATGATATTGATCATTTTTATAGTTTTGTAATAGCAATGTATGTGTTTATTTTTCATTTTAATTACAGTACTAATATATAATTAAATTTATTCATATCTATTATTTATAATTATTTATTTTGATTCAAATTACCTTTATTTGTTTTTTAGTCTTTATCGTTAATGATGAAATCAATAATAAAATATTTTCATTGATTTTTTTCAAATAAAGATTGTTTTCAAAATTAATGAATCAAAAACTGATATAAAATTTTAATAACCAAATAATTTTTTTTTACACAATTATAACATATTATTCTAGTATTTTTTTCATATATACTTTCTTAATATAAATTAATATTAACAATAAAATTAGATGGTTAAACTGAACCTAACAAGAACATAACCTGATTTAATGAATGATTATGAGGTCGTATTATTTTCATAAAATTATAAAAGTGGAATAATGATATTATTTAGGTTTTATTTGTCTTATATATCAAATTATAAAATAATTAGAATAATATATAATGCATGTGAAAATAATACATAATTTTGATACAGATTATCCTCTTATTATGAATATTCTACATTATTAAATAAATCATGCCCATTTTATGTTCAAATAATTAATATTTTATCAAATTAATCATTAAGAAACATAATGATATAATAAAAAAATATTTATCATTTAATCCCATCCATATATCTAACCATGTATTGCAGTAAAGGAAAAATAAAAAAGTAATGTCTTAGAGGTGATAGTCTACACAACACATGCGCGATGGTTTTGTTTTTCTTAATGTATGGGATATATTAATAGAATGATAATACAATTAATATTTTCAAATAACAAAACAAAATTATTTTAAAATCCTATTAGTGTCTATATTAAATATAAAAATAGATAATTAAGGAGAAAGATGATGTAGTTGATGATAATCATGTTTGGGTCTTGAATTTTCCATCGATGTCTCCTTATAAAATAATTACATATGATTACTGATAGTGACCATAGGATAATAAATTTGAGAGAGCGTTATAAGACAAGAAAATTTTAATATTTCCATTTTTAAATTATAATGATATGATTTTCATAATGCAGTTAAGATGATACCTTTAAATAAGAGAAAGGAAGGGTAGATTTGGGAGAAAACCTCAAAATTTTCAATATTGTATGTTTACTATTAAAGAGTAAGCGGAAAAAACAATTGAAAAAAGTGGAATAAAATATGATATTGGATCAAAAATCACCTCTAATACTCCTTTTTTAGAATACTCTTAGTGTTTCATGGATTAGTTTTTTTATCGTTTTATCTTTTATCTTTATTTACTTTTTCATTGGTAATTAATTTCTGATCATAGTAATTAATTTTAATGAAAAATATTAGGATTGATATATTAACTAAATTTTATAGATATAATTCAAAAATAATTTTTTTATAAAACAACAATATTTTTAGAGAAGTTAATTTTATAATTCATGCATTTAATCATGTCAAATAATTTTTTAGAGAAATACCACTTTTATTAATTATATTTTTATATGATGATAAATAATATTGGAGATATATTTTAATGATATAAATTGATTTAATATAAAAAATTTAAGGACATGGGGATTAAAATGAATATGAAACTAAATCTCACTTAGAATAAATATGATTCAAAGAAAATATCAAAGAGAAATTTTTATTCCAAAAAACAACAAATTTTTTTTAAAAGGAATTATAAATTTCTAGTAAATTATTATGTAATGGTTATTTCATTCTAATTACATGTTTCATAAAAACCGTATGTTTTTTTTAATAAAACATGATTTTTTCAGAGAATGTTCAAAAAATAATACTAAGTAAATTTTCATAAGAGAATTAAAAAATGAAGATACTTTCAATTAATATAAAATTTTAATAATTAATAATTTAGTTTTTGAAAAAAATAATAAAAATTAATCTAAACCAGGATTCTATTAGAAAATGAAAATTTCAAATATTAAAAATTATTATTCTTATTTCATATAATTTAGAAAATATGTTGGTGTTAAAAAAATATTAATATCATAAATAATTTATCATTATTAATGATAGGTTTCAAAAAAAATTAATTTATATTTTACAAATTGTAATTTTTTAGACAAATACTATCCTAAATAATAAATGATATTATTATTAATTTTAGGCGAACTAATTGATTTTCATTTATTTTAGATGTTGACTTTATTTTAAATATACACATATTTCTAAAATTATTTACTCATATTAATTCCAATTAATTAAATAT
Source organism: Viscum album (assembly GCA_963277665.1). NCBI lineage: Eukaryota > Viridiplantae > Streptophyta > Magnoliopsida > Santalales > Viscaceae > Viscum > Viscum album. Next base: position 164,340,401 of record OY728165.1, on the reverse strand, counting down.
ATATTATTTAACAATCATACAAAAATATTTATATTTTATCTAATTGTATCTATGTTTCTTTTTAGTATGGTTTTTGGTATGGAGGAAGATATTGAGAAAAATGAATTATATAAAGTTAGTAATATATTCAAATATAAGAGTGTTACACTCTCCCCCATAAATAAATTTCATCCTCAAAATTTTAATTATTACTCTTTGGGGAATGTAGGTGGGGTATTCATAAAGTATTCACCTTTATAGATATAAACATTAATATGATATCCACAATACACTCTAAGGATTTATCAAGTAACTAATCTTTAATTAAACAAAAATATCCATTGATAAAATCATATACCCAAGTATATGTACACCATTACCAAATACTTCTTATAACCAAACACATACAAAACCATTTCAATATCTAAGACAATAACCCACAATGAAGTTATATATTCCTCCCAAGGATTAATTATTTATTTAAACCCAAAATGGTATTAGAAACTTCTTTATAAAGTCGCACACTTGTCAATAAATATATTTAACTATAAAATTAGATAAAATCACCAATGAATAATAATCAATCCCACGAATATTTATACTCTATTAAATTTATTTTCTAAATCACCATACCCATTATTTTTTCAACATAAAAAAATACTACAACATAATATTATGCTTACTTCATACATTGGTTCTAAAATTTATATCCCAAGAAGTATAACATTTTCATGAAATTATAAATTATGGTTATTAAAATAATTTTATATATATCACCATACAATTAAAGTAAAACAACTGAGGAATAATCCATATATGTTTAATATAATCCTCATAAATTTTATAATATACCATAATATCATTGATTAAAATCAGTTGCTAATGAAAATAAGTAAATGATTGAAGAAAATTATAAGTTCACTACCATATGTAGTCCTAGGAAAAACATATTTTTCATCCAAGAAGTAATATAATAATATTCTCATGAATTCATAAATTCCCTTCTATTCAGTTATAAGAAATAGTTATTAATTGGAACATACCTTTCACATCATCAATTTTATGACCCTATATCAACCAAATACTGTAACAAAAATTATTTTCATAATATAAAAATATATATATATATTCATAAACATCAATTTAAATAGTTCTTCTCTTTAGAAATGGTTTTTTAATATATGATACTTTCAGATCAATATATGAATCCCTTTTTTCAATCCTTAGTTATCCATATTGTTTTTTGTTTCTTTATTAAAATTAGATAAAATCATTTTAAATCATTGATAATTATATTTTAGGAGAACATGGTTAACTAAATTAGAACCCCTAGTAGTGGCATGCCAAGTTTTTAGTCTTTTGCCCACCCATTGTGTATCATAGTGATGATTGAGTCGATTGTCAACCGACGCTTTCTGAGGTAATTATACTTAGGTTCATCTGTTCCACAGCTACATTTTATTGTTATTATCTCTATATATATGTATTAATAGGAAAACCCATATAATATAAATCTCACCAAAAAAACATTGTATTATCCAATAATTAAACTTATTCCTAGGTTTTCACTAATGTTATCACATCATAATACAAAAATAAAATGTTTATTATTTCATTAGAAATAAATAATATACTATTCCAATGGCTTATATATTACTTTGAAATTGTGATCACCTTTTAATTAACATTGCTTAAATTATCATAAAAATTATCTTAATCTCTAATATTATACAGAACTTATAATTAATACCAATTGTGAAGCCTCAAACCTACACTTCTATATCTTATTCTCATAGAAACATACATTTAATACATTCTTATATAGTAGTAATATAATAGTTTATATAACCATCCATATTTAAAAAATCAGTATAAACTATTGAATATATTACAATTGAAAGATATTATTAGATATAAAACCATAGATAATTATGAAAAATTATAATATAATTAAGGCCATTTATTTCTTAAATAGTTTACATATATATATAAATATATAATATACTACTTAATTCATGATATATAATAAACATATCCCATAATTTCTTCCACATATACTATCCTTATAAACATGGCATGCGTATAAATATTCTATAAACATGGGGAATGAAAGAATAAGATTGGTGTGAGCTCAAATTATCTTCAAATAAAATATATAACTAAAGAAATAATGGAATTAACATGGATAAATATTATTAAGGAATAGAAAAAACAATAAGAACTAATCAAAATGTAACTATGATAATTCAATATCTAGGGAAATAAATAATAACATGGATATAAATAATAATGATCACATACTGATGGAATACATAATTTCAAACATAAAAAACCTAATATCTAGCCCTTATTATATGAATTTTTTTGAGACCATATCCAATTAATAATATTGAATGGGAAGACATAAAAGATACTCAAACCTATTTTTTCTCATGAGTTCTATCAATGCATCAATGGGATAAAAAATATCAGGCCCCACATATTAATTATTTAATTATAATGCATTCATTATAAGAGTAAATAAGATTTTTCATACCATCTTCTATAGAAAATTTGGCTGAATAAAAACATAGATATCTATATAAAAAAGAATACATAATCTAAATAAATGATTAAAATTACATAAAACATAATTATCAATAAGAATTTCATTATTTTTCGTATATAAATAAAAGGGACGACATGATTATAACTCATCTGATGGTATAAAGAAGTTGGTTAAATAATACATAGTCAACATTCAAATAATCATATCTATTTGAATAAAAATTTACAGAAATCTAATATATTTTACCATGTAAATAAAATAAAATTATTTCTATGCTAATATCATCCAATCTGAATTATTTAAATTTTTTTGAGATAATACAGAGGAATTTGTATAAGGATATATGACTACCCATGATCATAAGTCATGTAGGGAAAAAAATTCAAATGGTTCCAAAAGTGCACAACCATAGAACAGAGGAATATTCGTCAAAAGGGTCATATGTTAGGAATTTATATCACCATAAAATAATGATATTATACCACAAAATCCAATAAAATGAAAAAATTTACCAATTGATATGATATAATTTAAAATAATAATCATAACATAATTAACAAAACTAGGGTTTCAAAAAATTCTCACTTAATTAGAAATAACTACATCAATATCCACTTGAATAAGGGAACATTATTTAGATAGAAAATCCCATGAAATAAAAGGATTATGATAAAACAAAATCTTGGGATAGTAAAAACTATACATGGAATAATGGTGAAAATGTATTATTTCTCAATGAATTGGAATTAAGAGTATGTGGACCCTTATGACATTAGAAACATTCAACTAAAAACCCATTGAAAGTGGGAGATTGTAATTTTAAATAAAATAATATTATTAAAAGATAATTCATAATCTTATTATCATAGAGAATTTATATACACCTTACAAATGAAATTATGTGTATAATTCAGAATATGTTACAAAGAGATTAATTTGAGACAAAGAACCCTTACCTTATTTTCATATATTAATGACTATACATTAATATCAAATTTCAAAAGAAAATACATTATTACTAAATTAATTAAAAACCATACCCAAATCTATTTTTATTTACACTCTTTGTAAATATTCTGTTGGTCAGAGTGGATACTCAAGAGGGGGTGAATTGAGTTCCAATTAAAATTTCTGTTAAAAATATTTCTCTTAAAATCCCCTAATTAAAAATCAAAGTTATACTGTAGTGAATTTATACAGAGAGTTAATGTTCATTCAGTTTCTTAAATATTGATTAGTTCTCAGTTATCTTAATCTGAAGATTTAATTAACTTTTGAATCTATCTTACTGGTTTACAGTAATTATAAACACTTGCTAATTTAACTATCAAAGTATCTTTAAAATAATTTTGTATTTCAAAGTAACATCAGTGGAATATGAAACATATATATAGTATAATTATGATTTAAACTAAAATTAACAGTATATTTAACCAATAGGTGCAGTCTCAAGCCGAGAATTAGTGTTCTCAACTGTTTATATAAATTGATCCACACCCTGGATCGGGGTAAACAACAGTGAACACACTGTCCAGGTACAAAGCCCTCTACCATAGTTCTTCATGGGAAAACAAACAACAGCTCACAGTTGTCTAGGTCTTACTTTGACCTCTACCACTATCTACAGTGGGGAACAAAGAGTTATGAAGTTTGATTGCGGATTTATGAATCCTCCAGTTTATCTCAGGAGATAGTGTGTGTGTAAAATAAAGAGGGTACACACTGCTTGAGAAGTAAATGAAAGAATCACTAAAGTAAGTGAAAATGATTTCGGATGAGCTTTAGTGATTGGCAGTGGAGCTCTGGACTCATTTTGTTGGTCAAACAATCTTCTGAGTCCTTCTATGGTTTCTTCTTAGAAAACAGAGTGTCATTTTATTCTTTGTTCCAGGTACATCTTATCATCTTGAGTGCATGGAGTGTTTTTTGTGGTTATTCACTCATGATGCCGCTTGTGGTTTCCTTAAGAAGAGTGGCTTCAAGTATATCAGGACTCTTGAAGTATGGATGTAGCCTTATGTGAATTTACTATGTTTGAATGATGATGAGCATTTTTCTTTTTCACTCTTTATGTGCCTTCTTTGTTCCTTGTTTCTTTCTGTTTCACCGCGACAACACCACCACCTTTAAGCTAGGTCATTATCCTCCTTTTTATAGCTTTCATCTCTAGAAAAAAGGAATGATCACCTTTTCCATGGGTACTAGGTACGGTTACCTGACCTGGAAACATTGATCATTAAATAACATTAACTGCATTAAAAACATCAAATGTTACCGTTAGATTAATAAATAAATAGTATTGAGAGTATAGAGTTTGACTGGTTGGTCAATAATTAGTAGCCTTCCACTGGTAGATGTGTACGGTGGATTTTGTGAGGTAGTCCTTCCATCGGTAGCTTCTTTGAACTTGCATCGATAGCTCTTTGTGTCGGTAGCTCTAGGTATCAGTAACTCCCTCTATCGGTAGACTTACTCTCTTGGTAGCTCAATGTATCAGTGACTCTTTACTTGTATCGGTAGATCAGTAGCTCCTTGCATCGGTATCTGTTTACACTTTTATCGGTAGACTTACTCTATCGGTAACTGTATGTGAATTGGTTCTATCGGTAGACTTCTTCATATCGGTATCTTTGTACACATCAGTGATCATGTGTATACTGTAAGACGTAAGCATACCAGTGGACCTGTTCAATCGGTAGCTCAGTTTCTGTGTGTATCTCTATACATATCGGTAGCCTTAGCTTATCGGTGACTCTATCTATCAGTAGACATAGTCTATTGGTAAACTGAGTACCGGTAGCTCTTTATCAGCAGCTATATGCAGATAAGTGACTTAACAATTACCTATTTTTTGAAAAACACATCCAATTGAGTTAGAATTAATTTATAACTTATATAAACATAGATAAAAATTGATTAACCTATCTTAAGGATTATTTCAACATTATGATCATCTTGATAACATAATATCATATACTGAGAGAATTTGAATATATTTCAACATTAATTGGGATTATAAAAACATATGAAATCATAATTGGCATTATCAAAATAGGTGAGGTCAACAATCTCCCCCTTTTTTATAATCACAACTTATGATATTATCATTTAAGAAAATGAATAATTGTATCAAATGATATATCATTAAATTTAATTTTCTCAGAGAAAATAGTATCTTATTAAACATAATTTATCATAGATACAATTATATGTAATAGTATCAAAGAATGAAGTAAATTCAATGACATAATAGGTAAAATTTAGTGGTATCATAGTGTTAAATGAAATGGTATCAGAGAACTAAATGTAATGGTATCTGAGGGGCAAAGCATGATAGCTCTTCCTTAGAGAAATTTTCTCCCCCTTTGATATTTTCTCCCCATAATTTATTAATCTCCCTTTAATAATTATCTCTGTTTTATACATAGAGAATAGTTCTCCTACTTTATATAATCATGGTAAAATATTTCTCCCCTTTGTGATAATCAAAAAGTGGGAAACAACAAAGTGAAGATGAACAAAATGAGAAAAGAGATAAAAGCCATTTTTAATGTATAAAGATATAAAACAAAATACAATGGATGCATATCAAACAGTCTAGAAACTAGATCAATCCACATCCTCAATGTGAGATTTTACCTTGGGAGAAGAAAAGGATTAAGGTGATGTAGATGCAGGTGAAGGCTTAGGAATTCCATAAATGATCATTGGAGGCTGATCCATAGAAAATGTTCTTGGTCTATACTGAGGAGTTCTTTGAGTGATCATAGGTGTGAGGATTCAAATTTCTTGGCAGGAATCATCTGAACTAGAGAAGTAGTAGAGGTAGAGGCTGGTAAAGCAGGAGGGAAAATCACTGGCCTAACATCAACATGCAGAAAAGGCATCAACAGATTTCTGAAATCCATAATTATTCCTCCTCATCTCTCTATAGTAGATATGAAGTCATCCTTATTCTCCATAAATTTGTACAACGCTGGAGTCAATTCCCATATCTTTCTAACTTGTTCTTTGAAGGCTTGATTGACAGGAGGCAACTTCATATTCTTTATCAGAAGCTTGAAGTGACTGATCATATGGTTCTTAGTGTAAGTCTTTTGGAAATAAGAGTCTACTTTATCTTTCACTTTTTTCTGAGTGGCAGAAGCTTCTCTCATATAGTCTTGGACTATCTTAATTATTTATCTAGCTGAATCTCTAGTATAAAGCACAAATTTTCCCAGATTAGATGAGTCCACAGAGCTACTGGTTGAAGCTGATCCAAGATCCTCCTTTATCATAGCTCGAATCTGATTCAAATATACATAAAGATTAGATGAAATAGAACCAACATAAAAGATTACTGTTTCCCTGAAGTTCTTAGTCAACCCACTAATAATATTTTGAACTTGAGAATCATGTGTTTTAGCATGATCTTTCATGGAGGTTTTAAAACAATCGAATACTGAAACCATCTGGCTTACCACACTCTTGACATAGGCTAAGTCCTTGTCTGCTTGGGATGTTGAGCTCATGTAGGAGTCCAAAGAGAAAACCAATTTCTTTAATGCTTCAAGATCTTCTTCCATCCTAGATACTTGAGTCTTGCAGTATTTAACTTCTTCCATGATTTCTGCTATGAAGGTTGACAAATTACAACATAGAGAGAGTTCAAAAGATCTTTTGAACATCATCATCTCTTCAGAAAAAAATGCTTCATCTCTTCAACTGAGGTATTAAAAGACTCTTTGAGATCATCCTTTAAGAATTCCAAATCATCCCTAGTGATCATATTAGCAGGTGAAACTACAACAAATTCTATTTCAGATACTAAACTGACCACTGAGACAGTCATGATCGATTGAACTGAGGAGACCAGATAAAATTCCAACTTCTTTACCACTTCCACAAAACTTTCCTTAAGCTTAATCTTTAAAGTATCCAGGTCATGCATTCTGACCACATCTTCATGTAGAAAATCAATTTCAACATCATAAATGATTTTTGATCTATTTAGAGATGCTTCATTCTCAGAATTAGGATATTCTAAACCACAAACAACAAATCCTGGGTCTTCTACCCAGTCCTCAATATCAACAGCCACTGTAACACTTCCAAACTTGGTTTGATGCTCCACCTCAACTGGTGCTTCTTCAATTAAAACAATAGAATTCTTAGTAGGTCTCCCTTTTTCAAGAGAATATTTTATTATCAATTCTTTCTCTACAATAGCAGGAGGGCCTTCCAAACTAGGCAAGGGTATGTCAACTTCATTTGCATCCATAGCAGGCACTAAAGATTTTCCAATCACTGGACTAATGATAAAATCAGCTGACAGAGGTGCTTTACTTTCATGAGTATCTTCTTCATTCTCTACAACATCCACTTCAACATCCTCTAAAGAAGCTTATTACTTATCTGATTCATGTTGATCTAGATTTTCAGCAGTTGGGATAGGAGGTAAGTCAGGGTCTCCTCCTTCATATGCAGAGGACTCTTCATCTTCTAAATCATCACTCTATCTTGGATCCTCTTCATCAGTTCCCAGACCTGGATCCCTCACATCCTTCGACCTTAAAGGATGATCCATAAGATTGAACTTATCATACACCTTCTTGTCATCAGTGACCCATTCTCCACTCAATGGGTTCAAATTTATTTTCATGTATTTTCAAACTGTATTGGAAACATAGAAATTGTTCCTTACTACCACTATATCATCTTAATACTCAGATATTCCTTTCACTTTGATCATTACTGAGATCAACTTGGCAATGAACAATGCATTAGTTTTTGACTTGGGTCTAATCATATCCTCCATTTGATTCATTAGCGATCTACATAGATTCACCTTGACTCCATGTCTCAAAAGATGCAGGATATAGATATCCTAATATCTTAAATTTGCAAAGTCTCCTCTCCTCATTATTAAGACATGCTGAACAAACTAGAACATCAATCTGTTCTCTCCATCCATTTCAGCAGCTACAAATTGCCTTTGATTTCCATCACCAATATGTTCCTCCAAGGCAGTCTCATAATCAAAGATATCACTAGTAGGTGGTATATCTCTTGAGACATATCCAGATACACCTTCGTGCGGAACATCCAGACATTCAGCCCACTCAGTCGATGAAAAGGATAACTCTTTTCCATTCACAAACTAAGTTACTCAGGTTCTCATCATCATATTTATCAAAACATACATCATCATAAAATTTCTTCTCATGCTTCGGATAGTAGGGACCATTGATTATCAAAAAACAATCTACCCACTTTTGATCTTTCAGCACTTCGAGAACTAACGACTTGCTAGGCAGTAGCCATTCCACGTAGAGTTCCTTTTCAATCAAAATGACTCTATTCTTCAAATGATGATTTACTATATGTCTTCCTGATCTTGTTCTGCTAGCACTCCCACTTGCTTCTGGCTTGGACTTCTGCTTCTTTCCCTTATGCTCATCAGCAACATCTCTAACTGATGGGAGTTTCGTTTTTTCCATCTCGTATTCGTGGGATTTATGGTTCTCGAAAGATTCAAGAGCAAAGGTTTGAGGGAAAGGGTTTGAGACTCGGTGGATTGAAGTAGCTAGGACATTGTTTTTATCATTTAGGAATCATAAAATAAATAAATAAAATAATATAAAGTGAAAACGATTCAGATTCTAGCGGCAGAAAGAATTTAAAACAACGCACTCATCGTTAGGGTTTACGTCAGTGAGAATTTACATCGGTGAGAATTTATGGGTGAGGATTTATCAGTGAAGATTTATCGGTGAGGATTTATCGGTGAGGATTTATCGGTGAGGTAGCTACCGATCATGGTTAGTCATACCTAATTCATGTCTAATGTAACTTAACCTATCTGAACTCAAGTGTTTGGTGAAAACTCCAGCTAATTGATGTTCAGTACCAATAAATTCAAGTGTAATATCACCGTTTTGGTAATGATCTCTCAAGAAATTATGCTTTACATCAATGTGATTGTTCTTAGAGTGAGATATAGGGTTCTTTGAGATGTTTATTGCACTAGTGTTGTCATAGTTTATTGAAATGTTCTTAAAGTCATATTCATAGTCCAAAAGAGTGTGTTTCATCCATAGAATTTGGGCACAACAACTACTAACAGCTATATACTCTTCTTCGACAGTGGACAAAGCTTCAGAATTCTGCTTCTTACTACAACAAGATACTAAGGATTTTCCATATAAATGACATGTTCTTGATGTGGTTTTTCTATCCAACATGTAACCAGCAAAGTCAGCATCAGAATAACTCACTAACTCAAAGGATTTTCCTTTTGGGTAAAACAAACCTAAGTTTACAGTGTGTTTAAGATACTTGAAAATTCGTTTAAGAGAAATTAAGTGATATTCTTTTTGATTAGATTGAAATTTTTCACACATACACACACTAAACATAATATCTGGTCGACTAGAAGTAAGGTAAAGTAAGCTTCCAATCATACCTCCGTAATTGGTTTGATCCACTGGTTTCCTAGTTTTATATGCATCCAATTTATAGAATTTACTCATTGGAGTTCACATTCCATAATACTATCCTAACCAAAACGTTTTATAAGATCCTTTCTATATTTAATTTGATTTAAAATAATAACATTTTGATTTTGAAAAAATTGATATCCAAGAAAATATTTATGTTCTCCTGTTAAACTCATTTCAAATTCATTTTTCATACTCTTTGAAAAATAATTACATAAGGAGTGTTTAGAAGATCCAAAAATAATATCATAAACACAAATTTGTACTATTAAAACTTATTTAGAAATTATTCTAATAAAAAGAGTTGGATCATAAATCCCTTTAGTAAAACCTTTTTAAATAAGAAAATTACAAACTCTATCATACCAAGCTCTTGGAGCTTGTTTTAAACCATATAAATCTTTAGGGAGTTTAAAAACATGATTAAAAAAATGAGGATTAGTAAATCCAAGTTGTTTAAAAAAAATATTTTCAATTATAAAACCATTTAGAAAAGCACTTTTGACATCCATTTGATATAACTTGATATTCAGATGAGCAGCATAGGGAAGTAGAATTCTAATGGATTCTAATATGGCTACAGGTGAAAAGGTTTCCTCATAGTATATACCTTCCTCTTGACTATATCCTTGTGCAACTAGTCTAGCTTTATTTCTAACTATGTTTCCAGACTCATCAACTTTGTTTCTAAAAACCCATTTAATGACTATTGTCAAAGTGTCATTAGGTCTGTCAACTAATTCCAATACTTTTTTTCGTTCATATTGAGTTAACTCTTCTTCCATAGCCATTACGCAAAATTTATCATTGATTGCATCATTGACATTTTTAGGTTCTAGCTATGAATGAAAATCATGATGTTCAACCTAGTTTCTTAGAGAAGCTCTAGTCGGTGTGCCTCTATCATGTTTACCAACAACAACATACAAAGGATGATTCTTTAGAATCCTTATTTATCTAGTAAAGGTAGGACTTGAAATTTCAGGTTCACCTCCAAGTTCAGGTTCTATAGAAGCATATTTTGGAATATTTCCAGAACTGGATGTTTTTACAGCAGGTTATTTAGATTTATCATTAAGGTCCAGAACACTCAAATCTTCTTCACGATGTTCAAGAGAGGTTTTAGTCTTATGTGGATCGGTTTCATCAAACATGATGTCAACAAATTCTTCCACACATTTTGTTCTTTTATTAACGACTCTATAGGCTTTTCTAGTTAAAGAATAACCAAGAAAAATTCCTTCATCACTTTTAGAAACAAACTTGTCCAGATTATCCTTTGTATTAAGAATAAAAAATTTGCAACCAAAGACTCTAAAGTAACTAACTTTAGGTTTTCTATTGTTCCATAACTCATATGGGGTCATCTTAATAACTGATCTAATTAAGAATCTAATAATAATATAAGAATTTGTATTCACAACTTCAGCCCAACAGTAAACAGGTAGTTCATACTTGTTAAGCATGGTTCTAGCTATTTCTTGAAGGGTTATATTCCTTCTTTCTACTACACCATTTTGCTGAGGTGTCCTTGGAGCGGAAAATTTGTGACTATATCCATTGTGTGAGAAATAATATTCAAACTCATGATTTTAAAGCTGATGGCCATGATCACTTCTTTGAGTTGTAATCTTAAGTCCACTACAGTTTTCTACAGATTTGGATTATTTAACAAAGTAAGAACAAGATTCACTTTTTTGAGCTAAGAAGTACACCCAAGTATATCTAGAAAAGTAATTTACTAGGACATAGACATAGTGCTTCCCATTTAAACTAGAAACTCTTGATGGTCCAAAAATTCCATGTGAACCCACTCAAGATGTTGAGTAGTAGAAACTTATTTCTTTTATTTAAAAGAAACTTTATGTTGCTTTCCCTTTTGGAAGGGATTGCAAACTTTGTTATTTGGGAATTCATGTTTAGGTAGATCTCTAAATATTGTCTTCCCAGATAATTTTCTATGTGAATAGATGTTGTAGTGTCCAAATCATCCATTGAAAATCCAATATTCTTTATGAAAATCATTTTAAAAAGTAACATTTTGTTTAACTAAAGAATTTAAATAAACAACATACACATTTTCATTTATTAATGAAGAAAAATACTATAACATTATTAGAGTTAAAAACATTACAAGAATCATTTTCAAACATAACATTAAAACCATCATCACATAATTGAGAAATAATTAACAGGTTATACTTATGTCTATCGACAAATAAAACTTTATAAATTAAAACTGAATCAGTGTTACCAATCTGGCCTATGCCGATGATTTTTCCTTTATAATTATCACAAATGTTGACATGGCCTCCATCATCTTTTATTATGATTTTGAAGCATGAATAGTCTCCAAACATGTGCCTTGAACATCCACTATCCAAGTACTATACCATCTTGTTAGAACTCTTCAATCATGTTTCCTACAAAGCAGATTTAGATGGAAAATGACTTTGGTACCCAGATCATCTTGGGTCAGAAAGGTTAGAAATCAAAGATTTAGGTACCCATATATGTTTTATGGGTGTCATATAATTTACATAATCAATGTATTTTGATAAATAAAAATTATTTGATCTATAACCATATGAATAACTAGTTGAATCACATGAATTTCTATAACTTGAAAAAGCAGAATTTTTTCCAGACATAGGAATAAATCGAGTTTTAGTGAACTGTCTCTATCCAGGTTAGTATCCAAAACCAGTAGTGTATTTAAGTGAAACTTGTTTACCTAAAATTTGAGTAAGTGTATCTTTTCCATTTGTAAACTTATCTATGTACATTCTAAGTTTCTCATTATATATTTTCAATTCATTATTTTCATTTTACAGTTGAGATTTATTTTAATTTTCTATATAAAAGGCAGATTTAACATTGACAGTGAGAGCATGTTGTTTCTTTAGTGACTAGTATTTGTCCTTAAGTTCATTGCATGTCTCTTCCAGCATATTACAGTATCCGAATAATTCCTCACTATTCATGTTTTCAGAATCAGATTAATATTCAGTTCTAGAATAATAAGAATTTAACGTGAGAGTATCTTGGGTTACCTCAGATGTGTTTGTCATGAAACCAATGATGGCACGATGCTTTTTAGAATCAGACATTTCAGATTCACTTGTGCTATCTTCAGAAGAACTCCAGGTAGCCTTCATAGAATTCTTGTACTTCTTGTCTTTATAATAATATTTATTCTAAAGAACATCTTCTTCCTAAAAAATTTCTTGAATCTCCTGGCTATTTGAGCCATTCCAGAATCACTTTCTGAATGAGATTCTTCACTAGTTGAACTTTCAGTAGGTGCATGCACTTTCTCTTTGTCATTGCACTTTGAAGCAGTAGACATGAATTCCACGTATTTTCTCCTGGGTTCATCATCGTATTCTTTATTTACCATAAGTTCTTCCTCATACATCACTAATTTACCAATAATCTCTTTTACAAGGAGAGATCCAATGTCACATGATTCTCTGCTTGAAACAGAAGTGCCACTCCATCTTTCTGGTAGACATCTTAAGATTCTCATGATTTGTTCCTTTGCTGGAACAGCCTTTCCAAGTGATCACGTAGTATCAAAATCTCTTTGAACCTGAGATACATGTCAGAAATAGGTTCATCAGTCATTATTTTAAAATTTTCATATTTAATAGTATATGAATTTAATCTCATTTCTTTGACATTGGTTATTCATTCATGAGAATCACCCAAAGTATCCCATATTTCATAAGTAGTTTTACAAATAGAAATTCTATGAAATTCTTCATCTCCTAAAGCATAGTACATGGAATTCATAGCTTTACAATTATTATTGTAACTGGTCTTTGTAGGTTTTTCCCAATTCATTCTTTCAGTTTCTGGAATTTTATATTGAGATTCTATAGAAGTCCAGATATCAAAACACATTGTTTCTAAATGCATTTTCATTTTCATTTTCCACTGGGCATAGTTGCTGCCATTGAAGAAAGGTGGCCAGTTTGTAGCATCACCCTCTAGTCTATTTTCCATAACTAGATTTTGGAATTTAGTTTTAAAAAGTTAAAATTTAGAACTAAAAGAAAATTATGATCATTAACGATGCAACTAAAATAACAGTTGAAAAAATGATGTTTTGAAAAATTATGTTAATAAATAATCCTCTAATACCAAATGTTTGTCGGAGTGGATACTCAATAGGGGGTGAATTGAGTTCCAATTAAAATTTCTGTTAAAAATATTTCCATTAAAATCCCCCAATTAAAAATCAAAGTAAAAATGTAGTGAATTTATACAGTGAGGAAATGTTCAGTCAGTTTCTCAAAGATTGATTAGGTCTATGTTAACTTAATTTAATGATTAAATTAACTTTTGAAACTAACTTACCGGTTTCAAATATGTATAAACACTTTCTAATTTAACTATCAAAGTAGCTTTAAAAAATTTGTATTTCAAGGTAACAGCAGCTGAATATGAAACATATATATAGTAAACTTACGATTTAAATGAAAATGCATAGTAGAATTAACCTAGAGGTTCAGTATCAAGCTGAGACTTAGTCATCTCAACAATTTAGATATATTGATCCACAACCTGGATCGAGGTAAACAAAAGTGAACACACTGTCTAGGTTCAAAGAACTCTTCCACAGTTCTTTGTGGGAAAACAAACAACAGCTCATAGTTGTCCGGGTCTTACTTTGACCTCTACCACTATCCACAGTGGGAAACAAAGAGTTATGAAGTTTGAGTGAGGATTTAAGAATCCTCTAGATTATCTCAGGAGATAGTCTGTGCAAAATAAACATGGTTCACACACTGCTTGAAAAGTAAATGTAATAATCACTGATGCAAGTAAGAATGAGTTTAGAAGAGCTTTAGTGATTGGCAGTGCATCTATGGACTCGTTTGGTTGGTCCAACAATCTTCTGAGTCCTTCTCTGGTTTCTGCACAAAAAACAGAGTGTTGTTTTCTTCTTTGTTCCATGTATATCTTATCAGCTTGAGTTCATGATGCTTATTTTATGGTTCTTCACTCAAGATGCAGCTTCTGTTTTCCTTATGAAGAGTGTGTTAGAGTATATCCAGGATTATTGGTATATGGATGTATCCTTCTGTGAATGTACCACGTTTGAATTATGATGATCCTTTTTCTTTTTCACTCTTTGCATACCATCTTAGTTCCTTGGTTCTTGCTGTTTCATCATGACAACACCACCACCTTTCAACTAGGTATTTATCTTCCTTTTTATAGATTTCAGCTCTGGAAAAAAGAAATGATCACCTTTTACATGGGTTCTATGTACAGTTCCCTAACTTGGCAGCAGAGATCACTAAATAACATTAACTGCATTAAAAACATCAAGTGTAACCATTAGCATAATAAATAAATAGTATTAAGAGTATAGAGTTTGACTAGTTGGTCAATCATTAGTAGCCTTCTATTGGTAGATATGTACGGTGGATTTTTTGTAGTAGTCCTTTCATAGGTAGCTTCTTTGAACTTGCATCGGTTTCTCTTTGTGTCGGTAGCTCTAGGTATTAGTAACTCCCTCTATCGGTAGACTAACTCTATCGGTAGCTAAATTTATCAGTGACTCTATACTTGTATCGGTAGATCAATAGCTCCTTGCATCGGTAGCTATTTGCACTTGAATTGGTAGGCTTACTCTATCGGTAACTGTCTGTGAACTAGTTTTATCGGTAGACTTCTTCATATCGGTAGCTTTGTACACATATCAGTGATCAAGTGTATACTATAAGACTTAAGAATGCCATTAGACCTGTTCCATCGGTATCTTGGTTTCTGTCGGTACCTCTATACATATCGGTAGCCTTAGCTTATCGGTGAATCTGTCTATCAGTAGACTAAGTCTATCGGTAGATTGAGTACCGGTAGCTCTTTATTAGTAGCCATATTCAGATCAGTGACTTAACACATATATTTTTTATGAAAAATACATCCAATTGAGTTTGAATTAAATTATAACTTATATAAACATAGATAACCATTGATTAACATATCTCAAGGATTATTTAAACATTATGATCATCTTGATAACAGAATATCATATATTAAGAGAATTTGAATATAAGTAATCATAAATTTGGATTATCAAAATATATGAAAGCACAATCGGGATTATCAAGACAGGTGAGGTCAACATATTCTTTCTCCACATGAATCCTTTTTTATTTTCCTCAAAGAGTGTTTATGGTCGTTATCCTTTGTACTAGTTTTATAATAATAGTGTCCCCGTTTATTATTCATATAAATATCTTCATTACTAGATCATTAATATTACTTTTATGTATTACTTATAATAATTTATGATTTTCAAAATTCCAATAATGGGAAATTTAATCATCATCCTTTTAAATGAAATCAATGATAAGAATGTTTCAATTATTCTTGACAATCAATGTGTGTCTTATTAATTAATATATTAAATATTGATATAACATATCCAAAACCATTTTTTCGTATTATTTACACATTTATATCAAATTATTCATTCAATTATGTTCTGATAGTAACTCATAACAGAAATTCATTGTATAATTCACTTAGTTGTTAAACTGGGTATAACGTGAACATTCCCAGATTTAAAGGAATTATTTGTATAATTAATAAATATGAAAACATTGACAAATTTGAGAGAATATTATCCTCTTAGTAAAATTATTTTAAATGATTATATTAACGATGCTCATTTTTAAATCATATAATTGACAACATTGTAAATTTTTCATTAAATAATAATTATTATATCATAATAATAATATTTATCCTTTAATGACATCCTTATATCCAACCATGTATGGAAATTAACAAAAACAAAACATGTTACATCATGGAGGGGGAAGTATGCACAACTCTTGAACGACGAGTTTGTTTTTGTTAATTGATGGGGTATATAAATAAACAACAATTACAACACTATTATGGATAAAAGAGAAGTAGTTGATAATACTCACGTTGGAGTCATGAATTTTTCTTGAAAGTCTCCATTTCTCTAAAGTCCTTATGCTACATAATGTTGAAGTGAAGCATTTAAATTTAGGAGAGGGTTATCATAGGAGAAAAATGGAATATTTCTATGAGAAACTAATATTGGGATGTGTGTCTGGATGTGGTGAAGATTTTACCCATTTTATAAGTTGAATGAATAGTTATTTTGGGAGCGAACCTTACATTTAAATAATGAAAGGGTTATATTAACGTTTCAATGGACAAAAATGGATAATAGTGTAGGGAAAAATTAGTTTGGGTCAAAATTCACCTCAAACAGCCTTTTTTGTAGAATCATTGACTATTTTAGGGATTTTTTGTTTTGACTTTTTGTCATTTATTCTAATTTTCTTTTACGTTGGTAAATAATTTCAAATAATAGTAATTAATTTTAATCTAAAATATAAACATTTAATTTTTTTCACAATATGATAATTATAATATCTAATTTTAAAATAATTTTTAAAAATAAAATTTTTAGAGGTATAAAAAGTTAATTTTAAAATAAATGAACATCATTTTTAATAATGAGTTTTTAGGGAAATAAAATTTTAACCATTATGTTTATAAATAATATAAATTTATGTTTAATAGATATTTTATTTACATAAATTGATTTATTAAAAAAATTATATGATGCTTCCAAGGAAATCTATTATTGAATCTCCCTTGTAAAATACTTGATTCAATGAAAAGATCAAAAATAATTTTGAAATTAAATTAACTTTTTGATTATTTATAAAATTATTTCTATATGTTTTCTATGTTCAAATAATCTTTCAAATTGAATACTTTTATTACTAAATTTTTGTTTTATTTCATATAATGTTTAATAAACACTACTGGAAAAGGGACCTTTCCCAACAGTTGTGTACCAACGGTTCAATGAACCGTTGGTATATCTTGTTTTTCCCAACGGTTGCTATAAACCGTTGGGAAAAACCCCTCAATGCATAGTTTTCCCAACGGTTTCATACAACCATTGGGAAAGATAGGTTTTTCCCAACGGTTCCTAAGAACCGTTGGGAAAAGTGGTGAAGGACCCTTGTTTTCCCAACGGTTTATATGGAACCGTTGGGAAAGATAGCTTTGTCCCAACGGTTCTAAGAACCGTTGGGAAAAGTGGTGAAGTTTGGTCATTCCCAACGGTTTTTAATAACCGTTGGGAAAAAAAGCCCCAAATACCAAATCGAGCCAGCGGCCTCCCCACATTCCAGAAGCATTCAGTTCGTGTCCTCCTGGAGCGATTCCTTGCGGAAGGACCTCCCAATCCCCACATCTTCCATCATATCAGCACCTACCAGGTTAGACTCCTATATTTTATCAACGATATAGTTCCAGCTCTTATAAATCATATACTTCTATTCTTGATTTCGTTATTCCCAATTATTAGGGTTTTTGTAAAAATTTATGATTGTTTCATGGTGGTCATGTGCGCCACTATAGGTACATTGATTCACTAATTTATTTTGGTATTTCCATAAAATTCGAATACAATTTATTAATTAATCAATGTTGAGTGTTAACATGACATTCATGTTCTTTATTTTTGTTGAAAACCTTATTTATGGTATGGGGTCATATTATTTAAAGTGTAAACAAATACTTATATAGAATTTCCTTGTAAAACCTGATGGTTTAATTCTAGTTAAATGGACTCATAATTTTTTATGTTATTACTATTTAGTAATTGGTGAGGTGAATCATATATGTATATGAAAAATGGATCAAGATCATTTAGTATTGGATAGAATTATTCCCTAGTAATGTGAGACCCTTATGTTATGGGGTGAGTATGGAGTAGTGAGATATATTGATTGTTACTTACTTTTTTCAATTCTATGAGGTAATCATGGAATGCACTAATTTTTTGAGATCTGTCAATGTTTTTATGGTTTTGATAGTGATCCATGATGTGTATCCTAGTATGTAGATCCTGTTGGGTATTGGACCCTAGATTGGGTGAATTTGTATGCAGTAGGGTGCTTTCTAGGATGGGTTGTACTGATGTGATGGTAACTTATGAGAGGGGTGGGTCTTACTAATGTGGATTCATTCTATATCATAAGCATGTAAATATAATTTGTATTATGATAACTAAATGCGAATGATGTGTGATCAAATATTGTCTTATCCTAGAGAATTCCTTGTGATATATTGATATGGCGGCAAGAGTGATGATGCATGTGGTGACATGACCAACATACATGTGTTTCATGGTTAGTGATCAATTAGGTTAGTGATCCTATGATCATTGGGATGTGACTCTAAATGATTCAAGAAGAGTTATTAATATGATAACATGAGGGTGTGTTCCTATTTGGTTTTATCTAGAATCGTAGTATAGTATTGTAGTTGAGTTATTTTTATATATTATCTGTTTTTATGGATGTTGTCTTTTAGTGGTTGTGTGTTTGGGAACCCCCCTCCTTCCTAGACCCTGGACAACCCCCCACCCTCCTCCCTGGACCCTGGACAACCCCCCGAACACCCCCCGCACAGTCCCCCGCACAGCCCCCCACCCTCCTCCCTCGACCCCAGACAACTATTGTAACCCTCTCTCTTGGATTTTAATGATCACAATCACTCTCATCGTGTTCTAACTTGTTTTCAAGTTTTTTGATGCTAGGAAAAAGGTTGCCCAGGAGTTGGCCCAAGAAAACTGAAAAGGACTCTCTGAGTCCACCGGCCAACCGGTGGATTCCCACCGGCCGGCCGGTGGTCTCTGGCAGAAGCATTGCTTTCTGCCAGAGCCACCGGTCAGCCGGTGTTAGCTCACCGGCCAGCCGGTATAGGCACCGGCCAACCAGTTCTTGCCCACCGGCCAGCCGGAGGTTCCAGGCAGTAGGCTTGCCCACTGCCTGGTGCCACCGGCCAACCGGTGGATGACCACCGGCTGGCCGGTGGAACCCAGACAGAAAGCCTGCTGTCTGGACCACCGGCCAGCCGGGAGCTCAGCACCGGCCAGCCGGTGGACCACCGGCCAGTTGGTGAGCCACCACCGGCCAGCCGGTGTGACCAGTCAAACTAGCCGTTGGGCTTTGACTAGACTTGTACTTTTGACCCCCAACGGCTCCGGAAGCTCTCCAACGGCCATATTGAAGTGTTTATGGGTATTTCTCCTATAAATAAGAAACCATGGATGCCGGGAACTTAATGGAATGATATTTTGTTTAAAATGGGCATAATTTTAAGTGAAAACAACTGACATATGCCAAACCAACCAAAATTCTTCTGATTCTGTTGAAACTTTAGAAAAATGATCCATGGGTCATATGTGACGTGTATGAGTCAACCCTGGCTCAATCCAAGACACGATGTGACTGAGACCATTGAAACTGTCTCCCTTTTGTTGAAAATGGACTAAATTGTAAGTGAAATCAACAACTATCATATGGGAAACCAACCAAACGCCTTAGGATTATATTGACACTTTAGGAAAACGATACATGGGTCATATGTGATGTGTACGAGTCAGACTTGACTCAATCCGAGGCGCGGTGTGGCCTACACCACCAAAACTATCTCTCTTATGTTAAAAATGAACAATATTTTACGTTCATAAGCCAAACTGATCAAACGGATTCTTATTGTGCTGAAACATTATGAAAACGATCCATGGATGATATGTGATGTGCACGAGTAAACCCTGCCTCAATCTGAGGCCCAGAGTGGCGGACACCACCCAAAGTGGCTATCTTTTGTTTAAAATGGACTTAATTTTAAGTGAAAACAACAACTGACATACGCCAAACCAACCAAACGCCTTCTGATTCTATTTAAACATTATGAAAACGATCCATGGGTCATATGTGACATGTACGAGTCAATCCCTCATAAATTCGAGCTGTGGTGTGGCCGAAACCACTCAAACTATCTCTCTTTTATTTAAAATGGACATAATTTTAAGTGAAAACAACAACTGACATACGCCAATCCAACCAAACAACTTATGATTCTATTGAAACATTAGTAAAACGATCCATGGGTCATATGTGATGTGTACGAGTCAACCCCACCTCAATCCAAGCCATGGTGTGACCGGGACCACTCAAACTGTCTCTCTTTTGTTCAAAATGGACTAAATTGTAAGTGAAATCAACAACTGACATACGGGAAACTGACCAAACACCTTCGGATTCTGTTGACACTTTAGGAAAATGATCCATGGGTCATATGTGACATGTACGAGTCAACCCCACCGCAATCCGAGCCGCGGTATGGCTGGGACCACTAAAATTGTCTCTCTTTTGTTGAAAATGGACAAAATTGTAAGTGAAATCAATGACTGTCATACGGGAAACTGACCAAATGCCTTCATATTCTATTGAAACTTTAGGAAAACTATCCATGGGTCATATGTGATGTGTAAGAGTCAATACCGCCTCAATCCGAGGTGTGGTGATGCCGACACCACCCAAACTGTCTCTCTTATGTTAAAAATGGACAATATTTTAAATACATACACCAAACTGATCAAACGGATTCTGATTGTGTTGAAACATTAGGAAAACGATCTATGGCTCATATGTGACGTGTACGAGTCAACCTTGCCTCAATCCGAGGCCCGGTGTGGCCGACACCACTCAAAGTGTCTCTCTTTTGTTTAAAATGAACTTAATTTTAAGTGAAAACAATAGTTGACATACGCCAAACTAACCAAACGACTTCAAATGATATTGAAACTTTAGGAAAACGATCCATGGGTCATATTTGACATGTAAGAGTCATTCCCGCCTCAATCCGAGCCACGGTGTGTCTAGGACCACTCAAACTATCTCTTTTTTCTTTAAAATGGACTAAATTATAAGTGATATCAACAACTGACATACGGGAAATAGACCAAATGCCTTCGGATTCTATTGAAACTTTATGAAAATGATTCATGGGTCATATGTGACATGTACGAGTCAACCCTGCCTCAATCCAATTCACCGTGGGGCGGGGAACACCCAAACTTCATCTCTTTTGTTCGAAATGGATAATATTTTATGTACATATGCCAAACAAATCAAACGGATTATGATTGTGTTGAAATTTAGGACAATGATCCATGGATCATAAGTGATGTGTACCAGTCAACCCAGCCTCAATTCGAGGCCCGGTGTGTCACTTATGGAGTCACAAGTGATGAGACTCCTATGAAAATACCTTTTCACCATATATTATTAAAGTGGTTGTCATGTGAAGATTGAAATGGGTGTAAATAATATTTGATTTATTGAAACCCTGATTCAACTATACTGGATGATTGTTGTCATATGAAAATTCAAATGGGGAATTATTCACCATGCCTCTAATCAAATAGGTGGTGTTCTTTTTAGTTGTTTTAATTCTGTTAGTGTTTTTAGTGGTGTGTTTTATGCAGGTCTATGCACTGGAGGGGCTACTGCAGGGGCATCTGTGCAACATTTCTGGAAATACACAATACCAACGGTTGTAAACCGTTGGTAAACTTTGAGAAAGAATTATACCAACGGTTCAATAAACCGTTGGTAAAAAACTGGTTTCAATGAAACCGTTGGGAAAATGATATACCAACGGTTGTAAACCGTTGGTATAACATCAAAATCATAGAATTCCCAACGGTTTCAATGAAACCGTTGGGGAAAAAACTATACCAACGGTTGGGAACCGTTGGTATAAGTTGAGAATTATAGAATTCCCAACGGTTCTAAACCGTTGGGTAAACCTATACCAATACATAGAGTGGGCTATCCCAACGGTTTACTTAAAACTGTTGGTATATATCTTTCCCCACGCCTTACTTCCCTACGGTTTGGAGAACCGTTGGTATAGAAAATACCAACGGTTTTCCAGCCTATACCAACGGTTGTAAACCGTTGGTATATACTCTATTTCCAGTAGTGAAATTTCATTCTCATTCATATATAATGGTAAATTGATACAAATTACATGTTCACTTAAAACCCTATTTAGTTATAAAAATAATCATTTTTAGAAAAAGGTAAAAAAATTATTAATAAGTTTTTTTTAATATTTGGAACAAAAAAAGTTATTATTTATTGATTTGATAATAAATAATAAATAATTTTTTTTATTAAATCATAAAATATAAATGAATATCCTATTTTATTGGAAATGACATTTTCAAACATCGCCTATTATTATATTTACTCCGTCAAATTTACTAACTAAATTGGTCTTAACTAGTTCTTAATATATAATATAACTTCCCATAATTAATAAAGTTTTTCTCAAAATTGAAATTCAAATCTTATGAAAGTATATTTTTATAAAAATATTGTTCATAACAATATTGGATCTTATTAGTCATTTAAAAGAAAAATTTAAATTTTATTTATATTACAAAAAGGTTTTATTTTATTTATACAAATATTTCAAATATGGTTTAATCCTATTCATTGCTTCTAATGCAATGTCTATTTATTAAATATATATATATATATATATTATGTAAATTTATTATGATTTTATTTACTTTTTGTGTAGTACATGGAGAAATATTTCATAAAATTTGACTTAATTAAAATATATCATATATTAAGATGTTGGGGTGTTACAAAATATACATTATTACATAGAGATTTTTTTGGATAATATAGCCTTTATCATATCAAGATGATTCATGAATATTGAAGGGGTTTGAGAATATTCATTGAGAATGATGAACAAATCTTAAAGAATAATATATATTTAGGATAATTTCACAAAACAAATAATCATAAATCCTATAAACCAAGACATTCTGTAGACAATCATACACAAACCAGAGTGATAATATCTCTTATATAGACAAAGCCTAACTAAGAACACCACATGAATCATAGTCTATTTGGGTGTTGAATTCAATAGAAATTTCAATGAATAAATTCAATGCATAAATAAATAGAATTTTGGTTCTAAACTAATGAAACAATTCAAGAGTAACTCTATAAACTATCTCATCATATAAAATAGTTTTAATATATATAATGAAAATTTATTATTATTATATATATATATTATTCATGAATCATATTCAGGTTTTAAATATACAATATATATATACAATATCATATTTTATATATATACATCATGTTTCATATTTATGTGCACCAGTAACTTGTGATTTATCATTTTACTGCACTTCTAACTGTTTACCAGTTCAACTAAAATCCCATAAGAAATTCATAATTTTTTAAAACACTTTTTGAATAAATTATCCAAACTATGTTGGATAAAATAACACCAAAATATATTTATGTTTAGTATAATATTTATCCAAAAATGTATCATTATCCGAGGGCCTAACTGGTTTACCATGTAGGCCTTAGCATAATTAAAAAAAATGAAATCATTATTTCATAGATATATTGAAAGAGTGACCTATATTAACTCATAAGAGATATTCAAGATATTAAATGGAATTGTGTGACCTTGAAAAACACACTCGAATTCATTATGGGAACAATTCCACAACAAGATTTAACATATACATCATATTCTTACATATAAATCCCTTTTCCCTGAGAATTTTTGTGACCACTAGAAACAAAATAGGATAAACTAGTATAGGTAACTAATATTTTAATAATTCAATAAAAAACAATGGGATATTTTATGAAAAAATCACTTTTAATTAATCATAAAAATTAGTACATCTCATTCACCTCTTATATTTTAATTAAAAAATATTATGTGGCGCAACTATGAATGACCATGCTTTTCATCAATATAATTAAATCAAGTGTTGAATGCCTTTACTTGTTATATAAGTGTATAGGTCATATTTGGTTGTGGTATAAATGATTTCATGATCAAGAAAATACCCTACCTCCCTAGAATAACATAATTTCATTTATTCATGTGAGTGTATATGGTATCAAATTATAAAGGTTCTCATGAAATATATCTTACCAACCTTAGGTAAGAAGGATTTATGATAACTATTCAGCATTATTAATTTCATGTGTCCATTCAAGAATTTAAATCTCTCCTTGTTACCTCAAAAACTAATTATTCATACCTCATATAAAACTCATCATAATTATTGTAAGCATATATTAAACACGCTATTTTATGGCACAATGACAAAAAATATTCGGCGATGATCATCGATTATGAATAACTCAAAATCTCACTTTAATGAGACATTGTCAATAAATTATTCATGTAAAATAAAAAATATAAGACATGAATTAATTATAATTATAGATTCAGTTTATATAATAAAATGGTATATTTAAAACCATTACTATCAATATCTCAGGTTTCATGTACCTAGATATTCTAAATAACCTTCATGTTATAAACACGAAATTGCTTTCATCAATGGATCTACAACATTATCCTCTATGGCCACCAAATTGATCATTACATCGCACCTCTCAATGTTATCCCATAATATATGGTAACTTTAAATGATGTTTTCATTACTTTTGGTGATACTAAGGTTCCTTAGCATACCAATATCCCCATGACATTCAAAATATAGATTCATTTCTCCCTCGATACTATGAATAACCCTATGCTGAGTATTGAAATTATTTATCCAAACTACATCAGATGCATTGACATACACTACTAGTATTTTTTAATCCTCCAAAGTGATTTTCAGAGAACTATTCCAACACAGTAATACACCATGTAATGAAAGCTTGAATCTAGATCGATATATTAGATAATTTTAAATTGATTTAAATGAAGGATTTGTATAACCCTTTACCCAATGTTTATCTTCACCTCCAAATAAAAATAATATATCCTTAGTCTATATGAAATACTAAAGAAGTTTATTTACATCCATCAAGTGACTCTCGGCAGGATTTTATTGGTATCTACTTGTTATGGTCAAATCATAAGACACATCAGGCCAGGAATATAATATGGCATACATGATACATGATATATAGAGTGAATATGGAATCATATTCATTCTTTCTATCTATTTATAAGGATCCCAAATCATCCTATCATTCATACCACAAACCACTATTAATGTCATCTTATTGGAGTTCTTAAAGGTCATATATGTTAACAATTTACCAATATATGTGTTTTTACTTAGTATAAGAAACATTTTATATCTATATATTTAGATTTTCATGCCTTGAATGTAGAATACTTCCATAATAAATTTCATAGGGAAAAATTTACTTAGCTATTACATCAAAGAGTGAATTTTCCGGTCATCATTTTAGAAAATAAGTATTTCAACTACAAAAAAGATTAAAAAAACTATTACATCTAACTGACCCACTAATATACAAAAAAATAATTCACATCCGTAATGAAATAAAATTTACCGAATCCATCATTACATTGGATATTTAGACTCCAAGAATCGTGATTCAGTACATAAATGTACTATTACAACTTTTATACCTTTGAAAACATATTTATCACCTAAAAAACCTTTTTGATATCACATAAACATCTTAAAAAAATTCATTATAGAATTTAGTTTTGAAATCCATTTGATATTTATCATGATCAAAATGAGGTGTTATGAAAAACAAAATTAAAACAATTGTTATCATCTACATAGGTGAAAAGATAACATCACAGTCAATTAAATGATATTTTTATAACCCTTTTCCTCTAAGGAGTATTTATAGGAAGACACTCTGACATCAAATTCAGTTTTCATGCATAAAACCCTTGTTCACTCTATGCATTTTATCGCTTAAGATGCGTCCACTATGTTTAGCACATGGTTAGTGTATATAAATTCCATTTTAGATTCCAGGGATCACAACCATTTCTCAAAATAAAAACTCTTAATATAATCCTTGGTAGGATGTAGATTCATCACATATGGATGTATGTTAATAATAATTATCCATGATAAATCCAAAACCCTCAGGTTTCTATATAACCCTTCTAAATATTCAACATTTTTAGGTAACTTGATTTAGTTCTTGTTCCACAACTCATTATGGATCTAGACCATCTTCTATATATGTAACATTATCTTGTTTTTAGTCATGAACAAATCTAATTTCAACTTTCCTACCATGAAAACTTTTTTTATGTGTTCATACCCATGGAAAATTAGTAATATGGATACATCAACTTTTTCCTCAGTATAAATATAGATATAATATTCCATTATTTACATTGTGTAATCCAAAACTAAGATCTTATCAGATCTTAAGACAATTTTATTTCAAAATACAATCTCAATAAAAATTATAGACTACCCAAAATCCTTATATAATACAAATAATTTTTTTCACATACAATGTATCATATTTTTTCATTATGACTTCATTTGATGTATCATGATTTAATAATAACGTAGTAGTCTCTAGAGAATAACCAAATAAATAAATTTTCTGTTAACATAAACTCTACACTGATCAAACCATGTCTAACCGGGTACAAATCCCCCTTTTGAACACATTCTTCCACTGTGGTGTTCTATGAAGAGTGAGTTGTGAAATAATTTCAAAATCTCTCATATGAGGTAGTAATTACTGGTTCATGTATTCACCATCCCAATTTTAATATAAAATATTAATACTCTTACCAAGTTTATTATGTTATATATTCCATAACTATTTGAAATTTTACGAAGATTCATACTTGGGTTCATAAGAAACATGTAACCATATCGTCTGAAATCAATGATAAAAGTAATAAAGTATCTAAAAATACAAGTTGATTGATTACTAGTTAGTTCATATAATGTATTATGTATGAGATATAACAATCCAGAATCCCATTTAACTTTTCCCCCAAAAGGTTATATTTTCTTTTTTTTCTGATAAAATTCATAGTTTATAAATAATTCATAATCATGTGGGTCCAATAATCTATCTCTATATATTATTTGATTATGTTTCTCGTTTATATGTTATTAAAGGTATGGCCAATAGTATTTGGAGTTAGAATCATACACAATCCAATTATTTTTAATTTTATAATTAGGATAATTCACATCTTGTATATATAAACCCTTAATTATGTCCTCTACACTATAAAAAATTTGATTCTTATATAAAGAAAAACTATATTTATTAAGAATTAATGTAAATTACATCATATCCAAACAATATATATCAAAAAAATTCATGTTTATTGAATTAAAATAATAAATTTTGTTCAATTATTGGACTACTTCACTAGGTAGATATAAATCATGTGTTCTAGCTTCCAATCTAGCAACTATTTCTTTTTTACCTATATGAAGATATACTTAACCATTCATCAACAATAACATATCTTTGAGTATATATTATTATAATTAATGTGTAATTCATGATAGATATATAATAACAATGCTTCATATTTCTTGGAATTCATCTGTTTCATATTCACATTCATATTCTCACAATGTTTCTCTTAGGGGAAAATTTTCAACCTTAGATAGAAATGTTTAATAATTCTATAAGTTTTAACTTGTATTGATCACAAAATTATTGTGAACATGTATTCTATAATCTATGCTAAAGAAGTATTAGTGGGTTGGGATAAAGTATTATATCTTATCATTCGTCATGTCAAATGAATGTTCACCAATAAATAATGATGATCCCATGCATTATATCCATTTATTGAGATAACATTCACATTTCACATAGAAATAAGTCATCTATGGAATAATTATACACAATTACTTTTTTTAGGTATTAAATAATTGCAATCCTAATAGTTATTAATCTTTTATAGTTGAGATGATAACCCCATATTTGAATAAATTAGATGGATTCAATCAATTATATTCCGCCAGTATTCTTCCCAATGGTTTCCCATTGAGGTGTAATCCCAAAAAAATTCCTAGAATAGACTAACGAAATTCAATCAAAAGGAACACTTATACAGAAGAACCTACCCAAAGATGAGAAAAATTATCTACTACGTTATTTACATAAAAAGGATAAATATAGGGAAATTTGATAGAGTAGAACCTACCTGGTAATATGATCAAGGTCATGATAAGTCCAAAATCACAAGGAATCAAAATCATTATATTTAGGAGGTTTCTACCCTCACCAATTAAATATACATCATTTTCAAATTAGATTCAGAACTATTAGAATTTATTTATTCATAACCATCAAATTTTTTATTTCTTTTTTCTTCAAAATCATCTTACTTTTTAGTTTCTATTCCCCATTACAAACACAAAAAATAATTTTTTTAATCCAAATTAATGTGTAACACTTCATACAAAACACATTTTTGTCTTACTTAACCAAAAATTAAATCCAATTATATTCATACATATACCAATGAATCATATAAATACAGAATGTTATAATTTTATATTAACAGATAGAATTATATGAGACTAAAATTATCCACATGAGTAAGGTCAATGAAATGGATATCCAACCTCATTCACCTTTCTAGATACGGCATAACCTCGAGGCTCGAAGGTGGCCCAACCCCAGGTCCCTCTACTCGAGTAGGTTTTACTCAGGATATAATTTGATTCATGATATATATAGTAACTAATGTAAAAAAATAATACTAAAAAATATTCCCAATCTCATTAATCGAAAGAAAAACCAATGTCAATATAAGTGATAATTACATTTTATTAAACCGTAACAACCATATAATGAAGGTCTAAAACTCTTATAAATGTTTAGTTTCTAAATATTATGACATAAAAATATTCTTATTTCTTATAAAAGTTTTCAAAAAATAATTTTAATGGAATTCATTAAATAAAATATTTCGTTTTATTTTTCAAAATATTGGATAAATATTAATAAATGTTTCGTAAATAAATTTAAATAAAGAAAATTTAATTAGAGAGAGTATAATTTTTTTTATTTATTTTAATATGAAATCATTTATATGTTATGCTATATGGAATTATTATGATATTTAATTATTTATAAAAAATTTACAATTATATTTCTTTTATATAACTATCTAATATAATCTAAATGTCATATATTCTATCATTTACAAGTAATTCATAAATTACTCTTTATGATTTATAAAAAAGTACATTTATTAAAAGATCACATGTAATTATATATAATTTGGAATATGTTTCTTAATATTGTCATTTATAATTTGGAAAAAATATTTCTAAATATTTTTGTTGTTAATTATAAACAATATATAATTATTTATGGTAGTTTATAAAGTAATTATATATTAAAATAACCGAAATAATTTTTACATTGATTTTTAAACATGTTATAAACCATTTGAGATTTTAAATTTCATATATATATTTTTAAATTATATATACCCATTCATAGAATCTTTATTCTTCGTAGGGGTAAACTCTCACTCTCTATACACAGACAATCAATGTATGGGTAGAATTTCATGAACCATATGATGTGTATACAACATAAGGGTACTAAAAAATATTCCCCTACGTGAATTATTCATGAAATGGTAAATCACAAATTACCCTTATGTAATACCCATCAAATATATGTAAACAAATCCCACATAATACATTAAGGAGTCACAAAAGGGTAATTAGAGGATAATATTTTAAAATAACCATCTTTATAAAGGTGTCATGAGATTACTTTATATAAACCATTTTACATATGTGTTTCCCAATGTAACCATAACATGTCCTCATCTACAAAAATGCTATTAAAACATATAAAATAATTTTATGATGCCCCTATTCTTCACCAGAACTCAAAATATAATATTTAAAAACCATTTAAATCATTATAAAATAGGAATTGATCACACTAATTGTTTTTTATATAGTATTATAATTATTTTCATTAAAAAACCGAAATAAGGACTAATCTATTATCACGAATTGAAAAATTAAAGAATAAAAAAATAATTTACAAAAAATACATTGTATTTAACCATTGAAATAGATTATATCATCCCAAATCATGATGGAATGTGTTAATATAAGGTTAATAAAATAAAAAAATCTATCCTTCCTACCACTAAGATATTACTCTTGAACATGGTTCCTTGATAATATGAAGATGATACCTGAATATAGGAGAGGATCTAGAACCATCATCGATAGATATGAACATCACTTCAAGAAGAAGATAGATTCTAAAAATTTTAATGAAATTGATGATCATAAATCCTTCGAAAAAAATTTATTAGCACCCCCACATCCATATAAGATGTCATATATCTTATATAGTTGAATCTCAATGGTTCACATCACCTTCTTTGTAGTCTATTTTTGTGTATTATTTATTCTAATATATATTTCTGATATTTTCTAAAAAATTAATCTTTAATTGTTTATGATGGAACTAGAAAAAAACACCATATCTAAAAAACAAAAAATTCTAATTCACTCACTAAACATTTTAAATTTATAATAATAGATCTTCATCGATCAGTAATGTATACCCAAACACATCCATGGGCATACCACAATCTACTCACTGATCTTGTATTCCATTAACTTCAGTGAGAAAACCGACTATCTAGATCTCCTATTCTGTCAACCCAAAAACCAGAATAGAACATTGTTAAAAATAATACCATAACAAACTAGATCGTCGCCACCACCATAATATAGATAGAAGGGTAAAATAAAGAACCCACTAAAAAAGAATCCAACAAAATACGACATGCCACCATCACAATAAAAAATAATATTCTAATGATGCGTCATCATGATGAAGTTATATAAATAAATATACAATTACAAGAACATATAAATAAACATAAATCACGTGAGAGACCTTCCCACACCATCTCTTTGTTGGAAGTGCATACCTACCACCATCCAATGTTGAATGAAGGCTTCAAAACATCACCTATAATTTGTCCAAATTTAAAATGAATAGACTATTCGTTCTAAATATATGACATCATTTGATAGTGATTGTGTAAGGCATGTTATCATATGATATAGTTCTAATATGTTTCTCATGCATATTTAAATATATATATATATATCATATATATATATATATATCTTATACGTACATCATAAGCATGTATTAAGTGTACATTATATATAAAATCATCTAATATATTTACTTTATGAATAATTTGTATGTGTACATGAATCTCATGATTTTATATTTTTGTGAAAAACCAATAATATTGTCTATAAACACCTATGTAAAACCATTATACCCCTAAAAATTAGTGGAATTCATACCTTACTTCACAAAAAAACCACTAGACTCATCACATGTTAAAATATAGTCACACATAACCACTATTTCGACATCATCACCATGAAGTCTCTCAGACAAGGGAATAGTGTGGGTCTACTATAAATATTCAATTTAAATTAACGTCTCTCTATCCAAATTATAATTTATACCTTGAAGCTAGCATCTCAAACACCACCTCTATCAACAGGATATAAATTATTCCACTTAAAAAATCAAATATAATGATTTTGTGTCCCATTAAGTCTAACAAATTTCCTTGATTTATGGTGCCAGTATGTCTAACATCATTCCATGAATACTTTATCATTATTTCCAAAACAACTCCATGAATCTATATCTCAAAATAAGAGAATTTACTTCAAAAATTGAACCTTGAGGGTTAAATAAGAAAAATAAATCAAATGCTCAACTGGATCCTCAATAAATCACGAACATGTAATGTTTGTAACAAACATCCATAAACACTACAAGTGGATCAATCATTCCTCTTATAAGTATCAAAATATCATCCTTAAAATGACAACTTATACACACATTGACCTCTCGACATGGGCTAGTAATGAATCTCCCCTTGAAAAGAAAATGTGAATTCCTAAAAATTATTGGGATTTGAATTTTCTATTTTTCACACAGTTCACAATGACCATATGTACTGGTGGACCACAACTAGTAGAGGGTGGGTTCTACTCACCACTCTTAAGGGGAACTTACCCACTAATGGGAGAAAACATTGCTTCATTTACTAAGTTGTACATCACTTCACATTATTAGAACAAGTAGCCAATTAATACCAAAATGGGTACCATTAAATCACTCATATAGCATGAAGTAATTTTACTATATACACATTTCTCCACTAAATATAATGTTAACTTATGAAAAAATGAGTGGAATGTTGTCCAACCATTGGAGGTACTCTTACTAAAAAGGGTATGACCAAGGGTCTCATTGAAATATTCCACTCCCAAACTTCTAATAATGGAAAAAAATATCTCATTTTGTTCCACCAATATTGGGTTCCATGAATAATGGGCGTGTATCATACCATTAACTGCTATCACTGATAACAAAATACAGTGATCCGCCATGCATATATTTCTTCATCTATTACTACCAACACTCTTTTCTTGACTGGGACTAAAAATGGTGATTTTTATGGGAGTGTATTTTTGTACTATCTATCTAATAAT
This sequence comes from Viscum album, assembly GCA_963277665.1. Lineage (NCBI taxonomy): Eukaryota > Viridiplantae > Streptophyta > Magnoliopsida > Santalales > Viscaceae > Viscum > Viscum album. The sequence goes on along the minus strand of OY728165.1, from coordinate 164,307,148 downwards.
TCCCGGAACTACTAGATGATATACAAAAAATTTCACAAGTAGAAAACTCGACTTATAAAAGGAAGGAATACCATGAAATCACCATATCCATTCTGGATGTCCAACCATGACAGCGCCCTATATTTCAATAGGTAAAACACTAGCCTAACAAAAAACTAACGTTAAATTACTATAACAATACTAAATATAAAAATGATTTCTCAGGGGACTCTAACATTGGATGTGTCATATTAAAACAAAACCACATCTCAACATCTCTTCCATTATAATCTTCACATGAACTATTCAAATCAGGAAAAAAACTTCAATGTATGTCCAAGGAAGACATCACAAGGTATATGGACCTTAATGTACACTAAAAATGGGCATTCCACCAAGTAGAAGATAAAAAATCCACATTTTTTATTCAATTATTGATATGAACTCAATATACAACTATGGTATATATTTACCAATATGAATCAGATGTAAACACAATTTTCTATCAGATCACTATGTGACACATGGATCTATGTGTATGAATCATCATCTAGTTAGTGAAATTCCAAACTAGTTAAAAATGTCAGTCCCAAACTCCATGTATAGTTATATCATGACTGGGTCCCATAATCATGTATTACATCTTTTAAGATAAATGATAATAACCTAATAAATAACATGGTGAACCATAGTCAACAAAACATGTTAGGGGATATTACTCAAGAAGGTAATGGAAATAAATGAATCCAGCCTATATAATTTATGTAGATCTAATATCCCCCAAAATCAATTTATCAATTCAACAAGTCTACATGAAGTTCATCTAAGTCTTAATGTATAGATAGGTTAGTTGTTGCATAATAACTATGTACCATGACCAATACATCTTGAAAATTTTACCAAATTTTTATTCCATCCTCACATGACACCTTATCCTAAATTCACCCCTATAACAACCAAACATTGACACCACTCTAACATGAACCATCTGAGAAGGGCCCCACCCAATCTAGTTGTAAGTGAAGAGTTCCACCCCAAGAATACATACAATAATCTAGGGTTTAGTGACAAGAACTTATTAGGCATAACACATAATATGAGTATCCTTACCCTAATTCATCTATAAATAGATACATATCTTTAATGTAAAAAAATCCAAGTACACTAGAATGATATATATATATAATCAAATATAGTGTATATAAGATATTCATTTCGAAACAAGTAATATCCTAAAAGATAATAATTATATAATCAATAATATAAATAGGGTACAACTTGCACCCAACAACCATGGATGAATTTCTCCCAATGCATCTAATAAGAAGACCCCATAATAAGATGACTAAAAAAATGAACATAGACTACTACAATAAACTACTAACTCCATTATTTTCCCCTAAAAACGTGTTAATAATGTTCACCACTGGGATTCCGCTAAAAATTACCCATATTTTCTCATAGTCAACCAATAACATCTCATAAATTTCCACCATTTTCATAGACACAACACGTGGGGGAAAAATCTAGTGTAGGGTTGAGTATAAAAATTTCATGTAGACTCCCGAAACAAAAAAATGTAATGGAAAAAATAATAAATCTCAAATAACATATACAAGGGAATAGATAGGTTATAAAAAAGAGAAAAAATAAGATATGATTTATAAAAAATACATAGGGACTCAGAGTGGTCCTCATCATCTCAATTCACAACATATAATGGTTTGATATGATCATCTATTAGGGAAGTAATAAGTATTGTAGTGTGAAATTACGAGGTGGATAAAATTATATATTCCAATAGAATATAGTATCTCAAAGGCATCTCTCGGTTTCCTGAGGAGTCACTTGTCATGTAGTAACATAAATTTATATTAATACATTAATTCTTATATTAATGGAAACATTAGAGAAACCACTTCTTTAATAAGAATGAAAACTAGTCAAGGTAAATAACATACTCTACTGTTAATTACTAAAAATTACATCATTTATTTAGAGGGAAATTAATGGGAACCCACATCATGGAATGATTTCATCATTCTAGGAAAAAATAGAGTTACTGAAACCTTAAGAAAGGAAAATATATTGGATGAAAAATTAGTAGCCCTAGATACTTTAATCACTCAAGTAATGAGAAAATCAACATCACATCACAAAGAGAGAAATAGGGGACCCACACCTCACAGAAGAAAGATCTATCATTTGAGAGGACGGTAACTAAACCTAATAGAAGATCCCCAACCCATTTAGAATAAAATTTATTGTATAAATATCCAAAATTATAATTAAGTAACCCAAACCCTGAGTATCATGTAGATAGAATATTTTACATATGAGTAACACAAAACTAATGCGAGAATCATAGTAGGGAAGAATTTGATTTATCAAACCTTTGAAATCTCTTATTGTCATTCCTGAACCACTTCAGGGGTTATATAAAGCTAATACATTAAACAACCCATCATTCCTTTCAAATTCCACCTAATGAAAAAAAATAATTCATCAATATAATATATGTGAAAAAATAATGCTGTTAAAATATTTATTTATTAAAAATGGGAATCAGATAAAAAATATACACCTTATTGTATCACATACAAGAAAAGTTATTTGACAAGAATCAAGTTTTGGGAAACAAGTATTATTTAGGTATTTCATGTTGGTTTTGAAATGTTGACCTATATTTATAGGTCTTTTTCCATAAACTAAATTTCAATCCGACATCTCAGTATTAAGATAAAACAATAGTGGCATAATGATAATAATAATAATTATTATTAGTATTATAATAATAATAATATGTTGATTATATCCACCACTTCATAACACATGGTGAAGAAGAAAATTATTGTAAATATGATATCCAAAAAACGTTACCCTCTAACTTTCCCCTTACACAACAAAACCCTTACAACCACACCACCAACTCGAGGGATTGATAATTAAAATAACAATAACAATAACAAAAAACTAATTTTTTTGTCAAATATTGTCGATAAGATGGCTCATTAACACCCAAACAAAACTTATTGATAAAAAAATAGAGAAAAAATGATCAATTAAATTCATGTGTACATATCTCTCATAACATTGGAAATATGAAAGTGAAGAAGAGATTCAATTAGCGAAAAAGACTACATGGTTCTCCCCTCATCAACATTATTCTTGGAGAGAGTATTGACCACCATGTAATCCTCCTTATATATATGTATGTACCGTCAAAATGAATAGTTTCTTATTACACTAAACAATTAATCCACTCATTAACGAGTCATAAAGTATATGAAATAATAATAATTCATGTATTATTATTATTATTATTATCTTAAAATATATAAAATTATTTATATTGATGGAAAAAGATTTATAACTCCAATCATAAAACAACATTGTATCCCTCAACCTCTTACTTGTCCTATATTATTATTATTATTATTATTATTATTATTTTATTAAATTAATTGTGTTTCTATTATTTAATTCTTACTAGGAATTATACTTCCATGCTAAATACCATATTCTCTCCTGGATTTGTCGCACCATCAAAATGAAAATAAGTTTCAATAAGTTTTTTTATATAAGGATAAGGGCCTCATAGGGGTGTGGATGAGGTCATATGATTTAGTCTTCCCAGCTTCCATCATGTGTGTGTTATGTATTTTTTGTATCTTTGTAATTACACCTCCACAACTGTGTGTAAAAAAATATTTTCATAATTAAAATATTTACAAAACTAAGCCAAAAAGTTGTTATGTAGGTTACACATATGGTGTTTGTAGGTCAAGCCAAAGGAATTAAGGTATTTAGGTCCTCTAGTATTGGGTAAAAGGAAAAGTAATTGGGCACCCAATGCATTCGGACTCATCTAATGTTTTATAATTATTTTTTCATTTTTTGGTTTATATATATCAACCATCTTAAATTATGACAGAAACACACACCCCGTGTCTCAAATTTAAATGTGAGCCTACCCATAAAATTAGTATGTATTTACAACATGGGATTTGGGTTCCCCCTTTCCTTCACATAAATTATATTATATTATGTAACACCCCATGCTTCCACGGTACGTTTCCCTTCGAATCATGCGATAGCGTGTGTTGTACGCAACCTCGAGTTCTAACACACACCACAACTAATTAAACTAGCCGTTGTGAATATTAATACCTACTTTTTGAAATCATATATATTTTATATTTCAAAATGGACTTCATTTTTGGATTCGGAATATTGAAATTAGCCTAGGGTGAAATTTTGGTACTTTTCGGATAACTTTTATATTTTGATGAATAGTGAAAATTACTAAATTTTAATTAAAAACAACTTTTTTAATCAAAATAATTAATATTGATAAATTATAAATTTGTGTGGTTTTAAAGTATACTTAGAATATATTTTTACCATTTAATTTAATTTTTGTCATTGGACATAATTTCACAATTAAATCAGACATAAACAAGTGTCAATCTTTTGATAGTTATTATCTCTTAAAAACACGCTTTTTATTTTAACAACGGGAATTAATTTTAAATTAATTTCTGCCACTTCTGTGTTTTGAATTTGAAAAAATGGATTACATATTTGGAATCAGGATGTCCAAATTATGTAAATAGGTAACTTTTATTTTTACACATTTTGAATAATTACTGCGGTAAATATTTTATTTACTATGGTTAAAGGGTAAATCTGGTAAATAAGGGTTAAAAAATAATATTATAATAATAAAACATTACCCTAAAACGTGTCCTAACCTAATTGGTGGACACATACCCGACCATGGGAATCCTTGGGTCGATTTGGGGACCCCTTAGAGCCACTTTTATGTGGTAGGGACACATTATATTAAAAAAGTTAAAATAAAAATAAAAATGACATAAGCTTACATCTTTTAGAAGAACAATTTTTACATAGGGTTATACATGTTTTATTTTCGATTATAAATATTCATTAGAAATCTAAAAATATTTCCTACATAATGATAGTTTATTTATAATTTTTAGACATCAAATAAGTTAAATTATTAATGACACAATAATGATGCAATGTTTACCTCATTAATAAATAATTTAAATAAATAAGATTATAATGATTAAAATATTATCTAAAACCTGTCCAATTCTTATTGGTTGATGTTATTTAGAAAATGAGTCATCTTAACTTCGACCTCAATGATTTTTGGACCATTATAAACCGAATATAATTATATTATAAATTAATACTTTCACTCTTTCCTAAAGAGCCCCTCCTCTCCCTTATAAAAGGAGACCACTTATACTCATTCCTCACACCTCTCAAGCCACTTGGCTCGTAAAAAACCCTGACCAAATAAGCTCCACACATCCCTCTCCTCCTCCTTGAAGCTTCCCCTTAGGCAGAAAGCATTTCAAGAAGTCCTTTGGTTCCAACCAAAGTGAGTTACCTAAATTCAAGGTAACGATTTCTCTTAAATTATTTTCATTTATTTTGCTTCTCCAACCCCCATACTCTTTTTATTTCCTTTCTTTTGTAACAAAAACAGTATCCAAAATATACTAGGATGTTGTTATAAGAAGTATTCAAACTACAAATACACACAACTCCATCTAATGGATGATGAACATAATGTTTCTGTGGATGGCAAACTAACACCTCACGAAACGATGATTGTTCAAATACATCATACCGCCTCTCATGGTGGCCATTATGATGGCACTGTAATTAAATATGATATTAATGATATATATTTTATATATAAGCTTCTGTAATTTCATTTTATTTCATATCATTATTCGTTTCATGTTGTATATACATACGATAATTTCATTTGAGGAAGTGCGGACTACCGCCCCCTTAAAATGATATGACTCATTCATACCACACATGGAACGTATAAAGGATGGTGTTAATGAACTTAAGTAACATATATAAAATATTATATTATACTGGAATATTAATATACCTATGTATCATTTGGATTCGATTCTTTTAAAATAAAAATTAAATGGAAGTAGCGTTCGTGCGTACGTACGGACTACCGTCTCCACGAACGCGATGAGATTCATTCTCCATCGTATCCATTCAAGTATTATTCTCATTTTAGGGTTAAAAATAATGTTAATATCATTCTGATTATGAATAAGATATAATCTATCCATTACAAACATGTCTTACGTAACCAAACACTTAAGAAGAACGAATCGATTATCACCCGAAACAACGATAATACTAAGATATTGTTAATAAAGAAATGTTAAAAGATCATATATGATATCATATTAATGTATATGATTCTTGTATAATTTAATAACAATTATTTCACCATTATACAGGAGGTTAACCTACCCCAACAAAGGAAAAGTACAAGGTAAGGGTTATTTCACAATCTCTTCATTATCGGAGGTTGTTTATACGTAATAATCTACTGGGATTTCATTATCATCCACATCCATGTTTCTTCGAAATGTATTTCAAAACTTATTTATTATTTACAAGAATATGGGTTAAAGTCATTTATACCTTTTTTTATAAGAGGTTTATAAAGGAATCTTTCCGTCGTTTTCAAAACAAGGTCCTTTTTAACCTTTTCGACAGAATTAAGGTAAGAATGTTTTTTTAACTTATACGGCGGGTGCAGCTATTTTCCACCGTTATAAAATCTTCAAAGCTTCCCTTACAATCTTATAAGAATATTTTCAAAGAAAATGTTTTATTTTACATGGATCTTAAATTATTTCAAAATAAAAGGAGATATTTCTTTAAAAAGAATTTTGATTTCATCTATGTCAACATCCTTTGATGGATTTTAAGATTATTTGAAATTGATTTATTATGATACAAAACATCTATATTGTATTGAAGGTTTTGTGATATGTTTGACTGTGGATGTGCTATTTTTATACCATTCATAGTTTATGGTGAAAGTATTGACATTTCGTATGCTAGTTTTAATACGAATGTTTATGTTATGTTTAAACCTTTTCATATGGGAATGCATTGGACTTAATATGTGACGGGTGGAGCCCGTTATAGCTCCTCGATGCATCGGTAGGTCTCATGAGACAAAATAGTGTCTTGGCACAAGGCCTTGACAAAATCTTATTTGTAGTCTTGGCACGAGGCCTTGACTATGTGGTTATGATAGTCTGGCATTATGCATTCCATCATTATGAAAGTGGTTATTGATATTTCATGTGATTATTCGATTAGTAGAATATTCATGTGAACAGGTAAATGGCATTATTTTATTTTACTTTTTCCATACTATGTTGAAGTTCATGTTTAAAAGGCTTTTGTTTTAGTAATTCATTGCCTTAAATGTTTATGCTTATTTTTGAATGTTCCGCTATATTGTTATCCTTACTGGGCATTTGAGCTCACCCCTTTTCTATGTTTTATTTTTCCCAGGATGTGAAGATGTAAGTTATGAATGACCTGCAGGGATATTATGAGGGGATTATAGTGTGGACTGTGGAAACATTATGTTGTTGTAGTAGTTTTTCATTTTATGATTTAATGTAAAACATATGAATATATCTAGTGTTTCCAAGGCTACTAAACCAATTGGTCTTTTGAGATTTGATCTTTCTCGTGATCATGCCAATGTTATGTAATAATGCACCGACTCTGGGTAACTGGGTTCGGGGCGTTACAGTTGGTATCAGAGGAAGTTTAGTACAATCCTTGGAAGCTAGATTTAGATAAACTCTGATTAGAGCACGTGGACCTAAGATGAACATTGAGGATTAGTATAGAAGAACTTCCTAGAATTTTGGTATTGTAGAGATTTTGTGAGTTTTCCGAGCAATACATCCCTATCTGGATACGAGCAGGTAGAGGCGGCTCTGGCACAGATGTACCTAGGGGTAAAACCCGAAATCACCGCTTTGAGCTAGACTCGAACGGGAACTGGTGCACGACAACGGGCCTTGCTGCACTCTTGGTTACGACACTCCCGAGGGATATGCTTAGGATAACTCTCATTTTCTTTACAAATCATTATTAAGGGTTTATGAGTATATACTTCCTCAAAGAAAACATTCTTATGATTATGGATTATATCCATAAATAGTTCAATTTATGTTAAGTGTTTTATAAGTATGGGATTATGTACTTTGATTCATAAACTGATCTAGTTTATGCCATTGTTTAGAAATGGCGCCTAGTGGAAGAAATGGAAACTGTATCAATGCACACACTCCATGTAGGGATTTCCCTCCTGCTCAAGATAATTATAGTGGGGCTGGTGATGCAACTGGTGCCGATCAGCTAATCACCATACTGGGACAACTTACTCAGGTTATAAATAAATACCTTACCCGTATGGAGAACCCTGATCCACAGCGTGGAGATCAATGTTAAATCGATTCATGAGGAAACAACCACCAATGTTCAATGGGAGTACAAATCCCATAGTAGCTGAGCAATGGATAAATTCCCTAGAGAAAATATTTCAGGCTTTGGGGAGCAGTGAAAGGGAAAAAGTTATCATGGCAGTTTACCGCCTCACTGGAGATGATGATCAATGGTGGTCATTGATTCAAAACATGAAGGAAGATGACGAAGTATCAAATATGGAATGGAGGGAGTTCAAAGATCTGTTTTTAGAAAAATACTTCCCTCGCAACCATCGAGCAAATATGGAAAGGCAATTTCTAAGTCTGATACAGAAGGAGGATGAGAATGTCGCAAAGTATGAGGCTAACTTTACAAGGTTAGCAAGGTACGCTGGTGATTATATACGCAACACAAGAAGTAAGATTGATCATTTCTTTGATGGGTTAAAACCATTTCTCCATCGAGCATTAGTCTGACAATCCTTTTCATCGTACGAAGACATTGTCTCATGTGCTATCAAGACCGAAAAGGAATTCTCTAAGTCTTATGACTTTAAAGCAAAGCAAGAGAAGAAGAGACCTACTGATCAATCTGGGAATGGAAATAAGGGGAAGAAGGGAAAGGTTTAATATCCATCTTGTGGTAAATGCGGGAAGAAACATCCCGGTACTTGCTTGAAGGGAATGGGAGTCTGTTACAAGTGTGGTGAAAAAGGCCACCAAGCTCGTGATTGCAAGGGGAAGAAGGAAGCTACCAACGTTCAGTGCTACAATTGCAGGGAGATGGGGCATTATGCAAATGAGTGTCCTAAGCGTCAGGAGAACTTACCTCAGAAAAGGCCAAGGGATCAAGGCCAGACTTATGCTATCACTACTGCTGAGGTAGAAGCTCCGAAAGACATGGTGGTAGGTAATTTAATGGTTTCCTCAAGTTTAGCAAATGCATTATATGATTCTGGATCATCGCATTGTTTCATATCTTCCTAGTTTGCTAAGAAAATTAGATATTTCCAATTTGATTTAATAAGGGAGTTGTCAGTTAAAACTCCTAAGGGAAGTATCGTTACAACAAAGTTTTGTGAATCATCCCCCATTAGAGCACATAAATTTTTGTTATCTGCTGATCTCATCGTCATACCTATGATTGAGTTTGATATAATCCTCGTTATGGACTGGATTTCGGACTATGATGCGAAGATTTATTGTAAGAAGAAAGAGGTTACGATTCTTGATGATAATGATAAGGAACACCTTATTTTTAGAGCAGAATCGCCACCACCTAATTCTTATTTAGATCCACCTCCAGTAGCTCAACTTAATTCAATTACTGGGGAGGAAGAGAATGAAATAACTGTCGGTGAGGAAAGGAATGTTCAAATAGAGGATGTACCTGTTGTGAAAGAATTTGTAGATGTATTTCTGGAATATTTACCTGGACATCCTCGAGAACGAGAAGTTGAGTTTTCCATTGATTTGATTCCTAGATCAAGGCCTATATCGAAGACCCCTTATAGAATGGCCACTGTAGAATTAGTCGAACTAAAGAAACAACTAGTGGAATTGAGTAATAAGGGAGTTATTCGCCCTAGTGTTTCTCCATGGGGAGCCCCTGTTCTTTTTGTTAAAAAGAAAGATGGATTTATGAGGTTATGTATCGACTACAGGGAGATCAATGCTATAACGACAAAGAACAAGTATTCCCTACCTCGTATTGATGATTTATTTGACCAACTGCATGGTGCTCAATACTTTTCAACGATTGACCTTCAATCTGGATACCATCAGTTGTGTGTGAAGAAGGAAGACATTCCGAAGACAGCTTTTAGAACCAGGTACGGGCATTACGAGTTTTCCGTAATGCCGTTTGGATTGACTAATGCACCCTCTGTATTCATGGATCTGATGAATAGAGTTTTCAAGGAGTATCTCGATGAATTTGTGGTGGTATTTATTGATGATATCTTGGTATACTCCAAAACCTACGAAGATCATGAAAATCACTTGCGCGTTATCTTGAAGACTCTGAGGAGGCATGAATTATATGGGAAGTTTAGCAAGTGTGAATTCTGGCTTCAGGATATTTCTTTTCTTGGCCATATTGTCTCTAAAGATGGAATCTCTGTTGATCCTTCTAAGACCTAGGCAATCCAAGAATGGCCAGCACCTACGAGTATAACTGAGGTACGTAGTTTTATTGGTTTGGCAGGTTATTATCGACGTTTCGTCCAGAATTTTGCCCGATTGGCTAACCCATTAACGAAGCTCACACGTAAAGGGGTTAAATTTGTTTGGACAAAAGAGTGTGAAGAATGTTTCGAAGAACTGAAGAGAAGATTAGTCAATGATCCTATATTAACTCTACCATCGGGGAATGATGGGTTCGTTATTTATAGTGATGCATCAAAGAAAGGACTTGGTTGTGTCCTAATGCAGAATGATAGAGTTATTGCCTATGCATCACGATAGTTGAAAATTAATGAACAAAACTATCCTACTCATGATCTTGAGTTAGCAGCTGTGATCTTTGCATTGAAGATATGGAGGCACTACCTCTATGGTGAAAAATGTGAGATTTATACTGATCACAAGAGTTTGAAGTATATTTTCTCAAAAAAAGAACTCAACATGAGGCAAAGGAGATGGCTTGAATTACTCAAGGATTATGATTGCACGATACACTACCACCCGGGGAAAGCAAACAAGGTGGCAGATGCTTTGAGCAGAAAAGACCATGGTGTTTTGAACATGATGAGAATTGAAAGGGATCCAATTTTCATGAATCTAGTGAAGATGGACATGGGAATAACCAGGGAAGGTGAAACATCAATGCTTTTTCAAATGGTTGCCAAACCATCTTTACTAGAAAGGATTAAGTGTTCTCAGACCGATGATGAAGAATTTCAGAAGAAGATTAAAGCTGTGAATGATGGGAGATTGAGAGACTTTGTGTATGAAGATGGAATTTTGAAATTCGGGAAGAGACTTTGTGTTCCCAATTTACCTGATCTGAAAAGGGAATTGCTGGATGATGCTCATAGTTCCAATTTCTCTATACACCCTGGGAGCACCAAAATGTATAGAGATTTGAAAGAACATTTTTGGTGGGACAACATGAAGAGAGAGATTTCTGATTTTGTGTCAAGATGTATGGTTTGTCAACAAGTGAAAGCTGGAAGGCAACAACCTGGAGGATTCATGCAACCTCTTCCCATACCGGAGTGGAAATGGGACAATATTACGATGGACTTTGTCATGGGGCTACCAAAGACTCCTAGAAGGAACGATGCAATATGGGTTATTTTTGATCGTCTTACCAAGTCAGCACATTTTCTTGCTATAAGAGAAGATCTACCCCTGGAACGTCTAGCAAGACTATATATTAATGAAGTTGTGAGACTTCATGGAGTACCCTTATCGATGGTTTCTGATCGTGATCCCCGTTTTACTTCAAGATTTTGGAAAAGTCTTCAGAAATCCCTAGATACTGAACTTAATTTGAGCACTTCTTACCACCCTCAGACAGATGGACAATCAGAACGGACTATTCAGACCTTAGAAGACATGTTGAGATCTTTCTCACTTGATTTTCAGGGTATGTGGGATCAATATTTACCACTGGTAGAATTTTCCTATAACAATAGCTTCCATTCGAGTATTCAGATGGCACCATATGAAGTGTTATACGGAAAGAGATGTCGTACACCAACCTGTTGGGATGACATTGTTGAAAGAAAACATGTAGGCCCAGAACTGGTGGAGGAAACAGTGGAAAAGGTGAATGTAATCCAAAATCACATCAAAGCAGCTCAAAGTAGGCAGAAGAGCTATGCCGATAATCGAAGGAAGGATTTGGAATTTCAAGTCAGTGATCATATTTTTCTGAAGGTATCTCCGTGGAAGGGAGTCATATGTTTTGGTAAGAATGGTAAATTGAGTCCCAGTTACATCAGACCTTTCAAAATTCTAGAACGAATTGGGGTTGTAGCTTACCGATTGGCAATGCCGCCAAGTCTCTCCATAGTTCACGATGTGTTCCACGTATCTCTGTGGAGGAAATACATGCCTGACCCAACGCATGTACTCACCTATGAAGAATTGGAAATGGAACTCGATCTATCTTATTGCGAAGAGCCTGTGAAGATTCTTGATACGAGAGAACAAGTGCTGAGAAACCGGACGACGCATCTGGTAAAAGTTTTGTGGAGAAACCATAAGATGGAAGAGGCAACGTGGGAACCCGAGGAACTTGTGATGAAGAACCACCCGAGTCTTATTATGCAGTAATACCCTAGAAATTGCGAGGACGAAATTATTTTAAGGAGGGGAGAATGTAACACCCCATGCTTCCACGATACCTTTCCCTTCGAATAATGCGATAGCGTGTGTTGTACGCAACCTCGAGTTCTAACACACACCACAACTAATTAAACTAGCCGTTGTGAATAGTAATACCTACTTTTTGAAATCATATATATTTTATATTTCAAAATGGACTTCATTTTTGGATTCGTAATATTGAAATTAGCATAGGGTGAAATTTTGGTACTTTTCGGATAACTTTTATATTTTGATGAATAGTGAAAATTACTAAATTTTAATTAAAAACAACTTTTTTAATCAATATAATTATTATTGATAAATTATGAATTTGAGTGGTTTTAAAGTATATTTAGAATATATTTTTACCATTTAATTAAATGTTTTTCATTGGACATAATTTCACAATTAAATCAGACATAAACAAGTGTCAATCTTTTGATAGTTATTATCTCTTAAAAACACGCTTTTTATTTTAACAACGGGAATTAATTTTAAATTAATTTCTGCCACTTCTGTGTTTTGAATTTGGAAAAATGGATTACATATTTGGAATCAGGATGTCCAAATTATGTAAATAGGTAACTTTTATTTTTACACATTTTGAATAATTACTGCGGTAAATATTTTATTTACCATGGTTAAAGGGTAAATCCGGTAAATAAGGGTTAACAAATAATATTATAATAATACAAAATTACCTTAAAACGTGTCCTAACCTTATTGGTGGACACATACCCGACCATGGGCATCCTTGGGTCGATTTGGGGACCCCTTAGATCCACTTGTATGTGGTAGGGACACATTATATTAAAAAAGTTAAAATAAAAATAAAAATGGCATAAGCTTACATCTTTTAGAAGAACAATTTTTACATAGGGTTATACATGTTGGATTTTCGATTATAAATATTCATTAGAAAGATAAAAATATTTCCTACATAATGATATTTTATTTATAATTTTTAGACATAATATAAATTAAATTATTAATGACACAATAATGATGCAATGTTTACCTCATTAATAAATCATTTAAATAAATAAGATTGTAATGATTAAAATATTATCTAAAACATGTAAAATTTTTATTGGTTGATTTTATTTAGAAAATGAGTCATATTATCTTCGACCTCAATGATATTTGGACCATTATAAACCGAATATAATTATATTATAAAGTAATATTTTCACTCTTTCCTAAAGAGCCCCTCCTCTCCCTTATAAAAGGAGACCACTTCTACTCATTCCTCACACCTATCAAGCCACTTGGCTCGTCCAAACCCTGCCCAAATAAGCTCCCCACATCCCTCTCCTCCTCCTTGAAGCTTCCCCTTAGGCAGAAAGCATTTCAAGAAGTCCTTTGGTTCCAACCAAAGTGAGTTACCTAAATTAAAGGTAACGATTTCTCTTTAATTATTTTCATTTATTTTGCTTCTCCAACCCCCAAAATCTTTTTATTTCCTTTCTTTTGTAACAACACCAGTATCCAAAATATACTAGGATGTTGTTATAAGAAGGATTCAAACTACACATACACACAACTACATCTAATGGATGATGAATATAATGTTTCTGTGGATGGCAAACTAAAACCTCACGAAACGATGATTGTTCAAATACATCTTACCGCCTCTCATGGTGGCCATTATGATGGAACTGTAATTAAATATGATATTAATGATATATATTTTATATATAAGCTTCTGTAATTCCATTTTATTTCATATCATTATTCGTTTCATGTTGTATATACATACGATAATTTCATTTGAGGAAGTGCGGACTACCGCCCCCTTAAAATGATATGACTCGTTCATACCACAGATGGAACGTAGAAAGGATGGTGTTAATGAACTTAAGTAACATATATAAAATATTATATTATACTGGAATAGTAATATACCTATGTATCATTTGGATTCGATTCTTTTAAAATAAAAATTAAATGGAAGTAGCGTTGGTGCGTACGTACGGACTACCATCTCCACAAATGCGATGAGATTCATTCTCCATCGTATCCATTCAAGTCTTATTCTCATTTTAGGGTTAAAAATAATGTTAATATCATTCTGATTATGAATAAGATATAATCTATCCATTACAAACATGTCTTACGTAACCAATCATTTAAGAAGAACGAATCGATTATCACCCGAAACAACGATAATACTAAGATATTATTAATAAAGCAATGTTAAAAGATCATATATGATATCATATTAATGTATATGATTCTTGTATAATTTAATAACAATAATTTCACCATTATACAGGAGGTTAACCTACCCCAACAAAGGATAAGTACAAGGTAAGGGTTATTTCACAATCTCTTCATTATCCGAGGTTGTTTATACGTAATAATCTAATCGGATTTCTTTATCATCCACATCCATGTTTCTTCGAAATGTATTTCAAAACATATTTATTATTTACAAGAATATGGGTTAAATTAATTTATACCTTTTTTTATAAGATATTTATATAGGAATCTTTCCGTCGTTTTCAAAACAAGGTCCTTTTTAACATTTTCGACAGAATTAAGGTAAGAATGTTTTTTTAACTTATACGGCGGGTGCGGCTATTTTCCGCCGTTATAAAATCTTCAAAGCTTCCCTTACAAGCTTATAAGAATATTTTCAAAGAAAATGTTTTATTTTATATGGATCTTAAATGATTTCAAAATAAAAGGAGATATTTCTTTAAAAAGAATTTTGATTTCATCTATGTCAAAATCCTTTGATGGATTTTAAGATTATTTGAAGTTGATTTATTATGATAAAAAACATCTATATTGTATTGAAGGTTTTGTGATATGTTTGACTGTGGATGTGCTATTTTTATACCATTCATAGATTATGGTGAAAGTATTGACATTTCGTATGCTAGTTTTAATACGAATGTTTATGTTATGTTTAAACCTTTTCATATGGGAATGCATTGGACTTAATATGTGACGGGTGGAGCCCGTTATAGCTCCTCGATGCATCGGTAGGTCTCATGAGACAAACTAGTGTCTTGGCACAAGGCCTTGACAAAATCTTATTTGTAGTCTTGGCACGAGGCCTTGACTATGTGGTTATGATAGTCTGGCATTATGCATTCCATCATTATGAAAGTGGTTATTGATATTGCATGTGATTATTCGATTAGTAGAATATCCATGTGAACAGGTAAATGGCATTATTTAATTTTACTTTTGCCATACTATGTTGAAGTTCAAGTTTAAAAGGCTTTTGTTTTAGTAATTCATTGCCTTAAATGTTTATGCTTATTTTTGAATGTTCCGCTATATTTTTATCCTTACTGGGCATTTGAGCTCACCCCTTTTCTATGTTTTATTTTTCCCAGGATGTGAAGATGTAAGTTATGAACGACCTGCAGGGATATTTTGAGGGGATTATAGTGTGGACTGTGGAAACATTATGTTGTTGTAGTAGTTTTTCATTTTATGATGTAATGTAAAACTTATGAATATATCTAGTGTTTCCAAGGCTACTAAACCAATCGGTATTTCGAGATTTGATCTTTCTTGTGATCATGCCAATGTTATGTAATAATGCACTGACTCTGGGTAACTGGGGTCGGGGCGTTACATATTATGATTAATATTTAATAAGTAAATATTAATAAAAATTATCTACTAATTAATAATAATTATTATAATAACTAAGAAATAACATACTATTAACATTCACTATTTTAAAATAATTGTTATCTAAATAGTCATAAAATTATTAATAAAAATAATTATAAATAACTAATTTAAAATAAATTAATTTTTAATAATTAATATTTATTAATTAATTTAAAATTAAACAACATTAAATTAATTATTAAATATATAAATAACTTATTAAAAAATTAAATATTAATCCAAAAAATATTAAAAGTTATTTTTAAAATATTAAAAAAAAATATATTAAAATAATATTTAGTTACTAATTTTTTTAATAAAAATGGAAATATTTAATTGAAATTTATTATTTATTATTATTGAATAAGTATTAATTAATTAATTTTATATTGTAAATTAATTTCTATTACAAATAAATATTTATTATTAGTAAATATTTTTTGAAAAATATTATTTTAAATTTAATAATATTATTTAATGAAAAAAATTAATTATTATTAATTTTAATTACTAATAAATATTATAATTTATTATTTAGTTACTAATTATTAGTAAATAACATTGTTTTTATTAGTAATATTTTAATTATTATATAAAGAGCGCTAAAATATTAACTAATTATATTAATTACTTATTAAATAAATAATTATCAATCAAAAAATTAATATTACTCAAAATAATAAAATTGTAATTAAAAAATACTTATATCTATTTTTATGTTAAAAAAAGTAATAATGCTGATTTAATTATTAAATTACTGCTTATTGATTAATTAATTATTAAATTATTTTTAAATAATTCACTTATTTTTGATAATTTATACTAATTACAAATAAATATTAGATAGTATTAAATAATAAATAAATATTATAATTAATTATTTAATAATTTTAATTCCGAATAAATAATAACTTCCAATAAATTTTTAATATTTTTATATGGTAACTAATTATTGTTAAAAATATAATTATTAATCATTAATTAATTAGTAATTAAATAGAATTTATAAATTTGAAGTCGATGATGAGATATTAGACATTTATAATGGTCACGATCCCATGAATATAAAAATTAACAAGGCATATATATAAACATCTATTCTATTTGAGGTTCTTAACTCAATTAATGATCTTGAAGAAAAGACAGAAATTAAGTTTATTCAAATAAAACATTAATTGAGTAAGGAAAAAAATAGTGAGATGTTGGCCATAATGAGTAATTAGATCCCATTATGTATGGATAGTGATAGTTTGTATGTCTCTCTTCATGTGCTTAATAAGAAAAAAGTGGTTTAGGTTCATGTTGTGGAAAGTGACTTAGAGAGGTCAAGAGATCCTGATGGACCATGGGGACATGTAATGACTTGGAGGAGTGGATGACATCCAAGAGGTAGATTCTATGATCATGGATTAATTAAAAGTGGACCCTGGATAATGTGTGTTGGGATACTTAAATTGATATTATGAGCAAACAATATTTTTGACTAGTCAGTTTAGGAAGGGGTTTTTTTTTCTTTGCCTCTCCTCATCATCATTTTGTTGTTTTTTTTCTAAAAATGTGGCTCAGGCCCTCATTTTAAAATATATTAATAATTTTGTATAAATATTTTAAAATTATATTTAATTACCAAATATTATGAATAATGATTAAATTAATAAATTACTATTATTTAATTACTAATTAATTAATTAGTAATTAAATTATTAAATTATTTTCCCTAATTAATATTAATTACAAATAAATATTAATTTCTATCAATATTAATTATATAATATTATTTACTATCTAACAATAATCATTTCAAATAAATAAATATTGATAGTTAATATTAATTTTTGATAGATATTTATATTTATACTCTAGTTACAAATTATTAATTATAAAAAATAAATATTTATTTACTATTAATTATTAATTATTAATTATTAATGTTATTTATTAGTATTTAAATAATAAAAATTGAGTAATTAAATATTATTAAACTACTTATTAATTATAACCAATCAATAATGACTAAATAATTATTAATTAATTGAAATAATTTATGTATTTTTCTTGAGGAAGGGATGATCAGTGATGACCATAGAGAATCTCGATCAAACACTAATCAGAATATAATGAAAAAGGGTCATTATACCACTATTTGAACCAAGGAGTAATTTACTCAATGAAATCAAGGTAATGATCTAATAGTTGACATGTTTGATTGGAAAAAGAGATTGTAATTATCCTTTTCTTACATTTTCGATGATGCTAAAAGTGTATTATTAAGAAGAGAAACACATCTTACCTCTCTTCTTGTGTGTATTTTGTGGGTGAGTAGGGAGATCATTATTTTTTTTCAAATATTATCATGTATTAGTTTCTTAAAGGGGGAAAAATCTTGGAAATTTTATGATCTCTATAAATTGATTCCTTAAATTTGGGGCTTCTTGCGATTAAATATTATTTCAATTGGTTGCAGCTTCATTCATATAATATTTCATCCTAACCACCATAAATATATAGCATGTGGTATTTCTTATATATTTCTTAAATATAGGTTTTTCTGAATACTGAAGTGGGATCCCCACATTGGCCATGTTTATTATGGGAACTAAATTTTACAAGTATGGGTAATGGTTCTTGACTAGAATGAGTTTTATTGAAATTAGAGGACTTTGAATGAAATTACTCTTATAATTGTCCAATAATTCATACAGATTAGTAGATTTTTTTTATAGATTTTGACATTATACTCGAATGATGGTAGAGGTTGATATTTCTAGAACTCTTATTAATCATATCATTCTATCAATAGAGGATGGAATCATTATCCATATGGTGGTATATATAAGTCTCAAAAAGTATTACTCTAACACAAAATTGACTGGTAATGTCCTAGAAAAATGAAAAATATAAAAAACATTGTTCTGCAATAATATGGGTTAGACCTAGTAAATTTCATGCAGAAGATTAGTCTTGAAGGAAAAAGGTGAAGAAATTACTTGTTATACATCCAATGGTATAGTCTCGTGGCCAATTTTGCATGCTAATATTAACTTTGAAATAGGTTAATGGAATAATACCTATGTACAATTATCAAATACTTATGGATAATGAACAATAAATCATGGATGTTGTCACTGAACCCTCTATTCTCAAGATTGAATTTCATGGTAATGGTGATGTCAATTTTATAGTTGATTTAGCCCCTACTCCTCAAGAGTATAAGAATGACCTCATGGGTGATATCATGTCTCCACTTGAAACTCATTTGAATTTTTGCTTCCATATTATATTATTTTAAGTAAGCCTTAGGTTCTTGAAAATTGTGTTACTTTTATGATGGTGGTGGTAACTGGTAACATTTGGGATTAATCTATTTATATAGGCTCAGATGATCAGGGAATTCAGTGGAAATAAGTTAAAAAAAGATGATATTTCAATGTCATCATGGTTTGTGGGGGGTGCGAGGTCTATCATAAAACGATTCTTTGATAACATGATCATCCTTAATGATTTTCAAGCTTCATTACAAATTTAATCACCTATATACTTATGTAGTATTGATGTGTATTCATATTTAAAAGAGTGTGTATTGAGGCTGTTTAGATGAAACCATCTTTCTTGAAGAAATGGATTTTGAAAATATCTATTAGTAGAATTTTGGACCATGTGTTATGTTCTATTTTTGATAGTTTGGATATACAATAATAACAATATTGGGTTTTTTGGATATGGGTAATCATTTCTATGTCATTTAAGTTTGGATCATTATTTTTTGGGTTTTTTGCTCTGATATAGATTGTTATTTGATATATTGGAAATATAAAATGTTGGTCTTGAATTTCTACTAATATACTCATTTTTTGTTGTGAGATTCCACTGGCTTATTGAAATATCATAGTCATTAATATGCTACATAGGAATAAAATTCTCAATAGAGAAACTAAGAATAATTTTTTATTCTATATTATTCTCTTTCAAAATCATGAAATTATGTCATATAGTTTCCCAAATGACTATACAGTATGTATGTTTCAGGTTTGGTATTGATTTGTTTCATTTTGGATTGGGAATTATCCTTGGAATCCTTCTTTTACTTTTGTCTATGTGAGTTTTTTTAAAAAAAATTCATACCCTCGGTCAATACCATTTAAAGAAATCACATTTCTAATTATTCATAAAATTAGTAATTAATTACTTATTTATTAATACTAATAATTAGTTATTCTTATATTACGAATTAATGACATTAATTAATGTGTTTTACATATTAATTAATTTTAAATTAGTAAATAGTTAATATTTAATAGCAAATGTTAACAGTTAACTATTATTTTTATTATTATTATAATTATTATTACTTTTAGTAATTAATTAGTAATAAATATTTTATTGCTAATTAATAACAATAATATATTAATAATTCAATGTAGTAATGGGGAACCAAAATCCCACATTGTAAATATATAAGTATTTATGGGGCACACCCCATATAAAAGGGTTTTCAGGTGAGGTTTTCTATGATAATTCCAAACTGATTAAATAATAGTAACGTTTTGTATTTAAAAAAAGTAAAATAATGATGAATTATCTATATATTTATAAAGATTAAATATAAATAAATGTGTATTTAAAAATATTAAATTATTTGGATTTGGTAAAAGGTGTTAAGTTTTAATGACGCATTTCCCCAATGTTTCTATCAAAACCATTAAAGGCTGAAATGCCTTTTTCACCATCGAAAAATCCTAATGGAGTGAAGAATGTTTACATATTTCAGACCTATTTTTTCAAAAATCGTTCATTGTCACCTTATTTGGATGTTTTTTTATAAACAAATAAAAAACTCCTCCCCTATCCCTTAATATTAAAAAAGAATAATAATAATAAGAGACTAAAACACAATGGTCAGGTGATTAGGGAATGAAATGGGGGTGTCGTGTAAGCTTCCACCATACATTTGTTATGATAATATAATAATAATAATAATAATAATAATAATAATAATAATAAATTTACTGGGAAAATAGAACCATGTAATGGATTGAGACTTGTCACGTGAAAAAGGAGGGGGAAACGTTACCTCCTCTTCTTTATCGTGCTCTAAATAAATAATAACAATCACAATATTATTAATATAGATTAAATATTTGGAAGTATATTTTGACTATAATTTTATATGAAAAATCCATATGTGGATTCATATTTATCACATCGAGAGTGAAATCGAGACAAAAAATTTGTACCTAAAACCGACACGTGGTATGAGTCCTAGGTCACATAATATAACATCTTATATTTTTGCAATTATAGAATCCTTGTTTTTCTGCTAATTCACATTTTTTAAGTGAATAGAACATCCTATCTATTTATTCACAATGATTACAATGGGATGATTTATTCGTAAATTTTAGATGGAATGATAGGTAAACATCAAATTGTTATCTATAGATTTGATGTTGTGTTTTGAGTGTGATGATCATAGTGTTACCATTATCTAGTAGGTTTGGTAATTATCCCCATTTAATCCATTATTTTTGGGGAACATGATGTTATACATGTGGATCAAATAGAGTTATGATTTCTCTATATATCTTAGAAATGTGATCCTCTATCTATATAGTTAATATTCCCATATATATAGATCTTGAATGAGTTGTGTGATACCTTATCTATGAAATTGATATCCCTCTCTCTAAATAGATATATTGTGGCTTGGATATACAATTAGAGTTATAATTCCTTCTAAGTACCTGGGGACCATGATCCTCCAACACAATTCATGTGAGGTTATATTGGTTTCTTAGCAATGCTTTTCCTGTTTTTTTAATGGGTGTATGATAATGAAATACCAATGGTAATTGTACATCCACGAATAATGATCATACAAAATGGATGATCATAATCACTTTAATTTTTTTTATATGGGTGTGGTAGTTGGAACATGTTTATTAAATCATATTCTTTGAGTCTTGTGACTTCCAAGAAAATCAAATGCTTCATTAGAGATGCATTACATAACTACCAATCAACTATTACCTTTGTGGTATCCCTATTCTACCAATCTTCTTAATTTTATCATGTGGTACGAATAATGAGGTTTGGAGAAGTATAGATATTGAAATTTTCTTGTATCATTGAGAATTCAATATGTATAATTTATCATGATTATTCCCAATTTTTATCCACCTTTTTACACAATTTTACTAAGAATTTTGAGTTGTCTGGGTGATCTAGATTTTCCTCATTATCTTCCACCTATACACCTCTTATACCAAGAGTTGAGAAAATATTCCCCCTTTTTCATTTTTTAGTGGTATCTAGTTCTTCTTATCCTCAACATTATATGGGCCTTGTTCCCATGAGGATTTTTTTGTGCAAATGATGCAAAAATTTAGTGGTGACCTGAGTATATGTGGAGGTATATTATATTATTAAGATATTATTAACAAGTATTGTTTGAGATTAATTAATGATCATGTCAATTTCTATTGGTGGTGATGGACATTGTAGTTAGATAGTGATCCATGAGTACATGGAGTGTAACGAGACTTACCCCAATAAATAAAATCCTATTTATTGTTTTTATTACATTAGAATAAGATACATAGAATCTCATCTTAAAATACTGGATAATTTAATAGTCTTATTACACATGATAGATTCATGATTCTCGTATTATATTTGAAAACAAATATTATGAAAAAACTACTGGGAAATAAAATTATTCTCTACAGAATATCCTATCATTTAAATCATAGTACATTGTTTGGATTCCTAATAAAGGAAAAAAATGAAGGTCACAATAGATTATGAACAAGATTTAAGTATAAATAAACCTACCATGAATCACAAGAATAACCAAAAAAGAATGTTAAATAACTAAACACACATTCCATTCAAGTAACAAGGCTATCATGATAAGTTATCTAATAATAAATATAGCATGTAAAATAATTAATAAAACATTTCATTTAATCAAAAAACTATGAATAAATATAAATATAAATATATATATTATTAAAGCCTCATGGATGATAATAAATGAATTATTAATGGTGTAATTTAATAATTTTTATATTTCATGTCGTAAGCACATGATACCTCTATAATCATGATATGTCCTCATGAATGTTTAAAACTAATGGATAGAAACCATTTTGTCTAAGTCTAAACAACCAATTTGTCTCATGATATTTTTCAATTCATATGGGGGATATCCAAAACTATGTCCCTCCCTTGTTTTCATGTCCAAAAAATATTGTTTATATTTTCAATAATCAATTTAATTAATGAAAATTGTTCATTATAATACAATATCAATATTAAGTAAAGTGTACAAATTTACCAATATTTCCCTAGATAAACAAATAACATTAAACCTAAAGATAAAAATTTAAAATTGATATATGGTTTAAGAAAGAAATATAAATTTAAAATAATATGGATTTTTAGGGGAAATATAATATCTAACGAACACATGTAAATGAATATTTCAATGGAAAGATAATGACTACAAAAATAAATCCACAATGTGGGTATCAATACTTCCGATGGTCAAAATGATCACAAAATATACATACAAGAATAATGTTTTTAATAATCTAATAGATACACATTTTAGTAATAATAAATGATTTTGGCCATTTATGAATATAAATAACATAAAAATATCATTAAAATTATTATTGAGGAAAATATCCTTTTAATTTGTAAAATCACTTTTTAAAACTAAAAGATCACATTTTTTTTAAAATAATATTCTTTTATAATAATATTAAAAAATTAGAAAGGATGTTTCGAAACATTGATTTGTAATTATGGAAAAAATTATGTAGATAGTGAGTTGTTAAGACTATAATTCATTTCAGGTTTTTGGAAAAACCTAAATGGGAATTGTTTTGAAAACGACATGAATATCTATTTTTTTTATTTAATGTAAAATGGGTAATTTTTTCAAATAAATAATGTGGAAAAGGTTAAAAAAATGTCAGAATTTTTTTAGAGAACATGTATTTGGGAGAAAATATATTTTGGACCGAAGAGAAAAATGAATTTAGATTTTATTAAAAACATTTTCCATTTTATTTTAAGTACCAATGATTGGAAAATGGTACTATTATTTGTAAACTTCAAGAATAACCCGATGAGAATAAAATGAGGTGTTTTATAAAAAAGATATTAAATAATTTATTTTAATAAAAATTGAAGTAGAGAAAATATTGGTTAAAATGATATTGTAAAATAAACCATTTCAAAGATCATAGCATTGAAGTTATAATTAAACAATAAATTGATAAGGTATATTAAATAAAAATAAAAATTATATAAATGTTTGTAGAAAATAGTATTTCCAAAAGTCAATAGGCATAAATTTGAGAATATGAATTGTGACAAAGATATAATATAACTATATTATAGAAATTGATTTATGAAATTAATTACCACTTGTTAATTTAATAGTCCAATATAATTGGATGAAATAGTTCAAATTGAACATCAAAATAAGATTAATAATGAATTATTTGTGATATTACTTGTTAAAGTGGTATTATATGAACCATATAGTATAAATTATGTTTATAACATTACAATAAGAATGAATAAAGGGGAATTGAAATGATATCCCTTAGGCCACAATTTTATTTAGTTGAACATATATTAAACTCATGTATATCTATTTTAAAATTTTTATTAACATATAAAAAACCATATTAATATTTATAATATCATATGTGATCCTTTTATAACATATTATAATTAATTCCTAATCATTCTTTATTTTCATTTATTTGGGTGTTAATTTCATTATTTTATCATTTGTGATTTACAATGAAATTTATAGTTCATTCTCATAGTATCTAGTTACGTAACCTCCAAAATAATAATCATGAAATAATTTTCATATTTATAATTTAGTAATAAGTTAACGAATCATAATTAAATATAGTTTTTGGAAATGAAGTATGTTATTATCATGGAGATGTTAGGTTGTACATGCACTTGAGTAGTGATCCCCTATTTCAATGATCACCATGGAAAGGTGGTGTGTAATAATTTATCATTCCATAAGGATAATAAAATTATAAATAACATATTTTTTATTTTAAAATATTTTTTATATACATATATCATTTAGAGGGCGTGGTGATGAAATGCATTTCATATCTTTTAATAAAGGTGTTAGTGCACAAATAAACAGATGATGTTATCATCATTTAGTGAGTGAAAATGTAAAAAGAAACAAAATGATTTATTATATTTAAGACCAATAAATAGGTAATTAATTTCATAAATTTTTAATATATATATATCATATATTCATTAAATGTATCATTATCAACTTCCATGTAAAGCCTTAGTGAAAGATGAATCACATTACTTCATGATGCTGTAGTCTGTAGTGAAAATGAGAGACGTTATCGTATCCCCTATGGAATAGAAATTAAAATCATTAAAAGTGATGTAATGAGTAAAAAATCATAATTATATTATATATACCATATATATTCATTATACCAATCATCATACCCAACCTTGAGAGGAGTTAATTAAAAAGAAAATGATATCTGTTCATGAGGGGGTACACTATTGTACACATGAATGATTATTTCATAACAAATTTGATTGAAGTTCTGAGGGTTATAGATCATTCACCAAACCAAAATATATCATATTGTATATAATATACTATGGGTTTTATATAAAAAATTATTTTTTTAAAGGATTTTAGGTAGAAATAAAATAAAAACACTTGTCATAGAACTTTACCAATTCTTTAAGAACCTCCTTATGATTGCACCAAAAGCCTTCTGATGATGAATTTAATAAAAAAATAAGGCCTTTAGGATGATTTTATGGAATTTTTTACTATATTTGGGTATTAATTGGATTAATAAAGGAATTAAATTGTGAATAAGATAGGATAGGTGATCTCTATTTATAAGTGAGGTTATTGTCACACTTGTCATATTTATAAAAACATTTACCCATGTTTTGCACATGCCAAAAGGATAAAAAATTGATTATTATTGACATTTCTACATGATAGTGTCTAACTAAGGCCATAAAATATATGTTATAAAATATTTTGGTCATTTTAACAAATATCATTTTAGTTTAATCCCCTATAAAATCCATTTTTACCTCAACCAAAGTAAACATTTTTTTTAATTTTTTCACAATTCATTTTTGTTAAAATATAAAGTTATACATATTTGATAATATAAATTATTATGACTATAAATATAGAATAAAATATGAAAATTTAAATTCACATAAGTGGAAAAAAATATTTTAACATTAATCTCAAAGAAGTGATAACAAACTGGTTTTTAAAGAGAAAATGTTCAAACGTTTACAATGATTTATATAAAACATTAATATGTCAATGATTAAAATAACCTAAATTATATCAGAACATATATTTCAACTAATTTTATATCAAAACTGGTTAAAAATACAATTTTTCATCATATTTAATTTAAATTAAAATGTAATTTCCAATTAAAGTTTAATATTTTCATTATTCTTCAAATAAATAATCAATTTAGAAAAACACCCTAAATTAAACTTCAAATAATCATGATATAATGATTTCAAAAATTATTTTTATTCTATAAAATTAAATTTAAAAAAATGGAAAATATTAATTTAAAATTATGTCCATAATGTATGACTAAATCATCTGTGAAAAAAAATCTGTTTTTCATAAAATATTATATTAATTTTAAATAATTCTTATTATAATCATGAATTAGAAGATACATCATTAATTATTATAAAATATATATTTTAATAATTTAGTTCTTTCTGTTTTTTCCAAAAAAAATTAATGGCTAGGTTATACATGTAATTTTTAAATAATATTATTTTAATAGAGTGTGGTTTTTATTTTAAGCATACTGTTGAGTGTATTTTAAACTATGAATGGGATTAAATATTTTTAAAAATTATTATATTATAAACACTCATGATGTTATATTACATTATAGTATTGATTTTTTTCATACACACTTTTTAAAATGACGGTCATACTTTAAAATCTCAGGATTTTATATTCCACCCCCTTATATAAATTATATCCTCACAATTTAATCTTGATCATTGTATTAAAGGGTTTTTCAGGAAAACTCAAATTTTGAGAAGGGTTCACAAAAAATTTCCTTGAGAATAAATAAATATAATTATGAAGGTTATGTGGAAGATCACATAACTAGGTTCCAATGTATGAGAACATTGGTTCCAAGTGATGATATGGACATGAATGAAAAGAATATATAATTACAAAGAGTGTTATAAGTAATGTATCAAAGAAATATAATGATAAATGGAATGTTAAATACCTCAAAACAATAAATTATTGTCGATTAAAAATAATATATGATTCATCATATATGAAGGTAATGGGTCAACATATTTATTTCAAAATATCTTTTTAGAATGTTGATGAATTAATTTTCTACCTGTTATTACGAGAAAATATATTTACATGATATGTTTTTATTTGATAATCACAATTTAATCTTTTTATTGTGCGTTGATCAGTTTTTAGGTCATCATATACCCTAATAATTGTATATAAAAAATGAACTTCTTATGCATGCGTCCCTACAATTCACTTTTAACTGATTTTATTTTCTATAACTAAATGATAAGTCATTCCTCCAATAGATAGTTATTATTAAGAAAAAATGGTTAATACAGGTTATCAAATATGCATAAATCTCCATAGAGTGAAGTAATAAATTAATATTTAAAACCACATACAATATTCAACCTAAGACATTTCATAAATAGTCATCCTTTTGACCATTTTAAAATATTATGATAAAAGAATTTATAAATAAGGTCACTGAATTTACAAAACAAACTTAGTATTAATCACCCCAACAACATGAAGTAGCAATTAATCCACAAGTAGAAAAAACGTGATTACCACAATCATGTGTTCTATTGAAACATGGAATTAACCCAAATTTCTATAAAAACATATTTAAAAAATGAATGCTTATTTAATCCTTATGTAAAACAAAGTTTATTGAATATATTACTTAAATTCAGCGATAGTCTACAGTTTGTTGTTGATAATATAAACAAAATTGTTAATAAATCAGTAATCAGTCCCAAGGTAATCAGTGCAATCCAATTTACATTATCCATAACAATAATTTATTAATCCCGTCATCAATATCTCATCATCAAGAACATATTAAGGGTTATCTTTCCCTGAACCATTAATTTTCCATGAAAATCAATTATAATGCCCTAACATTAAACATCACATAATATTGAGATAAGTCATTAATTTTACTATAATTCACATCGATGATCTTTTCAAGATTAGATAATTATAAAATTAGGTAATAACTCATACATAACAACTTATATATTATTTTTAGACACAACTACTCACTATCCATTTTTTTATTAAGCAAAAACACATTAAAAAGAAACATGGTATAGATTCGGGTTTTAATAGCATAACACATCCATGATCCCATCCTCGACTCTATTATTATTTATGTCTTTTGAAGATCTTATCAGAATGTTGTATGATCATAAAAATCTCATAATGTGATACATAAATAAATAAAACTATTAATCATGGGAAAACATGAAAACCCTAAATAAATTGTCATAATGTAATATTTTTCATCATTTTGAAGTAGTAAATATACTTTACTTAATATAAGCTTATTGCTATCAATTTTTTGTAACAAAATGATTACTATAATCCTAATAGAATAAAACATTGACATATAAATAGGTATCTTGGGATATAAAAATACATAAATTGAATAACCATACAGTCGACTTCCATATATATCACTAAATTAAATAGTCATACGATTGAATTCCATACCCAATGCATTAGAGGTTATAACATAAACACCCATCATTAGTTTATAATATAACCTCCCTCGTATGGTTTATCATATGACCACCTATCATGGGATTAACACGTAACCACCCGTAAAATGTAAAAGTAAAATTATATAATCATAACACATAAAATACTGCAAATATCAAAATTTTAATAAAAAAATTTCACATAAAATCACTAGAAATCATTTATTGATATTTAAATATTTAATCCATTTCAAAAACCATTATCAATAAGGAAACATCCAAAATGAGAATAAGGGATTTACTCTTCTCTTAATAATATTAAGTCTTATATAGGAAGCCAAATATCAAATAATTGTTATGGCGGTAGAGGAGTCATTGTCACTGAAAATCTTAAAAAATTAAATTTTTCATTTAGTAAAATTATTCAAAGAAAAATGATTCCCTCTAAATGAAATTAAAATTCAAGGGTTTTATTAGAACCTTTATAAAATAACAATTTTATATTATCAAAATATGCATCTATAAAAGGAGATTGAGATGAAGTCCCTTTCCTTGAGACCAAATCATCATGTATGTTCCTTTTAATTTCTGAATAATAAAAATAAGATAATTTGTAGGTTCTTAGGAACTAATTTCATGTTTATTATTAATTTTATATTATTTATTATCATTTTATAAACATTACATTATTATTTAAGTTCATATCAATTGTTTTGTAAATATTTGGTACATGAGTCGAAAATGAAATTGTTTGATGTAAATTGTATATGTGGTGAAAAGTCAAGAAAATCATGAATTTTATTCATGATTTAAATATCATATATATCCAACATCTATGTATTTAAAATTTTCCATCACATTTGGATAAAATAAAAGAAATTCATAGTTTGTGGATACAGTAGGCTTTATATATGCATGACCGCAACTTTCATTTCATTATCATATTATATGAATGAAAAATAAATGATTAATAGTTATGTCATAATTATAGTATGGTATATTTGTTAAATATGATACATACCTTCATTAAATCCATCCTTTATAAGTTCCATGTATGGAATGAATGATTCATATAACATTGAGGGGGTGGTAGTGTGCAATTGTTTAAATGAAATTATCATATTTACACATTATGGAATGAATAAAGGTGTATTGTAAATAAAAATTACTGAAGAATATAGACTATATAAATATAATATATATCATATATTAATACATTTTCATAATAATTAACACTATGAGAGGTGGTGGAAGAAAATTGAATAATCCTCGTTTCGTGAGACAATAGTTCGTCTTACATAGAAAGAGTATGTTCATATCCATTAGATAGTGGGGTGTGTAATCTGTATTAGAATCCATATCATAACAATATCATAGAATATTTTGTATAGCGTTGTTTTAATTTATTCAATGAATAAGAATATCATTGGGAGTGGTGATGGATAGTAAAAGACAAGAATATGATTAAAGATGTTAACTTTAAATCATGTTACTTCTTTGGATTTGAGAAAAAAGGATATCTTGAATTGCCTTCTTCCCATGTTAAGGATTCTAGGGGAAATTGAGGGATTTTGGGAGGCTATTTTTGTTTACGTTGGATGATATAAGGCACTCTAGAGGTGTCAGGACCCACCTTCACCAAAAGGAGGGAAGGGTCAGCAGATTACCAGACCCTTCCATATTTAAGTTGAAGGAGTGATAATGACCCCCAAAACCCGCCTTCAATAGGTCCCGGAGTGGAAACAAGCACTAAAGGTATAAATCCACACACTAAATGGAAGGAATTTCCCATTTTCTTTTAATAGGATTAGGAGATAAGATAGTGAATCTTACAACACCAAAATGAAAGTAAATGTAAATCGAAGAACCATTCCCAATGCATGTTACCAAAGTAAAATCCACAATTTATAAGGAGACTACAAAGAAACAAATACCAAAAGAATGAACAATAGGAACTGTGATGATCTGTCATAAGGTCTAAGCTAGTATGGTCTAGAAAAATCCCCAATGTCCTCCTTGAAACCTGAAAGCAGTTTTATATATGTAGGGTGAGCATACAAGTATACTCAGTAGGGAAAACCAAAGACTCTCATGCACATGTGGGGAGGAATACTAATGCCCTATGAAAAAAAGGGATAACCAAGAACCTAAAAAGGAAACTAACCACCGAAGCCTCACCAAGTCACACTCCCTAAATAATGCAAGCCAAGTAACGTATAGTAATAACACATCGATGTTTGGGTACCCCGCGCCATATTCCCACTGGTTGTTGAAGACATCCTACGCATCAAATAAATCCCGCCATTCCCATTACAGTCCCACTGCCATACCCCGACTATAAACACCTGGGCCACAACCTCACCGCATTCCCACTGCCAAACTCCGCCCGTAGACACTTGGGCCACAACTGTCAAACGTAACCACACCTACAAACACCTAGGCCAGAACAGCCACTGCAATGCCCGAAGACACCTGGGCCTCATCCCGAAGATAGTTGGAAAACCACCAGCCTACACACACCTGGACCAACCACCACACTATCATGCCCGAAGATTCTTGGGTTAAAAATGGACTTCAGGCCATCACAGCCTGCCCGAGGAGTCTTGGGCTATTCGGGAAAGGGAGAAAAAAAGAGATAATAACCAGCCACTCATAGGAGTGTTGGGAAAAACACCCTCCCCCATGAAATGGGGGTGTTCAGAACTAAGTGCTCAACTCGGGTGGGGATCCAATAAGAAACAAAAAAAACTACATGTATATTTATAGGTAACAAGAACTCACCCAAATCTAGGTTTATCTTCACCCAGCCTAAAGAACACAATCAGCACCCATGTCCAAGTCACAACTCACACCAAACCAAAACCCATTTTTCTCATCCTTGTTTTCATGTTCAGTAATAATTTTTAGATGAGTTTCTGCACCTACATGGGCAACTAGCAAGCATAATCACAAGCCATGATACTACCCCATGTTCCCAAAACCCGGGGGCCCACGGTTTCTTAACAACAGGGGATTCCACCCAAATTCATGATATAACCAAGAAACTACACGGCCTCAAAATTCACAACTAGAGAAACCCTAACAACAGGGGATCTCGTCCTCTCCCACATCACCCAGAAATCGGCCCGTAAATGAAAAACAACCAAATGATTACCACCAATACAAATCAGGCCCATGCTGGTATTTTCATATTTAAAAGATTTAACACACTCCCTGATTAGAATTCTGATGTACTATAACTAGGGTTATCATAGAAAAGGAGTTGATCCTAGTGCTTCAAATTTATATAGACGAATATAAGTAATTAACCAATTTCCTTTACACAGCAATGGTTTCAAAACCAAATTACAATCCATTTTATCATAATATGGGGAAAGGGTTTATCAGTGCACAGAGAAAGACCCCCAAGGACCATGAATTTCTTGTGGTCGTAAGCCCGCACAATTCAGAAATCATAAATCATGAAAGAGGATAGAAACATAAAAGCATCATCAATCACACCCGTCCCCATAATTTAGAGTCTGTTTATTATCTTCATTAAAGTTTGGTTCAGCCAATTCTATAGAAGCAGTGGCGTACCCACCCCACAAGATACACAAAAAGGAGGGACGAAGGTGAAACCCCTACTTGATTGATCAACGATCGAAGCTTCTCTTCAAGCACGACGAACAGTGGATGCTGAAGTTACAGGGGTGTGACCTCGGGAACTATAGGACGAGCAGACGAATCGATCGTAGGGTGATCGAAAAAAAGAAACCCGGGGAGAACCCTTTAGTTTATTAGGTCCAGGGACGGTTGAGATACTGAGATAAGAACGTGAAACTATGTAAGGAGCGTGGTCGTGGGTTGACCACGCGGCCCCACATGACATTAAAGGGTCTCGAGGTAGTTTAAACTGACACACACCAGTGTACCTCATCAAACACTCAATTAAATACCATTAATGTGCATTAATGGGATTTAAACAAGCTTAAAGGGGCCAAAACAGGGTTTAAAACCAAATTTTTGAAAAAAGGATGCGCTACTGGAAAACCCATGGGGGTAGGAAAGAGGGAACGGTAGCTGAGAGCTACCGGTTGACCAAGGCTACCTCTAGGAGTCACCGAGAAGCTGGGATGGACTTCTAGACCACCTAGGACACCTTAAACATCAAGGGTTTTACAAAGTAATGGACCTCCAATAACCCAATCCATTACATCAGATACCTCTCAAGCTATTCTCGCCCTCGAGAATCAAACCACCCTAGAAGGAAAGAGAGGGTCTGAACAACCACCTCGAAAGATACCTCTCAGGAGTGAACCTCATTGTTAACTAAAAATGCCTCCCCCTCATGATCCAAGTAACACACCATGTCAAACTGCCCAGTCATGTGGGTTGGGGAGTCTCTTCCCCCATGTCAAGATACTATCCGCTTAGGGAGGCACTGACTTTCCCGCAAGAGTTTAATCGCATCCACCTTAATGCGTCTTGATTAGGGGTTGGGTACTCCCCTCCCCAGATCGAGGACTTTTCGCACATATTCAGAGGAAAGAAAAACCACATATTTCATTGCCAACAGGGTAAAACACTCCACCACACAAGTATAAACAGAATACTACAAAAATCAAAACAACTCAGGGTACTGGGCATGCATCTGTGCTTCCCTCTCCCACGTACTCTACTCAAGGCCACCATGTATACATAACACACAAACCAAGGGAATGGTTCTCCCACGAAGCACCTTCTCCTCATGATCCTCGATGATTACGGGTCTTTCGAAAAACATCACGTCGTCCTTGATGTATAGCTCTCCCCAGCCAAGGATGTGTGAATCATCATGCACATAACGACAGAGCTGGGACACATGGAAGACATCATGTATCCTTAGTAGCGGTGGTGGTATCGCTAGCTGATAAGCCACTTCACCGACCCGCCACAACACCTCTAAGGGTCTGATGAACCTAGGAGAATGCATACTTCCCTTGTCGAACCTCCGTTGTCCACACCGAGGGGAGACCTTCCAGAACACATGGTCTCCAACCTCAAACTCCAAGATCCTTCTTCTGCTATCAGCATACAACTTCTGTCGGTCCTGGGCCACCTTCATCCTTCCCCGTATAAGTTGAACCTTCTCTGTCGTGCTCTGCACCACCTCCAGGCCAAGGATCCCCTCCTCTCTGACTTTTTTCCAACACGCAGGTGAATGGAATGCCCTCACATACAGGGCTTCAAATGTGTCCATACCAATGGTAGAGTGATAGATATTATTGTAGGAGAACTCTATCAAAGGTAAGTGTCACACCCACCATAATCCTGAGTCCAGAATACATGCCCGCAGCATATCCTACAAGGTCTGGATGGTGTGCTCTGTCTGTCCATCTGTCTAGGGATAGAAAGCAGTGATAAGATGTAGCTGGGTGCCAAAAGTATACTGCAATGCTCTCCAGACTCATGAGGTAAACTGTGCATCCCTATCTGAGGCTATTGACCTCGAAACTGCATGCAACTGCACCACCTCATCCACATACCATCGTGCCAATGATTCCACTATACTCGACTCCTTAATGTCCAGAAAGTGAGCCGATTTCATCAACCGATCCACTACTACCCAGATGTCATCGTACCACCCTTGGACCTTGGGTAGTCCCCTGACGAAATCCATCGAGATGTCCTACCACATGCACTCAGGGACAACTAGAGAATGCACCAGGCCTCCTGGAACTCGGTGTTCAGCCTTCACCTAATGACACACTAGGCACTTGGCCACAAACTCTGCCACCGCTCGCTTTAGTACATGCCACAATAACTATCTCTTCAGACCCTGGTACATCTTGGAATCTCCTGGGTGTACCGCTAGGGGTGATTTGTGGAACTCACTAAGAACATAGTCGCGCATCGCCTCTGGAACAAACTACTTTCCTCGGAAAAGCATCTGGTTCTGACCATCCTCTGTCCATCCTTCCAGAGCATTGCTCTGGTCAACTCGATCATTCATCACTTCGCACACTGGTTCTCCCCACTATGACTCCTCCACTTGATAAAATATAGAAGACTGCAATATCATCTGGTATAGGAATCCTCTATCGCTATCCATCCTCGCATCCAGGTGCAAGGCAGCCAACTCCTCCACTTCCTTCCAGGCATCTGCCGACTCTTAGACTGCATTATTCTGTGAACTCCTGCTCAAGGAATCAGCCACTATATTCCCTTTCCCTGAAGTGTAGTAAATATCGAAGTCGTAATCTTGGAGGAACTCCATCTACTTTTGCTGCCACAAGTTTAGGTCCCATTGGGAGAAGATATACCTCAAACTTTTGTGATGTATGAAGACCACAATGCATTCTCTGATGAGGTAATGCCGCCAAAACTTTAGCGCAAAAATTACCGCTGAAAGCTTCAAGTCGTGGGTGGCATAATTACGCTCATGAGGGAGTAGATTCCTAGATCCATAAGTGATCACCCCTTGTCGGTGTATCAATACACATTCGAGGCATTGACCTGAAGCATCACAAAACACCTCATACACCTCCCCTTATTCTCGTAGCCTCAGCACTGGGGAACTAACCAAATTCTCCTTCAGATAGCTGTAGGCGGTCTCACACTTCTCAATCCACATGAAAACCTGGTCCTTCTTGGTCAAGGCTGTCAAAGGTGTTGCAACTCGAGAGAAGTTGGGTACAAACCTCCAACAGTAACCCTCCAGCCTGAGGAAACTGCAAACCTCTACCACATTATTGAGTGCTGCCCAAGAAACAATTGCCTTAACCTTTGATGGGTCCACCTCTATGCCCTGATCAGACACTACGTGCCCAAGGAATAGCACTTCTCGTATGAAGAACATGAATTTAGACAACTTCACATAAAGATGGTGTTGTTGGAGGACCCCTAAAACCATCCTCAGATGCCCTATGTGGTCTTCTGCTGATCTTGAATAGATCAAGATGTCATCGATGAACACGACTACGAACGGATCCAGATACTCCTGGAATACAGAGTTAATAATCCACATGAACACAATCAGGGTATTCGTAACACCGAAAGGCATGACTACAAACTCGAAGTGCCCATATCTGAACCTGAAGGCCTACTTTGAGATATTGCCCTTCTTCACCCTAAACTGGTGATATCCAGATCATAGATCGATCTTTGAGAACCATACTGCCCCTTTCAGCTGGTCAAGGAGATCTTCTATCCTCAGAAGAGGGTAGCGATTTTTGATCGTTACTTGATTCAGCCTCATGTTGTCTACGCACAACCTGAGACCACCATCTTCCTTCTTTGAGAACAATACTAGAGCACCCCACAGTGACGCACTTGGTTGAACATAACCCCTCTTCATCGGATCGTCGATATAAATCCACAACTCTCATAGCTCTGAAGGTACCATACGGTAAGGAGCCACATAAATTGGATGAGAACCAGGCTAAAAGTGTATCCCAAACTCCAATCCACGTTGAGGGGGTAGAGTCGTTACCTCCTCAGGAAATATGGCCATAAACTCACTGATGATTCCTTCCACCTCCACCATCTCAGCATCTACCGACTATAATGACAGCTCAGCTAACAAAGAGAAGAGGGGTTCCCCTCGCCTACTGCCCTTCTGACTGCTCTGCTTGCTGGGTGAATGTAACACGCTGACCACCCAAGTCTGAGAACACAACCCTTCCTCCAAAGCAGTCGATGACGACACCCACAGAGAACTACATGTCGATGCCTAGAATGACATCGTATGGATGTATCTACAGCTGTAGAAAATCCCTGACCGACTGATTTGTCCCTATCATCAGTCTGCATCCTAGACAATCATATAACAAGTCGGTCTGACCTCTGACTGGTGTGCTAAGCACCAGGGGCACTGGAAGTCTCTCGGGATCTAGGCCCAGAGCATGGACCACACTGGGTGAAACAAAGGAGTGCGATGATCTGGTATTAAACAAGGCATAAGAAGGAGTACCGAACAAAGTGATCATACATTGAACAACCTCTGGTCCCACTAGAACTAATGCATCTGCGGCATGAAACTATCCACACCTAGCTCCTCTGCCCCTCGATTATCGGCCACCTCCCCGACCACACCCTGGTCGGTGTCCCGGAGGAGCGGCCTGAGGTCGGCCTCCCTCTGCAGCATCTACCCTCTGAGGAGCGGGAGCTCACTGCCCCTGCTGCTGTTGCTGGAAGGGCCTAGCTGTAAGCTGCTGCCGAGGTAGGTGCTGAGCATGTCCGCCACTACCGTACTGAACTCCGTCGGGGTACTGATTCTGGAGATTTCCATGGCTCCCACAGATGAAGCACCTCGGTCCTGGGCCCAACGGGAAAGGGCGAGGACCGAGGGACCGGAACTGGAACTGTTGCGGCCTACTCCATGTTGGTTGGAACCTAGAGGGTCCCGATGCTAGAGGTCTGGTGATGGGAACCTCTCCCTTTTATGGGCCTAGCTGAATCCCCTCTCACGACACACCACCCAGCGTGTGCATCCTCTCCACCACCTATTACTTCTTTTGAACCTCCATGTTTTTCCGCAAGGTGATGGGGGTAACGGCGTACTAGAGGGAGGGTCTGAACACCTCCTCTAAACGTCTCACCTGAGACTCCTCATCTGGAAAGAGGTATGCAGCAAAGCGGAGGAGGTCCTTGAACCTGATCTCCAATTCCCTTACTGACATAATCCCCTGCTAGAGGGAAATTAGCTCTTTCCCCTTCTCTGCCTTCATCATAGAATAGAGGAATTCCGCCCGGAACTCCTTCTCGAAATCCGCCCATGCCACCTCAGCCTCTCTCCTCTCCCCCAGGTAGAGCGTCCACCCCCGATGCGCTGCTCCCCACATCTGGCTGACAGCCATAGGAACCCATTACTCGGTTAGAGCTTGAATCATGCCGAAGGCTATCACTAGCTCCTCTAGCCAGCTCTCCATCTTCATTTCAGAGGTAATTCCCTCGTACTTCTCAAGGGTATCCCGCTGGAAGGCTCGAAGTGTCTTCGGCCACTGGTCGTCCTCCTCCTCTCAATCAGCCATCTGCTAATTGGCCAAGTCAAGCTCCTTGGCCTCGATCGCCTGTACAAATCATGGTCATCTCCCGGGTGCCTTACCTGCAAGGAAAACAATGAATTCCTAAGCCCATGTAGTGAAGAATATTTTTCTTAAAACATCTTAAACATCTTATTTATTTAAAATTCTCAAAACACCCCAAAAACATGAGAACAAAAGTCATTATGATGCATGTTCCTTTCCTAGGGTCTCTACCCTGCAATCAGTGTGGCCTCACTTGGTCATTCAGTAAGTCCAGAGTCCTTGCATCAGATCACGAGGGGCCATAAAATCCCGTCTCCTAGACGGTCTTCCCAGGCCGAATTCACGCACCAAGGTCACTAAACACTGTTGCCCTACCATCCCATGAAATCGTCACTCTCCCTAACTCCAGACTCCATCCTATCTCTCAACCACCTCTGATACCATTCTTCCACGACCCACCATCACCAAAATGAGGGAAGGGTCAACAAATTTCCAGAACCTTCCTTCTTTAAGTTGAAGGGGAGATAATGACACCCGAAACCCGCCTTCAATAGGTCCTGGAGTGGAGAACAACGCCAAGGGTATAAAGGAACACACTAAATGGAAGGAATTGCACTTTTTCTTTAAATAGGATCAGGAGATAAGATAGTGAATATTACAACACCAAAATAAAAGTAAAAGTAAAGCCAAGAACCATTGCCAATGCATTTTACAAAAGTAAAATCCACAATGTATAATGAGACTGCAAAGAAAAAATACCAAAAGAAAGAACAAAAGCAACTGCGATGATCTGTCACAAGGTCTAAGCTAGTACGGTCAAACAAAATCCTCCGAAGTCCTCCTGGAAACCTGAAAGCAGTTTTATATACGTAGGGTGAGCATACAAGTATACTCAGTAGGGAAAACCAAAGAATCTCATGCAAAAGTGGGGAGGCATACTAATTCCCTGTGAAAAAAAGGGATAACCAAGAACCTAACAAGGAAACTAACCAGACAAGCCTCACCAAGGCACTCTCCCCAAATAACACAAGTCATGTAATGTATAGTAATATCACATCGATGTTTGGGTTCCCCGCGCCTCTTTCCCACTGGTTATTGAAGACATCTTACACATCGAACCAATCCCCCCTTTCTCATTGCAGTCCCTCTGCCATACCCCACATGTATACACCTGGGCCACAACCTCACTGTAGTCCCACTGCCAAACCCCGCCCACAGACACCTTGGCCACAACTGTCCCACGTAACCACACCTGCAAACACCTAGGCCAGAACAGCCATTTCCACGCCTGAAGACACCTAGGCCTCATCCCAAAAATACATGGGAAACCACATGCCCGCACACACCTGGTCCAACCACCACACTACCCTTCCCGAAGTTTCGTGGTAAAATAATGGACTTCAGGCCATCACAGCCTACCCAAAGAGTCTTGGGCTATTCTGGAATGGGAGCAGAAAAGGAGCTAATAACCAGCCACTCACAGGAGTGTTGGGAAAAAGACCATCCCCCATGAAATGGGGGTGTTCGGAACTAAGTTCTCAACGCGGGTGGGGCGTGAATAAGAAACACAAAAACTACAAGTATATGTATAGGTAACATGAACTCACCCAAATCTAGGTTTTTCTTCATCCAGCCTAAAGAACACAATCAACACCCATGTCAAAGTCACAACTCACACCAAATAAAAACCCATTTTCCTCATTCTTGTTTTCATGTTCAGTAATAATGTATAGATGGGTTTCTGCACCAACTTGGGCAACTAGAAAGCATATGCACAACCCAAGATACTACCCCATGTTTCCAAAACTCGGGGGCCAATGGTTTCTCAACAATAAGGGATTCAACCCCAATTCGAGATATAATCACATAACCACACGACCTCAAAATTCACAATCAACGAAACCCAAACAGCAGGGTATCCCATCCCCTCCCACATCACCCAAAAATCTGCCCGTAAATGAAAAACAACCAAACCACTACCACAAATACAAAGTAGTCCCATGCAGGTATTTACATATTTAAAAGATTTAACACACTCCATGATTCCAATTCCACTGTACTTTAACCAAGGTTATCATAGAAAAGGAGTTGGTCCTGTTGCTTCTAATTTATTTAGCTGAATATAAGTAATTAACAAATTTCCTTTACACAGAAAAGGTTTCACAACCAAATTACAAGCCATTTAAGAATCACAAGGGGTAAGGGTTTATTAGTGCATAGAGAAAGACCACCAACGACCATGATTTTTAGTGGGCGTAAGCCCGCACAATTCAGAAAAAATAAATCATGACAGAGGATTGAAACAGTGCAGCATCATCGATCACACCCCTCTCCTTCCTTTAGAGTCCGTTTATTATCTTCATTAATGTTTGGTTCACCCAATTCTACATAAGTAGTGGAATACCCACCCCACAGGATACACAGAAAGGAGAGACGAATGTGAAACCCATACTTGATTGATCAACGATCGAAGCTTATCTTCACGTGCAAGGAACAACAGATGCGCAAATTGTAGGGGTGTGACCTCAGGATCTCAAGGACGAGCAGACGAATCGATTGCAGGGTGATCGAGAAAAAAAAACCAGGGAGAATCCTTTAGTTTATAACGACCAGGGACGGTTGATATACTGAGATTAGAACACGAAAATACATAAGGATCGGGGTACTGGGTTGACCTCGTGGCCCCACACGTCATTAAACGGACTCGAGGCGGTTCAAATCGATGCACACCAGGGTACCTCATCAAACAATCAATTAAACGCCATTAATGGGCATTAATGGTATTTACAACAAGCGTAAAGAGATCAATAATGGGTTTAAACCCAATTTTTTCAAAAAGGAGGTGCTACTAGAAACCCCGTGGGGGTAGGAAAGAGCTACCAGTGGACAAGAGCTACCGGTGGCTGACAGCGACCAGTAGCCGAGAGCTACCGGTGGTTGACATCATCCGAGAGCCGAGAGCTACCAGTAGACCAAGGCTACCTCTAGGAGTCACTACGAAGCTGGGATGGCCTTCCAGAACACCTCAAACATCAGATTCTTAATAAGTAATGGACCTACAATAACCCGGGCCATTACAAGAGGCGTGAGTAATTGGGTAGATGTGGTCGCCTTTTATATGAGGGAGGAGGGGCAATTTAGGAATGATTTGAAATGTTATTTTATTATAAAATTACATTCATATTATAATAGTTAAAAAGTGATATATTTTGTGGATGAGATTATTATGGGTTGTAATCCTCTCAACCAAAAGGTTTTCGACCTGTTTAGGTCAAAAAATTAACTTTATCATATATCTTTAACCCTTTGTTAAAATCATTAACTCTTACCATGTCCTCTTGAATTTTCATAATATATGGTTAGTATAGTTACTATAAAATTCAAATGAAAAAAAGTGGATAATTAAATAAATTTTCAATCATTTTATAAGTCAGTTATCTAAATAATATATTTTAAGGACTCTTATATCATGTAATAAAATTTCACTTTTTTTAAAACTCATTTTTTTCAATTTTGACACTATTTAGTAACTGATTTCTGTTAAAATCATAAAAATATTATTCAATAAAAAGAGAAATAAAATAAAATAAAATATGTAATAATAAAACTGAAAATTGGTGTATGGCATTAAATTGATAATATTACATTTATTTTAATATTTATTCTGTCATATATTTAAATCATTCATTAATAAGGTAATCACTGCATCATCATTGTGTCATAAATAATTTTATATATTTAATCTCTAAAAATTATAAATAAAATACCATGATGTAGAAAATATTTTTTTCATTATAATTAATATTAATTTTAATAGATATCAGTTGTATAACGTAGTGTTGAAATTGTTATATTAAAACATAAATTTTTATGATATATTTCCCTTTTCATTAAATTGAAAATCTAAAATGTCATTTTACACCCTTATGGCCCCAAGTGTCAAATGTTCAGCCTAAGGATGCTCATTGTTGGACATATCTCAAAAAATTATATTAGGACATGTTTTAGAGTATTTTTATAATATTATAATATTACTTTTACCCATATTAAAATAATCTACCCATTAGCCATGGTAAATAAAAATAATTATTGAAGTTAATATCCATAGTTGCCAAAAATAAAAGATACATGTTTAAAAAAATTTAAAATTATGAATAAAAATATGGAATATTTTTTCCCTAATTCGTAAAAACTGAATTTTATTAATTATTTTAAAATAAATTCCCATTTTGAAAACCAGAATGCTTTTTTTAATAATTAAAAACATCTAAAATATTGACATGTGTTTTTGGGATATTTCAATGGGAAATTAATTCTAATGACCAATATTGAATTAAATGATAATAACTTGATCAAATATCACTTTGAAACTAATTAAAAGGAATATATTACTATATTAATAAAGAAGATGAAAAGGCGTATTTGAATTAAAATGCAGTGTTTTTCACTATTTATTAAAATATGAATTTCATCAGAAAAATAACAAATTTCAACCAAAGAATGTTTTGATAGCCCTCTTATAAAGAAAATGTTTATTTTTTCAAATATTACATATAATAGTGACAAAAATCGGGATTTAAAAGGGGTTCTCTTTCAAAAGGATGTAAAATGGACTTTTAATAATATAAGAGTATTCTATACCTAAAATTGGATTCATTAACATTTTATGCCT
The DNA here is from genome assembly GCA_963277665.1 of Viscum album. Lineage (NCBI taxonomy): Eukaryota > Viridiplantae > Streptophyta > Magnoliopsida > Santalales > Viscaceae > Viscum > Viscum album. The sequence continues at coordinate 164,264,399 of OY728165.1, read as the reverse complement.
CTAATATTTTTTGGAATAATGTAAAAACTTTTAAAAAAGGAGTTTAATATTATTTCTATTAGTTTTGTTAATTTCTAGAAATATAATTGATACACATTAAATAAAATTTAAAATAATAATAATATTATTGTGTTATTTTTTGGTATTACTCAATGTTGTGTGCAACATAGGATTTCAGAGAAACCCATTATTGCATGTCGAGTACGTTATCCGAAAAATAATCTCCATTAATGTAATTTTAATATTTTATTCTTAAATAATAATATATATATAAAGTATTATTCTATAAATACAGCAGAAGATACATCATTCCCCCTTTTGGAAGTTTCATCCCCCACAATTTTATTTACCTATCAAATAAGTGGGTGTATTTATACCTCATAGAATTTTCAGATTCCAATATTGCCTCTTCAACTATATCGGTATTACACAATAATTTTTCCAAATGAATCACCTAATTCCACAACACATTATCTATGTATTCAAGAATCTTTAGAGGTTGTTTCTCATAAGAAATATTCTCTTTCAACGGGCTAGCTCTGGACGCAAAACATGATATAGATCTATTATATATTTTCTCAACATTGAAACAGGAATAACATTTTTTACCTAGGATAAACATGGAGTTAAATCCACCATATAAGAAACTTATGCAACGTTATCTAGAATTTCATATGGTCCAATGAACCTCTGACTCATATTTACCTTTTACCCAAAACACTTCACACTCTTCCATGGAGAAAGTTTGAGAGAGACAAGATCACCTACCATGAAATAAAGATCCTTTCTCAAGTTATCCTCATAACATTTATGCCTTCTCTGTGATGTTCTCATGTGCTATAGATTCAACTAACCATTTTTGGCCATATCTACTTCAAATTATGGTCCCATCAACATCCATTCACCCAATTCATCCCAAAAATATATAGTTTGACACAACTTTCTATATAATGCCTTAAATGGGGCCATCAATATACTAAAATGAAATTTTTTATTATATGGAAACATAACCATTTAAATAAATTGATCCAAACATATCTGGTAATACATTGAACAAGCATGTAGCATATCCTGCATGGTCTGAACTGTTCATTCTGACTACCCATATGATTAAAGATCAAAATATGTACTAAAATTTAATTCACTTACCATTGAATTCTGAAGGCCTTACCAAATGTTAGAAGAGAACACTGGATCGTGATCAGATAAAATGGAGATATTCACTCCATGTAACTATACTATATCATTAATATACAATAAATAATGTTGATCTATAGACACAATTTTTTAGAATAGGAATAAAATGCGTATTTTTAGTCAATCGATGAATAATAAACCCGATTATATTATTACCTCAAGAAGTATTTTTCAATCATACTATGACATCCATGAAAACATTTTCCCATTTCCACTCTAGCACTGGAAAATGCTGAAGCATCACTTTCTGTAACTGTATTTCTGATTTAACCTATTGATAATTGAAACACTTCATAGTGAGGTCAACAATACCTCTTTTCATTCCATCCCACTAGTAATACTCCCGATGATCTCCATACATTGTAGTACTTCCAGGATAAACTATAAAAGAGAAATATGATATTCACCTAAAAACTCTTTCATCTAAAATGAATCTTAGGGAACACACAATCTTTTTACAGGATTCAAAACAAAATCATTATCAATGTTAAATTCAGGTATCATTCCGTCATAAAATAAATCTACCTATTCGGAAAATCACTATCATCATTCTGCATTTTCATAATTCAATATGATTGAGATTATTTCAATATCATGTGAAACAAAATAGAGTAATTCCTTGTACCAATAACATCCAATATAAAATTCAAAAAAACAAAATCTAAATTATCTCATTCCAAATTGATCATGGTTAATGTAGCATTACTTTTCCAAATAAAAAAAATCATTAACTTTAATTTCTTTTCTTTGATAGAAATGAATCGTGCAATAATAATCCTTGATTAATTCCAGAAATATCATCTATATCATTTTTAATTGTTTCTATGTGAATATATACTTCAATCATTTTTGATAACTATATATTTGAAAATTTACAAATGCAAATGAGGACTCTATATTTTTAATGAATAAACAACAACTAATTCCAAATCATGTGTAGAGTAATTTAAATCATGAGATTTCAAATCACTTGAATCAAATGAAATTACCTAATCTTTATGAATTAGGCAAGTCAAATTCCCCACAATGATTCACCGTTATAGATAACAAATTAACCATTCCTATAAGGTATGTCCAAAACTAGAGCATTAATGGATTAATTTTTATTAGTTTCGAAAAACAATAATCACATTATTTAAACAAGATGAAATCACCTCCGTTATATATTAGCATAGTTAGTGGGGTAGAAAAATGCGAAACTTTTTCATAAAAACCTTTTGTAATAACCCACTAATCCAAGAAAACTACATATCTCTATGATATTGGTAGGTCTCGTCCGTTCTTCAAAAACTTTTGTTTTAAAAGGGTGAACATTTGTTCCATATTCAGAAACAATATGTCCAAGGAAAGATTTTTTTTCAACCAAAAGACACTCTTACTAAAATTTCTGTGTAGTTTCATTTATTATAATATTTTCAAAACATTCCGTAAGTTACATCCATCTTCCTCCCATCTATTAGAATATACCAAAATTTCATGTATAAAAACAACCACTAACAAACCCAAAAACTAATGGAAGACTCCATTTATAACTTTTAACCACATCAAACATGTTTCTCATTACTTTTGAACTCACGTAAAGGTAACTCGCTTCTATATATCATCTTAAGTCCTGAGGAAAACCAATTTATATTACAATAAATATCATAGATAAAATTTAAAATATACCTTGAAATAAGGGTGAAATGTTCTTCATATTAGCCAAAAAATCTTCCTCTTTTGGTCTCATTTTCATGAATTGAGTTTCCATCCTATGTCAAACATACTTCAGAATTATTTATCAAGGAATATATTATTAAATTTATCACATTCCATGGAATAAATCTCATTAATTCCTCTGATAGTTTTTATCATTGACCACAATTGATCTGATTAACCTTCACAATGATCAGCCAGAAGAATAACCCTTGAATTATCTGAACCCCCACTACATAAAAAATATTTTCCAATGATTTAATCCACCAATCATCTTGAATAGGGTTAATTAAACCACTCAATTATTAGGGATGATTCCTTATAAAATTTTCCATGATCGAAAAATTCCTCTGTGGTTGGTCTGGTTGATCTATGGTATAGATTCCACGACCATTTATAACATGAGTCAACTGATCCACCACTGCAACAACCTTTTTAGTTCTGATTACAACCATCTCATGATGTATATTTAGAAGGTCATTTCCCTCTGTATGCCTCCCAATTATAGCTTCCCAATTTCCTCTGTAGAAAAACATTATGAACAAGCATATCTAAGATGAAGCAACATATAATTATTAAAAATCAATATCATTTTAACAGCAAAGTAAAAATAATTTTGGCATATTCTATTAAAAATATTTAAACACATAAAGTTATCTAAACCGACCTCTAATACCAACTATAAGGCCTTGACCATAAACATTTCTTAATCTTTACATTAGTCATTAATTTTAAATTAATTCACATCGAGGATCTTTTTAGGTTGAGATATTTAGATAATTAGGTCCTAACTCATAAATAAAAACATTAATAATACAACTAGACACTTCTAACCACTATCTATTTTTTCATAAAACATAAACTCTTTAAAAAGAGAAACAGTATCATTTCTTGTTTTAATGATATAAATCTTCCTTGATCCCATGATTGACTCTATTTTTCATTATGTTATATGAACAAAATATTTAAAAATATGGAATGAGCATATAAATCAATGTAAGGGATACACAAATTAGGAAAACTATTTACCATGGGAAAACCTGAAAACCGAGAATACTTAATCATAAAGTAATACATTCCATCTTTAAGAAGAATTAAATATACTTCACTAAATAAAATATCATTTATTAAAATTTTTATAATCAAAATATTACCATAATTACTATAGAAAGATTTATTTGACATATAAATTGGTAACTTGGGACATAAACATATATAAATCGAATAACCATATGGATGACTTCCACACATATCATTATATGTAATAGAAATAAAACCAACTTCCATACCTAATTAATTAGAAGTTATAATGTAATTATTCGCCAATGGTTTATTATGAAACCATCTATCTATGGACTATCACGTAACCACCCATCATTGGTTTATCACATAACCACTATTTATATTTCCAAGTACATTCATATAATCATAACACATAAAATGTTGCAAATATCAACATTTCACTAATAACATTTCATTAGAATTCATTAGAAATCCTTTTATGACAGTAAAATATTAAATAAATTTCAATAATCATTTTCAATACCAAAAAACCCAAAAATGGAATAAAGTATTTTTTCTTTTAATAATCATTACGTTTTAGAGAGGAAACCAAATATCAAATAACGTTTATGGTAGTATAGGATTAGTTGTCACCTTATATATTAAAATAATTCATTTTTGTCATTTAGTAAAATGATTCATAGGAAAAGGATTCCATTTTATTGAAATTATAATTAAAATGATTGATTATAGACCATATAAAATAAAGTGGTGTATATTGTCAAAATATTCATCAATGAAAGGATATTGAGGTGACGTCCTTTACCTTGAGTCCAAATCATTAGGTATGTTCTATATTCTTCCCAAATAAAATAATTAAGTAAATTTATACTTTCTTTAGAGTATTTCTCATGATTATTATTACTTATATATTACTTTTTATAATGTAATTAAAATTACATTATTATTTTTCTTCATATCAGTTGTTTTGTCAATATTAGATACTTGAGTCAAAAATGATCTTGTTTGATGTAAATTTCCCATGTGGTAAAAATTCCATCATCTCCAGAATATTATTACCATTTTAATAAAATTTTATCAACTATTTATCTATTTAGAATATTCCATTACATTTTGAGATAAGAAATGAAATTCACAATTTATGGAGATGGTAGGTCGTACGTACGTAGGAATGCTACTTTCATTACTATATCTTATTAAAAGAATGAAAACTAAATAATATATAGGTATGTTATAATTATAGTATAATATATATTTTATATATGTTACATAAGTTAATTAACACCATATTTTATATGTTCCGTGTATGGCATTAATGTGTTATATCACATTGAGGGGGTAGTTGTCTGCACTTCCTCAAATGAAATTATAGTATTTAAAAATTATTGAATTCCTAAAGGGTAAGATGTAAATAAAAATTTCTGAAAAATATAGATAATATAAATATAATTTATACCATGTTTAAATATAGTTATATAATAATGGACACCGTAATATGAGGTTGGATAAAATTTTACAATCTTTATTTCGTGAGGCAGTATTTCGTTGTACATAGAAACATTACATTTTGACCCATTAGATGGAGGTTTTTTAAAGTGTAATTTGAATACTTCTCATAAAAAATCCAAGCATATTTTGGATACTATTTTATTAATGTAATAATAAAACAAGTAGATCATAGGTATATGAGAAGGTAAATCAAAAAAGTAATGTATTAGAAGACATTACCTCTAAATTGAGTAACTTCTTTTGATTTGAGCCAAAAGTCTATCTTCAATTTCCTTATTCACATTTTCAGTCATCTAGGAGTAAATAAAGTACGTTAGGGGATTATTTTATTAGAATATGAAGGAATATAGGGGCTTTATAGTTATGAGGATGTGAGTATAGGTGGTGTACTTTTATAAGATGGAGGAGGGGAACTTTAGGAGTGTCTTGAAATAATATTCTATAATGAAATGATTTTAGAATTATAATAATTACAATGTGATATATTTCTATGATAATATGATTATGGGTCATAATACTCTCTACCAAAAGGTTTAGAAAATTATTGGTATCATAATTGACCTTACTTTTAGCTTTGGCCCTTAGTTAAAAACATTCACTCTTACCATGTCTTCTTCTATTTTCATAATATATGGTTACTATAGTTACAATAAAATTCCAAGATATCCATAAGTGTATCATTAAAGATATTTTAACATTATATATGTAAGTTATATGAATCATAATTTTTTATTACTATTATATCATTTAATAAAATAGTATTTTTTTAAAACTCAATTATGTCAATTATGGAAATATTTAGTAATTGATTTTTTTAAAAGTCTAACCAACGTTATTATTTTTAAAACATGGAATTAAAGAAAATATAATATGTCTTAATAATCCATAAAATTAATACATGGCCTCAATATTATCAAATTATATTTATTTTAATATTTACAATATCATGTATTTGAATCTCTCCTTAATAAGGTAATCACTACATCATCATTGTGTCATAAATAAAATTTATTTATATGATATCAAAAATTTATAAAAAAATACCATGATGTAGGAAATAATATTATATTCGTAATGAAAAAATATAGTAATATATATCAGTTATATAACTCTATATTAAAATTTATTTATTAAATTTTACATGTTTATGTTATATTTCCCTTTCCCATAAATTAAAAATTATTAACTATTATATTCACACTCAAGTGGATCTCAAATAGCCATAATTTCATCATAAAGGATATCATGGTCTGAAAAATTTCATCTGATAAAATTAGGACACGTTTTAGGGTATATTTATACTATTATAAAATTAGTTTTTACCCATATTTACTTCATTTACACACTAACCTTGGTAAATAAAAATAAATACTGAAGTTACTATTCATAATGTTCAAAAATAAAAGGTAACTAATTAATCAATTTGGAACATCTGTTTCAAAATATGGAATCCATTTTCTGAAATTTAAAACAAAAAAAAATTCAATTTAATTTAAAATTAATTCGTGTTGTCAAAACCAGAATGTGTGTTTTAAAGAAGTACAAACGTTGAAAATATTTAAATGTTTTTATGTGAAATTTCAATGTGAAATTACATCCAATGACAAAAATTTGATTAAAAGATAAAAACATAATTCAATTAAAATTCAAAACCAATTGATAGGATAATATAAATATATAAATAAATTTGATGATAAGACAGTTTTGAATTAATAAGAATTAATTTTCACTGCTCAGTAAAATTTGAATTTAATCAGAAAAATACAAAAAATTTCAAACAAAGTAAATTTTAATGTCTTACATTTAAATAATATGTTTATTTTTTCAAATATAACATAATAAAATTAAAAAAACTATATTTAAAAATGATTCTCTATCTAATGGAGGTAAAAAGGCCATTAAAATATATTGGATAATTTTATTCATAAAATTAGGGCCATTTTCATTTTAAGCCTCTAAAATTTATTTGATAAATGTAAAAAAAGTTAAAAAAAATTAGTGTGATTATATTGGTGTAAGTTCTGTTCAATCCTTCTAATACAATTACTAGGCATTAACAAAAAGTTTAATATAATAATTATATTAATATATTATTTTCCATATAAATCAATGTTGAGTGAAAGATAATATTTCATAGAAACCCGTTGTTGCATGTAGAGTATGATATCAAAAAATAAATCATCCCCTTTAACATATAATAAAATTCATATTCAAAATTATTAATTTATATGAAAAATTATTATTCTAAAAATACATGGGATGATACAAATACTATAGTAAATCAGTTTTATTGGTCATCAGTACTGTTCAATATACACTATCTTAACCCTAATAAAAATTAATATAGTTTAATCCTTATAAATTTCATAATAACTATAACCATGATATCATTGAAACAATAATTGAATTAAATAGTTATTGAATCTAAAAATAAGAACATTAACCAATACACGTCATATATGGTAATAGAATAATCTACACCTTGATCTATTAGTTTCATTTGAGTTATATCCCATGGAATTCTTGGGAAATCTATTTTTTAGTAACCCATATTATTATAGTCGAAGCATTTTACATAGGAAACTTTTTTCTAACAATTTCAAGTACATTAAATATTACCTTTCTCTTCCAATTTGTAGCAAATTACTTTTACTATTATCTATATAGAAATATGTTTCTTTCCCCATGTATCACATATTGGAAAATAATTCACTACCCTTTCCCTTTATCTATATATTTCTATGATGGCATCCTCTCCTTTTACATCCCTTAAAATCCTTGATATTATAGAATTCATTCTCTATATCATTAAAACATGAAACTATCTCCTCATATGATGAGAACATTTGGGGGAATAGTTCACATAGAAATATGGGTTACACCTATCAAAGAAATGTTCATTCAAACTCATTGAATTATGTGGATATATGTGGTACCCATTCATTTTTGTGGGAAAAAATTCTAAATGATGGAAAACACAATATTATATCTTATCATTTTGAAATATAATATATTATCCAGAAAATAATGAAATACATAAAATTAATTGGAAAATTTATGCATATCCCATATAATTATCAGAAAAATGGTTTTCTAGTGATATCTCAATTTTCAAATCCTTCTTTATAGTATTTAAATAAAATTTGAATTATCCCAATAATATTCCATAGATTGTCTAGACCAGCTGTGGAGTAAGGCATGTCTTCATAAACCAGGTGATGATCAGGTCAAGCCCAGTAAACCATTTTAAGATTTATTACCCCTAGGTACATTTTTCTAGAACCACACCCACATATTGTATCTATATATAGATGAATTTCTATAAAAAATCACAAAATCATTACCCCATAAAACATTAGAATGTTCTTTTGTAATTATACTCATATTATATAATAGGGTTATGATCCCCAATCTATGGATTCCTAAATGATGTTCCAATGGTTACTAATAAACATCCATTGATACCAATTATAAATACCATAAACATGGTATCATAGAGAATGTGTCTTTATTTATTTCACTGTCAGAATTTATAAGGAATATCATATCAACGGACTGTTTAGTCTTATAAACATGTTAAAATAGATACATAAACAATTGAAATAGTGCATTTAAAAAATATCCTATTACAAAACTAGTTTTATCAATGATAACATTATTACCTATATTATATACTCAAATTTCAATTTTAGTAGTCTTCATGGTTTCATAGTAATGGAAACAAAATATGTGTTACCACAGATTCTTAGTTAGTGTTATGTACTATGGAAGATACCATTGATCAATAAGAATAATCAATATTGAAATTTAAATAACTGATCAAAAATTACCCTTATGTAACATGACTATCCCAATAAGAAAATGAATAATCAATATATAAAGGTAAAAAATTGGAAACACATGTCGTTTAATAAATAACCTAGGAATGAAACTTATCTAGGGATAAAATAATTGTATAATTTCCACAAACATTAAGACCTGATTTTTAATGAAGGAAATTATTATTTATTGGATTCCATATATCCGTTACATGATACATATACCATCAATAAATATCTTTATGATAGTTTAAAACTGATGGGTAAAAATCCATTTATCTAAGGCTAGGTAACTGATTTATATCATGAGACATATTTATTCATTGAGGGGATATCTATATAACTGGGACCCACCCATGTCCGCATGTCACAATCATTCCCCATATATTTTGTAATCAATTATACTGATGAAAAATGTTCCATGTCATCAACTATCTATATTAAGGATAGAGTATAGATTTATCAGTAATTACCTTGCTTAAAAAATAACTTTCAATGTAAAACATTATATAAAGATGTGATGAAATTTTAATTAACTAAAAGTATACATTATAAATAATGTGTATATTTATGGGAAATTTAATGTCCAATGTTCACAGTTAAGTGAATATTTCAAGGGAAGGTTAATGATAATGAAAATGAATCGTGAAAGTGAGTGTTAATACATTCATCGCTCAAATATATCAGAAGCCAGACATAGAAATAATATAGATAATATTATTAAAATATAAACCAATTGGAGTTAGAATAAAGGGATGTTGTTATTAATGAATAGAAATATCATAAAATAATATTTGAATAAAATCTTAAGGTAAATAACCCTTCCATTTTGAAATTCACATTTTAAAACTAAAAGGATAAAAAAATTGAAAATAAATTTCTTTGAAATAAATCATTGAAACATATAATTGATGTTTTAATACATTTTTTGTTTGTGAAACATTAAATTTTTTACATTAAAGGTATCTTAAAATAATGATTCATTTCAAATATTTTATTAGATCCAAATATACGTGGATTTAAAAATTACATGAATACTCCATTAAATAAAAAATTGAAAAGTAAAAAATTTGTAAAAAATTATTTTATATATCATATGAAAAGTGTAAAAACATTTTTTTATCATTTTTATAAAATATGGTTTAGGAAAAAAAATATTTCCAGGATAAGATATAAATTAATTTGGATTTATGATAATAAATTCTAAATTATTTTAAATAAAAAAGTGTTACAAATGGTGCAATTACATTAAGAGATCAAGAATTACCATTGTAGAATAATGTTAAATGGATTGTTAAAAATTGATCTAAAAATTTTTATCAAAGGAAATTATAGTATAAACAATCCCAATTAAAATGAGATTGTGAAATAATCCCTTGGAAATATCATCACGTTGGAGTGATAATTAACCAATGATACAATTATGTGTATCAAATGAAAATAAACTTATGAAAATGTGGATACATAAAATAATGTTTTATTAATACCATAAAATCATTATAAAATAATACAAAATAGAACTAAAATGTAATATAACCCAATTTAATAAATTTTCTTATAAAATTCATTATATCCCATAAATATTCATTTCTAATTCTATTTGACGAAATTATTAAATATGATACAAAAAAAGTATAAATAATTAATTAGTCAGGATATTTCATTGAAAACTAGAAGTATATAATCTGAATAAATTAAAATAGGTTTATAACATTATAATATTCCTCAATGATTGAAAATTCAGATGGAGTCCTTACCTCATGATTCATTTTTGGATCAAAATGATTTAAAATCCTTTATAGTTGTTTTAAAAATGTAATTCACTAAAAAATAACCCTAATATAATTTAAAATAACATATATTGTCCTATTTATATATATTATCTGTCATTCATTAATAATATTTAAATATTTTCATTGTTTTAGTACTTAATTGCCATGTTTTATCATTCATGTTGTGTCAGGTTTGGTTTGGTTATTGTGCATATTATATACATAGATTATATAGAATAATAATCATTAAATAATTATAATATTTACTCATCAATTATACTTTTATAACCTATTATTTAATATGGTTTTGAAAAATAACGTATGTTTGGATCATGGAGACGGTAGGACGTACAAATATATGAGTAACATTTCCATTTTTCAACAATCATTATAGAAATATTGTTAGTAATATATTATTTTTATGAAATTATAATAATATCCTTAATACCATATTATTTGGTTAAATTTTCATTTATGTGTCATCTATGTGGTGTGGTGTTGAATATAGAGTCAAATTTCTTCATGATGGCGATAGTCTACAAGTACACGAACATTGTTATCATCACTCAATGTGTGAAATGGTAACAAATTAAATTGATAAGTTATATTTTTTGAACTATAAATTTTAAATTGATATAAATATTATTTCACTTTTATCATATATATTATTTTACCTTTTACATATCAAATTCCATGTAAAAATTTAATGATAGAAGAATCACATCGCTTCGCGAGGCGGTAGTTTGACATACACATGAGCAACATTATCGTATCCCCTATGGAATAGAATATAAAAAAGGTATATATATGATATAATTACTCTAAATATATAATTATATTATAGATATTATATATATACTTTATATCCATCATCATACCCGACCATGATATGTGGTAATTGAATAACGAATGACCACATTTCACAAGGAAGAAATACACCTTACAAATGAATGATGATTTTGCAAAACATTTTATTGATGTGGAGACTGTTGTAGGTAACAAAATTAATAAAAAAACTATAAAATTTGTGATAGTATGTTTATTATATCATCATGGTTTAATATGAATTGAATTATGTGGATTAATAGATAAAATAAAAATGCGCATTAAAGAACATTACATATTCTTCAGGAAATATCCTAATATTTTCCCAAAAAATGTTTTGTATTTAGATTTATGATCTAAATATGGATTTTATAATGAGTTTATTCCTGATCATAATTTATTTTTCTACTATTTTCTAGACTAACATGTTGTGAGGGAATGAATATGATAGGATATGTGTGGCATTTTATAAGTGTGGTGAGTGTCACTGTTTTATTTTTTGGAATGAAAATGGAGTAACCATGTTATTATATTTATAAATGGTTCCAAATGGATTATTTTCAAGACTTACAATTTATAATGTTCTAGTATGGCCAAAAAATATATTTTATACAATTTTTATGTCATTTTAACAATTATAGTTTTCGTGTATTCCCTAATAAATCAATTTTAATGTTATTTGTATTAAATAATTTGTACTGATTTTACTATTTATTTTTCTAAAAAATTATGTTTAATTTATTACACTATGTAAATAATTATTTTTTCAAAAATATTAATAGATTTCTCTCTATGACATTCACATAAGTGGGGAATCATTATTTATAATTAGTCTCATAGGCGTGATGATAAGTGGGTTTTCAATGATAAATTATTCAAAATATTACGCTTTTTTTATTAAAAATGTTTAATATAAAAAGGATTTTGATTAATTAAATTCTATTAATAGATATATAATTGTAAATTTTCACTATATAACCTAATTAAAAAATATAATACAACATTATAAATAATATAAACAAAGTGATTTTTTCTATTAAAATTCATTATTTTTCACTAAATGTTAAAAAATGAACATTTTAATAAAAAACCCCAAAATTCACCATAATATTATTTTGATTTAATTATTTCAGAAATTAATATTACGATTTGAAATAAATTTCATGAAATTGTAGAATATTGATTTTAAATTTATATGTGTAAAGCTCAACTAAACCACTTTTATGAAAAAGTATAGTTTTTTAGAAAACATATAATTTTCTTTTAATGATTATAATTTCTATCTCTAATAAATTGATAAAAGAATTGATATGTGTAAAGTATATATTTTTAAAATTTATTTAGTAAAATTTATATCCAATAATTTAACAGATATGATATAGTGGAAATTTTAAAATAATACAATTTTAATAATGTATCATGTTTTATTCAAACCCAGAGTTGTGTGCATCGCAAGCTATAAAATAGATTGTAATTATTTAAAAATAAATATAACATAATGTTTTTAGATATCATATTATTTTCAATTATTTTTTTCTTTCATACATTCTATTGAATATTGTGCTCATATTTTAAAGTTTCTTGGTGTTTCATGCATCATGGTCGGGATTACGTGTTCCTCTTGTTTTGAAAACATAATAAATGTTCTATTTTCAAAAAATTTTGATTTGTTTTCTGATTTTAATATTTTTTCCTCTTCCATTAATTATATATTTAGGATTTTATTATATATATATGTGTGTGTGTGTTCTATTTTGGTATTTTTGGTTTTTTTGTTTGACAGATATGCATGTTATATGTTTTTATAAGCTAAGTAATCCATTATTGTGTTATATGCTCAGTCAGTTATAGTCAGAAAACCCTTAATTATTAGAGGATGGATTGAGGTGGAGCTCTCATCTTACGATTTAATATGTTGGGCCTTGGTGAAGTGGGTCATGCCATCTTTTTCTAATAAACATTGGACCTCTTTTATCACAATAAATTAACTAAAAGAATTGTCTAAATATTCACATTTAGATAACAAACCATTTTTTATAATTTTTTATATATTTTAAATTCCCCATAACGTTAGCAAGTTTTTTCAGAATAATAATACCCTTTTATTATCCCATTTATCGATCTTGCATCAAAAATCAATCTAATCTATTTTAGATAGCCTTATTACAATGATAAAAGAGGTTTCTTGAATGAATGGATGTGTCACATGAACATTCCCAATTTTTATTAGGATAATATATATATATATATTTATACATCTAATAATAATAATAGAATTTATTACATAAAAATAAATTAAATGGATGGATGGATACGGCCTGCCCAATAATAGGAGGGGTCAATGTGACTTATTCAACTTAATAATGTTTTAAAATAATGATAAGGATAATATTATTAATAAAAATACAATTATTATTATTATTATTACTGATCACTAATCTAGTTTCGTCTTCTTAAAATGATTTCATATTAACAATACATATGATTCATTATGATCATGAAATTAATACTAACAACTCAATACCAATATTTAATACAAAAATATAATTTATGGAATGATCCATAAGTCACAATATGTAAAATCTCATGTGTTTGTCTTAATTTATTATTTTATTTTCATCTATTGTATGATTTCAATAAGTTAATATCATATCATTAGTTTTGTTTCACATAAATTAAAATTCCATAATATCTTTAGACATTTGAGCTCAAAAATTTTGGTAAATCGTGAAATTTAGATCCACAAGGTTGATGATGGTGTATATGTGTAATGATAGAAGTGTTTCCTTCCTTTGGTATGGTTGTTAGTTTTTGTTATTTAATCTAAAATGTTTCGAGAACTAGATCCTCTATTTGTGGTTCAAATATAGTTATCATTCCCCAATGTACACAGTTTACCAGATACTATATCTATAGAGTTGATATTCCCATATTTAAAGAGATTAGATATGCTATGGTATCTTCAATATGAGAAATTAGAATCCATATATCAAAGGTTATTGGATGGTTTACATGATCATCCATTATAGTTTTTTTCCATCCAAATTCGTTCGGAACATGTTCCCACAATATTATTCTTATGATGTTAAATTAGTTTTTTTTCATTTGTAGTTGAATTTCATGATTGGTAAAATGAAAATTATAGACCAGAGGGAACAATACACCCTTGAATAATGAGAATAAATGAGGGGTGGGAATACTAAACATTATCATCATTGAAGGAAAATGGTTATATGACAACTGATGAGGTGATCTAATTATTTGAGGTTAGTTATTCCCCATCAACCTCGAGGTTTTTTTTCGAGATTTAGTATATATTTGGTGATCCACTTCTGGATTTTTGTTTCCTTTTGTTTTCTATGATTCTTTATGTTCTCACATGACATTACTAATGAGGGTTGATGTGGTGATGATAAGAGAAATTTCTTGTATCCTTTAGAAATCATGATGTAGAGCATAACTATATAAGTCTTCATTTCTAGTCACCACGTTATACTATAGTACTAGGTTCTTTGATTTGTCTTAGTTTTCTTGTTTTTACACCTTTATCTTCCTCCTAGAAACCTATCCTACAATAGGTTGTGTAGAATTTATAATTTCTATTTCATTTGTCATCATTTGGGTGGAAATATTGTGTATATTTATACATACACTTACATCGTCCATTTGCCAAATGGGGTTTTGTCTCTAAAAATGATACAAAGGGTTAAGGATAGTCTAGGTGTTCATGGAACATGAGTGTCATATTAGTAGATGATTAATGGTGATGATTGGTGTTGAGTCCTGGATCATGTTGATTCTTGATGGTGGTAATGAAAATTATGTATAGAGAGTGATGAAATGGTGTATGTATTGTGGAGGATATTATTATTATTATTTTTGATGTCTTATTTAATGTTCTATTTACTGTATATTAATCATGTGGGATGATTTTGTACTTGTTGTCCCTTTTATAAATTATATTTAATTTAGTTTATTATGTATATATTTATCTATCATTTTGGTATTTACTATTTTTTCTGTATTAGAGATATATATTTATTAGGATTTTTATGCTAATAAATTCCTCATAGTGAGATATTTCAACTCAGTTATATTCACTAACCATTATCCTAGTATTAGTTTGAATGAGGTGTTAATCTTCATTTACAACCATCCAATGTGGGCCCCACGGGTCGGGTAATGGAATCTTCTTCCACTCAACTGAAAATTTATATAATCAATTCAAATCAACTCATAACATCATCGTAATATTCTCTTTTACCTAATAAATCCAATTGTATAGATTTTTTTCAATAGACCATTCCTTGTCACATCAACAAGATTTTATTTATTAATACAAATTATTTAATATATAATTTATCCATATTCATTAAAAACACAATTTTAACTATTTTAGATAGTTTCACTTCATCTAACAACAGTTTTTATTATTTTCCATATATATTAACTCATGAATTTTCACATTAAATATCTATCCATAAAACATATCCAACATGAAATTCCAAGAATAAATAAAACCGTCATCATATTTTCATATTTATAATGGTTTTGTATCACTGATATCTTCACATATTTTCCAATGTACATTGAAAAATTCTCATTATGATGACATCTTCACATAATAGAAATGATTGTAGTCCTCATTTAAGATCATCAGATGTGATTGAATGCATAACTCAAGGAGAACTCCCAAATATTATATAACTCCATGTGATCAATATATTAATTCATTTAACCTATTTTCTTGTTAAAACATCATATTATTGGTGTTCAATTTCAAAATTGTGAAAAACATTTCTTAGAATATACACACAATTTTTTGGTGAAAATTAACTTTTTCATAAAAAATACTAGAAATTATATTTTTTTAGATATCTAAAATATTATATGAGAACCTGGTTTTTGGATAGAAATAGCTAACATATATAAATTTTAAGGTCCCACAATATTCCCTTTTGTTTTTCCATCAAATATGGAATGCATGATTCTTAAAATTAATCCTCAATTTTAAAGAATTTATAAGAAATATATTTCTAAGAAAAAATGTATCTTTTAGATTCCTTTAGATTATTTGATAATGAAATTATAAAAATATTTTATTTTAAAGGATTTGGAAGTCAAATCAACACCAGGATCATAAAATTTGGACATTTGATATTGGATTTCTATTTTCAACATTTCTTTGAACATTTTTGATGTCTATAGACTATAACTAGGTAATGTATGGGTATCGACAATAAATTTTGTGACATAAACATGGTTTTTATCCACTATCCACTATTTATGGTCATCCATAATGGTTAACAAACCCTAAAAAAACCACACATAACCTTATGAACACTTTTTGAATATAAACAATCATATCAAAAAAAATAAATAACAGTGTGAAAATTATGTATATGTGGTTATGTAACCTATTTTAGTGTTTTCTTAGAGACAATGAACCCTTATTCTAAGCCTTACGTAATTTTTTAGTAAACAGTATATCCCATTAAAAGTCGTTTTTGACCCATATTTTGGAAATTTTTTACCTAAAATATTCTTGAGATGTACAAGGAACTATAATAATCCTATATATGATGCTAGATAGATTCTGAATATAAAATTCATAGAAAAATCACTTTTATAATAACTTTAAATATATAAAATTTACTAATTTTTATGAATGCACCATAACTCAATATATAAAAACTAAAACCCACACAAAAAAATCAATCAACCCATAATTAAATAAGTTTATCTATGAAGATTTCGAAGGGTTCAAACATGTAGTACATGTTTTGAATCCATACGGAATTAAAAATAATAAATACCAAGAAATATCATGTGCCCAAATCAAAATAACAATTTTAAATAAAATTATATAAATAAAAAATCCCCAACTTGAAAACCTCATCATATATTGGAAATCATTTTCAAAACATAAATTTATAAAAAATTATATAATTATCCTCAACACAATTATTTAACATTAAACGTTCAATATTAAATATAGAAAATATAATAAAAAGTATATTTCAAATAAATTATAAAAATATCCCTTTTTAAAATCAATCATTTCACTAACCTAATCCATATAATTCATGTGGGCCAATGTGACTATACATATTTTAGAAATACACATTGAAAACTGTAATGTATTATGACACATTTTATCTCAAATCAATTTTAATTTCTAAATTTAAAAATTTTAATATTTATTTTAGTAATAAATAAACATAGAAACCAAAAAATGAACCCAAAAATGAGGAATCCACACATGATTTTATAAAAATTTATTTTAATATAAAATAAAAGTATATAACATCATTCTTTACATGCATCTCCATGTATAAATAAAATGTGAAATATTATACCTTTATAAACATGCCACTGTATGTTTTGGTATAAATATCATTATTAAAATTATGAAATAAATATATAATTATTTAATATGTGAAATTTTTATTGATAGTCACACAATTTTATTAAAATTATTTAATGATCAAAATACAAATTTTTTAAAGAAATTTTCCTTTTTAAAAATTATTATATATTATTATATAAATGAAATATGTTAAGAGAAATTTAAAAAGGATTTCAATAAATTATATTCATAATATATATTAATAAATGAACAGTCATCCATAAATTTGTCTTCTAAAAGATTAGAATGAAGATAATATCATCTAAATCTAAAAATATTTATTTTCCATAAAAATTATTTTATGTGTGGAGTATGTTTCAAACATAAAAAATTATATAAAAAATTATTTATTAATGTTTTTAATTAAATTTATATATTATATATTAATTAAATATTTTTACATTCATTTTATGGTTTTTAAAATGAATGTAATGTATATAAATTCAGTTTTATGTTTATAAATGTATATCTATAAAATTGGATTTCAATGCGTTTCACACACTTCTTTTAAAATTAATTTCTGATGCTTATTTAAAATGAATATAATAAAATGGAATCAATATAATTAATCAGATTAATTAATATAATTCAATATTGTTGAATTTATTTTTGGTCAAAATGAATAAAAAACAGTAAAATTGTTTTACAATGATTAAGGGTAAAAATAGTTTATTAAGGGGTTAAACTAACAGATAACGATATTTTTTACATATAAACTTTTTAAATTATAAAACTTTAATTAATTTGGAACTTATAATATATATATTTGATATTTTTCTATTTGAAGACACTTTTATATAAATGTGACATTATTGTTTTAAATCATTTAATTAATTTCATCTGTGTCCCCTCCCTCACATATCAAAGAGAACATATTGTCCGTCATTATTGAAAACATTTGATACTTATATTATGAAATATATATAACCTAATAACATTTTATATTTCTTCCATTCATCATATATCCAACTTTCATCAAATTTGACCAATATTTTAAGGCTTTATTTTTAATCAAAATGATATCTCTCAAAGAAGAAGTATAAATCATAACATAGTTCATTCGATTTTATTTCATCTTCAAAAATATATATACATATTTAATCTATATAAAATAATTAATATAGTATCATTGTTATTATATTTAAATATTATAATGAAATCTCATCTATTTCCCACCACTTTTCTATCAAATTGGAAAGGAAAATATCACGGGTGCGTACATATGGACGACCATATCAATATAGAGATATGATTCATTTCACATCACCACATTATATTAAAAGATATAATAAAGGATTTAATATATATTTATATGATATATATGATATAGTATTAATTTCTTAATGATGAAATATTATTTATCATTCTTTCTTAATTTTTCATTGAAAATGATAATAGTGTTCATGCATGTGTACGGAGCACTATCTCTATAAACATGGTAATTTATTTTTCTATATATACATTTTATGGATTGTTATAAATATTTACATAATTAATACATATGATATTTATATCCTAATTCTTGTTTCAGATTTTGTGGACCCATGATCAATATAAAAGTACCAGATCGACCGAACTAAAAATTACATGAGAAAATGAAATAATTAATACTAGAAACTACATTCTTATAAAAGAAATGTTAATAAATGAGTGTTGAAATATTATAAGTGTATAATATATGTTAATATAATTATTTATATTATTATGTAATATAATTATAACAAATCCAAATTTAATTTATATAAGGATAAAGAGATTACATTGAAAGTCATACTCGAGGTAATAGTTTTGTGTTGTAATCTCACTATTTATTTGGAGAACTTCTGGTTAAATGGAAAATAATAAAATAATATGATTTAATTATAAAAAATCATAGTTGTTTTATTATAATATATTAATTTACCAAGATTTCAGGTCTACCATTCATTTTCCTCTCTTTATATATGAAAGAGACTGAAATAATTGTTTTAAGGAAAATTGACACTATTTCTCTCTTTGGTTGGGAATGATTTCATTTCAAATCCATATTTTCATAAAAATGTTTAATTTTTAATCAATCCCTAGTTATTATATACATTCATTTTTACCCATGATTTACATTCAATACAACATTCTCAAATTAATCTTCTTATCTTTGTCCAAATGATGTACATATTAGTTTTACAAAAAATGTGGACAAAATATTTTTTAAATGGGAACCATATGAATGAATCATCAGACCACTATAACTATACATTTCATGATTATCACTTTAAATTTTATTAAAAAAATTTTAAAACAAAAAATTTCCCATATTTTTTTGTGTTTTTTGGATTTGAAGTAAGTGATATAAAAATGGAAAGGTTGTTTTCCCCAAAAAACATTCCAATAATATTTTAACAGAATATCTCATATATGAAACAATCCATTGTTTTCACATATAATTCATTAGTATATAATTATATTATACAATACATATTATTTCTCTAGTTGATTTATTATTATGATAATGGAATATTTATGATGCCTAATCTCTTTTTAACAGGGTAAGCTAGGATGGAATAGTAAATTATTTAACGATCTTGGGGAGTACATTTAAATAGATTAAGATTATGTGAAAAGTGAGTTTCTTATAACACTCCAAATTATAACATAAATTTTAATGTTTTATTATCATAAAGGATTCATGGAAGGTTATCCCAGGCCGAAAATAGCATACCAAGGTGGTTATCCCAAGAACAAAGTAGGTACACAAGTGGTTATCAAATGCATTACGTGTGATTGATGTCTTTATGGGTGGCCTTGAAATATTATTTATATAATTATAATTATTCCACAATTTATTCCCCAATTTTATGACATGATATTATGATAATTTTATTCTCTCATGGCTCATGTTATTTGATTCCTTTTTGATTCATGGCTTGAAACTACCAAGACTTATTCCATTACTCATTATTATGACATATTAATTAATATGTATGATTTCCTAATTTCACAATCATGTTATCATAACCTAATGTTTGAGTAATTATTAAATTATCACTAATATAACCCTTATTGAAACCTAATAAGCATCAAATCTCACCCATAATTATGTTTCATTTTCCTAGGATATAAAGATTAGTTTTATGTATGATATATCTAATAAGGGTTCAAGTAATTACGATGTTAGTCGGAGATGATATAGATATTTTATTTACCAATTATTGATTTATTCATAATTGGAGAAGAACTAAACCATTATTGTTTTAGCATTGATCATAACGATTTAAAATTATTATTCATCTAATTTGATGTAATATTTTTTATGGTTCTACTTGGGTCATTTCATCATTTATCATAGTAATGTTTAATTATTTTTGGAAACCAAAAAGAGTTAATTTTAGTTAGAACACTTAGTAAAGTCATATGTATATAACATCACCTTATGTTTTGGTTATTATATTATTGTTTTTTCTAAGAAAATACATACATATCTAGATTCTAGAATGTAGATATATTTTTGTAACATATGAGTATTCGGGTAACTACTCCAAATGGTGTAAATAGAGTATTTAATCGACCTTCACTAATGTATATTGTGTGTTCCTAAAATTACACCCCATTCTAGACACTCATGGGGGATATTCATGAGATAATTCAAAATTTCTTGATAAACAAATATAAAGGGGTTGAATAGATAATGATTATTTTTGTATTAGGCTAAACCTAAGGTGTTATTATTTAAATTTTTTTATTGATATTTAGAAATAATTTAAAAAATTTGATAATTTGATGAATTAAAAATTGTATTATTGTATATCATACTATAATATTTTGGTTTTTGTGAATGGATGGAACAAGAAGAGACTGGGTTAATGTAGAATGTGAAAAAAATAGTTGATTTTTATCTTGATGAACTTTATGTATTGGGAGATGTAAAGAAAAAATATAATTTATTTTATAACAAAATAATCCCAAGATAAAAATATTTTTGAGATTCTACAATATAAAAAGGAGAGAAATGTTATATTCTGTATTTGATGAGGAAACATCTACATTATTTTAGTGCGTTCACTGATCCTCTAATTTTTGTGAAATGGGTCAGAACCAGTAAAATGTAAATTTCTTTTATCCAGTGCCTGGATCTTGAAAAATTATTTTGTCTATTTATCATTTGGAAGAAGAAGTAGATTAATTCTGGAATCTTATTAAGAACACAAGGTAACCAAAAGAAATATACTCAATAGAGTTGGATGAGTTTAAAAGGTTATTTTACAAAAAGTAACTTCTTTATATTATCCATATAAATGGATAAGGAATTACTTGATCTAAACATGAAGAATGATGAATCTAACAGTACCTATGAATCAAATTTACCAAGACATAAGAGTTATGCTTCTATTATTATCATCCTACCTAAAAAATATTTATCATTAATTAAGTAGCTTAAAAAACAATCTAAAGGCCATTTCCATAAGAGGCTTCATTAGCTCTAGATTAATCATTGTATTTTCACTCAATTTATAAATAGAGAACAATAGTACTTATTACCATCATGGGTTTGATTGGGAATGAAAGAAGTAATTTAATTATAGTCTATTAATAGAATCCATATATATAAGAATTTGATTCATCATTTTTGAAATATGTTTGAAAAATCTGGTGACAATTATTTAAAAGGGACTGCAAATATTTTTTATTCTAAATGTAGTTCATAAAGTAATTGAATATCAAAGGGATAAGAAGAGGTTATTTAATTTTGTAAGTGGAGATGATTATTTAAAAAATTCACCATCCACAATCAAGTGTTTTAAATGAATGTAGTATGTAAATTATGATACCTTATGCTTGAATCTATGTTTTAATGATGATGGTTTATTTAAGAAACCAATTTATTCTAGAGAGGATTGGAAATCTCAAGTGAACCATATTATAGATATAATTTACGACAATTAAGAGGTTAATGTTACACTTTATATCCACGCTAAAACTATTAATTTATTATTTGATTCATAATTTACACAATCATTTATTTCTAAAGAATTTGTTAATTGTATCACATTAAAACTTTAATGATTATATATTAAAATGTCAATGAAAAATAATAATGGTATGATGATCATATCTCATGTATATGATTATACGTCAATTTATTTTAAGTGGAATTTTCTTTCCTAAAATATTATTAATCACCCTCTATATAAATTTAATGTTTTTTTGGGTACCCATTGTATTTATTTATTTATATCTCATATAAATTTACATGGGTGAGTAGTCATATATGATTTTATGAATTAGCCTATGACCATCTATTTTCATATGGATAAATATGAACTCCTAAATAAATTAAATATATTTTATGGGTATTGATTCTTATTCCAATATGTTATTTATCTTATATTTTTTGGTAGAAATAAAAAATAAAAATAAATCCCTATTGTATAAGATTTATTTTTAATGAATTTCTATAATAAATTTAATAGCCTTGCTCTAAATATTCATGTTTGGTTTTTTGTCAAACTCATAAATGGTGCTACACATATTTCACAGAATCTATTATGGATTGAACTTAACTGAGTTTAATGAATTGAAGAATAAACTCCAGGTAAATGTTGATAATAGATTTATTAATCTATGTAAATCACCATGGGGTGGACTTGTTCTTTCTATTAAGAAGAAATATGGGCCAGTGAGACTATATATTTATTTAATAGAACATAATGGTGTCACGATAAATAGTTAGTATCCAATTCCTTGTAAATATGATTCATTTGATCAATTATTAATAGATAAATATTTTTTTCATGATTGATATTTGATCTTGATATTATCATTTTTGGAAAAAAATGAAGATGTTTCAAATAAAACCTTCCAAATGAGGTATGACAGTAACATGTTATTATGATTCCATTTTATATTACAAATTCCACCACTATCTTTATGGTTTTAATTAATAGATTTTTATAGAATACCTTTAGTAGTTTGTGGAAGTATTTTTTGTTATTAGTCTTATATATTCCATAACCAAGGAAGATCTTGATGATAATCTGAGGATTTTACCAATGACCATAAGGAAATAGAGTATCTATGAACTTTTTTCAAATTGTTATTATTTTCTATAGAAAGTTTAATTTTCAGGTCATATAATCTCTTGGTAAATTATATTGGTGGATCAATCAAGTAAATAAATTTTGGAAAATTATAATAGTACCATCATGGTGATTGATATAAATATTTTCCATAGATTTGAAGAATATTTACAATGGTTATTGAATAATTTATTAATAAAATATACTCCACTCAATTTGTTAACATAGAATTGAATCAAGTTCCATTGGAATGATGAATGAGAACACAATTTCATGGAACATAATAGATTGATAGTAAGGGTACCTATATTCAAACTACTAAGAAGTTGATAAGGGTTTATGATTTATAACGATGAATCAAATAATGAGACCAGACATGTTCTTATATAGGATTAAATTATGATAGATATACTTCTCATCGATTGAAATTTTCTGGAAAAAATTACCTAGTCCATTATTTTTATTTTCCTGAAGTAATTCTTTAATTAATAAAATTAAAGAATTATATTTATATATAATTTTGTGACACATATACTAGTAATAAAAGAGTACAATATATTTTTAACTAGAAAGTGTATAATATGTTCTAGAGATGATATTTGAATCTCATTGATTATGACATCTCAACACATAACCTCCATTGGAAAGCAAACAAGGTAGGCGATTCTTTAAGTCAAAAGGGTGTTATTGCTTATCTTTGATGATGATCCCCAACTTTTTAATATTTATGCCTAATAAAACGATTCACATAAAAATATTGATGCAAGGATAAAAATATTATCTTGATCAATTATGTGTTCAACCATAAATCCATGAGAGGATTAATGATGTGAAAAAGGTGGATGTTTTTCTTTAAAAGTATATAAAAATAATTTTCATGTTGATCCATGATTATGATTGAATGATATGTTTTTGGAACAATTTATGTGTCATGTCTATACTATAATTGAACAATAAGATATTGGAAGACACTAAATGAATATTATTCTCTATTCATCATAGAAATAAAATGATTTATATATATATAAATGAATATTTTTTGTGGGAAAAAATGAATGGAGATATTTCAATATATGTATCTTAATACTTGTAGAATAAACATGTTTTGTATATGATAGATTATTCTTAGGAGATGTTACAACCATTACCCATAAAAAAATATAAACGGTAAAACATCACCATTGACTTCACCCTCAAGTTCCCCAAAATGTCCAATGGTGGTAATTTTATTTTGGTTTACATTTATTACCTTATGAATTTTGCACACTACATTGATATCAGAGAATATTTCTCTATATATAATCATCTCAGGATATACATTAATTAAGTTGTATGGTTTCATGGAGAAACACATTCTATTATATCTGATCTATAACCAAGGTTTACCGTAGTTTTATAATGACGTATTTAGTAGGCACTGGATATGATGTTGTGTTTTAGTATTACCTATAATCCTCAGACATATGGTTAATATGATAGTTTGATTCAAGCAATTTATCAAATGAACTTATCACATTCTATATATTTGGAAAGAGTATGGGATCCTCACCTTACCCTTATCGAGATTTCTTATAATAATATCCTTCACTCTAGAATTTAAATGAATACTTATAAAGACCTCTTTGAAAATAAGTGAATCAAATCTATCATGTTGATAAGAAGTTATAAAAACATATATATTGGGACTAGAGAGACCTTATCGAATAGATAATTTAGTTAGATCCATTCCAAAACACATCAAGGCAGCTCAACGTTAATAAAAGAGTTATGCTGACAATTGTCAAAGATATGTAGAATTCAATTTTAGTGACGAAGTATTCATAATAATTTATTTATTTAAACATTTTATTAGATTTATAAAAAAGGTAAGTATATTCCCTAGATATAGCATCCCTCTCTATATTAATGATCGGATTGGGATGGATTCATCTCTCTATTCCCTTCGACCAAACCTCTCTAAAATTCATGATGGGTTTTTGTATCGCTTCTTAAGAAGTACATACATAGTCCATCATATGTACTATACCTAGAAATTTTACTGGTGGATTATTGAAATTGTTATGATGAAAAACTAGAATAATTATTTTATCATAGAGATAATGTCCAATGAAACAAGACTACTCAGCACATCAATGCCCTCTAGATGAGTCTGAAAGTCAAGGAAGCTCCATGGGAACTCAAGGATCTGGTAAAGCTGATATATGCACATTTTTCTATTAGAGTGTTATAAAATCAAGGGAAACATTATTTTTATGGGGATAAAACATAGTACATGAATACTGAAATACAAATATCATTTTAAATATAGTTCAACTAATTGATCTCTTTCTTTACAATCTAGCAAGAGTCTAAATGAACCATGATATAATATACCTTTAAAACCTAACCATTTTATTGATGAGAATAGAAAGGATTATCCACATTATGAAATATATTTATGATGGTTTAGAAGATAAAAATTATTGATAATACCTCACATTTAAAAATTCATTTAATGATTAAAAGTACAATTTTTCAAAGAAACATATTTTACTACATGTTATTTATTTTTATATAAAGAAATTATATCAACAAATATTAATAAATAATTTCAATAAAATATAATGATAATTTATATTAATAAATGAATAATCATCCATACATTAGTAATCTAAATGTTAGTAATGATGATAATGTAATTTTAATTTAGAAAGACTCATTATTCATAATACTATATTTATTTTCTCAATGAATTTTTATCAAAATAAAGAAAATAAATTATTTTTAATTAATGGTTTTAATAAAATATATTTATTCAATATTCCATAACATATAGTAACATTCATTTTATATTTATTACAATTAATTGAATGAAATTAAATTAAATTTTATTATTGAAAATATATTTTTCTAAAAAGGTTTTCTATTATGTTTCATGAACCTATTTTAAAATAAATATATATCAATTATATAGATTTAATATATAAAATCTTATTTGATATTTATAATTAGAATAATTTATATAATTTATAATGTTTTAAATAATTTTTGGTTATAATAATTAGTGAAAATGGTAAACAAGTATTACCATGATTATGGTTAAAACGTGTTTACTTAAGGATAAACTAATAGATAAAGGTGATATTTCCACATCTATTTATTTGATTATTTAATTGGAAGATATATTGAGAATATATGATCCCAAAATATAATAATTTAAAATTAGGATCCCATTTCACAAGAAAGTAGCATTATATTATTTAAATCGTGTAAGTAAAACGTTGTGTGTTCCCTACCTCACATATAAAGTGTAATGTCATTTCCTACCTTATTGACAATTTATGAGAATTTTTTCATATAAAATACTTACTATGATACATTCTCAGAATCATATACTTTATCATATATCCATATTATTCAAATAAGACCAATATTTCATGCATCTAAGTGTAATCTAAAAGAGGTTATTAAAATAAGAGGTATAAATATTAAACAATATATTTTGATTTTTCTTCTTCTCTACATTCTATATATCACGTTTATAAAACATGAAATGATTAATATAGTATAATAACATAAATATGATTTTATCAAAATGAATACAAAATTATTATTCAAAATTTTGAAATCAAAGAAGAAATGAATGTTTCTCTTCTGCATAAGTGCATCTTACTACTTTCATGTAGAGATGAGATTCATTTCTATCACAGCCTCAAATTGATTGATATAAGTAATTATTTAATAAATATAAATCATAAATATAATATAATTAAGATTCTATTATTATAAAAAATATTTATCTTTCTTTAGTTCTATTCAATAGAAAATAAAAACAACAATCATGCATATGTACGAACTACAATCTCTAAAAATGGTGAAATTCCTTTTCTTATCATTACATTTTATCGATGGTTATAAATATGTATATAATGAATATATATTAATTTTATTTTATGATTTTAATTATTGTTTTCAAGTAAACTTGGTCAAATTTTTTTTACTGAAACTAATAAACTAAAACATATATTAAAAATGAAACTGTTAACACATAGAAAAAAATTTAATTAATTATTATCAACATATAGGTGTCAAAATTTTATAAGTGGATAAAAATGATATTATAAGTTTGTATATTATTCCATTATATAATTAAAATAAATTTTAATTTGTTATATAGTTGGTTGCAGAGTTTATAATGAAATTCAGATTGATGGAAGGATTTTATTTTTCAATCTCACATTTACATAAAATTTAATGATTAAATTTATAATGATGTAAATAATATGACATATATATTACATGTAATATCTATTTTACTAAAATACATTATTTTAGAAGATTACACTTTACTTTAATTTTCTTCTCTTTAGGTACCCCAGACACTAAAAGAATATTTTTTTGGAAAATAATGTTTATTTCTCTCTTATGCGAGGATTAATTTTATTAAAAATATATATTTTATTTAAAATAACTTAATATATTTTATTACAATATAAAATGATTTTAAAATGTAATTTTCACCCATTTTTTAATTTTTTCAAATTTTTTAAATTAAATCTTCTCGTTATTTTTTAAATGAGACACTTTTTCTTATTTTCTATAAATGTGAAAGCACTATTTCTTTTCACATGCACCGCATGAAAAAAGTTTCCTTCCATAATGAAAAATAATTGAATTGATGCTTCCTTTAAATTTTATATAGATATTTTCAAGTAAAACATTTTCCAGAATATCTTGTAAATCATTAGATTTAAAATAACATATTTCAAATTAAAAAAGGTTTTATTCCTCAAGAAATATTCTAGAATTATTTTAAGGTCATTTTTAATCTATGATAAAAAAATTTAATTATTGTTCATTGGGTATTTGATTCCATGAAACCATCATTATTATGTCTTTATATTTTTTATGATTATGAAGATGAAATATTGATGAATCCTATAGCTTTTTAGATATGGTAAAATATAATGGAATGATAAATATTTTCATGATCTTGTGACATAAATATGAATGGATTATGATTAAGTGATAAGTGATTATGTTATATACATACAATAAATTTGGAAAACTAATATTTTATGAGATCAAATGTTATTAAGGAGTTTATTCAATGCCAAGAAAAATTACACGAGAGGTTATCCAAAACACAATGTCTATACACGAGTGGTTAACCCAAACATAACATGTGATAAATTTATAAGTGAGTAACATTTATATTATATTTATATGATTATTATTACCCCAAAATTATGATACTATTTTATAAAATGGTCTTATTCAAATGTTACACTCTCATGGACATTATTATTTGATTACATTATCATTCATGTTAATTAAACTTCCAATACATATTCCATGTCTCATGAATTTGATCTATGAGTTATTATGTATGGTTTTGAAATTTCAAGATCATGTTTTCATAACAATATACTCATATTATACATAAATTATATTTGATTTCTAAATTACAAACCATTAATAAAAAATTTATCCCACCCATTATTGTGATAATGATTTTCTAGGATACAACGAGTGGTTTTATATATGATTTAATTAATTATTGTTCTATCATTGATGGTTTTACTAGGAGATGATGTAGATCATTTATTTTCTAGTTGTTTATGTATCCTTGTTTCCAAAATCAAAAAGCCTTTATGGTTTAGTCATGGATCTAAATGATATGTAATAAATATTAATATAAAAATATTTAATACATATTTTTGTAATGATTGTTCTACACAATGAAATTATCACCCCTGTTTTTGGAAAACATTCTATATCCCATAATAAATTACATTGTTTAGTGCTATAAAAATTCAGTGACACCCAAAAGTATTATTTTCTCTAAGAGATTATATACATGAATGGCACAAACCAATAGATTTTATTAGAGAAAATTTTATAATACAAATTTAAGAAGTTACTTATAATAATTAAAAATATGGTTATAAATTAAAATAACACCAATAATTTTTATTATAAAAAATTATAAAATGAATAAAGCGAATCGAATTTTGAAAATAATTATAATAAAAGAAAACGTGAAGCATGTTCTTTATAAAAAAATACATTTATCATTTTCAATCTATTATAGAAATAAAAAATTACAAATCTAAAATCAATAAATTTTTTTAACACAACTTAATTAGAAACAATCATTATGTAATATATTTTATAGGTCTTATGATCTCCAAATCATAGAAAAGTTTAACAATTTATTATCTCCCAAAAATTCCTTGTTTATTTAAACGTAAATAAATACTAACCCACCATTTTTAAAAAATAAAAACCCATTTAAATGATCCAAAAAGTCGAAAGGAATTTAAATTTTATGAAACAAAATTTAAATGTATTATTTCTTAATTTAAACAAACTTTTTGTAATATAGAACACATTATTCAATAAAATATTCCATAAACTCCATGGAAATTATGTCACAACACAAATAAGACATTATCCATTGCTATTAAAACTATATAGTGATTTTAAAATAGATATATGATTCAATCCTATTTTATGGCATACAAATATGAGTATCAGACATACTATGTTAATTACAATTTACGCACCACAAAATAAAAAAATCAGATACAAGAAATTCCTTAACCTTTAAGGAATACATTTAATAAATGAAAACAAACAAATAAAATCAAGGAATATAAAAAATTTCCTTAATTGTCGTAATGAATACCAATTAAAACTATTAAATTAATTTGATTCAAAATTAAATGTTCCAATCTACTATTAGAAATACTCAATTAGGTGGTTAATGTATAATAAAGGTTAAATATATATTAATATAATTCATTTCTATTTATAAATCAATTCCAAGATCATAAAGACATCATGATAAATATATAACCTATAAAAAAATCTATTTAATCCACAAATAATTGAAAATATTTTTTTAGAAATATTATTTTGTATTTATCTTTTTAAAGGACCCTTTTTTATAATTTTTAAAATTTAAAGCACCGTCTAAAGGAGTTAATTTCATATTTTCTATATCTAAAAATAATATAATGAAATAAATTCATCATTTTAAATAAAATCATCACATTTCAATATATCTATTAATAAATTACTATACACCCATACAACTAAGAAAAAAGCAATTAAAATACCCAAATACATTCAAAATCAATCAAATTCAGACTAATATCCATTTAAGTAACATTTAATGATTATAATAGGAATGAAATAAAAAAAACTAAATGATAATAAAGAAAATGAGTAGTAAAATAACATCATTCTCCAAGAAAATAAATGTTAAAGACACCTCACCAAAAAAATTTAAATAGAAATAAAATAAAAAAAGAGGGTTAACTAACACTGATTAATCCCATAATTATAATTTTTACATGGGTTTCCTATAATAATGAGTTGATTTAGTACATTCCAAGATTAATTCATTTTTTATAACACTGCCTCTATCTACCCCCGACCACCCATTCACCTAATAAAACCATTTTTAATGAATCAAACTGAGTTATTTGGCCAAAGTATATGTGTCAGTATGGTATAAAGACAAAATATTATTCTTGATATCCATTGGTATACACTAGTTTATAGAACATTACAATTATATAAATGGGATTTATTATCACTCTTTATCTCATATAAGAAGTAAATGAAAAGAAATAAATTGAATTAATAATCATCACATCACCATACAAAATTCTTATATTTCAAAATATAAGAATAATTAATGATTAACATGTAAAAATTTTGAGAAATTGAAAATAAATAATCACTATACTACATCTATATATGGAAGATGGAAAACCTCATATGTCATTAACTCCTTTACTCTATGATCGGCCCAATGGTCTAACCCGTAAAATAAGAATGTGTCTTCCTAGAGACTTTCACATGTGAAATAGATTAAGTGAGGAAAATAGAAATAATCACCATAGTGTGTGTGTAAAATGTGAGTAAAATTAAAGTGGGATCCTACTAATAATTATATAAATTACATTTTTGTAAAACCCATATTTGGTTGTTTGAAATAAAAATACTATATTACCATCATTATTATCATTTATAAAAAAATATCATGGATTTAAATTTCAAAGAAAATCATTCCAAAACTATACAGGTAAAAAATTTTTAAATGACGTAAAATATATCAAAACATAAATGGTGAAAAAATATATCTCTGTTAATTGAATAGTATAGTGATTGTGGTAGAAAGGTATTATTGAATTTCACTTTTAAAATACATTAAAAATAATAACGTCTAACCATTCATGTAAATGAATTAATATTAATGTTTAAAGAATACATAATTAATGATCATTTACATTTAAATATATAGATATTATTCAAGGAGAGTTTACTTGTAGAACTATGCTATGGAGACCAAGTATCTTTTAACATAATATATATATCCCCAACCATGGTTGAACTAATTTTTCCCAATCCATTAATAATCAATATCAAATATATATTCAAATGTGTGTTGGGTATTAAGTCAAAACTCATACAAAACTAGTTGTAAATGCATGATACAATAGTTAGAGTGCAATTATAAATGTCCAATCTAGTCCAGG
This sequence comes from Viscum album, assembly GCA_963277665.1. NCBI lineage: Eukaryota > Viridiplantae > Streptophyta > Magnoliopsida > Santalales > Viscaceae > Viscum > Viscum album. The sequence continues at coordinate 164,231,567 of OY728165.1, read as the reverse complement.
CACCATAACGATTATAAGGGAATAAGCAAGAGATTGTTTCTTCCTAATATAACTCAATGCTTGTAATATGATCCCTCTTATATATAAAAGGTTTTACTAATGATGTTTTATTCATAAACCAAAGGATTTAATTTCTCTCTACATGAAACATGAAAATAACCCTTTGATTATATATGTAGATTCATAATTGAAAAATGATTTATAAACACTTTAGGTTTAAAAGACCTAACCTTGTACTGGGTTTGTTTGAATATTTTACTTATTTAGGTAAAATGAAACATCACTATATCTATATAATCTATTTGAGAATATAATATGATATGTCATTTTAAAATATATTAAATCATTCCATGAAACCATTTCATTACATATTGTGTGCATGTTCGATAAAAAAATTAAGATACTTTAATAATGTTAGAAACACATTATTTTTTGAAAAAAATTCGAGAAACATAATATTATTTATATATAAGTTATTGGAAATAATTTTATTTAATTTATTTTCTTATTTCATATAAAAAATATTATAAGAATTTAATCAAACATTTTATTTCAATAAAACTATATTAGTGTATTTTTTTACAAGTGAATCCTATAAAAAATATTTTGGATTATACCAAATTAATAGAATTACCATGAAAATATTCCATAAATCCATTATCTATTATATATATATATGAATTTTGAATCTAGGAAATTAAATTAGAGCATAAAACATTATATGTATATTCAATTTAAAGGGAATTATTATAATCAATTACCTAGAATCTATCATAATGATGATTTATTCACGAAGAATGATGAATCTAGATTAGAAATGATGTTTTCAACCCTTTTATAGAACAAACCAATTGGGAATTGGGATATTTTCATTATTGTGTGAAATCCCTTTCATTATCCAATCACTATTTCAGATAAAGAGATAAGATGATGGAGGGAATAATGATGGTTAGAGGAAAGGGAAGAAATGAATAACATTGAACCATCCATAGTAAGGTATATATGAAGAATCATGTGGTAAAGACGAGATTGATGAGGATAGAATCCTCCCCCAAATAGGGTTTCCCCCATATTTTATCAAATACACATTAAATTATAATATTTATATAATTAATGTATAATATGAATAACAATTAATTTCCAAGAAAAAAATTATGAATTTATTTATTCTACTTTAACAATTTAAATAATAAAAAAGTACAAACAGATGAAAAATTACACATCCTATATCATTGAATAGTTTTTATAGTGAATGTACGAAATTAATATGTAAATTATACTAATATTATGCAGATTAAATAAATTAAACATTATCAACACACCATATATATCACCTAACTATAAAATATACTAATAAAACTATAGAAATATTTTATAATTAAATTATTACTTTTCTTTGGATTTTGAGTATCTAGGAATAGATTTTTAGGTCAACTAAGAGGTATAAATAGTAAAAATTCATGGTTTCTAAAATTTGTAACAACCATGAATTCTTCACTCTCTCCACTAATATATAACACTTGGTTTAGTTTCATAATGTTTAATAATCTATCATATATTGTGGATCTCCCCAGTTTCAATTTTTTTTAAATTATTAAATTTAAATTTCAAATAGAATTGTTATTATATATATATATATATAAATTGATGTTAGAATTACATTCCAACTAGAATGAAACTAATCAAAATTATTTGAAGAAATAATATAAAAATATAGAAATTTATAAAATGATACATTTGTGAAACCACATAAATGATAAGGATAATAAATTGAAACATCTAACAAAAAATAGAGGTCAATAGTATTCCACTCACCTTCATGCATTTATTTTTTAAACATCTTGTAACTACCAATATATATAGTTTTGAATTCATAATAATCACTTCAAAACTATATTAATTTTTATTACTATTTATTTTGATCAATTATATTAATATATTACAAGAATATTGGTTTTTAATGTTTATTTTCTTAATAAGATGTTAATAGTTTTGACTTCTCCATTGTTATTTCATTATGGTTGTATAGATCATAATTGTTTATTTATAATTTTATATTATCTAAAATTTTCAAGGAACTATACCAATAATTTTTTTTCAATTTTTTTAAACATTGTGATATTTTAAGGATGTTTCACATATGGTTTACAGGGATAAAATTAACAATGTTAATGTTTTAGTAATATTAATGAACAAAATGTGTTATTTCAATAATGGATTTTATTTTTATATTTACATTACATAATAAAAAAATTTAATTATTTCCTCATTTATGTCATATTTTACTTGTACATTAGTTTCTATAATCACAAAAATTAAAACAATTAATATATTATAGCATCATTCATGATAGTTTTAGAATCATCCCAACAAGAACATATAGAGAAGATTGATTGGATGATAATTTGTTATTATGTTATATAATATTTCTAAAATTTTAAAATTCTATATAATTTAATATTATAGTGAAAGAAAATATTTATATAGGAAAAGTATGAGGAGATAAGTAAAAATAAAATGATTTACTTGTTACATGAATGAAACCTGCTCTTCTCATAACATCTTCATTCCTAATTATTGATTTATGACTCCTTAGGAATGCAATCCCTCAAACATGAGAGAAGAAATTATCAATGGATAATTTAATATATATTTATTATTAATATAAATACTTATGTTTTCTATTGATTATAGGATATATGATTTTATAGTTGGATTTGAGTGATATATTTACCAATATGTTTCTAAGGATTAAATAAAGTTATTTTAAGACGGAAATATTCCCATAAGTTTAAAAAATGAAGAACATAGATTCAATCTATTATTATAATTTATTTTAATTTTTTAAAATTTAATACATCATTTAAATGAAAGACAATATTTTACTATATAAATTTTTTACCATCATATTCCACTATTCACCACAAAAAATTATTTTTTACCCAAAAAAGAAATTATACTTATTTAAAAAATTGTTATCTAGAGTCAAAAAATTAAATTAATATTAATAAAATAAAGTAAATATTTTATAAACTTGGTTTTAAATAAAATTATACAATATTAAAAATTAATTTCTTTCATAAATAAACATTTTCATGTACTGTGAAAGATGATATTTTTCTTTATAATATGTCATAAAATTTATAATAGATAATGTTTATTTAATCTACATCATAAATATAATATTACTAAAAAATATTTCATTTTAATAAATGTATCATTTTATCAATATAATAATATAAATATACCCTTCTACTATATTTTATCTGGAAATTCTTATATATAGACAAAGGTCATGTAATGATCATGTTACAATTTTTCATAAAATAAATTAACATACATACTTTTGAAAAATCACTCACCCAAATCCTTTATTTATTTATCTTACTATATACAATATTTATAATTTTCAAATTCGTTGTATTGTTACTTTGGTTGATATTATTTTCATGTGATACTTCATAGATGAATACATTGAATCTGAAATTTTTTTATTTACTTTTGGTTATATACTTTCTTATATTGTACATAATATTTCTCCTTAAATTTTTTTTTAATATTAATTTTTATGTCATTTCATTTTTTATTATTATACCCAAATGAAACATATAATTATTTGTTTTAGTTTGATATTATGTTTCCAACATGTTATTCAACACATGTAAAATTTTAAAGAAATATTCATTCCATAATATAGAGAAATAAATTCCTTCCTCTTTAAAAAATCCCAAACATTAAATTAAATTACATGGATGAAAAAAATTGTCAAATTTTGTTTTATTATGTATTTAGGTTCAAATTGTACTTAATCTATAAATATGATATCACTATAGAACCATTATCAGGTGATTTTTACTATATTGTCTCTAAGATCGAAGATCTAAATAGATTATTCTTTATAATAGATAAAATTCATTATCTACGAATCCTTGAAGGAAAATATTATGTTAGATCAAGTATATTTATACAAAAAAATGATACATGGAATGATTTACCACTTTTATAGGTCCATATAAGTATTAATTGATAATATATGTTCCTTACATGATCCTGATTCTAAAATGTTCCAATGATGTATGGTTTAATTTTCCCTTCTTCAAAAATATCAGAACCCGCTTCAATGGTGATATTCAAATGAATATATTTTCTCCAACATTTATATCCTTTTCCCTTCTAATATTATCAACATTACAATTTTATAATCATTATAATGCATTAATATGTCACTAAATATTTTGAATCTAGTTTATCATTTATTTCATAGGAGTAGGTACTAATAGATTTCACTCTCTAACATCATCCCAAAATATATATTATATATCTATTCACATAAAAAAGACACATATTGTTAAATTTAAATGATGGAGTTGAATATATTATCATATCAGAAAAAAAAATGGATTATCTTGATCCTATAATCTATTTAAATCCAACCATAATTATCTTCTACATAACATTCAATGTCAAAATATTCATTTTATATTAACAAAAAATTTAAATATAATAAGTTATAAAAAGATAAATTTTGTATTATATGATATTTAAGACTCTTATAAAACATCTATGTTAACGTTATATCTCATTTAGATATAATTGAACGTGGTACACTATATAGAATTAACACTTCCTTTATATCAATCCATACTATTAGATCATGTGTGAAATCATTATGAATATTAATTAAGTATACCAAATTTGAAAGATAATGGAATATAACAAAAATATAATTTCTTCCATTTAAAGTTATTTTAAAATTGTATAAAGAAATATATTATTGTGTTCTATCATTTCCTTATGGAAATGGGTAACAGATTCTTCACACAAAAAGAATTCTATCATTTTTCCTTATCTTTCATGTAGACCAATCATTGGGATGTTTTCCATGTAATCTAGCTCTTCATGTTTTTACCAAAAAATAATCCTTCATATCTCTATAAATCTTTTTAATTCCTGGGTGAATGGTGAATGATGAGATATGGGAAAATATATAAATCTGTATTGAACCACATCACTATAGATTATGGCATTCCAAAGTAATTTAATTTTTTTATTTGGTGTAGTGACTGGGTGAATTAATTGTATATATTTTTTATATGAGTGTCTCATAACACTATATTGGGGAAGGATCATATCATAGTGACTGTATGACTGATAAATCATGTCATAGCCATGTGAGGTGTAATAATGTAAAATCATATGGCCACACCATGACCAGTGGGTATCATAGTGTAACAGATTTTTTGTGGGGGTGTGTATACATAAGGGTAAATAATATAAATTCCATAGTGGAATAACAATACCATGTTGATGACACTTATATATTAAAATTTGAAATGTAAGAAATCATATGTATAGGCCACTTTATAGTGGGTGTGTACACAATTATGATGTACCATACATATGCGATTTTATAAAAGGATAAAACCTTTTTATGTTGTTAAAGAAATGTTGAATGGAGTAATATCACAATTAAGATATTAACATATTACGGTTGATTAACTTCATGTATCAGGTTTTGGTGACCGACCATAGTGAACGGTGTTTTGTTGTTATAACCATTACATAATTGATTTTTAATAATGGTAATGACATATATGTATTGGATCACACCATGATGGGGAGTTCCATGTATTCATTGTGACCCTTATATATACATTATGTGAAACATTATGTTTTTCCTTTTGAAAAATAATGAGGATGCATGGTAATGCCATGACCCATAGTGTCGAACCATGATGAGGTTCTGTATGAGGTATGCAATTAATTATTGTGATATCAATGTTGTGGGTATTATTCATGGGATGTATAGACCCAAAATTTCAATGTAATTTTTTTAAATAAATGGGAATTTTATGAGTCCATGAAAATGGACGATGCATAATTCTGAGGCCCGAAATTCCCGGAATGAATTTCGAAACATTGTTTCGGGTACGTTCAGTAATCATGCTAGTAGGTTTTTCCTAACTTTTGAACTGGTGATTGGAATTGAAATCTGAGCGCACTATTGAACTCGCAACGTCGGTATTCTCTTAAAGAGACCATCACCCTAATCGCAGTAGGTTGAGGATGGAAGTTAGCTTTTCACATATTTTTGAAAAAAAAAAAATTGTGTAGCTTTTTTTTATTCCATGTGGATGTTGAGAAGTTGAGACCACCAGACCTAAACTTCCCATAAGAGGTTTTGATGGTGGGTACCACCCAAACTAACCTCCCATTAGAGGTTATGGTGCTGGGGACCACCGGAGGTATAAACCTCTTGAAATCCCCTTTAATGGAGAAACCATCCAGCTTCCTATAAAATGTGGGAGAGCCTCTTCAACTCCTCCAACATTTATTATGCCATCCAAATTTAATTAATTGTTCTATTTTGAATTTGTGCCAACAAACTAAATAATAGGTATCATAATATATTATTTTGGGATACCATTTACATTTTTGTGGAATTGGGGAAAATACATGGAAAAGGAGAGTGCTTTGGGAAACAAGGGAGAAAGATCTCCAATGAAGAATGACAACGAAGAACGCCGACCAAGAATTTTACTTTCTTCCTTGGGACATCCTCCATCATGGGACATCTTTAATAGTTGACCATCTTTCCCTCCCTAATGACTTCGTCTTCTCCATCACAATCATCGTCGACGAATCAAATGATGCATGGTTTTGTTTCTATAAGATTATCACATCCCATGTTCTTCCCTTCTAATTCATTTACGGCATAGGGAATAAGGATTGAGGAGGGTTGTAGGGATTGATAATCTTAAATATATTGCATACGTGTTCTAGATTCATGATTATGATGAGCCACTTTCTACAGATATAATGCGGAAACTGAGGGCCAAACAAACAAGGCCCATCCTCTTCGGAATTCTTGCGATGATATGTGGAGTTCTTTGCGATAGAGGAAGACAGAAACTAGATCCTATTTTTAGCACTGATGAGGAACACAAGAATGGAGGCCAACACCACCACTGGCCACAATAAAGGAGACTGCGCAATAGCGTTGCCCCACGGCCACCACCCTCGTGCGGCCTTTGCACCCCGCGGTCAAGCTGCTGCCCCACGGCCGGGCCGTCACTCTGCGGCTGAACCACCCAACGGTCGACTAGTCATCTGCATCTGAACCATACGGCCGAGCCGTACCACCTCGACCCTCCGCACCACCCTGCTGCCTTCCGCATCACCCAACGGCCTCACCGCGCTACACCATGGCCTCGTTGCACCGCACCACGGCCCGCCACGCCGCCTAACGTCCTTACTGCACCGCTGAAGCCCTCTACACCGCCCAGCAGCCTGCCGCACCGCCCAACAGCCTCTTCGTGCCACCCCGCGGCCAACCGCGCCACCCAGCAGCCACATCGCACTATCCACGACCATCTGTGCCCCCATCGGTCATTTACGGCCTCTACGACCCCCACACATCCCTCTCGGACCGGTCCGGGTTAGTCCGACAGTGTCGGATCAAACCCAGACCCACTACAACCCATTTACATTCTTTTGAACCTATCTTTGGAATCAAACATCCATTTGAAAAACCATCAGTGGAGATGGAAATCATGGAGTGGTTCAGTCCATTTGAATATACCCTAGAGGAGATTTTTGTTAAGATGGGGTACGGTCGGGTTGGATCAAGCACAAATCCAACCGGGCCCCTAAAAATAAAAGGCTACGAATTGACAGACCGAGTGTCTGATGGATACACCTTTTATTGCATTAATACCCCTATGGCGTGGCGGTACATTGAGAAAATTCTTTTGGGGACATCATGGCAGTTGGAGAATCGACCAATGGCATGGGGAGCAGACTCTCTTGGAGATGAGCAAGAAGAGTGCAGAAACCCATTAGGTGGTTGTAACCAGAAGAGTGCTCTTCTAGAGATCATGTGTGTGTTATCTAAGAGAAATCCCCTATGGTTTAGCTCCACCGATTTTATGTGTATCAGCTTGTAGCCATCCTGTGTGGTTTAGATCGTAACAATCCTGTGTGGGTCAGCTCCGAGTGATCTTATGTGGGTCAGCTCTAGAGATCCTGTGGGTGTCATCTTGTAGCTATCCTATGTGGGTCATCTCCTAGTGAACCTGTGTGGGATAGATCCTAGAGAACCTATGTGAGTCATCTCCTAACGACATTGTGTGGGTCAGCTACTAGTGATCCTATGTGGTTCCACTCCAGCGATCCTATGTGGGTCATCTCCTAGCGATTTTGTGTGGGTCGGCTCTTAAAGATTCTGTTCAGGTCAACAGTCGTTCCTCTTAATGGAGTAAGGTGATTCAGTAGATATAACTAATCATCTCAATTATTATATCTAAAGTTATACCTGATGTCAGATGAGTTAGAACCTTTTTGTTTCTTCATTATTGAGATGGGTTACATGATAACTTAGGTATATGTATGGGAATATAACTAAGTAGTTTTATCTGTAAATTTCATACTTTTTTTGTTTACCTTTGGTGGATTTTGTGAGACCTTCAGGGTCTCAGGGTCCCTATTGAGTATCATTATACTCACCCCTGCATGGGATATGCCTGTACCTTGCTATGTTGGATGCAGAGGATAGACATCTCTGACTGAGGTCAAGAGTACCCGGACTGGACGGATCCCGGAGGTGGACCATACGGCATGTCGGTAACCAGAAGAGATGGGTGGACGTGAAGTGTTATGGAGGCGATTTGAACGTACAATTCAGGTAAGATCCCAATGGGCGACCTAGTAGATGCCTTTCTTTTTCTTCATTTGTATTGTATTTCAATTGTACTTGTACTATTACGATTGGGCTTTTATGTCATCCCCTTTTTACTTTCACCACAATTTTTTCTATACAGTTGAATTTCATTGGTATCTTGATATGTGCTTGGTTGTAGGTTATATAGGTAATTCCTTTCCAGTTTTAGGGAATAAGCCTTTGGTGCTAGTCACCATCCCCTGGCCTATGGAAGGCGGGCTAGGGGTTACTCATGGCATGGGCCCCGGGGGACGGGTCGTGACAAATTGGTATCAGAGGATTTGTTCCTACCATAGAACATATGACTCTGATATTTCTTTTTAACAGTAATAGTTTTATGTGTTGTGCGTGTGGATATCATTTTAGGGAATTCAGTGTTGGTGCGGTGGCCAACATATCCATACACCAGGACCATGGCTTCTGATTTCCGACATAGTGCAAGAAAACAATGATTGCATGGGTGTTTTCAAGAGTCATCATTGTGAACTATTTAAGTCTTCTCACTAGGTATAACTTATTTATCGTGGATCACCTGTTTCATCTCAGGATTCCTCCACACAGACAGCTATCTAGGGTTCCGAGAGTAGCAGGCACTGATATCCCACTGAGTGACGAGGCCTCGGTGCAGGACCCTCTTCTAGTAGAGGCACCAGCAGTACCATTACCCACATGGCCACTAATGCCACAAGCCACAATAGAAGTGGGTGTGATCCACTTGAGCGTGTTGCACGAGTTCTAGTGCCATAGGCCACCCAGGTTCAAGGGAGAGATGGACCCACAGGCGGCTGAGGATTGGATGGAGGCTGTGATGAGAGTCTACCGACTGGTAGGGCCTCTAACAGATATTATGGTAATCTATTCTTATAGACTTCTATAAGAATCTTGGGTCAGATGGTGGAGCTTGATGCTCCAGGTTCATGACAGGATGAGACTTTTCTGGGCATAATTCGAGAGCCTGTTTCGGGCAGAGTTTTTCCCAGTGACTCTTTGCACAAAGAGCATATAAGATATTCTTCATCTATAGTAGAGAAGAATGATTGTATCTCTGTACACAGTAAGGTTCACTGACCTCTCACGCTACATCACTGATTTGATGTGGGATTCTTTCTTCAGGGCCCAAACCTTCGAGCAAGGACTTTGGCCGGAGATCAGGGATTTGATGATCTCACTCAGCATCCGGACCCAGGAGGGGGTGTTAGAAAGAGCCCTCTTAGTAGAAAGATTCCTTTATAGGAATTCACCAACATCGATATCCACCACTATTAATCACGTAGCGGATTCTTCTGCAGCTGGTAGTAGACAAATTTTGCAGATGTCCAAAAAGACCAGACCTCTTGGAGGACGATCGTCGGATTTAACATCGGTTGTCCGAGGCACCCGAGGCAGAGATGATCTTTCCAGGACCTTGAAGTGTTACGCATATGGTGGGTAGGGTCACATGGATCATGACTTCATGACCCTCCATATGGATGATTGTCAGATGGGTGAAGGACCCCCCAGGAAGAGACATAGGTTCGATCGAGGAGGTCCGCAGGGAGGAGGTAGACGTGGTAGAGGAGCTGGTCGTGCATCTGGCTATGGGCGATGATTCGAGATGTTACCGCCATCACCACCAGGTGGTCAACCCCAACCGTAGAGAGTAGGTGGACATCGGAGATCTCAACTCCATGCATCTGAGGCCTTTGATCAAGGCGCTCCGAAGTTGATACGAGGTACAATTTGTGTCTACTCCGCCTTAGGTGCAGTACTTATAGACACAAGTGATAGACATTATTTTATTGACACTGCCCTCATTCAGAGCTCAGAGGTTCTGATAGAGCCATTGGTTCGATATTTATGGATAGAGACACTTACGGGAGTGGATTAAATGATTATTCACGGGTACTGGCGGTGTGGGATTACTTTAGTAGGCGAGAGCTTCATTTGGGATCTCCTAGTAGCAGCGTCGAGGCCTTACTTCATCATCATGGGTATTTATTGGTTATATATATTCCATGCTTATAATGACTGTATTAGGCATAAAGTGCAGTGTGTCCACACAGATGGGACTAGTTATACCTTCACTGTAAAGAAGGGAGCCTTTGCAGTTCTTGATGGACTTACCCAGAGGAGGGTGCAACCAACTGCACATCAGTTGTCTAGCAATACCCTCAGAGCGGTTGATGTGGATATTCTGAGTTATCCTGTAGTGGTGGACCATTACACGGATATTTTCCATGATGATGTCCAGGGTCTACCTCCTCACAAAGAGGTGGACTTTCAAATTGACTTGTAACCTGGGACGACACCGATATCTACACCAGCATATCGGATGGCTCATGTGGAGCTTTGTGTGTTGCGGGTACAGTTGGAGGACTTATAGGGGAAGAGATTCATTCGGCAAAGTGTATCTACTTGGTCAACCCTGATTCTATTTTCTAGGAAGGCGGATTGGAGCTCAAGGCTTTGTGATGACTATCGATGCCTGAACTAGTTGACTGTGAAGAACAAGTACCCACTTCCGAGGATTGATGACCTCTTTGATCAGGTGAAGGGAGCACATTGGTTATCAATGATAGATCTTATTTTACGCTATCACCAGCTCACTGTACGAGATGAGGATGTGATGAAGATGACCTTCAGGTGTTGGTACAACCATTTTGAGTCCTTGGTTATGACATTTGGTGTAACAAATGCTCCAGTAGTGTTCATGGGACTCATGACCAAGATATTTCATCCATACCTTGATATCTGTGTAGTAGTCTTCCTCAACGGAATTCTGATTTACTTGTCTACTGTGGAGGAGCATTCCTATCATGTATAGGCAGTACTAGACACACTATGAGAGCTCCATCATTATGGTAAGCTCTCGAAGTGCCAGTTCTGGATCTGAGAAGTTTACTTTCTAGGACATTTCATATCAGAAGCTAGAGTTATAGTGGATCCAGCAATGATTAAGGCGGTATTTTCTTGGGAGCCACCCATGCGTGTGGTGGAGGTACGGAGTCTCCTGGGTTTGGCTGGATAATAACAAATATTTTTACCATATTTATCCAGAGTTATAGCACCACTATTAGCATTGATGAAGAAGGAGAAACCATTCGTGTGGTTCAAGAGATTCCAGCAAATTTTTCAGGAGCTAGGGCAGAGGCTGACGAGTGCCCCCATCTTGATTCTTCCATAGGAGGGCGTTGGGTACATAGTCTTCTGTGATGCCTCAGGGACAGGAATCAGATGTGTCCTGATGCAGGAGTGAGAAGTTATCGCTTATGGTTCTCAAAAGCTGAGACAATATGAGTATAAATACACTACCCATGACATGGAGTTAGTAGTAGTGGTCTTCATCATCAAGATGTGGGGACACTATCTGATGGGGGAAAGTTTTACAGTGTACTCTCATCACACGAGTATCAGGTATTTCTTCTCTTAGGAGGACCTGAACATGATACAACGATGTTGGCTTCAGTTCCTCTAGGAAATTGAATTCGAGATAGTCTACACTTATGGGAAGGGTAAAATTATAGTATATACACTTAGTATAAGGTTCGGTATACATCTTCTAGGCTAGGCGATAGAGCAGTTGGCCACTTTGCATATATCCATTGTGGATAGAGATGTAGTAGCTTTTCATTAGTCTCCTACAGTCACTCCCCCACTTCTTCAGTGAGTCAGGGAGGTGTAGCATGGGGATGCTGACTATGAGATACGACAAGCTCAGATATCCATAGGACAACCAACTAATAAATTTTCAATAGTTGGGTAGCACGTCATCCTCTTCAGACAACGTACCATGGTAACAATGTCACTTCAGGAGGAAGTGTTAATGGAGTTCCACAGATCCCCTCTAGCAGTACATCCCGGAGTGGCGAAGATGTTCCAAATATCCAACGACAACACTGGTGGCTGTGAATGAAGAAATCAGTAGTAGAGTTTGTCTCTCGATGCTTCAATTTTCAGCAAGTGAAGGCGGAGCATAAGGTACCAGCAGGCTTGGTTCAGCCTTTAGTGTTCGCTGAGTGGAAGTGGGATGGGATATCCAAGGACTTTGTGATAGGACTTCCACAAACATACAGGGTACATGACTCGATTTGGGTGATCATCGACCAAGTCACCATGTCAGCCCACTTGCTATGGATCATAGAATATGGTTTAGAAGAGACTTGGGATGCCTCTATGTGTAGGATATTGTAAAGCAACATGGAGTACCCTCGAAAATTGTATCCGATCATGAAACATGTTTTACATCCTGGTTATGGTAGCGTTTGCGGGAGGCTTTCGAGACCCAACTTTGTTTGAGCACCGCTTTCCATACTTAGACCGATGGCCAGATTGACCGGACCATTCAGAACCTCAAGGACATGTTGTGTGCTTTTCTCATTAACTTTGGTTTCACTTGAAAGGATCACTTGCCTTTTGTGGAGTTTTCATACAACAATAGTTATCACTCCACCATTGGGATGGCACCTTTTGAGGCATTGTATGAGAAACCTTGCAGATCACCCTTGTACTAGACTGACTCAGGGGAGTTAGCAATAGTGGGAACAGAGATGGTACGGGCTACCACCGAGAAAGTGCAGATCATCCAGGAGTGGATGAAGATAGAAAAGAGCAGGCTGAATTATTATGTCTATTGGAGACGGAGACCTCTAGAGTTCAACAATGGTGACCACGTCTATCTATGGGTCTCACCATGGAAAATGTTTTAGAGATTTGGCCAAGGCGACAAGTTATCTCCGAGATTCATTAGACCCTTCCAGGTCCTCAACAGAGTTGGTGAGCTGGAATACCACTCATGTCTTCTACCTCAATTGCACCAGGTGCATGGAGTCTTCTACGTATCTCAACTGAGGAGATATGTGAACGAACCTTCCCATGTCATCGACCACGGAGAGTTGGACGTTGCTGATGGGGAAAATTTTACAGAGGTTCCAGTTGAGATTGAGGATCGATAGGAGCAGGGCCTTCCAGGATAATCGATACATTGGGTTGGAAATATATTGAATCAAGGGAATATCTAGTAGAGCCTGTGGGAGCAGGAGGCTGAGATACGTTCTCAGTACCCAATCTTGTTTACCTAGATAAGAGTTGTGTCTTACGAAGATGCAAAGCCCTGAGGTGCAGAGAATGTAAAGACCCCGAATTTCCATTTAATTTTATTATAATATAAATGGAAATTTTATGAGTCCGTGAAAATTTACAGTACATAATTCCGAGTCCCGGAGTGCCCATAATGAATTTATGAACTTTATTTTGACTATGTTAAGTAAACATGTGAGTTCGTTTTTTCTATCTTTTGAATCGGTGCTTGAAATCGAAATATGAGGTTACCATGGAACTCGTAGTGCTGATATTCACATAAGAAGATATTAACCTTGACCGTAGTAGGTTGAGGGTGGTAGTTAGTTTTTCACATACTTGTGAAAGAATAAAATAAAAATAAAATTGTGTAGCTTTTATTTTTTATTTTTATTTCATGTGGATGTTGAGAAGTGGGGACCACATGACCTAAAACTCCAATTAGAAGTTATGATAGTGGGGACCACCAGAAAAAACCTCCCATAATAGATTATGGTGTTGAGAACCACCCGAGGTATAAACTCTTTGAACTCCCCTTTAATGGAGAAACCCTCAATCTTCTTATTAAATTGGGGATAACATCTTCAACTCCCCAAACATTTATCATGGAAACTCAATTTCATTAATTGGACTATTTTGAATTTGTTCCAAAAAAATAAATAATAGATATCATAATTTATTATTTTGGGATACCTTCTTCGTTTTGGTGGAATTGGGGAAAATTCATGGAAAATGGGAGAGATTGGGGGAAATTGGGAGAAAGCTCTCTGATGAAGAATGCCAACGATGAATGCCAACCTCAACCTAGAATTTCTTCCATGGCACATCCTCCAATGTGGGACGTCTTAAATCGATCATTGTCATTCCCTCCCCAACAATGTCATCTTCTCCCTCCTGATCTCCTCCAATGAATCAAATGAGGTAGGGGTTTATTTCTATATGATTATCACTTCCTGTGTTCTTCCCTTCAAATTCATTTGCAGGATTGGGAATAGAGAATGATGAGGTTTGTGGAAGTATATGTTCATAAATATCTTCCATTGTCATTCTTTATTCATGGTAACAATTAGCCAATTTTTACTGCTCTAATGCGGAGAGTGCGGGCCAAACAAACACGACATGTCCTCGTTGAAATTTTGTTGATGATTTGTGGTCTTCTTTGTTATGGAGGAAGATGGAAATGAGAGAAGGTTTTTGGAACCAATGAGGAACATGAGAATGGTAGCCGGCACCACCTCCTACCACGACGAAGTAGATGGCACAACGGCACCGCAACGCGGCCCCACCACTGTGTGGCCTCCATGCCCCGCGACCAGGCAGCCGCTCTATGGCCGAACCGCCCTTCGGCCGAGTTGTGACATCAAGGCCCTACGTGCCACCATGTGACCTGCCTCGCCACCCACCTACCACGTCGCACCACTCGAAGACCTCGTCATGCCACTGCGGCCCTGTGTGCTGCCTCGCTGCCTGCCGCGCCGCCCGACGGCCTCCCTGCACTTCTCTACGGCCAGCAGCCCCGCCTGGTAGCCACGCCTCACCTCATTCGGCCCTCTATTCCCCAGCCGCCCCTCACGGCCTCCCTAGCCCCCATTAGGCACTCATGGTTTCAGCCGCCTAGCGCGGGCTCAGATAGTCTGATCGGGTCGGACAGGACCCAGCCCACTATGACCCATTTACATTATTTTGGCCATAACAATGCCACCAGATGTCTATTTGAGGAACTGTCAGTGGAGCTGGAAATCCTGTAGCGAGACAGTCCCTTTGAGTATACCCCACTAGATATTTGGTTTAATATGGGGTAAAATCAGGTTGGATCAAGCACGAATCCAAACGGGCCCCCGGGACTAAAAGGCTAATAACACAGAGACTGAGCATCTGATTGATGCACCGTCTATTTCGTTGAGACCCCTATGACGTGGAGGTCCCCTGAGATAATTCTTCTGAGGACATCGTGGCTATTAGAGAATCGACAAGTTGCTTGGCGAGTGGAATCTCTCGGAGACGAGAAAGCCTAGTATGGAAACCCAGTAGCTTGCTATGATGAGAAGAGTAATCTCCTAGCGATCCTATGTGGTTCAGCTCCTATAAATCTTGTGTGGGGCAACTCTAGGGATCATGTGTGGGTCATCTCCTAGGGATCCTATGTGGGTCAGCTCCTAGCAATCATATGTGTGTAATCTCCTAGCGATCCTCTGTGGGCCAGCTCTAGTGATCTTGTGTGGTTCAGCTCCTAGCGATCTTCTGTGGGTCAGTTCATATTGATCCTCTCTAGGTCAGTTCCTAGAGTTCTTTTGTGGGTCATCTCCTTGCGATTATCTATGGGACAGCTCCTAGCGATCCCTTTTGGTTCAGCTCCAGCAATCATGTGTGGGTCCACTCCTAGCGATCCTGTATGGGTTAGTTCCTACCAATTCTGTGTAAGTCAGCAGCAGAGCCCTTTAATAGAGTAAGTTGATTTAAAAGATATAACTATTCATCTCTACTACCATACCTAATGATATAACTATTGTGAGCTGATTCAGAACCTCTATGGTTTTTTATTATTGATATGAATTACTTGATAACTTTGGTATATGTATGGGTATATACATAAGTAAGGTTATCTATTAATTTCATACTTTGTGGTTTACCCTTGGTGGATGTTGTGAGACATTGAGGGCCTAGAGGTCCCTACTAAGTATCATTATACTCACCCCTGCACGGGCAGTGCACATACCATTTTATGTTAGATGCAGATGGTGGACATCACTGACTAAGGTTGAGAGTACCAGGACTGGATGGTACCCAGAGGTGAACCATACGGCATGTCAGTATGCAGTGGATACGGGTGGATGTGGAGTGTTGTGGAGGCGATCTGTACCTACCATTCAGGTAGGAACCCAGAGGACGGCCCAGTAACTGCTATTATCTTTCTTCAGTTATACTGTATTTCATTTGTACTTGTACTATTACTATTGGTCTTCTATTCCGGCACCTTTTTAATTTCAGAATTCTTTTTTCTATACAGTTGACTTGTGTTCGTATCTTGTTGTGTGCTCCTTTGCTGTTTATAAAGGTAATTCCTTCCTAGTTTTTGGGAATATGACATTAGTGCTAATCGTCATCCATTGGCCTATGAAAGGAGGGAATAGGGTTAGTCACAGCACGGGCCCCGGGGGATGGGTCATGACATGTGAGTGCATTGTATCATGAATGGAGTAGGACACAACATGGGGTTTTTGGTCATGTATTTTTTATTATACTACGGGGAGATGTTCACTGGAATAATAAAAGGGGTAATTCCAAAGTCATGAATCTATAAATGTGGAATTGTTTTGTGACCCCTAGGGTCAATCCAATGAATGGACCCTTGATGGAGTGTGGTGTATTTATTTATAAGTAAAAATCATGATATACCCTTTTTTAATATTTTTAATGTATTTGAAGATCTGAATTTTTGAGTTTTTAAATTTGAAAATACCTTTATGATTTCTCATTTATCATGCATGTTAATATTGGAAGGCCAAACCTCTATCCTATTTTATTTACTCCCCTTAGTCCCATTTTATAATGGGGATCCATAATTTTTCAATGTAAATTTGTGGTATTTTATTCCCTAAAATTCATTATATTTTCATTCTCCCAAATTTACATCAAATATTTAATGAAATTTCTACTATTTTGATGTTAATTCAATAATATCATTATGAAATAAATCCATGATTATAAAGGATTTTACTCAACTTCTCTAAATTACATCATATGATTATGAACCCACAATGTTTTCTATTTTTTTGCCGAGAGGAATTGTCTGATGAGTTTCAGGGTATTATGAGTCATTTTTTTTAAATTTAATAGTTAAATAAGAAATATTATAATTAGGTATTTTGAATATAGTTCTTTGAAATAAGGTATAGACAGTTGGTATGATCCTGGATAAAGAATAAATATGATTGACTAAGGATGAGTGGGGATGGGAATGGATGGTAAATACATGGTGAAGGTTGGTGGTCCCATAATACTAAACCATGTGAATGTTTATTCATCTTTATATTTTCACAATAGAATATATGTTTTCTAGTAACGGTATTGGGACCAAGAGAATCCTAAGTAAATAATGAACGTGGAATTCATCCCTCTATATATAGATTGAGGTAAGTGCTGACCATTTATTATATTGGGTTATCCATAGACTATATCTCCAATGTTGAAGAAGATATCAGTTGAGATTATGAGAGACTTGGTATTATATACTTTTGGAAGATATTTTAATATCCTAGGTCTATTTCCTATAGTTTTTGGGAAGTAGTGATTGGATTTAGAATAATGGTGAGGGGAGAGATGACTATACATCTCACAGTTGATACGATGAACCCTCCAAAGAGTTCAATTAGGGAAATAGAATATACCATGACTAGGGAATTCCCTCGATATTTTGATGAAGTGTTTCGTGGATGGTTTCTTTTAAAAGATCGTATTGAGAGATCTCTTAAGGTATATGTGACATGGAGGTTTAGGGATATTTTAATTATTATGATTACTTGTAATTAGGTGTCCATTGATCTTGGTGAAAGCTATCTTGAGATGGTTCTTAGATTGAATGTAATTTTTGTGAACAATAACATTTTATTATCATTAGAATTCAGTTTTAGACCAAGTTCAGGTGGGGCCTAAAAGCTTTTATATCCCCATGGGAAATTAGGTGATAATTGGTGTAAGTGAGTAAGGATTTTAATATGTAGTAGGTACATAGTATATGGCCTTTTTATTGAGATGATAATATGAATGGGATTATCATGTAGTTCCTAATTGAATAAGAATGTATTGAGAATATTACCCTACAATTTCACCCGTTATGTGATGGGTTTTATACCGTGTTTCTTTTTATTTGTGTGTTCTAATTATTGATTATGTTTTATGATGTGGATTGATGTTTGGACCAACCTTCTATGAGAAAATTATGGAAGGAACCTTCCATGAATGATAACAAAGGGATTAGTGTGACATAGTATGTGACCCACCACTAGTGATATGAGAGTGGTCGAGATATGATATGGGGCTATACCTAGGGTGATAAGGTATTGGTCATGATATCATATGGGGACCTACAATGAGTGATATTTTAATGTTCAATATGTTTTTCAAAGATATACCTTTAATAGGAAAAAATTAATCAAGATATGATGTGTGACCAACCATGAGTGATAATTTTTATCAGGAACATGATATGGATTTTGGTAGCTGAACTCCCATGGGGGATAATTTTGTTCCCATGTACATGATATGGATATTAGTTGGAACTTGATAGAAAACTATATGGACAAACTAAACTTTATTGAGAATTTATTAGTTGGACCCTACCCTAAGAGAGAATGTAGTAGTTAGGTTGTGATGTATGAAAATACCATGAGAGAGAGGGAGGAGATTAATACAGGGTGTGACACAATTGAGGTAAGACATGGGCCAAACCCTATGTAAGAGGGTAGTGGCCGGGAGATGGTATCACATCCTACCTTGAGTCACTAGGTATGAGTCTGGATTTATATCATGACATTAAAAATTTATATTATATAAAAATAAAAATATAGTTAGAGGACAATGTGTATTGATAGATAAAAAATGAAATCTCCCACGTGATTATGTGTGGATGTGTTCCGTAATTTATTTTCCTTGTCCATACACAAGTATGATCACATATAGTAAGGGGACACGGTGAAACCATTCTAAGATGTAGTTCTCACACCCTACATGGGAACTATGGTTTGTCGGAAAACAAAATACACTTTAATTTGACACCCTAAAATTAAAAAAAATATGAATCTTTTATTCAATAGCAATGTAAACAAGCATAACTATAGTTAAAAAACCCACATAATATATTTTATTAAATTTATTCTCATAAATAGCTCATGAAACATGCAACCTTGAGTCTAAATGAAACATAATACAGTAAATCATTATAAAATAACTGTTATATTAGTTTTTATTAATAGTAATAAGGAAATTATGAAAATTATTGTTATTTTTTATTAAAAATAAAATAAGATTCATTTAAATGAAAACAATGTTTTAAGAAAGACTATATTATTCTTAAGAGACAGTTTATTCACATGTTGTGCACATAATTTGTAAATAATTTTTTCTTCATTTATACAATTTATTTGAAAGAATAAAATTTATTTTTTATATAATCATAGAAAATTTATATTTTGGTTAATTATAGGAATTTTCTAAAATGTTTCATATTTTGATAAATAGTGAAAATTTTGAATTGTAATTGAAATATATATATTTATTTAAATCATTTTTAATGTTACATTATATTTTGAATTGTGTATATAGTAAAATTTGATAAATTTAATATATATTTAACCAATTTAGCTAATTATAATGATATTTATATTAAATATTTATATAAAAACATTATAAATGGTTGAACGTTTTCTCTTCGAGAACCCGCTTCTTGTAACATATATATGATTCATTTTAATTTAAAATTTTCCAATTATGTAATAGAATTTGAAAACAAGATTTAATATTTGGAATTATCAGAATTTATATATTATATTAATTCCATCATAATTTATTTCCATAATGAATAGTGAAAATAGTAAAAATTAATTCAATGATTAAGGTAAAAAAGATTTACTGGGGGGTTAAATTAAAAAGATAAGGTTTAAAATAAACTAAAACATAACTAAAATTTACATTTATAGACATATTTAGACATTATAATGTCTAACACTCAATAATAATCAATTTTAGACTCTTTTGGAATTTTGAAAATGTGGGTACCAATTTTCTTTAATGAAATTACAAGTGTACCGCTCACCTCACTTAAAAAAGTTCACCCCTATCCTATATTATTAACACATTGAAAAATTGTCTTCACCAACAACCACAAAAATTACATCCTAAATTTCCTAATATTTTTCTATAATCCTTGATTTTATATGAAATCTAACCTTATAAGGCTTTTGGTGAAATCTTATAGAGCTTACCCAAAGAAAAGGTAACATTTACCAATGAGCATATTAATTTATCTTCTTCCACAACCTCCATAAATTACTTTTAAACCATGATTATATAATATCAGTAGTATGTTCAATATAATTAGTTATTTTGTATATAAAGGGACAGACATACAACCATATCCTCTTCCATCAAACAGGTTACAAATTCCTCATTCTGGTGTATAACAGACAACCTCATTACAAACTTATGTCATTCATTTTTCTATAATCACCTCCCACAGTATGGTATAATTCCATATATAAAGTACATAATTGATATTTATAAAATAATTATAAATAATTTTTAATTATATAAATATGCTTTTTTTTCATTCTCTAGTAATCATTGGAAAATAGAAATGTTACCCTTGTGTATGTAGGACTTACCTTTTCCTTGACCGTATCATACATAATTTCTTGAAACAAACATTATATATTAGTGTTAAAAGAATAATTAATATAAAAATTTGATAATATTTTTATTATTATTATTATATATATTATTTAACTGTATAATTTTCCCAATAATCAGATCATTCATGTTAAAACACGCATGAGAAAATAACGTAAATAACAGTTCAAACAATGAAAATAAAACAAATTTGTTATCAAAATGGTGAAAAGATGTTATAAAAGGATAAATTATGATATTATGCATATTAATATGGTTATTGTATAAATTAATAATTTTTTTAAACAACAATAAGTGAGGTTAAATAGTGTTCAATATGAAGTAAGTGTGAGGTAAGGTATTTCTTAACTCAATTATCATTAATTGGATTAATCATCCAATTCACTAATTATGTCATCATAAGATATTTTATGTAATTAAATTTGATTATTTTATGTTGTATATACACTTATTTTATGTGTATTTACATTTTATATAGATAATAAATTCATTTATTAATACTCACTTCAATGATATGATATTGGTAAGGGGCGTCATCTTAATTTCCCTTCATTAAGGTATATTTTATATCCATGCACATAATTTATCATATATGGTGTAAATACTGCCCTATTGACATGTAATTTCATGTTCCATTAATAATTAATGTACTTTTATTGTTTAGTCTAAAATATTTGATCAATGGGGGTTTTTAATTAAAAATTACCAAGTGGTAAAGAATTTCATAACTCAATTTCATTTCATAGGGTTATATTACTCCTCATATATATTTGATATTATTAGAATATTTGTGTAATGGGTATTGAATATAAATTTATATATTTATACTTTTTTATTTTGATAAAAAATTTATAAAAATTATTCATTCATTGATTTGTTGTCAATTTAATATTATAATCATTTTAATGGTTTATTTTTCAATATTATTGTAATCGAGATTATTTATTCTAGAATATCATCTGAAGGAAATTATTTGATATATTTATTATAAGAAAAAAATTTATTTGAATATATTAATTCCTGATATTTTTTTGTAATATTACAATTTAGAAAACATTTTTTACATAAAATAACCAAGAATATGTTTTTATAGAAAATAAAAGTTTATTTATAGCTTCGGTAGGAAATCTGTTTTCTACCGAAACCCTATTTTCTAAAAAAATAATAAATGTTTTCTACCCTATTAAAATAAAATATTATAGAATTTTTTGAACATTTTATTTTTTTCAATGTTTTTTTAATTTAATGTTCATTTCAGTTTCTACATTTTGTACTCTTGCATTTTACAGAAAAGTGAAAGGAATCATTAATTTAATATGTACGACATGATCATAATTTCTAGCCATTATGGCCACTCAAATAGTTTAAATATTATATTATATATGTAAATGTTTATTTTTAATGAAAATTATTTTAAAAATTTTTCATTGGTGTTTTAACAATTGAAATTTTAAAATAAAATGATATTTTCATCAAAAAAAAATTATAATATTTTTTTTGGAATTTTAATACATTAATCAAAATACACATATTATTATTTTCCTCTATTGGTGATATATTATATTGATAACATCATTATAAATTATATGTATGGTTAATGATCATTTCTTCTAAGTAATGTATTGGAATTCACTCTCTTGATTCATTGTTAGTCATTATTCATTCCATGAAATATTTACATTCCAATCATAATTGGATAGTAAATAACCCCAAAATATCCATATTATTTAGAATGAATATGTTTAAAAAAAACAGATATCATTTGTAAAAAAAAATTACGTTTAATTTTATTTTTTCTATGTTAATATTGATAAATCTATATTATTTAATCAATATATATATATATATATATATATACGGAAAAATATTGATGAATTTAATCAATTATTTGGTTTATGATGAATGAAATGGACTTTTAATAATGGTTGTGGCATAGAATTATACACCTATTTGATGTATCAATAGTCTCATGAAACAAATCTATAAGGTAACATTAAATGGGATTTTACTTTTTGTTTTAAACCATCCAGTAAATAGAGTTTATAATAGAGGTGACATGATTATTTATGTCATGATGTCCAAAAACTAAGAATTTCATTCATTATGAATTTAATTGTTATTTCTTATGATATTTTAACTTTGATATTACATCTGGAGGAATTTGTTTTTCAGTTTATTGGTTAAAGGGAAATGTTTTCAATTATTTAACTTTCTATATTAATTATTCCTTTTATAATTATGATAGAAATGTTATTGGATAAATAGAATATCTATTAAGCTATTTACCTTTCTATAATGATGATTATTTATTGATTCATGATATATTTTTTAGTTTATTAACCTTATTGATAATATTAGATCATACTTATTTTGTTTTTTTCATGTTTCCTTGAGGTGTACTATGAT
This sequence comes from Viscum album, assembly GCA_963277665.1. NCBI lineage: Eukaryota > Viridiplantae > Streptophyta > Magnoliopsida > Santalales > Viscaceae > Viscum > Viscum album. The sequence continues at coordinate 164,207,983 of OY728165.1, read as the reverse complement.
TAATGTACAGGGATATACTTGAGGGAATAATTTTTTTTCTCAAAAAATATTCTATTTTAATTTTTGTTCAAAAAGATAATATGGGAATAATTTATGTATATATTTTAAAAAGACTAAAAAATTATTTTGTTTTTTGAGTTGTGATTCGTTCTATATTATGCCATTTTAACAATGTAGACACCGAATTTGGGCTACTGGGGGGAGCTGACTATATTTTTCATCAAAGAATAGATACTGGAAACAAGGAGAATGAGATTATGAAACATTACCCTATGATATAATTTCAATATAAGAATAGAATATCATCCTAATATTTTGGTATGAAATTAATAATTTAGTTATCCCTTATAATACACCCCTTTCGGGATACTACAAGTAGTCATAGTTCAAGAATAGTTGAAAATTGGGGCAGTAACTATGAAATTGGTGAATTAGAATTTATTTGAATTTCACATAGTGCATTATGATAGTCCTTACTATGAAAATTATTTAAAACTCCCAGGGGATATGTTTTAGGTAATTCAAATATTATTTAAAACCCATTATAAAGGATTGGAATTGACATTGATAATAAATGAACTATGTTTATCCAAATATATAATTGATTAAAAAATCTATGTCAATGTAATGGTGAATTTTTTTTATATAGACGATATGGTCATAAAGAAAACATTTCTAAGCAAGAAATAGAGTGTAGGAAAGAATAAAATAAATATCATCATAGATATCCATGTATAGCCTATTGTCATAAATGTGGAGAACTGAGAAAAAATCTAACTCAATTCTCTCTTATAATTTTAACCTCAAAATAATGATGAAGTGATCATAGAATAATATGAATGAGGAATTTATTTATTTTTATTTAATTATTATTTTTTAAATTTATTTTACCATTTGTATTTTGTTTATAATAATCATGAAACATATACTATCTATATTAAATTTTAGAAAAATATTTTCATCATTAACTTAAGTGTTATGGATACCATATTTGGTTTATGATTTCATTATTGATCACACAATCATGTATTAAAAACCCATGTTTTGGTTTTATGTGTTGGGAGTAAACATAGATTAATGAGTTTTTTGGGATAAAATTATGAAATTAAAACCAATTGGTTTAGTATATGACATAGTGATAAAGATATTTTTGGAATAATGACTGTAAATTTTAAAAACATAATGTTAATTATATTGATATCCTTTCAGGTTAATATTATCTTTAATGAAATTTTAATAATAGTCAAACAAGTTTATTATTATTTTTGAAAAAAATAAAAAATAAAAAATGTTTCACTCAAAACATGAGTAAAAAATTTATTAAATAGTTTATTTTAATTTATTTATTTCCATAATATTTTTTTGGAATTTTATTGGAATAATATTAATATAGTTTTAGAAAAGTTAAAATCTATGTAATGAGTGATAACACATCACATATTGAGATTCCATGGGGATTGAACACAAAAACATAGGGAAATAAGTGTTTTATTTTTACCGCCATCCTATATGATATCCTAGTTAATATGAAATTAGTTAAACTACTGGAAAAAATACTAATGATGAACCAATGGTGTTATTATTGAGGTCAATAGATAAATGTTTTATATTTGATAACTTATACTCACCATATAGGGTTGTGAAATTTTTAGAGATTTACAGAAATACATGTCACTCTTTTATAGAACTTATAATTCATTATATATGAATCTTATTGCTTCTGACATAAATATCTCAATTTTTAATAATTATTTCTTTGATTACGTGGTGAATTAGAAATTTACCAAAGCACAACTAATGGATGATATTTTCCATATTAAATAAAAACCTATAATGTAAATATATTTTATTAAATTTTTAAACAAAAAAATAATTAATCAAATTTTATAGATTTTTCATGAAACAAAAAATATATACTATTATAATAATATTTGGTGATTCAAATAGAGTTTTAAATCATCCCATATTTATGATATTTAGGTCCTTAACAGGCCATTAATCATTAACAATTTTTTGATTAATGTACTCTATCACTCTCTATACATTTTTTTTCTTCCATGTACATATCATATGTTTCAACAAATCTTATCCTACATGTAAACCTTGTTTTTTTATATTCTATATGACCTTGGTATGTTTCTTTCTTTCTTAATAAGATGATGTTTTATAAAATCTTTTTTTGGTATGAGTTTTCAATAGAAGAATTATCAAATATCAAACACAATATTACCAAGATCAAGATGAAATTGTGAAGTAGATAAGTATTTAAATATGAGATAATGAAACATAAAAAAATTATAAAAAAGGAAATTTTTATTAAATATCATATGTTAGATAAAACACTGAGATTAAAAAACCCATGAAATGCATTTAATTGAAATTAATATCTTCCATAGCTTATATAATACACCACCCTAATTCTAAATGAACCATAGTAAACAATTATAACATATAATTTAAATTAATTGGAATGAATTATACTAAAAATATTTTTAATGTCATTGTTAAATATTTATTACAAATAACATAAAAACACTATAAAAGAAACCGAATTTTTTTCCAGAAAAATAGTATTCTATTAAAAGATAGTATACTTCCTCCTAGAAAAAATAATTTAAAATTCAAATTTTCCACTTTTAAAATATTTATTTTTCAGATAACCATATCAATATTATATCATGGTTTGTTTTTTTAATGTTTCTAAAATGGTTAATTTTTGAAATAATACTGAAAATATAAATTTTTTAAATAAAACTAGATTTTCACTTTAATAAATTTTAATAGAAATTTTTTAATTGGGTTTAAATTATAAATAGTTATTTTATATACATATTAACATAATTTAGGTCATTTTAATAATTTTTTATTTAATTGTGATATAAAAATCATGTAAACATTTGAATATTTTTTATTAAAAATCTGCATTCTCATTTGGTTCCCATATTTAATTTTTCAATTAAAATTTTCCAATAATGTGATTATAATTTTGAAAAAAGGATTTAAAATTTTTAATCATAAGAATTTAAATTTTATAACATTTTTTATTTTATTTTTACCCTAATTAATAGTCATGAATGTAAAAAATTATTACCATGGTTAAGCTAAAAAATTACTAGGGGTTAAACAAAAAATATAATGGTTAAAATGGTTTAAAGACATTTTTTAAATCTATTATATATAAATATTTTTAATTTATAATATCTTATTATTATTAAAACATTAATTTTGACCCTTTTGGGTTGTGAAAAACATGGGTACTGCTTTTTCTTTTCAAAACCTACAAGTTGGTCACTCACCAAACATATAAACGAACACCCCCTCACCAATATTATTCACATGATTAAAAAATTTGGTTCAAAGAATATCTATACAGGTCACTTTAATAATTTCGTTCTCTAATTATATAATCATTATTTTTTGAAGAAAACCACCCTAGGAATTCATTTGCTGCAAACATAAGGATGTTACCCGGAGAAGAGGTATCTTTTTTCAATAATTTTTTATTTTATTTATTCCTCCAAATCCTTTAATTATTATTAAAACATCATGATATAATATCTATTGTTTATTCTGAATAAATATATATTATTATGTTTTGTTGATGACATCCAATATCTCAACATCAATCAAATGCGATACAGAATCATTATTTTTTTATACGGTAGACTACCACCTCAAAAACCGATGAAATTATATTTTCCATTAAAAAACTCAAAGTTGGGTATAAGGATGGATCCAAGGTATATTTATATGATATAAATGTAACAACCCGAGCTTCCATGATACGCTTCTCATTCAATAATGTAATAGCTTGCATTGTACGCAACATCGAGTTCTAACACACTGCAACTAATCAAAGTAGCTGTTATGAATAGTAATAACCACTTTTTAAATTTATAGAAATTTTATATTTCAAAATTGACTTTATTTTTGTATTCCTAATATTGAAATTAGCCTATGTTGAATTTTTTGTAATTTTCTGAGAACTTCAAAAAATTTATGAATAGTGAAAAATACTTAAAACAACTTTTTTAATAAAAATAATTTATAGTGATAAGTTATACTATTTAGTGGTTTTAAATTATAATTAGAATATATTTTTACCATTTTATTAAATTGTGGTCATTAGAATTAATTTCAGTTTGAAATTGGACATAAACAATTGTCAATCTTTTGATATAAATTGTATCTTAAAAACACACTATTTGTTGTGACAGCGGGAATTAATTATAAAATTAATTATTGCAAATTATATGTTTGGAATTTAATAAAATAGACATCATTTTTGAATTCAGAATATCAATTATAGCTTAGGGTGAAATTTCGGCATTGTTCTGAAAAACTTCAATTTTGATGAATAGTGAAACCACTATGTGGTAGTTAAATGACTGATTTTTCATTTAAATGAAATATTACCACTTCTGTGATTTTATTTTCAAAAATCCAACATACATGGTTTTCATTTAGAAGTAAAATGTGGTTTACTGAGATTAAAATAATTTTTTGGTGAATAGTAACTTTTAAGTTCTTAATCGCGATTAGTGGTAATTAGTGTAGTTTAAGGTAAAAATAATATTTTAATAATATGAGATGAGCTTGACACATGTCCTACCCTCATTGGATGTTCCATGGCCGACCAATACAATCCATGGGTCAACTTGGGGACCCCATGGAGCCACTTTAGTTGGAAAATGACATAAATACCTTTTATTTAATGTTAAAGTAAAAAATGACACAAACATGAAATGTTTTACTAAAACAATTTTTACATGGGGTTATACAAGTCATATTTTTGGTTATAAATAGTCATTGGAAAGCTAAAAAGATTTCTTACATCATAGTATTTGTTTTTATAATTTTTAGTCATTAAATAAATTAAATTATTTATGACATCATGATGATGCAGCGATGACCTCATTATTTAACGATTTAAATAAAATGAGAAGATAATGTAAAATACAAGGCTTACACTTGTCCAAAGCCTATTGGATGAGGATATTTCGAACCCTTATAACCTTAGCCTCGAATTATACAAGTGTGAGACCTTTATAATACGAAAATCATTGTATAATAGAATAACATTTCATTACTTTCCAAAAGTGCCCCTCCTCTCCACTTATAAAAGGCCCCCAACACTCCCACATTATTCACACCATCAAGCCATTTGGATCGGCCAACCTCTTCCCAAATACTCTCCCAAAATCCCTCACATACTCCTAGAATCCTCACTTTGGGCAGAATTCTTCCCAAGGAAGCCTTTGGCTCAAATCAAAAAGAGTTACCCGATTTTTTAGGAGGTTAAAGAACGGCCGAGTCAGGACAAGACGCAAGGTAAGGGAATTTCTTAACCCAACTTCCATTATTTGGGTTAATCTCCTACTTTAAAATTATGTCATGATATTATTATTTCTTATTTTGTATTCTTTATGTGTACCTATAGTGAATACACATAATAGATCTATTTTATTTTAAAAATGATCTTTTTAAGGACATCATCTCAATCTCCATTCATTGAGGCATATTTGGTTTTATACACAACTTTCTTTTATACGGTGTATAAACCCCTTTGAATTTTATGTTTATTCAAAAGGAATCTTTTTTATACGAAGCGTTTTACTAAACGAAAAAAGGGAATGTTTTTCTTTCCGTACTTATGCGGCGACAACGACTTCTCCGCCGCCGTGACCATTATTTGGGTTTCAGCTTCCTCTAAAAGCCATCATTTTTTTTAATGAAAAATAAATACAAAGTTATAACTTTCTTTTATTTTGGTATTGAAAATGGTTTTGAAAGCATTTTTATTATATCAGTGTGCTGTATTGATATCTTGTGATTGAAATGTGGAAATGTTATGTTTCCTTTATGCATGTTTTATGTGATACGATTATGTTATGGTTTATGATATGTTTAAACCTATTCATATGAGGAATGCATTGGACTTAATAAGTGAAAGGTGGAGCCCGCTATAGCTCCTCGATGCATCGGTAGGTCTCATGAGAAAACTAGACGTGGAATTGGCCGAGGCCCTTTCCCCATTTGATTTGTGATTTTGGCCGAGGCCTTAATCATTTTAGACGTCTTGGCCGAGGCCTTGACAAAATGATTCAGAATGTCTGGCATTATGCATTCCATCATTATGAAAGTGGTTATTGATATTGCATGTGATTATTCGACCAGTAGAATATCCATGTGAAGAAGTAAATGGCATTATCTCATTTTACTTTTTCCATATTATGTTGATGTTCCTGTATAAAACGCTTTTGTTTTAGTTATACATTGCCTTAAATGTTTATGTTTATTTATGAAAGCTTCCACAATATTGTTATCCTTACTGAGCATCTGAGCTCACCCCTTTCAATGTTTTAATATTTTCCAGGATGTGAAGAAGTATTTTATGAATGACCTGCAGGGATAGTCAGAAGAGGATATGATTGTGGACTATGAAGACTTTGTTATTAGTTTTTCACTTTATGATGTAATGTAACATTTATGAATGTATCTAGTGTTTCCAAGGCCACTAAACTAATCGGTCTTTCGAGACTTGATCTTTTGTGATCATGCCAATGTTACAAAGTAATGCACCAACTCTGGGTAGCTGGGGTCGGGGCATTACAGTTGGTATCAGAGACAGTTTAGTACATACCTTGGAAGCAAGATTTAGATAAACTCTGATTAGAGCAAATAGCCCGAAGATAGACTTTGGGGATTAGTATAGAAAATCTTCCTAGAATTTTGGTATTATAGAATGTTTTGAGTTTTCGAGCAATAAATCCCTGTCTGGATACGAGAGGGTAGAGTCGGCTCTGGCACAGATGTACCTAGGGGTAAAACCCGAAAACACCGCTTTGAGCTAGACTCGAACGGGAACTGGTGCACGACAACGGGCCTTGCTTCACTCTTGGTTACGACACTCCCGGGGGATATGCTTTGGATAATTCTCATTTTCTTTATAAACCACTATGAAGGTTTATGAGTATATACTTCCTCAAAGAAAACATTTTTATGGATTATATCCATAAATAGTTCAATTTATGTTAAGTATCTTACAAGTATGGAATTATGTATTTTGATTTATAAACTAATATAGTTTAAGACATTGTTTAGACATGGTGCCTAGTGGATGGAATGGAAACCGTATCAATGCACGCACTTTGTGTAGGGATTACCCTCCTGCTCAAGATAATTATTGTGGAGCTGGAGATACAACTGGTGCTGATCAACTTATTACCATACTGGGACAACTCACTCAGGTTATGAAAAATAACCTTACTCGTATGGAGCACCCTGATCCGCAACGTGGAGGATCAATGTTAGACCGCTTCAAGAGGAAACAACCACCAATATTTAATGGGGGTACAAATCCATTAGTAGCTGAGCAATGGATAAACTCCTTAGAGAAAATATTCCACACCTTGGGGAGTAGTGAAAGGGAAAAGGTTATCATGGCAGTTTACCGCCTCACTGGAGATGCTGATCAATGGTGGTCATTGATTCAAAACACAAAGGAAGATGATGACATATCGAATATGGAATGGAGGGAGTTCAAAGTTATTTTCTGAGAAAAATACTTTCCTCATTACCATAGAGCAGATATAGAAAGGTAATTTCTGAGTCTGAAACAAAAGGAGGATGAGAATGTCACAAAGTATGAGGCCAACTTTACAAGGTTAGCGAGGTATGCTGCAGATTATATACGTAACCCAAGAGGTAAGATTGATCGTTTCATTGATGTATTAAAATCATTTCTCCGTCCAACTTTAGTATCACAATCATTCTCAACATACGAAGATATTGTCTCATGTGCTATCAAGACAGAAAAGGAATTTTCTAAGTCTTATGACAACAAAGTAAAGCAAGAGAAGAAGAGAACGGTGGAACAAGAGACAGATAAAGGGAAAAAGGGAAAGAAGGATTTTTCATTATGTTATAATTGTGGGAAGAATCACCCTAGTACTTGTCTAAAAGGAATGAGAGTTTGTTATAAATGTGGGGAAAAAGGTCACCAGGCGCGTGATTGTAAGGGAAAAAAAGAGGCTATCAATGTTTAATGCTACAATTGTAGGGAAATGGGGTATTATTCAAATGAATTCCCTAAGCGTCATGGAAACTTACCTCAGAAAAGGCCAAGGGATCAAGGACAATCTTATGCTGTTACTATAGTTGAAGCAGAATAACTAATGTATTGGTGCTTTTGGACTCATGGATTATATTCTGGTTATTGGAATAATGTGATATATATATAAGGACTGTACTTCAGTACTTGTTGATTTCAGTAAGGTTTTAATATGATGAAGGTAATTATATTTTTAGTATGTGACAATAAGATAAACTTTTCTTTGTTTGGGGAATCTGATAAATTGATTTTGGATTTAAGAGACCTTTTAGAGAATGTCTGGACAGAGATATTTTGGATAAATATAATGGTTGGAGTGGATTAAGTTGATCTTTGGATATTATTGTTTAAGGTTAAAAATTTATGAAGATTATTTTTGAATATTATAATACTATAGTTTTAGGAAAAGGACAACCTGCAGGGTGGGGCATAACCCATCGCGTCGGACAAAGCTGTAGGAATCGAACCCACAATCATAGTGCGACATGCCTTTATTTCCTACCACTAGCCTACAGGAAGTCCCTGGTTATTACAAAATAATTTTACTAATCTAAATGGTATGTGTTAACATTTGGAACCTTATACAATTAGGATAAGTATAATATTTTTGAGTTCTATTATCTTTTTGAGTTAAAGATGAGTTGAAGGTTGAAACTCTAATTGTCAAGAATAAATATATATATACCTATCTCTTATTAAATGAATAAATTAATTCGTAAAATTTAGTAAAGGGATATTAAAACAAAAAAATGTGTTATCCTAATACCATATGTCTTGTTGAACTGATGATATTTTAAATCAACATAGGTTGAAGTCTTTGAGGCCCTCAATTTGACAGTTGATTGTGATTGATGACCCCAATCAATCCCTACAAATATTTAAGTTTTTCATCCAATTATATGTCTTTAATTGCCACCAATGTTCTCCTAATCGAGATCATAATTGGGTGGTGACTTTTTCATTTCCCTTTCCCTCTTAATAAGGCTAAATTTTATTAATCTTATTTCTGATGTGGGTTTTCCACAATGGTATTTTCTCTTTTCAAACTTTTATTTACAAAGAAAATTTTCAAATTGCGAGGACGCAATTTATTGAAGGAGGGGAGAATGTAACACCCCGAGCTTCCATGATACGCTTCTCATTCAATAATGTAATAGCTTGCATTGTACGCAACATCGAGTTCTAACACACTACAACTAATCAATGTAGTCGTTATGAATAGTAATAACCACTTTTTAAATTTATAAAAATTTTATATTTCAAAATGGACTTCATTTTTGTGTTCCTAATATTGAAATTAGCCTATGATGAATTTTTTGTAATTTTCTGAGAACTTCAAAATTTTTATGTATAGTGCAAAATATTTAAAACAACTTTTTTAATAAAAATAATTTATAGTTACAAGTTATACTATTTAGTGGTTTTAAAGTATAATTAGAATATACTTTTACCATTTTATCCAATGGTGGTCATTAGAATTAATTTCACTTTGAAATTGGACATAATCAATTGTCAATCTTTTGATATAAATTGTTTCTTAAAAACACGCTATTTGTTTTGACAGTGGGAATTAATAATAAAATTAATTAATGAAAATTATATGTTTGTAATTTCATAAAATAGACATCATTTTTGAATTTGGAATATCAATTATAGATTAGGGTAAAATTTTGGCATTGTTCTGAAAAACTTCAATTTTTTATGAATAGTGAAACCACTAAGTGGTAGTTAAATAACTGATTTTTCGTTTAAATGAAATATTACCACTTCTATGATTTGATTTTCAAAAATCCAACATACATGGTTGTCATTAAGAAGTAAAATGTGGTTCAATGAGATTAAAATATTTTTTTGGTGAATAGTAACTTTTAAGTTCTTAATCGCGATTAGAGGTAATTAGTGTAGTTTAAGGTAAAAATAATGTTTTAATAATATGAGATGAGCTAGACACATGTCCTACCCTCATTGGATGTGCCATGGCCGACCAATACAATCCATGGGTCAACTTGGGGACCCCATGGAGCCACTTTAGTTGGAAAATGACATAAATACCTTTTATTTAATGTTAAAGTAAAAAATGACACAAACATGAAATGTTTTACTAAAACAATTTTTACATGGAGTTATACAAGTCATATTTTTGATTATAAATAGTCTTTGAAAAGAAAAAAATATTTTATACATCATAGTATTTTTTTATAATTTTTAGACATTAAATAAATTAAATTATTTATGACATCATGATGATGCATCGATGACCTCATTATTTAACGATTTAAATAAAATGAGAAGATAATGTAAAATCCAAGGCCTACACTTGTCCAAAGCCTATTGGATGAGGAGATTTCGAACCCTTATCACCTTATCCTCGAATTATACAAGTGTGGGACCTTTATAATCCGAAAAGCATTGTATAATAGAATAACATTTCATTACTTTCCAAAAGTGCCCCTCCTCTCCAGTTATAAAAGGCCCCCACCACTCCAACCTTATTCACACCTTCAAGCCATTTGGCTCGGCCAAACTCTACCCAAATACTCTCCCAACATCCCTAACTTACTCTTAGAATCCTCACTTTTTGCAGAATTCTTCCCAAGGAATCCTTTGTCTCAAATCAAAAATAGTTACCCAATTTTTTAGGAGGTTAAAGAACGGTCGAGTCAGGACAAGACGCAAGGTAAGGGAATTTCTTAACCCAAATTCCATTATTTGGGTTAATCTCCTACATTCAAATTATGTCATGATATTATTATTTCTTATTTTGTATTCTTTATGTGTACCTATAGTGAATACACATAATAGATCTATTTTATTTTAAAAATGATCTTTTTAAGGACTTCGTCTCAATCTCCTTTCATTGAGGCATATTTGGTTTTATACATAACTTTCTTTTATACGGTGTATAAACCCCTTTGACTTTTATGTTTATTCAAAAGGAATCTTTTTTATACAAATCGTTTTACTAAATGACAAAAAGGGAATGTTTTTCTTTCCGTACTTATGCGGCGACAACGACTTCTCCGCCGCCGGGACCATTATTTGAGTTTCGGCTTCCTCTACAAGCCATCATTTTTTTAATGAAAAATAAATACAAAGTTATAACTTTCTTTTATTTTGGTATTGAAAATGGTTTTGAAAGATTTTTTATTATATCAATGTGCTGTATTGATATCTTGTGATTGAAATGTGGAAATGTTATATTTCCTTTATGCATGTTTTATGTGATACGATTATTTTATGGTTTATGATATGTTTAAACCTATTCATATGAGGAATGCATTGGACTTAATAAGTGACAGGTGGAGCCCTCTATAGCTCCTCGATGCATCGGTAGGTCTCATGAGACAACTAGACATGGAATTGGCCAAGGCCCTTTCCCCATTTGATTTGTGATTTTGGCCGAGGCCTTAATCATTTTAGACGTCTTGGCCGAGGCCTTGACAAAATGTTTCAGAATGTCTGGAATTATGAATTCCATCACTATGAAAGTGGTTATTGATATTTCATGTGATTATTTGACCAGTAGAATATCCATGTGAAGAATTAATTGGCATTATTTCATTTTACTTTTTCCATATTATGTTGAAGTTCATGTATAAAAGGCTTTTGGTTTAGTTATACATTGCCTTAAATGTTTATGTTTATTTATGAAAGATTCCGCAATATTGTTATCCTTACTGAGCATCTGAGCTCACCCCTTTCAATGTTTTAATATTTTCCAGGATGTGAAGAAGTATTTTATGAATGACCTGCAGGGATAGTCAGAAGAGAATATGAGTGTGGACTATGAAGACTTTGTTATTAGTTTTTCACTTTATGATGTAATGTAACATTTATGAATGTATCTATTGTTTCTAAGGCCACTAAACTAATCGGTCTTTCGAGACTTGATCTTTTGTGATCATGCCAATGTTACGAAGTAATGCACCGACTATGGGTAGCTGGGGTCGGGACGTTTCAATAAATATAAAATTACACCTTTGGAATCGTTATATATTATATATTGATTTACATTCCATTTTTTATAGATAAAATAATGTATCCCATATGAATAATAGACTACTTCCTCACAAAGCGATGGGATTAATTTTAATTTAATTCGATACAAGGATGGTAGTAAGGTTATAAGTAATGAATATATATATTAAAATGGATTAATTATTATTTTAATTAAATAATAATCATTATTCGAGGATAAAATATCATTTTTTCATTCCTTTTCACTCACTATAAAATGTTAACATCGTTCGTGTACAAGTACACTACCACCTTTATAATGTGATGTTACTCTATTTTCATCACCACACCACATGGATGATATATATTAGGATATTTAAAGAAATAATATGATATTATTAAAATTATTTTTTGAAAAAACAAAAATTATCCTAGAAAAATGAAAAGCATAAATATGCATATATACGACCTCCCATCTCCATGATCACAACATAATTCATTTCCAAAAACCATCAATGATGATTGGTCATAAAAGTATAATTGAAATTTTCATAATGGTTTTATACATTTTCTAAATGATTTATGAAATACATTTTGACCCATTTTTTCATTTTAGAAAATGTTTTTGAGGAATCTTCATATCATCCTCAAAATAATACTCGTTTGGATTTTACCAAAAAGTAAAAGGAAATTTTATTTTATTGTGTACCTCATGACCAGAATTTCCAATCATTATGATTAGAATAATGTTTTAATGAATATTTTTTATTTTTAAAAAATTATTTTTGATTATTTTATTTTCAAATGATTTACACTTTTTTGAACAGGTGATTTTCAATATGAAAAGAATATTTTCCTCAAGTATATTTTGAATGATATTTTTATGGTATTTCTATTCATAAATGAAAACAACCTTATTTTTCTTATCTTATACTAAGGATATGTTATATCGATTATATCCTTATTCATTATATTGATGGGTTATGATAATTTTGACCACAGAAAGTATTGACTTTAACATTATGGATCCATTTTGTAGTCATTAAAATTCACTTAAAATATTCATATTCACTTGATAACAGGACATTAAATATCCCCAAAATATCCATATTATGTATCCGAGATATACTTATTTACAAAAAAATTGTATCATTATTAAATAATAAATTATACACTAAATGTTATTTCTTATCTTTTTAAACGATGATAAATATGCAATATTTACTCAATATAGATATTTAATTATAAAACACAATATTCAGGAATTAAACCAATTATTTGATTTATGGTGAATGATTTTGACCTGTAGTGATTGGTGGGGAATTGAATTATACATAACCTCAATTAAAATTTAATATAATGAGAAAAATTAGTAATCTATCATTAAATGGTATTTTAACTACAGTTTGAAACAATTTTTTGAAAGGTCTAATTGGTAGAGGTATCATGATGCATGATATCCGGATTTCTAATAGTTGAGTATTTACTTCATTAAGAATATAATTTTTATTACCCATGATAATTTCACAATGATATTATCCTTCAATGCATTTCATTCTCAATTTAATAATAAAATGGAATTATTTCATGTTATTTACATTCCGTCTTTACTATTCCTTATCTGATAATGATAAAAAGTAATTATTTCAATGGAATGTCTTCTTATTTATGAACCTTTTGATATTGATTAATCATTATTAATTGATGATGACTTCCAATGTACTTAAACATTATTGAGAATTTGATCTCACCCTTATTTTGTTTCATATCCCCATGATTCCATGTGGTGTACTATGATTTATATTTATAGATATTCTAGAGTAAATACTATTATTACAATAATATTATGTTTTGATTGTTATTTTTAGATGAAATATGTGAATAATATATATATATATCTAGTTTATCAGTACAATCATACTATTCAGTACTCCAAGATGATATTTCTTATATCATAGGTTAATTAAATATATCAAACATTGCCTCAAATCTACAGGGATAGGGGTCTCTACAAATATAACAGTCAAAGTATATTATATGTAGTAGAGTATACTATATCCACTTGATATATAAATGGAGATGGGATAGAGGTGAATCTCATTGTTGGTAGTACATCATCCTTGTTTATTTTGTTATTTTATTCATTTTTTATATGTCATTATCCTAATGGGTGATTAGTTGAGATGTTTAATCATATGATTCCATTTTATTTGATATAGAAATTTTTTCTATTGATTATGTATTCTCTAATTATTTATTATGATATTTTGTTACAAAATTATTATTAATGGTTATGATATTGAGGTTATAGTGTCCACAATAAATGATTTGGTCTCATACTTCTATCTGGTTATGATTACCTCCCAACATGGTGCACTGAATATGATGCACTTCTTTATCTATGATAAAAATTAATGATTTTAGTAAAATAATTAAAAAGATTCATTATAGAATAATTTGTATTATTTATACAATTTAGGGATAGGTATATATATATATATATGCATTTGTGAAATCATTTCATCAAAATTTTATATATGATTCATGAACCATTTTATGGTGGGAAATTAATGTTACAAGAGTTATAAGATAATTGTTTTTGGTTTTTGTTTTTATGGTTGATATATTGATGCATGTATGTTGGATTTAATTAGATCATTATATGTGTTTTTTGGATCTAGTTCTATAGTGGAAAATTTAATGCGTTGATGAATAATTTTGTGAATATAGTTTTCAATTGACTAATGTATTCTTGTGAATGATCTATTTTAAAAATGATGAATATTTTAGTTTATTAAAGTGAAAAAGAATTATATAGTGTTTTCATATATTCATTTTCATGTAATTTGTTTTCAACAAAATGCCATTATTATTCATTGAATTGTTATGTGATTAATTTCTGTTGTGATTATAAAATGAAGATAATATATTCATGATGTATATGGTGACATATAAGATCCCTATTTGGGTGTGGTTATGAATTGGATTCTTCGGGGACGGTTGGATACTTGTGTGGTATTTTTGTGATATATGGTCTGAGATATTTAAATTTATTATTCTGAATGTGGGAATAATAGAGAGAGTGTATTAATGGAATGTGGAATGCTTATTCTTTATGTGATGTATGTCACAAGGAGTTATTTTGGTATCAAGGACAATTTTGGTTGGTGGGATGGGTTGGAAGCCTAGCCTTGTGTATTATATGTGATATTATGAGGGAATAAAGAATTATGATACACGATTTTCATATATCACATGGGTAGAGAATGGATAGAATAATCATAGTTTTGGAGAGATGCTCATGTGTTTAGTGATTGTGTGGATGGACAAGGAATGAGTGAGATTCCATGATTTTATTGAAAAGAAAGGATAAAGGTTTTTTTTCTATATTAGAATGGCATTAAAGAGTATCATGGTTAGTTGTTTAATTAAATGATCTTATTTATAATAGAATCAAATCATTAGAGAAAGAGTTTTTTCATATGTCTTAGGGATATTATATCTTAAAAAATTATGTTTTTATGAGATCAAGATAGATAGGGGTAGGAACTTTTAGTATGAATTTTAGAGGTTCACACTGCCAAATAAAAGGAGAGTTAATGTTGTTGAAATATTTTTGAAAACTATTAAATGTGTGAGATAATTCTTATACATTGTTACAACGGATGAATTTTTGGTTTGTTGATTAGTTTGGTGACCGATGAATTCAATGAGATTACTTTAGGAATGGAATACTTGGGTTTTGATGATAATGGGAGTTTTCCATCTATAGTGAAGGGAGACAATGGAGATGGATTATAGTACACAGGCGTTGTCAGTCAAGAAATGGGCTATGAGAGGGGTTTTAAAGTATGGTGTGATAATGTATTGAGAGAGAAACATGTTTTTGATCTTATAAATGTATAGTTATTGTGATTCAGGATATGTTTTAGTGGATTTATATCATGGGTAATGTTCTATAGACATTATATGGTGTGAACCATATATAAAATGGATTTTGGATAATGTCAAGAGTAACATATTTGGTAATTAAAAAAATTTATGTGTTGGGTGTTTCCTATTGTCACTCATATATGACTGATTTGGTAATGCTCAGCCATTATCTTCGGTGATATATAAGATAATAGATTTCATTTTAGGGTTTTTTTCATTGAGTGGGGAGACAATATGGATACTCCTATGGTGGGGAGCATCATATCAATCATAGATGTATAACCCACATATTGGATGGTTCTGAATATGGTGAGATTGGATGGTGGATTGTTTAGATTAAACAAGTTTCGTGGTGTATTGATAAATCTGATTTTATCTAGTTCCTCGGAGAATACATTATTTTCTGTTCATATACAATGTCATATAGATTCCAAATGATGGCATCCAGATCATGATGATTTTTTTGTGATCAAAGAGTGATTTCGATAAGATACATGTTGTAACCCATTGGTGGAGCTTGATAGAATATTTGGTTGGTCAAGAATCATACCAAATAATTAGACTGAGTGTTGGGTTTAGAATTCACGGTGAGAATTTGGAAAATCTTGAGGAATATACTAGAATTAAGGCATCAAAATAGGTATATGTGGTGATGCATCGGTAGGTGAGGCCAAATATTTCATGGGTAAGGATGACTATTGGAGGTAAATTTGGAGTTTTTTTATATAGTTAGATATGGAGAGGTTTAAATTTCATTTTGTTCATTATATAAGGTACAAATACTGTATTTAAATGATAATTACAAGATTTTTTAAAACAAAACTACTATATTTGAGCTTAGGTTTGGGATTCTTGAAATATTTCTAGTTCAGTTCTGAGTTATGAATGAGGAATGGTATTAGATTCCTATAAATGGATTGTAAATTAGTCGTTGGGATCAGGTTATTCATAGGTAAAAAAATATTTTTAGATAGGATTTTGATACAATCAACTTTGTTATAGGATATTAAATTCAAAGAGAATTTGTTTTTTATTTGTAGAAGGGATAGGGTTACCAAATAAGAGTTTTTTTATGTATGTGTCTCTTAACACCATGATGTGGGAGGAACTTTTATGGAGAGGGTTTATTGATGAATCCCATAATATACAAGTGGGGAACCATGAGCTGATGGTAACATATCATTTTGTGACTAGTGGGAATCACTCTTTGGTACATTGTGTATAGCTTGTTTATATTTAAGGGTAAGGTGAAATATAGTTTTTTTGGTGACCTGTCTTAATAATAACCCATACATATTGAAATTTAAAAAAGGAAAAAACATTTACATATTTATCATGCTATAGTGGGGGTTCCATGCTATTGTGATGAACCTTCCATATTACTTTTTGTAAAAGTCGTAGACCGTTAATAATTGGTCATGCAATGGTTAAGGGATTCATATTGTGGTGAAAAAAATTACATATTGGTTCTGATGACCCTTATATATAGTTTATAGACAATATATTATTGTGGGGTGTGTCACGCTTTAATGACCCTTATGTAATGTGTTTCTTATAAATGAAATAACCCTTGTGTATTAGATCACATCGTTGAAAAGGGAACCATTATGTGATGGAAACCCTTATATCGGGTGTTGGTGGATTCATACATATGATTTTATGAAATTTGATAAGGGAGATCATTCAATTTTAGAAAAGGGTCATGATGAGATGTGATATATCATATGGTGAGGTTTACAACATAGTGCCTTACCGTGGAAGGTAATTTCATCATGAAAGTGGCAGTTCATTGCATAGAGGATTGGGACATGGATTTTCTATTCTATTCGAGAGAGTAGTCATATAATGTGACCAATGAAATCATTCTATAGAGGGGTGATCATGGGTGTGGATTTGTTTCAGGACCCCTTATGTCATCCTATAACATAACCCCGTGATGGGGTATTACGTCATGTCACATAAGTTCATGCCATGATGGTTTCAACCTATTAATTTTTTATATAGGTGAATAATTGTATTTGGGGATTTTAAATATGAAAATACCTTTAGTTTAATTTATTTTTTAGCCATACGAATAGGGGATGGTCAAAAACCCCCACCAATTTCATCAACTCGTCGGTCCCCATTGAGTTAGTTTATTCCATTGGTGTTATACCATGATTCAAGCATTGTTATTCAATATAATCACTTCCATTATTATTATAAATTATTTATGTGTAATTTGAGGTGTTTTGGGATAGGGTTTGATGTTGATTAACATAAATGATTGGGGAATCAGGATGACATGATGGGAATATTTCTTGACCTAGATAGAGAAAATCCCAAGATGCTGAAAAAATATAGCTCTGTATGGTTTTGGAGGAATTGTGTTTCCTGGTGAGTTTTGGGTGATTATGAACCATTAAATTAAATTGTAAAATTAACTATAAAATAATTTAATTAATAATTTATGTAATGATGGCCTGAAATAAGGTCATAGGTGTTGGTATGCTCCTGGGAAGCATGTTGATGACCTTGTTCATTGATGAAAAGAGCATAAGTAGAATGGTAAATTCGTAATTTAGGTAGTTGATCCTTATATTAATTAAACATATACTTATTTAATCATTATTTTGTTAGAATATATTAATTATTTTGTTTAGATAAAGGTATATAAAGTATATTTATACAAGTTAAAATAGAGGATGACATTACACCCCCTATAGATAGAGTGACAATACTAGAATTTAGTGTTTTCCCAACGGAAGTATACCAATGGTTTGATTAAACCGTTGGTATAGTGAGCCTTTTCCAACGGTTCACTGGAACCGTTGGGAAAGGGTGCTAAAATCACACATTTCCCAATGGTTCAGTGGAACCGTTGGGAAAACTCAGTGAACCCAACCATTTCCCAACGGTTCACTGGAACCGTTGGGAAATGTGTGCCTTTGCCAAGGGTTTTTATAAACCGTTGGCAAAGGTTTTCCCCAAATTGCAGATCGAGATCTCCTCTCCCCATTCGCACAGAGCCCTAATCTATTCGCTCTCGCGAATCCGAACACCAGCACCCCCATCCCAAGAGGTACACCCCATACGAATAGGTAAAATTTGATCTCAACCATATTGTTGTAGTTGTTTTAATGAATAGATTTTTTCCAGGTGTTAGTGGTTTAATTGATTATTGAAATTAATATCTAAATAGGATATTTTTTGTGTTTGTGAAGACTTCTTTAATGTTTTTGTATTCTATGTTTGGAAGGAGAGTGTTCAAAACATGTAAATCAGAGTTGGGACGTTTACATGTTTTGGATAATGGATTGTGGGAATTATGCATTGTGTTCAAACCAATTTGATATGTTTTGGATAATGGATTGTGGGGGTAGGGGGTGTCCACGGGGGTGGGTGGGTTTTCCACGGGGGTGGGCGGGGGTGTCCACGGGGGTGGGAAAGGCTGTCCACGGGGTGGGCGGTGCTGTCTAGGGGGTGTGGGCTGTCCTGGGGGTCTGGGTGGGGTGTCCTGGTGGGGGAGGGGTGTGTGGGGTGTCCAGGGGGGTGGTATATCTAGGTGGTGGTGGTGGGGTTGCAGGGGAGGGGGTGTGGGCTGTTTGGGAGGGTGGGAGGGGCTATCCAGGGGGTACGGGGTGTCCAGGGGTGTACGGGGGGTGGGCGGGTTGTCCACAAGGGTGGATGGGCTATCCACGGGGGTGGTCGGGCTGTCAAGGAGGGGTGGGCGGGCTGTCAAGGAGGGGTGGGCGGGCTGTCCAGGGGGGGGGGGGTGGGTGGGCTGGCCACGGGGGGTAGGGGTGTCTAGGGGGGTGGGCGGGCTATCCAAGGGGGTGGGGGGCTGTCCATAGGTTTTGCAAGAAACCCAAAATGAAAGTGAGGAAGAAAATGATGGTTTGTTTTAATACAAACCCAATGAAGAACTAAAAAATTGAAATAAATAAATTATAAAAAACTAGAGGAATCCTTGAGCACCAAGAGTGTGAGAGTAGTTGATGTAGAGGCAGCCCAAGCTTCAAGGATGGAAATGGATCACAAGTAGCCTTAGAGATTTGTCGTTAGAGCTTCAAGGGATCAAAATATCATTCCAATGTATCGGGGGTTTGTTCCCGGAATCCATCCTCGTCTATTTGTAGGAGAAATGTCCCCAAATACTTCAATATGGCCGTTGGAGGGCTTTCGGAGCCGTTGGGGGTCAAGTGGGCAAGTCTGGTCAAAGCCCAAGGGCTTGTTTGACTGGGCTTACCGGCTGACCGGTGCTTGGCTACCGGCGGGCCGGTGCTCCAGACAGAAGGCAGAGCTTTCTGTCTGGGTTCCACCGGCTGGCCGGTGATTCAGACACCGGTTGGCCGGTGGCACCTGGCAGTGGGCAAGGCCTACTGTCTGGTTCCACCGGCTGGCCGGTGGTCAGGTACCGGCTGACCGGTGGAACCTGGAAGAGAGAATTGCTTCTGCCAGAGACCACCGGTCGGCCGGTGGACTCAGAGAGTCCTTTTCCAGTCTTCTTGGGCCAACTCTTTGGCAACCTTTTTCCAATCATCGAAAAAACTTGAAAACAAGTTAGAACACGATGAGAGTGATTGTGATCATTAAAATCCAGGAGAGAGGGATACAACACTGACCATAGGGGGTAAGGGTGTCCAGGGTTGTGGGCGTGCTATCTAAGGGGGTGGGGGTTGTCCATAGAGGGAAGGGGTGTCGAGGGGGGTGGGTGGGCTATCCACGGGGGTGGTTGGGCTGTCTAGGGGGTAGGGGGTGTCCACGGGGGTGGGTGGGTTGTCCACGGGGGTGGGCGGGGCTGTCCACGGGGGTGGGCGGGGCTGTCCACGAGGGTACCCTACTAATATGGTTATGGGATGAGGTATGCTCTGATGTGATAACACATTAAGTTCTTGTTGGTTTTACATTTTTTCAATAACACATTAGTATGTTTTTTTCACATGTCTAGTTGATACCATGATTATTTTCATCCTTTATCATTTAATTAAATGTATTTTCTATTAAAGTTCAATCTTATTGAATTTTTTATGACAAAATGACTTATATGAATTTTTTTACAGAATGGACAGAAGTTGGATGTATGAAACCGATCATATCTCAAGCGATTTTCAAAACAATTTGGAGAGCTTTATAGATTTTGCATTTCACAATGCTTCAGATAGTGGTCACATACACTGCCCATGTTCCAATTGTGTTGGTAGACCTTAGTTGAGTCGTGAAGAAGTCAGCTACCACATAACCAAAAATGGTTTTCAAGAAAACTACTTTGTGTGGTATCACAATGGGGAGAAAATGAAATCTCAAATTGGTGATGATCGAAATGAAAGGACTGGAATTGAGAATTTGTTAGATGATCGGTTTCCGTTTATTAGTCATCATGAAAAAGAAAGGATTTCGACTCAAGAAGACGTTGATATGAGGACAACTGATGCATCTAGTGAAAATGATGATATTGATAGGGTGAAAAAATTGAATGATGCTGCCACGACTCCAGTATATCGACAATGCAATAAAATGAAAAAGCTGGAATTTTTAATCCGATTGTTTCATGGAAAAACTATGTATGGGATTTCTAATACAGCAATCGATTACATTCTTACCCTCTTGAAGGATTTACTTCCAGATGATGCAGATATTCCCTCAAACCACTATATGGCATGGAAGTTAGTTGATGAACTTGGATTTTCCAGAAACAAAATTCATGCTTTCCCGAAAGATTGCAGTTTATTCTGGGAAGAAACCGCTGAACGAAATGAATGTATAAAATGTGGCACATCCCGCTGGAAGTCAAAATCTGATGGAACACCATCCCGCATTCCACAGAAAGTAATGTGGCACTTTCCATTGATCCCCAGACTCCAGAATCTTTTTATGTCTGACGACATATCAATAAAAATGAGATGGCATGATACCGAGAGAAAGAAGACTAATGATGAGTTGGTTCATCCTGCAGATGGATTTGCATGGTAGAGATTTGATTCTCGACATCCTGATTTTGCAGCTGACGTGCGTAATGTGAGGCTGGGTCTTTCTTGCGACGGTTTTAATCTGTTTGGGCAGATGCTTACTTTGCACACAACATGGCCAGTTTTTATACACATTTATAATCTTCCCCCATGGTTGTGTATGAAAAAATCTTTCACTTTCATGAGTATACTCATATCTGGTCCTTCTGATCCCGGCATTGATATTGATGTATACATGCAACCTTTAATAAAAGAGTTGAAACTTCTTTGGGATGTGGGTGTGCGCACATACGATGCATGTTCGAAAGACATATTTCAGATGCGTGCTGCGCTTATGTGGACGATCAATGATTTTCCGGCTTATGCAATGATGTCTGGATGGAGCACGAAGGGAAAACTGTCATGTCCAGTTTGTATGAAGAATACACGATCTAGAATACTGAAACATCGTTGTAGTTTCAGTTTTATGGGACATCGACGATTTTTTCCAAAGGATCATCCATATAGAATGAATCGTCGAAGATTTGATAATACTATAGAGACCGATGATCCACCTCAGCGTATGTCAGGAACTGATGTGCTTAATGAATTGAAATATTTTAGTTTTTCATTCGGGAAGGGTCGAATGAAATCTGGAAAGAGAAAGAATGTTTCCACAGAAACCTGTTACAATTGGAGGAAGAGGAGTATCTTTTTTGATTTGCCTTATTGGTCAACCAATTTGCTACGTCATTTCTTAGACGTAATGCATATTGAACCGAATAAATGTGAAATGTTTCTTTCAGTTCTTCTAAATGTCAAGGGGAAGACAAAAGATGATTTACGATCTCGACGTGACTTGGTGGATTGGGGCATCAGACCAGAATTGCATCCTGTGCGTATCAGTGAAAATTAATGGCAACTTCCATGTGCTTCTTATGTGATGAAACCTACTGAAAAAAACAATTTTTGGAAGTATTAGAGACTATTAGAGTTCCTGATGGCTATTCAAGCAACATATCTAAACGGGTCAACAGAGGAGAGTTGAAGCTAAAATCTTTGAAGACTCATGATTATCACGTTCTACTGCATGAGCTGCTTCCAATAGCAATCCGTCATCTTCTGTCCAATAATGTAAGGGTGGGTGTTATTCGGTTGTTCCATTTGTTTAGAGGTCTTTGTGCTAAGATGTTGTCCAAGTATTTCTTGAAAAAAATGTTGACAGATGCCCCATTAATTTTGTGTGAGTTGGAGAAAATATTTCCCCCATCATTTTTCACATGCATGCTGCATCTGACTGTCCATATTCCAACTGAAATACTTCTTGGAGGGCATGTTTCTTTTCGTTGGATGTATCCAACTGAAAGAAATATGTTCACATTAAAGTCTTATGTTCGAAACAAGAATCATCCCGAAGGTTCTATCGTGAACGGTTACTTAGATCAAGAATGTATGGATTTCTGTTCAATGTATTTGTCTGATCTTACTACAAGAATGAACAGACCAATGAGAAATGAAGAAGAACAATATGAGCAAATTGAACCCAGTTTTCCATCACTTCCTCAAACAGGAGGAATTCCTGGATCATATACATTGAAGACATTAATCCATGAAGAGCGGGAGATGGCACATCGCACAGTTTTGTTCAACTGTGATTTTTTCGATGACTATATCAGGTAAAAAAATTGAATATGTATATCTTACATATATATCTGTTAAGCTATTCATATTTTTTTATCTACAGGGAACATAAAAAAATGATAAATAGGAAGCATCGTTCTTTATCTTTGAGAAGGAGAGAGACTTTGCATAGCAAAGAGTTTTCTTCTTGGTTAAAATTGAAGGTAAAAATATTACTGTTTAAATTAATTATTTCAATATTTACTTAAGTTTAACTGTCATTTATATTGCAGGTATTGAGTTTTTCTGCTGACTCTGTCTCTGAGGAAATAAGAGCTTTGGCTTTTGGTCCTAATACCGTGGTTCGTGACTGTAAATCAATTGTTATCAATGGGTACAGATTTATTGTCACTGAACGAGCCAAAAACATGAGAACACAACATGATGGTATTATGGTTACTGCCACAACAGATTGTTATGCCAGTGCATCAGATAGTAGACTGTGACTTGAAAATGTGGGTTATTTTGGAGTCGTTGAGAAAATAATAATATTGGATTATTACTCTCATGGACGAGTCACAATGACGAAATGTCATTGGTTTGATTCGATGACGAGACATGGCACATTTATTGATGATTGTGGATTTCGAGTAATTAATATGACCCGTACTCTTGTAACCGAAGAACCATATGTGTTGGCATCAATGGCTAAACAAGTTTTTTATGTCAAAGATCAACTTCAACCTGAATTTGGTGTCATAGTTGAAGTAATTCCAAGACATATTTTTGATGATGCTGATGAAGGAATTGACACAGTCCCTATTGCCATTGGAACCAATCCATTTATTTCTTTTGATGACTCTAATAGCTGAATTGTCTGAGTTGATTGTGAACCTGAAGTTGTGGTTGGAAATATATAGAATCATTCATCCATGTTCTCAATTCTTTTGGTTTGCCTCAAGTTGGGTTGTTAAGGTTGGTAATATTCATATTTATTTAGTATTGATCACAAATATGTTTTAGCTAACTTGACCGTTATGTGAATTTTCAATGTTTATTGGTTGCTGTTTTATTTGAATTGCATTTTCTAATTTGGAATTGAACTGTATTCAAACCAAATCAAACAATATTTCAAACTTGGTGAACATTACAACTTGTAAGTTTTATTAAATTCATTCAAGATCTTCTAAAACAATTGATAGCTAAATTACCAATGAATCCCCTCATTCCCTCATATATTTAGTTTTTTGGTTTACACATTAATTTTTTTTCTAATTAATTACATATTTGTTTTCCAATGCAGGAAATGAAGCCAATTGAAGAGAGAAGTAGAAAAGAAATGGCGGAGAACAATCGTCGGATGGAGGAGATGGGCATTCCACCATTAGTGCCTACAGTGAGTACTTTATTTCAAATATATATATATATACAGAATATATAATGTCATGTGATTAATTTTTTTTGTAAACTTTTTTGTAGGATCCACCATTACGTCGACAGTTATTCGACAAGGAGCCTAGTACTGGTCCTAGTACTCAGGTCGGTGGTACGAGGAGGGTCCGTACCAAAGGTGGACGTAGAACTGCGCGTGCCCGACTAGAGCCTGCCCCTCCCACTGACATTTCAGCCTTCCCACATTCTGATCCCGGTGTGTCGTTAGGGACACACGGGATTTTAGACCTCCCGTGTTTTCGCTACCTTCTGCATCTTCTACCCCCTCATTTTCACATCCCATGATGATTCTCACTCCCCAGTCAGCATCAGGTCATACAGTTGTTCCATATTCTTTTCCTTCTACTTCTGTCTCTCCGAGCTTTTATATTCCATCGTCTTCGACTCCTATTCGACCAGAGGGTGTTCCATCAGGTTCTGTGGATCCGGCGCCACTCATTTATCAGACTAGCGCAGGTATATTTATAAAACCCTAACAAATTTTTATAGCAATATTTATTTTCATTATAACATGTTTTGATAAAATATTTGTTTTTCTTTCATGACAGATACATCTACTGACAGGAGGCGGGGGCGGGGCCGTACACGCATGCGTTCGGTGTGGAACCGTCGCACACAGGTTATGGTGGAATATAATGAAGACAGTCAGATGGTTGAGAAAACAGGGTAGCAATGTCGGAGTTTTATGGCGACGCTTGCCAAATACTCCGATATCATTCCCGTCAGCCCGCTGTCGTGGAGACATTTGCCACATGAGGTCAAAGATAGAGCTTGGGAAGAGATATGGGTAAAAAAATCTGTTATATTTAATGCCATGAATTTTTTTTGTATTTATATAAATTAATATTTTCATTTCAGCTTCGATTTAATTTTCCTGATGGTGAGGGTGCACGACTGGAACGTCTAAAGGATTTAGGTGAGCTTTGGAGAGCCTACAAGCATGAGCTGTATATTGGCTGGCGTGCTAGAGTTGGCACTGAGTTAGAGGCGGTACCAGTCGTGGATGATTGTCCTATAGAGCAGTATCGTCAGATGATTACTCATTGGACGAGTACCCAGTTTAAGGTATGAATTACATTTGAGGTATTTAAATAATAACTTTCAAGTTTTGCATTAATATTATCCTTTTCATTATCGAATTTTAATTAGGAATCATCTGGAAAAAATAAAAAAAAACATTGATGCAAAAAAATACCTCCATACACTAGGACGCACGACGATGCCGGATCATGAGAGGCAGCAGGTATGAAAATTGTTTATAAGTTTTCTTTACGACTTACATTTTCTTTTATTTCCTCAATTATTTAATTAGTTGCTGAAGTCTTTATATAAATTTTGTTTTCAATGTCATTGTAGAGGCATGTACAAAATATTGAAGGACGTGTGCCTCGAGCAAAACTGTTTTGCTTGAGTAGACGAAAAAAGGATGGAAGTGCTGTCAATGAAGCGACCCAGCAGTAGATTGTAAGTTTTAATCTGTTGATTTTATATTTTAATATCTATTTCTTAACTTAATAATATATTTATATTTGTAACAGGATGCTTTAGAGGCCCTCGATGCCCAAGAAGCAGACAATTTTGGGCCATCTAATCACTTACATCAGGTGTTGGGAGAGGATCATTCTGGCAGAGTATGCTGCCGACCTAGGATAGCCCCGACGAGGTATTGGCCTGCCTCAGGTACGAGTTGTAGTGCCACCGAGCTGCAGCAAGTTAGGGCACAGGCAGAACAGGCTGAGAAAAGGGCCACAGAGACGGCAGAACAGTCTGCTAGGGAAAACAGTGCATTTATGAAATTTATTGAAGTTCTACGTCCAACACTTCCAGCAGAGGCCAGCCCAGCGATTGATGAATACATGTCGTCGATACATTCTATATATGGTGCACCAGGTGGCAGTTCCAATGGTGGTCAGGCCGATGTCCAGCTTGAAGATGATGATGGCGAGCAGTCTGATGCGGAAGAGGAGGGAGATGAGGAGGGCGAGGAGGAGGACGAAGGCGAGGAGGAAGGCACTGTGGAGGGTGAGGACGATGAGGAGGAAGATGACGAGGGCGATGATGATGATGATGATGGTGATGGTGATGCTGATGTGGGACATATTGATCCGTTACATTTTTGACATGAGATTTGATGTTTAATCTATTCTAGTTGTTGGTTTTATCTAGACTTGTAGTATAGTATTGGAGTTGAGTTATTTTTATAAATTGTCTGTTTTTATGGATGTTGTTGTCTTTTAGTAGTTGTGTGTTTGTGAACTCCCTGGACAACCCCCCTCATTCTTGGACCCTGGACAACCCCCCCTCCCCCTTGGACCCCCCTCACGCGCGTTTAGGAAGCGCGTGCATCACTTAAAATACGAATATTGAGCCGTACCGCGCAAACCTCACGTCTGATTGACGTGCCCTCTGTGCGTACACATCACGAATAATAATTAGAATGTTTCACGGTGGTTTCAGCTCAATCTGAGGTCTTCCGCTATGAATTTGACAGTTGGACGCCCGTTTTGGCCGTTTATGACACCAGGACTGCGTTGTCGGTCACCACGGGCACACGGCACGTCTGATTGACGTGCCGTCTGCTCGAACACTTCAGAAATTACTCACCCGTATTTGTCGTATGATTTTAGGCCATTCCGACTTCGTTCGGCCCATTTGGACCCCCCTCACGCGCGTTTACGAAGGGCGTGCATCACTTAAAATACGAATATTGAGCCGTACCGCGCAAACCGCACGTCCGATTGACGTTCCGTCTGCACGTACACGTCACGAATAATAATTAGAATGTTGCGCGGTAGTTTCAGCTCAATCTGAGGTCGTCCGCTATGAATTTGACCGTTGGACGCCCGTTTTGGCCGTTTCTGACACCAGAACTCCGTTGTCGGTCACCGCGGGCACACGACACGTCCTATTGACGTGACCTCTGCTCGACCACTTCATAAATCACTCTCCCGTATTTTTCATCTGATTTCATTCCATTCAGACTTCGTTCGGTCCATTTGGACCCCCCTCACGTGCGTTTACGAAGCGCGCGCATCACTTAAAACACGAATATTGAGTCGTACCGCGCAAACCACACGTCCGATTGATGTGCCGTCTGTGCGTACTATTCACGAATAATAATTAGAATGTTGCACGGTGGTTTCAGCTCAATCCGGAGATGTGGTGTGGCCGGCACCACTCAAAGTGTCCGTCTTTTGTTTCAAAAGGACGCCATTTTAGGTGAAAAGCATCAACTGACATACCGAAAACCGACCAAACGCATTCTGAATCTGTTGATAATTTATCCCAACAATCCATGGGTCATATGTGACGTGTAAGAGCCAACCCAGAATGAATATGAGTCGCGGTGTGGCCAAGATAAGTCTAAGTGACTCTCTTTTGTTTAAAATGGACACCATTTTAAGTACATACGGAAAAACGACCAAACGGATTCGGTTTCCGTTGAAACTTTAGGAGAACAATCCATGGGTCATATGTGATGTGTACGAATCATCCCCGCTTCAATCTGACATGCGGTGCGGCTGACACCACTCAAAGTGTCCGTCTTTTGTTTCAAAAGGACGTCATTTTAAGTGAAAGGCATCAACTGACATACAGAAGAATGACCAAACGCATTCAGATTCTATCAATACTTTAGCACAACGATCCATGAGTCATATGTGGCATGTATAAGTCAACCCCGTCTTAATCCGAGACGCGGTGTGGCCGACACCGCTCTAACTCTGTCTGTTTTGTTTAAAATGGACATGATTATAAATGAAAAGAACAACTAACATACGCAAAACCGACCAAACGCATTCGTAATCTTTTGATAATTTATCACAATGATCCATGGGTCATATGTGACATGTACGAGCCAACCCGGGATGAATCTGAGTCGCGGTGTGGTCAGTATTAGTCTAAGTGTCACTCTTTTGTTTAAAATGGACAACATTTTAAGTACATACGGAAAACTGAACAAACGCATTTGGTTTCCATTTAAACTTTAGGAGAACGATCCATGAGTCATATGTGACGTGTAAGAATCAACCCCACCTCAATTGGAGACGCGGTGTGGTCTGCACCACTCATAGTGTCCGTCTTTTGTTTCAAAAGGACGTCATTTTAAGTGAAAAACATCAACTGGCATACGGAAAACCGACCAAACGTATTCGGATTGTGTCGATACGTTAGGAAAATGATCCATGGGTCATTTGAGACGTGTAAGATTCAACCTCGTCTAAATCCAAGACGTGGTGTGGTCGGTACCACTCTGACTATGTCTCTTTTGTTTAAAATGGACAAGATTATAAGTGAAATAAACAACTGACATATGAAAAACTGACCAAACGCATTCGGAATCTGTTGAAAATTTAGGACAACGATTCATGGGTCATATGTTACGTGTACGAGTCAACCACACCTCAATCCGAGTCGCGGTTTGGCAGAGACCACCCTATGTGTATCTCTTTTCTTTAAAATGGACTACATTTTAAATTCATATGGAAAACCAACCAAACGCATTCTGATTGTGTTTATATTTTAGCACAACAATCCATGGGTCATTTGTGATGTGTACTAGTTAACCCCACCCCAATACGAGACTCGGTGTGGCCGACACCATTCAAAGTGTCTCTCTTTTATTTAAAAAACACTTCATTTGAAGTGAAAACAACAACTGACATACGCAAAACCGACCAAAGGATTTCGGAATATGTTGATACTTTAGGACAACGATCAATGATTCATTTGTGACGTGTACGAGTTAACCTCGCCTCAATCTGAGGCACAGTGTGACAGGTATCATTCCAGATGTATGTATTTTGTTTAAAATGGATATCATTTCTATTAAAAATATATGGTATATGAAAAACCAATCAAATTATGAATTGAATTCCGGATTCCACATATGATTGTCATCTAAATTTTAAAATGAATTCTAAATGAATTATGTATGTTTATAATTATGTTATGAATTCTAATTTAATTATGGATGAGTATATTTCTAGGATGCATTATATGTGTTGGTTGGTTGGTTTTCATTATTTGTATGTGTTGGTCTGTTCTCTATATGTATGCATTATATGTGTTACAGGTACAATAATTTGATTGAAAAATTAATTGAAAACGATGGCATAATTGGATTGAAAATTGAATTGAAACCGAGGGTGAATGCCAAAAAACGAGACCTGCTGTGAAAATTGTAGGCTGCTGTGCAATTTGCATAGCAAAGCCTATGCCAATGGTTTGAAAACCATTGGTATAAGCTCCATTGAGCTGTTTTTACCAACGGTTCAAGGAACTGTTGGTAAAAAAAGCCTATCCCAACGGTTTAAAACCATTGGGAATACCCATATAATTGTTGTTTTTACCAACGGTTCTGTGAACCATTGGGAAAGAAAATTTTAGGTTGATTTCCCAATGGGCCAAACCGTTGGGAAAGGTCTTTCCCAACGGTTTGGCAGAACCATTGGGAAAGGCTGATTTTTTCTCAGATATCCCAACGGTTCTGTGTAAACCGTTGGGAAAATCCTTTCCCAACGGCTTACATCCCCACGGTTTGCTGAACCGTCGGTATAACTTATACCAATGGTTCTGCAACCTTTCCCAACGGTTTAGAACCGTTGGGAAAGGCTGGATTTCCAGTAGTGTGAGAGCATTGTTGAGTGTCTGGAATATTTGATTAATCTGGTGAATTGGATGAAAAATCGGGAAAATACACTATTTGGAATCATTAGAGATCTACGAAATATCATGGATTTAGGATGAAATGTTAATAGATATATTTTTTTTCATGTACTGGTTGGGAAGGAATGAGAGGATTATGCCTAGTGTTGATTGTTGAGGTGGGAATACAGCTCATTGATGATGGTAAAACCCCTATTGAGGGTATAATTAGAGATGTGGAATGTCCCATGAGTGGGATAGATCCTATATAGCTTGATGTAGTGTGTTTTGTATGGATTCCAATGTATTATGGGCTTAGGATATTTCTAAGGGGATATGTGAGATGTAACCCAGGTGCGGTTTTTTGGAAATATACATGGTAAAATATCGAGGGATTTATAATGGGACAAGTTGATGTAAAATTGAGAAGGCCTATTTCTATAAGGAACCGATTTTGATATGTCAATTAGAAGATATTTAGACTAGAATCCTTTTGCTATGGTAATTTAAGGCCTAAATTCTGTCAGATCAGTAAGTGAAATTGGGTGTGAGTTTGTACTAATGAGTTGATAACTAGATGTGTTTGAGGGACCTAGTGTATTCTATTTGGAGTCATATGTAAATGGTGATTGGTTTGTATTTTTATTATTTTGTGATTATAAAGAACATTTTCAAATTATACTTTGAGGCAATCTGCCTATTCGGGAGTCTATTTATCATGATTTGTTATTATGGGTGTGTTTCCACCTATGTCTATAATTAATGATATGACTAGATATATGGCACTAAATTGAGGGAGAAGGTTACTAAAGACCCATTCTATTTGTGAGATAGTAGTGGAAAGTTTGATGTGGGTTATTCCCCACCGCCTATGAGAAGGATGTCTTTAGGATGTGATTTTTTACTGACCTTGTGTGATAATGTGTGGTTGGGAAACTTGTAATGGTTTTTTGTTGATGAAATATCTTGATTTAGAATGGTGTTTTTGATTTTGTAATTGGGATATGAGTTAAAAATTAGTGTGGAATGAGATTTTTGAAGATACATTAAGTTAGAATATATTGGTAGAATCCTTCCATGATTGAGAAGATAGTGGGTATGTTATGATGTAGGACCTCAGACTGAGGGAGATGGTAGAGGACATGACTTTTGTCAAATTATTTAGATTTAACCTGTTCCCTTCCCCATGTTATAGGTTAGTAGATGAGACATTGTATGTTCCCTTCCTAGAGGAATTGGGTTTGAGTCTAGATATTTGAGATGAGGCAGTTAATTATTAAAAAATTCTGAAGTAGGTTTGGTCAAGAGTTGTAGTGTCTTGGTTATAACATGATGAAAAGAGGTGGATTCTATTGTGTAATTTTTTATAGTTATTTATTTTCCACATTTTCCACATTTATATAATTATATATATTATTAGATAATGTTGATACATGACTTATTTGTGTTTCTCACTCTAAATGAAGGCTTTCTAGTGTGTCTATAGAACATTTCCCAGTTATACATCATAGAAAATAAGATGTGTAGTGGATAAGGTTATATTAACTCAACATGGATTTGATGATGGGATGAAACTGAGGACTGGGGGTAATAGTAGAGAATCCACGCGTTTTTATAAACATTTTTTATTTTTTATGTCGTATTCATGATGGTTGATTAGTTAGAATGTTAGATTACATTATTTCATTTCATTTGTTATATCATTGTTTTATTGTTAATTTATATACACTTAATAGATTCTGTGAATGTTATTTTGTTAATTATTTTTTATTAATGGTTATGATATAACATGAGTGGTATCCCTCACATATAATTTTGGAACTCATCACTATTCAATAGCCTCTAGAATACCTGTATTTGTGCAAGAGGTTATGTAGTTCTCCCATTATGATAATGTTTAGTGATTTTAGAAGGGGTATATCAAAAAATATCCTTCTTCCATTATGGTATGGATTGGAAAAATATTAATGATGAAAATTTTATAAATTCATCTTTTTCATGTGTTATATGTAAAAAAATTTCAACCTACTTTTTTTGCTCCATATCACACGTTTTATGCCGACCTAATTTTCACATCGATAGATGGTTAGTCAATAATTTAGTAAAGGTATGATGTTACCACTTCTATTATGATTTCTATGCCTATAATTTTCATTTCTATGAATATTAGGTCTCATTAAATCCCCATCATGGATAATGTATCACGATTCATCCTTCTATGTGCATCAACCACTAAGTATGACATTCCCAAATTATAATGTATTGAGTAACCATAATATTTTCTAAATTTTAAACCATTATATTTGAACATGTTCAAACACATCTATATTAATAAAAAATTTACTCCATATTGATTAGTATATATATCTCACTTCTCATTATATAGAAACTCCCATTAACTATTTAATGAAAATATTTCTGACCCCATCTCAATATCATGTATGGATTAATCTTACACATGTATATCTAATTAATATATGAAATAATCTACCAAATTTTCATATTTAGTTATAGTAACACCCAATCTATACTATTAACCATCATTATATATTACAAATCATTCCCCTACAAGATAGTATTATTATCAGTTTTGTAACCAATATCATATTAAGATCTTTTATGTTGTTCCCACATTCATAAAACCAAAGGAAAATTACTCCCTTCGAATTTAAAATTTTATTTTTATTTGATAATCATAAAAAATATCTCATAATAGACTTAAAGTATATTGTAAATCTAAGAAAAAACTAATTTTAGTTATAGTAGTTGGTTTAAGACATTAATTTATCATCGTTATCTTATAAGGATCCATAGATATACCCACTCTTATGGTAACATTGCCCTAGAAATTATATTTTTTATATACAACATTCACAAAATAAAAATTTCCAATTTACATTCCCCTTTCATAAGGTCTTAAAAAGAATTGTAAATTTCTTTTCTGTTCGTCCTTTTGTTTGGAATATATGAAAATATCGCCTATAAACACCCCCAAAATAATTATTAAGGTAACCTTTACAGTTTATATTTATCAAATACATAAAGATTGTATAGAAATTAATATGGAAAAAGAATTTCATTATGGATTTTTAATTTCCATCTATTTTAAGAAAGGATGTATTATTCATGTTCTTTATCATTAATCATTGATGATGATAACCACATTAAAGATTCATCATTGAGAAATATTGATACACATGAATTTTATCAAATAAGTCATTAATATGATATATATGATATTTTTTCATAAAATTGATAATGTTACAATCATGATAATTTATGAACATATGAATTGATATATCTTAACATTTAGAAAATAGATAGGTACACCCATGGTGAAATTTTTTGTAATTATAACCCCTGTAAAATGTTTGTTTTATATTCTTATTATATTATTCAAACTATATAGGGATTATTCCATAGTGACTCTTCTATAATAATAGTAAAATGCATTAGATCAATTCAAAACTCTACTCCATGACTTGAAGGAATACCCATAAACACTTTAGGAAATATTTCATAATATTCTCACACTATTGGAATATACTTAATGTTGAGTTATTGCCCATTTATTTATTCTAGAAACCCCATTTAAATCATTTTTGAATCTGATATTATGGTTTTAATTTTCATAATAAGTTCATAATCATCCTTTAATCAATATATTATCATTTAATATATTCATATTTGTAATAAGAATTCCATAGTTCACCAATTTATATTTTCTTAATATATAGAGACCATATCCATTACCAATATTGCATAAAATTACACCAATGAAAGAATAAATATATTCATGGGAATTTTATTTAATGAACATCAATAAAATAAGATTTATATAGTTTGGATAAAATTATCACACCACTAGGTGCATTCACTAATAATTAAATATATAATACATAATATGGAATGTCAGTAGTCGTAGAAAAAATTCATGGTGTGAAAAAATGTGTAGAATCATAATAAAATAATTAAATTATTATTATTCATTGAATAATAAGTGTACCTTTCACCTCTAATGTCACGACCCGACCTCGGGGCCCGTGCCATGACTACCCCAAGCCCGCCTTCCATAGGCCAGGGGCTGGCGACTAGCACCAAGGCGTAAAATCCCGGTAAACAGGGAAGGCATTGCCTTTATAAGTAACAACCACCACAGAGTCAGAAAGCAGAAAGTAACTACCAAGTGCAGAAAAGTAAAGGGGGCCGGAAATACAAGCCCAACTGTAAAGTACAACTGTAAAAGTAAATAACAGCAACTGAAGAAAAGACGGTGGCCTCGTGTCGTCCAATGGCAATCCCACCTGAAGGGTGGGTACAGATAGCCTCCAGGCTCCTCGGGTCCCACGTCCGCTCCGAGCACGTCCCGCCCAGTGGTCCACCTCCAGGTACCGTCCTGCTCCACGCCCCAACCGTGATCAGCGCTGTCCGTCGTCTGCATCCAACACAACAAGGTGCGAGCATAGCCCGTGCAGGGGTGAGTATAAGCTACTCAGTAAGGACCCCGAGACCCCCGAAGGTCTCCCGAAATCCACAAAGGATATAGCACAAAAGAAAGATGCAATCACGAAGTAACATCTGACTCGACTTAGGTATATGCCCATACATATACCTAAGTCCCCACTTCTAGCTCTGCTCACGAGCTCAGGAACAACTCAATCCACACAGGAAAGCAAGACTCAAATCCACAAGGAGAGTAAACAGTAAATCCACAAAGGATAGTTCAACACAATCCACAAAGGAGAGTAACATAAGATTCAGCTCAACCAGGTATACTTTTTCAGATGACGTCAAAGATGATTACTGATCCATCTAAGTCGTCGGACCCACGAAGGATCGATAGGTACTAACCCCCGCAAAAGACCCACATAGGATCGGGCTCACACAGAACCTGTAGGCAGTGGCTCACACAGAACCGGTAGTAAGGACCCACATAGGATCGGGCTCACACAGAACCTGTAGCACTGATCCACGTAGGATCGCTGAGTGCAGTAGTCGACGCAGTCCACTGAGGATCTCTGCACAGTCGTCGCCGCAGTCCACGAAGGATCTCTTCTCTGCCGTCGTCGCAGTCCACGGAGGATCTCTGTTCTGCCGTCGTCGCAGTCCACGGAGGATCTCTGCTCTGTCGTCGAAGTCACAGTCAGCGCTAGGGTTCCCGCACATAGCGAGCTCGTTTAGGAGGGTCCGCTCCACGAGCCGAGAGGCTGATACATCAACTGACACATAGTCCGAAGTTGATGTATCCAAAAGTTCCGTATCGACAACAGGATCTCAACGCAACAGACGGCGCGTCAATCGGATGCCCGGTCTGAGAGTTATTGGCATTTTCGTCCCAGGGGCCCGGTTGGTTTTTAGGGCAAAACCAACCCGACCATACTCCGCCTGTGTCCGATCCTCAGGCGGAGTATGCCAAAAGTTCCGTCTCACTTAGAGGAAACTACCACAGCTGACGGTACGTCGATCGGACGTCCGCAGCTCAAGTTATGAGCGTTTCCGCTCCGAGGGCCCGGTTGGTTTCGTGTACGAACCAACCCGGCCGAACCCAAAGTCTTCCGAAACCTTGAGTATAATATACCGAAATGACCGTCTCGATCCAAGGATCGCGTAGCCGCTGACGGTTCGTCAATCGGAGGTCCCAGGCCCAAGATATGGGCGAAAGACCGTAGAAGGCCCGAAAACGGGGGTTCTGGGCCCGGGGCGACCCGGCCCGAACCCCCCCGGGGTCGGCCGAACCGGGTCGGCCCGACCCGGGCCGACCCGGCTAGGCCGGGTCCCGTCCGGCCTGGGCGCGGCCCGGCCGACCGGACCGGCCGGCTCGGCTTCGGCCGAGCGGCCGAAGCAACCGCCGCGGGTTTGACCCGCGGCTTGGAGGAAACCGCGGCCCCGCGGGGGGCCGCCTGTCACGCGGACGCGGCCGGGACGCCGCGTCCCTCCCCGGTTCCGTGCGGCCGCGGAACCGGCCGCCGCCGCCGCGGCTTCAGCCGCGGCGGAACTCCTTCACGGCGGCGCGCCGGGCGCCGCCGCCTCCGTCTTCCGCGGGCCGCCGGAGTTGCTCCGGTGGCCCGTTTTGCCTCCCGTCTGCGCCGTTGCTCCTCCCGGGGGACGATCTTTACTGCGGGATCAACGGATCGCCCTTGCCGCACGGTTTGTCTTCGTCTGCCAAATCCGCACAACAAAAGATCGGCGGAGGGTTGCCGGGTCTTGTTCGTTAGACCCGCAACCTCCGCGTTAGTCATAAACAACGGGAGGAATAGAAACAACCAATCAACAATTTTAAATAAATTTAAAATTGTTCCGAGATCGGGTTCTTTATTTTAAAAGAATAAACACGGGAAATAAAAATATTCCAATCAACCCTTACCTTGTCGTCGTCGGACGGGGGATCGTCGCGGGATTGCTCGTCGCGGAAGAAGGGGGATCGTCGCGTCGTCGCGGTATCCGGCGTCGCGTCGCCAATCTCAGGATCAAGATCAAACGGATTTAATTAATTAAATCCGTTGTTATTGAAAATTAAAAAGGGAGAATTTAGAATATTTGATTCTCACCTTTAACCGCCGATCGTAGGTTTCGCCGCGGAAGAAGAGGTGTCGCCGAAGAACGTCGCGGGTACAGCTCGTCGACGTCGCAGATCACGGTGTGCGTCGTCGAATTCTGGTCGCCGGCGTTCTTCGCGTTCTTCGCGTTCTTCGCGTTCTTCGCGTTTTTCGCGAGGAGGGGAGATGAAGAAACAAAGGTCCTCTCAAATCCTTTCAAAGGATTTTTAGGTTGGTCTTATTTTATAAACATTCCAACAAACGCAAAAGCGTAAGTAACGACCCATCAGTTCGTTGAATTAATTCAACGAGCGAAACAGCCCATTTAATTCACGAAATAAACCGCTCAATTAAATGGTCTGTTAAGAATTTAAGAAAACGCGTCGGTTGACTTTTCAGTTACTTTGACGGGTTTTCGCGGGTGCGTTACTTAGCGAAAGAAACGGCGGGGCTCGTGCGGGCCCCACCGCACAAATATCCTAACAAGGGGTAGGATATTTCCGGATAGCACCCTATCCTCTTTAACTCAGTTCAAGTGGCTTTCAAGTGACTTCCAAGCAGCTTAAGTGAAATAAAATAAAGTTGTCGCACAAATTTTATTTTATTTCTGACTTAAAGCCCCAAAATTTAAAAACCACGTCTGAGCAAACGCAACTCCGGAAGAGGCGTTTCTAAGCAAATACCGGCGCTTCGATTTCATCGGTGCCCTCAGAATTCGATTCCGGGCACCGGTTCAAAAGATAGAAAAACCCGCTCGTCCGTTCACTGAACGTACCCGAGCCAAACTTCGGAAATTGATTCCGGGCACACCGGGCCTCGGAATCAGGTGCCGTCTGAAGCTGCGCTCTTGTAAAATTCCAAAGAAAATTAAAAAAAAATTCCTTGAAATTTGCGGGTCTTTACATTACTCCCACCTCAGGGCTTTACGTCCCCGTAAAGATACATCAATAACTTGGGGAACAAATGGGGGTACTGAGCACGCATCTGAGCCTCCCGCTCCCAAGTGCTCTCCTGGAGGTTCTCGTGCTGCCATCTGACGCGCACAAGAGGAATCGACCGCCCACGTAGGACCCGCTCCTGTCGATCCTCGATCTCCACTGGGACCTCTGCAAAAGTTGCCCCATCCTCCACGTCCAGCTCCCCAAAGTCGATGATGTGCGTCGGGTCGTGCACGTATCTCCTCAACTGAGACACGTGGAAGACGTCGTGCACCCGGCGCAACTGAGGTGGTAGAGTCAGGCGATAAGCCACCTCTCCTATCCTGCTGAGGACCTGGAAAGGCCCGATGAAGCGTGGAGACAACTTGCCGCCTCGGCCAAATCTCCGTAAACCACGTCGAGGTGAGACACGCAAAAAGACGTGGTCGCCATCCTCGAACTCCAGTGGCCTCCGCCTCCTGTCAGCATATGACTTCTGCCGGCTCTGAGCTGTCCTCATCCTCTCCTGGATGATCTGGACCTTCTCTGTCGTGGCTCGGACCATCTCTGGTCCCACGAGTGCTGACTCCCCAGGGTCTGTCCAGCACAACGGTGATCTGCAGGGTCTGCCGTACAACGCCTCGTATGGTGCCATCCCGATGGTGGAGTGGTAGCTGTTGTTGTACGCGAACTCCACCAAGGGTAGGTGGTCCTCCCAGCTACGACCAAAGTCGAGAACACATGAACGGAGCATGTCCTCGAGTGTCTGTATGGTCCTCTCAGCCTGACCATCCGTTTGAGGGTGGAAGGCTGTGCTCAGATGGAGCCGTGTCCCGAACGCCTCCTGCAACCCCTTCCAAAGCCGGGAAGTGAAACGAGCATCTCGATCGGAGACGATAGACGATGGCACACCGTGAAGCCGTACGATCTCCTGGACGTAAAGACGTCCCAACCTCTCCACTGAGCCCTGCTCTCTGATGGGTAAGAAGTGTGCCGACTTGGTGAGTCGGTCGACAATCACCCAAATGGAGTCGTGACCTCTGGAAGTGCGTGGAAGTACAGTCACGAAGTCCATAGATATGTCGTCCCACTTCCACTCCAGGACCTCCAAGGGTTGTACCAAGCCTGCTGGTACCTGATGCTCTGCCTTCACCTGCTGGCAGGTGAGGCATCGTGAAACGAACTCTGCCACAGCTTTCTTCATGCCCGGCCACCAGTGTTGTCGTCTAAGATCCTAGTACATCTTCGCCACTCCGGGATGCACCGCCAAGGGAGAAGTGTGAAACTCTCTCAGCACCTCCTCTCGTAAAGTGACTGGTACGAAGGTACGTCCTCTGAAAAGGATGCCGTGCTCTGCTCCAAGGGAGAAACCATCAGGCGCCTGACCTGAGGATATCAGTGCACGTCGGGTCTCACAGTCAGCGTCCTCACGCTGAGCCTCTCTGACCCGCTGTAGAAGTGGAGGAGAGACTGTGAGAGACTGAAGAAAGGCTGCTCCGTCTCTATCCACGAAGGATATCCGTAAGGAGGCTAGCTGCTCCGTCGCCTCCTCAAGTAGCTGAATGCCCGTCCTCCTGCTGAGGGCATCGGCTACCACGTTCCCCTTCCCAAGAGTATAGACTATCTCAAAGTCATAGTCCTGGAGGAACTCAAGCCATCTCAGCTGTCTCAGGTTCAGGTCCTTCTGAGAGAAGATATTCCTGAGACTCTGGTGGTCAGAAAAGACTGTGAAGCGCTTGCCCATTAGATAGTGCCGCCAAGTCTTCAGAGCGAAGACCACTGCTGCTAACTCCAGGTCATGAGTGGCGTAGTTCTGCTCATGCGGCCTCAACTGACGTGATTCGTAGGCGATCACGGCCTGCTCCTGCATCAGGACGCACCCGAGTCCAGTCCCTGATGCATCGCAGTAAACTACGTACCCAACTCCCTCCTCAGGCAACCTCAAGATAGGTGCGCTGGTCAATCTCTGTCTCAGCTCCTGGAAGCCCTGCTGACATCTGTCTGACCACACAAAGGGTTTCCCCTTCTTTGTCAAGGCTGAGAGTGGTGCCGCAACTCTGGAGAAGTCCGGCACAAATCTCCGATAGTATCCGGTTAAGCCCAAGAAACTCCGCACCTCTGTCACGCTCTTGGGTGGCTCCCAAGCTAGCACTGCCTCGATCTTCGCGGGGTCCACTGCAACTCCCGCCTCAGAAATGACGTGCCCCAAGAAATGGACCTCACGTAACCAGAACTGGCATTTTGAGAGCTTTCCATAAAGCTGGTGCTCTCGGAGTGTTTCTAGCACAACTCGCAGGTGGTAGGCATGCTCCTCCTCAGTCGTCGAGTATACCAAAATGTCGTCAATGAAGACCACGACAAATCGGTCGAGGTATGGCTGGAAGATCCTGTTCATGAGGCTCATGAACACTGCTAGAGCATTGGTTACGCCGAACGACATAACCAAGAACCCATAATGGCCATACCGACACCTGAAGGCCGTCTTCTGCACGTCCTTGTCTCGAACTCTGAGCTGATGATAGCCTGACCGGAGGTCTATTTTCGAGAACCACCGCGCTCCCTTGAGCTGATCGAAGAGGTCATCAATCCGTGATAGCGGATACTTGTTCCTCACTGTCACCTGGTTCAGGCGACGATAGTCGACACACAGTCGCAAGCTCCCGTCCGCCTTCTTGGCGAACAAAATCGGGGAAGCCCAGGGTGAAACACTGGGTCGGATAAACCCCTTGCTCTGCAAGTCTTCCAACTGTACCTGCAGCTCTCGAAGCTCGGCGGGGGCCATCCGATATGCTGGAGTAGATATCGGGGCTGTCCCGGGGTACAAGTCGATGTAAAAGTCTACCTCTCTACGAGGAGGTAGCCCTGGAACGTCGTCGGGAAAGACGTCCACGTACTGGTCCACCACTGCAGGAAAAACTGGACTCCGCACGTCCACTGCTCCTAGGATGAGGCTAGCCAACTGATGAGAGATGGGCTGCACTCTCCTCCGCGGAAGTCTATCCTATGCTGCAAAGGTTCCCTTCTCGCCGGTGAAGGTAAACCTGCTCCCGTCGGTGCGAACACATCGCACCTTGCGCCTAAAACAGTCGATCTGGGCATGAACCGTGGATAGCCAATCCATGCCCAAGATGACGTCGTAAGGCCTCGACGCCGCTACAAGGAGATCCTAGTCGAAGCTCTCACCTCCTAGAGTAAGCTCACACTGCCGGCACCAGTGCGTAATCGTCGAGTCTGCTCCCGTAGGAGTCTCTAGCCGTAAGGATCGAGCCAACGGCTTAGTCGGAATCTCCGAGCTCCGAACAAGGGCAGAGGCTATGAAAGAGTGACTCGCTCCTGTGTCTATAAGTACTGCAGCAAGGGTGGAATAGACACAGATCGTACCTCGAATCATCTCTATCATGTCGGGGTCGTAGGCCTCCACTGCCTGGAGCTGGGCCTGTCCCTGCCCGCCAGCTCCCTATGGTCGAGGTGGCCCTCCTGGTGGTGGTGGGGGTAGAGCCTTGAAGCATCGCCCACCACCCGCTGCTCGGCCAGCTCCTCTGCCTCGTCCGCCTCCTCCCTGCGGACTGCCACGGTCGACCCTCTGCCTCTGCCTGGGTGGCCCCTCCACCGTCTGTTGCTCCTCTGGTCGGCGAGTCGGGCAGTCACGAGCCATGTGACCCTTCCCGCCGCAGGATTAGCACAGCCTGCCTCTCGGAAGGCTGGCACTCCGCTGTGTGCCCCGCACTGCTGAGCCGGTGTCCTGAGGCCGTCTGCGTGGGGGTCTGGTCTGCCTGGACCCGAGAGTCATCCGTCGGCTACCTGCTGCCGAAGACTCAGCTACCTGCCGCCCTGCGCTAGGTCTCGCCGCTGAAGAAGGCTCTGCCAGGAAGCTCTCGATCAGGAGGGCTCGCTCCAGCACTCCCGCCTGGG
Source organism: Viscum album (assembly GCA_963277665.1). Lineage (NCBI taxonomy): Eukaryota > Viridiplantae > Streptophyta > Magnoliopsida > Santalales > Viscaceae > Viscum > Viscum album. The sequence continues at coordinate 164,165,970 of OY728165.1, read as the reverse complement.
TCGGAATGCTGAGGGAGACCAGCGACGCCCGAATCTCCTGTCGCAAGCCCTGCTCGAAGGTCCGGGCCCGGAAGAAGGGGTCTCGTACCATGTCGGTCGAGTAGCGAGATAGGTCAGTGAACCTCGCCGCGTACTGAGCGACTGTCATGCTGCCCTGGCGCAGCTGGAGAAGCTCCTGGATGCGCACCGCTCGGAGGGTGGCCGGGACGAACTCAGAGTGAAAGAGGCTCTCGAAGGCCGCCCAGAGCAAGGATGCCTCATCGTGAACCTGGAGCATCAAGCTCCACCATCGTCCTGCTGCCGCCTGCAGGAGGCTCACCACGAGAATCACCATGAGATCCGCTGGTGTCCTCACTAGCCTAAAGATCCGTACCACCGCCTCTAGCCAGTCCTCGGCGGCCTGGGGGTCCGCCTCACCGCGAAACCTGGGCGGTCGCTGGCTCTGAAACTCATGCAGTGCCCTGAGGCGACGTGCATCGTCAGCGTCTGGTACTGGTAGCATCGGTGGCTCGGCGGGTAAAACTACCGCCGGTGCCACTGCTGGCAAAGGGCCCTGCACCGAGGCCTCGTCGCTCGGTGGGCTGCCGTCGCGCCCTACACTCGGAACCCTAGCTGGCTGTCGTCGCGGGGCCATCCTGAAAAGGAGAACAAGAGCACCATAGTCAGAACAGTATACCTGGTGAGCTGGCACAAGTAATCACAAGGAAAACTTGAGACTTTCATAAAGCAGATCAGTATACCCGGTGAGCTGACACAAGTAATCACAAAGAAAACTTGGAACACACACGCAATCAATGTTTTCATGCATTAAGTCGGAAATCAGGAGTCAGGGTCCTGATGTACGGATACGTCGGCCACCGCACCAACACTGGGCTTCCTGAACTGATAACCACACTCAATACACTAAACACTATTTCTTCACATAGAAAGAAAAGACGATCAGAGTCTGCGGTAGAACCGACCACCTCTGATACCAATTTGTCACGACCCGACCTCGGGGCCCGTGCCGTGACTACCCCAAGCCCGCCTTCCATAGGCCAGGGGCTGGCGACTAGCACCAAGGCGTAAAATCCCGGTAAACAGGGAAGGCATTGCCTTTATAAGTAACAACCACCACAGAGTCAGCAAGCAGAAAGTAACTACCAAGTGCAGAAAAGTAAAGGGGGCCGGAAATACAAGCCCAACTGTAAAGTACAACTGTAAAAGTAAAGAACAGCAACTGAAGAAAAGATGGCGGCCTCGTGTCGTCCACTGGAAATCCCACCTGAAGGGTGGGTACAGATAGCCTCCAGGCTCCTCGGGTCCCACGTCCGCTCCGAGCACGTCCCGCCCAGTGGTCCACCTCCAGGTACCGTCCTGCTCCACGCCCCAACCGTGATCAGTGCTGTCCGTCATCTGCATCCAACACAACAAGGTGCGGGCATAGCCTGTGCAGGGGTGAGTATAAGCTACTCAGTAAGGACCCCGAGACCCCCGAAGGTCTCCCGAAATCCACAAAGGATATAGCACAAAAGAAAGATGCAATCACGAAGTAACATCTGACTCGACTTAGGTATATTCCCATACATATACCTAAGTCCCCACTTCTAGCTCTGCTCACGAGCTCAAGAACAACTCAATCCACACAGGAAAGCAAGACTCAAATCCACAAGGAGAGTAAACAGTAAATCCACAAAGGATAGTTCAACACAATCCACAAAGGAGAGTAACATAAGATTCAGCTCAACCAGGTATACTTTTTCAGATGACGTCAAAGATGATCACTGATCCATCTAAGTCGTCGGACCCACGAAGGATCGATAGGTACTAACCCCCGCAAAAGACCCACATAGGATCGGGCTCACACAGAACCTGTAGGCAGTGGCTCACACAGAACCGGTAGTAAGGACCCACATAGGATCGGGCTCACACAGAACCTGTAGCACTGATCCACGTAGGATCGCTGAGTGCAGTAGTCGACGCAGTCCACTGAGGATCTCTGCACAGTCATCGCCGCAGTCCACGAAGGATCTCTGCTCTGCCGTCGTCGCAGTCCACGGAGGATCTCTGTTCTGCCGTCGTCGCAGTCCACGGAGGATCTCTGCTCTGTCGTCAAAGTCACAGCCAGCGCTAGGGTTCCCGCACATAGCGAGCTCATTTAGGAGGGTCCGCTCCACGAGCCGAGAGGCTGATACATCAACTGACACGTAGTCCGAAGTTGATGTATCCAAAAGTTCCGTATCGACAACAGGATCTCAACGCAACAGACGGCGCGTCAATCGGACGCCCGGTCTGAGAGTTATTGGCATTTTCGTCCCAGGGGCCCGGTTGGTTTTTAGGGAAAAACCAACCCGACCGTACTCCGCCTGTGTCCGATCCTCGGGCGGAGTATGCCAAAAGTTCCGTCTCACTTAGAGGAAACTACCACAGCTGACGGTACGTCGATCGGACATCCGCAGCTCAAGTTATGAGCGTTTCCGCTCCGAGGGCCCGGTTGGTTTCGTGTACGAACAAACCCGGCCGAACCCAAAGTCTTCCGAAACCTTGAGTATAATATACCGAAATGACCGTCTCGATCCAAGGATCGCGTAGCCGCTGACGGTTCGTCAATCGGAGGTCTCAGGCCCAAGATATGGGCGAAAGACCGTAGAAGGCCCGAAAACGGGGGTTCTGGGCCCGGGGCGACCCGGCCCGAACCCCCCCCCTGGGTCGGCCGAACGGGGCCGGCCCGAACCGGGTCGGCCCGACCCGGCTAGGCCGGGTCCGGTCCGGCCTGGGCGCGGCCCGGCTTCGGCCGAGCGGCCGAAGCAACCGCCGCGGGTTTGACCCGCGGCTTGGAGGAAAACGCGGCCCCGCGGGGGGCCGCCTGTCACGCGGACGCGGCCGGGCCGCCGCGTCCCTCCCCGGTTCCGCGCGGCCGCGGAACCGGCCGCTGCCGCCGCGGCGGAACTCCTTCACGGTGGTGTGCCGGGCGCCGCCGCCTCCGGCCGCCGGCGCCGCCGCCGTCTTCTGCGGGCCGCCGGACTTGCTCCGGTGGCCCGTTTTGCCTCCCGTCTGCGCCGTTGCTCCTCCTGGGGGCCGATCTTCACTGCGGGATCAACGGATCGCCCTTGCCGCACGGTTCGTCGTCGTCCGCCAAATCCGCACAACAAAAGATCGGCGGAGGGTTGCCGGGTCTTGTTCGTTAGACCCGCACCCTCCGCGTTAGTCATAAACAACGGGAGGAATAGAAACAACCAATCAAAAATTTTAAATAAATTTAAAATTGTTCCGAGATCGGGTTCTTTATTTTAAAAGAATAAACACGGGAAATAAAAATATTCCAATCAACCCTTACCTTGTCGTCGTCGGACGGGGGATCGTCGCGGGATTGCTCGTCGCGGAAGAAGGGGGATCGTCGCGTCGTCGCGGTATCCGGCGTCGCGTCGCCAATCTCCGGATCAAGATCAAACGGATTTAATTAATTAAATCCGTTGTTATTGAAAATTAAAAAGGGAGAATTTAGAATATTCGATTCTCACCTTTAACCGCCGATCGTAGGTTTCGCCGCGGAAGAAGAGGCGTCGCCGAAGAACGTCACGGGTAGAGCTCGTCGACGTCGCAGATCACGGTGTGCGTCGTCGAATTCCGGTCGCCGGCGTTCTTCGCGTTCTTCGCGTTCTTCGCGTTCTTCGCGTTCTTCGCGTTCTTCGCGAGGAGGGGAGATGAAGAAACAAAGGTCCTCTCAAATCCTTTCAAAGGATTTTTAGGTTGGTCTTATTTTATAAACATGCCAAAAAACGCAAAAGCGTAAGTAACGACCCATCAGTTCGTTGAATTAATTCAACGAGCGAAACAGCCCATTTAATTCACGAAATAAACCGCTCAATTAAATGGTCTGTTAGGAATTTAAGAAAACGCGTCAGTTGACTTTTCAGTTACTTTGACGGGTTTTCGCGGGTGCGTTACTTAGCGAAAGAAACGGCGGGGCTCGTGCGGGCCCCACCGCACAAATATCCTAACAAGGGGTAGGATATTTCCGGATAGCACCCTATCCGCTTTAACTCAGTTCAAGTGGCTTTCAAGTGACTTCCAAGCAGCTTAAGTGAAATAAAATAAAGTTGTCGCACAAATTTTATTTTATTTCTGACTTAAAGCCCCAAAATTTAAAAACCACGTCTGAGCAAACGCAACTCTGGAAGAGGCGTTTCTAAGAGAATACCGGCGCTGCGATTTCATCGGTGCCCTCAGAATTCGATTCCGGGCACCGGTTCAAAAGATACAAAAACCCGCTCGTCCGTTCACTGAACGTACCCGAGCCAAACTTCGGAAATTGATTCCGGGCACACCGGGCCTCGGAATCAGGTGCCGTCTGAAGCTGCGCTCTTGTAAAATTCCAAAGAAAATTAAAAAAAAATTCCTTGAAATTTGCGTGTCTTTACATCTAAATTTTCTTTACTCACCATATCTATAGTAATTATAAAATATTTTCCTTTATCTCATTATATTGAAGGTTACTAACATTTATTTTTTTATTAACCCTTGGATTAATGTACTTGGTTGAATAATTCCTAAACAATTTAAAATTGAAACATTAAATTGTAGTAGGTGTACTAGTTTGAACTTAATTATCTTATAGTGTGTTGATCAACCACATGAGATCACTCTGGAAATCATTCTCATGATGGCCAATTTTATCCCACTTGATCCTCTTTTAATCCCCCTAAGTTAATAACTTCGGTGATTGTTCCCATATTTCCAAAATAGAGTCTTGTTAATCATATATCCTATAATTTCTATCCCATTAGATCAAGTGTAAAAATTTAATTAATCATTCTTATACATAAATCCATGATTATAATGATTATATAATTTCTATTTTCACATTAAGAGAAAATAAAAGAAATCTATTCTTATCTACCAGAGTCCCTTATCAATAATGATGTTTAGAAACATTGTTTTAAGAAATTAAAAAATTGTTCAGTTTTATATCTATGATCAATGATAAAATTAAATTCATAGATAAAGGTTTCTTGAACATAACTTACATTGAAGAAATAGATTCATCCAATATTATCTTTAAAAATAATATTTTGTCATCTTTGTTTGTAAAAAAAGTGTTTTGGAAAAAACAAATTAAAAACATATTTCGTGAAACTCTTCACATTAAATGGACACACCCTCTTAAATTTACCTTATACTATTTATAAGCTTATTACTTTAATATAAATCAACTTCTAATGTATAAAAAACCACTTCTTTAGAATATGAATGTATTAGAATATAAAATACATTTATTTGTATTAATCCATTACATAACAATTAGTGCACTAGAAGATCCAATAAAGAACTGTGATGAACTAAATATAATGTACTCAATAGTGAGTTATTACATGATTAGTTTATTTTTGAATTTATATATCATTGATGTTATTATTAATGACATTAAATTGTTAGTTATGTGTATCCTTGATACCTTTCACACAAAGTCTCATCCCTTTTTTCTCATTTGCACAAACATTTCATTTCCATTTTCATTCCTTTTTTCACTTGCTTTATCATGGTTCTATAAATTTCCAAAAACAACAAATGGTTTGCTAGAAATAAAATATCTAATAAAATAATATTTCATGGCCCTATAAATAATGAAAACAATGATATGATTTATTAACCTATAAAACCATAATTAATTATACTTCAAGGTGGATCTAGGATAACATAAGTTCATTCATCTTATTCCTCAGGAGTTAAAACCAAAAATAAACTAAATCCCACTTTAATATTAATTGATATTCAGACAAACATGCAATTATAGATATGATTCAATAAATACATAACATACATGAATTATCTAATACTAATAATGATAAACCAAATATAACAAGAATACATTTGACTTCATTATGTTTAAATATACACCATACCTCATAATTAATGCACACTCATTGACAAATGTTTTTTGATTATTTGTATATTAGAAAGATATTATTAATAAAATAGTGGAAATATATTTAATCCTTAACATTATCCATACATGAAATATTTTTTAGAATTTTATACAATGTAATCATCTTCAAACAAAATAAAAAGTGAAACATTAGAAAAAGAAAATATATGATTATAAGTAATAATTAAAATATGTCTGATATTGATTTTAGAAACAAGGATTATCATAACAAAAAACAATTTGATAATAATATGAACATATATGTATGAATATATAATGACAATGCCTAAAAATTTAATAAAAAATTATACACCTTTTATTTGAAACAAAAATATTAATCATAACATAATTATATGTCATAACATAATAATATGGTCCATATATAACCATTAGATAACATAAAAATATATCATGGCTAATCAGAAAGTCCATCTTATCATAATGGACATGGATTAAATCTCATGTACAATATCATAAATATCTAAAATATATAATTAATTAAGCAATGATTTGGATATATATTTATTTCTTTTCCTACACATCACAGGAATATATCCTTACATATGTGTCACATATAAAAATGAAAACAGTTATGAAATTATCTAGAGACATAGTAACTGTCATTATTTAAATAAAATACGTTACCTAATCTTTTTCATGTCATATAAAAATAAACTTCTTTTATAAATAATGTGGATGATCCTATATGTTTTTATACTAATTGAAAAATATGAATCATGAATTTATTATAAAAATAATGGAATAGAAATAGATGAAAATATATTCATAGGTAAATAATAAATTATTTAATAGTCAGGTAGAATTATAATTTTCATTTTTAGGTTTCTTTATAAAAAATAAAGCAGGAATAATTTATTTTAAAAAGAAAGATAGTGGAAGCAAAATGTTTTTTTCAATAAAATGGATTAGTCACACATAAAAATTAATATTTATAAAAAAAAGAAAGATATAGGAGACATATACCAAGTGTAAAATGTAAATTAAGGGAGATTAAAATAATATTCCCTCCTTAAATAAATACAAATCATAAAAAATATTACATTATAAAACAATATAAAATGATAAGAATACACATACAGAGAATTATAATATATATATATATAACAGAAATATCCTAATTGAAATGTTAGATTAAAAATGTATATAGAACATTCACTCCTTGCATTATCTAAAAAATATAAACACTCAGCGTATTCAAGAAAAAATAACTAATAATCCATTGAATAATATTTTATATTTTTATTAGTTAGTTATATAAATATATTAAATATACATTAATTTTTTAAATATTATTTGATTAAATAATTATTTGAGTTTTTAATGTTCAATGTTTATATTAGTGAGGAAATACTGATAATCAATCTTTTTTTACAAGTTCAATATCTCAAGAATTCTCAATTTACTAAAATTTTAAATTATTGTGATTTTATGAAACACCAAGATCATTTTAGGGAAGGTATGTATATGGTTCGTAGTGATGAAATTCATATTGTTATTGTTTTCTTAAATACTAGTAAACGTGATTTTTTATTTTAAAAATATGTTAAATTTTAATATTACTATTCACAAACAAATAAGAGAAAATTCTTCCATAATTAATGTAATAATTTATCATTATTTATGTTTTATAATCCTCAATAGTTAAAATAATTCTAATTGTATTCCATCATTCATATAGGTGGTCGGATCAACCCAAACAAGATCATTTAATAATAAAAAATATATGGATGAACTCGGTACTTGGAAGGAGTAAAAAGTTCTAAAAAATCCTTCATAATAAATAAATATCATATCATAAATTATGGGGTTGATAAATAAGTGAAAACATTAGGTAATAACTCTTTAATTAGATGGAATCTCTTTTTTTCCAAAATGAATTCCTTCGTACTAGTAGATTTAATACTCCTTGTCATGGATATATGGTTAAAAAATGAGAGATAATTTTATAAGCAGAAATATTTTGAGACATTAGAATGTAAATAAGTGGAATTGTTCTGAAAAGGTTAGGGGGATCAATTTTGAAAATTAATTTCAGCGACATAGTTATAAATATTAACCCATAGTTGTTATTTATTGTAACATTAAGTTGGAATGTTTTCCTTTAGAGGAAAGAATAAAAAAGGGTTTATATTTTTTCAATTATTATGATATTTATTATGTTTAGAGATCATTTTGATAATATTCAATATTTTTTCACATTATGTAATTATAAATATAATTAATTATTTTCTTCGGTAAATATTGTTTTTCTAAGAAAATAAAATCTATCATCTTACGTAATTTCAGCATTCTGATCACGAAAATAAAATAATTTTATTATATTAGACCTCTATATTCATGAAATAATGCTTGAAATAAAATGAACAATAATTTTAAATTTTTTTTTATTTAATAAATAATACATAAATATGTGAATGGTCGTATTATAATTTTTATAATTCTTAAAAAAAATACATGTTAAATATTTATTATATATATGATATATAATATTTATGATAAATTTTTCAATTCTGAAAAAGTTTCATATTCCTATTATAAAACTATTAATATAACTATTAGGGATATGTTTTCCCAATAGTCATATATATACGCAACTACTATATAACGGCCAAATTAAAATTTTTTATATTATATTAACATATACATATACATATATCCTTAATTACATCAACAAATAGTAATCATCTAAATCCACCATTTTATATTCATATTATCTCACATACTTCTAATTTTCTCAATATTTATACTATTATAATTAGTGATATGAGTGACATAAGGGATCACAAGGATAACAAAGTGAAACATTCATTATTTTTATAAACATATGTAATACTTCATTTATAGTTTATATAATAGTATTTAATATATTTTTCATGTAATATTAATGTTCATTTAATTTCATGTTGTTATATTATAAATTAAGGAAATAAATTATCACTAATTTTAGTTCATATTTTTGTGGGGAAAAAGTAATTAGTGTATTAAACTGATAATAAAAAACCCCCTAATCAGGATAAGAAAATTACAATAAAATATAAATTCCTTGATTTAATTATGATTTTTTTGAAAATAATTACATTGGTACTGTAGATGAAATAAATTCTTTTGCACACAGTTACTATTTCCATGGATGAAAAAATATTTCTTCTCAATTACTAATCAAGACTCATATTTTTAAAAAATATCTTAAATTATTCTCAGATTACTTAAATTGTCATTTTAGTAATCATCACAATCTTGTAATTTCTATAAATATCTAAAAAAATAAATATGATTCAGTTTTCAATTAAATATCCTAATCAATGGTTAATTGACCATATATCTAATCATGTTAAAAATACTATTCATATAAAACAAACAAGTTATACTATAAATTCCATATTCTATATAATTTTCACACATTCACCACACCATACTATAAATTAATGACTAATTAATCTTCTACAATCTCATAATAAAATTAATGTATTTTCCATACACTCACCAGCATCAAAGTGAATATGTAAAGTCTCTATCTAATTAGGTCTAACTAAACACTTCCAGGATAAAAACCACGTGTAGTTGTTCCAAACCTATTATCATTATAAATAAAGTCAAATCCATCACTATGATTTCCCCCACATTAATATATACCTTATCTCAAATCATGGTGACACTTGTAACTCAAAATGTTTTATATACCTGATCAATAATTGACACATTATTACATGAAATTTTTATACCAAAGACTACCACATTTCCACGATAATATAAGGAGTGGGAATACTTCTAAATGTAATATTACTATTTTTGACTTAACTATTTTATAAATAATATTTTATACAAAAAACTGTATTTTTTAAAGATTCTTTATATGGTGGAAAATTCATTTTCCAAATAATTTATGACCTTAACCACACCTTATAGTAGATATAATAATACTCAAGTACTATATACATCCTTTTTACTCAATCTTATTACTATTAGTCCATTATTTCTCTTATTGAATGAAACATAATTCTCAAAAAACAACTTTTATAAATTGTTATATGTATATACTATATGTCTCATTATATGGATTTTTGGTACAATATATGGTTTCATATTAACTATAATTGAATGGATCACATAGCCTCACACCATCTTGGTGAAACCCAAAACTATATTGGAAATAATATTTCATTATATATCCAACTTATAATTCGTATTATAATATAATGTTAAATATTTACCACTTCCATTACATTAAAATAATATATTGAACACAATAAATTAATATGTACACATGATCACTAAAAATGTTATACTCATTTTTTTCCCTCTCATACTGTTGGACTTTTGGGATTTTACCACCAACTTCATATTCCCTACAGAATGGTCCAGTTTATGGATTTAATCTCATTCCATAAAACATTATCTTCCACTTTATTTATTTAATTAAATACATGATGAATATATAATGTTTAATGAATCAAACAATATATTTCATAATTATGTATTAGAACCCCACAAAAAATTTGGATATTCCCTAATTTTTATTGGTCGGTGACATGTGTTAAGTGAAAAGTATTATTTATATTGACTAATTTAATATCTTATTGTGACTGAAATATGATAATATGGATTGCATAAAAATAAAAATTACCAATATCTATATCATTTTTTTCCCATAACAATATGGAAACATTTATTTAATATAGTACCAGTTATATATGTATAGATGTATAAGTAAACATATCTAGATGTATGATTTTTTTGAAAAATCCAAATATAAAAAATATCACACAAACTGAAAACAAAATAATTAGATAAAAGATGTCATATGTTATAGACTCTTGTTAATGGTTGTTAAAAAGACTCTATTTTCTTATAATTTCCTTATCTATTTATTAAACGTAGTATATCCAATTAATATATAACTAACCACCAATGTAACTCTTCATAAATGAAATGTCACTTGTGAAATTTCATGTCCACAAAGGAGAAAATTAAAATTGAGAATATGATTACTCAATAAGTCCCACTAAAAGAATTTTAATCATAGAGGTAATAGACATGTGTATTCATGTGAATGTATCAAAAAATATTATATATATTTACACTAGTTTATCAATTTTATAGATAAAACTACAAAATTATATATATTTAAAAAAACCCCTAAAAATAATAATAATAATAGATAAATTTTATGATATATTCAGGGTCCAAGACTACTACAAGACATGATTAGAATCTATAATAATTAAACCTATTAACTAATACAAATACAAATACAATATTTACATATAATATCATAATAACATAGAAGGGTAGAATAAACGTTTTCAAAATGAACCATATTTTTGGGAATTTAATTTTTTTCATAAAACTGGTCATGGATACCCAATATGCATCTTGATATTGAGGGGGGATACCTGGTATGCATCCCAAAATATAGTGAATATATTTAGAACCAATAATAAAACCATATAACCAAGTGTAGTTTTTTATACATAACAATTTATAGTTGTTTTATATATGGTATCCCAATGTCACTATAAAGAAATATTTGTTTTCATTTTCATGAATCATTATAAAAACATATAAATAAAAATGTTAATAATAATTAAAGATTATAACTACATAAGGAGTATAATCATTACCAATTTCATGTGAATACTTTACACGAAATAAAAGGGAATATCTACAAGCCAATTTTCTTTTTGACTTAATAAGAAAACAAATATATAGTTAGGATATCATTAATTACAATAAAGAAAAATAATACTTTATATAAACTACGATATAAGAAGTTTACAATGATAACAATAACAAACAGTCTCATGATAGACTAAATTTTATAACATGGGTATAACTAATACTGATGCACAAATTAATTACCTCACATGATCATATTACAAAAGGGTAGACCCAGATAAATCATATAATAATAAAAACAAGTAGAAATGAAAAAAGTCACACGAAAATGGTATATGTAATCCATAATTAAATAGAATAAGTTGTATAATATTATTCATTTAGAATAATAATAGTTTTAAAAAAATTATTAAAAATGGTCCATTTTTATTATAAATCATTTCATATAAACCAACATTACAGCATCCACACCAAATCATTGAGTAAAATATGAAAATATTGAATATAATCACTATTCACTAATGCTTACCTCATCAACAGAGTTGAAATAATGAAAGAAAGAATGAAATACAAGAACTAACAAATTTATATGATATGAAGACATTACCCATGATTGTCATTAACATCATAACATCAACTAATCTTAAAACACCAATAAGTAAAAATCCATATCACTCATCTATATTAACATGCACAATAATATACATTTCTAGACTAAACAGTACTATGATGTCAATGATATACATAGAGGATCTCTAGCATAAATATACAAAAAAAATGATGAATGTACCATGAAACACTAATACATAAACTCAAATAAAGATATTAATGATCATTAATAGTAATATGAAATAATAATTAGAAATCCTATTGTAACACCTGACATCGTTACATGTTATGAATTTCAGAGGATGTCAACCTTTTTGTCTGGTAGGATGATCATTTAGATAACTGGGTGTTGAGCCCATAAAATTCCAATTTTAAAGTCATGATAAAGTGTTTCTAAACTGGATTGTAATCTTGGTGGGATGATTAGGGCATGAAAATTAATAATATGAGGATTTGAGTTGATATGGCTATAACTGTAGCTGTAGATTAGCTAGTAGGGAAATATTTATCCCCTTTTCCATATAGTACTTTCATGACATAATCATTTATAAATTAAAAAAAATTAACTTATACAATTTCTTATTATGTAAAGAATTTATAAAATTCAAATGCCATAGTTTTGATATATTTGATACATATGCAATAACCTATTTCATTTAAAATAATATTAATAACGATAACAATTGATAGTATAGTCATTTTATATTGACCCTTACTATTAGTATATATTAAATATTTTGATAATTTTAATTAACACAGAATGAAGAAGTGGTGGAATCTATACATAAGATGGTAACCTATGTAGCCAATTTATCTGAGCATCTATGAGAGGTGGCATCACTGAGATTTTCACATGACCATGCAAGAAGTTGTGATTTATGAAATAAATCATGATTTAAAACATTTATGGGATATGTTCAATCTCATATATATCATAAGAAAAATCATGTTAATTAAACCACTCCAAGACTGTGTCACCAAAAAACACCTTACCTTTATGGAATATCCTTATGGAACAGGTGGTTATGTATATAGAACATAGTAATATGGTTTTTTATATTTTCTTTTAATAAAATAATTATTATATTTTTCTCTTTTTAAAAATTACTTTATGAAGTATTATATAATGAAATTTATAAAAATTAGTGTTTTTCAGGGAAAAAATTGTTTTTTAAAAATATACAGTTTCAAATAAGTAATTAATTTGATAAATTCAGTATTTCTAAAATAAATGGTAATTTAATTAAATTTTATTTAATTATTATTTAAATATAAATGATAAAATAATTTAATAAAGTCCAATGTAATATATATATATAGGCTAAATCTATCTTGTTTCCAACTCATATGTCACCATCTCCTTATTTATTACAAATATACTATCTCTAGATGATAACATTCCCTCCACATATACCCTCCCTCACTCATGATTTTCCTCTTCTTATCCTATATTTTCTACTAAAAATCAATTCCTCCAATCTTGCTTAGAACTGCTCATTATTCTTCGGACATGGAATTCTAATCCCTTTACCACCACTCAAAGGTTAAAAATGAAAATCTATTCATGAGACAACACATCCAAATATTTCTTCATCTTCAACCACCATTACCTATTTTGTCTGCCACTACTGCTAGGTTACATTTAAAAATTGATTCCTCCATCATTGCTTCTGAGTACCTGTGACACTTCGACCACATTATTTTTCTCTCTCAACCAACTCTTTTGAATTAGCTATGAACATCAACTCTTAAATTATCTCATCTGACAGATCCTTCAACTTCGACCACCATCACCTCCACCTTCTACCACCACATTCGGGTTAATGATGAAAACCTAGACCTCCATCCTCCCATCAGATTATAGATATATCCTCAATCACATTTTCCTCCTCCATCTACTACCACTCTACTTATCTCCAATACCTACTCCTCCATATCACTAGTTCCCTCACATTAACATTTGGTTCCCATCCCAGAATTCATTCAATTTTTTACTTCACTATCAATCATTGTGGACGATGCCAGCCAACCTCTTCACAAACCCATTTACCATCACTAAAACCTTATTCAGTGATCCTACATATCTAGATCATTGCAATATGTATGTTCATCGAATGAAATGGAAAATTTATCCCTTTTATCCATCATGATTTACTTGTAGTAAAATATAATTTAATGAAACATTTATACTATACATCTCTTATTAGGATACTCCAACTACCCATATTCTGGTTCTTCTCATCCATTGTTTCTTCAACTATCATTCATAGAAGTATTTTTGTTGATTACCTTAATGAATCAAAGTCTTCTGAATTCCCATCCTTTGTATCAAATTCTATTCAATATAAAATTTTCCACAGTCATCCGTGTATATTTATTATATATTTCATTGATGTTAGTATAATTGTTATCTATTACATGCACAGTAGAATAATTATTTGTGGTTACATGATATAATATAAGAACTCTAGTCATAGTACTGATTGACATGACTATGTTTAACACCTTTTTTATTACATAAAAATATACAAAATAAAAAAAATGAAATCCTCATCGATATATAGAGAGGTAAGGTTTCAAAGAAGAATATTAAGGAAACAATGAAGAAGAAGTTATCTAATTTGAATTTTGTTCACCAGAAACTATTATGTTCTTTATCATTCAAACAACATATATATATACTGTATTTTCACATTAATAGGTTTATGATATCTAGAAAATATTAATGTTACTAAACCTATGACACCAAATTGATGCACACAAAGAAGAACATTATTTACATTATCACCTATTCCCCCTAATGGTATACACATTGCCAATACATTGTGTTTTCTTTCATTATACAAAAAATAATTTAATGGTAAAATTATCCTTTTAATGTCTAAAAATATATATTTTTACTATATTCTTACTATTACAGGTTAAATAACTATAGAAAATAGTTTTATTGAAAAACCTCTAATAAAAACCAACTAAAAGAATATATGAACACACATTCCATTATCACTTTATCGATCAATGGATAGTTCCTTTTTATATGTATATAAAAATTAGTTTCCTTTCATATTTTAAAACAAATAACCATATATTGGTATAATATATCATCTCTCTTTCTAATATTCCATTAACAATGTTCTAATCTTTCATCATTATCAGCTGGAACAAACAAGTGAAGAAATTGAACGGATACCATGGTACAACATAGTCTTTCATTCATTGATCGTGTTTTTGTTGTACTATCATTAACTAAGTGGTTATTATATTAGCCATGTATTAAAAAATTTACTTTTTCTTCTTTAATGTTACAATGATTTACTAAATTAATTCATTAAATACATGAATTTTCCCCAATCATTCATGAATATTCCTTGTAGTTTTCATTGATGTTTTTATAAATGGATCTAATTATATTCATATTGGACATACTATTTTAAATACACAAATTTTTTAATATTTCAATATATTGATAAAATATTTAACTAATATAATATAATCCATATTCATTCAAGAATCAAAATTTAAATATCCAAATTGTTATGTTTTCCACCATTTTTGTACAACTGTGTGTCTTTATAGACACTAGAGATCCCGATCTTTCCAAAAGTTGTTTTATCCTCATTTTTTGAAAAATATTTCTCCTATATAGATGATTTAGTAAATATATATTTGTATGAAATTTACAAACCATATTACAATACACAACTTTTCTAATTCACTAATTACGTCATGTTGTTCTTTTGCAGTAGCACTATATCTTCATCTATAATTATTACAAGGATTGATATTTATTTTTTTCTACCATATCAAAGCATCCTCTAGTTTCAGAATTCCTATCTTATTTCATCTAGTATAAAACTTTTCCTCATTAATTCATACCATATCATTGTACATTTCATTAATGTTTTAATAAATGTAGTTGGTTACATGCATTGTGGACATACTATTTTCTATCACACAATATAATATTCTCTAAGGTATATCTGATTATTTTATAAATATAGCTAATAATTTTAATATTTATGGAGTATTTATGATTTTTATGCCTTCTGTTTCTGTAATTGTCAATATGAATTAACTTATCTTTCATTGGAGACTACTACGACAACAAAAAATAACATGTTGTAGGAGACATATTAATATTTACTATAACAATTTTCACAAATGAAGATTCATTCCCAATATGGATCATTTATATTCCAAAAATAAATGATCATATTCTCATAATTATTCCCCGAATACATTTAATTGAATATTTCATACTCATATTCATGAAATAATGTCAATAAATGGAAACACAGATATAATAACAATCATTCCATTATCAACTTCCTCTTAAATTAGTTCATTTATTTAATGTTTACCAATACATTTGTTTTTGCAGTTTCCAAAAAATCCCAATTTGCATGAAATGATAAAATTAAAATTCACTTTTTTATTGTGACTAAAGAATGTGTTAATACACCAAATGTCATTTTATAGATCAAACAATCCCAAACAATGGAAAAATAATATGTTTTGACATGTTATATTGAATTGTAAGTATAATGTTACTTTATTACAATAAACACATTAGTGAATATATAAAACTTGTATTCAACCATTAACTACTAATTTATAACTCATGATACCTTTGGAGAATAATGTATTTATTGTGAAGTAATCAACACATTCCTCAGTGGAACTATATGTACAACTCATTCTAGTAAACAATGTATTAATTTTGTGTTCAATTTTATTTCTTCCCCATTTCACTTTAGTTATTTATATTTTATAAGATTTATTATTCCCTAATATAAATCTCATTATTTTATAAATAAAATTTAATATTACTGGATTATTATTAATTTTCTAGGACTTTTTTTCTTCAATTGACACAATTTATTGACAGCAATTTTAGTGGGTATACTAAGGAAACAAAAAAAGGTTCTAATAGACATATTAATATTAACTTTAATTCATTTATAAAATTACGATTCATTCACTTTATTAATTTATTTTCATTAATAAATTAATGGTTCTTCTTATCATAAACACTCATTGAATACATTTAATGGAATGTCATGTATTCTTATATATGAAATAGTGTCAGTCAATGAAATCACGGATATAGGAATAGAAAAAGCTTTACCATCTGGATATTTCAATATAATTTTTATTTTAAGTGTACTAATACAATTATTTTTGTAGTTTTAAACTAATAATAATGAGCAGTACATGATAAAAATGTAATTCCATTTTTTAGACTGATGAATGTGTTAATACAACATCCTCTTTTTCTACATCAAACAATTGATAAAATGGATAGATACTCTGTTGTGACATGTTTTATATAATTATAAGTATAATGTTACATTATTACAATGAATAAATTGGTTCATATATAAGGATTCTATAAGCCTATTGAATGATTCTTTATTACTCATGATAGCTTCATGGAATGATGTAGATATTATAAATGAATTCACACTTTTCTGAGTGTCATCATATGTTCAACTTCTTCTAGTACTCAATATATTCAGTTAATGTTTAATATTATTTCTTCTTTAGTTCACTATAGTTATTTATGTTTCCAATGAGTTTTTGAAGCAATATTATCTTTTTTCCCTTATTAAATTTTTATAAAATCACATCAACCTTTTTCTATTAACCCATAGTAGGTATGATCATAAGGTTAAGGGTATCAAATTAGAGTATTTTGTCATGGTAATCCAGAAAGTCTATAATAAATATGTTGTTAATTTATTGGGTTTCCATGATGAATTGTGATTAATTATAAAATTTTAAACTAACATTAATTGAACTCTATGAATTATAAACTACTTTATTTCATGTTATATGTTTGAGTGAAAATGTTCTTATATTTTAATTTTGTTAACTAAGTATACTAACATACTAGTTACTCCGCAACAATAGAGGTTCGTGGTAAATTTTTGTGAAGATAAAATTCTAAAACTCTCAATTGGGAATTAATTATGAAACAAAAAAAATACAAACCAACATAAATCAAAAATATAACTCTTTTTCTACCATGATCAACATTGTTGACACAAATTAATAAAATAACAAAAAATCTATATTAATTATATGATTTTGAGATGATCATGTGAATTTTTATTGTAGGATATGATGGGGTATTGAGTTATATTATTTTTTTTCCTCCATAAATCAGTTCATAAATAGGGGTTGTATACGAGAAAGATCTAGGGAAATATATATAAACATTACTATATAAAGATATCTCTCCCATACTCCCACCATCCCTCATAATCTAAAACTATCACAACCCATTCATGTACATATATCAGTTCACTATCTTTTTTTCCATGATACACTCATTAATATGATAATTCTAGTCATGATAAGTAATTTTATTTAGTTACTGGTTTGAAATAATTGTTTGAAATTTTATTCAATAAAAAAATAGATCTTTTGACAAAAAATACTAATAACATACATCCACACACATGTATAAATAAGCTTTAGTTACTAAAAAAATAAACACACACAGACACACACATTTTATATTTAGACCTTATAGAATGAAACCTCACACACACACACAGACACACACACAGAGAGAGAGATATATATATATATATATATTAAATTTCTATATTAAATTTTACAACAAAATTATATTTTAATATCATGAATTTATATTTCATACTATTTAATTTCAATAAATTAATAAGTGCTATAACTACTTAATTTTTAAGTTTCTTACTCATTTTGTTGTCACCTTTATCATATCATCAAATTTATGAACAATTATATAGTTCATTAACAGTAGGATATATATATTTGAACTTTTATGTACACATTTCAGAAGAGAAGCACTATTTTTTCAAAATTCATGCCACTGATATAAAATAATAACTAACCAAATTTCAAATAATACATATCAAAATATAAATATACTTTACTGAATTTTTTAATGATTTAAATGTTTTTTTGTTTTTAATGAAAATTTTCAATAGAAAAAATACATAGAATGACTGTATTAAATAAAAAATATTCATCATGTTTGAATATGGATATTTTTTTATTGTAGTTTTATTTCTCAATATTGAACCACCAATTTGTTGGATGTAAGTATTGGATTAGAAGGGTTTCATGCAATATGGACCATTTTCATACTCACTCATCCTCATATACATTCCTTTATCATGGATTTTCACAATCATTATTCATTCTATTCAGACTCATAATAGATTTTTATTCTATTCTCTGACTTTTTTTCCTTGATAAGATCACGGAATAATTTATATTAAAACTATTTTCTTTCTATAAAATGTTTCTTTAGAAATAAAATCATCATAATTTTTTTTCATATTGACTATATTGATATGAATCTTACTGATTGTTGTGAAGTGAAGGTGGAATAAGGATCTATCAATTACTATCCCAATTTTATATCATCATTTCTTATTAACCATATAATCGAAAATATTTTTAAATGAAGCAAAGATCATCAGTAATGAATCACATTTTTCATATCAAAGGTCTTGGTCCTGTATATAGGGAAACATGGTGAAGTCACACTATGGTTTTGAGAATTACACCATTATAGAAGAGCAGAGCAATGGAATATTTTTTACCAATGGAAATTTATGAATTAGTTATATCACTAAAGTTGTTATTTTTATTATAATTATCATAATTTGAATTATCCATTTGAATACATTTTTAATTAATTTGATTTAATTCCATATCATTAAACTAAAATAATTTTTTTTACAATCTAATGACTTTACTAAATGTTTTACACTATATGATTTCCAACAAATTTATCATCATGTATTGCATTATTATATATAACTTATTTCCCAGTATTTTTCCCACATGTATTATCACGGTTATTATTCGACAACACTAAACCCATCATTAAGGATATGTGATATACTGTAGAAAATTCCCATACCACTGATGTAGGGATTATAATAACATGTTTATATTTACCACTATCTGTCCTAGAAACACATCAAATACCGTTAAAAATAAAAGCTTCTTTTACATAAATCATCTTTTTTTTCAGAATGAAACATTTTTTTGTAAACACATTGTTTTGTCTTCTTAGTTTTAAACAAATTGTTTTATGGTGAGAATAAAAATTTCTAATCTCATATATCTTTATGAATTTTATTTTTTTATTTTAAATTTATTAAAATAAATTTATTTTATTTCAATATTGTAAAAATAAACATTCATTCCATTTTATTATTTTCATTTATTTTTTGTAATATTATGTTGATATCTCAAAAGGTTCTAACTATTTCAATATTTTCTACCACTAACTTTTATTTCAAACATGTTTTTAATAAATGTTAAATTTTAAATTTTAAAAATATGAATTCATCTAAAAAATAAGAGTGTATTTATAGCTCCATGTGAATGCAAGGGTGATGTACTAGTTTTTATAAATTTCAAAAAGTTGTTAATATCATAAAAATAAAAATATTCAGTAAATATTGATTTTATGTAATGGTAAAAACTATAAAATTTTCAAAATTATTTCATTAATATAAATAATAATATTAAAATCACTAAGTATAAATTATCAAATGATGAATTTTTTTTAATTTTCAAATATTATAAAATTTTATTCAAAAATTAAATACTGATCATATGAATATATGATCAGTATTATTAAATCCAAATGTTCGAGAAGTTATTAATTAAATTTCATAAAATTAATCGATAACCAAATATATATTTATACATTAAAATTATGTGTTCTTGAATTGTTTTTTAAAGAATAATAAACAATTAACGAATCCTCCAACATCATTATTATATTTTAATGATTTAAAACCAATTATTTATAAATATGACACATTTCCACATCACCTAGGGTATTATTTTAAGGATTTTAGTTCTTTGAATTATAAAATACATTAAACCAATCCTACTTTTCATAAACAATGTCAAACTCATTATATGGTTCTTGGTTTTGATTATTTTTTTATATAGACTCAAAAACCTATGTTTAAAAATTAATAAGGAATTCCAAAATATTTTTTGATAAATACCCACACATCCTCCCAATTTTATTTCTATCACTCTATTTATAATAATTAATTTGACTTTCAATTTTTTATGATGTTATTGGTTTAGAAATATACCATTTACTATTATTATGATTAACATGTAATGAGATAAAGCCTTTCACTCTCATAAAATCATTCTATGAACCTTTATATACATAAATTTTTTTGTTGAAATTATGCTTTTATTTCCATGCCATACTTTTGTTTTGTGAACACCCATACCCATTTCCACTCAAGGGTATTAAACTAAATAGACATATCATTCCTTGATTGGGTATATCAAATTATGGAACCAAAATTTTTTAATCATGGGATTAAATGTGATTAAATAGGTAATAAATTTGTTATCAACCAAGAAAATAGATTAGTGTACATGATAAGTATGTGATGACTGAATCCAGAATTATATATCCATCTAATGCATTGAGTGATATTTTTAACGAATGAGATATTATTTATTGTACTTGGGAGTTTATCTTAAGCACACTATGTTATTATTTACTTATGATTAGTATTGAATTATTCTTATTATTTCATGTTTAATATATTTTCCACATTCCAATACTTTTTTTATGTTATCATATTATATAATGATTCGATGTTCATGTTTATAACACAAACCCATTTTGTGTCTCCTTGATATTCCAATTAACTAGAATGATTTAATTTTATCATAAAATGATTTTATTAATCTATAATTTTGACTTATAACTCACAAATTTATTATTTATATCTCCAGGATAACACATGTCGTATTTATAGATCTGTGAAATAGAATGGAACATTTTAATACTATTGAATAATAACATTACAACCACACTTGATGTTATTATTTTTTATATTTAATAACCGAAATACATTTGGCCACATGATATTTTGGATTGTATTTTGTTTATATTTATATATTAAATAATGAATTAGTTTATATTGATGATATGGGTTTTCAATGATGGTATCAATGAATTGTTAAGTTACATTTCGGGATAATGATTACAAAACCATAGTAAATTCATAGGGTTCAAATAAAACATAGGAAACCCCCCTAAAATTTAGTATATTATAGTTTAAGTGGCTTCTAATATGCCTAATCTATATCTGGATAGTATATGTGGATTTGGATTCATAATAGTTTTACATTAGGGCAATAACACTAAAAAGGTAAAAAGAGGAATGAATCAATCATCACCTAGTGCACAAAAAAATATTAATTGGTGAAAACCAGGTTTGAAAATACAAGGATAAATTATATGGTAAACTCTTAGGATATTTACATACCATTAATAAGGGAATAAAAATTCCCATAATATTTTACATTAGATAATATATCATGGGAAATGTCGATTGAATCCTAGAAATTCATAGATTATGAAATTTGTGTAGTTTATAATTTTTACATTGAATTTATATAGTTTAAAATATATATATTTAATAGTACAAACATTATCTTCCCAAATATTACCTTTATTTTAGTTAATGGATTCGAATGTGATTTAGAAAGTCGCTAACTTATGTGATGAGGAATGTAATGGCTATCCAAATAAGAATCCCAAAATATTAATTGATGGAATGAAGAACTTCAAGTTCAGAAATTTTATATTAAATAAATTTCCCGATAATAACAGCAATCAAGGGGGAAATTGAAATACTCCTAATAAATCGAAATTTACAGTTGTGGACATTAGGAGACATGTCCTACAACATTAAGTGGATATTATGATCCTTTAATCATTGATCAATCGGTCACCCCATTGAAAAGTTCTTATTTGACAACCATTAATGCTTTGGGAAAGACAAGGTTTATGATGGTTATTTATAATATGGTTGGAGAAGTTTATTAATGATGGATGTTGAGAAAAAATATAATTTTATGGTGGAGATTAACGTGGTGGTCAATAAAAAATTCAAGAAATTATTTTTTAAAATATATTTGACACATACTCTATGATTAAAATCGATGATGGATTTCCTTAGGCTAATAAAAAAATGACAAATCCATTGTAGTGTGTGAGGAAATATTTGATGGAATTTCACAATACACCTACACCTTTATAAACTCCACAAATATTAATTTTGACTACTTATTTGGTGGGATAAATCCATGTCTAAAAAAATTATTGTCATTTCATGACATTAAAAAAAATAATTAAGTTTTTTATGGTGTCCTCATAGTGGAACTTATGCTCTGGGAATCTAAAGTGTCACATTGGTCTGGATATTGAAAGTGTAGAATATATTTTCTTTTAGCATATACAATGGGGATATCATAAGGGGTCAAAAAAGGAAAAACCCCATTTATCAATATTATGTGAAGAGGAATCCAAACAATTTTCAAATGGAGACAAGGATATACATCAGGTGTTGGATGGAAGGTCCAAAATAGTGTGAATTCACACAAGATAAACCATACATTGTGATGGATGAAAGGAATGCTCTATTCATGACTCAACCTGTTGTGTAATGTTCTGAATACAAGGGTTAAAAAAATATGATAATATTTTCAATAGGAAAAGTAATTTTTAGGATAAATGAAACTCAAAAAATAATTCCTATATAGTAAGGGAGAGTTAATTCCATCACAAATATTGAGTTTGATCTTGATAAAGAAGTGGGGATAGATATACTAGTTATTCATTCAACAACATCGAATGTACTACTTGATTCTAGTTGTATACATCGTTTTATATAATTCCTATTTTTTATAACCATTTCAACACTAAAAAATGTATAAATGTAGACCTATTTTTGAAAATAAACAATGAAGAAAATATTTCATCCCAAGTATATAACTTCTCCCATATCCATATTTTCAATATAAACATCCAAGTGACTCTTTTTATACATCCTTGAGTTAAATTTTATTCAGTTCATAGTATGGATTTTAATTCTTCATTATAGACAAAATAAATTTTTAAGTGAATTGAATATCTATCTATATTATGAATCCCTATATGATTCTATAAAATTGAAAAGAGGTGGATGAATATCAATAGGTATCATCATCTTAATAATGGATATATTTTCATTATTTTTATGTGTATATAAATTAATTTATTAAGACAAAAAAAATATAATCCTTGAATAGATTCCCATTGTAAGATAATATACTAATGTGATTCCTTAATACGTTCTTGGTCTTCCTCTAATACATTATTTTGTGTTCTTATTCAAGAATAAATCATAGGTATTCCAATATCAAATACTTCATATAGAATGTACACTGCTGAACATAAAGTGTTTAAGATGAAACTATTAGAGAATATTGATAAATGGTCTAAATGCCTAGGTGTTTCACTGTGGGGTTCACAAGTCCTTTTCATTATAATGAAGGATGGGTAATTACACCTCTATGTTGATTATCATGACCTAAACAAGATAATGATAACAGAATATACTTTCTCATTTATTGATGACTTATTTTACTAGATACATAGATCACAGTGCTTCTATAACGTGTATCATTGATATAGATATTAATATATAATGGTGAAGAAATATTATATTTCCAAAATTTCGTTTTTCAAACTGTATGAGCACTAAAATTTAATAGTTATTCTATTTTACACACTAATGATCAATTAATCATCATGTACATAATGAATATAGTTTTTAGGAATTATCTTAGAAATCATTTGACAGTCATTGTAGATACTATATTTTAATAATTTAAAAGTAAGGAGGAATATTAGTATCATTTGAATGTTTTACTGAATACCTTGAAAAAGTAAAATTAATATGTGAAGTGTAACAAAAATTTGAATTGGATTGGTTATGTAATGTTACTATGGAATTGTATCACAAATAAAGGGATATCTATGGATCCTTCAGAAATAGAGGAAATTGAATTATGTCCCAGAATAATAATTGTGTATAGGTCCATACATTCTTTTGATTAGCTGGGTACTATCATAGGTCTTTGAGAAACGTATGTTGATTTTATGGCCCACTATCCAAGATAAATCAGTTGGGAGTGATGTTTTTCTAGAATGATTAATATGAGGAAATATTTAATGAATTTAACATGAGGAAAATCACTATACCTATTTTCACATTACCTACCAGTGGGGAAGAAATTGTGATATAGACAGATTCATCCAAATAGTGATTGGGATTTACACTCATGAAATTGAAAGAAGTGATAACCTCTAAATCTCACTAATTATACATCCATTATAAAAAAAAACAAAAGTCTTATATTTGGTTTAAGTGATCTTCATATTAATTATTTGTGGAAATTATCTATATGGGTAAAGGTCAGACATATATACATATTATAAAATCATTATGTATATATTCACAAATAATGAGATCAATTTGAACTAATGAACCTAGATAGAGATGATAAAGAATTATGATTGTTCATTACATTACCATAATAGGAAGGAAATTTTGTAGAATATTATCTTAGTATAGTGGTTCCCGAAACCCTATCAGTGATTAAAATTTTGAGGGATCCAATCTATTTAGACATAAAAACAATGGACATGAGAATAAAAAAGGATATTCGACCTTACTTTTTCAAATAATATATCAACCATCCATTTTTTTGATTAATAAGATGGCCCAAATATATTATGTTAAGCTATAGAAAAACATAGTTCATGTTCTGTAGTTCAAATTTGTTAAATATAGAGTTATAATGTTTTGATCACTTATTTTTTCACATAAGTACTAAAAATAAAGAGGGAACTTCGTGATAATAGGAATAGATCGACATTCCCTGTTCATCTAGGATGATTTAATATGCATAGATATTAGAAGAGAAACTTATACTATGATAAAATAAATGGGGAAATTTCGTAATATATATCAGGGATCTTGGTATTTGAATAAGTCCAGGATGATAGAATGATGTCAAAGGGTATGCTGAATCCATTTACCATAATAGAATAAAAACTAATATATAAGATCGTATTTCTTTCTAGTAATTTATATTGCATATAAAGGAAATAACTTCATCAGTTAAGTATACAATAACCTTATAGTGCTATCTCATTACATTAATATAAAGGAATATATCTTTATTAACCAAATTATAGTGATATTAAAAATAAAGTTGGTTAGATTGTATAGTGTACCAAACTCTGCTATATCTGATCAAGATCATAGGTTTACCAAATGGTTCTAGAGAATCCTTCAATAAGATTTTGATAAAGGGATATGTCTCTGCACTATATATCACCCTTATATGAATGGTAAACTTTAGAGAACCATTAAAATTCTAGACGATATGATGAGATTGTGTTAAATGGATTTACAATGATTTTGGGACCAACCCCTTCTCTAGTGGAGTTATCATATGAAAAATATATTCAATTATAGAATTTAATTGGAACATTATGAAGGTCTCTATGGGACGTGTTTTCAAACTTCTTCCTGATGGGATGATGTTAGAGGGAATAATATGATAGGGCCATATATTATCCATGAAATGATAGAGAAGGTTCAAACCATTTAGCATCATATGATATCCATGGAAAACCAACATTAAATCTGTATCAATAGTCACCGATGAGACTTGGAGTGTGAAGTTAGAACAAGGTTTCTATTATATATCATTTTGAAATAATTTCGTGATGTTTTGAAATAAGTGAAAGTTCTGTTCAAGAAATATCCTACCCTTTGATATCTATATTCATATTTTAGTGGTGGAATATAAACTAGAACTCTCACCTAATGTATCTCACATATATTATTTCTTCTATCTATCGCTATTTTGGATATACACACCAGACCCCTCACATGTGTTGAATCTTAAGGTGGATCTTTTGGTGTATGATATTCAATATGAGGTCCAACAGGGGAAGATATGAGATCACATATATAATTATATAAAAAATAATAAAACTCACCTTGTCAAATTTATATGGATGAATATCATGTTTGAGGATGAAACATAGAAAATTGAAGAGTTAATGAAACACAAGTACACTATTTTGTTTTAGATCATGAAATGAAATTTCATGGGAGAAATTTATAAAGGGGGTGAAATGTAATGAACCAAACCTTTATAAATGTTGTTCCATTTTTAAACCAGTAAAATCTAAATAAGTAATGAATTTAGATAAAAAAGATGTAGTAATTTGGTAAATTTAGACCATTAAATGATATATCATGTCATATTTAACAGGCCATTAAGATTTATAACTATTTATAATATAAAATTTGATTAATGAACATTAATATTAGTCAATATTAGTGATTATGATAAATACAACATAAAAAATTAATGGAGGGATTTCCCTAACTAGTAAGATCATACACCATGAAGCCTATTTTTTAGAGTTTACGTGGTAGGTGGACTCACTTGGATTTTCCATTTCCCATGACCAAGAAAATTATTAACAGCTAAAGAAAAGTGACACTATCTATCAAAGATGTTCAAGATTACTTATATCACATTCCAAATGATATTATCTAAACCATTGTAAAAATGTGCCACCATCACATTACTCACCATTAGTGATTACACATGTTAAAGAAGAAGTTATGTTTCCAAAACCCAGTAATATATTTTTTATATTTTATTTTAATAATATGAATTTTATAGTTTCTAATTTTATAATTAATTTATAAATAAAATTATAATGGGGTTGATGATAATTATTTTTTAAAATTATGAAATAAAATTGTTATTTTTGTGAAATATATAAACTCAAATAATATAATATTTTTTTTAAATCAAATATTTTATTAAATAAAACTTATTTAAATAAAATATTATATAATAATTATTTAAATATAAATTGTAAAATAATATAATTATGTTCAACATACTTTTCATAGTAGTCATAATGTATTTAACATCATAAAAATTGTAATTTTTAAAAAATAATGTTTTTATTTATATGTAAAAATTTGCATATTTCCAAAATTATATTTTAAAATAAATATTAATTTTTAAATTTTTATGTTGAAATAATCCAATGGTTAATTGTTCATTACATTCTTTGAATGTCATATTTTTTGGTAAAAATTAAACATGGTATAAATATATGTTATGTATTATGGAACTATAATGGAAAAAGGTGATGTAATACCTTCCATAAAAGGTATCGAGAGAAAAGTTTTTATTTATCGTATAAAATAATTTATTTTCGATATTTTTTATTTTATAAACCCTTTATAAATCCTATGAAATATATATTATATTTGAATGGTTTAACATTAAATATTTGTAAACACTACTCACCAACACATCTTGAAAGGTGTTAATTTATGGATTTCTATACTTTATCTTATATAATTCTCAAATACTGAAATTTTTTAAAAAAAACATGGCCTAAAAATTGTATGGTTTGTTGTTTTTATTAATTTTTCATATAAATTTCAAAACATATATTTTTAAATTCATATTGAATTCCTCCCTATTTTTTGAAAAATATAAACCAATCCTCCCACTCCTTTTTAATCAAACCCCATTGTGTATGATGTTACTCCACCTATACCTCTATAAATCCCTCCATTGTAATTCCAAATATCATCAGCAACTCCCCACAAGATTTAAGAGGCACCCTCTCAAGGTAAGGGTCCTCTCCCTTCCATTTTAATTTCATGTACTCTCGTTGTATTAGGACATTTTATTTTCATTTATTAATATTTTAATGCGTCTCTACACAATCATTTTATTTTCCTATTTATTCCCATGTAATTATATACATCCTATAACCCTTACTAACCTCTTATATGAATCTTTATGAACACCCATTATGCTACCAAAATGTTTCCCTAATTTTCAATGTGAAATGTTTTTATTCTAATTTTACATCATTGTTTCTACTTATTGGTTTTAGACTAGATAGATTAATGATACATTAATTGAGGAAATACATGTGTGTAACCCACACAACATAATTGTCAGTTAAAATTGATTAAATAAATTGTTATGTTGTCAAATAATTCTGCCACACTAAATAATTTATATGATATGATGTCATAGGTGGGCCAAAAATTATATTGCTCTCCAATGATTTTAGTAAAATTTCATTAGAATGAGATAACATTTATGGTGCATGTAGGGTTATCCTAAGAACACTATGTTTTAATTTACTGATTATTTAATTTACTTAATCTCATGATGTCATGTTTTATGTGGTTTCCACATTATAATAATTAGATTATGTTATCATATCATATCATTAATCAATGTTTGTGTTTTTTATTCTCACAGATTTTATTTCACCCTGATATTGCTACTAAATAACATACAATAAATTTATTGTGTTCTGATTTTATTATCATTTTACTAGGCTTAATGTCTCACCACTTTCTTTTGTAAACTACTAGGTTATCATATGATGTATTAGAAGATCAATGGAATGTAAGGGAATGTTCTTATTCCTTTCAATACATTCATTATAACCATGTTTCAGGTATAATTTTCAATATATAATTCCCAAAATTCACTAGGGGTCATGATATTTTAGGATTTTATTGTGTGTTGATTTATGTATTAAATAACTTATTATGATGTATTAATGATATAATTCATCATATGTACTGACCAAGTAGCGGGTGGGCCAAAATTTGGTGGTCAGTAGACCACTGGATGCACAGTGGGAACACATGGAAAAGGTTATGTTGGGGTTATTTAGAAATTTACCTACTGATACCATCAATATTTTTATGCTCAGCTCAATTTTTTTGGGCGATTTAGTTGTGCACATCTCAACTCCACTATAATTCCCATAACACCAGAAGCCCAGATTCAGTGCATTATTACATATCATTGGCATGATTATAAAAGATCAAGTCTCTAATGACCGATTAGTTTAGTAGACTTGGATGTACTAGATACAATCATAATGTTTACATTATATCATGAAATGGAAAACTACCACAACATTGTTTCCATAGAAAACATTGAGACCCCATATACTATCCTTACTGGTCAGTCATAATATAAATCTTTGCATCATGGGAAAAATAAAACATATCAATGGGTGGGCTCAGAGACCCAGTAAATATAAAATTATAGCGGAAAGATTCATAAATAAGAATAAACATTTAAGGTAGTGTATAAGACTAAAAAAAAGTCTATTAGACGTTAACTTCAGAATAAAATGGAAAAGATAAACTCAAATAATTCTATTTAATTATTCACATGAATATTCTAATAGTGTAATAATCACTTACAATATCAATAATCACATTCATAACGATGGAATGCATAATACCAGAGTATCATAACCACATATTCTAGGCCTTGTGCCAAGATTAAAAATAATATTTTTTCAAGGCCATGTACCAAGACACTAGTTTGTCTCATGAGACATACCAATGCATCACAGAGCTATAGCAGGTTCCACCCATCACTTACCAAGTCCAATGAATTCCTCATATGAACAGGTTTTAACACAACATAATCATTCGTATTAAAACTAGCATATGAAATGTCAATAATTTATCCATACACCATTAATGGTATAAAAATAACACATCTATAGTCAAACATATCACAAAACCTTGAATACAATATGGATGTCTAATAATAAATCAACTTCTAATAATCTTACAATCCATCAAAGGATCATGACATATATAAATCAAAACTATTTGAGAGAAATATCTCTTTTTTTTAAATCATTTAGAAGTCACATAATTATAAAATAAATAATTTACCTTGAAAATATTTTTAAAACATTTTAAGGAAATCATCGACGATTTTATAATGGTAGAAAATAGACGCATCCTCTTTATAAGTTAAAAAAATACATCCGTACCTTATTTCTGTCGAAAATGTTAAAAATGACATTATTTGGAAAATGACAAGAATATTCCTTTATAAACATCTGATAAAAAGTCAGAAAAGGGTATAAATGACATTATCCCATAGTCTGTAAAATTGTAATAATGATTTGAAATACTTTTTTAAGAAACATGGATGTGGATGATAAAGAGGTCCGAATAGATAATTACGTATAAACAATCTCGGATAATGAAGAGATAGTGAAATAAACCCTTACTGATTTGGTCGCATACAAAAAATATGCCACATGAAATAAGGATCATACAATGAAGATGTAAATACTCATAAATTAATGTATATTACACAAAGTGTACAATCATTGGAAGTACATACACCACACAAGGAAAATAGTTACAATATATCATGAATCTCACGGGAATAAAAAGTGAGATGAAAACTCCTTACCACGGCGTAATCAATCGAGTTTTATGACCATAAGATAATATCCATTAAATTAATCATAGAATACAATTAATATAAAAATAATCATGATAATATATATCAAATTTCAGTACACAATACACCACGTTCAATAAATTAGTGGCAAATAATGGAAATCACACGGAATTAAAAGTGAGATAAGAAAACCCTTACCTTGTACTTTTCCATGGTCTACAGTAGTTTAATCTCCTGTATAAAGGTGAAATAATTGTTATTATATTATAAAATAATTATATAAATTAATATGATATCATATATGATCTTTTAACATTTCTTTGTTAATAATATCTTAGTATTATCATCATTTTAGGTGTTAACGAATTCATTTTCCTTTATATTCATTGTTATGTGAGTCATATTGTTTATGGATGGGATGTATCATAATCATATAAAGAATTATATCAAGTCTCTAAACATTATTTTTAATCATAAAATGAAAATTATTCTTGAATGGATACGATGGGGAATGATTCTCATCACGTTCGTGGAGAGGGTAATCCGTACGTACCCACGAGCGACAATATAATTCGTTTGATTTTAAAATAATATATAATTGGATGGTATATAATATATATACATAATGATTATAATGTTATATTTATTATATACATTAATTATGCATCATTACTATACCCATCCAAATAATAATGTATGGAATAACAATTACACCACGACGTGGAGAGGGTAAGTCGTACGTACGCACGTATGGTGACATGTGATTTAAAGGATGGATAGAATAATGAATATGGATGTACCATATTCAAAATAACATCATAGTATATAGAGTATATTGGAGTTATTTTTTTAGAATGGAAACAACAAATAAAGAGGAATTGGAAGAAGAAATGAACTTGAAAGTGGTGATGAAATATTTACCTCTTCTCCTGGTTCTTGCTTTTGATTTGATAAAAAAAGGCTACATAGGTTGGCTATATGACAAAATGAAGGCCTCTAGAATTATGTGAGGGTAGTTTAGAGGGTATATGGTTATAGTTTTTCTGAGAAAAATGGATTTTACGGTGTCAATTTTTGGGAAGTGGAGTTCCCTTTTATAAGAGGGGTGAGGGGAACCTTAGGAAAACATAATGTATTATTTTATAATAAATTTATATTCATTTAATAATGACTCAAAATTAATTTATTTAATGTATGTGGTGGGTATGTATCGAAAAAAACTCAAACAATCGGTTTTAGAGAGGTTTGGGTCAGTTTATTGACCCTATCATTTAGATTTAACTCTTAGTTAATTAGTTTGACATTGACCATGTCTCTTTGTATTTTTATAATATATGGTTAATAACCTAACTATAAACTTACAATCAAACCCAAAGTGATTCCTTAATGAAAAAAATATCATCATATAATTCCATTGGCAGAGCTTCAGATTTGTAGGAATATTATATCAATTAATAATATAATATTTGTTTTAAATACTCTTATTTGTCAATTTTGACACTATTTAATAATTGATTTCTGTTGTAGTCATAAAAACTTTATTAATTCGAAAAAAAATTATTTAATAAATCATAACATAACATAGTAACCTATAACATTCATTTATGGAATCAAAAATTTAAAATTATATTTATTTTAACAGTTATAATACCATTTATTTGATTCTTTCATTAATAAAGAAAACATTTCACTGTCATTCTGTCATAAATAAATTTAATTATTCAATGTCTAAAAATTATAAACAAAGTACCATTATGTTGGAAATAATTTTATATTTCCAATTAATATTTATAGTTGAAGATATAACACGTATAACCCTATGTAAAAAATGTTTTACTAAAAGATATATGCTTATGTCATATTTGTATTTACTTTAAATTATTTAATATAATGTGTCATTTTCACTTACAAGTGGCTCTATGAGGTCCAAAAATCGACCCCAAGATTCCCATGGTCGTAAATTTATCATCCAATTGGGTTAGGACACGTTTTAGTGTAATTAATATTATTATAATATTATTTTTTACCCTTATTTACGGGATTTACCCTTTTAACCACGATAAATAAAATTTTTACCAACTTAATTATTCAAAATGTCTAAAAATAAAAGACAACTATTTACAAATTTGGGACCTCCTGATTCTAAATATGAAATCCATTTTTCCAAATTCAAAACACAAAAGTGTCAGAAATTAAATGAAAAAAAAATTCTCGTTGTAAAAAACATGTTTTTAAGAAATAATAATTCTCAAAAGATTGACACTTGCGTGTGTCCAGTTTAATTATAAAATGCTATCCAACGACCAAAATTGGATTAAATGGTAAAAATATAATCTAATTATACTTTGAAACAACTCAAATGAATAATTTAGCACTATTAATTATTTTGATTAAAAACTAGTTTTTAATTAATATTTAGTAATTTTCACTATTCATCAAAATATGAAAGTTATCAGCAAAGTACCAAAAATTTTCACTAAGATAATTTAGATATTATGAATCAAAAAATGAAGTATATTTTGAATGATAAAATTTACAAAATTTCAAAAAGTGGGTATTACTATTCATAAAGTCTAGTTTGGTAAGTCATGATGTGCTTGAACTCGAAGTAGCGCGTATTATAAGATATTGAAATATTGGGGTGATACATTCTTCCCTACATCAATAAATTGTATCCTCACAATTTTTAAAATTGGGATTGGGAATATAATGGAATGACCCACATCAGAAAAGTTTCAATAAAACTACCACTATAAACGTAATAAAGATAAGTATAGAGGTCGCCCAAGATAACCCATGCCAAGATTCAATGTAGGAAAACATAGATATGGATGATAAAAAAAGTGTCAAGTTATGATTGAAAGGGATATAAAACATGATCAGGATAATGTTAGCAACAATAAAACCAAAAACTTGTGATGGGACAAATGGTAATTAGTTTCCCAGTTGGAAAAGTAAACAGACAACATTTTTTTTGTTTTAAGTTACATTTCATAATGATGAGGAATTTATTTATGAGATTGACTATGAACATAAAAAGATATACATACATTTTAAGTATAGTTTCATTCTTTAATAAATTTATACCTCTAAATCTTTTTATTAAATGATGAGTATTCAAGAATACATGGTCGCATTGGAAGATCTAGAATAAACTTCTAGAGAATCACATGATCCACAAAGGATAAACTATATGTTTATCTTGTCTTTAGAGATTAATCAAAACCAAAATGGTTAGTACAAGATCTGATGATCCCCCAAAAGGATATTTCTATAGTGAAATAAACACTAATCATAATTACTAAAAGTAAACCAACAATACCACCAATGTTAAATAAATTCAATTCAACAAACAATTTTCCTTAAAATCCTTCAATATAATCCAAACATATATTGAAACCCAAAACTTAGAATAATTTGGTTATGTAGTCTTCCACATTAAATTTTATCTCCAAATGACATCAACTACTCTTAAAGTCGCATACTTAAAAGTAATTATCCTAATCACATATTCTCTATTATAGGTTAATAATTTCTATAAATAACCCAAATCACTATAAATCCACAATATAAATATATATAAAAATTCACCATTACTCATCAAATGAAATCCCATAGTATTTTATTTTCATTGGGTATATAGTGTTCCCAACAAAGCAAAAGTCTTCCAAAATAACATTTATCACTTAATCACCCAATCATTTTCTTATTCAAAGGGTATTCATTTGATAAGACATAAGAACCCAAATCAACTTATTATTGATCAATAAAATCATTTAATTAAAAATAATTATCCACACTAACAAGGGACTTCATGTAGTCCAATGTTAGGTGAGAAATCCCAATAAAACTCTGGTTTTGGGTTTGATTCCCATAGCTTTTTTTGACATGATGGTTTGTCACACGTTCTGTGTGTTGTCCTTTTTCAAAAACTATATTTTATAACAATACTAAAATGAGATAAATTCCTCAAAATAACCATAACATAATTTCACGAAAAATGTTATCTCATACCATTCATTTTCATCTCAAAATATAATAACCTGTAATTACCTCAAAACTGATGGTCATATAAAACCAAATGGTTATTTATAACTATATTTACAAGAGAAAAGATAAGTCTTCCTCAAATATAACTTTCAAATTGAAAAATAAAGGGTTAAAAATAGAAGGGAAAATTATTCCAAAGTAATACCATCAACAAGGAGCACTAATACATTTAATCATTTCTCCAACCATTTATTTCCACATAGCTTCTTCTTTGATGAAGAAAATATCCTATAGAATAGGTAATTCACTCGGGTAATGGCTGAGTCCCCTACATTTATGGAAAATGACTATAAATGGAATCATGGTACCATTTTTATTTTCTTCTATAGTACTCTTCATTTTTCCTCGGAAATTATTCACTTTATGTCCTTTTTCCAACATGTAAAGCATTTCTGTGTTCCATTGAGACACTTTCCTAGGTGTCTCCTTCCACATTTCTTGCATGATGGAAATTGAGGATTATTTTCTCCATGGTCTCCACTGCTAGAGCTCTTATCATTCATCACTTTTCTCTTCTCTGTTGAGTCTGGGAGTTGGTTAATTTATATGTTATTGATCATATTTTTAGAAAAATGATTTGTCATGAACACGATATCTTTTACACCTACCAACATTCCATTTTCTTTCTCATTTACACCATCATTCCCACCTTGTACATCATTCTCAAAGTTACTATGACTTCCTTGGAATCCATCCATTGACTAAAACCAGAAAGCATTGTGTGAGTAACAGTAGTCATAAAATCATTTACAGAATATCATGACACCATTTTTTCAATTTAAAACACCATATTATTAACCATGGTCATTTATTCTCATCTTATATTAAAATACCTCAAATAGGTTTGTAATGAAAATTTAAATTATCCTAATAATATCCACCTAGAGTGTCGTAACCAAGAGTGAATCAAGGCTCATTGTCGAGCAACAGATCTCATTCGAGTCTAGCTCAAAGCGGTGTTTTCGGGTTTTACCCCTAGGTATATATGTGCCAGAGCCGCCTCTACCTGCTCGTATCCAGATAGGGATGTATTTCTTGGAAAACTCACAAAATCTCTACAATACCAATATTTTAAGAAGATCTTCTATACTAATTATCAAAGTATATCTTATGGATATGTTCTCTAATCAGAGTTTATATAAATCTAGTTTCCAAGGTTTGTACTAAACTTCCTCTGATACCAACTATAATGCAACTGACCCCAGATACCTAGAGTCGGTGCCTTATTAAGTTTCATTGGCATGATTATAAAAGATAATTCCTTGAAAAACTGATTAGTTTTGTAGCCTTAGATTTACTAGATACAGTCATAAGGTTTACATTACATCATAAAATGGAAAACTACAACGACATTTTTTCCATAGACAACATTGAGAACCCATAGACTATCCCTGCAGGTCAGTCATAATATACTTTTTTGCATCCTGGTAAAAATATAACATATAAATGGGTGAGCTTAGATGCATAGTAAGGATAACATTATAGCGGAATCTTTCATAAATAAGCATAAAAATTTAAGGCAGTGTATAAGACTAAAATGTAAGTCTTTTAGACTTTAACATCAGCATAAAATGGAAATGATAAAATCAAATAATTCCATTTACTTATTAACATGGATTTTCTACTATTCAAATAATTACATGCAATAACAATAAACACTTTCATAATGATGGAATGCATAATGCCAGCCTATCATAACCACATAGACAAGGCCTTGTGGCAAGACAACAAATATGATTTTTTCAAGGCCTTGTGCCAAGACAATAGTTTGTCTCATGAGACATACGGATGCTTCGTGGAGCTATAGCGGGCTCCACCCATCACTTACTAAGTCCAATGCATTATTCATATGAACTAGTTTAAACATAACATAAACATTCATATTAATGGTAGCATATGAAATGTCAATACCTTATCCATAAACCATGAATGGTGTAAAAAAACATATTCATAGTCATAAATATCAAAAATCATTCAATACAATATGGAAGCTTCATAATAAATCAACTTCAAATAATCCTAAAATCCATCAAAAGATATTGACAAAGATGAAATCAAAACTATTTGAGAGAAAATATCTGTTTTTTTTTACAACATTTAAAAGTCACATAATTCTAAAATAAACCATTTACATTGAAAATAATCTTATATTATTGTAAGGAAAGCTTCAACTATTTTATAATGGGGGAAAATAGCCACACCCACCGTATAAGTTAAAAAAGACATCATTACCTTAATTCTGTCGAAAAGGATAAAAAGGACCATGGTTGGAAAACGACAGATTGATTCCTTTTTAAAAATATTATAAAAATTCCAACAAGGGTATAAATTATATTAACCAATAGTCCATTAAATAGTAAGAAATATTTGAATCACATTTTTAAGAAACATGGATGTGGATGATAAAGAGGTCCCAGTAGGTAATTACGTATAAACAACCTCGGATAATGAAGAGATTGTGAAATAAACCCTTACTGATTTTCTAGCATACATAACATATGCCACTTTAAATAAGGATCATATAATGAATATTTAATTACTCATAAATGAAATTATATTACACAAAGAGAACAATCTTTGCTAGTACATACACCACACAAGGAAAATAGTGGCAATATCGCATGAATCTCATGCGAATACAATGTGAGATGGAAACTCCTTACCATGGCATAATCAATCAAGTAAAATGACCAAAATTTATTACCCATTAAATGAATCACCGAATACCATGAATATAAAAATAATCATGAAAATATATAAAAAATTGTAGTACATAATACACAACATGCAATAAATTAGTGGCGAACAATGGAAATCTCACAGAATTAAAAGTAAGATAAGAAATCCCTTACCTTGTACTTTTCCATGGTCTATGGTAGCTTAAACACCTTTATAATGGTAAAATAATTGTTATTATGTTATAAAAGATTTATATACCTTAATATGGTATCATATATGATCTTTTAACATTTCTTTGTTAATAATATCTTAGTATTATCGTCGTTCTGGGTGTTAACGAATTCATTTATCTTTATATTCTTTGTTATGTGAGTCATATTTTTTATGTATCATATATATCTTATTAATATCCAGAATTATATAAAGTCTTTAAAACATTATTTTTAATCATAAAATGAAAATTGGTCTTGAATGGATAAGATGGGGAATGATTCTCATCACGTTCGTGGAGACGGTAGTCCGTACATTAGCACGAGTGAAAATATCATTCTTTTTATATTAAAATAATGTATATTTGGATGGTATATAATATATATAAAGAATAATTATCATGTTTT
The DNA here is from genome assembly GCA_963277665.1 of Viscum album. Lineage (NCBI taxonomy): Eukaryota > Viridiplantae > Streptophyta > Magnoliopsida > Santalales > Viscaceae > Viscum > Viscum album. The sequence goes on along the minus strand of OY728165.1, from coordinate 164,127,285 downwards.
ATTTATTATTTAATTTAATTAAAAATCATTATTATACCCATCCAAATAATAATGTATTGAATAACAGTTACACCACGACGTGGAGACGGTTAGCCGTACGTACACATGTATGGTGACATGTCATTCAAAGGATGGATAGAATAATGAATATGGTTGTACCATATTCATAATAACATCACAATATATAGAATATACTTGAGTTATTATTTTATAATTGAAACAAAAAAAAAGTGGAAGTGGAAGAAGAAAGAAACTTGAATGAGTTGATGAAATATTTACCTCTTCTTCGGGCATTTCCTTTTGATTTGATCAAAAGGGATCTGTATGTTGGATTTATGACTAAATAAAGGCCTCCAGGATGAAGGCAGGATAGTTGAGAGGGTATTTGGTCAGTGGTTGGTAGATCCAAATGGATTTTATGGTGTGAAGTTTAGTGAAGGGGGAGACCCCTTTTATAAGAGGGGTGAGGGGAACCTTAGGAAAACATAAAATATTATTATAAAATAAATTCATGTTCGGTTAATAATGGCTCCAAATTAATCCATTTAAAGTATTTGGTGGAGATAGGTACAAAACCACTCAACCAATAGGTTTGAGATAGGTTTGGGTCACTATATTAACCCAATCTATTAGATTTAACTCTTAGTTATTTAATTTGACATTTACCACGTCTCTTTGTATTTTTACATTATATGGGTAATAAACGTACTATAAACATCCCTTATAAACCCAAGTGGTTCATTAGTGATATACCTATCATCATATAAATAATTTTTCCAAACTATATATTTTTTGGAATATTATATCAATTAATAATTTAATATTTTTTTAAATACTCTTTTATATCAATTTTGACACTATTTAATAAATGATTTTTGTTAAAGCCATAATAACATTATTAATTTGAAAAAATTTATTTAATCAATACTAACATGTCATAGTAACCTATAAAATTCGTTAATGTCATCAAAACTTTCAAATTATGTATATTTTACCATTTATAATACCATTTATTTGATTCTTTCATTAATAAGGAAAATATTGCATCATCATTGTGTCATAAATAAATTTAATTATTCAATGTATAAAAATTATAAATAAAGGTCCACTATGTACGAAATATTTATCTCATTCTAATGAATATTTATAGTTTAAGAGATAATATAACGACCCATACATTACATACATTATTAATAATTCAAAATTGAAGTGCACTTATTACAAAAAATAACAAAACCCCGAAAGGACCATATAGGTATAGTGACTTTAGAAACTGGGAATCATAAACAACTGGTTCATAAAGCATCTACATTGTCTCCCATTTATTTCAACCTATCTATAGTCCCTTTTGGCATATATTACTTAATAACCTTCTTCCTGACCTGGGGAAAGAAAACATACAGAAGGGTGAGCTCAAATTCTTAGTAAGGGTAAACAAAAGAAATATCAATCACATCATATTCATAGGAACATAACATTTTGGAAATCTTAACCTGCAAAAGAAATCATAATTTCATACCATGGGATAAATCATAGAAGTGAAATTTAATCCCAATAATCATAACATAAAACATGAAAAATTGTGGCATACACACATAATCATAGGGTATCATTTCTTATTAGTCAAGACTCATTGCCAAGACTATCTTAGTGGACAAAGTCCATTTCTGAACCGAGTTCACTCCTCATTTCAGTCCTGTTTCACTGAACCGGTTTAACCTTCCTTTCTAGCCATGTCTATCTCATGAGATATTAAATCATTACCCAATTCATTGGAGGGAGATATAGGTCCCACCCATCTCATAATGATACCATTTTTATGTGTGCCACAAAATCATAATCCATACATCATAGCATAACCCATGTAATAAAAATGGGAATCTTAAACATCGTGACATCATAAAACAATTCATATAAGATAAAGGAATTAATAAAAATAATTCCATCACAACATAATAAAATTAATGTAATAATAGAGATAAAAATAGAACCCTTTATTATCATAGATGGAAAATAATTTTGATAAAACACTTGAACTCCATTATTGAGAAAAATATCCTTTCTACTTCAAAAACACTTTTCCTTTCTTGACATGTCATAAAATTATAAAATAAAAGAAGTTGATTAAAAATAAACATGAAAACTTGTAAAGGAATCTTTTTGAAAATAATGTTTCAAAAATCCATTCATGCAGTATAAGTTAAAAAATCATTCTTCTCGTACTTTTGTCGGAAAAGTCAAAAAGTACCTCGTACGAAAAACAACAAAAGATTCCTTTCATATCTTTTACTAAAAACTAACCGAAGGGTAAAATTGGATTTAAAAAATTTTAGGTGGATTTAAATAATATTAAATATTGAGGAAACATGTATGTGGACGTTAAAATACACCCTAGTAAATACCAAAGTATAAACAATCTCGGATTAAATTGAGATTGTGATATTTTTCCCATACCTTTGGTCCAATTTGCTTTGTAAGTGTCCGAACCTCCTGTATAATGATTTAAATAATGTCATTGACATATTCCTAAATCATATTTATTGTTATGATATCATATATAGTCATATTCTTAGCTTATTATTAGTAATATTTCATTGCTACTTGTTATACATGTGTTTATTACTTTTTCTTCTTATGCATGTTTTGTCGAATAAATTCTTATTATTCTTTTTAGGTTATAGATACCTAATTTCCATAATGGTATTAGTGTAATATATATCATATTTACTCACTCAATTCATTTATGTAATCATTTTGCAATGAAAATCATGTAAAACGAGTCGCATCACATCGTGGAGACGGTATTCCGTACGTACGAACGAGCGATGATATCGTTCCCATGATCGTGGAATTGTATTGGAGTGTATGTATACTATTTCAAAATCAATATAACTTTAAAATAATCACATATAGTCATTTTTTACACCATTATATCCATCCAAGTAAGGTGGTGGTGGAAAATAGATTACACCACGGTGTGGAGACGGTATTCCGTACGTACGCACGCTCAGTGATTTCATTTTCCGTAGGATGGATATATGGTGAAATAGGGTTGTTTCATACTTATAATAACATATCAGTATATGAGTAATACTGATGTTATTAATTAATAATGAAACAAATAAAGAAGAAGAAGTGGAAGAAGAAATAAAGTTGAAAGAATCGGTAACAGACATTACCTCTACTTTGAAGCGATTCTTTGAGACCTCCTTTTAGGGCACTAAAATTGGTGTTTGAAAATACCAGGACCTCTAGGATGTTTCTAGGGAAGTGGAGAGGAGAAATTGGCAGGGTTTGGCCGATCTTGAAGGCTCAAAGTGGTGTGAGGAAGAGAGGGAGGAGGTGTCATTTTATAAGAGAGGAGAGGGGCACCTTTAGAATAACTAAAACAATTATTTTATTATAAAGTCAAATTAGGTTATTAATAGCACCAAATTGAAAAATTTATAATATAAGGTGGGGATGAGTCGAAATACTCTCATCCAACATAATTTAGACAAATTTAGGTTCCTATTTTAACCTTATCATTTAGATTTAACTTTCAGTTAAATAATTTTACTTTTACCATGTCTTCTTGTGTTCTTACACTATAAGGTTAATAAAAATACTATAACAAGCCAACAGAACCCCAAGTTGTTTATTATTAATATATATAACCTTATCCACGTTATTTGGTCGATCCTTAGATTTTTAGGAATAAACTCACAATTAATAATATAATATTTGTTTTAAAAACTATTTTATGTCAATTTTGACACTATTTAGTAATTGATTTTTGTGAAACTCATAACAGAATGATTAGTTCGAAAAAAGTTAATTAAATCAATACTAACATGTAATATTAACTTAGAAAATTAGTTTAATTCATAAAAAGGCTCAAATTACATTTATTTGGGTATTTATAACATCAATTATGTCAATACTTCATTAATAAGATAATTACTACATTATCTTTGTGTCACAAGTAAATTAAATTATTTAATGTCTAAAAACTACAAATAAAATACCATTATGTAAGAAATCTTTTTAGCATTCAAATTAATTATTATAGTCGAATTTAACTTATTTATAACCCTATATTAAAAATTATTTACTTATTAAACATTGATTTTAACTATTTTAATCCTTCTTTAAATAAATTAATAATAAGTGTCCTAATCTAATCCATGTGGGCCTAAATGGTAATATTTTATTTCTAAGGTTGTTTTTGGTCGAATTAAACTTATCCAATAGAATTAGGACATGTTTTAGGGTAATAATAATATCATTTCTACCCCTAATTACCCTATTTACTTTTAACCGTGGTAAATAAAAGTAAAAAGTTACTATTCACCAAAAATTATTTTCATCTCATTGAACCACATTTTACTTACTAACATCACCCGTGTTTCTCAGAATTTTTAAATTTCACTCATAGAAGCAGTAAAATTATGTTTTATGTAAATTTGCAAATTCTCCTAGGAGGTGGGTAAAAGACGGTGAAAAGTTCAATAAAATTTTTATATATCTAAAATAATTATAAAATGACTTAAATGAATTGCATTGAACTTATATAGGTATTATGTATCAAGTTTTCTATAAAATAAATTTATTTAAAATATATAATTATTTAAATAAAAATTCGGTTTTCAAATAGTAACCCAGTGTTTTCACTATTCATTAAAAATTGAAAGTATACAGAGAATTACCAAAATTTCACCCTACGCTAATTTCGATATTCCGAATCCAAAGACGAAGTCCATTTTGAAAAATAAAATTTCAAAATGTCAAAAAGTGGTTATTACTATTCATAACGGCTAGTTTTAACAATATTTTAATAGCATATCATTGTTTAGTGAAATTCGGTATTTGGTACGACGCAAGCTATCGAGGAAGGTTTTGGTTGCATGTAAAGAAAGAAAAGCTAGTGTTGTGTGTAGTGAAAGATTCCTTTGATGATTTATATAACATAAGAACAAAATATTTCTCATAAAAGTCTCGGGTGTTACATTCTACCACCCTTAAAATGAATTTCTCCCCCGAAATTTGTCACTTTGTAACAAAAAGATGAGGATACCTCTCTCTCATCATATCCTCAAGCTCCCATGTAGCTTCTTCTAATTGGTGGTTCCTCCATTAAACTTTCACCAATCGAGTGGTCTTTTTTCGAAGGACTTTTTCGCTATGATCCAGAATCTCTATCAGTTGATCTTCATAAGAAAGATCATGCTCCAGTGGTACAACTTCTGAGCTAAGTACATGTGAAGGATCAGGTATGTACTTTCTCAAGAGAGATACATTGAACACATCGTGAACATGAGATAGATTCAGTGGAAGTGTCAATCGGTAAGCTACCTTTCCAACACGATCCATTATTTCGATAAGACCAATATATCTAGTGCTCAACTTACCCTTCTTTCAAAATCTCATGACCCTCTTCCAGGGAGATATTCATAATAACACTTTATCACCCACTTCAAAATCTAGGTCTTTTCTTCGGTTTTCGGCATAACTTTTCTGTCGACTCTGAGATGCTCTTATGTGTTGTTGAATAGATCTGACCTTTTCTGCCATTTCATCAATGAGATCAAGTCCTAATTGCTTTCTTTCCCCAACTTCATCCCAAAAAGTTAGAGTCCTTCATTTCATTCCATAGAGATCTTCATAAGGAGCCATCTGAATACTAGAGTGAAAGCTATTATTATAAGAAAATTCCACCAATGGTAGGTGTTGATCCCATCCACCTTTGAAATCCATAGAGCAAGCTCTCAACATATCTTCTAGAGTTTGAATTGTCCTCACAGAGTGACCATCTTTCTGAGGATGATAAGCAGTGCTGAAACTCAAATCTGTATCCATAGTATACGGAAGACTTCTCCAGAACATTGAGGTAAACCATGGATCCCGATCATATATAATAGAAAGTGGTACTCCATCCAATCTTACCACTTCCTTTACATATATCCTGGCAAGCTGATCCAGAGAGAAATCCTCTCTAATAGAAATGAAGTGTGCGGACATTGTAAGACGATCAACTATGACCCATATAGAATTATTGCCTTTGGATGTTTTAGGAATTCCTGTGACAAAGTCCATAGTGATGTTTTCCCATTTCCATTCGGGTATGGGTAATGGTTGTAACATCCACTTAGAATTATGTCTCCCAGCATTAACTTGCTGACTAACCAAGCATCGAGAGACATATTCAGCAACATATCTTTTCATGCCATCCCACCAGAAGTACTCTTTCAGGTTCCTATACATCTTCGTGATTCTAGGATGAATAGATAATGAAGAACTATGAGCCTCATCCAGAAGCTCCTTTTTTAATTCTGTGATGGGAGGAACACAAAACTGATTCCTGAACTTTATTATCCCATCACAATAAAGGTTGAATTCAGGAACATTTCTCACCTTCTTTTGTAACTCTACATCTTCTTTCTGTGCCTATTTAATCATCACATGTATAGATGGTTGAACATTCATTTTAGAAAGATTCGATTTTCCCCTTTCATTATAATACAAGCTCCATCCTTTGTAAATCCATAAATATTCTATCTTTTGTGATCCTCATCATGGATAAGCTAGCATGGTCTTGTCGACTTAATGCATCTGCTACCTTGTTAGCTTTCCCAGGGTGGTAATGAATTGAGCAGTCATAATCCTTAATCAGCTCCAACCATTTTCTTTGGTGCATATTCAGCTCCTTTTGTGTGAAAATATAGTTTAAACTTTTATGATCAGTATAAATATCACACCTTTCACCATAAAGGTAATTCCTCCAAATCTTTAATGAAAATATTACCGCAGCTAACTCCAAATCATGAGTTGGGTAATTTTGCTCATGTATTTTCAACTGTCATGAGGCATAAGCTATCACCATATCATTTTTCATGAGAACACACCCCAATCCCTTCTTGGATGCATCACTGTAGATCACAAAACATTCTCCACTACAAGGTAGTGTGAGCACAGGTGCACTAGATAACCTTCTTTTCAACTCCTTGAAATTCACTTCACATTCCTCCGTCCAAACAAACTTCACTCCTTTTCGAGTCAACCTGGTGAGTGGATTAGATAATCATGAAAAATAATTCACAAAACGTCGATAATATCCAGCCAAACCAACAAAACTTCAGATCTCAGTTACTGTTGTTGGTCTCGACCATCTTTTGATAACCTCTATTTTTGCTGGATCTAAAGATATCCCCTCTTTTGAGATTATGTGACCCAAAAATTCAACTTTTTGAAGCCCAAATTCACACTTGGTAAATTTGGCATAAAGCTTCTCCTTTCTCGGGGTCATCAATATAATTCTCAAGTGATCTTCATATTCTTCCTTTCTCTTCGAATAGACAAGAATATCATCTATAAAGACTTCCACAAACTGATAAAGATAGTCTCTAAAGACTCTATTAATCAGATCCATGAAGATAACAGGGGCGTTATTAAGACCAAATGGCATCACTATAAATTCATAGTGTCCATACCTTGTACGGAACGCCGTCTTTGGTATATCCTCCCTTTTGAACCTTCATTGATGATACCCTGAATGAAGATCAATTATTGAAAAGTATTGAGCTCCAAATAGTTGGTCAAATAAGTCATCAATGCGCGGGAGAGGATATTTGTTCTTAATAGTGATCTTGTTAAGTTCTTGATAATCAATGCAGAGTCTCATTGATCCATCATTCTTCTTAACAAATAGAATAGGAGCTCCCCAAGGTGACGCCCTAGGGCGTATGAACCCCTTATCATGATTCTCTTAGAGTAGCTTCTTCAATTCCTGCAACTCAATTGGGGACATTCTATAAGGTGTCTTTGAAATAGGTAAAGCACCTGGTACGAGTTCTATTGAAAACTCAACTTCACGATTTGGTGGAAGACCTGGAAATTATTCCAGAAAGACATCGTCAAACTCCCGTATAATGGGAAAATTCTTAATCACGAGTTTCTCACCAACCATTTGAGATAAATAACCTTCATTTAGTCGAATCAAGACCCATAAGATAGAAGAAATTTCCACTGGAAGGTTATGTTCATCCTTGCATAGATAGACGATCATAGATTGATCTGGAATATAAAATGTTACTTCCCTTCATTGGAAATTGATATGAGCTCCATATAAAGAATGCCAATCCATGCTAAGAATCACATCAAATTTCACTATAGGAAGTATCACAAGATTTGCAGGAAGCCCTTTCCCACAAACATTAATCGGAGAAGAATTGTAAACTTTTGATGCAACTATTGTGCCATTAGGGGTTGTCATAGCTAACTCAACATCTAATTGTTGAGGTAATACACTGATACTCTTAGAAAATTCTTCAGAAATAAAACTGTGGGTGGATCCAGAATCAAATAAAACATTTTCTACTTTAGATTGGATGGTAAGTCTACCATTCACCACATCGTTATCATACTCCACATCGATGATAGAAATTTCATGTGACTTTCATTTGTCATTAGCCTTAAGAGTTGGTTGACGTCGATCATCATCAGCATCCCTTGGATTTGGGCATTGATTGGCATAATGCCCCATCTCCTTGTAATTGAATCATTAAAGTGTAGTAGGTTCATTCTGTGTATCCCTTCCTTTGTTTGCATCCTTAGACATCTTCTTCCCATCATTTCAGCATTCAAATTCCCAATGACCTTCCTTTCCACATTTGAAACATTTACTTGTCATTTTATGACAACTCCCTCCATGTTTTTTTCCACACATTGAGCATAAGGGAAAGCTCATCTTCTTTTTAGTGTGCTCTTTAGATTTTCCTTTGAACTCCATTTTCCTCTTCTTATCAAACCCATGTGACTAATGGGTTACACCAATCTCCATCTCAACTTTGAGAGCAAATCAAACAATTTCCTCATAGCTATTTAAGTCCCTTATGGCTAACGCCCTTCGAAGACTTGGTTTTAAGCCACTAAAGAATAGATCGATCTTACTCTCAGGTTGGATAATAATCCCAGAATCGTTCCTTTGATGTACTTTAAATTTTTCTTCATAGGTACCAAAAGATTCATCATTATTTTTATTTAGTTCAAGAAACTCCTTCTCCATCTTTGTTCAGATAATACAAGGGAAGTACTTATTGAAAAATAAGTTCTTGAACTAGTCCCATTCCATGGACTCAATTTCATCTCATGCACTCATATTCTTGATAAGATTCCACCATTGATCAGCAACTCCTTCCAAATGATACACTACTAGGATGACATTATCATGTTCAGAACATTGAAGAACTGAAAATATCTTTTCAGTAGTACTAATCCATTGTTCAGAAACTAATGGATCAGTATACCCGCTGAATGAAGGTGGACGCTTCTTCATGAAGGATTCAACATAGTGTTTCTCCTTCCATTGCTCGATTGGATGTCCTGTATGATTCATAGCTTGAGAATGTTGTGTGAGAATGGCTAAAAGATTTTTCATTCCAGCTCCCATAACGTTTGGTTACTCAGGGGGACAATCATTTCATTTCCCTTCACATTCCGCATTAACATGGTTCATTCAGGTTCCATCCATTGAATAAAACCAAGAAGAATAGTGTGAGGAACACTAATTACAATAAGAAAACCACATAATCAGGAACACAATTTCACACTCATGGTCTTATCAGTTGTTAGTCATGGCCATTTCTAAAACACTAAGATTATGTTCAATTCTTAGACTTATCCTTAGGGTTCTTACTAAGGCTTTCACATCCTAGTTTCCAAAGGTTGACTATACCTTTCCTCTGATACCAAATATAACGACCCATACATTACATACATTGTTAATACTTCAAAATTAATGTACAGGTATTACAACATATAACAAAACCACGAAAGGACCGTATAGGTATAGTGTCTTTAGAAACTGGGAATCATAAACAACTGGTTCATAAAGCATCTACATTGTCTCCCATTTATTTCATCATATCTATAGTACCTTTTGGAAAATCTTACTTAATAACCTTATTCCTAACTCGGAGAAAGAAAACATACAAAATGTTGAGCTCAAATTCTCAGTAAGGGTAAACGAAATAAATATCAATCACATCCTATTGATAAGAACATAACATTATGGAAATCTTAACTTGCAAAAGAAATCATAATTTCATACCATGGGATAAATCATAGAAGTGAAATGTAATCCCAATAATCATAACATAAAACATGAAACTTTTTGTCATACACACATAATAATATATAATCATTTTTTATTGGTCAAGACTCATTTCCAAGACTATCATAGTGGACAAAGTCCATTTCGGAACCGAGTTCACTCCTCATTTCAGTCCTGTTTCCCTGAACCGGTTTAACCTGCCATTCCAGCCATGTCTATCTCATGAGATATAAAATAATTACCCAATTCATTGGAGGGAGATATAGGTTCCACCCATCTCATAATTATACCATTCTTATGTGTGCCACAAAATCATAAACCATATATCATAGCATAACCCATGTAATAAAAATGGGAATCATAAACATCGTGACATCATAAAACAATTCATATAAGATAATGGAATTCATAAAAATAATTCCATCACAACATAATCAAATCAATGTAATAATAGGTATAGAAATAGAACCCTTTATTATCTTAGATGGAAAATAATTTTGATAAAACCCTTGAACTCCATTCATGAGAAAAATATCCTTTCTACTTCAAAAACACTTTTCCTTTCTTAACATGTCATAAAATTCTAAACTAAAAGAGTTTGATTAAAAATAAACATGAAAACATGAAAAGAAAGCTTCATGGAAATAATGTTTTAAACGTCCATTCATGTCGTATTAGTTAAAAAAACATTCTTCTCGTACTTTTGTTGGAAATGTCAAAAAGTAACTTGTACGAAAAACGAAAAAAGATTCCTTTCATATCTTTTACTCAAAACTCACCGAAGGGTAAAATTTTATTTAAAAAATTGTAGGTGGATTGAAATAATATTACATATTTTGGAAACATGGATGTGGACGATAAAATACACCCCAGTAAATACCAAATTATAAACAATCTCGGATAAAAACGAGATTGTGATATTTTTCTATTACCTTAGGTCTGATTTTCTTCGTAAATGTCCGAACCTCCTGTATAATGATTTAAATAATGTCATTAACTTATTCCATAATCATACTTATTGTTATGATATCCTATATGGTCATATTCTTAGCTTATTATTAGTAATATTTCATTGCTACTTGTTATTCGGGTGTTTATTACTTTTTGTTCTTATGCGTGTTTTGTTGAATAAATTCTTATTCTTCATTTTAGGTTATAGATACCTCATTTCAATAATGGTATTAGTGTAATATATATCATATTTATTCACTCAATTCATTTATGTAATCGTTATGCAATGAAAATCATGTAGAACGAGTCGCATCACATCGTGGAGACGGTATTCCGTACTTACGCACGAGCGATGATATCGTTCCCATGATCGTGGAATTGTATTAGAGTGTATGTATACTATTTAAGAATCAATATCACTTTACAATAATCATATATAGTCATTATTTACACCATTATACCCATCCATGTAAGGTGGTGGTGGAAAATAGATTACACCACTGCGTGGAGACTGTATTCCGTACGTACGCACGCGCGGTGATTTCGTTTTACGTAGGATGGATATATGGTGAAATAGGGTCGTTTCATACTTATAATAACATATCAGTATATGAGTGATACTGATGTTATTAATTCATAATGAAACAACTAAAGAATAATAAGTTTAAGAAGAAATAAAGTTGAAAGAATCGGTAATGGACATTACCTCTTCTTTGAAGCGCTTCTTTGAGACCTCCTTTTAGGGCACTAAATTTGGTCTTTGAAGAAGACCAGGACCTCTAGGATGTTTATAGGGAAGTGTAGAGGTGAAATTGTCAGTGTTTGGCTGAGAATTAAGGCTCAAAGTGGTGTGAGGAAGAGAGGGAGGAGGTGCCCTTTTATAAGGGAGGAGAGAGGCACCTTAGGAATAAATAAAAATATTATTTTATTATAAAGTCAAATTCAGTTTCTAATAGCTACAAATTTATATATTTTGAATATAAGGTGGGTATGGGTCGAAATACATTCATTCAATAGAATTTAGACAAGTTTAAGTTCCTATTTTAACCTTATCATTTAGATTTAACTTTAAGTTAAGTAATTTTACTTTTACCGTGTCTTCATGTGTTCTTACACTATAAGGTTAATAAACTTACTATAACAAGCCAAAAGAACCCAAAGTAGTTTATTATTAATATATATAACCTTATCTAAGTCATTTTGCCTAACCTTAGAATTTTATGAATAAACTAACAATTAATAATATAATATTTGTTTTAAAAACAATTTATGTCAATTTTGACACTATTTAGTAATTGATTTTGTGAAACTCATAACAGACTGATTAGTTCGAACTAAGTTAATTAAATAAATAATAACATGTCATATTAACCTATAAAATTAGTTTAATTTATAAAATGTCTCAAAGTACATTTATTTGGGTATTTATAACATCAATTATGTCAATACTTCATTAATAAGATAATTACTGCAGCATCTTTGTCTCATAAATAAATTTACTTATTTAATCTCTAAAAGTTACAAATAAAATACCATTATGTAGGAAATGATTTTATCTTTCTAATTAATATTTATAGTCGAATTTATCTTATGTATAACCTTATATTAAAAATTATTTACTTATTAAACATAGATTTCAACTATTTTAACCCTTCTTTAAATAAATTAATAATAAATGTCCTAATCTAATACAAGTGGGCCTAAATGGTCATATTTTATTTATAAGGTTGTTTTTGGTCGAAGTACACATATCCAATAGAATTACGACATGTTTTAGGGTAATAATAATATCATTTTCACCCTTAATTACCCAATTTACTTAGAACCATGTTAAATAAAATTAAAAAGTTACTACTCACCAAAAATTATTTTCATCTCATTGAACCAAATTTTACTTACTGACATCAACCGTGTCTCTTGGATTTTTGAAATTCCACTCACAGAAGCAGTAAAATGATGTTTTATGTGAATTTGTAAATTCTCATAGGAGGTGGGTAAAAGACGGTGAAACGTTCAATAAACTTTTTATATATCTAAAATTATTATAAAATGACTTCAATGAATTGCATTGAACATATATAAGTATTATGTATCAATTTTTCCCTAAAATATATATAATTAAAATAAATAATTATTTAAATAAAAAGTCGGTTTTTAAATAGTAACCTAGTGTTTTCACTATTCATCAAAAATTAAAAGTTTTCAGAGAAATACCAAAATTTTACCCTAGGATAATTTTGATTTTTCGAATCCAAAAACAAAGTCCATTTTGAAAAATAATTTTTTAAAAATTTCAAAAAGTGTTTATTACTATTCATAACGGCTAGTTTTAATAATATTTTAATAGCATGTCGTTGTTTAGTGAAACTCGGTATTGCGTACGACGCAAGCTATCGAGGAAGGTCGCGGTTGCATGTAAAGCAAGCCAAGCTAGTGTTGTGTGTAGTAAAAGATTCCTTTGATGATTTATATAACATAAAAACCAAATATTTCTCAGAAAAGTCTCGGGTGTTACTGATAACATGTATAACCCTATGTAAAAATTGTTTTTCTAAATGATATATTCCTATGTCGTTTTTGTATTTACTTTAACTTAATTCATATAAAGTGTTATTATCACTTAAAAGTTGCTACATGGGGTCCCAAAATCAACCCAACAATTCCCATGGTCGGAAATGTATCATAAAATAGGGTTATGACACGTTTTAGGGTAATTTAATATTATTATAATATTATTTTTTACCCTTATTTACCAGATTTACCCTTTTAACCATGGAAAATAAAATTTTAACAAAGTAATTATTGCAAATTACTAAAAATAAAAGATACCTATTTACACAGTTTGTACCTCCTGATTCTAAATATGGAATCCATTTCTTTAAATTCAAAACACAGAAGTGGCAGAAAATAATTTAAAATTAATCCCCATTGTCAAAACAAAAAGCGTGTTTTTAAGAAATAATAACTATCAAAAGATTGACACTTGTGTATGTCGAGTTTAAATGTGAAATTATGTCCAATGAAAAAAATTGGATTAAACGAAAAAAATATAATCTAATTATACTTTAAATCCACCGAAATTCATAATTTATCACTATTTATTATTTCTATTAAAAAAGTGGTTTTTATTTAAAATTTAGCTATTTTCACTATTCATCCAAATATGAATGTTATTAGAAAAGAACTAAAAATTAACCCTAAGCTAATTTTCATTTTAGGATCAAACAATGAAGTCCATTTTGAAAGATAAAATGTTAAAAATTTCAAAAAGTGGGTACTACTATTCATAACGGCAAGTTTGGTAAGTCGTGGTGTGCTTGACCTCGAAGTTGCGGGTAGTGTAAGTTATTGAAATCATGTGGTGTTACATCCTCCCACCATGAGATCCCCTTGATCTATTGTGAATCTATTGATTATATTTTGTTGAATCTAGGAAAAAGCCATTTTTTTTATCGAATATGACATCCTTATTCCTCATATTTTGGTGGATCATTTTTCCATTAATTTTAGATTATTATTCATGGAATATTTTTACCCTTTTGAACCAATTTTGTCACAACTATCTTAAAATAATTTCATCCTTGATCACATTGATCATAATTTTTTATTTTAATGTATTTATGTGTATAATTGGGTGAATATTCTAATGTTTTTTTATTTAATTTTCTAATAATGATGGGTATTGGATTAACATGAATATTGGATGTCTCGTGAAAAAGAAAATGTGTCATTTTTAGAAATTTCATTAAATGTATGGCCCTTTGTGAATTTCAACATGTTTCTTTTCGATTTGATTGGATGTAGCTATCAAATCATGCGATTGAATTATTTATTTTCTATTGAATATAATAAATAATTTTCTTAGAGTTTGCAATATCAATTTTAAGACACTATTAATAAGGAATGTAATTTGGATGAATTATTATATTGGTTGAAATTTATCAATATTAAATTTTTCATTTTCAAATTGCCTTATGAGATGTATTTTTCATGTACTAATGTTATAGTGGTTCTACTAACCATCCACAGGAGGTTGATCATGGTTCTGAATAGCTGGTGAAAACCAAAAAGTCTCCCCAAAAGAATTACTTAAAAATTGGTAATAAATTTTCTTATAATTAATTAGTTAATTATAATATAGTTATATGTAATTAATTTGGAATTCTCAACAATGTTTTAAATACTCTTGGAGATCGAAGGAATGTGAGTGTACTTGGATAACTCCAATGAAGATGTTTTGATTTTATTAGATGGAGTGTGAATCATATTGCGATTGGTGGTACCATGACCTCAACCTTACGGTATTAATAATGGTTTATTTACATGTGATATGAGGATTTACACTATACATGAATTCCCCCTAACTATTATTGTATAACTAATAACATGTAATTATTAAGTAGTTATTGAATCTGAAGTCTTAACAAATTATATGAACCATTCCTAATGCAACTGGACAATATACCAAGTTCCATGATAGACCCCTATTCACTGGATTTCTACAAACCATCGATGGTTGAGGCCTGATTACTAATTTGTGTATTATATGGAATACACCCTCCATAGATGTGTGGTTGTGCTGCCTTTGATATAAATATCATGATATCATTATTTGAATTTTATTACATGTTTGTGTGTGGCATGTGATACCATGTTTCATGCTTGATCACATATGTGTGTGCGTGTACAACCCATATGACCATGTTTGATGTTTAACCACATGTTTGTGTATATTGATAATTATACACTATATAGTGATCCTTAATTTTTCATATATGTGTGATGAAACTACTTTGATGTGATGTATATGATTATATTATTTAATATGTTTTTATTTATGTTATACCATGATTTTGGATATTTTATATTTCCTTTAGAGAAATTTATCTAGTATTTGATGATAGGTGGACCGTCATCATATGGCTTCTTATTGATGGAGGAGTTCACATGGTTTACAGAAATGATAATGATGGATCTAGACATAGGTCCAGGTAATGATGTAATTATGGATTATCATAGCGTAATGCTAATATAAATGACCTTGATGTTTTAATTTTAACCCATTTTGACTTTGAATGTCGTGAGTCCAAACCCTTGATAGTGACTAAACATGTTGTTCATGTAGCTCAACCCAAATATCAATTCCTGGAAAATTCAATGTATAATACCCAAGAGTCAACAGTAGACCTGAAACATGGTTCCATGAGGATGCTGAGTAACATGTTGACCATTATATATTATTTTCTGACTTGAAACTCAATTCCTTGATGATACCATGTAACTTTTCACAAACATTGTTTCCTCTCATGAGATACATTAGACTCATATCCACTATGTACTACATGAGGTGAAGTTATGGTTATGTCTAGATAAAAACACTGATATTAATATGTTTTTGGAAGGGATCCAAAGTAGTTATGACCAGGGGTTCATGGACTCTTGGTAAGTCTATGAATTCAGGTAATATGTGTGTTTGTTTCTTATGTTTTCTTTAGTATTTATATGTTATGATTGTGTTGATTGTGTATTTTTTATTTAATGTTTTCCGATCCTATATCATTAATGGATAATGAATTTATCATTTAGATAATAAAAATCATTGGTGGTTTCATAATGAGTTATTCTCACACCCTTATCAGTTGACAACGCCACTTGGGTTTTCGATAGAATGGAACATATTGCAGGTACAGGTTGTTCAGAGGCTCACGATTGGTCATTATGAAAGATATAATACTATGGTTATGGAAAAAGATAGATGGTGAGGGTTGGTTTTTATTTCATAGCCTATTTCTACTTATATTTTTTTTATAAATTATATATGTGATTATCCTAGTGGGTAAGTAGCATAATTGTTATCCATTATGTATGTTTGATATTTTTTAAACTTGAATTTCATTACAAATGATATGTTATTATTTTATAAATACTCTAACATTATATTTTTACATTTTTGGTGATTTATCTAGGTTTTTACACTCTTATTGTGTGTATTTTATCCCCATATTTTACTTTATACCTGAAGTTCTAGTGGGAAACCTTTAGAGTATGGGGAGGAATGATTGATGTCATGTGTCACTCCAACTAAGACTCAATGATTAGGGTTGGGATGTTAAAAAATGGTATCAAAGGTGTCTTCTTTTTGTGATTTGGGTGATGGTTGAATGGTTATACATGATTGTGTTAGGTCTTGTGGAAAAACTCAGTCTAGTGCTACATAAACACATTTATCATTGAAATCGAGTATACCTTGTCCATATATTGATGTTCATTGATTATGCAGTTATAATTATATGATTTCACATAATTTTAATGACATATATTTTTTAGGTTCATGATTTAATTTGGATTGAATCTTGACCATAACAATACGAGTTGTCTCATGCATCAAATTAGGCACATATATTCACAAGACATATATATAAGTTATGTGGAATTGTACAGATGATATATGACATAGTTTCTTAGATTTCAACAACATATATTGTTTCTTAACATATAATTTCATCCTGAAATAATATTCTTGTGTACATCCATGAATTTTTACATCTGATATGAGGTCATGTGAGATCACTATAGGTGATCCTAGGTGATTTCATTGATATCAACACTGATGTAGTTCCTCTATTCATAGATGGTGAAATATTCATTATTATGCCATTTTCTGGAATAAATTTTCTCAATAAATAACATTCTACTAAATTATAGTTTCAAAAATTGCTTTTGCAGAGCTATCATTATAGAACATAGTGGTAGTCAAGTTAACTAAACTAGTCATTTCTACCCCGTCAATGTGAATAGTATATGATGAAACTATCTTAGTATTTTTGTACAAATGTACTTAGGTGACCTCTATGAGTTGATATCCTTGAGGATACCATGTTGTGGTTTATCATCAAAAATATTATGTCTTTTGGGATTAACAATAGGATACTAGTGAGTCACTGCCTCGTATTGCTCATTGGTAACCTAAGTTAGAATTTCTCAATTTGAATGGATAATCAAGTTTAGTGAATGAGGGGATTCTTTCAATGATGAAATTACCTGCACATGTTAATAATTAGGGTTTTTCTAACAAATTTTCTTGAAACATTTTAGTATATATCACTTTGTTCTCCATTACTAACAATTCAAGGCCATGCCTTATAGCAGACATATATATGGAATTGAAGGAAGGAATAGTGGACTCTTGGCATATTAGTTCCAAGTAAAACACGGGTTGGAGTCCATATAAAGATCCAAGGTGGTGAAACTAGTATCGATAAAAATTGGTTACACACACAATGAATGTAACTGACTCCAACATGAATAGTAGTTCATAGTGAATATTGACAGCATATAGATTCCAATTCTAAATAAGAGCACTGAAATTTCTCATCTTATTGGAGTTGGTTCCTTGTATAATGTATATATTTATGGACGTGTGTGTGTCAATCTAGTATATCTATGGCTCATGAGATATTTATCTTTCCGGAGTAAAGAATGGTGTTATCATACATTTTTAAAAAAATCATACATCATGAGAATTCATGTTTGTGGTTATATGAAATGTTCATTGAAATGGTAAAAATGGGGTGGTGAGATATCTATTAAAAATTCTCATGGGTCTATTGATGAACCTCATGGATCTTTTGATGGTAGTAAATTGATGGATTTAGTTTACGGTCACCTTGGGAGTAAGAAACTATTTTTTTTGGAATTAATATCACCGGTTTTGTTGCCTATAAGGTTATGAGTAATGATATGTGTCTTTAGTGGAAGACTAAATCAACAATATAATGGGTTACCATTTTGTATTCAACCTTAGATTTTTATTACTAGAGAGGTCATGTTTTTTTAGTGGTTTGTGTGAGGTGATGAGTCATTTCTGAGTTGGAGTCTATAACTTATACACAAGATTCTAAATAACATAACATAATTTGATGTTATGTTATTTTGAATGGTGGAATACATTATTATAAATCTTGGTGGTTTTAGTGCTTGGTAATTTTCTTAAAAATGATGTATCGATGAACAATATTGATTATTAATTTCCTTTGATGATAAACTAGATGAGGGTCAGGTAGACTAATTCATGAAGTGTAATTCAATAATAAGGACACACATATAGTTGGGGCATGCATCTCTTCATGATTGAATGAATATATTTTGAAAAGGGTAAAGTTTATGTGTATTTAGAAATATTATATGGTCATGGTGACTCTAAAAGACCAATGTGTGGTGGATCCAAGAGTATTCAGTTCTGTAATGAATACCAAATGTTTTATTTGAGATGTTACAGTGGATGGAAACGAGATGTGAGCATCATTATTAGGCTGCTATTGTTTAAATATTAGAGTGAGTCTAATCGGTGATGTATTAAATTATATATGAGAGCCTTATGATTGGTGTTAATGGTTGGTGAAACAATTAGGATGATTATTTTGAAGTTAGTTAAATTTTTTTAAGGATGTCTGATCAATTTAATGATAACTACAAATCATAAGTAATAGTAATATGAATCTTCATAAAACATATGTTTAAAAGATTGGGTACCTTAATATGGAAATTTACATAAGGAAATAGGCTAATGAATCCATATAATACTAAATTTTGTATGTTTAAACCATATCGAAATCATCATATATGATATGATGAACCTATTTATGAATCATTTGGAATTATTTTTGAAAGGATAGAGTGTGGAGGTTACATTTATTTAGTAGAGAATCTATTGTACATCATGGAATAATAATTATTCTTGAGTATTGACATTATACACATGTATTACATTGTATCTAGTGTAATGTATCTAATTTTCATGGTTATTACATTAGTGGGATGTACCCAAATTTATTAGGAGGAATCAGTTAAAGTCACCATGGTGTGTGTTGTTTGATGAATTAGGTGATCATAGTCTTGATATTAGATTATAGTGAACTTTTGTTTCATGGTCTAGTGATCTTTCGTGGTAGGGTACTAGAAGACAATCATGACAGTTAAGAAATGGGCATATCCTTGAGGTGGTGAGATTCCATTTTAGTATGGAACTTGTTTAAATCCCTATATATGATTATTTAGTTGGATCAAAAGGAATGATTGACATGATAACACAACTTATAGAGGACTAAAAGTGTTATAGTGGGGATATTATAATGACTTACATAATTATGGTTAATGTTTTTTATGGAAGATTAATTTTTTCATCATGTGGATGGCTATTTTGGAGAACATGGTATTGAACTGGGATGGTGATATTTAGAACATATTTAGATAGTGTATTTACACTTGATAAGAAACTTATTAGTAATCTTGGAACATGGGAGTTTAGATAAAGCGACATAAATTATATAAATAGTATGCAATTTACACTATCTATATGATGGTGTGAGATGTTGCATTGGAACCCAAATGGACTAACCAATCATCTAATTAGCCTGCACTAGTTGGCCGGTGGGGTGTGTGGGGTAGAGGTTAGTTTGATTTCATTTTTGTTTTTTTCTTCACTAAGCCCCTCAAGATTATTAGGCATGGATCTAATTTTTTAGTGTCATTCGGTTATTCACCTCTCTTATCCTCCATTCATGATTTCTATTTTATTTATGGTTGGTCACAATGAGATCTATTGGGTAATTAGGTAATGATAATTAATTATTCATTGATTATAACCACTTATTCATTGTGGAGTGGTGAATCACTATTCCGTTCATCTTTCACGATACATCATAGATAGTTGTGAACCTTTGAATCTTTTATTGCCAATGTAATCTTTATGTTCCCTTATTTTTGGTCACTTCGATCTTAATTGGACTTTGGATTGGTTTTGTAAATATAATTACATTAAAATTTCAATAGTTGAATATTGAATTTCTTCTTAATGGTGGGAATTTAGATTATTATGGATTTATTGTGGCTCATGATGATGAAATTGTGTCATTATTTGGTGTTTTTTTAAAGATATATCCCTTGGACATCTCATCCATTGTTTTTGTTAAAACTGAGTTGAGTGAGATATTCAATTATGTAATTGAATTGGGGCTTTTGAAAAACCTAGAATCAATATTGTTCCTGGAGTGGCCAAACTCAATTGGTTGATTTTGTAGCTAAGATGAATTTTTGGCCAAATTATTTAAAAGGTTCGAATTAACATAAATTAAATTGACATTTTTCTTTTTAGATCAATATACGGATTTCATCTAGAATAATTTTGGATGGTTATTAGAAACCAATCATTATTGGTTGGTCATGGTTTTGACTTTGTAATGATACCTAGTAAGTCATTTGGAAAATTTTCTTTTCTCTATAGTTGTTAATTTTCCTATATTAATTTATTTGTAATAAATTAATTTTTAATTCTAAATAATGAGTTATAACATTATGGAAAATCTTGGAGGCCAAATGTTGAAGAATATGATTGAAAAATAGAATGGAATTTTCATAGATGGGTTTGGCTCCGTATCAGGGTCGGTCATCCCATATAATCTACCCTATGTTATTAATCATGGTTGTTTTTTATGTGATATGAGGTTTTTTACTCTAAGGGAATAAACAATAATTCATAATGTGTTGTTAGTAAAAATTAATGATTGATTAGTTAATGATCCCCATGTCCAAGAAAAATAATGGAACCATGCCTATTGTAATTTGATAAAGTACCATGCTCCACAATGGACCCCTATGCATCAGATTGATACCAAACCTTGATATTTGGGACTTAATCACTAATAATTTACATAGAACACATTGAATATCCTTGTATGTGTGTTGTTCTAAATTATACCTAGAGCCTACGAGACCATGTTTTATTTTCTATCACATTTTTGTGCTTATATAGCTCAAGTGGAAATATCTGATGCTTGATCACGTGTCAACGTCTATATGTGAAATTTGATTCCATGATTGATGTCATATATCATGTGTTTAAATGGAAACTTCTAATTATTCTGGGTGTTATTTTCTTGTTTCAATATGTTTCATGACATTGTTTCTAAGACATGTATCTAATGATAATCTATGAAATCATTATATGAAATATCTATCATGTTTTTGGATATTTTATATTGCATTTGAATATTTTTTTTGTATCCTATGAAAGGTTGACTGTCGTGATATTACTACTCCTTGAGGGAGGAGTTTATACATCTTTAGATAATGTCAATGATGGACCAAGACATAATGAAGGAATTTCATTTCCTTATATCCTATCAACAGGAATTTCTAGCATAAAAAAGCCTTGATTCTTGACATATGTTTGAGATTGTGTTAGATAGTCTTGAGGGCCTTCCATTGATTTGGACTGAATATGTCAGCCCTATAAACCTACCCAACATTCGGTCCCTTGGGGATTCTAATTAAATATTTCACCTATCGGTGCCCGACCCCAAACATGGTGACTTTAGGAAACTAATAAACATTTGACCAGACATATAAAATGATATAAGATACATTATCCTTGTGAGTGATACTGACTACATGATACCAACATCTGGTGAATTCTAGTTCATGAAAATAATATCGATATGTTTTTTACTTGGGGCCATATTAAATATGGTTAGGGGTTTGTGGTGTCATGGTGATTGCATGACTTCTCGAAATTTGGTTGTTTGTTACCTACTTGTTCCTTAGTGATTATATGTTATGATTTTGAAATTTATGTATTTTATATTTATTTTATAATGATATTTTGACATGAACATAACCAATATTTACTAGTGATATAGTGTAATGAATTATTTGTTCCCTATTGAGCTAAACTCACATGCTACTCAGGTGGTCATGGTTCTTGGTTACCAAATAATACCTCACTTGTGGGTACAAGTTGTATTAATACAATGGTTTGTTTCTTGAGTGGGGTAGATCATTATGAGTCTCGATATTGGGAGGAGGTGAGACATGAAATTATGAAAAGATAATTTTCTTAATTAAACTCATTTCTTACCATATTTATGTTATTAGACCAGTTTTTTATCAACATCCTTATTATCTGTTTTGACTATTTGAGTCATTTGTTTCCTTATTCATTTCATTATATATTATATGTTATTTTTTCTATTTACTATTATTGTATATTGTTATAAGTTTTATTTTGTAATCTTTTATTGTTATTTATGATTGAGTTCATTGTATCCGCATTATCTAATATAGACCCTCATAATTTCTCTTCAGCATCTAGTACATGAGAAGGCAGGCTTGAGGTCATGTGGCATGATGGCTCAAACCTGAGGGTTCTAGTTGGGATGTTATACCTTGTATTATGTAAATAAAAAATGGTGTAAAAGTAACTAATCAGATCATCAAACATATCACAACTACATTTATGAATTATAATATTTATAGTATAAACAAACTATATTGATTTAAAAGGAATGAATGGATCAATTAATTTTATTTTATTTTAAATTGTGGAATTTAAAAAACGATAAATAATATATGGATATTATTTTAATAATAAAAGATAGAAACTATGTAAATAAGTGAGGGAAATTTGTTAGAGAAATCATGATCAAACTAGGGTAAGTTTTCTTTGATGCTCAACGATCATTTCACTTAATATATGTTGGACATATCATTGATTATAGGAATTATACCCACTAAAAAACATGGTATTTAGGTTTTTAATACATTATAACTTATAATTTTCACAATAAATGATAATTATTCAAAGAGACTTCTAAAAATCAACAAAATTATATTAAATTTACTATTTAAACTCATTCATGGAATCCCATTAATAAATTTATTTCATGGAAATATTATTAGTATATGATTATTACGTACTCAATAAAATAACTTATTATTGCATTACAATTTGATTCTATATTTTACACATCACATGCTAAACTGTATCACTTTAGAAAGAGATAGTCAGTGAGTATACGAAAATTCCATAAAATCATTACACAATCCAATTAATGCATGGAAGCCTAAATATTCAGGTTCCTTTTCTTTTTATATGAGAATAATAGCACAGAAAACAGAAATAAAATTAAACAGAAAAAATAAACAAATAAACCAAAAATCCAATTACATTCAAAATATTACAAACATAGAACATGTATCTACATGAAGAGAACAACAAAGAGTGGTCATAGGACCGGAAAAAACACATTTAAAGACAGTTTTTTCCATTTTAACATTAGTTAAATGAGATTTTTATGTATATGATGTAAAAATAAGGATTTTGACATTGGACTTATAGAAATTAAAATTGAATTTCCTTCTAAAAAATGACATATATAAGGCCTTAGAAGACATTTTTTTAAAATACGAACATGAAACAAGATTTCTATGTCTACTATTATTATAACTGACTACAAAATTTCTGATAGGAATTATTTCAACATTTATATTTCCTAAAAAATCATTGAATGTTTATATATTTTTTTAAAATATTATTTAAAAATATATTCTTTTAGACCTCTATAGCACAAAGCATAAGGTCAAAAATCAACTAGATACATAACAAACAATAGGAGAAAAACACATTTAAAACATTTTCTCTATATTTAACAATTAATTTTCACTTAAATGAACCTATATCTATAAATTTATCAAACATAGAAAATTTTATGTAAATAAATTTTGATGGTGTTTCTAGTTATTTTTATTATATGGAGAAAAGGTATCTAAAACATATTACAAAAAGTATTATGTATTACAAATAAAAATATTTTTTATAATTAAATATTTTATAGTGAAACTAAACATTAAAAAACATGATGTTATTATATACGTGATTATATTGTAAATGAATGATATAATACAATACCTATATTCAACACTCCCACAGTAAGAAACATGGATATTTATGAGGTATGGAACGTTTTCTTATTTTGTTTTAAATGTTTAATTATTGCACAATGTTTGTACTCAATTTGATCATGTGTATTTTGGGGGGTCTCTATAGATTATTCAATGACAGGAACCTAACATTGGGGTTTAAAAATATCTGACACATAGTTAGGTGAAACCATATGGGTTAGGTTTAATGGTTACATCAAACCATGTGATGATGGATAATGTAGATATATATGACTTGTGGTTATACAAACATTGGGATTTTAAAAGAATACCCATAAAGACCTATCCAATGTTTTAGGTAGTGTCTTGAGAAATAGTGAGTCAATCTTTGTGAGAAAACCATGTGTGTTTCCCCTCTTTTTGTGCAAAGGGCACATAATTTACACAAATATTTACCAACCATGCTTACGAAACATACATTCTAGTAATTATGTTAAAATTAAATTAATCCCCTTATTTAATCATATATCATTTAGAAAACTTATAATTATCTCTCATGGACAGAACTTCCCATGTGAGAAGATATCCTTAGAATGCAATTCTAGGATTTTCCACTAAATCGTGTTCTAGTGTCCAATTTATGTACATTTTATCCCATTGGATCTATGCCAGTATGTTCTCAATTTATTTTGTTTTATTACTCATTTGGTATTTTCAACTGTTCAATTTAGGTGCAGACAAATCCAGTCAAATTTTAAGTTCTTCACCTATTCTTCATTTTTCTTCTAATCGGAATCAAACCATAATTTGAAGCTACATGAGAAAAATACTACCATGTTTTGTTATGTGGTCTATAAATTTCCCTTGTTTATTGGGTCATTATAATTCCAGTTTCCATTTCGATGCATGTCATAATTTCTAACACAACACCAAAATTAAAATTATTAATCGAATTAACTAGAACTGGACCCTTTAGGGATTCCCTTCGGATCCATTGTGATGATTTTTGGTTATATCTCTAACAGATGTAACCCATGGTGTGTTCCATGTGAATATCCCATGCTTGTGCCTTTGTTGAATCACCAAATGGGTGAGTTGTTTCTTTCCTAGTAAGAGGAATCCTATTAATGATGAATTGGATTGAATTTATTGAATTGAATATGGGCTTACTTCTTTTAATATTGATTATTTTGATTCAAGGATATATATGTAACTTGAAATAGATAAATATTTAAGTTATCATTTGTATAAATTAGTTGTCAAACATGTTAAATGACATTGACTTCCATAAAATTTGAATTGTGGATACTTAGTGGGTGTACTCATGGGTTTTAAATCAAAGACATTGAATTGATAAATGGAACAATTTTTAAATGTTCCCAACAAAAAACATAGTTTTTTTGACTATGGGTCTTGAACCTATTAGTAGATGCATTGAATAGTGATTAATCATTGTGTCTTTATTTTGGGGGATTCCTTGTGCCTTTTTAACCCTTGGATCTGGTTTTCAAGGGTTTTAAAGTGGAAATTATTGGATGATATAATAATTATAACCAAATTCATTCCTAACAATGTTTCCATAAATATTCTCCTAGGAATCAACAATGATTACATTGTATTTAACTTCTTATATTAAGCCATGTAACAGCCTGAGATTTTATAAAAAAAATATTCTTTTTAATTTCATTAATGTCTTGTGTTGTACGCTACACCAAAAAGAGCTTTCACAACACACATACTTGACTTGCCTTGCATTACACGCAATCGTGACCTTCCTTGATAGCGTGTGTAGTACGCAATACCGAGTTTCACTAAACAACGATATGCTAATAAAATATTTTTAAAACTAGCCGTTATGAATAGTAATAACCACCTTTTAAAATTTTAGAAATTTTATCTCTCAAAATGGACTTCATTTTTGGATTCGGAGAATCTAATTCAGCCTAAGGTGAAATTTTGGTACTTTTCGGATAACTTTCATAATCTGATGAATAGTGAAAATTACTAAATTATAAATAAAAACCACTTTTTTAATCGAAATAATTAATAGTGATAAATTATTAAATTGAGTGGTTTTATAGTATATTTAGAATATATTTTTACAATTTAATACAATGTTGGTCATTGGATGTAATTTCACATTTAAACCAGTCATAAATAAGTGTCAATTTTTTGACAGTTATTATCTCTTAAGAACACGCTATTTGTTTTGACAACAGGAATTAATTTTTAAATTAATTAATGAAACTGATATGTTTTGAATTTGATAAAATAGACATCATTTTTGAATTCATAATAACTAATATATCTTAGATCTAATTTTTGGTACTTTTCTGGAAACTTTCATTTTTTATGAATAGTGAAACCACTAAGAGGTAGTCAAAAACTGAATTTTTCATAAAAGTTCATTTTACCACTTCTGTGAGTGGAATTTCGAAAATCCGAGAGACACGGTTAATATCAAGGACTAAAATGTGGTTCAATGAGATGAAAATAATTTTTGGTGAATAGTAATTTTTTTCTTTTTTTTACCACGGTTAAAAGTATATGGGGTAATTAAGGGTAAAAATGATATTATTATTACCCTAAAACATGTCCTAATTCTATTGGATAAGTTTTATTCGACCAAAAACAACCTTAGGAATAAAATATGACCATTTAGGCCCACTTGGATTAGATTAGGACATTTATTATTATTTAATTCAAAGAAGAGTTAAAAGAGTTAAAATCAATGTTTATTTACTAAAACATTTTTAATATAGGGTTATACATAAGATAAATTCGATTATAAATATTAAATAGAAAGATAAAACTATTTCCTACATAATGATATTTTATTTTTAATTTTTAGACTTTAAATAATTTAATTTATTTATGACACAATGATGATGCAGTAATTACCATAATAGTGAAAAATTAGAATAATTGATATTATTAACACCTAAATAAGTATAATTTGAGACTTTTTTTGAATTAAACTAATTTTATAGGTTAATATGACATGTTAAGATTGATTTAATTAACTTTTGTCTAATAAATCATTCTGTTATGAGTTTCAAAAAAATCAACTTTTGAATAGTTTCAAAATTGACATAAAATAGTTTTTAAAACACATATTATATTATTAATTGTTATTTTATTCCTAAAAATCTAAGTATCGGAAAAATGACTTAGATAAGGTTATATATATTAATAAAACACAACTTGGGGGTCTCTTGGATATATATGGTATGTTTATTAACTATATAATATAAAAATACAAAGTGACATGGTAAATGTCAGTCTAATTAACTAAGAGTTAAAACTAAAAGATAAGGTTAATATAATGACCTAAACTTGTCTAAATTCTATTGGATGAAAGGATTTAGACCAATCCCCACCTTATCTTCGAAATAACTCAATTTGGAGCTATTTTAAACCGAACTTGACTTTATAATAAAATAATATTTTTAGTTATTCCAAAGGTTCCCCTCTCCTCCCTTATAAAAGGGCACCTCCTCCCCCTCTTCCTCACACCACTTTGAGTCTTCATGCTCGGCCAACCCCTACCAATTTCTTCTCTCCACTTCCCTAGAAAAATCCTAGAGGTTCTGGTCTTCTTCAAAGACCTATTTTAGTGCCCTCAAAGGAGGTCTCAAAGAATCACTTCAATGAAGAGGAGGTTCGGACACGTACAAAGCATATCAGACCAAAGTTAAGGGATAATTTTTCAAATCTCATTTTTATCCGAGATTGCTTATTCGTGCATATTTACTGGGGTTATTTCTATAATCCATGTCCTTGTTTTATAAAAGTGTTTTCATGTATGTTTAAAGTCATTTTTACCAATTTTTGACTTTTACTGTATGGTATGTAAGGAATTATTCTTTTGTTTACGTTACGAGGTAATTTTTTGACTTTTTCAACAAAAGTACGAGAAGAATGTTTTTTTAACTTATATGGCATAAATGGATTTTTAAAACATTATTTCCAAGATGATTCCTTTACATGTTTTCAAGTTTATTTTTAATCAACTTATTTTATTTTAAAATTGTATGACATGTTAAGAAAGGAAAAATGTTTTTAAAGTAGGAAGGATATTTTTCTCAAGAATGGAGTTCAAGTGTTTTATCAAAATTATTTTCCATATAAGATAATAAAGGGTTCTGTTTTTTATACCTATTATTACATTGATTTTATTATGTTGTGATGGAATTATTTTTATGAATTCCTTTATCTTATATGAATTTTTTTATGATGTCATGTTGTTTAAGAATCCCATTTTTATTACATGGGTTATGCAATGATATATGATTTAAGATTTTGTGCCACACATAAGAATGGTATCATTATGAGATGGGTGGGACCTATATCTCCCTCTAATGAATTGGATAATGATTTTATATCTCATGAGATATACATGGCTGGAATGGTAGGTTATACCGGTTCAGTGAAACAGGACTGAAACGGGGGTGACTCGGTTCAGAAATGGACTTTGTCCACTAAGATAGTCTTGGAAATGAGTCTTGACTAACAATAAATGATTCTCTATGATTATGTGTGTATGACACAAAGTTTTGTGTTTTATGTTATGATTATTTAGATTTCATTTCACTACTATGATTTATCTCATGTTATGATATTATTCTCTCTTTTGCAGGTTAAGATTTCCAAAAAGTTATGTTCTTATGAAAATGATGTGATTGATATTTATTTTGTTTACCCTTACTGAGCATTTGAGCTCACCCTTTTATATTTTCTTTTCCCTAGGATATAAAGATAGGTTTTAGGAAAAAAAGAAGAACATCTTTATGGGAGATGTTGAAAATCTTTCACCATGATTAGAAGATTATATTCTGAGTTTCCAAAGACACTAAACTATTATGATCCTTGTGTGTGTGTTTTTGTTATGTACTAAGTATTCCGCAAAAGTAATGTAATATCCATGTACATCAAGCTTCAGGTCACTACAGTTGGTATCAGAGGAAAGGATTAGTCAACCTTTGGAAACTAGGATGTGAAAACGTTAGTGAGATCCCTAGAGATATTTCTAAGGTATGTCTAGGGATGTCCCTAAGGATAAGTATACGTATAGGATATAGTCCTAGAACTATGGTAACGATATTAGATTAAACCAAAGATGTTAGATATTGAAGTTACTCCCCCTTTATTATGATTTTTACCTCTCACACTATTCTTTTTCGGTTTTAGAAAATGGCTGGAAACAAGATGATTCACAATAATGGAGGATATGATGGACAATGGAATGATATTCTTCATGAGCAACCAAATGAAATGGGATTTGGAAGTCCAAACATCATTATTATGCCGAATCAGCAATCTCATAATATGATCAATAAAGTAAAATTTGGTATGTTTCCTGACTCGGCTAATAAGAGAAATATGGAGTTTCATGATGATCATAGTGGAAAGAAAGTTCAATTTCCCCTACGTAAATCAAGTGGGAAGAGGCATCAAGGAGAATGTTTCAAAGGAACGGGAAGATGCTTTGGGTGTGGAAAAGAAGGAATCAAATCCAGTAAGTGCGAAGGAAAAGGTTCAGTTAACACTAGGGATATGGATAATGGCATTGCTATGACATCAACAATGGTTAAATGTTTTAAATGTGTAATTTACGGGCATTATGCAAACCAATGCCCTAAGGGAAAGTCTCATGAAGAGAATCAGTATGGTCGTATGGGTAGAATTTATGTTGATGATGATGAAGAGACTACAAATGATATGTGAGATGAAAGAATTGTTGACGCTCGGTCAATGGTTTAAGAATATAGTGGAATGATTACATGTTTATCATGTGTAATGTTGTATATGTAATCTCATGGTACTATGGAATAAAGAGACATCTAAGGATTGTTACACTGTTGTCTTTCCTTGAGTTTTGAAAGTGTATGATTAATGTTACCAGTATCCATGAAAGGTTATTCCGATATTTTTGGAATGTAGATGATATGTGCATAATGAAGGGATAAGGATAAAATAAAATGTTTGATATTATTCATGAGCTCATTACTGGTATAAGGAGAAGGTTATATCATGGTTTGAGTATATAGAATTTTTTGGATTTTGGTATGTGGAAAGAGTTAACTTTTGAAAGAATTCATGTTTTCACTAAGGTTTAATGGGTATTCATTTTTCAAGAGAATACATCATTAAGGTATTCACATGATTGGAATGTGACCAACAAGATATATGGGGGATAATTGATGGTATTCAATGCTTAGTTGATGACATTTCAAGTTATCGTTTTCTTTATACTATGAGCTTGGACTGAAGTATTTTAAACAAGCCTAATGATTGGAATGGATTATGCTAACCATAAGTTAGTATTGTTTAAGGATAAAACTTTTTTTGATATTATTTATGTGATGTTATAGTAATGTAGTTTTAGAAAAAGGACAACCTGCAGGACGGGCGACAGCCCATCGCGTCGGACAAGGCTGTGGGAATCGAACCCACAACCGAAGTGCGATTGGCCTTTATTGCTTACTAATGGCCTACGGGAAGTCCCTGTTTAGTAGAAACTAGTTTTATTATATTAAGCAGTATGATATATGAAGTATAAGTCCATTTTAGGAACTATATATGATTAATCTCACTATAGATGGACTTATGTATTTTTTGATAACTTTTCTAACCTTTTGTTTGAGACAAATGGAATGACCCATCATTCTATCACATGATCTGCTAACACATCACGAATGAAAAATTCAACTTCGTTTATTTAAGAGATAAAGTGGAAATTGTCCAAAGAATGACAAATGGTGAGTCCATACCAAAATCACGAAAGTATTTATTCTAATTTCATCAACTTTAGGGAAATGATATTGAAAACCAAAAATGTTGTCCTAGTGCTCTTATATATGATGAATCAGATGGTACCTTTGATCGTCACAAATTTATGGCTTTTTGATTGCTGGATTTTCCATAGCCATGTTCTCTACCACTCTCCATCAGAACATGATGGTTAGATTTTTCTTCTATATCCATATTTTCACCTATGTGGAAATCCAGTGATTAGTTTATTTGGGTAATCATTACATTTCATACTTTATTTTTTAAAGACAAGTTTTGGTATTCTTTTTTACGATGTGGGTTTCTAATAAAGAAACTTTCGAGTAGTAAACCATTTATAACCCCGATGAATTTCGAGGGCGAAATTGATTTTAAGGGGGGTAGAATGTAACAGCCCGGGATTTTATAGAAAAAATATTATTTTTAATTTTATTAATGTCTTGTGTTGTACGCTACACCAAAAAGAGATTTCACAACATGAATCCTTCACTTTATTTTCATTACATGCAATCACGACCTTCCTCGATAGTGTGTGTAGTACGCAATAGCGAGTTTCACTAAACAACGATATGCTAATGAAATATTATTAAAAATAGCCGTTATGAATAGTAATAACCACCTTTTATAATTTTACAAATTTTAGCTCTCAAAATGGACTTCATTTTTGGATTCGGAGTATCGAATTTAGCCTAAGGTGAAATTTTGGTACTATTCGGATAACTTTCATATTTTGATGAATAGTGAAAATTACTAAATTATAATTAAAAAAACATTTTTAATCGAAATAATTAATAGTGAGAGATTATTAATTTGTTTGGTTTTAAAGTATATTTAGAATATATTTTTAAAATTTCATACAATGTTGGTCATTGGATGTAATTTCACATTTAAACCAGTCATAAACAAGTGTCAATCTTTTGATAGTTATTATCTCTTAAGAACACGCTATTTTTTTTGACGACAGAAATTAATTTTTAAATTAATTAATGCAACAGATATGTTTTGAATTTGATAAAGTAGACATAATTTTTTAATTCATAATATCAAATATATCTTAGATCTAATTTTTTGTATTTTTCTGGAAACTTTCATTTTTTGATGAATAGTGAAACCACTAAGTGGTAGTTAAAAAACTGATTTTTTCATAAAACATAATTTTATCGCTTATGTGAGTGGAATTTCGAAAATCCGAGAGACATGTTTAATATCAAGGACTTAAATGTGGTTCAATGAGATGAAAATAATTTTTGGTGAATAGTAACTTTTTACTTTTTTTTACCACGGTTAAAAGTAAATGGGGCAATTAAGGCTACAAATGATATTATTATTACCCTAACACATGTCCTAATTCTATTAGATTAGTGTAATTCGACCAAAAACAAACTTAGAAATAAAATATGACCATTTAGGCCCACTTGGATTAGATTAGGATATTTATTATTATTTAATTCAAAGAAGAGTTCAAAGTGTTAATATCAAAGTTTATTTACTAAAACATTTTTAATATAGGGTTATACATAAGATAAATTCGATTGTAAATATTAATTAGAAAGATAATAATATTTCCTACATAATGATATTTTATTAGAAATTTTTCGATTTTAAATAATTTAATTTATTTATGACACAATGATGATGTAGAAATTACCATAATAGTGAAAAATTAAAATAATTGATATTATAAATACCTAAATAAGTATAATTTGATGCTTTTTAGGAATTAAACTAATTTTCTAGGTTAATATGACATGTTAGGATTGATATAATTAACTTTGGTCGAAGTAATCATTCTTTTATGAGTTTCAAAAAAATCATCTTTTGAATAGTGTCAAAATTGACATAAAATAGTTTTTTAAAACAAATATTATATTATTAATTGTTATTTTATTTCTAAAAATCTACGGTTCGGGAAAATGACTTAGATAAGGTTATATATATTAATAAAACACAACGTGGGGGTCGCTTGTATGTATATGGTATGTTTATTAACTATATAATATAAAAATACAAAGTGACATGGTAAATGTCAATCTAATTAACTAAGCGTAAAAACTAAAAGATAAGGTTAATATAATGACCTAAACTTGTCTAAATTATATTGGATGAGAGTATTTCGACCCATCCCCACCTTATCTTATAAATAAATCAATTTGGAGCTATTTAAAACCGAAATTGACTTTATAATAAAATAATATTTTTAGTTATTCCAAAGGTGCCCCTCTCCTCCCTTATAAAAGGGCACCTCCTCCCCCTCTTCCTCACACCACATTGAGCCTTCAATCTCGGCCAACACCTGACAATTTCTTCTCTAAACTTCCCTAGAAACATCTTAGACGTTCTGGTCTTCTTCAAAGAACTATTTTAGTGCCCTAAAAGGAGGTCTCAAAGAAGCACTTCAAAGAAGAGGAGGTTCGGACACGTACAAAGCATATCGGACCAAAGGTAAGGGATAATTTGGCAAATCTCATTTTTATCCGAGATTTCTTATTCGTACGTATTTACTGTGGTTATTTCTATCATCCATGTCTTTGTTTTATAAATGTGTTTTCAAGTATGTTTAATGTCATTTTTACCCATTTTTTACTTTTACTACATGGTATGTAAGGAATCCTTCTTTTGTTTACATTACGAGGTACTTTTCTTACTTTTTCGACAAAAGCATGAAAAGAATGTTTTTTTAACTTATACGGCATGAATGGATTTTGAAAACATTATTTCCAAGAAGCTTCCTTTACATGTTTTAAATTTTATTTTTAATCAACTTCTTTTAGTTTAAAATTGTATGACATGTTAATAAAGGAAAAATGTTTTTGATGTAGAAAGGATATTTTCCTCAAGAATGGAGTTCAAGTGTTTTATCAAAATTATTTTCCATATAAGAAAATAAAGGGTTCTATTTTTTATCCCTATTATTACATTGATTTGATTATGTTGTGATGGAATTATTTTTATGGATTCCTTTATCTTATATGAATTTTTTTATGATGTCATGTTGTTTAAGAATCCCATTTTTATTAGATGGGTTTTGCAATGATGTATGATTTATGATTCTGTGGCACACATAAGAATGGTATAATTATGAGATGGGTGGGACCTATATCTCACTCCAATGCATTGGGTAAAGATTTTATATCTCATGAGATAGACATGGCTGCAATGATAGGTTATACCGGTTCAGTGAAACCGGACTGAAATGAGGGTGACTCGGTTCAGAAATGGACTTTGTCCACTAATATAGTCTCGAAAATGAGTCTTGACTAACAATAAATGATTCTCTATGATTATGTGTGTATGACACAAAGTTTTATGTTTTAATTGATGATTATTTGGATTTCATTTCACTACTATGATTTATCCCATGTTATGAAATTATGCTCTCTTTTGCAGGTTAAGATTTCCAAAATGTTCTGTTCTTATGAAAATGATGTGATTGATATTTCTTTTGTTTACCCTTATTGAGCATTTGAGCTCACCCTTTCTTGTTTTCTTTTCCCTAGGATATAAAGAAAGGTTTTAGGTAAAAAAATAAGATCGTTATGGGAGATGTTGAAGATCTTTCACCACGATTAGAAGATTATATTCTTAGTTTCCAAAGACACTAAACTACTACGATCCTTGTGTGTGTGTTTTTGTTATGTACTAAGTATTCTGAAAAAGTAATTTAATGTCCATGTATGTCAAGCTTCAGGTCTCTAAAATCCCTATGTGGTCTAACACTTCTATTATATAGAAAAACCATGATAAATGTGACATTATTGGTTATATGGATCAATTGTGGATTATTGTGACAATTATTATTATATGGTAGGATTATTGCAGACATGTTATGACTGGATGTACTGTGTGGGCATGGTTGTTACATTAATTTTACTACAACATTTTGACAGAACAGGAAATGTATTTTGTAAGGATCCTTGTATTAATATACAATATCTTTTTCTTTTTATATATATAAAATGGGAACCTTACATTCATACAATTTACCTTCTTTAATTTAACACTTCTTAAATTATATTTCACACCAAAGACCTGATTTTGATACTTTGGTGGTTACCTATCCAGATTGTATCTCACTCCCTATTCAGGCCATTGTTTTGTAACCTAAAAGACATTATAAATATAGGTAGGGACCTAGTAAATCTATCATAGTTTGATGGTGTATTGTTTTCCATGCATAAGAGTAGGGGAGAACATAACCGATTTGAGGCCTGTGATGATATCAGGTGATATTGACATTTTGTCTTTTTTTTGTAAATTTATTGTATTTTATTGGTGTGTACCTATTTTGGAAGCTTTATAGAAATATGAAAAGTTTCACCGGATGTTGTATATGTGATAATTATGTGAATTTTTTATATTCCTTCAATTTATCCATATTTATACTATTATAATGATTTATCTGTTAGAGGTTGTTGATATTCTATTGTATTACACTCTGGTAATGATGGAATAGTCTCCCCTGGGAAAAACCATATGACCTCACTTCTAGGCGGCAGCCTATAACATTAGAAGATATTTCATTAAGGCCATGTGGCTAACCATCCTCAAGGCATAGTGTCGTGGCTTCCATGTATAGGAAATTTCAAATTGGTATCAAATCATTTTTTATTCTTATTTGGGTATAATAGAAAGGTAATTATTAATAAATAGTATTGGTTAATTAGTTTTTCCTAAGGTTTACAAACCCACTTATCGGAAAAATCCAAATTTCGTCAAATGGAAATATAAATTTTCTTGATTTTGAATATTATAGTTGATTTGATTCCACTATTGGATGATGTGGTTGAATTATATTGTTATTTTTGATATGATTAGGGGTTCTACTTATGATGAAACCTAATTATATGAGGGTATTTCATCCCACAAATCATTTTAGGAACATTACCATAATCACATTACTTGAATTATGCCATTCGTTATTGGATTGATTGATTGATTCAAGATGTTATGATTGGTTTCATGATATATATAGATTTTGTTGTGATAGACTTCTGTAAAGGTAATTGAGAAACATAATTGGTACTCAGAGTGAGAACTGTAACTTGTGTTGTTTCTTCTTGATTATACTACATTTTAAAAACTAAGAAACCAATTGTAGAATATTGAGTCATGGACCGTGATTCGCAAGGACTTGAACGTGTTACGGTATAGGTCAGGTGTACACCATTATTTTTTCAGAAGGTGTATGGGACCCTTTGGAAAAGAATTTGAGGGATCATTTAGTTCAACCATTTTTAAGGAATGTGAAACGAATAAAAATTCAAATGGAAATTGAAATGGTAAATATTGAAATCATCTTAGTCATAAATTTTTATTTGAAATGAGGAAATTTCTCTGGTGGATTCTTTGAATATTTCTTTTATAAGGACCTATCATTGGGAGATTACTATGAAGTATGACTTGATTATAAGAATGATTTGAATTATCCAATGCTTTCGTGCTGTGAACATTGATATCGTTATTTTCTATGGAATGTGTTTGACACTACAGTTGAATTCTACCATGAAGACCACCAATCGAAATCTATGAGGGTGGATTTGTCTATGCTCTTGATGTGATAAGGCGTTGGATACTAGTGGATCCAACTTCAATGTTATCTACAACACCAGCTCTTGTTCCAGAAATATGTGTTTAGTTGTAGCTTAATGATGTTTTATATCATTTCATGTAGACTTTTCAAGGATAAGAATATCTTTATTTATATATGGATGAGATAATGTGAGTGTTATAGTAGCAACAACATCCCATGTTTTTAAAGGATGGTGGACCAAAATCAGTTGAGAGGTGTCTGGAGATTACTCTGGTGATATTTGATCATCTATAGACACCTCCTAAGAGGATAGTGAATATCTAATAAAAAATTCTATCTGGATCAGTGAATCACTGGGGGTTTGTTCTAAACATGGATGAAAAGTGGAAAACATGGTTCGGGATTATTTCCAATGTAGGTTTTATGAATACTTTTACCTTAAGATATTGATGGCAGTGTGGCCGAGTGATTTCATGTGTTTTGAGCAGGCTGTTATGATGGTTATGGAATACTCAACATGCTTTATAGAGTTTCATAATTTTCAATGATGTAAATTTCTGATGATATATCGATGGAGATATTCTTTGAAGATGTTCTTTTACATTCTATTATATCTTACGTCATTGTGTTTTGGTTAATGACTATTAATAAATGTTAAATTAGGCACTGATTACAGAGTGGAACATAGAGGGATGATGAGTGTGTATAAAAGAGTAGTGAAGCATCTTGACCAATTGGTTAGACATCATCAGACATGAAGCACCATTTTTATGATTCCCATGAGATGACCACGAGCCAGGCTTCCTATGATGGTAGTGCAGTTTTATAACATTAATGTGGAAAATGGGTTCACATGCATAATTTGTGTGATTAACACCTAGTTGAGTAAACAGTGAGGTTGATCAATATTCTTCAATAATTCCATGATATTGGTGGTTGTGTTGGCGGCATCCATACACTATTTACACTAAGAAATCAATGTGTGCCTACTTTGGGCTGTGAGGTTGTATCATCGGGCCATTGTTTAGGCCAGATATATTTTGTACAACATACCCTAGAGGAGAAGGGTGAAACACTAGTTACAGATTGTGGTATTATCTTAGTTTCCTAACCTCTTTATTATGTTCACTTTTTGATACATATGGATCACATAGTTTTATATATGAATCTATAGTGGAAATCTATTGTCTTATTAGAATATTTTCATAGGACGTGATGACATTTGACACTATGTTGGGGATCATAATAGAGAGTGTAATAAATTTATGGTAGTTCTCTTGGAGGTTGTTAGGTGTCACTTCTTATGTAATATTCATTTTTCATGATTTTATAGGGTTATATGTATTTATTAATATGGGATGTCTAGTGGCTTCTAAAGCTAATTTTGACTTATATCATTTGATGGTCTCTTTCACATCACCAGAGGTCATAGTTTATACTCACATGGGTGATTGTGATTTCGAAGAGATATGAGCCAGAAAAAAAAATCATGTATTAAGTGATAATATTTCCCATGTTTCTATTATATATATAAATGATTATGGAGGTTTTTAGGTAAAAATTTCTCCAGTGGTGGAACATTTTAGGGATTTTTTCTCAAATTACATTTCTAGTTTACCTAAGGGTAGAGAGGTTAAGTTCCCCATGGAGCATGTTTTAGGAGCTTCACCAGTATCCTTTCTCTTTAAAGGATGACTATGAAGAAATTTCATTTGGTCAATGGAAAACAAGATGATTCGTAGGTAAATGGTTTAATTCAACTGAGTACTTATCCTCGGGGATTACTGGTCCTTTTTGTGAAAAAGATTAATGGTAACATTAAGCTATGTGTGGATTACCAAAAATTGAACTAGATGATAGTTAAGAACTTGCATCCCTTTTGAAAGATAGATGACCTATATGATAAGATTCAAGAATGTAATTTGTTCTAAAATATTTATGTGAGATCTAAATAACACATGGTGCATGTTCGATCTATTAATATAGCTTGTATATCCTTACATATATGTTATGGTCTATACTAGTATCTAGTTATGATGATCGGTCTCACGAATTCGTTCGAAATATTTATGGAACTGAAGAACCGTGTCTTCCATCCTTATTTATATTCTTTTGTGGTGGTTTTAATGGAAAATATACTGGTGTTTTCTCACAATTTATATGACTATTCGTAACATATTTACATTATTCTGGGTACACTAAGAGAGAATTATTTATATTATAAGATCAAAATGTTGCACATCTAGGTGGACAAAATTCACATCCAATGCTATATTATCTTAGAGAAATGAGTATGTGTTGACCCGGAGAAGATGAGATTTGTGGTTTACTTGGATAATACCAAGAAAATCATTGACATATGGAGTTTTCTTGGGGCTAGTTGGATATTGTAAGAGTTTCATTCAATAATTCTCACATCTATAAGAATATTTCATGGGGTTGACTATGAATTGTGTTATGTTTTTTTGGTCTGATACCAGTGAGACAACATTTTAGGAGATGAAAGAGTGATTTAATTCAATGTTGATTATTATTCTTCCATAGTATGGTATAGACTACATTGTTTATTGTAACCTATTAGGTATTGGGATTGGAGTTGTTTTTATTCAAGTGTGATGGAGTATTGGTGGATGGGTCTTGATACCTGAGGCCACATCAGAGTAATTACCTAACACAGTATCTCAAGTTAGTTATAGTTGATCATGTTTTGACATATTGGAGACATTTCTTACTGGGAGAGCATTTTTTGGTGTACACAGACCATAAAATCTTATAGTACCATTTTACCTAGTAAGATAAAAACTAGAGACAATGAAGGTGGGTTGAGTACCAAAAACCTTTTGACATTAAGCTTTGTAGCACTATAGGAAAGAGAAATTATGTGGTCAATACACTATGCCAGAGGAATTTGATATATGTAGATCAGGATGCCAGTAATGAGTGGTGGTGTATGGATTATTTCTCTGAGATGAACATTGAGGTTATGGATAGTCATGGTAAGACTTAACATTCATACTAAGCTCTAAACTCTACCCTACTAAATTAATTGATGATGTGAAAAATATCATATTCGGAGGTCATGGTCCAATGAGATAGAGGGGGGTGGTTTTGTTGCTATGTGTTCAACCTATATGCAAGTGAAGATAGAACAACTGTGACCAACCATAATTTTATAAAAGCTATTGATTCCTAAGTGGAACTATGATGATTTCATGATAGATTTTATGATAGGTCTTCTAAGTTCAACTCAGTGTAGTGATTTTTTATTAGTTATTATTTATATTATGATGAAGGTTTCTCACTTATTACTGATCAAGGACTCCTTAAATGTAGATAGTCTTTAGTGGGTTTCTATTCATGAAATGGTATTCCAATATTAGGTCTTCTGCACTATTGTTCTACATAGGGACACCAATTTTACTTCTCATTTCTGGAAGATTAGGAATATGAAACTAGGTAAATAGGTTCAACTATACATACTATACAATCATAAGACTATTGGATAGTCAACGAATATAATAAAAGTGCAATAGGACATGTAATGATAATGATTACTAGATATAGGGTATATCGGGAGGAGCATATACCCTGGTTGTGTTTTCCTACAACAAAAATATTTCAGGAGACTATACATATGGAACCTTATGAGGTTTGTAGGGTAGGCCATTCTAATTACCCCTATTCTAGTTAGAGGAATGTGTTGTAGATTTATAGGGACCATGAATTATGCTTGATATATCTGAGAAGGTCAAATTGATTCAAAAGCTGATGGATAATGAATTGTCTCAGTAGAAGAATTTTTCCAATCGTTGTAGATAAATTATACAGTTTGAGGTTGGGGATGTGGTCTTTATATGTGTTTCCCTAATGATTGGATGTAGGTACATCAGGATACATGGTATGATTTCACCATGATATGTCATGCCATTTGATATTATGGAGGGAGTCAGACCAGTAGCATAGTGTTGGAAATTTCATCAGAGTTACCATTACATGCACGAAGCCTTTGACGTATCCCTATCACACTACCATCACAAAATGTTGTATCATGTTCACCAACATTATGAGCTAGAGTTAATGGTAGATTCTTCATTTTAGGAGCATCTAATTCATATAATTTATATGAGCACAATGGTTTTTTGATTTTGCTTTGTTCCTTTATTACGAGTCCCATAGAAACATGACCATTTATAGGGTGAGACTTGGGAGAAGGAAGCCAACTAGTTTTCTTCATGGAGATATTTGTTCGTAGATGAATCTTGACCACCATTGTTTGTAAAACTTAGGTAAGAGTTTCTTTAATGGGATGTTTTGAAGAACATAGGTTCTTATGCGAGGTAAGTATCCTTTTTCCCTTTTGTTTAAATGTTTAATTATGACTTAATGTGAGTACCCAATTTTATCACAGGTGTTTGGTGGTGTTTGTGGATTTTTTTAAACATATAACCCAACTTTTGGTGTAAATAAAACCTAACACAGAGATAATAGAAAAAATATGTGAAAGAAAATATGATTACTTCTAACCATGTGAGGATTTTTTTGGAGTCCTATAGTACCTAAAGTTAGAAAAATAATATTATTTGAGGTGAAATATCATGTGGTCATGTTTGTAAATATTTTTAGTGGGATGATACAAGGTTTGTGCGCATTTAAAATAATTGTACAAGAAAAAAACATAGGGTCCCCTTCAGAATAGGGTTCATGATTGGTGCATGGGTTAGATAATCATATGGCCAAATTTTGGGGCCCAATAATTTATGTAAAATTAAAAAAATAACCTTGTTAAATATTATAAAATTTTACCTATTTCTCTTTTCCTTTTGGGTACAGAACCTCCTATGTGAGAATCTCTCCTTGGAAACATATTTTAGGATTTACCACTAAATCACCATCTAGTGTGTGATTCAAGAACCATTTTCATCATTGGATCTACACTGGTAAGATCTCAAAACCATTTATATTGTTTGTCATTTTGTTAGGCATCTGTTTCTCTATATAGGTGCAAGGTAATATTCCATAATTTTAGGTTCTTCATCCATTATTTATTTTTACTCTAATTGGTGGTGAATCAGAAATTGAAATTTGATTAACAATAAACAACAATGTTATGGAATGTTATCTATACCTTAAATGATTAATTATTATCATTATTTTGCTAGTTTTCATTGTCCCTCCCACAATACATTGTTAAGTTACCATGAAATTGAAATTATTAATAGAATAAAATGGAATTGGACATGTTTTGGATTCACATAGGTACCTTTGTAATGAGTAGAATGTTTTTTACCCCAACCAAGGAAACCTATTTGATTTTCCATGTAAAATGTATATGCCTATTCCATCGTTAAACCACTCAAGAGGTGATTTGATTTTTTCCAACTTATAATAATCCAATTAATAATGAATTGGATTGAATCAGTTTAGTAGTAGCTGATTTTAATCATTTTATTGTTTATGATTTAAATTAGATGATTTATTGAGAACATTAATTTTGTGAATTTAATTCTTATAGGATTTATAAATGAGTTTTTAAGAAAAAGAATTGTGATTGATTTATATTGAATTTGAATTTTTGAAAATGAGTTCGTATACACATGGGTTGTAATTGGATGCTTATGAATTGATAAATTGGATTTTTTTTCAATTATTTCATTACATGCCATTAATGTTTCTTCTACTGGTTATTTAACATGGTAGTGGATGTCATCCATGTATATTTTTAATTGGTTCTTGATTCCATTGGATTTCTTGGGACTTTATACACCTTGGATCTAGTTTGCCTCATGCTGCCAAAGGACATGGTTCATAGAAATGATCCATAGACCCCACCTCAGCCTATCTAAGTTTCTGTTGAGATGGTATTGGACCTCAATGATGATTCCTTAGTCTTTTTCACCTTCGATCAAACCCATTTTTTACACTTTTTTTATATGGAATGACTATGGTAAATGTTAAATGATTGGTTATAAAGATCATTGTTGGATTGTTTTGAGACTTATGGTTATATGGTATGGTCATTATTAACATGTTATGATTATATGTATAACTCGGCTACTACAGTTAATTTTGGTTTACTGGATCCTGGTGATAGAAAATGACTCTTTTTGTTTTAGGGTTCCTTGTATGGCTATACAGTATCACTTTCGTTGTAATATATATGTCATTAGAACTTCACATTCACACTATTTACCAACTTTTATTTCAAAATAATTATCTAA
Organism: Viscum album; assembly: GCA_963277665.1. Classification (NCBI taxonomy): domain Eukaryota; kingdom Viridiplantae; phylum Streptophyta; class Magnoliopsida; order Santalales; family Viscaceae; genus Viscum; species Viscum album. The sequence goes on along the minus strand of OY728165.1, from coordinate 164,083,988 downwards.
TATTTCACATATAGGACCAGCTATAGTAATTTTTGTGTTTAACTACTTGAATTGTATCTCAGACCATGTTTGGACTCCTATTGGATACACAAACAGAATTTATGGATACATGTTGGGATCATGGAAAGAACCTATAGTTTGAATATTTATTTTGGGCCATGTATAGGATTAGGGGAGCATAGGACTAAGATGAGGACCAATATTTTATTTGGCGATAGTGCTTTATGGGTTTTTTATAATTTTTGTATATGTATTATATTGTACTATTGCGTACCTATTTTGGAAAACTTGTAGAAACATTAAATGTATCATCATCTATCATATATGTGATCCTTTTTTGTGTTAATTATCTATTAAAAAGTGTTATCTATTGTGTGACTATTATAATTATTCTTCTATTGACTATTTTTAATATTTATGTGTGTAACACTTTGGTAGGGATGGCATTGTCTCCCCATATACACACCCTAGGACATCATTGGTAGTTGGTAACCTCTGGTACAAAAGGAGATGTGCATGAGGCCATGTGGCCAGCATATCATAGGGATCTATTGAGTACCTTTTGGGATTAACACATTATACCCACATTGATGATGATGATGTGTTTAAGAGAAAATAATTTTAAATTTATAATAGTAGATATTTAAAAAAATATCATTCTCTTATATAAATATTTTCTACTTAAGGTTTTACGTATTCAATTTTTTCTTAGTCAATTGGTAAAAACTAATCCCATTTAAATTCAATAAATTACCTATTTTAATTTTTAATATTAATTATCAAAATATTAATAGAATAAAGATATTAAGAATAATGAATTTAATGAATATAATAAAGAAATTTTCTTTATTGAATTTATAAATATTCATTGAACCCCACCCAAAAAATAGTATAACAAATAGTCCTCATATTTATCTTGAATATATACGTATAATATAATGTACACTAAAAGATAAGTACTAAAGAAAAAATTATTTGATAATAAATAGGGTTTCATAATTATATTAATGTTTTTTCTCCACAAGGATTAGAAAGAAAATAAAATGTAATCTACATGTTTTTAATCCTTCATATATATATATATATATTCTGTTACAACATCTTTCTCTAGGTATTTAGTACCAATTGAAATGTATTATGGATCCATAAAACCCTCAAACTAATCGAGACCATATTTTATACAAATTTTATGGAGATACCTAATTAGAAATGTAATAAATTAAGTCATTATAACATATTTTGACTTTAATAAATTTAAATTATAATTTAAATTTACATACATTTAAAATATCTACATGATGTGTATCATGAATGCATCACCCTTTACTATATTATTAATGTTTTTTAAATCCATTTAACATATAATCTCTCCATTAATTTAAAAAAATACTCCTAAAATCATAATAGTTCTCTAATATAGAATAAAACTAGATTAGTATTTTATCCCATCATGATCTTGAGGAATATTTGAAGGTGTTGTTTTTTTTAATTTTACCGTTTAAATGATTCCATTGATTTCATGTACTCTTATGAATGGTATGTGTATCAAAAAATTATAAGTAATTTTTTTTGATGATAAATAAAAAAAATGAAATCCATTTCAAGTCTCATATGTTTACTATTGGAAAGGAGTAATTGGGAAAATTAATGAATGAACAATGATCTATACATTATGGTAACATCCTTAGTGGGAAGTGACACTGATGAAGTTGGATCAATGATATCATTTACCACTACTATTACCTAACCCTACTGGATAATCATTTGACATACAGAATCACATAGGTGATGTAAATTTTTATATGATATAATATATACATACTGATTCTTAACATGAAACTCATAGTACACAGTCAGTTTTGAATGATGAGTTGAAGGATTTTTGTGGTTAGGTTATGTAGGCTGCAGCAGTCTCATTGATTCTAAAAACATAGATACAAAATATTATTTAATTGTATCATTTATTTACACAATAAACTATTAATTTTCATCCATATAAAAATCTATTTCTCTTTTTAATTCATCTCTCCTAGATTTCATACTCAGTTCATAACAAAAAACTATAAAAACTAACACCATCATTATACCGTTTCATGTGGCCCAGGTGTCCAAAATTTCTTAATGTAGATGTATAAATACACATACTACCTTAAAAGATAAAAGTTTCTAATATATTTTCTCTTAAATTATATCCTCAAATAATATTTTAAAATATTATATTAATTTCATGAATTTACAAAATGGAAATATTGATAAAAAATAAAAATTATTTAATTATAATCCTATCATATATTTTGTTTATTGGACCAAAAATAAAATCCCCCACTTATTTCATTCTCCCCCTTTTCAATTTTTCATGATAAGTATGAAGATATTTATTTTGGTATTGAACCTCTTTGAAGCCATTGATATACATTTCAATTTATTAATTTAAATTTTAAACAATTATTTACTTATATAAAAATGTTTACAGTTTGTGTGAGAATGATTAACATTATAAATTCTCGGATTATACATCTTTTTGATTTTTTAGGATAGATATATATAAATTAATTAGTATGATATACAATGCATAAAACTAAATTGAAAAAAATTACAAAAAATAGTTATATACAATTAAGACTTCCTAAATCTGACTAGAAAAAAACTTCTTTCATGTTTCTATATATATAAACCCATTTGAAAGAAATGGATCTTAATTATGATTACTCATAAAAAATATAACATGAATTCAATTTTTTCATAATATATATCTATATAGATTTAAAAAAATAGTCACTGATTCTTAACGTATTTGGTCCTTTAAATGTTAAATGTCATAAGTAATTAAACATATTGAATATTAGTCATATAAAATGTATTATGGTTAAACCATTATAAGAATATATAAATTTTTTTATACATTTTACCATCATGGAATCCCGTAACTAATTTATCACCAAATGGTTGACATTTCATTATTCAAATAATAAAATACTTTACCTATAATGACTATGAATAGATAATTAACTCGTAAACAACATATCATATGAGACTATTCATTGTTTTTTATCATAAAACACAATTATTATCCTCTTATCTCAATTTCCATGTGAATGTTTTAGTAAATGTTTAATTCCACACTCACCTTCCTTAGGTATTATCCTCTCTACAGAAGAATAAGATCTGCTCATAATTTCGGGAAATATGAGATTAATATCATAAAAAATTAATTAATACGGATTTATTTATATGAATAAACAAATGTAAATTGATTCAGCAACCACTATTCCATTAATTTATAAATAAGTATGAGACATAAATTATTATTTCTTAAATGTATGTGATTAAAAATAATTAACTATTAAAAGAAATTTCTTTTTCATAACTAAATTAAAAATATTGAAATATAATGTTTACAAAAAAATAAATAAGTAACTAAAACTAATGAATATTAGAATTGACTAAAATGATATAATTGAATATAATCAATAAAATTATAACATTTTATACAATTACTTAATTATAAATAAATAAATTTTAATTGTTAAAAATGTGACTATTCTTAACATGATGAAAATTATTGATATTTTGTAAAATAAAAGTGTATATCTGAAAACAAATAATATAATGAAAAATGTATGAAAAATTTGATGAAGGAATACATTTTAAAATAAATATTTTATATAATTATAACGACTCTGATAAATACTACAAAAATAATAGAAATGATAAATATCTATAAATATTCACATATAAATGTTAAAAAATATTTTATTACCAATGTTAGTTAAAAAACATTCATTTTACTAAATACATAGAATAGTAATGGAGTGTTATCACATATCACATCTATGTGATCATTTCATAATTAATATACTATGACTACCTCACATTTAGTATTTTCCTAAAATAGTGAATTGAAAGAAAAAATTTCACATAAGTATTCAATATTATAAATATTATAATCAACCAAATGAATTTCCCTCTACAAAAAAGATGTCACATATCATTTATTTGGTAATGAATATTAAATATTTGTTTTTTATTCACCTTTTTTATAAATGATTCATCTTTATATTTGAATATATTCCATTCAACATATTTAAATAGATACTCATCAGGATTCACACTGATGTTAAGGTCAACCCTATAAACCTTAAATATGGTTTACTAAAATTTAGTATAGCCAATCTCCCTTATATCCTCAATAACTTGATAATATATTTTTTATGAAAAAATTCGTTTTTTAATCTGTTTTGCACAAAATTTGAATTGCTACAATAATGAAAATCGCTACCCGATTATGAATGACACTCATTTATTCTTGGTTTTTTGTGTAAAATTAGTATACCTTAATATAAAAATCCGACCATGTGATCACCTTAACACTTTCCCCCCTAGAAAGCAATTACAATTACAAATAAATTAGTGTTAACTTTATCTATAAACTTTGAAAAATAATTTGTACTTAAGTTCATTCATTAAATACATTTCATTTATTCTCATGTATTCTACCTTGAATCCAATAATATATGATGATATATATGGTTGGACATCACCCACTGAGCAATAAATTCATATGTGTGTGGCATTACTTAAACTGGTGAATTTAACATTAACTTTAATCCACAAATCACTTTACCTTCAATTTGAACAGTCAAATTTAGTGATATAAGGAGAAAAATATGCTTCAAATAGAACAAATAACTAGTACATAAATCAATCACTACTTCTATTATATATTTTTTAAATAATTTGGTCCCCTTGTTAATGTTTATTATTAACATATATAGTAAAAGTTTTCATATATAATTCAAAAGGATATATTAAATATCATAAAGCTGTACAAGAAATTTATATCAATTATAAAAAATAATTCAGGATATAAAAATTTATATAAAAAAACATTGACGAAAAATATATTTCTATTTGAAAACAGTATGAGGTCTCTTTATTTTATGACAGATCTAAATAAATAATTTATAACATTGACTAAAATGTAATTTAAAAATAAATACATCCTAATTATATAATTTTTGGTTGGAATCAATAATATTCTATGTATTACAACTAGTGGAATATATTGAATCAATATGTGATCGTTTTTTAGATTTTATACCAATTGAATTTAAATATATATTTAATGAAAAATTCCTTACATTTTAAAAAAACCCACTATGTAATTTAATACCATATAGGCATTAAAACAAAATAACCCTCTCAAAATTTATTAATTTATGAAAATACAGAGGAAAATATGTTTTATTTCTTTATGTAGTGGGAGCTAACTACAAAAAATTACCATTGTTATTAATTCTATTATTGTATATAATCCATATTATATTCATTCAATTTGTGTATATAAAATTTCCAATCAATCTATCACAAATTTTTTTCTCTATAGTTATAATGTCAATATTAGTCTTTACCACTAAAAATAACAAATAATATATCTCGAATAAAATGGATAATTACATCCATTTTTTAAATTGTTGAAAAAAATCATTTCAATCCAAATGTGAAAACAATGTTTTTCACCGTATCGTAATATTATTCAGATGACATCGGTAGTGGGGAAAATCATACATTAATAAATAGTTAATTTCATTTTTTATTATTTAGTAATGATAATCCCTTAAACAAAACCAATGGTGTCATAATTAAATTGTCATTAATTAATTAATTAATTGATGATATGAAGCCCCCTCTTAACAAATTGAAAAATCCTTATGTCCAATATAATTGTATCTATATATGATACCATATGATGGAAAGTCATGCATAGTGAACATTATCATAGAATGAAATATAAAAAATTCAATATTTCTTGAAAAAAATATAGTAACACATTTATCCTATATAATTTTCAAATCATTAATCAAATGATAATTGATGAAAATTAATACCATTTTTAGACTATTTTGGTCTAGAAATCATCAATATCATCCTCACATATGTCATCTTCATACATATTTGTTGAGAAAGCTTGTATACAGCAGACATAAGAGGATATAAACTATGATAACTATGGATACTATGATATGGATTCATTCCATCCAAGTATAGTCATATTATATGATTTAAAAATTCATTTTGGAAATAATAAAATTTGTAATAAAATTTATTCTATTTGTATGAGTTCGTAATGTGAAGTATGTTTCTATTAGAGATCGGATCATATGTAATCCATCTTATCTATGTTGCATTATTCAAATCATTAAATTGAATCTTCAATTAAGGAATTGTTAAGATATACTAGATTAATTTAGTGGGATGTTTGTTAAATGTTTCTTGATAAAGAATAATGGTTAGTTATGTCATACCTTATATATATATCTATGCCTTATTTTTTAAAAATTATAGAAAACAATATTGTCATGTATTTTTCAGGTATTATTTTTTAATATTATATGAATTAATTTCAAGGCTTGTAACTAAGACGGTGTGTGATTCTGAGGCCCAGTTGGATGTGAATAAATGTTTAAAATATATGAAATATATTAAATAGTACACATAAATAGTTCTCTTGAATAAGTGGAATATTTTCTAAAAACAATTTTGAATCTGGGATATCAGGGAATCGTCCCGTTCAGAATGTAGGATTTACCCTCTGTATGACTAAACATTATTCAAAGTGGGTCATTTGTAGAAATTTTATTGTCTATGTGGAGATGAAAAAATATTTGTGTTAAATATTTTGATTCATTTTTTTGACTTAAGGATTGTTTTGCCTTTAAATAAAATTCTATGGAAAAATCCTAGGGTTAGCTGCATTACCCAGGCATTGTTGGATATCCATGGAGTGAGATTTGAGGGGTCTATTTAGAAGACAATGACAATATTATTGATTGATGATTGATACACACCATATTAAAAGGATCTCATCAATGAATGAGGCACTAACCCATTCTTCATCAAATATCAATATAAATGGGGGTAGGGTGTGTGTTTTATTTTTATTTCCTCTTCAATCTTTATTTATATAATTAACACGGACCAATACCTGAACAGATTTATTAATAGTTCGATCATCTTGGAATTAGTTATTTTACAAGGTTTTGATAATAGAATTTATTTTTGATTTGTTCAATTTTGATTCTCATTATAATGGAAAATAATTGATATCGATAAGAACATTGATTAAGGTCTATTTCTATTGATTGTTTTCATTATTTTCTCCCTCGGTTCATTGTTCTTCATGGGCACTGTTCTTCTATCACACAACTCAACTTATCCCAAACGATCAATCATTGAACACCTCTTTTCAGGAACAACGATATGATATCATAGATCAGGGATCAAAACAACATTAAGGTGGTGCGTTGATGGAAATAATTATGAGTTGGATGATGATTGATTCCCTATTTCATGTTCTTGGAAATGTAGTGATGAAAGGCTATGATATTATTCTCTGGGCAGATCAAAGGATCAAATATTGTGGATTCTTTGATGAAATTACTTGAAGATTCATGATCTATAGATTTACGGAATGATGATCACTAGATCAATGGTCGATGTATTAGATAGGATGGGTGGAGGATGAACAGGGGATTTGGGAAAATCCTGATCCACATGACATGTAATCTAGAATTATATGGTGTTTGAGTGTGTGTTTCTCTTTTAGGGGTGGCTAGTGTTTTGAGAGTAATTAATGTATCACATGGTGTGTGACCCAAATAACATGGTTTTTATTCTATCATGAGTGAGTTGGTGTATTCTTCAATGTTTAAAAATACATGGGTTGGTGTACACGGGTTGTCTACATGGCGTGTACTCCCCCACACAGACACAAGATGGAGTGTGTACATGGGCTGACCCATGTAGTGACATACTAGTAGAATACATGGGATTCCTACACATAATTCAGTACTACATAGAAAAAGTGTAATAGAACATTAAATTTGCATGGGTAGGACCCAATGTCATGGAACACGACTTGTAACCACTACTACATTCCATGTACACTTTTATAAATGGATTGGGTATTTTTTTATCATTTTTGTGACATGTTTTTTCAGAGTTCATTCCCATTATAAATTCTCTAAGGTTTGGTATCGAATCACTTCCTACTACTTGTAAATATAATCCACTTAAAATATAATATTGGATAGTTTCATTGGATTCCCTCTAAGATCCAATCACTGTGATCCTCTATTCATATTTATGCCCTAGGTGGATTTTATGGTATCATTGGAACAAACACTATGTGGTCATCGATCCTCTACTTAAAAACGGTGAATAGAGATTATTTTTTTTTTGTTATTATTTCCTAGGCTTCACTATGATCATTATTTATGTATCATAATCTCTCATACTATCATAATTTTTTTTCTCACGAAGAGACCTGATGATCAGTACCTCTGAGATGGGTATCAACAGTTCTATCAGAATCAAGATTGTATTATCCTAGATGACTGATTTGTTGAATCTATGAGCTACAATATAGGGCTGGTATACTATGGTTGTGCCTTACCACTAGATTGTCTATATTTGTTGAGTATATCTGGTTAGTTTTATTATATGTTTTATAGACATATACTTGTGTAGATCTGACTATATTTTCCTCTATTTTATGCTTTATTATTTTAGGGTGTCCTATAGAGTATTGCTAAACCCACCCCAACTATAAGGCCCTAGCCTTAAACCTTACTTAATCTTGAGTTATTACAAGATTACACATTGAGGATCTTTTCGGGTTTAGAGTTTTAGAGAATTAGATCATAAATCATGCATTACATTCCACATATAAACAAAGTGGTTACATAAAGATAGTATTCTTCACTCCCATCAATGGAAACACATTTAAAATAAAACATGGATTATTTCTTGACACATCCTTGACTCTATCATCTTATCATGTACCTTTCCCTTGACCTGTGATAAACATTTCAAAAACTTGGGATGAGCATAAAAACTCAGTATGGGTTATAAAAATAAAACATGGAAAGGAAACATGAGTTCATATATACATAAGAATGAAATCATACTTTACCCATAAAACATAGGCACTTTAACATACCTCATAAAATCATGAATAAATCTTAGAAATCATAAGACATAAAGGTAACTTGAGGCATTCATAACATTCTTGCGTATGGAGTAACACTCTTGGTTACGTTTGGAATACCCATCACAGTATATTCCCTAAATCTCTTCGGAGAAACCTTAACGTTTCACTCCTTCGCATTACCCAATGCATTGGAGAGCTATAACGGGCTCACCCGCCCTTAGTTTATCACGGAACCACCCGTCTTCATAATAATGCCCACGAACCATAACATAATCATATCACATAAAACATGCATAAAGGAAACATAAAATTTCCACATTTCAATCACGAGATATCAATACAAAACATTGATATAAAAACATTATGAAAATCATTTTCAATACCAAAATAAAAGAAAAGTAAAACATGGTATTTATTTTTCTTTTAAAAAGAAGGTATGGCTTGTAGAGGAAGCCGAAACTCAAATAACGGTCACGACGGCAGAGAAGTCGTTGTCGCCGCATACGTACGAAAAAAACATTCCCTTTTGTCGTTTAGTAAACGCTTCATATAAAAAGATTCCTTTTGAATAAACGTAAAAGTCAAGGGGGTTTATACACCGTATAAAAGAAAGTTGTGTATAAAATAGAATATGCCTCAACGAAAGGAGATTGAGACGAAGTCCCAAACCTCGTATCCGACTTGACCCGACCGTTCATTAATCTCCTGAATAATAAACTTGAGTTAATCTCTACTTGCTTATGAATCTTTTTCAAGTTCATTATTCCTTTTATACCATGTTATGAACATCATGTAATCAGTTAAGTTAATAATGTTCATTTTGTCGGTATTTGGTTCTTAAGAAAAAAATAGACTTATTACACTTACATGTTGTTAATTTTGGTCAAAGGTTCATTATATCCAGAATGATATTAATGATTTGGATAACATATATATCATATATATTCATCATATACATGTATTTATAATATTACATCACATTTAGAGGTAAGAAATGAAATGCACCGTTCATGGAGACGGTAAGCCGTACGTACGCATGAACGCTACTTCCATTTCTATTTCATATTTTCTAGAATGGAATCATAATGATATAAGAGTATATTATAATTCCAATATAATAACATATCTAATATCATTAACTTTATCCTTTACACATCCAACATCTGGTATTAACGAATCAAATCACTTTCAGGGGGCGGTAGTCCGCACTTCCTAAAGTGAAGATATCGTGTTTACCTATAATGGGAACCATAAAGTTATGCCCAAAATTAAAAAAAACAGAAGCTTAAGGAAAAACTAAACATATTATATATCATATATAAAAATAGTGACATCATAATGGCCACCTTTGAAGGTGTTAAATGAGTATTGAACAATCATCGTTTCGGGAGGCAGAATTTCGCCATCCACGGAAACTGTATGTTGTTTAACCATTTTATGTAGTTGTGTGAGAGTGTAGCTCAAATAAATATTATAACCACATCCTTGTATATTGAAGATACTGGTGTTGTTACAAAATAAGTAAATAAAAAGAATTTAGGGGGTTGGAGAAGAAAAATAAAACAAATGAACATGAGAGAATGAATAACCTTTAAAAGTGTAACTCCTTTTGATTTGAGCCTAAAGGCTTCCTTTGAAAGGATTATGCCCAAAGGGAATCCCTTAGGATGAGTAGAGGGATGTGGAGAGAGTAAATGGGCAGGGTTTGGCCGAGACAAAGGCTTGAGGAGTGTGTGAAATGAGGTAGAGGTGGGGGGCTTTTATAAGAGGAGAGGAGGGGCACTTTTGGAAAGTAAAGAAATATTACTTTATTTGAAAATGTGTTTCGGTTTTAAAAGGTCCCACATTGATATAATTCGTGGATACGGTGATAAGGGTTCGAAATCCACTCATCCAATTGTTTTTGGCCATGTGTAGTTCATAGATTTTACTTTGTCTTTCCATTTTATTTAAATCGACAAATAATGATGTCATCGCTGCATCATTATTATGTCATAAATAATTTAATTTATTTAATGTCTAAAAATCAAAAAAAAAACTATGATGTAGGAAATTTTTTTAGCTTTCCAATGACTATTTATAATCAAATATCTGATCTTTATAATCCCATTTAAAATTGTTTTCCTAAAACATATTATGTTTGTGTCATTTTTACTTTTACATTAAATAAAAAGTTATTTATGTCATTTCCCAACCAAAATGTCTCCATGGGGTCCCCAAGTGGACCCATGGCTTCTCTCGGTCGTCCATGACACAACCAATAAGGTTGGGACATGTTTCTAGGTCATTTCATATTATTAAATCATTATTTATACCTTAAACTACACTAATTACCACTAATCGCGATTAAAAACTTAATAAGTTACTATTCACCAAAAAATTATTTTAATCTCATTGAACCACATTTTACTTCTTAATGACAACCATTTATGTCGGATTTTCAAAATTCAATACACATTAGTGGTAAACTTTCATTTAACTGAAAAATCAGTTTGCTTGATTACCACTTAGTGGTTTCACTATTCATCAAAAACTGAAGTTTTTCAGAAAATTACCAAAAATTCACCCTAAGAAATATTTGATATTCAGAATTCAAAAATGAAGTCTATTTTACAAAATTAAAATCATATAAGTCACATTAATTAATTTAATAATTAATTCCCGCTGCCAAAGCAAATAGCGTGTTTTTACAAAACAATAAGTATCAATAGATTGACACCAATTTAAGTCTAATTTCAAAGTGAAATTGATTCCAATGACCACCATTGGATAAAATGGTAAAAATATATTCTAATTTCACTTCAAAACCAATTCAAAACATAATCTAATCATATAAACAAATTAGATTAAAAAGCAGTTTTGATGTAAAATGGAGTATTTTTCACTATTCATTAAAAAATGAACATTGTCAAAAAAATACCAAAAATTTACACAAGGTAAATTTTGATGTCCCAATCATAAAGGATATGTTTATTTTGACAAACATAGTTTATAAAATTGTCAAAATATAGATTCAAAAATGGTTTGCCATCAAAAGGCAGTAAAACAATCTTTTAAGAATATTAGTGTATTCCATGCTTAAGATTGGATTTATTTTCATTTTAAGCCTCTAAAACACTATCTTAATCATTAATAGACATAGATAAAAATATCTATTATTCATTACTTACTTGGGATGTTACATCCTTACCCCCTTTAGAAAATTGCGTCCCCTCAATTTATTTACTTATCGAATAAATGGGGGTACGTATCCCTCATTGCATTTTCAGATTCCCATGTTGCCTCTTCAATCATGCGGGTTTTCCACAAAACCTTTACCTGGTGAATCACCTTATTCCGTAACACTTGCTCCCTGTGGTCAAGAATCTGGACCGGTTGTTCCTCATAAGATAGGTTCTCTCCCAGCTGAACTACCTCTGGACTCAAAACATGAGATGGATCTGGCATATAATTTCTCAACATCGAAATGTGAAAAACATTGTGTACCTGAGATAAACTCGGAGGTAAAGCCACTCGGTATGCAACTGATCCAACTCTCTCCAGAATTTCGTATGGTCCAACAAACCTTGGACTCAACTTTCCTTTCTTACCAAATCTCATCACGCTTTTCCAAGGAGAAACCTTGAGAAAAACATGATCACCTACCTCGAAAGATAGATCCTTCCTCCGGTTCTCCGCATAACTCTTCTGCCTGCTCTGAGCTGTTCTCATGTGTTTCTGAATCAGCTGAACTTTTTCTACCATCTCTTCTACCAATTCTGGTCCCATCAACTTCCTTTCAGCCACTTCATCCCAGAAAGCTAGAGTTCGACACCGCTTCCCATATAATGTCTCAAATGGTGCCATCTGTATACTGGAATGAAAACTGTTATTATATGAAAACTCAACCAAAGAAAGATGTTGGTCCCAACTTCCCTGATAATTCATAGAACAAGCTCGTAGCATATCCTCCAATGTCTGAATTGTTCGTTCTGACTGCCCATCTGATTGGGGATGAAAAGATGTACTAAAATTTAATTCAGAACCCAATGACTTCTGAAGGCCCTTCCAAAAGTTAGAAGTAAACTTGGGATCACGATCCGATACAATGGAGAGAGGAACTCCATGTAACCTTACTATCTCTTTAAGATACAAACGGGAAAGTTGATCAAGAGTGAAAGTATCTCGTATAGCAAGGAAATGAGCAGATTTGGTCAAGCGATCAACAATAACCCAGATTGCATTATTACCTTGAGATGTATTCAGTAATCCAACAACAAAGTCCATGGATATATTCTCCCATTTCCACTCTGGCACTGGTAAAGGATGAAGCATCCCTTTCGGTAACTGCTGCTCTGCTTTAACCTGCTGACAAGTCAAACACTTCACCGTAAAATCAGCAATATCTCTTTTCATTCCATCCCACCAGTAATACTCCCACAGATCTCTATACATCTTAGTACTGCCCGGATGAACTGAAAACGAAGAACTATGAGCCTCACATAACAACTCTCTCTTCAACTGTGAATCACAAGGCACACACAGTCTCTTCCCAAATCTCAAAACACAATCATTATCAATGTTGAATTCAGGCAACTTACCTTTCTGAACCAGCTCTACCTTTTTTTGCAACTCACTGTCTTGCTTCTGTGCTTGCTTGATTCTATCTGATAGAGATGATCTCACTGATACCTAAAAAAACAGAAGGACTTCCTGCACCAACAACTTCTATGCCAAAGATCATCAAATCGTTAACCAAAGGATCACGTTCCAACCGCAACATTGTTAATGAAGCATTACTTTTTCGACTCAAAGCATCAGCCACTTTATTTGCTTTTCCCGGATGGTAATGAATTGTACAATCATAATCCTTGATTATTTCTAGCCATCTCCTCGGTCTCATGTTTAACTCTTTCTGAGTGAATATATACTTCAAACTTTTGTGATCGGTATATATTTCACACTTTACTCCATACAAATGATGCCTCCATATTTTTAAAGAAAAAACAACAGCAGCTAGTTCCAAATCATGTGTAGGGTAATTTACCTCATGAGTTTTCAACTGTCGTGAAGCATAAGCAATTACCTGATCATTTTTCATTAGGACGCAACCAAGTCCTTTCAATTAAGCATCACTGTATATAACAAACTCACCATTCCTGGAAGGTAGAGCCAAAACTGGAGCATTCACCAATCTTCTTTTCAATTACTGAAAACAATCATCACATTCTTTTGTCCAGATAAACTTAACACCCTTCCGAGTTATCTTAGTCATTGGACTAGATAACCATGAATAATTTCTAACAAACCTTCGATAATAGCCCACCAAACCAAGGAAGCTACGAATCTCGGTTACATTTGTGGGTCTTGGCCATTCTTCCACAACTTTTGTTTTTGCAGCATCAACAGTTATTCCATCTTTAGAAACAATGTGACCAAGGAAAGAAATTTGTTGCAACCAAAACTCACACTTGCTGAATTTCCCATACAATTTATTTTCTTTTAAGGTTTTCAAGATAACCCTTAAATGTCTTTCATGCTCCTATTTACATTTATAAAACACCAAAATATCATCAATGAAAACCACCACAAACTTATCCAAGAACTCATGGAAAATTCTATTCATTATGTCCATGAATATAGCAGGTGCATTGGTTAGCCCAAAAGGCATTACTAAAAATTCATAATGGCCATATCTCGTACGGAACGCGATCTTCGGAATATCAGCCTCCTTTACCTTCAGCTGATGGTACCCCGATCTCAGGAAAATCTTTGAAAAAAACTGAGCTCCTTGGAGCTCATCAAACAAATCATCGATATGAGGCAAAGGATATTTGTTCTTAACAGTGATATTATTCAAGGCTCTATAATCAATGCAAAGTCTCATAGAACCATCTTTCTTTTTAACAAATAAAACAGGAGCACCCCATGGTGATGTGCTAGGTCTAATGAAACCTTTCTCTAATAAATCTTGCAATTGCTCCTTCAACTCTAAATGTTCAATTTGTGCCATTCGATAAGGGGGTTTTGAAATTGGCTTAGCATCAAGAACTAAGTCAACAGTAAACTCAACTTCCCGATCTGGTATTATTCCAGGAAACTCATCAGGAAAAACATCAGGATACTCATTTACCACTGGCACATCATTAATCTGAAAAGTTCCTTTATTTTCAACGACGTGTGCAAGGTAACATTCATTTCCATCTTTTACAAGTTTCTCGGCCTCTTTATATGTTATCAAAAGTAAGGGTTCATTCTTGTAAACAAACTGAATGTATTTCTGAAAAGAAACTTCTTTAGCTCTACAGTCAATCTTAGCATGGTAAATAGAGAGCCAATCCATACCCAGGATAACATCAAACTCAACTAGAGGTAGAACAATAAGGTTTGCAAGTAGGTTCTTTCCACAGATAAGGATAGGAAGATTCTTATAAATTCTTTTTGCCTCAACATTTCCCCCATGTGTTTTTACCAAAAGTTCAGGAGTCATTTCTTGAGATGGTATTCCCATTTTACTAGAAAAGGTTTCAGAGATGAAAGAATGTGTAGACCCCGAATCAAACAACATACTGGCATAATCTGAAAAAACAAACAAAGTACCTGATACCACTTCGTTTGATGGCCCGACATCAGCTGAAGTAGTTGAAAAGGATTTCACCACCCCTTTCTTCTTGTAGTCTAACTTCTTCCCATCACTCAATCTCTTTATCGGACACTCGTTTGCATAGTGACCCATCTCATTGCACTTATAACATTTCACTAACTGTAAATCAAATTTGTTCTTACCTTCACCCTGATACTTTTCAGTGAAATCACGAGCCTTATGTCCCATCTTACCACATCGGTAGCACTTCCCAGAATTCAGAAGACATTCCCCAGCATGCCTTTTGCCACATTTATCACAAACTGGAAACTTAGTTCTCTTACCATCAGAATTTTTTGAAGAATTCTTACCTTTCTCCTGCCACCTCAGTCTCTTCTTCTGCTGGTTGTTATAGAAAACTTGGTCATCGGCAAACTCCATTTCCACCTTCTCAGCACATCGAACAAGCTTTTCATAACTTTTAAACTCACGAGAAGCTAATGCCCTTCGATATTTTGGCTTTAATCCTGAGTAAAAATGATTGATTTTACTATCAAGGTCCCGGATAAAATTTGGAGCATACCATGCCAATCGAGTGAACCTTTCTTCATAGGTAGCCACTGAGTCTTCCTCTTGCCTCAATTCCAAGAATTGCTTTTCCATCCTAAGTCGAACAGCCTTAGGAAAATACTTCTCAAGAAACATACCTTTGAATTCATCCCAGTCAAGAGCATCAATCTCATCAGCGTCCCTGATATTTTTAACCATAGACCACCACTGATCTGCCTCACCCTCCAAACGGTAAATAGCAAGACTAACCTTTTGATTGTCTGAACACACCATGACATCAAAAATCTTCTCCAGTGCTTTAATCCACCCTTCAGCTAGCACATGGTCAGATGATCCTCTAAATGATGGTGGAAGTTGCCTCATGAAATGTTCCACCACTGACATGTTCCTCTGCGGTTGGTCTGGCTGATCTCGTACATGGATACCACCACCATTTATCACTTGAGTCAACTGCGCCATTACTGCAACAAACTGTTCAGTTCCAATTCCGACCATTTTTGGATGCTGATTCGGAAGGTTATTTCCTTCTGTATGCCTTCCTAGCACTGCTTCCCTGTTTCCTCTGCGGAAAACCATTCTGAACAAACATGTCTTAGATGAAGCAACATGGTAATCTTTAAATTCTATATCATTTCAAAAAAAAATATTTTTGGATAATCATTTAATAGAATTCTAACTCCTATAGTTATCTAAACCGACCTCTGATACCAACTATAAGGCCCCAGCCTTAAACCTTACTTAATCTTGAGTTATTACAAGATTACACATTGAGGATCTTTTCGGGTTTAGAGTTTTAGAGAATTAGATCATAAATCTTGCATTACATTCCACATATAAACAAAGTGGTTACATAAAGATAGTATTCTTCACTCCCATCAATGGAAAAACATTTAAAATAAAACATGGATTATTTCTTGACACATCCTTGACTCTATCATCTTATCATGTACCATTCCCTTGACTTGTGAAAAACATTTCAAAAACATGGGATGAGCATAAAAACTCAGTATGGGTTATAAAAATAAAACATAGAAAGGAAACATGAGTTCATATATACATAAGAATGAAATCATACTTTACCCATAAAACATAGTCACTTTAACATACCTCATAAAATCATGAATAAATCTTAGAAATCATAAGACATAAAGGTAACTTGAGGCATTCATAACATTCTTGCGTAGGGAGTAACCCTCTTGGTTACGTTTGGAATACCCATCATAGTATATTCCCTAAATCTCTTCGGAGAAACCTTAACGTTTCACTCCTTCGCGTTACCCAATGCATTGGAGAGCTATAACGGGCTCACCCGCCCTTAGTTTATCACAGAACCACCCGTCTTCATAATAATGCCCAAGAACCATAACATAATCATATCACATAAAACATGCATAAAGGAAACATAAAATTTCCACATTTCAATCACGAGATATCAATACAACACATTGATATAAAAACATTTTGAAAACCATTTTCAATTCCAAAATAAAATAAAAGTAAAAATGGTATTTATTTTTCTTTTAAAAAGAAGGTATGGCTTGTAGAGGAAGCCGAAACTCAAATAACGGTCACGACGGCGGAGAAGTCGTTTTCGCCGCATACGTACGACAAAAATATTCCCTTTTTTCGTTTAGTAAACGCTCCGTATAATAATATTACTTTTGAATAAACGTAAAAGTCAAAGGGGATTATACACCGTATAAAAGAAAGTTATGTATAAAATAAAATATGCCTCAACGAAAGGAGATTGAGACGAAGTCCCATACCTCGTATCCGACTTGACCCGACCGTTCTTTAATCTCTTGAATAATAAACTTGAGTTAATCTCTAATTGATTAGGAATCCTTTTCAAGTTCATTATTCCTTTTATACCATGTTATGAACATCATGTAATCAGTTAAGTTAATAATGTTCATTTTGTCGGTATTTGGTTCTTAAGTCAAAAATAGACTTCTTACACTTACATGTTGTTAATTTTGGTCAAAGGTTAATTATATCCAGAATGATATTAATGATTTGGATAACATATATATCATATATATTCATCATATACATGTATTTATAATATTACATCACATTTAGAGGTAAGAAATAAAATGCACCGTTCATGGAGACGGTAAGCCGTACGTACGCATGAACGCTACATCCATTTCTATTTCATATTTTCTGGAATGGAATCATAACGATAAAAGAGTATATTATAATTCCTGTATAATAAAATATATAATATCATTAACTTTATCCTTTACACATCCCACATATGGTATTAACGAATCAAATCACTTTCAGGGGGCGGTAGTCCGCACTTCCTAAAGTGAAGATACCGTGTTTACCTATAATGGAAACCATAAAGGTATGCCCAAAATTAAAAAAAAACAGAAGCTTAAGGAAAAAAATAAACATATTATATATCATATATAAAAATATTGACATCATAATGGCCACCTTTTAAGGTTTTAAATGAGTATTGAACAATCATCGTTTCGGGAGGCAGAATTTTGCCATCCACGGAAACCGAATGTTCTTTAACCATTTGATGTAGTTGTGTGAGAGTGTAGCTCAAATAAATATTATAACAACATCCTTGTATATTTAAGATACTGGAGTTGTTACAAAATAAGTAAATAAAAAGAGTTTAGGGGGTTGGAGATGCAAAATAAAACGAATGAACATGAGAGAATGAATTACCTTTAAAAGTGTAGCTCCTTTTGATTTGAGCCTAAAGGCTTCCTTTGAAAGGATTCTGCCCAAAGGGAATCATCTAGGATGAGGAGAGGGATGTGTAGAGAGTAAATGGGCAGGGTTTGTCAGAGACAAAGGCTTGAGAAGTGTGTGAAATGAGGTAGAGGTGGGGGCCTTTTATAAGAGGAGAGGAGGGGCACTTTTGGAAAGTAAAGCAATATTACTTTATTTGAAAATGTGTTTCGGTTTTAAAAGGTCCCACATTGATATAATTCGTGGATAAGGTGATAGGGGTTCGAAATACACTCATCCAATTGGTTTTGTCCATTTGTAGTTCATATATTTTACATTGTCTTTCCATTTTATTTAAATCGTCAAATAATGATGTCATCGCTGCATCATTATTATGTCATAAATAATTTAATTTATTTAATGTATAAAAATCATAAAAAAATACTATGATGTAGGAAATCTTTTTATCTTTCCAATGACTATTTATAATCAAATATCTGATCTTTATAACCCCATGTAAAAATTGTTTTCGTAAAACATATTATGTTTGTGTCATTTTTACTTTTACATTAAATAAAAAGTTATTTATGTCATTTCCCAAACAAAATGTCTCCATGGGGTCCCCAAGTTGACCCATGGATTTTCGTGGTCGTCCATGACACAACCAATAAGGTTGGGACATGTGTCTAGGTCATTTCATATTATTAAAGCATTATTTATACCTTAAACTACTCTAATTACCACTAATCGCGATTAAAAACTTAATAAGTTACTATTCACCAAAAAATTATTTTAATCTCATTGAACCACATTTTACTTCTTAATGACAACCATGTATGTAGGATTTTCAAAATTCAATACACATTAGTGGTAAACTTTCATTTAACTGAAAAATCAGTTTGCTTGATTACCACTTAGTGGTTTCACTATTCATCAAAAATTGAAGTTTTTCAGAAAATTACCAAAAATTCACCCTAAGCTATATTTGATATTCCGAATTCAAAAATGAAGTCTATTTTACAAAATTCAAATCATATAAGTCACATTAATTAATTTAATAATTAATTCCCGCTGCCAGAGCAAATAGCTTGTTTTTACAAAACAATAAGTATCAAAAGATTGACACCAGTTTAAGTCTAATTTCAAAGTGAAATTGATTCCAATGACCACCATTGGATAAAATGGTAAAAATATATTCTAATTTCACTTCAAAACCAATTCAAAAAATAATCTAATCATATAAATAAATTAGATTAAAAAGCAGTTTTGATGTAAAATGCAGTATTTTTCACTATTCATTAAAAAATGAACATTGTCAGAAAAATACAAAAAATTCACACAAGGTAAATTTTGATGTCCCAATCATAAAGGAAAAGTTTATTTTGACAAACATAGTTTATAAAATTGTCAAAAGATAGATTCAAAAATGGTTTTCCATCAAAAGGCAGTAAAACAATCTTTTAAGAATATTAGTGTATTCCATGCTTAAGATTGGATTTATTTTCATTTTAAGCCTCTAAAACACTATCTTAATCATTAATAGACATAGATAAAAATATCTATTATTCATTACTTACTTCGGATGTTACACCAACACATTCTTTGGCTAAACATTCCATGTATTTTGAAGATTATGTACTTATGGAGACCAGACATTCTGAGTTATATTCATATGGATTTATAATAGTAGTCCTAGTACTTATATTTTGGTTGGACATGTGTAACATATTGTTTTTGGTGGTATTGAATTTGGATCTATTTAGATTACATTAATTAAAATAATACTATGGTTATCATATTTTTATGTATGCATGCATGATTCTTTGTTTTTATATATTTTAGCATTATTTGGGCTTGAATGTGTGTGTGTGTGTGTGTTGGTACATAGGTAAGACCTCCCATGTCTATGATAGGGAGGATTAGTTCTAGCCACCAACCCTGGGCCTATTAGAGGTGAGATTGAGGAGTCATTATATGGGACTAATTGGTATATTTAATGAAATATTTTTATTAGATCCAGGTTTTAATTTGTGACAAAGAAAATTTGATATTTGTTTTGGGAAAATTTGTTAAGTGTTTAGATTTTAGATATCAGGCCAGAGACTCTAGTATTGGTGTATTGGTGATCATATAGATACACTAGTACTCTGATCACATTATTTTTTAGTCAGTACATGAAAACACAAGATGCAAGGAATGGAAGATACCTGCATCATATAAGAATGGGTAGTGGTTTCTTTATCTTTCTGGAGTCTTCTCTCCATACATACTCATTAACTGTGGTACATATTGTCTGTTTCAGGGTGATTCCGTAATATATGCCAACTATTATTGACCATGATGAAAATCTAGATGATCATCTATGTGATTAAGCATTTATAATGGAAACAGTTCTATAGATGATACCTATCCATGGTGCACCATCCATACGATCACCTATAGAGCAGCACATTGCACATGTAGTACAAGTGGATGTGGAGCCCATGATGTTTGTGCATCATCAGTTTCAGAGATAGGGGCCCCTCAGTTTTCATGGAGATCTCAAACCACTAGTAGTTGATGAAACACATGAAGAGATGACCATAGCTTTCCATCCATTCATGACACCAGAAAATCAGATGGGGGTACTTGTGGCAAGCCTTCTTCATAAATCAGTTGTGCGATGGTGGAGTTTGGCGATCCATAATTATGATGAGAATAATCTAATGTGTATATAGTTTTATAATCAATTCAAAAACGAGTTCTCTCTATCTACTCTAAGGGATATACATAACCAGATTCCTATATCTCTCTAACATGGCATCATGAGAGCATCTTTGTATTCCTTACGGTTTACCAGTATCTCTACATACTTGATTGTTATGGTTCGTGATATGATATTCAGTGATAAAACCATAGATCATGGTATTAGTAGACACATACAAACTAATTTTATCCCTATATTCTTTCATAATTATACTGGGGTGTATGAATGAGCTTCAGTGACTGGGAGTTTCTTGGACAAGAAGATACCAATGGTGGTTTTCAATGTGGGAATAAAGAAGTAGAGACCTCATCAACAAGGATCCAAAGGTAGAATGAGGGACAAGTATTTGTGATACGTTTCATGAAGTGGTCCCAAGATAGATAATATCTTGTTTTGGGATCATAGGGTGGGTCCAGTCATCATAGAGAGAGGTAGTGATACTCATGTGATTATATGGTACATTATGCTCAAGATTGTCTTACCCATCGTACAGATGATAGAGAGACAGTGGATGAGCCACAAAGGAAGAGACAATGGAAGGAGAAGGTAGGTTCATATGGAAGAGGATGTAGTAGTGGATCTGGGAGAGCAGTAAGAGATAGTAAATATTTTGATTTGTTACCACCACTACCCACAGGTGGTCCACGCAAGGCTCTGGGTACTAGAGGAAAGGGGAATTGACAGACATATGTAGTTGAATTATATGACCCAGAGGCCCCATGAATGATTTTAGGTACGACCAATTTCTTTTATACTTTATCTAAATTTTTAATAGACACCGATGCTAGTCATTCCATTATTTACAAATTCCTTGTATGAGAATTAGATATTCAAATTGAACCATTGCATCAAACCTTCCCCTTAGAGACGACTATGGGGAAGACTTAGTGATCCTGAACTTGTTTTGATAGTGTGGCGTAACACTTGGAGGTGAGTTTTTTGGTTGGAATCTATTCATTGTAGCGTTGAGTCCTTAAAACTTCATTATCAGTGTGGATTGGTTATCTACAGTTCATGTTCAAATTGACTATTTCAGGCCATGGGTGTGGTGTTTTTGGAATGATGGAACCGTTTTCTACATTGTTGGTGAATAAGAAACCCATGCATCACATGATAGAATCAGGAAAAAATGGTAAATTTTATTCATCGTCAGTTGGATATCCCAACCCTTGGTTTTTTGGATGCTATGTGTTCATAGTTTTCTAAAATAGTTGAAGATTATGAAAACGACTTCTACGAAGATGTTCTAGGATTACCTATCCATAGAGAGATAGAATTATGCATTTTTTCTAAATGATAGGGTGGAACTCATATCTATTTAATCACATCAGATGGATCCCAAAGTGATTTTCAAGATAATGGTGATGTTATAGGACTTGTAGAAGAAGGACTTTGTCCATCCAAGTGATTCGCCTTGTGAATCCCTAGTTATGTTTTCCAAAAATTAAGACTGATGCTTGAGGTTGTGTGTGGATTACTAGTAATTTAATCAGGTGACCATAAAGAAAAATAATCCACATCCAAGAATTGATGACTTCGTTGATTAGTTGATAGGTGTGTGATAATTCCCAAATGGTGTCCTTAAGTTAGGCTATCACCATTTGTGTGTGCAAGATAAAGATATACATAAGATGTCATTCTGGTGTCACTACTGTCACTATGAGTACATGGGGATACCCTTTACTGTATGAAATGACTCAGAAATGCCAATGGGACTCAAGAACCAAATATTTAATCCTCTCTTAGAATAGTTCTTGGAATTCATCATTGGCAATATCTTTGTGTACTCAACGTCTGAGGATGAGCACAAGAGAAACTTTTGGATTGTTCTAGATATATCCATGAGCACCAGATTTACGGAAATATCTCAATGTCCAATTTTTTTTATTAAGATGGTCATCTTTTTTGGACATGTTATCATAGCTGATAGCGTGGAAGTCGACCTATCCATGGGTGAGGTAATGTTATATTTGGAGCTAACTAAAAGAGGCATGGAGTTGCAGAGATTCCTTGGTTAAGAAGGCAATTACCATAGATTTATTTATGATTTCTCTAAGATTATAACACCCATGAAAACATTGAATCAAAAGGTATACACTTTATAATGGATTGAATTTTTTACAATAGGATTTTTATTAGTTGAGGTGGAGATTGACATGTGCTCCCATCTTGATATTTTTAGATGTGGGTGTCGAGTACATAGTGTTCTACGATGAATCAGGAAACTATCGTAGTTGTGTTATGATGTCAAAGAAGGTTGTGTTTTTCTTCAGTTCAATGTAGTTGATATAACATGAGTATAACTACACAACCCATGATCTTGATCTATAAGAGTTATTCTTCTCTTTGAAGATGCGGTGACACTACCAGATGGGCTAGTGGTTTATCAAAAACATAAATCACAAGAGTCTAACATAAATATTCTCTCAAAAGGATCTAATCATGATATAGGGGTGACGTCTATCGTTCCTCTAGGATTATGACTTCATAATTATCTATAATACATGTACGGGGAACATGGTAGAAGATGATATTAGAAAGAGATCTTGTTCATAATATCTGAAAACTATTTTAGAGAAGTTAGCCTCATTGAAGATATCCATTATTGATGGATATAGAGCTAATTACATCCAATAGATGGTTGTTACACTTCTTCTCTTACATCAAGTTATGGAGTTGTAGCTCGTGGAGACCATATTTGAGATCCTACATGCTTAGATATCCATAGTTAATGTTTCAGATGGACATTCTAATAGAGGGTATCACATTGGTATTTTTATAGGACGCATGATGGTTTTTGTGCCATTATGGGAGGAGGTTTTCAGTGAGTTTCTTACGTCTCCTTTGGTGGAATATACAAGTGTGAAAGAGAACTATAGGGACCTATGAAATCAGTTTTGGTGACGATACATGATGAAGGGAGTTTTAGAGTTTTTCTATTGATTGTTACATGTCAATAAGTGAAGGATGAGCACTATGTTCCAACTAGTTCAACTCAACCAATTGAGGTGCCCGAATGGAAGTGGGATGAGATATATATACTCTCTGGTTGTATTACAACTTACTTATAGAGGGAACGATGCAATTTTTGTTATGGTAGACTAAGTCACCATTTTTTTAAAGGTTGGGGCCGAAGCCTAATTTTTATTATTAAATCGAAGAAAAGTACTCTTTTAACTGGGTAGAGGGAAACCCATTACATAGCCCGAAGGCCCAGTGGGCTTGTAGCCCATTACATAGCCCGTAGGCCCAAATTCCAAGGCCAATTCACATTCTGTGAATAGTAACCTGCTGCTACGGTACCACATAGTATCGCCGCCGATACAGTGCGCTACCGCCGCTATAGTGCCACGCCGCCGCTACAGTACCCGCTGATGAACAGTTTTGCCGCTGCTACAGTACCGCTACAGTAATGCTATAGTAACCTGCGCCCCATGGGATTTGAACCCCCATTTTCCATGTAGCCTTATGGGGTGCTTACCACTAAGACAAACCCCAACTACAAAGAAGACTAAGTCACCATGCATTCAAAATTCCTTCAATATGAGTGTATATTTCATTGAAGAGAATGGGATTCCACTACCTGTAAAAGATTGTCCGACACCATGAACATAAATCAATGATCATTTATGATTGGTATTCTTCTATTACATGTTGGTTTGGGGGGGGGGGTTATAATAAGAAATTGGGACCCAATTACACTTGAGAATAATGTTTCACCCTAAAACTGATGGCTAGAATAAGTAGACCATTTAGGTTCTGGAGGAAATGCTGTGAGATTTCAGGTTGGACTTTGGACCCAGTTTGTAGGATCACCTAGCAATGGTAGAGTATTCTTACAAAAAATTCTATCATTCCGTCATTATTATGGCATTATCTGATGTTTTATATGGGTGATCTAATAGGACACCATGTTACCAGAATTTTCAATAGTTTCATCAGTCATGGGCATGAATTTTGAACAAGAAACTATCGAGAAGGTTCACCTCATAGAGGGGTAGATAAAGACTTCACAAGGTTGTCCTAAATCTTATACGGACTGGGAATATATTCCATTGGTTTTTGATGAAGGAGAAAATTTGTTGTTATAGGTTTCACATCAACATGTATTATGGAGGTTTTTCTGGGGTTGCAAGATATATCTAAGGTTCATTGTCCCTTTTTAGATACTATGTAGAGTTGGTGAGGTGTTGTAACACATAGCTCTAACATTTCAATTATAAATGGTAAATGAAATCTTCCACATATCATAGATGAGGACGTACATGCACGACCCATTTATGGTTATCAGTTGGGGTGATATGGACATCAAGGATGGGGAGACCATTGATGAGTAATCGGTGGCGATCAAGGGTCACCATCAAAGGATATTTCATGGATTATAGACCCATTTAGTGTATAGACAACTACAACCTGATAATCTCCATGAGAGAATAAGGCTGTGTGGGGCCTAGATTCTTTCTCAGTACCTATATTTTATTGAGTATCCATTTTTTTCTTTTGGGACATAAATACCATTGATGGTGAGAATTTAATGACTTATATTTTTGATGTATTATTTTTTGATATTATATGGATTATATTTAAGGCCATGCATAGAGAGGGAATGTGTTCTTGAGGCCCAGTGTTCCCACATTAAATGTTTGAAATATGTAAAAAATAAAAAATAGAATACACATATTGTTTTCCTAAAAAAGAAAAATATCCTCTGAACAGGTTGATGAATTAGAAATATGAGGGAACCAATGATTTATGAATGTTTTTTTACCCTATTCCAAACATAATAAAATAGGGCACTGGCCGTTTGTTTAAAATTTATCATAGGAAGGCAAATGAATAAAATAATTGAATAATTATTTTAATTCATATTGATGATGATTTAATTTTAATATTATTAAATATAATTCTATGAAATAATCCAATTAGTATCCACATAATCATTGTGACATTATATTTCATTTGAGATAATGTTAGAGGAATTCACATAGGTGAACGATGACGAGACCATGGATAAATTATAGATGTGAATTGGATTTGATGGTTCATGTGAATGAATGTTAAAAAGCCCCATTATTCATCAATGATTGGTCCAAATTGAGGTAGGTTGTGTGTGCTTCTTTATTTCTTCGTCATTCAAGATTTCCGTGAAGAACAAAGTCTAATAAATAAGTAGATTCATTTGTGATTCAATAATTTTTTTGGGTGGGATATTTTTTAGGGTTTTTATGGGAGAATTTATTTGTGATTTGATCAATCTTGATGGTCATTCTAATGGAAACTAACCTAGTTCGATACAAAAATCAATTGTCAATTGTTCCTCTAGATTTTTCATTTGATTTTCTCCCCAAATTCATCATTTATCGAATAATTTCGTTGTTTGGACCATGAGTAGAATTATCCCAATCAATCATTCGTTGTGAACACCTTTTTTGTTACAACTATCCAATATCCTAGATGATGGACCTTGATGATGTGAATGTGATGTGATGATGAATGATTTTATGAATTAGATGACAATTGGTTTCTAATTGTATGTTCCTTAATGCATAGTTAATAATGTTGATAATAATGTTTTCTTGGGTGGATCAATGACCTAAATCATGTTGATTATGTGATGTAATGACTCTAATAGGCTAAATATATAGTTTTGTGGCAAGGAGACCTCCATATTGAAGGTAGGATCATTGTACGGGATTTTCATAGGATGAAAAATGGATTGTGGAAAATCTCAATCCACATGGCATGTAATATTAGATTATAGGGAATGTGGGGCCCACATAGCACCAACTATAGTTTTGGGAGATTGTTAATAATCACATGCCATGTTTCCCCTTCACATGGTTTGTGGTATCTCCCGTGTGACTTGGCATGTACATCGAAGAGTAAAAGAACACCAGATGGAGTAAATGGGTTGCTTACACTGCGTGAAATACCACACACAAACATGGGTTAGACCAAGTGGATGGGGATTACTAGTGCACTGGCACATAGGAAGAGTACATGGGATACCTACACAAGGTTTACTATTACACAAACATGGTTTTATGACACGATCGATTTAAACGAGACGTACTTGGGGTCAATGGACACAAAATGTGACTACTACTACATGTTGTGTACTCTTTTATATATGATTGGGATCTCTTTTCATTCATACCCTATAAAATATTTATTATGAATTTTCAACCTAATACTTTCCCCAATGGTTAGTATGGAATAATTTCCCACTCTTATGACTGAGATACCTTCATTAGAACTTTCTAGATAGAGTCATTGGAATCCCTTTGAGAGTCCTAGTGTGTGATCCTCTATTAATGTTTGTTCCCTAGGAAGAGTTATTGGTATAATCGTGAAAAACACTACATTGGCTTTAATCCTCTTCCTGGTGGTTTAATCCAGATAAAGCAGTTGGTATCACTCTATGAATTTGGTAGTGATCCTCATCTTTTTATTGTGTTATTTTTGGACTATTGAAGGACCCTAAAACACCATTAGAGGGGATCAGTGAATCACGGTGTCCACTTTTTTTTTAATGTTATGGATCTAGTTCCCACATTGGAAGGAACATGTCAAATCTATCATAAAAATGAAAGCAATAAGTTGACACAAAAATTATACATTTTTCACCACCGAGGGCTACATCCAAGGATCATATTCTGATAGTGTGTCAGTCATACCAAAATCCAGTATTCTTTTCAAGTTTATGGATTGCATGTTTTAGTCATAGTCACTATGTGCCTATATTACTGCCTTTACAAAGGTTCCAAAAACACTCACTGCATCCCTCAGATAACTTTCATCTACTCCCCCTAGCTCACTTCCTTGAGGGAATTGATACTCAGTTTGTCGACTTGAAGGTCTCTTCAATAGATTTTATTTGAAGTATTTGTATCGATTCAGCATGAGACACTTCTTGCATCGATGTCCTCAAAAGTTTCACTTCAAATCACTAAACCATTATACCAGATACTCGAAATGTGAAAACATGTTCCACTGATGTTTTCAAGAAACACCTACACATTGCATTCAAGATCTCACTTTTGTGCTCAATACGTGATTTTCGCATGGAAAAATATTTCACACAACAGAACCTATATGCACAAATTTCACTTTTACACATACCCTCAACTTTTACTCACGAAATAAATTTTTTCAGGCAACATCATCTTTTACTCTTATGTCCCATTTTTACGTGCAACATCCACCTTTTCGGGAAACTTCAACTTTTACCCGCAACACCAATTTTTAAGGGAAATGACTAGATTTTCGCGCATCTAAATCTTTTCCATGAAACTCCCTTTACACGAACCTTTCATTCACACCCTAATTGGAGTCATCACTAAGTATTGAGATGTACTGAATGGGGGGGGGGGGGTCACGTCTTATTTATAGGCATCACCGACCCATGTAAGTAAAACCAACCGTGTTGTTCAAAACACTCATTTTGCTTGCAATCCTTTTTTTTTCATAGGAACAATTTTTTGTGCAAAAATCCAAATTTTTCGTGCATCACATGAATTTTCCATTTTTCAGGGTTTCGATCCCAAAAAACCTTTTTCACTAGAAACCCAACCTACATTCACTATTTTTCACAAAACCAATTTAGCGTGCAATCCATGTTTCTCATGCACCACTACAATATTTAGTGCAACTCATGCCTTTTCCATTTTTCGATGAGCTGATCCCAAATCATGCCTTGTGTGCATGTTTCCAACACACCTACCATTTTTGTGGACATGTCCCTTTTACAAACACACATTTTCCTATTTCCCAAATTTTAGGCGCAAAATTTTTGTAAACACTAGGAAATGACGCCTCCTTCAATACCGTTGTCTGTTTAAAATATATGATAACTTTTCGAGAAAACATTCTAAACATCCAATAAGTATAGAAAACAAACACAGACCATACTCCAATTCTTACATAGAATGGACATGGATCCTGTAACTATCAGCATGTTCTTTCCCATGAAGAGACATGACATGTAGAACCTCTTGAAAGGACACCATCTGTGTTATCAGACTAATGAGTGAGTTCTCCTTTATTATTTATTTTTGGAATCTTTATACTAGAATCCTATATAGGTATACTTTGTTTGTGACTTACCTCTAGAATGTGTGTTCTTGTTGATTATATAGGGTTATTCTTGTTATGTATTCTATAGACATATACCTGTGTATAGATGAAAATATTTTACTTTATTGTATTCTTTGTGTTTTCAGGGTGTCCTACTGATTATTTTTAAACCCAACCTTTCATTGTACTTGGAAGAACATTCCCTTTATTGTGTAGACGAGCAGATATTTGATAGATTCTATGCTAGACAAGGACCATATGGTGCTTATTGAGAATGGATTGATAAAGTTGTGTTCATGTGGATTTCTGATAGTATTCCTAATACTTTCTTTTAGGATTTACTTTTTAAAAAAACTTATTATGGTGGGATAGTATTTTGACCAATTTACCTTACCATACATCGTACCATACTCTAGTTATTGGATTTTGATGTATTCATGAATTATTGTTGAGTTGTTTTCCAATATAAACATTGCATGTGCATGGAGATGTGTGCATGTGTTTATGTACATAATCTAAGGCCGCCAATATTATAAATTTACCTACTCGGTGCTACTGACAAACCACTAGACTATAGGATATGGGGTTGGGGAGTCCTGGTATTGTCTTCACTAGGGCAGTTTCTGACATAAATTTTATATTTCATCTAATAAAAAACATAGTAACTTGGAGAAACATGTATATTGTTATTCTCTATCACTGTTAGGTATAATAATTTGTCCCCCTAATTGTAATATATAATCCTACTCCTTTCAAAAAGTTTATCTTCTAAATGTTCTATAAATTTAGTGAAACTTTTATCACTCAAACCATTTTTTACTTTCAAGTCATCTAATCTAAATATTGATGATAAAATGATAAATTTAGTGAAGCCTAAGATTAGTGGTTTCTAAAAATCTCCATAGATTTGTTAAAAGTATTTTTTTAAAAGTTTTAAACACATATAAGATAAACTATTTATTGAAGATGAACATTTTTCTCCTGATGAACATCATTTCAATCATTAGATTTTGACTTGTTAATTATTTACCATGCCAAATCTAATGTGTATAATTATGATTAAAGTCATATAAAATCACATGGTATATTATATTTCTATACTATAATTTTATCACAGTCAAACACTTCATATAATTACTAAGAACAAGATATTTATCTTTAATAAATATTTCATAAAATTTCATGAAAATTTCAACCACTATTTCATATTTATTGCTAGTTCATTGTACAGTTTTCTAATTTTGATCCATTAACTACCAAATGGGACAATATAGTAGATTAATATATCACAACCTATAAAAATTTAAATATAAATATAAAGAAAATTTTAAAACATACAATTATATAAATTTTAAAAAACTGAATACATTTTTCAGCTAACAATTTATATATAAAAAACAATTTATGGCAGAAAAAAATACGATTTACAAAATTAACCAAAATAATTAATAATGAACCAAAAAATTTGAAATTTTTCTTTACAAAAGTGGTATAATACCCAAACATACAATAATAGTAACGTTTTTAAAAAAAAACTAATAATATTAAATAAAAATTGTAAAAAAAATATAAACTTAATTTTAAATCACAAAAAAATTATAATAATAAAACATTCATCCTTAAAATAACTATATTGACACAAAATTTTCTTCAATAATGATATTCATACAACCAAATAAATTGATGCATAAAATTTATAACAAAAAAATAAATAATTAATATTTGAAAAATAAAAAATGTCAAAGAAAATAATTGTAAGTAATTGAATATAAATATTTCTAAGAACTATACTCGATGATGGAAGGACCCAGGTGAATGGTGCATGATTAAGGATAATAATTTCTAAAAGTGTTGTAACAAATCAATAAAACAAAAAATGTATATCATGGTCATGAGTAGAGTGGATTTTGGTCTCAAAAGAACCAAATAAATGCATGTGTTGTAGAGAATGGTTTGATGATATGAGATTGTGAAGAAACGATGAAAAGATAATTTTAAAAATTAAACAATGTAAGAACAAAAAGATTGAGTGTTGTTTTTTCGTGATTTTAAATGATAAGTGTTTTATAAAGTTATTTTTTTAAATGTGGACGAGGTTGTGTGAATTAATTTTTATTAAAAAAATTTGTAACTTTTTTTCTACAAAAATAATAATTTTTTATGATTCACTTTTCACATTACTTTATCATAACTAACAATTAAATTCTTCTTACATAACGTTCAAAATCAATTTCTTCAAAAACCAACATTAAATGTTTGGTGCTAAAACATCCATTTATGCCAGTGTCAATAAGAGGCATAGATGTACATTAGGGGCTTGAAGATTTCAATTTATGATGAAAGCTATAAAATTTGACTCAAGATTACATTTGAAACTCCAATCTATTGAAATGATACATGGGTTTCATTTTATTTGAATATTTTAATGTCTGATCCTTGAAAATACAAAATTAAATGTGAATTGTTGAGTTTTTCATGAAAAATTTTTACACCCAATTTAATCAAATTTATAACTAACATTTATTCATAATATTTAAATGTCATTTTTTGATATTTTCTATTAGAGATAACATTTTCTATCATTTGGAATCATCACAATTTTCTCCCCATATACCATGTTTTTTCTAAAACACTATTGGTGGGTAACATTTGTCTTGCCCAAAATTAAAATTCATTATGGGCCTCAATTTTTCCACTTATGGTTGGATATATTCATTGTTCTAGTTGAATAAATTGATTCGCATGCCATGATAATGCTAAAAATGTTACTTTTTAATTAATATTTTTGTATTTAATGTTACTATAAGAAAAAAAACTAGTTTCAAATCAATTTATTTATGGAATAAATCATACAAAATGAAATTTTATTCTAATATAATAATCACCAAAATTTATTTGTTAATGAATAAGAAATGTGATGGCGTAAAAAAATATAAAAAATCAACAACATTTAATCTATTGACTAATCATTAAAAAAACTAGTAAATCTCATATCAACCATATAATATGTGCATAAAAACAAATCAAATCCACACCCATTCCAATACTATAATAATGATCAACATCAAAACCACTTTCTTCCACTATATTAATTTAACAACACTACTCTACCCAAAAAAAATAACATAATTACATTTATTCATAAATTATTAAAAAAATTATTAATTCATGTTCAACACAACAATAATCCCAAAAATTTATAGATTTTAAATTGTGTTTCCATGTTTCTATTTTTAATTAAATAAAATATTTTAAGACATGATTTGACACATAAAAATAGATTCAACCACAATAACAGGATTAAAATTACACTAATGTAACAACACAGGCAATAAAAAAATGTATACAAGAAATAATTTTTTTCTCAACTTCCCACGTCATTCAATTCATCTAATTATCTTCATTTTGTCAAATTCAATAACATCACATAATGAAAAGATAAAAAATTTAAACTTCATCTATATAATATAAATTGAAGATAAAATATGAATCACATACCTCATATAATTTGGAAAATGATTTAAAAATGAGGATAGATGATTCCTAATGACTAAAAACCCATAACTTTATAGTGACACTATAAAAAGACTATAAAACATCAATACCTCATAATTATCAAAAAAACAGTAGATACCTCTTGAAGAAAAAAAATATTTTGAATAAAAAAAATTAAAAAACGTATACCATGATAAATGTTAATCTATCATTAATGGATGATAAATTCCAATATGTAAAAAGGTCGCATGGAGATGTATAAGAAATGCACATGGTCGCTAAAATTTGAATGTAATGGGAAGAAACCAAATGAAATTTTATAACCACTTCAATTTAAAAAAAAATTAAAAATCATGGAAGGACTCTTTTTTTATAATCCAATGAGGGTTTAATAATATAAAATATGATAATCACATCAGAAATACGCTTATTTGTCTCCCATTTCACATCGAAAAAAATCAATTTCAATGATACCAAATAATGATGTTATGTAATGATATT
This sequence comes from Viscum album, assembly GCA_963277665.1. Lineage (NCBI taxonomy): Eukaryota > Viridiplantae > Streptophyta > Magnoliopsida > Santalales > Viscaceae > Viscum > Viscum album. The sequence goes on along the minus strand of OY728165.1, from coordinate 164,050,352 downwards.
AATTACATTGTAACAATAAAACACTTTCTATTCACAATACAACCCATAATTCCCTTTTATTTATTAATTTCCCCACTACTAAACAAAAAATCCACTATTTTAAATAAAAATTCAATGATATATTCCATAGTGAAACTCGCAATCCTCTTTAATATGTTGTAATACAACCATAGAATGAATAACATGCCATGATGTCCGAAGGTGAAACTTATTTCTCTATCACTAACATTTCAATAATATATATCATCCAATAATAAATCATGATAAATTGATATTCATTATGAGGTGATTTGTATTCCATCATTACTAATATATCAAAATCCACTTCCCTTTCACTATTTACCTCCAAACTCAATATTTTCTCCATTATCACATCTATAACAACAAACTATAACACTAAGAAAAATTATACATATATATTAGATCTCCCTAATATTATTTTAATCTTTTAGAATCAATTTAATCATTCAGAAACAAAATATAATCAAAATTTAAACACCATATGAGATACCTATATAGTAAGAATATCAACACTACAACACTAAAAAATAATATAAAATAAAATAAAACCAAAAAATATTAATATCGAAAAAATATATGTGAATCACATGCACACATACATTCTTATAAGATTTTATGACCCAACAAGAAACTAAAAAAAGGAATAAAGCGCCCATGTAGGACCTTATATTGGTGGTATTTAATCTAGATATGTTAATTAGTGAAAATAAAATCTTCATTAATATGTATCCCACACCAATAAATAACATGATATAAAACATGGCGCTATCTACAATGTTCTAACATATGGAAGATGTCATGAATCCAATCCATTTTTTGTGGTTGTTATAATCAATAGGAGACCCCACCAACTCACTATAACACCCTTAATAGTCTAATAAACTATATATATTTCATAAAAAAACAATAAAACATAATCTATTCATGTTGGGGGAGACCTTGGGAAACACATTATGATGTACATAAAAATATAGTGGTATAAACTTCAGAATATTGCAACACCTTTTTTTATTATCAGAAGCATTCATCCATTTATGATTCCCATATACAGTTTTCTATAATTCTCTATAAAAAATCTGGTTCAAGTACCACCATCTATCGAACATTTATCCCACACAAAGTAGATGAATATTTAGACCCATAAATCTTATAAATATAATTTTATGATAATAACAGAGTGGTAGATATGATTATAGGAAAACTATCCAAACATAAATGATTACCCACAAACCTGCGAAATAAAGAACACATGCTCATACCAATCTCTCTAGTTTCACAATTTCAGGTTTAATTTTATTTTCTTCTTTATGATAAAAATTCAAACAAAGGTACCAAATAACATCCAAAATCGTGTTCCAATATCTTTAAAGCTCTCAAGGTAATATGATGACCCCAATCAGAGATAATATTCCTTAAAACACTTAGAATCCCCACCATGTCTTCCACCTAGAGAAACACCATATGATCCACCAAATAAACTCCATAAGATATAATAATTTTTTTAATTTTAATATGTCAATAATAACCTAAATGGAATAACATATTTTTTATTCTTAAGGATTCACGTCATGATATCTACCGAAATAACCTCCCATTTTAATTTATAAATATCCAAGGGCTATAATAGTCTTACTGGAACTCAATTATTGAATTTCAATAGTTATTAAACAAAAAAAAGATATATAAATTTTCATCAACCTATTCTTGTATAGCCCTCAAAAATTATATCAAAGGAATGATACATCTTGGAAAGTCAAGGATGTACTACCATTGGTGATCTACGGAATGAAAATAAAATCACCTCTCATTTCATTAACATAACATTGTTATTCCCATGAAACAAAACATGAAACAATAATTAAAGTAACTATCCATTTAGACATTGTCAATAAGTGATAAAAATCCCCAATCCTCCACTTAGGGTTCTACAAGATAAGGATCCTCTAGCTACTAAGACATGGATGAATACACAATAATTTAATATATGAAAAATCAACTTCCTACGTCATTTATATTCCAATATAAATATGAAAACCCCTTCATCAATATTTATTCATATCTAACATCATGATCTATACCATCATGCATATTTTCACATCATTCATCATTTACTAAATTTTTATTTCTTATGTGTAATAGATATACAATTCATAATCCTAAAATAAATTTATTCCACTTTGCTGATGCAAATTCAAATTCCAAAAACTGAATATATTCCATTGGTTCATGAGATATGTGAAGACAGAAAAGTTCTCACCAATAATATAATGTTAGTAATTCCATCTATTATATATTGAAAACCCCATTCCAATAAGAGAATAATAAAAAACACTTTAAATATGAATCATTTCTCTAGAAATAAATAATTGTGGAACTGATTAAAATTATCAATAGGTACTCAAATACTATATGATAATTACTCATCTAAATAAATTCTTGATCTTTCCTTGTCAACATATTTAAGGAAATATAATTGAAAAAAAAATCAAACAAGATCCTCCTGCAATAGCCTATAAGATATTGTAAATTCTACTACTTATTAATGTTCATGGGATCTACATTTGAATTAATTAACAAAATATTTTATATATTTACCCCCACAGCCGAGTATGACATGAAAAAAATATGTAAATCCACCTCATTAATATAAATCATTAACATGAATAGATTTCCATAAAATAAATTTCCCCGAGATGTCTAAAAATAGACCAAAAAATTTTAAATTCCTCTTACTATAATTTAGAAAACAAAAGGTTATCATCAATGAAAAAAACCAAAAACTGTTATAGGAACTCAAAAAAAACTAAATTAATCTATACTAGTAATATATATATGAAATTAGAGTCGATATGAATCACTAAGAACTCAAAGTATCTGTAGAAAAAACAAAAACTAATCTTCATAACATATTCCTTCTTCACCATCATATGATGATACCTAGAATGAAATTTGATCTATAATAATAGTCTATCTCTCATAAACATATTAAAAAATTTATCATAACATTAGAGGTTATGATTTTTCTTTACTAATAACTGGTTCAACAAAATATAATAATTACACAAATTTTGGCTACCATCAACCTTATTTGTAAATAACCCTTGGGAACCCAATGGAAAAATTTTAGTTCATATGAAACCCTTAAAACAAAGATCATAAAAACGAATAATGAAAATGCATACCTCTATAGGAACCATCATATGACAATATTTAGATATCAGGGAGAAACCTAGATGTAACTCTAATCAAAGATGATCCATTAAAATGCCCAAAGAGAGTTCTTGATCACCCTGAGTGATAAACTTCTTCTAGATTATTAAAATTAGACCAAGTTGGAATGATTTTATCTAAAAATAATATATATAAAATTATAGTATTCAAACAATCTGGAATGGTGCATCAACATATTGGACTACTATTCATATAAAATAAATATCTTTAAATAAATGAACAAGACAAAAATGGAATAAACTAAATGGTATGAAATGAGCCATAATCACTCAAATTGATTACTCTCATAAATGAAAAAAAATAATAAAAAACCAATTTACTTTTATACTAAATAGTGGAATAAAATACATCACATAAATAAAAAACAATTAATTGAAGAATTAATGTTTAATAGTTATCATAATGGAGTGATACATCAATGTGCCATGAATAACAGAGGAACTGAATGATAGGGACATCAACTCCATGTGACCCATGAATAATCATCTCTTATTAACATACTACTAAATGGACTCATATGAGAATCATCCAAGACGGATCATAACTAGGGGAACTATAGGAAAAAAATTATATTTATCCATGATTTGGATTTAGGTTAATCCGTATATATAAGCATAAAAAATTCATTTACTGATGTTCCATAAAACATTTACGCAATGATCTGTTTCTAAATTATCCATATTTATAAATATGAGAAAAATATTTTTCATTATATATATATATATTTGGGTACACCTATAAATGAGGATAATTTCCATGTGTTTATAAGCATGGATAATTTAGTCACACATCATTTATGCGTGTTTTATTTATACATATGCAAATGATTTATTATTTATCTGTGTTTTTCATTAATATTGGAATTTTTTTTGATTTTTTTATCAAACATGATTTACACCAATGCCACACCCCTTCACAACAACTTGACCCTTCCCTATCGCTCATGTATGCAAGTCCTCTATTCCCACTATGTTATCATTCCCTTCTCACACGTGTCCATGCTCCCCTACATAGGCCCCCTTTATGTGTCCTCCGTAAAATTTATGAAGAAAAAATATATAGGATATGAGAATCAAAATCAATAACATATAGAAGAATAATACTAAATTATTAGTGAATACGGATAGAAATTTAAAAATTGAATATCCCATTTCAACTAAAACTAATCTCATTAATGGCACACACTGCAAATATTTATACAATTTTAATTTATATAATCTATGAAATACACCAACAAATGTAACCTAGAACAACTTATTCACAAATTTATTTTCCATCACATCGATAAAAAAATGTATTGGTTCTCATATCCCATACAAAATACTTATACATTAAAAGACCCAACCAGTTGGAATAATAATTTGATCAGTAGTTAGGTAGATTTTCCACCACAATACATCCTATAATTAGATAGGGATTATTGTTTAGAGCTTATAAGACATAACACACACATGGGATTTCATAGCATAATGATAACCTATAATAATCACATATCCTCAATTTAATGAATCCTGATCAACAATCTAATTATACCATAAAGAAAATTTAAAATTAATATAAATATGAATACCTAAGACATTATAATTACAAAATGATGATCACGTTAGAATAATAAATTGACAATTGAAATAACTAGAGCCTAAAATTTTAATGTATGAAAGACCCATGACAAGGGAAATAACCTACATACTCATACCACTCAATGTATGATCTATGACAACAACTTCCACCACTAATATAGTGAAGCAATATTTACTTACATAAATATCTCATTTTAATTTTTGAACATTCATTACGTAATATCAAAATCCATGAGAGAATCATATAGGTATAGTTTCTTTTGAAACATGGAAAAATATAAAACTAGTTTATAGGTGAACTAAATTATTTCCCACTATGTCATTCATTGTAAAACCCTTCATAGAAATATTAATCATAATACATTTCATCCAAACTTGGAGAAATGAAACATAAGAAATGGTTAGATATGATTATAAACAATGTTAAAAAGAAAAATATCAGTGATCAAATATACATAACATAATAAAATGGGTATGAGAACTTAAAAATAATATTATAAAATAACATAATTCATATCATAGATAATAATCATGAGATGGAATAAATCTTGGAATTTTATAAGATATGAATAATAAAATAAATCATAGAACATGATCTACAATATCCTAACATAGGAATAATACATGTGTTTTTGGTATACACTTAACTTTATAAAAACATTTACATAGTGGTGAAGGATTACTACTAACACTATCATAGTGTACTTTATTAATTCCCCAAACCATCTTAGTGGGGACGGTATACTCCTAACACTATCGTAGAGGGATTAGTCCATTACTGATCTAGGTTCACTCCTCATTAGTGTACTATTTATCTCATAAGATGTCTATCATTATAAAATTCATTAGACATATTTATTATTCTAGTCCCACCCATTAAATAATAATATCACACACATATATGTTTCTTGAATTTATAAAAGATTCATCATATCATAATCCATGATAATAAATCTATTAATAATATTTTTATCATGGAATAACCAATACAAAATAAATGGGTTTCATAAATATATTTTTCATTATAATAAATAACCATCCAGAATAATAATAAAGATGGAACCAATATATAATATCCCCATAAGAATTTATGTACCATCAAAGGAAGTCAACATTGATTAAAAATTCTTTTAAAGGTCACATGGAACATTTTTTTAGGAAATTATCCTTTTCTATTTTAAATCACTTATTTAAAATGGAATTTTCCCAAATATTAAGAAAAAACCATTTTTTGAAAATAATCGTAGATATTTTTAATGGATGATTAAAATAATTCAACATTCATGAAAATGAGAAACCTTATTCATGTAATATAATTTAAATGAAAACATTCCATTCAAACATTTATAAAAGTCAAAAAGTAACTCATTAAAAAATGTAAATAATATATATTATAAATAACATTAAATATAAAATAAAGCGTAAAAAATAATTTAAAGATTTCTAGGAAAATATTTATTAAACATGAAAATTTTAGAAAAAATGGGAATAGATGAAAAATAATTTTCTATCAAAGAAGGAAATTTGGATATTTTTCCTTCAAAAATGCATTCTGACTCTTGAAATATAAAAAAAATTAAATTAAATGAAAACATGTAATATCAAAATATATAAATAGGAAAATGTAATTAGTTATTTTATTAATAGGTATAAATTAATAGTTTATCATATGAATCATAATCATAAACAATATCTGTAACAAATGAGATTATAACATAAACCTCTTACATCATGTCTAACATCCATTGTATATGTTAGGAACTCATGTATAGTAAATAAAGAATAATTATAAATATTTTTTAGAATAATACTAATATATATTACAATATAAATGATTATATATAATATTTTATCACATGTTTATTAACTATTATTTAATAAACTCATCGTTCTTGGTGATAACTGCTTAGTTTTTCATGTATGTTTTGGTTCTGTAGTTTAGGTAATACTTTAATCATGGTTAAATCATATAAATATAGTTAATAATGATATAAATATCATATATATTAACTATATACATATTTATATTCATCCTTTAATGTTATATATAAAAAATGAATTATATTATTCATAGAGATAGAAGGTTGTACTAATATATGAATTCTATTTTCATTTTTTGATAGATGAGAAAGTTAAATAATAATTACACTTAATTGATTCATTATTATATCATATAAATCATACATATACATCAATTACATCTTGAGCACCATCTATGTAAAATGTAAATTCCAAATGAATCACATAACTTCATGGGGGTGGTTGTCAACTTGTATGTGTAAATAACATTATCGTTTCTAAAAAGATTGGAATGCTAGAAAGTAGATGTGATATTATAATTATAGAAGTAAAAATTATTTCATAAATATCATATAAATAAATAAATATATATATTATCCATATGTGAGAGGTGGTTATACAAAATGGATTACATCAGTTCATGAGGAGGTAGTCTATCGTAAGCACTATTGACGGTTTCATTCCCCATTTGATGGAAGTGGTTATGGATATAAATTATTAAATTTTTATAATAAAATATATTTATATTCATGATATTGGTATTGTTATTTTATCATAGTTTATGAACATTTTATTGAGTTATAAGAGGAAATAAATAAATTACAAAAGGTTAGGAACTATAAAAATTCTTTGAACAAACTATTTTGGTTTATACATTCTTCATTCCTAGGATGGGTTTTTGATTTAAAAATATAATCTAGGACATATATATGAATATATGGATGAGATTTTGGTTTTTATTTTCTGAAACATAACTCTCTTGAAGTGGGTATAAGAGAGGATATGGGGTTCTCTTTTATACGTAGGATACAGGACCCACATGGAATTTTTTTAATATAATAAAATATATTAATATATAATTCAAAAAACTGGATCCAAAATGTAATAATAATAAATAGTAGATGATATATGTTATAGATAAAAAAATTTAATATAATTAATAATTTTTAGTTCATTTTGACCCATATCTCTTTAGTTCAACCCATCGATATACTAGTTATAACAATAACCATTGTAACATATATTTACTATTTTTATTAATAACTGTGCACAAAAAATATTTTAAGATTATTATCAAATATAAACTATTATTATTTAAAAAATTTAATACATTTAATAAAATTTCATTCATTAAATAGGTATAATTTAATTTTAAATTAATCCCACAAATGTAATGAAAAGTTCTATTGGAAAGTATGAATTTCATAATAATAAAAAGTTTATATATCAGACATCAACTTAAAATTTATTATAATGTTCTATATTCGATTGATAATAATATTATTTAAAAATTTTTACATTTAATTAATATTATAAAAAATATAAATTCTTAAATTTCTAAACGAAACATATATTTTTTAATTAAAACCAATACATTTTACTATTCATAAAAAACAAATCTTTGAAGAAAATTATTAAAAATTAATATCTAAGATAATTTATAAATGTTGCATCAAAAATAGATGTTAATTATTTTATATAAAATTTCAATGTTAGGGAAATTTTTATTTTGAAATAAGTTTGAAAAGCATGCCAAGACAATTTTTAGAAAAATATGGTTTTTATAGAACAAAGTTTGATTTATAGTTAAAAAATTCCTAGAAAAAAAATATTATATGGATGATAAAATTTTGGATTGAATATATAATATATATAATTAATTAGTAAATTTCACAAATAGGTAATAATTTAATTTTTTATGATACAAAATAATTGTGTGCAAAAAATATGAAAAGCATTTCTTTTTTAATAAATTGACTTATATTTTTATTTCTAATAAATTGATAACCAATGAATTTACATTATATGTTTCTAAACAATTTAATTTTATAATTTTATCTATTATTATTCATACCATCCAATTTAACTTGTAATATATAGTAGTATATCATATTACTGTTTATTTAGACTCAGAGTTTCTTTCCCCACATGCCATTAAAGTTATTAACATTATATAGAAACAAATATATCATTAAATCTCGTGGAATTACATTATATCCCCATTAAAATTAATTTCACCCTAAATCTTTTTATCCTGATATAAAAAATGAGATTATATATACCTCAAATCAACCTTAGTTATCCCTGTAGATTCTTCAGATTTCTGTTTCCACCAGATAACGTTTACCAGGTGAGGAGTCTTATTCCTTAGAACATATCTCAAGAATCCATGTTTTCTAATGATAATTATTAATTTGAATTTTCATTCAATATTAATTTGTTCTTTCAGTTCCATATTTTTGATGGATCAAGAATTAACTTCCTATAAAGAGATACAAAAAACACATCATGAACTTGAGATATGTTCTATGGGAGTTCCAAGTGAGAAGATACCATCCCTATATGATCATGAATTTAAAAAGGTTTAATATACATAGGAAACATCTTTTCCTTCTTTCAAAATATCATAAACATTTTAAATAAGAATATTATAGGATAACATTCTCAGCAACATCATATTATAGATCATGTTGATGATTCTCACCATAACATTTATATCCACTCTGAGTTTCCTTGATATGTTATTGAATGGATTAGACATTCTCTATCATTTTGTGAGGTATATCAGGTCCCAAGAGCTTCCTTTCTCTATATTCATCCTATCACATTGTAGTTATACACTTAATTCCATATAGGTATTCCTACAAAAACCATATGGAACCTCAAGTAAAAACTTATATTGTATGAAACTCTACTAGTGAAAGTGTCAATCCCAAACACATTTTAAATACATTGAACAAGATTTTAATATGACCACTAGGGTTTTAATTGTTCTCTCAAAATAAGTATTTATCTTAGGATGGTATGTTTTACTATAACATAACTATGTATCCAAATCCTATTGAAGACATTAGTATAAATTTTTGGTATACCTATGATCATGATCAAATAATATATAATATGGTTATCCAAGAAAACATACCACATAATTAATTTATATTTTTGAAATAAGATCAACGGAATCATATTATCCGGTGGAAATGATGTGTTTTTACATCCTATAGAGATCAACTATAACCCAGATAGAATAATATCCCATAGAAATTTTAGGTATTCTGATGAAAAAATCCATGGGGAAGTTCTCCTTTTTCCATTAAAGTATGGGTAATAGTTGTAACATCACAATAAAGTTGTATCTCTAAGACTTAACATTCTAATAAACCAAGCCCCAAGATAGATACTCTTAAATAACCATCTTCATGTTCTTCATTATAAATACTCTTTCACATATATATATACATCATCATACATCCTATATGAATAGAGAATTATTACCTATAAGACTCACTAAATAACTCTTTATTAAAATATGGTATGAAACGAGAACATACACATTTTCTAAACATTATTATTCTGTCACAATAATGGTAAAAATAAAAAAAATATCTCTCCTTCTATATCTCAATATTTTCCTTCTATACAAGTTTAATATTAACCTAGAATGATGGTTGAACCTTCATTTGAGAAATAAAATATTCTTCCCATTATTTCAATATTTCAAGATCCGTCCATTAGAAATACATAAATATTTGATCTTTTTTATCCTAATCATATATATTCATGAATGATCCTTTGACCTAAAATCATATATGACCTTGTTTTCATTCACAATGTGGTAATGTATTGAGAAATTATAATTTTTAATCCACTCCAACCATCTTCTATAATGAAAATTATACTCTTTTATGAGAAAATATAATTTATAAAAATTTTATTAGTATATATATCACATCTTTCTCCATAATTATACTATCTATATACCTATAATCATAAATTTAATATATAGTTAAATCCAAATCGTGTGATGGGTAATTTTGATCACAAAACATCAATTTTCATAAGGCATAATCTATCACTGTATCATTTTAATGAGATATCTTCATATTCAAATATTTGATTCATCACTATAGATTAGAAATTCTAATTAAATATAAGATAATTTATGAAAATGTGTTCAAACTAAGCTTCCCTTTAGTTCCTATAAATTTTTCACACATTCATTTGTCCTAATGAATATGGTTCTCTTTTGATTTAACTTAGTGAGTGGAATAGAGTATATAATATACTTACAAACCATGACAACATTGGATCTCATTCATAGTGGTTTTTATATCCCAATATTCATTATCTTCTATCATTGATGGATTCACCAATCTACCCTTTCTTGAGATTATATGACACAAAAATGAAAATTTTTTAAGCCAAAATTCACACATCGTAAAGTTCAAATACAACTTATCCTTACTTATAGTATTTTATATAATCCAAAAATAATATTCCTGATATTACTTTCTATTCGAATATATAAAACAATTGTCTATAGAGACTGCCATAAACTGATCAAGGTATACACCAAAGACTATATTAATTAAATTCATGAAGACAAAAGGTTCATTACTAAGAAAAAATGGAATTATTATAATTTAATATTGTCTATTCCTTGTATGAAAGGTTGTATTGGAAATATCCTCCCTCTTGAACCTCAATTAGTGATATCATAAATTAATATAAATGTTGTAAATGTATTGAGATCAGTGTATTTGATCAACTAAGGTATCAATATTAGCTAAATGATATATTTTTATCTATAGTGATCTGGTAAAGTTTTTGATAATACAAATATTTAATAGAAGAACATTTCTGCAAACATAAATAGTATAGGAATCATATAAATAAGATGCAACAATCATTACATTAGTTTTTTTCACTGCTAATTCTTTATCTATTTATTGGTGATTAATTGTTATACCCATATAAAAATATTTAGATATAAAAATATGGTATATATAGATTCAAATAATCCATTATTTGTTATATATTGGATGGTAAACGATCATTTCACCACATCATTATAATACACATAATTATAAATAGTTATTTTCTAAGATATCTTTTTGAATATTGTCTTAATAGGTTTCTATATTTTATCATCATCACTTACCTTTACATTTTAGAATAGTTTAATATATTTCCTAAACACTTTTCATTTGAGACACCGGTGTGTGGGTGGTGTTTTATATGAATATTTTCCTTTCTTCACATCATTACCAAATTTATTCCCATCACATTAGAATTTTATATCACAATAAACATCTTTTCCACATATAAATCATCTACCACCCCCCTAAAATATTTACTCTATGCTTCCATTCACACATCTATTATAAAAGAATGATCATATTACTCTCTCCATCATTCTTAAAATTTCCATAGAATTCCATATTTATTTTCGTATTAAGACAATTAGATTAAAGGGTAACTATACTCTCCCATTCCACTATGATAACACATTGAGTAATTTATTTATTGATATTGATGAACCTTATTACTAATAATTTCAGATAATTCATTTATATATATTGAATAATCGATCAACATCAATTTCTTGTTGGATGAAAATACTGGAAGCATACATTTCATGCCTTGCAAAATCTATCTCATAGGTACCAGTGTTTTCATCACCGATCTATTTTAACTAAAGGAATTACATATCACGTTTTGTACAAATAATACAATGATGGTATTATTTAATAATAATCTCTTAATCTCATTTCAATACAAGTATCCAATTGAATCTTGTTTTCTTATATTCTTGAAAAGATACAACCACTAATCTACTTCACCTTCTAAATATTGATAAATAATGTAAATTTATCCTATTCGAAAAGTTGATGAATAAAAAATATCTTTTAGGGGGATAAACCAATATTTCAGTGAATAGTTGAATAGTGACCCAAAAAATGAAGGTGGATGTTTCCACATTAAGGTCCAACAAAATAATGTTCCCTATTTAACTTTTTTGGAAGCTCGCCATTATTCAAATTTTGAGAAAATTATATATTCATAGAAATAATATTTATCATTGTATCTCCCATGATATATTTCATCTCAGGAGTAAAATAACTTTTTCTATCTAATTCAATATTAACACTATTAATTTATGATAAATCCATTAAATAATACCAAAAAACATAGTGCGTGAAAAAATAATTTTAGTTATAAGCCATATAATAAGGATCAATTATTTATATAATGTCTACATCATGATTGGTTTTTTTCAATATATGAACCCATAATTATAAACTGGGTTATTGATTTTCATCATATATTAAAATTTTTTATGATGTTTCATAATAAAAAGTTAACAGAACCAAAAAATATCTCCCTATGGTGTCAAACATGGTGCATGGAAAGAGAACATTCACTGTTCAATTGAATGATGTATAAGATATAGTCATCCATCACGTTTCGAGGTTATCACCCCAATGTACTTAAATTAGAAGACCACATCCACAATTACTATCTAAAAAGAGATATTTTTAAAGGAAAACCTCACTAGTTTATTTATCCTAATTTAGAAATTTATCATATAATTAGGATTTTCTTTCTTTTTCTCACTAAATATTTTCAGCCTAATTACCAATGATTAACAAAATCATTATATAATACCAACTATAGAGACACACACTATTCATACACATATATTACACCTTAATATATATATATTAATTACCTAAAACATCCACACCAAAATCATATAGGTACAGTGATTTTGAAAACAACTATACATAAAAACTGGTTAATTGGGGAGCTACATCATCTCCCACTATGTTTATCTTAACTAGAACCCTTCCTAGAAAGTATCCTATAAAATACATAACATAATAACCAAGGGAAACCCAAAGATAAAATAAATGAGTAGTTAATTATCGTAATTTTCATTAAAAACCCTAGGATCAAATCGAGTAAAGTGTGAAATTTTTGAGTTACTATAGTAGTGCCATTATAGTTATAATAGAGGGAACTGCAATAGTTACTATATCAGAAGAACAATTCACTCAAATTTTACCACTAGGTCCCAGATCCGATCCTTTGGTCTGTAGGGCCTTCTAGCCATCCAATCACTTCAGGCCTTAGAGACTTCAGGCAAACACAATATTTTAGTGCATTGGTTTTCAGGCCAAAATTACTAAGAAGCAGTTTGATAAAACCACACAAGAGCAGGTATATAACGAACATTCAGAGAAAGTAACCACAACCAAAGTTGAGATAACTAGATTTGAAAGCAAGAGAGGGTATGAAAATCAACATTATTACTAGACACCATGTAGAAATATATGGGGAAATACTATTTGGTAATCCATTTTAGTTGGGAATCTATGTTCTATCAGTGATGGAAACACTAGGGAGGGGCGGTTCTATTGTAGTTTTGTGTAGGGCATTGAAGTCAAGTATTAGACTATGTGCTTCTCAACCTTCGGGTCATGTACTGGGCTTCTTACTAATGGTTTATGGGACATCTAAGGTTTCCCCCTCAACCAAAAAATCTTGATTAACCAAAAAATAAAAAATATCAAAGGACTTCAGGCCGAATTGACCATGACCAGAATCTGGGAAAATGATACATAAGAAACGATGAGCTATGATTCATAGTACGGTTGAAAAGGGAGATATAAATTTTCACTTAAATATAACACAAGAATATGGGTATGATAACATGATCATTACATTTGAAAACACTACCCTTTATATCGTATATCTTAATCTTGAGTGAAGGAATAAATACTTCATGTTCATAAGAGAAGAATCAGAGTGAAATGAAAAAACTGATCCACTAGTGCATAAAATAAGCATAATACCACATTTAGGGCCTAAATATAAACCAATAATATTATTTAATTATTTCTTAATTCATACCATCAATAATATCATTGTGTATTAATTTCAATCCCCCAAACAATCAAAGTAGTCGTTGTTCACTATTGTGACTATCATTGTGGGAAAATAAACTTACATAATTGGGTTTAGTTCACATTCCAGTCTTATTTATCTAATGATATATCCATATTACTCTAATGAGTTGTAGTGTTATATAATTCATTCTCCAACAATCACATCCGGAATATAACTCACATATATGATCCATAAGATAATAATTTATTCATCATATCATAACTCTTGAAATAAATGGTTTCCCTGAGCGTTTCATAATGTTATAACCCATAGAAATGAAACTAGTTTCATATATTTCATTACATCATAATTATAAATCATTAATTGGAATCATAAAGATGATATAATTGGATCATATCCCTATTAAATATTATGTAGGATCAAAGGATATCATCATAGAAAAAAATCCTTTAAATATCACTAGGAACATTTCATGGGAAAAATAAACTTTTCACATTGAAATCAGTGATTTAAAATATTAAAATTTTCACAAATATTAAAGAAATAATGTTATATTAATAGAAACATGGAATATTTTAAAGTAAACTTAAATTAATTTAATGATAATCTTGGCTAGAAATTCATTTTATTTTACTAAAGTTAAAATAAAAGATTCTTTTTAGTGTTTTATATGAAGTAAAAAAGCCCAATTTGGAAAATAACAAGAAGATTAATTTTAAATCTATTATAAATATTAAATCAGGTGTAGAAGTTACATAAAAAATAATTAGAAAATATTAAAAACAATATTTAAAACATTTTTGGATGACATTAACATTGAAGAAAATGGATTACTGGCTAAAGAGAGAGAAAAAATTTATTTTCCATAAAGCATTATTTTAGTATATTTATTTAATAAAGCGAATAAAATGAAATGAAAACATGAAATAATTAAAAATAAAAATAGGATAATAAAATTTGAATTATTATTTAGAGGTAGATAATTAAATTTATTCTTTATAAAAATAATACTAAAAAATATTAATAAACAATGAGACTGTAACAAAAAACCCCTACCTTAGATATGAATTCATTCATTCATTTTTAAACCTCCATTATAGTAAATAGAAATTTATTATACATATATTACAGGAAAATATTAATATATATTACAACATATATTATTATATATAACTTTTTATCACCACTTTATAAACAATTCCTTATTAAAATCACTATTTGGGTTGTAACTACTTTATTTTTCATGTATGTTTTGGTTTGATAGTTTTCATCATTGTACATTAATCATGGTTACATCATCTACATTATTTTAACAGTGATATAAATTTCATCTATATTTATTATATCCAACGTTATTTGAATTTATATAAGATATAGATAGAAAAATATATTACATTGTTGATGGAGATTATATGTTGTACGTATGCGTGAACGTTGTTTTAATTTTTCTATGGATGAGAAAATTAATGGTTAGAAAATGATATCTTATATGAAACCAAATTTTTTAATTCCTCATTTAGTAGCTATGAACTCAACCTTATGCTGAGAGCATCGGCCACCACTTTCCCCTTCCAAGGCATATTGACTGTCTCTAAGTCATAGTCCCGGTAGATCTCTAGACAATGTCGCTACCTTAGATTCAAATTAATATATGAAAAGATATACTTTAGAATATCATGATCAGTTTAGATGATGAATCATTTTTCTATAATTTAGTGTTTCCACAGCTTTAGTGTGAAGAATAATGATGCAAAATCAAGGTCATGAGTCACGTAGTTCTGCTCATGCAGTCTCAATTATTGTGTGATACAAGCTATCACTTCTTTCCCCTACCTACAGACACCCAAAAAACCCAATTTCTGATGAAAAAACCATGTATTCGGTACCATCCTCTCAAATCCTCAATATTGGGGCACATGTCAAGATCTTACTCAGTAGTTAAAGCTCATCAGGCACCATTATATCCACACGAAGGGTTTTCACATCATCATTAACATCGTCAAGGGTGCTGCCACTCAAGAGAAGTTGGGTACAAAGCTCTGATAGTACCTAGCCAACCTAAGGAAACTCTACACCACATTAACACTCTTGGGTTTGTCCCAAGAAAACACCACCTCGATCTCCACTAGATCCACCACAACTCCATCCATTGAGTTGACATGTCCAAGGAAGTGGACCTTTTGAATCCAAAACTCAACATTGATATCTTCATATAATGCTGGTTCTCTTGGAGTGTGTCTAAAACCATCCAAAAATGTATTACATGCTCCTCCTCAGAAGATGAAAAAAATAATATACCATCAATGAAGACCACTACAAACAGGTCTCTATATGATTGGAATATCTTGTTCATGAGTCCCATGAACACTACTGGGCGGTTCATCCATCCAAATGGCATCACTATGAACTCATAGTGTCTGTAGATATATCTAAAATCCTTCTTCGAGATGTCCTCATCTCATACACAATACTGGTGATAGACTGATATGTTTTATATCTTTGAGAACATTCTCTCTCTATTTAGATGATCAAAGATGTCATGGATCCTCTATAAAGATACATGTTCTTCACAGTCACCTAGTTCTGGTACCAGATGTAAATGAATAATCGGAAGCTTCCATCTTCATTCTAGGTAAATAACACTAGGGGTGCCCATGTTGAAACACTAGGTCTTATGGACCCCTTCCTCTATAGTCCTCTGATTGTCCCCCCAGCTATTGCAGCTCTACGGGAGCCATCTGATATAAATATGTAGATATTGATTTCTTCCTGGGGTATAGATCAACAGATAAATCTACCTCTATACGAGGAGGAAGTCATGGAGCATTCTTTATAAAGACGTCCTCATACTTACCCACTACTATAAGGTAATAGAAAACTCAAAAAATTTACCACTATATAGGTAATGATTATCGCATACAGCTAATCCATTCATATGTCTTCTAGCTCCCAGAGCTTGGTGTGGGCCACATTGGGGTGGTGATTGCAACATGTTGAAATGTATACCACCTCGTGTATCTCTCCCAGCGCCTCTACCACATCTTCTTCCCAACAGATTAATATGTTCCTATCACTGCCTCTACATCGGTGGCCCATCCACCATTTCAATGTTAGCACGACGGGATGGAAAATATCTAGAACGTTTCCACCAACAATCTCTTAGAAAGCATTACCTCTTTCTAATCCAACTGAACTCACCATAGGAGACTTGATATATAGATCCTCTGTCTTGGACCACTTCTTGGAATGCCTCACACATTAATGTCTCTAACATCATATTCCTTCTTTCCCATAGTTGACATCCACTGGATATATCATCTCAGCCAATGGACTTCCAACCACAAAGGTTCTATCAAGCATAATAGAATAAGTAGGAATGCACGGAGTAATAATTATAGCTTGGATGTCCATAAAAACATCTCTCTCAGAGGTCTGAGCCCTGAAGATCTAGTCGTATCATATTCATCGAATACCTGGAAAGGTTCAGTACACCTCGATGAATAATCACCAACTAATATGTCGCCCTACCGAAGCTGTAGAATCTCTTGGGAACACATAACACATATCTTTTATTAAATGGTTCACTTCATTAAAATTGGTTCTCAAGATCTATCCAAGAAAAAGTCACCTCATCGTATCATTGGGTAATATAAACCCCACCATCGCCCTGATGTGCCATGTAGAAGGCTCACTACTTGGACATCTTTCTGATCTAATGGTTCCCTAACTAAAAGGAAAAAAAGGTCACCACCTCATTAAAGTCCTTATATTCCTCCGATTTTTTCTTGATTCTTAACCTATGGGGTCCTTATCACTAAAACTCATGTAAGGGTCCAAGCCTACATGTTTCCTCCCCCAGTAGAGTTGGTAGAAACTGTTGACCAAAGATTGATGGTAAAGCTAGGAAATAGATTGAAGGTGCCTCTCGGTTGATGGACCCTGTACTGAAGCTTCAAAAATTTGTGAACCATCCTTGTGGTAATGCACTAGAATACTACTTTGCTGTCTGCATGGAGGCTTCCTAAAGGGTAACAAGATGAACCATGACTAACAGATTATACATGGTAATCTGACTCTGAAAAAGAAACATCAGGAGAAAACATTCAAGGATTTATGAAAATTGTGTTTTCATTCAACGATTTGTAAAGAATAATTCAAGGTTCTACTGTATGTATATGTCATCTACTGCACCAACACTAGAATCCCTTTCCAGAAAGCCGATCATGGGGTAAATATCACTATTTTCCCGTAAAAATTTTCAAGCTCTTAGATCATTTGGTAGAAACAACATGCCTCTGTTACCATATTTTCATGACTACCCCCTATGTCTCGTGCTGTGACTACCCCAATCCGGCTTCAGTAGGCCAGGGGCTGGTGACTAGTACTTAAAAGGAATATCCTATAAAAGGAATGCATTTTCCGTTAAACATGTACACATGAACAGATATCAAACTATGGAAAATAAACACAATGTAAAGCCCAATGTTCAGTGAGAAAAATATTAAGAGTAAAATACAACTGAAAGTATAAAGGGGACAGAATACAAACCCCATACCATAATAGAATGTAAAACTTATGGCATCCTAGCTTTTTATTACATAACTATTCATTAAATTTAACAATCAGAGGATATTTAATGTCTAGGGTCTTTGAAATCAAGAACATATTACATGAATAAAAACATAAAACATTCTTAAAAACCACTTGTAAGGCATCATCATAGGTTTATCCTTTGCACAATTAGTGTATCTCATATTCTGGAGATATACATCAAAGAAAAGGGTGAACAGAAGGCCCAGTAAGGGGTAAACAAGGGAATCAGTTTACTTTTTATATCAATAAGAACTTGATGAAAAATATAAAGACATGAGAAATGGAAAAATTATCATATAATAATAACAAGAACATGAATCGTTACTTGAATATGTGGCAACAACATTACTTTTATACATTCATGAACATATCATCAAGGTTTATCCCTGGGGTGTCATAAAAATTATCGAAGTTATTCACCATGGTGTCATGAAACAAGTCGTGTCTAGAGATAAATTATTTACCCAATACATTGGAGCGCTATCAGAATGACACCTTAATATTTAGTTACATTCATGTGATCCACATAGATCATAATCACACATTTCATAAATAACCCATGGAGAATAAAATAAATGGGTTTCATTTCAAGATCGTGACTTTTTAAAAGTTCTTAAAAATAAGATCATTATGTCATTTATAAAACATGGAAAATAGTTAAGGGTTATTTGTATGTCAATTATAGAATAAAATATTTAATCTTTTTATATTTATGAACACCCATAGAAACAAAATAGTTCTGGGTATTCACATAAATAAAGTAAAATAATTTCTGTAGAGAAAGAGAGAAATTTTGTAGCGAAATTTATGTATCATAACAGCTATGTAACATGGTTTTAGAAAACAATGAAAGGAGAGGGGAAAAGGGTCACAAACTCATGAATAATTCATAATACAGTATGGTTACACAATAAAATCATTGTATGGATATTTTAATGACATACCACCTGAAAAAGAAAACATGAATGAAAAGAGAATATGCGATTTCTTTTATGAAACATTTGGTAGCCAAATGGCGTCAGTTAAAAACATAGAAAACAAATTGACGAGAGAAGAAAGGGTCACTCAAAAATTAGACATGAAATGGGAAGTGTTGAGAATATATAAGAACATACCATAAACATAAATATATGTAAAATAGAAGACACAACATAAAGGAAGTCATGGCTTAAAAGAGGAGGGTGAAACATTCCTTTACCTTGAAAAGTAATTTTGGAAGCTTAAAGATCAGGACCATGGTAGGCTTGAGGGAACATTAGGAGGACTCCATGGGAGGTAAAGAGACCAGAACGTAGTTGGTAAGGATTGGGAAATTTAATTAATGAGAGAATGGCTTGGTATTTATAGGGTAATTGAGGTAACAAACTATTAATTTCCAAGGGACACCTCAATGGTGGTATTGGCAAAACCACGGGCTTGGCCATGGTAGTTTCACGTGGTATTGGTCAATAGGGACACCTCATAAAATATATTACTATTTTCACATCTACTATAATAATTACATAAATATTACATCTTTAATGATGTCATTAAACACCCGAAACTCAAAACTGCATATTCACTATTCACCAAAATTTAAATGTTTTAGAAAAATCCCAAAAATTCACCTTAACCAAATATCGATTCTATGAATTCAAAAATGAACTCAATTTTATGAAAATAATTTTATAATAATAAGATATTTCTTTTATATTTAAAAATACTATTCATAGAAAATTCAACTGTTTAAGAACATTCACCAAAATTTACCTTAACATAATATCGATGTTCAAAATTCAAATATAAAATCCATTTTATGAAAATAATTATCTAAATATTTTTTAATTTAATTTTTATATAGAACTACTTTTCACCCGAAAGAAAACTAATACTTAACTAATAATGTATGAAAGAGCTATTTACTTATTTTATTGAATCACATTACTTAATCAAGGTGCCTAAAATATAATAATACATTCTTCTGTGATATTACCATTCCATTTGGTCACATTACTAATCATAAGAATAAAATTATTATTCATAATTTACTACTCTCCAAAAATTATGTTGATCTTATTAGACTCTAAATTTCTTATTGAACACAACTGTAGAAGACCATTTTTTGAAAATCATTACACATTATTAATTATTTAAAGTTTAAATAAATTTTTTTATAAAAATTAATAGTATACATCTTATATTTATCCATACATTAGAAGATTCTCAAACATCACCTTAAGAAGAAATAAAATTTTTTATTTATATCAAATGATTAAATAAAAAAGCTAAGTTCTCGTTACATAGCCTCTTATAGCACCATCATAAGACCTAAGTGCAAGGTGTGCTATGGTGATAGAGTCTTGGGGCGGAATGTCCAACATTATCTGAGTGGTGATTTATATTATCTTGAACTTACCTCATAGGCGATTCTGTTCCATCTTTACACGATGATGTTCAGCTTGGGTTTGTTCCAAAGTAAAGCCTATTGGTTGTACCTCTTTCCCAATTTCCGTCAGATGGGCTTCGGACTGCCCGAGTCTACTGGAGGAGTTCATCAAATATTTTTCTTGTATTAATTATCTATGATAACTTGTATTTATAAAAAATAATTGTAATTCTAAGTGTTTATTTTCTGACAGCAATATTGACCAATGGTCATATAATAGTTGAATGAAAATAGTAAAATTTAATTATGCTCAATTCGTTAATTAAATAATATAGATTTGTTTAGTATAAAATAAAATAACACGTGAAATTAGGAAATAAAAATTATTCAGAATTACAGGTCATTACATTATTCCCCCCTTAAAAAATCTTGTCCCTGAACATTTCACTCGTACCCTTAGAAGAGAAAAGGTGTGGGTACTTCGAACTCATAGATTCCTCAGGTTCCCACATGGATTCTTTATATTTCTGGTTTCTCCACAACACCTTAACAAGGTGGGTTGTCTTGTTACGTAGAACCTAGTCTCTACGATCTAAGATATCCAACAACTACACCTTATAAGAGAGGACACATTCTAGTTATACCACCTCAGGGTTTAGTACATGTGAATGGTTCAGGTATGTACTTCTTCAAGAGGGATATGTGGAAGACATCATGACCTTGTGCGATATTTGGAGGAAGTTCAAGCTGATAGGCCGCTTCTCCTACACGATCAATGATTTCATAGGGGCCAATGTACCTTTGGCTGAGCATCCCTTTCTTCCCAAATCTCATGACTCTATTCCAAGGTGATATTCTAATAAAGACCTAGTCACCAACATCAAACTCTAAGTCCCTTCGATGGTTTTCGACATAGGTCTTTTTCCGACATTGAGCAGCCTTAATGTGTTGTTGGATGGAAAGGACTTTTTATGTTTTATCTCACACAAGATCAGGACTAAGAAGCTTTCTCTCAGCAAATTCATCCGAAAAGGTATAATTTCTAAATCTCTTCCCATATAAAGCTTCATAGGGTGCCATTTGAATGCTCGAGGTGAAGCTGTTGTTGTAAGAGAACTCAACTAAAAGTTGATGTTGATCCCATCAACCTTAAAATTTTATTGAGGATGTTCTCAGCATGACCTAGAGTGTTTTAATAGTTCTTCCCAATTTTCCATCAGTATGGGGGTGATAGGTCATACAAAAATTCAATTCAGTATTCATAGAATGTTGAATTGTTCTCTATAATTTTGATGTGAACCATGGATTATGATCAGATACGATTGAAAGTGGAACTCCATGTAGCCTTACCACTTCCTTCACATAAATCCTTGCATTTTGATCAAGAGAGAAATATTCTCTAATAGAGATAAAATGGGTAGTATTTGTGAGATGGTCCACAATAACCCATTTAACATTTTTTTTATTTGGATGTTCTCAGAAGACCAGTGACGAAGTCCATAGTGATAGTGTCCCACTTCCATGCTGGTATGGGTAGTGTTTGCAATGCCCCTTTAAAAAGTTGTCTCTCTGCCTTCACATGCGGACATTCCAGGAACCTTGAAGTGTATTCTACAATCTCTCTTTTCATATTATCCCACCAATAATGATCATGAAGGTCCCTATAAATTTTTCTGCTTCCTTGATGTATAGAGAAAGTAGAGCTATGATCGTTATCCATCAGCTCTTTCTTTACTTTTAAAATAGATGGAAGGCATAGTCTTATAAAAAAAATTTAGTACACCTTCTTGATCAATATTGAACTCAGGAAACATCCCGTCCTTCATAGCTTCAAACTTCTTATATAACAAATGATCTTTTTTCTGATCATTCTTGATCTTCTCTAGTAATGACGGTTGAGAAATCATTTGGGTTAGGGTTGATGATATCCCTTCCCTTATAATTCCAATGTCCAGCTTTACTAGGTCACTAATCAATGGATATTTTTGAATCCTCATCATGGAAATAACAATTGGGTCTTTCCTAGTTAATGCATTGACAACATTTTTTACTATTCTGGGCTGATAATTAATTGAACAATCATTGTCTCTAAGATGCTCCAACCATATCCTTTGTTTCATGATCAGTTCCTTTTGTGTTAAAATATACATAAAAAATTGATGGTCTCTGTATATATCACATTTCTCCCCATAAGGATAGTGCATCCATAACTTCAGAGAAAATACGACCGCAACTAGCTCCATATCATGCGTAGGTTAGTGCTGCTCATGAGTCTTCAACTGTCGAGATGAATAAGCAATTACTTTGTCATATTGCATGAGGACGCACCCAAGCCCTTTTAGATATGCATCACTAAAAATAATGAATCCTTAACCACATGAGGGAAGAGTTAACAATGGTGCAGTAACCAATCTCTTCTTCAGCTCTTGGAAACTTTCCTCACACTCCATTGTCCAGATGTACTTGACCCCTTTTCGAGTTAACTTGGTTAATGGATTATAAAGTCATGAAATTTTTTTCACAAACCTCCTATAATATCCTACTAATTCAAGGAAACATTGAATCACGGTTATTGTTGTAGGTTGAGGCCACTCCTCTACAAATTTTTTCTTTGCAGGGTCAACTATGATTCCCTCATTGGTAACAATATTCCCCATAAAAGTGACTTTTTGTAACTAGAATTCACATTTACTTAACATTCCAAAAATCCTATCCTTCCACAGAGTTTGAAAAATAGACCTTATATGTTCCTCACGCTCATCGCGACTTGTAGAATATATTTGAGTATCACCAATAAAAACTACCACAATTTTATCAAGGATGTCTTTAAAGACTCTATTCATAAAATCCATAAAAATAGAAGGATAATTAGTTTGTCTGAAGGGAATAACGGAAAAATCATAATGCCCATATCTTGATTGGAAGTCAGTTTTCGTAATACATTCTCTCTCCAACCTCAATTGATGATAACTAGTTCTAAGATCAATTTTAGAGAAGAATTTTCACCCACGAAGTTAGTCATAAAAAGTCATCAATTCTTGGAAGAGTGTATTTGTTCTTCACTATGATCCCATTTAGTTCTCTATAATCAATGCATAGCCACATTGATCCATTCTTCTTCTTCAAAAAGAGAACTGGTGCTCCCCTAGGAGACACACTTAGTCGGATAAACCTTTTCTTCAAAAGATCTTGGAGTTGCTTCTTTAATTCCTATAAATCCACATTTTCCATCTTATAGGGGGTCTTTGATATCAGATGATATCCAGGTATGAGTTCAATGAATAAATCTACCTCTCTTTTTAAGGGAGGTCTAGGGAACTCCTCAAGAAATACATCAACGTATTCCTTGATGATGGGGACACTTACTATCCTTAAAATCTCATCTCCTTCTTTTTCATGACTGATAAACTCCATTAAGAATGAGATATGGGGTTCTTCTAGACAAGGATCAGGTTGAGATATTTCTCCTTGAAAGATAAGGGTAGGTTTTCCATTCAATACTACTGAGATTTCCTTGATTCTACATTTGATCATAGCATTATACATTGAGATCCAGTACATCCCTAGAATAATGTCGAATTCCAGTGTGGGAATGACTAATTGATTTGAGATAATATTGTTCTCACTAATGTAAATACTAGTGTTTATAAATAGTGACAATGCATGGATAATCCCACCATGATTTTTGACAAATAACTCTACTTTTAGCAAATTGGGGGTTGATTCTAAATTTTATTCAAACATGGATGAAATAAAGGAATGTGTAGAACAAGAATAAAACAAATTACTTAATAGAATTTAGATGACAACAAGAGAACCTTCTACATCATCATTTAGATCTTCATCTTTAGCTGTCGTGATAGAAAAAGAATAACCTTTCTCCCTTGGCCTCTGTTGAGGCTGATGGATGTTCCCCTCCACTGCACTAGGATTTGGACAGTGATTGGAAAGGTTCTCACGTTGTCCACACATAAAGAATTAGACATCTAGTAGGGCCTCCACCATCTTCCACGTTTCGTTACTGTGAGAAAGTGGAGGTTTCTCCTCACTATGACAATTCCTCATAATATGGCCATCTCTTCTAGATTTGAATCATTCCCCACTCCCGAGAAGGTAGTTCGCCAAATGTTACTTCCCACATTTATTAAACGTTGGAAGTTGCACTTGATTTCCTCCTCTTCCCTGATCAAAATTCTTACCTAAGCTGGGATCCATCTATATCTTCTTGTCATTGGATTTATGAGACCACAACGTATCACCAAACACCAACTCATCTTTCATCGCACTCCGCACGATCTCTTCGTAGTTTCCATCATCTCGGTTTGCTTGATTTTTCCGTAGATGTGGTCTCAGTCCACCGACAAACTATCAACCTTACCATTTGGAACCATGAGAAATATATATGTGTATCATGAAATCCTTGTGATGTTTATCTCATAGATTCCTATAGATCCATTCTCTTTCTTCTTCAGCTCGAGAAACACCATCTCCATTATTATTCTCATGGAACTAGGGAAATACTTACTACAGAAGATCCCTATGAATTCTTACCACTCCAATGATTCAACCTCTACTATTTTCCTCGTGTTTTTAATTAGTTCTCAACACTAATCAGCTCTTCTTTCTAAGCGATAGACAGTCATGGTGACCTTATCTTTCTCTGAATAGTGGAGACCAGAAAAGAACTTCTCCGTGGGGCCGATCCACTACTCAGCACTCAATGGGTCAGTCGATCCACTAAAGGTTGGTGGTATTTGACACAAAACGGACTCAACAAAATGTTGTTCCCTCCACGGTGAGATCATTCTGTTAGCTTTATTCAAGTTATTTCCCATAACTTGAGTTAGTTGGTTCATTATTCACATGAATGTTTCCATTTTGGCTTCCATTAGATGGTCATCAGCGCATGTTCCATTGCAGTCATCATTTGCACGGTTCCCCCTATTTCCTGCCATTTTCTAGAAGAGTAAAACCTTAGTGAGAAAATTATTTCATTTACAAATCTTTTAACTATAAAGGATTTTATGTCTTAATACATCATGGTTAAATAATTACATTTCTCTATAATTCCGTCATAATGATTAATAAAAAGCTTGAGATTAACCAAAAATATCCCCCGGGAGTGTCGTAACCAAGAGTGCAACAAGTCCCATTGTCGTGTACCAGTTCCCATTCATGTCTAGCTCAATGCTGTGTTTTCGGGTTTTACCCCTATGTACATCTATGCCAGATCCACCTCTACCTACTCGTATCCTGACATGGATGTATTTTTTTGATAAACCACTTAATCAAAAATCACCAAAATAAAAGGATATTATCCTATATTTATACATTTATATAGGGTTATTCCTAAAGTTTTCATATCCTAATTTCCATATATAACTAAACTATCCTTTGATACCAACTATGGAATCCCATCTTTTTGTTACATAACTTTTCATTACATTATACAAACAGAGGATCTTTAAAGTCTAGTGTGTTGGAAATCCGGAACATAATAAATGAAAACAACATAAATAATTATTCTAAACCACTTATAAGTCTTCATAATAGGTTCAACCTATGTACAATTACTTCATATCATATCTTGGAGACATACATCAAAGGAATGGGTGACCCGAAGGCCCAGTAAGGGGTAAACAAGGGAATCAGTTTACTTGTGATATTAATAAGAACTTGATGAAAAATGAGGATACATGAGAAACAGAAAAAAGTGGAATATAATAATAACAAGAACACGAATCTTAACTTGAATATGTGGCTACAACATTTCTTTTAGACATTCCTGAACATATCACCAAGGTTTATCCCCGAGGTTTTATAAAAATAACCAAGGTTATTTACAAAGGTAACGTGAAACTTGTCATCTCTAGAGATAAGTTATTTACCCAATGAATTAGAGAACTATTAGGGTGAAACCATATTATACCTTTACATTCATGTGATCCAAATATATCATAATCAAGCATTTCATAAAGAACACATGGAGAATAAAATAAATGGGTTTCATTTCAAGATTGTGACACTTTAATAATTCTTAAAAAAAGATCATTATGTCATTTATAACCCATGAAATGGGGGTGAGCGTTATATTTATGTCAATTAAAGAATAAAATATATCATCTTTAAATATTTATGAACACCCATAGAGACGAAATAGTTCTGGGAATTCACATAAATAAAACAAGTGAATTTCTGGAGAGATAGAGAGAGAAATTTTGAGGCGAAATTTCTGCAACATAACGGCTATATAACATTGTTTTAGAAAACATTTAAAATATACGTGAAAAGGGTCACAAACTCATAAATAATTCATTATACAGTATGAAATCATAATAAGATCATGGTATTGATATTTTAAGGACATACCATATGAAAAGGAAACATGAAAGAAAAGAGAAGATGCGATTTCATTAACGAGAAATTCAGCAGCCTAATGGTGTCACTTAAAAACTCAGAAAACAAATTGAAGATAGCGGAATGGGTCAGTAAAAAATTATACATGAAATGGGAATTAATTAGAAAATATATGAACATACCCTCAAACTAAATACATGGAAACTAGAAGACACAACATAAAGGAAGTCATGGCTTAAAAGAGGAGGGTGAATGATTCATTTACCTTGAAAAGAAATTTTGAAAGCATAAAGTTCAAGACCTTGGGAGGATTGAGGAAACCATGGGAGGACTCCTTGGGAGGTAAAGAGACCATAAATTCATTAGGTAGGATTTGGAAATGAAATTAATGAGGTAATGGTTTGGTATTTATAGAAGAAGTGAGGGAACAAATCATTAATTTCCAAGGGACACCTCAATAGTGGTATTGGAAAAACCATGGGCTAGCCCATGGTATTTGCCCATGGTATTAGCCAATAATGAAACATAATTTAATATATAAATATTCATAAGTCGACCAGAATTATTACATAATTATTGCATCCTTAATGATTTCATTAAACACCCGAAATTCAAAACTGCATTTTCACTATTCACTGAAAATTCAACTGTTTCAGAAAAATCCCAAAAATTCACCTTAACCAAATATCGATGTGCTGAATTCAAAAATAAACGCCATTTTATGAAAATAATTTTTCAATTATGTGATATTGATTTTTAATTTAAAAATATTATTCACTAAAAATTCAAACTTTTCAAAAAAATCCCCAAAATTTACCTTAACCAAATATCGATGCTCTGAATTCAATAATGGACTCCATTTTTGGAAAATAAATTTCTAAATATTTTTTAATTTAATATTTAAATAAAAACACTATTCACATAAAAGAAAACTAATACTTAACTAATAATTTCCAAAGCAATTATTTACTTATTTATTGGAATCACATTACCTAATCAAGGTGCCTCAAATATAATATTACATTATTAAGTGAGATTGCCATGCCATTCTATAACATTACTAATCATAAGCGTAAAATTACTATTCATAATTTACTATTCCCCAAAAAATTAGTTGATCTTATTAGACTCTAAATTACCTACTCAACACAACTATAGAAGACCATTTTTTGAAAATCATTACACATTAGTAATTATTTAAGGATTACATAAATATTTTAAAAAATCATTAATAATATAAATCTTATATTAATCCGGACATTAGAAAATTCACAAACTTCACCATAAGATGAAATCAAACTTTTTATTTATATCAAAGGATTAAATTAAGCAGCTAAGGTCTCGTTACATAGCCCCTTATAACACCTACATAAGATCTAAGATTAAGGTGTGCTACAGTGATAGAGTCTTGGTGTGGCTTGGCCAACATTGCCTGAGGGGTGATTTAGTTTATCTTGATCATAACACATAGGCGATTTCAATCAAGCATCACACGATGATGTTCAAATTGGTTTTGGTCTAGAGAAAATCCCTATAGTGACACCTCCTTCTCAAGTTCCGTCAGATGGGATTCGCACAACCCGAGTCTACTGAAGGAGGCCATCAAATCTTCTTTTTTTATTAATTATCCATGATCACTTATATTTATAAACAATAATTGTAATTATATGTGTTTAGTTTCCAATGGTCATATTGACAACGTTTATATAATAGTCAAAACACAATAGTCTCATTTAATTATACTTATTTGGTTATTTAAATAATATTGTTTTGTTGAGTATAAAATAAAATAACACATGAAATTAGGATACAAAAAATATTCAAAATTTTGGGTCGTTACACAACTACAATAGTATATCTTCTTGAGACCCCACCTGAAAAAAATGTGAAGGTAAATGCCCGTAGAAATAGAATTATTCCCTTATATCTAGTCTAAATGAGCACCACCTTGTCTCGGACAGCAAAGGTCTCCATCGAAGTATTGATCACCTACCTGATACATGACACATCCGGGTGATGCCTGTGCATGGGTGTGTAACAAAATACACAGTAGGGACCCCAATCCTCAAAGAAAATTCCATAATGTAGGACCACACAACAAGATCACAGAGAAACAACACATAAAAAAGATAGGTAACACTAGGCATTACTCAAAGTATATAATGTAATATTATCAGTTATAGTGATGATTCTTCATTTACTACTGAGGGACAAATCACTGATGAGCCACTAAGGTCTTCTCACTCGGCTAATGGACCACTATGATCTGATAGTCTTCTGAACAACTAAGTTATGCTTATATGATGAGACACTAAGATATGTGTGTTTGCTGAACCACTCATTTATGCTCGTCTGATGAACCATTGAGGTATGATTTTCTATTGAACTAGTCAGTTACACTCATCTGATAAACCACTGAGGTATTCTTATCTATTGAACCATTGAGGTATGCTCGTGTAGTGAATGACTAAGGTACTCTCATTTTATGAACCACTGAGTTACACACATCTATTCAACCACTATGGTGTACTCATAATTGCATTCATGTCACATCTAGCCATAAGATCTTTTCTCATAGAACATGTGATTCTTCCAGAATCAAATCCTCAATCCATTATTCGTATCGAAACTTCCAAGAAATATCACATAGATTATACACAAGAGACTATCTCGTTGCAAGGGTCCCAGTGTTACAGGTGGCACATTGATCCGATGCTCGGTCTGAAAAATATTGGTGTTTTAGTAAACAGGGGCCGGTTGCATCCTAGCTTGGTCTGACATGGTTAAACTGACCTAATCAACCCATCCCAAGGGCCCCACATGACCCTAACCATTTGGAAAACCCAACCCAACCCAGTTGGGTCTGGGGATACTTGGTTGGATCTGGGCTGACCCGGCCCGACCTGGCCCATTGGCCAGACCCATTGGGCTTTTCTTGACCCGACCTAGTTTGGCGGTGGATCCGGCCCATCAGGTCACCCAGTGACCATGTCCATATTCTCTGGCACAGTCTGACTGGGTCGGAATAGTACTTCCCTACTGGGCTGCCTAGTGGCCCAGTTTGGTGCACTGGCCCAGCCACATAAGTTTTTAGACTTCCTCTAACTGGGTGGACACAGTCAGTGGCCACATCAACCCTATTGGTAAACACATAAATGAATATCATTGAATAGATCCCTACAGTTTTTTAGCATTCCATATAGCCGGTATGCGTGGCCAGCATCGACCCGCAATGCTGCCGGGGGTCCCCATCAGTCGCAACATTGTGTTGTGGCCTTGGTGCTGTGAGATCCTACACCACTATCGTAGCCTAGGTGTCACGTACCTATGATATAACCACCCCGCGGCTAGGTGCTATGGGGAATTTCACCATGGGCCTTCAATTTGGCGACCTCCACTGCCGTTGTGGCCATTTTTCATAGTCTCCAACCTCCACCACAGTCTCCTACCACCACCACAGCCTTGTGCTGCTAACTCTTGCTGATGTCACAACCCAACTTGTAGTAACCCATCCCTCACAATACATCGATATCCTACAGCCTACTACCATGGGCCGATGCACCACTGTGGTCCCATCAGGACCATGAGTACTATAACTACCAAATTCATTGTGCCATAAAGGAATGAAAGAACACAAGAAGTGGAGTGCGGAATGAGTCACACATAAGAACGCCCAATGAACGATACATGTCTTTAATTTTGTTGACCAAGATGTGTTCTTTTTATCTAGATCTCAGCTTTTTATTATGAGTCACCGTTCATGAGTTATTAGTATTTGAAAAATAAAACAATTTAATTTAATTATTCTGTTTACAATTATTAAATTTTTATATTTTCTCACTCGAGGCCTATTATGACTAAACATAAGGCATGCCTAGGGTGAACATGCCATCTTGGATGGAACGACACCATCATATTTCTGATTTTGGAACCCGTTTAATATTTATTCGTTGTTTTCAGGAAAACCACTCTCGCATACAATTTAAAACTTAAGATTTTTTGATTGATCATTTCTGGCACTCCAAGCCTCAAAATTTCATGTTGTCTATAAGACTAGTATAAAAAAAATCCCATTAAATATTCAAATAAAAAATCATCGAATTATAATATTTTTCAAATACAATGATTTTTTTAAACCAATGATCCTATATTATATCACATATCTATGGTTTCAAGGTCCTTAAATTTATATAGATCATCCACTAACTAATGATCAATTATAATTATCACTCACTATCGTTATTTATACTTTTCATCCATTTCAAATAATCACTCATAACTTTTGTTCTCGTTTGTGGAATACTATTTATGAGATAATTTGGGTAACCATTATAGTCCCATGATTCTTTTTTAAATTATGTTTTAGTATTAATTTTTATAATGTCAGTATCTATAAACGGAAGATTCAATTATTAATCTATTGGAAACAAAGATTAATTTAGATGTAGAAATTCATTTAAAGGTGTATGGAATATAATATCCCAATATGTTTAAAAAAATAATTAATTAAAACTTTTTGATAATTTCCATATCACGCAATAATGAATATAGTTTTTGTTATGTAAAAACACTAGTTTTTTCTTTCATTATACGGATCACCAAATTAAGAATGTGTTAAAGGATACACTTAGAAAAAATATTTTCATATGAAAAACTATTCCTGTTTTTTGTTACAAAACATTATGAGTTCCATTTATACCATCTGTAACATGAAAGGTTATTTTTTACCTAACTAGAACATTCTAATAATATTTTTATTAATATATTATTCTAATTATCCCATATTCATTAGAATGAATGATATGAATGTAATTGAATAAATAATGAATATATGATTTACAAATGTATATATAATAAATCCATTGGTTTAAAATTGGCTATAAATAAATGTATGAACTATTTGAAAATAAATAAATTTCATTTCTAATAAAAGTACATTTCAATATACAAACCACTTTTAATCTAAATAAATTTAAAAACTACTATCAGTAATTTTTTAATTAAATTTATAGATTACCAATTCAATGAAATTTTATATGCTCATCCAATATATTTTATAGGTATAACATAAGAATATATTAAATTATATGAATAAAGAGTTGTATTTTCATTAAAAGTAATTTTAGTACCTTTTATTAGATAACCTATATTAAGGGTAATTTTTGACACATTTATAATTTTTATTTTACTATAGTTAACATAATGTTCTAATTTTTAATATCAAAATTTACTTTGGTAGATTTTATAAAAACATTTATGAGAATTTCTTTTTTTTGCGAATATTGAAAGCCATTGTATTTTAATTAAAAATTGATTTTTTGGTTTATTTATTTATATATTAAATTTTATTAATGTTATTTTATTTTTTAAATGATCAATTATACATAAATTAATTAAATTTAAGACATTACAAATAAATTTACATTGAAATTGGATAGAATAAATTTTCAAAATTTTGGACATTTTTACTTAAAAAAGCATCATCTCGTCTCATATACAACATTAATAATAATTTAAATACATATAAGTATTTGATAATTTTATTAAAAATGGATTACATATTTGAGATAAAAATAATTTAAAATTTTAAATAAGTTCAAATTAATTTTTTTACAAAAATGTATAGTGAAAGTAACTAAAATTCATTCAAGAGTTCATGTAAGAAATGAGCTTACATAGTAAATATAGTTAGAAAATAATCTGTCAAAATGACCCATAAAATTTATAAAAAAAATGTTATATCCATATTTATACCATTAATAATCTATGTATCCATAATTATCCATTTTTTATTGTCGGGGTACAATTAAAATGTGGGGATCATGCAATTCATTTCAATAATACCCAATGTGTATTTTTTCCAACTTATAAAAGGAATTATCTCCCTAAACACTCTTTTTAAAACTTTCAATACCCTTTATATTATCCAAAAACTACCTATATATATTCAAAATCTCATTCAATTAATCCAATAATCCCCGATTTTGGCCTAAATCTATCCCATGAGGCCCTTTGGTGAACACCCAATGGAGTTACCCAAATAAGAGGTAACATCAACCCTCAATCACAATTATTTTATTTTCATTCTAAACCACCCCTAAAATAATATTATTAAATTATTATATAATACCCTTAGTATCATAAATATAATTATATTAATTTATTCTATGTTTTCTACCTGAACATCCACACACTTCAATCTAATGGGTAACAAACTTACCATTCTTGTGTATGAAGAATTTTCGCCGCAAAAATCAATGGTTTTTGTTTATTATTTTCCACTCAGGGCTGGGAATTGTGACATAAAATATGTTTTTATATTATATATATATATGATATGTTATTATTATTATTATTATTATATAACACATACCTGCATACATTTCAATTTTTTGTAAATACGATTACTTCCTTTTTGGACGTGTTGACTTCCACCTCCTAAAATCAATATTATTAATTCACACCTTAAATAGAATGTAATAAAAATGTGTAAAGTGAAATTATATGATATACAAGAATTAATAAATCAATTTTAATTATCATATAATACACTTACATGCATGTCATTTAAATTATTTCAATATGACAATAAAAAAACAACATTCTTGTGTACGTACAACATATTTTATCCATTAACATTGTATTACATTTATTATTACTATATTTTATTAATTATTATAAATAAATATATAATTATTATATATAACATGGTTTAAAATTTTAAAATAATGATATCATTATCTATGTAAAAGTACTGAGAAGGAAACTCAATTCAAGTAAGAATAACAAAGTGGATATTACTTGAAACCAAAACTAATCATGTAATTTTTAATAAACATGTTATATAATGCCAAAAATAAAATAATATATGGTATTATATATTATCTTATGTCTTTTTGTTATAATTATAATAGTAATATATTTATTTAAATTGAGTTTTTGAGTAAGGGATTTATTATCACACTTCTATTAATACTAGACATATGCCTTATTCACCAATCATTATTTTTTGTGTTTTATATAATATAAATTAATTTATTATATGATTATTATAATTAAATTTATGAATATTTACATATCCATTATATGATCATTCTTCCATGGGATTTATGGTTCAAAAGATAGTAAATCAGTAATGTAATATTTGTCAAAATTTTGGTTCTTTGAAATATAAGGCATGTTATACACCTATATATTTAATTGGGGTGTATATAATTCCATTTGAAATGATAAATCATGAATGAAATTTTATCCATTATATTTTAATAATCATGTAATGTTATTGTTTATAGGGGATTAAGATTTAATGATACTAAAGTGGTAAGAGATTATTTTTCTACAATCTCATTATTTATCGAGGTTGTTTAGGATTATGATTCTATTGATGAAATATTACAATCCATATATTAATAACTATTATAAATTTTATATTTCCATAGATATTCATTTTATATTGATGTAATGGTACCATTTTCCCTATTTGTTTTTTAATTTATTTTACTAAATGTTTCAAGGAAAATTTTACCTTATTTATCCTTTCGATCATATATTTTTGTCATTAAAAACCATGTTTTCAAAATAAAATTCCAAACAAGTATTAAACTTTACTTATCATGTTTCAGTGAGAATCACAGCCATGTTTTAATTTTTATAAAATGTTTTAAATGTAATTTTATTTTCATTCTCATATCAAGGCATTTTTCTTGACATTTTATGGTCTAAAAGGAATGTTCATCATGTACTAACTGGATCACCGTTATGATCCTCATTTACTTAAAAGATCTTTTGTATGTTTAGAAGGTTAATTTTTAAAGAATGTTTATTATTAATATTCTAGAACTTTTTTGATTTTAATGTGGTTTACAAAGATGTTTTTTTCAAAAATGTTCTATGTTTAACAAGGTGTTTTAATTTCCTTTTAAATCTTCATGAATTAGTTTCTAAAAGGTTATTTTCAATGAATATGATTTGAATAATTTAAATATTTAATTATATTTTAAAATAAATTATTTATAAATGGGTTTATAAATATATTTCATTCCTTATCATTTTATTTTTTTAAATAATTAAAAAAATGTTTTTATAGAGTATTTATTTTTTTATGAGTTTACATAGTAATTTAAAACAAAAAGGTTTTAATGTTTTCACATTAAATCATTATTTGTTTTGTAATATATTTTAAAATAACAATGTTTTCAAAATGATTAATTTTTTAAAAATTATTTCACAATGAAGAAATAATATTTTTATCAATTAATGTTTTAAATTGAATTATTATAATCTGTTTATTAGAAATGGATTTTCTTCATTTATTTTATAAAATCTATTTTCAATGAAAGTAAAATTTCCTTAAAAATTGTTCCATGTGATATTTCAAAATATTTATCTATCTAAGAGGATATAACAAGTTATATATTTTTATTTAATTGGGATATTATATAATAATACCATTCAAACTATTTTGTGAGTGGTTTATGATTTGATGGAATGATAATAATGGAAAACATTTCTCTTCCCTGGGTTATATCATTTTGAAACCCTAGTCCTTCCACTTTTTATGTTTAGATGAAATTTTTATGAGAACTATTTATTTTCTATAGATATGTATATGGTGAAATTTTTATGATTCCCATTTTATTTCATGTATTATGAAATGATGTTTATGAAACCCATCTCTTTTTATGGGTCATGATATGATGCAGGAGTTATTATCTTGTGGCACATGTATGTATTAGTTTATTAAGTCATGGTTGATACTTATATCTCCCTCCAATGAATTTGGTATGTATAGATATATCATGATATATTGATGGGAATAAAATCAATAGGATTGACCTACTATGGATGATGGGGAAATAAGATATATAATGGGAAAATTGGGAAACATGATACACTATGGAATATAGGGAAACCTGATACACTATGTGAATATGGGGAACCCAATACACTATGATAAATTATGGAAACCCGATCCACTAGAAAAAGATGTGGAATTTTTATCCCTTATAAGAAAAGGATTGTGAATGGGGATGGTGGCATGTCTTTCCTAGTAGGTGTTGTGGACATGAATCACCATGAGATTTTTTGTCAATGAAAAATGACTTATTGAAAATGTTTTTATTGGATTATATTTATGACCGATGTCTATGTTTTATTCCTATTTTATGCTCTCATGGTTTTTGATAAAGATTCCCTTTGGATTCATGATTTATGAACCATCTATATTTATTCCCTAACTCATGCATATGATATTTTATATAAAGGGTATGATCTTAAATTTTTATTATCATGATCTAATACCATTATGCTAATTTTATTCATATATACCTCCTTCATTTACCTTTAAAAACATCTAAGATCACCCCTTTCATATATTTCATTTCACCCGATTGGAAAGATGGGTGTTAGTTATGAGTACTATAGGGGAAGTTATTTAAGGGTTTTTTTGATATTTTGACACATTAAAAGACTATGCTTCCATTTTTTCAAAGATACTCTAATAATATGGTCCTCGGGCAAGTATTCGTGAAATGTGCCGAATATTCATCTAAAATGATGTAATTCCATGTCTTTTTACCCCGAGTCTCTATAAGGTAGATTTGATATAAAAATTTAAGAAGTATAATTATTTCATAAATAATATATATATATATATATATATATTTGTGTGTGGGTGTGTTAAATCTTTCATTATATACATCCTTGAGAGGTGGTGATAGAAAATGACTTATATCAATTAACGATATGAAAGTCCTCCATACACATGATCAAAGAATTTGTTTTCTATTTAATAGAAGAGAAGACGGTTATAAGTTAATCCATCAATATTATAACCAATAAATATATAATATACAACTGTTATTATTTAATAATAGTTAAATAATCTTTTAAGAAGGTATAAGAATAAATAAATTGAAAATTTGTGGTTAGAAACCAAACTACATGGTCAGATGAACTCTTTAGGTTTATACATATATCTTTAATATACTGGTTTTCTAATCAAAATAGAGAATATTGGTCAGGGGGATATATTTAGTGATGGTATTTTTTTGGGATTGTATGTGTCAAATAGCTCTTGATTTGTTGACAAGAATGGATAGATGGGGTACTTTTACAATTGGGGAGAGTTCCAACATTGAATTTTTGAAATGAATAAAATATATTAATGTTTTATTCAAACCAAATAAATCAAAAATGTACTATTCATAAATATAAAATGATATATTGTCTAAATATCCTTATAAAATTTGATTTATAAAAAATTAGTTCATTTTGATCCACAAAAAAATTTATCTATGAGTAATAAATAACTGAGACATCTCAACCAATATAGAACAAAAATAACTCTCCAAAAAGATGATATTCTCATGGTTGTAATTGTATAAGATATTATAAAATGATACAAATAAGGGGTATTGTAGCTCTATTATAGAGGTATTGACTATTTATACCCATAATAATTCACTTCATTCTTCTGTATC
Organism: Viscum album; assembly: GCA_963277665.1. Lineage (NCBI taxonomy): Eukaryota > Viridiplantae > Streptophyta > Magnoliopsida > Santalales > Viscaceae > Viscum > Viscum album. The sequence continues at coordinate 164,012,010 of OY728165.1, read as the reverse complement.
CTCATAAAACTATGTCTAATTCTTGAGGTATTGTAGAATTCAAAAAACCCAGATATTTTTTTCTATAAAATATAAAAAATTAACAATGGTCATAATAAAAATTTTATCATATCACTTTCATTGGTATTAGATAGAATAAATTATAAGTTTCCCATTTTAGGTTATTAAATTTATAGGATATAAATAAACTCCCCAATATTTTATGTAAAATTATTTTCAAATAAATTTTATTTCATTGATATCATGCATTACATTTAACGCTCTGTTTTAATAAAACATGACAATCAATTATAGTATTATATTTTAATATAATCATTATTTCAATGATATTTTAATTGAATATAAGAATTGGATTATATAATTTAAAAAATATTTGGTTTACAGTAGTTTATAAAATTCATTATTTAAGGAATAATTAATTAGAAATTAAAATAAGAACCATTTGAAAATAAAGGAAATAATTTTCCAAAAAACTATTTTTCTACACACAAATAATATTTACCTCAATAAATTAAAAAATCAATTTTTATGAATTATTTTAATGACATTTATATATTAAATCATCAATCCAATGATTAAATTTTGTATTATGGGTCTTCTAGACATGATATAACAGTGAATCCATTTTTATGTGTAAAAACTATAATTTTTTAAAAAGTATTTGTTTTCATATTTTGTATAGTTTTATTAATACATAATTTTAAAGTTTTAGAAAATTTGTTTGTAAAAAATAATTACATTTTTTGATATCATTATTTCAAAATTACCTTTGGTTTAATTTTTTATTAATTGTTTTTTAAGATAGTGTATTCAATTAATAGTGAAAAATTATGGTTTTTGTTAATAATTATCATCTTATTAAATTCATATGAAATCATAATAATTAATTTCAGAATATTTTAAAAGTAAAATTATTTTATTAATATATCAATTAATCAGATTTAGTTCATTTTTGTCCATTTTATATTGAATTTTGATGTAAAAATGTTTTATGGTTTTGATCACGTTTTTGTTGGAAAATGGTTTTCCTGTCATGTTTGTGAGCGTAATTTTAAATTTAAAATCACGAATAATATGAATAGAGTTTGTAAAAATGGGACAAATATTTATAATAAGAATAATTTTTATGATATAATTACGTAATAATATTTTTTGGTCAAAAATAAATGTAAATGGAGAAAAAAATTTATTACCAAGGTTTGGTAAAAAATAGGTTTTTGGGGGGTTAACTAAAATAGAAAAGAGGAAAAATGACACAAAAACGTTTCCGAAACTCATTTTATTGACATATTTAAACCTTATAACCTATATTTTTTTAGTAATTAACCATTATTTATTCTTTTTTCAGGTGAAAAACACTGGTGAACTTTATTCATTTCAAAAACTCCAATTGTGTCCTCTCCCCCACATAAAAAATTCCCCCAAATATCATCTCATATTCACAATTCCAAAACATTTTTTTAAGTATATAACTACAAAAATCAATTAATTATATACTTCACCTCACCCTTGAGGTATTATATTGGTCGTAGATCCCTCTAATAAAGAATTTAGATGTATACTTAGTGAGTCTCTTTGAAGAAGAGGTAATATTATTAATCATGTGTTTTTGATTTATTTATTCATCCACATCCGCCAATATTATTAAAATTTAATGGCATAAGAAAAAAATTAAATCCAACATGATGATATTTTTTTATATACCTAGATCATCACTTCAGGTATGGATCTAGATTTTTGCATTTTTTATAAACAGTATGAAATGGGGTTTTTCTAAGTACACACAGTGTTCTTATTAGTACATGTAGTGTACCCGGTTCCCACGTACAGTCGTGTAACAACCGATTGCATGAACATGTGATGACCTGGCATAAATGCTAATTTAGGGGGCCAATTGAGTCTAATACATGGTGTGTACTGTTAGTGAACATGCTAAGTATTTTTCTTTTTCTTTTATATATCAGAGAAGGGTCGCATCTTATGTACGCAAGTGTTTTCTTATCCTTGTGGTTTGTATAAGAGAGTGATTGAATAATAGAAAAATATTTAATCCCTCTTGATTTTCAATCTGAGCTTCAATTGAGATGCCTTTAGGTACATTGGAATCCCACGTGTGAGTTCTCAAAACCCCTTGAGCCTTCCTTCTCAATTCTTCCTCTCCCGTGAGTTATTTATGGTTGTGTATTTTTTTCATTTATTTCAATATACACCATATATGCTGATTTAAAGACAAATAATCAAGTATATCGATGGTAAGTCAATGTGGTAGGTGGTATCTTCCTTTATGAGTACTTTAGTAGATTTTATATTCTATAAGTATTGTATTCCCATGTTTGGAGTATTATGTGTTTTGAAATTAGACAATGTTTTTTACCTGTTATGGTTTGATTGATTGATAAAGGGTAGTTACAAATGCATGAGGTTAAATTACCTGGTAATGGGACACCATGGGGTGTGTTTTCCTTGATTGATTGATTATGGCTGTTTAGTCTAGTTTTCCTGTTAGTCTAGCCTTATTTTCCCTGCCATGTTTTGTTAGGATAGAGTTAATGATTATATAAGATGCATATAATTTGCATTGTGGAAGTTTGACCAAGGGGGTTTTACTATGACAACATTCTAAGGCAGGGCCATTTATTTATGTTTAACTATTATGTTGATCTAGGGATATTGGCTATGAGAGCTTCCAGGTGGTCGTCGACCCGGTGTGTTTGATCATGAGGGTTTATTAGGTGGTCATTTATAATTTATTGAGGCTATGATGACCAATGGGTATTGACTGTGAGAGCTACCTAGGTGATCATTTGAAAATGATTGGTACTAAGATAGACAAAATAGTTTAGGTTATGAGATATTCCCAAAGGTTAATTATTAAATGAAATGTTTTCATGTTCGACCAGGGGAATTTGACTAGGAGCACGTTCCCAAAGGATCATTATTGAATAATCGAATGATTTTGATGGGTCTATCAAGTCCAAGAACTAGATTGGACCCGATCATAATTTTTCTATTCAAATTGTCTTATGATAAATCTATTTTGATACTTTCATAGAGTACATAGAACATAGGCATGATTACAAGGTTTACATGTTTTAATGGATTTATAAATATATGTAAATGAATGTAATTAAAAACTATAGGTTTGGTTACTTTTTTGTACATTTTATTTTATGTCATCATTTATACATATTGCATACTATATATATTCACCGAAAGTTAGGCATAGTTATTTTGGTAGTTTCCAACAGGGATTTGTATCACACCCTATTTGGGTCGGGATTTTGGACCCCAATAGATTATATGGTTGTATGTAAAGATAAGGTAAGGAACCCTTCTTCATCAGGTACATGATTGTTTTAGGAGTTGGAGATCATGGGACTAAGATTAGGCTCGGAATGATGCTAGAGCTTACTATTTATTTTTTACATTGGACTTTTTGTTGCTTTCCAATATTGTGACCTGTTTGGATTTCTTATTATATACAAATTCCTTGCATATTTTATATACATTCTGGATTCTATTGGATTTACATTAATTCTTCCACAATTTAATATTGTTTTATGGTATTACTACATCCCCTATTGTTTACTATTTCTTCTCTTCTATTTATACTCATCCAATGAAGGCACAATTTCCACATTATCACACCTTGTCCATCAATGCTAGTTGGGAGCCTCCATCGTTTGGGGAAATACACTTGATTTTAGTTGACCAACCGGGTTCGGGGCACCTTTGGGCGGCACCCAGATCCTAGATGTTTCTAAGTGGTATGAGATGTGTTTATTTTCAACATTTCCGTACCTATCTTATCCTATTGACTAATATATGAAGGAATATGTAATTGGTAATATGTTGTTCTTGGGAGTGGCTAACCTGTGTACAAGGAAAATTTATGTTACCTCGAATATTGCAATTCCTATGGTATTGCAATTGTTACAGTTGATTTGATTTCACCATTGGGTGACCCACATGTTTTGTGCTATTATTATTGATATAATTGTGGTTCAATTTCAATTGATACCAAATTATATGAGGTTAGGCCATCTCATGCATCATATAAGAACTTTCTAGAGATCACATGTCATGCATTATGGTCATTCATTTAGGATGCATTAAATATTAAATAGTATTTTGATAGATGTTGGGGTAGATATACATGTTGTCATGGAAAATTAAATTATATAAATACATGAAATATTGAAACGGTATTGGTATATATAATGTTTTGTTTGAATATATTCAAGGATTTGGTTCCTGAGGTGTTATGAGCCCTCTTCGATCAGAATTTGGTGGATCATGATTGAACTTTTATTGATTTTTTTTATTTTATGATATGAATATGGAATAAAAACATAGATTCACGGAAATTATGGGCTATCAAATATTGGAAAATAGAATGAAGTGGATACGTATTATGTTTTTAAGGGCTCTGAAAAAGTTTTGAAGGCTTACTGTCCTGAAACCTAGACACCACAACATTTGATGTTATGACCACACGACATATGTTCTCATTGTATGTATCATATGTACACACCGTGTAGTTGTTGAATGTTTTAATGACTGTGTGAGTATAGAAATTGGTTTAATAAATGTTTGGTAGAACATGACGTGTGCTGGAACTACACGTAGTGCAGTAAAATTCAATGTACCCAACCGTGTGACAAAGTAAATGGGTGGGTGAAACATTAGTTTTACACATCGTTTGTATATTATACACTATATATAGTAATCGACTTTGTATCATTCCCTATGTCTAATGACATGGGTGTATGGAACATAAGTAATACACATCCTTTTTTGGTGAACATTTCATGTAGTGTTATATTGACAGAACCGTGTAGTTCTAACCAAGTAGGATTACTTGGGAAGAAGGGGATATTCAAGTACACAACGTTTATCATAAAGAGAATGTCTTTTGTTTGGATTGTTACCAGACAAGGTTGGAATAGGTTCACACCCATGATTATGGTTAAGGGAAGATGTTGTGTAGTATTTCTACACAATGGGTAAACATCTTTTTGTAAACATGAATGTTTTCCTTCACCTATATTATACTTGAACTTCTATGATCATGTCCTTGATAATCATGATTTGAGGTTTGGATTGACCTTCCAGAGTCATGCCACCAACACATCCTCTGGTTGTATTCCAGGTATAGGGTGATGATCAGACACTAGAAATGATAGATTAGGGACTACAAGCAGAGCCTCCTGTCATTCTCATCATGGCACCAACTATTTTGTTGAATGTAGGTGCTGACACACTGTTCCGTGAAAGATTTATGTGGATGATCTAGAGTTTTCTGAGATCACCACATCTTACCCAGACTATGGCATTGTTGAGGAGGGTGATTCCCTAATGGCTTCCTCCCACCTTTTCAAAAGATAGAGGACCACATGCTACAAATTCATGGTTGGAGGTCGTGATTAATATCTTTGAGAATCTTGAGATGCCTCCAGGGGGAGGGTGAATCTCATGATGTATATGCTATGTGATTACTCCAAGAGATGGTGGGATGTTGTCTCACAAGAGGGAGATCATCAAGATAGGGCTTGGGAACTATTTAAGAGGAACTTCTTTGATTACTTCTACCCTGAGTTGTTGAGGGCTGACCGATCACAATATTTTCTTCATTTGGAGTTGGGTAATATTTCAATGATGGATTACTATTCTCTCTTTACATAGAATTATTGCTTCGCATCTGTCTTGGGGGTGAAGAGTTATCACTAGCTAGGATATTTGAGGATGGTCTCTTGTACGGTATCCAATTGTAGGTGAATGTTTTCAGGATGACTATTGTGACTAATATAGGAGACTAGACACTGATTACAGAGCAAAATCTGAGGGAGTTAGGAGTTGTGATCTAGGGTTGTTCAGCATTCAAGGTTGGTACTCCTTTTACCAATAACAAAGTTCCATAGGGAGATTTCACAGGATGATTCTCCAGGTAGCCAGGTGAGGTGGTTCTAGTTTGGGAAGAGTAGGAACACGAGACCTCAGTGTCTGAGGGACCCAGTATAGTGCCGATATTTTGGAAATATGATTCATATTTAATGATTATATAGTTTTTCTCACTAGTATCTAGTGATATGGGATCTTTTATTACTCCACGTACATGACAAGGTCCACTAGTTCTACATCAATTAGGGAACATAAGTTTGTTAGGTCATCCAATATGAGAAGGTGTTCATGGACACAGAATCTAGATGATAAGTTTTTAGTTAAAATAGTGTGAATCAGCTTTAGGAAGTCAAGAATGATCACGAGATCCTAGTACAGGTCAATCTTTTGAGATTGAGTATACCCTGCAAGAGTTGGACCCCATGCCCTCTATGGATAGAGGTATGATTCTTGTTTCCTTAGTTTCAGCTTAATCTCTTTTTTATATTGGGAATTCCCATAGTTTTATATATTTTTTCATTATGTAGATCCGTGGGCTCTTCATCTTTACCTCTTATGATGTTATGATGCTAGGAACTTCATTGGCAATTAGGATGGTTAGGGTACGTTAGTGAAAGAAGTTCCCTTTTCAGGTTTGTGGGTGTCACTTCTTATGGGACCTCTATGTCATTAAAATTAAAGTCTTCGATTTCATTATTAGAATTGATTTTATAGTAAAATTTCATTCCTTTGTGGACTGCTATCGCCATAGGGTGAGTTTCACTTCACCAGAGGGCATGTCTTTTCTACACAAGGGTGAATGAGTTGTCCAAGAAAGCAGAGTTGATTGCGAGAATTATGGGTTTGAAGGAATTATAGTCCTTTTTGATATTTTATATATAGATGACCAGGGTACCACAGAGATAGAATTTCCTCCAATGGTGGATTGTTTTAGAGATGTCTATTGATATGTCATTTCATGTTTAACCCCGAAAAGAGAAGCAATTTTAGTAATGACCCAAACAATAATGGAAATTCTTCTTGATCCAATTAAATGTTTTTATGGTTATTAAAAATAAAAACTTCATTGGTTTTAAGTTTCTAGATTAAAAAAAACGTTTTGAATTGTGACTGTGCCTAATATAGTCATTGAACAGTGATCACATGATTAGTATAAATATAAGCCTATAAAAATATGATTTACTCAGACAAAGGAATTGATAGCCTCATGTAGAATAATTTCCCCGTACAAATCTCAATTGTCAGATCATGGAAAGGGGGTGGTGTTATTGGTCTTCTCTCTTGACCAAGCCTAAGACCAGCTTGAACACGTTAAGCTTGAGCGGAACCGACAATGGGAGAAGTGGATGTTAATAGAGATTACCACCCAAGCGATGTTATCCGAGCCACCCCAAAAGTCGGTCACCATCGCACACCTTACCCTTCGGTCTTATGCGGGTGTTATAAAGGGTTATGTAACAAGACCCTATCTCTATGAATATGTACATTATTTTTGTATAAATAATGTGAATTTATTTAAATATTGTTACCTTGTAAATAATTTTTCAAGCACTAATAGTATTTTTAGTTAATATTCAATTAAGAATTCTATTTTGATGAATTTATAGATTTTTGAATTAAATAAAATTTTAATAAAATGTTATTATAATTAAATTACTTTTTATTTGTTATAAATTATTATATAATTTTATGAAATAAATTGTAATTTTTATAATGGTTTGAAAGCCGGTTTTTGTCAAAACCCACGAATTTTTTATAATTGTCAGTTTTTATTATAAAAGTAAAAAATCACATTTTTAGAAAAATATTTAGATAAAATGAAAATTATTTTTGGAATCATGACATTGAAATTATCAAATGGTGAATTTTTCATAATTTACTAAGATAGTCTATTTTTTGGGTAAAAATTAATTATCGTTAAAATATATAATGTGTTTTATGATATCATAATGACCCAATGGTGATGTAATAAAAAATATAAATGAAATGTTCGGCCAATATATGTTTTAACATTAATATAACTTGATTTATGGTTTTTTTGATTTATTTTACAAAGATTTAGTGGACCCTCTCAGACTTATAAAACATTTTTTTAATTGTTTTCATTGAGAGCGTGACTCACCTCCACATAAGCACCTTCATTATTTAAGAATTTAGGCCATTGGCCGTATAAAATATTGTTTTCCAATATCCTTTGGAAAATACCATGGGAAAAAACCAGGGGATGAATGTTGGTATTGACAAGTATAATTTTTGGTGACCCCAACCTAAATAATAAATAATTCTCTCTTATTTCCTATATAAACCCACCCAAGATCCCACTTCCTCTTCACTCAAAGCATTTGGAGTTATTCGAACCTCCTCCTTCATCTTTCAAGAATCCTCCCAAGGCACGAAAATCTCAAATGAATCTTCTCTCAAGCCTCTCCCAAGACATTGGGATCACACTTCCAAGTAAAGGATTTCCCCTTTACTCATTTTTTCTGAAATTTCATTATGTTGTTATGAAATTTTGTTTTCAATTATAAATGTTGGGGTATGATTTTTCACCTACCCCATGCATTCCTCTCTATCTTTTCATGATGAGAGAACCCTTTCTCTCTCTCATTAAATTATCCTCATGTACACCTGTTACCATGATGAAATTCTGTAAGGAATACCTCTCTCCTCATTTACATTGAAGAAATTATTTTGTTTATTAAATATAAATTACATTAATTATGTTGGGAAATTTCTATAATTAACCCATTACATTAAATTTCATGTAAATATGATGAGACACCGATTTCCCTCTCATCAACCATTTTTATAAATTCTTATGTCACATTGTTACGCTGCCGAAATTGTATCGTGATTTTCCAAGACAATGTCATTGCGTAGTGAATACCATTACCATTTCCATATAAAAGGAATTCAACTTTATTAACATTTACTTATTTATTATAGTGTTTTAGGTATGAATTCCACATTTCCTTTATCATGAAATAAATTATGATATTTAATGAATCCATATTATATGATCCATTTGGAACATTTTTGCATTAAATGAAATGATTAAGAAGGGTGTGCCCTGATAGTGCTCTAATGCATTGGGTAATTATTATTATCATGATATGCCATGTGAAATGAGGGTTTACTCATGCTAATTAGTGTTAAATGAAGGTTTACTCATGATCCAGGTGCAATGATCCTTGGCTCATGCTAAAATCATGTTAAATGTTGTTGACACATTTAAATATTAAGATTATAATGCTTTATCATGCCTTTCTGTTAATGTTTCTCTTGGGATCCATTTATATTCCTATTTTTCAAAATTTAAAATATTCCTAATTTTATTCCATTTTTATTCCCTTACTGGCCTTTATAGATCACCATTTTTTCATGCATGTCCGCAGGTTATCCAATGCAATGCTAAGTAATAGGGAATGTAGTGGTCATGTAAAATATGTTTTCAATAAGGATGTTGTATTTAATGTTATAAGTTGTTAGGTAAAGATACGAATCCCCAACGACACTATAAATCTTGAGCTTCTATGTTGAATCAAGTGAATTTTTTTTAATAAATCATGTTTAAGTGTGTAATAAAGAGAAGGGTGGTCATTGTTGGTATTAGAGGATAGATTTAGTTATTTTTGGGATTAGGATTAGGAAACTCTAGTAATGACATAGAGGCATGAATACGTATAACAAAAAATCCATAAGTGTTGGTTAGTATTTAATAAGTTTTTTATCAAGAAAATGCACCCCTTTTTATATACGAGCAGGTAGAGGCGGCTCTGGAATAGATGTATCCTAGAGGTAAAACCTGAAAACACTGCATTGAGCTAGACTCGAACGGGAACTGGTGCATGATAATGGGCTTGGTTGTACTCTTCGTCATGACACTCTCAAGGGATATTTTTTTGAAAAGTTACAATGTTATTATGAACCTTTATTAAGGGAATAAAAAAATCCCCCTAAGAATATATGTTAGAAAGTACATCATGAATTGCATAGATTGAATCCTATATATTCTTATGTTAAGGAATAAAAGTAATTTATAAGTCATATGTTTTTGTCATTGGATTAACCTTTATGTGTTACCCCAAAATTTTCTTTTCATTATAGAAAATGGATGGTAATTGGAGTACTTGGTCTAACAACCAAAATGAAGATTAATGTTGTGATTGTAGTAATGAGATTCCCTATCCAATGGGACTGACAATAGCAAACATTGTCATGATTATCTCATAGTTAACTCAAGTTTTGAATAGAAACATGGGTCAATATGAATGGTAAACCCCCTAGGAAAGAACAAGTTTATATTGAGAGCTTCATTAGACAAAGGCATCCTACTTTTAATGGATGATCTAATCCCTCAATCGCCGAAAAATGGATCAACTCCATTGAAAAGATCTTCATCCTTGATTATTCTAAACAATAGAAGGTTCTCCTAGATTCTTATCATATAGAGGGTGAAATTGATCAATGTTGGATGTTGATAAAAAAAATATGAATCCTAAGGAGGATATTGAGGCATTGGAATGGAAGGATTTCTGGAAGATGTTTTTCAATAAATATTTTCCGTCCACCCTCCGAATTAAGACGGATGGGGACTTCTTTTCCCTCAATCAGAAGGAAGACGAATCCATCAGAGCATACAAGGAAAACATCACAAGGATTTCACAATACACATTTGTATTTGTCATTATGCCCAAATGTAATGTTGATCGCTTCTTTGGTGGGCTGAAACCTAGCCTACAAAAAACGTTGGGGATATGTGACTTCGATAGTTATGAGTAAATTTGTATGATGTGCCCTCAATTTCATAATGTAGATCAGAGAATCTCATGGGTATCATGGGGATAATAATTGTAAGGAGGAATTCATTTTTGTTGGTCTGATAGATAAATCCAACAGTTCTAATATGTTCAATAACCCCACATTCCAAATGGGCTGAAAGAATAACCCCAGAGATTGCATGAAGGGGAAAAGGGAATGCTTTAGGTGTGGATGAGAAGGGAACCTAGCTATTAACTGTTGGCATGAAAAAAACACGACAGTGACAAAGGAGAGGAACGCTCTGCTCAACCCTTAATGCATTGTTCATTGCTTTAACTACGAAGAACCGTGGAACATTTCAAATCAGTTCCTTAAGAAATTGGGTTTCAGAGGCAACCCACACTATCCAAGGCAGTAAGTGTGAGATTTTTCCCTCACAACCGCTGAAGTGAACCTTGAAAATGAAGTGGTGATTGGTATACTATTTATTCATTCAATAATATTGAATGCACTTTTTTATTCTGGTTCAACACATTCTTTTACATCTCGAAAGAGAATTAGAACAATCTTGACACCATAACAAATCATTGAAGTAAAGATGTTGGTGAGTATGAAAAATGGGGAAATCATTACATCCCATGAATATAACTCCTTCACTGTCATAATTTGTGGATTGAACTTCCCAGATATCATTTTAATACTCCATATATTGTGATTTTAGGCAATTATCGGTATGTATTGGCTTTCCTTATATAGATCCAATATAAATTTTAATGAGAGGGAAATCACTCTCCATATGGATAATCGACCACTGATTCAGTTCAAGTGGAAGGAGGAGGATGATTCTTTTTTAGCTCCATCATCTCAAGTGTGGATATTACTACCCTATGAGCATGCACATCTAGCTCAGATGACAAAGTCTAATGATGAAACCATCCTTGAAGACATGTATATTGTGAGTGAATTCATCGATGTGTTTCCTTAGGAATTTTCTGGTCTTCCTCCTAGAATAGATGTTGAATTCTTAATTGATTTTATACCTGGGGAGTTGCCAATATCCCAGACTCAATATAGAATGGTCGTTGTGGATCTTGAGGAGCTGAAGAAACAATTACATGAGAATCTGGATAAAGGTTTTATACACCCAAGTGGTTCACCATGGGGTGCACCAGTCTTCTTCTTCAAGAAGAAGGATGGATCATTACGTTGTTGCATCGATTATCATGAGCTTAAAAAAATTATGATAATGAACAAGTATCCTCTTTAATGAATTGATGACTTGTTTGATTAGCTGCATGGAGTACAATACTTCTCCAAGGAGGATTTGTGGTTAGGATATTATCATGTAAGGGTGGATAAGGAAGATATCCCCAAGACTACTTTTCGTACAAGATACAGGCACTAGGATTACATAGTAATGCCTTTTAGACTCACTAATGTTCCAAAAATCATCCTGGACATGATTAATAGTTATTTAGAGATTACCTCAACAAATTTGTGGTAGTCTTTATAGATGATATTTTAAAATACTCCAAAACCAAGGATGATCATGAGGAGCATGTAAGAACTGTACTAGAGACCTTGCAGAAGGAAAATCTCTATGAAAATTACAGCAATAGTGAGTTTGTGTTAAAGGAGGTCTCATTCTTGGGCCATATCATCACATGTAATAGGATATCTGTTGATCCCTCCAAGACAGCTGCAATAGAGGGATGTTAGAATCCAACATCGGTAACGGATATCCATAGTTTTTTGCGGTTAGCTGGATATTATCAATTATTTGTGAGAAATTTATTATAATTGTCCAACCCACTTATTAATCTAACATGAAAGGGAGTAATGTTTACATGGAGTGATGAATGGGAATAAAGCTTCAAGGAGTTGAAAAGGATGATTATCACTCCACCTCGGCTCACATTACCCATAAGTGGAGAACATTTTGTGGTTTCTAGTGATGCTTCGAAGAATGGCTTGAAATGTGTATTGATGAAAAATGAAAAATACATTGCCTATACTTCAAGGAAATTTATAGTTCATAAGACGAATTATCCACCACATGATCTGAAGTTGGATGCAGTGATTTTAGAATTAAAAATATGTCAGCATTATCTCTTTGGGGAGAATTGTAAAATATATATGGACCACAAAATCCTCATGTATATATTCACACAGAAGTATCTGAACATGCACCAACGAAGATGGTTAGAGCTGATTAAAGACTTTGAATGCTAAATCCATTACCACCCTGGGGAAGAGAACAAGGTAATAGATGATCTAAGTAGAAAGGATCCCGCAATTCTATCATTGATGAGAATTCAGAAGGATCCATTATTCTTAGATTTTATGAAGATAGACATGGGAATCATAAAAAAAGGGAAAATAATCAATCATTCCAAAAAAATTATCAACGACCTATTTTAGAATGGTTTAAGGATGCATAAAGAAAGGATGTGGAAATTTTGAAAAGGGTGGAAGCTATCAGAAATGGGAAATCCTCAGTGTTAATGGTTGAAAAGGATGGAATCATGTGGTTTGGGTCATGATTTTGTGTACCATTTGATAAAAATATAAAAAAGGATCTTCTGGATGACTCACATAGCTCAACCTTCTCTTTTCACTTGGGGATCACAAAGACATATTGAGATCTCTGAGAAAACTTTTGCCTGGACAATATGAAATAGGAGATTGCGGAATATACATCAAAGATCCTAGTATAACAGCAAGTAAAGTCTAAGAGGATAAATTCTAAGGGGATGATGCAACCACTACCCATGCCAACATGTAAGTGGGGTAACATTACCATGGACATTGTCACTAGACTTACAATGACATATAGAAGAAAGAATGCCATATGGGTCATTGTAGATCATCTTAAAAAGACTGTGCATTTTATCACGATTCGAGCGGACTTCTCATTGCATCAACTTTCATGGATTTACATCAAAGAAGTTGTAAGGATGCATGGAGTACCACTATTTATTGTATCTGATCATGATCCGAGATTCACCTCAAAGATATGTAAAAGTATCCAACATGATCTATGAACTGAATTTAAATTCAGTACGGCCTATCATCCTTAATATAATGGCTAATCTGATCAAACTATTCAAACACTATATGATATTCTAAGATCACTATCTATGTACTTTAATAGAGGATGGTAACAACATCTTCCACTGGTTGAATTTTCCTACAATAACAGTTTCCACTCGAGCATCAAAATGGATATATAAAAATATATTTATGGGAAAAGGTTTCGAACACCAGCGTTTTGGGATGAAGTTTGTGATCATAAGCTTCTAATACCAGAACTGGTCTATGAAATGATTGAGAAGGTGAAAACCATTCAACATAATAACAAGACAGCCCAGATTCAATAGAAGATTTATTACGATAACCATCGATGAGACCTTGATTTTTAAGTTTGAGACATGGTATTTCTATGAAAATCTCAATGGAATAAGGTCATAATTTTTTAATAGAATTCGATGTTAAGTACTTGGTACATCAGCCCCATTGAGATTCTTGACTGTGTCCGGGTTGTGGCCTGTCCAATAGCACTTCCACCTACCATGGATGAAGTACATGATTTATTTCATGTATCCCTCTTAAGGAAATACATACCAGACCCTTCACATGTACTATATTCATAGGTGGCATAGTTATAGGGTGATCTTTATTAAGAGGAGAAACCAATGAAGATCTTAGACCGTAGAGAAAATGTTCTACAAAATAAGACAATGCCTCTCATCAAGGTGTTGTGGAAAAACCACAAGTTTGAAGAAGATACATTGGAATTGGATGAAATGATGAAGCATAGTTACCCACATCTTTTTTATTGTCGGAAAAGGAAATTTAATGGGAAAAATTTCTTAAGGGGGGAAGATTGTACCGACCCAAACATTCATTAATGGAAATTCCTCTTGATCTAATTAAATTTTTTTGGGGTTATATAAAATGTGAAATTAATTGGTTTTACGTTTCTTGATATTATAATACCATTACTAATTTTGACCTCTTCTAATATAGTCACTGAACAGTTATCACATGATTAGTATAAATATAGGGCTTTAAGCAATCCGATTTACTCAAAAAAAGGAAGTGATGGGTTCATCCAGTAGACTTTTCCAATATGAATCCCATTTATCGGAGCTCGGAAATGAGGGTACATCATTGGGATTCACTCTTGACCCAGCACAAGCCGATCTTGAACATGTTAAGCCTAAGCGGAACCGACAATGGTAGAAGTGGAAGTTAATAGAGATTACCCCCCGAGCGATGTTATCCGAGCCACCCCAAGAGTCTATCACCATCACACAACATACCCTTCAATCTTATGTGGGTACTATAAGGGGTTATGTAACAATACCCTAGAACTATGACAATGTACATTGTTTTTTTGTAAATAATGTGCATTCATTTTATTGTTGTTACTTTGTAAATAGTTTTTAAAGAACAAATTGTATTTTTAGTTAATATTCAACTATGAAATCTATTTGGATGAATTAATGGATTTTTGAATTAAATAAAATTTTAATAAAATAATATTATAATTAAATTAATTTTTATTAAATAACAATGATCATATGATTTTATAAATGCAATTGTAATTTTTGTCATTGTTTGAAAGCTATTTTTGTCAAAACCCATGATTTTCCAGTAAATGTCAGTTATTATTTTAAAATTAAAAATTTCCAAATTTATAAAATCATTTAGATAAAATTAATATTATTTTTTTGAATTAGGACATCGAAATTATCCAACGGTTAATTTTTTATAATTTTTTGTGACAGTCGAATTTTTGGGTAAAAATTAAATATCGTTTAAATATATAAGGTGTTTTATGACATCATAATGACAAAATAGTGATATAATAAAATACTATAAATGATATTTTCAGCCAATATATGTTATGAAATTAAAATAATGAAATTTTAGGTTTGTTTTATTTATTTTAAAAAGCTTTAGTGTAGCCTCCAATACTTGTAATACATTTTTTTTAAAATTGTTGTCCTTGAGTGTGTGACTCACCACCACATAACCATCCTAAATATTTTAAAAAATTAAGACATTGGAATTATCATATTTTTTTTCCTCTACCCTTTTGAAAATACCAAGGGCAAAAACCACGGTCTGGTTTGTGGTATTGACTAGACTAATGTCTGGTGACCCAAACCTAAATAATAACGAATTCCCAATCCTTCCCTGTATAAACCCACTCATTCTCCCACTTCCTCTCCACTCAAAGACTTTTAAGTTCATCAAATCTCTTCCCTCCTCACTCTATAATCCTCCAAAGGCACCCAAATCTCTCAATAATCTTCTCTCAAGCCTCTCCCAATCCTTTAGGATCAGACATCCAAGTAAAGGATTTCCTCTTTTATAATTTTTTTTCTCAAATTAATTATGTTGTTATTCACTTTTTATCAATTATAAATGTTAGGGTATGATTTAAAACCTTCCCTATACAATCCACTTTTTTTAAAGATGAGAGACCCTTTTATCTCTATCATTAAATTCCCCTCATGTACACCTGTTACATGCCAAAATTCCATAAGAAATCTCTCTCTCTTGATTTATATTCATGAAATTCTTTTGTATTTAGATTATACATTACATTACATATATTAGGACATGTATTTATATAACCACCTTACTTTCCATTTCATGTATAAAATATGAGACACCCATTTCCCTCTCATCAATAATTTTTTTGAATTCTTATGTCACGCTGTTACGCTGCCGAAATTGTACCTTGATTTTCGAAGCCAGTGTCATTGTGTAACGAATACCATGCCCATTTAAATATCAAGGGTATTAACCTTTATGAACATTTAATTATTGATTACAGTGTTTCATGTATTAATTACAAATTTCCTTTATCATGTAATAATTTATGTGGTTTAATGAAACAATCTTATATGATCCATGTGGAACATTTATGCATGAAATGAAATGTTTAAGAAGGGTACGCACAAATAGCACTCCAATGATTTGGGTAATGATTAGTATCATGGTTGGTCAAGTGCAATGAGGGTTTACTCATTTGAATTCAAGTGCAATGAGGTTTTACCATTTATCGATGTGCAATGTGACTTGGATCATGCTAAAATCATGTTAAATGTTGTTTCTACATTTCCATATTAATATTATCATGCTTTATCATTCCTTTATGTTAATGTTTCTCTTCTTCTCCATTGATATGAATATTTTATAACATGTACTATATTCCTCATGTTATTCATGTTTATTCTCTTACTGATCTTCATAGATGACCCTTTTTTCATGCATGTCCTCAGGTTATCATATTCAATTCTTTGTATGAGGAAATGTAGTGGTCATGTAAAATATGTTTTCAATAACGATGTTGTATTTCATGTTCTATGTTTTTATGTAATGATCCCAAGCTCCAATGACACTAGACATATCAATCATCTATGTTTCATCATGTAATTTATATGTGAAAAATCATGTTTAAGTGTATAATAAATAGAAGAGTCGTCATAGATTTCTCTGTTGGTCATGTTCCAGAAGAGACACATGTGCCCATCCCTACTTATAGGATAGCTACACCTGAGCTACAAAAGCTCAAGAAGAAGTTGGAGGAGTTGAGGAAAATGGGTTTTATCAAACCCAGTACTTCTCATTGATGTTATCATATCACATTTTAAAAAAAATTAATGGTAACCTCATAATTTGTGTGGATTATCAGAAGCTGAACCAATGGATAGTTAAGTTCTAATATCCCATACTGAGGATTGATGATCTCTTTGATCAGATTCATGGAGATCGAGTGTTGTTGAAGATTTACTTGAGATCCAATTATCATAATTTTCCCATTAGACCATCAAATAAACTGCTTACAACCATTTCGAATAGGTCTGGCCTATACAATTAGTTGGTTATTCTGTTAGGTATCATGAATGCACGAGTAGTTTTCAGGGCACTAATGAACCAAGTGTTCTATACTTACTAGGATTATTTTTTGGTATTCATCATGGATGATATCTTGGTGTACTCTCACACTCGACACAACCATTCCATCTATATTGAGATAATATTTAGTATAATGAGATAACATCAATTATATGTTATTCTCAAAAAGTGACACTTTTGGATGGACTAGATTCACTTCTTAGGTCATGTCATATCAAATAAATGAGTATCAATTAAAGTAGTGAACATGAGATCATTACTTTCCTAAGATCAGTCCAAAAATGTCTTTGAGGTACCATGTTTTATGGGGTTGACTGGTTACTATAGGCTCTTTATTCAATAATTTTCATGCTTAGAAGATCCACTGACTGCTCTAATTAAGAACGGTGTGAAATATTTATGGATAGATTATTGTGGTTCATCCTTTCAAGAACTGAAATATAGATTGACTTCATAACCGATACTGATCTTGGTGGAGTCGAGTGGGACTTACACTTTTTACGGTGATGCATTATGTATCGTGTTGGGAGCAATGCTTATACAGGGAGAAAGAGTAATTGCATACAGTTCTAGGTAGTTGAGGGCACATGAGACGAATTACCAGATGCATGACCCTAGGTTTAAGATCATAGGTAAATAAATAATATGAAATTGTTCATATTTATTAATATTTGGGAGCTAGATATTAATTATACAATAAAGGGGATGATATGTCTGAGGGCATACCGAATGTGCAACAAAGGTTTTCCTAGAAATCTTACATTCCACACTAAGAGTATAATATTATTATTTTAAATGGTAGATAACACCAAGACATTGTAATGGAGAAAATGAATATAACTAACTAAAAAATGATTATATATGTTTTTTAAATGTTTTTACATTTATCCAATAAAAGTTAGAAGCTTAAAATGTGAATGAATCTAATTTTAGACATAATTTACTTTAAAAGGTTGATTTACCACCTTTTAATGGAGAACCTTCTTAAATTTAGTTTGGTCACTTTTATATGTTTTATTTTACAAAATAAAATTCTTCTTTAGAAGCAGGACATTAAAATTTACTTTGGGTAAATTTTTGGTATTTTTCTGATGAAATTCATTTTTTTATGAAGAATGAAAAATACTGTATTTTAATTCAAAACATTATTTTAATATAATTTAATTATATTGTTATATTATCTATTTAAATGGTTTTAAAATATAATTAGATTATATTTTTCAATTTAATCCAATTCTGGTCATTCGAATTAATTTCACTTTGAAATTGGGCATAAACAAGTGTCAATCATTTGATAGATATTGTTTCTTAAAAACACGCAATTTGTTTTGATAACCGAAATTAATTTTAGATGAATTAATGAAACTTATTATTTTTTAAATTTAGTAAAATAGACATCATTTTTTAATTAATAAAATCAAATATAGCATAGGCTTATTTTTTGGTAGTTTTCTGAAAAACATCAATTTTGGATGAATAGTGATACCACTAAGTAGTAGTTAAAAAATGAAATTTTCTTTTAAATGAAATTTTACCACTTATGTAGATTGAATTTTGAAAACCTGACATACATAGTTGTTATTAGTAATTAAAATGTTGTTTAATAAGATGAATATAATTTATGGTGAATAGTAAATTTTGACTTTTATTTAACAGAGTTACAGTTAAATAAAGTAATTCAAGGTAAAAAAATATATTAATAATACAGAATTTCCATAACACTTGTCCTAACCTTATTGTATGGGTCATTTCCGACCATTAACATCCTTGGGTCGATTTTGGGACCCAATGAAGCCACAAGGGAGTGATAATGACACATTATTTTAACTAACATAAACTAAAGCCAAAACGTACACAAACAAATATATTTTAGTAAATTATTTTTTACATGGGGTTATATAATTTATAATTTCTACTCTAAATATTAATTAAAAAGATAAAATTATTTCCAACATCATGGTATTTTTTTTATAATTTTTAGGCATCAAATAAATAAAATTATTTATGACACAAAAATGATGCAGTATTTACATAATTAATAAATGATTTAAATAAATAAAATTATAAATATTAAAATAACATAAAAACCTGTCCAATTATTTTTATATGATTTTATTTCGACAATGAGTAATCTTATATTTTCCCTTAATGAGTTTTGGTCCTTTATAAAATGAAAACATTATATAATAAAATAATACTTTCACACTTTCCTAAAGAGCCCCTCCTCCCCATTATAAAAAGCCCTCACTTCAAACTCATTCTTCACACCACTATACCCTCTTTTCTCTTATAAACCCTGACAAAATAATCTCTCAATATCCCTCTCTTACACCTAGATGCCTTATTTCAACATGAAGTCACTTCAAGAAGTCATTTTGGTTTAAACCAAAGGGAGTTACCCAAATTAAAGTAAACAATTTCTCAAAACTCATTTTCATTTATTTTACTTCTACAACACATATAATATTTTTATTCCATTATTTTATAAAAAAATCAGTATCCTCAATATACAATGATTTTTTTATGAGACGGATTCAAACTACACTTACACATCTACATATAATGGGTAAACAACATACTGTTTCTGTGGATGGCAAACTAACGCCTCATGAATTGATGATTGTTCAATTATCTCCTACCACCTCATATGGTGGCCATTATGATGACACTATATTTATATATAATATATATTTTGTTAATGTTTGCTTTATTCTTATGTATTTTTAATTTATAGAATACCTTTATGGTTTTCATTATAAGTATACACGATAATTTCATTTGAGGAAGTGAGGACTACGGCCCCCTCAAAGTGATATGACACATCCATACCATACATGGGACATATAAAGGATGGAGTTATTAAAAGTATATATGATATTATACTAGAATTAAAATATAACTTTGTATCATTATCTTTTAATTCAATTAAAATATTAAATAGAAATCAAAGTAGCGTTCGTGCGTACGTACGGCTTACCGTCTCCAGGAATACTGCATTTCATTTCTTACCTCCAAATGTTAGGTACAATTATAAATACATTTATATATATCATATATGTGACATATAAGATATCTAACTCATGAATATCATTATGGATATAATTAATGTTTGACCATGTGAACAACTTGTAATTATTAGAGGTCCATTTTTTTCTCAAGTACCAAATATCGACCAAACACATGTTATTGACTTAAATAACAAAATAATGTTCATAACATGGTAATATATGAGATAAAAGAAATAATAAACTTAAAAAAATTATTCAGAAAGGATAAATTAACTTTAATTTATTATTCAGGAATAACAAGTAAGAAACCAGTCACGTCGGACACAAGGTAAGGGGTTATTATCTAACTTTCATGTCTGTGGGATTTCAATTGTTCGACACTTATTTCTTGAATATGGTGTATTATGTACTTCCATTATATATATATATTATCATGATTACTTTTATATTCAAGGAATTCTATAATTCATTTGGTGGTTATTATCTTTGGGTCATACGACTCGATCGATTCAACAAGGTAAGGTTTTTTCATCTCACTTTTATTCTCGTGAGATTCATGCTATATTTTTCACCAATTCCTTTTGTGTGGTGTATGTTGTAATGACCCAAACATTCATTAATGTAAATACCACTTGATCTAATTAAATGTATCTTTATATAAAATTTTTATATAAAATTTCAACGTCTTTGGTTTTATATTTTTGGATTTGAAAATATCATTATGAATTTTTATCGTTGCTAATATAGCCATTGAATGCAAGATTAGTATAAATATAGGGCTTTAACAAATCCAATTTACTCTAAAAAAAGGATGTGATGGCCTCATCCAGTAGAAATTCCCCATATGAAGCCTGATTGTCAGAGCTCGGAATGGAGGATGCATCCTTGGGATTCACTCTTGACCAAGCCCAAGCCCAGCTTGAATCTGTTAAGCTCGAGCAAGACTGCCCACCCGAGAAGTAGAAGTTGATAGGGATTACCACCTGAGCGATGTTATCTGAGCCATCCCAAGAGCCTGCCAAAATCGCACACCTTACTCATCGGTCTTATGCAGGTGTTATAAGGGGTTATGTAATATGAACTTAGCACTATGGTTATGTGCATTACTTTGTATATAATAATGAATATACTTTCATTTTATTTTTGTTACCTTGTAAATTGTTTTCAAAGCACAAATAGTATATTTAGTTAATGTCCAACTAAGAAATGTATTTTGATAAATTAATGTATTTTTGGATTAAATATTTTTTTAATAAAATATTTTCATTATTAAATTAATTTTTATTAAATATAAATGATTGTTTAATTTTATTAATGCAATTGTAATTTTTATTAAGGTTTGAAAGCCATTTTTATCAAAACCAATGAATTATAGATAAATGTCAGTTTATATTTTAAAATTAAAAATTAAAATATTTTGAAAATTATTTAGATAAAATTAATATTATATCTAGACTTAGGACGTTGAAATTATCCAATGGCGAATTTTCCATAATTTTCTGTAACAATCAAATTTTTTGGTATATATTAAATATCGTTTAAATATATAATGTGTTTTATGACATCATAACGACCCAATAGTGGTGTGATAACATACTGTAAACTTTATTTTCAGCTAATATATTTTTTACCATTAAAATAATGTTATTTTGGGTTTGTTTGAATTATTTTACAAAGCATTAGTGGACCCTTCAAGTCTTATTAAACATTTCGTCTTTTTAAATTGTATTCCTTGGGACTGTCACTCACCTCCACGTAAGCGATCCCATTATTTTAATATGTTATAACTTTGGACTTATAAAATATTATTTTCCACTTCCCTTTTCCAAAAACTATGGGAAAACCCATGGGTTGGTATTTGGTTTCCATTAGTTTAATTTGATGTTTCACAAACCTATATAATAAAGAATTCCTTCACCTTTCCTATATAAACCCAGCCAAGCTCCCACATCATCTTCACTCAAAGCATTTTGAGTTCATACAAACTCTTCCCTTTTATCTCTAGAATCCTCCCAAGGTTCCCCAAGCTCCCAAGAAGCCTCTCTCAAGCCTTTGGAAGCACACTTCCTAGTAAGGGTTTTTTTCATCCTTTCTCATTTTTTCCTATATTGTTTAAGTTGTTATGCCCTTTTAATTTCAATTATAAATTTATGGATATGGTTTCTCATATCCCCCATACATCTCTCTTTATGTTTGAATTATGGGGGACCACTTTTCTTCTCAATAAATGACTCCCTTGTACACCTGTCACTATGCCAAAATTTCGAAAGGAATTTATCTATCCTCACTTAAATTCTAGAAATTCTATTGTATCATGAATCAAAATTCCATTAAATTTTCTGGGACATGTATCTATATTACCCCTTTACTATCCATTTCATTTAAATATGATGAGACACCCATTTCTATCTCATAAACCATTTTTATAAATTCCGACGTCACGCCATTATGCTGCCTAAATTGCACTAATTTTCCAAGCCAATGTCATTGGGCAGTGAATACCATGACCATTTCTCAATCAAGGGTATTAATCTTTTTTCAAATTTACTTATTGATTATAAATTTTCATGTATTAATTCCTCATTCTTTTATCATGTAATAAATGATGCTTTTTTATGAATCCAAGTTATATGATCCATGTGGCACACTTATGCATGAAATGAAATGTTTAAGAAAGGTTCACCCTTATAGCTCTCCAAGGAAATGGGTAAAGTATAGTGTCATGATACGCAATGTGAAATGAGTATTTAAGCATGCTATTCAAGTGGAATCAGGGTTTACTCGTGCTTCATGTGTAATGAAGATTTAATCATGCTCCATGTGCAATGAGCCTTGGTTCATGCTAATTCTATGTTAAGTGTTGTTGCCACATTTCCATGTGATGATTATCATGCTTTGTCATTATTTTAGGTTTACGCTTCTCTTGTTCTCTATTTATATGCCTATTTTGTAACATGTTTTGTATTCATCATGTTATTCAATGATTATTCCCTTATTGGGCATTATAGCTCACCCTTTTCTTATGCATGTCCTCAGGTTATCCCATGCATTGCTAAGTACGAGATAATGTAGTGGTAATGTAAAGGACTTTTTTGATAAAGATGTTTTATTTAATGTTTTATGTTTTTATGTAATGATCATAATCCCCAAATACACTAATCCTCTCGATATTCTATGTTGTATCAAGTAATGTTTATGTAATAAATTATGTTTAAATGCGTAATAAAAAGAAAAATTATCATAGTTGGTATCATAGGATAGGTTTAGTTATTTTAGGGATTAGGATTAGAAAACCCTAGTAATGCTAAAGAGACAATACTAAGTATAACAACAACACCACTATGTTTTGGTTAGTATTGAGTAAGTGGTTTACCAAACAAATACATCCTAGTCTGGATACGAGCAGTTAGAGGTGGATTTGGCACAGATGTATCCTATGGGTAAAACCCGAAAACACCGCTTTGAGCTAGACTATAATGGAAACTGGTAAACAACAATGAGCCTTGCATCACTCTTGGTTATAACTCTCCCGGGGGATATGCTTTGGTAAATTCACAATCTTAGTATGAACTATTATTAAGGGACAAAAAAGTACACTATGAATATACGTTAGAATATAGATCATGGATAACATAGACTAAAGGTAATAGATTCATATGTTAAGGGGAAAAAGTTATTAATAAGTCATCAGTTTTTTCCTTGTATTACCCTTTATGTGTTACTCCAAAAATTCATTTTATTCCAGCCAATGGACGGTAATTGGAGGACTCGGACTAACAACCGATGTGAAGATTAGTTTGATGACTGTACTAATGAGATTCCCAATCCAATGAGAGTGGGAATCACGAACTTTGTCACACTTCTCTCTCAGCTAACTGATGATTTGAATCGATACATGGGTCTAGAGGAACATTCAACCCCCCTAAGAAAGAACAAGTCACTATCAAGAGATTCATGAGACAGTGGCCTCATACTTTTAATATATCATATAATCGGTCAATCGCTGAACAATGGATCAACTTAATTGAATATATCTTCTCCATCATTAGTTGTTTGGAACAAGAGAAGTTTCTCTTATATTCCTATCGTATTGAGGGTGAATCTGATCAAGGGTGGACATTGATCAAAAATACGAAGCCTAAGGATAATATCGAGGAATTGGAAAGGAACGATTTCAGGAATATATTTTTCGAAAAATATTTTTCCTGCACCCTCAGGATTAAGATGGATTGGGACTTCCTTGCCATCAAGGAAAAAGGTGACAAATCTGTTGTAGTGTTCAAGGAAAACGTCACAAGCCTAGCACAATACTCTTTCAACATTGTCATTACCCCCAAATGAAAGGTTTAACGCTTCTTTGGTGGGGTGAAACCTAGCCTATATGATGTGATGGTGATCTGTGACATTGACAGCTATGAAGAAAATTGTCTGATGAGCCCTCAACGTCAAAATGGAGATCAGAGAATCCCAAAGGTATCATGGGGATAAGAAGTATAAGGTGGACTTCAATTTTTGTAGTCTGATGGATAAATCAAATGGTGCTATGAAGATCCAGTAACCCACTTTGAAAATGTGTGGAAAGAAGCACCCCGAAAATTTCCTAAAGGTGAAATAGAAATGCTTTAGGTGTGGAAGAGAAAGGAACCAGGAAATTAACTATCAGCAAGAAAGTCATGCGGTTGCGAAAGAGGAGAGGAACGCTCCATTTGAACTTCAACATGTGGTTCATTGCAACAAGTTCAAAGAACCAGGGCATCTTGAAAGTAAGTTCCCTATGCCAAGGGTTTTTGGACACAACTGACAACCTCCAAGGCATAAATGGTGAGCTTTTTCCATCACTACTGCTGAAGTGATCCCTAACAATGTAGATATGGTAAGTACAACAATTTTTCATTCCCGAATAGCGAATATAATTTTTGATTTAGGTTCTATGAATTTTTTTATATCTTGAATGTTTAGTAGAACAATATCAGAACCACCACAAATAATGGAAGTGAAGATGTTAGTGAGAACAAAAAATGGGGATATCATTGCATCCCATGAATATAACTTCTCCCCTATCATAATCGATGGCTTGAACTTCCCATAAAACCTCGTCATACTCCCTCTAGTATAATTTGCTATGATTATTGGTTGGAATTGGATTTCCTTATGTAGAGCCAATATAAATTACCGTGAGAGGGAAATAACTCTCCATGTAGAGAATCAACCCCCGATTTTTTACAAGTGCATGGAGGAAGATGAATCTTCTTTAGCTCCATCATCTCAAGCGTGCATATTAAATCCTAATGATCATGAGTATCTGGCTCAAGTGATTGAGTCTAATGAGGCACCCATCCCTGAATACATGCCTATTGTGAGGGAATTAGTTGATGTTTTTCCCGAGGAATTTCATGGTCTTCCCCCTAGAAGAGATGTTGAAATATCAATTGATCTTATACCTAGGGCTTTGCCAATATCCAAGACTCCTTATATAATGGATGTTGTGGAGATTGAGGAGCTGAAGAGACAACTACAAGAGAATCTGGATAAAGTGTTTATACAACCAAGTGCTTCACCATGGGGTGAACTAGTCCTCTTCGTCATGAATATGGATGGTTCAATGCACCTTTTCATCAATTATTGAGAGCATAACAAAATCTAGATAAAGAACAAGTATCCTCTCCCACGAATTATTGACTTTTTTGATTAGATGTGTGGAGAACAATTCTTCTCGGAGGTAGATTTTCAGTCAGGATATTATCATTTAAGGGTGAATAAGTAAGATATCCCCAAGACAACATTTTGTACAAGAAACATGCACTATGAATTCATAGTAATGAATTTAGGACTCTCTAATGCTCCATAAATAATCATGTACTTGACGAATATAGTCTTTTGAAATTACCTTGACAAATTATTGGTAGTCTTTAAAGATGATATTCTGATATACTCCAAAACCATGAAGGATCATGACGAGTATCTTTGAACTATACTAGAGACCTTCCGGAAGGAGAAGCTCTATGAAAAGTACAACAAGTTTGTGTTATGGTTTAAAGAGGTCTCATTCATGGGACATATTACCAAAAGAAATGGGATATCTGTGGATCCCTCCAAAACAGATGCAATTGAGGGATGGACGAGGCCATCATAAGAAAGAGATGTCTATAGCTTCTTGGGGTTAGCTATATATTATCGACGATTTGTGAGAAATTTATCATGATTGTCCAACCCTCTTACCAAACTAACTCAGAAGGGAGTAAAGTTTTTATGGAGTGATGAATGAAAAGAAAACCTCAATGAGTTGAAGAGGAGTCATATAATTGTGTCCGTGCTCACATTACCTACATGTGGAGAACTTTTTGTAGTATTCAATGATGCTTAGAAGAAAAGCATGGGATATGTGTTGACGAAAAATGAAATTTTTTTTACATATGCATCATGGTAATTCAATTTTCATGTATAGAAGTATCCAACACATGACCTCGAGTGGGCTATAGTGATATTCTCTTTGAATATTTGGCGGCATTATCTCTTTGTGGAGAACTGTGAAATATATACGGACCACAAAAGCCTTAAGTATATATTCACATAGAAAGAGTTGAACATGCACTAATGAAGATGGTTAGATCTAATCAATGACTATGACTGCTCAATCCATTACCACCCTGGGAAAGTGAACAAGGTGGAAGATGCCCTATGTAGAAAGGACTTAGTGATTCTATCATTGATGAGAATTGAAAAGGATTCAATCTTCCAAGATTTGATGAAGATGGACGTGGGAATCATAAATTAGGGAACATTATAAATCCTTTCACAAATGATTTCTCAACCATCACTTTTGGAAAGGATAAAGGATGATCAAAAGGATGGTGTGGGAATTTAGGAAAAATTTGAAGCTATCGAAAAAGGTAAATCATCAGAGTTTAATGTTAATGATGATGGAATTGTTATATTTCGGAATAGACTATATGTTCCTTTAACTACGGAACAGAAGAAGGAACTTCTGGATGATGAACATAGTTCAATTTTCTATATTCACCCAGGAAACCCAAATATGTATCAAGATCTCTGTTAGAATTATTGGTGGGATAATATAAAGAAGGATATCACTGAAAATACATAATGTGTCTGGTGTGTTAGAAAGTGAAGGAAAATAGGTAAAAGTATAAGGGGATGATACTACCATTTCCCATATTAGAATATAAATTGGAGAAAATAACCATGGACTTTATCACTGGACTTATGAAGAAATATAAAGGAAAAAATGCAACCTGGGATGTAGAGGATCATCTTACAAAGGTTGCACACTTCATTGATATTTGAGAGGATTTCTCATTGGATCAACTGCCACAGATATATATCAGGTAAGTGGTAAGGATGCATGGAGAACCACTATCTTTTGTGTCTGATCGTTATCCAATATTCACCTATATGTTTTGGAAGACTCTTCAACAAGCTATGAATGATGAACTAAACTTCAGTATGTCCGATCATCCTCAAACTGATGGCCAATCTAAGTGAACTATCCAAACACATGAGGACATTTTGAGAGTGTTCTCAATTGACTTTAATGGATGATGGGATCAACATCTTCCTCTGTTTGAGTTCTTTTATAATAACATTTTTCATTCGATTATCCAAATATCCCTATATAAATCCCTTTATGGGAAAATCTGAATAACACTGGTGTGTTGGGATGAGTTCGGGGAGAATATGCTTCTTGGACCAGAAATGGTTGATGAAATGGTGGAGAAGGTAAAAACCATTCAGCAGCATATCAAGGAAGCATAGAGTCAATAAATTAGTAATGTAGATAACCATCAATGAGACCTTGAGTTTAAAGTTGGATACATGGTATTTCTAAGCATCTCTCCAACGAAGAAGGTCATGAGGTTCTTAATGAAAGGGAAGTTAAGTCCAAGGTACATTGGTCCCTTAGAGATTCTTGATCGTGTCAGTGTTGTGGCCTATCAACTAGCCCATCAACCTACCATGGCCAAGGTACATGATGTATTTCATGTATCCTTACTAAGGAAGTACATACCAGAACCTTCACATGTACTCTCTTTAGAGGTGGTACATTTAGAGGATGATCTTTCTTATGAGGTGCAACCAGTGAAGATCTTAGATCGTAGAGAAAAAGTTCTACAAAATAAGGCAATTTCCCTCGTCAAGGTGTTGTGGAAAAACCACAAGTTTGAAAAGTGAAGTGGGAATCAGATCATATGATGAAGAAGAGATACCCATATCTCTTTTAGTGTGGGAAGAGGAAATTTTGAGGGTGAAATTTCTTAAGGGGGGAAGATTGAAATGACCCGAACACTCATTAATAGAAATCCATCTTGATTTAATTAAATATCTCTCTATGTAAAATTAATATATTAAATGTCAATGTCTTTGGTTTTTTGTTTTTGTATTTTAAAATGTAGTTATTTATTTTGACCATTTCTAATATAGCCTTTGAATTGTGATCACATGATTAGTATAAATATAGGGCATTAACAAATCCAATTTACTCAGACAAAGGAACTGATGGCCTCATCTACTACACATGCCACATACAGAGCCTATTTTTCAGAGCTCAGAAATGTGGTTTCATTTTTGGAATTTTCTCTTTACCAATCCCAATCCAATCATTAATATGTGAAGCTCGATCAGGACTACCTACGAGAGAAGTGGAAGTTGATAGAGATTACCACCTGAGCAAAGTTATCTGATCCACCCAAAGAGTCTGTACCCATCACACACCTTACCCTTTTGTATTATGCATGTGTTATAAGGGGTTGTGTAAGAAGACCTTAGGACTATAAATAAGTGAATTATTTTTTACATAATAATGAATTTAATTTCATTTTATTATTGTTACATTGTGTATTGTTTTTAAAGCATAAATAGTATTTATAGTTAATGTTTAACTAAGAAAACTATATTGATGAATTAATGGATTTTTTAATTAAATAATATTTTAATAAAATTATATTATTATTAAATTTATTATTATTAAATTTAAATGATCTTATAATTTTATTAATTCAATTTTACTTTTTATTAATGATTGAAATCCATTTTTGTCAAAACCAATATATTTTCGATAAATGTCGGTTTTTGTTTTAAAAGTGAAAAATAATATATTTTCAAAATTATTTAGATAAAATTAATAATATTTCTGTAATCATGATGTTTAAATTATCCAATAATTAATTTTTAATAATTTTCCTAGACAGTCAATTTTTTTGTTTTAATTTAAATAACGGTTAAATATATAATGTGTATTATGACCTCATTCTGACCCAATAGTGACATAATAAAATACTATAAACATTATGTTCGGCCAATATATTCTTTACCATTAAAATAAAGTGATTTTGGGTTTTTTGACTTATTTTACAATGATTTAGTGGACCCTTCAAGACTTACTGAACATTTTTCCTTTTTTAAATTGTTTAACATGGGTGTGTGACTAACCTCCACATAATCAACCCCATTATTTTAAGAAGTTTGTACTTTGGAATTAAACAATATTTATTTACACATCCCTTTTCCAAAAACCATTGGAAAAAAACATGGGCTGGAGTGTGGTTTGGATTAGTTAAATGTGAGGTGTCCCAAACCTAAATAATAAAGAATTTCCTCACCGTTCCTATATAAACCCACCCATGCTCGAACTTCCTCCTCACTAAAATCATTTGGAGCTAGTCCAACCTCTTATTTACTCTCTCTATAATCTTCCCAAGGTTCCCCAATCTCCGAAAAGCCTCTCCCAATCCTCTCTCAAGCCTTTGGAAGCACACTTCCAAGTAAGGGTTTTTTCTTCCTTTCTCATTTCTTCCCAATATTCTTTATGTTATTATAACCTTTTAATTTAAATTATAAATGTTTTTTTGTGGGTTTTAATCTCCCCCATAAGGCCCTATTTATGTTTCAATGATGTTATGACCCTGTATCTCTCAACAAATTCCTCCCATGTACACCCATTACTATACAGAAATTCTGAAAGGAATTTATCTCTCTTCACTTACATTCAAGCAATTATTTTGTATCATGAACATAAATTACATTAATATTTTTGGGACATGTATCTATATGAACCCCTTACTGTCCGTTTCCTGTAAATGTGATGATACACCCATTTCTCTCTAATCAACCATTTTTATGAATTCTTACGTCACGTCGTTACGCTGCCAAAATTGCACCGATTTTCCAAGCCAAATTCATTGTGTAGTGAATTCCATTCACATTTTTCTATCAAGGGTATCAAAATTTATGCAAATTTACTTATTGATTATAATGTTTCATTTATTAATTCAATATTCCTTTATTGTGGAATAAATGATGATGTTTTACGAATCCATGTTATATGATGAATGTGGCACACTTAAGCATGAAATGAAATGTTTAAGAAGGTTACACCCTTATTGCGCTCCAATGAATTGGTTAAATTATAGTATCATGATATGCCATGTGAAAAGTATGTTTGCTCATGATAATTCTTGTATAATTAGAGGTTACTCGTTCTTCTTGTGCAGTGAGGATTTACTAATGCTCCATGTGCAACGAGCCTTGGCTCAGGCTAATTTCATATTAAGTGTTGTAGACACATTTCCATGTTATGGTTATCATGCTTTATCGGGAATTTATGTTTCTAATTATATTTTTCTATATTTATATGACTATTGTCTAACATATATTACAATCCTCATCTTATTACATGATTATTTCCTTAATGGGATTTATACCTCACCCTTTTCTTATGCATGCCCTCAGTTTATCACTAGCTATGATAAGTATGAGGGAATGTAGTGGCCATGTAAAGGATGTTTTCAATAAAGATGTTGTATTTCATGTTTTAAGTTTTTATGTAATGATCCTAAGCCCCATAGACACTAGACCTCTCAATCTTCTATGTTGTATCAAGTGAATTTTATGTAATAAATTATGTTTAATTGTGTAATAATAAGCAGGGTTGTCATATATGTACCACCCATGATTGAACTATTTTTGTAATATAATCTAATTTATGGGTATTTACAACTTAATTTTATGATCCTTTTTTCATGGTTTTTATGTTTCAAAAGTTACCAAATTGGTAAGGGAACCTTTGACCCTCCTCTTTTTAATTGACTTCTTTTTGTTTTTTTCTTCTAATTCACATATTATTATGTTGGGATATTTTCTTCTATATCCTTATTTCTGTAAATTTTATAACCTAGTGATGAGATACCCTTTTCTCTGTCATCAAATTATTTTTATGATTTTTAAAGTGACGCCGTTAGACTGTCTAATTTTTGTAAGGGAACTTTTTAACCCAATTTCAATTATTTGGGTTAAACTTATACTTCTTGATTATGTCATTTTATAAATATGTGTTAATGACCTATGATTGTTTCACACTTAATATCTAATTATATTGATTGTATTCTTATTTGTCACAAATAATTAAGTAATTTATTTATCCTTATGAAAAGGATATAGTTTTTATAAGGTATATCGCCTCAATTTAATTTTCATCAAGACATCACTGTCTTTATGCACCAATTCACTTTTATATGGTGTATATACTGTCCTTTGGTGTAAAATATCATGAATACCTTTATTCTCATGATATTATTAAGTTCTGATTAAATGTTATTCCTCAATTATTTTTATTCAAGTGTCTTTCATTTTGTTAAAAACTCATTTACTAAAATACAAGTTTAATTGTTTAAAAGAATTATTCTTTTAAATATTTTTGTCATTATTTTCCATATTTAAAAAATGGTTTTTAGGATTTATTTTTATGTAATGTAATGTTTTCTAATGATAATTCATTTAAAAGATTCAATGTGGTATGTGAAACTTTGATTCAAAAATATATTTATTAAATGTTATAAATGTTTTTTTAAAATTTCTTGATAAAGCATTGTTTATTTCAATATCTTGATTTGATATTTTGTGATTTGAATGTGTAAATGTTATAATTATTTTTTTGCTTGTGTTATGTTTTATGAATATGTTATGGTTATTGGGCATTGATTATGTATACGGGTGGTTCCATGATAAACGATGGGTGGGTGAGCCAGAGATAGCTCTCCAATGCATTGGGTAACATGACAGAGTTAAATGTTAATGTTTCTCCTAAGAGATTTAGGGAATATACTGTGATAGGGATTCCAAATGTGACTCTCTAAGTAGATGTGATAGCTACAATGTAAGTATGTTATGAATTCTATAAGTTACCTTTATGATTCATGATTTGTGTGGGTTTTTCATAATTATTATGATTTCATAAGGTATGTTATGATTGAAATGTATGGTTTCATTGATTTTTATTTAATTATGTGATAATGTTTTCCTTCCTTATTTTATAACCCTTATTGAGATTTTTATGGTCATCCCATGTTTTTGAAATTTTTTCCACCGGACTTAACAATGAATAGTGTCATGGATGGGATCATGTAAAAGTTATTCTGTCTAAAACATGGAACTAGGCATGTTTCTTTTTAAGAGTTTTTATTTTATTAAAAAATGGATACTGAGTAGTAGTGTGTACATGTAATGTTGAAGTTGATATGTAACAGTTATGGCCAAATTATATAAAACTCTAAACCTAAAAAGATCATCAATGTGAATTATTCATTTAATTTAGAATTATGTAATGTTTAGGGCTGGGTCTTTATAGTTGGTATCAGATATCAGTTTAGACAACTTTATGGATTATGAGTTTTCCTAATAAACATGGTTAGTCCCTATGTCTATTATTTCGGTTAAATCCTTGTTTTATAACTTTTTAAGATCAAGGAATGTTAGTTACAAATAGAATGTGGAGGATCTCAAATGACATTCTTATCTGTTTAGGATAAATTGCTTGCAATAATTATTGAAAAGTCATGTTCGGATGATTGTGAATCATTTTCTAGCATACAACTAAGTTGAAAGTAGTTGTTTGAGATATCAAACACCTCCACTATACCTCATTATCATCAGGGATCATGGGTTGTATTTAAAAATATCCTATTTTCAAAATATTATCATATTTTCAAGAAATGTAAATATTATCAAGTCATTTTCAAATATTTTACTTTATCACATTACTTTGAAGCATATTATGATTTTGAAAAAGGTGCTGAAGAGGGAGACCCTATCACAACCTATTTAATTTTTATTTTACAGTATAGTCTCTCAGAACATACCTATGGAATAATAAAAGAACGATTAATTGAATGTTTCAACAAAAATTCATTTCTCCTTTTTTATAGAAATCATGTTTTATCAGATGTTTTGAAATTATATGTCATACATGATTATTTTCGAAAACTGTTTTTGTGTGAACACCCATATGGACAATGTTGTAAAAGGTGTATTTTGATTAAGGAAGAAAATTATTTTGATGGATCTTTAATTCATTATTGAAATGCATGGACCTTATACCTATGTGAGAAAGATGATGATGAAACCAAATGGACACCATGATCATGGTATAATGATATTCATTTTGGAGATCATTTTATTTTATCATATGGCGGTGAAATAAAAATGTTGCAATATATATAAGACTTGAAGAGTTAATATGTTGAGATCATAAATATCAAAATGAGAGGTATAAGGAAATCATTAATGTTAAAACATGTTTGGGTTATTTTGGTGTTTTATAAAAAGGACAACCCTTAGAATGGGTGACAACCTGTCACATCAGGAATGGTCATAGGAATCGAACCCACATCGAAGGGAGTCAAGGAAACATCAGCTACCATTGTCCTTCTTCAATTCCCTGGCTAGTATGAATTATTATTTTAGTAAAATGATTTTTTGGAACAAGAATAATTTGTGTTTGGGAACTTATGTTTTATCAAATTGATATACTTTGTGTTTGAAAATGATTTGATGATTAAGTGATAAAGGCTGTTGTGGAATATGTTCTCTCTTTTGAGGAAACACTATATGCCTAAGGAAGATAGAATACTATTGGATTTCAATTGTGGAATAATGGTTGAAATTTTATTTTGGAAGAATTTATATTTTTATTATGGACATACGACGATTTGGTACATTTATGAAAATGATTAACTGATCATGGATAATATGTGATTAGGTTAATTACTTTTTAATATGAGACTTTATGAGTAACTGATGTTATTTAGAGATAAATGTTACGATTTATTTTGTAAGACTATATAGTTAAATTCTTATGATATTTCGGTTTCAATATTAGTTTAGATTACTTCTGAAGAATTTTATGGACAATTTTTAATTGAATGATCTTGGTTGAACATTGGGTATTGTTGGACAAATTTTGGAGAATTAGAGTAGTTTTTTTTGTAAAAGATTATCCTTTTGGGGTATTATCTGATCTCACACTAACCATTTAGGTTTTAGTTGATGTCTAAAGACAAGGGAAATATATTTTTCTTCTTTTCTGAATAATGTGATTCTCTAGAAGATTATTCTTGTGCTTTATATGTGACCATGTCTTTTTGAATGCACATTGTTTGGAGAAAAGATTAGTTTTCGGTAGAAACATATTAAAGTATGAAACTCTACATAAATGAGAGTATATTTCCTTATTTTCTTATTCTATGTAGTAAATGAATTCCTAAAAATTATGAAAAATAATGTAAAACAAAAATGTTTTTAATTCATGTTTCCTACTGGTCAATCAAAGACCATTTAACACATCATAAGTTTGTGATTTTTCGGGGGTTAACATTCTCTTAATATTGTTTTCTTTCACTCTCTATCTTAACATGGAGTTTTGTTCTCCCTTACATATCCATGTTTATTACATGGAATACTAATATGGGTTTTCTCTAGTAACCTTTGTAATTTTGTTTCTTTCTTTTAAAGTGATAGTTTTATTGATTTTTTTTCAGATGTGGTAATTTTGATGATGTTTCCACGACGAGTTTTAAAATTGCGAGGGTGCAATTCCCAAAAGGGGGGAAGGATGTAAAATCCTCGATAAATAAATAACATGATATTTTTCATATTTATTAATATTTGTGAACTAAATATTAATTTTACTTTAACGGGTACTCTATGTTCGAGGGCGTACCCAATACGCAACGATGGGTTTCATTGAAATATTATGTTGCACATGAATAATATAATATTATTATTTTAAATGGTAGTTAACACCAAGACGTTGTAATGGCGGGAATGAATAGAACTAACTACAAAATAATTAAATATTTTCGTTAAATGATTTTACATTTATCCGATAAAATTTAGAGGCTTAAATTTTGAATGAATCCAATTTTAAACATAATTTACATAAAAAAGTTTATTTTTCTCCTTTTAATGTAAAAAACTCTTTAAATCTAGTTTTGGACACCTTTATATGTTAAATTTGACAAAATAAAATTCTTATTTATAATGGGGACCTCAAAATTTACTTTGGGTAAATTTTTGGTATTTTTTTGATAAAATTCAATTTTTTTATTAGAGAAAAATAATGTATTTTAATTCAAATGTTTATTTTAATATAATTTATTTATATGGATATATTATCTTTTTATTTGGTTTTAAAGTTTATTTAGATTATATTATTACCATTTAATCCAATTTTGGTCATTATAATTTACTTCAACTTTAAATGGGGCATAAACAAGTGTCAATATTTTGATAGATATTGTTTCTTAAAAACACACTATTTGTTTTGATGACAGAAATTAATTTTATATTAATTAATGAATCTTCTATGTTTTTAATTTGGTAAAATAGAAATAATTTTTGAATTTGTAATATCAAATATAGTTTAGGCTTAATTTTTTGTATTTTTCACTAAAACGTCAATTTTTGATGAATAGTGAAACCACCAAGTAGAAGTTAAAAACCTACATTTTCATTTTAATGAAATTTCACCACTTCTATAGATTGAATTTTTAGATTCCGACATACATGGTTGTTTTTAGTAAGTAAAATTTGGTTCAATAAGATGAAAATAATTTTTGGTGAATAGTAACTTTTGAATTTTATTTAACACGATTAATGGTAAATAGGGTAATTCAGGGTATAAAGAAATTTATAATAATAACAAATTACCGTAAAACCTATCATAAACTCATTGGATTAGTCAAGGCCAACCATGGGCATCCTTGGGTTGATTTTTGGACCTCATGGAACTACATGAGAATGATAATGACACTTTATTTTAATTAACTTAAATTAAAGTAAAAAATGACACAAACAAATATCATTTAGTAAATTAATATTTACATGGTGTTATATAAGTTATATATTAGACTATAAAAATTAATTGGAAAAATAAAAATATTTCCTATATCATGATATTTTTTTATAATTTATAGACATCAAATAAATAAAATTATTTATGACAGAAAAAGGATGCAGTATTTACCTCATTAATAAATGATTTAAATAAATAAGATTATAAATATTTAAATAACCTAAAAACCTATCAAATTCTTACTGGATGATATTATTTGTACCATGATTTATCTTATTTTTTAACTTAATGAGTTTTGGATCTTTATAAACCGAAAATCATTACATAATAAAATAAAAATTTCACACTTTCTTAAAGAGCCCCTCCTCCCCCTTATAAAAATCCCTCACTTATAACTCATTTGTCACACCACTCAAGACCCTTGGATCGTCCAAAAAATTCCCAAATAATCTCTCAATATCCCTATATTCCACCTAAAAGCCTTACCACAGTCATAAGTCATTTCAATAAGTCCTTTTGGTTTAATCCAAAGAGAGTTACCCAAATTTACGGTAATAGTTTATCTTAACATATTTCATTTTATATTACTTCTAAAACCCCTAAACTATTTTTATTACTTTATTTTATAACTAAACCATTATCTTCAATAATATAGTATGTTGTTATGAGAAGGATTCAAACTAAACTTACACACATCTCCATCTAATGGGTAAAGAACATACTGTTTTTGTGGATGGGAAACTAACGCCTCATGAAACGATGATTTTCCAACTATCTCCTTCCAAATCATGTGGTGGAAATTATGATGAAAATGTATTTATATATGATATATATTATGTTTATTTTTTATTACTTATTTATTTTTAATTTATATAATACATTTATGGTTTCCATTATGAGTAAACATGATAATTTCATTTGAGGAAGTGTGGACTACCGCCCCCTCAAAGTGAAATGACTCGTTCATACCATATATGGGGAAAATAAAGGATGGAGTTATTAAACATATATATTATAATATACTGTATTTATAATATAAATTTGTATCATTATTTTTTCATTCAATTAAAATACGAAATAGAAATTCAAGTAGCGTTCATGCGTACATAAGGCTCACCATCTCCATGAACGGTGCATTACATTTATTACCTCCAAATGTTATGTAATATTATAAATACATGTATATATTGGATATATAAGATATATATGATATCTAAATCATGAATATAATTCTGGATATAATGAAATTTTGACTATGTGAATAACTGGTAATTATAAAAAGTCCATTTTTGACTCAAGTACCAAATAATGACAAAACGAACGATATTAACATAAATGATTAAATAATGTTTATAACATGGTAATAAGTGATATAAAAGGAATAATAAACCTTAAAAGGTTCTTATTCAAGTTTGAATTCACTTCAGTTTTTTATTCATGAAGAACAACAAACAAACATGTCAAGTCGGACACGTGGTATGTGATTCTTGTCTAACTTTCATGTCCATGAGATTCCAATTGTTCGCCACTTATTTCTTAAATGTGGTGAATTATGTACTGAAATTTGATATATATTATGATTATTACCTTTATATTCAGGGTATTTTATAATTCATTTGGTGGTTATTATCTTTTGGTCATACGAATCGATTGATTACAATGAGGTAACGTGTTTTCACCTCACTTTTATTCTTGTGAGATTAATGCTATATTGGCCACAATTTCCTTTTGTGTGTTGTATATAATGCCCATGATTGTAATATTTATGTAATATAATTTAATTTATGGGTATTTACATATTCATTGTATAATCCACCTTTTATGGGGTGTATGTTTTGAAAGTTACTAAATTGCTAAGGGAACCTTTCACCATCCTCTACATAAGAGGCTTATTTTTGTTATGTATTTTAATTAACATAATCTTATGTTGGGATATGTTATTATATATCTTTATTGCTGTAAATTTTTTGTCCAAGTGATTAGATACCCTTTTTTCTCTCATCAAATTATTTTTCTGATTTTTAATGCGACGTTGTTTGTTTGTCGAATTTCTGTAAGGGAACTTCTTATCCAGATTTCAATTATTTGGGTTAAACTTATACTTCTTGATTTGGTCAATTTTTAAATATGTTTTAATGGCCTCTGATTGTTTCACACTTAACATCCACTTATATTGATTGTATTCTTATTTTTTACCCATACTTATGCAATTCATTTATCCTTAAGCTAAGGATATAGTTCTTATAACGGATTTGGTCTCAATTTACATTTCATTGAGACATCATTTTCATTATGCACCAATTAAATTTTATACGGTGTATATATTGTCCTTTGGCATATAATATCATGAATCCATTTCTTCTCATGATATTACTAAATTATGATTAAATGTTATTCCTCAATTATTTGTATTCAATCATCTCTCAGTTTGTTAAAAACTCTTTAACTAAAATATCATTTTAAAAGTTTAAAAGATTTATTCTTATAAATATTTATCATTAATGTCCATGTTTTCAAAATGGCTTTTAGGATTTATTTATATGGACATTAATTTTTTTAAATTGTAATTCATTTAAAAGCTTCAAAGTGGTATGGGACACTTTTATTCAAAAATATATTTATGAAATGTTTTAAATGGTTTTGAAAATGATTTGATAGAGCATTGTTTATTTCAATATCTTAATTTGATATAATGTGATTAAAATTTGGAAATTTTATCATTCCTTTATGCTTGTTTTATGTGTTATGAATATGTTATTGTTATTTGTAATTGTTTAAGTATATTTGTGGTTCCTTGATAAACCTTGGGCAGGTGAGCCCGAGATAGCTCCCTAATGCATTGGGTAACATGACAGAGGTAAGTGTTAACGTTTCTCCTAAGAGATTTTGAGAATATACTGTGATGGGTATTCCAAATGTGAATCCCTATGTAGTTGTGATACCTATAATGTAAGTATGTTATGAATTCCATAAGTTACATTTAAAATTTATGATTTGTGTCTGTTATTCATAAATATTCTGATTTCATTTGGTATGTTATGATAGAAAAGTATGGTTTCATTGATTTGTATTTAATGATGGGATAATGTTTTCCTTCCTTATTTTATAACCCTTACTAATATTTTTATGCTCATCCAATGTTTTTGAAATGTTTTCCATAGGAAATAAAGATAAATACGGTCAAGGATGGGATCAAGGAAAAGTCATGTTGTCTAAAACATGGATGTAGACATATTTCTTTTTATGAGTTTTTATTTTATGAAAAACATTTATACTGAGTAATAGTGTGTACATGTAATTTAAAAGTCGATAGGTAATAGTTCTGGCCTAATTCAATAAAACTCTAAACCTGAAAAGACCCTCAATGTGAATTATTCACTTAATTTAGGATTATGTAATGTTTAATGGTGTGTAATTATACTAAGTTGGTTGTGTTTTGTAGGCCTTGCATTATTGGAGACATTATCTTTTTGGGGATAATTGTTTGGTATACTGTGACCAAAATTTCGTCAGTTATATCAAAAATCAGGGTTATATGAATTTGGGACACTGCAGGTGGCTTGAGTACCTTCAATCATTTGACAGTGATCAAGCCAGCACGATTGGGAATGACAATGCAATGGCTGATCCATTGAGTAGGATGACTTATATATAGATAGTTCATGAGGCCAATAGTCAGTAGAAGCTTATGAATCGATTACATGTGATACATTTAGAGGTGAACAACAGACATGAGATTATTTTTTATTCTTCTATAACTATTACCTCCACACTTCTGGATTGTGTGTGAATGAGGAAGCTATTAGTTTCTAATGTCCCAGTCTTAAGGGAGAGTGCGTAAGGTGAGGACCCTACTCCAGGATGTACCATAGGGGAGGATGAAGTTTTTTGTTTTCATGGGCTTGTATGGGTGTGAGAAGACATACACGAGGAGAGATTACATGATTTTCATGCCACATAATGGACAATTAATCATGTTGTCATCAAGAAGTATTTAGATCTACATCGCCAGTATAGGTGGCCAAGACTAATGATGGATGTTGCTAGTTCGGTTATAAGATGTTCCACCTATCCGTAGGTGAAGGCATAACATCAAAGATAGACAAGGCTTTTACAGTATCTCCCCTTTTTAGAGTGGAAGTTAAATGAGTTCATAATAGATATTTTGAGAGGATTACCAAGGCCTACTCGAGGAAATTATTCGGTATGGTTTTTAATGATAGATACAGAAAGTATTCACATTTCTTGTCGATCAATGAATCCCTCTATGTTGATGAACATGGAATGTCGTAAATCTGAGATTCTATACATTTTCATGGGGTTAACCTATCTATCATTTTAGATAGGGACACCAAATTTATTTCTCATTTCAGACAGGTATTATAGAGAGATTTGGGTACACTAGTACTTCTAGGTACAACTTACCATCCCTAGACAGATGGCTAGTCCGATCACACAATTATAGTTTTGGAGGACATGCATTGAGCATGCTTCCTAGATTTCAGGGGCTCTTGGGTTAGACACATACCCCTGGGAGAGTTTTCCTACAATAATAGTTTTTAAGAAATTATTTAAATGGAACCTTATCAAGCTTTATATGGTCATCCATGCAGATCACCCCTATGTTGGATTGAGGTAAGAGAGAGAGATACGTTGGGACCTTGTATGTTCCAAGAAAACACAATGTAGGTTGATTTGATTTGGAAGAGGATGACAACAGCTTAGTCTCAGCAGAAATATTAAGATGATCGGCGGAGATGACCTATGGAGTTCGAGGTCAGAGATCAGGTTTTCTTTCATGTCACGCCAAGGTTGGGACACTATAATATTAGAAGATAGATGAAGAATTCACCAAGATACGTCGTGTCATTTGTGGTTTTGGAGAGATATATTATGGTTTCTTATTGGTTGTAGATACCTCAAAGGTACCTTGTTAGGCAAAATGTCTTCCATGTTTCTTAGATATGACATTACATCTCAAACACATTTCATGTTTTTGAACCCAATGAGGTTGATTTGTATGTGGACACATCTTTCTATGAGATTTCTATTCAGATTGTGGATCGCAACAAGAAGGTTCTCTATGGCCTATTTTTTTCCCTGGTACGGGTACTATGGAAGCACGAGTGACTACTAGATGAGACATAGGAGAGGGAGGATGACATAAGACCCGAGTGGCAGGAGTTCTCTACAGTTTTTTCTTCACCACCCTTCGAAGGGAAATCTGGGGACAAATTTAATTAGAGGAGATGCCTTTTAGATCCTGGCTCTTCATTTTAGTTATGGATCTTCATTTCAGTATGTTTTTTAGGAAAAAGAGGTAATGGGGTTTTTCTATGTACATGCAGTTTAATTCCGAGTACACACTGTGTTCCTAGTTATCATGTACAACAATGTACTAGCCTTGTAACTGCCGAGTACATAGCTATGTGATGACCTAAATGACCAACATAATTCAGTGATCAGATGAGGATAATACATGTCATGTACTATTAAGGAACACAATGTGTACATTTCTTTTTATCTAATATATCATAGTGGGGGATACATCTTATTTACGTAACTATCTTCTTTTCCCCGTGGTTCGAATAGGAGAGTGACAAAACAATCGATGAACATCGAACTCCTCCAGCTTCTCCATACATGTTTTAATTGATATGACTTCAGGCACATTGGAATCCCATTGGTGAGTTCTCAAAAACCTAGAGCCTATTTTCATGATTCTTCCCCTTTTGTGATTTATTCAAGGCCAAGAGTTTTTTCACTTATGGTAGATCCACACCAATCATGGTTGATTAAAAGGATAACGTTCAATTATATTAGTCATAAGAAATTAAGGTAAGCGTTTTGTGCCTCAGGTTATTCATCATTAGATTATATATTTTAAAATAGTTCTATACCCACGTTTAGGGTATTTCATGTTATGAAATTAAATTTTTTTATTACCTATTATTGTTTGGTTGATTGATTAAATGTAGTATCATATTAATTAGGGTAAATACCTGGTAATGAGAGAAAACTTCAGTGTGTTTCCTTTGATTGACCTTTTATGGCCATTTGGTCTAGGTTTCTTATTAGGCTTTCCTTGTTTTCTATGACTTATTTTTTATGATGGAGTTACTGATTATATGAGATACTTGTGATATGCATCGTGGAAGTTTGACCAAGTAGAATTTTACTGTGAGAGATTCCAATGGTTGGGTAATTTATTTATGATTTATTATTATGTTGACCAAGAGGTATTGACTATGAGAGCTACCAGGGGGTCATCGACCAGTGGTTTTAGACTATGAGAGCTGCCCAAGTGGTCGATTATAATTTATTAATGATATGTTGTCCAATGGGTAATTACAATGAATGCTTCCCATGTAATCATTGTTAAAGGATTAGTTCTATGATATACCAAAGGGGTGAGGCTGTGAGAACATTCCACAGGGTTATCATTAAATATATTCTTTTTATGTTATTCTAGGGGGATTATACTGTGATAACATTTCCAAATGGTCGTTA
Organism: Viscum album; assembly: GCA_963277665.1. NCBI lineage: Eukaryota > Viridiplantae > Streptophyta > Magnoliopsida > Santalales > Viscaceae > Viscum > Viscum album. The sequence continues at coordinate 163,968,750 of OY728165.1, read as the reverse complement.
TTGAATAATTGAATGATTGTGATGATTCGGTCAAGCCAATGTACAAGATCAGACCCGATCTAACTTGATTTTTTTAGATGGTCATTTGATACATATGCTTTTTTACATTCTCATCTGATAAGGATCATAGGCTAGATCCTAAGGTTTATATTTTTAATCATATTGAATAAAAAAGGTAAATGACTGAATTTTAAAACTGTATGATTGGTTAATTTTGAGTACTTCCATGTTTATTTCAACAATATGTAATATTACCATCTATATATATATTCCATGATAGATAGGAATTGGTATTTTGGTGGTTTCTTACTAGGATTCACCTCACACATTGTTTGGTTAAGATTTTACAACAAAAAAGAATCAATGATTGTAAGTATGGATAAGCGAATGTTCACATCTACATCAGCCACATGATTGTGAATGGAGAAAGAGATAATAAGACCAAGCTATGGGTTTTGATGCTTTTAGTGTTTACTATTTATTTTTTATATTGGTTTCTATGTTTCTTTAATGTATTTTGACTTGATCGGTTATTCTCTTAGAGACATATTATATGAATCATATATATACATTGTGCCTTCTCATGAATTTACTTTCAGTATTCCATTATCTATTTACGTTGTATGGTATTAAATCTTCTAATATTATTTACTTTTGGTTATCCACTATGTATACTATACCAATGAGGGCATAGTTTCTCCATTATAACACCTTGGCCCTCAATACTTGTCGGCACCCTCTGGAGTTTGGGGAAATGCGGTTGAGGTTATGTGACCAACCGCATTCGGGGAAACTTTGGGCGGCACCCAGATATGGGATATTACAATTTTATTATATTAAATCCACAACCAATATCTATCTCCTCTGCCCAAAAATGGGAAATGAAATATTCTACTATGTTTATGGTGGACTACTACTTCACAGAACGATGGTATTCTTTTTTCATCACTACCCCTCACAACTTGATATAATGATGAATTTAATGTTCATATAATATATATATATATATACCTAATATTATTATACTTATAAATATTTAAAATCTCTAATAAATTTTTAACTTCTAGCCCATTGGTTACCAATACAATCACCCTTGTTTACGGTAGACTTCTGCCAAAAATTCTAATTTGATGTGTTTTTCTATTTTCATCTTAATTTGATGGGAATAAGGATATAGTTAATGAATATATATTATAATACAAAAATAAAAATAGCTATATAATTCATATATATCATATACCTTATTACATTCAATTATGTGGAGGATATGATCATTTCGCTCGCGTGCATGACAGACTACAGCCTAGCAATGCAATGTTTTTCATTTTTCAAAAATGCATTGAATGGAAGGTAATAAGGTTATTTTTAATAAATTATATATATATATATATTAATGTTAAATGGAAGGATATTTATATTTTTACTTTTTTTGTTGCTATCTATAAATAATGGAAATAATGTTCATGCGTATGTATGACGTACCATCTTGATGAAGGATGTATTTCATTTTTTATCTCTATATTTTATAGATTAGTCTAAATAAATTTATAAGGAAAATATTTTAAATTTAGTATATGATGGGTCCATGAATAATTTAAAAGGATAAGAAATACTAAATTAAAACATGCCTGAAAAACTATGCTATTATTGCCTGAAACATAATTCTAACAAACAATTATTGATAAACTGGTAATAAAAGGTCATAAGTAAATCATATATTGAATGATCATTTAAATAATGGTCTTATAATTTATATATTATAAAATAATATTTGTTATATATGAGTTTCGAAAATGTAATAATGAATTAATTACTTAACATAAGGGACTTCCACCTCGGTATTATTTTCTCAAAGAGAATTTTCATATTCATTACTTGTTTATTTTATGTGGTTTATATAATACCCATAACATAAATTTATGATTATTATCATGCTAATTTTGGAAATTTACATATCAAATTTTGGATATCTCTTTTATTTGGTTTATTGTTCAAATCGTTCCGAAGAAGTAAGGTATTTTTTTATCACTTTGTCTTATTTGGGACATATGTTATGATATGCACCTATGTTCTATTATAAGTTTTATGTAAAGCCTCATTGACATGTTATTTCTTGAATCTTATTATATTAATTATATTTAATTATTCCTTGCATGTTAATAATTAATTGGTATCATAATTCAAATGTAACCAACATTGTAATTTTTGATGTCTTGATCTCATTATTTATCAGGATTGTCTATAATAACTGATTTTGATGATGAATTATTACGATCTATATCTTTACAAACTCCAGAAATTTATTATCCTCTAGTTATGTCCTGATAATTCATGTTTTACCATATTTTTCCTCTCTTTATGCACTCATGTTTATAAAAAAACGTTTTTAAAGAAACTTGAATTTATTTTCTTTCTCAGTTGAAAACCCTTTTCGATTTGAAAACCATCGATTATAAAAATGTTTTCAAAAATATATTAAATTTTTTCTAGGTTTTTTAATTTAATTCAAAAAAATTCATGATTTTTTTTAAAAAATAATATATGAAAATTCATTTATTTTTTATAAAAACACCCATTTGGATTTTAATAAAAATGTTAAAGTAATTTTTTTCCATATTTTTCCACCATCAAGAATATTTAATGTTTTAAATACTACATTATATGTTCCTATGGTTATTTTCAATCAAAATGATTTTGATTTTCATTTAAAATATTATTTTCATTATGGTCATGATATCTTTGAGATGAATTTTTTTAAATTATTTATAATGATTCAGGTATTTCATTAATGTATTTTTCCAAATAAATTTATTTACAAAACATTTTTTTTTATTTTTTTCATCATAAAAACTAATAAAAAAATAGATTTTTTTGGAAATGTTTAAAATTTCATTTTAATGACCCCATTATAATTTGTACTAGTTATTTTCAAATAATATTATATAAAAAATACTTTATATATTTAAATATGTTGGATGGTGATTTTCAAATAAATTTTATTTTACTCAAGAAATGTTCTAAGTGGTTTAACTTTCTAATTAATTTTCTTTCTAAGATGAAATACTTTATGTAACATAATATTTACTATGTATATGACCCAATGATACCATATTTATTCATTCCATATATAGTTTATGTTAATGATGATTATTTTTTTAAAATCCATTCCTCATTCATGGGTTAAAAAAGATAAAATACACATGAAAACTGCTTATTTTCCATGGCTTATGATTAAATGATTATAAATACTAATTATTTTACTGTTGTTATGCTATGATGTTTGTGAAACCAATTTATCATCATGGTTTTTTATTTGATGAATGTTTTATGATCTTATGGAATGTGGATATATGATTTTAATTATGTGATTGGTGGGATCTATATATCCCTTCAATGTAATGGGTAATGATTAATTTTATATGAGCCCATGGGGGTACACATGAGGTTATCCCAATATAAAAAATGGTACAAGGGAGGTTATATAAATCTGAAAATTGGGTACATTAAAGTTTATCCCAAGCCCAATGAATTTAAAGACGTTGTTATCTTAATCCTAACATGTTATAAATGTATTACTGGATAGATCTGACAGAAGATTTTCTATGATTATATGTGTGACACAACTCAATATCTTATAATAATATTATGGTCTCATAAATCATGTTATTTTATTTTATTATTATTTAGGTCATATGAAGAACCATTATTTATTCCATGAATCAATATTTTGATCTATGATCTTCAAGGTATGGTTTTTATATATTAAGATATTTTTATAAAACTCATATTTTTGCATTATGTTTATGTACATCCCTTGTTAAACCTGCTATTAAAATTAGAACACCATTTCATATGTCTATTTTCCTAAATAATGATGATAGGTGTTACCTATCATATGTCTAAGGTGAGTTCTATTTAAGATAAACTATGTGGGAGATGATTTTAAAATATAATGAATGTGTTTTTTTATTTACATTTTTTCAAAGGCACTCTACATTTATGATCCCTGAGAATGTGTTTTTGTAATTTAAAGGATATTCATCTAAAAATATTAAACATATATGTATGAAATTTTTGGGTTTTTATAGTTGGTATTTGTTGAATTGTGTAGTTAGCCTCTGGTAATTAGGATGATGAAACATTAATGAGTTCCAAAAAGATATTTGTATGTATTAGTTTAAGGAAACTTTTAGTTATAGGAAAATATACTAGAATATTGTTGAATGATATAGTTGGTGGTCTCTATTAAAATACATACCTTTGTAGATACTCTATGTGGATTTAACTCCAGAATGGTAGTATTATGGTGTAATAATTATGAATAGGGTGCATTAGGATAGACTTGATCATCACCTACTACATGAAAATGGGTCGTGTTGCACACCATATTTCATACTCTAGGGGGATAGGCTTGGGTATTTCAAAAACTCTTTATAAATAATCATGAAGGATTTAAAGATATTATTAGCATAAATTTCTTAGGTCAAACCAACAGTTTCATAGTTGGAAAACAATATTTCATGATTTCGGAATCTGAGAAGTGTTTTTCCACTAATAATAATGCCACTAACAAAATGATTTTTTTTATTAAAATTAAGGGACATGAAGGAACTTGGATAAAAAGTAATTTTATAATAAATTTGATTATGATAATATTGGGATGATGAACGGAGAAAATGATATTGAGATTCTTCCTTATTAGTTATCGAGATATATGATTAGAAATATTCACCTTAATCAACCATTAGACTCACCAAAGAATATATTGATAGATTGTTTTGAGAATCCATGTGGTGGATACCGTATATGTAAGAATATGATGTTTCTTATAGGTCTTTAATTTGGGAGTAGTCACTCATGGGAATTATTTAATGGAACAGAGTGATGTTTAATGCATGGATAAGAAGGTCTAAAATAAATTAATTTACAAGGAAAATATAAAATGTATACATATTAAATGGAAGAGAATATTAGTCTCCCTAATTTATATTCAATGGATAAATGTTTTATATGTTCAATATATATGAATTATGAAAATTGATTCCCTATGAGGAAAGAATAAGAGGAGGATTAAAAAGGATAAATGAGTAATGTTTTTCCCCTTGATTATGAAGAGAGTACAAATGAAATTGTAGAGGAATAAACTATTAAGATATTAGTTAATTAATCCATGTTGATGGTATAATAATTTAGTATAATGATGGTAGTTTGTGTTTATTATTATTCCTGAATTATATAAATCATGAAATATATATAATAATTTTAATGTTGGAGTTTTCCACTAAGGAATTTGAAGAATATGTTGAATGTTATTGATTCCCTATAAAATTTATTTATTTCAAAGGGGAAATTTCATAAAAAATACATGATTATGGTATGAAAACCTTACTATGTTCTTGATTTTTTGAAATTGGGGTTTATTTTTGAAAAATATATAACTGATATATAAAATTTAAACTAGATAATATTTATGACCCTAAAATTGATTAATGATTTATCAATAAAGTGGTATATATTATCAGTGACATATTTTACATTATTTTTGGATTTATGAAATATATAAAATGATATGTGGTTTTATTTAATTAAGGAGAAATAATTAATATTTTAATTGAGGTTTTATATTAATTATTTTTATTTCTTTCATTAGAAAAATAAATGACCAAGGTATTCACAAATATATTATGTGACAATTATGAGATACTTAGTGATATTTGTTGGATTAATGTATATATTATTTAATGAAATTTAGTATCCGTTTTTATAATTTTTCTCATTTTAATATGTTCATAATGATAACCATTCATTGAATTCGTTGTGTTAAACATTGGATGAGGTTTTAGCGATTAATATTTTTTCACCAAATGAAGAGTCATAAAAATTGGACAAATAGTTGTTTTCAATTTTTGAGTTATATATAGTGTTTGAGTAAATGAGAAATAATTATTATAGGGATATTATTTGATTTTAGTTCTTTAGGAATGAAATAAATTATCTCTTAGAGTAAGGAATTAGTTGGATACATGATTAATGAACAACTAAATGGTTATATTGTGATTATGTATGTATAATTTCTTATAAAAATTCATAAAATTTAGGAAAAAAATTCTTAAAACTATAATGTTACCATAATATATTATTTTGGGTGAAACAATGGTCTTTACACTCAACAATGACATGTGTATTTTTGCACTTCAATTGTTTACATCAGTTACATTCTTATGATCAATGAACTCTATAACTCTCCATTATTATTTAAAATATTCTTATATTTATATATAATCATTCCCTCCAAAGATATTATATTTGGAAACCCATTTATGTGTTATTCAAGATAACCCTATAAATTTAGTTTCCCTATTATTATGATGATGTATTATTGAATCTTTTTACAATTAGGTTATTCCATGAAGGAATTATGAAATGTAAAGCCCACCGAGCAATAATTAAAATTTTGATGACACAATTTTTATGAAGGGGTAGAATATAAAAACTTGATATTTTATGAAATATATTATTTCAATAATTATAGTTTCATTTATTACTTTTGTTATACAAAACAATGAGCTTTATCAAAACACGATATACTATTAAAAAATTATAATTTAATACAATTATTACCAGGTAAGAATTGGAATGGTGGGTATGAATATTATTAAATTATTTATAAAAATATATTATTTACACATGTATATAAAATGTATTCTTTGGTAACTAATGAATTATAAATGAAAATAACAACCATGTGAAAATAAAAGATTTTTTTTTGAAAAACTTTTTTCATGCGAAAGAACTTATTAACCATATTAAATTAAAAAATTAGATGAATTATTTTACTAATATTTATATTATATATTCCAAATTATTTTTAAAATTAATAAATTTTTTATAGAATAATGGTAAGAAAAAAAATCAAATTCTACGCCTAAAAAATTATTTTTCAAAAAACACCTTTTTTTCATTTTAGAAACAGATTATAAAACTAATTTCTCAAAAATTATAAATTTAATCTGGGAAAAAGAAATTTATTTTAGAAATAACCTTTTGGAAAATTATATTATTATGGATATTTGTGACTTTTCTAGGATAATAATGTTTTCAATAAAAAGTGAAAAATTCATGTTTTTATTAAGAACTGTCATTTCATTTAAAGAATTTCAAATCATTCAAATAGTTTTCAGATGGTTATAAAAGTAATATAAGTTCAATATTTTAACTGTTAATACAATTTATTTCATTTTATTTTTCTACATAATTAATTTTTATTTAAAAAGCATTTAAACTTTTGAACATTTCCTCTATGGAAAACAACTTTCTCATTACACCCATGGGTGTAATTTTATGTAATTTTTTTTATCTAAACGAGTTTAATATTAAAAAATATGAATTAACTTTTTATAATAATAATATTTTATGTTATACAATCTGGTAAATTGAATTATTCTCCAAAATAAATTGTAAAATTAGTAAAAACTTATATACATTGGTTATAGTAAAAACAAGTTTTTTAGAGGTTCAAATAAATAAATAAGGGGTAAAATGACCTATATGTTTGATAAAAACACATTAATGGACATATTTATACCTTATGACCTCTAATTATACATAACGAACCATTATTTATAATTTTTCATGTGAAAAACATTGTTCAAGATTATTCTTAACAAGGATTACAAGTATGTCCTCTCTACCTGTAATGACCCAAAGATTTTCAATAGAAATTCCTTTCTTAAAATTATGTCATAAAATCCCATGAAAACAAAAAATAATACACTATTAAGTTCTAAGTGACCTTTAATCATAATTTTTTCCTTTTATGTTTGATGTTTCAAAATTCTGACAAACATGGTTGTGTTCAAGACAATTTTTGGGGTCCAGTAAGAAAAACATAATTTTTGGTGAATAGTAACCTACCATGTGAATAGTAACCTACCATTATAAATAGTAGTACTAATTTTATGAATACTAAATCTTCCAAACAAGAGTAACCTTACCCATGAATAATTTAATAAAATTTACGCATCTTAGAAAGTGACATTTGACCATAGTAAACATTTTGATATTTTTGTAAGTTATAAATAATTAATTATCATTATTTAAATAATGTAAAAGAATTGTATTTCATTAAAATGTGTTCATAAATTAGAAAATATATTTCTCATAGTTTTTAGATAATATTATAAGACCCTACATAATTTTTGAAAGCCTTATAAAATCAGTTATAATTTTTAAAACTATATTTTTCATGTAAATTATGATTTTAATTATATATTAAATTATTCATATTATAAAAATTATTTTTGAAAAATTTATTTCATTTTTGGGTTCTACATTTAATAAAATGGTCAAGGTAAATTTTTTTGATTTTATTGAAATACTTCATTTTTCAGGTGAATAGTAGAAATACAGTTTTTTCACATAACCATCGTATCCTAAATTGCTTCATTAATGATGTAATGATGACATAAACATTATAGAACATTATATTTGGAAAAATTATATTTAGTTTCATAAATGGTTCCTTACAATACAATAGACGAAAATTTTAAACCTACTATGAACTTTTCAAAAGCCTAAAGTCAAAAGGTTATATCTTAAAGTGTCTTTTTTTCTTTTTCTCACTTTCCTTTTAAGAAAGTAATGAATTAAAATTACAAAGATGATTTAAAGCCTAAAAAGAATTATATTATATAAATATATGATTTATTATGTCAAAAAACTACTATTATATGTCTAACATTTGATATATTATTTCTTTTAATATTTTAATCTAAAAACACCTCCCTCCCCAGGTATAAATAATCCCTCCCCCTCCCCTTGCCAAACCAAACCTCTAAAGATTAATTAATTATCTAAAATACAGAAAATAATCTTCCCTAGCCCCTCCTCCACATCCAAGTGCTTCTGGACTCATCAAAAGACCAAGCTTGGGCCCCTTAAGGAGGATCTCCAGAGGAGGATTTAAGAGGTAATTTCTCTTCCTCTTTCCAGTAATTCCCATTCAATTTCAAGTCATTTTCATATTCTCTCCCAAACTATCATTGTTAAAATTGTATGATGAATCCTGTATCATACATATAACGAATTTTTATGATACTAATGAGATATTATAACATCTAACCCCCTTCTCCTCATCCTTTTATTTTTTAATAGAAAACGTTGTTCGAAAGGTGGTAATCTATCACCCTCAAGAACGACATGATTTATTTTTCCATTTCTACTTAAAGATATGATCATAAAAACATTTTAATTGTTGAAACAGAATATAATATATGTATTATGTACTATTTTATGATCTATTACTATCTTATGTACATATTACTACATGAGTAAACAAAACAAGTTCGTTGTGGTTGAAAAACCGCCCAAATTAACCCAAACGATCATCATTAAATTCCTATCTAATGATTCATCGACATGGTATCAAATTTACTTCATATTAAGATCAATTTAACTTCTAGAATATTATTAATAACATTTAATATATGTTCTGGATGTTTACCCATGTTCTATAGAAACTTCAATTCATGATTACATGTGAACCACCCATGAAAACCCATAAAAATGAGCATCCCCAAACTATGTTTATAAACTCTATACGTCATCCAAAAGAACATAAAATCACATAATGAAACCATAATGAACCCTATTAATGTATAAAAGGTTCTATAATTTAGAATTAATTAATATAATGTCATTATACAGGACAATGAAGGGAAGGAAGCGTTCAGATACAAGGTAATGGGAAAATCTCGAACCCAATTTTCTTCCTTCAGGTTCTCCCTCTTTCACTCCAATTTAGTATGGTCACTTCTTAAAAATAATTTTTTCTTCATTATCATAACTTTTCTGGGATATACATGTTTTCAACATATGTTTACATCAATCAAAATGTTTCTTAAAAGAACAATTCTTTTAAGAACTCAACCTTTTACCCCTCATTCATGGTTAATGGTTTTGGTATCAAGTATGTTGTTCCATTTTTTATTTGGGAACCCAATGTTTATAAATGTATTCTTATAAAATGAAACTCATTTCATAACACATATTATTTATGTTAATTATAGATATATGTTCTATGTGGCATCCATGATAATGAAAATATTATGAGGTTACGGGTGCACCCTGAATAATATACTGCAATATGAATGTTTGAATGTGACAGGTGTGCCTGGAATTATATATAACTCCAATTTTTTGGGTATAATGATGAATATCATGAGTAAATTTTAAATTATTTGGAAAAGATGCAATATTTTTTCAAAAGTATGTGTGGTAGTTAACCACTAAGACAAGATGTTACATTTTTATGGATTTCCACATTTCAAGTCTCTTATTAATGATTCATCTCATGATTCTTTGCACATGTTATGAATATGATCAACCCATGCTATATTTTTCTTATCTATCCACTTACTGGGATTCTAGATCACCCCATTTGATGTATATCTTAAGGTGGATACACGTACTAATAATAGGTCAAGTTCTAATAAGAAACTATAATAGAAGAAATGAAAAAAAAGGGTTTATTCTTGATGTTGTAATTGTTATGTATGGTCCTAGTTTTCCCAAGACACTAAACCATCAAATCCTCTATGTTTAATAAAATTATGTTATGTATCATTAAAATGATGTGATTGTAATGTATAAAAATGTTGGTTCGTTATAGTTGGTATCAGTGGAAAAGTTTAGTTAATTTGGGAATTAGGATTAGTGAACCCTAGAGAAAACCTCAAGCATGAGTCTAAGTACAAATATGCACACAAGAATATTTACATAGGGATCCCATATGTTATGATTTATTTAAATGAAAATTTTATTCATGAATTGTTGACTTTTGTTTTGTTCTATCCTTTTCTATTTTAGAAAATGTTGGGAACTGGGATAAACCATGCCAACAACTTGTGCGAAGGCCAATGCAAGGATTTCCCGAAAAAACTCCCTAATAATTTGGAAGGTGGAGTTCAAAACATCATGTATAAGCTTAACCAATTGGCATAGGTTATGAAAAATAACCATGATATTGGGGAACTTACCCCTTCACCATAGAGAGAGTAGTCGGTTATCGAATGTTTTATGCGGTAAACGACCACAGGAGTTTAGTGGATCTTCTGATCCACTAGTTGCAGAACAGTGGGTCAAATCCATGGATAAGATCTTTTCTTTTTCATCACTCTTCTATGATGTAAGAGGTGATAGTATCCATTTATCGTCTAAATGGAGAGGCCAATCAATGGTGGGATATGATTATGAACACCAATCCAATGGAGGAAATTGAAGAGATTGAATATGAAGACTTTAAGATAATGTTTCTTAATAAGTATTTCCCATGGACTCTTCGTACGAAGATGGAGAGCGAATTCATTCAGCTTATGAAAAAAGAAGGAGAATATATCACAACCTAGAAATAAAATGTCACAAGGATTTCAAGGTACGCTTAGGGTATTATTATCAGAAATGATAACAAAACTGATAGATTCATTAGTAGATTAAGACCACACCTTCAAAAGGATCTTGCAATTCGAGACTTTGGGAGTTATGAAGATGTTGTTCGGTGTGATCACAAAGTGGAGATGAAGTTTATAGAATGGTCCCATGGCTATGGTGATAATAAAAAAATCTGTAGTTTCAAGCCGGTGGATCTAATGACAAAGGTGGGATGAAAAATCAACAACCCACATGCCAAAAATGTTGGAATTTTCACCCTGGGAACTAAGTCAAAGGGACGGGGAAATTATTCAAGTGTGGGAAAGAAGGAAACCTAGCTCAAGAGTGTTGGAAGGACATAAAAATGAAGGATAATGTAGTAGAATAAAGGAGAGAACCACCCATGGTTCAATGCTACAACTTTAGGTAGCTAGGGAACTATGCAAGTCAGTGCACTAATCCTTGAGTTCTCCAGGGTAATCAGAGTTAGTAGCCACCAAAGCCAATTAAACAAGGGAAGTCTTATTCCATCACTACTGCGGATGTGGAGCATGATAATTAAGTCATACATGGTACACTTCCTATTCAATCAATGACGAAAAAAGTCTTGTTTGATTATGGTTCTTCACATTCCATTATATCTTGCTTGTTTTCTACAACTATGGAATCATATCCCAAAAACCTTGAAGTAGTGATATCTGTAAAAACACCATGGGGTAAAATCTTTGCAACCCAAGTGTTTGACTCTTCTTCTATTGCTGTATGTGGGAAGATTCTTCCAGAGAATCTCATAATACTTCCCATGGTGGAATTCCACATTATAATGATAATGTATTGGATCTCTTTATATAGAGCACATGTCAACTTTTGAGAAAAGGAAATATCTTTTCATATTCCTAACCATCCCATGATCCTCTAAAAATTCTTGGAAGATCATAAATCTCCTTCAAAAAGTCCTTCATCTTTGTGGATATTGATTCCCTTGGAAGAAGCATACCTCCCGCAAATGGTTGGGTCGAAGGATAGTTCTAACATTGTTGAGATGTCGATCGTAAGGGAATACGACGATCTATTTCCCAATTATTTACCTGGAATTTCCCTAGATCGTGAGGTAGAGTTATCAATTGAACTCATACCCAGAGATACTCCTATCTCAATGTGTCCCTATAGGATGGAGCATATCGAACTAGAGGAGTTAAATAAAAAGCTACAAGAGAATCTGGACAAAGGGTTTATACACCCTATTGCATCACCATGAGGTGAAATAGTGCTCTTTGTAAAGAAGAAGGATGGAACAATGATGTTGTGTATGGATTATCAGGAACTCAACAAGATCACCATAAATAATAATTATCATATCCTAAGTATTGATGAATTTTTCTACCAGTTAAGAGGAGCTCAATACTTCTCAATGTTGTATCACCGTTCTTCATATCATCAGGTAAAGGTGAAGAAGGAAAATATTCAAGAGACTTCCTTCTGTACAAGGTATGGGAAGTATGAGTTTTTGGTGATGCCCTTCGGACATACTAATGCCCCTGAAATCTTCATGGATTTGATGAATATATTCTTTAGAAATTACCTTGAAAAATATGTGGAAGTGTTTATTGATGATATTATCATCGACTCCAAGAGTAAGGAGGAACATAAAGATCATCTAAGACTTGTGCTGGAGACATTGATAAATGAGAAGTTGTATGCAAAGTTCAGAAAGTGTGACTTTTGGGTGAATCAAGTCACGTTCTGGGGACATGTGATCACAAGTGAAAGAATTTATTTGGATCCTTAAAAAAATTCGATTGAAGAATGGCTAAGGCCCTCTAGTGTCACAGAAATATCTATTTTTCAAGGATTAACTGGGTACTATCGACGTTTTGTGATTAACTTATCTCGATTTTCCATCCCACTAGCAATGTTAACAAGGAAAGGGATAAAGTATGTCTAGACGGAAGAATGTTATGGTAGATTAAAGGATCTAAAGATAAGGATTATCACTCCCCCTTTACTCACACTACCAAAATTTAGAGAATATTTTGTGATATACAATGACTCTTAAAAGAAATTCTTGGGTTGCGTACTATTTCCAAATTATAATGTGATAGCCTACGCTTTCATGATAGTTGAAGATCCTTGAGCAGAATTACACGATGCATGATCTAGAGCTGGCAGCTATGATTTTTTCCCTGAATATCTGCCATCACTACCTTTGTGGTGAGAAGTGTGACATATACACCGACCATAAGAGCCTAAAGTATATATTCACACTAAAGGAGCTCCAAATGCATCAAAATAGATGGTTAGAGGTAATCAAGGATTAAAATTTCTCTATTCTCTACCATCATTGAAGGGCGAACAAGGTAGCTGATTCTCTAAGCATAAAAGAACCTGCTACTCTATTGATGTTACAGATTGAGAAAAACCCAATCTTCTTAGATATGCAAAGGATGGATTTGTAAATCATAATGTCCTGGGATACATACTAACTTCCCCAATGATTGTGCAACCATCCATCCAATAGAATATTAATGAAGCACAAAGGGATGATGTTGTGATACAAAAGAGGGTGAATGCGGTAAAGGAAGGGAAGCTGCCCGAGTTCCATATCGATGACGATGGTGTGATTTGGTTTGGAATGCAGCTTTGTGTGCCTTCATCTCCCTGGACAGAGAAGGGGAAATTGTAAAATGCTCATAGATCACCATTTTCTATCCATCCTGACTGCACCAAGATGTATCTCGATCTCCAATAACACTTCTCGTGGGATAACATGAAAAAGGAGATCATGGAATACATCTCAAGGTGTTTGGTATGTCAGCAAGTTAAAGCAGAGTGACAAAAGTCCAAAGGGTTGATACAGCCATTGCCTATACCCATGTGGAAATGGAAAAATGTTACAATGGACTTTTTCATGGGTCTCTCAAAGACATCAAATATAAATAATGCGATATGGGTTAAGGTTGATCGACTCACCATGACTGCCCATTTTATCACTATTTGAGAAGATCTCTCATTTGAACAACTTGAAAAGTCATATGTGAAGGAAGTGGTGAGACTGCATGGTGTTCCACTCTCAATTATCTCTGACCATGATCCAAGGTTCACATCTAAATTCAGGAGGAGCCTTCAACATGCTATGAGTACTGAATTAAATTTCAGCATGGCCTATCACCCCCAAACCAATGGCAAATATGAAAGGACAATTTAAACACTTGAAGATATGCTAAGAGCCTGCTCACTAGAATTCAAAGGTGGATGGGATTGGCATCTCCCATTGATTGAGTTCTCATACAATAATAGCTTCCACTCGATTATTCTTATGAATCCATATGAAGATCTATATGGAAAGCGATGTAGAACTCCGACCTATTGGGATGAAGTTGGAGAAGGAAAACTAATTGGACCCGATCTTTTAGAATATATGATAGAAAAGGTTCAAGTCATCCAAAAACACATCAATGATTCTCAATGTCGGCAAAAGATCTATGCTGAAATCCATTGAAGGGATTTGGAGTTCAATGTTTGATATAATGTCTTCTTTCGAATATCACAATGGAAGAGAGTCATGCGATTTGGTAAGAAAAGAATGTTAAGCCCAAGGTACATTGGCCCCTTTGAAATACTTGACCGTATAGGAGTTGTGGCCTATAAACTCTCACTTCCACCGAATATGGCTCATGTTCATGATTTTTTCACATATCAATCTCGAGAAAGTACATACCTGATGCCTCACATGTACTAAACTCGAGGTGGTATAGCTGGAAGATGATCTCTCTTATGAAGAGCATCCAGTTGAGCATCTGAACCAGAGAGATAATGTTCTACACAACAAGACAAACCACCTTGTCAATGTGTTGTGGATGAACCATAAGTCTAATGAAGCTATATAGGAAGTAGAGGAGGTGATGAAGGAGAAGTACCCTCACCAGTTTGTGTAAAGTGAAATTTCAGGGGTGAAATTTCTTAAGGGTGGAAGAATGTAATGAACCAAATTTTTTAAATGGAAATTCCCTTCTTAAAAATATGTCATAAAAGCACTTGAATACACAACATAATGAATTACTAAGTGATAAGTGACCTATATACATAAATGTATCCCTTCTATGTTTGGAATTTCAAAAATCCAACATACACAGTTGTGTTAAGGATGATTTTTGGGGTCTAATAAGAAAAACATAATTTTTGGTGAATAGTAACCTACCCCTATGAATAGTAAGCTACCCTTATGAATATTAGTATGACCCTTATGAATAGTACATTATCCAAAAAATATTAACCTTAACCATAAATAATTAAATAAAATTTAGGCATCGTAGAAAGTGACAATTTGACCATAGTAAACGTTTCGGTATTTATGTAAGTAAAAAATAATTAATTATAATAATGTAATTAATTTAAAAGAAATTTTATTGTTTTAAAATGTGTTCATAAATTATAAAATCTATGTCTCCTTGAATTTTGATAATTTTATAATACCCTACGTAATTTTTGAAAGCATTATAAAAATAGTTTTCATTTTAAAAACTGTATTTTTCAAGTAAATTATGATTTTAATTAAATAATAAATTAGTCATATTTAGAAAATTATTTTTGAAAAATGAAATTCATTTTTGGATTCAACATGTTGAAAAATGGTTTGGGAGAAATTTTGGGATATTTTTGAAATACTTCAATTTTTAGATGAATAGTAAAAATACAGTTTTTCACATAACCGTTGTATCCTAAATTGAATCATTAATGATGTAATGATGAAATAAAAATTCTAGAACTTTAGATTCTTCCAAAAAAAAATTCATAAATGGTTCCTTAAGATATAATAAACTCAAATTTTAAACCTGAAAAAACATTCCAAAAGCCTAAAGTCAAAAGGTGAAATCTTAAAGTGTCTCTTTCCTTTTCTTTCACTTTCCTTTTAATAAAATAATGAATTCAAATAATAAAGACGATTTAATGCCTAAAACCAATTTTATTAAATTAATATATGATTTATTACTTCCAAAAACTACTATTAGAATTCGATGTTTTGATATATTATTTTATTTAATATTTTATACTAAAAACACATCCATCCTCATGTATAAATAATCACTCCCCCTCCCCTTGACAAACCACACATGTCAATATTCAAGAATTAACTAAGCTCCGCTCAAGAATATTTCCTAGCCCCTCCCTCATGTCCAAGAGCTTCCGGTATCATCAGAATACCAATCATAGGTCCCTTATGAAGGATCTTGAGAGGAGGATTCAAGAGATAATTTATCTTCATCTTTCCTTTAATTCCCTTTAAATTTCAAGTCATTTTCGTATTCTATCCCAACAAATCATTTTAAAAATGATATGGTGACTCCAGTATCCTAAATATACTGTACTTTTATCATTATAATGATATATTATTCCATCTAACCCACTTTTACTCTTCCTTTTATTTTTTTTAAAAAACGTTGTTCGTAAGGTGTTAATCTATCACATTCAAGAACAACATATTTTCTTTTTTCATTTCTACATACAGTTATGATCATGAATCCATTTTTATGGTTTAAACAGTATATTATATATTTATTATGACATATTTTATGTTTTACAACTATCTTATGTACATAATACTAAATGAGTAAACAAAACAAGTTCGTTGTGGTTGGAAAACCGCCCAAATTAACCGAAACGATCATCATTAAATTCCTATCTAATGATTCATCCACATGGTATAAAATTTAATTAATGTTAATATAATTTTAATTTTTGTAATATAAATAATAAAATGTAATAAATGTTCTAGATTTTTACCCATCTCCTACAAAAACTTCAATTCATGAATACATGTGAACCACCCAAGAAAAACCATAAAAACGAATATCCCTGAAAAATGTTTTTAGACTCTATATGTCATCAAAAGGAAAATAAAATGACATAATGAAACCAGAATGAACCATATTCATGATTAAAAGGTTTTGGAATTTAAAATTAATGAATATAATGTCTTTATACAAGAAATTAAATAGAAGGAAGCGTTTAGATACAAGGTAAATGGAAAATCTCAAACCAAATTTTCTTTCTTCGGGTTCTCCCTCTTTCACTCAAATATTGTATGTTCACTTCTTAAAAATAAATTTTTTTCATCATTATATTACCTTTTCTATGATATACACGTTTTCCACTAATGATCAAGTTAATAAATTAGTTTTCCAAAAGAACTCTTCTTTTATGAACTCAACTTTTACCTCTCATTCATGGTTGATGGTTCTTGTATCAAGTATAGTGTTCCCTCTTCCTTTTGGGAACCCAATTTTCATTAATGTATTTTTATGATATTAAACCCATTCTTTACCATGGGATAGTTATGTTCATTATTGTTATATGTTATAGGTGGAACACATGATAATGATAATATTATGAGGTGACAGGTGCGCCCAGAATTATATTACGCAATATGAATGTTTGAATGTGACGGGTCCGCTTAGAATTATACAGCGCTCCAATGCATTGGGTAAAGAGACGGATCTCATGATTAAATTTGAAATGATTTGGAAAAGATTATAACTTTGTTCACATGTATGTGTGGAAGTGATCCACTAAGACATGATGTTTCATTTTTATGTATTGCCACATTTCAAGTCTCTTATTAATGCTTCCTCTCATGATTCTTTGCTTACGTTATTAATATTCTCACCCCATTCTATATTGTTCTTATCTATCCTCTTATTGGGCATCTATATCACCCATTTTGATGTATATCCTTAGGTGGATACATGTACTAAGGAGAGTTTAATTTCCAATAAGAATCTATAGAAGAATAAATGAACAAAAAAGTTTATGCTCAATGTTGTAATTGTTATGTATATTCCTAGTTTTCCCAAGACATTAAAGCATTGGACCTTCTAGGAATAATAATTTTAGGTTTTTTATCTTTAAAATGATGTAATAGTAATGTAAGAAAATGTTGGGTCATTATACTACCAAATATAAAAGTTCACCCCTCTACCCTCTTCTTAACACATAAAAAGTTTTTGTTTTAGAATATAAATTACCAAATATATTGTATAATTACCTACATGAACACTAGAGTTCCTACATTTATTTTTAGTCTCTCCAATAAAGTCATTTTGTCTAAACCAAAAGAGGCTCTCCAAACAAGAGGTAAAATTCTTAAACATGTGTATTTGTTTTATTTATTATTAAAACTGCATTAATATTAATAAACAATGATTATATAATAAAAAAAATATGTCCAAAAATATATAGAGATTTTATTAATTTAATGTAACAACATATATCAATCTCAATTCCCATAAAATGGGAAACGAACACTCAATCATGTATATGACAGACTACCACCCCACAAACTAATGTTATTCATTTCCAATCACCACCTCTAACTGATGATTATTAGGATGAATTTAATTAAAATTTAATATATATATATATGATATTATTATACTACAAATAGTATAATATAAAACCTACCTTTTGTCCACCCTAACTATTGGAAAAAAATAATGTCACTCGTGTGTATAGTAGACTACTGCCTCACGAACTGATGTGATGTGTTTTGTCATTTATATTTAAATTATATGGTAATAAGGATAGTCTTAATGAACATATATTTTATTTTTAAAATTAAAAGTACTCTTGAATATATATATTTCACATACATTATTTTAATTCCATCTGGTGGGGGATAAAATAACATCACTCATGTTTACCACAGACTACCACCTCACGAAGTGATGTTATTCATTTCTCACATACACTTCCAATGGAAGGTAATAATTATAAATTTAATAAATATTTATGATATAAATGACAAAATAATGATAATTTAATGTTAAATTATAATTTATCTTTATATTATCATATTCATTAAAAAAAATGAAGCATTGATCACGCATACAGATGACATACCATCTCCATGAATAGTGCAATGACTTATCCATCACTAAAATAATGGATTAATATAAATAAATGTATAATTAATATATATGAAATTTATATAATATTTAAAAATATTGATTTTATAGAACCATGATTAACGTAAATGGATAAAAAAACGCATTCAAAACATAAATAAAAAACAATTCACTAATTATCCGAAATTAAAATTTAACAATGAATTGTTAATAAATAGGTAATAAAATGTTATAAATAAATTTTATAAGTTATTATATGTAAAACTATGGTTAGATAATATAGTTAAAATAAAATTTTATTTATTATATAATATTTATTAAGATGTATGAAGAAATATGAGACTTATGTTAGAGACATCCATCTCAATTTTATTTTTTGGGAGACACATGACATATTCATCATGTGTTTCACTTATCTGATGTATATACTAACCATGAATGTATTTTATCTTTATTCTCATCAAAATTAATTTCTCTTACATATCTATTTTAGGATCACTATTTTATGGGTATTACAGTTCAATGGTTTCCAATGTGGTAAGGGTTTTTTCACAATTTATCTTCTTGGGGAAAGATGTTATGTTATGATGTTATCTTCTTTTATAAGAAGTATATATAGAACCTTTGAAATTTTATATCATGAATCTCAATAAATTATTTTTATTTGAATTTATTTTTATTTTATTCATTAATGGGCCTTATGACTCATATGTTACAATGGTTTCAAGGGTTTTATGTCATGATTTAATTGTTAATTAAGATTACATAAGATTATGGTTTGGATAATGAATTATAATTATCCATCTATTAAAAATTCAGGAATGTAATCATACTTTTTTTATATAATGGGAGTAATTATTTTTAATTTATTTTACATTATTTATGTTTTTATGACTCCAAAAAATGTATTTAAAGATAACTTACATTATTTCTATCTTCAATCGGAAACTCGAATTTTCCTTCCAAATCAATGTTTTGTAAAGAAAATTAAAAAATGTTTTAATGTTCCTATATGATTTATTAATGTCATTTTTACCCTTGTTTTTATTTATGAAACAATTAAATGGAATCATCATGTATTTAAAAAAATTAATTTTTGTGTTTTTTCTAAAAATGTGAAAGGTAATATAGATTTAACATGTACAACAGTTCCTCCTATCATAACCACTAAATTTTTTAAACATTAATTTATAAGATTAAATGGTTATTCATTAATAAAGGGATTTGGAAAATGATTTATATTTAAAAAAATTAATTTTTTAATGTGAAATGTAAATTATCATCAAGAAATGTTTTGAATAATTTTTAATTCCTATTTAATAATATTCTATTTTATACTCAAAGAAAAGTGTATGCAATTTTTTTATGAATTTTTTGATTTAAAAATTGAAATTAAAAGAAAAATTATTTTATACAAGAAAAAATTTATATGATATTTTGAATCCTCTGTTATATGAATTCTATTTTATTAGAATTGAAAATTATTTAAACAATACAATATCACTCCCCAGTTATAATAAAATTGATTTTCAAAGAAAATTTATGTTCCACAAGAATGGTTCAATGTGATTTTACGTTCAAAATCATTTTTAATCTAATATGAAATCCAATGATATTAATTATGATTTATTTGGGACACGATACAATAATAACATCTTTATTATTTCTCTAGATGTTTTATTTTTATGATAATTTTTTTGAAACCTTTTCCACTTCCGCATTTTATACAATGATAAAATGATTATAAATCCAACTTATTTTCCATATTCTATTATTGAATGATGAAATTATAATGAAACATGTTTCTTCTAGAGCGGTTATGCTATGATTTTTATGAATATAATTTCATTTCATGGGTTATGATATTATTAATGTAGTATGATACTGTGTAATAAGAACATATGATTCTCATTACATTATGGATGGAAACTATATCTCAATCTAATTCATTGGTTAATGATTAATATTATTTCTGATCAAAAGGTAAATGGGAGGTTATCCTAAGCTTGAAAGAGGATATATAGGATGTTATCCCAATCCCAAAATAGAGAACCTTTGAGGTTATCCCAATAATAAATGCAAATTAACATAAGTGGTTATCCAAAGCCTAATATGTTATAATTTTTTTATGGATATCCTTGACACAATATTTTTTATGATTATTTTTATGCCAAAAATCTATGTCTTAATCCAATATTATGCCCTCATGGCTCATTTGGATTGATTTAATTGTAATTTATTTCTTATAAACTACCAATATTTATTTCATGAATTAAGAATTTTAACTTTGATGTAGTGTATGGTTTTAAACTTTTATGATCATTTTTTCATTCCATTATAATCACATTATGTTTTTGTATTTCAGTTTCTTACCCTTGTCGAGCTTCTAGGATCATCCTTTATTATGTTTATTTTCTGCAACTTATGATGATAGGTATTACATGTGATATTTATAAGAAGGGTTCTATTTATGATGAACTATGTGGGAGATGTAACATGCATAGTTTTTGAACAGGTTGTTTTACAGGTAATTTTAATCATTTAGGATTTGATGGAAGTCTTGGGGGTTCAGAAAATCACCAGATAGTGGAAACATGGCATGGTAAATTTAAAAATATCTTTCCAAAAATCCCCACTGTGTATGTTTCTTTCTCAACATATAGTAGGGAGAGAAGGATCCGGGGATTACTTGAGGAATACATGACATGTAACTAGTTTACACATTGTAAACCTAATACATGATGTGTGACAACTATACAACATGTAATGTGTAGGAATTTTTTTTCTTAATGAAATAGGTGTCTCATTCCCCTTATTATTTTTACTTTTTCACACACGTAAGAGGTGGTCTCCAATGGGGGATTGTAGTAGACCAATCCCTTTACCTAATTTTTGAGGTATATTTTTCTTCCTAACACTGATATGAGCTCAATATATATCATTAGTATCATAGTCATAATTTATCCACTCATTATCCCTATCATCCTTGGTTATTTCACCATACAGTTTTCCAAATCCTTGTGATCTCATTTAACCTATTTTTAGAGTGTTCATCTAAAACAATGTCTCTTATTGATTTGGCTTGTGGTAGAGATAAATATTAGACGAGTGAGAACCTAGTTGTATAGGGTTGGTGGTGCATATATTTATCAATGATTTTATTGGTGTTTCATGTGTGTTCTCTATTTTCACCACATGGATGGTCCATGGGGGACCCTGATTAATCAATCTGTTGTATTTAAAATTATTTAATTGATAATGTAGGATGCATATATGAATGATCCTTCTACACTACACATTTTCATTCCACTTAATGGTAAAGGACTGTCCTGGGTAGTTTAGGGTGGGTAATTTAATTAAATTATACTTAATTATTTATATTTAGTGTTTGGTTCTATAATAACATAATCAAATTCACCTGAGTTTTGAAGAAATACTGATCACCAGGATTTACGAATGTTTGTTCATCAAATTCAGCATACCCTACGATACATGGGTGGTGTTGAGAACTAATTTAGGTGACATGGTCATTGGATTGTGGGGATGAATTATTCAATATTAGGTAGTGTCACCTATGATTATATGTAACACCCCATGATTTCATAGTACATTTTTTTCAATGTAATTCAATAACTTGTACTACACGCAACGCCGAGTTCTAGTACACCATGACTTACCTAAATAGCTGTTCAAAAGTGGTTATGAATAGAATTAACTAGATTTTTAACTTTATATAATTTTTATAATTTTATAATCTATATAATGTGTTTCTTTGACATAATGTAAGAACAGATTAATTTTTTTCGGATAAAATAAGTATTTTTCAAAAATTCAATTTTACCACCTTTTAATAGAGAAATTTTTTTAAATACAGTATTTGAAACTTTTATCTATTCAATTTGAAAAAATAAAATTCTTCTTTAGAATCGGGACATACGATTTTAGTTTCAATAAATTTTTGGTGTCTTTCTGATAACTTTCATATTTGGGTGAACAATGAAAAATAATATATTTTAACTGAAAACCACTTTATTAATAAAAATAATTTATATTGTTAAATTATAAATTTAATGTTTTTTAATTATAAATAGATTATATTTTAACCATTTAATCCAATTATGGTTATTGTAATTAATTTAACTTTTAAATTGAACATAAACAAGTATCAATATTTTGATAGTTAATATTTCTTAAAAATAAGTTTTTTGGTTTGGACAACAGGAATTAATTTTAAATTAATAAATGTAATTTCTATGTTTTTATTTTTGTAAAATAGACTTAATTTTTGGATTCAGATTATCAAAATTATCTTAGGGTGAATTTCTGGTACATTTCTGATAACTTCTAAAATTTTTTGGATAGTGAAAATTACTAAATTTTAATTAAACACAACTTTTTTAATCAAAATAATTAATAGTGATAAAGTATGCATTTGTGTTGTTTTAAATTATAATTAGATTATATTTTTACCGTTTAATAAAATTTTGTTCATTGGACATAATTTCCCATTTAAACTGCACATAAGCAAATGTCAATCTTTTGATAGATATTATATCTTAAAAACACGCTTTTTTGTTTTGACAACAAAAATTATTTTTAAATGAATTTCTACCACTTTCATGTTTTGAATTTAGAAAAATGGATTCCATATTTATAATTAAGATTTCCATATTGTGTAAATAGGTAACATTAATTTTTAGACAATATGAATAATTACTTTGGTTAATATTTTATTTACCATGGGTAAAGTGTATATCCGGTAAATAAGGGTAAAAAATAATAATACAATAATATTAAATTACCCTAAAACGTTTCATAACCCTATTGTATGATACATTCTGACCATGGTAATCTTGGGTCGATTTTGGGAACCCATGGAGCCATTTGTAAGTGAGAATTCCACTTTATATTAATTAAGTTAAAGAAAAAACAAAAATGACATAAGCATATATTTTTTAGTAATATAATTTTTACATAGTTCTATACATGTTATCTCTTAAAAAATAAAAATTAATTAGAAATATAAAAGGATTTACTATGTAATGGTATTTTATTACTAATTTTTAGACATTGAATTATTAAATTCATTTATGACACAATAATGATGCAGTATTCTCTTTTTTAATCAATGAATGAAATAATTGGTATTATAAATGTTAAAATAAATATAATTTGAAGTTTTGATTCCATATAAAAATTCTATAGTTTAATATAACAATTTATTATTTATTAAATTATTTTTTACAATGAATAATGTTTTGAAGACTTCAACAAAATCATTTAATAAATAGTGTCAAAATTTACTTAAAAGAGTTTTTTAAAAAAAATATTATATTATCAAGTGATATAATATTCCTGAAATTCTATGTTTCGTCCATATTACCTATATAATGATATATTTATCCTTAATGAACCACATGGGGTTCTCTTGAAGTTTATGGTATGTTTATTAACCATATAATATTAAAATACAAAGACACATGGTATATGTCAAACTATTTAACTAAGAGTTAAATCTAATAGATATGGTTAATATAGTGACCCAAACCTGTCTAAAACCTATTAATTGGGTAGTTTCCAACTCATACCCAAATAATCCATTAAATAATCCTTTTTTAGCCATTAGAAAACGAAAATAATTTTGCTATAAATTAATATTTCTAGCTTTTCCTAAGGTGCCACTCACCCCTTTTATAAAAGGAAACTCCCCTTTCTATGTAATTAACACCTTCAAATCCATTTAGATCAGCCAAACCCTTCCCAAATATCCTCTCAAAATCCCTCAAATAATTCTATAGGCCTTACTTTAGTCATAAATACTACCTATGGAGCCCTCTTGATCAAATCAAAAGGAAAAACCCGAAGAAGAGGTAAATATTTCATCACCTCATTCAAGTTCCGTTTTTCTTCCACTTGCATTTTTTTGTTATTTCAATTATAAAACAATATCTTCAGTATCTTTTATATACAATGATATTATTATAAATATGGTACAACCAAATTAACTATTCTATCCATCCTTTGAAAGATATGTCACTATACGTGCGTACGTACAACTTACCGTCTCCACGTTGTGGTGTAAATGTTATTCAATAAATTATTATTTGGATGGGTGTAATAATGATGTGTAACGATTGTAAATAATAAATATAACATGATAATGATTAGGTATATATGATATATCATCCAATTTTATTTTATTTTAATATCAAAATAATGATATTGTCACTCGTGCGTACGTACAGATTACCGTCTCCAAAAACGCGATGAGATTCATTCCACATCGTATCCATTCAAGAATAAGTTTGCTTTGATGGTTAAAAATAATTATTTTGGACTTTATATCATTCTGGATATGAATAATATACAACCTATCCATACCACACACAACATATGCAATGAAACATATATAAGAATATGAGTAAGTGAACACCCAAAATGATGATAATACTAAAATATTATTAAAAAAGAAATATTAGAAGATCATATATGATATTATATTTATGTATATGATTCTTTTATAATTTAATAAAAATTATTTTACTATTATATACGAGCTTAAACTACCCTAAACCATGAAAAATTAAAAGCTAAGGGTTTATTTTACAATTCTTCATTATCCCAGATTGTTTATACGTAATTATCTTCTGCGACGTCTTTATCATCCCCATCCATGTTTCTTAAAAATGTATTTAAAAACATTGTTAATATATCATATACTCTGAGTTAATGTCATTTATACCTTTTTCTTGATTTTTATAAGATGTTTATAAAGAAATTTTTCTATTGTTTTCCAAACAAGGTCCTTTTTAACCTTTTCGACAAAATTAAGGTAATAATGTCTTTTTTTAACTTATATACCGGGTGCGGCTTTATTCAGCTGTTATAAAATCATCGAAGCTTCTCTTACAAGATTATAAGAATATTTTCAAGGTAAATTTTTTCTTTTATAATTATGTGAGTTTTAATTGATTTAAAAAAAGAGAAATTTTTCTCAAATAATTTTTATTTGATCTATGTCAACATCCTTTGATGGATTTTAATCTTATTTGAAGTTGATTTGTTATGATACAAAACATCTATATTGTATTGAAGGTTTTGTGATATGTTTGACTGTGGATGTGTTATTTTTTATACCATTAATGGTTTATGGAGAAATTATTGACATTTCATATGCTAGTTTTAATACGAATGTTTATGTTATGTTTAAACCTGTTCATATGAGGAATGCATTGGACTTAGTATGTGACGAGTGAAGCTCTCTATAGCTCCTCGATGCATCAGTAATTCTTATGAGACAAAATAATATCTTGGAACAAGGCCTTGAAGAAATCTTATATGTTGTATTTGCAGAAGGCATTGAAAATGCGGTTATGATAGTCTGGCATTATGCATTTTATCATTATGGAAGTGGTTATTGATATTGCATGTGTTTATCTGAATAGTAGAATATTCATGTGAATAAGTAAATGGAGTTATTTTGTTTTATTTTTTCCATATTATACTGATGTTATAGTTTTAAAAGGCTTATGTTTTAGTTAAACATTACCTTAAATGTTTGTGCTTATTAATGAAAGTTTCTGCTGTATTGTTATCCTTACTGAGCATCTGAGCTCACCCCTTTCTATGTTTTATTTTTCTCAGGTTGTGAAGAAGTATTTTATGGATGACCTGCAGGGGTAGTCTGAGGGGATATGAGTTCGGACTATGGAGACTATGTTGTTGTAGTTTTTCACATTATGTTGTAATGTAAGACTTATTAATGTATCTAGTGTTTCCAAGGCTACTAAACTAATGGGTTTTTCGAGACTTGATCATTTGTGGTCATGCCAATGTTATGTAACAATGCACTGACTCTAGGTAACTGGGGTCAGGACAATACAATTCCTATAAGAGTAATTTTTGTTCAAACACTGGAATCTAGATTTAGATAAACTCTGATTAGATCACATAAACCTAAGATGGACTTTTAGGATTAGTATCGAAAAACATCATAGAATTTTGGTAATGTAGAGATTTTGTGAGTTTTCTGAGCAATACATCCATGTATGGATACGAGCAGGTAGAGGAGGATCTGGAACAGATATACATAGTGGTAAAACTTGAAAACCCCACTTTGAGCTATACTCGAACGGGAACTGGTGCACGACAACGGGCCTTGCTGCACTCATGGTTATGACACTCCCGGGGGATATGCATAGGATAATTCTCATTTTATTTAAAAACAATTATGAAGGGTTTATGAGTATATAATTCCATAAATAAATGATTTGTATAATTATGGATTATATCCATAAACTGTTCAGTTTACGATAGGTATTTTATAGGTTTGGAATTATTCATTGTAATTCATAAACTAACCTAGATTATTCCATTGTATAGAAATGGCACCCAGTAGAAGGAATGTGAACTCCAGTAATACGTACGATCCAAATAGTAAGAAGGATCATATCTTTCACTGTATTAAGTCATCATTTAAAAGGGATATTGACTCTCATATATTCTCAAGATATGATGAAATTATGTCATGTGTTAAAAAGAGAAGTAATGAATTCTCTGAGTCCTATGGCTTTGAATGGAACAAGAGAAGAAAAGGATGGAACCGAGAAATATGGATAAAGGGAAGAGAGAAATGAAGAATATTCCCATATGTGATAACTATGGAATAAACACCCTGGAACCTGCCTAGAGGGAATAGGAGTTTTTTATATGTGTGGAGAAAAAGGACACCATGTACGTGACTACAAGGTTAAGAAAATGATTTCAAATGTATAGTGTTTCATCTTCAAAGAGGTGGGACACTAGAAAAAACCAATGATAAAATCATCAGAGTATGCCCCAAATGATGATATTGGATAATAATCAAGTAATGATTCTACCACAGATGAGGAGTAATTATTAGAGTTCTTATGTTTCTATTAAAGAATTATGTAATTTCAGTGTTGTATCAATATTATACTGGTTATAATAATTATGGATTATATAAGGATTGTACATAAGTAATATTTCATTAAGGACTTGATATTGTGTGGAACCAAGAAAAGTGACTCAATAGCAGGTTAAATTTTTGGAAAATATATGGTTGAGAGAAAGATAAACCATAATATGGTTCTGATACTGAGGTAGTGATTTTGGAATAATACATGTTTTATTTTGATAAATTATATTGGATATTCTTGACCACCGTGAAACTGATTAATGATTTGTATATTCCATAATTATTTAAGTTTACAACATTTTTTGATATAAGGAGTATCTCTAGTATTCTATAATTAATAAAGGAACATGAATGTAATAAATAACGTTTTTTGGTAATTTAGGATGTTGTAGTGTTTTAAAAGAATACATGATGAAGGTGGTCATATGTTTTTACGTGGAAAAAAGGATCTTCATTGTGTTTAACTTCCCTATAAATTTTCGACTATGAGTTTGGACAGAATTATATTGTATAAGTCTAGTTTGAGACTATTTTCGGATTTCCTAAAATGGACAACCTAGAGGTTGGGCAACAACCCATCACGTCCAGCAAGGCCGTGAGAGTTGAACCCACAACCGAAGGGCGACAAGGATATATCACCTACCACTAACCCACATGATATCCTGGATTGAATAATGTAGTTTTTAAGGGTCTGGTAGATGAATTATAAATTCATTTTTTTGGAAGACTATACAAATAGGATAAATAGAATATTTTTTAGTTTTATTATCCTTTTTAGTGAAACATGAGTTTGTGGTAGAAATTAATTAAATGATGGAACTCTAGTTGTTAAAAAAATATTTTCTTTATCTAATTCAATGAAGAAATTAATTCATAAACATTAGGTATGTGATCTTAAAACTAAAAATGTGTCATCATAATAACTTATGTTTTGTGGAAAACATGATATTTTAAATCATCATAGATTGATGGCTTTGAGACCCTCAATTCTACAATAGTTTCTGACTGATGACCTCAATCACACCCTATAAATAATTACATTTTTCCTAAAATTATGTGTCTCTAATTTGCCACCAATTTTCTCCTAATCAAGATATTTGGTGATGAATTTTTCATTCCTCTTTTCCTCTTATTAAGACAAAATTTTATTATCCTAATTTTGGATATGGGTTTTCTGACACGGTTATTTTATATTTTCAACATTTTATTTTTGAAAAATAATATCAAATTTCATGGACTCAATTTATTGAAGGAGGGAAGAATGGTACACCCCGGGATTTTGTATTACGTTAATTTTTTCAAAATAATCCAATAACATTCACTACACGCAACCTTGAGTTCTAGTGCACCATGCCTTACCTAAATAGTCGTTAAAAAGAGGTTATGAATAGTATTAACTGGATTTTGAAGTTTATATAATCTTTATAATTTTAGAATCCATATTATGATCTTCTTCGACATAATGTAAGAACAAATTCATTTTTTTCAAATAAAAGAAGTATTTTTAAAAAAAATACAATTTTACTGCCTTTTAATGGAGAACCTTTTTTAAATCAAATATTTGAAACATTTATCTTTTCAAATTGACAAAACAAAATTCTTCTTTAGAATCGGGACATCAGAGTTTAGTTTCTATAAATTTTTTATGTTTTTCTGATAACTTTCATATTTAGGTGAACAGTGAAAATTACTATATTATAACTGAAAACAACTTTTTTAATCATAAAAATATATAGTGTTAAATTATAAATTTTAATGGTTTTTAATTTTAAATATATTAAATTTTTACCATATAATCCAATTATATTAATTTTAAGTAATTTTAAATTGAAATTGGATATAAACAAGTATCAATCTCTTGATAGTTAATATTTCTTAAAAATACACTCTTGGTTTTCGACAACATAAATTAATTTAAATTTAATAAATGAAATTTAAATTTTTATTAATTTGGTAAAATAGACATCACTTTTGGATTCAGAGTTTTTAAATTAGCGTTAGATGAATTTTTGGTACTTTTCCGTTAACTTTCATATTTTGATGGATAGTGAAAACTACTAAATTTTAATTAAAAACAAAATTTTTAATTGAAAAAATTAATAGTGATAAATTATTAATTTGAGTGGTTTTAAAGTATAATTAGATTATATTCTTTCCATTTCATCCAATTTTGGTCATTGGACATAATTTCCCAATTAATCTCGGCATAATGAAGTTGCAATCTTTTGATAGTTATTATTTCCTAAAAACACGTTTTTTTTACCATGAGAATTAATATTGAATTAATTTCTACCACTTATTTGTTTTAAATTTATAAAAATGGATTCCAAATTTAGAATCAGGATTTATGAATTGTGTAAATAGGAAACTTTTATTTTTATACATTTTGAATAATTACTTTGGTAAATATTTTATTTACAAAGGGTAAAGGGTAAATCCAGTAAATAAGGGTAAAAAAATAATCTTATACTAATATTAAATTACCCTAAAATGTGTTATAACCCTATTGGATGATACGTATCCGACCATGGCCATATATGGGTCGATTTTGGGTCCCATGGAGGCACTTGTAAGTGATAATGACATTTTATATTAATCAAGTTAAACTAAATACAAAAATGACATAAGCATATATCTTTTAGCAAAACAATTTTTCCATAAAGTAATACATGTTATCTATTAAACTATAAATATTAATTATAAATCTAAAGATATTTCCTACATAAAGGTATTTTATGTATAATTTTTAGACATGGAATAAATAAATTTATTTATGACACAATGATGATGCTATATTTTCTTTTTTAATGAAAGAATCAAATAATTGTTATTATAAAAGTTAAAATAAATATAATTTGAATGTTTTGATTCAATACACGAATTCTATAGGTTAATATGACATGTTATGATTTATTAAATGGTTTTTATTCGAATTAATAAAGTTTCTAAGGCCTTAACAGATATCAATTATTAAATAGTGTCAAAATTGATATAAAAGGAGTTTTTTTAAAAAACATTATATTATTAATTAATATAATATTCCTAAAAATCTAAGGATCATCCAAATAACTTATATAATAATAGTTTTATCATTAATTAACAACTTGGGGTTCTCTAGTATGTTTATAGTATGTTTATTAACCACATAATATTAAAATACAACGAGACATGGTAAATGTCAAATTATTTAAATAAGAGTTAAATCTGAAATATATGGTTAGTATAGTTACCCATACCTATCTAACACTAATCGGTTGAGTCATTTTCGACCCCTACCCACCTTAGTCTTTAAATAATATATTTTGATCCATTATAAACCGAAAATTATTTTAAGATAAAATAATATTTCTAGTTTTTTCTAAGGTTCCCCTCACCCCTCTTATAAAAGGGTGCTCCCCTTTCTCTTTAATTCACAGCTTCAATGCCTTTTGGATCGGCCAACCCCTACCAAAATATCTTCTAAACATTCATAAATTCATTATATAGGCCTTAATTTTGTCATAAAACCATCCTATGGATCCATTTTGATCAAATCAATAGGAAGAACCCGAAGAAAAGCTAAATATTTATCACCTGTTTCAAGTTCCATTCATCTTCCACTTCACTTTTCATTCTTGTTTCCATTATATAATAATAACTCTAGTATCTTCTATATACTATGATATTAATATAAATATGTTACAACCAAATTCATTATTCTATCCATCCTTAAAATGACATGCCACCATACGTGCGTACGTACGGATTACCGTCTCCACGTCGTGTTATAATGTTATTCAATACATTATTATTTGGATGGTTATAATAATTATGTGTAACTTATGTAAATAATAAATATAACATAATAAAAATTCTGTATATATGATATAACATCCAATAAAATATTATTTTAATTTCAAAAGAATGATATTTTCCCTCGTGCATATGTACGGATTACCATCTCCACGAACGTGATGAGGTTCATTCCCCATCATATCCATTCATGAATAATTTTCATTTGATGATTAAAAATAATGTTTAAGGACTTGATATAATTCTGGATATGAATAATATAAAACCTATCCATAACAAACACAACTTATGTAACAATACATATAAAAGAAAATGAGTAAGTGAACACCCGAAATGACGATAATACTAAAATATTATTAACAAAGCAATATTAGAAGATCATATTTGATATCATATTTGTGAATATGATTCCTGTATAATTTAATAACAATTATTTAACTATTATAAAAGAGTTTAACCTACCCTAACCCAAGGAAAAGTACAAGGTAAGAGTTTATTTCACAATCTCTTCATTATCCGAGAAAGTTTATACATAATTATCTATTGGGACCTCTTTATCATCCACATCCATGTTTCATAAAAATGTATTTCAAACCATTCTTGTCACGACCCGACCCTACCCGGGCTCAAGCCGCAACTACCCCAAGCCCGCTTCCATAGGCCAGGGGATGGCGACCAGCACCGAAGGCACAAAAACTCGGGGAGGCCTTTGCCTAAGTACCCGTACACACCCATGCAGCAAACTCAATGCAAAATGCAGAGTAAAAGAAAAGACACGTAAAGAAAAGGAAAGGGCAACTGCTATATAAATACCACAATGTGCATCGACCTCTATATGTACAAAGTACAAACTGAAAAGAAAGGGGCAAAACACGTGCCCAACCAAAAAGTGCCACAACCCGGCAATAGGTAAACAAAAGAAACTGCTGACGGGTCTCCCACCTGGAACCCGGCCACGACCACCGCATGCGGTCCAAGATCCCAAGCTCCTACGCTCCACTGAAGTCACGGTCCACCTGTCTGTCATCTGCAAGGGCACAGCAAGTGCGGGCAAAGACCAAGTAGGGGTGAGTATAAAAATACACAGTAGGATACCCCGAAGGCTCTAGGGAGAAAAAAGGAAGTACTGAAGGGTGAGCAGTAGAGCAAACAGGAAATGTAGAGGAGTACACTGAAATTGAAGTAAAGATTCCAGCTCAACCCAACAAGAGAAATGTAGAAGACTCGTCCTAACATGAGGAGCTATGAATGGTGAGAAGATGCACTTCTCGTCGAGCTTTCGCTGCCTACAGTAGGAGAGTAGACCTGTCCAACCATGAGAAGCTAAACACAGAAAGCACATGGCATACCCCACGCGTCTTCGCCTCTCCTGGAAGGAGAGTAATCAAACCCAAGAAGTCGGTGCTGGAAACAAGGCATATACATATGTATGCTCTGTCAAGAAGCCCAAACAAACTCGTAAGGGGATCTCTGTCCCATAGCTCAGCCCAAGAAAGAGTAGCCAACAGTCCCAGACATAACCCCATCATCGATGCCCAGCAACCCGCACGTCTGCCCTGAACCGCAAGCCAAGGGTCTCAATCACCGCACCTCGACACTATCTGCATTGGGCGGCACTGACTGGCCCGCACGGTTTTAGATCTCATCACAAGAACGCGTCTCAGTGGGGAATGTGCCCCTCAAACATGAGAGTTCTAGGTAAAGTCAAACTACACCTCGTCACTGCCCCGCAGTCGAGAGGTCTCCTCAAAGTCAAGCCGTCACAACACTGACCCGTACAACCAAGGGTCCCGCTCTGGTAATCACGGAGGTAAGCCACAGACTAGCCTAGTCGACAGGACTGAGTCCGGAAAGCTAACAGGTGTCCCACTGCCCAGCCCTGCTGGAGGGTAATTCATAACCAAATATCAGGTGACCCACTACCCAGCCCTGCTGGAGGGTAAACCTTAATACATCAACTGGCGACCCACTGCCCAGCCCCGCTGGAGGGTAGACCATAATCAGATATCGGGTGACCCACCTCCCAGCCCGGCTGGAGGGTAAACCCTAATACATCATTAGGCGACCCACTGTCCAGCCCCGCTGGAGGGTAGACCTAGAATAAGTCGACAGGCGACCCACTGCCCAGCCTTGCTGGAGGGTAGACCTGGAACTAGACGACGGGTGACCAACTGCCCAGCCCTGCTGGAGGGTAGACCCTAAGAGGTCGTCGGGTGACCCACTGCCCAGTCTCTGCTGGAGGGTAGACCCTAAGAGGTCGTCGGGTGACCCACTACCCAGTCTCTGGTGGAGGGTAGACCCTAATAGCGTCAGGTGACCCACTCCCCAATCTCTGCTGGAGGGTAGACCCTAAGGGCATCGGGTGACCCACTGCCCAGTCTCTGCTAGAGGGTAAACCCTAGAAGTCAGTGAGCAACCCACTGCCCTGCCCTGCTGAAGGGTAAGCCCGAGGAAGTTGATGAGTAACCCACTGCCCAGCCCCGCGGGAGGGTAAAACTCAGAACTGTCCTGGCCACATCCACTGAAGGGTACAACACTGGCCAACCAAAAGCGGAGTGGGTATCGTGCAACCACCCAACTCTAGAACAACTCACCCAAAGGGGGTTCGGTGCCTATTCCATCATTGGGTGCCACTATCACTACTACTGGCCGATCCATAGAGAATGAAACTAGGGGGAGACCACTCAACCCTGCTGGTCAACCAATGAGCACAGAGCCAGGGGAAAACTCCACCCTTCTGGTCAAACCAACACACCGAGGGACCCTCTACGCCACGATAGGTCCAAGTACGCAAAGCAGAACACGGCCCGCACGTGGGGCCCACATGACGTGTGGCCCCAAGTCAACCCCAACCAAGCGCACGAACGTCTCAGGTACAAACCACATGTACCTCCAATCGTTCCCGTATACTCCCGGAGTATACCTCATTCCAGCTCAAAGGCTATCGTGCACATGAAACCCAGCGTCAACACGAAGGCGTGACGTAACGACTCCACCTCAAAGGCCCAGGCATGACCAACCACATCTTATGAGCCATTTATATCACTCTCCCAAGAGTGTGCGATCATACGCCAAGGGTCCGCTACAACAAGGTAGGGCGAACCACCATTGGAGCACCTTCCATGATCCACATTCAACAAGATCGCGCAAGAGGCTCCGCACAACCAAACGGATGCACCGTTGTAATCCTCACGGAAAAACACATGAGATTGACTACTTACTCACCTCCAACAGATATCCAATGAAAAAGTCACCAACACCGCCTCACGACCGAACAACGTCCAGTGATCCCGAGCCTCGGCCCCGAAAATAGTCGAGCGCATCTCACCCTTGCGATCCCCATGGGAAAACACGTCAAAAGCACTACTCACTTGAGTGCAATGGATATCCGAAAAAAGGTGCATCTCGGCGCACCGAACACGAGCAGTGCCATGTGGGTCCCGCATCCCGGTCCCGAAACTCAACGAACGGATCGCACCATTGTGATCCTCTCGAAAAAGCACACATGATGGACTACTCGCTTGTCCAAAACAGTCACCCAATGATAAAGCTGGAAATCATCGTCAACCCCCGAAACGGCCCTCACGGGGCCCGCAACATCGTGCGGAATTACAGCGGCAAGACTACGCCAATGCGTTTCCCTCGGAAAAACAATCAACATCGACTGCTCGCACGCCCCCGAACAGACGTCTCAGGAAAAAGTCGCTACTAGCTACACGCAGTTCAAAAGATGGGATGTGGTGCCCGCACCTCATCTTCGGCCTCAACACCTGAAACCGCATAGTAATCCTCCGCCTCAGTTCCAGGGTCACAACGCCGCTGACGGCGCTCAAAACAGACGTCGGACGCGTCCGCGCCGTCCAAAACAAGAATCTCGGGGATTACGCTCACCCACTTAATGACACATCGTGCCTCTGCGACCCCTCGTTTTGGGAATTAAAAATTCCCAAAACCATCCCAAAAATGCCGTCTCGTCATTACGGTCCCACCGCCACAGACGGCACTCAAAACGGACACCCGTAGAGGAAAGTACGGGTGTCCGAACACAGAGGGGCAAAACCCCTGGGGCTTGACCGGCATGGACCGGCCTGTCCGCCCGGCATGGGCCGGCCCGCGGCTTAGCCGCGCGGGCCGGCCTCAGACACTCGGTCCCCCGCGGAGACAGGCCACGAGGGCCTGTCACGGCCGCCGCGTGAAGACCCGCGCGGCACGGGTCTTCGTCGCCGCACAGGGGTCGCGCGACGCGACCCCGTGGTCGTCGCTCCCTGGCGACCCGCCGGCGCGCCGAGACGCTCAGTCGGACACCCGCGGACGCCCTCCAGACACCCCCACCGACGCCCCTGCCGCGTCCGGACGCCGCCCCCCTTGCGCTGGCCAGACACCGCGGCACCCGCCTAAGGCCGCCCGCACGCCGCGACACCCCGCTGAAGCCGCCGGCCGATCCCCCCATTTCCCGCAAACTTCGGCGATCATCAGTGAGCAGCTCAGGACTCGGAATTGCGATCCGAAAAATGCGTCTGAAAGAGAATTTACTCTACTACGCATTAATGTGCTTAGATCAAAATTTTGATGAGAAATTGATAGTGCAAAACGAGCACAAATTAGGCACGGGAAAAGAAAATGCAACGGAACCTCCTACCTCGTGGGCGTTGTCCGAAGCTTCACGGGCGATCCGCCAGAGCCGCGCTTTGCCGGAGAGGAGGAGGTGATGGAGGGGAGCTTCATCCTTTGCTTTGGAGAGCTGTTGGCGCCAGGGGAGAAGAGGGGAGGAAGGGGATGAGATAAGCGTTTAAATAGAAAACGCTTAACCACCCGCTCGTCGGTCCGAACCCGAACCCTAAGCAGGGTTGAGGTTAAGCCTCCCCTAGGGTAAACACCACCTCCTGAGCACAATGGAAGTCTCATAATTTTAATCCGAGACCCCGTTAAGAAGTTATTAAACTTAGCGCCCGAGGCCTCCAAAGTACAAAAACGCCCCTAGGGCCATTTTTCCCAGAGGGCCCGCGCCCGCGAAACTTATACCCCTCCTAGGGTAAACGGAACATTCCGAACACAACGGTGCCCTAGGATTCCCAATCTGAGCAACCATTTAAGAGATACTAGCGTTTCGCTATTAAACGAATTAATTATTTAATTAATTAATCCATTTAACGTTCCAGAAGCGGGCGAGGGGTCCAAACATCCCGCACTGACAAGTTTTATGTCGTTCCTAGGGATAACACCCCATTCCGGACCCATCCATACACTCGGATCCCTGATCCGGATCACCGTTTAGGAGTTATTGAATTTATTTAGCGTTTCCAGTGTGAACGCACTGAAAATTTAATTTCGGCCACTCCGGGGATCGAAATCGCTCGCCGTCTGAAGGCGCTGCTCTGGAAAAGCAAAACTAGGGAAGAACATAGGGTACTAAGCCCACAACTGGCTTTCCCATACCCGGAAGAACCCACGCACAGCTCTGCGTCACCGCACACAGACCAAAGGATCGATTCGTTCACACTAGTTTGGCCCTTGCCGACGTCGTGCATCCACTCCAGACTTTGGGGTTAGGTCAAGGTAGTATGGTACCTCGTCATCCCTTTGCACGGTTTCAAACGGCCTGAAGGCCCTCGGGGGTAGCTCACCTCCCCGGTCCAACCTCTACGTCGCACGCCGCGACTGGAATCACCGCCCGCACCTGAAACAAGGCCCGGTGATTCCCGCCTTCAGAATATTCATATGGTAAAACACCCATGGATATTTGGTCATGCATGGTTCCACAGTCGATGCCCTCATACACGCTCAAAAGGTGAAGGAGTCAACACCATCGACTAAAGGAAAAGGTCTCACGCCTTTTTCCTTACCAACACAGGGTCATACCCGACGCCCTACGTCACCCTAGTAACACATCAAAAAAGGAGCAGGGAGGAAAGCAGTTCACACACAGAGTCTAACATTTCTACTGCAAAAAGGTAGAGGAGGTGTAGACCCTACCTTTTATCACCTCATACTCTTCGGGATAGTAGACATCCAAAGCTCGCTGCTGCCCTCGGTCCCAAAAGTCAGCTCCCAGAGCCTGACGTGGACCGCCTAGTGGTGATGGGGAGACCTCGTAACATCGTCCCCCACTACCAGCTCCTCCTGCTCCTCTGCTAGTACCACCTCTCTGGGTACCACTCCGATCACGGCGCTGCCTCTGCTGTGGTGGTGCACCTGCTGCCAGCCCGAAGCTCCTAGCAACTCGGGTTGGGCAGTCTCGTGCCAAGTGACCTCGGTCATCACAAGCATAGCACCGACTCTCTCTGGTCTTCACTGGTGCCCTCTGGCGCCACTGTGGTATACAACCACGCTCTTGAGTCCGGTTGTCAGAAATCCACCTGTGTCGAAGTCCTACTTGCCGACGCCCACTAGCTACGACAGACGTCTCGGCTCCAACGTGCCTGCTGCCACCACCATCACTAGAACACGACATGAAGTCCTCTGTCACCAGCGCCTGCTCTAGCACCCCAGCATATGTGGAAATTCCCAAGAGTACTCTGACAGCATGAATCTCTCAGCGGAGACCCTGCTCAACTTCTGTGCTCTGAGGTTATCGGCATAGACCATGTCCGGGTAAAAGCGTGAACAGTCTGCAAAACTAGTCGTGTACTCGGTCACCATCATCCCTCCCTGCTGAAACTGAAAGAGCTACTGAATCCGAACGGAGAGCAAGAAGGAGGGGAAAAACACCTCACGGAGCAACAACCGAAAGTCACCCCATAAAAGCGACGACTCGTCAAGAAACTGAGTCACCAGACTCCACCAACGCCGAGCTGATCCACAGAAAAGGCTGGCTGCCAAAACCACTCTCTGATCTGTCGGCGTCTGCACTAGCCAGAAAAGGTGAACCACTGCCTCGAGCCAAACCTCTACAGCCTGAGGGTCGGACTCACTACTGAACCTCAGTGGTCTCTGTCGCTGGAACTCACAGAGCGCGCTCAACCTGCGCTCACGCTCAGCCTGCTCTGCTGAAACTGCCTACTGCTCAACAGGTGGGGGTGCTGCTACCAGCCCACCCGGAGAAAGGGGCTCGCATGATGGGTCCTGGACTATGGCCTCATAGCTCACAAGGTCGTCGTCACGAACCATAGCTGGTATCCTGGCTGGCTGTCCTCGCAGAGATATCCTGAAAATTATCAAGGAGTGCTGCGGTTAGATGAGCATATATGTATATACCAAAAACAACAACGATGGGGAGCTGATTCAAGAAGGATAGTCAAGACTCAGTTCTATGTGATGCACAACCAAATTTCCCTGCAACAAGTGTCTCAGCATGCCGAGTCGACAAGAGGGTTATCAAGGTCCTAGTGAATGGATACGTCGGCCGCCACACCATCACTGGACTCCCTGGCCTGAGAGCCACTCTCGAGACACATTAACACTGTTGCCCTATATCCCAACAAATTCCTCTTTCAGGGACATCCGCACAATGTCCCAAGGAACGAACCACCTCTGATACCACTTTGTCACGACCCGACCCTACCCGGGCTCGAGCCGCAACTACCCCAAGCCCACCTCCATAGGACAGGGGTTGGCGACCAGCGCTGAAGGCACAACAACTCGGGGAGGCCTTTGCCTAAGTTACTATACCCACCCACGCAGTAAACTCAATGCAAAATGCA
This sequence comes from Viscum album, assembly GCA_963277665.1. Classification (NCBI taxonomy): domain Eukaryota; kingdom Viridiplantae; phylum Streptophyta; class Magnoliopsida; order Santalales; family Viscaceae; genus Viscum; species Viscum album. Next base: position 163,929,052 of record OY728165.1, on the reverse strand, counting down.
GAGTAAAAGAAAAGACAAGTAAAGAACAGGAAAGGGAAACTGCTATATAAATACCACAAAGTGCATCGACCTCTACAAGTACAAAGTACAAACTAAGAAAGGGGAAAAACATGCGCCCAACAAAAAAGTGCCACAACCCGGCAACAGGTAAACAAAAGAAACTGCTGACGGGTCTCCCACCTGGAACCCGGCCACAACCACCGCACGCAGTCCAAGCTCCCAAGCTCCTACGCTCCACCGAAGTCACGTTCCACCTGTCTGTCGTCTGAAAGGGCACACCAAGTGTGGGCAAAGCCCAAGCAGGGGTGAGTATAAAAATACTCAGTAGGATACCCCGAAGGCTCGAGGGAGAAACAAAGGAGGTAACGAAGGGTGAAAAGTAGAGCGAACATGAAAAGTAGAAGAGTACAACTAAAAGTGAAGTAAAGAGTATATCTCAACCCCATAAGAGAAACGTAGAAGACTCGTCCTAACACGAGGATCTAGGAACGGTGAGAAGATGCACTTCTCTTCGAGCTTTCGCTGCCTATAGTAGGAGAGTAGACTCGTCCAACCATGAGAAGCTAAACACGGAAAGCACATGACATACCTCGTGCGTCTTCACCTCTCCTGGAAGGAGAGTAGACAAACCCAAGAATTGGGTGCTGGAAACAAGGTATATACATATGTATTCTCTGTCAAGAAGCCCGAACAAACTCGTAAGGGGATCTCCATCCCATAGCTCAGCCCAAGAAAGAGTAGCCAGCAGTCCCAGACATAACCCCATCATCGATACCTAGCAACCCGCACGTCTGCCCTGAACCGCAAGCCAAGGGGATTAATCACCGCACCTCAACACTATCCGCTTTGTGGGACACTGAATCACCCGCACGGTTTTAGATCGCGTCACAAGAACGCGTCACGGTGGGGAAAGTGCCCCTCGAACTTGAGAGTTCTAGGGAAAGTCAAACTACACCTCGTCACTGCCCCGCAGTCGAGAGGTCTCCTCAAATTCAAGCCGTCACAACACTGACCCGTACAACCAAGGGTCCCGCTCCGTTAATCACAGAGGTAAGCCACAGACTAGCCAAGTCGATAGGACTGAGTCCGGAAAGCTAACAGGTGTCCCACTGCCCATCCCCGCTGGAGGTTAATTCATAACCAAATATCAGGTGACCCACTGCCCAGCCATGCTAGAGGGTAAACCCTAATACATCAACCGGAGACCCACTGCCTAGCCCTACTGGAGGGTAGACCATAATCAGATATCGCGTGACCCACTTCCCAGTCCGGCTGGAGGGAAAACCCTAATACATAATCAGGCGACCCACTGCCCAACCCCGCTGGAGGGTAGACCAGGAATAAGTCGACAGGCGACCCACTACCCAGCCTTGCTGGAGGGTAGACCTGGAACTAGACGAAGGGTGACCCACTGCCCAGCCCTGATGGAGGGTAGACCCTAAGAGGTCGTCGGGTGACCGACTGCCCAGTCTCTGCTGGATGGTAGACCCTAAGAGGTCGTCGGGTGACCCACTGCCCAATCTCTGCTGGAGGGTAGACCCTAATAGCGTCGGGTGACCAACTACCCAGTCTCTGCTGGTGGGTAGACCCCAAGAGCTTCGGGTGACCCACTGCCCAGTCTGTGCTAGAGGGTAAACCCTAGAAGTCAGTGAGCAACCCACTGCCCAGCCCTGCTGAAGGGTAAGCCCGAGGAAGTCGATGAGTAACCCACTGCCCAGCCCCGCGGGACGGTAAAACTCAGAACTGCCCTGGCCACATCCACTGAAGGGTACAACACTGGCCAACCAAACGCAGAGTGGGTATCGTGAAACCACCCAACTCTAGAACAACTCACCCAAAGGGGGTTTAGCGCCTGTTCCATCACAGGGTGCCACTAGCACTACTACTGGCCGATCCATAGAGAGTGAAACCCAGGGGAGACCACTCAACCCTGCTGGTCAACCAACGAGCACCGAGCCAGGGGAAAACTCCACCCTGCTGGTCAAACCAACACACCGAGGGACCCTCTATGCCGCGAGAGGTCCGTGTACGCAAAGCAGAACATGGCACGCACATGGTGCCCACATGACGTGTGGACCCAATTAAACCCCAACCAAGCGCACGAACGTCTCAGGTACAAACCACACGTACCTCCAAGCGTTCCTGTATACTCCCGAAGTATACCTCATTCCAGCCCAAAGGCTATCGTGCACACGACACCCAGCGTCAACGCGAAGGCGTGACGTAATGACTCAACTTCAAAGGCCCAAGCACAACCAACCACATCATATGAGCCATTTATATCACTCTCCCAAGAGTACGTGATCATATGCTTAGGGTCCGCTACAACAAGGTTGGGCGAACCACCACTAGAGCACCTTCCATGCTCCACATTCAACAAGATCGCGAAAGAGGCTCCACACAATCAAATGGATTGCACCATTGTAATCCTCACGGAAAAACACGCGAGATCGACTACTTACTCGCCTCCAACAGATATCCGACAAAAAAGTCACCAACACCGCCTCATGCCCGAACGACGTCCCGTGATCCCGAGCCTCGGCCCCGAAAACAGTCGGGCACATCGCACCCTTGCAATCCCCTCGGGAAAACACATCAAAATCACTACTCACATGAGTGCAACGGATTTTCGGAGAAAAAGGTGCATCCCGGCGTACCACACACGAGCGGTGCCACGTGGGACCCGCATCTCGGTCCCGAAACTCAATGAATGGATCACACCATTGTGATACTCTCGAAAAAGCACACAAGATGGACTACTCACTTGTCCAAAACGGTCGCCCGGTGATAAAGCTGGAAATAACCGTCAACTCCCGAAATGTCCCTCACGGGGCCCGCACCATCGTGCGGAGTTACAGCGGGCAGACTGCGCCAATGCGTTGCCCTCGGAAAATCACCCAACATCGACTGCTCGCACGCCCCAAACGGACGTCTGAGGAAAATGTCGCTACTAGATGCACGCAGCTCAAAAGACGGGCCGTGGGGCCCGCACCTCATCTTTGGCCTCAACGCCTGAAACTGCACTGGAAACCTACGCCTTAGTGACAGGGTCACAACGCTGCTGACGGCGCTCAAAACGGACGTCGGACGCGTCCGCGCCGTCCAAAACAAGAATCTCGGGGATTATGCTCACCCACATAAGGACACGTCGCACCTCGGCGACCCCTCGTTTAGGGAATTAAAAATTCCCGAAACCATCCCAAAAATACCGTCTCATCAATACGGTCCCACCGCCGCAGACGACACTCTAAACGGACACCCGTAGCGGAAAGTACGGGTGTCCGAACACCGAGGGGCAAAACCCCTGGGGCTGGACCGGCCTGGACCGGCCGGTCCGCCCGGCCTGGGCCGGCCCGTGGCTTAGCCACGCGGGCCGGCCGTGGACACTCGGTTCCCCGTGCAGACAGGCCTCGAGGGCCTGTCGTGGCCGCCGCGCGAAGACCTGCGCAGCGCGGGTCTTCGTCGCCGCACAGGGGTCGCGCGACGCGACCCTGGGGTCGTCGCTCCCTCGCGACCCACCGGTGCGCCGAGACGCTCCGCCGGACACCCGTGGACGCCCACCAGACACCCCCGCCGACGCCCCTGGCTCATCCGGACGCCGACCCCCTTGCGCTGGCCAGACACTGCGGCACCCGCCTAAGGCCGCCCGCACGTCGCGACACCCCGCTGAAGCCGCCGACCGATCCCCCCATTTCCCGCCAACTTCGGCGATCATCCGTGAGCAGCTCGAGACTCGGAATTGAGATCCGAAAGATGTGTCGGAAAGAGAATTTACTCTACTATGCATTAATTTTCTTTGATCAAAATTTTGATGAGGAATCGATAGTGCAAAACAAGATCAAATTAGGCAAGGGAAAAGAAAATGCAACGCAACCTCCTACCTCGTGGGCGTTCCCCGAAGCTTCACGGGTGATCCGCCGGAGCTGCGCCTTGCCGAAGAGGAGGAGGTAATGGAGGGGAGCTTCCTCCTTCACTGTGGGGAGCTGCTGGCACCAGGGGAGAAGAGGGGAGGAAGGGGATAAGTTAAGCGTTTAAATAGAAAACGCTTAACCACCCGCCCGTCGGTCCGAACCCGAACCCTAAGCAGGGTCGAGGTTAAGCCTCCCCTAGGGTAAAAACCACCTCCCGAGCACAACAGCGGTCTCAGAATTTTAATCGAAGACCCCATTCAAAAGTTATTAAACTTAGCGCCCGAGGCCGCCAAATTACGAAAACGTCCCTCGGGCCATTTTTCACAGACGGCGCGCACCCGCGAAACTTATACGCCTCCTAGGGTAAACGGCACATTCCGAACAGAACGGTGCCCTCAGTTTCCTAATCTGAGCCACCACATTAGAGATACTAGTGTTTCTATATTAAAAAAATTAATTAATTAATTAATTAATCCGTTTAATGTTCCAGAAGCAGGTGAGGGGTCCAAACATCCCGCGCCGACAAGATTTATGTTGTTCCACGGGTAAACACCCCATTCCGGACCCATCCATACACTCAGATCCCTGATCCGGATCACCGTTTAGGAGTTATTGCATTTATTTAGCGTTTCCAGTTTGAATGCACTGAAAATTTAATTCCGGCCACTCCGGGGCTTGAAATCGCTCTCCGTCTGAAGGCGCTGCTCTGGAATATCATCAAGAATATTCCAAAGTCTTTTACATAAAAAACCGGGTTCTTAAAATTCTTATTATTTTATAGACAATGTGTTAAGGTCATTTATACCCTTTTTTGACTTTTAGAATATGTTTATAAAGGAATCTTTCCATCGTTTTCCAAACAAGGTCCTTTTTAACCTTTTCAATAAAATTAAGGTAAGAATGTATTTTTTTAAATTATATAGCAGGTCCATCTATTTTCAGCCATTATAAAATCGTCGAAGATTCACTTACAAGCTTATAAAAATATATTCAATGTAAATGTTTTCTTTTATAATTATGTGACTTTTAAATGATTTCAAAAGAGATATATTTCTCTCAAATATTTTTTATTTCATCTATGTATCATCCTTTTATGGGTTTTATGTTTATTTGAAGTTGATTTATTATGATACAAAACTTCCATATTGTATTGAAGGTTTTGTGATATATTTGGCTATGGATGTGCTATTTTTATACCATTCATGGTTTACAGAGAAAATATTGACATTTCTTATGATTTTTTTAATACGAATGTTTATGATATGTTTAAACCTGCTCATATGAGGAATGCATTGACTTAGTAAGTGACGGGAAAAGCCCACTATAGCTCTTCGATGCATCGGTAGTTCTAATGAGACAAACTAGTGTTTTTTCACAAGGACATGACAAAATCTTATTTTTAGTCTTGGAACAAGGCCTTGACTATGTGGTTATGATAGTCTGGCATCATGCATTCCATCATTATGAAAGTGGTTATTGATATTTCTTGTGATTTTTCAACTAGTTGAATATCCATGTGAAAAAGTAAATGGAATTATTTAATTTAATTTTTTCTATATTTTGATTATGTTAATGTTTAAAAATGATTTTGTTTTAGTTATACATTGCCTTAAATGTTTATTCTTATTTATAAACTTTTCCTCTATATTTTTATCCTTACTAACCATTTGAGCTCACCCCTTTCTATGTTTTATTTTTCCCAGGTTGTGAAAAATTATTTTATGACTGACCAGCAGTGATATTCTGAGGGGATATGAGTGTGGACTAGGGAGACGATTTTGTTGTAGTTTTTCACTTTATGTTGTAATGTAACACTTATGAATGTATCTAGTGTTTCCAAGGATACTAAACTAATAGATCTTTCGAGACATGATATTTAGTGATCATTACAATGTTAGGTAATAATGCACTGACTCTGGGTAACTAGGGTCGGGGTGTTAAATTAGATATGGCATTGAACACCGAAAATGAGAATCATGGTCCAAGTGAAACAATGTTTCATTAGATGTCACTTAGGATTTTTGGTGATTGTTGTAATGTTTTTTTGGCCGAAATGTTATTGGAGTCACATACACAGAGATAATACTCAGATCGGGGAGTTTTTGTCCACTCATAATGGTAGAGGCCAATATAAACAATGCATCTAAGGTGATGGTATTTGGGGAAGACTTATCTTTTATCTTGTGGATATAGTTATAAATAACCATTTGGTTTTATATGATCTTTGGGTTTGAGGCAATTACAAGTTATTATATTTTGGGATGAAAATAAAATGTATGACATAAAATCTGTAGTTAAATTATGATATGGTTATTATGAGGAATTTGTATCATTTTGTTAATGTGATAAAATGTAGTTTTTAAAAAAGGACAACACACAGACCGTGTGACATCTCAGCACGTCGGACCAAGATGTGGGAATTGCACCCACAACCAAAGTGTGATTCGGATTTATCACCTACCACTAGACTACATGAATTTCCTGGTTAGTGTGACTAATTATTATTAGTTAAATGATTTTATTGATAAAAAATAAAGTGATTTGGGATCTTATATCTTATCAAATGAATACCCTTGGAATAGGAAAATGATTTGGTGATTAAGTGATAACTGTTATTTTGGAAGTCTTTATCTTTGTTGGGAACACTATATGCGCATGGATATTATAATACTAGGGGATTTCATTTGAGTATTAATTGTAGATTTTTATCTATGTTTTTATTCTGGATTTATTTCATTTAAGTATGTGACATTAAGAGTAGTTGATGTCATTTGGAGATACAATTTAACATGGAAGACTACATAACCAAATTATTCTATGTTTTGGGTTTCAAAATTAACTTGTATTATATTGAAGAATTTTAAGTACAATTGTTTATTGAATGGTATTTATTTAACTTTGGGGAATTATTTCTTAAGATTAGTGTTTCTTTCTCTAATGGAAAATCATTTTGGGGGATCATCAAATATTATACTAAGTGTTTTGGTTTTGATTAATCTCTAAATACAAGGTAAATATATTTTTTATCCATTGTGGATCATTTTATTCTATAGATGTTTATTCTAGCTCTTCCATTGTGAACAAGTCTTCTTGAATACTCATCATTTAAAAAAATGAGTAAGTGGTAGATATTTATTAAAGACTGAAACTCCAATTACAATGTTAGTATATCTTTTTCTGTTCATAGTCAATCTCGTAAATAATTTCCTCATATTTAGGTAATGTAACTTAATAGAAAAAAATGTTGTCCATTTAATTTTCCTACAGGGAGACTAATGACCGTTTGTCCCATAAAACATTTTTGGTTTTGTTGTTATTTACGTTATCCTAATCATGTTTTTTAGCCCTCTCAATCAGAACTTTAAACTTATTTTATCATCCACATCCATGTTTTTCTACATGGAATCATAGTATAGGTTATATTGGGTGACATTTGTACTTCTCTTTCTTTCTTTGAAAGTGATAGTTTTATTGAATATTTTTCTGAAGACGGACTTTCCATTAAATTACAAATCCAATTTTTAAAAATTAAGACGAAGAAATTTTTTTAATGAAGGGAGAATGTAACACCCCAAGATTTCATGGTTCTCTTCTCTTTGAATAATACAGTAGCGTGTGTTGTATACAACATCGAGCTCTAACACAAACCACAACCAATCAAACTAGCTGTTTTGAATAGTAATACCCACTTTTTGAAATATTAAATTTTATAATTCAAAATTTAATTTATTTTTGGATTCATAATATCAAAATTAACATAGGGTAAATTTTTGGTACATTTCTGATAACTTTCATATTTTGATGAATAATGAAAATTACTAAATTTTAATTAAAAACAATTTTTTTAATAGAAATAACTAATAGTGATCAATTATGAATTTAAGTGGTTTTAAAGTATATTTAGAATACATTTTTACCATTTAATACAATTTTGGTCATTTTACGTAATTTTACTTTTAAACCGGACATAAACAAGTGTCAATCCTTTGATAGTTTTTATTTCTTAAAAACACGTTTTTTGTTTTGACAGTGGGAATTAATTTTAAATTAATTTATGCCACTTATGTGTTTTGAATTTGAAAAAATGGATTCAATATTTGGAATTTGGATTTCCAAATTGTGTAAATAGGTAACTTTTATTTTTAGACATTTTGAATAATTACTTCAGTAAATATTTTATTTACCATGGTTAATGGGTAATTTCAGTAAATAAGGGTAAACAAATAATAATATAATTATATTAAATTATCCTAAAACGTTTCCTAACCCTATTTTTTGATACATTTACAACCATGGGCATCTTTGGGTAGATTTTGGGACCCCATGGATCCACTTGATAGTGATAATGACACTGTATATTAACTACGATAAAGTAAATAAAAAAATGACATAAGAATATATCTTTTAGAAAAACAATTTTTAAATAGGGTTATATATGTTATATTATTGACTACATATATTAATTAGAAATATAAAACTATTTAATACATAATGATATTTTATTTATAATTTTTAGACATTTAATAATTAAATTTATTTATGACACAATAATGATGCAGATTTTTCCTTTTTAATGAAAGAATCAAATAATTAGTATTATAAATGTAAACATAAATATAATTTGAAAGTTTTTATGAAATAAAAAAATTATATTGGTATATATAACATGTTAGGAATGCTTAAATGGTTTTTTTTTTGAATTAATAATTTTTTTTGACTTTCACAAAAATCAATTATTAAATAGTGTCAAAATTGACATAAAGGAGTTTTTAAAAACAAATATTAAATTATGAATTGATATTCTATTCCTAAAAATCTAAGGTTCAGAAGAAGGAATTATATAATGATAGTTTTATTATTAATGGACCACTTTGGGGTCCCCTGGAAGTTTATAGTAAGTTTATTAACTATATAATATAAAAATACAAAGAGACATGGTAAATATCAAAATATTTAACAAAGAGTTAAATCTAAATGTTAAGGTTAATATAGTGACCCAAAACTGTCTAAAACCTATTCGTTGAGTGGTTTTCTACATATACCCACCTTAAACGTTAAATAATACACTTTGGAGCAATTATAAACAGAATATGAATTTATTATAAAATAATATTTCTAGCTTTTCTTAAGGTGCCCCTCACCCCTCTTATAAAAGGGCACTCGCCCTTATCTCAATTTCACACCTTCAAAACCATTTGGATTGGCCATACCCTGGCCAAATATGCTATAAATTTCCCTCAATTCATTATAGAGGCCCTCATTTGGTCAGAAAACCATCTTAAGGAGTCATTTTGATCAAATCAAAAGGAAGAACCCGAAGAAGAGGTAATGATTTCACCATCCTCTTTCAAGTTGCTTTCTTCTTCCACTTCATATTTCTTTGTTATTTCCATTCTAAAATAATAAATGCAGTATATTATATCTACTTTTATGTTATTATAAATATGGTATAACCATATTCAGTATTCTATCTATCCTTTGAATGACATGTCACCATACGTAAGTACTTACGGCATACCGTCTCCACGCCGTGGTGTAATTGTTATTCAATATATAATTATTTGGATGGGTATAATAATGAAGTGTAATTCATGTAAATAATAAATATATGATGATTAGGATTATTTATATATGATATACCATCAAATTATATATTATTTTAATATCAAAAGAATGAAATTGTCACTCGTGCGTACGTACGGATTACCATCTCCATGAATGCGATGAGATTCATTTCCCATCATATCCATTAATGACTAAATTTCATTTTATATTTAAAAATAATTTTTAGATACATGATATCATTCTTTATATGAATAAGATACAGGCCATCCATAACCAATATGTCTCACATAACAAAGAATATAAAGGAAAATGAATCTGTTAACACCCAAAATGACGATAATACTATGATATTATCAACAAATAAATGTTAAAAGATCATATAATATATCATATTAATGTATATGATCCTTGTATAATTTAATAATGATTTTATCTCCATTATAAAATAGGTTAACCTACCCTCGTCCAAGAAAAAAGTACAAAGTAAGGGGTTTCTTATCTCACTTTTAATTCCGTGAGATTTCCATTGTTTGCCACTTATTTATTGAATTTTGTGTGTGTACTGCACATGATTGTATTCATTAAGTTATATAATATAATTTATGGAAATTTACATCATCATTGTATGAAACTTCTTTAATGGGTGTATGTATCGTAAGTTACCAAATCGATAAGGAAATTTGAAATTTCAATATCCATTCCTTCAACTTTACGCATACTTCATTGATTATTTTACTAAAAGATTATGTGTGAAATCACTATTCATTTACCTATGACATAATTTCCACTCCCCTTTCTGTGGATATACTTTTTATACACATAATCACTCCATTGATAATTTCTCATGTCATTGATATGAACTTGATAAGAGTAATTTTCTACTGATTCTCCATTTGTAGAGTTAAATATCCAATTAATTGGTGTTGTCTTTACAAGAATATGTGTGAATGTCCTCTGGTTGGTTTATATTGAATATCCGATCCTATTTAGTGTATTTACATTTATCACACATAATTATGTTGTTTATTGTTCCTTAACCTAAGGATAAATTCTTTATAATAGATTTCATATCAATTTACATTCCATTGAGACTTCTTTGTTATTATACACCAAATTAATTTTATAAGGTGTATATAATGTACTTTGACATAATATATCATGAATCCCTTTATTATCATGATATTAAAAAGTTTTGATTACCTCAATTATTTGTATTCAAGTGTATCTCTTTTGGTTAGATACTCTAACTAAAATATCATTTTAAATGTTTTAAAGATTAATTATTCAAAGTCTTTCTCATTATTGTGCATGTTTTAAAAATAGATTTAATGATTTATTTATAGGGAGGTTAATTTTTTAAAATCAAAATTCCTTCTATAATATTCAAAGTGGTATGAGACACTTTGATTGAAAAATATATTTTTAAACAACTTCTTGACAAATAGTGTGACTTTTGATTGATTCTAAGAAAAAAGGGGTATTTCTCTCTTATAGTTTAGATGATTATTTTCATATTTGTCAATATACTTCATTATTCTTGATTGTGGTTAATCTGTTACAATACAATCTTTCATTATTGTATTGAATGAGTTATTATTTACTGTGGATGTGATATTTTTATACCATTCGTGGATTGTGGATAAAGTATTGACATTTCGTATGCTAGTTTTAATACGAATGTTTATGTTATGTTTAAACCTATTCATATGAGGAATGAAATGGAATTAATAAATGATGGGTGGATCCAATTATAGATCCTCGATGCATCAGTAGGTCTCATGAGACAAACTATTGTCTTGGCACAAGGCCTTGACAAAATCATATTTGTAGTATTGGCACGAGGCCTTGACTATGTGGTTATGATAGTCTAGCATTATGAATCCCATCATTATGAAAGTGGTTATTGATATTGCATGTGATTATTTGACTAGTAGAATATCCATGTGAATATATAAATGGAATTATTTCATTTTATTTCTTCCATATTATGCTGATGTTCATGTTTAGAAGGATTTTGTTTTAGTTATACATTGCCAGAAATGTTTATGATAATTTATGAAAGTTTCCGCGAAAATGTTATCCTTACTGAGCATCTCAGCTCACCCCTTTCTATGTTTTATTTTTCCTAGTATGAAAATAAGTATATTATGAATAACCTCCAAGGATAGTCTATGGGATCTCAGTGTTGTCTATGGAGACAATCATGATGTAGTTTTCCATTTTATGATGTAATGTAAACATTATTAATGTATCTAGTGATTCCAAGGCTACGAAAATAATTGATCTTCTGAGAATTGATCCTTTGTGACCATGCCAATGTTATGTAATATTGCACAAACTCTGGGTAACTGGGTTTGTGGCATTACAGATACAAGGAAATCAAATAGCTAAATCGATTACACATTACTAAAATAATATGAATATAGAGGGTTTAAATAGAAAAGGGATCTGTAGGGACCTACATTGGAATAGAAGATGGATGTTTAAGGGTAATATCAAATTATTTTCAGGAAGACCCAATGGATACTAAAGTGTATCTATGTGACATTTTTTTAATGGATATATGAAGAAATAATAAATACAATGATACATGATGGAGGTGTCTTTATTCTCATTACCTAAAAATAATGACATAGAATATAATGTTGAGGAATATATTATCAATATCATATAGAAATCATACAAAAATCACTAAAAAAATTCTAGATAACCAATCTTGAAAACTGAACATGTCACTCCTTGGAATTTTTATCATGGGTTTCCTAATCTAAATATTATAAGATAACTAGCATAAAACATACACCCTAGGATAAACCTAATCATATAATACCTAATCCCATGAGAGCCTTAATAGGCTTGAAATTAAGGAACATGTGCCTACCTATTGTAACAACCCGAGATTTTATAAGAGAAATTCTTTTTAATTTCATTCATATCTTCTGTTGTACGATACACTAAGATTACCTTGTGCTATACGCAACACCGTATTAGCTTGCAGTATACGCAACAATATTCTTGGATAGTGTTACACACAATTTCAAGTTCGTTTGATAGAAGTTATTCTACGCAACATTGAGTGTATATATATATTCAATGTATAAATAAAATATGGTTGGATTCTGTTATACGCAACAACAAAGGAGTTTTGCACTACACGCAACCCTGACTTGGCTTGCATTACACGCAATCGCGACCTTCCTCAATAGCGTGTGTTGTACGTAATATCCGATTTTACTAAACAACAATATATTATTATAATATTGTTATGAACTAGCCGTTATGAATAGTGTTAACTAAATTTTTAATTTTATAACATTATTGTTCATCTTACACATTTCTAGAACATGGTATAAGAACAAAATAAATTTTTTGGGTAAAATATGTATTTTTTAAAAAATACAGTTTTGCCGCCTTTTGATGGCTCACCCACATTAAATCCAGTTTTTGACATGTTTATAAGTTCAATTTGACAAAATAAAATTCTTCTTTTGAATCAGGATATAAAAATTTACATTAGATAATGTTTTGATATTTTTCCAATAACTTTCATATTTTAATGAATAGTAAAAACATGCTATATTGTAATTAAAAACTACTTTTTTCATCGTAATATCTTATGTGGTTAAATTATAATATTGAATGGTTTTAAAGTATAAATAGAATATATTTTTACTATTTAATATAATTTATGTCATTAGCATTGATTTTACCATGAATTCGTAGGTTAAATCAATTCAATCTTTTGCAATGTTTTAAAGAAAAACCCGTTTTCATTCGACAACGAGATTAATTTTAATTTAATTTCTGTAACTTTTGTGTATTGAATTTGGAAAAATAGATTCCATATTTGGAATCAGTGGGTCCAAATTATGTTAATAATCTACTTTTTATTTTTGGGCATTGTGAATAGTAACTACGGTAAATTTTATTTACTATAGTTAAAGGTAAATCGGGTAATTAAGGGTAAATATAAGATTATAAAATTACCATAACACTAGAAAAAATCCTATTGGATGGCTAAAAGTAGACCCATATAACCTAAGGGTTGGATTAGATTCATTTTATGGACTTTTTTCCATGAAAATAATTTAATTATTATTAAAACCAAAGAATGTGACAACATGTCACTTTCTTAAATCGTATAAGTATAATAATTTTAATTTAGTGATAAACTTCATGAAACATAGAACATGAATAGTCTCCAGAAAGATAATAAAATTATCTACATCATAGGAATTTATTTTGAATTTTTATAGATAAACTAATTATCATTTATTATGACACAAAGATGATGCAGTAATTGTCTTATTAATGAAATATTGACATAATTGATGTTATAAATGCCCAAATAAATGTAATTTGAGACTTTTTATGACTTACATTAATTTTATAGGTTAATATGATATGTTATTGTTGATATAAGTAACTTGGTTAGAACTTATCATTCTGTTATTAATTTAATAAAAATCGTGTACCAAATAGTATCAAAATTGACATAAATTAGTTTTTAAAACAAATATTATATTATTAATTGTTATTTAATTCCTAAAAATCTATGGTTCGGCAAAATGACTAAGATAAGGATAGATATATTAATAATAAACAACTTGGGGTTCGTTTGGCTTGTTATGGTAAGTTTATTATCCATATAGTGTAAGAAAAAAAAAAGACACGGTAAAAGTTAAATTATTTAACTTAGAGTTAAATCTAATTGATAAGGTTAAAATAATAACCTAAACTTGTATAAATCCTATTTTATTAGAGTATTTCGACCCATCCCCACTTTAGCTTCGAAATAAGACCCTTTGGAACCATTATAATCCGAATTTGACCTTAATATAAAATAATATTTTGAGATTTTCCTAAGGTGCCCCTCTCCTCCCTTATAAAAGGGCACCTCCTCCCTCTCCTCCTCACACCAATTTGAGCATTCAAGCACGGCCAACCCATGAAAAAATCTCTTCTCCACTTCGCTAGTATCATCCTAGAGGTCCTGTTCTTCTTCAAAGACCATCCTTAGTTCTTTAAGTTGAGGTTAAGAAAAGGCGTGTCAAAAAGAGGTAATATCCATTAACGATCTTTTTCAATTTCTTTCTTCTTCAAATTCTTCTTCTTTAGTTGTTTCATGATAAAGTAATAACATAAGTTTTTATTATATACTGATATGTTATTATAAATATGAAACAACTCTAATTAACCTTCAATCTATCCTAAGGAAAAAGGAAATCACCGCGCGTGTGTACGTACGGAATACCGTCTCCACGCCATGGTGTAATCTATTTTCCGCCACCACCATCATTGGATGGGTATAATGGTGTAATGAGTAACTATATATGATTATTATAAAGTGATATTGATACTGAAATATTATACATACACTTCAACACAAGTTCACAATCATGTGAACGATATCATCGCTCGTGTGTACGTACGGACTACCGTCTCCACGACGCGATGAGATTCATTCTCCACATTAACCATTCATTAATGATTATAAAGTATATATAAAGAATAATAATGAAATATATGACATGTTAAATCTACTGGATTTATGTATATATATATATGTATGTCATCTACTTACTTCCATTCAAGACAATAAGGAAAGGAAAACAACGTTCATGCGTATGTACGGACTACCGTCTCCATGAACGGTGTATTTCTTTCCATTTATCGATCCATTATATATATGTATATTCTCAATATATATTATATATAAATCATGTTTTATATTATGGAATTAAGTAATCATGATCTACGTAATCAGATGAATAATTACAAGTCAAAACACGGACGACAAATGAAACAATTTTACCCAAAACGCTCTTTAACATGGAATTTACAAAAGAACGGGTAATATAAAGTCATAAGTGAACCATATATGATATCATAACAATGAATATGATTCTTTAATAAGTCAATGACATTATTTAAATCATTATACAGGAGGTTCGGACACTTACGAAGCAAATCGGACCTAAGGTAAGGGAAATATCACAATCTCATTTTTATCCGAGATTGTTTATACTTTGGTATTTACTGGGGTGTATTTTATTATCCACATCCATGTTTCTTCAATATGTAATATTATTTCCATCCACCTACAATTTTTTAAATCCAATTTTACCCTTAGGTGAGATTTTATTAAAAAATATGAAAGGAATCTTTTTTCGTTTTTCATACGAGGTACTTTTTTACTTTTTTGACAAAAGTACGAGAAGAATGTTTTTTTAACTTATACGGCATGAATGTATTTTTAAAACATTATTTCCAAGAAGCTTCCTTTACAATTTTTCGAGTTTATTTTTAATCAAATTCTTTTAGTTTAAAATTGTATGACATGTTAAGAAAGGAAAAAATGTTTTTGAAGTAGAAAGGATATTTTCCTCAAGAATGGAGTTCATGGGTTTTATCAAAATTATTTTCCATCTAAGATAATATAGGGTTCTGTTTCTATCCCTGTTATTACATGGATTTGTTTATGTTATGATGGAAATATTTTTATGAATTCCTTTATCTTATATGAATTGTTTTATGATGTCATGTTGTTTAAGAATCCCATTTTTACTACATGGGTTATGCAATGATGTATGATTTATGATTTTGTGGCATACATTAGAATGGTATCATTATGAGATGGGTGGGACCTATATCTCCCTCCAATGTATTGGGTAAAGATTTTATATCTCATGAGATAGGCATGGCTGGAATGGTAGGTTATACCGGTTCAGTGAAACAGGACTGAAACGAGGGTGACTCGGTTCAGAAAGGGACTTTGTCCACTAAGATAGTCTTGGCAGTGAGTCTTGACTAACAAAAAATGATTCTCTATGATTATGTGTGTATGACAAAAAGTTTCATGTTTTATGTTATGATTATTGGGATTTCATTTCACTACTATGATTTATCCCATGTTATGAAATTATGCTCTCTTTTGCAGGTTATGATTTACAAAATGTTATGTTCTTATGAAAATGATGTGATTGATATTTCATTTGTTTACTTTTACTGAGCATTTGAGCTCACCCTTTTATGTTTTCTTTTCCCCAAGATATAAAGAATGGTTTTAGGTAAAAAAAGGAAGATCTTTATGGGAGATGTTGAAGATCTTTCACCACGATTAGAAGATTATATTTCAAGTTTCCAAAGACACTAAACTATTACGATCCTTGTGTGTGTGTTTTTTTTATGTACTAAGTATTCCCCAAATGTAATGTAATGTCAATGTAAGTCAAGATTCGGGTCTCTACACCTATGCTCTCCTCCAATATACTATGGTTATTTACAAGAAAAAAATAATACATATCATCGATATGGTAGGCCTTATCCTAATAATAACCTTTGGAAAACATATTTATTCAATGTAATGAATCATAACCAACAATAATATTATAAAATAAATCAAATTTGGAACTATACTACAATATAAGTGAATGGGAAAAAATCTATTAAGAATAACACCAAATAAAAAAACATTAATAATAAAGGTAAAAATAAGAGCTCAAAACCATGAAATATATCAGTCTCATCATAAGGGAAAACACTTCCCCAATACTACCACTCCTAGTAAAATCTCAAACAGTAACTACCACCATCAAGATCCACAAAGAACCAGCTCTCCTACCACTATAGTCACCCGAAAAATATGCACCATCTTCGTTGATACAACACGAGTGGGTGGAATATAAATTGGAGGATGTGTATAATAATAATCATAATGTCCCCCAGCAAAACATAAAGGAATGTTTGAATACCATGCCAGCTTGAAACCAAAGATATAAATAGAAAGAATTAGTCCCTCAAAATAAAAAATTTGGATTAAGTATTTGAAAATGAATATCATAATTAAAATCCCTAGTATATAGACTAACTATAAGTTATATACCAAAGGAAACTATATATTACAAATACATTATATGACCAATTGAACCTTAACAACCCACTTCTCATAAAATTCTTGTAATGACTCTGAAATTATAGTCAGGGTACCAAACCATGCTAAAGAATAAATTTCATTCCAGGAAGGAGACAGGGCCTATGGAGGACCAACATCTATTTGATATAAAATTACATCAATTACAGGGGTTACTGACTCCATTTATAGAAAAACAATTTCTTGACACAGAGTGGGTATACCTACTCTATCATATATATGGGGTACCCTCACCTTATTGGTATCGAGAGAGAATTAACCCAATACTAAAAATAACAAAAAATGACGGATACATTACAGGGATCTATGAGGGGGTTATAACATTATGAAATGTGTTGAAGATTCATGTCATTTCATTAGGATATCTCTATGATATTTATAACACTTCGACTGCTCTGGATTCCTAACATGTTCTCTATCATCATCAATATAAAAATTATATAGTAAAAACACATTGAAATCATTATAAACAGCCTATGTTGATAGTGATAATTCCACCATCACTGTCTAGATAAAAAAGTTATATTAGAAGCCTACCCATTCTATTATTTTTGACACCCAATAGAAAATAAGTAAAATAGAATGAGGAGTATGTGGCATGTACATGGACACAATATGTTGTATGAAGAAAGCATGGTAAAATGTGTGTCTATAGATATTTCTCAATTGTCCAATTATATGATATTTGGTATGCCAACCTATGTGACATGAAATGTATAGATTGATGGTTAATCAACAATTTATTATGATAAATAGGTGATATCACTATTAACTACACAACATGTCCATTATGTGACATGGCATGTGGTATGTGAGATATAAACCAGTCATGTACACTTATCCCTATTTATTATCTTTCAACTCTTAACATGTTGTATTTCTCGACCTATATATAATTAGTGGTAAAGGGTATTGTCATGAGTCTAGTCATATACTTCTTGAGTCACGTGACAAACTCTTACATGGTTTATGTTTAAGAACTACACACTATGTGGTATCTAAATCAACTCTAAAAAACATATTCACTAGTTAAGATAAGACATTACCTATTATGTAATATCCATATGTCATGTGATCACTAATTTGATTTTTAGAATCCTTATTTACCATATCATATTCCACTTCCATTATTTTTAGTTTTCACCGACACCCAATACCACTACTCATACAATCACTATCCTCTTTATTCCATCATAATTCCACCGATATTTTTTGTTCAATCACAATACAACAAATATATTTATGAAATGGTGAGATATCAACCATATATCC
This sequence comes from Viscum album, assembly GCA_963277665.1. NCBI lineage: Eukaryota > Viridiplantae > Streptophyta > Magnoliopsida > Santalales > Viscaceae > Viscum > Viscum album. Next base: position 163,910,371 of record OY728165.1, on the reverse strand, counting down.
TAAAATATATTTCATCATCATTAAAATCAACCATCTTCCTAGAATTTCTCCACTGATAGTGTATCATCTCACCATCTTGTTGACTCGTTATGTTACACATATACTCGCGACTAGCCAATTTGTTGCTAGTAAGGATTTTATTTTTGATAGTTATGATAAATAAAAATAGGAGGCAAAAATTTTAAGGCTGATAGTTCAAAAACTTCAATGTATTTATTCCTATGTATCAAGATATTATCCCACTATATTGATCTTTGGAATAGGTATAATTAGAGAAGATGGGTAGTGGCCAATAAAAATCTATCAACCCATTATTCTTTCAGCAATAATTCTTCAATGACAATTTTGGAAATACAAAAAAATTAGGATATAAACAATAATAAGCAATCATAATAATCAATCGAAATATTATAATAAATAAAATAATTTGAAAATAAGACACAAGAAGACAGACACATGAAATCAAAGATGAAGCCCTACCACATGGGGGAATCACTAGTGACTCAAATATCACCCATGATTCTATGGATTTTTTTATAAACATATCATAGAATCCAATCCCATTAATATAATCACAATTAAACAAATACCCTATTAATATCATATCCTATCACTAAAACACTTCACCTGAACTGATTGATTTCTAAATGCGGGAAGAAAAATTTATGGTTGATAGATATATGTGTAAGTGAATGTTTTAAATTTTTGATATTTTTTTAAAGTTGATTTTTTCATTGTTTCTAATCTACACAAAAACGTAGTACAACTACATTATAATAATTTGAAAATTTGAAATATGTAAACAAAATCAGGTTAAGAATAAAAAAATTTCTTGAAATGAAATAAACATGTGATATAGAATGACCATCGTTGAAAAAAATATAAAATCTGTATAAAAGTTTCAAAATAGAACAAATAACAGCTTAATCGTTTATAAATAATTCCAACCATTCCATAAAATCATAAAATGGAATATTCCATGTGTGGTAATTCTAGTGGAAACTCCAATAATGATCCCCTATGTATCCATTCTACCTACCCATCCAAAGATGAGAATGAATCCACCAAAACTCCCAACACAATGAGAAACTATCTCACATAATATGGTGATTTTACATTAAATGGGACACATACAATGTGGTTCATAATGCATAGAATAAGGACATGTATAGTAAATGATAATAATATAGTAATATGGAAGCCATGACACCACCCCTAACACCATATCTTAATTTATATAATGCCTTATAGGTTATAATAAGTTAAATAAACCACAAAAGAAGGGTACAAAAACACACATTCCAAAACCTCCTCAATAGTTAATTCACTCTAAATATGGTCTATTGACAATTTTTCATAGGCCAATAGCCCTAAATTTTATGCCATAATGTCCGACTGACTTGGAATCCAATTTTTTTCTTATGAATAGTACTACTCCTATAGCAACCCACCTACTATAGTAACCACCTATATCTTATACTATAATAGAGAGAGATGAATAATAAAAAAGAATAATAATATTTTTCTCATCGAAGATATTATAAATGAATGTAAACTATAACTTGTAGATACATATTATACTGGGGTTTGTTCCTAGTTTACCTACATTGAGCCATTACGTAGGATAATAGATGAATGAATCTAATGTGTTAGGGTAAAAAAGATCACATGGGAAGTGGAATCATGTATAACAAGTCAAGGTAAAATAAATATATTAGGGAAATGAAATAAAGTGTAATTGGGAGGGAAAATATATAACATCAAATAGGTATAGGGGAAAGGGTATAATGATTTGGTATATCACAACACATCCCACTCTATGAACATGATCGTCACCTGGAGAGTACCAGCTCAAGTTACACAAAACATAGTATATATCGTTTATAACAAGATCAATATTCTTGTAAATCAATAATTAATGTATCGACTATCAAATATCATTTCATTGCAGATAATCACCATCAATGGGATTAATGTAAACTTTTAAAAAAGTGTTAACAACTTCAGAAAAGGAAAATGAATATGTTGATAGGTTATCTGACATGAAAAATGGATTAATAATTTTATGTTTACTATTAAGAGATGTAAAAATATATATTTTCAATTTTATTATACTGAATCTACTAATGTTAAAGAAAATTATCCAAACAAAATGGTATGTTTTGAAAATAAAACAATTATAAATAAATTTCTCAAGGGGAAGAATTATTTTAAGTATAATTAAACAACTAGAAAGAATGCCTATTTACACAATTCAAAACCTTGATAATATTCCCCAAAACGGTGGCCATTTCCTACGACCATGGTTTTAGCCAAACATGGTTGCAATTTTCGTGACAGTATAGCCTATCATATTGTCATAGTTTTTGGAAAATGGGGAAATAGGCCTCAAAATTGGGCACTTTTGCTATAGACTCGATAAACTGTGGAAATATCATTAAACAATATTTTCTCAGCAATGTTTCGATCAATACACCTCCCCTTTGAGAATAAATATTTCTCCCCGCTACACTTTAGAATGCTTCTTGTGTGTGTGTATATATATATAATAATATATATTAATATAAACCATCGGAATATCATGGAAACCATGTAGGTAAGACTTTTTTCCAATTGTTTTTGTGGTAATTGTTTTCCTATGGATGATTAGTAACCCTATAGCCATGGTTTTAGCAAACTATGGGTACATTACTTTGATAAAATTGGAATATATCCATGTTTTTGAGAACTATGGATATATTCAACATAATCATGGCTATAGGCTATATTATCATGGTTATAGACATGAACTAGAGCCACAATTTTGAAAACCATGGCCATTGGCCATAGAAAACTGGCTTATCACTACAGTTCTAAAAATATAGCTATATTAAACAAAACATTGGTTATATCAACCAATATCCATAGTTTTAAAAGGATTTCAATATATCTATGGCAGTAGCCACATTTTCTTGTTGTGTTGATCTTCCCCACATTTTTTACTGAACTAAAATTTATGAGTATGAATGAAATAAAGGAATAATAAACTCAAAATAGTGTGGAATGATCCTTGAAAGTTCAATGGATGATAATTTGTCACTATATAAATAATTTAGATGACATAACATGAGGTATATAAAGAAATTTACTCACTGATGATAGGGAAATTAAGAAACCATATCAACAAAACTGTTTACCTTAGCCTTTGATTGACTCAATTGTCACAATTGGTAAGTGTAAGGAAATATAAATGTGACATTAGATTTAACATTAAAAAAATTCAACATAATAATCTATTCTTTGAATCTGGTATGAATCCTTTTAATTTTAATCTAATTCTGTATTATGGACCTAATATGGATGCATAATGAGTTCGTGAAGATCTCTTGGGTTTCTAGGTATTATTTGGAACTCAGATCCTAGTTTTATGGGTGAAAAAACATATTTAATGGTTTTATTTAAACTTTCAAGGAACACCTCTTGATTATTTTAATCTATGTTGTGCTAGACTGAGAAAAAAGGGGCACAATTTGATCAAACTATATGAATTTGGCCACACAGCCAGACAAAAACTAAATAAAAACCACAGAGGTATTTTTTCCCAATTGGTACACATTTTTCCAAAATGTTTATCTTAACCATATGTTTTTCCCTTTCCAATAGTTGACCATGAAATGTTGGTGTACAGTTCAGAAAATTGGGTAGGTAAATTGTGTGAAGGAAATTATTGGGTGATTTTAACATTTTTCCCATAAATGATCTAAATTAACACATCCCTATTGTTTTTATTATCTCTTGTAGAAAACAACCCACCTCCTATCCCTTTTGAAGATAAAACACATTTAGGTTGGGCTTTGACACTGAATATAGGCTAGAGTCCTATCGAATCATCGTATATCTCTTTGGATCCGTATCGGTACGTTCTCGATTCAATTTTATGATTTTTTTCATTATTCATTCTATCAAAGACACAATTTAGGTGAAATAATAAATGCATTATTTTATAGGAATTGTTCCATTCTTCAAATGTGTTCCAATCCAAGGCAAACTAGAGGCTGATACTAGTGAGTACAATCAATCAAACATGACCTAGGTGGTTTATAACACACTCCTCAAGACTTATCATTTTATAAATTGTCCTGTGGTCGAACCGATTTCATCAGGCGTCACCTATATAATTAATATGCCTTTATTTTAGTTGTTTTAGCTGCATTGTATAACCCATGTTATATATTCTATTCATTATTTGTGGTAACACCCATAATTCTATTTAACCTAAATATTGGTAATATTTTTTGCATCTATTATATGCATTTTTATTTTTTAACCCTCCCAATTTATAAATTTTAGCTTATATTGATCAATTTTGGATTTATGATGTGTTTTGAGATATATTGTGAAAATTGATTAGTTTTGATTTCTGGAAATATTATTACCACAAGGGTATTTTTGGAATAACATTAAAAATGTACTTTCAAATGGATGATTTTTTTGAAATCCTTAATTTAATTTAATCGACATCACCTTCTATAATATGGGATAATTAGAGAATCTGGGGGCCCAAAAAATCCATTGATGTTGGGAAAAATTCTAGGCGGACAATGTGTATCCCACCACCGTAACTAAAGAAAGTCTCCATCTAAAGGCCTTGAATTGAGGTGATTCCACCCAGAATGGAACTATTACTCATAGTTATGTTTTTCCAATAAATTTCATGGAGTTATGATCTCATAATGATGGCCTTTGAATGAAATATTTTTAATAAATCTTTGTGGAAGATTCATTGATAGAAAGTAACAGTCAATAAAAAATATAACTCCTATATCGAGAGAAAAATTAAGTTGAAATGTTGAGGTTCATTTTGTAACATGTTTTTAGAAAACATTTATGAAAGATACACTCCGTTATTATGTCATTAATTGGGGATAAAATGTGTAATATTTAGAAGGAAAATGTTTTCATATAAAATGAGGGGAGCTCCTACCTCTCAAATCATCAAATTTCTTCCAATTCACCAAGGGGGGATCTCCACTGAGGGAGTACATCTAAAAATATTCCATTTTTTACCTTCTTATTATTTTCATTATTTTTTAAGTTTTCACTTTTAATTTATATTTTTATTTAATTATTTCACTATTTTTATTTTTGTATTCATCATATTCACCGATATTCATCATCTATTATTATTCATCCTTTTTATTATTCTTCTCATAATTCCACCATGAACTCTTACCCTAAAAAATTATAGTCTTACCCAAGACATATATTGGGGGAGTTATGTAATAATTTCAATTATTCTATGCTTTAATTCTTATTTTTTTACATTTGTGATGAGAAAAATTGATGTGCCTGGTGTAGATATTTTCCACAATGACACTGAACACAAACTCATTTCAATTATTCTATTATATATTGTCCCTCCATTCTTCTAGATACAAGATCATCATATGATGGAGATGATCCATTCAGTCGATGAAATGACATATGATGGGGTCAGGTCTTGGAAGTTGTCACATTCTCGATCGAGGTGTGCCATAAACCTTGATTATAGGAGGAGGGGATGTTAAGATTGCTAAATGGATACATGATTTCAAACCATTAAATAAATTAATAGGTATTCATGATAAAGATATCAAAATGGAATTATCAAACATAATATGAACACCAACATGGATAATTATGGAACCCAAAAACCAACACATAAAGGCCATGTTATTTCTTCATTAATTTCATTTTTTCATTTCAATTTAGATTTATCTTTTATTTAAAATAAATTGAAATTCATTCATAGATTAAATAAAAACAACCAAAAAATGTAGTTTATGTGAATTAGATTATGTGACTGGATTTCTGAAAAATATCTTCATGCGTGACGACCCTGGTCAGCCACTATATTTCATTTTGAATATAATTTACATTTTCTATGCTCTATGACAACTGTGCTTGAAAACTAGAACCATTTCCAGGGATCCGATGAGTTATTCATTTAAAGTTATTTAATTTTAAATATTATATATTTTTCATTGTTTATAAGTTTTTTTAAAAATTATTCATTTTCCAAGAAATAACTAAAATACTATTACTCTTCATGGAATGACTTCTAACAGGAGCAACAAAAACAATAAAAAACTTTCATAGATTACAAAAGAGCTGATGTGAAGGAACATAAAGAGGTCATATAAGGTATACAGGGTCAAATTGGAATGAAAATGGAATATTTCCAAGTTATCCATGATTAAATAGAGCCCGAGCATCATGTGGGGGATCAAAAAGATATGGATGACTTTTGGAAAAATTGTGAATAACATAATGATATCTCTATTCCGATCTATAAAATTAATCCAGCGGTGGGAGAAATTATACTACTCATCGTTGAAATTGAATAAAAGATGGAAGATCCCAACTACCTGAGTCCTTCCATTGATATCAAACAACAAAAGGATCCTACAACTAAATAAGTGATTTAACCAGAAAAAAAGGAGGGAGATTATCTTTCTTTTAACTCTTTATTCTAATAATTTACTAAATATTATTTGAGTATCAGTCCTTATGGTTTTAAATTTTAAAATTAGTTAAATCCTCTATTTTCCAAAAAATAAGAGGAATAAACTGAACATTCACTTGTTTTGGAACACATAGAGATCCCTCACATTATATATCATGAATTTGATGAATCCCTTGAAGAAATCCATGAACATGGTTTAGGGGAAATTGAGATAGAGGATTTTTATTTTTAAAGGAATAATATATTTTAAAAAATTTTAATTTTTTTCCTCAAAATTCTCATACATACATTCCATTTTAAAATTTAAGTAATAAATCTCATGCTGATCCAACACATGAAAAATGGTGACGGCAGCAAAATTAGAAAGCAGTGATTATGATGTTTCTTTAAATCATAAAACCCCTTCCATGGAATCTGTAAAACATTGTGAATTTTGTGGATTTTTTGTACTCTATACATGAAGTCCTCTTTAATAAATAAAAAATATTAAATAATAGAAGGGGCCACATTTGGTGGTTTAAATTGAATATGATCAGTCCACTGAATGATTATGGATAAAATCTGGTACTTCCCTAGAGAGGTAATAAAAAAAATTTGGACCCACTTGAGGGATCATACCGTGAATTATCTTTCTCTTTCATTCTATAAAATTAATATTAAATATAAAGAATTTATATTTAAATTTCATTTATTATGATGTAGTTTAGTATGCATCCCAATCTATCGTAGTTTTTTCAGTTATAATGACATGACCATTGTGCTTCATTGAGTGGTTTTATTTTATTAGTTTTTGATGGAAGAAGGAATCCTCAAATATTGGAATATAAGGACTAGGATTCATAGGAAAAGGTGATCATTTTTAATGTTTAAACTTTTAAACTCTTAATATTTTTTCCAATACATGTTTTCATCTTTTATGTTAATAATTTCATTCCGAAACATGACTTAATTATATTCTTGAATTTTCTAGGAAACATGAGTTTATTAAGAATCTAGTGATTTCATAGTTTAAAATTCAATGTAAATTAGATTTCAGGATTGAAATGTAGAATTGAATTTTTAAATATAAAGCATTGATATTATAATAATGACCCATGTTTTGAGAGAATAGAATTATTCATGTAATTGAAATGTTTTGACCATTTTTTATGCTTTAAATTTCTAAAATTTATGTGAACTAATTTTTTGTTATAAATCATGCTTGAGTGATTCTCCCAAATCATATGTTCCATACCGAGAGGATTTCTAGAGTATGTACTTCCTATTTTATCATGAGAAAATTTCATGACTGATCCTGGGACATATCACCTTCATGAACACTCATTTGAACTATTCAATGCAACGACTATACAAAAACACATTAAAAAGATTAATGTTTCATTTGAAAATACCATATCATAAAAATACCACTGTTACATCAATCCTTCCTTTCTCCCATAAAGTCCATGAATGACCTTTATAAATATGATCCATGTTTCAGGCCAATTTTTATCCATTGCTACTATACTCTTGGTATATGGATGATATTTTAAGGTTGAAGTGTGGGGGTTAATGGATCATAGTGTAAGAGAAGATTTAAATTGTAAGGAAAAAGTGTTAGGGTTATATTTTGGGAATTGTAAAAGGTTGTGGAATCATTTATTGTACTTTATTGTTTTCCCCTATTGAATTAAAAAAGTGAAAAAATTACAAAAAGAAGCAATGAAGTATAAAATTAGGTTGTGATTTGGGAGAACCAAAAATAAATAATTTCATATTGAATATCTTTGTATCTTATGTGGTTATATGATGGATGAGATGTATGATCTAATAATAACTCTCAAAAAAAGTAAAAAAATAAAGAGGGTGAAAAAATATTTTCTTATTCTTACATGATCATAACCATTTCTTTGAGTTTTGGGGATGTGGGTGTCACAACATTGAAGGTTAAAATTGCAATACACATTTTGATATCATACATTGTAATTAAGAGATAAACCTTTTTCTTGGTAATTAATGATTAAAAGAATAAAATTCTAAAAACATTAATTCTTAGAGTCATTCGAACATTTATTTCCATTCTTCATGATTTAATGTGCCTTTGGACTTTACAAGTGGATAAATTAGTTCATATACATGCCTATGGATATAAAACACATTTCTCAGTATTTGAGAATAACACTAATTGAATTGTTTCATGAGTGAAGAGAGAAACGAATAAAATGTGAGGTAGATTAGGAGTTGTCATATTTAATAATAAATAATTGAGACTCTTAAATGAATGAATGGAGGATTTTTATCATTTTTAGTTAGGAAATAATAAAATATGTTAATTAATTTTTTCATCAAAAATGAGAAATTAAATTGGTAATTAATGTAAATTTTTGAAAATTTTATTTGAAATTGGAATTATATAAATTTTATTACTTGTTAATCTAAATATTGGTAACATTAATGTCCCTTCAATTCTGTATTGATATTTTATGCATGTGGGAAAGAATGGTTTATGTGTATGTGAATTGATAGATCTAATATTTCCCAGAAAATTATTCATTTCAATTTTTTTAACCTTCCCAATTTATCAATATGATCTTATATAGATCAATTTTTGATTTATGATGTGTTTTGATAAATTTTTTGAAATGTTATTAATTCTGGATTATCAATATATTTTTCCCACAAGGGTATTTTGGGAAAAAAAATTATAATATAATTTTAAATTGTATGATTCATTTTTAAGGAGGTGATATATTTTCATAAAAATTTTCCATTGAATATATGGTGATTTAAGTATCTAGAGGCCTGAATAATTCATTGATGTTGAGAAATTTTATAGGCTAAAAATGTGGACCCAAGCACTATAAGAGAAACACAAATCGGTCTAAACACCTCCAATTTAGGTGATTCCACATTGAATTGAATGAAGAATCACATCCTCCATTATCCAATACGTTTCATGGAGTTATAATATCATAAAGGTATCATTTGAATGAATTATATTTCAATAATCTGTGTGAAACCGTACTTCAGAGAATGTACTAGTAAATATAAAATTCATAACTCCAACATCGTATAGAAAACTTTGCTGAAATTTTGAGGGTGGAAAGCTAACACATTTAGTGAATTTTTTTTGGAACAATACACTTTGTTATTATATCATTAATTTGTTATAAAATTTGCATGATATATGAGGAAAAAATATTCTTATAAAAGGAGGGGAGCTCATACCTCTCAAATTATCCCATTTTCCTTCTCATTCTTTCCAAGCCACCAAGGGGGAGATCTTGACTGAGGTTGTCTATCCAAAAATCTTCCTATTTTAGTCTTCTTACATTATTATTATTTTTTCATTATATTATGATTTCAATTTTAATTTACATTTATAATAAATTCATCCATTGTTTCTATTTTTTGTCTATATTCTTTATCATTATGTATCTTCCATTATTCTCCTTTTTTCTATACTTCTTCTCATCTTTTTATCATTACCTCTTACCCTAATAAATGATGTGTTAACCCGATACTTCTCTTAGGGGTGGTATGTGGAAATTTCACTTATTTGGTGATTAAATTATTTTGTTTTATTAAGTTTTTGATGAACAATAATGACATGCATGAGTGTGGTGTATGCTCCACCATTCATGTGTGCTTGAGCTTTACTATTATAATTGTAAGACATTACATATTAAATTACTATTGAACTAGACATTGTCATGTACCATGTTTGTATTACCCTTTAAAGTAATTTTTATTTACAAATCCATTTTAGGATCTATCTTTCATTGGGGTTACTGTTCAAATGTTTCCAAATTGGTAAGGTATTGTTGTATCAATTTTCCTTAATTTGAGACATAAGATTATGTTATGAAACTATATTCTCGTATGAGATGTATATACTGACCAATTAACATGTAATATCATGAATTTATTTATATTCATGAAATTTGATGTTTCATTTAATGATAATTCTTCATGAATAATATGTTTCAATGTTTCTAAAGTGTTAAAGATTTTTTGTTACAATCTAATCAGATATAGGGTTTGTTTCTAATTATGTTTTTGATGTTAGAATACAATGATCCTTCTATAATGAAAAACTTGAATTTTCTTATCCTCTTTTCATGAAATGTGAATCCATTTTTTCCGTTAAATTTATTTTATTTATGTATCCAATAGATCAAAAAAGATCATTTTTAATAAAAATTAACTTTTTCAATGAGAAATCCATTTCCATAACAAAAATGATTTCTAAAAATATTTTCTTAACTACTTTTTTATTCTCCTATGATCTATAAAATAATTTTTTACCCATTATTTAATTTTTATAAAAAAAAATTAATGTTATTTTTATAGAAAGTAATGATTATTTATCATTAAATATAAATTCCTAAATATTTTTTTAACATTCATAACATGATCATTATTTTCCATTTTCCAGACCGCATAATGATTTTAATCTTCCAATACATTTTTTTCAATTTTATTTTCATATATAATTTTCTTTTTAATAATTGGAAAAAATTTAGATATTCAAAAAGAGATTTCAAAATTAAAAATAGTTTAATTTTTTTTATTTTTTATAATTTTTTTCTAATGTTGAAAGGATATTTCAATCGTGAAATGATTTATTAGATTAGGAAAGCATCATTAATATGATTTAAAAGATTATTTTCCATGAAAATGGTTACCAAAATATGTCCTAAAGATTTGTTTTATTATTTTCAAGGAAAATTTATCTTCCCCATGAACAATTTCAATTAATAATTAAATATTATTCTCATTATAAAATGATATATATTGATGTTACTTACAATTCTCTATTGATATAATACAATGATACATACATATTACTTCCCTGAATGGTTTATTTAATTGACGATATAATGTTTATGAATCCCATTGGACATCCATGAGTTATACCATGATATGATTACTATGAAACCCTACACATTCTCTACAGGTCATGCAATGATGAAATGATGAAATTTTTGTGAACCCTATCTTTATTCCAAAGGTTATGATATTATGAAATATATATAAATCATATACCATTTCAACAGTTTTTATATAGTGAATATTTTAGGATTTGTTTAACACATATAAATTATTTTCATTATATGATGAGTGGGACCTATATCTCCCTCTAATACATCTGGTAAATATGTATATCTCATGAGATAGACAATAATTGAATCTGTATTGAACATGATTCAATAAGTGAAATTGTCAACTATGATGGTCTGGGGAGTGAACCATTTCTATTATGATGGTTTGGGGAGTGATCACATTCAACTACGAGGAAAGGGATACCACTAGGTATAGTATTGTACCTCATCTAGGAGGTGTATCTTCCCATATAGTTACCTTATAAGTATTATAATTGAGCCTTGGATACCGGGGAAATGATTTTAAATACTTATGAATATGTAAAAAAATTATATATTATTATGATGTTATTATATCATGGATTATATTCCCTTAATTTTCATATTATTCAAGTCTTATAAACTGTAAATTTTAATTCCATGGCACATGATTTTAATATTTTATTTCGATGGTATGGTTTTCATGTGTTATGGTCTTGTTCTCATTCCCTTACTTTTAAGATATACTTATGTATCTCTTTTTTTACATTACTGATTATCTAATTTCCCATTTTCTTATGTTTTCTTTTCCACATGTTATGAATAATTGATATTTCTAAGAGTGCCTATAGGGAATTTTTTTATAGGATATATAGAATATAAATTCTGAATTAATAATTTTGTGTACCATGTTTCCAAAGGCACTATACTATTATATTCATCAGGTGTAAGTTTGTACAATACAATGAATATTCATATAAAAATATGTAGTATCCGAGTAAGAGAATCCTAGGATGATATACATGTCCTCTTCAAGATATATTTTAGAAGACTCGTCATATTATATGAAAAAAAATATACCAATTTCAATTGAATCAAGGGTTGTTTTCCATAAGAGATAATGATATATTGATATCTCAATATATATATATTATATATTAAATAACAAAAAATATATATTCAATTTTAAAATAATAGATGATAAATAAACGAATGATTTAAAATTCCAAAAATTTTCTAAAAAACTAAAACCCTGGGATAATATTTATTCCAATAAATATATCGAGAAAAGATAGGAATATTTATTTCATTTAGAAGAATGATTTTACCATATAGACCATCAATCATGTTTCCCATGACTCAACTTTGAACTAATTGTTAATTTTTAATCAATGATTAATTACTAATATAGAAAATATTGTCGAAGATGTAATTACAAGAAAATAAGGGAAAATAGTAATATAAATATACTTAAATATATAAAATATTTGATTAAACAAAATTAACTAAGTAATATTATAATTATAAATATAATGATGGATGAATAATTTTCAGTAGAAATAATACTCAATAGGACCATATTTCTGGTCAATTAAAAAGTATCTCCCCAAAAATTTGTTTAAATTTTAGAAATTAATAGGTTAAGACATCCATTAAAACAAATAATATTACAATTTATATTCATAATTAATTTCAAATATTTCAATTAAATAATCCATGAATTTACAACATTTCTATGAAAATATATAATATAAGAACCATTTTATATTAATAAATTATCATGCCTATAAATTATTTGTGTGGTATTTCTCCTGTAATAAAACTCATTCATGGTATAACAAATAATATAGATGGAAGTCATAATCAAGTATGTATTATCATAATTATTTTTTGACTAAGATGATCATGTTACCTCTAATGATTATATAATTTACATTTTATTTAGAAAAGTAAATTTCTACACACCTATTGTTCAATTAAATAACTAGAACTTTTAATTTATGATTTTTTTTAAAAATCACAATAAAGATTAATTAATCATTTATATTATATCCTATAACAACATTATATAATTAAATAATTATTATCCCAATTATATAAATACTGTTTCATAAAAAATTATTAAATTTAAATGGTAAGGAAACAATTTTACTTGTTTGAAAAAAAAACTACTTATTTAAGCAAAAATAGACACTCATTTTGGTACAATATACTCAAAAACCATGCATCACATGAAAATTACTGTAATTTTTTTAATAATTTTTTTACTTTATTTAAACAGAGATTAATATATACTATTATAATCATGGAAAACAATATTAAATTTTAAAATATATAGATTTATAATAAAATGAGTTTGAAATATAAGGAGGTTTTTAAAAACATAAATTGATCCCAATGTGTTTATATCCCACTACTCAATACATTAAAATATTATTTAAATAAAAAATTCTAAAAAAAGGAAAACTACCTTATAATATAAGTTTAGAAATTATTTAGAAATTAATTGATGAAATTTTAAAATAATAAATCTTATATAAATCTTGAACTATAATTTTTAATCTATAATAAAACTTCTCTTTAAAAAATAAGTAATTATAAAGAAATTCATAAAAATATGACATTTAAATTTTATAAAACTAATTAATTTTTATTGAATAAATTTATAATGAATTTACATTCCTCATTTCCATAACACATTATTAATTTCTAATTAAATTTAATTAAAACATTCATAAAAATCATTTTTACTAAAAACTTCTTTAGAATCACACTTATATCACAAATCTGATGTATATAAAACTCCATTTCATTTGAATTATATAATATTTACTAATGTAAATGTTTATTAATATATTTTGAACATTTAAATAACACAATATACAATTTTTTTTAAAGTATTTACATCAATGTTATGTGTTTTAGAAACCCATATAAGAATTCTGTAACTAATCACTCACTCACAATTTCATAGAATGATAAAAAACTCTATCTTTTCTAAATACATATTTTTCATAATAAAAATATTAAATTCATAAAATAAATTTTTGTTAAATTATAAATATATATTTTAAATTGTTTTACAAAAACTATACACAAATGAAAACACACATTTGATGTGCGTTTAGAAAAATAAAAAGTAACATTTAGAATATTGTAAAACATTTCAATTTTTAAAATTAAATTAAAATAAATATTACAAAAGAAAAAAAATCTTCTAAATATTGAATATTAATTTTTTTAAAAAAATATATATGTTTACTATCATTTATAAGGAGTAACCTAATATATAAGTGTCTATTTAATGTATTTATTCGATGTAATCCCTTATAAATTTCAAATCAATGTTATTAATCATTATTTCAATCATATAATGTGTAATGTTTTTAGATATATATTATATTTATCAGCTATTTTTATTTCACCTTAAGGACTATCACCTACTGAACATGATTGAATGTATAAATTAAAAAATCATTATAGATTTCATTATATGATGACCCTAATTAGGGAAATTAAATTTGATGGGATCCTTAATGATGATTATTTTTCAATTTTTGGCACATCAATCTAATCGATGTGTGTGATTTGACATAAAAATAGGAAATTTGATTATTATAATTTCTTATGTTGTGTGATGTATTAAAATCAACAAAAATAACTATTCGATCTCTTTGGGGAACATTAACTTTATATTACTAATATTATGGTTATTATTTATATTTTTTCATATAAAAAACATCCTCAATTATCTTTAATATCTTTCATGATTCTAGTTTAGAGATTTTTTATTTGATTTGGACTTACTATTATTCCCCATATAATACCTAGTTTCTTTCAAACATACATCTATCTTTTTATTTTTTTGTTACTAATTAAGAATCCTATACATTTTAAAGTAAACTCTAAAATAACAATAATCATGATTTCTAAATTCTAATGTATCTTAGAATTTATAATATATATTAACATCCCACTATTAATTTTGTTGTGGTATAGAAACCTATTTTTCCATGATGAATTATGGTATATATGGATGGTGCATCAAAGATAATTCCTGGTCCTTTAGGATGTGGTTAAGTATATTGGGACCACACTAGGAATGTTATTGGGATCTTTTAAGATACTTTAAAAGTCTCGATTTCACTAGAATTTGAAATAATTTGTGTCATAATGGAATATTTATATTCCAAACAAAGGAGATAGTTTGACCTATGGATTGGGAGTGACTATAAAACTATTGGTTAGTTTATTAGAAGTTATAAAATTCATACATCCGCAAGGATTACTATGTGGTGTATTAGTTGTTGGGATATAATTTCTTCTATCAATTATATAATCACTCATAAATATCATAAATAAAATACATTGTTGGTTAGATTTTATAATATCATAGTTTATTCTAATGATTTTTTTTTCTTATTGTAATTCCAACAGATTATTATATTATTTATGAAATAGATCAAAATAAAACACCGACATTTAAACTAATGTATTATTTTATCAATTTAAATAATGTGATCTTGGATTCTCTGTTCAAGAATTCTGTCTTTCATAATAAATTATTTATATTTTATTTATTTATTCTGTTTAATTTCACAAATAAAATAGATTTTAATGTTTTTATTAATTTTTGAATAATTTTTTTATAATTTTTCTATTTATATCAATAATATTAAATTATTCTTGAAAATATATACCAATTTTATATTTTAATGAAATTAATTGTCATATTATTATTATAAATTTCGTTAAAAGACAAATGTAGATTGTGTGTTATTATATACTGACAGAGTGAGTTGTGCCTGAATAAAATATAAATATAAAATTCAATGTAAAAGTTTCCCATCTCCCGAGTAATACATAAAAGTATAACAACTCAAAATATGACTTTGTCAAGATGAAAATAATATGTAATATGTTTGGTAAGATTAAATCATTTCAATAAAAAACCTATTTATGATTAACAATAATGATGCCTTGGGACATGAACAAATTAAATTCTTTCCTCATACTATCGTAATAAAATCTAAAGGTCCAATATAATTTTTGTACTTTCTAATGGACACTCAAATAATATAGAAATACCAAATCATGACAGCACACCATTGTAATCTATATTAATGATCACACCCCAACAAAAATATATGTATTGTTCAAAGGATCATCCAACCTGGGTGTGCAATTGAATGAGTCCCTAATTCATCCTCAAATATAAAAATCACCAAAAAAAGGGTTATAAATTTAAAAAACATCATACCCAGGGATCTAAAATCAAATAGATGTAAGGAATATGAAATATCGGAGTAAAAATCCATACATAGATTATTCTCCAAAATTAGGATGTTTTGAAGACTTCTATATGGAAGATGATTATTTAAATATGCATGGAAGATGGAATAAGATGGTCCCCTAAAAATTTGTGGGAGAATATTTAATCATAAGGAATATGTTGAAAGAAAATGAGATCATGGCATGTTGTTACATCCTAGGGACTGAGGATATTTTTAGGTTATTTTGAAACTCACTATATATAAGGGTAACCCAATGTTAAAGAAGGATTAAATTCAAAACCCATGCAACATATTCTATACCCAATATATTAAATTTCATTTTCACATTATCAAATCATATTAAATATATTCATTATCTCAATCTATTACCATTGGTATAGAATGAGTTATCTATATCCCATTAAGGGAGCTACTTGAACTCATCATTAGGAAGATCTTATTTTCTTCCCTTTGTTTTTATCATATTAACATACATAAAAATATATTATTATGAGAAATTAATTTATTGTAGTTTATCATCAGGTTGAATTCTAATTTGAACCCTATATTTTTGTTTCTCATGAATTATTACACAATGTTTTAATTAGATATATGTAATCATATTACTTGATGGTGAGGGTGATGGAATAATAATTAGTTTTCAAAATAAGAACCAAATTATTGATCACTTCATCCTACAAAATGAGAGATAAATGGGGTCAGTAGAAAAAAAATAAAAAATACACGAACTTACATACTTTTTATATAGACCAAGTGTTAATTAAAAGGGAATACTGACTTTAAATGTATGTCACTTTCTACCTTGAGATTGGGATTTAGAAAGACAGTGACGTTTCTATTTGGAATACCATTAGAAATACATTGATTATATACCAAGAGGCTGATTGGTTAATGGATTTCCTTAAACATTTAAAATATAGTTAATTTAATATCCTAATTTATTATATAATCAATAATTTTCATAGTAATTAATATGAATAACTTAGTTATATTAATTATTAACATTTTAATATATTGTTAGATAAAATATAGATAGTTTTTTATAAACTCTTTTCATTTATGGGTTTCACTAAAAAGTATAATTTATATAATTTATAATTTTAATTTAAAAATATGAATTAATTATTTAAAATAAGAATATATAAATTGATATATGGTAATATTTTTGTATTTTTCTATATATATTAATATTTCCGCAAGTAGTTAAAAATAATGATTTTGGTAATAAAATTAAAAAAAGTAAGTAATTTTAAATTACCATTACATTTTAAATCTGATTTTATGAAACATAATTCTTATATATTTTTATTAGATGCACATAGTTACTTTTTAATATACATTATATCAGTTTTATATTGGGTTTTTTTGTTTAAAAATTGGATTTTCTATAAAAAAATTAAAATGCAAAATGATTCATCATTTTAATTAATTAGAATAATAACTAATGGGGATATTTTTAAACTAAATTATTATATTATATAACAATGAAAATTAATTTATTACAATCAAATGAATATTATTAGTTATTTAATTAACAGTGAATCATATTTTTCTTTAAAATTAACATGATGGATAACTCATTTTGGCATCACATCTGTTGGTTTTGTTTTAACAAGCATTTCACACTTATCTTAATTGAATTTATTAAAATGGGTACTAAATTTTACATAAGAATCATTAATATTGTCTAATATTGTTTTGACGTTCCAGTATGGGTGTCAGAAACTGGTGCCCCAAGCCGTTCAGTCAAATGACCTCAACCATTCATCCCCATATCCCAGAGGCTAAAAACTAATAGTGTGGGTGTTATAATAAAATCATGGGGATAATATACCATATTTTATGAAATTAATACAATAATGGAAATAATTAAAAATAGGTGAATAATATATAATACTATAAACTATACCAGTATCTCAAGATAATAAAATCAGAAGATACGATATCCAAACTAACGATGAAAACATTCCAAGCTAATGTACATGTCAAGTATCTAAAATGAAACCCAAATGAAAGAAAATAAAAATTCCAAATGTGTCCCAAACCATTTATAGTTACCTCAACCATTATTCATCCCAACATCATCCATATTACATATGGCCTTTTCTCATAACTTTTCTGACAAAAATAATGTTTATTTGAGTACCAATCAGGCATCCAGATTATGGTGTGAGAACAACTTGGTGGGCGAAAACCATTGGTTTATAAAAAAATATACTAAATAATAGGTGTATACTGTGGTATAAATAAATAATTTCTATTCATAAGTAAATAGTTTTCACATTATTAAATAATATTTATTAAACCCCATAGAAAACCGGGATATCGAGGACACATGTTCCTTTGTAACTGCATCGACTGATGTCGGGTCTAAACCATGTTACTTATTAAATTAATATTTAATTATAGGAATTGGGATTAAATTTTCTAGGTTACATTAATTTCATTATTACTTCTAAATGGAACCATAGTCTAATGCAAATGTTTTGGGTGTAGAACATTGTGAGTATTACCCCAGTTAACAATCATGCATATATATCATGGATGTAGAATGTCATGTACAACCACCTAATTCAAAATCATGAATACATGCTATTAGAATAGATCATTATTTCCTAAACCCCATTTATCAACCATTATTATATATCATTATAAAATATCATCATGTCTAGAATATCATTTATCAAACATTCATATATATCATTGGAGTATATCATAATGTCTAAGAACTCATTTATCAACCATGCACTAATTTCATAACATATTGCTATATCAAATAAATCATGATAAATATAAATTAATCCTATTTTCATAATAAAACATTAATTAATTAATAATTTAATTAATCCTTGTCCATTAATAAATTCATCAACTAATTAATCACATAATTTTTTTAATTAATTCTAAAATTAATTAGTCATATCAATCCAATTAATTAATTAACCAATTAAGTAATCACATATATTCCAAAAAAAATAATAAATCTAATTAGCTACATACACCATAATAATTAGTTTTACAATTAATTAATCATTTCACATATCAACATCCAATAATTAATTCCAAATAAATTATTTTCCAAATTCACAATTCAACATCCAGATAATTAACTTAATAATTAATTATTCTACTCCCAAAATTCAATAATATGATTATTAATCTATTAAATGATTATCCCAATTTCACAAGTTAATACTTTGATAATTAATTCATCAAATAATTATCATAATTATTTAATATAATCCTTAAAAAAAATCTATTTTTCCTCAATTAATAAATAAACGACATTAATTAATACAATTTTAAAAATTCAAATTCCCTAAAAAACTATTGAAATTATAAAATTTCATACATTAAATGAAAAAAAAGACTATTGTATTAGAATATTATACCACCTATCTCGATTTGTGATGAATGAACTCATAACAGAAATTCCAAAATTTGAGTAGCATAATGACGTATTGTGGGATCTGAATCTCAAAACCCTAAATCATGTTTAATAAAATTAATATCTTATTAATATAGATCTATATCAATAATAAGAGATCCATATTCTCAAAAAGATGATATAGATAAATCAAAACAAGAAATTAATTCCTAGAAAAATAATGAGTGAAGATGGGAGGATGAATCAGAAAAAAATGATATTGGATCCACTTACCAAGATAAGAGAAAATATGCCATCGTGGATTGTAATTGTGAATAAATGTTTTCGTATGACCATGGAATCCATCCAAAAAGATATAAAATCATCCAAAACGATAATTATCCATTTATTGTTTTAATAGGGTGTTTTTTATGGGGTCAAGATTATTAAAATATATCTATTAGGAAACTTTAAAAACCATGAAAGGTTTCCTGGGTAGGGGCGAATGACTTTCCCTTACCAAGCACCAACTATGCGCCTATTATTTTAGTAATTCCAACTTTCTACATTTACTGAATATGGTTTAAAAAACTACTCCCTATTCATGTGAACCACAAAATTATATGGTTTCTAGGTTTTCTATACCGGGGTGTATGTTTTTCTCTATATTTGTTCTAATCGTTCACAAATCATTTTCATTCATTTTTCTGAAAATTCTACCCATACGCATGCCATGTTATAAACCAAAAAAATTACTCAATAAGGAACAGATATTGACCTAAAAATGATAAGTTAAAAAACCAAAATTATTATGATATTACAAATTTAAACATAATTTTTTACCAAAATAAATATTAAAAATTGAAAATATTAACTACCACGATTAAGGTAAAATTTGATTTTATATGTTGTTAAACAGAAAAGATATGGGTTAAATTGACCTAAAAACATGCCCAAAATATATTTTCTTGATATTTTTTCACATTATAACATATTTTTTCAAGAGTTTTATATTTCTTGTGTCTTGTTACATGAAAAAAACATGACTGTAATTCATTTTTTTCCAAAATTAGAAATATTCCAGTCAACTCATTTATAAAAAGCCACCCCTAAAATCCTAGATTCATTCCTTAAAAACAAATAAGTTCATCCAAAAAAATTTCAAATAACTTCTATAATTACCTCCCATCATCATATAATCCTTATCTTTTTAGTAGATCATTCTATTAAAGGACATCTGTGAATGACAGAATAAGTTACCTCAAAAAGTGGTAATGTTCTTCTTCGAGAGTTTTTATATTATCTCTTCCACCACCTTCTTAAATTATTCCTAAAACATTATTATATGAAAAGAATGTTATCTTCCATATACTAATATTATATTTATGTTAATTTAATGAACTAAAACATTTTCTTATTTCAGCAAATGGGTTATGAAAATCATCATTGGTGCGTTTGGGGGACAACTGCTTCACGAACTGATGTCTTTCTTCGTCCCATTACGACCTATCAAAGTTAGGTAGGATGATGCCTATAAAAAATATTTATAATTATTATAACCTAATTAAACCTATATTTTAATTATAAAATATTTACATTTTTCACTTTTCAATCCATATGTGATACGATTACATCGTCGTGTGTACGGCGGACAACAACCTCGTGATGTGTAGTGTTACATTTTCACTAAGTCTTTACAAGGAATGTAAAATGGTAAATATATACATATATATATATGTAATATATATGACAAAAAATTATATTAGTGACATAATTATCATTATTAAAAGATAATATATCATTTTACATCATAAAATTTAACTCATTAATAAATGATAATATCGTTCGTGAATGTGTAGACTATAGTCTTCACAAAGTGATGTGGAACTGTTTTCATCATCAGACCATGTTGAAGATATATATATTTATAATTAAAGAAATAATGTGGTATATACTATATTATTATTATTTTATAAATATAAAATATTACTTACCCCATTTCCATAATGTTCATTGGGGAAAGGAAATGTTTCTCATATGTATATAATACTTACCATCTTCTTGATCATAACACAATCCATTTCTCAAAATTGTTTTTTATTTTGTATTAAAATAATAAATGATGTGTAATATAAATAATATTTCATTATAATTGTTATTTATATATTTAAATAATTACCTCTTGGCCATATTCATTCAACCAGCATTCATTTTTGACACAAAAGAAGAATATGGTCAAAACATAAGACGTACACATAATTAGTTAAGTAATGGTAAATAGAATGGTAATAAGTGAAATAAAATTACTATTAATCATGAAAATATTTATCTATAAAATTAATTATTAACAAATGTTTATTATTCTAGAAGATAAATACACATGTGATCATTCAGGCTCATGGTAATGGACTTTATTTATATTTCTTTTCATTGAGGTATATTTTGGTGTTATGTTCATTTATTCATGTGTATGGTGTATATATATCCCCTTTGAAATTTTATACAATAAATGTTTATATTATCATGAAATTTATTGTTTGTTAATGTTATTCATTCATGTGGATTCTTATTCAAGTGTTTATCGAGTGATAAATGTATTTTATTTTTAACTAAAACCTATTTTAATGTTTTTTCTCCCAACTATATTTATTCCATGTAAAATTTTTTTAGAAAATGAATTTAATATTTCTATATAGTCATAAAATATTTATAATTTAAAATTTATTTCACTTTTACATTATTTTAATGGTTTTAAAAAATATATTTTAATTTCTAATTTATATATTATTTTAATAAATAATAAAAGTAGTGTTCTATATTAATGATTATGACAACATTCATTTTTTTCTACTAATAGAAAATTATTTTATTCCTATAATTCATTGAAATATTTCATGAATTATTCAAATAAAACCCTTTTCCCTTTTGGGTATATTTATATAGTAAACAAGATTTAAACAAAATGGTATTTTGATATCCAAAAGTCATTTTTTATGAGTTTATAAGATTTTTTTCAAAATTTATGGGTGGAGAAGTGCAAGGATAAATTTTTATATAAATTATAAGGTAATTGATCACTACCCAAGAGAAATGGGTATACCTAGATATCACAGAGGGATCCCATTACAATATAAATGATTGGTGCTCCCAGATAACACCAGGTGAGACCATTATATCTTAAATGATAGTTGTTCCTAGATAGTACTCTAATAAATTTGGTAATTTTCCTTATCATAACTAGAATAAATGATGGAATTACCAAATGGGTTATCTTAATGATATAAATTGGTTTTATTAACTTTTGACAAGGATTTAAAATGGGGTTCGAATTCTATTCTCTATGTGATAAGAAATTGTTTTTAATTTTGTGCTATTTGTATTAAAGTATTACTTTGAAAAAAAAGTGTTTTTGTTTTCCATGTAAACATTTTATATTTAATTTAATAAAACAATTTTAAAGATGTGGGTAAAAATTATATTATTTTTCATGTTTTCTCTAAACTAATAGTTTTCATTCATTTTATTTCACATACTTACCTTTTGTTATCACACCATGTTTTTAATATTTTTCTCATGTGATTTAAGGAAGGGTAAGGGAATGGAAAATGAAAATTTGAAATTAATGAATATTTTTTTTATGAAATGATACCATGTTTATTTATATTATATGGTTGGAAAAATTTATTCTTATCAAATGTTTCGAATTTTTTTATATGGTTTTGATAAATGAGTTATTTCATAATTCACTAAAACGATAAAACTGAAATGATCCTAAAATGTTAGAGAATTAATTATTGAAATAAGTCTCAATATTATGTAATGTTTACGTCTAAGTACTTATTGATTAAATCCTAGGTCAGTTTAAATTCTTTTAGAGTTTTGTATAATTATAATTAAATACTATTGAAATATTTCACTTTATGGTTTTGTTGAATGGAAATAGAATGTAAATATTAAAAAGTTTCTTCCTATAAACTATGTATTATTTAGAATGGTTTTGTGAAAAAATAAAATGGATGTTGTAATGGGAAGTATCCAAGAGGAAAATATCATTCCAAATCAATATATGATGATTTATTATTGCAATATAATTGTTGTTGCAGTGATGGGTTATCTAACACATGAAATTAATGGTGCCAGTACCAAGATAAATAAAAACCCAATATAAGATTAAAATATTTTCCATTTTGATTCATTTTACAAGAAAAATCACCCATACTTTATTGACTAAACTTAACCCATCATATCGTAAGGATGGACTAATTCCCTGTAGAAGATATTTTAAGTCAAAATATTTTTGAAATTTCAAAAGGTAGTTATTGTCATTTATCAGTTTGAAGGTGAAGTTGATTGATCAAAGACATTAGTTTAGAATATTAGAGATAAATTTGTTATTGATTCCATTCAATTAAGAAATATTTAAATATATTTTCATTGAAATTTTTTTCACTATTGTTCTTCAACTCTGGTTGGAAAAATAATTCCTAAAATTGGGGAAAAAATATGATGTGTATATTGATTCATATTAATAATAATTATCAAGATTTTATAGGTATGTTCTATATTTTATTCATGAAACTGATAGGAAAAATAATATATTTTTCTCATAGTTGATTCCATGTTTGAAAAGAAGATTTTCAACATGAAAATGGAATGTTTTTTTTGAAATTTGTTTTAGTTATATTAATGTTGTGATAGGTTTAGATGACATATATGATCCTTGAGATAACAACATAATAAAGGGTAGGAGAAAACTGAAAATTGAACAATAATAAGTTTATATGGAATCCTCCAAAATGTTACTAGTGTGGAAAATGACCTTTCATGTAATATTTTATAAGATCGGGAAAGAGTTTTTGGAGTGGTTAGTTCATTTACAAAGCTCGTGATTCTAAATAAAACAGTCTGATATAATAAAATAATAGTGTAACTGATTACCATCTAGTTGTGAGGTTTTTATGTTTAATTTTATGGTGTAATTAAATTAATATGTGTCTGAAGATTGTTTCAAATAATAAAAATCACTATTAAAGAAAATATAAATGTATGAAAATTTCATTTTCTATTACTATGGTTGATGATGGGTAGTCAAATGATGTAGTGAATGATATGTTATTTTGGTATTTGAATTATTCCAATACCACATCTCAAGCAAGATCTTCATATTATTTAATTTAAGATAAATTTATAAGAAAATGGGAATATCACCATATGAATACATGATAGAGCTTTAGGTCAAAACCATTGGTGTAAATATTAAAGAATTCGCGATTTATAGTAATCTTCCAATTTTTATTAGTGGGTTGTATTTACTAAATTTTTTATTTAAATGGCCATATTAGAGTTTGATATCATTCTTACTATGTGATGGATTTTCTTTTACCATGATAATATAGATTTTATAGCTATTAATGTTGTTTTAAATGATTTGATGACATTTACAAAATTCAAAGAAGTTGATAAATTGATTAAATGTGGTAGTGAATGTTACCTTGCATGTATTGTTAAAAATAATAAAAATTAGTTTACTAATATGTAATTAATAAATGAAAAGATGGATGTATTTTCTAATTATTTTACTACTTTTATTCCTTATATAGAGGTCGATTTTATTGAATAATTAGTACTTCATGCTGAAAAAATAAATAAAACCCCATATATAATAGATCATGTGAAACCTTTAGAATTTAGAAATTAATTATAGGAGTTATTATAAAATAGTTTATGTCGACTAAGAACTTCACTATGGGTTTCTATTGTTTTTTTATAGAAAATGATTGTTTAATAAGAATTTTCATTGATTATAGTGCCCTGAATAATATCACCGTTAAGAATATGTATCATTTTGATAATATTAATTATTTGTTTGATAAAATCGTGGGATATTTATTCTTATTTATGTAAGAACTAATGTTGGGGTACCATAAGTTGAATATTAAAGAAGTATAAATTTTAAAGACTGTATTATAGACTATATATGGTCACTATGAATTAGTTCTTATGCACTTTCAGTTATTTAATTCACATGTTGTATTTATGAAACTTATGGATAGAGTAATGCATGAGTTCTTGGAAATGTTTTTGGATGTTATTATAGATGACATTTTGGTATATTATAAATGTAAATTGGGAAATGAAAGACCCATAAGGATTGTTTTAAAAATCATAAAATGATAATAATGAAATTAAGAAATATTGTAACAGTAAATTTTAGATGAAATAAATATCATTCCTTTGATTTTTTTCTAAATATGGAACAATTTTTTAGTTTATAAATTTTATTTTCAAGGATGGAAAATTCAAAAAAAAATCAAATATATTCATAGATTTTTTGGATTATAATGATTCTTTTGATTGTTTTTTGAAAAAATTTCTCTATTGTATAGCATACTAACTATGTTAACTCGAAAAGGATTTAAATCCAAATGGAAAAATTAATGTGAATATTGTTTTGAATAACAAAATATACATTGCTATGTGATCAATTTTTCGGATTCCCTTCCAAAAAATGATAATTTTTCATCTATAATAATGATTATTTGAAATCACATAGAGGAATATGTATTCCAAATGATTATGTAATTATTTTTTCAATAGTTAGTTGAACAATTATGAGTAATAATACCCCACACATGATACGAAATTAGTGGTTATTGTTTTCCCATTAAAAATGTAGAAGAATAATTTTTAAATAGTAATTTGTGAAATTTATACTAATACCAAAAGATTAAAGTATATATTTAGATAGAAATAATTCATCTTGAAAAAGAGAAGATTGATGAAACAGATCAAGGATAATTATTTCATGATTTATTAACATCATGATAATGTAAAAAAAGTGGTTAACACATTGAGTCTAAAAAACAGGTTATGTTAACAATGATAAGTTATAGAATGTGACCCTTTGGATATAAATTTGAAAAATATATGATTAGATGTTATGGATGAAGAGAAATATTATTTTTGGTTTTAGATTTAAGTTAATTTTACTTATTAAGAATGAATTATTCAATATCAAAAAGAGGATTAATCATTGTAGGAAAAGGTAAAATCTATAAATAAGGATAATTATTCAAATATTAATATTGATTAAGATATTGTTTTTTGATATGGTAAATTATTATATGTGCATTGTGATTTATAGTTGAAGAATTAGTTATTATGTTAAGCACATAGTTTTTCATTGTCCCTTCATTCGAGGAGCACTAAGATATACAGAGATCTTCTGGATTATTATTGGTGGATAAAATAAATATAGATATTTCTGACATCACCATGTTGTTTTTGAGTTCTCAGAAAGTTAAATCAGAATAATATTTAATGAATGAAATTCTTCAACATTATGAAGTTCCATAGTTGAAAAGGGTAAATATATAAATGGATTTCACAATAGTATTTCTAAATACTTCTCCATGTAACAATGTGATTTGGTTTATTTTTAATCTATTAACTAAAACATCAAATTTATTTCCCATTTAAGGTACAATGCCTATATATAATCCATATAATATGTATATAAATGATATAGTTATATTAAATGGAGTTCATTTCTCTATTTTATTGGAACATGATCCCATGTTCACATGTAATTTTTTGGAGGACTTGGAAGTCATTGGGTACTGAATTCAAAGATAGTACATAATTTACTCCTCAATATGATGGGAAGTATGATATGCTGATTCAAAAAAAGGAATATTTTTCTTTTATATATTCAATGGATTTGCAGGGAATATGTGACAATATATTTCTTTGTTTGTGTTTTCTTATAATAATAGTTTTCTTCTAGTATACAGATTGCACCATTTGAGGAATTATATAGAAAGTAGTGTCAACCACCAGATTTTTTGTTTGAAAAATAAGAAATGTAGTTTATGGGACCAATGTTGGTAGATTAAGTGATTGATAAGGTGTAGTCGATTTATAGACTTATGAGGATATGCCAAATTATGCAAAAATGTTATGTGGATAACCAGAGGAAAGATCCTTCTTTCTATGTTAGAGATCAAGTCATTCCCAAATTTTCTCCATGTATGTGTTTTATGCATTTTCCTAAAAAGGGTAAGCTAATTAAATAGTTCAATATATCATATTAAATTCTGTATAATGTTGGATCATTTTACAATCGAGTGTTATTACCTCTCAGTTTATCTCAGGTACACAATGTATTTCTTGTTTATATGTTAAAAAATTTGTGTCAGATTCATATCATGTTTTAATCCTAGATATATTTTAGTTAAAAGAGAACCTCTATTATGAGGAATACCATATTTATATTCTTGATCATAGAGAGTAATTTTTTTGATAATAGTTTATTCTCCTAGTTTGGATTTATTGAAAACTAATACGGTTGAAGAGGTATCATGGAATTTTGAAAATACTAGGAGGGAATGATATCCCTACTTTTAAATAAGTGAATAGAATTTTGAGGTTGAAATTTATTAAATGCTGGATTAATTTAACACTAAATTTAATGATAGTATATAACATTTTCATATTAATTAATATAAATTAAATTTTTATATTTGTTATAAAAATATGAAATTATATTTAGATCTATAATTAAATATTTTTTTTAAAAACATGTAAATTTATAATTAATTATTTGATAATTTTAATTTGACAATATGAATATATTTTATAAAATCATTAAATAAAAATTTACCTATAGTGAAATTTTGGAATTTTGGAAAAAAATATATTTTTCAAGGAATAATGAAAAAATACTGATTTTTAAGACTTTTCTATTCAGTAAATTAATTAATTTAAAATAACCTTTTTATTTTTATTATTATCTCATATAACATAAGTATTATTTAGTTATATTTAATCCACTTATTAAATTTTTAGTCAAATTTATATTTTTTTCATACATGTTTGTTTTGGTTTTAAAAATATTTTTTTTAAATTCTATTTTGAAATGCACAAGGCTTCTTTATTTAATTTAATTTTAATAATCTATAGTGGGTATATTTTAAAATAATATTTATAGATTAAATATCATTAAAAATTAATTGTGTTTATTATAATGATTATTAAACTTCCATGTATTGAATTTGTTAAAATGGACTCCATATTAGGAATGATAATAATTTTAATTTTCTAACAAGGTAAAAATCACTTTTGACCAAAATGAATAGTGAAAATGGTAAAAATAAATTACCATGGTTAAGGTAAAAATGTATTAACTAGGAAAACATTGGTTCATCCAAGAACTAACAAAATAAATTGTTCACATCCATCCTCGCATCTAATAAGACATAGGTTTGGAAGAAATCTTACAAAAAAGGGCTTTAGTGAAATCCAAATCACGTTTCCTTTAAATGAGGCAATATTCAATAATGATAGTTTTTTTTCCTCCACATTCAAATTTTGGTAAAAAAATTATTATATAACATCTTAAGAATATTTTATATACTGGGATGTTATTATGTTTTTTAATGACCAAAACTATTAACTTATTCTTATAAATTGGGTCATGAAAACAACATTTGTGTGTACAATGGTTTTCCACCTCACAAATCGATGTCATTCATTTTTCCAATTCCATTTCTCACTGTTAGGTATGATTATGGTTTTAGTGATTATATGTGATATTTTTAATATTATAATAACTCTTCCTTCAATATATCATATATTCCCTTTTTTACTTCCCATTTTATATGGGATACGATAATGTCATCCATGTGTATAGGGGACTTTTGCAACACGATGCGATGTGATTAAATATTCAATCATGCATTACATGAAATGAAATAAGGGTAACTATAATGAATATATGTTATATACAAGGAAAAATTATGATATTAGTGAAATATTTATCACTGTTAAAAGATACTGTTCCATTTTCCTTCTTACCTTTTCACTCACTGAAAAATGAAAATGCCATTCATGAATGTAGAATATCGACCTTAAGAAGCAATGTGATTATTTTTTAATCAACACATCACATGGATGGTATATATAAGTATATTTTAATAAATATTTTTTATATATTATATTATTATCTTTATGGAAATATAACATAGTGACTACCTCATTTTCTATAATGACCAATGAAAATTGGAAATGTACTCATGTGTAAGAATGAAATTTCATTAGTATTACTGTAACATGCTTAATTTACCAAATTCATCAATCATAATTGGTATTAAAGATATAAATAATGTAAAAATATGAGAAATATTTCACTAATTTTATTAGAGACATGTTTAAATAATTACCTTTTTGTCTATAGTCAATATACCAAAGTCATTTTTGACGCATAAGTTAAATATGGTAAAAACATCCAATATAAATATTATTTATTTTGTAATTGAACAAAAAATGGTAATAAGTGAAATGAATTAAATAATAAAATATAAAATTCCTCTCATGAAATTAAATAACTAACATAATTTTATTATTCTGGATGATAATGAAACTTGTGAGAAGTCGGGCTTAAGGTAAGGAAATTTATCTCAATTTCTATTCACTGAGGAATATTTGGATTTTATGGATCATTTTTATTTTATAAGGTGTATATACAGACCCATTGACCAGTTATATTAGGAATTTTTCTAATATAACAATATTTAAAGTTATCATTAATTTAATTGTTTCCTGGTTCTTATTAGTTAAGTGTTTATTAACTAAAATGATATTGTTCTTTTAAAAAACCATATGTTAACATTTTCTCTTCCAACACATTCTCTTGTATGAAAATGTTTTTAAAAATATTTAAATTTTAATATAAGTATTTTTATGGATATAAAATATTTTTAACTTAAATTTTATATCACTTTTTCTTTATTTCAAAGGTTTTCCAATGGAATATTATTATGTATTTTTATACATAAAATTTTGAACAAAATAAAAGGAATGTTCTATATTAACATTCACGGTTCAAATAACATTTTAGACCAGCTTGAACATTATTTTATTTATATATTCCCTTGAAATATTTCCCTTATTATTCAATGAAAATTCCATTTCTTTTTATGTGTTTTCTTAATTTAAAATGAAATTTTAAAGGGAATGAGTATTTTTATATCTGAAAGTGATTTGTATAGTTGTTTAAAATAATTCTGAATATGTTTTATGAAGATAAAGTAGAATAATGAAATATTTTTATTCAAGATATGGTACCTTAAAATTATACATGATAAATAGGTGCAGAAATATTTCACTGCATAATCATATTAAATATTATAGGATTGCTACATCCAAATAGCATAAGATTATCCCATTATAGCTTAAATGATGGGTCCACAAAAATAACCCTCCATTCCATTGGGTAGTGTTCATTGAAGAAGCAGGTAATGAGGGAGTGGAAAAATCGTTTATTAAAATTATTTAGTTGTTCTCTAGTCATAAATGATATGGGTTTAATAAGATTTATTAATGTGATTATCTATGTTATGGAAAAGAGTTTTTAATTTCTTTCTATGGGATTTAAAGGTTTCTTTTGAGAAAAATGTTTCATTTTTCTTGTCAAAATGTTTTTTTATTAAGATATGATAATTAATGATAATGATAATCATTACATGATTTTTCTTGTTTTCATAAGACTAAAAGTTTTATTTATTTTTATATCGCTTATTGATCTTTTTTTGTGCATACATTATATTTAGAAAATGTACAAGATTTTATGATGTGTAAGGGAAGGGAATATATCATGTTGAAAGTCATGATGATTTTTTCTGAAAATAAAACATTTTTTGTTTTAAATATTTTTATATGGTGGGAAAAATGGATACTAATTGGAAGTTCCTAATTTGTATTATATGGTTAGGTTATGTAAGAGTTATAGATACATTATCTTAAACATTAAACCTGATAATATCATCAAATGTAAGATAATGTATTCCTAAATTAAATCTCAAAATAATAAAAATTTTAAGGCCAGATCATTAGATATAAAATTCCACGGTTTTTTTCATTCATAACCCTATATAATCCACTCATATTCACACATTAAATATAAAAACACTCTAAAAATATTATTTCTTATATTTCACACACACCTCACCCTAAGAAAAATATTATTTATCTATTATTTATTCATGAAGTTGATTTTTTGGCTAAATGTAAATTATGTATTGATTCCAATTCATCCAAGATAAGTATATTATTGAATTAGACAAATAAAAGTCATGTTGAGATAATTTGGAATAAGCCAGTATCCATTCACAAATTTTCTACAACCACAAATTTGAACTACTATTGAGGATATATTTAAAAAATTATTTTAATTCCATTTTCTTTAAATAAATTAAAAAATTAAATTAATAAACAAAAAAATAAATTCAATACTTATAATTTTTCATAACATAATCAAATTATTTTATAATTAACAGCTAAAATCTGTTATCTTAAAAAAATTGTTAAAGTGATTTATAGGACTCAATTCATCAATATTGTGGATCTAAAATTTTTAATTAGATAACATAGAAGCTCGTGAAATCTCCAGTGTAAAGAAGATATGGAAATAACTCTTACCCAACCTATTGGATATTAAATAAATAGTGGAAAACAACATTCACATATGAAAATATTTAATTTCCCTCATCTTACACACAAACTGAGAAACCAAGAAATATCTTATGTGAGTGGGATCAATCATAAAATCAAATTTGACCAAGAAAAATTGTCACAACCCCCTTCCCACAAGGTGTACCCCTCCTATGTCGGCAATGTGAGAAGGGAGATAATAACCCCCCGAGTCCCTCCTCCAATAGGCCTCAGGTTGGTGACTAGCACTGAGGGTATAGTAACACCCAAATGGGAGGCGTTACCCTCTAAGAGAACACATGTGAAAGAGAGATAAGATAGAAACCAATGAACTCTAACTCAGAATACAATATAAAAGAAACCCAAGTACATATTTGAAATTCCATGAAAAAGTACTACACCCTAAAGGGAAAAATACAACTACCCAAAAGAAAGAAAAACTAGTAGCAACCACAAACCCAAAAAGCTCCTGCAACCACAAGCTAGTAGTAACCAGCCTGATCTACAACCTACTCTATGTGACCTGAAAAAAAGTTTATATATATATGTAGGGTGAGTATAACAATATACTTAGTATGATCCTCCCCGAAGCCTCTCATGCAAAAGTAAAGAAAGCATGCTAAAGCATAGTGAACAACAAGTGAAACTAACTCATCACCTAAATAGGTATACTATGTTCCCAACCTCACCATGGATACTCTCACCATGTAATGAATAGAAGAATATATCATATAATAAAGAATATCAAGGGTACCCCACTACTACTTCCCCACTAGTTTTCTACTTTTCCCCAATGCCATACATCCTGTGCATCTCTCTCCACAGGCTTGCCCGAAAAAACATGGGCTAAGAACAGCAATCTGCACCTCGTGCACCACAAAGGATTTCCCACAGACACTAGGGAGAAGCATCACTCCATACTCACAACCAACAATAACCAGGTTGTTTCTGGGAGCCACCACATCTCACATAACATGTATCATACGTCGGTTATTATACCTCAATCCATCACAGCCCATGCGCTGAGTAAGGATCCTCAAGCCATCATAGCCTATACATGTTACACCTACAGTAGTCCATAGGGTACTATATCCAGAATATATGTGTGTGAAATAAGCACCAGCCATTACATCCCTCTACACGCATATGTGGGGAAAACTAACTATTGTGCGAAAGGCACTAGTATCTACCAAGAGAAGAGAGCTGAGCTAAAGGGGTAGTCATCCATTCAACCTCCCATCAAAATGTCGGGGAAAACACCCCCCCCCCCCAGTGCTTAGAATCCCCGGGGTGTCAGTTTCCCTTACCGATAGGGTGGAGTAGCATATGGAAACACAAAAAGTAAAGAATATATATATCTCACAACCATAATATGGGAAAAACCTAGTCTTAGGCACAATTGCAGCTAACGTCTCTCGGTCTCCGGGCTGATACTTCTAAGACTACGTATCCTATAAGCACACAACCATTTTAGGGATTTTTTAGATTGCTTCATTATCTTCTAATCAGTTCCACTATACGTTAATTAAATATTTAAACATTAATTATCCATGAACAATTACACATTAAAATAAATTGGAATAACATTCAAAATCAACTGATCCTTTTAAGATTCAACATCACCATTAAATCCCAACATCTCCATCCTTGTGGATTATCACCATTTAATCAATATTTCATTTCAAGATTACTTTCCCATATTCCCAGGCATTGTAGAAATGAATCCTATTCTTCTAAACACAAATGGGGATCAATGCGGTGAGTATATATACGACCCGTCGAGTATTTTCGGCCTAGAGAAAGAGCATAGACCCATTCTCCCTCAAGAGGCTAAACATGGAATGCATGTGGCATACCCCGCGTGTCTTCGCCTCCTTTAGAAGGAGGGTAAGCAAGAACAGCTGCCTTGAGCAGTGGGGAAAAGTAGAGTAGATAAACAACCAAACAAAACCACCGACATCCATCCATCACATCCATCCCATACCATCATCCTTGGTGTGCTCCCCGACACCCACATGTATAAACCAATGCATCTCGCCACTCTAGGCTCCATTCGCTTCCACAACCACGAGGCCTCCCTACCTCCACATATCACAATATCCATCCAAGTTCACATCACAACACAAGCAGCAGGAAAGCAATCATCACATCAAATGGGCTCTTGGCCAATTTAACAAGGCCTCCAGCCTTCATACAAAATGAGCACTCATGGATCTAAAGCACAAGCCACACGACCTTACGAACAAGATGATAACTAAGAACCCTACCAGACGTTAACATTTATCAACCAACCAATTCTTTAATCCCTCTTGAATTAACAGATTCAATTCATAGTTTCCAATTCCAGGAAACCTATTCAGTAAGCTATCACAGAATATTTAACATGCTTACTATGCCAATTTGATAAACATAATAATTAGAAAAACTACATCAACGGCAACAACCAGATTATTTTACATGCCTCTTTATCTTTATCCAATTAATTATCAATTAATTCCAGCTTTACATTCTTTAACAATTTCCATCATGAACATATAGGTAAGAAAAGAAATCATAGATATCACACTATCTAGAAAAACACGAGGCAATAACATAGGAGCGATAAAAATTTCTTTAACCGGTTCAAATATTTAATTAGGTCAATTTAATTGTGATCCAAAGGTATAAATCATGCTAACTCTACGATTTGACATAAACAATGAGAGAAGCAATGAATCCCCTACCTCAAACAGTTCCTCACATTCTTTATCCACAAAACGGGTCACACGCATCCTCTCGCGACAATTGTATCCTCCTGAGGATGCATCAATATGACAGAACCAACCAAAACCAAAAAAAACCCACTAGAAGCCTGTAGATTACATGATATAATTTGGAAAGGAGAACCGAAGAAGATGATCCCCAAAGGAAAGATGATAAAACATACCTTATATCTAACAATGATCGATACGACTTGGTTGCATCAAAATAGAGAAAACCCAATCAGAGGAGTAGGGTTTGATTTTGAAACTCCTACTGGAAGGATGGAATGGTTCTAGAATCTCATAGATGATAAAAAAGTGTAAGATAATGGGAGGAAGACATTTTGTTCCTTATGATGATTTAACTAGGTGATGGTTTAAGATTCGCTTAATTCTCCATTAAAAACAGATCTCATTAACCCGCACGGTAAGACCATGTTAAAACATCCCAGAAATATGAATAATTAATATAGAATTTATGGACATTGAATCATCCATAGAGTCCTTAAAATAAGGATTTAAATGTATTTTTTGTCAAAGAAAACGTCAAAAGGGGCCAAAGTGTAGGACGCTGGAAACCTTGTTCACCTACTGTTATTGTACACCTACCGATCTATGAGACCGATCTGTGAGACCAATCTATGAGACTGATCTGTGAAAACAATCTGTGATATCGATCTGTGATACCGATCTCTGAAACGGATCTGTGACACCGATCTGTGAATCCGATCTGTGAATCCGATATGTGAAACCGATCAGTGAAACTGATCTGTGAAACCGATCTTCGAAACCGATCTGTGAAACCGATCTGTGATACCGATCTGTGAAACTGATCTCTGAAAATGATCTATGAAACCGATTTGTGAAACACTGTACACCTCTCTATACTATTCATAAAACTAGAAACTCTTTTCACAAAATTGGAAATTTGGCAATGTTTTGGGGATAAGTCACCTTGACCTATTGAATCACCTCTAACACCACATTTTCACAAAGTAACAGATAAAAGGGGTCTAGTCCATTACATCAGATACCTCTCAAAACATTCTTATCCTCTAGAATTCAAAACCCACCTAAATAGACAAAAAAAAGAAACAGGGTCCGAACAACCACCCATCGAGATACCTCTCCAAAGAGGGCATGCCACAAAAGGAACAAAACATATTTATAAATAAAACATGAAAGGTCTAACCACAAAGGGAACATCATTACATGAAAGGAATTAAAAATTAAAAAAACACTTGGTACTAAGCATGTATCTGTGACTCACACTCTTAAGTAATCTCTTCCATGCCATCGTGTCTCCACAAGACACAAACTAAGGGGATAGAACGACCATGCAGCAACTTCTCTTTGCGGTCTTGGATCTCCACAGGTCGCTCCTCAAAGGTTGAATCATCATCAATATCAATCTCTCCCAAATCGATAATGTGAGATTCATCATGAAGATAACGACGGACCTGTGATACAAGAAAAACATCATGTACATGCCTCATCTGTGGGGGAAGTGCTACTCGATATGCCACAGCTCCAACACGAGCTAACACCTCGAAAGGCCCAACAAACCGGTGGGAAAGATTACATCCACGACCAAAACATCGATGCCCACGACGGGGAGGCACCCTTAGAAGCACATGACCACCAAAATTAAACTCCAAAGGTTTCCTCCTTTGATTAGAATATAATTTATGATGATCTTATGCTGCCTTCATCCTCTCACAAATCATCTGAACCATTTCTGTTGTATTATTCACTAGTTTTGGTCCGAGAATTGCGGACTCTCTAACCCCAGTCCAACACAATGGAGAATGGAAAGGCCGACCATACAAGGATTCAAATGGAGCCATACCGATGGTGGAGTGAAAACTATTATTGTAAGGATACTCCAACAAGGGTAAGTTCCCCATCCATGAACCTCCAAAATCGAGAACATAAGATAGTAACATGTCTTCAAGAGTCTGGATGGTTCTCTCTGTCTGACCATCCGTTTGAGGATGAAAAGCTGTCCTAAGTCATAGTTGAGAACCGAAACCATGTTGGATACCTCTCCACACCCTGGAGGTAAAATGATGATCTCGATCAGATATGATCATCCTAGGTACTCCATGATGTCTCACCACATCTTCCAGATACTTCCTCGAAAAAACATCCACTGAGCTCGACTCCTTGATCACTATGAAGTGGGACGATTTTGTTAAACGATCCACTACCACCCATATAGCATCATGTCCTCCCGAATCTCGAGGTAAACCTGTAACAAAGTCCATCGAGATGTCCTCCCACTTGCTCTGAGGAATATCTAATGGCTGGAGTAGACCACTAGGGACACGGTTTTTGGCCTTCACCCTTTGGCAGACTAAACATCGAGACACAAACTCCACAACCGCACGCTTTAGCCCAGGCCACCAAAACTGACTCCTCAAGGATCAATACATCTTTGTCACACCAGGATGTACTGCTAAGGGATAAATATGGAACTCTCGTAGAACCGTCTCATGTATCGCCAAGGGACCAAAAAGCCTTCCATGATACAACACTCGGTGTTGTTTATCCTTCGACCAACCATCAGGGGCCTCACCACAAACAACTCTGTCTCTCCAAACTTCAACCTCTAGATCACCCAACTGGGGCTCTTCCACCTTCTACATCAGGGATGACTGCACCATCATCTGGAAAAGACATCCTCTAACTCCAACCTCTTCGATATCAAGAAGAAAAGATTACAGTTCGTCCATTACTCTCCAGGAATCACCGGATTCACAAACATCATCACTACATGAATTTTGGCTAAGCACATCGGCTAATACATTCCCTTTTCCAAGTGTATATGATATTTCGAGGTCGTATTCCTGCAAGAACTCCATCCACTGATGATG
The DNA here is from genome assembly GCA_963277665.1 of Viscum album. Taxonomy (NCBI): domain Eukaryota; kingdom Viridiplantae; phylum Streptophyta; class Magnoliopsida; order Santalales; family Viscaceae; genus Viscum; species Viscum album. The sequence continues at coordinate 163,872,276 of OY728165.1, read as the reverse complement.
TCGCAAGTTTAATTCATGCTGGGAGAAAACATAACTCAAACACTTATGATTGGTGGAAACCACAAAGCACTCACCAATGACGTAATGTCACCAAAACTTCAGCGTAAACACCACGGATACCAACTCAAAATCATGGGTGGAATAGTTACGTCCATTGGAACATAACTACCGAGACCCATAAGAAACAAATGACCTATGATTCATGAGGAAACACCCTAAACCTAGATGAAAAGCGTCGTAGAAAACATCAAACTGAACTCCCTCCGCTGGAAGGCAAAGAACTTGAGCAACTACTAACTTCTCCCATAGAAACTATAAGGCTTCCTGGCATTGATCAGTCCATTCAATGGCCTGATCCATCCTGGTCAAAGATGTTAGAGGAGTCGCAACCCATGAGAAATTGGCTACGAACCTCCTGTAATAGCCTGCGAGAATGAGGAAACTACACACCTTTGACACTGTCTTGGGGGCCGCCCAAGACACCTCTACTTCTATCTTCGATGGATCCACGGATACTCCCTATTGAGACACAACATGCCCCATGAAACGGACTTCTCTAGCCCAAAACTGACACTTCGACAACTTCCCAAACAATTGACATTGGTGAAGAACTCACAAAATGGCTCGTAGATTCTCTGCATTCTCCTCTTCAAATGTGGAGTACACAAGGATGTCGTTGATAAAAACCACCACAAATGTGTCTAGGAACTCACGGAACAAGGATTTTTTCAATCCCATTAACACAAGTGGATCATTAGTCATGCCAAACGTCATTACAACGAACTCATAATGCCCATGACGACAATGGAAACTAGTCTTCTGGATATCCTCATCCTTCAACAGCATCTGATTATATCCTGACCGAAAGTAGATCTTTGAGAACCAACATTCACCCTTTAGTTGATCGAATATGTCATTAATCCACCGAAGAGGATAGAAGTTTTTAATTTTCACTTTGTTTAAGGGTTGATAATCGACACACAACTGCAAACTTCCATCGGCCTTCTTCACGAACAAGACTGGTGCACCCCAGGATGACACACATGGCTGATCAAAACCACACTGCAACCGACCATTATGCTATATAGGTAGCTTTCGTAACCCAAAAGGGGAAATCCTATATGAAGACATAGAGATATGAGACGCTCCTGGCTGTAGCTCGATCCCAAACTTGATCTCTCATCGAGGGGGTAATGCTACAACCTCTTCTAGAAAGACATCAGGGTACTCCTCTATGACCCTAGGAAACGCCAACTACCGAACCTCTGAAGAACTCAGCATCATCTCATCTATTAAGTATGATAAGGATGGAACGCGCCTGTGACCCATCCAAGGATCTCTCTCACCAATAAGCACCACATGTTCTCCATCCGCACCAAGAAAAATGACTTTCTTCCTGAAGAAATCTATGATAGCCTTCACTTAATACAACTAATCCATGAAGAGGATGACAACATATGGTTGTATTCATAAAAATAGGAAATCTCCCCAAGAGTGGTGTAACCCCAACACTAGCTCACAGTTTATACATACTTCAAACAATTCAGCTCAACCTCTAACTGGTGTAGTCAACGCCAGGGGCACTGGAAGCCACTCTTCCTCATGTCCCAAATCATGGACAAGGGTAGGTGATATGAAGGAGTGTGTCGCTCCTGAGCCAAACAAGGAATTCACCAAGCTAGAAAAAAAGCAAAGGGTGCCTCGAACGACATCTGGCTCGCTTTGGGTTGGCAACGCTAGAGCATTAAGCTGACCATGGCCTCCTCTACGGCCTCTTCGAACATGAGGACGACAACCACCATGATTGGGCTCTGCTCTCTGAGTACATGAAGCGTCATGAGGATATCATATGCCTGCCCCATCTACCCTTTGGGGATCTAAAGCTGGTGCCACCTGCTGCTGTTGCCTCGGCTGGAACTCTCTCAATTGAGTAACCTGGAGTGGAGCACCTGGTGCACGATGACTACTCTGAAAAGTTAGGAACTCCCGCTACTAATGACCATGACCAACACAATAAAAACAAGTAGTTGATCCCTTGGAAATTTCTTGCCCTGGAGAAACGAGATGGGAAGGGCTGGGACCTACCCTTAGGTGAACGAAAACTATTCTGCCCTAAATACTGGGAACCCCAGACCACAGCTCTACTTCGTGAGGAATCATGATGATTCCCCTCTCTTGACGATCTGGTCCTGGCCAAAGTTCTCTAAACAACCTCTACCCTCACCAGCATGTCAAGATCCGTATTTAGCATAAATGGGGTGACCTGGAGATAGATCTCTGGATTCAAATCCTATTCTAAATGCCTCTCCCTGGCCTCCTCATGTGGTAACAGGTTTGAATCATTTTGTAGAAGGCTCCTGAAATGGATACCAAACTCTCGAACACTGGAGATCCCCTGTCGAAGGGTAAGAACCTCATGATGACTAGATGCCTTTGCAGTTTAGGAAATGAACTCTACTCTATACTTTCCTTGAATCTCATAGCATGAGATCACTGACTCCTCACGATCCACGTGGAACCAGATCCACCACCACCATGATGTCCCACACAGCATCATCACAAGCATGGAAACCCAGTGATCCTTCCGAGCACGAATCGAAATGAAGCCGATCTCGACTTCCTCTAACCAGTCTTCTGTGACTGCATCTGAAATAGAGACCTCATACTTCTATAGACTATGGCGCTGAAACTCTCGGAGTGTCTTCTTCCATGTTTCATTGTTGTCAACCTCTTCCCCGTGACGATCTTTTGGCACAGCCTGATGGACATCTTCTATGCATGCCTGGCAAGGATGTCAACATAGAGCCATTCCTAAAAAATCACAAACCATTAGAGCTCCTAATCCTGGTATATGTAAGATTGAACATTAATTAATTAATTGTTTTCCTTAATTCATTTTAGGTTAACCTATCCCAAGGATTACCCATTAAAAAATAGGCACAAAGTGGAATGATGTATGATCCTTTCCTAGGTATCTACCCTCCAACACGTATCACCTTGTTTAGTAGCCATTATAAACCTAATGGTCCGTGCAAAAAGATCATAGGGGGCCCTAAACGCCTATGTCTCAGCCAGTCTCCAGTGTTTACCTCACATGGTAAACATGAATGACACTGTTTCCCTACCAACCCATGAAACCTCACATGTGCCTAACTCTAAACTCCATCCTATCCCTCATCCAGATCTCCGATACCACTCTGTCATGACCCCCTCCCCACAAGGTGTACCCCTCCTAGGCCCGCAATGTATGATTGGAGATAATGCCCCCCGAGTCCCGCCTCTAGTAGGCCCTGGGTTGGAAACTAGCACTGAGGGTATAGTAAGATACAAATGGGAGGCAGTACCCTCTACGAGAACAAATGCAGAAGAGAGAGATAAGATATATAGAAATTGACTCCAACTCAGATTGAAATATAAAAGAAACCCAAGTATATATATATGAAATTCCATGAAAAATTACTATAACTAGAAGGGAAAACTACTAGTACCCAAAAGAATGAAAAACCAACTATGACCACAAGCCCGAACACCTCCTGCAACCACAAGCTAGTAGTAACCAGCATGATCTCCAACCTGCTCCATGTGACCTGAAAAACTATTTATATATACGTAGGGTGAGTATAATAGAATACTTCATAGTATCCTCCATGAAGCCTCTCATACAAAAGTAATGAAATCATGCTAGAGAACAGTAAAAAACAAGTGAAACTAACTCGTCACATAAACATGTATACTAAGATATCAACCTCACCATGGCTACTCTCACCAAGTAACACATACAAGAATAGAGCATATAGTAAAGAATATCAAGGATACCCTGCTACTACTTCCCCACTGGTTTGTCACTTTTCCCTAATGACATATGTCATGTGCATCTCTCTCCAAAGGCTTGCCCATAAAAACATAGGGTAAGCTCCACAATCTGCACACCGTTCACCACAAATCCTTGCCCGCAGACACCTGGTTGAAGCACCACACCATACTCACAACCAAAAGTAACCAGGTAGTTTCCAAAAGCCACCACAGCTCACATAACATGTATCATACATCGGGTATTATAACTCACGCCATCAAAGCCCATACACAGAGTAAGGATCCTCAAGCCATCACAGCCTATACACGTTACACCTACAATAGTCCATAGGGTACTATATCCAGAATATATGTGTGTGAAATAACCAAAATCCATTACAGCCCTCTTCACACATATATTGGGAAAATTAATCGTTGTGCCAAAGGCTCTAGTATCTAATATGATAAGAGAGCGGGGATAAAGGGGGTAGCCATCCATTCAACCTCCCATCAGAATGTTGGGGAAAACACCCCCCTGGGCTTAGAATCCTCAGGGTGTTAGTTTCCCTTACTAATAGGGCAGAGTAGCATATAGAAAAACAAAAAGTACAGAATATATATAACTCAAGACCACAAAATGGGCATAACCTAGTCTTAGACACAACTGTAGATAACATCTCTCATACTCTGGAGTGCCACTTCTAAGATTAGGGAACCTATAAGCACACAACCATTTAATGGCTTTATTAGATTACTTTATTCTCATTTTATCAGTTCCACTATACGTTTATTAATTTTGTAAACATTAATTAACCATGAAAAATTCCACATTAAACAGAATTGGCATCACATTCAAAATCAACCACTCCATTTAAGATTCAACATCACCATTAAATCCCAGCATCTCCATCCCCATGGATTATCGCCATTTAATCAATCTTTTTTTATAGAAATTACCTTCCCATATTCCCAGGCATTCTAGAAAATCATCCTATGCAACTAAACACAAAGGGGGACCAACACGGTGAGTAGATATACTACATGTAGAGTCTTTCCCGACTATAGAAAGGGAATTGACCCATTCTCCCTCAAGAGGCTAAACACGGAAAGCACATCGCAAACCCTGCATGTCTTCACCTCCTTTGGAAAGAGGGTAAGCAAGACCAGCTGCCTTGAGCAGTGGGGATAAGTAATGGAGATAAACAACCAAACAAAACTGCCAATATCCAGCCATCACATCCATCCCATACCATCATCCTTAGTGTCCTCCCCGACACCCACATACATAAACTGATGCATCTCACCACTCTAGGAGCCATCCGCTACCACAACCACAAGGCCTCCCTGCCTCCACATATCACAATAGCCATCCAAGCTCACATCACAACACAAGAAGAAGGAAAACAATCATCACATCAAATGGGATATTGGGCCTTTATCAAGGCATCCAACCTTCATACAAAATGATCACTCATGGCTCTAAAGCATAAGGCAGTGGACTTTACGAACATGAGGGTAACAATGAACCCTACCGGGTGTTAACTTTTATCAACCAACCAGTTCATTAATCCATCTTGAATTAACAGATTCAATTCGTAGGTTCCAATTCCAAGAAACCTATTCAGTAATCTATCACAAAATATTTAAAACATTAACTATGAAAATTTGATTAACATATTAATTATAACAACTACAACGACGACAACAACCGAATTCTATTACATCCATATTTATCTTTATCCAATTAATTATCATTTAATTCTTGCTTTACGTTATTTATCAATTTCCATCAAGAACAAATAACTATGAAAATCAAGCATAGATATCACACTATCTAGAAAAACATGAGGCAATAACATACGAGCAATAACAATATATTTATCTGGTTCAAATATTTAATTAGGTAAATTTCAATGTGATCCCAAGGGCTAAATCATGCTAACTCTACAATTTCACATAACCAATTAGAGAATCAATGAATCACCTAACTCAAACAGTTTCTCACATTCATTATCCGGACAACCGGTCACAATCCTCCCCTCGCGACAAATGCATCCACCCGAGGATGCCATGGTACGATAGCACCAACAAAAACCCAAGAAAACCCCATTAGAAGCCTAATGATTACATGATATAATATGGAAAGGAGAACAGGATAAGATGATCCCTGAAGGAATGATGATAAAACATACCTTATATATAAGAATGATCGACACAGCTTGGTTGCATCAAAATAGAGCAGAACTAATCGGGGGAGTAGGTTTTGATTGTGAAACTCATATGGGAAGGATGGAATAGTTATAGTGTCTCATTGTCGATTACAAAGAGGAAGAAAAAGTGAGGAATATATCTTATCTCTTTTGATTATTTAATGGGGCGACAGTTTAAGATCCTCTTAATTTTACATAAAAAATGCATCGCATTAACCCATGTAGTTTGACCAAGTAAAAACATCCCGACCTTAGGAATAATTAATATAGGATTTATGGCCTTTGAATCAGCCTTCGTGTCCTTAAAATAAGGATTTAAATGTATTTTACGTCAAATGAAACATCAAAAGGGGAAAAACTGTAGGAAGCTGGAAAGAATGTTCACCTACTGTTACTGTACAACTACTGATCTGTGAGACTGATCTGTGAAACCAATTTGTGAGACCAATATGTGAAACCGATCTGCGACACGGATCTATGAAACCAATCTGTGAAACAGATCTGTGACACCGATCTGTGAAAATGATCTGTGAAACCAATCTGTGAAACTGATCTCCGAAACTGATATGTGAAATCGATCTGTGAAACCGATCGGTGAAACTGATTTGTAAAACCGATCTATAAAACCAATCTATGAAACCGATCTGTGAAACCGATCAGTGAAACCGATCTCTAAAACCGATCTGTGAAATCGATCTGTGAAACTGATCTTTGAAACACTGTTCACCTACCGATACTGTTCATAAAATTGGAAACATTGTTCACAGAACATGAACTTTGGAAAGTGTTGGGGATAAGTCAACATAATATCCCGGAACACCTCCAACACCAAAGTTTCACAAATTAATGGATAAAAGGGGTCCCGACCATTATAGATATTCAATATGAGATAAAGCACCATCAATTGGATATTTTACCAACTTTTTTTGGTTCTAAATTTGAGAGTTCCTATAAAATCATTAAATAAATCATTATAATAGTGAACACATTATCTATTAAGGTATTGGATAATCATGATTCTGCTATAAATTCATACACCAAATGTTTTAAGGGGAGTAAAGGATATGATTTCCAAAAAAAATAAGAAGGAAATTTTCATCAATGGTAATAATTTAAAGAAGAATTCTATAAAACATACCATCCAAATCGTGAATGAAATGAAATTATGAAGAAGAATCTTGAAAACATTTTTGGAGGAGAATAATAACAACATAAGTCATTTTATATATACTAATGATACACCAATCAATTCCGTACCAAAATAATCCATTTTCCAAATTCATGAAATATTTTCATAATCGAATAACCACTAAAGGAAAAAATTTATTTGATATAATATTTAGCAGAAGATCAGGGAATTGGAATACAATGTAATTAATTAAATTATTCAATGTTTTATCAATGAATTCATGTGAAAAGTAAAAAAATCAAAGTAAAAGAGTGATCAAATATACCATTAAAACTAGTTTAGTTCAATTAAAGATTTAACAACATAAAAAATGGATTATTTGAGATAAATTTACATAGGTAAAAATGAAAAATACTGTTCATGTTATGTGGATGGGAATATATAAAATTTTAATGGTAGTTTTAGAATGGTTTCCAATTTTTTACCTCATAAAATTGAAAAAATACACATGGGAACACCTATAATTTTACCTTAATATAATTATTGACTACTCTATAATAAGTGGTAAATGTTATAGGGGTAATAAAATCCCAAATTTGAGGGATAATTTTCAGTTATAGTAAGTAAAAAGTAAATAATCCATTAGAAGATTCATGGTTTCACAAATTAAAGGAACCCAACTAGGGTAAAACACCTAGTTCTACCATTGTGAAATCAAATTAACTTTTACCAAGAAAGATGATTTTGTTCAGAGGGAAATTAACTTCCAACAATCCATTAGATAAGTGATAAAATCAATTTCCCTTTAATTGAAACAAAACATGAAATTAAGATGATGGATCGATAAAACAATAAAATAGATAAATAAAGGATGCACATTAAGGATCATAACATTCCCATTAACTATTTTATTTTCATATCCTCAAATAATGGAACTATATTATATGAGATCAAGCAATTGTAATTTTTGCTCAATTTGTTTAATGATAAAGAACTTATTAAATTTTTTGAAGGAAGTATGTATCAAATGAAGATGGATTTGAGAATATAATTCATTACAATTGTAATTATGGGATTCCAAAATTGTAATAATGCACTATATATTAAAAATTGAAGTGTTTTTTTGAAAATAAATGGATTAATATCACTTGAAAATTAATAATTTGATGTATGAACAAAAATTGATATTAAAATCGAAAAATAACCTAATAGTAATAGAGAAAGAGACATTGAAGAAGGGAATTATTTAATAATGGACTTGAAATGTATGGAATTCAGGTTGAAACTATTTAAACAAGAAAATAAAAGGACAGTGGAATTAATTCATGACCCTAAATGTCAGTTACAGGTTATTGAGAGGCTCAAAATATAATGAATTATTAAAAAATTAAGTCTCGATAAGAATAATACAAAGGGTTTACATTACCCACCATTAATTAAAAAAATCAATTGTTAAGGAGCATATATCCAAGGATTAAATTAATAACCATAGAAAATCATTGAGTGGGGAAGAAATCAATTCCTGGTCTATTATGTATGTTTATACATCCTAATATTGGTAGAATAAAGAAACATGTTTTTTCATTGAAGTGAACATGCAAGAGAATGTATTAAAGAATTCCATTAATGGGAAATAAACATTAATTATCCAAGATAAATCAATTTTGGATGAACCAACGTTATTCATATTAAAAAATGTATTTTACTGTTTATTATGGTTGATCATGTGAAGTATGAATTTTGGATAATACACTGAATAATTATTTCTAAGAAGAAAATCTAATGATTTGACATTTTTATTTAAGTTTTTCTAATTTTTTTGAATAATTCAACATCAACCACATTGAATTATTACATTACATTTTTAAGCTTTTATTAAAATCAAAAACATATATATATTTTTAAAAATCCACACATGATACCTGGGATGTATTCTATAATTGGAGTTGGAGTTTTCTTTTAACCCTTAAATATATATTCATAATGTATAATTTCATTCCTTACATCATTAGTTCATCTTATTTCCCATATATTCATGCATTAAACATTCAAAATAAAGTGTTGTTTATTTAATATTAGTTTAACACTTTGATGAATATATATACATCATTACTTGTGGAGAAAAAATTACCTTTAAAACATTTAAATTTTTATTGAGTCACTTAATAATTGAGCATTAACTAGATAAGACTTATGTAAATCCAAATCATACATGTTTTCATTATGGTGATGAACCTTATATAATTTTTTTATAATCATGAGTAACACATCAATGGTTTACACTACACAATTCCTATATATAACAAAGGAATTTTAGTAGTGTGATTAAATTGGATATAAAATAGATTTCATTGAAATGGTTTGGTACTCGGTGTGTGAGTAAAAACCAAATTATATTAAATTATATTAAATGAAAATATGAGAGAATAATTTTCATACATTTCTTCTGGAATTTAAAATTTCAATAATTCCTAGGGGTTTTTGGATATACGGGATGGTTTATTTCCAGGTGATTCATACTCATTTAATATGTGCATTACACATATCATGGAAATGATGGGTATATTGTGCCATATGGTTGATGTGTATGAATTGGATGATGAATTTTAATTTACTATAGACCAAAATAAATTGGGAATACCAAATTATTTTCAGAGTTATAAATCAATGACTAGTATATTTTATAGTGGAATGATGAATTTTAGTAAAGGTGAATTGAAATAGTTATCCATGTTTTTATTTTAAATCAAAGTAAGTTATTATATATTTAAATTATATTATATTTTTATTAATCTTAAATTAATATTAATAATTTCTAAAATCTTATTGTGTTAATTTACCTTATGAATAGTAAGTCTCATGTGTGGGGAATATGGTTAGTATAATTTATCCATGTTTTCTTAACTAAATTGTTAACATTTATTCTTGTTTATGTTTAATAATTTAAATAATTTATGTTTTATATTTTTAATTTTATTAAAATAAGAATCTATTTATAAATATTTTATTCATTCAATATATAAAAATGTTATTATTCTTGATGATTTATTTGATTTTTGAATTTGAATAATTAAATTACGTTATTTTCATTATTGAATAAATAAAAAGAGAAATGTTTTTTGTGAGACATTAACTACTAATAGATAGAGATGTATATGAATAAATATAAAAGATTAATTACTGTATAAATTTATCTCATCTCCCATGTTATATGTAATATAAAACAAATTTATAATATCATTATATATGAATAGGTATAATAAGAAACATTTAATGGAAAAAATTTTAATTATGAATCCTAATAATGAAAGAGAATCTAAAATAAATACACAAACAATTCCTATATGACAACATTAAAAAATATATTCAAATTCTATCTCGAAAACCAATTAAATTTCATGATCCTGTAGTAGATGCTCAATGTCCAAAAAAAATATACCCTAGACAATGCTCTCTATTGATCATAATACATTCTTTCACCATAATTTTTCATTATGATTCATTAAATACATCTACAACCCTAGGATAAAACATAGGTAAGTCTAGTATAAACACATGAAGTAGTGGGTCATATGCAATTAGGTATAGAGATAATTAATTGGCATCAAATATATTAATGTAATGATAAATACATTTGTAACTCATGAAAATGGGATGGAATAATTCATTCAAAGATTTTTTTACAAAATAAAAAGATTCATTTAAAGAAAATAAAATGGTAGTAGGTGATTAGAATTGAATTTGAAGATAAATCATGGTCATCCCCTATGAAAGTGTGGATAAATGTTGAATACAATAAAATTAGTTCAAAGAATATGATATTGAGGGATGTTGGGACATTCAATGGCATGAAGAAATTCTATTGGAAAACTAGAAATTCAACATATACGAAACCCTAAAAATTATATTTTCCTATCAAATTCAATATCTATATTCACTATATCAATTCTCTATATAAATCACCCCTTGAAGTGGAAACCTAAACTAAAACCCATGGAGAAGAGAAGGTTATGTAATTTAAGGGAATATATTTTTTATTCTCTTGTTTTTCATCATATTAGACAGTTGGAAAATATATTATTAATGGAAATGAATTGTGTGTATCTTACCATTATGTGGAATTATAATTTTCATGCTAGATTTTTTATTATGATTTATTACTAAAAAATTAAATAATTTTATTTATTAAAATAAATTGATTTTAATTGAGATTAAATGATAGTTGAAGTCGAACCTAAGAAATAATGTGTTATTCAGAACACCATAAAGAATGATTGTTCAATGGGTTTAGTGGAAACTCATCATAAAAACATGAACATAACTAAAACCACATGAAAAGACACATAATATAATGGGGACTCATATTTATAGTAGTGAGTCAATTTAAAATATTATAGTTTATTTTTTTGATGATTGTGATTTTTGCAATTTAAATTCTGTTAAAAATTCATTTTTCCGGCATTTGGATGCTGATTACATCTTAGATATCTCCAACCATTAAATATAGAATACAAAATCTTGATTTTTTTTCTACATTATGTCTTTATTGAATACACTCATATGCACACATTAAATATAAAATAATTAAAACTACATTAAATTTATTTAATGTCTTACACACATAACCACATAACATATATGAGTTTTCCATTCCATTAAAAAATTTAATTATAGGGACACAAAAAAAATAATTATTGATTAATGTTCACTATAAATAAATATATTATTGAATTATTAAAATAATATCCCATGTAGGTGAACATGTATTAACCAATTATTTGTAATTAAATTTGCTACAAGTCTAAATTTCATATTTTCTGGTGATATATTTATAGATTCACTTATTTTATTTTCGTTTTATTTTTAAAAAAAAATTAAAAAAAATTAAAAATTCTATATATTATCTTCCTATATTTTAAAAAAAATTATATTATTTTTTAATTTACTAAAACAATATCTAGTATCAGAAATATTTTAAGTGACATAGAAGACATTATTCATAAAAACATTTCTTCTGGAATTTTAAATTGAAGAATATATATATAGAGTCAAAATCTAATTCAAAGAAGACATGAAAAGTTATCCCAAAAACACTTCTGACTGTGATATAAATGGGGTATAATATAACTACTATATGAAAATATATAATTTATAACATATTTTAGAAAATATTAAATGACTAGGATATACCATATGGGAGTGGGTATCAATAAAGAATCAAAATTTTCCCAAGGAAAGTTGAATAGTAATGTATGAACAATAAATTATATCATTTACCAACCCTTCAGGGCTATCATAGTGAAAATCCCTAAATTTTGAATATTGAATTACTAAAATTTATGAAAACATTAATTCTAATGGGATTGACTAAGGAATAGTTGCGTTTAATTTCTTCGTATATTATTTAATGGGGGTAATGATTTTTTTCTTAAACAAAAAAGGATCGAATTTTTACATATGTTAACATATTAAATATTAATTTAAATGAATATAATTTTTAATAGAGAATGGAAATTAATTATGTAGTAGAATAACAAACATGGATCATAGAGAATAAGAATTTCATAAAGCATGTGAGATATATCAAGGCCCATCAAAAAAAGTTCAACCAAAAACACATTCTTCCCCAACTCATGAAATATTTCAATGTTAGAAAATCATTTCATATACAATTTTTATTTCATAAATAATGATGAAATAGTTTTAGGAATATGAATATTATGGAATTAATTTAACACCCCAATATTTTAGTATTATTTTTCTATTAAAATAATATTTTTTAGAAAATCTTTTTCCACATGAAACACCAAAATAAAAATACTTGTGACACATTAAAATATAGTAATTTCTTATGACTAATATTATATGTTAATTAAATTATAGGGTATAAATAATGTTAAAAAAAATATAAAATATATGAATAAAAATGAATGAAATTTTATTGAGTAATAAATTCCTTCTTTATGAATCTCATATTATTTGCGTAGAAATTTGGTGGCTTTACTAGGGGGTTTCCTCAACCAAAACTATGTTGAGCACTAGAAATTATTTTTTCATTGAAATTAGTTGAGGTAGAAGATCAAACTTCTATAAATTAAAACTGTATTCATACTTGCTAAACCTCAAACAATGATTTCTACTATATCTAATCTTATCATTAGGTTTTATAAACAGATCTTGAGGGACAAGGTAATTAGAAGTTATGATAAAATAATAATTTCATTATTGACTAAATATGTTAATAATATATCTCAAGTATTTTATGAATTTAATATTTAACCTTTTAATGTAAATGAATTTTTTTAATACTAGTTCGATGAGAAAAGTCAATTATGGTATTTAATAATTAATAAAATGTTTTTATGCACAAAAATAAATTTTACTTAAAATTATTGTTTTATGAACTATATATTTTGTTATATTGTGGTAAAATAATGATTTTAAAGAAATTTACTAATAATATATACAATAAATATTTTTTACATCCATAAAATTATTATTACTAGAAATGTAATAAATTCATTTTATGCATAGAAGATACATTGTCCCTTAAAATGTTTTAATATGTTATGAGATTGACCATATGAATTTTGTTATCACTTTTAGAATTTTAATCCGATAAAAATATTTTTATACATTTCAAAAACATGTTCAAATTAAGTAATAAAAAAATTAATTTTCGGATAATATTTTTTTACTGAGATTAATGAGAATCCACACAATAATGAAGACTTTTTATTTTATGATAATTACTTCGATGAAAATTTTGTAATTTATATCAAAATTGAATAAACATATCTATTTTAATTAATTATTATATTGTGATATATAATCATTTGGATAAATATATTAATACTCATTTCATGAGTTAATTGTTTTAAATAAGAATAATAATGGTAAATGTAAAAAAATTACTCTCATTATGAAAATATTTTTCATTGTATTTATTATTACATTTAAAAGTAAAATACAAAAAATTTAGAGTTTTAATTTTAAAAAATGAAATTAAAAAATTTTCAAACTAGAAATATTATATTAGGATGATTTTTAGGGTTTTTCTTTTTAAATATATTTATTTTAAAATTAAATAGTTAAAACCAATTTTTTATAAATAAAATGAATTTTATGACATCATTAAAATATAATAATAACATAAAATTTATGAACCATTTTTATTGAATACGAATTTATTTTATAGGAAGAATTATTCATAAAAATTATTGTGTATCATTTATAAACTTATATATAAAAATTTAGAAGATAAGTAATATATTTCTCGAAAACTGTTTCAATGTGACGTAAATTTATTTCATTATAAATAGTAATTCCCAAATTAAGAAAAATCATATAATAATAAGGAAGTAATATTTTGAATTAAAAGAATTAAATTATGTAATCAGTTATATTTTATATTATTTCATGAAAAAAAAAATTAATTTGGTAAAAATTAGTTTCCACAGTAAAGGTTAAAATCATTGAAGGGTTAAATATAAGGTATAAATCAACATTTGTGACCATATTACATGAATATTTCACCTCTTATTATATAAATTACCACCCATCTCACTTATAAAAAGAGCTCTTCACTACCCCACTAACTCTCACACAACAAGTACTGTAAATGGAAATTATATACCCATATCCCTCAATAAAACTTTTATAAATATATTTTAGGTATTTTTACCCTAGAAGTTTTAATTCAATTTACAAATGAGTCATTCTGATGTGTTATCTAAATGTTTCAAAATTAATCATTTTTATTCCAATTTATTTAAGTATTCCTCTTATATATAATAATACATTATAAAATAATATCCTAATAACATAATAATAATAACGATATTTTTGTTTTGTTATATTTATGGGAAAATCATTATTCACCTTCGTCTCTTCTCCTTAGACAAAATAAGACATCATTCATACGTATATTTAAACTACTGACTCCATGAATTGTTTGTAATAATAATTATCACCACCATTAATGGATTGTCAAATTTTTTATTTAATTATTAAATAATTTTTTTATAAAAATAGAAAAATTATAAAATAAATATGAATTCATATCAATATTCTTTTAATTATATGGTAAATGAAAATATCATCTGCGTGACAGTGTGGACTACCACTATAACACATTGAGATTTTTAAAGTGGAACATCATATTCGATAGTGTCATGACATGAAGTAGAATTATAAAATAAAATTTGACATGGAAATAGTTTATAATATACTTAGGTTTAGATATGTTCAATCTCTTAAATATCTTGCAATACACAAAACACAGGGTTTGAGTGAAACATGATAATCTATGAAAATATTATTATTATCATTACTATTATATCCTAGATGTTAATTTGGTGTGTATAAATAGTAATAAATATATAATTAATATTAAACATTATAAAAATTAATATAATAAATCTAATAGTAATATTTTAATTTCAAATAAAATAACAACCATTTTATAGAAAAATAAATTTCTGATGAAAATAATTTTATTTTTTCTTCGAAGAAATTCTATCAGGATTTTATCAAAAAATCTAAAAATAATATTAAAAAATTATAAATAATAATTTTAAAAAAACATTTTTTTAAATCTACATGTCAAACTTATATTTGGGTGAGTTTTTTAGAATTTTCCATGAAGATAATTTTTTCAGTGAATAGTGAAAATTATCGGTTTTTATTAAAAACTACTTTTAGGTTAAAACCATTTAAAAGATAAATTATATTTTAATATGGTTTAAAAATTAAAATTAGAATATATTTACATATATTAATCGTGTTTTAGATGTTCTAGTCAATTTTATATTGAACATTGATATAAGTTTTTTTATCTTTTTGGACTTTTATCGTTGGAAAATTATCTAATCGTCATGTCGTCGAGATTTATTTGATATTAAAATTTTATCCTTATTTAATTGGAATTTGAAAAATTGATACCATATTTTGTATAAAAATAATTTATATTATGTTATAGTATAATATTAATTTTTTCATAATGAAATGTAAAAAAGTAAAAATTAATTACCGCTGTTAAGGTGATAATGGGTTTACTATGGAGTTAAAGAACAAATTATAGAGGGTAAAATGATGTTAAAACGTTTCAAAAAAACATTTTATATCCATTTTTGACCTTAAAACCTATATTATTCAACAATGAACCATTTATTCAGCCTCTTTTCTGGTGAGAAAAATAGGTATAACTTTTTCATTCCCAAACATACATGTGGACCACTCACCTCACTTATAAAAGGCCACCCCCTATCCTCTCCTATTATACCATACAAAACCATTTGGTTTAGAAATTACCTTCAAAACCTTATTTTTTTACTTCCCTAACCACAACATAGATACCTTGGTGTTATAATAAGACCAATATATTAAGGCTTTATGTTAATCCTAAAGAGGCTATCTGAAAAAGAGGTAATGTTTTAACTATGAATTTTTGTCTTATTTATTCTTATAAGATGTTAAAATAATTTATAATTATGATATTATAAATATTATATACTAGGTAATTATATTTTTTTATTTCATTTTAATAACCTATATCCCTCTCCATTTCTGTTAAATGGGATATGAAATCAACCTCCGTATCTACGACAGACTACTAACTCTTAAACAGATGTTGTTCATTTTCAATAACCACTTTTTGTGGAATGATATAATTAATTACTTAACATATATATATATATATATTATATTTATGAAATATTATTATTTTTCATTATTATGTAATATATTTTATCTTACATTCTATTGTGTGGGGGATACGATAAAATCGCTTATTTGTGTGGTGAACTTATACCTCACAAAGAAAACAGATTCATATAAAACATATTATTTAAATGTAATGCAATAATGATAAATTTATTTAATATATGTGAAATATATTAAGTAAAAATACTTATGGAAAATTAATTTCCCCCCAAACATTTTACCTTCCGATCTGTTTTAAAATAATAATGTTTCTCATTCGTATGTGTGGACTACCACCTCTACAAAAAGATGTGAAATATTTTTCATTTAGTTTTTAAATGTATTGTAATTAAAATTTGTTATATTAATATAAATTAAATATATAAAATAATAATTACTATTAAATTATTAATTACTATTTATTTTTCTTTCATTTCATCTGTTGCGAAAAATTGAAATATCTTTAATGAACAAGTAAAACATACCATATCCATGAATGGAGTAGTCCATTTTCTATCTATAGAATTAATAGATTAGTATAAAAGAATATATAATTATTATATTTCATATTCATATCATGTTTAAAAATCTCTAGACGATGAAACCATGATCAAATTAAACGGACCGAAATTTCAAAACTAAAACAAACATGAAAAATGAAGTTAATTAAAATCTATATAGTGGTCTTAACAAATAATTTTAAATAAATGGGTGATAAAATACTATTAATAAATAATTTACTGATTAAAATATATGATTACATATCTTTAATATATTTATAATAAACCTATATTTATTATAAATGGGGATTGGAAACACTTGAAGGAAGTCAAACAAATGGTAAGGGTTTATCATATCAATTTTACTTCTATGAAGCATATGTCATATTCTACAACTTATTGATTTGGTGTGGTGTATATTGAATCAATTATAATATTTTATATCCTCAATATATTTATCTTAATCATATTTAAATTTTATTTAATTTTTTTTCTTCACTATTGATTATGATTCAATATTTACAAAAGTTATAATGGTTTGTTTCTCAATCTCATCAATATCATGTATTTTTTATATTTTAGTATCCCATGGGGGAATGATTTGATATATATATATATATATATATATCATTAAATAAATTTTTTTATTATACTCTTGTTATTCATTAACAGATTAACTAATTGTACTATTTTCCACTATTTGGAAAGGAAATTTCATGAGAAATTGTTTTCATGAATATATGACATTATATCTCTCTTTGGTCTGAAATAATTTTTCATAAAATAGATGTTTTCATGAAATGTTTAAAAAAAATCTAAATTCTAAAAATGATATATTAATGTAATTTTTACACATTTTTTCTTTTTACCAAACTTTTTGGGATTTAATCTTCAATTCATTCAAAAAACAATGCCCATATTGTTTTTACCAAAAATGTGAAGGTAATATTTGATTTAAAATTATTATAATTTATGTAATTTTCTATCATCATCATTACTAAATATGTTACTTTTTTTGTTCAACCATTAAATGTTATTTTCAAAGAAAATTATATTCATTTTTTATGATCATTTTTAGAGGGTAATTTTTAAACTGGATAGCTTATTTTAATAAAAATTGATTTTAAGGAACTTTTTATCATATTGATTCGACCCAAATGTGCATAATCTATAAAGACAAAAATATTCTAACATGCAATAGGCAATATTTTTTTTCTTATAAAAGATGTATAATAGTTAAGCGGTCCTGGTGGGTAGTTTAATGGGGTTATGTGTTTGTGCAATTGATCTATGTTGGGTAAAATATTCTTAGATGGTCTATAATTAGTTTATTCAATGAGCTAAAAATACACAACAACCCATTTATACAAGATTCATTGACCTACCTTCTAATGTAAGGTTATTTTGATTAATTTATCTAATAAACTTAAGGTATCACATTGGTCATGTGGATGGGAACTCACGCTCATCGCACCCTTTTGGGTGTAATAATTACCAATTCTGGGACTCTCCTATAGATTTGAGATATGTTCATTTTTTCGTGAATCCTTGTATCATTCCAAAGCATGTGTACTAAGATTACCCATTGAAAGAAATATCCTACATAAATATTCATGGGACTAAAATCTCTTATTTCGCCTATGAGGTTCTAATCCAATGAGAAAATATGTATATATCACATGTTATTCACCAATGTATTAGTTTTTCAGATAAATTAGGAATCGTTTGGTCTTTCACTAAGACATTAATGGTTTAATCCATGTGATGAGGTGCTCTAGTGTTAATTATTATCCAGGGGGTGGTAGTTGATTCAATGTCAGGATCAAACCCATGATATGGGTTTACAACATTTCCTCATGAGAGGAATCATAAATGACATAGTTTGGTTCCACTTAACTAGACACATCACCTTGTAGGGTTTTGAGATAATGACCGCACTACGTAGTTTGATGTCGTGCATCACAGATTTCAAGGAGGAAGATTCTTAGCCAATATATAATGTGGGAATTATGTTGATGTTTTCAAATAGCCCCATAAGGGATATAGTATTTTTGGAAGATGTGACTCTACCGATGATGTGGCTCGGGAAAAATTTGGGCTGATCTGGGAGATGTGTTTTGACATATAGGGAGTTTCTATGTATCCATCTTTGTTTGGAATTAGATACCACATAGTTCTTGAATATTGGAAATGACGCTTCAGGGGAGGATCATTTAATATACTAGTCAGGAAGTATTTATGGGAGGTTCCCATGATGGAGGCATGATTTGGGCTTTAAATATTTAGAGAATTCCCATTTGATATCAGACCATAGGCATGTATCCTACGTATCCTAGATAGAGAATGAATAATAGTTCTTGTAGTTTAACTAGTTTAGTGAATCGTTAAAATTCCATGATCTGCAATAATATCGTAGCCCACGTTTTCCATGGTTAGTGTGAGAAATAAGAAGAACCATTATGTCTAGAAAATAATTCAATTTCCTTTCTACTACACTTGAAAAAGATAATTTCTATGGAGGAAGTTCCAGGGAAACAACACTTCTCAAAAGAGAGGCTATGAGCTTACCTTAGATGGTGTTCACTAAATCTAATTATGAGAAAGGGGAGGACCATGATTCCTCATCAACAGGGAAATAATGTGTTATTTCATCTATTTATAATTGGCCCTCATCGAAGGGAAAGTCCAAATAACACACTAAATCACTATAATGGGGAGGAACATGTGGCCATTATGAGTTTTAAAACCACATTAAAATGGGAATGTAAAAATATACACATTCCAATGGTCATCCATATTTTAGAGATTACAAATTTTACACTACATAACATGGGTATATAAACATAAAAGGGAATGTTGATGCACCCAATTGTATCATCATATGGGTCCAATGGGTCTGGGAAGGGATTTTTCTTATTGTCATTGGACTAGTTCACATAAGAGATATGGATGATGTGATGGAAATAGAAGGAAATGATTAATCCTAAATGGTGTAACAACCAAGAATATCGAAATATGAAAACTATTTCATTATTTGAGATGGGGATTCCAAAGATTAGCATGTTTCTATGTCGGTTAAGGGGAAGTTTGAGTACAGTGATGGTACGTAAACCAATATTTGGTCTACATAGCAATTTTATAAGTTGAACCAGGTTTTGTCCTTGTAGCATTTTTCTTCAAGTTTATGAGTTCCATTCATATAGCATAATTCTACAGGGACAATGATCCATCTGCATAGTGATTTTTATGTGGTTCAGGGTTCATCCTGCATAGCATATGACTATGTGTCATGGCATATTGAAGAAGGGGAATTGGTTCTGTGTTTCAAGAGAAATTAATCCTTAATGGCAGCTGGTTTTGCAGTCTTCCAATTAGTATTATATTTATTTATTTAATGCTATGAGGTGGGTTATAGCTATTTGGAATCATCAAAATAGTATATCTTGTATGGTTCTCTACTATTTAATTATGTCGTTGATCGATCACTTCTATATTGTTCACTGAAAACACTCCCTTTTAGTCCTCCATAGGGGATCATTTATGGTGAGGTGGAGTAACTGGATCAGTGAGATGAATTAAATATTTTTCATATTTCCAATATAGAATCTCCACATGTGTATGATTGATTTAGTGGCATCATGGGTTCATCTTCCACTGTGGTGTATATTACCATCTCCGTTCCCTGAACGGTTTCTTTTTGTTCTCTAGAATCCCCTGACATTACCTTTCCCGTGAACTAATTGAGTATTTGGGGGATAACATGCAGGGAAAATTTTACTAACTCCTTCCTAAAAATGATTTTTTATGTGGGGGACTGGCATTATCACCTCTATCCTATGAACTTGTATGTTCATGAGCACCTCTTGATGTGGAATCACAAGCAGAGAAGCAGTCCCCGAAGGAGCTTTGATTTATGTAATCGCTTCTTGATTTCCTCCAATTTTCTTCTTCTTAATGTAATATTTTTCAATTATACCTTTGATAATATTTCATGTTTTTCATAATTTTTGGGAGTATTTGATTTCCCTTGGTAATGTTTTGAGGACCCAAAAAATTACATGAATTAGAATGAGCTGTGAGTGGGATGAAGAGGAGGTTATTCCTATTGAGAAAGAGGTCATAAAATGAACACATTTGTTGTATATGGGTGGACCCATAAGAGACGACCATGCCAATAAAAATGTGGTCCCACATCACTTTTAATTTACTATGTTCCATGGAAAACTCTCTGCTCCCCAATTATCTCAACTACCTTGATTCCACGAATGAAATGCATTGAGGATTCCATTGTCCACGAATAGTTGTTTTCAACCACGAACTAAACAAATTTTTTCTGCAAACAATGAGTTTGGGTTTTTCATTGTTTGAGTTTGTATGTGGTTCTCTTTCTATCTAACTATCAGGTCACTGTCCAAAAATTCATGTTATAGCCCCTAGTGAGCTTCTATAAACTATCATTTCACGAATAGTGCCTTCGGTATACAATCATTTCATGAACATTCATTATGGGGAATAATTTTATTCCTTTATTGATTTTGGATAAAATAACCCTTCTCATGGTCTTTAAGTGCGTTCTAGGATGGATCCTTCGTGGTTTTCTTCTGCTACTACTCATGCTCCTAATCCCCTCATAGCTACTAATGAAAGGTGGAACGGCTTGGTAGACTCTAATAATAACAGGCTCTAGATCATCATGTTGTATCTAGTTCTATCTACACTACATAATGTAGGTTAAAAATAATATTTTACTTCATATATGGTTCTTATATAAAATATTTCCTCTTATCAGATGTGGTAATTTTGAAACCACGTCGGTCCAGCCAACCTGAATCCTAGATAATTTATAACAACACTATTCATAACACAATTAATTTGGCGAAGGGATATTTCATATATAAATAAATTTTTGTTGGGTATTTTTTAACTATTCCCCTAAATCAATAGAGGATATACTATGATGACTAGAGAACAAATCTCATTACCATCATAACATTGTGTGAAAGGCCACGTGGAACAAGCAGGATGACTGGTCCTCCAAGTGGGACATTCATTCTAGGGGCTCATTTAGTGTAGACTAGTGGTGGTCTTTCTAGGTTTTACAAAGGTGTGAAGATTTTCAACTCGAATTGCTGGTCATGGGGCTGTATGATGTTGTTTGGGTATCCCAAACCAATGCTCATCAAAACAATTCTATTCTTCCACATCATCTTTATAGATGGATACTAGACACCAACAGTTTATACCTGGTTTACGGAGAGGACGGTATTAGTCTCCAAGATATCTAACTAATTTTAGGGGTCCTCATCGATGGATATATATACAATGAGTTTCTAACACCTTAAACTTTCTAGTATGAGGAGGAGAGGAATCTTATTATTGAGAAACAAAATGACAAAGGGAAATCCCTTTCCAATGATATTGACCATCACACTAATAAATACCTCTCCTATTCTAATTGGATTAAATAATTTAATATTTAGTGAGGTATAATGTTTCATGTGTTTACAAAAAGTTCATGCCCAACTATCTATAGAAAGATAAAAGAATGTTCCTACTATCCTATTTTGGAGGAGGGTCAGTTTTGAGAAGGGGGATGGGAACATGTTCCTAATGTTGACGGATTGTTTTGACATATTGCCTTCTTGGCCATGTTTCTTTGTAGTTTGTTGTTACCAGTGCATGAATCTGACAACAGGGTGAGAATCACAACCTTCATAATAGTAGATCAGGTGTCCAATAATAGACACATCAACCTATCTATTATAGTAGTAGAAGAACACAACCATCTATTGGATCGAAACAATGAGGGGAAATCAACCTCGCCAGCTGGTTTTTCTTTTCTAAATCCTCTGGGGTTGTATGGGAGGCTATAAATTTAGCAACCCTCTATCGATTCTTAGTGAAGTTATCTAGATGTTCCATCAAATCATAAGTGGTATTATGCTGATTGAATCTGTTTCACATGATAAGCAGGATAAACATGGTAATCTAGATTCCTATGATAAGAGGAATTAATGGGAAATGATGGACTACATCAATTACAATGACAAATTTACTTATAATCCTCAATCTTCCACCACTGGTGTTATAGTGAATGTTGAATCATAGGAAATTATTAAATGAGGCTACCTATATTACTTTATAGAGGGTGTTTTGCTTCCCCGAATTGATGTGGAGCTTATTTGTGAGGGATATACTTCCTATAGATTCTGTCATCAAATTAATGGTTTCATTATGTTGTTCTGTCGTGTTCTAAATGGTGCATTCCAAGAGAAACGTTTCATGATACCCTGTCAACTTTCACTAATGTTCACCCATGAAGATAGACCATGAAATATTAATCTTCCATATTCTGTGGGTTTTGTACATGACCTCACAAATGGTTATGAGAAAATTTGGATTCAATCATTCCCATGTTGTAAATTGATTTGGCATGTTCCCATCATCATAGTCTCTAAGTCATTAAGATTTTAATGGAAACAGAATAATTCCAATTGAAACCCCATGCATAGAAATTTATCGTGGAAATATCATTCCTCTGAACCCTCAATTTTGGTATTGAGATCCTGGGGTTCAACCTCTCATGTTGTCGGTGTCGCTGTTGAAGACCAAACATTCACCCCTTATGACTCAATGTTTCCTATGGCCTGGGGCTATCAGATATTATAATGATTAATCAATAATTTCCCACTAAATACCGTTGCACATTATGGTCCTCTCTTCTAGAGAAATAGGTTTTTGTTACTAGAGTTGGATAAGTATAGACACCCTCTAAAATTTCTTATGATGAAGATCCTCAAATTGTGGATGTCTACCTTAAAGACATCAAAACCTTGATCCACACATGGCATAATTATTGTAAATATTTTTGTCGATTACATTCCATGGTATGTCCTGAGTTCAATGAGGATACTAATGATGATTATGATCACACCTCTGGTGGTGATAATATTCCCATTGTTCCGACTGTGACTTGATCAACGAAATTCCCTCATCCGTGTCTAGTTCCACAGAATATTATAAATCTTGAGTGATCGAGGAATGTAGAGGCACCTAGAAAGCAGTTGCAATTAATGTGACCCACTTTTCATCCCAAAAAATATCCTCTAGCATTATTTGTAATTATTATAGCTACATTTTTAGAAGTATGGATTATATTGGATGACTTGAGGGAGAGAGCATCTTATTAAGACATATGAGATCTACTTCAAGAAGAATTCATTGATCATCCAGGTTTTGGAGCATTCATTTTTACCACATGAATTTCTTCTCACAAAAAAACCTGTGTAATGTAGCAGTGTGTTAGAACGAGATGGAATCTTACATTCATTTAACTAATAATAGACCCTCTTGGTCTGTTCATGTAGCATGAATTTTGATAATCACATAGTTGGATGAAATAAAAAGATGGGTAATCATATTTCATAACTCCAACCACACTTTTCGTCATTATAAGGATCTCAAACCCTACGACTTAATCTTTTGGGAATATATGGAGGCTCAAGAGATGGCTCTTTCTCTAATGTATACCCCGAAGGGCACTGCGGTAGGGAAACATCCCCCTTCAAGTGTGGGGGGTTTCTATGAAGTGATCCTCTAGGGAAAGAGATAATATGGAGGTAATTATTGAGGAACCCACCATAGTATTTCCTCCATTGGTTTTTCCTACTACTTCTAAAAAAGGGACATCTCCTCGGAGAACCATGAAGTGTTGACAAGAAAAATCTCTATCAATACTTATAAAATCGGGTGTTACAAGTAACTTCCATAAAATTTAATACGGTTTTCAAACATACATGTTTCAATTTTTTTTAAGTTATCATATATTTTCTTATGATATAGGTCCATTAATGAACTAGGAGGCCACTGTAATGGAATCTATGGATCCCAATCCATCTGAAGTAGAGGAGGTACCACCGTCAGTTGTGACTGAATAGGGCAGATAGGCCATACCAATTGAAGCTATTGAGGGTTTCCCTCACATTCAAATGGAATTCATTCAGACGGAAATGGTTCTTATCCCAGCAGGGATAAAATAATTGGAGGTGGATACATTAGCTGATTCTAGCTATCCTACCCTTATAGAGATCACTGGGACAATTTTACTAGATATGGTTGATCTGGGTGGGGAGACACAATTATAGGAGGATGTGAGGAGGATTCCATGTCTCGAGATACCAACTATCTCAAAACAAATTAATTATACCCTCATATATTTTTTATACTCAATATTGGTTTCCCATATTGAGAATATATATCCCACTATTATATGGGATATAGCCATAGAGGATATGGAAGTTCCAACTCAGAGAAACCTATAATTATCCATTGTTATTTATTCCACTATGGACATTCCTATAGGCCCAATATCGGTGAGAAACCTTATAGGGTCTGCCGATCCAGGTGAGAATAGTTCTATTCCATTAGTGTATTTGGATGATCCTGAGGTCCATTAATATATTGAGGGTGAAATACCTAATTTTTCGTGTGGTGATTCTATAATTGCTTCTAGATATGTTGTTATGTCAGTAACTGGAGGTTAGTCTTACACTTATCCAACCATTTCCTTTTAATATTGAGATTCAGACACCTATTTTACTTTATATTTGATTTAAAGATAAAAACCAAAAGCACTTGTGACTTCTTGTTTATGCTTCAATCATTCCTCCTACCGATAAAACATTATAAGCAATGACTGAGGGGTCAAATTGAACCAGGGCCATTATATCAATACCTTATTTGGTAAAACTCATTCATAAATAAATTCAAACCACTTAGAGATATTTTGAAGAAGACGATGAGGTCATAGTTGGAATCCATCCTATTCACTAGACATTTCAGGGAGACAATTGGAAACTGATTTCACAAATACCCTAGGAAAATATGCTATAAATAATTCCCAAATTCAACCACAAGTTTTCTATTCATTGTTATGGGGGTTTCCAATGTCGTGGTATCCATGAAAGGATATAGTAGGTGGTCACTACTAGGGAGGAAACCAGCATTATCATGCCATGAATTTCTGCTATGGATTCCATCGCTCATACTTCCATCGATAGAATAATACTTATTAATGAAATTCTCATACATGCGAAGGAATTCACGAGGTTATAGATATAAATCATTAAGAAAAGGTCCTTAACAGAGAATCATGGTATGGAATTTGAGAAGCAGAGTAATGAAAAAAAGAGACATAAAAAATAATGGGTGCATGCCACATTAGCATCGGATAAGGGATAAAGACTAGTATAGGAGGAATAAAGGAAGTACATGACCCAACAAAGGAGCCATCGACATTGCAGGCAGGGGCGGAACCTATGAATGAAACATTATCAAAGCTCCACGATTCCAAAGAAAAATAAAATCATACATTGATTCAATATTTTTTTTGAATCTTTCGAACATCTTTTTAGTCATCATTCCATTGTCATATGGGGAGGCTACATGTTGTGGATTCCATTCTTATCGTTTATAATGGAAATGATTTTCTCTCTAGTGATTCTCCTTAAACTTTTTATTCAATGCCAATCAATTGTTATTGACTGC
Organism: Viscum album; assembly: GCA_963277665.1. Classification (NCBI taxonomy): domain Eukaryota; kingdom Viridiplantae; phylum Streptophyta; class Magnoliopsida; order Santalales; family Viscaceae; genus Viscum; species Viscum album. The sequence continues at coordinate 163,845,397 of OY728165.1, read as the reverse complement.
ATTTTGAATGATAAAATTCCTTGGATATAAACCTGAATCATAATTCAGGGTATTTAAATTAAATTAATAAAATTCTATTTTAATTTTTTTCATTATTTGTGGGACCCAGTGGGCGTAGATTGATAGTTAATTTTTCATGGGTGGTCATTGTACTAATTTGGTGATTGTGAAATCGATCCACTTCAGGTACAACATCTTAAAATGGTCTCCAATGGGTTTATTTATTTAGTAAAAAACACACATTGACCCCCTTATCCATCATTCATGGACCTGCATTCTAAATAAATGTGCTCATTCAATGATTTGTCCAACAAAAATTAAGGACTCACTTTGGTTGAGAGAATGAGAACTCAGGATCATCACACTATTTAGGGGAGAATTATTTACCATTATAGAAATATTTTATATTATTAGGCTATGTTCAAATGCTCTTGAATCCTTAGATTATTCCAAAGCAAGTTTCCATGGATTACTCCATGGTCTCTAAGTTAATCATAAATATTCATGTGTACATAATCTCATTTATGTGTTTGAGTTTCTTCATCTGTGAGGCAATCTATATATATGTGGGGTTCATTTTAAATGTTTCCCTTTTATAGACATATCATTAATCCCTTGGTATTTCACTGATACAATGACGAATTATACCATGTAATGAGGTAATTTGTAGTATAACATAATCCATAGGGGGTGAGGGTTGATTAATTTTTGGGATCAAACTCATGAGATGGGATTAGTATGTATCCTCGTGAGAGGAATAAGAATCCATGTACTTATGTTCCACTTAACTGGACATATCACTATCAAAATTCAAGTGATTGGGACCCAACTATACATTTTAACGTCGTGTGGCTAGGACGTATAGGCCGAAGATATGAGGTAAAGATTTATTTAAGGGCTTTTTCTAGAGCGGCCCAAGGGACCCATATGATATAGAATATTATAGGATGTTGTTACCCTGCCAGGGATGTGGCCTGAATAACACTAGGGTTGATCTGGGAGCAGGTTTTGGAGCTAGAGAAGGATTTCTAAATATCCTAGTTTTTTGGGAGTCAAAGTCCATGTTGTTCTGGAATATTGGGACCTAATCTTTAGAGGATGCCCATTCAAGCTATTGGTTGGGACTCTTTAATTGGAGCCACTCATAAAAGGGGAATTATTTGATGTGTAAATTCCTAGGGAAGACCTATTTATGATCAGTCCTTAGGAATGTGTCCTAGGTATACTATTTAGAGTAGAAATTATAGTACTCATAGTTCAACTAGTTTACTTAATTTTGAATGTACCATGGATGTCACTAATCTCTAAGCCCAAGAGCGTCATTCTCATTGTGAGAAAAAGAGGAAGTGGTAGATCCATAAAATCATACACTTTCCCTTCTCCACTAGTGATAAAGGATACGGATGAATCTAAAAGAGGGTGGGGATATGACCTTTCCTTGAAGAGATGTTAGGTGATTACCTTATATGGAGATCCCTAAAGCTAGTTCATGGAAAGGGGAGTAAAGTGATTAATCTTCAAAGGAGAATGAATGTTTGATTTACTTTATTGATCACTTTCCAAAATCAATGGTAAATTCCAATGATAAGACATAATCTTAAGAATGTGGAGGTACATGTGAGAATCCTGGGGTTGGAACCATCATTACCTAGGGAATGGAAACATAGAATCAATTTAGGGGTCTTCTCTATTATTAGTATTACCCACATCATTTATCTTACCATGGGTATGTAAATATAAAAGGGCACATTGATTCACCTAGGGGTTTCTTCATATGGATATATTCTCTTTGGGAGAAGATTCATCCTAGAATTTTTGGACTGGTTCATAGAGGTGCTTCAAATGATGCGATAGAAGTGGAACGAAATGATTAAAGCTAGAGGGTGGAATTCCTGGGAATACCCCATTATACATACCATTTTATAATGTGGGATGGCATTTCCACAACATAGCTTGTTACAATATACATTAAGGGACCATCTCTATACTGTGATGGTACAAAGACCTAGATTGGGTCCGTCTAGTGTATCTTTAAGTGAACCCAGGTCCATCAATGTAGCATTTTTATATGCGTCCCCAAGTTACATCGATGTAACATGATGCTACATAGGGATGGGATCCATCAGTGTAATAATTTATAGTGTTGTTTTGGGTTCCACCCTCATATAATAGGGCTTTTAGGGATTCCATATTGAATAAGGGGCATTGGTTCTTCATTATACGGGAATTTAATCCTTAAAGAAATATGGCTTCATGGTTTTCCTATTTTTATTATATTTCCCTCTTTAATGATATGAAGTGGGTTATACCTACAAGGAATCATTTAATGAGTCTATGTTTTTAGTGACCTCCTCTTTAATTTGTTCTTCTATCACATTCTATAGAGACTTGTCCAAAAATCCAAATTTTAGTCTTTCCTAGGGATCATTTTATAAAGAGGCGGAGGAACAAGATCAGTGGGCCAGACGACATATTTTTTTTGGGAGCCAAAGGAAGAAACCTATCCTGCTGATGACTTGGTCAGATATCAAATAGGGTCATCATCTATAGTGGAGAGTATTACATCCTTATTCCCATAAATTATTTCATTTCATTCATTGAAATCTTCCAGCTTTTCCTCAGTAGTCAACCATTTGAGTTCACAAGGGATTTTATCCAAAGAGAGTTTTTCCACCTCCTTCCGATAGTAAATTGTATTCGCAGGGAATTGATGTCATCTTCTTCATCCTAAAAACTGATTAGTTCATGGGTAACTCTAGATTTGGACCACCATGTGATGTTGCGGTCCATGAAGAATCTCATATTCACAGCACCTCTTATTTCATTTGCCAAATTTTTGGCTACTTTAACTATTTTAGCTTCGATATGTTTTCTTCATTTTCAAAATTAATTAGAGTATGTTATTTCTTGTTTTAGTATTTTTAGTACCCACCAAATTCCCTCAAATTAGATGTGTTTTAATTTGGATGAAGATGAGTCTATTCTGAATTAGAATGAATACCGTACATGAACTGGTTTTTGGTATAACGTAGAAAAATTAGTGGGGACCATGAAAATATATAGGGGCCCCATTTAAATTTTACTTTACCACATTCCTCAACGACTAAATCACTCCTGAAAATATCTCAACTACTTTTCTACTACAAACTAAATCCCTTTTTGGATGCCTTACCATGTGAACTATGATTTACATCCACAAACCGAACAACATCATTGTAAGAATGTTGAGTTTGGGATTTTAGATATTGATGGTTTTTATTTGGTTATGTTTCATTGTGAACTATATATTCAGGGGCTAATGCTTCTTAGGTAATCCCCTCATGAGCATTTGGATTGTAGATGGGGCCTTCTACTGACAACCAGTTCATGGACCTTTCAGTATGCATTCTAGTTTTATCTCATTACTAATTTTCCTAGAAGATATCTTAATTTCACCAATCTAATGCTATAAATATTATGTATCTTCCATTTATCTCAATGGATGTGACCATAAAAAATAAAACTGTATTCTAGAATTTTGATGATAGCCTTCGGTCTTCTGTTGATCCTATGATGTGTATTCTGAAAGATCTCCTTCTACCATGATTTATGACCTACACATTATATAATCAGTTTCCACTTTATAACATCAGAATCTAAGATGATGGAACTTTTCCAAGGGTTGACCAAAGTAGTTGTATCGTTCCCCTGGGAACATCTCAATGGGGTGATTGGGAAAATATTGTCGCCATTGCAGATATCACAACTACATAAAGCTAAGAGGATATGTTTATTCTGAATGTCTTGATGTGGACTAAACGTAATCAATTCCATTTTAATACATATTCAGAATCAGTCATCATGGATTATTCATGTATTGTCAACCTTTCACATGGAAATCCCAATGGAGGGTAGAGCTCCATGTGTGACCTGCGATCTAGATGGTTCTTCTCTGATGAATGGTCATGGGCATTCTGTGTGGGACAAAACCACATAGAGTCTTCTGATTTATTGGATTCTATGAATTTGATACATGAAATATGGGTTTCCCTGTTTCCCATATACTCACTAGGTGAAATGCTTCCTGAATTACATAGTCATTAGTGTTCAAGAACCAACACCATTCATATTCCTCATGGGAAAGAAGGGATAAGTTTGTAAGATATATTCCAAATAAGAGGAATTCCCTTCCTTGGTAATATGTATGATGGTTTTCTACCGGTATCCAACACCTATGGGAATGTCAAACATGTATATCCACTTGTGATGAATTTATTGGTCCGGGAAGAGTGATTCATTGTTCAACCTCTTCATTCTCACACATTTATATCATTTTAAGATGGGATAGGGTTGTTCATGTAGGTGAACATGCCGATGCCTAATGTCTACCACATTTGAACTCATCCAACTCAGAAATGATGACATATTCAAGTATCATTCTTTGCAACACTCAAGAATGTTGTCATACCACCCAGGGATATGATATTGGGTCAGATGTATTTTATAATATTAGATTAGTGTGTTTCATTTCCATGTTTCTTGGGGGTGGATTTTCACTTCCCCCAATGTTTACACTTGTGTCAGAGCATTTTCAATAATGATGGCAGCCACTTTGGCAAAGGGAAAACTCCTAAACCTACACATTCGTATGCCTTCTCATATCAACAAATTATTAAGGTATATACAATAGGTAAGGCCCCAACATCGTCCTAGTGGTCCATCTCAATTTCTAAATGGCTGTATGGAAATGAATTTCCCTTTCTATTAGTATTGTCATACTGAAACATTTCCTCATTCTGACATCTTTCCACCTCTTCTCATCGTTGTCTAGATTCATCCTCAATCACTGAACAATCGATGGCTTCGATGAATTGTTTGGTGATGTTTCCAAATTAACTATTGTACCATCAATTATTCCCAATGACGCTTTGAAGGAAAATGGATGGTTCTCCCCAAAAGGACCGTCCAATTTCAATACACATTGGGATGGATTCTTGATTGAGTACATAGAATGAAAGACCAATTTTACATTATAACCCTTATAGGGTCTCTAGGAAAATTTTCTACCTACAAAAGATCACATTTCTCCCCATTACCCACAATAATTGAATATCATCCAATCATACTTCTCCCATTAAGGATAACGATGACATAAAAAGATGATATAATTGATTTTCTTATTCCTTTTATAATGAATCCAACTTACTTATCGTTGAATTATTGTAATTTTTTTGTGGATTTATACCCTTATGTGGTATTAAAAAGGACAATTCAATGAGTTCATAGGTCGTTCATTTCTTCGATTCCAATATTGATGAGGCTATTTGGGCCATCTTCCACAATTCCTTCTATAATATGGTGCTATATTATCCATTTCAATTGTTCTGAAGAAACTTTTCTCATAGAATCTATGTCTTTGGAGTCCGACTTAGACACCATATTTATGGTGGGTACAATATATGATCCTACTAAAGTTGTCCCATGTGGGATATCTCATGATATTCATGAAATTGCAGTCAGCCCCATACTTTTAGCTCTTGAGATCAAACCACCTGCATAGTGAGAGAGTTCTCTTACATGGGTAACATAACTATGGGTGGATTCATCTTCCATGATGATGATTCTAGGTTATATACCTATCATGGCATAGGGGAAAAACTAATGTCCAAATCCCATTAAGAAACACCGAGCAATATGTATGCAAGCATGGAATTAAATCTACAATTTTTCTATAGAAAATCCCATGGTCAGATTTACTAATGAGGAGGACACCCTTCCACAACTATTCATTGACTTAGGATTGTCTAGATTTCTTTATTGACATAGGAACCTTCTCGTAAACTGGATTTTCATATATCATGAGGACCAAAATGATTGTGAACGAAGCGTTTTTCAATTCAATGCATCACATCATAAAAAAATAAAATTAGGGATGTAACTGAGGAGTCGTACCACCTGGAAGATGGGGAATAATATGGTTATGACCATGTGATATCCCAAAAAAGTGTTACAGGAGTGAAAGTATTGTATGGGGAATCGGAAGGCATGAATAAAATGAATATGTGACTATTATGAGGCATTAATAATAATGGGAATGATATTAGGGATATTGTGAAATTAGTGCCACCTATAGTCAATGATGAAGATGAATAAAGGACCACCTTATAACGATCCCTTGATGGACCACATGAGGAGGTATAAATCTTCTAGAAAGATCCAATTGAGTTTCATTGTAATATTCAGAGTTATCCAATTTCATATTTTTTTGAAATTATGGAGATAATTTATATTGTGCATGTCCTCCCATTAGCATTCAATATAATGGAAACATTATTTTTATTCAGTGTTTCCCTGTCAAATTTTCCATCAATGTCAATCAATTGTAATTGGATATATTTTTAACATTAACCATCACCAGAAATCAATCCAAATAGTGATTTAGGATAATTTAATTTAATTAATCAAATAATGATCTAATTTTTTTCCATAGATTAAGGACCCAGTGAGTGTAGTTTGTCTATTGCTATGGATACATGGAACACTATTACAACTATAAATATTTTTTATTATCACCCTAATTTATTCCTAAAACTGCATTGGTGTTGGAATATCAAGTATAACAGGAATTTTTCATAGGCTACCCCATGATGTTTTTTAACCTAAAAATATTTTTCTCCCTTTAATTTTTCTATTACTCGATATTTTTCTTAAAACACACAATTTTTTCTTGTGGAAAGATTGTACACATGTTTTTCTCAGGGTTCCCTTGGCCATTTCCCATCATGGGGGGTTTCATATCCTTTTCATGGGCATTTCAATGTCTTTAAATATAGGCTATCATTATTGATGTTTTATGTCATATAGTTTCGAATATGATTTTTAGGAAAAGGGACCCATTATAGGACTCATTGAATGAGAATGTCCAAATATCATTCAGACCAAATGATGGACTTTTCTTTATCCTAATTTTTTTTGTATTTGGATATAGGATATGGTATAGGGCGTGGATGCTATGGGGTATATGGATGTTTGGAAAGTCTCTCCTAAGGATTAATTTTCCTTGGTTGACATTCCTTTTCATTGGGAAACATATGTAGAGCCACCCGGGTATTGTGCGCATAACAAAACAATAGTTTCCTGGAAACATTGTCTATATATTTCCAATGGATATGAAATTTTATGTGGATTTAAATTACTTTTTCCATTGTAGGCCATAGCAAGGAGCCGGTTTAGGGAATGATATTTGAATGTATTGGAGGCATTTTTATACGCTTTGGTCAGAAAACAAATTGCACATGATTTTGGCTTGTGTAAAAGATGGATGAAGAATTGTGTAGTATGATGTCTTACAACAATGATTTTTTAAATATATTATTTAATGTAATTTTAGCCTAACTATATGGGGAAATGATTCTTTTTTTATAGTACCTCGTCTAGAAAAGATTTATCATCTTCAAGTATGAATTTGGAGAGAATTTGTAAACTGTAATCCAGGTGTTTCTGAAACTTGGAGTGAGGTGGGATGTAAACATCATAGGGGGGTAAGGATGTAGAAAAATTACTCTCATATGGATGAATTTTTATTTTGGTGATATGCATTTTATGTGGGAAACATATGTAGAGCCTTCAGGGCATTACCTGAAAAGTCCAAAAATGTTTTTTTCATGACCCTAACCAACCATTTTTGATGGCCATGGATGGTTTTACATATTTTTTAATTTTCAGGGAACACAGTATAGTTTGTGAATAGGGGGTCCTGAACATGAAATAGGACACTGTAGGCTGATATTTCTTAGGAATGGGAGGTGGAAGACTTCCCATAGAGGTGTGAGGAGGTTCTCCTGGTAGTTCTGACCCCTATACAGGAAAGGAGGAGGAATTGGTTTTCGGGATTGACCGGAGATAAGAGGTTCTAATATCCCAAGGATCCTATGGTGAAAGGAATAATGAAAATTATAGTTATATTATGTTTTAAATTTTATCAATATCCAGATCTAGTTCACACATATGAATATAACATTTGTGTCTTTCATTAGATACCACTAATGAGGTGGGATGCATGTTGAAATTTCATGTGTAGATTTATTTCATGCAGAGTGATATGTGGTGAAATATATTATCTGACATGTCTAGACCCATGAATTATAATTGAGAATAAAGTGTCATGTAATTTTAGCATCCTGTGATAAAGAAATTGATAGAGAATTCCCAAGTAAATGAAGGATAATTGGGCTAAGGTGTTCCATCATGTCTCCGACATGGACTGAAAGGAATGTGTAATCCAAGGATCCGAGGGATCATGGATCAAGAAAAATCATATGGGGCTTAGGATATGTTGAGAATACAAAAGATAGAAATGTCTCCCCTAATAAAAAAATTGCATTTGGTTGACATGCCTTTTCTATAGGTAACTCAGGAAGAGCCATTGGGGAATTGTGTATATTTTCAAAAAAAAATGTCTATAGGACTCTGAAAAACTATTTACGAAGGCCAGAGAGGTTTGTGAAGATCCAAAATTTCTCAAAGAATATGTTTTGAATGATGGAAAAAATCAGGACATGTTAGAAATATTTATTTCATGATTACCAATGGAATTGAGAACCTCTGTAAATAGATCTAACTAATATGTAAAGTGGTGAATTTTGATTTCTTTTATGAATATAGACCCAAATTTTTTATATTTATGGGCCACTACATCTCATGAAATTACCATAACCATAATTTAATAGTGATTGTAATTTGATTACATGTATATGTCTAGTCCATATATAGGTGATGGGGAATTCTATCCACAATTGTTTCCTTTTTTTAGGATGGATGACACTAAAATTTTTTATCACGTCATCACTACATACCTTGTGTGGACATGAATCAAGATAGAAATTGTTCTTTAAATACATTGGAGATTAATGTCACATGGCTAGTACATTAGTTATTTAATTATAATGGAGAGAGTATTAATGTGTCATTCAAGGTTTTTCTGCTTTGTAAAACCATTTTGTATTGATTCTACATGGATTTGTGGGGAATCCATTTCTAAGGTCCCTAAGAACATGTTATATTTGATCATTATGAGAAACATGGGGTGGTAAGGGTTAATTCCCCAACATAGTTTTAGAGTAATTCTGGAGGGGGACATTTTATATTTGAGACAATGTTGCATATATTAAAATCGTACGGAAAGAAAATTGTATAATTTAGTTTAATGTCATATAATTATGATAATTACCATAAAGGTTATTATAATGTCAAAAATATATTAAATCCATGCAGTTTATCATCATGTGGTGAGGACGTAGATTTCATGCAGTTTATTTCCATGCGATGACGACATAGATTCCATGTAGTTTATCGTTACATGGTGAGGATGTGGATGAACTATCAGAGAATAAGGGTCATCAGGTTATTCTTGAAATGGTATTTCAAAAAGGGAATATGATGGAGTCCCATTCCATGACTTAGACCACATGAAATAGAGGGGACAATTTTATATGTTCAGCAGTTGGGTCCAGGTCAGGGGATCTTGGCACCACTTTGTATCTCGTGGGATGGGAATCAATCAGTATGTGGTTATTTATAGAAATCCCCCTATATATTTCTATCCCATACAGAAGGGGTCATGCTTCATTCATTGAGGTGGATGAACAAAGGAAAAAAGTTTGGGTGTCCCTACATTTCTTGTGAGTTTAGACACAATCCATACGTATTTTTTGACACAACGTGGAAGGTCACTAGTTCTGGGGGAAATTTCCTCTTAGGTGAACAAAATGTTAAGTAATGTAGTTTATCATCATGTTTTCAGGACGTGGGATACATGAATTGAATGTAGATGGATGTTGTGCACCAATGTATTTAAACATATTACGGGAAGGAAGCTAGCTTCATAGTTTAATGCCATGTTTTGGGGATGAGTTGTCACAAAAATCATTAGAATGTAAGGACTAATTGGGATATGATGTTATAAATTTCCTTGGATGTGAGTGGGGAAATAATGTTTAAATCATTTTTATGAAGGCCCTATGATCATGAAGAATTAAATTCGGCTAGTGATCCATTGGGCATACCAGGGTAGGTAAAACCTCTACCAATGATTTATTTTCAATTGGATGATATACCATTTTTTGGAATATTATGTAGAGACACTAGGGAACTATGTGCATAGTCAAAAAAGGTGTCTTAAATAAAATAAACATCCATATCTGATAGACATGGAAGATTTAATGGATTTGTGATTTTTAGGGATACGAATTTTGATGGATGAAAAGAGGATATTTGGGTGTGAAAAAAATATCCACAACTTGATTAAATGTGGGGTTGGAATCCACTACATAGATCCAACTCATGTAAATTGGGGGTGATCATGTGAAAAATCATTACTATAATAACCATCTTTCAGAATATCATGCATCGATATTCATTTTATGAGAACGAGGTTGAGGAAATATTTTTTATGTTTCAGGCATAGACTCAAGCATGAGTTCCATGAATAAATTTGTATTGTGTTATATTGAAAAGAAATGAATATGTAGTTGTTGAGGTACCTTTCAGTTTATCATCATGTAGTAATGACCTTGGAATGTGGTGTACTGATGTGGTTGTGGGGAATTTTTGGCCAAAACTCCTAAGCCCATGTAACATGTTCTCAGTGTGATAAATAAAGTGGAGAAAAAAATATTATTCCACCACATAGAGGAATCATAATGAATGATGGGAACATTTATTCATTTTTCCTTTATCATAGCTATGACCAAGTTTGATGACCGTTGTATTACTATGTACCCTATGTCGATAGGAATCCATCTGGGTGTAGTTATATAAATTTCTTCTTTAAATTTATGACACATACATAGGTAAAAGTAATTTATTGGTTTTGATGGTGTCTTCACATGGATGTAGAATCTGGGCATCACTACATTTCATGTGAGGGAAGAAATCTCGCCGCACATAGTTTTAAAAGTATGTTCCCTATAATAGTTGGACCCCTGAATAGGTATAATCATTTTTTTTGAATTAGGGAATGACCAGGAAATACAATCCATGCATCACTATGTGTCATCTGATGGTAGAAATCAAACCACACTTATTTCTACTAGTATTCTCCCTATATACTCTTGGTCCATACATAGAGAGAGGAGTTATTTTTAAACCATTATTTATATTTATTGTGGATGTCATGCACTTTTACTACTTTTTAATATGGGGGAATCCCTCACCAACAATCCTATGATAACTTGAGCTATGATCTCTGTGAGAAAAAATGAATATAGGGTACTTAACAAGAAACACAGAGGCAGTTGAAGGTATAATAGTGAAATTTTGTACCCTGTGGTGGTTGGACTAATATTTAGGATCAAGGTGTCTTTACGTATCCCCTTGAATGATGGGAATCATATCATACATATTTATGTTAAGAGACCTCCCCACATAGGTATGGACCATACACAGAGAGGGGGTATTTTGTTTTATGGTGGATGGTCATGATACATAGTGTCTGGGTATCACTATGCATCTTTACAAAAATGAGAATCATGCCATACATACTTATTGAGAAATATATTTCTTTATGTGGATATAAATCACACTTAGGAACAATAGAAATATGACATTCGACCAAAAAAATTTGACCCATGTGAAATGAACCATTGGTTGGAACACAATGGCCCCATACAGTTTAACATCATGTTGTTAGAATGATTGAACAGTGAACTTTAACATTTTATGGAATGGATAATGATCACAGGATTTAAATGATAATGTAACACCCCAAGCTTCTATGTTATGCTTCTCTTTGAATAATGCGATAGCGTGTGTTGTACGCAACACCGAGTTCTAACAACCAATCAAACTAGCCGTTATGAATAGTAATACCTACTTTTTAAAATTATATATATTTTATATTTCAAAATGGACTTCATTTTTGGATTCGGAATATCTAATTTAGCCTAAGGTGAAATTTTGGTACTTGTCGGATAACTTTCATATTTTGATGAATAGTGAAAATTACTAAATTTTAATTAAAAACAAATTTTTTAATCAAAATAATTAGTAGTGATAAATTATGAATTTTAGTAGTTTTAAAGTATATTTAGAATATATTTTTACCATTTAATATAATGTTGGTCATTGGACATAATTTTACAATTAAACCGAACACAAACAACTGTCAATCTTTTGATAGTTATTATCTCTTAAAAACACGCTTTTTGTTTTGACAGCGGAAATTAATATTAAATTAATTTCTGCCACTTCTGTGTTTTGAAATTAGGAAAATGGATTCCATATTTGGAATCAGGATGTTCAAATTGTGTAAATAGGTAACTTTTATTTTTACACATTTTGAATAATTACTGCGGTAAATATTTTATTTACCATGGTTAAAGGGTAAATCCGGTAAATAAGGGTTAAAAAATAATATTATAATAATACAAAATTACCATAAAACGTGTCCTAACCTTATTGGTGGACACATACCCGACCATGGGAATCCTTGGGTCGATTTGGGGACCCCTTAGAGCCACTTGTATGTGGTAGGGACACATTATATTAATAAAGTTAAAATAAAAATAAAAATGGCATAAGCTTACATCTTTTAGAAGAACAATTTTTACATAGGGTTATACATGTTGGATTTTCGATTATAAATATTCATTATAAAGATAAAAAGATTTCCTACATAATGATATTTTATTTAAATTTTTAGACATCAAATAATTTAAATTATTAATGACACAATAATGATGCAAGTTTTACCTCATTAATAAATCATTTAAATAATTAAGATTATAATGATTAAAATATTATCTAAAACCTGTCGAATTATTATTGGTTGATGTTATTTAGAAAATGAGTCATCTTATCTTCGACCGCAATGATTTTTGGACAATTATAAACCGAATATAATTATATTATAAAGTAATACTTTCAATCTTTCCTAAAGAGCCCCTCCTCTTCCTTATAAAAGGAGACCACTTCTACTCATTCCTCACACCTCTCAAGCCACTTGGCTCGTCCAAAACCTGCCCAAATACTCTCCCAACTTCCCTCACTACAACCCAGAGGCCTTAGTTTGATCAGAAATCCAATCTAAGGAGCCATTTTGATCAAATCAAAAGGAAGAACCCGAAGAAGAGGTAATGTTTTCACCACCCCTTTTCAAGTTCCTTTCTTCTTCCACTTCTTCTTTCTTTGTTCTTACCATTCTAAAATAATAACTCCATTATCTCACATATACTGTGATGTTATTATAAATATGGTACAACCATATTCAGTAATCTATCCACCCTTTGAATAACATGTCACTATACGTGCGTACGTACGGCTTACCGTCTCCACGTCGTGGTGTAATTGTTATTCAATATATTATTAATTGGATGGGTATAATAATGATGTGCAACTCATATAAATAATAAATATAACATGTTAATTATTCTGTATATATGATATAAAATCCATTTATATATTATTTTAATATCAAAAATAATGATATTGTCGCTCGTGCGTACGTACGGACTACCGTCTCCACAAACGCGATAAGATTCATTCTCCATCGTATCCATTCAAGTATAATTATCATTTGATTATTTAAAAATGATGTTTAAGGACTTGATATCATTTTGTATATGAATAATATACAACCTATCCATTACAAACATGTCTTACGTAACCAAACATTTAATAAGAACGAATCGATTATCACCCGAAATGACGATAATACTAAGATATTATTAATAAAGCAATGTTAAAAGATCATATATGATATCATATTGATGTATATGATTATTTTATAATTTAATAACAATTATTTCACCATTATACAGGATGTTAACCTACCCCAATAAAGGAAAAGTACAAGGTAAGGGTTATTTCACAATCTCTTCATTATCCGAGGTTGTTTATACGTAATAATCTACTGGGATCTCGTTATCATCCACATCCATGTTTCTTCAAAATGTATTTCAAAACATTTTTAATATTTAAAAGAATATGGGTTAAAGTCATTTATACCCTTGTTTGACTTTTTATAAGAGGTTTATAAGGGAATATTTCCGTCGTTTTCCAAACAAGGTGCTTTTTAACCTTTTCGACAGAATTAAGATAAGAATGTTTTTTTAACTTATACGGCGGGTGCAGTTATTTTCCGCCGTTATAAAATCGTCAAAGCTTCCCTTACAAGCTTATAAGAATATTTTCAAAGAAAATGTTTTATTTTATAAATATATGTCTCTTAAATGATTTCAAAATATAAAGAGATATTTCTTTAAAAAACGTTTTGATTTCATCTATGTCAACATCCTTTAATGGATTTTACGCTTATTTGAGGATGATATATTATGATACAAAACTTTTATATTGTATTGACGGTTTTGTGATATGTTTGACTGTGGATGTGCTATTTTTTTATATACCATTCATGGTTTATGGTGAAAGTATTGACATTTCGTATGCTAGTTTTAATACGAATGTTTATGTTATGTTTAAACCTTTTCATATGGGAATGCGTTGGACTTAATATGTGACGGGTGGAGCCCGCTATAGCTCCTCGATGCATCGGTAGGTCTCATGAGACAAAATAGTGTCTTGGCACTAGGCCTTGGCAAAATCTTATTTGTAGTCTTGGCACGAGGCCTTGGCTATGTTGTTATGATAGTCTGGCATTATACATTCCATCATTATGAAAGTGGTTATTGATATTGCATGTGATTCGATTAGTAGAATATCCATGTGAATAAGTAAATGGCATTATTTCATTTTTTTATGCCATACTATGTTGAAGTTAAAGTTTAAAAGGCTTTTGTTTTAGTTATACATTGCCTTAAATGTTTATTCTTATTTATGAAAGTTTCCGCTATATTGTTATCCTTACTGGGTATTTGAGCTCACCCCTTTTCTATGTTTTATTTTCCCAGGATGTGAAGAAGTAAATTATGAATGACTTGCAGGGATATTATGAGGGGTTAATTGTGTGGACTATGGGGACAATATGTTGTTGTAGTAGTTTTTTTATTTTGATTATGTTATGTAAAACTTATGAATATATCTAGTGTTTCCAAGGCTACTAAACCAATAGGTCTTTCGAGATTTGATCTTTCTTGTGATCATGCCAATGTTATGTAATTAATGCACCGACTCTGGGTAACTGGGGTCAGGGCGTTACAGTTGGTATCAGAGGAAGTTTATTACAAACCTTGGAAGCTAGATTTAGATAAACTCTGATTAGAGCACGTAGACCTAAGATGAACTTTGAGGATTAGTATAGAAGAACTTCCTAGTATTTTGGTAGTGTAGAGATTTTGTGAGTTTTCCAAGCAATACATCCCTGTCTGGATACGAGCAAGTAGAGGCGGCTCTGGCACTGATGTACCTAGGGGTAAAACCCGAAAACACCACATTGAGCTAGACTCCAACGGGAACTGGTGCACGACAACGGGCCTTCCTGCACTCTTGGTTACGACACTCCCGGGGGATATGCTTAGGATAACTCTCATTTTTTTTCAAATAATTATGAAGGGTTTATGAGTATATAATTCCTCAAAGAAAACATTTTTATGATTATGGATTATATCCCTAAATAGTTCAATTTATGTTAAGTGTTTTATAAGTATGAGATTATGTATTTTGATTGATAAACTGATATAGTTTATGCCATTGTTTAGAAATGGCGCCTAGTAGAAGAAATGGAAACCGTATCAATGCACGCACTCCATGTAGGGATTGCCCTCCTGCTGAAGATAATTATAGTGGGGCTGGTGATGCAACTAGTGCCGATCAGCTAATCACCATACTGTGACAACTTACTCAGGTTATGAATAATAACCTTACCCGTATGGAGCACCCTGATCCGCATAGTGGAGGATCAATGTTAGATCGATTCATGAGGCAACAACCACCAACGTTCAATGGAAGTACAAATCCCTTAGTAGCTGAGCAATGGATAAATTCCCTAGAGAAAATATTTCAGTCTTTGGGGAGCAGTGAAAGGGAAAAAGTTATCATGGCAGTTTACCGCCTCACTGGAGATGCTGATCAATGGTGGTCATTGATTCAAAACATGAAGGAAGATGATGAAGTATCAAATATGGAATGGAGGGAGTTCAAAGATCTGTTTTTAGAAAAATACTTCCCTCGCAACCATCGAGAAGATATGGAAAGGCAATTTCTAAGTCGGAGACAGAAGGAGGATGAGAATGTCGCAAAGTATGAGGCAAACTTTACAAGGTTAGCAAGGTATGCTGGTGATTATATACGTAACCAAAGAAGTAATATTGATCATTTCATTGATGGGTTAAAACCATTTCTCCGTCGAGCATTAGTCTCACAATCCTTTTCATCATACGAAGACATTGTCTCATTTGCTATCAAGACCGAAAAGGAATTCTCTAAGTCTTATGACTTTAAAGCAAAGCAAGAGAAGAAGAGACCTGCTGATCAATCTAGGAATGGAAATAAGGGGAAGAAGGGAAAGGTTGAATATCCATCCTGTGGTAAATGCGGGAAGAAACACCTTGGTACTTGCTTGAAGGGAATGGGAGTCTGTTACAAATGTGGTGAAAAAGGCCACCAAGCTCGTGATTGCAAGGGGAAGAAGGAAGCTACCAACGTTCAGTGCTACAATTGCAGGGAGATGGGGCATTATACAAATGAATGTCCTAAGCGTCAGGAGAACTTACCTTAGAAAAGGCCAAGGGATCTAGGCCAGGCTTATGCTATCACTACTGTAGAGGTAGAAGCTCCAAAAGACGTGGTGGCAGGTAATTTAATGGTTTCCTCAAGTTTAGAAAATGCATTATTTGACTATGGATCGTCGCATTGTTTCATATCTTCCCAGTTTGCTAAGAAAATTAGATATTTCCAATTTGATTTAATAAGGGAGTTGTCAGTTAAAACTCCTAAGGGAAGTATCATTACAACAAAGTTTTGTGAATCAGTCCCCATTAGAGCACATAAATTTTATTTATCTGCTGATCTCATCGTCATACCTATGATTGAGTTTGATATAATCCTCGGTATGGATTGTCTTTCGGACTATGATGAAAAGATTTATTATAAGAAGAAAGAGGTTACGATTCTTGATGATAATGATAAGGAACACCTTATTTTTAGAGCAGAATCGTCACCACCTAATTCTTATTTAGATCCACCCCCAGTAGCTCAACTTAATTCAATTATTGGGGAGGAAGAGAATGAAATAACTGTCGGTGAGGAAAGGAATGTTCAAATAGAGGATGTACCTGTTGTGAAAGAATTTTTAGATGTATTTCTGGAAGATTTACCTGGACATCCTCCAGAACGAGAAGTTGAGTTTTCCATTGATTTGATTCCTGGATCAAGGCCTATATCGAAGACCCCTTATAGAATGGCCACTGTAGAATTAGTCGAACTAAAGAAACAACTAGAGTAATTGAGTAATAAGGGATTTATTCACCCTAGTGTTTCTCCATGGGGAGCCCCTGTTCTTTTTGTTAAAAAGAAAGATAGATCTATGAGGTTATGTATCGACTCCAAGGAGATCAATGCTATAACGATAAAGAACAATTATCCCCTAACTCGTATTGATGATTTATTTGACCAACTGCATGGATCTCAATACTTTTCAAAGATTGACCTTCGATCTGGATACCATCAGTTGTGTGTGAAGAAGGAAGCCATTCCGAAGACAGCATTTCGAACCAGGTACGGGCATTACGAGTTTACCGTAATGCCGTTTGGATTGACTAATGCACCCTCTGTATTCATGGATCTGATGAATAGAGTTTTCAAGGAGTATCTCGATGAATTTGTGGTGGTATTTATTGATGATATCTTGGTATACTCCAAAACCTACGAAGATCATGAAAATCACTTGTGCATTATCTTGAAGACTCTGAGGAGGCATGAATTATATGGGAAGTTTAGCAAGTGTGAATTCTGGATTCAGGATATTTCTTTTCTTGGCCATATTGTCTCTAAATATGGAATCTCTGTTGATCCTTCTAAGACCAAGGCAATCCCAGAATGGCCAGCACCTACGAGTATAACTGAGGTACGTAGTTTTATTGGTTTGGCAGGTTATTATCGACGTTTCGTCCAGAATTTTGCCCGATTGGCTAACCCATTAACGAAGCTCACACGTAAAGGGGTTAAATTTGTTTGGACAAAAGAGTGTGAAGAATGTTTTGAAGAACTTAAGAGAAGATTAGTCAATGATCCTATATTGACTCTACCATCGGGGAATGATCGGTTCGTTATTTTTAGTGATGCATCAAAGAAAGGACTTGGTTGTGTCCTTATGCAGAATGATAGAGTTATTTCCTATGCATCATGACAGATGAAAATTCATGAACAAAACTATCCTACTCATGATCTTGAGTTAGCAGCTATTATCTTTGCTTTGAAGATATGGAGACACTACCTCTATGGTGAAAAATGTGAGATTTATACTGATCACAAGAGTTTGAAGTATATTTTCTCACAAAAAGAACTCAACATGAGGCAAAGGAGATGTCTTGAATTACTCAAGGATTATGATTGCACGATACACTACCACCCAGGGAAAGCAAACAAGGTGGCAGATGCTTTGAGCAGAAAAGACCATGGAGTTTTGAACATGTTGAGAATTGAAAGGGATACAATTTTCATGGATCTAGTGAAGATGGACATGGGAATAACCAGGGAAGGTGAAACATCAATGCTTTTTCAAATGGTTGCCAAACCATCTTTACTAGAAAGGATTAAGAGTTCTCAGACCGATGATGAAGAATTTCAGAAGAAGATTAAAGCTGTGAATGATGGGAGATTGAGAGACTTTGTGTATGAAGATGGAATTTTGAAATTCGGGAAGAGACTTTGTGTTCTCGATTTACCTGATCTGAAAAGGGAATTGCTGGATGATGCTCATAGTTCCAATTTCTCTATACACCCTGGGAGCACCAAAATGTATAGAGATTTGAAGGAACATTTTTGGTGGGACAACATGAAGAGGGAGATTGCTGATTTTGTGTCAAGATGTATGGTTTGTCAACAAGTGAAAGCTGGAAGGCAACAGCCTGGAGGAGTCATGCAACCTCTTCCCATACCAGAGTGGAAATGGGACAATATTACGATGGACTTTGTCATGGGGCTACCAAAGACTCCTAGAAGGAACGATGCAATATGGGTTATTGTTGATCGTCTTACCAAGTCAGTACATTTTCTTGCTATAAGAGAAGATCTACCCCTGGAACGTCTAGCAATACTATACATTAATGAAGTTGTGAGACTTCATGGAGTACCCCTATCGATTGTTTCTGATCGTGATCCCCATTTTACTTCAAGATTTTGGAAATGTCTTCAGAAATCCTTGGATACTGAACTTCATTTGAGCACTGCTTACCACCCTCAGACAGATGGACAATCAGAACGGACTATTCAAACCCTAGAAGACATGTTGAGATCTTGCTCACTTTACATTCAGGGTATGTGGGATCAATATTTACCACTGGTAGAATTTTCCTATAACAATATCTTCCATTCGAGTATTCAGATGGTACCATATGAAGCGTTATATGGAAAGAGATGTCGTACACCAACCTGTTGGGATGAGGTTGGTGAAAGAAAACTTGTAGGCCCAGAACTGGTGGAGGAAACGGTGGAAAAGGTGAAGGTAATCCAAAATCACATTAAAGCAGCTCAAAGTAGGCAGAAGAGCTATGCCGATAATCGAAGGAAGGATTCGGAATTTCAAGTCGGTGATCATGTTTTCCTGAAGGTATCTCCATGGAAGGGAGTCATACGTTTTGGTAAGAAATGTAAATTGAGTCCCAGGTACATCGGACCTTTCGAAATTCTAGAACGAATTGGGGTTGTAGCTTACCGATTGGCAATGCCGCCAAGTCTCTCCAAAGTTCACGATGTGTTCCACGTATCTCTTTTGAGGAAATACATGCCTGATCCAACGCATGTACTCACCTATGAGGAATTAGAACTGGAACCTGATCTTTCCTATTGTGAAGAGCCCGTCAGGATTCTTGATACGAGAGAACAAATACTGAGAAACCGGACGACGCGTCTGGTAAAAGTTTTGTGGAAAAACCATAAGATGGAAGAGGCAACGTGGGAACCCGAGGAACATATGATGAAGAACCACCCGAGTCTTTTCTTGTGATAAGTATTCTAGAAATTTCTAGGATGAAATTATTTGAAAGAGGGTAGAATGTAACACCCCAAGCTTCTATGGTACGCTTCTCTTTGAATAATGCGATAGCGTGTGTTGTACGCAACACCGAGTTCTAACAACCAATCAAACTAGCCGTTATGAATAGTAATACCTACTTTTTAAAATTATATATATTTTATATTTCAAAATGGACTTTATTTTTGGATTCGGAATATCTAATTTAGCCTAAGGTGAAATTTTGGTACTTTTCGGATAACTTTCATATTTTGATGAATAGTGAAAATTACTAAATTTTTATTAAATACAACTTTTTTAATCAAAATAATTATTAGTGATAAATTATGAATTTTAGTAGTTTTAAAGTATATTTAGAATATATTTTTACCATTTAATATAATGTTGGTCATTGGAAATAATTTTACAATTAAACCGAACATAAACAAGTGTCAATCTTTTGATAGTTATTATCTCTTAAAAACACGTTTTTTGTTTTGACAGCGGGAATTAATTTTAAATTAATTTCTGCGACTACTGTGTTTTGAATTTAGGAAAATGGATTCCATATTTGGAATCAGGATGTTCAAATTATGTAAATAGGTAACTTTTATTTTTACACATTTTGAATAATTACTGCGGTAAATATTTTATTTACCATGGTTAAAGGGTAAATCCGGTAAATAAAGGTTAAAAAATAGTATTATAATAATACAAAATTACCCTAAAACGTGTCCTAACATTATTGGTGGACACATACCCGACCATGGGCATCCTTGGGTTGATTTGGGGACCCCTTAGAGCCACTTGTATGTGGTAGGGACACATTATATTAATAAAGTTAAAATAAAAATAAAAATGGCATAAGCTTACATCGTTTAGAAGAACAATTTTTACATAAGGTTATACATGTTTTATTTTCGATTATAAATATTCATTAGAAATCTAAAAAGATTTCCTACATAATTATATTTTATTTATAATTTTTAGACATCAAATAATTTAATTTATTAATGACACAATAATGAGGCAATGTTTACCTCATTAATAAATCATTTAAATAAATAAGATTTTAATGATTAAAATATTATCTCAAACCTGTCCAATTCTTATTGGTTGATGTTATTTAGAAAATGAGTCATCTTATCTTCGACATCAATTATTTTTGGACCAATATAAACCGAATATAATTATATTATAAAGTAATACTTTCACTCTTTCCTAAAGAGCCCCTCCTCTTTCTTATAAAAGGAGACCACTTCTACTCATTCCTCACACCTCTCAAGCCACTTGGATCGTCCAAAACCTGCCCAAATACTCTCCCAACTTCCCTCACTACAACCTAGAGGCCTTAGTTTGATCAGATAGCCAACCTATGGAGCCCTTTTGATCAAATCAAAAGGAAGAACCCGAAAAGAGGTAATGTTTTCACCACCCCTTTTCAAGTTCCTTTCTTCTTCCACTTCTTCTTTCTTTGTTCTTACCATTATAAAATAATAACTCCAGTATCTCACATATACTGTGATGTTATTATAAATATGGTACAACAATATTCAGTATTTTATCCACCCTTTGAATAACATGTCACCATACGTGCGTACGTACGGCTTACCGTCTCCGCGTCGTGGTGTAATTGTTATTCAATATATTTTTATTTGGATGGGTATAATAATGATGTGAAACTCATGTAAATAATAAATATAACATGTTAATTATTCTGTATATATGATATAACATCCATTTATATATTATTTTAAAATCAAAAGAGTGATATTGTCGCTCGTGCTTACGTACGGACTACCGTCTCCACAAACGCGATAAGATTCATTCTCCATCGTATCAATTCAAGTATAATTATCATTTGATTATTTAAAAATGATGTTTAAGGACTTGATATCATTATGGATATGAATAATATACAACCTATCCATTACAAACATGTCTTACGTAACCAAACATTTAAGAAGAACGAATCGATTATCACTTGAAATGACGATAATACTAAGATATTATTAATATAGCAATGTTAAAAGATCATATATGATATCATATTGATGTATATGATTTTTGTATAATTTAATAACAATTATTTCACCATTATACAGGAGGTTAACCTACCCCAACCAAGGAAAAGTACACGGTAAGGGTTATTTCACAATCTCTTCATTATCCGAGGTTGTTTATACGTAATAATCTACTGGGATCTCGTTATCATCCACATCCATGTTTCTTCAAAATGTATTTCAAAACATTTTTAATATTTAAAAGAATATGGGTTAAAGTCATTTATACCCTTGTTTGACTTTTTATAAGAGGTTTATAAGGGAATCTTTCCGTCGTTTTCCAAACAAGGTGCTTTTTAACCTTTTCGACAGAATTAAGATAAGAATGTTTTTTTAACTTATACGGCGGGTGCGGTTATTTTCCGCCGTTATAAAATCGTCAAAGCTTCCCTTACAATATTATAAGAATATTTTCAAAGAAAATGTTTTATTTTATAAATATATGTCTCTTAAATGATTTCAAAATAGAAAGAGATATTTCTTTAAAAAAAGTTTTTATTTCATCTATGTCAACATCCTTTAATGGATTTTACTCTTATTTGAGGATGATATATTATGATACAAAACTTTTATATTGTATTGAAGGTTTTGTGATATATGTTTGACTGTGGATGTGCTATATTTTTATATACCATTCATGGTTTATGGTGAATGTATTGACATTTCGTATGCTAGTTTTAATACGAATGTTTATGTTATGTTTAAACCTTTTCATATGGGAATGCATTGGACTTAATATGTGACGGGTGGAGCCCGCTATAGCTCCTCGATGCATCGGTAGGTCTCATGAGACAAATTAGTGTCATGGCACAAGGCCTTGGCAAAATCTTATTTGTAGTCTTGGAACGAGGCCTTGGCTATGTGGTTATGATAGTCTGGCACTATGCATTCCATCATTATGAAAGTGGTTATTGATATTTCATGTGATTATTCGATTAGTAGAATATCCATGTGAATAAGTAAATGGCATTATTTCA
Organism: Viscum album; assembly: GCA_963277665.1. NCBI lineage: Eukaryota > Viridiplantae > Streptophyta > Magnoliopsida > Santalales > Viscaceae > Viscum > Viscum album. Next base: position 163,822,253 of record OY728165.1, on the reverse strand, counting down.
TTTTTTTATGCCATACTATGTTGAAGTTAAAGTTTAAAAGGCTTTTGTTTTAGTTATACATTGCCTTAAATGTTTATTCTTATTTATGAAAGTTTCCGCTATATTGTTATCCATACTGGGCATTTGAGCTCACCCATTTTCTATGTTTTATTTTCCCAGGATGTGAAGAAGTAAATTATGAATGACTTGCAGGGATATTATGAGGGGTTAATAGTGTGGACTATGGAGACAATATGTTGTTGTAGTAGTTTTTTTATTTTGATGATGTAATGTAAAACATATGAATATATCTAGTGTTTCCAAGGCTACTAAACCAATCGGTCTTTCGAGATTTGATCTTTCTTGTGATCATGCCAATGTTATGTAATTAATTCACCGACTCTGGGTAACTGGGGTCGGGGCGTTACAGAGAAGGTTTGTTGTATCACTCAGTTTAACACCTTTAGACAATGATATTTTTTTCCATGCAGTTTAATGTCACATAGTTCGGACACTTTATTTAACATCATGTGATCATGACATATTCTGATGATATTTTTCATCATGTGATCTGGAAGTATTTCTTATGCCTACCTGAAATATTCCTTCATGAACCTTGTAGTGGTGGGATCTTTGGTAAGCTATCCATCCAATAAAATCAAAGAATTTGATCCATTATATTATACGTTTTGTATGAAATATAGTTATTCTCATTTGGCTGAAATTTTGGGGGTTTCATCATGAGTATCATCAGACTTCTGAACACCACCTCAATTCTCCATTGAGGATGGACCAAAGGAGAACCTTTTTGTTGATGTTTCATGAAATAATTTTTTTAAACTCTCAAATCATTCAAATATTGAAATATTATATCATATAGTCTCTCCAAATCATCAAGATATTTTTTGGATTGTTCATCCATAGAAAATTGAACACATACGAAAATACTTATCGATGGAGGTTGAAATTTTATTGATCAAACCACCTATGTCTCGAATACTAATTATTTCGGGGTTTCTTTAGTGGAAGTGTGGGTCATGGTCCAATAATCCCCTAGAGCATGGAGGAGTTTTTTCGGCCATCATTTTCTCTCATTGTATACCATCATCTTGAGTATGTTGGATAGGGTCTTATTAAAGTCCTATATCTATCTTTTGGCCATGGAATTGTAACATGATGGATGGTTGTACATGATACCATACTTTAGAAATAATTTCTGCAACTCGCATAGAAGAAATTTTTTCCATTTTTCATCATAATTGTATGAGGGTCAGAAAATCTAATGATGATTTTTTATTTAAAAAATCTATCAATTTTTCTTTCCCCAACATCTATTAGAGGTAAAAATTATACCCATTTAGAGAATAAGTCGATCTTTGTGAGAATATACTTGAATTTTTTTTTCATGGCTAGAAGGTAAAGTCCCACGTTGTACATTCCACATAAAGAAAAAGGAAATGAGTACTCAATTGTGTAAAGTAACATTGGGTTTGGTAGATGGATTTGTCTTGAACATGAAAATAATTAAACTTTATGGTGAACACAACACAATATTATTTTGTAGTGGGATAGTATTATCAACATCTTCAAATTATATGGGAAATTTTGGAAACTATTTGGTGTTCCCTACATGCTCTGACATGAACATCCTTCATAACAGTAGTAGTATCTTCTCCATAAACACAATTGATAAGGACCCCATCTAGGAATCACATATATAGGGACTTTTTTAGTTCTATCATTGTATAAGACGTAGTTGAATGTGCATCTCTGGATTTTCTCCCATCCAGCTCTATCTGGTAGAATATTTCCCTTTTGTATGTAATTTGAAAGGGGAGTCATCCAGCCAGTGGTATGATCATACAAATCAGGGGCATGACTAATCAAATCAATTTCTAACATGTTGGCCTAAATGAATAGTAATACCATCCGATAATGGGAAATGTTGATGACTACTTCATAGTAGTCCATATTGGCCAGAAATGTGGCTGAAATTTCTAATGCATCTACGTGGGCATTTTTTGACCTAGGGATTTGAGTTAGTGTTGGAATTGAAATTAATTATTATACTATCTATTGTATGTGGTCTATCAAATGGATTATCTACTCATTATTGATAGTATATTCACCATTGAATTTCATCATGACTAGTTTAAGTCACCTTTTATACCCATCTGTTCTACATGTATATAATGTTCCTGGTCTAGGATTGAAAATAAGTCCAAGTACTCTACTTCATTATTTGTGCACCCCTCTGATAACAGGAAGGTGTATGGTAAGACATCCTTTTCTAGAGATATGAGTATGACTATCATTCATACTTTTTTATTCTTGGGGGGTTTCCATACTTTTTCCAATTAGTCTTATGAATTCACTATCAAAATGAATTTCCTATTATTGGGAGTTGTATTGAACATAAAAATCCTCATCATCAGGTATTTCAACATCCAATGGACTTATTTCAACCGAGGGTGTCTTAGTTAGAAATCTTCTATTTCATTGACTTTGATGGATTTATGAGGCATGATACATATGTTTAATTGCCTTAGGATAGCCTCCCACCATGAATGAAATCCATTCATCATTGGATAGATGAGAATATAATTTATTATTTTGTTGTGTGAGCCCAATTGGACTTCATGGTGATTTAGGTAGTGCCTCAACTTTTTTATGAAAATGATTAGGGTTAGGCATCTCTTCTAGATATTCTAATAATATGTCTTAGGAGAGACCATGGTTGGGATGAGATCATAAATACTATTCTCATTTCTGATGTCATTATTTTGTGAATGGAAGGCTCATAGGGATCACTCCAAGGAATTCGCGTATAAAATGAGTAGTATTCCTTTGAAAAACAACATTATCATTGGTGGGATTAGGAGATATTTCTTGATACTGGAGATTACTTCCTGGAAATCATCGTTCCATTGATATGTTATGTAATTTTTCAACAACCTAGTGATGGAAGACATTTTCATTCAAGGTTGTTCATGAAGAAAAAAAATTAGGCCAAATTTCCATGAACATGTCTCAACACATTGACATTGCTCTGAGGTCACATGCCCGGATGTCCATTCTATTTTTAGGGACAACATAAATTACCTTGTGGCCTATAATGAGACCGATTAATTTCCCCGAGGGAACACTTAAATGAAATTTTTGTTGTTCAATTACAGACTGTGATGTAATAGATTATTGAAGATGTGTTCAATATTTATAATGTTGTCTTAGAATTATTGTGAATTAATCTTCAGATCATCAACATAGTATTAGAAAAATTTCGCAGGATGGGAATGAATATGCAATGCCCGGTGAGTTAATTTATGGTGCCAATATTCTTCATAAAAATGGGAATTCCCTTGTAGACAATTACACTCTGGGAGTCTAGAAAGAAGTATCTTATTTATATTCTGGGGCCATTTGGATTTGTTTTTATCCTCAATATCCATCCATTAGTGAATGAACCTAGTATTAGGCAATTTCTTCGATCTAAAATTTTGTGATCGAGACTAGGAAGTAATCTTTTAGAAAATATTGATTCAGATCCCAAAAATTGATGAAAAAATGATTTAACATTATTCATTTTGATAGGGACAATATTATCTAACAAGATGGTGTATAAGACCTCCATAATGATGTTTTCTCAAATGATCATTCTGTCTTCGGCCTCTATTTTTTCAGTACATGTCGAGTGCATCCTTCTGGCTACATGAATATAGCCATGGTGGTCTTCAAGATAGGCGAGGTAGTGAGCGACCACCTTGGGATCGAGGACATAAATTTTTCTATAATTCCAATTGAAAACATCAAAATTATACTATATAAAGGAGTTTAAGACCTATTTCTCTTTCAGAGACATGGATGTACCGATTAGACTAGGTCATGAATTTTTATTGGTGCCCATTATTATTTCTTTGAGTTCAGCATCGATGGAAGAGACACCCTTAACGAATGCTGGAGGGGAATAACATATGTCTTTTTCATTTTCCTCTGCCACATACACCTCATCATCTTAAAATTATAATTGGAAAACAATTCATGATACAAGAACTCTAATGTTGATAGTGGAGTAACAATTTAGGTATTTGGCGGCTATGGTGACATCTTCTGACTCAGTCGAGAGAGATGAATTATTTAGAGGATGGAGTGAGGGAATTAAAAATGCATTATATCTATTATTCATTGAAGGGTGATGAAAAGATTATCTAGATACCAGAGGATGGATTGAGAGCATTTTTATTCGAGCATATGCCATTTTTAAGGGGGGCAATATATTTTTATCACTGTTAGGCTTAGTAGTCATGACTGAAATCATGAGTATTAATGAATATGAATCCAAAAGTGTACTCATTCACTCCTCTTGATTGATGGGATATACATGTTTGTCATCGACATATTTTAATGGGTCATCAGGGACCACTTATAAACTATTTGGGGTAGTGAACCAATTAACGCATCCACTGAAGGTTTCTTCCCATTATGCTTGGGGAATCCAACATTTATGTAATGTGACTCAAAAGACTCAAATGGGGCCCTTTAGACATATAACACCCCATTTTTTCCATCAATGTAAAATTTTATGTATTTGTTGGATGGTGAGGGAGATACCCCTTACTGATGCAACCCGGTCCTTCCTAACAGAACATTGAATGTCATGTTTTTCCAAACCACTGGAAATTATGAATCAGATATAGGGTCTCCAAATCAATTTTTGAACTTGATATTTTCCAATAGATTCTAATAAATTTTTTAATAACTCAATAGGGTTGTGTATGATTTTGTTAGGTCATATTTGTTGCATCTCATCATATGAATTGTTCGTGCTAGGAGGATATTAACTACAAATATGTTATTAATGAAGACATTTTGGATCTCAACACCATTTATCAAGCAAAAAAACATATAGGGGTACGATGAAACCCTGTATATTGGTGTCTTAATCATTATCTATGAAGGTGATGACTGCATGGAATTCTCTAGGATTAGTCTCTATCTAATAAAATTCAAAAACGACCAATTCAGCATCAAACATATGGGATGTTAGAAAAACTTCTATAAGCGATTCCATGAGATATTATGTCCAAATTAGTGAATCCATTATTAAAAGTTTTTTAGGTACTAGAGCCAATTACATCATAATATTATACTTTCGATCTAATGGTCAGTGCTTCCAAACATGGGGATGATTTTTCATAGAAACATTAGGAGATTGAGTATTGGATAAAGAGGGAATGGTCCCTAGGATAAGAGATGGTGGTACTTCTGTACTTGGTGGGTTTGTACATATAACACCCCGATATTTTATGAAAAATATTCTTTTTAATTTCATTAATGTCTTGTGTTGTACACTACACCAAAAGGAGCTTGCACAACACACATCCTTTAATTTCCTTGCATTACATGCAATCGCGACCTTCCTCGATAGCGTGTGTAGTAAGCAATACCGAGTTTCACTAAACAACGATATGCTATTAAAATATTATTAAAACTAGCCGTTATGAATAGTAATAACCACTTTTTAAAATTTTGTAAATTTTATTTTTCAAAATGGACTTCGTTTTTGGATTCGGAATATCGAAATTAGTTTGGGTGAACTATTGGTACTTTTCGGATAACTTTCATTTTCTGATGAATAGAAAAAATTACTAAATTTTAATTAAAAACAACCTTTTTAATCGAAATAGTTAATAGTGATAAATTATTAATTTGAGTGGTTTTAAAGTATATTTAGAGTATATTTTTACAATTTAATACATTGTTGGTCATTGGATGTAATTTCACATTTAAACCAGACATAACCAAGTGTCAATCTTTTGATATTTATTATCTCTTAAGAACACGCTATACGTTTTGACGATGGGAATTAATTTTTAAATTAATTAATGCAACTAATATGTTTTGAATTTGTTAAAATAGAAATCATTTTTGTGTTCATAATATCAAATTTATATTAGGCCTATTTTTTGGTATTTTTCTGGGAACTTTCAATTTTTGATGAATAGTAAAACCACTAAGTGGTAGTTAAAAATATGAATTTTTCATAAAACTTAATTTTACCACTTATGTGAGTGGAATTTCAAAAATACGAGAGACATGGTTGATTTCAGTAAGTAAAATTTGGTTCGATGAGATGAAAATAATTTTTGGCGAATAGTAACTTTTTTGCTTTTTTACCACGGTTAAAAGTAAATAGGGTAATTAAGGATACAAATGATATTATTATTACCCTAACACATGTCACAATTCTATTGGATAAGTTTAATTATACCAAAAACAACTTAGAAATAAAATATGACCATTTAGGCCCACTTGGATTAGATTAGGACATTTATTATTAATTTATTTAAAGAAGGGTTAAAATAGTTAAAATCAAAGATTAATAAGTATATCATTTTTAATATAGGTTTATACATAAGATAAATTCGACTATAAATATTAATTAGAAATCTCAAAAGATTTCATACTTAATGATATTTTATTTGTAATTTTTAGACTTTATATAAGTTAATTTATTTATGAGATAAAGATGATGCAGTAATTATCTTATTAATAAAATATTGACATAATTGATGTTATAAATACCCAAATAAATTTAATTTTAGACTTTTTATGAATTACACTAATTTTATAGGTTAATATGACATGTTATTTTTGATTTAAGTAACTTTTTTAGAATTTATCATTCTGTTATTAATTTAACAAAAATCAATTACTAAATAGTGTCAAAATTGACATAAAATAGTTTTTAAAACAAATATTATATTATTAATTGTTAATTTATTCGTAAAAATCTAATGTTTGGACAAATTAGTTAGATAAGGTTGTATATATTAATAATAAACAACTTGGGGTTCGTTTGTCTGATTATATTAAGTTTATTAACCATATAGTATAAGAACACAAGAAGACACGGTAAAAGTAAAATTATTTAACTTAATGTTAAATCTAAATGATAAGGTTAAAATAGGAACCTAAACTTGCCTAAATTATATTTGATGAGAGGATTTAGACCCATCCCCACCATAGCTTCTAAATATATCAATTTTGAACTATTAAAAAACTATTTTGACTGTATAATAAAATAATATTTTTAGTTATTCCAAAGGTGCCCCTCTCCTCCCTTATAAAAGGGCACCTCCTCCCTCTCTTCCTCACACCACTTTGAGCCTTCAAGATCGGCCAACCCCTGCCCAATTCTCTTCTCCACTTCCATAGCTATATCCTAGAGGTTCTGGTCTTTCTCAAAGACCAATTTTAGTGCCCTAAAAGGAGATCTCAAAGAGGCGCTTCAATGAAGAGGTAATGTCCGTTAGCGATTCTTTAAAATTTATTTCTTCTTCCACTTATTCTTCTTAGGTTGATTCATTTTTAATTAATAACATCAGTATAAATAATATACTGATATGTTAATATATGTATGAAACAACCCTATTTCACTAGCTATCCATCCTACAGAAAATGAAATCACCGCGCGTGCGTACGTACTGAATACTGTCTCCACACCGTGGTGTAATCTATTTTCCACCACCACCTTACATGGATGGGTATAATAGTGAAAATAAACAACTATATATGATTATTGTAAAGTGGTATTATTTCTTAAATAGTATTCATACAGTCTAATACAATTCCACGATCCTGAGAACGATATCATCGCTCGTGCATACGTACGGACTACCGTCTCCACGACGTGATGAGATTCATTCTCCACGTTAACCATTCATGAATGATTATAAAGTTTATATAATAAGTAATCATGAAATATATGACATAATAATGATACTGGATTTATTTATATATATATGTATGTCATCTACTAAATTCCATTCAACTCAATAAGGAAACGAAAACAGCGTTCATGCGTACGTACGACCTACCGTCTCCATGAACGGTGTATTTCATTCCATTTACTGAACTATTATATATATGTATATTATGAATATATATTATATAAATCATTTTTATATTCAATAATTAAGTAATCATGATCTATGTAATCATATGAATAATTACAAGTCAAAACACGGACGACAAATGAAACGATTTTACCCAAAACACTCTTTAACATGGAATTTACAAAAGAACGGATAAAATAAAGTCATAAGTGAATCATATATGATATCATAACAATGAGTATGATTCTTGAATAAGTCAATGATATTATCTAAATCATTATACATGAGGTTTGGACACTTATGAAGAAAATCAGACCTAAGGTAAGGGAAATATCACAATCTCATTCTTATCCGAGATTGTTTATAATTTGAAATTTACTGTGGTGTATTTTATCATCCACATCCATGTTTCCTCAATACGTATTATTATTTCCATCCACCTAAAATTTTTTAAATCCAATTTTACCCTTCAGTGAGTTTTTAGTAAAAGATATGAATGGAATCTTTTGTCGTTTTTTGTACGAGGTACTTTTTGACTTTTAAGACAAAAGTACGAGAAGAATGTTTTTTTAACTTATACGGCATGAATGGATTTTTAAAAGATTATTTCCAAGAAGGTTCCTTTACAAGTTTTCAGGTTTATTTTTAGTCAACTTCTTTTAGTTTAAAATTGTATGACATGTTAAGAAAGGGAAAATGTTTTTGAAGTAGAAAAGATATTTTCCTCAAGAATGAAGTTCAAGTGTTTTATCAAAATTATTTTCCATCTAAGATAATAAAGGGTTCTTTTTCTATCCCTATTATTAAATTGATTTTATTATGTTGTGATGGAATTATTTTTATGAATTCCATTATCTTATATGAATTTTTTTATGATGTCACGATGTTTAAGATTCCTATTTTTATTAAATGGGTTATGCTATGATGTATGGTTTATGATTTTGTGGCACACATAAGAATGGTATCATTATGAGATGGGTGGAACCTATATCTCCTTCCAATTCATTGGGTAAAGATTTTATATCTCAAGAGATAGACATGGCTGGAACGGCAGGTTAAACCGGTTCAGTGAAACAGGACTCAAATGAGGAGTGAACTCGGTTCCGAAATGGACTTTGTCCACTAAGATAGTCTTGGAAATGACTGTTGACTAATAATAAATGATTCTATATGATTATTTGAGTATGACACAATGTTTCATGTTTTATGTTATGATTTTTGGTATTACATTTCACTACTATGATTTATCCCATTTTATGATATTATGATCTGTTTTGCAGGTTAAGATTTCCAAAATGATATGTTCTTATGAATATTATGTGATTGATATTTCTTTTGTTTACCTTTACTGAGTATTTGAGCTCACCGTTTTAGGTTTTCTTTTCCCCAGGATATAAAGAAAGGTTTTAGGTAAGAAAAAAAGGGAAGATCATTATCAGAGATGTTGAAGATCTTACACCATGATTAGAAGATGATATTCGGAGTTTCCAAAGACACTAAACTATTACGGTCCTTGTGTGTGTGTTTTTGTAATGTACTAAATATTATGAAAATGTAATGTAATTTCCATGTACTTCAAGCTTAGGGTCTCTACAGTTGGTATCATAGGAAAGGTTTAGTCAACCTTTGGAAACTAGGATGCGAGAACTTTAGTGAGATCCCTAGAGATATTTATAAGGTATGTCTAGGGATGTCCGTAAGGTTATGTATAAGTATAGGTCATAGTACTAGAATTAAAGTAACCTATGATGTTAGATGTTGAAGGTACTCCCTGTTTCTTATGTTGTTTTCCCTAGCATGATTTTTGCCTCTCACACTATTCTGTTTGTGTTTTAGACGATGGCAAGAACCCGAAGGAACCGTGTTGATCAATGCAATGGACAATGCAATGATTGTCCTCCTGAACAAACTAATGTTATGGGAGATGGAGTGAAAAATCTTATTGCTATAGTTACACAATCTATGAGTCATTCTGGACTTCCAAATGAGCAGAGAAGGGAACAATATTCTATTGAGTCCTTCATGAGGCAACGTCCACCTTCTTTCAGTGGGTCTTCTGATCCACTTGTTGCTGAAGAATGGATCAGTACCACTAAAAAGATATTTTCAGTTCTTCAATGTTCTGAACATGATAAAGTCATCTTAGCAGTATATCGTCTGGAAGGTGAAGCTGATCAATGGTGGAATATTATCAAGAATATGAGGCCAAGAGATGAAATTGACTCCATGGAATGGGACGAGTTCAAGAACTTATTTTTCAATAACTACTTCCCTCGTATTCTTCGAAAAAAGATGGGGAAGGAGTTTCTTGAACTAAATCAAAAGGATGATGAATCTGTTGGTATATATGAAGCGAATTTTACAAGTCTTGCAAGATATGAATCTGGCTTTATCATCCAACCTGAAAGTAAAGTTGATCGATTCTTCAGTGTATTGAAACCAAATCTTTGAAGGGCATTAGTAATAAAAGACTTCAGTAGCTATGAAGAAATTGTGCGCTGTTCTATTATGGTAGAAATGGAAGTTGGTTTTACATATTCATCTCATGGTTTTGACAAGAAACGAAAGACGGAGTTCAAGGAGAAATCTTAGAATAATGGTGAAAAGAAGATGAATGTCTCCTTATGCTCAATGTGTGGAAAGAAGCATGGTGGAGATTGTCTTAAAGGGACTATAAAATGTTTTAAGTGTGGAAAAGAAGGTCATCGAGTAGTTGAGTGTCGATGTAATGGAAAAAGGGTTGCTAATGGTGTGAATAAAGAAAAGACTGCAGAGAACACACCAAAAACACTTCAATGCTTCAAGTGCAATAAAATGGGGAATTATGCTAATCAATGCACTAATCCAAGGGTTAATGATGATCGACAGGAGCAACCACTTATGGAAATGGACAAAGGTATGTCACATGCGATCACTATTGGCGATGATGAATATGACAACGATGTGGTGGAATGATTGAGTGTTTATTTAATGGGATTCCAAAATAATGGTGTATATAGTATCATGGAATATTGGAATATTTATGTATTGGTCTGTTGTGGTTTTCAATAATTTTATGGTACCAGTAACCATTGAAAGTGATTGATATATTTTTCGTAAGAAGATGATATGCTCATAATGAAGGGATAAGAAGATAATGAGATGTTTTATTGTATTCATGAACTCATGATTGATATAAGGACTAAGTGATATCATGGTTTGAGTATAAATAATTTTGAGGATTTTGGTTTGTGGAAAGTGTTAACTTTTAACTGCATTCATGTTTTCACTATGGTTCAATGGGTATACATTATTAAGGTATTCACATGTTTGTAATTTGACCAAGAAGATATATCTTATGATATATGGGGGATAAATGATGGCATTCATGTGTTTGTTATGTGACATTTCAAGTAATCATTTTTATACTATGAGCTTGGACCGAAGTATTTTGGATAAGCCTAAAGATTGGGACGGATTATGTTGGACATATGTTAGTATTGTTTGTGGATAGAATTTTTTTCGGTATTATTTATGGGATTTTATAGTAATTTATTTTTAGAAAAAGGACAACCTACAGGATGGGCGACAGCCAATTGCAACGGACAAGGCTATGGGAATCGAACCCACAACTGAAGTGCGACTGGCCTTTATCGCCTACCACTGGCCTACAAGAAGTCCATGTTTAGTAGAAACTAGTTTTATTATAATATAATATGTATAATTCCATTTTAGGAACCATATATGATTAATCTCACTATAGATCGACTTATGGATATTTAATAACTTTTGCTAACCTTTTGTTTGAGACAGATGGAATGACCCGTCATTATATCACATGATCTACTAACACCTCACGAATAACAAATTCAACTTCATTTATTTAAGAGATGAAGTGAAAATTGTTCAAGGAATGAAAAAAAGTGATATTGTACCAAAATAAAGTAAGTATTTATTCATATTCAAATTCTTCAACTTTAGGGATATAATCTTGAAAACCAAAAATGTTGTCCTAGTGCTCTTATATCTGATGAATCAGATGGTACCTTAGATCGTCACATATTTATGGCTTTGTGATTACTGGATTTTCCATATCCATGTTCTCTACCACTCTCCATCAGAACATGATGATTAGATTTCTCTTTCATATCCATATTTTCACCTATGTGGAAACCTAGTGATTAGTTTATTTGGGTAACCGTTACATTTCATACTTTTGTTTTTAAAGATTGGTTTTGGTATTCCTTTTTACGATATGGGTTTCTATTAAAGAAACTTTCGATTAGTAAACCATTTATAACCCCGACGAATTTCGAGGGTGAAATTCATTTTAAGGGGGGTAGAATGTAACACCCTGAGATTTTATGAAAAATATTCTTTTTAATTTCATTAATGTATTCTATTGTACGCTACACCAAAATGAGCTTTCAAAACACGCATCCTTGACTTGCCTTGCATTACACGCAATCGCGACCTTCCTCGATAGCGTGTGTAGTACGCAATACCACGTTTCACTAAACAACGATATGCTATTAAAATTTTATTAAAACTAGCTGTTATGAATAGTAATAACCACTTTTTGAAATTTTTTATATTTTATTTTTCAAAATAGACTTCATTTATGGATTCGGAATATCAAAATTAGCTTAGGGTGAAAGTTTGGTACTTTTCGGATAACTTTCATTTTCTGATGAATAGTGATAATAACTAAATTTTAATTAAAAACAACATTTTTAATCGAAATAATTAATAGTGATAAATTATTAATTTGAGTGGTTTTAAAGTATATTTCGAGTATATTTTTACAATTTAATACAATGTTGGTCATTCGATGTAGTTTCACATTTAAATCAGACATAAACAAGTGTCAATCTTTTGATACTTATTATCTCATAAGAACACGCTATATGTTTTGACGACGGGAATTAATTATAAAATTAATTAATGAAAATAATATGTTTTGAATTTGTTAAAATAGACATCATTTTTGAGTTCATAATATCAAATACAGCGTAGACCGAATTTTTTGTATTTTTCTGAAAACTTTCATTTTTTGATGAATAGTGAAACCACTAAGTGGTAGTTAAAAAAATGAATTTTTCATAAAATTTAATTTTACCGCTTCTGTGAGTGGAATTTCAAAAATCCAAGAGACATGGTTGTTTTCAGTAAGTATAATGTGGTTCAATGAGATGAAAATAATTTTTGGTGAATAGTAACTTTTTACTTTTTTTTCCATGGTTAAAAGTAAATAGGGTAATTAAGGGTAAAAATGATATTATTATTACCCTAAAACATGTCCTAATTCTATGGGATAAGTATAATTCGACCAAAAAAAACCTTAGGAATAAAATATGACCATTTAGTCCCAGTTGGATTAGATTAGGACATTTATTGTTAATTTATTTAAAGAAGGGTTAATATAGTTAAAATCAAAGTTTAATAAGTATATCATTTTTAATATAGGGTTATAAATAAGAGAAATTAAACTATAAATATTCATTAGAAATCTAAAAATATTTCATAAATAATGATATTTTATTTGTAATTTTTAGACTTTAAATAAGCTAATTCATTTATGAAACAAAGATGATGCAGTAATTATCTTATTAATAAAATATTGACATAATTGATGTTATAAATACCCAAATAAATATAATTTGAGACTTTTTATGAATTACACTAACTTTATAGGTTAAAATTACATGTTAGTATTGACGTATGAAACATTTTTCGAACTAATCATTCTGTTATGAATTTAACAAAAATCAATTACTAAATAGTGACAAAATTGACATAAAATAGTTTTTAAAACAAATATTATATTATTAATTGTTATTTTATTCCTAAAAATCTAATGTTCGGAAAAATGACTTAGATAATGTTATATATATTAATAATAAACATCTTGGGGTTTGTTAGTCTGATTATAGTATGTTTATTAACCTTATAGTATAAGAACACAAGAAGACAGAGTAAAAGTAAAATTATTTAACTTAATGTCAAATCTAAATGATAAGGTTAAAATAAGAACCTAAACTTGTCTAAATTCTATTTTATGAGAGGATTTAGACCCATCCCCACCATAGCTTCTAAATATATCAATTTTTAACTGTTAAAAACCGAATTTGACTTTATAATAAAATAATATGTTTTGTTATTCCAAAGGTGCCCCTCACCCCCCTTATAAAAGGGCACCTCCTCCCTCTCTTCCTCACACCACTTTGAGCCTTCACGCTTTGCAAAAACCTTCAAAATTCTCTTCTTCACTTCCATAGATACATCCTAGATGTTCTGGTCTTCCTCAAAGACCAATTTTAGTGCCCTAAAAGGAGATCTCAAAGAGGCTCTTCAAAGAAGAGGTAATGTCCGTTTCCGATTCGTTCAACTTTATTTCTTCTTCCACTTCTTCTTCTTAGGTTGTTTCATTTTGAAGTAATAACATCATAATCACTCATATATGGATATGTTATTATATTTATGAAGCAACCCCATTTCACTCTCTATCCATCCTATGGAAAACGAAATCACCACGTGTGCGTACGTACGGAATACCGTCTCCACACCATGGTGTAATCTATTTTCCACCACCACCTTAAATGGATGGGTATAATGGTGCAAATAAACAACTATATATGATTATTGTAAAGTGTTATTAATTATGAAATAGTATTCATACACTCCAATACAATTCCACGATCATGAGAACGATATCATCGCTCGTGCGTACGTACGGACTACCGTCTCCACGATGTGATGAGATTCATTTTCCACGTTAACCATTCATGAATGATTATAAAGTATATATAATAAGTAATCATGAAATATATGAAATAATAATGATACTGTATTTATGTGTATATATATGTATGTCATCTACTTAATTCCATTCAACTCAATAAGGAAATGAAAACAGCATTCATGTGTACGTACGGCCTACCGTCTCCATGAACGGTGTATTTCTTTCCATTTACTGATCTATTATATATATTTATATTCTGAATATATAGTATACAAGTCTTGTTTTTTATTATCTAATTAATTAATCATGATCTATGTAATCATATGAATAATTACAAGTCAAAACACGGATGACAAATGAAACGATTTTACCCAAAACGCTCTTTGATAAGGAATTTACAAAAGAACGGGTAAAATAAAGTCATAAGTGAACCATATATGATATAATAACAATGAGTATGATTCTGGAATAAGTTAATGACATTATTTAAATCATTATACAGGAGGTTCGGACACTTACGAAGCAAATCGAACCTAAGGTAAGGGAAATATCACAATCTCATTTTTATCTGAGATTGTTTATACTTTGAAATTTACTAGGGTGTATTTTATCATCCACATCCATGTTTCCTCAATATGTAATATTATTTCCATCCACCTGAAATTTTTTAAATCCAATTTTATCCTTCGGTGAGTTTTTAGTAAAAGATATGAAAGGAATCTTTTGTCGTTTTTCGTACGAGGTATTTTTTGACTTTTCCGACAAAAGTACGAGAAGAATGTTTTTTTAACTTATACGGCATGAATGGATTTTTTAAAAATTATTTCCAAGAAGGTTCCTTTACAAGTTTTCATGTTTATTTTTAATCAACTTATTTTTGTTTAAAATTGTATGACATGTTATTAAAGGGAAAATGTTTTTGAAGTAGAAAGGATATTTTTCTCAAGAATGGAGTTCAAGTGTTTTATCATAATTATTTTCCATATAAGATAATAAAGGGTTATGTTTCTATCCCTATTATTACATTGATTTTATTATGTTGTGATGGAATTATTATTATGAATTCCTTTATCTTATATGAATTGTTTTATGATTTTACGATGTTTAAGATTCCCATTTTTATTACATCGGTTATGCTATGATGAATGGTTTATGATTTTTTGGCACACATAAGAATGGTATAATTATGAGATGGGTGGGACCTATATCTCCCACCAATGCATTGAGTAAAGATTTTATATCTCATGAGATCGACATGGCTGGAATGGAAGGTGAAACCGGTTCAGTGAAACAGGACTGAAATGAGGAGTGAACTCGGTTCAGAAATGGACTTTATCCACTAAGATAGTTTTGGCAATGAGTCTTGACTAATAAGAAATGATTCTCTATGATTATTTGTGTATTACACAATGTTTCATGTTTTAAGTTATTATTATTGGGATTACATTTCACTACTATGATTTATCCCATGTTATAATATTATGATCTGTTTTGCAAGTTAAGATTTCCAAAATGTTATGTTTTTATGAATATGATGTTATTGATATTTCTTTTGCATACCCTTACTGAGCATTTGAGCTCACCCTTTTATGTTTTATTTTCCCCAGGATATAAATAAAGGTTTTAGGTAAGAAAATAAAAATGGAAGATCTTTATGGGAGATGTTGAAGAACTTTCACCACGATTAGAAGATGATATTTCGAGTTTCCAAAGACACTTAACTATTATGGTCCTTGTGTGTGTGTTTTTGTAATGTCCTAAGTATTCTTTAAAAGTAATGTAATTTCCATGTACGTCAATCTTAGGGTCTCTACAGTACAGGTATGAATTACTACAACCCATGGGTTATTAGAGAATTGTTCCTCTTCCTATGAATATTATAAGATTATCAGGACAATGTGACTTCCTATAGGAGAATGAGAATTTTCCTATTTCCTTTTGGTATGCTGAAGGTATCTTCAAAAGGTTTCTAAAATGTTGAATATTTGAGCGGAGGTGCTTAAAAATATTTTATTTCTATCATGACTACTTCTTCTTGGGTATCCACATATTCTAGGTTCTCTTACTCCAGCTTCTTAATTTATTTACGGTAATTCAACATCATAACCATACTCTTCATTAGATAAGAGATCCACTTAGTGAATGACATTAACATAGAAAATGATCAATTCCTCATCTAATGATGAGTATTCCTAATTAAATTCCTCTAGTGTCTCTGTTTGGTGGAGCAGTGCCCCTTGTTTTAGATCCGATTGCATAAAATTTGAGTGTAATGTCTAACATTCTCCTTGACCTTGTATCATATTCTTGCACTTTGTCCAATATTTTTTTGAGGGATTTTGGGAACCATGATGTTGACTTATGTTCATTAATGATCATTATAGATATATACGATTATTTCAACTAGGATTGGGATATTTGAGGAGCTATAATATTTGTATTATGATCCATCCATATATCAAGATTCTTATCCCTTTTTCTATAAATATTATCCCACTCCTCTCATTTATCCATGATAGTGGTGGAAACATATGCTACTTTTTATGGCGGTGGTTCCAACTTGACATTTGAGGAAACTATAATTAATTAAAGGAGATATTTTATTATAAACTATTCATGGATATAATTTCCCATTATCCAGTGGAATGGATAAAAATCTATCCAGTCATTAAGATCTTCTTCCTCAGCCCTATTTTGATTTAGTTAGTGGAGAATGTTACAATTAATGGAAGATTTAATGTAGCCATAGAATTGGTCAAATGGAAATGAATAAATTTTATTCCATAATTCCCTTAATTGATTTATCTTATGTCCCCTATAGTCAACATGATCTGCCATAGGTAGTTTTTATCATCCTGGGGGACCTACATGATTTAGTGTAGACCTGGGAGTTGGATCAGGTGCAATTGATGTATTAAGAATTATGAAAGTCACTTAATCTCATCCTAGTATTTTCTTTTGAAAAGATGGGGCTATCAAATACTTGATTATAGTCCACTGTAACGAATATTATATATTTTGATAAATTGAAATGAAATTCCAAAACCCACTCATATATTTTACCATAATGTGTAGAATTCACTGCTCATCGTAGAGGTTATCGATGCACATAGTAGAAATCTCATCAGGGTGGTGAAACCGGGTAAGATAGTATGTCATCACTTTCCATATCGAAAAAAATATGAATATTTCATTCTACCAATATTTACAACTCATTAGGTCAATGACTATTTTTTTGGAAACATTGAACTGAACATGAAAAGTATCTACCATCAGAGATCCTCTAATTTGACTATTGACTGAGCCAAAAAATTGGTATTCCATTCTAAGAATGAACCTTATAAGGATCACTTGAAGAATCAATGTTTTACTTAATAATTTCTCTCTAGGGTCCCCCTCAGGGGATCATAATTAGATACATAATTCATTATATGTTCTTCTGGGTCACCTGATCCATTTAATATTGGGAATACAGGGTTCTCAAAAGTTGGTGGTGGCAGAATGTTACTCCACAAGACTGGGTAAGTTTTCTATTCAGGTTGTATCATATTGTTTCATTATTCCATGGATTATAATGAAGATTCTAATAACATTATGGTCTTCATGAGCCCTTGATGTGTGATTTGTTAGACCTAAACATGGACTGGTTCACTGGGGGGAAAACATGGTTTTTCCAGTGTTGCTAGTACATGACATAAATACTAGGCTCTGGACATCCATTTTTAATTTTTAGGAATATGATCTCACTGTTCCTCAATGGAGGGATTTATTTATATCCTTACGATATTGGGTTCGCGTAGACTGAGGGTCCCAATGTTGACTTAAATGATCATTCTAGAATTATTTCGTTTATCGGGATAATCCCCTATTGGAGAGACAAACCTTCTGAATGTTTATGTTGAAGCTATTCCTATGGAACAAATCTATTATGAAGGATTTCTCATAGCATCTCACTATTAATTCACCAAAACTATTTCATTTCATCTTCATGTCAAGAGAATATCTCCTAGAGAATTAAGGGATCATCTAATTATGGAGTGGTGAGTCAGGTACGGCGTTGTTTTTTGTTCTTCTAATTATTGGGAAATCATATAAGAGGTTGTGAGGGATTGATTTTTGGGGAAACCAAATTTAAGGTTCCCTTTGATTTCATGTGTTCATACTTATAGGTTTGGTGTGTAATGGATTCTGGGTGGAACTATCCTCCACCTATTCATCTGCATTTGCATCATTTTTCAACATGGTTCTTATTATTTTTGTCAATAACATTCACTATTCCATAATGGATGGATTGTGAAATACAAGTTTACAATGGGTATGGGAGTTTATTTCATCATTTATTGGATTTTTCCTTCTATTCTAGGATCATCCTCATGTTTCATGGAACAGGTTAACTGAGAGGAAACCCTTATATGACCTTATTGTAAACCTCCCTAAAGAGGGAAATGATTCATGGGAAGGGGTGGAATACATGTCTCTCTCTTCATTTTACTATCTATATGAGATAATATAGACTTCATATGGGTAGTAGTTGATATAAAATATCTATTGGGCCTGTGGTATGGGGTTCCTTCCATTTCATTATTATTTTCCTATGACCTGGATGTCTCAATTATATGTGGGCCTTCTATATTAAATGTTCTCCCATCGCTATAAGTTAGGGATGATCCCGTATTGTGAAATTTACTGCTTCAATTGTCTCTTTTTTGATCTCATTCTTTCCCATTCAGGTGTGAGCTAGATTTGGTGTCTGGTTTCAAATGATTTATTTGTATCTGAATACAGGTGAAATTCTTACTTAATGGCTTCCCTCAGGAGATAAGAAATATAATTGTTCTCAGTTTTCTGGTTAATGAATTTTTCCATGGCTCATTTTTGTTGGGATATATTCTTTTGAGACGTATTTAATGTTATTTCATGTGGATGATTTTTTCATTCTTGAATAAGGATTTTTTTGAACATTTTCTTCAGATAATAACATTATAGAATTTCATGTTCAATGGGTTATACTAGATGGGGAGTGTGGTGATGTAAAAATCACCATGCTCTCCCCAAACATGGATATGAATGCTAGAAAACGTGTCATTGATAAGCCGAATAAGCTCGAACAGTGAGTTGAGGTAGAATAGTTAAAGATCTCTCTTTTGACACTCGTTTTGTGGTTTTCTTGCTGATAGAAGATCCTATATGAAAATTTGATGTTGAGGATCCACCAATGTATTGACATTGACTTCATAACCATCAAAGGGAAAATACTTATTTTTCATATAGAGGATATTTATCTAGATATTAGGATGCATATTATTTTTTCATTCCTTAGAGGACTCTCTTATTATGTCGAATTGAGATTTGGTTGTGGGCCAAAACCTAACTGGTATGACATCTGTGTCTAATTGTCTTCTCCTGAGAAACATATTATTTTTCTCATTTGATAGAGACTCGTCTTAGTAGTCATCAATATATGGATTATTTTTAATGATTTCATCCCTATCGTTAGGGATAGTAAGAGTCTCATCAATATATGAATGGTACTGGGGTGGATCAAGAAGATGGGTGTGGCCATAGATTATCTTCTGAATGAGAAATGAGGTCACTATTCATAGACATAGTATCTAACATGCCTAACTCCATCATTCCAATTACCTTAGAATATCGGGTCATTCTCATGTGTGGCTCAATGAGGGGAGGACCTTTTTGCTGGTTTGAATGTTGACTATAGGGAGGTATTCTATAGCTGATGTCATGGTGGTGAGGAATACCATCATTGAATAAAGTATGATTGTGGGGATAATTTATATGGACTATACCGTATGGATGACCTTACAGGTGAATTGTGGATATTTGAGGACCTTCGTGCTACTTCATGCCACTACGGGGAGGGTTGTGACAGTGACTGCAATCATGGCAATGACAACATCATAACATGATTTCTGGCAAAGGGAAGAATGTCTATAGTGTTTATCCGAGGGAGGGCCTCTAGTTAGGGATTCAGTAAAGGAGGGAATTATCATTGCTTGATTTCACTATGGGGAGGCCTTTTATGTGACTTTCATCAGGTTGAGGACCACCATCATAGCATTACATCTGACTACAGTGAGAATTTATACAGCATATACCTTGGGAAGGGACATTAGGGAGGAAAATAGAATGCGGAGGAACTTATTTGTATCTAATGTTCTGGTCAGAGGTCATACAACACTTACACTCATAATGATATAAGTTCTCATGAATTATATATTCTTTCCCAAAAAGTAATCCTCTGTGGGTGTTCTAAAGAGGACCTTCATAACTGATGCTAACAATATTGTGTAGAGGACCTAAAAAATGTAAATAACACTCCCATAAATATTTATGGGTTTAAAGGATATTAAGAATCTATTTTTATGTGCTTTATGTCATCAATAACTCTAGCTTCTAGTCTATTAGGATCATGATTTTTTTCTTTATTTTCCAATTTCCACTATGACGTATAATTTTATGGTGCATTCTTATGGGAATCTGGGGTCACCTACTATTGTTAACAGACTTCATATTAGGTTTTCTATTTCTTTGGTTCCCTTGATACTGCCACGATATAGTGATTTGCATCTTGAGTGCTGATAAGGATATATGCTTACCCAGAAGTGGCAATCGTGGTGGACCGGTGTCCCCCAGCTGGAAAAGTGATTGATCCCGATCCAATTTTCCATTAATTCCAAAACATTTTTATAGTCCCTTGTGTAATAGAGAAGGGATTAAGGTCTATGTTGGAGTGACTGCCTTGTCTTTTATATGTGTTACCCTACTTGGGGAGACGAGGTTGGGGGGCTATCTCTTTGATATTTCCGCATGCATGATCTCATCCTGAAGGGTCATGATGATATGATTAAAAATTGATGTCTCGTTCTCCATGATTTATAGGATGTTTTTTATATGTATCTCGTTGTAATGGGAAAATATGTATATTATGATGTCCATTAATGAGTTTTTTCCTTCTTTAGTCCTCTATGGTTTGCTTTTGGGTAAAGTCAATTGTCCCATGTTGAGGAAGAGGAATGAGTCCGCCCCTAATTTATGGCTAGAATACAAAGGATTCTTTCTATTATTTCCATCCTATTTGGATGATGGGATCCATATATGAATGCAAGGGTTTACATCTTTTCATATTCCATTGGATTTTTCTGGAGGGATTTATATAAATCCACAGGTATTTAACTATTCTTATATTTAACTGCCCCCATATTTGAATGATGAGATTGATATGAAGAGGATGAAATTTGACTCTACCAGTGCTTGATTTTCACCATAGTTGAGTGATGATATTCATATTTTTTGCATGGTATATGTTCTTTCTGGTAATTTTCTATCCTATTTGGATGATTGGATTTATGTGCATTATCATGGAATAGAATATGCTCATTTCTTGTTTCCTCCCTATGTGGATGACATTCTTGGTGTGCGTCGAAAGAGATTAGAATATAATAATATAATGATTCTGCCAAATTGGGATGATGGGTTTGTGAGTAGTAGGTATTGGAATTTTCTCATAGCTGGCTACCTCTTGGTTTGTATGACAGGCTTGGTGTGCATTGATAGGGATTTTCATCTCCCGATAATTCTCCCCTATTTTCACAGTGTCTTTAGTGAGAATTGGAAGAAACAATTACTTTCTCATAATATGCCACAATATTTTCATGGTGGGCTTCAGAAGATGGAGAATGAATTTATGGCTACCAATATTTTTCCATTTTAAATGAACATCAGATCACTTCCTCACGAACTAGGGTGATGCCCTATTCTTGAATATATTTTTTCTGCATTTACTAGGAAGCCTGAGGGACCTGTGTTCATTGAACTTCTGTAGGATCCCTCGGTGTGACATCCTCATCGGAATGAGGATAATGTGTCAGACATTGTTGGCATAAACGTCTTACGGAAAAGGAACATGAGTAGGACACCTGTGCTATAGGGATAAAGTCATCAGTGAAGACTTCATATGCCTCCTTAATATAATGGAGGTACTCATTATCCCCTTTGGAGGACAATCTCATAATTAAATTGGATATGGCTAGAGGATCTGCTTAGTTATGGATGGATAGTCACTGATGAATGGGTAGATGGCGGGGTTTCATATCTTTGAGGGCCATCCAATGCATTCACCATGGTGAGGAGAGTACCATTTTGATGGTACACACTAATCAGTGCATTTGAGATGTAGTGATGAAGTTGTTGGGTTGGAAATGGGGTTCTATTTTCCGTTGAGGACATAGTTACATTTGTAGTCGCTGACTCACCTGTATGTCAAAACAATCAATATTCTATTGGATTTAAGTAAGATCAATGAATTACCTACAATATATGTGACAAGTATAGAAACAAAAAAATAATCAATGTATCATCTCATGACACTATGTATAATTTATGATCTCTCTTGTCTTTCATCTTTTTTGATGTGAAAGGGGCCTATGGTGGGAAAATGTCACCACATTGGATAAGGCTTCCAATCAGGTTTACTATTTTTGTTTTGACTTGAAGGCACCTCATACCAAATAATGAATATGGGGCTGATAGTTATTTGGATATATATCATTTTAATCTTACGAATGAGGTTCCATAGTTTGGTGGTCCCTATGGGTGATTTTAGGGGGTTATGTGTGTTATAAATAAATCCCCATCTAGTAAAATGTCCTAACATAGTCTCTAACTGGTTTATTTTTAGATCCAAAATTACCCAAAACCCCCCTTATCCATGATTCATGGATGTCATTTCTAATGGTAGGAGATTGTTTAATGATTTGTCCAATGAAACCTAAGGACTCAAATTGGCCGAGAGGATGGGAAATCGATTTCATCGTACCATTTTGGGGGGATTTATTTCCTATTCTAGGATACACTTATAGATTTAAGAAATGTTCATATTTTAATGAATATTGGGATCATTCCCAAGCATGTGTCCATGGATTACTCTTAGGTTGCAAGATCAATCATAAATGTTCATGGGTACCGAATATACTGTATATATCTAATGTTACCCATCAATGAAGAAATATGTATATATTCTTGGTTCTTCCTAAATTTTTACTTTTTTTAAAATTCAAGAATATCATGATATTTTACATAGATAGTGATGGTTCAATCCATCAGATGAGGCGGTCTAGAGGTTATCATAATGTTCGAGTGAGAGTTGTTTCAATGTCGGGATCAAAACCATGATATGGATTTTTTACATATCCTCGTGATAGAAATCAGAAACATGTATTTTGGTGTCCCGTAGATTGTCACATCGACTTTTAGGGTCATGTAACAAGGACCCATCTCTCTAGTTTAACATAATATAGTAAAGACGTCTAGGAGTAAGAGGACTAGCGAATATTTAATGTAGAACATACACTGAAGCGGCCCAATGGAACCATATGAGATGTAGTCTTCGTAGAGGATGTTATCCTATGGAGGATGTGGCCTAGAGAATATTAGGGTTGATCTAGAATATGGGGTTGGACCTGATGGATTTTTTTTATGTATCCCTATTTTTTTGGGAATCAATACCCATGCAGATCTAGAATATTGGGAATTACGCATAAGAGGAGACCCATTCCAACTAATAGTTGGGAATTATTCATGTGAGATTCCTAGGATGGAGGAAATATTTTGGGATTACATCCTAATGGATGGACCATTTTAGCTCAATTATTTTTATGGTATAATATATATTCTAGTTAAACAAAGAATTAGAGTTCTTATACTTCAACTGTTTGAGTAAATCAAATGGAATCCACGATCTCCATAAATCCCAATGTCCACAAGAGTCGTGCTCAGTCTGGGAAAGAAGAGGAAGTGATTGATCAATATAATCAAGAACATTTTATTCTCATCTAGTGGAAAAAGAGAAGGATTATGGTGTCAGATCCAGGGGATACGACACTTCCCTTGAGGCAAGGGGATTAATTCAGATGAAGATCCCTAAATCTAGTTCTGGGAAAGGGGAGGAGCCGATTCCTCTTAAATGGGGAATGATGGTGTAATTTACATTATTTATAACTAGGCCACATTGAAGGGAACGTTCAGTGATTATATTTATTCTCTATAATGGGGACGTAAATGTGATAATCCTGAGGTAATAACCCATATTACCATGGGAATGTAAAATTAGAGACATTCGGTCAGTATAACTTATTGCAAGGATTACCCAGGTGAATCCACTTATAATAGGAATGTAAACTCATAATGGAATTCTAATGAAGTCGATGGTTTCATCATATGGGTCCAGACAATTTTTGGGAGGCATTTCTTCGTGCAGTTGGACTAGATTAGGGATTGGCTACCGATGAGGTGATTTAAACCTAAGGAAATGATTTATTCTAGGGTTGAAACACATGAGAATAACCCAATATATATACCATTTCATTATGCAATATGCGGTTTCATGTTCAAAGCATGTTGATTTGTGGGTGAAGGGGACATCTGAAAACGATCATGGTATGCAGACCAAGATTTATTCAATATAGTGTTTTTCTATGTGGAACAAGGTTCCATCCACAAACCATTCTTCTATATGGCATTGAATTCCGTCCAAGTATCATGATGCTATGTGGGGTTGGTTTCCATCCTTGTAGTGATTTTTTACTTGGCGTAGGGTTCCACCGATACAACAAATGGCTCCGTGGGGCACCGAATTGAATAATATTCCTCGGTTCTATGTTTTGCATGAAATTCATCCACAAAAAAAAGATGGGTCGACATTCTTCCAATTAAATTCATATTTAATTATTTAATGATATTCAGTGGGTTATACCTACAGGGATTCGTTAAATTTTTTTTGTCTTTTTTGGTACTCACATATTTCGTGTATTCATCAATTGATATCCTGTAGAGTCTTCTCCGAAAGGTCTCACTTTTAGTCTCACCACATGATCATTGTATAGAGAGATGGAGGAATTGGATCTACGGGACACACAACATATTTTGTAGAATCCCAATGAAAAAACTGAGAAAATGGATTACTCAATCAGTGGAGGCATGGGGTCATCATCCATAGTGGTGAGGATTACTATGCCAGTCCCTTGAAGGATTTCATTTTCTTCTCAGGATCCGTTTGCATCGCCTCACCCCAAACCATATTAGTTCATAGAGGATCATATGTGGGGCAGATTTCTAGTCACTCTTCCTATAAATGACTTCTTTTTTCGGGGAATGGTTTCATCTTCTTTATCTCAAGAACGAATTAGTTTTCATTCACTTTGTGAATTTTACCACATTTTTGATGGTTGATTCATGAAGGAGATCTACTTCATGGTACCTCTTATTTCCCATTCAAAAATATTGGCTTCTTTTACTATTTTTTTTCAATACTCCCATCGATATTTTTTATTTTTTTTCAATTTCATAGGATTATTTTATTTCTATTAGATTATTGTTTCAGACCCAATAGGTATTTATATTTATCAATGACATCAACCCTTTTTTCTATTTATTCTCCACTGGGGATATGCTATAATTATATAATATTTATTATTTCATCAGATGGACTATGATAATATTGACTAGGATGTACCAATTCGATTACATTCATATAACTCTAAATTGTTTATGATAATGTTTATTAATTGAGGTAATTATTAATATTTCATAATATGGCTTTTAAATATAAATGTTTACGTATCTTTTGTTTTATCCCATTCATTGTAGAAATGCATCGGAATTTGTATGTGGTGTTTGGGGCCCGATTATATATATCCCCCCAATTAATTGACGGGTCTTATGAGACAAATAAATTGGAAAAATTAGAATGGTTTCTACACACATATTTAAACAGTCCTGAGGAAGGTTTCATTAATTTCAGTTGTTTGGAATTATGAATTCCTTAATCAGTATATATATTATTAGTGTCCAAGTAATAATTATATTACTTTTAATATCATCGGATAAGATTCAAACTTATAGGATTATTTATATCGATTTATAAGATCATAAAATATTATTTCTATATTATGATATGTTTATTGATGAAATAGTGTGTGTTTAAGTTATTTAAATTTCCATATTTATCATGAAGATGTATTCATATTATCATTAGTTGTATTCCTATCGTAATTGAAAATATGATCTCACCCCTTTATTTTTTGTTATTTTTTCTAGGACACCAGGAAGTGTTTTGTGATTGATATGTAGGTATATACTAAGGGAAATGATAAAATTCGTGATGAAAAAATGTCATTTATATTATGATTATGATGTAATGATATTTTCATGTATTTTTCTAGTTTATAAATACTACTAACTATTTGGACCTTGGGTATGTAATAAATTTCTTCTAGTTCCAATGTAATAATGTATACATCAACTCTGGACTATTGGGGATAGTTTCATTAAAGATTATATCATAGGATGATTTATAGAATCCTTCAGAATAATATTCAAGAAAATATAAATAATGGAGAATATACATTAGATTAAAATTGATGATAAATATGTAATAGCATTCCATGGTTTTGATAAGGTGGATATTATGAAATATTCCTAGATAATATATCCCCATTTGGATACTGCATGTGGATGTGGTTTTGGCAGTGATTTACTAAGGGGTAATAACTCCAAAATGGGTGCATTGGTCTTTGACTTAGTCATCACCTAATACACAATGATGGATCAAATTAGACACCTAGTTTGACACTCCCATTTAATATTATATATTTAATTCACATTTTGTTTTCTATCCATTATAATGTATTTTATATATAGATATCCCCAAATAAAACATATTTATGATTAAGATATTAGTTATGTATACAATTTTCAATTTATTTAATTTTTTTCACTTGATTTAGGAGTATACATTATGTTTCATAATTTTATGATCTAATATATTATATTACATTTATAATAAATGGATCTTAGTAATTGAATAGGAACTGTATCAATGAACACAATCCAAATAGTAAGAATTATTATTTATTTGAGGAGAGTAAGATACTATTTTGAAGGAAAGTCATCACCCAGACATTCTCTACTTACAAGGACATTGTATTATGTTCTATAATGATAGATAAATAATTATCTATGTATTATGGATTAAAATGGAAACTAGAGAATTAGAGGATGTTAAAGAAAAATGGTTAATGCGATGTGCCACGAACCAGATTTGGTCGCCACTAATACCGGCATCAAATATAGTCAATGAAAAGGCCCGAAGGGCGGTCCTTATTCCCATGGGCTAGAACATGTGCCCGAGTATGAAACTATAGGTTTGAGAATGATTTACCAGAGTATTAAATCATACAACATTAAAAACAATCAATATTAATAATCAAAAAACTTCATGACAAAGAAGTTTTAACCAAACCATGTATGAATACATGGATTTTAATATAGTACTAGAGGTCCAAATAAAAATAATTATGTCCTTAATATATCTACAAAGACTTTACATGAAAAGTGGTCATCACCCCAGAGTTGTCTCCACAACACTACACCATAGTAGGGGACTAATAGCCCGATCCACCTTCACATGAGATTTTAACATTACCTGTGTCGAACATAATCATGTATACTTACAAAAAAGCTGTGTAAGTAGGAGGTGATATTATTCCCAACAGGATACCACACAAAAATTCCAAATAGTATACAATACAAGGTGAAAAAACATGCAATTTTAATATGTAAGGAAATATGGCAACAAATTCTAGAAATGAAACATTAAATTCAAAATAGTTTTCAAACTAAAACTTTCATAATGATGAAAAATTTAAATAAGACATGTTAGATAATTTAAGGTAAATCCAAACACAACCAATGTTAATGGTAAATAATAAAAATCCAATGAGAAAAAAATCGGGAACACCCCTGGGAACTAGATAGACTTGGGCCCTATGTACCTCATACCTCAGAGTAAAGTATCCAGGTCACAATCATTTCCCGTGAATGAGACAGTTGTATAGATCATACCAATAACATAGTGGCCCTAAAACATCATACACATAGTTTAGTTACAATTTTTGTTATCCATTTTTTCAGTGAAATTGGGACAAAATCCATCTAAATCACTAGTCGTAGTATAACATATCTGACCACCTAGGAACCCGGACTTCCCCCATTGTGATCAAACAATTTTAGAGTCAAAATAAATCACTTTTAACATGAAACACCACTACTTTTCACATAAAAACAATACAGTATAAATACATACATCATAAAAATTAAAATACAAAACAAATGATTTTTATTTCCAATAACAGGACTTCAAAAATCCCGTATTGTTTTACACCCAAAACTCTTTTAAATATGCACTTTGCACACCATGTGCTCACCCAAAAGTCACCGAAACTGAAATGGAATCCCAATAACAATAAATGAAACCAAAAACCTCGTTCTTGGGCAGCCCCATGTGAACCATCAAGTGATATCTTTATAAAACATCCATTTTCTCACAAACATGGCACTTAAAAATGAATGTGTTTCACAAACACCATTAAATTTTTTTTATAGAAACTACCAAAGGAGATAAAAACTAATAAAAAGTATTTTCATCCGTAATAAACATCAATAAAATCAACTATGTGATTCTAGGGTAGCCAAAAATGAACCAAAAAGGGTTTTCTATTAAAGCCCCCCAATTTCACATTAAAATGGAACTTAAAATTCATTTACTTTATAGCTACCACTAAATTTTTTTTCAGAAATGTTAAAATGAAAAACATGAAAATACTATAAAAAAAGAATGATATGTCTCAAAAATTTCATACAAAGTGGAATCACCTACCAAAATAATGAAAACTGTTGAATCTTTGTGAGAAAATCAAATAGAAACATTTCCGCACCAAGAGGGACCAAGATCAATCCTAAAACCAAAATAATAGAACAAGAAAACCACAATCAAAACCTATGTTTGAAACCCTGGTTTCTAGACATTATAAAAATCAAGAATTATTTAAATAAACCCTATGAAAAAGTAATTAAATCCCCAAAAAATGCAGAGAAGAATCAAGGAGACCCACTTACATGAGTGGACTTACAGAAATTGCCCCAAATACACTAGTAGATGAATTTACAAATAGTAAAAAGTGATATAGAGGTTCAAAAAAAGTCTAAGTAGATCTTGTGAGAACTGAAATGGGGGAAAATAGTAAGAATTGTAATCATTAAGAATGCAGGAAATTACCACTTCAAATATGGATTATTTGAGAAACCCTATGAAGTTCTTCCCTAATTTGTGATGCATAAGAGCTCCATAGAGGGGTAAATGTAATAAAAATGATTCTTGTTTTATTTTTCTAGGGTGACAGTTGGCATCACCGAAAAAAAATTGAATATTGTTTAAAAAAAATAAAATAAAACTGGAAATGGGCATCCGTGCTAGACCAATTTCATAAAGGAAAACCCAAATCCACCATTAGTATGGATTCATAAAGGGTCCAAATTTGAATGGTGATTTTAATAGGTCAGGAGATGACATTTAGAAATGGTAATGGATGAAAAAGGTATAAAATTGAAGGAGTTATAAATGAAAAAATAGGGTTAAATCAGGAAATGGGCTCACTGTTTGGCCCAAATTTCGAAAATACCCAACTTCCACCAAAATGAATGGGAAACCCCCAAAAAAGAGAAACTGGAAATTAAATGAAAAATACCTTTAAAATATGTTATGTATGTTACAATTCCCCCCACCATGAATACTTTCTGCCAAGTAATTTCAATCAAAAGCTTGATTGGAAAACCAGAACGGGTACTCATCCTCAATCCATGACTTCCATTCACATGTCTTATGTGTATCACTACCATGTTACCAATTAACAGATACCCATAAAATAGAAATTCCCCGAAGCACCTTCTCTTAGGAGTCTACTATTAACACTGGATTCTCAAAAATTGAAAAGTTGGGCTCTATCTCTAGTTCTTCCCAACTCAACACATGTGACAAATTCATGTTATGTTTTTCAAGTTGGAGACATGGAATACATCATGGATGGATTTCAACTGATAAGGTAAATCCAAACTATATTACACCTTCCCAATATGCTCGATCATCTCCAAGGGTTTGACATACTACGATGTTAGCTTCCCTTGTCTTCCCAATCAATGATGGCCCACACAAGGGGCCACATTCAAGAATACCATGTCACCCTCTGAACAATCTAGGTTTTGATGCCTCCAGTCAGCAAATGATTTATGATGACTCTAAGATATTGGTATGCTCTACCTGATTAACATGACCTTCAAATAAGTCTCCTACACCAGAGTCATCCCCAGCAGTGAAGTCTCACCTACCTCATCCCAACATAGTGGGGGTGACAAGGCCGACGACAGGGTACCTCAAAAAGGATCCATTCAAATCACGTATTGGTAGTTTTTATTATAAGAAAAAACATCCAATTATAAATGGTTATCCTAGGAACATTCAAAGTCCAAAACACATGCATGGAGTATGTCCTCCATAATCTGATTCACCTGATTCATCTCACCATGCATCTAAGCGTGGTATTTCATGTTCATATTAGTCTTAGATCCCATTTCCTTCTGAAGGCCTTCGCAAAATTGAGAAGTAAATTGGGTGTCTCTATCTGAGACATCTACTGATGGAACACCATGGAGTCTCACCACCTCATGAAAATATAAACAGCCTAACTCATCTTCTTTAGATTTATCTTTGATCAAATGAAGTGGGTGGATTTGGTCAGATGATCAATCACCACCCAAATGGAATTCTTACCCTGAGGTGTACAAGGAAATCCAACAATGATGTCCATGGAAATATTATCCCACTTCTATGTGGGAATAGGTAATGGCTGGAGAAAACCAGAGGGCCTTTGATGCTCTACATTCACAAGTTTCCATGTGTAGCAACTCGACACAAATTACACTTTATCCCGTCAAAAACCTGGCCACCATAACTATCATCACACGTCATAATACATCTTAGTGCCACCCAGATGGACAACCAACCGTGATTGGTGGATATCCTCCATCACTACCTTCCTCAGATACAATGGCACTACTAAGAGTCCCTTGAAGCATAAGATAACCTATGGAGAAGATGACCAATCAGAGTACCTCTCCTCACCCTGAATAAATGTCCTCAACCACTGAAAAAGATCATCACTTGGTTGTTCCTATTGAATCAACTCCAATACAGAAGGAGTCAACGAAACTCTCACCAAGAACACACCCAAATTTTTCCCCTTAGTCTCTACATGCATCTGATAAAAGAGTCCCATCAATGCCCACTCATCATTGGGATTCCTCAAAACCATTACTGGAAATCTTATGGCCACCACATTACCCTTGCCTTGGGTATAAATAATGTCAAATTGGAACGCCTACAAGTACTCGATCCAGCGATTCTGCCTCAAGTTGAGGTCCTTCTGCGAGTAGATATTGGCCATGATTTTCTGATCAGAGTATAGGACAAACTTCTCCCCAAAGGTATAGTGATGCCAAGTCTTCAAATCATGCATCACAACTACTAACTCTAAGTAATGGTTTAGATAATTCTTTTCATGTGGTCGGAGTTGGAGAGATCCATAGGACACCATGTGATCATCTTGCATCGGCACACACCTAAGACCCATACTTGAAGCATCACAATACACCACATACCCTTTCCTAGCCTCAGTAAAAATCAGCATGAGGCGATAGTCAACTGCCTCTTATGCCACTCAAAGGACTCCAAATATTCTGGGACCCATACAAACTTCACAACTTTCTAGTTGAGTGCGGTAATCGATGAAGCAATCAAAGAGAAATCTCGAACGAATTTCTTGTAATTATCATCCAGGGCAAGGGAATTCGTGATCTTGAACACATTTTCAGCTACTCCCATGAAATAACCGCATTAATAATCTCAGTACCCACAAAATTCTCCTAATGTGAAATCACATGCCTTAGAAAGTTCACCTCTAAATTCCAAAATGTGCACATAGACAACTTTTCATAGAGGCTAAAATCCTAAAATGTGCCCAGAATGATCCTCAAGCGACGTTCATCTTTCTCCTCTGAGCAAGAGTATACTAGAATTTCATCCACAAACACCACAATGAAAGAATAAAGATAGTGATTAAACAACCAATTTATGAGTGACATAAAGCCCTCTGGATCGTTGGCCAATCCAAATGGAATGACCAAATACTCAAAGTGGTCATGCATGCTTCGGAAGGCTATCATTAGGATATCTTCCTCTCTCACCCTGAGTTGATGATTGCCTGAACAGAAGTATATTTTTGAGCACCAATTTTACACATTTAAATGAATGAACAAATCAGCTATTTTGGGAAAAGTGTATTTATTATTAATTGTAACCTTATTTATCTTTTGTTAGACAATGCACCACCAAACGGATCCTTCAGCCTTTTTCGCGACCAACACAGGAGCAACTCAAAGAGAGATGCTTGGGAGAATGAATCTTTTGGATTTTAAGTCAACCATTTGTATCATTAATTCCCTCAGCTCGGTGGCGGCTATGAAATTAGAGGTAAGGGATATCAGTTGTGATCCTGGTGCTTGTTAAATAGAGAACTCCACATCTTGATCTAGGGGAAAACCTGAAAAGTCATCTAGAAATTCGTCCATAAATTCATTCCATAAATGAGGTAGTGCACATTTTGGGGTAAGACGATCGTCCTCTAGCACAAAAAATGATAAATAAATGATATAACTTCCCAACTATGGGTGTGGTGATCTGGTGTGACCCGACTGAGTATCCGATTTTCCATGAAAAATTTGATGACTCCCATCAGGTGTCGTAAAACTGACCCACCCCCTATTCCAATGTATGTGTGCTAGAATGTGTACTATCCAATCCATTCAATGTATTATGTAAAATAGATCCATATCTAAGTCCAAGAGGACCCACTCCATTTGAACCCCTGACACAAAAAAGACACACAACGAGAACCTGAGACAATGATCTTTCTTCTTTCCATGCGGTGTCTGTAACACCATCACAAAAGACAACCACATGATTGAAAAAATATGTGTGTTCACACTGACATGGATAATAGGAGGATTAATTTTCTTGAACTACTAGGCATGTTACTTCATAAGACATGTCCCATATTCCCTAATAGGATTTGGAACATGAGCCAGTCCAAGTCCTAGTGCTTGGAAATCATGAACTATAGCCTCTACAAGCATATGATCAAGTAGTGGGAGAGAACACTCTCTAGCTTCCTCATGTGGGTGCATAGGAGCTTTATAGGGAGGCATGTTGTGAAGAAAAGGAAACAATCTAAAGAGAAAAAAATCTATAAAAAAATTCTGAAAAATTCCATAAATATCCTCATATATAATGAAGTCAAACTCATTACAATAATAAAATAAACCACTACTTCACACACACATGATGTCCACATTTAATCTATAACCTACATCTCTCACCTAAAAGTGAAGTCAAACATACAATTCCATTGTCCTATGGTGAATCGATGTATACAAAGAAATGTGATAGCTAGTAACCTAACTCATTACCAAATCACAGAGTCCCGATTGTCCAAGCTGCTTTCTAGCCTGACTCATTCAAAAATTATAATATAACTCAAACCCAATAACCTCATTTGATACCATTTTGTCACCAACCCGATCTGGTTTCCAATAATAATGGCATCCAATTGAGCCCATTATAAGGTCCAATGGACATTCCCTATCCCCATGGGCTAGCACATGTGCCCGGGTGTCAATAAATTAGGTTTGGGAATGATTTAACAGTGAATTAAATCTTAAAACATTTATAATAATCAATAATAAGAATCATAGATTTTCTTGCCAAATTAGATTTTAAAAAACTAGATCTGAATACATGTATTTAAATACATTACATGAGGTCAAAATAAAAATGATTACAGAAAAATACAACCATAATTACTCCACACGATAAGGGTTCATCACCCCTGAGTCCTATCCACAACACTGCACCAATGGAGGGGACTAACAACATGAACCACCTCCACCTGTGTCTTTAACATTACCTGTGTCAAACATAATCAAGTTTAATTACACCCAAGGGGTGTAAGTATGTTGTGATCCTATTAATAATATGATACCACCCAAATATTACAACTAGTATGAAATACATGGTGATAAAGCAGGCAATTTTAATATATAAGAAAAAAAAGCATAAAATTCATGAAATGATTCTTTCAATTGAAAACAGTTTTCAAACTAAAACATTCATAATGATAAAACATTTAAATAAGACAAGTAATGTACTTTAATGTATATCTGAATACAACATATGACTTGGAAAAATACCACAAATCCAATGATCACCAAAACCGAGAACCCCCATAGGCACTAGACAGTCTCGGGCCCTATGTACCTCATACCTCGGTGTATAGTATCCATGTAAAAATACTTTCCCATGAATGAGCCACTAGTAGGGAACATAATATAAACCTTTTTTCTGATAAGATCATCTACATAGATTATTTAGTGTTTCCGTTATCCATTTTCTTAGTGTAATAAGTACAAAACCTATCAGAATCCCTAGCCGTACTAGTACATATCCAACGACCTTGGTACCCACGCTTCCAGCTTTGTGCTCAAAAGAATTTAGAATGACACAGAAATCCCATATCATGGAAAACACCACTACTTGTCACATAAAAAACAGTAGCTATAAAAACATTATACCACTTAAAACACACAACAAAATATTTTTATTTTCAATAAAACAGCATCTCAAAATCCCACATTATTTTCCACCCAAAACTCCTTGAAATCCTCACATTGCACACCATGTGCACACCCAGATGTCATAAAGACATAAATTTAAGTCCAATAAATTTCATTGAAACCAAAAAATCTGTTTTTTGGCATCACCATATAAACCATAATATATATCTTTATAAAACATCCCTTTTATATTAACATGGCACTTAAAAATTCATGTTCTTCACAAACACCATTAAAACAGATTTTCAAAGAAACAACCCAAGTATATGAAAATTAATAATAGTATTTTCATCCCTAATACACATCAATAAAATCAAAAAAGTCATTCTAGGGTATCCCCAAATGAACCGAAAATATTTTTCTATGAAAAAACCCCCAATTTCACATAAAAATGGACATTAAAATTCATTTTCATTATAAATGCCACTAAATCATGTTTTTCCCGCAAAATGAAAAATAAATAAACATAAAGAAACAAAAACACAACAAGATAAGTCCCAAAAATTGTACATACAATGTAATCACTTACCAAAACAATGATAACCCGTGAATCATTGTGTGAAAATCGAATCACTCCACCGCCACACCAAGATGGGCCGAGATTGAGCCTGAAACCAAAATAATATTCAATGAAAACAAGAAAAAAACCTACGTTAGAATCCCCACCTTCTACCCATTAGAAATATCAAGATGAATTGGAAGAAACCGTAAGAAAAAGGAATGAGACCCCTATGATAATAGGAGGAATGATGAAGGGGACCCACTTAATTGAGGGATCATGAAGAAATCTCCTCAAATACATCATTAGTTAAACTTCCAAAACTCAAAAAAATGAAATTGTGTATCATATAAGTCTGATTAGGTCATGTGAGAACTAAAATGGGGGAAAATGTAATAATTTTATGTGTTATTAGGGGAATAAATTACCTCTTCAAATTTGGATGATTTGAGAAACCCTATGATGTTCTACCCTAATCAGCGATGAATATGAGATTCATAGAGGGGGAAAGTTAATAGGCATGCATCTAGGTTCAGTGGGATTGGGTGAAACTTGTAATAATCGAAAAAATAGAAATTAAATATTTTATTAAATAAACATTTTTTCTAAAAAACATGAAATGGGCTTCCAGGTTGGCCAAATTCATTAAATAAAAACACAATTTCACCATTATTATGTATTCTTAAAGGGTATAAATTCAAATGGTGGTGTTAATAAGTCTTTGGAGGACATTTAGAAATTGTAATTGATGAATAATTAAAGAGTTATAAAATAAAAGACATTATTTTTAAATCTGGAAATGGGCTCACGGTTTGGCCAAAATTTCGAAAATGCACCACTTCCACCAAAGTGCATGGGAAACCGCCAAAAATTATAGAATGGAAATTAAATGAAAAATAACATTAAATTAAGTTATATATGTGATAGGAATAAAGAAAAATGGGTTTTCCCATGTGAGATAATTGTCCAAATAATCACCTTGGTACTTCCATGTAGGTAATATATGTTTTCCACAAGTGTGAGGATAAAGGCCACCATTCTCCTAATTTCAAGTTAAAGAAATAAATTTCAAATTTTCAATACAAAAATTATTAGGAAAATGGGGATATGAAAATTAATGCCCCATGTTTCAAGGGAATATAACGTGAGATCTTCTAACCATGTTATTTAGGATTCCCTTAGCCTACATTTTTGTAACACCTTAGATTTTATGAGAAATGTTTTGTTTTTATGTATAATGTTATATAAAGATATCTTTCACTACACACAACACTGTCTTGGATTGAGTTATACACAAGAGCAACCTTCCTCAATAGCTTGCATTGTACGCAATACTCAGTTTCACTGAACAACGATTTGTTATAAAAATATTATATAAACTAGCCATTATGAATAGTAATACCAACTTTTTGAAATTGTATACATTTTAACATTAAAAATGGACTTCAATTTTTGATTTGGAATATAGAATTTATCCTAGGGTGAATTTTTGGTATTTTTCTAAAAACATTCAATTTTTGATGAATAGTGAAAACACTGGGTTAGTATTTAAAAAGCGACTTTTATTTAAATAATTATTTATTTGATTTAAATTTAATTGAGGTAAAAAATTCATACATAATGCCTCTATAAGTTCAATTTAATTCATTAGAGTAATTTTATAGTAATTTTAGATATATAAAAAATTTTATTGAACACTACTTTGTCTTTTACCCACCTCCTAGGAGAATATTAAAATTTACATAAAACAAAATTTTACCGCTTCTGTGAGTGGAATTTATAAAATCCAATAGAAACGGTTAATATGAAGGAGTAATATGTTGTTAAATAAGATAAAAAGGATTTTTGGTGAATAATAACTTTTTTACTTTTCTTACCATAGTTAAAAGAAAATAGTGAAATTAAGGGCAAAAATAACATTATTATTACCCTAACACATTTCCTAATTCTATTGGATAAGTGAAATTAGACCAAACAAACCTTAGGAAAAAAATATTACCCTATAGGTCCATTTGGATTAGATTAGGACATTTATTATTATTTTATTTAAAGAATAGTTAAAATAGTTAAAATCAAAGTTTAATAACTAAATCATATTTAATATAGGGAAATACATATGATAAATTTGACTATAAATATTCATTATAAATATAAAAATATTTCCTACATAATGGTATTTTATTTATATTTTTTAGAGATTAAATAATTTAATTTATTTATGACAGAATGATGATGTAGTAATTACCTTATTAATAAAATATTAACATAATTGATATTATAAATACCCAAATAAATGTAATTTGAGACTTTTTGTGAATTAAACTAATTTTATCGTTTAATAAGACATGTTATTTTTCATTTAATAAACATTTTCTAACTAATCATGATGTTATGATTTTCACAAAAATCAAGTACCAAATAGTGTCAAAATTGAAATAAAATTGTTTTTAAAACAAATATTATATTATTAATTTTTATTTTATTCCTAATAATTAATGTTTCGGGAAAATGACTTTGATAAGGTTATATATATTAATATTCAACCACATGGTGTTCTTTTGGCTTTTTATAGTAAGTTTATTAACCATATAATGTAAGAAAACAAGGAGACATGGTAAAAGTTAAAATATTTAACTTAGAGTTAAACTAAATGATAAGGTTAAAATAGTAAACTAAATTTGTTTAAAACCTATTTTTTGAGATTATTTCTACTCATACCTACCTTAGATTCGAAATAAATCAATTTGAAACTATTTAAAACCGAATATGACTTTATAATAAAATAAATTTTTAAGTTTTTCCTAACGTGCCCATCTCCTCCCTTATAAAAGAGCACCTCCTCCCTCTCCTCCTCACACGACATTGAGCATTCAAGATTGGAAAACCCTGACCAATATCTATTCTCAACTTCATTAGAATCATCCTATAGTTCCTGTTATTCTTTAAAGACCATCTTTAGTTCCCTAATAGGAGGTTAAGAAGAGGCGCTTCAAAGAAGAGGTAATGTCCGTTACAGATTGTTTCAAATTTATTTCTTCTTTTACTTCCCCTTATTTAGTTTTTTCAATATGAATTAATAACATAAGTATCAATCATATACTTATATGTTATTATAAATATGAAACAACCCTATTTCACCTTCTACCCATCCGACGGAAAACGAAATCACCATGCATGCGTACGTACGGAATACCGTCTCTACGCCGTGGTGTAATCTGTTTTCCACCACCACCATACATGGATGGTTATAATGGTGTAAATAATAAATATATATGATTATTTTGAACTGATATTGATTCTTAAATAGTATACATACACTTTAATACAATTCCACGATCATGGGAAGAATATCATTGCTCGTGCGTGCATACATGCTACCGTCTCCACGATGTGATACGACTCATTCTACATGATCTTTGTTGAATAATGATTATATAAATTAACTGAATGAAAGAATATGACATATATTACACTAATAAAATACTGTAAATAAGGTATTTATAACATAAAAATAGGAATAAGAATTTATTCGTCAAGACAAGCATAAGAACATAAAGCAATGAACACACGAATAACAAATAGTAATGAAATATTACTAATACGAATATAAGAATATGACCATATATGATATAATAACAATTAATATGATTATTTAATAAGTCAATGACATTATTTAAATCGTTATACATGAAGTTCGGATACGTATGAAGCAAATCAAACCTATGGTAAGGGAAAGTATCACAATCACATTTTTATCCGAGATTGTTTATACTTCAGAATTTACTGGGGAGTATTTATCATCCACATTCATATTTCCTCAATATGTAATATTATTTCTATCCTCTTAAAATTTCTCAAATCAAAATTTTCCCATTGGTTAGTTTTTATTAAAAGATATGAAAGAAATCTTTTGTTGTTTTTAGTACGAGGTACTTTTTGACCTTTCTTGCCAAAGTATGAGAATAATGTTTTTTTAACTTATATGACATGAATGGATTATTATGATTTCATATAACATTATTTCCATGAATATTACTTTAAAAATTTTCTAGTTTATTTTTAATCAACTTCTGTTAGTTTAAAATTGTATGACATGTAAAGAATGGAAAAATGGTTTTGAAGTAGAAAGGATATTTTCTTCAAGAATAGAGTTCAAGAGTTTTATCACAATTATTTTCCATGTAAGATAATATAGGGTTCTGTTTCTATACATATTTTTACATTCATTTGATTATTTTTTGATGGAATTATTTTTATAATGCCTTTTTATCTTATAAGGATTATGTTATGATTAAATTATGTTTAAAAATCCCATTTTTATTACATGGGTTATGCTATGATGTATGATTTATGATCTTGTGGAACACATAAGAATGGTATAATTATGAGATGGGTGGGACCTATATCTCCCTACAATGCATTGGGTAACGATTTATATCTCATGAGATGGACATGGTTGGAACAGCAGGTTAATCATGTTCAGTGATATAGGACTGAAACGGGGAGTGAACTCGGTTTAGAAATGGACTTTGTCCACATAGATAGTCTTGGAAATGAGTCTTGACTTCTAAGAAATGATTCTCTATGATTATGTGTGTATTCCACAATGTTTTATGTTTTATGTTATGATTTTTGGGATTACATTTCACTACTATGATTTATCCCATGTTATGATATTATGATCTCTTTTACAGGTTTTGATTTTCCAAATGCTATGTTATTATGAATATGATATTTCATTGTTTACTCTTTATGAGAATTTGAGCTCAACCTTTTTTATGTTTTCTTTCCCCAGGTCAGGAAGAAGGTTATTAAGTAGGATATGCCAAAAGGGACTCCAGATATGATGAAATACGCGGGAGACAATGTAGATGCTTTATGAACCAGTTTTTTATGATTCCCAGTTTCTAAAGACACTATACCTATACGGTCCTACCATAGTTTTGTTAGATTTTGTAATAAGTATGCATCAATTTTGAGGTGATAACAATGTATGTAAATTATGGGTCGTTATATTTGGTATCAGAGGAATGGTATAGTCAACCTTTGGAAACCAGGATATGAAACCTTAGTAAGAACCCCATGGATATGTCTAAGAATATGAAAAAATATTAGTGTTATAAAAATGGCCATGAATAACCTATGATAAGACCTAAAGCATGAAATTTTATTCTTGATTATGTGGTTTTAATTTTATGATTTGTGTTTCTCACACTATAGTTGTTGGTTTTAGTTAATGGATTGAAACCGAAGGAACTGTGTTAATGCCGAATGCAACGGGAAATGCAATGATTGTCCCCCTGAGAAACCAAACGTTATTGGAGATGGAATGAAAAATCTTGTAGCCATGGTCACACAACTTTCTCAAGATATTAATCATGCAGGACATCCAAACGACAATGGAAGGAGCAACATTTTTTTGAATCCTTCATGAGGCAGCGTCCACCCTCATTCAGTCGGTCTACTGATCCATTAGTTGTTGAACATTGGATCAGTACTACTAAAAGGATGATTTAAGTTCTTAAATGTTCTGAATATGATAAATGCATCTTAGAATTTTTATCATTTGGAAGATGAAGCTGATCAATGTTGGAATCATACCAACAATACAAGGAAAATGGATGAAATTGAGTCTATGGAATGGGAAGAGTTCAAGAACTTATTTTTCAATAAGTACTTCTCTCTTATTCGTAGAAAAAATATGGAGAAAGAGTTTCTTGAACTAAAGAAAAAGGATGATGAATTTGTTGGTACCTTTGAAGCAAATTTTACAAAACATGCAAAGTACGCTTCTGGGATTTTTGTCCAACCTGAGAGTAAGATCGATCGATTATTTAGTGGCTTAAAACCAAGTCTTCGAAGGGGGTTATCCATAAGGGACTTTAATAGCTACGAGGAAATCGTTCTATTTTCTCTCTAGGATGGTATGGAGATTGGAGTAACCCATTAGTTATATTCATTTGATAAGAAGAGGAAAATGTAATTGAAAGGAAATTCTAAAGAGCACAACAAAAATAAGAAGTGTTTTCCATTATGATCAAAGTGTGGAAAGAAACATGGAGGGAGTTTTCATAAAGGGACAAGTAAATGTTTCACGTGTGGAAAAGAATGTCATTGGGAATTTGAAAGACGCAATGATGGGAAAAAGATGTCTAGTGATGCAAACCAATAAAAGGCTACACAGAGTGCACCTCCTACACTTCAATGTTACAAGTGCATGGAAATGGGGAATTTAGGCTAATCAATGCCCTAATCCAAGAGTTGTTGATGATGATCAACGTCAAAAAACTATTAAGGGTAAAGAAAATGGAATGTTACATGCAATTTCTATCTGTGATGTGGAGTAAGATAACGACGTGGTAAAAGGTACACTTTCCATCCACTCTAAAGTATAAAATGTTTTATTTGATTCTGTATCCACTCGCTCTTTTATTTCTGAAGAATTTTATAAGGGTATCACCTTACTACCTCAACATTTCAATGATGAGTTAGCTGTGAAAACCCCTAATGGCACAACAGTTGCATTAAAAGTTTATAATTCTTCTCTGATTGAAGTTTTTGTGAATTTCCTTCCTTCAAATCTTGTGATCCTTCCTATAGTGGAATTTTATGTGATTCTTGTCATGGATTGGCTTTCTTCATGTTGATCTCATAACAATTTCAAAATAAGGGAAGTCTCATTTCATATTCTATATCAATCTATGATCATCTATTGATGCAAGGATGAACATAACCTTATATTGGAAATTTCTTCCATCTTATGGGTCTTGATTCCACTAAATGAAAGTTATTTATCTCATATGGTTGGAGATAAACTCACGATTATGAATATTCACATTGTACGAGAGTTTGATGATGTCATTCCATAGAAATTGCTGGGTCTACCACCAAATCGTGAGGTTGAGTTTTCAATAGAACTCGTAACGGGTGATTTTCCTATTTAAAAGACACCTTATAGAATGGACCTAATTGAGTTGCAGGAATTGAAGAATCAACTCGAAGAGAATCTTGATACGAGATTTATACGCCCTAGTGCATCACCTTGGGGAGCACATGTTCTGTTTGTTAAGAATAAAGATGGATCAATGAGACTCTGCATTGATTATCGATAACATAACAAGATTCCTATAAAAAACAAATATCCTCTACCACACATTGATGACTTATTTGACTGACTACGCCGAGCTCAATACTTTTCCATGATTTATCTCCGTTCATGGTATCATCAATTAAGTGTCAAAAGGGGGGATATACCAAAGACGAATTTTCATAAAAGGTATGGACACTATGAATTTATAGTGATGCCATTTGGTCTTACTAATTCCACTGCTATCTTCAGGGATATATTGAATAGAGTCTTTAAAGACTATCTTGATCAGTTTGTGGTAGTCTTTATAGATGATATTCTTGTATATTCAAAGATAAATTAAGAACATTAAGATCACTTGAGAATTGTATTGAAGACCCTGATATAGGAGAAGCATTATGCCACATATACCAAGTGTGAATTTTGGATTCAAAATGTTTCACTTTTGGGTCACATAATCTCAAAAAGAAGGGATATATGTGGATCCAGCAAAAATAGAGGTTTTCGAAAGATGGTCGAGACCAACAACAGTAACCAAGATCCGATGTTTTCTTGGTTTGGCTAGATATTATAGACGTTTTGTGAAATATTTTTCATGATTATCTAATCCACTCACCAGGTTGACTCGAAAAGGAGTTATGTTCTTGTGGACGGAGGAGTGTGAAGATAATTTCAAGGATTTGAAAATAAGGTTATCCAGTGCACTTGTGCTCACACTCCCTGATAGTAGAGAAAGGATTGTGATCTATAGTGATGCATCCAAGAATGGATTGTGGTGTTTTATTATGCAAAGTGATATGGTGAAAACTTATGCCTCATGAC
This sequence comes from Viscum album, assembly GCA_963277665.1. Classification (NCBI taxonomy): domain Eukaryota; kingdom Viridiplantae; phylum Streptophyta; class Magnoliopsida; order Santalales; family Viscaceae; genus Viscum; species Viscum album. The sequence continues at coordinate 163,778,613 of OY728165.1, read as the reverse complement.
AGTTGAAAATTCATGAGAAAAATTACCCAACTCAGGATTTAGAGTTAGCTGCAGTAATATTTGCATTAATGATTTGGTAGAATTATCTTTATGGTGAAAGGTGTGATATTTATACTGATCATAGTGGTTTAAAGTATATTTTCAAAAAAAACTGAATATGCGCCAAAGAAGATGGTTGGAGCTGATTAAAGATTACAACTACTCAATTCATTATCACCCTGGGAAAGAAAACAAGGTGGAAAATTCATTAAGTCGACATAACCATGCTAGCTTATCCATGTTGAGGATCACAAAAGATCTAATATTTATGGATTTACAATGGATGGATCTTTGAATTATAATGAAAGGAGAAATTCTTATCTTTCTCAAATTTATTTTTAACCATCTATACTTGTGAAGATTAAAGAGGAATAGAAAGAAGATGTAGAGTTACAAAACAAGGTGAGAAATGTTCCTAAATTCAACCTTGATTGTGATAGGATAATAATGTTCAGGAATCGGGTTTGTGTTCCTCCCATCCCAGAATTAATGTAGCTACTGGATGAGGCTCATAGTTCTTCATTCTCTATTCACCCTGGAAGCACGAATATGTATAGGGAACTGAATGGGTACTTTTGGTGGGATGTCATGAAATGAGATTTTTCTGAATATGTCTCTCGATGCTTGGTTTGTCAGCTAGTTAAATTTGAGAGATAGATGTCTAAGGGGATGTAACAACCATTACCCATACCAGAATGGAAATGGGAAAACATCACTATGGACTTTGTCACTAGAATTCCTAATAAATCCAAAGGGAAAAATGTTATCTTGGTTATAGTTGATTGCCTTACGAAGTCAGCACACTTAATTGCTATTAGGGAAGATTTCTCTCTTGATCAGCTTTCCATGATATATGTAAAGGAAGTGGTAAGATTTCATGGAGTACCATTTTCAATTATATATGATCGGGATCAGAGGTTTACCTCAATGTTTTGGCAATGTCTTCAGCATACTCTGGATACAGAGTTGAGTTTCAGCACTGCTTATCATCCTTAGACAGACGGTCAGTCTGAGAGAAAAATTCAAACTCTAGAAGATATGTTAAGAGCATGCTCTATGGATTTCAAAGTTGGTTGGGATCAACACCTACCTTTGGTGGAATTTTCTTATAAGTATAGCTTTCAATCCAGTTTTCAGATGGATCCTTATGAAGCACTCTATGGAAATAAATGCATGACACCAACTTGTTGGGATGAAGTTGGGGAAAAAAGCTATTATGACCTGATCTTGTTGACGAGATGGTAGAAAAGGTCAGATCTATTCAACAACACATAAGAGCAGCTCAGAGTAGACAAAAAAGTTATGTCGATAACTGAAGAAAATACCTAAAGTTTGAAGTGGGTGATAAAGTGTTCTTATGAATATCTCCTTGGAAGAGAGTAATGAGATTTGGAAAAAAGGGCAAGCTAAGCCCTATGTAAATTGGTCCTTTTAAAATACTGGATCATGTTGGGAAGGTCGCTTACTGATTGGCGCTTTCATCGAATATCTCTCAATTTTATGATGTCTTCCATGTATCTCTCTTGAAAAAGTACATACCCTATCCTTCACATGTACTCAGCTCAGAAGTTGTACCGCTAGAGCAAGATTTTTCATATGAAGATTAACTGATGGAGATTTGGGATCATAGATAAAAAGTCATACAGAACAATACCACTCGCTTGGTGAATGTATTATGGAGGAACCACCAATTAAATGAAGCTACATGGGAACTTGGGGATATGATGAGGGATATGTATCCTCATCTATTTGTTCCAAAGTGACGAATTTCGAGGGAGAAATTCATTTTAAGGGGGGTAGAATGTAACACCCGAGATTTTATGAGAAATATTTTGTTTTTATATATAGTGTTATATAAAGGAATCATTCACTACATGAAACACTATATTGGCTTGTGTTATATGCAGGAGAAACCTTCCTCAATAGCTTGCGTTGTACGCACTACCGAGTTTCACTGAACAACGATATGTTATTAAAATATTATATAAACAAGCCGTTATGAATAGTAATACCCAATTTTTGAAATTTTATAAATATTATCTGTCAAAATAGAATTCATTTTCATATTTGGAATATCGAAATTAGCCTAGGGTAAATTATTGGTATTTTTATGAAAACATTCAATATTTGATGAATAGTGAAAACACTGGGTTACTATTTAAAAACCGACTTTTTATTTAAATAATTATTTATTTTATTTAAATTTATTTAATGTAAATAAAATTGATACATAATTCCTATATAAGTTCGATGTAATTCATTGGAGTCATTTTATAATAATTTTAGATATATAAAAAAATTTATTGAACTTTTCACCGTCTTTTACCCACCTCCTAAGAGAATATGAAAATTTACATAAAACATAATTTTACCGCATCTGTGAGTAGAATTTATAAAACATGAGAGACATAGTCAATATCAAGGTGTAAAATTTTTTTCAATAAGATTAAAATAATTTTTCGTGAATAGTATCTATTTTACTTTTTTACCACGGTTAAAAGTAAATAGGGTAATTGAGGGTAAAAATGATACTATTATTACCCTAACACTTGTTCTAATTCTATTGGGTAAGTGTAATTTGACAAAAAACAACCTTAGGAATATATTTTTACCCTTTTGGTCCACTTGGATTAGATTAGGACATTTATTATTATTTTATTTAAGGATGAGTTGAAATAGTTAAAATCAAATTTTAATAACTAAAACCTTTTAAATATTGGGTTATACATAAGATAAATTCGACTATAAATATTTATTAGAAATATAAAAATATTTCCTACATAATGGTATTTTATTTATAATTTTTAGGCATTAAATAATTTAATTTATTTATGACACAATGAGGATGCAGTAATTACCTTATTAATGAAATATTAACATAATTGATATTATAAATACCCAAATAAATGTAATATGAGACATTTTATGAATTAAACTAATTTTATAGGTTAATATAACATGTTTTTATTTATTTATTTAACGTTTTTCTTACTAATCATTATGTTATGATTTTCACAAAAATCAAGTACCAAATTGTGTCAAAATTGACATAAAATAGTTTTTAAAACAAATATTATATTACCAATTGTTATTTTATTCATAAAAATCTATGGTTCAGACAAATGAATTAGATAAGGTTATATATATTAATACTGAATTACTTGGGGTTCTTTTGGCTTCTTATAGTTTGTTTATTAACCATATAATGTAAGAAAACAAGAAGACACAGTAAAAGTTAAAATATTTAACTTAGAGTAAAATCTAAATGATATGGTTAAAATAATAACCTAATCTTGCCTAAAATATATTTGTTGAGAGTATTTCAACCCACCACCATCTTATATTAAAAATAAATTAATTTGGAGATATTAAAATCTGAATATGACTTTATAATAAAATAATATTATAAGTTTTTCTAATTGTGCCCCTCTCCTCCCTTGTAAATGGGAACCTCCTCCCTCTCCTCCTCACACCACTTTGTGCCTTCAAGATTGGGAATACCCTGCAAATTTATCCTCTACACTTCCCTAGAAACATCTTATAGTTCATTATTTTCTTCAAAGATCATCTTTAGTGCCCTAAGAGGAGGTTAAGAAGAGGCGCATCAAAGAAGAGGTAATGTCCATTACCAATTGTTTCAAATTTATTTCTTCTTTTACTTCTTATTATTTATTAGTTTCAATATGAAGTAATAAAATCAGTATAAATCATATACTAATATATTATTATAAATATGAAACAACCCTATTTCACCTTTTATCCATCCTACGGAAAATGAAATCACCACGCATTCGTACGTACGGAATACTGTTTCCACGCCGTTGTGTAATCTGTTTTCCACCACCACCATACATGGATGGTTATAATTGAATAAATAATAAATATATATGATTATTGTGAAGTGATATTGATTCTTCAATACTATGCATACACTTTAATACAATTCCACGATCATGGGAACAATATCATCGCTCGTGCATATGTACGGCCTACCATCTCCACGATGTGATACGACACATTCTACATGATCTTTGTTGAATAATGATTATATAAATGAATTTAATGAATTTAATGAATAAATATGATATATATTACAATATTAATATTCTGTAAATAAGGTATCTATAACCTAAAAATAGTAATATGGATTTATTCGACAAGACATTCATAAGAACATAAAGGAATGAACACCCGAATAACAAGTAGCAATGAAATATTACTAAAAAGAATATAAGAATATGACCATATAAGATATCATAATAATGAATATGATTATTTAATAAGTCAATGAAATTATTTAAATCATTATATAGGAAGTTCGGGTACATACGAAGAAAATCAGACCTATGGTAAGGGAAAATCTCGCAATCTCATTTTTATCTGAGATAGTTTATACTTCAGAATTTACTGGGGAATATTTATCATCGACATACATGTTTCCTCAATATCTATTATTATTTATATCCTCCTACAATTTTTTATATCCAATTTTACCCATTGGTGTGTTTTTAGTAAAAGATATGAAAGGAATCTTTTGCCTTTTTTAGTACGAGGTATTGTTTTCATTTTCCAGACAATATACGAGAAGAATGTTTTTCTAACTTATAAGACATGAATGAATTTTTATGATTTCATAGAAAATTATTTCTATGAAGCTTCCTTTACATGTTTTCATGTTTATTTTTAATCAACTACTTTTTGTTTAAAATTGTATTACATGTTAAGAAATGAAAAATGTTTTTGAAGTAGAAAGGATATTTTCCTCAAGAATGGAGTTCAAGAATTTTATCAAAATTATTTTCCATCTAAGATAATATATGGTTATTTTTCTATACATATTTTTACATTTATTTTATTATGTTATTATGGAATTATTTTTATGATTTCATTTTATCTTCGATGGATTATGTTATATTGGCATGATGTTTAAGAATCCCATTTTCATTACTTGGGTTATGCTACGATGTATGATTTATGATCTTGTGGCACACATAAGAATGGTATCATTATAAGATGAGTGGGACCAATATCTCCTACCAATTCATTGGGTAAAGATTTATATCTCATGAGATAGACATGGATGGAATGGCAGGTTATGCCGGTTTAGTGATACATGACTGAAACGAGGAGTGAACTCGGTTCAGAAATGGACTTTGTCCGCTATGATAGTCTTGGAAATGAGTCTTGACTGCAAACAAATGATTCTCTATGATTATGTGTGTATGCCAAAAATTATCATGTTTTATGTTATAATTATTGATATTACATTTCACTAATATGATTTATCCCATGTTATGATGTTATGATCTATTTTATAGGATACGATTTTTGTAATGCTATGTTCTTATGAATATGATATTTCCTTTGGTTACCCTTACTGAGCATTTGAGCTCACCCTTTTGTATGTTTTCGTTCCCTAGGCCAGGAAGAAAGTTATTAAGTAGGATATTCCAAAAATGACTCTAGATATGATGAAATAAGAGGGAGACAATGTAGATGCTTTATGAACCAATTGATTATGATTCCGAGTTTCTAAAGACACTATACCTATACGGTCCTACCATGGTTTTTTTATATGTTGAAATAAGTGTGCTTAAATTCTGAAGTAATAATAATTTAATTAAATTATGGGTCATTATAATTATTATGGACCAAATTATATATTCCCCCTATTATTCCCCTATTAATAAAATTATTGTTATTGAATGATAGGGTAGAGGACATATTGGGAATTAAACAAGTTTCTTATTACATTGATATTGTTTCCCCCTTGATAAAATCAATTGGATATATGTTTTAACCCCTGGACTGTGATAATATGAGTGTATCACAGCCATTTCATTCAGGGTATCGTATTGGGTGATTTTTTTAACTAACCCTTTCAATGGCTCTATGCTCACACATGTTGTTCCATTGAAAATAGGATACAAGATATAAGTAATTTTTGTGAGAATAGAGTTAATAGGGTAAAATATTTGTAGTCCCTAGTGGGATAAGTGGATGTTAGTACTCATGGTTGGAGTTGTCATAATGTGGTCATTTACATATTCCCGTTCACATGAGGTCAGTTTTATTTTGGGTTTTTGGGCCTCCGATTCATTATACCCATTCATATATCATTTCTATTATTTACGTTGGCATGTATATAAAAATTTCAGGAATTTTAAATTTCAAATAGTAATGTATTAAATCATGTATGTGATGTTATATATTTTTGGTGATGTATGAATGTGAGGTTTATATTGGCTAAAGAATCCCATTTGAGATTTAAGCCTTATAAAAAATCATGATTTTATTTCAATACTATTTCTAAAAGGATATAGTATTATATATTAAATGGTACCAATGACCATGAAACATTATTTAGTGACAATTAAAACATATTGTAAAAAAAATTATTATGTAAGGAACACTTTTAATAAGATCTCTATGGATAGATAACAATGTTATTTTAATGGGATAATGTAGGTGACCATGAAATTATTTAGGGCTTTAATGGTCTATTTCATATTTTTTAGAGTGTACTATATGTATTAATTTCTAAAATATATCCAAAAACTAGATATTTAATATTTTTAAGAATGCATGTATTAATTTAGATTTTACAGTGATTGAAGTATTCGCATATTTTCAATGTGACATGATGAGAAACTTTATATTATTAAGGGAATATAATGTCGATTAATGGAAGTTTTTTCTAAAAATGTAGAAATTACATTTTGGTAGATAAATTTATGATAAGTTGTAAGTAAAAAAATATGTCGAATAGATTAAGTTGAACTATGGATGTTATTTAAAAAATTGTTTTAACATTATTTTTATGGAAAATTTATATAGATATTAGGAATAGATTTTCATTCTAATAATCTGTTAAATGTTCATGGGGCATAAAAATACATTTTTCACATTAATTTGATAGCATAATAAATAAATTTGGAATTGATCAAACAATATCTAAAGGATTAAATTTTTATTATGAAATCTTATTATATCAAGTAAATATATTTTCTTTTATTCTATGACAGTAAAATACTTCTTCAGATCTAGGAAAAATAGCTTGAAACAAAAATATTTTTCCAAAAAGTCAAATTGTAATGAACCGATGGCCTTTTAACAAATTATATATTTATTGTTTTTTTAATAATAATTATTTTTATCAAAAAATTTATTTTGATTAATGAACTCAAACAATATCTATAAATATTTACACTTTTCTCCCATGTACATATATTCACATCCTACATATGTTATCATACTTGGAAACCCATATGTGTTATTATTCCATATGAACTTCAAACATCCAATTCTATATTATAAACTGTATTTTTTTATTAACACTTCCCTTCATTTGGTATTTCATGAAGGTTATTTTCAAATATCAATCCATTGATTATAGAGATAACAAATAAATTTTCATGATGTAATTTATTTACGGAGTGGGGGTAGAATGTAACACCTAGAGGTATTTATAGATGAAAATAATATTCATAAGAACATGCGACTAAAAAATACATTCTTAGAAGAAAATTTAACACTAATAGACTTTACAATATATTTATATTTAGATAAATTTTATCTCGTTGAAAGCATTGAATGCACCCAACATCGAGTCTGAATGAAATAAGAATCTCTATTAAAATTTAATTATTAACATGATAATTATAACCTAGTAGTTATTTTGTAGGGTAAGAATATGACATAATAAATTATCAAATTTATATATTTTAACAATTTGTATATTAACATCAATGTATATATATTAATTAAAAATAAAATATGGTCCATTTGAATGAAAAACTAATGTTTTCTAGATTTTTTTAATGTCGATGTAGTCATGCATTTCTCACATAATTTGAAATTAATTTTTACCATGTTTAGAGACATATTAAAAAAACATAAATCTAGATACTAAAATTATCTTCAAATGTATTTTTAATAGTTTTCTAAAAATACAATGTTTTCCTTGAATTGTGGTAAATTTTGGTTTTTATTTATAAAATACATGTTCATTCATTAAATTTACAGAATAAATTTTATTTTAGTATGGTTTTGAAAGTAAAACATTCTCAATTATATAAATATTAATACAATTCAAAACATGGTAATTTTTTTTCTTAAATTTTGATATAAAAAACATTCTAAAAATCTAAATCTTTTCTATTTAAAAAACAACTATTTTATCTTGTATAAAGGAAAAATTTTAAATTAATTTCATTGAAATATGTGAATTTAATTTATAAAAATGGATTAAATTTTTTTAACCATAATAATTTATAATATAAATAAGTTATTTTTTTATCATAATTGTTAGTAAAAATAGTAAACATTAATTTCGATGGGTAAAGTGAAAATGGATTTACTGGTGGTTAAACTCTTAAGATAAGGGAAAAACAAACAAATAAAAATTTAAAATTACAATTCAAGAGAATATTTAAACCTTATAACCTTTATGTTTATATAAATCTCTATTTTTAGCCATCATTCATTTATAAAATGATGGTATACCTTTTTCTTTTAAAAAATTTAAATTTTGTCACTCTCCTCATTTACAAAATGCCACCCCTCTCATGTTCTAATCACACATCCAAAACAATTTGATTCCACTATTACCTAGCCAAAATTTATTATTAAATCCATTACCTCATCCTAGTGACCTTTCTATGATCATAAATTCAATCTAGGAAGAATTTAGGATAAACCATAAGATGTTTTCTGAAGAAGATGTAATGTTTTTATCTATTAATGTCTTTTACATCATATTCGAAATAGTTAAATATTTTTTAAAAATTATAAAATAATTACATTAGTATATTATATATGCTTATATTTTATAATTTCAATGTAATAACCATTATACATCTCAACATAGATCAAATGGGATATGACATCATCAATTGTGTGCATGGTGGACTACAACCTCCCAAACCAATGTAGTTAATTTTATATTATCACCATTAAAGGATGGATATAATTATGGATTTAATATATTTATTTTATATTTATTAAAATGGAATGATTTTTAAAATATTATAGCACATATATGTTCTTACTTTCTATTTCTTGGGGGATATGATGTCGCTCGGGTGTTTGACAGACTACCGCCGGGCGAAGCAATGTGATTTGTTTCTCGGTTAAACATTTACTAGAAGGTAATAAGAATAAATTTAATTAATATATGTGATATATATAAACTAAAAATAATTCTTTACTCATAATCTTCTATCTATCATTTTACCTCCCAACGCATTAGTAAAAAATAACATCGCTCGGGCGTACGTGTAGACTACCGCCTCAATGTTGCAATGTGAATTGATTTTCATTTTATTTATATATGGATTGTAATGAGGTAGAATATTATTAATATAAATTATATATATAATAATAATTCATCTATAATGTATAATTAATATTTATATTCCTTTTATTCCATCCTTTGTGGAAAATAGAAATATCTTTCATGTATACATACAGTCTGTCATCTCAATGAACGATTTAATCCATTTTATATCTCAAAAATTTATATATTACTATAAATAAATATATAACACATATATATGATATTTATGTCATGGTGAACATTATATATATTATATTACATTGATATAATAAAAATGACCTAAAATATCCAAACTAAAATGTATATGATATATGAAGAAAATATCTCTTGAAACAGTTATTTTAATATTGAATTGTCAATAAAAAGGTGATAAAATTATATAAGTAAATAATATATGATAGGGGATATATTAGTATGACTCTATAATATATTAATAATAATACTAGATTTACAATAAATTAGGTTTATACTCATATGACGTAAGTCGAACAGGTATTAATGGTTTCTCGCCTGACCTTTATATATGTGCGACATATTCCTTATTCGCTACTAATTTCTTTTATGTGATGTGTAAATAGTCATTTTTTGATATTTCATATCATATATATATATAATCATGTTATTTAATATTTTATTTAATTTTATTTCTTCTTTTTGGCATATTATTCAATAGTTAACAAAGTTGTATGAGATTATTTCACAATGTCATTATTATTTGGGATTTTTTTTAATATTTTTGTCTCCCATTAGAGAATTATTCATAATTTATTTCATAAAAAAAATATTTTCTATTAATCTGATTATTCATTAAATATTTATATAATAGTAATATTTTTTCCCTTGGGTAATTAAAATGATTGATAAAATCCTTAAAATAAAATATAATATTATTTAACTCTTTATTATGAAATCCTTTTTTGTAAAACACTATGTTTTCTCAAAATGTTTTCAAATATGTTTTTAATAATTTAAAAATTTATTTTTTAATTTATTCTGAACCAATTATTAATTTTAAATAAATATTTTAAGGTAATCATTATGTATTTATCAAAAAAATCATGTTTGGATTTTACAAAAAATGTGAAAAGAATAATTATTTTATCATGTATGACATGATTAGAAATTTTTATCTTCAGGAACACTCAACGTTTAAAGAAATATTTTACATGATTTAAAGAATATTTTAAAGTAAATTTATTTTTAATCCCTTTTTACCTTTTTTTATGATTTGATTTTCAAAATACAAAGGGTATTTTCTTCAAAAATGTTTTATGATTATTTTTATAGAATTTATATTCATCAACAACATGTATCCTTTGTTATACATATGATCCAACATAGATATGATGTAGTGATATTGTCCTTATTATTTATATGGATATATTATGTTAATATTAACTATGGATTCCCCAATTTGATACCATCGATATTACTGTGGTTGGTTTATAATTATGGTAATTAATAGGGTTAATTGTTTACATTTTGTATACTAGTTTTTTAGTTAAATGTTTTATATTGATTATGGTTCACCCATTTTATATGAGATATTAATTGTTAATAATATATATTGGTTGTTACATGGTTATATATCACTCATTGATGCATTTATAAGGTCTAATAAGACAAATTCATTGTCCCAATTTTATGGGTTTTTTCCAATAGATTCAAACAGCCCGGAGGAATATGATTAACATATTTAGATATCCGTCAATATGAATTCCATAATTATGAGATCAATGATTGAAGTCCAGGGGATTATTCGATTAGTTATAATATGAATTTATAACTTTTCTCCTTATGTTATTATTTATATGGGATTATTTGATCATCGTAAAATTATTCATAATGTTCAGTTTATTTATTAGATGGATGGTTTTTTAGTTATTTACCATGACATATTGATTACTCTAATTTATATTCAATAGTTTCTATTATATGCATACTTTTAATGATAATATGAGATAAACCCTTACTTTATTATTATTTTCATGATGATAATAGGAATTGTTTTATGATTGATATATTGGATATGCAAGGGGGAATAATGGTGTTCCTAAAGAAATTTTTTTTATATTTTATGTTTCAAATATAATTACAATTTCATGTATGTATTAATTTTATTAAGCTTCGTAACATATTCATTCCATTTATAGGTGATAACATATATCTTGTTCCAATGTAATAAATTTGAAACTGGCTTAAGACTACTAGGTTTGTGGTCTGATAACCACCTCCATGGAATTATGTATTTCATTTTTCATCACCACAATACATGAATTATTATAATAATTAATCTAATGAGATAAAAATATGTTTACTACATTATTATGTTTTTGGAGAAGATATATTAATATTTAAATCATTATGTATATGAAATATGATGTTTAAAAAAAATTAAAAAAAGTAGAGAAACAACAATTTTGTCATTATTAATCATCACTAAATAATCCATGGAATGACATAGAAACATTCTAAATTAATATAAAACATCAATTATACTACCTATTATAATATAGAAAAATATAATTTGGTTTTGATCAATGGGTATAGACATTGAAATTTTAAATCATTAGTAAAAGTTTTATAATGATTAACATATAATGATGGAAATAAACTATATCCAACTTATTAATGTCTAATATGTTTTTATATGTGTAGAAGTTATAGGGTAAGAGACATGAATAATGTTATGAAATATTTTATTATGGTGAATATTTTCATTATATAATAAGCTAATGTGCCTTCTTGAATGTCATAAGTATAGGTAAGGTATTTCTTTTATCAATATTTATTCATTGAGAAATATACTGTATCCACCAGTTTTTTAATTTTTGTACATTATTCAGTATAGTTTTATTTTTATGAAATTAAAAGGATATAAAACAAATTAAATTTATAATTTTTGGTTCTTTAGATTTAAATTATTATAAAGCTATATCAGATTTGGTGACAAAAAATGTCTTCTTGTGTTATAATCATTCCTCTTTTTATATGGTTAAAGAAAAAGGAATTTTTATATTTGATTAAGTGAATATATTTTCATTACACGTTTTATATAGAATTATATATTAAAATTAAATTAATAATATTTGATGTATTTCCTTCTTCATAAAATTTAATGATATTATGTATAATTCTTATTATCCCCTAATAATAAATTTTTCTTCCTTTTAAAAATTTACTCTTTCCACCAATGTAATGTTTTATTATTTATAAATTACAAAAATTATGGTTTGTAGTGATATATATATCTCTTTGACTCTTTTTTAATAGATAATATATCACAATTTATTATGTGGATTTCAATTAGGGTGTTTTAAAAATTGAAAACATTTTCTATTTCATAATCCTATATTCTATCATACACTTCACATTCCATTTGGATATCCTTAATATATTTTCTAGGGATGATTTATTGAGATTTATTTTTAAATAAAATTTAAAAAATTATTTATGATTATTTATCACAAATTATAATTTTAATGTGACTCATTACTTCATCTCTTTGTGACAGTGTCAATAAATGTTTCTTAAATACATTTTAAGGATTCACTTATAATTTCCTCTTTATTTCAATAAGATTTAAATATTTTATAATTATGTTTAAGGAATCACCTTCTTTTATTCGTTATAAAATAAATCATTTGGGTGATTGATTTTTTATGTATCAATCAAACTAAATCTTGATGTCATTTTAGGTGAAAACACTTGGAGATATTATGAAACACATTTATTTTTAATGTGTTACTTCTGGAATGATGATTGATTGATTTCATATGAAACATATATATGTGGATATTTATTAGTGGGATCCTATATTATTCTCTAATACATTTTTATGGGTTTAAATCTCATATTATAATAGATTATCTAAAAACATGTATTTGTTAATAATAGAAATGGTGGTCATACATGGATTTATTCACAAATTAAGAGGGGTGTCTAAATATGTTTTCTCTTAAGAAAACATATCCTTATGCTTATGTTTGTACTATAGATCCATAATATTCTATTAATACATTAAATTACTCATTAATATGATATATTATTATTTTTATACACCTTGAATCATGTTTACTATCCCACATTTTCACACGCTTATTCTATGCAATATGATTGTTCATTTGACATTACACGTCCTTCTATCATGCCATATGGAAAACTTTTGTTATTAATTGTTTATATTAATCATAAATTTCGTATTTTTCATGTGAATGTTCATATGATTTTTGGTTATTTGTTTCATTAAATTGATTATAATCCCTTAACGCTTTATGTTTTCTTTTTTCAAATATTTTATACTTGCTTAATAATATTAATTTTTTAATAAAATCATTTTCACGATATTTGAAATTATTTTTCATATCATGTTTAGAATATCTATTTTATCAAATTTGATAATATAATATGGTATATAGTTTTGAATCACACAAAAATATATTTATTTTATATCCATCCTATGTCTTCTATTTGTTATATATATGAATATATTTTGTTTTACACAAATATAGAATGGTGTATATATATTTTTCAAATATACTCATATATTCTATATATACATTTATATTATGTTACTTATATTTCATATAACCCTTAATAATTGCACATTCCTCATTTATGACAATGAATTGGGACCCTATGTTAGTAGTGTAGCCTAAAACCAATGATGTGTTGGAATTCATCATGGAATAACTTCATCTTTTTCTTTAACTATGCATAGTGGTCCACAATAGAAGCTGCTATTTTCAAATACACCAAGCCCTCATCCCAAAAAAACACCATACATCACCAATTCACAAAAAAAACATTTTCTATATAGTAGCAGATCCCATATTTCCCCTTCCGAGAATTATAAATAGTGTTTTCATGGTGGCAATTCGGCTTCTCATGGAAGCACACCTCTGCATTCTACCATTCTCATCAAATCTTTGTTATATCACCACACACAATGTACTATAGTGCTTTATAGTAACCCTCCTCAGATGGTTTATTAGAGTTTCATGAGAGTGCCTTAACCTATTTCATCATAGAAAAATGCCTCCATGCAGTGTCACATCCATTCATTGTATCACCTTCTTCCAAGAAAGCACTCCATTTTCACGATAGGATGTTTATGCACCTATGAGTTATTTAATGATTATGTTGTTATGAAATTTTGATTCATGAAATCATCGACTATAAATTCAAAATGGTACCACAAATTTTAGGAGTACCCTTTTCTATTAAAATGTCTAATGTTTTATTTTATTTTATTTTGAAATTTATTATATTCTATTTTTTGTGTTTATATAGTTTTATTTTTATAATGTTTATAATAATTATTTTTTTTGTTCATTGTACTATAATAATTTTATAATCATGATTAGTCCACCCAAATTATTTTAAAATATTTTACATGTGTTTTAAATATTATTTTAATTTATTTACTATGATTTTAGAAACACAAAATATTTGTTTTCTATAGTTTGAAATTAGTTATTTTGGATTAAAATATTTGTATTAATTTCTTCTAATTTTTTTTATAATATTAAAAAAATAGGAAATAATTTATATTAAATATATAATAAATTTGTATTTATATTAATATAATTATTAAAAATGTATTTGAATGTTATTATTTATTTCAAATTTTGTTAGGATATTCATGAAATTATTTGAATGTTTATTATGGAGGTAGTTTTCATGTCTGAATTTTAATTTTTTTGACTTGTTTAAATTTTTTTCAAATGATATATTTAAATTAGTATTAATTCATTCTATGTCTTTGTGGAATCTATTTTACCTCTAAAATATTTGTAGTTAAATTAGTTTATATTGTTTTTGAATAGTTTTATCAGTTTATTCCAGTGAGGAACTAAAATGGTTTTTATTTCATAGACTCTAGGATTCATTGAATGATGAAAATGATATAAACCATTTATATTATGTGATACATAGTATTTAAACATGTATAAAAATGACATCATTTTATATACTATTTTATCTAATGAAGAACTCTCATAGTATGAAAAATTATCTTCTGAACCTTTCAATATAAATTTAAAAAATTATTGATTTTTAGAACACACTATGGTAAATAGAAAAGATTATTGAAATGGATAAAAGAAATTTTTCTAAAAGAAACACATTTAGGTTGAGATTTTCCTAGGAAAATTTTGTTGGGATTGGTATTCTCATGTAAATGGAAATGCAGTTAGGTTTGGTCTCACACTTTACAATGTCCTAGATTAGGATTCATCTAGTTATAAATGTATTGGTTTTGATTATTCATGTCGTAATAGTATCTATCTATCTCTATCTTATAGTGTGTTTCATACTCCATAAGTTGGTGTGTGAAGAGTATATTAGGATCATTTAGATATAAAAAACAATAAAAATTTCTTATGCACATATCATTTATATTCTAGCATTCACATTATATACATTACACATATTAATTTCTTATTATATTTTTAATTATCTTAATCCATTAAATTTTATGCATAATTAGTATCACTGATTATTTTAATATGTCTTCTTCACCACTAAGACTTATGTCTTCTTTATTTGGCCCAAAATTCATATCAATGGCGGACCTTCTAAAGGATAGTTTAGAACTATTTTTTCTGATTCCAATCAATTGGCATTAATGGGTGACCCTTTTTGGATTTATTATTTTTGATATTTTTTATTTTTACTAATAACAATATTTGGTATCAACGGTTACCATAAAATGATAATTTACATACTATTATTTGTTTCTAATGTAACCTCTATCATATCCCTTCAATAGAAAATGATATTTCATTTCTAGGGATTGAATTTCTTGACATTGAATTGTTTAATCCAATGATTCTTTCTCATTTTAATATATTTGACAATGGATATTGTAGATATCGAGATGTAGTTTTTTTTAAAATAAAGGTATTGAATTTTGAGACTATCATAGATTTTCCATATAATATACATAATGTTAAAATTGATAATTTGACTATAAATGGAAAAAATATATCATAAATTAAAAAGTGATACAATATCATTATTTATATTCTACCAGTATTTGTGTATATAGTTGTTTATAAACTCGTGAAACATATTATGAAATATAGTGGACATTAAAATTCACTGATCACAGAACTAAAATATTGTAGATAAAAAATGATTAGAAAGAACAAGGTTGAATTAAATGAATTTATAAATGTATGATCATTAAAATGTAAATTAGATGTTCAACAGATTCACACAAAAATTTAACAGCATGGTTTTTATAGGTAAATGTATATATAATTAATTTAAAATTAAAATTATAAATTTATCCTTAGAAAATATGTGGTATTATAATAAATTATCTATTGATGAAAATACATATCTCTAGAATTCTCTTTATTTGGTATTGTTAGATGACTATTACAATAAATTCAAGATTCGAATAATAAATACCTTAACACATATGGAAAAATAAATGTAGTTTATTTTAAATATAAATATATTATTTTTAACTCTAATAGTGATTAATTATATTATTATAGCTCAGAAATGGATTATTTTCTAAATGAAGTAGTAAAATTCCTTCAAGGACTCATAAAAAATACATATAACAAAAACTGATGAAGGGAATGGTGGGATATTTAACAAGGATTTTGATGGAAATGGATTTTTATATAAATCTACAACTATATTTCCATGAATTTAGGAAACCTAGACAAACCAAATACTAGTGTCCAAGATTGAATGATTAAATATAAAAATTCAATAAGGGAAAAACAAAATATATGATGTAATGTATTGTAGTTGGGTTTTCACTAAAGGATCAGACTCATGTTAAGAATATGGAAATGGGAAGAAAGTTGGTAACCTTTATATTATTAGAAAACACTTTAATGTAAAAAAACAATTAAATGATTTGTTAAATCCCACTAGTTTGTGTTTTATAGCTCCATCATGTAAGGTTGATAATACTTATAGTTATGATTTTTATTCTGAATATTCTACTAGTTATGATTGAGAAAATAATAAATGTATAGAATCAAGTTTTTTATATGTATAAATTCAATAAGAAAAGGAATATATTTTTGAAATGTATTAAAATTTTAATAATGATCCTAAAAATGTTACTAAAGAAAATAAATATATTATTTTGTAAAATGAAAAGTTGAATTTTTTTTGAGTATGATAAATATAAACAGAAAATTAATATTATAGATAATGATATTTTTAGGCTAAAAAGGGAAATTTTAATATTCATAAATTATTCTCTAATTACAATAAATAATGTTTTTTATGATAATTATATTATTTTGGAGGATATTGTTAACCCCAAAAAAGGCCTTGTCTGTTTTGATGGAATGTTATCTACCTTTGTTAGAGGATATCTAAAATATGATAATATCATATCTATGATTAAACCAAATAGAGATAAATACAGTTTTGGTTATAATAGTCAAATTCAAAATAAGTTCAAGATTTATTTTGTTAAGAGTTCCCTATGGACATTTTTAACCTTTATTTTGTTCAAATGATGGTTGCAATGTCATCATTCTAATAAATGTTCTCTCAGGATCCCATTGTTTTCAATATCAATAGCATTTATATCAAAATTTATCTACACATGTACCTTACAATAAATGTTATAAATCTTCTTAGGATATAAAAAATAATTACAAACCCAATTAGACCAAAAATTTGAAAGAGTTCCCAAAGGTGTGTGTATTATAATTTTATAGGACTCTTCAATGTGTACATCAATGTTTAATCATGTGATGGAGAACCTATAATCTAAAATTCATTCGATAAAGATTGAAATATTCATTATATGAATAATATAAATTTAGTCTCATAATCTCTTACTATTTTATATAGGTGTAGATTTTATTTTAAAAGAAATGAATTGACTCAAGGGGTGTAATTTCCCTAACCAGGTGGCCATTTTCCAATTCCTCGAGCCGGATTATTACATCACCTCAAGTGTACCTCCCCATATTCCCGGAACTACTGACTAGTAGTGCGGGTCAATGAAGAACCCATTGGTAGACTACACCCTCTTATTAGGGTGATTCTAAAAAAATGACATCAAAAAATATAGAAAACATTTGAAAGAAAAATAAAAGGATAACATGCAACAATGCCAATAAGTAACCAAGTATCATATGATACAAAATCCTGATGAATACACTACATACCATCTAGTCACACATTCAAAATCTAAATCCACAAGAAAAACTACAAAAGGCCTGGAATAGAGACCCACATCCCAACCCTTTCCTGATCTCCCATGCTCCGACCTGT
This sequence comes from Viscum album, assembly GCA_963277665.1. Taxonomy (NCBI): domain Eukaryota; kingdom Viridiplantae; phylum Streptophyta; class Magnoliopsida; order Santalales; family Viscaceae; genus Viscum; species Viscum album. The sequence goes on along the minus strand of OY728165.1, from coordinate 163,759,973 downwards.
TATCCCATGCACACCCTATAACACCCCATGGTTTTACTAATAAATTAAATATAGAATGTATAAAACACCGATCCCCAGAGGAAAAACACTTTTTTATAGGATATATTAATAATCTAGCTTCTATATAATGTTTTGAGGCCTATGTGATTTGTATTTCAAAGAGCCGAGATACAAAATTATGATCAGTAATATATTTAGATTCTAAATGGGTGAACAAATATTTTTTCTGAATATTAACTTATCCTTATGAATAGTGAAGTACTATTATGAACAGTAATGTACCCTTATGATTACAATCCTCACCAAGGTGTGTATTAAAATACATTTGGCACCATATAATGAGAGTGAATATTTTAAAAAAGAATAATTATGTGTTCATATTTTTATGAGTAATTAAAATTTAATTACAAATTTAAATTTAAAAATTTATTAAAAATAAAATTCATCTTCATAAAAGGTATTCCTCAATAAATATTTCTTTCCAAATATTTTTGGATTATTTTATGGTATCTAATTTTATTTGTTAAAGTATTATAAAACCAGTACTGAATTTAAAATATTTATATCAATGTAAATAATGATTTTTTATAACATAAATTTATCTTATTAAAAAATTAGTTTAATAAAATGTACCTCATTTTTTATTTTTAAAAATTGAAAACGGTTATGTTGATTTTTATTAATATTCCTTAATTACTTCAATTTTTGGTGAAAAATAATATTCATTAATTTACAAAATGTACTAAATAAATGAATTTCTACATCATGCCTGAGTAATGGATGATTTGAATTTCCATCGGTTCAAACTCACATTAACCTATTACTACCTTTTGGAAATATTAATCTAACACTATTACTCGGATTGAAAAAAAATAATGAATAATATATTCAAAAATCACGAATATCCATCACTATAAATCCACCCCGGGCACCCTTTTTTCTTCACTCCAATAAGTATTGATGATTCTCAATTTTCTACCAAAATACTCTTCCCTATAATCCATCTAGTTCTAAAAGATCTTGGTCTTGAAAAAATTCCAAATCCCATTCCCATAAAGATGTTCATAATGCAGAGTACTCAATAGGTATAATCCTCTCCATTTTTACTTTTAATTTCACTTAATTTCATTCATTAATTATTATATCCTATCCTCCTATTTCCAAATGATCATGATAATTATAGTATCATCTATATAGTAGAATTATATCTTGTTAATGAAAGATCCACCACCAATATCCTTAATCTCTCCCTTTTATTTTATAATTAAAATCATCATCTGGTATGTACCAACTTATAACCTTCGTGGATGAAAAAGTTTCTTTAATAAATTTATTCTTCAACGATGGACATGAAACCATTTTTATGATTGAAAAATATTCTATTATCATAATAAATTATAATAATTGGACACGAAATTTTATTATCATATACAGTTATACTGATCATGAAAACCAAGGAAACGAATGCTGTAGAGTGATAAATTTGTATCATATAATTCATGAAAAAGATAAAAATAATCATAATACCATTATTAATAATTAAATACATGTTAATATGGATCATAATTAAATAATAAATTTATTTAATTTTATTATCCAATACTATAAGCTCAAGTGAAGAAACACATTTAGATATAAGGTAAGGGTTTTTTCTTGAACAACCATTTTATTTTAGGATACGCTTTGTCCCAATTAATACCAATTAAATTTATAATTTTTTTTACGAACTCCTCATTAATAAATTTTTAATTATATATATATGTACTAGTAATAATTCATTTTTTTGGAGTTAATTTTTTTATAAAGTTTTATCATAATTTTTCATGTTAAACATCCCCGATTTAAGGGGACTTCTAAAATTATTACATGTTTTCAAGTAAAACCTATAATATATTTAAGCCACAATTATTGTTTGAATTAACTAATTTAATCATGTAAATCGTTCATTAGTTAATATTTTGTTTTAACCAATTATTTTTCTAGAAGAAATATTTTTTTAAAAGTAAAAGTGTATTTTTCTCAAAAATTCTTCAATGATTTTATTAGAGTATTTTTTCTTATTTCTAAACCTATATTGAATTTTAAGTATTATTGAGGATAATATATTCTATTAATCATATACCATATTGTATTAAATGGTTTATAATTAATTTTACAGTGGATGTTCTATGTTGATACCATTTACCATACTTCATAGAATGGTTATTATTTATGTGTACATATTGAGGAGGTTATTTCATATATACATGTTTTTTATGTTTATCCTATTTAATTTAAGGGATTCATTTGAATTTTAATGTGATGTATTAGGGCCTGATATATCCTCTCAATGCATCGATAGGTCTCATGAGATAAAACAGTAATGTGTTTTGGCCAAGGCCTTACCGTAGTATTTTCAGACATCTTGGCTGAGGCCTTCAAAATGTGTTTCAGATATCTATAATTATGGATTCACTTATTATTGTATTAGTACAGGATAAACCATGTTATAATTTTACTATTATAATATCATTGGATATGTTTATTTCTCTTATGATCATTTAAATGGATATATTTAATCAACTTTCATTCCTACCAAATTATGTTCATGTATATTTTTAAAGGCTTGTGTTTTTAGTTTTTCACCCTGACCGGTGTTTATATTTATGATAACATCCATTTTATAACATTTCCTTGATAAGAATAAGAGATCAACCCTTTCTTATGTTTAATTTGTTTAGGTTTTGAAGATGAATATTATGAATTACTTATAGGGATAATCTTGGATTCATATGGATTTTCTGTTATGTAATTCGTTTATTCTTGTAATGTGGAACTTATATTCATATCTTGTTTTAAGAAAATTCTAAAAAATTAATTAAATTGGGATAAAAAATTCTTTTAATAAAACCAATGTAATAATATAAGGCACCAAATTTGGGATACTAGTGCCAGGTCATTACAAACCCAACACCAAATCCCTATATTAAACTTGTATAAAAAATTAAGTATCATCTTCCCCACTACCCATGTTCCATGGTGGCCAGAGCATGGTGTGAAGACAAATTATTTGGACGTATTAAATGGTGTATAAGGAAAAAATATTTATGTACAACAATTTATGTAAGGAAAAATGTGAAATAAATAGACCTGTAAAGAATGAACATGTTCACCATTAACAATTACCCTTTTCACCAACTGTTATCATGGAACATGATTCACTTTTACCAATTACTCATTAATTATTTTATCAAATGTCCCATAGGTTAGGAATTTACATCAATTACAGTATGACCTATACCCTTCAATTTCTATCTATATTAGAATAAGTCAAGTTCCCAATCTCACATGGGATATAAATTTCATAAAAAATTTCATTAAACACACCTAGGTGCCTTATTTTTGGAAGTATTAATAAATAAAACTGTTAGGGGAATATCAAATCAGTCCCCTTCCCTATCCTATCCATTTTAGGGGTGGGGTTTAGATCATCAATTTAACCTTAACCATGTGCATTGGTCCACAATTCAAATACCATAGAACTAACTTTCCTTGTGAACACGATACATTTAACCATCTATGACATGTACAATTTCAAAAAATATTCCCAAACAATACACATAACATTCAAATTTATTATTTCATTCAACACATAAATAATCTTTGTGAATTTACCCATTAACTCATTTACCATTTTTATATCATAACACATTAACCCAAAATTCATATACCAAACACAATCTTATTCCATCTATGTAATTGTACATAATTAACATTAATCTCATTTACAAACCATTTCACATTTACAAACACAACTCATATATATTAAACACATATATCAATATTCCTAACACCCCATTATCTTAATCCATCAATTATTCACATTATTCATTTATATAATTTCATAACCATGTCAACATTACAACATAATTGTCTTGGGTCCTATATTACTTTATGATAGATAAGATCAATTACAATGGTCCTAATGAGCCATTAAAACCTCATGATTTTACGAAACATAGTTAAAAATACTTGTTTGAATTCATATTTAAGGAACCCTTTAAGACAAGAGTCATCCTCTTTGAAAAAAAATCATTCTCCAAGGCTTTTTTTCAGTTTTCACCATGAAAAAAACCATTAAACCATTTTCAAAAAATGGGAACCTCTCCATCATTTCAAATAACAATTGAGATTACTTGTGATAATCCATGTTTGAATCAAATTGATGACAAAACCTCCATTTAAATAGTTTGTCACATTCAAACATCATTTTCCTTCAATAAGTCAATAATCATGTCAAATCCCCAAAACACACAAGTAATGTCATTTACAAACCTTCTAGGCATTTATAGAAACTACATATATTCATTTCAATAGAACCATTTACCCCAATAAGAGAAACCACTAAAATTTTACTACCAATTCACTATCATAATTTTGTTATCTCAAAGATTACTAATTTTGTTCTCCATCTACAAGGGTCTGGATTTACTTATGGGTTTCTCTACTTTATTTCTCACTCACCAATGAATCCAAAAGGGTATTAAAAGGGTTTGACACCTAAATATATGAATGAAATAACATTATATAATTAATTAAAATAAAAAATTAATCATGTAATATATTGTAACAACTACATAGACTTATATATACCAATGTGACAATAGGAAAAATCCTTAACGCCACCTACAAATTGTTCATTGATGAATTCTTATATAACATCCACCAATAATTTTAAATAAAATACCCATTAAATCAAAAATATATAATCTTATAAAAAATATAGTTTCAATGGGATTTAGAAGAATATGAGTTATTATACAAGCCATAATCCTGAAAAAAGAGTAATGTGGATTGTTAGACTCACCCAGATCTTCAATTACCACCCAAACTCACTCAAAACACCTAATAATTGAACAATAATCATATATTGGATGTATTGGATGGTTTTTTAATCACCCAAACTATTATAGTAGTAATAATAATGACAATAAGGTTGTAACCCTTAAATAATGAGAGGATAAATAAGAATGTCACACCTTTTAAGGGTATCATAGTTTGGCCACATGGTTTCCTAGAAGAACCTACATTGATTGGATATTGGTGCAGAAACAATTCAATAACCTCTATCTGAAAGGGGGCCCCATGGCTCCTAGTTTCCTGAGCTTGACACATGGATTTTACTAATTGTGTGCCAATGGTGTGCATCAAGCTATTTAACCTCTTTTAATATCCTTTCATGTCTGGAACCCCCTAGGACTCCCCTAAATGCACTTCGTCAACATGAGAACCAACATGAAATCCAAAAAAAATGATGTTTGACCAATATTTACACAATGAAATAAATTTATGAATGGTTGGGATCATACAAACTCCCTGCCTTATAACAGAGCATCCTCACTCCATACTTCCTAACCTTAATGTGCCTCCAAGAATAATGGTCATGCCATGTGGCCCACCTGTATAATTTTTTCCCAATATTTTCCTCGAGAATGGATACATCATCACCAGCCTCTGACCAAGGGGACAATCTTACCCTAATGAAACTTTCTCATCCATTATCCACCACTATAAACTGATGATCCTCAAGGATGTAACTACCAATAACCTATCATTAAGAACATAAAACATAAGAGTAACGTCTGAGTAACACCACCGAACCACCGTAAAAAAACACTAACAAGGGACTATATTACCTTGTGAGAGTAAACTAGAATGCCATCAGTCTAATCATCTCCACAATTAATTTCCCAAATTTCAAGGAGAAGTATCTCAAAATTCATAAAATCTCTAATGGTTACTCGATATTGGCATCAATTGATGGAATATCAATATCCAACCTTTCCCCACACCCTGCTATAGTGCGAAACTCGCTACAAAATGGTCTCAGTCCATTTTTTAACATATAAAATTACCATCACTAGCATAACCTTCATCTCTAAGTTCCCAACCCATCAAAACCAAATAAAACAATTATAACCAAAACAAATACACAAACACAAATCTTTTCTGTTACAATCCTACCCATAAAACCACTCACTTCATCAACGTCTCACTTTCCTTCCGTGGTGATACCCTCCATACACATTCTCTCTTCAAAACTATTTTTTTCAATTGATGAGCACTTCCACCATCAGAAAGTGAAAAATATGACTGCATCTCTTGTTTTTAACTTACCCATTTAATTTTTCAACTCACAACACACAAAAACACATGATAAATCCACACATATTAGGATATCATCATTTACATCGAAACTACAAAGATGGGTCACACATCCATCAACTATATATCAACTAAACAAAACATGGTTCTTCCTCAAAATACATTCCAATTATCAAAGCATTGTTATCATCTCAAAACAATCTAAAGGTGTATTACAACCCACCACATCCATTCAATTTTAAAAATATGATTTATACCATACATGCTGACATACTTTGTTTATTCCCACCGTCATATATTTTCATGCCTCCACTATACCTGGACAAGATGTCTTCCCAATTAATGCATTCCTACCTCATCTTCATGAAACTAGAAATGTCTATCCACATGCTCTAGTGAGACTTCAGCAAAATATAATCGGTTTCCCAAAAAACTATTATCTTTATTTATATTACTCACCAAAACGTATCCAATACAAACACAATGATTACCTAAAAACTATATGGAGTATGAATCTATCACCTGGATCGATCTAACCATAGAACTATGTCTCACTTGGCCTTCCTAAATAAATCTAAGAATTATAATATTGACATATCTTTGGCATCACCCATCCCCCTCATCTACTCCACATTCTTCTCCATTCATCCCTAACTGACATACCACTCCCCTCCTTGGGAGTATTTTTATCACTACATTCCTTAGTCAATTTATCCTCTGTAGATCATGTTTCCATAGTAAGTTGAACCTCATACTTGTATGTAGCTATAATTTTCTGAACAAAAAATCTATCATCAACCACTACCCGTTATCAACTTCTAAGAAAGTAACCCATGGTTTATTCATTATCTTGTCCATCCCGAGGACCTCTCTCAAAATTGGTTGATGGGGATATCCCCACCACATGACTCCACATTTTCATTCCCAATAGAATAACCTCTAAGGTGTCCCAAATCCAACTGAAACTCATTCATGTTAGTGGACATAATACCAGAGGCTTCTCAGGGAACCCGAGACAATGTTGGGATATTAGAGATGATCAACACTAGTGAAAAGTACAATAAGAATTTCTCAATAGACACCACTATTAACTATCTATCATAGATGTCATCCTCTACTATTGGGCACCTTGAACTATAGTAGTTCTATAACTTTCCAACCCTCCATCATTTCACCCATAGTCGAACACTACAAATACAATGAGATTTCCAAAAAAACTCACTTCCACTTTCTGACAAACTCTCAAGTGGTCATGATAAAAATAATATTCAAATCACTTCTATTAACAAGATCAATTCGTTCTGGCATGACCCCAGGGATCTATATGGAAAAATATGGGCCACCACACCAATCCCAAACCCAACTCTCTCACACATAACTCGTTCTTCCAACTATGATCAAATAGAAATATGAAGTTGCATTATCTAGATATACATGATCGTCCTTCCCAAATGAATCATATTTTATCAAATCAAACCCCATCTGGACATCCTCAAGGAATGGAAGGCCTCACATATTAATGTGATCACTCACTGAACTCAACTCTCAATCACACAAGTCGTAGATCACAAGGGAAATTCCTAAAAGCTTCTCACTAATCATCCTTTTCCTCCTAGTCTGTTAGCCCCATTGGACTTGGGAAATTCTAAACATTCTAATCCAATGAACCAATAATTAATAATTGAAATCCCAATGTCATGAATACAACCACCCTTGGGTCTCACTTCCATACAGGAAGTTCCCATCGATTTTATGATCACTCTTGTCCCATTCCCCAAAAATCAACATCACTTCTTGCATCATCCACCATCATGGTCATAAGGAAAATCTCTTAAGTAACATGCCAATTCCCAGAACTGACCTTCCAACCCACCATAATAACTCAAATACCTTCTTATAAAGAGAAAATGGAATAAATATACTCTTTGTAAACACAAGACGACACCAACCATGAATAAATTCCACCTCTAAAAAACCACTTGTGCTTCGCATATTATGGAACCTTCAATAGTAGTCCAAACTTACCTGAGGCTACCCTAAATTTCCAAAAAACTCCCAAATCATAACCACCACTCAAGCCAATTTTTCAAATCCATTAACATCCCTTTATTGATCTATTGGAAAACACCTCTATGGAATCACTCTCTATGTATCACTACTACGGTAAAAAATGTCTTCATGTTTTATACACACCCAAAAGCACTAAAAACCCAACCATCCACTCTCATTGGTAATCAAAAAATATATAATGGGACCAAATAAATATATATGTTCCATCTCGAGAAATGGTAACTGGATCTCTCTCCCACACTAATATATACACATCAACCCTCAACCAAATCTCTACTAAAAGATGAACTCATTCCCCAAATCCAAAATAGATTGCATCTAACTCACCCTAGTAGACATTTATTGTAGGCACCACACCATGAATACCCACACAAATATGTCAGCACTAGGATCCAAAAAAACTACCCATGGGTTCCAAAACACAACATTCACAATCATAACCCTTAAGCGTTACCACATCTATATTACCGGACAACAACCCCCAACCCATTTTTCTATCCTTATCGAGGTAACAACAAGCACATATCTTTAACTATACTACAAAACCCAAAACAACCTCATGCCCCAAAACTATGTTCTAGAACATGGTCAGTCTTCTAAACTAAACCCTCAATACATAGGGTCTGATCAATACACTATTGTTACACAATTCAAATACCTGTATGAGAATCATAAATTTATGTCTCTTTTCTTAATTAAACATTACTAATTAAAACCAAATAATTAACATTTCAAAACATTATCTTTTCAAGACCGCATGGTTTTATCCTATTATAAATGACTTTATTACCCCAATATTTCTAAAATCCATGAACTATTAAAATTCACATTTCAAAAAGTGTCCTTTCTCAATATTTTTAAGATAAATATAAAAAAATCAGAAGATAATAAATCCACTACAAGAATATGAATCCAAAGTTACTATAAATCACAGGAAAAATATAGATGGACTACCAATCATATGTTCCTATCGTGATGCATGAACTCACAAACACTCACTATCTATAAGAGACCAAGATACAAAAGTCAAAAGTTAGTAACATCACATATATGTCCACCACTCTATGTAGAAATAACAATCAATCTTAAAATCAAAAACTAAACATCAATTTCCACCCCTATAGGATTGGATTTTCTCTCATACATGGGGTTGTAGATCTGATGCCTGCAGTCATTTCAAGGCCCCCAAAAGGTCATGTTATTCTATTTAACATGCCCAAAATTTTAAGACAAAAAGACAAATATCTGATACAACCTTTTAAAATCCCCAACCTAGTTCCCACTTTCTGATGCTCGGAGTTGGGTTGTTACATTATCTCTAGAATGACTCCCAAATATATATAGGTTGTTGACTAGTAGCGAAGGTCTTATGAGAAATTTTTTATAGATTATACCTTCTTATAAAAGTAATGCCACAATATAAATGGAATCAATTTCTATAGTAACTATAAGAAACAAATAACAGGATATAATAAAAAAAATCCAAAAAGTAAACAAGTGGCAAATGATATAACAACATGATGAATACAATACATGTAAATAAATAATCCAATAATAATCCTAATCTAAAACCAAAACAACTAAAAGACTCAAAATCCAATCCTTTGTCCCTACAGAGTCTTAATCTCCCATGCTCCAACCCATCATCCCAAGAACACCCAAACACTGGGTCCATATCATGAACCTACATTAGAAAACATGTAGAATCTACTTAGGTATCCAAGTGTCATGGATGCCTGAGCAAGGTGTGATTGAAACACATTAGGAAACCACCAACGGTGTCTAATGTTATAATATGCCTATGAAATAGTTTATACAATGAAGAAGTGAAATAAAAAAACATGCATACAAGGAACACGATTACCTTTAACAATTACATATTTAACCAACTACTATAATGGAATATGAATCACTTTTAACAATAACTAATTAACAATTTTATCATATGTACCATAGTATAGGAATTTATATCATGTAAACTATGACCTATGTCGATCAATTACTGTTAATAATGGAATATGTGACGTTGCCTAACACACTACGGAAAAACATTTCATACAAAATTTATTCACACAAAACTTGGAGCCTAACTCCACATAGTCTCAATCTAATTCCACTATTAGGGGCATATAACCGTAGTCCACTTTCTTATCCCTTTCATTATATGTGTCTTTTGTATAGCCTTATTCTAACCAAACCCATGGGAATGGATCCTTAGGTAAAATGACCCTCAAATACCAATCCTTGTACAAATTATAGTTAGATCCATTTACAATATATAAACATTTCACAAAATAATCTTAAATGTTACTCATAATGTTCATATTTCATATTTAATATTTCATTCAACGCATAAATCATCTTTATTTCTTAACCCACTAACACATTTACTATTTACATTTCTTAATTCGTTAATACCAAACACTACCATACACTATGTTATGAACAGTACTCAATAGAAATTAATCTAATTTATAAACCATTTCATATTTACCAAAACATAACATAACATTCAAAAAAGTATTTCATTATATATAACATCCCCTTATTCTATGTTATCAACTATGAAGATTTATAATTTAGTTCATTTCATTACCTTGTTAACATGGAAACCAATACTTTATGGGTCCTATCTCACAACCCCTAATATTAAATCAATGACTATGGTCCCATTGGACACGTAAAACCTCATCATAGTACAAAGAAAGTAAAAATACTTATTTGAAATCATCTTAATGACACTCATTAAAACCTTAGTTTTCTTCATTGAAAACTAAAAAAATAACCATTGCATTTGTTTCCATTTCATACATCCAAAACAACCATGATAGAATCTTCACACAAAAGGAATATTTCCATCATTTCAAAAATCATTTCAAATCTCTTAAAAAAATCCATTCCAAAATAAATTTGAGGTCAACAACTCCTTTTAAAATACTAATAGATTTCATATATAAGTTTACTTCAATAAATCCATATTCGGGTCCGATCCCAAAAACACACCATTAAAACCATTTCAATACCTCCTAGGAATTTAAAAAAATCAAATTATAATAATTTCGATTAACCTATTAACCCTACCAACAAAACCAATTATACTATTACTACCCATCCATCTCATAATTCCCCTATCTCTATGTTTATGAATTTTATTCACCGTTTATAGGGGCTGGCCTTACCCCATGGGTAGCCCAACGTTTAGTATCACTAACCAATAGACCCAACAGTGTATGAGATAGATTTTACAGCTAAATATAAGGCCCAAATCAATTTCCAAAATAAAAAAAATAAAATCACAACATGGTATTATATTGGAACTACTACTACACACACACATATATATAACAACATTACTATGGGAAGAAAACAATAACACCACCTACCACATGTTACTTTATGAACATTTTCTTAACGTAAACAATTGACTCAAACTATAAGACCCATTAAATCCCTAACATATAATATTATGAAAAAGTGTGGTGTTTTTGTATTTAGAAGAAGTAGAGTGATTCTGTAATCCCTTATCAAGAAAAAATATCAAAGAGTAGTGTTGTACTCAACTATTTTTGATATATTCATCGAAACACTGTAAAATTTCCTAAAAATTTTAAAGAATCATATATTGGATGTTTTTCAAGGTATGGTACATAATAAAAGATATTGGAGGAGGAATAGTTACAAAAATTGTGATAGATTCCTTATAGAGTGAGGGAAAAACTATAATTTCACCATTTTTAAGGAATGTGTGGTTTCCTTGCATGGTTATGCAAACTGTGTGCCAATTGTGTGGCTCCCTTTATCCAAGAGGGTCCAAAGAACATTTTTTCTATGAATCACCCACTTATTTTGAAAATATTGTGGTAACGAAGTGTTATTCTATATTCAAAAGGGGTCACCAAGCTGCATAATTTCCTGGTCCAGGTGCACAGTTTGTATTAATCATCACAAATTGTTCACTTCACGCCATTTTACCACTTTTATCTACTTTCTGTGCCCCAACCTCCCATAGGACGCCACTAAACCTCCAAATACACTTGAGAACCACCTCAAAATCCAAAATAAAAAAGTTTCACAAAATATTAAACAATTACATTTATGAATGGCCAGGATCTTATATGGGGTTCCCTTTTTATGTAATGTTTTTTATTTTTTTCAATGGGTTCTTTACTTTTATGTTTCTAATTAAATTTTATCATCTAATGTATATATTTATCTTGCGATTTTAGGGGCATTTTTTGTCTTATTATTTAGTATTTTTATCTACTTAAATTGAAAACCATTAATATTAGTTAGTCTGTTATAATCATGTTAAAAAATATTTATTTTTATTATTTTGTTTAAATATAAAAAGGTGGAGTGTTTCTTTGATTTATATATTTAGTTTTTTATCAAAAAAATGGGTATTTTAATGTGAATTTACATGTGCATGTATATTATTATGTTTTATCTAATTAAAATGATTATAAATCCTCAAATTATTTAATTATTCTATTTTCTCATATGATTCATTTGTTTTATTTGATTTCTATTTTTTAATATTATCATGTTTATTAGATGTATTATTAGTTTCTATACATTATTAGAATTATTTTTTTATCAAATGTGTTCTTCATAGAATTTTATATAGTATATACAGACACATATGATTTTTATATTTATTTTATACCACATATTTTTAATTGATATCTATATATTCAATTTTACACAATATATATATATATATATATATTATGTTGAATCTCCAGTCTGTCTCCCTTCAATCATAATAGCACATCTCTCTCCTTCGGTCATAAATGGAGACCCTTATGGTAGTAGTGATCTTGGACAACAAAAAAATCAATATTTCTACATATATGCACTACATCTCCTTTTTCAACCATTTATAGTGCTTCATAGTAGAAAATAATTTATTCAATGGTAGAATTAATTTATCAATGAAGCATTAGCCTTCTCTTATTCATGCTATCACTTTGTTTTCATGATATAAATTCCATTGTTTCCTCTTTATTATAGCATTAAAAGAGTTTTGAGAGAATAATTTTAGATTCTCATATTATCACACTTATACATTCAACTATTATTATCAAAGGTTAATAGTGGTACTCCTCAGATGATAGTATGGTGATTAATTATGAAACAGGACAAATAGTAACATGAAGATTCATTATAGTGGCTCAACTAATGTCACAACAACACAATGGATTCACAAGATTGCAACTCCTTTTATAGTAGCCCCTCCTTCCATGGTTTTAGATTTTTTCATGGTTTCATGATTATATGACTTTGAGTAGTTCTATGTTCATGATGTTATATGACCATGAGTTCTGAAATATGCAATAATGATTTTTTAATGTTACCAAAGAGGTAGGTTCACTCTTTTCTTCTATGATTTTTTAAGTTGAATTTTATTTTATTTCAGATTTTATTATGATATATTTCTAAAAATATATTAATTAATTTAATGAATATTTATAATAATTTGATTTATTTTTTTATTTGTTTTATAATTACTTTTTAATCATGTAATGTCTAAAAATTGTTTTGAAAGTTTTAATCTTGTTTTAAATATTATCTTAATTTATTCATCATGTATAATGTGATATATAACATATTTTTTCATTTTTTAAGTTATATAGTATTGCATAATTTTTTCTATTTCTTTTTTCTAAATTATCTATTTATATTTATGATTTTAATAAAAAAATATTTTAAATTCATGTTTAATCTGTTTTTTATATTTTACATAATAATTCGAAAGGTATTTAAATGTATTTTTTTATAGTATAATTTCTTGTGATGTTTTTGTAATAATTTGATCGAGCATTATAGAGATAGTATGAATAGATGAATTTAAATATTTTAGACTAGTTTAAATTTATTCAAAATGATATATGAAAATTACTTTTAATTCCATTAATTGTTTTAAATAATCTATTTTATCTCAGGGTGATTTGAGGTTGACATAGTTTTTATTATTTTGAATTTTTATTATAGTTTATTCAAATTTCTAGCTCAAATGGATTTATATTTTGAGGATTATATGAATCTTTTAATGATGACGATGATAGAAACCTTTGATATGAAGTGATAATAATAATTTACATTGATATTGGGATGTGATCATGTTTTAAACTGTTTCATCTTTTGAAGAAATGTCATGTTAGGACAAAATGTCATTGATGTCATTCATCCGGAAGAGATATAAAACACCATTGATGGAATTACCAATGCTATAACATAAACATCATCTAAAAGACTCAATTACACATTTATATTATAGTAAATATTTTTTCGATTTAATTAAATCATACTCAATATTTTTATCTTTTTTATCGAGATAATGCTCTACACCTAAGTCATCCCACCTAGGTTACACTAACTATAAACGGTATTAATTTTTTTTATTCAACTAACTAATTGAAAAATAACCTATAATTATGTAGCTCATTTTAAAATAGAATGTGTTTAGTTTTCTCATAGATAAGGATGAGTACATTGGTTTGGGACTTCTCCTAAAAAATTATACAGTTGGGATTCATCCCACCAAAAAAATTTGGTATTAGATTTCTATTTTTCTAAAAATATCTATCTCTTTCTCATAGTGTGATTCATACTCCATCATCTGAGGGTGAACAGTATATTATGATCATTTATATTTGATATACTATAATAATTTCTTTTACTCTTCTATTTTTTATATCTACTTTCACTATTCACACATTACACTTATTGAATCATTTTGGTCTTTTTATTGTATTAATCCACTGAATTCCATGACTAATTTTAAAAATTATTATAATTTTCATCTAGTCTACTCATGCCTACTTCATTAGGCCTTATAAAACCATTATATGACCTATGATTTCTCCCATTTAATTTCTTTCTAACATGATTATGATCTACCAATGATGACATGTTGATAAGTTTTACCCTTTTTGAAAATATATAATCAATGATATGTTTCCATTACCTAGGTTATAAAGTTGAGTACAACTAATGATAGGTATAAAAGGGGGTATACTATTGATTGATTATGGATAAATGTTCACATGTATTATAAAACAATTTTTTTATGTTGTTGATCCAAAAAAAATTTATTTTATGGTACCTACTATTGTGATATTATTTGTAAGATAATATTTTTAACATATGGAAAAAATATAAATTTTTGATTTTTTTTTTGATTGGGACATAGGTATTTTTATTAGATTAGGTTATATATATTTTTGGTATTAATTTAGTAATTATTTTTTGGATTATTTTAGCTATTTTTGACAATTAGTTTAGTTTTTTTGGGTACGGACTATAGAACAATAATGGAAACCCATGGGGTAAGCTTAAATAAAAGAAAAATCATAATTTTTATTAATGAAAAGACTGTTTGGTTTCCTATAAATGAAATGATTTTTTTATATAAACTAGTAGATTTAGTCACTATTAAAGTAAAAACTAAATGTAATAACCCAAAAAATGTCAGTTGGGTGAATCTTGGTCTCTACATTATGCCCAATAGAGATTCCTAACTGTAAATAAGGTTTTAAACTATTGGGGGATCTGATTTAGTGATTCATATTCCCTTTACAAACTGTTATAAAGGATTTGATAATATATTTACGGTATAGCTAGAGAACCTAATTTGACATAGATAATGAGTAACCTAGATTAAAACCAAAAAATTTATACGATAGGGTATGTATGTAATTTATTATTTGGTACTTTTAATTTTAAAAAATTAAATTTTTTAATATTATTTTATTGATATCAATAATTTTGTTTTATTTATATAATGTATGGAGAAAGGTGAAACTGAGTGAATAGTGAGTGAAGTGTAAATATAGTTGTTTTCCAAATGACCAACCAAACAGGATGACATATAAAGTTTAGAATAACATATTCATACCTAATTAGATATCATTAATTATTATAGAAAATTATAACTTTGTTAAATATTAATATAAAATAATGAATATATGGATGAATTTTCAATGAATTTAATCTTCTAAAGACCATTGATGAAAAAGAAAAAAATTTCTACATGTAATGATTTTGGGAAGAAGAAGCACTGAAAATATCTCAAATTAATAGAAATATATTTAATTTTTTGTGAATGAGGTTATCTATTAGTAGATTCCAGAGAATAAATGAATGGTTTTGTACCACCCCTATATTGCGTGAAATATATTTTTTCGATTTAATTATACATTTTGATATTTTTCACTTCATGTAACAATGATAATATATTTTCACTAAGTCAAAAATTCCATTAACATGGAATAATATTGGTGTATATTAGCTAAAATGGCATCTTGGAGTATGTTCCACACAATCAAATCTTTGCATACATTACACTTAACAACAAGTTCAGTGTACATTACATTCATGATTAACATTCCTCATTTGTTTTTGTAACACGCCAAAAAGAGTGTTATTAATTATAATATATTTTAGAAAATATTATTATAATGATATATAAACTAGATGATAAGTAGATGGATAGGAATATTATTTTCTAAATTATGAAAATATGTGGTTTACTCAAATATAATATGAATTCAAATGTTACCAATTAATGAATATAAAAATCAATAGAATTTTGAGGAAAATATTATTATAGCCACAATTTTATAACAACCAAGTAACTTGAATTAATTACAATTACTAATGATATTAATGTAATAAATATATTATATATTCAATAAAATATTTTGGATATTCATAAAATTGATTATATATACATAAGATAAGAACAAACCAACTTTTATGCATAGAAAACCAATTATTTTTAAAGGTAGTTTTACACTCTTTTGATGGAGAAAAAATTTTAAATCCAATTTTTTTAACATTAATATATTTATTATGTCATAATTTACATTATATTTAGACTCTAAAAAAATATTTATGTTAGGTAAAATTTTTGTTACTTTTCCAAAGGTTTTCATCTTTTAATAAAAATATAATATTGCTAGATATTAATTTTTAAACTGATTGTACATATAATTTACTTATAATGATTAATTATATAATTAAATGGTTCAATAGTTTTGTTTGATCATATTTTTATAATTTAATTTAAAATAATTAATTTTTATATTTTTCAAACTGAAATTGGATATAAAATGTAAAAAAATATCAACATTGTTTTACTTTCCAAACATGCAGTGTCGTCCCGTCATTGAGATTGATTTTAAATTAATTTATGCCAATTTTATGTTTAGAATTTGGAAAATTGAATCCCTATATTTAATCGTAATAATATAGAATTTATAATAAGGTAAAAAAATTTGAACAAAAAATATTAGTTATTTTTTTTAAAATTAATTACATTGGTTAAGGGAAATATTAGGTTAATAATGTACTAACCATAAATCTATGACCCAAAAAGACCTAGCAATTTAAAAAAACCCATTTTATTTACATATTTAGACATTATAATCAATTATATATACCATTTTTCATTATTGGATCCACTTGAAACATGAAAATGGATGTTGGAATTCTCTCTTCAAATATTTACAAGAGTGTCACCCCACATCCACTATAAAAGGCCACCCCCTCTACCCATTACTCATACCTCTAAAACCATATATGTTCACCCAATAAATACCCAATAAACATCAAAACAATCTTTCCTTCAACAGTTTATCCTCCCTTTGGGCAGAGATCCTCTCAAGTAAGCCTTTTTGCACAAACCAAAAGGTGTTACCTGATTAAGAGGTAACATATTCTCTCAAGCTCCATCCCTTTATTTTCCCTCTTCAACCCCTCCACTATGTTTATTAAACTATTGAGTGAAAACTCCAGTATCCCCAATATTCAAGGATTTCTTAATTCTATAAGTTCTACTTAAACTAAAAAATCTATATCTAAGAGATATCAAACATATTATTTATATATATAGAGAATTACTACCACACAAAATTACGATTGTTCATTTTTTATTTACCACCAAACATAGTGGCCATTATGATGTAAAATATATTTTTATACGACATACCATCTCCATGAACAAACAAACAGAAAGTATTAAGAAAGGATTTAACAAAATTACATGATCTATATGATATAATAATGATAATTTAATATTTAAATATATATATATTTACATATATAAATTTTTTATTCTTTCGTTCTATGCGATAATAAAAAATGAAACAATGTTATTTCGTATATACGACATACCATCTCCATGAACGATGTATTCCATTTTCTAATTATTTTTTCTTTAGATTATTATAATCTAAATATATTGGAACTAAATTATATTTATAAATTTATTTACATTTTGGAATCATGATTTAATTAATATAACAAACAATATAAAAAATTAAGACATATACAAAGAATAAGAAGAATATTACCTGAAGTGAAACCTTAACATAGAATCGTTAAAAAAATTGTAATATAAAGTTTTAATCAGACCATATATGGAATTATATATAATATTATGGGACTATAATGTATTTATAATAAAATTATATTTATTATACATGCGGTTTGAACCAATACGATAAGAGTCAAGACCCAAGGTAAGAGGATTTCACCACACTTTTAATTTTTGTGAGATTCATGTTATGTTCACCACAATCTATTTTTGTGCGGTATATATACTGACCATGATTGAATAATATGTATATAATAATCATAATTATGGGTATTAACATGTCTATTTTAGGATCCTTATTTCATGTGGTTAATTCTTCAAAAGTTACTAACCCGGTAAAAAGGCATTGTCTCAATTTTCCTTCTTTGATGCTCATGTTTTGTCTTGCACCTAAACTCTTTTTTGAGATCTATATACTTCTATTTTACATGTAATATCAGTAATATCTTTATTTTAATTATATATTAATAATAATTTAAATTTATTTTCTTTCATGCAGAGTATGATCCCATGTTACCGAGTTATGAACGTCTATTGAGGCAATCACATCGCTTTTTTGAGATTTGTTATGTTTATGATTCATTTAATGAAATATTATGATCCATATCTCACGAAAAAAATCATCAGTTGTCTTATCCACTATTTTATGATGATATAGTAATGTGTTAGAAAAATTTTCCTTCACTTTGGTACTTATTATAATGTTTTTAGGTAAAATATTACCATTTCTATCTTGAGTTGGAAATCAATTATTTTCAAAATCAAGGTTTTTGTAAATGATATAAAAAATGAATTCATAAGATCCCAGAAGATAATTTTCAAGTAAAAAGTATTTAAAAGGATTTATTGTTTTTAAATATTATTTATATGTTTTCAACTATTTTTTTCAATTAATAAGGTTTCTAAAAGTTTTTACATTATAATAAAGTAGTTTTCAAAGAATAAAGGATATTTTCCCCCAAAAATGTTTTTGAGAGATATATCAAAATTATTTTCTATATAAGATGAAATATATTGATGTCAATCACTCTTTTTATGAAATTATCTCATGGTTCCATTCATGTAATTTTAATGAATGGGCTACTCTTAATGTCAATTATTTTTGAATCATGTTTCTCTATCATGGGGAACATGTTTATAAAACCCACTTCATTTCATGGGTAATGATGTGATTAAATGGTTATGAAAGCTATCTATTTTCCATAGGTATTGATGTGATTAAATGTTAATGATATCAATTTAATTTTTTCAGTTATAATTTTAGGTTTATAAAACCTATCTATTTTTATGGGTCATGATATGCTGAATGTTTTAATAATCATAGTTCACATGTATGATGCATTTTTTTAAGAGATGGGTGGGAACTATATCTCCATCCAATGAATTGGGGAATGATGGATGACTAATGAGTATAAATGTTATGTGTTAACCTTATTAAATGTTCACAGTGTTATTCTTGGAACTAGTTTCATGTCTATAAGTTTATGAGTGAACTTAATTACATGTTCAAAATGTAATGAGTGAACCTGATTACATGTTCAAAATGTTATTCATGTACATGGTTTCACATCTAAAAGATTATGCATGAACCTGATTACATATTAAAAATTTTATTCATGGACCTTGTTTCATGTCCATAAGTTTATGTGTGAACCTAATTACATGTTCACAATGTTATTATTGAACCTGATTACATGTTCACAATGTTAATAATGGACTTGGTTTCATGTCTAAAAAGTTATGTGGGAACATGATTACAAATTCAAAATGTTATGTACTGTTTTTATGCTATTATGTAGATTTTGGGTGTTATTTCATCTCTTTAACTTAATGAGTGAACCAATAACTACTTATACTTGTTCACAATGTTATAAACCAATGTACATGCCAAAAATTATTTTTCCTATTACTATGTAAGGATTTGATGACATACGATCTTAATTATGTTTTAATCTATCTCTTATAAACTGCCAATCTTTATTGTGATCTCTAATATATAGGGTATGATATTAAAATTTTATGATCAAGTTCCCTACCATACTTTTCCATGTTGTGCTTACCCATTTCCTTTTTTTACAATTTATGAGAATCTGAGGTCACCCATTTCTTTTGATTTCTTTCTCCAAATTATGGTGAAATGTATTTGTTATAAGTTGTAATGTTTTTTTACTTATTGGAGTTTTTGAAGACATTTCACCATGATATAATACTTTTTTCAATGTTTCCAAACACACTAAACTAGTATGGTCCGCCAACATTTATTTTTGTAATGTACTTAATATTCATCTAAAATGATGTAATATCCATGAATGTCAAGCCTGAGTCTTTACAGTTGTTATCAAAGGAAATCATTATTCAAACCCTATAAACTAGGATGATAATACCTTAGTGATATCCCTAGGTATATTTATAATTATATTCCTAGGGATGTATTTAATGATATGTATAAGAATGAGTTAGCATTTAAGAATATATCATATAATATTGGTATAGAACATAGTGAGTGGTTTACTAGAAATTAAATCTCAGTCTGGATTCTACAAGTGGATGTGGCTCTGGCACTGATGTACCTATGGGTAACTACTCTGAAAAGATGTTCCAGGATGGAATTAGGGTAATCTGGTGGACAACAGTAAGACTTTCTACACAACTGGTTTGACACTCTCTGGAGATATGCTTTGTAAAGTCACATACTCTTTAAAACCATAATGAAGGATTTAGAAAACAAAATTCAATGAATAACCTAGGATAAAGATTAGTTTTCATAGATTAAGGAAGGTTTCATTATTTAAATACCCTATAAGTAATTATTCTCATGACTACATGGGTTTATTATATGTTAAGTAATTCTCACACAATGTTTATAGTTTTAGTCAATGTCATCAAACAAAAGGCACTTGATTAATGATTAATTTGATGAATAATTATCTAATGAGTTGTGAAATTGGGTGATTAGTGGAGAAAAGGAGATTTCAATTATGTAGAATCAGCTATGACAGTATATGATTAACAATTTTATTTGTGGTAAAATTCATTATCGGTTGAATAAGAGAATGGTGTACTTTTATAGTAAGGAACATAGAGGAAAAAATATTCGGCTTCTTTCATGACAAGAATAAGGTATGGAGAACCTTATGGAATGCCTCAAATGGAGGGTAAGTTGTTATTTCTGTGGTAAAAAGGTTCATATAATGACTAATTTTCATGACTTTCAATGTCTTATATATGGAGAACATTGGTATTTCCCAACAAAATCCCCGAGATAAGAATTTACTTCTAAACCAAGAATAGATGTCTTCAATGACAAATGATGATTTTGAAGGATTGAATTATTTTTTTATTTGGATTCTAAAATTATGAATTATGAATTATATATGGATTATTCTGTTTACATTTTTACTAATTATCTTCCAGAGTATATTTGATCGTCCTGATGGACTAGATAAGTGATCTCGTGAAATAAGAAATTTTGACTTAGGGATGGTAACCCATAATATGTTCTTTATGTTATGATAATGTAGTATGCGTGAAGATACATAGGAAATGAATATGTAAATTAAAGAGTACTATTTACCTTATAACTAGGTAAGTACTTTTTGGTTGTTAGATTATTATATCACTGATGAAGTTTACATCATTCATGGATTTATGTAACTGAACCAATACACTTTGGAATAAGGAAGAATGAATGTTTTCCAAAAGGATATATAGAAATTCCGGTTGTTAACATGTTTAGAGAAAATATATGATGAGGGTATTGACATGTTTGGAATGTAAAATTGGAGAGCTACATTGTGATATATTGGTGATCAATGTTATGATTATTTCATATAATTATTTCCAAAGAATTGAATTTTGATCTTTCAGAATGATTATAAGGTTTACCATTTATGAAATAACTAAGTTAAACATTATATGAATCCAGTATGATTAAATTTTTATCTCTCTATATGATGAATTATATTGGATATCCTATCCTACCAACCATGTTTGGATGCTGACTATTATGAAATAGGATAGCATATTATCTGTCACATGATCAATTAGTAATTTAGGAATGAAAATGTCACCTTTAATTTTTTAAGAGTTGAAGTGAATAAACCAACTATAATGGGTGATGATGTCCAGAAATCATGAAAGTATATTTTCTTAATGAAAAACTTTTAACCTTAGGAAAAAGGATCTTAAAGATGAAAAATTTGTCCTATACATATGTTATTGATGAATCAAAAGGTCCCTTTAGTCCTTGAAAATTTATGTATTATTGGTTTTTAACAATCTCTTAACCCTATTATATATCATTTTCACTCAGAACATGATGGTAAAATTTATCTTTCATATCCATGTTTTCACATTCAACCTATTTTATCCCATTTGGAAACCTATTTATATGTAACTTTGGGTAACCATTATGGTTCCAAATTACCCTTTTTAGGGGAATATTTAGTATCCATTCATACTATGTGGGATTCTATAAAATAAACATTCATGAATTAATCCATTGCTAACCCATAATAATTTAAATGGTGAAATAAATTTTATGGTGGGCAAGAATGTAACTCCCCTAGATCTTATGAAATGTTTTTTTATTTAATTAATCTTGTTGATATTTTTCACATTATAGAACACTGAAAATGTTTTTTCACTAAGTCACACATTACATTCACACATAACTATTGTGGGATATGTTTCACACACTCCCATATTGGCGTATGTTACACAACATCCCAATATGGAATATGTTACATGGAAGAACAAGGTTAGTCCAAATTACACACAAGATTAACATTCCTCGATATCTTGTGCAACACACAAAACCAAGTGTTATATAACTATATTATACTATAAAAAATATTATAATAATGAGATATTACCTAGACATAAGGATGATGGATGTGAATAGTATTAAATATATTATAAAAATATATTGTGTACACAAATATAATATGAATTCATATATTACCAATCAATTAATATAAAAACTGATTGAATATAAAGAGAAATATTATTATAGTCACAAATCTATTTTATCTTGGTAAATTAAAATAAAAATAATTGGTAATTCATAATAATTTAATACATGTGTTATATATTCATTGAAATATTTTTCATATTCAACCAATTGATTATATCAAAATATGATAAGGACAAACCGAGTTTTATGCCTCAAAAAACTATTTTTTATAAAGGTGGTTTTACCACCTTTTCATGGAGAACCCATTTTAAATACAATTTTTATAAATTTTATTTATTTAAAATTAAAAATTAAAAATTATATTTTTATGAGAAACATAAATATTAGTTTTGAAAAATTTTGTGGTATTTTTATGAAACGTTTTACTTTTCATGAATAGTTAAAATACAAGATTTTAATTCAAAACTTCTTTTTCTTTTCTTTTATTTATAAGGATAAAATATATTTTTATGATTTTTAATATATTAGATAGATAATATTTTTATCAGTTAATCCAATTTAGGTCATTTTAACTAATTTTCACATTTAAATAGATTATAAGAAATTAACAAACTTTTCAACATTTGTTTGTTTTAAAAACCTGTAGTGTCATCCCCTTAGCAGGATTAATTTTAAATTAATTTATACCACTTATGGTATTTGAATTTGGAAAAAATGATTAAATAATTTTAATGATAATAATTTCTACTTTCTAATAATGATATATATTTTTTTCAAAAATATTAGTGAAATTTTTTAAAATTAATTACATCAGTTACGATAAAAATTAGTTTAATAAAATACTAAATCATAAATTTAAGAACTTAAAAAACCTAGACATGTGACCAAAACATATTATATAGACATATTTCCACCTTAACATTAAATTGATAGATCCACTAAAATTATTTTATGCACTTTCAACATTAAAAATGTCAGTGGAATTATCTCTTCAAATATTCACAAGGGTGCCACTCCACCTCCACAATAGAAGCCCTCATCTACTACCCCTTCCTCATACCTCATAAAGCTCTTAATATCGGCCAATACCTACCCAATAAACTTCCAAAAAAATTATCCCTTCTACCATGAATCCTCCCTTTGGATAGATAGCCTCTTAAATAATTATTTTGGCACAAACTAGAAGTAATTACCCAACTAAAAGGTAATGTATCCTCTCAATCTTATTCCCTTTATTTTCACTCTTCACCCCTCTACTCTATTTATTCTATTACTATGTGACACCTCATGTGTCATAAATATACAATGATTTTTTTAAACTAGGTTTAATTCCCCAACCCTAGTTACCCAGAGTTGGTGCATTATTAAATTACATTTGCATGATCATAAGAGATCAAGTCTCAAAAGACCGATTAGTTTAGTAGCCTTGGAAGTACTACATAAAAACATAAGATTTATATTAACTTATTAAATAAAAAACAACATTGTGTCTTCTTTTTAAAAACTAATATCCCATAGCCTATCCCTATAGGTGAATCATAATATACTTCTTCACATCCTTGTAAAAATTGTATATAAGAAAGTGGTGAGCTCAGATGCTCATTAAGGATAACAATATAGTAGAAACATTCATAAATAAGCATAAAAATTAGAGGAAAAGTATAAGAATAAAACACAAGAAATTAATAATTAAACATCAACTTAATATGTAAATGATAAATCAAATAATTCCATTTACTTATTTGCCTAGATATTCTACTAGTCGAATAATCACATGTAATATCAATATCTAATTTAATAATTATGGAATGCATAATGTTGGACATCATAACAACATAGTGAAGGCCTCATGACAAGAATTAAAATAATAATTTGTTAAGGCCTTATGCCAATAAACTAGTTTGTCTCATTAGACCTATCGATGCATCGAGGAGCTATAGCGGGCTCCACCCATTACTTACTAAGTCCATTTCATTCCCTATATGAAAAGGATAAAACATAACATAAACATTGGTATTTAAACTATCATACAAAATTTCAATACTTTAACCATAAACCATGAATGTTATAAAAATAACACATTCATAGTAAAAAACTTCACAAAACATTTAATTTAATAGGTATGATTTTATCCAAATAAATCAACTTCAAAAAAGTGTAAAATCAATCAAAGGATGTTTCCATAGATGAAATCAAAGATATTTGAGAGAAATATCTCTTTCTATTTTGAAATTATATAAAAATAAAATTATAATAAAAGAAAACACTTATTATGGAAAGATTTTTATATTATTGTAATGGAAACTTCATTGGTTTTATAATGGTGTAAAATAGTTGCACCTGCTGTATATGTTAAAAAAATTTATTTTCTTAATTTGTGGAAAAGGTCATAAAGAACCTTGTTTGGAAAACAATCGAAAGATTTATACGAAAACATTTTTAAAAAAGTCAATCAAGGGAATAAATTACTTCAACCCTTATTCTAGTAAATATTTTTTTTTGAAATACATTATTAAGAAACACAGATGTGGATGAGAAAGAAGTCCCAGTAGATACTTACGTTTAAACAACCTCAGATAAATTAAGAGATTGTAAAATTAACCCTTACCTTGTACTTCTTCATGGAAAATGTTATTTTAACCTCTAGTATAATAGATAAATAATTATTATTAAATTAAACCAGAACCATATACATATATATGAAATTATTTATGATCTTGTAAAGTTATTTTGTTAATAATATTTAAGTAGTACCATTGTTTCGGGTGTTAACTGATTTGTTTACCTTTATATATTTTTCTAAGTGAGATATGTTTGTTATGGATAGGATTTATTTGATTAATATAAATTATTATATTTAGTTCTCAAACATAATTTTTATTTATAAAATAAAAATTATTGTTGAATGGTTATGATGGGTAATGAATATCATTGAGTTCGTGGAGACGATAATCCATACGTACGCACGAGAGACAAAATAATTTTATTGATAATGAAATAATATGAAATTGGATGGTATATCACATATACAGAATCTTTAACATGTTATATTTTTTTAAAATCAATTAAACTTATTATTATTCTAATCCAAATAATGGAGTGTTCAATGACAAACTACACCACAACGTAGAGACGATAAGTCGTACGTACGCACGAATGGTGACTTTTTCATTCATAGGATGGATAAAAAATGAATATGGTTGTACCATATTTAAAATATCATCATATTATGTAGGAGGTACTGATGTTATTACTTTGGTTTGGAAACAAAAAATAAAGATGAAGTGAAAGAAGAAAAGAACATTGAAAGAGGTGATGAAATTATGACCACTTCTTCAGGTGATTCTCTTTATTTTGATCAAAATGGATTCTTAGACCAGCTTTATGAACAAATTAAGTCCTCTAGGTTGAATTTATGGTCGTTGGGAGAATATTTGAGTAGGGTTTGGCTGATCCAAATGGCTTTGGAGGTGTTATTTTGAGAGAATGGTAAGTACCCTTTTATAAAAGAGGAGAGGGTAACCTTAGGAAAAACATGAAATATTATTTTATTATAAAATATTTATAGGTTCATAATGGCCCCAAAACGGATTTATTTCTTGGATATGGTTGGTATGGATTGAAATACTCTATAAAATAGGTTTTAGTCTTGTTTTTTTCACCGTATTAAACTTCTATTATATATTTAACTCTTAATTAAAGAGTTAAATTTTACAATGTCTTTTTGTATTTTTATATTACATGGTTAATAAAAATACTATAAAATAACAAAAGAAGCACAAGAAGTCAATTAATGACATATATATCCATATTTACGTACTTTTTCCAAACCATAGATTTTTAGGAATGTTATATCATTTAATAATATATTATTTGTTTTAGAAATTTATTTATGACAATTTTCACACTATTTAGTATTTTGGTTTTTTTGAATGTAGAAAACATGATTACATTGAAAAAATAGATTAAATCAATCAAAACATGTCATATTAACCTATAAAATTCGTGTAATTCATCATAAGACTCATTTTACATTTATTGTTATATTTATAATGTCAATTATTTTAATCATTCAATAATAATGTAATTAATGCATCATCATTGTGACGAAAATGAATTTAATTATTTAATGTCTAAAAATTATAAATCAAATACTATTATGTACGAAATATTTTTGTCTTCATAATGAATATTTATAGTGGGATTGATCACATGTATATCCCTATAATAAAAATGATTTAGTTATTATAATTTTAAGTTAACACTTTTAACACTACTTTACATAAAATAACAATAAATGTTCTAATCTAATCCAAGTGGATCAAAAAGGATCATATTTTATTCCAAAGGTATAATTTGGCTGAAATACACTTATCCAATATAAATAGTACTTGTGTTAGGGTAATTATACTATCATTTTTACCTTTAATTACCATATTTACATTTAACCGTGGTAAATAAAATCAAAAGTTACTATTCACAAAAATTATTTTCAACATATTGAACCACATTTTACATACTTATTTAAATAGTGTATCTCGGATTTTTATAATTCAATTTATATAAAAAGTAAAATTATCTTTTATTCAAATATTCAAATGTGCATTGAAGGTGGGTAAAAGTTGTTAAAATGTTCAATAAAATTTTATACATCAAATTTTATTATAAAATGACTCCAATTAATTACAATGAAATAATATAGGTATTAT
The DNA here is from genome assembly GCA_963277665.1 of Viscum album. Lineage (NCBI taxonomy): Eukaryota > Viridiplantae > Streptophyta > Magnoliopsida > Santalales > Viscaceae > Viscum > Viscum album. Next base: position 163,731,754 of record OY728165.1, on the reverse strand, counting down.
GTATTTTTTTGACCTAAAATATATTAAAATAAAATATTTAATTATTTATATAAAAGGTTTGTTTTAAACAATAAGACAGAGTATTTAACTATTCATAAAAATTGAATTTTTTCAGAAAAATACCAAAAATTTTCTCTAAGCTAATTTTGATATTCCAATTCCAAAAATGAAGTCCATTTTGAAAAGTAAAATTTATAAAATTTTAAAAAGTGGGTATTACTATTCATAATGTCTAGTTTGATTGGTCGTGGTGTACTAGAACTCGAAGTTGTGTACATCACAGGTTATTGTATTATTCAAATAGAAGTGTACTATGGAAGCTTGGGGAGTTACATGATTCCCTCCTTCAAATAATATCATTATCAAAATATCTTGAATACTACTACATAAGAAGATTCAGGTGGTTCTTTATCATAAGTTCCTCGGGTTCCCATGTTGCTTCTTCAATCTTATGGTTCTTCCATAGATCTTCTCCAAAATGAGGTGTTCAGTATATCAACTCTTGTTCAATGGTATCAAGATTTCTGGTATATCCTTAAAAATAATACAGATTGGGTTTTAGTTCTATTTCATCATAGGCGTGTACATGCTTTGGGGAAGGCATGTATTTTCTCAATTGTGATACATGGAACACATCATGAACTTTGTAGAGACTAGAAGACATTTCCAAATGGTAAGCTACAACTCCAATTTGTTATATAAATTTAAAAGTTTCAATGTACCTAGAACATAATTTACCCTTAATACTAAATAGTATAACAAACTTCTATGAAGATACCATCAACAATACCTTATCTCTAACATGAAATTCCAAGTCCTTCCTTCGGTTATCTTAATAGATCTTTTTCCTACATTGAAATTCTTTGATGTTTTTTTGGATAATCCTCACCTTTCCCATTGTATTCTCAATAAGTTTCGGTCCTATATGTTTTCTTTCACCAACATCATCCCAACAAGTTTGTCTGTGACATATCGTTCTATATAACACTTTATATGGTTCTATTTGAATACTTGAATGGATGATATTTTTATGAAAAAATTCTACAAGAGGTAAATTTTGATCGCAGTTAACTTGAATGTCATGTGAGAAAGATCTCAATATGTCTTTTATGGTTTCAATAGTCCATTTTGATTGTCCATCAGTTTGAGGGTGGTAGGCAGTGCTCATATGACGTTCAGTATCCAAGGCCTTCTGAATACATTTCTATAATCTTGATTTAAAATGGGGATCACGAGTAGGAACAATTGATAGGGGTAATTCATGAAGTCTTACAACATCATTAATATATATTATTTCTAAACATTCAAGTGTTAAATCTCCTCTTATAGAATAAAAATCTGCAGAATTGGTTTGACGATCAAGAATGACCCATATTTCATTATTTATTCTAGGAGTCTTTCGTATCCCCATGACAAAGTCCATTGTAATATCATCCCATTTCCAATCAGGTATGGGAAGAGGTTGAATAAATCATCTGGGAGGTTTTCCTCCAACATTAACTTATTGAAAAACCATACATGTTAACCCATATCAGAAATCACCTTCTTCATGTTGTCCCACCAAAATTTTTCCCCCAAATCACTATAAATCATAGTGCTACTAGGGTGTATATGGAAATTAGAGCTATGAGAATCATCCAATAGTTCCCATTTTAGATTAGGTATGTCAGGAATAGAAATTATCTTCCTAAATATCAAAATTCCATCTTCATATACGATGTTAATCAATCTCCTATCATTCACAGCTTGAATTTTCTTTTGAAACTTCTCATCATCAGTTTGAGAACTTTTTATCCATTCTTGTAAAGATGGTTCGACGACCATTTGAAAAGGTATTGACATTTCACCTTCCATAATTATTTCCATATCTATATATACTATATCCATAAACATAGTATCCCTTTCAACTCTCATCTTATTCAAAACATCACGATCCATTCTACTCAAATCATCTGATACATTATTTTCCTTCCCTAAGTTGTACTGTAGAGTTCAATTATAATCCTTATGTAGTTCAAGACATCGTCTTGGCCTAATTTTGAATTCTTTATGTGAGAAAATACAACTCAAACAATTGTGATCAGTATATATCTCACATTTTGTACCATATAGATAATGTCTCCATATCTTTAGAGAAACGAATATTGATACTAACTCAAGATCATGTGTGGGATAGTTTTGTTCATGAAATTTTAGCTATCGTGATGCATAGGTGATAACTCTATTATTCTGCATAAGGACACAACCATGTCCTTTCTTTGAAGCATCACTATAAATAATAAACCCATCATTCCCCGTTGGTAGATTCAAGATAAGATATTTTACTAATCTTCTCATCAGTTCTTAAATACAATATTCAAAATCTTTTATGTAATAGAATTCAACCCATTTATGTGTGAACTTGGTTAAAGGGATAGGAAATCAGAGAATAATATGGATGAAATTCTGATAGTAACCTTATAAACCAATAAAATATTGTACCTTAGTTATACTCATTGGTGTTGGGCATTATTTTATTTCTATTGTCATAGAAGGATCAATAGAGATTCCACCCATAGAGACAATATGATAATAAAAATAAATCTCTTGAATCCTAAATTTACACTTTCTAAACGTCCCATATAATTTATTTCATCTAAGAGTCTATAAAATAGTTATCATGTTATTTTCATGATCTTCATTGCTTTTGGAGTATGCCAATATATCATCAATAAATACAACAACAAAGTCATAAAGATATTCCTTGAAACTCTATTAATTAGATCCATGAAAACAGAGGGTGCATCAGTTAATCCAAAAGGCATTACTATAAAATCGTAATTCTCGTACATAGTTCAAAAGGTTGTTTTCGAAATTTCTTCCTTATTCACACAAAACTCAGGATATCTAAATAGATGTTCTATCTTTGCAAAATATTGGGCTCCATAAAGTTGATCAAATAAATCATAAATGCAATGTAGGGGATACTTATTCATTATTTTCATAGCATTGATATCCTTGTATTCAATGCACAATATCAGAGATCCATCATTCTCTTAAAAAAACAGTGTCTCCACATGGATAAACACATGGGTGAATAAATCCTCTATTACTCAATTACTCTTGTTTTATTTTTTAGTTCCACTAATTCTACATTTTCATTTCTATAAGGATTCTTTGACATGGGCCTTGAACCAAGATTTAAATCAATGTAAAACTCAATTTCTCGTTCTATAGGATGTCCAGGTAAATCCTCTGGAAACACATCAACATATTATTTCAGAATAGGTAAATTATCTATTTGAAAATTTCTTTCCACATCCATAGTTAATTCAATTCTTCCTCCACAATTATTTAATTTATTAGAGCTACTGGGGGTAGATCTAGATGAGAATCATATGGTGACATTTCTAATCTAAAGATAATGTACGTCTTATCATCATCAGAAATTGTATCATCCATCTTCAAACAATAAATTTTCACATCATGGATTAAAATCCAATCCATAACAAAGATTATATAAAATTCAATCATGTGTATGATGATAAGATCAAAAAATAAAGCATGTTTATATGACCTAATGGGAACTGAATTATAAAACATTTTTGCAAAGATACTCCCCTTAGGTGTTTTGACTGAAAAATACCTTGTAAAATAAAATTGGAAATATCTAATTTTCTTAAAAAACTGTTAAGATATGAAACAATACCATGATCTAGAATCAAATAAATAATTTGATAAATTATAGGAAACCATTAAATTACCTGCCACCACATTATTCGAATCGTTAACCTCAAAAGTAGTGATCACATACGATTAAACTTTTTTTCTTTTCCTTTTATGAGTTAGTTTTCCTTGGTGTTGAGGACATTCATTTGCATAATTACCCATTTCTCTACAAGTGTAGCATTCATCATTGAGAGCCTCTCTCTTCACATTACAATCATGAGATTGGTGGCCTTTTTCTCCAAACATGTAATTGACTTACATTCTCTTTAGGCTTGTACTAGGGTGTTTCTTCCCACTTTTATTGCAGGATTGAAAATCAAATTTTCCCTTCTTCCCATTATTTACATTTCTAGACTGTTTAGTATATCTCTTCTTCTCTTGCATTGCTTTAATGTAGTCAGACATAGATAATTGTTTCTCTATCTTGATAGCACATGAGACAATATCATCATACAATTGGAAGGATTGTGATATGATTTATAGAAGTAGAAATGGTTTTAACCCATCTAAAAATTGATCAATATTAATCCTTGGGTGATATATATAATATTTTATATGCCTTGATATCCTTGTAATGTTATCCTCATTATTTGTGACATTCTCATCATTCTTTTTCCTTAGACTTATAAATTGTCTTTCCATGTCTACTTGATGGTAACTAGTAATGTTTTTTTCTATGAAAATAACTTTAAACTCCCTCCATTCAATATTTGATATTTATTTATCCTCATTTATGTTTTGAATTAATTACTACCATTGATCTGCATCACTTGTGAGGCGATAAAATTCCATGACTACTTTTTACTTTTTTCTACTCCCCAAAGCATGGAATATTTTCTCTAATGAACATATCCATTGCTCAGATAATAATGGATTTTTAGTCCCATTGAATTTTGGTGGTTGTTTCCTCATTAAGAAATCTCACATTGATCCTCCGCATTGTGGATCAGGGTTATTCATATGGGTAATGTTATTATTCATAACCTGGGTGAGTAGACCAAGAATGGTTATAAGTTAATCATCACCAATTACATCACCATCAACTCTATAATTATCTTTATTAGGAAGTAAATCCATACATGTATTACGTTCATTGATATGGGTTCCATTTCTTCTACTAGGATCAATTTCTATACAATGACATACACTAGGTTAGTTTATGAATTGCAATACATAATTCAAACTTGTAAAATACCTAACATAAATTGAACAGTGTAGGCATGCAATCCATAATCATAAAAATGTTTTCTTTGATGATGTATTTAATCCAAAATCCATAATAATGGATTTAAAATAGAATGTGAATTATCCTAAGAATATCCCCCCCAAGAGTTTCATAAACAGGAGTGAAATAAGGCCGGTTGTTGTGTACCAGGATATCTCGGGTCAAGCCCAAAACTCATTGTTGATGTTTTCACACCTTAGTAAATCTATGTGGGATCCACCTCTAACTTCTCGTATCTAGACATGATGAATTTCCATTAAAACTAAAAAAATATTTATATTACCAAAATTATATAATTTTCTTCTACACTAATCCTCAATGTCTTTCATAGGGAAATGATCTCTAATCATAGTTTTTTCTAAATCAAATTTCCATGGTTTATACAAAACTTCCAATGATATCAACCATAATTCCCTCACCCTAGAAACCTAGATTCAGTTCATTATTATGTAACAATTTCCTAATCACAATATATCATGCCTTGAAATACTAATTAGTTTACTTAGTCTTGGATGTACTAGATACATAAATAAATTTTACATTACATTATAAAAATAAAACAACAACATTGTGTCTCCTTTGAACACACTCATATACCATATCCTATCCATGTATGTCAATCATAATATACTTCTTCGCATCCTGGGAAAAATAAAATATAAGAAAGGGGTGAGCTGAGATGCTCAGTAAGAATATCAATATAGTAGAAACTTTCATAAATAAGTATAAAAATTGATGGCAATGTATTAGACTAAAACACAAGACATTTAAAATTAATCATCTATATAATATAGAAATTATAAATCAAATAATGTCATTTATTATTCACATTGTTATTCTATTAGTCGAATAATCACATGTAATTTCATTAGGTAATTTCGTAATGATGGAATACATAATTCTGAACATCATAATCACATATTCAAGGGCTCGTGCCAATACTACAAATAATATTTTCCCAAATCCCTGTACCAAGATAGAAGGTTGTCTCATGAGACCTTCCAATTCATGAAGGATCTATAATAGGCTCTACCCGTCACTTACTATGTCCAATGAATTCTTCATATAAAATGGTTGAGACATAACATAAATATTAGTATTAAAACTATCATATGAAATGTTAATAATTTAACCATAAACCATGAATTGAATAAAAATGACACATCAACAGTCAAGAATATAACAAAAACTTAAATACAATATGTAATATTGTATCATAATAAATTAACTTTGACAAGTGTTAAATCCATCAATAGATGTTAACATAAATCAAATCAAAGCTATTTAAGTAAAATATATCTTTCATCTCTAATAATAATAAAATATAAAATAATAATAAAAGAAAACATTAATTTTGAAAATATGATTATAATCACTTAAGGGAAGCTTTGAATTTTTATAATGGTTAAAAATAGCCACACCCACCGTATAAGTTATAAAAACATTCTTACCATAATTTTTAAAAAATGTCATAATGTACCTTGTTTGGAGGAAGGAATGATTCCTTTTAAAACAATTTATAAAAAGTAAAATAAAGGGTATAAATTACATTAACCCATATTCTAGGAAATATTAAACATGTTTTGAAAAAAGTTATTAAGATACACATATGTGAATGATAATGAAATCTCAGTAGACTCCTACTTATAAACAATTTTGTATAAATAAAGAGATTGTAATATTAACCCTTACCTTTTACTTTTCCAAGGTTGAGAGTATATTAACCTCATTTATAATATTTAAATAATTATTATTAAATTATTATAGAACCATATAAATAAATATGATATTATATATGATCTTATAATATTGTTTGGTTATTAATATTTCAGTAGTATCATTTTTTGGGTGTTAATTGATTCATTTTCCTTTATATGTTTTTCTAAGTAAGTCATTTTCATTTTGGATAAGATGTATATGATTAATATCCAGAAATATTTTATGTTCCCAAAAATTATTTTTATTCATAAAATGAAAATTATTCTTGAACGGTTACGATGGGGAATGAATTCCATCTCGTTCGTGGAGACGGTGTCTGTACGTCTCCACGAGCGACAATATAAATTTACTGATAGTGAAATCATATGTAATTGGATGTTATATAACATATACAGAATCGTTAACATGTTATATTTATTATTTAAATCTATTATAATCATTGTTATACTGATCCAAATAATTATGTTTTGAATAACAAACTACACCACGACGTGGAGATGGTAAGTCGTACATACACATGTATGGCGACTTTTCCATGTGTAGGTTGAATAGAATAATGAATATGATTGTCCCATATTTAAAATAATATAATATTATGTAGAAGGTTCTGGATTTATTACTTTGGTATGGAAACAAAAGTGAAATAGGAAGAGGAATGAGAAATGAACTTTGAAAGATGATATGAAATTATTACCTCTTTGTGAGGTGATTCATTTTCATTTGATCAAAATGGATCTTTTGGTTGTATTTATCATCAAATAAAGGCCTCTAGGATTATGTGAAGGTAGGTCGGAGGATATTTGATAAGGGGTTGGCCGAGACAAATGGCTACGAAGGTGTGATTTTTAGAGAAGGGGAAGTACCATTTTATAAGGTTGGTGAGGGTCATTTTTAGAAATGATTGAAATATTATTTTATTAGAAAATAATTTTCGGTTTATAATGGATGAAAAATAATTTATTTCGAGGATAAGGTGGGGATGGGTCTAAATACTCACAGCGAGAATGTTTTAGACAAGTTTATGTCACCATATTAACCTTATATTATTTATTTAACACTTATTTAAATAGTTTAACTTTTACAATGTCTTCATGTATTTTTATATTACAAGTTTAATAAACTTACTATAAAATCCCAAGTAAACCTCATGTAGTTCATTAATGACATATCTATCGTTATGTAAGTCCTTTGTCCAAACATTATATTTTTAAGAATATTATATAATTTAATAATATAGTATTTATATTAAAAACTCATTTATGTAAATTTTGACACTATATAGTATTTGTTTTTTTTCAATGGTAAATAAACTTGAATACATTGAAAAAAATACATTAAATAAATTCTAATAGGTCATATTATCCTAGAAAATACTTGGAATTCATCTGAAGTCTCAATCAACATTTATTGTCATATTAATAATTTAAATTATTTTAATCATTAATTAATAAGGTATGTAACATACATGAAATATTATAAAGGAATGTTTCATTTAATTTTCATCCTTGTTTGTTATGGGGGTTTTCGATGCATTTTGCTGGAAATGGTGAGTTTTCAAAATTGGGGTCAAACTGTGATCCTATTTCCAAATTTAAAAATAAATTTTTATTATTTTATAACTCCTTCATTTTTAAATATTTTACAGCCATTACAATTTCAAATTTTAATAACCTGGTATTTTAAATCCACCATATCCATCTGAAACACATATAAATCCATAATAATGATTGATTTTGGTTTTTTATAAAGGTGTTGGGCAAGTTGGAGAGCACATTTCTTACATTAAATAATTTTTTTAATTATTTAATATCTCATTAAATTTTTAGTTTTATTTTTTATGATTACCACTCTCACTCGATCCCACATACCCATGTCACACCCCCATTCTCTCCTCCCCCAATTTTGACATCAATGGAATCAAGAATTTGAGTGAAACATTTCTTGATTTCTGAAATCGCCCAGATTTGAAGAGGTAAATTGATCCTTTCATAAATCCTTATATTTTTTCTAATTTTCACCCATTTCATTTCATACATGACCTCTTCTACCTTATTTAAACCTCACCTTCATTTATTGTTGTTTTGAAATTCATATACTGGTTTATTTGGGTCGTTTTCTTCAAGATTTATTTGGTTAAGTGTTTCTCTCTTCATTTATTTCATTCTCCTAAGGGTTTCCTAAAAATTACACGAATTTATAGTGTTTCCAGAAGTTAGGGCTCATACCTAGGGTTTTATTTGTGGTTTGTTGGTGAACTATTATTATTTAGGTTTCATTTCCACTTCCTTGTGGTGCGGTGGAGGTTAAGTTGAGGTTTCACACCACGATTCACGGGTTCTGGCTCAAAAGTGAGGTCGTTCCATGTGTTATCAATTTTTTAATAGTTATATTGCTTGATTTACTGGTTTTAATGTTCCTTATATGATTATTGTTGTGCAAAAACGATTTTTGATGGATTTTCTCAAGCGTTAAAATTTATAGGCCCATTATGGCTTGAAATTGGTTCTTTTCATGGGTAACTCTTGGGTAAATGTTTGGGTGTATTTTATAACACGTGAAAGGGACTTATTGTTGTTTAAAGGGGATTAAAATTATGTTTTGATAATGCCTAATTGTCATGTGGACCTTGAAATAGGTTTTTTAAATGGGTTCAATGTGTGAAACCATGTTGTACTTCATGGAAGTGATTTTTGAAAAGTGTGTTTTTCGTGTGTGTCTTTTGTGGTGTTAATTGTGGTATTTTTAAAACACATGAGGAAGTTTAATAAATTTTTTATGGTTTAAATTTTTTTATGTATTGGTATTGGTATGATTTTGGAATTTAATGAGAGATTTGAAATGGGTTTTGTTTTCTAAGCATAGATTCACCCCTTGGGTTTGTTTAATGAAAATAGAGAATGTTTTTTTTGGATAAAGAAATTTTGGAAAAAAGTGTATATGTACTGTTTGGTGGATTTGTTCACTTGATATAGTTTTTTTAAATTTAAGGTGGTTATTTAAGATGTAAAATAACTTTTTATAATGATTTATAAAGTGCAGAATTTTTTTTGCAAATTGAAAGTGGGTTGTGAAACGTGGATGTGGGATCTTTGGTGTGAGTGTGTTGTGAAAAATGAATTTAATTAATGAAAAAGGTATTATATAATATTTTATGGGGATTTTATCTGAGTTGTAATGTCTTGTAATGGTTTTAGAAATTTTTAAAGGATTTTTGTATGTTCTTACAAAATGTGAACAGTGTTGTGGGCTATTATTTAGGTGAGTATGATTTTAAAATGCATTTGAATGAAAAATTGGATTTTGTGACTCATGTGATGTAAATTTGGGATTTTTGGTTAACTTATGATGTGGAAATAATATTTTCACATGAAAATTGTATTTATTAACTTTTTTTACTTGTTTGAGAATGAGTGGAGACCCAGGTATCAAGGCTGGTGGATGTGTACTCGGATGCTACTAAATCTGTGGGGTTTAGCCTCCGTTTAATGTAGAAATTTTGACTCTTACAACACTAACTAAACTATGCTAATTATGATTGGTTACCAATAGGTTATGGGTTTATTCCCTACTAGTGTCTTGTGTACGAAAATTGATATTGTGATGGTTACTCTCACCAACATACAAGATACCTGGGATCCACAACGAGCTATTTCACATTGGTTATTTCCTATTTCTTGTGCTCATTAGTTACTGTGTGATTAGCATTGCCATATAGTTTGTTTGGATGGAAAATTCAGTAGTTTTGACATTATTATTAATATTTTTGATTCGTAATGATAGCCTACTTGAGAGATGTTTTAATTTTTAAGTTGCAGCTTATAGAAATTGTAACTAGTATTTCCTATTTATGAAAACATGCATGATTTTCGTCTTTTAATGTTTATCATAAGGAATATCTTTTCAGTGGTATCCTACTGGGAATTTTCTCACGCCCAACTTACATGCCTGGTTGTAAGTTGACTTGGATATTTATTTTGTCGCAGGATGGGTAACATTTTTAGTGCCAGTGTTTCGGGATTCTTACAGGTCCTTGTTGGGGAAGTCTTGTGGAAATGGATTGGGGGTGGTTCCCCATACCATGAGGGTTCTTGGAATGATTCCTTTTGGTTTTAACCTTTATTATAGTCTTGGTGATTTGTTTTAAACTATGTAAATCAGTTCTGAATTTTTGTAAAAATATTTTTGGTTTAAAAAAATATTGATTCATTTTTTGTGATTCATTTGTTATTTTATGTTTATATACTATTGTAAGTTAATCCCAATTCTCATTTTATGATACCCAGGCACTTTTTTCAGCCCATGGGGATTGATAATGCCCTTTGGGCCTTGTCACGGGCCGAGTTTCGTGCCAGTTTTGGTGGTGAACCGATTTGGTTTATGACAAAATGGTATCAGAAGAGGTTCATGTTAACTCACTGGGTCATGTTATTTGGGGATGAGTTGGGATAGTCTATAGTTAGTATTTTCCGGACATGGAATTCTAGGTATGGGTTGTGTGCCTGATCTCCACACCATATGATGGGATTCATGATTCTAGGGGAAGTCAAGATTTATCTATGTCTTTTGTATTACTTACTATGATGATAATTAGGGGAAACAAAAAGAGAGTTGGGTTAATGGTCTCATTGAGCTAACAAGGATTGGAAAGCCATGTGGAGGCAATTATTTTTCCAATAATAATCTTTAGGATAGTGAAGTGACTGGAATATGTCCGCTAACCATATGTCCAAGTCACCCACTGAAATAAGTTTCCTTTAAAATTGACTTGTGTTCTTTAGTTTTGAAATCATGGAACATTGGGTTTAAAGTTACTTCATTTTAAGAAGGGTAAATTTTTTCTGAAATTAATTATAAATAAAGAGGGAATGGTTTGATTTATGGAATGGTGGAACTAAATTTTCATAATTTTTTTAAAATTGATTATGGTGTTCTTCAACCACTTTTTAACGAAAGAACAATATTGAAGTTGATTTTGAAAAAGTTTTCCCAATAGAGTATTATAAACAATAAAAGGGTGTTTTAATGGGATGATATGTTTTGAAATTGTTGTGAATAACTTTAAAGTGAGTTCTTATATAAATTGTTGTGTGTTTATGTAATGTTTTGTAAAATTTTAATTGGGATTTTGATTTCGTAGTTAGAGGTTTTGAGAAAAAAAGGTGCGATGGTTGACCGTTCTAGTTTTGAAAAGTGGATAAAAATTGTTTTAAACATTTTATATTCTATGAGAGACCACATTAATTGGGTTATATGGGATGATAGATGGTTGATGTCATGAAATTATGTGTTCCAGTACAGATGAGGAGGGTGCCCGATGTGGCACAGAAACGTGCATGTGTGAGGCCCATGGGGTACCATTGGTGGATATGCTAACCCATGAACCGTTTGCCTTCAAAGAAATTATTTTAAAGAAAATCATGATTTCTTGATTAATGTTTTTGGATGGATTATATTATGTGTTTTTTTTAAATGATGATCTTTTGGAATGTTATAAGTTTATGAACCTCTCCTGTTTGAACCGTGTTTTTGGGTTGTGTTTGGTCGGTATACTGGGTAGAAGGACGGTTTAGTAGTCTCTTATAAGATATGTTTTAGGAAACCATTATGGTGGTTCCCTTCATGCGTTTGAATCTTGTTACTGGAATGTTTTTACCAATGGAGTATTTTGGTTTGGTCCTTGGGTTCTCTCATTGGATAACGTATGCCCCCATTAAGGGTTAATGTGCAACTGATATGCAACCCGAATTGTTTTTCCCTTGGAAAATCCTCCAATTAATAAATATAAAGAATCTTTTATCGATCATTATTGATTGAGTGTAAACCCCTTACATTGTTTGATTTTTGGATCATCTTGTATTGGGATAGTGCTCATGGAATGTTGAAATATACATTAGTTTATTAAGTTTCCTAATTCATCGAAGATGGAAGTGGTCAGGGGTTGTTAGTGTGGATGAGTGTCTCGATGGTGTTTAAGAGGGGTCAAGATTCTTAATAGTTTCTTTTATGTGTGACTTCATGTTAAACAACTAGTTTTGGTAATGTGGTCATCATAGGATAATTTGGCCACTTTTTGGACCTGTGTGTTGTTTAGGGACATAGCATAAGGTCTCATCCCAAGTATTGTTTCTATTAGTCTCAATGGTCATGTTCAGGGATTCCTTATTATGTCAAGTACTCATTTGATTGAAAAGATAAAGGCTGTGAAATCCTCTGACAGTCTTTGTTATGTCTAGAGTATGTATCCCTTGTAAAAACATCAAAATCTTCTATTTTAGAGGAAGGTGTTTATATGAGTCCTTCCCTTCTGTTGTTTCTCACCCAAAGAAACAAGGTGCGATGTGTGTGGATTTTTTAAGACCTTGTTTCTGTGAAATTTTATGTTAGGTTAAAGAGAGTTTGGAATGTGTTATGTCTTGGTATACATATCCGAGACTTTGGTGTAGTTGTTTGTATCACAGAAAGAGGAATTTTTGTTCAGGTGGTTTCAAAGCCTAACTAGGAGTCCAAAGATGCTTCAATCATTTGAGCTCTAGACATAGGTCCATGATATCAATTTGAATGTAGTAAGTGGAAATCCTAGGGTTGTTCAAACCCTTATACAAAGTCCTATCCTCAGTAGAATGATATGAGGAGTTTAAACTGATGGTGTCATCATCTTGTTCTAGTTGTTCCTATTTGGTGGTAGAGGTGGGAGGATCTTGTTTCCTTGTTGTAGCATGAGTTCATAGACCCCCCTTTGGTTACAACTAGGTATTTGGAGAAATTTTTGATGTTTGGAATGATATTTTGAGTGCATGGTATAAATATGGTTAGTAGTGGCCATGCCCTAGAAAACCATGTAAATAGAAGGATCCCCACGGTTAACACACAATTTTCTAAACCATGTGGACTAACTGTGTTGTCATCCCAACTCTTTAAATTTTGTGGTCTTTCTACACCAGCACATGTTGGTTAGGTATGATGGTTAGTTCTTATGGTGGGGATTACCACTTTTAGTATTGAATATGTTATTTTTTAAATGTCCAACATAATTATACCCTTTGAATCGAGGAGTCCGTTCAGGACTCCCCCTATTTGTGTCCTGAATCCTTCTCGGGAAAATGTATGTTATCTCTAATGGTGGGGAGCCCATTAGTGACTCCCTATACTAGTAACCCAGATTGGTCCTTAGTCTTGGCCTGGTGGTAGGTAGTGTAGTTTGATGCTATCTGTCTACCAACATATTCCTGGTGTAAGTGTTGGGATTAAAGGGTTCCCAATATTTTAGTTGAAGTAAATTAAGTGTAACCTTTTTCATTGTTGTTGTTCGTTTGCGTAGATTACTTGAGTCTTGTTCATATAGTGTTTTAAGTGTTTCGTTTTGGGGAAATAGACTATATGTTCTTTATTATTTTAGGAAATTGGTGTATGTTATGGTTTCTAAGATTATTCCTTCCTTAATATATCACTATTAGTGTTTTGGCCTTTCGGGGTTGCCTGAACATGGCGAAGGAGTAATGTTTTGGTCTATCAGTTGGGTTTGGTTATTTTTTTGAATTATTGTGGATTTTCGGGGGCAGAAAGTTATATAGTTGGTAGAATTGTCAAATACATTACTTATTTCAAAGTAATTTTTCATTTGATTTCCATCCTTTCTTTTTTATGGCTGTTTTCCATGCATTTTGGTGGAAATGATGGGTTTTCAAAATTGGCGCCAAACCGTGGGCCCATTTCAAGATTTAAAAAATAAATTTTGTTTCTTTTATAACTCCTTTATTTTTCAAAATTTTACATCATTTCCACTTCACAATTGGAATAAACTGGTAAATTAAAACCACCATATCAATTTGGACCACATATGAATCCATAATAATGATGTATTTGGGTCTTTTATTAAGGTATTTGGCCAGCCCAAAAGCCCATTTCCTGCATTAAATATTTTTTTAATTATTTAATATCACATTCAATTTATAATTATTTTTTTGTGCTTCAAAATATCACATAATCCCACTTACCCAAGGAGCTCCCCCATTTTTTCCTCTCCAAATTTTTAGCTCATTTGAATTGAGAATTTGGGAGAAACATCTCTGGATTTCACAAATATCAAAAATTTGAAGAGGTAAATTGATCCATTGATAAATCCTTATATTTTTACACTTTTTAATACATTAAAGTTCTTACCTGACATCCTCAGCCTAATTAAAACCTCATATTCATTCATGGTTGTTTTGAAATTCAGATACTTGTGTATTTGGGTCATTTTCTTCAATATTTATTTGGGTAAGTGTTTCACTCTTCATTTACTTCCTTCTCCTTAGGGTATCCTCCCCCTTTTATGAATTCACTGAGTTTACAGAATTTATGGTTCATACCTAGGGTTTTATTTGGTTTCTTCTTGGTTATATATTATGGTTTAGGGTTCATTTTCACTTCTTTGTTGTGCGGTAGAGGTGCGGTTGAGGGTTCACACAAAGTTCAAGGGTTTTCACTCAAAAAGTAGGTCGTTCTTTGTGTATGAAATTTTTGATGTGTTAAATTTCTTGATTTACAATTTTTAATATTCCTAATGTTCTTATTAAGGTGAAAAATCTATTTTAAGGGATTTTCATAAGCGTTTAATGTCATAGTTTCACTATGGATTGAAATTGGGTGATTTTCATGGGTGAAACATGGGGTAATGTTTGGGTGTATCTTATAGAACATGAAAGTGACTTCTCGGTGTTTAAATGGGCTTAAAATTATGGTTTTTTAATTCTTTAGTGTCATGTGGGCCTTAAAATGTGGGTTTTTAATGGGTTCATGGTGTAAAACCTTATTTTACTTCTGGGAAGATATTTATTAAAACATGTGTTTTTCATGTGTGTCTTTTATGGTGTAAATTGAGGTATTTTTTATAACAATTAGATGTATTTTCATAATTTTTGTTAGGGCTAAAAATTCAGTTATGGATTATTATTGGTATGATTTATGAATTTAAATATATTTTTGAAATGGGTTTTTTGTGGGATGCACAGTTACACCCCTTGGGCTTGCTTTATTAAAATTGTGAATGTTTTATTTGGTTAATCAAAGTTGGAAAATGTTGTATTTGTACTATTTTATGGGTGTGTTAACCTGATATTTGTTTTTTAAAAGTAATTCTATTATCAAAGATGTCAAATATTTGTTTTATAATGTTTTACGTAGTGCTGAAATGTTTTTGCGAATCGAAACAGAGCTGTGAAATGTGGTTGCAGGCTGTTTTGTGTGACCATTTTGTGAAAATTTATTTTTTATTATTATAGAAGTATTGTTTGATATTTAAGTGTGTTGTTACATGAGTATGAATGTCATGTAATGGCATTCTAATTTTTCTAAAAGATTTTTGTACGTTTTAAAGAAATCTAAAATGTGTAGTTAGCAATTTTGGTGTCAGTATGATATCAAAAAACATTTTTCTGAAAAAAGTATTTTTTGTGACTTGTGTGATGTAAATGTGGTGTGTTTTTTGACCTTGTGAAGAAAGTATGTTTCATAACTTTTTGAACTTGTTTGAGAACAAGGGGAATCTCAGGTATGTAGGTGGGTGGATGTGTACTAGTATGCAAGTGATTCTTGTGGGGTTTGGCCTCAGTTTCATGTAGCAAGTTTGATGATTACAACACTAAATAAAAAATGATGATGATGATTTATGACCACTAGATTATGGGTATTTTCCCTAAAAGTGTCTCATGAACGACATTCGATATTTAGATGTTTACTCTCATTGACATACCAGGTACCTTGGACCCACAATGAGATAGTTCTTATGGGTTATTTCCTATTGCTTGTGCTCATTAGTTGTTGTGTGATTAGCATCAGAATATGATATGTCTAGATGTAAAATTAAGTATTTTTGACATTATTTTTAAATTTTTTGATTCTTAATGATATCCCACAAGAAAACTATTTTCAGTTTTATGTAGCATATTTTAGAAATGGTAACTAGCATTTCATGTTTAGGAAAACTTGCATGTTTTTCGACATTAAAGGTTTATAAAATGGAATCTATTAGTGGGAGTATTCTAATGGGAATTGTATCACACTATACTTAATAACATGGGTGTAAGTAGACTTGGTTTTTTTTGTTGCAGGTTGGGTACCATTTTAAAATCGATTGGTTCGGGTTTCTTGCAGATCCTTAGTGGTGAAGTCATGTGGAAATGGCTTGCGAGCGGTGCCCCTTGCAATGAGGGTTATTATGATGTTTCTTTTTGGTTTTGAACCATTATTATTGTATGGATGAGTTGTTTCCAAATATGTAATTCAGTTCTGAATTTTTTTAAAAGATTATTTGGTTTGAAAATTCCAGATTTGATTAATTGGATTCATTTGTTGTTTTATGTTTATAAACCTGTGTAAATCATTCCCAATTATTATTTTATAATACCCGAGAAATGTTGATAGCCTATGGTGATTGGGAATGACCTTTAGGACTTGTTGTGGGCTGTTTTTTATGCCAGTTTCGGTGACGACCAGATTTGGTTTGTGACAAAATGGTATTAAAGGAGGTTTGGGATAACACTTTAGGTCATGTTATTTGGGGAATAGTCAGGATAGTCAGGAGACAGGATTATCGGGACTTGGTATTCCAATTATGGGTATTGTTCATGATCACCACACCTCATTATGGAATTCTAGTTACCAGGTTAATCCAGGATTTATCAAATTCCTTTGGGTTTCTTGGTTTTATGATTATTAGGGGAAATGAAAAGAGAGTTGGGTTAATTATCTCAGTGACCACACAGGGCCTAGAAAGCCATGTGGAGCCAGAAATATTCCCTAGAATACTCTATGTAATGGTGAAGTTATTGAAATATAGACATCAACCATATGTCCAAGTCACCCATTGAAACTATTTTCTTCTCATATTTTATTGAGTTAATTAGTTTTGAAATCATAGAACATTGGATTTAATGAGAAATGGTTTTAAGAAGAATAAAATTATAGTGAAATAATTTTCAAATAAAGAGGTAATGGTTTGATTTATGAAATGGTGGAACTAAATTTTCAGAATTTATTTGAAATGGAAAATGGTGTGAATAGAAATATTTTGAAAGCATTAACTTTATTGATGTTGGTTTTTGAGAAAGTGTTTCCAATAGAGTTTTCTAAAAAATAAAAGGGTTTTATAATGGGATGAGATGCTTCGAAATTTATGTGAATAACTTTAATGTCAGTTCATATATAAATGGTTGTGTCCTTATAAAATGTTATTTAAGATGTGAAATGTAATTCCCTTGTTCCAGAAGCCACCCAGAGGCACCCCATAACTGGTAGGTCACCTGACCACAAGAGAATTTCCCTGAAATCCAGTGGTTGTCGGCTAGTAGCGAGGGACTTGGGGTGATAGTGGGGGAAACTGTTCTCTCATTGGCAGAGTACACAATGGAAGTAACAACACATACAAAAGCAGAAGCAGTAATATCCAACAACAATAATAGCAGAATATTGCTAGATAAACAACTAGAGAAGAAATATATGTAAATGATGCATGATACATGTCTATCAAGAAAAATATCGAAACAAGTCACAATGTTCAATACAGTACTAAACCAAAGTATAAAAGAAAAACAGATGAGAAACTCCTCAGCATCGCTAGCCTTGAATTCGTCCCTTTCTCTCCAGCTCCAGTGCAATCAAGAACCTGATGTAGAATAGTGCATTACCTAATCTATACCTACAACAATATAATCTGTTTGGTCCCAAAATCATGACTCAAATATGGTGTGAGATAAAAATACCAGTAGGCAACCACCTGATGATCTGTGCTAAACAGTCAGTGAATGTATGGAAGGTAAAAGTACAGAAACAGTTAATAGAAATGTACTCAGCAGCAAACAATCCATAGTTCCTACCATATAATTTACATACAGATAAGCAGCCACACAAGCAAGTAGGAAAAACTGGTATGCATCCATGCATGAAAGTAAAACAAACAGGTTTCCCCCTAGGTAGTTCTCACAGTCTAACCCCTAGGGTTCAACCTACAAGCACTAGAAACCCTCTGGGAGGCACACACAGGCTAACCCCTCTGGTTCAACTATAGAAATAGACTCTTTGGGGAAGCACTCGCCGTAAATTCCCCCTATAGTCTCATATCATAATAAACGTACTTTGGGGAGTCACTCAATGTCTCATTCCCCATGTGGCCCACATCAAGGAACTATAGACTCTCTGAATAATCACTCAACCTCAACTCCCCTTATGGTCTCGCATCGTAAAATATAGACACTCTGGAGAATCCCTTATGTCCATTCTCTCTATGGTCTACTACACTAGGTATCACATCCCTATATAAAATATTCAAGTATCACATCGAATAACGACCTAAGTATCCTCAAGAACTACTTGGCTAGCATCTATAACATCTTATCATGAAAGAACAGTCATACCATCCTACAAACTATTCGTTGAACTAGAAATATCCTAACAAGAAAAACTAGACCAAACAGTCATAAAAAGGAAAACATGCATGGGAAAAGCATCCAAATAACATTAAATTACCCTATTCAAAAACAATAACCTCTACTCAAGCATATAAGAAATGATGGCAAACTAAAAGGTAAAAACAGGAAACACGCAATACCATATTCATGGGTATTGGTGTAATTTTCACAAATACTCAAAGGCATTATACAGAAAGGCACAAACCGCATACCTCAACATTAGGAGATTGATATACTTTATCATAAAAGCCTTAATCTCCTTGGAACATCATAGATCAATGAAATCTTCCAAAATGATCAACCCATGTTAACTTGAGAAAGAGGAGGAATTGGGAAACGATGATCTAGGAGAAGGAAGAGCATACCAATGTGGTTCAAATGCAATAGATGGAAGCTGATTCGGAGAATGGACGGAGGCTTGGGGGTTCATCAAAGATCCGCGGCCATAAGAAACGCTCTCAGTCGAAGAATCTAGAGAAGAATACAGTTCTGGGGTTAAGACACGACCCCAGAATGTTTAGTTAAAAAAAGTACATGGCGTGTACTTTTAGAGTACACGACATGTACTAGGTTTTTCTGTACTATGCTTTAGGCAGCCTCCATTTCACCCCTACATGGTCGTGTGTGTGGCCTTGACATAGCCATAACACGGCCTTGAGTAGCAATGAAGTAAATGGCGTGTACTCAAGAAGTACATGGTGTGTACTTCAAAAATTTCTAGAAACTCCTATTTTCTCCAAAAATCCAGAAATAGGAAAAACATACCTAAAAGAAGGTATGAGTTCTTACAAACAACCCCCCCCCCCCTGAAGAAATTTGTCCCCAAATATCCCTAGAGAGGTGTAGAAGAGGAAACCCTGAAAAGCTCTGGCCACAACAATTATACATCATCCTCCCTCTTCCAAGTCTCGTCCTGTACTCTCCCATACTACCATAGCACCCATACCAGAGGAACAAACTGTCCATAGAAAACCTTTGTACTACGATCAAAAAATAGGATAAGATGCTCCTTAAATGATTCATCCACTTCGAGCTCAACCTTATCATGTTTTAGGACATGAGAGGGGTCTGAAAAGTAACGTTGGAGCTGAGAAAACTGGAAGACGTCGTGCATAGCCCGATACCTCTGAGGTAACTGCAGCTGATATGGAACCATCCCAACTCTCTCCAACACCTCAAATGGCCCGAAGTACCGTGGTGGAGGCTTACCCTATCTCTGAATCCTCTCCTTTCCCAACCTCGGTACGAAACATAAGAAAATCTGATCCCCAACCTCAAACTCCAGAGGTCATCTCTGCTGATCATCTTAAGGCTTCTATCAAGACTGTGTTGTAGCCATCCTCTTCTGAATCAACTCAATATGCTCTGAGGTATCCTGAACAAGATGAGGTCCAAAAAAATCTTCCTATCTCACTTCCACCCATGATAATGGTGAACGGAATGGCCTACCGCAAAGAGCCTCATATGGTGTCATCTGAATAGTCGCCTAAAAATTGTTGTTGTAGGCGAACTCCACAAGAGGTATTTTCTTCTCCCAAAAAACTACTATATATTGAATGCAAGCTCGGAGCATATCCTCAAGCACTTGAATCGTATGCTAAGACTGGAAATCTGTCTGCGTATGGTATAATGTAATAAAAACTACCTATGTACCCAAAGCCTTCTAAAACCCCTGCCAGAAACGAGAAGTAAAATGTCCATCCCTATCAGAAACGATGGAGTTCAGAACTCCATGCAGACATAAAATCTCTCAAATATACAACATTCCCATCTCATCAACATTGAAGGTCTCCTTGATCAGAAAGAAGTGATAATCCTTCGTTGAGTCTTTCAATGATAACCAATACTGCGTCATTCCCTCGAGGAGATCTCAGCAAACCGGTCACAAAGTCCTTCGCGACGTCCTTCAACTTCCACTCGGGAATGGGTAACTGCTGTAAAATACCTAATGGTCACTGATGTTCCACCTTCCCTTATTGAAAAGTGGAACATCTCATGACAAAACCAGAAATATCTCTCTTCATACCTGGACCCCAATATTGGCAGTGTAGATCACGATACATTTTAGTTATGCCAGGATGAACTGCCCAAACTGAGGAAGGAAAGTACCGCATAATCTCCCCGCGTATGTCTGCTAGAACCCATACGCATCCCTGGAAATGAAAGATCTCATACTCACCTACTGTCCAACTATTAATAGGGTATTATCTGAACATGTTTCGCATAGGACTCTGCCTTCAGAATCTGATAGCTTCCTCGTTCGTACACAATCAAGTAATATAGAGGTAAAATCTACAGAAGACAGGAAAGCCTGCCCCTATCTATCGTGCACCTCCAATTGCATCTCAAAGAACATATCCATAAGCATTCACTCACTACTGGCCTCCTGAACATCCTATATCTGAGTCCTCTTGATCAACGCATCAGCCACTGCATTTCCCTTTCCTAGCATATAGGAAATCTCATTATCCGAGGACTAAAGATACTCAACCCACCTACGCTATCTCAGATTCATATCACACTTGGTTAAAATGTACTTGAGACACTTGTGGTCGGCGAAACCCACAAGGTTCTCTCCCAGAAGATTATATCTCTAACAGTGTAAGGCATGAACAACTTCCACCAGCTCGAGATCATGTGTTGGGAAGTCAAAATCATATGTCATCAAATTCTGAGACCCATACGCAACTACTCCATATCCCTGCATAAGAACAGCTCCCAGCCCGATACCTGAAGCATCGCGGTAAACATTATAGCTTTGGCACGGTTCTGACAAGACTAGTATTTTTTATGAAGTCATCATCTCTTTCAGCTCTTGAAAGGTTGAGTCACAAGAATATGACCTTAAGAACTTCACCCCATTCTTGTCCAGACCTTTAAATAGTGCTTCTATGCATGAAATGTTCTGTATGAAGCATCTGTAGTATCCAGCCAGCCCTAGAATACTCAGCACATCAATGAAATTATTCGGCAGCTCCTAGGAAACTACTGCTCTCACTTTCTCTGGGTCTACTGATACTCATGTCTCTGAGATAACGTGACCCAAAAAGTGAATCTGATCCATCCAAAAGTCTAATTTTGAGTGCATAACAAATAACTGATGCTCTCTCAGTGATCTCAGAACGATCTCATGATGTATGGAATGGCCATGTCGAGTGTGAGAGTACACCAACATGTAATCCACAAAGACCACCATGAAAGAGTCTAAGTATGTATGGAACACTCGTTTCATTAGTGGCATGAAAACTACAAGCGCGTTCGTGAGGCTGAACAGCGTAACCATATACTCATACAGACCATACCTACTCAAGAAGGCTGTAAGCGGTATATCTAATTGTCTAACATGCAACTGATGATAACGAGACCTCAAATAGATCTTTGAGAAAGCAAGGGCTCCACTAAGCTAATCAAATAGGTAATCAATCCTAGGAACGGGATATTAGTTCTTAACCATCAACTGGTTCAGCTTCCAATAATCCACAAAACGCCTAAGGGTGTCGTCTACCTTCTTCTCAAATAGGACAGTCGAACCCCAAGGAGATGTACTAGGTTGGATGAAACCCTTATACTCTAACTCCTCCAACTGTTTCTTGAGCTTCTATAGCTCACGTGTCGCCATCCTATAAGGAGGAATGGAAACTGGTTCTACTCAAAGAACGAGCTCAATATAAATGTCTACCTCACGCTACGAAGGAAAACCTAAAAATTCCTCTGGAAAGACATATAATAAACAATCTACCACTAGAGAAATGTCTAACTGTGATGTCCCATTATCATCTAGATATAAACTAGAAATATGGGTTGAAACTCATCCTAGTACATGATGCTCAGGTCCTACATGACTCAACTGGACATCCCACTCGTATCGATAAAGAAAATATCCACCATCTGGGGATATGAAACTCACCATGCGGTGATAACAGGCGACAACTTCCTGGAAGGGAACTAGCATGTCCATTCTGAGAATGACATCATAGCTTGTCACCTCTAGGACATAGAGTTCCCATAAGAAGTGACACCCTGCAACCTCAAGAGATCACTCTCTGCACTAACGTATACTAACCATTCTATTCCTCAAAGGTGTTTCTAGAGTTAAAGTATCGGTAGAGGAAAATATGCAGAGACCAAGACTCTCCACAATAGTAGAAGAGATAAAGCTATGGAAAGACCATGTATTGAAAAAAGCAGAAGATAAATCTGAGGCTATTAAGATCGTACCTCGAACTGTAGAGGGTTCAGGATCCTGATCCGACTCGGTCTTCTCCCCTACAAAATCCTGACATGTACCATGGCCCGGTGGCCCTACCTGAATGATCTGAGCTGATCCACCCTGGTGTCTCTAATATATCGAAAAATGACCACCCTGGCCATGACCTTCGCCTTGGCATGAATGGCTAGAAGAACTCCAGTTCCAAGACTGGTGTGAAACTGGTGACACTGATCCTGAACGAGGAGTCATGGAAGAACCCCAGTCACCAGCTAATTGAGATAAAACCAGAAAGAAGCACTAAAGGTGAACCATATTGCTACACAATTGGCACTCCACTGGGTCTCTCTGGCACTATGACCTCATATGAACATCCCTTCCACACTGGTATCAAACCACCTGGCTTCCTGAAGATGTGTCTCGCTTCCTCGAATCACCAAGCATAGACTCCCTACGGTGCTTCTTACTATCAGCTAGTGAAGCACTAACCCTGGAAGCAGAACCGCCTTGGTTCTCAGCTCTAGAATCTCTCATACTGAGCTCCGCAATCAGTGCCTAGTTGACGATGAATGTGATGGAAGTCAGCCTAAAGATATTCACATGTGATAGGATCTACCGTGTGAGGCCATCTTTAAAATTTCCTTTCAAGAACAACCCATCCGTGCTCAGGAGC
Source organism: Viscum album (assembly GCA_963277665.1). NCBI lineage: Eukaryota > Viridiplantae > Streptophyta > Magnoliopsida > Santalales > Viscaceae > Viscum > Viscum album. The sequence continues at coordinate 163,707,776 of OY728165.1, read as the reverse complement.
GGCGTGAAATGCTAAAGATCAGTGAAATTAGAGGAATACTCCATGAAAGAAAGAGTACCCTGGTCTAGGATCATGAACTCCCGAGTTTGGTCAGCCCTCAGGGTCTCCGGATAGAAGTAGTCATAACAGATGTGCTGAAACTCCTCACCATACCCTGCTGATGACCCGCCTATGTGATCACTTCCCACCACCGCTTGGCAGAGTCTCATAGCATGTAGGTAGCGATCTTGACCGAACATTCCAGAGGATTCTCCAAATTCTCTAAGATCACCATCATGGCTTCTATACATGACTCTGTAGCCTGAGGTCCTCCTTCCCCTAAAAAGATGGGAGAAAGGTACTGCCGAAAAACCAGTTCCAAGTCTGGCATAGTCGAGGCAGGATGCGGTGCTCCCGGGAAGGTCTGCATCAATCACTGAAAGCCTTCCCTAAACTCTCCATCATCTCTGGTAACCAGTATCACTACTAGTGCCAAGGCCGGCACAACGGGTGGATCTACGTGAAGTCCCTGATCAGCCATATCTTGTGTCTGATCACTCCTGAAAATTGGCGTACAACCGAAGGATGTCTCGGTGCCATGAGTCTGCGAGGTCAAAATCACACTCTATATCACATTACCAAGGACAGAAAACTAGGAGTGTAAGAAGGGAACATGGGAAATAAAGCATTCACGAATTACAAAACATGACTACACAGAGTGTATAAAGACTACACTGAATGTTCCCTTAAGTTATTTACATGGGTGTGTACTTCTTCCAAAATTGGTCATGTAACACACCAAATACACGGCGTGTTGTCCCAACACATGGCATGTATATTAATTCTCTTTCCTACCTGGTTCCATCTACACGGTTAAGCCACATGGCTCTCTAAGACAAAATAAAACATGTGTTCAGGGCAGGCATGATGGGTACTAGACATGCCTTACTTGGCCTGTGTTGTTAGTGACACGGCATGACACATGGATGACACTACAAGATGTGTTTAAAATAAACACTACGTGTACAAGAAAGGTTAACACCGGCCCGTGTTGTTCATGACACGTCCGGGTACCTTGATCAGATGACACAACGTGTAAAATCCAGACACATCTTATATGTGAAAGGATAACACGACCCGTATTGTTCGTGACATGTTCGCGGTACCTATTTAATACTACAAGGCATGCTAAACTAGTAAACGATGTGTTGTTACCATATTTTTTACAACCCCGTGTCACTACTTGCACAGTCAGTGACTTGGCAATAGACTACACTGTGTGTAACCAGAAAGTACACACCGTGTATTCCGTGATTTTCTAGATAGTATTCTCAGAAACTTCTCTAGAGCCTAGAAAACACAGAAAACCAGGGATAAGGTTCCAAATTCCAATCTGTGAGGGCCCATACTCCCCATGAACCAAATTTGGTATCTTATACAAGTTACAAACATGGTAAATAGGTCACTGATCCACCAAATTCCGGTACATGAGGGCCCATAACACCTTAAGAACCATAGATTGGCGTCCATCTATGCAAAGCACTATAAAAAAAAATTCCTTATCAAACAACAGAGATTCAATCAAAGCATCTATCACAACACCTAGAATATTATACACAACATCTATCACAACAACATGAAATTGCTACTGCATCCTAGATGACATGGCAAGAATGCATGAAATGTGAATTCTACCAAGTTTTATATGATGCATGTGATGGAATACCCTCATCTCATCGGGTTGCAATACAAATATAACCGTAATAACAATAATGGTAACAATAAAAAGCGTGTGAATCACCCAATGGTGAAATCAAATTAACTGTAAATTTGAAAATCAGTACAATTACAATAAACGAGGTACTATGGCTTTTTCCTATAAAAAGGTTAGCTACATACAGGCAAAACTTATTACCAAGTACCTATTCTGTCCTATCCCTAGCTATAGGTTCTATACAGTAAGTCCAGAGAAATGAAATCCATTTGATACCACTTTGTGGCGCCCCGGTTCCGGAAGCCACCCAGAGGTTCCCCATACCCGGTTGGTCACATGGCCTGCATTTCCTCAAACTCCAGAGGATTCCGACTAGTAGAGAGGGCCTTGGGGGTGATAGTGGAGAAATTGTGCCTTTACTGGGAGTACACAGTGGAAGTAACAACACATACAATAGCAGAAGTAATAAATATCCAACAACAATAATAGCGAAAGACTGATAGATAAAAAACTGAAGAAGAAGTATATGTAAATGATGCATGATACATATATGTTAATGGAAATAGACAAACAAGTCACAATACTGAATAAAGTACTAAACCGAAGTAAAAAATAAAAACTGATGAGAAACTCCTCAGAATCGCAATCCTCGTCTTGGTCCCATGCTCTCCTGATCCAGTGCAATCAAGAACCTGAAGTAGAAGGGAACTTTCCCTTATCTATACATGCAACAATATTATATGGTTGGGCCTAAAAGCATGACCCAAACAAGGTGTGAGATAAAAATCCCAGCAGGCAACCACTTGAAGATCAGTGCCTAACAGTCTGTGAATGTATGGTAGGTAAAAGTACAGAAACATTCAACAGGAAGGTACTCAGTAGAAAACAATCCACAGTTCCTAGCATATAATTTACATATAGATAAGCAGCCACACAAGAAAGTAGAACAAACAGGTAAGCATCCACATATGCAAATAAAATAAATATGTAACCATCTGGGTAGTTCTCACAGCCTAACGCCTATGGTTCATCCTACAGGCACTATAATCCCTCAGGGAGGCACACATAGTCTCACCCCACTGGTTCATCTAGAGAAATAGAAACTATGGGGAAGCACTCACCGTCAATTCCCCCCATAGTCTCGTATCATACTAATGGTTCACTAGGGAAGCACTCAAAGTCTCATTTCCCATGTGGCCCACATCGAGGAACTACATACTCTCTGAGGAAGAACTCAACTTCAATTCCCCCTATGGTCTAGCATCGTTAAATAAAGACACTCTGGTGAATCCCTTACGTCCATTCTCCCTATAGTATACTAAACTAGGTTCTCATAGACCTATGTAAAATCAACTAGTATCGCATCATGTAATGGCCTAAGTATTGCCAAGAACTACTTGGATAGCATCTACATCATCTCAGCATGGAAGAATAGTCATACTATCCTACAAACTAGGCATGGAACTGGAAATAGCCTAACAAGAAAAAACTAGACCAAACGTTCATAAACAGAAAAACATGCATTGGAAAAGCATCCAAAGAATAGTAAATTAACCAATTCAGAAACAAAAACCTCTACTCAAGCATATTAGCATAGTAGGAAAACAACAAGGGGAAAACTGGAATGACACTATACCCCGTTCAAGGGTATTGGTGGAATTTGAAGAAATACTCATTGAAATTCTACAGAAAGACACAAACCACCTACCTTGAAGGTATTATATTGATATACTTAGACCTCGATGTTTTAATATCCTTGTAATGTCAAATATTGATGAAAACGTCCAAACACTCAACCAATGATAACTTGAGAAATGGGAGTTTTTGGGAAATGATGCTCTTGGAGAAGGAAAAGCATACCACTGCGATTCCAACACAATCGATGACAGTCAAACCGGAGAATGGATGGAGGCTCGGGGGTTCATTGAAGATCCACAGCCATACGAAACCCTCTTGGTCAAAGAAGCGGGATAAGAAGACAGTTCTAGGGTTAAGACGCGACCCTGGTGCGTTTGGTGAAAATAATAAAGTACACAAAATGTAATTTTAGAGTACACGACATGTACTAGGCTTTTCCATACTCCACTTCAGGAGGCCTCCATGTCACCCCTACATGGCCATGTGTGTAGCCATGACACAGCCATCACACTGCCTCTAGCGGCAATGAAGTACACGACATGTACATAGAATGTACACGGTGTGTACATCAATAATTTCCAGAAACTCCTCATTTCTCAAAAAATCTATAAAATGGAAAAACATACCTAAAATAAGGTCTGAGTTCTTACATGAATTGGGATTTTGATCTCATAGTTATTGATTTTGAGAAAAAGGATGTGTTGGTTGACCGTTTTGGTTTTGAATAGTGGGAAAACAAATTAACATTTGGTATTTCTATGAGTGACAACATGCATGTGTTCAAATGGAATGATGTATAGTTGTTGTCATGAATAGATGAGTGTTGGGATGGATATGAGGAGGGTTCTTGCTATGTCACATAAACACACATGTGTGAGTCCTATGGGGTACCATTGGTGAATACGCTAATCATAGAACCGTTTGTTTCAATGGAATATTGTTAAATAAAAACATGATGTCTTGATTAATTTTTTGAGATGTTGTACTTTATGAGTTTCTTTAGAAATATTAATGTTGTGAGATGTTTTGAGTCCAAGAACCCCTCCTATTCAAACCATGTATATGGTATGTGTTTGGTTGGTAAGCTGGGTAGAATGACCGGTTAGAAGTATCTTATGATATCTGCTTTGGGAGACCTTTATCTTGGTTCCCTTCATCTGTTTGGTTCTAGTTTGTGGAATGTGTTGACCAATAGACCATCTTGGTTGGGTCCATGGGTTCTCTCGTTGGATAAGGTACGCCTCCATTAAGGGTTAATGTACAAGTGAAGTGCAACCGATATTGTTTCACTGTTGGAAAATCATCGAGTTGAGAAATATAAGAAATGTTTTATCTTTATTTTTTGATTTAGTCTACAACAATTCATTTCATTGATTTTTGTATCCTCTTTTAGTGGGAGAGTTCTCGTTGAATGTTGAAAGAAACATTAATTTCTTATGTTTCTTGATTCATTGAAGGTGGAAGTTGTTTGGGGTTGTTAGTGTGGATGAGTGTCTCGATGGTATCTAAGAGGGATTATGGGTTCTTCATAGCTTTTTGAAGCATGAGTTCATGGTAAACCACCAGTTTTGGGAATATGGTCATGATAGGCTATTATGGCCACTTTCTGGAATTGTGTGTTGTTTAGGGACTTGGTCTAAGGTATCGTTCCATGTATTGTTTTTTTCTGTCGCAATGGTCATGTTCGGTGACACCCTGTGATAGAATTTGATTGTTTGACTATAAAGATGAAAATTGTGAAATCTTTTTAGGGTCTCTGTTCTGTTGGGAGTATGTCTCCATTGAAAAAATGTCAAAATAATCAATTTCAGAGGATTTTGTTTATATGTGTCCTTTTGTCCTTTTGTTTCTCACCTAAATAAACAAGGTGTGTTGTGTGTGCATCTTCTAAGACCTTGTTTCAAGGAAATGTTGGGTGTGGGTAAAGTGAGTTTGGAATGCTTAATTTCATTGTAAACTTATTGGGGATTATGTTTTATTTGTTTATATCACTGAAAGAAGATGTTTTTTTGGCAGGTGTGTTCTAAAGCCTAACTACAAGGTCAAAGATTCTTCAATAATTTGAGCTCCAGCTATAGGTACAGGAGAAAAGATTGAATGTATTCAGGGGGAATACTCGGGTCACTAAAACCCTTGTAAAAACATTTATCCTTAGTTAGAATGATAGGAAGAGTTTAATCCTCTGGTGTTATCGTCTTTTTCAGTGGTTCATGTTTGGTGGTACATTAGGTGGGACATCATTTCCATGTTGTATCCTCAGTTCATACTTTCCCCTTTGGTTTTGAATCAGTATTTTGAAAATGGTTTGAAGTTTGTCTATATAGGCTGATCAAACGATTTTTAAATGTTTATTAGAGACCATGACCCCAAAACCCATGTATATAGTTGGATCCCCACTATTAGTGCACGTTTTCGAAAACCCTACAGACTGACCATGTGGTCATCCCAAATCGTTAAATTTTGTTCTCTCCTGATACTGACCTAAGCTTCTCGGTTAAGATGGATGGTTCTCATGGTGGGGAGACCCACTATGAGTCTTATATATGTTCTTTTTTAATTGTCAGATGGAAGTCTATACCTTGAACTGGGGAGTCAGTTCAGGTCTCCCCTATTATTGTCATGAATCTGTCTCGGGAAAATTTTTGTTTTCTCTTATGGTGGTGAGGCCATTTGTGTCTCCAATACTTGTAACTCAGATATATCTTTCGTATTGGCCTGGCAGGAGTTAGTATCATTGTGAAATATCTAACAACTAACATATTCATGTGGTAAACATTGTGAAAGGAGAGCTCCCAACAGTTTATTTAATGAAAAGTATGTGTACCCTTGTTCATTGTTGTTGCTTCTCTGGTTAGATTACATGAGTTTTGTTTGTATAGTGTTTTAGGTGTGTCCTTCGGGGGATAAAGTCTGAATTTTCTTGATTATTTTAAGAAATTATTGTATGTTTCGGTTTGTCAGTGTATTTCTTCATTAATTGATCACTAGAGGTGTTTTGACCTTTCGGGGGTAGACCGAACATGGAAAATGAGTAAATTTCTGCTCTATCAGTTGGGTCTGGTTTTTTTTCTTTTGGAATTGTTGTGGGTTTTCGCGTGAAAAAATTATTATGGTGGGGATTATTTTCACATTAATGACCTATTTTTTATAAATTTTTCATTTAATTTCCATCCTTTATTTTTTATGGGTTTTTCCATTCATTTTGAAGGAAATGGTGGGTTTTCAAAATTTGGGCCAAACCATGAGCCCATTTCCAGATTTAATAATAAATTTGATTTATTTTATAATTCATTAATTTTTTATCAATTTACACTCATTACACTTTTAAATTGGAATAACCTGATATATTAAAACTACCGTATCCATTTGGGCTGCATATGAATCCATAATAATAATGGATTTGGGTTTTTTATTATGGTATTGGGCCTGCCCGAAATCTCATTTTATGCCTAAAATATCTTTTTAATTATTTAATATTTCATTCAATTTTTATGTTTCTTCAGTGATTTGAAATCTCACTAGAACCCACATAAAAAAATGTGCACCCCCATTCTCTCCTCCCCCCATTTGGAGATCAATTGAATTGAAAATTTGGGAGAATCTTCTCTAGATTTCCAAAAAAAACCCAGGTTTAAAGTGGTAAATTGATCCTTTCATAACCCCTTCTATTATTACTCTTTTTCTCCCCTTCCAATTCCTACATTACATCCTCAGCCTTATTCGAACATCACTTTAATTTATGGTTGTTTTGAAATTCATATACTACTGTATTTGAGTCATTTTCTCCATGATTTATTTGGGTAAGTGCCTTTATCTTCATTTCATTCCTTATCTTTAGGGTTTCCTCACTCGTTAAGGAATTTTAGAGTGTCAACATGTTAGGGTTCATGCATTGGGTTTGATTTAGTGTCTTTTTAGTAAAATATTATGGTTTAGGGTTCAGTTTCACTTCCATGTGGTGTGGCGGTGGTGGGGTTGAACTTTCGTACCAAGATTCAAGGAATTTGAATCAAAAGGTAGCTGATTCAATGTGTAAGAAATTTTTGTTGAGTTATATTTATTTATTTAGTGGTTTTAATGTTTCACATATGCTGCTTTTGGTGTGAAAACCATTTTTTATGGATCTGCATATGTGTTTAATTTTATAGTTGCATTATGGATCGAAATTGGGTTCTTATCATTGGTGACACATGGGATAATGTATGGGACTATTTTATAACATAGTAAAGTGACTTATTAGTGTTTAAAAGGCCTTAAAATTCTAGTTTTTGAATTCCATAGTTTCATGTTGGCCTTGAAATGGGGTTTTCGAATGGGTTCAAGGTGTAAAACCATGTTGTACTTCTTCAATGTGATTTATGAAAACCTTTGTTTTTCATCTATTCCTTTGTGGTGTTAATTGAGGTATTTTTATAACTCTTGGGGGTAGTTTAATAAATGTTGTTTGGGATGAAAATTCTATTATGTATTTGTATTGCTGTGATTTTTGAATTGAATGAGAGGGTTGAAATGAATTTTGTTTGCGAATCATAATTACACCCCTTGGGTTGGTTTTACGAAAATTGTGAATGTTTCATTTGGATAAAAATAGTTGAAAAATAGATTATATGTACTTTTTGGTGGGTGTGATATCCTAATGTGGGTTTTTCATAGGTATGTTAGTTATTTAATATGTCAAATATTTTTTTGATTGTTTTATAAAGTGCTGAAATGTTGTGACCAATGGAAAGAGATCTACAAAACATGGTTGTGGGATGTTTTGTGAAAGTGTGTTGTGAAAAATGAATTATGTTTATCAAATAAGTATTATATGATATTTTAGTGGACTATTATGAGAGTTATAATGTCTTGTATTGGTTTTAGAAAATTAATTAAGGGATCTATGGAAGTGTTATTGAAATGTGAAAAGTGATGTGGGCTATTTCTAATTTGAGTATGATTTTAAAATGCATTTGATGGAAAATTTGGATTTTGTGACTTATGTGATGTACATGTGTGTTTATTGGTGAACTTGAAATTTGGATATAATATTTTCATGTGAAAAGTATATTTCTTATACTTTTGAACCTGTTTTAGCACAATGGGAAACCCGGGTATCTAGGTGGGTGGACGTGTACTAGTATGCTAGTGAATCTGTGGGGTTCGGCCTCAGTTTCAAATAGAAAGTTTGAAACATACAACACTAAATAAAATATGATGATTATGATTGTGGACCACTAGGTTATGGTAATGTTCCCTACTAGTGGCTTGTGCACGAAAACATATATTGTGACTGTTACTCTCACCGAGATACGAGGAACCTGGGACCCTCAACAAGCGAGCTCATAGGGGTTGTTTCCTATTTGTTTTTCTCATTAGTTACATTTTGATTACTGTAGACATACAATTTGTTTAGATGGAAAATTCAATAGTGTTGAAATTATTTATAAAAGTGTTTATTATTAATGATATCCCACTTGAAAACTTTTTTTTATGTTTCAAATTTAAGAATTTGTAACAACATTTTCTGTTTTTGAAAAATTCAATGCTTTTCTTCTTTTAATGTTTATCACATGGAATCACTTAGTGGTTGTATCCGGATGGGAATTTTCTCACACCCTAATTACACCCTTTGGTGTAATTAGACTTGGTTATTTTTTTGTAGGTTGGGTACAGTTTTGTTCTTGTGGTTCGGCTTTCTTGCAGGTCCTTGGTGGTGAAGTCTTGTGGAAATGGCTTGGGGGCGGTGCCTCTTGTCACAAGGGTTCCTTGGAAGTTTTATTTGGTTTTTTCACTTTTATTAAAGTATTGTTGAGTTGTTTTAAACTTTTTATTATAGTTCTGAATTTATTTAAAAGATTGTTTTGTTTAAAAAAACCAGATTTGTTTTATTGGATTCATTTGTTGATTTAAGTGTATAAACATGAGTAAATCATTCCCAATTATCATTTAATGATGCACGGGCATTTGTTGCAGCCTATGGGGAATGGGAATGTCCATCAAGCCTTGTCATGGGATGGGTTTGGCACCAGTTTCGGTGGAGACCAGATTATGTTTATGATAAGGTAATTACTGCATCATCATTGTGTCATAAATAAATTTAATTATTAAATTTCTAATAATTATACAAAAATACCATTATGTAGAAAATATTTTTAGATTTATAATGTATATATAGAGTCTAATTTATCTTATGTATAAATCTATATTATAAAATTTTAGTTATTAAAATTTTAATTTAACACTTTTAACTCCTCTTTGATTAAAATAATAATAAATATCCTAAACTAATCAAGTGGATCAAAGAAGATCACATTTTACTCATAAGTTCTATTTTGGTCAAAATACACCTATACAATATAATTAGGACATGTGTTATGGTAATTATAATATCATTTTTACATTTAATTACCCTATTTACTTTTAACCATTGTAAATTAAATTCAATAGGTAATATTCACCAAAAATTATTTTTATCTTATTGAAACACGTTTTACATACTGAGGTTAACTGTGTCTCTCATATTTTTGAAATTAAATTAACATAAGTAGTAAAATTAGGTTTTATAGAAATTTTTAAATGTTCCTAGATGGTGGGTAAAAGAAGTTAAAATGTTCAAAAAAATTTATAAATCTATTTTTATTATAAAATGACTCTAATTAATTACATTGACCATATATAGGTATTATGTATATATTTGGATGTAAAATTAATTTAAATAAAATAAATAATTATTTACATAAATAGTATGTTTAAATCAACTGCAGTATGTTTTTTCCTATTAATCAAAAATTAAATTTTGTCAGAAAAATACAAAAAAATTTAGCCTAAGCTTATTTCGATATTCTGAATCCAAAAATAAAGTCCTTTTTGAAAAATTAAATTTATAAAATTTTAAAAAGTGGGTATTACTATTCATAATGGCTAGATTAATTGTTCGTGGTGTGTTAGAACTCAAAGTTTTTTATTATACAAATTATAGTATTATTCAAAGAGAAGAGAACCCTGGATGCATGGGGGTTTACATAATGTTTTGGCCAAAAATTGCACACACCTCTATCTAATGGATATCAAACATACCATTTCTATGTATTGAGAATTATTGCCTTACGAAACTATGATTGTTCATTTTTCATTTACCACCAATATTAGTGGATATTATGATGGAAAATTTATTTATATATATTTAATAGTGTATTTATTTTTCCAAAAATCTTATTAATTTGTTTTAAAAAATCTCTTTATTTTTTATTTGGTGTTAATGTGATAATCTTATTTGGGGAAGTATGGACTAACCCCCCCTCAAAATGATGTGATTCATTCACACACAACATGAAATGTATTAAGGATAGGATTGATAAAATTATATTATATATATATATTTTTGATATACTCATGATAATGTAATATATGTTTATACACATTTAATTTATGTACTTTTTTTCAATATGACAATAAATACAGAAACAACGTTCATGCGTACATACGACTTACCGTCCCCATGAATAGTGTATTACATATTACAAATAGTTATTCAATATATTATTATAATATACATATACTGTAAATAAATGATCGTTATATAATTAATTAAATTTTGTAATCATGATATAATAATAATATCCAATGATATAATAAATTAAGACACACACAGAGAACAATGTGAATAAAACCAAATTGAAACCTTAACATAGGATCATTAATAAGAGGGTAATATAATGTCATTATCAAAAAAAATATGGTATTAGATATAGTAATATGGTTTTTAAAACAAGTATAAAAAATTTATATTTATTATAGAGGTGGTTTTAATGAGTATGATGACAGTCAAGACACGTGGTAAGGGGATTTCATCTCACTTCTAATTTCCTTGAGATTTATGTTTTTTTCACCACCATATGCTTTTGTGTGGTGTATGTACTTAACATCATTGAAATATATTTATATAATACATAATATTATGGGTTTTCACATTTCAATTATATTATCCTTCTTGCATGGGGTTTATGTTTCAAAAGTTAACAAATTGGTTAAAATGTTTTGTCCCAATTTTCCTTCTTTGAGACACATGTTTTTTATGCACATAAACTCTTTTTGAGTTTAATATTATTACACATTACATGTTATATCATGTATATATTTATATTAATGATATCATAAGATTAATTTTATTTCCTTTTCTTAAATGGAGATTATGATCCTAGGTTATCGAGTTTTAAGAATCTATTGAGAAAATCTCATTGCTTTTCGAGATTGTTTATATTTATGCATCCTTTGATAATATATTAGGATGCATATCTCATGAACACTCATGAGATTCCTTCTCCTCTATTTTTACATGATATAATCATGTGTTAGTATAATTTTTTTGACCCTTTGGTACTTATGGTAACGTTTTTATGTAAATCATGAATGTCCCTCTTTGTAGTTGGAAATAAATTTTATTTAAAAACCATGTTTTCAAAAAAGATTTCAAAATATCCATGAAGATAATTTTTAATGAAAAATGTTTGTTAATGTTTTATTGTTTTCAATGATTAATTTATATTTTTTGAATGTTATTTTCTATGAAAATGGGTTTTTGATGGTTTTACATTATAAAAATTAGTTTTAAAATAAGAAAATATATTTTCTTAGAGAAATGTTTATTTAAATATTTTGTAAAATTATTTTCCATATTAGATGAAATAAACCTATGTGAATCATTACTTTCTAGGAAATGATATAGGCATACCATTTATATCCTTTATAGGACTCGGTATACATAATGTGATGGTTTTTTGAAGGTGGTTTCCCTTTTAAGGGTTACAGGTTTATGATACCCTCTTCATTTCATGGGTTATTCATTGATGAAATGGTTATGATAACTATTTATCTTATATTGGTTTTTATTTGTTTAAATATTAATGATACCCATTATTTTAAAGGGTTATTCGTTTATTTTTATAATACCAATATCTTTTTATTGGTAATGATATGATGAAATTTTTAATTATCTTATGGGACATGTTTGGAGTATTTTATTGTGAGATTGGTGGGACCAATATCTACCACAAATGCATTATGTAATGATATATGACTCATGAGTATAAATTTTATGAGTGAACCTGATTGTATGATCATAATGTTATGCATGGACCTGGTATAATTTCTATATTTTTATGTCTATGCTTGGATATATGTTCACAATATTATGATGAACCTAATTACATGTTCCCAATGTTATGAATGGACTTGGTTTCATGTCGTAAATTTAATCCAGGAACTTGATTATATGATTGCAATGTTATGCATGGACCTGGTTTCATGTCCACAAGTATCTCTGTGAACATTATTACATGTTCATAATGTCTTAATTGAACCTAATTACATGTTCAAATGTTACGCATAAACCTGGTTTAATGTTCAAATGATTATGTGTGAACATGATTAAATGTTCAAAATGTTGTGTATGGACCTGGTTTCATGTCCATAAGATAATTTTGGGCCTGATTCAATTTCCTTATCACAATTAGTTAACATGTATCTTGTTATACATGTTCAAAATGTTAAAAACTAAAGTGCATTAAATAAATCCCCTATCTTATTCTTATTTTATTTTTTCATGACTTATTCTCTGAATTCATTATTGATAATTATATTATAGACATAAAATATTTATTATGATGTCTAACATGAAATTTATATTCATAAAATGTTATTCTTAAGTTCCATACCCTACTTGTTCTAGTTTTGCTACACGATTTTCTTTATTTACCCTTTCTGGGCATATGAGATCACCCATTTCTTATGTTTTTCACTAGTTTATGGTTTTAGGTAAAAGTACATAAGGTGTAGATAATTATGGTTGTTGTTGAAAGTAATTCACCATCATATAATATATTTTTTCGAAATTTCCAAAAACATAAAAATATTGTGGTCCATAGACATGAATTTTTCCGTTTCACTGAATATTCATCTAAAATGAAGTAATTTCAATTTATGTAAATTGTGGTTCGCTGTAGGTTTGATAGAGGTAAAGTATTATTTCTTATGTTACCACTAAAATTTCAGTGTCTTGGTTGTGGGAAAATTTTAATTATCCAATTCAATTCCATAACCCAAGAAATAATAAGGATGATATGCGTTAAAACCCTCCAAGACTAATGGAACAAGGAAGAATATATGTGATCAGTACCACAAAAATATGTCATGATAATTAAAGAAAACATATAATCCACTTAAATGTTCTGAATATATTATTTTATTTTGATTCTTGGATCCCTAGTCTAACTAATATGTTTTCTATGATAATTAAATCATCATCTAGATCATTTGATTATATAAGAAAACATCTAGTTTTATTATTTTTCACAATATTAAGTACATAAGAACATTCTTCATATAAATATCATTATTTCATTTATTAGATGAATTTGATATGATTTTTTTAAATTGAATAACTATCTTACCATAGACATCATATTAATCAAAAAAAAATTAGTTGAATCCCATTTCATATTTCAAATCGATCTCTGATCATATATTAGTACAGGGCAGACTATAAACTCACATAGATACATAATTCTATATATGAGTCACTAAACCCAATCATAAGGGATATTTAGATGTATTTATTGGAGAAAAAAATCAATATTTGAGGATAATATATTTTTCCTTGGTTTTTATATTTCAAGTTGCCATATATTTTAGGGTGAGAATATAACTCACCAAAAGTTATGTATTAACATCCATTTAGATAAATAGTATATTTAATATCATGCTCTATATGAAAAAAATATAAAACACAGTGTCCCTTTAAAATATAGATATTATATATTTATTTTATAATATAGCCATTAAATTAGAGGGTATAAATATATGTTCTAGAATTATGAAATATATGTAGAATAGAGAAATAAATTTCATCAATTATTAGTTACCTCTTATAAATCGCATTTTGTTTAAAATTTAAAACAGGTGTCTTCTCTTGTGTTTACCCTAGATGAAGCCCAAGATGAACACCAATAATTATATTGTGAAAAATTAATTTAGTGTGATTAGTTCATGGTAGTGAAAAAAATAAAACCATATGCTTTCTAATTAACCACCTCCGACTTTTTCCACTAAATCTTATATTATCCATAAGTCGTATGTTGAGATCTTGAGGGGTTATATTAGTAGATGTTATTATGATATAAATATGAGATTTTTAGATTGATTAGTTATTTATATTCCATATGTCTTTTATTAATTTTTAAATTGACATAAATAAATGGAACATTTATTTTTAACACAAATTAATTGATAATATTGAATTAGAGTAGATAAATAATTAATAAAATCGATTTATGAAAATATATTTATTTTTACAAAAAAAATACATTCATAAACAGTATGAATTTTATTAAAATATGGTTAAATAATGATTTTATTAAAATATATTAATAATATATACAACAAAATAATTTAATATCCCTTAAAATTTAATTACATGGTAAGAAATAAATTTATTTTATGTTTAGATGATATATTTTATTAAAATTTTTATCTATTTTTCGAGCTTATAATAAAAATAATTTCTATAAATTTTAAACATTTTATCCAATAAAATTATTTTCTTATTTTTAATCATAATTTTAAAATTTTATAATATGGTAAATTTCATTTTATGGCATAAAATTAAGATGTCCATATTAATGATAATTTACATGATAATAGTAAAATGGTTATTTTTAATGAATTACTGTAAAAATATTCTGCAAATTTTTTCTAAATAAAATAAATAAAAAACTTTTAAATTAATAATATATTGTTATTTTAAAAAATATAAAATGATTTATCAACACTAAATTAATTAGTAATTGAAAGGAAAAATATTTAGAATTGATAATATTTAAAAAACATAATTTTACAATTGACAACATTTTCATTATATATTATGTTTATATTATAATGTTAAATACATAAGTCTAGTATTTTAATTTTACAAAATGAAATTAATATTTAGATTTATCTTAAAAATATTATTTCTGAATGAATTTTTTATATTTTTATGAAATTATTTATTATTAGTTGAATAGATCTAAATACATTTTATACAAATACTGTGACCATTATGGAATCAGTAAGGTATATGAAAAACATATAATTTATGAAAAATATATTTCTAGAATGATTATTTTATAAGAATAAATAAACATTTAAAAATATTTAATTTAATTTAAAAACCTATATTAGACATTTTAAATCAGAAGTTATATTTTTTCCCAAAGATGTTTTATTGCATTTTGAATTTATTATTCGATAATTAATTATTAAAATTTTTATAAATTATATTTAATAAAATGGTTTTTATATTTGGAATCATTATGTACAAATTATTTATATTTTTAGACATTAAAAGAAATTACTTTGGTAAAAATTAGTTTCCCTGGAAAAAGTAAAAATGCGTAAAAAGATAAATATATGGGATAATAGTACTAAACATTATAAAAAATTATTCTTTAAATTAGTTCATGAGGACCTTCTCTACTATAACACATCCCATTATCCATTATTCTTCACTTTTAGAGATACTCTATTTGAACTGTACACCTATTGGTACAAATATGTCATTCCTTCTCACATATAGAACAAGATCATTTTATCCAACTTCTAATAAAAGATCTAAACCCTTACATTGAACAAAATCTATCCAAATCACTACCCAAAACACATATAAATATTCTAGATTTTCTGTTCTCCTAAAAGTACCATCGATCAAAGTATTAATCCAATTTTCAATGGAGTTATTCCAAGGAGTATGGTAAATATTCCAAATTTCTCCTTTTCATTTCTATTTGATTATTTACTACTATTATATATTAATTTCTGTTATACCATACTAATATAATAATATAAATATCATTAGTATACTGTATTTCAATTCTATTAGTGGAATAATCATTATTCACCAATCTCTTTATAAAAATGAAAATGCCATCCATTAGTGCATAGAATACCAAATCCAAGACTGTTATTTTGTATTTATCATTAAAACCATAAATAGATGGTATAAATAGCTATTTATTAACCTAATATGATATTAATAAAATGACAACTTTTGTGAAACCATTAATCAATTTCTAATTTCATTCTATTCCATGAAAAAGGGAAATGAAATTCGTTTGTCCACAGAATAATGTATTTAATTTTTTATCACCACACTACATGGATGCCTCAAATGATAAATTTAATTAATTAAAAATAATTTTTTTAGTAATATTTAATGGAAAAATTATATTAATTTTTAACTATATAATAATATAATTTTTTTTTCATGAATGATTACATAAACAAAATAATCACAAATTTAATATTCATGAAGAATATCTAAAATTATCATGGAATGAAATTATAAATTTATAAATAATTATAAAATTAATTAAAGTACCTTTTATAATCTAGGAATAATGAAAATGGTAACATTGAATAGGGACCGACATAAATATTATAAATCATGAATGAAACAACTATGATCGCTATGATATGTTGATGAAGATAAGCTATTACTGTTAAATAATTATATAATAAATTATTTCAATTGAACAATATAGAGAGTAATTGATACGAATATGTATATTAAAGATTTTATTAAGAAGGTTTTTTTATATTGGTTGTTAATGAAACATCATGTAAGTGGATAGAAAAGGTATGTGATTTCATGTCTAAATTTTTATTTACATATATCATATTAACCAAATGTTTTATATTGTGTGGGGTATATAATTTTGTATGAATATAATTTTAGAACCATTATTGAAATTTAAATATTTTACATAATTATTCCAAGTAATTTTTTGAATGGATTTTTATTCCAATGTTACTAAATTCTTATGGTACTTTCATGAAAAAAAATTATTTTCATGAGTCACTATTATTTTTCATTTACTTTTGATTTACAAGTTTATTTTATTATATCATATGATTATAATATATAACTTGTAATCCATACATTTTGGGTAATTAAATCATAAAAACATGTATATATTATTTAATGGAATTACTTCTTCTATTTGGAAGATGACAAGAATAATTCAAATCCTCTCATAATAGGAAATTTTTCTTCCATATTAATATTCAAAAATTCTAAAATTTTCACCTTTACTATTTTTGAATAAAAAAATTCTCAATTTCAAGTGATCAATATGTTTTATTTTTCCTTTTTTATAATGTACTAATTATCACTCTTTTTAATGATGTGGGTATTAATAATGGAATTTTTTATATTGAAAGGGTTTTCCCTTTCAGGATGATATATAATCCTCTCCAATTTTTTGAAAACCCATGTGTAATTGGTGTTGATTATTTATTGGTGTTTATTATTATTTAATTTTAAAAAAATCAAGATAATTTTTCACGAATTTTCTTTTGGGAAGTTATTCATATCTTCATCTAATTATTACAGTGTTTATAAATGGATAATTAAAAAAACAATTCAGTTTCATTTCCATTTTACTCTTTAATTCAAAAAGATCTAACTCAGGTGGAATTATGTTCTATAAATAAATTTCAAATTTCATATATGAAATTCATTTTTGACATAATTGAGTTTTATGAATGAAATGATGTTATTTATTGAGCCATTTTAGGTAATACTATTTGTAAAGGCAATAATCCTTTTTTTTCAATGGTTTTCTTATGATAATATGAATGATTAATTTTATAGGAAATAATATGAATTTCCTTTAATGAGTGGGGTTATATGTCCCCCTCTAATGAATTATTTAGGGTTTTTTATATCATATTATATTTGAGAATAGAGATTTACTTATTTTTTCACAATATAAATTGTGGAAATACATGGATTTGGTCACAAGATTAAGGGTAATAATGATAGGGTTTACTCACATTTTGATGTTTCTATATGAATATTTTTATACAATAGTTATTTTTCATTCTATATTTCTATTAAATTCTACATTTTTATGTTATATTCTTTTGATTATTTGTCATAGGTCATTTTTATTATCTCTTTATTGCATAATCTTATGACATGGTATATTTTTATTCATTTGAGATTACAATTAATTCTAACTTGACTTATAGATAACTATATTTATTCCATGATTCTTTTAATCATACATTTCTCTTATTCAATTGTTTTTTTATATTCATATGACATACCCTTGATTATATATTTATATTTTTTAATAAAATTATGAATTTGAACTCCCCCTTTTTATGTTTCCATTCTCTATGTTATGATGATGAATATAACTTATGATAAGTAGAGAAGACATTGTTGTATAGAAAAATTATAGTGAAACCTTCACAATTATTATAAAATAATTTTCCTATGTCTCTGATCCTCAAAGATACTAAATACTTTATTTTTGTTATTTTTTGATTATTTGTGATATTTAATGTTTATATTATTGAAATTATCTAAAATACTGATAAGTTTATATTATGTGACCTCACTAAAGGAAAATATTCAATGTGTGATATATAATTTCATATAAAACTTAATCATGTAGATAAGAGCGGTAATCTAGGAATACAATTTAAATGGAACATTTTAATTCCAAATTTATCAACATCAAAATTAATTTGATGAATTTATGTCAATGAAACTAGGAAAGAATACAAATTTATTCAAGTGAGGTATATTGAAATGTATCACATATATATGATAATTTTTGTGTAAAACCAGATTATGTATAAATTCAAATAGATTTAAATCACAAAGGGACCCCTAAAAACCAACCACTAAAAAATAGGTATACTCCAACCAAATTGAACAATTTTTTATGTGTAATTAAACCTTAATTTTTCGAGATAATATTCAATCCATGTAGGCGGGCTTCAAAGAATCTATATACATACTCATGTTTTTTCTAATTTAGACCATCAATCCATTGGGTATCACTATGTTCAACCATTAATGAATCATATTTTATTTTATAAATCTATAAACTTTTATTTTAATGGGGTATTTTGTAATGCCTCGGCCCCTTAATCCTAGATCTGGTGCATCATTTTTTTACATTGCCATGATTATAGGGAATAAAATACGGATGTATGGTTACATTTTGCATTCTTGGAAAACTAGATTGCAGACATGACACTATTATAACCTTAGGATGAAAAAATAAGAACATGATACATTATAAAATGAAATAAACTAAATCCCAAAACACTTATTCATATATTAATTCTTCATAACCTAGGTAATGGAAACATGATAAAGGTGACATCAAATTCTCTGTAAGGGCATGTAAAAAGGAAAAAATACTGAATCAATAAAGAAGAAATTAACTTATAAATGAAAATAAATGATAATAAAAGACATTAGGATAACTATATAAGGTAATATAAATATGGGAAGGTAATAAACTAAAACTCATTAAATAAAAATAAATAAACTGGGAACAAAATGTATCCATATATATGTCGACTTAAAATCTCAGGGATGAATAATAAATGAATCTTAATGATGAAAATGGTTTATTATTATATACCGTGTTTACAAAGAACATGAAATAATTACCATCAGAACCATTCACAAGAAGGATTAACTATTAGTTAAAACAATTTATTTTTTCATCTATTTCATCTCATGAGACTACTAATGCATCCTGCGGCCTTTATGAACTGTTCCCAATCTCATAGGGCTCACCTTAAATAGTTCCCAACATGTGACATAAATGTTTATTAGCCCCTAAAAGAGGATAATATTTATTGTTTATAATATAATATTCATGTTCTTTATTAATCATATACACCATTATTAGTGCATTTTACACTTTGAACATTATTTCACATTATGATTGTAATTCCTTCTTTAAATGCACTATTACATGGTACCTTCATGAACATATCCAAAAACACATAATGGTCTTGATTTTATGTTTATATTTTATTTTCATGTCTCCCATGATATAAGGAACAATTCATTATTTTGGAGCACTTGTAGATTCAATTTGGAAAACCACCAAAGTGGGCTTTGAACCAACCACATTCTGGGCGAAGTAATTTGGACAGCAGCCTAATAAAAATACTGTAGAGGACATAATGAAGCCCAATGATTCTAAAAATATAAAAGAAGATATGTAATATTATTTGAAACATTTCATTTAACAGTGGCCCAAGATAACTCAGAGTTTTGAGTGGTGTTTGATGTGGCCCAAGTAGATGACGAAATTCTAGGCCTGATTCTGAGGCCGTGAAAAAAATACCACTATTTATATCATATCTCTTGAACCGAATATTATTTTGTGATGAAACTTTACAAGATTTGAGAGGGAATACGGGGATATATTTTCTCTTTATATGGACCACTATAAATAGTTCATCTAGAAGGTCCTTTCTGTACGTCTTTACGGTAGATGCAAGATGAATTCCATTTCGGGGGAAGAGTGGAAAAGTCACATCTCCATTAATGTCCCACCACCCTTTCACCCAAAAAATTAATTAAAGGCACATGGGATGATAGGGGATCTTCCAAAGACTTAAAAAATGCCTATTTAAGGTAGTAGTGGTAGAGGATTTGAGGGATCTTGGAGCTTTGTTTGGATTGTAATGTTATTATTCCAAATTGACATTGTAGCATTTTTCCTTATCATGTAAGTTGTTCGAATCACCTTAGTTTTCAATATATGTTATTTTTCATCTCTTTTTCTTTTTATATTAATATAACCTTGATACCGTTGCCTCATGGTGTGAACGTTTTCACACCAAACATTGAGTTTTTGTTCACACACCGGCGGAGTGATCATTTTGTTGTTGTTTTTTACTTCTTCAATTCCACCCTTGTAAGTCTACTTCCCGCTTCCATTGAAAGACATGTTATCAATGGATGGATAACTATTTTATGGTTTGATCAAAGGGAGTATCAAGGATATGGATTGTATGTTTTTATCATGCTCTAAAGGTTATTAATTTATTTTATTTGAGTTTCTTTCATTCAGTGATTTTCTCTCTCCCTCTTACTTATTGAATTTATTCTCCCCACTTTTTTGTGCTAAGTAGATCCTTTACCTTGGAGTGATCATGAAAATGATCCTACAAGATTATAGATTTTTCTCATGTGTTTGTGGTTGTGTTTAATCAGTAATTGATGTGGGTAGTTTTAATTCATTTCATTAATCCCTCTCGAGTTAATGAAATTGAAATCGTAAAAAAATAAATTCATCCAATCCACCCCAAGCAATAACCTAGGATCAACTCATATTCTCATAAATTTAATTAACATAGATATCACAGTCCTCTTTTAAAACCCATCTAAAATCATCCCAATTTAGCCACTTCATATCCCAAAATACATCTCTTTATATTATTTGTCTAAAGGTTCTTTTTAGGTATTTGAGGATTTGATAACCCATGCTACACTACAAGAGACCGCTTGACCCTTAAAACATGGGTAAATTTGGGTGAAACCAAATTTTGGTGTCTTTTCCAGGGACCAAGTAATTTCATTAGAGAGAAAACCTTCTTTTATTACCCCAATTCTTCTATTCTCACCCAAATTCTATTATCTTTTCCCTTTCTACCTTTTTTCTTTTGGTGCATGTCCACCTACACCCGTGATAACTCAAATAGATTAGTTAGGGTGGAAAATCCTAGGATATGGGAGTCATGTTCATCTAAGGGATTGTTTATATTTGATCAAAATATTCTTGAAACTCTAAATTCACCAATTAAAACAAGTCCAGTGGAGGGTATTCAATGAAATCAAACAGTAAACCCTGTGGGTGATCAAATGGGGAACCCAAACCAAGAAGCTCCAAACATAGGGAATGTGGTTGATCAAAGCATGAATGACTACCTCACTCTAACATGGACCAATGCCCCCTCATGCATTAGACACAATTCCTTAGGATATGCCTACTACATCATTAAACCCCATCTCTAAAACCACCTTCCAAAATTCCATGGAATGGAGTCTGAGATGTCTTTCCTTCACATTAACGAGTTCAATGATATTGTAGAAACCATGTGTCCCCTACATATACTTGAATCTGCTAAAATGAGGTTATTTCCCTTTTCATTAAAGGATATAGATAAAAATTGGATAATAAATTTGTGACCATCATCCATTAACTCTTGAGACCAATTAAAATGGGAATTTTACAAAAAATACTTTCCCCACCACAAAACAATATATCATTAAAAGATAATCCAAATGTTTTTTGAAAAATAGGGAGATTCATTCTATGAAACATGAGAGAGATTCAAAGACACCCTAAACATGGTTTAACGCCATGGTTTTCCTATTCCTGAACAAGTGATAATTTTCTATGAAGGTTTGGGCTCGAGGAACAAACAATTCATTGACATGATGTGTAATGGTACATTTAAAAACAAATCCCCAAATGATGCTTATGAGTATCTATAAATCCTTTCTGAACAAAACCAAACATGGGGAACATCACCTTATTCTGATAATCCACAATGAACTATGAGAATGCATACCCTTAGAGAAGTGGAAATACTCAGGGATAAACTCTCAACACTCACTGGGAAGGTTGAAGAGATAGTGTCATGTACGTAATCTATTTTAGGGTTATTTTAAATTTATTTTCCACTCATGATTTTTTTGGTGGTTTCCAAAGGTTTTATAGAAAATAGGTGAGTTTTCATGAATTGGGCCAAACTGCGAGCTGAATTCAAGATTTAAAAAAATTAATTTTGTTTCATTTATAAATTTTTCAATTTTTAATATTTTTGACTCATTCTTACGCCTAATTGTTTTCCCCTGATATAGTAACCCCAAATTTAAAATTTGGGGCTTTTATAAATCCATAAGCATGGGGGATATTCGTTTTTATTTGAGAATTGGGCCAACCTGAAGGCCCATTTTCCAGTTTTAAATTGTTTCATTAATTTATTAATATCTTATTCATTAAAATGGATTCTTAGGTAATTTCACCTCCCTCTCGACCCTAAGAATCCCAGGCACGCTCCCATTGCCTTTCCCTCCACTTTGGAGATCTATTGCATCGTGATTTGGTGCTGACATTCTTGGGGTTTCTAAAATTGGGTAGATTTGAGGAGGTAAGTTCATTCCATCATAAATCTATCAATTCTTACTCTTTTTCCCCCATTCCAATTCCTACATTATCTAATAATCCCTGTTCGAACATCCATTGAATGGCTGGTTATTTTTAAATTAATATTATGGTAGAGTTTAGGTCGTTTTCCTCAAGATTATTTTGGGTAATGTTTCTCTTTTCAATTCTTCTCTTCTCCTTAGGGTCTCCACCCTATCTCAAGAGTTTATAGAATTTCCAGAACATAGGGTTCGAACATATGGTCTTATTTGGTATCTTTTGGGTCAATTTTTTGGGGTATAGGTCTGGATTTATATTCCGTGATGTGCGGCAGTGGTGCAGTTGATGTTTCGCACCATGTTTTGAGGGTTTCGGCATAAAAGGTAGGTGATTCCATGTGTAATCATTTCTAGATGAGTTAGTTTGCTTGAATTACTTATTATGCATTTACTAATATGCTGTGTGTTGTGCGGGAACTTCTTATTTTGTATTTGGTAAAGAATTTGTTTTTACAGTTTCATTTTAGTTTAAAAAATTGCGTGTTTTACATGTGCAACCCTTTGGGTATTATTTGGGTGTGTTTTATAACATATGAAATTGGTTTAATAAATCTTGTTTGGGCTGAAAATTCTGATTTGGTAGGGTATTGGTGTTCCATTAGGTTTTAAAGAGGTTTCATTTAATGGGTTTAAGGTGTAAGGACTTATTGTACTTCTTGAAAGTGATTTTGTTAACGTGTTCTTTTCATGTGGATCTTTTGTGGTATTGTTTGAGGTGTTTTTATAACACATGGGGGTAGTTTAATAAATGTTTTTGGGGATGAAAATTATGTTTTGAATTTGTATTGGTGTGATTTTGTCCTTGAAATATGGTTTTGAAATGAGTTTTTTTTGTGAAAAGATTTGGTACACTCTTTAGAATTGTTTTATGAATGTTTTGAATGGTTTAATGATTTATGTAAGATGTGAAATCATATTGGAAAACTGTTTTGGATTGTTTATACTTTCAAATGGACCATTATAAATGTTAATAGTTCTGTTATGTTATGTGTATCCTCTTGGAAATGTTTTATAAAAATGTTTAATGGATTTACTAAAATGTGAAAGAGGTGTGAACGTGATATGGGCTGTTTGTGTGAGTGCGATGTGAAAAGTTGATTTTTGTTTATAAAAATGGTTTTAAGAAACATGTGAGTGGGCTGTTATGTGATGTTTAGTATATTTTTAGGTATTTTATAAAATTGTTAAAGGATGTGTTGGATTGTGAAAGTTATGCAAAAAGTGTTGTGGGCTATTTTGGTGTGGGTTTGATTTCAAAATGCATTTGAATGAAAAGTGGAATTTTGTGACTTGTGTTGTGTACATGTGGAATTTTTGGTGAATTTATGATATGGAAATGATATTTTCATGTGAAATGTATATTCATTGACTTTTTGAAATTGTTTGAGCACAAAGGGAAAACCCAGGTATCTAGGTGGGTGGACATGTGCTAGTATGCTAGTGATCCCGTTGGGTTTGGCCTCAGTTTCACTTAGCAAGATTGACACTTAAAACTCTAACTAAACTAAGATGATGATGATTGGGGACCACTAGGTTATGGGTATGTTCCCTAATAGTGGCTCGTGAACGAGAATGAATATTTGTGATGGTTACTCTCACCTAGATACGAGGTACTTGGGACCCACAGCTAGCTAGTGCCTAGGGGTTATTTCCAATTGCTTGTGCTCACTGGATATTTTGTTCTTACAGTCCGCATACGGTAAATTTTGTTGGAAAATTCAGTAGCTTTGGTGTTTATTTTAAAAAGTGTTAATCCTTTAAAATAGCCCACTTGAAAACTGTTCTTATTCAAAGTTGCAGCTTTTAGAAATTGTAACTAGTTTTTCATGTTTTTGAAAACTTACATGCTTTTCATCTTTAAATTCTTGTTATATGGAATATCTTAGTGGTGGAATCCTATTGGTATTTGGATCACACCCTACTTACACCCTTGGGTGTAAGTATACTTGGTTATTTTTTTGTCGCAGGTTTGGGTATAACTTTTGTGCCAACAGTTCGGGTTTCCACCGCTCATTCATGATACGGTGTTGTGGAGATGGCTTGATGAAGATGCCTCTTGCCATGTTGAGGTTCTTGGGCTGTCTTCTCTTGGTTTTGTACCTTTGTAATGATCTTTAAAAATTGTTTAAAATTGTTCAATTTAGTTCTAAATTCATTAAAAAGATGTTTCGGTTTGAAAAATCTAGATTTGGTTTCTTGGATTCATTTGATGTTTCAAGTATAAAAACTCGGGTAAATCATTCCCAATTTTCTGTTTTTGATACCCAGGCACTTGTGCCGGCCCGTGGGGATCGGGAACGCCCTTCGGGACTTGCCATGGACCGGGTCGGGTGCCGATTTTGAAGGTGACCAGATTCGGTTTGTGACAAAATGGTATCAGAGGAGGTTCGCTCCATTTGAGTCATGTTATTTGGGAAATAGTCAGGATAGTATAGAGTTATGATTGTTGGGACATGGAATTCTGGTTATGGGTAGTGTGATTGATCACCACACCTCATTTCAGGATTCAACTCGCCAGGGGAAGTTGGGATTTGTTCTATATCTTTTGGTTTTATTGGTTTGATGATGATTAGGGGAAATGAAAATAGAGTTGGGTTAATGGTCTCAATGAGCTCGCAGGGTCTGGCAAGCCATGTGGAGCTTGGGATATTTCCTAGAACACTGTCAGTGATAGTGAAGTGATTGGAATATGGCCGCCAACCATATGTCCAAGTCACCCACTGAAACTAGTTTCCTCTCGCATTTTCTTGTGTTCTTTAGTTTTGAAATCTTGGAACTTTGTTTTTAAAGTGACTTGGTTTTAAGAAGTGTAATGTTTTGTGAAATTATTTTCAAATAAATATGGCATGGTATGATTTATGAAATTTTGGAACTGAATATTCAGAATTATTTTGAAATAGAAAATGGTGTGATTACACCTCTTTTGAAGGCAGAAACTGTATTGAAGTTGGTTTTGAAAAGTGTTTCCAATAGAGTTTTCTAAAAAACCAAAGAGTGTTTTAATGGGATGAGATGTTTTGAAATTGTTGTGAATATATTAAAAGTGAGTTATTTTCTAAATGGTTGTGCATTTATGAAATGTTTTGTAAGATGTGAGTTGTAATTTGATCTCATGGTTAGCAGTTTTGAGAAAAAGGATGTGTTGGTTGACCATTTTGGTTTTGAAAAGTGGAAAGAATTTTTGTTTTAACCTTTGGTATTTTCATGAGAAACCACATGCATGGGGTTATATGGGAAGAGGGATGGTTGATGACATGACTGGATGAGTGTCGGGATGGATATGAGGAGGGTGCCTGGTGTGGCATAGAAACATGCATGTGTAAGGCCCATGGAGTACCATTGGTGGATGCGCTAACCGCTGAACCATTTGTTTTCAAAGAAATGTTTTTAAATAAAACAAAACATGATTTCTTGATGATTTTTTTTGGGATGGTGTATATTATGTGTTTTCGGAAAATGTTGATGTTGTGGGATGTTTTGAGTCCAAGAACCCCTCCTGTTTGAACTGTGTTTTGGGTTTGGGTTTGGTCAGTAAGTTGTGTTGTAGGGACGGTTAGTGGTCACTTTTGAAAAATGTTTCAGGACACCTTTATGATGGTTCCCTACATGTGTTTGGATCTGGTTTGTGGTATATCTTGACCAATGTACTATCTTGGTTGGGTCCTTGGGTTCAATCATTGGATAAGGTACACCCCCATTAAAGTTTAGTGCACAATTGAAGTGCAACCCTGATTGTTTCGCCGTTTGAAGACCCTCCAGTTGATCAATATAAGGAATATTTTTCTTGAGATTTCTAGATTGAGTCTACACCCATTCCTTTCATTGATTTTTAGATCCTCTTATAACCGGAGAGTGGTCTTGGAAGGTTGGAAGAGACCTTAGTTTCTTAAGTTTCTTGATTCGTCGAAGGTGGATATGGTCTAGGGTTGATAGTGTGGATGATTGTCTCGATGGTGTCTAAGAGGGCCTTTGGGTTCTTCAAAGTTTCTTTGAATCATGAGTTCATGTTAAACCACTGGTGTAGAAAATATGGTCATGATAGGATATTGTGTCCACTTTCTATAATTGTGTGCTGTTTGGGGATGTTGTATAAGGTCCCTCTCCATGAATTGTTTATATCAGTTGAAATGGTCATGTTTGGTGATGCCTTATGATTTCATGTACTCGATTGACTATATAGGTGATAGTAGTGAAATCCTCTGAGAGTCCTTGTTCTGTTGGGCAAATGTATCCCTTGGAAAAACTTCAAAATCATCTATTTTAGAGGAATGTGAGTGTAGGTGTTATTTACTTATATTGTTTCTCACCCAAGAAACAAGTTGTGATGTGTGTGTATCTTCTTAGTCCTTGTTTCAGTGAAATATTGGGATAAGGTAAAGTGAGTTTGGAATGTGTTATGTCTAGAAAACTGATTTGGGACTGCGGTGTAGTTTTTGGTGGCACTGAAAAGAAGAATTCTCATTCAGTGGGTTTCCAAATATTAACTACGAGGACGAAGATGCTTCATTCATTTGAGCTCCAGCCATAGGTCTCAGAGAAAAGTTGGCTCATAGTCATGGGAAATCCCAGGGCCATTTAAACCCTTGTACAAAGTCCTATCCTTAGTATGAAAGATGGGAATAGTTCAAACCTATGGTTTCGTCATGGTTGAGCACATAGTTTTTGCACATTTAGTAGTGGCCATGTGCTAGGAAGCCATGTAGAAAGAATTATATTCATAGTTAGTGCAAAGTTTCCCAAACCATGCAGACTAATCCTGTGCCCTTCCTAAATCTTTAATTTCTTTTTGGGTCTTTATGTGTCGGCCCATGCTGGTTGGTTAAGATGGTCAGTTCTTATGGTGGGGATACCCACTATGATTCTCATGAATGTTCCTTCATAAACATTTAATGGAAGTATATCCCTTGTAATAGAGAGTATGTTTGGGCCTCCCACTATTAGTGTCTGGATTCGGTCTCGGGAAAACAATTTAAGTTGTCTCTTATGGTGGGGAACCCATTTGTGTCTCTTCATACGAGTAACTCATATTTTTTATCCTTGGACTTGTCTGGGAAGTAGGTATTATCATTCGAAGATATCTAACTACCTACATATTCATTTGGTAAACATTGATATTGGAGAGTTTCCAATGGTTTACTTATAGTAGGGAAGTGTAACCTTGTTCAATGTTGTTGTTTTTTTTTGGGTAAATTGATTGAGTATTGTTCATATTGTGTTTGAGGAGTTTTCATTTGGGATAAAGCCTGAATGTACTTGATTGTTTCAGGAAAGTGTTGTACGTTTGGTTTGTGAGAGTATTCCTTCCATCATTGATCACTGGAGGTGTTTTGACCTTTGGGGGTGAAACCTGGCAAGGGTGTACCTATTGGTTTCTCAGTTGGGTTTAGTTGTTGCTTTGACCTTGTTGTGACTTTCCGGGGTGGAAAGTTTTCAAGGTGGGGAGAATTGTCACGTACATAACCTATTTTAGGGTTATTTTTAATTTATTTTCCACTCATGATTTGTTTTCGTGGTATCCAAAGGTTTTATTGAGAATAGGTGAGTTTTCATGAATTGGGCCAAACTGCGAGCCCAATTCCAGATTTTAAAAAATAAATTTTGTTTCATTTATAAATTTTTCAATTTTTAATATTTTTGACTCATTCCTACTCGTAATTGTTCTCCCCTGATATAGTAACCCCACATTTAAATTTAGGGTCTTTATAAATCCATAAGCATGGGGGATATTCGTTTTTATTTGAGAATTGGGCCAACCCAAAGGCCCATTTTCCAGTTTTAAATTGTTTCATTAATTTATTAATATCATATTCATTAAAATGGATTCTTTGGTGATTACACCTCCCTCTCGACCCTAAGAAGCCCAGGCGCGCTCCCATTTCCTTTCCCCCCACTTTGGAGATCTATTGCATCGCGATTTGGTGCTGACATGCTTGGGGTTTCTAAAATCGGGCAGATTTGAGGAGGTAAGTTCATTCCATCATAACTCAATAAATTATTACTCTATTACCCCCATTCCAATTCCCACATTATCTAATAATCCCTGTTCGAACTTCCCTTGAATGGTTGGATATTTTTAAATTCATATTCGGGTAGAGTTTAGGTCGTTTTCTTCAAGATTATTTTGGGTAATGTTTCTCTTTTCAATTCTTCTCTTCTCCTTAGGGTTTCCACCCTATCTCAAGAGTTTATAGAATGTCCAGAACATAGGGTTAGAACATATGGTCTTATTCGGTATCTTTCGGGTCAATTTTTGGTGTTATAGGTCTGGATATATATTCCTTGATGTGCGGCAGTGGTGCGGTTGATGTTTCGCACCATGTTTTGAGGGTTTCAGCATAAAAGGTAGGTGATTCCATGTGTAATCATTTCTAGATGAGTTAGTTTGCTTGAATTACTTATTATGCATTTATTAATATGCTGTGTGTTGTGCGAGAACTGTTTATTTTGTATTTGGTAAAGCATTTGTTTTTACAGTTTCATTTTAGTTTAAAAAATTGGGTGTTTTACATGTGCAACCCTTTGGTATTGTTTGGGTGTGTTTTATAACATATGAAATTGGTGTAATAAATCTTGTTTGGGCTGAAAATTCTTATTTGGTAGGGTATTGGTTTTTCATTAGTTTTCAAAGAGGTTTCTTTTAATGGGTTTAAGGTGTAAGGCCTTGTTGTACTTCTTGAAAGTGATTTTGAAAACGTGTTCTTTTCATGTGGATCTTTTGTGGTATTGTTTGAGGTGTTTTTATAACACTTGGGGGTAGTTTAATAAATGTTTTTGGGGATGAAAATTATGTTTTGAATTTGTATTGGTGTAATTTTTTCCTTGAAATATGTTTTTGAAATGTGTTTTTTTGTGAAAAGATTTGGTACACTCTTTAGAATTGTTTTATGAAAGTTTTGAATGGTTTAATGATTTATGTAAGATGTGAAACCATATTGGAAAACTGTTTTGGATTGTTTATACTTTCAAATGGACCATTTTAAATGTTAATAGTTCTGTAATGTTATGTGTATCCTCTTGGAAATTTTTTATAAAAATGTTTAAAGGATTTACTAAAATGTGAAAGAGGTGTGAACGTGATATGGGCTGTTTGTGTGAGTGCGATGTGAAAAGTGGATTTTTGTTTATAAAAAGGTTTTTAAGAAACATGTGAGTGGGATGTTATGTGATGTTTAGTATATTTTTAGGTATTTTATAAAATTGTTAAAGGATGTGTTGGATTGTGAAAGTTATGCAAAAAGTGTTGTGGGCTATTTTGGTGTGGGTTTGATTTCAAAATGCATTTGAATGAAAAGTGGACTTTTGTGACTTGTGTTGAATACATGTGGGATTTTGGTGAATTTATGATATGGAAATGATATTTTCATGTGAAATGTATATTCATTGACTTGTGGAAATTGTTTGAGCACAAAGGGAAAACCAGGATATCTAGGTGGGTGGACATGTGCTAGTATGCTAGTGACCCTGTGGGGTTTGGCCTCAGTTTCACTTACCAAGATTGTCACTTACAACTATAACTAAACTAATATGATGATTATTGGGGACCACTAGGTTATGGGTATGTTCCCTACTAGTGGCTCGTGCATGAGAACGAATATTTGTGATGGTTACTCTCACCGAGATACGAGGTACCTGGGACCCACAACTAGCTAGTGCCTAGGGGTTATTTCCCATTGCTTGTGCTCACTGGATATTTTGTGCTTACCGTCATCACACGGTACATTTTGGTGGATAATTCAGTTGCTTTGGTGTTTATTTTAAAAAGTTTTAATCCTTTAAAACAGCCCACTTGAAAACTGTTCTTATTCAAAGTTGCATCTTTTAGAAATTGTAACTAGCTTTTCATGTTTTTGAAAACTTGAATGCTTTTCATATTTAAATGCTTATTATATGGAATCTCTTAGTGGTGGTATACTATTGGGATTTTTCTCACACCCTAATTACACCCTTGGGTGTAATTAGACTTGGTTATTTTGTTGTCGTAGGTTTGGGTATAACTTTTGTGCCAACAGTTCGGGTTTCCACCGGTCATTCATGATGCGGTGTTGTGGAGATGGCTTGAGGAAGATGCCTCTTGCCATGTTGAGGTTCTGGGGCTGTATTTTCATGGGTTTGTACCTTTGTAATGATCTTTAAACATTGTTTAAAATTGTTCAATTCTGTTCTGAATTCATTAAAAAGATGTTTCGGTTTGAAAATTCCAGATTTGGTTTCTTGGATTCATTTGATGTTTCAAGTATAAAAACTCGGGTAAATCATTCCCAGTTTTCAGTTTTTGATACCTGGGCACTTGTGCCAGCCCGTGGGGATCGGGAACGCCCTTCGGGACTTGCCATGGACCGGGTCGGGTGCCGATTTTGAAGGCGACCAGATTCGGTTCGTGACAGATAGACCTCAGAAAAAGCCATGAAATATAAATTGTAGACCCTCTTTGCACAATTTGTGAAAAACATGAACACAAAACAGACAACTGCCCAACCGTTCCATCTATCAAGGATGTTGTTCTAGGAGGACCACCTACTGATTTCAATGCCCTAAAATTTCAAAATCCCCAATACCATAACACATTCAACCCAAGATATAATGACCACCCATGTTTCCACTGGAGAGATAACCAACAACGTAGACAACCAAAAGGACAAAATACGTACCCCCAACAGAACTACAAAACCCATAAACTATTCCAAACCCAACCTATACAATACCAACAACCATAATTCCATATTCAACAAACCGTCCCACCTCCAAAATATCCCCCCATGATAAACCAATCTTATCTAGCACGAACCCAAACTGTTCCACAAAGCCTACTAGAACAACTGTGTAAACAAATTGAGAGGATGAACTTGGAAGTCTCTTCCCTTAAACAAGAACTTCAAACCATCAAAACTGGAAAGGAACCCATGCCTAACTAGGTAGTACCATCCTCAACTTCAAGGGGAGATTCAAGTGGTACTCAAACAACTCATGAACAAATAATGTATGTGATTGTTTTAAGATGTGAGAAATCAATTAAAAAACCTGAAAAAATAAGTCAGAAACCATGTGAAGCATCAAAGTCTTATGAAAATTCAAATGTACCACAAGATCAAACTGAGCAAACTGATAACAATGTGAATCAAAATACTTTTCAACAATGAACCCCACAACTTGCAACATTTCCTCAACATATGAGGGGGAAAACCAAGCCTGAATTGTGGAAAAAATTGAGGGAAATCTTCCCATATGTCATGTTGATCATTCCCCTTCTCGATGCCACCCAAACCATACCTACCAACTCAAAGTACCTCAATTACAAGTGAAATTTTACATAAAAATTTTCAAATAAAAACCAAGACCTTTTGGCTGCTAATGTGAGTACCACCATTATAGGGACAATTCCTCCTAAGTTTAAAGACCCAGGTTTCCCTTACATCAATGTTGAACTTGGAGATAGAAATGTTTTCAAGGCCTTGTGTAACCTAGGTGATTGTCTCAATCTCATCACATATGATGTGTACTACCAGTTTGGCCTAGAAGATCTCCAACCCACATCTATCACACTTCAACATACTGATCGTAGAATTAGGGTTCCAAAGGGGATTTTAAAGGACATTCTGTTGAAGGTCGAAAACAGAATCTACCCTGCTGAATTCATTATCCTTGACTACCATCCAAACATAGAAAATAAGGAACAAAACCCAATCATCATTGGTCGTTATTTCCTTAAAAAAATAAACTCTTTTATCTGAGTATGAAATGGGAACATGACCATCACATTTGGAAACATGAGTCTATACTTGAAAATCTATAATTCATGCTCACAAATAGGGGATGATGAGTAAATTAACGATGTAACCATGATAGGAAGCATTTATAATGAATCTAAACACATCAAGGAATATTTGATGGATGTTTATGTCAGGATGAGATTTATTTACTTTTTTCACATGAAGGATGTTTATCTCCTTGGATTGAATCGTTTTCAAATTACTCTTATGATGAAGTCTTAAGTCCAAAAATCAGTGAAAACTTTCAGGAAACCACATTCATGGAGACCAATCAATCTTCATTCCCTAAATCTGATCAAACCAATCTTGAAGATGAAACTTCTATATGTGGGTAATCAATCCTATCTGAAACTCTAAAAAAAGAAATTGATATTGATCCAATGTCACAATATTCTGCTGAAATTTTGAACCAACCTGATCTTGAATTGAAGGAACTTGTTGCTGCACTAATTTTTTCCTTCCTAGGGGACAATCAAGCACATATTATTTTCATTTCTTCTTATATTGAAGCCAATCATGATAGGACGCTTTTAGATGTCCTTAAGAAACATAAGAAAGACATTGGTTGGACCCTGTCTGATATTCCTGGGATTAACACACTTATTGGGACTCATAGGATTGTTCTGGAATTTGATTCAATGCCATGTATTCAACCTCAAAGGTGACTGAATCCTAATCTCATGGAGGAAGTAAGGATGTAACTTCTGAAATTCTTAAATCTGGTATCATATATCCCATAGCTGAGAGTGAGTGGGTCATCCCATTCCAAGTGGTTCCCAAGAAGGCAGGAATCACAGTGATATCCAATAAGGATGGAGAGATTCTTCCAACTAGGGCGAGTAGTGGATGGAGGGTATGCATTGACTATAGGAAACTACACTCATTCACCAAGAAGAACCATTTCCCCTTACCATTAATTGACCAAGTCCTTGAGAGAGTGGAAGGTCATTACTTCTACTGTTTCTTAGATGGGTACTCAGGGTATAATATAATTGAGGTCTCTTTAGAGGATCAAGGGAAGACTACATTCACATATTCATTCGACAAATTTTCTTTCAAACACATGCCCTTTGGGTTAGGCAATTACCCATGAACCTTCCAGCGGTGCATGATGGGAATATTCTCAGACATGGTAGGGGATTTTCTTGAGGACTTCATGGATACCTTCTCTGTGTTTGTGGATACATTTGAGGGATGTATAAGGAATGTGGAGAGAGTCTTGCCAAGATGTTAAGAAAATTTTCTGGTCCTAATATGGGGAAAATGACGTTTCATGGTTAAAGAGGGACTAGTTATAGGATATCTGGTCTCTGGTAGGGGGATTGAAGATGATAAAGCCAAGGTTGACATCATCCATTACCTTCCATCACCTATAACTGTCAAGGAAGTGAGGTCTTTCTTAGGAAATGAAGATTTCTATAGAAGATTAATCAAGAACTTTAGTTAAATATCCCATCCCCTTTGTTTTGTCTTAATATAGTACGCTCCATTTGTTTGGAAAGAAAGCTATGAGGTTTCAATCTCAATTCTCAATCCTCATTCCCTTTCTCACTTTTTTTATTTTGGCGCATGTCCGCCTCCACTCGTGATAACTCAAACAGATTAGTTAGGGTGGAAACTCCTAGGATAGGGGAGTCAAGTTCATCTGAGGGATTGTTTACATTTGGTCAAAATATTCTTGAAACACTAAATTCACCAATTAAAAAAAGCCCGATGGAGGGTCTTCAAAGAAATCAAATGTTAAACCCTATGGGTGATCAAATGGGAAACCCAATCCAAGAAGCTCCAAACATTGTGAATGTGGTCGATCATACCTTGAACGACTACCTCACTCCAACATGGACCAATACTCCATCATGAATTAGACACAATTCCCTAGGATAAGCCAATTAAATCTTTAAACCCTATGTCTTAAACCACCTTCCAACATTCCATGGAATGGAGACTGAGATGCCCTACCTTCACATTAAAAAGTTCAAAGACATTGTAGATATCATGTGTCCCCCACATCAACTTGAATTAGCTAAAATGAGGCTATTTCCCTTTTCCTTAAAGGAAAGAGATAAAATTGGATAAACAATTTGATACCATCATCCATCTACTATTGGGACCAATTACAAATGGAATTATACAAAAAAATACTTTCCCCACCACAAAACAACATCACATAAAAAGAGCATCCAAAACCATTTTGAAAAAAGCGGTAGAGTCATTCTATGAAACATGGGAGAGATTCAAAGACACCCTAAACATGGTTTCACACCATGCTTTCCTTTTCTTGAATAAGTGGGAATTTTCTATGAAGGGTTGGTCTCGGGGAACAAACAATTCATTGACATGATTTGTACTGAAATCTTTAAAAAAAATCCCCAAATGATGCTTATGAGTATCTAAAAATCCTTGTTGAACAAAAACGAACACGGGGAAAAACACCTTATTCTGAAAATCCACCAATAACTAATGGAATGTATACACTTTTAGAGTGGAAATCCTCAGAGATAAACTCTCAGCACTCACTAAGAAGGTTCAAGAGATAGACCTCAGAAAAATCCATGAAATCCCAACTGTAGACCCTGTTTGAACAATTTGTCACAAACATGACCACAAAATAGACAACTTACCAACCATTCCATCCATCAAGGATGTTCTTATAGGAGGCCCACCAACTAAGGTAAATTCCCTAAACATTCAAAATCTCTAATAAAAAAACAAATTCAACCCAATGTATAATGACCACCCGGGTTTCCGCTGGAGAGATAACCAACATCCTAGCCAACCACAGGGACAAAATCTATAACCCCATTAGAACTACCAACCCCATTACCAGTTCTAAAACAAACCTATCCAATACCAACAACCACCATTCCATCTCCAAAAAACCATCCCACGTCCAAAATATCACCCCCCGGGATAAACCAATCTTCACCAGAACCAACCCAAACTGTTCCACAAATCCTACTAGAACAACTGTGCAAAAAATGGAGAGGATGAACTTGGATGTATCGTCCATTAAATAAGAACTTCAAACCGTCAAAATTAGAAAGGTACCCATGCCTACTCAGGTGGTACCATCCTCAACATCAAGGGGAGAGTCAAGTTGTACTCAAACAACTCATGAACAACTAAAGGATGCGACTGTTTTAAGAAGTGGGAAATCAATTGAAAACCCTAAACAAATAAGTCAAAAACCATGTAAATATTAAGACTCTATTGAAAATTCAAATGAAACAAAAGATCAAACAGAGGAAACAGATAAAAATGTGACATAAATAACTCTTCAACAAACAACCCCACAACATGCACCATTTCCTCAACGCATGAGGGGGAAAACCAAGCCTGAAATGAGTGAAACATTGACAGAAATATTCTCATAAGTCATGTTCAACATTACCCTTCTCAATTCAATCCAAACCATACCTTCCTAATAAATGTAACATAAGGACTTGTACACTTTTAAAAGAAATTTTTCACATAAAAACCAAGTACTTTTTGCTGCTAATTTGAGTACCACCATTCAAGGGACCATTCCTCCTAAGTTGAATGACCCGGGTTTCCCTTACATAAATGTTGAACTAGGAGAGAGAAAAGATGTCAAGGCCTTGTGTGTCTTAGGTGCTAGTGTCAATATCATCCCATATGATGTGTACTACCAGTTAGTCCTAGAAGATATCCAACCCACATATTTCAAACTTCAACTTGCTGGTCATAGCATTAGGGTTCCAAAGGGGATTTTAAATGACTTTCTGGTAAAGGTTGAAAACTTAATCTACCCTACTGACTTCATTTTCCTTGAAAACCATCCAAACATAGTAAATAAGGAACAAACCCCAATCAACCTTGGTCGTTCTTTCCTTGAAACAATCAACTATATTATCCAAGTATGAAATGGGAACATGACCATCACCTTTGGAAACATGAGTCTAGACTTGAACATCTATAATGCAGGATCACAAATTGGGGACGATGATAACATTTATGAAGTAAAAATGATAAGAATAATTGATAATTAATCCAAAGAACATCATGGAATATTTGATGGATGTTTAAGTCCAGATGTGATTGACTTCTTTTGTTCACATGAAGGAAGATTATCTCTGTGGATTGAATCCTTTAAAAATTACTCTTATGATAAAGTCTTAGGTCCAAAAATCATTGAAACCTTTCTGAAAACCAAATTCATGGAGGCTAATAAAACATCCTTCCATAAATATGATCAAACCAATATTGTAGCTGAAACTTCTATATGTAGGCAATCAATCCTATGTGAAACTCCAAAAACGAAATTGATATTGATCCAATGTCCCAATCCTCTTCTGAAATTCTGAACCAACCATGTAACTCTATGACCCCAGTTACCTAGAGTCGGTGTATTATTTTAATACATTGGCATGATTACAAGTAATCATGTACCGAAGGAGAAATCAGTTTAGCAGTCTTCGAAAATAGATTACATAATGAATGCTACATTACACATTATAACTTACAAAACAACATAAATAATCCTTTATGAACACCATTATTCCCTTCGCATAACCCTGCATATCAATCACAATACACTTCTTGGAATCCTAGGAAAAATAAAACATAGAACGGGGTGACAAAATATACTCAGTAAGGATAAAAATATAGTGGAAACATTCATAAATAAGCATAAACATTTAAGGCAATGTATAACTAAAACAAATGCCTTTTAAACTTGAACTTTAGCATAATATGGAAAAAATAAAATGAAGTAATTCCATTTACTTATTATCATTGATATTATACTAGTGGAATAATCACATGAAATATCACTAACAACTTTCATAATGAAGGAATGCATAATGCCAGACTATCATAACAACATAGTCAAGGCCTTGTGCCAAGACTACTAATAAGATGTTTTCAAGGCCTTGTGCCCAGACACTTTTTTGTCTCATGAGACCTACCGATGCATCGAGGACCTATAGTGGCCTCCATACATCACTTTCCAAGTCCAATGAATTCTTCATATGAATAGGTTTAAACATAACATAAACATTCATATTAAAACTAGCGTACAAAATGTCAATACTTTCTCCATAAACAATGAATGGTATAAAAATATCAAATCCACATTCAAACATATCACAAAACCTTCAATACAATATGAAAGTTTTTAATCATAATAAATAAACTTCAAATAATCTTAAAATCCATCAATGGATGTTGACATAGATTAAATCAAAACTATTTGAGGGAAATATCTCTTTTTTTAATCATTGAAAAGTCACAAATTTATAAATGAATTAATTTTAATGAGATTATTGGATAGAAGTTTCACATAACTCTTTGAAACTTTTTAAAAGAAATATTATTTCAAAACATTGATGTACATATAAATAAATCCTTAAAATCTTTTTGAAAAAATGCACATTAATTAAAAAGATTTAGAAGGATAAATCGTTAAAACATTTAAAATTCTGATCTTGCTAAAGATTACCTTTAAAAAATCATAAAATATTCATTTTGAAATCATTTAAAAGACACATAATTATAAAATAAAACATTTAATATCAAAATATACTTATAATCTTGTAAGGGAAGCTTTGAAGTTTTTATAATGGCGGAAAATAGCTGCATTAGCTGTACAAGTTAAAAAAAGACAATCTTACCTTAATTTTGTCGAAAAGATTAAAAAGGACCTTGTTTGAAAAATGATGGAAACATTCCATTCAAAACCCATAAGGGTATAAATGTATTTACCCCATTGTCTAGTAAATAGTAATTTTTTTGAAATAAGGTTTTAAGAAACATGTATGTGGATGATAAAGATGTCCCAGTAGATAATTACATATAAACAACCTCGGATAATGAAGAGATTGCGAGATAAACCCTTACCAATTTGGCATCTTACGAAACATACACCCCATGAAAGAGGTATCATAGAATAGAAATGTAAATTAAAATAAATTAAAGTGTATTACACAAAGAATAAAATTATGGGAAGTACATACACCACACAAAAGGTAACAATGGAAATATGGCATGAATCTCACGAGAATAAGGAGTGAGATGAAAAACCCATTACCTTGTAATTTTCCTTGGTCGAGAGTAGGTTAACCTCCTATATAATTATGAAATAATTTTTCTTAAATTATTCAAGAATCATATACAGTAATATTATATCATATATGATCATCTAATATTGCCTTTTAGTATTATCGTTGTTTTAGTGTTAACTGATTCATTCTTCTTTATATGCTTGGTTACGTAATTCATGTTTATTATGAATAGTATATATTTTATTTATATAAAAAATGATATTATGTCATTAAAAATTATTTTTAACCATAAAATGAAAATTATTCTTGAATGGATATGATGGGGAAATAAATCTCATCTCATTCGTGGAGACGATAATCCGTACGTACGCACGAACGCTACTTCCATTTCATTTTTCATATTAACAGGAATCAAAACCCAAAGATTCATTGGTATATTATTATTAAATTATAATATAATATCTTATATATGTTACTTAATTTCATTAAAACCATCCTTTATACACTC
Source organism: Viscum album (assembly GCA_963277665.1). Taxonomy (NCBI): domain Eukaryota; kingdom Viridiplantae; phylum Streptophyta; class Magnoliopsida; order Santalales; family Viscaceae; genus Viscum; species Viscum album. The sequence goes on along the minus strand of OY728165.1, from coordinate 163,668,094 downwards.
CATGTATGTTATGAATGAGTCATATGACATTGAGGGGGTGGTAGTCTGCATTGTCTCAAATGAAATTATCGTATTAATATACAACATGAAATGAATAATGGTATGCTCTAATATGGAATTACAGAAGCTTATATATAAAATAAAAATAATTAATATCATATTTAATTATAGTACCATCATAACGGCCACCATGAGAGGTGGTAGGAGATAATTGAACAATCGTCGTTTCGTGAGGCGTTCGGTTTCCAAACACAGAAACATTATGTTCTTCACACATTAGATGGGGGTATATGTAAGTGTAGTTAGAATACGTATCCTAAAAATATCCCAGTATATTGAGTATACTGGTGTTGTTACAAAAAAAATAATATGAAGAGTTTAGGGGTTGGAGAAGTAAAATAAAATAAAATAAGCTAAGAGAAATCGTTACCTTTATTTTGGGTAACATCCTTTGGTTTGAACCAAAAAGGACTCTTGAAGTGCCTTCTGCCTATGTTAAGGCTTCTAGGAGGAGTAGAGAGATGTAGGGAGATTAATTTGATAGTGTTTTGAAGATCTAAAAGGATCGAGAGGAGTGAGGAATTGGTTATAAGTGGTGACCTTTTATAAGGAGAGGAGGGGCTCTTTAGGAAAAAAAATTAAAGTATTAATTTATAATAAATAATATTCAGTTTTTAATGGCTCAAAAGTGGATTATTCAAAGTATAAGGTGGGTATAGTTAAAATTAATTTCATATATTATAATTTAGAAATTTTTGGGTTACTATATTAACCTTATCATTTATATTTAACTCTTAGCTATGTAGTTTGACATTTACCATATCACTTTGTATTTTTATATTATATGGTTAATGAACGTACTATATACTTACAAGCAAACCAAAAGTGGTCCATTAATGATAAAAATATTATTATATAAGTCCTTTGGCCAATCCATATATTTTTAGGAATAGAATGTGAATTAATAATATAATATTTGTTTTAAAAACTCTTTTATGTCAATTTTGAAATTATTTAATAATTGATTTTTGTTAAAGTCTGAAAAACATTATTAATTCGAACTAAATTCATTTTAACAATAATAACATGTCATATTAATTAATAAAATTAGTGGATGGCATTAAAACGTTCATATTTTATTTATTTTAATATTTATAATACTAATTATTTGATTTTTTTATTAATAAGGAAAATATTGCATCATTATTGTTTCATAAGTACATTTAATTATTCAATTTCTAACAATTATAAATAAAATAGAATTATGTAAAATATATTTTTAGCTTTATAATGAATATTTTTAGTCTAAAATATAACATATATAATCCTATGTAATTTTTTTTTCTAAAAGATATATGCTTATGTCATATTTGTATTTACTTTATCTTAATTAATATAAAGTGTCATTATCACATATAAGTGGATTCATGGGGTCCCAAAATCGACACAATGATTCCCATGGTAGTAAATTAATCAACCAATAGGGTTAAGATATTTTTTAGGGTAATTTATTGTTATAATAATATAATTTTTTAACCCTTATTTACCAGATTCACCCATTAACCTTGGTAAATAAAATATTTATCGAAATAAATTATTCAAAAGGAATAAAAATAAAAGATACCTATTTAAACAGATTATACCTCATGATTCTAAATATGGAATCTATTTTTCTTAATTCAAAACATAGAAGGGACAGAAATTAATTTAAAATTAATTCTCGTTTGTTAAAACAATTAGTGTGTTAATAAGAGATAATAAATATCAAAAGATTGTCACTTGATTATGTCCAATTTAAATGTGAAATAATGTCCAATAACCAACATTGGATTAAATGGTCAAAATATAATATAATTATACTCTAAAATCACACAAATTGTTAATTTATCACTATTAATTATTTCGATTAAAATAGCTATTGTTAATTAAAATATAGTAATTTTCACTATTCATCAAAATATGAAAATTATATGAAAAGTACCGAAAATACACCCTAAGATAATTTTGATATTATAAATATAAAAATGAAGTCCATTTTGAAAGTTAAAATGTATAAAATATCAAAAAACGGGTATTACAGTTCATAACAACTAGTTTGATCGGTTATGGTGTGTGTTAGAACTCGAAGTTGTGTACAACACACGCTACTGCATTATTAAAAGAGAAGCGTACCATGGAATCATGGGGTGTTACATTCAACCCTCCTTCAATAAATTGCATCCTCACAATTTGAAATTATTTTTCAAAAATAAAAATTTGAAAATAGAAAATACCTTTGGGAAAACCCACATCATAAATTAGGTTAATAAAATTTAGTCTTAATAAGAGGAAAAAGGAAATGAAAGGGTCACCAGGAAGTTATGATCTCAATTAGGAGAAAATAGGCGGAAATTAGAGACATATAATTGTATGAAAAATTTAAATATTTATATGTAGTGATTGTGGTCATCAATCACAAACATGTGTAATATTGAGGGCCTTAAATTCATCAATCTATGATGATTTAAACTACAATCGACTCTACAAAAGATATGGTTTTAGGATAACACATTTTTGGTTTTAATATAAATTCACTAAAGTATAATAATTAATATCTTCATAGAATAAGAGATGAAGAATAATATATACTTGATAAGTAGAGTCCCATCCTTTAACTAATTTCTTCCACAAACTCTTCTTTCACTCTAAAAGATAATAGAACTTAGAAATAATATTCTATTTATCCTATTCATATAGAGTTCAAATAAATGAATTTATAATTCATCTACTATAATTTAAAAAAAAAAGACAACATTATTCAATCCAGGACATCACGTGGGCTAGTGGTAGGTGATACACCCTTTTCCCCTTTCGGTTGCGGGTTCAAGTCTCACGGCTTTGCCGGATGTGACAGGTTACCACCCAACCATTGGGTAGTCCTTTTATGGAAATCCAAAAAAAATCTCAAACTAGAATTATCCAAAATAATTCTGTCCAAACTCACAGTCCAAAATTTATAAGGAAGGCAAACACAATGAATATCCTTTTTTCTGTTTAATAACATGTTAACACCTTCATCATGCATTCTTTTAAAACACTCCAACATCCTGAATTACCAGAAAACCATATTGATTACAATTCTGATCCCTTATTCCTTATAGAATACTGGATATAATTCTTCTTTAAAAAAATGTTGTAAACTCCAACAATTATGGAATATAAAAATCATTAATCACTTTCAAGGTAGTCAAGAATATTGAAAATAATTTATCCAAATCAACCATCTCTTATTCCAAAATTACTACCTCGGTAACAAGTCCATATTAAGTATTACCTTTCCTTAAACCATGTATTTTCAGAAAAAATTTCAACTTTCTATTGAGTCACTTTTCATAGTACCATATAATCTCAAATCCTCAATGAAATAGTACTGCAGTACAATCTTTATTTATCTCCATAATTCATATAACTAGTATATCATTGATAAAAGACTCAAATGAAATAATTCTTTAATAACAACATAAGAACACTAGCCATTCATCTTCATCTGTGGTAGTATCATAACATTATTATTATCCAATATAATCATTTGTGGCATACTCTGATGATTTGAACATTGATTCGCGTAGTGTCCTTACTCTTTACAAATGAAGTATTTACATTTGAAACCTTTTTTCTTACCCTTGAAGTCACATACATGGTGTCCTTTTTCTCCACACTTATAATAATCTCTCATTCCCTTCATGCAAGTTCCATGTTGTTTCTTCCCACAGTTATCACATATGGGAAAATTCTTCTTTTCCCTCTTCATTTATCTATCTTTCTCTCTTACATCATTTTCTTCTCTTGTTTCCCATCAATGAAATATGACTCAAAGAATGTTTTTTTACTTATCTTATTAACACATGATACTATTTCATCATAAGTTGAGAATACATTGGAGACTATTTCCCTTCTATATGTTGGTTAATACTATGAAATATTTGATCCTTCTTACTCTTTGGATCTTACGTATTTTTGGAGTTCACATTCCTTCTACAGGGCTCCATTTCTATACAATAGCATAAACTAGGTCGGTTTATGAATTCCAATGAATAATTCAAAACATGTAAAATACCTAACATAAATTTAACTGTTTATGGATATAATCCATAATTATAGATATGTTTTCATTGAAAAATCATATACTCATAAACCCTTCTTAATAATTTGTAAATAAAATGAGAATTATCCTAAACATATCCCCCAGGAGTGTTGTAACCAAGAGTGAAGCAAGGCCTGTTGTCGTGCACCTGTTCCAGTTCTCGTCTAGCTCAAAGCGGTGTTTTTTGTGTTTTACACCTAGGTACATCTTTGCCAGAGCCGCCTCTACCTTCTCGTATCCAGACAAGGATTTAATTTCTTGGAAAACTCATAAAATCTCCACATTACCAAAATTCTAGCAATTTCATCAATACTAATCCTCAATGTCCATCATAGGTCTATGTTCTCTAATTAGATTTTATCTAAATATAGCTTCCAATTTTTTTACTAAACTTCCTCTGATACCAACTGTAATGCCCTGACCCCAGTTACCTAGAGTCGGTGCATTATTTTAATACATTTTCATGATTCCAAGGAATCATGTCCCGAAGGACTGATCGGTTTAGCAGTCCTGAAAAATAGATTACATACATGATTTTTACATTACACTTTATAACATACAAATCAACATAAATAATCCTTTATGAATGCCATTATTCCCTTGGCTTAACCCTGCATATCAATCACAATACACTTCTTGGAATCTGGGGAAAAATAAAATATAGAATGGGGTGAGCTCAGAAGCTCAGTAAGGATAACATTATAGCATAAAATTTTATAAATAATCATAAACATTTAAGGAAATGTATAACTAAAACAAAATCCTTTTAAACATGAACTTTATCATAATATGGAAAAAATAAAATGAATTAATGCCATTTATTTATTCCCCTGGAAATTCTACTAGTTGAATAATCACATGCAATATCACTAACCACTTTCATAATAAAGGAATCCATAGTTCAATACTATCATAACAACATATTCAAGGCCTTGTGCCAAGAATTCAAATAAGAATTTGTCAAGGCCTTGTACCAAGACACTAGTTTGTCTCATGAGACCTACCGATGCATCGAGGAACTATAGCGGGCATCACAAATCACTTACTAAGTCCAATGCATTCCTCATATGAACAGGTTTAAACATAACATAATACTTCGAATTAAAACTACCATATAAAATGTCAATACTTTCTCCATAAACTATGAATGGTATAAAAATAACATATCCACAGTCAACCATATCACAAAACCATCAATAAAATATGAAAGTTTTGTATCATAATAAATCAACTTCATATAATCTTAAAATCCATCAAAGGATGTTGACATAGATGAAATCAATACTAATTGAGAGTAATATCTCTTTTTTTGAAATCATTGAAAAGTCACGCATTTATAAAGGATATAATTTTAAAGAGATTCTTGAATCAAAGTGTCCCATACCACTTTGAAACTTTTGAAAAGAAATATCATTTCAAAAAATTCTTGTCCATATAAATAATCCTTAAAATCATTTTGAAAACATGGACTTTAATTAAAAACATTTAGAAAGATAAATCTTTATGAAATTTAAAATTCGGATCTTGCTAAATATTACCTTTCACAAATTTATAAAATATTCCTTTTTAAATCATTTAAAAGTCACATAATTATAAAATAAAACATTTACTTTAAAAATATTCTTATAATCTTGTAAGATAATCTTCGACGATTTCATAAGGGCAGAAATTATCTGCAACCCGTACAAGTTAAAAAAAGTCATTCTTACCTTAATTTTGTCGAAAAAGATAAAAATGACCTTGTTTGGAAAATGAAGGAAAGATTTCTCTCAAAACACATAAGGGTATAAATGAATTTAACCCATTGTCTAGTAAATATTAAAAAGGTTTTGCAATACATTTTTAAGAAACATGGATTTGGATGATAAAGAGGTCCAAGAGATAATTACGTATAAACAACCTCGAATAATGAAAAGATTGTGAGATAAACCCTTACCAATTTGGTAACTTAAGAAATATACACCGCATAAAAGTGGTATCATACAATGAATATGTAAATACACATAAATTAAACTGTATTACACAAAGAATAAAACTATGGGCAGTACATACACCACAGAAAACGTAATAGTGGAAATATGGCACGAATCTCACGGGAATATGGAGTGAGATGAAAACCCCTTACCTTGTACTTTTCCTAGGTCGAGATTAGGTTAACCTCCTATATAAATGTGAAAAAATTTATTCAATTATTCAATAATCATATACATTAATATGATATCATATATGATCTTCTTATATTGAATTTTAGTATTATCGTTGTTTTTGTGTGAACGGATTCTTTCTTTTTTTTATGCTTGGTTACGTAAGTCATTTTTGTTATGAATATGATATATTTGATTTATATACAGAATGATATTATTTCATTTAATATTATTTTTTACCATCAAATAAAAATTAGTCTTGAATGGATATGATGAGGAAATGAATCTCATCGCGTTCAAGGATATGATAATCCGTACGTACACATGAACGCCACTTCAATTTCATTTTTCATTTTAAAAGGAATCAAAACCCAATGATACATAGGTATATTATTATTCCATTATAATATAATATCTTATATATGTTACTTTTGTTCATTAACACCATCCTTTATACGTTCCATGTATGGTATGAATGATTCATATCACTTTGAGGGGGCGGTAGTCCTCACTTCCACAAATAAAATTATTATATATATATATTGTAACACCCCAATCTTCCACGGTACACTTCTCTTTGAATAATACAGTAGCGTGTGTTGTACGCAACTTCGAGTTCTAACACACACCACAACCAATCAAAGTAGCCGTCATGAATAGTAATACATAATTTTTGAAATTTTATAAATTTTATCTTTCAAAATTGACTTCATTTTTGGATTTGGAATATCGAAATTAGCCTATGTTGTCTTTTTTGTATTTTTCTGAGAACTTCCAATTTTTTATGAATAGTGAAAAATACTTAAAAACAACTTTTTTAATCAAAATAATTTAGAGTGATAAATTATACTATTGAGTGGTTTTAAAGTGTAATTAGAATATATTTTTACCATTTTATCCAATAGTGGTCATTATAATTAATTTCACTTTGAAATTGGACATAAACAATTGCCAATCTTTTGATATATATTGTTTCTTAAAATCAAAATATTTGTTATGACAGTGGGAATTAATTATAAAATTAATTAATGAAACTAATATGTTTGGAATTTTGTAAAATAGACATCATTTTTGAATTTGGAATATCAATTATAGCCTAGGGTGAAATTTTTGGATTGTTCTGAAAAACTTCAATGTTTTATGAATAGTGAAACCACTAATTTATTGTTAAAAAACTGATTATTTGTTTAAATGAAACATTACAACTTCTGTGATTTGATTTTAAAAAATCCGACATACATGGTTGTCATTAGGAAGTAAAATGTGGTTCAATGGGATTAATTTTTTTTGGTGAATAGTAAATTTTATGTTTAATTAATCGTGATTAAAGCTAATTAGTGAAATTTAAGGTAAAAATGATATTATAAAAATATGAAAAATACCTTTAAACTTGTCCTAACCTTATTGGATGAGTAATGTCCGACCAAGACTATCCATGGGTCAACATGGGGACCCCATAAAGCCAATTTGGTGGGAAAATGATTAATGTTAAAATAAAATTGTCACAAACATGACTTGTTTTACTAAAACAATTTTTAAATGGAGTTATACAAGTCATATTTTTGACTATAAACATTCATTAGAAAGATACAAATATTTCCTACATCATGATATTTTTTTTATAATTTTTAGACATTAAATTAATTAAATTATTTATGACACCATGATGATGCAGCGAATACCTCATTATTTAATGATTTAAATAAAATGAAACTATAATGTAAAATATAAGACCTACACATGTCAAAAACTAATTGGATGGGTGGATTTCGGACTAATATCACCTTATCATAGAAATAAATATTTTTGTGACCTTTTAAATCCGAAAATCATTTTATAATAAAGTAACCTTTTATAACTTTCCAAGAGTGCCCCTCCTCTCTCTTATAAAAGGCTCTCACTTCTACAACCTTACCCACACCTCTCAAGCCTTTGGATCGTCCAAACCCTGCCCATGTTTTCTCTCCACATCCCACACATACTCCTAGAAGCCTCACTTTTAGAATAAGGATTCCCAAGGAAGCCTTTGAGCTCAAATTAAAAAGAGTTACCCGTTTTAAAGGTAGTGTTTTCTCTTGTGTTCTTATGTTTTATTTTGCTTCTCCAACCCCCTAAACTCTTTTTATTCATTTCTTTTGTAACAACAACAGTATCCTAAATATACTAGGATGTTGTTATAATAAGTATTCGAGCTACACATACACACACCTACATCAAATGGTTAAAGAATATACTGTTTCTGTGGATTGTGAATTTCTGCCTCACGAAAGGATGATTGTTCAATCTTCTTTTAACACCTCTCATGGTGGCCATTTTGATGAAACTATTTTTATATATGATATATATTATGTTTTTTTTTCATTATGATTTTTTATTTTTCATTTATGGCATACCTTTATGATTTCCATTATGGGAAATAGTGATAATTTCATTTTAGGAAGTGCGGACTACTGCCCCCTCAAAGTGATATGAATCGTTAATGCCATATGTGGGATGTGTGACGCACGCCTGTCGTAGGGCGTGGCAAAACAATTTTTTCCGAAGTTAAAATGTAGTTATGTGGTTGACCTAGTATGTCTCCCGAAGAGGAGTGCACACAAAATGGGTTGTCACTTTAAAACGGGGGTAAAAATGTTGTGAACGGAAATTTGAAATTCAAATGATTGAAAAACAATGAAATTTAAAAGGGTGATTAGGTCGGGGTCGATTTCCTAATTATAATTCTATCCTTGTTCAATTTAATTCAAACCTCTTCTTCTTAGTTGATTAAAGTGAGTTTCCACAATCGTTTCCTCTCACTTCCTTAGTGAAATTATTATTGTGAGAGAAAACCTTATCAAGATCTTGGTTTGGTCAACTGTCCTTCCATGTATAAAATAGTTGTATTGAATATCCTTAATTGAAATGGGAAATTCCCGATTGGGTTTTGTTTATCCCAAACAATCAAGAACATTCACTACACCTTTTACACGTACTGACGATCATCGAGTACTTCACCACTAATTCCTGGTTTATTCTATCGTATATAAACCAAAAATTAGTGGAGGGAGATATTGATTATTTTACCAAGGAAAAAATAAATAACGGAATTCATATTCAAGAACGATCGCACTTGATTATAAAATCCGCTATAAGAAATTTTAAACACCTTTGAAGAAGAAAGAAATTTATTCAATTGCATCCAAGAACTCAAGCATTACAATGTATAAAACCAACCCTTCCCCAATCACTCCAAAAGTTTACCCCACCATGGTAAGGGTAATCGAGTTGAATGGGGAAGAAGAAGGCATTAACAAACTATGAAAAAGAAAATAAATAAAATAGAAAGATGAAAATTTCTCCTTCTTGGTGTCCTAGAAGGAATGGGTTGGAGAAATGGATGCTTTGAAAGGGTGGAGCTATCCTCCTTTTATAGCCAGAATTATTCCCCCGAATTTCGACGCGGTGTAGCCCCATTAAATGACATCTTCACGCGTTGAGCCCTTCATGAATGTTGTTCATAATTCCTTTGGACGTGTCCCCTCAAAATGTCAGCGTATTTGGACATGTATTCCGAGTGTTATGACCATTTTACTATGAGCTTATATTCTGTCCAGTCAGACTCTCCAAAACGAAATCCTCCGGATTAGGGTGCTTTAATGGCCCCATAAACGGCCCAATCACTCGATGAATCCTTCATAAAAGATGCTCCAAAACTCCTTTCGCGTCCACCCACCGACTTGCACAAGATTTGGGCCCACAGTGGATGAGTTATGGATCCCACATCAAAACTAGGCAGAACTGAAAACAGTTTTCTTGATCCAACTTGTGATCTTTTTTTGAGCTTCCATATGGCCGATTCAGATTTTGGTCCAAATATATTAAATGAAGCCCTGGATGTTTATAATTTGAAAATGAAATAATTTTGCAATTTGGATCAGTGTAGATAATGTTATGGCCAATCTACCGAAATAATTTAAAACTGTTAAAAATCCAAAATGGCCAATTTTTACTATTCAGCTCAAAATAACACCATTATCAAAAAAATGAAACAATTCATCTTAGAGGAACAATTTTGTGGGTTTAAAACAATGATATTAAATATAAATTAATTGAAAATATTTTCTCTATCAATTCCCCCACACTTAGCACTTGGACTCCTGGACAAGTAAAAATCGAATCAAATCAAAATCAAAACACATATCAATGAGATCAATCAAATCAATTTCAAGAAACAAAAAGATATCATGCCTCAACAAAAACTGTTATTTCAAGTTTTCCATTTAATATTTTAATATATTTCCACTTCATTTCTTATCCCATGCACACAAAACACCTACCTCACATGAATTTTCTCTCATCTCACAAATGTAAAGGCTGAACAAGGCTTTTCTCATCCAAACTCACACAAGAGTCACCATAGGTTTGATAAATTCCTACTTCTCCACCCGATGTGAGTCAAGGACATGTGTTTCTCATGAGGACTTTTCAAGGTTGTTATGTGGCTTCCGGTTGGTTGGATTTAGATGTTAAAAGTTCTGAGGCCGAAAAAAGGAAGGCTTGGCTCTTATTGAAGCAGAATTGCAAGATTCTAGTTTTCACTCAAATATGGTCTCCTTCACTTCCCATTTGTTGAAAATAGGATTCACCATCATTCAATCAGCTCAGCAGCAAACATTTCAATCTTTTCAAACATAATTTTTTTTAAAGCTCCAGATAGGCACAGTTTTTTTACATTGGAAGCTCCAGAAAGGCACAACTTCTCTTGTCATAAAAGCTCCAGAAAAGGCACAGCTTTCAAAAGAATAATTTTTCAGCATCACACACATCTCTTCCACAATTTATTTTCCACCCAAAGTATAACCAAATGAGGTAGTACACCACAAGACATCTTCCCCCACACTTAAGTTCAACAAGATCATGCAATTTTACTTCAAGAGCAGGTATGATAGGGAAAATTGGCTTGTAATGTGGCTAACCTAACAGGAAATTCATGGATACTAGGGGCTACAATGAGGGATATATGTAAAGGTGGGCCATAACGAAAAGGATTATTTTGAAAAGGGGGCTTCAAACAAAATAAATGCCTCAATCATTTAAAACACACGTACCCCAACCCTCAAGTTTTGAAAGGAATAAATCAAATTCTGGTTAAAGCAAGCATAGTCTGGTTCTCTCAAGAAATGAGGTGAATGAAAAGAATATGACAAAAATGGTTCAGAAGCCTCACAGGAAAGTTATTTCAATGATATAGACAGTGAAATATGGCATGGGTTTCAAAAATCAGTGTACTTTTCATGAAATTCTAAAAGAATTGAACTTCAAAAAAGTCATTTCAGCATTCATTTAAGCTCGGTTTCATGAAATAGATTGGTTCACTCATTGACATGGGTTTCAAAAATGGTATTGATAATCTTTTCAGCTCAAAAGTTTCAGAAACACACCAAAATTGAAAAATAAACACACAAAAATTTGAAAACACACAATTTATTTTTTTTATTTTTTTTAAAACAAACATCAAATAAAAATCCTATACTACAAAGGTTCCCTCCCCCCCACATAATTGATGCAGTGTCCTTGATGCATTTAAGTGGATTTAACATGTAAGCCAATTTTCAAATTAATCACAACATCAAGAAAGTGTGAAAGAGAGGTACAACCTGATTTATTCGTAGTGCAACATTGAGTTAAGCTTCCAAGTGTTGCACTCTGAAAAACTACAAATAAAAGAACAAAAGAAAACATAAGATATTTATTGAACGAAATAAAAATAGAAATAGGATGAGAATAGAAGGATAAAACTTGGTTTGATCCCCCAAGTGGGCCCTGGGTTTTGACTGCCTCCAGTGGGGCAGTTCTAATCAGTTATCCCCAATCTGATGGTGGATGAGGTTTCTTTGATTTGAACCACCACATGTGGCTCTTCCTAGCTTTCATTTCATTATTCTTGTTGAGGAGGACTCCATAGATAGAGTACACCGGATCCACCCCCTTCACAATGTGGTACATTGTGCATGGTGGGGGTAGAATAAAGTAAAGAGCCTCCACCTCTTTTGTTGATACTTGTGCAACCATCTTGTCTTCCAGTGCTAGCTTCATGGGGGCTTCGACCCCCTGTTTTATTTCCTTAGCCTTAGAAACTTGGATCTCTTTATGATTGGGCTCCTCCAGTAGATATTCCATGACTTCCGGGAGCTCCAGGTGTTCCTCATCAGGTGAATCTTCTTTTGTCTCTTCATCCTCTACGGCATAATAGGAGTCATCTGATTCTGAAAATTCAAAACAATTGGGAGTTATACTCAAATTAGGTTCAACAAAATTAAAAGAATTTGAGTTCAAAAATGTATCATCTCCCTGAGTTGGTTCATCTTGAATCTCTTCTTGATTTGAAAGTGCCTCTTGGAGCTGATTATTGCTGGATGTAGGTAGGTAGTCATGCTCCTCCACCTCGAGTTTGGATTCAACTTCATGGATGTCTTTAGTGAAATCCGGGAAGACCAGTGGCACTTCCTTTTTGGCCTTGAATCTTTTTAAGTCTACTTGGAGTCCATTGACCATGACCATAAAATCTTCCGGTGAGATCCATGTTGTTATGCCTCTTTCCACCTGCTTGAACATTATCATTAGTGCATCGGCTCTTCGTTGGAGGGCCTCCTCTGTGTTGACTTCTTCTTGCACGTGCGAGTAATTGTCATTCCATGTAGAATAATAATTATTTGAATTCATTATGGAAATATTTTTTGTGTGTTTTTTTTTAAGAAAAAAATGTCAAAAATTTACAAAAATATTGTAGCACTACCTCCCCGGAAACGGCGCCAAGTTTGACGCACGCCTATCATAGGGCATGGAAAAACAATTTTTTCCGAAGTTAAAATGTAGTTAAGTGGTTGACCTAGGATGTCTCCCGAAGAGGAGTGAACACAAAATGGGTTGTCACTTTAAAACGGGGGTAAAAATGTTGTGAACGGAAATTTGAAATTCAAATGATTGAAAAAAAATGAAATTTAAAAGGGTGGTTAGGTCGGGGACGATTTCCTAATTATAATGCTATCCTTGTTCAATTTAATTCAAACCTCTTCTTCTTAGTTGATTAAAGTGAGTTTCCACAATCGTTTCCTCTCACTTCCTTGGTGAAATTATTATTGTGAGAGAAAACCTTACCAAGATCTTGGTTTGGTCAACTGTCCTTCCATGTGTAAAATAGTTGTATTGAATATCCTTAATTGAAATGGGCAATTCCCGATCGGTTTTTGTTTATCCCAAACAATCAAGAACATTCACTACACCTTTTACACGTACTGACGATCGTCGAGTACTTAACCACTAATTCCTAGTTTATTCCATCGTATATAAACCAGAAATTAGTGGAGGGAGATATTGATTATTTTACCAAGGAAAAAATAAATAACGGAATTAATATTCATGAACGATCGCAATTGATTATAAAATCCGCTATAAGAAATTGAAAACAACTTTGAAGAAGAAAGAAATTTATTCAATTGCGTCTAAGAACTCAAGCATTACAATGTAGAAAACCAACCCTTCCCCAATCACTCCAAAAGTTTACCCCACCATGGTAAGGGTAATCGAGTTGAATGGGGAAGAATAAGGCATTAAGAAACTATGAAAAAGAAAATAAATAAAATAGAAAGATGAAAAGTTCTCCTTCTTGGTGTCCCAGAAGGAATGGGTTGGAGAAATGGATGCCTTGAAAGGGTGGAGCTCTCCTCCTTTTATAGCCAGAATTCTTTACCCGAATGTCGACGCGTTGTAGCCCCATTAAATGACATCTTCACGCGTTGAGCCCTTCATGAATGTTGTTCATAGTTCCCTTGGCCGTGTCCCCTCAAAATGTCAGCGGATTTGGACATGTATGCCGAGTGTTATGACCGTTTTACTATGAGATTTTATTCTGTCCAGTCAGACTCTCCAAAACGAAATCCTCCGGATTAGGGTGCTTTAATGGCCCCATAAACGGCCCAATCACTCGGTGCATCCTTCATGAAAGATGCTCCAAAACTCATTGCGCGTCCACCCACAGGCTTTCACAATCTTTGGGCCCACAGTGGATGAGTTATGGATCCCACATCAAAACTAGGCAGAACTGAAAACAGTTTTCTTGATCCAACTTGTGATCTTTTTTTGAGCTTCCATATGGCCGATTCAGATTTTGGTCCAAATATATTAAATGAAGCCCTGGATGTGTAGAATCTGAAAAAAAAAATAATTTTGCAATTTGGATCAGTTTCGATAATGTTATGGCCAATCTACCTAAATAATTTAAAACTGTTAAAAATCCAAAATGGCCAATTTTTACTATTCAGCTCAAAATAACACCATTATCAAAAAAATGAAACAATTCATCTTAGAGGAACAATTTTTTGGGTTTAAAACAATAATATTAAATATAAATTAATTGAAAATATTTTCTCTATCAAATGTGTAAAGGATGAAGTAAATGATATTATACATGATATTATACTGAAATTATATTATACCTTCATATAATTATAACTTCATTCCATTAAATATGAAATAGAAATTAAAGTAGCGTTCATTCGTACATACGGCTTACCGTCTCCATGAACGATGCATTTCATTTCATACCACTAAATGTTATGTAAAATTATAAATGAATTTATATACAGGATAAATATGATAAATATGATATCTACGTCATGAATATAATTCTGGAAATAATGGATATTCTACCACATAAACAACTTGTAATTATAAGATGTTTATTGTTGACTCAAATATCAAAGATCGACAAAACGACCGTTATTAACATAAATGACTACAAAATTTTCGTAACATTTTAATAAGTGATATAAAAGGGATAATGAACTTGAAAAAGTTTCTTAAACAATTAGAGATTGACTCTATATTATTATTCAGGAGGTTAAAGAATGATCGAGTCAAGTCGGACACAAGGTAAGGGAACATATTAACCCAATTTCCGTTCTTTGGGTTAATATCCTACTTTCAAATTATGTCATGATATTATTATGTCCTATATTGTATTTTTACATTCTTTATGTGTACATATAGTCAATACACATAATAGATCTATTTTATTTAAAAAAATGAACTTTTTAAGGGACTTTGTCTCAATCTCCTTTCATTGAGGCATATTTTGATTTATACACAACTTTCTTTTATACGATGTACAAACCCCATTGACTTTTACATTTATTCAAAAGGAATCTTTTTTATATGATGTGTCTTTACTAAACAACAAAAGGAATGTTTTGTCTTACATATGCGGCGACAACTACTTCTCCATCGCCATGACCATTATTTGTGTTTCTTCTTCCTCTACAAGCCATAACAATTTTTTAAATGAAAAAAATACAATGTTATATTTTTCTTTTTTTTGTATTGAAAATTGTTTTGATAATGTTTTTATTGTATCTATGTGTTTTTTTGATATCTTGTGATTTAATTGTGGAAATGTTATGTTTCTTTTATGCATGTTTTATGTGATACGATTTTGTTATGGTTTATGATATGTTTAAACCTGTTCATATGAGGAATGCATTGGACTTAACAAGGGATGGGGGGAGCCCACTATAGATCCTCGATGCATCGGCAGGTCTCATGAGACAAACTTGTGTCTTGGCACGAGGCCTTGACAAAATCTTAATTGTAGTCTTGGTATGATGCCTTGACTACGTGGTTATGATAGTCTACCATTATGTATTCCATCATTATGAAAGTGGTTATTGATATTTCATGTGTTTATTCGACCTGTATAATATCCATGTGAATACGTAAATGGCATTATTTGATTTCATTTTTCCATATTATGCTGAATATCATGTTTAAAAGGCTTTTGTTTTGTTATACATTGCCTTAAATATTTATTTTTATTTATGAATGTTTCCGCTATATTCTTATCCTTACTGAGAATTTGAGCTCACCCCTTTAAATGTTTTAATTTTCCTACGATGTGAAGAAGTATTTTATGAACGACCTGAAGGGATAATATGAGGGGATATGAAGACAAGATGTTGTTATAGTTTTGTATTTCTTTATGATGTAATGTAAAACTTATGAATGTATCTAGTGTTTCAAGGCTACTAAACTAATCGGTCTTTTGAGACTTGATCTTTGTGATCATGCCAATGTTACGCAATAATGCACCGACTCTAGTAACTGGGGTCAGGGCATTATAGTTGGTATCAGAGGCATTTTAGAACTAACCTTGGAAGCTTGATTTAGATAAACTCTGATTAGAGTATATAACCCTAAGATAGACTTTGAGGATTAGTATAGAAGAACTTCCTAGAATTTTGGTATTATAGATATTTTTTGAGTTTTCCCAGCAATACATCCCTGTCTGGATACGAGCAGGTAGAGGCTGCTCTGGCACAGATGTACCTAGGGGTAAAACACGAAAACACCGCTTTGAGCTAGACTCGAACGGGAACTGGTGCACGACAATGGGCCTTGTTTCACTCTTGGTTATGACACTCCTGGGGGATATGCTTAGGATAATTCTCATTTTCATTACAATCCATTATGAAGGGTTTATGCGTATATACTTCCTCAAAGAAAACATTTTTTATGTTTATGGATTATATCCATAAACTGTTCAATTTACATTAAGTATTTTACAAGTTTGGAATTATTCATTTCAATTTATAAACTAACCAAGTTTAGTCCATTGTATAGAAATGGTGCCCAATAGAAGGAATGTGAACTCCATCAATACGTATGATCCAAAGAGTGAGAAGGATCATATCTTTCACAGTATTAAGCCAATATTTATAAGTCAAATAGTCTCCCATGTGTTCTCAACATATGAAGAAATTGTATCATGTGTTAATAAGATAAGTAAATAATTATCTGAGTCTTATGGCTTTGAAGGGAAGAAAGTGAAGAAAAGGATGTAAGAGAGAATGATGGATAAAGGGACGAGGGAAAAGAAGAATTTTCCAATGTGTGATAACTGTGGGAAGAAACACCTTGGAACTTGCCTGAAGGGAATGAGAGTTTTTTATAAGTGTGGAGAAAAAGGACACCAAGTGTGCAACTGTAAGGGTATGAAAAAGGTTTCAAATGTACAATGTTTCATCTGCAACGAGTGGGGACACTACGCAAACCAAAGTACAAATCATCGGAGTATGCCCCAAATGAAGTTATTGGATAATAATCAAGTTATGATACTACCACGAATGAGGAGGAATGATTAGAGTTCTTATGTTGTTATTAAAGAATTTTTTTCATTTGAGTGTTGTATGAATGATGTACTGGTTATAATAATTATGGAGTATATAAGGATTATACTGCAGTATTATTTCATCAAGGAATTGAGATTGTGTGGAACAATGAAAAGTGACTCCACAACAGGTTAAATTTTTGGAAAATATATGGTTGAGAGAAAGATAAACCATAATATGGTTCTGATACCGAGATAGTGATTTTGGAATAATACATGATTGATTGGGATAAATTATATTGGATATTCTCAGCCACCTTCAAACTGATTAATGATTTGTATAAATTTTTGGATAGAAGTAGTATATATAGTATTCTATAAAGAATAAGGGGTCATGAATGTAATCAATAAGGATTTATGTTAATTCATGATATTGTAGTGTTTTAAAAGAATACATGATGAAGGTGTTGACGTGTTGTTACGTGGAAAAAAGGATCTTCATTATGTTTACCATCCTTATAAAATTTGGACTGTGAGTTGGATAGAAGTATTTTGGACAACTATAATGGTTAGAATGGATTCATTTGAACCTTGGAGAGTATTATTTAAGGTTAAAACATTTCTAAATATTATTTTTGGAATATTATAATACTATAGTTTTAGGAAAAGGACAACTTGTAGGTCGGGAGATAACTCATCGCATCGGAAAAAGCTGTAGGAATCGAACCCACAACCATAGTGTGATAGGCCTTTATTACCTACCACTATCCTACAGGAATTCCCTTGTTATTAAAAAATAGTTTTCCTAATATAAATGGTATGTGTAAATATTTTGAACCTTGTACGATTAGGATAAATATAATATTTTTGAGTTCTATTAACTTTTTGAGTGAAAGATGAGTTTGTGGTAGAAATTATTTGAAGGTCGAAACCCTACTTGTCAAGCATAAATATATATATACCTATCTATATTTATATGAATAAATTAATTCTTAAACTTCATTAAAAGGATATTAAAACAAAAAAAATTTGTTATCCTAATACCTTATGTCTTGTTGAACTGATAATATTTTAAATCAACATAGATTGAAGACTTTGAGGCCTAAAGTTTACACTTTTTTGTGATTGATGACCTCAATCACTCCCTACAAATATTTACATTTTTCCTCCAATTATTTATCTCTAATTTCCCCCAATGTTCTCTTTATCGAGATCATAATTTGGTGGTGAATTTTTCATTTCCCTTTTCCTCTTATTAAGGCTAAATTTCATTAACCTTATTTCCGATGTGGGTTTTCCACAAAGGTATTTTCTATTTTCAACCTTTTATTTTCAAAGAAAAATTTCATATTGCGAGAATGCAATTTAATGAAGGAGGGGAGAATGTAACACCCCAAGCTTCCACGGTACACTTCTCTTTGAATAATATAGTAGCATGAGTTGTACGCAACTTCGAGTTCTAATACACACCACAACCAATGAAAGTAGCTGCCATGAATTATAATACCTACATTTTTAAATTTTATAAATTTTATCTTTCAAAATGGACTTCATTTTTGGATTCAGAATAACAAAATTAGCCTATGTTTAAATTTTGGTATTATTATGAGAAATTCAAAATTTTTATGAATAGTGGAAAATACATAAAATCATCTTTTTTAATCAAAAATGTTTGTATTGATAAATTATACTATTGAGTGGTTTTAAAGTGTAATTAGAATATATTTTTACCATTTTATCCAATCGTGGTCATTAGAATAAATTTTTCTTTGAAATTGGACATAAACAATTGTCAATCTTTTGATATATATTGTTTCTTAAAAACACTCTATTTGTTGTGACAATGGGAATTAATTATAAAATTAATTAATGAAACTTATATGTTTGGAATTTTTTAAAATAGACATCATTTTTGAATTCGGAATATCAATTATATATTAGGGTGAAATTTTGGCATTGTTTTGAAAAACTACAATTTTTTTATGAATATTGAAACCCCTATGTGGTCGTTAAAAAACCGATTTTTCATTTAAATGAAACTTTACCACTTCTGTGATTTGATTTTCAAAAATCCAACATACATGGTTTTCATTAGGAAGTAAAATATGGTTCAATGGGATTAATTTTTTTTGGTGAATAGTAACTTTTAAGTTTAATTAATCGCGATTAAAGGTAATTAGTGAAATTTAAGGTAAAATGATAATATAAAAATAATAAAATACCTTTACACTTGTCCTACCCGTATTGGATGAGTCATGACCGACCAATAAAATCCATTGGTCAACTTGGGGACCCCATGGAGCCACATTGGTAGGAAAATGACAATAAAACTTTTTATTTAATGATAAAATAAAAATGTCACAAACATGAGTTGTTTTACTAAAACAATTTTTAATTGGGGTTATAAAAGTCATATTTTTGACTATAAATATTCATTAGAAAGATAAAAATCTTTCCAACATCATGATAGTTTTTTTATAATTTTTAGACATTAAATAAATAAAATTATTTATGACACCATGATGATGCAGTGATTACCTCATTATTTTATGATTTATATAAAATGAAAAGATCGTGTAAAATATAAGAACTACACATGTCAGAAACCCACTGGATGTGTGGATTTAGAACTCCTATCACCATATCCTTGAATTATATAATTTTGCGACCTTTTATATCCGAAAACATTTTATAATAAAGTAACCTTTTATAACGTTCCAAGAGTGCCCCTCCTCTCCTCTTATAAAAGGCTCCCACCGCTACCACCTTACCCACACCTCTCAAGCCTTTGTCTCGGCCAACCCCTACCCATTTTGTCTCTCCACATCCCACACTTACTCCTAGAAGCCTCACTCCGGCAGAAGTCTTCCCAAGGAAGCCTTTGAGCTCAAATCAAAAAGAGTTACCCGTTTTAAAGGTAGTGTTTTCTCTTGTGTTCTTATGTTTTATTTTGCTTATCCAACCCCATAAACTCTTTTTGATTAATTTCTTTTGTAATAACACCATTATCCTCAATATACTATGATGTTGTTATAATAAGTATTCGAGCTACACTTACACACACCTACATCTAATGGTTAAAGAACATACTGTTTTTGTGGATGGTGAATTTCTGCCTCATGAAACGATGATTGTTCAATCTTCTTTTAACACCTCTCATGGTGGCCATTAGAATGACACTATTTTTATATATGATATATATTATGTTTTTTTCCTTATGATTCTGTATTTTTTATTTATGGCAGACCTTTACGATTTTCATTATGGGTAAACGCGATAATTTCATTTTAGGAAGTGCGGACTACCGCCCCCTCAAAGTGATTTGAATCGTTATGCCATATGTGGGATGTATAAATGATGAAGTAAATGATATTATACATGATATTATACTGTAAGTATAGTATACCTTTATATAATTATAGTTTCATTCCATTAAATATGAAATAGAAATGAAAGTAGTGTTCATGCGTACGTACGGCTTACCGTCTCCATGAACGGTGCATTTCATTTCTTACATCTAAATGTTATGTAATATTATAAATGAATGTATATACTGGATATATATGATATATATGATATCTACATCATGAATATAATTATGGACATAATGGATTTCTTACCACATTAACAACTTGTAATTATAAGAAGTTTATTGTTGACACAAGTACCAAAGATCGACAAAACGACCATTATTAACTTAATTGACTACATAATTTTTGTAACATTGTATTAGATGATATAAAATGGATAATGAACTTGAAAAAGGTTCTTAAACAAGTAGAGATTAACTATAGTTTATAATTCAGGTGGTTAACGAACGGTCGATTCAAGTCCGACACAAGGTAAGGGAACTTCTTAACCCAATTTTCGTTATTTGGGTTAATCTCCTACTTTCAAATTATGTCATGATATTATTATGTACTATCTTGTACTTTTAAATTATTTATGTGTAATTATAGTGAATACACATAATAGATCTATTTTATTTAAAAAAATGATCTTTGTAAGGGACTTTGTCTCAATCTCCGTTCATTGAGGCATATTTTTTTTATACACAACTTTCTTTTATACGGTGTACAAACCCCTTTGGCTTTTACGTTTATTCAAAAGGAATATTTTTTATACGAAGTGTTTTTACTAAACAACAAAAGGAATGTTTTGTCTTAAATATAAGGACACAATGACTTCTCCATAACCGTGACCATTATTTGATTTTCTTCTTCCTCTAGAAGCCATAACATTTTTTTGAATGAAAAATAAATACCAAGTTTTAATTTTCATTTATTTTGTTAATGAAAATGGTTTTGATAAGGTTTTTATTATATCAATGTGTTGTATTGATGTCTGGTGATTGAAATGTGTAAATGTTTTGTTTCTTTTATGGATGTTTTATGTGATACGATTTTTTTATGGTTTATGATATGTTTAAAAATGTTCATATGAGGAATGCATTGGACTTAATAAGTGACGGGTGGAGCCAGCTATATCTCCTCGATGCATCAGCAGGTCTCATGATACAAACTAGTCTCTTGGAATGAGGCCTTGAAAAACACTTATTTGTAGTCTTGGCATGAGGCCTTGGATACATGGTTATGATAGTCCGACATTATGCATTCCATCATTATGAAAGTGGTTATTGATATTGCATGTGTTTATTCGACCAGTAAAATATCCATGTGAATAAGTAAATGGCATTATTTTATTTTATTTTTCCATATTATGTTGAAGATCATGTTTAAAAGGATTTTGTTTATTTATACATTGGCATAAATTTTTATGTTTATTTATGAAAGTTTCCGCTATATTGTTATCCTTACTAAGCATTTGTGCTCACCCCTTTCAATATTTTAATTTTTCCAGGATGTGAAGAAGTATTTTATGAATGATCTGAAGGGATAATATGAAGGGATATGAAGACAAGATTTTTTTAGTTTTCTATTAATTTATGATGTAATGTAAAACTGATGAATGTATCTAGTGTTTCAAGGATACTAAACTAATCGGTCTTTCGAGACATGATCTTTGTGATCATGGCAATGTTATGCAATAATGCACCAACTCTGGGTAACTGGGGTTGGGGCGTTACATATATATACAAGATGAACCGAATAATGGTACGGTATAAAATGGAATTAAATAATCTTATATATAAAATAAATATCATAAATATCATATTTAATTATAGTGCTATCATAATGGCCACCATGAGAGGTGGTAGGAGATAATTGAACAATCATCGTTTCGTGAGGCGTTTGGTTTCCATCCACAAACAAATTATGTTTTTCACCCATTATATTGGGGTGTGTGTAAGTGTAGTTAAAATAATTATAATAAAAATATCCTAGTATATTGAGTAAACTGGTTTTGTTACAAATGAAATTAATAAGAAGAGTTTAGGGGTTAGAGAAGTAAAATAAAATAAAAGAAGCTAAGAGAAATTGTTACCTTTAATTTGGGTTACTCCATTTTGATTGAACCAAAATGGACATTTGAAGTGACTTGATTCTAAAGTAAGGCTTCTAGGAGAAGGATAGGGATGTAGGGAGATTAATTTGGCAGAGTATGGATGATCCAAAAGGCTTGATAGGTGTGTGGAATTGGTTATAAGTGGTGTCCTTTTATAAGGGGGAGGAGGGGCTCTTTTGAAAAAACACAATGTATTAATTTATAATAAATTCATATTCGGTTTCTAATGGCTCAAAAGTATATTATTAAAATATTAAGGTGGTGATGGGTTGAAATACATTTATCCAATAGATTTTAGACAGGTTTTTGTCACTATATTTACCTTATCATTTATATTTAACTCTTAGTTAAATAGTTTGACATTTACCAGGCTACTTTTTATTTTTATATTATATGGTTAATAAACTTACTAGATACTTCCTAGTGACACCCAAGTGGTCCATTAATGTTACTAATATCATTATATAATTCTTTTTTCCAAACCATATATTTTTAAGAATATAATATGAATTTATAATATAATATTTCTTTAACAAATTCATTTATGTCAATTTTGACACTATTTAATAATTGATTTTGGTAAAGTATTTAAAACATTATTAATAAAAAAAAATATTTAGGAAATCATATCATGTCATATTAATCATTAAATTTATTTTTTGTCAAAAAAACTTTAAAATTATATTTATTTTAATATTTATAATACCAATTATTTGATTTCTTCATTAATAAGGAAAATATTGCATCATTATTGTGTCATAAATAAATTTAATTATTCAATGTCTAAAAATTATAAATTAAATACCATTATGTATAAAATAATTTTATCTTTCTAATGAATATTTATAGTCTAAATATAACATATATAACCCTATGTAGAAATTTGTTTTCTAAAATATATATGCTTATTCCATTTTTGTATTTACTTTAACTTAATTAATGTAAAGTAACATTATCACTTACAAGTGAATCAATGGGGTCCCAAAATCGACTCAAAGATGCCCATGGTCGGACATTTATTAACCAATAGGGTTAGAACATGTTTTAGGCTAATTTATTATTATAATATTGTTATTTTCTCACCCTTATTTACCAGATTTACCCTTTAACCATGGTAAATAAAATATTTACCGAAGTAATTATTCAAAATGCCTAAAAATAAAAGTTGCCTATTTACACCATGGGGGCCTCCTGATTCTAAATATGGAATCCATTTTTATAAATTCAAAACACATAATTGAAAGAAATTATTTTAAAATTAATTCCCATGGTTAAAACAAAAAGCATGTTTTAAGAGATAATAACTATTAATAGATTGGAACTTGTTCATGTCCAATTTAAATGTGAAATTATGTCCAATGGATAAAATATTATTAAATGGTAAAAATATAATCTTATTATACTCTAAAATCACTCAAATTCATAATTTATAACTATTAATTATTTCAAATAAAAAATATGTTTTTAATTAAAATTTTGTAATTTTCACAATTCATCAAAATATGAATGTTATCCAAAAAGTTCCAAAAATTAACCCTAAGCTAATTTTTATATTCCAAATCCAAAAATGATGACCATTTTGAAAGATAAAATGTATAAAATTTTAAAAAGTGGGTATTACTATTCATAACAGCTAGTTTGATTGGTTGTGGTGTGGGTTAGAACTCGAAGTTACATACAACACACGCTACTATGTTATTCAAAGAGAAGCATACCGTCGAAGCTAGGGGTGTTACAAACCTGATATTTAATTAAAGGAACTTCTCGCGGCACTCATGTATGACTTCCTAGGGGACAATCAAACACATCCTATTGTCATTTCTTCTTCTCTAGAAGCCAATCATGAGAGGATTCTTCTAGATGTCCTTATGAAACATAAGAAAGCCATTGGTTGGACCCTATCTAATATTCCTGGGATTATCCCACTAATTGGGACTCATAGGATTGTTCTAGAATCTAATTCAAAGCCATTTTTTCATCCTCAATGGTGACCCAATCCTAATCTCATGGAGGTAGTAAGTAAGGATCTTCTAAAATTGTTAAAAGCTAGTATCATATATCCCATAGTTGAGGGTGAGTGGGAAATCCCAATCCCAGTGGTTCCCATGAATGAAGGAATCATAGTGATAACCAATAAGGATGGAGAGATTCTTCCAACTAGGTTGATTACTGGGTGGAGGGTCTGCATTGACTATAAGAAGCTAAACTCATTCACAAAGAAGGACAATTTCCCCTTACCATTAATTGACAAAGTCCTTGAGAGAGTGGCAGGTCATGAATTCTATTATTTCATATATGGGTACTTAGGGTATAATCAAATTGAGGTCTCCGTAGAGGATCAATGGAAGACTACATTCACATGTCCATTCAGTACCTTTTCTTTCAAACGCATGCCCTTCTGGTTATTCAATGCCCCTGAAACCTTCTAGCAGTGCAAGATGGGAATATTCTCAAACATGGTAGGGGATTTTCTTGAGGTCATCATGGATAACTTCTATGTGTTTGGGGATACATTTCAGGTAGTTATAAGGAATTTGGAGAGAGTCTTGTAAATATGTGAAGAAAGGAATCAGGTCCTATTCTGGAAAAATGTCATTTCATGGTTAAAGAGGGACTACTTCTTGGAAATCTGGTCTCAGGTAGGGGCATTAAAGTAGATAAAGCCAAGTATGACATCATTCGTTACCTTCCATCACCCAAAACTATCAAGGAATTGAGGTCTTTATTATGAAATGCTGGTTTCTATAGAAGATTCATCAAGGACTTTAGTTTAATCTCTTGTCCCCTTTGTTTTATCTTAACAAAGGATGCTCCATTTTTTTGGACAGAAAGCTATGAGGGTTCATTATCAATCTTCAAATAATCTCCCACCTCTCCTCCCATTATGAAATCTCCAAATTAGAACCTCCCTTTCGAACTTATGTTTGATTCCAGTTTCATTGCTATAGGAGCTGCGTTAGGACAACGTTGTGATAAAACTCCTTATGTCATTTCTTGTGCAATCAAATCCTTAAATGGTTCCATAATCTACCACACCACCACTGAAAAAGAGTTATATAGTATTGTTTTTTCCTTAGAAAATTTTAGGTCCTACCTCTTAGGATCTCCCATCACTATGTTCACTGACCATTCTACACTAAATTATCTCTTCCAAAAACATGATTCTAAGGCTTGACTAATTAGGTGGTCCTTATCTTAAAATAATTTGACCTCACAATCAAGTGTAAAAGGGTGTTGAGGATGTTTTTGCTGATCACCTCTCAAGGATGGAATTCAATGACCATTCAAATAACCTTTCTGTATCCGATTCATTTCCTGATGAACACCTATACTCTGTGAGTGACTGCCCTTTGTAAGTCGACATAACCAATTTCATAGTTACAGGAGTAATTCCAAAATTCATTGGGACTCAAGCATGAAATAAATTCCTTTCTGATGTCAGAAACTATGTGTTTGATGATCCATACCTCTATAAGTTCTTCCGAGACCAATTCATTAGGAGGTGTGTCCCCAAATCTGAATAAGACTCCATCCATAAATTATCTCAGAGTGACGCATATGGAGGTCAATTTTCCTCAAAGAAAACTTATTCTAAGGTTCTTCAGAGTGGTCACTTTTGGCCCACCCTCTCAAGGGACTCCAAATAATTTTGTTAAAGTTGTACTAGGTTTCAACATGTAGGGTCAATAAAAAATATAAATCAAATGCCACTCACTCCAATCATAGTGATTGAAACATTTGACTATTGGGGAATCGATTCCATGGGTCCCTTCCCAAACTCTAGGGGATATATTTACACTCTTTTAGCTGTCAACTATGTCTCAAATTGGGGTGATGTGATTCCTACAAAATCTAATGATCATCAAACTCTGATTATATTTTTCAAGGAAAACATCCTTTCTAGATTTGGAATTCCAAGGTCTATCGTTAGGGATTGGGGAACTCATTTTTGCAATCGTCCATTCTTAGAACTCATGAAAAAATATGGAATTTATCACAAATTGTGAACTGCTTACCACCCACAAACTAATGGTCAAGCTGAGATAGCCAATCGAGAAATCAAACAGATTCTTGAGAAAACAGTTAACACATCTATGAAAGATTTTCTAAACTTACTGTTAGATGCTCTTTGGTCCTATCTAACTACATTTAAAACCATTTTTGGAATGCCCCCATATAGGTTGGTTTATGGTAAAGCATGCCATTTTCCAGTAGAGAATGAACACAATGACTTTTGGGCAATTATGAAAATGAGTTATGACCTCTCATTGGATGAAACAAAAAGGAAATTAGATATCAATGATCATGAGGAACTTAGGATGGAGAATTATGAGAATTAAAGGATCAATAAAGCTAAAGTACAAGCCTACCAATCTCAAATTCTTAAAGCAAAACACATTGTACCGGGTAAACCAATTCTTTTTTATTGTTCTAAAATTAATCTACACCCAGGAAAGATGAGGTCGAGATGGTCAGGCCCTTACATAGTTCATAAGGTGTACCCCCATGGGGCTATTGAAATTCAAGATCCAACTATTGGTAAAACCTTTAATGATAATGGCCATAGAGTCAAACCATTGATTGAACCATTTCAAAAACAAGAAGTTATTAAAGACATGTGTGAGACATCCTTAGATGAGGAAAATACTTAAACAATTTGGGGTTTAAGTCGAGCTAGAGATGTTAAATAAATGCGCTGCATGGGAGAAACCCCATGGTTTTCATGTTTTAATTTATTTAATTAGAACTTTTGACTATTAACACGTTCTTATTTTATGAGTATTGATGGGTATAAAAGGGGAGAACAATATTCATCTCTGTCACACAGTGTGATCCCTGAGTAATAACATACCTATAAATTTAAAAGAAGACAATGTATCATCAATTTGTTTTATTTTATTTATGTTTTTGTAGGTTAAAAAAAATTAGATTGTTAAACTATACTTCTTTATTAGTATGGATAGGTATGAAAAAAGATCACCATTTATATCTATGTCACGCAGTGTGATCCCTGAGTAATACCTTACCTAGAAATTAAAAAGAAGACAATGTATCATCAATTTGATTCAAGAAAAGGGAAAATATAAAAATGTGGATACTTGGTTTTAAATAAATTGTTTTGTTGTTTGTTTTTTCTTGGTTTGTTCTTCTTTTTATGGTTCAGGAACTATTTTGGGTGATACATATTCGATGAAGGTGGTGCCTACATCTCCCAAAAGATCATAGGGAGAATCTGGAGCATCATGATCTTTGACTTCTATAACCAGGTGAATTTGTTCCATGTTTATTATTTCAAATTCCTTTTAGAACATCTCTCCTCTTCTACCCACCTTCTAATTGTTCATATCATTAAACACTGGGGATAGTATTATTCTATGTTGGGGGGAGATAAAGTAAAATCATTGATTTTTTTTCATCATAAAATGTGTGGAATGAAAATTTTCATAAACCTTGAACATAATAACACACATTGCAATATTTTAAAATGGATATCAAATAATTTTTCATTCCTTGATTCTGATTTTAATGCATGTTTAGGTTCATGTGCAAAGATTTTGGAATGTGTCATTGTATAATGTGATTTTTAATGGTTATAATTTCATCAATTTAATAAAAAAACACAATACATGTCCTCTAGATTGTGGGGTATTAGTTTGAGTTCATGGGGTCCCATAATAAATAAAATATGTTTGGTGATAATTTTAATTTTAACATGAGTATTCCAACAAATCAATTTTTGCGTAGAGAAATGGATTGACCTAATGTGTGGATTTCTGAACCTGGGGATCGTGAATCTATAGTTTTCTGGCCCGAAGTTGGGAATTTTATCTATATTTGTGGTAATTTGAATTTTTTTTGATTTAGTTAACTCGAGATGATGCCCGAGTATGTGAGATTCACTTGGTACCCTAAGGTATTTTAGCATGGGAGTCATCAGTAAAGTCTTTCTACATGGGTTGACTCAATTGAGTTCAATTTCAATTACCATGAAAAAATTGAAAAAAAAACAAAATTAAAACAAAATAAAAAATGAGTACCGATCTTAATTTTAAAATTTTATTTCTCTTAGTGATTCCATATTTCCTCGCTCGAATGAAAATGAACCACCTTGTCTATTGTGATGCACAACACTTCATCATGATTAATTGAATTTGAATAAAATATGGTGATGAAAATGAACAATAGAATGGGCTTGGGATTGGGATATTCCCCTGGAGCTAGGTGTTTTTAAATTATTTTGATGGGTTTCAATTTTGATGGTATAAGTTCTTTGAGTGGACAATGTGTATTACAATGTTCTTAGAAATGGGAATTAAAATTTCATATTTTTTAGAAATATTTTGCTCGAGACTAGAAAAACTCATGTTGGGGGGGCGTGATTAGCCCCTAAAAGAGGCTAATATTAATTTTTTATAATATAATATTCATGTTATTTATTAATCATGTACACCATTATTATTTCATTTTACACTTTAAACATTATTACACAATATGATTTTAATTTCTTCTTAAAATGAAATATTACATTGTTCCTTATTGATAATATCATAAAACACATAATAGACATGATTTAATGTTTATATTTTATTTTCAGGTCTCCCTTGATATAAGTAAAAATTTATTTTTTTGTAGCACTTGGAGAATCAATTTTGAAGACTACCAAAGTGGGTTTTGAACCAACCAGATTCTGGGCGATGTAATTTGGACAAAAGCCCAGTAATAATATTGTAGAGGACAGAATTGAAGCCCAATAATTCTGAAATTTTAGATGAAGATAAAGGATATAATTTGGTAAATTTAATTTAAAAGTGGAAGAAGATAATTCAGAGTTTTGTTTGGTGTTCCAGGCAGCCCAAGTTGATGACGAAATTATGGGCCAGATTATGAGGCCTAGAAAAACAGCCCACCATTTATATTATATCACGCGATCCGCATATTCTTTTGGGATGAATTTTGGCAAGATTTTAGAGGAAATCCGGGGATAAATTTTCTATTTATATAGACCATAGTAATTAGTTCATCTAAATGGTCCTTTCGGCACGTGTTTCCTTTGGATGCAAGCTGAATTCCATTTTTGGGGAAGAGAGAAAAGTCACATCTCTATTAATTTTCCACCCACCTTTCCCCAATACAATTAATTAAAGGCACATGAGATGATGGAGACTAGACCAAAGACTTAAAAATGCCTATTTAAGGTAGTAGTGGTGGAGGAGTTTAGGGATCATGGAACATTATTTTTATTGTAATGTTCTTATGCCAAATTGTTATTGTAGCATTTTTCCATCTCGTGTAAGTTGTTAGAATCCCCTTAGTTTTCAATAAATGATTTTCTTCTTCTCTTTTTATGTTCTTATTAATATCACCTTGATACCTTTTTCTCATGGTGTGATCTTTTTATCACCAAACCTTGTGATTTTGTTCACACAACGGTGGATTGATTTTTTTTGTTGTTTTTATTTTTTTAATTACACCCTCGTAAGTCTAGTTCCCACTTTTGTTGATAACATGTTATTAATGGCAGGCTAAATATTTTATACATTTATCCAAGGGAGTAGCATGGGTCTATATTGGATGTTATTTCTCTCTCTCTCAAGGTTATTAATTTCATTTATATTATTTTCTTTCATTCAATGATTTTCTCTCTTCCTCTTCCTTATTTAATTTATTTCCCCACTTTTATGTGTTAAGTAGATCCTTTACCTTAGAGTGCTCAAGAAAATGATCATACAAGTGTATAGATGATTATCATGTGTTTGTGGCGGTGTTTAATCAGTAATTTATGATGGTATTTTGAATTAATTTCAAGATTCCTTCTCGTGTTAATGAAATTGAAATCGTAAAAAACAAAAATCATCCAATCCACCACAGCAATAACCGAGGATCAATTCACATTCTCATAAATTGAATTCACATAGCTATCTTAGTCCTCTTTTAAAACTCATCTAAAATAAACCCATGTTGGCCACTTTATATCCAAAAATCCATCACTTTATATTGTGTGTCTAAAGGTTCTTCTTAGGTCTGTAATGATTTGACAACACATGCTACACTGCAAGCGACTGCACGACCCTTAAAACTTGGGTAAATTTGGGCAAAAACACATGTCCATAGAATTCCAAATATCAAATAAATAATATTACTTATACAAATATTATTTTGAATAAAGGATATGTATTTATCAAAAATACCATGTAGTATAATATTTGATAGTAATTGTTTTTTACATTACAACAATATTGAGAAAAATAATCTATACAAATTCTATAGTGTCTCATACCTCTTTAAAACACTTTAAATCATAAACCTCAAAGAAGATTTCAATAAGATGAATTTTATAATAAAAATTTATTGTGTATATTCATGGTATATCATTTAAAATATCTGTATATACACCATATAAATGAATCTAGGTGCATAACAACAAATAAGTCTCAATGGATTGTAAATTGAGATGAAATACCTTAAATTAAACTTCCTTTTGTTGTGTGGTTATTATTATCATGTATAGTGGATTAAAATATGTTACTAACTTATACAAAAACCATAATAATGTTTATAATATATGATATTAATTCATTATAATATTTCATTACCCATTTGTTAACACTCAGTCATTAATTTCACTATTTTAGGTGTTAATTTTGTAGTTTTCTCAAGTTAGTTTTAACTTGCTATTTGATGTTATACAAAATTAGACCACGGATTCATCATCTAATGAGTTTAAAAAATATCATAAATATCAAATATAATATTTATATATGTATTTATAGTATTTCATTATATTCAAATATTAGAAAAGAAGTGCACCATTAATGGAATGGAAGGTTGTAAGTACGAATGAACAATACTTACATTTCATTATTATATTAAAATATTTGAGAGTAAAATATAAATTTTTTTATTATAATTAAATAATAAATTATATATATATATGTTAAATAGGTTTATTAAAAAAAATTATATGTTACATGTATGGTATTAATGAGTCATATCACTTTGAGGGTGTGGTAGTTCACATTTCTTCAAACATAATTATTATATTTACACAAGATGGAATGAATAAGGGTATGATCTAAATAAAAATTAAAGAAGAATAAAGACATTATAAATATCATATATATCATATACAAATATATTTTTCATATTAATGGAAACATGATATGTGGTAATGGAAAAATGATCAGTTATCATTTCATGAGGAAGTAGTTTTCTGTACAATGATAAAAATATATTCTTTACCAATTAGATGGATGTGTTTATATGTTTAGGTCGAACCCTTTATATAAAAAATATCCTATTAAATTTAATCTATAATTTTTTAAAATTTTAAGGGAATAATTTTATTTTAGGGGGTGTATAGAGGAATTAAAAGAAGAGAGCTTGAGAGAATATGTTACATCTTAATCGCGTAACATCTTTTGGTTTGTACCAAAAGGATTACTTGGAAGGATTTATTCCCAAATGACTGAAGCATGTTCAGGGGTAGGTATTTTGGGAATATATATGGGGAAAACATGGATAAACCTATGTGGGTTCATAGGTCTGTGGAATAGGGATATGGGGTGGATTTTTATTAGGGGGGAAAATGGACTCACTTGGTATTTTTTAAAAGAATTTAGTTGTACCAAAGTTTTCAAATTAAAAAAGTAACCAAAACCCAATATTGCTTTATAATAAATTAGAAATTATTATTATACCAAAATATTGAATTGAGTTTTTAAAATTCCCGTAACATAAGTGGTAGAAATTAATTTAAATTTCATCCTACATGTTGGATGACAATGCGAGATGTTAAAGTAATATATTTCGAATGTGTGGTATGTTTAAAATAAATTTCAAAGGGAAATATATTCTAATGATCTAAATTGTTTTAATTGATAATAAAATATTGTTACACATAATCCCAATTAAAATTAGTATTTACCCATAAAAAAACTAATTGAAAAAACTTTTTTAAAATAAAACTATGTATTTTTAACTTCACATTAAAAATCAATTGTTTCTGAAAAATATCAAAAAATCTCCCTTCCGAAATTATTATATTTCAATTCAAAATATGATTTATTTTAGAAATATTGTATCAACTAATTTTTCAAAATTCATATTTAAAATTGGTTTTCCATTAATAGCATGTTAAATTGCATTAATATAAATATAGATTTTATGTGTAAAATAACATTGGTTCTTATGTTTTTTCAATCAAACTGAATGGATGAATATAAAATGTATTTTATTAAATATATAAAAAATATATTTCCTAAAAATCATTCAATAATTGTAATTAATTATTTTTATTAAGATAAAACCCTTTGGATGAATCAAAATAAAAATATTTTTTTTAAAACCAAATGGTTCTTATTATCATTTCTCATCAATTGGTAACCCATTAATTAATTTCATATTTATATAAACCATAAGTTATTAAATTT
This sequence comes from Viscum album, assembly GCA_963277665.1. Taxonomy (NCBI): domain Eukaryota; kingdom Viridiplantae; phylum Streptophyta; class Magnoliopsida; order Santalales; family Viscaceae; genus Viscum; species Viscum album. Next base: position 163,634,788 of record OY728165.1, on the reverse strand, counting down.
TAGTTTATAATATTCATAACCACTAACATAATGGCTATATTATATGATATTATATTAAATATTAATAATTTATTAGAACATCTTTATTTGGTGACACTCGATCTTGCGTGAAATGAAAGCTATCGTGGATGGTCACTCATGCATGTAACACAATCCAACTCAATGTTTCATGAAATGATATATATATACATTTTAAATCTATTGAATCAATTAAAATAAATAATAAAATATATTTTTCATAGGATATTATATTCTCTCATGCGCTTGGTGATGTGTGTCATATACAATATCTAATACAATGTTTTACATTAGAATTTGGGGGTGTCACATTCACCCCACCTTAATTAAATTGTGTCCTTCCAATTTAAACTTGATATCAGTAATAGATTATTTGATATTTCCAATATTGAAATCCACATTTTAAAAAGGATTAATAACACATTTTATTAACAAGATTGAAGGGAAAGTGCTGTCGTCAAATAGCTTGGTTCTCTAGTAAGAGAACATATGTGGGAAATGAAAACATGAATATGAAATAAAAATCTAAAAATAAAATCCTATAAAATAGTGATATAGAACATGATTTGTAGAATGTTAAGTATTAAAAAGCAATAAATCTATTATGATCTAAGGGACATTTAATTCATTTGAAATGATGGCACATGGAAATTTGTTTTGGTTTGAAGATCATTTTACATGGAGTTGAGGTATTATTTCACTCCGTAAAAATATAAGTAAATATATATATTGTTTAAAATAATCTTTTTCATTGATTGTTCCCTAAAATATTTACACACCATCTCTTAGAATACGATTCTTTGTATGGTGAATCAATACAATACCCATAAGTATTTCATACAATGTTAAATATAAACCATTTTATAAATGGTATACTTTTCCAAAATATTATGATCCAAAAATATACAAATAAGGTCACTAAATATCAAATATTAACTCATCATTATATTTTAGGAAACATGTAGCATCTGTAATGTAGTTGGGGTTTCGTTTAGTGGTAAGCACCCCTTAATTATACATGAAAAATGGGGGATCAAAACTCATTGGGCACAGGTACTGTAGCAGTGGCTTGCACTGTAGCAATGACAGTCACTATAGCGGCATCAAAGTACTATAGCAGCTGCGGGTACTGTACGGCTCTATAGTAGGGGGTTACTGTAGCAGTACTATTCAAAGAATGGGATTTTGGCCAAAAAATGGGCCTACAAGTCATGTAATGAACTAAATGACCACTGGGCCTACATTCTATGTAATGGGTCTCCCTCTACCCAATTAAAGAGGTATTTGATTTGCTTTAATAATAAAATGTGGCTTCATCCCCAACATTTAAAAAAAACATGTAGCATATGTAAATTTAAACATTCCAAACATGTGAATAACTTCCACATATATCCTCTTAAAATATGCTAACAACTCGAATTACTATAAAACCTTTTTGAAACCATGAATTCATCCTTATTCATTAAGTAATACACATGTTACTGGATATATTCATTAAATATTAAAGTAATGTAAAATCCATCAATGATTAAATATACCACATTTTGACAAGTATTCAATCCTTTCCATGGTAGTTAGGAATATTCAAAATTAAACATTTTTTCATCATTATATCAACCCTGAGAACATATTAATAGATGTCTCCCCCTCAATAATGTATTTTATTAAATGTTTAACATTAGATTTAATATGTTCTCTTGGTACCATTAAACATATGTTTTAAATACTTAATGAAAAAGTATTTCAGTATAATTCTCACATATTCCATAATTCATATTACTAGTACATTGCTAATAAAATATTGAAATTACATAGTTCATGAATAGACTTATTAATAATTCATCTTCATCTATTCTAGTAACATAACATGATCATTATCCAATAGAATCTTGTATAGTATATTCCTTTGAATATATGGTCATTGATTCTATAAGGCCCCAGCCTTAAACCTTACTTAATCTTGAGTTATTACAAGATTACACATTGAGGATCTTTTCAGGTTTAGAGTTTTAGAGAATTAGATCATGAAACTTTCATTACATTCCACATTTAAACGAAGTGGTTACATAAAAGACAATATTCATTCTTCCCATCAACGGAAACATATTTAAAATATAACATGGATTCTTTCTTGACACATCCTTGACACTATCATCACATCATGTACCTTTCCCTTGACCTGTGAAAAACATTTCAAAAACTTGGGATGAGCATAAAAAGCTCAGTAAGGGTTATAAAAATATGGAAAGGAAACATGAGTTCATATATACATAATAATGAAATCATACTTTACCCATAAAACATAGGCACTTTACCATACCTCATCAAACCATGAATAAATCATAGAAAACATAAGACATAAAGGTAACTTGAGGCATTCATAACATTCTTACGTAGGGAGTAACCCTCTTGGTTACGTTTGGAATACCCATCACAGTATATTCCCTAAATCTCTTCAGAGAAACCTTAACGTTTAACTCCTTCGCGTTACCCAATGCATTGGAGAGCTATATCGGGCTCACCCGCCCTTAGTTTATCACGGAACCACCCGTTCTTCATAACAATGCCCAAGAACCATAACATAATCGTATCACATAAACATGAATAAAGGAAACATAACATTTCCACATTTCAATCACAATATAACATTTTAGGATATTGAAATAATGAATCCATTCAAAAAGAAACCATTTCCAAAACCATTTAAAACATTTAATAAAGAGATTATTGAATCAAAGTTTCCCATACCACCTTGAAGCTTTTAACATTTTAAACCATTAATATCCATATAAATAAATCCTTAAAACCATTTTGAAAACATGGATATTAATAAGAACAAATAATTAAAACATTTAAAACGATCTTTTGGTTAAAGGGGTTTTACCAAAATTAGAGACACTTGAATACAATAATCGAGGAATAACATTTAGTCAAGACTATGTAATATCATGAGAATAAAAGGATTCATGATATAATACTCCAAAGGACAGTATATACACCATATAAGAGTGAATTGGTGCATAACAACAATGAACCCTCAATAGAAATGTCAAATGTGATGAAATCCCTTATAAAGAAGGTATCCATAAATTAAGGACAAATAGATCTCAAAAATATGTGTGACAAATATATATATACACCCAATATAAGTGGATATTAAGTGTAAAACAATAAAAGGTTATTCACACATATTCAAAGGATGACATATTCAATAACTACATGTCGAACCCAAAGAAATCAAAATTGGGTTAAGAAGTTCCCTTGGTAAAATTCGACAGCCTAACGGCGTCACTTCAAAAAATTCAGAAAATGAGATGATGAGAGATAAAAAGGGAATCTCATCACTTGGACATAAAATTTACATCAATCAGGATATAGAAGAACATATCCCAACATGATAGTATGTGAATTAAAAGACATAACAAACGATGTCTTTTAAAAAAAAGGAGGGTGAAAGGTTCCCTTACCGACTTGGGTATCTTTCAAAACATACACCCCATGAAAGAAGGACAATAGATCATTGATGTAAATACTCATAAACGAAAGTATATTACACAAAGAGTAGAATAATGGGCAGTACATACACCACTCAATGGAATTTGTGGAGAATGTAGCATAAATCTCACGGGAATAGAAGTGAGGTGAAAAATCCCTTACGAAAACTCAGCAGCCTAACGGCGCCACATAAAACTTCCGAATATGGATTGATGAGATCAAATAGAGTATCCCATAATATTACAATAGAATTTACAGCAAGTGGAATATAAAAGAAAATCCCCCAACATTGCAAGGAGGAGTTTAAAAGAAGTGACATAAAAGAGAGTACTTAAAAAGAAAGAGAGAGGTTAGATCTCTTACGAAAGTTCGGCAGCCTGACGGCGCCACTCAAAACTTCCAAAATGGATTGATGAGAGAGAATAGGGTCTCTCATCACATGAACATAAAAATTACAGTAGGAGTAATATACAATAACATCCCAATCATAAGAAATATGAGCTTTAAAAGGAATGACATGAACGAGTGTACTTAAAAAGAAAGAGAGGTGTAGGATCCCTTACCTCGGGTCCGACTTGACTCGATCGTTCTTTAATCTCCTGAATAATAAACTTGAGTTAATTTATAATTCCTTAAGAACCTTTTTCAAGTTCATTATTACTTTTATACCACTTATTACCATGTCATAAACATTATGTAATCATTTAAGTTAATAATATTTGTTTTGCAGATATTTGGTTCTTAAGTCGAAAGTGGACTTCTTACAATTACACGTTGTTCGTGTGGCCAAATTTTTATTATATCCAGAATTGTATTCATTATGTAGATATCATATATGTCATATATATCCAGTACATGCATGCATTTATAACATTACATAATCATTTAGAGGTAAGAAATGAAATGCACCGTTCATGGAGACGGTAAGCCGTACGTACGCATGAACGCTACTTTCATTTCTATTTCGTATTTTATAGAATGGAATAATAATGATATAAAGGTATATTATAATTCCATTATAATATCATATATAATATCATATTTCCATCCTTTATACATCCCACATATGGTATTTAACGAATCAAATCACTTTGAGGGGGCGGTAGTCCGCACTTCCTTAAATGAAGATATCGCGTATACCCATAATGGAAGCCATAAAGGTAAGAAAAAAAATGAAAAATACAGAAGCATAAATAAAACATAAACATATTATATATCATATATAAAAATAGTGAAATCATAATGGCCACCTTTGAAGGTGTTAAATGAGTATTGAACAATCATCGTTTCGGGCGGCAGAATTTCACCATCCACGGAAACCGTATGTTCTTTAACCATTTGATGTAGTTGTGTGAGAGTGTAGCTCGAATAAATCTTATAAAAACATACTAGTATATTTAAGATACTGGTGTTGTTACAAAAGATGTAAATAAAAAGACTTTAGGGGGTTGGAGAAGCAAAATAAAACAAATGAACATGAGAGAGTGAATTACCTTTAAAAGTGTAACTCCTTTTGATTTGAGCCTAAAGGCTTCCTTTGAAAGGATTCTGCCCAAAGGGAATCCTCTAGGATGAGGAGAGGGATATGGAGAGAGTAAATGGGCAGAGGTTGGACAAGCCAAAGGCTTGAGGAGTGTGGGAAAATAGGTAGAGGTGGGGGCCTTTTATAAGAGGAGAGGAGGGGTACTTTTGGAAAGTAAGAAATATTACTTTATTTGAAAATGTGTTTCGGTTTAAAAAGGTCCAACATTGATATAATTCGTGGATAAGGTGATAAGGCTTCGAAATCAACTCATCCAATTGGTTTTGTACATGTGTAGTTCATAGATTTTACATTATCTTTCCATTTTATTTAAATCGTCAAATAATGATGTCATCGCTGCATCATTATTATGTCACAAATAATTTATTTTATTTAATGTCTAAAAATTATAAAAAAAAAATACTATGATATAGTAAATCTTTTTATCTTTCCAATGACTATTTATAATCAAAATTTGGACTTGTATAACCCCACTTAAAAATTGTTTTCGTAAAACAATTTATGTTAGTGTCATTTTCACTTTAACATTAAATAAAAATATATTAATGTCATTTTCCAACTAAATTGGCTCCATGGGGTCCCCAATTTGGCCCATGGCTTGTCTGGGTCGGCCATGACTCACCCAATAGGTGTAGGACAAGTTTCATGGTGTTTTCACATTTTTATAATATCATTTTTACCTTAAACTTCACTAATTACCACTAATCGCGATTAAAAACTTAATAAGTTACTATTCACCAAAAAATTATTTTAATCTCATTGAACCACATTTTACTTCTTAATGACAACCATGTATGTCGGATTTTTTAAAATCAAAACACAATTATGGCAAAATTTCATTTAATTGAAAAATCAGTTTTTATAAGTACAACTTAGTGGTTTCACTATTCATCAAAAATTGAAGTTTTTCAGAAAATTACCAAAAATTCACCCTAAGCTATATTTGATATTCCGAATTCAAAAATGAAGTCTATTTTACAAAATTCAAAACATATTAGTCACATTAATTAATTTAATAATTAATTCCCGCTGTCAGAGCAAATAGCGTGTTTTTATAAAACAATAAGTATCAAAAGATTGACACTAGTTTAATTCTGATTTCAAAGTGAAATTAATTCCAATGGCCACTATTGGATTTAATGGTAAAAATATTTTCTAATTTAACTTTAAAACCAATTCAAAATATTATCTAATCATATAAATAAATTAGATTAAAAAGTGGTTTTGAATTAAAACACAACATTCTACACTATTCATTAAAAATTAACTTTATCGGAAAAATACCAAAAAATTACACAAAGTAAAATTTGATGTCCCGATTCTTAATAAGAGTTTTATTTGGTCCAAAATAATGTATAAGAGTGATCAAAACTATATTTAATGACAGTTCTCCATTAAAAGGCGATAAGTGAACCTTTAGTGAAAACTAGGGCATATACACCTAAAATTTAATTCTTTCCGTATTTTAAGCCTTTAGCTTTTATTGGATAAATGTAAAAACATTAAAAAACATATATAATCATATTTTAGTTATTTATATCCATTCACGCCATTAAAACGGCTACATGTTAACTACCATTTAAAATATTATTATTTTATTATTAGAGTGCAACGTAAGATTCCCAAGAAACTCGTTGTTGCGTGTTGGGTACGCCATCGAGCATAGCGTCCCCTTTAAAGTCATATTAATATTTTATTCACAAATATGGATAAATATGAAAATGTCTATTCTTTATTTACCTGGGGTGTTACATCCTTCCCCCCTTTTGGGAATTGCGTCCTCGCAATTTTAAAATTGCGCTTGGAAACATCCTTGAAAGTCCCACATCGGAACAAGAGTCGGTAAAAAAATCACTTTAAAATAAAGAAAGATAAGCACAGAGGTCACCTGAGTTAACCCATACTAGGACTCCATGTAGGAAAACATGGAAATGGAGGAGAAAACATAGGGTCATGTTCTAATAGAGAGTGATAGAAAACATGTTTAGGAGAAAGTTAACAATGAGAAAATCACAAACTTGTGATGGGTTAAACGGTGTTGGGTTCCCCAGTAGGAAAAGTTAATAGACAACATTTTTGTTTTAAGTTACTCTTTATTGAGGAATTTATTCATAAGGAAACATAATCACTTATCATGTTGACTCTCAACTTTTACTATATTCCTTAATCAAACACATATTTTTTCCAAAAGACGAGTATTTAGGGAGACTTGTTCGCATTAAGAGTACTATAAACAACTTCTAGAGAATCACCTAATCCACAAAAGAGAACTATATACTTCCCATATCATTAGACCTTAACCATAACCAAAACCAAAAAGGTTAGTACAAGGTCAGATAATCCAGAAAAGGATAACCCTTTATAAAAAGAAAATCTATTCTTAATCTCAAAATTTGTCCAAAAAACACAAAGTTCAACGAGGACCATCCGATAAACAATTTGTCCATAAAATTCTTCAAAGTAAACCAATATAATATTGAAACCCAAATATTTGAAGGATTTAGTCACATAGTCTTCCAAGTTAAATCGTAACATTTATCTCCAAACAACATTAGTTGCTCCTAAAGTCTCGTATTGAAAAGTAATTAACCTAATCACATATCCTCCATGATAGGTTAATCATTTTCATAAATAACCCAAAATCATCTTACTCCTAATTCATAAAATCATATAACTAGAAAGAATCATTCAAACTAACCAGTGACTTTACGTAGTCTAGTGGTAGGCGATAAATACCAGTCACACTTTGGTTGTGGGTTCGATTCCCGCAGCTTTGTCCGATGCGACGGGATGTCACACGGTCTGCGTGTTGTCCTTTTTCCAAAACTATATAATTCTCAAAACATTCCACAAAACGAGATAAAATATTCAAAAATAATCATAACATATTTTACCCTCAATTTTATCTCATGCCTTTCACTTCAATTATAACATTTAGTAACCCATAATTACCTCAAAAGTAAGGATCATATAAACCCAAATGGTTCTTTATAACTATGTCCACAAAAGAAAAGATAACTATTCCTTGGATAAAATTTGCCTATATTAAACATCAGGGTTACACATAATATAAAAAGTCTTCTAATGTAACCCCATCATCAAAAGAGACTTGATACTCTTAATAATTTCACCATAACTCTTGAAGCCCTTATATGTTGACATCTTACTCATTCAACATTCTTCATGATCCATTATCCATTCCTTTCCAACCTATTCTGAAATACCTCTTTCCTACAAACAAAATCATGAATCATATCCTAGGATTCCAAAATAGGAAAACAATAGTCATGAAATAGTACATACCTTTGATTGTTCATTGTCAGTTTCTTCATCCTCAATAGGAATGGCATTAGGTATTGGTAAACGAACATTTGTACGCTCTTGGTGACCCCATTCACGAAACTTCTTCATAGAACATGTGTTTTCATAATGACCATGCACACCACATTTAAAACATTCAATTGATCCCTCAGAAAGAACTTCTTTCCCTTTCCTCGAGTCAACTGGATGCTTCCTTTTTCCATGGCAGGTTCTTGCTTTATGACCTTCATTTCCACATCTATAGCATATTTCTGTCCCTTTGAAACATTTTCCTAGGTGTTTCTTTCCACATCTTTGACACATAGGTTTTTGAACACACATACCTTTATGATTATTACCTGTACTTCCGTAGGGATTTGTTTCTTGCATATATGATGCCTTAGAGAAAACTCCAAGGTTTAGGTGGTCAATCATGACTCCAGATAGTTGGTTGAGGATAATCAAAAGAGTTCTCATTGCAGCTCCCATATCATTCAGTTGCTTGCTCAAAAAACTGTCACAGTTTCCTTCACATCCACTGTTACTTTGGTGTCTGCTAGATCCAGCCATTTACTAAAACCAAAAAGGTCAGTGTGAGTATATAAACAAAAACATCATGTACTAATGAGTAAGATAAACACTAATATATACTTACTCATTCACTTTATCTAAAACTAGGACTCTTTCTGAAATCCTAACCATTATGGTAATTGTCAATTATGCTTAAAGAATACCCTAACCTCTAAAGTTATCTAAACCGACCTCTGATACCAACTATAAGGCCCCAGCCTTAAACCTTACTTAATCTTGAGTTATTACAAGATTACACATTGAGGATCTTTTCAGGTTTAGAGTTTTAGAGAATTAGATCATGAAACTATCATTACATTCCACATTTAAACGAAGTGGTTACATAAAAGACAATATTCATTCTTCCCATCAACGGAAACATATTTAAAATATAACATGGATTCTTTCTTGACACATCCTTGACACTATCATCACATCATGTACCTTTCCCTTGACCTGTGAAAAACATTTCAAAAACTTGGGATGAGCATAAAAAGCTCAGTAAGGGTTATAAAAATATGGAAAGGAAACATGAGTTCATATATACATAATAATGAAATCATACTTTACCCATAAAACATAGGCACTTTACCATACCTCATCAAACCATGAATAAATCATAGAAAACATAAGACATAAAGGTAACTTGAGGCATTCATAACATTCTTACGTAGGGAGTAACCCTCTTGGTTACGTTTGGAATACCCATCACAGTATATTCCCAAAATCTCTTCAGAGAAACCTTAACGTTTAACTCCTTCGCGTTACCCAATGCATTGGAGAGCTATATCGGGCTCACCCGCCCTTAGTTTATCACGGAACCACCCGTTCTTCATAACAATGCCCAAGAACCATAACATAATCGTATCACATAAACATGAATAAAGGAAACATAACATTTCCACATTTCAATCACAATATAACATTTTAGGATATTGAAATAATGAATCCATTCAAAAAGAAACCATTTCCAAAACCATTTAAAACATTTAATAAAGAGATTATTGAATCAAAGTTTCCCATACCACCTTGAAGCTTTTAACATTTTAAACCATTAATATCCATATAAATAAATCCTTAAAACCATTTTGAAAACATGGATATTAATAAGAACAAATAATTAAAACATTTAAAACGATCTTTTGGTTAAAGGGGTTTTACCAAAATTAGAGACACTTGAATACAATAATCGAGGAATAACATTTAGTCAAGACTTTGTAATATCATGAGAATAAAAGGATTCATGATATAATACTCCAAAGGACAGTATATACACCATATAAGAGTGAATTGGTGCATAACAACAATGAACCCTCAATAGAAATGTCAAATGTGATGAAATCCCTTATAAAGAAGGTATCCATAAATTAAGGACAAATAGATCTCAAAAATATGTGTGACAAATATATATACACCCAATATAAGTGGATATTAAGTGTAAAACAATAAAAGGTTATTCACACATATTCAAAGGATGACATATTCAATAACTACATGTCGAACCCAAAGAAATCAAAATTGGGTTAAGAAGTTCCCTTGGTAAAATTCGACAGCCTAACGGCGTCACTTCAAAAAATTCAGAAAATGAGATGATGAGAGATAAAAAGGGAATCTCATCACTTGGACATAAAATTTACATCAATCAGGATATAGAAGAACATATCCCAACATGATAGTATGTGAATTAAAAGACATAACAAACGAAGTCTTTTAAAAAAAAGGAGGGTGAAAGGTTCCCTTACCGACTTGGGTATCTTTCAAAACATACACCCCATGAAAGAAGGACAATAGATCATTGATGTAAATACTCATAAACTAAAGTATATTACACAAAGAGTAGAATAATGGGCAGTACATACACCACTCAATGGAATTTGTGGAGAATGTAGCATAAATCTCACGGGAATAGAAGTGAGGTGAAAAATCCCTTACGAAAACTCAGCAGCCTAACGGCGCCACATAAAACTTCCGAATATGGATTGATGAGATCAAATAGAGTATCCCATAATATTACAATAGAATTTACAGCAAGTGGAATATAAAAGAAAATCCCCCAACATTGCAAGGAGGAGTTTAAAAGAAGTGACATAAAAGAGAGTACTTAAAAAGAAAGAGAGAGGTTAGATCTCTTACGAAAGTTCGGCAGCCTGACGGCGCCACTCAAAACTTCCAAAATGGATTGATGAGAGAGAATAGGGTCTCTCATCACATGAACATAAAAATTACAGTAGGAGTAATATAAAATAACATCCCAATCATAAGAAATATGAGCTTTAAAAGGAATGACATGAACGAGTGTACTTAAAAAGAAAGAGAGGTGTAGGATCCCTTACCTCGGGTCCGACTTGACTCGATCGTTCTTTAATCTCCTGAATAATAAACTTGAGTTAATTTATAATTCCTTAAGAACCTTTTTCAAGTTCATTATTACTTTTATACCACTTATTACCATGTCATAAACATTATGTAATCATTTAAGTTAATAATATTTGTTTTGCCGATATTTGGTTCTTAAGTCGAAAGTGGACTTCTTACAATTACACGTTGTTCGTGTGGCCAAATTTTTATTATATCCAGAATTGTATTCATTATGTAGATATCATATATGTCATATATATCCAGTACATGCATGCATTTATAACATTACATAATCATTTAGAGGTAAGAAATGAAATGCACCGTTCATGGAGACGGTAAGCCGTACGTACGCATGAACGCTACTTTCATTTCTATTTCGTATTTTATAGAATGGAATAATAATGATATAAAGGTATATTATAATTCCATTATAATATCATATATAATATCATATTTCCATCCTTTATACATCCCACATATGGTATTTAACGAATCAAATCACTTTGAGGGGGCGGTAGTCCGCACTTCCTTAAATGAAGATATCGCGTATACCCATAATGGAAGCAATAAAGGTAAGAAAAAAAATGAAAAATACAGAAGCATAAATAAAACATAAACATATTATATATCATATATAAAAATAGTGAAATCATAATGGCCACCTTTGAAGGTGTTAAATGAGTATTGAACAATCATCGTTTCGGGCGGCAGAATTTCACCATCCACGGAAACCGTATGTTCTTTAACCATTTGATGTAGTTGTGTGAGAGTGTAGCTCGAATAAATCTTATAAAAACATACTAGTATATTTAAGATACTGGTGTTGTTACAAAAGAAGTAAATAAAAAGAGTTTAGGGGGTTGGAGAAGCAAAATAAAACAAATGAACATGAGAGAGTGAATTACCTTTAAAAGTGTAACTCCTTTTGATTTGAGCCTAAAGGCTTCCTTTGAAAGGATTCTGCCCAAAGGGAATCCTCTAGGATGAGGAGAGGGATATGGAGAGAGTAAATGGGCAGAGGTTGGCCAAGCCAAAGGCTTGAGGAGTGTGGGAAAATAGGTAGAGGTGGGGGCCTTTTATAAGAGGAGAGGAGGGGTACTTTTGGAAAGTAAGAAATATTACTTTATTTGAAAATGTGTTTCGGTTTAAAAAGGTCCAACATTGATATAATTCGTGGATAAGGTGATAAGGCTTCGAAATCAACTCATCCAATTGGTTTTGTACATGTGTAGTTCATAGATTTTACATTATCTTTCCATTTTATTTAAATCGTCAAATAATGATGTCATCGCTGCATCATTATTATGTCACAAATAATTTATTTTATTTAATGTCTAAAAATTATACAAAAAAAATACTATGATATAGTAAATCTTTTTATCTTTCCAATGACTATTTATAATCAAAATTTGGACTTGTATAACCCCACTTAAAAATTGTTTTCGTAAAACAATTTATGTTAGTGTCATTTTCACTTTAACATTAAATAAAAATATATTAATGTCATTTTCCAACTAAATTGGCTCCATGGGGTCCCCAATTTGGCCCATGGCTTGTCTGGGTCGGCCATGACTCACCCAATAGGTGTAGGACAAGTTTCATGGTGTTTTCACATTTTTATAATATCATTTTTACCTTAAACTTCACTAATTACCACTAATCGCGATTAAAAACTTAATAAGTTACTATTCACCAAAAAATTATTTTAATCTCATTGAACCACATTTTACTTCTTAATGACAACCATGTATGTCGGATTTTTTAAAATCAAAACACAATTATGGCAAAATTTCATTTAAATGAAAAATCAGTTTTTATAAGTACAACTTAGTGGTTTCACTATTCATCAAAAATTGAAGTTTTTCAGAAAATTACCAAAAATTCACCCTAAGCTATATTTGATATTCCGAATTCAAAAATGAAGTCTATTTTACAAAATTCAAAACATATTAGTCACATTAATTAATTTAATAATTAATTCCCGCTGTCAGAGCAAATAGCGTGTTTTTATAAAACAATAAGTATCAAAAGATTGACACTAGTTTAATTCTGATTTCAAAGTGAAATTAATTCCAATGGCCACTATTGGATTTAATGGTAAAAATATTTTCTAATTTAACTTTAAAACCAATTCAAAATATTATCTAATCATATAAATAAATTAGATTAAAAAGAGGTTTTGAATTAAAACACAACATTCTACACTATTCATTAAAAATTAACTTTATCGGAAAAATACCAAAAAATTACACAAAGTAAAATTTGATGTCCCGATTCTTAATAAGAGTTTTATTTGGTCCAAAATAATGTATAAGAGTGATCAAAACTATATTTAATGACAGTTCTCCATTAAAAGGCGATAAGTGAACCTTTAGTGAAAACTAGGGCATATACACCTAAAATTTAATTCTTTCCGTATTTTAAGCCTTTAGATTTTATTGGATAAATGTAAAAACATTAAAAAACATATATAATCATATTTTAGTTATTTATATCCATTCACGCCATTAAAACGGCTACATGTTAACTACCATTTAAAATATTATTATTTTATTATTAGAGTGCAACGTAAGATTCCCAAGAAACTCGTTGTTGCGTGTTGGGTACGCCATCGAGCATAGCGTCCCCTTTAAAGTCATATTAATATTTTATTCACAAATATGGATAAATATGAAAATGTCTATTCTTTATTTACCTGGGGTGTTACAGATTCACATAGTCTATCATCTTCTTGTAGTTGAATCATTGTATATTGGATACCTTTTTATTACCTAAGAAATATATAATATGGTGTCCATTTTCACCACATGTATAACAAACTCTCATACCCTTCAAGAATTTACCAGGGTGTTTATTGAAACAATTATAATATGTTTGAAAATATTTCGTTCCCTTCAAATTCTTCGACCCATTACATTTTTCATGGTGTTTAAATGGCCTCTTCTTGTCTTACATTCATTCGAAGACATATGAATAAGATAGTTCTATACCCATATAACTCTAAAATGATAATATGTCCTCATGTGATGAGAATGTTTTGGAGACTATTCACATTTGAAATATTTACTTAAGACCATGAAATATTTAATCCTTTTTACTCTCTAGATAACGTTCATTGTTGTAGTTCACATTTCTTCATCTTGGTTCAATTCCTAAAAAATGGAAAATACTAGTTTTAGTAATAACATAATGTATAATCCCAAAACTATTGAAACACATAACATTAATAGAAAATTTTATTCATAGATAATTTCATAATTAGAAACATGGAGTCTTTAAGTATATCTTTACTTTTAAATACAACATATTGGTTTTTAAATAAATCTTGAATTATCTTAAGTGTATAACTATGTAGTGTCAAACAAGGTGTGTAATAAGGCCCAGTATCATTAACCTTGTTTCACCGAGTAATGCCTAGGAAAAAATTTCAGAGTTTTCATTCTAATGTATATCTATTCCAAAACCACATAGACTTGTAGTATCTAGACATGTATGTATCGATACAAATACCCACATGATCTATAAATTTCCATATTTTAAGTTGATCTTATATACTAATCCTAAATTTCTATCTTAGTAATTTCTATCAACTCTATGTTTTATAAATTTAGTTTCCATGGTTGCTGGTAAAATTCCATTGATACAAACTATAATTCCCAACTTCTAGAAGCCTGGAGCCTGTGAATTTTTTTATTACATTGGCATTATTATAAGGAATCTATTCTCGAAGGACTATATATTTTAGATGTATTAGAAAGATACAATACATATATGATACTCATAATAATTTGGGAAGAGAAAATAAAAACATCGTATATAATTAAATGAAATAAACTACATCCATGAATGATTATTCAAATATTTAATTTTCATAAACTAGAGAAAAGAAATATTATAACGGGGAGATTAAATGCACAGTAATGTGAGGTAAAGTGGATTTAATAATGAATTAATAGGAACAAATTATTATAGACAGGTAGAAAACTAAAAACAAATTTCATCAAAATTAATAGAAAATAAAATATAAATATGGGAAGGAATGAAAAAAAGTCATTCCATAAAAATAAATTAAAGGAGAATGGAATGTATCGATAGATATGTCGACACAAAATCTCATATAAGAATAGTAATTGCATCTAAATGAGGAAATTCATAATTATTGGAAGTCGTTTTTCCTAGTTACATGGAACTACTACCATCAAGATCACTCACAAGATGGTATAACAATTGGTAAAATAACCGTCTATTTTGGCCAACTATTTTGTTTATGAGACTATCAATGTATCGATATTTTTTCATGTAATAGTCCTCAACCCATATGTAATACCTTAAACGGTCCCCTGTTTAGATCTTACATGGGCATATCATTCCACATATCAAATAAATAATAGGCCTTAAAAAATATTCATATATAATGAAGGATATGGATTCATAAAAAATACCTTAGTGTATGATAAGTGATAATTAGGGTTTTTGACATTAAAACATTATTGAGGAAAAATATTCTTTAAACAATCCAAAGAGTCCATACATCTTTGAAACTTTTTAAATCATAAAAAACATGACATAATTAAATTAAATAAATGTTAAAACATCAAGACAGTATTTTTATTCATGATATATCTTGTAAAAGGAAGGTATATACACCATATAGAAGAATCTAGGTTTATAACAACAAATATGTCTCAATGGAATGTATGTTGAGATGAAATCCCTTACCATAACCTATCTTTTGTTATGTGGGATTTATCCTCCTATGTAGTGGTTTAAAATATGTTAATAACATATAAAACAACCATACTCATTTTTATAATATAATTTATTAATTTCCTATAATATTTTATAAACAGTGTGTTTATACTCTTTTATTACCTTCATCATTTCGAGAGTTAATTACTTCATTTTCCCATGTATGATTTAACTTGTTATTTTTTGTCATAATTCTTTATATCTTTGTGTAATAATATAAAATATATAATATATGGATTATATATAATATATAATTCGTATATATTTATTTATAGTAGTAAATTATATTTGTATATTAGAAATGATGTATAGTGTTCATGGAGATGATTAGCTGAATATACAAATTAACACTACATTCATTTCATTGTTATATTAAAATAATTAAAACTAAATGATACATATGTATAATATAATTCATGTATCATATATATGTTATATACATTACACATATTAATTAATATGGTCTAATATACATTACATGTGTGGTATGAATGAGTCATATCACTTTGAGGGGGTGGTTGTCCACACTTCCATAAACGAAATTAGCAGTTTTTACATATTATGGAAAGAAAAAAAGATATTTTGTAAATAAAATTTACAGAATTATAAAGACATTTTAAATATCATATATAAAATATATAAATATAGGGTCCATCATTATTTAATCAATTATTGTTGTTAAAGAAAAAATGTACAATCATCATTTTGTGAGGCTTTAGTTCTCCCCACACAAAAACAATAACTTCATTACCCATTAGACAGATGTGTGTGTATTTTTATGTTGAACCCTTTACATTAAAATGTACTAGAATATTTATGATAAAATTATTTTTATTAATGATGTTGTAAATAGATTTTAAAAGGTTTATAATGGAAACAAATATAGAGGTATTGAGAGAAGACTTTACCTCTTAATCGGATAATTTCCTTTTATTTGTACCAAAATGCTAACTTGGAAGGATTTATGCCCAAAATGAGGCTTTATGGTCAAGGAGAGATATGTTGGAAATCTATATCATTAGATCATGGCCAAACCTAATTGGTCAGAGAGGTATGGAGAATAGGGAAATGTGGTGTCTTTTTATAATGGGTGATAAGGACTCACTTGGTATTTTTTTAAAGATGATAGTTGTTCCCACGTTTTTATCTAAAAATGTCTTAAAAACCCAAAAAATCTCTTGAATTTATGGTTTGTGGATGATTTATTTCTAAACAATGGGTTTTGGATACTATAATATTGAAATTTATACATATCTGGGATAATTGAAGGGGGGTAAATTGTATTTTAATAACATTTTTTTATCCCTTAATGAATTTAGTTTTAAAGGATATAAATTAATTAAATTCACTTGACCTATTAATTTATTAGAATAAAAATATGATATGGCCCTGGGTCTCATGGATAATATATCATAATTAGTAGGTTATGATAAGTATTCTAGAAGTTGTAATTTAATGTAATCATATTAACAAAATAAATATTACTTTTAAGTGTAATAATAAAAAAATATCGTAATAATAGTGATTACCATATAAATAGTAAAACAAAATAATTATTCTATCATAAATAATTTAAAAAATTATTGGTTAAAATAAATGATCGTAATCTCAGTAATCATAATTATATTTGTGATGATAAATAGAGTATTGAATAGAAAAATGAAAACAAGAAAGACTCAATTTTTATTACATTACAACGTATATACTAAAAAATTAAATTAATATAGTTTGTTTATCCCAAATAGAAAAGTATCCAATAACCTATGAAAAATGTACCTTGATTTATAATTTCAATAATGCTTTTCTTACCCACACCTGGTTAAGCCCTCTATACAATGATCAATCTCTATCTTTTTATACCCATAATTCCATGATCATGTTTGTGATCGATGCCTCGGTCTTCTAAACCTAGGAGTCCACCAATACTCAAAATATTGGAACAATTATCTCCCCATCCATGGAGGCCCTCAATCATAATACCATATATTCGCATCACACCATGTAACAAATGATATTAGAAGATATAAGTTTGTGGAACATGATATTCTCAAATTATACTCTTTAAATATTACGCATGTACCAGTGGTTTGATAAAGCCCTTATAGTGTGTCACCAATTCAAGAAACTACATATCTCTTAAAAATGGGCTTTCATTTATAGTAAAATGTCACAACAGTCATATAAAATTCCAACGGTTGGATTGTCTCATCAATATTTAGAGGGTCTTGGACACCTGACACCCCAATTGTTATTTTATAAATAAAATAATGACATTATTTCATCAATCATATCAAAATTGAATACACTATATCATTTTGGTGTAATGGTTTTTAATTCATTATAATATAGTTCCTTAGTTAGGTTATAATTATTTTGAAAGGGTTTGATGATTCTCGTTATGAGAGTTAATATGATTTTTATCCTTATGAGAAAATTATTAGTACAAAAAACAAATAGTTTATATGATAAAAATATCAAATTTTCTATGTATTATGTAAATCAAATTATTGTGTGTGATAGAAATCATATCTAGGATAAATTCAAAAATTATATGATATTTTATTTCAGTGAAATGCATGAGTATGATTATTATCAAACATATATTAAAAAACATAAAGATACAAGTTAAAAAATCATTAAAGAATGTATGATAAAAAAATATTAATTCATTGAAAAATAGTGATAGTGATTGGAAAAAAAAGTAATAGAAATGTGAGAAGAAAACATTTTACTCAATAATATTCACCTTTTTGGAATGCACAATCCAAAAACAAATAATGTATTATTTAAGGAAAATTACCCCCATTTACTTTTTGGGATGTACAATCCTTTTGAGATTTAAAAAATATTTTGAATATTTTTTTTGAATCTTAATAACTCCCTATTAGGATGAAGAAATCATTGTGGATCATATTCTACTTTTTAAAAAAATTACCCCATTACAAAATACAATCTCCTTTTTTTGTTATCATTCTCCCACTCTCCCTTGTCAAATACATTCCCCCCTATATAACTCATTCTCCCCTTGTATGATTTATAAAAAGAAATGTATAAATCCATAAATATTTTTTTGAAAATTAAATTTCATTATTAAAAGAAATTGAGTACTAAAATTATAATTTTGAGAATTTTGGTGTATGAAAATTTCAGACTACAAAAAACATTTATGAAAATACGAATTTCACTGCTGGAAATATAAAATTAAATTATGAAAAAATATTTATCTGTATGAAAATAATTTTATGTTCATGCTAAATATGAGTATGAAAAATATTTATTATAGAAATTTTAGGGTATAAAAATAATGTGGACATTAAAAATATGGTAAATAAAATTTTGGTTAACAAAATTTTGGTTATGAATAATTTTGGTAATAAAATATATTTATAATAATTTATTTAGAACTATCAAACATACTTATGACCACATTTTATAAGTAATAACAAAATGTTAGAGGATGGATTAAACAATAATTAGATGTGAATGGTTACATAAGTGTGATCATTCTTTTCTTCTGTTTTATATATTCAAATATATCTAAAGGTGATGGTTTTGATTAAATATCAACAAGTAGTTCTTACATTATGATGAATTATAAAGTTTTATCTCCATTTAGTATGTGATACCTAAGAATGTTATGCCAAATATCTATGTGTTTTTTGTTAGAGTGATGTGAATGGTTTTTACTAAAGTAAATGGCACTAATGTTATCACATATTTTTTGAGTTTTAGTAAAAATACATCCCATAATTAGTGAGTGTGTGATTCATCCACAAAACACGAGAACAATTTCTTATAGATACCATATATTAGTCTTTAGCAATGGAAAGTTATATTATTAGTCATTTCATACATGAACCTGAAACTAATAAATCTCCTCTGAAATTAAATGTAATGGATTTTCTTTTTCTATCCATTATACAACATCCAAAATCAACATCCAAAAAACATTTTATTTAAAAAATAATTTTTGTGGGAATAGAATTGTCTTATATATATAGTTCCATTTAAATAGTGAGAAATTATATTTGAATATTTTAAATGGGATTCCTTTTTTATTTTCATGATAACTTACACATAAGCATACTAAAAACATTAGGTATGGATGAATAGCAGTTAAATATGGTAAACATCTTATCATGCCTAATTTTTTTTTTCTAATTTTCTGGTTTTCCAACATCACCATGCTCAAGAGTATTTGATGAACCAGTTAGAGTACTAATACATTTAGTATTTTCATATCCATATATTTTAAAAATAGTTTTCATTAAAATTGGGTTGTTATATTTAAGTACCTTCTAGTTTTTTAGAAATTTAAAAACCAAGAATAAATTTTAACTCACGCATCATACTCATATCAAACAAATATTTCATAATATTATGAAAATATTCAGTTATGGATTGAAACATTGAAACAAATATAATGACATCAACATAAATTTTCATAATTAAATAATTTTTGATTTCCTAATTAATATAAATAGATGGATAAAAAGATCCCTTGAAAACAATATGTCTGGAAACTTGGTATACTAATCATACTAGGATCTAGGGGATTTGTAACTCCATATAAACCATTTGTATGTTTGAAAAAATATTCAGGATATTTTTTATCTTTAGAACAAATATGTTTTCTAATAAAAACATCATCTTAAACATATCCATTAAGGAAATCACACTTCACATCCATTTTAAAATCTTGAAATTGAAGGAAGCTACAAAGGATAATAGAATTAGAATGTTTTCCAGTATAAATACTAATTCGTAGGTTTCTTCATAGTCTGTTCTTTATTGTTGATGATAACTATTATTAACATGTCTTTCCTTATTTCTAACAATGACACCAATTTCATAACAATTTTTTTGAAAACCGATTTTACTTCAATTATTGAGGTTTCCTTAGGTCATTCAATGATTTTATAGACATTATTCCTTTCAAATTCATTTATCCCACATTCCATTTATTTAATCCAATGTTAATCACATAAGGCCTCTTCAAGACATTCTTGTTTGAATTGAGAAAAAAATGAAAGATTTTCTACTTCATTTTTCTAGGAACATCTAGTCATTATAGGTTGATGTACATCACCAATGATTCTATCACTATGATGATTCATAAGAAACACCAGATTTTTGTTTTTTAAAACTTAAGCATCAATATATTATTGAAAGAATTTTAGGGTAAATACTTCATAAAAAATTTCTTGATTATTTTCATTATTAAGAGTATCTTCTATCAAGTATAATAATTAGTTTTTGGAAAATACTTTATAAGATAATGGTAGTGGTTTTTTAAAAAGAAAAGGAACAATTTTGTCAAATTTAAGAAGTATTTTTTCCTCAACAGTAAAAGGCTTATTATTGAAAAATATATATACATTAGAGGAAGTGGAGTAGCCTAAGAATATAAATTCATCATATTTCACCGTGAATTTGTATAAATTATCTTTATCAACAAAATGAATACTTTTCATTAAAATTCACTAATGTATCAAACTTTAGGTTTTTCACATTCTCATTACTCATATGGTGTTTTATTATAATATGGTCTAATTAAAACTCGATTTATAGTATAAGAAGAAATACTCACAACTTCAACTAATTTTTTTTCAATATAATATTCACTCAACATGGTTCGTATTATCTCATGAATGATATGATTTCTTCTTACAACAAAAATATTTTATTTCATAGATTTCGGAACAAAAAAGTTATGTGTAGTTCCTTTCTTACTGCAAAAATTTTCAAATTATGAATTTTAAAATTCTATTCCATGGTCACTATGAATAGTTATCAAATTTATTTTTTTCTTAGGTTTGACTTTTTCAGAATATTATTTAAAATAAGAAAAAGTCATAAAATATCATTTTTATAAAATAATCACATGTATATCTTGTGTAATCATCAAATAAAAAGACATATTTATTAACTCTAATACATCCAGTTTTTTTAGACCAAATATATCCAATGTGAACTAACAATAATGCAACTTTAGTTGATAACTCACTGATGGATTTAAATATTGTCTTCTGTTTCATTACATATTTACATGGATCACATAATTTTGAATAATTGAATCTATATTCCATTAGATCCTTAACATGTATTTTCTTTGACAATTTACATATGTTACTAAGGTTATTGACTCAAAACCTTCCATTCCATAACCAATATTGATTTTTCATTACACTATGACAACATAAGTATTATCTCTTAAGATCTTCTATATTTAGGGTGTACACATTCTCATGCTAATGGGTAGAAAGAATGAATTAATCGTTGGAATCATGTACTATACTTATATTATTGTTAAAATTAAAAAGGTATCCTTAATCACATGATTTAATTACTCTTATAATGTTTTTTTAGGATCATTTAGCAGTAAAACATTTTAACTCAATAGTTTTTTGAGAAGAACAATATTAATTATACCAAGAATCTTTCTTTGAGCATTGTTTCTAAAGATAACACTTTCACCATTTAGTTTAATGTACATTAAACTTTTGAATATAGTTATAAATATCTATTGTAAAATTTTAACAGGTTCTCTATAATGAAATTAAATTTTATGATAGTAAGCTCTATGACTTTCTCTTCAAGTCTCACCAACTTTTGAGGTTTCAAAATAATTAATTTATAATTTCATCTAGATAATATTTTCTCATTCATAATTTTAAAATTTTGATTAGATATTTTAAATCATAAAACACAATAAAGAATTTATTAATTTTTAATTCAGTTGATATTCCTATTTTTCTTGATTTTGGTATGTATTCCCCTACTTATTATGAAAATTTTAATCTCCAGTAAGAATGAAAAAGGTAGAAACTATAGTATTGATAACATAATTCTTCATTCTATCACTCTAGTATTCCAAATAAACTCCATCAAAAATCGATGGTCTATTCGGATTGAGATTTTAAAATATACCAATATTTAGTATTTCCACATGAAAATAAAAAAAAATTATTTCCAGAATACACGTTAATGTAATATGTATTTTAAAACAAAATTATAAATAAACATGCAAAAAAAGAATATGAAGAAAAAAGATAAAATTCCATATAGTGTATTAGAATAGCAATTGGATCGGGACTTGGGTCGGATGGATAATGTATCATAATCAGTTGGTGACAATAAGTATTCAACATGTTGTAATAGAAATTAATCGTATTCATAGTATGCATAAAATTTAATTAGAGTAAGTGTAAAATATATCATTCTCATAATGGTTATGATAAAGAGAGTGAAAAGATAATTATTTTTTCATAATGATTATAGAATCATATTAGGTAAATGGAATGGATGTAACCACAGTAATAATAAATAGATTTGTTATGAAAAATAATGTATCGAATATAAAAATGAAAATATTAATCATTCAATTTTATTTACAATGTAGCATAAATAAAAAAAAATAAATGAATACAACCCAACTAGAAGGTATCTAATATCCTTTTATTAATGTCCCTTGATTTATACATTCAAGAGTGTTCGTCTTACCAACACCATGGTAAGCCCTCGATACGATGATCGAACTCAATATTTCTATAACCGAAAGTCCTTGATCTAGTAGGTGATATGATCCTCAATATTCCAAACATTGTAAGAACTCAATCATAAAAAATTTGAATAGTTGTATTTTAATATATGGAACCCCTCAACTGTAATCACAATGATCTGCATCGAATAATGAAAATACAGCTGTTGAAAATTAAAAGTATGTGAAACAATCTAGTATCAACTTGTAATCTTACATTATTTTCCATGTATTAGCAGTTCAATAGAGATAGCTTAGAGTCTCTCCAATTTATCAAATATTCTAGGCTATTTGAAAGGACCTGGTATTTATAGGCCAATGTCCCAATAGTCATATCAGAATCTAACTGTCATATTTTCTATTGTAAATTTAGGGGGACTTAGACACCTAAAACATCAATAAACATATATTAAATGAAACAATAACATCGTTTAATAAATCCTATCCAAAAAGAATACATTACATCATTTTTACGTAATGGGTTTCAATTCATAATTATATAGCTTTTTGGATATGATTAAAGGAGTTTGAAATGATTCTATGATTCTCATTAAGAGAGTCAGTATGATTTTCATCATTATGATAATATTGTATGTATGAAAACTAAAAATTTTGTATGTCAAATAAAATCATATTAGGCGTTTATTATTGAAATCATAATTGGTGTGTACGATAAATATCATATCTAGGCTAGTTATGATAATTATAGATTACCTCATTTATATTAAACTCATGAGTATGATTATAGTCATATGTATACAAAAAATTATAATGATGAAAGGTAATGACCAATAATTATAGAAAGTATGAAAAAAAGAATATGAATTCATTTAAAAAGAGAGTTTGTGATTTCTAAAACAGAAATAATATAAAATAAAAAAAATACTTCCAACTGAACAGATATGTGGCTATGTAATTTGGTCCCTTTAGATAACGGTTTAGTCCATTATTAATATTAATTTTCCCATAACAATTGTAAATAATTTTAATTACATTCAGTAATGTTTTTTGTAAAAAAATGTTTGTATTAATAGAAATTATAAAATACGATGTTTCCAAATATGCAATACATATTTCCCAATTTTAATCGTTAAGTGGTAGAAATTAGTTTAAAATTCATCCCATATATGGATTAACAATACATGGTTTTAAAGTAAATGTATCTAAAATTATGTATGTTATTTATATCATGGACGATCATACATTTATTATATGTGTAAACAATTGATTTCATCTATTTTAGTAGCACATATGTAGAAGACATAGAACCAAATCAAGATTGTACTCATTTTTTTATGAAGAAAACATGTTTAGATAATTTAACTAATGTTAAATCTACTACCACTATCCAGAATGAATACTTGAATATTATAAATCTCATGAAAAATTTCATCTACCATGAAATGATAAAGATCGTAGACAAAAAAAATAATTTAATTTGGATATGGTTGATAAGGGATTGAAATTTTGAAATCTGTGAATAATCATGCTCAAGTGTTCAATATAATGTCTAAGGTACTTCCAAAGGTGGAATTTTAAGGGCACTATTTTTCTATTAGAGTCAAATAAAATTCCTCCTTTTGGTTGAGTTGGAGAAGGGACCCCACTCCCAAATGGAATTTTTTTCTTAAGATATTATGTGACTCACTATTTTGATTTATGTTTGTGTATCTATCTCTCTTTGGTAAAATTTCAAATATGTATTTTTCATTGAGAATGGGGAATAATTTGATAATGAATATTGGTGAGATATATTGAGTAGAATTTTATTTCATATTTACAAATTGGGGAATTTGGTGATTTTGAAAAGGGTAGGGTGTATGAATGATTAGTTAGGGGAGAAAAATCATAGAAATATGGTGATGTATGTGAAGTTAAGTGATGTTACTTTATGATTTTAAAGATATGGTGAATTAAATAATGATTAATTAGGAATCTTCCTCATGTAATTTTCAATTAACTATTTTTTACCACACTGATATTGACTCAAGTGTTCTCGAGGTTCATGTTATTTGAATTATCGGGACACTCCATGATGTAAAAGGACCATACTAAGTGAATCTTTAGTTCACACATTAAACGAAAAGGGGAAAATTATTAATATTAATCAACCATATTTTGTTATAAAATTCTCTAATGGTTTTAGTGGTATGTATATCATTATGTTTTAAACAAAACCAAAGTAGTAGATTTTTTTTAAAAAGTATCTAGGTTTTGTGTTTATTATTATTATTATTTTATAATATACTATGTGTAATATTTTTTTATTACCTATTAGACTGCATAGATTTAATTACATGAATCATGGAAGTTTTATGAAGTATTTTTTGACGATTTATTGAAATTCATCTTTGACTATAAATTCTAAAATTTATCTATTTCCACTACAATGAGAAATATCCAGTGTTGTGTAGGGGTAATTTCAAAAATATATCTAGGGATTCAACAAAGGAATGGAGGATTTATGTAAGTAATACTTTTTACTATGAGAACTTCATTCTGGTCTATATAAGAATCATTAATATCTATTATAGTGTCATTAAAATTCGATATATGGAAAATTTTGTGCAATCATGAATTTGGACTATTGATGGAATTATTTGGAATCTACACACGGCTTATCCCTTTGTGTATTTTATGATAATCAACCAACAGATGTGATGTGTATTTTTAATTTTCATAACCATGATTAATTCATCAACCATATAAAGTCTACGAAACCAATCCATTATTCCATGTATATTAATCCCTTTATTTTTCAATTATTTCTATTGTAACATCCTACCCCTCTACACTGGATTGAGAAGAGGAAGTTGTTGAACTATTCCTTATGTGTTATCCCTAAGGAACCAAAGGCGGGATGTAAACACTAAGGGCCTCATGAATGTTTTTTGTGTTATTTTAAAAATTTAAAGATAAAAATCATTAATGTATAATAAATAAACATTCAGTCTTTTATATGATGGTGGAGTCTAAATTAAAACAAACAACATAACAAAAACAATAAACCAAATCAAAGTATATGGGAGAACCAAATGACGTACTCAAAAAGAACTCATAGAAGAAAACATAAAAAATATTAAGTGACAACAACCAAAGAAACCTAACCGCTCTAAGATCTGACTCTATATGCCTTGGCTAATGAATCAAGAAACTTCAATGAAGAACTGATGCACGTTTTCTTTATTGTTTCTCAATTAATGATGTATACAAACACACAACAAAACCCAAGCAGGGGGGAGAGTCTAAAATCAGTAGGGTTTCTCCAATGACTTGATAACTCATGACACCGTAACCAAAAAATTATGATGAATTTATATAAAATAGTTTTGTGTAGCGAAAATGATTTATATTAAATCTATAAACAATTATAGTAAATAATTCGTAATTAAATACTTTAGAACATTTTTCATATAATTTTTCATATTATTTTTCATCTTTACACACGCGATTGCACTGAATCACACACACACACACACTAATTCTTGGTTATTCCATTGAAGGTATAACTTCATGTCCAAACTCTATCCCATTTTTATGGTGGAACTTCATGACCATTATCTATCCCATTAAACACATTCCCAACCATTTAGGCCAATATAATCCGATGGTAGTTTAATCAAAAAATTTATTTCATAAATTTATTTCAAAAAATACTATACATAAATTAAACCAATATATAATATTAAAATAATAATTTTAAATTATAAACAAAATTGTTTCCCAAAAAGTAGTTAAATTTTTTGAATATACATGCCAATACCAAAAACAAATTTTTCACCCAAAATAACATATGAATTTCACATCCATTTTAATAAAATAATTTAATTAAATTTAATATAACAACTTCTATGATAGGGGGATGATATATAAGCCACCAACCTAAAAATGATTGGAAAAAATAGGGAATAAACAAATGAAACATAATGATCTGATCACTAATAATATCCCCTTCACTAGATCTAAAATGATTTAATTAAAAAAAATCATAACACATAGAAATATCAATAACATTATAGATTTATGGTTCTGAGTGAACGAATAACCAGGGATCTAAAAATAACTGGGATTAAAAGGTACTTTACAACGAATCAAGGCCTGAACTAAACTTTAATTCACCTAAGGATCGCTCCTCAGACTTCGGAAATCGTCTCCCAAACTAAGGGAGAAAAAAGAAATTTGGGAAAAGAGGTTTAAAAGTGTTAATATATATCAGATCCCAAATTTTTGTATGTTAAATGCATACCACTTATTAAGGAAACATGTTTTGAAATTTTTTTACCAACTGTTTGGAGATACTTTCTTGAGGCCACACCTTGCATAGTTGGATCCCATGGTTTTATGGACGTTTCACCAACCATAACTTTCTCAATTTTTAAAGATACATAGTTTCCCTTACGCATCGACATGTTTTTTTAATTGTAATACAACTATTTCCCCACTTAGTTCCCATTATCGTTAATTTCATAGTATCATGGAGATTCATCATGGTTTCTATTAACAAATCACAAACCATATAGCTCTAAAAACTACTCAAAAACATTTAAAAATCTGTCAAAACATCTGAAAAATATTATATACTTTATATAGACTCAAAATAAATTAATAAATAGCCATGTATCAGAAATTGGGGGTGAAACATGCACCCCAACATTTACCTTTTCCCTCATAATGTAGAAAATCCATATTTACATAGAACACTTAGGTCATTTTTAATCCATTTCCTTGTAACAATTCCACATTTATAATCAATCAAACCATATTGTCATAAATTTTTCACTGGAATGATGCAATTATAAGAGAAGATATTTATCTGGGTATTGATAATCCAGAGAGTAACATGGTATGGATTAGGCTGGTACATTTACAACTAAGATACTATAAGACCATTTAAAACTAAAATGAATCTTGTTAACAAATCCAACTAATAAGATGCCTAAAAAGTCCTTAAATTATATCAAAAGGGATTCTATTTCAATGAGATAATATTCCCTACTTACCAAAATGATGATTCCCAAGCATTGAAGATATTCTGAAGAACACATAACCACACAACTCAAATAGAAATGTACATCAATGATTATCTATATAAGATTTATAATGATTGAGAAATTTTTAACCTCATTATGATATGTTAATTATTATTTATTATCTATTAAAGGAAGAAATATCAAATTAGTGATGTCTCACATGTTTCTTCCCAATAATGTTTAGAAAAACATGGATAATTGTACAATGATTCAAATATATATATATATATATCAAGTACTAATAATTAGTATAGTAAAAGCACTAAACTAATGGTAACTACTCCTTCCATTAACAACCAAAACCAATCACATAATCCGATTGAATGTAATTCAATCAATGAATTATCCATTCAAAATAATCATATATTTCAGGATCAAAAACTCTACTCATATTCAACTATGTTCTAGGACATTTATATACGGATATAAAAAATTAGATATAAATAAGGGGTGTTGGTCTGACATAATGGATAATAGAATTCCATGAATCATTTATAAAATTATGTGTATAGATTTTGGATATCTACTCATTAAAATTATTTTTGTGAATTAGGATGAAGTGTCATAGCTTCGTGACTAGATAAACAATCACTCATATGAAGTCATGCTTCATAACAGTATATGGAATGACAATTAAAAAATCAATGTATATCTTCTACCATTTCCATAAAAAAAATTAAGACTGCAACATACCCCATGTTCATTGATCTATGACTTGATCTTTTGGAAGTTGAGATATCATGAGACATACTCCACCACATAACCATTCATGGTCACCCAAAGAAATTGTTCCTTCCAATATTTATATTTTTTTCAATCCTATGTTTAATTCTCCATCTTGAATTGTTGTAGGCAATAAAGAGTTGTTCTTGATAATATAATGTTACAACCATTTGATCTCTAAACCACAACACTAACCTTCCAACCAGATTTTATCCCTTAATCATCTCCCACCGTTGAGTTTTTACCTCACAAAAAAACATATAAGATCAGATGTATGAGCCTCTTTATCTTTCTCAACCAAATTAATAATAACATAAACTGGATTGAAAATAACCACATCACCTACATTTGAGAAATGTAGATGCATATATACATGTAAAAACATTAGTTTCCTCAATTATAAATCCTCTTTAGCCTACTAAGAATATTAATTCATACTAAATGAGTCATCCACATAGTTCCCATTATTGGGTGTGTAAAGAAATTAAAAGTCAAACCTCTGAATATACTCCATCCACCTACAGTAACATAAATTTAATTCTCATTTTTGGAAATTGTTATTTAAAATCTTATGATCTATCAAAATTTTGAATTTATCACTAAATTTGTAATGACTCCATGTCTTTAGATTGTAGACCACATCAACCAACTCTTAATTTTTTTGGTATTTCTTCTCAATAAGAATTAACAATGGTAAACCATAAGAAACCACATGACCTCCCAACATGAGAACACATCCCAACATATATCATGATGCATCACAGTAGACAACATATCCCTATCCAAACTCAAAAAAAGTTAGGAGAAGATCTTCTCCAATTTTAAAAATAGTTTATTGAAAGAATTTATTTCATTTAATATTATATTATAACTGAACTAATTTCTCATTAAATGATATCATTGGTCATGCCAATGGTAAATAAAATCATCTGAATAACAAATCTAGTATCCTTAAAATATATGGAATTTAATTTTATAAAATCTATTCATATGTCGTTTCAATGAAATAATAACTTATATCTTATAAAGATATAGAAAACAATAATTTTCAGAAAATATAGGGTCCACAGAAACGTACCTCTTTTATCCACAAATAAATATATGATAACTTCTCATACAATCAAATTTCAAAAAATTTACCAAATACTATATTCATGTGTTTCTCATTCTCTAATTGTTTCCAAGAATACACAAGTATATATCATAAAAAAACAACCAAAATGAAATCCAGTTATCTATAAATGATTCTATTCATCATTACCAAAAAATTTGAATTGTTCATTAATAAAAGAAAAAAGGCATAATGATATATTCATAAGGGTAATATCTTCTTTTGAAATGTATTTTTTGAATATCCTCCTTCAAAACATTCAATTTTTGATACACTAAATATAAGTATAATTTAGAGAACCACTGGTATCCACTCAATTGATCCAATACATCATCAATTAATAGAATATAATAATTATTATTTATCATAACATGGTAAAGGTTATGATAATTTACATGAATTTTTAGAGTTACATCCACCATATTAACATAAACAAATTGTGCAACCCTGGAGATATACTCAGTCGAATGAATCCATATCCTTCAAACACATCAAAATGAACTTTCTACTCCCTCAATTATATTTTATACACCCAATAATATAGAAGTTATATAATACCTTTAACCATTAGTAGAACTATCATAAAATAAACATATCTTATTGGTGAAAAACACAAGAAATTGTTAGGAAAAACATCATGAAATTTTTCAACAAATTTTAGAAAATATCTACTCATAATATTAAATATGTATGAATAAATTAGTTATTATAAATTATATAAGCTAATTCCAAACAGTAGTTTGAAAATTACTTCTCTAAAGGAATTTAAATCCCATTCTTATTTCGAGATATGTTGGATTCTATATACAGATATGAAATTAATCTTTAATGTGTAATATTTGATGAGGGCCTTGAATTATTCCAACCAATCCATATAAAAAATCAAGTAATTGAAATCTATATCAAGAAATGAAAAATACAAAAAAAACTCATCCCCATTCATAATTATAGAAAAATAATTATATATAAAGGAATGACACTATCTTTGGACAAAGGGGTTTTGATGTTGCAAACCAGAAGGCATTATCTCATCATGAATACCCATATGATCAACAACAGAATAAACTATAAATGAGTGGAACAAACCCATATTAAACATATCTGGTATAAGGGTAAATGAAAAATAATCAAATCTATAAACATTTAACTGGTAGTTTGATCATAAATTATTAATTCTTCATCTCAATATAATTGCTTACTCGCTATATTTTTCTCTTTGTTACCCTATTGATATTTCCCTTGTAAACAAGTCGTGGTGTTCTTAGTATCACCTTCTCTAACTTGATTTTAGTGTCGAGAATTATTCTGCTACACATATAACATCGAAGTATAAGATAACTAAGAAACGTGATACGTTCCTTTACAGCAAAACCTTGTAGAACTATGACAAAAACTATAAACTTATACAATATTGTTTCAATAATGAAATTTAATAGTCAGATTTTTATATTATTTCATAATGTGTTCTTGTGAACAACACTAAAAACATCACAAATAAATTATTAAAAGATTATCAAGTGGGAAGTATTATTTGATGTAAATGAGGAATGATGAAATTATAAGGAGTAAAAAAACATCCCAAATAAGATTATTTTATTTGGATGTTTTGGGGAATATAAAGAAAAAAGTGAATTGTGAAATTTTCCCATTCTTATTCTGGTATTGGTAATGGTTGTAATAACACCTTAGACTATAGTCTCCTAGGATAAACTAGCTAACATACCAATCCTTAAGATAAATACTTTGTAATATATGTCATTATATTATCCCAATAAAAATATTTTTTCATATATTTATACATATTCATTCATTATGCTGAATATATGATGATGAAATATGAGAAACTTTATTAGCACCTTTTTTTATTCTGGTATAGTTGGAAGAAATAGATTGTTATTAGAAAATATCATTCCATTAAAATAATTGTCAAATTTATTAATATTTCTAACATTATTATATAGATTTATATATTTCTTTTGTGCCTCTATAATATTCACTTTGATAGATGGTTGAGCACTCATTTGAGAAAGATAATATTTATTACTTTCAATTATGATATCACGATTGATCCTTTTCAAATTTATATATGTGGTATTTTTTGTTACCCTCATCAAGGATTAGATAGAGTGATCATTTCAAGTTAAATAATCTGCAACCTTTTTTCCATTATGAATGGGGAAATTTATTTAGAAGTCATAATATTTAATTAACTGTAATCAACTTTTTCTGTACATATTCAACTTTATATGTGTAAAAATATATATTAAACATTTATGATTATTTTATATATCACAACATTCTATATAAATATAATGGAACCATATCACTAATTCGAAAATTACTATAGATAAATATAAATCAGGTGTTGGGTAAATTTTCTCCTGAACCTTCATGTATCATATATAAATATCTATCACATTATCATTGTTCATAAGAATGAATCACATTACATTCTTTAATATATAACTATATATAATAAACCAATCATCATTGTAGGGAAATGTACTAACAGTGTTATTGGATAAACTTCTCATTAGTTCCTTGAAATGTTATTCACATTCACATGTCTAAAATAATATGTCTCCTTTCTAATACAACAAGGTTATTATATTAGGTAGTCATAAAAATTTTCCCACCAAGCACTAATAAAATTCATCCAAATCAAGATTAATATAGCTTCCAAACACATTAGTTGATCTATTTTAATGTTAAATAAAATTTAACAATAATGGATCCAATGATATACCCTTTCATGAGATTATATAATGAAAAACATAATATTTTTGTAGAAAAAAACTACATATTGAAAAATTTTCAAAAATCATTTCTTTTGTTGGGGTACTCCTTATAATTATCTTTTGATATTCATTCACATAATTTAACATTAAATATAAAATAATATAATCTATAAAGAGTTCCAAAAAGTAATCATGGTAATATCATAAGACATTATTTAGAATGTTCAAGAATATAGATAAAGAATTAGTAAGTACCAATAGAAATACTGTGTTTTTATAGTGTCTATAAATTGTATTGAATTGAATATTTGTTGTATAATCCTTCTCAACCCTAAGTTGATGACGTCCATAATGAAGGTAAATATTAAAAAAGTATTAATCCTTTCATCATTGATAAAAAAAGTCATCAATTCATGGAAGATGATAGTTTTTATTGATTATGACATTTTTATATTCTGGATAATCAATACAAAAACCCATCCATCCATTTATATTCTTAAAAAAATGAATAAGGCCAACCCAAGATGATTAACATGGACAAAAAAATCCTTACACAATATTATAAATGGGTTACTTATTCAATTCTAGTTACTCAATGGTTTCTTTTGAATATGTACTATTTCAAATAGTTATAGAATCATGTATTAGTTATATTGAGAACTCAAAATTATAATTCCGAAAGTGACTACGAATGTCCTCTAGAGAGACATCAATAAACTCTAACATAACCATGATATCATTAATATAGAGTTTATTCCCAAACAACATAGATAACCACCCCTTTTGAATATGTATTAAGAATTTTATAATGCATGTAATTTCCATTGGAAGTTCATATTTATTATTTCACTGATATACGATCATAGGTTTGATTATAATATAAAACATGACTTCTCCTATTTTGAAATTAATATGGGAATTATATAGAGAAATCAAATATAATCCTAATATTTCCTGAAATTCAACTAGGGGAGAATAAATATATATTAAGGAAGTTCATTCCCAAATAATTCAACATAAGAACAATTTGAAACATGATATTTTTTCATCATTCCATTAGGGGTTTCCAATACTAATTCAATATCTAACCATTGAGGATATTATTGAAATTCCTTGATAATCTCTTGGATATACAATAATTAAAATAAAAACTATAATGTATTGTACAACTATATTTGAATATACATTATACCACTTCAACTAAATCATACAATATTAAATCCATTACTAAAACCAAAATGGTATGTATCACCACTAATCATTATAAATTAGAGTGAACAATCACATAATAATGAAAAATCATTCATAGGCTGTCTAAATCATAACACCTTGTTTTTTATCTATGAAATTGTTAGTTTAACCAGGACATCCAAGATCATTGAAAAAACAATAGAATGTTATAATTTACATATATCTATTCATAGGGATATCACTAATGGTTTCTAATCATTGTTTCAAAATGTTTACTAATCCATACTATGATTCCAACTATAGTGACCCACACTTTTCATATAGATATCACATATTAATAAATTAATATTCATTACATTATATAATGATATTTTATTGAATCATATAGTTATAGTACCATTGGGATCATGGATACATACATAAGATGTTCATAAATGATCCACGTCATCTTGTAATAAAATCTTCATAGCTATAACCCTTCTAATATATTTGATAGACAATACCTTTTTCAAACATGGGGGAAAGGATTCATAAGAAAGTGTGATCTTAGATTCTTAGTGATGCTAAATAAGGGAGATTTCTAACTTCACATTAACATAACATCTCAATAAGGTTATAATAACATGATAATAACCGTTGAAAAATATTCCATATATATACAAGATAATAATCATGATTAATAGAATAAATCTTGGTAGCTAATAAGACAACATTCATAATGCAATGAAAGAACATGATCCATGTCAGAATAACATTGGCATAATTCATAATTTTTTGGCATACACATAAGAATATAAAATAATTTCCTTAGTAGTGAAGAATTATTTCCAAGATTATCATAGTAGAATGAATTCACTCACCAAAAAATCATAGTATTCAAGGACCACTTCCAATACAATCACAGTGGACAAAGTCCCTTACTGAACTAGGTTGACACCCAATTATAATCTTATTTATCTCATGAGATACCCATATTTACTCAGTGAATTATAGGTCTATATAATTATAGGCCCACCCATAAAATAATATAAACCATACATATATATACCGCAGGATCATAAATCAATAATCATATCATATAACATGGAAAAGAAATCGGTTTCATTGGCATTTAATCATAGCATATCCCATTGAAAAGAAACAGGTTCTATAAAAATCCTTTCACCATAATCGTAAACTATATAGACAAATAATAAGGATGTTATTATTTATTTATATCTCAATTAAATATTATGAAAAATTAAAGGATTCCATCTTAGATTAAAATTCATTTGATTATTAGTTGAATGATTTCATAAAGAAAATTTACTATTCATTTGAAATTTATAATTTAAAATATAAAAATTTCCCAAATATTAATGAAAAAATATTAATTTAAAATAATAATGGAAAGTCAAAAAGGAATATTTAAATCATTAAAAGATCCCCACTGTATTAAATTTTATTCATTTCGTGTACATTAAAAATTATTCCTTTCACATTTTTGTTAAAAAATTAAATGTACCTTGTTCGTAAAACATTATGAAGATTAATTGAAAACCATTTTCAAAAAATTAACATTAGTAGAAATTAATTAAAAAATAATAGTATATAATTAAAAAAAATATTATTTTAATCATTTTTTTTAAAATATGGAAATATAATAAATATTAATTTCAATAGAAGATAGAAATAATGGTTATTTTCTATAAAAAAATATATTATTCTCTTTGGTACATAATAAAAGAAAAATTAAATTAAGAAGCTTATTCTAAGAAAATAATACATTAGAAAAAATTTTATGAGAAATATATTGGTAGAACATGAAATATAGTCATTAGATACATATTCATAAACCATTATAGTATACAATAATATTCTGACATAAAATTATTACAAATATGGTATCTATTAATTCATAAGCCCCGTGAACGAATATAATTTACTGAATAATTATTTATCATAAAAATATATATAGTTATTATATAAATTTGAAGAATTATATTTATAAAACCCATAAATTAATATATCTACCTAAGATAAAATATTTCACAAAGAAGACAAATTTTTTACGATAAACCCTTACATCATGCTCAACTTTTTTATAAAGAACTATAATCTCTAGTATAAAAAACATAAACTCATTATAATTCAATAAAAAATAATATAATAAATATAAGATAATATACATTCGAATTATAATAGTTCAACATACACTTATTATTATTTCCTTCTTAAAATCGTTATTTCTTATTGTTAATTGTTTCATGTTTCATGAGTATTTCTGTTTGGTAGTTTTTTCCTTTGTAAATTGATCATGGTTCCGTCATATAAAACATTTCAATCATGGTAAAAATATAATAAAAATTAAATATATATATTTATATTCATCTATAAATTATAGGGATATAAAAATGAATATCACCATTCATGGAGATTGTATGCCATGTGTATTCATGAATATTGTTGTCCTTTTTTGAAAGATTGAATTAAAATAAAGATAAATATTAATAAAAAATTATTGAAAAATAATTATAATATATATAAATAATATTTATGAGATATATCCATTTTACTATCCAAATAAAGATGAAATGAATATAAAATGTGTCTCTTAGTAGAATAGGTAGTCCCCACTTATGTATGAGTGACGTTATCATTTTCAAACTAATTGGAAGGTTGTAAGGTATATAAGATATTATAATTAAGTAAGTATAATTATTTCATTAATATAATATATATATTTATTTATTTATAATTTCAATCCATTTATATTTCTATCTATGAGAGGTGGTGCTAGAAAAATATCACATCGACTCACTAGGTGGTGCACCACCATTCACAAAATAGACGATTTGGATTCCAATTTTATAGAAGTAGAAATAAATATAAGTTATGAAGTAAAAAATCTCATTATATGGAACATAAATCTTCTTTATATTATAATTATTCAATTATAATTGATGGTAGAAAAAGAAGAAGTTAATAAAGTGCATGGTGAAGACAATTACCTTTGCGAAGAAAAAACACTATTGGATCTCTTATTAACGACACTATGGATGGTATTTTGGTACTAACAATATCTATAGTGAATGTATAAGTATGTTGGGGATATATTTTTTTATTCTTTTTCATGATAATTGGATTAATATGACTGATTGAGTTAGGGGAGGAGGTGACCTTTTAAAATTGACGTGAGTGGCACACTAATAATTTTTCAATGTTTTGAAATAATTTCTAGTCACTTCCTTATTTAAATGTTACCAAAATTGCCCATATTGGTATTTTTTAATGATAATTTGTAAATCTATCAAAACAATGGTGTTTTAGAAAAAAATATTATGTTATTTTTTCGATTATCATTATCTATTAACACCCCTGAGTAAACATGTTTTAAATTTTACTATGGTAACAAATTTTTTAATGTTTTAACTATTCATTCTGAAACATTGTTAAAAAAAAGTTATTAAATAATATTAATTATGATGATCAAGAAATTTTATTCCATTTTATCAAATTTAATTCTTCTAAGTGGTATAATTTAATTTAAAACTAAACCAATAAACACAATAAGAAGTGGTTTTCTAATTAATAAATTTTTTAGTATAAAAAGTATTTTAAATAAAAAATAAAACCAATAAAAAGGAAATAAATTTTATTATTAATAATAAAATTTAACTAATTATATTTTTAAAATCATTTTAATATAAAATGAAAATTTCAAATTCTTTAAATAATGAGCAGAGTTTTAATAAAAATCTTTATTTTTCTATATTCAACAAAAAATTAATATTTTTTAAAAACATAATTAAAAAATAATCAAATATATTTTTTACATATTTATTTAATAAAAATTAATTTTTTCAAATTAATTTTCTAAATTTTAGAAAAAATAATTTTAAAATAAATGCAAAAAACATGGAAAATATATGGCTAAATTTTTTTTATTTTTAATAATAAAAAGAATTTATTATTTTAACATGACTAATGAATAATATCATAGGACAGAAAAATATATTTTAAACATAATATATCAATTTCATCAAAATAATTCACCAATATTAATAAATTTAAAATAATAAGTTAAAACATAGTGCATGCCAATAAATATTTTTTCTTAAAAACATTTATTTTTATTAGAAATACTTTTTACTTTAGTTACTAATAATTTTTTCACCAATGAATTAATTATATTAATCATTAAACCATATTATTTTTTATTTAGTAATTTATCTTAATATCATCCTATTTAGAATCATTTATATAATAGTATCCGATATTATGGATCGTTTAATCTCAGGGGTCTATGTATGATAAGAGATCCAGGGGATTAAATATATTATATTATAAAATATTTTTAGTGTTACATGTATAGATAATAGTGAGTTACCATTACAAAAATTTCCTGACATATATATTATAATGAGTTATGGTATATTCAAATTGTACATTATGGTTTAGTCCTAGGTGAGTTATAATCGATGAATTAGTGTATTTTATGTATAATAGAAAAATGGAGTAAAACTTCTCGTGTTTTCGAGATGTATAAATAGATATATAAATGTTGAACTCATGTGAAAAATGAGAAAATAAGATTATATAGGATTTTTAAAGGGATAAATCATTAATTAGGTGAAATTATGAATTGGGATGATGATTTTTAATATGGGGGTGTTTAAATAATGTATCATGCTCACATTTAAATCGAATTTTGTTAGGATTTTTAAATTCAATGAAATTATATATAATATTAAGATAATATGAATTATTGGTGGAATATTATTGATAAAACATTAATAATGAAATTTAAGGTTTGAGTGTGGTGGATTGTGGTTTCAAAAATTATAACATTTTTAGATTAATATTTTTTATATTTTAATTATAATTAATTCATAATTTCACAAATAATATTTGTTTTAAGGATATAATTCATGTAGAAGAATAATTCATCATAAAAATGTGGTTATTAATGAAAATTTATAATAATAGATTAATTTTAATAAATAATACAATATTATTATTATTGAAGGAGTTAAAATAAAAATATTGGTCATGTATAATAAAATAATGATTGAGAAAGATGAGTATGAATAAAACCAGAAGATAAAATTCAACATAAGAATATACCATCTCTTTCGTGAAACTTCTACATAACACACATCATAATATAGCTACATTAAAACAAATATAATAGTATATTCAACCTATAACAATAATATAGTTTGATACCCTTCCTATTTAAGGGTGACTAAAATGATGGATCATGATATTATAATATAATGGATTAATATCACATTATTTCCAAAAATATCTCCACACATGATGTAATTTTGGTCTCACTTAATTGGATTATCATATAACAACACAAAATCTACCCTATTCTATTTACAAATTTAATCCCAATATATCCCCACATATGAATTTATACTTATATATCCTTCAATGGATAAAAAATCTTAGGTGTGATCATATTAGAGTCAAAGTTGCACACATAAAGTAGTAAATCATAACCAATTCAGTGGAGGGAAATATAAACCAAAATCAAGGAAATCTATCTAATCTCAAATACACATAGAGAATATGAAAAGCCAAAGGAAAAATTTAGACAAATATTGTTATCCCAAATTAGGTAATTAATTTGAAGACTTCTAGATTAAAGTATATTATTAAAATAGAGGTGGATGCTAACTAATGTTAGTCCCCTCTCATGGTGAGGGAGAATTTAAATGATTTTGTAATCTATTGATAGTCTATTATAACATGTAATATAGATATATCCTAGTGCATGATGATATTTTAGTGGGAAACTAGAAATTTTCAATATAAACGGGTAATCTATAACTGAAGGGGGATCAATTCTATATTCCATTAACAATCATTAACCCCATGTATATTCAATTCCTATTTCACATTCTCTATCCATAAACATTATAAAATTTTTCTCTATACATCACCCCTCATAGAGGAACAAAAAAATAATTCCCAAGTTGGAGAGCTGGTCGATCACATCGTGGCGATATCTACTATTCTCTTTCTATTTTTCACTATATAATAATGTTTGTATAGAAAATATTCTGTGTAATGTAGTTAGTTTAGCATGTATCGATTATCATTTATAATTTGAACTTCATATTTTTGTTTCCAATGATTTGTTTCTCAATGATTTTTAAATGATTTTAATTGGTTTGGATGCTTGGGGATAAGGGTTATGGAATTAGAGTTAAAACCGAAACTAACAATTGAATATATATCACATCACCATATGGAATGAGAGTTTAAGCGTTGTATTGTAGAATCGATAAACATACATGAAAATTACCACACATTCTAGAAAAATGCTACCTCGCATTGACTCTTGGTTGTAGTAATATGTTTCTTACTTCTATGATAGTGGAATTTAGGGAGAATATGATGATTCCAATTATATTTCTATTAGAGAATATTTTTAAATAAATTATGAGGCAGAAATATTCCTATATTTCACCACTCAACTCAAATATAATTAACATTCCTAGTATTTTATTTGTTAGTTCACTAAACTATAACATACATTCACACATACACAATAAATATAAAACACTTAAATTTCTATTAATTTATTTTATGTCATAAACACACCACCCAAAATCATATTTCAGTTTTTTATTCATTATTAATGAATTGAATTACTGGACCATACCAATAATCATTAATTATATATATTTAAAAAAAATAAGTAGAAATTTAAATTTCCCAAATCTAGTCTCTATAGAAATGAGCCAATTTTGACTTGAATTTTCACTCACATTTTCAATAACCAATAAGGAATGACACTTTTGTAACAAAATAGTGAGTTGTTACACTACAGTTTTCTGACATAAATAGTGATACATTTCATATGGTTTGTTTCAAAATTCAATCCACTTAAAAAACTATAACATAGAAAAAAATTCAAATATTATAAATGAAACCATAAAAATAAAAAATCAATTAAACTACATTTACTTCTACAATACCATAAATTTTTTAAAATAATTTTCAAACACCAATTGATGAATAATAACCCTTGAAAAGTAATTTAAAATAAATTTTTAGAACAAAATTTTAATCTTAAAATAAATATCTTATCCTTTAAAATATAATTATAAAAAAATTTCATGGTAAAAAATATCAACATTTTACAAATTTAAATAAAATATTTTAATTTAATTTTAATTTGAAAATTATAAAATATAGTAAAAACCATTTATGTTGAATTGAAATAAAAATTTCAAAAATATTCCCATAAAATAAATATTTATATAGAAATAACCAATATATATAGGGCTCAACATTCAAAATCAATTGACATTACATGATCTTTTATCTTTTTTGTTCAATATTTAATTTAAGAAATTTACGAATATAGAAAAACAATTTAAATCAAATTGTGATTATATCTCTTAAATAACCCCACAAAAATATATATTGAAATCAATCATTATATTTTTATTTATGAATCATATATAGAGAATGTATAAATATATCTAGCTAAGAATCCACATTTATTACTTACTCGTGTGTTATTAAATAAAAGAACTTGAAAATGAAAATTTTCCATAATTTAAACCCAATGATTTTACAATGATTATCACATTTCAGATATATATTCAAGAACACACTAAAGATTTTCATAGAAATTTCTACATACCCATGAACACTTATTGAATACTATTTCTAAATAATCAAATTAATGAACCTATAGCTAAATGATATAGATACCATAGTAGAATGATAGTGAAGAATATATAAATACACCCTCAGGTTTAAGAATATCTAACAATCCTGAATTAACAAAATATTAGAAATGGTATGGTTAAAATACCATACTCCATATCCATTAAAATATTTGATAAAAACACTTTAAATTTCAAAACAAAATTTTAAAATATTTTAAAAAACAATTAAATTTAATCATAAATATTCTAACCAATAATACACTTTCTTAAATTATAAAAAAATTTAATTAATTTAATTAACATAATTTTGAAACCAATTGAAAGAATTATTTATGATTTTTTTTATAAAATAATATGAATCAATATATTAAAATGTTATTTTATTATATAAATGATTCCTTTATTTATCCATATTAACATAACAATGACAATTTAATATATAGTTGAATATTATTTATTCATTATCAATGTATTAATCAATATTTATCTTGAATTTGATTCAATAGTATAATAATGAAATTTAGGTTGGGAAATGAGATGAAATGTTAAAAAAAACATGTTCCTACATAATTATTCTTATCAATAATGCATGACAAAAAAAAATTGAGGATTGTCTTAAGGAAGAAATAAAAAAGATGTTAGACTACACTTACAAACTCAATATTCTACCATAAATATGTTGTGTATGAATATTTATGGGATATTAATTGACTACTAATGATACTACAAAATTAATATTTTCAATTGCATACCAAATATCCATTTATGGATTAGATATAGTTTTATAATAACATTTACCTATATACTGGAATAGTATCAGACCAGGTCATCGCAAACCTTGAGATGCACCTTCTGATCCCTAAAGGTAAGTGAAAATTATCGAGGATTCCTAATATAAGAGATAGAA
Organism: Viscum album; assembly: GCA_963277665.1. Classification (NCBI taxonomy): domain Eukaryota; kingdom Viridiplantae; phylum Streptophyta; class Magnoliopsida; order Santalales; family Viscaceae; genus Viscum; species Viscum album. The sequence goes on along the minus strand of OY728165.1, from coordinate 163,591,839 downwards.
ATGATATTAATAATTAAAATTATATAATAAAACATAAAATGTTAATGTCCATATTTGTAATGGTATTTTAAACACTAAGTAAACCAATTGTGTATCTAGATAAGAATAATAAATATTTGAAAAAATAGATACATATAATGTGTCAAGGTAAAACAACCATCACAATAGAAATTTATTTTTGTATAATTTTGAATATAGAAAACCCTATCCTATGAGAAATATAATCATGTATAGTGATTAGGGAAAAAACTCTATCAATCACTTGGAGGAAGGGGTAAGGTTTTATTGATTCATCATATCAAGAGCTGTCCCGCTCCACTATTTGTTTTCATTAGAGGAGTTACAACTCATGATATATATAAATAAGTGTATATCTCTTTTATAAATATCTTAACCTTGGAAATAATATATAAATTCACCAGATACAAATAGCATTTCATACCATAGAAACACCCATAATGGGTTGACTATTAACTTTTTAGAAGGAATTAACATCAGCTAATGAAAACTAAGTCTTCTTATCAATATGTTATCTAAAATTTATAATCAATTACACATTCAATTTAAATTTTCATGCAACTTTAAACTCATATATAATCCATAAAATAACTCTAGATCAGTTAACCATAAATAAACCTATAAAAACAAGATTGTACCTTTTAGAAAATGCATTATGAATCAATTTATTAATGAAAAAAGTTTATTTTAATTACAGATGGTTATCACTAAATCATTTATAGACTAACCCTTTATTAGTGTAATGGAATAAATCATTTACGAGTATAAATGTTTTTTAATATTCATTTATGGTCGAATGTTTGAACATATGTTTCCATAATAATGATTCATGTTACATAACATGAGTGATATAAATTATTTACTCACCACCAGCATCAGAATAATGAATAAAAATCATAATTTTAATTCCTACGGAAACCTTACCTAAAACCAATCCTCACCATAAAAATAATGATGGAAATATTAATGAAATATAATATTACATATGACAATGATTTTAATAATAATTGTTTTTGTTCTATGAATACAAAATGAGGATGAGGATATTAAAATAGTATTTACAAATCACTATGATGATAATTTTCCCCCACAATATCCTAGATGTGATTTGAACCATGTTTAAATGTTTAAATTCTTGGAGAGAAACAGAAGAGATTGAGAACACATGAAAAATTAAAGGGCTGGAATTTGAGTAAATCAAGATCCCTCATAGGTTTTTAAAAATAATTATTAAGACTTCAAATTATAAAAATAATTTCTATTAAATTATTATTCATAGGATCTTATCGAGTACCCAAAAAATGGCCATCATTTTCATAATGTCTGTAACCAAAACACTGGTATCATCCTTCACCCACTAGGTAGTTATTAAAAATCCACCATGTACATGGTAAATTTATAGCATATCCAACCAACTAAATTTTCTACTTTTCCCTCTAATAACTCACATTCCATCAAAAAAATAAAATTACCAAATAGGACAATAATCATCCTAGAAATAAATAAAAGTAACTTTCTTGAAAATTAATATAATTACATAACATATAACACCCTAGGGATTCCATCAAAAATATAGAATTTATATATTCTCATATTTTGATGACTAATATATAGATATATATATATATATATAACTACATTTGGTCATGAAATAAAATTAATTAAAAAAATAAAATATATTTGATACAGAGCCCAAATCCGAAATGAAAATTACAATTGTACTTGCTAAATAACCCCATATTGAGTAAAAACTAAGTAACTAATTTTCTTTATGGGGCTCTATTTTAGATATATTTATGTTTTCAAATTTAAAAAACCCATATTTTATTAAATAAATATTTATTATTCTATTAAAAAAACAAAACTTTATTATCATTAAAATTTATGATATGTTAAAAACAATGCCTTTAGAAAGAAAAAATAATTGGAATCTTATTTTTAGGTCACTCTCTACGGTGGAATTTCAACATTTTTTCATTTTATTGGGACTAAGGATTCATAGTTCAATAATGGAATATGTTATGCTCAATGAAAATATTGGTTCACTAAAATACCATAGTTACTTGTCTTTTCAAAATACCACATGCAACATCCATATACTATATATGTCAACAACATATAACATATTAAGACAAATATTACATCATATCCTATAGCCACATCACTTCTAAATAACTGCATCAATTACACATAAACATATAATCAAACTATTACCATATGGAAATGATTTAAATGGGCGTTGTATAGTATCCATATAACAGACATCCGGGATAATGTGGTCTATAGAAAACACAAGGCAACTTATGAGTGTCATTCATATTACTTGATTCGAGTGGTGGTTTCTAGGATATGAAAAAAAAGTAGAATAAATATTTATTATCAACAAAAATCCAACTTGTAGTCAACATATTAGACTGAACCACTATAGCAATGTATCATCCCTTCATCACCACGACCACACATCAACAACCACTTCCAACTCTAGACACACAACATGCCAATTCCATAAAATAAAATTTTAGCAAGAAAACTTCTTCTAATATTTTATATCATTTTTAACTATAATTTATCATTTAATAACCAAATTAATATTATGTTACCACAGTAATTTATACAGCCCCCTATTTACATAAACTACTAACCACATACAACATATTTCATAATTCTTATTCATTTTCCACTTAATTAATAGATTTCGTTTTTAAAGTAATCTAACACTATATTAATATAAAATATTCACATTTTGATTTCATATTAATTAATTATTCCATAAAATTTCATCAATAACTTATCTCTATAGGCAACTATGTTTCTGAAAGAACAAAAAATTTGTCACACTATGTTGTAAAAAACTGTCAATAACCCATACTAACTCCTTTATAATTTTAACATCAATCAAACATCACTAACCCACATGTTACACATCAAGAAACCATTTCAAAGAAGAAAATAAACCCATATTCCAATACCACATCAACAGTACAAACCAACACATCTTCCCCTTATATTTCATTTCAATAATGATATTCCAATATAATAATAAGAAACCAAATCTATTTAATTTTAGCTTCTTTATTAATTTTTTCCTTAATGATAAACATAAAAACAATGAAAATATTACAAAAAATACACTTTCATAATCATGTATTATTTTTAAATTAAATAAATCATTTAAAAATATTATTTCATTATTGAAAAATAATTACAATCATAGTATATAACTTAAATATATATAAATACAATATTAAATAAAAAGGGGAAATGTAATGAATATTCATAATACATTATTATTTATTCAATAAAATTTATTATATTCATTAAATACAAACTCATAAACTCAAAAATAAAAAAACGTCATGCATAAATCAAATCAACATATTAAAATTAGAAAATATAGTCGAATGAGGTATATTTAACGAATCATGAAATGAAAAAAATAAGAATTGATAAATCATAATTATAAAACTCCCAAAATCTCTAAAATATCCTATATAAAACATATAAAAATAAGTACTCCATATTTTAACTATATCATTGATGATTTCATACACAATTAAATATAATAAAAATGAAATATTTTAAAAAAATACACCAATTGAAGTGTATATGGCTTTAAACGATGAATAAATCCAAGATGATAAAATAATCATTTTAATATATCATGAAAATCATTAGGTTATCCAAAATTAAAGATTAATTGGATGAAAAAATGTCATATTTAAAATTCACTAATAAATATAAATAAAAAATTCATCAAAAATCACAATGTAACAACTTATGTTATGCCAAAATAGGGGAAACTTGCTAGAAATATAACATTTTTGGTGCAAAATCCTTTATATCTCCCTCATTTATCATGATCCAAAACCATTAAATTTTTATATTAAAAATTATATTTTATCATAATTATTTTAATTGTTATGTAATGACCAAACCTTTGAGTTCTGCATCATGACCCTCACTTACCATGAATTGCATGACTACCTTATCCTTAAATCCTATAACAGGAATAATAAAACAATGATAGATATTGTGAAAAACAAAAAAAAGTTCATGATAATATTATACAACAAATAAATTTTTTTAAAATGATTCGAGTAAATAATTTATTCTCCATATCCAATAATTAATCCAAATATACCTCTAGAAAGTGAATCACTTCACAATGATAGTCATTATAGTATCATTTTTGTTATATATAAAAAATATCTAAAACGAAATATATCCTTTACCATTATCCAACAAAATAATTATCATAACCCCCAAAACCTCCATAATCATATTTTGATGATCCATGAAAATTTAAAAGAGTTCTATATAATTGTTTTCCTATAATGAATTGAAATAATAATGTTCATTTAAAAATAATATACACTTTATTTGTTTTATCCCAATTTTTATATCCTTATTATCTATGGAAATAAATAGATATTATTCGTAAACATAATTTAATTTACCATATAATAAATAATAACCCAAAAAATTTTGTTTTAATAAATACACTATTAATATTTACCTAATTGACACATCACTTTAATTTAGTTACACCAACTTACCTAAATTAAAGAGTCACTTACATGAGTTTTTCAACAATCATTTTTATAGATCCTCATCATGAAAAATTGTTTTGGCATTATAAATAGTCATATTATGTACTTGATATATTCTGTTTTAACTAACATGTATCGACATTTTTACATACTTAGTCGATATAATTTATAGATCAAAAATAACCACTCATTACAAAGAAAAATATAAATATGATTAATCATTGGTAATTTTAAATCAACATGAGATAAAAATTTACATAGATACCTATATCATAGAATCATCTCAATGTCCATGGATGTAAAAAATAATTGCATCTTGGAGTATTCATAATTATCACCAATCAATCCTATGAATCATTAGTGCCAATAAAAAAGTTTTTTATGTTAACTAAATCTGAATCCCAGTAAATATCATATATTCTATTTAATTAAATTATTACAAATATGTAATTAAGAAAAAGAAATTATTTTATAATTTTCTATAATTCATATAGGACATTCACAATTTTTTCAATTTGTCTAAAAATCAAACATTAAATTCATTAAACCAATCATACATGAGGGTACATATTCCTTTATCCCTATGTGACAATAAATAATTTATGTGACTCAACCTCACTCCCACTATTTCTTATTGAGATTTCAATCTGTGAAAAAAATTCTAAATTTTATTGTTTACTATTCTAGCCGACCTCACATTCCAATGATTCCAAATTAAACAAAATATTATACAATAAATTTATTGAATGAGAATATTTTTTGGTTTCATCTAATGTTAAAAAAATTATTATCCTAAACATTATATATTCTCCAAAAATAAAAAATTCTTTCATAACTGTGTGCAACATTATAGAAAAATATATATCATCACATCCTAAACCAAAATTCTATATGGCCTCAAGCACATCCTTTGAAAACCAAAAATATATTGAATAGTAAATAGTGTTTATGTAAATTTTTGGTGATTATTTATTATCTATGAATATAATCCTAAATAATTTATAGAATTAAATAAATGAATCTAGATAAAATTTTCTTTAAAAAACTTTCTAAATCACCTGTTACATAAGAAATACTTTTCTCATATATAAACAAAGAAAATTTAATTATTTTTTCCATAATTGTATGTATCATATATCAAGGCCACTAACTTGATAAAAATGATTAATTAGACTAGAATATATAAAATACTGATAAATGAAAAAATAGATCAAATATGAAATTGTAAAAACCATAAATGTGATCCCATCCTTATCACATACTCTTAGTCTAGTTTATATTCCCTCATATAAATTCCATGACATATCCTCACCAATTAATGAATAAAACTAAATCAAAAATGTGATTTTTCTACATGATTAAATTTTTCAATAGTGATAAAGCCTAACCAAGTGATGTTACTATTTTTTCTCATTTTATTATAAACGATGCCATGATAATAAAGGAATAATATGATTCAATAATTTATCATGGTTCTCTTTGTAATGAAAAATTAAATAAGATTATAAACCTAAATCCATATATCACATATTCTATCTCGTGATCTATCCCATTATACTAAGGCTAACCCGAAAACATCAACCCCATTAGGGGGTCTATAAGCGATAATAAATATTATATTATGTAAAAGATATTAATAGAATATATACATAAAAAAATTGAATTCAAAATAAAAGTAGCGAAAGAAATGAATTATATATTAAAATAATCATCAAAATATATCCCCACTTACACTCACATAAAGTATTTATTCTCTAATTACACTTATTCCATTTCATTATATTCTTTATTTTATATTATTTTTACATTTATCATAATGAATATAATATACTTTTAGTTGAAAATTTGGATTAAATTGTGTAAAAAAGTGTAAAACCATTAATTAGAGTAATCATGAAATAAAATATTCTAACTAATAGATAATTATCCAATCAATGGGATAAATTAAATATATAAAAACCCAAAACTACACTAAATCATGTGGGTGTATTCACTATGAAATAATATGAAGGATTTTTTTGATTATAAATCTTCTACATAATTTATATAACTATTCATAATTTTCCAATTATAATATAATTTAATTAAAATAAGAAAAATAATATTATTATATTCTAAAAAATATCATATTAATATAATTATTCATTCATTAATTAGATTTTTGTAAATTTATAATGGTGAGTGTATCATGTGTGACATATTCATGGTATGTTGCACCAAAAATCTCATAATTATTAAATCATGCTTGCTTCCAATTTATATCCTATTTATATTCTCTGATATGTATGTCATAGTAAAACATATAGAAATCAAGTAAATTATGGAATATTATTTTGAACACCGACCTCTTACAGCACTCATATCCATTGTATTGAGATTCATCTGTTGTATTTACTCAATAAATTTGAATTAGGTGAACATAGGACAAAATGTTCAAATGAATATATTTATTACTTAGACTAAGAAGGATATAAAAAATCCCTTAAAAATCATAGGTATTACCTATGAACTAATAAATCATGACTCTTTTTATGGAAAAATCTTGAATCTTATGCCTAATGAACACTTTAGTGGAGAGATAATGAGAATTGAGGAGAGAGGGAATGTGATAGTCTTCCCACACATGAACTACCTTTAAGATAACCCTTTTAAGGATTTAAAAAATTACCCTTATCTAAATGGAAAAACAACCTCATTTAAAAAATAAGTCTATTAAGGCCACCACAACTATGGGGGACTAACACCAGACTTTAATAGCCCACTAGAACTCTAGAGGACCCACACTGAGAATATAGTCATTGTATGGCCTATATTATTGTAATGCTCATCCCATACAAACTCTGATTGACCCCCAATATAATTCTATAACGATGTTTTCACATCCAAAATATTTTTATTTTAAAATGAATTATTCTATTAAATTTTCTTCATCCCTTCTCAGTTATCCTTTATAATTAATATAAAAAAATATGCAAATTTAATCCTAAAAAACAGACATTGAAAAATAAAAATTTCCTCTTTATAAATAAATTATCAAAATAAAATTTGAAATCTATAAAAAAATGAAACAATTTTTTAGACTTTATATCCTATACCCCATTTTAACATTATTTTCCCAAAAATATTGAGCAAAAAAATTAGAGTGTGAAAAAGGAGAAAAATTGGGGTCCTATAACAAAACAGTAATGATATATTATACTAAAAAATAATGTAATAAAGAAATTAAACAAAATCTATAAATAAAAATACATTGATAATAATAAAAATGAAATATATTATTAATGAAATAAAACAATGATTAATGATAATATTGTTTAAAACCAAAATCAAAAATGAAAATCATGTTTCATCTTCCCCAAAATAGCAAAAAATTCATCAATATTAATAAAATTATCCAAAAATACATCATCAATGATTAAAAGTGTAAATATAAAATTTCGGAAAATTGAATCTCAATATGAATATGTTGAACCTTCTAAAAATATATAACCTTTATATAAAATTCTTTAATTACCCACAACCATTCAAACCACTCCATATAGAATAATTCCTACTGTAACAATTCCTTTAATTAGTTAGTTTCTTATATAGATGAAATATCCAAAAAATTTATCTTCCAACGTCAACCTTCTTAGCCCAACCCAAATTATTTGTATCCTCTTATTGTTTTTTAAACTTCCCTACTATATAAGGGATAGAAGATAAAATATTTATACTATTCTCTATACACTTCAAATGATTACCTTGAAAAATGGACATATTAATATCATTTAAGGAACTCTTTTAAATATGATGTAAATTTGATTCAACCTGCCATCTAATTATTAGAAAACACCATTGTTTTATTATTTTAATGGAATATGTCTCTAATTGAAAATATAATTGAATAATCTTATTTTCACATTATAATAATAAATATGAACTACAACTCATATTATGTTTTAACACCACCCCTTTATCTCAAATCCAAATAAGAGTGTGTCTTATCCAAAAATCTATTTGTATGATTTTTTCATCTCATGAATTTTTTTGACACCAAACATGAGATTATATGTTTTTCAATTAATATTTAGTAATAATTTTACCTAAAATTAATTTGATAAAAAACTCTTCATCCTCTATCACATTGGAGACATATGTCACTAATATAGTGAAATAAACTATGAAATTATATCTATTTATCTTGGACTAGTAAACATATAGAGTATCTTATAAGAGATATACTATGAGAGTCACTGTAAGTATTTGTGTCCATAAATAATAAGGAAACTCAACCTAATGATATAATATATCATCCCACTCTCAAATCACCAACCTCTACTAGTGTAATGTTTCACTATAAAATATAATAAACGTAACAAAGAAAATAAACCTAATTGGTGTCCCCAAAAGAATTAATTAAATAATTTCTTACTTATCAAATTTTTAGTCATCTAATGAATATCTAAACATTGAAACCAAGAATATCCATATTGAATTAAATTTTAGGGGGTTTATCATAAGAATTATTAATTATCGGATTAATAACTACTATGTATTTAGAAATTTTGGTGGTTTTTTACAATAATGATGCTACAACATATAAACCTTCTTTTTTATAATGACTTAATAGTATTTCTGTTTCCACTAGAGGAACTTCTACATGGTGGTGTTATAAAATCACTACATCTAAAAAATCTAAACCATTTTCCATATAACAATATAGATTCTTTATACAATCTATCCCTCAGACCACACTATATAAACAACTATCAAGAATAAAACAATAGAAAATAATTATAACCTACAAGAAACTACTAGATTCAGGATCCCAAAAAACAACTTCCCTGTAATCCCTAAATCAACTCACCTCTACTTAACCTTAACCACCAATTCTAATATTATTATAATTGAACTCTACCATTATGAAACCCAATTAGAACCTTTCTCATGGTCATGGAACTGATTATATTAATGCCTTTGTAATACTTTCTCAAATATTATATGGTTAAATAAATTTCATAAAGAGAACCATTGGGAAAAAAACATTCCTCAAAAAACAACATATGTCATTCTAAAACAATATTTATAACACATAAATATTATAATGGATTCTGTCTTTTTTATACAAATCATTAACATCATCAAAATTCAATTCATTGTATCAGGATTAATATACCATGAAAAAACACCTCCTTTATTTAATGATTTGAAGAAACTCTGGAGGTTATATATAGTCCCATACTATATTTAGAATCATAATACTATTAATAAACTCCAACTATCTGGTCACTAATATCTCATGTTCAAACAACTTAGAATGATAAGAGATTCAAACCCTATTGTAAACACCCCAATTTGAGATTGATGATTAAAAAAAATTGATTCAAATACCATGTTCATATTTACCATTTTTATATTGGTATAAAAATTCCAAAATACCACAATAACATCAGATTAACTTATAATTTAATTTTAGGTTATTTATTTTACTTAAGGTTTAAATCAATATATCCGTTCTTGATAAAATATAATATGAATATAACATCAATTTATATACAATACACATAATAATTTTTATATGATAATGGGTTTTTAATTGATCTATTACATTTTAATCCATAGGAAATTTTATATTTCTATAAGAATTTTTTATAACATCTCTACAATATTAAATTTTCAAATATTGTTTTTAAATTTAGTTTGAGATAAAGGCTTCATAGATTATGTGATAATTACATTATTTTCACAAATATTTTAAATATATATTTAATGATAGGAAAAATTGAGTAAGATGACTGGATTAATAACTTAATATTTAACTTTTCTATTACATTACTTAAAAATTTGTTAAACCATTTATTATTTTCTAAAATTTCTATTTAGTATAGTACAATTTAAAAAAATTAATGTATTAGTCCATGTATATAACCTTATAAATCATATTTTTCATATCTCAAGTGTCATGTATGAAACCTATATCTCATAGAAAAATGTCATGAATTTATATTCTACCAAAGTAATATAGGTAGATTTATATATTATATAATCAACTCATCTATGACTTTTATATGTTGTGAATTCAAATAAGAATTTTAAATTTTAATCCTCATGATGTAAAATATAAAACATCAAAAGTAATACATAAAATAATCAAATACTTATATAAAAAATCACGATTTTTATAGAATAAAAATTTCATTTGTACAAAAATTCATTTCATGTTTAGAGATATCAACATCATGTACATGAAATTGTATATATTTCATTTTAAATGGGTGATTATATTTATAGTATTGTGTATAAATATACATACATATGAAATAATTATTTTGTCTAAAAATAAAAATAATTACTCTCTATAAAATATATAACAACAATTTATCTATAAATCATATATCGCGTGATTAATCCAAAAATATTTCATGAAAAGTCTTACACATAGATTTTTAAAATGGAATAAGTTCAAGAAGAATATTTTTAATAAAAAAATATCTATTAGTTGAATAATTATTAAATGAAAATGTATTTGATAAAGACCATTATTTTTTTAGTATTTTATATATTTAGATTCATTATTTAAGAAGTATACACAACACACGATTTTAGAGGTTGAATATAATCCAAAAATATATTGATTTATGTAGACTCAACAAAGTAGGAATCTGATCAATATAAAAAATTTAATTGATAATTTTACATTAATAATTAAGAAATGATTCAATAGGATGTTACCTATTTTATTTTACATCAACAAATTTACTCTCAATTTAAGAAGAGAATAGATACATTATTTATTTCTCCATTTCATATCTATAAAAATTATATCATTAAAAAACCATTGTGAAAAATATATGTTCATTTTAATATATATATATATATATTTCACTAATATGTATAATTAAAAATGATTCAATAAATGTTTACAATCGTATTGAGTTAAATAAAATAACAAAAAAATAAAATTCTTTCATATATTTTCTATTAAAATTAATCTATTAATTTGATATATTTTTTATCTTTTAGTTGAGTAAGTAAACAAATATTTCAAAATGTTATTTTTATCATTATTCTTCCAAAAAAATTAAATTGTACACTAATTTTTCTAAGAGTTGTTGGAAAAATAATTGGGCCCTTGTAAGGAAATTTAATATCTTCATGATAAACATTTGTTTAATTTATGTGGTAATAGCAATAACATCACTATAAATAACATTAACAAAAAAATCGACCGTATACTAGTGAAAATCGTCATTTTGGGTTTTGTTAAAAAAGTGAATGGGATGTTATTACATCCCAAAAATATATAGATATTTTATTATTGAAATGTTTATTTTATTTTAACTAAGAATATATATTTTAACCATAATTTTTTGACCCACTTTAAATACAAATATGATTTTACATATAAAGGTATATAAAATATTGAGGTGAATCTTTTAACCCCATCATGAGCTTCGATATAGAGAATATATTTAATATTATTTATAAAATATTGTTTTAATTCTTAAATTAATTAATATTTTGATCTCATAGATTCTATATATAATGTGATACCTAAAAGAACCAATACCTTTTAAACCCATAATTTAATGAGATAATTACACACAATTGAATATTAAAAGTAATTATATATTGTGAATTTTTGGATTAAATGTTTGGGTATATCTATAATATAAGTTTAAAATTATATAATATAATATTGAAATTAAATATGAGTTTCATAGTTGGTGTAATGTTTTTAAATACAAAAACAAAACTATCTAAGGGATTTTTCATTACATGAGTGGAATAAAAAATGTTGCAGGATTGTTTGGTAAATTGTGTGTAAAAAATATATGGGCTAACTTATATCTTTAACAAGTAATTTTACACTTTGAAACATAATATTTTTTAATTTTTTGGACCCCTCCGCACTTATCCTTTCACAGTTAAAAGATCATGGGAATGAAAGAATATCCCTCTCCCTTGTCCTTTTATTTTTGGCCTCTACAAAATGGATTTCAATCATATCTTATAAGAAAATACTATTTTCATTTTTTATTTGATTAATTTTCCCTTAACATACTTATTTTCTAGTTTACGGTTTCTTACAAGAACTATAAGGGTTTTTGGGACATTATTAGGGTTTATGATGTTCCAAATATGATGATTTTATTGTTTGGACATTGATGAAGTGAATCTTTTTTGTTGTTCTTACACCATTGATGTAAAGGAATTCATTTATGATTTCAACTGGGTGATTTTATGAAAATCCATTATTTTTATAGACCATAATTTATTGGGATTTATATATCCATTTCTTATTTAATATAGCTAATTTTGATAGCCACAATTATCTCAAAAAATGTTATTCAATTATATTTGGAAAAGAATAAAGGTTTTTCTATAAATTTTTAATTATTATATTAATCTAAATGTTTTACTATGACATGCGATTATTTATAATCATTTGGGGCCATTTGAAAATAATTTTCATGATAAATGAATTTCTTGACCACCTATATCATTTAAAAGATATTTTTTTCAAATCAAAGAGATGTTCAATTTTTTATAATATGTTTGAAAGGTTTTTTTAGGGTTGTAGATTTTGAAAGGTTTTTAATAACATAATTTTCATGATTAATTAATGAATTAATTGAAACTTGTGAAAAAAAATCCTTGATGTGTGACAAGGATAGATTTACATGTTGTAATAATAGGACTATTATAAAGGGTTGTTTTCTAGTTTATAAAATGATATGATTTTGTTATACCCTCATAGTGGGCCATTTGGATTTCTTATTATGAATGTTTGACTTTATGAGATTTGATTTCTTTATCTATTATTATTCGTGATTTTGAATGTATATTTATCAAGCATGAGGGATATAGGTGAGATGAAATTTATTTATTTCTCTTATTTGATTAGTGTAATGATTATTGTATTAATATTTTTTCACATCTACATTAACACAGGATGGGATCCTAGGTATGCATAGGTAGATCATTATTTGTGCTCCATTATTAAGATTACTCTTTGTATATTTTACCATATTATTACTCATATGGTAGCTAGGGGATTTCCCGGGATGAGGCTACTGTGTGCTAGCCATGTGATTGTGCCTAATGAGGGGAATATGGAGCATGATTTTGTTCTACTTTATTTTTGCAGAGATCATATCACAACATTACTTAGGGATATTTTCATGGAACTTGTTTATTTAAAGATGACATTATCTATATATTTTTGAAAACCTTTTTGTATCTTGCGTACACATATTGGTTTGTGGAACAATTTCTGTTGTCATTTTTTCTATAATTTTATTAACTGATATTTTAGTTCCTTCTTAAGATATTTTTTTCACTCGTGGTAAGGTTTACTTTTTAAATGTTTTTTTAATTTATATTTGAATGTGTGTTTTCAATAGAAATAATCACAATTCATTTTTTTATATCCGGCTTTTTAAAATTTTTCTAGAATGGAGAAATGAATTTTTTATAGATAAAAAAATGTACCCACATTTGGGTTAAATATGTTTTTTAATTAAGTGTCAATTTCAATTTTTTGGTATAAAAGAAGAAAAAAAATTATTTATTGTTAATGTATGATTTATTACATTCATATGGTTTTCCCATGTGAAAACCCTAATTTTGAAATTTTTCTAGAAATAAATTTTATAAAGTTATCTATAAAATGAATTAATTAAACTCTTTGATGTAATATTATAGGTCCTATTTATCTCACACCGTAGATTAACACATGTGTGAATGTACGTATATCTAGTTTTTTCATCCATGTACTTGTTTGTAACATGATATTGGTTATAATTCTCTTGGGTAGTTATTTTATTTTTATGGGATGTGAGTATAGACCACTGATTTCATGGAAATAATATCTTTATCTTTATTCAATTTTTGGATTATATTAATGGAGTTTTTTTGTTGGATAATATAGTCGATTATTCCATATATTCTTACAGAAACTTTTATATTACTTAGTACTGTATTTGTAAATGAAGCTCCATATTTTAGTTTATTATGTTTATTCTATTATAATATTCTTATCTTTGTTATTAGTTTTCACCTATTTCTTTTATTTTATGAAATTTTAATGTATAAAAATAATATTATGGATTTTAAGTGATGATTTATGACATAATCATTATTTTTTAAGGGTAAAATAATTCCTTGTTGGAAATTTCAATTTTCTCTTACACTAGTTTCAGACTATAATAATTGGGAAAGCACTACGAGCCTTTTTATGGGCCTAAACCAACTAATATGTCATGATTACATGGATTAGTTGGCAATGGTTGTTTCTTGGTTAGGAGATACCATTTATCCAAATAATGTGAAAGAATCGTATATTTGGGGGTTCCATCTGATGATTACAACATGATAGGTTCATATTTTCCTATGCATTTTGGGTTGCATAGAAACATAAAAATAAGATTTTACTTTATAACATCGTAAATGTTTAACCACCTCCTCCAGATTTTTACCCATTCATTCACCCTTGGAGATTCTCAATCCTAGATCTCTCTTCATCAAAATGTAATTAGAGTGTATCCTGGAGTTTATGTGAATTTCATAAAGGAAAAATCATAATTTATCTTAAATTTATTCTCCTCTCTTCCTATATTCTCTTTTTATATGATTATTATCTTTTCTTCATACCCTAGTTGTCAATATGGTCTAAATTCAATAATAGGTATGGTTTTAATTGGAATTAATATTAATATTAAACCATTAGAGAATCCAACTATTCCTTTTATCTGGATATTGGATTATGTCATCGTCATTACAAATAACTTTATGATGGGTTTTCTAAATAATGTTACATTAATATAGAATGTCTTATATTTCTAGGTTTTGAGGATTTTATCATTATATTATTATTGAAATTAATAATTAATAAATTATTTATGTTCATTCATTGTGTTTTCATAACATTGTTTTTAACAATATAAGGTTTCTTACATGTTCGTCATTCCAAAAACATTGTAATGCTTATAAATTTTTTGATTAAATGTTTTTAATTGTTCCTTGAATTAAAATGGTATTTATGATGTGGTTTTGAAGTGGGTAAATTTTAATAAATTTTTTCTATTTATTCATTAAAATTATCTTTATTTAAATTCCTGTTTGATTTTATGAATCCTGAATTAATCTTAGATTATGTTGTTGAGAACATTCCTTAAATATTTTTTGGTCCCATTGACATTTCTGTATAATGTGATCCATTTAATATGAATTATAATATATTATTTACATATGTTAATCATTGGGTATTCATTTGTTTTAATTGAATGTGGGCTATATATATATAGATTGTGATCTGTCAATATCACTATTTAGATTGTTCTATGGTTAGGACATTCCACCAATCGTGACTGAGAGGGTATGTTGGGGTTGTGTCCCCATGAATAACATACAGGCCCAATGAACATTTAGTGGGGTTTGAGTTACCGGCCTTTTTATTATATTTATTGAACCATTGGTTATATCCCATGTGATGGGATATATTGTTCTGATATGCGTGGAATTTTTACTTAACAATTATTTCATATTACATGTTGTTCTGTTTCTCACATACCTTGTTCTTAGATACATTTGAGATTTCATTTGTTTTATAAAAACCAAATAGATTAAGAAAAGACCTTAAGTTTTTATATATTATGAATAAAAAATCAATTTTTTCTAAAAATTTCCTCCTAATGAAAAAAAATTAAACTAGTAATAATGGTTTACATTTTGAAATATTTTATATATATTCATTGTTATATGATACTGGGAATTTACCTAACACACTGCATATATCCATTGGGTGTATACATAATTTTTTTTGTCTGATATAGGTAATAGGAATGAAACCACCATTTATTGTATTATTTTATGATTCTTCTTCACCCTTCTTAGTATGTTTATAGATTTTTATCGTTCATTATAATATGTTGATTGTGCTAGAAATTTAGGGATCCTTAAGAAGTGATTTTGGGTTTATTATGTTTTGGAATATCCAGATTTTTCAATATCTAAGATTCATGTTAATGTATGTGATGTTTATGTATATCATTATTTTAATTTGATAAATTTATATTTATTATCTGTTATTTTGATTATTTGTTTTATTATATTATGTTTTTATATTTTTTATTATTTAAAACTTCTTATATGTAGTGACCTCGACCCTAGTATCCCGATTCTAGTGATATAATTATTACATTGTCATATTTTATAAGTAATCGTAAACCTAATGATAAAATATTTTATTATTCTCGGTACCTAAATAAACACATGATTTCTACTATTAAATTGAAAAAACATACTTTTTATGAAGAATAAAATTATTCATTCTAGAATACCTATATGCATTGTTTATAATGAACTTGATGGAATCATGGGCAATGGAATAAAAATTGGTTTGAGATAAAATTCATTATAATGGTTAATTATAGTTGATTTTATCATTAATAAATGTTCATAAATGACATTCAATGTTAAATAAATTAACATTTATTTCATAAAAATAATATTTCTCTCATGATAATAAAATGAATAATCAATATGGAAACGTAAAACATTTATACACATGACATCAAATTAAAAAATTCTCAATCATAATTTGATAAAGATTAATCACAAATGAAAGGTAAATAATTGACAACTCATTTCATTTAATCAATAAAATTATACTAAAATGAATCCAAAGAAAATATAACTTTGAAAATATCATGTATAAAAATAATTGAATTCAAAATAAAGTAAATAATTAATTAGTTGATGTCCCGATCTTATGAATTGTTATACCTCTACCATCAATAACATTAACAAGATGGTTTAAATTTATAGGTAAAAACATGTTTAATGCTAGATTACTGATTTTTATCCTGATAAATACTAATTTGTTAATAGGATACATAAATATGGTTCCTACCCACAACTGCATAACCAAATTAATTCTCAAATATCGAATATTTGTTTCAATTAATAATCAATGTGCATTATCATCAAATGTTAGTAATGAGAAAAGAATGCATATTTATCAATATTTTGCTAGAAAAATAGGTAAATTTCAACATAAAACACCAAATATATAAATCATATATCGTATATGAAAATAAATGTATACATGATTAATTAATGGGGATTTAGGTATATTTAATTTTCTTATGGAAGTGAAACTTTCAAGAACCAATTTATGTATAAAAATGAATCATGGAAGTTATTTACAATACTGTCCTTTTTAAAAATTATCATAAACCATACATGTAAATAATAATGATTGTATTAATAAAAAATAACCCTATTGTATTATTAATAAAGGGTTGTTGACATTGATGAACTAAAATACCCAAAAAAATATATTTAAAAACATTATGGAGAAAATATGCTATTCTTTTTGAATATTCATTTTTACATATAAATTTAAATGAACATATTGAATATAATTTTCTTTTAAAATAACCTTTTACACATATAATGTATTATTTGAAACACGTAATGTCCATAATGACTAGAAATTATATACATGTTGAGTATGTTAAAACATTAATTCCATTTACATTTTCAATAACATCAAGACATTCATTATTTTGAAAATTTTATGAAGACACTTTTCAAAAAAAACACACAGAAAAATGGTTAAAAATAAATATAATAAATATTTAGGAAATGGTTATGAAATTTTAAAAATAGTTATAGAAAATATTTTTTTTATAAAAATAAATTTCCGACTAAAGGGAGAAATGAGGTCATATTTACTTAAATAAATTCTCATTTAATTTAATTAAAAAATAGTGGAATATCGTACTAGTAATTTAAACTTTAATGAAAAGACATATGATAATAAAATTAAATGGGTTTATTGTCTAGTGATCAAATTATTTACCTCAATCAAAATTTAAGAATAAACAATCCTAGTTTAAAAGATATGTTGAAACAAACCCTTATAGAAGATCATAACATAGAAGTGGAAATTATCTAATGGGTTAATTTTTCCATGTTTAAAGCCATATAAAATAAGTAGTTAGAAAATATAATTTATAAAAAATTAAACACAAATATAATAATTTAATATCTATGGAAAATAAGAAGCAATATAACCCAATGAAAATTAATTGAGTAATGAAATTATTTACAACTTTGTAATTTTCATTTCAAATCCAAAGTATTGAAGTAATTCAAAATAAAACAAAAAATATCATCAATTATTAAGGAAGGGGGATATTACATGTCATACGGTTATTATATACACTATAAAAAATATATTAGCTGATAAAATTACAATATGATACAACGAAGGGATATTAAGATGAAGTCCCATACAGCGACTATATCATTGATGTGATGATTAATCAATGAATTAATTATGTGTACCAAATGTAAATCCACATAAATAAATTTAAATAAAAAAAAATAATAATAATTAATTACACACATAATCATATAATATACAATACAATTATGAATTAGTATAACCAAATAAAGGGAAATTTAGTTTCGATGTTTATTAGCACTTCGTAATTTTCAATTCAAATCGCCTTGGATGAAATAATTAAAATTGAAACATAAAATACCATAAAATATAATTGAATCTTGATATTTCATGTCAAATGTTCATTGTGTATTCAATATAAAAGTTAATAGGTTTATAATATTACAATATTCTTCAATGAAGGTAAATCGGGAAGATGTCCCTTACCTCATGCTTCCTTTTGGTTGAATTTTCATTATCCAACTATACTGTGCTTTTATGAACATAATTAAAATATTTCAGAACCATATATATATATATATTTATATTAATATCATATATGATCATATAATAACATTTTATCACCTATTATTTATTAATCATTCATTATTCTCAACGTTTAAAGTGTAAATCTACTTGTTTTCTTATTCATATTTTTTCATAAAATCTCCATTTTTAGTTCTCATTGTATTGTTTAATGATATCTACAATAATAATCATGATATAAATGTAATATTTATTCATAAATAATAATTTTAATAAAAACCATGAAGGATATTTCTAACAAATTAAGTACGTTAAGATCCTTGAGATGGAAGGTTGTATGTACGCATAAGTGACATTTCCATTATTTTCTAACACACATCTTGTAAAGTATATAAGTAAAATATTACCATAAAATAATTATTTTAATATTATATTATTAATATAAATATAATTATACATATCATCCATGTGTTTTGGAGATGAAAATAGATTCATATCGATTAGTGAAGGTTGTAGTCCTCAAATACAAAAAACAACATTATCATACTATAGTGGGTGAATAGGTTAGATATAAATTATATATTGCTTTTTCACAATGATAAATTTTTAAATAATATTATAATTATATAATTTACATCTAATATATTTATTAATTTTTTCCTTATTATCTTCCATATAAATAATTAGTGAAGAACGAATCACAAGGCTTCGCAAGGCAGTAGACCGCTAAACACAAGAGTGACGTTGTTGTATCCCATAAAAAGTGAAAAGTAAAAATAAGTAACATTTGATATAATCACTACACACACACACAAACATATATATATATATTTATAAATATCATATATATATATATATATATTATATCCATCATCATACCCAACTATATGAGGAGGTAATGAAAAATAAGTGACAAAATTTCATAATCTTATAGTCCTCCGTACACATGAATGATGATTTTTAAATAATTTCATGTATATGGGGATGATATTAAGAAATTACCTTAAAAATTATTGTTATATTTTATATATTGAGTTCATTATATCAACATGGTTTTATAATAATTTAAGGATGTGATGGAGAAATAAAATAAAAACTCTCGTTTAATAATGTCACCACTTTTTCAGATAACCTCATTAGGATTACACCATAAAATTATATAGGTTGTTTTTCCCTAAAAATTTTTATTATTAAATGATATGTGTGACTTTTGGAATAGATTTTTGTATTTCATTGATGAACCAAAATTAATTTTAGGAGATAACATGAGAGTATAGGGGTGGCCTTTTTTAAGTGATGTTAGTGGAGTACTTATAATTTTTGGAATGAAAAAGGCTTTCCCATGTTCTTCACCTGAAAAAAAGTCCAAATTATAGTATTATAGATTATTATAAATGATATGGTAAATTATTTGAATCAAATATTCCTTTATAACGTTTTTAGGTCATTTTTCGTCAAATATTTTTAGTTTAGCCACTAGTAAAACCATTTTTACCATAAACATGGTAACTACTTCATACTATTTTGACTATTAATTATGGTAAAAACTAATTTTAAACAACTATATAATATATATATATCTAACTAAAAACCATTTTTTCCATTTTTTCCAAATTATATTGACATGTGAGGAAAATTTAATTTTAAAATTAATTGTTTAGACGTGATAAAATAAGTTTTCAAAGAGAAAATGTTCAAAATATTACAATGTTTTTATGTCAAAATTCAATTTTAAAATGATTAAAATAAATTATATTAGTTAAATTTATATATAATTTAACAAATTATACTTTAAAATTATATTAAAATAAGTTTTCAATTTAAAAATAATTGAAATGAAAAGGATGGTTGCAATTATAATTAAGTATTTTTTTGTATTCATCAAAAAATAAAATATTTTAGTAAACTCCAAAAAATTCAACTAAAGTTAATTTATATATTTTAATAAAAAATATTATTTTAATATTAGAAAATAATATTTCTAAATTTGGTAAAAAGAAAGTAATAATTTGTACAAAGCGTGACTAAACCGTCTGAGAAAAAAAACAGTTTTCATAAACAATTTTATTACCTTTTAAATGATTCATTATTATATTTAAAGTCAATATATAAGAGTAATTTTAAAATTTTCAAAATTAATATATATATAAATCTATATATATAATCAAATTTAACTATTAAATAATAAATATGTAATATATTATGGTTCATTTATGCTTAGAGTTTCATGTTCTATAAGATATCAAAGAAATTAAATTTAAATAAATATATTTATTTGGTTGTTTAAGATTATTGTTATGTGTCACATTTAATATTTAATAGAATATAATTGTGATAGAATGGTATGGTTTAAAATTATTGCAACCATAAATATACTTCATCCTCGTAATTTAAACATGATCACGGTAATTAAGTGATTGAAATTTGAATATTTTTTTGTTAAAATCCCACATCATAAAATGGGTTTAAAAACATCATCTAAAAATGTGATAAATGGAATTAAAAAACGGGATAATTGTCTAACACATAACAAGGTTTATATGTCTGATAACATTGGTGTAAATTTATTATTTGGACTTTGAAGAAAACCATAATTAGTTATAGAGAGTGATAGATGTTATTGGTCACAAGAAAGTGAATAATATGTGAAATGTTAAGGATCTAAAAACAATAAATATATGATAATTTAAAGTCCATTTTTTTCATATGTTATGAAGGTAACTGGGTAAAAAAATTCAAGATAATTTTATATAGATTCATAAATACCTTTATTATTTTTGAAAATTAAAATTTTTGATATGTTTCTATTTTAAAAGGCTAATTTATTATTATTTTATACTTTTCTCATCTTCTAATTAATAAATTACTCCAGGAAATAAATACCCAAAAATTATTTTTAATACCTAAACACTAAAAACCACTTTTAATAGACCATGATTTCCATAAAAGACTTAGAAATATTTTCAACAGTCTCATAATATTTTCCAAAACCAATTTGGCTTATACAAGTTATCAAATATAATACATTAATCTATAAACCACTTCAATAACACAACTGTTTCATAATTAATGTTTATTTTTCATTTATTTTAACTAAATACAATTATATATTGACTAGTAAGTCATGTATAATAGTGGTAGTAAACAATCCCTTGTCATCTTTAAGTCATGGTTTCAAGACCCAGGGTCTTTAGATGCTCTATGTTGTCACCCAGCTTGCGGGTTGTCCTTGTTCTAGGACCTTATTTCTATAATTCCTATAACATTCCCAAAGGGTACAAACAAATAATTTCCACAACCTCAAATATATGATAATACAAAAAGGTTAAAATTACTAGTAAAAATATTTTTAAATAATCTAATCATTTTCATTCTCAAAAAACTTTTTCATATAATAAACAAATAGGTTGTATTCCCATATTTTTTTCATAAAAAAATTCTTAATCATTGTAAACTCCAATAATATATTACTAAAAAAGAGTTCTTAAAATTTTTTAATATATGATCAACCAGAAATTTGAAAACCCATTTTGGTATCTAAAACACTAATGTTAAGGAATACATATCAGCAAAAAAATTTATAAAATCCTTAGATGTATCATGACTCTTATATTAAAAATATCATTGGAAAAAATGGTCATATAGGTTTATTCATAAATACCAATACATAAATAATTCTTATATTTTATTTCAAAATAAGTCCTCTCTTAGTCTAGGGTTTAGAATTTAGAGTCGGTCATTGAATCAAATATGCACAAGTTCCTCACATTTGAGACATCAAATTATAAATAGACCCCTTTAGTGTGTTTTATTTTATTCCATATTACTCTTAATATTTACTTTGAAATTATTTCCATTATGACATTAGTTTTCACACATAAATCATTCATCAAATCCATTAAGATGTCACTTTTTAGAATTTCTTACCAAATTTCTGACGTAAAGGAAATAAATCCTTTAGTTATTTATCGTTTATATTACCCTCCCTCTTAGAGAACTTTATCCTTCCATGCATTGGTGATTTTTTGAGTTGGTTTAGGTATGTGTTGTTATTTCGGTTTCAAGATACCCTAATCATTCATAACCATGACATTTTTCACTCCTTACATTAAAATATTTAGTTTCTCATAGTCACCACATTTTCCTTCATGTTCAATGTTAAAATGATTCATTTGGGTTACATACAATAACATGAACTAAAAAACATTGTGAGTAACAATAATTATAGTTTTAAACCCATATAATCATTTATAGGTTGTTTAAATCATGAAAGAATATAATTTTTAATATAATACACATTAGGTTTAGCCTAAGTCATTCAATTTCATTAGTTAATCAAATCATTCATAATTTTATAGAAATATAACATGAATTATTTTAATCATAATCCCATGAAGTGTTAAAATAGGTGCATAACAATGCTCATTTTCAGGCACCAGGTGATGATCATGTCAATCCCAATGCAAAATTTATATAGTTATTAACCTTAGGTACAATAATTGGGGTTTGTCTTAGTGGTATGAGCCCTATAATCCTACATGAAAAATAGGGGTTTAAAACCCATTGGGCGTAGGTGCTGTAGAAATAATATAGCAGCGGTGGAACTATTGATCAGTAGGTACTATAGCGGCGGTAGGGAACTGTAGTAGTGGCAGTATTGTGCATGTACTGTAGGAGGTGGGTTTCTCTTAACAAAATGGAAATTGGATAAATAATTGGGCCTAAGGGCTATGTAATGTTCTACAAGCCCACTGAGTCTTTGGACTATGTAATGGGTCTCCCTCTACCCAGTTAAAATAGGTCTTTGTTTTGCTTTATTAATAGATTGTGGCTTCATCCCCAAGCTTTAAAAAACCCTAGGTATTATGGTATGAGAACCAAATCCACTTGTAGTATCATCATAGGGATGTATTGCTAGAAAAACCTCACAAACTCATCCTGAAAAAAACCTTCCACACATATATTAAGTGTTTATAAAAGGCTTATGTTATATAATTTATGTTATCCTAAATTATGTTACTAATTTTTGTTCTAAACACCCTAAGATACCAACTGTACTGACATCGGTACCTTTATCCTAGAGTCGGTATCTATTTTTTTAAACTGGCAATAGATACAAATAATCAAATTTTGAATTACCGAATAGATTAATATTCTTACTAAACTACATACATATATGATTCCCATATAACATTAGAAAACACAATTTACAGCATAATGGTTTTTATAATATCATTATTCCACATAGAATATAATTTCACATCATTCATAACACACTTTATGGAATAATGGGGAATGAAAATAATGGTTGAGATCAAATTATAATTAAGATTTATGTATAGTGGATGCTATAATAAATAAGTAAAAACAAATAACATGGTAAGGTAATTAATGAAAGACACATTTCATTTAGATAATTTTTCTTCAGTGATGAAATTATGCATAATCAATATGGAAATGGAAAATAAATAAACACAAATACCATTTAATAAATAACTTTAGTATCATAAATATAAAATGAATAATCAATATTGAATGGTAAATATTAAAAAAAGAATACAATTTAATCAATAAATATAGAATGAAATGCATCCAAAGATAATATCAGTATGAAAATCCCATAGATAAAAATAACTATATTATCAATGAAGGTAATTAATATAAATTGTATGGCATGATCTCAAGCATCATGATTACTATACCATCAAGACATTTCATAAGATAGAATTGGAAAATATGGCAGTGAAAATATGGTGTGGTGTTTTTTCAGTGGTTTTACTTGTATTATATTAGATGAGTCCTATTATTCCTCATTCTGGAATTTCATATGAGATTCAAATAATCAAAGAGAGGACCAATATTCTTGCAGCCAAATGTTTATGCTTATGGAATATTAGGAATGAATTCCATCACAATGGAAACAAAAGTTGCTAAAGAAAAATCTATCATATCCCTATGAACATTTAGATTGATATGATATGAATATTTAAGGATAATACCAATGTTCCTTCTTTGATCCCCATCCTCAATGCTTCTCATAATACATTTAGTACATGCATTTAAAATGAGTGTATATGGAATAAATGGCTTCCACGTTGTTCAGGTTTATTCATTAACACATATTGATCTTGTAACTCTACCTACATGAGAAGGGATTTCATAAATAATCCTTAGGGATCATTCATGTCAGAATTATCAGTTAAATTTTCCACTAGTGATTCACTACAAGGTGAGGCTCAGTATTTTCTCTGAGGTATCATCATTAGTAGACAAATGCATATGATCCTTAAGGACATAAAGACTGATTCTGTAATGGACTGTAATTCTATGATCTGATTCTTTCTCACACCATCATCTATGGAATACACCATATGAAGATAAAAGCTATTAATGAACAAAAACCCAGAGGTTCTTCATACTAGGCATGTAGAGATCACATTGTTAGACTTCTTGGATTTGAAGGATAAATGTGAATAATATTTTACCCTTTAATCAGGTCTTAGATCACTTCTAGGTGAGGGGGATAAAATGGTCAATGAAGAAACTCTTTGTCTTAACTATTTTATCGCACTTTAATTCTACAAGGGAGAGTATTTTGTTTTTCATTTTCCTATATATATTTTTTTACTTGTTTTGTACCCTTTCATATTTCATTGATACATTTTAAAAATGTTGTTTTGATCAAAGATTATTGATATATATCTTGAGACCTATTCATGCATGTAGGTGTCTTATAATACTGAGATCCAGACTTCACTACATGTGAAAATAAGTCCCCATATATTGGGAAATCAATTTAATTCAAGAACAATTTTCCTTATCATCAAATATCCATATTCAGTAAAGAATTTAGATTTATCAATACTAATTTAACAAAATAACATTAAATTTAAAGCACTATATTTTTAAATGATACATGGTTTAGGAAATAAACATATCCATGAATAATAATATGGATATTTAGTGCAAACATAATTTCCTCAATAAGGTAAAAAATTCAAGATAATGGTAGCGATAGCAAAAATGAATCAAGAATGTAAATGCAAAACATTCCTTGGTCAAAATGATAATAAACCAGTTATAGAAATAATATTGAGAGTATTAATATATTTTATACTGACTATAGTAAAAATAAATGAAGTTTTAATTAATAACTAAAAATAACATTAAATATACTCAATAACATTCTCTAGAAAAACATTCATTTAATATTGGATATTTTTTTTAAAAAATATAAGTTAAAAAACATTTAAACTAATTTTCATAAAAAAATTTATTTTATAAAGTATGATTTAAAACAATAATTGGTCTTGGAATATATAAATTTCATATAAGCTGAGTACGTCAAAATAAAAATTTCCTTTCACGTTTTTGACAAAACAAGAAATTGATATATTTCTAAAAATGATAATATTCTATAAATAAATTTTATTAAAATTCAAAATGGGTGAAATGTTATTTAATATACCATTTTGAGGATGTTAATACATATTTTAAAACATAATTAGAAAACATGGTTTTATAATAAAATTGATTTCCGGTCGAAGAGAGAAATGAAGTCTGGTATTATTAAAAACATTTTCTCATTTCATTTAATTAGCAAAGTGGGTAAAAAATGAACTATTACTTGATAAAAACATGAATAACCAGAGGATGAGTATATTGAATGGGTTTATTATCAAATAATAAAATATTATTCTTTAATGGACTTTTGAGTATAAGAAATCCTAATGAATATGAGATTTTAAAATTACCCATTACAATGAACATAACATTGATGTGATAATTACCCAATTAATTGTTTATATGTTTCAAATTTAAATACACATAATAAATTAGATATAAATTAAAATATAGTTCAGATTAAATACTTATATAATCATATAATATCAATGATAGTGAAGATGTAATATAACCCAATGAAAAGGATTAGAGGTATGAAATTGTTTACAAGTTGCTCATTTTTAATTAAAATCCCCATGCCTAAAAAAATTTGAATTGAAACATAAAATACCATTATTTTTTAATTAATAATTCTATTACATATCAAAGTATTATTATACCCCCCATATAAATTATATTTAGTGTATAAAATTAAAATATTCCACGATGAATGGAATTGAGACAATGTCCCTTATAATTATCACATCATTAATGTAGGGAATAATAAATGAAAATATTATGTGTATAAAATTTAAATAAACTTAAAAAAATTTAATACATAATAAAATAATAAAACCTAACAAAAAAAATATTCAAATGTCAAATAAAATGAATAAGTAATATTGACTAATGATAAAAAAAATGATTTATGAAATATCATTACCAATTTTTTATTTTCATGTGAAATAACCATGGATGAAATAATTAAAATTGAAACTCAAGAATTACAATAAATGATTAGGAAATCATGATAATCTTTTTCAAATGGGTTGTTTTGCACAACATAAAATATAAATTAGGTGCTTGACATTAAAATATTCTCAATGATGTAAAACTGGGATGAAGTCCCCTACCTAATGATTCATTTGGGTAAAAATTCATTAAAATCATTTATAGTTGTTTAAAACATGATCATATATTATAAAATAGTAACAAGTAATATTTATATTATAATATACGAGCATCTTGTAATATCATATCACATGAACTTCATTAATTATTCTTTATTTTCAATATTTTCGGTGTCAATTCCCATCATTCTCATGTGTGTTTTCAATGAAAGATATAATTCTTATGCATATTATATTGTTTAAAAAAATTAAAAATAATAATCCAAAAATAAAAATAATATTTTTAAATAAATAGTAATTTCA
Organism: Viscum album; assembly: GCA_963277665.1. Taxonomy (NCBI): domain Eukaryota; kingdom Viridiplantae; phylum Streptophyta; class Magnoliopsida; order Santalales; family Viscaceae; genus Viscum; species Viscum album. Next base: position 163,563,751 of record OY728165.1, on the reverse strand, counting down.
ATCATATTCATGAAAGTTGGTTTTATGAAATGAAATATATTGCGATCAAGGAGACGTTATCTCATAAGTACGCATGAGTAACATTTATGTTTTTATAACATTAATTATTATAAGGAATTCAGTTATTTTTTACCTTTAAATAATTATATTAATTTTATATGATTTATTTTATTAAATTTATACATATAATCATCGTGGTTTGGTGATGAAAGGAGAGTCACATCGCTTCCAGAAGGCTGTAGTCCACACGTACACGAACGACGTTATCGTCTTTCATTGTGTGAAATGGTAAGAATGAAAATAATATATTTTATTTTAATAATGATATATATTTTATTAATATCGTAATTATTTCATTTATATAACATATATTCATTTAATGTGTCATTTTTATCTTCAATATATGTTTTTTTGTGAAAAAAGAATCGCATCACTTTGTGAGGCGGTGGTCTCCCATATACATGACCAACATTATCGTATCATATTCAAAATAGAAATTTAAAAATTAATATATAGTATAATGACTCGATGGAAATGACTATATTAATATATAATTTAGAACTTTATATACATGATCATACCGAATCATGGGAGTTGGTAATGAAAAAAGGAATGACATCGGTCCATGAGGTGGTAGTCCGCCATACACAATAATATTAATGTTGTTATGCATTTGATGAAAGTGTGGATAGTTTTAGGTAATTATTTCATTATAAAAAAACTCCATATATGGGAAATATTTATTTAATTATATAATTAATTTTTAATTATAATTTATGGAGGTGTAGAAAGAAATAAAATAAAAAATCTCTTGAAGAATGTTACTTCTTCTCTGGGTTTCCTCTAGAGTTTTGCACCAAAATACATCCATGTTTGGATTTATATAAAATCTAAGAATTATATAATTATAGGAAGTATTTTTTTAGGTTATTTTTTTGTTATTTTATTATAAAAAATGGTTTTAATTTGTGGTGTATAGAGGATTTTTGTTCCCCATTATAAGTGTCGTGAGTGGCACACTTTTAATTTTTAAAATATAAATGTTATACCGACGATTTTCCCATGTCACAAGCGTTGAAAAGAATTATTATCAATAAATATATATTATATGGTCTAAATATGTCCACAAAAATATATTTTATCAAATTTTTAGTTCATTTTAATGATTATATTTTTATAATAACCACCTGTAAACCCATTTTTACTTAACTAAGGTAAATAATTTTAAAATAATTTAACTCTCAAATATGGTAAAATATTAGTACAAATTTATGAGACAATAAAAATTATTATCATTTTAATTAATCTATCCATTTTTTGAAAATTCCATACACAAAATATTCAATGTGTATTTTCAATATTTATCTCACAGACGTGTTAAGAAAGCTGGTTTTCAAAGAGAAAATGATCAAAAAAATTTAAAGTTGTTTATATCAAAATTAAATATGAAAATGATTCAATGAAATATATTATTGAAATTTATATTTATTTAAAATAATTTAAATTTATAACTAATTTAATATATAATAAAACTTTTTATATTGTTTAAAAAAATTTATTTTTCAATTAAAATTTATTATTTTTTTAATATTCATCCAAAAATAAAACATTTTAGTAAAATCCAATAAAACAATACAATTAAAATTTTATTTGATTCTTTAAAAATTTGTGTTCATTTTTTCAAATAAGTTATCAAAAAGATGCAACAAATATTATTAAATTATGTTTGAATAGCGTGATTAAACTGACTATTAAGAAAATATTGTTTTTTAGAAAACCATTCTTTTTCATTTAAATGACTCTTACATAATTGATAATAAATAAATAATAATAAATTTCATAATCTCTATTATAATATCCATACCCTAAAATTAAACACATAGTTTTTAACATTATACTCTATTACGGTTCATTTGGGATTAGGATTTTGAGTTCTAGAAGCAATCAAATAGATTACATTTAAGGAAATATATTCAATAGGTTGTTTAAGATCGTTGTTGTTTTCCATGTTTTTTGTTGAAAATAAGGATATTATTTTATAATCATATGATGTTACATTATTTATATTCATGAATTTCAAACTTATAAATACATATTATCATACTATTGATACGATTTTATATTTTTTATTTAGTGGATTTGTGGGTGATATAATTTTCATTGGTGGTATTTGATATCCTCATCAATTATCTACAGTATTTGGTTAATATGAATGTGATTTAGGACATAAGGAATTATGATCTATGTGATATCATTGGTTGACCCATTCTAGTTCGTTATAAAATTGCATTATATCCATCTCATTATCGGGGGGTATAGTTATATGGTAATAGGACAATCAAAACATAAGAGATGGGTACATATGAGTTATGATATATGTATTTATCATGATAAACATCACATTACCCTGAGTGTTTATGTATTCTCTCTTGATTTGATAACTTTCTTTATTATTTTAGAAATATTGGATATGATTTATCAGTGTTATGAGTAAATCATATGAGTTGTATTAAAAAATATCATGTTTTTTAGTGGAAGTGGGAGGGACATCATATGATCATAGTTGAGGTGCATGATCTAGAAAATTGTATAAAATCCATGTTACTAGATTTAGACACCTTCCCCATTGAACCCATATAGTTGATTTCTGGTTCACTAAAACTTATGACTAAACCATATGTAGTGAGAAAATACTGATATTTTATTTATTTTTTCAGCCAATTATTATTTGAGATACATATTCTCATTGATCATTTTTGTTTATGAGATACTTGGAATATTCAAGTGATTTAACCCAATAATTTAGTGATGAATTATGTATTGGACGATTATTTTTATAGAACATGACTCGAATAATTCTTTTGGTGAATTATATTGAGAGATCTATGGAGAACACACCAACGGATGACCCTTAAATGGATTATCATGTAATATAATCATTCAATATAATTATTTAATACCTATTTCAATAAGATGTGAGAGAACAAATTTGAGTGGTGGGTCTTCGTCGTGAGTTTTCTAAGAATAATCCATCTATATTAGATGGTGACTGAGGGGCTCTTTAACCTAACGAATCTATCCAAAACATTGACTGTATCTTTGGATTTTTCAAGACTCATGAGACATCTAGGGTTAGTTTTTTAATGTATGTTATATAGAAACTAGGATAAATGTTTTGGGATTTCATCATATAGTCCAATCTACATGATGATATCACCAAGGAAGAGTCCAAAAAAATTATAATTACCAGTTCTACCCAAAGGATTTGAAATTGGGGAAAACTAGTGAGTTTTTTATTTTGAATAATTGTTGAAATTAAATGATATATTATGTGACTCTCTTTTACATGTTGGTCCACATGTCTCCTAAGATTTATCTGAATGATTATCTAATGGTATGAACATTTGTTATAGGCCTCATATAAAAATTTTGATAAATGATATATTTCTTCTTATCAACCTATATTAAGTAGGATAATAAAGAAATGATGATTGGAACATATATTTTAAGAAATTATAGTTTTGGGTTCACCTCCACTGTGAAAGAAAGAAGTCATAATCTATCATCTTAGCATAAGGGTAAGTGTGAAAAATCCTAATATGATAGTAGTGGGAGTGTGGTTTTTACTTCTGATTCTACTCTTATAGTTCATTCATTTAATAGAATAGTGGTGTTCTTATAATGTGGAATGATTGGTAACGTTAAAATAGATTTAGAGGGAGATCGTAAGTAATTATATTAGTGTGGATAACTGGGTCACCCATCTTTCTTTTATATGAATCATCTCCCATGCAGTAAGGTCGGATCATCAAATAATAGAACCTATTTGATAGAGATATGTATATATATAATGGAGTAATAAATAATCCTCATATTAATGTATACTCTCGTACTTCCATAAATCCTTATAGTGAGATTGAATTAAGGTGTTTATATGTAGATACCATGTGCCTATGGAATCATACATCCGGCTAGTGAGCATATGAGGTTTAGTCTATATTTATATTATTATCACCTTAACAATGTTTATCATAGGTGATTCCATTTATTTTTTCTCATATAAGTGGATTGATGTGTTGGTATTTGACCTGATTTAACGTCTTATGAGACAGAACCTTTATACTCCTTTAGGAAAGAGTATGTAGAGTGGTATTAAATTCCCTAAGTGTAATGTCCTTATAAATAATGTAGAAACTATGATTGTTTTTTAAGTTCTTTATCTAGATATTCATGACCATATATTTAATATAGATTGGAATTTTTATCTACAAATATCAAATTGATTTTTATCATTTAAGAGTTTTATTCCATTATCATGATGGAAACAATCATATCTTCCAAGTTGAGTGAGATCCAAGGTCAAGTATGGATATAGATATTATTATAAATATTTTTTTGATTTAAATTAGATGTATATTTTTTAATTCAATTTTATTGAATTCAGTTCCGATGGTTAGTTTTGGATGGTGGAGGAGAGATATTCACAGGTTTTTCCTCATGATTTCTCTAGGTTTCCACCCCAACAAGTGGCGGAGTTATCAATTTATATACTCATAATGGTGTTCTAAACATCCTTTCTACATTATAAAATGGATCTTTTTATGTTCACTGAAATGAAAATATAGTGACAGGATTTGGAGAGAAATAATTTTATTCACCTATTAATGTCACCATGTGAATCCTTATTATTCATTCGAAATAAGGAATGTGGATGTTTCATGCATTTATTTTATTATCAGAAACTCAATCATGTGACCAAAAAAATTATATATTATTTCATCACATTGAAGATATATTTTTTTCTCCCACGTCAGTGGTTCATTTCATTTAGGTGATTCAATATGTTTCTAGTTATTTATTTTAGGGGAAATAATGCATTGTGGATTTTGAATATTTCATTTAATGGTAATGGATTACATGATTGATAAATTATGATAGATATTTCTGATAATTGGTGAACTGTTCTAAATTTATTATGCTATGTGCTAATTGAACTAGGAGAGTAATCATTATTTTCAAAATTTAAAATAGTTTAGTTCTTGAAAATAGGTGTTTTCATGTGGAAATGTTTTTATGAAATCCCTGAAAAATCCTAATTATTTCATGAGTAGATTTGAATAATTATTTGACAATTTTAGAAGATGGTGGATTCAAAAATGTTTGAAATTCTATGAATTCAATGAAATATTATTTTATTTAAGTCCATGAAAATTGTATTTTCCTCATGTATATGTGAAATATATTGATGAAAAATTATATAAATGTGATAGTGAATTTATATAAATAAATTATATTAGTTATAAAATAGAGATTTTGATAATTAGGGATTGGAATGTGGTGTTTTTTAACTTATATTTTTTCTTAGTGATGTATTGATCTCATTATTAAAAAAAATGGGTCCAACCAAAATTTCCCGAGAAGAGCTAGAACAACCACATATGGGAGAAATATTTACCATGTGGGAGCCATCTCATAAAAGGGTACCCATTGCGGTAGAGGATGGAACCTGCATAGGAATTCCTATCATGTTCACAATGCACACATGGTACAATGTCACAACCATGTGGGGTGGATCCACAATGGAGGTGTGCTAGATTTGGTTGGTTCGATAGGAAAATAGTGGAGGACACATTTACAAATTTCTGTCCAATTTAGGGAGTTATATATATTATATAGTGTTGGTAATTCCTAAATGAAATGTATTTGGGACTCATTAAGTGCAATACATTGATCCAATAACTTAAAAACTCACATATTTTAGATAATGTATCTAATTCAATCTTTCTACACCATCTGATTAATGTTGAGTATATTTATCTTCATCCATCATTTTAGGGTTTGTATTATCAAAATTATATACCATTTATGAGTCATATTGATCATTCTATTCTTTTATCATTGATCAATCCTAGATCAATGTTGCATACTCAATCAAGTATAGTGTGATGAGATTTCTAGAGTGTTTAGAATCATGCATTTTGGCATGTAATTGACTCATTAATACAAAAAAAAATCATGAATTATTAGAATAATATTCAACTAAGGATTTCTCTTATGGTAAAGCATGATTTAATTCACCACTTAGATAAAAATAATCATTCATAAAACATTAAATTTCTTTAGCTAAAGAAAAATGAGAAAAACATTATTTAGGTACCTGTCTATAATGAAATTGATGAGGTTATGTTCGATTATATTTAGGAAAAACACAAGATTTCAATGCATTAATAGGTACAAAAATCATTATTATTATATCTTTGTGAATAATTAAGACAGAATTATTAACTCAAGTATTCATAAACTAGTGTTTTTCATTATGTAAAACCTAAAATTATAGGATTTATAATTATTTGTTATTAAAGTGAAAAAAATCCTAAGTTATGCATGCATTTTAAATAAGGTCCATACATAGATGAGAATCATGCATTGTATACTAAATGAAAAATTAATCCCCAAGTATTTTATTTATTTAAGAAGATGATGATTCTGTTTGTAGTACAAGATAAATGTATTATGGTACTATTATACCACAAATAAATTTTACTCAAGCCAATATTATTTCAAATAAAGGAGATACCCTTTAGTTACAATAAAGTGTTCATTTAAAATTATTTTGGCATGAAATAAAAATAATAAAAATTAATGGCAATTTAAATTGAGAAAATTAAATGTTTTATTTATAACACATATAAATCATGGAATAAATGTGATATTATATGAAAAATATTTCCGTTCTTGTCAATAAATGTGTTCATGCATGTGATGAGGTTTATTTCATAATTAAAATTATGATAGAAATTTAATTCATTGTGAATGATAATTTAAAGACTTCTGATACATATTTGGATTGAAGAAATAATGATCTAGTGTTATGAAATTATGTGAGATGGTGAACACATGTGCTTGAGTACTATAAGAACATGGTGGTGAGATTTTAGAGTGGTGGTTCCAGTATTTATTAGTTTATACTAAAGATCATGTAAATTTATGCAGCTAAAGAGAATCCATATTTATTTTGGAGTTATTCCATATAAAAAAGATGATAATTTTTATCGATCATCATTGAAGATGGTGCAAATAGTTGTCTTTTAAAACAATCTAATGGAAGCATGGAATGAAGGTGTCTAAATAATCATTGAAGAGGGGTATTTTCCAGGTCTAACTAGTTGTATTTAGTTGTCGGTATAGTGTAGAATCCATGTTGGGATGTCAAAAAAATTAGAAAGGAGTGGTATTCTATTAGGAACATTTTAGAAATTATGGGATTCAATAAATTTTACTGTTATTGCACATGAAGAGAGGGAGTGAGACACTATTGTGTCGGTCAGTAACCTAAAAATATCATTTGGATATGATAAAAGAGATAATTTGAGAAAAGAAAAAATAAATCATTTATTCACCCCTCCCTCACTCAAGGATTCATCCAACATGGGAACCTTAATTAGTATTTGAGACAAGATTCCATATAATGATCAATGAATAATCTTATTACATATTGACAAATAATTATGTTAATATATAAGGTGTTCCTGTATTATGTAGTAAAATGTATCATTATTTGAGGAATATTATGTATCCCTATCTCTTATCACTTTCCTTGGTAGTGAGAGATGATGCAACAATGATTTTTCCACCTATTTATGAATGTGAAATAGTGAACCAACATAATAAGAGTAATATATAGATAGATGGTAATGATCAATGTAATGATCAGAATATTTGTTAATAAAATTAATTTTTTGACTAAGTTATATTCCATGTTATGATTATAAAAAAACATACACTTCTTTTGTTTTATCCATAAAATTTAAAAATCTATTAATCATTATAATCATTGATAATATAGTTTTTTAATAATGATCGTATGATTACAATAAATATAGGGTATTGGTAAATACAATTGACATGGAACATGGATGTAACGACCTCGACCCATAGATTATTCCCTATGAAGTCCATTAATTAGAGAATTCAGGGGAGATAACATCAATGTTGTTTTCTAGTTACAAATAAAAGGCTGATATCCAACAACTAATTCATGATCAATAATATTAATGGGAGTAGTTTAAGAAGATCGAGATCATGGCCAAAATCTTTTATACAAAGAAACCCAATGAAAATCCCACCATCGTATACATTACCCATAGGAAATTTTATCTTATAATAAAGGGATATGTATCAAGACCCAAATAATATGAATATGTATATATAATTGTTAATAAAATAATTTTTTAAATAATATCATATTTTTTATGTTTTTAAATGATATTTATTTGGATAAGATAAAAAAAATTATCTAACAAAAAAAATTTAATTAATATATTCATTTTTGAAGAATTCATACTATTATAAAATAAATATAACAATAACACAATAATAAAATTAAATAATAGTAAATAAATATAAATTATAATATAATTTTTGTATAGTTAATTTTAAATTTTATAAGGGTTTGAAAAATGCTTTTTTTCAAAAACACAAAATTTCTCATTCAATATAGATGTTTGTTTTTAAAAGAAAATAATTCACATTTGTTAGGAAATTATTTTTATCAAATTAATATTATTTTTTAAATTACAATATTGAAAATATCCAAAAATGATTTTTTCTTAATTTTTTAAGACGGTCAAATTTTTCAATAAACATTAAATGTGACATAAATTTATAGGGTGTATCATGACATCATAAAAACCCATAAATGAATAAATAAATTCTATAAAGCGTATTCATGAATAAATATATGTTTATTCTTTAAAATAATTTGATTTTTGGTTATTTTATTATTTTTATAAATCCCTTATTAATCCCTCATAAACTATACTATATTTTATTGTTTTAAATTCCTTTGCTTATAATTATTACTCACATTCACATCACCATGTCTATTATTTTATTTATTTAAGAGAAATGAATTTTAAATTAATTTAAAATACTCATATTTGGTTGAATACAAGGTAAACAATCATTGGAAGGTTTGCGAATTTGATTAATTTTTTATATGGAGTCCAAAACCTGAGTATGGGAAATAATAAAAACTCTCGTATCTTTTCTAACAGATTCAAACCCAATATCCTATTCCAATATAAATATACATTTAATCACGTCCTTAATTTGTCTTAACCTCTCTATAGTCCACCCAATTTTCCATCATGTAATCAATAAGCTTGTTCGAGCCTTTTTGGATCACCCTCCCATGGAAAAGGTGTAGAGACCCGAAACCTGACGTACATTGACATTACATTACTTTTTCGGAATACTTAGTACATAACAAAAACACACACACAAGGATCGTAATAGTTTAGTGTCTTTGGAAACTCGGAATAAAATCTTCTAATCGTGGTGAAAGATCTTCCACATCTCCCATAATGATCTTCTTTTTTTTACCTAAAACCTTTCTTTATATCCTGGGGAAAAGAAAACATAAAAGGGTGAGCTCAAATGCTCAGTAAGGGTAAACAAAAGAAATATCAATCACATCGTATTCATAAGAACATAACATTTTGGAAATCATAACCTGAAAAAGAGAGCATAATTTCATAACATGGGATAAATCATGGTAGTGAAATGTAATCACAATAATCATAACTTAAAACATGAAACTTTGTGGCATTCACACATAATCATAGAGAATCATTTCTTGTTAGTCAAGACTCATTGCCAAGACTATCTTAGTGGACAAAGTCCCTTTCTGAATCGAGTAACCCTCGTTTCAGTCCTGTTTCACTGAACCGGTATAACCTACCATTCCAGCCATGTCTATCTCATGAGATATAAAATCTTTACCCAATGCATTGGAGGGAGATATAGGTCCCACCCATCTCATAATGATACCATTCTTATGTGTGCCACAAAATCATAAATCATACATCATTTCATAACCCATGTAATAAAAATGGGAATCTTAAACATCGTGACATCATAAAACAATTCATATAAGATAAAGGAATCCATAAAAATATTTCCATCACAACATAATCAAACCAATGTAATAATAGGGATAAAAACAGAACCCTTTTATTATCTTAGATGGAAAATAATTTTGATAAAATACTTGAACTACATTCTTAAGAAAAAATATCCTTTTTACTTCAAAACTTTTTCTTTTCTTAACATGTCATACAATTTTAAACTAAAAGAATTTGATTAAAAATAATCTTGAAAACTTGTAAAGGAAGCTTCTTTGAAATAATGTTTTAAAAATCCATTCAGGCCGTATAAGTTAAAAAAAACATTCTTCGTACTTTTGTCGGAATAGTCAAAAAGTACCTCGTACGAAAAACGACAAAAGATTCCTTTCATACATATTACTAAAAACTCACCGAAGGGTAAAAATGGATTTAAACAATTGTAGGTGGATGGAAATAATATTACATATTGATGAAACATGGATGTGGATGATAAAATACACCCTAGTAAATACTTGCGAATAAACAATCTCGGATAAAAATGAGATTGTGATATTTCCCTTACCTTAGGTCCGATTTTCTTCGTATGTGTCTGAACCTCCTGTATAATGATTTAAATAATGTCATTGAGTTATTACAGAATCATATTCACTGTTATGATATCATATATGGTTCACTTATGACTTTATATTACCCGTTCTTTTGTAAATTCCACGTTAAAGAATCGTTTTGGGTAAAATCGTTTCATTTTATCGTAGGTGTTTTGACTTGTTGTTCCTGACATTATTATTACTTATATCATGATTTACTTACTTCCAGAATATAAAATATGATTTATATATCATATATATTCAGTATATATATATATAAGATAGAGAAATGAAATGAAAAACACCGTTCATGGAGACGGTAGTCCGTACGTACGCATGAACGCTGTTTTCCTTTCCTTATTGTCTTGAATGGAAGTAAGTAGATGACATACATATATATATATATAAATAAATCCAGTAGCTTTATAATGTCATATATTTCATTATTATTTCTTATATATACTTTATAATCATTCTTAAATGGTTAACATGGAGAATGAATCTCATCGCGTCGTGGAGACGGTAGTCCGTACGTACGCACGAGCGATGATATCATTTCCATAAATATTGAATTAAATTGGATTGGATTATACAATATATCAAAATCAATATGATTTTGTAATAACTATGTATAGTTATTCTTTACACCATTATACCCATCCATGTAAGGTGGTGGTGAAAAATAGATTACACCACGGCGTGGAGACGGTATTCCGTACGTACGCACGCGCGGTGATTTCTTTTTCCGTAGGATGGATAGATGGTGAAATAGGGTTGTTTCATACTTATAATAAAATATCAGTATATGAGTGATACTGATGTTATTACTTCATAATGAAACAACCCAAGAATAAGAAGTGTAAGAAGAAATAAAGGTGAAAGAATTGGTAATGGTAATTACCTCTTCTTTGTAGCGCCTTTTGGAGACCTCCTCTTAGGGAACTAAAATTGGTTTTTTGAGGAAGACCAGAACCTCTAGGATGTTTCTAGGGAAGTGGAGAATAGATTTTGGCAGGTGTTGGCCGAGCTTGAGTGCTCAAATTGGTGTGAGGAGGAGGGGGAGGAGGTGTCCTTTTATAAGGGAGGAGAGGGGCACCTTAGGAATACCTCAAAATATTATTTTATATTAATGTCAAAATCGGTTTATAATGGTTCCAAAGGGACTTATTTCGAAGCTAAAGTGGGGATGGGTCGAAATCCTATCAACCAATAAGATTTAGACAAGTTTAGGGTATTATTTTAACCTTATCAATTAGATTTAACTCTAAGTTAAATAATTTAACTTTTACCGTGTCTTTTTGTTTTCTTTCACTATATGGTTAATACACTTACTATAACATGCCAAAAGAACCCCAAATTGTTTATTATTAATATATATATCCTTATCTAAGTCATTTGGCCGAACCTTAGATTTTTAGGAATAAAATAACAATTAATAATATAATATTTGATTTAAAAACTATTTTGTGTCAATTTTGACACTATTTGATATATGATTTTTGTGAAAGTCATAAAATAATTATATGTTCGAACCAAGTTGATTAAAGCAACACTAATATATCATAGTAACCTAGAAAATAAGTGTAATTCATAAAAAGTCTCAAATTACATTCATTTGAGCATTTATAACATCAATTATGTTAATATTTCCTTAAAAAGGGTAATTACTGCATCATCGTTGTGTCATAAATAAATTAATTTATTTAAAGTCTAAAAATTATAAATAAAATATCATTATGTAGGAAATATCTTTAGCTTTCTAATTAATATTTACAATCGAATTTATCTTATGTATAACCCTATATTAAAAATGTTTTAGTAAATAAACTTTGATTTTAACTCTTTTAACTCTTCTTTGAATTAAATAAAAATAAATGTCCTAATCTAATCCAAGTGGGCCTAAATGAAAATATTTGACACCTAAGGTTGTTTTTGGTCGAGATACACTTGTCCAATAGAATTAGGACATGTGTTAGGGTAATATTAATATCATTCTTTCCCTTAATTACCTTATTTACTTTTAACCGTGGTAAATAAAAGTAAAAAGTTACTATTCACCAAAAATTATTTTCATCTCATTGAACCACATTTTACTTACTGACATCAACCGTGTCTCTCGGATTTTTGAAATTCCATTCACAGAAGCGGTAAAATTATGTTTTATGAAAAATTCAGTTTTTAACCTACCACTTAGTGGTTTCACTATTCATCAAAAATTGAAAGTTTTCAGAAAAATACCAAAATTTCATCCTAAGCTATATTTCATATTCCGAATTCAAAAATGAAGTATATTTTACCAAATTCATAACATAGAACTTGAATTAATTAATTTTATAATTAAATCCCACTGTTAAAACAAATAGCGTGTTTTTAAGAAACAATATCTACCAAAAGATTGACACTTGATTATGTCTGGTTTAAATGTAAAATTACATCCAATGACCAACATCGAATTAAATTGTAAAAATATATTCTAAATATAATTTAAAACCACTAAAATTAATAATTTATTACTATTAATTATTTCGATTAAAAAAGTTGTTTTTAATTATAATTTAGTAATTTTCACTATTCATCAAAATTTGAAAGTTATCCGAAAAGTAACAAAATTTCACCTTAGGATAAATTCGAAACACCGAATCCAAAAATAAAGTCCATTTTGAGAGCTAAATTTTCTAAAATTTAAAAAGTGGTTATTACTATTCATAACGGCTAGTTTTAATAATATTTTAATAGCATATCGTTGTTTCGTGAAACTCAGTATTACGTACTACACACGCTATCGAGGAAGGTTGCGATTGCGTGTAATGCAAGCCAAGTCAAGGATGCGTGTTGTGCAAGATCCTTTTTCGTGTAGCGTACAACATAAGACATTAATGAAATTAAAAAGAATATTTTTCATAAAATCTTGGGCTGTTACATTCTACCCCCCTTAAAATGAATTTCGCCCTCGAAATTCGTCGGGGTTATAAATGGTTTACTGTTCGAAAGTTTCTTTAATAGAAACCCACATCGTAAAAAAGAATACCAAAACTTGGCTTTAAAAACTAAAGTATGAAATGTAACGATTACCCAAATAAACTAATCACTGGGTTTCCACATAGGTGAAAATATGGATATGGAAGAGAAATCTAACCATCATGTTCTGATGGAGAGTGGTAGAGAACATGGATATGGAAAAGCCAGTAATCACAAATCCATAGATTTGTGATGATATAAGGTACCAACTGATTCATCAGGTATAAGATCACTAGGACAACATTTTTGGTTTTCAAGATCATTTCCCTAAAGTTGAAGAATTTTAATTAGAATAAATACTAACTTTATTTTGGTACAATCTCACTGTTGTTCGTGCCTTGAACAATTTCCACTTCATCTCTTAAATAAATGAAGTTGAATTTGTTATTCGTGAAGTGTTAGCAGATCATGTGATAGAATGACGGGTCATTCCATCTGTCTCAAACAAAAGGTTAGCAAAAATTATATACATAAGTCGATCTATAGTGATATTAATCATATATGGTTCCTAAAATGGACTTAGACTTTATATATCATACTACTTAATATAATAAAAGTAGTTTCTACTAAACAGGGACTTCATGTAGGCCAGTGGTAGGCAATAAAGGCCAGTCGCACTTCGGTTGTGGGTTCGATTCCCACAGCCTTGTCCGAAGCGATGGGCTGTCACCCGTCCTGCAGGTTGTCCTTTTTCTAAAACTATATTACTATAACATCCCATCAATAATATCGAAAAAACTTCTATCCTTAAACAATACTAACTTATGTCCAACATAATCCATTCCAATCTTTAGGCTTATCCATAATACTGCAGTCCACTCTCATAACATAGTGAAAACGATTACCAGAGATTTAATACCATCGTTGATCCCCATATATCATAAGATATATCTTGTTGGTCACATTCCAAACATTCAAAGGCCTTAATCTTGTACTCTCTTGAATACCCATTGAACCTTATTGAAAACATGAATTCTATTAAAAGTTAACTCTTTCCACATACCAAAATCCTCAAAATTCTATATACTAAAACCATGATATCACTTAGTCCTTATATCAATCATGAGCTCATGAATACTATCAAACATTTAATTTTATCCTTATCCCTTCATTATGCGCATATCTTCTACATTCCAAAAATATCTGAATAACCTTTCATGGATACTGGTAACATTAATCAGACAACAGTGTAACAATCCTTACATGTCTCTTTATTCTACAGTACCATGAGATTACTTATACAATATTACACATGATAAACATGTAACCATTCCACTACATTCTTAAACCATTGACCGAGCTTCAACAATTCTTTCATCTCACATATCATTTGTAGTCTCTTCATCATCATCCACATAAATACTTCCCATACGACCATACTGATTATCTTCATGAGACTTTCCCTTAGGGCATTGGTTTGCATAATGCCCGTACATTCCACATTTAAAACATTTAACCATTGTTGATGTCGTAGCAATACCATTATCCTCATCCCTGGTGTTAACTGAACCTTTTCCTTTGCACTTACTTTCTTTGTGTCCTTCTTTTGCACACCCAAAGCATCTTCCAGTTCCTTTGAAACATTCTCCTTGATGCCTCTTCCCACATGAATTACATAGGGGAAATTGAACTTTATTTCCTCTATGATCATCATGAAACTCCATCTTTCTCTTATTAGCCGAGTCAGGAAACTTACCAAATTTTACTTTATTGATCATATTATGAGATTGCTGATTCGGCATAATAATGATGTTTGGACTTCCAAATCCCATTTCATTATGAAGAATATCATTCCATTGTCCATCATATCCTCCATTATCGTGAATCATCTTGTTTCCATCCATTTTCTAAAACCCAAAAAGAATAGTGTAAGAGGCAAAAATCATGCTAGGGAAAACAACATAATAAAGGGGGAGTACCTTCAATATCTAACATCTTAGGTTTAATTCTATGATCGTTAGCGTAATTATAGTACTATAACCTATACGTATACTTAACCTTATAGACATCCCTAGACACACCTTAGAAATATCTCTAGGGATCTCACTAAATTTCTCGCATCCTAGTTTCCAAAGGTTGACTAAACCTTTCCTCTGATACCAACTGTAGAGACCCGAAACCTGACGTACATTGACATTACATTACTTTTGTGGAATACTTAGTACATAACAAAAACACACACACAAGGATCGTAATAGTTTAGTGTCTTTGGAAACTCGGAATAAAATCTTCTAATCGTGGTGAAAGATCTTCAACATCTCCCATAAAGATCTTCTTTTTTTTACCTAAATCCTTTCTTTATATCCTGGGGAAAAGAAAACATAAAAGGGTGAGCTCAAATGCTCAGTAAGGGTAAACAAAAGAAATATCAATCACATCGTATTCATAAGAACATAACATTTTGGAAATCATAACCTGCAAAAGAGAGCATAATTTTATAACATGGGATAAATCATGGTAGTGAAATGTAATCACAATAATCATAACTTAAAACATGAAACTTTGTGGCATTCACACATAATCATAGAGAATCATTTCTTGTTAGTCAAGACTCATTGCCAAGACTATCTTAGTGGACAAAGTCCCTTTCTGAATCGAGTAACCCTCGTTTCAGTCCTGTTTCACTGAACCGGTATAACCTACCATTCCAGCCATGTCTATCTCATGAGATATAAAATCTTTACCCAATGCATTGAAGGGAGATATAGGTCCCACCCATCTCATAATGATACCATTCTTATGTGTGCCACAAAATCATAAATCATACATCATTTCATAACCCATGTAATAAAAATGGGAATTTTAAACATCGTGACATCATAAAACAATTCATATAAGATAAAGGAATTAATAAAAATATTTCCATCACAACATAATCAAACCAATGTAATAATAGGGATAAAAACAAAACCCTTTTATTATCTTAGATGGAAAATAATTTTGATAAAATACTTGAACTACATTCTTGAGGAAAATATCCTTTTTACTTCAAAAATTTTTCTTTTCTTAACATGTCATACAATTTTAAACTAAAAGAATTTGATTAAAAATAATCTTGAAAACTTGTAAAGGAAGCTTCTTTGAAATAATGTTTTAAAAATACATTCAGGCCGTATAAGTTAAAAAAAACATTCTTCGTACTTTTGTCGGAATAGTCAAAAAGTACCTCGTACGAAAAACGACAAAAGATTCCTTTCATACATATTACTAAAAACTCACCGAAGGGTAAAAGTGGATTTAAACAATTGTAGGTGGATGGAAATAATATTACATATTGATGAAACATGGATGTGGATGATAAAATACACCCCAGTAAATACTTGCGAATAAACAATCTCGGATAAAAATGAGATTGTGATATTTCCCTTACCTTATGTCCGATTTGCTTCGTATGTGTCTGAACCTCCTGTATAATGATTTAAATAATGTCATTGAATTATTAAAGAGTCATATTCACTGTTATTATATCATATATGGTTCACTTATGACTTTAAATTACCCGTTCTTTTGTAAATTCCACATTAAAGAAGTGTTTTGGGTAAAATCGTTTCATTTTATCGTAGGTGTTTTGACTTGTTGTTCCTGACATTATTATTACTTATATCATGATTTACTTACTTCCAGAATATAAAATATGATTTATATATCATATATATTCAGTATATATATATATAAGATAGAGAAATGAAATGAAAAACACCGTTCATGGAGACGGTAGTCCGTACGTACGCATGAACAATGTTTTCCTTTCCTTATTGTCTTGAATGGAAGTAAGTAGATGACATACATATATATATATAAATAAATAAATCCAGTAGCTTTATAATGTCATATATTTCATTATTATTTCTTATATATACTTTATAATCATTATTAAATGGTTAACATGGAGAATGAATCTCATCGCGTCGTGGAGACGGTAGTCCGTACGTACGCACGAGCTATGATATCATTTCCGTAAATATTGAATTGAATTGGAGTGGATTATACAATATATCAAAATCAATATGATGTTGTAATAACTATGTATAGTTATTCTTTACACCATTATACCCATCCATGTAAGGTGGTGGTGGAAAATAGATTACACCACGGCGTGGAGACGGTATTCCGTACGTACGCACGCGCGGTGATTTCTTTTTCCGTAGGATGGATAGATGGTGAAATAGGGTTGTTTCATACTTATAATAACATATCATTATATGAGTGATACTGATGTTATTACTTCATAATGAAACAACCCAAGAAGAAGAAGTGTAAGAAGAAATAAAGGTGAATGAATTGGTAAAGGTAATTACCTCTTCTTTGAAGCGCCTTTTGGAGACCTCCTCTTAGGGAACTAAAATTGGTTTTTTGAGGAATACCAGAACCTCTAGGATGTTGCTAGGGAAGTGGAGAATAGATTTTGGCAGGGGTTTTCCGAGCTTTAGTGCTCAAATTGGTGTGAGGAGGAGGGGGAGGAGGTGTCCTTTTATAAGGGAGGAGAGGGGCACCTTAGGAATACCTCAAAATATTATTTTATATTAATGTCAAAATCGGTTTATAATGGTTCCAAAGGGTATTATTTCGAAGATAAAGTGGGTATGGGTCGAAATCCTATCAACAAATAATATTTAGACAAGTTTAGGGTATTATTGTAACCTTATCAATTAGATTTAACTCTAAGTTAAATAATTTAACTTTTACCGTGTCTTTTTGTTTTCTTTCACTATATGGTTAATACACTTACTATAACATGCCAAAAGAACCCCAAATTGTTTATTATTAATATATATATCCTTATCTAAGTCATTTGGCCGAACCTTAGATTTTTAGGAATAAAATAACAATTAATAATATAATATTTGATTTAAAAACTATTTTGTGTCAATTTTGACACTATTTGATATATGATTTTTTTGAAAGTCATAAACGAATTATATGTTCGAACCAAGTTGATTAAATCAACACTAATATCTCATAGTAACCTAGAAAATTAGTGTAATTCATAAATAGTCTCAAATTACATTCATTTGAGCATTTATAACATCAATTATGTTAATATTTCCTTAAAAAGGGTAATTACTGCATCATCGTTGTGTCATAAATAAATTAATTTATTTAAAGTCTAAAAATTATAAATAAAATATCATTATGTAGGAAATATTTTTAGCTTTCTAATGAATATTTAAAATCGAATTTATCTTATGTATATCCCTATATTAAAAATGTTTTAGTAAATAAACTTTGATTTTAACTCTTTTAACTCTTCTTTGAATTAAATTAAAATAAATGTCCTAATCTAATCTAAGTGGGCCTAAATGATAATATTTGACACCTAAGGTTGTTTTTGGTCGAGATACACTTGTCCAATAGAATTAGGACATGTCTTAGGGTAATATTAATATCATTCTTACCCTTAATTACCTTATTTACTTTTAACCGTGGTAAATAAAAGTAAAAAGTTACTATTCACCAAAAATTATTTTCATCTCATTGAACCACATTTTACTTACTGACATCAACCGTGTCTCTCGGATTTTTGAAATTCCATTCACAGAAGCGGTAAAATTAAGTTTTATGAAAAATTCAGTTTTTAACCTACCACTTAGTGGTTTCACTATTCATCAAAAATTGAAAGTATTCAGAAAAATACCAAAATTTCATCCTAATCTATATTTCATATTCCGAATTCAAAAATGAAGTATATTTTACCAAATTCATAACATAGAACTTGAATTAATTAATTTTATAATAAAATCCCGTTGTTAAAACAAATAGCGTGTTTTTAAGAAACAATATCTACCAAAAGATTGACACTTGATTATGTCTGGTTTAAATGTAAAATTACATCCAATGACCAACATCGTATTAAATTGTAAAAATATATTCTAAATATACTTTAAAACCACTAAAATTAATAATTTATTACTATTAATTATTTCGATTAAAAAAGTTGTTTTTAATTATAATTTAGTAATTTTCACTATTCATCAAAATATGAAAGTTATCCGAAAAGTAACAAAATTTCACCTTAGGCTAAATTCGAAACACCGAATCCAAAAATAAAGTCCATTTTGAGAGCTAAATTTTCTAAAATTTAAAAAGTGGTTATTACTATTCATAACGGCTAGTTTTAATAATATTTTAATAGAATATCGTTGTTTCGTGAAACTCAGTATTACGTACTACACACGCTATCGAGGAAGGTTGCGATTGCGTGTAATGCAAGGCAAGTCAAGGATGCGTGTTGTGCAAGATCCTTTTTCGTGTAGCGTACAACATAAGACATTAATGAAATTAAAAAGAATATTTTTCATAAAATCTTGGGCTGTTACATTCTACCCCCCTTAAAATGAATTTCGCCCTCGAAATTCGTCGGGGTTATAAATGGTTTACTGTTCGAAAGTTTCTTTAATAGAAACCCACATCGTAAAAAAGAATACCAAAACTTGGCTTTAAAAACTAAAGTATGAAATGTAACGATTACCCAAATAAACTAATCACTGGGTTTCCACATAGGTGAAAATATGGATATGGAAGAGAAATCTAACCATCATGTTCTGATGGAGAGTTGTAGAGAACATGGATATGGAAAAGCCAGTAATCACAAATCCATAGATTTGTGATGATATAAGGTACCAACTGATTCATCAGGTATAAGATCACTAGGACAACATTTTTGGTTTTCAAGATCATTTCCCTAAAGTTGAAGAATTTTAATTAGAATAAATACTAACTTTATTTTGGTACAATCTCACTGTTGTTCGTGCCTTGAACAATTTCCACTTCATCTCTTAAATAAATGAAGTTGAATTTGTTATTCGTGAAGTGTTAGCAGATCATGTGATAGAATGACGGGTCATTCCATCTGTCTCAAACAAAAGGTTAGCAAAAATTATATACATAAGTCGATCTATAGTGATATTAATCATATATGGTTCCTAAAATGGACTTAGACTTCATATATCATACTACTTAATATAATAAAACTAGTTTCTACTAAACAGGGACTTCCTGTAGGCCAGTGGTAGGCGATAAAGGCCAGTCGCACTTCGGTTGTGGGAACGATTCCCACAGCCTTGTCCGAAGCGATGGGCTGTCGCCCGTCCTGCAGGTTGTCCTTTTTCTAAAACTATATTACTATAACATCCCATCAATAATATCGAAAAAACTTCTATCCTTAAACAATACTAACTTATGTCCAACATAATCCATTCCAATCTTTAGGCTTATCCATAATACTGCAGTCCACTCTCATAACATAGTGAAAACGATTACCAGAGATTTAATACCATCGTTGATCCCCATATATCATAAGATATATCTTGTTGGTCACATTCCAAACATTCAAAGGCCTTAATCTTGTACTCTCTTGAATACCCATTGAACCTTATTGAAAACATGAATTCTATTAAAAGTTAACTCTTTCCACATACCAAAATCCTCAAAATTCTATATACTCAAACCATGATATCACTTAGTCCTTATATCAATCATGAGCTCATGAATACTATCAAACATTTAATTTTCTCCTTATCCCTTCATTATGCGCATATCTTCTACATTCCAAAAATATCTGAATAACCTTTCATGGATACTGGTAACATTAATCAGACAACAGTGTAACAATCCTTACATGTCTCTTTATTCTACAGTACCATGAGATTACTTATACAATATTACACATGATAAACATGTAACCATTCCACTACATTCTTAAACCATTGACCGAGCTTCAAAAATTCTTTCATCTCACATATCATTTGTAGTCTCTTCATCATCATCCACATAAATACTTCCCATACGACCATACTGATTATCTTCATGAGACTTTCCCTTAGGGCATTGGTTTGCATAATGCCCGTACATTCCACATTTAAAACATTTAACCATTGTTGATGTCGTAGCAATACCATTATCCTCATCCCTGGTGTTAACTGAACCTTTTCCTTTGCACTTACTTGCTTTGTGTCCTTCTTTTGCACACCCAAAGCATCTTCCAGTTCCTTTGAAACATTCTCCTTGATGCCTCTTCCCACATGAATTACATAGGGGAAATTGAACTTTATTTCCTCTATGATCATCATGAAACTCCATCTTTCTCTTATTAGCCGAGTCAGGAAACTTACCAAATTTTACTTTATTGATCATATTATGAGATTGCTGATTCGGCATAATAATGATGTTTGGACTTCCAAATCCCATTTCATTATGAAGAATATCATTCCATTGTCCATCATATCCTCCATTATCGTGAATCATCTTGTTTCCAGCCATTTTCTAAAACCCAAAAAGAATAGTGTAAGAGGCAAAAATCATGCTAGGGAAAACAACATAATAAAGGGGGAGTACCTTCAATATCTAACATCTTAGGTTTAATTCTATTATCGTTAGCGTAATTATAGTAATATAACCTATACGTATACTTAACCTTAGAGACATCCCTAGACACACCTTAGAAATATCTCTAGGGATCTCACTAAATTTCTCGCATCCTAGTTTCCAAAGGTTGACTAAACCTTTCCTCTGATACCAACTGTAGAGACCCGAAACCTGACGTACATTGACATTACATTACTTTTGCGGAATACTTAGTACATAACAAAAACACACACACAAGGATCGTAATATTTTAGTGTCTTTGGAAACTCGGAATAAAATCTTCTAATAGTGGTGAAAGATCTTCAACATCTCCCATAAAGATCTACTTTTTTTTACCTAAAACCTTTCTTTATATCCTGGGGAAAAGAAAACATAAAAGGGTGAGCTCAAATGCTCAGTAAGGGTAAACAAAAGAAATATCAATCACATCGTATTCATAAGAACATAACATTTTGGAAATCATAACCTGCAAAAGAGAGCATAATTTCATAACATGGGATAAATCATGGTAGTGAAATGTAATCACAATAATCATAACTTAAAACATGAAACTTTGTGGCATTCACACATAATCATAGAGAATAATTTCTTGTTAGTCAAGACTCATTGCCAAGACTATCTTAGTGGACAAAGTCCCTTTCTGAATCGAGTAACCCTCGTTTCAGTCCTGTTTCACTGAACCGGTATAACCTACCATTCCAGCCATGTCTATCTCATGAGATATAAAATCTTTACCCAATGCATTGGAGGGAGATATAGGTCCCACCCATCTCATAATGATACCATTCTTATGTGTGCCACAAAATCATAAATCATACATCATTTCATAACCCATGTAATAAAAATGGGAATTTTAAACATCGTGACATCATAAAACAATTCATATAAGATAAAGGAATTCATAAAAATATTTCCATCACAACATAATCAAACCAATGTAATAATAGGGATAAAAACAAAACCCTTTTATTATCTTAGATGGAAAATAATTTTGATAAAATACTTGAACTACATTCTTGAGGAAAATATCCTTTTTACTTCAAAAATTTTTCTTTTCTTAACATGTCATACAATTTTAAACTAAAAGAATTTGATTAAAAATAATCTTGAAAACTTGTAAAGGAAGCTTCTTTGAAATAATGTTTTAAAAATACATTCAGGCCGTATAAGTTAAAAAAAACATTCTTCGTACTTTTGTCGGAATAGTCAAAAAGTACCTCGTACGAAAAACGACAAAAGATTCCTTTCATACATATTACTAAAAACTCACCGAAGGGTAAAAATGGATTTAAACAATTGTAGGTGGATGGAAATAATATTACATATTGATGAAACATGGATGTGGATGATAAAATACACCCTAGTAAATACTTGCGAATAAACAATCTCGGATAAAAATGAGATTGTGATATTTCCCTTACCTTAGGTCCGATTTGCTTCGTATGTGTCTGAACGTCCTGTATAATGATTTAAATAATGTCATTGAATTATTACAGAGTCATATTCACTGTTATGATATCATATATGGTTCACTTATGACTTTAAATTACCCGTTCTTTTGTAAATTCCACATTAAAGAAGTGTTTTGGGTAAAATCGTTTCATTTTATCGTATGTGTTTTGACTTGTTGTTCCTGACATTATTATTACTTATATCATGATTTACTTAGTTCCAGAATATAAAATATTATTTATATATCATATATATTCAGTATATATATATATAAGATAGAGAAATGAAATGAAAAACACCGTTCATGGAGACGGTAGTCCGTACGTACGCATGAACAATGTTTTCCTTTCCTTATTGTCTTGAATGGAAGTAAGTAGATGACATACATATATATATATAAATAAATAAATCCAGTAGCTTTATAATGTCATATATTTCATTATTATTTCTTATATATACTTTATAATCATTATTAAATGGTTAACATGGAGAATGAATCTCATCGCGTCGTGGAGACGGTAGTCCGTACGTACGCACGAGCTATGATATCATTTCCATAAATATTGAATTGAATTGGAGTGGATTATACAATATATCAAAATCAATATGATGTTGTAATAACTATGTATAGTTATTCATTACACCATTATACCCATCCATGTAAGGTGGTGGTGGAAAATAGATTACACCACGGCGTGGAGACGGTATTCCGTACGTACGCACGCGCGGTGATTTCTTTTTCCGTAGGATGGATAGATGGTGAAATAGGGTTGTTTCATACTTATAATAACATATCAGTATATGAGTGATACTGATGTTATTACTTCATAATGAAACAACCTAAGAAGAAGAAGTGTAAGAAGAAATAAAGGTGAAAGAATTGGTAACGGTAATTACCTCTTCTTTGAAGCGCCTTTTGGAGACCTCCTCTTAGGGAACTAAAATTGGTTTTTTTGAGGAATACCAGAACCTCTAGGATGTTGCTAGGGAAGTGGAGAATAGATTTTTGCAGGGGTTTTCCGAGCTTGAGTGCTCAAATTGGTGTGAGGAGGAGGGGGAGGAGGTGTCCTTTTATAAGGGAGGAGAGGGGCACCTTAGGAATACCTCAAAATATTATTTTATATTAATGTCAAAATCGGTTTATAATGGTTCCAAAGGGTATTATTTCGAAGCTAAAGTGGGTATGGGTCGAAATCCTATCAACCAATAATATTTAGACAAGTTTAGGGTATTATTTTAACCTTATCAATTAGATTTAACTCTAAGTTAAATAATTTAACTTTTACCGTGTCTTTTTGTTTTCTTTCACTATATGGTTAATAAACTTACTATAACATGCCAAAAGAACCCCAAATTGTTTATTATTAATATATATATCTTTATCTAAGTCATTTGGACGAACCTTAGATTTTTAGGAATAAAATAACAATTAATAATATAATATTTGATTTAAAAACTATTTTGTGTCAATTTTGACACTATTTGATATATGATTTTTGTGAAAGTCATAAAAGAATTATATGTTCGAACCAAGTTGATTAAATCAACACTAATATATCATAGTAACCTAGAAAATTAGTGGAATTCATAAAAA
The DNA here is from genome assembly GCA_963277665.1 of Viscum album. Taxonomy (NCBI): domain Eukaryota; kingdom Viridiplantae; phylum Streptophyta; class Magnoliopsida; order Santalales; family Viscaceae; genus Viscum; species Viscum album. Next base: position 163,538,828 of record OY728165.1, on the reverse strand, counting down.
GTATAAAATTACATTCATTTGAGCATTTATAACATCAATTATGTTAATATTTCCTTAAAAAGGGTAATTACTGCATCATCGTTGTGTCATAAATAAATTAATTTATATAAAGTCTAAAAATTATAAATAAAATATCATTATGTAGTTAATCTTTTTAGCTTTCTAATGAATATTTACAGTCGAATTTATCTTATTTATATCCCTATATTAAAAATGTTTTAGTAAATAAACATTGATTTTAACTCTTTTAACTCTTCTTTGAATTAAATTAAAATAAATGTCCTAATCTAATCCAAGTGGGCCTAAATGATAATATCTGACACCTAAGGTTGTTTTTGGTCGAGATACACTTGTCCAATAGAATTAGGACATGTGTTAGGGTAATATTAATATCATTCTTACCCTTAATTACCTTATTTACTTTTAACCGTGGTAAATAAAAGTAAAAAGTTACTATTCACCAAAAATTATTTTCATCTCATTGTACCACATTTTACTTACTGACATCAACCGTGTCTCTCGGATTTTTGAAATTCCATTCACAGAAGCGGTAAAATTAAGTTTTATGAAAAATTCAGTTTTTAACCTACCACTTAGTGGTTTCACTATTCATCAAAAATTCAAAGTTTTCAGAAAAATACCAAAATTTCATCCTAAGCTATATTTCATATTCCGAATTCAAAAATGAAGTCTATTTTACCAAATTCATAACATAGAACTTGAATTAATTAATTTTATAATTAAATCCCGCTATTAAAACAAATAGCGTGTTTTTAAGAAACAATATCTACCAAAAGATTGACACTTGATTATGTCTGGTTTAAATGTAAAATTACATCCAATGACCAACATCGTATTAAATTGTAAAAATATATTCTAAATATACTTTAAAACCACTAAAATTAATAATTTATTACTATTAATTATTTCGATTAAAAAAGTTGTTTTTAATTATAATTTAGTAATTTTCACTATTCATCAGAATATGAAAGTTATCCGAAAAGTACCAAAATTTCACCTTAGGCTAAATTCGATACACCGAATCCAAAAATAAAGTCCATTTTGAGAGCTAAATTTTCTAAAATTTAAAAATTGGTTATTACTATTCATAACGGCTAGTTTTAATAATATTTTAATAGCATATCGTTGTTTCGTGAAACTCAGTATTACGTACTACACACGCTATCGAGGAAGGTTGTGATTGCGTGTAATGCAAGGCAAGTCAATGATGCGTGTTGTGCAAGATCCTTTTTGGTGTAGCGTACAATATAAGACATTAATGAAATTAAAAAGAATATTTTTCATAAAATCTTGGGCTGTTACAAAAGGGGCCTCTCCCTCTTCTTTTCCAGTCATGCACCTTCTTTGAATTTAGCCTCCTGAATATCAAACAGTTATGCTTTCATTCCATTATAAATTTCTACTTCTTACTCCATATATGTTCTTATAATGAACATTAATTTATTCCCACTTTTTATAACCATTTTAAATGATATTACTTTGTCGAAATTTAGTAATGGATATTCTCATTCTCATCTTTATTTACGCACCTTATTTTTGTAATACACTTTTTATTCCAATTAATATTGATGATATAAGATCTTCTAAATAAACATTACATCCCTTATTATTTATATGTGATAAGTGACCACTTTCAATCTCTTTATTCCCTCACATTTTTCATAATTTACCCCTATTATGTGGTCGAAATTATAGTGCAGTTTTTATGTCACTTTTATTATTAAATAACATGCTTGTGTTATTCCTATTACTCCCAAAATATTAATTTTGGACAATTTTCTTTTATATCCCTGATATTTCCCCTTTTATATCCATTTGATTATATATCTCGATCTATCTCATTTAAAAATTTTATGAATCATCATGTATTGTCGTTATGTTGATGAAATATCGCTGTGATTTTCCATGTTGATCATTTGGGAGGTGTGTACCTATAGACATTTTCACTCATGGTTATTCTCTTATTTGTTTCTATACTTCATTCATTTTGTACATCCATTTATTTAACCCACAATCCTTAATTTTATTATTAAATATAATGAAATATTTTCATGTGTATTATGATCTATGTGGATCACTTATGAATTTATATTATATGATTATGTTGGGTGTGCTCAGATAGTGCTCCAATACATTTGGTAATGATTTAGTCTCATAGTGTTCATTGAATGGTGCATGTTAATTTATCTCAATATCATGTTTTTATGATCACTTTGATGATAACATTTCCTTTTTATTATAATTAAATGTTTAATGTTGTTAGCACATTCCCACGAAGCTTTAATATTATCATGATATATAATACCTCATTGTAAACTATTTTGATTTTCACCCATTTTATATCACATAGAAATACCTATTTTCAAACATGAAGTAGTTTTTTTTGTTAAGATTGGCTTATTCCCTTATAATGATTTATATATCACCCCTTTATTATACATTTCCCATGGTTATCCAATGTAGATTTAAGAATGATATAATATTATTAGCATATTAAAGATGTTATCAATAATGATGATGTACCCCTTATTTTATGTTGTTATGCAATGTCTCTAATTACCCAAAGACACTAAACATATCAATATTCTAGGATCTATTATGTGTATTATTATGTCATAACTCAGGAAATAATTTTTGAACAAGAAATGGGTGGTTATAATTGGTATCAAACTAAGATTCTATTATTTTTAGGATTAGGATAAAGAAACACTAGAAAATGAATTTGGGATAAAACTGAACGTAATAAAACCTCCCCATATTTAGGAAAAGTAGATATTATGTTGCTTCCAATATAATATTTCCATGTATAGATAATACAGCTTTATGTGGCTCAGATATAGTGGTTTATAAGCGTAATAATTTTTGATTGATTTGGATTCAATCGTCCCATTGTGCATAATAGTGGTCCTTGCTGCACATATGGCTTGATACTGTGGGGGGTATTATTTAATAAATTCACAATATTATAATAAACAATTATAAGGTGAATAATAATTCCTATAAGAGTCTCTGTGAGGTAATGGATCATGAATTACATATATTGAAGCTAATAAATTTATGTGTTAAAGAAATACATGTAATTTAAATATTATTACAATAATGTTATTATATTTCCATTAAATATTATAATAGATTAAAAGTAATTATCCCTAGTTTTCTATTTATTTTATCCAATATACAGAAATTGATAAAAAGGAGTAAACAACCATTGTGACAGATAATGTAATGACTGCCTGAATGGGATCCCGAATGTGAGGAGAGTAAAACTCCCAAACATTGTGGAAAAACTCTATTAATTTAATCTAGTTATAAATTGAAACCTGAATCTTGAGGAACACTCAAATCCCTCTAATAATTAACAAGATAAAATTGAGACCTTTATATTGAAAGGGACTCTGAATTACAGTTGACTATGTGATCCCTTAATCACGGGATAATGGATCAACTCTATTTAAAATATATTCATTGACTTTTAATGTTCTATTAATTAAAATGTTATGTTGTTTCTTTATGGTATAGAGGGAGAACCGAATATGTTTTCAATATTTATAAAGGCCAAAATTCCTAATGGGCTTATCAACTCACTGGGGTAAAAAATTATGGAAAATGATTTTTGAAAATTAATGTCCTCATACTCTCAGAGAAAAAATAGAGAGTGTTTTATTTACACATATAGAAAAAAAGATGATAAATAAATTGGGGAGTACAAGTAAACACTCAAAATTCAGTTATGACACACCTATTGGTTTTTTATTACACTTTTTATGCAATGTTGGACCATTCATTGGTTTGAAAGAATCAATTCTTTGAAAATACCTTGATATTTGGGATAATGAGGATAGAAAAAAAATAGTGGAATTCAATTATGGTGTTACAATGGATAAATCTAAATGTTTTAAGAAATATCAATATTCCACATGTAAAAAGTGTTTCAATAATCAACCCTAAAATTTCCTAAAGTGGTGGGTAAATAATTTCATTTTGGCAAGGAAGGGAACCTTGCTAGTGATTTACAATTTTAGAATACCATGAAATACAATGTATGAGAGGAATTATCCATTTAACTATCATTTTATTGTCTAATGTTTCTAAAAACAATAAATGGGTATACAATAGAGCTAATTCCGTAAGCCGTGGGTTTTCATAAACAATCCAAACCAACAATCTCCAAGAGAGAAGGGGAAATAATATGCCATTAAATATAATAAGGTGGATCCTAAAAATTAATTGGTGATATGTATGTTAGTTATGTTAGTTATTCATTCAAAAATATATAACATAATTTTTTCTTCTATTTCTACATATTCATTCATAAAACACAATTTTTGAATAATTATTCATACACCACCACAATGAATGGAAGTAGAGCTATCATTGGAAATTAAAAATAGGGAAATTATTTCATCCAATGTTTATAAATCTTCCCCTATCAAAATTTTTGGGTTTAACGTACTAGTGGAAATTATGATACTCTCTTTACTAGAATTTTATGGAATTATTGAAATAGATTGGATTATATTTTATAAAACCACAAAAAAAAATCCCCAAGAAAGAAATCAATCTATGTATTAGGAATCATTATTGGATTCTATACATGTTAATGAAGGTGGGTGAATCATCTTCATAACTGAGATCAACATCTTGGAATTTTTTACCATTTTAAGAAATATAACAAGCTAAAATGATTGAGTATAAGGAATATATCATCATTGAATACATTCCCATTATGAGGTAATTTATTGATGTGTTAAATGAGGAATTATCTTGTCTTACTCCTTCATAATAGGTATAATTTTCAATCGAGCATGTTCATGTGGAATTTCTAATATCCAATAGGTTATATAAAATGGATTTTTTGACCTTGAAGATATAAAAAATCAACTAAAAGAGTATCTAGTTAAAGGGTTTTTATGGACATCTCCTTCACCTTAGGTTGCAGCTGACCTCTTTACCAAGAAGTTTTTTGGATCAATTCCCCTTTTCATTGATTATTGTGTTCTCAACAATATCATGATAAAGAAAATGTTTCCTATTCCATGGATTTATGAATTATTCAATCTGGTATGTGGATCCCAATTCTTATACATGGTAGATCTTTGGATAGGGAAATATCATGTATGGGTGAAAAAGAGGATATCTACAGAACTAGTTTTAGTAAAAGTTAAGGGAATTATGTGTTCATAGTAATTCCATTATGCCTAACTAATTCTCTATGAATCATCTTGTAATTCATGAATATATTAATCATATATTTCTTCCCATTTTTCTTATTATTTATGGATGATTTCCTAATATAATTCAAATGAATGGAGTAGAAAAATTAGAATAGTATTACTATGCTAAAAAACTTATGAAAGAAGGCTTTTTTTAAAAATTAAAGAAAAAGTTATTATTTATTATAGTAAGATTCATTCATTAGGAGTGTTATCACTATAAAAGGGTTATCTGAGTTCCCTTCAAAAAATATATTCAATAGAATGATGTCCAAGGTCAAACACTATCATGGAAAGCCATTATTTTCAAAGATTATATGAGTACTATCATTGATTTCATAGAAAAAATATTTTGATTATTAAATCTTGTAACCGATCTCAATCAAAATGGAATTATGTTTTGTAAGAATAATTAATTTGAATATAGATCAAGAAGTTGAAAATGATTCTTATCACTACACCCATACATACTCTACACACAAGTGGGAAACTATTTTTATTATACAATGATGCTTCAAATAGGGGAATGGGATATGTACTAATGGAAAATGAAAATTTTATAGCCTATTCCACATGTAAATTGAAAGGAAATGAACCTAACTACCCAAAACATGAACTAGAGTTAGAATTAGTAATCTGTAGATTGAAAATATGGATTCATTATATTTTGGGGGAGAGGTGTGAAATATATATGGATCATAATATCCTCATATAATATATTATCATCGAAAAATCCAAATATGTTATAGTGAAGATGGTTAGAGTTGAATATGAACTATGAGTGTTCAATGGACTACTATCTTATAAAATAAAATAATTTGAGAAACTTTCTTATTAGAAATGATTCATAAGTTTTAACATTGATAATTATTGGGAAGTATTAGATATACTTATTCTTTTTAAAGGATGGACATGGGGATCATAATAGAAGGTACATCATCAATCCTTTCACAAATGGTTTCCCAACCATATCGTATGAAGATGATAAAGGATTCTCAAAGAGAAAATTTAGAAATTGATACGAATGTGTAATATCACACCTAAATTTTAATTTTCATCACATGTTCTGATTTATCATTCAGATATTAGTTTTCCTATTGAGTTAAGGGTGTTCTGTGATTTTTTTGAGATGTTCCCTTATTCTGTTCCTCTATTTATTCATTAGTTTTCCTTGATTCTTTGGTTAAATATTGGGATTTATGGCTTCAATGCAGTTGGAACACCTATGGAACATAGTCATATGAAACCATGCAAGATGATCCCTAAAACAGTGTGAGCCTTACGATGTCTCTGGTCTAGATAGAATATCTCGTGTAAGATTAAGAAAACGGTGTCGAAGGGGTTCACCTAGTCCTACCATCTTAGAAAGGACCATGTATCATGGTTGGTGATAGATTTTCTATACCATGTATATTACCAGGTTGTGTAATAAGGGTGCACACTTTGACCCATAGGTTGGGATACCATACACAGTGCCCATTCCATTAAAATTTGGAATTTACCATTCCACCCTCTATGGATTTATCCCCAAAATTACACCTCCATTCCATCCTTAGTTTGTGCTACCCAAAGTGATCCCTTACCTTCCTCTCTAAGCCTACTCTCCTCCACCAAAGCTAGGATAACTGGTTTCTTCAAGGTTTTTGGTGTGATTTATTGTGGTATTCTACTCTTCACTTCTACATATTCATTCACACTAAATATTATATTGGTTTCCTCTTCTCCCATAGTTAGGTGAATATAGGGTTCATGTTTCACTATGTTTTCAATTATTGTTTTTATGTGTTTAATGTTACTTTTAGAATTTCATTCTTCTTCAGACCATTGTGTGTTTGTTTCAAGTTGGTGTTGTTGAGGCTCTTTGTGTTTGAGGTTGGTTTCCCATTCCCATTTCACAATAAATTTATGAAGTGATGGTTTAATTATTTTCACACCTTTTTATATGTTAATTAGTATTGTATTATTTTTAATATAATTGTTTGATATTCAAATAGGAGATTAATTTTAGATTTTGAAGTAATGGGTAATGATTTTTAAGCTATTCACACAAAGTTAGTGTTAAAATTATCTGTAGGATTTTATAATTGATTGGTTATTTTTAAAAAAAATAGTCATGAAAATGTATTTTCAGCATCTAATATGGTGTATTGTATTTTTTAAATGTATTTTGAATTTGTATGGACATTAAGGTTGGGTGTGTGGTTTTATTAAAAATGTTTTGACATGAGATGATGTGGTGGGACCTATTTGTAATATTGATGAAATTGGGTTTGGTTAAAAATTGTGATGTGGGTACATAAATGTAATTTTATATATTTAATTGAAATGAAAAATGGAGTGTTTACACATTTTTGGATAGTAGGATTTCATACTTTTGAAATGAGTGACATCATGAAGGGTGTATGAGGCTCATTTGACTTTTTTTAGAATTATAATCTTGAAAACTATCAATGGATAATTATCATTCATTGGTTATATTGATTGTTTTGGGGGGCTAACACAAAGATTCACCCTTGTGATTAAATGGTTTCAAGTAATGATATTATTCCATTGGGGGTTTTGGGGCTGACAAGTTGTTTGAGTTAATTGTGTATGATATATGTACATGTGATTTGAAACTTTTTTGGAATTTATTGGGTCACCCCCCATATGATTCTTGAGATGGGAACTTATAATAGCTAGAATATATTTAGTGAATGGTTGTTTCACAAGATTAGTAATTCACTTGGGCTACAAGACCATATTAGGGGGTATATTTTATTTTATTTTTTCTATAGGATAACGATCCTCGATCAGACCAGGAAGGGTGTGATCTTGCATGTTTAAAAAAATGATTTCATTTGGTGAGGAATGCCTTTAGGATGAGGGAATATTTATATTATGTTCTATATTATATCTATGAGATCTTTTGTTTTTCTCATGTTCTTTGGAGCATAGTTTCCTTTGGAAGAAGATTGAGATTCTTGGTTTGTTGTTTACTTATATGTGCTTATTTTTCCATTACCCATATTATGTGATCATTTTTATTTCTATACTATGTGGTGTAATCTATTTATAATGTGATGATTTTATTTTCAAAAGAACTTGGAAAACATTTTTGAAATTTTTTATACTTCCTTTCTCAACTTTTTATTGAAAAACACTTCTCACACTTAAAAACTGTTATTTTATGCTTCTAGTTATGAAAAATAGTTTTAATTTGAAAACGTGAAATGGACCATGTTTGGTCTTTAATTGTAAAATGTGTTAAAATCCTAGTTTTATATATTTATTTCAATCATGGAATGTATGGTATCATTTATTTAAAGGATGTGATTGGGGAATACATTTTTTCAGGCATACCTATTATCATTTAGTAATCATTATTTTATATTTTTAACTTTTATATTGGATTCATCATGGTTTCGATCATCGTGGTAGATTTATTGTGTTTTGTATCCAAGAGTGACCCTCAGTGTCAAATGGAATCATTATCATTTTTAGAAACAATTTGGGTTTTATTTGGTTGTTTTTGGTACTTTCAGACTTGTTTAAATGTAATTGATTTCATAAATTTGTATTTATTTATTTTTTGTATAATAATCTATTTATTTTTCACGTTTTATTTTATTTTTAATAGGGAAATAATTCCCTTTGATACTCTATTGTTCCCTTGGTACTAGTTTCTAGCCTTGGATGATCGGAAATGCCTCTTGGGACTTATCACGGATCAACTCGGGTAACTAGTTCATGGTCGACCTGGGTTTGTTTCGGATAATATTGTATCAAATCAGGTTGGTTCATTAGAGGAACTATAATTTATAGTACACATTTTTAATTAGGATGTCATGGTAGATGGATTAGTTATACCAAAACATGAGGTGTATGTATTTGTTAGTGTTTATCCAACACATTCGTTACAAAACCTTGGGTTTTCATAGGAATATTGGTTTTAACATTATCTGATACTTGTTGGTTTTTTTATGTTGGGATACGAAATGAGAGTTGGGACAGTGGACTCGATAAGCTCACAGGGCCAAGAAAACCATGTGGATCTAGGGAAATGGTATAAAAAGACTCTCTTGGACGATAGTGTGATTTACATATGGCCTCCAAACATATGAAAAAGTAACCCTTAGTCACTTTTTTTTCATATAAGTTTTTTTGTCTTTCTCTGTTTTGAAATTTGTTTTTAAAACACTTGATTTGGAGTTTTGAAAACTGATATTTAAAGTTTTAATGTTTTTTCTATAATGATGGATACGTATTTTTAGTTTCATTTTGTTCAAAATCATGGAAAACATATATTTACGAAATGGTCTTTTGGTAAAATGGGGACGAGTCTACTGATATTGAATTTTAAAATAATAACATGGGGTTTATAGAAATTCATTATTTGGAAGTGTATTATTGTTTTTAATAGGGTTATTGAAAGCTATGTTAACAAAGAATAAATGGTTTTTTAATCAAATGATTTTTTATTAAATGAGATTTCTGATCTACTGAATATGTTTTCAATACTATGAATTTTATTTTTGAATGAAATCCATGGTATTTTTTTTCAGCTGGATAAAATTCATTATTGTGTCGATATTGAATTTTTTAACATTCTAGTTATTGAGACTTGGAAATATTTTGAAATTTTAGAAATGGGTAGTGTATTGAGAATATGAAAATCAGGATGAACTTTTTTTTGAAAAATGGGAATGGTTTTATGACCTTTAGTATTCCCATGGGTGACCATATGCATGGATATGTGTGAAAATTTTGATGGCATATTTCATTGGCGGATGAGTTCCCATATTTCCATGATAGGATTGGTTCTTGAATTTGAATTGGAATGTGAAATTGAGTGAGGATCAAAAGAATATCATTGGTGAGTGTGAAACCCATCATGTTTGTTTTTATTTTCAAAAGTGTTTTTATATAAAAAATTGTGATTTTTTTATAATTAGTAGTTATGTGGAGTTTTTTTATTTATGAATTGTTTTTTACATGACATTTTTTATTTTTAATGTTCATGATAATGAGTTGGTTTTGATTCAGTTCATGGTTTCCTTGTTTCTTACTGTACACCCCAACCAATGGTTTGATGAATATATGATATTTATCTATGCGTTGATCAATATTATCTGACCCTCCTGTTCCCCTCTCTTTTTTGGTCAAGAAGATCCCCTCACAATAGTAGATTAGATGTGGAAAATTTATAGAAACAGATGTTTCCATAAGTTTCTTATGCCTGTAATGCTATGGTTGTTTAACATTGTGATCGAATGTCAACCCTAGAAGTGGTGGATGTCAGTCACTCAAACTAGGAATCAAAATGATCCAACATTGTAGTAATTCAAGGCTTCATTCATCCATTGATATTTCTTGATGGCATTGAAGGTGAGTATGAGAATTAAAATGTGGTATCTACAACAGGGTTTTGGAATAGTTTTGGATTTATTTGGTGTTATTTTGTATCTAGTTCCTTACATGGCAGAGTGGTTTTGTGATTATTTCTTAAAGGATTAACATTTTGAGAGTGAACATCATCCTGACATGTAGTATTAGGTGTTGGAGTTCGGTCATATCTTCATTGATAAAGTAGAAAGGAATGTTGTTTCTATTGTATCTATGCTGGTGGGAGCGCATGAGGTATCTAATCATACTCGATTATCTAGAATTATAGAAGGGAATTCCAATAAGGATATTGTAAAGAATCCTAAATCTAATGGTGTGGGTAATGTAATTAAAAGGATTTTAGGCCATTAATCATCTTCATCTAAGCACAGAACAATGGTGTGTTATCTATGTAGCAAGACAAATTATAAGAATTTGCCAGGTATGGATTCCTTAAAGACCCACCAAATCTGGGGATGACTAATTCACTGGAAATAGTCTTATCGAGGAGTTTTCAAGAAGCATCATGGAGCCAGATCCACACCTTCCAAAGAGACCCCATCCTAGTTGTAGGAGTAGGGTTCTATTTTTGGCATAGTTTAAAGTCTTTTTCACTATAATGCTTCTTCTTCAGTGCAAGTTATGTATGGTGGTGTTTTGTATTGTTGTGAATTATTTATATTGTAAATTTAGATGTCTTAGATCTTTCGAGGACTCAATTTTTATTGAATTCATGTCTTCTATAAATTCATAATTTTTCATGCTAAGTGGATGTGTGTATCACATGTACCTTGTTCTTAATGCATCTCATTAGGCTAAAATAGGATGAAGAAATTGTAACATCTAAATCCATGCCATGGTGAAATTTTTTCTTCATAGAAAAGTTAGTTCAATTGTGTTTCGTGTTATTTTTGTTTTACCTATGGTGTCGTTTCACAACTCATCCCTTGAGGCATGTGTTGTGACTACCCCAAGCCTACCTCCCATTGGCCAGGGGCTGGCAACTAGTGCTCAGTATGAATTTCCCACAAAGGGGATGAATTTACCTACAAACCTGCACATGTGCACCCATCCCCAAAAAAGTAATGAAACTAAAAATACTAAGTAATCATATATGAAACAAACTAAAAGATCCATTGAGAGTAACAATAAAAACTAATAAGTAAACACTCTAGAATATATCCCAACAAAAATAGAAAAGTACAAGGTACTTGATCTCATCCATCAAAAACCCTACATGAAGGGTAGGTATAGTAAGATTTCTGAATTCTATTTATGCATCCCATATCCATTAGGTCACCCTGAAGTAGCACCTATCTCTATCCCACAACTGACTCCATACAATCATTTGACCACCTGCAAAAGAAACGACATGTAAGGATGAAGCCCATTTTATGGGTAAGTAAAACAATACTTTGTGGGGAACCCAAACCAAAAAGGTAAAACACAAGGAATACTACTAATGAGTTACATATAATGTATCATCTACGAAGTAAAATAATTAGAGTCACTATAGTTATATCACACCAAGATACATATAGTATGAAATTACATGTGTATACAAATACAATGAATTACACTCCACATTTTTGTAGGATATGCACTCTACATCTCCATGGGAGACACGCTCCCTATAACCATATGAGAAACACTCCGTATACACATAGGATACACATTCTTTATAACCATAAGAGAAAAAAAATTATAGTCATAGGCTACACACTCCATATACCTATAGGAGACACACTCTGTATAACCGTAGGATAAACACTTGATATATCCATAAGCGAAATGATCCGTATAAACATAAAAGACACACTCTGTATATCCATAGGAGAAACAATCCAAATATCAATAGGAGACACAATCTGTATATCCATAGGATACACACTACATATATCCATATGATACACACTATAAATAACCGTAGGAGACCCACTATGTATATCCATAGGAGACACGCCCCATATAACTTTAGGAGACAGAATCCATATAGTCATAGGTGACACACTTAATTTATTTGAAGGATACACACTCTATATAATTGTAGGATACGGAATCTGTATATCTCTAGGTAACGAGTTCTGTATAACCATAGAAGACACACTCTTCACCTTTTCACAAGAACCCACGTGATTTTGTTCTTAGTGTGATCATTTTGGGGGAACCTACTCCTTAGTAAAAAAAAATATCATATCCCATCCATCATCAAAACTCTTATATTGTATTTCAAAAGGACCTCCTCATCGCAAGGGCCCCAATGCCACAAATGAATCACTAAACAGACAGACGGTTTAAGAGTTATGGTAATTTATGTAAAAAGGGGTCGGTTGGGTCTGAGTCCAGTCTGACCTGGTCAGACTAACCTAACCACACCTAGATTCTTGACAAACCGACCCATCAGGTAGACCCGACCCACCTTCCCATCCAAGACCACTGGAGTGAACTGGTTTGTCTACCCAGATGTGGTGGCTATCATGTCATTTCCTATTCAACGTGGGGTGGCCACAACAAAACCACCCCAAGGTCCAGCTGGACCTCGACCTCCTTCCATGTTCGCTAAGGCCCAACACCAGCTGGCTACTGGAAGCCCCAGTCCTCCCCCACAAGAATTGTCACATGCCGCCTTGCGCTGGTGGTGGCTCCATCTTCTACGGGCCACCACCAATGTTGTGGTTGTCTTTTCATCGAACAAAAATGTTTTGTAAGATGTTTGGGTCCTATAATCTTCTTCTATGGGCTTCAAATTTTCCAACCCTCGCATCAAGAGTTTGGATACATTAGGAACCTCTAGACGAATTAACGGAATCACCATGATGGTCCTCCGATGAAGAACGTTTGAACGGGTGAAAATTTAAATCACAATAATACCAATTATAATGGACCATGACCTTGTTTTTTGGAATTTTTTTATTCATTTCTTCAGAATTAGAAATGAAAAAGAGTTGAATAATCACCAAGATCCATTCCCTTTAATCCCGCAATATTAAAAATCCTGCATTAATGATTGAACTGTGGATCGACCTATTTTTGGGTTGGTCTTCATTCATTGTTAAACATAATAATAGAAAAATAATTACCTAAAATAATAAAACCCTACCTAGAAATCAGATAAATATAAGGAGAGAATAACAATGTTTCAATATCATCATTCGTCGCTCCACAATCATCAGTTTATGATCAGTAATTATTCATCATTCATTGGTGTTTTTTCATTTTCAAGTGGAGTGAAATTGCCATTATCACCTCCAAATTTAATAGTTAAGGATCAATAATCCTAATCATGAATCTCTGCCAATGGTAATAGATGTGTTTCATCATTATTGTTTCCCTTTGAAACAACGTCTCCACACTATTTCACTTATGAAAGGAAACATATTCTATCTCACCATGTCACTATATTACTTCATTTTAATAAAATTTTAAAAAGACAAATAAAATAAACATTTTTTTTATTCTTTAAAAATTCGTAAGACTGATTTAACGATGTCGACCCACTCCATTCAAAGTTTGTTTGTACCATAGAAAACCCTGCTGATCTGAACACAATAGTTCACTTTGATTTCAAATCTTAAAGCTCATTCAGAAGTTTCTAAAATTGAGAAGCCACAATATTTTTTATAAAAATAATATATATTTCTAATATTGATTCTAGAAATCCCATGTTTCATATTCACATGTTGTCTCAGTTCCTTTTCTCAAAATAATCCAATATAAATTTTAAAAAATATTCTTTGAAAATTTGGGATATTACAGTAGCTCTGCCTTAGGTCTTTACGTCCCTGAAATCGAAAAAAGGCGATAAACAATTATGAGGATACTGAGCACAAACCTGATCCTCATGAGCTCACATGATCTTTTATAGATTCCCATGATTCCCGTTAACCTGCACTAGAGTGTAACGCCCCGACCCCAGTTACCCAAATTCGGTGAATTATTTTAATACATTGGCATGATTACAAGGAATCAAGTACCGAAGAACCAATCAGTTTTGTAGTCTTGGAAAATAAATTACATACACGAATGTTACATTTCACTTTATAACATAAAAAACATAAATAATTCTTTATTAGTGCCATTATTCCCTTGGATTAACCTTGCATATCAACCACAATACAGTTCTTGAAATCCTAGTAAAAATAAAAGATAGAAAGGGGTTATCTGAAACTCTCGTTAAGGGTGAACAATACAGCAGAAAATGACATAAATATTATGCATGGTGAATATTTGAAACCACATTCCTTTACTAATAATAAAAATGAATAATTTTATTGCATGAATATGAGTTGAGTAAATAATTCCATAATAAAACATAATCCTGGGTATTCTACTAGTCGAATGACCACATGAACAATCAATATTATTTACATAATGAGGGAATGTATAATGCCAGAAATTCTAAAACATTTTGTCAAGGCCTCGACCAAGACATCTAAAATGATTAAGGCCTCGGCCAAAAACATTAATCAAATTGGGAAAAGGCATCGGCCAATTCCATGTCTACTTGTCTCATGAGACCTACCGATGCATCGAGGATCTATAACGAGCTCCACCCGTCACATACTATGTCCAATACATTCCTTATATGAAAAGGATGAAATATACCATAATCATTCATATAATAACTAGGATAATAAATGTCAATACATTAACCATAAACCATGAATGGTATAAAAATAACCCATCCATAGTCAAACATATCACAAAACCTTCAATACAATATGGAATTTTTGTATCATTAAAAATCAATATCAAAAAAATCTTAAAATCCATTAAAGGATTTTACATAGATGTAAATGAGTTGTGAAATTATTTGATTGAAATATCCCTTTTCATGAAAACATTTAAAAGTTACACAATTTAGAAAAGAAGACATTTAAAGACATTTTTGAATCAAAGTTTCCTATACCACTTTGAAACATTTTAAAGTAATTATCATTTTAAAATATTCATGTCCCTTAAAATTAATCCTCAAAACTATTTTGCAAACACATACATTAATGAAAACAGTTTAGAAGAATAAATCTTTAAAACATTTAATATTATTTTGACATAGATGAAATCAAAACTCTTTGAGAGAAATATCACTTTTTTGAAATCTTTTAAGAGTCACATAATTTTAAAAGAAAACATTTACTTTGAAAATATTATTATAAGATTATAAGGGAATATTTGATGATTTTATAATGGCAGAAAATAGCTGCACATGCCATATAAGTTAAAAAACATTCTTACCTTAATTCTGTCGAAAAGGTAAAAAAGGACCTTGTTTGGAAAACGACCGAATGACTCCTTTATAAACATCTTATAAAAAGTAAAAAAATGGTATAAATGAATTTAACCCATATTCGTTAAAATAGAAATAATGTTTTGAAATACATTTTTAAGAAACATGGATGTGGATGATAAAGAGGTCCCAGTAGATAATTACGTGTAAAAAACCTCGTATAAGGAAGAGATTGTGAAATAAACCCTTACCTTCTACATTACCTTGTTTAAGGGTAGGTTAACCTCTTGTATAATGTTGAAATAATTTTTATTAAACTATACAAGAATCATCTACCTTAATATGATATCATATAATATCTTTTAACATTGATTTTTTTAATAATATCTTAGTATTATCATTGTTTTGGGTGTTAACTTACTCGTTTTATTTTATATATTTTGTTACATAAGCCGTGTTTTTTATGGATAGGTTTTATCTTATTCATATCAATAATTATATCAAGTCCTTAAACATTATTTTTAATCATAAAATGAAATTTATAATTTCATAGATACGATGGGGAATGAATCTCATCGCGTTCGTGGAGACAGTAGTCCGTACGTACGCACGAGCAACAATATAATTCTTCTACTATTAAAATAATATATAACTGGATGGTATATCATATATAAAGAATAATTATCTTGATATATTTTTTATTTACATAAATTTCATATCATTATCATACCCATCCAAATAATAATTTTTTTGAATAGCAATTACACCACGACGTGGAGACGGTAAATCGTACGTACACACGTATGGTGACATGTCAATAAGGGAAGGATAGAATACTAAATATGGTTGTAACATATTTATAATAACATCACAGTATATATAATATACTGTAGTTAATATTTTATAAAGGAAATAACAATGAAAAAATGAAGTCGAAGAAGAAAGGAACTTGAAAAAGGGTGGGGAATACATTATCTCTTCTTCGGGTTCTTCCTTTTGATTTGATCAAAAGGGCTCCTTATGTTAGATTTATAATAAAACTAAGGCCTCTAGGTTTAATAGGGGGAAGTTGAGAGATTATTTTGTTAGGATTTGTCTGATCCAAATGGATTTTATGGAGTGAATAGTTGGTTAGAATTTGTGTCCTTTTATAAGGGGGAAGAGGGGCTCTTTAAGAACAACTTAAAGTATTAATTTATAATAAATTCATATTCGGTTTATAATTCCTCCAAAGTGGATTATTACAAGTATAAGGTGGGTATGGGCCATATACATTCAAAAAATATATTTTAGACAGGTTTGGGTCATTATATTAACCTTGTCTTTTAGTTTTAACTCTTAGTTAATTAGATTGACATTTACCATGTCACTTTGTATTTTTATATTATATAGTTAATAAGCTTACTATATAAATCATAGAGACCCCAAAGATGTAAATTATTGATACACATATCATGATATAAGTCCTTTGGTAGAACCATAGATTTTTAGAAATATAATATCAATTAATAATATAATACTTGTTTTAAAAACTCATTTATGTCAATTTTGACAATATTTAATAATTGATTTTTGTTAAAGTATTAACAAGTATATTACTTCAAAACAAATTCATTTAAGAATATCCTAACATGTCGTATTGACCAATAAAATTCGTGTATGGCATCAAAACATTAAAATTATATTTATTTTATCTTTTATAATACCAATTATTTGATTCTTTCATTAATAAGGAAAATACTGCATCATTATTGTGTCATAAATAAAATTAATTATTAAATGTATAAAAATTATAAACAAAATACCATTATTTAAGAAATATTTTTATATTTATAATTAATATTTATAGTCTAAAATATAACATATATAACCCTATGTAAAAATGCTTTTTCTAAAAGATATATGCTTATGTCATTTTAGTATTTACTTTAACTTAATTAATATAAAGTGTCCTTATCACCTAAAAGTGGCTCCATGGGGTCCCAAAATCTACCCAAGGATGAAGATGGTTGGAAATCTATCAACCCATAGGGTTAGGACAAGTTTAATGTTAAATTAATATTATTATAATATTATTTTGAACCCTTACTTGCCGGATTTACCCTTTAACCATGGTAAAAACAATATTTACCGAAATAATTATTCCAAATGTAGAAAAATAAAAGTTACCTATTTAAATAATTTGGAACTTCTGATTCCAAATAATAAATCCATATTTATAAATTAAAAATACAAAAGTGGAAGAAATTAATTTAAAATTAATTCCCATTGTTAATACAAAAAGCGTGTTTTTAAGAGATAATAACTATAAAAAGATTAACAGTTGTTTATGTTCCGTTTAAATGTTAAATTATGTCCAATGACCAACATTGTATTAAATGGTAAAAATATATTCTAAATATACTTTAAAAACACTAATATTCATAATTTATCACTATTAATTATTTTGATTTAAAATGTTGCTTAAAATTAAAATTCAGTAATTTTCACTATTCATCCAAATATAAAAGTTATCTGAAAAGTACCAATATTTTACCCTAGGATAATTTATATATTCCCAATCCAAAAATTAAGTCCATTTTGAGAGATAAAATTTATAAAATTTCAAAAAGTGGGTATTACTATTCAATATGACTACTTTGATTGGTCGCGGTGTGTTAGAATTTCGAAGTTGCATATGATGCCAGCCATTGTATTATTTAAAACGAAAGATACCATGGTAGATTTTGGTGTTACATTCTTCCATCCTTCATTAAATATTGACATTGAAATTTAAAATTATTTTTCGAAAATAAAAGGTTCAAAATAGAAAATTTCCTTTTGGGAAAACCTACACCGGAAATTAGGTTAATAAAATTTAGACTTAATAAGAGGAAAAGGGAAATGAAAGGGTCACCAAAAAATTATGATCTCTATTAATAGAACATTAGTGTAAATTAAAGACATATAATTGGAGGAGAAACGTAAATATTTATAGGTAGTAATTGAGGTCATCAATCACAAAAAACTATAAAATTGAGGGCCTTAAATTCATCAATCTATGATGATTCAAAATACCAATGGTTCAACAAAACAAATGGTATTAGGATAAACAAAATTTGTTTAAGGATCCCTTCACTAAAGTATAATAATTAATTTCTTTATAAAATAAGAGAAGAAGAAAAATATATACTTGACCAGTAGAGTCCTCTCCTCTAACTAATTTCTACAACAAACTCATATTTCACTCTAAAAAATAATAGAACATAAAAATAATATTCTATTTATCCTATTCATAGAGGGTTCAAAAAAATGGATTTATAATTCAGCTAAATTTTTTTTTCAAAAGACTACATTATTCAATCCAGGACATCACGTGGGATAGTGGTAGGTGATACACCATTGTCACCCTTCGTTTGTGGGTTCAAGTCTCGCAGCCTTGCTGGATGCGACGGGTTGCCGCCCGACCTCTAGGTTGCCCTTCTATGGGAATCCAAAAATAATCTCAAACTAGAATAATCCAAAATACTTCTGTCCAAACTCACAAAAAAAATTTATAAGGTAAACACAATGAATATCCTTTTTACCCCGTAATATCATGTGAATATGTTCATCATGTATTCTTTTAAAACATCGAAACATCCGGAATTGCCATAAAACTTTATTGATTACATTCATGCTCCCTCATTCTTTATAGAATACTGGATATACTACATCCATCTGAAAATGTTGTAAACTCCAACAATGATGGATATACAAATCTTTAATCAGTTTCAAGGTAGTCAATAATATCCAATATAATTTTTTCTAATCAACGATCTCTTATTCCAAAAATCACTACCTCATTATCGGGACCATATTAAAGAATAACCTTCCATCAACCATGTATTTTACCAAAAGTGTCGCTTACTATTTAAGTCACTTTTCTCTGAACCATATAATCTCAAATCCTCAATAATTTAGTACTACAGTACAATCCTTATTTATCTCCATAATTCATATAACCATTATCTTGTTGATACGGCAGTCAAATGAAATAATCCTAAAATAACAACATAAGAACACTAGTCATTCTTCTTCATCTAGGGTAGTATCATAACTTGATTATTATCCAATTGCATCATTTGGGGCATACTCTGATGATTTGAAAATTGGTTCACGTAGTGTCCAATCTATTTAAAGATGAAGTATTGTACATTTTAATCTTTTTTCTGACCCTTACTATCACATAATTGGTGACCTTTTTCTCCATTATTATTACAAACTCCCATTCCCCTCAGGAAAGATCCATGGTGTTTCTTCCCAAAGTTATCACATATTGAAAAATCCTTTTTTACCTTCTTCCCTTTATATATCCTTCCCTATACCATCCTTTTCTTCTCTGGGTTCCCTTCAAATCCACAGGGCTCCGATAATTCATTACTTAACTTATCAACACACGATACTATTTCTTCAAACAATGATAATACATGGGAGACTATTTCCCTTCTAAATTCTGGATTAAGACCATGAAATATATGATCATTCTTACTCTTTGGATCATGTGTATGTTTGAGTGCTCATTCCTTGTATTGGGCACCATTTCTAAAAAATGGCATACACTAGGTTAGTTTATGAATTGCAATGAATAACTCCAAACTTGTAAAATACCTAACGTAAATTTAACAGTTTATGGATATAATACGTATTCATAAATATTTTTTCATTGAGTAACTATATACTCCTAAACCCTTCATAATGATTTGTAAAGAAATTGATAATTATCCTAAGCATATCCCCCAGTAATGTCGTAACCAAGAGTGCGACAAGGCCTATTGTCGTGAACCAGTTCATGTTCGAGTCTAGCTCAAAGCAGTGTTTTCGGGTTTTTACCCTAGGTACATCTATGCCAGAGCTGCCTCTATCTGCTCGTTTCCAGACAAAGATGTATTTCATGGAAAACTCAAAAAATCCTTACAATACCAAAACTCTAGGATGTTCATCTATACTAATCCCCAAAGTCCATCTCTGGTCTATGTGCTCTAATCAGAGTTTATCTAAATTTATCTTCCAGGGTTATTTCTAAACTTCCTCTGATACGAACTGTAACACCCCATCCCCTATTACCAAGAGTTGGTGCATTATTTTAATACATTGGCATGATTACAAGGAATCAATTCCCGAAGGACCGATCGGTTTAGCAGTGTTGGAAAATAGATTACAAACATCAATGTTACATTACACTTTATAACATACAAAACAACATAAATAATCCTTTATGAATGCCATTATTCCCTTGGATTAACCTTGAAAATAAATCACAATACAC
This sequence comes from Viscum album, assembly GCA_963277665.1. Lineage (NCBI taxonomy): Eukaryota > Viridiplantae > Streptophyta > Magnoliopsida > Santalales > Viscaceae > Viscum > Viscum album. Next base: position 163,517,716 of record OY728165.1, on the reverse strand, counting down.
TTCATGAAATCCTTGGAAAAATAAAACATAGAAAGGGGTGAGCTCAAACGCTCAGTAAGGGTAATCAATATAACGGAAAATGGAATAAATATTAAGAATGATGAATATTATAATCCACATGACTTGACCAATAATAAACATGAATACTTTTACGGAAATAATATGAGTTGAGTAAATAATGCCATAATAAAACATAATCATGGGTATTATACTAGTTGAATGACCACATGAACCATCAATATTATTTCCATATTGAAGGAATGAATAATTCCAGACAATCTAAAACATTTTTTCAAGGCCACGGCCAAGACGTCTCAAATGATTAAGGAATAGGCCAAAACCATAAATCATATTGGGAAAAGGCCTCAGCCATTTCCACATCTAGTTGTCTCATGAGACCTACCGATGAATCGAGGAGCTATAGAGGGCTCCACCCATCACTTACTATGTTCAATACATTCTTAATATAAAAATGAGGAAACATAACATAAACATTTGTATAAGAACTAGGATACGAAATTTCAATACTTTAACCATAAACCTTGAATGGTATAAAAATAACACATCCACAGTCAACCATATGACAAAACCTTCAATATAATATGGATGTTTTGTATCATAATAAATCAACTTCAAAACAATCTTAAAATCCATTAAAGTATTTGACATAGATGGAAATGATTTTTAAAACTCGTTGATTGAAATATCCCTTTTCATGAAAACTTTTAAAAGTCACACAATTTAAAAAGGAATACATTTATGGAAATTTTTGAATCAAAGTGTCACATACCACTTTGAAACATTTTAAAGTAATTAACATATTAAAACATTCATGTCCCTTTAAATAAATCCATAAAACCATTTTGCAAACATGTAAATTAATGATAATGGTTTAGAAGAATAAATCTTTTAAACATTTAATATGATGCTGACATAGATGAAATCAAAACTATATGAGAGAAATATATATTTTTTGAAATAATTTAGGAGTCACAAAATTTAAAAAGAAAACATTTACTTTGAAAATATTCTTATAAGTTTTTAAGGGAAGATTTGAAAATTTTATAACGGTGGAAAAAATCTGCACTCGCTGTATAAGTTAAAAAACATTCTTACCTTAACTCCGTCGAAAAGGTTAAGAAGGACATTATTTGGAAAATGACAAAAAGATTCTTTTATAAACATCTTATAAAAAGTCAAACAATGGTATAAATGACTTTTACCCATATTCTATAAAATAGTAAGAATTTTTTGAAATTCATTTTTACGAAACATGGATGTGGATGATAAAGAGGCCCCAGTATATAATTACGTATAAACAACCTCAGATAATGAAGAGATTACGAAATAAACCCTTAATTTTTTACTTTTTATTGGTTGAGGGTAGGTAAACCTCCTGTATAATGGTGAAATAATTGTTATTAAATTATACAATAATCATATACATTAATATGATATCACATAGGATCCTTTAATATTGATTTGTTAATAATATCATAGTATTATCATCGTTTCGGGTATTAACTTACTCGTTTTCTTTTATATATTTTGTTTAATAAGACGTGTTTGTTATGGATAGGTTGTATGTTATTAATATCCAGAATTATATCAATTCCTTCGACATTATTTTTAATCATCAAATGATAATTATAATTTCATGGATACGATGTGGAATGAATCTCATCGCGTTCGTGGAGACGGTAGTCCATACGTACACACGAGCGACAATATCATTCTTTTGATATTAAAATAATATATAATTGGATGGTACTTCATATATACAGAAAAATTATCATGTTATATTTATTATTTAATTAAATTACATATCATTATCATACCATCCAATAAATAATGTTTTTGAATAACAAATACACCACGACGTGGAGACGGTAAGTCGTACGTATGCACGTATAGTGACATGTCATTCAAAGGAATGGTTAGAATACTGAATATTTTTGTACCATATTTATAATAACATCACAGTATATAAAATATACTGTGGTTATTATTTTAGAAAGTAAATAACAACGAATGAAGAAGTTGAAGAATAAAGGAACTTGAAAATGGGTGGTGAAAACATTACCTCTTTTTCAGGTTCTCCATTTTGATTTGATCAAAAGGGCTCCTTAGGTTGGCTTTCTGATAAAAATAAGGCCTCTAGGTTGAAGTGAGGAAAATTGAGAGAGTATTTGTTCTGGGTTTGGCCGAACGAAATGGCTTTGATGGTGTGAAGAATTGGTTAGATGTTGTGTCCTTTATAAGGGGGATGAGGGGATCTTTAGGAAAAACATTAAGTATTAATTTATATTAAATTCATAATTGGTTTCAAATGGCTCCAAAGTATATTATTCAAAGTCTAAGGTGGGTATGGGTTGAAATTCATTCAAAAAATTGGTTTTATAATGGTTTGGTTCATTATATTAACTTGATCATTTAGTTTTAACTCTTAGTTAATTAGATTGACATTTACCATTTCATATTCTATTTTTATATTATATTGTCAATTAACATACTATATAAAAATATGAGACCACCAAGTGGTCCATTAATGATACAAATATCATGATATAAATCCATTGACCAAACCTTAGATTTTTAGGAATATAATATCAATTAATAATATAATAATTGTTTTAAAACTCATTTATGTCAATTTTGACAAAATTTAATAATTTATTTTTCTTAAAGTCTTAAAAATTTATTAATTTGAACCATATTCATTTAAGAAATCCTAACATGTCATATTAACCAATAAAATTCGTGGATGGAATCAAAACTTTAAAATTATATTTATTTTATCATTTATAATACAAATTATTTGATTCATTTATTAATAAAGAAAATACTGCATCATTATTGTGTCATAAATAAATTTAATTATTAAATGTCTAAAAATTATAAACAAAATACCATTATGTAGGAAATACTTTTAGATTTCTAATTAATTTTTAAAGTCTAAAATATAACATATATAGCCCTATGTAATTTTTGTTTCTAAAAGATATATGCTTATGTCATTTTGATATTTACTTTAACTTAATTAATATAAAGTGTCCTTATCACCTACAAGTTGCTCCATGAGGTCCCAAAATCAACCCAAAGATTCCCATGGTCGGAAATGTATCAACTAATAGAGTTAGGACACATTTTAGGGTAAATTAATATTATTATAGTATTATTTTGTACCATTATTTACCAGAATTACCCTTTAACCATGTTAAATAAAAAATTTACCGATGTAATTATTAAAAATGACTACAAATAAAAGTTATCTATTTAGAAAATTTGGAACTACTAATTCAAAATATTGAATCAATATTTCTAAATTCAAAACACATAAGTGGCAGAAATTAATTTAAAATTAATTCTCGTTGTTAAAACAAAAATCTTGTTTTTAAGAGATAATAACTATCAAAAGATTGACAGTTTTTTATGGCTGGTTTAAATGTGAAATTATGTCCAATGACCAAAATTGTATTAAATGGTAAAAATATATTCTAAATATACTTTAAAACCACTCAAATTCTAAATTTATCACTATTAATTATTTTGATTAAAAATGTTGTTTTTAATTAAAATTTAGTAATTTTCACTATTCATCAAAATATAAAATTTTTCCAAAAAGTACCAAAATTATACCCTAGGCGAATTTCAATATTCAGAATCCTAAAATGAAGTCCATTTTGAGAGAAAAAATTTATAAAATTTTGAAAATTGGGTGTTAATATTCATAACAACTACTTTGATTGGTCGTGATGTGTTAGAATCTCGAAGTTGTGTACAATGCAAGCTATTGCATTATTCAAAAGGAAATGCACCGTCAAATATTGGGGGTTACATAGAGAAATAGATTCCCCCTTAGCATTCTCTTTTTCCGATCCCCTTTCTCCACCATAAAAACCACAAATGTTTCACGTCTTCAATTTCCATCTCACCCTAGTGAATTATGTGTGATGGTTCATGTACATATCTCTTTGGCTCTGATACAAGGAAGACATATTATAGATGCTCTAACTTTATAGGTAGAGTGAAGAGTAATTCCACCTCACCCACTCTACACAATATTGTAAAGGGTCTTGTGAAACACAAAGATAACTTGCCACCCCAAAAAAAATCATTTTATCCCAAATAGTGGACAAACCTGATGGAACATAGTGTCTCCCTCCTTCAACTCCTAGGGAATCTGTCCCCAATAAGCATAGGACTAAAGAAAGCTCTATGTAGTTTTCATCCACTCCTGGATGACCTGCACCTTCCCTGTAGTAGTCTACACTAACTTCGGGCCCATGAGTGCTGACTCTCCAAGGTCAGTCTAGCCAAGTAGAAACCAACAGGGTCTCCCCTAATGGCATCAAATGATGCCATGCAGATGGTGGAATGGTAGATTTTGTTGTATGAAAAATCCACCATAGGTAGGTGATCATTCTAAATGCATCCAAAATCGATGAATCAATCACGTAACATGTCTTCTAAGACCTTAATAGTCTGCTCTATCCAACTGTATGTCTGAGGGTGGATAGTTATGATCAAGTGCAGCTATTTCCCAAACACCTAATACAAGCCCTTCCACAACTGGGATGTAATGTGTTCCTCAAGATATGATACTATCGTAGATGGGACATCATGGATTTTAACTATCTCTTTTACGTAGAGTTACCCCAAACTCTCTACATAACCCTCTTCCTGGATCGCTAGGAAGTGGGATGACTTGGTGAGTCAGTCAACAGTCGCCCATATGGTATCGTTCATTCTATACATAAATTGTAGTCCCTCCATGAATTATATCAATATTAAATCCCACTTCCAATCTGGAACCACAATGTGATGAGTTAGACCCACTTGATCCTGGTGCTCAGCCTTCACTTATTGACAAGTGAATTATTTAGAGGCAAACTCTACCACTTCCTTCTTCTTCCCTGGCCACTAAAAATGACATCTATGGTCCTAGTACATCTTTACCACATATATAGGTAGCAGTAATTGGGTTGTATGGAACTCCCTCAACACCTCCTCCTATAGTGTCGTCGGTACCATTATGCATCCTCTCCCAAGGATGACATTCTCCCCACCATTCTAATATATTTTGAGGGAATTCTCTTTGGACATATGAGAAAATGTAGTCTCGTAGCTGAAATCTGTGAGTTTTTCATCTCGCATGTGCTATATGAGTTGAGGGGTAACCACCATCGACTAGAGATGAGCTGATTCCTCTTCATATGTGAAGGATATCTAGAGAGAGGTCAACACCATCAATTACTAGGACTTTTGGGGCCTCTTTAGACAATAAACCTTTCACCCATAATGTAGTGTAGCCACATCTTCTACGTGAGGAGTACTGCTTGCAACTCCCGATCATGGGTCTTGTGGTTCTTATAATTTGGTCACAATTACCATGAACCATAGGAAATAATTTCATTCCCCTATATTAAGAATTAACCATGCCTAGTACCTGATGTGTCATAGAACATCATGTTCTCACCTTCCTCCACTAGAAATTTTAGGATGGGAGAACTCATAAAACTCTACCTCAGCTTCTGAATGCTATCCCAACACTTCTATATCAATAAAAATGGATTACCCTTTCATTTCATGGCTTCCATGTATGTCTCTATTCTAGAAATGTCTGGTATGAACCTCTAATAGTACCAATCCAACCCCAAGAAACTTCTTACCTCAGTATCATTTTTAGGTGGCTCCCAAATAAGAACCATCATATTCTTAATTTGATATACTACAACACCCACCTATAAAATGACATGTCCCAAAAATTGGACCTCTTATATCTGAAACTGACACTTCGAGAGCTTCCTATAAAGCTGGTTCTCTTAGAGTAACTCTATGATCTTCCTCACGTGTATCATGTGATCTTCCTCAGATGTAGAGTACACCAGGATGTCATCAATAATGAATGGTACTAGCTGGTCTATGTAGGGGTGGAAGATCATGTTCATGATTCCGATAAACATTGATGGGGTGTTTGGAATAGTAAATTACATCACTGAGTACTCGTAGAGGCCATAGAGACATCTGAAAGCCGTATTTGAGATGTCTCTATCCCTTACCTAAAGATGATGATAGCTTGATCATAGTTCTATCATCGAGAACCATCCCTCAACATTCATCTGATGGAAGAGGTCATCAATCCATGGTAGTGGATACGTATTCAACATGTCTATCTTATTCAGGTGTTAAATGTACAAACATAACCTCAAGTTCCCATCTACTATTTTGACTAACAATACAGGCACTTCCAATGGACAAAAAAAGGGTATCAGGAAGCCCTTCCACTGCAAGTACTCCAACTGTACCCTCAATGGAACATCCCATGAAAATATAGAATATTACATTTTCATATTTTTTAATTTTTTAATTAAATATTAATTTTATTTTAAAGGGGATTCAATATTCAATGGCATACCTGACACACAACAACTGGTTTCTCTGAAATCTTACGGTGCACACTAATAATTTAATATTATTATTTTAAATAGTAGTAAACACCTAGCCATTTTATTAGCAGAAATTTATAGAACTAACTTAAATATGATAATATATTATTGTTAAATGTTTCAACATTTATACAATTAAATTAAGAGGCTGAAAATGTAAATGAATCTAAATTCAAGCATAATTTACTTTAAAAGGACTATTTACCGCCTATTGCTGTCAAACCCTATTTAAATATAGTATGGTCAATTTTATATGGTCTACTTCACAAAATAAAATTCTTCCTTAGATTCGGGGCATCAAAATTTACTTAGGTTAATTTTTGTTATTTTTCTGATTAACGGAATTTTTAAAGAATTGCCAAAAATAATGTATTTTTATTCCAAAGTACTTTTTAATCTAATTTATTTATATGGATATATAATATTTATAATTCTTTATATAGTATAATTATAATATATTTTTACCATTTAATCCAATTTTGGACATTTGAATTAATTTCACTATGAAATTGGACATAATCAAGTGTCAATCTTTTGATAGTAATTATTTCTTAAAAACAAGCTTTTTATTTTATCAGTGGGAATTAATTTTAAATTATTTTCCACCACTTCTGTGTTTTGAATTTGGAAAAAAGGATTCCACATTTGGAATCATTAGTTAGAAATTGTGTAAATAGGTAACTTTTATTTTTAGACATTTTAAATATTTATTTCAGTAAATATTTTATTTACTATGATTAAAGCTTAAATATAGTAAATAAATGTAAAATATAATATTATAATAATATTAAATTACCATAAATGATTCTTAATCCTCTTTTCTAATACATATAAGACCATGGGAATCCTTGGGTATAATTTGGGACCCTAGGGAGCCACATGGGAAAAAATGACACTTTATATTAATAAATATAAAGTAAAGATAAAAATGACATAAACAAATATATTTTAGTAAATAAATTTTTACATGGGGTTATATAAGTTATATTTTAGAATATAAATATTCCTTGGAAATTTAAAATGATTTCCTACATCATGGTATTTTTTTTAAAAAAATTGACATCAAATAAATTAAAATATTTATGACATAATAATGATGCAATATTTAGCTCATTAATAAATGATTTAAATAAATAAGATTATAAATAATAAAAATGAGGTTATTTTAATATCCAAAACCTGTCCAATTATTATCAGATTATTTTATTTCGACCATTAGTCATCTCAAATTTTATATTAATGAATATGCGTCCTTTTGAAATCTAAAATGAGGTTATAATAAAATAATTGTTTCACACATTCCCAAAGAGCCCCACCTATCCCTTATAAAAACCCTCACTTATAACCGATTTCTCACACTTCTAAATCCTTTGTCTCGTGAAAAAGATTCTAAAATAAGCTTCCTAGATCATTCTCTTCATCCAATAAGCCTTAAATTAGGCTGAAAACACTTCAATAAACCCATTTGGTTCAAACAATGTGTAGTTACCTGATTTAAATGTAACGTCTTCTCTCAAGTTATTTCATTTCATTTTACTTCTACAAATCCTAAACACTTTTTTATTCAATTATTTTATAAAAAAGATTTATCCTCAATATAATTTGATTTTTTTATGAGAATGATTCGATCTACACTTACACCCACTTCCAACTAATGGGTAAAGAACATAATGTTTCTGTTGATGGAAAACTAACGCCTCACAAAACGATGATTATTAAATTAACTCTTAACTCCTCACATGGATGAAATTATGATGGAAATATATTTATATTTGATATAATTTATGTTTTCTTTTTTTATTCTTATTTATTTTTCATTTATATCATATCATTATGGTTTCCATAATGGGTAATCGCGAAAATTTCATTTAAGAAGTGCGGACTACCGCCTCCTCAAAGTGGTGTGACTCTTTAATGTCTTATGATGGACATATAAAGGATGGAGTTAATGATATTATTTATGATATTATACTTTAATTATAATATACCTATGTATCAGTATATTTTCATTCCATTAAATATTAAATAGAAATGAAAGTTGCCTTCATACATACGTACGACTAACCGTCTCCATGAACGGTGCATTTCATTTATTATCTCCAAATGTTTTTACTAGTATTGTTACATTTATATAATATATTTATATATTATCTAAATAATTAATATCATTCTGGAGATAATGGAGTATTCACCACATGGACAAATTGTAATTTTAACAAGTTCATTTTTAACTCAAATTCTGAGCATCGACAAAATGTCTGATATGAACTCAAATAATTAACTAACTATTATTGAAAGGTAATAAATGATATAAAATTAAATATAAACATTAAAAATTTTATTAATCAAGTTGAAATTAACTTAACTTTATTATCCAGGAGTAATAAGGAACATACAAGTCAAGTTGGGCAGAAGGTAAGGGATTTCTTATCTCACTTTTAATTCTGTGAGATTTCCATTGTTCACCAATCATTTATAGAAAGTGGTATATTTTGTACTGCCATTTGATATATATTATCATGATTATATTTATATTCCTGGTATTTTTTGATTCATTTGGTGGTTATTAACTTTTTTTCATACGTCTCGATTGATTATGAAGTGGTAAGGGCTTTTTCTTCCTTTCTCATTTTTGTCCAATTTTTTTAAGTTGTTATTCCCTTTTTATTTCACTTATAAATGTTTGGGTATAGTTTAGAACCTCATATATAATTTCCTAATTATTTTTTAATGATGTGAGACCCCTTTCTCTTTCATTAAATTCCTCCCATGTACAGCTGTTACTATGCCGAAATTCTAAAAGGAATTTCCCTGTACTCATTTACATTCAAGAAATTACTTTGTATCATCAATGTAAATTACATTAAATTTGTTAGAAATGTATCTAAATGACCCCCCCCCCCCCACTTACATTAAATGTCATTTAAATATGATGAGGCACCATAATCTCTCTCATCAACCATTTTTATGAGTTCTTATGTCATGTCGTTATGCTTCCAAAATTGCACCACATTTTTCCAAGACAAAGTCATTGTGTAGTGAATACCATGTCCATTTCTCTATCAATGGTATTCACCCTTATGCACATTTACGTAATGTATAAATAGTTTCATGAATGTATTCCACATTTTTTTACCATATAATAAATAATTATTTTGAATGATTCAATGTTTTATGATCCATGTGGCACACTTATGCATGAAATGAAATGTTTGAGAAGGGCGCACCTTGATAGCTCTCCAATGCATTGGGTAAAGTATAGTATCATGATAAATTATGTGCAATGGGTGTTTACTCATTATAATAAAATTGCAACAAAGGTTTACTCATGCGTCCTGGGCAATGAGGATTTAGTCATGCTCTATGTGCAATGAGCCTTGGCACATGATAATTCCACGTTAAGTGTGGTTGCCACATTTCCATGTTATGATTACCATGATTTATCAGGACTTTATGTTTGTGCTTCTATTGTACCATTTTTAGATGCCTATTTTCTGACATTTATTGTATTCCTCATGGTATTCCATGTTTATTTCCTTATTGGGCATTATAGATCACCATTTTTTATACTTGTTATCAGGTTATCCCATGCAATGCTAAGTATGGGGGAATGTTGTGGTCATGTAAAGGATGTTTTCAATAATGATTTTGTTTTATCATGTTTTCTATTGTTATGTAATGATAATAATCCCCAAAGACACTAAACCTCTCAATCATCTATGTTTCATAAATTAAAGTTTATGTAATAAATTATGATTAATTATGTAATAAAAGATCAGGGGTCTCGTAGTTGGTATGAGTGGAAAGCTTTAGTTATTTTTGTGATTACGATTAGAAAAACCTAGTAAAGCCTTAGATATAAGATTATCTATAATAAAAACATCCCTATGTTTTGGTGAGTATTGAGTAAGTGTTTTATCAAGAAAATACATCCCTGTCTGGATACAAGCAGAACAATCTTAATGTGTTGGGATGAAAATGATAGTTATAAGAAAACCATTACGGTTAAAACATGTTAGGATTATTATTTTGTTTTATAAAAAGGAAAACATTCAGACCATGTGAAAACCCTTCGCGTTGGAAAAATATGTGCGAATCGAACCCACAAACAACGTGTGATTGGGTTTTATCGCCTACCACTGGCCTACATGAAGTCCCTAGTTAGTATGACTAATTTTTTTAGTTAAATGATTTTATTTATCTATAATAAGTTGATTTTGTGAAAATATGTTTTTTTCAAATGGATATCCTTAGTATAGGAAAAAAAATTTCCTATTAAATGATAAATTCTGTTTTTGTAAGATGTTTTCTTTTTTGGAATAATATATGCCTAATGAAAATAAAATACTACAGGATTTCTATTATGGAGGAATGCTTGAAATTTTTATTTCATAAGAACCTATGTATTTAGTGTGGACATATAGTGATTTGGATTAGTTCTGGAAAAATATTAACCTACCATAGAGAATATGTGATTATGTTAATTACACTGAATAATGATACTTTATGAGTAGTCGATGTTATTTAGAATAAATGTAAAGATTTATTTTGGAAGACTATGTGATTAAATACTTCTGAGTTTTGGGGTTCAAAATTAGTTTGGATTATTTTGAATAATTTTAAGGATGATTTTTAATTTAATGGGTTTTCTGGAAATTTGGTTACTTTTTGTTGAATTTTGAAGATTGATAGTAGTATTTATTTTTATAAATATTATTCTTTTTTGGGATTTTATGGTCTCATGCTAACCATTTTGGTTTTAGTTGATGTCTAATGGCAAGGGAAATATAGGGTTTTTCTTTGTGGGTTATGTGATTCTCTAGAAGAAGATTCTTTTTTCTTTTCATGTGCCCAATTCTATTGAATGCTCATTATTTGGAGAAAAGAATAGTTTTTGGTAGAAACTTATTAAAGGAAGAAACTCAACATGAAGGTACATATATTTACTTTTGTTTTTATTCTATGTAGTAAATGAATTCTTTGAAATTATGAAAAGGAATTAAAAAAAATGTTGTTGGTTTACATTTTCTACTGGGTGATCAATGACCCTTTAACACATCAAAAGATTGTGATTTTCTTATTGTTAACATTCACTTATTCAGGTTTTCTATCACTCTCCATCAGAACATGACTATTTCTTTTCTCTTATATATCCGTGTATACTTACATGGAATCCTAGTATCAGTCAAATCGTGTGACCTTTTTAATTCTCTTTCTTTCTTTTAATGTGATAGTTTTAAGGACTCTTTTTCCGATTTGGGACTATCAATGATGTTTCAAAACCCAAATTTAAAATTGCGAGGACACAATTTCCAAAAGGGGGGAATAATGTAAAATATTCAAAAAATAAATATTATAACATTTTCATATTTATTATGTTTTTTCAATTAAATATTACTTATATTTTAATGGGTATTTTATGTTCAATGGCGTACCTGAAACCCAACAATGAGTTTCCTAAAATCTTACATTCCACACTAATAATTAAATATTATTATTTTAAATGGTAGTTAACACATAGCCAATTTATTAGCATGAATTAATATAACTAACTTAAATATGATAATATATGTTTGTTAAATTTTTTTACATCCATCTAATAAAATTCATAGGCATAAAATTTAAATTAATCTAATGTTAAGCATAATTTACATTAAAAGGATGATTTACAGCCTTGTAATGGAGAACCCTCTTTAAATATAGTTTTGTAATTTTTATATGTTTTATTTTACTATATAAACATTTTCTTTAGATTCAGGACATCAAAATTTACATTGGGTAAATTTTTTGAATTTTTCTGATACTGTTTATTTTTTAATGAATTGTGAAAAATACTATATTTTAATTCAAAATTACCTTTTAATATAATTTATTTATAGAGTTATATTATTATTTTAATTAGTCATAAATTGTATTTATAATATATTTTTACCAATTAATCCAATTTTATACATTGTAATTAATTTCACTTTGAAATTGGACATAAATTAGTGTCATTCTTTTGATAGTTATTATTTCATAAAAACACGCTTTTTGTTTTAACATCGGGAAATAAATTTAAATTATTTTCTTCTTCTTTTTTGTTTTGAATTTGGAAAAAAGGATTCCATATTTAGAATTATTAGGTACAAATTTTTTAAATAGGTAACTTTTATTTTTAGACATTTTAAATATTTAATTCAGAAAATATTTTATTTACCCTGATTAAAGTGTAAATATAGTAAATAAGGGTTTAATATAATGTTCTAATAATTTTAAACTTCCATAAAATGTTTCCTAGCCCTATTGGATGATACATATTCGACCATGGTCATCCTTGGGTCAAATTTCGGATCCCATGGAGCCACATGGGAATAATAATGACACTTTATATTAATTAATTTAAGGTAAAGACAAAAATGACATAAAAAATATCATTTAGTAAATAAATTTTTACATGGATTTATAGAAGTTATTTTTTTTACTATAAATATTATTTGGAAATCAAAAAATATTTCCTACATAATGGTATTTTTTTAAATAAATTTTCGACATAAAATTATTAAAATATTTATTACACAATAATGAGGAAATATTTTCCTCATTAATTAATGATTTAAAAAAATATGATTATAAATAATAAAAAAATAACCAAAACCAGTACCGTTTTTATATTATTATTTTATTTCAACCATGAGTCATCTTAACATTAATATTAACCAATATTTGGCCTTTGGAACCCGAAAATGAGGTCATAATAAAATAATTGTTTCAAACTTTCCTAAAGAGCCCCTCATCCCCCTTAAAAAAGCTATCACTTCTAATGAATTTATCACACTTTTCAAGCCTTTGAATCATGAATCCTCTAATAAAATAATCTCCCAAGATCCATCTCTTCATCATAGAATCCTTACCTTAGGTAGAAAACAATTCAAGAAACCCATTTTATTCAAACTAATGGGAGTTACATGATTAAATGGGAACATCTTCTCTTAAGTTATTTGGTATTATTTTACATATCCCACCCCTAAAAACTCATTTCACATTATTTTATTAAAAAACAGTATCCAAAATATACTAGGATGTTGTTATGTGAAGTATTCTAACTACACTTACACACACCTCCATCTAATGGGTAAAGAACATAATGTTTTTGTGGATGGAAAACTAACACCTCACAAAATGATGATTGTTCAATTAACTCCTTCTACCTCTAATGGTTTCCATTATGATAGAAATGTATTTATATAGGATATATATTATGTTAATTTTTTTTATGTTTCTATATTTTACATTTATATCATACCTTCATGGTTTCCATAATGGGTAATCGCGATAATTTCATTTTAGGAAGTGCAGACTACCGCACCTTCAAAGTGATGTGACTCATTAATGCCATATATGGGATGTATAAAGGATGGATATAATGATATTATATATGATATTATACTGTAATTATAATATACCTATTTATAATTAAATTTTCATTCCATTAAATATTAAATAGAAACGAAATTAGCGTTCATGCGTACGTGCGGCTAACCGTCTCCATGAACGGTGAATTTCATTTATTATATCCAAATGTTATGTAATAATATAAATACAAGTATATACTTGTTATATATGATATATATGATATATACATCATTAATATAATTTTATAGATAATGGAGTATTGACCACATTGACAAATTGTTTTTTTAACAAATTAATTTTTAACTCGAATTCTCAACATCGACAAAATGTCTGATATGAACTAAAATAATTAACAAACATTAATTGAAAGGTAATAAGTGATTTAAAAGAAATGAAAAACATTAAAAATATTTTTAATCAAGTAGAAATTAACATAAGTTTATTATTCAGGAATAACAACGAACATATGAGTCACGTTGGGTACGAGTTAAGGGATTTCTTATCTCACTTTTTATTCCGGGAGATTTCTATTGTTCACCACTCATTTATTGCATGTGATGTATTGTGTATTTCTATTTGATATATATTATCATGTTTCTATTTATATTCATGTTATTTAGTGATTCATTTGGTGGTTAATAATGTTTTCTCATATGAATCGATTGATTTCAACATGGTAAGGGTTTTTTCTTCTGTTCTCATTTTTATCCAATTTCCTTTATATTGTTATGCAATTTTAATTTCAATTATAAATGTTTTATATTTTTTATCACCTCCCATATACTTCCCTATTTATGTTTTAATTATGGGAGACCACTTTCTCTTTCATTAAATTCCTCCCACCTACACTCGTTACTATGCCAAAATTCTGAAGGGAATTTCTTTCTCCTCATTTACATTCAAGAAATCTTTTTGTATCATGAATCTAAATTAAATTACATTTGTTGGAAATATATCTAAATGAACCCTCTTACTATCCATGTCATGTAAATATTATTAGAAACCATTTCTCTCTCATAAACCATTTTTATGAGTTCATATGTCACGTCGTTATGCTACTGAAATTACACTGCGTTTTTCCAAGAAAAAGTCATTGTGTAGGGAATACCATTTCCATTTCTCTAACATGGGTATTCACCCTTATGCACATTTAAGTATTGTATGAAGAGTTTCAATTATTTATTCCACTTTAGTTAATGGAGGAATAAATAATTATATTGAATGACTCAATGTTTTATGATCCATGTGGCACACTTATGCATGAAATGAAATGTTTAAGAAGGGTGCGCCCAGATAGAACTCTAATGCATTAGGTAATGTATAGTATCATGATACATTATGTGAAATGGGTGTTTAATCATGATAATACAAGTGAATCAATGGTTTTCTCATACTTCATGTGCAATGATGGTTTAATCATGCTCTATGTGCAATGAGCCTTGGTTCATGCTAATTTAACGTTAAGTGTTGTTGCCACATTTCCATGATCTGATTATCATGATTTATCATGCCTTTATGTTTATGATTCCCTTGTACTGTATTGAGATTCCTATTTTCTAACATGTATTGTATTCCTCATGTTTTTCCATGTTTATTCCCTTACTGGGATTTATATCTCACCCTTTTCTTATGCATGTTCTCCAGTTATCCCATGTAATGATAAGTATGAGAGAATGTAGTGGTCATGTAAAGAATGATTTCAATAAAGATGTTGTTTTTTCATTTTTTAAGTTCTTATGTAATGATCCTAATACCTAAAGACACTAAACCATTCAATCTTCTATTTTGTATCAATTGAAGTTTATGTAATAAATTATGTTTAATTGTGTAATAAAATATCAGGGTTGTCATACTCAATTCATGAAGCTCTATAGGAGCCATCCAATTTGATGATACAAATATCTGTGTCGTCCAATGGTATAGGTCAATGTTGAAGTTCACATCACTGTGAGGAGGTATTTATAGAACATATTTTGGAATTTTATCCTCATAATCTTCCACTAATGCAGGAATATGAGGATTCATCTCATCCACTACACTGACGGTCATACCAGCCAACTGATTCATGATTATTTTCACCCTCCATAATTCAAGTCCATCTTTTTGTACTTTTGTTTCCCTTTCACCAAATAGGAAAATGTGGTCCCATATCTGTAGAAACACCATAGTGGGCACCTAAAATAGTCTATATGGGAAAGAACTATGGATAACCTGTCTACACCTATAATAAAGTCATAAAGACTTGATGCTACCACAATGATATCCCAAAAAAACTATCACCCCCAAGAGCAAGGGAACATTGTCGGCCCCAGTGTGTGATCGTTTAATCACCTCCCATAGAAGTCTATAAGTGTTGTGATAGAGTGAACAACTCAACTAGAATCTCCATGTCTCAAAAAAGGGTCATTGAGAGAAAAGAGTGACCAGTACCCATTTCTATCAAAACAGTAACTAGGATGGAAAGGACACATATCTTACCACTAATCATCTTGGGAGTCTCAAGATCATACTCCTTAATCATAGAGAGCTAGAATTACCCCTATACCCCAGTTCCCTGAGCATGAAGATGACCACCTAGTGGTGGTGATGGTAGTTCCTTGAACCTCGATCCACATCCTACTACTCATCCCCCATATCTACCACATCCACCACCTAACAGACTGAATTGTTCCTGAATCCCCCACTTCCTCGTTTGTCCCTTGACTGTCTCATATTCATTCATAAAATTGGTCACATAATCCTTATCCATATGTCCCTAACCAACATACGATTAGCACGACCTATCCTTCAGATTACATGTTATGCCCTATATTGTTCGCACCGCTAATCCCATGTACTGAGGTCGTCCCTTAGATTGTCTGGTCCTCTTGGACTCTTAAATCTGCTATCAACTACCCACTTCAAAATACTCAACTACCAGGCGCTCGATGGTATCTCCCACAACTGGATCCTACCCTACAAGAAAGCTCTCTATTAGTAGAGCTCGCTCGAGTACCCCTTCATTCATTATGATGCTAATGCATATCATCGACCCCTGATATTCATGAATAGACATTTCTTGAGGGTACATGCCCTGAATAATGGGTCATGCACCATGTCTATTGAGTAGGTAGAATGATCTGTGAATATTGTGGAGTACTCCGCCATAGTCTAGCTACCATGATGAAGATGTAGGATCTCTTGTATATGCATAGAGTATAACATCACTGGAATGAAATCTCCCTAAAGATATTCTCATTGTCTATCCAGGAGACGATCACCTCCTTGTGTGTCTGGATCGTCAATATCCACCGTCGCCCTACTACGACCTACTGAAGACTCACATCTGGTACCACTATCTTATCAAGATGAATCCTCATTAGTCATACAACTCACATCACTACCTATAACCAGTACATAGATACCAAATGATCCATCTCTCCTAGGAACCCGTGAGGTTGTTGTCTCTAGTGCTCATGCAATGCACTTACCATATGTGCAACCTATACCGGTAACACTGGTAGGAACTGTCGCTCTATTAGTGGTTGTATTGATGGTAAAAAAACAAGAGTTTTTATCTATAGTAACAATACTTATATTGTTTCCTCGTTACTCAAAAATCTATCCTCGTGGTCCCACAATGGAATTCTGGATGGTTGACTGTGTGGAAGCATCCAAAATCAGAACATGATGTACAACGATCAATAGAGTATAATTGGTGAGAAAACTGATAGATATAATATTTTAAACATTTTTATGGATTTCAATTCTTTTAATCATTCCAGATAATTTATTTGAGAATATATGAATCAATTTTGGATTTAGGATGTGTTTTGATCAAAATGGTGAAAACGCATAATTCTGGATTTTAGAGAGATTTTTAAATCAAGTGTATTTTAGTCATTTCATGAAACGTATATATCCAAATTTTGTGATTAATTTTATTTATAATTCTTATTATATGTCCATCAACTTTGTCTTCTAGACCAGGTGCTGATTCGGCCACCTAAAGGGACTAAAAATGTATTGAAGTTAGAAATTCTTTCGGGCAAACAATGTAGACCCCACCACTATAATGAAACCCATACTCGGCCTAAACACATCCAAATGAGGTTTTTCCACATGGGACAGAATGAGGATAGATACTAACATCTCTAGAACAAATTTGGTAATGTTTTAAAGTTATTCACGAAGCTATTAAATAACATACCGTTCGATGAGCCTTCCTGAAATCTTCGTTCAAAAACAGAAACCGCCATTGAGAAATTCATAACTCCTTCATCCTGTGTCCAAAGGAGCTGAAATTTGGAAGGTTAACGAACAACATCTATATGAAAAACATTGAATAAGGGTCCCATCATGAGACTGTCACTTAATAGTTCAATAATGCGCATGCTTTTGGAGAATATAATTCTACATATAAAAGGTGGCCCTCACCTCCTTCCCAAATCATCCCATTCTCCATTCAATTCCTTCAAAGAACCAAGGAGGAGATCTCCACTAAGGGATGCCAGCCGCAATTATTCCCCATTTCATTTTTATTTATTTATGTTCATTATTTTTATTATATTTCTCAATTGTAATTTAGATTTTCAAAAAATTCATGCATTGTTTTTATTTTTGTGTCCACCCATCCACCATCATTTTTTCCTCTCATCTTACCATTGTGAACTATAATACTCATGATCATGAGTAACTAATATGAGGAATATCCCAAGGGATTAATCAGGTTCTTCAACCAAAGATGATTTTCTTAATATTCATTGAGTTAATTCTAAGGATGATTTATAATGTGTGTAATCTCATCGTGGTTGTCTAATGATTAACTTATTAATCTACAACCATTTTCCCTCGAGTGAGTAAGTGGATGGAGGGTGTGCTTGGTGATCAATAAGTTGACCTTTCATTCAAAATCAGGGTATAATAAGGTGTTCACACTTACAATGGAGTGTGTTCACTAAGAATATTTGAAGATGGCCAATGAAGGTGCTCCTTGAAAGTTATCTCGGGAGAACATCCTTTCTTCCCTAATTACATTCTGTTTAGCATTTCATGGTAATTTAGAAATAAATATTAGTTTCCTCTAATTTATGAATTGAATTTTTTTTATTAAATTCTATTTCTTTCATAAAATATATATATAAATAAGTAATTTAGGTTAATTATACTATGTAGGTGAACGAACAGAGAAATATCCTCAAGTGAGATGAGCCACATTAGCCTTTATGTTGCACTAGAAAAACCTAAAAATACGCTTTTTTCTACTCCCTACGATAGGCGTGCATCAAAACTGGCACTGTTTCTAGGGATCCAATCAGTAGAATAATTTTTTTCTATTTTCAAATTTTATATATAGTTTCATTTAATAAAACATAAAAAATCGAATAAAAGGATAAAATTTCCATTATGTATCTAGACTACAATTACTATGAATGGGATTACTACTCACAATTGAAAAAACAACAAGAGGAAGATACTTTAGAGTACAATAGAGATCAATTTAGTGAACATAATGACTCTATATAAGGACTAAATTTTCAAATATAAAGGCTAACAAAATATGTCCATACTACCCAAGAGAAACCTGACCTTGAGTTGGAGCAAGAACCAAAGGTAGTGGTGGAAGAAATTTCACCACTGATCATTGAAATTAATGAAATAGAGGAGCTACATGGGAGAGATCAATAAGAACTAGATTTATTTTGGAATGATTGTGAAAAACTAATTGATCTCCAAAAGTATTGCAAATAAGAAGTTATAGCAGCACTGAAGGAAGAAACCACCAATGTGGTGGAATTTGATGTAATCATGGAGGAGCCCAACTAACTACCTCCATCCAGTGAAGATCAACTCCAAAAGGAACATTCAATTGAAGAGGATATTAATGTCGAACCAACATAGGGAGATGATACATTCGTAAACTTAAATTCATTATAAAAATTTGATACGCATTTGATTTTCTCTTCTAATTATATTGAATTTTCAGATTCGGTAAACTCAATCTATGCCTTGGAGGATGATTTGGAAAACGATGCATGTATTGAGGATCTCCTGGAGCTCCCTACCTGAATGGCCCGAAGGCCTTATTTTTTTTGTTTTATTATGGATAATCCCCTTTTTAAGGGTTGAAGGAGAACCTGTACAAGACCCATAGGCCCAAGGCCTAGGGCCTGACAAATCTACAATACATGACCTGAAGGACCAAGGGCATACCATACCCAATACATGACCCGTAGGACCATCCCACTTGAACTTCCACTCCCCAACTTTCTATGTCATTGATCTCCTAGCACCCCACCTTGTATTTCTGATCGGATTTCATTTCCTCGTACAATGTTGCATGGTGTCTGGTCATGATGGAGGCTGTCATACCCTCTCATTCTTCCAATTCAGTTTGCTCTGCATCTGGTGGTGTTAATCTTGTTTCTCTAATCTTCTTCTGGTTCATGTTCTGTGTGATATAGGCTACTCCATGGTCTACGTGACCCAATGACCCTGTGGTATGAAGGCCTTTGATGACCCTAAGGCCCTGGACACCTGTAGGCCCAAAACAGTGGCCCAGAGTCCCAAATTTGGTGAATAGTTCCGGTTACTACAATACCGAATAGTAACGGGATAGTAACTGCTACATTAATTCTATAGTAACTGCTCCAGTACTACCACAATACTACTTTAGTACCTCGGAAATTCTCCTCCTCCCGGTTTTGAACCCGAGTCTCTTGGATGCCAAGAAAAAACCCTTACCACTCGGGTATGGGCTTGGTGCCTGGAGATCCTTGAATTTATTGAATATCTTGTGGAAGATCCCCATCATGAAGAGATTTATGTTTTTAAGCCTGATGAGAGGACAAAGCCCCCATGAAGCCAGAACTGGATCAAAAATATAGTTGAAAAAGTAGCAAAAAAAGACGAGGAGGTTCCCTACTTCATCCTAGCACCTCCATGCAAGTTGTACCACATTGTGGAGGTGGTGGCTCTGGTATACTCAATCCATGGAGTCCTCCCAAATAAGAAGAAAGAATTAAAATCTTGTAAGATCCAGATGTTATGGTTCAAATCAAAGAAGCTTCATCCCCCGAAAAATTATTGGAAAAAGCTGGTACTGCCCTCTAGAGGGGGTAAAATATTCTAGGTCCCACTTTGGGTATCATACCAAGATTTATCATTACATTATTTCTAGAAATTTAGACTTGAATTTAGTTTATTAGGAAATAGTTTATCCTATGGCCCCTGCCTATTTTTTTGAGCATAAATGATATGATACTTATGCTTAATTGAGTTATTATCTTTTATAGGTTCTAATGGTGGAAGGAATCCCCATACAATGAAGGCGAATGACTATGTTTCGTGGAGAGAAGGGAGTTCATTTTTAGTGATTTATATAATATACTCTCTACATTTTTGTCCACAACTTGTTTTGATCTTTAATAATAAAATTTCATGCCAACACATGAATTCATGTTTTACTCAACTTTTATTGGAGACATGGGTTTCTTAGGAACCAAGTGATGCCATGTTTTACATTTTAATGTTTAGATGATTAAATTATTGAAATGGATAATACAATTTTTAAATATGAAGCATAGATATTTAAATGATGACTCATGATTTGATGAAATTAATATATTCATGTAAATGATAATTCCCTAGCATCTTTTATGCTTTGAATTTTAGAATTTCATTTCAATTGATTTATTTTTATTGATCTTTCCATGATTTATTTTCTAATATTATATGTCTAATTCCTGATAGGATTTATAGACCAAGTACTTTCTATTTATACTGGAGAATAATTCATGAGTGATCAAGGAACATGTCACCGACAAGAACTTGCATTTGATCTTGTCAAAGTTATGACTATGCAAAAACATAGTTAAAATGATTGAGGCACCCTTTTGAAAATCCTTTATCTTTATAGACCACCTTTACATCAGTTCTTCTTTTATCTCATAGAGACCATGAATGACCTTTATAAGGATGATCCATGTTTCAATCTATTTCAACCCATTCCTACCATACTCTTGGTATTTTCATGATATTTTAAAGATATAGTGTGTGGGTGAAGGGATTCATGATAAAAGGGATGATTTACATTGTAAGGAAAAAGTGTGGGGGTGCTAATGTGGGAATTTTAAAAGTTTGTGTCATCATTCATTATACTCTATTGTTTTCCCCTCATCAATAAAAAAAATAAAATGAAAATGAAAAAAACAATAACAAAACAGTTATGATTTAGAATAACCAAAAATCCCCATTTTCCAGACTGACGATCTTCTAAAAGTATGTTGTTAGGTGATGTATGTGAGGTTCTATATATTCATATATTATGAAAAAAAGAATAAAAAAAGAACAAAATTTAAAAAAAATCAAGAGGGTGCATTAATCATTCATTACATTTTACTTTGAGCATGACCTTACTTTGAGTTTTGGGGGAAGTCGGTGTTGGTACATTAAAGAGGAGAATTTCATTACACTTTTTGATATCAAGCATTGTGATTAAGAGATAATACACCTCCTTGAGCCTTAATTTTTAAGACATAAAATCCTACCAACCTTATTCCATAGAGTCATTTGAACCTTTATTAAAAAGTCCTCATTATTTTATGTTGCTTTTGTCATTAAAATGTGAAGAATGTAGCTCTTTTAAAAACATAGGGATAAGGTGCATGTTCTCCTGATATGAGCATAACTCTACATGAATTGTATCATGAGATATTAGTGGAAATATTCGAAGGTGAGGTAAATCATGATGCGGTATGTTTCATAATAATGAATTGAGAATATTGAATGAAAGAAAGAAGAAGTTCCATTTTTCAAATGGGAAAAGTAAAATACATTATTTAATTGTCTCATTGAAAAATTGGAAATTAAATTGATATTTTATGTGGATTTTTTATTTTTTAATTTGACATTATATATTAATATATTTAATTACTTTGGTAGTTGAATATTGGTAACATTGGTGTCCTATGAATTCCATGTTGAGATTTTATACATGAGAACAAGCATAGTTTAATGTGGGGGAATAGATAGAGCTAATATTTTACACAAATTTTTATGCATTTAAATTGTTTTAATAATCCCAAATAATAAATTTGAGCATTTATGAAGCTATTTTGTATTTATTATTTGTTTTGAAAAAAATGGTGAAAACACATAATTCTGGATTTTAGACTAATTTTTACATCAAGTGTATTTTAGACATTTCATGAAAAATATAAATCCAAATTTTGTATTTAATTTTCTTTACAATTCGTATTCTATTTCCTTCAACATTTTATTATGCACTAGGACCAGATTCAGCCATCTAAAAGAACTAAATGTTCATTTAAGTTAGAAATATTTTTCAGGAAGAATGCGTGGACCCCACCACTATAATGGAACCCAAAATCACCCTAAACACATCCAAATGAGGTGTTTCAATTGGGGCTAGCATGAAGATATACACTACCATCTATAAAAAATTAGGGGATGTTTTGAGGTCATTATGGAAGCCATTAAATGACATGATTTTGGAAGAACCTTCTAGGAATATTCGTTCAGAAACAGAAAATGCCAAAGATAAATTCATTACTCCTTTATCTAATGTCCAAAAAAGTTCATATTGGGAGGGTAAACAACCAAAATATTTATGAACGACGTTAATGATGGGGTCCCCTCATGAAACTTCTATTTAATGGGTCAAGAGTATAGAACAATTCAAAGAACGGAATTCTACCTATAAAATAATGTCCTCACCTCCTTCCAAAATCTTCTCAATCTCCATTCCATTCCTTCAATGCACCAAGGAGAAGATCTCCACTGAGGGAGGCCAGCCACAATTCGTCACCATTTAATTTTTATTTATTTATTTTCTTTATTTTTTTTAGTTTTCAATTGTAATTTATATTTTTAATAAAATTCATGCATTGATTTTAATTCTTTGTCCACCCAACCACCATCATTTCTTATTATAATCTTATAATTGTGAACAATAATACTCATGATCAAGAGTAACTAATACTAGGAATATCCCAAGGTATTAATCAGTTTCTTGAACCCAAGACCAAGTTTTTAATATTCTTTGAGTAAATTCTAAGGATAATTTATTGTCCGTGTAATCCTCAATGTGGTTGTCTAAATATTAACTTCTTAATCTACAACCATTTATCCTTGATTGAAGAGGTGGATGGAGGGTGTTCATGGAGATCTCTAAGTAGAAATTTCATACATAACTGGTGTAGATTAAGGTGTTCAAAAATATTATGTTGTGTGTCCACTAAGAATATTTGAAGGTGGCCAATGAATGTGTGCTCTGAAAGTTATCTGTGGAGAACTTATTTCCATCCTTAATTATATTTGTTTAGAATTGCACTGTAATTTAGAATTAAATATTAGTTTATTATGATTTAGGAATTTCATTTATTTTATTATACTCAATTTCTTTCCTAAAATATAAAACAAAAAAAGAAGTAATTTAGGTGAATTAGATTATGTAGGTGAACGAACTGAGAAAGATCCTCCAGTGAGATGACCATGGTCAGCCTCTATGCAGCACTAGGAAAACATAAAAATTCACTTTTTCCATGCCCTATGACAAGCGTCTGTCTAAACCGGTGCCATTTTTTGGGATCCAGTTTGTAGTTTACTTTTTTTTCTATTTTCAAATTTTAAATAGATTTTGATTTAAAAAACCACAAAAAACCACAAAAAAGAGTAAAATTTCCATGATATATACAAACTACAATTACTATGAATGGAATGAATACTCACAAGTGCAACAACAACAAGTGGATGCTACTTTAGAGTACAATAGAGTTCCAGTGAATGAACTAAAAGAGACAAATAAGGACTAATGGTTGAAATAGAAATGCTAACCAAATATTTCCATACTACCAAAGAGAAACCCAACCCTGAGCTGGAGAAAGAACCAAAGGTAGAGGTAGAAGAAATTTCACCACTCATCATTGAAATTAATGAACCAGATGACCTAAATGCGGGATATCAACAAGAACTATATTAATTTTGAATGACTACGAGGAACTACTTGATCTCTCCATGTATTGCAATGAGGAAGATCCAGCAGCACTGAAGGAAGAAAGCACCAGAGTGGTGGAATTTGAAGTAATGATGGAGGATCCCGACTACCTACCACAATCTAGTGCAGATCGACTCTAATAAGAACATTCAATTGGAGAGTATATTATTCCGATCCAAATTAGGGAGAAGATATATTCTTAAACAAAAAATCCATTAATTTTTTTTGAAACTTATTTGTGTATCTCCTCTAATTCTATTGAATTTTTCAGATTTTGGAAACTCATAATATGAATTGTAGGATGATGTGGAAAATGATGCACCTGTTGGGGAATTCCTGGATCTCACTAAAGATATTCAATATCTAGTAGAGGATCCCCATCCCGAAGAGATCCAAGTTTCTGAGCCTGAGGAAATGAGACAAGAGGCTGAAGCCCCCATGAAGCCATCACTGGATGACAAGATGGTTGCACATGATGATACAATAGAAGAGGAGGTTACCTACTTCATCTGACCCCCTCCATACAAGTTATACCACATTTTGAAGGGGAAATATCTGGAATACTCTTTCTATGGATTCCACCTTTATAAGAACAATGAATTTCATGATGGGAAGAGGAACATGTAGTGGTTTAGATCAAAGAAGATTCATCCACCGACATATTATAGATAAAAGCTGGTACTGCCCTCTGGAGGCATTAAAAGATTACAGATCCCACATGGGGGATCATACCAAGATTTATCTTTACATTATTTCTAGTAATTTATATTTGAATTTAGTTTATGAGGAAATAGTTTAGCATGTCGCCCCTCTCTATTTTTTTGTAACATAAATTATATGATACATGTACTTAATTGAGTTTTTATATTTTATAGGTTCATAATAGTGGAAGGAATCCTGAAAAAATGAAGCGTAGGGACTACGTTTAATGGAAAATGGAGTTCACTTTTAGTGTTTTATCTTTTAAACTCTCTACATTTTTTTGTCCACAACGTGTTTTGATCTTTAATCATAAAATTGCATTCCCACACTTGAATTCATGTTTTACTCAACTTATCTAAGAGACATGTGTTTCATAGGAACCCAGTGATTCCATTTATTAGATTTCAATGTTTATAGGATTAAATGATTGAAAAGGATAATTGAATTTTTAAAAATGAATAATATATATTGAAATTATGACTCATGATTTGAAAGAATTAACTGAATCGTGTAAATGAAATTTTCCTACCATCTTTCATGCTTCGAATTTTACGAGCTCAAGTGAATTTATTTTTTATTATTGATCATGCCTTGAGTGATTGTCCAATATCATATGTCTCATTCCTAAAAGGATTTATAGACCAAATACTTCCTATTTATTCTTGAGCATATTTCTTGAGTGATCATGGAACATGTCACCGACCAGAACATTCCTTTGAACTTTTTAAAGCAATGACTATGCAAAAACATATTTAAAATTATTGAGGCACTTTTTGAAAAGCCTTTATCCATAAACACCACCTCTACATCAATCCTTCTTTTATCCCATAGAGACCATGAATTAAATTTATTAGGATGATCTATGTTTCATGCCATTTTAATCCATTCCTACCCTACTCTTGGTATTTGCATGATATTTTAAAGATGAATTGTGGGGATGAAGGGATTCTTGGTAAAAGGGATGGTATACATTATAAGGAAAAAGTGTTTTGGTGCTAATGTGGGAATTTTTAAAAGGTTGTGTAATCATTCTTTGTACTTTATTATTTTTCCCCTCTTTAATAAAAAAGAGAGAATGAAAAAAACAATTAAAAATGGGTTGTGATTTCGAAGAACCAACAATCACCACTTTCCAGACTGACGATCTTCTAATCGTATGTGGTTAGGTGATAGATATAAGGTTTGATCTAATCCTAACTATCGTAAAAAATAACAAAAAAACAAAACATAAAAAATCATCAGGGTGCATTAACCTTTCATTATGCTTTACTTTGAGCATGACCTTGTTTTGAGTTTTGGGGGAAGTGGGGGTTGGTACAATAAAAGGATAATTTCATTACACTTTTTGATATAATGAATTGTGATTAAGAGATAAACCTCCACCATGAGCCTTAATTTTTAAAACATCAAATCCTAACAACCATAAGCCTAAGAGTCTTTTGAACTTTTATTGAAAAGACCTCATAATTTTATGTGCCTTATGTCTTTTCAATGTGAAGAAAGTAGTTCTTTTACAAACATATGGATATGGTGCATGTTCTCATGATATGAGAATAACTCTACTTGAACTGTACCATGATATATGAGAGGAAAAATTCATTTTTGAAGAAAATTAGGATGCATCACTTTTAATAATAATTAATTGAGATGCTTGAGAGAAATAAATAAGATGTTCTATTTTTTCAAAGGGGAAAAGTAAAATACATGATTTAATAGTATCTTTGAAAAAAGGGAAATTAAATTGATATTTCATGTATATTTTCAATGTTTTATTTGACATTGAGAATTATTAAATTTAATTACTTTGGAATTGGAAAATTGGTAACATTTGTGTCCTTTGAATTCCATTTTGAGATTTTATGCTTGAGGACAAGAATAGTTTAAGTGTGGGGGGAATTGATAGATCTAATATTTTCCACATTTTTGTATTCATTTCAATTTTTTTAATCACCCCTAATAATAAATTTGAGATTATATGAATCAATTTTGGATTTGTGATGTGTTTTGAGAAAAATGGTTAAAAACACCTAATTTAGGATTTTAGAGAGATTTTTACATCAAGGGTATTTTATTTATTCCATGAAAAATAAAATTCCATATTTTGTGATTAATTTTTTTATATAATTATGATTTTATTTTCTTCAACATTTTCTACTATACCAGAAGATGATTTGGCCATCTAAAGAGTCTAAAAAATCAATAAAGATGGAAATTGTTTCGGACAGATAGTGTGGATCCCACCACTGTAACAGAACCGAAACTCGGCCTAAAGACATCTAAATGAATATTTCCCACCGAGGATAGAACCAGGATATATACTACCAGCTCTAAAACAAATTTGGTGATGTTCAGAAGTCATTAAGGTGGCCATTAAATAACATATGTTTGGAGAAACCTTCCCGGAAACTTCTTTCTGAAATAGAAGCCTCCAATGAAAAATTCCCAACTATTTTAAACTGAGTCCAAAAGAACTAAAAGTTGGACAGTGAATGGAAAAAATATTTATGAACAACATTCAAGAAGGGGTCCCCTCATGAAATGGAATTCATTTTTTCAATAATACACAATATTTCTGAGAATAGAATTATGCCTATAAAAGGAGAACCTCACCTCCTTCCCATATCATCCCATTCTCCATTCAATTCCTTCAAGGCAGCAATGAGGAGATCTCCAATGAAGGATACTGGCCACAATTTTTCCCCATTTCATTTTTATTTATTTCTTTTCATTATTTTTATTTTATATTTCAATTGTAATTTATATTTTTTAAAACATTTATGCATTGTTTTTATTTCTGAGTCTACTCATCCACGATCATTTATTCTTCTCATCTTACTATTTAGAATTATAATAATCATGATCTAGAGTAACAAATATGATGAATATACTGAGGGATTAATTGGGTTCATAAACCCAAGACCATGTTTTAAATAATATTTGAGTTAATTATAAGGATAATTTATAGTGGATGTATTCCTCACTATGGTTGTCTATAGATTAACTTCCTAATCTACAACCATTTTTCCTTGATTGAGGTGGTGGAGAGAGGGTGTTCTTGGAAATCGCTAAGTATACATTTCATTCATAACTAGGGTAGAATAAGGTGTTCACACATACTATGGAGTGTGTTCACTAAGAATATTTGAAGCTGGACAATGAAGGTGCTCTCTGATAGTTCTCTCAGAAGAACTACCTTTCTTCCCTAATTACATTATGTTGACCATTTCATGGTAATTTAGAATTGAATTTTAGTCTCTTCGGATTTATGAATTTCATTTATTTTATTAAATTCCATTTATTTCATAAAATATAAACCAACAAAAATAAGTAATTTAGGTGAATAAGATTTGTAGGTGAACGAACTGAGAAAGCTCCTTAAGGTTTATCACCCTAGTCAGCTTCTATACTGCACTAAGAAAACATAAAAATATGAATTTTGACATAACCTAGGACAGGAATGCATCATGAACTCTTACTCAAAAAGGTCATGAGAAAAAACTCAATTATTATATGATTCATGCACTATTGATTTCCCATACAACATGTTTTTCATGTACTAGTAAAAAATAAGAATTCAAAGTCCTGGTGTATGGATACGTCAGCTGCAGCACGAATAGTATGTCCCCTAGCCTAAAATCCAAACTCGAAAAACATAACATTGATGCCCAAAAAAGTTAATTGGTGTCCCTATAATACCACTTTATCATGACCCATCCCCTGGGGACCATGCTGTGACTGCCCCAAGCCCGTCTCTTATAAGCTAGAGGATGGAGACTATCACAGAGTAGGCATTTTCCACAAAGGCGAGGCATTTTCTTATAAACATGCACACATGAACTTATCACTAGGAAATGCACTAAAACTAAAAATAATGATTAAAAATATTTAAAATCCCTTAAAGCAACAACTAAGACTAATAGTACAAACTAAAAAGTAAACAAGCCTGAATATCATACCAAATGAAATAGAAAATTAAAAGCTCCTTGATGAAATGTACAACCTCCTTGATTTCATCAGTAGAAAACCATACATATATGGTAGGTATAGTAAGTAGTCTGAATATTGATGAATCATACCTGGTCCTTTAGGTCACCCTAAAGCACCACCTATCACTAGACCACCATGGAATCTGGTAAATATTTCAATAGATTGTACAAGACACGACACTTGTGGGAGAAGCCCATTCCACAGTGTGTAAAACAGTAATTTGTAGGGACACCAATCAAAAAATGTATAATACAAGTTAGACTACTAAAGAGGTACATGAAGTGTAGCCTCTAAGATTTACCACAAAGATTGTAACCATAGTCATCTCACACTATGAGACATATAATTTGAAATCCAGGAATATCAAAATGCACTGAGTCTCAGTCCACATCATTACAGGATACACACTCTAGATCTTCTTGGGAGAATCACTCTATATAACCATAGGAGACACACTCTATATATCTGCACAATACACATTATGTATAACTATAGGAGACACACTCTGTATAGATATAAAATACACACTCTATGTATTCATAGGATACACAATCTGTATAACTATAAGAGACACAGTCTTTATATCCATAATAGACATGCTCGGTATAACCATGGGAGAAACAATTCGTATAGTCTTAAGAGACACTATATTTAAATCCATAAAAGACACACTCCACCTAAAAAAATAGTTACACCTTGTATATTTCTAGGATGCCTGCTCTGTATAACCATAGGAGACACACAATGTACCTTCGCATAGCCAGGCACAAGATTTCACTCTAAGCACAATTGTTCCAAGAGCACCTACTCCGTGATCTAAAAAAAGAATACACCAACATCTATGAAAACTATAGTAAAGTATCTCAAAAGGAACACCAGGTCATGAGGGAACAAATTTCATAAACAAATTCTCAAAAAGAAATTTTTTTTGAGAGTTAAGGGCATTTTAGTAAAAAGGGTATGGTGGGGTCTTTGTCTGGTCCGACCTGGTCGGACTGGCTTGACTTGATCTGACCCACTAGGCTAACCTGGATTGCTGAGCCTAACTCAAAATGGTTGGGGCCATCCAAATGCTAGCCCTCCTACCTAGCCCAGCCCACTAGACTAGGACAATTCGTCCTCCTGGACGTGACTACTAATTCGACCACCCCCCATCAACGCAGGGTAGCCACCATGTGTGACGCGGTGGTCCATCATGTGACCACCCCACCGTCATTTTTGCAGGGACCCGCTGCCATGGTCAAATTGGGACATGACCTCCTATTGTGTCCCCCAAGGCCCTCTATGTGCACCTTTCTTCCACCATTTGGCTGTTGTGCCACATGATTCACTCGTCGGTTAACCCCCCCTCCATCAGTTCTACTTCACGCCATCGCCAATAGCTCTTTCTTATGCCGGCCACCACATATTAAATGGTGGTCCATTCATAAAACATAAAAATTTTTCTGGTTCATCAGATTGTAAACACATATCTTATAGGTAAAAAAAATCCTTTTATCCCTTTGGGGGTCCGTATACCTTCAAAACCTCCCAAAAAATTAATGGAATGGCCATTGGGGTCCATCGATGAAGAACGAATGAACGAAGAAAATAATAAGAACATAAGCACACCTTAAAATGGATATCTTCCTTATTCAATAGACTTGGTCAATTAATTTCAGTAGATTTATAAAAGAATAATTGAAAAATGATCACCAAGATCTATTCCCTTTAATCCATCATTTTAACCATACTGAAAGAATAATTGAACCACTGATCATACTTTTCATTGGTTTGTCTGTGTTTGTCATTAAAATTAATAATGGTGAAATAATTCACACATAAAATAAACCATAACAAGAAAATATGATCAGTCGGAGGGGAGAAGAACGATGTTGCAACACTTTCGTTCTTTGAACTTTGATCCTTGATTTATGACCCATGATCTGTCGTCATTCATCGCCATTCATGGTTTTCCAACAGAAAGAAATCACCCAACTAGCTGTTAAAGTTCACAGGGAAGGATCAATAATCTGAATCCTAAATCCCTGCCAATGGTTAAATATGTGTTTTAGCATTACTGTTTCACTTTAAAATTGTTTCTTTGTCATTGTGTCGTAGAATTTCCATGTTGTCACAAAATGTTAAAAGAGAAATAAATCTAACTGTTTAAGTATAGTATTATTCTTCATTAAAATTTCCAAAAAATGTTTTCTATACTTGACTCGTTCTTCTCAATGTTAGATCATTCCTAATAAATACACACTCCTCTGAATACAATTGTGCCTTCAGATTCTAGTTTTGAGAAATTCAATAAAATTTACTAAAACCAAGAATTCATTATATTTTTAATAAACACGTAAAAAAGTTTGAACATTTATTTAGGGCTCCACAGGCCTCAGAATCATGTGTTGTCTCAGTGCCCAGTATCGAAATAATCGCATATAATATTAAAAAAATACCTATAAAATCTGAGACATTACATGTCATGTGGATACTAATGAAACTAAACGAAGGTGTTCAAATTAGGGATTATCAGTTATTGACTATGGGGAAGCAATTTCCTCAAGAGATCTAGGATCTAGCCATCGGTCCCAGAGTGATGCTCTTTACGCATTCTTGAAATCTCTACAAGTGTGGGAAACTTTGGCTCCATCATTAACTCCATTGTTGGGGTGTAGGAATAATATGTGATCCTATGGTAGTTTTCATGTAACTGTAGTTTTCTACATGTGGCATGAAAATTATTGGAATTTTCCTCATGAAATTTCTGTAGTTGTTTCTTTCAAAAGCAAATCTCTGATTGGTTTTCCATGTGTGGTTAGTCATGGTGATTCAGTTTTGGTTTTGTTTTATGATCTTTTTGAGATGGATGAATCATGTGTAGATGTTCAATCGAGATTGAGATTTTTTTTTGGATGGGGTATCCTTTTTTAGGAACCACCCTACCCCCAATGGTAGGAATGGTTGGCCAGTGTAGGAATGTTTTAGTTTTTGTGGGTAATTATTGGGTTGGTTTTTCCCAGTCATCTCTTAATGGTTGTGAGATCCATTGTAGATATCGTTATGGTCAATTCTAAAGATGATCTCTACTAGTGAGTTTCTATTGGTGGGGAGTCTATCCAGGCCTCCCATGTCAATAATATAGTTTAGTTTATAATCCATCTTGGTAATGGGTGGTTTGGATTAGAGTAATCTAATTTTGAGGTCCATTGGGTCTAGGTATATGTTCATATTTATATGAGTATTCTCAGTGGTCTTGTTCGATGTAAGGATATAGATGTGATAGCTTGTGTTTATCTATCATTTCATGAGAATTAGTTTGTGTTCAATAGTTCATTTAACGTAATAGGAAAGAAATTTTTCTAGTGGTGGTTGAGGTGTTATTGGTTTGGTTTGGTAGATCATGCTATTATGGGAATCCATTGAATTTGGCCGATCAAAATGAATATTTTGGGGCTTTATGGAGAAGAAATCCTTATGGTATGAATGTTTTCCACACCCGTATTTTTATTTTTATCCTATGTTCTATTTTAACATTTAGAAATTTGGTTTCCTCTTGTGATTCATGTGTTTCGTGACTTTTTTTGGGATGATACATTATTTTATTGGTCCCATGTTAATTCATTAGTTTCTAAATGTCTTTTTGGTTAATTTTTTTGGATTTTGACTTGATAGAATGTGGGGAAATATAGGAACACTATTAGAGGAATCCATGTATCATGCTCCATGAAATAGTTTTAGGTGTCAGATACCCTTGGACAGGGTCATATGAACCCACTTTTTTAGATAAATTGCTTGGAATTCATGTCCAGGGTTCGTCTATTTTGGATAGAACCATGTTTTATAGTAAGAGAATGGTTTAAAAAACCATATGTCCAAACAACAAAACTTTCCAGGTTGTCCGGTAATGGGAATATGGTTGGCACAAGGTCTAGTAAACCTTGTATCCTAACAGTTAATAATGAACAAGTGATTTGGAATGTGATTTTACGTTTATACCATCATGAGATTTTAATCCCGAAACTCCACCTCTCTTCATTCCCAATGTAACACCCCGGCCCCAGTTACCCAGAGTCGGTGCATTATTACATAACATTGGCATGATCACAAGAAAGATCAAATCTCGAAAGACCGATTGGTTTAGTATCCTCGGAAACACTAGATATATTCATAAGTTTTACATTACATCATAAAATGAAAAACTACTACAACAACAAAATGTATCCATAATCCACACTCATATCCCCACATAATATCCCTGCAGGTCATTCATAACTTACTTCTTCACTTCCTGGGAAAAATAAAACATATAAAAGGGGTGAGCTCAAATGCCCAGTAAGGATAACAATATAGCGGAAACTTCCATAAATAAGAATAAACATTTAAGGCAATGTATAACTAAAACAAAAGCCTTTCAAACATGAACTTTCAACATGGTATGGCATTAATAAAATGAAATAATGCCATTTACTTATTCACATGGATATTCTACTAATCGAATAATAACATGCAAAAATCAATAACCACTTTCATAATGTTGGAATGCATAATGTCAGACTATCATAACCACATAGTCAAGGCCTCGTGCAAAGACTACAAATAAGATTTTGTCAAAGCCTTGTGCCAGGACACTAGTTTGTCTCATGAGACCTACTGATGCATCGAGGAGCTATAGCGGGCTCCACCCGTCACATATTAAGTCCAATGCATTCCCATATGAAAAGGTTTAAACATAACATAAACATTCGTATTAAAACTAGCATACAAAATGTCAATACTTTCACCATAAACTATGAATGGTATAAAAATAGCACATCCACAGTCAAACATATCACAAAACATTCAATACAATATAGAAGTTTTGTATCATAATAAATCAACTTCAAATAATCTTAAAATCCATCAATGGATGTTGACATAGATGAAATCAAAATTCTTTTAAAAGAAATATTTACTTTTATTTTGAAATCATTTAAGATCCATATAAAATAAAACATTTTCTTTGAAAATAATCTTATAAGCTTGTAAGGGAAGCTTCGAATATTTTATAACGGCGAAAAATAGCCGCACCAGCTGTATAAGTTAAAAAAACATTCTTACCTTAATTCTGTCAAAAAGGTTTAAAAGGACCTTGTTTTGAAAACGACGGAAAGATTCCTCTTATAAAAATTCATACAAGGGTATAAATGACTTTAACCCATATTCTTGTAAAGAATAAATATGTTTTGAAATACATTTCTAAGAAACATGGATGTGAATGATAAAGAAATCCCAGTAGATTATTACATATAAACAACCTCGGATAATGAAGAGATTGTGAAATAACCCTTACCTTGTACTTTTCCTTGGTTGGGGTAGGTTAACCTCTTGTATAATGGTGAAATAATTTTTATTAAATTATACAAGAATCATATACATTAATATGATATCATATATTATCTTTTAATATTGATTTGATAATAATATCTTAGTATTATCGTTGTTTCGGGTGTTAACTTACTTGTTTTCTTTTATATGTTTTGTTACGTAAGCCATGTTTGTTGTATCTTATTCATATCCAGAATGATATCAAGTCCTTAAACATCATTTTTAAATCATTAAATGATAATTATATTTGAATGGATACGATGGAGAATGAATCTCATCGCGTTCGTGGAGACGGTAGTCCGTACGTACGCACGAGTGACAATATCATTCTTTTGATATTAAAATAATATATAAATGGATGGTATATCATATATACAGAATAATTAACATGTTATATTTATTATTTACATGAGTTACACATCATTATTATACCCATCCAAAATAATAATATATTGAATAACAATTACACCACGACGTGGAGACGGTAAGCCGTACGTGTGCACGTATGGTGACATGTTATTCAAAGGGTGGATAGAATAATGAATATGGTTGTAAAATATTTATAATAACATCACAGTATATGTGAGATACTGGAGTTATTATTTTAGAATGGTAAGAACAAAGAAAGAAGAAGTGGAAGAAGAAAGGAACTTGAAAAGGGGTGGTGAAAAAACATTACATCTTCTTCGGGTTCTTCATTTTGATTTGATCAAAAGGGCTCCTTAGGTTGGCTTTATGATCAAACTAAGGCCTCTAGGTTGTAGTGAGGGATGTTTGGAGAGTATTAGGGCAGATTTTGGCCGAACCAAAAGGCTTTGAAGGTGTGAATAAATGAGAAGGAGGAGTGCCCTTTTATAAGAGGGGTGAGGGGCACCTTTGGAAAAGCTAGAAATATTAATTTATAATAAATTCATATTCGGTTTCTAATGGCTCCAAAGTTGATTACTCAAAGTTTAAGGTGGGGTAGGTCTAAAACCACTCAACCAATAGAATTTATACAGGTTTGGGTACTTATAATAACCTTATATTTAAGTATTAACTCTAAGTTAATTAGTTTCACTTTTACAATGTCTCTTTGTATTTTTATATAATATGGTTAATAAACTTACTATATACATCCAAGAGACCCCCAAGTGGTCCATTAATGATTAACCTATCATGATATAAGTCTCTTGGCCGAACCTTAGATTTTTAGGAATTTAATATCAATTAATAATATAATATTTGTTTTAAGAACTCTTTTATGTCAATTTTGACACTATTCAATAGTTGATTTTTGTGAAACTCATAACAGATTGATTACTTCGAACAAAGTCAATTAAATCAATCCTAATATATCATATTATCCTATAAAATTAGTTTAATTCATTAAAAGTTTCATATTATTTTTATTTGGGTATTTATAATATCAATTATTTTAATTTTTCACTATTATAGTAATTACTGCATCATCATTATGTCATAAATAAAATAAATTATTTAATGTCTAAAAATTATAAATAAAATATAATTATGTATTAAATCGTTTTATCTTTCTAATGAATATTTATAATCTAAAATCCAACATATATATCGTTATGTAATAATTGTTTTTCTAAAAGATATATGCTTGTGTCATTTTTGTATTCATTTTAACTTAATTAAAATAAAGTGTCATTATCACTTACAAGTGGATCCATGGGGTCCCAAAATCGACCCAAAGATGTACAGGGTCGACCATGTATCAAACAATAGGGTTAAGACACGTTTTAAGGTAATTTAGTATTATTATAATATTATTTTTTAACCCTTATTTACCGGATTTACCCTTAACCATGGTAAATAAAATATTTACCACAGTAATTATTCAAAATGTCTAAAAATAAAAGTTACCTATTTACACAATTTGAACATCCTGATTCCAAATATGGAATCTATTTTCCTAAATTCAAAACACAGAAGTGGAAGAAATTAATTTAAAATCAATTCCCGTTGTCAAAACAAAAAGCGTGTTTTTAAGAGATAATAACTATCAAAAGATTGACACTTGTTTATGTTCGGTTTAATTGTAAAATTATGTCCAATGACCAACATTATATTAAATGGTAAAAATATATTCTAAATATACTTTAAAACTACTAAAATTCATAATTTATTACAATTAATTATTTTTATTAAAAAAGTTGTTTTTAATTAAAATTTAGTAATTTTCACTATTCATCAAAATATGAAAGTTATCCGAAAAGTACCAAAATTTCACCTTAGTCTAAATTAGATATTCTGAATCCAAAAATGAAGTCCATTTTGAAATATAAAATATATATAATTTTAAAAAGTAGGTATTACAATTCATAACGGCTAGTTTGATTGGTTGTTAGAACTCAGTGTTGCGTACAACACACGCTATCGCATTATTCAATGAGAAGCATACCGTAGAAGCTTGGGGTGTTACATTCTCCCCTCCTTCAAATAATTTTGTCCTCGAAATTTCTAAAATACTATCGCATGAAAAGACTCAGGTGGTTCTTCATCATAAATTCCTTGGGTTCCCACGTTGCCTCTTCCATCTTATGGTTTCTCCACAAAACTTTTACCCGACGCGTCGTCCGGTTTCTCAGTACTTGTTCTCTTGTATCAAGAATCTTGACGGGCTCTTCACAATAGGAATGATCGGGTTCCAGTTCTAATTCCTCATAGGTGAGTACATGCGTTGGGTCAGGCATGTATTTCCTCAACAAAGATACGTGGAACACATCGTGAACTTTAGAGAGACTTGGCGGCATTGCCAATCGGTAAGCTACAACCCCAATTCGTTCTAGAATTTCGAAGGGTCCGATGTACCTGGGACTCAATTTACCTTTCTTACCAAAATGTATCACTCCCTTCCACGGAGATACCTTCTGGAAAACATGATCACCGACTTGAAATTCCAAATCCTTCCTTCGATTATCGGCATAGCTCTTCTGCCTACTTTGAGCTGCTTTGATGTGATTTTGGATTACTTTCACCTTTTTCACCATTTCCTCCACCAGTTCTGGGCCTACATGTTTTCTTTCACCAACGTTATCCCAACAGGTTGGTGTACGACATCTCTTTCTGTATAACGCTTCATATGGTGCCATCTGAATACTCGAATGGAAGCTATTGTTATAGGAAAATTCTACCAGTGGTAAATATTGATCCCACATACCCTGAAAGTCAAGTGAGAAAGATCTCAACATGTCTTCTAAGGTTTTAATAGTCTGTTCTGATTGTCCGTCTGTCTGAGGGTGGTAAGCAGTGCTCAAATGATGTTTCGTATCCAGGGATTTCTGAAGACTTTTCCAGAATCTTGAAGTAAAACAGGGATCACGATCAGAAACAATCGATAGGGGTACTCAATGAAGTCTCACAACTTCATTAATATATAGTCTTGCTAGACGTTCTAGGGGTAGATCTTCTCTTATAGCAAGAAAATGTGCTGACTTGGTAAGACGATCAAAAATAACCCATATTGCATCGTTCCTTCTAGGAGTCTTTGGTAGC
The DNA here is from genome assembly GCA_963277665.1 of Viscum album. Lineage (NCBI taxonomy): Eukaryota > Viridiplantae > Streptophyta > Magnoliopsida > Santalales > Viscaceae > Viscum > Viscum album. The sequence goes on along the minus strand of OY728165.1, from coordinate 163,479,334 downwards.
CCCATGACAAAGTCCATCGTAATATTGTCCCATTTCCACTCCGGTATGGGAAGAGGTTGCATGATTCCTCCAGGCTGTTGCCTTCCAGCTTTCACTTGTTGACAAACCATACATCTTGACACAAAATCAGCAATCTCCCTCTTCATGTTGTCCCACCAAAAATGTTCCTTCAAATCTCTATACATTTTTGTACTCCCAGGGTGTATAGAGAAATTGGAACTATGAGCATCATCCAGCAATTCCCTTTTTAGATCAGGTAAATCGGGAACACAAAGTCTCTTCCCGAATTTCAAAATTCCATCTTCATACACAAAGTCTCTCAATCTCCCATCATTCATAGCTTTAATCTTCTTTTGGAATTATTCATCATCGGTCTGAGAACTCTTAATCCTTTCTAGTAAAGATGGTTTAGCAACCATTTGAAAAAGCATTGATATTTCACCTTCCCTGGTTATTCCCATGTCCATCTTCACTAGATCCATGAAAATTGGATCCCTTTCAATTCTCATATTGTTCAAAACTCCATGGAATTTTCTACTCAAAGCATCTGCCACCTTGTTTGCCTTCCCCGGGTGGTAGTGTATCGTACAATCATAATCCTTGAGTAATTCACTCCATCTCCTTTGCCTCATGTTGAGTTCTTTTTGTGAGAAAATATACTTCAAACTCTTGTGATCAGTATAAATCTCACATTTTTCTCCATAGAGGTAGTGCCTCCAAATCTTCAAAGCAAAGATCACAGCTGCTAACTCGAGATCACGAGTAGGATAGTTTTGTTCATGAATTTTCAACTGTCGTGATGGATAGGCAATAACTCTATCATTCTGCATAAGGACACAACCATGTCCTTTCTTCGATGCATCACTATAAATAACGAACCCATCATTCCCCGATGGTAGAGTCAATATAGGAGCATTGACTAATCTTTTCTTCAGTTCTTCAAAACATTCTTCACACTCTTTTGTCCAAAAAAATTTAACCCCATTACGTGTGAGCTTCGTTAATGGGTTAGCCAATCGGGAAAAATTCTGGACGAAACGTCGATAATAACCTGCCAAACCAATAAAACTATGTACCTCAGTTATACTCGTAGGTGCTATCCATTCTTGGATTGCCTTGGTCTTAGAAGGATCAACAGAGATTCCATATTTAGAAACAATATGGCCAATAAAATAAATCTCATGAAGCCAGAATTCACACTTGATAAACTTCCCATATAATTCATGCCTCCTCAGAGTCTTCAAGATAATGCGCAAGGGTTTTTCATGATCTTCGTAGGTTTTGGACTATACCAAGATATCATCAATAAATACCACCACAAATTCATCGAGATACTCCTTGAAAACTCTATTCATCAGATCCATGAATGCAGAGGGTGCATTAGTCAATCCAAACGGCATTACAGTAAACTCGTAATGCCCGTACCTGGTTCGAAATGCTGTCTTCGGAATGTCTTCCTTCTTCACACACATCTGATGATATCCAGATCGAAGGTCAATCTTTGAAAAGTATTGAGCTCCATGTAGTTGGTCAAATAAATCATCAATATGAGGTAGGGGAGACTTGTTCTTTACCGTTATAGCATTGATCTCCCTGTAGTCGATACATAACCTCATAGATCCATCTTTCTTTTTAACAAAAAGAACATGGGCTCCCCATGGAGAAATACTAGGGCAAATAAATCCCTTATTACTCAATTCCTCTAGTTGTTTCTTTAGTTCGACTAACTCTACAATGACCATTCTATAAGGGGTCTTCGATATAGGCCTTGATCCAAGAATTAAATCAATGGAAAACTCAACTTCTCGTTCTGGAGGATGTCCAGGTAAATCTTCCGGAAATACATCTGCAAATTTTTTCACAACAGGTACATCCTCTATTTGAACATTCCTTTCCTCACCGACAGTTATTTCATTCTCTTCCTCCCCAATAATTGAATTAAGTTAAGCTACTGGGGGTGGATCTAAATAAGAATTAGGTGGTGACGATTCTTCTCTAAAGATAAGGTGTTCCTTATCATTATCATCAAGAATCGTAACCTCTTTCTTCTTACAATAAATCTTCGTATCATAGTCCGAAAGCCAGTCTATACCGAGGATTATGTCAAACTCAATCATAGGTATGAGGATGAGATCAGCAGATAACGAACATTTATGTGCTCTAATGGGGACTGATTCACAAAACATTGTTGCAATGATACTTCCCTTAGGAGTTTTAACTGACAACTACCTTGTTAAATCAAATTGGAAATATCTAATTTTCTTAGCAAACTGGGAAGATATGAAACAATGCGATGATCCAGAATCAAATAATGCATTTGCTAAACTTGAGGAAACCATTAAATTACCTGCCACCACATCTTTCGGAGCTTCTACCTCAGCAGTAGTGATAGCATAAGCCTGGCCTTGATCCCTTGGCCTTTTCCGAGGTAAGTTCTCCAGACGCTTAGGACATGCATTTTTATAGTGCCCCATATCCCTGCAATTATAGCACTGAACGTTGGTAGCTTCCTTCTTCCCCTTGCAATCACGAGCTTGGTGGCCTTTTTCACCACACTTGTAACAGACTCCCATTCCCTTCAAGCAAGTACCAGGGTGTTTCTTCCCGCATTTACCACAAGATGGATATTCAACCTTTCCCTTCTTCCCCTTATTTCCATTCCCAGATTGATCAGTAGGTCTCTTCTTCTCTTGCTTTGCTTTAAAGTCATAAGACTTAGAGATTTCCTTTTCGGTCTTGATAGCACATGAGACAATGTTTTTGTACGATGAAAAGGATTGTGAGACTAATGCTCGACAGAGAAATGGTTTTAACCCATCAAAGAAACGATCAATCTTACTTCATTGGTTACGTATATAATCACCAGTGTACCTTGCTAACCTTGTAAAGTTAGCCTCATACTTTGTGACATTCTCATCCTCCTTCTGTCTCAGACTTAGAAATTGCCTTTCCATATCTGCTCGATGGTCGCGAGGAAAGTATTTTTCTAAAAACAGATCTTTGAACTCCCTCCATTCCATATTTTATACTTCATGATCTTCCTCCGTATTTTGAATCAATGACCACCATTGATCAACATCTCCAGTGAGGCGGTAAACTTCCATGATAACTTTTTCCCTTTCACTGCTCCCCAAAGCCTGAAATATTTTCTCTAGGGAAAATATCCATTGCTCAGCTACTAAGGGATTTGTATTCCCATTGAACGTTGGTGGTTTTTGCCTCATGAATCGATCTAACATTGATCCTCCACGCTGTGGATCAGGGTGCTCAATATGGGTAAGGTTATTATTCATAACCTGAGTAAGTTGTCCCAGTATGGTGATAAGTTGATCGGCACAAGTTGCATCACCAGCCCCACTATAATTATCTTGAGCAGGAGGGTAATCCCTACATGGAGTGCGTGCATTGATACGGTTTCCATTTCTTCCACTAGGCGCCATTTCTAAACAATGGCATAAACTAGATCAGTTTATGAATCAAAATACATAATCCCATACTTATAAAACACTTAACATATATTGAACTATTTATGGACATAATCCATAATCATAAAAATGTTTTCTTTGAGGAATTATATACTCATAAACCCTTCATAATGATTTTTAATGAAAATGAGAGTTATCCTAAGCATATCCCCCGGGAGTGTCGTAACCAAGAGTGCAGCAAGGCCCGTTGTCGTGCACTAGTTCCCGTTCGACTCTATCTCAAAGCGGTGTTTTCGGGTTTTACCCCTAGGTACATCTGTGCCAGAGTCGCCTCTACCTGCTTGTATCCAGACAGGGATGTATTGCTCGGAAAACTCACAAAATCTCTACAATACCAAAATTCTAGGAAGTTCTTCTATACTAATCCTCAAAGTTCATCTTAGGTCTACGTGCTCTAATCAGAATTTATCTAAATCTAGCTTCCAAGGTTTGTACTAAACTTCCTCTGATACCAACTGTAACGCCCTGACCCCAGTTACCCAGAGTCGGTGCATTATTACATAACATTGGCATGATCACAAGAAAGATCAAATCTCGAAAGACCGATTGGTTTAGTAGCCTTGGAAACACTAGATATATTCATAAGTTTTACATTACATCATAAAATGAAAAACTACTACAACAACATAATGTATCCATAATCCACACTCATATCCCCACATAATATCCCTGCAGGTCATTCATAACTTATATCTTCACTTCCTGGGAAAAATAAAACATAGAAAAGGGGTGAGCTCAAATGCCCAGTAAGGATATTAATATAGCGGAAACTTCCATAAATAAGAATAAACATTTAAGGCAATGTATAACTAAAACAAAATCCTTTCAAACATGAACTTTCAACATGGTATGGAATTAATAAAATGAAATAATTCCATTTACTTATTCACATGGATATTCTACTAATCTAATAATCACATGCAAAAATCAATAACCACTTTCATAATGTTGGAATGCATAATGCAAGACTATCATGACCACATAGTCAAGGCCTCGTGCCAAGACTACAAATAATATTTTGTCAAAGCCTTGTGCCAAGACACTAGTTTGTCTCATGAGACCTACCGATGCATCGAGGAGCTATAGAGGGCTCCACCCGTCACATATTAAGTCCAATGCATTCCCATATGAAAAGGTTTAAATATAAAATAAACATTCGTATTAAAACTAGCATATGAAATGTCAATACTTTCACCATAAAATATGAATGGTATAAATATAGCACATCCATATTCAAACATATCACAAAACCTTCAATACAATATAGAAGTTTTGTATCATAATAAATCAACTTCAAATAATCTTAAAATCCATCAAAGGATGTTGACATAGATGAAATCAAAATTCTTTTAAAAGAAATATCTCCTTTTCTTTTGAAATCATTTAAGATCCATATAAAATAAAACATTTTCTTTGAAAATATTCTTATAATCTTGTAAGGGAAGCTTTGAAGATTTTATAACGGCGGAAAATAACCGCACCTTCCGTATAAGTTAAAAAAACATTCTTACCTTAATTCTGTCAAAAAGGTTAAAAAGGACCTTGTTTTGAAAATGACGGAAAGATTCCTCTTATAAAAAGTCATACAAGGGTATAAATGACTTTAACCCATATTCTTTTAAATAATTAATATGTTTTGAAATACATTTCGAAGAAACATGGATGTGGATGATAAAGAAATCCCAGTACATTATTACATATAAACAACCTCGGATAATGAAGAGATTGTGAAATAACCCTTACCTTGTACTTTTCCTTGGTTGGGGTAGGTTAACCTCCTTTATAATGGTGAAATAATTGTTATTAAATTATACAATAATCATATACATTAATATGATATCATATATGATCTTTTAAGATTGATTTGATAATAATATCTTAGTATTATCGTTGTTTCGGGTGTTAACTTACTTGTTTTCTTTTATATGTTTTGTTATGTAAGTCATGTTTGTTGTATCTTATTCATATCCAGAATTATATCATGTCCTTAAACATCATTTTTAAATCATCAAATGATAATTATACTTGAATGGATACGATGGAGAATGAATCTCATCGCGTTCGTGGAGACGGTAGTCCGTACGTACGCACGAGCGACAATATCATTCATTTGATATTAAAATAATATATAAATGGATGGTATATCATATATACAGAATCATTAACATGTTATATTTATTATTTACATGAGTTACACATCATTATTATACCCATCCAAAATAATAATATATTGAGTAACAATTACACCACGACGTGGAGACGGTAAGCCGTACGTACGCACGTATGGTGACATGTTATTCAAAGGGTGGGTAGAATACTGAATATGGTTGTACCATATTTATAATAACATCACATTATATGTGAGATACTGGAGTTATTATTTTAGAATGGTAAGAACAAAGAAAGAAGAAGTGGAAGAAGAAAGTAACTTGAAAAGGGGTGGTGAAAACATTACCTCTTCTTCAGGTTCTTCCTTTTGATTTGATCAAAAGGGCTCCTTAGGTTGGATTTCTGATCAAACTAAGGCCTCTAGGTTGTAGTGAGGGATGTTGGGAGAGTATTTGGGCAGAGTTTTGCCGAACCAAAAGGCTTTGAAGCTGTGAAGAAATGAGAAGGAGGAGTGCCCTTTAATAAGAGGGGCGAGGGGCACCTTTGAAAAAGCTAGAAATATTAATTTATAATAAATTCATATTCGGTTTCTAATGGCTCCAAAGTTGATTATTAAAAGGTTAAGGTGGTGATAGGTCTAAAACCACTCAACCAATAGAATTTAGACAGGTTTTGGTACTTATATTAACCTTATCTTTAAGTATTAACTCTAAGTTAATTAGTTTCACTTTTACAATGTCTCTTTGTATTTTTATATAATATGGTTATTAAACTTACTATATACATCCAAGAGACCCCCAAGTGGTCCATTAATTATTAAACTATCATGATATAAGTCTCTTTGCCTAAACTTAGATTTTAGGAATTTAATATCAATTAATAATATAATATTTTGTTTAAGAACTCTTTTATGTCAATTTTGACACTACTCAATAGTTGATTTTTGTGAAACTCATAAAAGATTGATTACTTCGAAAAAAGTAAATTAAATCAATACTAATACATCATATTATCCTATAAAATTAGTTTAGTTAATTAAAAGTATCATATTATATTTATTTGGGTATTTATAATATCAATTATTTTAATTTTTTACTATTATAGTAATTACTGCATCATCATTGTGTCATAAATAAAATAAATTATTTAATGTCTAAAAATTATAAATAAAATATAATTATGTAGGAAATATTTTTTTTATTTCTAATGAATATTTATAATCTAAAATCCAACATATATATCCCTATGTAACAATTGTTTTTCTAAAAGATATATGCTTGTGTCATTTTTGTATTCATTTTAACTTAATTAAAATAAAGTGTCATTATCACATACAAGTGGATCCATGGGGTCCCAAAATCGACCCAAAGATGTACATGGTCGACCATGTATCAACCAATAGGGTTAAGACACGTTTTAGGGTAATTTAGTATTATTATAATATTATTTTTTAATCCTTATTTACCGGATTTACCGTTAACCATGGTAAATAAAATATTTACCGCAATAATTATTCAAAATGTCTAAAAATAAAAGTTATCTATTTACACAATTTGAACATCCCGATTCCAAATATGGAATCCATTTTCCTAAATTCAAAACACAGAAGTGGCAGAAATTAATTTAAAATCAATTCCCGCTGTCAAAACAAAAAGCGTGTTTTTAAGAGATAATAACTATCGAAAGATTGACACTTGTTTATGTTCGGTTTAATTGTAAAATTATGTCCAATGACCAACATTATATTAAATGGTAAAAATATATTCTAAATATACTTTAAAACTACTAAAATTCATAATTTATCACTATTAATTATTTTGATTAAAAAAGTTGTTTTTAATTAAAATTTAGTAATTTTCACTATTCATCAAAATATGAAAGTTATCCGAAAAGTACCAAAATTTCACCTTAGTATAAATTAGATATTCCGAATCCAAAAATAAAGTCCATTTTGAAATATAAAATATATATAATTTTAAAAAGTAGGTATTAGTATTCATAACGGCTAGTTTGATTGGTTGTTAGAACTCAGTGTTGCGTACAACACACGCTATCACATTATTCAAAGAGAAGCGTACCGTAGAAGCTTGGGGTGTTACACCCGAGTTCATATACCCCAATGTGATTCCATTTTCCTATCTATAACTTCTATACTACAACCATTATTTGATATAGGGTTTCATCAAGGTTTTGGGGTGATTTCTCAAGTTATTATCCTCTTTTATTCTCCCTCTTCATTTTCCTTCCATTTTCAATGGGTTTTCTCTACTCCTATGGCATTGTGGATATATGTATCCCAATGTAATATATTTTAAATTGGGGGTTTTTTGTTTTAAATGTTTCTATTGGTTGTTTTTTCTTCATCTAACATTTTTGAGGTTATTTAGGGTCGGTGTTGTCGAAGAGTCATAAGTATTCAATAGGATAACCCATTTTTACATTCCTTTTAAATATAATAATATCTGGTTTCTTGATTTTCCACACAATCCGTATGTATTTGTTAGTGATGTATGATTTTTAGAATAATTTTTGGACGTGGAAATAAATGATTTAATTATTTTACGAAGTAAATGATAATTTTTTTAAACTTATCACACCATGTTTTTGATAAAAATATTGGTTGTATTTTGAAATTGATTCAGATTTTGGCTATGAAAATTTATTTTTGGCATATATAGTGAATTTTTTGATTAATAATTTTTTTTAGACATGAAGGTGGTGTTTGTTGGTTTATTGAAAAAATTTTAACCTGAGAGGCCAGTGTATAAGAGGTTTATCATTTTTTAAATGTGTTTTTCATTTGAAAATGTGGTCTCGGTTCATAAATGGTATATTTTAAAGGGTTAAGAAATGATAAACGGTGTGATTACTCATTTTTTGAAGGGTTTATTTGGTTATTTTGAAAAAAATTGATTCCTCGAATGGTGTATGACGAATAGTTTTTATTTTTGTGAAATTAGTAATATTGAAAATAGTCATGGGATAATTCTCTTGATTGTGTAATATTGATTATTGTCAATGGCTCATTTTAAGAGGATATCATGTCTTTATATCATTTAGAGGAATTATTTTGTTCATTACGGGGGCTCAGGGGGTTAATTTTGTGTGTGTTTCTTGTATATGATATATGTGCATGTGATTGGCTACTTTTTATGAATTGTTTGTCTCACCCCACTTGAGTCTTGACATGGGAACCCAGCATAGCTTGAAGATTTTCAAAGAATGGTTCTTCCAATAGATTAGAATTTTTTTCTCACATGTGGCCAATGGTAGGGGATATTTTATTTCGTATGAGATAGTTCCCCTTATTCAAACCAGGTAGCATAAAATCAAGGGTGTGGGTGAAATATATTAAATAGGATACGACATGCCTTTGGGATGAGTTAATATGAATATAATGTTCTATATTATTCCATGAAGATCCTAGTTTCTCCTACATTATATTACGATTAGTTTTATATGGTGGATGATGGAGATGCTTGGTTGGTTTCTTACTTGTGTATGCTTATTTTTTCAATTCACTTACTATTGGATCATTGTTTCAGCTCTCTTTGGTAGTGTAATCATTTTTAAAAGTGATGAGTTGTTTATAAAATGAATAAGGGAAACATGTTTTTGAAATTTTTTATACTTCCCTTATCCAATATTAAATGAAAAAAATTTATTTGTCATTGAAAATTTTAACGTATGTTTTTTTAATTAATGTGGATTTAAATTGAAAATGGAAAATTGGATATGTTTAGTTTTAGAGAGGAAAATATGTTGAAAGTGCTTGTATTATATATTATATTTAAAACATGTAAATGATAAATCTTTTATTAAAGGTAACTTCATTGGGAATATATTTGTTCACACACACCTACCACATTTTAATATTTACACATATAATTCTTTATTCTTTTTAGCATTTGTTGTAGGTTGCGGATTGGTTTTGATCACCGTGAGAGGTAGTATGTTTTGGTATATTAGTGTGACCCTCTATGTCACATAGAAGAATTTCCAAAATTAGGTTTAGTTTTGGTTTTATGTATAGTTCTTTGGTTTTCATACTTGATTAAATGATGTTATGTTTGGAAATTTGTATTTATTTATTTTTTGGGGATAATCTATTTATTTCAAAAAATTGGTTTATTTATAATGGTAAAATTTATTCACCTGGATACTCTTTCAATTCCCCACCACATGTTTCCATCCTAATAGGATTAGAAATAACTCTATATCCTTGTCACAGATTATAAGGCCCCAGCCTTAAACCTTACTTAATCTTGAGTTATTACAAGATCACACGTTGAGGATCTTTTCGGGTTTAGAGTTTTAGAGAATTAGATCATAAAACTTGCATTACATTCCACATATAAACAAAGTGGTTACATAAAGATATTATTCTTCATTCCCATCAATGGAAACACATTTAAAATAAAACATGGATTATTTCTTGACACATCCTTGACTCTATCATCTTATCATGTACCTTTCCCTTGACCTGTGAAAAACATTTCAAAAACTTGGGATGAGCATAAAAACTCAGTATGGGTTATAAAAAAAACATGGAAAGGAAACATGAGTTCATATATACATAAGAATGAAATCATACTTTACCCATAAAACATAGGCACTTTAACATACCTCATAAAAACATGAATAAATCATATAAATCATAATACGTAAAGGTAACTTGAGGCATTCATAACATTCTTACGTAGGGAGTAACCCTCTTGGTTACGTTTGGAATAACCATCACAGTATATTCCCTAAAATCTCTTCGGAGAAACCTTAACGTTTCACTCCTTCGCGTTACCCAATGCATTGGAGAGCTATAACGGGCTCACCCGCCCTTAGTTTATCACGGAACCACCCGTCTTCATAATAATGCCCAAGAACCATAACATAATCATATCACATAAAACATGCATAAAGGAAACATAACATTTTCCACCATTCAATCACAAGATATCAATACCACACATTGATATAAAAAAATTATGAAAACCATTTTCAATACCAAAATAAAAGAAAAGTAAAACATGATATTTATTTTTCTTTTAAAAAGAAGGTATGGCTTGTAGAGGAAGCCGAAACTCAAATATCGGTTACGACGGCGGAGAAGTCGTTGTCGCCGCATACGTACGACAAAAACATTCCCTTTTGTCGTTTAGTAAACGCTTCGTATAAAAAAGATTCCTTTTGAGTAAACGTAAAAGTCAAAGGGGTTTATACACCATATGAAAGAAAGTTTTGTATAAAATAAAATATGCCTCAATGAAAGGAGATTGAGACGAAGTCCCATACAAAGATAATTTTTAAAATAAAATAGATACATTATGTGTATTCACTATAAGTACACATAAATAAAGTACAAATACAAGATATGACATAATAATATAATGACATAATTTGAAAGTAGGAGATTAACCCAAAGAATGGAAATTGGGTTAAGAAGTTCCCATACCTCGTATCCGACTTGACCCGACCGTTCTTTAAACTCCTGAATAATAAACTTGAGTTAATCTCTACTTGCTTATGAATCTTTTTCAAGTTCATTATTCCTTTTATACCATGTTATGAACATCATGTAATCATTTAAGTTAATAATGTTCATTTTGTCGGTATTTGGTTCTTAAGTCAAAAATTGACTTCTTATACTTACATGTTGTTAATTTGGTCAAAGGTTCATTATATCCAGAATGGTATTCATTATGTAGATATCATATATGTCATATATATCCAGTACATACATTCATTTATAATATTACATCACATTTAGAGGTAAGAAATGAAATGCACCGTTCATGGAGACGGTAAGCCGTACGTACGCATGAACGCTACTTCCATTTCTATTTCATATTTTCTGGAATGGAATCATAATGATATAAAAGTATATTATAATTCCAGTATAACAACATATATAATATCATTAACTTTATACTTTACACATCCCACATATGGTATTAACGAATCAAATCACTTTTAGGGGGCGGTAGTCCGCACTTCCTAAAATGAAGATATCGTGTTTTACCCATAATGGAAACCATAAAGGTATGCCCAAAATGAAAAAAAACAGAAGCTTAAGGAAAACATAAACATATAATATATCATATATAAAAATAGTGACATCATAATGGCCACCTTTGAAGGTGTTAAATGAGTATTGAACAATCATCGTTTCGGGAGGCAGAATTTCGCCATCCACGGAAACCGTATGTTCTTTAACCATTTGATGTAGTTGTGTGAGAGTGTAGCTCAAATATATCTTATAACAACATCCTAGTATATTGAAGATACTGGTGTTGTTACAAAATAAGTAAATAAAAAGAGTTTAGGGGGTTGGAGAAGCAAAATAAAACAAAAGAGCATGAGAGGATGAATTACCTTAAAAAGTGTAAATCCTTTTGATTTGAGCCTAAAGGCTTCCTTTGAAAGGATTCTGCCCAAGGGGAATCCTCTAGGATGAGGAGGGGGATGTGGAGAGAGCAAATGGGCAGGGGTTGGCCGAGCCAAAGGCTTGAGAGGTGTGTGAAATGAGGTAGAGGTGGGGGCCTTTTATAAGAGGAGAGGAGGGGCACTTTTGGAAAGTAAAGAAATATTAATTTATTTGAAAATGTGTTTCGGTTCTAAAAGGTCCCACATTGATAGAATTCGTGGATAAGGTGATAAGGCTTAGAAATCCACTCATCCAATTTGTTTTTGCCATGTTTAGGTTTTAGATTTTACATTATCTTTCCATTTTATTTTAATCGTTAAATAATGATGTCATCACTGCATCATTATTATGTCGTAAATAATTTAATTTATTTAATGTCTAAAAATTATAAAAAAAATACTATGATATAGGAAATCTCTCTAGATTTCCAATGACTATTTATAATCAAAATTTGGGCTTGTATAACCCCACTTAAAAATTGTTTTCGCAAAACATATTATGTTTGTGTCACTTTCACTTTAACATTTAATAAAAAGTAATTTATGTTATTTCCCAACAAAAGTGGATACATGGGGTCCCCAAGTTAGGCCATGGCTTGTCTTGGTCGGACATGACACAACCAATGAGGTTGGGACATGTGTCTAGGTCATTTTATATTATTAAAGCATTATTTATACATTAAACTACCCTAATTACCACTAATCGCGATTAAGAACTTAATAAGTTACTATTCACCAAAAAATTATTTTAATCTCATTGAACCACATTTTACTTCTTAATGACAACCATGTATGTCGGATTTTCAAAATTCAATACACATCAGTGGTAAAATTTCATTTAACTGAAAAATCAGTTTGCTTGATTACCACTTAGTGGTTTCACTATTCATCAAAAATTGAAGTTTTTCAGAAAATTACCAAAAATTCACTCTAAGCTATATTTGATATTACGAATTCAAAAATGAAGTCTATTTTACAAAATTCAAATCATATAAGTCACATTAATTAATTTAATAATTAATTCCCGCTGCCAGAGCAAATAGCGTGTTTTTACAAAACAATAAGTATCAAAAGATTGACACCAGTTTAAGTCTAATTTCAAATCGAAATTGATTCCAATGACCACCATTGGATAAAATGGTAAAAATATATTCTAATTTCACTTCAAAACCAATTCAAAACATAATCTAATCATATAAATAAATTAGATTAAAAAGTAGTTTTGATGTAAAATGCAGTATTTTTCACTATTCATTTAAAAATGAACATTGTCAGAAAATTACCAAAAATTCACACAAGGTAAATTTTGATGTCCCAATCATAAAGGATAATTTTATTTTGACAAACATAGTTTCTAAAATTGTCAAAATATAGATTCAAAAATGGTTTTCCATCAAAAGGCACTAAAACAATCCTTTAAGAATATTAGTGTATTCCATGCATAAGATTGTATTTATTTTCATTTTAAGCCTCTAAAACACTATCTTTATCATTAATAGACATAGATAAAAATATCTATTATTCATTACTTACTTGGGATGTTACATCCTTCCCCCCTTTAGAAAATTGCGTCCCCGCAATTTATTTACTTATCGAATAAATGGGGGTACTTATCCCTCATTGCATTTTCGGATTCCCATGTTGCCTCTTCAATCATGTGGTTTTTCCACAAAACCTTTACCTGCTTAATCACCTTATTCCGTAACACTTGCTCCCTGTGGTCAAGAATCTGGACCGGTTGTTCCTCATAAGATAGGTTCTCTTCCAGCTGAACTACCTCTGGACTCAAAACATGAGATGGATCTGGCCTATACTTTCTCAACATCGAAACGTGAAAAACATTGTGTACCTGAGATAAACTCGGAGGTAAAGCCACTCGGTATGCAACTGATCCAACTCTCTCTAGAACTTCGTATGGTCCAATGAACCTTGGACTCAACTTTCCTTTCTTACCAAATCTCATCACACTTTTCCAAGGAGAAACCTTGAGAAAAACATGATCACCTACCTCGAAAGATAGATCCTTCCTCCGGTTATCCGCATAACTCTTCTGCCTGCTCTGAGCTGTTCTCATGTGTTTCTGAATCAGCTGAACTTTTTCTGCCATCTCTTCTACCAATTCTGGTCCCATCAACTTTCTTTCACCCACTTCATCCCAGAAAGCTGGAGTTCGACACCGCTTCCCATATAATGCCTGAAATGGTGCCATCTGTATACTGGAATGAAAACTGTTATTATATGAAAACTCAACCAAAGAAAGATGTTGGTCCCAACTTCCCTGATAATCCATAGAACAAGCTCGCAGCATATCCTCCAATGTCTGAATTGTTCGTTCTGACTGTCCATCTGATTGAGGAAGAAAAGTTGTACTAAAATTTAATTCAGTACCCAACGACTTCTGAAGGCCTTTCCAAAAGTTAGAAGTAAACCTGGGATCACGATCCGATACAATGGAGAGAGGAACTCCATGTAACCTGACTATCTCTTTAAGATACAAACGGGAAAGTTGATCAAGAGAGAAAGTATCTCGTATAGCAAGGAAATGAGCAGATTTGGTCAAGCGATCAACAATAACCCAGATTGCATTATTACCTCGAGATGTCTTCGGTAATCCAACAACAAAGTCCATGGATATATTCTCCCATTTCCACTCTTGCACTGGTAAAGGCTGAAGCATCCCTTTCGGTAACTGCTGCTCTGCTTTAACCTGCTGACAAGTCAAACACTTCACAGTAAAATCAGCAATATCTCTTTTCATTCCATCCCACCAGTAATACTCCCGCAGATCTCTATACATCTTAGTACTGCCCGGATGAACTGAAAACGGAGAACTATGAGCTTCAAATAACAACTCTCTCTTCAACTGTGAATCAGAAGGCACACACAACCTCTTCACAAACCTCAAAACACAAACACAAACTTATCCAAGAACTCATGGAAATTTTTTTTCATAAGGTCCATGAATACAACAGGTGCATTGGTTAACCCCAAAGGCATAACTACAAATTCATAATGGACATATCTAGTATGGAACACAATCTTCGGAACATCTGCTTCTTTTACTTTCAACTGATGGTACCCCGACCTCAAGTCAATCTTTGAAAAATACTGAGCTCCCTAGAGCTGACACCACTTCATTCGATGGCCCAATATCTGCTGAAGTAGTTGCAAAGGATTTCACCACCCCTTTCTGCTTGTAGTCCAACTGCTTCCCATCACTCAAGCTCCTTGTCGGACACTCGTTTGCATAGTGACCCATCTCATTGCACTTATAACATTTCACTAACTGTAAATCAAATTTGTTTTTACCTTCACCTTGATCCTTTTCAGTGCAATCACGAGCCTTATGTCCCATCTTACCACATCGGTAGCACTTCCCAGAATTCAGAAGACATTCCCCAGCATGCCTTTTGCCACATTTATCACAAACTGGAAACTTAGTTCTCTTACCATCATACTTTTTTGAAGAATTCTTACCTTTCTCCTGCCACCTCGGTCTCTTCTTCTGCTGGTTGTTATAGAAAACTTGGTCATCGGCAAACTCCATTTCCACCTTCTCAGCACATCGAACAAGCTTTTCATAACTTTTAAACTCTCGAGAAGCTAATGCCCTTCGATACTTTGGCTTTAATCCTGAGTAAAAACGATTGATTTTACTATCAAGGTCCCGGATAAAATTTGGAGCATACCTTGCCAATCGAGTGAACCTTTCTTCATAGGCAGCCACTGAGTCTTCCTCTTGCCTCAATTCCAAGAATTGCTTTTCCATCCTAAGTCGAACAGCCTTAGGAAAATACTTCTCAAGAAACATACCTTTTAATTCATCCCAGTCAAGAGCATCAATCTCATCGGCATCCCTGATATTTTTAACCATAGACCACCACTGATCTGCTTCACCCTCCAAACGGTAAATAGCAAGACTAACCTTTTGATTGTCTGAACACCCCATGACATCAAAAATCTTCTCCAGTGCTTTAATCCATCCTTCAGCTTGCACAGGGTCAGATGATCCTCTGAATGATGGTGGATGTTGCCTCATGAAATGTTCCACCACTGACATGTTCCTCTGCGGTTGTTCTGGCTGATCTCGTACATGGATACCACCACCATTTATCGCCTGAGTCAACTGCGCCATTACTGCAACAAACTGTTCAGTTCCAATTCCGACCATTTCTGGATGCTGATTCGGAAGGTTATTTCCTTCTGTATGCCTTCCTAGCACTGCTTCCCTGTTTCCTCTGCGGAAAACCATTCTGAACAAACATGTCTTAGATGAAGCAACATGGTAATCTTTAAATGCTATATCATTTCGAAAAAGAAAAAAAAATATTTTTGGATAATCATTTAATAGAATTCTAACTCCTAAAGTTATCTAAACCGACCTCTGATACCAACTATAAGGCCCCAGCCTTAAACCTTACTTAATCTTGAGTTATTACAAGATCACACGTTGAGGATCTTTTCGGGTTTAGAGTTTTAGAGAATTAGATCATAAAACTTGCATTACATTCCACATATAAACAAAGTGGTTACATAAAGATATTATTCTTCATTCCCATCAATGGAAACACATTTAAAATAAAACATGGATTATTTCTTGACACATCCTTGACTCTATCATCTTATCATGTACCTTTCCCTTGACCTGTGAAAAACATTTCAAAAACTTTGGATGAGCATAAAAACTCAGTATGGGTTATAAAAAAAACATGGAAAGGAAACATGAGTTCATATATACATAAGAATGAAATCATACTTTACCCATAAAACATAGGCACTTTAACATACCTCATAAAAACATGAATAAATCATATAAATCATAATACGTAAAGGTAACTTGAGGCATTCATAACATTCTTACGTAGGGAGTAACCCTCTTGGTTACGTTTGGAATAACCATCACAGTATATTCCCTAAAATCTCTTCGGAGAAACCTTAACGTTTCACTCCTTCGCGTTACCCAATGCATTGGAGAGCTATAACGGGCTCACCCGCCCTTAGTTTATCACGGAACCACCCGTCTTCATAATAATGCCCAAGAACCATAACATAATCATATCACATAAAACATGCATAAAGGAAACATAACATTTTCCACCATTCAATCACAAGATATCAATACCACACATTGATATAAAAAAATTATGAAAACCATTTTCAATACCAAAATAAAAGAAAAGTAAAACATGATATTTATTTTTCTTTTAAAAAGAAGGTATGGCTTGTAGAGGAAGCCGAAACTCAAATATCGGTTACGACGGCGGAGAAGTCGTTGTCGCCGCATACGTACGACAAAAACATTCCCTTTTGTCGTTTAGTAAATGCTTCGTATAAAAAAGATTCCTTTTGAGTAAACGTAAAAGTCAAAGGGGTTTATACACCATATGAAAGAAAGTTTTGTATAAAATAAAATATGCCTCAATGAAAGGAGATTGAGACGAAGTCCCATACAAAGATAATTTTTAAAATAAAATAGATACATTATGTGTATTCACTATAAGTACACATAAATAAAGTACAAATACAAGATATGACATAATAATATAATGACATAATTTGAAAGTAGGAGATTAACCCAAAGAATGGAAATTGGGTTAAGAAGTTCCCATACCTCGTATCCGACTTGACCCGACCGTTCTTTAAACTCCTGAATAATAAACTTGAGTTAATCTCTACTTGCTTATGAATCTTTTTCAAGTTCATTATTCCTTTTATACCATGTTATGAACATCATGTAATCATTTAAGTTAATAATGTTCATTTTGTCGGTATTTGGTTCTTAAGTCAAAAATTGACTTCTTATACTTACATGTTGTTAATTTGGTCAAAGGTTCATTATATCCAGAATGGTATTCATTATGTAGATATCATATATGTCATATATATCCAGTACATACATTCATTTATAATATTACATCACATTTAGAGGTAAGAAATGAAATGCACCGTTCATGGAGACGGTAAGCCGTACGTACGCATGAACGCTACTTCCATTTCTATTTCATATTTTCTGGAATGGAATCATAATGATATAAAAGTATATTATAATTCCAGTATAACAACATATATAATATCATTAACTTTATCCTTTACACATCCCACATATGGTATTAACGAATCAAATCACTTTTAGGGGGCGGTAGTCCGCACTTCCTAAAATGAAGATATCGTGTTTTACCCATAATGGAAACCATAAAGTTATGCCCAAAATGAAAAAAAACAGAAGCTTAAGGAAAACATAAACATATAATATATCATATATAAAAATAGTGACATCATAATGGCCACCTTTGAAGGTGTTAAATGAGTATTGAACAATCATCGTTTCGGGAGGCAGAATTTCGCCATCCACGGAAACCGTATGTTCTTTAACCATTTGATGTAGTTGTGTGAGAGTGTAGCTCAAATATATCTTATAACAACATCCTAGTATATTGAAGATACTGGTGTTGTTACAAAATAAGTAAATAAAAAGAGTTTAGGGGGTTGGAGAAGCAAAATAAAACAAAAGAGCATGAGAGGATGAATTACCTTAAAAAGTGTAACTCCTTTTGATTTGAGACTAAAGGCTTCCTTTGAAAGGATTCTGCCCAAGGGGAATCCTCTAGGATGAGGAGGGGGATGTGGAGAGAGCAAATGGGCAGGGGTTGGCCGAGCCAAAGGCTTGAGAGGTGTGTGAAATGAGGTAGAGGTGGGGGCCTTTTATAAGAGGAGAGGAGGGGCACTTTTGGAAAGTAAAGAAATATTAATTTATTTGAAAATGTGTTTCGGTTCTAAAAGGTCCCACATTGATAGAATTCGTGGATAAGGTGATAAGGCTTAGAAATCCACTCATCCAATTTGTTTTTGCCATGTGTAGGTTTTAGATTTTACATTATCTTTCCATTTTATTTTAATCGTTAAATAATGATGTCATCACTGCATCATTATTATGTCGTAAATAATTTAATTTATTTAATGTCTAAAAATTATAAAAAAAATACTATGATATAGGAAATCTCTCTAGCTTTCCAATGACTATTTATAATCAAAATTTGGGCTTGTATAACCCCACTTAAAAATTGTTTTCGCAAAACATATTATGTTTGTGTCACTTTCACTTTAACATTTAATAAAAAGTAATTTATGTTATTTCCCAACAAAAGTGGATACATGGGGTCCCCAAGTTAGGCCATGGCTTGTCTTGGTCGGACATGACACAACCAATGAGGTTGGGACATGTGTCTAGGTCATTTTATATTATTAAAGCATTATTTATACATTAAACTACCCTAATTACCACTAATCGCGATTAAGAACTTAATAAGTTACTATTCACCAAAAAATTATTTTAATCTCATTGAACCACATTTTACTTCTTAATGACAACCATGTATGTCGGATTTTCAAAATTCAATACACATCAGTGGTAAAATTTCATTTAACTGAAAAATCAGTTTGCTTGATTACCACTTAGTGGTTTCACTATTCATCAAAAATTGAAGTTTTTCAGAAAATTACCAAAAATTCACTCTAATCTATATTTGATATTACGAATTCAAAAATGAAGTCTATTTTACAAAATTCAAATCATATAAGTCACATTAATTAATTTAATAATTAATTCCCGCTGCCAGAGCAAATAGCGTGTTTTTACAAAACAATAAGTATCAAAAGATTGACACCAGTTTAAGTCTAATTTCAAATCGAAATTGATTCCAATGACCACCATTGGATAAAATGGTAAAAATATATTCTAATTTCACTTCAAAACCAATTCAAAACATAATCTAATCATATAAATAAATTAGATTAAAAAGTAGTTTTGATGTAAAATGCAGTATTTTTCACTATTCATTTAAAAATGAACATTGTCAGAAAATTACCAAAAATTCACACAAGGTAAATTTTGATGTCCCAATCATAAAGGATAATTTTATTTTGACAAACATAGTTTCTAAAATTGTCAAAATATAGATTCAAAAATGGTTTTCCATCAAAAGGCACTAAAACAATCCTTTAAGAATATTAGTGTATTCCATGCATAAGATTGTATTTATTTTCATTTTAAGCCTCTAAAACACTATCTTTATCATTAATAGACATAGATAAAAATATCTATTATTCATTACTTACTTGGGATGTTACACAGATCATCTCAATTGACTAGATTGAGGTCGAAATAGTTTGGTTTGTGAAAAATTGCACCATATGAGGTTGGTTCATTAGAGGAACTTTCTTTTAGAATTGAAATTATTATTTGGAATGTCATAGTATATGGAATAGAAAAATAAGAAATCGGGGTTTATGTATGAGTGAGTGTATGGACATCAATTTCAATAACAAACCTCAGGTTTCCATTGGAGGTCCTATTTTATTTAGTTTATCTTGTTCATGTTGATTTTTTGAAGTTTGGGAAATGAAATGGGAGTTGGTCCAATGGTCTCAGTGATATCACAGTTCCTAGAATGACATGTGGAGTAATGGACACGGTTTATACAGACTCATCTTGACTATGGTGTGATTTTCATATGGCCACAGACCACAAGACCAAGTTACCCATCGAAACTAGTTTCCCCTTCTGAGATTTTTTTTGTCATCATTGATTCTGAAAAGTGCATTTAAAACCATTTGTTTGGAATTGTGATAAAAGGGATTTAAAGTGGTGATGGTTTTGTTCTGGAAATGTGTAAAATGATTTTTTAGATTTATTTTATAGAAACATAATATATTTTTTTAGGAAATAGTATTTGGGTGATATAGGGATCTATTTAACGAGATTGAATGTTTACAATAAAAACCTATGGTTCACCAAAATTAGCTTTTTTAAGAGGATGTTTGTTTTAACGAGTTTTAGGGAAACATTATTTAAGAAAGAATAAATTATAATTTAATCTAATTATTTTTTATTGAATTTGATATTTTTATATGTTGAAAACATTTTGAATGGGATTAATTTTGTTTGGATGGAATCCACGAAATTTTGTTTTGAGAAGGAGAAAATTGATTACTGTGTCATGTTTTATAATGGGTTTTGACTTTGTGGTTAGTGTGATTTTGAAAGGATTTTTAATTTTTGAAATTGGATGTGGATTGAGAATATGAAAATAAAGTTCAATGTTTGTTCAAAAAATGGGAACATTTTTTAACCTTTGGTGTTCCCATGAGTGAACACATGCATGGAAATGTGTGTAAATATTGATTATTGATGGAATGGGGGTATGAGTTCCAGGATTGGAATGATTGGATAGGTGTTAGTATAGCTTTTGGAATGTTTATGCGAGTGAGTTTTTAATGAATTCCATTAGTGAGTGTGAATCCCCTTATGTTTGTTTTTATTTTTAAAAGTTTTTTTAAGAGGAATATTGTGACGTATTGATAATTAATTGTTGTGTGGTGTGATTTCAGGTGATTTTAGATGTGTTGTTTATATGGTGATTTATGTTTGAATATTCAGGATGACGAGTTGGATTTGAATGGGTTATTGGTTTCCATGTTGTATAGTTTATTCCCTTACAACAATTTTGATGAATATTTTATGTGCATCTATGAGTGAATAACAATTAGTGGACCCTGCAATTGATCAAACCTATATATTTCTGTGATTAATTTTAGATGTTAAATCCTCTTCTATTTTATAGTCATGTGTATCTCCTCAAAGCAGAATATTGGGTGTGGAAAATATTGAAAAACATTAGTTTCCTTCTATTTATTGAGTTCATAAAGGTTATTCTTGATACCATTATGCTCAAAGATTTATCCTAGAAGTGGTGAAACTCATTATTATGATAAAATAATCAGAAATATCATAGGTTGGAGTTCTTCAAGGCCTCATTAATCATTTAGTATTTCTCTATGGTAGTGATGGTGAGGAATGGAATGGATTTTTTTACCTAAATGTGATGGAGAAGTGTTTTATTTATTTGGATATTTTTTGGATATTTTTTTACATTATAGAGTGGGATGTAGATGATTTCATGAATGCTTGATGATTGGGAAGTGGTATTTAACATGACTTGTTGTTGAAGGTTTTGGAGAACAGTATGACCTCCATTACTGATGTGGTAAAGAAAGTTATTCAGGTTGAATTTTTTCTAGGAGTTCATTACACATAAAAACATCCTCCAGTATGATGAAGCAATTAAGGGAATACTTTTAAATATATCATAAATCAGACTGAAGCTTGTGGTGCATGAAATTGAATTAACAAGCCTCTAGATCTTTTATAAGCTTCATATAAGTGTATGTCCTTGCTTTTTAATCAGTGCAAAAAGACAGATCATAAGAATTAATCTTTCCTATATGATATAAATAACTTCTATACCTCCGGATGCCTTGGTTTGATACAATAGTTCTGTTAGGGTGAAAAAGGATGACTCATTTTCATCTTCAAATGACTACCTTGGTGAATGTGTTTTGTTTTGAGAAATGTGACTTCCATGGCCTATCATGTAGTATTTTTGTCTTCATGGGGTGTTTTGTGGCTACTCATGACACAAAAATAAGGATTTTTTATAGAGTATTATCAGTTCTTAACTGATGGTTAATAGTGGATTTAGGACATCAGAGCTCCATCCATAGTTATCAGAGTGAATACATCATGCATTCAGAAAATCACTAAGGGTGAAGGAAACATTGGCTCATTAATTAACATCATTATTGTTTTTTAGATTATTCATGTGTTCATGTGGTATATTACCTTAACATTGTTTATTTCTCCTTGTTGAAAAAACTTTATGGTATTCTCCTCATGATATTTCGGTGGTTTTTTTTCAGATGTGTATCTCAGATTGGTTTTGCTAGTGATATTAGACCTAATAATCATTTTTTATTTGGGTTTATGATATTCTAGAGATGGTTGCATATTTTAGAGTTGTTTAATTAGGTATTTTCTTATCTTTTCGGTAGGGTTCTCCTTCATCGCCCCCCCCCCCCACCAATTGTGGAATGGCTTCCTAGTGTGGTAATGTTTTGTTTTGAGTGGGGAGTTGATGGGTTGGTTTATGTTGGTCAGTTCTTAATACCTGGTAGACCCACTATGGATCTTATTGTGATCTCTTCTAGAGTTTATCAGTGATGTTGGGTCTTTAATTGTGGGGATTTTATTTAGGCATCCCAAGTTGATAATATTATTTTTTTCTATTGTATCAGGGTAATGGCTGGTTTTATTGGGAGTTGTCTAATTTTGACTTCATTTTGGTCTGGGTAAAAATTGGGATTTTTAGGTGTATTAACAATGTTCATGTTTGATGAAATTTTATTAAAGTGGTACATAAATTTTTTATGTCTTTTATCATGATGTTGTTTGGATTTTTTGGCTCATTTTAGGTAAGGGGTATGAGTTTTGTTCCAGTTGTGGTTGAGGTGTAACTGTTGGGGAGATCGGATCATGTGGTCGTGAAAATTCTTTGTCTTTGACCAATCTATTAGAAAATCTTGTAGCTTTCTAGGGGAATAAAGAATTATGGTGGGGGGAATTTTCATAAACTGATTTTTATTTTCTTCACCTATTTCAGTTTATCATCTGGATCTTGGTTTTTACAAGATTCAGGTGTTTCGTGATTTTATTTTGACATTTTCTTTTTTTTTCGTCTCGTATTTTTTCATTAGTTTCTACATTAATTTTTGTTCAAAATTGTTTTTTTTATTTAGTAAACGTGGGGCATGATTAATACAAAGTTAAAGGAAACCATGTTACAACCTATAGGAAATCGTGAAAGCCTTGGGATGTCTTTGATCAGGATAGCATGGCCCATGCATGGTTTAGAAAATCCTAAGTAAGGTCTGTGCATAGTTCTGCCATTTTAGATAGATCAATGACACATTGTTGGTTCATGGTTTACCGATGCATGCGGCTACCCATTTTTTCAGTAAGGGGATAATGTTTCGCATGCTGTTTAGAAAACCATAAAGCCTAATCATGAATATTTACCAGATCATTAAAAATGTGATTTTACCCTTCACCCTCTAGGTATTTTACCCCCAAATGCCACCTCCCTTCATTTCTTAGTATGTGCAACACAAAAGAAGCCCCTACATTCCTCTTCCTACCTCCCCTTCTTCTTCCAAGCTTAGATCTATAATTACTTCATTGTTTTGGGGTGATTTCTCATGGTATTTTATGGTTCTTATCTCACTAATTCCTTCTCCTTCATGGTTTTCTCTTCTCTCTTGGTAATGTCTATCTAGGGTTCATGTTTCACTATGATCTAAATTAACTTTTTTGTGTGTTTTAGGTTATTATTGGTTTTTCATTCATCATCAGACCTTTTTTAGATTATTTTGGGTGGATCTTGTTGAACCACTATCAGTTTGAGTTTGGTTTACCATTGCACATGTTCTTTATATTTAAAATAAAATGATTTATTACTTTTATAACATTCCATATCTAAAATTTGTGATTTATGTTTTTAATAATAATATATTAATGTGCATAGAGATGATTTATTTCATGTTTAGAACTAGATGGTAATATTTTGTTAAGATATTCCCAAAAATTGTTTGATAAAATACCCAGTTAGATTATGAATGTTTTTTTTTATTTTTAAAGAATGTTTTGTCTATGAAAATTTATTTTATGCATTTAAAATTGTCATTCGAATTTTTCAAATGGATTTTTATGTGGTTTACACTTGAATATCGTATGTGTTAGTTCTTTCAAAATGATTTGATACGAGATGATGGTGTGTGGGCCTTTTGGAATTTTATGATGGTGATTTTGGTTAAAAAAGTTGTGTGGGTGCCTAAATTAAATTTTCTAAATGTATTTGAAATGGAAAATGGTTTGTTTACAAATTTTAGAGTGGTATATTTGGATCATTGGGAAACAGGTGATTTCGAAAATGGAGTTTTAGTCTCATTTGGAATTTTTGTGTATTTGGTTATCTAGAATAATCTCCTTGGATAATTCTCATTCCTTCAATTTTTTCACTATTATGGGAGGCCCGCACTGAGAGTCTCCCTTATGATTAGATGGTTTAATGGTGAGATATTTTTCCTTGGGGTTTCTTAACAAGAATTGTTGTGTTTGTTTCTTCTATATGATATATGTGCATGTTATTTGAGGCTTGTTTGGTATTTTATGGCTCATCCCCACTTAATCATGACCTGAAAACCTGTAAAATCCATTATTTCTAGTGAATGGTTTTTTCATCATATTATTATTTCACTTTTGAAAGTGTCCAATAGCATGGGAGATTTATTTTCTTTATTTTGATGGGATAAATTCCCTTGATTATATTAGGTAGGGTATGATCAAACATGTGTGTAAAATATATTTAATTATGTGAGGCATCCCTTATGGTTGTGTTATTATGTATACTATGTTATATATTAATCCATCATACTCTTATGTTCTCCCATGTTCAATGGAACATAGTTTTATGTGGGGTATGATTAAGATGCTTGGAAGGTTAGTTGCATGTGTATGATTATTTTTCAAATTATCTTATTATGTGACCATTGTTGTTTCTCTCTTGTGTGGTATAATATTTCTAAAAAGTTATTCGTTAGTTTTTATTGGATTATGTAATACTTTTTGGAAATGATTCATACATCCTTTTTTCATGGTTTAATGATGAAATCACCTTGCTCTTCAAAAATGGTAATGTATTCATCTTATAAAGGAACAAGGTTTTAAACGGAAATTGTGTAATAGACAATGTTTGGTTTTAAATTTGAGAATTTTTGAAAATTCATAGTTTTATATATTGTATTTTCAATATGGAACTGATGAATCTTGTATTTAAAGAAATTACATTGGGAATAGATTTGTTCAGGAATACCTTCTGTGTTTTAAAATTCACACCACGAGTTTTTTATTTTTATTAAATTTTGTTTGAGGTTAAAACATGGTTTATATTGTCCTGGATGGTGTTTTTTTCGTATCATAAAGTTACCCTTAGATTATTATAGATATGCTGTAGTTTTCATGTTTAGTATTGTTTTTTAAGAAGTTTCTTGTATTTTTAGCAATGAATAAATGATTTCGAGTTTGAATTTTTTTTATTTATATGTTCTCGTTATGATGTTTATTTTAAATATATATTTTATTATAAATGTAAAAAATTAATTCCCCTGAATACTCTGTTGAAGATACAATAGAAGTTGTTGGCCAAATATGATTGGGAATTTATCTCTGGCCTCATCACAGATCAGATTTGGTGACCTATTTAGGGTATACTTGGGTTCGTTCGTGAAATGGAAGCTATAAGAAAATTGAAATACATTAAGTTTATAATTAATGAGGAAATAGTTGTAATATATTCATCACAAATATGTTTACCATAAAATCATTAGTAAAATAAGGAGTTGTTGGATGAAGAACCTAGCTCAACCTTCTCCATCCTTCCAGGGAGCATGATTAGGTATCGAGATCTTTGGGATCACTATTAGTGAGGTAATATGAATAAATAAATTTTACAATATACTTCAAGGTGTCTTGAATGTTATAATGTTAATGATAAGAAGAAAAATACAAGGGGGTGATGGAATCATTACCCATTCCTCCACTGAAATGGGAAAACATAACCATTGAATTTTTCACGAGTCTTATAAATACATCAAGATAATGTAATTCTATATGGGATTTGGAAAATAATCTTATAAATATTTCCCACTTAATTTCAATTTGAGAGGGATTATTTGTCAATAAACATGCAGGGATATACATTATAGAATTAGTGAGGATGCATATAACAACAATATTTATTTAATCTTACTAAGATCCAATATTTACCTTCAAGTTGTAGAAGAGTATTCAACATGCTCTAAATACTAAGTTGATGTTTATAATGGCTTAATACCCTCAAAAAATGGAAAATGTAATCATACTATCCAGACACTCCAGTATATGCATATAGTATACTCGATGAACATAAAAGGGGATGGAATCAACATCTTCCATTGGTGATTTTTTTAGAAAATAGTTGTTTCCACTCTGAAATCAAAATGGATCCCTATGAAGTCCATTATGGGAGGACAAGATGAGCATATATATGTTGGGGAAAAAAATTTGGTGTATAAATGGTGGAGGAAATGGTTGAAAAGGTCAAGAAATTTCAGAATCCCCTCGGGACATATCAGAGTTGAGAGAACATATATACTGCCAATTGATCACTAGAAAAGATTTTTGAGGTTGTAGATATGGTATTCCTCTAAATATCTCCACCGAATAAAATAATGATATTTGGGAAGAAGGTAACACACAATACAATATAAATCTCTGCCTTTGATATACATGATCGCATCGTAGAAACGTCTTATCGACTAGAACTCCAACCGATATTATCTCAGGTTCATGATGTATTCTATGTATCCCTCTTTATTAATTAAATAGAAAACTCATTTTCTTGTGATGTAACCATATGCAGTACCATTGGATAATGAACATTCATATAATGATTAGCTAATGAAGATATTAGATCATATTAGGAATTTTCTATCAAATAAGAAAATTCTCCTGGTCAAGTCGCTATGGGGAAACCATATGTTTTAAGAAGTGATGTGGGAATCAGAGGATGTGAAAAAACACAATTATCATAATCAATTTTAGTGTATGAAAGGATAATTTTAGGGGAAGAAATTCTAAAGGGGAAATGATTTTAATGACCTGTACATTATTATTAAATTTAACTGTGTATCTCAATTGAAAGACCTATTATGAATATAGAAAACACATGAAACTTTTTAGTTTTATCATTTCGGTTTTAAAATAATGATATTCATCATAACCATTAATAACATATTTATATAATTGGGATCACATTATTCATATAAATAGACGGCTTTAATAAATCCAATTGACACATAAAATGGAAGTGACGGCCTCAACTAGTAGAACCATGCACTATGAATCCAATTTATCACAGCTTTCGAGGGAGATAACATAACAAGGATTTTCCCTTCACTAATAAAAATAGTAGATCCTAAAAGTATTTCAGGAGAAAATTCATTTATGAGAGGATTTTAAGCACATTTTGACCATGATCAGCCACCCATAGGATTCGTTAATTCCTTGAGGCGTGAGTAAAATTAGAAATTTATATTCTTCTCAAACATTATTTAACTACTAGGGCTTAGTATTATATAATTACAGGGTCAATACCATGGGGAAGATGCTATTCTATGGATGAATGAGATCTGGTCCTAAATCCCTTGCAGGAGTCCTGACTAGTTGACTAATGTTTAGGTGTTTCTAATAAATTTTGGGTTTGTTTTCAAGTGATTAAAGATGGGTCGAGATCATGTATGGGTATCTAGATAAAGGTGATACTAGTTATAATTTTATAATGGTCATAAGTTCTTATTTTGTGAAGAAAGAAGTAGTTTTCAGTCAACCTTGGTCTAGTCTTCTAATTCAACATAGGATGTAGCTATTCCATGGTCAGGAGGCTAGAAATAGTTCAACATTCATTTCTTTTATCTTATATTTCAAAAATTAACATAAGATAATGGTCATAGACATAGTTTACTTCAATTAGGGTATGATATTTTTCTTGACTGTATAATGGTCAATGTACAGTTGAAAAAATGGGGTCTAACTGTTGGTTTCTATATTTATTACTAATCTATTTTGGTTTTCCAAATTTAGAACTATATATTTAATTAAGCATCTTGATACATATAATATTTATACCTACCACGATGTGTTTAACTACAAATGTTGGTAATTAAATGAATAAAAGTTATAGAATAAATCATGATAACAATACTAGTAAAATTAAACATGTAGTGATAGGAAATGAACATACAAAAATACCTTAAATAAAATCTTACATGAAAAGAATGAAATAGAATTGAAACAACACGGGAATTAAAGGTGTTGAAGAAATGTGAATCCATATAACTTCGATGGAAAATGTAAATAAATTACAAATCTCACATGTTTTTAGAGGGAAAAGATATGAGAATTTTTAAGGGAGTCTAAAAATAGAGATAGAGATATAATCCATATGTGTCGTCCAAATTGCTGCTAAGATGCTCCTGGTATAGGCGAAAATGGTCACGATGTGTACTTGATCATCATGTCATGAAACATTAATATACGTTATTTCAAATAGGATCTCTATCACGGCATGTGTATCTTCCATGTATTAATGATGTTTGACCATGATAACATAGGTGTTTCACAATATGTACCCCATAGATAGATGGATTTTTGAATTGAATCATTTTGGCATTCTAAATATTAGTAATGACTGGTGTCATGACATGTTGTAGAGAGACATGAAGTAAACTAGAAATTCCTCCTGTCATTGTTGTTAGTCACGACATAAGCTTCATAGCTTAATGTTGGTTGTGATCATCAAGTACATGATATGTACATAGAGTCATGATGTGTACATAGCCTTTTTTGTATCTTTTCTACCTTTCATATTGGGAATTATGTGAATCTATGTTTCCTATAAAATTGTATATCTTCCACATTCATTAACATGTATATGAAGGGAAAATAATAAAAAATAGAACAAAGAATATATATAACATTAAGGATTATCAAATTCCCCTTGTAAAGACCCGTAAAATTCATGGAAATTTTTTTCTTATTTTTTCTTTGGGATTTTACAAGAATGCAGTTTCAGACGGCACTTGATTCCGAGGCCCGGTGTGCCCGGAATTTCTATCCAAAGTCTATCTCGGGTACGTTCAGTGAACGAACGATCAGGAATTCCTATCTTTTGAACCGGTGCTCATAATCGAATTCTGAGGGTACCGATGGAACCGAAGCGCTGATAATTGCTTAGGAACACCTGTTTCGGATTTGTGTTTTCAAGAGAGTTGATGATAAAAATTGTGGAAGTTTAATTTATAATTATTCTACAATTTTTATTTTTTTACTCTAAGTGTATAATCCTTGGAATAGAAGTTGGGTAACTACCTAACCTCCCTTGGGAGGTTATGAGGGTGGTGGGGCCCACACGAACCCCACCCCATCATATCTCTAAACCCCCTCAACTCCCTTTTAATTTTTTGATAACTTAAGATTATTAACTTATGGAATTAATGTGGTGAGGTAAATATAAGTTTTTGAAATTCAAACTCTTGAATTTCAAAAGCATTGTTGTGTTAATAAAATAAGTTGAGAACTTATTTTATTTGGGTTGGTGTTTAGTTGTTTGAGAGCTTTTGGAGAAAAGGATAAGGAAGTCTTGAGTTCTTCTTTCCCTTTGACGAAGAACACGAAGAACGAACAATCTCCGACGTGGAGCACCGAGCCCTCAGAGACCGTCTTCGGCGACACCGACCCGCGACGCAATGTCTTCATCCACGACGTTCTTCTTCCGTGACATATCTTCCGCGACGGTTTTCCATGACTAAATCTCCGTCAATGTCTTCGAATCCTCGCTTCGCGACGCCGACGTTCGTCATATCTTTTATCAAGGTAGGGGATTTATTTTATTTAATAATTTCCGTTCATGATTCTAGTTTGTCGATCTTCGTGGATATACGACTATATATTATCGTTTAACGAGAGGAGGCCAGACCGTAAAAACACGGTCGACCCTCCTTTTTATCCCTGTTGATACTTTGTGGTTTGGACGGAATGGCGTGGTACCGTCGCACCATGCGGAAATCGCACGGCAAGTAATTTGCGGCGCTGTCGCGCCGCGCCATGAAGTTGAACAAGGACGTGACACCGTCACGCCGCTTCGAAGAATACTGAAGACGCTGTGACCGGAGCAGGGCCGCGGCAGAGGGGTGCGGTGCCATCGCACCGCGCCGGACGAATCAAGCCGCGGCCGGTTCCGGGCCGCTGTAGAGCAGGGTGACCGGCGGCCGGTTCCGGGCCAACGGTGACGGCGATGGAGGAAGGACCGGCCATCGCCGATCCTTGTCGGAAGAACCGGCCGGCCGGTGCGGGCCGGAAAAACAATGGAGAGCCGGGGGAATTAATTCCCCCAGCCGGCCAGATCAAATGGCCCCCATCAATGGGGGGGGGGGTGGCGCGGTTACACCACGGGGGCATGCGCCCCCCCTTGCCAAAACGGCTTGGCCAAAGGCCGAGCTGGCCAGCGCATAGGGCGTGCTGTGCCTGGGCCGGGCCGGGCCAGACCGACATGGACCCGGGGCAGGTCGACCCGGTTCGGGCCGACCGGGGGGTCGCGGGCCGGGCCGGTCCGGGCCCGAAACCCCCGTTTTCAGACCGTCATCAGTCTTTTACCCATAACATGGGCTACAGACCTCTAATCGATGCGCCGTCAGTTGAGATGCGATCCTTGAATCGAGGCGGTCGTTTCGGTATATCGCACTCAAGGTTTCGGAATACCTTGTGTTTGGCCGGGTTGGTTCGTACACGAAACCAACCGGGCCCTCGGAGCGGAAACGCTCATATCATAAGCTCCGGACGTCCGAATGACGTTTCGTCAACTTTGTTGGCTTCCTCTTAGTGAGACGAATCATTTGGCTTACTCCGCCAGAGGTTTGGACGCAGGTGGAGTACGGTCGGATTGGTTTTGACTTAAAAACCAACCTGGCCCTGGGACGAAAAAGCTAATAACTCTCAGACCGGGCGTCCGATTGACGCGCCGTCTGCGATGATGAGTTCCTGTTGATGATACAGAACTTTTGGATACATCAACTCTGGACTATGTGTCAGTTGATGTATCAGCCTCTCGGCTTGTGGAGCAGACCCTCCCGAACGAGCTTGTTGTGTGCGGGAACCGTAGTGCTGGCTGCGACTGCTATTGTGATTGCGACGACGACTGTGCAGAGAACCTCAGTGGATTCGACGACGATGACTATAGCACTCAGCGATCCTGTGTGGATCAGTGCTACCAATCCTGTGTGTGTCAGCGCTCAGCGGTTCTGTGTGAGCCAACGCCTACAGATCCTGTGTGGGTTTGATCCTGTGTGGGTCATTGCGGGGGTTTGTACCTATCGATCCATTGTGGGTACGACGACTTAGATGGATCAGTGATCATCTCTATAGTCTTTCGAAGAAGTATACCTGTCTGAGTTGAATCCTGTTTTCTTTCCTATGTGGATTGTATTGTGCTATCCTGTGTGGATTATGTTTTTCTTTCCGATGTGGAATGCGTATGCTTTCGTGTGTGAACTGGGTTGAACTTGGGCTCGGAGGTTGGAGCGTATTGGAATTAATGACTTAAGTATATGTATGGGCATATACCTAAGCAGTCTCAGATGTTACTTCGTGATTGTAACTTTCCTTTGTGGTTTATCCTTTGTGGATTTTGGGAGACCTTAAGGGGGGTCTCGGGGTCCATACTGAGTATCTTATACTCACCCATGCACGGGCTATGCCCGCACTACGTTGTGTTGGTTGCAGACGATGGACAATGCTGATCGTGGTGGAGGCTTGTGGAGCAGGACGATACCTGGAGGTGGACCACTAGGCGAGACGTACTCGAAGCGGTAGGCTGAACCCGAGGAGCAGTGGAGACTTTTTGGTACCCACCCTTCAGATGGGATTCCCAGTGGATAGCTCTTCCTTGTGGCTTACCTTTTAGTTGTTGTTTTCACTTTCGAGTTGTACTTTACTTTGAGTTTGGGTTTGTATACTGGCCCACTTACATTCCGCACTTACATTTGTACTCTGTTTTTACATAGTTTTTACTTCTACTGCTTGCTTTCTCTATGGTGTTTGTTTTCTTTACAAAGGCAATGCCTTCCCTTTTTACCAGGATTTATGCCTTGGTGCTAGTCGCCAACCCCTGGCCTATGGATGGCAGGCTTGGGGTAGTCACAGCACGGGCCCCGAGGATAGGTCGTGGCAAATTGGTATCAGAGGAGTTCAGTTCTACCGCAGAACTTGGGACTCTGATCTTTTCTATGTGAAGCAATAGTGTTTAGCGTATTGGGTGTGGTTATCAGTCCAGGGAGTCCAGTGTTGGTGTCACGACCGACGTATCCGTACACCAGGTCCCTAACTTCTGATTTCCGACTTAATGCATGAAAACATTGATTGCATGTGTGTTTCAAGTTTTCGTTGTGATTACTTTGTATCAGCTCACTAGGTATACTGTTCTGACCGTGGTGCACCTGTTTCCTTTTCAGGATGGCCCCACGATGGCAGCTAGCTAGGGTTCCGAGAGTTGAGCGTGATGAAAGCCCACTGAGCGACAAGGCCTCGGTGCAGGGCCCTTTGTCAGCAGTGGCACCGGCGGTACCTCTACCCACCGAGCCACCGATGCTTCCAGCACCATCCGCTGACGATGCACGTCGCCTCAGTGCACTGCATGAGTTCCAGTGCCAGCGACCGCCTAGGTTCCGCGGGGAGATGGACCCCCAGGCAGCCGAGGACTAGATGGAGGTAGTGGTGAGAGTTTTCAGGTTAGTGAGGACACAAGTAGAACTCATGGTGATCCTCGTAGCGAGCCTACTGCACGCGGCAGTGGGCCGATGGTGGATCTTGATGCTCCAGGTGCACGATGAGGAATCTATTCTCTGGACGGACTTTGAGAGCCTCTTACACTCGGAGTTCGTCCCAGCCTCCCTCCGTGTGGTGCGCATTCAGGAGCTTCTCCAGCTGCGGCAGGGCAGCATGACGGTCGCCCAGTTCTTGGCGAGATTTACCGATCTCTCGCGCTACTCTACAGACATGGTACATGACCCATTATTCCGGTCCCAGACCTTTGAGCAGGGATTGAGACACGAGATCAGGGCATCGCTGATCTCCCTCAGCATTCCGACTTAGACAGATGTACTGGAGTGAGCCCTTTTGATCGAGATCTTTTTTGCTGAGTCTACACTAGTGCCGAGACCCACTGCAGGGGGGCACGTAGTAGATTCTTCTGCAGCAGGCAGTCGACGGATGACTCATGGGTCCAAGCAGACCAGACCCTCAGGCAGACGACCTCAGTTCACTGGCTCAGCAGTGCGGGGCACACAACATGGAGCCAGTCTTTCGAGAGGTAGGCAGTGCTACTCATGCGGTGGACAGGGCCACATGGCTCATGACTACCCGACCCGGCATGCAGAGGAGTAGAAGATGGTTGAGGAACCACCTAGGCAGAGGCAGATGTTCGACCATGGCGGTCCGCAGGGAGCAGGCGGACGAGGCAGAGGAGCTGGCCGAGCAGCAGGTGGTGGACGACGTTTTGAGGCTCTACCACCACCACCACTAGGAGGTCCACCCCGACCTCAGGGGAGAGCACAGCTTCAGGAAACTGAATCATATGATCATGGAGCTCCAGAAGTGGGTGGACTAGTGCGGGACTAGCTCCAGGCATAGAGTCCTTTTCCCATAATTCCTCTTTCTTCGTGGTTTGTGTTTCCTTGTGTCCTTGTACTTAGAGTTGAAGTAAATAAAGGACAGTTGCATTGGCGACGTTTTCATTCTTGTCTTTTGTTTTTTATTACGAAGAGGTGCCGGTTAAAAACTGTTGACTTGACCCTCACTTGCGAGATTCTTACTGGAGGAGACCCAGTGACCACACACTGATGCCGAAAGTGTGACTCAACCCTTGGAGGCGAGAGTAACGGTTGGATCTCTTGGTAGCAGCGTCAGGGACTTACGACGTCATCCATGCCATGAATTAACTAATCATGATGGGATTGACTATATTAGGAAAGGAACGTGGTTCATCCATGGGATGAGACTGGATTTCCCTTTTCATCAAAGGAGAAATCTTTGCATCTTTATAGAACGTTAAGGAGGAAGAGGAAACCCTTTGTGTGGTCAGACAGATGTCAGCAGAGCTTCCAAGAGCTGATACAGAGATTGACCAGTGCACCTATCTTGAGGTTTCCTGAGAAGGGAGTAGGGTACGAAGTCTACTGCGATGCATCAGAAACCAGAACCGGATGTGTCCTGATGCAGGAGCGGGTAGTGATCGCCTATAGATCACGTCAGTTGAGGTCACATGAGCATAACTACGCTACCCATGACCTAGTGTTATCAGCAGTGGTCTTCACCCTGAAGACATGGAGACACTACCTGATGGGCGAGCACTTTACAGTCTTTTCTGACCATCAGAGTCTCAGGTACATCTTCTCTCAGAAGGACCTGAACCTGAGATAGTAGCGATTGCTCGAGTTCCTCTAGGACTCTGACTTTGAGATAGTCTATACTCCTGGTAAGGGGAACGTAGTATCCGATGCTCTCAGCAGGAGGACGGGCGTTCAGATACTTGAGGAGGCGGCATAGCAGCTAACTGCCTTGCAGATATCCTTCGTGGATAGAGATGCAGTAGCCTTCCTTCAGTAACTCACAGTCACCCCACCACTACTGCAACGGGTCAGAGAGGCACAGTGTGGGGATGCAGACTGTGAGACGCGGCATGCACAGATATCCTCAAGACAGGCACCTGATGGTTTCTCCTTTGGAGAAGAGCACGATGTTATTTTCAGTAGACGTACCTTAGTACCAGTTGCTTTGTGGGAGGAGGTGTTGGGAGAGTTTCACGCTTCTCCTTTGGCGGTACATCCCGGAGTGGAAAAGATGTACCGGGATCTCATAAGACAACACTGGTGGTCAGGCATGAAGAAGTTTGTGGCGGAGTTCGTTTCCTAATGTCTCACCTGCCAGCAGGTGAAGGCTGAGCAACAGGTACCAGCAGGCTTGGTACAACCTTTGGAGGTCCCAGAGTGGAAATGGGACGACATATCTATGGACTTCGTGACTGGACTTCCACGCACTTCCAGAGGTCACGACTCCATTTGGGTGATTGTCGATGGACTCACCAGGTCGGCTCAATTCTTACCCATCAGGGAGTAGGGATCAGTGGATATCTTGGGACGAATTTACGTTCAGAAGATTGTACGGCTTCATGGTGTGCCATCATCTATCGTATCCAATCGAGATGCTCGCTTTAATTCTCTTCTTTGGAAGGGGTTGGAGGAGGTGTTCAGGACACAGCTATGTCTTAGCACATCCTTTCACCCTCATACGGATGGTCAGATGGAGAGGACCATTCATACTCTTGAGGACATGCTCCGCGCATGTGTGCTCGACTTTGGACGCAGCTAGGAGGACCACCTGCCATTGGTGGAGTTTGCGTACAACAACAGCTACCACACCACCAATGGGATGGTACCATACGAGGCGTTGTATAACCGACCTTGTAGATATCCTTTGTGCTGGACAGACCCTGGGGAGTCAGCACTTGTGGGACTGAAGATGGTCCAGGCCACGATAGAGAAGGTCCAGGTCATCCAGGAGTGGATGATGACAACTCAGAGCCGGAAGAAGTCTTATGCAGATAGGAGGCGGAGGACACTAGAGTTCGAGGATGGCGACCACGTCTTCTTGCGTGTCTCATCTCGATATGGATTACAGAGATTTTTCCGAGGAGGCATGTTGTCTCCATGCTTCATCGGACCGTTCTAGGTCCTCAGCAGGATTGGGGAGGTGGCTTATCTCATGGCTCTACCACCTCAGTTGCACCAGGTGCATGACGTCTTCCACATATCTCAGCTGAGGAGATACGTGCACGACCAGATGCACATCATTGACCGTGGGGATCTAGACGTTGATGATGGGGAGACTTTTGCGGAGGTCCCAGTGTAGATCGAGGATCGACAGGAGCGGGTCCTACATGGACGGTCGATTCCTCTAGTGCGCATCAGATGGCAGCATGGGAATCTCTAGGAGAGCACTTGTGAGAGGGAGGCTCATATGTGTGCTCAGTACCCACATTTTTTTCCTAGATTATGATGTAACTTTATGGGGATGTATATCCCTGAGGTGGGAGTAATGTAAAGACCCATAAAATTCAAGGAAATTTTTTTCTTATTTTTTCTTTTGGATTTTACAAGAATGAAATTTCAGACGGCACTTGATTCTGAGGCCCGGTGTGCCCAGAATTTCTATCCTAAGTTTAGCTCGGGTACGTTCAGTGAATGAACGAGCGGGAATTACTATCTTTTGAACCAGTGCTCAGAATTGAATTCTGAGGGCACCGATGGAACCGCAGTGCTGGTAATTTCTTAGGAACACCTGTTCTAGAGTTTCATTTTCATGATAGTTGAAGATAAAAATTGTGGAAGTTTAATTTATAATTATTATACAATTTTTATTTTTTTACTCTAAGTGTATAATCCTTGGAATAGAAGTTGGGTAACTACCTAACCTCCCTTGGGTGGTTATGAGGGTTTTGGGGACCACATGGACCCCACCCCTTCATATCCACTAAACCCCCTCAACTCCCTTTTAATTTTTTGATAACTTAAGATTATTAACTTGTGGAATTAATGTGGTGAGTTAAATGTAAGTTTCTGAAATTTAAACTCTTGAATTTCAAAAGCCTTGTTGTGTTAATAAAATATGTTGAGAAATTATTTTATTTTGGTTGGTGTTTAGTTGTTTGAGAGCTTTTGCAGAAAAGGATAAGGAAGTCTGGAGTTCTTCTTTCCTTTTGACAAAGAACGCGAAGAACGAACAATCTCCGACATGGAGCGCCGAGCCCTCGTAGACCGTCTTCCGCAACACCGACCCATGACGCAACATCTTCTTCCATGACGTTCTTCTTCCGCGACGTCTCTTCCATGACAGTTTTCCTCGATGAAATCTCAACCAAAGTCTTTGAATCCTCGCATCGCGACGCCGACATTCTTCATCTCTTTTATCAAGGTAGGGGATTTATTTTATTTAATTATTTCCGTTCAGGATTCTAGTTTGTCGAACTTCGGGATATATGACTATATGTTATTGTTAAACGAGAGGGGGTCGAACTGCACAAACACGTCTGACCCTCCTCTTTATCCTTGTTGATACTTTTTGGTTTGGACGGAATGGCGTGGTGTCGTCGCACCACGCGGAAATCGCATGACAAGTAATTCGCGGCGCCTTCGCGCCGCGCCGTAAAGTTGAACAAGGACATGACGCCGTCGTGCCGCGTCGAAGAAAACTGATCACGCCGCGGACAGAGCGGGGCTACGGCAGAGGGGAATGGTGCTGTCGCACCGCGCTGGACAAATCAAGCCATGCCCGGTTCTGGGCCGCGGCAGAGCAGGGTGACCGGCAGCAGGTTCCGGCCGTCGGTGACGGCGATGGAGGAAGGACCGGTCGTCGTCGGTCCTCTTCAGCAGAATCGGCCGGCCGGACAAAGGAGAGCCGGGTGAATTAATTCTCTCGGCCGGCTAGATCAAATGGCCCCCATCAGTGGGGGGTGCGGTTACACCAGGGGGGCAGGCGCCCCCCCCCCCCCCCTTTGCCAAAACGGATCAGCCAAAGGTCGAGCTGGCCAGCACGCTGGGCGCGCTGTGCCCAGGCCGGGTCGGGCCGCGCCGAGCCGGGCCGACCCGGACCTGGGGTAGGTCGACCAGGTTCGGGCCGACCGGGGGGTCTCGAGCCGGGTCGGTCCGGGCCCGAAACCCCCGTTTTCAAACTGTCTTCAGTATTTTACCCATAACATGGGCTACAGACCTCCGATCAACGCACCGTAAGTTGCAATGAGATCCTTGAATTGAGACGGTCGTTTCAATATATCGCACTCAAGGTTTCAGAATACTTTGAGTTTGGATGGGTTGGTTCGTACACGAAACCAACCGGGCCCTCGGAGTGGAAACACTCATATCTTGAGCTCCGGACGTCCGAATGACGTTCCGTCGACTTTGTTGTATTCCTCTTAGTGAGACAGATCTTTTGGCTTACTTCTCCCAAGTTTTGGACATAGGTGGAGTACGGTCGGGTTGGTTTTTCCTTAAAAACCAACCGGGCCCCTGGGACGAAAAGGCCAATAACTCTCAGACTGGGCGTCCGATTGACGCGCCGTCTGCGACGTTGAGTTCCTGTTGACGATACGGAACTTTGGGATATATCAACTCTTGACTATGTGTCAGTTGATGAATCAGCCTCTCGGCTCGCGGAGCGGACCCTCCCGAATGACCTTGCTGTGTGCGGGAACCCTAGTGCTGGCTGCGACTACTACTGTGACTGCGACGATGACTGTGTAGAGATCCTTAGTGGATTCGACGACGACGACTATAGCACTCAGCGATCCTGTGTGGATCAGTGCTACCGATCCTGTGTGGGTCAGCGCTCAGCGGTTCTGCGTGAGCCAGTGCCTACAGATCCTGTGTGGGTCTGATCCTGTGTGGGTCATTGTGGGGGTTAGTACCTATCGATCCTTTGTGGGTCCGACGACATAGATGGATCAGTGATCATCTCTATTGTCTTTAGAAGAAGTATACCTGTGTGAGTTGAATCCTGTTTGCTTTCCTATGTGGATTGTGTTGTGCTATCTTGTGTGGATTACGTTTTGATTTCTTATGTGGAATACGTATGCTTTCCTGTGTGGAATGGGTTGTACTTGGGCTCGAAGGTTGGAGCGTATTGGAATTAATGACCTAGGTATATGTATGGAAATATACCTAAGAAGTCTCGGATGTTACTTCGTGATTGTAACTTTCCTTTGTGGTTTATCCTTTGTGGATTTTGGTAGACCTTCGGGGGGTCTCGGGGTCCCTACTGAGTAGCTTATACTCACCCCTGCACAGGCTATGCCCGCACTACGTTGTGTTGGTTGCAGACGACGAACATCGCTGATCGTGGTGGAGGCTTGCGGAGCAGGACGGTACCTGGAGGTGGACCACTGGGCGGGACGTACTCGAAGCGGTAGGATGGACCCGAGGAGCAGTGGAGGCTTTTTTGTACCCACCCTTGAGGTGGGATTCCTAGTGGATAGCCCGTCGTTGCGGCTTAACTATCAGTTGTTGTATTCCTTTTCGAGTTGTACTTTACTTTCAGTTTGGGTTTGTATACTGGCACACTTACTTTCCTCACTTACAGTTCTACTCTGTTTTTACTTAGTGTTTACTTCTACTTCTTTCTTGCTCTGTGGTGTTTGTTTTCATTACAAAGGAAATTCCTTCCCTTTTTACCGAGATTTACGCCCTGGTTCTAGTCGCCAGCCTCTGGCCTGTGGAAGGCGGGCTTGGGGTAGTCACGGCATGGGCCTCGAGGACGGGTTGTGACACCCCTACACTTGAATCATTTCTTGTCTACAATAAAAAATATCTCAAAAATTTTTTTAAAAGGGTACTAAATTTTGAAAGAAAGTATTGTATGTTATTTACTTGTAATTAATGTAAGTGTAAGAAAAAAATTAGTCAAGTTATAGTTTTAATCATGCCTAGTAAATTAGTCATACCTCATAGTTCAGATTTTCAGAACAAATTCTATTATTTTAATAATAATATTTTAACCATTAATTATGATATATGCCCAGTTGATATTTATATCACAATGATTTTCTATCATCACTCAGTGTAAAATGTAAATAAGATATGATTGTACTTTGAGTTTATTTTCCTAACCACAGTCTTGCACTGGTTCTATCATCTCTACTATGTAAATACAAGTATACAAATAATCTTGAGGGATTTTATCAAATTGGTTCTGATGACTCTAAGGTTGTAGGTTGGTTGGTTTAATGTACAAATATGGCTCAAAAGGACGGTAATATCTAAAGTTGAGTGTAGATGCAACAAGATAAGTGTGAAAAAATTCCTTTATCTGGAGATATAGGTACAGACTCAATCAACTCATGTTAGATCCATATATACCACATGTAAGTAGAAAAATAATTTTTTCTATTCTATTCATTTGGTTTTTTATTTTTTGAAGGCTATGCATTGGATAGATCTCACTCCCATTACCTAACCACATATGATCATTTGAGGGATTAATCAGTTTGGAAAATGTTGATTTTTAACCCTCCTAGAACAAAACCCATACCAGTTTTTTTTTTCTTTTCTTTTAATTTTTTCAAAGGAATATAATATTAATGAGAAACAATAAAAAGAATTAGGGATCAAAATCTGGTAGTCAGGTGAGTGCACGATATCTATCTAGAAATTAAATAATCCCATGTTGTTTAAATGCCTCCACCACTCTTGTTCAAAATACAAACTTCATGCATTGAACAAAGAGAAGAGTAGGAATGAAAATAGTTTTGAAATAAATTTACATCCAAAAGGCCATTCATGGAAGCTATTTCCTAAATAAATTACAACGGTTATTTGGGATTCAGGTAAAACTGATATCAAAGTCTTCCTCAATCATTTTAAAATTAAACATGTTCAAAAATCATTTTGATATGATCTCAGTGCATTTTTAAGTTGGATTCCATGTCCCATGTATCTCTCAAGAAATATGATCAGAAAAAAAAAAGATATTGAAGGCTTAGAATCTACTAGGGTATTGAGAATAAAATAGAAACTAGAAATTTCAATGTGTATAAATTCTATGTAGTCAGTCAATTAATCAATATTTAAAATATTTTAAATATGAGTTAAACTTCTATGCTCAGAAATCGTTTAAAAATTCTATGTAGGGGTGGAATATGATTTTTTAAAAATTTTCATTTTAACATTATTTTTAATTTACATGGGAATACATTTTTTTCAAATTTTCAGCATGCTTATAAATTTGAAAAATGAATCCGAGAAAAGTTTGAACAAACATAAAATTAAGTTTATCTCTGTGAAAATATGAAAATGACCCCCCACGCTAAATACGAGACATTTTACCACAATCTGTGAAAAATTGGGTGGGAATGGTTTGGTAGTGATTTTTAAAATTTTAATTTACATGAAAGTGATGAAAAAATTTGAAAAGTAGGAATCGATATATCCCAAAGATAAATTGTTATGCCAAGGGGGTGTCTGAGATGTCTTAACATTGATGTGTAGATACACCTTCAAAAAATGTTAGTACAAAAATCCATTACTATAGAAAAAATGTTAATCCACAGGTTTAAACATTTGAATAACTAAGAAATAGGAAGGTGTAGAAAGAAGTAATAATGGTAACTTTTTTATTCATTTAATAAATTTTTTTACAAAGTACGACAAAGAAATTCTAAAAATACAAGACATAAACAGAACTCAAAAACATTTATGGGTTTCCTCCCATAATGTGCTAACAATAATGTTTTTAGAAAGATGGGTGGAACAAAAAATTTAATGATTGGGCCCACTAGCTCAGTTTCTCCCCTTGGGGTTGCACCTACTAGTTGTTGTGTCCTCGAGTTTTCATGGACACTTAATTGGATTCAAAAATTAAGGTGAATCTCGATTGAAATTTTCATTTGGCAGAAATGGAATAATTAGTGGAGAAAGTTGTCGCAGCTGGTGGATTTCCAATAATAAAACCTGAAGTTCATTGGAAATCTATACAACACACCGGGTTACTTGTTGAAGAAGAGAAGATGGAGGAATGGGTCTGATGATTACATCAGAAGAGCTAGGAATTGCTAAAAAACAAAAGTAAACATTCATAGATAAGGGAAAAAGAAGAAGAAAAACATTATAAATATCCTAGTGCCAAAAAAATGATTGAGAAAGGAAGAAACACACCCATATAAAATGTGTCCCACATCCCATAAAGTTTGAAAATAAAAGTTAGTGTTATGGGACCAAAATCTCCTCCATGGTTAGACCATCGTTAAAATATGGTATGAAATGGGTGTCCAAATCGCCATCGGTAGTAGCAGCAGTATAAGGTGGCGATGATGCCGATGGTGCTGTTGTGGAGGTGGGTATCTTGGATGGGGTTTCGGTGGAGAATCCCTTATCCGTACATAGGTCATGTGTCTGGTAACTGGATCATTGAAAGGGATGTCATATTTCGGCTCGGTGACTAGCCCCTTTCCCTTTCCGGCGTGCTCCACATGGATATCCTATAGAGTATAAAGATCTGTGAAGTTAGAATGTTGGTTAGATGGTAGATAGGGTGAGGGAGGAAGGGTGGGTGAGAAAGGACCAGCAGTAGATAGTGGTGGAGGGGTGAATGTGGAAGGATCAATGAAGGGAAGGTGAAGGTGGTCTGCAATCTAGAACTGATTCACCAAGATTCTCTGGAGTAGTACCCACAGGTCAGAAAGTTTGGGATGGGTAGGTGCAGGCTGGGTGGATGGGGTGATAGTCGG
This sequence comes from Viscum album, assembly GCA_963277665.1. Classification (NCBI taxonomy): domain Eukaryota; kingdom Viridiplantae; phylum Streptophyta; class Magnoliopsida; order Santalales; family Viscaceae; genus Viscum; species Viscum album. The sequence goes on along the minus strand of OY728165.1, from coordinate 163,436,508 downwards.
GGCTGATGGTGCCTGGGTAGAGGGGTCTGCTGCTGCTAACAGGGTATGGTCCAATGGATCAGCCACCTATAGTCCATCTAGATGAGGAAATCACTCCTGGACTCTAGGTGCCCAAAAATTCATGTCATCCTCCATAACTAGAATCCTCATCCTGTGCAGGGGCACAAGGTCAATCTTCTTGACATGGCCTATAGAGGTGAGAGGCTATGAGGTGTAGAAAACATGGAGGTATCTGGACAACCTAGTGATGAATAATCCTCCCATAAGTGGTCCCCACCTCCTCAGTGCCATCACTATGTAGTAAGAAGTGAACTACGCTAACTTATTTATGGTTGGACCACCAATGGAAGCAGCAAATATAATAACATCATGATGTATGATACTGTCATGGGTCTTGCCACATGAAAACCATCCATCTTCCATGGATCAGTGAATTATACGTAGGAATGGTGTTATCATCTTGATAGACTTCACCATCCTGGGTTCATGGTAGGATCGAGGGTCACAACAATAATATGCCCAAGGATTAGTGAATCCTCTCAAGAATTTCTTTCCAGTAGTGTAGGATATATATCTAAGATGACAAACTCCTCAGGGTATATACCATGTCTTCCACCAAACTGGGCCATGGTGAGCCGATGTGTCCTGCTGCCTATCCTGAAGTAGAGGGCATCTACGGAGAATTCAAACGTGTCCATGAACTCCAAAAAAACTCCATATTTATCTCTTGCATATGTTCAATGATGTTATCGATGTTCCACCTCTCTAATAGTCTATTAACGAAAAATGTGACATTAAGTATCACAAGAACAGTCATATCATGAGTAATCATGGTTCACATGAAATTGGCCTATAGATAAATGAGATTAAACCATTGTTGTGGGGTTTCAAATTAGATAACTGTGTGTAAATAAAGATTATCATCCATATACATGAAGGATCTCATGTCTTGACAAGTGGATGAAGCATGCAAGATCTTAGTAGGAGGCTGTAGGATTGCAGATGCCCATGAAGAACATGATAATGATGGAGAAACTTTGTGATTCTGTCTTTCATTGCATGTCATGTAGAGGTTATTTTCTTGTAGAAGTGTATAAGGTTGGTTGAGGTCGTTGTGAATAAGGTAAGGAGGATAACATCTTAGGGATAGGAGGGGATGGGAGGAGGTGTCGTGCATGGGTGGTGGAAGGTCACAGGTTGTGAGGAGAGGAGGGGAAGGGTCACAGGTAATGAACCTTTGATAATTATTTCAAAAAAATATACCTGATCTAGGTCACAACATTTACCTTATGATCACGTGGTGAAGCTTGATAAAAATTGAGTTTTTGGGAGACAAAGGGCAATGAATTGGCCCTTTTTGTTCATGATGAGTAATTTGATGGTTTTATCTTGTTTTTTCCTCCTTTATTTCCATTCATTCTTTATTAAAATTAAAATAGGACTCTAAATAAGAAATGTCCCATTCTAACATAACTACCTCCAAACATAGGTTTCCTCCCATTTAACACTTCATTTATAGTCGAGATCTTAAATCAATTAAGCTTTATATAGTTGTCACTGAATGGTTCATGAAACATCTTCAATCCTTGATCATGTATTTTTTATAGTGATGTGTTTGGGTATAACTAGGAGTGGAAAATAATGTTTAATTTGGAAAATTACCAAGGAAATGAGTAATTTGAGGTATTGGGCCAAATTATGGAGGGATTCAACGAAGGCCCCACATCTCTAATGGGTGGTTCAATAAAATTTATTTTTTCGAAGCCATCGTCTCCTTCTACTTTTGTAAAAGAGTCATCACATTCCTCTTTCTTAGTAATAAAATAATCCTCATTATGGGTGAGAGATACGATGTTATCATCCTTGTTGTCATCTTATGGTTTCATAGTATAAATTAGATTGAAAAAAACTTTTTCTTACCCTACAATGAATATAAGACGTCCTTACTTCACATCAATCAGATCCAACCCTATTGCGACAAATGGTCTTGCATGTATACTGAGAATTCCGCATTCTTCTTCCATGTCCAATACCAGGAAATTAGCTGGGATGATGAACATTCCAACCATTACTAGTACATCTTCTAGAATGCCTCCAGGGTACTTGACCGAGAGACTAGATAATTGCAAATAAACCCTTGCATCTTTTGAGATATTTTTTTCGATATTTTTAAACGTACTCTTTGCTATCAGGTTAATTCAATCTCCTAGATCACAGAGTGTTGTACCAAATATGCACATGCCTATGTCACAAGGGATTGAGAAGCTCCTGGGGTCTCTCATCTTTTGTGGAATTTCGTATTGTATAATAGAAGATAAATCTTCATTTAAAGAGATAAATCATAGTTATTCTATTTTTCTTTTTTTTTTGAAAAAAGATTATTCAGGAACATGGGATAAATGGGAATCTAGGAAATATCTTGGTCAAAAGGGCTGTTGATATGTAATTACTTGAACATATCTATGAACTACTTGTATAGTGTATAATGCCTATGTTGTCTTGCTCCCTACTAATAGGGAAGAGTTGGATGGTACAGAGGTGGGGAAACACACAAAGGCTCCTTCTATTGATCAGGAATACAATCCTTCACAGCTGGTACATCTTCATGATGTACAGTGGGAATGAATTCATCATATTTTTTATCAGGTAATGGTTGTGTTCTTGGATCTTCTTTTTGAGGTCTCACTTATTTGGGTTTTTTTATCCATAATCATTCCACTTCTCAACACTACTGCCTTAGCTATCTCTCATTTGTATTCCTCAGTGTTAACAAGTAGTGTAGTATGAAATCTCTTATTTAAGGTCTTTGAGATTTAACCCATTTTCATTTTTAGGTTCCTTATCACAACACACTGGTTTTTCATATATGTCTCATGGGTCATCATTCATTGATCATAATTTTTCATAAATGACGCTAGGAGGTTTTCCAGATTTCATTGCATAGGTGCTTGTTGAGGTTGTGGATGAGGTGGATAATTTTTTTGATGATTTTTGATTAAATGGTTTATGTTGATCTTTTGGACTTGGTACATGATTCATTGGAGGGAATAATGGTGGTCCTTGAGCTCTAAATTGTTTTTTTCCTCCTCTCAATTGAAAATATCCCTGATTGTTTTGAGGTTACTGTTGATCATGCCTCTACTAATAATACTATTTTTGTGGCAATGGATGGAACAGTTGATTATAATTTATTTAATTAAAATCTTGTTGTGGTTATTTATATATATATATATTCAATTTTGAAATAAATGGTGTCCACTGCACACCTCGAAATATTGTAATTCCATTACAGGGGTAAGATGGGTTGAGTAGTTGGTATAAAAAATGCTTATAATTTTTTTGTGAGCAGTTCCACCTGTGTTTCTAGCTTTGTGGAAAAACTAATTTGGTGGATTCCATAATGTGGTGGTCCGTTATTGCTCTGCAATAGACTAATATTGTGAGAGACATCATATATAATTTCTCTTCCAGATTGGTGTCTCTTGAACAAGGGACCTCCATCAATGGCTGCACGGACAACATTCCATGCTGCTGGCTAGAGTCCTTAATTGAATGTTTTTGTTGTATCCACAAATCCAGCTCATGATGTCGAAACATCCTTCTATGTTCATTAAAGCGGTCCCACACTTCCCATGATGATTCTCCAACAATTTGTCTGATACCAGGAATTTCAATCTTTATCTTCTAGGTTTGGATGGGTGGAATGTTCTGGTCTAGAAATTTCATTTCTAGTTTATCCCAAGTCATATTTGACTTAGGAGCTTGACTTTTTATCCAGTCCCTTGGCTCGGTCATGTTAGGATAATGGGAAGAAACATAGTCCTATTGAATTAGTTGAGACTCCCTATTTGTGAAAGAAATCACCAACCTCTAGGAAGTTGGAAATATGTTCTTGTGAATCATCACTATGAAGATAGCTAATCTTCTTCATGTTATGGAACCTATAAATGATTCCATGTTTTATTTCAAAGTTATGGACATGGATAGGGGTTGAAAAATTTTAGGGCTCGTACCATGGATTGATGGAAACCCATAATCCATGATCATTTTCCTTTGGTTCATTAACGACTCTTCCCCCCGGAGGGTTTGATGGATGGGGTTTAGTGGGTTAGGTCCTATGGGGGGAATTACTCAGCCATTGTTGACCGGTGAAGAAAAGAGAGATGCCTTTCGATCTTAAGATCAAATTCCAAAAGATATTGTGCATCAACAATTCTTGAATGAGTTAAAGGACCTTGTTACATTCACAAGGTGAAAAAATAGAAAATAAAAAAGACATAAGGGTATCTAAAAACAATGGAAAGGGGGTGATATAAAGGTAATCATAGACCTAGACCAGAATCCCAATCATTTAAAAATAGAATTTCTCTCTTGAAACGGTGCCAAATTTGATCGGACACACACAATTATCATTAATTTCATAGGTCGTAAGTTAAATTATAAATATATGTGTCATAAAGTTTACGTAACTACTTCAGAATAGTATAGTAGATGTCTGGGGTCAATCCCATGAGGAGGATGTTGTTTTATGCGTAATGAGATATAGTCTTAAATCCATTGTAGGATTCCTTACTAGTTGACTAATGTTTTGAAGTTTCTATATAATTTTGGGTTAGACCTCAAGTGATTTTAGAGGGGTTGAGATCAAGTCTTACTATCTAGATAATGGTGATCATAGTTCAAATCAGAAAAAGGTCCTAAGTGCTTAGTCTGCGAAGCAGGCTATAGTATCTACTCAAAATTTGTTCAATCTTCTAGATTTATATAGTATAAAGCTATTCCATTGTTAGGAGGCTATCTACAGTTCTATATTCATTATGTTTAGCTTGTCTTTCATAATGATCCTTAATCTAATGGTTAATGTCATAGTTTACTTCAATTAGGATAAGGTCATTGTCTTGACTATTCGATGGTCATGGTACTGTCGTACAATTGGGGATTGACCGTTGGTTTATTTCTTAATTACTAATCCATTTAGGTTTTCCAAATTTATAACTAGATATTTAATTAATCATCTGGATACATCAAATCATGATCCCTACCCCGTTGTGTTTAGATAATCAAATTTGTAATTAAATAAATAAAATGAATAGAAGAAATCATGACAACAATGCTAATGAAAATAAACACTTACTAATACTAAATCAACATACATGAATACGTTAAATAAAATCTTAATTTAAAGGAATGAAATTTAATTGATACCACATGGGAATTGAATGCATTGAAGAAATGTGAATCTAAAACTCTTCGACTAGAAATGTAATGAAATTAAGAAAACTAAAGTTTTTACAGTGGGATATAGATGAGAATACCGAAGGTAGTCTCAAAATACAGAGAGATATGATTGCAACATGTTGTCTAAAGTGGGGTCGGGATACTCCTTATATTGGCGGAAATTTTTATGACGTGTACTAGATCATTACATCATGATCCCTTAATCCGCATTATTTCAATTAGGATATCCCCCGTGGAATGCAGATATTCAACAGATTAATGATTTTTTACCATGGTCACATCATGTATAGGTCGTTCACGATGTATACCCCATGGCCAACTGGCTTTTTGCATTGAATCCTTGCTATTATCAGATTTTGGTTTGACTGGTTTCAAAATGTGTAGTAGAGAGTCATGGAGTGAACTGAAAATTCCTCTAGTCATTATGGTTGGACTGACTTAAGATTCCTGACTTGATTCTAGCAGTGATCATCATGTGCATTATGTGTACATGTTCGTAAGGTCGTGCACATGTCCATATTTGTAGATTTTCTACTTTTCTTCCTCAGAATCTTGTGAAGCTCAATATCCTTATAAATTTTACATCTACCACGAGCATTATCTAGTAAATGGATAAAAAATAATGGAAAAGTGACAATAAAATATATATAACATTTAGGCTTATCAGATCATGATACAAATCTTGTATGCCAAACCACCCCATGAAAATCTCTCTATCATGCACCTTACCCTTAGGGTGTTTCTTTCTATAATAAAGAATTTGAATTAATAGCCTAATAATTTGAATATGTATATTTTATTTCCAACGTAATAATGGATATAAATACATATTATATTTGTTAATTTATAAGATATTTTTTTAAATGATAATACATAAATTATATTTTTATGTAATATTTCAATTTAGATAATACTTTTTTATTAATTAATGATTTTTGAGAAAAAATTATATATTAATAAAATAATAATATTAGTAAATTATTATTAAAAATAAATGATTCTTTAATTCTTATTTAGTTATATTTAGTTTTTATAAGGATTTTGAAACTGTGATTGTAAAGAACCCATCATTTTTCATTAAATGTCAATTATGACATTAATAGTGAAAATTATCATTATTAGGTAATTATTTTTTAAAAAAAATTATTATTTCTGAAATCATGATATCAAAATTATCCAATAGTCATTTTTACATATATTTTTTAGATAGTAAATTTTTTGGATAAATATTAAATACGGTATAAATATATGGTGAGTATTATAACAACATAGTGACCCAAAAGTGATGTCATGTATTCTATAATGGTTATCCATGAACAAATACATTTTACCCTAAAAAGTAATGTTATTTTATTAATTATATAAAGTCTTTATGAATCCTATAAATCATTTAATATATTTTTTGGTTTTTAAATCATATTTTATAAACATGACTCACTTATAACTCACCAAGGGTAATATTTTATTTATTTTAGAACATGAAATTATATGTTAAAGAAAATCACTCCTATTATATTGAAAACATGGGAAAACCATAGTAATGTTTGTGGGTTTGATTATTTGTTATATATACTCTAAAACCCATATTTGGGAACTAATAATGAACTCTCATCTATTTTCCTATATCAACCCACAAAATCGAACATTAATCATAAATAAAAGACCAAAGATCACATCCTTTCTCTTATATATCCTCTCTATATTCCTCAAAAGTTCTTCTAACCTCTCAATAATCTCTTTTAAATATTTTGGAATCACCCGCTCAATGTTAGGGAAACCTAACGCATCTTTTCTATTCAAGAACCTTCTTCACATTTATCGTTTTGAATTTTAATTGGTTATATTATTCATTATATTATAAAGGTACCATTACAATCAATTTTATATTCTTATAATGGGTGATAATTTATTCCCTCTCTTTATCACCTTTACGAATGTCGTATCTATGCTCAAAGTTAGTAAGGGATCAACATTTTCAACACTTTCTTCCAGAACATTATTAATGTAATGCACATTTTATTCCAATTACTATTTATGGGATATGTTCTTCAACATCACTCAGTATTACTTTATGATTTATAAGTTATGAGTGATCCTTTTAAATCCCAAAAATCCTTCCCATGATTTATAATATTTTCCTATTATGCTTCTGAAATTATCCTTTGATTATTCCATAATAAGTTTTTATATGAGCACCATCCTTGTCTTATGCATATTAGTTCCCTAATGTTCATGTTATATTAGGTTCTTACATGTATCTTATTCTATTATTTTTAAATCCATGTTCTGAGATCCTAATTTACTTCTCATTTAACCATTTTATAAATCATTATATGTTTTAGTTATGTTTCCGAAATTCCACTATGATATACCATGAAAATAATTTATAGGGTGTATACCCATGCACATTTAAACACAAAGGTATTCAACTAGTTGTAACTATAATTTATTTATTTGTTAATCCCATGTATGTAATACATATTAATTAATCATGGGATAATTTTTTTTAAATTAGTTATTATATAATATAATATATTTGGAACACATATTTATGTATATGAGATGATTATGATGGGTGAACCTAAATAGCTCTCCAATGTATTGGGTAATATTTTAGTCTTGTGAGATTACATATATGGTGAATGATATGATATCATAATCTTGTTATTTTTGGATATCTTGTTATATAACCATGATGTGTGATTATGAGGTCATGTTTACAATTGTTTCCACATTCTCATTTTTCATTTATGTCATAATGCTACATCATGCCTCATTATTCATGTATTTAATTATCACCAATTTTATATGCAATTGAAATTACTATTTTCTAACGAGTAATACTTTCTTCATGATATTATTTTTTTATTCACTTGCTGAGATTTATAACACCCCCCTTTCTTATGGGTGTTTTTAGGTTATCCCTAGTAGTTCATATAATGATGGAATATTAAGAGCATGTTAAGGAAGTTTTAAATAATACTGATGTACACCTTATTCTAATTTGTTATGTAATGTACCTAATTACCCAAATATAATAAAATTATTTTTGTTATAGTTGAATGATTTGTATTATTATGTAATAAATCACAATTTAATGTGTAATAATGACAATGGTTATAATAATCAAAACACTATCTTAATTTACTTGACAGAATAGGTGTATACCAAGGTCATGTTTCTTTAAACTACAAATGGAAACATGGAAATATTTATAACAATTTATTAAAGTAATATCAAGGAAAATGAAGCTAAGAAAAAATTCCTCTAAGATCCAATTTTAATATATAAATATGGTTAGTAGATAGAATATTGTTGACTTCTCTATAACTATTTTTGAGATTGTAAAAAATATCAAGTTTTATGGGGAGAAGATTAAGGATTCCTTCCTTATAAAAAACTAACTGAGGTATTTTTCAAATCATTTTGATTGAAAAATATCAACCTTAGAAGAATGATTGTATTTTTATCTTGATTAACCACACAACATTTCTATATATTATTAAATGAGAAAATTTTTATTTTTCATGAAATAAAATTTTGAGATGGCCATTAAAGAAATGAGTATAAGAAAAAATACAGCAATTGAATTTCTTTAATAAATTTATTTTGAAGATGAGTAATGTGAAGATAAATTCAATAATATTGTTTCACATATATTAGAATGAATTTTAACAGAAAGATGAAAAAGTAAAAAAAATCACTAACGTGTTGTAATTCATAAAGCCTTGGATAGTTTTCTTATGGTTTTCTGAGGAATAGGATAGAAAAAACAAAATTCAATGAGTATTATGAAATACATAAGAAATATAAATTGTGGAAGAAGAATAAGAAACACATCATTAAAAATAAGAGGAATTTAATGGGAAATAAAGAAAAGATTCATCACCATGTAGTTATATTAAATATTATGTTGGTTTATAGACACATGTAAATAAAGTATCAGATTCATTAATTGGTAGAGATGATGTGGAATGATTAAAAATATTAAGTGGAAACCAAAAAAATTGATCATTACCGAGAAAATGATTCACATCTCAAAAAATAAAATAATAATTTTTTGGAGGATAAGATCAATGAAGATGTAAATAAATAAGATATATCATGAAGGTAGTGACATATATTAATGAGATAAAAACCCTCAAGCTTAGATAAGGTTAAAAGGAAAATAATAAATTTGATATCAATGTGGTATTAGATAAAAAAATGATGATATATTCATGACATGATCTTTATGTTTTATAGTTTTACCTAGGTTGAATATGGATAGATAAGACATAAAAAATTATCGTATTTTAATTGATAATAATTTCTAGTTGCTGAGATGAATGGTTCAAAAAAAAGGACTAAAAATTTATTCTAATAATAATTTTTTTATCTCATAATGATGGTTACAATGAAAATCTATTATATGTTTAGAAAAATATAGATATTAAGAGATACAGTTCCCCATAAAAGGAAACATTTAGTCTACGAAGATCATTTCCCCCCAATGAAAAATGAATAAATTCAAGTAGTAAATGAATAATATAATACCAAAAAACAAGGCGAATCACTCTTGAAGGTCACAATTTAGAGGATAATGTTTGGGTTTTGGATGTTATGGACACATATCCTATTCTTTTTGGAATCATTTTTCCCATAAATGAATAAGGGGACATGTAAGGAAAATTTAATGAGTATTTGAGAATAATAAAATTATAGGAGAAAACTGGTGACTATGTCTACACCACAACCATATACAAAAATAATTGATATTATATAATAATTTTGTTTTAGATATAGTTTGGAAGGTAATAATTAAAAGATCTACCTGACAAGGTTGGATGGATAGGTTCCTCATGATACTAAAGACAATTGGATTCAAAAGGAAAATAGTGGTATGCCAGGTGATTATTCTAACAAAAAACATGATGATTCGGTGAATTAAAATTATATTACACATAAATATAAATTTTAAAAGAATAATTCCTAATTGATCATATCATTTTGATATGAAAATAACAATGGCCATTGTTGATAAGAAACTCTCACAATGTATGTTTCTTCTAAGATACATCAAGAACCCTCATTATTCCCTATTTTTTTGGAGATTATATTCATGGAATTGAAGTAGATATATGAGGAATAAACTTATAAAATAACAAGGATAAATCAGTTCCGATTTATTTTCTAATAATTCTTGAAGATAAGTAAAAGAGTGAACCAATTAAGGGGGATAAAAATTTATAAAATAGGCTACTAAATAACATTTCATAGACATATAATTTTTTTGGATAGAAGATTATTAATGTATTTTTTGTTATTATAATTAGACTATAATCCATTATTAATAATTTCATTAATCATTTTTATTAATGTGATGGGTTATTGTTGATGAAAAACAAGAAAAAGTGTGTTATATTTTTTTTGTACTAGAACTTTTGGATGTGTTCATTGATGTGGTTTTAAGATTTTTAATTACATTGGTAATTAATTTAAACCCCAAAAATGAACACTAATAATTTATGAGAATTATTATAAATTCATGGTATTTTATGGAATGAGTAGGGATTTTTTATAAAGATATGCTATTTTATACACCTGGTTATGCGACGTAGACATAGATTTGATGTACTAAAGGATATTTTCTTGGAGAATCATATGATATCAACACTCTATTATAAGTATTTGAGGAACAATAATATAAGTGAGGATAATTTCTTTTAGGAAAATAGATGATATGAGGTGTCTGCCACTAACAAGATGCATTTTATTTTCAATTCACGTGAAAAAAAATATTTCACAAACTGCTGACTATTTAGATGGGTTTTGATATAGAAGAAAAATTATATATTGGGATATATTTAAGGCCATGTAATGGATTCATTTGTTTTCAATCTCTCGATACATGTTTGGTGAATTTTGGATGAGGTACTATTGCTTGGTGTATTTTTATGGAATAAATTACTTAAATTGGATGTCATGATTGAGAAATTATCCGTGATAAATCTAATTATTGTTGAGCTGTTCATAGAGTATAATTACATGATCTAAATTAAACAAGTGACTAAATATTTTTTACAACATAAAAAATGGTGAATATCATTAAAATATTAATTTACATAAATATCATTTTTGAACAAGGTAAAAAATTGTTTTTTATTATTTCATGTGGATATTCAAAAAAATATTTTATGGTTTTAGAATATGAATAATTATAATATGTCTGAAAAAATTTTGAATCCATCCATTTTTTTTATTATTGTGTGAGGAGTTTTATTAAATACTTGAAAAAACATATTTATCGTTTGCAACATGTGGAATATATTAATAAAGAATTTGATATATGAGTTCTTGGATTTATACAAAAAATAATTATTTTGAAAAGGGATAAGTTGAGAATTATTGGATAGAATTCAATGTTTTTACACTTATTATTTTCTATATAGATATAAGGATAACTTCATCAAAAAATGAGGCTAACCGTCACAACACAAGGAGTTCCATATCAACCACATATTGGAGAAATCTATAAAATATGGGAGCTAGCCTATGACTAGGCATCCATTGATGTAATATCCTAGTTCATCCTTTTGTTGTGGATCCCCCAATTTCAAGTAAATATTAGTCTAACTAACTAATTATGGCTTAATATGAATTCCATATGTGGCCATGAATGTATCGGGGGTGTTTAGGGCTGATTCGGAGCCCATAGACCAACATTTTGAGTGAAAATGGCATGGAACGTGGTTTGAGTATACCTTGTGGGGTAAGCTATATGGTTATATAAAATATTGTGAGGCTAGACATTGGATTCTTGCTTGACGCATAGTAAGACTAAACAGTACAATTTGGGCATCAAGATTATGTTGCAATATCTGCATTTTGGGGACTGAATTTTTTCACAATTTGTGTATGATTAGTCAAACCATGAAAAATAAACATGTGATGTACCCTTTCATAGAGCTAATCATGATATGTTTCCATATAGTTTTTCCAAACTATGTGTCCACACCATGTTACCATTTAATTTTTGGTAAAATTAAAAATTTTCTACTAAATGAATTATATATATTTAAACATAATTTCACCATTCTCTCTCTACAAATAAAAGGATACATTTTGAAACATCTTTGATGGATATTTTTGGAATCGAGCTAACATCTCCATCCAATCACTGAGTCAATTTCTTCTCATCTTTTTGGATCCACATCGGTGAGTAATCGATCACTTTTTATCCATTCTTTATTCTACTTAGTATCTTATGTGATATTTAGCTGAATGAAAATTTTCTTTATTATTAGTTTCTTTATCTATTCTTATATTTTCTCTTAAACTGAGTTGAATCATAAGATAACAATCAAATATCTATCCTTTATGGAGCTATTATATGTGGTCTCATGTATTTTGTTAAAATTCGATGTGTTTTTGTATTATCATTGTTCTACATGACGAATTCTTAAAGTGTCTCACTTGAAGTATTTAAAATCCTTAAATTAAATTAATACATATTTCCTATTCAACTGTATAAGCTTATATATGGATGGTCATAGGTAGAATACCTTGAAATAAGAACCATCCCATTGGGTGTGCAATTTAATTTAATGGACCTGTTGATGCCATATGAAATCAGGAACCTTTTTGTTGTGTCATTACCCCTTGTCATGGGATGTAAATAATAAATTATCAATTGAAGATTGACACTATGAATTTATGTGTTAATTGAATTGTGATATCAATTTGTAATTAATTGATCAATGGGAAGGGTGGGAATGTACATAACCCTTTTCCCTTACTAAAAAATTGGTTGTTTAAGCTTGATTTTCCCTTTTTAATGAATTTTCATTATAAAATAAATATAAGGTACTCCCCATAATAGTTTTTTTACGCAAGTGATATTTGTTATAATGAATTTCCCACATGTGTAATTTCGGTCAGAGCATTCACAGTTAGGACAATTCCTTGAGTCACATTATGAGGTGATTTTCAAATGATATGTTCTTCTTTTTTTCTTTGCCAAGTTTAAATTAAATGTATTTAATTATTAAAATGATTATATTACTTAGGTTACACATGGATCCAAATGATGAATGTCATTGATAGACTGAAATGGATTGTACTTCGATTTTGTCCGAGTGATACATGGTCACCCTTGAAAACTGCCAATGATGGACTCTAATGTAAAACCATTATATATTGACTGACACTTTTACTCCTTATGGATTCCCAAGGACCCAATCAAAGGGAATGTATCATTATTGCTTGGGTGATACTTTGTCTTAGTTAGTGGACTTACAGGGATGTAATTGATTAGTAGATATGTTATTCCACACCTATAATGATACAAGGGTTCTTGTGAGATCACCATGGATTTTTGGTAGGGTGGAAATTTATATTATTCTTGGAGTGATAACTAGACTAAAATTTAAGAATTTCAATGATGGAATCATGTTTGAAATTTATTAATTAATTAAATGGTTTATATGAAGTTTCCACAAAGTAAAGTAACTATATTGGATTTGGTCATTGTATTGAAATTTATGGATAGATTGATTATTAATCCTTTGTCCAGCATATCCTGGGGGGACGGGGCTACACGTCAGGTTACGAGACTTATTATTAAATGAAACTGGTTAATATAATTTATTATGAATGAAAACAAAGAATTTATTGCATTTTTACTTCCAATATTACCATTACAATTTCAATTACTACCCACACACTATAGTTATATATATTCACTAACTGATTAGAACTAGACAATGGGTGGATGTGTGTTGGGATCATGTCTCACATCCTATTTGGTCCACCTTTGGGTACACAAACAGACTATCTGACTGGAGGTATGGAAAAAGGAAAGGACACTACTAGAGGTTCTTGATTGATGATTGGAAGAAAGGGAACATGGGACCCAATTATGGCCCACGATAAATGATGAGGAAATTTTGGAATTTTAGTATCTTTTTTAGGTGTTGTACACCTACCACGTATACATGTTTGGGATGATTTATTATATACATATGATTGGAATTATCATCATCATTGTATATGAGCTTCCTTTTTATATTACCATCAATTCCACATTTGTATCTATTGTTAATATGATTTATTAATTTTATCTTTTTTATGTTGTTAATATTAAATTTTTCTAAAATATGGTGATGATGGTATATTATACCCACAGATGCACCTAGGACCTCACTTCTAGTTAGAAACCTCTATTGTTTGAGGAGATGTACTTGAGGCTATGTAGAAAACCAGGGTTGGGGATCCTTTTTATGGCGTTCTGGTCTGGTACATTACAATGTGGTATCAAAGCGATATATTTTTTCATTACTATTCTATGAAAATATATAGGGATAGGAAGTAATAAAGGGTTGGTAATGAATTTTTTCCTTGGCATAGCATAGCCACATATAGGAAAAAGAAAAAATTCCCAGAATTAAATTGCCATTTTTGTGATTTTTACTATTATAGCTGATTTGATTCCACCATTGGGTGATACACATGAACTGGGGTGTTATTATTGATATGATTTTGGGATTTATTTTAATAAAACTTGATAAGATGAGGCTATGTCATATTATGAATCATATAAGAACTTAATAGGAATAACATCCCATGCATTATTCCTAGACATTTTGGATAAATTACGTGTATCATGTGGTTTTGACATGTGTCAAGATTGATATACCTATTATTGTGACAAGTATTCTAAAATGTGTTATAGTGTGAATTATAAGTATTCCATACTTTGGTTATTGAGGATTTTGGACCCTCCAAGATCATAATTTCAAAAACCATTTGGTTCAACCAATTTAAAGTAAATGAAATATAAATTTAAAATGAGAATTAATTAAAAAGATAAATAATATATGAATTTGAGAGTAAATGAAATGTAAACTGAGTTACTTATATAAGATGACTTGATACATAACTGAACATCATAGGGGTTTGTAGAAAGTATCTTTGTCTTTTACAAATGTTTTACATAGCACAAACATGACTCATAGAGCTGGCAATGTGGTGCGTTGTTATATAGGAAGGCTTGTAAAAATACTATTTATTTATCTAATCTTTTGATCTATTAACCTTGATAATGATCTTGATATGATACATGGTCTTTTAATTTGCAGTGGAATTCCATTGTGACATCTTCCAGACACACACTAGGAGGGTGGTGACAACCACACTCTAGAAGAGGTGGGCATATGATACCAGTGAATCATCTAATTGTGCATGTTGTGTCACAAGTAGTATTACCATAAATATGTGTTGTCTCATTGTACCATTAATGATTTATATGATTCATTCAAACCATTCAGGGTTCCCCATCCCGTGCCTTGACTGTGGAAGATTTGAAACCTTATTTCCAGCAGTAGCATCCTCCCACATTTCCAGGGGATGGTGGACCACAGGCTATATATTCATGGCTATCAGACTTCTTATCTATCACTGAGGATCTTAAGACACCACCTGAGAGGAGGGTAATTATCTCCATGTATATTTTTCTAGAATCTAGAAATATGTGGTGGGATGTTATAACTCAGAAAGAATGTCATCGTGATATGTCCTAGAGGGATTTCCATATAGCCTTGTATGAATAATTTTATCCCGAGACATTTAGGGATTATTTAGTACTTGTTCTCTTACACTTGGAGTAGGTATCTTTATTAGTTTTTGATTACTTGTACATTTTTATAGAGCCTCAATGATTCACCCCTATATTGATGGGGGATGAGATATGTAAATCTAGGATATTGGAGTATAATCTCAGGTATGAAATTCAGTCATAGGTGAATGTATTTAAACTAAGTGCCATTTATAGAATAGTTAATTAGGATCTTATCATAGATCATAACCTGAGAGTGGATGGGGGGAGATTCAGGGTGGTTCATCACTCAAATATAGTACGGCATGGATCAGTAGTAAGAACAATCATTTGAATCATTCAAATGGTGATACCAATAGTCAGGGGACATACTTTGGTAGCCATGTGTTGTGATTAAATTATGGTTGGTCCAGAAATATGAGTCCACAGTGCCTAATGGGCCTAATAGAGTGTCTATTCTTCAAAAACTCATGTCAATTTCAAAAATTTTGTAGAACATTTCCACTAGAAGCGAGAGAGATAGGGTCAGAAATGACACCATATCAAATGTAGGGTCAACATATTCTCATCAGGGAATGATCTAGATTAGAACAGGCTAATTAAGACAAGGTTCTGGTTGTGGTCATGGTAATCAGATCCCAATTTTATAGCAACAGTTGGGAAGATCTACCCTTTTATCCATGAAGTATCCCAGGGCTGCGATACAGGCCAAATATATACTGTGCAACAAAACATTGAGCAGAATGTTATGGAAACTTCTACTATCAGAGGTACTATTCAAGTATCCTCTAAATTATATTCTACATATTTTTATAAAGGTATGTTAAAATATTTATATTTATTCACATTATAGAGATTATTTGGATCAATGTTTAGTGTATTAATGGTGTTAGGATGCTTGGAAAATAATTAGGGATTACAAGGGATGGTGTATGTTAGTTTTGGGAGATCCTTTTTTATATTGGTGGGTGTCCAATTATATGGTACCTCATTTTCCTCATGTTGATATGTTTTTACATCATTATCAAAATGTACTAGTTTTTTCCCTCCCATGCTTCTATTGATTTCTATCGCTAATGGGTGTCCTTGACATCACCAGATGGATGAGAGTTTATTCACAAGGGTGGTTTGGATGTATAGGAGAGTATAGCATGACACGATCATCATGGGATGGTCAGGATGAAAATCATGATCCTCAGTTTATATATTAATATTTAGGAACACCTCATGCTAATTTCCATCAAGTGATTTATCATTTCAGAGATGCCTTCTTGGATAACAATTTGAGGTTACCTCTACTGAGAGTGGTAGAGTTCTCTATCAACCTATTGTTATAAGTTGAAAAGTTAAACACTCCTTCTTACAGCATGGCTACAAATAACAAGAGGGATCTCAAAACGTGTCTAGATAATTTAGTGGAAACATGTTCTATCTGACCCAATACATTTCTATGGGTTTTGCTGGTCCTTTTTGTGAAAATGGTGGATATAAATCTTACGCAATGTGTGGATTTCCAAAAATAAATCTGGTTGATGGTTTAGAACCAGTAAATTTTTCCACAAATAGATGATATCTTCAACCATTTTCAAAGATCATGGTTTTTCTGAAAGATTTATTTGAGATATAGTTACCATCAGGTGCATGATAGACCATCGGAAAAATGTCACATATATTTTCATAGTAGTTATGGTCTACCTAAGTATCTGGAAATGTTGTTGGGTCTCACGAACACTCTACCCAAATTCATGTAACTAATGATCCAAGTTCTCCATTCTTATCTTGATTCATTTGTCATGGTTTTTATGGATGATATCTGGGTGTATTCCCACAATCCACATATCCATTGTAAACATCTTGATATCTTATTCAAAACACTAATAGAAAATCACTTATATGCTAATCTCACAAAGTAAAACAAATGGATGGATTAAATTAACTTATTGGTTCATGTTATCTCATATTAAATAGTATAAATTGACATAGAGAATGATAGAAATATATTTTCCTAGGATACCCCAATGAACTAGTTTTAGGTACAAAGATTCTTGGGGCCAGTTAGATATTACATTGATTTTATATTGTACTTATAAAGCCTATAAAAACTGCTCAGAAGCTTGACTAACAAGGTTTTAGAGTTCATATAGTCATATTCATACAATAATGACATTTAAGAGATGAAAGTCTTATTGAAATCAGTGTTGATAGTGTGTTTTCTAGAGGCATGAAGCTGTTAAATGATGTACTATAATGCATCAGGTATTGTTCTAGGAGTAGTTCCTATGTTGGGGATAGATTTTTAGTGAACCAGTCTCTATAGGTGAGGACACATTAGAGGTATTTCTTAAGGCATGATCTCGAGTTAGATTTGGTTTTTTTGTGCATCGTGAGGTCGGATACATTACTTACACAAATATGAATTTTTTATATACACGGACCTCAAAAGCCTAAGTACATATTTATATATCATGATCTTGTACTAATAAAGGGAAGGATTCTTGAATACCAATAGACATTTGATTTTGAGATTTACTAGATACTTGGTAAAGGAAATGGAATGGTTGATGTACTATCCCAGAGGAAATAGATGTAATAAGTGTTGTAGGCTTGTAGCATGTTGTAGTTTATGGATATGTTCTGAGGGATTCACTTTGAGCTACACGATGGTCAGGGAAATACTTTTCTATCATTTTTATCTATGAACTCAACAGTACTAGGAAATGTGAGGATGATGTTGCTATCATATTCTGAGATCCTTTTAATGTAGGAGAGTGGGGTAGCTGATGACCATCCTCATAGTTGGACCATAGATGAGGATTAAATTATATGTGTTGTGGTTGTATATGGGTTTCAGTAGACTGGTGTGAAGATATGATGTAGGATTTTTATTCATTAAAATGTGAATTTTATCCTAAAATCACTAAGATTTTTCATGAATTTAACCATCATTACAGGTTTCTGGAATGAAAAGAGAAATATATGGTTTTTTCATAAGGTGTACCTCTAATAACCATGTGAATGGGAAACACCAGCAACCAACTGGTCTTTTACAAAATCTACATTTTCGTTAGTGGAAATTTAAAATCATTGTGATATATTTCATTATAGGATTACCAATGTTTCTTCAAGTAAATTGTTGAATATGGGTTTTTGATGATAATATTATTAAGGTTTTATATTTCCATCTGATCAAGGAAACCATTAGTGTGGATGAGCTTGGACAGTTGTATATCCACGAGATAGTACAACATCATGGGGTCCCATATACTATCAATTTTTATAGGAATTACCAATTTATATCATGATTTAGGAATGTCATGTAATGGGAGTTAGGTACACAGGTGCTTTTGAGTACAACATACCACCCAAAGGCCGATGTCTAGTTAGAGTTCATGATTCATAAACTTAAGGAAATGTTGTGATCATGTGTCCTGGATTTCTATGGCTCCTGGGGGTGGCATATAACCCTTTTCATGTTATCTTACCACAATATCTATAATTTTACTAGAATAATGGTTCCATAAGAGTCTTATAATAGTTTTCTGTTCCAGTCACCCCTATATTTCTTAGATGATGGAGAAGTAGTTATGACTGGACCTTATCTAATTGAAGTGAAAACAAAGTAGGTGAAGTTGATTTAGAAGTGGATGGCTATTGTATATTCTTAATATAAATCATACACCAATCACTATAGAAAACCTTTAGAGTTTGAGGTTAGTGTTTGGGTTTTCTGGTGTGTCTAACCGAGGCTAGAAAATAGGAGGGTTATATGGTAGGGGATTCTTTCACTGTGATATGTCATGATATTCAAGATTCGGGATTAAATCAGTCCAATAACCTATTTGTCATATCAACTCATAGGTACTGAAAGAGGCATGATATATTCTATATTTCTCATATATAACACTATTTTTGAGACATAACTCATTTATTTCATCCAAGTAAGTTGAGTAATGGGAAGATGTAATTTTTTGATGAGATTCCAATATTTATTGTGGGTCATATAAGAAATTTTATTCATGGATCACAAATTCCTCAAGTTTGGGTGATATTTCAGTATGGATAAGTACATGATGATACTTAGGAATGGGAGGCAGATATATTATTTCCATAGATAAAGTTATTGTCATAACATAATTCATAACCCATAGAAGGAAACCCCCTGAAGGAATTTCTTTAATGGGAACGTTTTAAAGAACCTAGTTCATTGAAGTGAAGAGACTCTAAATTCTATCAAAATATCAATTTAAATGATTAATTATGACCTAATATGAATGTTCTTTGAGGCCATAGAGGTATCATGGTGTGTTCAGGGATAGTTTGGAACTCGGAACACAATATTTTTTTGTGTAAATGATCTGGCATGTAGCTTCAGTAAACAATGGGATGTATGCCACACAGTTAGATAAAACCATATGAGGGTAGAGTTTGGAGTCAAATAGGATATAATGTTATACTAAACCATGCGATATGGGTCACACATCCATGCATCCATGTTTATAATTTTGACCAGGGATTTTTTCATTGTTTTTGCATAGTTAGTCAAATCGTTCGAAAAACCCGTGTGATGTCCCCTTCCATATAAGCAAGCATTCATGTTAGGCACATTGTTTGAAAAAAAAGAGGCCACACTATATGAACCTATAATTTAGGGTAAAATTATGATTTATTCATTAAATTAGATATTTATCTAAACCTAATTTCATTTTTTTATCCCATATAGCTAATGACCAATTTTGAAGCCTCTTTGATGAATATTATTGGATTTGAGGTAACTTTTCTATCTAATATCCGATTCAAACATCACTCATCTCATTGTATATGCATCAGTGATTACTCAATTCCATTTTAGTCATTACTCATTATTATTGGAATCAACTACTCTATTTAGGTGAAATATAATTTTACCTATTATTAGGATCTTTTTCATTCTTAAATATTCTCCGGGTCTATGTAGAATTAAGGGATATGATAGGTAGATTTATCATCTATATACCTACTATAGGTGGTAAAATACCTTTCATTAAAATTCAATGTGTTTATTTATCATTGTATCGTTGCAAGCCCTTTTCTCAGATCATCACCCATGAAATGGTTTTTAATCCTTGAAATTAATTGACATAACTGTATTATTCAACTAAATAGGACCATATACGGATGGATATAGGTTTAAAAGAATCATATTAGAACTTCCCCTTTGGATGTTTTTTTTAATTTAGTGGACCTTTTGATGGAATGTGATATTTAGATCTATCCTGTTGTTCTTTTATGTGTTGTCATGGGATATTAATAATCGATTTTTTATTGAAGATTGAAACTATTAATCGAAGAGTAAATTGAATCATGGTATCGATTTTTAATTGATTTATTAATGATATGGGATGGAATAAAAACAAATATTGTACCCTTATATGCAATTTCGTGTTTAATCTTGAGTTTTCCTTTTTAATGACATTTACACGATAGTGAAATATAGATTATTCCATGTAATATCTTGTTTGAGGGTAATATTTTTGTTATATTGAATTTCCCACGACCCAAATTTTGGGCCAAGTATTCTATGTTCATCCAATACCTGATTACACATTCTAAGGTGAGTTATAAATGATATGTTCTTGGTTTTGACCATGATATGCTTATATAAAATGTAATGAATTGGTTAAATGATTATATTCCTTGAGTGACACATGGATTAAAATGATGAATATCATATACAGACTCTTATAGATTTGAATTTTCTTATGTACGAGAGATACATGGACTCGCATGAGAAATGAAAAAGATATACTAGAGGATTGATAAATATATACAAAGTGACATTTGAAATCATTATGGACTTCCATAGATGGACTCAGTGGGAATTTACCATTATTGTATATGAGATACATCAGATCCCTTAGTGGCCTCCCAAGGATGGAATTGAGTGACATAGATGTTATACCTCTCATAGAGTGATACCTGGGTTCTTTTGAGATCTCCAAGGTTGGCCTTATAGGTTGTTGGTTAATATTATTCCTAGAGAGATACCTATATTCCAAATTAGGAATTACAAGGACATGAACATTTTCTAAATTTATTAATGAATGAAATTGTTTATATGACACATCTATCAAGAAAAACCACAAGCTTGTATTCATTCTTTATATTATTCTTTGTGGATAGACTAATTTGGAATCTGTTGATCATGTTATCATAGGGGATTCTGAGATACATTCCAGGTCTCATGAAATATTAGTAAATGAAAATTGTTAAATGAATTTAATATGAATGGGAACCCGTAATTTATAGGATTTTTACTTCCAATACATTAATTTATTTTTTAATTATTTCCTGAACACTATGGTTATATATATTTACTATATAATTGGAACTATACCTTGGGTGGTTTACTATAGGGACCATGTATCTCACCTTGTTTGAGCCACATTTGGGTACCCAAAAAGACTACGTGATTGTAGGTATGTAAGAGGTAAAGAACCCTACTATCGGTTCATAATTAATATTTAGGATTAGGGGAGCATTGGACCAAACAGAGGCTCATGATGCTAGCATATAATTTTTTCATTTCTTAATTTTCTTCCATGTTTTGTACACCAAATATATATACATGACTTGGATGATTTGTTATAGTCTTATAAAATGTATTAGTTTCATCATAATTCAATATGAAATTATTTTGGATATTTTTATATATTCTTGTTATGAAACTATTGTCTTTATGATCTAATTCTTCTGATATTTTTATGTTTTTTATATTTTATTTTGGTACACTCTGGTGATGAGAGAATAGTCTCCCCATTAAAAAACATATTCCCTCACTAGTAGTCGGTAGCCTCTGGAATTTGGGGAGATGTTCTTGAGGTCATGTGTGCAACGAGGCCTAAGGAACCATTCAAATGACTATAGGTCTGAGACATTACAATGTTGGTAGAAGTGAGTGAATTCATGGGTAGAATGAGAATGTGTTCTATAAACATAGTGATAATTAGTACATCATTTTGGGGTTGAATAATGGTAGTAGGGTGTCCACACGGGTCAGTGATAGTAGGAATCAATAGAGGGCCTCATTACTCACATCTAGCTAATTGAGGGAGATCATTTTTGAATTAGAGGTTGGGATCAATTGATGAAACTGACATAGGAATCTCTGAACACAAAAAACTATTTATATTCCCTAAAACGTAATGAATATAATATGGGTCGTACAATTTGTTTTCTCTATGTTTTCTAAAAAAATTGGTGTATCATCATCTTCAGCACACATTTGAGGGATCATCTACACATAGTTATATACCATTTACAGGATATGACCATCATGAAAATCAATGAATATTTATTGATCGATGGTCAATCCTATATCCTCCACAAAATATACCACAGTGAGATCAATAACTAGTTTAGAATATACCCCATGTCTTGTTAGAGGTGTATGCATACAAAAACCACCATGAATGATTATTAGAAGAACTATCCAAGGATTTATCTGATAATAAATCCCAATTTAATGCACTTGTGAGATCATAATAATCATGCCTATATATTTTCCTTACATTCATGAATATTGAATGTGGAAGAAAAAATGTAGTCCCATTTATCCTCCATGAAATATGTTTTGTGAAGTTCTATTTTATGTATGGATAATAATATATGCATTTAATGGATTAATTGTTGATGAACCATGTGTAATGTATCTATATAAAGATTGAAGATATAATAATTAACTTATTTATTAAAAAAATAATATTTTTATAATGTCAGACCTGCTTTTATATGATCCATGAATATGATGTATTAATATAAATAATCCTAGGTGGTGATAGAATTTTAAATGAGATTCTAGCATAAATGAATTTGGGGTATTACATATTTTTTTAAAAAATAAACACCTATCTCATTCAGGTATTTAAGATGATGAATTAATAACTATTATGATATATATAATGTGTATTATTATTATAATGAAGTTGAATATCACTTGATTCAGTATGATTTCTGATAAATATGACACCCTTCACAAAAATTCAAATAGAAATTTAAGATGATATTGAGAAGATATAAAAATATCCAACCATTTTTCATATTAAAATTTATAAAAATTAATTTATTATTTATAGCACATATATATCATGGAATAAATGTGATTTTATATTCAAAATATTATTTATCTTACTGATAAATGTGTGAACACTAGTGATGCAGATTTTATGTGATTAAAATTGAGGGAGATCTTGCATCTATTTTTTCAAGAGAATATTGGAAATAATGATACATAATTGTGTCTATTAATGAAGGATGAAAATTTAGTTAACTCTATAAAAAGTTTAACTAATGTGATCGAGTATTAAAATAACATGAAATTATTGTTTGAGACCAATAGTTTTGGTCATTCTTAGATGCTAAAAATGATTATGGAGTTATTCCCAATTAATTATTATACATATTTCTTATAGAAAAATACCATATAATAAATAATATATTTCAATTTATAGATCATAATTTAATAAGATTCCTGCATCTTGGAATTAAAACGAGAAACTAGAGGCATGTTATCAGTGTGTCTAACAAATCATATTAGAGAAGTAGTTGGGGGTGTCTAACTAATAATTGGAAGATTATAACTGGGCAATATAACTGGTAGTATTTACCTGAATTTATAGTCGAGAATCGTTGTTGGTGTGTCTATCCAACATGACACTGTAACACCCATATATTATAAAATAGAATTGTGTTCAATATCATTCATGATATGAAACACCAAGATTAAATAATCCTTTGAATATTATCATTATAACCATTATATTAAATTAGATAGTATTAATAGTATTAACCACATCATGAAATATATATATACCAAATCAATAAAATTTTATTGATTAATTATTAGTAAATGATCATTGAATTTTTAGTAAAGTCATTTTTTCATCAAAAATATGTTTTCTTCAAAAATGATTTTTATTCCATTTTGTGAGAAAATATAAAATGAAATTTAATAGATTTATTAAATTTATATGATAAAATTATATAATTTTTAAATTTATAAGATAAAAATAATATTATCAGGAATATTTGATAATTTTCAGAAATGTTTTATTTTTGAATGAATAGTGAAAATACTAATTATTATAGAAAAATGCATTCTATATTAAATTTTTTACAAATTAATAATGTATTTTAAATAATTATTTTTAAAATATAAATAGTTAATTTTAATAAAAAAATAAATTATGTCCTTTTGAATTTATTTTATATTAAAATTTTAAATTAAAAAAAATTCATACTCGAAAGGAAATTTATATAAAAAAAAATTTCCATTGCATAATCTGTTTTTATATTAAATTTATATATAAATCACTAGTAATTGAATCATAGAATCATATAATTCCTATTTATAAATATCATTTACAAATTTGGTAAAAAATTAATTTTAACTTTTTGTTCTTAATGAATAGAAGATAGAGTAAATTTTTATTATCACAGTAAACATAAAATGAGTTAATTTTGGTTAAATACAATGTAATATATTCTCAAAATCAACCAAAACATGAATTTATCTTACTATTTAGTTTATATTTGGAATTTTCATTTAATACTCTAATCTCAAAAATTTGGGTGCCATTATCCCTTGATAATGATATTTATAATTTTTACGTAAAAGATAAATCCAAAAAGTCATTCTCTTGACCAAAATATCAATTATTTAAAATATACTAAATAACATTATATGTTATGTTAAAATGAATATTTTAAAGATAATTTTATTATCAATGTAATTTATTTTGAATTTTTAGGAGTGAAATAATTACCAGAAATTCACATGCAATTCTAATAAAATATTAATTCATTTAATAGAAAAATCGAATAAATAATTCCAAAAATATTAATAGTAATTTAATATTAGAGAATTAATAATTATAGAAAAATAGATAATTAGTACATATTATGGATGTTTAAAATGATTATATTTTAATTTTATCTTTGTATTGATGTCAGTAAAATTCAAATGATTTGAATAATATCAAAAATGATAGTAATGATATTTTATGAATATAATATTTATTATATAATTTATTAATCATAGAAACATTCAAGGATTAAAATTTTGAAAATAAATTATCATAAATTTTAGAATTTATCTATAAATTATTCAATAATTAGTTTATATATAAAATTATAACCCTTTAAGAGTGAAAAAATTCTTTCCATGGTTAAGGTAAAAATGAGTTAACTAAGGTGTCAAACCAAGAGATTAGATTTAAAACACCACTATAACCTGTGAAAATTATATTAGATGATGGGATTATAATAAAATTATACCTTAAATTCGAATCTATGCCTAATTTGGATATTTTTTTGGAGAATTACTTTACTATAATTTAATATTTTATGAAATTTCAAAAGTTCCACTCCACTCAATAATAAAAGGGAACCTTCTACCGATAATTAGTCACACATTTAGGGTCATCTGGATGTAATAAATACTAAAACAATCCAACACTAAAATCCTCATATGAATTATAGAGGTTCATTTCTTAACAAAAAATTAACCCTAGGACCCTTAATAGGAAATCTAAAGGAGTTCTTTTAAAGAAGAGGTAGTCACCTTAACAATTCACATTATTGTTTTAATTTTACAACTCCACAAAATTTATAGTATTAAAAATAATATAAAATATTCAGTTTACTAAATATTCTTATAATTTATTATTATTTAGAAACCATCTTTATCGATCCTGCTTTCCATCATATAGTAAGTGAGTCTATCACTAATGCATACGTACGACTTACAATTACCACATAGTGATACAATTCATTTTTCAACGCCATATTTTTTGGTTACGTATTATAATGGTATTAATGATTAAATATTATATTTATGACATAATTATTCTTCTTTAATGATAATATTATTCCTACATTATAACCTTCCAATCCATTGGGAAACAATACCTTCAGTCATGTATACAAGTTGATTATCACCTCAATAATGTTATGTGATTCGTTTTTTATTTACTCTTAACATGGATGGTAATGAGGATGTATTTAAGTAATATATATGATATATGTAATAAAAATAATAATGGTTAATATTTCATTTTCTATTTACCTTTATTTCATTCCATTCGTTCGAAAGTGAAAAACAATGTTTACGTGCATGTATGGTTTACCATGTCCCGTAACATTGTAATTTATTTTTCAATATCTATATATTTTAATGGAATATAAATATATTGATATATATTGAATATAAGATACATTAATATGTGATTAAAATTCTTATGATAAAAAAACCGTTATAAATGTACAGTCTCCAAAATTCACAAACTAAAATTTTCATGAAAGAAGAAATAGTTACCAACTTGAAATGGTTATTTTAATAAATAATTATTGATAAATGGGAATTGAAATGTTATGATAAGTATGTAAATTTTTATTTTATATTGTTATGAACAATTTAGATTTAATAAATATGTTATTATAGTGATTTTGAATAATTTTGAACTTGGGGTAAGGTTTTATCATCACAAATTATATTCAATGGGTACATATGTCATGTCATAAACTAATTTTCATTTATTAGGTGTATATATTGACCATTTAGTTGTTATATAATTATTATAATTATTATAAAGATATTTTATATTCCACTCGATGTTATAATTTCTGGGGGATTATGATTAAAAAGCTACTAAATATATAAAGATTTACTGCTGAAATCACATTGTTTATCTATATTATTTATGATTTCATTTCCGATAATGTAATACAATGTTCAATATCAAAATAAACTCATGAATATTCTTGTATAATTATTATTTTCCAATAATAAAATTTTTACTTTCATTTTATTAAATTTATGTACTCAATAGATATAAATAAATTTTTAAATAAAACAAACTTTATTTCTCTCATATATCAAAAATCTCTTTACAAAGTTGTCTATGATATCCAAAATAAATATTTTTTTACTATTTTACAATGATTTTATAAAATCATTTTTTTTCATATTTCAGATTTTACAATATGATTTAAAATTAATCATATTATTTTTTAAGATCATGTATCTTTTTAATTTTTCCTAAATTTTGTAAAGAATCTATGTTTTACATACACAAAAAGTAAACAAATTTCCCACTATGATGACTAATAATCACATTAACAATTCAATTAAAAAATTAAAAGGATCATTTGAAATAACTTTTTTCTTATTTTATTTTTATAAAAAATGTAGAATTTAAAAAATTTATTTCAAAGTGAAAATTATTTCATACTCAAGAAATATTCAAAGTGATATTTTAAAATCATTTTCCATCTAAGATAAAACCCTTTGCAGTTTCCTAATTTTTAATGGGTATATGATATAATGATACTATAATTTTTATTTCAATATGTTTTTTATGATCAATATAACTATATTTTTTTGAATAATGTTTACTTTATGTTCTTTATGATATGATTAATTTTTTAAATATTTATAAATACAATTTTCTTTACACGAGTTATGTCATGATAAAAAAATTTATGAAACCTCTTTGTTTTCACAAATTATGATATCTTTATTTTCATTATGATATTGTGTCCCAAAAAAATATTATTTTCATTATGCGATGGGTAGACTAAGATTTATACATCCTTCTATTTTATTAGGAAAAAATGTATATATCATGAGATGAATAAGACTCAAATGGGGAGTGAAATGAGTTCAGTAAGGGGATATATTCACTACGATAATCAATGTAGTGATCCGTAACTACTATGATAGTTTATAGGGTTAAACTAATACATTAATATAGTCTTGGACGTGATTCTAGACTACTGAAGAAATGATTTTATATTATTATGTGCATTCCACAAACATATTTCTTATGCCAATGTTTTACTTTAGTGGATCGTGTTCCTTAATTCCATTATGATTCATGTCTACCGAATTCTCAATCATTTGGATATGAATACTGATTCTAATTATTGATATGGAAGGTATGTTTTGAATATATAATGTTCATATTATCATAACATTTTTCTCTTATAGGATGATGTAATCATTGATATCTCCATCGACTACCCTTACTGATCATCTGAGCTCACCATTTTCTTATGTTTCTATTATTCCGGTTGTGAATAATGTTATTTTGGTATGATATGACTAATAAGGATGCTCTTTTTGGAGAGTTTAGTGGGGTAAATAGTAGTTCACTTATGAACTAATTGTTTATTTACCCATGTATATAATGATACTACACCTATGAAATTATGAAATAGATCATAAAATTATATATTGATTATTAAACTATAAAATAACTTATATATATATATATATATGGAAATCCTGGGTTGCTATAGTAGGTATGAGAGAAAAATTTAATTAATTTTCAGAGATTATGATGAGAAAAAATTAGTGATAACCATTGCGAGCTATGTCTTTGTATTAGATAACATCATCATATTATGGTAAGGAAGCTATTATGCGGTTTTCCATGAAATAAATTCCTTTATGGATACTATAAGTGGATTTGGATTATGAAAATATGTATCTAGTTGTAATAACCTAGAAAATATTGGTCGAGTATATTTTTACAATCATTTTGGTGCATGGTGAACGTTCCCTTATTGTGCACCTGGTTTGACACTCTCGTGTAACTATATTATGTTAACTCATATTTTCATTAAGAACAATTATAAATGATTTTGAATTGATGATGATCATGGATGAACTAGGTTTAACCTTTGTTATTTCAAATTATATCAATTATATTTCGGTTATAGTATTCATGAAATATATATGTATTTTTTCATACTACTTTTTTAGTACATGAAAACATATGTGAATAGTATTAATAACTATAAATATTTAAAATATATTTTATAATAAAAATGTTATTAGAATTGATGATATAGTATTGGGGAAAAATAAATTTTTTAGTTATCAAATGATAAACTGATTTCTTTCATATTTTAAAAAGTTTGTATAATTTTTTGATTTATGATATATATTCAATGAACTTTTATTTTATTAGATGAATAATAATTATGTAACTTTTTTAAATATTATTTGTATTCATGTGAGGTTAATATATGAGATATGGATGCCATCATTGAATTATAGTTTTAAGGATTATCATATGTTTAGTGGCTTAGAAACCCCCATTTAGTGATTTAAGTGATGGAATATTGAGGTGATTATAATCCATTTTATTGTTTTAAAAAGAATACACTATTGATGTTTAAATAACCCATTGTGATAGTATATTATTTAATGTTAACATAATTACTGTATATTGGATAGTTGGATATAGGTAATCATGGTGGTAGAAAGGTGATTAAATAATACAGTGATATTTTTAGATATATTTATGGTCAAGCGAAGGATCACCTTTCAACTTAGTATCAATATTTCATTCATTATATTTTAGTGAGTTCCAATGAATTATAAAATCATATTGTAATTGATCATGGTTATTAATGGTATTTCAGGAGACGATTCCTTGGGCAGAGGTATACATAACCCTAAAATTTAACAGGTGATCTATCATTATTGAATAACTGTGAAGAATAAAATTATATATTTGAAGATGTAAACTAAAGGTTGTGATATATTTTTCTAGATTCAAGTATTTTTTAATATTTAAAACATTGAGATAATTATGTCTTTGAATATTAAGATTGTATTTATTCATATAAAGGTTTGTTCATTTTTGGATTTATCATACATTGTTCAAACCATATTATTTTTGATTAACACTTTATGATTGGAGGAATATCTTGATATACATTTTCTAACTATTATTATTTTATTTTAGTTCTTGAGGAATGAAAAAATATTCTTGAATACTCATCTTTGGGATAAATATACTAGATTATGGTGGAAATACATTAAAGGATAATGTTATACATTCGAAGTATGTATATTTCCTTATTTTCATTGTCTATATGGTAATATAATTCCTCTAATCAAGGGAAAATATCTTAAAACAAAAATATTATCCCATTACCTTTGATTCCAAGTAATGTTTTGTCTTTTCCACACCTTATCTACATAATGTTTTGTGGTCGTATCCTTCTACATGATCATACAATTTCATGGGATTAATGATCGATGTAACTCTCCATCAATATATGGATATTTAATATTGCTTCCATTTCTATATTTTCACATACCACTAATGTTATCCTATATAGAATCCTAGAAGTGTGTTACTCAAAAGATAATTTTTATATCCCTTTCCCTCTTTTCAAGAGGATGTTTTATTAAACATTTTTATGATGTGTCTTTTCATTAATAAAATTTAAAATATTTATCCCTTGATTACTATGAATTTTTATAAATTATAAGGATGTAAATTTTTAAAATTTAGTTGAATATAAAACCATATGATTATAATAGAACAATCTATTTAAGAGTATACAAAATAAACAACACCACGATTAAATAAACCATGAAATATTTCATTATATCATAACCATGGAATTGTGGAGTATTTATATGGTGTACCGAAATATAAGAGATATAAATATATATGAACTGTTAAAGAGAAATTTATTTTTTTATTCTCTATAATTGAGCATTGAATTTTTAATAATGTCATTTTATGCTCCAAAAAACATTTTCTTTAAAAAATTATTTATTAATTTTTGTGAAAAAATATTAAAATTAATATCTAAATTTTTGAAAATATATATTTAATAAAGAGGACATAATTTTTTAATTTATTCAATCAAAATATTCTTATGATTAATTTTTCTACATTTCACGAAATGTATTATTTTCAATGAATATTTAAAAATAATGATTTTTTTATTAAATAAAATATTTTATTTTTAAGAAATTACAAAGTAAAATTATATTTGAAATTATTTTTAAAATATAATTAGTTCATTCTTATTAAAAATATATAATTATGGTATTTATAATGAGTTTTATATTTTAATTCAATTTAAAAACATTTTTATACAGAAAAGAAGTTTTTTTGATTTTATTTTCACTGTGTTTACTATTTTTTTGTTAAATTATTTTCAAAAAATTATATACTTTAAATAATAAATAAATTAATTCAATATTATTAATCAAGAGTACCAAATTTTCTATCAACATTACTATTCCATTTTTTCATAATTAATAGTAAACCAAGATAATTTTTTAATTTCACAAAAAAATGTAAAACAGGTTAATTAGGGTAAAAAATAATATAATATTGTCTCAATATCTTCCCTAAACATAAATATATTATATATTGATTATTTATTTTCCCCAATAAATAAAATTATGAAATATATTTCATTTTATTAATTTTACTTTTATAATGACATATATATAATTTAAGTAAAAGATAGAATAAAAATGGTATTCTCTTGAATTTAATATCTATTAATTATTAAATTATAATAAAAATATTAAAAATAATGTTAAAAATGAATAGTGTTAATATAAATAATTTTATTCATAATCAAAATTTATATACAATTTTTAAGAATGAGATATTTAACTTAAATTCTTAAGCATTGCTAATATAATATTATTTCAATTAAAATAAAAATAATATTAATGTTATTAAAAATAATAAAAGTAATTTAATTTGGAAAAAATAAAATATAAAAATATTTTTTAGAGAATTTTTAGTTATAAATAAATTTTTAAAAAATCATATTTAAAATATATATTTGACTTTATGTAAATAAAATAAAATTTAATGAATAGTTTCAATAATAAAATTAATTTTATTTTTTTGGAAAAAAAGTTCTTAAATTATTTGAAAATATTAAAAAACATAAAATATTA
Organism: Viscum album; assembly: GCA_963277665.1. Classification (NCBI taxonomy): domain Eukaryota; kingdom Viridiplantae; phylum Streptophyta; class Magnoliopsida; order Santalales; family Viscaceae; genus Viscum; species Viscum album. The sequence goes on along the minus strand of OY728165.1, from coordinate 163,403,908 downwards.
TAGTTATATAATATATTTGTCTAAAATATAAGAATTTTTTCATTTATTTGTCAATTGTTACATTATATATAAAATTATACCCCTTTAAGAGTGAAAAGATTGTTACTATAGTTGTGGCTAAAATTGGTTAACAAAAGGTTAAACTAACAGATAAGTTCTAAAAACAATCTAAACCTCTCCAAATTCAATTGGATCCAGGGATTAAAAGGAAATAAAACATTGGATTCAAATATATCACCAATTTTATTAATTTCTCTTAGGAATTTCATTATTATAATTGTATCATTTAAGAAATTACAAAATTGCCTCTCACCTCAATTATAAAAGGGAACCTTCTACCCTCACCTATTGACACCATATTATACATATATATCAGAAATATCCTAAAAATATATTACAAAAATATTAATCCTTCTTTTAGAGGTTCTTCTATTTCCAATAGACCAACTCTAAAAACCATAAGAGGAAAAATATAGGAGTTGTTTCAAAAATGAGATAATCACCATAACCGACCACTTTCTTTCTATGTATTGTTTAACCTCATATAAATATATTTTATTTATAATAAAATAATAATTTAAATTTAAGAAATATACAAAAAATTTATTATGATTATAAATCCATTATTATCGACACTCTTTCCCATCAAATGAGAAGTAAATGTATCACTTGTAAGGGCGTAAGACTTAACATCTCCACGTAGCGATACAATTTTTTTTCATCAAAAAAATTTATATATAGGTATTTTAATGGGTTAAATGTTTGTATATGATATTTATGAAATAATTATTCTTCTTAATTGATAATATCATATCTTAATTCTTACCTTCCAATCTGTTGGAAAACAATAATGTTGCTCATGTGTATGTGTGGACTACAACCTCCACAAAGTGACCTAATTCACTTTTATTTTCCTCATGAAATAGATGATATATAATGATAGATTAAATTAATATATATGATATTTTTAATATTAAAATTATTCATCAATGGTGAATTATTATATACTTTTTTTTCTTTCCATCAATCAAAAAGTGAAAAACTGTCTCCATACACACGTAAGACCCACCATTTCCATGACGGGTGTAATTAATTTTTCTATATGTAAATTTTATGAAAATATATATATATAATGAATATATATGATATTCCTATCATTATTATAATTATATATATCATGGTACCATGATCAATGTTTACGGAAAAAAATTACCAAACTAGTGTTCTCATAAAAATTGAAATAGATAACACCCTGAAACGATGATTCTTATAATGAAGTAATTATAAATGGTTATTGAAATATTATAAAAGGATCATATATGATATTATATTTATGTTCATTATTTTATTATCAAGTTATAAAAAATTATATTTAATATATAGTATTTTAGAATGTGTTTCAATAATGTTGAACTTAAGTTAAGGGTTTATCGTCTCGAAATATCTTTTTTGGTAAATATGTTATGTCATATACCAATCTCTTTTTATGAGGTGTAAATATAAAAAATTTATATTTTGTGTCATGATTAACCTTATAATCATGATATTTGAATTCTCATTTTTTGTGATACTTTTATAGGGCTTATAATTCAAATGTTATCAAAATATAAATGGTTTTATTATAAAATATTTTTTTTTCACGATCATTTTTTTATTATGTTTATAATGATGAAATATTATAATTTACCTCTAAATAAATTCATTACTTTTATTATCCGCTTACTAATTATTGAGAATAAATATTTTCTATCAAATTTCTTTGTATTATGTCGAAAAGTTAACAATATAATTTTTTTAAATAAAAACAAATTTATTTCTCTCTTTGGACAAAACTCCTTTCTCATCATTTCATTTATTTAATAAAAATGTTTTCAATAATTTAATTACTATAAAAAATGATTTTTTAAATTCTATTTTACCTATTATTTTTTTTAATATTTTTTAAAATAAATCTTCAAATCAATTTCAAATTAAATTACTTTTTAATTTTTACAAAAATTTTCAAAGGGATAATTTTTTTCGTATAAGGAATGAATAACATTTCTCACTATAATAACCACTCAATTCATTGAATATTACTTTAAAATTTAAGAATTTTATTTTTGAAAAATTAATACATTACTATTTATGAAATTATTAGATTTTAAATAAGTGATTTAAAAATCACACGTATATTTTCTTCAAGAAATTTTCAATGTTATCATTTAAAAGAATTTTTCAACTAAGATGGAATCCTTTGAAATTTACGAATCTTTATTAGTTATATTATCCAATGATACCATATTTTTTCTTTATCTATATGGTTTGTAACTATTATGAGAAAAAATTATGAAACCCATATTATTTCTATGTGTTATTCTATGATGAATTTTTAAAATGACTATAAATCCTATTTTTTAATTGGTTATTCCATGATTAAATTTTCATGAATCATATATATTATTATATTTTTTGACATGATGAGTGTTTTATTTTCTTTTTTCCAAACTTATGTTTGATTTCAGTTATGTGATTGGAGGTCTTGTCTTATATATCCCTACAATTTATTGGGTAAATATGAATATCTCATGAGATAATTAGGACTAGAATTGGGGGTGAATAAAGTTCAATAACAGAATCTATCCAATCTGATAGTCTTAGGAGTAATCCTTGACTACTATGGTGGTTTTAGGAGTGAATCCAATAAACTGTGATAATATTTCATATAATATTTCACTACTATGAAAATTATTTTATAATCTTATGTGTAATCCAAAAACATTTGTCATATTCAAATGTTATGCTTTTATGGATCATGTTGTTTGATTCCATTATGATCCATGCATTATGAACTAACAATATTTATTATATGACTCAATATTATGATATTTTATATGTAGTGTATAGTTTTAAAATGTTAATATCATGTTCTCATAACTCTATTCTCAATTAATGATCATGTGATCATTGATATCACCCTTGTTTAGATATATTATTGTGATAAAATGGATCATCTCATAAAAAGGAAAGGAAATTACTAATTATATCCCTCCACTTCCAATTTATTTATCCAATCTCGAGATATATTATTTTCACAAAATCTAGAGTTCACGATGATTTTGTAAGATTGACCTCAAATAATGATAACAACAACTAAGATAGGTGAAAGAGAATATTTATAAAATGACTTTTAAGAGTTTGTATGGACATTATGATTACTACATTACTATTTTTCCATACTAATGAGATTGAGGTTTTCATGCTTATATTGAATCATATATTCTATAAATATACTATAACTTATGTTATGGTATTCATGGGAAATTTCATAGTAGATTCCCTAATTAAACAGAATCCTTAGAACCATATAGATTTTTTTGAAACATTAAAGGTCCATAACATGTATACCAATGTGTATAGATTCCAAATTTGGACTGAAAAAGGGAGATTTTTGGGTGATATAGTATCACTGAATGAATTTATGAAGATTTTAAGAAGATATAAGTTGTAATATATTGGTATGTACATAACCATGACTTCATGATAAAGTTTTTTTTTGTATATCCAAATATTATAGGTTGGATTTCTAGGATTTCACTTGGTTTGAATATCCTTTAATCACATTGGCTCAAAATGGAATATGTTTTGAATGGAATGATTATTTCTATAGATCCTATAATGGGGTAAAAGTGATATTAAAATCATATCCTTTTCTAATTTTCATAAATATATGAGAGTAATAATTTTCATATTTTGTTTTTTTTTGGTTTGGATTTTAGTGTGTTTTTTCATGTATGATAATCTTGTTGTGACATGTGGATCTCAAAAGTTGTTCCCTCATGAGAAGGAACACCCATACATTACATGATTTTGGGGTAACGATGTCTTATTTCGAAACATGGCACTATTATTTCCTCAATGATATTTTTATTATTAATTTACATCATTAAATTTTACTATTGCTTTTCCAAAAAGTATTTGAATATTATGAAGAGGTATTGGGGTGAATATATCTATAATTTTTATTTTAACATAGACTATACCCTTTGTAAAGGGAATGTGGGGGTTGATTTAATAAGTTATAAGCTTCTAAATTGTGAGATAAATGAAGTAAAGGAGTGGTATCTGATGAACTTATGCACTATGCTGCAACTATATGTGAAAGAGGAGGATAATAAACAGTTATTGTATAGTGTAAATATTACACCCTACTTTTATAATCAGATTCAACTTGAGTACATAGTGTATGTTTAATGAAAACATATTATAGGAATTATAAATGATGGGTTGACCTTCGGTCACTTGTCTTGGACACCCAATAGTCCTATTTTTTTAAGAATAAATTATTTGTTCCTTTATCCTTGAGGCACAAGGTAATAGAAGGTGGTATTATAGGAAGGATGTTCAAAAAAGAGATAACAATAATTTTTTTGTTACCATAAATTTGTATTGGTGGTCTGTTATGAGGTAATATAATACATATTGTGAACTTCAGTGCCTTACCAATCATAAAATAAAGGTTATAAACTTGTAATTGGTATGATTATTATAACCACTACCCATTTATATATTAATGTGGGAGTGTATTTCCATCAATTTTCTTATCATATACCTTAGTCTAAAAGTGGGAATAATAGTATAGGGTTGATTATAAAATGGATCATGATATCAACCGAATTTTATTCTATTATATAGTCGATAAAGATTGAGATATTAGACACCAAGATTTTCTAGGGATTTTGAATCTTTATGGAATTCCATCAGTGATTATTTTTATCGAGACCCATGATTCAAAACCAATTTCATGAATTTTATGTTTGAATTGAAAATATATCATTTGAAATTGGGAATAAATTATCATCAAATAATGGATGGTTTGATAGATTGGGTTGTTCAGATTGAGGAGGATATGAACTAGGCTTTATTACTTGATTTTTAGATCTCATATGTGTTTTATTTATCATTATATTAATTAATTTTTAATTATATTTATGAAGACTCAATATAGATAATTCTCTATTAAGCCCCATATATTTAATTATGTCAGAACCTTCTATATCGGTTAGAAGTCGTGATAATTAATTCCTGAGAATGGCCATCTTATAGGTGATAGCTAGTGCGATTAAATTGAATTAGAAAATATTGGTGATGTATCAATGTCACAAGAGATATTATAATAAGAACATTAACTATCTATTAGTGATTATTTATTTGTCAGTGTTTCTCTTTAAATAGGACTTCATCAGTTTGAAAAGAATGGTAAGATGATGTTGTGATGTGTTGGGCATACTGAGAACATGGGGAATCTTAGGGAAGTTGAATGCCATAAGATCATAGCATATCATTTGATATCTATTCATGATTTTTTTCAAATACCCAAGAACAAAAAAATTAAACTGGACCTATATCACATGGTTTAGTGGGAGGAATTGTATTTGGAGCCTAGTAATATTACATATGAGAAACCTATTTGTTTCAAATATCATCACACAATGTGTTATAGTGTAAATCCATCCCAATAGTCTTTGTTAGATGGTAGTGCGGTGTAGATTTCCATGAGACATGGGAGGATGATGCAAAGATGTATGATCCATGGAATATCATATTATTTTATAAGCATCATTATAAAATTATGGGGGGGGAGGAGGAATTCTGGAGAGAATTATATTCCTTTGGGTCCCAGATATGTTTTAGATATTAAAATTTTCTGTTATTTATTATATCATGGGATATTTCAATAGTTTGAGGGAAAAAAGACAAGAAATAGTTCACAACACTAGGTTAATTATTTCCTCTCACTATGTATCCAAACCATAAATAGAGTAAGTTGTGTTTCACTATTATATGAATAGTTAGCACATGGTACTCTAGTCCATGCAGCTATTGTAAGAACTAAATTATTACATGGAGGAACATGCTTCATTTCTTCTATTTTCCTTTGGCTTTTTTTGGTAAAATAGGGAAAAACCATACATGTACTTGAATTATACTATCACACGGACTAAATTAGGGTTATACACTGTGTAATCCAAAGTGCATGATGTGTAGTTATGGATGTGTATGATTGGAAGACATGGTGTCTGGTCATGTTGGTGACGAATATTGAAAAAATCAACTATACGCCATTTACATCCTAGTAGACACCATGTAGTCATGTCTCTAGGTCTTGGAATGTATGTCGGTGAAATTAACATTCCAAATGATTAGTTAAGTTATATAAACCCCATGTTTGTAAACTTACACGCTATGAATTTTGTGTTATTCTTTTAAAATTGGCAGTAGCCTCATTATTCTATTATCTGGACATAGGGGTCAATGGGTTGACAAACAAGCAGTGCAGATATTCTTTCCATCTACCATTTTGTTGTCCAGAAGTAGATTCGAACACCTCCAGATCCATTGGAATATTCTCTGTGAGTTCTTGATTCCTCTTTAGCCATTCTTGGTGATTGTTCCTCTTAACTAAGTTATTTATGGGTGAGTGAATATTTTTTTCATAGATCTACTCTTTTCTTGCTTGAATTAGAGGTTTAGGCTAGATGTGGAGAGTCATGCTATGATTAGGAAATTAGTATTGTGCCACTCATTAATTTTTTTAGTATTTTATATGTGTTGTTGTTCCACACAACCAAGTTTAGGGTGTTTCCTTGAATGGATATTGATCCTTATTACAAAAAAAAATGTTTTTTGGTTATTAATTCAATAAATCAAAGAATGTTGTCTTCATTTATTAATGGAAAACTTGTGGGTGAGTTTCCCTCATATAATTATTTTATATCCATTTAATAAATGAATGTATATGAGTATGCATTATTTTCCCTTATAGGGTTGTTTAAAATAAAGATGTTTATTTGAAACAATTACAACTGAGATTAATCTTTTATGTTTTCTGATTATGGATTTTGGATTTTTTTCCCATTTCCCATGTAGTTGTTTCTCTTGATTATGTAAGTTGGAATTTTTTGTTGAAATTTAATTATTGAATGGCAAATAGCATTGGGTGAAACAAGGGTTCATCTTAGAACAGCATGAATGGACTCATATAAATATATTACCTTGTGCCTTAGGTGACACGCAAGTTCTCCTTAAAATTCCTTGGATGGAATCTAGAGGATTTTGAGTTATATTACAATTTTGACCCTTGGGCTCTATAATAGGACTATCTAGGAATGACTAAATTGAAATAATCTTATACTACAACTACAGTGACACTTTGGGGCTCCCTTGTAGGACCACTGAGAAGGGACTCACATGAACTTATACCACCGTCTATAGAGACACTTTGGGCTCAAAAATAGGTTCACTAAGAACGAACTCACAGGATGTCGGTAGTATTTCAACTGAAGTAACACTTGAATTCCATCTTTGAAATCTCAAGAATGGATGCAGGTTATAATAAAATAATGGAATAAAATTAATTCTAACATTTCATCCAAGAAAAATCAAAATATTGGATTTCGTCATCACATATTGGTTTAGAAGGTCTTCTCCGACTTTTATTGTTCTTACCTAGCTTGCTAGGAATGTCGGTCTTAGGAATAATTCCAATACTTAAATATCTCATGATGTTTAATTAATAATGTACATAACTAACTTTGTAAATTATTTCTAGTACTTTTTGGATTTTTTACATTTTACTACCTCATAGATTACTATTTTTCACCTTTGCACAATACGGCTGCATATACTCACTAATAGATTGGAACAAACCTTAAGTGGTTGCCTATTGGGATTTATTTCTCATGCACTATTTCAGTCATCTTTTTGGCCCCATACATAATATATTTTTTTAGGTGTTGAGAAGGGAAAGGGCCCTTTTTCGAGTACATCATTATTTCTTAGGTGTAGAACATCATGAGACTAAGCCAAGGCTTGCGATGATGCTGAGATTAATAATTGTGTTATCGAACATTTTTATTTTATCGTACTATATTTCATTGTATATTGTTTTCATGGTTTTCTTAGAACATGTGACATATATCTCCATTTAGATATGATATTATTCTTGGATATATTTATCCTCCAGTATTCTGTTGTTTATTTCAGTTTCATATTGTTTACTACATCCTCTATAATTATTATTTGTTTTGTTGTGCTACACTCTACCAATGATGGCATAGTTTTCCCACTATCACTCCATAGGCCCTCACTGCTTGTTGTTAGACTTTGGCATTTGGGGTAATGCGCTTAAGGCCATGTGGCCAATAAGGTAGGGCTACCTTTATTGGAATCTGAGCCTGAGATGTTACAAATTGTTATTATGGCTATTTAGTTTCTTGTTTTCTTTACAATTAGGAAATGATATAAAGGATATGAAATTTGGTAATTAGTTTTCCATGGGATTAGATACCACTTGTATAGGGAAAATCCAAATTTCCTCAAATTAAATTGTTCCAATGTTTTTGAGCTATTAATGTTGATTCATTTTCACTATTGGGTGACACACTTGTTTTCTTGCTATTAGTATTGATATTAATGTGGTTCTATTTTGTGGAAACCTGATGAGATCAGGTAATTCCATCTCATGCGTCAAACATGCACATTTTATCAACCACATTACATGCATGTATACCATTCCATTTAGGGAGGATTACCGATTGCATGTTGTTTTGATAGATGTCATGCTAGAGATTCATGTTGTTGTTAGAGTACCATTAAACTTATTCCTAATGTTGTGACAGGTAGATTGGTAGGTGAGATGGTTCAATTGGGATAGACACAAAGATTTGATCATTGAGTTGTATGGTCTCTCTTGGATCCTAATTTGGTGGATCATGTTTTGGACATTTTATAGAGATTGTGTAGATATGTTTTATATGTGGATGCCAATCATTGATTCACTAGGAGTATGTGACCCCATAGGTCTGTAATTGGAATACCAATGGTTGGTTTTTTTTAATAATTTTTTCTGAGAAATCTATTATTTCTATCCTGAAAACCCAATTTTACCTGAAGTGTAGTTTACCCTAACATGATGAGTGTTATTCCTATTTAGGGAAGATGATATTCAAATTTTTAATACATACAAGACTTGTACCATATGTACATTCCATTTGGTTGTTGCCCGAGTGTCCAGTTGTGTGATGTGGATCATGGGATTGTGGGTTTTTCTAGTACACAGTCGTGTACTATCAATACATGATGTGTGGGACCGGTTAAGTAGAACCCATATGAATTCATCTGTGAGGGAATACATGTCTAGAAGAGAGACTTGTGTTCAAGTCATGCATGCATCCAACATGCTGTGTATCTAGGTTTAATATATTCCCAAACTTAAGAGTGCATGTTGTGTATTATTTGGAAACATCTTGTAGTTCCATTGGGAAACAAATTTTGGTGTCTTTTCCTATTTTCTTTGGGAACTCTTGAATAGAAAACTGTGATAATGAGCTCGAAATATGATGTGTGATATACCATGTTGTGTCATTCCACCACAATAACCCCGATATATATTCGAAGAATGTGGGGATGATCATATCCAAGAGGAGGTATGACATAGGACAGCAATGGATCCTCTGCATGTTCCATTTGTGGAACCATCTATTATACCAGATGCAGGTATAGATACATAGTTCCATGAAGGCTCTATGAGGATTATAAAAACTTTTTAGGGAGCACTGCATCCTTCCACGTATATGGTAGAGCTGAAACGAGTGTTCTAGTAGTAGTATCTGCCAAATTTATCAAAGTTTGGAGGACCAAAAGTTGTAGAATTATTGTTGGAGCCAATTATTTCTATCTTCGAGCACTTGGATATTCCACTTGAGAGGAGGTCCATGCTCAAGACATATATGTATCATGATTATTCCAATATATAGTATGATTTTATCCCTCAAGAAGGGAATCATTATGATATGACGTGTGAGGACTTTCATACACCCTTCTATGATTATTATTTTCTTGAGATGCTATAGGATGACTGAGTTCAGGATTTTATTCCCCCAGAGCAGCGCACACTGTCAGTTATGGACTATTCTTCTTGGTTTTCTGTGATTTAGTGTTTCACACCTATTCTAATGGGTGATGAAATATTGAATGCTAGAAGATTCAAGAATGGTCTCAGGTGTGACATCCGTTCATAGGTGAGTGTTTTTTTGTAACATTAATGCTTTTTTATTGTAAATTCGAAACTAATCAATAATTAAAATATGTGGGAAGCTAGTGGTGAAAGTGAGGGTGTTTTGACACCAGTTTCTGTTATTGTCTCAACCGAAAATACAAAGCGTCATCTAGAGTTCTCTCATGGTGATGGTAGAATTCAAAACATATCCTATAGTAATCATGTGAGGTGATACCAGTGTGGTAGGCTGGGGAATATGAGGCCTTAGTGCACGAAGGACCCATTTGAGTGCCGATCTTTCAACAGGATGCTCCATCTGTGGATATTTTGAATGAAATTTCCACCAGTGGTTAGGGATAAGGGTTTTTCACTAACTTGACATACAAGAGTAGGGTTTGTATATTCTCCTCATTTAGGTAACAAGAGTACATCAGGGTGTTCAGTTTGAGGTGGTGGTCATGGTCATTGAAGCTATACATCAGGATCTTAGTGATAGTTGGGCCAGGAAGCCCAAGGTACCCAATAAATGTCACATTGTTGCGATAGAAGCCATACACTTATATTGAAACTAGGCCAATAGGAGTAGGATCCCATACCATCTAATATTTGAAGTATTGTTCTAGTTTCCTCTATTTTATCATCACCACTTTTCGATATAGGGGTATCTCATAGTTTCATATCAGTTTCTTTTATGGTGAGCTTTGGGCTCTGTGTCTTTTCATTTGAGGACGTAATGACACTAGATACTCTATTAAGAATAAGAATATTATTTGTACGTCTATGTAAGGAGTGTCCCCTTAAGGTTGGCATGTGTCACTTCTTTTGTGATCTTTTTTTTTCTGTAGATGACAAGAATTGATGTCATACTCAAAATGGAAGTGCTATCCTCTTTTTAAGACTTTGTTTATTTCTATCACTATAAGTTGATTTTTATGTCTCCAAATGGAAGATTGTTTCAACATAATGGTGAATGGGATGTCTAGGTGATCCAAGTTGGTACTGAGCATCGTGGGTTGGGTGGGATGATAGCCTAGATTTCCATTTAATATTTATACGTCTAAAGAAAATGTCTGGAAGATTTCCCTTTAATGGTTGGTCATTTCACAGTCGTTTTCCCAAACAACATCTCAAGATGAACTCAAGTCAATGATGTGGTGTTCAGTTTTGATATAGTGTGTGGTGCTACACCAATATCCATTCCTCTATTCTGAATGGATACGATAGAGTACCAGGAGCTCAAGTGGTAGTTGGATGGTCTGGAAAATAAGGGTTCTATCAGACCCAGTACTTCTCCTTGGGGTTCAACGGTCCTTTTTGGAAAAAAAAGAAGATGGTACCCTTAGGCTATGCATGGACTATCGAAAACTGAACTAGATTATGGTGAAAAACTGATATCCCATGCCACTAATAACTTACATGTTTAATTATGTTCGATTAGCATGAGTGTTCTCAAATAATTACATAAGGATAAGATATCATTAGGTACATGATTGACCTGTAGACATACATCGTATATTGTTTCGTAGTAGTTATGGCTTATATGAGTACCTAGTTATGTCGTTTGGTCTCAGGAACACACCGAAAGATTTCATGGCGCTGATGAACTGAGTGTTCCATCATTATCTAAGTTCATTAATGGTTGTTTTCGTGGAAGATATACTGGTGTATTATCACAATCATCATGACCATACCAAACACATTGAGATCATTTTGAATAAACTGAGAGAGCATTAGTTATTTGCAAATCATGGAAAATGACACAACTAGATGGACCATATTCACTTCTTTGGTCATTTCATCTCAGAGATTGAATTATCTATTGAACTAGAGAACCTGAGAGAAATAGTTACTTGGGAGTATCCCATGAATAATTTTGAGGTGCATAATTTCTTGGGTATAGATGGTTCCTATATGAATTTTGTTTAGGATTTCTCAAGCTCGGCAGCCCTACTGACAATATAGACTAAGAATAGTGTGATGTTTGTGTGGATGGATTCTTATGAGTTAGCCTTTTTGGATCTAAATGGGTGTTTTGACATCATAATTGATATTGATATTTCTAGATCCCAGAAATTTTTACACCATATACTATAATGTATCGGGTATTGGTCTCGGAGAAGTGCTTATAGAGGGGCATCAAGTTGTGGTTTATGCATCTCAAAATGTAATTTCACATGAGATAAATTACCCTACGAATGATCTATAGTTAGCAGTGGTTGTTCTTTCCATGTTCTATTGGAGACATTACTTATTAAGATTGCATTTTGGGGTGTTCACAGACCACTAAATACTTATGTACATCTTTAATAACTAGGATCTAAATTTTCAGATAGTGATGTTGGGTGGAATACCATCAAATTTTGATTTTGAGCTTGTTTATATGCCTACCAAAGGTAATGTAGTGGCTGACTCACTAAGTACGAGGAATCAAATACAGGACGTGTAGGAGGCCAGTTGTGAGTGGTAGCTTATTCTGTTTCTCCCTATGATGCATCTGTATGTTCTTCACAGACAAGGAAAAGTTTTTATTTCATAATTATCTATTACCCCTACACTAATGGATAGCGTGAGTATGAGGTAGTTGTTAGATTCTGATGGCCTAGTTTTATGGAAGAGTGTGGTAGGTGAGTACCCACCTCTAGCATGGACAGTACATGAGGATGAGATACTACATATCCATGGACACATTTGGGTTCTAGTGGACATACACGAGGATATGAGGAGAGATTTTAATTCCCATGAACGGGCATTGCATCATGGTGTCACCAAGATATATCAGGATTTAAATCTTCAGTATTTTTATCCAGGTATGAAGAGAGACATAGTTGGTTTTATCATGATGTGCTCCACCTGTCAGCAAGTGAAGGCAGAACACCAAAAACTAGCAGAATTGTTATAGTATCTACCCATTATTTAGTGGAAATGGATTGATTTCATAATGGATTTTGTGATAGGTTTACCGAGTTTTCCACAGGGAAATGTCATTTTATGGGTTGTTGTGGACATTCTCATAAAGGTTTCAAATTTCTGTCGGATCAAGGAAATATTTAGTGTTGATGAGCTTGGGGAGTTGTACATTTGTGAGATTGTATAACTGCATGAGGTCCCACATTCTATCATTTCAGATAGGGATTCCCAATTTACTTCTCGTTTCTAGAAAGGGTTAAAGAGGGCTTCAGGTACAATGGTTCTATGGAGCACAAATTAGTATCCCCAGACAGATCGCCTGTCAGAGTGCACAATTCATGTGATATAGGACATGCTTCGGGCAAGAGACAAGATTTTCAGGGTTCTTGGGAGAGAAACATACCCGTAGTGGAGTTATCCTATAATAATACCTTATAGGATAGTATTCAAGTGTCTCTGTATGAGGATTTGTAGAGGAGGCCATGTCAATCACCCCTATGTTAGATAGAGGTAATAAAGAAAGCTATTATTGGACCTCATCTTATCTAGGAGACCAATGAGTAGGTTTAGTTGATTAGGAAACAACTGGATACTGCGCAATCTCGTAAGAAACAATATGCTGATTACAGTAGATGACCATTGGATTTCAAGGTCGGGGATTGAGTTTTCCTAAATGTAGAATCGATGTCAGGGAAAAAGAGTATAAGAACACAAGGTAATGTTTCATCAAGATACATCGGCATGTTTGAGGTTATGGACAGAGTTGGGAAGGTTTCCAATCGATTACAGTTACCTCAGTGGTACCAACCAATGCATTACGCCCTCCATGTATCTCAACTATGCTACTATCACTCAGAACTATCTCACATTTTTCATCACAAGGAGGTTGAGTTTTAGGAAGATTCCACCTTTTAGGAGCATCTAATTTCTATAGCTGATAGGATCACGAAGGTTCTCTGAGGCTAGTCATTTCTTCTCGTATGGGTGATATGGTAGCCCGACTGAGTATAGGACAATACATGGTAGAGGGAGGCCGATGTACATAATCATTAGACAGAGTTATTCTAAAATATTTCTTCACCTTCCTTGGATGAGAAATTTGGGGATGAATTAATTTAAGGGGGGTGTTTTTACGAAACTAGTTATTACATAAGGGTATGATCTTCTTTTATTATTTTTTCCCTTTGACTTGTTTTTGAGAAAACAGGGAAAACTAGAAATGTAATGGAATCATACTATCACAAGTCCTGACTAACAATTACTCTCCATGTAATCCTAATTACAAATCATGTAGTTATGGCCATGTGTGATTGGAATTCCTAGTGTGTGGACTTATTGAAATGTAAGAGAAGAATTACAAACTACATGTCATGTACTTCCTAGTACACACTGTGTAGTTATGTCGGCAGGTCCTGGAAAGTATGTTGGTCCAATTCATCTGCCAAATGAGCATTCAATGAATATACATGCCATTTATATGGACTTAAACGTTGTGTATTTCATTTTTTTCAAAAAAATGGCAGTAGTCTCATTCATCTATTATTTGGAAAGAGGGGTCACGGGGTGGAACAACATGCAACACTGAGATTATTTCCTTCTCCTGTTTCATCATCCAAAAGGTGATTTAATCATCATCAAATCCATTGGAATCCTCTCGGAGAGTTCTTGATTCATCATGAGCCATTATTGGTAATTTTTTATGTCAATTGTGTTTTTTTCTGATTGAGTGAATATTATTGTTTCATATATATAAACTATTGAATAAAAATTAGAGGCTCAAGCTAGGCGAGGAGAGTTATACTACAACTAGGATGGTGGTCTTGTACCTCTCCTTAATTTATGAGATGTTTATATGTGTCATCATGTCATGTACACACTATTATGGTGTATCTGTGAAAGGAAACACATCCTTAGTAATACCTAATGTTTTTATGGTAATAAATTCATCGATTTAAAGGATTTTTATCTTTGTTGTTTTATTAAAGGACACCTTGTGGGTGCATTTCCCTCAGATAATTATTTCTTATCCATTTCATCCAAGGATTTATATAGTAATTCTTTCATTTCCCATGTAGGAATGTTTAAAATGAACTTGATAATTATATGGAATAGAAATTTGTTTTAAATTCTTTGTGTTTTAATTAAGGATTTGGGATTGTGCTTTCCCTTTTCCAGTGCAGTGGTTTTTATTATTTATGATGTTTAGAATGTTTTATGAATTTTAATGATTAAATGGAAATTTGAATTGGGTGAAAAATGGGTTCAACATAGATTATCATGACCAAAATCAAATGACTATTATACCATGCTCATTGGGTGACATATGGGTTCAGCTTAGAATTCCATGGACGGAATCAAGATGATTTTCCGTTATATGTCATTGGTGACAGTTGGGCTCCATAGTAGGACCGCCGATGAAAGAATAAATTGATATAATCTTATACTATACATAGTTTGTCACATTGGGGATCTCTTATAGGAAAATAGAGGATGGGGACACCTGATATTATACCAGTGTACAGAGTGACACTCAAGGATCCCATGTAGGACCCCTAAGAACAGACTCACATGATGTTAGTAGAATTAAACCTGAAGTGAAATGTGAATTCCACCATCATAATATCAATAACAGACTCAAATTATAATTAAATAATAGAATGGAATGAATTTTAACATGTCATCCAAGACAAAGAAGATGCTTGGATTCAGTCTTAACTTACATGTTTATATAGTCTTCAGAGAATCTGTTGTTCTTACATTGCTATGAGGAAGATCTATCTTAGGCTAAATTCTAATACATAAAAATCATAGGTAAATGAAATTTTTATAGAACAAAAGAAATTTATAAATGAATTATAGTACTTGTAGAATTGATTAATTTTGAGTACCTCATAGTTTTCTTCATTTCACAAATATAAAATAGTTATGTATATACTCATATACAGATTGTCATATACCTTAGCTGGCTGACAACAAGGATTTATATCTCACACCCTATTTCAGACATGTTTTTGGACCTAACAGAATATATTTCTATTGGTGTCACGAATGGACAGGTCCCTTTTTTAGGGTACTTGATTGCTGCTTAGAAGCAGTAGAACATGGGACCACGATAAGTCTTGTGATGATGCTGAATTTTAGTTTGTGTTTCCATACATTGGTATTGGATTGTACATAATTTAACTGTATCTTGTTTTCAAAATTTTCATAGAACCTCTAACAACCTACATCATTTGGATATGATATGACTCCTGGTTACAATACATTTCAATGTTTTTTTCTTTACATCAGTCGCAAGATGTTTACTACAAATGAGATTGTTATTATTTTTTCCATTATGTTACACTCTTCCAATGAGGGCATAGTTTCCCCACTATAACACCCTAGGCTCGTACTACTAGTCATAAGCCTCTAGAGTTTGGGGAAATGTGGCTGAGGTCATTTTTTCAATCAGGTACAGGGAACCTTTAGGGGAATCTAGGACCGAGACGTTAAATATCTCCTAGAATTCGTTCTCAGTCATATATGATATATAAGGGTAAGGTGCATCGTTGGAAAATGTGAAGGGGAAATCATGTATCTAATCCTTTTAAATGAATCATATGTTTAGTGGTTTTATCTTCTAACAACCACATATATTTCTTATGATTTCCAAAACAATCTGACAAAGCTAGATGACATTCAAATAATCATAAAAATTATATATTTTCTTTTATACCATTTTTATTTTTAACACCATCTCCCTTCCATTACCTCATAGTTTGAGATATGAGCATCTTGACCATGGATAACATTTCCACATAGAATCCATGATGTTCCTTCTTGTTTCCTACTAAGATTAATTAATATTAATTCATGATTTCAATTAGATTTATTCTCATATATTCCACTATGATATTTTTCTTACTTGATTCTCCTATCTGTATTAATATGTTACCCATAAAAGCTAATTATAAGACAATAGATGGTTCTAATTAAAAAATTTATGGGTTTTAGGCCTTTTGAGGATCCCTCCATTCGTTATTTCTAGATTTTAAATGATGTAATTTTGGTTAGGTGGAATTTAATGTAGGTGTATCTATATAATAGATCATTCCTTTATAATAACTTTTTTCATATTTATTTATTGAATATATTATTATATTATGAATAAAATTAATTTCTGATGAAATTTTTTAATTCCTTTGGATTTAGGGGATTTTAATTCAAAAAAATGGGGGGTTTTAATGGTTTTCATTCCAAAACATGGATTATGCCTATAATTTGTTTGATAAATTTTTAATGAGTTCATTATCTTATGATGTATTTTCAAAGGATAATTCCAAAGTGGATTGTTTTGTAATTAATTTTTCGTTAATTTTTAAGCCTTATCTTCATGTAACGTCATGTATGATTATGTGATCTATGATGTTAATGTTGATTTTGTTTTGGATAATATGCCCAATTGATTTTTTTTATTCCCTTTGAGTTGATTATTTATTGTTATCCCTGTTATATGAGTTTGATTGTTTGATATTAACATGATAATCATTGATTATATATTTTGGGTAATTGAATTGAGCTACACTAGTATATATTGTGACCTGACCGGTTTCTAGTTTTGGTTGTTCTCATAATAAGGGTTGTTACTCGATGTGACCAAGAGAGTATCCTAGGATTGTTTCATCGTGAATAACATAGGTTCCCAGTGATCATTTATTGAGGTATGAGTTACCCACCATATTATTATTTTACAAAACTCATAGGTTATAAGAAAAACTATATGATGTATTTTTAAGATATTTTATTTCTTATATTATCACTTTATGATTATACCGTATTTATTTTTTTATGTTTGAATTCTTCATTTTAATGTGTTACTTTTGTTTTTTTTTAAACAAAAAAGATTTAAAAAAAGATTTTACCATTTTTATTTTTGAAAAAAATGTTTATCTTTCCTAAAAATGATGTTTTCATAATTGGGTTTTCAAACCAAAACTAATGGTTTGTATTGTGAAAAACATATTTTATATTGATGGTGGTAGTCAACTATGGATTCTCCAATCAACATAAATACATCCATTGGGTTTATGTATGGCATTTTGTTATAGAGAGAGGAAACATTATATGATTCATGAATTATGATGACAATTCATAATTTTTGTTTATACTTCATCATATATTGATTAGTGTTAACCATGATCTACTAGGAGTTGGATCATTTAGATAAATTTGGGAACCTCATGTGTTGATTTTGGGTAATTTAAATATCAAAATATATGGACTCTTCCATATCATGATTTCTTGTTTATTGTATTATTTTAATATGTCACTTTATTTTTTTGTTTATTAAAAAATGTGGATTATGAATTATTTTCATTATTATGATTTTTATAATCTATTAAAATGTCGTTAATTATTTGAAACTTCTTATTTATTTATATGGACGTCCAATTTATTGATATATCATGTCAAACTTCCATTTGAAGTTCATGTTACAAATTAGATAATTTTAGGGTGAAATTGATTCCTAAGGTTTTATTTGATACCTTTAGTGCTTGTCAGCGGCTCGTAGAGTCCCTTAATGCACATCAATACGTATAGTGAAATAGTTCAGATGTTCTAGAATGTTAACATAGACCAGTTCATTACAAATTTAATATATCAATCCACTAAATCATTCCAAATATGTGCTACTCATGTTTTTTCACATGAGGGACCAACAAATATTAATGTCTTTTGATAAAATTTAAGATGATAAATTATAACTCATTGAAAATGAATCATTGTAAATATAATTATCAAATGTATAATATTTTTTAAGTGATTTTAAAAACTATAATCCCTTTTCGACAAAAAAATAAAGGTCAATGAGAAATTACAAAAAAATACTTAGAGTAATTATTTAGGAGTAGAAAATCACATTAAAAAAAATAATAAAACATTATTTTCTAATTAAAAGCTCAAAAAATGTTTATGAAGCTAAAAATGTATGTGAATGAGTGGTATATATAAAATAAATACCCAAAAGATATAAATAAGAAGGTGTTTAAAAAAAATATATTATCAAAAGCTAACAAAAAGTACAAATGAATCATTTTTACAACTCTCTAAATAATTATGATAATAACATATGTTTTCAATGTGAATTGCAATATATTATCAAAATATTGAATACTCTATAAAAAATAATAAAAGTGTTTAAAATACCATAAATTAAAGAAATAAAATATGTTAGTACTCAAAATAAAATTTGATACTAATTCCAAATAAATAGAGGTCACAAAAGAACTCATTTTTCACTATTTAAATATATTAAGAAAACTAAAATATAAAAAACAAAACATTTGATATTTTTATCATAAAATAGAGTAAATGTTCCCACATAGAATTTCTCTATGTAATATGGAAAATTTAATAATTTTGATGAGGGTTGTCATGTCCTAACCCAACTGGTCTCCTCCTGAATGAAAAAATAGATAAAAAGTTCCCCTAAAAGATCTCATCTAATAATGAATAAGGTGTAAACTGGAACAAAGGTTATAAACCTCAAATATGGTATACATAACACTTACTTTATTCAAATTATCACCAAACTCACCATTAAAACAATAATATAACATCAAAAATTGAAATTAATAAATACATTGATAATATCAATGCACTAATCAGAAACTAATAAATGTAAATTTAAAACGGAAACTCTTATGCATGACACCACATACTCGTAACTATATCACCTGACACTGAATATAATATCACTTGACATCACTATAAAAACAATACAATGCTTTTGAAAATAATTATATAATAGTAGGCTGAGTACCCAGGTATACACAACAGTGTCCTCCTTCAACCTAATGTATTACAATTAAATAGGCATAATGTTGTATTAGTGAATAATATATATGTCTTAATTAATCAGGAATATATAATTAAGGAATCGTAGCCCATGAAACATCCACATCATGTCTTTCCCCTTATAATCATCATTACCACAATAAAAATACTATATCTTGAACATCAATCACAACCACTTACAATCCACTAATATAATGGTTGATAATAAATCAAAAATAATTTTTCACCATGAAAAGGAACATCCAACAAAAAGAACCACATAATAGATATAAAACTACAACAAAATAATTTTATTTTTGGTGGAAGTACAAAATCACTTCTCTACATCAAGAACAGGTAATACTACATCTTCTATATCATATCATATAATAGAAAAACCATATCCCCTACATAACATAAATACAACAAAATAACACATCCATCTAAAAAAACATCACAATTATTTAAAACAATATTAGTAAAATTTTACAGTAAGGCTTCAATGACAAATTAGATTATATTAATATCAAATTGAAATATTAAATATAATATATGAAAATTTTTTACTAAAAAAATCATATCACAATAGCCATAACAAATTCCTTCACCCTCACTATAATCATCCAATATATCTACAAGATCTATATGCCCCCAAGGAACTGACCTCCATGGTACATGGAGAAAACACCATCCACCAGTACAATACCACCAACTCATAATTACATAATCCATATTTTTAAACATAATTTCTAAAAATCCATTGAATAATAATTATAACCACCCAAACCATTTAGATAATCAAAAATGTTTTTAATCACACACCTCAATCAGGTAAATATCCACATATCGAATTCAAACTATACACCATCATCTTTTATTCCAAAATAATACCATCCTGAAATTTCACACCATCAAACTCTTATATTATCATTGATCCATCCTCATTTTTATGTTTATTATATACTCATTTAATCTGATTAAAATTCATTACCCTTTACTAGCCTCTCAATTATTAATTATTCCATGTCAATTGATTTTAATAAGATTTATCACATATCATATTCTATAATATCCTAAGTCTTTTGAAACCACAATTTGTAAAATAATGAAATGATATTAAATAAATAAAACATCAAATGAAATAATTTTATAATCCATCAAAAAAACAATTCTTCTCACCTTTAAAATAAAACCCCATTATTCCTCATTTATCATTCATTGTTTTAATCTGTGTCAATTCTCTAATTTAATTTCCACAATTACCATATTCTTAAACGTGTCATTTTTTATTATATTGAAATAAAAAATCACATTAATATACATTATATTTAATTCATCTATTCTTATTTTAATTTGAAATTTAATAATTACCCCTCATTATATCAACCGACTATAAAAATGAATTGTACACACGAAAAAAAGAAATGATTGTTTCCCATTCCTCATCATTGCATTATCGTTTCAATGATTGTCAATCGATATCAGCCTCTATAACCAAAAATTATTATCCATTATAAAAACCCCTTCATTTATATATTCATACACCAGTTAACAATATAAATATATGATAATATGCAATTAGGACATAAATTGTAGATAAAAATTATCATTAGTCAAAGTTTTAATTTAGTAACTCCCACAAATAAATCATTCACTAGAATCTATAGATCCAAAAAAATATTCTCAAAACACCTTTTTCCTTCCATTATGTTATAAATAAGTATAATGAGGGGGTAAAAATTTATATGGTTTTATACTATTATATTAATATATATTTTCAAAAATATGTTGTTTTTACACAAAAACCATATTCTTTCCTTCAATAAATTCCTAATACAAAAGTAGTATTTGGCATTTAACTAATGAAAATAAATCAACTAACTCTTAATTTAAATACACATATATCTAAATCACTACCTGGATATTATTATAACAAAATGAAATGTTTTATAAATCCTATGAAACTATTCCAAAACACTATAAAATGTTTATTTTTTTCATGTCATCCATATGAGACACCAAAATTATATCAAAATAAAACATGATGTGTTTTTAAGCCAGAATTCCATTTTTTATACATCCCAGTTTCAAATAGATTTTGTGAATTCCATTCAAACAATGCCTGTTAGTAATGTTTTTTTTGTTAAAACCACTATGAAATATAGTAATCCATTGTGTTTTTATATATCATATTAGTTAAGAGATACCAAATCTCTATCTCTTCTAATCCAAACACACTATAGAATGTTTCCCTTAGCTTAACTAAAAATGGAATACATTAAAAAAATAGTGTTCTTTTTCTATAAAGGTGGATTTATATGCAACATTAAATCTTTATAGATAACTTATTTATGCCACACCAATATATAATGCATAGAATAATATAAAATAAAATATGGTTCTCCATATTCCATACGTCTAAAAAATGTTTTTCTTAATAATTAGGAAACTCATATCATTAATCATATACCAATAACTCTAAAACATAACTATAACATCAAATACCTCTCAAATTATTTCCATCCCCAAAAATATAAAACATAGATCTTCAATAAAAGAAAAATAATCATAATAGATACTTATCCAATGATTTTTATCCTGGAAAATACCAACCATATCATTCAAATTAGAAAATTCAATAACCATATAAAAATTAAAATTAAACAGGCATCTAATATTATATAAAATATTTTTGAAAATAACCTAGGATGTTTAAAATTTAAAAGTGAATCTCATTATCATGTGTTGTCTTTTGAACCAACATAATATAAAAAATATTCACTAAAGGTTTAACTACCCTTCATAAAACCATTTATTGGAAGTCTTGAATTTACACTAGATATTCAAGATGCTTTTCACCACCCTTAACATTCAGTTTCACCATAACCAAAAAAATGATAAATTGTTGTGAATATAAATCAGAGTTGGGATATATTGATAACATTCAATAATTCCATTACTCTATGAAAACTAAAAATGATCTCATCAATCTCCATAGGTTAAAACATAATAAACACATAAAAATTACAATGATATTACATCATTGAGAGTATGTGAACTTATATAATTTAAACATTATCTACCCATAATCTCAAAATATCTAACCTCATTCATGTGAATAAAAATATTTATAAACTAAATATTTTATTCTTATAATATTAGTCTTTCAAAAAAATGTTATTATAATTTCCTCATCATTAATTATAAATAGATCATAATTAATTCATTTAACTAAGAAAATGTCCTTCCCCAGTCGTCAATTTTTCCAAATGACCAGTGCTTTACAATGTCATAACATCCTCTCTCTAATACAACTATAATTTAACAACCATCATTGTAAATAACTTTTTTATAAAACCTATCCATTTTATATATCTACCACCACATAAAAATAACAATAATAATAATGTAGTATTTATTTTTATTATTGAATCATCACTCATCCTGATACCACTCACCACTGTCCTAGGTGGATTGTTATGTGGCTGCAGGTCCGCCTCCCTGCACACTAGAGGCTTACAAATAACCTTAATGGTAATAATAATGTTGTATTTGTTTTTATTATTGTAGCATCCCTCATCCTGATATCACTCACCACTGTCTTTGATGGATTGTTATGTGACATCAGGCAAGCATACTCGTACACTAGGGGCTTCCAAAAGACATTAATGGTCTAAGGTTTTTGTAACAATGCAATATTATAATATATAATTATGTTCAAATGATTCAATGTGTTAGAATACATTCACTTCACACAGCATTGAAAATTAAACAAATGCATGTTTAGACAATTAGATCTTATATTTTTATTATTAGTAATGAACATGTGTAAATAATTTAAAAAGTATTTATAGAAAATAATATATTAGTTACTTTTAATTCCTATTAAATTCAATTTATATAGATAAAACATATAATACAATCATGTTTTGATTTGGAATGTATTTTCTAAAATATTAAATTTGTATACGATATAAATTTATATTTCATCAAATAAGTGATTAATTTTCATAATATATATTAATATAATAATCAAATAAAGTGTTATTAAATTATAAAATTATTTGAAATATAAATGAGAATGGTAATTTTTTTGAAAATGTTATCTTATAACTAAAATAATTTATCACTATATCTCATCTTTTAATTTTAATGTCAAATTTATAAATTTTATAATATTAATTCAAAAATAATAAAAATATTTTTTGGCTTCAAAATTATTTTATTTTGTAAGGAATAGTTTTAATATTTTTTCATAAAATGTTTATTTTAAGGTAAATAATTCCAAATAAAATTTTTACGCATAACATTAATTTTATGATATTATTGGTACATAAGTATAAATTAGAAATTAAAGAAACACATTTTGAATAATAAATATGTATTTAATAAGTATCTTTTTAATTTCAAATGTGTATATTTCAATTTACAAACCCATATTAGAAATTTTTAACATTGGTTATATTTTTTAAAAAATTTATATAACACATTATACATTTAGAATTTTAATTTTTTAAAAAAAATTAGAAATCGATTCATATAAAATGAATTTATAATTTAAAATCATTAGGTAAAAATTTCATAAAAAGAAAAAATATATTTTTGTCCATAAACAAATGTTTCCATATGTAAAAACAAGTAACTATAGTAATAGATAAAATTGTAAAAGTAATAATTGAATTGTAAAAGGGATTGTTACTTGATAAAAAATATTTGAAATTGAATTTATGATGTGTTAATAAATATTTTCTCTTTAACAATCAACTATTTCTCACCTCTTGAGCCACCTTCAATGATATAAAATTCACATTATGGAAAACCTTCGCATATTTACAAAAATGTCATCCTTTTTCACTTGGGAAATGTGATCTCTTCTCCTCACAAACCCTCACACCAAAACAACTTATTTCAGCCCAAAATTTTCAAAAAACACACATTAAAACGCAAAGAAACCCTAATGAGTTACGTTTCTTATAAAAATACAATCCCTCAATGGATTAAACGCATTCTCAACGAAGATGATACTGGAAGTGAGGTATAAATTTATAATAGATCCTTTCTCATTTATATTTATTTATATGAACATATCCTTACTTATATTCATTTAAAAAGTCATGAAATGACAAAAATTTATCATTATTACACTATTAAGTTATCATAATAAAGGTAAAAACATTATCAACTATTCTCTTTTCAACTACGGAAAAAATGGACCTTCTGTATTTTCTAGGCTGTCGAATCCATAACGCAAAGTGATTAGTTTTACTTCACCATATTAAAATGTTGTTACTAATATAACATTTACTTTATACATATAATATTTATATCATATCTTTTAATATTAAATTTTAAACCATATTAATCTTTTTCCCCATTTAAAGTAAACTAAAATCACTATCCATACATATGTGTGGACTATCACCTCAATGGATTGATTGATTTCAATTTTTATTTTCATCAACACCACACAGATATGGTCATTATATTGGGTTTAATAGATATATATTATTTTTATAAAATAATTATGGTTCTATTAGGAAAAAAATAGTTAAAATATTAATTCTATGATCAAGAAAAAATTAGCCATAATTCAATCATTTAAATTAAACATTAAAAAGGGATAACAGTCTTTTGATTCAATAAAATGAAATTATATAAATGATATTCTATTTATAATTATTTTTAATTATGATATATCACACTAATAGACACTAAATAATACCATTATTTGTCTAGTATAATCATATCACTTCAAGACCACCACATAGTCATCTATTAACAATCGTAGGTTCTTGTTTGGATCGGTTTAACCACATACTTGAACAATAATTTGATTTTTTATCATGGATGAATATGATAACATATAATTTTTATAATATGTTATAAATAATTAAACAGTTTCTTTATTATTTTACTATCATATAAACATTTAACTTATTAACTAATAAATCACAATGTGTTAATTATGAATCACCCGAACATTCTCGTCATTGATTTCATCATTATAGATCATAACTAAAATATCCATGAAATGATTTTATAGATTTATAAACTATCTAGTAAAATTTATTCAAGTAAAATATATGATCTAATAGATATTTACATTATATAAATAATATATACCAAAATATATTTTAGGAAATTAGTTCAATGTGATAATGACTACATGCTAATGGTGTTGAATATAAGTGAAAATTTTCTAATATATATATAATGATAATAAATTTGGATTATAACTAGTTATATTTATAGATAAGGTTCTTACGTATGAATTGAAGGAAAACTATCTCATTCGTCATGATGTTTGGTGAAATTTTATGAAAAATCATGACCAATATAAGGTTTTTCATCTAAAATTACACTCTTAAAGATAGGTTCAGTATTATACACCTAATTTAATTAATGCGGGGTATATAATAACTATATTAGATAAAAAGTCGTGATTTAAAATTTTATTGTTTGTTTTGAGTTCAATAATATTCCCTCACATTAAAGGGGTTTCAATTAAAATGATCCACAAACCATAATAGTTCTTTATCTCATACGAATATTCTCTAAGAAATTATTATGTTATGAAACACAATTTCTTTTGAATTATTCATTCATTGTACATAAAAATATATTTATTATATATTATTATTATTCATGGTAAATACTATTCCAAATCAATTCATTTTTTTAAAATAGATTTTGACATATTTTTTACCCCATTTTTATGGATTTTTGGTAAATCGTTTTCTATTCATTGAGTTTTTATAATTTTTATGGTAATTGTTTCAAAAATAATTGGTACATTATACCATTTTATTATATTATATATCTTTTTATTTATTCATATTTATAACAACGAAATCACATTTGGAAAATATTTCATTCTTCAAATATTGTGTTTCTTATATGGTGTATTATAACTCAAGTATCCGGTCCTTGATATATATTGTTTCATTATTAAATTATTTCTTCCATTATTGGGTTAATCCACATAAATATTTTTTTGATATTGTAATTTATAAAACTATTTTTGGAAATATATTATTTTTATTGAAAATAATGTGTTCTTACACTTCTTATAATTTGTGTTTTGAACAAAGGTATTTTCAAAATAATAAATTGGGACTTTGTCACTTTTATAAGTTTTGTATTCATCTCCCCATTTATCAAAGATAAAATTAATATATTTTCAAGAATCCGTTATTATATATTATTTTTATAATTAATGGTTTTCAAATTATATCACTTTATCTTTTTAAAAGTATCATTTGATAATGAAATGTAAATTTTATTTTATATCAGTGTAAAAAAATTTCAAATAGATAGTTTTTGTTTACTATTCATTTTACATTATCATTTTGGAAATCATTTATACTAATGGGGTTTATATTTCTCATTTATCCTCTAATATATATATCATTTAGAGATTCATCTTTTGGTATCAAAAAATTATTTTCGAAATCTCTTATTTTGTGATATCATTCATAACATTTTATGATATTTTTTCATTTATGTCATTGTACTTATAAGATTCCTTTATTACACTGGGGATACATTAATTTGAAACCATTTGAATTCTTTATCAAGATGTATTATGATCATGTTATTCCAACATTGAATTTATCATTTTCTCATTACCGTGTATAGTGTGAATATACCATGTTAAAAAAATAATATGGGAGGATGTTTGCCTAGAAAGAATATCTATAACAACCCAAACATTCATTAATGGAAGACCAAATTGATCTAATTAAATTTCTCTTTATGTAACATTTTTATATGAAATGTCAACTTCGTTATTTTTATGTTAATAAATGTGATCGTTTCTAATATAGTTGTTGAATAGTTATCACATTATTAGTATAAATATAGGGCTTTAATGAAATGAAATTTACTCAGACAAAGGAAGTGATAGCCTCATCTAGTAGACGTTCCCCATACGAATCCCATTTGACAGAACTCATAAAAGAGGTGGAGTCATTGGGAATCACTCTTGACCAAGCCGATGATGAGCTTCAACAGGTTAAGCTCGAGTGGGACCGCCTAAGAGAGAAGTGGAAGTTGATAGAGATTACCACCCGAGCAATGTTATCCAAGCCACCCCAAGAGTCAGTCACCATCGCACACCATACCCTTCAGTATTATGTATTCATTATAAGGGTTTATGGAACAAGTCCTTAGCACTATGGTTATGTAAATTTTCTTATATGATAATGAATATATTTTCATGTTTTTTTTACCTTGTAAATAGTTTTTAAAGCTAAAATAGTGTTTTTAATTAATATTCAACTAAGAAATATATTTTAAAGAATTAATGGGTTTTTTTAAATAATATTTTTTAAAAAATTATTATTATTATTAAATAAATTTTTATTAAATATAAAGATTTTATAATTTTATGAATGCCACCGTAATTGTTATTAAGGTTTGAAAGCCATTTTTGTCAAACCCTTTGAATTTTCGATAAATATCGGTTTATATTTTATAAGAAAAAATTAACATATTTTAAAAATTATTTATATAAAATAAATAATATTTCTGGAATCAGGACATCGAAATTATCCAATAGTGAATTTTTCATAATTTTCTAAGATAGACTAATTTTTGGGTAAAAACTAAATACTATTTTAATATATAAAGTGGTTTATGACATCATAATGACCCAATAGTGTTGTAATAAAATACTATAAGCCTTATGTTAGGATAATATATGTTTTACAATTAATATAACGTGATTTTGGTTTTTTTTGACTTATTTTACAAAGCATTAATGGACCCGTCAAGGCTTATTAAACATCTTGTCTTTTTATATTGTCTTCCTTGAAAGTGTGACTCACCTCCATATAAGAAACCCAATTATTTTAGAAATTTAGGACTTTTTGCTTGTAAAATATTTTTTTCCACTCCCCTTTGGAAAAAAAATGGGAAACCACCATGTGTTGGTTTGGGGTTTGAGTTAATTTAATGTGAGGTGTCCCAAACCTAAATAATACAGAATTCCCTCACCTTTCCTATATAAACCCAGCCAAGATCCAAATTTCTCCTCACTAAAAGACTTTGTAGGTATTCCAATCTCTTCCCTACTATACCTAGAATCCTCTGAAGGTTCCACAAGCTCCCACGAAGCCTTTCTCAAGCTTCTCTCAAGCCTTTGGAAGGACACTTCCAATTGAGGGTTTTTTCTCCCTTTCTCATTATTTTCAAATTTTCTTAATGTTGTTATTCTCTTTTATTTTCAATTATAAATTTTGGAGTATGTCCTCACTTAACCCCCATACTGCCCTATTTATGTTTTAATTATGGGAGACTCCTTTATCTCTCATTAAAATCCACCCATTTACACCTGTTACAATGCCAAAATTTATAAAGGATTTTCTCTCTCCTCATTTACATTCAAGCAATTCTTTTGTATCATGAATCTAATTTCAATCACATTGTTTGAGACATGTTTCTATATAACCCCCTTACTGTACAATTCATGTAAATAATTTGATACACCTTTTTCTCTCTCTCATCAATCATTTTTATGAATTTTAACGTCACGCCGTTATGCTGCCGAAATTGCACTGATTTTCCAAGCCAATGCCATTGTGTAGTGAATACCATGCCCATTTCTCTATCAAGGGTATTCACATTTATGAACATTTAATAATAGATTATAATTTTTCATGTATTAATTCCACATTCCTTTATCATTGAATAAATGAGGATGTTTTATGAATCCATGTTATATGATCCATGTTGAACCCTTATGCATGAAATGAAATGTTTAAGAAGGGTGCGCTCTTATAGCGCTCTAATGATTTGGGTAAAGTATAGTATCATGATAAGTCATGTGAAATGGGTGTTGACTCATGCTAATTCAAGTGAAACTAGGTCTTAAGTGTGCTTCATGTGTAATGAGTATTTAATCATTCTCCTTGTGCAATGAGCCTTGGCTCACGCTAATTCCATGTTATGTGTTCTTGCCACAATTCCATGTTATGATTATCGTACTTAATCTTTCCTTTATGTTTATTCTTCTTTTGTGGTCTTTTAATATGCCTATTTTCTAACAAGTATTGTATTCCTCATTTTATTCCATGATTGTTCCCTTACTGGGATTTATAACTCACCCTTCTCTTATGCATGTCCTCAGGTTATCCCATGAAATGATAAGTACGAGGTAATGTAGTGGTCAAGTAAATGAAGTTTTCAATAAAGATGTTGTATTTCAAGTTTTAAGTTGTTATTTAATGTTAATATGCCCCAAAGAAACTAGACCTCTCGATCTTCCATGGTGAATCAAGTGAAGGTTTTATGTAATAAATCAACTTTATGTTTTAAATAAAAAGCAGGGTTTTCATAGTTGGTATTAGAGGGTAGGTTTAGTTATTTTTGGGATTAGGATTAGAAAACCCATGTAAAGACTTATAGACAAGAATAAGTATAAAAAATCATCACTAAGTTTTTTTTGGTATTGATTAAGTGGTTTATCAAGAAAATACATCCCTGTGTAGATACGATCAGGTAGAGGCGGCTCTAGCACAGATGTATCCTACGTGTAAAACATGAAAAACTGCTTTGAGCTAGACTCAAGCAGGAACTATTTCATGATAATGGGCCTTTATTAACTCTTTGTTATGACACTCCCAGGACATATTCTTTGGTAAATTCACAGGCTTAGTATGAACCATTATTAAGGGACAAAATCCATTCCCTAAGAATATATGTTATAAAGTAGATCATAGATAACATAGATTGAAGCCAGTAAATTCATATACTAAAGAAATGAGAGTTATTTATAATTAATCAGTTTTGTCCTTGTATTATCCTTTATGTGTTACCCATATATTTCATTTTATTCTAGCCAATGGCTGTTAGTAGGAGGACTCGGGGTAACAATCGATGCGAAGATCAATGTGATGACTGTACTAATGAGATTCCTAATCTAATGGGAGCAGGAATCATGAACTTTGTCACGCTTCTATATAAGCTAACTCAATCTTTGAATAAAAACATGGGTCAAAAGGAATGTTCAACCCCTAAAAAAAACAATTCTCTATCGAGATATTCATGAGACAAAGGCCTCCTAATTTTAATGGATCATCTGATCCCTCAATCACTGAACAGTAAATCAACTCCATTTAAAATATCTTCTCCATCCTTCAATGTTATGAACAAGTTAAGGTTCTCTGGGTTGCGTATCATATGGAGGGTGAACATGATCAATGGTGGATGTAGATCAAAAATAGGACGCGTGAATAGGAGATCGAGGCATTGGAATGGAAGGATTTCTAGAAGATTTTTTTTGATAAATATTTTCCGCACACCCTTCGACTTAAGATGGTAAGGTACTTACTTGAACTCAAGAAGAAAAGATGACGAGTCTTTTTGAGTGTACGAGGAAAACAACACATGGCTTGCATGACACGCTTCTGGATTTGTAGTTACCCCTGAATGCAAGGTTGAACACTTTGTTGGTGGGATGAATGCTAGCCCGCAGAAAGCACTGGAAATACCGGACATTGACAGCTATGAGTAAATTGTACGATGTTTCCTCAAGGTCAAATGAAGATCATAGAATCTCAGTGGTATCAAGGGGACAAGAAGTGTAAGGTGGACATCAATGCTCGTGGTTTGATGGGTAAATCCAGCTGTGCTAAGAAGATCCAGAACCCCACATTCCAAAGGTGCGGAAAGAAGCACCCATGAAATTGCATGAAGGGTATAAGAAAATTATTTAGTTGTGGAAGAGAAAGCCACCTGGATGTAAACATTCAGTAAGAAATACCCGTGGCTATGAAAGAGGAGAGGAATTCTCTGTTCGAACCTCAACACGTGGTTCATTGCTACAACTACAAAGAACCTGGGCATCATAATAATCAGTGCCCTAAGCCAAGGGTTTTTTGAGGAAACCAACAACCTCCAATGTAGAAAGGGTGAGATTTTTCCATCACTACATCCAAATTGAACCCCGACAATGAAGTGGTTATAAGTATGATAGATATTCATTCAAGAGTAGTGAACGTACGTTCTGATTCTGTTTCTACACATTATTTTATATCTCGAAATTTTAGTAGAACAATACCATAACCACCATAAATAATGGAAGTGAAGATGTTGGTGAGTATGGAAAATGAGGTGATTATTGCATCCCATGAATATAATTCATCCACTGTCATAATATATGGGTTGAAATTCCCGAAAAAACCATGGAATACTCCGTCTGGTGGAATTTTATGCGAATATTGGCATGGATTTGATTTCATTATATATAGCCAACATAAATTTTTGTGAGAGAAAAATAACTCTCCATTTGGAGAATCGTCCCCCAATTCTTTACATGTGCAAGGAGGAAGACTAATCTTCTTTAGATCCATTATCTCAAGTGTGGATATTACTGTCCTATGTGCACACGTATCTTGCTCAGATGATTGAGTTCATGGAAGCAACCATCCTTGATGTCATTCTTATTATGAGGGAATTTTCTCAAGTGTTTCTTGAGGAATTGATTGCTCTTACTTTTAGAAGAGATGTTGAATTATCAATTGAACTTATACCAAGGGAATTACCAATATCAAAAAATCCATATAGAATGGCTGTTGTAGAGCTTGAAGAGATGAAGAAAGAACTACAGGATAATTTGGATAAAGGGTTTATACGCACAACTGCTTCACCATGGGGTGCACCAATCCACTTCTTCAAGAAGAAGGATGGATCAATGCGCATTTGCATCTATTATCGTGAGCTCAACAAAATATCAATAAAGAACAAGTATCATCTCCCATGAATTGATGACTTTTTTGATCAACCATGTGGAGCACAACACTTCTCAAATGTGGATTTTCAGTCGAGATATTATCATGTATGGTCGAAGAAGGATGATATCCCCAAGACTAATTTTCGTACAAGATACGGGAACTATGAATTCATAGTAATTCTTTTCAGACTCACTAATGCTCCAACAGTCTTCCTGGACTTGATGAATAGAGTCTTTATAGATTACCTCAAAAAAATTGTGGTATTCTTAATAGATTATATTTTGATATACTCTAAAATCATGAAGGATCATGAAAAGTATCTAAGATTTATACTAGAGACCTTGTAGAAGGAGAAGCACTATGAAAAGTACAACAAGTCTGAGTTCTGGTTGAAGGAGGTAGCATTCATGGTCCATATCATCACAATTAATTTGATATCTGTGGATCCCTCCCAAACAGATGCAATTGAGGGATGATCGAGGCCAACATCGGTAATAGATATCTATAGCTTCTTGGGGTTAACTGGATATTATCGACGATTAGTGAGAAATTTCTCATGATTGTCCATCCATCAAACCAAGCTAACTCAGAAGGGAGTAAAGAATTA
The DNA here is from genome assembly GCA_963277665.1 of Viscum album. NCBI lineage: Eukaryota > Viridiplantae > Streptophyta > Magnoliopsida > Santalales > Viscaceae > Viscum > Viscum album. The sequence continues at coordinate 163,370,802 of OY728165.1, read as the reverse complement.
TTGGAGTGATAAATGTGAAGAAAGATTCACGGAGTTGTAGAAGAGGCTTGTCACTGCGCCCGTGCTCACTTTACCCAAAGTGGAGAACATTTCGTGGTATTCATTGATGCTTCAAAGAAGGTCTTGGGATGTGTGTTGATTCAAAATGACAAATTCATTACCTATGCTTCAAGGTAATTGAATTTTCATGAATATGAACTATCCAACACATGACCTCGGGCTGGCTACAATGATCTTCGCTTTGAAAATTTGGTATCATTATCATTTTGGGGAGAAATGTGAAATATATATGGACCACAAAATCCTCAAATATATATTCACACAAAAGGAGTTTATTATGTGCCAATGAAGATGGTTAGAGGTGATTAAAGACTATGGCTACTCAATCCATTACCACCCTAGGAAAGCAATGAAGGTGGTGGAGGCTCTAAGTAGAAAGGACCCATCAATTTTATAATTGATTAGAATTGAAAGGGATCGAATCTTCTTAGATTTTATGAGGATGGACATGGGAATCATAGAGAGGGGGACATCATCAATACTCTCACAAATGATTGATCAACTATAACTTTTTTAATGCTTAAAGGATGCTCAAGTGGATGATGTGGGAATTCAGGAAAAAGTGGAGACTATTGGAAAAGGGAAATCCTTTGAGTATAATGTTAATGAAAAAGGAATTGTGAGATTTGGGAAAAGTCTATGTGTTCCATCAAGTCCAGATCTGAAGAAGGATGTTTTTGATGATGCCCATAATTCAAATTTATCTATTCACCCAGGATACACAACTATGTATCAAGATATCTGAGAGTATTATTGGTGGGATAATATGAAGAAGGAGACCACTGAATATACATCAAAGTGCCCGGTGTGTCAGCAAGTGAAGGCAGATCGACAGAAGTCTAAGGGGATGATGCAACCATTGCCTATACCATAATGGAAATGGGAGAACATCACCATATACATTGTCACCATTCTTCTGAAGAAATCCGAAGGAAACAATTCAATCTGGGTTGTTGTGGATCGTCTTACAAAGTCTGGATACTTAATTTCTATTTAGGAGGATTTCTCATTAGATCAACTGGCACAAATATATATCAAGGAAGTTGTAAGGTTGTATGTGGTACCACTATAAATTGTGTCTGATCGAGATCCAAGATTCACCTATAAGTTTTTAGAGAGACTTCAACATGCTCTGAATAATGAACTGAACTTCAGTACGGCCTATCCTCCTCAAACTGATGGTTGATATGATATCCAAACACTTGTAGACATGTTGATAGAATGCTCAATTTACTTTAAAGGAGGACGGGATCAAGATATTTCTATCTTTGAGTTCTATTATAATAACAGTTTCCACTCGAGCATCCAAATGGCACCATATAATGCCCTTTATGGGAAAAGGCGCATAACACTGTCATGTTGGGATGAGGTCGGTGAGCATAAGCTGCTTGGACAAGAAATGGTCGAAGAAATGGTGGAAAGGTGAAAACCATTCCCCAACATATGGAGGTAGCACAGACTCGATAGAAGAGTTATAAAGATAACCATCGACGAGACCTTGAGTGTAAAGTTGGAGACATGGTATTTTTATGCCTATATCCATTGAAGAAGGTCATGAGGTTTTGAATGAAAAGGAATTTATTTCTAAGGTACATCAAAAACATCTGGATTCTTGATCGTGTTTGGGTTGTGGCCTATCAACTAGAACATCCACCTACCATGGCCAATGTACATGATTTCTTTCATGCATCCCTATGAAAAAAGTAAATACTGGACACTTCACATGTACTCTCTTCAGAGGTGGTACAATTATAAGATGATCTTTTTTATGAGGAGGAACCAATGAAGATCTTAGACCGTAGAGAAAAAACTATATAAAATTAAAAAAATGCCCCTAGACAAGGTGTTGTGGAGAAACCACATGTTATAAGAATAGACGTGAGAATCAAAGGAAGTGATGAAGTTGAGTTACCCTTATTTGTTTTATTGTGTAAAAGGAAATTTCGAGGGAAAAATTTCTTAAGGGGGAAGATTGTAACGACCCAAACATTCATTAATGGAAAACCCTCTTGGTATAATTAAATGTCTCTTTATGTAACATGTTTATATGAAATTTCAACTTATTTGGTTTTATTTTATGAATTGTGATGGTTGCTAATATAGACATTGAATAGTTATCACATGATTAGTATAAATATATGGGCTTCAACGAATCCAATTTACTCTGAAAAAGGAAGCAATGGCCTCATCCAGTAGAGGTGCCCCATACAAATCCCATTTTTCAGAACTCAGAAAAGAGGTGGCGTCATTGGGATTCTCTCTTGACCAAGCCCAAGATAAGCTTCAACAGGTTAAGCTCGAGTAGGACCGCTTATGAGAGTAGTGGGAGTTGATAGAGATTACCACCCAAGCAATGTTATCCGAGAAAACCCAAGAGTCGGTAACCATTGCACACCTTACCCTTTGGTCTTATGCAGGTGTTATAATGGGTTATATAACATGACCTTCACACTATGGTAATGTACATTATTTTTTTATATGATAATGAATATATTTTCATGTAATTTTTTTTCCCTTGTAAATTGTTTTTAATGGTCAAATAGTTTTTTTATTTAATATTCAATTAAGAAATATATTTTGATGAATTATTAGATTTTTGTATTGAATAATATTTTAATTAAATATTACTATTATTATTAAATTAATATTTATTAAATATAAATGATTGTATAATATAATGATTCTAATCGTAATTTTTATTAAGGATTGAAAGCCATTTTTTGTCAAAACCAGTGAATTTTTTATAAATGTAGGTTTCCATTTTAAAAGTGAAAATTAATAGATTTAGAAAAATATTTTTTATTAAAAAAATTTTATTTCTTGAATCAGGATGTCTAAATTATTAAGTGGAGATTTTTTCATAATTTTCTGAGACTTCCAAATATTTGGGTAATAATTAAATATCCTCTAAATATATAAAGTGATATATGACATCCTAATGAACCAATAGTGATGTAGTAAAATACTATAATCCTTATGTTTGGCCAATATATGTTTTACCATTAATATATTGTGATTTTCAGTTTCATTGTCTTATTTTACAATGCATTATTGGACCCTTCAATGATTATTAAACATATCGTCTTTTTAAATTGTTTTCCTTAGAAGTGTGACTCACCTCCACATAAGCAACCCAATTATTATAAGAATTTAGGTCATTAGCCTTTAAAAATATTTTTTTCCACTCCTCGTTTACAAAAACCATGGTTAAAAACCATGGGATGGTTTGTGGTTTGAATAATTTAATGTGAGGTGTCCCAAACCTAAATAATAAATAATTCCCTCACATTTCCTGTATAAACCCACCCAAGCTCCAACTTTCTCCACACTCAAAGCCACTGGAGTTCATCCAATATTTGCCCTAATCTCCCTAGAATCCTCTCAAGTTTCCCCAGGCTCCAAAGAAGCCTCTCTCAAGCCTATCTAATGCCTTTGGAAGCACACTTCCATGTAAGGGGTTTTCTCCCTTTCTCATTTTCCCCAATTTTTTTAATGTTTTTATGCCCTTATAATTTATGTTACAAATGTTCGGGTATGGTTTTTCACCTCCCCATACTTCCCACTTTATGTTTTAATGATGGGAGACCCCTTTCTCTCTAATTAAAAGCCTCCCTTGTACACCTGTTACTATGCCAAAATTTCGAATGGAATTTCTCTCTCCTCATTTACAATCAAGCAATTCTTTTGTATCATGAATATAATTTCCATCTCATTTGTTGGGACATGTATCTATATGACCCCATTACTGTACATGTCATGTAAATATGATGAGACACCCCTTTCTCTCTCTCATCAACTATTTTTATGAATTATTATGTCATGTTGTTACCCTATCGATATTGCACCGATTTTCCAAGCCAATGACATTGTGTAGTGAATACCATACCCATTTCTTTGTTAAGGGTATTCACCTTTATGCACATTTACATATTGATTATAATGTTTCATGTATGAATTCCATGTTCCTTTATCATGTAATAAAGGATGATGTTTTATGAATCCATATTATATGATCCACGTGGCACACTTATGCATGAAATAAACTGTTTAAGAAGGGTTCTCTCTTATAGTGCTCCAATGCATTGGGTAATGTATTGAATCATGTTACTTTATGTGCAATGGGTGTTGACTCATGCAAATTCAAGTGCAACTAGTTCTTACTCATGCTTCATGTACAATGAGGATTTACTCGTTCTCCATGTGCAGTGAGCATTGGCTCATGCTAATTCCATTTTAAGTCTTGTTCCCACAATTCCATGTTATGATTATCATGCATTATCATGCCTTTATGTTTGTGCTTCTCTTGTGCTATATTGATATGACTAAATTCTAACATGTATTGTATTCCTCATTTATTCCATGGTTATTCCCTTACTGGGATTTATAGGTCACCCTTTTCTGATTCATGTCCTCATGTTATCCCATGCAATGATAAGTATGAGGGAATGTAGTGGTAATGTAATGGAAGTTTTCAATAAAGATACTTTTTTCATGTTTGAAGTTGTTATGTAATGTTACTAATCCCCAAAGACACTAGACCACTTGATCATTCATGTTTTATCAAGTGAAGGTTTTATTTAATAAATCAAGTTTATGATTGAAATAAAAATCATATTTTCATAATATCAATTTGTTTTTTTAGGGATGTAATGACATTAATGATGTATATTGAATAATAATGTTTTTAATTATATATTTACATTCCATATTTTTCATTATAAGTATGGGAAATTTTTTATTCATTGAGATGATCTTTAGGGAATGATATAAACTGCATTTTTGACTCTTATAATCAATTCATTAGAAATAATAAAGTGATAGGTCGGACCCAACATTATAAATCCCCTTGATTATTGGATAGGCCACATGAGAAAAACAACATGGGTTTTATAGTATACCTCTGATTGTATCGGCATAGTTTCATGGCAAAAATCCTTAAAAAGTTATTTTTCTATTTTTAATTCTACTTTACATTAGAATGAGATCATTAATTATTATCATACATGTTTTTGTTTATTATCATGGATATTGAATTCTCTCAATTTTAATTTATTATGAAATTATTTAGATTATTTATTCTGTCCATATTATGTATTCCATTGTTCTGTTTTACACTTCTTAAATTATATGTTTCCATTACTAATCATTTGAATACAACCCTATACTATGTTTACATTCCCTAGGTTCTAAAGAAAATTATTTCACATGATATTCTTAATAGAATTCAGATGTGGATATTTTTTTGAGATATTGAAGAATTATTATGGATTATGTAGTTTTTCATATAATGGGAAAAAATTCTTATTTGACACAAGCAACATTGCATTTTTAGATATTGTTTTCATAATTCTTTAAATATATAGACCTAAATGTTATTGGTAATGTATGTAAGTCCATATATTCGTTAATTAATGTCATTTCCAGATAGTTATGTCCAAGAATCATAATTTTGTATAAAATATAGAATGAATCCTATGGGTTTATGGTACAAAATCTTGGAGTGTGGGTTTGGGGCATCACCGTTGGTATCCAAGAAGGGTTTAAGTTACTATAATGATTATGACATATTTTTAGAGTTATATAATATTTTTGATTATATGGTTGATCATATATTAAAATTTGTCAATAACAATTTGGGATATGTATGTGATCTATAAGTTTGGTAATAATGAACATTTTATTTGGGGGTTACGAGTAGACAACCTTAATGAAAACCATATATATGATTCTATATATTAGATGATATCATAATATATTCATAAAATATTGAGATGATTTTTTTGTTATAAATATGTCTATGTATGGATACTAGAAATTGGATGTGGTCATGGTACAGATTCACCTATGGGAAATCGCACTAAATGCGGTTAGTTTAGAAATGAATCAATCATCACTCTGATTCATGACTAAAGGCCTTATGACTGAACATTTATATAAAATCCAATTGGATATTACTTTAGTTATTATATTCACTTTACGAAGAACTATAAAAGATGCATTTCCTAGTAACTTTAAGAAATTAGGTAAATAAGTGAAAGAGAACCCGTGTTAATGTAAATTAGATTTAACATAATGTATCAATGTATAAATTGAATGTAAGAATACATATTAAGATTGGGTGTTCATATTTTTATGATCATTTACTCAAATTTTATTACAAATCATTTTAGGTTTTAGTGTTTGGATTAAACATGATCATGGAGATGAAGATAAAAAGGATACATATCTATAAATCGAAATTATTTATTTCTAAATAAATAAGTATTATTAAATAGATAAGACTCATATTATATAACTAATTTGAAGTAAATTGTGAGTTTATTATCCTCAACAATGTTAATGAGGATCAAATAATAATTATTATTATTTATTGATACACTTAGATACATTAAATTGTGAGTGATACTTATTGGTGGTATTCTAGTATATTCTAGATGTTATGATAATTATGTGAAACATTTATGGATTAATATTCTTTAAATTTTAAATTAATTTTACTGAAAAATATATTATATAGTGTCAATAAACTTGAAAAGTGATTTTATGACATGGTTATATATTTAAGATATCTATTGGAGAACACGTGATTGAGTGATGAAAAAATCAAAGGTTTCATATTTTAATGATGGTGAGAAATTAAAGGGTTGATTGATTTTGTGGAAGGTGTGTTAAATAGTATTGATATCCATGTAACTCATTATTTATTTAAAGAAAAGTTATCCCATGATTTTTTTGGTGAATTTTATATCATGTTTTTTATTATGATATATATTTACTTGTGTGTAAATTTATGAACTAGTGGTTCAATATAAGAGTTACATTTTAAAGGAATATATGATTTCTCATGGGATTAAGGTTTTGGGAGATAAAATGGTGTATCAGAAGGTATTTATTGGATAATATATGATTGGGTTATATATATACTTAACTATAAGATTATATAAATAGTTAAGGTAGTTTGAGGACAGCTAAGAAACTTAATATTACCCAAGAGAATACAGTATATGTCGCATTAGTGGTTATATCATGATTGATGACTATGTTAAGATTACCCTTAGCTACATTTATCAATTAATAATAATTAAAATAATATGATTAAATCTATTTAATGGGGTAAAATTTTACTCCCCCATATTTTATTAAATGATTACCGTTAAAATAGTTAATATGTTCGATATCTTTCATCACATACAACATTGAACTAAAATAAAACTATGATATGTTCATATTGATAATACCTATTAGATTAATTAGTTAGAATAAATATGAGTAATTATATTATAAAATCTTAATACTGTGGAATATAGTAATTTCTTTCAATACTTATGAAATTCATTTAACATAGCTAAAATTAAAAAATGATAGTTTTATGCATGAAAATGTTTTTTTAATATATACAATTTCTGAGAAATGAATTTATATTTCCATATAATTTTGATTTATGATGGTAAAATATATAGTTATATTAATAATTGTTTAATTCTAATTTAATTATTAAATGATAGAAAATACGAATGAGAATTGTTAATATTCTGAAAAAATTATATTTCTTTAAAATAAATTCTTCTTTTTTTGATATTTTAATTTAAATTATGAACATATAAACATTATAATCGTAATTTTAAATGTATGAACACTATTTTTAGACTCATACTATTAATATTTTCTAATGTTTAATTTTCTATATTTCTCTAAAAATATTAAATTTTAAGTTATTATTAAAATATATCATTTTATAAATAACAATATTTTTATGACATTATTATAAAATAAGTATGAAATAAAAATTCACGAAATGTATAAAAACTACAAAATATTTAGTTTATCAGTGTCTTTATAATTTTAAAAATAATCGATTTAATTTAAAAAACACATATTTGACATTTTAATATATAGATATATTTTTTGAAAAAATATGTTCAATACATTATACATTCATCATTTTAAAATTAATTTTTATATTATTTTGAAATTTAAAAAAATTAAATATATTTAAAATTTATAATAATTTGGTAAAAATTAGGTAAAATATAAAATATTATTTTTATCTGTAACGATATGTTACTTTATGTAAAAACTAATTACATAATTAAAAACTAAAATGATAAAATTAATAATTCCAGGGGTAAATGTGTTAAAACAAGGTAAAAAATGTCTATAATTAATTTTATGGGGTTTAGATCAAACATATATATTTAAAACTCCATTAAATTTCAACTTTGAGTCCATATTTCTTAATCATGACATCCCATTATTGTAATGTTTGGATATTGAGAAAAATGGAAACCCTTTTCACGTATAAAAGGGGATATTTTCACCTCACATTTCCTCATTGAAATATCAAATTTTTTTAGACAAATATATTTCAAAAAAACTTAAAACACTCATATACACTGAAAGGAGGATATGTTCTTATTGAAATACAATCTATCAAATGATTACTCCCCTTACAATGGAGATAATATAAGAAGTATGATATTATTTTCATACCACTCATTTTTCATTTTTATTTCATCACATGAATTTATTCTCCGACTATTTCAATTAAATAATTATAAAAATATAAAATTATTATAATTAGTATATTGGTAGGTTTTTATATTTATGGTAATAGAATTAAAGCTTTTCCCATTTTTTAAGTGAATATAAATTGGTATCTATGTGTTGTACGGACTACCGCTACTACGATACAACATACTTAATTTTCCTTAACCACATTATTAGGATAGTCATTATAATAAATTTAATGTATAATTATAATATTTAATAAATTTTTTAAATTATTAAATTATAAATAATATTACTATTTTTTCCTGTTCTTTGGAACGTGAAATCCCCACCCACACGTACAAGAGAACTATACCTCCCAAGATTAATTGATTTAAATTTTTTATCTCATACCTACATGGTGGTTCATGATATTGGGTTTAATGGATACATATAGTATTTATGATATCATTAATTATTTTTTATTAAAAAATGGTCAATTTATTATTGATATGATCTACAAATGATTATTGTGGATTTAATCATTTAAAAATGGCATACTAAGAAAGAAATGTTCTATTATTTCTAGGAATGGACTTTATAAAAATTATATTCTATTTATAATTATGTAAATTTATTATATATAACACTAATAGAAACTAAATAAGATTTTTATTATTCTCGTGTAATTATATAACAACTAAACCACCTCATAATCTTCTATTAATCGTGGTATATTCAGGTTTGGGTTTATGTATCCAGCAACATGAACAATACTATACATTTATATCATGGATGATTATGACAAAATATTACAGGTACAATATGATATAAATATTTTAATATATTTTTTTTATGTTGACATCATAATTTTAATCCTTAATAAAGAAATCACCATTCATTCATTAAAAATCTCCCAAACATGCTCATCATTGATTTCAACAACATGGATCATAAAAAAAAGCATAAAATAATATTATATATTTATAAAATATCCTATAATATATATTAATGATACTAGTGTTGAAAATAGGATATAATTAACTAATATGTATATATAAAGAGAATGATTATAAATGAGAATTATAAAAAATTATAGTTATGAATAATATTATTAGTTATGTTTTTATAGAAATTAATTTTATTATTCATGATTTTTGGTGTATGTAAAGAATATATTTGGACCATGGTAAGATTTTTTATTTCAAATTTATCTCTTTGAGGCATGTTTGGTCTTATAACCCAAATTTTATTTATGTATTATGTAACACCCCAGAATGATGAAAGATTAAATGGCTAAATTATATGACTCATGCCGACAAGGTGCACCTTCTTTTTCGGAAGCCTGTCTGATTAGAACTCCACAGTTCAGCATGATTTGCCCGGAGTAGGAATCAGAATGGGTGAAATTCAACGTAGATTCCCAGGGTGTGTGTGAGTGAGGACAAATCACACTAGAAATGACATGTGTTGGCCTGTGGGGACAGTCATTAGTCAGATGGCCCGTTCAGGCATGTGGGTGGACCCTTGGTGTGGACCAGGTGTCTTTGGGGAAACTGGTGGGAGGGACCAAATTGTTACATTTGGCATTAGAGGAGGAACCCAGACATAAGTGTGGTGCACTTCCTAGGCTGAGATTTAGGGCCCACGATGAGGATGTTGTGCTCTGGGGGGGGGGAGATTTTAACACCCCATAATGATGAAAGGTTAAATGACTAAATGATATGACTCATGTCAACAAGGTGCACCTTTCTTTTTGTGAGCCATTATGATTAGAAATCCATAATTAAATGTACTAGTCCTATATTAGTGATCATTTTGGGTGACCTTCTGGGAAGTTTCCCAGTGTGTGTGTGAGTGAGGAAAAAGAAAACTAGAATGGAAATGTGTTAGCCTGTAGGGAAAGTCATTAGTCAGATGACCCATTTAGGAATGTGGGTGAACCCTTGGCGGGGAGCATGTGTCTGTGGGGAACTGGTGGGTGGGGACTAGTTGTTACATCATATATATAGTACATATTTTAGATATCAAACCAACATTTATATTTAAATAATGGTGCTTTTATTTCAAATATAATACCTCCCTTCCAATGGAATTTGAAGAAAATGTTACTTGATATACATGAGTTCATTGTCTTAATCATATGAACATATGAAATTTATATGTTATGCACTATGTTTTAATTTGAATGGTATATTCACATAACATGGTTATATATTTATCATATATTTTTTCTATTATAGGGAGATATTAATCCAATAAGTTCCTTTTAATCAATCATCTTTTAACTTTGTTGCTTCCTTACTTGTAATGTTTTTTGGTAACTCAATTTTTATTTATTGATTTTTGATCCTTTCTCACATAGTTATTTAAAATAACTTGGGAACCATTAACAAATTATTCTATAATATTTTGTTTTCACTACTAACATTACTACCACATAAAACCACTTCTTGAAATATGTCATACCATAAAGAGTATGTTTCCCATAAGGGAAAATGATAACACATGTCATATTACTTGTGTTATATTAATTCATCATGAACATATTTATTCCATGTTCATAAACACTTAAATTTTATTATATGTTCATTTTTCTACCGGTATGTGTAAATATTATCTTTTTTTACAAATTAATGTTATCCAATTATTCATATAATGTGAGTTTTGAACATAGGTATTTTGAAAATTAAAAAAATGGAATTTCCATTAACTATTACATGTCATAATATCCTAATTTATCCAATATAATAATTATTTATTTTAAAGGATATCTTATTTGAAACTAATTTTAAAATTGATTGTTTATAAAATCATTTATATCCAATTTTCAAAATTTGCCTTTAAAAATGATATTTAAATTTTTATTTTTCATCATTTTTATATAAAATAAACAATATTTTAAGTTATCTCTAACCATTACCATTTCATATTAAATATAATTTCATATAATGGGGTTTATTTTTAATGATTTGTCCAATAATATATTTATTTATTTTTTTGGAGATTTAACTCATGGTATCAACAAAATGATTCCTGATCCCTTCTTTTGTAACACCGTTTGAAGAATTATTTTTATGATTGTGTTTTTTTATTATGTATACATATTTATAAGCTTCCTTTATTAAATTAAGTAAATATAATTTTGCAACCATCCCCCTATATTCTGTAGATGTATTATGATCATGTTATTTCATAATTGTCTTTACTAAATACTCATTACCCAGTATGGTGTTGACACCTCTATTTGTGAAATTAGAATTAGAGGATTTTCACCAATAAAAATGATTTATTTATTGGATATGATGGTATTGGAAATATATATAATTATTAAATAAAAATTCTGGTAGATTATGAGGATACCAAACCATTACATATATGAATATTATATCAAATTAGATAAATAATCATTTTATATCATTATGATCCATTCCAAAACAATTAATGTTTAGTTTCATTACAAACATGAATATATAATAAACATGTAAATAAAGTATAAACGTATTCTCTAGCTAAGTTCTTCACAAATAACACCATTCTTAATCATATAATACTTAAAATCTTTCCTCAAATACTATTGAAAAAGAAAAAAAAATTAATGTTGATCTTAAATGCTCACAATGGCTTAAAAAGGGAGTTGTAAATGATAATTTCTTAAAATAGATGATACCTTGTTCAAATACCAAGACACTAAATATACTAATAAATTTTTTTAGCATTACAAAAGTCTAAACGATGGAATCATTTTAAAATCATTTTCATTAAAAGGGAGAAGATCATCTGAAAGGTTAACTAGCCTGGTAATGTCCTGGTTAACACCTTTAATAGCAGTGTTGTATGCCACCCGGTTGGCTTTGAGTAAGGAGTGAGTGAAAATATATGTTCATTTAATTCATGTTGTCCTCACTCACACACGCCCTAATAAACATCCTAGTTGGACACCCATCCAGACCACTACTCTAGGACAAACATGCTTAACTATGAAATTTTAGTCTGTTAGGATACCAAAAGGAAAGGTTCATTTTGTTTACATGGTTAGTAAAATTTATTCATTCCATTATCAAATTTCTAGTCGATTTACACTATCCACCCTCCCTAAAGAACAATTCCCTCATTTTGGACTAAACACCTTAAACCCATGTAGTGAAACTAAACTTTTGGATGGGCACTGGCTCTAATGAAATTTGTCAAGACATTAACATATAGGCCCATGAAAATTTTCATATAAAACCCATTGGTATCTTCTAATACCTTCTTTTCCTTCCCAATACATTAAAAAAATTACCCATCAAGGTCAATAGTTATACTGAAGATTATACCAATATGAGAATAAAATTTCATTTAGTGTGTTTTTCGTAATTAAACTCACCTTGAGAAACTTCCCCAGAAGTTATGTATCCTAAACACCTCTCCATATCAATAATTATAAACTATGGAGTTCTAATTGGGAATAATCCCCAAAATAAAGTTGCACCTTGTTGACATGGGTAGTAATGTTTATCCTTTTAAGTCTTATTTTAAAAGTGATGTTTCAATTTCAACATAACAGGGGCATAAGTATATTATAACATGATCTTAAACATTGATAACCATATACAAAAATTTATAGATCATAATTATGAATAATTTCATAAATCTTGGTACTTCATATGATATGAATTAAAAATGAATCTAATAATATAATACAATAATGATTAAAATTGTCATAATATTATATCATAAATGAGTGGAATAATGGGTGGAATATTTATAATCATAGAAAAATTATGTCAAGATATCCACCAAAACAGTCATCACATAATAGGATTGGTTTACCCACCCATGTACCTACTTTGGGACTTTGATAACATCAAATTTTACCATTTTTGGGCTTGGTCTAATGTAACGCCCCGACCCCAGCTACCCAGAGTCGGTGCGTTACTTAGTAACATTGGCATGATCACAAAAGATCAAGTCTCGAAAGACCAATTAGTTTAGTAGCCTTGGAAACACTAGATACATTCGTAAACGTTACATTACATCATAAAGTGAAAAACTACAATAACAAAGTCTCCATAGTCCACACTCATATCCTCTTCTGACTATCCCTGCAAGTCATTCATAACATACTTCATAACATCCTGGAAAATATTAAAACATTGAAAGGGGTGAGCTCAGATGCTCAGTAAGGATAACAATAATGCAGAAGCTTTCATAAATAAACATTAACATTTAAGGCAATGTATAACTAAAACAAAATCCTTTTAAACATGAACTTCAACATAATATGGCAAAAGTAAAATGAGATAATGCCATTTACTTATTCACATGGATATTCTACTGGTCGAATAATCACATGCAATATCAATAACCACTTTCATAATGATGGAATGCATAATGCCAGACTATCATAACCACGTAGCCAAGGCCTCGTGCCAAGTCCACAAATTAGATTTTGTCAAGGCCTCGTTCCAAGACACTAGTTTGTCTCATGAGACCTACCGATGCATCGAGGAGCTATAGCGGGCTCCACCCGTCACTTATTAAGTCCAATGCATTCCTCATATGAATAGGTTTAAACATATCATAAACTATAACATAATCGTATCACATAAAACATGCATAAAGGAAGCATAACATTTCCACATTTCAATCAAAAGATATCAATACAACACATTGATATAATAAAAATTCTTTCAAAACCTTTTTCAATACCAAAATAAAAGAAAGTTAAAACTTTGTATTTATTTTTCATTAAAAAAAATGATGGCTTGTAGAAGAAGCCGAAACTCAAATAATGGTCATGGTGGCGGAGAAGTCGTTGTCGCCGCATAAGTAAGGAAAGAAAAACATTCCCTTTTTGTCGTTTAGTAAAACGCTTCGTATAAAAAAGATTCCTTTTGAATAAACATAAAAGTCAAAGGGGTTTATACACCGTATAAAAGAAAGTTGTGTATAAAGACAAATATGCCTCAATGAAAGGAGATTGAGACGAAGTCCTTAAAAAGATCATTTTTAAAATAAAATAGATCTATTATGTGTATTCACTATAGGTACACATAAAGAAAGTTAAAATACAAAATAGGACATAATAATATCATGACATAATTTGAAAGTAGGAGATTAACCCAAAGAATGAAAATTGGGTGAAGAAGTTCCCTTACCTCGGGTGTGACTTGACTCAACCGTTCTATAACCTCCTGAATAATAAACTAGAGTTAATATATAAATTATTAAGAACCATTTTCAATGTCATTATCCTTATTATATCACTTATTACAATGACATGAACATTATGTAATTATTTTAGTTAATAAAGGTCGTTTTGTCGATCTTTGGTACTTGAGTCAACAATAATCTTCTTATAATTACAAGTTGTTTATGTGGTAGAATATCCATTATCTCCAGAATTATATTCACGATTTAGATGTCATATATATCTTATATATCCAGTATATACATTCATTTATAATATTACATAACATTTAGAGGTAAGAAATGAAATGCACCGTTCATGGAGACGGTAAGCCGTACGTACGCATGAACGCTACATTCATTTCAATTTCATATTTAATGGAACGAAATCATAATGATATAAATGTATAATATAATTCCAGTATAATATAGTGTATAATAACATTTACTCCATCCTTTATACATCCCACATATGGCATTAACGATTCAAATCACATTGAGGGGGCGGTAGTCCGCACTTCCAAAAATGAAATTATCTCATTTTACCCATAATGGGAATCATAAAGTATGCCATAAATGAGAAATACAGAAGCATAAGTAAAACATAAACATATTATATATCATATATAAAAATTTTGACATCTTAATGGCCACCTTTGAAGGTGTTATATGAGTGTTGAACAATCATCGTTTCGTGAGGCAGAAATTCACCATCCACAGAAACCGTATGTTCTTTAACCATTAGATGTAGGTGTGTGTAAGTGTAGCTCGAATCCTTCTTATAACTACATCCTAGTATATAGAGGATACTGGTGTTTTTACAAAATAAATGAATAAAAAGATTTTAGGGGGTTGGAGAAGAAAAATAATACAAAACAACATTAGAGAAGACATTACCTCAAAATCGGGTAACTCTTTTTGATTTGAGCCAAAGGTTCCTTGGAATAGTTCTGACCAAAGTGAGGCTTCTAGGAGTAATAGGGGGAAGTTGGGAGAGTATTTGGGCAAAGTTTGGCCGAGCCAAATGGATTGAAAGTGTAAATGAGGTGGGAGAGGTGGGTGCCTTTTATAAGTGGAGAGGAGGGGCACTCTTGGAAAGTAAAGAAAAGTCACTTTATTATAAAATGAGTTTCGGATTTTAGAGGTCCCACACTTATATAATTCGAGTATAAGGTGATAAGGGTTCGAAATCTCCTCATCCAATAGGATTTGGACAAGTGTAAGCCTTGGATTTTGCATTATCTTCCCATTTTATTTAAATCGTTAAATAATGAGGTCATCGCTGCATCATCATGATGTCATAAATAATTTATTTTATTTAATGTCTAAAAATTATAAAAAAAAAATACTATGATGTAGGAAATATTTAGATCTTTCTAATTAATATTTATAATCAAAATTTGGACTTGTGTAACCCCACTTAAAAACTGTTTTAGTAAAATAACTCATGTTTGTGTCAATTTAATTTTAACATTAAATAAATATATATTAATGTCATTTTCCAACCAAAGTGGCTCCATGGGGTCCCCAAGTTGACCCATGGGTTGTCTTGGTAGGCCATGACTCATCAAATAGGAGGAGGACAAGTGTCAAGCTCATATCATATTATTAAAACATTGTTTTTACCTTAAACTACACTAATTACCTCTAATCGCGATTAAGAACTTAAAAGTTACTATTCACCAAAAATTATTTTAATCTCATTGAACCACATTTTACTTCATAATGACAACCATGTATGTCGGATTTTTTAAAATCAAATCACAGAAGTGGTAATATTTCATTAAAACGAAAAATCAGTTATTTAACTACCACATAGTGGTTTCACTATTCATCAAAAATTGAAGTTTTTCAGAACAATGCCAAAATTTCACCCTAAGCTATAATTGATATTCCGAATTCAAAAATGATATCTATTTTAAAAAATTCCAAACATATAAGTTTCATTAATTAATCTTATAATTAATTCCCGCTGTCACAACAAATAGCGTGTTTTTAAGAAACAAGTTATATCAAAAGATTGGCAATTGTTTATGTCTAATTTAAATGTTAAATTAATTCTAATGACCACCATTGGATAAAATGGTAAAAATAAATTCTAATTATACTTTAAAACTAGTAAATAGTATAATTTATCACAATAAATTATTTTGATTAAAAAGTTGTTTTACGTATTTTTCACTATTCATAAAAAAATTGGAAGTTCTCAGAAAGTTACAAAAAATTCAACTTAGGATAATTTCAATATTACGAATACAAAAATGAAGTCCATTTTGAAATATAAAATTTCTATAATTTTAAAAGGTGGTTATTACTATTCATAACGGCTACTTTGATTAGTCGTGGTGTTTTAGAGCTCGAAGTTGCGTACAATGCAAGCTATTGCATTATTGAATGAGAAGCGTATCGTGGAAGCTCGGGGTGTTATATTCTCCCCTCCTTCAATAAATTGCGTCCTCGCAATTTGAAATTTTTCTTTGTAAATAAAAGGTTGAAAATAGAAAATACATTTGTGGAAAACCCACATCGGAAATAAGGTTAATAAATATATAACATTAAAAGAAAGCAAGATAAGTGTTAAGGTCACTCGATATAGCCCATTCTAGGATTCTATGAAAATATGGATATGGAGGAGAAACAAACCATCAAGTTCTGATGGAGAGTTATAGAAAACAGGATTAGTAGAACGTTTAACTACAAGAAAATCACAAACTTGTGATTGGTTAAACGGTCATTGAATCCCCAGTTGGAAAAGTTAACCGACAACATTTTTGTTTTAAGTTACCTTTTATAATGTTGAGGAATTTATTTAGGATATTTACTAAGAACAAAAGGGAATATACATACTTGTTATGTATACTTTCATTCGTTAATAAATTTTTACCACAAACCCAACTTTTACTCCAAATGGTAACGGAACTCAAAAATATTCTATTTATCCTAATTGTATAAGGTTACAAATGTTAACACATACCATTTAGATTAGTAAAATTATTTTGTAATAACCAGGGACTTCCTGTAGGCTAGTGGTAGGAAATAAAGGCCTGTCGCACTATGATTGTGGGTTCGATTCCTACAGCTTTGTCCGACGTGATGGGTTATGCCCCACCCTTCAGGTTGTCCTTTTCCTAAAACTATAGTATTCCAAAAATAATCTTCAGAAATTTTTTAACCTTAAATTTACTATCCATGGTTCAACTTAATCTACTCCAACCTTTATAGTTATCCAAAATATCTCTGTCCAGACTTTCTCTAAAAGGTCTCTTAATTCCAAAATCAATTGTAACATAAGATTCCCCAAACAAAGAAAAGTTTCACTTATTGTCACATACTAAAAATATGATTACCTTAATCATATTAAAACCTTACTGAAATCAAAAAGTACTGCAGTACAATCTTTATATATATCACATTATTCTTATAACCAGAATATAATCCATGAGTCCAAAAGCACCAATACATTAGTTATTCTGCTTCAAATGTAGTAACAGCATAAGATTGTCCTTGATCCCTTGGCCTTTTCTGAGTTAAGTTTCCTTGACGCTTAGGACATTCATTTGCACAATGCCCCATTTCCCTACAATTGTAGCATTCAACATTGATAGCCTCTTTCTTTCCCTTACAATCACGAGCCTGGTGACCCTTTTCTCCACATTTATAACAAACTCTCATTCCTTTTAGGCAAGTCCTAGGGTGATTCTTCCCACAATTATTACATAATGGAAAATCCTTCTTTCCCTTTTTCCCTTTATCTGTCTCTTGTTCCACCATTATCTTCTTCTCTTGCTTTACTTTGTTGTCATAAGACTTAGAGAATTCCTTTTCTGTCTTGATAGCACACGAGGAAATATCTTCGTATGATGAGAAGGATTTTGATACTAAAGCTCGATGGAGAAATGGTTTTAACCCATCAAAGAAACGATCAATCTTACTCCTTGGGTTACGTATATAATCTGCAGCATGCCTCGCTAACCTTGTAATGTTGGCCTCATACTTTGCGACATTCTCATCCTCCTTTTGTCTCAGACTCAAAAATTGCCTTTCCATATCCGCTCGATGGTCTCGAGGAAAGTATTTTTCTAAGAACAGATCTTTGAACTCCTGCCATTCCATGTTTGTTAATTCATCCTCTTCCTTTGTGTTTTGAATTAGTGACCACCATTGATCGGCATCTCCAGTGAGGCTGTAAACTGCCATGACAACCTTCTCCCTTTTGCTACTCCCCAAGGCATGGAATATTTTCTCTAAGGATTTTATCCATTGCTCAGCTACTAATGGATTTGTACCCCCATTAAATGTTGGTGGTTGTTGCCTCATGAAGCGTTCTAACATTGATCCTCCACGTTGCGGATCAGGGTGCTCCATACGAGTAAGTCTATTATTCATAACCTGAGTAAGTTGTCCCAGTATGGTGATTAGCTGATCGGCACCAGTTGCATCACCAGCCCCACTATAATTATCTTGAGCAGGAGGGAAATCCCTACATGAAGTGCGTGCATTGATACGGTTTCCATTCCTTCCACTAGGAGCCATTTCTAAATAATGGCATAAACTAGATTAGTTTATGAAATAAAATACATAATTCCATATTTGTAAAACACTTTACATAAATTGAACTATTTATGGATATAATCCATAATCATAAAAAGAAATGTTTTCTTTGAGGAAGTATATACTCATAACCCTTCATAGTGGTTTGTAAAGAAAATGAGAATTATCCGAAGCATATCCCCCGGGAGTGTCGTAACCAAGAGTGCAGCAAGGCCCGTTGTCGTGCACCAGTTCCCGTTTGAGTCTAGCTCAAAGCGGTGTTTTTGGGTTTTACCCCTAGGAACATCTATTCCAGAGCTGCCTCTACCTGCTCGTATCCAGACAGGGATGTATTGCTCGGAAAACTAACAAAATCTCTACAATACCAATATTCTAGGAAGTTCTTCTATACTAATCCTCAAAGTTCATCTTAGGTCTACGTGCTCTAATCAGAGTTTATCTAAATCTAGCTTCCAAGGTTAGTACTAACCTCCCTCTGATACCAACTATAACGCCCTGACCCCAGCTACCCAGAGCCGGTGCGTTACTTAGTAACATTGGCATGATCACAAAAGATCAAGTCTCGAAAGACCGATTAGTTTAGTAGCCTTAGAAACACTAGATACATTCGTAAACGTTACATTACATCATAAAGTGAAAAACTACAATAACAAAGTCTCCATAGTCCACACTCATATCCTCTTCTGACTATCCCTACAGGTCATTCATAACATACTTCTTCACATCCTGGAAAATATTAAAACATTGAAAGGGGTGAGCTCAGATGCTCCGTAAGGATAACAATAATGCAGAAGCTTTCATAAATAAACATTAACATTTAAGGCAATGTATAACTAAAACAAAAGCCTTTTAAACATGAACTTCAACATAATATGGCAAAATTAAAATGAGATAATGCCATTTACTTATTCACATGGATATTCTACTGGTCGAATAATCACATGCAATATCAATAACCACTCTCATAATGATGGAATGCATAATGCCAGACTATCATAACCACGTAGCCAAGGCCTCGTGCCAAGTCCACAAATTAGATTTTGTCAAGGCCTCGTGCGAAGTTACTAGTTTGTCTCATGAGACCTGCCGATGCATCGAGGAGCTATAGCGGGATCCACCCGTCACTTATTAAGTCCAATGCATTCCTCATATGAATAGGTTTAAACATATCATAAACTATAACATAATCGTATCACATAAAACATGCATAAACGAAACATAAAATTTCCACATTTCAATCACAAGATATCAATACAACACATTGATATAATAAAAATGTTTTCAAAACCATTTTCAATACCAAAATAAAATAAAGTTAAAACATTGTATTTATTTTTCATTAAAAAAAATGATGGCTTGTAGAAGAAGCCGAAACTCAAATAATGGTCACGGTGGCGGAGAAGTCGTTGTCGCCGCTTAAGTAAGGAAAGAAAAAAAAATTCCCTTTTTGTTATTTTGTAAAACGCTTCGTATAAAAAAGATTCCTTTTGAATAAACATAAAAGTCAAAGGGGTTTATACACCGTATAAAAGAAAGTTGTGTATAAAGCCAAATATGCCTCAATGAAAGGAGATTGAGACGAAGTCCTTAAAAAGATCATTTTTAAAATAAATTAGATCTATTATGTGTATTCACTATAGGTACACATAAAGAAAGTAAAAATTCAAAATAGTACATAATAATATCATGACATAATTTGAAAGTAGGAGATTAACCCAAAGAATGGAAATTGGGTGAAGAAGTTCTTTTACCTCGTGTCTGACTTGACTCAACCGTTCTTTAACCTCCTGAATAATAAACTAGAGTTAATATATACCTTATTAAGAACCATTTTCAATTTCATTATCCTTATTATATCACTTATTACAATGACATGAACATTATGTAATTATTTAAGTTAATAACGGTCGTTTTGTCGATCTTTGGTACTTGAGTCAACAATAAACATCTTATAATTACAAGTTGTTTATGTGGTAGAATATCCATTATATCTAGAATTATATTCACGGTTTAGATGTCATATATATCTTATATATCCAGTATACACATTCATTTATAATATTACATAACATTTAGAGGTAAGAAATGAAATGCACCGTTCATGGAGACGGTAAGCCGTACGTACGCATGAACGCTACTTTCATTTCAATTTCATATTTAATGGAATGAAATCATAATGATATAAATGTATAATATAATTCCAGTATAATATAGTGTATAATACCATTTACTCCATCCGTTATACATCCCACATATGGCATTAACGATTCAAATCACTTTGAGGGGGCGGTAGTCCGCACTTCCTAAAATGAAATTATCGCATTTTACCCATAATGGGAATCATAAAGTATGCCATAAATGAGAAATACAGAAGAATAATAAAAACATAAACATATTATATATCATATATAAAAATAGTTACATCTTAATGGCCACCTTTGAAGGTGTTATATGAGTGTTGAACAATCATCGTTTCGTGAGGCAGAAATTCGCCATCCACAGAAACCGTATGTTCTTTAACCATTAGATGTAGGTGTGTGTAAGTGTAGCTCGAATCCTTCTTATAACAACATACTAGTATATTGAGGATACTGGTGTTGTTACAAAGGAAATGAATAAAAAGAGTTTAGGGGGTTGGAGAAGAAAAATAAAACAAAACAACATTAGAGAAGACATTACCTCAAAATCGGGTAACTCTTTTTTATTTGAGCCAAAGGCTTCCTTGGGAAGAGTTCTTCCCAATGTGAGGCTTCTAGGAGTAAGAGGGAGAAGTTGGCAGAGTATTTGGGCAGAGGTTGGCCGAGCAAAATGGCTTGAAAGTGTAAATGAGGTGGGAGAGGTGGGGGCCTTTTATAAGTGGAGAGGAGGGGCACTCTTGGAATGTAAAGAAAAGTCACTTTATTATAAAATGCGTTTATGATTTTAGAGGTCCCACACTTATATAATTCGAGGCTAAGGTGATAAGGGTTCTAAATCTCCTCATCCAATAGGATTTGGACAAGTGTATGCCTTGGATTTTGCATTATCTTCCCATTTTATTTAAATCGTTAAATAATGAGGTCATCGCTGCATCATCATGATGTCATAAATAATTTAATTTATTTAATGTCTAAAAATTATAAAAAAACTACTATGATGTAGGAAATCTTTTTATCTTTCTAATGAATATTTATAATCAAAATTTGGACTTGTGTATCCCCACTTAAAAACTGTTTTAGTAAAATAACTAATGTTTGTGTCAATTTAATTTTAACATTAAATAAATATATATTAATGTCATTTTCCAACCAAAGTGGCTCCATGGGGTCCCCAAGTTGACCCATGGGTTGTCTTGGTCGGCCATGACTCATCCAATAGGAGTATGACAAGTTTCAAGCTCATATCATATTATTAAAACATTGTTTTTACCTTAAACTACACTAATTACCTCTAATCGCGATTAAGAACTTAAAAGTTACTATTCACCAAAAATTATTTTAATCTCATTGAACCACATTTTACTTCTTAATGAAAACCATGTATGTCGGATTTTTGGAAATCAAATCACAGAAGTGGTAATATTTCATTTAAATGAAAAATCAGTTATTTAACTACCACTTAGTGGTTTCACTATTCATCAAAAATTGAAGTTTTTCAGAACAATGCCAAAATTTCACCCTAAGCTATAAATGATATTCCGAATTCAAAAATGTTGTCTATTTTACAAAATTCCAAACATATAAGTTGCATTAATTAATTTTATAATTAATTCCCACTGTCACAACAAATAGCGTGTTTTTAAGAAACAATTTATATCAAAAGATTGGCAATTGTTTATGTCTATTTTCAATGTTAAATTAATTCTAATGACCACCATTGGATAAAATGGTAAAAATATATTATAATTATAATTTAAAACCATTAAATAGTATAATTTATCACAATAAATTATTTTGATTAAAAAAGTTGTTTTAAGTATTTTTCACTATTCATAAAAAAATTGGAAGTTCTCAGAAAGTTACAAAAAATTCAACTTAGGATAATTTCGATATTACGAATACAAAAATGAAGTCCATTTTGAAATATAAAATTTCTATAATTTTAAAAAGTGGTTATTACTATTCATAACGGCTACTTTGATTAGTCGCGGTGTTTTAGAACTCGAAGTTGCGTACAATGCAAGCTATTGCATTATTAAATGAGAAGCGTATCGTGGAAGCTCGGGGTGTTACATCTAACCACCCATGTACAATCATTTTGTCTTTATATAACCTATTGTTTTCATTTTGAGCTTATCAAATTCATTAATAATTGAATTAAAGGCCAATAATATACCCACACATCACATAATAAAAATTTCATCATATGTATTCCACATGATAATGAAAACATTTATCAATAAATCATAACTTAACCAGTGGAAATGAAAATGGGTTTCACAAATAATTCATCATCATAATCATTAACCATCCAAAGAAATATTAATAATGATAATATCACTAGTTAATAAAAAGAAACATCAAAGGATTTAAACATAGAAAAAATGCATTTAGAATATCATTGGAATGTTTCTTGCGGAAAATTCCCTTTCAATATTGAAATATCTTATATAAAATATTCAATTTTCTAAAATATTAGGAACGTTATTTTCTTGAAAAATATCCATGCTAAATTTTAATGGAATCTTAAAAAAAATTAGTCATGCTGATGGGAACTTTTTTTTGTGTGGGATAAATACAAATATCTCATTCACATATTTGGTAAAAAACCTCATTCCGAAAACAACAAAAAGATTACATCAAATAAATGTAAAAATTAAAAATTGGGTATGAATGTCATTAAATATTAATTTTGAATTTTTATAAACATTAATGAAAATATTTTATAGAAAATATGTATATAGAAGAAAATATTACCGACCAAATAGAAAATAATGGTAAATTCTCCTTTAAGACATTCTTCTAAACACTATATTACATAGGGGGGGTAAATTTAAAGGAGAACATGTAATCGTGGAAAGTAACTATAGAATATTTCAATACATGATATATGTGAATGATATATCATATAATTTCATTATTATAAATTTAATCACAAATATTCGTGGTAAAATGATATTGTTTCATAAAACCCTTACCTAAAATATGATTATCTTCACATGCACTCTAAAATATTATAAAAAAAATTTGAATTTATTATATTTTTATAAAATAACAACTCAAAATACTTATAATATCTTATATTATCAACTAATAGCATTTAAATTCCCATGGATTAATAATTATTTAGTAAATAATTTTTAATGGATGTTAACAATTTTTTTTTCATCATTTTTTAATTTAGTGCATCTAATCCGTGATCATTGATCATATTTAAAAAAAATTTATAAATATAATCATTATAAATATATCACATATATATATTAATTATATAAAAATTTATAACCTTCATGAAAATTTAGATATTTTAATTGAATAAAATTGTTCATGGAGATGGCAATAATATGAATGCTTAAACATATCTTTTATTTTATAAATATAAAAATAAAATAAATATGGGGAACATTTTGTCATTAAATATAATTATTAAATAATAAATATAATTTATACTTATTAAATCCATTAATATAAAAAGTCATTTGAGGTGATTATATAAAATAAATCATATCTCCATGTGGAGGTGGTAGTCCACAAGTATGATTGAGCGATATATTCTTTTCCCACGTCATGGAAGATAAGAGGAAAAAAGTTGTTAAATAATTATAATAACATCTTAGTACATTTGTGATATTTTATTAATCAGGTTATTATCTATAAGAAAGAATTATAGAAAGTGGTGGAATAAATAACATTGAAATTTCTTGATTATTTATTATGTCTCTTCTTTGAGAGACCTCCTTTGGATTACACCTTCTTCCATGAATGATGATCCATAATATAATACTAGGATATAAAAGATATATTAAATTAATATAGGAATTATTTTGGTATACTATTATATTATATTGAAGGATCAACATTCATTAATAATTATGGATGGGAGGTTTAAATTTATAAGTGATGTAGAGGACATAAAAGGAATTACATGGATGATTTAATTGTAATTAATGTCTTTTAAAATATAATTCTACTAAATATTCCTTGTATTTTATGCTAATATAAGGTATAAATATATTTAATCAATAATAATTATATAAATTTATGTGGAAATCTTACCCTTATCTTTTGGTTTGACCTCATGGTAAAATCTTTTTAGTCATAACCATGGTTAAAAAAGAATATCCATAACTATTCATTATAAAAAAATTAATTTTAAGTTATTCAATTATTTTCATTATTTTCATTAAATATACTAAATATATTTTGTAAGATAAAATTTATATATGTGGTATAAATTATGTTTAAAATATAAAAAAATGAATTATTAATAATAGAATTGATTTTATTTTCCTTCATTTCATATAAAAAACTATAAAACAAGTATTTAAATATTTGATTAAACACTAATATATAGAATTAATTAAAATAATTAATCAATAATTATTGATTTTTTTTATAAAAACATATTGCACACACAAAAATTGTTTTCTAAAAAATAACTCTTTTTATGTTTAAATGATTTTATCTTTACTCTTAACCATTAGATCACTAATTTTTGGGTTTGTATTAATATTTTCCCAATAAATTTTATTAAAATATATGTTTTAATATTTTTCAATATATTTTTTTACAAAAAAAATTGATTTGTATGAAAAATAAATTTCTTCAAAAACATACTTCTTTTAATCATTTAATGGTTTTTAAATTTATTTCTTCTTATCCGTAAATTTTAATCATCATAAAAGACTATTAATATATTTCAAAATGTGTTTGATCCAAATAAAATATAATTGTCTAATTAATTGGTTATCAAGGAGTATCCAATCATGGTTAATTTAGAATCAAAGATTCATATATAGTATGTTTTCAAATACTTATAACTTATTTCATAAGAAATGAATATAACATCACAGGGTGTTACATTATAGAATATCCCCCAAAATGAATTTCACAATCAAAATTACATCACTTTGATATAATAATATGAATATATATTTGCATCATCACATACTTGGGATCATATATAGCTTATTTGAATGCATGGTTCTGTCATAGAACATTAACAATGTTATAAGTATTGTTATATATAACATTAACTATATTATCCAATATTTATTTTGGTCATTCTTCATAGGAAGTAATATGATATAGTTGTACTACATCTGATTTTATTAAATGTTATTGATTATGCTTGTAGTTACTTAGGAGATGTATATAAAACACATCATGAACTTTTGATAGGTTCGATGGAAGCAAGAATCCATAATCTGTAATCTGCACTCGATCAAGAATATCTAAGAGACTAATATACCTAGATAAAAAAATTCCATTCTTCATCAAAACCGGGCGGAGGTGAATTTCTGAGTTGCTGTAGCAGTCACTGTTGCAGTTAATGTTCTGTACTATAACATCAATAACTATTCACCCGATTTGGGCCTTTGGGCCCCCGATTTAGGACTACGGGTCTCAAGGGACTTCGGGTTATCAAAGACCTTCAGGCCACGTAGGCCATGAAGTATCCCAGTTCACACACAACATACCCTATAAGAGGATTATAACATCAAGAATAGTATCCACCAGAAGTAGAGCACACCAGATTGGAAGCATGAGAGGGTATGTAAGTCCCTATTGGGACTAGGAACCATGTAGAATTGTACGGGGTAATGCTAGTAGATTAGCAATGCATGGTGGGGATCTTGGAGATCAATGATATAGAAGATGGGGAGGTGAAATTCAAGTGGGTTGGGCCTACGGGTCATGTATTGGGCATGGTATGCCTCTGGGCCTTCGATTCATATATTGTGGGTCAGTCAGGCCTTGTGCCTTGGGCCTACGGGTCATGTACATGTTCTCCTTTAACCCTTAAAAGGGGTATTATCCATAATAAAAATAAAAATAAATAAGGACTTTGGGCCATTCGGGGGAATAACCTTATTAAATAGTAAAATTCATAGTAACACCATCTCACCAACTTTTAATTCTAAATTTCACAAATGATTGTAAGCATAAACTTTCTATCGACAATTAGAATCCCTTAAATAAAGAAGAATGGCCATAACCTTCTGTTTTATTTCCCCATATAGCTTAGGTCTCAATAGAATTTTTTCCTCTAACATCATCCCAGAAATTTGGATTTAATCACATCCTTCCGTAGAAGTCATTATAAGGATCCATTTGAATTCATGACTGACATATATTGAAATAAAAACTCTACTAGAGAAATCTTTTTATCATAACCATATTTTAAAACTTTCTAACAAGATATCATCTTATTATTTGGGGTTTTAAAGTTTCTCTCCAACTTTCCATCATTTTTAAAATGAAATAAAATATTTAAAAACAACTCCATTTATTTATTTTATAGAAAAATTCAATAGAACATGAAGTAAAACCTCATATATTGATTAGATATAAGGAAATGTGGTACTCTATTTCAACCATAACACAACTGTAATGTATATCAGAGATATGTAACCCAAAAAGGAATATTATTTTATAGCATCAGATATTGTTAAATTATAATTTATATAAAATATAACATAATTAAAACTATGTTCATTATATTTTTTGGGTAGTTAGTCGATGAAATACATAATGATGTTTTCTCATTTCTATTATAGGATAGTTAATTGTTGTAACATACCCTTAGAAATCTATCACTCAAACATTAACCTATGGACATACAAAGTACCATGATTAATTTTCAAGAATATTTCTCATCCTGTTTACTCACCATATATACACTTTTGAATCTCCATAATTCCTTTTACTTATAGAATGAATAGATAATGATGAGATATTATATTCTAAACATATATCATTCTTTAATTATGGTATTTATGGTCCAATCACTCAATTCTTGATCATTAGCATTCTATTACAATCATGGTTGAACACTAGAAAATTTCTCAGCTTCTTTTATAGCTCTACGCATTCTTTCTCTCCCACGTTAATATAAAAATGGATATATGTTAGAGCACACATTTTTTGAATATATTATTTCTCTACCTCCTTTATTATTACAAGGCAATCCCTTTTATGACAAAATAATATTGGATCTTTTATAATACTCGTCGCAGAAAAGAGAGAATTATCCAACTAAATCAATGATATGGACACCTTTCTTGATTTACCTTGGTGTTGATGTACAGAGTAGTCATAATCATTAATAAACTCTAATGATATTCTATGGAGTATATTATACTCTTTTTAGGTGAATATATATTTTAAAATTCTATAATCAGTATATATGTCTCACCTTTATCTAAAATGATAATTTAAATATTTCCAATATTAACTCTTATTTATAATTCGATAAATTCTACTCATGAGCCTTGATTTAGTGTGAGGAATAAGATATCACTATTTTTTTTTCATAAGAACACATCCCAACCCCTTTAATACATCATTGTAAATCACAATCCCTTCCCCACTATAATATTGTGTGAGCATAGGTTCATTAAAAACCCTTATATTAAATTCCTTGAAATTTTCATCACATTTATTTTTCTAAATCAACTTGAATCCTTTACAAATTAACAATTTGAGGGGAATATTCATCAATTAGAAATTATTCACCAAAAATCGACAATATACATCCAACGTAAGATAAGTATAGAGCATAATAATTTTGGTTGTCTGGGAAAATGACCACAGAAATTATTCCTTGATGGATCCAACAATAAACCATATTGTGATATTATATAATCAAGAAAGATTGTTTTTGTTACATAAATTTACACTACGTTAATTTTTGATATAGATTCTCAATCCCTAGGGGTTTTCAATACTCATGTAATCTATATTATCATTCATTATCAGGGAATATATGAGAATAACATCTATAAATATGACCATAATATGATCAAGTTAATATATAAAAAATATATTCACTAAATCCATGATGTTGGTGGGGGGTTTAGTAAGACCAAATGAAATCACAATAAATTCATAGTGTCCATACCTCATACAAAAGGTTGTATTTAGTGTGTATTTACTTTTTAAACTCAATTAATTGTATCCATATCAAAGATACATCTTATACAAATATTTCTCTCCCCATTATTTATCAAAAAAAAAAAATCATTGATATTGAGAAGAGGGTATTTATTTTTTATCATGATATTTTTTATGTTCTTGATAATCAATAGAGATTCAAATTGATCTATCTTTACTATTAAGAAAAAGTATTGGTTCCCCCATGGTGATTCACATGGATGAAGATTTCCTTTATCAATATTATCCTAGAGTTGCATATAAAATTATCACATCTAAATATAGTTCATTCTATATAGAGTGTTTAAAAAAATTAGCTCCATGTATGAATTCTATTGAAAACTCGACTTCAGGATAAAAAGGAAGACAATGTAAATCTTCTATAATGATTAAAAAACTCTTATAAAACTGGTATATCATCATTATTTAGTTTCTTCAAAATAATATGATATATATACCCCTTTTATTAGGATTCTAGACCCATGTAATGGATGTAATTTTAATTGGATGTTCAAATTTACCCACACATTGATAAATGATCATAGTTTGGTTCAAAATATCAAATTTCACTTCCCTACCATGATAATGTATATGGAATTTATACAAATAATTTCAATCCATATCTCAGATAACATAAAATTTAACTACTGAAAACATAATGATATTTATTGGAATTAAATTCCCTGAAACTCCAATCATAGAAGATCTATATACATGAGATGTGATCATCATACCATTGGGTGTTTTCACTACCAACTAAATATAATATAATTTATATGATAATGTGATACAAATATAAAATTCATTAAAAAAAGGGTTAGTAGATCCAAAATCAAATAAGACATTATCATTTCTATGGTGAAGGTAAGTCTTCATTTCAAACTTTATTCTTGTAACCCGTATCATAAATAGTGATCGTGTGAGATTTGACATTTGTCTTTGAGATTAAGATGTTACTATAGTTTATCATTAGTATTTACCATTTAATTTTAACATTATTTTTCATAAATCATATACACCTTTCATTTGAAACATTAGAGTGTGGGTCATGCATGTTGTGGATATTCCCACGATTCACATCATTATCTTACCTCTTCCTGTAACATCTATAATTGATTTCTATATGACTATTCATTACACACTTAATGAATTTATCTGGCCACTTATGATAATTTTACCCATGTTTCTTTCCACAATTATTTAATAAAGTAAGACTCATAATATTCGCTCCATTATTTTACATAATTGAATTTCTATTGAATTAAATCATTATTTTCTTACAAAACAATTTGAGATTTATGGGACACTCCAATATCTA
The DNA here is from genome assembly GCA_963277665.1 of Viscum album. Taxonomy (NCBI): domain Eukaryota; kingdom Viridiplantae; phylum Streptophyta; class Magnoliopsida; order Santalales; family Viscaceae; genus Viscum; species Viscum album. The sequence continues at coordinate 163,340,139 of OY728165.1, read as the reverse complement.
TTTATATGATGATATAACATCTAATAATTTCCACCACACTACAGAATTATCTTGTGTATAAAAACATTAATTGACATGTTTTTAAACCAATTAATAATAAATAAATATTGTATTTATATTTTCTGGTAATACTAGAATTATAGCCCACATTCCAGGTAAAATTAAACACTTAAGAAACAATGGTTTCATCATCATTCTTCTTCATCCAATGGAACACCTTCCCCATTTACATATTAAGAATATGAGGAATGTTTCTATTGAAAAATAAATTTTTATACTCATCTCATTTTGTGAAACCAGGTCACAGGTATATATAATATTTTACTTTTATTTATCATGGAGTGTGTTCTTGGATTTATTGGGTGTTGGAGGTCAAAACTAATATTTTAGGGGAAGATATCTGAGGGAAAATGGGTACAGTATGGTTTTTATAAACCTTGTGGTAACTGTGGAAACAACCTAATGAATATGATTTTTTTTTTAAAAGGATGATCATGGACTTTCAAACCACGTGACACCCCAAATGAAATAGTGCAATGAAGTTTCCGTGGAAAATGACACCCACACAATTGGAAAACATTTTTCGTAACTGTGAAAACAAACCATGTGACCCTATCCATATCATTAGAAATTGAATTTTTACCAATATAACCTTGTTTGGTTTTTATGGTTTTTAGAATCATTTTATTTTACCCACACATTTAGCATCACCGATTTGGTTGTGGATCTCTTAATTCTTCTTAGTTGTGGATTACCTCTTCCATTCATGTTGTTTTTCTTGAGTTTAGTTGATTTCTCCTTGATTTCTTATTCCTCTCCCCCTTATAAAAATATTTTATACCATTTTTGTAGAAGTGTTGAAGACTATGGGTATGGTTGGACAAATCTAGGGAATTAATGGGGTGTTTGGTCAGATTTAAAATGGATTAAGTGTGTTATGATACATTAAACCTATTTTGGGTGGTCTTCCTAAAGGGAGAAAATCTTTTTATTGGATATGTGGTAGTTTTCTCTATTTAAGGGTATTTTACTTTTAATTATTTGAAATTTCTACTTTCCTTTGGTTTTATTTGTTTTAATTTACATTAAAATATTTCATTATTAGTGTTTTCCATTTAAATTGTATTTCACGGATTGGATAGAAAGTTTTTGGGTTTAATGTAGCATTTTTCTAATGGGTTTTTCTATTATGGCCAATAATTTTTTGATAAAATAAATCAAAGTGGTTTTGTTATTTTAAATCAATTACTAATGATGTTTTGATAATAATTTTACGTTTTAAAGTGTGTTTTTATTAATTTCAATTTTTTCCTAATGAAATATACTATGTTATTTCTTGATTAATATGTGAACATTCTTGTGATATGTTGGAATAGAGTAACACAAGGCCTAAACGAGGTGTGACCAAGATTTATATTTGAGGGACAATGTGATCATTCAAAGGGAGGATTATCTGAGCCTCCATTTATTCCCAATGAATTTAGTTAGCCTTTGGGTAGGAATTCCATGTGATATTCCATGTTCATTGTTGAAAGATTATGTGATCTCTTGGAGAACACCACAGGGATGATCGTGAGAGATTTAATTTCATAGATATATAGCATTCATGTTTTCTCACTCACAATTGGCCTGATATTTAGTTCCCCAAGTTGAAATTACTCATGAAATATTAGTTTATATACTTTATGCATTTTATTAGTTCTATTTATATAGCTTATATTATAACTATTAGTTAAATTTCCATTTATATGGTTATATGATTCTTATTTTTACACTCACCATTATTATACCTTCTTAGTTTTGTTGAGAATATTCTTCCTTATGTCATTTTATATTTATTTATTCCATATTTAGAAATTGTTTCTAGAACACAACATCTTTGTTTGAATTGGGACACTAAAGGTGTTTTTAAAGGTTTTCTTGAAATCAGTTTTTTTTCAATTGATTTAGTTTTTAATATATTATTGAATCTAGTTTATTGGTTTTCATGGGTAAAAAAACTTAAATAGATTGATGTTTATATCCTACTAAATTTCATTCCTTGGACCCTACTTGTACCCTATTTGGAATTTTCAGATTTTATTATGTATGATAGTGATAAAGGAATAGGCACCATGATCCAGTGTGTCTCATATTTATTATCGTCATCTGTATTATTATAGAGGAGATTTTGTCCCACATGTATGGACTCAATTTGATTCTAGTTTTGTAAATTTTTCACAGTGGGTTTTACTTAGACCTTGGTTTGAATTGTACCCTTTCCTTTGAGTTTTGGTCCTTTATTTTGATATACCATGAATCTAAATTTGTAATGTTATGGAATTTTTGTAGTATTATGTATGACAAATTTATGATATCTAGTTATCTTATACTATTGACTATAATAATAATGGTGTGGACATCCCATTTTATGTATGGGTCATGTTGGTTTACCTATATTGAAATAAATCCCAAGAGTTAGTTGGTTATTCCTTATACTTATTATTATACCATAGTGATTGGGAACTTGTTTCATTTATTATAGTGGTCCATATCGATTAATGAGTTGGGTTAATCTGGGTCCATTCATTAAAAATTATATTAGAGATTTTATTTTAGATTAAATGGTAGATGGGATAAATGAACTTCGAGACATTATAGGTTGGAATGAGTTATATTAGGGAAATCTCTTCCTAATGTTGAACCTCATGTTTCTATGGGTGTGTTGGGATTATTATTATTTTTTGAACCCTATTATGAGTTTTTACGATGTTTTCACTCCATTAAAGGTTTCAGATGATACCCATGTTAGGGATTTTCTTCGAGAACATTAGTTATAGTTTGATGCTGGTTTGTGCTTTATAAAGCCTTTTCATTATGTCTTCTTGACTCTCACCCCCCAAGAAGGACCCTATCCAGTAATATAAAGGGTACAACAGAGATTACCCCATAGGTGAACCATTTTATTAATCCAACTTTTGTAGAGTTTTTCATTCATAGAATCCAAACCTTGAGTTAAGTGGGTGGTCATGAGTAGACATGGACCATAGATTATGATTAAGTGTTTTTCAGACAAAATCCAATTGTTTTTAATGGAGGTAAGAGATACAGTGAGCTTGAGGAGTTATTTGATCATACTGAGTTGATACATGATTTCATAAACACCCAAGAGTCCACAAATGTTGTCTTTACCATTTATGTGATGGGTGGACTAGGTTGAATATAGTGGTATTTGATGGGCCTTTGGGGAAGCATGAGGATCTTAATTATTAATGTTTTGATATGGGATTATGGTTCGAGATTAGATAAATGGTCATTATTCTATGTATATAGTCCTATTTAAAGGTGTTTGATAAGGATGTTATAGAAAAAATGGATTTGACAATAGAGATAGTTCTCATTGGAGTTTCATAAGATGGACGACATGGGAAAAAAATCCTTTACACACAATATTACTTGATTATTAAACATAAATATCCAATAATTATAATGTATGGATCTTAATGAAGTATTTTGTGTGGAAGATTATCTTCATAATAAATAAAACATGGAATACTTATTTTATCTATAGTGAGATATAACAATCAATTTGAGAATGTAACGCCCCGACCCAAGTTACCCAAAGTTGGTGCATTAATTACATAACAGTGGAATGATCACAAGAAAGATCAAATCTCAAAAGATCGATTAGTTTAGTAGCCTTGGAATAACTACATACATCCATAAATTTTTACATTACATCATAAGAAAACATCTTGTCTTTATATCCCCTCATACTAACCCTGCAGGTCATTCATAAATTACTTCTTCATAATCCTGGGAAAAATAAAACATTGAAAGGGGTGAGCTCAGATGCTCAGTAAGGATAACATTATAGTAGAAGCTTTCATAAATAAGCATAAACACTTAAGGCGGTTTATAACTAAAACAAAAGCCTTTTAACCTTGAACTTCAGCATAAAATGGCAAAGATAAAATAAAATAATTCCATCTACTTACTCACATGGATATTCTACTAGTCGAATAATCCCATGCATTATCAATAACCACTTTCATAATGATGGAATGCATAATTCCAGACTATCATAACCACATAGCCAAGGTCTCGAGCCAAGACTACAAATAAGATTTTGCCAAGGCCTTGTGCCAAGACACTAGTTTGTCTCATGAGACCTACCGATGCATCTAGGAGCTATAGAGGGCTCCACCCGTCACTTATTAAGTCCAATGCATTCCTCATATGAACAGGTTTAAACATAACATAAACATTCGTATTAAAAATAGCATACAAAATGTCAATACTTCTACCACAAACCATGAATGTAATAAAAATAGCACATCCACAGTCAAACATAACTCATTTGATACAATATGGAAGATTTTATTGTATCACATTAACCTCAATCAATAATAATGAAGGATGCTGACATAGATGAAAATAATCATCAAAACTATTTGAGAGAAATATCCCCCTTTTCTTGAAAACATTTAAAAGTCACACTATTTGTCAAGAAGCCATTTAAAAGTAGATTTTTGAGTCAAAGTGTCCCATACCACTTTGAAAATTTTAAAAGGAGTTTTGATTTCTAAACTTTAATGTCCATATAAATAAATCCTTAAAACCATTTTTAAAACATGGACATTAATGAGAAAGGTTTAGATGAATAAGTCTTTAAAACATTTAAAAAAAATGGTATTTTAGTTAGAGATTCTAACCAAAAGAGACACTTGAATACAATTAATTGAGGTAATAAAAACATTGTAATATCATGAGAATAAAGGGAATCATGATATACTATGTCAAAGTACATTATATACACCACATAAAAGTGATTTGGTGTATATCATCAAAGAAGTCTCAATGGAATGTAAATTGAGATGAAAACTCTCATAAAGGTTGTATCCTTAGGTTAAGGATAAATCAATGACATAATTATGTGTGACAAATATAAATACACTAAATATGATTGGATATTCAGTTTAAAACAATCAAAGGACATTCACACATATTCTTGTAAAAACAATTCCAACGAATTGGATGTTTAACTCAACAAATGGAGAATGAGTTAAAATTACTCTTATCAAATTCATATCAATGACTTGAGAATTATCAATGGAGTGATTATGTGTATCAAACTTATATACACAGGAAGGGGAGTGGAAATTATGATATAATCAAATGAATAGTGATTCCACTCATAATCTTGGGGTAATATAATCAATGAAATATGCGTAAAGTCAAATGAGTGGAAATTGAAATTTCAAATTCCCTTATCGATTAGGTAACCTTCGAAACATACACCCATGAAAGAAGTATCATACCATGATGATGTAAATACCCATAAATTAAATTATATTACACAATGAATACAATCATGGGCAGTACACATACACCACATGCAATCATTAAGTGGTGAACAATGGAATTCTCACGAAATTAAAAGTGAGATTAGAAAATCCCTTACCACGTTAATGGACTGAGTCGTATGGCCAAAAGTTAATAACCAACAAATTATTTATAAAATAACATAAATATAAAGATAATCATGATAATATATATCAAATGTCCATACACAATACACCACTTTCAATAATTTAGTGGCGAATAATGGAAATCTCACGGAATTGAAGGTGAGATAAGAGAATCCCTTACTTTGTACTTTTTCCTTGGTCGATGGTAGTTTTACCTCCTTTATAATGGTGAAATAATTGTTATTGAATAATACAAGAATCATTTACTTTAATATGATATCATATATGATCTTTTAACATTGATTTGTTAATAATATCTTAGAATTATCGTCATTTCAGGTGTTAACGATTCGTTCTTCTTAAATGTTTGGTTACGTAAGACATGTTTGTAATGGATAGATTATATCTTATTCATAATCAGAATGATATTAACATTATTTTTCACCCTAAAATGAGAATAATACTTGAATGGATATGATGGAGGATGGATCTCACCGTGTTCGTGGAGACGGTAGTCCGTACCTACGCACGAACGCTACTTCCATTTAATTTTTCATTTTAAAAGAATTGAATCCAAATGATACATAGGTATATTATTTTTCCAGTATATTATTATATTTTATATATGTTACTCATGTTCATTAACACCATTCTTTATACGTTCCATGTGTGGTATGAACGATTCATATCATTTTAAGGGGGCGGTAGTCCGCACTTCCTCAAATGAAATTATCGTATATATATACAACATGAAACGAATAATGGTATGAAATAAAATGGAATTACAGAAGATTATATATAAAATATGTATCATTAATATCACACTTAATTACAATGCCATCATAATTTCCACCATGAGAGGCGGTAAGATGTATTTGAACAATCATCGTTTCGTGAGGCGTTAGTTTGCCATTCACAGAAACATTATGTTCATCATCCATTAGATGGAGGTGTGTGTATGTGTAGTTCTAATACTTCTTATAAAAAAATACTAGTATATTTAGTATACTTTTTTGTTACAAAAGAAAGGAAATAAAAATAGTTTGGGGGTTGGAGAAGCAAAATAAATGAAAATAATTTATGAGAAATCGTTACCTTTAATTTAGGTAACTCACTTTGGTTGGAACCAAAGGACTTCTTGAAATGCTTTCTGCCTAAGGTGAATCTTCAAGGAGGTGGATAGGGATGTGGGGAGCTTATTTGGGAAGGGTTTGGATGAGCCAAGTGTCTTGAGATGTGTGAGGAATGAGTAGAAGTGGTCTCCTTTTATAAGGGAGAGGAGGGGCTCTTTAGGAAAGAGTGAAAGTATTACTTTATAATATAATTATATTCGGTTTATAATGGTCCAAAAATCATTGAGGTCGAAGATAAGATGACTCATATTCTAAATAAAATCAACCAATAAAAATTGGACGGGTTTTAGATAATATTTTAATCATTATAATCTTATTTATTTAAATGATTTATTAATGAGGTAAACATTGCATCATTATTGTGTCATTAATAATTTAAATTATTTGATGTCTAAAAATTATAAATAAAATATCATTATGTATGAAATCTTTTTATCTTTCTAATGAATATTTATAATCGAAAATCCAACATGTATAACCCTATGTAAAAATTGTTCTTCGAAAAGATGTAAGCTTATGCCATTTTTATTTTTATTTTAACTTTATTAATATAATGTGTCCCTACCACATACAAGTGGCTCCAAGGGGTCCCCAAATCGACCCAAGGATGGCCATGGTCGGGTATGTGTCCACCAATAAGGTTAGGACACGTTTTAGGGTAATTTGGTATTATTATAACATTATTTTTTAACCCTTATTTACCGGATTTACCCTTTAACCATGGTAAATAAAATATTTACCGCAGTAATTATTCAAAATGTGTAAAAATAAAAGTTACATATTTACATAATTTGGATATCCTGATTCCAAATATGTAATCAATTTTTCCAAATTCAAAACACAGAAGTGGCAGAAATTAATTTAAAATTAATTCCCGTTGTTAAAATAAAAAGCGTGTTTTTAAGAGATAATAACTATCAAAAGATTGACACTTGTTTATGTCTGATTTAATTGTGAAATTATGTCCAATGACAAACAATAAATTAAATGGTAAAAAAATATTCTAAATATACATTAAAACCACTCAAATTCAAAATTTATCAATATTAATTATTTTGATTAAAAAAGTTGTTTTTAATTAAAATTTAGTAATTTTCACTATTCATCAAAATATGAAAGTTATCCGAAAAGTACCAAAATTTCACCTTAGGATAAATTCGATACTCCGAATCCAAAAATGAAGTCCATTTTGAAATATAAAATATATATAATTTCAAAAAGTAGGTATTACTATTCATAACGGCTAGTTTGATTGGTTGTGGTGTGTTAAAATCTCAAAGTTGCGTACAATGCACGTCATTGCATTATTCGAAAGGAAACATATCGAGGAAGCTTGGGGTGTTACATTCTCCCCTCCTTCAATAAATTGCGTCCTCGCAATTTTTAAAATTTTTCTTGGGAATATAATGGAAAGTCCCACATCAGAAAAAGAGTCAATAAAACTATCACTTTAAAAGAAAGAAAGAGAGGTATAAGGGTCATCCAAGATAACCCATACTAGGATTCCATGTAAGAAAACATGGATATGGATGATAAACTATGTGTCATGTTCTGATGGAGAGGGATAGAAATCATGATCAGGAGAAAGTTAACAATGAGAAAACCACAAACTTGTGTTGGGACAAACGACCATTAGTCTCCTAGTAGGAAAGTAAACGGACAACATTTTTTTTAAGTTACATTACATAAGGAAGAGGAATTCATTTATGATATTGACTAAGAACATTATGAGATATACTTACATTTTAAGTATATTTTCATTCTTTAATAAATTTCCACCACTAACTCAATATTTTTTTTAAACGATGAGTATTCAAGAAAACTTGGTCACACTGGAAGAGCTAGAATAAACTTCTATAGAATCACATGATCCATGCAGGATAAACCATATATTTACATTGTCTTTGAAGATTAATCAAAACCAAAATGGTTAGTGAATGATCTAATGATCCCCCAAAAGGATATTCATTGTGATAAATATGCACTAATCTGAATTTCTAAAATTAAACCAGCAATACCCCAAAGTTAAATAAATACCATTCAATAATCAATTATCCTTAAAATCCTTCCATATAATCCAAAGTAATATTTAAACCCCAAAGCATTAAAGAATTTGATTATGTAGTCTCCCATGTTAAATTGTATCTCCAAATGACATAAACTACTCTTAAAGTCACATACTCAAAAGTAATTAACCTAATCACATATTCTCTATTATAGGTTAATCATTTCCATAAATAACCCAAATCACTATAAATCCACAATAAAAACATAGATAAAAATATACCATTAATACTCAAATGAAACCCCATAGTATTCTATTTTCCTTGGGCATATAGTGTACCCAACAAATCAAACATCTTCCAAAATAATATTTATCACTTAAGCACCAAATCATTTTCCTATACCAAGGGTATTCATTTGATAAGAAATAAGAACCCAAATTAACTTATTATTGATCAATAAAATCATTTAACTAAAAAAATAGGCACACTAACCAGGGACCTCACGTAGTCCAGTGGTAGGCGATAAATACCAATCGCACTTTGGTTGTGGGTTCGATTCCCACAGCTTTGTCTGACGCGACGGGTTGTCACACGGTCTACGTGTTTTCCTTTTTCAAAAACTATATTTTATAATATTACCAAAATGAGATAAATTCCTCAAAATAACATAATTTAACCACAAATATTATATCATACCTTGCATTTTCATCCCAAATTATAATAACTTATAATTTACTCAAACCCAATGATCATATAAGACCAAATGGTTATTTATAACTATATCCGCAACAGAAAAGATAATTCTTCCTCAGATATCATTTTCACATGATAAACTGCAGGTTTACACATACAAGAGAAAATTATTCCAAAGTAATCCCATCAATAAAGAGCAGTAACGCTTTTAAACATTTCACCATCCATTTATTTCCACATAGGTTCTTCATCATATGTTCCTCGGGTTCCCACATTGCCTCTTCCATCTTATGATTTCTCCATAGATCTTTTACCAGACAAGTCATCCGGTTTCTCAACACTTGATCTTTGGTATGAAGAATTCTGATAGGCTCTCCACAATAAGATAGATCGAGTTCCAGTTATAATTCTTCATAGGTGAGTACATGCATTGGGTCAGGCATGTATTTTGTCACTAGAGGTATGTGGATCACAACATGAACTCTGGAAAGACTAGGCGGATTTGCCTTTTGGTAGAATGTGTTCATGTGTCACAATGGTACCTCAGGAATTTTTCAAAATCATCTACTTCCTTTACCCAAAAACTCCTCATCCATTTTGGATTATATCGATGGAAGCATCGATGCATCATAAAAAAATAGGTATTTCTTATATATAATTTTGAGACATCGTCTTTAACATGTTTTTTTAGAAAAATTCCCACTGATTCATCTTCAAATATTTCAAAATAAGGTTTTTGTAAATCAGTTTTCGTATATCCCAAAAGACATAAATATATAATTTCATACATATAGGCTGCTCGAAGGTCTCCCTCTTCTGCAGCATCTAGAAAATCATTTAGTGCATCGTAATTTTGAGATAAATTGAATAATTTGAAAAGGCCCTGATGGTACTTCCCACGCTTAGCTTGGTAAGAAAGTTGAGAGTGCAACATTATCCCATAGTCGGTACTTGATCCTTGAAATAATCGTGCAATGATAGAGGTATTGGATGTCTCATAAAGTTGTTTTCATGTAACTTGGACATTTGAAAATGTTTCAACATCATCTGCGCATGACTTCTGGATAATAATTGTAAGTAGTTCTTCAGGAAGAGAGAGAAGAGTTGTTCGTGATCTTTCTCCCTCCATGTTTCAACTAACAAAAGAAAATACAATTAGGGTTTTTGAATACCTATCTAATAAGAATGTAAAAAAATAGACATAATAGGATAATCTTGTAATTGAACAATATATCCTAACTTGGGGTACCCTATGTTAAAATCTAGGTTATCCACTATCTATTTGCCGACATATATTCTTAGGGGCATTTTTTTGTATTCCCTTAATAATGGTTTATACTAATCTTGTAAATTTACCAAAGCATATCCCTCGGGAGTGTCGTAACCAAGAGTGCAGAAAGGCCCGTTGTCGTGCACCAGTTCCCGTTCGAGTCTAGCTCAAAGCGGTGTTTTCGGGTTTTACCCCTAGGTACATCTGTGCCAGAGCCGCCTCTACCTGCTCGTATCCAGACAGGGATGTATTGCTCAGAAAACTCACAAAATCTCTACAATACCAAATTTCTAGGAAGTTCTTCTATACTAATCCTCAATGTTCATCTTAGGTTTACGTGCTCTAATCAGAGTTTATCTAAATCTAGCTTCCAAGGTTTGTACTAAACTTCCTCTGATACCAACTGTAACGCCCCGACCCCACTTACCCAGAGTCGGTGCATTAATTACATAACATTGGAATGATCACAAGAAAGATCAAATCTCGAAAGATCGATTAGTTTAGTAGCCTTGGAATAACTAGATACATCCATAAATTTTTACATTACATCATAAAAAAACATCTTGTCTTCATATACCCTCATATTATCCCTGTAGGTCATTCATAAATTACTTCTTCATAATCCTGGGAAAAATAAAACATTGAAAGGGGTGAGCTCAGATGCTCAGTAAGGATAACATTATAGTAGAAGCTTTCATAAATAAGCATAAATACTTAAGGCAGTTTATAACTAAAACAAAAGCCTTTTAAACTTGAACTTCAGCATAAAATGGCAAAGATAAAATAAAATAATGCCATTTACTTACTCACATGGATATTCTACTAGTCGAATAATCACATGAATTATCAATAACCACTTTCATAATGATGGAATGCATAATGCAAGACTATCATAACCACATAGCCAAGGCCTCGTACCAATACTACAAATAAGATTTTGCCAAGGCCTTGTGCCAAGACACTAGTTTGTCTCATGAGACCTACCGATGCATTGAGGAGCTATAGCGGGCTCCACCCGTCACTTATTAAGTCCAATGCATTCCTCATATGAAGAGGTTTAAACATAACATAAACATTCGTATTAAAAATAGCATACGAAATGTCAATACATCTACCACAAACCATGAATGGTATCAAAATAGTACATCCACAGTCAAACATAACTCTTTTGATACAATATGGAAGATTTTATTGTATCACATTAACCTCAATCAAGAATAATGAAGGATGTTGACATAGATGAAAATAATCATCAAAACTATTTGAGAGAAATATCCCCCTTTTCTTGAAAACATTTAAAAGTCACACTATTTTTCAAGAAGCCATTTAAAAGTAGATTTTTGAGTCAAAGTGTCCCATACCACTTTGAAACTTTTAAAAGGAGTTTTGATTTATAAACTTTAATGTCCATATAAATAAATCCTTAAAACCATTTTTAAAACATGGACATTAATGAGAAAGGTTTAGATGAATAAGTCTTTAAAACATTTAAACAAATGGTATTTTAGTTAGAGATTCTAACCAAAAGAGACACTTGAATACAAATAATTGAGGTAATCAAAACTTTGTAATATCATGAGAATAAAGGGAATCATGATGTACTATGTCAAAGTACATTATATACACCACATAAATGTGATTTGGTGTATATCATCAAAGAAGTCTCAATGGAATGTAAATTGAGATGAAATCTCTCATAAAGGTTGCATCCCTATGTTAAGGATAAATCAATGACATAATTATGTGTGAAAAATATAAATACACTAAATATGATTGTATAGTCAGTGTAAAACAATCAAATGACATTCACACATATTCTTGTAAAAACAATACCAACGAATTGGATGTTTAACTCAACAAATGGAGAATGAGTTAAAATTACTCTTATCAAATTCATATCAATGACTTGAGAATTATCAATGGAGTGATTATGTGTATAAAACTTATATCCACAGTTAGGGGAGTGGAAATTATGACATAATCAAATGAATAGTGATTCCACTCATAATCTTGGGGTAATATAATCAATGAAATATGCGTAAAGCCAAATGAGTGGAAATTGAAATTTCAAATTCCCTTATCGATTAGGTAACTTTCGAGACATACACCCATGAAAGAAGTATCATACCATGATGATGTAAATACCCATAAATTAAAGTATATTACACAATGAATACAATCATGGGCAGTACACATACACCACATGCAATAATTAATTGGTGAACAATGGAATTCTCACGAAATTAAAAGTGAGATTAGAAAATCCCTTACCACGTTAATCGACTGAGTCGTATGGCCAAAAGTTAATAACCACCAAATGATTTACAGAATAACATGAATATAAAGAGAATCATGATAATATATATCAAATGTCCATACACAATACACCACATTCAATAATTTAGTGGCGAATAATGGAAATCTCACGGAATTGAAAGTGAGATAAGAGAATCCCTTACATTGTACTTTTTCATTGGTCGATGGTAGGTTTACCTCCTGTATAATGGTGAAATAATTGTTATTGAATAATACAAGAATCATTTACTTTAATATGATATCATATATGATCTTTTAACATTGATTTGTTAATAATATCTTAGAATTATCGTCATTTCGGGTGTTAACGATTCGTTCTTCTTAAATGATTGGTTACGTAAGACATGTTTATAATGGATAGATTATATCTTATTCATAATCAGAATGATATTAACATTATTTTTAACCCTAAAATGAGAATAATACTTGAATGGATACGATGGAGGATGGATCTCACCGTGTTCGTGGAGACGGTAGTCCGTACGTACGCACGGACGCTACTTCCATTTAATTTTTCATTTTAAAAGAATTGAATCCAAATGATACATAGGTATATTATTTTTCCAGTATAGTATTATATTTTATATATGTTAATCATGTTCATTAACACCATTCTTTATACGTTCCATGTGTGGTATGAACGAGTCATAGCATTTTAAGGGGGCGGTAGTCCGCACTTCCTCAAATGAAATTATCGTATATATATACAACATGAAACGAATAATGGTATGAAATAAAATGGAATTAAAGAAGCTTATATATAAAATATGTATCATTAATATCACACTTAATTATAGTGCCATCATAATGGCCACCATGAGAGGCGGAAAGATGTATTTGAACAATCATCGTTTCGTGAGGCGTTAGTTTTCCATTCACAGAAACAATATGTTCATCATCCATTAGATGGAGGTGTGTGTATGTGTAGTTCTAATCCTTCTTATAAAAACATCCTAGTATATTGAGGATACTTTTGTTGTTACAAAAGAAAGGAAATAAAAAGATTTTGGGGGTTGGAGAAGCAAAATAAATGAAAATAATTTATGAGAAATCGTTACCTTTAATTTAGGTAACTCACTTTGGTTGGAACCAAAGGACTTATTGAAATGCTTTCTGCCTAAGGGGAAGCTTCAAGGAGGAGGAGAGGGATGTGGGAAGCTTATTTGGGCAGGGTTTGGACGAGCCAAGTGGCTTGAGAGGTGCGAGGAATGAGTAGAAGTGGTCTCCTTTTATAAGGGAGAGGAGGGGCTCTTTAGGAAAGAGTGAAAGTATTACTTTATAATATAATTATATTCGGTTTATAATGGTCCAAAAATCATTCAGGTCAAAGATAAGATGACTCATATTCTAAATAAAATCAACCAATAATAATTTGGATGGGTTTTAGATAATATTTTAATCATTATAATCTTATTTATTTAAATGATTTATTAATGAGGTAAACATTGCATTATTATTGTGTCATTAATAATTTAAATTATTTGATGTCTAAAAATTATAAATAAAATATAATTTTGTAGGAAATCTTTTTAGATTTCTAATGAATATTTATAATCGAAAATACAACACGTATAACCCTATGTAAAAATTGTTCTTCTAAAAGATGTAAGCTTATGCCATTTTTATTTTTATTTTAACTTTATTAATATAATGTGTCCCTACCACATACAAGTGGCTCCAAGGGGTCCCCAAATCGACCCAAGGATTCCCATGGTCGGGTATGGGTCCACCAATAAGGTTAGGACACGTTTTAGGGTAATTTTGTATTATTATAATATTATTTTTTAACCCTTATTTACCGGATTTACCCTTTAACCATGGTAAATAAAATATTTACCGCAGTAATTATTCAAAATGTGTAAAAATAAAAGTTACATATTTACATAATTTGGACATCCTGATTCCAAATATGTAATCCATTTTTCCAAATTCAAAACACAGAAGTGGAAGAAATTAATTTAAAATTAATTCCCGTTGTTAAAATAAAAAGCGTGTTTTTAAGAGATAATAACTATCAAAAGATTGACACTGGTTTATGTCTAATTTAATTGTGAAATTATGTCCAATGACAAACATTAAATTAAATGGTAAAAATATATTCTAAATATACTTTAAAAACACTCAAATTCATAATTTATAAATATTAATTATTTTGATTAAAAAAGTTGTTTTTAATTAAAATTTAGTAATTTTCACTATTCATCAAAATATGAAAGTTATCCGAAAAGTACCAAAATTTCACCTTAGGCTAAATTCGATACTCCGAATCCAAAAATGAAGTCCATTTTGAAACATAAAATATATATAATTTCAAAAAGTAGGTATTACTATTCATAACGGCTAGTTTGATTGGTTGTGGTGTGTTAAAATCTCGAAGTTGCGTAAAATGCATGTCATTGCATTATTCGAAAGGAAACATACCGAGGAAGCTTGGGGTGTTACAGAGAACCTAAATCTTGGCGGGATAACAATGAAATGCATAAATAATGAGTTGAGCTAAAAATAAAAATAACTGAATAAACATGATTTGGAATCATAACATGTGAGGTAATGGTATGACATAATATCATAAAATAGAAGGTGTGTGATTAAATACATGTAATCATAAAATAAATAACAATGCATCATAATATCATGAAACCATTTTAATTGTGGGAACAATATAAAAAACTATATAAAAATTAGTCATGACTATCAACGAATATAACATCACATGGGGGAAAGAGTCACGTAATCAATTAGGATTAAGGTATAAAATCATACATGGTGCCTCATGATAATAAAACCTTACCGAATTCATTGTATCACAATCAGGGAACACCCATTATAAACTTTTCATGATCTATGTCTTCCATATAATGGAAATAAATCATAAGGAATAACATAATATTTACTCATGGAAATTAAATGGGTTTCATAATATTGATACATATTATGTTATAGAGAAATTTAATAATGAACAAATTTGAGAAATGATCATAAGGATTGTATTAACACATTAAATAATGGGAGAATATACTTGGTATATATAAGAGAGACACATATATATATATAATTTTAGTGAAACCAATAACATCAAGGGTAGTTTTAATTGATGAGAATAAAATTAAAAATATTAAATCAATTCATTAATAAGACAACCCTTTCACTTTGAAAGATATCAAATGATGTCATGTGATATGGATAATGATTTTGATAGATCACATTGAATATTTATTAAATAAAATATTCTAATCATTTTGAACATTAAAAAAATTATATTTTTTTTCAATATAACCTTTGAAGAATAAATATGATGCTTTAAAACAATGATTGGTAATCACTGTGGAAGAGTTTCATTATTGATGAATATGATAAAAATTTGTAATTATTTGGTTCACATTTTTGTTAGAAAAGTCAAAAGGTACTTAATTTAGAGAAAAGTAATAATATTACTTTTAAAATAATTCTTTAAAATCCAATTAAGGGGAAATATTAATTTAAACAATACCAGGAAAACATTTTTTAATTTTCTTTAAAAAATATGGATTTTGAAGGAAAATTATTTTGGACTGTAAATAGAAATAAAGTCGAATTTTCATTAAAAAAACTCTCAATCATGTATAGTATCAAAGATATGGAAAATATATTTTTTTCAGGAAAATATAATTAATAACTAGAGGATAATATAATTTAAGGGTTTTATTAGTAAATGGTAAAATAATTTCCATCAATTAAAAATCATGGAAAAAATCACAATTAAAATGAAATTGAGACATAAACCCTAATCAATTTGGTAAATTTTGAATCATAACATCCAATGAATGATGTAGTTGAATTATAACTTTAAATTTCATGTTGTATGATGGATTCATGATATTATTATCAAAATTGGATGTATGTAATGTAATTAGAATTTTTGAAATAATTTTCCCAAATTAATTTAATCTTTTTAGTATTTTATGTTACACACAACACTAAGTTAATATGTTGTTACACATATCGCCGACTTTAGTGAAACAAGAAAAACTTTTAAAATATTATTATTTAATGTTATAGTTATAACATAAGTGTTTGAATGGAGGTTACAAATAGTATTAAAAAAATTATTTTAATACATGGTATATTTATGATTGTATACATAATTCTTCAGTAAAAAATTAGTTTGAAATGAATATAAATACCTATTAAAATAAAGGAAATCATTTTCTCAGACACAATTTTGATATTCGCAATCTTTTTTCCATAATAAATTAAAAAACATTTAGATAAAATTTTTAATCAAAGGTATATATTATATATTTAACCAAAATTTTAACATTAATCTTATGTGTTTTCTAAACAATGTATCTCTCAATCCAATTATATTATTAAATCTCTATTTTTCTAAAAAGTTGTTTTATCATCATTTGTATGCTTTATGAAATTAATTTCTTCCTGATTTTTTAAAATCTATTTTAAAAAATAAACTTAATTTTTTATTCATGATTTTAAAACTATCATAGAGTTAACATTTTAATTTTTCTGGAAAAGATAACACATTCATTGAAAAGTGAAAAATCTAGTATTTATTATTATTTCTCGTTTCTATTAATGAATTTAATATTATAAAAAATTATTTTATTATGTTTTAAATGTAAAATTATTTCATAAGTATATCAATTAGTCTTATTTATTCCATTTGAATCATTGTTATGTTAAATTTTAATAAAAAATGTTTTAAACTTTTCTCTATAGAAAACCACTTTTTCATCGCTTCAATGGGATTAATATTATATTATCTTTTGGAAATTATTTAAATTTAATTAGTAAAAATGGATTCCATAGTTTCAATTATATTAATTTCTATGATATTATCAATCCAACATAATTTTTCACCATAATGGATAGTAAAAACTGTAAAAAATAACTACCACGGTAAAAGTTAAAATAGGTTTATTGGGGTTATACTAAAAAGATATGTGGTAAAATGGCATAGAAACGTATAAAACACTAATTTTATGGAAATATTTAGAAATTATATCCTCTGTGTTTATATAATCGATCATATTGGATGCTTATGTCATGTGAATAATTTTGGTGCAAAAATGTATTTTAGAAAATTATTACTGTGCCACTACCCTCTATTGTAAAATGCCACCACTTATATAGTCCTATTCCCCAAAATAATTATCTAAACCAACACCTAAAAGAATTTATTCATTTCTTCACACATCTAATGTAGTAATCATTATTTTAGCCACAAATGAAAACTAGGAAGGCATTTTTTGCAAAACAAATGAAGTTTTCTGACGAAGAGGTAACGTTCCAAACCAAGCATTTTATTTTATTTCTTCTTCCACCTAAATAAATAATTATTAAACCATTGTGAAATTTTGAATAATAATATTAAATAAAATAATATGGATTTTATTAATTTAATTTCTTATATCAATATTCAATCCCATTAAATTGGATAAAAAATCCTCATTTTTGTGTACGATAGACTACCACCTCACCAACAAATGTTATTCATTTTCTGTCATAACTTCAAACAACTATATATAATGATGGATTCAATTTTTATATATTAAAGTTATGATATTTTTATAAAACCTTATTTATAAAACCACATATACCTCCTTACATCCCAACCTATTGGAAAACAATAGCGTTACTCATGTTTACGGTGTACTGTTGTTTTGCGAACTGATGTGTTATGTTTTTCATTTAAATTCTAAATTCATTTTAATAAGGTTCGATTAAATTAATATATGTTATACTTTTAAATAAATTATACTTATTTAATTATAATTTGATATATAAATTCTTACGTTTTATTCCATTTAGAATATGATAACATCGTTGGTGTGTACGGCAAACTACCCCCTCCTGAAGAAAAGTGGTTATTTTTCCACTAACACTTTTTATGGAAGGTAATTAGGATAAATTTAATGTATATATATGATATATGTTACCTAAAAATTATTCTATAAATTTTTTATATTATTTACCTTTTTTTTATTCCATCCGTTAAAAAAATACAAACAACGTTCATGCGTATGTATGGACTACATTCTCTAATAACAGTGTATTCATTTTCTATCTCTATTTTTTGTGGATTTCCATAAGTACGTATATAATACATATATATTATATTTATAACATTTAAAATATTATAAAAATTATGGATGAATGATCAAATAAATATGACAGATAATAAAAAGTTAAAACATACATGAAAAATAAAGCATTTATTACCCAAAATGTGGTTTTAATAAAAAAATGTTAATAAATTTATATTAAATTGTCAAAAGTAAATCATATATATGATATTATATATATAATTATTATTAATAAATAGATATATAATATTCTTATATTTATTATACATTAGGTTCTAACTTTTACAAAGGAAGTCGATACTTATGGTATGGGATTTCTATCTCACTTTTATTTTCTATAAGACACTTGTAATATACAATATGAATATATTTTATTTGGTGGATATAGTTCCAATGAATGTATGTTATTATTATTAACCTCAAATTATGGGGATTTACATATGCATTTTTAGACCTCTCATTAATGAGTTTGATGGTACAAATGTTACCGAAGTGGTTAGAGAATCATTTTCTCAATTTGACATCTTTGTGACATCCATTTTGTTATAAACCAATCTAATTATATTTAATGTTTATATATCCCATTTTACAAGAAATATCATATATTTTTTTATTATAATGATATTTAAATATTTTTTAATGAAATAATTTTATATGGATTATGATACACAGTTACTAAAATGTTAATGTTTTTATATTATAATATCGACATTTTCTAGGAATATTCATTATTATTCCTCAAATGATGAAATATTTTAATATATATCTCATGAAATCAATAATTTTATTCTAATATAGTTATTTGAGGATTATAAATTTTTTCCTTTAATTTGCCACTATTTAGGCACTAATGATTCCAAAATAAAATTTTGAAATAGAACCATATTTATTTCATTCTTCAGTCCAAAATAATTTTAGTTCCACTTTTTTTTTCTAAAAATTCATTAAAAAATATTTTTTAAATTATCAAATTTGAATTTTAAATTAATCATTACCCATGTTTAAATTATAAAAAAAATTGAAAACTAACTTGATGTCATTTTCCAAACAATAACAATTTATCCGTTACTAAAAATATGAAGGGATTATTTTTTATAATGTACAAAACGAACATAATTTTTGATGTCATAACAACTCAATGTATTAAATATTCCTTCATATTTTTTAAATTTATTTTTAATGAAAATCCTTTACAAAATATTTAATTAATTTTTAACCGTAATTTTTTTTTCAAAGTGGAAATGGTATTTTCCTCAGGAAATGTTTTAAATTATTTTTAAATATTCCATTAAAAACATTCAAGCTCATTTTTAATGAAATAAATTTTAAAAAAAAATTGTTATAAAAACTATTATTAAAAATGTAAGGGTTATTTTCCTCAATATAGTTTCTAATTGGTATTTCCAATCACATTATATCTAAAATGAAAGTATTTGATGTTACTAATCATTTACTAGGGAAATTATTTAATGATTCCATCACTATTTCATATGGATATTTAATGGTTATGTTAATGAACTTTTTATAATACCCATTTATTTTTCATGGGTTATGATATAAGGATAAGATATTCCCATCTATGAAATTTTCTAAGTGATATTTCAAAATCAATTTTCATCTAAGGTGAAATCATTTGGTTTTACTTACACATTAATATTGATAAAGTTGAATGATAACACCCCTATTTTTATGTATATTTAATTTTTATTTTGTTGAAATTTTTATCAAACCTATTTATTTTTCTTAAGTAATGGTATGATTAAATGATTAGATGTTTACAAAAACCATTTTACATACATGGGTAGTGATGCGATGATATGGTGAATGTTTTATGTTACTGTAACCACAAAATTATGGTTTTTATTATGTGATCGATGAGACCTATAATTATCTCAAATGAATAATTTTATATACTGGCCTTGTTTTCTTGTATGACTTTTAAATATTTATATATTTTTTAGGATCCATGTGCTCAGACGACATTAAATTATGGGGCTCGTTGTTCCCAAAAATAATTCTATAAAAATATTAAATATAATATATATTACACTTACATTATTTCTAAATGAAAATGGGATAAATCCTAAATGAAATCTTAGATAAAATACTTGAGCCCACAATTGTGTCTGGAACTCGATTTTTAACATAGGTGTGACCTAAAATAGGTATGCCTTAACTGTTTGGATAAAATCATCCATGTGTGGTTTCATTGTGTTAAATAAATAATTAAATTTATTTACTTATTTAATTAACATAAAAAATCATATTACTAAACCATTATGGTATGATCACCATGGTTAGTTGAATAACCCTAGGATTTGTTGAGAGGTTTTCGTTCCACCTCACATTGACGAAACAAAATTAGGTGACGATGAGAGTCCATATCCTGGTAGATTGACAGAAATTGAATGTAATGACCTCTCTTATTTTTTGGTGAGAATTCAAAAAAAAAATCTGGTAGAACTCATATAAGTTTTGTTTTATTTATTGATTGGTTAAATGATTTGAGTAGGATCATTCTATTTCACAATATGTGTAGATTTTAAGATTATTGTGTGCATGTGTACTATTTTTATTTGTTTATTCAATATTTTTCTAAACCTGGATATCCCAAATTGTGGTAATTGGATTTGAATAAAAGTCCAAGAATTGTGAAACATTGTTATAGTGCCTTTCTCCGAATCATTTATTTTGTTCTTCATCGAATGGCCAACGAGATCTTGGTTTGACATAATTCGGTGGGATTGTTATCGATTAATCCTCCTGAATCATGATGGATTCGGATTAATTTAAAGGAACGATGAATTAGGGTTGTATTCATAGGTTTTTTGGGATCTGGATGAATCTATATTGGATTTATTGATTTTGTGAGGCTGTAGGAGAACCAAGGGTAGTGGCTTCTGTATGGCTTCATATGGGGGAACATAAAATGTAATATCTATCATTTGGATCATAATAAATGATGAATCAATGGATTGCCCTTTATTTTAGGTATTTAGGATGTTATATCCAATGCATAAAAATTATATCTAGAAGTGTGGGAATGGATCTATCTTTTTGAAAAAAATAATGACTATATGTTGTGTAGTTCAGAATAACACACAGCGTGTGACCCCTTGGATGTGGTGACTAGCATTTTCAGTGATAAAAGTATAACATAATATGTGGGGGGGACCCATGCAATGTGATCCTTTTTATGAGGACCTGGTATGTACCTTGGAGTATAAGAGCATGGTCATGTCCAGACACATGTTGTGTTCCAAAGAACACATACATGGGCATATTTACATAGACATGACCAGAGAGCATGGGTTGGAACCTGAGTGGCTCTGACATGCAGTGTAGTTCCCTTACAGACTGTTTTGGGTTACATGGGAAGTTATTCGTGTAACAAAAGCTACATGGGTATGAAATGAATCTGGACCACATATCCTGGGTGTTTAGTTACACACTTTGAACCCCTACTTTCCTTCCAAGTAAATGTCAATCTCTAGAATCTCCTTTAATGGGACCCAAATTTTGGCCCATGAGTATCCTATAAATACTATTTTTCCCACTTAAAAATTGAATGTGAACTCATTTGTGGATTTTGAGATTTGATGTGAGATTTTCTATGTCAGATGATTCATTAGGTGAAGGACAATGATGATAGTGATTTGGATGGATCACCCAAGGCCTTTGAGTGGAAACAAATATCTATATTGGACATGGGACTTCTACCTATCAATTTTGTGGAACCCTCTAGTAGGGTAGGTCATGGGTCTATTAACTATTATCATATTACAACCCTATTACATGGATATGGAATGGTTCAAGTTCATATTCACCAAGTGGAACCCTACTACGGTGTCAAGGCATGGGCCCTTATCTATAACAGTGGAAATATCCTTATGGGAATGGCATGGGTACTCTAATTTCTTTCAGATTGGAAGCCTCCAATTTTATCTGGGTATCTGTCCTTGATCATTAGAGTGGAACACTCTAGCTGGGCTAGGAATGGGTCATCGTTCAACTACTAGAGTATAACCCTATAGTCTTATTGGGCATGGGTCCTATATAATTTACTTGTGTGTCGCCCTCATTATGGGATAGGGCATGGGAACTCTAGATACTTACTAAGTGTCACCCTCATATTGTATTAGGGCACAGTTCATCTATCAAGTGATGGTTCTCCTCGACTGTGTGGAACAGTGGTGACATGTGTCTTAATTTGGATTTCTCTTTTGAAGGACATGTGAGATGATGATCATCTACGATGGACCTCTTGGAAATCATGTCACTATTTTTCGAGAAAATGATAAGTGATGGAGATCCCCCTTCTCTATCATTGGTGTTCTATGATTTTTCCATAGATATAAATGTTATTGGATCATGTTCACTGTCATTCTTTGGGTTGATCTATCAATATATTCCTATCGTGCCCCTCATTTCCCCAATTAATCTTATGGGGTGTCGTACATAGTATGTACATATTCACTATTTCATGATATTTTCCCACACATGTCGTGTCTTATATAGAAGAAAAATCATTCAGTGGTAATTATAGAGAATCATTGATATACCTGGTTCATTGGGTCCCATATAGTGGTCATATCTTAGAGATCAAGAGTAGGTCACTCTCAGAATCATTACTTTTCCAGTTTTTTCAAGTTGGGACATATTTCTAGTTTGGTGTTTATTCTTCCACTTTACTTTTTAGTTTACAATATCGTACTCTTGTGCAACCTAGAGGTTTTTGAATAAATTATTAGTATCTAGATATTTCTTCTTTTTATCATTATTCCTTAGCACTCATATATTGATAAGGTTATCTATGTGTGTACATGTAAATTATGAAAAGATTTTCTATTTAGGTTGGGCATTTCGAATCTTATTTCCACCCCTGGCCTATGGAGGCAATCGTCGTGTTTTTTTAGCTACAAAAAAAATGTTTAGGTTTATAAAATATAGGTATCAAATAAGTTCCTTCATATGGATAGTACTTGGAGTTGTCCCTTTATGGAGATTTGGTTGGGATTAGGTAAATAGTTTAAAAGTTTTTTGACCATGTCTTTTAGGATAGGGAATCTAATATTGGTGTGGTGGCTAATGTATACATTTATTAAGACCTTCACTACCATCATGTCAAATCGATAAGCCGATACATTAGTTAAAGGGATCAATGTTACATTAATCTTAGAAGATTGATACTTTTAAATAACTTCTTTATTAAACTCCCCATTGTATATGTATATTCTTATATGACCGTGGTACATGTTGATTAAATTTTTATGATGAATCTACACAAAAAACTAGACTGGTTACCAGTTCCAAATCATGATGATGATTTAATGAGTAATGAGGCATGAGTTCAGGTTCCATCATATGAGATCCTTTCCTTAGGTGGATAGGTAGCGTCATTCCAACCTATTGAGCATTAATCATAACGTTGGAGTCAGCTAAGTATTCCTATTGTCTTAGTGCACTCTACATGGTATATATCTATAGGGAACTGATATTTCAAGATGATCTCGATCCCCATGAAGAAAGGGATTAACAAGATTAAGTGGTCTATGTTTTTTATACTTATATACAAATTGATGGATTAGGTAGTTTCATTAGTATATTTCCCTTTCAAAGAGTAGCTGGATGTAGGTGGAGTCTTGTTACCTAGTTTCACAATGAGTCAACACTCTCACGACATGAATTCTAGCAGTTGTTCTATAAGGAGTATCTTCCTTCCCATTTATTCTTTATTTAGATTCATAACATAATATATATTTTTCCAAGAGGGATAATAGTTTCATAAAATGTGAGAAGGTTCACAGACTTTATGTGATACTCTCTTGACATGATCTTTCATGGATTTTTCTGAGAGTGGATTCTTAAGTAGGGAAAGCACAGTAATATATGAGGTAGTGTGGTACCCTTTTCCATTCCCACCTATTTTGGGGTGTTGGAGTGTGTTATATTAATGGATAGATTCATGTAAAATGTATAATTGGTAGATATATCTAAAAATGGTTGTTATTAAGCTAAGTCGTGTATATCTTCTAGAAAGTTTTTAGTTTATAAGATCATTGCACAAGATGTCATCCTTGGATTAGGCGAATTTACGTGGTTTGGGGATGCATATAGAACCATGGTAACCCATATAAGGGTGGCTATTTGTTTTTGATTAGAAAGGTAAAATGGATTGTGACTACCCGAGCAGATATAGTGAGAATAATATGAAGATTAAGGATGGGTTTCAACCATAGAGGTAGTTCCATGATTAGGTATCTCCTAGGTGAGGGCATGGTTTCCCAAATGAGGGTGGATTTATAAGAAGAAAATGTTTACCTCTAGGATTTGGTTATTTGAGTGTTGGTGGATTCTATGTCATCGTTCCCCCTACACCACAAGGTAGCGCACGTCAGGCTCCAGGAGCTCGCGGTCGAAGCCACAGACTGTTTTTGGCTAGGGAGGCTTATAACCCAGCAATACATGATATAATCTGATGTTTAATTTCTGTTTATTCAACTCTATCTGAATTATTATTTTAAATTTGTTTTATTTATTCCTCATTCTCATTACTCTTGGTGTGATAGATGGTTCTCCTAGTTAAGACATTAGCCTAAAATCATTTTCTTGAGGTTACTATGCATAATTCTCCATCTATATCATTTTTCTTCTAGTAGTGTGATAAATCAATTTGAGGAGAGCTGTTCTTGTGTGCCATTTTTTATCACAATAAAAACCTATGAAATCATCTTGGGTATGGATTGGTTATTAATGGTTAATCCCAGATTGACAATCAACAATGATCCGTCACATTTCATTATACTGCTGGGGTGAGATTCTTATTTGTGTGTGAGTGAAATCTAATGGCAGGATGAGGGGTTTTTTGGAGTAGGAGGATGCATCCCACCATCCATTAGTTAGTGACTTTACCACTTGGTGAAGATGGATAATCAAGAACTTGGATTCCATTAGTAATGTAGGATTTAATGGAAGTCTTCCCTGAGGATGTTATGGGACAACCTCTGAGGTGGGAGATGTATTTTGGCATCAACAAACATCTTGGGACTACTATGATGTCTTATTTTGTATATGAGATTACCCCTATTAGGATTTTAGAGGTGAGGATAATTTTGGAGGACCATTTTGAAAAGGAATTTTTTAGACCCATTTTCTCCCCATAATATGCTCAAGTGTTGTTCATGAAAAAGGTAATAGAGTGATTGTGGCATTTTTTGACTATCATATTCTGAACTAGGCCATAATAAAGAAAATGTAATATTTATCAAGGACAGATGACCTATTTGATCATTTGATAGGAGTGAGATGTTCTCAAAGATGTATATATCTTATGGTACCACCACTTGAGATTTTGTGAGGCATATCTTTCGATGCCGGTATTCTCATGTAACTACGAACAATATGACATCCCAGTGATTCCATTTGGTTTGTGAATTCTCCCTCCAAATTTATTACATTTAGGAATAAGATTTTCTAGCCATACATGGACCAATTTTTGGTTGAGTTCATTGAACACATACTCATATACTTTTATTCATTGGAAGATCATGCATGGAACCTAAGGATGGTCTTATATTTACATTGGGAGCAATAGATTTATGGAAATATCTCTATTTTTCAATTATGGATTCATGAGGATTACTTCTTGGTGCATGTCATTCAAAATCATGGAATAGATATTGAACCGACAAAGATCAATATAATTCTTTCTTCTGATCCACCAAGGCAATTTCATAGCTGTTGACATTCCATGCCTTGGAAGGGTAATACATGAGGTTTTATGAAATATTTCTACAAGATTATAGCCCCTTTGACCCCCTTAACATGAATAGGGAAGTTGTTTTCTTAGAATTATACATGACATAGATCTTTTGAGGTGTTTATTATTAGGCTAATGATTATCATGTATTTAGAATAAGTTTGATGGTGTAGAGTATATAATGTAAAATAATGATTTTGAAGATTAGTTAGGATTCATGTTGATGTAGAGACTATCATGACTCAACCCTAATTGAGACTCATGCCATAACTACCCCAAGCCCGCCTCCATAGGCCATGGGTGGTGAAAAGTGTTAAAAGACACATCATAAATCAGATGTGTTTTCCTAATGTACGTATATTCACACACATTACCATCTATAAAAAGAATTAAATAGGAATAATAGTTAAAAGATGATCTAGAGAGAATGTAAACCAAGAACACAAAACCTTTTGGGTGTAAAAGAGTACGACAAAAAAACTGAAAAGTAAAGTGTAAAAATACACACCCAACCAAAAAGATGCCCAACCTTGATAAAATGAAAAGTAAAATACTGTGAGAGACCAACTCATAATCTCCTTTCAATGACCACTATACACATTCAACAACACCAGGTATCCCGAAACTCCTCTAATTTCATCATTGACCTATATATTTTATTCATAAGATTTTACATGTCTGGGAAAATCCTATCCCAGGATGAGTATATACATACCGAGTTGCACACACCCAAAGATGAAGGAGAGAAGTGGGAAATAAAATTGGAGTATAAATAATATAGATAGTAATATTGATTCATATCTACCCAATTTAAGTGAAATAGTTTCCTCATCCAAGAACAATGGGAACCACAAGGTGTGTAGAAGGTCTACTAGTTATGTTTTTACCATCCATTTTGGGATAGTAACCTCATCCAACCCTGAAAAGATAAAAAGGGATATCATGTTTCATAGCTCGGG
This sequence comes from Viscum album, assembly GCA_963277665.1. Taxonomy (NCBI): domain Eukaryota; kingdom Viridiplantae; phylum Streptophyta; class Magnoliopsida; order Santalales; family Viscaceae; genus Viscum; species Viscum album. The sequence continues at coordinate 163,312,470 of OY728165.1, read as the reverse complement.
TATCTTCACAACCCATGGAAGTAGAGCAACCAAATCAAAAGTGTATAGATATATATATATATATATATATATGCTCTTACTTAAAAGAATCTCGAAATCTATAGAAAGGGGATCTAAATCTCACCTCTCATTTCATGAAACGAGTTTCCAATAGTTCTACAAGTCCAACAACCATTCTCAACATCTCACTTGTCTTCCTAATAGAAATCATCCATTTCAATCTATACCTCATCACTGTGTTGTATAGTTGATTGTAAATAATCTCTAGGTAGAGGAATTAAACCCTAGTACAATAGTAGGGGTTCAATCGGTTGATAGATTGTGGACCCAAACACAATTATAGCCACAGGGTTCCAATCTAGTAGTTGATGGTGGAAACACACCCTTCCCAGTAGTTGGGTTCCCCTCTGATAGTAGAGGATCCATACCCACCCCAGTTGGAGTGTTCCACTCAAAATGTATGTTTATGGTTCATTTATATCTCAGTTTGAGGATTCCACTATATTCATCAAGGACCCATGCATTGCCTACTTCTATGGTTACACATGGAAGTCAAAAGAGGACACATGTCTTCTTCCAATTGGAGGGTTCCACTCTAATAGTGTAGGACCCTTTCCCCTATTTTCTAGAGGTTTCCACGCTATTATTTGATAGAGGTTACATGCCCTATCAGAGTATGAGGGTTCCACTATAAATTTCATCATTGACCCATACCCAACACAACATAAGGGTTTGAGATTCCTTTGGTTATACTATGATATCACAACCATCATCATGAATCACGTAAACTAGCTCTAATCTGGGAAAATTTTACATCATTACTCAACATCCACAACCTAGAGAGTTGTAACATTTTATGTTAAAAAGAACATAAGATAGGCTACTCATGGTCAAAAATTTGAGTCTAAATAAAGGAGATATAATAGATTACAATTTCCTTAAAAGGAAATAAGGGGTACATGGCATGTGAGGGGACCATCACAATGTGTGGTCCCAATCCATTGCCTTGACAAGTCCCTGGATGAACACATATTGCATATTGTGTAGGTCTACATTAAATGTGATGGATATACACAGCATAGCCATTCCCGACGGGGTCCCGCCCATGTTTTTTGTTGTGTCATGCATTAATCATGTGTCAATGTACTTTAGTACATATCGTGCCTCTTCACATGGGGTGTTGTCTATGTCACTAATTGTTCCCATGTACTCAGAAACATAGCATGCTCTTGGATATGTTCTCCACATAATAGTTTTTCCTTATATGGAATGTGTAAAGAGTGTATAGGTAGTCTAATTAGCATGTTATCCTTATGAATTTTTAAAACCCATGCTATAGCAACTAGGGCATGAAATGAAATGTTCTCATAGAACAACCTGGAATGCAGTCAAATTTTTCATAGAATATCTTATTTATTTCTAGGATTCCTGATCATGCCTCCAAGGATTATGATCTCGCATCCACGCCACCCAATATAGGAAAAAAATCCCGTGATTCATTTATTTTGGCTGCCATTTCAAGGTAATTAGATTTTTATATAATCTGTATAATTATGAACATACTGTGCATGCCTTGGGTTCTTCAATAGTTTATGATTCAGCTACAGATCATTAAAATGACCCCTATGACCGTAAAACCATATTTTTCATCCATTCATCGATCCATCCATTTCACATGATTTTGACATGATTTCGGAAAGTCTGATCATGCTCGGTACCAACCAACAATGTTGAAAATTGGCTATGGGGTCTAACGAGTGATGAAAGTAAATAATTTGAAGGATTAATGCACAAAAACAATTTAGTATAAATTGTTTCCAAAAATTATTAGCAAAAAATAATGAACTAGGATATTTAGTGATATAAACCCAAAGAAAAATTAATTTAATCAGTATAAGGATGCATGTGATGGAAAAAACTGGCAGAGATCCAAGAAGGGTTTGAGCTTCTCAACCAATTTAATATAAAATAGAATAATTCACAGTTTTACAAGTCCCACCATGTTATTGGATTTTTTTTCAACAAATAACATAGTATCCTATGACTGGAGGAAGTCTTTTCATTTTTTACATTGTTATATTCTCTAATAAAGAGTTTCACCATCGTCATATGTGATTTCACAATAGAATATGAGGAGAAAGAATATCTCAATGGTACAATGATTATGAATTTATCCATGGAAAATTCACCATAATTATAGATTTATAGATGACTTTGTTAGGTTAAATTAATTAATTATTTAATTAAAATTATTAATAAATCCACTAAATTCACCATAAAGAGGCATGATATCTGAACCCCACATGCTAATATATTTTAGGTCACACCCTTAGTAAAAAATGTGTAATGGACTCAACCATGGTCTTGAATATCTGATCAGATATTTTGTTTAAGATTTATCCCATATCCCTTAAGAAACTTTTTGTGTGGGATATAAAATATTTTTTATTATTTTTATAAAATAAATTAGGGGTACATTGTGCCTTATAATTGAAAACAGTCTCAGTACCGATGCTTGAAAATATATATCAAAATATTTAAAATTATTAAAAGGAATAAACTAGTTCTTTGCATCATTCGGTCCTCTATTGAAGTCAAGATTAAAATGAAAAAATAAACAAAAAATATTGGATAGTGACCCACATTTCTCTCTCCCACTCCTATGAACTCTCATGCATGTTCCCATACTACCACAACATTATCACTAAGGGGATGATCCATCAACATAGGATCTTGTATTGTAGATCCTTAATTGACACATAGTTCTAAAAAAAGGTGGAAATATCATTTATGTTTTTCTCTCACCAGTCTATGATGTGTGTGGGTTAATGCACATATCTCCTCATCTGGGACTCGTGAAAAACGACGTAAAACAACTCCAGTTATGTGGTTGGGTAACGTAGTAATCAAACTCACCAACCATCCGTATGATCTCAAATGTCCTACTAAACCCTAGGTATATCATGTCCCCACATTCGAACCTCCATAATACTCATTGTGTGGAATCTCTAAGGAAAACATAGTCTACATTCTCAAAATCCAAGGGAGCATAATATTTATGCCTACATTGGTTTGTACACATCCACTCATAGATGACCTAGACCTTCTCCATCTATATATGCCCCATCTATGGGACCACACGATATGTATAAACATTCTCTTTCTAGTAAAAGGTTTACCTACAAGGTCTCCTGTACAAGGCCTCAAAAGGATCCATGTCATTGTTATAGTTGTATCTATTAATGTACATAAAATCTACCAAGAGATAATGACCCTCCTTACTCTGGGAAAAGTAAAATAGATTACCCCTCAGCCTATCCTCCAATAGCTATATAGTTTACTCATTCATCCAATTGTTTTGAGTGTTAATGGTTTTACTCATCCTCATCAATGCCTCCAGTTCCTTCTTCATGCCTCTCCATATACTATATGTAGGACACACATCATGATCAGATAGAATTTTCAAGGGTAACCCACGGATATAAACATTCTCCCATATGTAAAACGTCCCCACAATATCCACCAAACACATTTCTCTAATTAAAGGGAATTATGATGAATTCATGAGTTAGTCAACTATCAACTAGATGGAATAATGTTCCTTCACAATCTTTGGAATCAATATCATAATTTCCATGGATATGATGTCCCACTTCCACTTTGGGTTCTCAAGGGACTGAAATAAACATTCTAAAAACTAGGTCTCATGTCCCACCTATTGAAAAGAAATTTATGGAAAGACAAACAAAACTATGATCCTTGTCATGTGAAAGCACCAAAACAATCATTGAAATTCTATGTAAATATTCCCCACACTATGATTTATAGATAGGGGAGATGTGTGGAACTCCAACATCACCTCCTCCTTCATCATGACTAGGACCACCTCCCATCCTTAGAAAAGGTTGGTGTTACTCCCTCCTTTATAATATCTATATTTGATATACCATGTTTATATATGGTAAAACATGGTCTCACAGTTGATGCCTTCCATCTAGGAATCTCTCACATTCTCAATAAGTTGAGGAGTCAACACCATCGATTACAGAAAAATTTTACCCTCTTTCTCCACCAGGGTCAGCTGTAAGGAATCCAATAACTCAGATGCCTCTTGCAGTATGTAATATTGGTACTTCCTTCTAAGTGAATCTAAAACTATTTTTACCTTAGTTGAACTTTAAACTACCTCATTATTATAGTCATATGGGAAATCCAACCCACTCCATTATCTATGGTTCATGTATCCCTGTGTGAATAAGAACCTCGAGCTCTGATGGTCTGAGAAAACTAAAAAACACACTACTAGAAGATAGTGCCTCCACATCATCTTGTAAAATACTATCACATCCATATCTAGGTCGTGAGTCACATAGTTACACATATTAGGTCTCAACTACCTCAACCCATATGCAATAACGACCTACCACTGCAACAACAAGATGTTGAGCACAGATCATGTGAAATTTCAATACACAATGTACTCCATTCCATCCTCTGGTAGACTCAACATAGAATCACTCATATGATTCAGCCTCAATACCGTGAAGTCTATCAGCCAATTCTCAGTCTAGATAAACTACTTCCCTTTTCATATATAGGATATATAAGGGGATATACATCTTGGGATGTCAACAAAAAACCTCATGTATTATCCCACGAAGCCAAGAAAACTCTAAACCTTTTCCCGGATCTTGGGTAGATCCCATGAAAGCATTATATCATCCATCACAAGGTCCAAAATAAAACCATGATCAGAAATGACATGACCCATAAAGTGAACTTTGTGAATCTAGAACTAAAACATCATGAAATTCCAATAAATTTGTTTATCTTGAAATAAATTCATATCCATCCTCAACTGATATTCATGATACTTATCTAATACAGAGCACATGAGAATGTATTCGATGAAGAAAACCATTAAATAGTCCATGTACGACTAGTATATTGGGTTCGTCAAATAAATAAACACAGAAGGGGGAATTCAACACACCAAAGGGAATCCTAAAGAATTCATAAGGTCCTTAAATACATCAGAATTAAAATATTTGAATATTATCTTCAATAACCCTCAAATGATGGTTTCTAGAGAATAGATTGTTCTTTGAATCTAAATTATTCCTTGAAACTATTAAAATAGATCATTAATCCTAACAAAGTGGTCTTTTTTCTTTATCAATTCATATTTCATGTGATGATAATACAATCATATTCAAAAACACCCATCTATATTTTCAATAAAAAAAACTAAGATGAATAGGGGACACATTGGGTAATACAAATCCTTCTGTCAAAGGGCCTCAAACTAAAACTGCAACTCTCAGAGCTCGAAGGGGGCCATATGATAAAATTTATAAGATATCGGACTAGTCCTAGGATGAATGTTGATAAAAAAAACATCCCACTACCACTTTGGAGGTAGTACCAGAACATCCTTGGGGAAGACATCCATATAATCCTCCATAACTAAAGAAATCTAGATCCTTAAATATCCTTCTACACCAAGAGGTAAACTCAAAAACTAAAAGGGGTTGAATTATGCATCCTTCATTAAAAACCCCGCTCATATATCCATGATATCTCTATCACACATAATGGGGAATCATATCCCATCACTACAAATTCATCTGACTCATTCTTGGTGATGGTCATTCTGAGATCAAATATTAGAAAACCAAACCATACCCAAGATTAATTCATAGTGTTCTCTTCTGATAACCAAAAGATCCCACAAGAACCACCCTCCACCATGTTATATCTCACACATCTAGAAGAAAAACATATGCAAAAGAAGTGTTCTTTATTGGAACCTACATAGTAGGATGCTCTGGTAGAACATAAAATAGAATCACTATATCTAACACCATGATTGTTGATATGATGGAATTATTGGAACATAATTCTTCCAAAACATAAGAAATATTAGAAAACACATAGATTATGCTATTGACAATCCCAACTGTTTTGGAGTCTTAAGCCACCATATCCTACAACTATCTGCAGCCTTGACTGCCTACTCCTTCAGACTGATGTGGACTGCCTAGCGGATGGGAATGAATGATATCATAGTATCATCCACCACCCATAGCTCTTCCTCCTCCATTACTATCTTTGCCTCCATGGGGGCCTCTATACCTTCTCATGAGAGATCCCTGGTCATGGTGTTGCCTCTATCGTGGTGGACTGTTAGCTACCTAGATATTATCCTCATCATGTTTTGTTGGCCAGTCACATGATATGTGACCTTTTCCAGCATAATAATAGAATTTTTACACTCTTTGATTTCCTAGTCTTCTCTGTGATCCCAATGTCACAAAACCATGAATTTGAGCCTAATCGGAAAATGATGTCATGAATCCAGATCCTACCGACTGGTACCTTCTATCCACAAAAGAAGGATCATCTCTACGATTCCCACTCATAGATCTAGAAACATGGAATCCCTATGATTGGAAAATATTTTTCCCTGTTACTTTCTAAAAAACCCTAACATATCTAGGGACACACTAGTTTTCTATGATGGCTCAGATCTCATAGAATATTTCTTTCTCAAACATCAGTTATCAGAAGTATCCATTGCAGATATGTCAAGGGAGTACATTTTGAGTTTTATGATCCTCACATCATACTAATACATTATTATCCCTCCTTGATATAGCTCCAAAAGGTCCTAAATATAAATCGAGCATAAATAGGAGGGGTATTACTCCTCATGGGACATATGCTGGAATTCAATCTATGTGATCATTGACTCATCATGAATCAAGGTTACAAGACTCTACCAATTCTCAGGTAATTTGAAGAAATGGATAGCTACCATTGTGAACAATTGATATATTAGTGTCTAAATGATCCTAAAAACATGAACTACCAACTCTTGGCAATCCTCTTTTACCTATGAATTTCACTCACCACAGAACCAGAACGAACTCTAGTTCTGGAACTCAGGGAGTGTGCCAAGACTGCACTCATTCTCCTCTTACTCAGGTGGAATGATATATTACTAAATAGTTGGATGTGCTTCTACCTTCCCACCTAGAGGAATAATCTCATGGGATAAACCCTAAACAGATGCCTCATCACTTGTCAGATTGTCGCAACAATCCAAAACTAGTATCCTTTCTATCTATCATTGTGGACGCATCCTAAAATTTTAATCATGACATACCATGATCTTATGGGAATATATATAGAATAATAATGAGGAGATGAATCTAGAAGAAATGTACCAGACTCAATACAATATTATGCATTTACCATTGATCCCTATAACCAATGAATTTTTATTTTGAGTCGAAAAGAAGGTTGTCATGGTGCTGGTGAATGGATACGTAGACTTCCCATACCATCAGTGGAGTCCCTTCCTGGAGAGATGCACTCGAAACACATTGAAACTATTTCACTAGTCCTAATAAAATCCTTATAAGTTGACATCTCTAGGAAAAACCTATAGAATGCAGTATTATAATACCAAACTATTATAACACGACCCTAACTGAGTATCAGGCTACAAATACCACTAGAACAACTCAATATAATAGGGTTGGAGACAAGAATTGAAAGTAATATTTTTAATGTGAGGTATTTTATTAACGTACCCGTAATCATAAACCTGACCATCTCAGTGAAGAAGTTCATATGATTAATAATAATTAGATGCAATATCTAGAAATTAAACCATGAAATTAAATCCCCTAGGGTGTATAAGAGTATGGAATTTATAAATAAAAAATTTAGGGGAAAATTACACACCCAAACTAAAAAAATTCCCAACATTGAAAATTGTAATGTAAACTGTGGAGAGATCCCAAATTCTGATCCCCATGTTATGACCACCATATGCGGTCTACAATAACCTATATCCCTAAAATACTCTAAAGTCACCATCTGCGTGTATGTTGTCTCCAAAGACACCACACATGCATGAAAATATTATATTGGGGGAGTATATAAATACCTAGTCGGACACCCCAAAAACTGAATGAGAAACAATAAGAGATACAATGAGAATAGAATTAAATAGGATAGTAAACGTAATGCCACTAAACCCAATTCAAGAGAAGTTTTAACCTCATCCATACTTAATGGTCTCATCATGGTGTGTATATGGACTTTACAGAATTTATTTTCAACCCATAGTAAGGGAGTAACCTTATCCGTCTATGAGAAGCTCAAAATAGTAAGGAAGTGGCTTACCCCAAGTGTATCCCAACCAATAGTAGGGGAGTAACCAAATAAATCAGTTATGGATATATTTATACTTAGTTAAAAAATCACAAATGGTAGTGAAAGGGAATCTCCATCTCTCAAATCTGTCTAGAAAAAAGTTAAAAATTGTTCCCAACGTCCAACAATGATGCACATCATCTCGTGCATCTTCCCATTAGAAACATAGAAATCAATCCACAACTCGTCACTATGCCGCATAGTTGAGAGGCCACAATATATAGTTAGAGGGCCCAATAAATATTAAAATTAGTGGTTTCAACTCAAAAGATAGATTGAGGACCCATACCATGTTCTACTAGAATGGTCCCACTATAATATTTAGTGGAGGACTCATGGCAAGGATAGTAGGAGGGTTCTACTATGATAGTAGGGGAACCATTCACATCCTAACTAGAAGGTTCCACTCTAGAATTCTGTAGAGGACTCATTTCCAGTATATCTATAGGCTTCCATACAAGTCATTAGGTACCCAAGCCTATCCCACCAGGTGGGATCTACACTAATGTCGATGAAGGAACCATACCCTATGCTGACAGAGAGTTCCACTTTGAGAGTAGATAACTCATACCCAACCCAGTTGGTGGAATTGAATCTAAGAGTTGATGAAGGACCCATTACCTATAAAATATCAGATCTATAATTTTAGAGTCATCGAGGACCCATGCTCAGCCCTACTATAGAGTTCCACTCATTATTCATCTGGTGATCATGCATGATCACTATCGTCGCCGAGCATCACCTAAATAGGTGTGTAGAAATGAATATCTCAAATTATATCTCAAAAGAAACCAAAGAGGAAATCTTCACACTCTATAAGGATAAAAACTCAAGATAGGATACTCATTATAATGAATAAAAGTATAAAGGAAAGAGATAATAGAGATAGATGTTTCCTAAAAAATATCCAAGGGGTGCAAAGTGTGTGAGGGGATCCACATGGCTTGTGGTCCTACTCCACCGCCTGGTCGTGTTCCTAGAAGTACATCGCTTTCCAATCATGTAGGGATAAACATAGTGTGAGGAATATACATGGTGTTCCCATCCAACCCATGGTCTCTCCCATGTGATAGTTCGTTACTAAGTATTCATCTTAAGTTTGAGTACTTTAGTACATGACATGCCTCTTGACACATGGAATCCACATGTCTCTCTAGCCAGGATTGTGCACTCAGACACATGGAATTTTACTTAGTATGTTCTCTACCACATAGATAATCTGTACATTGAACAGTGTACATGGTGTGTATGGAGTCTTCATAGTGTTCCATCCTTATTAATTTCTAAAACCCTAAACACCATATATAGGGCCCAAATTTTCATGTATTTAATCAACTACATGGCATGCAGTTGATTGTTTTGAATAATATCAGATATGATTCCATTATTATAGATCCTTAATCCAATAGTTTTGACATTTCCCGTAGGTATAGTGAAATTTAAGGGGAATCCCTTGATTTGATGATTCTAACCATCATTTCCCAAAAATTAGTTTCAAATTTTATCAACACAATCCAACATGTAGTGCACACACCTCAGTTTATTCCATCATTGATTATTTAGCCTCCAACCATTGAAATTATATCCTATAACAGTGAAACACCTAGATCTATACTAGACTCATCGATCCTTCTAATTTAAATGATTTCATCATTATTCTAGGGGTTCGATAAATGCCTCCATACCACTAAGGAATGTTGAACTGGGATCTTGGGTTACAACCAATGATGAATGTAATAAAGTTCTGAGAGTAGGCCAGAATAAAAAATATATCGATTATTTCCATGAATTCATGGCCAGTGATCAAGAATAGGGATATCAAAGGTTATAAAACTAAATAGAAATAAATTTAATTGGTTCATGGGATCCTGGGATGGTCATGATTTTCACAGATGAAATGAGGGGATTGAATTTCATAATAAATTTAATCAAAATAAGAATAATAAATAGATTTATGTTTTTTTCTCGGATATGGGATCATTTTTCTTCAATTATTTCAGTCGCTAATTTTTGAAGGAATTCGTTTCATTTACTACATCTTGATCTAATCCGATCTAGATTTTTATCATCATCACATTTGTTTCTCTAACAAAAAGATAGGGAGAATAAGATTTTAATGGACCCATGATTTATGAGGCTAACCCTAAGAAAATCACATTAAGGAATATTTATAGATGATTCTATAAAATAATATGATTTAGTGAATTCATTTAAGTAATTAATTAATCCCTTCAATTCACCACCAATGTGTGAGTTGTCTGAATTCCATGCACCGACCAATTTTATGTCATCCATGGGGTGACAAATGTGTTTGAAACTCAATCATGGTCTTATATTTCTAATATGAGATTCCATTTAATATTTTTTCAATTTACTTTAAGAAACAATATATTCACAATATTAAATATATTTAATATTTTTATAAATTTTATTTCTGAATCATCTGGCCTCAAAATCGCATTCCATCTCAGTGACATGATCTAGAAATATATTTATATATATATATCAAAGTATTCCAAGGAAAAAATAGTGTCTCTATAAGGACATGCTACTATCACATATGGGTCTAGGTGGTTGAGACCCCAAGAGAAAAACTATATGATTGAAAACGTAGAGATGGACCTAGTAGTCATTTATATGAGGAATTGGAGGAACTATCCTTAGGCATAAGACTTTATTTTTTACTCAACCCATTATATTATAATTTATTTTTCATAAAGAGATATCGAAAACTAAGATAGAGGCATTTTTAGATTTCTAAAATGACAATGACTTTGATACTATTTATACCCCTGTGAAGGGAAATTTTTTAGAATAATCCCTTAGTAGGGTGTCACGGGATTGTTTGATATATTAGTCATTATAACAGTTGGAATCTATTCAGCTGGCCCTGGGTGAGCAAGAGGGTGCTTCATCTCTTCATTAGATATTGTTGAAACCTCCACTCCTTCAACAAGTGAGATATTACTATTTTAGAGACATTGACTGTGATGTCTTTCATGATTAGATATCCTTTGGATATTCAACTAGTGGATTTTGTGAATGAGGGAATCACATCAACATTTTCTAGTGATGGGTGGTGGAACAAGTCATGATGTTGGAGGAGGAAATGATGGAGTTCCACACTTCTACATTGGATATAAATCCTAGTGTGACAATATGTACAGTGACCTTTGGTGGTAGTTTTGGGGGGCATACATGAGATGGACAATGGTTGAGTTCATCTCTTGGTGCGTCACTCAGGGGCAGGTGAAGGCTGATCACCATGTTGATGTATGTTCATTTCAACCCCTTGAGATACTTAGGTAAAAATGGGATTACTCATACATGGATTTTCTTAGAGGTATTCTATAGATACTGAATTCCCATGACATCATCTGGGTGATACTTTACCATCTCATGAAGTAGGAAGAATTCATTTCTATCATGATAAAAATTTCATTTTAGCGTTTGAGAGATTTTTATGTACACGAGATTGTTCTCCCTCATGGGGTTCCATCATATATTGTCTATAAACACAATGCATGGTTCACATAATTGTTTTGTAGATCCTAGTAAGAGTAATTTAGGACCCATATGTGCATGAGTACAACCTTTCACTTCCATAAACCTTGGAAAATAGAGTGTGTTATATGTTTAAAGGAGCTTAGAGGATCACATTCCCTTGGTAAATTTTTTGTAAAATATTAAAGAGAACAAAAATATTTTAATAAAACAATTCAAGACCCTAAATGAAAACTTTTGGTGGATAGACATTGATGAGACCTCTCTTGTGTGTCTAGAGATGGTGCTTGTGAATATTGAGAAATTCAAGGTCATCCCTGAGTAGACATGGAATTATGATTGTAGAAGGAGGTCTTATGTTGATTGACATTGTAGGCGCTTGATGTTTGAGAAGTGATATTGTGTTTTTCTAACTATCTCTCTATGATGAGGATTGAAGAGATTCGATCCAGGATGAAATCCATCATTGTGTTTCATAGAGCCATTCCTGATCTTGACAAAGGTTGTAAGGTTTCTTACTGCCTCACCCTAAACACATAGTTAGAGTGGGAGCATGATGTCATCCATGTTTTTCAGATGAGGAGATATGTCCTTGACCCCACATAAAATATTGATCAGGGAAATATAGATATCAAGGATGGATCCACTTTTTGGGAGCACTCGGTGGAGATCTAGAATCTGTAGGATATAAACTTGCATAAATGGACAATCCCCTTAGATTGCATGTTTTGGAAGCACATGCAGGATAGCTCCTAGGAGCCTGATATATAGATGTGATCTCATTATCATGACACTTGGGTGTAGTTTTTTTATTTTTAGGGATTAAAATATTGAAGGGGTAATTATTTTGATACATTGTTTTTCATTTTAATAAATTTAATTATTTCTACATAAATTTTCAGAGATAACCAATGAGTTGGCGTGTTATTACTAGGCCTAGTGTTCCCAGAATAAAATTTCTAAATAATATAAAATATATTTTATATTACACAAAAATATATTGGAAAATAAAATGGGATAAATTTTAATCTTAATAACGTATCAAAAATATGAGACCATAGTTGAGTCTAGAATGTGTTGTTTACCATAGGTGGGACCTAAACTAGGCCAGTGTTGGGTGTTCCAATATATGTGGTCACAAACAACTGCATTGAGTTAAATAATTAATTAAATTTATTTATTTAATCAAATTAATGTAAATTTATTTTCGTATTAAAACACCATTCTTGAATAATCTCTATGATTAGACACATAACGCTATGAAATTTTGAGAGGTTTTCCTTACTCCTATCATTGGAGGATCTTATTCAAGAGACAAATAGACTTTGGATCCAAGAAGATAAATATGATTCTAATGAAATGAATCTAATTCATTATTGGCTAGTGAGTTCTTTTATGAAGAAAAATCTAAAATGAGGTAGGAATTTTCAATTTGTGTATTTTTTTCCTGATCAATTAAATTGTATGAGCAGAATCATTCTATTTATTGATCTTCATTTTTTTCCGGAATTTTCATTTTATGTTGTACCAGATATATTTTTTAATTCGATTTTTTATCTCCATGGATATCCCTAACTATGAATTTCATAAAAGAACACTTTTCCAAAGGCCTTTCATCTTTTTTTAGTTACTTTACCTTATTCATTCTTCATTTTCTTCATTGATTGGCCAATGAGGTCTCGGTTCGACATTCCGAAGCAAGACCGAGCCTGATTGGACCCTCAGAATCATGATGGATTCATACATGATGAGTAAAAAATGAATTAGGGATGGATTAGGATGATTTTTCGGATATTTTTGAATCCACCATAGATTTTTTTATCTTTTGAAGAAGGAACAGTATCATAGACGATGGTGTGCATATGGATTCTTTCAAATGATATTGGAATATAACTTCCAACCATTGGATGTCTGAAAATAGTGGTTCAAGGGATTTACCGTAAATTTAGAGGGACTAGGAGGTGAGGTCAAAATAATTTAACTCGGATCTAAATGTCCAATAATAGATATATTTTTTTTTGAAAAATCATGACTACATTCCATGTTGTTCAGAATAGAACATGGTGTGTGACCCATTTATTGTGGAATCTATGGGTTCCAGAGAAAAAATCATCACACAACATGTGGATCCACACATTCCATGTGAAACTATTGAAGACGACTCAACTTGTACATTGAGATTATATTGTCATGATAATGGTTATGTACAAATTTTGAGCTGAATTACAAATAAGTAGATATATTTATACAATCACAACTAGGGAGCACATGTCAATCCCTAGTGGCTCAGACATGTCGTGTAGTTTCTTTAATTTCTATTTAAGGATACATGGGTTGTAATCCATGTAGTGGTAGAGACATGTGCAGACAATGGAGTGGGATCACCCATTGTATGGGTACCCTTACATGCTATGTACACCAACATTCCTTTTATGTAAACATAAATCACTTATATGTCCTTTTTTGGACGTCTATTTTAGTGGAGAGTCATACTCATAATGAAATGATTTTAAAAACATCACATATTTTAATAGTTTTGGAGGATTCACAATGGCTTGGTAAAATTAATCAATTAATCATAAAATCAAATTATATTAATGGGAAAACATATATTTGATCTTGGAATGATTTTAAGTTATTTATTACATCATTTTTGGGTCATTATGATGTCGTAATACACAATGTATATTCATAGGGTATTTAATTTTTTCCCAAAAATCCAACTATCTTAGAAATTTATTAAAAATTAACAGTTTAATGTTTTCAACATTCTAATTCAAAAAATAATATTAATTTTATATTAATAAATTTTTAAATATGTGAATTCTAAATTTTTAAATTAATTTTTTTTTATTATGAAGTGATTGGTTTTATTACAATAACATTTTTTGAACCCATATAAAAATTACATTTGACTATATACAAAGTATATGATCATTTATATTTAATCAACATTATTAAATAATAATATTATTTATAATATTATTTATCTCTAAAATATATTAATTCATCGAAATAAATTCCTTAATTGAATCTATGTATTATCCAAGAATACTATTTATGTTTTATTATATCCAAATCAAAATAATTTGTAAATTAACAATAATAAGTTGAAAATATATCCATTGAAAAATAATTTACATACTAATATCTCTATGGTCATGATACATATCCCTTTAATACATCAGCAGTCACCCTAAGTGTATGGTGTGCGACAGTGAGACTTTCATGGACTGGTTCTGCGAACATGGTTTGGGTCATGACCTTGATGATCATGAACATATCTAAAAAATAGTTTTTGTCTAGCTTAACATGTTTGATCTCATCATGGGTTTGGTCAAGGTCAAATCCCATTGATGTTATCTCCCATTTAATCTCAAATAATTGGGATTCATAGGGTACAATCCTACTGGTTGGGGCCATAACATCATCTGTTTGAATCATTTGGATTTATTAAAACCCTATATCTATCCTAATCATATGATCATTGTTCAATGGCTATATTATCAATGGTAATGATTCCTAATGGTCTTTTAAATATGATATAATAAAACTAAATGAGTGCATGGGGTTTCTATAACTACAGTACATAATAAGACATTATAATTTAACTAAATGAAGAATTTTATTTATATTAGTTCGAGTAGTTATAATCTTCCCCCATTTGAAAACTTCATACTATAAATTTTCATTACACAGACTAAAATAGATGAGGGAAATTTGTTTTCATCACTTCTTCAAGACCCATTATTTCATCCTCAAACATGTGGGTACCCCACAACACTTTGACCAAGTCCATTGTCTTATTCTATAGAACATTGTCTCCATGATATGAGATATTCGCCAGCTTATCCTATTAGGAAAGGTAATTTTCTAACATTACCACCTCTAGATTGATAACATTTGAGGGGTCTTGTTTTTAATTTCTCAATAAGAATACATTAAATTCTTCATGTATTTAGATAGGTTTAATGGGATTTCTAGTCACCAATCCATTAATATGATCTGATCAGAGATCTCAAAGGGATAGATGTATCATGGAATAAGATTCCCCCTCTTCTGAAATCTAATTATTTTATTCTAAAAATATATGTGGAGGAATATAGTGTCTCCAAATTCAAAATCTAGGATACATCAAAAATTTCATCATGACTCTTATATCATCTTTGTGGAGACCTAATGTGAATCTGAATCGTCCTAACCTTTTCCAATATCTCTAAGATTATTCTAGGACCTAGTAGTTTTCATTACCCATATTCATCACAGTATGTAAGATTTTTTCACCTCTTCTCATATAATTGCTTCATAGGTATCCATTTATATGGTAGAGTGAAAACTGTTATTTAATGGGGACTTGGCTACAGAAAGATGATGGTCCCATAATCTTTTGAATTCCACCAAACAAAGTCAAAACATGTCTTATAGAGTCTAAATAGTCCACTAAGATTAGAAATCATATTTAGGATGATAGGACATACTGAATTTCATCTCATTTTTTGGAGAATGTTTGAATCTTTTCCAGAAATTGGAGTTAAACATAAATCTTGATTAGATAAAATTGATAGTGGTACTCCATGAAGCCTCACCGCTTCTCTAATGTATATCTATGAAAGTTTATCTAGTGAAAAATACTATTTAATCATAATTAAGTGCGTTGTCTTTATAAAATGATCCACCAAAACCCATATTTCATTGTCTCTTCTAGATGTCTTCAAATTATTGGTGACAAATTACATGGTGAATTTTTTCAAATACAATGTAGGTATGGGTAACTGATTCATCACCCCTTTGGACCTTTTCTTTTTATCCTTAACTTATGTTTATACTAGGAACATTGATGCATATTTAGTTATCTCAATCTTCAAATTTTCCAAACAACAGTTCACTCAATGATCCTAATGAATCTTTTTTCACCATGGGTGAATAGATATGGTTGAGCTATGTGCATTACCCAACAAACCCTTCCTTAGATTAGTATTTGATCGTAAATATAATCTTGAACAAAATATCATAACTCCTTCCTCATTAAAGAATAACTATGAGGGTTTACATTTTCTTAGAGTTTCCCCATTCTTTTGAATTCCCCCATCATTTCTATAAATATAAATTTTCTTCCCATATATATTTGAGGAATCATTTGAGATATATTTAATGATGTTTCTTCCTTTATAATTCTCTTGTAAAATCTTTTCAAGTATTAATACATCATGTACCACTCAATTCTAATTAGTGATTGATCTGATGGATCCTTTTTTACTTAGATAATTTACTACTTTATTTTCTTTACTGTGATGGTAGTGGATTGAGAGGTCATAGTATGTGATCAACTATAACCGTCATAGTATGCATATTCATCTATTTATGTGTGAATGTATAATTGAGACTTTTTTGATCCATATATATATATCACACTGCGCCCCAAAGATATAATTTCTCCATTTTTTCAAAGAGATGATCATTATAACCAACAGAAAATCATGTGTTTTGTAGTTTTGTTCATGAACATTAAACAATTTGTTATCATAGGCTATCAATTTTTCATTTTCAATAAAACTCAACCCAATCTCTTCTTTAAAGCTATGTCGAATACTACGAAATGTTCTCCACATGTAGGTATTCCAGTCATGGTGTAAATATTGAGCCTGATTTTCAAATCCTTGAATATCTTTTCGCATTCTTTATTCCAGGATAACTTGAATTACATCCGAGTAATCTTAGATAGAGGTTTTGATAATCGTGAAAAATTTCTCAGAAATCAATTATAGTAATTCACTAATCCAATGAAACTATGAATATCTATCAATTATGATGGCATAATCCTTCTATCAATTTCTTTTTTCATTATAGTATCTAAAAATATCTTATCTCATGTGATGATATGACTCAAGAATGAGACATTATTTAACCGAAATCCAATTATTTTTTACTTTTTTAAATTTTAAATTTTTCAAAAGTTCATTAGAATAGTGCTCAAATGGTACTCATGATTTTCCATGGCTTTGGAGTATATTATAATACCATCTACAAATACAAACACAACTTTTTTTAGGTAATCTCTAATGAAACTATAAAAAAAGTACATAACGATTTCTAGATAACTAGTGATCTCAATATGTATCACTATGAACTCATACTTCCCTTTACCAAAAATTAAAATTATTATTGGGAATGTCCTCATTCTTTACCATAACATGTTAATATCATGACCACAGATCCCTAATGTAGATGTATTTTTCTCCACATAGCTGATCATATAGTTTAATAATTTGTGGTAGACGAAACATTCTATTTTTCATGATCATGTTGAGCTTATAATAATCGACTCAACAGTGCATTGACCCATCCTTATTTTTGAAGAAGTCGATCGTTTCACCCCATGGTGAAGCATTATGTCGTATGAACCCTTTACCATGATTCTTTTTCAGTTGTTTCATCAGATATTAAAGATCCACAAGATCCATTTTTTACGAATTCTTGGATAATGGTAACACCCTATGTATCCCCACCTTTGAAAATTCAACCTCTCATATTGGAGGGATACCGATAAATTACGTGGGAAACAAATAATGTATTCCCTCAAAATACACAAGTCATTGAGGATGATTATTTCCATATAATGAATAATTTGAGTTAGATATTATTGATCTTAAGGATATAATATCAGTTCTTGTGGTGTTGGTGATAAATAAGATTCATCATGCTCCTTGAACTTCTACAGAATTGGGGGTTTATTCCTTATATGGAGAGTCATTTCCTTCTCACAGAAATTTATCTTGGCTTTATTTGGGGAAAGCTAATTTGTAACCAAAATAGAATTAAATTCCATGAAATGGAGTATTAAACGGTTCATAGGGATGTTCATCCTAGATATTGTGATAGGGAATGTTTAAAATACATGGGATTAAATTACTACCCCTTTTTATATTTTTGCCGATATATCTAATTCCATGATATTATGGTGGTGTTTGAATATTTCTTCCAAACCATCATGGTAAACTGAATTGTGTTGAACAATAATCAAAAAGTAAATTTTCTATCCTTTAATTAATAGTTATCAAACATGTCACCACATTGATTTCAGAATCCACATCAGTTGTTGTAAAGGAAAAACATCCCCTAAACTGCCACAAAAGTTGTAGGTTGTCTCTGAAATCCATTGGATTACTGAATTGATTTTCAATG
The DNA here is from genome assembly GCA_963277665.1 of Viscum album. Classification (NCBI taxonomy): domain Eukaryota; kingdom Viridiplantae; phylum Streptophyta; class Magnoliopsida; order Santalales; family Viscaceae; genus Viscum; species Viscum album. The sequence continues at coordinate 163,293,558 of OY728165.1, read as the reverse complement.
TTCTATAGATCCTTTCTTTTTAACCAATTAAAAATGTGTACAAGGTTCACTAGATAATTCTTTTTCTTCCATCGCATTAGTGGATTTCTCCTATAAGTAATTGTTAATATTGTGTCCTTTATTCCCACTCCTAAAGTATTTCATTGTTCACCTTTAGAAATTTATGGGGTCCTTATTTCAGCACATTTGGAAAGTGGGAAGTTGAAATTTAATGGAACAATTATATTTCTCCATTAGACCACCAGAATTATGCTCTTCTTTATTCTTATTATCCCCATGATTCCCATCAAACTCTCTGATATCCACTAATACTATCATGTCAAACCAAAAAATTTCCTAATAGCTATTTATGTCTTAGATCCCCATGAATTCTCATAGACTAGGTTTTAGATAACCAAAAAAACATTAATACTTGTATTCCGTGGTAAGGAAAAACTTGAAGGCATTTTTTTGAAAGTCTTGTGATGGTTCTATCATACAACCTAATAAATTCATCATTATTTTTCTCGAGGGAATGGAAATCCCTTTCCATTTTAAGTCAGAGAGTGCGAAGAAAATATTTATAAAAAAAATCAGAGTTCTTTCCACCCCATTAATTCAATATCTTAATTAGGAATCGTGTTCTTGATCAATATCCCCCACTAATCAAATTATCCCTCAATATTATAAACAAATAGAAAAAACATCACTTTATAAAAACTTTGAAGGATAGAGTATATTTTCCCTTTGGATTTGATTAATTGTTCCATGATAACGGAATTTGATAATCCATTGATAGTTGGAGTCCTTTTTATCATAAAAGAATCAATTTCATATTTTTCATAAGGGATGTGGGTACTCCTCTTGATATAAGATTATATTGAAATTCAGATTAATATAAAAGAGTATTGTAACAACATTAGTGATTCTTAATCCCATCGGGTTGGTCATCTCATTGGGGAAGTCATCACATTTTCTATCAAACTTATATTTACCTTATTCCTCCTATATTTGACCATTTTCTTGAATATAGGAAAAATTAGGAAAGATTATTTTTAAACTATTAAACATATATAAGTTAATATAATAAAATTAAAGACATAACTTATAAATTACATAATTTATATGTCTTATGAATTTCTAGGCATTAATATTTGTTATCCATGGTGTATTTACTAATATATACTCTAATGTGAATTTTTTGTTCCCATAATAATAGTTTGTAATTATATTATTAATTTATGAAAGAAAATCCCTAGGTTCAAAGTAAATACTATTTTCATGTACCAAGTTATGTCATGTTAATGATGATGCACCTTATTAGAGTTGTTGGACAAAGGTACATCTGTTCCAAATCATCTTTCACTTGAAGTATCGAAACATCGATTTATTGTCTTGATAAACCACTTTCTATTTAAATTCCAAAATTGAAGGATGTGTTATTATACTTAGTCTTGTTCCTATTACTTTTTCTTTATATTTCTAATTATAGTCCAAAAAATACCTACAGTTTTCCTATGATACCAAATATAACAACCCTATTGTTTAATACATATTAACGAATGATTTTTTACATTAAAGAACAAATAATGCAACCTAGATGATTAATAATTATTGTGTATTTGGTAATTAGGTATATTTAATTAAATTTGGAAAATTGGATATTACAAAATTATAGATAACATTATTAACATTCATCAAAATTTCCTTGGTTTTAAAAATGCACGGGATATCCTATGAAAATAAATAAGAAAGGGGTCATCTATAAAGACCACTAAGGTAATAAACAAGAAATAACATGAAGAGAATAATACCTGTTAAAAATAGGAATATAAATGGAAAATAACAATAATATTATTCATAAAAATGAACAGTGAGTAATGACATAATATGATAACAAAAAGAAAAAAGGGAAATGTGGAAACAACTTAAAAACTATATCATAAATGTAGATCAATGATAACTACCAAGGAATCATGATAGAAGACTTTTCATAAAGTAATTAGGTTAAATCTCTATCTCAACATGATTTATCATTAGACTAAACATTAACCTATTCCTTAGAGTGCAATATAATTATTGTTTCACCTGTCACTGGCATTTCATTTTCATTCTTAAGTGTACCTAATAGATCACACAACACAGATTCAATCATCATCATATTTTATTCCACGTTAAATGAGTATGGAATATGTATATGTAAGTCCCATACCAAATAATTATACTTATATAAATATTAACACCCTTCATTGTAAATTCGTATGGTATTCACTAAACATTTTTTTTCACGGAAAATTTGGGTGAAATTTAGGCCTTATAATGATGTTAGATAAAAATAAATAAAATGGGTCGATGATAAAAAAGGGTATCTGATAATATGGAAATAAAATGGGTATAAATAGGTATATTTAAAATTATATCCCATTTTTAAGAATTGAAAATATAAAGAATAAGATAATATAGAAACAAGAATAAAGAAGGGAATGAAAGGATCCCTTACTTGATTGTGTGAATTATAATGTATGAGAGGAGCTTCTTGAGAGAATAGAGGGACCTTGGGTGGAATATAGATAGGGTATGTAATAGTATAGACATGATACATGGATATTGAGTGTTGATTAATGGGATAATTGGTGGGTCTATATAGGAAAAGAGAGGAGATTTTTTTTATTATTTATGAAACTCAGGTTTTATACTCCATATAATAAGATAATCAAAACCAAAATCATTTCCATGTTTCATGCCCTTGGTTTCTTCAATATGGGAGAGTTTTTCATTATTTTATTTTTCTAATGGTCTAACATAAAAAAATAATTCTTTTCATTATGTGGAGTTGTGTCAAACTCTTACAGAAATGATTTTAAAACTATAAAATATATTAATTATTTTAGAGGATTGATAATAGAATTATAAAATTAAACTGATAAACATAAAATCACATTATTTTAAATGAAAAAAATATATTTGGTTGTTGATACCTTTTAAAGTATTTGTTATATCATTTTTGGGTCATTATGATTTTACAATACGGAATGTATATTTATAGGGTATTTAATTTTTACCCAAAAATTTGTCTGACTTAGAAAATTATGAAAAATTAACCATTTGATAATTTATAAATTATGATTCCAAAAATAATATTTATTTTATATAAATAATTTTAAAAATAATTTAATATTCAATTATTAAATAACAAAGACATTTATTAAGAAGTGATGGATTTTTTGGAAATATTAGTTTTCAAACAATTATAAAAAATAATATTTGACTTCATAAAAACTAAATCAACATTTATATTTAATAAAAATTATTTAATAATAATATTTTATTTGTATATTTTTTATCTCAAAAATATATTAATTATTCTAAATAAATTCCTTAATTTAATTTGAATATTATCCAGAAATATAATTTCAGTTTTTTTATATCAAAATAAAAATCATTTTTCATGTAATAATAATATGATGAACATTTATAGATTAATAACTATATACATACTCATATCTCTAGGATCTTGATACTTATACCATAAATACACTAGAAAACTCCCTATGTGTAAGCTGCACGAGGTTGAGACTTTTTTGGGGTTGTTTGGTGAACATGGTTTGGGCTGTGATCATGATGAGCTTGATCTTCTCTAATAAATGGTTTCATTCAATCTTATGAAATTGGATATCATCTTATTCTGAGATCCGGTAAATTTTTAGTAATTCTATATCACTTGGATGCTCTGTAAAATTATATTCATAGCTTTACAATCCTACTAATGGAGGCCCAATCATTTTTTATGTGTTAGTTGGAATTGTTAAAACAATGTGTTTATTAAAATAATTTGAACACTGTTCCAATATTATATTATCAACAGTAATGATTCTTAATGGTATTTAAAATAGGATATTACAAAACCATAGGACTAATTTGTTTTCTATGACCATAATACATAATAATAAATTTTAAAATTTTCCAAATGGGGAATTTTAAATATAAAGTTTTAGGTCATTACATGAAGGATCGATCACCATGGGATTAAGAGTGGAACCCTCTAGTTGATCTGAATATTGGTCATATACATATCTACAGAGTGTCTCCCTCCTTCTAGGAAATGTGTGGGTAGTCAATCTATTCAGGGAGTGGAAACCTCCTATGAGGATATGAAATGGGGCCTCCACCTATCCACCAAGTGTAACCCTCCTATGAAGTCGGGGCATGGGTCCTCAACTACAAGACTAGAACCCTTCTTCTAGGCCGGGCATCAATCCTCTATAATCTATCTGATAAAAACCCACCATTTTTATCAATGAAGGGGTCCTCTAACACTATAGTGGAACCCTCCAGTAGGATAGGAATAGTTTATCTACTGGCCACTAGAGTGGAACGCACAAGCTTGGTTGGGAATGTTTCATCTACCATTTACATTAGTGGAACTATCCTATAACGGTATAAAATGGGTCATCTATGTATCTAATAACCATCACCATACAGTTTTATTAGGTAATGGGTCCAAAAATTTGATATTTTACCTGCTATTATGTGGCACAATGGTGAAGTGTGTATTTCCATTAATTTATCATCAGATAGATGCATGAGATGTTTATCATTGATAATGGACATCCTGTAACTGATTGAAATCTTTACCTATGTTGGGCTTTGAGATGGAGATCCCCCTTCTCTCTCATTTTAGTTTCTTTGGTTTGAGAATATATATATATATATCCATTTCTTAGTAATTGTTTACTATCTTACTTTAGGTTTAGTTGTCTATTTATTCTTATCATTTATCTTATTACTCCCCCTTCGGCTATTGTGGAGTCCTACTAGGTGTTTATATTCTCTCCCATGAATGGGAATTTTACACATGTTTCATGTCTTATTCAGATGACAGATATGTCAGAGGTGAATATAGAGAATCATAGAGAGACCTCGTGCATTAGGCCTCCTATAGTGTTTAAATAATTGAGATAATTAGCGATTATCTATCAACATCATTACATTATCGGTTTTTTCTGGTTCGGAAATCATTCTGGTTGGGCGTGTTTTTCCCTTTACATTTTTCTTTAAATGTACATAATCAGATATACACTAGATGATTTTTTATGAAAGTTTATTCTCAATATATTTCTTATTTTAATTATTATTCCTCTTAAATTTATCATTCAGATGGTCACGTGTGTGCCTATATGTGTATTAGGAAAATTCCTCTTAATTAGGTTATTCATTTTTGTTCATGTCACCACCTCCTAGCCTCTATGGTCCTGCAAGGGGTAGCTATGGCCGGAGCCCCATTACGTTATGTTGTGATAGGTAAATATTTATAACTCAATATAAAATAATGGGAAACAATAAAATGTGATTGATCCACTATGTGAAGCAATTTTTTCCAAAACCAATATGGGAAACAGTGAGTGCGGATCAGCTATAGAAAATAAGTGCAGCTTAATCCACAATGGTAATTAGGTGATAAAACATTATCCACAATACTGGTTATTATTGAATTGAACACTAACATAATAAATTATTTCAATATATATGATGGTTCCACACTTTTATGACACGAAATTAAGGTTCATGATAGATTTATGATGATTTCTCACTCTTCCAGTCGATGTTTTCTGAATTGATAATGTTTTATGCCCTGAGTCATTTTTTGTGATTTATGGATGGTTGGGTATGACCGTTTTTTTATGTTAATATTAACGTACCCTTATTCATATCATAAGATTTAATATGATCATATTTTTATATATCATATGTTCATCATTACATAGTACCAGATATGTCCCTTTCTTATGCTTCCTTGCCCGTCATTTAAAAAAAATGTTTAGGTAGTGTATTCCTAAGAGGATTACTGTATGGGAATATTTTTGTGGGAGATGTAGATTATCCTTCATAAAATAATATTATTATGTCACTATTCTCCAATGAATCCAAACTATTATAGTCCCCAAGAATGATTATATGAAATATATTGAATATTTATTTAAAAATGTGATATTTATAAATCGAATTATTATATCTTTACAGTTGGTATCAGAGGAAAGGATTAGTAAACATTTAGACACAATGATGAGAAAATTTTACAGGGATTCGTAGTTATATTTCTATAGATATGTCTAGGGACTTTTCTAAGGATAAGTCAAACTATGAGTCATGATATAGGAAAATAACCAATAATTTTGGTAAATGACATAAATAGTGGTTTCCAAAAAATTAAAAACATGTATAGATACTAAAAGTGGATGTGGATCTATCATAGAGGTACCAAAGGTAATAAATCTAAAAAGGGAACATTGATCTAGAATCAATTGTCACCTAGTACATGATATTGGTCCTTTCTGTACAACTATATTGACACTCCTAGGGGATATTTTTTGGAAATATATAAATAGTTTTTGAGCCATCATGAACCATCATGAACAATTTAAATAATGAACACAAATAACCCTTGTTAGGAATAAGGTTTCATAGATTGTAAAGAAAATTTTATGATTTAGACATCATATAAGTGATGTTCCAGATTATATAACTTCCGAATAAGGTTATAATTTCTCACACTCAGGTATTTGGATTTAGTAAAAGGTGGAAACCAAAAGGAATTGGGATAACATTTAATGTGACAGAAAATTTGTTGTTTAGAAACCAAATGGGATTATTACTAGAGTGAGGGATATTGTGATTATGAATAATACATTATCATGGTATCTTGTTAACAATTTTTACCATAACAAACTACATGACTCACCATTGAAGATAATTATAGAGTTTGTTGAGTGTTCAGGTGGTGGGAACAATAGAGGAAATAATATTTGGGTTTTAATTTGTCAAGAATGTGGGAAGAATTTTACATGTGGTTCTATTAAAGGAACATAAAGAATTATTGCGTGCGGAAAAGATGGAAATAATTAAATAAATGAACAAGTCAAAATGAAAATTTTAGTTAACATAATAGATGGGATTATTTAACACCTTAAGTCAATATAAATGGATAAATATTTTAAATGATTATTGTAATTATGTAAATAAATGACCTATGGGGAATCTCAAGATGAATATCAACAAATTAATATGTGTAAAGATTTTTTTATGATGATGAGATTTTAAATATGTTATGATTGGAAAAGGTATTCACGAATAAGATTATGAATCATAGTTAATAGTTTAATAATTAAGTGGAATGATTGATGTTTTTATGTATAGTAATTAATGAATTATTTTATATGAATCATGAAATATATATGTACTGTTCTCTAGAAGTAATTCATTAATTATTTTCAGAAATATTGTCAATACTACAAATTGACTATACAATTGATTTAATTGAATGGTGATATTTTATGGAAAACACATTATTAATGGATGATAAAACATAATGTGTATCTAATTTTGAGAAAATTGTGTTTAGTTTGGATAAACAGAAGACTGATATGGATAATATAAATTGGAAATTATTAATAACCTCAAAACTGACTAAGGTTTTGCCAACAAAGTATTGTATTCTATCATTGATGGAGTTTTTATCATTTTTTGTGATTAATGAATATATTAAATAATATATGGTTTTATTTGAGTAATGAGGAGGAATTAATTTTTTTCATTGAGCTATTATAAAAACTCTTTCCATTACTGTGATTTAGGAGGATATAGGACCAAGGTATTCACATTTTTGTATGTATCCATAAAGTGATACATAATTATTTTTGTGGGATTATTGTTAGGTTGATTTTTGTTAGATTTTGATTCCATATTTATAAATTTTTTAATTTTGGAAGTTTTATATAGTTAACCATTTATGGGATGTTGTATGTGGATATTTTTATGAGGTTTTAATGATTAATTATTTACTTCACCATATGTAGATTTATGCATATTTTATAAATAGTTCTTACCATTTTTTTATAAAAACTAGACATGTAATGGATGACTTATCATTATATTATGGATCTTTTGATCCATTCATTTTTTAGGCATAAACAAATTCATCTTCATTTCATGGAGTAATAAATGAAGTGGAAAATTGATTGAAGCCTAGACAAAGGATGAAATTCATTATTTTGATATAATGGAATTATAGGCCCTAGGTATATATTTCCCATTGAAATTATAGATCTTATAAATAATGTGTCATAATGATTGTCAATTCCACCAAACCCCTCTCAAGTACATGATGTATTCCATGTATCTCTCCTGAGTATGTATGTACCTAACCCTTCACATGTGATAAACATATAGTTCAAAACACTGGAGCATAGTAGTTTTTAAATAAATAGTTAGTTGATATTATGTATCGTGGAATGAAAGTTATAATAAAATAACACTCACATGGTAAATGTTTAGTAGTCAAACCACCATCTTGAGGAAGTTATGTGAAAACATGAGGAATAAAATTACACTCACTTTGCCCCACCGTTGGTGGTGGGGTGGTAAGGGTTTGGGGGGTGAGTGGCAGGTCGCTGGGTCATGTCCCCGGACATGCAATTTAATGTAATGTTCTTCCTGGCATTGTGTGCCGATTTCGCAGTTGTACCCATTAAATGAGGAGATAATCAGACATAAATATCCTCATATTTAGATACTAACTTGAAGTTTTTTATTTTAATAATTCATTTTAACGGGGTTAGAACGTAACACTGTAAGATTTTTTTAAATATTATTTTCAAATAAAGGTAATATTTTTTATATTTTTATTACACCAAATATAGACATTAGTCTAATTACCCACAACACTAAGTTTAAAAAACACGACATTCTATTAAAATATATTAATTTAATATGATAGTAATAACATGGGATTTATATTGATGGTTATGGATATGATTAACTAAATTATAAAAATGAATTGTTTAATCATGTATATAGAGTGAATTATTTGTTAACCAATTAATTATAAATGAAAATAAAAAAACATTTTAAAATAAACTATATGTTTATTTATAAACTATTTCTATGTAAACAGACTCATTTTACCATAATAAATAAAAAACAACATATGGAGATTTTTTAATGATATTTATATATTATATATTCAATAAAATGTTTAAAATTTATCGTATCAATTTTCTATACAATATATAATAATATATCCAAATTCATTTTTTAAAACTCTCTCTCTAAAAATTTTTCTTATTATATTTTCCACACTAATATTAAAAATAATTTTTCTAATTTTTGAAATTTTATTTGAAAAAAATAAATTTTTAAATAATAATTTATCATTTATCATTTATTTATTTTTTGATAATTTTCTAAAATGAAAAATATTACAGTGTATAAAAAAATACTGGTTTATATCACGATTTTCAATATCCATTAAATAATTTAAAAACATAAATATCATTTTATTATGGTTTTAAAATTATAATTAGTAAAATTATATATCTATAAATCAAATTTATTTCATTAGAATAAATTTAATATTAAATTTTCATATAAAAACTATTTAACCATTTGTAACTTCTCTCTTTGGAAAACTGATTTTTCATTACGTTTGTGGGATTACTTTTAAATAAAATTTTGGATGTTATGTGAATAGAATTTGAAAAAATGGATTATATATTTTTAATCTTAAAAATTAATATTATCTAGAAATTACATCAAAATTTTTTACTGTAATGAATTGTAAAAATTAATTACCACTGTTATGGTTAAAACAAGTTTTCCATTATTTTAACATCTAACAAAAGGGCTAAAATGATCTAAAATAATTTCCAAAACTACTTTTTTATACATATATAGTCCTTATCACCACTATTACTTGTGAATGGACCATTTATGAGCCTTATGGAATCTTAAGAATGTTGGTATGACATTTTCTTCTCAAAAATGTAATGTGTGGTACTCAACTCACATATAAAAGGGAACACCATCTCTCCTCAACATCACACTTTAAAAGCCATTCGTATTATCAAAAAAAATGCCCAAATATATATATTAATTCTATAATATCATCCTATAATCTATATTTTTGTCATAATTATATCCAAGGAAGGAAATTGGTTTAAACCTAAATTAGTTGTCCAAAGAAGAGGTAATGTCTCTAACATAGAATTTTATTTTATTTATTAATCGTAGTCCTTATATTGTTATTAAAAAATGATGATATAATAACCATAGAAAATTTAATATAATTATATTCTGTTATATTAATTTAATAACCTATATCCATCTCCACTCCCATAAAATTTTATATGAAATTATCATTCGTGTGTTTGGAGGACAACTTCCTCTCGAACCGATGTTATTCATTTTCTATCACCATCTCTCTTGACAATTTATAATGATGTATTAAATTTTTAAATATTATATTTATGATATTTTTATACCTCTTTACATTTATAAAACTTCTAGTCCTTACATTCCAACCCACTAGAATATAATTACATCACTCATGTGTCTGGTAGACTATCACCATGTGAACCGACGTAATGTCTTTTTTAATTTTTTAGATGGAAGGTAGTATAGATATATTAAGTCTATATATTTTCTATTTTTAAAACAAATATAATTTTTATTATAATTTCAATACTACCTTCGTAAATTTCATTCCATAAAGAATATGATAACTTATTTCATGTGTACGACATGGTACCACCATAAGAAGCGATGTGAATTGTTTTTCACTAACTCTATTCATAGAAGTAAATATATGGAAAATTTAGTAAATATATGTTATATATATGTATATTAAAATATTTATTATTTTAATTTAATATATTATTTACCATTTTTTCAATCCATCCATTGATCAAATTTCAACCATGTTAATGTATAAGTACGTCCAACTGTCTCTATAAACAGTGTGTTTTGTTTTTAATATCAAACATTTTTATATTACATTAAATACATATAATATATACATTATTATTATATCATGTATAATATTATATATATTATGAACCAATTATCTATGTAATAACAATGAAAATCAAAAATCAAAAAATAAACAAAAAACGAAATAGGTATTGCCCAAAATGGGATTTTAACAAAAAATTGATAAAAATTTATAGTAAAATATAATAAGAAAATCATAAATGGTATGATTTATATAATTAGGTGTTTCTAATAAATTTATAATAAAATTATATATATTATCTAGGAGGTTCTAACTTTTATAAAGGATTTTGAGACTTTTAGAAAAGGATATTTGTCTCACTTTTATTTTCTTTGAGAAACATGTCATATTTACCATGAGTTTATTTTAGGTATATTATCTACTAAACATGGATGTATTTTATGATTATTATCTAGAAAATTATTTTGAATTAAATATACATTTTATGATCTCCCTTTCATTGTTTTTATAGTTAAAACTATTCCAACATGATATGGGATTTTTGTCTAAATTTTTCTTCTCAGAACCATATAGTATGTAATACACCAATATTATTTTATGTAGGGTATATATAGACCCATTGGCATGTAATATCATTAAATTATTTATTATCATGAAATTATATTAGTAATTTAATTTAATTCAATCTTGGGGATTATGATTCAATGTTACTATAGTGGTAAATGTTTTTTTATTACAATCTCATTATTTAACAGAATTGTTCATAATCATTCATACATTAATGAAATGTTTCAATATATTTATATATAAATTAATATATTTTTTATACAATGGTAATGTAATGAATATTCATGTTTTAATTTTATTTTACATGATTTATTTACTCATGATTCCAAAATTGGAAACCAAATTTATTTCTCTCTTCAAGTGAAAATTTGTATTCTACAAAAATAATATTTTATAAATATGTTTTAAAAAATGATCCTAAAATTATTAAAATGATCTATTACACAAATTTTTATCCATTTTTTAATTTTTACCCAACATTTTGAGTGTAATCATCAATAATTTTCAAAAATAATGCATGTTTGTATTTTAATGAAAATGTAAAACTAAAATTTTGTTTTAATCTGTTTCAAATGAATGGAATTTACACCATCATGGCCACTCAATGTTTTAAATATTCCAATATAATTTTTATATAATATTATCATGGAAATTAATTTCTAAAATATTTTATGAATTTTATTTTTTAAATAGTTTTTTTAATTAGAGAGGATATATTCTTCAAGAAACGTTTTAAATGAATATTATACCATCTTTTATACGTTTAATAGGAATTTTAAAATAAAAGGATTTCAAAAATTGTTTATGTTTTAACAAGTTTTTTCGAAAGTGGAAATGAAATTTTACTCAATAAATGTTCAATGTTATCTTTCAAAATAATTTTACATCTAATACGACATCCTTTGATGTTACATATTATTTACTAGTTATAAGATTGATTGATTTCATCCCTATTATTTATATAGATGGTTAATTATTATTTTGATGAAATTTTTATGAAAACCATTTATTTTTCATGGATTATTCTATGATTAATATAAAATTTTTATGAATAATTTATTCTTTACAAGGTTTATAATGTGATGATATGATGATTTTTTGATGATATTTTGTCAAATATATATATGGTATTTATAATTATATTGGTGGGACCAATATGTCTCTCTTATTAATTGGGTAAATCATTATATCCCATGAGATAACATTTGTTATCATGTTTATGATCCTTATTCAATATGGTAATATGTGAGTCTTGATCCACTGTGGGAAATTATGGATTCTTAATACACTATAGGAAATATATTCATTTGGTTCCAAAATGGGAAATAGGTGATGATTATTGATCCACTATGTAGATGGTCTTAGTAGTTAACCTTGTCATATGAAAAAAAAATTCTATATATATGATGGTGAAACACTTTTACGATATAGGATTATTCATCATGAATAATTTTTTGAGGATTTCTCACTCTTATGGTTCTTTTTCTCTAAAATGATAAATATTAATTCCATGACTCATGTATAATATCTATGATATTTTGGGTATGAACTTTTGTAAATTATATTCATGTTCAGATACCATTATTCATATATTATGATTTCAAATGATAATATAAATATTTCATATATATGTACTACTACAAAGAATATGATTTAACCCTTTATTATGTATCTTTACCCAAATAATAAGGAAAGGATTATGTAGGGTGTTCCTAATAGGATTACATTGGGAGAAGATATTTGTGGGATATGGTTAAGATCATTAAATAAATATTAATATTGTGTTTCTATTCAATAAGTATACTAAACTATTATAAATCACGTGAGTGCTTATATGAAATGTATTTACCTTTCATCTAAAAATTCGATATTTATGCCTAAAAATATCATTTTGTTCATATTATATAAACTATTAAAAATAAATTAGGTAAATAGTGGAAAAAGTTTCTCAAAGAAAAAAGATTTAGATAAACCCCATACCTGTTTCATGTCATTTAAGTGATAGTTCATAAAAATAGAGATTATGTATAATGAATGTATATCTCAAATAAAATAATATTTAAATAAAAAAATTAATAAATTAAAATTTATTTCACATATAATATTGGCATAATAAAATAAATGAATTAGATATATAACCCAGTGAATTCAAATTGAGGTAAGAAACCCCTTACCTCATGATTCTCATTACATCAGTTCTATTTAACCACATTTATAATTGTTTTAAACATCTATTTAACATATTTGCAAAAAACATTATTATTTATAATTTCATATATGATCCTTTTATAACATCTTATTACCCATTTGTTAATAATATTTCATTATCACAATTGTTTCGAGTATTAATTACCTTGATTATTAATGCATGTGTTGTCGTGAATTTTCTAGATCAAGAACATAGGATATTTTTTCATAAAATATATATTTTTATTAATGATATAAATTTAATTATTTCATTACCTAAATCATTATATTCATTATTGAATTTTTAATATGGGGAATGAATCAAAACACATCATTGAGACGGTAGATAGAACATACGCACGAGAGAGGTCATCTATTCCTTAAAAAGTGAAGGGTAAATAATTTTTATCTATAATAATTTAAATAAATAAATAAAAATTAATATATATCACATATAATAATTAAATTTATCAATTATTACCATTAATTTAAATATTTAGTGAAAAAAATAATCACATCACCTTGTGATTATGTAGTACTTTGTACAGATGAATGGTGTTATTATTTATTCACTGGTTGGAATGGTCATCAATTTTATGATAAATTTAATTTAATTAACGATTAATATTTCATGAAAATATTATATCAACATCAAATTAATCCAAATTACCTTCCTTGTACAATGTAAGTGAAAAAATAATCACAACACTTTGTGATGCGGTAGGCTGCCACACACTTGACCAAGGTTGTCATGTTCTCTAATGAATGGAATGTATATATGATATTTTAATTAAATAAGTATAATAATATCATATTTATCATATATTCACATTAAATAAGTAATTATACCAATCCGTGTGAAGTGGTGAGGGAAAATTAACTGTATCGATTTGTGAGGATGTATTATGTCTTACACACAATCATTGGTTTTGTTTTCCATTTAAAGGAAGATGAGATTGTTTTAGGCCATATACATCACATAAAAAATATAAATATATATAATATACTAGTTTTATTATATAATCATTAATTAATAGTATTTGGAAGATTTTGGGGAATAAAAAAATAAAATGGTCGGTTAAGGACATTATATCATATTTAGACATCTCTACTTTCTTTTCACCAAAATCCTTAGTAAGATTATTTTTAATCAAAAAAGACTTATAGAATGATGGGAGGTATGTATAGAAATATTTTAAAAGTTAATTTCCCACCCAATGAGTTTTTGTAGTGTGGTATGGAGAAGATAGGGGAAGCCTTTTATAATTTTGGGAGTGGACACACTTGGAATTTTTGAAAAGAATGAATTCCACCCGAAATTTTCTCGCACCAAATGGATTAAAAATTGAGAATTTTATAAAATTAAAATAAGCTATTAGGTCTAAATATTAAAAAAAAATTAATTATAAAATTTATTGTTCATTTGTTACCCTTATATTTTAATTTTTTCCCTGGTAATCTTGTTTTTACCTTAACTACAGAAAATAATTGTTTATATTGTCACAATTTATTAGTATAAACAAATATGATGAACTAATTAAATGATATAAATTTTCATGATTCTATATAAGTAATCAATTACTTTAAATTTAACTCAAATAAGTGGAAAAGTTCAATTTAGAAATGAACCCGTAGTTGTGTGAAATTGTTTTCCCAAGAAATGTCTTTTTATGGAAAGGATTATATAACAATAACTATATAAAAATTAATTTTAGTTAGATTCATTTAAATTAAAATTCATCGATATATAATCTATAAAATTAATTTAAAACATTCCTCATTAGTTTTTGTTTTAATTATTCGAAATGGATATAGATTATACACATTATAACAGTTTTCGAAAAAATTGTGTTCTAAAGCCAAAAAATCATATGAAAATATAGTATAAATATTATATAAATATAATGAATTGGATTTATATAACTAAATAATACTTTTGTTAATTTAAAATCAAATCAATGTAAATAACAAGACTTAATTTATGAAAAAAAATAATAAAATTTTATATTCTTTACTATTTTCTAAAAATATAATATTTTACAAATAATAAAGAAATTTTTCCATAACATAATATCAATTTGATGATTAAAAAAATATATTCCATTTTATAAAAAAATCAAAAATTGGTAAAAATTATTATTAAATTATATTTTTATAGCGTGACTAAACCCCCTTTTAAGGAAAAAAATTCATAAAAAATTTCATATTCATTGAAATGGATCTTATTTAAATTATAATAAATAAATTTAAATTTAATTTAATTTTTCCAAGTGTAAAGCATAAAATTTTTATAATTTATTTATTCTTATTCAAAAACTCAAATTTAAGGGTTTGTTTGTAATCGTCATGTTTAAATATTAATATTTTAAAAGAGTGTAATGTTTTGTTTAAATATAGAGCTACATACATCAAAAGATATCAATGCGATTGGATTTATTTAATGATAAATATATTATAACTTATCAGTTTGTTATATTTTACCACCTTAATTAAATTACATACTCACAATTTAGATATTTGATTAGTAATCAAGGGTTTGGAATTAAAAAATTCATTTATGTAAAACGCAAATCATAAAAAGGGTTAATAAATAATATTCATGAAATGAAGAGAAAGGGTTGTATATAATATATCAATAAAAATTCATTACAAGGATTCAATACTAGATAATATTGGTCGGAAATGAAAACATAGACCTCAAAAAGAATACTAACACCCAAGTATTAATAGAGAGTCAAAAATATCATTGATCACATGACATGAATGATTAATAGAAATTTTAGGGTGTTAATTCAATAAATATGTTATGAGTTAAAAGGACATTTGATTCATAGTAAAAAAATAAACGAGGATACCATTTTTTGGGGACATTTCTCTTGATATGAGTCATTTTAGTCCTATCCAAATTGATAACCCCATAATATATTATTACCTGATTTATATTTATTTCATAAACATAATTTATTCTTTTAAATTTACTTCAATAAATTTACATATTAATTTTTAACATATGGAGATGAATATCCAATACAAAAACAGTTTCCTATAATGTACTAAAATAATTTTTTAACAGATCATATGATCCATAAAAATGTAAAAATATATTCTTAATATATTTACTAAAACAAAAATGGCTATCACAAGTTATGATAATAATGAAAATGAATAAGAATATATCAATATCTAATTTAAATAATGAAACCATATGATTAACATATATCATTTCATAAATAAATAACCATATATCCCAAATAACCCTAATAAAATCAACATAAAATAATGTTTTGCCTCAAAGGTTATCTCATACCAGTTCAACATACATGTAAAAAACCTATTGGAATTCTTCCAAAATAATCCTTTATGTTAATCCAAAAGTATATATATGACTCATACTATAAACACTTCACCTAAAATATCATTATTCACCAACAAATCAAATGATTTGACCATATGATATATTTTAAAAATTAAACATAATATTTAAAATTGAAACCATCTATGTGAAACTAATTTTATTCTAACATGTACATGACTTGGGTCAAAAAACAGGAACAACACCCTTATGAAACTTTTGTTAAGGGTACAATACATGTATCCTTATCAAATTTGATGAGTTGTTGGATGACTTATGAGTCTACATTTTTATAAAACTATGGAAGAACTTTTGTGATTATCAAATTAATAACACTCCATGATCCTATAATGTTCTCAAAAATATTATGATCATACTTAAAATTAAAAATAGTCATCAAATAAATTTTTCTTAACCACTATGGGTTTTTATACAGCTTATTATTTTATATAAAATAAAATAATTACCTTAACATTAAGTTGAACTATAAGATTATATTTTCATAAATTTTGGGTTCATCCATAGAGTACCACCCTTGAATTAAATCACCATTTTATTAAACATTTTCATATAAACCATTAGAAAAAATATTAAAACATTAATACTTGTATATATTAATTTCATGATTAATATAATTTGTTAAATCATGCATATAATCATTTCAATAATTACACTTTTTTCTTAAACTACTATCTAGGCTTCATCATCCTATTCCATAACACCTCCTAACTTTCATTAGTCATTCATAGGATTTCCTTCATAAATAGAATAAAATTTACTCATAAAACCTTTTTGATCAAAATATTAATATTCCCCCTAGGATATAGTTTTTCATAATTCAAATTTTTCAACATTAAAAACATATAGAAATTGATAATTCCATATGAAACCAATTATTCTCATATATTATTCTAATTGGCCATTTCATTTTTCCTTAAAATTTACTTACATTGTTCCCTTCATATACACATGTAAAATATCTTCTCATTCATTTGATATATGAACATGGGTACTTCTTCCCATATTATTGTCATATTTCAAACTAAATAATCTTTTTCTATGCACTCTCCCACCTCAACTCATAGAAAAATTTATATGTCTCTTCATTGGTGAGTCTGAGAGATGGTTATGTTTGAAGTTGTGGATCATATATCATGATAACTGATTAGTATTATTAATGATATACTTTACTCTAATCATTATTCCATCTAGTTTCTGATGAAAAAATTTTCTATCACATTCAACATTAACCCAATTCATTCTTATTCTACCCATTTAATAAAACCATAAGGCATAGTGTGATTAATAATATTCATAGTGAAAAACAAAAAATTCATGAAAGAAATACGTTTAATATATTTAAATAATGACACCTTCATTTCAATATAATACACTTTATGTTTAACCTAGGTCATTGATGGTCATCATCTATTCAAATCCTTTATGATATTTTGTAAAGATTTTGTGAATTTCAAAATCATATCACAAAGGAGTATTAAACTTAGTTCATAGTAATGAATGTGGCAAGTACTAGGTAATGTTCATGTCAATCCCAATATTTTCTCATCCAAGTTTCAATGTTTCTCTAATCCTCTAATATGATACAAACTTTTGATATTCAACCATTTAAACATTATATTATGTGATTCTTAAAAATAAATATCCAATAAATACAACTGATGGATTGTAATGGTCAAGTTACTTCAGAAGGGTAGTTTTTTATACATAAAACATGAAATACATATTTTATATTCTATATTGAGATAATAAAATCCATTTGATTTGATAAATTAACATGGTTTGTCCTAGGAAATACAAATTGAAAGGGGTGGTCGATGAATCTTAGTAAGGGAACAAACATGATAAGGAAGCATAACACATGATTCAAAGTAATAATATGATATCATAAAAGATATAGAACACGAGTAATCACATTAAATTATAATGTGAAGAACATTTTATCATAAGATCCTAGAATAATAAGAAATGTGGAAGAAACATAAAACATGACATAATCATAAGTTATGGATAACATACATGACAACATAAATGGTGGATAATGTACCATAATCGATTAAGTTCACTCTAAAATTCCATATAAGAAATATCATAAGACTAAAACATTACCCAATACATTTATGCACTATCTAGGAACTCCCATCATAAAATGTTTTTGATATATGTGTCCCACAAAAAATAAATAAATCATAAGTACTAACATAATAACTATCCACTAAAAAATTTTTTGTTTCACAATATTTATTTATATCTTGTTCAAATACAATTTTATAATTAATTCACATTATGATTGTTAATAAGGCATGTATTAAAACATAAAATGAAAGGAGAATAACATAGGTATATATTTGAGAGATGTATGTCGTTAATTCTGATGAAATAAATAACATGAATGTTTGTTATAATTAATTGAAATAATTTCTTAAAATGATAAAAACATTCACGAGAAAAATAACCTTTTCACATTGAGTAATATCAAAAGATGCCATCTAAGATGTGATATGATAATGAATGATCACTTTGAACATTTCTTGAGTAAAATAACATTTTCATAATGAAAAAAATTTAAAATATTATTATTTTCAAACACTAAAATAATATATTTTCTAAAAAATAACCTTTGAAACATTACAAGGAAGATTTAAAACGTTGTGTTCTTATTATGGTATAAGTGATCCTTTCTTGCTAAAAAGTGTTAGAAAATGAATGATTTGTTTGTTAACATTTTTAGGGAAGTAAAAATTTACATTTAAAAAAAATGATGTGAAAAGTAATTTTAATTTTTTTTAAACAAATTTAAGGGTAAATTTTCAAAATGTTGATATTTTAGAAAAAAACTATGCTTGATAGAATATTCAACACACAACACCAATATTTAATGACTTTTGAAATATGTGACCATTTTTACATAGCAATTAAACTAATTGTTATAATTTCAATTAAATAATTTATGATATATATATTTATTTATAACTTAATATAAATTACTGATAATTTTTTCATAAATAATTAATAACTCTTTTTGTAATGTAATTTAATTATTTAAAAATATTTTTTATTCAAAAATGAATTTTATTACTTTTCACGAAAATATATTTTTTTTATTTTTTTTATATTTTATAAAATTTACTTTTTAAAAATAACGTAATATTTAAAATATTTCTATCAAAATTTACTTTTGGTGAAATTTTTTGATATTTCAGAAAATATTGATTTTCCAGTGAATAGTGAAAATAATAATGTTTTGTAAAAATGACATTTATTTTAGTTAAATTAAGAAATCTAAATTTTTATTTTTTTAATATGATTTAATTTAATTTATATATTATTTATTTATATTTAATCCACTTAGTTTATATTTAATCAACTTTATATTGTATTTTAGTATAATTTTGTTTTTAGGTCTTAAAATATCATTTTTCTAAAAACTACTCTTAAATGCCTAATGTTTATTAAAGATAAAAAAAATAAAATAATCCATAATAAGTATTATTGTAGATCTATGTAATTTATTATAAATATATTTAATATTCTATTTTCCTAAAATAATTATTATTTGTCATAGAGTTGATATAAAATCATTATTCCCAGGAAAATACACATGTAAAAAACCCTCTTTTACGTTATGCCTAAATGATTAATTTAAATTTAAATTTCACCAATTAAGTGAATTGAGTTTTTAAAGTGGATTTCTTAATTGGAATCATTAAAATTTATATTATCTAAAAATATTAACTTAATTTTTTACTATAATGAATTTTTAAATCTATAAAAGTTATTTACCACGATTATGGTAAAAATGAATTTTTTCGGGGCTTAAACAAAAAGGATAAGAATTAAAATGACCTAACACATGTATAATGTATATTTTATCTCTATAATACAAAATTTGAATGTAAAATTCTCATTTATAATACTTTTTGGCCCATTTTCCATGTTTAAAACATGGGTAAACCTTTTTCTTTTCAATGATTACATGTCTGTCACTCGCCTCAATTATAAAGGACCATACCCTCTCTCTTATTCTTCACACAATAAAAAACTTTTTGGTAAGAAAAAAACTTCCCAAATATGTTAATAAATTCCATCCCATCAAACTATAATCCTTTTTTTGGTAAGAAATATACACTATGAATACTTTAGGTGCAATCCCAAAGTAGTTATTTAGGAAAAAGTAAAATTTGTAACAATATGTTTTTATTTTATTTATTATTCATAATACTTAAAACAATCATAGAATATGATCACATTATAACACAAGTATATAGTATATATTTATATTTTATTATATTAATTTAATAATCTAATTTTATATCCTATTCGGTCAAAAGGGATATTAAATCTTTATTTATGTGTACGACGGGAAATCTCCTCAAGAGTCGATGCCTTTCCTTTTGCAAATTCATATCTCAATTCTTGTGTTAATTATCGATTTAAGTACATATATAATTTTCATAATATATTTATACTTATTTAATTATTATATCACATATACAATTTTCTTTTCTTTTTTTATGGGGTATACAATGATGTAGTTTATATATATGACAGACTGCCGCCTCACAAAGCGATGTGATTTCATCTTTCACTAACTCTTTACATTGAAGGTAATAATGAAAAATGAAAATAAATATATTTGATATATATAGTATAATACAAATATTAATGATATATTTATCATTTTTAAAATTAAACACATCATTTTATTTCACACACTAAAAAATGATAACATTTTTCGTATACGTGTACACTTCCGCCTCTAAGAATTGATGTTATTTCTCCATTAATTACAACATCACAAAAATTATATATATATATACATATATTTAAATTTAAAATATGGTATTTATGATATAATAATTTTTTATAAATATAAAATAGTGCATTCATTCTTTCCCTAATGTTAATTGATAAATGGAAATGTTTCTCTTGCGTACGTATGGCCTACCATCTCCATGATTGTAACATATGCCATTTTTTCAAAACCAATTTTCATGTTTTTTTAAATATAATTAATTAAAAAATATAAATATTTTTTCATGAATATTATATTTTATATGTTTAAATAATGAACTCAATGACCATGATCAACACACTAATCCCATTTCTATGTAATGAACTAAACGTCCTCAAAAAACCTAAGGTGAAATTATCTGATTAAATATTTTAATGCCCTTAAAATATAGATAAAATTTATTATTGTTTTTATGATGATAAAACACTAAATATTTTTTATTTAGTAAAATAATTTATCAAATATTATTATACAAGATTTAAATTTCATGTATGGAATTTCTGGACTCGAGGTAAGGGTGTCTCATATCGTGTTTACTTTGGTGTGACACATAACATATTTACCAAATTATTTTGTTATGTGATGTTTATAATTTATATTTTAAATGCAATATCATGACTAAATAAATCATCATCGTTTATTATGTTTAAATTTCAATTTATTTATCCAGGGGGATTGACTAATAGTTTACCAAGATGTAAAGAGTTTCTTAACTCAATTTTATTTCATTGGGTTATAATACAAATTTATTGACTCCATTATGATATGATTATTTTTAAATTGACCTAGAAATTGATTAAATATTTATTCACTTTTTTATGGATTTCAATGTTTCACACATTATCTCTCTGTTGATTAACTCTTGATTCCGGTATATGGTTATTGTAAGGGTTTATCATCCCATATTCCATTGTTTGGGATACATGAATATAATGTGAACCTATTTTCATTATGTGGATAATATATTGAACTTTTATCATGTTATGTCATATATATCCTTATTTTAATGATTTTTAATTATTAATTTGATGTTATTCTCTTATAGGGTTAACAATTGAAGAGTTAACAATGTGTAAAAGGCTTTGTGTTACAATCTCTTTCATTTCAAGATGAATTATGAATATATCTCTTTTGGATGAAATAATATTATATTATTTTATAAACCACATAACATTTATTCTCAATTTTTATGAATTTAATTATCATGATTCATTTCTATTTCCTCTCTTATTTATTTATTAAACATAAAGAAAGTCATTTTTAGGTGATACTGGTCTTGTATTTTTCTTCTATATTCTATATCTTTCTCAATCATATACATGTTTTATAACATTTTATGGAGAATGATTTTTAAAAAACTAAATATCATCTAAAATTCCAATTTATATAATATTTTTTTATATTTTTAAAGATTTTAATTGATATTTATTAACATTTTCAAAATGGTACACATTGAATCAATTTTTAAAATGTATTAAAAAGAATTTTTATTTTTATCATATATGATATCAATGGATTTTCCTACCTTTATGTCCACTTTTTTCCTTAATGTTTCCATTATTTGTTTCTAAGGTTTTTTTAAAATATATTGGTTGTTTTAATTTTTTATTAATTTTGTGACTTTTGAATTATATTTTCGAAATAATAAAATCATTTTTTCCTTAAAAAAATTCAAATATATTTCCATAAATAATTTTCAACAACCCATGATGTTACTTATGCAATGAAGGAGATATTTTTTTACTGATAACATCAACCTTCCTTATTTATATGGGTTACAATTGTTTCAATGAGATTTACAAGAAACCCTTTTCTTCTCTTGGGGTTAATAATGTTTCTAAGAGATTATAATGAATCCTATATATTTTATAGTGTTTAGTAAATTTAGAAAGAGATTGTTAGGGATCCCAATTATTTTCATTTGGATATTATTGTTTCAAAGAGATTTTTATTAATCCGATTTTCTTTTACATGGGAAAATAAATTTTTAAATATATTCTTATGTAACCTCTTACTTTTCCATGGGATAATAATGTTTCCATGAGATTGTTACAAAATCAATTTATTTTTCCTGGGTTAATCATGATTCAACAAGATTATTTTGTAACCCTTTTATTTCCAATAGATTAAATGATTTTCTAATATATTGTTATGGAACCAATTTATTTTCTATGTTTTATCCATGTTATGTAATTTATTTCTCCTTTTTATTAGTTTTATGATGAAATATAATCTCTGTATACTTTATTAACATTATAATTCGTAGATTGTTTTTTATGATGGGTGCACCTAGATAGTGTCAGGTGCTCCTGACATAAATTATATGACTAGTACAACCAAATAACACTATAATGTATTGGGTTATGATTATATTACATAGAGAATTATATTGGACTTCACCCATATTCTTATTCCATTTTTTATGATTCTATAAGTGTTTTATGAAGTTTTTGTCCAAAAATACCAATACATTATTTTATTCTTTAAATGGGTTATAAATGATTCCATTGATAAATATTTATATCACATGGCTCAGGATTATTTATTTTGATGAATCTTTAATTTGTTAAATCCTAATGCCTTTTTTCATATCTTATGAACTTGTAATTTATGTGTATGGATATTCCTATGTTGTACACATGACCATTTATTATTTTATCAAACTCTTTTACTCTTATAGTTCTCTCTAAAAACATTATATTTCTCGAGATTATGTTTATACTAATAAAAAATGATCATTGATAGTTCTATAAATACCCTTTATCTGGGTTAAGAAAAGTGTTGACTATATGAACAAGTTTAAAATCCATAGTCTTTTATAACTGCTAAAAATCACTAATAAAGGGGTACGTTATTGGTGCAAAAAAATGATAATAAAGGTCCAAAATAAATTATGTTTCAATAAGAGACCATAATGCCATAAACACAATAGATATCAATAGAAACATGTACCAATATTCGTTTTAAATGAAATGTAATTTACAACCTCGAAAAAGAAATGAAAAAACACTATATTATTGAAATTTTAAACATTGTTTTAAAAATTTAAATAAATAAAAATTATTACATGTATTTAAAATAATGTTCCATTATCTTTTAATCCTGACCTAAATAATTATATTTCTAAACAATCCACCCCATCTCGATCAAAATAGAACACATATATATGGAAAAATTCTTCTTTCAGCAGTAAAATAATCAAAAAATTAATAGTAAGTGTTAATTTTACTAAGATTGAAGTCAATCGTAAATAAAAAGACTCACATTGAGTAATACCGGTAACACAGTGCATTGGTTTGAGGTACAGATGATTCCTAAAAATCACTAATGATAATTGGACCATTGTCCAATAGTATTTAACCAATTTTAATAAATTTTCTTGGTTTTGAGTATGTAATTTTTTTACTAAAATTGTTGTCAATATTGAATAAAACACACGCATATAGTCATATCATTATCACCATGCATTGGATTGAGGTGTGGATGATTCATGCACATCTCAAATCACATATAAATTATTTTACAAAAATATAAAAACAATATGAATTAATTTGTCTAGTTTTGAGTAGGTCAGTTTCCTTTTTTACTAAAATTGATGTCAATTTTAAATAAATATGAACATAGAGTCATACCTGTCACACCGATTTTAAAACTGAGGTGAGTTTGATTCCTAAACATTACAAATAACGTATGGATTTATTTCATAAACTATAAAAATAATATTAATTTAATTACTTGGTTTTGTGTACATCTCTTGTATTTTTTACTAAAATTCCATTTTAAACTTGAATCATGCACTATGACTCATATAGATCACGTCATGCATCAGTTTCACGTGATAATGATTCTTATATGATAAAATAGTTTATGAATCAATGCCTTAAATTATCATGAAAATCTAATGGTGTGTCTCAGTTTTTAGTGAGTGAAACTTCATAAAGTCAAATTTTAATTTGAAAATGTTAATGGAAAAAATGAGTTAGTTTTATTTTTTAATAAAATTATTGTAACTTTAAAATAAAAATAATTACATGGAGTCATACCAGTCATATTGTGTGACATATTCATGTAATGATGAATCTTACACATCCCAAAGTCTCAAAACCATCCTAAATAACAATGTTACTTTGATTTCTATTGATGTTCTTCATCGAACTGCCAACAATGCATGATCATCTTCGAAAAAACCACATCAACTCAAAATAATAAATAATCCACCTATATGAGAAATAAATAATGATTTGTAATTCCATATAGAAATAAATAAAAAATAAATATGAAATAATACATTATTTTATGTAGAATTATTTTACATTAAAAATATCAAGATCACATCTGTAATTGAAAAGTAGATGAAAATTGATGGAAATTGTTAAATTTCCACACATTAAGGGTGATATTATTTGATGGAGGATAATTTTTTGGATGATTTGGTTTAGAAATTCATGGAATATTGGCAGAGCAGACAAACTAAAATAAACGAGTCCACCCATATAAGAAACAAATTATTTTGTGATTACTACTAAAATTAAATAAATAATTCATAAATAGGAAATAATAAATCAATTATATATAATTTGTTTTACTATGAAAACATCAAGATTACAACTATAATTTATTAGAGGTTCCATATTATCTTTTTTTGTAATGAAAGTGGAGAGAACATGAAAGAATGTGTTAAATGAAACACTGTAGGGGGGGAATGGTTTTGAGGAATAATAAGCACAAATGTTTGAGAGAGAACCCTACATGAACAAAATAATCCACCTATATAAGAAAAACAATTATTTGGGTAATACTGATAAAAATAAATAAAAACTAAATATGAACCAATACATTAATTCTATAGGAAATGATTTTATAGTGAAAATATATAGATTACCTATATATTGGAGTAGAGGATTCATCGTTTCTATTCCTTCAATGACAGTAAAGGTTACATGAACGAATTTGATAAATGATCCCCTATATGGGTGAAAATTTTTTAAGCGATAAGAAGTTGGAATGTTGGACTGAGCACCTCAACTTGAACAAAATAATACATTTTTATAAGAAAACAATTTTTATAGGTGTAATACTAAAATGTACTAAGTTGAACATAAATATGAACCAATACATTAATTCTATGGAAAATTATTTTAGATCACAAATGTCAATATTACCTCTTTAATTGGGTAGAGTCAGAATCATCGATCTTCTTACAAAGGTAGTACAAGTAAGTTGAAATAAAGTGATAAATTCACCACTAATGGTGTGAAAACGTTTTAAAGGATATGAACCATGAATGTTGGGAAAAGTACACCAACTCAAAAAAATTCCACCTGTGTTAGAAAAAAACATTTATGTGACTAATAATAAAATTAATTAATTAAAAAATAATATGAAACTATAAATTAATTTTATTGAAAATGATTTTACTATGAAAACATCAAGATTACCTCTATGATTGAGAAGAGGTAGCAGCATTGCTCTTCCTGCAATGGTAGTGGATATAACTTGAATGAAATAGATAAATGAACCATTGTTGTTGTGAAAATGTTTTAAGTGAGAATAACTCTAAATGTTTGATAGAGCAACCCAACATGAAAAAATAATCCACCTATATAAGAAAAAAAATATTATGTGATTAATATAAAAAATAAATTAATTAAACAATAATATTAAACTATACCTTAATTTTATAGACATCGATTTTTTTATGGAAACATCAATATTACCCTTGTGATTAAGTAAAGGTCGACTCATTTCTCATCCTAAAAAAGAATGACACAATGAAAGAAATATTTTAAATAAATGAACTGTGAATTGATTAATAAAAATTAAATCAATTTTTCATTATATAATATTTTATTAAAATATAGAAAATATATCATAACATTACCTTTACATATTTCCCGAGGGTATCCTTCATTATATTTTGTTCTTCCATCAGAAGACATTGTCTGCATGAGTAGTCAGAAATTTAATATAGATTTTGTTAACGTAGTGGATAACATATAATATTATTTAGAAAAACATAATATGTTAAATGACACTTTTACCTTCTCATTGACCCTATTTTTCTTTTAATGGTATTAATGAGTTGGTTCCTCTATTGAGAATCCAAATCCCCCCTTTGGGGTCCCGTATAAAATATAAGGCATTGACTACATTAGGGCCTTAATGAACTGATTTTGATGTTCGAATGGAAGGATCATCCTCGATTAATTTTTTATCTAAATCAACATATGTTTTATTATTTGTCATGAAAATCGATTAATTCTTCTTTGGTGGATCAGAGAAATAAAAAACA
This sequence comes from Viscum album, assembly GCA_963277665.1. Lineage (NCBI taxonomy): Eukaryota > Viridiplantae > Streptophyta > Magnoliopsida > Santalales > Viscaceae > Viscum > Viscum album. The sequence goes on along the minus strand of OY728165.1, from coordinate 163,265,582 downwards.
TTCACTTCATGTGATTCTATTATTAATGGATCATATTTTTTCACATGAACACTGAAATTCACCTACACATAGCCCATTTCATCATCTATCAATCCATTGATATTGTCGACCCATTTTCAACAGAAATGTTTTGCTTGAAATTTTGTATAATTAAACTCATATATGTTTTCAATATTCCCAAAATAAGAAATATTTTCAAATATTGTACTTATATCCTTGGAACTAGTTATGTGCATCATTTTAGCCACATGAATAACACCACTGTTTGGCATCGTATTGAACTCATCGTGATCTTTTTTATAGAACATATAACTGTTTTTTTAAAACTAGTGTAAGTCATAACATTTTTATTTGGTCATATGGAAATCCATTGAAGTCTTTCATTAATTAAATTCGTATTTCTATATAACTCCTTATAAATTTGATCTTTGAACCCTCATATAAACTACAGATTATATGTATTTGATATCCAACCTTCCTTTCATGATTGATTTAAATCCCTGATAAATTTTTAATGGGTTTCAATGTATGGATTATGATCTTAAATAATATGAAATTTGTAATGATGAGAATTCTCCCACTTTGTCAAGGTAATTTTAACAACATATATTTCATAAATTAATTCAGCAAGAAGGACTTCACTATGATGAGACATTGGGAGACTGATGCATTCAACATATGATAGTCAATTGAAACAAAATTCAATAGCTCCTTCAAAAGTATATAATTCTTCAATAAAAACTTCTGGCCAACATCCATTCATGAAATTACCTTTCAAAATATTAATATTCAATTCAGTGGGGTACATCCATGAATAATGCATAAGACCACACAGTGGAACCTCTATGATCAATTGAACTATCAGGTAGACTGTTAATCAATGAATGGAAGTGTAAAGAACATTTTTAATTCGCATAATATGACTTGAATCACTTTATTCATTATGTGAAACCTCACTGGGTCTAAAAAATTACTACATATATATTTTAAAAAGATAAATATTCTGGTCAGTTTATGTCTTACATTTTGAGGTATAATGAAACAGAAAGAAGAATGAATTAAATATTACACTGAAACACGACATCCATGTGATTTTGGTATTTGTAACTTCAAATTAGTCATTGACATGACATTCTTGATATTTGATGAATACTCCTATGGATATTTTACACTAGTAATGAAAAGGAAAATTTTCAATTTTTCATGTCTAGATTGTGAGTAAGCTGCTAAAGGTAGAAAAGTCCACCTCTTACGCTCCCCCAGGATCCAAATCATCCCTTACCCCATTTTAGTCTAGTTAAACCTACAAATATTGTATCTTTTTTTCATTGAACTTTAATAATGTTCCAAGGACACCATAAAATACATTTTCTTCAATATGCATGACATTAATAAAATTTCAGACATAAATAAAATTATAATACGATAATTTATTCAAAATTGATCTCTTCTACCAACCATATTTTTTATGGATTTCGAAAAATGGTTTACCGAAAATAGTATCAATCTTTTTTATTTTCTTGTACAGTTGATCACCCATTGCTGGAGACTATTTTTTACCTTGTTTTATATTTCCATCAAACAATATCTTCTAGGATCAGTATTTATTTCACTGAGGAAAAAATTTATGATGTCCTAAAAAAATTCATTGAGGATTGTTTCAACCGAACTGATTTGGTGTGTTTTTTCACAAAAGGGAAAACTCGACCTTCCTCTAAATCTAAATTATAATAAATTTCCAAAAGTGGTTATGTAATTTATAATTACATACCACATGTCCCTCAATGAAAATTCTTAACATCAATGAGCATCATAAGTTTTAATACTTTTATCCAACATTAATTTATGATATTCGATTAATGGAGCCATATGGACATAAATATCCTTACTGGATTGATTTGGTCCAAATAAAAGAAGAGACAAAATAATGAATTTTTGGTTCATGCATAAGCATGGAGGAATTTTATTATTTACCAAAATTAGAGGCCATGTACTACGAGTACTACTCTGTGTGCCAAAAATATTCACTCCCACTATAGATAATGAAAGGTGAAAGTTTCTTAGCTAATATGTTAATTTAGGAAACTCGTAATCAATGTTATCCACAAAGGATAATCTTATTGATGACATTGGTTTATATATTTAGATATTATATATTCATGCCATGTTAATTTCCTCAAGGTTTCATAACATATATATAGTTTTCTATACCAAGGAATGATTGGATTGCACCACACATATTTTGAAGGACCTGATTCATTTTTCATGTATCAATATGTTCCACACTTAAGGGAATTTTATGATAAATTCATGGTCCTTGTGAAACAGAATGAAATCATTTGGACAATCATGTATTTTTTAGATTTCATTCCCATTGATCATCTCATTTTTTAGTATCATGTGTTTGTAATGGTTTTTCATTTTATTCTGCTGTAATATCTTCCAGAAGACTAAGTATTTATTTAATGCTGGTGTCACATAATTCACTAATATCATTCAAATTGTATAACTACAATACAACTAACAATGTTGTGTATTTAGTACAACCGATATATAATGGTTTCTTGGAATAGCTATTTAACTCATCAATCAACATTGGACAATCATGAAGGTCTTCTAAAATTTAAATTTTCAATTATTCCTTGTGATCTCCATCATTCTTTACCAAGGTATTCATATCAAATGATTCATTAACCAAAATATAATCGTAATAAATCTCAACATTTAATTTTCCCTTATGTTTAGTCTAACATTTATTTTTTTGATCAACTACGTGAAAAATATATTTTCTTGAAACTATTTCGGATTAATTTATTTTCAATAAAAAAATGAAAATAAGGACATGTGATTTTAAAAGGGTCACATGCATTCTCTCTTGAAAATGTCATGAACTATTTAAATTAATATTCATATGAGTATGTCAAACGATTATCATGAATAAATTTTAGGATCATATTCAACCTATTGGGTTTATAACCAATTAATGTTATACATTATATAAATAATTATATATATGATATTAATTATCAAAAGTGAAATTTATAGAAAATTCTAATAAGGGAAACTCAAAATTTGATTGTTTCAAGAAATTACAGTATGTGGAAGAAAATGTGTAATTGTATTTAAGAAAAGAATTACTCCACATCAAATATTTCTTAAATACCATAAACAAATGAAAATTCAATATTGTAAATTAATGATTATTAAGAAACTCAAATATGATAATCAAGAATAATAAACACTCATTCCATTACAATAGAAGATATAAAAATGAAAAAAATAAGTGAGGTAATAACCTAAGGAATCGTTATATTTAAAATTAATGTTATGTAAATATTTTAAAACATCTCAAGACTCCTAAGATGTAATATCAAGACACTAGCCCATCCCAAGAAAATTAAATTTACTTCAACTGGATGAAACGTTTTAATTTACTAATGGATTATACAAAGATTAATTTTACATCAAACTAACATATAGTTTTCTAATTTTTTAAAATTAGAATAATACTTGTAAATTAAAAAAGTCAATGCATGAGTTGAAACAAAACATTGATCTTGGTATTGATGGATAGACTATTCATTTAATAAACATTAATTTAACAAATTACCATTTAATCAACTTCATTAATAAAAAATAATTTTGTGGATAGATTGCAAAAAAATTTCAATGTGGATGGCATAATATTTTGAGGTCCAAGAGATGAATGATGATAATTATTCTATACATTAAAAATAACCAATGTTTAAATGTTGATGATTTCTGAGTTTACATATTCCTTAGTTTATATGTGACTCATGGAATTCATGGGATATTTATTTCCAATTCCATGTATCTGAGGGAGGTGTTGTATATATTTTATAAGGAATACTGAAAACCTATTTTGACACCCAATGAAAATTGAATAAAATTATTGAAATGTTGTTGATGGAATGCCTATATATATTATGGTGTGTGAGTTATTAGTTACATGACACCTTTTTTAGAGTAAAAAGTTTGAAATAATATTTTTCAACATGTCATATATATCGGTATCAATGAGATTACATATAAATCAACTAATTTTTATAAAACTAAATACTAAAAAATGTGGTGAAATTTTTGGAAAACTAGATTTACAAGAAAGAAAATATAATGTATTATAGTGGTATATAGGTCTAAAAAAAGTGGTCTGAATAAAGAGGGGTAATCTAAAAAGGATATTAATTTCAAATTATTGAGATAAGTGGAGTTATAGGATGATAGAAAAATATAATATAGTTAGAAAATAGTACATAGCATCAAACACCTGACTGGGCCCATGATAGTGTCTATGGGATATTTTTAATCCCCCTCGAGCTAGAAACAAGAACCATGGCATGAAAAAAACATAGTGGGAACGATTTCCCCAAAGAATAAATAAAAATATAAGAAATAAAATTTAAATAAAAACTTCCATGATGAATACATACATTGGTTTCCCATACTAACCCATATAAGTAAAAAAGGAGATATGTATTAGTATAATATATATGAAATCCCTTAACCTACCTTCAACTCCATCACACACAAAATCCCCATTTTCATTTTCTATAATTTCACATTTATGGAATACCATTGATAAAATAAAGTATTAAATATTTGTATTATAGCTTTGGGCATTGAATTTGGGAAATTTAGAAATATAAAAAAAACGAACTAAACTCTATATAACTCTATCTATGTGCAGAAATAATAAACACTCCATGAGAGATCATGAGTTGAATCAAAATTTGTAACAAAGAAAATATAAAGACCATACTTGATAGTATAAAATCAAAAGACCCCAAATAATGACTTCCTCAAGAATAAATCAAAAACAAAACCAAAATTACACAATAAAAATTAGAAGTCTTAACTTGTTAAGATGAATAAAATATGAAGCACTCTTCAGAAAACATAACATCAATCGAACAAAATATGTCATATGATATGTTAGAGAGGCATTTGAGGGGTTTGATTTGAGGTTTGATCCACCAAGGAGGGGCACTGACAGTGGGTGGCTTCCATGGAAATCTTTTTATATCATGACATGTTCACAAATGTTTAGGGTTTTTATTTATACTTGTACACGTTTATCAACTTTTATTACTTATGTGATGATAAAAGTACTCTCTATCAAATATTTTTATCACTGATAAATATATGACTTTATTAGCGATAAAAAATAATTAACAAAACATCTATTTATCAATACTAATAAATGTAAATTTTATCAGTGCTTTTTTAGCACTTATAAAGCCTCATCATTACTATTAAAAAAGTTGTGATATAGATGCTTTTATAATCACAAATTACTGAAGTGCTGATAATGGATTTATAATTATATATATATATACAAAAATTATAAATATTTATATATACTTAATATATAAATATATAGTAAGTTTATTTATTTTTAATATATTTTTTATATTTTTATAAATATTTATTTATAATTATTGATATATTTTTTGAAAATAATATCTATATCATTATATATATTTATATAACTATATATATATAATTACTTAAAAATATATAAAAATATTGTAAATATATTCATTATTTAACTAATGTTTTATAAATTTAATATTTATTTAAAAAAATATAATTATTTATTAATAATTATATAAATAAATTTAAAAAATATTTTATTACTTAATATTATATATATACAATTATATAAATGTAGTAAATATACTTTTATAATTATATTTATTTGTAAATATTTTTAAAAAAAATAATTTTTAACAATACTAATGAATATCTTATTTTATGTGTATACATATATGTTAAAAATGAATGAAATTGAATAAATTATGTATAAGTACCCATTAATAATATTTCAAAAATGTATATGTTTTATGTGTGTGCATTGTATATAAAAATTCATTAATTACATATATGTGAATCAATCTAAAACTCATTTGAACTATGTTAAATTGAAAAATCAATCAAAATTCAATTATATGTCAAGTACTATGCAATTAGTCAATATTTTTATTTCATATTTATTTTTAATTATAAACTATTATTTAATAAATACATGTTTATTTAATATAAAGATAATAATAATTTTGCAATATATAAATCATATTTATTTACATAAACATAAATCTATATATTTAACATATACAATTTAATAACATTAATTATCAAAATTATCTAACTAATAATTTCTTTAATATTTAATAATGTATTATCAATTTATTCATTTTTATCAATAATTATTTATTAATAAAAAAATTACACTTTTTTAAAAATAATATTTAATTTTTTATATATTTAATTATTTAATTTTATTTATATATACCTTTATCAATGATAAAAAGAGTTGGTGAAAGAAATATTTTTCATCGCTAAAAAATAATGCCCTAATAATATGTACCGTTTATCAATGCTAAAAATGAAGCACTCATAAATGTTACCCTTTATAAGGGTAATAAATAAAACACTGATAAAAGGTTAAATTTACTAATGCTTTCTTGATCGCTGATACATATTCCAATTATGATCTTTTTTTTCTAGCACAACTAAACACCAACACTATTAATCATGATTTTTTTTGTAGTCTTACAATTTTTTATTTTTTGAGATAGTCCCTCTTACGTTTCATTTTTCATAGGTTATAAAGATTGAGGTTGATCTATTTATCTCTAAAATAGTTTCATAAGGATGATGTGAATGACCCAATATAGAACATTAAATGATTAGTATAGTGGGAAAGATACTCTTTCAATTATTTTTTATTATTTTTGAATGATTTTTTCTTAACACAATACAACTCAAAGCCAAGAGGGTCGTTAATAATGTATGTGCCCCAATATATAATTTTGATATTTTACATTTTGTATGGAGAAAACTGGTTCACCTTCATCGGTATGAAAGCCATAAATGTAATTTTTATGATTGATATAGTATATCTAGGACTTTGGGTTGGAGGTTGTTATAGTTGGTATCATATGAGGGTTTATATAATTTTGGAGATTATAAGTTTTTTATGGGATTTTATCTTCAGAGTTATGGATACCATCATTTTTTATAAGGTAATGGTTAATACAAATACAAAATTATTTAACACTCATTTTTAGATTTAATTTATTAGATATTAATTTCATTTATGAAACATTAGGATACGTTTAATGGGGTTAAAGTATACAAAAAATATTTGGTTTAATGTGAATAATTTTGATACATTTTCTTATATATGTTTTATGGTATTGATAAAAATTATTGTTTAATTGATATTTCATATTGAGGTAATTATAAGAAGAAATGTTTTATCATATAGAATACCATGGGATTGGAAAATGATTGATTGATTAAGTCATTAATTTTTTTTCTAATACAAATTAAAATATATGTAGTTCCTGTAAGATGATAGGTATGAGAAAACCTTTTGGTCAAAAAATATTTTAAATTGAGATTATTGAGGATATTTTGGATATAGGTTTATTCATTCATATAATTATTTAGTTTCAACATTGGGTATTACTATTAAATTTTGAAGAATAATGTATTATTTCCTTATATTTTAGATTAATCATTTTTAGATTTATCTTACCAAGTGATAAGAATTTTGGTTTTGATTTTATTTGAAAGAATGGTTAATAAATTTTTATCCCTTTTATGGTTATATTATACTTTAAAAGTTTATTTTTTGTTTTTAAAGTAGGATAAATTCATCTTCAATGCCAATCGTTTAGATAGAAACATGATATTATCGTTGAAATTGACAAATGGATGCAATTATACTCATAAAATAAGTATATTTATTTATAATATTAGTTTATAATTAAAAGTAATTCTTGAAATCTAGGAAAAGTTTCCTAAAATATAATTTTAACATCATTTTTTATTATATCAATGTCCTTTTTCACACATATTTATTTTATGATTTTGTGATTGAAAACGTTTTCTTGATCAATAACTTTATTGTAATCAACGATATATGTCACTCCATGTCATTATTTTGGAATTATAATTTTTTTCCATGTCCAAATATTCAAATCCCACCAATATTCTTATATTTTGTAACCATGTATGTGTTATTCTTGATAACCATCATACGTCCTTTTTTATCTTATCAAGAGGATGTTTCATTAAAACTCTTTATGATGCAAGCTTCCAAAAAATGGTATTTTTAAATGTACAAACTTTTATTAATGAGATAAAGTTATTATTTGTTGGACTAAATTTATTAATGGGGGAAGTATTTAACAAAATGAGATTTTATAAATGAAAACTATATTTGATAGAATATCTGAAATGCTACTCAATGCTTAAATGAACATTGAGATTTATTACTATTATATCCATGATATTAAATTAGTGGTTATGAATAGAGTTAAATAATTAATAATATATATATATATATATCATAACCAATATATATTATTGTTAATTTTTAGTTAATATTTGATTATTATTTTATTAATGTAATTTTATGCTAAAAATTAATTTATTTAAAAATGATTTTTATAGATTTTCATAAAAAAATATTATAATAAATTTATATAAATTATTGAAAATACTATTTTGAAATATTAAATTAATTTTTAAAATATTCTATAAAAAAATTACTTTTGGTGAAATTTTGGGATTTGTAAAAAAAATATTGATTTTTCAGTGAATACTAGAAATTGCATATTTTTTGAAAAATTTACATCTTTTTAATAAACTCGAAAATTTAAAAGAACTATTTCTTTTTAAATATATTATTATTTATTATTACTATTTCATGGTTATGTTTAATCTAAATAGATTAATTTTAATTAAATTTTTATTGGACTTTAGTATATGTTTTTATGCTTTAAAATTGGATTTTTCATAAAACTGTTTTAAAATAGATAATGTTTATGAATTTTAATTAGTTAATATAATTCATAATGATTAATGTTTTAGTTGAAATTTATATATAATAAATAAATAAATATTAATTTAAATTCTTAAAATAATATTAATTATTAATATAGTTAATATAAAAAAATTTCTTGAAAAAATACACATCCAAAAAACCCTTTATTTCTTCGTGCTTATGTGTTTAATTTTAAATTATGTATTTCTACCTCAAAAAATTGATTTTTTTAAAAATTAATCATTATTTGGATAAGAATAATTTATATTTTATTTTAATCTAAATTTAATTTTTTACCATAATGTAATTTGAAAATAATAAAAATTAATTACCATGCCTAAGGTAATAACAATAGATTTATTAAGGGTTAAACTAGCATTATAAGGGATAAAATGACCTAAATACATTTATAAAATATATTTTTAAGGAATAATTTATACCTGATCATGCCAAAAGATATATAATAATCAATTTTGGCCCCTTTTCCATGTAAATAAATTGATTAAAACAATTTCATTTAAATATTTACATGTATTCCACAAACCATAGTAATAAAAGGACACCCCTGATCCCTTATTATTTACACATTAAATAAATTTTATTTAATCTAATAACTAAAAATTTTACTTCACAACATACATACCCTCATATTATAACCCTTTTTTTGTTAATAAATCCATTCTAAAACACTTTATGTCTAATCTTAAAGTGGTGGTCCCAGAAGAGGTAAAATTCCAAAAAAAAATTGACTTCATGATTTATTTATTCATCAAAATACTTCAAATTTCATTGAAACATGATCATATGATTATAAAAAAATATAATATATATTAATATGATATTATATTAATATGATATTATATTAATGTAATATCCTAAATATGTCTCCACTTCCATTAAATGATATATTAAGTCATCATTTATCTATATAGAGGACTACCACCTTGCGAACCAATGTTAATCATTTTTCATCATTGTCTCTTAAGGCGTATTTTAATAATGTTTTTAAAGTATAATTATATTATATTTTTCACATATTTTTTCTTATTTAATTGTGATATCACATTTACACTTTTACGATCCATTCCGGGGGGGATAGGATAATGTCGCTCGTGTGTGTGACAGACTATCGCCTCGGGAACTAATATTATCCATTTATCACTAACAATTTAAATGAAAATTAATAGAGAAAATTTTAATTAATATATGTAATATAAATGACATAATCATGTTATTAAATAAATATTTATCATTTGTAAAATATAATATATAGTTTTTACTCTTATACTGAAAATTCATAATGATGTCCGTGTATGTGTCAACTACCACCTCCATAAATGAGGAGATTATTTTTTTTCATCACCACATCACAAGAATGATATATATATATATATATTATAAGATATAATATGTAATTTATGAGTTTATTATAATTAAATAAGTAAAAATTAATACATAACTTATTTCCATAGTTATCATTTAAAAATGGAAAAGTTCTTATGAATGTGTACAACTAACCATCTCCCTGAATGTAATGTTTTACATTTTTCATAATAATCATTCAGGATTGGTTTTAAAATTATAATTTATTAAGAGTTACGATGACTATTTAATTATTATTATTTTTTATATTTTTACATAATAAAAACTTTTACCACGATCAACAGACAAATACTTTTTAAAATATTAAACTAAACGTCCTAAAAACACCCAATGTGGACTTAATTGATTGAATATTTAAATATGTCATTAAATAGAAATAAATTTAATGATATACGTATAAGGTGTTAAAAGTGAATTTTTTTTATCAATTCATATAATTTATTAAATCATATAATTTTGGAGTTATAGGACATGAATGAAAATTATAGACATAAGGTATGGGTTTCTTATCACAATCTAACTTTTACGAGGAATATGCAATAGTCACCATATGTTATTATAATGTGGTTTATATGTAGAACATTTTACATATAATAACATTATTCCTTAAAATTTTATTTTATTTTATGTTCCAATTTTAATTAATTTATCCAATGGGATTGACTTGAATGTTACCATGTTGTAAATAGTTTCATTACTGAATATCCTTTAATTAGGTTATAAAATTTATTTATTGACTCTATTATGATATGATTATGTGTGAATTGATATATAATTTTATTTGTTATGTTTTTACACTTTTTTATTTACATTTGTTACTCATAAAATATCAATTGATTAACTCTTAAGTGAATTATTTGTTATTTTAACAGATTAATCATTCCATTTTTATTTCTTTAGGATATATGTTTTTGATATGCAACTATATTCATTATGAGGTTGATATTATAACGTTTTGGAATTCTATATCATTCCTCTTACTATTTTCTTGATATTTATAATACTATTTGAAGTTATTATTTCATGGTTCTAACAATTTATGAGTTACCAAAGTGGATTTTTTTTTGTTATAATCTCATTTCTTTCAGTATTATTTATGTACATATTTATTTTAAAGTATATAATATGAAATGATATTGTCGAACCATAAATATTTAATTATCATCTTATTATGAAGGTGTTTCATATGTTTAATTTCCATTTCCTCACCTATTAATTTATGAAATAATAAGAAACACATTAGTATGTGATGTAGATCTTGTATGGTTTTTAATATGGGGTATAATTCTCTTCCATATCTATGTTTTGTAAAATATTTTCGGAAATTTTATTCTATAAAACTAATTGATTCTATAAATACATTTTAAATGATCTTTTTTACTTCCTTGAAAAGGCTTTAAAATGAAAATTTTAAGTTAATTCAAATTGGTCACATGGACTCACTTTTTCAAAATTATTTTAAAAGAATTTTTATTTTTAAAAATTATAAAATTAATGAATTTTACCATTTTAAAATGTATTATTTTCCTTGATGAATCATATATATAATTTAATGGTTGTTTTAAAAAAAGGTTTATTAATTTTATTTTTTATTTTTTTTAAATAGTTTTTCAAAATTAAATGGTAATTTTCCTCAGAAATGTTTTAATGATAATTTTGGGTTATTTCCATTCATTAATTTTAATAACCCGTATTATAAAATAAGATTTAAGGGTGGTAGTTTGTATTTATACCATTCTCATTATTTATATATATCAATTAATTTTTTTCAAAATGGTTTACTTAAATCCTATTTTTTTACATGTGTTAATCATGTTTCAAAAAGATTTTCATGGAACCCTATTCTTTTCATCTAGTTAATAATAATTCATATAGATTCTTATATAAAAACATTCAATCACACATATTTATGATGATTTAATGATATTTTACGAAACAAATTTCTTTTCTATTGGTTAATCATGATTCCAAAATATTATTATGGAACCCTTTTCATTTCAACCATTTAATCATGTTTCAATGATATAATTAGGGAAACCATTTCTTTTTCATTGGTTAATCAAGTTATTAACGGGATGATTATTTTTTTATGAGTTTTCAATGAAATTAAATATCTATATAATTTAATCAAGTATTTTCTTGAAAATAATTTTATTATCTGTACACCTTTATAGTACTAGGTGATCCTAATAGAGATTATACGTTGGGAATTCCCAAAAATTGATTCATTAAATTTGGTAATGATTATGTTATTTGAACAATTATATGGGAAGTTGAATATTGTTTTATTACATTTTAAGGTTTATTTAAGGTTTCTCTATGTAATCTATTAATATTATTTCACCAGATACCAATGCATTTTCATTAGTCTTGGTACGGTATGTAAATGTTTCCTTTGATAGAGATTAATATCGCATGGATCATGATTATTAATTCTTAATAAAATTTCCCTTGTTAAAGCCTTATGTGATGATTTCTTGTTTGGTGATATAGTTATTGATGTGTATGGATATTTGAATGTTATACTCATGCACTTTTATTATTTCATCATCATATTTTTCTATTTTTATTCTCACTAAAGACATTGAATTTCTAATGAATATGTTTACCCTTACTAACCATTTGAGCTCAATGATCTGATGTTTCATTTTCAAATGGTTATAACAATTTTGATTGAATGAATTATTTCTATAATGGTTTCATATGGATGATGTTGATGTTGTAATATGACATGTAAGAAGCTGGGTATATTGGTAATGATACACTTGTAAATTCTAGGGTATTATTTATTTATGATTTTTCTGAATTCTCCAAATTTTTAAACTTATAATACCTTCTATAATGTAATTTTCCCAATATGTTTTTAATATTACGTGTTATATTTTGTAGAAATTTTGTCACATTCATTGGTATTAAAGATATAAATTAAATTTTTATTATTTCATCACCAGATCTAAGAATTTGGGTTTGGGGCTGTTATTATAAATGACTTCAAAAAAATCATAGTAAATCATATTTTAAAACATAATTAGGAATCTTGGCTTTTAAAGTAAAATAATATTTGACTGAATAGCGAAATAATGGGAAGTTTTCTAAAAATATTAAATCAGTTTCTATACCAAGGAGAGGTAAATATTAAAAATAATTTAAAGATTAGTAAATAAATATAATAGAAGAAAATTTAAGGGGTTTGTTCAGAAAATATGAAATAATTTCCATCATTTTAAATTAATGTATAATAATTCCAAATTAAAATTACAATGAAACATAAAACCTTATCAATTTAGTATATTTTCAATCATAACATCGAAGGAATGAAATAGATTAATTATTTATTAAAATAACTTGATGTATGAATGATTCCTGATATATCATGTAAATGGGAATTATATACACTATTTAAAATAAATTAGTTTCATAAGGAATATGTTTCTCAAAGAAGGGAGATTGAGATGAAACCCAAACAAAGTTATTATCATCGGTACGAGAGATAGAAAATTTAATAATTATGTGTAAAACAATTTGATCCATTCAATGGTGGAGGAAAAAATAATAATTAAATAAAAATTCATTCCACTCAATTTCTTGTCTTAATATAATCAATGAAGTTGATGTATAAACTAATGAATGAGAATTGATAAAATACCCCCTTACCTCGCACTTCCCAATAATTGATAACTATTTAATATATTATATTGTGGTTTTACTCATGTTATTAATTTATTAATGACCCATATTAGTATTTATAATATCATATATGATCCTTTTATAACATATTATTACTAATCATTTAATAATATTTCAATATCACTATTATTTCATGTGTTAATTGCCTTCTTCTCACATGCATGTTTAGTCATGAATGTTATGGATCATAAAAAGAATATATAGTTACAAAATATAAATAATTATATTAATGTTATAAATATCATTTTCTCATTATATTGATCATTATAATTATTATTTAATTTTCATTATGGAGAATGAAGAACATCACTTCATAGGGATGGTTCGTTATACGTACTCATGAGTGACGTTATCATTTCCTTAATCAATGAAAGGATTATAAAGTGGATTTAATATTAATTTTCAAAAATTAATATCATGTCATATATATCCCATATATTCAATATATTTATCTTTTATTTACATCCCTATTAATCATTACTGAAAAATGTATCACATCGCTTCAGGTGCTCATAATCTGTCATACACATGAATGACATAATAATTTTTTCATTGGACTATAAGGTAAGAAATTATTTTTTATATATATATATTTTCCATAATTATTATTATATCATGAATATAATACATCAACATAAAATTAATCCTTATTACCTTCCTTGTAAAGCGTATGTGAAAACAAATCACATCCCATTGTGAGGCGGTAGTCCGTCGTACTCATGATCGACATTATGGTATTATTTATGGAAGGAAAATTAATGTGATATATATGATATTATAATATTAAAAGTATAATTATTTCATAAATATCATATATAAACACAATAAACTCATCATTATACTTTCTTATTGGGAATTGGTGGCAGAAAAAATTACAATGGTACGTGGGGTCAGAGTCCACCATACACACAAGTAATGGTTTTGTTTTCCATTTGAGGTAGGAAGAGATGGGTTTAAATCATGAAAATAATGGAAGACATATAATTATATCTAATATAAAAATTTAATTATATAAATATGTTTTAATAATATTTTTAGGAGTTGGAGGAATAAATAAAATAAAATTCTCAGTAAATGACGTTACCTCTTCTTCGGAAAACTTCTTTGGTTTTATAGGAAAATTCTTAGTAGGATTATTTATGAAATGAAAATGGATAATAGGGCTAGTTTATACAATTAGATATTTTATTTGGGTATTTATTGGATCAAAAAATGTGTTTTTAAGTGTTTCATGAGGGGAAACATTGTGTCCATTTATTAGTGGGGGAGTTGGCACACATGGAATTTTTTAAAAGAATAAATTCTAGAAAAAATTTTCACATGATTAAATGATCAATTTTTAAAAAGTATTGGATATACGTTCGAAACATAATCATAAATTATAGATTTTACAATTTTTTCTTTTTAATTCATTATATTTTATTTTAACCCCTGGTAAACCCCTTTTTAAATTAACTATGGTCTATAGTTGCACTATTAATATTTATAAAACATTTACTTTAACATATTAGATAATATAAATAATAAAAATTTAATATATCAAAATTCTTTTTTAAAATTAAACTATCAAATGTGGAATAATTTTACTAGAAATTAAACTCGTATACGTGTCAAAAAAAAAGTTTTCTAGAAATGTTTTTTTAAGGAAAAGATGATATCATATTTACAATATGAAAATTAATATTAATCAGAATAATTTTAGTTATATTTATATAAATTTAATATATAAATTTATTTTAAATAAATCTTCATTATGGTTTATTTTAATTACCTAAAATGGGAATACATAAAACACATGAAACAGTTTTTAGAAAATAGGTGTTTTAAGGCATAAATATATAAAAATACTAAAATATAGTAAAATGATTAATTAAAATTTTTCAATATTCTTTAAAATAACATAATAATAATTAAATTAATTTGAAATCTAACCAATATAATTATTGTAATTAATTTATTAAAAAAAATCATAATTTTATATTAATATGTATTTTCAATTTTTAATTAGAATTTAATATTTCCCAAAAAACCCAAAATTTCACCATATGTTAATATTGATATATGTATTTCAAAAATCAATAATTTTTTAGTTGAATTTTATAAATTTGTGAAATATTATTTTTGAATTATGTGTGCAAAGGGATACATAACCACATTTTTGAAAAATACATTTTTCATAAAATATATCATTTTATTTCATATGGTTAATATTTTATCAACAGTAAATAAATAACCATTGATTTAAATTTCTAAATTTTTAAAACATATATATATTTTAATTTATTTAGGACTATTCAAAACTGATAATTTAACAACTAGGCTGTAATGTTCATGTTTAAAATTAATATTTTAATACAGTATCGTGTTTCTTTTTAACTCGATGTTGCATGAATCATAAGATATCAAAGAGATCAAATTAATTTAAAGATAAATATATTAAAAGATATTATGTTGTTATAATGGTATCCATATTTTTTCTTCAAGATAGAAATGAAAGAGGGATGATTCTAACACCAGAAGTGGCAATAATGTCAAACAGTCATCTAGTTCAATTCATAAGAAATATTTGTTGTGTAAGCTCATTATTTTCTTTCAGTTTTGGATTGTGGGACCCACAAAGATTTAGTGATCAGAGGCTCTATTTATTTTCAATTATTGTAGTAATTGAGGACATATCCATTTCTTCTATTAGTGGGTTTCACATGGGAGTGGAGTAGGATCCACTTTTTCAAAAGTGCTCTAAGGTGTAGTTAGAGGTATCCAAAGGTGTAGGTTCTGATCATTATTGTAAGCGAGATTCTCACCATGGGATGAAGTAATAGGGAGTATTGGAGACAATGAGACTCCAAACTATTTAGTTTATTAAAGATGACTCAGATTACAAATCATCCACCTTTTGAGGTATAATGTTTATTTTCTATTTTATGGAGTCAGTTTTATTTGATAAAGGTGCATCCCATTATTTAACATCATATAAGATGATTGATCCCTTGATTATGAAGGATGAGTATAGTCTTTATGTTATGAATATGATTACCCCATTGGGTGTGAAGGAGGAAGGTTTCAAGTGACCAGAGTTCCATGTTGTGTTAGCTGGTGTAAAAGTCATCTTGGGATTCCTTATTTTGGACCAAGATAATTTAACCTTATTATCGACATGTTTTGGTTGATCAACATTATAAATTAGGTCAAATAGTTTTTCTATAGGTCCTAGTTCCTTACCGTAGAACTGATATATTTCAGGGTGAGTGAGATCTACATTCAGGAAGAGGGAGACTGTTTTATTTTGATATTGGGTTGATATCATACTAGTGGTCGAGGTTCCTACTTAAGGTTATTGAGAATAGTTAATTGGGTGATCTCTAATAGTGGTTGAAATATTCCCAGATGCGTTTCTAGAGGAAATTTCAGGGTTTCCTCCCTATTAAAAGATTTCATTTATCATCGATCTACTCTTCATGATGATCCTGGATTCCATTACGTCTTATCGGAAATATCCAGTCAATATGAATGAGATGAAATTTCAGCCAAAGGATCTTCAGGGTAAGGGTTTTATCTATCCTATCATGTCACTAATGGCTTCTCCTATGCAATTTTCAACAAACATGGTTTGTAATGTCAAAATTTTCATAGACAATCATGTGATTAACCCAGTAAAAATAAAGAATAAATATTTGTTTCCCTAAATTGATGGTATGTTTGATTAGCTGGGGGTGGGGATTGCATATTTTTGATGATTGATCTAGGGTTGGAGTACAACTTGTTGAGGGTTCTCGAAAGCAATATTCCAAATCCTAAATTTTAAAGTCGTTATGGTCACATTGAGTATTTGGATATTCCATTTCGGATTACCAGTACTCTTTTAGTCTTTATGGAACAGACGAACTAGATGTTCCATCACTCCTTGTGCTCCATCATAGTCATGTTTGTGGATGAGAAATTAGTTAATTACAAGATGTATAAGGATATTTTTTACCATCCATAGGTTTTATTGGGTGTTTTGGGAGATAATTATTTATATTCCATGTCCCCTAAGTAATGATTTCTTTTACAAAAAGTAAAGTTTTGTGGCCATGTGATTTCTAATGGGGGGACTTTCAATGGATTTTGGGATTGTTCATGCAATCACGTATTAGTTGTAGCTTAATAATATGATTTAGATACATAGTTTTTGAGGCATTCTAGGTGTTATAAAATTTTTTTTGGACTTCTCAGGTTTATCATCTCTCTTGAATTCTCTTACTAGGAAAGGGGTGGTTTTTCAAATGGATGAGAAGTACATAGGTGATTTTATGAAATTACAGACTCTTTTAAAATCTATATGATTTTTATTCTTCCCAATATGGTAATGGTTTTAACGTTTATTTTGATTATTTAGTGTGGGTTTGGGGATTGTTTTGATATAGTATGACCATGTGGTGGCCTATGGAATAAGGAAGTAATTCCCTCATTAGTGGAATTATCCCAACCTAAATATCAAATGGTAATTCATTATGTATGAGATAATGAAATGGTGAAACTACCAATTCATAGATCCTTTTATAGTTTATTCATTTCAAAATAGTGTTGACTTAATCTTCACTCATAGTGACCTGAACCTCATATAGAGGTTTTGGGTGGAGTGACATAAAACTATTTATTTTAGGATTTTTTATAATCCTAAGAAGGTAAATCTATAAACTGAGTCATTGATCAAGAAGATTCCAGTTATTGTAGTTAGGTAATCCATGAATGAATGTTGTCTTATGTGTATGTTTTTTTTATATTTCATGAAATTTATAAGAGGTTAGAGAGATATAATTCTTGAGGAGTAGTCACTTTACACCTTATCTTGTTGATATGGTGATGATTGAGCCCGCATCTAACCTCGAGTGCTAGCTGATTCAAAACAGTTTAAATAGTGGGGATACCACTAGCGATTGGACTTATTATCTCAATGTTTCCATTATCTTTCAAAAATAGGTGGGTTTTCCTTCAATTCTATGGTGGGATTCGATGCAGGAGGTGGACCATTTTAGTTGGTTCATTCAACCCTTGTTGATGAAGATGTTATATACCTTATGAGATTAGTATTTTTTGTCCTAGATGAGAAGGGTTATGATGGGCATTGTTTCTATATTTTTGACCTACCAGATGATCAAATTTGATTATCATAGACGAGTCAGGTAATTTTAAAAAAAAACCCATGCCAATATAGAAGTGTGATCAGATCAATATATATATTTTGATTTAATTACTTTTTTCTCTCAGTAGAAAAGAATCCATATGGGTACCGATTGATCATATAAATAAATTATCCAATTTTCCATTCATTCGGGAGTGGATAAATATATATTATGTTATATGCATATATGATCAAGATTTTGATTTAATTCATAGAGTACCTTCATTAATAGGGTCATACAGAAATTATCATTTTACATCTTCCTTTTAGAAGGTACACTTGGTGGCCTTGGGAACCTATTTTAGGTTCAGAACAAAATATCACCTTTATATGGATGTCTATTTTGAGTAGACCATCCAGACACTCAGGGATATTTTTTGAGTGTTTATTCATGATTATGGTGGTTAAATAGAAATACTCATATTGTTGTATCAGTTTTAATATAATAATAGTCATAATTCCTCAGTTAGGATGGACTCATTCTAGTAATTTTATTGGGAGATATACTAATCATTATTATTATGGACTGAGGTGGGTGAGAATTATTAGGTTGGACTATGGATTTTCTATGAGATTATTGAGATAGTACAGTGGACTCATAAATGTATTTCTATAGGTAAAGATCACTACAAGATGTATTATAACCATCTTCCTTATCCATTGGAATTTTACTTTACTTATTCAGTGTTTCATCATGTATGAGTTCATCTAGGTCCTAGTCTCATGGGAAATAATGGGATGTTATTTTTCTTTTATGTCAGTCTATTTCAGGTTGTAGACCATATTGTGAAGGTAGACAACTAGTTAGATATTCCACTACAAATAACCTCAATCCAATATACATATGGTGTTACCCAACTGAATTGGTACCATCTTGACCCATCTCATGTTTTATAATGGGAATAATTGGAGTTAGATCCTGATATCACAATGGTGGATCATCCTATTCATATCATGGATGTTTTGAACAAGTTTTTTCCTTGTAAGTGGATCTTTTTGTTCCATATTATCTAGTAATGTGGTGACAATATGTATGTGACATGGCAAAAGGATGTTTGGTGGGGGAGTAGTAGAATCATATATTTTCTTCTATTAACCCATAAGTAATTTATATTGGAAGAAAGTAGAATGGTGAAGAGTTACCAGAAAATTATCAGTTAGCGGTTTTATCTATTTTTTTATTTCTATATATCCATGAATTAATACTAGGAGTTCCATGGTATCGTGGGATTAAAATTGGGTATTTTTGGGAGGTTGACCATAGAGCCCCATTAATAAACAGTTTTATCTAAACAGTGAGATAATTGTGTGAATGACTTATATATATCTATATTTTGGGTTAACAGAGTATTAACATGGAATTTAAACTATGTGATACCCAATAGGAAACCATGTGACCTATTTTATGATACTGGCACCTGCATGGTAAGTTCATGTTTTTTTCAAATCAGAAATATAAACCATATGAACATGACTAGATAATTGAAAATTATAATTTTACCCAAATAACCCTATTGATCTTTTATGGTTTAGATCTCATTTTCCATTCCCCATGAATGATGCATCTCCTCTTTTCCTATAGACCTCCTCCCTCTTCTTGGTTGTAAATTCAATCTTGGAATCTTGGTGTTTTTCTGCATGTAATTCAATTTCTCTTTTATTAATTTTTACTCATCACCATATCAATCATTGTACGTCCATTTTTGTGTATTATGTTGAAACATATTGGGTGTATTTGTAAAAATCAAGGGATTTTGATTTGTTTTTGATTTTATTTAATGGGTATTATGTGTGTGAGGCTTGTTTATACATCTTCTGAGAGTTCGTCATCATGGGAAACGAGCATTGGACCAAATCCAATGTAGGTGTCTCTATTTAATGACATTTTCCATATAATACAATTAAATTTGAAATCTACATTGTGTTTATTTGTATAAATTACTACATAAATTATTTATTATTGGTGTTATTTCTTTTTTTTTATATTTCATGTACTGGATTGGAAATGATTGTGTTTAATGTTGGGTTTTCCAAATGGGTGTTGCTTTAATTCCCACCAAGTTATTGATAAAACATTAAAATAGGTTTTCTATTCGAAATTTATTTATAAAGTGATTTTATAATTTATTTTACCTTTTAAATAATGCTTCTTTCAATTGGGAATGTTTTCTTATGAAATGGATTTTATTATATCCTGATTGATTTGGGTACATGAATGTGACAAGATGTAATGGAGTATCACATTGGTTAACTAGTGGTGAGAGAGAGGGTCTTTCTAAGTAACATGTGTGCCTTTATAGGGAATACCATTTAATCCACAATTAATTCCTAAGGGACCGAGTAAGACTTTGGGTATGAAGAATATGAGAGCTTCCATTGTGATTCCTGAGAGACTGTGTGATCCTTAAAATTGATCAGTGAATATTATGAGAGACTCCCTTTCATATATAGATATAATACATATTTACTCAATAAATATAGGCATAGTAGTTATATCCCTAGGTTCACATTAATCATTCCATATTTTTTACATTATTTATTCCTTTTATTAGTTCCATTATGATGTGATGATTTTTATTATACCTATTTTTCATTTTTTGGTTATTTAGTAATATGGTGTTTTTTTATTCTCAACTTTATTATTCATTTTTTTCTTTCTTATTTATGTTTTCCCTTATAAAAATGTTTATGTATTTGATCCACGTTTGGGAAAAAAATTGGAGAACCAATTTTTTTAAAAAAAATGGAATCCATTGGGGTATTAAATGCTTACATGAAATTGGTTTGTTTTCATATGGTTTAGTTTTGAAAATATTTTCAAATAAGTTTATTGGATTTTTTATAAAAATTCATTGAATTGATTCATAGTGGTATCCATCTACACTCTATGACTCCCACACTACTTGTTCACTTTGGGCTATTTAGAAATTTCTATTTGAAGTACACTTGTAAAGATAAGTGAACCATTTTTGTGGAGTCTAGTCTTGATTATCAACATTTAATGTTTTGAGGAGGATACATGGTTTCACATTTATTTTCTCATGTAATGTTATATTTGGTATTTTTTATTCTATGGGTTTTACTTGGGAATTTTTTTCATTTTACCATTTTTTGAGTTTGGATTTTTTATTTAGAGATACCATGCATATGTATATATCCTATTATGGAATTTTTGTAATATTATAATTTTTTTTATTTTATGGTTTCTTCTTATCTAAGGCTATTTACACTTGTGATAACATCATGTCCAACCCATTTTACGTATGATTTGTTCTAGTTTTCATGTAGTGAAATAATTTCCAATCGATAGTTCGTTATGCCCAGTTCTTTTTTCCAACCAATAGTGATCGGTAATACTCTTGTGGTCATGTAGTGGGTTAGCTAGGGTGACATGTTGGGTCAACATAGGTTGGTTAATTAATCACTCTAAAGTGTAGACTACATCATGTTGCCTCATATTTTTGATAATAATCCTCCATTAATCTATTTCACCTTCCAAATGAAAAACATTTTAAGTAACATTTTCTCACATTGAACACTAGAGAATAGAAAATATATATTTAGTGGTTCTAATTTATTAATCAGTTATTAGTAGATCTGTAGACCTACAAAAAGGTTGGGAATTTATTCTTAATGGACTCAACATAAAATTTTTCCCTACTTTACTATTTTGGAATCTCAATATGTTTCATATATTTATAATTTTTTTTAGGAATGAAAATAAATTTTTTTATTACAACTCTCACAACATTCAGTTTCTAGAGATAAATATCATCAAATTATCTGTCACATTAAGAGTAAAAATTATTATTTTTGGTTCTAAAGATTGAGTAAAACAAAAAAATTTAGTACGAGAAACCATAATCCAAGTAAGAAATTATAAAAATGTGAAAATAATTTTTGGATTGTTTAATTCAGGACATCTCATTTTAATCTAGGATACCTTAGGGTTAATATGGGAAAACATGGACATTATCTATTAAATCCCTTTATAATGCTTCATAATAAAAATTATAATTAACCCAAGCATATCTTATAAGAGTGTCTATCTAATTTTTTATTCTTAGAAAAACTAATTTTGAACTAGTTATGGTCGAGTGAATTCCTGATCCATCCATTTCATAGTTTTCACCACATGGTGTATATATAAGATCTATTCCTTCTCAAGGTATGTCACTCTCTGAGTTTATCAATTTAGCCTTGGTGGTCAATTTTTTCTCATACAAAGAAATACTTTGTTGAAGATAATGAACTAATGTTTGGGGATTTATGTTTTTTTAATTAATGGATTGAAAGTATAATGAATTAATTTTTTCATTGGTTTTTGGTAATTTGAGTAGATTTAAATAGGGGTTGGCTTGTTTAAAAGGAAAAATTGATGAAAAATCAACTACAAAAAATTTAAACATTTTATTTGGATTACACATCATGTAATTGTTAGTCGGTTTTAACAAAAAAAATTAAGGTTACAATGTTTTAAGATAATTCAATTAAAAACATTTACATGATGTGTAACCACAATACATGAATTGAAAATTCTCGACCTACTGTTTTAAACAATATATAAACTTTAGTTTCATTATAATCTAATGTAGATTATATCCTCTTGACCCAAAAAAATTTTCATGACATTTTTAGGGTTCCAGTTTTTCTTATGGATTCCTTGTTTGTGTGAGAAATCCTAGGTATGTGGTTTTGGTCGCTTTTCTTCCTTATCTTCCTTCTTATCCAACTATTATGGTGAAATACATTGACCAATTGTGTTTCGATTTTTTCTTGATCAATTTTGATCTAATATCCTCTTTTAAATGATATGAAACATCTTCCTCATGGGGTTTTGCATTTGGAAGCACTGTTAGATCGTTTGTTGAAGGTATGAGATCTAAATCATAACCCTATGGTTGAATAACTAATACGTTCAAGAAATATTTTTGGTGCTCCAATGTAGTATGCACCCAAATCCATCTAAATATGGAATGTAATTATTATTTGATGTTATCTTATTTAAAATTACTTCTGACCTTGCTTATAGCTACCCATTGTGTGAGTGAACCATGATAATTATTGAAATGGAAAACTATTTCAAGTATTTTTAGATTGATAAGTGTCATAAGATAATTTTTTGTTATAGAATCCCTAAATTTTTGTTTATTTCATATTTATATAATTTTTAATAAATTATGAATTAAATATCATGTGGTATATGATATGAGATTTTAAATTTTCATAATTAATCATTATGAATTGTAAAGTGATATTGTGATATCAATGTCATATGACATGGATTAGGTTTCATGCGGTAATGCTTATATATCGAGCTTAGACCTAGAACATTCACACTTATATGATGTTATACTAATATTGAGAGGCATCAACCCAGTGCCATACTGTAATTATTAAATAGATATGGCTATGCTTGGTCCCATTTTTTAATGCTTATTGGTCATTGAACTGGAATTCTATAATAATTATAGGTATTTGACGCAAAATATTTCAATCATTATTGGTCATTGACAATTTTTTTTGTACTATAACATGAATATATAGTGGTGGTTGGCATGGACATAATATATTCTCAGATAGATTCTTGCAAGGAACCAAATAACATTATTTTACCATGGTTATATGGCTGTGTCTTTCATGTTTAAAGGACATGGTCAGAGATATTCTGGTATGGAACCAAAGTATATAATTTTACATTGGTTATATGGTTGTATTTTACATGGTAATGAGTGATGATTTAAAATATTCTTTAATGGAGTTAAATAGAGCTTTTGTTGAATGTTATTAATTAAAGATTAATTAATACACATATTTACCACTTTATTGAATAAAATTTTTATTATACTTGTTTTTTTAGACATAGTGGTGTCTACCTATAGATTTATAATCACACCTTATTTGGGAATCTATTTGGAACCTAATCATATTTCATGGATGTAGGTTTGGATAAGGGAAAATGACCTTTTTGCTAATAACATGTTTTATATTGGGATAGTGTTTGGTAGTGGGACTGACATGGGGTGTGGGACATGGGAATTTTGGTCTTTTATTAGAGTCTTCTTGTCTTTTTCCTTTATTTTTAGGGAGAGAAATTTAGTTTCATTAAAACGTACCATTACATTATTTTTTTCATATTAGTTATATAATTTGGTTTGATTTTATTGTTGTTTTTTATAATTTTTTTACTCTAATTAATTTTTTTATTATGAATTGTTTAAACTACTATAAATCTTTATACAAGGGGGTGTTGTCTCCCACTATAGGATTAATACCCCAAATACTAGTCGGAAGACTTTGGAATATAGGGGGGTTCACTTGAGGTCGCCTAACAAGCCCTTTTCAACCATATGAAAGAGTTCTAGTTTTGGGGACGTTACAATGTGTCCTAAAAAACATGTTTTCTTTTTATTTTTCCATATTATTTGGGAAGGGTACAAAGTAGAATATGATGTGTTGGGATTTGAGTAATTAGTTTATTAGTGGGATTATCTGACCCATTTATGGTAGGAAATTCATGTGACCAGGGATGGGTTTTTTGTATTTGTTGTGTGATTCTGACAGTTGATATTATTTCACCATTAGTGATTAACATGTTGTGTGAGGTTATTGTTACTGATGTTATTGGTTCTTGAGTTTTGTACTCCTAGACTAGTCTGTTGTGAGTAGAGAGTACATGCATCATAATAGGCCTATAAGGATATATTGACATGCCTTGTTCATAATAGGAGAATATTCACATTTTTCTACAAATGTATACATTCATGTTAAACTATAATATGAGATATCTACTTTACATGATAAATGAAATGAGTTTTTTTTTAATTTTATAAAATGTGTAATATGTGTTTTAGAGACACAAAGAGCTAGTTGTTCTATGTTGTGTTCAATTTTTTGGTTGAAATTTATGAAAGAGAGTTCTCTAAGGTATGAGTTTGTCTTGTAGAGAAAACTCATCCTCATCATTTTTGACTCGAGCATCAAGAGGGTGGAAATTTGAAATATCCTAAAGTAGTTGAACCAAAACATACTGTTGTTCATGGGGAGTATATGGATGTTCAACTTCGTGACAGAATCATGAGGATCATAAAATCCATGGAAATAGAGAATGTTCATAACATTCCTATAATGTATGAGTTTACAAGAGAGTTTCAACTTCAACATCTACCAGTTTTAACTCGGTAAGGGAGAAGCCAAGTAGAGTAGTTCTTGATTTAGTTAGTCATGAAAATCATCAAGAATCTAGAGACACCAACAGATAGGATGGTGAATCATTCTATGTATATGCATCGTGGACCTTCCAAGCAAAAGTGGGATATACCAGAGGAATTTGGGATATAAAATGAGCAATAATGAAAGGAATTCAAGACATATTTCTTGATCCATTTCTATCTCGAGACCTTGAGAGATATAAATCTTATGATTTTATGAATCTTATGTAGGACAGTTTGTTGGTGCTGGACTATGGTGAAAATCAGACTAACATTCATTGAATTTTTCCATCCTTGGTATATGATGAGATTATCCAGGAGATATGTTTTTAGGATAGTCTGTATTCTGAGATCAGGTCATAGGTAAACATTTTCCATTTATGAAGCTTTGAAGATATGGTAAATCAAGAACTAATTGTGGAAAGGTATCTAAAAGACTCCCCCGAAAACTGAAAT
The DNA here is from genome assembly GCA_963277665.1 of Viscum album. NCBI lineage: Eukaryota > Viridiplantae > Streptophyta > Magnoliopsida > Santalales > Viscaceae > Viscum > Viscum album. The sequence goes on along the minus strand of OY728165.1, from coordinate 163,238,824 downwards.
TCTATTTAAAGAGGGGGATATGGGAGTTCTTCTTTGAGTTTTAAGAATCTCTATTGTAAAAGTTTCAACTAATTATGTAGTGGGAATATTAGTCATGGAGGTGCAAACCCATATCAAGATCTTGTTTCCATCAATTGATGTTAGTGAGGAAATTATGGTCACAAGTTCCCAAACTGTCTTTACTGAGTAGTAATGTTTTATATCTGTAGAATATTGGGTCATATTAAGAGTTTATATGAAACAATTCTATAGAATACCAGTAGAAGAGGATCAATATATGAACTAGAACCGGGATGGGGATCAGCTACCCCTGATCAGGCCGGTATCTGGAGTTCCACATGTCATTTAGTCAAAGGTTGGGGATGTGGTGCCCCAGTGAAAGAGTTATAGTACCATGGAAGGGGTGTATCATAGGTTATTAATACTAGAGCCCATGGAATATGGATAAGTAAGTTTCATGTTATGTATATTACTTGAGATGTCATGGATATAGAACCATCTACTGTAAGATGTATGATTCTTATATCATCTACCTTATCTTTTGTTTTGTTTGATATAAGAGATTCACTTTATTTTTTATATAGTATCTTTGAAAATAGTTTTGTATTTTACTTGGAAATGATAGATAATATTTTATCCATTGACACACTATTGGGATTACGATCAAAGAATATAAAATATTGTTAGGCATGTTATTCAGAGATTGGTGGTTACCTTTTCTTTAGGGGACCGGTCATGCTAAAAATAACAGGTCTCAATGTGATAATTGGTATGGATTGGTTATTTCTACATCAGTATCATGTCAACTATTACAGGAGGAGAGAAACCTTTCTATCTCTAGAGGAAATCATCTATTCTCACTAGGGCGAGTGCCATATTTAGTCTGGTCATGTGGGACTAATTCTGTGATAATTGGATTGTCTCATGGATAAAATCACTAATCATTCTCTAGATAATGGTGTAATACAATATGATTATTTTCTTATAGTAGTAGACCATATTCAAGATTTTCTCCATGAAGTGTTCTATGGCTTACCACTAGAATGAGAGATTGGGTTCATGATCGTGTTTGTATCGGGAGTAGAGATAGATTCAATCCCACCATACTGAACGACCCTAAGAGAGCTTTAAGAGTTGAAATTTAATTACAATGATCATTAATCTAAACGATTTTTATGGATGAGTACATATTCTTGGGTTTCTCTAGTTCTATTAACAAAAAATGATGATGGATATTTATTTTTATTTGTTGATTATTTGCGGTTGAACTAGATGATAGTAAATAACCATTATCCTTTTCCACACATTGAAAATCTTTTAGATCAATTGATAGGTTCTCGGATCTTCTCCAATATTTCATTGATATTTGTATGTAATCATTTAATTGTTAAACCATTATAAAAACCATTAACTTATTTTATGAGTAGGTATTTCTTTTATGAATTCATAGTTATGCCATTTCGGTTGACTAATGCACCAATAAAATTAGTGGCCTTAAGAAATACGATCTTGCATTATTTTTTGTATCATTTATTAGCAGCTTTTTTTTATGATATCATAGTGAACTCATAGAAAAGATGATAATGAAATAATTACTTACATCATCCTTAGTAATTTTCGAAAGAATTTTCATTATTCTAGGCTAACCAAATTTTGTTTTGGATTAATAAATTTCACTTATATGGCCATGTCATCTAGGAGGTAGGGTTTTAGTGGAACTAGTGAAGGTGGAATCCAAAATATCTTTGGATATTCTAAATAATATAATCAATATTTAGATTATTTTGGGTTTAAAATAATATTAAAATAGTTTAATCTATGATTCCTTCCATTTTGAATCACCAATGTGCTCACAGACCCAGACAGGGGAGATGATTGTTTAGTATGATTCTTGTGAAAGAACTTTTCAAGAGATGTATAGATGGTTGATATCAGCACCAATCCTCAGTTTACCTCTTCTGGTTAAAGCATATATCATTTATAGTGATGCATATGGAGTTGGAATCAGAGATTCTTTAATGAAACATGATCACGTGGTTTCTTATGGCTCCATGCAGCAGATACAACATGAGAGGAATTACCTTACTCATGATCTAGACTTAGTAGATGTAGTGCACGTCCAAGGATCTGGGAGACACTATATCATAATTGAGGGGTTTTTCGTATACATGTATCACAAGATCCTCTTGTAAATATTTTCTCAATAGGAATTAAACCTTTGGCATAGGAGTTAGGTCAAGTATCTATAGACTTTTCCCCATATATTGGATTTTACACAAAAAAATGGAAACATTGTTAACAATGATTAGAGTTAAGATACATATAAAAAGGAAGTACGAGAGTCTTATTATGAGAGATGGATAATTTCCCTCTTTGATGAATTTCATCTAGATTCTCATAAACCTCATGGGAGGGTATCTTTGACTTCAATATATGTTTGACCCATGCATTTTGACTGAATTAAGACCGACTAGTTGTATGATTTATAGGAATGGGTTCTCAGAGAAAAATAATATAGTGGGGAGGCTCACTAAAGATAGTCTCTCAGTAGTGTATATTCTATTCTTTTCCATGGTTGAGTATGGGTTCTTACGGGCATTAATGAGAATCTAAAAAGAGGGTATCATGATTTAGAGGGGTTGTGAATTCTGGTATGACAAAGATATTTCATAATATCTATAGGAAGTACTGGTCTTTAGGAATGAAGAAGGAGGAGACAAGAGTTGTGCTTATATGCTTCACTAGTCACCAGGAGAAAGATGACTATCTGAGGTCAGTTGGGCTTTGTATCCTTGAACAAATCCTGAGTGGAAATGTAATGAATTCATAATTTATTTAATACAAGGAATACACTAGATGTCATGGAATAATGATGTTTTATTAGTTGTTGTGGTTCGACTATCTAACATATCACACTTATTACCTATTAGTGAAAACTTTATAGTTGACTATCTTTGAAATAATTACATGTGATAGGTGGTTCGGTTGCATGGTGCTCTAAGGGGTATCATAATAGATAAATATCCCCATATCAAATTGAATATCTAGTAGGGTCATCATAATCTCCAGTGATGGTGAGTTATTTGAATCATAGCCTATCATCCATAGGCTAATGGTCAATCTGAGTAGACTATTTAGGTTTTGGAGGATATGTTACAAGCCTATGTGTTATATTTTGGAGGTTTATTGGAGAAACATATCGTACTCATTGAGTTTTTATATAATAATATAATCTAGGAATTGATTCATATCAAAACTTTTGAGGACTTTTATGAAAATTCATGTCGTTCACCTCTTTTTCAGATGGAGGCAAGTGAGTCGTCACATGTTGGGCCTAGTCTCATGAAAGAGACATTTGAGAAGGTTCAATTGGCTAGAAAATGGTTGGTGTCCATCCAGAGTAGGTAGAAATCATATTACAACAATAAAATATGAACTACAGAATTAATGTTTGGTCATCATGTTTTACATTCGTTGTCACCTTGGCTTTGACAATTCCATATCAAGAATCAAGGAAAGCTGGTTCCCAGATTTGTCTGGTCATTTGAAATAGCGGGATGGGTCCGTCAAGTTCCGTATAATTAACCCTTCTATAGTGTGCGACTCCATTCAAAACATGTTACAAATGTCGAAAATATGGATATATCAACCAAAACTTACCCATGTGATAGATCTAGTAGACACTAATAATTGTGGTGGTGTTTCCTTTAAGATTTATCTCATATAGGTTATGGATCATAGAGATAAAAATATTTTGTGCAGAACTATACTGTTGGTTTGGGTGTAGAGATAGCATGGGTGAGTTCAATAGCAATCCTGGGAGTGGGATTCTGATATGAATACATAGTGTAAACACTATTTGTTGATACCACATAGTGATTCTTGGATTATCTTAGGGATCAGATATTTTATGTTTGGGAGGTTGTAAGATCACTCATTTTTTATGGTATGTATATCTCGGAGTTTTTTGTTTTATCTTTGGTGGATCTGTCCTATTCAGAGATGGAGAAACATTGTTGGATAAAATGAACAAATGTTTCGGGATGTATACTTGTTTCTATAGGGAGAAGGTTAAGCGGTCCTCAAATATTGGATACTGGGGGAATCCCCACTAACAAGGTTCTCTTCTACAGTGCACAAATGGTTTGTACATGAAATGAAAATGGTACCTGTTACATGGGTGTTCAAATATGCATGATGGTCCACCACCTTGTTCCCCTCACTCTAGGTATGGAGAATTTGTGTGTTGTTTTTTATCAAGACATTACATCTTCTAATAATTTAGGACATTTACTAAGGGGTGGTTCTTGTGTTGAGGAGAGAGTGATGTCGAATAGTGGAGTCTGTTTCCACCTCAGATCGAACAATATTCCACCAACGACATAAGCTTAAACTAGTGAGCATTTCCCGAGCCTTAGCTTGATGCGGATTCCCTCATCTGAAGAGAATAGAGAAGGAAAAAATGATAGAGCCTTTGGGATCACGCACAAACCCACCTTCCCTCATGGTGCCTTGGAAACAAGAACAATCCGTATTGAGTTTTAGGCCCTTTGGAGGAGGGAATCAGTCTATTCAAGAGCCTTGAGGAGGGTTACGGAGAACCTGAGTGGGAGGACGATCGTTTGGAGAGGTCTAAGGGTGGAAGCATCGTGCTAGTTTTTCAACAGTCTATCTGTGTCAATAAGAAGGCTCTTAGTGCGGGAAGTAAGGAACTGGCTGGAAGACATGACTTCCTCATGGTGAGCCTTGTTTCTGAATTTCCAGATGCACAAGAATATAGCGTTAAGGACTACCACACAAGCACATTGTTCAGGCCCCATATCGCTAGCATCATAGAACCATAGGTCCATGAAGGAAGAACCTTGGAGAGCCTGAGAATGGACAGCTGTGAATTCACCGATGTAGACCCATATGTCTCGCACCCAATATTTTTCAAGAAAGAGGTGGTGCAGGTACTTCTCCCTACTTTTCCTACAACACATGCATGTAGAGACTATAGGGATGCCACCTTTTGATGTTGTCATATGTGGAGACTGAATGATTTATGATATTCTCGGTTAGGAAGTTGATTTTCGTGGGGACTAATTTGCACCGTAGAAGACTGTTCCACCAGTCTGAAGGGTCCCTAGGGAATGTTTCCCTGCAGAAGTTGCTCATAGAGAACTTACCAAGGGATGATGATGTAAAAATACAATTTTTGGAAGTGGAGTTCATTTCTATGAGATCTAAAATCTCTTTCCAGATCTTAGTCAGGACTGTGCTTGTAAACTAAAGGTAATTATGGGATTTTTTGAAGGAAAAATTTGGTGTCGAGCAGTCGGGGAAGCCATGTATAGAGCCTTCCCAATAGTGATGCCAAAAATATGTGTCACCTTTCGCTACTATCCATAGTGAAAGAGGATGTAGGGTAGGGATGTGGGAAGAGATCTTAGACCAGAATGGGGATGCATGCCCAGTCAACATTTGCAGGTTACCTTTGCATCTGGAAGACATGGTCCTTCTCCATAGGGTGCATTATTCAATGGTCTCGCACACCAAAATTGCATGAAAGAGGTGTTGAGTATCTTAATGACTCTTCATTTTGATGCCACCTTCTTGGATGGGTCTATACATCCTAGCGTAAGAGGTCAAGTGTCATTTTAATTATGAAAGAGAACCCCGTATAAACCCCACGAGAACCTCATCGATGGTGAGGATAACCCCATTCGATACCTTGACAGTAGCAAGAGCATGAATAGGAATAGCTGAGAGAACACTGTTGATCAATGTTATCCTCCTCCAAAAGGATAAGAACCGATGTTTCTAGTTAAGGAAAAATCATGTGATCCTATTCACTATGTAGTTTAAGTGGAATATGTGCATCCTTCCTAGAGATAATGGGGCACCAAGGTACTCCATTGGAAAAGAACCCATATGCATGTCAAGACTACTGCACAATGAGTAGGTCCTTCATTATGAGCATTTATTTGAGATATAGAGGTTTCTGTTAGCACTATTAACAAGTTGGACACTCCAACGATAATAGTATTCAAGAATTGTGTTGATTCCTAGAATATATCTCTTGTGGGAATTCAGGAAGATGATGGTATCTTTTGTGAACAAGAAGTGGGAGATAGTGTGCGGGCCCAGTTTACATCGATAGGGAATAATATCCCCATTTTCCATGGTTCAATGAATGAGCCAACTGAGCACATATTGGGTAAGAATGAAGAGGGTTGGGGAAAGAGGATCTCACATCCTTAGCATATGGGTATATTTGACGAATCCATGAATTTTCCCCATGAAGGCAACTGCTAGCCACGAAGAGCTGAAGCAATTGAAAATGGGATCAGAGGCCAAAGATGAAAATCCCATATAGAAAATAACCTTGATAATGAACATATATTTGATTCTATCAAATTCTTTGTTCATGTTATGTTTTATTTCCATATTAGAGCCATGGGCCTTGGTGTTGATGTCTATAACCATATCTTGGGCCAAGGAAATGGCACCATAGATAGGTCTTCCTCTGATAAATCAATTTTGTTTCGAAAAAACCATGTGAGGGGGGTAGGAGGATAGCCTTATGTTGATGTTGTTGGCCAATATTTTGTACGGGAAGTTACACATACTCACTGGTCTGTAATACTAGAGGGAAGCAGAGTCTTTGATTTTAGGTATGAGGACTAAGATGTTTGCAAAAGAAACACGCAGTAGAATCCCTCCACAGAAAAAGCATTGAATGGCTCTGACAATGTCCTTCGGAACCACCTTCCAGAACTCTCTATAGAAGGATCCCTAAAAACTACATAGGAACAAGGGCACTTCTGGGGTTAAGGCCCACCATGGATTTATAAATTTCCTTCCTCTTAAGGACATCTTCCCAGAGTTCATTAACCTGGTTGGAGATAGTGCTTGGTATCACTTCCAGAAGCTCATCACATACCTTAGGGTACCCTTTAGGCATTCAGGAGTTGATGTTATCAAGGTGTATTTTGAAGTAGGTCTGGGCCATGGAACCCACGACATCCCTGTCGGTGGAGTAAGAACCATCACCCATCAGATTTTTCTGTTGAGTGATGTGTTTCTTCTCTCTAATGAAAGTGTGGAAGAATACAGTATTCATGTCTCCCTCCCAAAGCCATTTGATCGTCGATTTCTCATGATGCATGCACTCTTGGCATAAGAGAGCTTATGAAAAAGTCTATTTCTTACCTGAGATCTCAGTAAATAAAATCTTATTATAGTCCTCTTTGAGTTTTCTCTAGAGTTGATAAATGTCATTATCGATGGAGAAAAAAATCTTAGAGCTAGGTGTATTTACACCAACCCATATTTTTCGGTCCTGTATGAGGTACCTCAACTTATTATGAAGCCCAATCCAAGCACCTCCATGAGTGGCCTTGTTCCATTAAGTATTCATGGCTTCATGGTGACCTTTAGACCAATGCCACTGATGGAAGAAGCTGAAGAGGGTGTGTCCTTATTTCCTGGAGGACAAGGAGACTAGAAGTAGAGAATGGTCAGATGAGATACGGACCAGGTGAGTTAAAAATGAAATTGGACTGAAAAACGAATTTCAGAACAATTAAGAAACATATAAAGGAATTACACATCATATAATTGTTTGAGGGTTTTGCTAAAATAAATCTAAGGTAAAAGGTTTTGTGGTGAATTCCCATATAAAAATTTACACAATGTTTAAAAAATTTCATGATGTGTAAATGACCAACTTCCTATGTTAAACATGTTCTATTGTTTATTTTCATTATAATCCAATATAGCTTCTATCTTCTATACCCTTGGGCATTATTAAAGAAATTTTTGGGTTCTAAATCCCCTTCTGGACATCTCTTTTGTGTGAGAAATCTCTAGTAAGAGGTTTTGGTCTTGTTTCGTACTTCTCTTCTTTCTTCTCCAATCATTTTAGTGAAATACATAAACCAATTGTGTTGTTGGTTTTGATATTGATCATTTTTTATATAGGAAGCTATTGTAAATCATTGGAACCTTCTTTCTCAAGGGTTTTTTCCATTGGAAACATTGTTGGATCTTTAATTAAAAGAAGTGCTGCTAAATCCAAACCATATAGTTAGATAATTTCAAGGTTTTGGTAATATTTTGTTTGAGCGAATGTATTGTGCACCCAAATACATTTAAATAATGAATTAAAATGTTTAATTTTGTCATGTTTTTTAAATTGAATTTTAACATGGATTATGGCTACCCATGTGGTGGGTGAACCATTATTATAATTGAATTGGAAATAGTTTTAAAGTATGTTTAGTATGAAATGTGACCTAGTGTTATTTCTTTTTATAAAATCCCTAAATTATGGATTATTTCTTATTGATATAATTTTTAATAATTGTGAATTAAATTGAATGTGGAATATGAAGGAAGAATGGAAATTCTCATAATTAACCATTAATAATTCTTATGTGATATTGTGATATCCATGCTATATGACAGGGATTGAGTTTCATGTTTTAATTCATATATATCAGGGTCAACCCTTGAACTTGCACACTTATATTCTATATTGATGATATTGAGAAAGCTCAGCGTATACCAGTATTGTAATACTTATAGAGAGGATTCTATTGCCAGTCCCATTCTTTAATTATTATATAGATTTATCCAAAAATGGGGTAATACCTATAAGGATTTTACATGAAATTATGTAATTCATATAGATCATTAACCCAGATTGTTTTTTGTGACTATTTGATGGTTATATAGTTGTGGTGGGCATAGTCATAAGACATGTTCATAAATATTTCAGCACTATACTGAATCTAGTTATTTCACCTTGGTTGTATAGTGGTGGTTGTCACAGTCGTGAGTCATGCTCAGATATATTCTGTTAGGGCACTAATGTAATTTATTTTAGCATGGTCTTATTTTTGTGGTTGGATTGGTCATAATACATACTCAACGATATACCATAATATAGATGATACAATTTATTATTATATTTCATTAATTTTGTAATTAATTAAAACAATTGTTTAGCTCATTAATCTATACACTTCATATCAGAATGGTTTCGTTTAGACAAGGGGTGTCGACCTACTATGTTATACTCAAACCCTAATTTTTTTCTATTTGGTACTTAAGAATATATTTTTTACACAAGTTTTCCCAATGTAATAGGACATTTTTTTCATTTCATTATTTATTTTGGGCTAGATTTTTTATTTGGTTCTATCATGGGGTTCAGGACTCCGGACCTTGAGACTGATGGTCTTTTTCTTGTATTGTTCTAACCTTACATTTAGTTACATTACATCATGTCATTCCATTATTCCTTAAATATTTATTTTATTATTTAGTTGGATTTTATTATTTTCTTATGAACTTTCTTTACACTAATTGCTTTATATTTATTATAATTTTTTTCTATAGGTATGATATTTCATACTAGGGTTTGTAGTCTCCCCACTAGAATATTCAAAACCCCACTGCTAGTTGGCATCCTTGGGCATATGGGGAGGTACACATGAGATCTTCTCACCAACCCTTCAAATTTATTTGAGTGTGTTCTAGATTGGGGGATGTTATAGTATATTTTCGACATCTGTATCCACTTTATAGTATCTTGATTAGGATATATTTTCTAGTAAAACATAAATCCTTTCATAAATATAACTTATGATTTTCATCTCATTCTAGGCTTATCATAAGGGTTATCACTAATTTTTCCTTATCCTATTTTCCAAAAAATAACTAAAGGTTTCTCTAATACCAGCATAGGTGACCCAAATATTTCATAAATAAATAAAAAATCATATTTTATGAATATTCATTACATATTGTTATAATCTATTCTAAAACCATATTGGTTTAATGACTTTGGATACATAGTGATATAGAAACATGGTACATAAGAGCTATATATCATCTCCCACCCTTATTAGAAATATCATACCTAGAACCATTATTTATATCCTATTGAAAATCAAACATAATAAAGGGTCATTCTAGATGCTCATTAATGGTAGATTAGGGAGATATCAGTGATCATTTATGAATTACAATAGAATAAATATATGGTAATATGATATTAACTTTTAAAAAACATACATAGAAATTTATAGATCATAATCATGTGTTATACCATAATTCATGGCATTTCAAAATACATAAATCAAAAAAAAATCAGATAACATGTGCCATGAGAGTATAACACCAGCATAAGATTGTGTCATTAAAGGGTGTAATTATGTGTTTAATAATCATAATCGTAGAAATATTAGGTAACATATACCCACCAATACATTCATAACATATTAGTATTGTTCAATCCATCTATGTACCAACTTTATTTCTAAGATAAACTCTTAAGTACCATTATTGGGGATGGGATAATAACCGACATACAATCTTTTTTTGGGATGACCTCATGTGTACCCTTTGAGGTTATAAAAAAACTCTAAATAATTAATTTTAGTGTTATAAAAAACACCAAAAGTTTAATATCCTGCGATTTTAAAAGGAATTACTATGTTGGATGGTGTACAAGATACAGAATCCTATGCTTAAAAAATGACTAAATATTATAATTTGAATTTGACCAGTATATCCTAGTAGTTAAATTCATAAAAATTAATAGAATTAACTGAATTATTAAATATATATTATAGTAATTTTCATTGATAATTTATTATGTATTTTTTTATTATTACTACATTTTAGTAGTCATTTTATTGACCATAAACATATTTTCTTCAAATAATCATTTTATAGGTTTATTTGTACAAATAATATAATTAAATTATATAACTTTTAGAAAGTTTATTACATAAAATTTACTTTATTTTTTCTATCATAAAATAAAATTTTACCTATGGTGAAATTTTGATATTTTTATAAACAAATTTATTTTTCATTGAATTGTAAAATTTACTGATTTTTATTAAAAAGTAAATTCTAAACAAAATATTTAAAAGTAACATTATTTTTTTATTATTTTTAAAAATGAATTTGTCTTATTTTATTTATAATAATCAAAATATGGTTTATAAAATGGATTTCATTCAAGAATTTAGTATAAAAACATTATAAATTTAAAAGGAGTATTTTACCAAAAAAAGTTCTTTATTGGGTTTTTCACATTTTTATTTGAAATTGAATTCAGAAACATTTATTATTTTAAATTTGAATGATTTATTCTGTATTTTGATTTATAAGGCCCACATTTTGTAAATAGTTTTAGGTTTTTGGCCTTAAATTGAATTTATTATATCATTTTTGAACTAGAATTCACGTTCAAGGATATTCTCAGTTTAGTGTTTTAGAGAATTAGGAAAATTCCTTTATAAAGATAAAATATTTATTTAAAATAAAAATTATGTGTGTCCCCTATAAATCGAAAAAATAATTGGAATACAACAAAAAATTATCAAATTTCATTTCACACACAACATTACCATCAGAAAATCAATGTAAAAAAGTTTAACCTAATGAATGATATTTTAGTTATGAAATAGGTTACTAAAAGGCATTTGAAAACAAAATACCCATAAAATATAAAATGGGGATTATTTTTATTTCTTAGAAAATGATTTTTTATAGACGATGTTAACTAGAAAACAATTGTCATTGTGGAAGATAATTTCATTTCACCGTATACGTTAAGAAAATTAAAAAAATATTTGAAATAATGTAAAATGTTCTATATAGAAAACATAAAAATATTCTTTTTTGAAATCCATTAAAAGAAATTAAAAATATTAATAAAAATTCATATATAATAATTTTATATCCACAAATAAATTTTAAAATTATATCATGAATACTAAATTGTAGATATAGTTTTTATAATTAAATCTTTAATCATTAAAGCTTTATCATGTGAATTTAAACATTTAAATAAAAATTTCCATGAAATAAAATATTTATAGAATTAATAAATTAAAATAGTACAGAACAATTATGGATACTAAATGTCATAGAAGCATTATATACACCTTAAAAAAGTATAATGGTACATATTGTCATTAAATTTCTTAATTAAAGAAGATTGAGATGAAATATTTTACCATGAGTCTGAATCATCATGTGAAATCATTATATTCAGAAATAATAAACATAATTTAATTTTTTAAAGTATTCATAAACTTTAAAATTTTTATAATTCCTTTTTTATAATTTATTATCTTTTTATAAAAATTATATAATTATTTATGTTCATGTTGAATGTTTTGACGATATTCAGAACATGAGTCCAAAATGAAATTGGAAAGTCCAATATGGTCAAATAGGCCATTATTCCTTCATTATCAGAATAATATTCATGAAATAATAATTATGATTATAAATCAATCTAACCTTTAAATCCATTCATTAAATATGGTTATAAAAAATGAACTATGTTACAATCATCGAGACGGAAAGTCGTACATACGTATTGTAAAATATTTATTTTTCAACGGTCAATATATAAAGAATGAAATTATTGTTTTATCATCACATAGTGACCATAATAATATTAATATAATTTAAATAATTTAAATATACTAATATAAATCATTAATTTGATGTGTTTATTCAAAATAAATCACCCCACTTCGTAGAAGTGATAGTTCACACATACGCACAAATGATGTTGTTGACCTCACCTGTTTTGATGATCCAAATCTTCTATTCATATGTTTTGACAATCCCAATTATGTGTTCATATATTATGATATTCTCAATTACTGTTGATCTACACTTTAATTCTTTCAAATCGATGATCAAGTTAATAATAACGTTATAATAATTTCTGATTTATGTTAATCTCGATTATCCATGTTTATATAAGTTTTGAAATGATTCTAAGTGAATTAGATGTGTTTTTCATAAGACAGTCAAGTGTATCACTGACCTGAACAGAGCTACTGATAGCCAGAGCTACCGATGCACAGAGCTACCGATGCACAAGAGCTACCGATAGCCAGAGCTACTGATAGCCAGAGCTACCGATGCACAGAGCTACCGATGCACAGAGCTACTGATGCACAATAGCTACTGATAGCCAGAGCTACCGATAACCAGAGCTACCGATGCATAGAGCTACCAACAGCTAAGAGCAACTGATGGAACTAAGTTCATCGAGCTACCGATAAGATCTACCGATAAGAGCTACCGATAAGAGCTACCGATAAGAGCTTCCGATAAAAGCTACTGATAAGAGCCACCATTAAGAGTTTGAAAAGCTACCGATGGACGATCCGATGGACGATCCTAGACAGAGTCAACCGTACACGTCTACAAACAAACGGCTACCTTTAATGAACTGCGGAGTCAAATCCTATATCTTCGACACTATTTGTTTATTACACTAATAGCTACATTTGTTACTTTTGATGCATTTAATGATATTAAATGATTTATGTTGCCATTTCTGGAAACCGTACCAAGTACTATTGAAAATCATATAATCATTCCTTCTTCTCAGAAAAAGAAAAAAAGGCATAAAAGACATCGTGTATGTATCCGTGAAAGTGAGTGAGACAAGAGACTTGGAGAGATCGAGAACACAGAACACACTTGCGATCAAGCTCAAAACATCCCAAGAACAACTGGAGAACTAGCACTCACAAGCCTACTACTACCAGACTCTAGAACACAGAGCATACATCGAGAAATCTATGCTAAAGAGGAACTACACAGAACACTTCATTTCTTGAGCCGATAACTAAGCAGAACCTGGAAGCACTGAAAGAAGAAACGATACTCTGTTTTTCAGAAAAATACTAGAGAAGGACTCAGAACCATTTCTGATCAAATCCAAAGGAGTCCAGAGCTGCACTGCAATCACCAGATCCATTCTAAACTCTATATCTTTCTCTAAGTGATTTAGTATTTGCATTATGAGAAGTGTGTGTAGCCTGTTAATTATTACACACACGCTGTCTCCTGAACCTTAACAGGAGGATTTGTAAATCCTCACTCACAATATTTACATCCTTTATTTCTCACTGTGGATAGTGGTAGAGGTCTAGTGTGACCTGGACAGCTTTGAGCTGTTGTTTGTTATCCCACGTATAACTCTGGTAGAGCTCTCCTGACCTGAACAGTGTGATCACTATTGTTATCCCAGATCCAGGGTGTGGATCACTTTATATAAATTTTGAGCGGACAAAGTCTCGCCTTGAGACTGAACCTCTTGGTTGACTCTTGTTTTTTTATTTAAAATCTATATCCATACTATATACATTTATTTCATATTCCGTTGCTATTACTTTGAAATATAATTTATCTTCAAAGCTACTTTGATAGTTAAACTCGAAAGTGTTTATATTTATTATAAACCAATAAGTTAGTTTCAAAAGTTAATCTAATCATAATATTATGTTAACTGAGAATTAATCAATCTTTGAGAAACCAATTGAACCTTTATAATCTTTATAAATTCACTACAGTTTAATTTGTTTTTGAAAATGGGGGATTTTAATAGAAATTGTTTTTAACAGAAATTTTAATTGGAACTCAATTCACCCCCCCTCTTGAGTGTCCACTCCAACCAACATTTGGTATCAGAGGATTGTGTGTTTTGCAAAATTATTATTTACTCTCTGCTTTTCAACTGTGATTTTAGTTATATTTTAAAAGCTCTTAAAATATCTGTTATTTTTAATCTCTTTAAATTTTGTTTATAATGGATAATGGACTTGAGGGTGCTGCTACTAACCGGACACCTTTCTTTAATGGAAATAACTATGATTAGTGGAAACATAAAATGAAAATTCATCTAGAAATCATAAGTTTTGATATTTGGACTGCTATTGAATCTGAATACCAAATTCCCACTACTGATAGATCTATATGGGATGAACCTACAAAGACGAATTACAATAATAATTGTAAAGCTATGAATGATCTGTACTGTGCTCTAGGAGATGAAGAATTCAACAGAATTTCTGCTTGCAAAACTGCTTTTGAAATTTGGGATACCTTGGATGTTTCTCATGAAGGAACAAATAATGTTAAAGAAATGAGATTGAACACTTATACTATTAATTATGATAATATTAAAATGAAGTCTGATGAACCTATTTTTGACATGTATCTCAGGTTTAATGAGATATTCAACACGATGAATTCACTCGGAAAAGTTGTTCCACCAAAGGAACAAATTATGATAATCTTGAGATGTCTACCAGACTGATGGAGAGGCACATCTCTCTCAATTAGAGAATCATGTGACATTGCTGCTCTACCTTTCAAAGAACTTATTGGAAAATTGATGATGTATGAAGAAGAGCTCAAGGTAAACAAAGAGGAAGATGATGAACCGAAAAGAAAATCTATAGCTTTCAAGTCTACTACTTTGAAGAGTAAGGAGAAGGAGAAAATACAAATGGAGGATGAGAGTTCAACAAGTGAAAACTCAGAGTATGACAGTGATGAAGAAATGGATCAGATAGACACGAGATTCAAGAAGTTTTATAGGAAAAAGAAATTCTTTAGGAAAACAAATTACAAAGGAAAGTATGATCAACAAGGAAAATGGAAAAAGGATTGGAAGAAAGATGGCTGGACTGATGAAGTTGTATGCTACGAATGCAAGCGAAAAGTACATATCAAAGCAGACTGTCCAAAGTTAAAATTCAAAAATAAATATGATTACAAAGACAAGAAGTATAAGAAAGCCATGAATCCTACCTGTAGTGCTTCAGAAGACAGCACTAGTGAAGCTGAATCTTCGGACTCTGAAAGGAATCGAGCCAACATGTGTTTCATGACAAATTCTTCTCAGGAGACCTGCTTGAAGAGCTGTCACAAGAAGATATGGTATTTAGACAGTGGGTGCTCAAGACACATGACTGTAGATTATTCTTTCTTCAAGAGCTTAATAAAGGTTGATGGAGGTCATGTCACCTTTGGTGACAACTGTAAAAGAAAAATCATCGTCCTAGGCCAGATTGGTAACACTGACTCAGTATTAATTTCTAATGTTTTATTCGTTGATGGACTTAAATATAACTTGCTTAGTATATCTCAATTATGTGATGATGGATTCAATGTCAAGTTTGAAAATGATTCCTGTGATTTTTTTAACTCCAAAAATGATTTAGTATTTTCTGCTCTAAGGAATGAAAATGTTCATGCTGTTGATTTAAATTCTTTAGCTGAAAAAAATATTCCTTGTTTGAATTATTTTCATAAAGAATCATGGCTATGGCACAGAAGATTAAGACACTACAACTTTCACTCACTTAGAAAACTGTCTAGGAAAAACTTAGTTAGAGACTTACCTAAATTAGAATTCCCAAATGAGAAAGTGTGTAATCCCTGTCAAAAGGGAAAAAAACACAAAGTTTATTTTAAATCGAAGAAAGAAGTCTCAACCACTTGAGTTGGTTCACATGGATTTGTTTGGACCATCAAGAGTTTCTAGTTTAAATGGGAAGCACTATGTCTATGTTCTAGTAGATGACTTCTCTAGATATACATGGGTATATTTCTTTGCTCACAAAAGTGAAGCTTATTCTTCCTTTGTTAAATACTCCAAGTCTGCAGAAAATCTTAGTGGGCTCAAAATTAAGACCCTGAGAAGTGATCATGGCCGTGAGTTTGAAAATCAAGACTTTGAATCTTATTTCTTACACAATGGCTACACTCATAACTTTTCAGCTCCTAGGAATCCTCATCAGAATTGTGTAATAGGAAAGAGAAACCAAACCCTTCAAGAAATAGATAGAACCATGCTCAATGAATATGAACTGTCTATTTACTTTTGGGCTGAAGCTGTAAATACATCTTGTTATGTTATCAATAGAGTCTTGATCAGACCTGTTCTTATGAAAACCCAATATGAGTTATGGAATATTAGGAAGCCTAAGGTTAATTACATCAGTGTTTTTGGTTGAAAAGTCTTTATTCTTAACACAAAGGATAATCTGGACAAGTTTTCTTCTAAAAGTGATGAAGGAATTTTTCTGGGTTACTCTACTTCAAGTAAAGCTTATAGAGTGTTTAATAAGAAATCCAAATGTGTGGAAGATTCTATTCACATCAAATTCTATGAAACCGATCCACATGAGCCTAAAACCTCTCATGAGAATCTTGAAGATGATTTGTCTATTCTAGACCTTAATGTTAAATCCAAAGAACCTGTTATAAAAACTTCTAGTTCTGGACTTTTTCCAGAATCTGTTTCGGTTGAACCCGAATCTACTGATGCACCTAAAGTGTCTAGTCCTACCTTTACTAGATCAACAAGAATTCTAAAGAATCATCCTTTGGATGCTGTTGTTGGTAATATTCATATAGGAACACAGACTAGAGCTTCTCTATGAAATCAGGTTGAACTTCAAGCTTTTCTCTCCCAGCTAGAACCCAAAAATATTAATGATGCTATCGTTGATGAATTCTGGGTGATGGATCAGCAAGAAGAGTTAAATAAATTTGAAAGAAACAAATTCTGGGAATTAGTTGACAGACCTAAGGACACACTAACAATATGCACTAAATGGGTTTTTAGAAATAAAGTTAATGAATCAGGAAACATAGTTAGAAACAAACCTAGGCTAGTTGCACAAGGATATAGTCAAGAAGAAGGCATAGACTATGAGGAGACATTTTCACCTGTATCTAGACTAGAATCCATTAGTATTTTACTTGCATATGATGCACATCTAAATTTCAAGTTATATCAAATGGATGTCAAAAGTGCATTTCTAAATGGTTTTATAATTGAAGATGTTTTTGTAGAACAACCTCCTGGATTTACAAACCCCCATTTTCCAAATCAAGTTTTTAAACATTCTAAAGCTTTATATGGCTTAAAACAAGCTCCAAGAGCTTGGTATGATAGACTCAGCAATTTTCTTATTTCAAAAGGTCTTAATAAAGGGATTGTTGATCCGACTCTTTTTATTAAATAAATTTCTAATGATGTTTTAGTTGTACAAATCTATGTTGATGATATTATTTTTTGATCTTCTAATCATTCTTTATGTACTGATTTTTCAAAAAGTATGCAAAATGAATTTGAAATGAGTTTAATGGGAGAACTCAAACACTTTCTTGGATTTCAAGTATTTCAAAATGAAAATGGTATTATTTTGAATCAATGTAAATATACAATGGATCTTTTAAAACGATTTGGTTTGGATAGTATTAAGGAGAGTGAAAATCCTATGAGTACAATCTGTAAATTGGATGCAGATGAAACTGGGAAACCAGTGGATCAAACCAATTATAGGGGTATGATTGGTAGTTTACTTTATCTTACTTCTAGTCGACCAGATATTATGTTCAGTGTATGTATGTGTGCAAGATTTCAAGCTAACCTGAAAGAATCTCATTTTCTTGCTGTTAAACGAATTTTCAAGTATCTCAAACATACTGTTAACCTTGGTTTATTTTATCCAAAAGCACAATCCTTTGAGTTAATGAGTTATTCAGATGTTAACTTTGCTGGTTGCAAATTAGACAGAAAAAGCACATCAGGAACATGTCATTTATTAGGAAAATCCATAGTATCTTGGTGTAGTAAAAAGAAGATTTCTGTAGCTCTATCCACTGCCTATGCAGAGTATATAGCTGCTGGTAGTTACTGTGCACAAATTCTGTGGATGAAACACACTCTCATGGACTATGGATAGGATTTTAAGCATGTTTTGATTAACTGTGACAACACTAGTGAAATAAACATCTCAAAGAATCATGTATCTCACTCAAGAACTAAACACATTGTTGTAAGGCATCATTTTCTGAGAGATCACTATCAAAAGGGTGATATTTCTCTTGAATTTATCGGCACTGACCATCAATTGGATGACATTTTCACAAAACCCTTAAACGTGGATAGGTTATGTTACATTAGGCACGAGCTGGGGATGTTTAATCTTCACCGATAGAAATCTTCAACGATAGAAATCTTCACAGATAGAAATCCTCACAGATAGAAATCCTCACCGATAGAACTCTTCACCGATAGAAATCCTCACTGATAGAAATCCTCACCGATAGAAATCCTCACTGATATAAATCATCACCGATAAAAATCCTCACCGATAGAAATTCTCACCGATAGAAATCCTCACCGATATGAATTCTCGCTGATAGAAATCCTCACCGACAAAGCGCTGTTTTAAATCTTTTGTCTACTATCAAGAATCTGAATTGTTTTTTTCTTATATTCTTTTATTTTATTTTATTTTATTTAACTTATGATTCCTAAATGATAAAACTAAGTCTAAGCCGCTTCTCACTCCACCGAACCCAAAATCTTTTACCTTCGAACCTTAAGACCCGAACCCCCTGCAAACCTGAGATCCCTCGAACCAGCGATGGAAAAAACCAAAATTCCTTTCATCTGAGAAGACGGTGTTGAGCTTAAAGAAAAAAGGCAGAAGTCCGAGCCGGAAGCGAGTAGTGCTGTTAGAACTAGGTCAGGAAGGAGACCAGTAAATCCTTATCTGCAAAATAGAGCTATTGTGATCGAAAAAGAGTTGTGTGTAGACTGGTTGCTTCCCAGCAAGTCATTGGTGCTCAAAGTTCTGGAAGCTCAGAGATGGGTAGACTGATTTTCAAATAACAACGGTCCCTACTACCCAATGTTGGTAAAACAGTATTACGAGTTCGTAAGCTTTGAGAAGTTAGAGAATGAGAACCGAGTATCTTAGTTTGTAAATGGTAAAGTGCTATCTTTTTCATCAGTAGAATGGGCTGATTTCTTAAAAGTTCCTCATGAAGGTGTGTCTGGATATGTATCAAGAGCAATGCTACCTACCAGTGACATTTGTTATCATAAGACCGCGTTGAAAGAACTGACTGGTGATGGAACTCCAAGGCAAGTGGTTGCTGCAGAAATGGATGGAGAGAACAGATTACTGTTCAAGTTTGTTCAAAATGTGTTGGTACCAAGGAGAGGAGACTTTGCTAATTTGAGATATCAAGATATCTATCTCCTACATCTTTTGAGACATGATGTCAAAGTCAATTTTTGTAGATTGGTGATGAATCAAATGGAAGATATGACAAGGCTGGAATCAAAGTCTAATGCCCTATTCTTTGCTAAGCTGATTTCTGTAATGATCAAGGTGAAAGGGATAGATGAGTCTCAAGATGAGACAGTTTTAGTGAAGAACAACTTTTGTATCACTACTACAGTTTGCAAATATATGATGATTAATTGGAATCCGTGGAGAGGAGAATGGGTCAATGATGACCAAAAGGTATATGATAAATTTAATCATGTGGATTATCCTTCAAGGCAAAAGAATAAAAGAGATCCAGGTCTAGGACCTGATGAAGAGGAACTTGAGTACAGTGATGAGTCAGAAGAAGAAGAAGAAGAAGAGGAAGAAACTCCTATGGATGAGGGAGGAGATCCTGACTTGCCTCCAAGCCCTGTTGATGAAATATTGTCTTTAGAAAAGGATGTGCTAGCAGAAGTGGAGACACCTGCTAATGAGGAAGACCAGTCATTCTCTGAGCATGTAGATGAAGAAAATAATGTCTCTGAATTATCTGATTCTGCTGAATTAAGTCTGAGTCCAGTTATTGGAAGCTCAGTTGTACCTTTTATGGATTAAGAAAGAGAAAGAGGAGAAGCTGTACCAATTCCAGAAAATCATCTTGTTGCTGCAGAGATGGAAGTTGTTGTGGAAGATTCTGATGAATATAGACCAGCAGAGAATGTAGTTGCTATATATAAGAATTCACCCATCGAGGGGGAGAATCACACCAAGTTTGGAAATGTTACAGTGACTATCGAGTCTGAAGACTGGGTAAAAGACCCAGGTTTTATAGTCTTTGGTTTAGATTATCCTGATTCGGATAATGAAGTATCTTTGAATAGACCGAAGATCAGCTATGACATCAATCCTGAGTTATTACCTGCTGATGTGGTCCGAGTACATGATTTAGATGTGCTGAAAGAAAATCTAAAAGTCAGTTTTGTAGAAGAAGTAAAGACAATGGAATGTTTTTTATTATCCTCGATTCAATCAGTCATGGCTGACTTTGTAGTCAGTTTAGCTTCTGAAAGAGTATCTACTACAGTCGCTCCTACTGATTTTCTGACAATGTATGACCTCGAATCCCTAAAGAATGAGCTGAAGGAATCCTTCAGTACCTCTGTTACTGAGATGAAGCACTATTTTGGTGAAGAAATGAAGTTGTTAGAAAGGTCTTTTGAGCTTTATCTTGGTTTCAATCTATCTACTTTTGTGGGTGAGCTAATGGAAGAAGTCAAGGAGTGCCACATTCAATCTTCTAGGCTAGAAGAAGATCTTGAAGCTCTACGGATATCTGTTGTTGCCTTAGACTCTTTCATGAGTTCAAAATCTCATGCTGATAATGATTTAGCCTATGTGAAGAGTGTTGTAAGTCAGCTGGTCTCGGTGTTTGAAGCTTTCAAAACATCTGTGAAGGATCATGTCAAAAATCAGGACTCTCAAAAGCAAAATCTGATTAGTGGGTTGACCACAAGATTCAAAGAAACTGTATCCTTCTCTGTTGGTCCTCTAGTTCCAAAACCTGCAATTGATCTGAATCAATTTCGTGCTCTGATGAAGGAGGAGCTTGGTTCTATTTCAACTGGTGGCTCTGTGGACTCATCATATTTATGTCGAGTTGTGCTGTCTACCAGGGATTCAGCCAGAGAAATAATGAAAATCGTCCAGGACTACATGAGAGAGGCCTCTGCTTCTTAAGAAGAAATCAAGAATAAGGTGGATAGTTGTTTTGAAAATGTTTATACCAAGCAACAACTGACCAACCATTTCAAACTTCTGCTTGAGAATCTAAAGTTACCTCTAGTGACTCAGGCCTTCAGAGAGTAGGTTAGTAAGCTCAGGGAGCTTACTCCAGCTTTGGATACATTCATTGAAAATAGAGATGATTTTGTGTCTGCAATGGAGAGAGGAGGAAGCATTATAATGGATTTCAGAAACCTGTTGCTGCCCTTCCTGCATGTGGATGCCAGACCGGTCATTGTACCTCCTACTTTGTCTGCCTTTGCCTCTACTGCGTCTCCAGTTCAGCTGACTCCTGCTCAAGCCATAAGAAGTCTCACACCTATGATCACTCAAAGGACTTCCCAATACAGGCCTGGCACTGTATCAGTTGCTCAGCCTCCTCTGATCATTTTTGGAATTCCAAAGTCCTCCACAGTATCCTCCACTCCTGAATTCTCTTCTGATCCCAAGGCAAAATCTCACATTGAAGATGTGGATTGATAAAGTGGCAAGGTTGTTTGATAGGAATCATTTTGTTTTTTTTCTATTCTGTTTATGTAATTTTTTGTCTGATCTAATACGAATTCATTTCATTCCACTATCTCAGTTTCTCAGTTTTCTATGTTTGGTTTCCCACTTTCTGATTATCACAAAGGGGGAGAAATATTCTCAAAATAAAAACAAAAGGGGAGAAATATAAAAGGAGAAATATAAAAGGGGAGAAATATGATCAAAGGAGGAGACTTTGATACTATTTCTTACATTTCCTTCTTTGGTACTAATTCATTCAAACCTTATCTCTGATACTATTGTATTTAATTCTACCTATGATAATTTTTGATCAATATCATTCTATTACTATTTCCTCTTTCCTCTGATACTGTTTTCTTTGAGAAAATTGAACATTAATGTTTTACTATCTAATACTATATTCTCAATATCTTAAAATGGCCATATCATAAGTTGTGATTATCAAAAAGGGGGAGATTTTTGACCTCACCTGTTTTGATAATCCCAATCATGTATTCATATGTTTTGACAATCCCAATTATGTGTTCATATATTATTATATTCTCAATTACTGTTGATCTACACTTTAATTCTTTCAAATCGATGATCAAGTTAATAATAATGTTAAAATAATTTCTGATTTATGTTAATCTCGATTATCCATGTTTATATAAGTTTTGAAATGATTCTAAGTGAATTAGATGTGTTTTTCATAAGACAGTCAAGTGTATCACTGACCTGAACAGAGCTACCGATAGCCAGAGCTACCGATGCATAGAGCTACCGATGCACAAGAGCTACCGATTGCCAGAGCTACCGATAGCCAGAGCTACCGATGCACAGAGCTACCGATGTACAGAGCTACCGATGCACAAGAGCTACCGATAGCTAGAGCTACCGATAACCAAAGCTACCGATGCATAGAGCTACCGATAGCTAAGAGCAACCAATGGAACTAAGTTCATCGAGCTACCGATAAGAGTTACTGATAAGAGCTATCGATAAGATCTACCGATAAGAGATACCGATAAAAGATACCGATAAGAGCCACCGATAAGAGTTTGAAGAGCTACCGATGGACGATCCAATGGACGATCCTAGACAGAGTCAACCGTACACATCTACAAACAAACATCTACCTTTAATGAACTGCAGAGTCAAATCCTATATCATCGACACTATTTTTTTATTACACTAACGGCTACATTTGATACTTTTGATGCATTTAATGTTATTAAATGATTTATGTTTCCATTTCAGGGAACCGTACCATGTACGATTGAAAAGCATATAATCATTCCTTCTTCTCAGAAAAATAAAAAAAGGAATAAAAAACATCGTGTATGTATTAGTGAAAGTGAGTGAGAAAAGAGACTTGAAGTGATCGAGCACATTGAACACACTTGCGATCATGGTCAAAACGTGCCAAGAACAACTGGAGAACTTGCACTCACAAGACTACTACTACCAGAATCTAGAACATAGAGCATACATCGAGCAATCTATGATAAAGAAGAACTACACAGAACACTTCATTTTCTGAGCCGATAACCAAGCTGAACCCGGAAGCACTGAAAGAAGAAACGATATTTTGTTTTTCCGACAAATACCAGATAAGGACTCAGAACCATTTCTGATCAAATCCAATGGAGTCCTGAGCTACACTGCAACCACCAGAGCCATTCTAAACTCTATATCTTGCTCTAAGGGATTTAGTATTTTCATTACGAGCAGTGTGTGTAGACTGTTAATTATTACACACACACTGTCTCCTGAACCTTAACTGGAGGGTTTTTAAATCCTCACTAACAATCTTTACATCCTTTATTTCCCATTGTGGATAGTGGTAGAGGTTGAGTGTGACCTGGACAGCTTTGAGTTGTAGTTTGTTATCCCACGTATAATTATGGTAGAGGTCTCTTGACCTGAATAGTGTGATCACTGTTGTTAACCCAGATCCAGGGTGTGGATCACTTTATATAAATTTTGAGAGGACTAAGTCTCGGCTTGAGACTGAACCTCTTGGTTAACTATTGTGTTTTTTGTTAAAATCTATATCCATACTATATACATTTATTTCATATTCCGCTGCTATTACTTTGAAATATAATTTATCTTCAATGCTACTTTGATAGTTAAACTCGCAAGTGTTTATAGTTATTATAAACCAGTATGTTAGTTTCAAAATTTTATCTAATCATAAGATTAAGTTAACTGAGAATTAATCAATCTTTGAGAAACTAATTGAACCTTTATAATCTGTATAAATTCACTATAGTTTAATTTGTTTTTGAAATTGGGGGATTTTAATAGAAATTGTTTTTAGCAGAAATTTTAATTGGAACTTAATTCACCCCCCTCTTGAGTGTCCACTCCGACCAACAGATGTTATAATTTTCATGTGCATGGAAGTGTAATATTGTAAATGATATATTATATTTTTGTAATGATAAATATTTAATTAATATATAATATAATCATTAATTGCATTATTATAAATAGTCTTGATATACAGTGATGAATAACTAGTAATACCAGTTCGTTGAGGTGATAGTTCACATGTACTCATAAACCATTAATTATTTTTCCATTTGATAGATAAATTATGTAAATATTAGTGATTACATTAACATAAACACATATAATTATATTTTTTATACTAGATTTATTATTTATTCATGGTTTATAAATAATTTAAGGATGTAAAATAATTTAAAAAACAATGACGCTAAACTAAAAAAGATTTATTATCTTCGGACAGTCTCCTTTGATTAACACCTTAACATAGCTAATGAGGTTGTTATTTCTAAAATTATAGCTATATAATTTTGGGAGGTATTATAGTAAGGCATATTATTATATTTTTTCAAAATAATATATTTTTTAGGAATTAAAAAATAGAAGAACGGGTTCCCTTTGATATGAGAGGGGAGGGGCGCTCTTGGAAATCATAAAAATATTAAATTAATATAAAAAAATTTTATAATCCAAATAGATCCAAACATATTAATTTTTAGGTAGAATTTTTTTAGTTATAAATAACTTCAAAAAAATAATTGATATATTATGACTATTTTTTAATCCTTATCATTTTTAACACATATTAATTCTTACTATGATATCATGTAATTTATTCTTTTGAGTGTTAATATAATTAGTATAAAATTAAAAATGACCAAAAAATGAGGCATTAATGAAATTTATAGATTTTACCCTCATAATTTTGATGATTTTTTTGAATTTTTAATTATTAAATGAAATATTATTTATTTTAAAATATTAGTAATGAAAATATAAACAATATTCATTATTTGACTTCATAAAAATATCATAATAATTTGATATCTTCAAAAAAACTGTGCTAAACAATCCTTAAAATTAAAAATAAATAAAAAAATTTTTTTATGAAAAATTGGCTTCAAATTATATTTATTTTAAAATTATTATTATCATTTATTTGATTCTTTCATTAATCAAACAATTACTACATCATCGGTGTTCCAACATTTAATTTAGGTATTTATTTTCTAAAAACTATATATATATTTCCATGATTTAGATCATTTTATTTTTAAAAATAAAAATTATATATGAAAATTTCTCTTTTATAAACCCGTGATAATAGTATTTCTCTTGTTAAAAACAAAAGAATGAGAAAACAGAATTTCCATTAAATATTTTTATAAATGATATATTATCAATCAAAAGGCCATAAATATTCTCATAATCTAAACTTTAATTAATATGGATGAAACATAACTATCAAATAACATTAGTACATGTGTTAGGTAATTTTAAAATATTTATAATATTATTTTAAATCTTAAATGACTGAATTTCCATTAACCGATGTAATAAAAATAATAAAGTTCATTTTCCTAATGTAAAAAAACAAAATGAACCTATGTAAAAAAATTTAACCCAATAGTTTCAATTATTTAATCCATATTTTTAAAAATAATGATGCACTATGTTCATTAGTTAATCTCATTGGTGGAACTAGAAAAATGGGTTTTTAAAAGTAAAAAACATCAAAAGATTGAAATTTTTTTATATCCAATATCAATGTGAAATTTATTCTTATGATCTAACATGGATTATATGATAAAAAATAACCCAATTATACTTTAAGATGAATTTTAAATATAATTTATTACTAAAAATTATTTAGATGAATAAGATGTTGTCATTTAAAATGTAGTATTTTTTCATTATTCATCAAAACATGAAACTTATTAGAAAAATACTAAAAATTAATAAATAGTAAATTTTGATAATCCTATATCAAAGATGAATTTTATTTTTTAAAATATAATTAATTAATGTTTCAACACTATATTTCAAATAGATTTTCTATTAAAAGGATAAAAAATTACCTTTTAGAATAATACACCTTTTATCCATAAAACTGAATTTATTCTTATATAATATCTAGAAAACATATAAGATAAATTTTAATAATTATATTGAATATTACATATTTATATATATCATTAACACAATCAATCAAGAGAGGTTTTATTATTTTATAAACACACTTGTTTGCATTTAAATAGTTTTATTGAAATACATTCCTTTTTTTTTGAAAAAGTTTTTTAAATTTATTAGTCACAAACTAATTAATTATATATAAATGTATAAATATTATTTCTAAAATTCATTTAATATTGTTCATACCCACTATTCTAAATACTATATTATAATGATAACATGTAAATAATAAAATTTAGATACTCACATAAGACTGATGTGGCCTATCATATATGATATCAAACAGAGTATTTATTTATTTTAAATTAAAATGTCATGATAGGTCTGTTTTATTTTTTTGAAATATGAATAGAAAAATTGGTTACTTTTTTTACCTCAGTAAAGAGTACATTAGGTAATTTGGGTAAAAAATAA
Organism: Viscum album; assembly: GCA_963277665.1. Taxonomy (NCBI): domain Eukaryota; kingdom Viridiplantae; phylum Streptophyta; class Magnoliopsida; order Santalales; family Viscaceae; genus Viscum; species Viscum album. Next base: position 163,211,747 of record OY728165.1, on the reverse strand, counting down.
TAGGACAAGAACAATAAAATGACATTAACTCTTGAAAAAATATTATTTTATGGTGTTAATTAGATACTTAAATCCTATGGTTAAATATTTACATTCACAAGGAATACCTATCCAAAAAGATGACATATATATTATTTGAATCCATGAAGATCACAAAATATCATTTCCTTTGACTTAAATATACCTAATGTGTCTACATTAAGAAAAAACTAGTTTATGAATGGATATAAAAGATTATATTGAGAGTTATTGAGTTAGTTTTTTGATATTAGTTTATTTTAATTTTTCATATGTGAAATAATTACCTTCAATTCTTATGTAACACTAATGTAGTGCTTGTGAAATAAGATGAAAAATCAATAAAATGATTTTAATTATAATGATAAGAAATATTAAATGACCAAAACCCTTGAATGTATATTATTATTTTATTATATATTGACTATATTCATTCATGTATCAAATTAATGACCCTTAAGATCCACTTGAATAAGATTATGATCTTTATATTTTTTAATTAAATGAAAAGTCAAGCATTCCACACACAGTTTTAATAAGTATAATATTATTGATATAGTCTTAAATAGAATATATTTTTGAAATTAAATTTCGATCATATATATATAATATTTTCCTCCATCGTGGTAATTTATTTAAAATGTTTACTATTTAAATATTTATCTTAAATAATTACACAACGATGATGTATTAATTATTCAACTAATGAAAAATTCTGTTAAATGATATTAAAAATATGAGAAGAAGTATAATTTTAATTAATTAATATGATAAATGAATTTAATATGTGATTATGATATATTATACGTGTATTAAATGATATTTTGTTTTAATTTTATTAAATTCAATATAATGAATAGTATCGAAATTAACACGATGATATTTTATGAAAATATTATTTTATTAAATTATTAAAAAACATAAAAAAATATTAAAATATATATAACTATTACTTTACCCATGAAAATGCACGGGACTATTCAATTTTCATTCAAATCATCCAGTTTTGTGTCATTATAATAAATTGCATTGTCATTGTATTTCATATAATGTTTAGAATAAAATGATGATAATGAATTTATTAGGTTACCCGTGATTGAAGGAAATGAAGTAAAGACTAATTGTGATGGAGATAAGACATGATGGAATAGAAGAGGTAGAGATAAGAGAGATGGATGAAACTGAAGGTGGAGGTGAGGGCGAAGGTAGAGGAAAGAGGTGAGATTGTGATAAATGATGGAAGGAAACCTAGAGAGTTTTAAGGTATCTAGATTTTGACTGGATTAGATGGGCTTGTGAAGATGTTGGGATGAGGATTAGTAGGAAACATGGTTGCATTCATTGTGGTGTCTTTAAAAGATAATATAATTGATAGTTCATCTTTTTAACCTAATCATCATAAATAAATTTCACTTTATGATAAAAAATATTATCACACTCCCTTGATTTAATTTCATAGGATATTTTAACAATAGTAATATATATATATATATATATATGTTGTTATGTCTATAAGAATACCAAAATATTCCAATTATAAGATTATTAGTTGGTACTGGAATCATGGTATCATCCATGAAAACAAATCTATACAGTAGAATAAATAAATAATATGAATAACTCATGAGTTCTTCTCCATGAATATTTATGAGCCTTTGGTGTATTTCGAACCTATGATGGTGGAAATTATAGATTATTTTGATCAGTTCTATCTATCATAGAATCATCTAAAATATATATGTAATAAGAAATAAAATTGATGAATGGTTCATACATAAGGAATATTTCGCCAAAACGTATCAATCATACAATGGATTTCATGGTCACAAACATCCGCTCGAATTCCCCCACGAACATGCTAAATCCAACAAACAACAAAATAAATAAATTCTTTTAATTTGGAAACCATTGTGACAAATAAATTATTCCATATCAAGAGATTCCAAACAAAGTTACGTTTGGACAACTGAAACAATTCTAAATAAAAAGATTATACATTTAAATGTTAGTTCTCTCATAGGGTCGAGATAAGAGAGAATGGAATGAACCTCATCATAGGAGAAATAAATTGTAGTGAGACCTCCCTGTCGATACTTCATAGGCTCAATGTGCAAAGGCATGGACTCTCTATGAGTATGCCACCAATTCTTTCTCCCGACAACAATGTCTACACTTTATGAAAATGGTATTGTCAATAAAAATTAATGTACCTCCATGAATTCATGAACTAATTTCCATAAAATCCACTTCAATGATAAGTAGTGTTTTAACAGACTATTTCATATCAATAGAATAGTAACTACTGGTGGTTCAATAAAATATAAGTAAAATTCAGGTTAAAGAGTTCAGTTATAGAAAGAGAGAAGAGGGTACCTTGTGTAATTATATGGAAAAATTGGAAACCAACAATTTGTTTGATTCAACATCCATTTTATAAAGTATTACAACTTCAAGCCCAATATTAAGAATGGAGGGGGCTTGAATAATCATTCCACAAAATGTTTTAGGTCCACCATCCATGGCCGCAAGTTGTGGAACTGAAAGATCAAATCTTAAAGATCTGAATGTTGCTTCAAAAAATGATTCGGTGAATAGTATAATCAAGGCCACCAACTAATTCATCGACAATTGAAAAATAAAAGGTCACCAGACATGACCCCAACAACATGTTCAACCATATCAATTCCACCAAGCTATAGAGTACCCTGCAAAAAAACTTAAAACAGTTGATGCTTTATGTCATAATTTTTTGTTACAAGTATTGCAAATATATGATCATCCAACTGAAAAATAAAGATTTAAACTTTATATGGATTACATGAAATATAGTCTGAAATAATCTATGAGATAAAACTTATTCAAAAAATGTACAGATTACATGATACACGTGATTGTAAAAAATTAAAATATTATGCAGATAATGCCACAAATCTATTTGTCATAAAATGATAAAATGTTAAGAATCTATAACTTATAGATTTCAAAAATCATAAACATGTTTTTCAATAGAAAGCAGTTTGGGATTTCCAAGATGCAACTTTTTTTGAACCATCACTTTACCATTCCTAAAAATGTTATTTGATTCAAACCCATATCCTCACACCAACTAAATCCAAACAAAGGAATCCCGACGAATGATCAAATCCCATTAAGTAGACATATGAGAACAAATGAATCACAAAAATACATTATACAAGATCTTTAGTTGGTAAGGGTGATATAATCTATTGGTTCTACAACTGGTAAATGATTTATATCATATTCCCCCATAGTAACACACATAGATTCTGTTTTAGGGATGCCTAAACCTATCCCACACTTATTCAAAAAACTCTAGATAAGAATCAGAGGAGCATATTTGAAAATACTATTCTGAATGATGATATAGATTGTTCTATTTTCACTGGTTCTGCTTCAGGTATTTTCAATGACAGGGATGTTCATATTATCTAGGATGTGACTAATTCTCATGACCTATGGGGCGAGTTCTTAGGTTGAAAAGAGTTTCCAGTAAAATTATTTTTTCTTCTGTGGTGTATTCAGTATAATACCCTGTCTACAGATGATAACGTCCAGGAGAAATTAGAGGTGTGTTTTACACATGCTGCAACTCAGGCCATCTATCTTCCCCATCTACCCAAAATTTCAACATTTTCAAAATCCAATAGTGGGGATTGATGCTCCAACAGGTAACACATTATTTAAGAAAATAATAAAAGATCTATCCAGATCCAATGTTATTTATTCAAAACACTACGCTAAAAAAAAGGGCACAAATCTCCAGCACCATTACTTCTCACCAAGCTCTAATAATAGAAACTCAAACCATGTAGACATCAACATTGATAATTTTTCAAAATATTCAATCTATAATAGAACAATCCATCATTATTCAAGAAATATATCATGAGATAACAATGAAATGATATAGTTAATTTATGGAGTATAACTCGACTTTATTGAACTATTTAACCTATTTTGTACAATATCTGTACAATGACGCATGACATCATATATGCCTTAAAATATGAAAATTTTCCAATCATTACTAAAAAATGTCCAGTATAATTATCAAAAATTCCGAGGCATTGAAACAATACTATTCTCAAAGTAAGATAGTATATTTTAGGAGCTGAACTATCAAAATATTTTTAGAATTTTGTAAATTAGATGACAAACGCACCTGAAGATGTTGTTCCACTATTTTGAGTATCTTCAGTTAGAATCTGGACGGTAGCATCAACACCATCTTTCCACATAAGAAATACTAAATTATCTCCAATGATTTCCTAAATAAGCATGTGGGGAATATAAATTAACATATTTAGTTAATGCTCTAATAAATGACCATCTACTCAATAAAAAATCATGATTCACTACTCAAAATCAATACATGTTTTAAAGGTTTAAAAAACTATTCACTAATCAAATTAAATACATACAATGCTCAATGAGAGTATATGTAGTCTAAAAAATGGATCACTTATCATATTTAATACAATTAAAAGGATCTTATAACTGAAACAAAATAAAATGACCCAATGCTTGAAAATGTACCCCTGCTCCAGTGTTTCATGACGTTGTTCTTCTCCAAAAACAAGTTTAAGTACACCCTGTCACCTTGTAAGAAGGATCGAAACCCGGCATGAATATTGAATATACTGAATATATTGAAAACATAAATTTGTGGTACAAACTATTTCCATAAAATGTTTAAAAAATTACAAATTAATTTAATCAATCTGTATAATTATATATGTGCATACCTATATAAGGTGAGAGAAAAATTTTATGTTATGATAAGTCACTATGAAGACCCACCGGTTTAATGTTCATGTATAGTAATGAATGAAACTGTAATGTTTTGTTACTTTTTTCTTACAATGAAAATTAGTAATAAATAGATAGTTACATAAGTGTGTTCTATGATGTATATAAAGATACTGATTTAATTGTCATTATCAATGACAAACACCCCTTTATAGCTGTTATGTTCAGTTGAACGATGATGGTTTGAAAAATTAAAATTTGTTACATCAAATAGACACACAATAAGATAAATACATAAATAAGCATATGGTAAATCAATATGGTACTCAAGCATTAATATAATATTTCCCCATAACAGTTGTAATACATCTTTTTAGATTAATGAAATATACATTCAAGAAAATATCATGGATGATCCAAATTGTGGTAGAATGATCCGACAGAAATAAATAAATGAATGAATTTTGAAAATACATGGATCAAGTAAATATAACCCCTGAAAATAGAAACCAAAATAAAATTTTCATTATCATATGGATCCCATGACATTTGAAGTAGTGATACATACCCTTAGGGAGTCAAACATCCTTAGAATCCCATAATTGGAACCCAACATCGTTTATTGATGACACTAAAACACATTCAAATCTCAAATTATAAATAAGAATAAAACAGTTCAGCGAACATAGAGTTACAAATGTAAAAAACACCAATAGAATGAAGAAATAATGACTACATAAAAAGTATCAACTCCAATAAATATTGGTATATCTTCAAAATTTTCTCCCGCAATTGAATCTGTATCTCCATAGTAGCTGTTATACTTTTTTTATTCCCTTTCATGCAACAAAAAGTAATATAACATTCAACAGAAAACATGTCAGAAGTAAAAACTAAGTAGGAAATGAAAAAAAAATGAACTAATACAAGTGGATATGTGAAGTTCTTCTGGATAGATACAAACCTGAATCAACAACCATGACTTCTCACTCCTTGGCATCAATATTAAACAAATGAGAAATAAACAACTGAATTCATGTATAGTAATGAATGAAACTGTAATGTTTTGTTACTTTTTTCTTACAATGAAACTCAGTAATAAATAGATAGTTACATAAGTGTGTTCTAAGCTGTCAATAAAGATACTGATTTAATTTCTATTATCAATGAAAAAGACCACTCTATAGCTGTTATGTTCAGATTAACGATGATGGTTTGAAACATTGAAATTTCTTACATCAAATAGACACACATTAAGATAAATACATAAATAAGAATATGGGAAATCAATATAGTACTCAAGAATTAATATAATCTTTCCCCATAACAGTTTTCATACATCTTTTCAGATTAGTGAAACATACATTCAAGAAAATATCGTGGATGATCCAAATTGTGGTTGAATGATCCAACAGAAATAAATAAATAAATAAATATTGAAAATACATGGATCAAGTAAACATAACCCCTGAAAGTAGAAACCAAAACAAATTTTCCATTATCATATGGGTCCAATGACATTTGAAGTAGTGAGACATACCTTTAGGGAGACAAACATCCTTAGAATCCCATAATTGCAACCCAACATCATTCAGTGATGACAGTAAAACACACTCAAAGCTCAAATTATAAATAAGTATAAAATAGTTCAGCAATATTAGAGTTACATAGGTAAAATACACCAATAGATAGAAGAAATTATGACTACATAAAATGTATCAACTCTAATACTTTTTGGAATATCTTCAAAATTTACTACCACAATTGAATATGTATCTCCATAGCAGCTGCTATACTTTTTTTATTCCCTTTCATGCAACAAAACGTAATATAACATTCAACACACAACATGTCAAAAGTAAAAACTAAGTAGGAAATGAAAAAAATATGAACCAATACATGTGGATATGTGAAGATCTTCTGGATAGATACAAACCTGAATCAACAACCATGACTTCTCACTCCATGGCATCAATTTTAAAATAATGTGAAATAAACAACTAAGGAAACCTGAGGAATTACACTAACCAATCAATACTCATCTAGTGGAATGTTTTCTTCAAGGAATTCTCCAAACTTATAACTACACATATAATACATGACAAACTACAAAAAGGGAGCAGTAGTATCATGAGAGGAGGTTATTTAGAAAATGATAACTATTTCAAACTTAATTGTTTATATGTTTGTAAGACAAAATGGTTCAATGATTGTTTTTATGAAGACATTACGATATTTCAATGTTAATAACGAACATGGAGAGTTTTTCTTATAATAAGTATGAGATGTGAAGAAGATTAATTATAATATATAAAGTGAACTATTTTTTCAACAAAAAGAGATGGTGTTATGTTTACATATAAAGAAAGATGTTGTAAGTGAAAAATGTCAGTCTGAAAAAGTAACTTGTAAGGCCAGTAATTTGGAAACAATTTAGTCTATGAATACCTTTTATGATGGCCTATCAAACAAAAATACTGAAATATAATATATTAAAATGATCCATTTGTAAAAAAAATAGGACTTCACTTCAATGAAATTTCAAGAATAGGGAAAACACACAACATTAATTAGTGAACACCTTTCAAATCTACAAAATGAATAAAGAAGAACATGTATAGTTATCAATTTATAAAGAAATAAAATTTCATGAAACTTATTAAAAAATGGAAAACATGGGCTTCCCAAACATGTTTAGCATGTTCAATTTATCATTTAATTTGTTAATTTGAATGTATATTCCGAAAACGAAAAAATTCGTTTAAATATTCAAAATTTAAGAGGCAGTAAGAATACCTGCTACTAATTCTACTTCAACATAAAAAGATATACCCACATGCATGGATGTGACAACCCCCCTCCATCATCCCAATATCAATATCATATTTGCAACTCTGTACCATCAAAAAAAGTATTGATATTAAACATTATATGGTAATAATAAAAGAATATCATGAGAAACATTTACCTGTAGACAGCCCAGGAACATTAGAAGACCGCATAAATATTTGCATCAGATCCAGGAATAATGTACAATGTGTATATGCACATCCTTCCCCTTTAACAGCCACCCCCACATTTTCAAACAACAGGATGATAAATTCAGTAGTAACATAAGAAATATTAATTTCGTAAATAAATTTTAGACCCTTGCCACCACTTTTTATACAATGGTTCAACCAACCATGCAACTTCTAGGAAAAAACTTCTTCAAATAGACTGTAGAAGGTGCATACAAAGAGCTCAAGGTTCATACAACTCATGTAAACATATCAAAACATGTCCCTTTAAATAAAATTCTTATCATTCTAGAAACATTATATCATCAAATACAACAAAACGCCCAAGATCATCATTCTTCATAAAAACATTCAATACTTCCAGCAAAAACAGTCAGTATCAGAAACCTATAGCGTAATAAAAAATGTGAGGCATTCTCCTCCTCCAGCATGAGTGACGTCCAGCATAAAGAAAATTGTGCAGCATGAAGACATGGATTTCCCAGAAATGAAACATTTGAAAACAGCATATTCAAAAAGAAGCGTATTCAAATAAATAGAATGCAGTATGGGAACACATCTTCAAAACAGTTTGAATGAATAACTTGGATGGATATTGAGGAAAATTTATGCAGTGAATATGGATGGAATTGCAACTAAGTAATCTCTAAAACTGAATAAGCATTGTACTGTGATTGCAATGAACCACAGTTATACCAACATCAAAGAAACATATATACATTACACACACAAAAAATACAATGAAATCTCATTATTTAATGGCACATAATGTAGTATGAGGTACCCATTGATATGAAATGTCCTGTAATTTTACTAAAAAACACTTATACCTATATTAACGAATGTATATAGTGTACCGAAATGAATCATTTGAAAATAGAATATTCAAGTAAAAACAATGCTATATGGGAACACATATGCAAATATGTTTGAATGAATACCTACAAATTATATTGACGAATATATATGCAGTGAAGTCAGATGGAATTGAAACTAAATATTATATAAAACTGAATAACAACTGTACTTTGATTTCAATAAACCACACTTATACCAACATAAAAGAAACATATTAAGATTGCACAGAAAATAGAAAATCAAATCTATAAATTGAATGTCAAATTATCCACTAAATGGTACCCTTAAAAAAGTAGTGGAAAGTTAATTACATTAAAAATAAAGAACAAAAGACAAAAATATCCAAAACAGTTACAATGAATACATCATATGGTTATCGAGGAATATTTTTACAGTGTAGATGGAAGTAAGAATGGGAGTAAATATTCTGTAATCCTCACGAAGCACTATCCTGTAATTGCACTAAACCGCAATCATAGCACCATCAGTGAAATAGTTATAAATTACACTGAAAATATACAAGCAAATATGAAATCTGAATATAATGTAATGTTGTAAAAGGTACCCATAAATGGGTTGAATTTGCATACTGATGTGCGAAATGAGACCAATATACACGTGAAAATAACTACTGGAAGATTTCATTCGGACATCGTATTGTAGAATGGAGTAATCTGAACATCTATTCAACGACCGGAGCTCGCATATAGAGAATCTATAACTGGATGAAGCAATACGGAAGGCGTAGCGAAGAGGCTGATTTTTGTTTCATTGACCTTCATCGAAGCCAGCCGGTAGGTCGAAACCGTGATATGTAGATAAGAGTACACAGTGCACCACTCACCAAATGTCGTCGTGAAAGGTGCGGTAGAAAAGCGGTTGTGTGTCAAAGTTATTTGTCGAAGCAGGCCACTACCTCGAAACAGAAAATCAGATCGGAACATCGTCCGGGAAGGAAGACCGGTCTCCGTCGATTGAATCCTTCATAGAACAACATGGGAGTAGGAGGTGATGTGGTCAAAGCCTGAAGTAGCATGAGGTGGAGGAGTCGGTGGCAGAGCAGGCTTAGTAGGTGGAGAAGGCGAAGAGGATTTAAGTGAAGCAGACAACGATGATTGGAAACACGAGCAAGGTGTGGGGAGATCGTCGGGTATGTGGGATCTAATGGGAGAGGTATTGCCGTAAGCTATTGGGAATCAGAGGGAAGGAGGTAAGGGAAGGAGGTAGAAACCCTAGCTGTGGAGGGAATAGAATTCACGGGACAGAGGCGTGGGGAAAAGATCGGGCATATGAGGGTGTATGAAAGAGGGAAATAGGGTTTTGGGTGGTGTGGCTGATGGAGAGAGCGACACGTGTTGGTAAAAAACTTTACTTTAGTAGGTATATATATGTGATTATGATAAGGTTTAAAATTTCATAAACTAAACATTTATTGAAATTTTATGCCATATAATTAAAAAATTAAAATCATTTAATATAAAAAAAATTATGTCGTTGTTAATACCATATATTAAATTTGAAATTATTATAATTTCATACTAGAAACATATAAATATTTATAATACCATATATATCTGAATTATAACACTTCAAATCTTATTTATTAACAATTATTTATTAATATTGTAATTTCTGGTTGTTAACTTTTTTAATTTTAATGCTTTATTTTGTACAATTGTTACATTCATTGTAGTTTTATCATAGTTACATCATCATTATAATGTTAATGGAGATATAAATATAATATTTATTAAATATATATATTCATAGAACCATATATAAATGATCTATATATAGAAAAATGAATAACATAATTTATGGGGATGGTAGTCTATACGTATCGATGAATGATTTTTTCCTTTTCTAATGATAAGAAATAATGATAAATATTTTGTTCATTAACGAATCATTAAAAAATCATAAATATTATATATATTTTTAAAATCCTCTATTTTTAGCATCCATGTGAATAAGTGATTGAAATTGAATCATATCATAATTTGGAAGCGGTAGTCCACATGTATGAAAGAGTAGTACATTCATTTCCAATTTGATGGAAAATTAGTGGAATAAGGATATGTCATCATTATAATAACATATAAATATATATATATATATTAAACTTGATTTTTTATGTTATTATTTATTCAAAAGTGGCGTAAAATTTAGAAGAATTAATAAAACTGAAAGAGGCCGATTAAGATTTATACCTCTAATTTAAGAGAACTTTTTTTATTACACATTATGTCTCTCTATATTATTCATAATATAATTATAGGGGCTCATGAAAGAAGTAATGTAATCAATAATGGGTTTTTATATGTATATATATAAATATGTTTTGATATTTGTGAATAATGGTGGTGATTATTTTCTCTTTTAAAATTCAGGGACATGAAACACTTGGGATTATATAAAATTATTAAATATAATTATTGTATTTATCAATAATAATGGTTCTAAATAGACATGTAATGAGTGAAAAATACTATAGGGTATATATATATTCAACCAATAACAATTAGATATTTTCATGAGGTAATATTACACTTATCCCTTTGATTAAACCCTGGTAAAGTTGTCTAAGAATTTACCTTGGTAAAAAACATTACTATTTTTACTCTTCATTATGAAAAAAATATTCTCCCAATTAAATTATATTAATTATTTTGATTAAAAATATGAAATAAATTGTAAAATATTAAAATTATATAAGTTTTATACCATTATATTAAAATACTTCCCCAAAACGTAATGAAAATGATTTTTAGAAAAATGAATTTTTAAGCATAAAACTGAATTTACATTCATTACATAAATATTAAAAACTGTTAAATAAATGTAACAATATTTTATTTAATATATAATATATATATTTTTTCAAAAAATTATTGAAAATTTGATTATATAATTTATTATTTTTGAAAACATTTCTTACATAAAAATAATTTCATAAAAAATAACTTTTTAAATATTTAATGAATTTAATATAAATTTTAAACCATTAGAAAACAAATGTATTGATTATTACTCATAATATAAATATATATTTCATAAAAAAATATTTTTAATAGTGATCAATTCATTTTTTATATTTTAATTCATAACATTTAGAAAATTATATTTCCTCAAAAAATAGTTCATTCAATAATTAAAATATTTAAATAAAAGAAATTCTTGTTAATATATTTGTATTTTCATGAACCATTATAAATATATTTCATTATGTGTTTACTTTTATTCATACCCAACAATATTATAGTTAGTTTATAAAGGTATTTTATATCATGGTTCATTTAGAGGCCATGTTTCATGTAAACCATGTTTTCAAATACTTCATGTTTATTTATGAAGAAATAAATATTAAATTTTGTGTTATTAAATATTATGTATCAACATTCCATAATTTTTATCATATGTATATCCATTTTTTATTATGATATAGGTTTCTTATATAATGGTATAAAATGTATTTTTTAACCTTATAGTGAATGCATAAGACTTAATCAGGTGATGGGTGTGGAGGAATTATATATCCCTTTGATTATTTTAGAGATATCACGAGACAAAAAATCATGGGTTTTTTTGTATCCCTATACCCATATCAGTATACCATCATGGAATAAATTCATTAACAACATTTCTGATGTATTACATTATATATTCCATCAGTATGAGAACAATAATTATTTCTATCATTATTTTAATTTGTTTTCAAGGATATAACATGATTTCATTTTCATTTTATTAAGGAATTATGTAGATTATCTATTCCTTATATGTTATGTATACAATTATTATATTATTTTATTCAAGTATATATATATATAAATATATCCATTAACGGGTGTTTGATCTCACCGATTTCTTATATCTCCAATCCTTATTTTATAAATAGAACTATTACACATGATATGAATAATATGATAGCATCTCAGGAGAATCTACTTGATATGTTGAAAATTAATTTTAGATTAAGTAGTTTCATTTCAATTCATAGTGTAAACTAAAAGAGGGGTGTGAATTCATTTTCTAATTAAAATTTATATTTAAAAATATTAAAACAAAATCCCACCAAGGATTTCTCAAAGGATATTTCACAACCTAGTTAAACTAAATAAAAATCACATGGACTCTGAAAAAAAATAATCACATTAAATAAATTATATTAAACACAAATTAATTATAAATAAAAAGTAAAGTTTTTTTAATGGTTTTGGAAAAAGTAAAATTGGATTTTTCATAAAAAAATTGGAAAAATAGGAAAACAAAATGAAATAAAAACACGAGGTTCTGTCACTAGTTGACTCATAATTCTATCCACATAACAGTCACACAATAGAAAGAAGTTTATTAAACAATAATCTTGCTCCATAACAGGGATCAGGTTTCTACATACTACTACACATATGTAAGTACAGGCTACAGACATCCTCTTTTTTAGTTGGTTGTTTGGTAAGAAATGTAAAAATAATAATAGAGACTATCTATTCTTGTCCAATTTTCGTAAATAGGATTATTCTATTAAATTTATAGATTAATGTAATAATATTTAAATATAATGTAAAATAGACGAGAAGAAATAATTATTCTAGAAGACTATGTGTACTTATTCATTATATGATAAATTATGAGATGATCACAAATATTAATCTTCTTCACTTATATTTTTTAAAATATATCCTTGTATACAATTTTAAATTCCATTTATTTTGTATTTTGAAAAAAGTATCATTTTTCACAATGAAAAATAGTCTCCCTTTTTTATTAATATCAGTCTATAAGGTTAGCAGGATAAATAAATCCACTTGATATCCTCTCACTATCGTGAATAGAGGGTCTCGCCAAATGAACCCTTCTTCAAAATATCCCATTATCCATTATAGGATAACAATAAAATTAAACAATTTCATGTACATAGCACTATCTATGGAAAGTATGACTTTGTATTTAATTAATCTATGAATTATTTATGAATTATCATTCTAAAATTCATATCTCTATATATTTCAATAAATAAATTAAAAAATAAATTGTAATAAAAAATTTAAAATTAGTTCAATATTATTATGGTAGAAGTCATCAACTGGAAGAAATTGCTTTGAATGGTCATAAAAATATTAACTAGGGGTTGGAATCTCCAAAAAATGTATCATGATGTGAAATACTGGTACCATATATTAACTGGTGATAAAATACTTCATCCAATGGTATAAAGTCTAGAATTATGGTAGCATTCATTTTATAGAGGTAAGATGAATCTTCTAGTGGCGTAATATTTTCACTGGTAGTAGCACAAGTACATTGGAATTAGAATGATCAATCAAGGGGTAGTAAAGTCTTCTGATGGTTGTATGCTATTGTAGATGGTAGAAGGTTGTAAACTAGTGGTAGGACCAATATTCTATGGTACAAACACTCTTTTTTGTTATATAAATATTATAAATGATGATAGAAATTTTTAATTGGTGGTAGAAGGATAGACATAGAGAAATTATGAGTAAGATCCATTTTCAATTATCCTTTCATTTCAATTTTAATAAAACTTGCTATATGTTATATTTGGATTAGTGTAATAGTAAAATAATACATAAATACAATATGTTCAGGTAAAAACAAATTTTTATCTGTTTTTTAAGGGTATACATATACCTATATAAGAGTAAAATAAAAATATTAAATTTTATAAGAGGTTAAAATATTCTATGAATTAGGGTAAAATAGAATTGATATTTACTAGGAAAAGGTAATCAATACCGTACTAGAGGGTAAAAAGTAATTAGTTAAAGGTAATGAAAAAAATAAATCTTAAGTAAGATTGGATAAAATCTTTCGTAAGGCTAAATTGAAGATTTAAAAGATTACATTAAGGTAAAATAATGATTTTAAAACATATATAAGGGAAATCCAAATCACATATATTTGTTAAAAAATTTATATTATTTTTATATGGTTAAAATAAAAGTTACAAGACATTTATAGGTCTAAAAATAAACATGAAAGAATTTTGTAATAGTAAATAAAATAATTTCTTTAAAATAGTGATCACGGTTTGTAAACATTAAAATATGCAATTGTTCAAACTAAGCTAACAATCTCCCCCACGTTGATGGTGAAATATGACTGCTAAAAATGAAATTAAAAAATATTAGTTTTTAATGATTTTCATCCATAAACATTCCCAATTTACCTTAATACTTATCTATCCCCATTTTGGGACTACTAAAATGGTCAATAAAATAGAATATCTATCAAAATAGAATAGAATAAAATAATGTAAAGAAAATAAATGAGGAAAAAATAAATGTATTTTCATTAAAACTAATCTTAAGCAAGTACATCATCAAAATTCCATGAAAATAAATTTCAAAACAAAATCTTTGTTACAATCTGATGAACCATCACCCTAGAGGGATGTAGGATCAACTAGTTCCTTTTTCTTTTCAAATAGATATAGTTTGATGATTACTGGAGTTGTTACCCAAGAACCAAATTTTTTTACTTTATTATAAAAAATATATTAATTATTTTTAATATTAATAAACTAATTATAACAACATAATTGTTCTTATATGTGACATATTATGTGATCATTTCCTATGTGTATCTATCACACTAAAAGGTTAGAGCAGTTCCCCGGTATGATAAGAACCCAAAAGTTTTATGACTCTATTATTGAAGATATGTATTCAAGCTGGAGGATATAATTAGATGGAAAAAATGATACATCTTATCTGAAATGGAGGCTCATCGGACATCGAGGCACCTTCTCATGTTGTATTCCCTTAGTAATATCTAGTAAGGATATTATGATAATAAGAATGGCTTGTAAGAAATCCACATTTCTATGTGTCATTGGATTTTCATATATGTGGACATGTGTATTGGTACATAGAATTAAATATTATTATTAATGATTATTATGATTCATATACATAGATATATTTATTAAATTTTTTTTAGTGAGGTTTGATATGTTTGGTACGTCACGAGTAATATTGTACTAATGAATAATTTGAGAAAGGATTTATACCTTCTATTATTTAATTAAATTTTGTATCTCAAGCCCTTTGATATAAATGATATATCCTAAATAAATCCATTTCCATAGTGTTATATTTTAATTTTCTATTTACATAGAGTCAAATAAATTGATAATAGGGCACATAGGTTGATGTACCTATAATGAATACTTCTTGATTTGTGATATTGAGGTAAATGGATTATATTATACTGTAAGTGTCCATATGCGTTGACATGTTATTGTAGTGTTAACTTCATTCTCTATGGGAACCTTGATGTGATTTTATGCACAAAACATGAAAATTTGTATGCATAACCTAATTTCTATGAAAAAGGGGAGTAGAGAGTCACACCCTAAGTGTATCCAGAATCTCAGTTAAATAATATAGTGTTATTTATTATTTAACTAGTTGAATAAAAATTATTGCCATAAGTGGATTAATAATTATTGATGTGTGTTTTACCCCCTGTAAATATTTATTATATTCTTATTAAATATAATATTTATTTATTTATAAGTGAATAATGAAGTGATATTTATTTAATAAATGAATAGACATTATTTAGGGTCTAATAAATATTAAGAAAGAATAACAGACCAAGTTTAACGGTCCGAAGAGAAATAATATTATTGAATATTATTTTGGTAAAAAATATTTAATTATAATTTTCATGTTAAGAACGTGTTGAGATATAATAATATTAGTATTATTACATTACAAGGGGATTTTCTAGAATTAAATAAATAATTAAGGGCACTTGTGTAATTATTTTAATTTATCTATATAAATTTAAATACAAAGTTTTGTTATTTTCTCATATTGCTAATTCATTTGGTATATTTTACAAAAAAAATCATGGAGAATATTTTCTATCCTAGAGATCTCCCTTCTCCAAGGCCCCTGCAAAAAATGGAGAGCAATCCTCCACCAGTTCTAGTAGAATGCTTTCAAAGAAATTTTTGAGGCGATCAAGGAATACGATGCATATTCTAGGATATTTCATGCTAGAATTTATAGACTCATTCAGCGACATCTAGATATTATTAGAACATAATAGGATAACTAAAAGAGGAAATCTCCACGTTGTTTCTTCAATGAAATTATGGTGCACAATAGATCCGTCGCTAGATTCATCATTAATGAATGAATTCCATAGAGGTAATTCATTATCTATATTAATTGTAAAAAATATGTATTGATTCATTCTATATTGGTTTCAATGTTATTATCTATTATATATTTATTTTATTAAATTTTGTGGATCCTGATGTTCATAATTGTATAGATCTCGGATTGATCATCGATTGTGGAAAAAACAATATGTTTCAACCAATCATCGCTCACTTCTATTATGCTCAGAACCTTCAAGTTATATCATTGGGGGAACATAATTATTTATAATTATTTACAAATAAATGGTCATTTATGATTTTTAATTTATATTTTTAATTCATGTATAATCGTTATTTTAATCTGAATTGTGAGATATATTTTTTCCTCATTCATTTATCATAGATCTAATTTAGAAGATTAATTTAATTATTAATATAAAATCGATGAACTCATGTTGACATTTTACGTTTCTGGAGGACAACACATGACTACACATTGTGTAATCAGAGATACCTGACATGTAGTCAAGGTAAATGCATCTGTAATTTGTTTAGAAATTAATTCTGATCATAGTTAACAAATACATGCATTAAATTTAATCGTGCATTGACAAGAATTTAATGGTTCATGATTATCCAAAATACACACCATGTATCATAAAAACATGGAATATAGTCCCTTTGAGTCATAGATAGTCAACATATTCAATACATGGCCTACCGAACTGGTGACTGTGTAACAAAGAGTTAACCTAGCGTATATCCCATTGGACACATTGTGTGATCAAATTTTTTTAAGGCACAAACTACACACTGAATCCCTAGGTGTGTGTCTTAGATAGTTGGTGATAATTTTACATTCCATTTAGATTGGATCTAAACACCCTTTAGTTATACCAAGTTATGCATATTTAAAAAGTATTTATTTTACTATTTAAACCATGAGACATGTACTTGTGTGTGGTGGTAATGATAATGAATTCCATGTGATATGTTTAAATATACATAAATATTAAATTTTTAATTAATATCTATGTAATTTTAATATTTTCATATCATGTATATGTTTTATTACAAGTTTTTACTCTACATGTATTTAAGCATTACACATGACTAAAAAATCATGTAATTTGTGTAATCATCCATGAAGTACACGTTGTGAAAGTATGTGATATGTCATGTATGTAATATGTCACAAGATTAAAATAGTATATGAATATAACACATGTTGGGAAGAATCATATGGGTATTCACAATGTGACCTTAAATTTATATTTATGTACATAGTTAATTTTAAATGAATTTATTTAATATTTTTAAAAAAAGAATGGATTATAATCTCAAATAAATCATAAATTTAATTAATATAAAATGGTTGATTAATTAAAAATAATAATTATTCTATTTGGGAATGATTTATCTTCAATAACAATGATTAATATTTAAATTCTAGTTTTATTTAATGTGTAATGCACTATATGGATGTGGATGATCATAAGCAATACAAGATCTTTTGTATGTGATTGGTTTAAATTAATTTATTATTAAATCTAATTTTTTGCTTGTATGGCTTCTCACATTTCATTATGTAGGGCCTACATTCCCATGGTTTCATTTATGTAAACACATTTTTCCCCTCCCTAGCATGTGAGAAAAAGGAATATGTAATAGTTGGGGCTCTAAAGATAGTGGAGGTAGTCAACGTTTGGAGTTGCGGTGAAAAAAATCATAGGAGACAAAACTTTGGAGAGGAGGAAAGCTGTAAACATTAAGCTTAATTGGTTCAAGATATTTATCCCCTAGATCAACAATTATTTTATCAACTGCTAGATAAAATGACCATTAATATAAGTACATGATCATACACATTACATTATTTCTATCATGTTACATCCATATTTTACTATGGATGTTTTTTCGTGATCACATAATTAATGAACTTACAAGGATACAAAATAGAGGTAAAATAAACTTTCTTATGTGTAAATATTATCATATTAATCGTTAATCACATTAGTAATACCACATAATTTTAATAATCATTTTATAAAGATAATAATTTGAAATTTACGTATAATATGATAAAATCCATTAATAAAATATCTTGCTGGTATAGCCTTCCATTACACTGTTTAGAATCGAAAAATATTTCAAAGTGCATGATCATCCATTATTGGGGTGCTTTTAATTATAATGGAATTATAATATAAGGTTTTTGGTTGAATTAACTTGGTTCACATAATTGGTTGACATTTAAATACTTATTAGTAAAAATGAGAAAAAATGATGGAAAAATATAATTTAATGATTTCAATATTGTGGATTCCTCTCAGCTAATCAATGAAATATGAGTTAATGCAAATGGAACTAGTAATTTCTACCTAAAACCATTCATGTTTCTTGTCTAAAAAATATTGTGGTAATGAGAAGGGAAATATGGATCCTTTCCACTAGAAAATCAAAAAAACATGATATTCAGGAGCCAATGGTGAGGGATATTAGGTTTCGAAAAAAAGTGGGAGAATATAAAATTAAATACTTATTTGTTTGTATAAATTTTATCAGATAATGTTCTAAAAAGAATTTATCTTATTTTACAGAAACAAAAATTAAATGGCATCAAACATATCATTATGATACATACATGAGAAGTAAAAACTTCTCACCTACAAAAATTTCCATGAATTTCAAATCCACCAACATGTCATCCTTTTCCATGAATGGAAATTATATATTCTGCAAGAAACATTTCCAATTGTTCTTGTAAATGAGGCAAGTGATAAAGATCTATTGTTATATAGAAATCATATTAATGATGTTATATATGTTTAGTGCTTAATGATTTCATCGTTGTCCAATGAGCTACTGAATCAATATAAGGATATAGATTCTTATAGCATGATGCCACATCTTTGGGATATTTATTAATAGAAGGTGATACAAGAGATGTTTGTGATCTCCAATGCTTTGATGAAAACAAACCTTAGAGTGTCTATAATATTTGGGTCTCGTGTAGTATTGTTTAGTGGCTACATTGAATACCTGGATATCTTAGGGATTAAATTACCACATGAGTTGCGTATAGATATCATACATTCATCAATTCCAATAAATTTTCCACATTTATTCTCAATAACTTTTTCATAAATGATGAGAAGTTTATTTTATAACTTTTTACTATGATTCTCAGTGTGGATAAGTAAATGGGGTGTGATAAACTTGTTTTCTTATAGTGAATAATAATATTAAGAATACGGAATTGGGGCTCAATACTTTTAAAAAATCTAATTATCGTTTGAACCATCCTTCCAAGATGAAGAATATTCATATGTAGGAAAGGGAAATAAGGAAATATGTTTTTTATATAATAATTTCTACAACTAGAATAAGAACATCATATAGATGTAAGGGGAAGATAATGTTTCAATCATTATTGAGTGAAATATTTACCTCTATATACATTGGGTATTAGATACATCTTTTGGTTCTCGTATATGTGTCCTAGTTCATGAACCAAGTAGACTCTATAAGATTACTTTAGTATTGGTGGATCTGTGAGCTGATAATGGTGTGATGTTAGCTTCTCTAATCATTTGTGACTACCACCTTTTATTACTAATGCTAATGATTTTGGTTTTAAGATTTTGTCATTTGGTACCTAGAGTTACCCAAAACATAATTTAATTTTCATGTTTATAAACATATGGGTTTATTTATATATTTGGAAATTAAAGTTGTATATTTTATATGGAAAACATATGTCATGGTATGGAATATTTAAATAATGGTTTTTATGCCTTGAATTATGAAAACCAGGTGCTGGAAATATATAATGAAATATTTTAACACGACACACACAACACCAAATAATGGAATCATTGCCTTTGTTATATAAATGAGATTAATTTGATAATGCTATATCAAGATGGATAATTAATTTCTTCTAAGATAAAACCACTTAATATATATCATGCTTTATTACAATAAAAAAGCACCAATACACCATTCAATGGATATGGTGAAAGGGCCACTAAAATTATAAGACTTGTAAACACTCATGTGTGTGGAACATTTATTTAGGAACTAGATGTGTATATTCTTACATCATAACATTTTCTAATGACTTGAGAAGATACAACTATATCTACTTGATAATGTATAAGTCTAAGTCCTTTTATAAATTCAATGGATTAAAGAATGAAGTGTAGAATCATCCTGGTAGTAAGATAATGATGCTTAGATCAGACTGAGGTGGTGAATATTTCAACTAGGATTTCGTTATCCTTTCTTGGGAGTTTGGGATTCTACATCAACTCACTCCACATCAAACACCATAGTGAAATTGTGTTACTGAAAGGAGGAACTATAACTTTTGGACATGGTATAGTCAATGACGAGTCATGATGATCTTCCATTATCCTTTTGGGGTTATGAATTACAAATTTTTGCATGCACATTAATCTTTTTACCAAATAAATCAGAAAATGGAATTTCCTTCTACATATGGAGTGGAAAAAACACATTCTATATCATACATGTGTATGGGGTTGTGAGGTATTTTTTGAGGCCTTATAAGGAAACAAACTAACACCCCAAGGTAGGATGTGTATCTTTATAAGGTATCCTAAGGAAAAAATGATAATACCAGTACAACCTCTTATAAAATAAAGTGATTGTCACTAGATAATCAATATTTCATTAGATGGAGAACATCCTCAAAAAAATAGTGGGAGAAAGATTATGTTTAATGAAGATGATGCTCAATATATACATGAATTAGTACAAAAATATAATTTATTGGTCACCATGGAAGAAGTATTTATTCTAACTAAATTATTCCATATGATGGTAAGGGAGATAATAGAACTAGATAGATAATTTTTTCTAGTAACAAAGGATGTTTACTCATTATTGGTTAATAATGTTGAATTTATATCTATCAAAGATGTAGTATAGATCTTAGAAGCCACAACATATATTGAATCTAAGAATTGTATGATAGAATCCAATTATGAGAACCATGATTGGGTTTTGGTCAATTTGATAGTTCATGTAAATCCCATCAATTGAAAATTGGTATTCAAGAGGAAAATAGACATGAAAGGTAATGTAAGTACCAATAAAGTGAAGATAGTGACTAAAGGGTTTAAATGTTTTAAAGGAATTTACTATGACGAATTTTTTTCCCATTTTCCATGTTTATATATATCAAAATTAAACATTATATAGTAGCTAACCATGACTATGAGATTTGGAAGATGGATGTCAAAACTTCATTCCTTAATGGTAGCCTCCATGAATATGTATACACTATATAACAAGATATATTTGAGAGTCTAGGTGATGCCAAAATAATTTTCAAGTTGCAGAGATCCATTTATGGATTGAAGAATAATATAAGTCCTAGAAAATACAATTTTATGAATCCATAAACGATTTTGGTTTCATTAGGAATGAATTTGAGTCTTATGCTTACAAGAGGATTAATTGAAATGAGGTTATTATCCTAGTAGTATATGTTAGTGACATATTACTTTTTTGAAATGATATACCAAGCTTACAATATATTAAGTACATGTTAAATAAGTGATTTTCCATGAATGAGGTAGATTAAGTAGCCTATATTCTTGGGTTCAAGATCATTTGTGATAGATTCAAGAGGATTTGTAGACAGTGTCAATGTTCATTTGTTGACTACAAACTAAAGGGTCTTTGTATGGAACAATCCAAGATGGTATTAGTTCTAGTGTCACATGGTTTGCATATTTCTATGAAAATTTGTCCTCAGACACAATATGATAATGAGAGAGTGATAAAGATCATACAAGATTTGTAGATATAATCAATGATATATTAAATGTTATGTAGTAGACTTGGTGTTTCCTATTCACTGATCACGGAATGAATATATCTAGTATATCTAGGAGAAAAACATTGGATTTTTTTTATAGTTATCCTTATGTACCTGAGATTATCAAATGATATATTCCTAGTGTTTGAAGGAGATGATGACTCATTCCCTTTAGGTTATACTGATGCTAGTTTTCAGATAAATTAGAATGATCTGAATTTCAATCAAGATATTTTTTCTGTCCCAAATGTGGATCTGTGATATGGAAGAGTTCAAAGAAGCCAATTGGTTCTTATTCTACAGTGGTGTGAATGTATATAATGGATTCCTATATAGCCAAATAATCTATTTGTATTCGGAACTTTTTCCAAGAACTTTATGTGGTACTTAGAAGTAATTACCCTATCACATTTTATTGGGATAATAATATCGTTGTGGTCTTGAGAAAAATCCAAGGTCACACCAACAGACAATGTGTATACTAATAAAGTTTCAAATGTTAAGGGTTTTCTACCAGAGGGGTGATGTTTCTCTAAGATGAGTACCCACACAATAGAATATGGTAGAACCCTTGACTAAAGGCTTATCTCAGTAGAAGCATGAATATCATATGAGATCAAGAAGTCTACATGTTTTTAAAAGTTGGGTCTTGTACGTGTGGGAGTCTGTTGGAGTTGGTAACCTAGAACCAACAACTTTTTAGTTAATATAAACATGTATTCATTGGTTTCAATGTTAACAAATACTTATCACATCATGATTATTTTTCTTAATGACATTGTATGTGATAATTTCCTAAGAGTAGTTGTCGCACTAAAAGGCCATCACAGTTCCCTGTTATGATGAGAACTAGGAAATGTTATGAAATTATTTTTGAATATATATCTTATAGATATACGATTTCATTTTAGGGACATTAATTATAGTAGCTACCTTGGGTGGCTAATCGTTGTAATTTAAATTACCTTATTATTGTGTATTCCCTTGGTAATATCCACTATATATATTATGAAAATTGTACCCTCTAGTATGAAATCCACATTTCCATGTATCATTGGATGTTACTATCTGTAGATGTGTATATTTTTTCATAGTTCTCAATATTATCATTAATTATTATTCTGAGTCATCCACTGAGATGTATTGACAAAAATTGGGACATGAAATGTTTAAAAAGAGGTAAGATATATTCAGTGCATCATGTGTAATATTGAATTAATGAATCATATAGGGAATGATTGGTCTCTTTTGTTCTCTAATGGAAGCTCACATTTCAGGCCCTTTGATGGAAATGATATAGCCTAAATAAATCCATGTCTATGTTATTTTAAAGTCGTGTTCTATTTCTATAAGTACAATGAAAGGGACAATTGAGAATATAGGATGATGGCACTAGCATGAAACCTACTTGATTAGTGGTATTGAGATAAAGAAATTATATTATATGGTAGGAATTTATATGAAGTGAACTGTCATTTCAGCATTAACATCATTATCTATTGGTTCCTTGGAACATTTTTAGATAGTAACCTTGGACATTAGGTTGCTTCACCGAACATAATAGACAAAGATTCCCAGAGGGCCACACACTGAGTGTCTCTTTAATTTAGTTAAATAATCTATTTTTATTAATTATTTCACAAGTTGAATAAATATTATTTCAATATATGATTTCATAATAATTCATGTATACTTGATCACATATAATTATTTATTTGTTATCCAGTAAATATAATATTTACTAATTTATTGGCGAATAATGTTGTGATATTTATTTAGTAAATAAATAAATATTATTCATAGTCTGGTAAATATTTTCCAAGAATGGTGCACCGAGATTTATGGTCTTGTTGGAAATAATAATAATGAATATTATTTGATTAAATTATATTTAATTATGATTTGAATGTTAAGATCAAGTCGATAAATAGTAATATTAGTATTATTATTTTACATGGGAATTTTCTAGGATTAAATAAATATTAATGGAACATGTGAAATTATTTTATTTTAACCGTAAAAATATAAATAGCGAGTTATTTTATTTTCTCATAGATCCAATACATTTTTTGGGTTTTTCACAACAATCATAGTGATTACTCTCGAACAAAAATATCTCCCTTAACCAAGACTACTCCCATGAAAGGTGATCAAACCTCCTACATCGGATCATAAAGAATGCATTGGAAGTGATTCTTGAGGTGATCATTGAAGATGATGCAAGTGCATGGATCATTCATACTAGCACCAGATGACTCATTCAGAGGCATCTGGATATTCCCAAAACACATTTGGATCACTTCTAAGAGAAATATGAAATGGGTTTCAATGAAGTAACGATGGTGCACCACAAATATATCTCCATATTCATAAATGAATAAACAATTATTTTGAGGTAATTATTTTTCTAATTAAATTAATTATAAAAATTTGTTTGATATCCCCTCTCTCAATTCTAACATTATAATCTATTTTATAATTCATTGATTCAATTCTATGGGTTATAAAATTTTTTATTGTATATATCTCTTATTTATCATTGATTAAAGAAAAAATAAATTTTTGGAACCACCCATCACGCACTTTGGCTGCACCCTAATCCTTCATGGAGTTGGTACATAAGGAGATAAAGGAGGTCTGAAAACAATTATGGATTCTAGTAACCTCAAATACCTCATAGTCTATTTAGTAGTAAGTCAAAAAGGTGATAGGAACAATCCCTCAATGTTAAATTAAAGTATTTTTTGGTAAAATTTGTTTGTTGACAGACATAGGATCCAAGGATTGTTATGGAGGTCTAGCGATACTATTTACATGGTATGTAGAAAATTTCCAAGACAAATAAATTAATTCCCTATAAGTTGTATAAAAAATTTCATACATCATGTGATTCCATTTCCACCAATTTTCCAAAAATTTTGTGGTCCAAAATTTTGAGGTGGGTAAGCATCATAAAAAAGGGATCTCCATTAAGGCCTTATGAAATTATTGTATATGATTGAGTTTCATGAAGAATGGGATTCCAAAATGGTGTTTTGGAATGTTGTTAAGGTTTTGACATTGATCTCTCCAAATACAATGTGTATCATTAATGGGAAATTTCTATGGAGATTCGTGTGATAGGTAGCATCAGAACAAAAATGATGGAGCATCGTGAAATGGTAATTGACCGGTTGAAATCTTCTTGAATCAGTGGAATCACTTCTTAATATGCCTCTACACAATTCAAGATTAAAGAGAGACTTATAAAAATATTTAGGCTCTAATTTCATGAAGGTGGTTTGTAATGGTTTCTCTTGGGAAAAGGTTTGCAAAGAAAGAGAGTTTATGAAGGCTAGGAATTCCAAACGAAATTTAGAGAATTGTGAATGTATTAGAGATCAATGAGCATATAAAATCATAACTAAAAATATGAGCTAAATTATCACTATATTAATTTCATGTAATAAGTGATATTCTTGAAGGTTGGATGCTTCACAAAAGAAATTTTATCTTTTTTAAATAAGAATATTTGTGAAATAAGTTAGCATCATGAAAATATTTTAAAATGGATTTCCCCGAGAACTACGGTAAATTGTTATTCATAAATTGGATGATATATTTTCATCAATAGGGAATATATCTACAACTGAGGAGGTATTATTTAATGATAATAAAGGGATATACTAGCCCTAAAACTATAAGTTAATCCCTTCCAAGTGCAGTGAGAGAAGGAAGAAGAAGAAGGTTATCATTTCCACAAGTGGTGATGGAGAGAAAGATACTCAAGAGTGACTCTTAAAAATGTTGTGAGATAACCTTAAACCTTGAAAATGTAGTGATCCTAGGAATATAATAGATTTTCACAAACATTTTATTGTGGGAGTAATGCTGAGTTCATTTGGTGAATGTGCACATAAACATTGTATGTTCCTTGGACATAGCCTAGTGATTGTGAACCATGTAAAATAAATGTGTATCATGCCTGATTTCATTTCTATTCGTACATTGTTACCAGAGAATGAGAGAATAGTTTTTTGTTTAACGATGAAAAATGTTCCAATGGGGTAATATTTTAAATTTGTAATACCTTGATCCCCCTCTCTAGTTATTTGAACCATTGGGCCAAACAAAATGAACCACTACAATATATTTTCTTTTAATAGATACTGAGATAGGGGTAGAGACATTATAATTCAATGGAATGGTATCAGGTGAAATTTTTGTTACCCTAGTATTGTATAAAAATAGCTCTATAAATGCAACAATTTATGTGATAATCAAGCCCCAATTCTCTATGATCTAATGAAATTCTAATTTTTTCTTCCATTGACACCTTAAACAAGGGTTCCCATTGCTTCAATAGACACTATTTTTCATATAATTCCCCAATGAAATGAGTATTCCTTATATTTTCTACCAAAAACATGAATATAGAATTAAAATAATTTTTAAAAAAAAAATATTAGATACTTAATACATAATGTCATTTTATATAGTAGCCATATCATGCTTGTATTTATTCAATAAATCTATTACAATCTCATAAAGAGGATCACAATGAGGCGTTATTTTACTAAGCTCATCCTTGAGAGAGTTTGAGGATTCTAATAAAAAATATGAATATATTCTCCTTTAAAATTACTGAACATATCAGTGTCAACATTGGTAGGCACATAAGGTGAATTTATTGAATAAGAGGCCCTCATTATAGAAATGTATTCAAGGAATTCAGAAACTAAATTATTGGCTCAATACATATACATCCTCACACCCTACAAGTTATAATATATAACACTGATCTTATAAACCAAATTTCTATTATCCACTTATAAATTTTTAATTATGAGGATCATCATGGTTTGGAGGTATTCCACAACCAAGGAAACAATCAATGATAAATAATATTCCATTTTATTATTACATTGTAAATAAATTAACCAAAGTATACCACTAATACCAGTATGTAAATATTCCTTATAGGCATCATTTTTACCTATCATTAAGGCACTAATCGTTGGAGATGTAGAAAGAGGGATACCGAATATATATGAAGAAGTAGCATGATATATGGGATAATTCTGACCAGAAACCAAATGAATATCTTCCTATAAAAAAATTGTTGATTCCACTAGTTCTTCATCTATAGTATATTTCCTAGAGGGAAACGGTTTAAGAATCTTATCATGGTCAATCATTTCTACCGATGATCCCTTCACATCCCTTCAAATAACTACAGTAGTAGGTATACCATGATAGGGTGGAACACCACCATTATCATCACTAGCATCTTAGTTGGAGTTTTAATGTCCAAGAACTACTGATACTGGGAACTCATACCCTTATAAGAATAATTCTTATAACATTCATCCACCTCATCTATTTGTGTTGGGATTTTAGAAACATGGAATAATGAGAAAAATTATAAATTTCTACCCCAATATCATCTAAAAGTTACATTATACATAGGAAATGTCATGAAAGGGTTGGTTTCCTCGTATTTATTTTACACATCAACATCATAGAAAAAATCATCTTATAAATATTTGACATCCTTAGGACTCACTGATTTTGAATACTTAAAAATTGAAGTATTTGAAATCTAAGTATTAGAATACCCAACATTATCATTGAATAAACTATCCATATATGGTATATAAATGGGAGAATCATGTTTTCCAAAAAAATAGTTCAATTATTAATTATATCAGGTTTACTCCCTACCACAACTGAAATAGTGTTTATTCTTCTACATCATAATTCATAGTTTCTTTATCATCCTCAAAATGTCAACTTCCACAACATCTTTATCAAATCAATAAAATACCACTTCATTTAGTTACAAGTAATGGTTAACCAATTATATTGGTCTAGAACGGTTATCCACAAGATTATTCATCTCATATAGTTCCTTATTATCCACAACCCATTTCATTAACAAAGGGTTACTATTTACCTTCATTATTTTTATTGGTGATTCATCTTATATATAAAAAATAAAATTTAATCACTTTCTATTCTATTTTATGATGATGTACTTTATCTTCCATAATAGAAAACATTAACTATGTATATTCAATATAATTGCAACTTGAAGTGCATTTTCAAAACACCATCATGTGCTTCATTGGATAACTATATAGATTTACTGTTACATCCCACATAATGATAGTATAATTATTTTTCATATATAATAATATTTATTAATAACATGGTAATATTAACTTAAAATTCATGATACTTACAAAAGTGCACTATAAATGTAACAACGAGTTTCTATGAAAACTTGTGTTTTATTAATGATTGAGAGATTCCAAAAAAATAATATTCTATTAATATTATTCATTAATTGGTAATAATTTACTAGTAGTTATATAATATTAAATAAATAACAATAAATATATTATGTGTACACATGTTTACTAAATGTTTTTAAATTCATCCAATAAATTTTATAATCTTAAAGTCGGAATAAATCAGATTTTATGCATAAAAAACTATATATTTTTCAAGTGTAGTATAACAACCATTAAATTAAGAACCCATTTTAAATATACATTTTTAAACCTTTATAAATATTATATGGAAAAAAAATTTATTTTTGAATAAAAATATAAATATTTACTTTGGCTGAATTTTTGGTATTTTTCTGAGAACATTCATATTTTTATGAATATTGAATAATACTAAATTTTAGTTCAAAAATTGTTTTCCATATAATTTATTTATATAGTGAAATTTAAATTTTATTTGGTTTTAAAGTATAATTAGATCAATTTTATGTCTTTTAATGCAATGTAGGTCATTAGAAATAATTTCACATTTAATTTTGATAAAAAAAACATATCAAAACTTTGAAACTTTTTACATTAAAAACTCTCTTTTTCATCACGTCTATGGGATAAAATCTAAATTAAATTTTTCCACTAATTTTATTTGAATTTTTTAAAATGTATTTAATTTTTTAAATATTAATAATTTCAAATATATAATAATTTCAAATAATTTTTTTACCATAACAATTAGTGAATGTGATTAAATTTAATTATAGTGATTAATAGGATACTAACCTTAACAATGGACTATACCATAAAATTAATGCCCAAAATGTCCTATAAATATATCCAAAACCTATTTTATAAAATATTTTGACTCTATAATCCTGTAATAAATTTTTTACTATTACGGTATCCAATTTTCATGGAAAATACATGGGTGGAATTCTCTTTTAATTTTTTTTACAAAAATGCCACTTCTCTCCCTTTATAAAAAGGAACCCACCTTTCCCAATACTTCATAGATATAAAGAACTATGGGCCACTCAAAAAATTCTAAAATAAACTCCCAAAAAATCTCCCCTAATCATAGAATCATATCATATTAAATGTATCTAATTAAGGTATTCATTTTGTGAAAACAAATAAAAGTTAACCAAAAATAGGTAACATCCTTCCACAAGCTAATTTATTTTATTTTCATTATCCCCCACTTCAATTATTCTTATGAAATTATTATATTTTAATATAAATATACTAGATATAGTTATATTTTTTATTCTATGTTTTATACCTACAATTACACATTCTTCTATCTAATGGGTAACAATATTATCATTCCTGTATAGTGAACTACCGCATCACGTAATGATGTCAATCAATTTTCCTTTACCACCTATCATGGTTGGTAATTTAGATGGAATTTTTTTACAAGATATACATGTGATATTTACTATTTATTACAAATTACTAAATTTTTAAATGAATAATACTTTATGGTTTCCATTTTCTGTAAATATAATACCATCGTCGGTGGTAGTGTGGACTACGACCTTCTCAAAGCGACTAATAAATTCACACATTTCATGGAAGAAACTATATATAAATTTAATTAAATATATGTTAATTAAATTTCATATAATTATTTTAATGAAATAATTGTTTTTCCAAAAAATATAATATATCATCTTATTAATTACCCTTTCACACACTGAAAACGTGATGAGGTTCTTTGTGGACATGTGGACTTCCCCCTCCTCGAGTCAATGTGATTCCTTTTACATGACAATAATAATATAAATAATTATATATTATTAAATAAAATAGTATTAATTATATATGTATTATTATATAAAGATAAAAATTCACTTACCTTTTTTCCATAATGATCATTGAAAAATGGTAACATTTCTAATGCGTACAT
The DNA here is from genome assembly GCA_963277665.1 of Viscum album. Taxonomy (NCBI): domain Eukaryota; kingdom Viridiplantae; phylum Streptophyta; class Magnoliopsida; order Santalales; family Viscaceae; genus Viscum; species Viscum album. The sequence continues at coordinate 163,180,915 of OY728165.1, read as the reverse complement.
ACAGCCTACTGTCTCCATGATTGATACGTTGGTCCATTTTTCATAACTATATTTAATGATTCGTTTAAAAAATGTAATTTATTTAAAAATTTATTATTATGAAATGATTATTATTCTTTAAATGTTTATATAAGGATTCATTCGACCATAGTTGACCTATCAAATTGGTTTTTGACACATAAACCGAATATGGTCAAAAAAAACCTGACGTAAACACAAATATTTAAGTTTTTTATTAAAAATAATAATATGTAGAAAAAATTGATAATAAACAAGAAAAAGGTTTTGAAGAAATAAAATATTTTACATATGTTTATTATTCGGGAAGATAAATACACACGTGACAAGTTGGACTCGAGGTAATGGATTATTTCTCACCCTCATTTCATTTAGATATTTCATAATGATATGCACATTTATTCTATAATAAAGTGTATATACATAACCTTTGACATTATATAACCATATTGACTCTATAATAATGTCATTGAATATTTTTCATGGGTTATTTATTCATGGGGATTATGATTTAAATATTCAATGATCTCTTCACTGATTTAAATGTTTAAAGATTTAATATAAACTTATTTTCTCCAAATCAATATTCTTGATATTATATTACATATTTAATTATTTAGATATAAAAGTACCATAAATAAAAATTATATCTATTTTTAATTCTAATTAATAGTTTTTTAAATGAATCTTTTTACGTGTTTTATACATTATTTTTTGTTAAATGAAAATGGAATGTTTTAATATTATTTCACACGGTGAAAATGAATTTTATGATTTCATGACTATTATATCCTTTCTAGTTTTCTTTAATAGAATAGATATTTTAATAAAAGACATTTTCAATTTTCAATTTTGGTTATTTTTTATGGTAAATTTCTTTTGAAGGGAGTTTGATTTTATAAATATCTTGAATTGTTTTTTTAGATGTGAAAATGAAATATTCTAAGTAACATGTAGAAAATTTCATTGTTTTAAATGTTATAAAATAGAACATCTAAATTTTATAGTTTTTTATTTGATAAAGCAATGATATGGGGTTCTATAATAAAATAATAATGTGTGGGTCAATGATATCCCCCCAATGCATTGTCCATGGAATTAGTTCATATGGATATTCTATTTATAGTAGTGACATGTATAGAAGTTGATAGAATGGTTAATACATTAATAAAAGTGAAACGTATACAAATGTCCCAAGATACCAATATATTTTTTATGTACTTTCCATGGGTTTTGTGGTATTATTTTGATTACCAAAAGGGTATAAAATTATTTTATTTTAAATGTAAAGTATTTACTACATCTGGATAGTGAAAAGTGTTACATTATGATAAATTTTTCATGGGTTTTAATGTTTATCAATGGACTAATATTTCCTTCTTTTATATACCATATTATTCTCTTTATTTTAATCCCCCATTTATTTAAATTTTTTCTCAGGCCTTAATGATGATTAATGGATTGGGAGAATTCATGTTGATAATCATGAAGAGTTTCAATAATTTGGATCATGATTATTTTAAAAAATATATATAGTGAAAAAATATATAATGATAAGAAGTGTTCATATTTTATTTTAAGATTTTTATGTATGATTGATGTCCTAATTGTATAAAACTCTAATCATAATAGGATCCTCAATGTGAAATAAAGTAAAATTCATGACTGAACTAAATATTATTTAATTTTTTAAGGAAAGGTCATTATATTTGGTATCAAATGCCTTTTTATATATATTTTTTTGTTAAGGTATTATTAATAACATTCCCATAAAATAGATAACTTTATGGTCAAGATAAAATGTTGTATAATTTTATGATTATCATTTTCATCATCTATAGTATGTTTGTTCAGAATTGTTTTCCATAGAAGGTACAAGGAATATATATGGAAGGAACCGAGGGTAAAATTTCCTTCAGAATCAACATCCTGAGATGGTTGCAATTGGAACTAACTAGTTTTATGCAGTTATAGATTAGTTGAAATAGAATATAAATTGTGCTAAATTTCATGAAAGAGATTATCTATATATTCCACAGATGAACATGATGCTAGTGGATAATTTTATCCAAAATATCCCCCAACATTTAAAGAATAATTTGATCCCATGAAAACTAAAGGATGAACTAAAACACTAGAAAATATTATTGTTTTCATTGGATTCTCATAATGATTAAAGGTTACTCTTCGAATTTATCTCTTTGAAGACGATGTCAGACAGTGGTGGTCATTGGATAATAATATCAGGGATAGTAAAGAGATAGATTCCTAGGAATGGGATGAGTTTAAGTATATTTTCACTGAGAAATATATTTATGTGGATATTAAACATAAGAAAGAAAAACAATTATTGTAATTGAGACTAAATGAGGAATATTTAGTGGCTACTCGAAAAGAATACCTCACCTGATTGGTGAGGTACTCTATATATTTTATCTGAGGTATTTTTTATAATTATTTTTCACTCATAATTAAAGCCAACATTTGAATGGAAATTATATTATAATTATTTAATTATCCATGATAAAAATTATTAATTTGTTAAAGAGTTAGAAATTTAATTTCCAATTATATCATGTCCCATGAGAATAAGAAATAAAAGAGGTATATTTTTAAGGAAATGGGTAAGTGTTTATCAAATAATTCTGAAGGTAATAAAACCAAATATTTACCTTGTGAGAATTGTGGTACAAAGAATCATTGAGAATTTTTTTCAATATTTGGGATGTTATTCATATGTGGTATGTTTTTCATATAAAGTGTGACTTCAAGGAAGATAATTTTAAAACAAATGGAAATCCAACATTAAGATATTTTAGTTTAAATGACTTAGGAAAATTTTCCATTGTTTATCCAAAGTTGATTAGCCACGATCGAAACCAGTAAGATAAAAATAAAAAGGGAGTGTTAAAGTATTTTTGTACTACTTCAGATGATTTTGAGACATAAAATTAGGTGGTGATAGGTATGTTATTGGTTTTCTCAAAATATTACAACATTCTATTTGATTATAGGTCATCGCATTATATCATTTTTGATAGATTATTAATAAAATTAGAAATATCAACTCATGAAATTAAGATAATGATATTGGTAAATACTCTATGTGGGCATATTATACCGGCCAATATTTATAGGGATATTTCATTTAATATTAGTGCAATGGAATTTCTTAAAAATCTTGCAGAAATACCGAAGTTGGAGTTTGATAACATTTTTGGTTGGTATTTGATTTCAGTTTATCATTAAAAATCTATTGTTAAGCCAAGTGAGTTTTATTCAATGGTTTCATACCTCTGATAACAAAACTTGATGTTGAAAAATTTATTAAATAAGTCATTGAATTTGATATGGATCATTTTGTTGAATATGATGAAACAATTCTAATTAGTGAAATCCCAGTAGTTAATGTATTTACAGATGTTTTTACTAATTAATTGACTGGTTTTGTTTCTAATGGGGAATTTCAATTTAAGGATGGTTTAGTTTCATATGATAAGACAATTTTAAAACCCCCATAATATAATGGCTTAATTAGATGTTTTTAATTGAAAAAAACAATTAAAATAAATACTTGATAAATATTTCATTCAACCTAGAGCATCACCATGTGGTTTTCCGATTTTATTTTTAAAAAATAAAGATAGTTCCACCATACATATCAATGATTATAGATAATTTTATAAAACCACAATTAATATCATGTATCATTTCCCTCTAATAAATTATTTTATTAAACATATCTAAGGAGATCAGTGATTTTTAATGATTAGTATGAGGTATGGGTAACATGAGTTGAATGTGAAGGATGATGAAATTCAATAGATTGTGTTTAAGATGGGATATAATAATGAGAATTTTGTACTTGTTCCAATTGAGTTATCTAATTCTCCTCCTATATTTATGAATATTATTAATAGAGTCTTTTATCATTTTCTTGATTAGTTTGTGGTTGATTTTATGGAATATTTTTTGATATATTATTAAATCCATCAGAAATATGAAAGGGCCATAAAGGCTTATTTTCAAAAAATAATAGAACATAAAATATAGGTAAATTTTAGTGAGAGTTAATTTTGGATGAAAAAACACTAATTCTATTCACATATTGTTTCTAAATATTTCATAATTATTGACCCTATTAAAATAAGAGATATGGAAGAGTGGATGAGACCTATCAATGTCATAAATATTTGTATTTTTTATTGGATTAGTGGGTTATTACAGATATGTTTTTGAAAACGTTTCTCAGTTATCTATCCCAATAATCAAGATAATGTGAAAGGGAGTTAGATGTATCTATAAATAAAAATGTAATTCTAATTTTCCGGAACTAAAATTATGATTGGTGAATGCCCTATATTATTTCACTCCTTTCAAAAAAGATGAATTCATTATCTTCCATGATTCTTCGTTAAAAGGACATTGTTGTGCCCTAATGCAGAATGGTACGGTAATTCTTTATGCATCACATCATTTGAAAACTCATGCATTAGATTACCATAAAAATTATTTAGAGTTAAATTACTTTTTTATTATAAAATTTTGTGGTATCATTTTTATGTAGTGAAGTGTGAAATATATACTAATCATAGAATTTTGAAGTAAATATTCAGTCATAAATAATTAAACATGATACAAATAGGATGGATAAAACTAATCAGGGATCATTATTTCTTATTTTATTATAACCTTGGAATATGAAATATAAGAGTTGATGCATTGAGTTGAAAAAATAATGCCACATTAACAATGTTACATTTGTAACAAGTCCCTATGGTAAATGAGTTGATTAAATTTAACCTAGATGTTATTGATCGCGGGACATCCCCTATTTAGTTTTAGGATTCAATGTAATCTACTCTTTAAAAATACTTAATATAGCTCAAAATGTTGATCAATATTTCAATAAAAGGTATATTTTTTTATGAATGTTAGGTTTACTTATTTTCATATTGATGATGAATGTGTTTTACAATTTAGAAAAATATTATGAGTTCCTTGTGATTCATTGTTGAGGAAATAGTTATAGACTGAAGCTCAAAGTTATTTGATTTACATTAAACCAGAAAACATTAAGATGTACAGATTTATTTATTCATGGCGCCCCATTCTCCTGCCTCTCATATCCACTCTTGAGTCCACCTCTCCTCCTAGGGTTTCTGTGGCCCTCCACGCCTGTGATGGATCATCCCCTATTCTTCTCCTTCAACGACATTTCTCATATCTAATTTATTTATTTATTTTCATTTTCTCATCTTTCTGGTGGTTCTCTCTTACGCAGTTTTCTTAATTATTTGATGCTTTCTACAAAGGGTTTTCTTCCGCAGATCTTTCAGTATTCCCCTCCAAGATGATTGTTTTGGAAGCCCTAGGACTATCAAAACATGATCTTCCTTCACATTCCTCTGCCCCTTTTCTATTCATATTAGGATCACTAGTAACAAATAAGGTTCGGGTTATGTGTTTTAGTGGTCAACAGTTTTCTGGGCACTAGCTAAGTCAGATTACTCTTCTTATGTCAGATCTTTTGGTTCTTATTCATGGATGATGCATGTGGTCGAACCCCTCATCCTCTCAATACCCTGCTCAGGTATTATGTACCCCTGTTCCCCTTTGAGTTGGATCTATAGTGGTGTAACTATGAGGTTTTTGGATTTGGGTCGGCGGCCATCGGTGCTCCACGCGTGACATTCATCTGTGTTCTTCTGTGAAGGATATTCTTGTTTGTCAGATCTGCATTGTGTTTCTTCCCCATATCCATTGATAAAGGTTTGTTTTCTTTTTCTTCGAGAGCATGATCAGTTATCCTCACTCGATGAAGATTTTTATTTTTGTTTGGGTTTCAATTATTTTTGTTTCTATTGGGGTGTCGAACATCGACATTGAATGTCGAAATAAGGGTGAAGCGATGATGGTGTGGGTTATTTCTATGATTGATGTTGTGGTGGGTTCTGTTTCGGTTGGAGTTTCTTCGGACATCGGTCATGCGGTGATCATTGGTAATTTTGCTAATGGTACCAGGATCTAATGTCCGACAGATGAGCCCCTATCAAATGTTTTAATAATGACTTTATGGCCTTTGGATTCTTGGTGGTGATGTCAGTTTAGACCACTAGTTGCCTCTAGATTTCAGATGTAGTGACGAATCAGTAACAATGATGTCGTGGAGACTATTCAGTGATGATGACAGTGCTACCACAACGTTGCTGGATGGTGATCACGACATTGACTTCGACTAATGAGATAATATCCCGAAAGTGATCTCCTTGTTTGGTGTGTCAGGATTTTGAATTTCGATCACCACTGTTGAATCATGCTTGATGTATGTTTTCTCATGTACTGGTTTCCACTCACCCTCATAGATGTCTTTTTGAAAATCAAATAAAAAGTTGTTTGCCCATTAAGATGTACAGAGATCATTAGGAGTATTATAGGTGGGATGGAATGAAAAGAGACATTGTTGGATTTAGCGTGATGTTTTTTACTCGAAATTAGGTTAAATCATAGATACAGTTACAGAAGGAGATTATTCAACCTTTTATAGTGATGGATTGGAAATGGGAAAATAAATCAATGGATTTCATTGTTTTATTTCCAAATAATTTTCATAGTAATAATATTATTTGTGTTATTCTATATTTACTAATCAAATATGTACATTTCCTTCCCATTTGAGATACAATGTGTCTAGATTATATTTCTAGACTATATCTAAATGTGTTTTAGGTTATATGGTGTACCTCTATCCATTAAATCATAAAATTATCCTAGGTTCAACTCTAATTTTTTGAAAGGACTTTAGAATTCATTGGGTATTAAATTAAATTTCGGTATAAATTTTCATCATCAATTTGATGGATAGTCTAAGGGGATGATTCTGACATTAGATGATATGCATAATTTTTTTGACAATGTATTAGTATGGATTTTGGGATCATTGTCTTTATTTGTTTTTTTTTTCATATTATAACTATTTTCATTCCATTATATAGATTGTACCTTTTAGGAAATTATATCAAAAGTTGTGCCGAACACTAACTTTTTGAGATGATGTAAGAGAAATGATGTTAATGGTACTTGAGTTGGTTAATGAAATAGTAGATAAAGTTCATTCATTTATGACACACGTGAGAAATCCAAAAAGATGGTAGAAAATTATGTGGATAATAAGAGAAATGATCATCCATTAATGTTTTGTGATCATATATTTTTAAAATATTCCCCATGAAAAATTGAGATTCTTTTTGGTTAGATGAGAAAGTTGAGTCAATAGTTCATCGGAACATGTTAAATCACCATGAATATTGGACTAGTTTCCTAACAAGTGGATTTACCTCTTATTTTATCCTTGGTAAATGATGTATTTAATGTTTCAATGTTATGGAAGTATATAATATATTATTCTTATGTTTTGAGCCATGTAGTAGTTTTGTTGGAAGAGAATCAAACTTATGGGGAATAACCAGTTTAGGTTATTTACCATAGAGATAATTTTCTATAGATTAATGTAGTTTATATTGTTATTTTTTTATGGGAAAATGATTTTATTGAAGTGGAAACATGTGAATTTGGAAATGATATGAGAGAAAAATATCCCCACTTATTTTCTAAGTGAATAAAATTACCAAGATGTAGTTTCCAAAGGAAATAAGGATGTAACATCCCTAGTAGGGATACGATAATTGTTTTTCCTAATTATTAATATTTATGAATAATAAAGTAATTTTACAGTAAATGGGATTGAATTTCCAATAGCAGACCAGATATAAATAAATTATTTTCTTCTAAATCTTGTGTGGCATGAAAAATTAATTTATTCTGAAAAATAATGTACTATTAATATTTTTATTTTTATTTTTAGTTATCACCTATTCATTGTGATGGTTTGAATGAATAGGGCTAACTATATTATGTTTTCACATCTTTATTAAATTTTTTACATTAATCCTATAAATTAGATATGCTTAAAATAATAATAAATCCAATTTTAAGCATAAAAAGCACTACATTTTTATAAGGTTGTTTTACCTCCTTTTAATTGCACCCCATTTATATATAATTTTGGAAACATTTATAATTTTTATGTGAAAAAATTAAATTAATTTTTTAAATATAAATATAAAAATAAACTTGTGTGAATTTATTTCATTTTTCTGTGTACTGTTATATTTTGATGAATAGTGAATAAACCTGAATTTTAGTTCAAAACTGATTTTTATATAATTTATTTATATTGTTCAATTACTTTTTTTTATTTAAAGAGTAATTATATCAATTTTATATCATTTAATCCAATGTATTTTATTTAAGACAACTTCTCATTCAAATTTTCGTTTACACTTAGAAAACATTAAAACATTTGTACTTTAATAACATTCACTATCATCCTGTTGGCGAGAATAGATTTAAATTAAGTTATAAAAATTATGTTATTTGAATTTGGAATTAAGTATTCCATATTTTTAATAATAATTACTTAAAATTTACAATATTTTAAACATATATTTTGATCAGATATTGTAGTGAATGTGATTAAAATTAATTTCAGTGATTAAGATGAAAATTCTCTTAACAAGGTGTTAAACAATAGACATTAGTCCCAAAATAACATAGTGACATGAAAAAAATATATTTTACTGAAATATTTGGACCCTATATTCCATTTTATTTAATTTTTCCATTATTGGAGCTACATGACATGGGAAAAACATGAGCAAGAATTCCCTTTACAAAAAATTACAAGAACGTCACTCCTCCTCCACTATAAAAACTCACATACCCTTCCCACAAATTCAAACCTATAAAAGAATTTTCATAACAAAAATATGATAAAATAATATTCTAATATCACTCCCATAAACCTATAAGCCTCATTAATTTAGTAAATCAATCCACATAATCGCTTTGGTGTAAACCATGAGAAGTTTCTTGAAAATGTGGTAAAATATTTCCACAAGCTCTTGTGATTTATTTTAATTCTCCACCTCCTCAATTATTCTAATTCTATGCCAATATTAAAATCTATGTATTATAAATACACATATATTAGTTTATTATATGGTTGTTTTCTTACACATACACACACTTCCATCTAATGAGAAACAAAATTAGCAGTTCTGTATGACGAACTTTATCCTCCCATAACGATGTCATTCGTTTTGCCTAACCACCTATCAAGGATTGGAATTATGATGGACATAAATTTTTTAATGATACTTATAATATATTTATTGCGTATTCAAGATTATGTAATTTTTATATATACATACCCTCTTTCTTTCCATTTTGCGTAAATATGGTTACATAATTTATGGACATCTGGATTACCACCTCCTCAAAGAGATCAGATACATTCACACATTACATGAAATTTATTATATTTGTAGTTATATAAAAATATTCTAAATAAATGTAAAATATATTTTGATAATGTAATAAATAAATTTATAGAAATATTATATATCATTTTCTTTATTAACCTTTCACAAACTGAAAATGTGGAAACATCATTAATGGACCTGTAGACTACCGCTTCATCGATATGATGTGAGTCTATTTATATCATAATATTTCTATATATATAAAAATATTACTAAATAATATGGTATTTATTATATTATTATCATTATATAAATATAAATTTCACTTACCTTCTTTCTATAATGATCATTGAAAATAGAAATGTTACTTATGCTTACGTGTGGCTTACTATCTTCTTGATTGTAACGTTGGTCCATTTTTAATAACCATATTTCATTATTGGTTTAAAAATGTAAATTTAATTATAAATATGATTATTATTTCATGATTATTATTTTGGTTATTTTTATATAATTAACCATTTGACCACCGTTAACCTAATAAAGTCGTTTTTCACACATAACCCACATTTGGTCAAAACACCCAACACATACATAATTGTTTATGTAGTTGATCAATAAATTGTAATAAGACAAATAAAATTATTTATAAACATGATAACGGTTCTGAAAATTTAAATAATTAAAACAGGTTTATTATTAATGAATATAAAGACACAATTGAAATGTCAGACTCATGGTAAAAGATTTTGTCTAAACCTCCTTTCATTGTAACATTTTTCAATAATAAGAACATTTATTCTTTTAAAATGTTCATATATAATAACTTTTACATTAAAATATAAATTTAATATATTATTGTGTTATTAATTTTTATATAAATCATATTCTATTTAGGTATTATTATTTAAATATTTAATGTGATATTGGATGATTTGAATGTTTAAAGATTAATGTTAAAAAAACTTCTTCCATGTAAATATCATTTATTTTATTTTACATATTTACTTATATGGATACAAAATGATTACAAATTACACTTATATATATTTGGAATTTCATTTCTTGGTTTTAAAAAGAATGTTTTTATATGTTTTATACAGAAAAAATATTTAAATGAAAAATGGAATTCCTTATTCTCAATGTACAAAGTGGAAACATATTTTCTAGTGTCGAGACTATTTACTACAAGAAATAAGTGTTTTCCATAGGATTATATACCAATGGTTTTCCCAAAAAATTTGTATAAGTATTCTATATCAACAGTATCATAAAAACCATCCACATGGACGTCCCTTCCACACCCACTCTCTCTCGGGCTCCTCTCCACCCATCCTAAATTTCTCTCGCACGCCACTTCTCCAATCCCAATAGCACCTCTCACCCCCTCTCCTCCTCCACTCCTCGATGCCTCTCCCATCTCAACTCCCCCTAACTGCCACTCCCATTCCCCTCGCGCTCCCATCATTCCATCCTAACACCACCTCAATGCTCACTTCTCACCACCTCTCACCTCTCCCATCATCCCATACTGAGCCCTAAGAGTTGCTGCTCTCCCCTCCCCCACAACTCTTCTCTCCACATGTCATATGCATGAAGTGCACTCAGGTATTCCACCCCTCCTTCATTGTTTCCCATACAAAATTATTGGCTTTAGAAGTGTATGTTTTATGGTTATTCATCGATTTCACTAATGTTTGGTAAAATCGATCATGTATAATATATATTTTACTATGATTAAGAATAGGGGAACCCAAGATCATGCCTTCTAATTTATTCACATCGATACATTGAGGTATTCAATGTTTAATATTAATCTAATGTATTATCCAGAAAATCAATTTTATTTTATATTGAATAAGTATTTTTAATTGTGGATTTGTGTAGCATAGATTCATGGATGCATTGGGTGTGGAACAAATTCTGTTGTTGATGGTTTTGACATAGAAGAATGTCTTGATGAGTGAACCGATAATATAAAAGTATTAAATTAAATTAATTAATTAATAAATATGTTTTTAATGTTGTAACATAGAATATTTGGGCAATGTGACGAGCCAAGTTGACCAAAGGAGCGGTGGGAGAAGCTTGGTGGGCCTTAGCAGATACTTTTGGCAATTATCACCATAATATAAAGGCCTTGTTAAATGGTATGTTTCCTTTTATACTTTCCTTATATAATTTACTTTTTTTAATGATGCATGTGTATTCTTGGTCCATTTATTTTTATTTCATCCTATTATTAATTTATTTAAATAAAAAAATTATTTAATTCAAAATGAATAATTGGAATAAATAAATTCTATTGGTCACGAAAAACCCTTATGTGCTTGCATGACACTTCATTAATTTTCAATGTTTGATCCATGTTTCTAACCCCATTTAAATAGGTTTATGAATTTCTTTCTATTATTTAATATGAATTAATTTGTTGTTTGAATTTATTTCCCATTAAGGTGTGGGTAAGAGATACCTTTTTTTCATTTCTTTAATGGCTTCTTTACTAATAGTTTTATCACTACAATTGGGTATTCTATCTTGATATTATTTGTCTTGTTTCTGCATTGGATTCATTTTCTACCTAATAATATAATATATCCCATTGAATTTTTTCATCAATTCTAATGCACCAAAAGTCTAACATCTAATTCCAATATTACATAAAAACCACTGCACAATAACCCAACTTGACATTAACTAAAAAAGCATCCAATGAAAAATCACTTAAGAATTTTACGGGAGTAGGAATCAACTACACCTAATATATAAATGTAAAATAACTAAAAATAATTAATATTTCATGTCACTTCTAACCATCAATGACATAATTCTTTACATGCTTGAAATGCATCGTTAAATCTTTTAAAGGAACCAAAGTAAAAAAAATTATTAACTCGAAAAAACACTCACTAATTTAAAATAAATTTAATTAGAAGTTGAGTTTGATTCACTAAGTAATATATAGAAATGAATTAAATTATTTAAAAAACCATCTCGAAAACATATAATTGAAGTTGGTTTGGTTTTTAGAAAAATGAGATTAGTGTACCAAGATTTTTTAGGTTTAGGTTTATGCACTTAGTGATGGATAGGTGTTGTGATTTTATTTTAAATTATGTCAGTACCAAACTATGGTGATACCCATCTTATAGTGATCACCATATATTATATAAACTCTATTTTACCTAATAAATTCATAATATAGATTATAGATAGGATTTTAGAACCACATTTAAACATTTCTACCCCAAATAAGTGAATTTTTTATGACATAAGGGTATATAGGTTATTCATAGACTATGAAACCCTTATCTATCAATAATTTTCAACATGAGAGTGAAGGTTAATAATTAAAATGAAATTATAATATGCTCCAACAAAATTTAATAAGTTTTCCCCACTCCAACAAGAATGAATCTCCTTGAATAATAAAAAAGAATCATACTTTGTTTAAACTTGCTAACAATGGGACATAAAAACATTCTATGTTCATCTTCCAATATAACTATTATTTATGAGGAATATTAACTCCATTGGAGGATCCCATGACCTTTTTATCAAATAGTTCACATAAAAGCTCTATTGAATAAAGATCCATGGATCATGTTATTGGTAAGAATAGAGACCCTATCTGGTCCAAATATTGAGGATCCTCATTCCCTATGTAGTCGTATGGGAATACCATCCCTTCCTTATGATTAATAGGGAAATTCATGTTCTAACATAGCTTCATAGAGAAAAAAAGGATTCTATTTACTAAATAATTCCTTGAACAACATGCTTGTTATCTATTTTCTAGGAGCAAATCTATTTGGGAAAATAATTTGAATATAGTTTCATGTAAAGTATCTAATATATAGAAAATGTAACCATAAGAATATATGTAGAAATATTACACATTAAATAGTACCTAAACATAATGATCCTAAATTGGACAAAGGGATAAGTTATGTGCCTGAATTTGTAAGAAGTAAAAATGTGTAATATTATATACATTGTGTTTATAATCAAGATATGTAATTGGAATATACCTTAGCTTATCATGTAATGATAAGTAATATACATTATTTTTACCACTATAACAAAAAACCTATAACTAAAAATTGGAAGTCAAAGAGTAGTTTGAGAGGAACAAATGTCATTTTACACCCATGGTACATGCAGTTTGGTCATGTACAACATGGTGTTTACAACAAAATGATCTTCTTGGAGGGTAATCCATATTCATTCCAACATTTTAACTACAAGTACACAATGTGTGTTATAATATTTAACATAGAGTGATACTAAATATTCTATAAATCCTTTCCAATTAATCCTTAAATGTACACTTTATATGGTCTTCCTAGCTACACCGTGTTGTCTAAAATTTTGGCCCAAATTTTTGTAATAAACCAAATATCATTGAATCCTCCAAATAATTCAATGATCATGATGAGACCATTTCAATTTTTTTAGGTGGTTGTAAATTTTTTACAGGTTCTGGCTAGAAGAGGTACCTATTGTTTTCTTGGTCCAGATGTAATTGGTTTTATATTTGATTAACAATACACTGGATCCTTATTTAGGCAATCTATAATATTGGAGTAGAACTCTTAAAATATTTTGATCTCTTTATACTCTCCACATATTTTACATTAATTATCAAAAGGATCCCTATAAATATATTCTATAAATACCCCCTAACCACTTTGTTCAATTTTAGGATGTGGTTTATCATTCTCTTACATTATATATTTTTTACTTATTTTCATATTTTTATTGTGTATTCATTAAATTTCCATTGGATACTTCCATTTCTAATTCATTATAGATAGGGAGATAATTCATTATTTGATATTATTATTCAAACATCTAAAACATACACTTCATCTTGAGGTATCTTAGTTATTAATTGACGCAACCTATAATTTTCACCCATACTCTCTCCAACTCTACATTTTTTACAGCCTCTACTCCCATTATTTCGTATATGGGAGAACCAAGAAATAGCTATGGGGACCCTGGCAAACCAATTTTTTATTTTTTATTTCCATGATAGATTTTCAATTATTGTGACAATGATTCCCCATTTTGTGATGTTCTTTCTAGTCAATAAGAGTTCCAATTTCTCTTTTATTGGAATGTTTTTTCAGTACACATGCCTTGGCCCAGAATATAAATCATGTTATTATTTAGGGAATGTGTAATTTCCAATACAGGATTCTTAGCCTCTAATTCTCTCAGAAAATATTATTCTATTTGGGTATGTATTTTTATCTGAGTCTTGATATGGTTATGTATTTTTATGGCCTATTTTGGGATAACTATCTATCCCAACACTTATACCAATGGTTCAAAGTGAACCATTGGGATATCTATATATCCCAAATAAATGAAATTTTCAAAGCTAATATAAACCAAAACAAGACAAATTAGATCTAAAAATAAATCCACAGACTAACTTGTATCGAACAAAAGCAAAAAAATGTGAAACTCAAATCGAACTGATTATATACCTTTAATAGGAAGAGTAATAATAAATTAATAGGATTTTACTATTTAATACTATAATTATGAAATTTGAATCAGTTTCCCCGTTGTGTGAAGGAACATTATTTGACGCATTGGGAATTTGGGTTCTAATACGTTAGATGTTGACTTGTATAGTCATAGGTGATAGGTATGTTGTAGTTTATTTTTTATTTTATTTTCATTATCGCATTGTCCACTAAGGCCGTTTACTACTTTCTATAGATGGAGGTAGTCATTTTCTTAGAAGGGGTCACGGAGGGAACTAGAGGCCACTAAATAGTTATCATTACAGGGGAGGGAGATCAAGGTAGTAGAGGGATTAAGTAGTGTGTTTCACTTTTGTTCTTATTTATACTGTGTTTCTTCTGTTTATTTTATTTTCCTTCATTGTGGACATCCAACATATGGATGGTTCATGCCTAAAATTAATTTATTTTTCAATGTTGTTTTAATTAATTTTTTTCTGGATGAAATTTTTCCAAACTAGTGATTCATTTACTATCAAACACTTGTGCTAGCCCATGGTTATAGCCCATCAACCATACTCCATCATAGTCATTCATATATTAGAGTATAAAGGGTTATTAAAATGTTTGAACAATTGAAGGTCCTAGGAAACACTGAATAAGTTGTGTGGGATTGGGAAAATCTCCAAAATTATGTTGATAATGACAATAAAATAATGATTATTTTAGAACATCGTTATAGTATACAAGGTAAACACTCAAGAAGTTAGTAAATGTTGGTGAAAGGAATAAAACTCTATTGGGGTAGGAACTAGTTGTCAAATTAGATCCCTAGTGAGTGTGATATTTAGAGGTATGATTACTATGTTATAGTTTGTATGGTTTTTACAATAGTTCGATGACATAATATAATACAAACTAAATTACTAGATATTAATAAAACTACCAAAATAAATATAATCAGGAATACTGATGACATGAGTGTGGATCCGAGGGAGGAACTAACCTCTAATTTCTAATAAAAATACACAAAACTCCTTGATTAAAGGGTCCTAAAGGTGATGGTATAAATGGATTCCCATATTTTTCACAAATTGATGAGAAAAAAGGGACCTCCCACATCAATCAAATGAGGGGAAATGTTATAAAATTTTCCCTAAAAGGTCCACTAGTCTTTCAGTAGACTGTTGTAGATTCACACCAACCACCTCCACCCTTCATTGAAGCTTCCACGGGTTCTTGATATACATAATGAGACCTATGATGTTGTACAAAATGCCTTTTAAAATTTTTCCAACACTCAAAAATAGAACTCATCCAAATATTGAAAACAAACATCTACTAATTGAAAATTCAAAATATTCCTCAAATTTTGAATGCATGTATGATCCCATGGTTTCAAAATATCCCAACTATAATTATTATAATCCATAAAAGGTCTTCATGTCCAATGAATCCATATATCCTAAACTATGTCGTTCAATTATGTAAGGCTGAAAAACTACATTCCACTAGAAAATTATCAAATCACATCTGAGGAATAATGATTAATTGAAGGTTCTATGACTAGAAAAGAAGATCAAGTGCATGTTTTCATAATTGAAACGCCTACATGTTACTTAAATAATCCAATATATCTAAGAACACTCATGGTGTCATTCATTAACACTATTCAGGGTTATGGTGCTTCCCACCATAAGCTTCATCTTAACACCACCAATTAATATGATATAGTGCCTCCTCCTTTTAATATTCATATTGAAACATTTCTCCCATGCTATAATGAGAAGAAATATAGGTTGGAAACTCACTAAAAACATTTTTCTCAATTTTTTGGTCCTTGGTATAGTGATGTATAATAATATTCTAGGGATATCATAATGTCATTTCATATAGAATTTTTGGAGAGATGTTGTTTTAGTTTATCATGATTTTTAGTGGATAAAAATGGCCATGTGGTCATGGTGTCTGATTTTTGAAGGACATATTTCATAAATAAGTGTTTTTTCATGCCATGGTGTGAAGGTAGAAGTCATTTTGTTTGGAAAAAAAATTCAAAAATGATTTTCTATGTCATGTGGTTATGGATTTTAAAAAAGAAATTTCAAATGGTTTTATTATGCCACATTTATTATGTTGGAGATTAAAAATATTTCTAAAGGTAGGGACAATGTAAAGAATTAAAATGGAGGTATTATCGCTAGATATTCTAACATTTTATGTGTTATATTTAAAAGGAGATATCTTCATATTATGTGGATGTATAGTTATGAGTTTTTAATGGATTATGATTCAAAATAAGAATAATATAATGGAAATATTTAGTGGATGTGACCAAATATCTTGGAGTCTTAATTATTATATTTATTTGAATTAAAAATCATTTTCTTTCACATAGAATCATCGAGATTAATTATAGAATTACTAAAACCTGGTGTGATCCACACCATTCATAGTAGTGCATGAAAATGACCATCATATATATATATATCTCTTTAGTCTGTAGTGATAAGGGGAGCTACCTATGCAACATTGCAACGTCTAGTTCTTTAATAAATAATAATTTTAAGACAAACCTAGGATATATTGATATATTTGTTTCAAAGCGGGGAAAATGTATAAAAATGATTCTGAACAAGGGAATAGATTTCTAGTTAATAGATCCAGGTATCTATTAAATATAAAATCATAGCATTATAATATTTTTTCTAAAGAAGTATTAAGTTGAAGAAATAATTATAGTCATGAAATTCTCATCTAGAGAAGATTTGTTTTATTTAATGTTACTATAATGACCTAGCTTTGAAACATGAGGTGTTAGTCTAATCTCATTTAAAGGAAGGAGGAAAAATAATTGATGATCAATGATCAACTATTCAGAATCATAAGTGAAATGTTAGTTAGTGAGAAATGATAATTTAAATAATTTTAGAATGTCTATAAAATTAATTTGTATCCCTTATATTTCATGCCAAATGCGGTTTCCCACCAACTTAATATAATTATGATAGGAACTAGGAGTGAAGTTCAAGCCACAATGAATTCCAATTATACTGGACAACATATCCAATTGTATACACCATAGCCCTAATTTAGCTTCACAGGCTACCCCAGTTCTTGGGTAATTATAGAAACACCCTTTGACAAAGCAGATAATTTATGCCCTCTGCTCGATGAATGATATTGTAGGTAGAAGAAATTTGGAATCCAAATCATTCGATTTGATCTATAGTGGGCATGTTTTAATATTCTCCATAACAAAAAGAATTTGGAAGGCTGAATAAAGAAGGCTTTGATTTTCAATTTCTATCATGGTGGTCTTCCACCACATGACAGTTTATAAAACTCATTGGCATCAAAGATCCCATGTATATTGAGTTTCCATATGAGGTGCATGGTAGTGAAGGTTTAAAGTATTATAGGTGAATTGGAAGACTTTTAGATGTGTAGATTTAATGGTTTACAGGTGCATTGGAAAACTGTTAGAGGTGCTGGTTTACAAGTTTACAAGGGGTTGTACAACATTGACATTTGCCAGGGTGAATAGGATATACCAACGGTTTACACCAATGGTTCACAGAACCATAGGTGAATTGGAAGACTTTCACTAGAATTGTTGAAATCGACTAATTTCAAACAAACTATACCAACAGTTCTCTAGAAACCATTGGTATAGTTCTATTTCAACACTCAACATTCCAACGATTTCAAGGGCTGTCAAGAAATGTTTAAACTATTTGTATGGGTAAGATTTTTAGTTGTGATTATTTGATTTATACCTTCCTTTTAAAGCTTACATGTTTTCTAAAATGAAAATTATTTTTTGGGGTATTTTGTTACTAGAAATGGTTTTTAAAATATATTGATTTTTTCAATAACTTAAAATTTTTTCTAAGGAGTTGGATTGAAATATTATGAGCGGCATGTTGAAAATTTTATTATATAAAGTGTTATATAATGGTACCTGGAAATTTGATTGGTGTTTATATGATAAACCAATGATGGGTGGTTCCATGATATACCACAAATGGGTGGCTCCATGATATTCCTGCAATGTATTGGATTTGGAAGTCATATGTATGCCTATTCCATTTGTAAGAATGATATCTATAGTAGTTGACCATATAGTTATTCAATTTATAATAGTGACAAGTATAACGATGTACCAAGATACTAATATGTTTTATCTATTCCTTCTAGGGGTTTTATGGAAATATTTTGAATAAAAAAAGGGTAAGAAATGAGATAATTTACTTCCTAAGGGTGAGAAGTATAGCTTTATGATAATGTTTTCATGGGTTTAAATTATTATCAATGGACTAATGGTTTCAATATTTTATTACCCTTACAAAGCTCTTTATTCCCTTCCGACATTTTTTAGTTTTTTCATAGGACATATGGATGATAAATGCATTAGTATAATTCATGTTGATAAATGTTTATAGTTCCCAAAAAAGAGACCATGTTTTATTTAAAATGTTTAATATGGTGAAAAAATAGACACTGATCAAAAGTATCCACTTTGTATTTTATATTTAATAATAATTATTTATGGTTTAATTCTCTAAAAACTAAATCCAAAAAATCATCTATGTGTATGAATTTGAAGTTATTTACATAATTCATGATTATACCATTTTTATGGCCAGTTCCTTATATTTATCATTTTTATAATTTTATATGAAATAAAAAATAAAACATATTGATATATCATAAGACTAAAATCCCCATTCCATTGACACAAATCTGTATGATAAAATCTATGAGAAGTCGTCACTCCCCATCCAGTTTAAATGTAGTTGGAATTCTTATAGTTTCATCTCCAGTGATCTCAAGAGGTAAATCCTAAAAAAATCATTGAAAATAGGATATAAACCTTGATAATTCTAAAATACTTCCACTTATATTTATTTTAATTAAATTTTCCTATGAGTTGAATAGAAAACAAGAATTATATTTTCTATCAATGTTCTAGTCGGATCTTTCTTATCATGAAACCTGAACTCTGCAAAAATATAAATATAAAAAATTATTCTTTTATTACAAAATCATTAATTTACTAAAACAATTCATCCCATACATGATATTTAATGTAATATAAATCTAAATATATACTTAATATTAACAAATAAACATCAATTTTGTTTACATGTAGTACTATTTTCAACAGAAGAAGAGGGTTTTTTAGCTTGATATGTCTATAAGATTCACCCTTCAAATTCCTTCTAGTTCAAGAATCTTCAAAAGAATAGAACAATGGTTTACACACACCATGGTAGCTTAGTAATGATGGATAGGGGAAAAATTTAAATGGTAGTGTGGAGAGAAAAAGGATAGTGAGGTTTGAAAGGGATTAATGTGGCATGATTCAGTGGATTTGATTTAGTATCTAAATAGGTATTTGTTTCACATTGGAATCAAAACTAACCTATAAAAATATAATATATTAATACAAGTGAAATAAATAATTTATTAACAAAAAATTATTTATTATAGAACATAGAAACCAGAAATAGGATGGTAGTACATAATTATAGTAAATTAATGATAGTTAGCCAACAATATCAGTAAATGTTATCCAGCCCAAAATATAAAAGAAAGATGAATTGTGGAAATAAATGACTAATAAAATTTTGTATTTCCAATTTCATGTTTAATATATCTTATTCTCTTAATATTAAATGATTTTGTAAATATTTCAGCAAGCTGATTTCCAGTTCCAATGAAATCAAGAGTTATATCACATTTTTAAAAATTGTCCCTCATGAAATGATGTCTTATATCAGTGTGCTTTATCCTATAGTGAGACATTGACATCGTAATTATTTTGTAAAAAATATATTTTCACAACAAATAGGGACAAAAATAAAATGATATTTATAATCTAGTGATGTTTGTTTCAACCGCATAATCTATGCACTACAACTGACTGAGGCTATGTACTCATATTCAGTAAGGGATAATGCAATAAAATTTTGTTTCCCACTACACCCTGAAACTCAATGATTTCCAGGAAATATAAATCTTCCAAAGGATTATTTTCAATAAAAATTTCATCTAAAAAAATCATAATTATAATAACTAATTAACTAAATATAATATCATTTGTGATAGAAAAATCAAAAATTAATTGTCCTCCTGAGGTATTTAAAAATTCATTTTATTGGAAAAATTTGAAACCCAAATATTTTCATTGAAATGTTATTACAAACACACACTAAATATTATTTCTAGTAAGATAATTTTTAACTAATGTAAACTTTCTATCATACCTCTATGATGGTTTTATTCAGCTAGTTTTGTAGTTTCAGAAAGATCTAGTTTATTTGTGGTTTTCATTAGAGTATAACTTCCTGTTGAGTTTTCCTATCCAAAACATTATATAATATCTTATCTATATTTTATTTTATTTTTATAATGATTCTAATACCATGAACGAAAAATATTTCACCCATTAAACTCATTTCAAATTCATTTTTCATTACTTTTGAAACATTAGTACACAAAGAGTGTCTTGATGATCCAAAAAAATATCATCAACATATATTTTAACCACTAATACAACCATGAACATTATATTTATAAATATGGTAGGATCAAAAACGCCATTTTAAAGACCATTAGAAATTAGAAAAGTGTTATTATTATCACACCATTAACTTGGATCTTATTTTAATCCTTCTAAAAAATATTTAATTTAAACATTATTTTGAAAATGAGGGTTTGAAAATCTAGGTGTTTTTTAACAATGACATTACCAATAATATGAATATTTATAAATGTGGTATTGGAATTTATTTGATATAGTTTGAAATTCAATTTAATGCAAAAGAAAGTATTATTATAATAGATTCAAGTCTAGATGTTGGTGAAAATGATTTCACATAATCAATTAATTTTTCATAACTATATCCTTGTAAAACCAATCTATAATTATTTCTTATAATTATACTAGATTCTTTAACCTTCTTTTTATATACCCACTTTGTGCTAATAGCTAGGTAGTTTTTATTTATATCAACAAATTTATCGACTTCGTTGCCATCTAACTTATTCAAACTTTATTCAATAAAAATTACTCAATGTTCATCATGGATTGATTCATTGATTTTTAGGTCCAAAAAAAGAAAAAAAATGCTTGATGTTCAACATGGTTTTTTAGTGAAGCTTGGGTCTGAGTACCATAATCCAGGTCTCCTACAACGACATATAGGATATGGTATTGAGGGTTATAAAGGTTAAATGGACTAAAATAATTTGGTTCTCCCAATTATTTATCTAGTTCAGGAAGAATGAGAGGGTCTCTGATAAAACATTTATTAGGTAAATCCTAAAATATATCATATGTTTTAGAGTTATTTTTTTATTAAATTTCACATTTCATCGTAAAGATTTTATTTTAAGGTTTTGATTACATGTGGATATTTTTAATCAAAAGTGACATAAATTGAATCATCCAAAACATTATATTTCTTGTTAAAGACTAAATTATCTCTAATAGAGGTTGAAAAAACTATGAAAAAATACTTCATAGATTTTTTTTTCAAAATTTTCACAATTATTAATTAAATCTATAATCTAAAACTTTCATCAAAAAACATTAATGTAATGTAAATTGGGTATTATACCATTCCAAAATTCATATGGTTTACTTTTCAAGATAAATATGATAAAGACACTCAAATAACAATAACTGTAAATGCATTCATCACAAAAAATATATTCCAAATTTATATTCACTATGCATAGTTTATTAAATTTCATGAAGATCTATATTTATCCATTAAACTAATCCATTTTTCTATGTATTTGAAGGAGAAAGTAAATTGAGAGTATAGATGTATTATGGGTAGATAGAATTAGATTATTAATTCTAAAAATATCAAACATGATCTATTCTTATGGATTTGATGATGAATTCACTATGGTTCTCTACTAATTTTTCTTAATTTTTTTTAAAAAAAGGGAAGCATCTGTTTTATGATAAAGGATAAAAACCATATATATATTTAGTAGTCATCAATAATAACATTGGAATAGTGACTCCCAGTTAACCATAAACTCGTGATGTTTCAAATAAATCCATATGAACCAATTGTAGTGGTTTAGGGGTATTAACCTATTTTTTGGTTTGGAATATATTATTTCACATTCCCTTTTGAAAAGGGTTTCAAATTTTATCTTTAAGGAATTGTAGATTAGGTAGATAATTAAATATACCATTATTATATGTATTTTAATGTGAGTAAATATAAATAACTACATATTATAATGGGTTAAATTTAAGGGGAAATTTTAATTTTAATTTTTTTTGGAATGGTCGTTCTTTAAACTATTCTTTGAAATAAAATATTGAGAGTTAGAAGACTCAAATGTTTCTTTCCAAGACTCCATCTAATGACTGTGAGGTAGATAATTTGTTTTCTTGTGTTTTTTTAGAATTCGGCCAGGTAAATTCATGTTTAGGAGGAACTAGTAAGGGAACATGGTTTTACAAAAAGCAGTGTAGCCCACCAGAGGAAACCATATAGACTGTTCAGAAAGTCATAGGGTGTCACATTGTTTATTATAACTATGTGCACCTAGGAAAACAATTGTGTGGTTTCTATGGGTTTCTTAACATAAGAGAAATTCATTGTTGGTGAATGGTTTCTCAAACTGTGTGTAGGAACCATGTGATTCCCCTTATTAGGCAGTGTCCCAAGGATGGTTCACACATGGTTTGGCCAGCCGTGTGCCCAAAAATTACATGATTTTTAAATGTGTAAATTTAACCTTTTTCTCTTCCATCCTTTTGATTATTTTTCCTCCTATCCACTTCTGTATTTGAAGCTCCTCTCTACCATTCATGGAGCTCACCCTCTTCTCCTTCTGGGCATGGTGAGATCTCCTCAATCAAGTATCATAATATCATATTGTTAGTCTCATTAGATTCATACCAGTGAGATCTTTGTTTTTCACTCTCCTTTTTTCTTACTATCATTGGTACTATCATCATGTCATCTATTTGTTTCCTATATTTATTTTTCTCATTTCTTCTATTTCACTTGAAACATCTTGATTAGAGCATTTCAATTTGATATTTGGACCTTCCCTGGTATAAGGAAAATGTTATATTGATTTTTCACTAATGTCATGATAATTTATAAATTACACCATGGTTAAGTATGTTAGATTATACATGTCTTGGTTTTAAAATTTGTAATTAATTTTTCAAGGCCTATTTTCTTATATTGTATTACTCTTATCCTTTAACACAAACTGGTGGATGTTGTTCAATTCAACTGTAACCACGCCCTTTGGTGATATATTTATATTCCATGACCCCGATGCCTCCTTATATAATTGATCCACCCTATTAGGGTGTAGTTTAGATACTGTAATTATTATTCCAAGAATATTCCTCACAATCATAATTGAGGTATATTCGATAATTTATAGCATAAGATATGTTTTAAATAAAATAAATTAATTATGCCTCGACATGATGGAATAACCTTATTTCTTATAAAACCACAAAATTGGGTCTGTCGTCTTCTCACTTAAAAGGGAAATTAAATATTGACGTTTTAAATTATGAATGGAATGCTTGTGTACATGGCCTTCATTATTTATATTATAATTGTAATGAATAATGGTTATGACCCTATTTGTTTAATGGGTATTTATAACATGTTTATAAATACAGAATCTCATTCATTTGAAAATAATTAATTAAATGAATTGTGGATTCTTTGAATGATACATGGATTCCCATATAAGAAGCCCTTGGATGGGCTCCTAGGATATTTAAAAGTATATGTACCATGAGTGATACTGGATTCTTTATTATAGAATATTAGGGATAGGGTCGTATGATGGATGATTAATGTCATTACTTGAGTGATACTTGGGTTTCCTCTTTACAGTAGGCCATGGATAGGCTCATAAGCTGATTCATATTATTATCACCATGAGATATACCAGTACCCTTAGGGAGATAACATGGATGCCCTCAATGTAAATATGGTAATACCATTCCAAGAGTGATATTATGTCCCCAAAATAAGATACATGGGACTTGATCAGTGTGTTTTTCCTTTTACCATACTGAGAGTAATACATTATATTCCTCTTTATGGATTACCTTGGAAGGACTATTACAGTGATTGGTAAATAGAGTTCCACTATTGTGAGACTCAGGATTCCACTTTTCAATTTCCCTTGGGCAGGCCCAAGGAAATTTTTTATTAAGAACCCCTCTTCATATTATTTAAAACCTTAACGAATTATTTTTTATTAAGGACATCTCTTCAAAAAAAGAGAATGATTGGGCTTTTACATTATTGTATTCAACCTTGTGATGACCTAGTTATGTAACCATGTGCATACACCATGAAAAATAATATATATATATATATATATAAACATAAATTACACCTATTCAAAGGGTGACTACTATTTAGTGATTTTTCTAGCTAAGATCAAAGTGGGTGCAGTCGGCCTCGTGTCCCTGAGGAACATGAGATAACTTATTTACTGTTAATTAATTACTCCTTCACCAGTCATAACTATATACTATCATATTAATATTAAATAACCAGTTTATGCTTTAATAACCAATAGTGGTGGACTACTTTGTATATCACACACCCTTTCTAGGATTCCCCTTAACTTGGGTACATGAACATTCCAAATTAGTTGTTAGATCCGGATCCTGGTATTGTTCGTTAATACTTGTACCTAGATGATAGGTGCACATGACTGAGCTAGATCTTAAGATTCAAATAGATATGGTTGTTTAGGCATTTTTCATATTTCATGTATTTTATTATATCAATTGTTTCATGTATAATAATTTGATTATGTAGTCTCATCTGGACATGCATGCATGATTATATATTTAGTGTCTACCATTTGTTATTATTTGATTTATTATTTTTATCTTCCAATGGTTTGTCTTTTATTTATTATATATCCTCTTTTTGTAGATTTATTTGTTATATCTTATTCCACTGCGCTTCTCTGATCATGAGGATTTAGTATCCCGACCGAATGAAAATAAGACACTATATTCTATTTGGTTGCCTCTGTCTAGTAGGGAGGTATACTTGAGGTCATGTTACTAGTGGGATAGAGGCACCATTTTAGTGGATCCAGGTTCAGGGTGTTATATTACACATTATAGTGTCGTATTATCCTATTCCACAACAGAGATTCTCAATGAAAATAACATAAAAAATTATCATTTTGAGAAAATATTGAATCATAACTAATACCATAAACCGAATAATTTCTTAAAGAAGTAAATATTAAATCATACATGGAATGATATTATATAAAAATAATTTTTTCAAATGTTACATTAAAAACATATCCCACAAATGAAAAATAATATGAAGGATATATTTTAAATTATCATCAAATTACACTTCATAAATAAGTAGAAAAATTGAGATACTAATTTTTTATAATACAATAATAATTCCATTTAATTTTTCAATAAATGTGACATGTTCACCATGTAATTTGACAATATTCTTAAAGGTCAAATAGTTTTTGATCATTTTTCTTGAGAATACACAATCTAGATACTATTTATTTTTTCATTATCTTCTCAATGATTATTTTTGTAATCAATTAAATTTGTATTAATTTTTGTACCCATATCTATTAGGGTCCAAAACGGTTAGAATTAAAAACATTTGGAATCTATTTTTGTTTTATAGGATTTCATGTATCAAAATTAATATATATAAATAAAAAATCAATTTTAGGTCAAAACAATTTCTTGTTTTCTTTTCAAAACCATTATTTCATCTAGATACATGAATCGTGTTTTTTAAACTAGAAATGAATTAAAATTTATAATGATTTCATTGAAATCTAGATCCATACCCAATTCTAGATTTTTATTTTGGATTTAGGATGTTCAAATAGCATGATATTCACACATTTTTTTAAAAATCAAAAGACTATTACATATCCTTATAAGTAAATAATTTATAAATTTCATTTCACAATTTTTCTTTAAATGATTTGAATTATTTTCCTTCTCTTTACTAGTTCAGATTTAACTATAGAACATAAAACATGATTTTATTCATATTTCTATATTTTTTTTATTAATTCATGGTATCCTCTAACATGTCGCTGTATTATTATAATTCTCCATTTTACATTTCAGAAACATTAGATATATAATTAGAATATATTGATGGTACCCTGGAAGTATTACCTATAAAGAATATATTCTGATTTTCATTGTATATTCTCTACTAGAATCTATGTCATTGAAGCTATCTTAACGTACACTCCAATTGGATTAAATTTATTTCATTTGTATTGTATATGTATCTTTATAATTGTAATCATACTTTACCTTTTTAAAGACAAATTTTATATGTATTTTTTCTCTTGAAGTTTTAGTAGGTAATCTCATTAGAACCTGATACACATGTTAGAGATAAATTAACCAGGATTAATTTTTAATGTATCAAAGTTAACAGTATACAAATTTAATCACATTTTATTAAAAATATAAGGTCATTTATCATAAATATAATAATTATATCAATTTTGATATGTAGTATTATAGGTAGATACACTCATAAATTCATCCACTCCTAAAGAACAATAATATAATTCATGGATTTGCAATTGGAATCATGAGAAGATTCAGTTGGAGAAAACCAATATTTTATACCAATTTTTTCTTTTTAATATTTATATCAAGTAGATCCCCAATAAAAAATCCAATCCTTTGAAGGATTAATTTCATTATTATATTCCACTTGACATAATTACATTAATTTGTGAGGTTGAATTCAACCATACACAAGGTCAGAAATATAATTTTTCATTTGATAGAAGATAAGATATATATAGATAATAACATTAAAATAATAAAATCAAAGTATTTGTGAGAGAATTATGTTTTATATCATCATATTGGAAGAAAATTTGATGGAGGTGGAAGAAAAAACAGAAGTTTAATAATTTTCCCCTTCTTTAGAAAACATGTTTACGTTTGTACAAAATGACTTTATATAAGAGTTTCTTAATAAAAATAAGTCCTCTAGGACATCGGTAGTGTTGTAAAGAAGGTATTTGTGTTGTTATATTCTGAATCAAAAATATTTACAATTTTTTAGATTGGATGAGAGGGGATGACCTTTTACAAGTGTGGGAGAGAACACAGTTATAATTTTCAAAAAGAAAAAGTTTTACTAATATTTATTGCATGACATGAGGCCCCAAAATAGATTATTATGTAACCTTACTTGTTATAAGGTCTATTAATGTCTACAAAATAATAAGTTGAAAATATTTTAGGTTATATTACCCTAATCTCTTTAGCATAACACCCATGTAAACTCATTTAAACTATAACTATGGTAATTATTTTGTACTATTTTATGTATTCATTACGAAAAAAAGTTATGTTTTCCTTATAATATAATATTATTTACAATTATTAAATTATCAAATCTATTTTTTTACGTTAAATTTAATTATGTTTCTTAATTTAATTTAAAATAAATCTCACATATGTGACGAAAAATGGTTTTCCAAAGAAAACAGTCAAAAGTATTAAATATTTTTATATTAATATTAAATCTAAAATTTATTAAAAGGATATAAATTTAATTAATAAAAGTATAATTGAGATAATGTTACTTTTTAATCCATATAAAATAAAATATATGTTATAATTAATTTATAATAATTTATTTTAATAAAATAGTATTTTTCCTATTTATCAAAAAATTAATCTTTGCAAAAAAATAAATCGAAGATAATTTTTACATATAGATTTAAAAAATTAATTTCATTTTTTAAAATAACTTTTATAAATTTGAAAATATTACTTCTAATATTTTTTCACTAAAATAAATAAAAATATATTTTTGAGAAAACCAAATTTTCAAAGATTATAAAAGTTTTACTAAAATTTATTTATGTTTTTTATCAATATGTTTTATTTATATAAAACCATTATATTTAATTTTAAAAAAGTTTTTATTACTATTCATAACACCAAAATATATTTCTAGGTTATAAAATTCATGTGTAAATAATAATATAAATAATATATTGTGGTTTGTATAAAGTCAATGTTACATGTAATACAGGCTAGAAAAGAAATTAAATTTAATGGTTAAAAATATTTTATAAATTATTAAGATTTAAATTATACCCCAGACCCTTAAAATGAATTTCCATATAAAAATAAACATTCTGATGCCAAAAAATGGGGATACATTTTCCTCATCATATCCCCAGGTACCCAATATCTTCTTCCAATTTTTAATTTTTACATAAAACATTAAGCGGGCTAGTGGTATTATTTCATAGAACATTCTATCTAAGATCCATAATCTCAATAGTTGTTTTCTGATAATAATTATCATGTGCCAGCTGTATTACATCTTGTTTTCTTACCTGTTAGGGATTAGATATGTATGTCCTAAAGAAGGATTCATGTAACACATTGTGAACGTAACAATGCTTCAATAGATGTTCTAAGTGATAAGCTATTGTCCTGATATGATCAGAAATTTCAAAGGGGATGATATATCTTGGTATTATCTTTCTCTTATTGTTAAATCATATAACCATATTCCATGGAGAAATTTATATAAACAAATTTCCACAAATATCAAATTTCATATCACATTAATGATTATCAATAAACTTTTATATCTACATTGCAATAAACTTATGTGTTAGTGAATAGCTCTAACCTTCACTATCATTTCCTTCACAAAAACTAGTCCCAATAGATTTTTTTCTCAAACAATATCCAAAAACTTTGGAGTTCTACACTTATTTCTATAGAGTTCATCATTAGGATATATCTAAATAATTGAGATAAAAATATTGGTCAATGAAAACTCAACATCAAAATGATGTTGATCCCATCCACTTTTGAAATCCATAGAAGAGGATTCCTTAATACTTATTTGAGAAATGTGTGATTTCTCCCCTTAATGATTTCTGAATCCATCATTTTCAAATAATAAAAATTGGACCATTTTCTATTCATGTTTTTGATAATCATGTATGATCCTTTCAACCCAAATCACTGTCCACCATGTTTACTTTCCCAATACGGTAATGTATTGAGAATTCATTATCATAAATCAACTCTAACAATCTTATATGGTTCATGTTCAACTTATTTTTTGTAATCATATAATTTAATATTTTATATCAATATATATATTACATATTTCATTGTAATGATAATTCTCTAATATCATTAATGAATAAATTACCATAGATAACTCCAAATCATGAGTTGGGTAATATTTCCCATGAAAATTCAATTGTATTGAGGAATATTCTATAACTATTTAATCCTATATGAGAATGAATCTAAACCCATTTTTGGTTATATCACTGTAGATTAAAAACCCTTTTCCACTCCAGGGTTATGTAACCATAGGTTCACTAAGTAATCTTCCGTAATGTTCCTTCAAATTTCTATTGGATTCCTCCATCTAGAGGAACTTAGCTCCCTTATGAGTCAATAAGGTGAGTGTCTTAGATAGTAAAGATAAATTCTCCAAAAACCGTTAATAACATTCATTCAATCCTTGGAATCAATAGATCTCAGTTATCTTGGTTGGTCTAGAACAATATTATATATCCTCCATCTTTGATAGATCCATTGATATACCCACTGTTGAGATTATATGACCCAAAAATGAGAACCTTTGTATCCAAAATTCACAGTTTTTATGTTTTTCATATAGTTTTCCATTCCATAGGGTATTTAGTGTAAGTATCAACTGATGTTCATTATGTTACTTTATCATTTAATATATAATAATATCATTTATAAAAACAACCACAAACTGATCAAGGTAATCTCTAAAGATTCTATTCATTAAATCCATAAAGATAGTCGGGGAATTAGTAAGACTAAATACTATCACTATATACTCATAGTGTCCATAAAATACATGGAATGTCATATTGGTTATATCCACATTTTTAACCACAATTTATGATTTCTAGAATAAAGGTTAATCTTGGAGAATTATTAAGCTCCATATAGTTTCTCGAACAAGTCATCAATGTAGGGTAAATGATACTTTTTCTTGATTATGATCTAGTTCAATTTATATAAATTAATGAAAAGTTGCATCTATACATATTTATTTATAATAAATAGAATATTTATATCCCAATTTGAAACACATTGTTGATTGAATTAAAAGTCAATATTCTACTGGAGTTTCATATTTAATTCTTATAATGAAATTGGGACTATTCATTATAGAGTCTTTGAAATAGGTGTGGCCTCATGTATGATTTCTATTAAAAATTAATCATCATGATTTGATAGAATACCATGAAACGCTACCATAGAAACATAAAGTACTCCCATAAAATATTTATGTTATCAATTTAGAGTTTGTACCCAACCATTTGAGATAAATTCCCCTTTTACATATGAAAAAAAACATATATAATGGATGTGATTTTTATTAGATGTTCATATTTATCATTTCACTAATAGATTATCATACATTGTTTATAAATATTAGTCATAACATCTTCTCTGCACATTTAAAATAATGTGTTATTTATGTAGAAAAATCCAATCTACTCTTATGATAACATCAAATTCATCACCATTGAGAATAATGAGATTTATAGGTTGTGCATTACCCAAAAATTCAACTAGATAAGAGTCATATACTTTTGATATGATTTTCATACCATTAAGGTCTTTAACTTATAATTCAACATCTAATCACATTGGTTGAATTTTGATACACGTAGAAAACTCTTCCAATATTAAAGTTCGGGTAAACCTAGAATAAAATAAGATATTTACAGTTTAATAGTAGATAGTAATTATACCTTTCACCACGTATTTATCAAACCCCTAATTAGAAATAGTAATCGAATGATATTACTCTTTGTCTTCTTGTTTAAGGGTTTTCTAATATCGATCATCATGATTGAATTTAGATTCTGGTACTCATTACCATAATTCCCAAACTAGTTGAATTTTAAGTATTGGAGTGTGGGTGATGAATTAGTTACTGGATTCATTCTTCCATTCTATCAACTATAGAATTCATCACCTTTAAGCATTCACTAGACTTATTTATATCGTTCCCATATTTAAATAACATCTTATTTAAACTCATGTAATTCCAATTATTTTTATTCCCACATTTATTTCAAGTAATGGACTAGAATTTCATTCCACATTGGGATTTCTTCAAGTTCGTATGGGACTCGATCATCCTTTTCTTATCAAAACCCTAGGAATTATGGGAATATCAAATTTCTATTTCTACCTTTACTGCACATGAAATGAGTAATTTTTTGCTACTAATGCATATTATAGGTAGATACTTTTAGATAATTGGTTTCAATACAACTAACAATCAATAGATTTTATATCTAGTGATAATTCTTGTTCCAGAATAATACCTTGAAACTCTTGAAAAAATTCTTTAGTATGGACCAATATATTCATCATCTATTTTCACGGGATTATGAAATTACTTCTCCATCCTTGTGAGTATAATATTTTGTAATTTATTATTGAAAAGTATTCTCTAAAACACACCCCATTTTATAGATTCATTTTTTTCCATTTGATTCGTATTCTTAATAATTTTCCATCGTTGATCTTCTTTTCATTCAAAATTATAAACAAAAAGAATAATACTACCATGTTTTAAAGACCATATAATTGAAAAAAATATATTTTTGGTATAATTAAATTTATTGAATCCAACTATATCATTGGACCCACTAAATAGGGTTCGATGTTTACATATAAAGGACTAAAAAAATTGTCCCCTCCATTTCTCATTTATATGAACAGTGTGATACATAGATGAAAAATCTTTTGTGAACCTAGAAATGCTATTTTCCATTATATCACACATAACATTTGGTTTCTCAATAGGAAAATCATTGATGTATTTTATGAATTCATCATCAACACATTTCTTTCAGGTTCTATCCATCTAATAATACCAAAAAACATAGTTGGATAAATAATATACATAATGGAAACCACATGATCAATAAAAAATTATTTTTATGATTTCTAAATCATGAATCATTATTTCAATCAGTGAAGCCTTATGTTTAAACTAAGTCATATATGGTAATATTATATTCAAATCCTTCAAATTGGATCATAATGGGAATGTGTATTAATATAAGAATATCCCCTAGTAGTTTCTATCCATGTTTACAATAAGGACCATTTTCATATAGCAGGTGACGATTGAGTCCATCTCAATATACCATTTCCAGGGTTTTTATAACACCCCAAGGTTTTCCAAAAATAAATTGATATCATTGAATTTTTTTAATGTAGATATTTATAATTATCCTTTAAACATAATTTTACTAGTCCTATGTTTTTAATTTAAAAAAATGTTCATCTACAATTGTATTCAGTATTTTATTTGGAGTCTATTAGAACCAACTTGTTTTTTTGGTGAATAGTAACATACCCTTATGAATAGTATTATGAATTTTAATATTACCCTAATAAAAAAAAATTAGTATTATTTTATTTTCATATGTATTTAATATAATTACATCATGATTAATTATTCTATGAAATATAATAGCAGTATAGTTTTTAATAAATAATTTTTCAATTAAGTATGATTTTATTTTAAAATTAAATAAAAATTATTTAGAAAATTATTTTCAAAGAATGGATATTATTTTTGAATTCTACACGTCGATAAATGGTTATAGTGAATTTTTGGGATTTTTCAGAAACAATATATTTTTTGGTGAATAGTAAATATACAGTTTTGAGTATCAGTTTGTTAATAACATCATTAATGATATAATAATGATGTGGTAAATTTGGCTGAATTTTTTATAGTAAAATATGTTATGAGGTTTCCCATGTGTCTTATACCATGGAAAAATACCATGGGAATGCCCCTGGTTTTACAAATACTACTAATGATGTGTCCCTTGGAAATTATTAAAATATTCTCTAACTTTTCCAATAAATACGAACCCATTTCGTCATTAACATCAATCCAAATTTCTCATCAATTAATCTCTGGAATTATTAGATCTATAGTAGTCCTCCAATGGTTTCCTCGATCCCCCAAGGTCCAAACCATCATGTTTTATGGGTTTCCCTAAAAAGTAAGAAAATTCTCAATTTCTTTCTCTTTTTCATTCACGTTTACTTTTTTGTGGTATAACAATCATGTTTTCATAACATGTTTTTATTTTATTTCATATTATTGATCTATTGGTTATTATGATTAATTTATGGATGGGTTACCCTTGTCCACTTTCTATTTAATTTTTTCTAAAACCATTTAGTTTAGCAGTTAGGCTACCAAATTTTTGTGACGGGTTTTTCAATTATTCTTTTATTTTGAGTGAATTTATTTTCTTATTCATTCCTTATCACCTATTAAAAAATAATAATTAAAGCTCCATAAATCATGTATATTATGGATTTTCACATGTTCATGGAAACTTATTCATCATTATTTTTCTCCTCTCCCACTTATTTAGGGAATAAAAACAATGTCTGTGATGTGACGAATTATCGACATCGTGGAAGATGTGATTTCAATTTTCATTAAATTAGTCAATTATGGTCATGTAACCATTTTAATGGTTAAAATAAGTTATAATATATTTATTATTCCTCATCTATGGTTCTGGAATTCTTTTTTTACTCATGGTTTTAATTTAGAAGACCAAATGAGATCGTTGTTATTAAAGAACCACTAAAAGGGTCTAAACGAACATCATTAATGTTTTAACTTATGAATCATCCTTATATAAAACATCAAAATGATAAATTGTATAAATTATGGTAATATAAATACGTAAATATATTTCTAATCCAATTTTGGATTTTCACTTCCAATCAACTAGAACATCGATCATGAACCGATCAGGAAAATCATGTAAAGAACTCGCACAAAACAGTGCAAGGAACAAAATAATAACAATTAAAGGGTGAAATGATGTTATGAAATGATCATATAATATTTTATAAACATGAAAATATTTATTTAAAATTATAATATCACTCTTTTATCAATTATACAGGATGTTTATACAAGTTTAAAGTAAGGCAATCCTGAGGTTAGGGAATTCTTAACCCAATTTCAAGCCTTTGTGTAAAACTTATACATCATTATTTATGCTGTATTAAAAAATATTTTGTGGTGGTTTTTGTTTATATAATGTTTAATTATGTATAATTACATTTTATATACATATTCCATCCACTCTATTATGTCTCCCTTCAATTATATGATTTATGTAAGGAGCTTTTCTTTTAAATTATTCTTTTAAAATTCTATTTTTTCAAAATTTAAAAGAAATGTTTTTATGATATTCTACATATCGTATGATTATGTTATAGTTCTTGGTCATTTTTTATGATGAATTTTGTCACCTATATATTCCTCCAATGCATTGGGTATGTGTATGTTGGAGGTCGTCCGAATGGGTACTCCATGTGTAACTGTGATGGTTACAAAAATTGTAAGGTAGTTGGGAGGGTTAAAAATTATAAGGTAGCTGAGAGGGTTACATGATTATGTAACTAATTCCTAGGATACCTTTTCAGTTCTACTTACGTTCTTATTTATTTTATAAATATCATGTTTCACAATGTATGTATATATATACTGGTGAAAAGTATGTATTTGGAAAATGATTTCATATATTACAAGTATTCAGGGATTAATGTGTTCTTTCCTTCTTTTTATATCTCTTATTGAGATTTTGTGATCATCCCATGTTTTTAATTAATTTTTACAGGTTATAAGGATGTGTAGGATAATGAATGAAGCTGTGTTAAATTTTTGATAAATTTTCTAGAAATCATGATTTCTGTGTTAATGTTTTATATTTTGAAAAAAATGGAAACTGTTTTTATGTTATCCACTCTATAACAATGAGTAATGTTATAAATTTATTATTTCCCAATTCTCTAAATCCCTAAAATTCAAAATAACCTCAATTTACAAGGAAATTTTTTCTTGAAAAAAATTATGTTCATGTATGTAATACGGATGGATCCTTATAGCTAGTATTAGAAGACAGTTTAGATAACTTTAGAGGATATGATGATGCTAAAATAATTCCATAAATGATTTTTACTCTATGATTAATTTGGAATATTATAGAATTTAAATATTATCTTGTTGCTTCGTCTAAGATATGTTTGTTCAGAATTGTTTTTGGCAGAAGAAAAAGTGAAGTTGAAGTGGGGATGCACCAGCTCAGAATGGTAGGGATTGGTACTGGGTAGTCTGTGATAGTAATGGCTCAGTTAATGAATGAAATAAATTGTGGTGG
Source organism: Viscum album (assembly GCA_963277665.1). Classification (NCBI taxonomy): domain Eukaryota; kingdom Viridiplantae; phylum Streptophyta; class Magnoliopsida; order Santalales; family Viscaceae; genus Viscum; species Viscum album. The sequence continues at coordinate 163,144,764 of OY728165.1, read as the reverse complement.
CATCTATGAAGAAGGCCAATTAGAGTTACCATAGCAGAACATGATAATAGTGGAACACTTTATGAGACAACACCCTCCTGTATTCAACGGATCTTCAGACCTAGTAGCGGCCAAAGGACGTATTAAAGCCCTTGAAAAGATATTTTATGTAATGGGATGTTCAGATAATCAAATGCTATGTCTTTCCATTTATCATTTTAATGTTGAGGCTGATTAGTGGTGGTAAATGGTAAAGAATATCAATGATATAGAGTATATTGATGTCATTGAGTGGGATTAATTTAAAATGCGATTCCTTGAAAAATATTTTCCTAAGGTGGCATGTCTTAGGATAGAGAAGCAATTCCCTGAGTTGAAGAAAAAGGAGGTAGATTCAGTGGATGTGGCTTAAGTGAACTTCACCCAACTGGTGAGTTATTCTCCAAATATTATTCTGGATTTAGAAAGAAAAATCAACTGCTTTCACTCAGGATTGAAGCCATGGTATCGAAGAGAGTTGTCCTCTCATGAATTCAAAAGTTATGATAAACATGTCCAATGTGCTGAGAGGGTAGAGATGGAGTTTTCTAATGATCACGTTCATTTTGGAAACAAGAATAAGAATAGGTCCAGGTGGAAAGTGATGGGTAAGAATGAAGCAATGAAATCTTATGGTAAGAAAATCCAGTATCCAATTTGTGAAATTTGTGGCAAGAAACTGCCAATAGAATGTCGTAGAAAAACTGGGAAGTATTTTTAATTTATTATGTTTGGAAATATGTCCTGATATTTAAACAAAAAATATCCTAAGACTATTCCTGATAAAAAACTACAATGTTTTTTAAAGGTAGTTAGATGGGTCATTATGAAAATGCCTTCCCAAAGAGAGATCTGAATAATGCAAATAAGACAAACTCTAAGAAGAAATGTGTAGTGAGATCCTTTGAAAATATGTTAGCTGATATCAGTCCATTCAATGAAGTTGTATCAGGTACTTCATTTACTCACTCATTTTTTTTAATGTTTTGTTTGATATGGGGTCTACACGTTCTTTTATCTTCAAAAAATTTTCACATAAATTTGAAATATCACATCAATAAATGCGACAATAACTTTTTTTTAAAACACTATGGGGAAATATTATAACAAATAGGATTTAAAATAATCCTTCAATTGTAGTATGTGGAAATAAATTGCCTAAAAACATTGTTGTTTTACCCTTAGTCGATTTTGATGTAATTCTGTGAATGGGTTTGCTTATGGTTTATGATGATAATATTTACTGTAGAGATAAAGAATTATTTTCAGAAAGAGTTTCAGTTTGTATACAATAAATAACCCATACAATTGAAAAAAAATCAAGAATCTAAGAAACAATTGAAAGATGTAATTGAATGTTATCTTGCTCATATTGTTGAAAAGAAGGTAATTGTTTAGATTAATTATGTGCCAGTGGTAAATGAATACCTTTATGTTTTTTCTAATGAGTTACCTGGTGTCAAACCTAACCCAAAAGTCGAATTCACAATTGACTTAGATCCTGATGCTAAGTCAATATCAAAAACCCCTTATCGTATGACACAAATAGAAATTCTTGAATTGAAAAATCTATTGCAGGATTTGCTTGAAAAATGATTCATTATTCCTAGCACTTCACCATGGGGAGCCCTATTTTGTTCATTAAAAAGAAAGATGGTTCTATGAGACTTTGCATTGATTATAGAGCTTTGAATAGAATCACTATTAAAAATATGTATCCTTTTCCTCAAACTGATGAATTGTTTGATCATCATTAGGGAGCTCAGTACATTTCCAAGATTGACTTGAGATCTAGATACCATCAGCTGAAGGTGAAGGAGGATGACATCATAAAGCTGCCTTTTGTACAAGATATGGGTATTATAAATTTGTTGTTATTCCATTTGGGTTAACTAATGCACCTGTTGTATTCATGAATCTTATGAATAGATTATTTTATTAGTTCCTGGATATGTTTGTGGTTGTGTTTATTTATAAAATTCTGGTATTTTATAAAAATAAATAGGATCTTTAAAAACATCTAAGGGTTGTTCTACAAACCATAAAAGAAAATAAACTATAGGGAAAATTCAGAAAGTGTAATTTATTGTTACAATAAATTTATTTTCGTGGGAGAATTTTATATAATATGGAATAATAGTTTATCCTTCTAAAACAATATTAGTTAATTAATAGACAATACCTAAAAATTTTATAGATATTCGTACTTTTCTTGGATTAGCAGTTTATTACCGACGGTTTGTTAAGAACTTTTCAAAATTATCTAGCATGATAACAAAGTTAACACGAAAAGGTGTAAAATTTGTTCAGATAGCAGAATGTGATTTTTTTTTATTCAGGAACAGAAGAAGAAATTAGTGAATGCTCTAGTTTTGGCCTTGCCTTCCTGAAATGGTGATTTGTTCATCAATAGTGATGCTTCTTGAAGGAACATGGTTGTGTTTGGATACCTCATGATTAGGTAATTTCTTATGCTTCAAGACAACATAAACATCACGTGTAAAATTATTCCACACATGATTTTATATTGTTACCTATGGTTTTTTCATTTAATATTTGGAGGTATCCTTTATACGGATTAAAATGTAAAATATATACTGACCATAAAAGTTTGAAGTATATATTCACTCGGAAAGAATTAAAAATGAGGCAGAGGAGATGGCTAAAACTGATAAATGATTATTATTTCATGATCAATTACCATCCTATAAAAGAAAACAAAGTGGTGTATGCCTTGAGTTGAAAAAATCGTGCTTCATTAACCATATTACATTTAAAACATGATCCCTTGATTAAAGATTTGATGAATTTTGGGTTAGAAGTTTTTGGTGGAAAAAATACCATTGTTTTATATTAGGTTCCATTGCACTCATCATTATCAGAATAAATTAACCAAGCATAGAAGGAAGTCCATGATCTACAAAAAAACGTAGAATTGGTTAAAGTCTGTAAGTTTACAGAATTTATCCTAGATAAAGATTATGTTTTAAGATTGGGTAAAAGGTTGTGTGTGCCTTGTGATACCCAGTTGAAGAATGAATTGTTGGGTGAAGCACATAGTTCTCCATTTTCAGCTCATCCTAGAAGTACTAAGATATATAGATACCTTCAAGTGTATTATTGGTGGGATGGAATGAAAATAGATACTGGAAATTTTACCATGAATTATTTGACATGTCAACATGTTAAAGTATAGAGGTAGTTATCAAAAGGGGATGATTTAGCCTTTTCCAGTGCCGAAGTGGAAATGGGAGATATTATCCATGGACTTTGTGGTGGGACTACTAAGGGCTTCTCTAGATAACCATGCGATTTGGGTTATTATTGATCGGCTGAAAAAGTCTGCACATTTTCATTCTATTCGAGATACAATGTCATTGGATCAACATTCTCGACTATACCTCAAGGATATTGTTAGGTTACATGGAGTTACTCATTCCATTATATCTAATCATAATCCCATGTTCACATCTAACTTTTGTAAGGGACTATAGAAGTTGTTGGGCACAAAATTAAATATCAATACATCTTTTCATCCTCAATAAGATTAGCAGTGAAATGGGAAGATTCAGAAATTAGTGGATATTCTTCGAGCTTGTTCAATGGACTACCAGGGAAGATGGTATCAACGTCTTTCTTTAGTTTAGTTTTTTATAATTAACTTTTTCATTACAGTATTCAGATGGCACCTTTTGAGACATTGTATGAGAAGTGGGGTCAAACTCTAGCGTTTTGGGATGAATCTGGTGAAAAAAGTTGATGGGGCCAGAATTAGTATATAATGTGGCTGAGAAAGTGATGATGATCTAGCATCACATGAGGATATCTTCGAGCAGGCAGAAACATTATGCAGATGATGGAAGGAAAGACATCTCTTTGGAGGTAGGTGACGATATTTTCCTTTAAATATATCCTTGGAAGTGTGTGATGTGTTTTGGTAAGAATGAAAATCTAAGTCTATGATTCATCCGTAATTTTGAAATCATAGAAAAAGTTGGGCCTGTTTCTTACAAGGTAGCTTTTCCTCCATGTTTGTCTCAGGTACAAAATGTTTTTCATGTTTCCTTTTTGAGAAAGTATGTTCCCGATTCATCACATGTATTGAGCCTAGAGGAATTTCAATTGGAAGAGAACCTTTATTGTGAATAGAATCCAATTCAGATTCTTGATTGAAGGGGACAAATATTGCGGAATAAGATAATCCACAAGGTAAAGTTAGTGTGGAGAAACCACCTGGTTGAATAAGTGACATGGTAGTATGAAAATTCTACGAGGGAAAGGTACAATCACTTGTTTAATAATTAAATAAAATTACTAGGATGAATTTTACAGAAGGTGGGGATAATGTAACACCACATGGTTTTCTAAAAATAAAAATAAATTCATGAATTTTTTTTAATTTAGAAATTTATATGTTTCCTTTGAAAATAATTTTACTGCATCTATGTTTTGAATTTCAAAAAATCGTTATCTACAATTGTGTTCAGAATGTTATTTTGAGTCTGTTGGAACCAACTTGTTTTTTTATAGAATAGTAACATACCCTTATTAATAGAAACATGAATTACAATATGACCGTAATGAATATTAAATTGTATTATTATTTTATTTTCTTAAGGTTTTAAAATAATGAAATCTTGATTAATATTTAATTGAGTAATAAAAGAATTTATAGTTTTTAAATAATTAATTATAGAATTATGTATGATTTAATTTAAAAATTAAATAAAATTATTAAGAAAATAATTTTAAAAATAGACTTCATTTTAGAATTATACACGTCAAAAATGGTTTGGGTGAATTTTGGGTATTTTCCTAAAACAATTGATTTATCAGTGAATTGTAAAAAATACATTTTGAGTATCAATGTGTTAATGAAATCATTAATGATTTAATAAATCCGGTACTATTTTGTACAGTAAAATAAGTTATGAGGTGTCCCAATTGTATTATACCATGGGGAAATACCATGGGCAAGCCCATGGTTTTGTGAATACCACTAATGAGGTGTCCCTTAGAAATTATTAAAATATTCCCTCACTTTTGTAATAAATACCAACCCATTCCTTCATTAACATCATTCAAAATTACTCATTAATGATTATCTAGAATCCATAACTCCCTAGTGGTCCTCCCATGGTTTTCTAAAGCCCCCAAGGTCATATACTTTATGTTCTAGTAGTTACTCTACAAGGAATGATAATTCTTAATTTCATTCTTTTTTTCATCCAAGTTCTCTTTCATGTGATATAACATTAAGGTTTCTACACCATGTTCTTATTTTACTTTATATTATTGATCTATTATTTTGTATTATTCATTTTTGTATGGGTGACCCTTTTCCCCACTCTTTTTAATATTTATGAAAACCATGTTGCATGGTCATAAGGCTGCTGAATTTTTGTAATAGATTTTTCAATTGTTATTTTATTTTTAGTTCCTTTACTTATTCTTTCCCCATCAGTTCTTACCCAAGAGGAACTAAATAACCATAAATAATTAATATTCTATATTTTCTCTTGTTCAATGAAAATTCATCATAATTCTTCTTCTCCCTTCCCACTTATTCAAGGAATAAAAACATTTTTCGTGATGTGTCGAATTACCGACATCGTGGACGATGTGATTTTAATTTTCATTAAATCTTTATATTCATGTCATGAACCATTTTTATGTTTGAAAAAAGTAATAATATATGTATTATGTCTGATCAATGGTTCTGGAATTCTTTTATTACTCATGTTTTTAATTAATATGACCAAATGGGGTTGTTATTATCAAAGAACAAATAAAATGATCTAAACGAACATCATTAAGGTTTTAGCATATGAATCATCATCAAATTAAACAAAAAAAAGGTAACTGGTATAAATTATGGTACAATAAATTTGTAAATACCTTTCTATTCCAATTTGGGTGTTTCACTTCCAATCGATAAGAACATCCATCATGAACTGATCATGAAAATCAAGTAAAGAACTCACCCAAAACAGTGCAAGTAACAAAATACTAACAATTAAAGGGTGATATGAGGTTATTAAATGATCATATAAGATGTTATAAACATGAAAATATTTTATTAAAATACTACTGACAATCTTTTAACCACAATAAATGAAGTTTTAATGTGTTTGAAGTAAGACAAGCCTAAGGTAAGGGAATTCTTAACTTAATTTTCATCTTTTGGGTTAACCTTCTACTTCGTTATTTATGTGGTATTAAAAATTATTATGTGATGGGATTTTTTTATATTATGTTTAATTATGTCTAATTATAGTGTATATAAATATTCCCTCCACTATATTAATTCCCTCTTCAATTATATGATTTATCTAAGGGGATTTTATTTTGAAACCCTCTTTTAAAATTCTATTTTACAAAATTAAAATGCAATGTTTTTATACAATTATTCATGTCATATGACTTTTTTTCTAATTATTGAGAATTATTAACGATGGAAGGTGGTAAAAATATATATACCTCCAATTCATTTGGTATGTGTATGTTGGAGGTTGGATGTATGGTGACTGCAAGTGTAACTGCGATGGTTACACAAATTGTAAGGTAGCCATGAGGGTTACAAATTATACGGTAGCCGAAAGTGTTATAAGATTATGTAAGCAATTCCCAAGATACCTTTATGGTTCCAATTATATCCTTATGTATTGTTTAAATCTCATTTTTCACGATGTAGATATATATATATATACAGGAGATAAGTATGTCTTTGAATATTATTTCATATGTTACAATTATTTGGGGACTAATGTGTTCTTTCCTTCTGTTTATATCCCTTACTGAAAAGTTTTGCTCATCTAATGTTTTTAATTGTTTTTACAGGTTATAATTATGTGTAGGAAAACTATAGAATCCATGTTAAATTTTTTTAAAAAATTCATCAAATCATGTTTTATGTTTTAATCTTTTATATTTTGAAAAAAAATTGAAACTGTTTTTATGGTATCCACTATGTAACAATGTGTAATGTTCGGAATACATTATGTCATAATTATCTAAATCTATAAACATGATAATTTAATCAAATTAAAAATAAGTGTTTTATTGACTAAATTCAAGATTATGTTTGTAAAAAGGCTGGGTCCTTATAGTTATTACCCTTAAGTGCAACTATTATACATCCATATACATGTCTAGTATCTAGACATAGATGTAATTCCTTGGAAAATCACACTCCATTCATTAACATTACTTATAATGTTCTAATATACATAGGATTATCGAAATGTTTCTCACTATGTCTTTCCCATCCTAATTTTTAAAGGATAGAAAACCCATTTTTATAATTCCAACTGTAAAAACCGAAACATTTCATACATAAATATTAATGGTTTTTAGATTAATATAAATGAATTTTAAAAATTCATGCTCTAAGACTGTAACAATTCAGTGTATTTGGATTATAGAAACACAATCATTTAATTTCAAGAATGATATTCAGTATATCCTATCATGATCACCCATATAGTACACTTAATAGACATAAGCTAGTTAAGACCTTTCTACATAACCTTGGGAATGGAAACAAAAGAGAGGGTGATCCAATATTCTCATTTAGAGTAAACATGATACATATCCATATAACACATTAATAACGGTATGGGAACATGATAATAACATTTGAAAACCACACCCTTCATATCATAGATTATAAACATGATTCATGTCATAAATCATGGTAGTTCATTAAACATAAATCATAAAGGAATCATTGAACATGGGACATAAAAAAATAATATTGGAATAATATATTAATTTTTGTTATAAAAATAATTTCATATCATTTTGAACATGAATAAATATAAATAGGTTCACTCATTATGTTATGTACGTGAAATCAAGTCCTCACATTACCATATGGACATGAAAGCCATGTACATTTATAAACCTGTGAATATGAGATATGGTTCACAGATAATATGTTTATATCCTGAGTTATCAACCATTTTCCAATCCATTATAGGGGGATATTTCTCCCACCTATCCCTCATTATAATGTGACCACAATCCATTGTTATAAAATAAATATTGTTCCTATTTATTATGTAACCTCTATCATTGGTTACAATGTGACCATCATCCTCAGTTATAAAATAACCACCATAACAATATTAAAACCATACATATTAGTTCCAAAATATCATAAAACATTCATTATATGAGAAAACATGAATATAAATGGGTTTCATAAAAATTTCATCAAAGCATAACCCATGGAAAGAAATGGGTTTAATATACATTTTATCATTTCATAACCAGTAGAAAAAGAAAATGGTTTCATTGATATCTTTTCAATATAATCATAAACCACAAAGTGAAATAATAAATATGTTATAATATAATTATACCCCCAATATATATTATGTAACATTAAATGATTTCATCTTATATAGAATATTATTTTGAAATATCACTTGAAATATTTCCTTAGGGAAATGACCATTCTACTTTGAAAACCATATTTTAAAAACAAGAATTTCTCATATCATTATATAAATGATTTTATTTTAAACGATACATTAAAACTAATAATAATTAAATTGATGATATAGTGGTACTGATGTTAATAAATACCTTTTAGGTCGTTTATGTTAGAACAAATATTCATTCCACTTTTTTGATAAATGTCAAATGAACCTTCTTTAGAAAATGTAAAACATATTCATATAAAAAAATTATGTAAAATGTAAAACATATATAAAAAATGAATTTTAAATATATTTATGGAAACTTATAAACGTTATTTTAAATTTTTTAGAAAACATGGATGTGAAATAAAAAGTATTTTTTACCGAAGAGAGAAAGAAAATCACTTTTCCTTAAAAACAATCCTTTGGAATCTTGAGAACATAAATGGAGGAAAATGTAATAAAAACATGTCTATTGATGAAATATAAAAAAATTAGTTATTTTATTTAGAGATATTTTATAATATTTCATCACTGGAAGAATATTTATAAATAATCCTCATAAACAATGAAAATGTATCATAAACCCTTACCTATTCGGTATCTTTTCAATCACAAGACCATAAAATATTAACATAAAATAAAAATTTAAATAACATTATAATAAGAATATTATTGATTTAAAATGTCCAAGGGGTAGTATATATATCATAATAAATATATTAGTTGTGAATATAGCATAGGTCTTCCAGAATTAAAAGAGAGACTATAAATCACATACCTTAACTATCAAATTTCATTGATCTCATTTAAACCTATTTTATAATAAATATATATTTTTTCTAAATATATTATAGAACCGAAATCATTTAAATCATAAAATATATTAATCAATTATAACATTTTATCTCTTTTTTGTTAACAATTCTATATTAAAATTGCGTTTAAGGTAATAATTACTTCATTTTTCGTGTTTGTTTTGGTGTTATAATTTCATCCCACATAATTGTGTCATGGTTAAATCACCTCAATAATATTAATCATGATATTTTTTTATCCACCCAAAACATTTTATGGTATTTTATAAAATCCACTTTTTGGAAAGTGGGAACCATACTTAGGATCTACAAGCAATTGAAAACCATGAGATTCAAAATTAAAAATTCATCTCTTAGAATTCAAATCAACTGCCATCATCAACCTTGAGAAATGAACCTCGAGTTGCCTACCCACCATGATCCACATCCATTATCCATCACGCGTTGACCTCAAACAGCATCAGATGGTCATGTAACTACCTTATGCCTTCTTTAGTCTCATCGTTTCCATCCTTACCACTAGACTATCCGTACAAACGTCCCATTCATCAATGTCCACCTCCACACCTAGAAATCCACTAAACACCAAAATCACTGCCATCGCCCACCGTAGAGAAGTCATGCCACCATCATGAATAACACGATATTTAGCCATTATACTAAAAAACGAACAAAACCAACAACTAGAGATGCAAATAGGTTAACTAATAACATTAAGGATGCAAAATTGGAAAAAATCAGAGCCATATTTACAGAAGAAATCCAAAAATAATAGAATCTGGAGAAAGCCACAACAGGTCGTGCTGCCCAAAAACTCTTCCTTCTCCCTGAACACATCCCATTCCATCATTGGAATCCATCACACCCCACCAACTTGGAAGGGAGAAATGGATCCGTAAGCCAGAGTAGGGATCAGGGGCAGAGAAGGGGAAATGGAGAAAAAAGATTTCTATGAAACGAGATAGATGATAACTAGGGTTGAAACCCTAAGGGAAACCAGAAGAAAGGGGTTAAATAAGATCTGTGGAAAGAACCACCTATTAACGAGAAATGGGAAACCGGGGATGAAACCGTAGAAGCATTAATTGAAGAAGCTGAAACCATGGAGATCAAAGGTATTCCACTGTGAGTTGACACCAACACCTCCCAAGCAGTCTAACCTATCATCGTTCTTGGACAAGATAGGGTCATTCATGATGGAGAAAACCAAAATAGAAGCGAAATAAAACCCAAAAAATCAATAATAGACTGAAGAAGATCTTGCAAAAACCTGCATCAATGGAAATAAGAGTAGAAGGGATTAATGCTCGAAGGTAGAGGCTCTCACACCAGGAGGAAGACGCCATAGGAGGAGAAGCTCTCTCGAGAGTGCAGTTCGGGAGAGATCGGAGGAATGATATAATCATGATATAAATATAGTATATATTCATTATATATGTATTTATGTTGAGGAATAAAATAAATATATAGAAAAAGGATTACAATTTTCATGGAGATAGTGGGTCGTACGTACGCATAAACACTATCTCCATTTCCTCATCAATTGAAAATTAATATAGATAAAAGTTAATTCATCTTTATAGGGTCATTTTTATATAATATATATCATATATATTCTACTAATATGTCCTTCTTTCCAATCATGTCAGAATAATCAGAAAACTTTCTCACATTGCGTCTTTGAGGTAGTAGTCCATACATACGCATGACTGACATTTTCATTCTACAGACGTTTGGAATCTAATTATGTAAATCTGATATTATAAATAAAAAACTATAATAGTTTCTTAAATATTATTAATAAACACTAATCCATCATTATCTTCATCTGTGAAAGGTTATAATTGAAAAATAATTACATTAATTCATGAGGTAGTACTTCGATGTACGTACAATCAATGATTTCAATTCCCATTTGATGGAGAATGAGATGAATGTCGGTTATTAAATTAACATAATAAATTCTAAATATAATGGAAATAATTTTTTTATTATATCATCATATTTGATGAGGATTTTATTGAGGTGTAAAACTAAATAAAACAAAAACAAATGTTTAAAATTTTTACCTCTTCTTATTCAAAGAACCTATTTAGCTTTATACATAAATTCTTATTAGAAGGGTTTAATAATCATAAGGAAGACTATAATATGACTATAGGGAATTTTTAATGGTATTTATTTAGTTATTTTTAAAATTGAAATGGTTTGAAGGTGAGGAGAAGAGAGGACAAGGGGTGGCCATTTATATGTGGCGGATAGGACATACTAGTTGTTTTTTATAATAAATGGTTATACCAACACATTTCACATGTAAAAATTCATAAAAATACCTCACTATAAATTCTAAGATTTTTAATATATAAATAATTCCATAAAAAAGGAATTTGACAAGTTTTGGTTTATTTTAACCCTTTTTTAGTTTAACCTCCTAAAAACTCATTTTTACTTTAACCGTGGTAATTAGTTTTTATTACTTTCATTATTAATTCTGAACAAAAAATGTTGAAAATATTATATAATTTAAAATATTGTTATTAAAAATATGGAATCTATTTTTGAAATTAAATTGAATGAATGGATTCAATTTAATTTTAAATTAAACTTATTTAAGTGATGAACAAATTTTTTTCCCGAGAAAAACATTCAAAAGTATAAAAAAATTAATATAAAAATTCAATATAAAATTATTTACAATGGACACAATTGAATTAATAAATAAATAATGGGGAAACTTTTAATTTTAATACTATATTAATATAAAATTTATTTGGTAAATTCATTAAAAAAATTAACATTTTTAATATAACACGATATTTTTTTAAATATTCATAAAAAATACCTCTGTAGAAAATCCTCAAAAAGTTACCCAAATATATTATTAGAATTAATATATAAAAATAAAGTTTATTTTTTCAAATAATTTTTCTAAATGTGAAAAAATTTCAATTAGTATTTTTTTCAAAAAATAAAAAACATAATTTTGAGAAAAATTAATTTTTAAAGTATATAAAGGATTTATAAAAATTAAATTACTTTTTTTTAAATATTATTTTATGTATAAATCCATTTTATATTAACCAGAATAGATACCCTAATATGATGAAATCTGATCTGGAATTGACATATCCTGAAGGGTATTCCTGACCCCTATGAGTTGGATACTAACACCTAGCATCACACATGATTAAAGAGTTAATGGATTTTCAATAAAACTTTAGAAGATAAAAGATTAAATATTTCTTTGAACAACACCCCAAATTGATAAAATACCAGACAAAAAAATGAAAAATAGTACCCAAAATGAAGAAAACATCCCGAATGAATTTTATTCCAATGTAGAAAAAACCCATACATAAGTCTCAAAATATCTTGTGTAACAAGGGGATAGAACCTCCCCCAGTAACCATCACAACTCCACAATCCAAATGACATAGACGATACACCGCATCCAAGAGGAACAATCCTTTTTCTAGAACTTTTCATACTAAATTATAAAAAAACCAAAAGAAAAGGTACGGTGGAAGGTATAAACCAGATATGGTCTCACCAAGTATTTCATAAGTAGTTCCATGACAATTAACCATTTCTTCTATTGGTTTTCATAAATCAAGTATAACGTCCCAGTTCTGAAGCCACCTAGAGGACCCCCGTACCTGATTGGTCACATGGCCTCGAGTGCATTTCCCTGAAAACGCCAGAGGCTACCGACTAGTAGTGAGTGCCTTGGGTGAGATAGGGGGGAACTATGCCATCATAGGTAAAGTAAACATAAGAAGTAGGGAAACACACAATAGCGGAAGCTGTAAATATCTAAAAATAGTAAACAGTGGAATAATTAAATAATAAACAACTGGGGAAATGCATAATAAGTGATGCATGATACATATGTCTTGACAAACAGCCAAAAACATCACAATTCTGAATACAAACAGTACTAAACCAAAGTATAAAAGAAAATATAAACATCTCCTCAGCATCGCAAGCCTAGATTGGTCCCATTCTCCCCTAGCTCCATAGTAAGTCAAGTACCTAAAGTGGAAGGGCTCTTGAACTTATCTATACCTGCAATAATATAATCTGTTTGAGCCCAAAAGCATTGCCAAAACAGGGTGTGAGACTAAATCCCATTAGGCAACCACCCTATGACCTGTGCCTAATAGTCTATGAATATATGTTAGGTAAAATTACAGATAATAGAAAGCATGAAGTACTCATCCTAACCCCTCTAGTTTGTTCATAAGAAATTATTAAAGACTCTCTGATTAGGCACTCACAATCTATTCTCATTATTGTTTAACGTTCTCAAGGATTCTCTGAGGAATATCACATGGTCAATTACCCTTATTGTCCCAAGGTAAATGACTCTCTGAGGAATCTCACTCAGTAAAATTACTCTTATAGACCAATTCGTTCAAATACTCTCTGAGAAAAAACTCACCGTCAATTCCCCTTATAGAATAAGGTAATCAAGGTAATTCAAAGTAAGACAATGACTCTATGAGGAAGCTCACATGGTCTATCCCCTTATATTCTAATGTAGATAAGGAATCTTTGAAGAAGCTTACACATTCAATCCCCTTTTAGCTCCAATGTTCTCCTAGGCTCTCTAAGGAATCTCCCACAGTCTATCCCTATATAGCCTAATGTGATCAAAGACTCTCTGAGGAAGCTCACTCGGTCAATTCACCTTATAGTCTACTACACTATGTCCTTGTGGCCCTTTGTAGGTTAACAAAAATTCAATGCAATATTGTTACAGTAAACCTATAGAACAACATGGCTAATCAGTCCACAACATATCAAGCATATCAAGAAACAAGTCTCCATCCTACAACAATAGTCATGGAAAACAAGCAAGTATCCAAACTAGCTAAACATGACCAAACAACTGTAAATAGAAAATTCATGGGCAAAACATCCAAGGCACCGAAAAACAACACTATTCTTATCTATTTAACCTATAAATAAGTATTCAAGAATGGAAGGAAAACAATAGGGTTAAACAGGTAAACACACAATACCCCATTCATGGGTATTGTTGGAAATTGTACATAATACTCAAAGACATTGAACGGAAAGGCACAAAACATCTACCTCTTGTTTAGGATATCGCAATACATGAACCGAAAATCTTGAATACCCTTATAACATCGAAGATCTACAAAAAATTCTCAAATTTGCATCCCATGAAAACTTTGAAAAGAAGAAGAATTAGAAAACGATGCTCTAGGAGAAGGGAGAACTCACTAATGTGATTCCAATGCAACGGACGATGTTATATTTGAGAAAGGGACACTCGCTCGAGGGTTCATCGAATATCTACGTTCGTATGGTGCTCTTGGTCGAACGAGACCTAAATGTAGAGCATTCTGGTGATTATACATGACCCCGGAGCATTTAATGAAAAAAAAAGTACACGACATGTAATTTTGAAGTACATGGTGTGTACTCGCCTTTTCTGTACTCCAGTTTATGTAGCCTCCATGTCGCTCCCAACACATCCGTGTGTGTGGCCATGACCCGGCCAGCACACAGACTCCAGTTTCATGGCAGTACACGGTGTGTACTCAGAAAGTACACGGTGTGTACTTTGAAAATTTCCAAAATTTCTAATTTTTTGCAAAAACGTCCAAAAAATGAAAAACATACCTAAAAGAAAATTTGGGTTCTTACAAACTTCCCCCATTAAATAATTGTTTCCCCGAATATCCCTATTATAGCATAGAAGATGAAATCTCAAACAACTCTGGACACAGAGCTCATACATCAGCCTCCCACTACAAAGTCTTTTCCTGTACTCACCCGTGTTTCCATAGCACTCGTACTAGAAGAATAGACCGGCCAAAGAGACATTTTGTAATGTGATCAAAAATCATAATAGGATGCACCTAGAACAAAGAATCCACATCGAGCTCAACCTCCTCATGTTAGAAAACATGAGACGTTTCTAAAAAGTAACGTTGGAGCTGAGAAACGTGGAAGGAGTCGTGCATGGCTCAGTACCTCTGAGGTAACTGGAACCAATAGGTGACCAGAACAACTCTCTCAGACATCTCAAATGGCCCGACGTAGCTCAGCGAAATCATACACTATATCTTAATTCTCTTGTTTCCCAAACTCGGCGTGACATGAAAGAAAACCTAATCCTCGACTTTGAACTCCAAATGTCATCTCCTATAATATGCATAAGACTTCTATCAAGACTGCTCAGTTGCCATCCTCATCCGAATAAACTCTATCTACACTGTGGTTTCCTGAACAAGACGAGGTCCCAGCAAAACTGCATCTCTAGCCTCTAGCCAACATAAGGGGGATTGGCATGGCCTACCGCACAAATCCTCATAAGGTGCCATCTGAATAGTTTCTTGAAAACTATTGTTGTAGGAAAACACCACAAGAGGTATATTCTTCTCCCAAGAACCTCCAAAATCTAGAATAAAAGAATGGATCATATCCTCATGTACCTGAATTGTATGCTTGGACTAGCCATCTGTCTGGGAGTGGTATGTTTTACTCAAAAGTAACTATGTACCCAAAGCCTTCTGAAGCCCCTTCCAGACCCGAGAAGTAATATGTGCATCCCTGTCTGAAATGATGGATTGAGGAACTCCATACAGACATACAATCTCATAGATGTACAACCATCCCAGCTCATCAACACTGAAGGTCTCCTTGATTAGTAAAAAGTGAGAGACCTTCATGATTTTTTCAATGACAACCCAAATTGCATCATTCTTGTGAGGCAACCTCGTAAAACTGGTCACAATGTCATTCCACTTCCACTCAAGAATGGATAACTATTATAGAATCCATGCTGGTAACTTATGCTCTGCCTTCACATGAAGAAAAATTGAACACCTCATGATAAAAAATGCAATCTCCCTCGTCATACATGGCCACCAATACTAATGGTGTAGATCATGATGCATCTTGGTGATTCCAGGAGGATCTTTACAAATTGAGGAATGAAAATCTCACATCAACTCCTTGTATATGTATGATGGGACCCAAACACGCCCCTAGAAATGAAAGATCTCATACTCACCTATGGTCCATTCAGGAATAGGGTCCTCTCTTGAAAAATTCTCCCTTAGGAATAAGCCTTCAGGATCTGAAATTTTTTTATATGAACTCGATCAAGAGGAGTTGAGGTAACAGCTATAGAAGATAGAAACTTTTGTCCTTGTCTGTTGTGCACCTCCAAATGCATCTCACAGAAAAGTTCCATAAGCTACCACTCACTTCTGGCCTCTTGAACTGAATATATTTGAGTCCTTCTTCTCAATGCATCCGCCACTGTGTTGCCTTTCCCTGGCGTATAGGCATGCTCGAAATCGAAGGACTGAAGGTACTCAACCCACCTTCGCTGCCTCAAATTTAGATCACACTGATTGAAGATGTACTTGAGACTCTTATGGTCGGGAAAAACCACAAAGTGCTCTCATAGAAGATAATGTCTCCAGTAGCATAGGGAATGAGAAACAACTGCCAACTCCAGATTATGTGTCAGGTAGTTCCTCTCGTGTGGCCTCAACTACCGAGACTCGTATGCAACGACTTCATCTCCATACATAAGCACAGCTCCCAGCCTGATACCTGATGCATCACAGTAAATAGTATATCTCTTTCCCAGCTCTAGAAATACTAGTATCAGTGCTGAAGTCAACCTCACTTGCTGGTCATGAAAGGCTGACTCACAAGAATCTGACCATCAGATCTTCAAACCCTTCTTTGTCAGACCTGTTAGCGGTGCTGCTAAACATGAAAAGTCTTGTAAGAAACATATTTAGTATCCAAATAGCCCTAGAAAACTCCTCACCTCAAATAATTTCTTTGGATGCTCCCAGGAAACTATAGCTCTCACTTTCTCTACGTCAAATAATACTCTTGTATCTCAGATAATATGTCCCTGGAAGTGAAATTGGTCCATCCAAAAGTGTCATTTTGAGAGCTTAGCAAATAATAGATCCTTCCTTAGTGTACTCCATATGATCTCAATATGGGTAGCATGGTCGTGTAATGTGTGAGAGTACACCAAGATATTGTCCACGAAGATAACAATGAAGGAATCCAAGTATCGATGGAACACTTGGATCATCAGTGCCATGAAAACGGAAGGTGCATTTTTGAGACCAAATGGCATAACCACAAACTCATATAGACCTTACCTTCTCCAAAAGGCTATAAGAGGTATATCAGATAGTCTAATGCGCAATTGATAATAACTGGATCTCAAGTCAATCTTCGAGAACACCCGGTCTCCTCGAAGAAGGACAAAGAGATCATAAATCCTAGGAAAGGGATATCTGTTCTTGACCTTGAAATGGTTCATCTTTTGATAATCCACACAAAGTGTAAGGGTACTGTATGCCTTCTTCACAAACAGGACAAGAGAAACACAAGGAGAAGTACTAGGTTAGATGAAACCCATTGCCTGAAACTCCTCTAACTGCTTCATGTGCTCCTGAAAGTCTGGTGTAGCCATCCTATAAGGAGAAATGGACACCAGTTCCTCTCCTAGCATGAGATCAATAGAAAAATATACCTCACTCTCTAGAAGAAAACCTGAAAAGTCATATGGAATGATGTCCCTGAAAATATCTACCACTGGAAGAGAGTCTAAATGAGAATTTCCCTAATCATCCAGATATAAACTAGAAATATGGATTGCAATCGCTCCAAACCCATGATGCTCGGGTGCCGCTCTGCTTGCCTGGACATCCCACTCAACCTTATGAAGGAACGATATTCCTTCTGGTGATATGAAACTCACCCTTCGGCAATAATAGTTGACGAATTCTTGGAATGGAACTAATCAGTACATCTCAATAATGACATCATAGCAGGTCATCTCTAGGACATAGAGGTCCCATAAGAAGTGACACCCACCAACCTGTAGAGAGAACTCCCTGGACTGACGTATAGTAGCTATTCTAGTCCCCCACGATGTGTCTAGTGTCAAGATATCAGTAGAAGAGAGGATACGTAGCCCAAGGCTCTCCACAATAGAATTAGATATAAAGCTATGGGATGCCCCTGTATCGAAAAGAGAATATGATAGAACTGAGGTAACTAAGGTAGTATATCAAACTGTAAAAGGTCCAAGATCCTTCTCATGCTGGATCTGCTCCATTGCAAAAGTTTGTCCTATGTCACGAACATGTGACCCGACCTAACCACTCTGAGATGATCGACACTGTTGTCACTGCAGAACTAGCGACTGACTACCATGGCTAGGACCTCCACCTCGACCCAAACATCATGAATAACTATAGTTCCCAGACTGGTGAGAAACTAGTGGCACTGCTCCTGAACATGGGGTCATTGAAGAACCCCTATCACTAGCTGCTGGTGAGAAAAAACTGACAGAAATGTTGAAAATGGCCCATCTTGCCACATGATCGGCATTCCATCAGGTCTCTCAGGCAATGGGGCCTAGTATTCCTGCTACTCCCACACTGGCAGCACACCACCTAGCTACTGGAAGATGCATCTTGCCTTCTTTGATCCCCCCATGCATTCTCCCTACAGTGCTTCCTGCTATCGGTTAGAAGAAAACTAACTCTGGATGCCAAACCGTCGTTGCTCACAGCTCCAGAATCCCTCAGATTGCATTCAGTAATCAGCACCTGGTTGAGGATAGAAGATATTTAATTAAACCTAATGATGTTCACCCAGTAAGAAAAATTCTTCATGATACCTTCCTCAAACTTCATTTCCTAGAACAACTCATCACCTCTTGGAATAGGCGTGAAATGCTACAGCCCCATGAAGAGGGAGGAATACTTCATCACAGAAAGAGCACCCTGCTCTAGTCACATGAACTCCCAGGCTTGATCGGCCCTCAAGGACTCCGGGTAGAAGTAATCGTAAAAGATACATTGTAACTCCTCCCAAGCCATATTCTGGTGGCGTCCCACCTGAGAGATGACATCCCACCACCTATAGGCTGAGTCTCAGAGAATGTAGGTCGCAAGTATCACCCTCCTCTCTGGTGGTACCTCTAGGTGCTCGAAGATCATCATTGTGTCTTCTATCCACGACTCTATTGTCTGCGGTCCTCCTTCCCTTGAGAAGGTGGGAGGATGTTTCTGCTGGATAACCCGCGTCAATTCTTCCATCGACAGGGTTGGAGGAGGCTCTCCTTGGAAGGTATGCATCATCCTCAATAAACCCTCCCAAAACATCATATAATATCCAGTAGCTGGTATAAAATCTGTTCCAAGGCTGGCAAAATAGGAGGATCTACAGGTTGTCCCTGATCAGTCATATCTAGCTTATGATCACTGCCCTGCAACTGGAAGTCAACCGGAGGATGTCTAGGTGGCATGACTCTGCAAGGTCAATCGCACACATTGATTCAAGGTTATTAAGGACCGACGACTGAATGAATAAGAATAATACTATAGAAAGAAATAATTCAAGCTAAGAAAAACATGACTACATGGCGTGTATTTCCCCATCACAGTGTGTCCCCTTAAGTCATTCACATGGGCATGTACTCCTGCCACAACTGGTCATGTAACACCCCAAAACACACTGTGTGTTGTCCTAAAACACGGTGTGTACCTGAATCCCATTTCCCTACCAGGGTCCATCTACATGGCTAAGCCACACAGTTCTCCTAAGACAAGACTACACGGAGTGTTCAAGGCAGACACAGCGTTTACTATACAAGCTTCACCTAGATCGTGTTGTTAGTGACACAGCCAAACACACAGTTCACACTACATGACGTGTTCCAGATGGACACAACGTTTATGTGAAATAATAACCCTAGCTCGTGTTGTTCATGACACAGCCAGGTACCTAGGATAGACTACATGGTGTGTACAATCCTAACACGGCATGTATGTGAAAAGATAACACTGACCCGCGTTGTTCATGACACGGTGGGGTACCTGGGTCAGAATACATGGTGTGCTAAACTGGTACATGGTGTGTTCTTATAAGTAATTCCACATATTCTATCTCTGCCACATGACCTATGACACAGTTAGTGATTACACAACATGTACATATGTTACACGATGTTTACAAATGGTACACGGCGTGTACTTAAGTAAAATTGATTCCTCCCGAATAGAAGAACAAATGGCATGTAGTCAAAACTACACGGCATGTATTCTGGTTTTTTCCAAATAGTAAGCCTCAGAAACAACTTCGGAACCCAGAAAAACATTGAAACAATGATTGAAGGTTCCAAATTCTAGTCTTTGAGGTCCACACACCCCGCAAATCAATGTTTGGAATCTACACATGTAATAACAAGACAACAAAGCAATTATCCACAAAATTCCGGTCTATGAGGGCTCATAACACCTCAAGAACCAAAGTTTGGTGTCCATCCAAACAAGTACTTACACAAAAATACATTATCAAACCAAAGGTATTTTATCAAGTCATCTTTCATAACATCATGCATATCTATCACAACACCTAACACAACAACAAGCAATCACTAATGTATCCTAGATGACATGGAAAGAATTCATAACATGGGATTTATAGCAAGTTTCTATATGATTCATGAGATGGAATACCCTCATCTCAATGGGTTGCGACAAAAATAGAACCTCAATTAATCAACAGTAACAACAAAAAACATGTGACTCACCCAACGGAGAAAATCAAATCAAATATGAAAATGAAAAATCAGAAAAGTTCGCAATAAATGAGGTAGATTGGCTTTTCCATGTACACGGGTTAGCTACTACTAGGAACATCTTATTACCAAGTACATCATTAGTATTATAACTAGATAAAGGCTCCAAACAGTATGTCATGGAGAAAATAATTCCTCTGATACCACATTGTAATGTCCCGGTTCTAGAAGCCACCCAGAGGCGCCCCGTACCCGGTTGGTCACATAGCCTCAAGTGCATTTACCTGAACTCCAGAGGCTGTCTACTAGAAGGGAGGTCCTAGGGAGTGATAGAGGGGAAACTATGCCCTCATTGGCAGAGTACACAGTGGAAGTAGACAAACACACAATAGAGGAAGCAGTAAATATCCAACAATAGTAAATAGTGGAAGACTGAGATAATAAACAATTGGGGCAATGCATAATAGATGATACATGATACATATGTCTTGGAAAACACCCAAACACATCACAATGCAGAATACAAACAGTACTAAACAAAAGTACAAATAAAAAGATAAATACCTCCTCAACATCGCAAGCCTAGGCTTTATCCCATGCTCTCCAGCTCCAAAGCAAGTCAAGTACTTGAAGTAGAAGGGATCTATCCCTTATCTATACCTGAAAAAATATAATATATTTGTGACCAAAAGCATGGCCCGAACAGGGTGTGAAAATAAATCCTAGTAGGTAACCACCCAAAGTTATATGACTTATAGTCATTGAATATATGGTAGGTAAATGAACAGAAAATAGTAATCTAGAAGTACTTAGCAGTAAACAATCCACTATTCCAATATCAATCAACAAATAACAAGCATATAAGCACAAACTGGTAACCCTCTAGGAAGTACACACAACCATCCCCTCTGGTCCAACCTATTAAGTACCAGCAACCCTCTGGGTAGTGTACTTAGCCTAACCCCTCTGTTTTGGTCATAATAAATTCATAAAGACTCTCTGAGGATGAACTCACAGTCAATTCCCCTCATAGTATAAGGTATTCAAGGACTCAATAAGAATTCTCAATCGGTCAATTCCCCTTATAGACCAAAGGTCAAGGAATCTCTAAGGAAGCTCGCTAATTCAATTCCCCCTATAGCTCAAGTTGTTCATAGTCTCTCTGAGGAAGAACTCACTGTAAATTCCACCTATAGTCTAAGGTAATCAAGGTAATTAAATGTAAAACAAAGACTCTTTGAGGAAGCTCACACGGTATATCCCCTTATAGTCTAAAACAATCAAGGAATCTCAAAGAAAGATCGCACAGTCAATCCCCTTATATCCCCAATGTTCTCTTAGGCTCTCTGAGGAAGCACACAAAGTCTATCCCCTTATAGCCTAATGTTCTCAAAGGCTCTCTGATGAAGCTCAATCAGTCAATTCCCCTTATAGTCCACTACACTAGGTTCTCAGGACGTTATGTAGTTCAATGGAAATTCAATGCAATATGGACAAAGTAATCCTATATAACTACTTGGTTAATCGGTGTATATCATATCAAACATATCATGATATAACTCTCCATCCTGCAACAACAGTCATGGAAAGCATGCAAGTAGCCAAACTGGCTAAACATGACCAAACGGCCATAAACAGAACATGCATGGGGAAAACATCCAAAGAACCTAAAAACAACACTATTATTATCCATTTTACCTATACACAAGCATAAAATCATTGCAGGAAAGAAATCGGGTTAAAATAGTAAACATGCAATACTCCGTTCAAGGGTATTGGTGGAAATTGCACATAATACTCAAATACTTTGAATAGAAAGGCACAAACCACCTACCTCGGGGTTAGGAGATTGCTATATGGGAACCTAGAAGCTTCAATCTCCTTATAATGTCAAAGATCTACAAAAACGTCTAAAACATTAAACCAACGATAACATGTAAAAGATGAGGAATTGGAAAATGATGCACTATGAGAATAGAGACCTCACCGATGTGATTCCAACGCAGCCAACTGTGTATAATTCAGAGGACGGATGCTTGCTTGGGGGTTTGTCAATGATTCGTGGTCGTACAGTGCTGTCGATCGAATGCGACCTAAAATAAGTGCATTATGGCGATTAGACGTGACCCCAGTGCATTTAATGAAAAAAAGAAAGTGCACGGAATGTACTTTTGAAGTACACGGTGTGTACTCACCTTTTCCGTAGTCCGCTTAAGCCGGAATTTATGTCACCCCCCCCACACAGCCATGTATGTTTCCATGACATGGCCAACACATGGAATCTAGTGGCATCGCGGTATATGGCATGTACTCATACAGTACATGGAGTGTACTAATATAATTTCCAGAATTTCCACTTTTTCTCAGAAACGACTATACAAGTAGTAACTTACCTGAAAAATGTAAAGACTCGTAAATTTCAAGGAATTTTTTTTATTAAATTCTTCGATATTTTACGAATACGCAGTTTTTTACAGCACCTGATTCTGAGGCCCGGTGTGCCTGGAATCAATTTCCAAAGGTTAGCTTGGGTACATTCAGGGAATGAATGAGCGGGTTTTTCTAACATTTGAACTGGTGCTCGGAATCTAAATATGAGGGCACCGATGAAACCATAGTGCTGGTAATTGCTTAAGAAAACATGTACTAGAGTTGCGTTTTCTTGGGAGTAGTTGTAGAAAAATGTGTGGATTAAATGAAGAGTAAAATAAAATTTTTGTTACAATTTAATTTCTTTTCAAAGTGGTTTAATCCTTGTAGTGGAAGTTGGGGTGGGACCCGCTAGATAGTAACCACCCTTGAGTGGTTAAAGGTGAGGTGGGGCCCATACGAGCCCAACCCCTAAAATTCCCTAACTCCTCTAAACCCCTCAAAAGTTATGTAACACTCCCTCATTAATATTTCCAACATAACACTCCCTTTATTTTGACAACTCATGTTCAAATTAATTAAGTGAATTCATTTTTTGAATTTTTAAAGGCTTGGAAAAGTAAAATAAAATAAGGTGGAGCTTATTTTATTTTGGGGGGTTTGTTTTTTTGTGTTGATAATTGAGAGAGGGAGAGCTCTTGTCCCTTGGAAGAACATCATCTTATCCGGTGAAGAACGTCCCCACTTCAAGGAAGAACGCTATTTCACAAGGGAGAGCATCGACTCAGTGACTTGGTTTCTTCCGTCATCTTCTTCATTCATGACCAAAAAGGAGGCACCGACGCGAAAACTTTCCCTCGACATCGCCTTTAAATCTTCTCTTTGTCTCAAAGGAAGGGAGATGCTTCTTCCGCCTCGGACGTTCTCCGTCGATGTATACGGAGCTTCATCCCACGATGTCATTTTCCACGATGATCATCGTTCAACAACATGTGTCGAGGTAGGGTTTAAGTTCAAATTTATTTAATTAAAATTGCGATTTGTTTTGTCATTGATATTACACGTTCTTTTGGCCGCTTGTTATCAACATGATGGGAGGAGGTCGAACCCCACAAACACGACCGATTATCCTCCCCTTCTCTTGTTGTTTATTATTGAAGCTTGAGACAATGGAGGCGCGGTGTCGTTGCACCACACAGGAAAGAAAAAGGGGTCGCGGACAAGGCGGGCCATAGAGAAGGTGTACGGCGCCGTCGCGTCGCGCCGGTGAGGCCGCGGCCCAGAGCGGGCTGCGGCAGAGGGGCGCGACGCTGTCGCGCTGCCCAGGTTAGACGAGAGCCATGCCCTTAGGCCGTAGCGGTTCAGGAGGAGGTGGTCGGGCTCGGCCGACCATCAGCACCACCTGGAGATGGGACCCCCTCGGGTCCCGTGGTTACAGAAGGCTGGCCTTAATAGCAGGTCGTTCTAGAAAAGCCTGGGGTTGAAACCCCCGACCAGTGCAAGGGGCGGTGCCCACCTTTGCG
Organism: Viscum album; assembly: GCA_963277665.1. NCBI lineage: Eukaryota > Viridiplantae > Streptophyta > Magnoliopsida > Santalales > Viscaceae > Viscum > Viscum album. Next base: position 163,120,001 of record OY728165.1, on the reverse strand, counting down.
CCCCGCTCAGCCAGCGCTTAGCTGCCCTGCTCGGTCGGTGCCGAGCTGCCCACACTGGGCTGGACCGCCCGCGCCGGCTCGGACTGCCCACGGCGTGCCGGGCCACCAACGCTGGGCCGAGCCGCGCCGGCTGGTCCGGGCCTCACCTGTAGGGTCAGGCCGCGCCGGTAGGGCCGGGCCGCGGCGACTGGGATGGGCCACGCCTTCTGGGTTGGGCCATGCCAGCCAGGCCGGGCAGCACCCAATCGGGCCAGACCCGGACCCGGTACGGGTCGCCCTGGTTCGGGCCGACCCAGGGGGTATCGAACCGGGCCCGAACCCCCTATTTTCGGGTAGTTTCATTCAAATTACCATAACATGGGCTATTAACCTCCATTCGATGCTCCGTTAGTTGAGTAGGGATCCATGTATCGAGACGGTCGTTTCGGTATCTTACACTCAATGTTTTGAAAAACATTTGGTATGGAAGTGTTGGTTCGAACACGAAACCAACTGGGCCATCGGAGCGAAACACTTATAACCTGAGCTCCAGACGGCTGATTGACGTGCCATTGACTTTGTTGGATTACTCGTAGTGATACAGTTCTTTTGGCTTACTCTGTTGAAGGTTTGAATGCAGTTGGAGTACATTCGGGATGGTATTAGCTTAAAAACCAACTGGGCCCCTGGGACGAAAAGGCCAATAACTCTCAGACCGGGCATCTGATTGATGCGCTGTCTGTTGCGTTGAGTTCCTATTGACGAGACAGAACTTTTTGATACATCAAATCTAGACTTCATGATAGTTGATGTATCAACCCCTTGGATCATGGAGCGGACCCTCTTGGAATCGAGCATGCTGTGTGCGGGAACCCTAGAGCTGGCTGCGACTACGACGACGATGATGACTGTGCTTAGATCCTACGTGGGATCGGCAGTAGGGATGACTGTACTTGGATCCTCCATGGGTTTGGTAGCGATGACGACTGTACTTGGATCCTACGTGGGTTCGGCAGTGACAATTACTGTACTTGGATCGTACGTGGGTTCGGCAGCGATGACTTCTGTACTTGGATCCTATGTGGGTTTGGCAAGGGAGATGATTCAGAGGCTACATCTATCATCCCCACCCCTCTTCATGAGTAGTATACCTGTGTGATATGAGTATTGACTTTCAATCACTATCTTCGATATGATTGAGTTTCTATCCTGTGTGGATTGGGTTGTGATTTCCTATGTGGACTGGGTTGAACTTGGGCTCATGAGTAGGAGCAGAACTCGAATTGATGACTTAGGTATATGTATGGGCATATACCAAAGTAGTATTGGTTGATACTTCATGATTGTATATTTCTTTTGTGTTTTATCCTTCATGGATTCTGGGAGACCTTCGGGAGTCTCGGGGTCCCTACTGAGTATCTTATACTCACCCCTGCATAGGCTATGCCTATACTACGTTGTGTTGGTTGTAGATGACAGACTGCGCTGATCGTGCTTGAGGCTTGTGGAGCGGGATGGTACCCGAAGGTGGACTATCAGGTGGGATGTACACGGAGTGGACGGCTGGACACGAGGATTCGACGTCACTATCTATACTCACCCTTCAGGTGGGAGTTCCAGAGGATGTCTCGGTGTTACTGCTTTTCTTTTCTGTTGCTATACTTTCATTTCAATTGTACTTTATTTTCATTTGGGTTTGTATTATAGCCTATTTACTTTCTAGCACTTACTTTTGTACTCAGTTTACTTAGTGTTAAGTTCATCTTGTGTACTCTGTGGTGTTTATTAACTTTATAAAGGCAATGACTTTCCTTTTATCAGGATTTAAGCCTTTGGTGCTAGTTGCCAGCCCCTGGCCTAGGGAAGGTGGGCGTGGGGTAGTCATGACACGGGCCCCGAGGATGGGTCCTGACAAATTGGAATCAGAGGAGTCGGTTCTACCGCAGAACTCAAGAATCTGATAATTTCTTCTCTGTGAAGCAATAATGTTTAGAGTATTGAGTGTGGTTATCAGTCCAGGTAGTCCAGTGTTGGTGCGGCGGCTGACGTATCCATACACCAGGACCTTGACTTCTGATTTCCGACTCGGTGCCCGAAAACATTGATTGCATGTGTGTTTCAAAAGTTTTCTTTGTGATTACTTTGTGTCAGCTCACCAGGTATACTGTATTGACTGTGGAACACCTGTTTCTTTTCAGGATGGCCCCACAATGACAGCTAGCTAGGGTTCCGAGCTTTGGGTGAGACGACAGCCCACCGAGTGACGAGGCCCCAGTGCAGGGCCCTATTACAGCGGAGGCACCGGCGGTACCTCTACCCACCGAGCCACCGATGCCACCCGCCCCAGCAGCTGAGAGTGATCGTCGACTGAGTGCACTGCACGAGTTTCAGCATTAGATACCGCCCAGGTTCTGTGGGGAGATGGACCCTCAGGCAGCCGAGGATTGGCTGGAGGCTGTCGTTCATGTCTTCAGGTCGGTAGTGACACCAGCAGACCTCATGGTGATCCTTGCATTGAGACATTTGCATGCGGAATCAGGTAGATGGTGGAGCTGAATGCTCCAACTGCACGATGAGGCATCTCTTCTTTGGACAGACATCGATAGCCTTTTCCGCTAGGAGTTCGTTCCAGTGACCCTCCATGCGGTGAGCATTCAGGAGCTACTACAGCTGCGGCAGGGCAGCATGACAGTAGCCCAGTACTCTGTGAGATTTACCGACCTCTCGCACTACTCCACGGACATAGTTAGAAAACCATTCTTCTAGGCCCAGACCAACGAGCAGGGGATGAGGGATGAGATCAGGGCATCGATGGTCTCCCTCAGCATTCCAACGTAGGCAGGAGTACTGTAGAGAACCCTTCTTATAGAGAGCTTTCTTGCTGAGCCTACACCGGCAGTGAGACCTATCGCAGGGCGGCACGTAGAGGAGTCTTATGTAGTAGGTAATCGATGGATGTCACAGGGGTCCAAGCGGACTAGACCATCAGGTGGGCGACCTTAGGATACTGGCTCGGAGGTGCGGGGAACACGCAGCAGATCCAGTCATATGAGAGGCAGAAAGTGCTATGCATGCGGCAGACACGGCTACATGGCTCGGGAATGTCTGACCCGCCATGCAGAGGAGCAGCATACGGTTGAGGGACCACCCAGGAAGAGGCAGAGGTGCGACTGTGGCGATCCTCATAGAGTAGGAGGACGAGGAAGGGGAGCTAGCTGAGCAGTAGGTGGTGGGCGACGCATTGAGGCTCTACCACCACCACCACCACCAGGAGGTCCACCCCGACCACAGGGAGCTGGCGGACAGAGGTAGTCTTAACTTCAGATAGCGGAGTCCTATGACCACGACGCACCTGAGATGATTTGAGGTACAATCTGTGTCTACTCCACCCATTCTGTGGTTCTTATAGACACAGGAGAGAGTCATTCTTTCATTGCCGCTACCCTTGTTCGGAGCTCGGAGATTCTTACGGAGACGTTGGCTCGATCCTTGCCGCTAGATACTCCTATGGTAGTAGACTTGATGATTAAGCACTAGTTCCGGTAGTGTGAGCTTACTGTAGGAGGCGAGATCTTTTGCTAGGATTTTCTTGTAGTGGCGTCGAGGCCTTACGACATCATCTTGGGCATGGATTGGTTATCTATGGTACATGCTCTGATCGACTATATTTGGCGCAAGGTGCGATGTGTCTGCACCGATGGGATCAGGTTCACCATCACTGGCGAGAAGGGAGCCTTTCCAGTATAGGATGGACTCACACAGAGGAGAGGAGAACCGATCACCCATCAGTTGGCTATTCTTATCCTGGGAGTAGTTGATGTGATGAGTCCGAGTTTTCCTATTGTGGTGGATCAGTATGTGGATGTTTTTCTTGATGACGTTCCAGGACTACCTCCTCGCAGAGTGGTAGACTTCTATATTGACCTGTACCCCAGGACAGCCCCGATATCCACTCCAGCATATCAGATGCCTCCCGCTGAGCTTTGAGAGCTACGAGTAGAACTGGAGGACTTACAGGGCAAGGGATTCATTCGACCCGGCGTTTCACCCTGGGCTTTCCCAATTTTGATCACCAAGAAGGTAGAAGAGGGCTTGAGACTGTGTGTCGAATACCGTCCCCTGAATCAGGTGACTGTGAAGAAGAAGTATCCACTTCTGAGGATTGAAGACCACTTCGGTCATCTCAATGGAGCACGATGGTTCTCAAAGATAAACCTCATGTCAGGATATCATCAGCTCAGAGTTCGAGGTGAGGATGTACATAAGACGGCCTTCAAGAGTCGGTATGGACATTATTAGTTCTTGGTTATGCCTTTCAGCATATCCAATGCTCCATCAGTGTTCATGAGTCTCATGAATAGGATCTTCCAGCCTTACCTTGATCGATTTTTCGTAGTCTTCATTGACGACATATTGATTTACTCGACTACTGAGGAGGAGAACGCCTACCACATGCAGGTTTTACTGGACACACTCTGAGAGAACCAAGTTTATGGTAAGCTCTTGAAGTTCCATTTTTGGATTCGAGAAGTCCACTTCTTGGGAAATGTCATTTCTGAGGCGAGAGTTGCGGTGGATCATGTGAAGATCGAGGCAGTGCTTGGTTGGGAGCCACCCAGGAGCGTGCCGGATGTGCAGAGTTTCCTAGGATTGGCTGGGTACTATCGGAGATTTGTGATAGACTTCTCCAGAGTTACAGAACCACTTTCATATTTGATGAAGAAGGGTAAACCCATAACGTGTTCAGATAGATGTGGGTAGAGCTTTCGGGATCTGAGATAGAGATTGAACAGTGCACCCATCTGGATACTACCGGTGGAGGGTGTAGGGTACGTATTTTACTGTGATGCATCAGGGAACGGATTCGAGTGGGTCCTGATGCAGGAGCAGGCAGTGATCGCCTATGGATCATGACATTTGAGTCAGCACGAGCAGAACTATGCTTCCCATTACCTGGAGTTAGCAGTAGTGGTCTTCGCCATAAATATTTGGCAGCACTATCTGATTGGTGAGCTCTTTACAGTCTATTGTTACCACCACTGTCTTAGGTACATCTTCTTGCAGAAGGACCTAAACCTGAGAGAGTGAAGATGGATCATGTTCCTCCAGGACTATGAATTTGAGGTAGTCTATACTCCTGTGAAGGGGAACGTAGTAGCTGATGCTCTCAGTAGGAGGTTAGAAATTCATCTACTTGGAGAGGCGACAGAGTAGTTAGCTAATTTGTAGATATCCTATGTGGATAGAGATGGGGAATCCTTTCTACTGTCACTCACAGTCAATTCTCCACTACTTCAATGGATCAGAGAGGCACAGTGTGGTGATGTTGACTATGAGACGCGGCGTGCATAGATATCCTTAGGACAAGCACCTGATTGATTCTCTGTAGGAGGAGAGCACGTCGTCCTTTTCAGAGGACGTACCATCGTACCAGCTGCATTAAAGTAGGAGGTGATGAGAGATTTTCACACTTCCCCTCTAGCGGTACATCCTGGAGTAGAGAAGACTTACCAGGACCTCAGACGGGAACACTGGTGGATGGGTATTAAGAAGGTTGTGGCAGAGTTCATTTCACGATGCCTCACCTGCCAGCAGGTGACAGCGGAGCATCGGATACCAGCAGGCTTGGTACAGCCCTTGGAGGTCCCGGAGTGGATGTTGGACGGGATATCTATGGATTTTGTGATAGGGCATCCACGTACATCTAGTGGTCACGACTCCATTTGGGTGATTGTCGACTGACTCACCATGTCATCTCACTTTCTACCTATCAAGGAGAAGGGATCAGTGTAGAGCTTGTGACGAAACTACATTCAGGAGATTATATGGCTTCATGGTGTTCCATCGACTATCGTCTCTGATAGAGATGCTCACTTTACTTCCCAGCATTGGAAGTTGATGAAGGAGGCATTTGGGAGGCAACTACGCCTCAGCACCACCTTTCCCCCATAGACAGATGGTCAGACGGAGAGAACCATTCAGACTCTCGAGAACATGCTCTGTGCATGTGTCCTTGACTTTGGACGTAGTTGGGAGGGTCATCTTCCTTTGGTGGAGTTTGCGTAAAACAACAGCTACCACTCCACCATCGGGATGGCACCATACGCGGCATTGTATGGACGACCTTGCAGATCCCCTCTATGATAGACAGACCCTAGGGAGTCAGCACTTGTTGGACCAGAGATGGTTCATTCCACGATGGAGAAGGTACAGCTCATCCAGGAGCAGATGAGGACTGCTAAGAGCTGACAAAAGTCCTTTGCTGATTGGAGGTGGATTCCACTAGAGTTCAAGTATGGCGACCACATTTTCTTACGGGACTCACGTCGATGTGGATTATAGAGAATTGGCTGGGGCAGCATGTTATCTGCGTGCTTCATCGGAAAATTCCAAGTTCTCAGTAGGATAGGTGAGGTGGATTATCACCTGGCTCATCCAACTCAGTTGCACCGGGTGCACGATGTCTTCCACATATCTCAGCTGAGGAGATACATGCACGACCCGACACATATCATCAACCACGGGGAGCTGGACATCGATGAAGGGGCGACTATTGCGGAGGTACCATTGGAGATCAAGGATCGACAAGAGTGGGTCCTATGTGGATGGTCGATTCTTCTAGTGCGTATCAGGTGGCAGAACGGGAACCTCCAGGATAGCACATGGGAGCGGGTGGCTCAGATGCATGCTCAGTACCCTCATTCAATTCCCTACTTTGTGATCTATCTTTACGGGGACGTAAATCCTTGAGGCGTGAGTAATTTAAATACCAGTAACTTTCAAGAAAACATTTCTCATAAATTCTTTGGGTTTTTACGAATATGTAGTTTCTAACGTCACTTGATTCCGAGGCCCTCTGTGCCCAGAATCAATTACCAAATATTATATCTGGTACGTTTAGTGAACGAACGAGCGGGTTTTCTAACTTTTGAACCGGTGCTCGGAATCAAAATCTGAGGGCACCAATGAAACCGCAACGCCGATCATTTCATAAGAAGACCATTACTGGAGTTGTGTTTACATGGGAGGAGTTGTAGAAAAATGTTTAGATTAAATGAAGAGTAAAATAAAATTGTGTTACAATTTTATTTCTTTTCAAATTGGTTTAATCCTATGAGTGGAAGTTGGGGTGGGACCCGCTAGATACTAACCACCCTTGAGTGGTTAAAGGTGAGGTGGGGGCCATATGAGCCCAACCCCACACATTCCCTAACTCTTCTAAACCCCTCATAAGTTATGTAACACTCCCTCATTAATATTGCCAACATAACACCCCATTTATTTTGAAACTCAAGTTTAAATTAATTAAGTGAATTCAAATTTTGAATTTTGAAATCCTTGGAAAAGTAAAATAAAATAAGGTGGAACTTATTTTATTTTGGGGGTTTTTTTGTTTTTTTGAGAATTGAGAGAGGGAGAGCTCTTGTCCTTTGGAAGATCTTCATCTTCTCCAGTGAAGAATGTCCCCACTTCAAGGAAGAACGATATTTCACCAAGGGTGAGCATCGACTCGGTGACTCGGTTTCTTCCATCATCTTCTTCCTTCACAACCAAGGATGAGGCATCGATGCGGAAACATGCCATCAACATCGGCTTTCAATCTTCTCTCCACGTCAAAGGATGGGAGACGCCGCTTCCTCCTCGGATGTTCTTCGTTGACGTATACAATGCTTCACCCAGAGACTCCTTTTTCCGTGACGATCATCATTCAAAAACTTGTGTCGAGGTTGGGGTTAAGTTAAATTTTATTTAATTTAAATTGTGCTTTTTTTGACATTGAGATTACACAATCTTTTGGATTCTTGTTATCAACATGATGGGAGGTGGTCAGACTACCCAAACACGACTGATTCTCCTCCTCTTCTATTGTGTTTATCATTGAAGCTTGAGACAACGGTGGCGCGGTGCCTTTGCACCCTGTGAGAATGAAAAAGGGGACAAGGCCGAGGCGGGACGTGGCGAGGGTGCGCAGCGCTGTCGTGTCGTGCCAATGAGGCCGAAGGAGGCCGCGACCAAGAGTGGGATGCGACGGAGGGGCGCGACACCGTCGCGTCGGGCCGGTCGGACGGGAGCCGCGACCTTAGGCCGTAGTGGTTCAGTAGGAGGCGGCCGGGCTCTTCCAGCCGCTGGCGCCACCTGGAGGTGGGACCCCCTCGGGTCCTGTGGTTACAAAGGCTGACCTTAATGGCCATCTGTTCCAGAAATGCTATGGGTTGAAACCCCCGACCAGCGCAAGGGATGGCGCCCCCCTTTGCGCGCCGCTCGGCCAGCGCCGAGCCGCCCGCAATGGGCTGGACCACCCGCGACGGGCCGGACCGCCCGTGCTGGGCTGGGCCCCCAGCTCCTGGCCATACCTGGACTCAGGACGGGGCAAGCTGGTTCGGGCCGACCCAGGGGGTATCGGACCGGGCCCGAACCACCTATTTTCATGCAGTTTTGTTCAAACGCCCATAACCTGGTCTATGAACCTCTATTCGACACACCCTCAGTTTCGTAGGGATCCTTGGATCGAGACGGTCATTTCAGAATATTACACTCAAGGTTTCAAAAAACATTTTGTACAGCTGGGTTGGTACGAACACGAAACCAACCGGCCCCTCGGAGCGGAAAGGCTTATAACTTGAGCTCCGGAAGTCCAATTGACGTGTCGTCACCTTTGTTGAACTCCTCCTAGTGATAAGGTTATTTTTTCTTACTCTACATGAGGTTTGGACACACCTGGAGTACGATCAGGTTGGTTTTATCTTAAAAACCATTCGGGCCCCTTGGACGAAAAAGCTAATAACTCTCAGACCGGGCGTCCAATTGACGCGCCATCTATTGTGTTGAGTTCCTATTGAAGAGGCGGAAATTTGTGATACATCAACTCTGGACTTAATGAAAGTTGATGTATCGACCCCTTGTGCTGTGGAGCAGACCCTCCCGGAATCGAGCATGCTGTGTGCGGGAACCCTAGAGCTGGCTGCGACTGCGACGACGATAATGACTGTACTTGGATCCTACGTGGGTTCGGCAGCGGGGCTGACTGTACTTGGATCCTTCATGGGTTCGGCAGTGATGACGATATTACTTGGATCCTATGCAGGTTCGGCAGTGATGGTTACTGTACATGGATCCTACGTGGGTTCGGCAATGACGACTTTTGTACTTGGATCCTACGTGGGTTCGGCAGGGAAGATGATTCAGAGGCTACATCTATCATCTCCACCCCTCTTTGTGAGTAGTATTACTATGTGAGCTGTGTCTTGACTTTAAATCACTATCTTTGATATGATTGACTTGCTATCCTTTGTGGATTGGGTTGTGCTTTCCTGTGTGGACTGAGTTGAACTTGGGCTCGTGATATGGAGTGGAACTAAAATTGATGACTTAGGTATATGTATGGGCATATATATAAGTAGTGTTGGTTGATACTTCGTTATTGTAACGTTTATTTGTGGTTTATCCTTCGTGGATTTTAGGACACCTTCGGGAGTCTCGGGGTCCCTACTGAGTATTGTATACTCACCCCTGCACGAGCTATGCCCGCACTACGTTGTGTTGGTTGCAGACGACAGACAGTGCTGATCGTGCTTGAGGATTGTGGAGCGGGACAGTACCCTGAGGTGGACTATCAGGCGGGACCTACACGGAGTGGATGACCAAAGATGAAGAGCCGACGTGACTATTTGCACTCACCCTTCAGGTGGGAGTTCCAGAGGATGGCTCGGTGTTTCTGCTATACTTTTCTACTACTGTACTTTCTTTTCAGTCGTACTTTTTTCAGTTGGGTTTGTATTCTAGCCCATTTATTTTCCAGCACTTACTTTTGTACTCAGTTTACTCAGTGTTTACTTCAGATTGTGTACTCTGTGGTGTTTTTTTAATTTATAAATGCAATGGCTTCCCTTTAATCAGGATTTTCGCCTTTGGTGCTAGTAGCCATCCCCTGTGTAACACCCCGATCTTCCACGATATTCCTCTCTTTCAATAATGCAATAGCTTGGATTGTATGCAAGTTCGAGTTCCAACACACCGCGACTAATCAAAGTAGCCGTTATGAATAGTAATACCCACTTATTAAATTTATATAAATTTTATATTTCAAAATGGACTTCATTTTTTTATTTGTAATATCGAAATTATCCTAAGTTTAATTTTTTGGTATTTTTCTGAGAACTTCCAATTTTTTATGAATAGTGAAAAATACTTAAAAACAACTTTTTAAATAAAAATAATTTATAGTGATAAATTATACTATTGAGTTGTTTTAAAGTATAATTATAATATATTTTTACCATTTTATCCAATGGTGGTCATTATAATTAATTTCACTTTGAAATTGGAAATAAACAATTTTCAATCTATTGATATATATTGTATCTTAAAAACATGATATGAGTTGTGACAGTGAGAATTAATTATAAAATTAATTAATGAAACTTATATATTTTGAATTTTTTAAAATAGACATCATTTCTAAATTTGGAATATCAATTATAGCTTAGGGTGAAATTTTGGCATTGTTCTGAAAAACTTCAATTTTTGATGAATAGTGAAACCACTAAGTTGTAGTTAAAAAACCGATTTTTCGTTTAAATGAAACTTTACCACTTCTATGTATTGAATTTCACAAATTCTACATACATGGTTGTCATTAGGAGGTAAAATTTGGTTCAATGGGATTAAAATAATTTTTTGGTGAATAGTAACTTTTATGTTTTTTTAATCGCGATTAAAGATAATTAGTGAAATTTAAGGTAAAGATAATGTTATAATAATATGAAATGACCTTGACACATGTCCTACCCCTATTGTATGATTCATGAAAGATCAATAAAATACATGGGACAACTTTGGGACCCCATGGAGCCACTTTGGTAGGAAAATGACATTAAAAACTTTTTATTTAATGTTAAAATAAAAATGTCACAAACATGAGTTGTTTTACTAAAAAAAATTTAAATGGGGTTATAGAAGTCATATTTTTTACTATAAATTTTCACTATAATTATAGAAATATTTCCTCCATCATGATATTTATTTATAAATTTTAGACATTAAATAAATTAAATTGTTTATGACACCATGATGATGCAGCGATTATCTCATTATTTAACGATTTAAATAAAATGAAAAGATAATGTAAAATCTAAGAACTAAACATGTAAAAAACCTATTTTATGGGTGTATTTAGAACTCTTATCACCTTATCCTCGAAATATATAATTTTGGGACCTTTTAAATCTCAAAATCATTTTATGATAAAGTAACCTTTAATAACTTTCCAAGAGTGCCCCTCCTCTACTCTTATAAAAGGCACCCAACTCTACCACCTTACCCACACCTCTCAAGCCTTTTTGTCGGCCAAACCCTGCCCATTTTGTCTCTCCACATCCCACTCTTACTCCTAGAAGCCTCACATTGGGTAGATGTCTTCACAAGGAAGCCTTTGAGCTCAAATCAAAAAGAGTTACCTGCTTTTAAGGTAATGTCTTCTCTGATGTTCTTTTGTTTTATTTTGCTTCTAAAACCCCATAAACACTTTTTATTCCTTTATTTTGTAACAAAAACAGTATCTTCAATATACTATAATGTTTAAATGAGAAGTATTTTATTTACACTTACACACACCTCTGTCTAATGGTTAAAGAACATACTGTTTCTGTGGGTGGCGAAATATTGCCTCACAAAATTATGATTGTTCAAATATTCTTTTAACACCTATAATGGTGGCCATTATGATGAAACTATTTTTATATATGATATATATTATGTTTTTTTTTTCTTATGATTCTGTACTTCTCATTTATGGCATACCTTTATGATTTCCATTATGGGTAAACGTGATAATTTCATTTTAGGAAGTGCGGACTACCACCCCCTCAAAGTGATTTGAATCATTAATGCCATATGTTGGATGTATAATGGATGGAGTAAGTGATATTATATATTATATTATACTGTAATTATAATATACCTTTATATCATTATGATTTCATTCCATTAAATATGAAATATAAATGAAAGTAGTGTTCATGCGTACGTACGGCTTACCGTCTCCTTGAATGGTGCATTTCATTTCTTACCTCTAAATGTTACATAATATTATGAATGATTTTATATAATGGATATATATGATTTATATGATATCTAAAACATGGATATAATTCTGTAGATAATGGATATTCTACCACATAAAAAACTTTTAATTATAAGAAGTTTATTTTTGACTCAGGTACCCATGATCGAAAAAATGACAGTTATTAACATAAATAATTACATAATGTTCATAACCTGGTAATAAGTGATATAAAAGGAATAATAAACATAAAAAATATTCTTAAGAAATTATAAATTAACTCTATTTTATTATTCAGGAGGCTAAAGAATGGTCGAGTCAAGAAGGACACGAGGTAAGGGAACTTCTTAACCCAATTTCTATTCTTTGGGTTAATCTCCTACTTTCAAATTATGTCCAGATATTATTATATCCAATCATATATTTGAACTTTCATTATGTGTACTTATAGTATATACACATAATAGATCTATTTTATTTAAAAAATGATCTTTGTAAGGGAACTTCTTAACCCAATTTCTATTCTTTGGGTTAATCTCCTACTTTCAAATTATGTCATGATAATATTATGTCCTATCATGTGTCTGTACTTTATTTATGTCTAATTATAGTAAATACACATAATTGATCTATTTTATTTAAAAAATGATCTTTGTAAGGGAACTTCTTAACCCAATTTTTGTTCTTTTCATTAATCTCTTACTTTCAAATTATGTCATGATATTATTATGTCCTATCCTGTATTTGTACTTTCTTTCTGTGTACTTATTGGGAATACACATAATAGATCTATTTTATTTATGAAATGATATTCTTAAGGACATTGTATCAATCTTATTTCATTGAGGCATATTTTGTTTTATACACAACTTTCTTTTATACGGTGTATAAGCCCCTTTGAATTTTACCTTTATTCAAAATAAATCTTTTTTATACGATGCATTTTATTAAATGACAAAAGGGAATGTTTTTTTGTCATACGTATGTGGCGACAATGACTTCTCTACCGCTGTGACCAATATTTGGGTTTCAGCTTCCTCTACATGCCATAACATTTTTTAAATGAAAAATAAATACAAAGTTTAATTTTCTTCTATTTTGGTATTGAAAATGGTTTTGAAAGTGTTTTTATTATATCAATGTGTTGTATTGATATATTGTGATTGAAATGTGGAAATGTTATGTTTACTTTATTCATGTTTTATGTGATATTATTCTGTTATTCTTTATGATATGTTTAACCCTTTTTATATAAGGAATGCATTGGACTTAATAAGTGACGGGTGGAGCCCGCTATAGCTCCTCGATGCATCGGCAGGTCTCATGAGACAAACTAGTGTCTTGGCATAAGGCCTTGACAAAATCTTATTTGTAGTCTTGGCACGAGGCCTTGGCTACGTGGTTATGATATTCTGGCATTATGCATTCCATCATTATGAAAGTGGTTATTGATATTGCATGTTATTATTCGACCAGTAGAATATCCATGTGAATAAGTAAATGACATTATTTAATTTTACTTTTTTTATATTATGTTGAAGTTCATGTTTAAAAGGCTTTTGTTTAGTTATACATTTCCTTAAATGTTTATGTTTATTTATGAAAGCCTCCGCTATATTTTTATCCTTACTGAGCATCTGAGCTCACCCTTTCAATGTTTTAATTTTTCTAGGATATGAAGATGTATTTTAGGAATGACCTATAGGGATAGTATAAAAGGGATATGAGTGTGTAAAATGGAGACTATGTTATTTTAGTTTTTCACATTATGATGTAATGTAACATTTATGAAATTATCTATTGTTTCCAAGGCTACTAAACTAATCGGTCTTTCGAGACTTGATCTTTTGGGATCATGACAATTTTATGAAATAATGCACCGACTCTGGGTAACTGGGGTCGGGGCGTTACAGTTGGTATCAGAGGCAGTTTAGTACTAACCTTGGATGCTAGATTTAGATAAACTCTGATTAGAGCACATAGACCAAAGATATAATTTGAGGATTAGTATAGAAAAAGTTCCTAGAATTTTGGTATTATAGAGATTTTGTGAGTTTTCCTAGAAATAAATCCCTATCTATATACGAGCAGGTAGAGGCGGCTCTGGCACAGATGTACCTAGGGGTAAAACCTGAAAACACCGTTTTGAGCTGGACTCGAACAGGAACTGGTGCACGACAACGGGCCTTGCTGCACTCTTGGTTACGACACACCCAGGGTATATGCTTAGGATAATAATCATTTTCTTTACAAACCATTATGATGGGCTTATGATTATATACTTCCTCAAAGAAAACATTTATATGATTATGGATTATATCCATAAATAGTTCAATTTATGTTAACTATTTTTCAAGTTCTTAATTATGTATTTTGATTCACAAACTAGTCTATTATATGCCATTGTTTAGAAATGGTGCCTAGTGGGAGGAATGGAAACCATATCAATGAACACACTCCATGTAGGGATTTCCCTCCTGCTTAAGATAAGTATAGTGGAGCTGGTGACACAACTAGTGCTGATCACCTTATCACCATACTGGGACAACTCACGCAGGTTATGAATAATAACCTTACTCGTATGGAGCACCCTGATCCGCAATGTGGAGGATCAATTTTATACCACTTCATGAGGCAACAACAACCAACATTTAATAGGGGTACAAATCCATTAGTATCTGAGCAATGGATAAACTCCTTAGAGAAAATATTCCACACCTTGGGGAGTAGCGAAACGGAGAAGGTTGTCATGCCAGTCTACCGCCTCACTGGAGATGCCAATCAATTGTGGTCGCTAATTCAAAACACAAAGGAAGATGAAGAAGTATCAAGTATGTAATTGAGGGAGTTTAAGGAAATTTTTTTAGAAAAATACTTTCCACATGACCATCGAGAAGATATGGAAAGGCAATTTCTGAGTCTAAGGCAGAAGGAGGATGAGAATGTCGCAAAGTATGCTAACTTTACAAGGTTAGTGAGGCATGCTGTAGATTATATACGTAACCCATGAAGTATGATTGATCATTTCTTTGATGGGTTAAAACCATTTATCCATCGAGCATTAGTCTCACAAAACTTCTCGCCGTACGAAGATATTGTCTCGTGTGCTATCAAGATGGAAAAGGAATTCTCTAAGTCTTATGTCTTTAAAGAAGAGCAAGAAAAGAAGAGATATTATGACCAATCTGGAAATGGAAAGAAAGGGAAAAAGGGAAATAAGGATTTTCCATTATGCGATAATTGTTGGAAGAATCACCCCGGTACTTGCCTAAAAGGAATGGGAGTTTGATATAAATGTGGATAAAAAGGTCACCAGGCTCATGATTGCAAGGTAAAGAATGAGGCTATCAATGTTGAATGCTAAAATTGTAGGGAAATGGGGAATTATGAAAATGAATTTCTTAAGCGTCAGGGAAACATACCTCAGAAAACGCCAAGGGATCAAGGACAATCTTATGCTATTACTATAGTTGAAGTGGAATAATTAATGTATTGGTTCTTTTGGACTCAATGATTATATTCTGGTTATAAGAATAATGTGATATATATAAGGATTATACTGCAGTACTTGTTGTTTTCATTAAGGTTTTAATATGATGAAGGTAATCATATTTTTATATGTGACAATAAGAGAAACTTTACATTGTTTGAGGAATCTGATGATACAATTGATTTTGTAATTTAAAGACCTTTTAGAGAATGTCTGGACAGAGGTATTTTGGGTAACTATAAAGGTTGAAATGGATTAATTTTAACTTTGGATAGTATTGTTTATGGTTACAACATTTATGAAGATTATTTTTGGAATATTATAATACTATAGTTTTAGGAAAAGGATAACCAGCAGGTCGAGGGATAACCCGTTGCGTTGTACAAAGTTGCAGGAATCGAACCCACAAACATAGTGTGATAGAACTTTATTACCTACCACTAGCCTATAAGAAGTCCCTAGTTATTACAAAATAGTTTTCCTAATCTAAATGGTATGTGTTAATATTTGGAACCTTATACAATTATGATAAATATAATATTTTGAGATCAATTACCTTTTGGAGTGAATGATGGGTTTGTGGTAAAAATTTATTAATGAATGAAAGTTTACATGACAAGTAAGTATATTTCCTTACGTTATTAGTAAATCTCTTAAATAAATTCCTCAACTTTATAAAACGTAACTTAGAACAAAAATGTTTTCGGTTAACTTTTCCAATTGGGGAATCAATTACCGTTTAACCAATCACAAGTTTCTGATTTTTTTATAGTAAACTTTATCCTAATCCTGTTTTATACAACTCTCCATTAGACCTTGATGGTTTGTTTTTCCTCCATATCAATATTTTCATAGAATCCTAGTATGGGCTATCTCGGGTGACCTTTGTACTTCTCTTTATTTCTTTTAATGTTATATTTTTATTAACCATATTTTCGATGTGGATTTTCCACAAAATTATTTTATATTTTCAACCTTATATTTTCAAAGAAAAATTTCAAATTGCGAGGATGAAATTTATTGAAGGAGGGTAGAATGTGACACCCTGATCTTCCATGATACGCCTCTCTTTCAATAATGCAATAGCTTGCATTGTACGCAAGTACGAGTTCTAACACACCGCGACTAATCAAAGTAGTCGTTATGAATAGTAATACCCACATTTTAAAATTATAGAAATTTTATATTTTAAAAAGGACTTCATTTATTTATTCTTAATATCGAAATTATCCTATGTTGAATTTTTTGGTATTTTTCTGAGAACTTCCAATTTTTTATGAATAGTGAAAAATACTTAAAAACAAGTTTTTTAATCCTAATAACTTATAGTGATAAATTATACTATTTAGTTGTTTTAAAGTATAATTAGAATATATTTTTACCATTTTATCCAATGGTGGTCATTAGAATTAATTTTACTTTGAAATTGGACATAAACAATTGTCAATCTTTTGATATATATTGTTTCTTAAAAACACGCTATTTGTTGTGACATCGGGAATTAATTATAAAATTAATTAATGAAAATTATATTTTTGGAATTTTATAAAATAAACAACATTATTGAATTCGGAATATCAATTATAGCTTAGGGTGAAATTTTGGCATTCTTCTGAAAAAGATCAATTTTTTGATGAATAGTGAAACCACTAAGTGGTAGTTAAAAAAATAATTTTTCGTTTAAATGAAACATTACTGCTTCTATGTATTGAATTTCATAAATCATACAAACATTGTTTTCATTATTATGTTAAATGTGGTTCAATGAGATTAAAATAATTTTTTGGTGAATAGTAACTTTTATGTTTTATTAATCGCGATTAAAGGTGATTAGTGAAATTTAAGGTAAAGATAATGTTATAATAATAATAAATGAACTTGAAAAATGTCCTACCACTATTTTATGAGTAATTTAAGACCAATAAAATCCATGGGTTAACTTGGGGACCCCATGGATCCACATTGGTAGGAAAATGACATTAAAAACTTTTTATTTAATGTTAAAATAAAAATGTCACAAACATTAGTTGTTTTACTAAAATAATTTTTAAATGGGGTTATACAAGTCATATTTTTTACTATAAATATTAATTATAAGTCTATAAAGATTTACTAAATAATTATATTTGTTTTATAATTTTTAGACATTAAATAAATTAAATTATTTATGACACCATGATGATGCAGCGATTACCTCATTATTTAACAATTTAAATTAAATGAAAAGTTAATGTAAAATATAATACCTAAACATGTCAAAAACCTATTTTATGGGAGGATTTAGAACTACTATCATCTTATCCTCTAAATATATAATTATGGACCTTTTAAATCCGAAAATAATTTTATGATACAGTAACCTTTAATAGCATTCCAAGAGTGCCCCTCCTCTCCTCTTATAAAAGGCCCCCACCTCTACCACCTTAACCACACATCTCAAGACTTTGTCTCGGACAAACCCTGCCCATTTTGTCTCTCCACATCCCACTCTTACTCCTAGAAGCCTCACTTTGGGCAGAAGTCTTCCCAAGGAATCCTTTGAGCTCAAATCAAAAAGAGTTACCCGATTTTACGGTAATGTCTTCTCTTGTGTTCTTTTGTTGTATTTGGGTTCTCCAACCCCATAAACTCTTTTTATTACATTATTTTGTGAAAAAACTAGTATCTTAAATATACTAGGATGTTTTTATGAGAAGTATTTGATTTAAACTTACACACACCTCCGTCTAATGGTTAATGGCCATACTGTTTCTGTGGGTGGCGAAATACTGCCTCACAAAATGATGATTGTTCAAATATTCTTTTAACACCTCTAATGGTGGCTATTATGATGACAATATTTTTATATATGATATATATTATTTTTTTGTTTTCTTTATTATTCTTTATTTTTCATTTATGGCATACATTTATGATTTCCATTATGGGTAAACGGGATAATTTCATTTTAGGAAGTGCGGACTACCGCCCCCTCAAAGTGATTTGAATCGTTAATGCCATATGTGGGATGTATAAAGAATGGAGTAAATGATATTATATATATGATATTATACTGTAATTATAATATACCTTTATATCATTATGATTTCATTCCATTAAATACGAAATATAATATAAAGTAGCGTTCATGCGTACGTACGGCTTACCGTCTCCATGAACGGTGCATTTCATTTCTTACCACTAAATGTTACATAATATTATAAATGAATGTATATAATGGATTTATATTATGTATATGATATATAAATCATGGATATAATTCTGGAGATAATGTATATTCTACCACATAAACAACTTGTAATTATAAGAAGTTTATTTTTGACTCAAGTACCAAAGATCGACAAAATGACCATTATTAACATAAATAATTACATGAAGTTCATAACATTGTAATAAGTGATATAAAAGGAATAATAAACTTGAGAATGTTTCTTAAGCAATTATAAATTAACTCTAGTTTATTATTCAGGAGGTTAAGGAACGGTCGAGTTAAGACGGACAGGATGTAAGGGAACTTCTTAACCCCATTTCTATTCTTTGGGTTAATCTCCTACTTTCAAATTATGTTATCATATTATTATGTCCTATCATGTATTTGTACTTTCTTTATGTGTAATTATAGTAAATACACATAATAGATCTATTTCATTTAAAAAATTTCTTTGTAAGGGAACTTCTTAACCAAATTTCTATTCTTTGGGTTAATCTCCTACTTTCAAATTTTGTCATGATAATCTTATGTCCTATCTTGTATTTGTACTTTCGTTATGTGTACTTATAGTAAATACACATAATAGATCTATTTTATTTAAAAAATGATCTTTTTAAGGGAACTTCTTAACCAAATTTCTATTCTTTGGGTTAATCTCTTACATTCAAATTATGTCATGATATTATTATGTCCTATCTTGTATATGTACTTTCTTTATGTGTAATTATAGTGAATACACATAATAGATCTATTTTATTTAAAAAATGATATTTGTAAGGACATCGTCTCAATCTCCATTCATTGAAGAATATTTTGTTTTATGCACAACTTTCTTTTATACGATGTATAAACCCCTTTGACTTTTACATTTATTGAAAAGGAATATTTTTTATACGAAGTGTTTTATTAAATGACAAAAGGGAATGTTTTTTTGTCGTACGTATGCGGCGACAACGAATTCTCCGCCATCATGACCATTATTTGGGTTTTGACTTCCTCTACAAGCCATAACTTTTGTTAAATTAAAAATAAATACAATGTTTTAATTTTCATTTATTTTGGTATTGAAAATGGCTTTGAAAGTGTTTTTATTATATCAATGTGTTGTATTGATATCTTGTGATTGAAATATGGAAATGTTATGTTTCCATTATTCATGTTTTATGTGATACGATTATGTTATGATTTATGATATGTTTAAACCTTTTCATATAAGGAATGAATTGGACTTAATAAGTGACGGGTGGAGCCCGCTATAGCTCCTCGATGCATCGGCATGTTTCATGAGAGAAACTACTGTCTTGGCACGAGGCCTTGACAAAATCATATTTGTAGTCTTGGCATGAGGCCTTGGCTACATGGTTATGATAGTCTGGAATTATGCATTCAATCATTATGAAAGTGGTTATTGATATTGCATGTGATTATTTGACCAGTAGAATATCCATGTGAATAAGTAAATGGCATTATTTAATTTTACTTTTTCTATATTATGTTGAAGTTCATGTTTAAAAGGCTTTTGTTTAGTTATACATTGCCTTAAATGATTATGTTTATTTTTGAAAGATTACTCTATATTTTTATCCTTACTGATCATCTGAGATCACCCCTTTCAATGTTTTCATTTTTCCAGGATGTGAATAAGTATTTTAGGAATGACCTGTAGGGATAGTCTGAAAGTGATATGAGTGTGGAAAATGAAGACTATGTTATTTCAGTTTTTCACTTTATGATGTAATGTATCATTTATGAATGTATCTAGTGTTTCCAAGGCTACTAAACTAATTTGTCTTTAGAGACTTGATCTTTTGTGATCATGACAATGTTACGCAATAATGAACCGACTCTGGGTAACAGGGGTCGGGGCGTTACACCCTGGCCTATGGAAGGCGGGCTTGGGGTAGTCACGGCACAGGCCCCGAGGAAGGGTCATGAGAAAAAAGATCTTGGTTCTTACATTAAGGCATTGAATCACATTTGAATAATTTAAAATTAAACATTCCTTCATTAAAATAGATAAAATATGTATCAAAATAGATTTCAAATAGACTTAAATGATCATGTTATTTAAAATAGTTCACAAAATCAATGTCATGAATAATCAAACAATGTAAATGAATCCCCATGAAAAAGAATGTTGTGGGGAATAATTTTCATATTAATATAATCCCCAAACTTATAATTTGTCAACATGACAATAACTATAAGTTAGTCAAATCAACACCCTATTAAGGGAGCTGCTACTCGTAATCAATCTACACCTTATTCAGGGATCCATTATGGGAAATCAATATGAACATGGTGTTACTAGTATATTAATCATAAATCCAGTGCTAAGGGATTTGGATCCTATATTTGTTCGAATTACGCACTAACTACCAATTATTAAATTATTTTATATCAGTGAATAAAATTATAAATAATTTATAAGGCCCCATCCTCAAACATTACAATCTTTAGAGTAAAGTCAAGAATTTACATTGAGGGTCTATTCAGGATTAGATTATTAGATAATTAGGACATAACTAATAAATTACATCTTATATATTAAAAAATGACACTTCTAACCAGCATCTATTTTTTCATAAAATAAAAAAACTTAAATGAAAACAAGAATTCATTTCTTGATAAAAATCTTCTTGAATTATCCCTTTCTCTTACCCTACCTTATAGCTATTGAAAAACATTTCAATAACTTAGGATGAGCATAAAAACTCACTAATGTTAATAAAATAAAGAAATAAATCATTAGTTCATCAATAAAAAAACCATAATCTCTTTTACACACCTCATGAATTCATAATATTTATGAATAACATATAGAAATCATTAATCAAAAAGGTAAATTGTGTAATCCATAACATACTTACGTTGTAGCTTTCACAGCTATGTAGGGAGTTACATTTGGAATTCCCATAATATAGTATATTCCCTAACTCTCTAATGAGAAAAAGTAATGTTTACCTACATCACATTACCCTATGCATTGTAGTGATATCTCAGGCTCACCTTCCCTAGGTTTAGTACGGAACCACATGTATGCATAAACAATTCCCTAGGACCATAACATAATTCTAATACACAAACAAGAATAAAGGAAATATAACATTTCCATATTGCTGCCACAATATAACATTTCAATTTATTGACATAATAAATCCATTCCAAAATCCATTTTCAATTCCAAAATATGTAAGAAGATTATATATGGTATTTTTATTCCTTTTATAAACATTACATCTTGTTAAGGATTCCAAATATCAAATAATGCCTGCGACGGCGGAATGGTCGTTGTCATCGTTTATGTTAAAAATAAATATAACCATTCTAGTTTAGTTAATATCTACCTAGAAAAAATATTACCATAAAATTAAATTAAAATATAATTGGTTTTATAAACCGTATAAAATAAAGTCTGGTATAATTCAATGTATGCCTCAATTAATGGAGATTGAGATGAATTCCCTTACCTCATGCCCGACATGACTCGTTCGTTCTTTAATCTACTGAAAAATAAACTAAAGTTAATTTATACTTGCTGCAGAACCTTTTCCAATTTTATTATTTCTTTAATATCACTTATTACCATGTTATGAACATTACAAAATCATTTATGTTAATAATGGTCGTTTTGTCGATATTTGGTAGTTGAGTGAAAAATGAACTTCTTATAATTACAAGTGGTCCATGTGGTCAAAATTACATAATATCTAGAATGATATTTAAGATTTAGATATCATATATATCTATTATATCAAATATATATACGTGTGTGTGCATTTATAATAGTACATAACATATGGAGAAAATAAATGAAATGCACTGTTCATGGTGATGGTAAGTTGTACATACACATGAACTCTAATTTTATTTCTATATTATATTTAATGGAATGAATACCTAATGATAAATAAGTATAATATAATTTCAGTATAATATCATACATAATTTCATTAATTCCTACCTTTATACAATCCATGCATGACATGGACAAGTCATATCACATTGAGGTGGAGGTATTCTGCACTTCCTCAAATGAAATTATCATATTTACCCATTATTGAAACCATAAAGGTATGAAATAAATGAAAAATACAGAAGCAAAGAGACAATATAAATATAATGTATATCACATATAAATAATTCTCTATCATAATAGAATCCTTGAGAGGTGGTATGATATAATTGAATGTTTATTATTTTGTGAGGTAGTAGTTTACCGTCCACAAAAATAGTATGTTCATATCAATTATTTGGAGGTTTGTGGAAGTTTAGTTTGAATAAATCTCATAAAAACAACATATTTTATTTATTATAAAAGTTTTTTTATGTAATAAAAAAATATAAAATATTGTGAATAATTAGAATGATGGAATGAAAATTTATAGAAGACGTTACCTCTTAAAATGTTTAACTCTCTTGGATTTAAGCTAAAATTCTTTCTTGAATTTCATTATTTTTAGGGGAAAACTTCTAGGAGAAATAGAGGGATGTTGGGAACTTACATGGGTATAGGGTGGATGAGACAAGGGGATTTAGAGGAGAAATTAAATCGGTTGGGGTGAATCCTATTTATAGGAGGGAGGAGGTACTATTTATAAGAGTCTAGAAATATTATTTTATTATAATATCATATTAGGTTTCTAGAAGCTCAAAAGTTAGTTAATCCTAATATAAGATGATTATAGATCTAAATCCTATCAACAAATATATTACAGACATGTTTAGGTCAAAAAATTTACCATATCTTTTAGCATTAACCCTTAGTTAACTAAATTATCTTTTACCATGTCTTCTTATATATTCATATTATATGGTTTATATATTTACTATTAAATGAAAAAAGAACCTAAAGTGTTTCATTAATGATATTTTTATCATTATCTATGTCATTTTTCTAAATCTTTAAATTTTAGTATTATTATTTCATTTAATAAAATAACATTTGCTTTAAAAACCCATTTATGTCAATTGTTACAATATTTAATAATTTTTTTAAAGTGATAAAAACTTGATTCATTATAATAAAATTATTTAAATCAAATATAATATGTCATATTTACCCATAAAATCAGTGGATGGAAAAAAGAGTTTCAAAATAAATTTATTTTTACATATATATTTTAATTTATTGATATATTTCCTTAACAAGGTAATCACTACATCACCATTGGGTCACATATAAATTTATTTATTTAATGTCTAAAAATTATAATGAAAACACAATGAATTAGGAAATATTTTTAGAGTTCTAATTTCTATTTATAGTCTAAAATATCACATATATAACCCAATATAAAAATATTTTTACTAAAAGATATATGTTTTTGTTACATTATCATTAACTTTAAATTAAAATTTATAAAATGTCATTTTCACTTATAAGTGGCTCCATGGGTTCCGCAAATTGACCAAAGGATGACCATTTTTAGACACATATCATCCAATAGGGTTAGGAAAAGTTTATCTATAATTTAATATTATTATAATATTTTTTTACAATTATTTACCATATTAACCCATTAACAATGGTAAATAAAATATTTTATGAAGATACTATTCATAATGTCTAAATATAAAAGTTACCTATATAAAAAATTCTGACCTCATAATTCCAATTATGAGATACATTTTTTCAAATTTCAAATACAAAATTTATAGAAATTAGTTTAAAATTATTTTTTTTTGTCAAAACCAAAAAATTTGTTTTTAAGAAATAATAACTATCAAAAAATTGAAATGTTTTTATGTATAATTAAAATTTGAAATTACATCTAATGATAAAAATTGTATTAAATGGAAAAAATATAATCCAATTACACTTTAAAACAAAATTTAAGAAATATATAACTAAATAAATAAATTAGATAAAAAGATAGTTTTGACTTAAATTGAAATATTTTTCAGTATTCACTAAATATGAACTTTATCAGAAAAAAACCAAACACTTACCCAGAGTAAATTTTCATGACCCTTATCTAAATAAGTTGAATATTTTTTCAAATGGAACATATAAAATTTTAAAAAACTCTAATTAAAAGGGGTTCTCCATCAAATTCCAGTAAAATGACCTTTTAAAAATATTAGAGTTTTTCAGGCTTAATATAAGATTAATTCTAATTTTAAGCATCTAAATTTTATTGGATAAATGTAAAAACATTTAACAAACATGTATAATCACGTTTTAGTTAATTAGGTTCATTCATTCTAATTTAACATCCAATAGTTAACTACCATTTAAAATGATATTATATTATTATTTTTCTGTATGACGCAGCCTTGTGTACAACATAAGATTTTGGAGAAACCCATTGTTGTGTGTTGGGTATTCCATAAAACAAAGAGTCTCCTATAATGTAAAATTTATATTTAATTATTTTCTTTAATAAATATAAAAATATCATATCCTTTATTTACATAGGATGTTACTTCCTTCCACCATTTTGGAAGTTGTGTCCTCATACTTTCATTCACTTATCAAATAAGTGGGGTTTTTATCCCGCATAGCATTTTTAGATTCCCAAGTTTTCTCTTCAACCATATGGCTTTCCATAAAACCATTACACGGTGAATTACAATATGCGGCAACACTTTATATTATTGGTCAATAATCTAGACTGGTTGTTCCTCATAAGAATGATTGTCTTACCAATGAACTACTTCTAAAATCAAATCATAAGATTGATCCAGCATATATTTTATCAATATTGAAATATGAAAAACAATGTGTACATAGGATAAACAAGGAGGTTTATCCACTATGTAGGAAACTGATCCATCATTATCCAAAATTTAATAGGGTCTAATGAACCTCAGACTCAGATTTCCCTTCATAGAAATGCATACAACTTTTCCATGGGGAAATTTTGAGAATGACGTGATCACCTACCTAAAAAAGATCCTTCCTCCTCTCATCCACATTATTTCTCAACCTACTCTGTGTTGTTCTCATGCGCTTTTGAATCAACTAAACTTTTTCTATCATCTCATCTACCAATTATGGTCTCATGAACTTCTTTTCACCTAATTCATCCCAAAAATCTAGAGTTCAACATCGCTTCCCATATAATGCCTCAAATGGTTCCATCTATACACTGGAATGAAAAATGATTTTATAAGAAAAATCAACTAATGAAATATGTTATTCCCAACCGCTCGGTTAATCCATTAAACAATCATGTATCATATCCTCCAAATTTTGAATTGTTCATTCTAACTGCCCCTTTTTATTGAGGATGAAAAGTTGTAATAAAATTTAATTCAGTACCCAAAGACTTATGTAGTATTTTCCAAAAGATATAAGTGAACCTCGTATCATGATTAGATACATTGGAGAGTGGAAATACATGTAACCTAGCTATTTCTTTAATATTAAAATGAAAAAGATGATATAGAGAAAGATTATCACGAATTGAAAGAAAATGAGCGGATTTAGTCAATTAATCGACAATAACACAGATTTAAATATTACCTTGAGATGTCTTTGGAAATCCCACAATTAATTCCATAGATATATTTTCTAATTTTTACTATGGATCCAGTAAATGATGATCCATAGATTTCAGTAACTTCCACTCTAATTTAACCTGTTGATAATTCAATCACATCATAGCAAGGACAACAATATCTATTTTTATTAAATCCCACCAATAACACTCTTCATGATCTATGTACATCTTAGTACTGCCATGATGAAATGAAAACGGATAACTATGAGCTTCACATAACAAATATTTATTTAACTGTGAATCATAAAGAACATATAATCTCTTCCCAAATCTCATAATACAATCATTACCAAAGTAAAATTTTGGAAACTTACCCTTTTAAACCAACTATACTTTTTTCTTCATCTCACTATACCCCTTCTGAACTGGCTTAATTCTGTCTGATAGATATGATTTCACTAACACCTGAAGCCAAACCGAAGAATTTTCTACACCAACAACTTCTATTCTAAGGTTCATTAAATATTTAATCCAAGGATCTTATTCCAAATGTAACATTTTAATGTAGCATTACTTTTTCTAATCAAATAATTAACCATGTTATTTTCATTTCCTGGATGGTAATGAATTGTGTAATCATATTACATGATTAATTCTAGCCATATCTTTTTTCATAGGATAAATTATTTCTGAGTAAATATATACCTATAACTTTTGTGGTAAGTATATATTTCACTTCTTACTCGATACAGTTGATTCTTCCAAATTAGTAAATCAAAAACAATAATAGATAATTCTAAATCACGTGTTAGGTAATTTAAATCATGAGGTTTCAACTGATATGAAGCATAAGCAATTACCTGATCATTCTGCATTAAGACACAACCATGTCTATTAAACTAAGGATCACTGTAGATAACAAAATCACCGTCTCTAGATTGTAATTCCAAAAATAGTTCATTCACCAATATTCTTTTCAATTCATAAAAACAATCACCACATTCTTTTGTCCAAATTAGGATAACACCATTTCAAGTTTACATAGTGAGTTGGATAGATAGCCATAAAAAATTTCAACAAACCTCTGGTAATAACCTTTTAAAGCAAGAAAACTATGGATCTATGTTATATGTATGGTTTATAGTCATCCATCAACAACTGTTTTTTAGTAGGGTCAATTATCATGCCATTTTTTGTAACGATGTGACCAAGGAATGAAATATTTTGTAACAAAAACTCTCAATTGATAAATTTCCATTACATTTTCTTGTCTTTTAATGTTTTTTAGACAACTCTAAAATGGCTTACATGATCTTATTTACATTTAGAATAAACCAAAATGTTATCAATAAATAGAACCACAATAATATCCCTTAACTCATAGAAAAATCTATTCATATGATCCATGAATAGAGCAGGTGCATTGGTCATCCCAAAAGTCATAACTACAAATTAATAATGGCCATATCTAGTATGAAACACAGTCTTTGGAATGTCTGGTTCCTTTACATTCAACTGATGGCACCCCAACCCCAAGTCAAAATTTAAAAAATACTGATCTCCCTATATCTAATCAAACAAATAATCGTTATGAGGGAAAGGATACTTGTTCTTAATAGTGATGTAATTCATGGCTATATAATCAATGATAAGTCTCATTAAACCATCTTTATTTTTTTCAAAAAAGAAAGGAGCACCCCATGGAGATGTTCTAGGTCGAATGAGACCATTTTCTAATAACTCCTGAAATTTCTTCTTTAACTCTAAGAGTTAAATTTGATCCATTCGATAAGGTGTTTTGAAATTGTATTATCATCAGGAACTAAGTCAACAGTAAATTAAACATCCCAATTAGGTATTATACCAGTAAACTCATTAAAAATATCAAGATACACATTTACCAATGGCACATAATTAATCTGAATAGCTCCTTTGGTTTCAACAATATGTGCTGGGTAACATTCATTTCTATATTTTACTAGTTTCTCAGTAACTTTATATGTTATCAAATGTAAGGGTTCATTCTTGTAAAAAAACTAAAATTCATTTTGAAAATAATCCTCTTTAGCTCTGCAGTCAATATTACCATGATAAACGAAAATCCAATCCATGACCAAAATAAAATCAAACTCCAATAAAAGAAAAATAATAAGGTTTTTACATATATTCTTTCGGCACACATGTATATAAAGGTTCTTATAATTTCTTTTTGTCTCAACATTTCCTCCCAGTGTTTTTAACAGAATTTTAAGATTCATATATTGAGATGGAATTCCCAACTCACTAGAAAAATTCTCTGAAATTAAAGAATGTGCAGACCCTGAATCAAACAAAACATTAGAAAAATCAGATTAAATAAATAGTGTAGCTCATACTACTTCATTTAATGGAAAACCATCTTCTAAAGTTTTTTCAAAGGAATTAACCACCCCTTTCGTATTTTATTCTGACTTCTTCCCATCATTTGAGTTATTCGTCAGATACTCATTTTCATAATGACCCATTTATTTACACATAAAACATTTTGCTGACTATAAATCATATATTGTCTTACCATTACCATGATCCTTTTCTATTCAATTACGAGCCTTATACCCCATTTTACCACATTGGTATCACTTCTCATAATTCAATAGGCATTACCCAATGTGATTTTTACCCCAATATTTAGAACTATAATGTTATGTTTCTTACCATCAAAATTTTTTTAAGAGTTGATACCTTTTGTCTTCCACCTCCACATCTTATTCTGTTGTTTGTCAAATAACACCTTATCATCAGAAAACTCTATTTCCACATTCTCCTAACATCAAAATAGTATTTCATATCTTTTTAACTCACAATAATCTAAATCCCTTGGACTATTTTTCTTTAATCTTGAGTAAAAATGATTTATTTTACTATCAATATCTCATAAGAAATTTGGAGGATACCTTTCCAATAGAGTGAATATTTCATCATAAGTAGACACTGATTCATCCTCATACCTTAATTCTTGGAATTTCTTCCCATGCTAATATGAACCACCTTAAGAAAATATTTCTCAAGAAATATACATTTGAATTCATTCTAATCAAGAGCATCCATCTCATCACTATCCCGGATATTTTCCCCATTGACCACCACTGATTGTATTCACCTACAAAATGGTAAACAACAAGACTAGACTTATGATCATATAAACACCCCATTATATCTAAAATATTCTATGTTTATTTAATACACCCTTCACCTAGAACAAGGTCATTTGATCCAATTAATGATCGGGGATGTTGCTTCATGGAATAAACCACTACTGACATGTTCCTCTATTGTTTATCTATATGATCTCATGTATGTATACCAACACCATTTGTATCATGATCCAACTATGCCATCACTACAAAAAAAACTGTTCAGTTCCGATTCCAACCATATTAGGTTTCTTATTTTAAGGGTTTTTCCCTTTGATGTCTTCCCATCATAGCTACCATGTCTCCTCTATGGAAAACCATTATATACAAAGAAATAACATAGGTGAAGAAACATGGTAGTCTGTAATTTCTATATCATTTAAATGTTACTATATTTTAATTTTTGGAAACTAATTTTAAAATATCCAAAGTCCTAGTGTTTCATAAACCACTCTCTGATACCAACTATAAGGTCCCAACATTAAAAATTACATAATCTTGATTTTAGTCAAGAATTTATATTGAGGATCCTTTCAAGTTCTGAGTTTAAGAGATTTTTTCCATAACTAGTAAATTACATCTCAAATATTACAATGTATACTCTTCAACTCAGTAATTTTTTTTTCATAGTATAAAAATTAATAAAAAAAGAATTCTTTTCCTGATATAAATCTTCTTTAAGTCTTCATTTCTCTTTCCCTACCTTATACACTATGAAGAAATTGGACAAACATGGGATGACCATAAAAAGCTTAGTAAGGGATATAAAATAAAGACAGAAATAATTAGTCCTTCAATACTGAGAAAACATAAGCTTTATAACACACCTCATGAAATGATAAGATTTATGAATAAAACACGGAAATCAAAAATCATAAAGGTGTCTTCTGGCATCCATAGCATACTTACATTGTAGTTTTCATAGCTACATAGGAACTTACATTAGGAATACCCATCATAGTATATTCCCTAAATCTCATATGAGAAAAATTAATGTTTTCCTCTGTCACATTACCCAATTCACTGGAGAGCTATCATGGGATCATCCACACTAGGTTTATCACAAAACCCCCCATAGGCATAAATAATTCCCAAAAATCATAACATAATCATTACACAAAAACAATTATGAAGGAAAGATAACATTTCCACATTGAAATCAAAATATAAAATTTCAATATATTGAAATAATAAATCAATTAAAAAATCTTTTTCAATAAAATAAAACTTTAAAATAGTATATGGTATTAATTTTCTTTAAAAAAATATTATGTCTTATTAAGAAACCCCAATATCAAATAATGCTCGCAGTAGTAGAAAGGTAATTTTCACTGCGTACATTAAAAAGTAACATTCCCTTTGTAATTTAGTAAAACACTAAATAGAAAAAACAATCCATTTGAATAGAATTAAAATTCAAAGGTATTTATACACTATATGAAATAAAGTCATGTATAAATCAAAGAATGCCTCAATGAAAGGGGATTGAGATGAAGTCCCTTACCTCATGTCTGACTTGACTCATTTATTCTTTAATATCCTAAATAATAAACAAAAGCTAATTTATACATGAATCAGAACCGTTTTCATGTTTATTATTCTTTTATATCACTTACTACCATGTTATAAACATTATATAATCATTTAAGTTAATAATGATTGTTTTGCTCATATTTGGTACTTGAGCCAAAAATGATCTTCTTGTAATTACAAATTGTCCATCTGGTAAAAATTATATTATATCTAGAATGATTTTTATGATTTAGATATCATATATATCATATACATCCAGTATATATAAATATGTATTTGTAATAGTACAAAACATTTGAGATGCGAAATGAAATACCCCGTTCATGGAGACAGTAAGTCGTACTTATGCATGAACACGACTTTAATTTCTATTACATATTTAATGGAATGAAAAAAATAATGATACATAGGTATATTATAATTCCAATATAATATCATATATAATTTCATTAAAATCAACCTTTATACATTTCACTTATGGTATTAATGAGTCATATCATTTTGAGGGGGTGGCAGTCCGCACTTCCTCAAATGAAATTACCGTATTTACGTATTATAGAAACCATAAAGGTATGAAAAAAATGAAAAATAAAAAATAATATAAATAATATAAATATAATATATATCTCATATAAATAAACTTCCATCACAATGTACACCATGAGTGGTTGTAGAAGATAATTTAACAATCATTATTTTGTGAGGCAGTAGTTCACCATCTATAGAAACAGTATGTTTGTATCCATCAGATGGATGTGTGTGGAAGTGTAGTTTGAATCCTTATCAAAAGAAAAACCTAATATATTGAGGATACAGGTGGTTTTATGTAATCAAATAAAAATAATAGTATACAGAGTGAATAAGTTTAATGATGTAATGTAAATTTAGAGAATACATTACCTCTCAGAAACTGCAACTATGTTTGATTTATGCTAAAAGGATTTCTTGAATTTCTTTCTTCCTAGGGATTATATTATAGGAGGAAGAGAGGGATTTTGAGCTTTTACATGGGTAGATGGTGGATGAGCCAAGGGGCTTTAGCGGATTTGTTAACTGGGTTGGGGTGATTCCTTTTAATAAGAGGGAGGAGGTATTATTTTGAAGAGTCTAGAAATATTATTTTATTCTGGTTTGATATTCATTTTATAAAGGCTGAAAAGTTTTTTAAGACGAATATAATATGATTTAGGATTTAAATACTCTCAACCAATATGTTTTAGACAAGTTTAAGTCATAAAAGTAACCTTATCTTTTTTCTTTAACCCTTAGTTAACTAATTTAACTTTTACCATGTCTTCGGGTATATTCAAATTATATGGTCAATATACTTACTATAAAATTTTAAACAAAACTCAACTAGTGAATTTATGATATGTGTATCAATATAATCTTTTTTTGAAGAATAATTAATTTTATAGATTATTATATCATTTAATAAAATAATATTTGTTTTAGAAACCCATTTATGTCAATTTTGACACTATTTAGTAATTGATTTTTCTTAAATTGATAACGATTTGATTAATTAAAATTAAATGATTAAAATAAAATATAATATGTAATAGTTACCCATAACATTTGTGTATGGCATAAAATGTTTAAAAATAAATTTATTTTAACATTTATATTATAATTTATTTAAATCATCCACTGACATGGTAATCACTGCATCACTTTTGTGTCATAAATAAATTTATATATTTAATGTTTAAAAATTATAAATAAAATAGAATGATATATGAAATTATTTTATCTTTATAATGAAAATTTATAGTCGAAAATATATCAAATATTACCCCATATATATTTTTCTTACTAAAACATATATGTTTATGTTAAATTTTTTATAACATTAAATTAATTATTATAAAATTTTATTTTCACTTACATGTTGCTCCATGGGGTCCCAAAATCGACCCAAAGATTCCAATGGTCAGACATGTATCAGTTAGTAGGTTTTGAAGAAATGTAAGGGTAATTTAATATTATTATATGTTTATTTTTACCCTTATTTACCAGATTGACACATTAACCATGGTAAATAAAATATTTACTAAAGGTACCATTCTCAATATATAAAAATAAAAGTTAAATACTTAAAAAATTTGGACCTACTAATTAAAAATGTAGAATCTCATTTTCCAAATTCAAAACATAGATGTTTCAGAAATTAATTTATAATTAATTCATGTTGTCAAAACCAAATAGTGTGTTTTTAAGAAATAATAACTATAAAAATATTGACATGTGTCTATGTCTAATTTAAAAGTGAAATTACTTCCAATGACAAAAATTAGATTTTATGGTAAAAATATAATCCAAATAAATTTTAAAAAAAATAAAAGAAAAATCTAACTATATAAATAAATAATATGAAATCACAGTTTTGACTTAAAATGCAGTATTTCTCACTATTCTTTAAAAGTGAACATTATATTAAAAAT
This sequence comes from Viscum album, assembly GCA_963277665.1. Taxonomy (NCBI): domain Eukaryota; kingdom Viridiplantae; phylum Streptophyta; class Magnoliopsida; order Santalales; family Viscaceae; genus Viscum; species Viscum album. Next base: position 163,086,662 of record OY728165.1, on the reverse strand, counting down.
ACCAAAAATTTACCCAATGAAAATTTTTATGTCCCACTTCGGAAGAAGATGTTTATTTTGTAAAATAGAACATATAAAGGTTTAAATAATATGATTTATAAGGGTTCTCCATCAGAATATGGTAAAACAACCTTTTAAATTTATTAGAGTTTTTCATGCTTAAAATCAGACTCATTCTAATATTAAACCTCTAAATTTGGTTGGAAAAAATTTAAAAACATTTGACAAACAAGTATAATGTTGATTTAGTTGGTTCTGTTCATTCCGACCAATAAAAAGACTATGAATTATCTACCATTTAAAATAATATTATATATATTATTATTTTTCAATTTGACTCAGCCTTGTGTGAAACATGATATTTAAGAGAAACCTAGTGTTGCGTGTCAAATACTCCATCAAACATATAATACCCTTTAAAATTAAATTGATATTTAATTAAAAACTATTAATAAATATGAAAATTTTGTATCCTTTATTTACCTAGGATGTTACATAAATCAATTCAAATCATTTCAAAATACAATTTCCCAATTATAGTTTTTAACATGGATTTATATTTTTAAAACCAAATAATTTGTATTCATCATTTCATGTCATTTAAAATCACCTTTCAAGTTAATCTTTTTTTATTAGATCGACATCAAATGGTTTTTTCAAAATGATTTCTAAGTCAAGCCATATTTTTTCATAAACACTCCCATCAATTTCAATTCAATTGAAATTGTGTTTTTTATCACAAATAATTCCCATTTAAAAACAATGATCAAATCATCACAAATCCATATTTTTAAATAAATTTAAAAATATTTTCAATTTATTCAATAAATAAAATGTTCCAATTTTAAGGAAAATAATCATGATACCACCAAACATTAAATCAAGGGATCACAATGCGAATTACGGCCAATGATAAATGCCAATGAATAATGGGGTGTGTAAGATATAGGAACACAACACAGAGGATATATAAAGGGGTACATTTCGTTCATAATTCCCAAAAAAATGGTTTGGAGAAGACAAAATAGCGTCTTGGTATCCTCCATGGATGAGGAAAATGTTTCATGATCGAATGTGAGTGATTATAAAATAAAACTATGGGCTCAGGATTTTGGTAATAATTTTTGATGAAATTAAAACTCATGCACACATTTTGATGAGTAAGGTTGCACAACTAGACAAACCATGCACCCAAATAATATTCCCCTATTGTACTTGTATTTTGGGTTCACGGTTTGTAGAGATGGACACATGGTTTGGAAAAACCATGTTCCCCGTTATAGTGGCTCTCAACAGGGTGCATAGAATTTTGGGTCAAACATATTGGTTTTCTCTAAAAATTAACCAACTATACACAACCCCTAAGGATTTCAAAATTATCTAAATTCTATCAAAATGAACCTAAAAATAGACCCATATTAACAGATATCAAAAATAGTTTTATGGAATACCTAGAATTTTTTAACAATATGTTACAACATCCTTGTAATAAAAACTTTATGTGCCCAAAAAGCATGTCAAGAAGTTTCCATAATAAATAATTGAGGACACGAGTCTCTCATAAATGAATTATGCTCCCAAGTCTCCTATGAATTAGAACCATGCTACCATAGAACCTGGATCAGTGATATCATCCACCAATGATTTTCATTTATCTCAGAATCAACAATTCAAAGTAGAGACTCAGTCATGGATATTTTAGTCTCAATATCAACATCACTCGATCTCAAAACTATATATGGGTTAGAAAGATAGTTTTAAAGATGAGATATATAAATTAATCTAATTATGAATTGATGTTAAATATGGGGGAAATAATAGATGTTAATACACTTTCCCCGCATACTCCACAACCTCAAAAGGTTTCACCAATAGTGTTGAAGGTTTCCTCTATTTTCCAAGTTGTCGATGACCCAAAAAATGTGAAACACTAAAAAACACATGGACACCAATGGATAAATCTAAAGTTCACTTATAATGGTCTATAATATATTGGAATTGGATATATTCCATCAACATTATCTGATGAATCAACTAAATATTTTTATTCATTTCTTGTAGATATCATCATCAAACCAAAGAACATCCAATAATCTCTAATCAAAAGAAGAGGGATCTAAATCCGGGCAGGAGAGAATTTCTGGGGTACTGTAGCAGGGCACTTTAGTAGTACTATAGTAGCGGTGGGACTGTAGCATTGGCTTTAATGTAGTGGTGGAGGGACTGTAGAAGGTACAGTAGCGGGGGCTGTACTGTAGAAGGTACTATAGCAGCGAGGTTTTGTAGCAGTACTGATCACCAAGGGGTCATTTGGGAAAAAAAGGCTTTCAAGCCTTGTATTCGGGCCACTTGGACTTGGGCCTTCGGGCTATGTTATTGGTCTCCCTCTACCCAGTCTAAAGAGGTCATTGCTTTAAATAATAAATTGAGGCTTCGGCCCCAACCTTTATAAAAAAGTGGGATTTAAATGGACTTCTATACAAGGCCTCAAAGGGGACCATTTGAATTTTATACTATTAACTATTTTTATTTAAAAATTCATATATTCTCAAATGGACATTCAAAGCTCTACAAAATTTTAAAATGAAATACCATTACAGATCCTCAATAATTTTTATAGCTAATTGTGTAAAGTCATCTGTCTTTGAATGGTATGTTGATCTCAAACAATCATGAGACCCTATAACCTATGGAATACAACTCTATAAAAAAGAGGTAAAATGGGTATTTCTATCAGATACTGTAGATGATGGAACTCTATTCAAATGAATAATCTTTTTCATATTCTTATTTATCAAATCCTAAACATTGATTGTATTGAGAATGTGTATAAAGTGATATTATTTTTTTAACATAGAAATAAAATCACATATCTCATTCTTTCCCATATGGGTATTTGGAAAACAAAAAATAATGTCTATAGAAATATCCTCCCATTTCAAATTTATCACTGGATGTTACAAAAGTATTGTCAAAGGTCATTGGTTCTCGTCATTTACCAATCAGAATGTATAATAATAAGAAACAAAATCAGAAATGTTCCTTCTCATACCTGGACACCAAAATTTTCACTACATATCATAAAAAATATTTTTGGTTCTAGGGTTCACTTCCCCCTAGGATATACGAAAATAACACATCACATATTTTTTCATGTAAAAAGAAAAAAATTATTCTAAAAGAATAGGACACCCTGAAAAGGTAATGACCACTCGCCAAAATCCTCCCTACTATATAGAGATCCCAAAATACCAAATAACTAATCATAAATCTATTTCTCCAATGAAATCATCTTGAGAAGAAAATATGTTAACCAAAAAAAAATCTTGAAAAATCTTGGCTCCTTCTTCAGAGACTTCTAAATGAATTTTTTCCAGAAGATAAATCAAGTTCCACTCTTCTAATGATTCAGTAATGTCTTGGGTTAAAACTATCTTATTTAATTAATTATGAAAAAAATCCTCTTTCCTAAGGTATATGAAATTTTCCAATCAAAAGACTACAGGTACTCTACCCAATGCCTCTACCTAAGGTTTGATATAAGATATAAGTAAGTCTATTTTAGTCATAAAACACTATAAATAATTATTTGAACATTTAATGTTACAAAATCTAAATAGTGGGAATCATTATTATGAGTTCAATATCATGGTTCAGAAAATTATAATCATGTGTGAAAATAGGTAGAGAACCATAGGCTACTAGGTGATCTCCCTATGTAATAATGCATCCCAACCCCGAACTCGATGTGTCAAAAAATACCACATAGCTATTCATTCCCTCTGGAAGATTCAATACCAGTAAAAAAGCAAAAAATATGTTTCATCTCAATAAAATAACTCTGAAATTTATCATACCATGTATACTTCACCGCCTTTTAGGTGAGAGTAGTCATAAGAGAATCCATCATCCAGAAATCCTTTTAAAATTCACGATAATAACTTGACAACCCAGGAATATTTGAATCTCAAAAACATTCAATAGATACTGCCATGTTATAATAACATTCACCTTCTCTAAATCAGCTGAAATACAATTTTAGATATTATTTATCCCATGATATTTACTTCCTAAATAAAAAAATCACATTTATAGAAAAGATAAATGCCAGTTATTTTTATACATTTCTATAAATGATCTCAAATAATGCATATGATCTTCCTTGGACTAAGATTAAACCAAGATGTCATCCAAAAAGACCACCAAAATCTTTTTCAGATACTCATGTATGATTCTATTCATCAAATCCATAAATATGGTAGTATAATTTGTTAGACCTAATGGAATTACAACACACACATAATGACCATACCGTCTCAAGAATTTTTTCTTCTTAATGTCAAATTATTTTATTATAAACCAGTGATAACCTATTAGAGATCAGTCATAAAGAACAACTTCTCCACATTATAATGGTTAAAAAGGTCATGAATCCATGGTAATGGAACTTTTTCATCATTGTAATTCGATTTAGTTTTCATGAATCATCACATAGGTGATGTTTTCCATCATCTTTATTAGAAAAGAGAACATGTTCGCCCTAAGGTGACACACATGTCGAATGAATACTTTCTATAGATTCTATCCAATGGATATTTGAACTATTTTAGTTTATCTGGTTTCATTTGATAGGAGTGAATAAATAAATATTAAGTAATAGGAATGAAATAAATATAAAAAACTTCCACTATTACTCATGTAAAACTAGAGAAATTATAAGTAATCATGTTTAGAAACATGAAAAAATAGAGGGAGGGAACCACCTGAAGATTCATACTCTTGATCAAAATAAAACATTGATATTAATTTCATAAACTCCAAATAAAATGTCCGAGATCTACTAAACATTAGGTCCCATTCATATTGAAAAACATAGAACACACCTTTAACTAGAATAAACGAGACCCACCAAAGATAACAGTCAATTCAGGTATAATTAGGAATGAGCTCATCCATCCTGAGAATGATGTCCAGTGGTTTCATTTAATGGGCAAAAAAATTACTGGAAATATCAATCTTATATATATATATAAGAAGGATATTGAAGACCATTCCTTATCTACATTCCCAGGGTGTATTAATATCCATCACATAAAATATAAGCTATTGATAAAGATTTATCAGGGCCAATATAATTGTTGATATTAACATGTGAGATATACAAGTTTCTAATAAAGTAGTTTCTAAATATTAACATATAGTGACGGTACCCCTCACAGTCATTGAACATGTATCAGCTTCCTTTTAATACCCTTCCACTATATGAAAAAGCTTCATTCCAGATGTCTATGTTTGGAACCTTATTATTCCCAAATCATCAGATTTTATATCATTACATTTAGAAACTAATGAGACTATGATACTATGTGGAGTTTAAAACATAAGTTATAATATCTACACGTGTCTTGAGAGACTTCACAAACTGGAGATCTTAGGATCCTCAGAGAAAATAATTTTCAAATTCCCAACCATTCCACATTTTTTGAAAATCAAAATGCCTCTACCAGGAAGTACGTTCCATAGGTAAGACACCCTATATGTAGAACCACCACACATCTCATCATTTTTTATATTCCCTTTATAGGAACTCAAATAAATTCCCTTCAGAGAAAAAAGAACTATCATCAACACTGGCTTACTAGTCAGATCAAGATCAAACTTCAATGCCATATCTAGTACATTAGAATATGATGTGAGAATAACTAATAAAATTTATAAATGGATATTAGGTCTAATACCTATGTCAAAACATTTATACTTCATCTTTTTATTCAATAAAATATCATGTGCAGGCCGAAAAATCTCATAAAAGTTGTTTTCATTATGTGTCCAGGACATGTTAGCCTACTAGAGGTTGGAAAACTCAATAGACTTATCCATTACCATAGAATCTGGATAGAACTGATTAGTGATAGGTAATATAAAATCCATCCTCTCTAAAGCCAAAAGCTTCAGTACTATTTCCATAAGATCCCACTATCTCCTGTTAGGCACATTATCTTGAATGTAGCATATTTCACGTGAATTGGATCAGGGGTCTATAGGAAATAAAAAATGCACCCTATATTATTCAAATAATCTTGTGTATCATGGTGATTATTATATCCTTGTAAATAAAGTGAATTCATAAAAATAAACACTTTATCCTGATTTTGATTTTAATATCTATGAGGTTCCATAACTCAATCTTGAAAGAGAATGGGTTTAGGTTCTTATCCAATAGCTTAGACAACATGAACATCAATCTCAATAGGATTATGCTCCTCAATAGGTTCTTCTCTATATGATTCCATATTAGATTCCTCCTATGTCGTATTCAAATTTTTCTTTTGCGGGATGATTCTACAAAACATTAGAAAAAAAACTGAAACATTAGAAGCTTACTATGATCAAAAACCTAAACAAGAGAAATAGAAATATAAATCCCATCATATTAGATTTCAATATTTTTATTTCAACATTCCATAATCAAATGTAGGAAAAATAATATATTTCGATCAAAAAATCTTCTAATAATCTTTTCCCAAGAACCCATGGTGACTTAATTCCCATTAAGATGAGGTATGGCTATGTAATCACTCGAAACTACCTCCAATGTCCCATAAAGACATCCCAATCCACATATTGACAAAACAGAAATATTCTTAACCATTATCTGATACCGCATTATTAGAAAACCATTATAGATACCATGGTACCCCAACTAACATGTTAGCATTGATATGGACCTAATGGAATTCTTGATCCCCAGATGTTTGTAACCAGAACCAAGATTCATAGATGATTAGTGAGGGAACAAAGTATCCACAAAATATGAGAATATTAAAGATTACAAGTCAGTATGACCAACACTATATAAGGGGAAAGTCACAAAAATTGTAAAAATGATACCCAAAATAATCATATACAAACCTAAAGAACCTCATCCAATGTTGATAAAAACAACCAAACAGAAGTATCAAAATATCTTTGTAACAAGTGGACAGTAGCTCCATCAGTTACCATCACCCCTCCATAGTTCAAAGGACCAAGAACATCCACCACCTCCAAGTGGTGCCTTCCATTTTCTGACAAAATTAATAATAAATTATAAAAATTCATAAATTAAAACATAGGGTGTGAGCTATAAATCTCAGTAGGGTCTCACCAATTGTTCAAAAATAAATAACAGAAAAAGTAACAATTTATATCGTTATTTTGAAAAAAATGGCACAACATCACATTTTTAAACCAAAACATTCCTTCATTAAAATAGATGTAATTTTTATAAAAATATTTTTCAAATAGTATTAAATGAACATATTATGTAAAAAAATTTATATATTCAGTTGTCACAAATAAAATAGTTCCACAAATCAATGACATGAATAATAAAGTCATGTAAGCAAATAACCATTAAAAATAGCCATGTGGTACATTATGTTATTTTTTACAAGATCCCCACACTTCTCATTTGTCGACATGGATCTAAATATGTGTTCACACTCAAATAAACACCCCATTCTGGGATACTCTACAAGCAATAAATCTATACCAAATTCTAGTAGTGACTATGGGAAATCAAGTTGAACATGATTTAGTTAGTGTTTTTATAATGAATCTAGTGATATGTGGTTAATATCTTAATGTTCTTATATTATTAAACAAATAACTTACCAAGATTATTTGTGAATCAATAACTCATTTGATTGATCAAATTAGAAAATGATCATCTCTAATCATTTCAAAACACAATTAACAAATTTTATTTTTCAACATTACTTTATATTTTTAGAACCAGATAATAGGTTTTCATCATTTCATTCTATTTCAAATCACCAATAAATTTAATACATTTTATCAAGATCAATATAGAATAATTACATCAAAACAATTTCTAAATCATGACCTCATTTTTAATAAATTTTCTCTAAATATTCAATTCCATTAAAATTGGGGTTTTTCTCAAATCTGATGACCATTTCAAATCAGTGATCAAATCATCAAAATATTTGTTTTCACGTGAATTAAAAAATAATTTCAATTTAATCAATAAATTTAATTTTTCATCTATTGACAAAAAGGATTAAATAACCACCTAACTTTATATCAAGGGATCACAAGACACAACACATGCAATAGGGAATTCCAATAAATAATGAGGCAATATAAGATCGATGTACACAACCCATAGGATATTGAATGATATAAATGCCAATTTAGTACTCCAAGAAAATGGTTTTGAGGATAAAAAATTTCCTCTTGGGATCATCCAAGTATGAAAAAAAATTGGTTAGGTTTTAATAGGGGTGATTATAAACATAAACTATGGGTTCAAGATTTCAAAAATATCTTTCAATGGAAATAATACTCGCTCACATTGTTTTCTAGGTAGGGACACATGCTTAGACAAACCATATTCTCTAATAATTAAATAATTCCATTATTTAATTTGGTGTGAATATTTTGGTCACATGGTTTAACTAACCTTGCACTAACCATGAAATTACCACTATCGATGGGGTGAATAGTTTGGGGGGTGGTTGCATAGTTTTGAAAATATTGCACCCTCTTCCAGTGGCTCCCAATATGGTGCACAATTTTCAGGACCAGACATCATGATTTCTCTTAACTATAAACCAACCATTCACAAGACATTAGGATTCCAAAAAACTAAATATAATTCCATAACAACCCCAAAAAATATTTCATTTAGTGGATATAAAAATAAGGGTCAAGGACTACCTGAAAATGAGTAACGAGATGTTACACTATTATACGTAATATTAAAAAGGATTATGTTTCTATTCCAATTTCTGTGTTTATTTTCTAGTTTATAGAGTTCAAGAATAAATAAATATATAAATATTATATCTTGGATCATTAGACGTCGATGTTTCATATAATGAATGATATCAAATAAATTAAATTTATTGATTTTTTTTCATAATGTCTCATGTTCTTACAAGACCTACTTGAATATACTCCTCTATTCACTATAGAAACCAATACCTCTCTTGATCCATGTTCTGTATCCAAAAACATATACTTGTGATATTTTATCCCTCACAATTTTAATCTAAATCTTAATTCTCAATAATAATCCTACTCTATGATGAGAAACTATAATATCCACTAAATTTTGTAACTCATAACAATGTTTATTGTTATAATTATTACTATATCAAAGATATTTATAAATAAATATATCCACAACTGAAATAAACATTGATCCAGATAATTACCACTACAATTACAGCAATATTCATATAATAATATAATAACATGATTTATTTCTCCTTAGTGTCTTATAAATCATCACATGAATAATCAATATAATATAGAACCATTCACATCCAACTATAGGGATAGTGTTAATCTCCATCTTGGATAAAACTATTCACATCAATTTAAAAAGATACTTACTTCTATAACATGATTTGTTAATTATAAACTCAGTCATTTATGAAATAAGGTTTACACATATACCACCATGATAAAAAAAATTTAAATTAAAATAACCTTATTGATTACTATCCAAGGCCAAGAACATACCACTTTTACAAGAATATAAACTAAACCATTCTTTATCTCGTAATATTTCCCATGAAAAGTATAGAAACCTAACCAATATATAAGAATTTTCTCATATCCTAGCCATATTAAAACATAACCATATCTCCCTTCTTCACTACCACTCTATTTACCCATCATGGAATACTTAAATTGGTATCCAATTAATTTAATAATCATCCTTCACTAATAGTGAGAAATATTATAATAAATTATATTAACAAATCAAGATCCCATCACCACTTCAATCCTATAATTCTAACACTATATCTCATTCTATAAAAATTATCAACCAAATTTATCAACACACTACAATATAATAAATCACCATATCAATTTCCCTCTAAAAACCATCAAAATCATCTTAATTAGAAAATAATATTTAATAAATAATCCCAATACAAAAAATTATGCTAATTCCACATGAATAATAATGTATAATAATTTTATGTCTCTTCCTTTAGATTCTATTATGTTGTCACATACATCCCATGGGTTTTATTATGGATGTGTAATCTCACCTCGAATAAATTAAAAAATAAAAACATCCCAATATAAAACATTTGGTAACATAATTCATGATTATAATACTCAACCTCACCCATAACAATACACTTCTAGGGATCTAGAGTAGTATCACCTTCTTTAACATCCACCCCATATAATACTACTATAAAACCAATGATATGTTCTTATAAAATGTCACAGTGTTATTCCCTCAAGCCTAATAATCTTAAAATCGCAACATAAGAAGGAGAAAATTAGAAACTCGCCCTTATATTGGGTTCATAATTCAATATAACATCATGGTAACATGGATAAACCACATCTAATTACCCATGATTCATGGTTCCTCTTAGAAAAATTTATATACAAGTATAGTCATAATATACTAATCATTCGGATTCACCATTTGAAATAAGTAATTAATTATGCATTCTACAACTCACTACCCACTACACCCATAATATTCTCACATAATAGCAAGAAAAATGAAACAATAATAGAGAAATTTTCCAAATTCCAATTTACCAAAATAATTATTTATTTATTTCTAACTTAAAATTCTTATATTAACCCTTCAGGTTTCAATCTATCAGTCCTCTATAGACAAATCATTAAAATAGTATACTATATATGTTTAAAAAATCATGAAATAATTCACATAATAATAAATATAAATCAAGAATCACACATAATTTCAATTTTCTTATTTAACCCTAATATATTTATTAAAAATGATAAAAATAAATCATTTGTAAATTAAAATTAGTGAATCATATTTTCATCAAAATATATTATGAAAAATAAATATAGTATAATATTTTTTTTAATATGCATTCTTAATTGTTACTTTTCACATACAATAATAGAACAAATTTACACAACGTCCTATTTGAACCCCATAATATTTTCAAAACGTCATTTATCATGATTTCTATATAAAACCATTACTTATTTAATAAATTTCATATTATTAGTTTCTTAAATATTCCATCAAATCTAATTTCATGATTTTAAGTATCAATTTTTAACTATATAATATCATTTTATAATCAATTTCCATTGAAATTAGTGTGAATACATTTAACCATCACATGATTTCTAACATCATACATCATATGACAAATACAAGATACCTATTTCATGGAATCATTTATAGAAATTCAATATACATTTTCTTAATCTCATGTTGTTATTATTCATTAATCAAAATAAATCAATTGATATCATTTTAGATTTAAATTATAAAATCTTATTATCCTTATGATCATATCGTGATCATCATTCTTTATAATTAAATCATATTTCTTCAAATTTATAATTTTTTCAACCAATAAATGTTATCATTTTCTATAAAACATGGTATGTTACCCTAATAATAAGAACTTACACTATAAATAACTGATATTTTATAGATATTTTTATAAACACTAACTTAATATCATTATTCATAAATCACACAAATAATCACTTATTAAGTAGTATACATATGAGATTGAATATAATATAACATTGATACGTGATGTATGGATAATTACTGATATAATATCCTCGATAAAAATATACAATACCTCTATTACTGAGTTATAAATAAAAATATCATATAATAAAAATGATGGGGTCCCTTAGTGCCCTAAGCCAGCATCCATGATCATTTCTACAAACTATGTTCAAGTAATACATCATCTTTACCAACACATGAAACTCCCCCCAGCACATAAACTAAACTTTATCCCATAACACACTCTGGAAAATAATTTTATTCCATCCTAACCCTAGTGAAACACATCCTGGTCCACTAATTAGAATAACATTAAACATAAAAGATCACCTCCAATGACACATGGGTTGGTGACTACCTCAAAGAATAAAATTTTATGTCCACAACCACCACATCAAACATAATACTATATGTAATACTTAGTAAATCAAATGAAAAAAAAATTATGGGTAAAATGAACAAAAAAATTAAAAAATAACTCATAGTCATCATAAAATAGATTTTCATGTATCACTCACTCAACATCCATATGGATAAACTCACACTTAAAGTATTTTTCTCAATACCGCCGTTAAGAAAATTATGTATAATCATAAAACAATAGATAATAATTTGATGTGAAAAGATGTATTGTAATTTAGTTTATCATATATCATAGAGACTGAAAAACAATTATTTTAGGGAGTTAGTAAAATTTAATGGGTTATTATCTATGAAGGCTAAAATAGTGACATTGTGATTATTATAATAAAATTTGATGTTACGTTGGATTTATGATGTAATTTTTGTCCTAGGGTAGTAATTTTGTATTTTTATATTGTATTTTGTTTTCCTTGTTAGTGTCGAGTAATGGTGTAATATAATATTTAATTACCTATTTATGTTATTTATATTTTTATTTAATATTTTTTTATAAAAGAAATAATATGGAATGTGAGATATTTCATGTGGTGGTGATTGTGATGAATTATAAAATAATAGGAGTAAGATAATTATTTTTATGTAATTTCATATTATATAAAAAAATTAATCAAATGAATTGGATAACTTCCTGAAAAAATCAACGGAATACATTATGAGAAATTATGCTTGGAACTGATAGGTGGAAAATATAACATAAATGATATAGTTAATCTAAATTGAATGGGAAGGAATTATTTTTTTGAACAATACATTATTTTATTAATTATTATCTCTATTTTATATCAAGGGATTATTTACTCATAATTTGTTATGTATAGGAGATCATGATAGAGAAGGATGGAGAACTAGATTATATGAAATATTAGTAGTGAATAATGATTGAATTAATATTATAATATATATTAGAATTAAAATAAATGATTTGAAATTATCACATCTTTTATCATCCTCCTTAATCGACCATTCTCTAGTTTTTTACATTCGATAAATAATTCATAATATTATATAATGATAAATAATTAGAAATAAATTATGTGACACCCTAAACTGGGGTTCCACTTAATAGTCACTCAATCCCTATTGGCCAATCATACTGCAAATTAACTATACCCCATGGATCTATAACCAAAATTTATAGACACCATGGGTATATATTTTCTACCCATAACAATATTTATGGTTTAAAAAACCATTTGTATAGGTTGAGTTATACAGTATATTATCTAAAAACCATGGGTATATCTCCTTTCATAGATAGCCTTTTTTGGGATCCCCATCCCCCTACTAATTAAAAGTTATAATGGTATCATCTCCCACCATCCTTATAATACCCCTCCCCTCCTCATGTAACATTAGCGACCCCCTCCCCTTCCATGTGACATTGCACCTATAGGATAGGTTTTCTTCCTCCATTTTTTGAAGTATTTTTTTCTTGATCTGTGACAGGTATATTTTTTATTTCTCTTGTTATTTCATCTCTTATCATATCTAGAGTTAAACTATAATTAATAGATTTTTTTATGATGATATTCTTTGAAAATAAATTAGTTAGTTTATAGTCATCCTTCAACTCTTATTGGGTATTATTTTCATTTTTATCTATGAATGTGGTTGTAATAGAGAATTTTTTCACCACATATATCATTTTGTTTTTAAATTTATAGTATAATACAAAATAAAATATAGTATATTAAAATCCTAAAAGTACTATTTTAATTATATATAATTTATTTTCATAAATATCATAGGTATTTCTATAAATTTGACATAATTTCAAGATTTGTTTGGTGGAATATTTTATATATTTATATATTTTAGGTATTGGGAATCATATTAAAGTTAACTATAGTGGTTAATGTTGGGTTTTATTATCCTAGAGTTATAAGATTTAATTATTGAAATTTAAATTTTTATTTCATTATGCATGGATAATACATTTTTTGGATTTCGTTTTACCCCAAAAATAAAGAAGTTTGTTGTGATGTACAAGATTATACTACAATAAGTAAGTCTGGAATGTTGCTTTTTCAATGAATTAATGGATTGGTTTTATAAAGTTGGATGGAATGGATTAATTATTTTGCCTTGATAGATCTTCCCCAAGTTAAATATTTCATAATTTGAAATAGAACAGCTTGTAAAATCATTTTTCTTTTTGTTTGAATAACCTAATTAATGTTAAAATTAACTAAAATCCATTCATGAATAAATTTTATCCTCAATTATTTTTTTCAAATTATATGACCTCTAAGGATAATAAATAGGCATTTTTCTGTAACTATTCTATAGTAGTTAATTATTGCAATACATGAACCTTGTTTGGATTTATATGAGTATTCCTTGGTTTTTTCTTATGATAAGACTTATTATTTTATTGGTTTGATAGTAGTGTATTCTATAATTGTCACATATGTTATGAATTTTTTTCAATTTTTTTCATATCAGTGTTTTAAATTTCTTCTACATTATACTTTTAATTTTAATTTGAATATGGATATCATTTTAATTATGGTTTACCTTATTTATTGTTAAAAAATATTTTCCCCTTGTAATATAATTGATAAAATATGGATGTATCATACTAATCAGATTTCAAATGAGTTTCCAAATAATTAAAAAAACAAAATTTTCATTTAACATAGCTTCAATTGGAGTTTGTGTACTGTTTCCATGTTATAATAATGTTGGATAACCATGATTATGATGAGAATAAGTTAGCTACCATTTATTGAAATATGGATTTAAAATTAATTATTGTGTTTGGTATCACAATTGAGAGATGAGAAAATATTATACTAATCATAAACGAAATAAAGGAAGTGGTATAGAAAATTTGATATTTGATGGGTTTCTATTTTTGAATCATCACGAGAAAGAAAGTGTGACTAAAAAATAATTAAATGTTATATATACATATAATAAAGGACTAAAGATGAGGATGTTAAGAGTGTGAAACTTTTAATGGACTATTCCAAAACTCTTGTATGTCAGAAATATACTAAAATAAAATGATGGAATTTATAATGAATTTATATCATTGAAAAACCATGTATTTAATTTGTAATACCACTATTGAATAAATTCTTTCCTTTTTGAAGGCCTTAATTACTGATAGTAAAAATATTACCTCAACTCATTACATGGAATGTAAGTTAATTTAGCATATCATATTTTCTACTAATAAAATTCATGTTTTTCAAAAAGATAATAGTTTATTTTGGGAGGAGACAAATAACATTATTGACTGTAAAGAATGTGTTACATCTAGATGGATAGAAAATATATATGAAACCTCATCTCTTATGAAAAATAAATTCACGTGGACATTCCATTGATTCACAGGATTGAAAATATATTCATGTATACATAAATCATAGCCAGTATGAGATGGCATAATGATGACAGAATTAAAGGTAATGGTGTGTTAGTTTATCCTCTATATGAATTATCATTGAAGTAATTTTATGGAAAACATTCTCTTTTTATTTTTTGAGGTGTGTAATTTTAGGTTGTGTTTATTCTATGATAGTTTTAATTTTTTTGGTAATATTTTTACTGCTCATAGAATATAGCCAGTTTTTATTCGCATTTATAATCCTTCTGCATGGACGTGTATATAAAAAACTGTCACATCCTTGACTTTATTAATATTTATACCTTATAAAATTCAAAATGATATAGATTTACATTTATATCCATTAACAAGAGATTAAAAGTTTCATTGGGATTTTGGTGTGCTCACATTTGATGCTTCATCTAAAAATATATTTCTGATTCGCGATACCCTTCAATGGACAATAAATTAATTCAATGATTATGCAATGATGTCCAATTGGAGAATGAAAGGAAAAATATAATGTCCTATTTTTATAAATAACATAAAATATAGAAATCATAAATGTAACACCCCATGATTTCATAGTTTGTTATATTCTTTTAAGTAATTCAATAGTTTGTGCTACAGACAAAACCTAGTTTGAGAACACCCTGACTTACTATACTAGCCATTAAAAAAGTGGTTATGAATAATTATTAAATAAACTTTAAAATTTATATACTAAATATAAATTTTAGAATCTATATTTTGTGTTTTTTTAAATATTATAAGAACAAATTAATTTTTTCAAATAAAAGAGGTATTTATAAAAAATTCAATTTAACCACCTTTTAATGGTGAACCATTTTAAATACAATATTTGACAAATTTATATATTAGATTTTACAAAATAAACTTCTTATTTAGAATCAGGACATAAAAATTAAGTTTCGATAAATTTTAGGTGTTTTTCTGATAAATTTCTTATTTGGTTTAATAGTGAAAAATACTAAATTTTAATTGAAAACAACTTTTTTAATCATAAAAATTTATAGTGTTTAGTTATAAATTTATATGGTTTCAATGTATAATTAGATTAAATTTATACCATTTAATCTAATTTTTGTCATTGGAATTAATTTTACTTTGAAATTATACATAAATAAGTGTCAATATTTTGACACTTAATCTAATTTTGTATTTTTTTGAAAAACATCAATTTTGATGAATAGTAAAACCACATAGTTGTAATAGTTAAAAAACTGACTTTTTCATATAAATAATCTTTTACCACTTCTGTGAATTGACTTTATAAAATATGACATTCATGGTTGATATTATTAAGCAAAATGTGGTTCAATAAGATAAAAATATTTTTTTTGTGAATAGTAACTTTCGACATTTATTTACCGCTGTTAAAGGTATATAGGGTAAATCAAGGTAAAAAGAATATTATTATAATGAATAATTACCTTAACAATTGTCCTAAACTTATTTTATAAGTCAATTACTATAATTTGAATCCTTGAGTCGATTTTGAGACCCCATGAAGCCACTTAAGAATGATAATGACACATTAATTTAATTAACATAATGTAAAGAAAAAAATGACATTAACAAATATCTTTCAGGATATCATTTTTAACATGGAGTTATATAAGTCATATATTAGACTATAAATAATCAATGGAAGGATAAGAATACTTGCAAAATTATGGTATTTTTTTATAATTTTTAGACATCGAATAAATTAAATTATTTGTGACATATTAATGATGAAATATTTACCTCATTAATAAATGATTTAAATGAATAAGATTATTAATTTTAAACAAATATTCATAACCAGTCCAATTCTTATTGGATGATTTTAATTCGAACATGAGTCATCATAGCTTCAACTTTAATGAGTTTTGGACCATTTGAAACTGAAAATAAGTTTATAGTAAAATAACATTTTCAAACTTTCCTAAACATCCCGTCCTCTCCCTTATAAAAAGAGGCCACATCTAACCCATTCCCCAAACCTCTCAAGCCCTTTGTATCATCCAAAACCTACTCAAATAATTTCTCAAGATCTATATCTTCCACCTAAAAACCATACCTTAGGCATAAGTCACTTCAAGAAGTCAGTTTGGTTCAAACCAAAGAGAGTTACCCAAATTAGAGGTAACAGTTTCTATTTACTCATATTCATTTATTTTACTTATCCAACCCCTAATCTCTTCTTATTAAATTATTTTATAAGAAACTTAGTATAAAAAATATACTAGGATGTTTTTATGTGAATTATTTGAACTACACTTACACACACCTCCATCTAGTGTGTAAATAACATATTGTTTTTGTGGATGGTAAACTAACGCCACACGAAATGATGATTGTTCAATTATACCCTACCACCTCTCATGGTGGACATTAATACGGAACATTATTTATATATGATATATATTATGTTTATGTTTTATTTATGTGTCTTATTTTCAATTTATATCATTAATTTATGGTTTCCATTATGGGTAAAATGTGATAATTTCAATTGAGGATGTGCGGACTCCCCCCCCCAAGTGATATGACTCATTAATTCCTAATGTAGGACATATAAATGATGTAGTTAATGATAATATATATGATATTATACTGGAATTATAATATTCCTATGTTTAATTATGTTATAATTCCATTAACATACAAAATAAAAATTTAAGTAGCGTTCATGCGTACGTACGACTTACCGTCTCCATGAACGGTGCATTTCATTTCATATCTCAAAATGTTATGTAATGTTATAAATAAATATATATATATAATTGATATTTAATATATATATATGATATATAAATATTTTATATCATTATGAAGATATTGTACTTTTTACCACATTGAAAAATTGTAACTATAACAAGTTCATTTTTACTCATGTTCCGAACATCGATAAAATATCAAATATGAACTCAAATAATTAAATATTTTTTATAAAAAGCTAATAAGTGATATAGATGGAATAATTAACGTGAAAAATTTTCTTCATCTTGTATAAATTAACTAAATTTATTATTCATGAAGAAAAATGAACATACAAGGCAAGTCGGAAGTGAGGTAATGTGTTTCTTATCTCACTTTTAATTCCATGAGATTTCCAATGCTCACCACTAATTTATTGCATTTGGTGTATTGTGTACTACCATTTGATATATATTATCATGATCCTCTTTATATTCATGTTATTATGTGAATAATTTTGTGGTTATTAATTTTTGTTCATATGACTCAATTCATTACAATGTGGTACAAGATTTTCTTCGCACTTTTTATTTCCATGAGATTCATGCTATATTTTCCACTATTTCATTTTGAGTGGTGTATGTACTTCCTAATATTGTATTAATTATGTAATATAATTAAATTTATTTTTATTTATATCTTCATTAAATGATCCTTCTTTCATGGGTTTTATGTTTTTTTAGTTACCAAATCGGTAAGGGAACATTTAATCCCAATTTCCATTCGTTGGGTTAATCTTCTAATTCATAATTATGTCATGATATGATTATGTGTGGAATTGATATTTATTTATTTATGTTGTAATTTCAACTACAATTTGTGTGGATATACTTATAAATCACATAATCATTCCACTGATAATTTCTCAAGTCATTGATATGAACTTGATAAGAGTAATCTTCACTCAATTTCCATTCATTGTGTTAAACATCCAAGTCATTAGTGTTGTTATTAAAATAATATATGTGAATATACTATGATTTATTTACACTTAATATCCATTAATATTGAGTGTATTTATATTTTTTACACATAATTATGTAATTGATTTATCTTTAACCGAAGAATATGGTATTTATAATATAATTCATCTCAACATACATTCTATTGAGAATTATTGGTTGTTATGTGCCAATTAAATTTTATTTGGTGTATATTTTGTTCATTGAAATAGTATATCATGAATCCCTTAATTATAATGATATTATAATTTTTTTATTGACTCAATTATTTGTAATCAATCATCTCTCATTTGGTTAAGAACTCTAACTAAAATATCATTTTAAATGTTTAAAAAATTTATTATTCTAGATCTTTCACATTAATGTCCATGTTTTAAAAATGGTTTTAAGGTTTTATTTATATGGGAATTAATTTTTTAATATTAAAACTCCTTTTAAATGTTTCAAACTGGTATGGGAATATTTGATTGAAAAATCTATTTTAAACATCTTCTTGATAAATATTGATACTTTTAATTATTATCAAGAAAAAGGGAATATTTATCTCAAATAGTTTTAATGACTATATTAATTTATGTAAATATCTTTAAGTGTATTTTATTCTTGATTGAGGTAGATTAAACATAATAAAATCATCCATATTTTATTGAATGTGTTATGTTTGACTGTGGGTGTGTTGTTTTTATGTCATTCGTGGTTCGTGGTTGAAGTATTAAAATTTTGTATGCTAGTTTTAATATGAATGTTTATATTATTTTTCACCCTTTAATATTAGAAATGAATTATTATATGTATGTGATGGGTGGAGACTGCAATAGCTCCACGATGCATCAATAGATCTCATGAGACAAACTAGTGTATTGGCAAAAGGCCTTGACAGAAACTTAATTTTTGTCTTGGCATGAGGCCTTGACTATGTGTTTATGATGTCCGGCATTCTGAATTCCATCATTATGTGATTAGATATGGACATTTCATGTGGTTATTTGACTATTAGAATACCCATGACTGTTTTATTGTGGAATTATTTCCTCAACTCACATTCCTTCCATAAAGTGTACAAGTTTATTATTTATAAAGGAATGTATTTTTAATTATTCATCATGCCTAATGTTTTTGTTATATTCTACTATATTTCTTACTCTTACTGAGCATTTGAGCTCACCACTTTCATATGTTTCATTTTATCAGGATATGAAGAAGTTAGTTATGAGTGACTTGCAGGAAAAATCATGCACGCATGGGTGTTTCTAATGGAATAAAATATTGTTTTTTTTAAGTTGTAATGTTGAACTTAGGTATGTATATCGTTTCCAAGTCTACTAAACTTATCGGTCCTTTAGGGTGTAATTCCATGTAATAATGAAAATGTATTAAAATAATGCACCAACTCTTGGATTCTGGGGTCAGGGCATTATAGATTGTATCAGAGGAAGTTTAGTACAAACCTTGGAAACTAGATTTAGATAAACTGTGATTAGAGCACAATACCCTAAGATAGAATATGGGGATTAGTATAGAAGAACATCCTAGAATTTCTGTAATGTATAGATTTTGTGTATTTTCAAAGAAATACATCCCTGTCTAGATACGATGAGGTAGATGCAGCTCTAGAACATGTGTAACTAGGAGTAAAACTCCAACCATATGTTTTGGACATGACCCAGGGTATCCTGTTACACAACAACGGGCCTTTCTACACTCTTGGTTATGACACACCTTATGGATATGATTAGGATAATTTACATTTTCTTTACAAAATGATTTGAAGGATTTTAATATAAGATGAGGAAAAACGACCTTGGTTAATCCTAAGGTTTTGTAAATTGAAAATATGGTGTCATGATATTATCTAAATGATTTTATGACAATTTGTAATCACATAATTCTTTCTAGTTTTAGTCAATGGATGGATTCCAAGGTAGTCAATGTAACTTTGAGCATGATGTAAAAGGTGGGAATGGTGGTCGAAACGAACAAAAAAATGGAATGTTGATGGGCATAAAAGATATTGTGTTCATGCCTAATCAATTTTCCAAAAATATTATCAACAAAATATATATTAACTAACTCCCAAACTCAAAAAATAAGAGAAAGGTGATGAATGATAAGAGCTCCAATAGTGGAGAACATGGAGAAAAGAAAACTCAATTTACATCATGTAGGAAATGTGGAAGTAGACACCCAAGAAAGTGCCCTAATGTAACAAAGAAATGCTTTATGTGTGGGAAAGAAGGACATAAATTAAAAAAATGATGAGGAAAAATGAAGAGTACTATAGACAAAAATAAAAATAATCCCAATAACCCCTTTACAGTCATTTTTCATAAGTGTAGTGGACCTTGCCATTACTCAAGTGAATTCCCTATTATATTGGATATCCTCTTTGTCAAGGATGAATCTATGTCAAAATAAATGGATGGAAATTTTTTTAAAAGTATTAGTTCACTTTGTTGAGGTGATTACACTGGAAGTCTTTTCTCTTGTATTTGTAACCCTACAGATTTTCATGTGAAAACTATATTTGAGGAATAATTATATTTTCACTTGTGGATGTAGTTATAAATAACCATTTGATTTTATATGATCATTGAGTTTGAGGAAATTACATGATATTAAATTTTTGGGATGAAAATGCGAGATATGAGATAACATTTTTGGTTAAATTATGGTATGGATATTTTTAGGAATTTATCTCATTTCTGTAATGTTATAAAATATAGTTTATGATAAAGGACAACACACAGACCGTGTGCCAACCCTTCCTGTTAGACGAAGTTGTGGGAATCTAACCCACAACCAGAGTGTGAATGGGATTTATTGCCTACCACTGGACTATGTGAAGTCCCTGGTTAGTGTGAATAATTATATTTAGTTAAATAATTTATTGATCAATAATAACTTTATTTGGGTTATTATTTCCTATAAAATTGGTACCCCTAATATATAAAAATGATTTGGTGATTAAGTGATAAATGTTATTTTGGAAGATTTCCACTCTGTTGGGAACACTATATACATAAAGAAAATAAAATACTACAAGATTTCATTTTAGGAGTAACAGTGTATTTTAATCTATTTTTTGACTGTGGATTTATAGTGTTTTGGGAAATTTATGGAAATTATTAACCTATCATATAGCATATGTGATTAGGTTAATTACATTTAAGTATGATACTTTAAGAGTAGTCGATTTCATTTGGAGATACAATTTAACATTGAAGACAACATAACCAAATTCTTCTATGTTATGGGTTTCAATATTAGTTTCAATTATATGGAAGTATTTTAAGGACAATTGTTTATTGAATCATATTTATTTAACTTTGGGGTATTGTTGGGTTAATTTTAGATATTAATATTAGTATTTATTTTTCAAAAGGATTATCATTTTTTTGGATCATCTTATCTTGTCCTAACCATTTTTAATTTGGATAATCTCTAAAAAAATTTAAATATATATTTTATCCTTTGTGGAACATATGATTCTCTAGAAATTGATTCTATCTCTTTTGGTGTGACCATGTAATCTTGAATACTAATCGTTTGTAAAAAAGATGAAATAGTGGTAGAAATTTATTAAAGAATGAAACTAATCTTAAAAATTAAGTATATATCTTTATCTTCATATTAAATATCATAAATAAATTCCTCAACTTTATGAAATGGAACATAAAACAAAAAACATTGTCTGTTTACTTTTCCTACTAGGAAACAAATTGAGATTTATCCCATCAAAAGTTTGTGGTTTTCTTATTGTGAACTTTCTCCATAACATGTTTATATCTCTCTATATCAGAACATGACGCTTAGTTAATCTTTTATATCCATGTTTTCCTACATGGAATCCTAGTATGGGTTATCTTGGGCGACTTTTTTAGTTCTCATTCTTTATTTTAAAGTGAATGTTTTATTGACTCATATTCTGATGTGGGACTTTCAATGAAGTTCCCAAGCCCAATTTTAAAAATTATGAGGACAAAACTTCCAAAAAGGGGGAATATTGTAACACCCCAACATTTCATAGTAAGTTATCTTCTTTAATGTAATTCAATAGTTTGTGCTACACGCAACACTAATTTTGAGCGCACCCCGACTTACCAAACTAGTTGTTCAAAAAGTTTGTATGAATAACTATTAACTGAATTTTATATTTTATATACTATATAAATATTTTAGAATCCATATTTTGTGTTCTTTAGATATAATATAAGAACAAATTAAATTTTTCAGATAAAATAAGTATTTTTCAAAAATGGAATTATACAAATTTTAAATGGTGAACATTTTTAAATACAATATTAGAAAATTTTATATATTAAATTTGATAAAATAAAATTCTTATTTTGGATCGGGACATACAAATTTTTTTCGATAAATTTTTTGTGTTTTTCTGATAACTTTTCTATCTGGGTGAATAGTTGAAAATACTAAATTTTTATTGAAAAGAACTTTTTGAATCAGAATTATTTATAGTGTTAAGTCATATATTTGATTGGTTTAAATGTATAATTACAATATAGTTTTACCATTTAATACAATGTCAGTCATTGGAAATAATATTACTTTGAAATTATACATAAATAAGTTTCAATCTTTTGATAGTTATTGTTTCTTAAAAACACGCTATTTGTGTTGTCAACAGAAATTAATTTTTAGTTAATTAATATAACTTGTATGTTTTG
Source organism: Viscum album (assembly GCA_963277665.1). Taxonomy (NCBI): domain Eukaryota; kingdom Viridiplantae; phylum Streptophyta; class Magnoliopsida; order Santalales; family Viscaceae; genus Viscum; species Viscum album. Next base: position 163,062,935 of record OY728165.1, on the reverse strand, counting down.
AATTTCGTGAAATAGACAAAAATTTTGAATTCTAAATATCAAATATAGATTAGGCTGAATTTTTGGTATTTTTCAGTAAAACATCAATTTTTGATAAATAGTAAAACCACTTAATAGTAGTTAGAAATTGACTTTTTCATTTTAATGAAATTTTACCACTTATGTGAATTTAATTTCTAAAATTAGACAGACATGGGAGTTATTAGTAAGTAATATGTGGTTCAATAAGATGAAAATAATTTTTGGGGAATAGAAAATTTTGATTTTATTTACCTCAGTTAAAGGAAAATAGGTTAATTCAAGGTAAAAATAATATTATAATAATACACAATTACTATAAAACTTGTCATAACCTGATTAGATGAGCCATGTACTACCATGGGCATCCTTGGGTCGATTGTGGGACCCTATGGAGCTAAATTATAATTATAATGACACTTTATTTTAATTAAAATAAAGTAAAGAAAAAAATGACATTAACAAATATCTTTTAGAATATTAATTTTTTTCATGGGATTATATATGTAATATTTTCGACTATAAATAATAATTGGAATTATATAATTATTTACTATATTATCGTATTTTATTTACAATTTTTAGACATTAAATAAATTAAATTATTTATTACATAATAATGATTCATCATTTACCTCATTAATAAATGATTTAAGTAAATATGATTATAAATATTAAAAAAATATCCAAAAAATATATAATTCTTATTAGATGATTTTATTTCAAACACGAGTCATCTTATCTTAGACTTTAATAAGTTATTGACCTTTTGAAACTGAAGATAAGTTTATAATAAAATAACATTTTCAAACTTTTCCAATGAACCCCTCTTCTCCCTTATAAAATGACACCACTTATAACCCATTTTTCAAACCTCTCAAGCACCTTGGCTCATCCAATCCATTCCCAAATAAGCTCTAAATATCTCTATCTTATACCCAGTAGCCTTACCTTAAGCATAAGTCACATGAAGAAGTATTTTCTGTTCAAACCAAAAAGAGATACCCAAAACCAGTATCCTCAATATACTAGGATGTTATTATGAAATGGATTTTAACTACACATACACACACCTCCATCTAATGTGTAAATAACATATTTCTTCTATGGATGGGAAAATAATGCCTCACGAAATCATGATTGTTCAATTATATCCTATCACCACTCTTGGTGGTCATTAAGATGAAACGTTATTTATATTTGATATATAATATTTTTAAGTTTTATTTATTCTTATGTATTTTCCATTTTTATCATTTCTTTATGGTTTCCATTATGGGTAAAATGTGATGATTTCTTTTGAGGATGCGCGGACTACTGTCCCCTCAAAGTGACATGACTGGTTAATTCCTTATGTGAGACATATAAAAAATGGATTTAATTATATTATAAATGATATTATACTAGAATTATAATATACTTATGTATCATTATTTTTTAATTCAATTAAAATACAAAATTTGAATGAAAGTAGTGTTCCAGCGTACATGTAGCTTACCATCTTCATGAATAGTGCATTTCATTTCTTATCTCCAAATGTTTATTACTATTATAAATACATATATATACTAGATATATAATATATATATGATATCTAAATCATGTATATCATTCTGGTGATAATGTTCTTTTGACCACATGGAAAAATTGTAATTATAACAAGTTCATTTTTGACTCAAGTTCCGAACATGGATAAAATATCTAATATGAACTCCAATAATTAAATAATTGTTATAGAAAGGAAATAAGTGATATAAAAGGAATAATAAACATAAAAATATTTCTTAAGAAGTTAGATATTAACTTAAGTTTATTATTCATGAAGAACAAGGAACATACAAGACAAGTCAGACTTTAGGTAAGGGGTTTCTTATCTCACTTTTAATTCCATGAGATTTCCATTGTTCACCACTAATTTATTGCATGTGGTGTATTGTGTACATACATTTGATATATATTATCTTGATACTCTATATATTCATGTTTTTATGTGTATCATTTTGTGGTTATTAAGTTTTGGCCATATGACTCGATTGATTAAAATGTGGTAAGGGATTTTCGTCTCACTTTTTATTTACATGAGATTCATGCTATATTTTCCATTATTTCCTTTTGTGTGGTGTATGTACTTCCCAATATTGTGTTTATTGTTTAATATACCTCAATTTATGGGTATTAACAAATTTATTGTATGATCCTTCTTTCATGGGTTATATGTTTCGTAAGTTACCAAATCGGTAAGGTATCATTTTAACCTAATTTTCATTCCTTGGGTTAATATTCTAATTCTTAATTATGACATGATATGATTTTGTGTTGAATCACTATTTTTTAATTTATGTTGTAATTTCCACACCAATTTTTGTGGATAAACTTTTAGTACTCATAATCACTCCACTAATAATTTATCAAGTCATTGATATGAACTTGATAAGAGTAATCTTAAATCAATTTCCATTCATTGAGTTAAACATCCATGTCATTGGTGTTGTTTTTACAAAAATATGTGTGAATATCCTATGATTCATTTACACTAAATATCCAATCATATTGAGTGTATTTATATTTGTCACACATAATTATTCCATTTATTTATCCTTAACCTAAGGATACGTTCATTATAAAGGAATTCTTCTCAAATTACATTCCATTGATACTTCTTTGTTGTTATGTGCCAACTCAATTTTATTTGGTGTATATAATGTAATTTGACATAGAATATCATTAATACTTTTATTCTCTTGATATTATAATGTTTTTATTACCTCAATTATCTGTATTCCAGTGTCTCTCATTTGGTTAGGAACTCTAACTAAAATATCATTTTAATGTTTTAAAATTTTATTCTACTAAATTATTCTCATTAATGTCCATGTTTTAAAAATGGTTTTAGGGTTTTATTTATATGGAAATTAATGTTTTGAAATTAAAATTCCATTTAAAATTATCAATGTTTTATGGGACAATTTTATTCAAAAATCTATTTTAAACAGCTTCTTGATAAATAGAGAGACTTTCATATTTTTTCAGGAAAAGGGGATATTTCTCTCAATCAGTTTTAATTATTATTTTTATCCTATGTCAATATCTTTATGTGTCTTTTATTCTTGATTGATGTTTATTTATCATAATACAATCAATCATTTTTTATTAAATGAGTTATGTTTGACGTTGTATGTGCTTCTTTTATTCCATTCATGGTTTGTGGTTGAAGTATTGGAATTTCATATGCTAGTTTTAATATGAATGTTTAGATTATTTTTCACCATTTTATATGCAGAATTCATTGGACTTAGTAAGCGACAGGTGGAGCCTGCTATAGCTCCTCGATGCATCTGTAGGTCTCATGAGACAAACTAGTGTCTTGGCACAATACCTTAACAAAATCTTATTTTTAGTCTTGGAAAAAGGCCTTGACTATGTGGTTATGAAGTCCAACATTATGTATTCCATAATTATGACATTAGATATTGATATTTCATGTGGTTATTCGAGTAGTAGAATTTCCATGACAATGTTTTATTATGGGATTATTTCCTCACCTCATATTCCTTCCATAAAGTGTTCATGTTTATTAATTATAAATGAATGTGTTTTTAATTATCCACCATTCCAAATGTTTATGTTATCTTCCACTGTATTTCGTACTCTTACTGAGCATTTTTGATCACCCCTTTCTTATGTTTCAGTGTCCTGAGAATATGAATAAGTTAGCTCTGAGTGACTTGTAGGAATAATCATGGATTCTTGGATGTTTCTAATGGAAGGAATTAGTTTGGTTTTTATTTTCATGTTGTATTGTTGAACTTATGTATTTATATTTTTTCCAAGACTACTAAACTGGTCGGTCCTTTGGGGCTTGATTCCTTATAATCATGACAATGTATAAAAATAATGCACCAGCTCTTAGATTTTGGGGTCAGGGCGTTACAATAAATAACATCTTAAATTCAGTTTCATGGGGGCATCAATGATTCATTACAATGGATCATCAATACAGGAATAATCAGCAGATGTTTGATAATACTATTAGTATTGTCAACACTAAACAACCACCTCAATGTTTGTTAGGAACTGATGTTCTTAATTAATTTAAAGAGTTCAGTTTTTTATTTGGGAAAGTTCAAATGGAATATAAAATGAGGAAAATTATTGTAACACAAGCATCTTATAATTGTAAAATTAGAATTATTTTTATGAGTTTCGATATTGGTCAACCAATTTGTTATGTCATTTTTTAGTGAAAATGAAAATTGAGAGAAATATAGATGAAATGTTTCTCTCAATTATTCTAAATATAATTTGAAATACCATATATGTCTTTAGATCTCACAAGGAGTTTTTGGATTGGGTTATTCAACCAGAAAACCATCTTGTGTGTATCGATGATAAAAAATGGATAATTTTTAAGGCTTCTTATATGATGACACATTTAGAGAAAAATTAGTTTCATGAAGTATAAAAGACTATCATGGTTTTTTATGGCTATTCCAACAATATATCTAAATTATTCAATATAATGGATTTGAAACTAAAATCCATAAAAACTCATGATTATCATATCCTTCTTCATGAATTGATTCCACTAGTAATCTGATATTTTATATCGAATAATGTAAGGGTGATAGTGATTATATTGTACCATTTTTAGAGACCTTTATTATAAAAGTTTATTAAATTATTTCTTGATTAAAATTCAGTATGGGGAGACATTAATATTTTGCGAGTTGGAAAACATTTTCACCCAATAATTTTTCTCCAACATGATGTGTTTAACATTTAATATTCAAACTAAAACAATAATTTGGGACCCATTTTTTCAGTGGATGTATCATACAGAAAGAAATATGTTCACAATATAATATTATTTCCATAAACAAATCATCCTTATGGTTACAATGTGAGATGTTATCTAGATCAATAATGTATATATTTTTTTTCAATGTATTTTTCTAAATTGAGAGTAACATATAACTGGCCAATGAGAAATGAAGATGGAAGGTTTTGGGAAATTGATCTGTTGTATCAATCTCATACCCAAAGAGGATGAATTCATGTTTCATATACATTGTCTACATTTTTTCTTTTACGAGAAGGATATGGAACGTCACACAGTATTGTATAACTATGGTTTGTTCGATGACTAACTCAAGAAAATAATTTGAATATTTATATGTTCTCTCATACTATGTCATTTGACATATACCATAATCATTTATTATCATTTTATATTGGGAACATAAAAAATTATATATACAGTTCATTGATCTCTTTCTTTGAGAATGATAGAGGCTTTTCATAGCCAAAAGTTTCTTACATTGTTGAAATCAAAGGTATAACCATTATTTTAACTAACATAAAATATAAATATTCATTAAATTTTGTTATTCAAGTATATTTGATGTACTTAGTTTACTTTTTTACTTTTTTTCTCAAGAATTAAGAGCATTGGATATTACTCCCAATTATTTTATTCAAGATTTCATGTATTTAATAATAAATGCATATATATTTGTTACAACTAGTTTAGTAGTAAAAATGAGAGCACAACATGATTGAATTATGTTAACTCCTACAAAAATATGTTATTCTAGTGCATTAGATAGTCGGCCTAAGATGTAAATTTGTCTTATTAAATACATGTTGAGAAAATATTTTTATTGGATTGCTTATCTCAAGGTCAAGTCACAATGATTATGTCTGAGTTGTTTTATTCAATGTTGTGACATGTAACATTTATTGATGACTGTGGATTCAAAGATATTGACATGAGACTATTCCTAGAAACAGATGAACTATAAATTTTGGAATAAATGAAAAAAAACTATTTTATGTGAAAGATCGTCTAAAACCTGAATATAGTGTCATTAATGAAGTAATCCTCAGAAATATTTTTCATGATTATAGGGAAACAACTGAAACCATTGATACCCCCATTGGTGTTGACAAAAAATATTTCATTTGATGACTCAAATTGATCCATTGTGAGAGTTGATGTTGAACCTAAAGTAGTGATGGTTAATATATAGAAAGATAATATATGTTCACATTTCATTTATTTTACCTTGACATGAGTTTCTCAAGATGGTATTACTATAATTACATTAATTTTTTCAGTTTGGAATGATATGTTTTTTTCGTGTTGTTTGGTTTTGTTACATTTAATTAAATTTTTTCAACTCCAAAAATTGGTTACAAAACTTGTTTTTTAAAAATTAATATATTTATTTTAAATTATTATTAATAATACATGATATGACGTTGTTTATAACATATTTTAATTTAAGGTGGTTGGCATTATTTTAAAAAAAATTATTCTAAAATTTGTAAATTTCATTCTTATAATGATTATGAAAATTACTACAGAATTTTGAGGGAATATATTTTTTAAGGTTGATCGATAGATACTTGGGAATGGGTTTCCTCCTTAGCATCCCTTAGAGAGTAAAATAACTATGAAATATTCCTTCTGTATTACATATAATGTCATGTTCATATTATTTATTAATTTTTTTAGGAGCATAAAATTGCAACAGTATTGAATCCTCCTCATCAAACATGTATGGGTCTGAGCAAGGATGCCCTCATACCAGGATGGGGGACATGTCATACACATTCCCACCCTGACCCACTAGTTATAACCCCATCAACCACAAATTTCTATCCTCCACTTGAGCATCCAGGGATGTTCCAACATATCCCTCCATCATCATTTCATTTATCTTTTTTTTTCTAATACCAATTCTATGAAGACTCTAGGGATGATACCATACTTACCATATTTATATCCTTTTATATATATCTATGTATACTACCCATATCCTCCAATGTCCTCTTCGCATACATTTCCTAGAATCCATCTTGTATCTGATGATTTTTCTTTTTTAGCATCAACTCTAGTGCATCTATATCTCCCAAGGCATGCATTGGAACAAACACATCCATAAAATGATACTGATTCATCATAGCCCATTGATTCATAAGTTTCTACTGAGAATCTTGCATTATTTTTTTATTACATGTGTGTCAAATTATATCACACTATTTTCTTATTGTACTGTGTATTAATTTTTCTTTTTCATTTCTTTTCTTATTTAGTGGGATCTTTTGGTAGGTGATGTGGGGCACTAAACACAAATAATGGAGGATTAAAATTTTAAAAATCATATTATAGGAAAAAATGTCCTGAAATGTATAATTTTATTTGAAACATTGTTCATGTACCACAATATCATTCCGTTTAAACCATTTTTTTAAAGACATATCGATCATGACATCAAAGGAAAAAACATGGGGGAGAAAAATGTAATAGAATTTGTTAGATTTTTCTATATATTATTATTTTATTTATATGAATAAAATTTTGTTTCTAGAATCAGTTAAATTTTTCCGACAGAGAAGTTTCTTCCTTTGTAAGGTTGATAGATTTTTGAGAGTTCTCGAGATCATATAAGCATGAGTTATATATTGGCTGGAGGGCTAGAGTAAGTTATGATTTAAAGGGTGTATCCATATTCCCCAACTATCCAATAACACAATATCAAGAAGTGATCACATATTGGAAGAGTTATATGTTTAAGGTACTCCCAATATTTAATGGTTTTCACGTAAAATGTAATTCTTATTACATGTATTGATTTTTCTTTTTAGGATATCTTAGGAAAAAAAACAAAATGAACTAATATTAAACGACATATTTTCACACAATGGGTGACACTAAACTACTCAGGCATGGGAAGCTCTAGGTAAATTAATATGAATTGAAATAATATCTAGTTTTATATTGTTATGTGGTTCACTATGTGTACTAAAATTTAATTTTTATTTTCATCAATCCCTTTAATATAAGGATGAAAATACCTTTTTCAAATTTATTAATGGCCAAAAGGACTAATGGATAATTGTTCTAATGGTCTAATGAAAAAGTGTCCTAATATCTTAATAGCCTAATGTCCATCCCACCTAATGACCTATTGGACTATTTACCTAATGTACTAATGGAGAATTTTCCAAATAGACCAATGGAAAATTTGTATAATGACATAACATCCTAATGATCAATTATCCAATTGGCCTATTGGAATAATTTCCAATAGGAAAATTGTCCTAATGGACTAATGAAAAAATAGACATTTTTCCTGAAGGCCTTCTCGAAAATTGTCCTAACTAACTAATCAGAATTTTTTCAAGCGGCCTAATTTTGAATTTTACTGAAAACCGAATGTCGAATTGGCCTAATGACATAATGGTTAATTGGCCTAATAGATAATATCCAATTTTCATATCAGACTAATGGCCAATTGGAAAATTTCCCTAATAGACTAACATACAATTGAAATAATATCTTAATGGATTAATTTCCTAACGACCTAATACCAAATTGTTCTAAGGAACTGATTTCCCATTGGCCTAACAGCATAATTTCAAATTTCTCTAATAGAATATTGGAAAATTGGCTTATTGGATTAATTGACTAACATCCTAATGCTCAATATGCCAATTAGCATAATGGTGTAATGGCCAATTGACTAATTCAACTAATGTCTTAATTCCCTAATGACCAAATGGAAAAATGGATTAATATTCTAATGGCCAACTAGCATTAGGGACTAACATATTAAAGTACAATTGGAATTATGGACTAATGGCCAATTAACATAATATCTTAATGGTCTGATAGTAAAACTTTCATGTTCCCTAATGACCAATTGGCCAAATGAATTAATGGAAAATTGTCTAAATAGAATAACAGAAAATTTTCCAAATGACCTAATAGCCAATAAGACATTTTTCTAATGGACTAATGACCTAATAAAAAATTTTCCTAATTTCATAATTGATAATTGTCCTTATGAACTAATAGACCGATGTCCAATTTTCCTAATAGCCTAGTTGCCTAATGGACAATTAGTATAATTTCATAATGGAAAATTGGCATTTTTGACTACATGGACTAATTATAAATTAGAATAATGGCCTAATGGAGAATTATACTACTGTCCTATTAGCTTAATTGTCCTAACATCCTATTGAAAAATTGAAAAATTATCCTAGTGGCTTAATATAGTAATGTCTAATTGGACAATTTTCCAATTTTCCAAATGGCCACATGGGCAAATTTTCACATTCCCAAATGTCCACATGGTGTAATGGCCACGTTTCCTAATAGAAAATTTTCCAATTTTCCAAATGTATTAATGGAATATTGGAAAATTTTTCTAATGGATAATTGTCTTAATGGAATAGTGTAAAATTGGCATAATTTTTGAATCGCCAATTTGTCTAATAGTGCAAGGTCCAAATGGCCTGCGAGCCTAATGGAAAATTAGACAATTTTCCAATTATTTTAATGGAAGATTTTGAAATTTCCCTAATGGGAATAATGTCCTAATGTTCAATTGGAATGATGGAATAATAGATAAATAGAAAAAAACCCTAATGGGGCAATTTTCGCATGACTAATTATCCTAATTTATTAATTTCCAATTGTCTTAATGGCATAATGGCCTAACCGAAAATTGGCCTAATGGACTAATCGAAAAATGAACTAAAAACCTACTGAAAAATTGGGATAATGGACTGATGGATAATTGGCCAATTGTTCTAATGTCTTAATGGCCTAATGGCCAATAAGCTAGTTAGGCTAGTAGTTTATTGGACTAATTCCCAAATGGGAACATGGCCTAATGTCCTAATGGCATAATATACTAATGGCATAGTTTCCTAATAGTACTAATTGGTCTATTGGTCAAATTAGCCTATTGGCCTAAACGAAAATTGGCCTAATGGCCTACATGCCATTTGGCCTAATTGCCAAGCGATCGCTGGCCAGATTGAACTAATTGGCCTAAAAGGATTAAATGATATAATTGGTAAAAGTGGACTAAATGGCCTAAATAGTTTAAATATCCTAAAAAATTCCCAAATGGTCTAATTATTATAATTGGCCTAAATGGTCTAAATTTAAAAATTAGCATAATAGGAATTGTTGTCCCAGATGGCCTAATTAGCCAGAATGGATTAATTGGACATAATTTCCTAATTATCCTACATTTCCAAAATGGATTAATTTCCATAAATTTATTAATTGTCATAAATGGCCTAATGGGCTGAAATGTTCTAATTGGCATAATTCACCTAAATGGCCTAATTTTCCTAATTGGAATAATTTGAATAATTACCCTATATGGCTTAAATGGTCTAAATATGTTTATTGTCTTAAATGACCTAATTGGGGTAAATAGAATAATTTTTCATATTGACCTATATTCCCTAATTGGCCTAATTGGCCAAAATGACCTATTTGAAAAATCATTGATTAACCAATATACAAATTTACCAAACAACCTCACTTAAAAATGATCCTAATGACTAAATGATCAAAATTTGTAGGTGTCTCAATAAACAAATATCATAATAAAAATATAATTAGACTGAAATAAAGATACAATAGGAATAAATATCATACCCATGTTTAGCATGCTAATTTTTATGTGTTTTTTATATTATTCTACTAGTATTAAAATTTTAATCAAATATATATTTAAATTATTCTTCATTTTATCGATTTCTTCAACATATTCAATGTTATTTCATTCTAGGATTACCAATTTAATTTTATTCGATAGTATTTTTTATAGTAATTAATCTTATTTAAAACAAGTGGTATTGGGCATCAAAGGTTGTGTGACTCAAGAAAAACTATTTTTCTTGAGGAGGAAGAAAAAATATGGAATTATAGTAAAAACACAAGAATAAGAAAAGATATTAATTTATTTATATCCTATATTTATATAAAATTCATAATTAAACGTTTTTTAATATTTTCAAAAGTATACCATATAGGACCTCCTTGATAAAAAGATGATTTTTTTTGAAAAATGAACATTTGAGTCAAGTATTATGTGAGGATCACCAGAGGAGAGTCTGATGTCAAATTGGGGAAAACAATATCCCTGTTAGGTATTGGTTCTCATCATTATCCTCTCATTTCTCTCAAAACCCTATGTTAAAAAACTTTCATGCATAAGTAGCTAATGCAAAAAAATATTTACAGAACCATGAATGAAGTAAACTGATCACCAAACACTTCTTGAAAGATATGTCAATTATAATTCAATAACATATATCATAGGCTTATATTACTATTCAATCATATAGATAATAAACTCGTTATTTTTATAATTCCCCAAATGATTTCAATGAGGGTCCCAATGGTAGTTGATCTGATGGTGGTGGCATTAGTTGTGGCAATTGTGTTGATGGTGATGATGATTCTACTACTCCGAGTCATTTTGTTGTGGAAGAGGATGTTTTTGGAAGTGATAAAGAAGTGGATGTGGGAAATGGTGGAGATATCGATCCCATCTATTTTGGAAATTGCAGTAAAGAGAAGTGTGTATGTTTTTTATTGACTTGTATTGATTGGTTTTATGGAAGTATGTGTAAGTTATAGTATTTAAAATCGTTTGGAAATTATTACAAGAATATTGTTGCGTATAAAAATATAAAATATTTCTATTTCATTGAATGTCCACTATGGTTTCTATTTTATTTATAGTATTGTGTTGGGTTGGAGAGATACTACTACAAAATGGAGACAACTTCCGATACCCATGGTTCATTGAACTATGGGTATATGTTTCCTCAAGGGAAAATTTATACTAGTGGTTTTTTCTAAACTGTGGATATGATAAAATCTCTAATGATATAACCATGAACTTCATAATTACTATGAGAATAAAACTATCTCGATGGCTTAGTCATCCATGATACCAAAAACCATGGGTATAGCATATACTAATGGTTTTAAGGGATATATTCTTGGTTCTAAACCATGGGTATAGGGTATTTTTTCAATAGTGTGTGTGGCCTAAATAGAATATCCACAAATACCATGGGATACTAACAAGCAACAAGAGAATAGGGTGTGTTTACGGGGAGACTATGACCACATTTATAGAGTGTTGTAAATTAGATCAATGTAATATAATAGGTAAATAATGGGATCAGTATCAACAGATTTCATAGATGAAGAATATAGAATAATAAAAAATAGGTTCAAGTTATAATGATATATAAAATATTATGATTCATGTAATGTCTCTATAAATCTAGAAAATATGTAAACATTAAATCAAGAAATAAATGATATATAAAATTAGAAAAAGTACATAAAATATCCCAGAATCTCATGCACTGGACCGATTATTTTCTACCAAGCATCATCTTAATGAAAATAATAAATATTTTGTTCCAAAATCAGGATGCTTCCATTTATCAAAACCTCCAAACATGCAATCTACTCGGGCACCTATTGAGGCCCATATTGGATGTGAGATAAATCCTATTATCCCACGAAAAATTGAATATTTAACATCAAATCAATGTAATATAAACTAAAAGAGTGTGCAATAAAGCATATATAAAATTAAATTAGTACAAGAATGTAAATACCCTGTAACTAATTCCGCCTTAGTATCTATATGAAAATGTATCCATTATATTTACAAATTATGTTATAATTTATGTAGTAATTATAATTATGTATAACCATCATTGAAATCATAACAATGATGGTCCCGGGATATAACAAGGCATCTAATAGTAAATATTAATACATAGGATCCAAGGTAATAACTAATAAATCCTTAATAATTATAACAATAGAAGATAATCAAAGATAATAACCAAGGAATCCTTGACCTCAGGAGTCGAGCCAACATAGTAATAATCTATATCCTGACTATAAGGGGTAAGATGGTAATTCATGGATAAATTCACATGTTATTTCATAATGACATAATTCTATATGAGTATAAGGATCTCATCCAAGGAAAATGGGTGATCAATTATTGGATTTGATGGGTATAACCATGATTCCTCGTGTACATAGAAATAATGCTAGATCCATGGAGAATATCCAAGGAATCCTATAATGATAACTGAGGTATCCTATGGTCATCATGTTTGGAATCCATATGTATAAAATGATTATTTTCTAAGGTGGGTATCACCCTAGGAAACCATCATTCTTGAATTATAATAGTGTCCACAAGTGATCCAGGAATTCCATTGGGAATCAAAGGATAGATTGATTCATACCACTGCTATAAATATTTCATGGTCAGTGTGTGTTCGAAACCTTCTGGTAATTAATTATTTAGTTAAGGCCATTTAATAATCATTCCATCTAATTAGCCTAAGGGTTCAATCCATACAATACATTAGTGTGATGAGTCATTTCAAGGACATTCAAGCATTAAATTATTTAATTACTTATTCAATAGTTTGGTTCATCCCATCTCCTTTTATTTACCTACAATGGTTTGATACTGGTGTGAAACCAAGTCAATCTATTATAAATTTATTGGGAAAGGGAAATCCACATGTATACATTCCATTGACCATTTGATGGTTCATTTAATTAAGTTGAACAATTACCTTAGTAGGGTCAAGTGACATAAGCATATTAAATTATAACCATTAATATTCAATGATTTAATTAAACACAAACCTTTATCATGCTTAAGTCAAGGCCCATCTGAATGGTGGTTAAAATAATTATATCAAATCACCAATGTCATAAATTATGGAAAAGAACCCTACTTGGGCGGTTAGCATTGAGGATGTGACCTCCAACAATGATGAACATATAGAATGAGTGTCTAATAAAACGATTCTAATCACTATAATATTGTCACATTAATTAAATAGTAAATTCCCGATGAAATCTATTTTTTCACAATGGATACTATTTATAAAATAATGAAACTTTATGGATGATTTTTAGAACACCTACCTTCTGATCATATACTCTCCTCATCAGGTATCAGCCTTTAGTTTAGCCTATATCGGGATAAATTTAAATAATGGATCAATGCTATAAAAATTGGTCATATGAGCCTACATCTAAATAGAATCATCAATATAAATAATAATTATGAATGGTTAATATGGAATTTATTACATAAGAATGTTCAGCCACTGTGATAAATGGGAATCAATTCAGACTTTAAATCATAACACATGATTAAAACCAAGGGAAGATGTGTTTTTGATATTGAAAAGGGATCATAGAAGTCTATTTATCAATTAGATGGAACAAAGGATAAGTATGGGTGTGATAAAAATTTCATTAATGGAAAAGTTTTTATTTTTAACAAATTTTTTGTGTCCCATGGTTTGATATCATGGTTGGAAAACCATTCTCTATCTATGTGCCTCCCACTTCTTAAGAAAGGCACCCACGTGGTTAGTGAAACTCAGTGCCTACCAGAAGAATCAGCTCTTCTAAATAGTGTATAAATTTCTCTCATGGGAATAAGGCCCCTCACACATGATTAGGGAAAATAATTCCCCCTAGTTCACCCTAGTTTCTATCCCCACGTGTTTAGAATATATCAAGTGGAATGGGTCTCATGGTTTCTACTGATTATGTGGCTCAGTTTTTTTCTTCGCCAACTGGGGTTTTTAGCTCCAAAAAATACTTGAATACCCTTAAAACCTTCCTAAACACATAGGTTATGTATATTGGGTCCAACATTTGTTCATGGAATGTGTATAAGCTTTGCGGATTTGGGGTTATCTGGGTGACCCGTTTGAGCTGCAGGTGTAGTGCCTGCCTCTGGTGGAAATGCTGGAAAAGCTTTCTGAGATCCGCTACAGTGAACAAGTACAAAATTTCCTTTTGGTGGCTGTTGCGGCTATAATTTAAGCAATCTGGAATGCTCGGAATGATGTAGCTTTTGAAGGCAGAATGTCTCCTATACGGGCTGCTATGATGGCGATTCATCAGGAGGTGTTTAATTCCTCGAAGCTTCAATCGGGTGCAATGTATAACACTATTTTGGGGTGTGGTGGTGTGTTTCAAACAAACCTTGGCTTTGTGAAAGGGTGTTTCTATCATTTCAATGGTGTTGGTATAGCTTTTAAAGCTGAGTTATGGGTGGTTGTTCATGTGATCTGGTATGCTACCCTTTATAATTGGAATATGATATGGATTGAATCAGACTCCCAACTTGCAGTTCAATCCTTACAAACAAGAATGCGGAATGTACCTTGGCGGATACTTCCAAAGTTGGTTGAATGTATTAATCAGGTTAGTCGTATAAATATGTTTATCTCGCATGCCTTCAGAGAGGTCAATCAGGTGGAAGACGATTTGTCTAAGAAGGCAATCATGAAAATGGATATGGGATGGTCTTTTACGACCCCCGTCTATTGCTCTCAACTTGTGGAGGTGGATATGTATGGTGCTTTGTGCTCTCAGTCTTGTAATAATCATGTTTCTCTCTAACTCTAATTTATTTTCTTTAATAGATTTTTTTTTCTTGGGACCGGTTTTGACTGGCTCCTGGAATTTTCTAGTATTACTGTGCTTCCAAATAACCCATACAAAAGGGACAGTCTGACATCAGAGTGTCTTCATGCTCTAGACAATAATCAATAAAGGATACTCCAAAAAAGCATCAATATCTCACTCAGCATCCTAGGATCAATAGTATGAGACTGTTAATCATGATATTATTGTAGCTTTGAAATGTGGAATATGTTGTTCGTGGTATGGTACTTTTGTGGTAATGGAAATTGATACACCACTATCCTGAATCACTTAAAAATAGAAAATGGCCTGACATAATGAGGAAATAGATTACAAATTCATAGTAGCATTCAATGACTAATCATGGGTGATAATCATAGTAAAACACAGTCCCCTTCCTCAGACACTAGGGGACATTGATGGGGATCAGTATAAGATTTATCTCTTTAAAAAGTAGAATACGTATGATTTTTAATCAACAAAACTTGATCCAACGTATCTTTCATGAGACAATGACCTAGTAGTTTTAACTCAGCTACCTTTAACCATAAAAGTGTAGAACATCAAAACATATCCTTCAAGGATTCAAAATGTGCCATCTATACTATCATTTGAAAGCTATTATTATAAGTGAAATTGATGAGAGAGATATGATCCTATTTAGAAAAATTGAAATCAAGGAATAATAATTGGAGTTTGTCCTCTAATACCAGTATCATTTATTTTAAATTCCCATTGATTTTATGGTGGAAGGATTTTCTCAAAAGGACTTATGTACCCATAGCTTCCTTTAACCCATTCCATAACCAAGATGTAAAAAATAACATCCCAATCTGAATCTATAGTAATACTGACCCATGTAGTCATGTTTTCTCAAGGACATATAGTCTTCCCATCTCATCAACTGATAAAGTCTCTCGTATAAGAAGGAAGTGGGATACTTTTGTCAATCTATCAATGAAACCCCAAACTGTATCACTTCCTGAGGAAACCTCATTAGTCTAACTAAAAAATCCATGGAAATATCATCCCATTTCTATCACAATACAAGAAGGGTTGGTAACAGTCCTTCATGGAATTGGTTCTCCACCTTCACTAGCTAATAGGTGGAACACCTCTTGATAAATCTTGTTATTTGTCATTTCATCATAGGCCAAAAATAATGGCATCACATATCTCGAAACATATTGGAGATTCCTAGATGAAATGCCCACTAGGAAGTGTGAGACTCACAAATTAGTTTCTATTTATATCATTACTATCCCAAACACATCCATGAATATTTATGATGTCCTCACTATCTATAGAAAAACTAATCTAGAGGTGGGTCCTCTGTAGAAATAATCTCTAAAGAACTAACCCCTTGGGATCTAATAAATACCAACTATTCACCTTATTAATGAGAGAAGAGTAAACATTTATGGATATGCGATAGTACTTCTCATGAATATCATAAAACACTAGATACAGTTGAGAAAATGGGTTCATCAATTAACATTCATTATTAGCTTTCCTTACATAATACGCCTGATTTTTTTAGATCAGCGCATCATTTAATACATTTCCCCTTCTAGACATATACTCATCCTATATGGAAGAATAGACACTTGATCTAGTCCTAGAAAAATCTCACTCATAAAATATAACTCTCTCTCAGTAGGTAATACAGAAAAATAATTTTGAAATACATTCTTTAAATGATCTACAACGGGATAAACATCATCCATGAGTACTCTATTTGATCCTTGAAGAAACTATCAATCTGGGTGCTCAATCTACTTACCCCATGATGTTATTGTGCCTCTCTACATTAATAGAAATTATACTCACCTTTGGGTTGATAAAAACTATCATATGGTGATGTAAACTATAACCTATGGTGATATAAGTCAAAAAAGGCTTGATATGGGACCAGTTAATCCATCTTATGAATTACATCAAAGCCTATTATCTTGAGAAAAAAGATAACCCACTATAAATGGTAACTAAATGACTCAAGGGGACAGTCCCTAAATTTGTGTATGCCCTCTGAACATACTATCAATGTTTTATTTATGATCATCACAACATATTAATAATGAATTAACATCCACATAGATTCTATGGGAGAAAATGAGTTGGAGTGTGATGCAACTATTTAAAAAAAGTTGATACTATAGTGGAGGATACTAGAATAGTACCTCGTACTATAGACATTCCAACACTCTAATCATCATGTATTATTTGTAAATCATGTAAATGGAATGATCCACAACCCTATAATATAGCTAGACTATCCCAATCATGAACACTCTGAGGGAGCTATTGATAATCAAGTGTTTGGATACCCCAACCATGAAATCCTTCTCATCCAGTCCTTCTTGTTATACTCCAACTCCCTTCTTGATGTGGGATAAATGATCCTACCCCAAAAGGTCGATATGGGGTTGATACCATTACACTAATAGCTAATGGAAAGGTCCAATAGATTATATGATAATTTCCATATGTCCACAAGCCCAGGACTCTAGTGTGTCTCTATCACATTGATGTTTCATATTCCCCTATCATCCACACTAATGAAACACAATATAGATACTAGTACAGGTACTATGGATTCCACTGCCATAATGAGAAACCATAAAGGAACACTTCTGGCTACTAGAAGAACTATTGGTCATCCTTGGAACTAAACATATTTTCCAAATACTCTAACCTTCCCTAATGATGCACTCAGTGATAATATCTTCATTGAAATTCTCAAATTAAGTAAGAAGGAGAAATAAATTCAACTAATTATTTATGGTGTGTTGAATCCCATCATCAAGTTGTATTGATTGTGAAATCTCATCCCTGGCTAGAAGTGGTTAAAAGTGCTACAACTCTGAGAAACCTGCTGAATCATCCATGAATTTCATAGAACCCAACTCTAGATGAATGAACTATATGGGTTGGTCAAACCTCTACTTATATAGAAATAAATTATCATATATATTAGTCAGGAAATCATCCCGTACCATTCCATGATGGTGACCAGCATGGGTAATCAAATCCCACCATTACTTGGCCGAATCAAGCAGCATGTAGTGGAAAAGCATGCCCCTCTACTCTGGTGGTGTCTCCAGATAACCAGTGGTAGAAATAGTGGCCTCTATCAAAGACTCTACACTCTATGCACAACCATCCCTTGAAAATGTGGTAGGTTTCTGGTATTGAAAATCATGGGTCAGAACATCTATTATATGAGTAAGACATGGAGCACTTAGCATGGACACCATCAGACAAAAAAAACTCACTTGAAGTTGAGTGTTATTGCTCGGATCATGTATAACAGGTTATTCCTCACATGGAAATACTGGTAGTAATACTTGTAGACCAGGGCCTACCATGTCTAGAGAAAGGTTGTTGCCACCCTCCTAGAACAAAAAACATATATTTAATGGGTAATTGGTCGAAAAATTCAAATCAAATGCCTCAAAAAAATCTTTTAAGAAAATAGATACCCTAGAGGAAAGTGAATAAAAGAATTGATGTCTACCAATTGTATACAAAACCAACTACCCACATAAGAGGCTAGATATTGGTAAGTGTTCATGACTATTTTATAGGGGTTTCATTATGTAAATTTCTAACAGTACCATGACTCATTATTTACTGGAAATCATTTCATTATACAAGTCAACCTTTTCTTTTTAAATTTCATTCACTTATAAAATATATCAAAATATGATTAAAAATGGATTTTCATTCCCAATTAATCATGCACGTAATCCATATAAATGAAAGGGGAGCTAATTTAATCTCAATTTAATCCCATCTACAATGATTCTTAGAATGTAATTTGTTATGTAAGATAGATTTAATGAATAAAATACCAATTCCAACCCATGAGAGCCCATACACCTCTTTAATTGAAATTGTAAATCACTCAATCAAATCCAAAGAGTATCATATAGAAGATATAACTATCATAGCAGCACTAAACAATCATTGAAAAACAAGAAATGAATGAAATGAAAAGCACCAATATGCCATGGAATATGCATGGAATGTAAATTCTAGGTGCCTAAGATGATACATGATTAATACTACTTTCCCTAATCTAATTGTGCTAAGGATAAAACAAAAACCTCAACCCCAATAATAATAATAATAATAATCAAATAACATGTTTTCCACCCAAGGCTGAAAGGATATCAATTTTATTAGGAAAAAGAATAATGAAACATATAATTTAGCCAACTCAGCATTTTCCCAAAATATCGGTAATCTAATCCCATGAATGGATTATAAACAAGTTCAAAAACAATTTTTTATTCTATTTATTATCTCAAAATAGTAAATCAATAAAAGAATTCTTTGATACCACTTTGTGGCATTACAAACCTAGGTTCCACTCAAAGATTCCCTGAGCCTGTTTAACAACATGGCCTTAACTACATCTCCCCAAACATCATAGGCTTCCAACTAGAAGAGAGGGAAAAGGTTGTGTATGTGGGGAGATTATTCCCACATTAACATATTTTACTATAGTAAATAAATGTAATATAATTTGTAAATATAAGAAACGATATAAACTGATGGAACATCAGAAGTATAGAGAATAATAAATAGAAGGTGAAAATGAATATAATAATCATAATATAAGGATACATTCAGGTCTATATAAAGATTGAAAACATAGATACAAGTTATTAATAAAACAGGCTATATAAAATTAGAAAAATAGCTAAAAAAATTACTTAAATTTTGAGCACTATCTCGATCATCTTCTTCCAAGATCTATCTTAATGCAAGAAAATAATATCAACTTTCCAAATAAGGATTTTCCCCCTTATCAACAACTATATATATGTAATCTACTCAGAAACCAATGTCATTCCGGATAGGCTATGAGATGAATATTAGTGCTACACCACCAACTTTTTCTATAACATCTAGTCCATGTAATATAAAATTAAATGGTGTTCAAGAATTCATATATAAAATTAATTCAATATAAAAACGTAAATAACCCATACAAGCTTTAGCCTTACCTGGTGTCAGAACATGTAACCATTCCATTTATTAATTACGTTATAATTTATATAGTAAGTAACAAGAAGAATAAATAACATTAACCTCATGATAATTATAATAAAGAAACATGATATAAAAACACATCCAATAGTAATTTTGATAACAGAGGATCCAAGGTAATGACCCATGATTCTTTGATAATGATAATAATACATGTAAATCCAAGGTAATAACTAAGGCATCCTTGACTTTAGGGGTTTTCTTGACTTATTAATAATATGTAGATTGGATATAAAAGGTAATATTGTTATCAAAGGGGAAAATCCCTAGGCATTTCACTATAACATAATTATATCTAAGTCAAAGGATCTCATCCAATGTAAAATTATTAAGAAATAATTGTCCTAATGGGTGTAACCATGGAACAACATATATGTGATGCTGGATCCAAGGAATCTATCCAAGGCATCATATAATGTAAATTAATGGATCCTGGTGTCTTTATACTAGGCATCCTCATGTCGACAATGATTGGGTTCCAATTTGGGTATGACCCATAAAAATCAACATCAATGAATTGGAATGTCATCCATGAGTGATTAATGTATTCCATCGGGAATCTAAGGATAGATCGTGTTTGACCACTCCTATAAATATTTCAAGGCCCATATGAATTAGTTAAATTTTAATTGATTCATTAATTTGTTAATTCAATTTAATAATCATGTCACTTAATAAGAAAAATGGTTCATTACATACCTTTCATTAGTGTGAAAATGAATTTCAAGGAAATGTAACCATTTAATTAATTAATTACTTATTCAACTGTATTGTTCACCTCGATGTCTTCCATTAACTCGGAAATGTATTATACCATAATGCAATCTAGTCATTATATTATATATATAGTTCAATTGATATCCATACGTATATTTTACATTAACCATTTTATGTTCTTTTAATTATTTACAACACTTACCATATAATGTTATATTTATATTTATATATTCAAGGTCAACCATTACAATTAAATTATTTAAATAAAAGCTTACCTTTATCATGTTCAAGCCAAGGAACACCCAAATGGTTGTACCGATAATAACAACAAACCACTAAACCAATAAATAAATAAAACACCCTTCTTTGGGTAGTTTTCATTGAGAATGTTAACTCCAATAAAAATAAATATATATAACAAGGTATTATAATTTTATTCTAATGACTATTATCAAGGAACATAAATTAAACTAGAAAACTAGATGAAATCGGTGTGCGCACAATGATGAAAATTTATAAAATGTTGAAACATGAGGGGTGAGTAATATAACTCCGACCTTAAGTCGGTAGAAATCTAATTAGCTAGTATCATCATTTACATTGGTTGGATCTAGAGAAATATGAATAATGGACCAATGTTATGAAAAATATGGAATATGGGCTCTCATCTAAATAGCATCGTTGATAAAAATAATAATGACGAATGACTAAAATTGAATCAAGTACTTATGGATTCACATACAACAAAATGAAAAGGAATCATATTGGACATCAGGTTGGATATTAGGATCAAACCCACTAGATGATTGAATTAGATGCTAAAAAGGGGAGAGGAGAAGGATTGTTTTCCACAAGAATGAACCGAAGAAGGATAGTGTGGTAAACATTTCATTAAGGATGAAATGGTAATTTTCACCATTTTCATGGGTCATACAGTTTTCCACATGGTTGGATTAACCATTCACCACTTTTGAGCCTCCTACTTCTTAGGGAGTGAACTCATACGATTGCGTCTTATGTTATGGGAAACCATGTTCCGACCATATGAATCAACTTTTCTAAAAACTATAATCATTTTTGCATGGTCATGTGTCCCATGGGATATGGTTAGGGAAAAACTCAATCCCTTCTTAACCAAACTATCCATCCCTATAGTGATAGGATAGATCATGTAGGTTGGGTCACATGGTTTCTACTAACCATGCAGCCAAGTTATTTCATCCACTGATCATGGTTTTAAGCTTCGAACAATCCCTGAACACCCCCTGAAACCTTATAACCTCATAGGAAATCCACATTATATACAAAAGAGAAAATTAGGCTAAAATTTTAAGGATCCATACCTATTATAAAAAATGATTTCATGCAAATGAGTAGTAAATCGGTTGATTATTATATAAATTTACAATATTATAATTTAATGTGGAAATCATTAAGAAATTTGATTCTATGTTAATATAATTTTAAAAGAAAAGATCAAAGTAGAGTAATGGTGTAAAATATTGGAAACAGTATTTGAATAATTAGTTAATAAAATAATTATTCTTCCTAAAAAAATAAAATAATTTGAATTTTTAATGGATAGGTTCTTGAGGAGATCTATTAAATGATTTAATTAGAATAGGGATATAAATGAGAAATAAAATTCTATTTTAATAATATTTAATTATTAGATATTAAGATGTGTTATGATGAGAAAAGGAGGAATAATTTATTTTAACAAGAAATTCATGAATTATTATTTAATAATATTATAAATCATTGTGAATAATATTATACAATATTTATAACCAAAATATGGTGTTGATTATTTAATATGAATATGTTAGAAAGTTTTACTAAGTATCTAACAACGAATTATGAACCTCGAAGATGGAAAACAATATAAAATATTTTTGGAGTGAGAGGAATAAATTTTTTGAGTTTTCCACAAGGGTCATAACAAAAACTAGGTAATAATTTTCAAGTGTTGGTTAGGTATAGTGATTTAATGGAAGTGAGTTACATTGGGTTCATTACATATAAGGACGAGGTGGCACCTCATTTTTATTTGAGGTAAATTTTTCAAGTAATATATCTAGGGTTGTGTAGATTCTAGATGGTTTGTTCCACTTTTTAATGGATTAATTCAATATATAATTAAGGTTTTATAGTTTTGTTCATATTGGATGTGTTCATACTATGATGAGTTAATAGTGGTTATGGAAATCTAATATATTATAAACCAATAGTTATATATCTATAGTGTGTATTAATGGATGTAAAAATTAGAACATTGTGGTAGAAGATATGGATTTTTTGAAAAAGGTCATTGATATGAGTTATATGTGTTATGAGGTAGTGGTACATGCATATTCCTAGAATATGAGGAATTATGGTGAAGGGGTGAATTAATCTATATTGTCTCATGTTTGTAGACCTAGGTGAGAGCATGATTTATTTATATAGATTAATAGTAATTTTAAGTACATTTGGGTGTGTTTTAACCAATTTGATTGAATAAAATGATGGTGGGGATCCAAATTCATTTATGATATAAGATATTGATGTGAAAGTGTAATGACCCAATCTTTTTAATTAAATTTTTTTCCCAAAAAAATGTGTTTTAATATTTTTGTACTCATAAAATGTTTTCCCTTTTTTCACTGAGTATAAATTGAAATATGACCATCGTGTTTTGACCATTATGTGACCATTGTTCAATTTTGACCATTTTTCCATTTTTACCATTGGTCAATATGACTATTGGTTAATATGAATGTTTGAAACTATACTCCATTTATTTATTTTAACAATATAACTAGTGTTTATAAATAGAAATGAAAAAGGAAAATTAATGTAGAAAGAATAATCGATGGCCACATCCAGTAGAGTTGTGCCATACAAATCCAAATTTTTAGATATTAGGTGCGAGATATTTTTTCTATAATTCTCTTTATACCAATCCCAAACTGAGCTTTAATAAGTGATGCTTGAAATAAAACTCAGACGAGAGAGGTTCAAGTTAGGGGAAATTAACACTTGGGTGGTGTTATCTAAGACACCCAGTGATTTTATCACCATCGCACACCTTACCCTTAGGTCGTACATGGCTGGCATGATGGGTTATGTTTTTGGGCATTAAATACATAAACTGTAATTCCTTTTCTATTAATAAATTTTTTGGTCCATATTTTTTGTTTTAAGAATAGTTTTTCTTAATAAAATTGAGGTGGATTTTGATAAATTTATTTTTCAAACAAATATTTTACATTTTTGGAAAAATATAATTATTATATTAAATTAGGGTATAATTATTAATTTTTATGGTTCTTAAATAGTGCTATAAAAACACTCCTTTTAATCCCAAGTGATAATATAATTTTGGTTTTTCAAGTTTTAAAGATTTCACTGTGTAATTTTACGATACATTTTCTATCTGCTATTATTTTAAATAATGATGTATTGTTATAGTTAAAATTTAAATATATCAAATTTATAGATTTATTATTCTAAAATAAATTCAATTTTAAATTCATAATATCTATATTTGGTTTGAGAGAAATTATGATAATTATGTTAAATATTTTAGTTTTTCATGAATAGTAAAAATACAGTTTGACCTTTTTGGTATGTTTAAGGAAATCATAGCTACGTCAAAATGATATAACGATTAATATAAAAATATTTTCAACTCTTATGTGTTAACATAACCCAAAAGGTGTCCCATGTGTCCAGTAACATGGAAAAATATCATGGTCAATCCCATGGTTTTAAAAATACCACCAGTGGGGTGTCCAAATAATTAATAAAAAAATCCCTCAGTTTTTCTATAAATACCAACCAATTCCTCAATTTCTAATCATTAAAACATAATCCTCAATTAATCTATAATAGTATTACATCCCAAGGTTCCCTAAATTTTCAAAGGTCCCAATCCTCATGTTTTAGGAACACTCTTCAAGGATAGGGAATCTACCACCCTCCTCTTTCAATTAAGCACTCTTTTTTATCTTATGCTTTTTAATTTATATTTTAATATTTTTGGATATGTTATTACATATCCACCTTAATATACATATTACATAAAAATTATGAGGGACCATTGTTTATATTCAACACATTTTTATGAATATTTATGTGACCCTATTAGGCTACTGAAATTTTATAAGGGAAATCTAAACTTCTCTTTTCCTTTCATTTTTTTATGTGGTTTTGTAATTAAAATATCCATACAATGTTTCTAAATCCAATTTATTAAAATAGTTTACTCTATTATGATTATTTTATTAATGGAATTCCCATTTCCCCTCCATTTATAATATTTTTTAAAACCATGTTTTATACCTGTTATGTTGCTGCTTTAACTTCTCAAAATTTCTCTCTTTTTCTCAAGAAATTATATTATATTATTTTTTTAATAAAAAAGAATATTTATTGTCTAGGGGTATTAACATATATTTCTAAATTATGTATTTTATTTTGGGATAATCAAACATGAAACATGCCTTCCTTTTCGATGGGTTTAAAATTACATTCGTATCTTGATTTTAAGACTATTAAAAACACTGTCATTCTATTATGATACCCATTTATTTAATTCTACTCCACTTATTTATGAAATGTTTTATTATGATCAAAATTATTTAAAATTAAATTTTTATTATTTTAAAAACTTTTATGGAAAAGGTGATAAATAATTCATTCAACCACAAAATGAGAAAAAAGAGCCATTGAAGGGAAATTTATGTATACAAGAGTGAGTCACCCGAAACAAATTCTAGGAGATGGGGGATACCGGAGTGTTTATGTCATCCAGTATCATATCATAAAATTAAAAGTCTATCTTGTCCCATGAGTGAATGTAATCCTCTATACGGATCTTCGCATTTTTGAGTCCAGCAATAATAATTTGGTCCAGCTTGTCAATCCAGGTGTATTGATCCCCATTTAGGGTCACCCTCAGTAACCTACCCTTCATTTTAGTAGTTTCTTCTTCAGAATCATTCAGTAGAAAAACCATTTCAACAACATGTTCTTCAGAACTCAGTAGAAATTCCAGGGATTGATCATACACACCCAATTACTTCCACTGGAAAATCACATTGATGACTATCTTCTTAGCATTTTACTTCGTTACTGAATGAGCCTCCATTAGAGGTGGTAAATAAGAGTAATCATTCCTCTATTTATGCCTCATGTTACCACTCCGGTTCAGATGGTCACCTGTAGATAATTCATTAGCGTATTCACTAGGTTAATTCTCAAAAACCCCATCTGGATTATCCAGGAACATGTCTGGTTGATAATTTACCAAAACATCCAATGTTAGGCCGTCAAACAGGTTGATTAGTTGAAGATAGGGTTGGTTCAATAGGTTATAAACCCCTGTAATTCTAAATGAGTTTTGATTAACCATTTATGGTATATTCCTCTACATTCTCTACTTGATCAATGTGAAACGTTCGAAACAAAGTATGTTTATAGATAATGTATCACAGGCTGGTATCCCCTCTACATTATCAATTTCATCCCAGCCTGCCACCTAAGCCACAACATCATTACTCACATTCAATTGGACATCTTTAACAATATTATTCTGGAAAACTCTAACAAACATTCTTTCATTATCATATTTGTTTTGAGAATTATGATCTAAAGGACCATCCATGCCATATCTAAGCTATTGAAATGTTGCATCTCACTCAAGGGATTCCATGCACTTAGAATTCAACACTGAATCAGCACCATTAGGATATCTAGTATATAGATCAGCATGATCTAAATCACAATCCATAATAGATACCATGAAATTAAGACCCAAAGGGTATTATCGTGTAGCAAGAACCTTTATTGGGGCCAACATAGTCTGAGTAGCGATCGATCAAGATACTTCCTGCATTGCACACCTAGAATCCTTCTCTCCATATCCCTGTTTATTACACAATGAATACAAATGATACATTTTTTAAAAACAATGGGTTTTTTGAACCTAAAATCATAACCATAAAAATCCGAAAAAATCAATAGGTGGCTTCGACAGATCAACCTCTACACATATTCTTGGTGAAATTGGATGGCATGCGACATGAGGTTGACTTTCATGTACAATAAAAAAACCTATGATATTTCCTAGCACCCAAATTATTGATGTTTTATGTCATGGTAGAGGCAGTGCTGGAAACCTTACCCAAACCTCCATGGAAGAAGAATCCCACATCATGTGATAGTCATATGAACATTTGAAAAGAGGAAACTGAGACCCAATGCTGGAATGATGTGCATTTGACCAAGCCAAAACAAGATTCTCATCCAATGAAAACCTGATCATAATGCTTTTAAAATCTATAAGTACAACTATTTTGCGCTCCCATGCATTGAGTAAATAATTTAATCACTATAGATGAAATGTTTTAAGATACCTTGGTGAATAACATTAGTATTTTTTATAAAGACTCAATAAAAAACATGGTTATATGATTATTAATGAATAAATTAAATGTTGCAGCCACATATCCTGGTTACGATTATTGTTTTTAATATTATAATATTCATCTTTCCCGTAAATTATAATTATACCTCATGTTCTTTTTGTTTTACCGCATGATGAAGTGTAAACTGTTTCCCTTATTTTCCATTACTAGAACTTATGCTCACCCTTTAATTTGATGTGTGTCCTCAGGTTATGAGATATGGTAATTTTACTTAGGTTGAAACAATTAATAATTCATTAATATGTTTTGAATGAATTTTTTTTGTTTTCCTGTACAGTGTGCCTTATTTCCAAGACACTACACCTTAAAAGATCTTATTTTCATAAAATGATATCTAAAGTTAAGTAATAAAATGCAGGATTCCCTAGTTGGTATCAAAGGATTTTTTTTTATTTCAATAAATTAGGATTTAAAATCATTAAGAAGAACAATAGGGAAAATTTTAATTATAGAAAACGTCCTATTATTTTTGTGAAATAATAAGTAATTTGTTATTGAACAATGAAATCATTGTCTGGATATAAAAAAGTTGATGCAGCTCTAGCACAGATGTAGCTAGGGGTCAAACCCGAAAACATAATTTTGAGGTATACTTCAATGGTAACTAGTGCAAGACAATGAGCCTTCTTTCACTCCATTATTGACACACCCAGGTGATATTTTTAGTTAATCATATGTGTATTCTAAACTATTGTGAATGATTTATAGAAACTTTAATTTTTGTTAATGAATAAAAATTTAAGCATTATTTTTAAGGCATAAAATTCATTTAGAGTTATATGATTATTAATAGAAAAATATTTGTCACTATGTTTCACTTGTTTTAGAAAATAGTGGGAAATATGAGCAACCATGTAAACGGTGAGCACAATAGACCTTGTTCTGATGACCCTCATATGGGAGATGTAATGGAAACGGTCTAGAGAATGATGATTCAACTAACTGAAGTCATTGGAAATAACTTGAATCAAGCATAGAGATTATCTTTACACCAAAGGGAACAACTTTATATTGAGTTCTTTATGCATCAATGGCCACTAACATCCATTGGATATACTAATACATTTATTGTGGAACAATAAATAATCTCAATAGAAAAGATATTTTGTACATAATTGTTCATAGAAACAAAAATTTTCCATAGTTGTGTACCGTTTAGGGGTAGAAGATGATAAGTGGTGGTAATTGATTAAAAAATGAGTCCTAATGGGGATATTGAAGCGATGGAGTGGGAATAGTTATGGGGAATCCTATTTAACAAGTGTTTACCTCATTCTATGAGAATAAAATTGATAGTCAAGTCCTTTAAATAAAGAAGAGAGAGAATGAATGGTTGGAATATATGATATCAACATCACAAGAATTTCCCATTATACCTCTATCTTTGTCATGGATCATAATGGGAAGGTTGATAGATTCTTTATTGTAATAAGACCTCATCTATGTAATAATTTATCCAAATGAGACTAAACACGTTATGAGGAAATCATATGGAGTGATAAGAATGTTAAATTTGAGTTATGGGGGATGTAGTGGTTTCAAAAATTGAATGAGATGAAGAGATATCTAAAGACAAACTTGGGGAGGAACTTTGGTCAAGGGAGAGTTAGAAAGAAAGTGGAACTATACATGTGTAATATGTGTGGGAATAAGTATTTAGGATATATCTTGACTAGTATTGGTAAACGTAATTAGTGTGGATGATATACCTATATCGATCAAAAATTTTATAGTGAGATGATGCATCAACATCTCAGCACAAACGAAAAATGAAAGATGGTGTAGGCCCTTCCTTAATCCTACTATTAAAATGTGGATAGCTTGGGTACAATTCCAATCTTAGTTGAAATCTATGTTTAGTGAAGTGGAATCACATCATCTTTAAAATAGGATAAGGGAGAAACGTTTCACTTTTTCTATCATGAGAGTTGAATTTGAAGCTCCAAATGATGTGGGGGAAGGTACTACCATTATTATCTCAATGATAGAAAGTACATTGATTGAATTTGGTTGTATGAATTCTTTTGTTTTCTCTATGTTTCTAAACAATATAGTATCAATTACAAATATTATATAATTAGTGTTATAAGTCAATACTTTTAATTAGATTATCAAAGCTTCATTAGTGTACAGAAACATGAGTATTTACTTTTCAAGAACAATCTTTTCAAAAATCTAGTATTTATTCTCATACTAGAATTTGACACTATACTAGGGATGTGATTTCCCTTAAATTATAATACTAAGATAAAATTATGAATCAAGGAAATATCAATATTCTTGAGTGGATAACCTATATTTTCCTTCAAAGGATATATATGTTGGCCTGATATTTGCCTAGTAGAACCATCCATATCCATTTTATGTATTTAATTAGTTTAGATGAAGAAGGAAATAAATGTGTATGAATAGAGAAAGTCCCCATCATTCAAGAATACATTGATTTATTTCATTAAGAGATACCTTTACCTCCCCAAAAAAGAGATTTAGAGTTATCCATTTAACTAATTCATATTTCCAGGCCAATTTCAAATACCTCATATAGAATGGCTAATATAGAGCTTGAGGAATTAAAGAAAAAACACCATGATCTTTTAAAGAAGGGTTTTATCAAACCAAGTGTTTCTCCTTGGGGAGAACATGTTCACTTTTTGAATAATAAAGATATATAATTGAGGTTATGCATTTATTATATAGAACATAATAGGATCACCATGAAGAATAAGTACTCTCTTCCAATAATTGATGACTTATTTGACCAGCTTCATCGTGATCAATTCTTCTCCAAGATTCATCTTTAATCTGGATGTCATCAATTGAGGGTGAAGAAAGAAGATATTACAATGTCCAAATTCTAATAAAGATATGGGAATTATGTGTTTCTTGGTTATTCCATTTCTGTTGACTAATGATCCTTCTATTTTTATGGATTTGATGAATAGATTCTAAAAGGAAAACTATCATAACATTGTGGTAGTTTTATTGATGAAATTATGATATATTCTTAAAATCGAGAGTACCATAAAGATCATATAATGGTTTTAATAAAAACATTGATGGATGGGATTTTATTTTGAAAGGTCATCATGTATGATTTTTGGTTACAACAAATTTCTTTCATGTGGCACATTGTAACCAGTGAAGGGATCTCAGTTGACCCTACAAAGAAAAGGTTGTGGAGGAGTGGCCTCATCCTAAAATTTTAAGTATGATTTTCCTTTTACATGGTTTATATTATAGGAGGTTTTTAAAAAAAATTCATGACTTTCTAATCCATACAAAAATTTAACTCAAAAAGAAGTTAAGTTATTATGGAAAAAGGAGTGTGACGAAAGATTCCAAGAGCTGAAAAAGAGAGTAGTTAATCCACCTGTGTTAACTCTTCCCTATATTAGAGAAGGATTCATTATTTTTACGGATTCATATATGAAATGTATTAGGTTAATTATCATGGAAAATTACATGTTTATTTCTTATGCATCTTGATAGTTGAATCCTCGTGAGCATAACTATACAAAGCCTGACCTGAAGCAAGTTGTAGATGATTTTTCTTAGAAGATATGGAAGAACTACAGTTGTGGGAAAAAATTTGATATCTACATACACCACCAATGTTTGAATCATATTTTCACAGAAAAGGAGTATAAAATTAGAGAAAGTACATTGATGTAACTTGTCAAAGAAAGTGATTTTTCGATTCATTATCACCTCAGAAGAGAAAACAAATTCCTTGATGCATTGAGTTGGATTCACCCTATTGTGCTAGAAATGATGAGGAAGTACGAAGATCCTTTGATCAGAGAACAATTAAAACTGGATGTGGTAATCATAATGGGAGGTACATCATCTAACCTAACCCAAATGATTTCTCAAACATTATTTCTTGATAAGATCAAGAAATAAAAAATAGAATATATTTTATAACAAAAGAAGGTAAAGATCTAGAAGAATGGGATGTTTCCTAAGTTCAATATTGATCATTAGGGTGTACAGAAATTTTGTAGAAGGATATGTGTTCTATATTTTTTAGAAATAAAGAAGGATATGATGGATGAATATCATAGCTCTACTCTCTCAATACATTTTAGAAACATGAAAATTTATATTGACCTTCATGATCATTCTTAGTGGGATACCATTAAAATGGAAATTTCTGACTAGATTAAACATGCCTGGTATCTCAACAAGTAAAGGATGAGTGAAAAATTCCAAAATTGGTATCACAACCACCACCCATACTAGCATGGAAGTGGGATAATATCACTACAACATTTGTTACTATTCTCTATATAACATCCCAAGGGAATAATGTGATATTGATTATTGTGGATCATCTGACCAAGATATACCATTTGATCACTATCCGGTAAGAAATTTATCTTGAATAAAATTCCATGATATACATGATGGAAGTGATGAGTCTATATGTAGTACCACCTTCTATCATTTTTGTTCAATATCATATTATCACATAAAAATTAAGTAGAACTCATCAAAATGTTATGAGTTCTGAATTGAATTTCAGTACAACCTATCACCCCCAAACTACTGGCCAATCTAAATATACCGTTCAAACACATGAGGACATGCTGATAACATGCTCTATAGAATTTAATGGTGTATGGGATCAAAACCTCCATTTATTTGATTTCTCATACAAAAATATATCCCATTAATTTATTCAAATGGATCTCTATGTAGATCTATATGGGAAGAGATGATGAAATATTACATGTTGGTATGAAGCATGAGATAGAAAACTTCTTGGGTTGTATCTTGTGAAAGAGAAGAAAAAAAGTTTCATTCCCTCCAGTATCATAATAAGGCTTCTCAGAGTCGACAAAAAGAGCTATGTTGGCAACAATCAAAGGGAATTTGAGTATGATGTTGGCAAAATAGTATTCCTTCTAATTTCAGCATAGAAAACGGCCGTGATATCTGGGAATAAAGGGAACCTTATCCATTAGGACTGTGAAATACCTGCTCCCATAATAATAGTGTCCTATTAGCTAGAACTTCTACTAAATCTATCTAAAATTCCAGATTTTTTTCACGTATCTCTCCTGAGAAAGTACATACTTGACCCTTCACATGTACTAAATACGGAGGTGGAATAACTTGATAATGATCTCCCTTATGGAGAGTACCTAGTAGAGATCTTGGACTATAGGGATAATTTTCTATGAAACAATACAACCCAACCTCATCAAAGTGTAATGGAGGAACCACATATATGAAGAAGCGACTTGAGGACCAGATGAGACAAAGAGATAGAATTACCCAAAACATTTCACTTCTAATAGAATGATTTGAAATTTCAAGGATGAAATTTCTTAATGGGGGATGAATGTAATGGACTATTTTTTTGAATGATAATATTTTCCTAAAAAATTGTTTTATAAGATTAGTACTCATCAAAACCATTCCATTTATTAATGAACTGAGTACAAATTGAAATATAACTATCGTGTTTCAAGCGTTATATGGCTGTTGATCAATTTTGAACATTTTCCAATATTACTGTTGGTTAATATGACCATTGGAAACTATACTAATTTTAATATTTTTAATGTTATAACTAGTGTTTAAAAATATAAATAACAAAGAAAAATTAATCTAGTTTGAAGAGTTGATGTCATCATCAAATAGAGTTGTTATATATGAATCCCATTTTTTAGAGATTGGGTGGGAGGTTGAATCAATAGTCTTAACTCTAGACCATGTCCAAGATAATCTTTAACAACTGAATCATTAATAAAGTCACATATAGGATAATTTCACATTAGTGGAAATTACCACCCAGTTGACGCTATCGGAGTTACATAATAATTATATTACCATCACACACCTTACCATTAGGTCGTACACGGGTGTTAGATGTGGTTATGTTTCAAGGAATTTGTTATAAAAAGTCTAAACCCTTTGGTATTAATAAAATTTTTGTTCCATGTTTTCTATTTTAAGAATAGTTTTTCTGAATAAAATGGAGATTGATTTTGAAATTTTTATTTTACGAACAGAAATTTTACTTTTCAAGAAATAAATAATTATTATAACAAAATGGGGTATTATTTTTAAGTTTTATTATAATTAAATATTGGTATAAAAACACTCACTTTTATTTATCAATGATAAAATAATTTTAGTATTTCAAGTGTCATAAATTTTACTATGCAATGTTACTATGCATTTTTGTCCGGTATTATTTTTAATAAATAAATATTTTTATTATTAAAAGATAAATTTATCACATTCAGATAGTTATTATTATAAATTAAATTTATTTTTATAATTCATATTATCGATATTAGGTTAGGGTAAATTTATGAGAATTCTCTAAAATACATTAGTTTTGATGAATAGTAAAATTACAGTTTGAGTTTTTTGGTAAGTTTATTGACATCATAGCTATGTCATAATGATGTAATTAATAATTTAGAATTATGTTCAACACTTATGAGTTAATTTGATTCAATATATTTCCCATCTTTCCAATACCATGGGAAAATACCATGGAAAATCTCACGGTTTTGCAAATACCACCAATGAGGTGTCCAAGGAAATTAATAAAAAACAACCTCACATTTTCAACAAATACCCACCCATTACCTCATTTAAATTCATTCACAAACAACTATAAATGAATATCAGATATTTTTACCTCTCAATTAGTCCTCCCAATCTTTCCTCATCCTCCAAAGGTCCCAATCCACATGTTTTAGGAACATTATTCAAGGTAAGGGAATATACGACCCTTCTATTTTAAACAAGTACTCTTTTTATGTTATGAAATGTAATTACCAAATTATTATTTTGGGATATTTTATTATATATCCCCTTAAATTCCATATTATGTAAAAATTATGAGATACCATTTTTTCTCATCAACACATTTTATGAATTTTTATGTGATGTCACTAGACAGCTAAAATTTCATAAGGGAAATCTCAACTTCAATATTCCATTCAAGTTGTCTTTTTATGTGCTATGTATTTCAAATATCTTTACCATGATCTAATGTACATTTTATTATATTAAATTACTTTGTTTATATTATTTTATTAATGGGATACCCCTATCCCGTATCTTTTTTATGTTTTCTAAAACAATGTTTTATACCCGTTGTGTTGCCGGTTTTACTTCTAAAAATTTCACTCTTTTTCTGAAGAATTTTTTTATTTTAATTTTTGAAAACCATAAACTATTTATTCCTTAATTTTATTCACATATATTTCCAAATGATCTATTTTATTTTGGGATTAAGATGTATGAAACCCTCCTTCCTTTTTCATGGGTTTAAAATGTCTTAAGGATCTTGTTTTTAAGAACTTTTAAAAACATCATGATTTTGATAAAAACCCTTTTTCATTTATTAAACCCAAGTTATTTATGTAATTTTTTACAATCATATATATGGATCGCATTAATTAATAAATATTAAGTGATTTCCTTGATTTCTATCCAATGAATTGGGTAAAAAATCTAATCTCTATGGATTTTAAGTTTTAAAATACCTTGGTGAATAACCTTGGTAATTTTTATGACACCTTAGAGAAAATCTTTGGTGATGTGTTTATGAAAGAAAAAATTAAATTTCTTATCCACATTTACATATTAATAATAACATTCTTATTTTTATTATATTCATATTTTTCATCTCTTATAATTATACCTCATTTTAAAATTGTTTTACATCATGATAACATGTAAATTATTTCCCTTGTATTCCCTTACAAGGACTTATGCTCTCCCTATCCTTTGATATATGCCCGCAGTTTTTGAGATGTAGTAATTGTACATATGACTGACCAATGAAGAATTAATTAATGTGATTTCAAAGTATTTTTTATGTTTTCGTGTATTATATACATTATTTCAAAGACACTAATCTTTAAAAGATCCAATATTTGTAAAATTTCATCTAATTCTAGGTAATAAAAATGGATGATTCCATAAAAAGTTGCCTCTAGTTTTGTGGTAAACCGTTTTAGGTGAAATTATAATGAATAATCTCATGAGGATGATATTTCTAGCCATACATGATATGTGATGTGTAGTGGTTACAAAAAAACTTGTTGGCGAGGGGAGTTCCCTTGATGGTGGACACCTGGAAATACATACAGTGTCCTCAATTATCAACAATTGACCAATCGATGTGGTTTTGGGTGGGTCTATTACCTATGTATCCATACCAAAATAAACATCATGAGTATCTATGGGTTGATAGTATCATAAGCAACGATTGTGGATGCTTATTGAGTTTCCTACTGGTGGATATATATTTTTTGATGTAAAGGTATTTAGTGAGTTCCCAACATGTGGATAGCTTATATGTGATTTAAAATTGTTTATAACGTTCCTTATGGTTGGGAAATTATATAGTATATGAGATATTTATTCTAAGTTCCCGCTTATTGGATAGCTATTCAGTTTTTTTCTATCTATATTTTGCCCCCTGATAGTGGAAAGATACATGATAATATTACGATGAGGTCCTTGAAGGTGGATAACCAATTCGATGTGAATTATTAAATATAGTGGGGTTATGTTGGATAGTATTAAATATTAATGTGTGTTATATTTTATTCCAGGGTATAGAAGTTATATTCTGGGTGTGTGTATTTGAACATATTTTCTATGTTGTAAAAATTATTATCTAAGACATATATACTTGAAGAAATAGTTATCATGGATATGTTCTGATATTAACATAAATGAGGTGTATAAAATATCATGAGTATTGGGGATATATGACTATGTCATATTTTTATTATCACTCAGTGTTTTATGAACCATGATTTTTAATTTTTTAAAGTGAATGATTCAGAATCACTGGGTAACATTGGCTGGTGGAGAAGATGAATGTGAGTTTTCTTTTAGTGTATAGTATGGAAGTACCATTATGAAAAATTATATCTTTATGTATGTTTTCAATTGTATAAATTATTCTAAGAACCATGATGTTACTATTTTATCACATTTTAGGAACTCGGTGTAATGTTATAGGTTTTTGAATGGGTTGAAAATTATGTCAGAATTTTAATTTTTAGTTGGGGAACATGCCAAATTTTATTTTGATATTTGATAGCTAATTTCATGATTTTAAACACATTAATGTGTGGTTTTTAAGGGAATTAATTCCCCATAATAATCTGAAGAGTTTGATTAGGTTTTTTAATAATAGGGATTTTGAAACCAATATATAGGATACATATCCCATGGCACACAATAGGCACATAATTCGTCATACCTTTGTGTCCCAAACCAGGTGGACCAATTAAACTAGAACACAGTTATAAAAAACCATGTGATGTAGCTAACAAACTATCATAGGAACTTAAAGAAAAATCTAGAGGTTTCGCAAGGGGTGTGAATGATTTAATAAATGATTCACCTAGAAGTGAGATTTTAAGTTCCCTTTGGACTGTGGAACCACACTGTTGGCACCTGATTTTCTAAACCGTGAGGCCTAAACAAGGTCCTCTTTTAAAAGGGTGGAATTAACAAATTCTCCCACCCAAATTTATATTTTATTCTCCCCCTTTCTTATCTCTTTCATGTGAAAATTAGTGGGGGATGACTCCTTTGGTTTTTATCTATAATCTTTCTTATCTTTTTCATTTGAACTCTAAAACGATTGCCATGTATGATGTTGGATATCTAGATATAAGACTAGAAACCCAAATAAATTGATTCTGGTTGTATCTCACTGTTTGGATTAATACATCTAATTGAGATCATTTACCATATATCTAGTTCTTTTGTATCATTCTTCATTTTCATCTAATATAGATTAAATATGATTATTGTCTTCGTTAAGTGAAAATCTCAATGTATAATGTGTTTGTGATGATATTTCTCATAATTTTTATGCATTTTTATGGGAAATATTATTAAATACACATTATTGGGGTGATTCTGGTGTAACATTTTTAGTTAATTAATTATTTGATTTTTTATGAAATTTAGTTTGTATTTATTATGGATATTATTGTATGGTTTGGTTAGGAAGGTCTTGTTATTATGAAGGAATAGGAATCTGAATTGTGACAGCACAGTGATTTGGAATTTTAATTTTATTTAAATTTTATCAATGGCTTTGTTATTATCCAGGGAACATGATTTTATTTTCTTAGGTAGCATGGGGTTTTTATGAACACCATGATTTAGGTGATGACGTTAATCAGGTTGAGGCGGTTTGTGAGGACCCAAGCCAAGGGTTGGATGATGGTGTTTCAATGTGGCAATGTAGGTTCACCGAATGGCATGTCTTAGTGTGTTACATGAATGAATCTAACGATTTTTTATGAATATTTACTGGACTCTTGTTCAAACAATAAATAAAACAATGAGGTGTTGTTGACCACTCAATTTGGGTGAAAGCCTTTGTAATATTTGTGTCTTAGGGGATTGTGTTGACCCTTAGTTATGGAATAGGTCACCATAGAAATCAAAGTATAATTTTTTGATTCCATCTAATGGGAGATAAGAATCACCTATATGTTGATGTTTATGGGCCAAGATGATGGAAGGATGGATATCGTCTGGCATCAGGACATCAGGATGGTGAGCCGAGGGTGATGGTTTAAGTAGAAGTCCAATGAACTAGTGACTTATTAATTTGGTGGGCTAAGGGGTGTCATTTTGACATAAAATGTGACATGTGTGGAATGGTTGAAATCTTGTATCATGTTACATGAATATTAATGATAGGTATAGGTTTCTCCGGTATGAGTGATTGCATGTACACCATTTTGTTTCATCATTTTTCCAAAAAAGTTAAACACTCTCTTGTGGCTGCTGAGAATAAGTGATGTGGGTTACATTATCCGTGTGTTAATGAAAATTATTATTTTTATTTATTCACTATTATAAATATTGTTGTAAGATAGGATCATCTTGGTGGTTTCCTATTGAGTTCATACTCGCAACTAGAAGGAACCCTACTAGACACATGAAATCTTTATGAATTTGGGATTATGTAACAGATCAGACTTATTTGTTAGACATTATTGAGAAGGTATGCACCATGAGTCGATAGGGTGTATGGGAGATGGACTACGTAATTCTATTTAATCGAGATGGTGTTTATACAATGATTTTATGATGGTACTTATGTGATTATCCTTCAGGAAATATTGCATTTATTTTATTTGTATTACTATCATTTCATGTATACATTATCTGATATGTATCTTTAGTTATGTTAGGATAGTTATTTTTATTGTTATTATATTCTTCCTCTGAGTTTTGATTACGTGTTTCTGAATCAATGTTATGAAATTGACCATTATAATAATAATTATTATCACCATCATCATCATCATCATCATCATCATCATTAATGGTTAAAATCTCTCCACTATCACCCATTTATAACCTTGATATTAGAAAACAGCCTTTGGAATATGGGGAGGCAAGCGTAAGGTTGAGGGTCCGTCTATCCTAGATTATAGGTTAATTGGGTGCAAGGGAATGTTTCTATATAAGGTATCATATTATGGGTTGTATAAAAGTAAAAATTGTATTCAATTTTTTTTATAAGTATTATTAAAGTCATATTTTAAGGATTTAATGATATTTTCACTATGGTAGATCAAATAATAGAATCTAGTCATAACTAGGAAAAGATCACATGTTTTGGTTCCTTAATCCCCATGCAAAGGGGATATATTGAGTTTCCCAGGGTTGTAAATGATGTTCTTATTCTACACTCTTATAGTTGATTACTTTTCCACCATGAGTGGTGCACTTAGGTATGATGTTATTGGTTTATGAGATAATGGACCCTGCCCAGATATGGAAATTTATGAGTTTTTAACCCTCATACTATAAACTTAGGTTCATATGAAATGTGTGTGTTCTTATAATCATCTCTTGGAACCTAGAATTTTAGAAAAGGGGTTGTCCTATTTAAAGTGTCTGTAAAAATATAAACTATGTTCTCTTATTAGAGTCTTGGTGTTATTTGTTGAAATAGTGGGCCTATACCCAACTATTCAGTGATTTTGATTACCATATCATGTATACAGTTATCTATTCATGATGTCATCATACCATTATATTTTAGACTCTTCTGCATCCACTATTGAAATGGTAATGTCCAAATATTAATTGTCATATTGAAAGGTTATAGCAGTCCCCATTCCATAATGAGAACCTCTAGTACTATGACATTAATCTTATATATATGTTCAATGTTCAAGATACATCTTATTGATTGGACACAGT
This sequence comes from Viscum album, assembly GCA_963277665.1. NCBI lineage: Eukaryota > Viridiplantae > Streptophyta > Magnoliopsida > Santalales > Viscaceae > Viscum > Viscum album. The sequence goes on along the minus strand of OY728165.1, from coordinate 163,023,116 downwards.
ATATTTTTGGCCATCAGGTTCTGGGGGTTCATAAGAATTGAGACATCTTCTCATTAATTTTACACTTGGTGATCTCTAGTAGTGAGATCATGACAAATAACCATCTAATAGGAAATCTACATGACTTGGGTGTCATTGGACATTTCTATCTGCAAAAATGTGTAATGGTCTTATGACTTGAGATCATTACCATGTATGTCATTTGATTTCGAACGTAGATGCAGGACGAAAACCATGGAAATGAAGTCGTGGTGAGGCAGTTTGTGTTGGGTGTGTCATTGGGGGCATGACATTGGTTGAATGGTCAAGAAAGAATTTTTCACTTCTGAGTTATGGAAGTAATATATCTTAGGTCATGTTGATATGGATGAAAGTAGCTTTATAAGACCATGACCATGAGAGTCGAGGAAAAATTCGTCCATTTACATCAACAAACAATAATGCATCAAAAGGATGATGACATGAGAGTGCCCTCTTCTTTATTAGATTCTAGTGGTAAAGATATTATATTACACAGTGCATGTTCGTACATTGGTCATCGCTGCTGTGACAATAATTATCTATTCAGGGGCCATGATGGGTTGCTAGATCCCTCTTTTGGTCTGTGAATATTATTCACTATTGTCAAGATAAGGTCCTAGAGGGTCACACACAATAGTGTATTTATAAACATTCATATTCAGTTGAATAAGATTTTTGGACATGGTGGGCTCCATCGCTGGGGTCTGGGATTTGTCCAAGGTTAAATGATCACCAATTAAATAAATAAATTCATACTATTTGTGTTTATAATAATGAGTATTGAATTTATTTATTAAATTTATTTATAAGTTTTAGTAAATACTTTTAAAATACTAATTGATGAATATTAAATTATTCATAGTTCAATTAATATATATTGGAATGATGAGTTCATTTAATTACTCAATTATTATAAAATAATATATTTTAATATTTTACAAGTAAATGATAATAATATTTATAACTCATTTTAGTAGTCATAAAATGTTGTTGATAGTGCACTAAGTATTCGGGGTCGATGAGGCGATTACGGGTATTTTAATTAACCACATTAAATAAAAGAGGAGGGGCTTTTTCCAAGTACTATTCATGGGGATTCTCCCTCTTTTATTCTCTCCAGAAATCTATAGGGAGAATATATGGATCAATGGAGGTCATAAGGAGATATCACTTGGGTATCGCTAGTGAAGCGATGCGGTGATCATTGGAGCATCGAAGGCGTCATCGCAATTCTGCGCTAGCACCCAGATTATGACGAATAGCACCCATGAGGATTCCTTAAAGTGTGTGTGGAAGATCTAGAGGAGTTATAGTTCGGATTCTTCAATCAGTGATCACCAACAATGAGAAGACATAGTGAGTCTCTTCAGATCTAACCCAAGTAATTTTACAGTTTATTTAGTGCTTAAAATCCATCACGTGTGGTCCTCAATTAATATCGGGTTGTTGTGCACTGACGTCGACAAGTTTATATCAATCGTTAGTGGATTTATTTTTTAAATACCACCTTATGGGGATTCTGCTGCATGTCTGGTTCCAAAATAATTTAACTCATCCATCCTTGGTATTTAGTACATGTTAATATTTATATGTGATACTATGTGTATAAATTATATGTGGGCCAATATCTGATAAGTTTAGGTTTGAATAAAGAAAGGGGTGAGTTGTTTAAAATGACATCATCAATTTAAATAGTGTTATCTTACATACCTTTATTATTTCATTTACTCATCCACCCAAGAATGGTGATATTTTTTATGCTTGGTATGTGATCACTGAATCTGATATGGGTTGTAAAGGTTACATGTATCCTAATGCCATGTGATGTGGATGTGTTAAGGAAGTGTATGGGTGGTGAGATGTGTTTCCAACTAATAGATTCCTTACTTGTGATATATATAATGTTATTTATGTTATTGAGCATGAATTTGTTTTTTATTATTATTTAACAGAGAAATATTATGATTGACCATTAGATGGTAATATATGGGGAGTAGCTATAGTTTTTATAGGATGAGACCCTCAGGGCCAGGATAAGCTTGAGAAATCGGTATACAATCTGAGTAAAGAGGGCCAGCTACAGAAGATGGAAGGATTTGGGTTATTTCCTGATGATAATCTCCAAGATATATTAGTATGGTTGGTGTAGAAAATTGATGTAGGTGATCGGGGAGATGACCCAACCATGAATTACCTGATGTATGAGTTCTTTTACAATCATATACATTTATTTCTGAGAGAGGGCTGACTACCAGAAGAGGAAAATTTGGTTTAATTTTTCAAGATGATATTCAAACAAATCGAGACACCCCCAAGGTGGATGGTAATGTTTTCTATGAACATTTTCAAAGGATTGGAAAAGTTTTTATGGGTAATATATTTACATATATTTAAGAATGATCGGAACATATGAATCGATATTGGGACTAGGTTCATAGATCACTTCTTCCCATAGATGTTGAGGGAGGATCATGGCCAAGATTTCATGAATCAATAGTAGGGGTATAAATCTATCTTGGATTATACTAAGAGGTTTATGGACATATTTTTTTGTGAAGTTTATTTTAGGAATTGATATTTTTACGGTGAGGTGATTGGAGTATGGCTTGAGGAAATCAGCTGGGGTGAATGTTACCATCATAAAGTTGAACATTTCCTCCAAGGCGGTAAATAAAGAGTTGATAACTGAGGGGAATCTAAAATATAGGAACTGTTATAGGTGGGAGCTGAAATCATGTGATCCTGGAGGTGGTTATTCAAGTATATATAAGTGATTCTATGAGGATCCTCAGGTGGTTAGTCAATCTTGATATTCAAGAAGACCATCGAGGAGTGGGTCATTGATGTTGTGCTTCATGTGTGGGTAGTCAGGTCATGTTTGAACATACTGTAATAAGCCTACAATGTGGTGTCATCTATGTGGGAGTATGGGTCTCCTAGAGAGGCTATACTAATATACATCTCAGATTGATGGGAGTTAGTGATTAGGTCTGACTCATGGATATGAGGTAGAACCGGTAGTGGTACCTAGATCTTTTAGCTGAAATATTTCTACATGTGCAGGTCATGGAATGGAGAGTGATACCTAATAGTGGAGTTATTGGTTGGTATCATTTAAAAATCCATAAGGAGTAGTGGTTTCTAGAATTTTGGTTTCAGGCTCGGTTCATATTGTTGATCTGGCTGGGTCATAGAAGGCTATGGAGCTGACACTGGTTCGATGTATTCCATGATTATAGGTGTTTCTTTTGTTTTTTATGTGACTGATTTTGGTGCATGGGGTGAACATGTGGTAGAAAAATCTACAAGTTTTGGGTTTATATGTTGTAATAATATATGGTTTTTATTTTTGTAGATATTCGTTGGAAACCTGAATTTTATGGGAATGTATATATATATATATCTAATGTGGACTATCTTTTATAAATAGGTTGTGATTAGGGATAGTATGGGTGACATGTGGGCCATATATATGAATTAATCATTAATTGAGGTGTTGGAATGATTTTATGTCATATGAGGACATGTATATCTTTTGCATGGCCATAGGAACTATCATAATTTAGGATTGTGTTTATATGTGACCGAATAGGAAATTCCTAATGTAGGGACATCCAAAAGAAGAATTATCCTGATTTAATTGTTAGGGTAGTTTGGGGACATTCTATGAGATGGGTAAAATCAATATAATCTTCACATGGTACCACATATAATAGGTTTGTTATAACATAATGTGGGTATTTTATAACATCCATGTTTTTTTAATATCTTCAAAATTCCAAGGGATTTATATTTTAATTTAGTGAACATCCCAACCATGATTTTGACCATTAATAGTTAATCCTATGAGTTTTAACATCAAAATGTGTTGTTTCTATATTTGGATTAATGATCAATATGTGTTTTGAGAGTTATTTTTGGAAAATATTTTGTATTTGAAAACCAAAATATGATAGACATAACATTGGGTGAATGGTTGTCACCCAATTAGCGCTAATTGTGAAGCCCAATTATACTATAGTGTGGTTAGAAAAAACCCTAAGAGGTTTCAAACAAAAATTTTTAGGAAACTAAAAAACTATAAAGAGTTTCATATGATTCATATGGTTTGAAAACCAATTATCCTAGACATGTGAGATTGGGTTCTCTTGGGATACTGGCACCGCATAGATGGCGCACAATTAGCCAAATCAGGATTAACATTTAAAGTGGTAAAATGAAAAAACTCAGCCTCACCCCATTACAATTTATTATCCTCCATTATTGTCTCATTCATGTGAATTGTTTTTAGGTATCTCTTCTTTGTATTTTCTTTAGTCTTTGGCTTATATTCTTTATTCGGGCCCTAAATTAAGTGCCGTTTATAGCATTGGATGGATGGAGGTAAGGCTACTAGTCATCTTGCTTCCGTTATTATTTTATCTAATGATTTGGAATTCTTTTTCCTTCCTAGTTAATTTAACCAATTTCTTTGGTTTTTTATGATTCTTTATTTTTCTTGTTACAACTTGAATTACAAGTTGTTCTTCAGTGACTGTACATCTATGAGTATAAGGTTGGTGGGGCCAAGGTTTATCCTTGTTTATAAATGTTCGATAGGAGGTGTACGTAAATTAATGTTAGTGGATTGGTCTTATAGAGACCATTTTTATTATTGTTTTCTTTTAAAATTATTATTTTCGATTTTGTTGGGTTTTATCATGCATATTATGGCATGGTTGTCCCAATAACATCCTGTAACTTTGAGGGAATGGGATTTCGAATTGGTTTTTCATGATGTTACTGCTATTTAATGTTTTTTAAATTATGAATATGGATATGTGGGATCCATGGGAACCTTATGTGATTAGACCTAGATTCTTTGGTAGATGATGATCAATGGGATTGATGTGAAGAGGTTCAATAGATTGAGGTAGATGGTGATAACCCATTATATGGGTTGGGTGACGAGGTTTTTATGTGGTGATAGATGTTCAACAAATGGTGTGGATTAAGATGTTTGGGGATTTATCATCATAATTATTGGATGATGTGATACTATATTCTTGTGAATTCATGAAATTTTTTATTGATGTGGTGTTGGTCACTAGATGTTGGTGGAGGCCTCTATAGTATTTTTCATCTTGGGGATTGTTTTAACAATCAAATGTGGAGGAGGTTCTCATTGTAGAAATAAAAGGATGATGATGTGAGGAAATAAGATGGGTTGTGAGGATCACTATAGTGTTGAGGTTGATGGTCCAGGATAATATAATGATGGATATCTGCAAACCATCATACAATGTGTTGTTTAGCAGAAAATGATGTTTTAAGTGGAAGTCTAAGGGAATTGTGACTTATTAATTCGGCTTGCTTATGGGGAATCAATTTGACTTAAAATGGGAAATATTTTGAATGTTTGATATGTGGTGAAATGTGACATTAATATCGATGGGTGATTTAGGGTTCTTCGGTATGAGTGATAGTAGATATATCATTTTATTATATCATTTATCAAAGTTGATAAATGTTCTCTTGGGGATATTGAGCACAAGTGATGTAGGATAATTTATATGTGAGTTATGCCATTTATTCTAATATGTTTAAATGTAAATAAATATATAAGTAAGATAGGAAAAAATATGTGGCCTACTGAGTTCATACTCACACCCCACACGAGACCCTAGGGTACATGTAGACATTCCCTCTTTAGAGTCATGTACATTATCATACTCATGGGTTAGACCCTGGTGACTATGGATTCCCCATGAGTTCATGGGATATATAGAAGATGGACCAAGGGGCTATTCTACCTCGAGCTAGAGTTTCTTTTGTGATTTTTTGTATTCTCTTATTTGATTAATCTTTTAGAAAACTTGTATGTATTTTATTCTTATGAAATTATGTATATGTATACATTATATGATATGTATATCAAGTTATATTGGTCTTATAAATTTAATATTTCATATATTCTTACACTGTGTATTTATTTTGTGATTCTATTGTGCTGTTATGAAATCATTTGTTGTTGATTTTTTGTTGTTGTTGTTGTTGTTGTTGTTGTTGTTATTGTTTGGTTGTTGTTTTTGTTGTTTTTTTGTCATCAATATAGGGTATAGTCTCCCAACTATCACACAATTATACCCTCTATAATATTATAAATACATTAGAATACACAGATTTTCACCTAAGTCCCTTTAGCCATTCTTCCCAGAGAACATTTTAAGTGGATATTAGGTTAGGGTACTAAATATTATATCAGGAAAAAATGTGGAAGAAATTTGAAATAGAGTTCGGCTAGTTTCTAAGTTGTATTAATGGGTTGTTTTAAATATGGACAAATATTTCTGTTATGGTGGACCAGAGACTGAGATCTAGTTAGAACTGGGTAAATACATTCTGTTTGGGTTCTTTCATCCCAATTCATAGGGGATAGACTGATTTTCTAGGCTGGGAAATGATTCTATTATGTAGCACTATTACAGCATATGGATTTTCCACCTTGAGTGGTGCACTTGGGTGTGATTTTTTATGTTTATTAGACTATAATTCTTAGCACATTATGGAAAGGAAGGAAATTTGTGCATCATCCAAGGAACATAGTTTCACATTAAATGTATCTGGTCTTATGAAAATTGCCTGGAACCTATAATATGATGAAATTGGTTGCCTCTTATTTGTATCCTTAATAAGCTCAAAAATGTTTTCATTCTTATTTTCATGGTGAAAATATACTCATCTATCCTAGGTATATGGTTCCTAATAAAATTGAAATGTGATTTTATGTGTATATGGTACATATGGGACTGAATACGATAAAGGTAAGAATGAATAAATGAATGGTTTGAGCTATTTTGAGGGTCAAAACTAGCTATGTAGTGTTTTCCTACATAGCTTCATGGTGTAATTATACTCAGTCACCCTGGGATGTTGATATTTTGTATAATTTATATATGGTACATGACTTTGGTGTGGGTAAGTTAGAGATATGAAGTCAGATGACATGTTATATGGGTGTGGTAGGTAAGTGTAAGGGTGGTGAGAAGAGTGGCATGTTACATATTCTGGAATTTGTGATTTATATACTATTATAGTAGTTATTTACAATGGATTATAGTTATCAATGAGATTCCACATAGAAAAATTCTAGTTGAGCATCAGGAAGTAAGATATGGGTGCCTCCTGAGAATGTATAAGATGATGCCCATGATATTCTAGATGAGCATGATCCATAGGCAGGGGATCCGTTGTAGGTGGTTAATTTACTAATGATGTAAATTTTTAGGAAATTACTAGATGATTAGCTCGAGGATATCTTGGTATGGATGGTGTAGAATACTGATAAGGGAGCTCTTGGTGCTAAACCATCCATAAAATATTTTACCCACAATATCTAGTCCCAAAACCCAACTTTATTTGAGAGAACAGGTAGATAACATGAAACATAAAAGAGGATAAAATATATGAAAATGATATTCAATCAGATTGATACACCCATGTGGAGAAGGGTGAAGTTACTTTTGTACATTCTTATAGTATCGGGAAAATTCTTGTGAAACATAAGGGTGCTTGTATGTATGAATGAGGTGATAATCATTAACCACATCAAGTATAGGATCTTTGATCACATCTTTGAAAATACATTGAGGGTGTATTGACCTTTTGAGTTCATGAACCTATAATTGGGGATACATCCATATTTGATTACTCTGGGAGGTTTACATACCTTTTCCATTTTTAAATTTCTATGTATGTATAATTCATTACTAGGGTGAGGTGATCATAGGATGACTTGAGGGATTATATATGGTTGTATGTGAACATATCCAGGTTGACCTTGTTCTTGTAGGAGGTAAATCATGTGTTGATCATTGAGGAGAATCTAACATACATTACTTATTTTAGAAGAGTGATGGAATCAAGTTATTTTTGAAGTAGTTCTTCAGTTAGCGAAAAATGAATCCATGTGGATCCACAATAGGGTAACTAGTCTATATATTCTTGTAAAACACTAATTATTGGGTCACATATGGTGTGGTACCAATGTGGTTAGTTAGTTCATGTTTACTCCTATTGAGCAAGGGTTGTTTTCAATAGTACATAATTATATATAGCGGAGAATTTTTAGAACAATACTCTTTCTCTTTAGGATGATTTTGATGCTCACAAATATCCTTATTTTTTATTCCAATAATTTTACTTTGATTATATTTCATGAATTAAATATCATTTATTTCCTTATTTTTAGATAATATTAATGCGTTTAATTCACATGGAATATTTAGAAAAGTATTGATAAATCCATTTTAGCTTGTTTTGGAAACACTTTTCATGCTCTACATGTTTTGAAATTACTTGAGCGTGTTCTGAAAACACAGTTCAGACCCTATGCTGAAGAGCATAGTGTATGGATGGAATATATTATTTACATTACCGGTTATCCAAAAAGTATGGTTAAGCAACCATAAGTTATCAGAAAAGTATGGTTAAACAACCATACGTTATCTAAAAGAGTATTATTAAGCAACCATACGTTATCAAAAAAGTATGAAAGAATGATCCTTGCTTTTGGAAAGAACCTTACATTTGGAAGGATACTATCTTTTGGAAGAAGAATCCTAAATTTGGAAGGAACCTTAAATTTGGGAAAACAAAAAAGTATGGAATATATGCGTATGGAATGTTATGTTTGTTTCTTAAAAGTTTGGTTCATCAACCTTACTTCTGTGAACAACTATATATTTGAGAGTTGAAGAGAAAAGTATGTTTCATCAACCTTACTTTTGTGAATGGTCAACCATACATTTAGAAGCTGAGAAAAGTCTGGATAATTAACCTTACTTTTGAGATCAACATTACTTTGTGAACCATACATTCATAGATTTTATGTTATGAATTCAACCCTACATTTGGCGTCAGATATTGAAATTACGACTTTAATAAATAAACGGTATTTATGCAGATTAATAGGATGATTTCAAGCCAGATTAAAATCCAGAATTGGAAATGTGTCTTTGACTAATTCAAAACGTTTATTTATGATTCATAGGATTATTTTAAGTGGATATTTTTATGATGAATTTTTATGGGAGTTACAACTGCTCTTTTATTCAAAACTTTGAATATTGTGATTCACAAGTAGATATTGTGGGTCTAAATTTTAAAAGGAGAATGGTCTTATTTATTTTATATATACTTGTATTATTTTTTATTTCATATATAGAAGTGAATTTTCAAAAATATATATCATGCTCTTGAGTTTTTCACTGCTGCAATTTATAGAGACAATTTAGACTTACAGTTCTGCTGTTACAAAGAATGACAAAGCTCTGTTTTCTAATAAAGAATAAACATGATTGAAGATTCCCCAATTCTACATTGAAAATCTTTTGTGGATTGACTATTTGATTAATGTTGTGAAATATATTTCAAGAACTAATGCAACCGGTTCAGCACAGAACTAATTTTAACCGAAGAACATATTTTCTAAAGATGATGATCATTCTACATTCAATTTCATGTTGTTTCAATTGTAAAGAACAACTGGAAATTATTTCAAAGAAAAAATACTCTTTTACTTTTAGTAAACATCTTCTCATACTATGTTGCGTATTTGGTTCTGTGTATGACCTAAAAGGATCTGTAAAACCATAAACATATAAAGGTGTCAAATTCCTATACTCAGTTTTGGAACAGTCTATTGATAAGAGAACCAGATAGTGATAATTACCAATCTCATGGAGTAGAGCATTAGTGGAGTGGACTAGGGGAATTTCATTCCCCGAACCACTATAAATCATTTGTTCTTTACTATTTATTTTCTACTTCTTAATCATTCTGAAAATGTTGAAAGGATAGATCACTATATTGGGAAGAAATTGTAAAAGATACAATTCACCCCGCTATGTATATTTGGTATAACTTGGTCTATCAATTGGTATCACAAAAAGAGCTTTTTTCAAAGATATTACAAGATTAAATTTTTCATATTATACAGAGCACAATGGATGATACAAGAGAGGGTATGTAAATAGGTCAAGCTCCCAATGTCAATGATGAAAATCATGGATGCTGGAAATCAAGGATGATCATTTACTTAAGGAACCATGGATATAAAGTCTACTCGAAAATTCAAACTCCATATGTGATTATAGAGAAACCTGAAAAATGGCATGCTGATAACGATGAAGAGTATGAAACAAACTCAAAATCCATGAATGATATCATCTATGGTCATGGACCAGATGAATTCAACAGAGTATCTCAGTGCCTGAAAACGTATGAAATGTGGAATTCTATTGCAGTTTCTTGTGAAAGAACCAAAAATTTCAGACAGATGAGGTATGCAACTATTATAATAAACATCGATACATTTAGGATGTTTTACGAACAAAGCATCACCCCGATGAATGGAAGGTTGAAAGAAATTTTCAACAACATCACTGATTTAGGAGATCTGGTTAAACAAGTTGATCAAGATCTGCAAGTACTAAGAGTCCTACCACCAAGATGGAATGGAATTTCTGTTGTTATCATACAATCTGCACCTATATCATATTTAACTGTGAGAGAGTTAATTTTAACTCTAATGATGTATGAGGATGAGATGTCGGATAAAGCAAATGAGCATAAGGTTCAAATAAAGAGAGAATATATTTCTTTAAAGGTGTCATCTTAATGAAAAAGAAGAAATCCTAGGAAAAAGGAAATATAGGAGAAATAAAAAATTTCAAATTCAACCAATTCAGATATAGAAGTAGATCAGATATCTAGAAATATCAGTAAATTTTATAGAATAAAAAAAGGTTTTAGAAAGACTTTTAAAAAGGATGAGAAAAAAGTCATATTTTATGAGTGAAAAATCTCGGTCATATCAGACCTGTCTGTCCACAATTAAATGAAGACAAGAAGAATAAATTCATTAAGATAAATGATTATGATAAAAAAGAGAGTAATGAAATGAAAGCTGCTTGGACTGTATTTTAAGACTCCATCATCTCATTAGTGTCTAATTTAGAAAAAGGGGACTCAAACCTAAAATCCAATATGTTCTTTATGGAAAAAACTGATGATGTACAATCCTATTACTCATCTGACTCTAATTCAAGATGCTCAAATGCTCAACTTGCTGCTAATTGCGATATTATTGAAAATAAATATGATTCATTATTCAAGAAACACACATCTTTAATGAATATTCATAATGTTGTTTTCGGGGGGAGAGAGATACTCTTCTAAATAAACATCATGAATTATAGGAAAATTATAAATAAATTAACACCAAATATATAGATAATGAAACTAAAATAAAATCTATTCAAACAGAAGAGGAAACATAAAAAAGTGCAACTATTATTTTCACAAAAGAAGAAAATACACTAAATGAAATACTTGGAAAGAATGTGATTGAAAAGAAAAGATATGGAATATGATGTAAAGGTGAGAAACCAAAACTGTATAATAACTATTTTGTCCAATGTATAAAAGGTAATATTTGCAACTACTGTGGAATAAAATGTCACATATCTAAAAACTATTATTTAATGCAACCAAAAAAATGGCACTAAGAAATCTTTTTCAAAAGTAGTTTATATGATTCTATTAATTATAGAAAAACAAAGCAAGTATTGATTCTTAGGTCTTTTCTTGTGAAAAATACTAGACCTAATAGAATATTGGTAGCAAAAAAATCCTTGTTTAATAGAAATTACAAGATGAAGGTCCTAGAATCCAAACTTAAATATGGTATATAAACCGAGGCTTCTCTAGGAATATGAGTGGAAACTCCTCAAATTTTAGAACGTTAACTCAAAAGGATGGTTATCTAGTCACATTTTTTGATAATTCCAAAGGAAATATTATTAGCATTTGAAATATTGGAGATCCAGAAGCTATCTCAATCAATAAAGTACTGTATGTACAATGAGTGAAACAAAACCTGATAAGTATCTCTCAACTCTATGATGATGGTTTTCTAGTTGATTTTTCTAACAATTGTTGTTATATTTTCAAAGATAAATTTCTTAAATTTAGAGCACCAAGAACTAATAATGTTTATACTCTGGATATAAATTCCTTGTCTAAACCAAATTAAAATTAATAACTACAAAGATAAATGAATAGTGGGTCTGGCATAGGAGACATGGATATTGCAATATATATTCTTTACATACGTTATCTAAGAAACAATTATTTTCTAATTTTCCTAGTGTCAAATTTGAAAGTGATATATTCTGTGATGCATGTCAACATGGAAAGAATCAAAAATCATACTTAAAATATATTAACAAAATTCCTACATCTAAACCTCTAGAACCTATATATATAGATCATTTTGGACCTTCAAGGGTAGAAAAATTTACTAGTAAATTATATCTGTATGTTTTAGTTGATAACTATTCTATATTTATATGGATTTATTTTCTAAAATATAAAAATGAAACGTTTTCTATATTTGAACAATTTTACACAGCTATTCAAAATGAAAAAGGTTTTAAAATAATTTCATTAAGAAGTGATCGTGGTAGAGAATTTGAGAATTTGGTATTTAATTCCTTTTGCTTAAATATGGGTATTAAACAAAACTTATCTACACTAAGAACACCTCAAGAAAATTTAATAGTTGAGAGAATAAATAAAACTATTCAAGAAAAGTCAAGGACTATGCTAAATGAATACAGTCTTCCTACATATTTCTGGGCAGAAGCTGTAATCACATCCTGTCATATAATGAATAAAGTTTTAATCAGACCTATTTTCAGAATGACACCCTATTAACTCTGGGATAACAAAAAACCTAATGTAAAATACATTAAAGTTTTTAGATTTTAGGTTTACATCTTAAACACCAAGGACAATCTTGTTATGTTTTATCCAAAATCTAAGGAAGATATTTTTTAATGATATTCTACAACTTCCAAATCTTATAGTGTTTCTAATAAAAAGACAAGGATTGTTGAAGAATCAGTTCATGTGAAATTTGATGAATCTAATCCCTTTGAGAAAAAGAAGGAAAAAATTGATGAATCCGACTCTAATGACAACATGAGACTTGAATACTTTAAAGATGATTTTGAAAAAGATATAAATAAAATTCAGCCCATTTCATAAGGACATGACATTGAAGAACCTAACACTATACTACCTAAAAAGTCTAGAAACCTAAAGAAAAAACCATTTTACAATGTTATAGAAGACCTAGACATAGGAATAAAAACATGAAAAAATATAGGATGTCTTATTGAATTATCTGTATTTATATTCCAATTAGAACTTAAGAGATTTGAAGAATCCTTAGTTGATTAAATTTGGATGATAGCAATGCAAGAATAACTAAACCCATTCAAGATAATGATGTTTATAATTTTGTTGAAAGACCTTAGAACCATCCATTTATAGGAACTAAATGGGTATTTAAAAATAACCAAGATGATCAAAGAAGAATAACTATAAATAAATAATGACTAGTAGATAAAGGTTATAATTAAGAAGAAGTTAAAGACTATGATGAGACCTTTTCACCTTTTGCTAGAATAAAATCCTTTAGGATCCTTTTAGCCTATATGTCTCATATGAAGATTAAATTATTTCAAATGGATGTTAAGTATTCCTTTTTATATGGTTATTTATTGGAGGATGATTATGTTGAGAAACCTCTTTGTTTGGAAAATTCTCAAAAACCAGATTCTATTTTTAAACATACTAAAGCTCATTATGGCCATAAACAAGCACCTAGAGCTTCGTATGAAATATTAAAATCTTTTCTTTTAAAAATTTATTTTAGTGTTTGAATGGTATATCCAACAATATTTAAAAAAACCAAAGATTCTAATGTTTTATTAATTCAAATTTATGTTGATTATGTAGTTTTTGGATCAAAAAATTACAAACATTGTCATGATTTTTCAAATTTAATACAAAAGGAATTTGGAATGAGCATGATGGGATAAATAAATATTTTTAGGTCTTCTAATTTTTGAAAAATATTTTAAAAATGTTTTAAATCAATGAAAATACATTACTTATTTACTAATGAGATTTGGACTTGAAAAAATCAAGACATACACAACTTCTATGTGTACTAATATAAAACATGATTTAGATAAAACTAGAAAATCACTTCACAACAAGTTATATAGAGGAATGATTGGTAGTTTATTATATCCTACTACTAGTAGGCCAGATATAATGTATTTAGTATGTCTCTATGCTATATTTCAATATGATACAAAATAATCTCACTTAAGTGATGTCAAAATAATTTTTCATTATTTAAAGGGAACTATTTTTCAGTCTCTTCTCGATCCAAAAACATCTGATTTTAATTTATTTTCATATTCAGATGAATTCTTTGGAAGTTGTATATTAGATTGAAAATCACCTTAGGAACTTGTCACTTTTTTGGAAAATACTTTATGTCGTGGTATAGTAAGAAACACCATCTAGTTTCCATATCAACAACCGAGGTAGAATATGTATCTGTAGTCAGTTGATATGCACACATTTTGTGGATGAAAAACACTCTTAAGGACTTTGGACTAAATTTTAATTATACACATATTTTATGTGACAATATAAGTGCTATAAATATTTCATAAAATTCTATTAATCATTCTAGGACAAAGCATATTGATATCAGACATCACTTTATAAGAGACCATGTTCATAGAAAGGATATAATCATAATATTTATCAACACTAAAATTAAATTAGATGATATATTTACTAAACCAATTCCCACTGAAATTTTTTATTTTATTAAGGGGGGTTAATTTTATTTATTTTTAAATAAATTTTTTATTCTTATTTTATTTGTTTTTATTATTAGTTTTTTTAGAATAATTTAAAATTTTCATTGGTTCTATTTTAATCTTTTTTTGTGTATGTTTTTTTTAAATTGTAATAATTACTATGTGAATAATTAAATGGGAATCAAGGATGTTAGAAACTATTTCCCATTCCAAAACCATTCATTATCTAAACACCCTTTTGAAATATCGAAACATTTTACGGCTCTTCTCCACCCACACCAGAACCTTTGATTCCATAACCTTTCAAATCTTCAGAGATCTACATCAGAAATGGAAAAGACCAAGAGTATAGATGAGCCAGAGACCAACACTGTTAAGCATCAGTGCACAGTAGGAAAATAATTCTGCAAGGAAATGTAATTGATTTAGAAGGGCTATATCAGATATGCATGATGTTACAACAAACCCTAGCATTTCCCAACCTGGAACAAACATTTAATTGAGATAATATGGAGTTTATATATGAGGTATAACTTCTTCATTTATTTATATCTTTTTACTTTATCCTTGGTAATGAGAAAGATACTATGATAGCAAAGGCCGAGGATAGACTTTTCTATTTCCTCTATGTAAATTGCTCAAATTCTTAACAGCCCTCCTGATGGATTATTTAAATTTTATTTGAAGAATATAGGTGATATTGTATATAATTCATATGATATTATGTGATTTTTGTTTGGATCATCAAATGAAAGGATGATTCTAGTGAAATATCTGAAGCTAGATCAAAAGATTTTAGTTAAGTTTGTGCAAATAGGGATTGAACCTCATATGTCAGAAGTGAAGAAATTTTTTTAACCAGACATGTACATCATGTTTCTTTTGATGATTGATATCAAGTTAAACTTTTTGAGATATATGGTGAGATATATCAGTTATTACTACCAACCAGAAGTGAGAATGAACTTCTATCCCTTTGGAAGATTCATTTGAAAGATTTTGTTTAAGAAATATATGATAAGGCTGGTGGATGATCGAGTGAGATTCCACAATAGCAACATGTTCAATGTAGGAAAATTGAGAATTATTGGTTATTTCTGGGGCACATTCAAAGGAATTCGTATGCCTCTTAGAGTAGTGGAAGATGAAGCGAGTGCTCAAGCACAACCTACAAAGTCAAAAAAAGGACAAGATGAATCAAGATTAAGTAGAGTTTTATGGAGAATCATATTTGAAACTGTTGATATACCTATAGATGAGGAAAGTCAAGAAAGACTTCAGTGAAAAAGGAATAGAGTGTCTCAAGCTGGAGAGGAGCCTACTCAGACAAATGTAAATGAAACTGGACCGCTTCTGAGCTACAGATTTATTAGAGAATCTGCAGTACAAGACATTGAACAATAAAAAATTTCTAATATTGAGGTGACTCCTCATGTGGAACAAAAAAAATTTCCTGAGGCACAGGTTGAAGAAAAAATATAGATAGAGGCTGTAGTAGTACCTAGTGAAATTGAATTGGATAAAACATCAGTTGATCAAGAAGAAAAAATATTATATAATCAATTCATGGAGGAAGTAAATGATGATGTATTTCGTAATAAGAAACCTCATAAAGGTGTTGAAATTCAAAAAGAAAATTTAACTAAAGTTCAAACTGAAGTATTAAATAAATATTTTTCTATGGATGAGTCAAGGAAGGACTTTGTGGAAAACCCTGTACAGTGAGGGGATGAAGAGAAATCAGATTCTGATCACTTACCCTTAGTACTGTTACATCATAATGATGATGAAATAGATAATCAAACATAGGGTGCCTCTAATTCTGTGAGTGAAGAAGTGGAATAAATATATTGAAAGATGATAATAGTTGGATCTGAGAATGATTCTATAAGAATATCTTTGGAAAAGAAAAAAAATGAAATTTCAATGACTGAAAGAAAGTATTGTTTCCAAAATATAAGTTGAAATTTTTAAGAATGAAATATTAGTTGAAGTCACTAAGATGATGTTTGAGTTGGTAATGAAGTCTAATTTAAAATAATTTAAATCATTCATGGAGTAACAATTTACATCTGTCAGGACCAGTGAAGCTAGTACATTAGGTACTTCACCTGATCTGATATGGAGATTCCATGATATTACTGTAGTAATGAGCAAAATGAATGACAAGTTTCAAGACCTAAAATGCAATAGTGCTCCTTTGATAGTGTTATTGGACAATCAGATGTTTTTGGTAGACCAGTTGACTTCCAGGGAACATGGTAATAGAACATTGGTGAATCAGTTCACAAACAGTTTAACTCTTTTTATGGACAAGAAAGAGAGGCATCATTAGTCATTTAGTGTCAATCTGATTGAATAACTTCATCTAACTCATGAAAATAGAGATCTCATAATCCTATTTGGAGATTGATTGATGAGCATATTAGGAACTCCGTTAACAAAGATTGGGGCTATAATTGAGAGTAGATGAAACCTACCCTCAAACCAACCCTGATTCTTATTGTTGTAGTTACTATATTTTTACAATATTTTCAATGAAGTTGATTTTATTTAATATTTTTGTGTTATTTATTTGTTTTACTTTCTATGTTAGAAATTTTCATAATCCGGATTCAAATATTGATATACAGTTAATAATAGCATTTTCTTAGTTCAGTGCTACATTGAAATGTGTTATATCTTATTCAACATTATCTTTTGATATCACAAAAATGAGGAGATATTTAGATAAACACAACATTTTATTTTATTGTTCTATAAAGTTAAATTTATTTTCATTCACAAAAAGGGAAAATTAAATTTTTATTTTTATCTTTTCAATCTTTTTACTCAGGGGGAGAAATTATTTAAAATATTAAGATGTTATTTTGGGGGGAAATTATAATCAATTTTTTACTTTAAACTTTTAAATCTTTTATGGGGGGATATTTCTTTATCTTTTCAAAATTCTAAACTAAATTTAATTAATTTTTATGTTAATTTCACTGCTTATTTTATGGGTTTTTATCATGAAAAATGGGGAGAATTTTATCATGTTTTGTTTTCAATAATACATAATTTTATATGGGGGAGATTATTGATAAAAATACTCTATCTCTTTATGATGATTTTGATGCTCACAAATATCCTTATTTTTTATTCTAGTAATTTTACTTTGAGTTTATTTCAGGAAATTAATATTATTTATTTCTCTATTTTGATATAATATTAAAGCATTTAATTCTCATAGAATATTTGTAAAAAGTATTCAGAAATCATTTTTAGCGTGTTCTGAAAACACTATTCATACTCTACATGTTCAGAAATTACTTGAGCGTGTTCTGGAAACACTGTTTATACCCTATGTTGAAGAGCAGTGCATAATGATGGAATATTTTGTTCACTTTATAGGTTATCAGAAAAGTATGGTTAATCAACCATACGTTATCAAAAAAATATGGCTAAGAAACCATACATTATTAGAAAAGTATGATTAGGCAACCATATTTTATCAGAAAATTATGAAATATGGAACCTTACTTTTGAAAGGAACCTTACTCTTGGAAGGAACATTACTTTTGGAAGAAGAACCCTACATTTGGAAGTAACCTTACATTTGATAAAATGGAAAATAATGGAAGAAGATTATTATGTGAGTATGGAACATTGAGTTTATTTCTTAAAAGTATGGTTCATCAAACTTACTTTTGTGAACAACCATACGTTTAAGAGTTGAAGAGAAAAGTATAGATCATCAAATTTACTTTTGTGAATGATCAACCTTATGTTTGGAAGGTGAGAAAAGTATAGATCATTTACCTTACATTTCAGATCAACCTTACATTTTGAGCCTTATGTTCAGAGATTGTATGTTATGTAGGTCAACCCTACATTTGGAATATCATATTTAAATTACGAAATTAATAAATAAACGATTTTATGTAGATTATTAGGCTGATTTCAAGCCAAATTAAAATCCCTAATCATAAACATTTTTTTGACTAATTAAAAGAAATTTTTTATGATTTAGAGGATAGTTTTAAGAGGATATATTCATGTGGAATTTTCAGGGGTGTTATGACTGTTTTGTTATTAAAAAATTTTAATATAGAAATTCTAAAGGTGATTTTTTTTGGATCTATATTTTAAAAGGAGAATTCTCATCTTTATTCTATATATACCTAAATTATGTTTTATTGCATATATATAGGCAAATGATCGAAAATATATATCACGATATTGTTTTTTTTACTCCTAAAATTTATAGAGACAATTGAAACCTAAGGCTCTGATGTTACGAAGAACGGCAAAGATTTATTTTATGAAGAAGAAACACGATTGAAGATTCAACAACTCTAAATCAAATATCTTTTGTGGATAGACTATTTATTAAAGATGGAAATTATATTTCAATATTTACTGCAACTGGATCAGCTCAAAACTACTACTAACCGAAGAACATATTTTCTGAAGACGATGATCATTCTACTATTAATTTTGTGTTGTTGCAATTTTGAAGAAGAACTGGAAATTATTTCAATGAACAAACACTCTTTTACTTTGGGTAACCAAATTCTCATACTAATATGTGTGTTTGGTTCTGTGTATAAACTAGAAGCCTCTGTTTATCCTTAAATGTGTATAGGGGTCAACTGGCTATACTTAGTTGAAGAACAGTCAGTTGATAATAGGACCAGATAGTGAAAAACAGCATGCTCGTGGAGTAGAGCACTGGTGGAGTGGACTAGGGCTATTATGTTCCCCAAACCATTATACATCGTGTGTTCTTTGCTATTTATTTTCTATAGCTTAATCATTCTGTTAATGTTTATAGGACATATCATGATCTTGCAATGAAATTTTAAAATACACAATTCACCCCCCTCTTGTGTATATTAGGTATAACTCGATCCAATAACAAACATTGCGATCAACATCCAAATTAGTTTTTGGTGTGTGGGGAGATGGGATGACTATAGAGGTTATTCTGAAATACATCTCATGTATCTAGGATTCTAGGACAAGTTCAGACTCTAGGATCTGAGTTAAGACTGGGTGTTGTACCAGGATCTGGTAGCTGATATACTACTACAGATGTTGGTCATGGTAGGGAGAGAGGGACCTAAGAGTGGTGCTATTGGCCTGTAGAAGGTGAGAAAGAATATGGAGAAATAGAATCTGGTATCCATTCTTCGGGAAAAGTGCATGTAGTTGATCCTGCTGGGTGAGAGCAGGTCAAAGATCCAACAACTGTTAAGGGTACCCCATGATTATAAGAATTTATTTATGTATACATGAATTATTTTACTGCATGAGGTTCATATGTGACATCTGAATCAACCATGTGTAGGTTGATATATTGGAATCATATATAGTGTTTACTTTGTATGATATGAATATGTAAATGGACTTTTATGGGTAGGATTATTTAAATGATGTGGAATCTATTTTTGGAATCAGTTGTGATGCGGGACAGTATGGGAATCAAGTATAGTGTTACATTGAATTGAGCATATGATGAGGTGCAGGAATGATATATTCCATATGGAGACAAGTATATTTTGAGGATGGATGTAAGAACTATATAAATGTTCAATTAGGATGGTAAGTGAGAAGGTAGTAAATTTCAAAGGGGGGGGGGAGCACCATAAGAGGAATCAACCTAAGTTAATGAACTAGGTAGTCCTGGGTAACATTATAATATTGGTATGTTCAGTACCGTCTCTTTGTGAGACCCAATATCTTGGGGATAGCCATTCATAAGGTGGGGGTAGTTGTAATTTCCATGTTTTTTGAGTGGGATGATATTCTAAGGGAATTTTAATTTTCATTTAGTGAACATAACAACTTTCATTTTTACATTTAATAGAAAATTCGGAGAGTTTGAAAACATTATGTGAGATGTTATGGGGACTAGTTCTTGTTATGTGTCTCAAGAGTTATGTTTGGTTTTGAAGCATCAGTATTCAAAATCCAAAATCCATGAGACACATCACTGGGTTCTTGGTTAGAGAATAGTTAGTGCTAACCATGTAGCCCAAACCATACTTCCCAATTAAACTAGAGAATGGTTAGAACAAACAATGCAAGTTCTCCAGTAAAATGTTCAATGAACATGCAGAAAAATATAAAGGGGAGCACATGCAATAAATTTTTTGACAAACCATGCACCTAGACATGTGAGGTGGGGTTCCGTTTGGATTGTGAAATCTTGAGATTAGTCCATATTTAGAAAAAATGTAAAGCCTAACCATGCACCTCATTTAAAGGGGTGAAATTAACAAACTACCCCTCCCTCCATTGTAATTTATTCTCTTCCGTTATTCTATCTGACACATGGATAAAAGTGGGGGATCACTCCTTTGGATTTCCTTTAAGATTTGAACTAACATCACCAATTATTATTCTAATCTAGTACTTACTATCACATTGGATAACCATAGATACGGTTACTAGTACTCTTTCTTCATTTATTCTTTTATCTATATATTTGGAATTATATTTCAATATAATATAATTAACCATATTTCAGCTCTTTTGTTTGATTCATCACTTTCTATATATACAAAACAAATTATAGGCCCTTCAATGAGAGTTAATGTCTATTAATATAAGTTAGTCTATTCCAATAGTTCTCCTCCTTTATATGAATTATGTAGGATGCATAATTAAATACGTATTATTGGGGTGGTCCAAGTGTGACTTTTTTAATAAATTATTTCTTTCACTATTATTGATGTGATATTTCCTTTGGTTGTATCATGGATATTATTGTATGGTTGAGTCAGTAAGGGAATGGTATTATGAGGGAATTGGTTTTTGAATATGTTTGGAACAATGTGATAGTTGTTTTATTTTATATAAATTGTATTGATGGTTATATGAGTTACATGGGAAAATGATGGTCTTAGATAGATAATATATGGGTGATGTCGATCACCAAGAATGGGGAAATGAGGTTTGTTAGGTTCGGTGGATAGGGATGTCCCATTCAATAGGTTGGGTGATGAGGTTTTCATGTGGTCAAGAAAGTCTATAGGATGGTGTGTCTTAGGATGGTTGGGGATTTCTACTCACCATTGACGGATGATGTGCTATTAAGTTCCTGTTCATGTATGAAAGGACTCATTGAAGTGGTTTTAACCACTCAATATGGGTGAAATCATCTTTAGTATTTGTCTCTTAGCGGATAGTGTTAAGAATTGGTTATGCAGGAGTTTCCCACCATATAAATCAATGGTTAATGGAGTGGGACTATCAAATTGGGGATGAGGCTCTCCATGTTATTGACGATAATGGGATAAGATGATGGAGGGATACATATCTTCATTCCTTGAGACATCTGGTTTCTAATATGATGTTGATGGTTTATGTGAATGTATAAATGGATTATGAATTATTAATTGGGCATTCTGGAGAGGCATTCGTTTGACTTGACATGTGATTTATGTATAATGGTTGGATTGTGATTTCATGTGACATGTAAATGGATGTGAGTCTCGTGGTTATACAGTATGAGTGACAATAGATAAATTGATTCATTCCTCCATTGGTTGAATCTTGTAAATTATCTCTTATGGATATTGAGCAAAGTTAAACTGGTTTAATTTATGTATAAGTTAGTTTAATTTATGTACGTATGCATAAAATAAAAACAAATATGGATTTTTGATTTGTACCCATTTTGGTGGCCAACTGATTTCATACTGACACCTTACACATGCCCCTTGAGATGAATACAAACATTATGGACGTGATATAATCTAATGGATTAAGTAATTCAGTTAAACCTTATTAAGCATGAATTCACTACGAGTGCATGGGATGGATGGAAATGGAATCATGGAATATTCTCTAATGATCTATAGTTTCCTTGATAATTTTGTGTATATACTTATGTGATTAAGATTTTGGAAATCTTACATGTATTTAATTTTTATTATTATCTTTGCATATATATATTATCTGATATACATATGGTCATGTTGGGATTATTATTATCATTGTTCGTATATACTTCCAATTGGTTTTGATTTCATACTTTTGTAGCGCTATTATTAATGTGTTTGTTATTATTATTATTTTCACAATATGGTATAGCCACCCTAATATCAACCAATTAGTCACTCACTGTTAGTCTGTAGCCTTTTTCGTACAAATTCTTGCACAAAATCATTTGTGTCCCTCTAGCTCAGAGCAGTGGTTATGTGGATCATAGGTCGGGGTGCTACAACTAATTTCAATTAATATAGTAAAATTATATGATGTTATATTTACAGGGTTTATGTATCTTCAATATATAATTCTCTAGAGATTAAGATACTATATCACCTTGCCTTTCTTATATACTAATGTCTACAAATAGAATTATCATAATGATAGAGGTTGTATTTTATTTAGAAATAAATCTTTAGATGTAATAGTGGATGTGATTAATAGGTTATTTATGCCATATTTTCTTTTATAGGATGGAAAAAATCTAAATGTGACGAGTATTTAATATATTTGGTTCCTTCTGAAAATGAAAAAAATATAAAAGTAATTTTTTAATCATTAGAATTTCATTGGATTAATTGGTACATATGTTTTCTAAATGACCTCTTTATGTTGTATCATACTATACCACAAAAAATTGAAAAGAAAATATTTTATAAATGATATTATTATAAATACCTATTCATTAGACTATATAATTGAGAAACAATCTTCTTCAATAAGCCTTGAATGAAAAATTTTCTTTTCTTGTGATTTTGGAGTAGTTGTGATATCACTATAAATTTAAGGTTTTATATAATGAAATCTAAAAAATGTATCATGTATTTATTAAAAAATAATTTCATCCTAATGTCTTAAATATTTTCATATTTTTATAAATCATTATAAAACTCTATATGAAGTTAAGATAAATGAATCAAATTATAGGAATTAAATCAATGATTTTGAGATAAAAAATGGATAAGGTTCATTGAACCATTCTCTTTTTATGTGTTATTAGTTTTTATTTTTACCAATTTATAATATTATTATTAATCAATCAATTTATGACATAAAATAAATTCATTTCAAGTATTAAAAAATTAAAAATATGATAATAATGTCATAATTAAATTAATCTGATCTACAGATTGTGTTTATTATTTGAGATAAGTTCGATTATCGAAAAATTATCTTTAATATTTGAATGCTAAAACTCGAAATTAAGGATAAATAGATTACATAATTTGGTTATATATAACCATAAAAATATAATGGCATATATATTTGAAATTATCAATTTTCATTTTGGAGATATTTTACAGATATTTATTAAGGCTAAATTTCATGAAAGTGATAATGAAATTAATCCATTTATAATCTTTTTCAAAGTGACATATTTTTTGGTTATGAAGAAAAAAGTATAAAAAGACCATGAATGGGATGATCCAAATAATTTATTAAAATTTATATAATACATAATCATTTTTAATTACAACTTTAATATAAATTTTCATGACATTTACAGTTGATTAATGGCTCAAAACATATATTTATGTGGTCTTTATGAAGTGAAAAGGTATATTTTAATATTTGAAAATATTTGGAGACACACTCTATATATATATATATAACCATCATAAAAAATATTTAATGTTTGAGGTGGTTTCCAATAAAAAAATTTATTGGAGAATGGTGGAGTTACATAGTATTTTCAATAATTACTTAAGAGATATATAGAGGTCCTTGAGTCCATTATCTCTTACGCTCACAGAGTGTGACATTAATCTCATGAAACAATAAAATAAACCAAATTTGATGATGAGCCGTGTGCTTAAATTTCCATGTGGAGAAGTGAATATAAATTTTTATTCCATGTAACATAATCCATGTCATGAAAGATTGGACAGTCCAAAGAATCCCACATGGAGAAAAATATTATGTCATATCAGGCATGCAATTGGGAATGTTGGGGTTTCCATGTGTTTCATATGATTGAAATATAACATATATGAATCATTGGGGAATGTATGGGACCCAATTTTAAACCAAAAAACGTGTTGGACTCCTTTCAACCTATTATATATTATAGAACCCTATTGGGGAAGTTTTTGTAATGTTTTGTTGTTAAATTTGGTTAATTGTTTAATAAAAGGAATCATTAGATTGTGAAACATTTTCTCATTCCAATCGATAATGAAAATTTCTATCAGTTACACAGATTCTCTAAAATTTTTCATTTTACTAAATAAATATAATCAAGTAAAATGAAAGTGGTTTGATTAATTAATAATGTAAAGTAATGAAATAATCATTAAATTATCATTCATTTAAATTAAAAGATATTTTTAATTCTTAAATATTCCCAATGTTATTTTAATTATTATTGAATGGCATAATATTCTAATATTGGTGAAAATTACAGTATGAGGATATTTTCTATTTACTATAATGATAATGATTAATGATAAAATAATAAATAAATGTGAGATTACATTATAACTAAAAATATGTTGTCAATATGTAAAATGTACGTCATATTGTAAATTATTTAAAAATACATGAATAAAGGGATAATAGATATATATTCAGAAAATAATATATTTATTTTAAATCTTGTTATGTGATACAAATTTCAATTAATTACTTGAAAAATGTTAATCAATAGAGTGTGATATCAATTTCTTATTGATAATATAAGTTCGTTTTACCTTTTGGTATATATATATTTATATTATAAAGATGATGAAGATCGGTGATGTGATGAATATTGGGATTATTGTAAATGAAAATATCGATAATTAATGGTGACTATATTGTAGTACTTCATATAGTAAATTTATGAATAATGGTGGAATGATGTTGAATTTTGGGGATGAGGACAATGAGTGAGGATAATAATATTATCTATCAAAGTGATGGATTTCTCATGATAATAATGTAAATTAAATGTGAAAATTATTTGTAAATATTATTATAATTCTTTAAGAATAAGTTATTATGTGGATATGGAAATTTGTTCTGTGGTAATTTGGTACTTGGAATAATATAGTATATGACATTAAACTATCTTTGAATTTCGATACATGAAGAATGTGAAGAATGTTATGATTGATGGGGGTTTTATATATGGATATTCTTTTTAGTTATAAGAATGATCACTAATTTGGAAGCACTGTTGACTTTTTTAACCATCGTACAATATATATGTGATGTAATATAGTGGTTGGTGGATGCTGATAGTAATATATAGTCTATTAACATAATCACTAACTGACCTAGGATATATTTTTGTGGTGATATATATATATGTATTTATTTTTCATTCTATCCAATAGTACATGGATTTTGGTAGTTTTTGATAAACCATTGTATTTAAAAATATTCTCAATCTTTAACATGGGTTTGAGGTGAATGATGAATCAATACTGTGTTGACACTCTTTCTAGACCCTAATCACTAGGATCATAGTTGAGGACACAACACCAAAAACATAATTGTTTCTCAACCACAACTTTTGGATTGAGTAAAACTATTCCTAAACATGCTTATATAGAAAGGGTTATTAGAGAAATATAGTTGAATTATTTAATAGGTATTTTTGGGATAGGATAAATAATTTCATTATTATCTGATATGGTATTTTAATTATGATAATACATTTTTCATAGGGGAAATGAGTTCAATATTCAATTAAGGGAGACATATAGTGATTCTATTGATGTCTAGAGTGTTATTAACATTACCCCTCACCATGTAAAAGGAGAGAATATAGAAATTTGGTTGATATCTTGGGTTCTGAGTGGCCTTTATAATGATATAGTTTATAGGGACACATATTATTATGATATTTAAAAGTGTTAATATATATATACACACACACACACACAAACATTCTTATTATATTAATTAATGGTAGTGAGATATTGGAATCATAATATATAATAAATTTTAAATGATGTTATGGTTTTTAATTATGTCTTTTCAGATATTTGGTTTTGACTAAAATTTATTTACTACTGATATAATAAACATAAGTGATTTATATGGTCTTCTCATTACTTAGGATAACTATATTGAGTATCACTACTCACCTCTACAATCTCACTTGTGCATTTTTTAATCTTGTCTTCGTGAGATTTTAGTTTTTATTGGTGGATGGTATTTTATATTGATGATTTATTAATCATTTCATATCTGGTGGATTATATTTTTTTTTTGGATGATTTCAATATTAATTTTCTATTACTAGAAAAGTGATTCATTGCATCTTTCCAAACTGTGTTATATGTATATAGAAATTTATTTCATTACATTGTATTGTATTATGATAATATTTATTATATATACATGATTTATATTGTATCATTCGATATTTATTTATACAAATATAGATGATATTTATTTATTTCAATTGATAGTTATATTTAGAGGTGATTATTTCCATTATCTTGAGTGGATAACCCAGTTTTAGTTCATATCCATTAACCTATTAAGGGAAAGTCTAGGGAGTTAACTTATTGATATACTAAAATATTATATTATGTTCCAACTAAAACCCAATAGTTGGGAACCCCAAGTGAAGAAATATTTTTTTCATCTGTAGGGTTCGAGATCTTCTATGTTAAGAACCCATTATAATATCATTTGGATAAAATATTTTTCTATGAGTTGGGATTGTTTATTTCTAAATTATTTTTCTATGGATAGGAATATAACCTTACTGCTTTTTTAAAACCTCTAGTAATTAGTGGAATGTATCTCTGACAAATTGTAAAACTATTTTTGAGAAATAAGAGTTAACCCTTGGTTGGGTCATTAAAAAATATTATCCTAGAAAAGTTTCTTGAATCATCAAAAATATAGTAAGTGAGATAAGAGTGTTATAAATTGGGTGTTGAAACCATATATATATACACTATTATTATAGTAAAAAAAAATTCCAAGGTGGTAATGGTTTTAACATAGGTTATTTATACCAATATTTACTTGTTTAATTTTAAAATTAGCTAGAAATATTAAATAATTTAATAAATGAATCATTCATTTTTTCTATTTAAATATATAAAATTTTAATTTTTTTAAAAATATTGTATAAATAAAGATTCATGAATGATTTCATATGAGAAATAAAAAAAGGGAAACATAAATTGAATTTAATAATTTTTTGTATCCATCTTAGTTAATATATGTATTCATGGTTGGAAAATCATAATAAGATTTATTTACAATGAAAGGAAAAATAAGAAACATGTATGAAAAAATAAATAAAAAGACATATGATCCAAATTCCATGTCAACTCAGGGCCAAGTCACCACCCCTAATCCAAGAAGTTAATGTGTTCTCACCCTATGTAATGGAATCCACATTCTTTAAATAGATTTATAAATTTTTTCATGGAATATTAATATATAAAATAAACAATGAACCATATAATGTAGACATAAAGAAAAAAATCATACTTAACTAAAAAAATAAGAAATATTTCCTCTTCTTTATTCATATAAAACTAACAATGTGAAGCAAAATAATAATAAAATGTTTAGGAGGAGAAGTACATTTATATTTACATTTTAAAGTGAAAACCATAAAGTGTTGAGATCACCAAAAGTGTTGATTTCTTGAGAGTATTAAAATATAAATAGTATGAAGCACCAAATCCCCTAAATTTAATGATAGATTAAAATAAAAGTATCAATTTATTGAAAAGGTAATATAGTAATATGTGAATCTATAGTACCATACGAAGTATGAGAATAATTTTATATTATAAATAAAGAATTAGATTGGGTGAGGAAAATAACTATATGGAAATATGGGAAATAAATATTAGACCTTAAAAACCAAAAACTGATCGATTGATGAATGATTATGAACAAATATATGAAGAAACCCAACAAGGGATATAATAATACATTATATAAGCTAAAATCAATGGATAAAATCACTAAAATTATTAAAATTCATATTAAAGGAGGTGTTATGAAAAATAGGGCATGGATAAACATAAGGCCCAAATCCTATAGAAGTAAAAATGAGAATCATGATCTTATGGATTCCCATATATAGAATTATACTTATAAAAGAAAAATAATATATCATGTCTCATAGATTTAGTAGATTCAACAATCTCAAATGAAATTTTATTTTAAAAATATTACATGCATAATTAGTTTCAAAAAATTATATCTTAAAAATAAAAAATCACATTAATAAATTATTATAATTATCCTAAAAAATATATTATTATATAAACCAAATTATAATAAAATTAAAATGGTGTTCAAACTTATTATATAATGGTTCTTATTCAGTATATAAATTTGTTTTTTGAAAGTTTCTATTCTGCAAGCACATATCTATCCAGTCTCAAAAAATGTCTCTAAAAAATCAAAAATGAAATTAAATTTTATTAGACATTCCAATGTAAATAAAGGTCAGAGGTAAATACAATTTTATTTTATATCATTTTGTAATCTAAAATATTATTATATAAAACCCTGAATCTAGTTTCACAAAGATGTTGTTTATTTTATAATGTCGGCACACTGTACAAAATATCTCATTACAAAGGATCTAACAGTTATTAGTCTTAAGAGATTGGAAATATACATGATCCCTAAATTATTTTAAAAATACTAAAATAAAAATAATTTTCAGTAATTTTTTTTATTCCTCCAAGATTATCCTTATATCATGAATTATATTCTTATTGGTTTCTTATGAAAGAGGAGAAAAACAAAGATGTGATCTCACATGCTCTGTAAGGAGTGTGTATAGTGAAATATATGCTATAATGAAGAAGAAATATATAATATAGAAGTAATAATATTGTAATAACATTTTATAAAAAATATCGTAGTCATAAAATATATCCATGGAAAACATATCAATGTAAATAAATAATAACAGGAACAAAAATTAATTAGTTCATAATAATGGAATGAATAATGTCACCCATTTCAATCATTCCATCATGGCCTTGGGCTAGGAAATCATATATTATAGGGGAGGCACAGACCAAATATATCAAACTAGTTTGTATCATGAAACTAACTTTTTCATCAGGGAGAAATATAATTATGGGTCCTAACCATCACAAAATAAGTCTACTGCATCTATCATATTAAAGAGTTTCTCAAAAAATTTATATCATAAAAGTCCAAACAAATCACTTATATAAACATGTAGAAACAATCAATACATATTTGTATATAATTATTCATTATAAATATTTTCAATTCTTCTAAAATTACTTCAGTTTCATGGATATATAGGTGAATATTCATTTATATAGAAGGATTTTTAGGATATTCACATTATAAAGGAACGTATCAATGATAATGGGGTATTATAATTGGATACATTAATTGTATAAGATAATTATTAGAAATTTGTAAATTAATTTAGTGATTGGATACAAATAATGTGATATAAAAACCATCCCCTCTTGTAAAAATAGTAATGTTTATTATTAGGGTGGTATAATAAGATTCAATGGAAATATCTAATTCAAAATTTATTATGGTATCTAGAATAATGCAACATAAAATCATTACATGTGTAAATGTAAAGGGATTATAAGAACTTTTGAAAGGGGAAATAATATAATGAAAAGAAAACCATTAACTTGATATGTACCTTACAAAAGAATGAAAATTTACACTATAAATAAATAAGTTTTTCACTCTTTTAAAGAGAAATGTATATATGTTTTAAGAACCCTTACCACCCTAAACTTTTTGAAATAATATCTTAAGACCCTATTTGAAAGAGAAATTGAGATAGAGTTTGAAACCCTTATTTACCTAATTATCTTGCAAAAACATCTTGATAGTGAAAATGAGAGGGGAACCATTTTAAATGGTTTTATTGCGGAGAGAAATGGTAGGATGGGTAGGTCATTAAATATAATGATGGGAATTGTTTAGTAATTGTAAAATATAGGTCATGGACATTATGTTGTGGAAAAATTGAAAAACCTTATCCTTATCATGGATTTAAACCATGGTATTTAAAATTTTGTTCCTTTTTTACATTTAAAATATTAATAAACAAACACACTTAAATTATATTTTTTTACAAGGAAAATATTATTTATTCATAATAATTTTTTTTGAATAAAAATATATTTCATGAATTGGAAACATATATATAGGTTTGGAGAATTAATTTTATTATTTGAAAATACGTTATTTTAGTGATTACAATTATTTTTCATCATGAAATACATTATAATATTTATTATATCGTTTTAAATCATTATGATGTTACAATATTTATTTAATAATCATACCATATTTTACTATTTAACAAAAAATTCAATTGTTGCTGAAAATTGTGAAAACATTAACCATTGGATAGTTTTTTTGTTGGTTTCAAATTTATATTCATTTATTTGAATGTAATTTTTATATATGATAAATTTATTTAATAAATAAAATACCTTGGTTATTTCAAAATCACATATTTTGCGCCAAAAATTTGATACCACATTTATAAGGAACATGAATTTAGTTACATTGTTATTCATGAATGTTCATTATTAATAAATAATTATTACGATTTTTTTTGTATTTTATTGGAAATTCATATTAATAGGGTTACATTTCTATTATAACGATTATATAGGGAAATTAATATTCTAAGGGTCTTATTCCCAATAGTACGATTCCAATAGTCACTTTACCCTTCAAACAGCCATATTACTTCTTATATATACACTTCATTCAAATATCTAAAATTGATAATATCCTTATCATAGAGCATAAACCATTTCTTTTGGTTTCTATTATAATATAAATTCATCATTTAAACATGTTAATATTTTTAGAGTATAATCTTCAAGAGTTCTAGATTATTGTGTTACCCTATATTGTTAGGGGTTATCTAGAACTACTTGTGTCTATTATATGGAATTTAACATTTCATGTACTTCATTTTATAAAAATCTCATTTATTAATATGATTAAATAATATAATTTTAATTTTTTAATGGATTTTGTAATGAATTTTTTTACTATAGTAAAATCATGAGTCTTACATTCCCCCCTCACCTTAAATAATTTCATCCTAATTTTTTTTGTATAAATAAATCAAAAAAAATATATATTTATTTTTTATTTATTCCCTAGAATCTCTTTTTCCTTATACTAACATTTCATTCATTTAAATTACTTTCATTAGTCGACTTGTATGATTTGGAAACACATTCTACATAATATTAGGAATATCGATAACCCCTTCATTATAGGGAAAGTCAAGCTTAATATTTATTTATTCCTTGATGATTACATGGGTGGGGTTAAAAATATACTTCATCAGTAGTGAAGAAATAAATATGTATTGTACATTAGAGTGATTGGGTGGAATTTTATAATTTTAATCCTTATCTCTATTTCTCTATAAAATTTCTATAGTCTGAATATACCTTGGACTTAGAATAGCTATATAAACAAACCTTATAACTCTCTTCCATGTTGACACATTCAATAATATGTTACACCCTACATGAAATTAAAAGTTCTTCATATGGTTATCATAATTGTTCATATCTTTATTTTGATCAGTAATCATATGATTCTAAATGGATTAAAAATTTGAAGTTGTATCCTCAATTAATTCTAGTCTAATTGGATTATTATCACCAAAATTATTCAAATAGGTTACAGTATGAAATATTTTCCATTTCAATTATTCATATAATTAAATTTTATTTCAGTAAAGGAATATATTATTTATATATAATTTCACATATGGTTGATACTGGTATTATCTTAATTGGATTTAAAGTGACCATGAACTTAGATTTCCTTTTAGTGCATGGATATTCTTTTGATACTACTAATATATTTGAGGATGATTGGTGATTCTAAAAATTATCTTAGTGTTAGAGTCTTCTAAATACTCCTAAAGAATTTATATGTGAAACAAGATTGAAGATACAATAAAATAGATTTATTTTAACCATAATGACTCACAAAATCATTAATATATATAAATGAAAGACATTGAAGAGGTGGATTATTTAATGTTGATGGTAAATGTATATATTTTTTAAGGTGGTCCAAAATAACCATATTCAATAATTCTTATTATATGTCTTTAGGATTCTAATAACATAGTCCATTACAATGTTATACAACATCAATATTGGTATTGGTAGACGTTTTATGACACCCTTTGGGAGTTAAATCATATAATTTACTCATTGTAGCACCAAAAAAAATTTATAAATATAAAATAATTTCTTACTTAATGTTTTCTCACCACAACATATCTCTTAAATACCTAAGGATCTTGGTGTTACCATAGTGTACAGATAAACTTGAACTGTGAACATCATCAAGAAACTCCCTCTTCAAGTAAGGTACTAATCAAACACGTTACCTATTTCTAAATATCAATACACCATATTTGTTAGTAAATTATTCCATATTTCCATTATTCAT
This sequence comes from Viscum album, assembly GCA_963277665.1. Taxonomy (NCBI): domain Eukaryota; kingdom Viridiplantae; phylum Streptophyta; class Magnoliopsida; order Santalales; family Viscaceae; genus Viscum; species Viscum album. The sequence continues at coordinate 162,989,955 of OY728165.1, read as the reverse complement.
GTCTTAATTTTATTTTTTAAATACTTTTCATCGTGATAGGACTTCTTTATCTTCTATGGTAATTAAGGATGGGTAATCTCATGGAAATAGAATGATGTTTTCTCTTACCTAATAATTTTTATATATATCTTTACTAAATATATGAATAACATATTTTTTTCCCACATTATGTATATAAATCCATGATCCTTTCTAAATAATGCATCATTAGCCTTGTTTTCCATCAAATTGTGATAGTGAATTTAGAATTAGTAGTCCATGATATGTTCTAGTCATCTCCTTTGTCTCATGTAAATATCTTTCTATGTGAATGTATACATTATACTCTTATGATTTATATATATTTCACATATTTTTCTATTAATATTTTATCTCTATATATACTATGAAAAGTTTATATCTTCCAACAATTTATTGACTGTAAGATAGTTTTTTAGGAGTCAGTAATTTAGATTATTCAAAATAAAAAAATTCAATCATTTTTTATAATGAAATTTCCAACTCCTTCCATCAATGCATCACTGGATATTAAAAATAATTACTTCAACAATGGTATATTTAAAACTTGTTAATTGACTGATCACTTATTTAGTACATCAATATATTATTTACATTAATTTTTACCTGTTAATTTGACCCCTTTTAGGTCAAATTGTTTAGTGGATTGGATTATTAAAGAAAAATTTGAATAAATTGTGGATAGTAAACAACTAAACAAAGAAAATAAAAATATAAATTGTACTAATTAGTGTTATAAATTATTTAATTACCATGTTCATTGAATGATAAAAAAAATTCTATTTGTAGAGAAAATTAAGCCCATGAAAATAACCTTAATATAGTCAAAATTCATAATTATTGAATTTCCCATATAACTCATTTACTTTAAGAGTGCCAATAATAATTCGTGAATGGTTCTCATTATGTTATAAAATTTTATAGTATATAAAGACATCATCAATAAATACCACAAAAAAATTGTCAATATTATCCTTTAAAATATTATTCATAAAATCTGTAAACACTTAGTGTGAATTTGTTAATCTAATGGGAATTACTGTATACTCATAATTTTCATACCCCATACGAAATTTTTCCTTTAACATATCATCCTTCTTCACTCTTAATTGATGATAATCGAAACGAACATTAATATTTGAGAATTATTGAGCACTATGAAGATGGATAAACTAGTCATCAGTAAATGGAATAGGATACATACCCTTTATATTAATGTCATTTTTTCACTACTATCAATGCAAAAAATCATAACCCCATCATTACTTATTATAAATATCATAAGATATCATCAATGTGAGTCACTAGGTTTGATGAATCCCACATCCTAAATCACCTATAGTTATTTCATATAATAAACTAATTCCACTATGTCAATTCTATAGGGAGGTTTAAATATAGGTTTTCCATCAAGGATGAGTTCATTGGAAAAAATAGCATACCCTCTAAGTATATGTCTATGTAATTTATCCGGAAATAAATTGATATATTCTTATAGAATAATTACATAATATATTCTTAGGATATATATATACTATACATATATTGTGTTTGTTCATTTTGATTTCCCATAATTTTATTCAAATGAGATATAATAGGAAATATTATAAAATACTCTGATAATGAATAATCTCCTCTAAAAATAAGGTATTATGTTATTCCTCTAAAAATTTAAATCTTCATCCCTTAGTAGTGAATTATTTTGTTATAATTTGAGGAAACATTCAATATATAAAAGAGTTCATGGATTATGAATATAAAATGGAATTATAAAAATTTTATTTTATGATTTAATTAGATGATATAATGTCATTCCAGACATTAACTTCTACTATATTAATTTTAAAAGACCAATATTTATCCCATGAAATATTTTGAGGTCCATTCCCATGATACATGGGGGGATTTATTGGAATAATATTCCATCTTAAAGAAAACTCCCATACTATTCAATCATGTCCTATAGTGTTTCATCCCATTGTTATTTCATATTGTGAATTATAACCTTCCTCTATTCTATTTAACCAAATTTATTTCTACATAGTGATCATTATTAATCCTATTATATTATTATACTTTGAAAATATAATATTTTTAAAAATATTTCTCAATATTGGTATCACTTTTACTAGATCAACATATTAGGGAAACAATATTGACACTAATTAACATCAAAGGATTGGAATTATTCTATCATAAAATTTATTTATATTTCCTTCTAGATTTTAAATATGGCTTATAGAATGTATTAGTAAATTTATAACATTATCATCATTATCTAATATAACTTCCTCCTCCATTTTTCTTAGGTTTAGAAAATTTATTTCTATTTCGTCCCTTTAATATTAATAATGATAATTTTCAATTATTATCACCTTTAACGTTTTTCATTCAATGAATCCTATTTCATACACCTTATTTATGGTTAAATGAATTAACATAACTGATCTGAATGTCACCTTAGATGATATAATTTAATGATAACCATATCTCTTTCAACACATCCCAAACTGTAGGATCTCATCTTAGGAGACACAAAAGTGGTTCCCCGATATGGTTCATTACATGACGTCAGGCACAGATCCTTGTATTCTAGATGCTTCCAAAAAGTACAAAGGGTCTGAAGAGATTCATGAGTATAATATAACCTCTTTATTAGATTAAAAAACATTGTAAATATAATTAATAAATAGTATGTAATAATAATAAATATTCATACCTCACATATCCAAATATTGATACTATATAAAATCCCACAAACCTGTACCTAAGAATAATCCATGTCAAGAGATTATATAGTTTCAATGAAAACCAAAATATAGGAACACGAATAATATCCCAACTTTGGTCTTCTTATTGCATCTTCTACCCTCATCTATGATTTATCCCACATCAAACATCTATCACGGGTCCCTCACCCTAATCGAAATCAGCAACCATGATGTCTACTTGGATACCATTAGAAACCTGAGAAGGGTGTGAATACAAATCAGTAGAACCCCACCAATAGTGTGAAAATCTATATCTAGTTTAATAATAGTGTTTGAATAATTATATAAAATAATTGACAAGGAAATAAATAACTAGTTTCCATCAGAAAACATTATTGAATTTAACCACACCTATCCTTAGGTTCCAAGTGACACTTGAACCCATGAAACCTTCTTTATCCCAGGTAGTTCATTTAAACCAGACACTTTAAAATTTCAATTATTTTTGTAATAATTTAATTCATTAATTAATTAAATTTAAAACATTTTACCTTGGTGCATCAATCCATGTACTCATTCCTCAGCCAAACCATATATTCTTGGAGGATTTGTCTACAATCTAACCATATGAGGCATTGATGGAACCTAGATAATCAGTCTGGACCAACCCAAGGGTGAGGATCCTCAGTCTAACATCCAAACCATACCACTATTAATTCCTTTCCAAGATTCATTATCAGTTACCATTTGTCACTAATAACTACAGGTGTGATCCTTTTCATTTACCAACATTTAAATGGTCCATCAGGTTCATCACCATAAGCCCTATTTAAAAATTCAATTCTTTTGTATCTAAACTACGAAAATTTATTAAAAACATTTAACATATTAATCACGAAACATTGCCCATTTACTTTACCATTCATTAATCATGTCATGGCCCATCATATTTCTAAATAAATCAAAAAAAACCCATTATTCCATTCTAGCATACCAATCGTATGTAAAACTAGTTTAATTTCAATAGACCTATATTTATAAATCTAAATACTTAATTCCCCATTATAAATGGTTTTTAATACCCCATGGGTGGCCCTAGGCTTGGTATTGTATTAATCAATTGACCTGACAGGGTTTTTCAAGGGTCTCACACATTAATTAAAGGCCCAATTTACATTCTTAATAAAATAATTAGAAATGAAACAAGGTAGAATGATGGAAGAATAAAATTAAAAATAATAAAATCAATACTATGGGAGAAGTCTTATATATCACTAATCATAAGATCATAGACAACCACTAATCCAACCACATCCCTTCATTAAAAATAAATCAATTGCAACATCCTAGGTGAATAAATACCAGGAAAAGGAGTTTATAATAATTGGAATATGTTAAAACAACCAACCATGGTTATTCCATAAAATAGAATAATGTGGACTCATCAACAAATTTAAATCTTCAATTGACAATAATTAGAACATCAAATGCTCTATAATTGAATGATATTGATCCATGGAAGAGACAGGTGGTTTGGTTTTGATAAAATTCATTCGGGTATGAAATAATGAATAAAATTGGTTTAGATCACACGAGGAATGGGATGGTAAATAATTAATGTCCCAATTTTAATTAGCCACACAGTTTGGCCATAAGGTTTAGAAAACCATGAACAAACTATGTTTTATCCTCTATCCCTAGGTAGGAATGGGTTTCACATGTTGGGGATCTCCCATTGGTTAGAAATCCATTTTGAGCCTATGTGGATAACTTTATCCAACACTGCATGGCTTTTAGACACCAATTACAAGGTTTAAAAACCGTTCCCTTCCCTTATCTAGGACACATGGTCCTTGTACATATTGTTTTCTTAACATGCACCAATCATGCTCCATGACAAATATATCCTCCCTTTTCCCTCTGTTTTTGTCCCAAACCCTCAAGACACACCCAAGACCTTCTCTAATCCTATGAAGCATTAAATTATTCATTTTAAAAGGATTTTAACTTAATTGAAATGAAATTTACATTGTCAAAAAATTCATAATCTTACAACATCGCCATCTTATAATAAATCATCATTTAAATACCCATCCTTGAATCATTATTCCTCCATTATAAAATGTTCAGGACCTTGGGACCACATATTATATTCCCTCTACCATTTCCTACCTAAACATTTCAATGTTTCCATATCACTCAAACCCAATTCTGTGTCTGACCCCCAAATAATTTTCTAACTACAGTCCACAATATTAATCAATTTATCCTCAAATGTTGTATCAGTTTGAAGCTCAAAATCATCCAAATAAATCACATGATAAGGGTCATGGTGATATTGATGAAGCTGTGACACATGAAAAAAATAATCCAAAGAACTAAACCATTATAGAAGATCTAACCAATAAAATTCCAGTCTTAACCTATCCGTAATATAATTTTTCCTTACATATCTTGGTACCAACTTTCTAAACATCAAAATAAAATGATGACTCAATCGTGGTGACACCCAAAGAAATACATGGTCTCCCACTACAAACTGAAGTGCTCAATAAAATTGAATAGAATTTTACTCTTCCCTACTCTTGGTTAGGGAAATTTTCTTCTGTATCAAGTAGACATGATTCTATGTATCTTGTGTGAGACATGATCCCAAGAACTCCAATTCTCCCACATTAATCCAAAAAGGTGATATAAAAGGACTATCATATATTGAATTCAATCGTGACATATTAAAATTACTCGTGTAACTATTGTTATAGGAAAACTCAACATAATTAATGTTCTTCTCCCATGTTTCAGAAAATTTTAGAACACATACTCTCAACATGTTCTCTAATAACATTATAGTCCATTCATATTTTCTATCCATATACGTGTGATAAGATGTACTCAAAAATACATGAGTAACAAGTGAATTCAAAAATCATTTCCAAAAGAATGCATTTAAATGGGGTCTTTATCTAAAATAATACTACATGGTACCCTATGCAATAGTACAATTTCTCGAACATACAAGTCAACCAGCTAATTGATGATGAAAAACACCTTGGTTGGTAAGAAATATGATTCCTTTTTCAAAAGAACAATAATAACCCATATCTTATCATTAATATAAAGATTTCTATGTAATCTATCCACAAAATCCATTATAGCATCATCCCAATACTATTATAAAATGGAAAATGGTTGTAATAATCCAACTAGTTGATAATGCCCAAATATCACATGCTGATAGGTGTAACATCCAATCATAAAACCTATGATATCATTTTTCATTTTTATCCACCAATACTATCTATTAATATGATATTATGTCTTGGTCATTATAAGGTACACATCCCATTTTGAGTGATGGAACTCATGCAACAAATACTGACACATAAAAGTAGTTATAATAAAATGTACATAACATAGATGATCTCATCCTAATCGATGGTATGTTATAGTGGTAGCTCAAAAGACTCTAAATTATTAATAAATGGTAGGAATTCCATATAATTATAATTTCTTCCCTTGATATAGATCATAAAAGGGAAATCAATAGATAAATTCAATAGATTTATCTCCTCTCGTTCCTCTTAAACGCATATATGAATCTCATCAAACAAATATATCATCTTCCAATTAGACATAGGCTTTTGAACTGCATGAGTCTGCATCTTCCGGCTTAAGGAATAAGAAATTATATCCCCATTTCCCAATATATATGATTTCTACAATTCTTTTTATTTCATGTAATCATCCCAAATCTGAGTCCTAAGATTTAAATCACACTGGAAAAATATATTTTTATGTATTTTATTATTATTATAACCTAGAAGGTAATGTTATAAATACTTCAAGTCATAGAAAAATTTGGCTAAAAGAGAATCAAAAATAAGTTAGTTATATTCATGTTTCCCCAATATTCATGATCAGTATGCCACAAATCAATCTCCCTACATCAAAACGGCCGCAAAACAAATCTTAGACACATTACAAAACCAAGTATATTCTCCACCCAATTCGGGTAAGACAAGAATAAGTATAGTTTTCAAACACATATTAAACTCATAGAAGGAATTCTCACATTCCCAAGACCACTTAAACATTATGCCTTTTCTATTCAGTCTTCAATGTTACACTACCAAGCAAACAAATACCCGATGAATCTTCAGTAGTAGAAAATTGGGCCTAAAAACATAAAATATCAAAAACATTCTTGCATTAATCCTAAGAAAAAAATCTCCAAAATTCACATGATATAATAATTGCCCATCCCTTGATATTATGTGACATAATAAATATACATGTTAAATCTAAAAATGACACCTAAGTAGATTATAATATTTTCAATTAATTCTTGATGTATTCAATATGGTGCCAACATGCTTGTAATGATTATCTTGAGAATAGAGTTACAACAAGATGTCATCAATGAAGAAGACAAGAATTTGGTCCAATTATGGGTGAAATATCTGATTCATAATTTCCACGAACATAGAAAGATTGTGGTTATCCCAAACAATGTCATAATAAATTCATACAATCCATACTTTCTTCATGAAGAATTCTCTGGTATATCATAAGGTCTCACCCTCAGCTAATGATACCAAAATCATAAATCAATTTTTCCAAATACACATGCACCTTTTAACTAATAAATATGTTCATTGATATGTAGAATAGGCTGATAGTCCTTAATCATCATCTCATTCAAATTCTAGTTATCAATACATAAGTTCATGGTTCTTCCGCTATTCTTGGAAAATAAAACCACATATCACCAAGGATATGTACATGGGTGGATGAATCATTTAGCCTCCAAATAATATCATTAGGTATTATGCTATTGACCTCTACTGGTACTATTCTATAAGGTATAATAGAGATAGGATCAACTCCATACATCAAATAAATCTTATTCCCTACCTCTCTCTCATATTTAAATCCTAAAAACCCTCAAGTAAACATTCTTTAAAATGGCCCTCTATATGAGAGAATATATAATGATCCACACCCCCTTCATCGAGAGTAATTATTTTCGCCTATGTTGTGAGCTCAACCAAATGCTAAAGAACTGGCCCTATATGGCCTTCTGGGATATCCCACTCTCCATTTTATCTTTTATGTCACCTTCTGGAGACATTAAAGTCTCTATATTTTTGTAACGAACAATGTGTGTTTGATATCAAACTAACTAGTCCCTTCCCAATATCAGGTCAAAACCTAACCTCTAAAGTATGAAAATGTCTTGATGGATATAGTTTCCACAAATCTCAATGGAACACTCCTTGAAATGATGGATACACTACATTTTCACACCTAAAAATTGTTGATCAACATAACCCCACAAAAAAATTCCACCTCCAGACCAAACCATTTAGCAACCGAGAAGATATAAAATAACGGGAGTATCTAATACCAAAAAAATCTGTAGAAAGTGTGAAATCTACAAGAATCCTATATAAAATTGTTGAGAGTCCAACCTTACTACCATTGGGTGCTAGGTGAACTATATTCATCGGACTAATACCTCTACCATATTCTTCTATGTATTATTCCCAATACATCTCTACTAATGTTAACTCCCTGGTCCTGAAGCACCACATACTATTCATTGACCAATTAATCCCATAGAGATCTAACTACTTGACAAAAATTTGGTAGTAGATCCTATAATAGTTCTATGTATCATCTTTGGTCATCTACCCCTACCCATATGATCAGGTTTTATATATTATTATTTTCCATTACCCACACTACTAAAAGCTTAGCACACCACTGGTGGTCAAGGACACTAACCGTGCTTGTGAACCTTTCTAAAAAACTAATTTTAGAATACATGATTGCTACCCTAAGAGATTCATGTTCTTCTTTGGCTACTATTCTGACCACCTCCATGGTAAAATGTCTCAAAATTTCACTTTCTAAAAAAAATGGAAGCACCACCAGGTCATCAAATGAAAACCAAATATCCACCACATGTGTCTTTTTTCAAGTTCCCCTCAGAAATGATATTCTTATTTACCAACTCAGCTATAATATCCTCAATTTGTTAAGGATAAAAAAACCATATTCGATAAAAATTTATGAATCTTTTAATATTAAAATGTAATTTTTCAACAAAAACTAAATTAATAAATTATCTAAAGTATTTACATAATGGGAAAACCCATGTAAACACATTGGAATATTCTATAGAATATATTCAATGTTAGGAATTGAGTTATCCTGGGATTTTGGGGCCCATATATTCTTGTCACATATAGAATAATAATATTATATTTATTATATCATTCACGTGGGATTTTTTGTAAATAATTTAATATCACCAAAATAGTGTTCTAGATGTGAAATATGAGACTTACATTAGGTCCGGAATTTTAATTTTACCCTCTTAGAAACATAAATTTAGAATACTTTGAGTTCTTTCTTAAATATCACTATAGGATAACTATATTATATTACACGTTAATAGAATTATGGTGCTCAGGTTTTGGGGAGGATGGGCGTTATGCGGTGACGACGATCAGGTGACTTAATCCATGGAGTTTTGATGACAATCCTGTATTACATTAATTTTATTCTTGTGTATGGAGATCCAGGTTCATCTTAGAATGAAGGTGTCTTGTGTATTCATAGATGAGATATTCCGGTGGACTTTCCCACCATTCATCTTGATGTCACGGCGAAAACAATGCTCTATGCTGTGGATCCTGATGTTTGAGACTCTGTTCGTTGGGATGTAGGATGTGTGTCGGTGATTGCCTCTGATACACCTCGTGTTTTAAGGTGATTTTTACCTCTGATTATCGTGATGGAACCAGATCCAAACATACGTTTTTGGATCTTACGTCTCATAATCGTATTGTCGGTTGTGCACAAAAGTTAGATCTTTTGCTTGTGATGAAGGATTCGATGGGTCGTGATTCCTTATCTGAGTTAGATGATCGGATCACTAGTCCTCCACTCATGGATTGTGATTTTAAGGGGTCTAGGGATTTCAATCCATCTGATCCAAGGAGGGTGACCAATTTTCCCTCTACTTCCATGATTTTTGATCCACTAGTAAAGAAATATAAGGATCCCTTGAAGGACATGAATCGCAAAGGGAATGGTAAGGATCTGACCAACATAGTTGATGTAGACCTTCCTATATCGGTACCCCCATTTTCATCACTCATTAACTCCACTTCTGGTCAGATTCTCCGAAATGGGTCATCAGCTCATATTCATGTGAATCCTGATTTGTTTTCTGAGAGGATTTCAATTGGGAAAAATTCGTGGATTTCAACTCAATTCTACTGAAGGGTGATACGCCTTGGCTATTTGATGATTTGGTCAGAAGGATATAATTTTTGTGGGGCTCCTCTAATTTGATTTGTGTGTCCCTTGGTCATGGATTCTTTCATTGCATTTTTTTGTCAAATACCATCAAAATACATGCATGGAGCATCGGGTCTCTGTCACTGAAACTGGGATTGATTCACCTTCACGAATGGTCTATGAATTTCAATGTATCATAAGAAACAAATTATTTTTTATAGGTTTGGGTTTGGTTGCAGGGACTTAATTAGATCCTCTGGCATCCAAAGATTCTTCATGACATCAGCATGGAAATTGGGACTCCTATTCCCCTTCACAAGGAAACTGAGGTGGTTTGGTTTGGACATTTTTCTCAAATTCTGGTGGAGGTTGATCTATGTTCCACCTTGACTGATATGTTAACTCTCTCTGCTACCATTGATAATATTAATATTTATGTTGAGTGTGAAAGGAATACCCTTTTCTAGTATGGTCATTAAGCATTCTATGGAGTTATTTTGGTGTAAGATCTCATGTGAGAGATAAAGGAGGAAGGGTCATACATTAATCACTCTAGAAGGAATCCTGAAATAAATAATGTGTCTTTGTTGATGCCTCTTGTTCTTGATGGAAATTCCAACAAATCATCTCCCTCTAAGGTAGATTTATTGGATGTTGATTAATCCATCCATCTTGTTTCTTATTTGAAAGGAAAAGGCCTTATGGTGGATAAGTCCTCGATAAGATCTAATAGTGGTCTTTCTAATGATCATACAAATTCCCCTTATGAGATTAATTCCAATTTTGGTCATACTTTTACCCCCATTGAACTTGTCAAGACTAGAAATAATTGTAGCCTCTTTATTTTCAGATCTCTTAATTAGTATGAACCTCCAATTCCATTTAAGTATGATATTCCTAAGGTAGTATTGTTACGTGATGGGACTGTTGAGTCGACACCTTGCCTGGATCACTCTAGGACTCCTCAACATGTTGACTGTCATCAGGAAATCCATAATCATTTAAACTACTCTAAGATATATGAGAAGTGGGGTGACATCTTTGAGGTGGAAGGGATGGCAGAAATAAGTGAGGCTCCTACCTCTTTCAAGGATTCACTCTTATCTGGAAAAGGGAAGAAAGATGATTTCAATCCTACTTGCTCGATGAGACGGCCGAGAAAGACCTATTTTAAAACACCTCGCACTATGTCTACCCGATCATCTAAGATATCTGGAAAGCTCAATACTAATATTATTATGTTCTTAAATTAGGGAAATTTTCAATCTGAATGGGACACGGTTGATGACTATGATTATGATAACGACATGTATTATTATGATTTGTAAATTTGTTCTTGATGGATGAGGGTGAGTCCCATTGTTTGACCCCACCCGTATTCTCTATAATTTTTATTTTATTTTAATTAGTGGTCAAATGCTTAGCTTCTGGCTAGACATGGTGGTATTATACTACGTGTCAATTGTTTTTTACTAAAAAATAAAATATATCCCAAATGGTGACTTGTATGATAAATATGGGACTAAAATTAGGTATAGAATGTGGTTTTTACCCTTGGAATGACATACCATTTTTACATAATGGGTGTTTGTTTAAATCACACGTGGGATTTATTTATTTAATTTTTTATAATATAATTTCTAATTATTATTTTATTTTTTTTCCTTCATCCAAAAAACTATACCTCGACTCTATATTTTGATGGATTTCAATCAAAATGCTTTATAAATTAATTTTTTTACTATTTAATTCAAAAATTACTTATTAAGGGAAAATTTAAACTTCATCACAAATTTTTTATTGAATCACATATAAAATTTAATTTTCAAAAATTGGGATTGAACGTATGCTGATGGATTCTAAATTGCTGAACAATTCATATTTTTCCATTAGTTAAACCTATAGATTTTTAATGGTAGTGAGAATCATTTTCATTTTATTAAAAAAACATTCAATTATTAATTTTTAGAATCCCTTTTGTGTGGCCTATTATTCCTTAGATGGGGGGATGGAGTTCATTTTTTCATGTGAACTTTTCACATTAATGATATTTAGTTTGTTTTTAATTTATTTTCATCCTTTTCTATTATAACATTCATCCTAAATTATGGAAGTTTTTTAATCAAAAAAATATGAAAGAAAAATTTTTAGCAGGTAATTATTAAATCGTTTATTCAATGATAATTATATGAATTATGATAAGATATTTAAATAATTATTAAGTGATAATTACACAAAGATAAAAATTATAATTTATAATAACAATTATCACAATATAATTGTACAAAATTATGAATAATATTTGTAACAAATTATAAAGTGATGGTAATGTCTATATAGTAAAGGGATAATCTATAATAAATTAGTAAAAGATAAATATTGTGAATCTATAAAAGATAATTATATCGAATTTTCAAATGATAATTACAAATAATTATGAAAGAATAATTTCAGAATATTATCATAAGATAATTTTATATAATTATAAAAGGATAATTTTTAAGAAATTATTATAAGATAATTATCATTGGATAATTTATGGAAATGACCAAAGGATAATATTTGAAAATTATCAAAGGCAAATTATTTAGAATATCAAATAATAATTATAAAGTACTATAAAATGTTTTCACAAATTAATTGATAAATATTTATTATATTAAATGTGGTTTTATAAATATTCTATATGAGAATACCACTAAAGGTAGCATGGTCTTAGAATGGGTATTTAGAAATAATCTATAAGATTGAAAGTGTCATTCCTTGTGATATTTTATTTGTTTTTGAAAAAAATAACTAGTTTTGGTTTTTGGAACCCATGATGAACCTTAAGAATTGACATGTCAAAAATGATTATAATAATCCCCTAGAATGTTTCTTCATTGTTTTTGGGGTTTCCACTCCTTCTTTTGACCTATACAATATAGTTTATCCTTACCATTGACATAGGTTACATTATTGTAGTATGTTCCTTACCTCTTTTACTCTAATTACATCTATTCTCTTTTCTAATCTTTGTGTAGGAATAATTTAAAATCATTCATGACTAGTGATCACATGTGGGTGTGGGTGTGGGTCGTGAGACCACTATGATTTTATTCCCTTAAGAACTACTAGATATATTGATTAATTGTATATGTTTGATTCACATGTTGATGTATGATATTATTTGTTTCTCATTATTTTATGATATATTGGTTATCATGTTATATATTTCCATGTATTTTCTATAGAGTATTTCTATCTAGTGTGCATGAATTGTAACCATCACGGTATGATTATCCCCAGAAGGGGAGTGTTCATGGAGTGTGATGATGAAAATGACATATCATGATAGCCTGTGAACTTGACTATACTTGATTCCATGTTGATTTTAGGTAAATGAATCATACTCAATTCCATGTGGATTCTGAGTATTATTTGATGCCTTGTAGATTTCAAGTAGGTTTCTAAAACTTGATCCCATATATATTTGGAGTATTACTTGATAACGTGTCGATTCTGAGTATAATACACACTAAATTGCTTATTGATTCCATGTAACTCACAAAATATCCATGAGCCTTGTTCTTGAAATTTCCAAACACCTTATTATTCTTTCTAGCATAGAGCTAAAGTAGATACTACTGAGGGTTTTTGGAATCTTGGTTAGTGAAAAACCTCTCATATTTAGGATTTTATATTATAATTCATATTATGTATTTGTTATATTCATGTAATAAAATTATTTTTCTTCATAAAACTTGGTTAGGGACGAATTGGTAGTATCCTACTGAGTAGTGTATTCACACCCTATATCGGCATTTTCATGCACTTGTAGATTTAATTATAATATATCTTGTAAAGGGAATGGTCCCTATGGTGGATATTTGAGAACAGGATATGAAATCCAGCAGCAGATATAGACAGACTCTGGAGAAATCTAATATTTCTTTAGATATTTATTCTTTTCTTATTCACTTGTTTGTATTTCAACTTTGGGGATTGATTTTATTTTATGAAATGTATGCCTTTATTCATTTTTCACGCATTTACTCTGGTTATTTATTTTATTTATTTTGTGTTTATTAGTTATCCTATGATATGATACATACGATATATCCTCCCAACTAATGGAATGAGATCCCCATTTCTAGTAAGAACCCTCTAGAATATATGGAGTTGTTCATGAGGTCATGTAGCACTTAAAATCATTCTCGATGGCATGGGTTAGTATGTTACGAAATGAAACTAGGGTCTTCAGACTCACTAAATTTTTTTCTTCTCTTTTCATAGATTTAGGATATGGTAGATAGGATATTTTGTGGTTGGGATTCGAGCATGGGAACAATGAAAATTCTAAAAAAGAACTCAATAGTAAACCTTCGAGTATTAATAAAGTGGGGGGAATTATATTTTTCAATTACTATAAATTAAATTCTCCTTGGTTTAGGGACATGATTTTGATATATAATTTCTAATATTTTTGTTGAATTCATCATTCATAATTGTGAACGTAGGTGTTCAGAATATATATGTATATACTTATTGTTGTGATGAATAATAAATATTCAATAAAATTCCTTAGTTTGTGTTATCTATTTAAGATAGTTTCACTTTGTATACAAATTATTTAATTCCATTCATTTATGATATATCTTTTTTGTCATTTATTGGTTAAACTGAGCTTATTATTATGTCAGTATATTTATGTAATGATGACAAATAACATGTGTGGATACAGAATAGGGTTATTTTAAAAATAAGTAAACCTTGGGTTAAGGGTATGCATCTTATAGAACATTTTGTAACCCCATAGATTGATCAAGGTTTTTCATAATGATAGAATTTTAATGCTGATTTTCCTTCAGATTACAAAATATATTACCTCGACATAGCCTTATAAGACTACTTGAGAGGCATGTTGGAATACTCCTATAAGGAAGGATGTTTATGCTTTACCAATGGATGGGTGGGATAATGTGGTTGAGCATTCTCCAGCACATGCTTTATGGTTTATGTGGAAGGGATATTTAAAAAACGATTCTATTTTATATTAAATTTCCTATAAATAGGAATTTAGACAATGGGATATGTCATTACTATCAAATCTTGAATTCTTTATCCTTGTAGGGCACTGGTGACCCATAGGATACTCAAGAGTTGGTTGAGAATCCTTTACCAACTAGAAAAACTATATTATTATAAAGTCAATATGTGATAAAGATCATGTCGAGTGCATTGCAAATTTTGTACCATGTATCATATGGAACAAAATATGCTGAAGGAGATTAAGGTGTTGTTTCATGGATTATAATGGAATAGATTTATTAGGATGATTTCTTTACCATAGGATGCACCTCTGATGTTATCAAAAAAATGGTATTCCTTGACTCTATATTGATTACTAGAAGTTGAACTATGCGAAAATAAATAAATTTCATCCTTAACGAGGATAAATGATATTTTCAATTAGAAACAATGATCATGTGGGTTCTCCATGATAGATCTTTGATCAGACTATCACCAACTGTATGTTAGAGAAGATAAAATTCATAAGAGTGTATATTAGAGGTGGTATGGGTTCTATGAGTAGTGGGTGATGTTGTTTAGAATAAAAAATAAATTTTAAGTGCTTATAGCCCTCATGATTAAGGTAATCCACCCATATCTGGAATATTTTTTTATATAGTTCATTGTGGACATCCTTATATACGCATTGAAACCATATAATCATGTTTGTAACCTCGAGATAGTCCTTAGTATTCTATAAAAAACCGTGAATTTACACCATGATCTCAATGTGAGACTTCTATATTATAGAGGTGAGGTTCCTCTCATATGTGGTGATTGAGATGGGTAAATCTATAGACATAGAGAAAGTGGAAGAATTCATTTCTAGGCCATGTCCTGGAATGTGTTTGATATTAAGACATTTATGGGTTTAAAAAGATATTACTAATGGTTTATCAAGGACATAACTGAACTACCAGAACCTATGATAGTGATAATGAAGAAAGGAGTATTATTCTAATGGATTGTCTTTGGGAATATAAATTTCTTAAGCTGATGTAGAGGTTGATGATAGCTCCATTACTAACACTCCATGAGACTAGGATGGGTTATACAGTGTACTATGTTGCATCATGCAATGGTTTGGGAGTGGTTATGATGGAGAGAGAGAAGGTGGTAGAATCTCTGCCACTTAACATATGACCTGATGAGTAAAACATCCATATTCATAAAATGGATCTTCCAAAAATATTTTTTTTCTCTAAAGTGTTTGACATAGTATCTATTCTGTAAGATATTAGTTTTCTAAACTAACCACAAGAACCTTCACAGTATATCCACACTGTAGGACATGGATCTAAGATAGATGTAATTGTTTGATAGTCTATATATTTTTTAATTTTTGATGTATTATTCATTAGGAAAAGGTAATATTTCTATAGATACTCTTGTCTATAAGATAGGGGAACAACAGATTCATTGGTAGAGGCCCCTAGAGGAGCAAGGTCACTTGCTGAGCTTATTGGCCGACTGAAAGCTAGATGCTTCTGAGGATTAGGTATCGATGACTTGTGACCTTTATTAATATTATTTTCACTTGTATATCTATAGAATTATTTATAGGATTCATACCTATAGTGTATTTTGACATGGGAATAGCTAGATAGATGTGAACTGATACTCAGATTGATTTTGGGAAAGTGATGATGTTATCCTGGTAAAAATGATATTAGTAGTAACTTGTCCTATAATAGAGGATATAATAATAAGTTTAAATTCCAATATATGGGTCATACATCCTGATGTGACAAATATATACCATGACTTTAGAAGAAAGATCTATTAGTTGGAATGAAGTGGGACATTATATGTTTTGTTTCCCAGCGCCTTACCAACATGAGGGTAATGGTTGGGCACCAATGTTTGGGTGGTTTTCTCCATCAACATATTTTCCTATTTAAAAGTTGGAGGAAATCATGTTGGACTTTTTAATGGATTTAAATAGAACCTAGAGAATTCATCATGTTGTCCAGGTGATATTCAATTAGAAAATTAAGGTTGTTCACTTTTTACCAATCTATGTGAATCACTTGGTGGATGATGTATGAAAGATCTTAGTTTGTGACATCATACACTTACATATAGTTCCCTTTAGTATTTTTTTCAAATGGAGATTCATGATTTACATAGTAGTTTTAGTATTAATTTAAAAATAATCCAGGGAAGAAGTTGAGTTAGATCACATCATGGATTCCTTAGACAGACAGAGAGTCCTAGAAGATGATATGAATATTGGATGCTATAATTTTATATTTCCTTATATACATTGGTGAGGCATGGAGTAATAATATAGTCTTATTTGAGTTCACAAAAAAAATTAACAATGATTGTTTTCGAATTTCACCTTATGAGGATCTTTACGGTAGACTGTATCGCTCACTACCTTGTTAGAATGCAGTAGGTGAGGGTGTGGTTAGGGGGATTAGTTTGGTTCCGGAGACATTTGATAGATTTTAATTGATTTATAAGTTGTTTATCACTACTAAAATTAGGAAACTATCATATTTCTACCTTATTAGGAGACATTTTGAGTCCACTATGATAGATCATATTTTCTTACGTGTGAGCCCTTGGTAAGTCCACCGACATCTAATAAAGAAAGGTAATATATGATCAGGGTTTTTTCAAACCTTTCATGGTCTCTAAAAGTATTGGTGCACATGGCATACCATTTGGACCATCATCCAAATTATTGATGTATCAATAACATATTTCATGTTACTCATCTCTAAATATACATACCAAAACATTTCCATGTCTTTGACTATGAGTGTGTTGGGCTAGATCCCGACACACCATATGAGAAGTGTATGATATATATTATAAACTGATGAGATAAGGTCCTATGAGGTAATACAATAAAACATTTTCAAATTTAGTGGTTGAATGGATATATTCAGAAGGAGTCGTGGGATCAGGTTACTGATGTTTGAGCTAAATGGCCCGAGTTGTTTGAACAAGACCATGAGAGATACTTCTCAAGGATGTTCAGTCGTAATAGGGGGAAATTATAATACCCACAATTTATAAATAATATTAAAACACTATTTAAAAATAATTTTGTGAATATTTTAATTAAAAATGTAATTTTTCAAAAATAATATTATTAAATGATTTAGACACATTACATAATAGTCGTATCACTAGTAATACCATGGAATATTCTTTGTAATTTGTTAAAGTTAGGCACTGTGTTTGGGTAGGATTTCAGGCCCCATCGATCCTCTAAAAATATATAATAAATAGAATAAATATAATATATCATGTTTATGAGTTTTTTCTAGAATAATTTAATACCTCAAAAATAGTGTTTTATATGGAAAATATAAGACCTCCATTAGCTCTAGATATGGGTTCTACCATAGGTTTAATATAATTATTATGTGTGTCAGGTTTTTAGTAAGATATCAAGTAAAATTAAATATATTATATTTATTTCATGAATTTTTTTCCAAAATAAATAAATATCTCTTGAATAATATATTGTGTGTGAAATCCTTGTCTTCTATTAGGTCTGGAATTTGGGTTTTACACCAAGTGTGACCAAGTTTTTTTTGTGTTTTGGGTGTTTGGTAAAATCCCACATGAGAGTAAGTGATTTAATATATTATTAAATAGTTAATTATTATTATTTTCATTTTCTATTATTATTCCAATAATCCATGAGGTCCCTCTATTATTACATGTTGTTCATTCCAAGTGCTTCTCAAATCACTCATTTTTTACAATTTAATTCTACAACAACTTAATGGGGATAAATTAAACACCACCATTAGTTTTTGGTTGAATATCATATCAAATCAGATGTTCATAAATTGGGAGTGAACATATAATGATGGTTTTGAAAGAGATGAGCAGTTTATCCATCATCATCTGTAGATCCTATAGATTCTGAGTATCAATGAGACTCTTTTTCATGCAATTCGAAAGCATTTGACAATATTTTTTTGTGATACCTTTCTTGTGGAATATTCTTCCAAGTTTAGGACTAACATTATTATCTTCTCCATACGTATAGCACCCAAAATGGATATTAGTTATGATTTTTTAGTTATTTATTTTTTTTCATTTTCCATTATTAAATTCCTACTAAATTCATCAAAATTGTTCATTTTAATAAAAAATGAATAAATCTAAATTAGAAAGGGATAATTCATAAATGAATTATCAAATGATAATTATGTGAATTATAGGAATTTGGGTAATGAATTATTGAGACATAATTACACCAAATTAGTATGGATAATTTATATTAAAAAATTACAAATGATAATTGTGTGAAAAGATCAATGATATTGGTAAAGAATTATTAAGTGGTGGTTACGTCGATTTATAAAATAATAATCTATAAAAATATATCAACAGATAAATTTCTCAAAATTATAAAAGATAATTGACAATAATTTTCCACTAATAATTATAATAAATTATCGAAGAATAATTTGGGGAGATTATTAGAAGTTAAAAATATAGAATTATCAAGTGATATTTTTTATGAAATTGTTATAATATTATTATCTATGGGTAATTTATTAAAATTAAAAGAAAATTATTTTTGAAAATTATCAAATATTAATTATTTTGATAATCGTGGAATAATTATAAAGGAATACCAAATGTGTTCCCAAATTAATTTTGAGGGAGTTATTATATTATATGTGTTTTTTATAATTATTGTTGAGGAAAATATTATTTGTGCATGTATTTTCCAATAATGATAATTTAAAAATTATCCAAGATACATATGTTTCATTCCATGTGATATTTTATTTCCTTTTGAAACATAATAGTTTTTTTTGTTTTAGAATCCCTTGATGAACCATTAAGGTTGATGTATCGATGACTATAACAATAAGGATAGGGATCATGTTTTCTAGATTGTTGAGGATTACACTCATAATTTTAAACCACACTAGTTGGTTTATCCATTCCATTAACATCAATGACATTGTGTTATGAGTTTCCATACCACTTGGGTTCTTATTACACATGTTTCCTTGTTAAAATCTTTGAGTAGGCATAATTAATAATCATGCTTGATTTGTGAGCGCATGTGGGGGGTGTTGTGTGTCTAACTTATGATACTACTACGATGTTATTCCCATGAGAACACCATGATAGATAATTTCTATATTGTTTTTTCATTAGCATGAGGATGTATTATTCTAGTGTTTATTCCCAAGATGTTATGAAATATCAGTTATCATGCTATATCTTTTCATTTATTTACTTTGGTGAATTGATATGTTGTACGAGTAATAAGTGACCATAATAGTATTTTTATCCCTTGGAGGGTGAGTGTACATAGTGTTCAATGATGATGATATTGGATAATGATAGCCTGGTGACCGAGCCTATACTTGAAGCCTTCTAGATGCTGGGTAAATTGTTAATACTCAATACCTGGTGGATTTAGTGTAGGTAATCGATATTTTATGCCTTTTGGATTTCATGTATTACTATATGTATTATGAATTATGAGTAGGATACTCACTCGGTGCCTTATGAATTCCAACTGAATCACCAACATCCTTAATTTTTTTCTAGACATTTACTGACACATTTTTATTATTTACATAATGGATCCGAATATATTATGGCTATGGGTTTATGGAATATTTGTTAGTGAAATAGAACACATATTTTTTATTATATTTTATTATTATTATTAAATATTTATTATAATCATGGAATAAAACTATTTTCTTTAAAAAACATGGTTATTTACACATTGTTGGTATCTTATTGATTATTTTATTCACACACTACTTGAGAATTTTGGTGAACTTATGGATCTGATGACTATATTTCTGATGAAGATAAAGGGACCTATGGTGGATGGGTGTGTAGAGGAGAAAAGAGATAGCAGTGGACTGGAAAATACTTTTAATGACTCCTCTGCTTATTCAAACAATTATTTTCATCTCATCCTCTAGTATGGGTTCCCACTTTGGGGGCCTCTTTGATTGTATTAAATTTACGCCATTGTTTAGTTCTACATGTTTAGTATAGTTATTTATTATATTTTTTGTTGTTCATTACTGATCCTATGATATGATACTAATATTATAGTCTTCTCATTGATGTAAAAAGACCCTCAATATTAGTGTGAAGCCTCTAATGTATGGTGAGATGCACATGACATCATGTGGCACTCCAGTTCGAACCC
Organism: Viscum album; assembly: GCA_963277665.1. Lineage (NCBI taxonomy): Eukaryota > Viridiplantae > Streptophyta > Magnoliopsida > Santalales > Viscaceae > Viscum > Viscum album. The sequence continues at coordinate 162,968,694 of OY728165.1, read as the reverse complement.
AATTGCTAAGGTCTAGATGTTTCGTCAACAAAAATCTTAAAACTATAGATATTGAACTAGTTCATTATCCCACATCTCATACCATCATGGAAATTTCTCTTTAATACTATGTCATATCCTATAGACACTAGTGAAAAATGTTCCATGTAGGCGATGAGGTCAGCATAATCCATCACTAAAATAGTACCCTCGGTCAACTGCATATACTGCATTTTTATCTCCTTCCTAATCAATTTTGGTTAAATGTATCCCTTGAACATCTCTTAGAAATCATTCCAAACCATACTCTCTAACTTCTCAACATGAAATAGATTACCCCACTAATAGTTTAATCATCCTCACACCATATAATCTTTTAACTTGACTACATTAACTTGGAGAGTATTTATGTTATCCAAAATCATCTTCATATAATCAATCCTGATCATTGCTACCTCAAGTAAACCCTATCTACAGAACATAGGAGGATGTTATAGCATAAACTCCCTCATCAAATCAATCAAACTCAATGATGACCATATGTCTCTCTCTATAAACTATATAAAACAAGATAAGTTCAAATGAAAATATTATTTCACCTTATTTCCAAGAACTAATTGGGGTTCTTGTCTTACTAGTGGAGCTGCATTCTCAATAATTCCATCTTATCTCCCTACTAGTAAATATCATCAAGGTGGAATCACTCTATAATTACAAACACATGTTTCATGGAACATAAAAATATATTTCACAGTCAAATATGGGTGGGGTCACAACTATCCATAAAACATTATTCCACAAACACCATCCATATGGATAAAAACATAGAACATTGACTACCGTTAGACATCCCAATCTGGCACTATGGCTAACATAAGATAAATAAAACCTCAAAATCTAAACTTCACATTAGGAAACATTTTAGTGTATTTATATTAATAGACAATTACAACTTACCAATTTGGATTTATTTTTAACCATTTCAATTTAAAATATTTTTAATTTAATAATTTTATACATTCTTCATTAGAAAATACATATTTTAATTCAAAAAATAGTTAGGAAAGAATTTTTTTTCATGCTACCGACCACATTTTTATGTATCTCTAACTTGATGCATGTCACATAATTCTATATGTTCCTGAAATGATGCATGAATACCTAATCTCAATCCATGAAGAACCAAAAGTAAAAACTAAAAAAATTTAGAACCACACATCATGTGATTCAATCAATATAAAATAACATTCAAACTATAATAAGAGAACATAAAGAAGGATCCTCGAGCTTGTTCTTTATAAGGCCTCTGTCATGCCTCCCATACATTAGTCGATAGTGACTAGTAGTTAGGGTCTAAAGTGATTAAAATGGAGAATTTACACTCTTTATTAGAGTAAACCAATATTAAAAATAAAAATAACCTATAGTATGAAACAATAAAAAATATACAATCATCGCATTTCTAAATCTCTATATTAGGTAAAATCCCACAAACCAATATAGAAAAATATACCATGTCATTAGAGTTTATTATTAAAAAGGGAAAATAAAATAAAGAGACATTACAAATCTTCTGTGTCATTTCTGAATTTGACATTTGGCCCACTCATCATGATTCATCCAAAATCATCTATCAAGAGGCAATTTCCCATATAAAATACTATAACCTTGATGTCTACTTGGGTACCATTGGTAGCCAAATCCGAGATTGAGTAAAAATCTGTAGGGCACCACCAATTGGGTAAAAATCAACATCATGTATCATAACCATTTTTTGGAAGTATGTTAAATACAAGGTATAAAATAAAACAAGTTTCTTCATTAAAAAATATTTAATTTAACCACACCTATCCTAGGGTCCCAAGTGAGACTCGAACCAATCGAACCTTCTTTGACCATGTCGTTCATTTGAACCATAAACATTAAGGTTTTAATTCTTTAATTCATAAGGGAATTAATTAATCATTTCACTTTAAATTTTTTTACATAGAACCATTAATCTACGTATCCATACCTTAGTTAAACAATAGGTGCTGGGAGTATCAGTCGTGCATCCAACCATGCCATGTTTTGATGGGTCCTATAGCATCAATCTTTCACAACCTAATAATTAATAATATCATCCCATAATTGAAAGAATATGATTATTCATACCTTTTTAAGATTCAACATCATTGAATTTTTCATCAAAAATAATAACAGGGGAGTACCATTTCATTTAGCCACATTTCCAGGGTCCATCATGGTCAACAAATTTAACCCCATTAATAAATTCATCTCATTATTAATTCATATATATAAATAAACTATTAAATATTCATAAAACCAATTAACAAATTAAAATTTCCCCTTTATCCATTCACTATATCATTCCTATAAAATGTCATGGCCCTTTTTATTCCTGTTTTAATCTAAACAACCTGTTATTCCTAACTGACATAGTAATCATAAGAATAACCATTTTAATCATGATAACCCCAAAATTTAAAATTTAACTACATAATTCCACATTATAAAATAATTGGAATACCTCATGGTTGGCACTATTCCTAGTATTTCAATCATCAACAGAACTAACAACGTTTGTGAAGGGTATCAAAATTCAATTAAAGGCCGAATTTAATTATTTTAATAAATGAAATAAAAATGAGACATGGAAGCATGCTAAAACATCTACATACACAAAATAACTTCAAGACTATATGGTAAATATTGTATACAAGAATCCTTAATATCGTATACAACCACTCATCCAATAATGACCCTTGATTCAAACAAAAATAACCAATAAAATATGAGGATAAGAACTCCATGGAAAAAAGGTTTATTCACTTCAAATGAATAGAAAACAACCAACCATGGATATTATAGAATGTTGAGGAAATAGTACATATATACTAACACATAACATTGATTCTCAATAAATGAAACTTCAAACTCTCTAGAATAATGAAAATTAATCCCATGAAGAGGGAAGGGTTTTATTTTAAAGAATATTATTTGGTAAAATATGGAAGAAAATCAGGTGATATCATATAAGGACCACGAGTAAAAATCATCAATTTCTAACTTTTACTGGACCAAAAGGTTTGGTAACACAATTTGGCACATTGTGTACCAACTATGTAGTCCTCTATATCCAAGGAAATAATATGCCACATGGTTTGTAGGGGAGCCCCCATAGTTTGTAAAACCATGTGATGGTTGTGAGTTTAGTTCTATATAAGGAAGTATAGTTTCCAAACTCCACTTTCATTTTTTATAACCTGTGAACTTCCCTTTTTTAGGGTGCATATTCCTGGAATATAGTTAGTAATATTTTTGATCCAACTATGCTACATACCCTATATGGGACACTTTGTTATTTTTTCCAGTCCTAACCTATCAAGAAACTCCTCAAGGATTCCATACTCCTAGGAAGTATTCTATTAGTCAATTTAAAATTATTTTAATTAAAATTAAAATAAGAATCATCCCATTGAATGTTTATTATATAAATTGGGAAAGGAATATATTTTATAGATACTTTATATATTTTCATCTGTTAATGGATTAGTGGTTCCATTGAAGGATTGTGTTTGTTTTTTCATTAAATTGATCAACATTGTTAATTAATTTTGTGTAGAAATAGGTTGTTTTATTTTGTAATGGTTATTATTCATAACCCAAGTCAACTATCATAATATAGTGAAGATTTTCATAGTTCCAACACTATCCTTATTGACTTAAGAGGAAAATACCTACATTGATATTATTTGTTATCTAAATTTCTATTTCTTTCATTATGATCCATTTATAAACAATGAAATACACTTAATTATTTCACTGAAAAACTATCACAATACATAATTCCAATACATTTTGTCCAATGAATATAAATTATTCTCTAAATATTTTTGAGAACATCCTGAACATTTAATGTTCTATTGTCTTTCTATGTAATTAAAAATATACTTACAAATGATGTTACTACCCATGATATGATACCGATTATAACACCCTATCTTTGGTAACCCTATAGAAATGTTTATTTTATAACATTATTATAAAATACAAGAGATATTATTAAAAATAATCTAATAGTATAGCAGTCTTACAAGAATAGATACATGATATTTAATAAATTTTATTATTACTCTAAAATTTTCCTTAGAGTGTGCATAGTATTATTTTTTTAAGAGGAAATAGAAACAAAATAATGTGGTGAGATCAAATTCTCAGTAATATATATAATACAATAGTAGTTATCATATAATAAATAATACATACATAATATGGTAGTAATATTAATAAAAATGACATATAACACATAACAAGACCATAAAATATATTCATAGATTACATAAAAAGGGAAATAAATAATTACATGGATAACGATAAAAGAGTTTGTAATGCTGGAATGAATAAGACAAGACATTTTAATCCAATCATAAAGTCCACGTTCAAATACATCATATTTAATATGACAATCATAAACCAATAACTCAATCTTGTTTATCTCATGATACCTATCAGTTCATCGAGTGTACATAAAATTATCTTCCTAGTGAATCAAAAAATAAGGCAAATGAATCATTATTATAAAAGATTTTATGTAATAATTTATATTATACTGTTCCTAAAGAACCACATAAATATATGTGTTAAATTAATAAATATTTTTCTATATATCAGTAAAGAGTATATAGATTGTCAATGATTCCACAATCAATTTAATTACATATATATCTTGGTGTAAACTAATCAATTAAAAAAGAATTATATGATATTAAAAATTTAATGGAAAATATTATTAATGATAGTGTAGTAGAGTGGTATATGTTGATTTTATAAGGAAATTATTATGAATTAGTAAATTGATGATATCATTGGAGACCAAAGTACTGATATAAAAATAATTCGTTCTTTGGATAAATAGAGTATATTATAAGGGTAGTATAATAAGAGGGAATGGAAATATATTATTACAAATAAAATAATGGATATTTAATAAGGAAATATAACATTATTATAATAGGAAATATAAATTAATTTGAATAACTTTTGAATGATAAATGAAGACAATGGTATGGGAACACTTACCTTCAAAATTGCCTACCAAATTCATTAAAATCGACTACATATATACATATAGTATGATATTGAAAGAAAAATATAGATACGGGTTTTGAAACACTTTACTCACTATGTATCCTGAGAATTACTCTTAGTACATGTTCTGGGAGAGAAATGGTGGTAGTGTATGAATTTCATACCTAACAAAGTCTCTTCCCAAAGCATCATACGAGGTAAAATGAGGTGAAAACTAGTCTCAATTGTTTTGGAGTGGAGATGAGTAGGAGTTTGGGTGGATATTTATTGTAAATGAGGAGGGAGTTTTTATAAATTTCAAATATAGTCCATAGACTTTATGTTGTGAAAAATTTGAAATTCATTTTCCATTCCATTTTTCATCTCTAAATGCTTCATTTTTAATTTGGTGTTTTATTACCATGGTTTGAAATATTTAAAAAAAAAATTGAATGTGTTAAAACCACAACAAATTTTTTTCAACATTACAAGTGCTTACACATTAATGTCATGAGAAATAGTACGCAACCATGTTATAAATAGTATTTCACAATTTTTAATTAGGGATTTAGTGGGGGTTATAACCATTTCTAATTGAAAATATAACCACTATAAATGCATTTTTTTTTTATTTTGAAAGAAATATATATTTCACTATCACATGATCCAATACTCGAGTGAATTTTGTGAGTATCTCATAATATGGTCATCTCACATGTTTATGTCCTTGATATCTAACATTATTCAGCCTATGCTATCCACATGAAATGATGGTGGTTTCTTTTATAGTAGAGGAAATTATTTGTTTCCCATGTCTATTGAGTTGAGATATATTGGTGGTCTTTACATCAAGATCACCTGACAATTAGAATCCACTATCACTGGTTGATTAATTCTACAACAACAAGAGATTTAATGATATTTTATCTCTTTAAATAAATATTTTTTGTTTGATAACATATATTACATGAAAGACAATGTTTAATCAAACTGTGGTATACTATTGAACTATTATTATTTAAATCGGAAGATATTTACTTTTCATTGTATTGGATGGTATGAATAGAGATAAATAAATTATTAAACACTATTTTTACATATTTAAAATCTAATTAAATGGTATTAAATTGGTTATAAATTAAAATTACATCATTTTAAGGTAACGAGCGATTGTTTTTTAAAAATTAATTTTTATACGCACATCGGTTTTTTATTAAAATAAATTAAATTAATATCCATTTAAACACAATTTTAATAAAGATTGTATATTATATATGGAAAATTATATTTTAATTTTCATCGAATTGTGTTTTTATATGTTTCGGGCAACACGAAATCATGGTTGGAATGAGACCCAATTTTTTTCAACATGATTAGTGATTATTACGGGATCAAGACGATGATGAATGATAGTCTCCGTGGAATATAATCAAAGACATAGATACAGAAGGAAGAGGCTGGAAACTAATATATAGGATCTTGCACAACCAGGTTATAATTAATTTAATTAATTTTATAACGAAAATAAAACCTAGATCTTCGGTATTTTTTTCGTCGATGATGTTGATCATTCGGAATGACCATTAGAGATTATATAGTTGTTCTTGTAAGATACCAAACTAGAATCCCTCTAGTGATCATCCACATGTGCTCTGATGGCCTCCGATCGACACCACTCATTCTCTAGGTGCTAGCATGGAGAAGAGAGTATCTTGGGTCCGTAGTACATGATATCTTGTTCTTAGTCCTTGAAGAACATCTCTCAACCTTGAGAGTGGAAAGAAGATGATTCAAGAGAGAAAATTTTTATCTCAACAGTTCTCAATTGACTGGGAGTGTAGTTTGGTACATTAAACAATAGATGTATGTGTTAATTTGTTGACATGGGGATTCAATTAAAATATTTAACAATGTAACTTCAATTAAATACATTCATAAAATTATAGAAAACTCATGATATTAATAATAATATCACATCATTATTTATTGTGCACCAACTTGTGTAAAATAGAATTATGTATAAAATTTCGTGTCAAAAAATAATAGCAACATTATTTTAATTTGTTCTAACTAATTAAATAATTATTTATCATTTTGAAAAAAATTATTTCACTACTGCACTAGCCTTGGTCGTATTGACCTCCACTTCCAATTATTGAACACCCAAATTAATTAATTAATAAATAATTTATTCTATAAAATAAATATATTATTTAAAAACTTGTAAATAAATATTTATAAAATGTTTAATAAAATAAATAAATATATTTTACCCACAATCTAAGGAATAAAAATTTATTTAATTTATAAAATTATTCCATTATATTGTGAATAATATTTGTTAATTATATTCAAATATAATTTAATCGAGACCACTAGAAATAGTTAGTGTGTGACCCACTATGATTTTTTCTCATTTGCATTAGGAGGTCCTACCTAAAGTCCAAGAGTACTGTCTAGCAACAGGTCAAGGTACCCAAGAAAAAGAACTTAATGTCACAACAATGACATCCACATAAAAATTATAACTGTGTATTATTATCCATTTTTCATAATATCACTTGAAGTAGGATTCATGATAGAGTCATCAAATTTGATTCTTAATATGTCATTCTTTGTCTACTTGAAATAAACTCATCGTTACACCATGGCCATAGAATTTCTTTCCACATTTCTATTTCAATAAAAGGGACTATATATAAACTTCATTAAATGGAAGGGAAAATCTATCCTTGACTTATCCATTAATAACATTCCACTCGTGACGCACCTAATGTACCTTACTTCCTTCCAACTATCTGCATGACAGTTTTTGTCCATAAATCAAATTTCGTGAGTCGTGACACATATTAATGACCGTTATAAAGACTAAGGGTCATTACAAACACTCGATTATATAAATATATGATGACACCAAAACATGTGGAATTCCTACTGGAGGGTATGTTCTCATAATCTACTATCTTGGAGATTACTAAGTGTGAACTTCATGAGAGGAAGTCTCATCTACTTACGAGTACTCACACATAACAGTTTGCAAGATATGTGTCCAATAATAGTTTGTCATACAACTATAGAGCTATATTTTATAATATTAGTATATCATTTCATGGTTTTCATCATAGCGGAGAACAACCCTGACCTTATCAGTGCAAAAGAATACTCCATGACATTATTACATCATAGTTATACAAAATAATGAATAATATGTAATAATATTTTTATTATTTTAATACATTAAATTTCCATGAAATCAAAGTACAACTAGTTGGTTCTAGGACACCAACTCTTACGAACTCCCACTTGGACTAGAGCCAACTACCTATAACTTTTAATCTACTAGACCTCACACAGTGATTATGTTTCTACTGAGTCAAGGCATTAGTAAAGGGGTACTCCGCATTGAATTATGTGGAAAAACTACTCACTTTAACTTCACCTCTTTGAGAAAAATCCCTCAAGAGATTATAATTCCTAAGTTTGTGCTTTGTCTGCTGATGTGACCTTGGATCTTTTGTGAGAGCCACTACTGTAGTATCGTAACAATATGGTGTGATGGGATCTTTACTAAAAAGTATCACATCATGCTTTTGGATAAATCTTTTCATCCAAACTACTTCGTTAGCTACCTCATAAGTTGCTATATACTTGGAATCTACTATAAAATCTGCGACCACGCTCTACTTTGAGATCTTTTAGCTCACTGCACCTCCATTAAAAGTGAATATGTATCTCATTTGTGACTTCATGTCATATTTTCTAGTATGGAAACTATAATTTTCATATACTCTAAAGAATAGTTCCTCATCTTCTCCATAAAACAAGAACATATCCTTAGTACACCTCCAAAATATTAGGATAGTCTTGACTGCCATCCAATGGCAGTCAACCAGTTCAACTTGATATCATCCTACCACACTCAATGTGTAGGTGACATACAACCTAGTACAAAACATGGAATACATAACTAACCCAATCAAAGATGTGCATGGAGTCCATTCCCTTATCATTCTTTCCTCATGTGTTTGAGGGCACATTTTCATGGAAAGATTGATGCCATGTGATGCTAGAAAAAATCCCTCATTAAAATTTTCCATACAGAATCTCTTCAGTATCTTATCAATGTATGTACTTTGACATAGAAAAAAAAATCTCTTAGATCTATCAGGATGGATTTTGATATGAATAATATATATTGCCTCTCCCAAGTCCTTTGTAGAGAATAATTATTTCAACCATGACTTAATAGAATGTATGATAGGTATCTTGTTTCTAATAAGTAATATGCCATCATCGTATACTATTAAAAAAATGACTACACTCCCACAAAATTGTTTATAGACACAAGGATCACATTTGTTCTTGATAAAACCAAATTTTGTAATGGATTCATGAAAACAAATGTTCCATGACTTGGTTTCTATATTTAATCCATAAATGGATTTCTACAACTTACATAACTTATTGGAACCATTTAGAGTCATAAACCCTTCAGGTTGTGTCATATAGACAACTTGGTGAAGGTTCCCATTAAAAAAGGTTATCTTGACATCCATTTTTAAAATCTCATAGTCCTGGTAAGTGGAAATTGCCAATATAAATATGATGTATTTCATCATTTCAACTAGTGAAAAGGTTTCTTCATAGTCAATACCTTGACGCTATTTGAACCCTTTTCTAACCAGCCGTTCCTTATAAGTACTGAATTTTCCATACATGTCCAATTTCTTCAAGAATGCCCATTTGAATCCAACAGTATTTACATCAACTAGAGGATCTACAAAAATCCATATTTGGTTTTGGTATATGGAATACTTTATAAAAATCATGTATTTTTTCCACATGGAAACATATGTGAAACTTACTGCTTCACTGATGGTTAAGGGATCATTATTATCAACTAATAATGAGTCAACATCCTCAAGAAATATAAAACTATACCATTCCGGTTCTCTATCCTATCTTATACTCCTACTCAGCTCAGGTGTCTCTGAAAGAGTTCTTTCTTCCATGGGGTTTTGTGAAATCTGTTCTTGTACCCACTCTTTTGTACCTTGACCCTCAACATCATTGAAGTCTATCTCTCTCCCACTCTCTCTTTTGGAGATGTGCTCCCTCTCAATAAATATAGTGTGTCTTTCCACTATAAATTTTTTTCTGAAGGTCTGTATAGGTAATATCTGCTTGTTTCCTTGGGGTATAATATAAAGGTACACTATGTGCCTCGAGGTGAAGTTGGTTACCTGAAGATGCCTTAACAAACGCATCACTACTCCCACACATGTAAATTCGATAATATGACTTTATTTCCTCTCTAGAACTCTTATGGAAAACCATTTAACTATTTAGTTGGTACATGGTTTAGTATGTGTGCTATTATTTGTCATTCATATCCCTGATAAGATAATGGAATACCCGCATGACTCATTATTGATCTCACCATGTCCAAAACGGTGAGGTTCCTCCTTTCAATCACACCATTAAAATTGGTTGTGTATGGAGGAGTGAGTTGGGATTGGATACCAAACTCCCGTAAGTATAAAATGAAGTTTTTATTAAGATATTATCCCCCTCGATCTAAGTGGAGTTTCTTAATCTTCATACCATGCTGGTTCTCAACTTCATTCATGTATTCTTTGAACATATCAAATGAATCTAACGTATTCCTTATTAAGTAGATATATCCATATCAACTAAATTCCTTATAAAAATTAATTATGTATGAATACCCTCCCCATGATTCAACTAGTAATGGTTCACACACATCAGTGTGAACCAATTCAATAAGTTCTTTACTCCATTCACCTTTTCCACTAAATGGGGATTTAGTCATTTTTTTCTGTAAATAAGCATGACATACACCAAGTGGATTTAGTATGAAAGAATCTAAATGTAACACTCCAAGGTTTTGAAAATAAATATAGAATGAAATTTTATAAACACAACTTTTCCTCTTCTATGTTTTGAATTTTTAAAAATGGTCTTCTAAAGTTGTGTTCAGTAAGTCATTTGGAGTCTGATAGAAAAAACATGATTTTTGGGAATAGTAACATACCCTTATGAATAGTAATATTAATATTAATATTCCATTGAATAGTAAATAATAATATTTTTTTATTTTCTTAAGGCAATATGATAATGGGATCTTAATTAGTTTTTCAATGTCACATAAAACTAATTGCACTTCAAGATTGTTATTTTTTGAATTAACTATGACCTTATTTAAAAATTAAATTAATAATATTTAGAAAATTATTTTTAAAAAATGGATTTAACTTTTGAATTCTACACGTCTAAAAATGGTAGGGATAAATTTTTGGGAATTTTTTGAAATTCTAGAATTTTTTTATGAATAGTGAAATACGATAAAATACCATATATACAAATTATCAGTTAAATAAACTAATTATGACATCATATGTGATGTAAGGCCACTTGGTCCAAACTCGAATTCCATTATTACAATTAGGGGTCACATAAAACAATACAATTTTTTGTCGTGAGGGATATAATAAAATAATGAATTAAATATTCAAAATTTACTCCTCTCCTCCACTATAAAAACCCCTCGCCACTCCCTCTTCTCTTCAATTTTCTAATCCTTGAATCTCATCAATGTTCCACACAATTACCCCTCCCTAGTCTCTCCCCATGTTCAGGAAGCTTTTGGTCTTTCCAAAATACCAAAACCCCTTCTCTTAAAGAGTTTCTCAAGGAGGTTATTTCAAGAGGTAAAGTAGCTTTTTTTCATTTGGTTTCATTTCAATTTATCTTATTTTGTTATCCTCGAATCAAATAATCTATCCAAATGATCATGATAACTCCAATAACATCTATATACAGGATTTATATAATGTTAATGGAAGAACCATCATAAATATTTTTACTCCCTCCCTTTAATTTTATAAACGAAATTGACATCCATGAGGTTCTGATTTATAACCTTCGTGGATGACGAAGTTTCGTTCCTCAATTTCATCTTCATTACTCTTTTTGAAACCATATTCATGATTTAAAAAGACTATAATATATATTTTATAACTTAATTAATATTCATCAACCATAATATGTACATATAATTAAGTTATATGACAAAACTAGTTTATAATATTCCAAATACCACCGAATAATCGAAGTGGTGGTCATCTAATGATTCATCCTCATTTCATGTAACCAAATGATATCAATGGAAACAAAAAATTATGGATGTTCATAAATAATATTTAATTTCAATTCTGGATTTTTACATCCATTCCACTTCATTAAATAAAATCAAGTGAACCGTATATGAAAATAAAGGAAACGAACACTCCAGAACGATGAAATTCAATACAATAACTTGTCAATAAATACATAAATGAACTAACCAAAAGTATGGTAAACTAAATACATGTATAATAGGTTCTGAAATATGTTATAAAAATTTATAATGTCATATTCTAGGAGCTTAATTCCAAGAGTGGAACATGTTTGGAGTTAAGGTAAGGGTTTTTCCACCCGAACATCCATTTTCATTCGGGATACTTTCATTGTCTAATTACCTCAAGGAAATTCTTATGTATTTTTATGTACTCATAATATATTCTATATGAGTACACTACAAAATAAACAGTGTTTAGCGGCGGTTTTGTGGCGGCGGTTCACAAAACCGCCGCTAAACGTTTTCCGAAATACGTTTCGCGGCGGTTTTTAATAAACCGCCGCTAAACCTTTGTTTTTTTTAAAAAACCCCGGCCCTTCCCTACCCCGACCCCCGTTTCCCTGCAACCCTCGCCCGCAGCCCCCCGCGACCCTTCCCTGCAACCCTCGCCCGCAGCCCCCCGTGACCCCCCGGCGATCCCGCGACCTCCTCCGGCGACCCTGCGACCTCCTTCGGCGACCCCGCGACCTCCTCCGGCGGTGCCTACGACCAGAAACCCGCGACCCCCTTCTCCCGACGACCTTTCTCACTTCGACCTCGGCCCCAAAGTGAGTTTTCTCTATGTCTACTGCTTGACATACTCATGTGATTATTCATGAACCATATAAAATTTCATAATGAGAAAATTATTTGTGTGGATACAATGTTGATGCATTATTTTTATGATGATACGATAGTGTTTTTAAATGAAAATGATAACAGTCTTGGATTAATTACAAGTTATTGGTTAGTAATTAATTTGTAATTAAATGATTAATTGGTGTAAAGTTAATTAATAGACTAGGGTAAATTATAGATTGGGGTTATGTTAGTTGGATTAAACATCACCAATGATCACTTGATAATGAATTAAGAGGTTGATCATTGATATCTTAGTTGGCCAAGATCTAAGAGTTTTACTTCATAATATACTAGATATGCAATGTATATAAGTGTGACTACCCTTGTGGTATTATTTTATATTGATGGGGGTGACTGATTGTGATTTTTATATAAAAGTTAAATGTATTTCAAGTTGTATTATAGGTTTTACTAGATATAATGACCAAGTTTATGATCCATGAATCGTACCCATAGACCCGGCCATCTGGTGAAACCTATGGTGAGGGTGTTATTATCACTGAAGGTTAGTTCTATGATAGGGGTGAGGACTTATGATATGTCTAGGATGATTTGTGTTTTTTATTTTTACAGGATTTTTAAGGGATTTGGTACTTGACATGGGTTTGATTCAATATGTATTTATTCTCAGATGTTGAAAAATAGGGATATTGATTTGGGGTTGCAAGGTAATATCATATTCAGCCTAGTCTTGGGATGATTTGGATAATGTGGAAAAATGATTCATCCAGGTGAAATAATAATTGGATAGTTATCAATAATAATCCTTATAAAGGTTAGTTAATCTTGGAAAAAGTGACCTTTGATAAGATACTTATCATTCATTTGAGATAGGGATTTCATGTTAGCATAATTATTTTACTCATAAGGAAATTAGGATGATTGTAAGTTTTTAGAATCATGGTTGGAATGCATGGAAGTCTTGATAACTAAATTATACACTAAGACATGAGTAAAAAATATAAATACATTCAATATTAATGGGGTTTTGGGAAAAGGAAACCTTTTCAAGGTGATTCACAGATGGGGTGTAAGGAAAGAATTCTAGGAAATGGATACACTCGTACTAATGATTTAAGGTGGTGATTTTGTAAATAGGTGATAAGGTTGGTTGATTTGGATCTTAATTCATATGTATATCATAATATAATGGGATAATAATAAAATATCAATGTGGTAAGAGTGTTCATCTGGGGTTGAAATCAAGGGAAATTTCATCTTGACCATGTAAAGTGGTCTATAAAAATCCACTAGGGTGAGATATTATGGGAGATCTAGAAATTATGGAGAAACATGTAAGAGGGTGGGGGTAAATTCATCTAGTGATCAGATCACACTTCATTTTGGTGGGTACAAGTACAAACATTGATGTGATATAATTTCAGTAGTGTGGGGAAGCCTGGTGTGAACAAGTGGTGTTATGATTAATCAGTGATTATAGAATGATTATATGATGATTTAATGGGGTATTTTTCATAGTTTTCATGGTTGGTATTTTATTCCATGACCATTCAAATGAATAGGGTGAGGTGTATTTCCCAAATAATTAATCTAAAAATAGAATAAATTAAATAAATTGAGTCAACTTTCTATCATCGAATAGTGATTAAGATATTTAATGATGGGAAGCACCGACAACAACATATATGTAATTTAACTCCCTATTTTAAGTGAATAAATGAAATTTTAATCATGGAAAATGGTGATTGACTTGTGTATTTTATTGTGAGGATGGTTCCGAAATCTCCCATTGTGGATTCTCCCACACTTAGGGTTTCCTAATCTACATTATAGTGTCGATCACCTTGGTTTCGCCAATAGGAACTGACCACATTGTCATGACACGTCAAATTGATTATATCTTTAATGTTGGTTTATGGTCTAGTTAATACCCTAGTTCATCTCTCAAGGATAATTGATAGGTTTATAGTGTGTATTTTTAATAAAAATGACTAAAGTTCATCTCTCAACTATTTATTATCAACATCAAATGAAAATTAAAGGTTTAGGTAATGTTCCTATACCACCGCACAAGAGGATATCGATAAGGCACTACACTACCCTGTGGAGAGCCAATCAGAACACCTTTGTTCCAATCCTCTCCACAACTCATGGCCCAAAATTCTTAGCACCACCTCACCTAGTTACCAAAATTATAATGGTGACACAAACTCATTGTCGCTGAAGGGATACATAGATTCCAACCACATTCTCTGACCTACATCAATCCAGAACTCAAGGCCCAATAGCCTCACTCCATTTCAAACATCCAAAGCACAACCCAAGCATAACATTCATCTCAAGGTATTCAACCATCCAAAACCTGATCCAACACCCATCACAAAAACTAATACACTAATATGGTTCCTACCTGAGACCATCCAACTTGAAACTCTAGCCACACCATTAATCGATTACTTTCCTTCTATGGTTCTCAACACCATATTACTTACTTCGTCACCACAAATCTCTAGTTTTGAGAACTTCACTCATCATAAAAGAGGTCAACAGAACCTCAAATCAACCTTCAAAACTTCCCTAACATGTTTTCCAACTCACAACATCCATGAAAACTCCACCCAATTCTAGCATTCATTATTTCTGCCAAAACTACCCAGATTTGTCTCACTTTCACCATCCATATCTCAACTAAGGACTACTTGGTTCTTCTTCAAAACTCATTCACATTACTAGGATAAACTAATCATTTCAACATTAACTTGAGGTGCCTTGCAGCCCACCACATCCATTCCCTTTCTATCCAACTATGTCTTTCCATTCCTGCTAACTCACTCGGTTGGTTCCCAACTTCCCCTATTGGCATGTCGCCCCTCTACCCAAACACAAATCCTTCTCACTTAAGGTATACCTCCATCACCTACACACACCATATCGAAGTTCCACCTGGCCTTCCCTAAGAACCCCCAAACATGTCCCTTATTGGTTTCTATTTGGAACCTTGATTCCTCCACATCCACTCTACAGTTTTCTCCAAATTTCCATGACGAACATAATTCTCTCCACCTTAGGAGGGTCATTATCACTAATTTATTCAAGAAATTCAAACACCATGTCTCATGCTTCCATCACAAGATGAACCCCAAAACGTAAATGTGGCCATTTAGATTTCCCTAGAACAATAAAACAAACATTACCCATTGTAAAAATGGTTTCAGTGAATGTAGTTAACTTGATTTAAAATGCATTATGATCAGTTTCGATCACACATCAAAGGGGTGTTGTTTGAGGCAACATAAATGTGTGATCGATGGTGTTATGATAAGTGTGTATCTCGATATTCTTATTGCTCCTCAATGAGGTGTTGACGTTGTCTCCTATAGACCAGACTTGTTCAGTTGGTCTGAAATGGTAAATGTGGTCAATGAATCATCTTTATTATATTATGCATACTTTATGGTCAATGGTTCATCTTTATTATATTATGTTTCTGTAATCTTACACTATCGTATATTTTGTGTAGGCACATTGTGATATACATGGATAAAAGCTGGATCACATTACCGAGGAACACATCTCAATATGTTAAGGGTTTGAATTGGTTTTTAGATTTTGCAATTTCTAATCGATCCGTTGAAGGGAGAATAAGATTTCCATGTCCTAAATGTAAATTTAGAACATGGTTGAAGAGAGATGAAGTTTATGAACATTTAATACTGAAGCAATTTCCTGAGCAATATTTGTGTTGGATTTGGCATGGACAATCAAACAATATAGAAAGATTGAGGACTGATGTTAATCCACAGAATGAGGTCCCAAGTTCTTCGACAATGGAAAATGAAATTCAAAACCTCATAAATGATGCATTCGGCACTGCAAGACACCACTATGAGCATCAAAACATATCATAACAACCAGAAGAGGGTGCTACAAATTGCAACGTGACAAGTGATGTTTCTGAGACTGTAACACAAGCAGATCAAGATTGTAACATATCATTGGATCCTCTTGATTCTGTGGAGCCAAATGTAAGGGAAAACTTCAGTGAGGAAAATGCATTTCATGATTTAGTTGACGATAGAAATCAAGAGTTGTATAGTGGGTGTTTGAAATATTCAAAGCTTTCATTTCTACTGAAGTTGTACCATATCAAATGTCTATGTGGAATTACAAATAAGGCAATGTCCATGTTATTGGAATTGATTCGTGATGCATTTCCTGAAGCAAAAATCCCATAATCGTTTTATGATATGAAAAAAGTTGTTAACAACCTTGGTCTGAATTATACAAAAATACATGCATGTCCCAATGATTGTATGCTTTACTGGGGAGAGGATTCAAGTAGACAGAATTGTAAGAAATGTTATTCATCTAGATGGCAGTCAAAGGGTGATGTTGGAAGTATGACTGAATATAATTTCATAGAGAAGAAGAAAAGAAACACACCTGCAAAAGTTTTGCGTTACGTTCCTTTGAAGCCTCGATTGCAAAGATTATTCATGTCATCAAAAACCGCCGAACACATGAAGTGGCATGCTGTAGATAATAACAATGATGGGTTAATGAGATATCCATGAGATTCCCAATCGTGGAAGACATTTGATTCATTACATCCAGATTTCTCAGCTGATCCTAGGAATGTTCGATTGGGATTGGCTGCCGATGGATTCAACCCTTTTGGGACTTTGAGTACGAGTTATAGCTTTTGCCAATTGTTTTGATCCCTTATAATCTGCCTTCGTGGATGTGTATGCAACAAACATCTTTTATCATTTCGATGATTATTCCTGGAAAACAAATGCCTGGAAATGATATTGATGTATACCTGCAGCCTTTGAATGAAGAATTGCAGGAGTTATGGAGCAACGGTGTTGAGACATTTGATGTTTCTTCTAAATCAATGTTTAAAATGCATGCTACTTTAATGTGGACCATTTGTGACTTCCCTGGGCTTGGGAATTTATCTGGTTGGAACACTTATACGGGTTTGTCTTGTCCCATTTGTAACTTTTATTTCGAGCCCAAACGACTACCTCACAGTAGAAAATGGTGCTTCTTATGCCATCGAAGATTTCTTGATGCATCTCATAGATTTCGGCTGAACAAATCAAAATTTAATGGTTGCATTGATTGTAGACCACCTCCAAAGTTGTTAACCGGTTCTGAAATATTGACACAGCTTGAAAATGTTAAAACAGAATTTGGGAAGGTTCATCATTTGAATGATAGCGGAAAATGAGTGTGAAGTGCATCGTCAAGTGAAATCAGAACGCAACAATGGAAGAAAAAAAGTATATTCTTCAAACTTCCGTATTGGGAATTTAATTCTTTGCTCCACAATCTTGATGTGATGCATATTTAGACGAATGTATGTGATAATTTGATTTTCACATTACTTAATAAGCATGGAAAGTCGAAGGATCATCTCAATGCTCACAAAGACTTACAAGTAATGAACATAAAACGTGATCTCTGGCCAGATGAGAATGAAAAGTATGCTCTGGCCATTTTTTCATTGAAAAATAGGGATAAAGATACGTTCCTTAAAATTTTAAAGAATTTGAAGGTATCTGATGGGTATTCGAGTAACATCTCGAGGTGTGTTGACTTGAATAATCGTAAGTTATATGGATTGAAAAGTCACGATTCACATGTTTTGTTACAACAGTTACTACCATTGGAATTGCGTACATTATTACCTGAAAAGTTACTGCTGTTGTACTCCATTTCTGCACATTTTTCAGACAGTTATGTGAGAAATCTCTACATCCATTTCAGCTTGACAACCTACAGGAGAGGTTTGTATTGACCCTTTGTGCAATGGAGATGATCTTCCCTCCATCGTTTTTTACTGTCATGATGCATTTAACTGTGCATTTGGTTGACGAAGCTAAATTAGGAGGCCCCGTTCATTATCGATGGATGTATCCAATTGAGAGGTATTTTATTTATATGTTTCCAGTTAAGTAAACATTTTTTGGAATTTAAATAAATGCATAATATTATTATTATTTTTCACAGATATCTTGGGCATTTGAAAGCATACGAGAGAAATGAAGCTCAACCAGAAGGCTCTATTGCTGAAGGCTATTTGGCCGAGGAGTGTCTCACCTTTTGTTCCAGATATTTGGATGATACTGAGACAAGATTTACTCAAGTTGGACGTGTTGACGACACATCAACTCAATCTCAAATGCATCAGAAATCAAAAATATTTCCTGATATTGGCCGATCAGTTGGGAGGACCTCATACGCGACACTAACAGAATTGGAATTATTACAGGCACATAGATATGTGCTGCTAAATAGTGAAATTGCAGATCCATTTATTGAAGAGTTGAGGATACAAACAAAGAGACGAATGAGAAGCCGAACAGGAAATGAAAAAGATATAACGAAAGCTGTGAATAAAGAGCTGGTAGAATGGTTTGCATGACGTGTAAGTTTATAAATATTGCAATAAATATGAATATTACTTTGACACATACAATTTTCAAATCTATTAAATTATATTTTTTTTCAGATCATGAATACTGATACTCGAGCTAACTTTTCAGAAGATTTGAAGTTTCTTGCTAGAGGTCCTATAAAACAAGTTAGAAAGTTCAACGCTTATAATGTGAATAGTTTTAGATTTCGTACAATCGATCAAGAAGTGGGTTTGAAAACACAGAATAGTGGTATTTTTACATTTTCTGAAGTGGAATACTATGGAAAGATGCATGATATTATTGAATTAAACTACGACGGGAATTTTTCTGTTGTTTTATTCAAATGCAAATGGGTAGATTTTATCAGAGGTGTTAAAAGAGATTCCTTGCAATTTACTTCTGTAAACTTCTCTCGCTTGATGGATGTTGGTGATCGTGAACTGCATGATCCATATATCTTAGCATCGCAGGCAAAAATGGTATATTATGTGAATGATGTTGTGGATGAAGGGTGGAGTGTAGTTACTCAGGTAATACAAAAAGATTTGTATGATATGGGTGATGAAGTGGAAGATTTGACCTCTGCAATTGAATTTCATCAACAACAGGAAGCAGAATTATTTGTCCATCATGATATTGAAAATATTGGTCTAGCAAGGATGAATGAAGTGGATGAAGCAATGGAGCAGGAAACCGACATGATTGAAGGGGAAAATGATTGTATGTACAATTATTTATTCATTCAGCAACTACTTGTTTCATTTCTATAGTCATTCATTATCATTGTTATATATATTTTGTTTGTTAATACTGGGCATCTATTATCATTTTTAATTTTTTTTCTGCATAAATTTTTTGAAATATATATTCTGAACTTAATTTTATTTGATTAAATGACAGGAATGCCAAGGAAGAAGCGGTACACTATTCCTTCTTCTTCTGCGACAGATGACGATCCGTCTGTCCCCACGGAATCATCTCCCCCTGCACCATCTCTGACACCATCAGTGGATGCCTCATTAGAGGATGAGTCATCGCCTCCCCTATAGGAGCTTTAGCAGTGGGGCAGCGACACGCCCCTCAGTCTCCCAGGATGGCCCGGTTGGTCAAGTCCTTGGGAAGGAGCATCCTGGTAGAGTGCGCGGGATGGGTTTGGGACCCGTACCATCTGAGGTCTTTCGCATGCCATCAGGGATTTCGGCCTCATCTACTCCTGGTTATAGTCATTTCATACCTGAAGATGCTCAGAGGGAGATGTCTGCTCTACGAAACACAGTTCACCAGCAGGGGAATCAGATATCTGATTTGCAGAAAGAGTTGCTTGAAATACGTCAGCATATGAGCAGATATGCCCCCGGTGGTAGTGTATCGGGTAGTGGTGAGCAGGTAAATCACAAAAAAAATCAAAATCATTTAGTTTGAAAACTTTTATTGGTTTTAATTTTTATTATAAATATGCAAAAATATTTAATTTTCAATATAATGTTCTTACAGGTGGCAGCAGGTGGTGGAGATGAAGGTGGAGAGGGTGACGATGCAGCATCAGATGATGAGTAGTAGTATTGTTGATGTGTTGAAAAAGTATCATAATAGTTGGTTTGTATATGTAACATTTATGGCACATAGTTGCCACCAAACATTTCCATGTCCTAACATTTTCTTGATTTCTCATGTTTCCTTCTATGCATTTTATTTATTGTGTTCTGGATTCCTCATGTGTTGACAAAAAGATTCTTAATGCAATATGCATGTGATGATACCACATCCAATGAGAATACCATATATGTAACCCATATTCATACCCCTATTGGATCCATATCAAATATGTATCACACTAAAAGAACAATCCCATGACCATAAATGGCTAAGGCATGAAAGGTTAATGATAAAAGGCTCTGTCGTGGCCTTAAAATTTTTACACCACTCCAATGGGTCCAGGAATACCAATTTGTTTTTAGTTTAGGAATACCAATTTGAGAAAAAATGTAAAATCTCATGTAGAATATTGTTAAGATTATCCATTTGATCTTTAAGGGATATGTTATAATAAATATTTTGAGCCATGGTATTAATCTTATCCATGAGTGGGATTCCATTCCAATTGGCAGTCTAGAATTTGAAGAACAGTTAACACTGACCATCTAATGAGAATTCTATAAGATCTTGTGAAATATTACCATAAGACCAGGCCATATTAAGGATTCCATGTAGCATAATTTTACTTTTTTTTAGTTCTTAAACAATCCTTGATATGAGAAAATCCAAGGCATCAAAATTGGATTTGATTAATTTAAAAATAAATTTAGTTTGGAGAGACTGATTAAAGAGGGTCATATTCGTGATCCCAAGGCCCCTGAGAGCATAGGTCATACAACATTGTTTGCATGAAACTGTAATAGTCTTTCTCTCTAATATAATCCCACTCCAAATAATTTTTTTTTATCAATGAATTAATGGTTTTAATGACCAAGGTGGTCCATGAGTAAACCATGAAGGATTATACCATTTTTTATATTTCAACATGCTTTAAAAATGAAATCTATTCTATCCATTTAGAGTGATATTTCTTTCCAAGAGGCCAGAGTTCTTTAAATATGACTGAGAATATTGATAAAGTAGGAGGCGTGTGTTCTTCCCCAAAACATGGAAACTCCAAGATATGTAAAAGGTAAAGATCCCTCCCTAATACCCACATCATCTATCAATATTATTTTTTTAGGATTTGAGATATTCTTGTTAATGTATATGAACTAATTCCCCAACTTATTTTTTGTCTTAAGAAACAATCTTAATGATGAAGGGCCTTCATGATGTTTTTGATATTCCTCATAACTCCCTAAGGAAAAATTATAATGTTTTCAACAAAAATGAGATGACATGGTTCTGAAGAACCTCATGATACCATGATGGGTTTCAAGTCACAAGTATCAACCATATGGAATAAAATATGGCTGAGATGGTCTTCTATAATGGTAAAAATGATTTCTGGGAGGGGGTCTCCTTGTATTTCCCCTCATGAGAACCAAAAATAAACCTCTAGGTATTCATTGATTAAGATATAAATAGGGTATTACCCAAGAAGAGTTTTGATCTAGCTAATAAACTTTTCATTGAATCCAAAACATGAAAGAACATTACACATGAAGCCCTAATCTATAGTGTCGAAGGATTTTTTTTTATGTCAATCTTGGAGACAATGTTACCACTAATTGTCAATTTCTTTATGATGTTAACACACTTAAAGGAAGAAATTAACAAATCATGGATGTGTCCTCTATGAAAAAAATCAAAATTAATTCCAAGATATGAGCTTTTTTTAGATCTGAGAATGTCACACCCCGACCACAGTTTTTTTTTTTGTTTATTTTCAATGTTGGATCTTTTTACTGAGGTTTAGGTTGAGTGTCCAACAAAAGTCTTTATGTTTTGGTTGTTTTGGTTATCTTATAACCCTATTAATGTTTATTTTGATTGTTAATGGGATAAAGTTAGATTGTGAAGATTTTGTGACACCCACAGTGTCACTATATTGTGTTTAAATCATTCAAGTATCATTGGCTGTGGTTTTGGAAAATTTAGGGCAGTGGTGGAGCAGATCCAACATATTTTTTTTTCCAGTTCAACATTTAGCGGCAGTTTTAACCGCCGCTAATGCCATACCTGTGAGCATTTAGCGGCGGTTAAAACCGCCGCTAAATGATGAACTGGGAAGCATTTCGCGGTGGTTTTAACCGCCGCTAAATATATTATGTTGATATTTAGTGGCGGTTTTCACCGCCGTAGAATAGGCGCATCAAACGCCTGAATTTAGCGGCGGTTAAAACCGCCGCGAATAAAAAAATGTCTGATACCCATATAACCACCGCTAAATGAAGAGAAACCGCCACTAAATGACAGATCTACGACACATTTCTAAAACCGCCGCGGAATCTAAAAAACCGCCACTAATAGATTGCTAACGCCAAACTTAGCGGCGGTTTTTGTAAACCGCCGCCACACAATATAGCGGCGGTTTAAATCGCCACTAAACAGGAAAAAAAACCGCCGCTAGGACCGGCTTTTCTTGTAGTGGTATCATATATATGTGTAAAAACCATAACCCTTCCTTATTTTATGGATAGTTACACATTTTTAATGGAACATTCAAAGTTGTTTCCAAAATACAATCCTGATCCAAGGGAATTTCTCAAAATCATTCCTATTTTCATGTGCACACTATGATCAGTTTTTGGAAACCTTTATCTTTATAATATCAATAGTTTTATTATTAAAATACTATCTTACCTAACTTCTGGTTTTATACAATTATTTTTCCAAATTAACAATTCTTTTCAAAATAAAAGAGTATTTGTCTCAAAAATTGCTTAATGATTTTATAAGAGTATTTTCGTCTAATTCAACACTCATGTTGATTCCATGGTATTATTGGGTTTAATAATTTATGAAGTCATATACCATATTTTATTTAATAGTTTATGACTAACTCTATTGTGGATGATCTTTCCTAAAACCATTCATTATATTATTCTGAATAGTTAGTGTTTATGTTCAATAATTGGGGAAGGTTTGTTACATTTCATATGATAGTTTCAATATGAATGTATATATTGTTTATGTTTATCCCCGCTCGTATGAGGAATTCATTGGACTTATTATGTGATGGGTGGGACCCTCTATAGCCCCTCGATGCAACGGTAGGTATCATGAGACAACTTGACGAGGAATTGGCCGAGGCCTTTCCCAATATGATATGGATTTTGCACGAGGACTTAATACATAGACGTCTTGGCCGATGCCTTGAAAAAATGTTTCAGAATGTCCAGAATTATGCATTCCATCATTATGAGTTCAGCTATTGATATTTCATGTGGTAATTCAACTAGTAGAATACCAATGATTATGATGTATTATTTCATTATTTACTCAGCTCAAATTCCTCCCATAATGTGTTCAATTTTATTATTAAAGGCATGTGTTTTCAATTATTCATCATGTCTAATGATTATATTATCTTCCACTGTATTTATTACTCTTACAGATCATTTGATCTCACCCCTTTCTTATGATTCATTTTATCAGGATATGAACAAGTATTTTATAAATGACTTTCAAGCATAATCTAGGAGATAGTGTTGTTTTTCCTTTCCTTATGTAATGTTGAACTTATGTGTGTATCTTTTTTCCAATAATACTAAACTACTTGGTCCTTTGAGATTTGTATTCCTTGTATGTATTCCAACATAATCAAATAAGGCACTATCTCTGGGAAACTTGGGTTAGGTCCTTACAGTTGGTATAAAAAAAATTTAGTAGAATACTTGGAAAATAGATTTAGAAAACATATAATTATGGAAGAGTACCTAATTTTGTCTTTGAGGATATATATACAATAACATCCTGGTATTTTGGAAAGGAATAGATTATGTGGATCTTTCAATCAATACATCCCTATTTTGATACGAGCAGGTAGAAGAAGCTCTAGTAGAGATGTATCTAGGAGTAAAACCCGAAAACACCGATTTGTGTTAGAATCGAATGGTAACTGGTGCACAACAACGGGCCTTGCTTCACGCTTGGTTACGACACTCCCGGGGGATATGCTTTGGATAATTCACTTTTTCTTTACAATCCATTATGATGGATTGAAATGTAAAATATTCCTCAAAGAAACAATATTTGTGAATATGGGATTATCCAAGCGTAGGATCTCAATTTTCTGAGTATTTTTAAGTTAATATTATACATTATGATTCATAACCTAATCTATTGTATGTCATTATCTAGATATGGAGCCTAGTGGAAGGAATGGAAATCGCACGAATGCACGTGTCCCCGGTAGGGATTTTCCTCCAAAGCATGGTAATGATGTTGGCTCTGGGGCTAGGACTGGTGCTGAGAAACTCATAAATATACTGGGAAAACTTACTCAGGTTATGAATAATAACCTAACCCATATGGAGCATCCAGATCCACCATGTAGAAGAGCCATGCTATATCACTTTATGCAATTACAGCTTCCATCATTCAACGGGACTACAAACTCATTTGTAGTAGAGAAGTAGATATGTTCCCTTGAGAAGATATTTCACGCCTTGGTATGTAATGAAAGAGAGAAGGTTGTCATGGCAGTATATCATCTATCGGGAGATGTGGATCAATGGTGGTCATTAATTCAAAACACAAAGGAGGAGGAAGAGATATAAAAAATGGAATGGAGGGATTTTAAGGAAATATTCATAGAAAAATATTTCCCTCATGATCATCGAGCAGATATAGAGAGTCAATTCTTGAAGTTGAGGTAGAAGGATGATGAGAATGTTGAAAGGTACAAGGATAACTTCACAATATTATCAAGACATGTTGTAGACTACATACGAAATCCAAAGAGATAAATTGATCGATTATTTGATGGCCTAAAGAAATTCCTCCGGCGAGCACTGGTCTCCCAATGTTTTTCATCATATGAGGATATATTTTCATGTTCCATCAAGATAGAAATAGAATTCTCTAAGTCTTATGAATTTAAGGGAAAGCAAGAAAAGAATAGGGTTGTGGAAATCCTTGGGATAGGAAATAAGGAAACAGGGAAGAAGGGAAGATTTGAATTTCCACCATGTGACAATTTTTGAAGGAAACACCCTGGTGAGTGCTTAAAAGGAAAAGGAGTATGCTAAAAATGTGGTCAGAGAGGCCATCGTAGTATTGATTTCAAGGGGAAGAAGGAATCCAATGCTATTCGATTCTATAGTTGTTAGGAGATGGGACACAATGCTAATGATTGTCCAAAACGTTAAGGAAATATGAAATAGAAAAGGCCAATGGATCAGGGACAAATTTATGTAATCACAACTACAGAGGTTGACGTTCCTAATGACGTGGTGCCAGGTACATTAATTGTTTCCTCAAGTCTATCCAATGCTTTATTTGATTCTGGATCATCGCATTGTTTCATATCTTCCCAGTTTTCTATGAAAATTATAAATTTCTAATTTTACTTAACATGGGAGTTATCAGTCAAAACTCTTAAGGTAAGTATCATTGCTACAAAGTTCTGTGCATCAGTTCCCATTAAGGCATATAAATGTTCTTTATCTGCTGATGTTATCACCATACCCATGATTGAATTTGATATAATGGTTGGTATGGATTGGTATTCGGACCATGATGAAAAAAATTATTATAAGAAGATGGAGGTTACAATTTTTGATGACGATGATAAAGAACACCTTATATTTAGAGCAGAATCATGACCACCTGATTCTTATCAAGATCCACCCCTAGTAGGTCAACTAAATTAAATTATTGGGGATGAAGAGAATGAAATAACTATGGTGGAGGAATGGAATGTTCAATTATATTATTTACCTATTGGGAGAGAATATGTTGATGTGTTTCCCGAAGATTTTCCTAGACATCCTCCAAAATGAAAAATTGAGTTTTTCGTTGATTTAATTGCTCGTTCAAAGCCAAAATCGGAAACCCCTTATAGAATGGCCACTGTGGAATTAGTGTAACTAAAGAAAAAACTAGTGGAATTGAGAAATAAGTGATTTATTCCCCCTATTATTTCTCCATGGGGATCCCCTTTTTTTGTTAAGAAGGAAGATGGATCTATGAGGTTATGTATTGACTATAGGGAGGTCAATGCTATATCAATAAAGAAAAAGTATACTCAACCTCACATTGATGATTTATTTGACCAACTACATGGAGCTCAATACTTTTTGAAGATTGATCTTCGATCCGGATATCATCAGTTTCATGTGAGGAGGATGATATTCCAATGATAGCATTTCCGACTAGGTATGGTCATTACTAGTTTACAGTAATGCCTTTTGGATTGACTAATAGACCCTCTATCTTCATGGATCTAATGAACAGAGTTTTCAAGGAATATTTCAATGATTTTGTAGTGGTATGTGTTGATGATAGCTTGGTATACTCCAAAATCAATGAAGATCATGAAAATCACATGAATATTATCCTGAAGACTATTAGAAGACATGAATTATATGGGACGTTTTGAAACTCTGAATTCTTGCTTCATGAAATTTCCATTATTAGCCATATTTTCTCTGAGGATGGAATCCTAGTTGATCTTGTGAAGATAATGGAAATCCATTATTGGCCCACACCAACAAACATAACTGAGGTATGTAGTTTTATTGGCTTAGAAGGTTATTATCGGCATCTCGTGCAGAATTTTTCCTGACTGGATAACCTGCTAATGAAGCTCACACATAAAGGGGTTAAATTTGTTTGGACAAGAGATTGTGAAGAATGTTTTTAATAACTGAAGATGATATTATTCAATGCTCTTATATAGACTCTACCATCGGGGAATGACATGATTTTTATTTATAGTGATTCTTCAATAAAAGGACTTGGTTGTGTCCTTATGCAAAATGATAGGGTTATTGTTTATGAATCATGAAAACTAAACATTCAGGAGAAAAACTATCCTACTCATGATCTTGATTTAGCTTCTGTAATCATTGATTTGATGATATGAAGACATTATCTCTATGTTGAAAAATGTTAGATTTCTACTGATCACAAGAGTGTGAAGTATATTTTCTCACTGAGAGAACTCAACAAGAGGCAAAGGAGATGGATTGAACTACTCAAGGATTCTGATTACACGATACGCTACCACCTGGGGAAGGCAAATATGGTGGCAAATTCCATGAGCAAAAAGGATCATGGAGTTTTGAGCAAGATGATAGTTGAAAGGGATTTTATTTTCATGGGTCTAGTAAAGATGAATATGGGAATAACCATGGAAGGTGAAACATAAATGTTTTTTCAAATGGTTGACAAACCATATTTACTAGAAAGGATAATAAATTCTCAGGCTGATGATGGGGAGTTTCAATAGAAAAATAAAGATGTGAATGATGGGTGATTGAGTGACTTTGTATATAAAGATGGAATTTTGAAATTTGGGAAGAGACTGTGTGTTCCCGATATACCTGATCCCAAAAGGAAATTTTTGGATGATTCTCATAGTTTCAATTTATCTATACACACTGGAAGAACTATGATGTATAGAGATTTTAAGGAACATTTTTTGTGGGACAACATGAAGAGGGAGATTGTTGATTTTGTGTCAAGATGTATGGTTTGTCAACAAGTTAAAGCTGGAAGGTAATAGCCTAGAGGATTATTGTAACCTCTTCCCATACCTGATTGAAAATGGGATAATATCATGATTTAATTTGTCATGGGAATACCAATGACTCCTATAAGGAACGATGCAATATGGGTCATTGTTGATCGTCTTACCAAGTCAGCACATCTTCTTGATATAAGAGAAGATCTACCACTTGAAAGTTTAGCAAGACTATATGTTAATGAAGTTGTGATACTTCATGGAGTACCACTATTGATTGGTTCTAATCGTGATCCACGTTATATCTCAAGATTTTGGAAAAGTCTTCACTAGGCCATAGAAACTGATCTTTGTTTGAGCACTGCCTACCACCCCCAAACTGATGGACAATCAGAATGGACAAATCAAACATTGGAATACATGTTGAGGTCTTGTTCACTTGAATTTCATGGCTTCTGAGATCATTATTTACCTCTCATATAATTTTCCTACCACAATAGCTTCCATTCAAGTATACAGATGGTACCCTATGAAGCATAATATGGGAGGCGATGTCGTACACCAACTTGCTGGGATGATTTTGGTGAAAGAAATATCGTGGGCCTAGAACTTGTTAATGAAACAATGTAAAAGGTAAATATTATCCATAACCATATCAAAATTGCTAAAAGTAGGCAAAAGATCTATGCATATAACTGAAGGAAGGATTTGGTGTTTCAAGAAGGTGACCACTTTTTATTATAGGTATCTCCATGGAATGGTATTATATGAATCAGTAAGAAGGGAAAATTATTTCCTAAGTACATCAGACCGTTTGAAATTCTGGACGGAATTAGAGTTGTAGCTTACCATTTGGAAATGCCACCAAGTCTCTCCAAGGTTCACAATGTGTTCCACGTGTTAATGTTAAGAAAGTTCATGCCAGACCCAACACATGTATTCACTTATGAAGAAGTGGAACTTGAGCCTGATCTATCTTACTATGACGATCCTATCAAGAATATTGATACTAGAGAACAAGTATTTAGAAATCGGACGACTTGACTGGTAAAGGTTCGATATAGGAACCATAAGTGGGAGGATGAAACATGGGAGCCTAAGGAACTTATGTTAAAGACATACCTAAATCTTTTTAGGTAATATTTTTTTAATTTATAGAAAAAACAATTTGTAAGGAGGGGATAATGTAACACCCCAAGGTTTTGAAAATAAATAAATAATGCAATTTTATAAACACAAATTTGCCTCTTCTATGTTTTGAATTTTAAAAAATGGTCATCTAGAGTTGTGTTCAGTAAGTCATTTGGAGTATGATAGAACAAACTTGATTTTTAGTGAATAGTAACATTCTCTTATGAATAGTAATATGAATAGTAATATGCACTTGAATAGTAAAAAATATTATTATTTTATTTTCTTAAGGAAATATGATAATGGGATCTTAATTAATTTTTCAATGTCACATGAAACTAATTGCACTTCAAGATTGTTATTTTCAGAATTAACTATGACCTTATTTAAAAATTAAATTAATAATATTAAGAAAATTATTTTTGAAAAAAGGATTTCAATTTTGAATTCTACACATCGAAAAATGTTAGGGGTGAATTTTTGGGATTTTTCTAAAATTCTAGAATTTTTTATGAATAGTGAAATACGATAAAATACCGTATATACAAATTATTAGTTAGATACACTAATTATGACATAATATGTGATGTAAGGCCACATGGTTCTAACTCACATGCCATTATAACTATTAGGGTCACATGAAACAATATTATTGGTTTTCTTTAGGGAAATAATAAAATAAGGAATTAAATATTCAAAATTTACTCCTCTCCTCCACTATAAAAACTCATCACCACTCCAACTTCTCTTCACTCCTCTAAGAATTTAAGCTCTTCACGTTCTGCCCAATTACCCTTCCCTAGTCTCTCCCCACGTCCATGAAGCTTTTGGTATTTCCAAAGGACCAAAACCCCTTCCCTTAAGGGGTTTCTCAAGGAGGTTATTTCAACAGGTAAAGTACCCTTCTTTTTCATTTGGTTTCATTTCAATTTATCTTCTTTTGTTATCCTCTACTCACCTCCTCTGTCCAAATGATCATGATAACTCAAGTAACATCTATTTATTGGATTTAAATCATGTTAATGGAAGAACCATCATAAATATTCTTACTCCCTCCCTTTTATTTTATTAACGAAATCGACATCTATGTGGTTCCGATTTATGACCTTCATGGATGACGAAGTTTCATTCTTCAATTTATTCTTCATTACCAGTCATGAAACCAAACTCAAGGTTGAACCAGACTATAATATACATGTTATAACCTAATTAATTTTCAGGAACCAGAATATGTACATATAATTAAGTTATATGACAATATTAGTTCATAATATTCCAAATACCGCCGAATAATTGAAGTGGTGGTCATCTAATGATTCATCATCATTCCATGTAACCAAATGATATAAATGTAAATTAACAATTATTTATGTTAATAAATACTATTTTATTTAATTTCTGGATATATACATCCATTCCACCTCATTACTTAAAATCAAGTGAACCGAATATGAAAATAAAGGAAATGAACACTACAGAACGACGAAATTCAATACAATAACATGTCAATAAAGACATAAATAAACTAACAAGAATTATAATAGAATAAATACATGTCTAATAGTTTCTGAAATAAGTTATTAACAAGTATAATTTCATATTCTAGGAGAGTAATTACAAGAGCGGAACATGTTAGGAGTTAAGGTAAGGGGTTTTCCACCCTAACATCCATTTTCATTCGGGATACTTTCATTGTCTAATTACCTCAATGAAATTTTTATGTATTGTTATTTTTTCATCATATATTCTATGTGAGTATCATATATAAGTGTAGAAACTAGAACCTTTACTTATTTTATGGATATTTAAACATTTTTAAAGGAACTTTCAATGTTGTTTCCAAAATACAAGCTCGATCCAAGGGAATTTCTCAAATTCATTCCTATTTTCAAGGATACTCTATGATCTGTTTTTTGGAAGCCTTTATCATTATGAAATCACTCATTTTCGAATAAAAAAACAACCATACCTCACTATTGGTTTTATACAAAGACTTTTCCAAAATAACACTTCTTTTTAAAATAAAAGAGTATTTATCTCAAAAATTGCTTAATGGTTTTATAAGAGTGTTTTCATCTAATTCAACACTCTTGTTGATTAAATTATATTATTGGGTTTAATAATTTATGGAGTCATCTACCATATTTTATTTAACGGTTTATGAATAACTCTATTGTGGATGATCTGTCCTAAAACTATTCACCATATTATTCCGAACGGTTAGTGTTTATGTTCAATAATTGGGGAAGGTTTTTAAATTTCATATTATAGTTTCAATATGAAATTATATATTGTTTATGTTTATGCCCGCTCATATGAGGAATGAATCAGACTTATTATGTTATGGTTTGGGCCCGCTATAGAACCTCGATGCATCTGTAGGTCTCATGAGACAACTAGACGAGAAATTTGGCTGAGTCCTTTCCCAATGTGATATGGATTTTGACCAAGGCCATAATCATTTGACGTCTTGGATGAGGCCTTGAAAAAATGTTTCAGATTTTCCGGCATTATGCATTCTATCATTATTATTTCATCTATTGATATTTCATGTGGTTATTCGACTAGTACAATACCCATGATTGTGTTTTATTATGGCATTATTAACTCACCTCATATTTCTGCCATAATGTGTTCACTTTTATTATTAAAGGCATGTATTTTCTATTATTCACCATGTGTAATGTTTATACTATCTTATGTTGTATTTATTACTCTTACTGAGCATTTTAGATCGCCCATTTCTTATATTTCATATTCTCAGGACATGAAGAAGTATTTATGAATGACTTGCAAGCATAATCTAGGAGATGTGATGACTCTAGTAGAATAAATTAGTGTTGTTTTTTCCTTTCCTTATGTAAAGTTGAACTTATGTATGTATCTTCTTTACAATAATACTAAACTACATGGTACTTCTATATTTTTATTCCTTTTATCTATGCCAACGTAATCAGACAAGTCACTAACTCCATGAAACTGGGGTGGGGTCCTTACACTAAATATCCATCTTGGTGTACCTTTTTCATGATTTTCTTGTTTACGTGACCTAGCAGGTGATTCCAATGTTGTTGTGGTATGAGTAATGTAAATTATCTTTTTTTTATTGATTTCTATTACTTGGTTTGTGTAATCCAACACATAAATACCGTTGTATAAATGTGACCTACCAAAACAAATGATATATTTGTAAAAGAATAACATTCATTTCAAAACAAGAAAAAAAATCCATCTGTATCGAATATGGATATAGAAATAATGCATTTAGTAAGATAAAACACATAATTACAACCATTTTACACCAAGATCATCCCATTTTTCAACATTAGGTGGTTGTCCCTGACAGTAACATATAATAGTCTGGATCTATTGGTTTCTCCTAGATCTACCTCCCATCGGCCAATATTCTTAAATCTACTTTGTTAGTATATTTGGATACATATGTGAGCACCAAAAGCTATATATAATAACAAGATTGTAGAAATAAATTGATTCCATTCGATAACAATAGCACCAGAAGCTTATCCTTGCTTCTCAGGTTGTGTGAAGTTCTTTTTCCACTGTCCATTATTTCCACATGCGAAACAAATAGCCCCTTATTCCCTTGCCTCCCCTTTGATCTTTCTTTTCATGGAAGGCCATGAAGAAGCTTTTGGATTAAAGATCTTGTCTTTCCCTTTCCACTTATTCACCATAAATAATGAAGGATTTTCATGCTTCATATCTTTTTTCCACTTGGCGAATGAGTATAAGAAGATCAGATAGAGACTTCTCAATGTTGTTCATATTGAAATTGACAAAAAAGGTAGAGAAGCTATGAATGAGTGATGTGAGAATGATATCAGTGCCTATTTATTTGGGGAGATTAAAAAATATAACCTCTTGGGGATCAATGTAGCCAATGAGATGAAATATATGAGGCCCAATTAAAGAACCTTATCTAAGCTTACTCTGATAGAGTGCCTTAGGGATCTCAAACCTTTCATTTCTTTCTCTCTCCTAGTAAATACCACAGAGGTGATCGATCAAGCTTTACGCATCCATGTTTTCATAAAACTGCAAGAGCTGACTAGACATTGATGATAGCATAAAAATTGAACGTCTCCACGTCATTCATATGTTTCTCATAGACCATGAAATAATCATCACTCACCTCTTTGGCAGGTGGATCAGGTAATGCTAACTCTAGCATGTGATACTCCCACTCATGGTGTAAGATAACCCTATGGCATATAAATCATTTCTATAAGTTATTGTAGATGATGATGTTGTCTTTATCGAGAATTTAGTGTAGGGATAATGTGGTTGATGAGCTTTTAATTTTTATTCTAAAATTATAAGTGCAGATCATTAGTACATTCTTGATTTCATTTTATGAGAAATAATAAATTTTATTAAGTCTCCCACTATTTTGTCAAGTCCCGATGGCCCTCACCATTGAACTCAGAATGTCCAGTTTCCAGGACATTCTTGTGGTAAGGATCCATATTCACCTTCACAAAACCCCAAAAAGGTTTGGTCGAAATATTAAAAGGTATTTAGGTAGGATGATCTTTTCCAAGTGAAGGCTTGAAACTCCCTGATATGATGAGTGGACTCCCAAATCCTGAAATCATGACTTTGGACTTCCTAAACTATTGCCTCAAATATTAAACCAAGTCTAGAAAGGGATACTCATCTTGATGTAATATGGTTATGTCAACCCAAAACCTTTCATAAGGTATTTCTTTAAAAAAGTAATTATCCCAATAAGGGTTGGTCAATCAAATAGTTATATTGAGTTTTTCCTTAATCAATTAATGGAAGGCTGGATCTGACATAATATTTTATTTGATGGATTTTTTCTCTTGTGAGTGAATTTCTTATTATCATTATCACATTCTTGTTAATATTAATTGGACCTTTCTTAACTAATTTACCATGTATTGATAGTATTTATGCATAAGTCTTTATATATTTTAGTTCCATCTTGCATGCTTGTTTAATTCATTAATTATGTGATCATGAAAACACATCTATAATGATAAACCATGCAACTGAAAGAAATAAAATAATGTAAATGGAATGACCATGACATTTTCTAAAGGTTAGTTTATCTAGTTGTTGATAAAATAATCCTGGCCTAGAAGAGAAACATCTTAATCCTTTTGGGTTCATGATTACATCTTTCCACCTATCCACCTCTGTATCTCCTAGGATTTGTTTCATCTCAGCTCCATCTTGAACCGCCTCCACTACCATGGGAGTTCCATCCATTTCATATGACTTTTTTAACTCACATGTAGGTGATGGGTAAAAAGGGTTTTACATAAAAGAAACCTTGGGAATGCATGCCTTACATATTAATGAGAAGAAGGATCACATGCAAACAAATTTAATTTTAGTAAATAAATTAACAGACACCATCAAAAAAAGGTCTTGGTCTACCTCATGATCATCCATACATGCAATGATATTTATGCATAAATAAAACTATAATTAAATTATATAATCATTCTTTTTAAGATAAATCATGCTCAAGTAAATTAATTATCATCTTTAATTAATCAATAAATTTATCTTAAACCCTTTTTAGAATTTCCTTGATATTCTTACCCATAAAAATTTTAAACAAATAAATTCATTTAAAATTTTCTTTATACGTAACTTGAACATTCGAGTAAACCCGATGAATTCATATTAATAACAACCCAATGAGTAGAAATGAACATTACAAAGATTTTATATTAAGCACATATATATAAAACATCTATCATGTGTTCTGCCTCATCTTTATGCTAGCACGACAATACACATCTCAAGGGTTTGTATAATATAATAATAATTTTAATAAATCTGCATAACTTGTATGAGTAAACAACGTGTAGATCCAACTACACAATGTGTACGATTTTTCACAATCTATCTTAAGTACACAGATAGGGAAACAATTTCTAAGTGTACTTTGGAAATCATAGCACTACATAGTGTGCTGAGTGGGCAACATGCTGTGTAGTTCCTCGTTAGACGGTCTCCAGTCAGGCATGCCATGTATGGGGTACACGGTCCAACCCTAACCCGAAGGGACTACACGTCATGTCCCAGTGGGCCGCATGGCATGTAATCTCAAAACCACATGACACCTATTCAAGGTCAAAACACAATGTTTTTAAGACTAAGAAAAATTACAATGACACAAATCATTTTGGTGGACCAGACCTGGTTCTTTAAATCATGGCTACATCGCATGTACTTTCGAATACACATTGTGTGTTCTTCTGTTCTATGGCCAAGAACCTTTGGAACCTCCAGATGTGATCCACTATTTTATTTTAATCAAAATTAAAAGAAAATATTGAATCTGTAATATAAAAGAGAAACGAAAGTGGAGGAAAATATCTCAAGATTATGATTTTCAGAACGATGTACATGAATTGAAAAAACTATATTATTAAATGTGTAAATTATCTATAAAATATTTGAATAATTATAATCTGTGATGTAACCACTCTGAAACCACTTATGGGTTTCAGCCATAGTGAAATCTTGGTCCGAACGGTAACCAAATTTGATTTTTACCATGATCGATGATTATTCTGGGATCATTACAATGATGAACGCCAGTCTCCATGAAATAGAATCAATAATTTATATAAATAAGTAATAGTCCTGAATCCTTCAGTGAAGATATTTCCCATCATTTTTATAATTAATTTAATTAATTTCGTAAAGAAAATAATACTTGCATCTTCAGTATTTTCCACTTCAATGATGTTGATCATCTAGAATGATCATTCTGGATTATCTCATTACGCACGCATGGCTCCAGACTAGAATCTTTCTAGTGGTGATCCACACGTGCTCTGATGGTCTCTAATCAACACTGCTCATTATATGGGTGCTAGTGCAGTGAAGCGAGTGTCTTGTGTCGGTCGTTCTTGATCACTTGATATTTGATCATGGTGAATGAGTGTCGTTCTTGAGAGGGGTAAGAAGAGGATTTGAGAGAGAAATTTCTTAGCTGAACAAATCTCAATTCATCAGGTGTGTGGTTTGGTACATGTCATAATAGACATATGTGTCTATTTATTGACATGGGGATTCAATTACAATATTTAATTGTGTAATAGCGATTGTATTCATTAATAAAATTAAATAAAACTCATTATAATAATAATAATACCGCATCATTATTTATGGTATCCCAAGTTGTACAAAACAGAATTATAAATAAAATTATGCATCGAAAAATAATAGAAGCATTGTTTTAATTTGTAATGACTGGTTAAATAATTATTAATTGTTTTGAAAATAATTATTTTAATAATGACCCACCTTGGTACTCTCGAAATCCACTTCCATTTAATGAGCACTCAAATAAATAAATAAATAAATTTTTCTCTTAAATAAATATTTTATATAAAAACTAGTAAATATATATTTATTAAATGTTTAATAATATGAAAAATTACTTTTTACCCACAATCAGATGAATGAATATTTATTTAATTTATGAAGTCATATTAACATGAATAAAATTATTTCATTGTCTTTATAATAATTTTTAACAATAAAATTCAAATATGATTTAATTGATACCACTAAAAACACTTAGTGTGTGATCCTCTGGGATTTTTTCTCATTGGAATTAGGTGGGGTTGCCTAAAGTCCAAAAGTATGGTCTAACAACGGTACACTGAATCCAATAGAAAGAACATAATGATTCAACAATGACATCCACATACAAACACTCACTGTGTAATATAATCCCTTTTTCATAATATCTCATCAAGAAGATTTCATGATAGTGTCATAAAAATTTATGCTTGATACGTCATTTTTTGACTACCAAAAATAAACTCATCATTACACCATGGCCATGGAATTTTTTTCCGACGGTTCTATTTCAATCAATGGGTTGAGATATCAACTTCATTAAATGAATGATACAAATCCTTTATCATCTTATCCACTAATAACATGCCACCCGTGATGCACCCAATATACCATACTTCCCACCAAATGTTTGAATGACAGTTTTTGTCAGTAAATAAAAGTACGTAATTCATGACACCTATTAATGTTAATCATAAAGTCTAAGGATCATTACACATGCTCGTAGATTTATATATCTGAAGACACCAAAAAATTCAGAATTCCTACTGGTGGGTTTGTTCTCATAATCTCTTGTCTTGGAGAATACCAAGTGAGAACTTCAAGATATGAAGTATCATCTTCTTACGAGTAGACACACCTGACAGTGTTCATGCTATGTGTACTTTTATAGTATTTTATCCAACTGTAAAACTATATTTAATAATGTTGTTATTGGATTTCAAGGTTCTCAACCTAGCAGGGAACTTCTATGACCCTATCAATACAACAAATACTCTAGGACATTATTATGTCATAGTCATGAAGAATAATGAGAAATATGTAATAATATGTTTAATATTTAAATACATTAAATTTTCATGTAATTTTAGTTCAATCAGTTGTTTATATGACATTAAATCATAAAGTTAAAAATGAATGGGATAATAATAAATCTGGTTTTATGCTTAGAAGCATATTTTTTCAAAAATAGTTTTCATTTCACTTTGCATGCTTATTTTAAAATTGATTTCTAAAAATTTTAGAATTTTTTCTTGAAAAATATATTACATATTAGGAATTATGTGGTTAAAATTTGGAAAACAGACACATAATATTTTTTTGTAATGAATTTTAACTTTGTTAAATACTTTTCACCTTAGAAAGGGTAAATTATGTAAATAGAGTTAAAAATAATATAACATGATATTAAAATTATCTAAATCATGAATTATTTATATTTTATGAGCTTATAGCAACCATAATAATACAATGTGCTATGATATGGAAATTTGGTTCCATTTATCTTCGATAATGGTAATGATATTATTTAAATAAGGAATACATACAAAATGTGACTGTCTGTTTTAATTTCTCTAATATTTATTTACTAGTATAAAAAGAGTTTAATTTTTTGTTGTAAGTGGTTATTAAAAATATTAATTAATTTTTTATCATGTTCATTTATTTTTACTTTTTAATGATGGCATAATTACTTTAAATGATTATATTATAATGACACTACACTTGTTTGAGTAATAGAAAAATAAAATAAATGACTTTAAAATATTTAAAGTAATAAAATTTGAATGAATTACTATTTTACACGAATATTATCAATAAATATGACATATTATTTATGTTTTAAAATATTATATTCAAATTAAATTTTAACATAATTTTTTATAAGGGAACAATGTGAATAGTTTTAAAATTTACATTATGGGTATCTTATGTTTATAATATCTGATTAAATGGATAAAAATTTACACAAATAATATATTCATCCAAGTGATAGTGATATGGTAAAAATATCAATATTTATCCATTTATTAGTGTCTTTTTCTTTAATAGTAACATCCATGACCCCTAAATTGTTCATCTTTTTGATGTCATCTTAATTATCAAAAGAATTAATGTTGTCAAAAAAATGATATAATGGTTAAAAACATCACCCAAACATGTCTCAATATTATTGGATAGTAGTATTTTCACTTATCCTCGATCTATATTCACATTGAATCAATTTTGGTCCTCCTAAAATTGAAAATTAATTTATATTAATTTAATAAACTAAGTAATCCATGGGTGCCCATACACTCACATATAAAAGGGATCCTCCTCTCCTCCCTTATTCACAAAATATGAGTAGTCTTGCTCAACCAATACCTTCTCTAATTAATTCCTTGATTTATTAACTTAATTAATGATCTTATTTTATTTTTTTAATACCTATCTTTTATGACTTATGTTGTAACCTAAATGAGGTCTTCCACTAACTTAATAAAATATCCTTTTATTATTTTAAAAAATATCCACATGAGGGAGTGACACTTTTATATATTGTGTCAAACAAATAGATATAATTTTATATATAAATACTAAACACCCCAAACCCAATCCTAAAACCATAGTTCCGATCAAATTACAAAAAGGAGGTCTCTCAAGGAATAGGTAATCATCTTTACTAACTCTTTCATGATTATTTCTTTTTATAATTACTATAAATCTATTGTACCAATACTAAAACAATAAAAAAAGTATCATATATATACTATTATTTAATTTTTATAATTTCAAAACCATTTTACATTTATTTTCTATCATATATAAATAATAAAATATCACTTTTTGTATGTACAGCTTGTTGTCACCATGTAGCAGTGTAATTCATTTTTCATCATCATTTTTCATTGAAGGTTATTGAAATGAAAGTAATAAAAAGGTATTATATTTTAAACAGAATTATGGTTTTGGGAATATAATATATCATTTAAATTCTTACCCTTCAACTATTAAAAAATAATGCCATCACCCATGCATATGTTTGAAATACCACCCCCACGATGTGATGCGATTTTTTTTCATGTTCACTATTCATGGATGATTCTAAATATATATATATATATAATATTTATTTAACGATTTTTTTACATGTTATTATGTTATGAACATGGTGCATGTAAAAGAGACATAAAACTGAAGTATTAATTGAAAATTGACACATTTTTACTAAAATGTCAATTTTAAGTAAGAATTATTAAAAAAGTATAATTGAAAATTATAAAGGAATGGTTAATAGAAATTTATGTATATATATGGTTTTGGAATGGAATTATAATAAAAATAAATATATTATACATAATTTTTAAACATATACAAAGGAATAAGAGACTTGAGGTGTGGTTTAATTTGAAAATATCATACTTATTCACAACTGTTTATATTATAGATTTTCATTGATGGAATTATATGATATTTTTATCTGAAACTCCGCATATTTTCATATCCTTTTATTAATTATATAAGTTAATAGTCTCCCTTTTATTTTTCTTCTCTTTAATTAATCAATAGACAATAATAATGTTTTTAAGCAAAACCAACTTCATTTTTTTAGTCAAAATATTTTCCATTACATCTACATATATTGTTTAAAATGTTTTCAATAATGTTTTTAATATTATACAATGATTTAATAATTTTATCTTTACCAATGTTTTTTATTCTATAAAAATTATTAAAATTAATCTTCTTGTTATTTTTTTAATTATGTACTTTTGACCAAATGTGTGAACAAAATATATATTTAATGAATTTTCACATCGTAATAACTATTCTTTTATTTGAGGTTTTATTTATAAGTTTCCATTATTCATTATGATGGAAATATTTTTCTAATTATTTTTTAAATTCATATATTTTTAAAAAGAATTTTCAATATGAATGGGTATTTTCTTCCATAAATGTTCTCGTAAAATTTTTAAATCATTTTCACTTATGTGAAAAAACATTAATAAATCATATTATTTACTAAGGATGTACTATAATGATACCTTACATCATATTTCTATGGATGGATTATGATAATTTTAACTGTGGAAAGTATTGATATTATGTAACCTATATTTTATAATGCATACAATTATAGATTATTAAGTCATGTTGACTATGTTTTATTGTTTATTCATATAATGAATGCATTGGACCTATTAAGTGATAACCATGTATTAGAATTACATAAAAATATATTTCATCATATGTTATCATGAGACAATGAAATTTGGGTATGTGGTTGA
This sequence comes from Viscum album, assembly GCA_963277665.1. Lineage (NCBI taxonomy): Eukaryota > Viridiplantae > Streptophyta > Magnoliopsida > Santalales > Viscaceae > Viscum > Viscum album. The sequence continues at coordinate 162,927,324 of OY728165.1, read as the reverse complement.
GGTTTTACCCATTTATATAATATTTATTGTAAGGATGCATCGGTTGTATGTTTATGATGTTTGAAATTATGAATTACTTCATTGATAAATCATTTATCAATGTCCATGTGATTATTTTAATGTTATGATATCCATGAATAATTTAAAAAATCATTTGATTATTTATATTCCATTATTTTATCATCATTTATTCATATCATATTATTCATTTCTTATCTGGATTATAATATATGCATTCTCTTACTAAGCATCTGTGATCACCTCTTTCATATGTTTCCTTTCTTTAAGATTATATGATATGTATTATAATTTATATGCAATGCAATTCTAGGGTGAATAATGATATTATCAAATAAAATATTGTGTTGTTTTTTATTTTCACAAATGTAAACTGATATTCTTGTACATATTTATTTTTTGAAGATTGCAAAACAAATGGATCATTTGGGATGGGATCACTTGTATCTAGTGAAAATATAATAAATCTACACTACATTTAGTCTACTAGGGTCAACGTCTTTAAATATTGTATCAAGGTAACTATTAGTATACACCTTCAGAACTATATTTAATAAATCATACATTATATAACATTACCCTATGAAATACTTGGAGGATATGTCTATTTATAGGAAAATATCCTAATGTTTATTGTAACGAAGAGATTTTGTGGTTTTCATAAAAATAAATCTCATTTTGGATACAAAAAGTTGATTTGGTTTAGGCATAGACGCATCTGGGTGTAATAACTCAAAAATCTATTTGTATGGTATATCATAGTTTTCATTCTAGTGCATGGTGAATGGGACCTTACAATACGATAGGTTTGAAACTATCAAGGGATATGATGGGTTGATTCACATGCATATTTCAAACACATATAAAATATTTGAAAATATTTTTAATATTTTATGATATTCCCAATGATATTATGATTTTGTTTCTAAGACTAGCTATAAAAAAACAATTAATTTATTCTAAGTGTTTCAGTATTTTCCGAATTATATTCTATAATTTATAAAGTTATGACCTAATCAAATTTATGAAATTATTTAAAAATATAACCTATTAGAATAAATGGAAATTGTATCAATTCATATCATCATTAATGGGATTTCCCTCCAATGGAAGTTACTGGAGATGGGGCTTGAAATGGAGATGGAAACTTATAACTATATTGCTAAAGAATAATAAATTTATAACTAATAATTTTTTCCAAATTGAGTAGCCTACTGATAGAAAATATGGGGAAATAATTTTTGTAATTTTATGGGATAAAAAATATATTCATTCAATGGAACAATAAATCAATTAGCATTTGATTAATTGATAAGTTACATGGAAAACATATTTATTACATTGGGAAGTAATGAATGACAGATGGGGTTCATGGAAGTTTATCACTTCACTGGGGATGTGGATTAACAGTAGTCATAGTTCAAAACATCCATGATGTGGAAGAAATAGTGATCATGGAGTGGAAGTAATTGAATATTTTTTCTTGGAAAAATATATTCCCTGTGGACAATGGATGGATATAGGGAGACAATTCCCAAGTCTAAGAAAAAAGAAGGTGAAAATGTTCTATTTCCTAATACAACACTACATGTTTATCAAGGAATGTTTTGGACTACATATGTAATCCATAGAGTAATAGTAACCATTTATTTAATGGGATAATAGTAATCTTTATAAGGGTACTATTATCCAAAACATTAACATCATATAATGATATAATATCTTGTAAAATCAAGAAAAGATTAATTCCTTCATGTCTAATAAGTTTTAAGGAAAGAATTTATAGAAGAGGATGGCTAAGAAACTCATGATGAAAAAAATGGATTAGTGGGAGAAGAGAAATGGAGATTTTCCATTATGAGATACTTTTGGAATGAAACACATGGTTAAATGATTAAAAGGGATAATATATTACTTTGTGTTTGGCGTAAAATTCTATCCTACTCAAGAATAAAAAGGATAGCTATAAGAAATCATATTATAGTGCTTTAATGATAAAAACATGGGTCACTATAATAACCAATGCCCCAAACATCTAGTAATATTTCTTTAGATGATTCCAAGAGTATATTTCCATGTTCATGTAATTACTATATTTGATGTTGAATCTCCTAGTGAAGTGGTGAAAGGTAAACATATCATCCACTCTATAATTTCAACTATTTTATTTCATTCAGGTTGAACCTACGCTTTTATTTTAGAATATTTTTTCAAGGGTATCACATCACCACCTCAATGATTAGATACTAAGTTATTAGTAATAAGTCTTAATGGTATGATGATTGCATCTCAATTATATAGTTCAACTGTAATAAAATATTATGAGAATGTGCTTGTTAAAAACACTATTATTCTTATTATAGTTGCATTTTATGTAATATATGGTATGGATTATATCTGTTAGTATAGATCCCATATAATTACTTTAATTGAGTTTTAGGAATTCAAGAATTAATACCAAGAGAATATAGATAAGGTATTCATTTAAACTAACACATAACCATGGGGTGAAAATATAATTTTTAATAAAAAAAATATGTTTAATGGATCTTTAAATTGAATATTAAGAACTTTACAAGAATAATATTAAGAATAATTATCATCTACCTCATATAAATGATATTTTTGATCAAATATAAGATATAAATATTTTTCCATGATTTTTTTTGATCTGGATATCATCAGCTAATGTTCAAGAATGAGGATATACCCAATACATCCTTTTTTATGTGTTATGGTCATTATGAATTTATAATAATTCCATTTAGACTTACCAATGATCCTTCTATATTATTGTATATAATTAATATATTCATTCGAGATTACCTTGATCAATTTGTGGTAATCATTACAGAAGATATTCTTATATATTCAAAGATAAAGGATTAGAATTAGGAATATTGGAGGTTAATTCTAAAGACCCTTAATAAGGGAGAGCTATATGCCCAATTGATAAAGTGTAAATTATTGAAAAAAATCTCATTCTTGGGTCATAAAATTTCGAGTGAGGATATATCAATGAATCCTTAAAAGACAAAAAGTTATTGGTAAATGGCCTAGACTGGCCATAGTAACTAAGATACATAGTTTTCTTAGGATGGATATATACTAATGATAATTTGTGAGTGATTTTTCATGAATATATAATACAATTAATATGTTGTCATATGATGAGGTTTCATTCTTGTGGAAATATTAATGTGAGGATAATTTCAAATAATATAAAAGGATTATGTTCAATTTACATCTCATTAAAATACCCTATAGAAGAGAAGGTTTTGTGAAATATAGTGTTTCATCATAGAATGTATTGGGATTCACATTCATAAAGAATAATATGGTGATATCTTATACCTCTCTCAAATAGAAAATTCCATAAAAAATTTCTTGGCCCTTGAATTAGAGATAGAAATTAAAATTATTTCATTTATGATATGGAGGAATGATCAATTTGTTGAAAGGTGTGACATATATGTATATATATATATATTTATTAATAGTAAATATTTGTATTGTTTATTAAAAAATAATGAGTTGAATATGTGTGATAGGGAAGATAGTTTTACCAGATCAAAATTTATCAATGCTCATTAAATTACCACCTTTGGAAGGAAAATAATGTGGTTGATGTTCTGAGTTGGAAATACCATGTTAGTTTTTCTGTCTTCAGTATTGAATGAGATCTGATATTTTTTAATTTTAAAAAAATCACTATTTAAGTCCTAAGGAAATGGGTTAGAAATTATCTTTATCATATAAATGTTAAACCGTCCATCCATAAGAGTTTTAAGAAGGCATATAAGGAATATGTATCATTACAAAGGAAGGAGATAAGTATTCATGTGCTCAACCATAGTTATTCTATAATCATAAGGTTTATAGAACAAGTTCGTGGCTGGTCAATACTAGAATTGAAGAAGGATATGTTGTATTAATCTCATATTTCATAATTATTTATCCATACCATATGTACGAAGATATATATTAATCTAATAGAGTATTTCTATTGAGATAACATAATAAATGGATATTACATAAAATATTACCTAATTCATGGTGTTTCATAAAGTTAAGGCTGATATATATATGTCTAACGGGTATTATAACCAATATATATACCTGAATAGAAGTGGGAAAATGTTACTATGGATTTCTTCATTTATGTTCCCAAAACATCAAAAGGCTATAATTCTATTTGGGTTGTAGTAAATATCCATAATTTTTTTACATTTTATTATCATTTGAGATGATTTATATATAGTCCAAAATATTTAGTCATACATTAATGAGGTGGTGAGATTGTATTGAGTACCACTTTCAATTATATATAACGGGGATCTAATGATTACCTTGATGTTCAGCAAAATTATTCAATAGGTTCCTATTATTGATTTTAATTTTATCATTACTTATCATTCTAAAAAATATGGTCAGTGAAGGTAGAATATTATAATTCTAGATAAAATTTTGGGATCGTTCACTATATATTTCAAATGTGGTTTTCATCATCACCTTTATTTGGTGCAATTTTCTTACAATAATATATTTCAATCAAATAATTATATGTCTCCTTATGAATCCCTCTATATAAGGAAGATCACAACTATAGCATGCTTAGATGTGGTCAAATCAATAAATATATTGGGACTCAAGCTGGTTGAGGAAATATTAGAGAATGATATATCCTTTTAGAAGTGCATTAGGGCTACTCATTGTTGATATAAATGTTATGATAGAAATCTTCAGTGAGATATAGTGTTCTATGTTGGTGATAATGTAGTCTTCAGAATATCACCTTGGAATAAGGTTAGGATATTTGAAAAGAAAACAATGTTAATACCATGATATATCAGTCCATTTGAAATTATTAATCTTGTTAGAATTGTTTCTTATCACTTATTGTGTTCACCAAATCTCACTCAAGTTCATTTTGTGTTCTATTAGATCTCTCCTGAGGAAGTACATAATTCATCCTTCACATGTAATGAACTCATATTTCGTATCATAATAAAAATACCTCTCTCACATAAAATAACCATTATAGATTCTATATCGTAGTGATAAAGTTATATTAAACAATCCCACTTATGTGGTTAATGTTTTATGGAAAATTTTTGAGCATGATATGTGGGATCCTAGGGAGGTGATGAGATAGAAGAATCCTTATTTATTTGTATCTAAGTGATGGAATTTTGATGGTTAAATTTTTTCAAAGCCTAAGAATGAAAACCATGATATTTTATTATATTATTCCCTATAAATAATTTTTTCCCATGATAGACTATCTTACATGCATCTCTAAGTTTAAAAAAATGAAATATTTTATTGAAATAATATTATTTGATGTGTAAGTTATCACTTAGTCTTTGGATTAGTGGGAATGAAAAGGGATGACATAATTATGAAAAACTTCGATTTATATTTTTATAAAATTACATCATTAGTTCAAAATATGTTATGTATTGAAATAATAACATTTTTTGGTAAATAGAGATGTTTTTATTGAAAACAATTTTTATGCACACACTATGTTTCTATCTATATAATTTATATTAATATCTATTTATGAATAATTTTAAATAAATTTATCGGTTATTCAATAACATATTTTTACATTCATCTAATTTTTTTACTAGGCGTGAGATAAAAATTAATCATGTTTTACGCTTAAAAGAATATTTTTTAAGTGGTTTTCATTGAAACTTTTTTTTTATAATTTTAAAATGGTTTTTTACTAATTATAGAAATTTAATCCTGAATAATGAACTCCATATATGGAATATTGGGTTTAAATTTTGGTAAATAGGCCCCGTTATTATTTTTTCATTGTGAATATTAATCATGGTAAATATTTGTCACATCGAAAAAGGTAAATTATATAATTAAGGTTAAAAATTACTTCAGAAGGCCTTACTTTTTTTAAAAAAAAATGGCCATATTTATATTAGATTATTTTATTTTGACCATCCTCATTCAATATTTTTAGATATAGAAATTCTGTTCTCTTTATATTTTATAATGACCTTAATATTATTTTATTGAATAAATACAAAATGTCACTCTCTTTTTTTAATATTTCTAATAATTTTTCAGAGGGATAAAAAGTTGTTTTATTTTGTTATAATTATATTTTTTTATTATGAATTAATTTTTTAATCATGTAAATTTATTTTTAATTTTTAGTGATGGAATGATTTCATTAAATTATTAAGCAACATCGACACAACACTTGTTCTGTTCAAAGAAAAAAAGAATCTAGAGTTTTTTCTTGTGGTTAAGGCACCCCATTAGACTACATCACTAAAAATATTGATCCCATGATGAACCTATTATTTGTTATTGGTTTTATAAATCATATGGTACGTGGTTCAAAAATAGGGAAGAGGACTCCATTGATGATGGAATGAGTAGAGCACAAGGGGTGTTGACCCTCGGTATGCCGATGGTGGTGGCATCATCCTATAAGGTGCAGATGGAGTGTGGGGTGATGACCCTCAGTGATGGCATGATGTTGGTAGAGGAATCCTTTGATGAGGTTTGGATGGATCATGGAGGAATGTGTTTGACGACTACTAATGATTCAGACAGTGGTTGAAACTCTAATGGAGAGTGGGTGTAGGTTGTTTTGTCACACTGGGAGGCACTCGGGTGGATCCTCCGCTTCATATGCTACATCAAGAATTTTTTCCATTGGATCATATAATTGGGAATATGGTTCTTGGTCATTAAAATTATATATAATAGTATCTTTATTCATAAAAAAAAAGCAGAATGTTTCTTTAATAGAAAAGTGGAGTTTCCCCCTACCTATTAAAAAATATAAAAAATATTATTTTGAAATTTTTAATGTCATAAAATTTGGATGGATTATTCTGTTTAAAATTTAATAATAAATATGACATGCTATAGATGTGTTAGAATATTATATTCAAATTTCATTTCAAAATTATTGTTTTTTACATTCAGCTATGTGAATATATCTAAATATACTTTAATGGTTTCTTATGTTAAATAATATTTTATTAAATGAATTAAAATAAATAAAAATATTATAATTATTAAATTTGGATCTTGGTTAAAAATATAAACCATTTTTCATTTATGGGTTACTTATCCTTTTATATTAACATTCCTGACCCCTAAAGAGTAAAAACCATTGATTTTATGTTATTCGTCTAAAGGGTTGTTGGGGGTTAAAACTAGGAGGTAAGGAATAAACAATCATTAAACTTGTATACAAAATTAGGTTATTATATACATATGACTTTTAATCATCCTATATTCTAAATATATATTTTTTAACAAACATTAAAATGAAAAATAATATATATTAATTTAATACTTTCAACAATTCCAAGGGTTCCCCTCCCATCACATAAAAAAGGGGCCTACTCTCCTCCATTAATAATATATATTGAGAAGTATTGATCAACCAACCCTTATCCTAATAAATTAATATCTTACATCTCTAAATTTTATATCCCATATTATTCTCTTAATACAAATATTTCAAGGATTAAGATGTAAAACAAAGAAGGTCTCTCAATGAAGAGGTAATCATCTTTACTATCTCTTTCACATTTATTTCTTATTCTACTTCCAATAAATATTTTCTCACCATAATAAAATAATGTATATATAATTATTAATATTATAATATTTTATTATTGTTATTTTACAATAATTTTCTCACACTATTATATCCTATAGAAAGATAAAATAATACTTCCATGCATATACATCTTCTCATATCCACATAGAGGTGTAATTTATTTTTCATCACCAATTTATATGGATGGTTATAAAGATACAAATAATGCATATGTATTATATTTATTAAATAATTTTGGTTATATGAATATAATATATCATTTATCTTCAAACCCTTGAAACTATTATGACATGACAACGTCTCTCATACGTACATTTGGAATATTACCTTCACAAAACATTGTGATTCATCTTTCATATCCCCCTTTAATGGATGATTATAAATATGTATATTATGAATATATATATATATATGATATATATTTCATGATTAAAATTTTTTAAATGATTAAACCATTCCCAAGGTGTATGTACCAAAATTTTTGATCCGAAATATGCATGAAGAATAGACTATTTTTCACATATGTGTCGATTTTAAAGAATAAGTTTTAATAAAAGGATAATTATATATTATAAATTAATTTAAATAAAAATTTATTTAGTCTTATGGTTTTGGAATATATTTATAATAAATATATATTTATTATATAGGATTTTTTAACATATAAAACGAAAAACAAGACTTCAGGTAATGGTTTATTTTACAATCTCATCCTTATTCTAGATTGTTTATGTCTTAGTTTCCCATTTTGGTAATTATAAGATATCATTATCTTAAACTCCATATATTTTATTTTCAACTATTTACTTTTTTAAATTATAATTTTTCCTTTCATTTTCCTCTCTTTAAGTACTCAATTGACAGAAATAATGTTTTTCAGTAAAACTGACTTTATAATCTATTTGGTTGAGATTATTTTTCATCCATATCTATATTTTCGTTAATATTTTCTCAAAAATGTTTTTAATATTCTTCATTTTTTTAAATTAATTTTTACCCACTGTTAGAATTAGATAAAAAATTTAAAAGAAATATACTTTTCATTTTTTTTAAATGAGGTACTATTTACCAATGGTGTGAACGATAATTTTATTTTAGAATTTCTCATATGAATAACTTTTATCGCCATAAAAAATAATCTTTTACTTAAATATTATTTATAACATTCTTTGGTTTATTCTTAAGTAAAAATGTTTCCTAATATTTTATTATTTTAAGATTTTGAACAAATTTTTTCATAATTAAATGTTTAATTTCCTCAATAAATTTTTGAATGATCTTTCTAAAATATTTTCACCTATGTCAAAACCCTTAGATAGTATTATAATTTACTAAGGATATACTATTGTGATACCATACCATATAATTCTATGGATTATTTATGATTAATTTAATTAAGGAATGTATTAACATTCCATATGCTAAATAAAAATAGTTACTGATTTGTAGGGAATATTCATTAAGATGTATTGTTTATTCATATTATGAATACATTTGAATTATTGTGTGATAGGATGGGAGGGGCCTAGAAATTAATATCCCCTTTGTTCAACATGTTGTATCATTAGATAAAAAAATTTATTCAACCATGGTATTGCTCATTTAGGTAATAAGTTATGGAACAATTCCTTAATAGTAGGTATAAGTTGTTTGGCATTATGCATTACTTGATTATTTATTTATTTATTTATTTCTACTTGATCATTCAAATAGTAATGATATTCATGGATAATATTCAATGATCATTTGATTATTTATATTCCATTATTCTATCATCATTTATTTCATTCATATTATTCATGCCTTATTTCACATTAGCTATATGAATTCCCTCATGAAGCATCTGAGCTCACTCTTTTCTTAGATTCCCTTCAAACATGATTCCCAGAAGTGTACTATAAATTATATATAGGGATATTATTGAGACAATAAGGATTTTTTCAAATAAAATATTATTTTTTATTTTATGTTTTCTAGTGTAGGGTGAGATTCATGTGTGTATCTTGTTCTCCTATGATACTAAACTAATAGATCTTTTGTAATTTGATCACTTATATATAATTACAATGTAATAAAGTAACCACTGGATCTATTCTACTAGGGTAGGGGTCTTTTCACATTCTATCTTATTGTAAAGGATCTATTAGAGATTAAATATTGGCCTTCACATGCGAGTTTCACTCAATGAGGATATTTCCCCTGAGTAGTTTAGTGTTGATTTGCCTCAATATCCCCAACTCAATATCATATTGAGTATTTTTTTATAATTGGAAATGGAAACAACTTCATAAATTATTTGGTGATATTTTGATATAGCCACACTTTTACATTTTCTTTTAGTTAAAGCCCATCTAGTAGGAGGGGAATGGATATTTAGAGGATCACTCAAATCCAAACCATTCCACTATTGATTGATATTCATGTCATCATCACATAGTTCATTATGAAACAAATTTTTTATGGATGCTTCCTAATCACACTATTTTATGTATGTTTCATGGTCCATGACATCTTCACTGATGAATTTAAGGATATTAATCGATGTTGATCATGATGTTTGAATAATATACTTGTCAAAATCAGAGTTGTAGTGAGATTCATTATCCTATAAATATGTATAAAAGTATAAACCATAATATTCCCTAATATATTCCTTCTCACTGGTCCATTTAAAATTATGGAAACCCTATGGCATCACATTTTTTATCATTTTTTCCTTGGGAAGATGTTTATAGATTGCGATCCTTAGGGATTCTCCAACATCATACAGTAATTATAATCCAAAAAAAAGTAATGAATCATTAAGGGGATGAAACATTGAAGGAACTTCTTTTCAAACAATTCCCAAAAAAGATTAGAACGATATTTTTAGATGAAGTAGAATAAATATTCTCCTAACCCTTTTGTATGGGGTTCACGTTTCATTCCATCATCATGTCTTAGATTCACTGTGGATTTTATTAACCTAATGGTGGTGTTAGTGTTAAAAAATCATATAGACGTCTATATTGGGATTTCCCTTGTAATTCTCAGGATACAAGTGTTATCATGGGCTTCTTGGTATTCTAGGCCTTTACATGGAAATGATATGGGTGAAGTGATTTCTTTAGTTGAGATATTCTTATCATCAATGGTTTCTCCATTACAAATGGTTTTTAATTTCTCAGACGGGAAGCCTTTTTTAATTACTTGGAATCTTGATGTAAGATCCTACAAATAGCTCAATACGACCAACTATGTTATTTATGGGATTTAGGGATAGATAAATTTGTTGATATGGAAAATGGAATAATTAGTTACATGTCCTGATACTTAGTCATAAGTGGAAAAATTACAAGCTATTTTTCCTAATGTACCTAGTTGTCTTATGACCATAGTGAAATAAAGGGCACTATAATCACCCCATTCTATGATATACACATAATATGGGATGTTAGTGGCTATCTAGAAGATTTTTTTTTAAACCGTTAAGGTAAGAATATCGGATATAATCACACAAATGCATAGAATTAGGGTTTTAGTTCATTGAAATAGTTGTTCGGTTTACACACTGACAAAGATCATCCAATATCATTATACAATTATTGTACTCCCTATAATACAACTACTTCAACTTACGGTGATGGAGAGTCAACAATATTTTTTTATGAATATATGGTATTAATTCATCATTCAATGTATTAAGAAAGGCATACTAGATAGTGGATATGGACCAAAACAAGACTGGTATTCTATATTTTTTCAATTATTTGAAAATAACATGGGGAGGACATTTAAAAAATATAACATGGGGAGGACCTTAAAATTTCTTATCATAGTTTCCATAATTATTAACTTTTTAGTTATGGGTTATTTATGGGTTAGAAAAGGGAGGACATCTTTACTAGTTGATCATCATGCTGCATGAAGGACCTCTGTAACTGAAATTGTGAGGAGGATATTTGGGAAATAACATTATATATATTTGAGGAGAACCTCCATGGTGAGTACCCTAGGGAGATAATCTAGAATTATTTATCATTATTCCATAAATATTTCTTTTATAGTCATATTTTTCTTCTCCTATTGATGAGGAGAGGGAAAATTCTTAGTGTTATATTGAAATATTTTGAAGGGCCTCAAAAGTCAAAATATATATAAGGGAATAGACCTACTCTGGGATTACATACCTACCCTGGTGATACATACTTCTAGAATTTATTAATTGGTTGACCTATATGAGAACCCATATATTTAATAAAAATTATTTCATGATTTATTTCATAAAGGTATACATAATATAGTCCAAAATGATCATGAAGCCTAATGGATTTGTAAATATAGGTATATAGAATATAAACATGTAACATGAATATTATTAATTTATTGAAAACATTCTTAACATGATCCTAAAATTCTATTGTTCTTCTATAACTACACGAGATAATATAAGAGTATACATATGAATGGTGTAAGATATAATGCTTAGTAAGGATATAATGAAATCATATAATAAGGTAACATACTATGTGTAAGACAAGATTAATATCAAGGTAATATAAGAGGGGTAAACATCATAATATTGAACAAAGAGGCACAATATAAAATGATAACATAAAATAAATACGGGATTGTAGAAACAACATAAAACATAACATCATAAACATACATAAACTCTAATTGTAATGAGAAAAACAACATAGTTTCCTAAGGATAACCTTACATGAACCATACATACCATATCATGAAATGAAAAAATTACGCAATTTATTTGGATGGCTATATAAATTCTGGCCCATCCTTTAATTTCATAACATGTACATGAATAAGTGTTCCACATAGATTATAAAACATACAGATGTATTTAATCACCTGTAGCCCCATGATTAAAGAGTTTGGGTAATATATATAGAAATTACTCATCAATGAAGGATATGTACTATTTATTTAATATTATTGAGTGTAAATGGGTATGGTTATTCACTATAAAATCTTTCACCATGAAAAATCACATGATAATTTCTACAGAATAACAACTATACATAACACTACTGGAAAAAATTCTATATCGGCAATTTTTTGAAACCACGGGTATATAGATTTTTTTAGAACCTATTTCCATGGTTTTGGTAAAACATTGATATCGGTGGGAATTTCCAACCTATATCCATTGTTTTTTTAAAACCGTGGGTATAGGGTTTCGCTCAAGACGTATACCCATAGTTCTCAAAAACACATGTCTATATGGTTTAAATAAAATACATATAAATATGGTTCTCCAATAACCATGGATATAGAGTTTATCTATACATAATTTTTTGGTAAACCATGGTTATATCATTCCGGCATAAGCATGTGAAAAAACTTCCATCGGAAGACCTATATCCACGATTTTCCACACATATCGACGATTTAGAAAATTATATATAAGTAAATATATATTTATGTAAAAAACATATTTTGGGTAGAGGTTAGCCTTTTGGATGGAATAGAGGTGGTCTAGGGTTCATATCCATTGAAAGAAATTTTTTAAATCATATAAATACAGTTTTAGTACTCTAGTTATAGGGTTATTGACACGGTGGAAAATTTCCCATGCATCTTTCCCCACAGTTCATAACTGTGGGTATAGAATTTTTAAACCATGGATATTTATCAAAACTATAATGATTACATAAACTTCTATTGTTATGTAAACAATGGGTAGAGCTTATACCAACGATTTTATTCCCTATACCCATGGTTTCAAACCGTGGGTATAGGGTAATTTTCTAGTAGTGTAAAGTTTCATAGAAGGGGTTAATGAGAGTGAAATTGGTATCTTATCACTTTAAAATCATTATTATTATAATATGGGATTGTATTAATATAATCCAAAATGGAAAATTGTTAATTAATTGGCATAATACAAAGAAAGTGCTTGAATAAATAAGAGATGGATATGATCCCTTACATTGAGAGGGTGATTCTAAAATCGTAGAACGAGATCCTTAAGATATTGGGTGAAAAATGGGAGGGATATAGAGAGGTTAGGGTAGATAAATTTCATGATTCATGGTTTTCGGTTATGTTGAATTGGCGGTTGGGTGGGCATGGTTTATAAATAGACATGATAGTTAAATATTAATTTCGAAACATAGGTTTTTGACTCTATATGATAATTTAAACAAAAACAAGGACCTTAAAATTGGTTTTCCCTTGGTTTCTTCCAAATATGAATTATTTCAATTTTTTAATAATTCTAAGAACATAAATAATTCAAATAATTCCTTGGTGATGTGTAAGTGAGTCATGTTTATAAAGAATTGATTTTTAAACCAAAAAATATAACATATGTTTCAGAGGATTAATTATGGGTTTATAAAATTAATAAAATAAACAAAAAACATTATTTTGAAAGGAAAAAATAAAATTGGTATTGTATACCTTTAATGTAATATATTAAATTGTTTTTTGTCATTAGGATGTAATAATACACACCCTATATTTATACTATATTTAATTTTTACCTAAAAAGTCGATTGTCTTTGAAAATTAAGAAAACTTTACCATTGGATAACTTTGATGCTATGATTTCAAAAGTATTATTTATTTTTGAAAAATAATTATTTAAATATATAAATTTATATTTTTCAATATAATGTTATTTCAAAATAATTATTTTTCAACAATAACAATTTTATTACACTTATAAAATTTATTTTTGACTTCATAAAATTATATTATCAATTATATTTATTAAATATTATTTAATAATAGTATTTTATTCAATTATAATTAATTTAAAAAAACATGAATTCAACCAAATGATTTTTTTTATTGAAACTGTATATTCCATAAAAATAGAATTTGAGCATTGTTGTAATAAAAGCTATTTTTTATCAAAATCATTACATAATAATTTATAATGTAATAATAATAAAAATATAACAATTGTTTAATTAAAAAAACAATCATAATTTATATATTTATGTTTAACATACAAATAATTTAATTCCAACATTGAATGTCTTAAGAGTAACGTGTGAGATGGTGATATTTTCATGACATTTTTCAGTGAACATGCTTTGGTTTCTGATCTCCATGAGAAAGAACAGCTCCCATAAATGGTTTTTATAAAGATATTTTTGATGAATCTCAACTTGTAATTGGTCAATGGAAAATATGTAGGTTTTTAAATCCCTCAAAAACTCTAATAAATGGTATTCATATGGTATGATCCTATAGGTAGAGGTCATTAATTCATTTTTCTTTATCAAATGGACTTTATCATAACCCTTAATATAATAATATTGATGGTCATTTTAAAATGGATATATCATCTATAGTTTCGTTGCCTAAAAATATTTTTAATTTTAAAGACTATATAATGTTCCAATATTACAAAAAAAGTTCAATTTTTTCTATAATTATTTTTCTTAATAAGATAGCGCCACATTAAAAAAGGTGAATTTCATTTATACATGACCAGGTCGTCACATTCATCCCCATTCAAAAGTTACACGTTGGAAATTTTTGTTTTATACACTAAAATAGATAATGGTACATATATTTCATTACCACTTCTAGTTCCTATTTCGATTCCAAAAACCATTTTATTCCACCATAAATTGTTGACCACCTGAGTTGTATTTTTTCATAGAACCTTGTCCCTATGATTACAAATCTTCACCAGCTACTCCTTTTTTGAAATATAATTCTCCAATGGTACCACCATTCAATTAAATACATATTATGGGTCTAGTATGTAATTTTTCAATAGGTATTCAGGGATCAAATCATGTACATGAGATAGGTTTAGTGTAAGTGTTATCTGATATTCCACTACTTTAATACAATCAAGGATATAGAATAGAAAATTGTATCTAGGAATAAGCTTTCCATTCTTCCCAAACATCATGAATTTCTTACATGGTGATATATGAAGGGACACTTTCTTCCCATCCTCAAACTCCAGATATCATCGGTGATTGTTTGTATTGATTTTCTTTCATAATTGTGTGGATTTCATATGGAGTTGATTGGTTTGAACATTATCTTCTATTTATTCAATAATATTTGGCCCCTTCATCTTTTTATATACAAATTTATCACACAAATTAAGAATCAAACATCACTTCCTATACATTGCCTCATAAAGTTCCAATTTTATGTTATAATGGAAGCTATTTTTGTATGATAACTCCACTAGATGAATGATTCAATCCAAATATCCATGTAAATAAATTGAACACTATCATAGTATATCCTATAGAGTATGAATTTCTATTTTAGACTAAAAATATATCTATGGGTGATAATCATGGTTGAACCTCAGTTCTATATCCAACTAATACTGAAGGATTCTTCAAAAACATTAGGTAAACCTTGAATCATGATTAGAAACAATAGAGAATGGAACTCCATAAACTATTACTAGTCCCTTTATGTTTATCCTGTAGAGTTGTTCAAGAGAGAAAAATTCTTTGAGATAAATGGAATCTTTTAACTTAATTAGGGGATCAAAAGAGTCTAGATGGAGTTATTTCTTTTAGGGGTCCTAGAGAGTCCTATGGTGAAATCTATGGTTATGTTTTCCAATTCCCACACTAATATGGGAAATGGTCACATCATACACTATGACATATATTAGTTTTCCTTCAATTTTGGGAATATCAAACATAAATATACAAAATATACTATATCCTTCTTCATTTTATCCCACAAATGTTTTTTCTTAAAATCCCTATACATATTAGTGCTTCTTGGATTAATATAGAAGGATTAGATATGTCCATAATCCAAAGGATCCATCTTCCTTTATAGTTTTTATGGGAAAAATACATGAGTTCTAAACCATATACCATAATATTCATCAAATTTAATCTCTAAAATATACTATTACTTCTTGTGTTTAAACTCATCATCTATCTGGGCCTCCTTGATCCCCTCAAGAATGGATGGTAGAGAAGATATTTGTGCAAGGAAATATTAATATCATTTTATTATTCCCATGTCCAACCTTTGCTTGTCTAATAATATTGGATCCCATGAAATAATTATCATAGATAGGGTCCTGGTATCCTTTCTACTTATAGTATCTACAAAATTTTTCACCTTTCTATGATGGTTATGGATTAAAAAATCATAACCCGTTATCAACTCTAACAACCTTTATTGGTTTATATTATTCTATTTTTGTGAATAAATAATTGAATATTTTTTGATCTATTTATAAGTCACAAATCTCTCCATATATATAATTTCACAAAATTTTTAACATGATGTTCATTACATCCAATTGTAGATCATGAGTTTGGTAGTTCTTATAAAGTATATTTAATTAGTGAGAGGAATATACTGTAAATTTTTAATCTAAAATGAGTATAGAACTGAATCCCTTTTTAGATTCATCACTCTAGATCACAATTCCTTCCCCACTAGTGGTTAATTTGAGTATATGTGCATTGAATGGCCTCTTCTTAAGTTCTTAAAAGATTTATTCACATTCATCAGTCCAAACAAACATGACTACCTTTTGAGTAAGCTTGGTTACTGGTATTAAATATCATGACATATTTCTAACAAATATATCATAGTACCTATCTAATACAAGGAAATTATTGATTTCCATCATAAATGTTGTTCTATGACATATATTAATAGCCTCTATTTTTTATGGATACACATATATCCATTTTTTGGTGATAGGATTCCCCAATAATGTAACTTTCTCAGACAAAAAACAAAATTTACTATAAATTTCATATAAATTATCATTTTACCATTTATTTTGAATAATTTTTAAATAAACATCATTCTATACATACCATTGTAGTAGATAAGAATATAATTTATAAATATTACCATTTTTTTACAAAAAATACTAAAAGACTTTATTCATTGCATCTATAAATATTTATGGAGCATTAGTGAGTCCAAAAGCATCACTCTAAACTTATATTGACCATATCTCATATGAAAATAAATCATGGGGATATCCTCCCCCTTAACCTTTGCATAATAATGTCTAGACTGAATATCCATGTAAGAGAAGTATTGGGCTCCATGCAGATGATTAAACAAGTCATCAATCTGTGGTAGCTCATACTTATTCATTATCATGATCTTTATGAGCACATGATAATCACTTTAGAGGTTCATTCACCCACATTTCTTCATGAATAAGAGGACTGGTGTTCCCCATGATAAAACACATGGGTGTATAATCTCATTATCCATATTCCACTATAATTTCTTCCCCATATCCCCCCGATCCACATTTTCCATTCTATATGGATTCATGGATATTGAAAAATATTTGGGAGTGATTTATATTGACAACTTAGCCTCACAGCTCAGAAAAGGTCAAGACAATTCTTCAGGAAACACTTCAAAAAAATCCATTAAAATGGGCATGTCATCAAGGATGATATTTTCTTTAGTCTCAATAATTTTATATAGATATCCTTTCTCACAATGAAACAATATCCATACTTGAGATGATTAAAACAAATGAGACTCATTCTCCATCTTTCATATGTATAATATTAGAGGATGATTTATGATGTGTAGGGTCATTTCCTTCTCTTAGAAATTTATGTTATCTCAACATAATGGAATTTAAACCATTCCTAGAATTTCATGGAATTCTACTAAATTTGGTATTATAAGATTCACTAAAAAATTCATCCCATATTTTTAGATATGGGATGAGTTTTATTCTTGGGATTCAATAAATGAAATATTGTATACCTTTACCGATAACTCAACATCCATTATTGGAGGTAGTGTTTGAATAGTCCTTATAAACATTAATGACATAATATCATGTGTAGAACTAGAATCCTATAGTATGTTCACTATCCTTGTATAAATAACTAGTGTTCCTGTCAACACTTCATGATATTGTTTCATCACACCACCTGAATTATAATCCATTCATCACTTCTTGTCTATAGTTCCATGAAACCATTGAGATTTGCTGCTCTATATTTTTAATTTTAGGGAACATTACGAAATTTACTCATAGTTTCAATGTAATAAATAGAAAATGATTTTCATAGTATCAACATTGTCCCACTGATGAATCGGGAAAAATCACATATGTTGGAAATTAAAACGTCAGAGGTATATCGTGAATGTCTTGGGATGTTTTCCACATATGCACATAAGGATTTTCATCATTTTTCCTCAGTCTAAAGAAGTCCCTCTACATTTTTTCAAAGATTTCATGGAAAATATTTAATGAAATTTCATCCAATATATCACATAAATCTCTTCCCCGTGATTTTTATTTTTGATCAATCTACACCATTGATTTACTTCTCCCTCTATACAGTAAATAGCTATCATAAAATTCTCTTGATCAGAGAATTGAAGGATATATAATATATTTACAATGGATTTGAACTATTTATACATGATTAGAGGATTATAAAATATACTAAAAGTTGGAGGAATTTTTGATATAAAGTTCTCAATTCGAATATTCTCTTTCTTTAAGGGATTTAATAATTCCTACTAATCCATGCTTTAGATATATACATGAATTAACTGATAAATTATTATCTCTAAAATCATGATTCATACTATCATTGTTTTGGTGACCAGATTTGGGAAGTCATTACATTCCCCTCATAGTATTTATTATCTTGGTTTCACCTATTTTTATACATTGAATACAGATAAATGTAAAATTGGGGATTAGTATTTTTATACTATTAATCCTGAAAATAATAAACTATGAAAATTAAAGGGTTAAATCATCAATGACATATAATTTTTAAATAATGGATCTATAGGTTTCAATCTATGTTATCCGTTATAAATTTATTAATATAGAATATTATGGGAGATTTTTCCCTTAAAAATGGTTCATGAGGTGATTTTTGAATTTACTAAAGCATATCCCAAAGGATTGTTAAACCATGTGTGTAGGAAGGGATTAGTTTTCACTAGGTGATTATTGAGCCCCTCTCAATGTGCCCTTTTAATGGTTATTACTCTTATATACAACTATTCTAGACACACATCCACTAGTAGTGTCTATATAAGGATTTATTTTTTTGGAAACCATATAAAAGATACTTCACCAAAATTTAGGAGCTTTTTCTTATGTTTAGTCTTACCGATAATTATTCCTCTATATTTTTACAATCTATGTCCCCAAAAATAACTATACTTTTTTCTAATACTAACTACAAAAACCCATATCATTAATAATCCTTAATTCATAATTTATTATATAATGGTAGACATAATACAATCCCAAAAGATAATGAATCCTAGTGTATTTGGTAAATTCGTTATATATCACATTTGCGTGAAATTATAACACAATGAAATTATTGAATAATTCCTTATAATTATCCTAAAATTCCACTGTTGTACTAAAACGACATGGGATAACCAGAGGATGTACATAAAAAGGGTTAGGCTATAAAGCGCAATAAAAAATAAAATCATCATATACATTAATACATTAAATTTCCACCAATATTTAATTATGATAATATTATAGGGGTGAGAATCATAATTCTAAATAATGAGGTATGAAATAACTTGATAACAGGATGGCGACATGGGAATTTGGAAACAACATAAACATAAGTTAGCACTAACCACCATGAAATCATAACATAGTGTTCTTTGGATAACATCTTATGAACCATACATGGAATTTCATGAGGTAAAAACATTACCCAATGCATTAGAAAGATATATAATTCTGAACCCACACGTCTCTTTCAAATAATGTACATGTATAAGTGTTCCACACTGATCAAACAACATAAGGATGTATTTCATAAATCTTTACCCCACAATTAATGATTGTGGGTAAAATACAAGGAAATACACAATAAATTATGGATATTTACATCTTGGTGAATAACCATGAGTGGAAATGGGGACGAGAATTCACTACTTAATTGTTTGGCATGAGAAGTTTCAAGAAAATTTTGGCAGCATAATGTTGTTATATAATGATTAATATAATAAATTAATGAGAATGAAATGGGTATATTAAAACTTTTTAATCATAATTATTGTAATAGTGTAGTTTAAAAATATAACCCTGCGTGAAAAAATTGAAATTAAATGTAATAATATAAATATGGTTCTTGAATAAAGAGGAGAATGATAAGATCCCTTACCTCGAGAGGGTGATTCTAAAATATTTGGAGGAGCTTCTTAAGAGATTGGGGAATCCCAGGAGGGATTTATATAATGATGTTTTGAGTAATTTCATGATTACATGGTTTTTATAAAATAGTAAGGAGAGGTTGGGTGGGTGGGTTTATGTAGAAAAAGAGGGGATAGTTCTTTATTAATTTCCAAACATAGATTTTGGAATCTATATGATAATGTAATCAAAAAATAAACCATCCCTTGTTTTTTTACCATGGTTTCTAAAAAATATGATTTATTTCATTATTTTATGTGGATAAGAACCAAACTCAATTAAATAATTACCTTGGTGATGTGGAAGTGAGTTATGTTTAAAAATAATTTATTTTCAAACCTTAAAACATAATATATGATTTGGTATATTCATTTTGGGTTTAAAAATTAATAAAATATCAAAAAAAATTATTTTTATGTGGAAATATATATTTTTTCCTATATACATTTTATAGAATACATTACCTCACATTTGGGTCATTACGATGTTAACATACTCACTTAATACTTATACCATATTTATTTTTTACCAAAAAAATCAATTATCTCCGAAAATTATGAAAATATTTCTATTAGATAATGTTGATTTATTGATTTTAAAAATAAAATTTTTCTTATCAAAATGAATATATAAATATGAGAATTTATAATTTTAATTCAAAAATCCCTATTTATTAAAAAATATTCGGTTTTCTTAAAAATATAGTTTTCTAACCCTTATAAAAATTATTTTGTCCTTAAAAAATTATATTTTAAATTATATTTAATAATTATTATTTATTAATAATATACTTGTGAAAATATAATGTATTTAAAAAATTCATGACTTCATCAAAAGGAGTGTTTTGATTGAAACTATATATTTTTTAAAAACAAAATTCCACTTTTTTCAGATTAAAACATATTTTTTATCATACTTGTTATTTAATCACTGATAAAGAACTAGTAAAAAGTAAAAAAATATTAAAATTGTTTTATTAACAAAAAAAATTCATAATATTATGGTCTAGATATGTATCACATTATTACAGCAGTGAATTTCATTAGGGTAAGGTGTGTGATTGTGATATTATCTTGGGATGGTTCAACGAAAATGTTTTGGGTCAGATCTTGATGAGCTTTAACTTATCACATAAATGGTTGATATAATGCTTATGTTTTTGAATATCTAATTTAGAGTGATCAATATTATATCATAGTGATGTTATCTCCCTTGTATGCTTTGATAAATGTGCTTCGTAGGGTTTATTTTTACTGGTCGGGTCCATCACTTCTTCTATCTTTGTCAAATAGAGTTTATCATAACCCATTATATATTGATCATAATGGTCACTGCACAATAGCTATACTATCAATGTTTTTGATGATTAAATGTTTTCTACATTTTACAGGACATATAACGGTGAAAAATTACCAAAGTAGTGTATGTGTTTTCTTTAATTCCATTTAATTACAAGAAATTAACACATTTTAAAATGGTAATTTCAATTATAAATGATCAGATCTTCATAATGATGTATGGAGACTCAATCATACTTATGGTAACATAGTGTGGATAATGACCCTCCTAATTTGAATCCCATTTAGGTGACCCCACATTGTTTCCATAATATATCTATGAACTTTATGAATATAATAAATAATATAATACCACTCTTATGTTTACAAAGGGATATGTTGGTGAGATTATTAAAAGTAGGAAATAATATGGATCTTCCCTTGGGTCAACATCAAAACATGTAGATGATATTATTTAAGGTGATCTTAAATATGAGCATACTTCTTGATCACTGATAGAATATATTTGCCTGATTCTTGAAATCAATTGAGAATACAGATATAATCTTCATTCAGATATTATATCATAATATAACAAAAATTATTTTTGTAAAAAAGAAGGAATATGGATTTGAGACTATTCCTGAGCTTCCTCAACTAGTCTTCCCTGTTAAGACCTCCTCTTGGGTTCCCTAGTCTAGAAAATATGGATTATATCTCTGTAGTGTAATCCTCATCATATTCAAGAGATATTAGGGATGTGTAGTGTTCATGATGAAAGTAATAGGAGAAAACCATCCTAGGATATTTTTTTGTAGTATTTTGGATGTCAATGAACTCAAGAACTTCTCTAAGATAAGGGAGACAAGTATTTCTATGATCCAAAGAAAGGAACTTGAAGCTGTTAGATGTTTTTATTGAGGTCACAATTGGTTTTGAACTGTTGCTAATTAGATAGCATGTGAAGCTTTATTTGATAGAGGATTTCATGATTCTCCTCCACAATCAGGATAGATCCATTGATATGGTACTCTTGTACCATAAAATTATTCAACAAGTGTTTTAATCTCTACGTTGGTGAAAACATCTGTTAAGGTTTTAGGGAGAAAACCATAAAGGGTGTTGAGGTATGTGATCAGTGTTTCAATTTATTGTTCACAACATCCTAGGGTTCATTATGGATACTAACAACATTTACAAGGAACCTAATATTAAATGTTAAATCATGGGTTGCTATTTAGATTTAATGAAGTTCTTAAAAGAGATTGAAACCCCCAAATAATAAATTTGTTAATTCATCATCAAAACTGAAACGTCATGGTTGATTTATATCTTTCATATGTAAATGATTCATATCAAATTCCTTATAATATTTATGATGCGCCTCTTTTCCCAAAGGTTTTTGTGTCATTACAAACATACTTTATAATGTTAAGTGTTTGATGTGATATAAGAGTGACACTTTTATTTTCACAATGGTCAATATGATGGGGGTCATCTTATACATCAAGGGGTCTTGTGTGCATTGGACTAAGGTTCCATACAGCTATTGCGAAATTTTCTAAGGGGATTAACATTCAATAGTTTATTTTTTGATTCTATTTGGATTGAAGGATGTTCTTAAAGAATAAATAATCGTAAACAAAAAATATTTTAATACAGTATCATAAGAGAAAGTGAATGGTTGGTAAATATCATTAATGAGTAAAATATTCACATTGGGTTCATTGTTATATTTTTAGTACACCTCCATGCATGTGTTCTTTTTTTGATTTTTTCATTTCCTATTTTCCATAAGTAGGTGGTCACTGGGGCATGCCAATGACAATATGAGTTTTGTTTTGGTTGAGAGTATGGGGATAAGCTCATCACTTAAGAGGACATGATGGTAATTTTGGGACTCTTATCCCTCCACATCGATGTGAAAATTATTATATATAATAAGTTATCTATATATATATGTCTCTAAATTAAGTCTAATTTTACATAATTAGGAACTCTAAAAAATTATCATCATCCATGGAAGTGGTGAGTGTTGTTGAAATAGTATTAGAAATATGAGAGAGGATTTTGTCCCAACCTAACTCAATGGGGCTTGAGCCGAAATTACCCAAAGCCTACTTCTATAGGCCAAAGGGTGGAGATAAGCGTCAAAAGGAATAACCTAAATAGGAGGTGTTTTCCTAATATACCTATACACACACACATGACCATCTAAATGCATAAGTGTAGAGGAATAACAATAAAAAGATTAAATATCTATATAATAACAATGCCTTAAAACATAAAGGGTTTACAATAGTAAAATAGGGTAAATTGAATTGTAAGTGGGAAAAATACAGTCCCAACCAGAAAGTTTCCCAACCAAAAAAATCAGAAAGTAAATGCTTAGATATTCATGCTTCAAATCTCCATGCTACGACCACCATACATGATCAAATGCACCAGGTATCCCTATTCTCTAATGTAATCACCTTTGGAATTTACATTGTCTAAATAAGACACAAAACATGTAGGGAAATCCCATGGAGGGTTGTGTATATACATACCCATTAGAATACCCCTAAATATTAAGGGGGAGAAGTAAGAGATATGATATGAATAAGCAGAGAGATAAAACCAAAGAAAATGAGTACAAATCTAAAAACATGGATATAGATATTTACTCCCAATCCAAAGTACCCCAAATAAATGACAATGAGGATATTCATCTCACTTCCCATCTGAGTAAACGAGTTTCATTGGTTCTAAAATACCATATATAATGACGATCACCTCACATTACTTTCCTTGTGAATAACCATGTGGATTCCCCAGACCTCAACAGTACGCTTCACAGTCTACGAGGAACAATCTCCAACAAGTAGAACTTGCACCCTACCTGTCAGGGGTTACAACTAGAAATCTAGAGGACATACCACTTAATGTAATAGGGGTATCACTCAGTGGATTGTAAACACACACACTTTCTAATAGGGGGTACAACTAAGTAGGCATAATACCTGCTCCCTAATTCCATAGGGGGTAACACTTCGTGTGAGGGAGACCTGCCCCTATCTAATATAGGGTAAAACTCAGCAAATAGTGTACATGTGTCATAAATCCAAATGGTTACCACTCTATAAATAGAGTACCTTCATCCTAAAACCATTGGGGGTACCACACTATAGATAGAGGACTAATGCCCTAACGCCATAAGGGGGTACAACTCTATAGATATAGGACCTACACCCTTATTCTATATACATATACCACTCTAATGATCCTTCCAAATAATTTTCATCAATGAGGGCTGCCTAAATAAAAATCATATCTAGAATATCTTATATCATATCTCAAAATCAGCTATTGGGGCCACCATCATATTCTTCGTGGGAAAACAGTCATGATAGGATACTCATTGAGAAGTACTAGATTCCAAATGAACTAGATACTAGAGGATGAGGTTTCCTCAAAGGGAGATAAGGATTACATTGCATGTAAGGGTCCCACATGGTGTGTGTTCCCTCTATAATTCTAGGCCTTTTCTCTTCCAGTATATGGATCATGGACCTTGTAACATGATATGATGTGTAGGTGGAAAACAGTATGTCTCTGAGCCAATTAGGGTCCTTCATGTTCTCCCTACCCATGATCATGTAAGGGCTCACATGTCCATGTAATTTGTTACATGTCATGTAAGGAACCAGATGACACCAGATGTGTGCCACCTGCTTAAGACCATTTACTCTTCAAATTACATGGCATTCCCCCTGCTATATATAGTGTGTAAGGGCACATCAAGTACTTGGTGATTACCCTATGTACATGATAATATGGTCAACTACGGTTACATGGATTGTGGTCCATGCACACGATGTGTCTTTTTTTAACTCCATGAGAAACCCTAGCTATCGTAGAAACTGTACTACTCTATGTGTGTTCTTTAAACAAATGGTGTGTGGTTGGAATTTTTAGGGAAACTCAAATGTTCTACTGGGGTTCTAGATCTATCATCTCAGCCTCTGAATCCACTTATTAACCACCCGATAAAGGTGTATCGTCCCCTATCCATCAATTTTCGTCCCTCTGGTGGCCCAAAAGAAAACATTGGTTCCCCCTGCACAAACCCACATTCACCTTCACCACTTGGGCACCTCTCGTGCCACACCATCTTGATATTGGAACCCAAATATATAAAGAACTATATATTGTATCTTATAAATCCTCTGAATCCATCAATTATTATTTATTTCATTCATCAACTATGAATATACCCTGATTCAGGGGGTCCAATCGGGCTCAGCCCCACTAAGAAATGTCGAACTAAGAACCCATAGGCTAATCGGAAAAGAATGTAAAGAATAATTGGGAGAAAATTACAATAACAGAGTGGAAACAGTCATTATATAATATTTATTGGCCAACATATAGATGCAGGATAATTCTGGGTGAGAAATAATTTAATAATAAATTTAAATCTATTCATAGGTACATGAAAAGGATTACAGTTTGTGCATATGAATGAAACTGGGTGATCATGCTCAATCAATTTAATCAATAGATGTAGAATCCATGAATTGATAAGTATTACCCAATTTTGGACCATTTTTCAATAAATAAAACACTTACCGATGAATAATAGGATTCATTTCATTTTTATAATCTCTATTTTCCTAGATATGGGGTCTCATCGCTGTTTGATTCTGATTCCCCAACAAGAGGTGTTAGGAAAACCTCTCAATTATGCCAAGATTTATACAGATAAACCTCGATAATTTTCATAATTTAGAATTTATTGATGAAATTAGTATTGGTTTATTTAATTAAATAAAATAATTATTTATTTATTTAAATTAACATAGCCTCCAATGGATTATTTTATCCAAATACACTGTTATGATGAGTATTAGATCAAACCTAGGGTACACCTCGTATTCAAGACTCAACTATGTTTTCATAATTTCAATCTAATATTCTGTTTAAAATTTATCCGATTTTAATTTAGAATTAATGCATGTGTAATATAATATATAATTAATTTCATTATAAAATTAATTCTCAGAACACTGGGGCTCAGAGTGACATACCTTCTTAACACCTATATCCAAAAATATATTTTTAAATATTTCAATGTCTTGCGTGAAAAAAGGGTCTCTAAATCATTACCTCCTTGAATATTTTCATCCCGGACAAAAATAAACAAAAAACTTGGTTATTAATCTTTCATCTGGCTCCCCTTATCCTAAGATCTCTCATTCATGATCCCTTGTTACCAAATCACAAAAAACAAGGGGATAATAAATCAATATAGGGTCCTCTCTTATTAATCATTAATTCCCACCAGGTGATCTGCAAAATTGGCTCTGTCCTTGATGTCTAGATTGCCCCAAACAATAATGTGCATGGGTTAATGCATCTATCAACTCAGTTGTGACACATAAAATATGATTTTATCCTACTCCAACTATGGGGGTAAGTAATGTTTTTAATCATCCCCACATACCCTCTACAAGATATAAAATGTCCCAATGAACATTGGGACTAGCTTGAAATCTCATACGAATATCCATAATCCTCATCACATGGAGACTCATAATAAAATATGTTCTCAATACTCAAACTCTACTAGACTTTGACATCGATCTTCATAGTATTTATACCTTTTATGGGATTCACTCCTCCACTAATGGATGACCTGGACCTCATCTTTCATCACCTGTACTATATCTATTCCAATAAGAGTTGAATATTTGATCTATATTATTCACAAGGGTGACCTAAATGGTCTACTGTATAGGGGATAAAATTTTCTCATGATGACAGAAGAGTGGTATTTATAACTGTATGCAATCTTTACTTGGGCTATGTGATCCTCCAAGTTATGTGAAATGAAAATCATGCAATCCATCAGCATTTCTTCTAACTCCAAGATAGTGTTATTTGTCTTTAAATATATCTAGGGTTCGAAGGATGTAATAATTCTCATATGGTTCCTAAATTCCTCCTCTATGATTCTCCACCACTGTAACATAGACTACACATCTCAGATGGAGACAATATCTGTGGGAACCCCATGAAAAAAAATAATATCTCATACATATATATACCCAAATATCTACTCCGAAATCTCCTCCCAAAGAGCAATAAAGTACACCAAATTCAGGAGTGGTTCAACTATCACCCAAATATTGTTCTCTCCCTTCACTATATTTAGAAGCCTTATCATGAATTACCTGGATATTCGATCCAATTTTCACTCTAGGATCTAAAGAGGCTATAACAAAACTGTTGCATCATGGTTCTTAGCCTTCACCTACTGAAATGTGAGGCACTATAAAACGAACCCATCCATGCCATAGCCCATTTCAATCCACTAAAACCACCGTTAAATGTCTCAATACATCTTCCAAGAATGTAATGTACATATAAAGTATATGTGAAAAACTCTCTCATCACCTCCTTAAGCATCTTTATTAGGACCACCATCCATCCCTGTAAAAGGTTATTATGATTCCCTCCTTTATAAAACCCATAGAGTGAATCTCCTAAGGATATTTGGTCACACATTACCTTGTATTCAATGTCTATAAATAAGGACACCCTCACACATTGAAGTAGTGGAGAAGTAAACACCATTAACTAAATAAAATTTGACCACTCCTTCTAAACAAGAGGCTGTTCTAAAAAATTTAACTGCTCAAATACCTATAACACCAAATGAACCTTTGGATTCTTACAATGGTATTCAGCCACAAAATTTCCATTCCTTAGAGTATTGACTATAGTTAAATTATAATACTATAAGAATTAAAACTAGAACCTCCATCTCTGGGTCATGTCTCTCTACATTAAGACATGCCAAAGAGTATGATAGTCTTAGTAAACAACAATGCGCCCTACCATAAGATAGTACCTTTACATCCTCAAAGTAAATTCCACCACTATCAACTCTAGGTCATGAGATTCATAGTTCTACTCATTGGGTATCAACTACCTTAACTCATATTTGATCACTGCCTATCTCTGAATTAAGACACAATCGGGCCTATCTCTTGAGGAATCTCATAACAATACTTAATCCACTCCCTCTTTTGTTAGTATAAAAAAAAGATCACACATAAGTCACAGCCTTAAATACTTGAAGGCCCTCTATAACTACTTAGTCTTTGAAATATAATTTCCTTTCTATTTCAGGGAGTCTAAAGGGCTTGAAATCGTAGAAAAGTCTTCTAAAAACCTTTGTTAGTGCCATACCAATCCAAGAAAACTCCTAATCTCCTTCCACTCTCTTGGGTGGGTCATAAGAAGGAACTGCATTGATCTTCAATGGGTCCAAAGCTAATTCATAAAAAAAATGAATTTCCATAGAAAGTGAACATCATGAATACAAAACTGTAACATTGGGAGCATACCATAAAACTGGCACTCCTGAAACAAATCTAGAACTATCCTCATGTGATTTTTATTCTCCTCCTCTAAATTAGAGTATATGAATATGTAACAGATGAAGACAATAACAAACTAGTCCGATTATGGCTAGAATATTTGGTTCATCAAATCCATAAACACATCAGTGTAATTATTCACACCGAAGGGCTTGACCAAAAACACATAGTATCTGTAGCGACAACTTAATGTCATCATCATAATAGAAACATAGTGAACTCCCAACTAGTGGAAGTCGGAACTATGACTGATCTTTGAGAAAATATCATGCCTTATAATTGGTAAAAGAGGCTTTCAATCCATGGAAATGGATGTTTATTATTCATTGTTTCTTTGTTAAATTGATGATAATCGATAGAAATTCATAAGCCCTTTTTCAGATTTTTGATGAAAAATTTGGATTTAACCAGGGGCACACTAGGTCTGATATGACCCTCCTCTCAAAGGTCATCCAAATAAAACTGCAGATCATAGATCTTGTGAGGGGAAATACAGTATTCCACGAAAGATATAAAAGTGTTCATGGGATTCATGTCGATACAAAAAACCAAATTCTATCTTAGAGGTAGTCTCAGAATGTCCATGAGGGATACATACATAAAGTAATCCATGAATAAAGGAATCTAGTAAGTATAAGAGCCTAATGCACCAAGATTTATATGTACTCACCAACTAATGGGTGGTGGGTTACAGCTTCCTATTTTCATAACTCATTCATCATACATTCATATTTCTATCACCCATAAAGGAGAATATTATCCTATCAGTGCGATGGAATCTAACTCATCTAGGATTCTAGTAAAATTGGGATCAGATTATGTACAACCAATCCATACTCTAGATGACATATGATAGTTTCATGGTGATGAAAAAACTATCCAACAAGAACCTATATCTATCATGTGATAGCTCATACTTCTATTAAGTAAATGATAGATAAGAATAATTCCCTATATGAACCTCAAGACAAATCTACTGGGATAATGTCTTTACTGAGAGCTCCAAAATTCGCAACAAGAGTAAAGAGATGAATTAATGACTCACACATATGTCAACTAATATTTACTAAATTTTATAATAAACACAGATCATACTTATAATCATCTTGTGTGTCAGTTGGTCATAAGAATCCATAGCCTTTAGCTGTCCATGTCTCAAATCGCCTCCTCCCTAAGCCTAATATGGGATGCCTATTAGCTATGGTGGACAGATATCATAGTATCATCTGCCACCCACAGCCTCCCTCTTATATTTTTTGCTTCTCCTCTTCCATATCCCCCTCCTTGGGGGCCACCCTTCCTTCACCTAGGATATCCATAATCTCAGAATTTTCTCTTTCATGGAGGCCCATCAGCTACCATCCTACTGTCCTCATCACGTATGGTCTTGAAATCATATACCATGTGTGCTCACTGATCACATTCATAACACCTTCCCAATCTAGGACTCTCTGGTCCTCTTCATTTTCCCTATTCCATAAGATATCTTTCCTGAGACTAATCATGGGGAGGCCTCCTGCACCGAGTTCCTATCGACTACTGACTTCTAGATTTTTTAGATGGATACTCCATGTACTGCCCACTACAAGCTCCATTAGCCTAGAGTACCTCTGGTAGGATGATATTCATCACCAACACCCACTCCAACTCCCTTAAATGGGTGTGAATATACAAGGGAACTATACTATCATGGGTATCTTTGGGAGAATCTATGATCACGTTTTTTATCTCTAAAGTTTCCATCACAAATCATTTTAAGGGAGTAGCACATAAGTTCTATGAACCATGATGTATAATCAACCACTATCAACCCTCCCTGGTACATCTATAGAAGCTCCTAAATATGATCCAAGTGTAAGAAGGTGGTAGTTATCAACACATAAAAGCTACTGGTAGTCATTCCATGAGAGTGTCGAATCATCATTCCTCTAGGTACCAAGACCCCACCATCGCCTAACTACTCCAATGAAAATGCTAGCTATCTATGAAACCATATGATCTGTGAGTATTCAGATAAGACTAAGAACATGTACCACTAATTCTAGTCGATCCTCCACTGCCTATGGATCTGTTTCACTGTGAATCCTCAATGGCCCTTAGTGTTGGAACTCACAGATTTTGCTAAGCCTATATGTATCCTCATCCTTCCATGTTGGTATTATCAAATTCTTGATAGGCGAGGGATCCTACCTATCTACCTAGAGAAAGGTTCTCCTGAGATGGTCTATGAACTGAGGACTCATAAATAATTAGTTCATCATAATGATTTAAAATTAGTAACCTATAATTTTGTCATTGTGGCAGAATAATAAACAATTAATCAAGACGTACCACAATCAAATGGTAATATATATATAATGGGGATCTTACTAAAGAAGTAAATTCAAAATACTCAATTCTATATGATGAATTTACCATTGATCCCTATAACCAATTTCGCAATATGCTGAGTTGACAACCAATTAGTCAAGGTCTAGGTGGATGGATAAATCCACTATCACACCAACACTAGATTATCTAGCCTAGAATTTTCACTCCAAGTACTTTTACATTATTTCCTTAAATACCAACATAATCCTCATAAGGGGAATACTGAAAACATTATCCCAAGGAATGATCTTCTCTAATACCAATATGTCTCAACTAAACCCAATGGGGTTCGAGCCATAACTAGCCCAAGCCTACCTCCATGGTTCACTGGGTGGTGACAAGTTACAAAGGGAATAACTTATATGGAAGTATTTTTTCCCATGTATCTATATACACATGGCCAACCATCTAATGCATGTGTAGAGAAATAAAAATAAAATGATGCAATATCTACAGAATAACCATCCTTTAAAAACATCTTGGGTTTACAATAGTATAATAGTTTAAATTGATAGGTAAAGGGAAAAAATTCATGCCAAACCAAAATGATGTCCCAACCTCACAAAAACTGGAATGTAAATACTGAGAGAGACCTGATCCAAATGTCCATGCTCCAACAACAATATGCAATCATATTCATTGGTTATCCCTATGCTAATAAATAATATCCTTTAAACATTTTATCATCTAAAAAATATATGAATGGT
Source organism: Viscum album (assembly GCA_963277665.1). NCBI lineage: Eukaryota > Viridiplantae > Streptophyta > Magnoliopsida > Santalales > Viscaceae > Viscum > Viscum album. Next base: position 162,894,769 of record OY728165.1, on the reverse strand, counting down.
GCAAGAACATTCCATGTAGGGGTGAGAATATACATACATAGTAGGACTCTCTATAATATTAAGGGGGTAGTAAGAGATACAATAAGAATATATAGACAGTATAACCAAAAGCAGGAGAATAAAAATCCAGCAACATGGATACAGATATATATATATATGCTCTGACTAAAGAATACCAAATTAGAAGAAAGGGGATCTTCTTCTCACAACCTAGACTAAGAAATAAAGTGCCATCAGTTCTAGAATTACATCCATGGTTCCTCAATTGTCATGTATATATCCATAAGAGTATCCATGTGGAGGGTTAATGCCCCACCACCTTGTCACACAGTTGAGGTGGGATAATCTTCATGAAGGAGGACCCGCAGCATATCTGATAAAGGATACAGCTTAGTAGATATGACCCATGCCCAAATTCCATGAGGGGTACCACTCAAAGTAAGGATTACCCACACCTAATCTAATATGGGGTATAATTTAGAAGATAGAGTAACCCCGCCCTAATGCCACATAGGGTATAACATAGTTTATGGAGGGCTTTTTCCATATTCAATAGAGGTTAAAACTCAGTAGATAATAACTCATTCCCTAATTCCATAGGGGTGTATGACTCTATAGAAAGAGGACCTGCACCATAATACCCTAGGGGGTACCACCCAATAGATAAAGGATCATCACCCAAATTCCAGAGGGGGTACCACTTTTTAGATGTATTACATGCACCCAAATCCATAGGGGTACCACACTATAGATAGAGGAAATTGAACCTAACACCATAGGGGGAAAGCCTCCATAGTTATATGACCCCCACCCTAATTCCATTGGGTAGTACCACTCTAATGATGTTTCCAGATCACTATCATCCTTGAACACAGCCTAAATAATCATCATTCATTGACCATCTTTTATTGTATCTTAAAATTCACAATAGAGTCCAAAATCATTTTCTACATGGAAACACACTCCGTATAGGCTACTTTCATTCCAAAATCCAATTCAGAAAAGGAGATAAAATAGGATAAAGTTTCCTCAGAAGGAAATAGGGGGTACACTACATGTAAGGGGCCTACATGATGTGTTTTCCCTCTCCACTTCCTGGATATGTCCCTATCGATACATGACTAACCGACCATGTAGAACTATATGGAGTGTAGTAGTGCAAGACATCAATTTTGAGACACTCGGGGTCCCACCTATGCACGCTGGTCATTTTTGTGTATGTCTCCCCATTCCCATGTACTATGGTACATTAGGTGTAAGGACACGGATGGAACCCTTTGTGTGTCACCTACTCAGGTCCATGTAATCATCAGTTTACATGGTGTGCCTCCCACCATAAATGGCATGGAAGGAAACATGGGATCCTAGGAATGTACCCTCTAAACATGCCATGCCGGTTGGATATCATTACATTTTGTGTAATCCCTACACACATTTTTTATATCTATATCCAAGGGAAACCATATCCACCATAGAAACCATAGTACTTTTCATGTGTTCTTCAAGCTGTACAAAGTGTAGTAATGATTTTCATAAAACACATATATGCTTCCAGAGTTCCAGATCCACCCTCTCTGCCATAGAATCTCCTAACTAACCACCCAAAATGGGGAATCTTTTTCTAGTATAAAAATTTTAGCTCTTTGATGTATATAAATCAAACTCTGGTTCTTCTCATCCAAACCCACATGTTCCATCACTGATCGGGCACCTCCTATGCCGCACTATATTGATCCCAGATCCCAAATCCATGAGTAAAATCTCTCACATCAAACATATTCTTATAATCCATCTCTGATTCATCGTTTTGTAGATCATAGATAAATATTCTGTGATTTAATGTGTCCAATTTGGCTTGTTCCCTCCTGTAAATGTCAAACTGATACCCCTTAGTCTAATTAAAGATGAATTTGAAGAATAATATAGTGAAAATATCACGAAATGTGGTGAATTTTTTTCTAAGTGATATTTACCAAAGGATACATGTGGGATAATCTGTGCTGAGAAATAATTGAATAATAAATTTGAATATGTAAACGAATGCATGAAAAGGCTTACAATTGTTCGAATAAATAAATGTGGGTGATCATGCTCAATCAATTTAATCAATAGCGTGATAATCAATGGATCTATGAGTCCAAAATAGTTTTGATACATTTATTGATGAAGAATTCACATAACAATGAAGAACCTGGGTCATTGTGTTCACAACATCTCAATCTACCCAGATCAAGAGTCTCATCATTGTAAGATTCAAATTATTCGATAAGAGGTAGATAGAAAACCTCTCAATTACATCATGGTATATATAGATATAACTGGATAATTTTCATAATGTGGAATTTAAACATGAAATTAGATTTATTCTATTTAATTATATAAATAAAATTATTTATATATTTTACTAAATACATCCACCAACAACTTCTTTTATCTGAACTCCCCATACTGACCTATTTTAGGTCACTCCTAGAGTAAAATACATGTTCCGGACTCAAAAGTTGCCTCAAATTTTCAATGTGATACTACAATTAAGTTTTATCCTATTTTAATTAAGAAATATTTTTCACATAAAATAAAATATATTTAATATATTTATAAAATTAATTTTGGGCACATCGGGCCTCAGAATCACACATTGTCTCCGCACCTGGATCTGAAAATGTATGTAAAAATATTCCAAATTTTTTAAAAAAATAAATAAGGCCTCTAAATATTAATAAATATTCATTTGAATCGAAGCTGAACCCTTGTATTTTGGTTAAGCATAATAGGATACATCTTAAATTTTGTTATCTTTTGATATAGACCATTATGGTTACATTTATGTTCTAAAATCCATGACCAAGTAAAGTGGCTTTTAAGGTTGTGTGTCTAGATAAAAAAACATAACATTAAAGGTATTTCATATAGAAACAATAGTGAAACATGTAAGTTATTATCAATAAGAATAATTCCTTTCAGTTTAATAGCATATAAAACTGAGTGTTATATATGAATTTTAAATTCATTCAATAAATATTAGTCGGTAAAAGGTTCTTGGAAATGATCTCCATAAAGGCTTACACGTACATGGCCTTTACTAGTTCAACCTAGTAAAATAATTTGGGGATGTAGGGTTTTGGATTTATATCTAGTGATATGAACAAGATATATATCCTTGGATTATTATGTAGACCAAAGAGGCTGAATGGTTTCATAAAAACTTATAGGGTGCCTAACATTTAGGTCGATACTCAATATGGGGCATCCAAGATGAGCATCAAGATCTGTGGGAGGTTTCACATATATCTTAATGACATATAAATTTATTATCAAAGTAACACATGATGGTAAACATTCTAAGGGTCCATTTAGTATGGGACGAAAAATGGGTAAGATCAGTTACCAATGTAATACATGATAAAAAAAGATCAATAGAGTGTGCATTTCCTAGTTATGTATCTCATGAGTTTATAGATGAATTTTGGGTAGGTAACTTCCCAAGTAGATGATTTGGGTATAATGGGTTCCCAAATATACAACTTGTATGAATTGAATCCCATGTATAAGACCTATGAAATTTGGAACACAAACATAGGGCATATAAAAATTGTTTGCTAGGTACGAGGCCTAGGAAAATTGGAGACCATGTATGAGACCAGAGTGAATTGGAACCCAGATATGAGACCTAAGTGAAGTGTTCCCCATATATGAGACCTTGGCGAAGTGGAAACCTAGTTTGGCACCCTAGTGTGACACTCCCATTATTACCCAAGGTCATTCACCATAGTCCAAAAAGAGTGTAGGTGAAGTGGTCCTCCATGATTGTTTTAATGCTTAACCCTTTGAATGACACAATTATCCAAGGTTTCCATCGTTATTTAGGGGCCAAATAAAGTATGTTACATAAATGAAATGAAGAAGAGTATGAAATACATGGATGTGGGTAGTTTTCCAAAATCACATTAATTGGTCCTTTGGATTTCATACTTTTTAATCCTCTCCAGGAATTTGATGTATCGGTCTATTTTTAGGGAAAAGTGAGTACCTTATATAAGTGAATCCTAGACATAGAGACTGGGTTCACAAAGACATTGAATGATGGAGCCACAAGCTTGGTAGTATTAGTGTGAAATCAATTTTTCTGATATTAGAGCACATGTGTGATAACCCGTTTTATAAAGGAAGAGTACATGTAGAGAACTCACCACATATTAGAGTAATTAAAGTGGGAATCAAAGAATATAAAAGGGGAATGGGTCCCATCTAATCTACTTTTCAGTAAACATTTTCTTCCCTCTATTACATTCTTCACCAATCAAAAAAGGGATCCCCAAAAATGATATGGATATTCATACAATATTACATGTATGGGATGTGACACCTTATGATATAAATATTAATATTTTATGAATTTCCAAAGGTCATATACTTTTATTACATGCTTTTGGATATATCCATATGATATAATCTGAAAAATCCAATTTTATCACATGAAAAAGGGATTTTAAACAAATATATTTAAATACAAAAATTATACTAAATCATAAAAATATTACATTACATTTCACCTGTTCACATATCTTATATGATATATTATGAAATAATATACAAAAAAATTTAAATTTTATTACAAAACACTTTTATAAAACTATCATTAACTTCACTATGCATCATTCCATATGCAATACCTTCTAAACACCCATCAAAAAGTGTTATGGATTAACTCTAATTAACTTTAATAGAGTATCATTAAGTCAACATAAATACTTATATAGTATACCATAATGTATACTCTGATATAATTTTATATAATAGATAACAAATATTAATCTCTAGATCTTTAAATATCGGCAAAGATTGGCCTCTAGTAAATCAACAATGTTACTCAAGCTTTAAAGGGATCTTTCATGATCTCTATCAAACACATGTATCATTAAGCTTGTGTTCACTATTTGTAACTCATTCAATCATGAATTTTCATATGATCGCTTTTTTCAATACATCTAAAGACCATGGGACATAAACAATATCAATATAATATATAAAAATCCTAATTTATCAATACTCTACATGTACACTGACCAAGTCGATGAATACATCACATGTAATTTACCTTTATGGATGATCATTTCACATTCCCATCAAATGATTATATAAAAATTAAATATGTACAATATAGGTGTGGTTACACATTTCTTATTATATCTTAATTAAGGGTGAAAATGTCATACTCATCATATGAGAGGATAAATCCCATATTGGTTGATCACCAACTGAAGACATTATCAGTACCATACTCGACCACCCCCTGATAGTTAAGACTCAAGGATTGTGAAGGAAAGGTATCAATGTATTAAGGTTTTCAATAAAAGTATCTCTATAGTCTCAGGTAGTATGAAATACAATTACGATCCATACACCCCTAGTATACCAAAGATGTAGTGTATTACACTCCATCTGGTATCCCTAGTTGGTCATCCAGTGTTTAAAAACACTTTTGTGCCTCATGAGAATATATTGTATCTCAATACAAGAATTATAATCATTATAACATTAAAATTTGGTCATAACCTATAATAATTCATGATGATCATTATGTAGGGATAACTCAAATCATACATTAATAGGTCAATTATCATTTCATTTCAATAAAATTATTTCAATATATACATATGTACTACCAATGTGAAATAATTTTAATGTAGGGACATCCCTTTATATGATAAATTTTTTATTCCCAAAATCTTTTAAGAATACTTGAAATTCATACAAGAGAACCTATTTATCATTTCATATATGGTAGACTACCATATTGGCCTTATTTTTGTTCCACTTTCTGGGGTTTTGTGGATTCATTACATCTATATGTAATTCTTTACTTACCTTTATAAAGACAGATAAAAACCCCTCCCACTTAATTCTTTAGTGAGTAACATTTAGGAATAAATAAATTTCAATAATATAAATCATTAATAATTCTATTATTAATGTTCAAATCCATGAATATATTCCAACTCCTTAATTGTACAATATCAAATTTTATGAAGTTAATGACTTACACTGTCATCATAGAACTTTTATAATTACATCATAATCATTCACGTATCATGTTTCACAAAATAATCCTAGAATTTTAATGGAAATTATTTTCACTATTTACATTATTACTTACTAACACACCTAAACAAATTTAATAATAATTGACATTTACATTATTGTGGTAACAAAATTAAACTTATTACATTTATCTCTATAATAATACCCTAAAATATTTTATGGTATTATGTGAAATTAAATTTGTGGTTTTAATTGAATAATCATTCAAGAAAAGTGATATTCATATTCTCAAGGTAACTAAATGTTACCTTTTTGTTTCTTTATACCATCGCATTTCCTGAACTCTTTTTTATATTTAGTAAAAATCTCTTTATTTAATGTTTTGAATGGTATAATCATTAATTTTGTGACTCTGAACTTCTATAAGTTTAAATATACTCCCACTATCCTCTTATACACAACACTCTCATAAAAATATCATGCTAACATACACAAACCTATTTGTTTTTAGTAAATAACCTGCAATTTTTTTTTGTAGGAATATTTAACAAATAAACTATTTATTCTATATTATATACGGTATTCCATTTTTTGAATCATTTTATTTTTAAAAATAATAATTTATTATTTAAAATATAAAATTGATGGGTGTTTGGAACTCCTTACTATGTATTTTATCAAAAATCTAGATAAATCATTTATAATGGTTAAAAAAATTATTTTTTTATCCTTTTCATAATTTACAAGAGAATATGATGAATCGTTAAATATGTTTATTATATTCATTATATCATTTTTTTCAAAATAACTCTATTAGTTAATAACATGGTTTATTATATAGAATAAATGAAATTAATATACACATCCCTTACCTAGATCCATTTAAGCTTGATTAAATCCATTATATTCAAAAAAATAAATTATCACCTCTTTTTTCTATCACTTGAATCCAAACTATATGATTTATCAATTGTTCCCTTGATTTTAAAATTCAATATGCATAAAATACTTTTAATGTATACAAGGTGTCAAAATCTCTTCAAAAACAATTATTTTATTTATAAAACAATGATACCTAACATTGGAATTCTATAGAGTTTTAAAACCCCCTTTTGGTATCTCAAGAAATTCCATCCTAAACAATTATTACACCTCCCTGATAACACATTCATGTTTCATTATCTGGAATGGATAAATAAAAAAATACTATTGTAATCTACTACTATATGTTCATATATCGGTTATAATTTTTACCAACATGTAAAATCTATATAACACTATAACCTCGACATCACATGATAAGTTCATCTATTCTAAACACATGATAATATCTGTTAAAATGTTCTGGAATTTTTTCCTATTTCCAGTAAATTTACACGAATTAAAATATAATGAATTACTTAGTGACAATAAGTCATAAATAAACCACTATCCTTAGTAAGTCATTAAAATACTCAATCAAATTGAGTATTATTAACATTCTCATTAAGATTTAGTATGTGAGAATAAAATTCCTTAGATTATTTCACATGTAATTTCCCTGAAAGCTTAAGTGAATCGTTTTATGATATTTACAAGACACCAGATTCACCTTTAGAATAAATTTAACACTTGGTTACATAGTAAAGGTGTTCTATAACACATGAAATTACACCAAACATATGAACAATTCCTAAGTCACTAGCCTAGGATGTTTCTTACAATATGTTTCTCCTTTAAATTATTTCTTTCAGATTTATAATTAATGATGATGATAATGATTCTATTAATCTAAAATATAATATTTTATTAGATGATTATCATTTATTATAAAATTATAAAAATGGATTTTATTAAATTTTCTCCCACTAAAATGATGACCCCTATTAAATTCAATATATCCTTTATTCGGTCATGATACCTATTTCACTAAGAAATAGTTTTTGTTTGGTGTTTCTATCACAACATAGCTATTAAATTGTGGAATCAACCCAATGATATCATATTTTTATATTATATATTTCATCAAACAAATCTTTATCCAAATTAACATATAGATAAACTCAACTCTATCACACGAATATACAAACTCTTAAGGTTTCCTACCTATGTGTAACCGAACTAAAATAGTATGATTTGGTTACCTAAATCATAAGGCTATCCGTTTCCACCATTACATGAACAAGATAATCCATTAAAACCATACTTTGATAGGATCTATATAGTTGAATGATTGATTTCTTGTTATGTTCTACGTTGGATGAAAGATAACACCTAGTGGTTTCAAGTGGATTTAATCACACTGTATTATCTCATGTTATTCCCTTGATGTATGTATAATTCTAGAGATTTTTTTTGTAATAATATTCCTTCCATTAAATCAACCTATTCATACCATATTTAATTTTAACTCATTACATAACATACATTTTTTGTAACAAACCCAAAAAATATATATGTAAAATGCAACTTCCCAAACCTAACCATTGTCATGGAAAGAATCAATGTCCCACTAACATTAGTTGATTCTCCCAAGACACTGAAGGTCAGAAATAAATTCCATTTCCTTACCTAAACATTAGTGGATTATTTATCCTTATAACATAAACACAATGAAAAATGAGATAATAAAATAAAAAAACCAAACTCTGTGATTCATGAAGTATAAACAAGACAAACAAAACAAAAACCCAATAAAAAAATATTAATGTAATCAAAAAAAGTATAACAAGGTGACTTAATAGAACCAAAGGATGTCCTGATGTAGCAACACTAGTGTGACATCACTCTAACTATTCTATAAGAGAAACACCAAGTTCCATATCAATCCCAAGAATGTATCATCATGATGCTCCACTATAGAGATAAGAGATGATTCCTTTTCTTATGTCATAAATAATAATTCCATCATATAAACCAATGTTAATATGAAAGGGGTGAGTAATAATACCCAGTAATATTTTTCAAAGAGACTTTACAAATCATTCCACATGGAAGAAAACATGTTTTCTTATAATTCAAGAAATAATTTATAATAAAGAGAGAAACAAAAAAACAGTTTACTAATTTAATTCTATTTAATTTAATATAGAACAATTTATCCAATTATACCACATTTCATAACCAAACCAAATCAATCCACTCATGCTCAAATATATGTTGAATGAAAATATAAATACTCCCATGTGGTGATATATCCTTCACCCATTTGTTACTTGGTGATGTACCTTCATGCCACTAGTTTGGTGTTGAGTACAATGTGTGTTCCAACAAGGCCCCTCACTATAAAAATATAAACACACTACACCCATGTATTTCAACTTCTCAGACCAATTAATTCCATATAATTTAATTTTTTATTTTAAAATAATAAATTGAAAACTCCTCTTGAAATAATGAAAAACCATAAATAAAAACCATAATTTCATGGGTTTTACAAAAACTATTCAAATTAAAAAGATTTCTCGGCCACAAACCAATAATGTTTTCCGTTATGAAATAATCCAATGTTTCCTTTTAAATTACATGGAAAATTTAATAATGCTTAAGATGATAGATATTAAATATGTGGAGAATAGATATAATACACATACCCCATAATGGGTGATGAAAATGGTGAAAGACACTATAAAACCTCTAGATCCGAGCTCCAAACTCTTTTACAATAATTGATACAATATAGATCTCATTAAAATACAACATAGATCATATATATATATATATATATAATGGATTTGATCTAACATTTCATGTTAGAGGAGATAAAGTTGACTATAGAGAAAGAGAAAAAATGGATACTTACTATTGATTCAAGTGATCCAACACAATCATATCCCTAAAAACTATCATTTGGATTAAAGGGATCCACCAATAATTCATTAGAGTGGTGTTATCTTTGAGAGATAAAGAGGAAATGTGAAAAATTAAGGTTTTTACATTATAAAATGAGTTAAAATATAATATTTTGAGCATAAAATGTGTGTGGAATGGTTAGTATGCATGATTTTGGAAACTGTGTGCGTGATACTACCTCAAAAACAACCCATAAAATTGTTGGTTTGCATGATAGAAAACCAATTTTTTAACATGATCTTACCTTTTTCTCAACTTTCATGGTCTCTCTTGAGATACCGTACAATTTGGAAAAAAAATTCACTCTCCTTTCTTTCTAATATTGTTTCACGGTTTCTTAGAGAAAATTTTACTATTTTCTATAATGATTATAAAACTCTTCACTCTTAAAAACTTCCAAAACACACTAAAACCATCCGAAAATTCTGAAAACAGACCCTATTAATTATATAACAACAAAGTAAATAATATAATGTCAATGTACCGAATAATATTAGTGTTACATTCTCCTTATAATTAGGCTGTTATTGTTACTAAAAATAATGTGTCCGGCAATAGAAAAATGATTAAAAAACATGATCTAATAGCATAATTAGTACTATAGGGTTTCGTTGGACTAGTCATGGAACCCAAACAGACTTGCAGATTGAATGTTATGTCCATATGAAATTATTCATCTAAAAACGACCACCTGGGTAGATGCTAGATAAAATTTTAGAATTGTGTGAAACATTCCAAAAGTGTGTGGAAATACATCATGGTCATGAAATAGGGTTTTTAATGAAAGGAGATTTCAAACATATTTATTATACATGCGTCAACCTAAAAAAATTAATTTTCTCACAACCCCATAATATTGTGTGATTGAGATAAAAGTTGCATGCCATGTGCTTTTTTTACGATATAGTGATAATTACTATAAATATGGAATCAAAATGCCACATATGAAGGAAATTTGTGGTTTGAATGTCAAATATCTCACTGATGAAACATGATTTTGTGCACTTCTTGCAACCCCATGTCCTGAACATACATGAAATTACCTCGGGGAAGTCCCTTTAAGAATGGTTTTCTTCATAGATGTTTTTGTAAAAATTCATTCATTGGGAACACAATTTCAACAAAATTTTAATCATTCACCCAACTCTATTTGTGTACAACCATAATGTTTTGTGACATAGAATTTTCAAAATTTTCTCTTATAAGACATGACTCATGGAAAATCCTTTTTTTACATTCAAATGCATAGTTGTGTGACAAAGTAGAATATTGGACAAAAAATTTCACATTTGAAGGTCACACTTTGAAATTTTATGCTTCTGGTCAAGTAAATTTTTAGTTTTGGCCTATACATACCCATCATCCTCCCCTTATAATACCATGATCTGAGATATTGTTATACATTCCCAAGAATACCCTGAATCGATATGCTCCTCTTGGTCCCTTCCACATTTCATGAGTTAATAATCTCCTCTTGTATTCTGTATATACGTTGAGGTGAAACACTCCTCAAGAATCTCCGGAAACCCAAGCACCTGAATCCCATGAAAGTTTGAACATGGAAGGGACACTCTTGCATAAGTCCCACACCAGAAATTTCTAATCATATTCCTCCTATTAATCCTCATTACATGATGTTAAACCATATTATACCATGTAAAGAATATATGAGATTTCTCATTCGTTAAAAACAAAATGCCTTATGAGTCAAACTTAATATGCCTCATTCCATAATTATGAGACTTCAACCATAATACTCACTACATAACATTAAACTATAGTATACCCAATATGAAAAGCATAGCATGCTTCCAGTTCAAAACATGACATGACTTATGCATCATGCAAAAGATACCTCATGCCATGATCATTATATGACCCCCCCTTATTCCTCACTACATTACATTAAAGTATAGCATACCCAGAGTGATAATAATAGAATGATTCTTGTGAGAATAATGATATTCAATATGTTTCAAGCATAATATTCCTCATGTAATGATCTTGAGACAATCACAAAACATCCACTATGGGCCTCCTTCTCTTGTTTAATCCACTAATAATTTTCTTTTTCCCACTAGAGATTTGAGAGTCCCTTATGACCTAATATAAGGAACTAGAATGGGAATCCATTTAGTGAAAGGACCACATGTATCCTTGCTACTCAAAAATCATCTTCATTAGGCCGCCTAATCATGTGTACTCCCTAGTTATATTCCTCGACCCACCAGTGGGTCAAGATTCCCTTTTAACCCAGCATGGGGAAGAATGGATGGGTATCTCAAAACACAGTCCCTGCACACTATGTCCTTTCACATTCTGAAAAACATTGACCTTACCCTATGTTAGAAACATGGGATTCCCTCTTGACCCAACATGAGGAAGAAAGGACTGGTAGCTTAATGCATAATGCCCACACCCCACGTCCTTCCACATGGTGTTAATCTATAACCTTACCCTATGAAATGAACATGGGATTCCCTATGTGATAAGTTTAGGATGCCTCATGTGAGAAGAATATGATCCCTTATATGATATTCATGATACAGTTCATCATGACATAGGAATATCCCACACATAAGCCCCAACCACATCATAGTTACTTCTTGAATCACCCTGAATAACATCCACACATATACCCCAATAACATTATCCAAACTCCTAGAAGAAAACCAGAAAGGTTACAAACATTTTCCCTAATCACACTATCAATTGTCCTAGAAACACCCCAATTGGATCCCACACAGAAGACCCATTATAATCATTGTTTCTCCATAGTGTCACTCATGTGTCTCCCACATAATCCCCAAACCATCCCTTATTAACATTCATTTTGTGACATGGGAATACTTTTTTCATTATGGAAATCATTATGGACTGGTCTTGTCACTTGACCTTAAACTATGATATCTAATTACATGGTTTTTCACCCCAGTTTACTGAGAGGGTTTCTAGGACACCTCTATGAGTTTCAATATTAAAAACCTTATGTGTAAATCATACCCCATATGAACACACTCTATCAAACCTTTCTCTATGAAATTTTCACCTTTGGGAGACACTAAATAATATTCTAAGTGTAAGATCACCCCCACCCCTGAGTACACACTCCCTCAAATCCCATGTGTGAAATCTTCGCCCTAGAGACACACATAACCACCCATATTCCCATACAATATGTTAAACTTGTGACCTATCATTCCATGCAATAGAATAAATCTGTGACCCTTCGATCCTTGAAAGACACTAAACTTGTGACCCATCTATCTCAACAAGACATTAATCTTGTGGCATGATTCATAATCCCTACACTATGCAATAATCCTAGGTTTCTTAAGGGAAAAACAATCATAAGTCTTACTCTACTGGATCTAACTACCTCATGGTAAACATCAAATAGCTTGGGTTTCTTGTCTAATATTACTCATATAATATTCCTAAAATTTCAAAAATAGAATAATTTATAAGTAACCAAGGCAAACAACATCCAGACATGCCAATACGTTTCATACATTAATACATACATCAAACAAATGTTACAGGCCTATTGAGAATGAAGCGTCATAATTAACCGGGATCCACCAGAAGTTGAAACTAGGAATGAGTTTCCGAAACATGACCAAAATATATGAGGGTGACCAAGACTATGAAAAAAGATCCAAGAAATAATCCATGGAAGGATGTATTAACATCCCATGCTAACATTGAGATAAAGGATCTGACATCAAAATCCATGGTGGAAGAAGATGCCCACATTTGTAAAGCGGGGATATGGGGAAATAAAAACATGTCTCAACGATGATGTGTTCCAGATTAGTGAAAAAATTAGAATGAAATGGTGATCCCAATGTGAAGCTATTTTTATTTCAACTTTGAGTTGATGAAATAGTTCAGGTATCTCTTAATCAAGGAATCATCTATGTGAATCCACTCTCCTTCATGTGCAAGTGGATGAGTGAAATCGGCTGTGGGAAGACTAGGTGGTTGTGATGCCATGTCAAAACGACTGGCCTCTGGTCAAGTCTTTTCAATGCCATCACCAGGGGAAGGTCAGTCATATACAAGCTTTGGTTACTCAAGTATACACTTCATAGTGGGAGCACTGAGAGAAATTCAGTCGTATCCTTTCTTTGGATACTCTGATCTAGGGTCCCTTGTGCTAGCACCAAGAGATGGTAGATCAGATACCTTCTGTAGTATCTTTGGATACTGATAAGTCACTATTATAGGCATCCAAATGTCACTGGATCAATAACCTCATAATTCTAGGGAGCTAGACATCCATTGCTTCTTGATACCCTCACCCTATAATTCTAGTGATATAGGCACCCAAATCATTTGGGTGCCCCTCCCAATCATTCTAGAAAGATAGGAATCCATAGCTCTTAGGTTCCCTCACCCAATCATTCTGACGAGATATGATTCCATAACATCTAGGAACCATCTCCATATAATTATGGTGAGATAAGAATCCACTGAACCATGACCATGTAATTCTTGGAAGATAGGTACCCACACTATAACACCCGATTATTTTTATGAAATATTTCACTTTAAATGATTTTAATTTTTCAATTACTTACGTTCCACAAAACCATGTGTTTTAAAAAACTATGAGACACTATTATAATAACTTAGCCATTAGTTTGGAGTAAATAAATATTAATAAATTTTTTATGAATTAAATGTAACACAATATGAATATATCAGTATGTGCTTAAAAATGATCACAAAATTTTTAGTAAAATAACATTATTCTTCGAAAATATTTTTCTAACAACCAAAAAATTTATTAAATAAATTTCGTTTTGATATAATTAAATGTGTTATTATGTGAAATGGTTAAGTAAAACATGTGAACTCCATTTGTTTTATGATTTTTCATTTAAAAATACCATTACAAATTGTTATTATTACTAATATGGCCCTTAAACATTGATCACATGATTAGTATAAAAATATGGCTTTAACAAATACAATTTACTCTGAAAAATGAAGTGATGGACTCATCTAGAATAATTTCTCCACACAAATCCCATTTTTCAGAGCTCATAAAGGAGGTGGCTTCACTGGTATTTTCTCTTGACCAATCCAATGCCAATCATTAATGCGTTAATCTTGAATGGAATCGCCTACGGGAGAAGTGGAAGTTAATAGAGATTACCACTTGAGCGATTTTATCCGAGCCATCCCAAGAGTCTATCACCATCGTGCACCTTACCCTTTGGTATTTTTCAGGTGTTTCAAAATGTAATGTAATAATACCCTAGCACTATGACTATGTACATTATATTTTTATAAAGAATATATATTCATTTTATTATTGTTACATTGAAAATAGTTTTTAAAGCACAAATTGTATTTTTTAGTTAATATTAAACTAAAAAATCTTTTTTGATGAATTAATGGATTTTTAAATTAAATATTATTTTAATATAATTTTAGTACTAAACAATTTTTTATTAAATATAAATTATTTTGTAATTTTTATGAAGACAATTGTAATTTTTATTGAGGCTTGAAAGCTGTTTTTGTTAAAACCCATGAAATTTCCATAAATGTTGGTTTTTATTTTAAAATTAAAAATTCACATATATAAAATATTATTTATATAAAATGAATATTATTTCATGAATAATATGTTAAAATTTATCCAACAGTGAATTTTTCATAATTTCGTGAGACAGTGTAATTTTTCTGTAAAAATTAAATAATGTTTAATTACATAATGTGTTTTATGACATCATATCGATTAAATAGATATATACTAAAATTATATAAATGTTATTTTCATCCAATATAATTTTTACCTTTAATGTAATGTGATTTTATATTTGTTTGAGTAATTTTATGTGGGATTAGTGGACTCTCCAAGACTTATAAAGCATTCTCACTTTTAAAATAGTTTCCCTGAGAGTGTGACACACCTCCACATAAGAAAGACTAACATTTTAAAAAGTTCGTAAATTTTCATTATTAGATAATTTTTTACACCCCCCTTTTGAAAAACAATGGGAAAAAACCACAGTATGGTTTGTGGTTTTGATTAGTTTAATGTGTTGTCTCAAAATCCTAAATAATAACCAAATCACTCTCCTTTCCTATATAAACCCACCAAAGATCCCACTTACTCATCACTAAAAGACATTTTAGATCACAAAAATCCTTACCTCTTATATCTATAATCCTCCCAAGGTGCCCCGAGCACACAATAAGTCTCCCTCAAGCCTCTCTCAAGCCCTCGGGATCACACTTCCATGTAATGGATTTCATCCTTTCTTATTTTTGTCTAAATTTAATTATGTCGTTATACCCTTTTGTTTTCAATTAAAAATGTTTGGGTTTGATTTTCCACCTCACCAATACATCCATAATTATGTTTTATTTATGATATACCCATTCCTCACTCATTAATGCCTCCCATGTACACATGTTACCATCCCTAAATTCTATAAGGTATTATATCTCCTCACTGACATTCAAGAAATTATTTTGTTTTATGAAACAAAATTCTATTACATATGTTGGGACATTTTTCTATATTACCCCCTTAATTTAACTTTCATGTACATATGATGAGAGATCCATTCCACTCTCATCAACCATTTTTATTAATTCTTATGTCATTTCGTTATGCTGCTGAAAGTTCACCGCGATTTTCCAAGCCAATGTCATTGTGTTGTGAATACCATGCCCATTTCTCTATCAAGGGTATTCACCTTTATGCACATTTAAATATTTATTATAGAGTTTAATTTATTAAATCCACATTTCTTTATCATGGAATAAATTATGGTGTATTTTAAATTCATGTTATATAATCCATGTGGAACACTTATGCATGAAATGAAATGATTAAGAAGGGTGCGCATGGATAGCACTCCAATGTATTAGGTAAATATTAGTATCATGATATGTCAAGTTAAATGAGGTTTTACTATTTATAATTCATGTTTAATTATGTTTTACTCATGCTCCATGTGCAATGGGCCTTGGATTAGGTAAATATCATGTTAAATGTTGTTTCCACATTTCCATGTTATGATAACCATGCTATGTCATGCCATTATGTTCATGTTTTTATTATACTACATTGATATGACTATTGCCTAACATTTACTATATTCTTCATGTTATAAATTTTTTTCTCTATTACTGATCATTATAGATCACCATTTTCTTATGCATGTCCTCAGGTTATCCCATGTAATGCTAAGTACAAAGGAATATGTGTGGTCATCTAAAGGACATTTTCAATAAAGATGTGTTTTTAATGTATTAAGTTGTTATATAAGGATACTAAGCCCCAAATACACTAGAAATATAAAACATATATGTTTTATCAAGTGAAGAGTTTTTGTAATAAGTCATGTTTAAATTTGTAATAAACAGCAGGGTTGTTATAGTTGGTCTTAGATGACAGGGTTAATTATTATTGGGATTTTGATTAATAAAACCTAGTGAAGGACTTATAGATAACACTATGTATAATAAAAACATCCCTATATTTTTGTGCATATTTAGTAAGTTGTTTATCAATAAAATACATCCATGTATGGATACGAGTATATAGAGGTGTCTCTGGAACATATGTATCGAGTGGTAAAACCTGAAAACACCGTTTTGATATAGACTCGAATGGGAACTGGTGCACAATAATGGGCCTTTATGAACTCTTGTTTAATACACTCCTAGTGGATATTCATTTGTAAATTCATAATCTTAGTATGAACCATTTTTAATTGAATTAAAAAAAATCCCCTTAGATTATAGGTTGGGAGGTTGATCAAGGATAACATAGATTGAATCCTATAAATTCATAAGTTAAGAAAATAAAAGTAATTTATAATTCATATGTTTTTGTATTTGGATTACCCTTTATGTGTTACCACTAACATTCATTTTATTTCATCCAATGGATGGTAATAGGAGGACTCGAGCTAATAACTGATGTGAATATCAATGTGATGATTCTTCTAATGAGATTCCCAATTTGATTGGAGCAGGAATCACAAACATTTTCACAATACTCTCTCAGTTAACTCAAGGTTTGAATGAAAACATGGGTTAAGTGGAACATTCAATAAAACCCTAATAATAAACAAGTTTCAATTGATAGATTCAGGAGACAAAAGCCTCCAACTTTTAATGGATCATCAGATCCCTCAATCGCCGAACAATGAATCAACTCTAGGGAGAAGATCTTCTCCATCCTTCAATGCGATGAACAAGTGTATGTGATTATATATTCTTATCATATGGAGGATAAATAAGATCAATAGGGGACATTTGTATAACATATGAAGCTGGAGGAGGAGATCGAGGTGTTGGAAAGAAATGATTTCAGCAAAATGTTTTTTGAAACATATTTTCCTCAAACCCTCTGACTTAAGATGGAAAAATACTTTCTTTCCGTCATGAAAAAAGAAGAGGAATCCATCAGAGGGTATGAAAAATCCTCAAAATGAATGAATGATATGAATATGGCTTTCTTATTTTCCCTAAATACAAGGTTGACCGCTTCTTTGGTGGGCTAAAACCTAGCTTACGGAAATCCCTAGGGATCCGTAACATAGAGTTATATGAGGAAATTGTCCGATGTTGCCTAAAATTTTAAATGGAGATAAGTGAATCTTAGGGGTATCATGGGGATAATAAGTGATTGGTGGAATTTAATTCTAGTAGTCGGACAGATAAATCCAATGGTTCTAAGAAAGTGCAGCACCCCACATTCCAAAGGTGCAAAAATTAGTACCCTAGAAATTGCATGAAAAGGACAAGGAACTACTTTAGGTGTAGAAGAGAAGGGAACCTGGCCATTAACTGCCGATAAGAAAATCCCGCGGCTGCAACAGAAGATAGGAATGTTTAGTTAGACCCTCAACGCATTGTTCACTGCTTCAACTGCAAAGAACAAGGGAACTTTTCAAACTAGTGCCCTAATGCATGTGTTTTTTGAGGTAACAAGTAACCTCCATGGTAGAAAGGGAAAGATTTTTCCATCAATATAGCCGAAATGAACCCCGATGATGAAGTGGTGATAGGTACTCAAGTTATTCATTCAGAAATAGAAAACGTACTTTTTTATTCTAGTTCTACACATTCTTTTATATCCTGAATGTTTACTAGAATAATCCCAACACCACCACACATCATGGAAGTAATGATTTCAGTGAGAATAGAAAATGGGAAAATCATTGAAACCCATGAATTTAACTCTCCCCTATCGCAATTTGTGGATTAAAATTCCCAGAAAACCACTTCATACTTCTTTAGGTGTAATTTGACTCAATTATTATCATGGATTAGATTTTCTTATATAGAAAAAACATAAATCTCCATGAGAGGGAAATCACTCTCCATTTGGTGAATCAACCCCCAATTCTGTAAAAGTGAATAGAGGAGGATGAATCTTCATTAGCATCATCATCTCATGTGTGGATGTTAATACCTTATGAGCATTCGTATCTTGCTCAGATGATTTTGTCTAATGATGCTACCATCCTTGAAGACATGCCTATTGTGTGGGAATTCAATGATGTGTTTCCTAAAGAATTTCTTAGTCTTCCTCGTAAAAGAGATGTTGAATTCTCAATTGATATTATACTTCAGGAGTTTCCAATATCAAATACTCTATAAAGAATTGCTATTATGGATCTTAAGGATCTGAAGAAACAACTATTGGATAATCTGGGTAAAGGGTTTATATGCCCTAGTGCTTCCCCATGGGGTGCACCAGTCTTATTAATCATAGAGAAAGATTGGTCAATGCACCTTTGCAATGATTATTGTGAGCTTCAAAAAATCATGATAAAGAACAAGTATTCTCTTCCTTGAATTTATGACTTTTTCGATCATCTACATAGAGCCCAATACTTCACCACGGTAGATTTGCGGTCGAGATATTATCATGTAAGTGTGAAGAATGAATATATCCCCAAGAATACTTTTCATACAAGGTATGGTCACTATGAATTCATAGTAATCCCTTTCAAGATCACTAATTCTCCAGTAAACTTCATGGACTTGATTAATTGAGTAATTAGTGACTAACTCAAAAAATTTGTGTTAGTCTTTATAGATGATATTCTAATATACTTGAAAACCATGGAGGAGCATGAAGTGAATCTAATCACTATACTATACACCTTGTGAAAGGGTAATCTCTATTCAAAGTACCGTAAGTGTGAGTTCTAGTTGAACGAGGTCTCATTATTAGGCCATATCATCAAAAATAATGGGATATCTGTGGATCCCTCCAAGGTAGCTGCAACTGAGGGATGGTTGAGGCCAACATCAGTAAAAGATATCTATAGATTCTTGGGTTTATCTGCATATTAATGCCAATTTTGGAGATATTTACATGATTTTCTTACCATCTTACCAAGGTAACTCGAAAGGGAGTAAATTTTTCTTTGAGTGATGATTGTAAAGAGAGTTTCAAGGTGTTGAAAAGGGGGATTATTACTGTGATTGTTCTCTCATTAACCACAAGTGGAGAAATGTTTGTGATATTTAGTGAAACTTCATAGAAATTATTGGGTTGTGTGTTGATGAAAAATGACAAATTCATTGGATATGATTGATGGAAATTGAAAGATAATGGGAAAAACTATCCAACGAATTATATGGAGTTGGATGTAGCAATATTCGCTTTAAAAATTTGGAAACATTACCTCTTTGGGGAGAAGTGTAAAATATACATGATCACAAAACCCACAAGTACATATTCACACTGTAAGAGTTGAATATGCACCAAGAAGGTGGTTGGATCTGATCAATGACTATGACTGATCAATCCATTACCACCCTAGGAAAGCAAACAAGGTGGTTAATTATCTAAGTAGAAAGGACCCAACAATTCTATCTTTGATGAGAATTTGAAAAGGATCCAATATTCTTAGATTTGATTAATATGGACATGGGAATCATAAATAAGATAAAATCATCAATCCTTCCACAAGTGATTTCTCAACCATCTATTTTGGAAAGGTTAAAGGATGATCAAAAGGATGATGTAGGAATTCAGGGGAATGTGGAAACTATTAGAAAAGGGAAATCATTGGATTTCAATGTTAATGATGATTGAATTGTGAGATTTGGGTCAAGAATATGTGTTCCATAAAATATAGAGTTAAAGAAATAACTTTTGGATGATGCACATAGTTTGAATTTCCCCATTCACCCAGGAAACACAGAGATGTACCAAGATATCAAAGAGCATTATTGGGGATATAACATGAAGAAGGATATCACTGAGTATACATCAAAGTGTCTGGTATGTCAGCAAGTGAAGTCTGAGAGGTAGAATTATAAAGGGATGATGCAACCCTTACCCATACCTGCATGGAATTGGGAGAACATCTCCATAGACTTTTTCAGCAAATTTCCTAAGACTTCCAAAGGAAACAATACTGTATGGGTTGTTGTGGATCGTATTACAATGATTGGACACTTCATTAGAATTTTGGAAGATTTATAATTGGATAAATTTGAATAGATATACATCAGATATGTGGTATGGCTATATGGAGTGGCACTATATATTGTATATGATTGAGATCCAATATTCACATCTATGTTTTGGAATAATCTTCAACATTATCTGAATACTAAGATGAACTTCAGAAC
This sequence comes from Viscum album, assembly GCA_963277665.1. NCBI lineage: Eukaryota > Viridiplantae > Streptophyta > Magnoliopsida > Santalales > Viscaceae > Viscum > Viscum album. The sequence continues at coordinate 162,873,265 of OY728165.1, read as the reverse complement.
AACTTCTCATCCTCAAAATGATGGGAAATCTGAGCAGACTATCCAAACACTTTAGGATATGATGATATCATGCTCAATAGACTTTAAATGAGGATGGGATTAACATCTTCATCTGGTTCAGTTCTCTTAAAACAACAGTTTCCACTCAAGAATCCAAATGGATCCTCATGAAGCCCTTTAAGGGAAGTGGTTTTGAACCCCATCATGTTGGGTTGAAGTTGGGGAGAGAAAACTCTTAGGTCCAGAAATGGTTGGATAAATGGTGGAGATGATTAAGACCATCCAACGGCTGATTAAAGTTTCTCAGATTCGAAAAAAGAACTATGTTGATAATTGTGGATGACACCAAGAGTTTGAAGTTGGAGACATGGTATTCCTCTTCATATCATCATGGAAGAGAGTTATGAGAATTGTGAATAAGGGAAAGATTAGTAAAAGGTATATCATCCCTTTTAAGATCCTTAATCGTATTGGAGTGGTGGCCTGTCAACTACACTCCCACCAAACCTATATCAAGTACATGAGGTATTTCCTTTTTCACTCATGAGGAAGTATATACCAGACCCATCATATGTACTCAATCTAGAGGTGATACTATTGGATAATGACCTATCCTATAAAGAAAATCCAGTGAATATATTATATCATAGGGAAAAACTTCTACAAAATAAATTAATGCCTTTCGTCAATGTGTTGTGGAAAAACCAAAAGTTTAAATAAGAGATGTGGGAATCAGAGGAAGTGATAAAGAAAATTTACATGCATGTTTTTTAGTGTAGTAAAAAGAAATTTTAGGGGAAAAATTTCTTAAGGTGGGGAAGATTATAACGACCCAAACCTTAATAAATGAAAATTAATCTTGATCAAATTAAATTTATTATTATGTAAAATAGTTGAGTAAATCATATGAACTTCCTTGGATTTATATTTTTTGATTTCAAAATACCATTACGAATTGTTATCGTTTCCAATATAGTCATTGAATAGTGATCACATGATTTGTATAAATATAGGTATTTAAAGAAACCAATTTACTCAGACAGAGGAATTGATGTCCTCATCCAGTTGAATTGCTCATACAAAGACCAGTTGTCAGAGCTCAAAAAAAAGGTGGTGTCACTGGGCTTCTCTCTTGACAAATCCCAATCCAAACTTCAACACATAAATTTTGAACAGAATCACCAGTGGGAGAAGTGGAAGTTAATAGAGATTACCACTTAAGCGATGTTATCTAACCCCCCCCCCCCAAGAGTTTGTCACTATCGTGCACCATACCCATAGGTCATGTAGAGGTGTTTTAAGGGGTTATTTAACAATACCCTATATCTATGAATTTGTACATTATTTTTGTATAATGAATATACATTCATTGCATTATTGTTACATTGTAAATATTTTTTAAAGGAAAAATAGTATTTTTTTAGTTATTATTCAATTAAAAAATCTATTTTCAGGAAATAATTTATTTCTGAATTAAATAATATTTAATAATATATTATTTCTAAATTAATTTTTACTAAATATAAATTATCATATAATTTTTATGAATAAAATTGTAATTTTTATTAAGGATTAAAAACTATTTTTTCAAAACCCATGAATTTTTTATAAATGTCTATTTTTATTTAACAAGTAAAAATTCACATATTTAGAAAACTATTTTGATAAAATGAATATTATTTTTGGAATAAGGATTTTAAAATTATACAAGGGTGAATGTTTCATAATTTTATGAGATAGTCGAATTTTTGGGTAAAAATTAAATATCGTTTAATTATATAATGTGTTTTATGACATAAAAATAATCCAATAGTGACTTAATAAAATTAAATAAATGGTATGTATGGCCGAAATATGTTTTATTCTAAAAATAATTTGATTATATATTTTTTCATTCATTTTATGGGGCCTTAGTGGACCATCCACGTCTTATAAAACAATTTCACTCTTAAAATGTTTTCCTTGGGAGTGTGACTCGCATCCACATAAACAAGAAAACTAATTTAAGAAGTTCAGAAACTAGCATAATAAAATAATTTTTTCTACTTCGCTTTGGAAAAAAAACTATAGGCAAAAACTATGGGATGGGTTATGGTTTTGATTAGTTTAATGTGTGGTGTCCAAAAGATATATAATAAATATTTTCCTCTCATTTCCTATGTAAACCCACCCAAGTTACCACTTCCTCTTCACTCAAATAATTTGTGCCTAACCAACCCCTTACCACCTCTCTTTATAATACTCCAATGGTTCCCCAATCTCCCAATAAATCTCTCTCAGGCCATTTAGAACACACATCCATGTAAGGGATTTCTTCCTTTATTATTTTTGTCCAAATTTCATTATTTTCTTATTCCATTTTGTTTTCAATTACAAATTTTGGGGTATGATTTCACACATCCACCATACTTATTTCCTTATTTTTGAATTATGAGACCTCATTGATATTTCATTAATTATTCCCTTGTAAACTCGTTACCATGACAAAATTCCATAATGGGTTTCTCTCTCCTCACTTACATTCAAGAATTGATGTTGATTTATGAATTTAAATTCGATTACAATTGTTGGGAAATATATCTATATGACCCCCTTACTGTAAATTTCATTTAAATATGATGATACACCCTTCCACACTCATCCACAATTTTTATGAATTCTTATGTCATGCCATTATGCTACCGAAATTGCACAATGATTTTCCATGACAATGTCATTATGTAGTGAATACCATGCCCATTTCTCTATCATGGGTATTCACCTTTATGCACATTTATATATTGATTATAGAGTTTCATGTATGAATTTTACATTGCATTATCGTGGAATAAATGATTTTGTTTAATGAATCCATGTTATATGATCCATGTTTTACACTTATACATGAAATGATTTCATTACGCGGGGTGCACCCTAATAGTGCTCCAAGGAATTGGTTAAAGATCAGTATCATGATACGTTAAGTAAAATGAGGGTTTACTCTTTCTATTCAAGTTAAGTGATATTTAACTCAGGCTCCATGTGAAATGGGCCTTGTCTCGTGCTAATATCTTGTTAAAGGTTGTTTCCACATATTTATGTTATGATAACCATGCTATATTATTCTTTTATGTCCAGGTTTCTCTTATTCTTCATTGATATTTCTATTTCCTAACATGTACTATAATCTTCATTTTATTCCTTGTTTACTCCATCACCGGGCTTTATATCTCACCCATTTCATATGCATGTCCTCATGTTCTCCCATGAAATGCTAAGTACGAAGGAATGTTTGTTTTCATGTAAAATAAGTTTTCAATAAAGATATTTTTTCATGTTTAAAGTTGTTATGTAATGATTTTAATCCCCAAAGACACTAGACCTCTAGATCTTTTATGTTTCATCATGTGATGATTTTCTGTAGTAAATCATGTTTAAGTGTGTAATAAAGAGTAGGGTTGTTATAACATTTTATTTAAAAGTGTGTTTACCTTATTATTATTTTTAGAAGTTATAGATAATTTATTTGAAAAAATTAATTTCACTTTTTAATTCATCATGTAAAAATTATCTTAAAAAATGTTTTTTATAATTTTCTAGAAACATTTATTGAAATATAAAAATAATAATTTTTATTGAAAACTATATTTTCATTTAATGTATTAACAAGGTAAAATAATGTTTTGGATTGTTTTTAAATTTTAAATAGTTTGTTTTCATTTAGAATAATACAATTTTTGCTTTTGAAAATGATTTTATACGTTAATTTGTTATAAAAATAATTTATGCTTTAAAAGGGCCTTTTTTTGAAAAACTATTTTTCATGGATTTTTTTTGATTCTATCAATAATTAAAATATGAATCGCCTATGTTTAAAATTTTGAGAAACGAATAAAAAATTTGGATTAAGAATTTTCATATTTCTTAAATATTTCCTATTATTTTTAGCCAATATGATTAGTAACCATGTTAAATTTTGTTACCGTAGTAGAGGATAAATTGAGTAATTCAAGTTAAAATAAAATTATAAAGACTAAAAATGACCCTAACACATGAAAAAAATTATTTAATGAATGAAATATGATCATTAACACCTATTATATAATTTAAGTCATTTAATGGATATGTTTCCATAAAAATTTAATATTTAATATTTAAATCAATGAATCTCACAAAATGTCACTTTTTTGCATTTAATATCACTTATGTGTCAGCATTGGGACAAAGTCATCTAATGAAAACATATAATTTTAAATTTTTAAATAAATAAACATATTTTTGGGATATAAATTTATTTTTGAATTTTGTGTCACTTAGATAAAATTATGGTATTTATAAACTCATATTTAATAACAAATTGAAGATATCACATTCATGATTTAAATAATATATCATTTTTAATATAATTTTACCTAAAATATATATTCAACTATAAATATTACTATGAAATATAGAATACTTATCTTTATCGTGGTGTTTTATTTTTATTCTTTAGTAAAAAGATATTTATATTAAATAATTTTATATCATGGATTTCATAATTATTTTACCAATAGAAATATCAAATAAGTGTTATTAAAAATATTAAAATTTATATAATTTGAGATAATTAAAGTGAACAATAAATTTTATAGATTTCCTAGACCTCCAATGGATATAATAATTTTTTAGAGATAAATTCTTATCTTTATTTTTTAAAAATCAAAATACTGTAAATGGTCAAAATTGACATTAATGATAACTGCTGAAAATAATATATAAATATATTTCTTAAAATAATTAAATGTATTTTAAAATAAAAATTAATTATAAAATGGTATATAATGTTATAAATGTTTCATTTACTGTCTAATTTATATCACATAATAAAAAATCACAGCCATTTGATATTAATTTTTTTTATCACAGTTAAATTTAAAATTGGTTAACTAGTGGTTAATCAAGATAATATGGTTTAAAATTATAGAAAAAAACATTTATAAATTTTCTTGGATGATGATATTACAACCTTATCTCATCTTATCTTCTAATAGATTTAAATTTTTTATGTATTTGGATTGAAATTTAATTTATTATAAAATATTATTTTTCGAAGTTCTAAAAGTGACCCTCACTTCAATTATAAAGGAGAACCACATCCCTCACTTATTCACATGAAATTGATCCTCTAATATTAACCATATCCTACTAATTTCCCTTATCATCTTCTCTATACGCAATCTAGAGGTTCTAGTCATCTCAAAATACCAAAACTAGTGTCCCTAAGAGATGATCTACTAGAAGTTTCCCAAGAAATAGGTGTTTCAAATACGTCCAAAAGAAATCAGAACTAAGGATAGAGTTAATTTCACAATCTCATTATTATTCAGTATTATATATATATATATATATATATGAATATAAATTTTTATCTTCCTTGTACATGTTTCTAAAAGATATATTCCCAAATATTTTCACAATTCTTTTATAATTTTTAAATTAATTTTTTTCCCATGTATGACTTTTATTAAATAGATTGAATGACATTTTTTGTTTTTTTCCCTAGTGTGGTATATTGAGAATTTTCTGAAAAATGTATGAAATGAAGGTTTTTTAATGTTATACGACATGATTATATTTTTTTCTTCCATGATTCCTTCATGACATGAATCTTCCCTTACATGATTACAAGGATATTTTCTCAGAAAATATTTTCCTTTAAAATTGTGCAGCATTTTAAGAAAAGCACATTATTTCAATGTAGAAAAGATATTTTACTCAAGAATTACTTTCATGTGATATCTCAAAATCATTTTCTATTTATTATAACACTATTTGATGTTAATTTTTTTTAATGGGGATATTTTTCCTCAATATTATCCAAATCATTCCAATGGTTGGTTTGTTTTTATGATGGAATGATATTTATGAAACCCATTTCATTTTTATGGGTTATGTAATGGTTTAATGATGTTTATGAAACCCATTTCATTTCATTGGTTATGATATGATGAATTATTTATATCTTATGGAAGATATATGTATGGTTTTCATTATGTGATTGGTGGGAATTATATCTCCCTCAAATGCATTAGGTAATGATTTATATCCCATGATAAAGATAGAAATGAAACAGGAAATAATATCAGTTATGTAATACAAGTCCAGAAAGGGGAGTAAACCTGATTCACTAACATAAGGCTAGAATGGGGAGTGATACCAATTTAGTAAAAGAAATTTTCAGCTATTATGGTCTTAGAAGTGATCCTTGACTAATATGGAAATGATTCTATATGATTGTGTGTATGCCAAGATTTTATGTCTTATGTTCTAATTTCAGGAAATATGTTATTTATGAACTTCTATGATTTATCCCATGACATTATTTATATTAAGGATATAATTTTCATATTCTTTTACTTACGTTTTTTTGTTTATTATTATGATATAATTGATATATCCCCTCTTTACCCTTAATTTTCATTTAAGCTCACAATTTATTATTTTCATTTTCCCAGTATATAATAAAATTAATTGTTTAAGATGTGTCAAAATAGGTTCTCGTAATAAAGGAATAAACAACAGATGCCGTAGGTATTTTATGGACAAGTTGTTTATATTTCTCAGTTTCCAAAGTCACTAAACCTATATTCTTCTTGAGTAGTTTATCTTTGTTATTTAATCAATATTATTCTATATATATTTAATATCAATTTATGAAAATTATCAGCCTTTATAGTTAATAATATGGAAGGGTTTAGTAACCCTTTGGAAACTAGGATGAAAAATCCATATTATGAACCCTAAGGACAAGTCAAATTATAGGAAACAATCCTAGAGTTTTAGTGATTATCATAAATAAAATTGGAGAAAACCTACGGTATTATGAATTAAAATTTTTATTTTCCTTGATTATGTGGGTTTTCTATTATTATATGTGTTTCTCACACTATTTTTTTTGGTTTTAGTCAATAGTTGGAACCTTAAAAAACCAAGTTAGGTCTGAATTTGAATTGAAATTAAATGATTTTCCTCCTGAGAAACCGACTTTTATAGGATTTGTAATGAAAAGTATTATTGTTATAATAAAATGACATTCCCATGTTATGAATACTGGTAGTTTGATGAATTAGTAAAACAGGGAATAAAATTATGTTGGGTCCTTCATGAAACAACATCCACCTTCTTTTAGTGAGTCTTCTAAGAGACAAGTGGATATGTAATGGATTAGTACAACTGAAAATATATTTTCCTTTCTCCAATGTTCAGAACATGACAAATTAATTTTGGAAGTGTATTATTTAATAGGTGAAGTGGATCAATGGTTGAATATAATCAATAACATTAGGAAATGAGAAAAAGTGGACTCTATGAAATGCAATGAGTTCAAGGATTTTTTTTCAATAAGTTTTTTCCTTGTATTATTCATACGAAGATTGAGAATTAAAAAATTGATATTATGAAAAATGATGATGAATATATTAGTTTCTATGAAGAAAACCTTACAAGACTTGCAAGGTATGCTTCTGAAATTATCATTTAACTTGAGAGTAACATTGATTGATGCTTCAGTGGCTTAAAACCAAGTCTTTGATGGTTATTTGTTATAATGTACTTTAGTAGCTATCAAGAAATCAATTGATGTTATCTAAAGGTTGGTCTTAATATTGGTGTCACCAATCAATCTTATGGGTCTCATAAGAATAGAAAAATTGATTTTAAGGGAAATCCAACAAATCCTAGTGAAAAGAAGTTGAGCATTAATTTATGCTCACAGTGTGTCAAGAAACATGGATGAAACTATAATAATGGGGAAATTAAATGTTTTATGGGTGGGAAATACTTTCATAAGACAATTGACTATAGAAGTGATGGGAAAAAGAAAACTAATGATGAAAATATAGAAAATGATACATATAATTCACCTCCAACATTTCAATTTTAAAATTTTAATTAAAATGGTCATTATGCAAACCAATTCCCTAATCCAAGGGTTATTGATGTTGATCAATCTCATCATTCTCATATAAAAAATAGACAGGAAAATTTCATATGATCCCAATCGATGATGCTAATTATTCCAATAAAGTGGTGAAATGTACACTTACCATCCACTCAGAAGAAGTTAATTTTTAATTTGATTCTATATCCACCCACTCTTTTATTTATAAATACTTTTCTAATGTTATTTATACTTTACCTCAACAATTATTTTTTGAGATATCTAGAAAAATATTAATGACATAATGGTCACGTACAAGTTTATAATTATTTTCGAGTTAAAGTTTGTGAGAGAGTGCTTCTTATAAATATTGTGATCCTGCCTTTAGTTGAATTTGATGTGAATATTTTTCAATATTGGTTTTCTCTATATGAATCTAATATCAATTTCTATGTAATGGACATTGAATTTCATATTTTTAATGTATCCATGATCATTTATCTATCAATGGATAAATATGAAATTTTAATGGAAATTAATTCAATCATGTGGGTATTAAATCATATATTTGATAGTTATTTATCCCAAATGGTTGGGGAGAAACTCACCATTTTTTATAAAAAATTTACAGTTGTTTATTATGTCTTTCCATAATAATCGTCAGGTCCTCCACCGAATAGTGAATTTGAGTTTTCAATATAACTCATATTAGGTTTTATTCATATTTCATAGACTTATTTTATAATAGAACCAATTTAGTCACCAAAATAGAAGAAGAAACTCTAGGAGAATTAGTAAATGTGATTAAAACACCCTAGTTAATCACCATAGGGCACACATGTCCTATTTATTTAGAAGAAATATTGATTAGTGAGAATCGACCTAGAATATTGAGAAATTAACAGGATTACTATCAAGAACATATAATATCTCCCCCCATATTTATGATTTATTTAAACAACAACATGGAGATCAGTAATTTTATAATATTGATTTTTTATGGGTATCATGAATTAAGGTTCAAGAAGGATGATATACCCAATAAATCATTTCATAAAATCTATGGACACTATGAATTTATAGTGATTCTATTTAGTCACGCTAATTACCCTACTATCTTCATGGATTTAATGAATAGATTTTATAAACTATCTTGATTAGTTTGTGGTGTTCTTGATAGATGATGTTCTTTTCTATTTGAATATTATGGAATAAAATGAAGATCACTTAAGGATTGTTACGAGGACCCTGATAAAGGTGAATCATTATGAAAAATTTACCAGCTATGAATTTTAGATTCAAAATGTTTCTTTTTTTGTGTCATATAATCTCAAGAGAGGGGATATACGTGGATACCATTAATAAAAAAGTTGTTGATCCTTGACCTTGGACAAAATGATAATTGAGATATAAATGTTTCTTGGTTTTAATGGATATTATCAACATTTTGTGAAATATTTCTCACTATTATCTAATCCACTCACCAATTTGACTCGAAAAGAAGATATGTTCACATGGATCGAAGAATGAGAAGAGATTTTCATGAAGTTGAAAAGAAGGTTAGTTAGTGTTCCAATTCTCACACAACCTTATAGTGTAGAATGGCTTTTGATCTAGAGTGATGCATCTAAGAAGAGTTTGGGATGTGTTATCATGTAAAATGATATGGGGATAACTTATGACTCAAAAAAATTTGAAAACCCATGAGCAGAATTTCCCAACTCATTATTTAGAGTTAACTACAGTAATATTGTCATTAAAGATACTAAAGAATTGTCTTTATGGATAAAGTTCTTCTGTATTGGCTAATCATAAAAGTTTAAAGTTTATTTTCACTTAAAATGAGCTAAATATAAACCAAAGGATATGGTAAGAGTTGGATAAAGATTAAGACTGCTCTGTACATTACCACCCTAAGAAGGAAAATACGGTGGCAGATTCTTTGTGTAAAAAATACCATGCCATAATATCTATGATGAGGATCACAAAAGATCAAATATTTATGTATTTTCAAAGGTTGTATTTGGATATTTTAAATGAAGGGTATAAATACTCTCATTTCAAATGAATGTTAAACCATCTATATAAGTTAAGATTAAGGAGTTGTAAAATGAATATGTAGAGATACAAAAAACAGTGAGACGTCTTCCTGAGCTAAAAATTGACTATGATAGAATAATAAGATATAGGAATGATGTTTGTGTCCCTCCCATGTCGTATTTAATGAAGGATATCTTGGAAGAGACACAGTGTTCATCATTTTCTATTCGTCTTGGAATCACTAAGATGTATAGATTCCTAATAGAATGTTTAATGTGGGATGGAATTAGAAAGATATTACATAAAATTATTTCTTTTAGAGATGGGGATAACCTCATTTGTTTAAGGTTCAAACTTTTCCAATTGGTTTATAATGGGTTTATTCATAGAACCGGAAACATACAATGATTCTATATGCATTTGGACCTACTTTCCAAAGGTAGGTGATCATCAGTTGTGGACCGATGAGGCTTAAGAATTTTCATTGGTCGAGAGGACGGGAGTTCAGACTCATCACACCTTTTTTGGGGGAATTATTGTCTACTCCAAGACTCTCTTATAGATTTGAGTTATGTTCGTGAATCCTTATTAATTTACCAATCAAGAAAATGAGTTTTCCATTAGATTTGGAAATCAATGATTGATGTTCTTGAGATTTAGAGAATCTTTTATATGTATTTGAGGTTCTTTATTGATGGAGAATCATCCATATGTATTGGAGATTATTAGTCAATGGTATCCTTCAATACATTATATAGAAATATCTTGGTCATTATGATGACCATACTAGTTTTAAATCCACTCAGTGGGGCACTTAAAGTTTATTTTCATTCAGAAGGACGTGGATTATTTTATAGTTGGGATCATACACGCAGATGGGCTACCTACGTATCCTTGTTAGGAAATGAATCAGAACCCACGTATTTCGGGAATTAATATGTACTTTAACATCATAAGGGATGGATGGGAATTAATGGGTGATGGTTTTGAACCTTAAAAATGTTTCCTACGTACTATACATTTAAGGTAGAGATCAAAGTCTATGTAGTTTGATTAAGAAGTGTGGGGCTTACGTATGATTAACGGCCCAAAGAGAGGTGTCATAACTACTTTTCACTCTAAGCACATGTTAGTCATTCTCAGTGTGAAAAACAAGAGTTATTAGTAAAACCTGACAGTTTTTTCCACGAAAGATGTGGTCACAAGGAATGATATGGGGTTTATGTATGTGTGACTTCCCAAGTAGATGAAGACTAGGATTTACTTCTAGAAAGAAGTCTAGTAATAAGGTCCATAAAGCAATTCGTGATTTATGGAGATTTGGATACTCTAACTTTGGGCTTACTCCTGAGAAGGATTCCCAAATTAGGGGGGACTTATGATTGGGGATTATTACAGAGAAGGAGGCCCAAAATTAAAGAAATTATAATTGGGGCTTACTCTTGAAAAGGAGGCTCAGGTTAAGGGAACTTGGGACTTGGGGATTACTCCTGAGAAGGAGGCCCAAAATTAAAGGGGACATGGGGCTAACTCCTAAATAGGATTCCCATTAACAGGGTCTATAAATGTAGTAGTTCTTTATAGAGATTTAGATTCTTAATTTGGGGATTACTCCTAAGTAGGACGCCCAGATTAAGGGGGATTTGACTTATTATTGGGGATTATTCCTAAGAAAGATGTCCATATCAAAGATTCTCTCATCTTATAGGATGAGGTTGAATGAAGGGAACCTCTAACCGTAGTGATATACTATTTTATAAATCACAAGGTTTTTTAGAAATGTTCCACATAATTCCTTTCAGATAAGGAATCCAACAAAAGAACCACACCATAAGATTCTTTGAAGATGGTCTTGAAGGCTAAATCTTGAATAGGAGAGGTGAATATGAATAAATGAAGTGAATTGGATGGAGGCGTGCAAGTATTGATCTAGAGTGCAAGTCCCAGTTTCTCAAATACACTTGCGTGACATGAGTTCACTTGGGCGACGAAAAACCTATGAACTGATACTTGGGAGACTTTGAATTGGAGCCCTTATTATCATTCCTATAGGCTTTCAAATGGTTGGCGCGCAAGTTTCCATGAGAGGACAAGGCAGAGCACAAGTTTTATCCATTTCCCTTAAGGGTTGGACACTTAAGCATGAAAGTTTTGATGAGTTATAACACTTAGGACTTATTATTCATCTTTATATCTTCCATTCTAGGTAAGAAATTACCTTATAAGTGTTCAGAATACTTCAAGTAGAGACTTAGGTGACCAAGGATTAATTATGAGTTTTGGATTTTTTTCATCCTCAAAATGGGGGGGACATAGGGGTATTTATGCTAATGAACACCTTGGGTGAAAAAAGAAGAGGATGTGCAAGTCAATTGCATGACCCATATGTGGTGCGCAATTATACATTCCCGGCCATAATGAAACTTGTGTGACCCATGCTTAAAGAGTTCTTTGTTCATGACATTGTCAATTTCTGATGTTCTTCAAAGGATGACTCCCTTTGTGGTTAAGGTATTCTACTTTTCCATTCTTTAAACTCTTTTACGTTAAGAAGAATAAATAAAAGTCACCCCTTAGAGTTGGATCTAAAAAAGGATGGAGGATTGGACTTTGAGGAAAACGTGAAATAAGGTACTGCGGTGCGCAAGTACTAGGCGTGTAGGTATACTTATGGAATGAAAGGTATAGCATGCAGGGGTATGGCCTCGCCTATAAATATGGGTGCCACCCTTTCGCAACACACCCAGCTTATAAAGCACCTCTCTCTTGTCTCACAAGTTACTTGTCTTTCCATTTGTATGCACTTCTTTTTGTTTCGTGCTTCGATAGTGAGTTTTTGACTTGCACGCCAGTACTTGCGCGGTAAAACTTGGGTGACCAACTTGTACGTGCACGCCAATATGGGAATTGTGTGCCTTAATGCCTTAGCCATTTTCTTCAAGTTTCCTCACAAATTTTATGAAAAATAAACTTTCTTAAAAATTAATTATCTGATGTTTGTGCAGATTCAATCGCCCCCAAAAGAATCTGATCGGTTGATGAGTTATCTAGAAAGCGGATTGATTACATGATGAACATCGTTGGTCACGATTACTATGATATCTACGACAACACACTTCTAGTTATTTCCAAGTACTTGAGTAATAATCATCTTAATTTCCCAAAGAGCATCTACCTACATCTATATGGCCATGGTCATCTGCAAGGAGTCAATATTCCAGAGCCAAAGATTTATCTCCTACATTCTTGGTTATAGACTTACACCAAATTGTCTTCAGCAAATGTTCCAGTTGGAGGATCATTTGTAAATGATGGAACATTGGAGAAGGAATTTATAATGCATCATATCCCATGTGCTCCAGATCTGAAACCTCACAAGCCTGAGCTGCAGCGACATTATTATCCCTCCATTTTCCGAAATTCTCAGATGGGTCAATCCAATGGCTTGAAGAAGATTTGGAACTTCCGTCCTAGTGGAGGTGTGAAGCCGACTTGGATAATATTGGGTGTGACAAACCTATTCAGAGTTTTTTGATGATCTGAAGGGATCTGCAATATATGAAGCCATCTGGGCTGGGCAGACATATGTCTACAGAAATGATAACTTTGTGTTGGAGCTAATCAGCTGTTGGGGCCCAGAAACTAATTCCTTCTATCAGACTCATGGAGAGGTAGGCATCAGTTTGTGGGATGACTAAAAGATCTCTGGGCTCCAATTTGGGCAATATGTATGATGAATTCATCCCCCCAGGTGACTTGGAATGATTTTCAGAAGACTCCGGCTTTGGATCGATAATTGTAGAAAATTTTATACAACCTCAAAAATAAAATGACCACCAAAACTCACTCTAGAAAGGACATTCATCCAGAGGAGTGGATGGATATGTTTCTTTATCAAGAAGAAGTAGAAGGGTCCCACCTGTACTCTTCCTACTAGCTGCCCCAGAATAGAGAAGAGGGGTTCTCTTGGCACATTCTGGCCAACTCTAGAAATGGGAGAGTTAGAAAAGTGGGGGTATAAAGTGGAACAAAGAATCCCAGAAAAGACCAATCTGGCGGGCATCTTAGCCTTGTGGCTCAGCGTTTATCTTCTTCTAGTTAGGTATTTGAAGGGAGGCGTCAGGCCGGGGACCTTCATTGTTGTAGCCAAGTTGGTGGAGAGGAAAATGGTTAGGTTGTCCACCCTAATTTTGGGGAAGATTAACAGGAGCATACTCTATGTCTATATGGGTATGTCTCCTTTCAGAATAGTGGAATCATTACATGTTTTGTGGGGATGGATCACCACTCACTTCAAAACATATGTTGTACAGGGCGGAGTATAGGTTCCTGGAAGTTCTTTCAGGCCATCAGTCCAGCCATATTCTGGAATATTTTCATTTTCCCCCAAACCCTATGATATGAAGGTGAGGATGAGCATGTTCAAGGAATTTCATTTGGTTCCTTATGGAACTCCACCAACAGGTCGATTCGTCGATTATGGAGCAACCAGCCTGGATTTGAGGTCTTATATGCTAGCTTACAGAGATGGTGTACTGGCCACCAGAATTGACGGCGAGATTATATGTGAGGCCTATGCTCTATATCGATTTTCACACCAATTAAAGTGTATGTACCAGATTGTTTTATCCCCTCCTATGCATTTCAGGTCAGAACATCATCCAATGGTTTCCCAACAACTATGGTTGTTGACAGCTGTGGAGAAGACCGACGCAGTGTTTGATATACCAGTTGTTGGAATGACAAGTCACTTGACTACATGGTATGATGAGAACTGGGTAGCACCATACCCTGAAGGGGTGCTGAATCATCCAGTTCCTCGAGTGGGGAAAATGAGGAGAACGGCTAAGAAATAAACCTTTTGTCTGGAAGGTGACTCTTCCACACCCAGAGCAGATTCACCGGGTTCCTCACATGGGGATGATTTTCAGGATTCTCATGATGGGGATGATGAGGAATGACAAGCGTCAAAGAGGCCTCATGCCAGATATAATCCTTCTTCCAGAATTAAGAAACCTACTCCATCGACTCCTGGTGAGTTATATCATTGAGGCAATTTAATTTTCAATACATTATAAAGAAAAAAGTTTTATTTTATTATTCATTATCTATGATTCCAGGATTTGGAAAGACGTTGAAGTCCAAGATTTTAGGACCCTCCTCGCAGCCTTCTGGTACACATGCTGAATATCTACTACTAGAAGCTATCCAGACATGGTGGAGTTTATATTGCGATGTTCAAACCGACTACCTGGACTTATGTGAAGGGCTACACATCCATGGAGTAGGGATTCTTTGGGATTCTACTGATATCCATTTTGAGGATAACCCCGATGAAGTGCGGGCTTACATCAGAGAGTTGGAGATGCTCATATATGCCACTAGTGATTCCATTCCTATCACCAAGCGGGTGAAGGAAATGATGGATCGTGGCACCACTGAGGGGACTGGTGCGTCTGTAGATGAGGAGTGGCATGATTACGTGGCTTCTAAAGATGTAATTCTCTTTCCTTATCTGATTTACAACTTGATTTCAGTTAAATATTTGTTACTCATGGAAATTAATTTCTTCATCCTGTAGCTTTCAAAGAAAGGAACTGATGAGATTCCTTCACCATAGTATAGCTCTGGTGGTCATTCTATCGGAGCTACTGAATCTCCTCGCGAGTCGGGTGAGGTATCTCTAGGCCAGCAAGCAGTGAATTAGGAGATAGAAAGTGATTTTCACTCTCCAATACTTGTATTTGAAGATGATTGTGCCAACACACCTAAAAAAAGACATTGAAGGAAGAAGGCCACAACCAAACGCTTCATCAGTAGTGGTAAGTCATTCGGATAATCAGAAGTCTTATCTCTTGAAAATTTTTCTCATACTTCTTGGGATTGTAGGGGATTTTTCAATTTCCACTTTGAGGGAGAAGACTAAACCTCCTCTGAGGACGAAAGAGGGTGCTGGTGAATAGTCGGAAATTCAGGATGACTTGGCGGCTCCTGAAGAAGAGCTAGCATCTATTCCTAGTACTGCTGTTGTTACTGCTACAAATAGAGAAGAGTTTACTTATGGTAAATTAACAATAATTCAAAGAATTTTGAATGAAAACATCAACTGACATCCATTCTTTGATACTTTAGGTTCAACACCTACACCAGAACATTTGACGGCCAATGCAACTGATTCAGCAATTTTATCTGAAGAAGATATTCGGGGTCAGAGGCTGCAAGATGAGGTTCTCCAAGAAGACATATCAAATACTCTCACTGGTGATACTAACCAAGAATCTGAGATATCACTGGATGAAATGATGAAAATTTCATCATCTTTTGAAGACATTTTAGGTCTTGTTAAATTACCATATGATTTAGATGATTTTGGACTTGAGTGTTATCCTTCGTCTTGTTAAAAATTTCTTATTACATATCTGGCCATGATTGGTTTGAAATGTGAAGTTCTTTCTAAGCAAGCTACTGAACTGCCAATGCCTGAAGGGGGTAGAGACAACCCTATTATTGCAAAGATTCTAGATCAAGTAGAGCATAACCCGGCAGAGCTTCATAAAACCCTCACTGAAAATCATGTTGAAGCTAGGAAATATGGGGAACAACCTTCTCATACTGTTGATCTACCGGTGGGTAAGAGATAATAATATTTGAGGATGTACTTAATTTTAAAGAGAGCCTAATCAACTTTTTTATCCTTTGGAACTAACCAAAACATTCAATTTACTATGTAGGGCCATTAATTTCAGTGGCTTGATCTGGAGGTGAAGCCTCGACCTCCTCCCCAACAGGAATAGAAAATGAAGTAACAAGGGTCAGGGGGAAAAGCATAACATGGCACTTCTCTAAGTGCATTAATCCTGAACTATATCCCCCATGTGATAGTGATGCTGAATCATACCAGGAGGTACAAAAGGTGCTCCAATTCTCACATCGCAAGGCATGGTAGAATATATGGAAGATCATATCTGAAGTTCCTCTTGAAGATATATCTTTGAAGATCCCACGACTGTCATCCATGTTTTTCATGTTAGGACTTGGCGGTTTTGGATATCAAGAGATCCATGACACGGTGAAACAAGTCATCTTAAGGAGGGAGTAGGAGAAAAAGTACTGTCAAGATCTAACCAGAGCAGGGATATTAACAAATATCAATGAATTCAAGGATGTGGTGTCCTGAGCTGAGGCTGATCATGTTGAAAAGTTTAAGGAAATGAATCATAAGATCCATGAGAAAGTTGTCCAGCAGATGCACCTTCAGTAACAGTTAGATGATGTTACTAGGGAACTTGACCAGCTTAACAATTTTAGAGACCCGAAGCCTGACGTAGATGGATATTACATTACTTTTGCGTAATACATAGTACATAACAAAAACACACACACAAGGACCGTAATATTTTAGTGTCTTTGGAAACTCAGAATATAATCTTCTAATCGTGGTGAAAGATCTTCAACATCTCCCATAATGATCTTCCATTTTTTCTACCTAAAACCTTTCTTTATATCCTGGGGAAAAGAAAACATAAAAGGGTGAGATCAAATGCTCAGTAAGGGTAAACAAATGAAATATCAATCACATCATTTTCATAAGAACATAACATTTTGGAAATCTTAACCTGCAAAAGAGATCATAATTTCATAACATGGGATAAATAATAGTAGTGAAATGAAATCCCAATAATCATAACAAAAAACATGAAACTTTGTGGCATACACACATAATCATAGAGAATCATATCTTATTAGTCGAGACTCATTGCCAAGACTATCTTAGTGGACAAAGTCCATTTCTGAACCGAGTCACCCTCATTTCAGTCCTGTTTCACTGAACCGGTATAACCTATCGTTCTATCCATGTCTATCTCATGAGATATAAAATCTTTACCCAATGCATTGGAGGGAGATATAGGTCCCACCCATCTCATAATGATACCATTCTTATGTGTGCCATAAAATATTAAATCATACATAATTGCATAACCCATGTAATAAAAATGGGAATCTTAAACATCATGACATCATAAAACAATTCATATAAGATAAAGGAATTCATAAAAATAATTCCATCACAACATAATCAAATCAATTTAAAAATATGGATATAAATAGAACCCTTTATTATCTTATATGGAAAATAATTTTGATAAAACACTTGAACTCCATTCTTGAGGAAAATATCCTTTCTACTTCAAATACATTTTCCTTTCTTGACATGTCATACAATTTTAAACTAAAAGAAGTTGATTAAAAATAAACTTGAAAACTTGTAAAGTAAGCTTCTTGGAAATAATATTTTAAAAATCCATTCATGCCGTATAAGTTAAAAAAACATTCTTCTCGTACCTTTTTTGGAAAAGTCAAAAAGTACCTCGTACGAAAAACGACTAAAGATTCCTTTCATCTCCTTTACTAAAAACTCACCTAAGGGTAAAATTGGATTTAAAAAATTGTAGGTGGATGTAAATAATATTACATATTGGGGAAACATGGATGTGGATGATAAAATATACCCCAGTAAATACCAAAGTATAAACAATCTCGGATAAAAATGAGATTGTGATATTTCCCTTACCTTAGGTCTGATTTGCGTTGTACGTGTCCGAACCTCCTGTATAATTATTTAAATAATGTTATTGACTTATTAAAGAATCATAATTATTTTTATGATATCATATAAGGTCATATTCTTAGCTTCTTAGTAGTAATATTTCATTACTACTTGTTATTCTTGTGTTTATTACTTTTTGTTCTTATGCGTGTTTGTCGAATAAATTCTTATTCTTCTCTTTAGGTTATAGATACCTCATTTCCAGAATGGTATTAGTGTAATATATATCATATTAATTCATTCAATTCATTTATATAATCATTATGAAATGAGGATCATGTAGAACGAGTCGCATCACATCGTGGAGACGGTATTCCGTATGTACGCACGAGTGATGATATCGTTCCTATGATCGTGGAATTGTATTGGAGTGTATTTATACTATTTCAGAATTAGTATCACGTTATAATAGTCATATATAGTCATTATTTACACCATTATACCCATCCAAGTAAAGTGGTGGTGGAAAATAGATTACACCACGGCATGGAGACGGTATTCTGTACGTACGCACGCGCGGTGATTTCATTTTCCGTAGGATGGATAGATGGTTAAATAGGGTTGTTTCAAACTTATAATAACATTTTAGTATATTAGTGAAACTGATGTTATTACTTCATAATGAAACAACTAAAGAAGAAGAAGTTGAAGAAGAAAGAAATTGGAAAGCATCGGTAATGGATATTGCCTCTTCTATGAAGTGCTTCTTTGAGACCTCCTTTTAGGGCACTAAAATTGGTCTTTGAAGAAGACCAGGACCTCTAGGATGTCTCCAGGGAATTGGAGAGGAGAAAATGGCAGGTTTTTTCCGAGCTTGAAGGATCAAAGTGGCGTGAGGAAGAGGGGGAGGAGGTGCCCTTTTATAAGGGAGGAGAGGGGCACCTTTAGAATAACAAAAAATATTATTTTATTATAAAGTCAATTTCGGTTTTAAATAGCTCCAAATTAATTTATTTCGAATATAAGGTGGGGATGGGTCTAAATCCTCTCGTACAATATAATATAGACAAGTTTAGGTCATTATATTAACCTTATCATTTAGTTTTGACTCTTAGTTAATTAGATTGACATTTACCATGTCACTTTGTATTTTTATATTATGTAGTTAATTAACTTACCATATACATCCAAGAGACCCCCAAGTTGTGTTTTATTAATATATATAACCTTATCTAAGTAATTAGTCCGAACCTTAGATTTTTAGTAATAAAATAACAATTAATAATATAATATTTGTTTTAAAAACTATTTTATGTCAATTTTGACACTATTCAATAGTTGATTTTTTTGAAACTCATAACAGAATGATTACTTCGAAAAAAGTTAATTAAATAAATCCTAACATGTCATATTAAAGTAGAAAATTAGTTTAGTTCATAAAAAGTCTCAAATTATATTTATTTGGGTATTTATAACATCAATTATGTCAATATTTCATTAATAAGATAATTACTGCATCATCGTTGTGTCATAAATAAATTAAATTATATAATGTATAAAAACTACTAATAAAATACCATTATGTAGTAAATATTTTTAGCTTTCTAATTAATATTTATAGTCGAATTTATCTTATGTATAAACCCATATTAAAAATGATTTACTTATTAAACATTGATTGTAACTATTTTAACCCTTCTTTAAATAAATTAATAATAAATGTCCTAATCTAATCCAAATGGTCCTAAATGGTCATATTTTATTTCTAAGGTTGTTTTTGGTCGAATTAAAATTATCCAATAGAATTAAGACATGTGTTAGGGTAATAATAATATCATTTCTACCCTTAATTACCCTATTTACTTTTAATCGTGGTAAAAAAAAGTAAAAAGTTACTATTCACCAAAAATTATTTTCTTCTTATTGAACCACATTTTAGTCCTTGATATTAACCGTGTCTCTCGGATTTTTGAAATTTAACTCACAGAAGCGGTAAAATTAAGTTTTATGAAAAATTCTGTTTTTTAACTACCACTTAGTGGTTTCACTATTCATCAAAAATTGAAAGTTTTCAGAAAAATACCAGAATTTCACCCTCGGCTAATTTCAATATTACGAATCCAAAAATGAAGTCCATTTTGCAAAATAAAATTTATAAAATTTCAAGAAGTGTTTATTACTATTTATAACAGCTAGTTGTAATAATATTTTAATAGCATATTGTTGTTTAGTAAAACCCGGTATTGCGTACAACACACGCTATCGAGGAAGGTCGCCATTGCGTGTAATGAAAGCCAATTCAGGGTTGCGTGCTGTGCAAGAATCCTTCATTGTTTCGTATAACATAATCCAACCATATATCATTTATACATTGAATATATATATATATACTTAATGTTGCGTAGAATAACTATTATCAAAATTGTGTGTAACACGATCCAAGATTAGTGTTGCGTATACTGCAAGCTAATACGGTGTTTCTTATAGCGCAATGTAATCTTGGTGTATCATACAACACAAGAAATTAATGAAATTAAAAGAATATTTTTCATAAAATCTCGGGGTGTTACATTCTACCCCCTTTAAAATGAATTTCTCCCTCGAAATTCATCAGGGTTATAAATTGTTTACTATTCGAAAGTTTCTTTAATAGAAACCCACATCGTAAAAAGGAATACCAAAACCAATCTTTAAAAAAAGTATGAAATGTAACGGTTACCCAAATAAACTAATCAATGGGTTCCCACATAGGTGAAAATATGGATATAGAAGAGAAATCTAACCATCATGTTCTGTTGGAGAGTGGTAGAGAACATGGCTATGGAAAAGCCATCAATCACAAAGCCATAAATTTGTGACGATCTAAGGTACCATCTGATTCATCAGATATAAGAGCACTATGACAACATTTTTGGTTTTCAAGATCATTTCCCTAAATTTGATGAAATTGGAATTAGAAGAAATACTTTCGTGAATTTTGTATAGTCTCACCATTTTTCGTTCTTTGGAAACTTTCCACTTCATCTCTTAAAGAAATGAAGTTGAATTTGTCATTCGTGATGTGTTAGCAGATGATGGGTCATTCCATCTGTCTCAAACAAAAGGTTAGAAAAGTTATCAAAAAATACATAAGTCCATCTATAGTGAGATTAATCATATATGGTTCCTAAAATGGACTTATACTTCATATATCATACTGCTTAGTATAATAAAAATAGTTTCTACTAAACAGGGACTTCCTGTAGGCCATTCGTAGGCCATAAAGGTCAGTCGCACTTCGGTTGTGGGTTCGATTCCCACGGCCTTTTCCGACGCGATGGGTTGTCGCATGTCTTGCATGTTGTCCTTTTTCTAAAACTATATTACTATAACATCCCATCAATAATATCGAAAAACTTCTATCCTTAAACAATACAAACTTATGTCCAACATAATCCATTCTAGTCTTTAGGCTTATCCATAATTCTACAGTCCACTCTCAAAATATTGTGAAAACGATTACCAGAGATTTAATACCATCATTTAACCCCATATATCATAAGATATGTCTTGTTGGTCACATTCCAAAAATTAAAAGGCCTTAATCATGTATTCTCTTGAATACCCATTGAACCTTAGTGAAAACATAAATTCAGTTAAAAGTTAACACTTTCCACATACCAAAATTCTCAAAAAATCTATACCATGATATCACTTAGTCCTTATATAAATCATGAGCTCATGAATACTATCAAACATATTAGATTCTCTTTATCCTTTCATTATGTGCATATCATTTGCCTTCCAAAAATATGTCAATCACTTTTCATGGTTACCGATGCCATAAAATTATTGAAAACCACAATGGACCAAAACATAAATATTCCAATATTCCACGATACTATACACAACATTATTCTGGAATACCATTACATAAACACTTTATCATTCCACCACATCGTTTTCATATTCAACATCACCAATGGTGATCACATGTGACTTCCCTTTGTCCTTTTCCTTAAGTGGTTTCTCATGTCAATCATCACTAACCCTTGGATTAGGGAATTTAATAGCATAATGCCTCATTTCCTTGCACTTGAAGCAATGAAGTGTAGTAGGTTCATTTTGTGTATCCCTTCCTTTGTTTGCATCATTAGACATCTTCTTCCCATCATTGTGGCATTCAAATGCCCGATGACCTTCCTTTCCACATTTGAAACATTTACTTCTCCCTTTAATACAATCTCAACCATGCTTTTTTCCACACTTTGAGCATAAGGAAACATTCATCTTCTTTTCACCATTATTCTGAGATTTCTCCTTGAACTCCATCTTTCGTTTCTTGTCAAAACTATGAGATGGATAAGTAACACCAACTTCCATTTCTACCTTGATAGCACAACACACAATTTCTTCATAGCTACTGAAGTCTCTTATAGCTAATTCCCTTCGAAGATTTGGTTTTAAGCCACTAAAGAATCGATCAACTTTACTTTCAGGTTGGATGATAAATCCAGATGCATACCTTTCAAGCCTTGTAAAATTTTCTTCGTATATACCAACAGATTCATCATCCTTTTTCTTTAGTTCAAGAAACTCCTTCTCCATCTTTGTTTGAAGAATACGAGGGAAGTACTTATTGAAAAATAAGTTCTTGAACTCGTCTCATTCTATGGACTCAATTTCATCTCTTTGCCTCGTATTCTTGATAAGAATCCACCATTGATCAACTTCACCTTCCAAAAGATATACTGCTAAGATGACTTTATCATGTTCAGAACATTGAAGAACTGAAAATATCTTTTCAGTAGTACTGATCCATTGTTCAGCAACAAGTGGATCAGAAGACCCACTAAAAGAAGTTGGACGTTGCCTCATGAAGGACTCAATAGAATGTTGTTCCCTTCTCTGCTCATTTGGAAGTCCAAAATGATTCATAGCTTGTGTAAGTATAGCAATAAGATTTTTCACTCCATCTCCCATAACATTTGTTTGTTCAGGAGGAAAATCATTGCATTGTCCATTACATTGATCGACACGGTTTTTTCGGGTTCTAGCCATCGTCTAAAACCCAAAAAGAATAGTGTGAGAGGAAAAAATCATGATAGGGAAAACAACATAATAAAGGGGGATTATCCTCAATATCTAACATCTTAGGTTAAATTCTATGATCTTTACCGTAGTTATAGGACTGTATCCTATACGTATACTTATCCTTAGGGACATCCCTAGACACACCTTAGAAATATCTCTAGGGATCTCACTAACGTTTTCGCATCCTAGTTTCCAAAGGTTGACTAAACCTTTCCTTTGATACCAACTGTAGCGGTCTGGAATTACTTCCGGTGGACTATAATTGATACCTATTAGGGCACTCCATGGGTGGCTACACCCCCTAGGCGGGACACACCACCATCCCCAGTGGCAGCCATTTCCTCATGAAGCCCTTGGGCAGAGAGCCATGCTTCGTCCAACGCTCACATGTGAGAGTTCCCAAGGATTGGATACATTCCTACCTCCTTTGCCTCTGATACCAACTGTAGAGACCCGAAGCCTGACGTACATAGACATTACATTACTTTTGAGGAATACTTAGTACATAACAAAAACACACACACAAGGACCGTAATAGTTTAGTGTCTTTGGAAACTAGGAATATAATCTTCTAATCGTGGTGAAAGATCTTCCACATCTCCCATAAAGATCTTCCTTTTTTTTACCTAAAACCTTTCTTTATATCCTGGGGAAAAGAAAACATAAAAGGTTGAGCTCAAATGCTTAGTAAGGGTAAACAAATGAAATATCAATCACATCATTTTCATAAGAACATAACATTTTGGAAATCTTAACCTGCAAAAGAGAGCGTAATTTCATAACATGGGATAAATCATAGTAATGAAATGAAATCCCAATAATCATAACTTAAAACATGAAACTTTTTGGCATACACACATAATCATAGAGAATCATATCTTATTAGTCGAGACTCATTGCCAAGACTGTCTTAGTGGACAAAGTCCATTTCTGATCCGAGTCACCCTCGTTTCAGTCCTGTTTCACTGAACCGGTATAACCTACCATTCCAGCCATGTCTATCTCATGAGATATAAAATCTTTACCCAATGCATTGGAGGGAGATATAGGTCCCACCCATATAATAATGATACCATTCTTATGTGTGCCACAAAATATTAAATCATATATCATTGCATAACCCATGTAATAAAAATGGGAATCTTAAACATCGTGACATCATAAAACAATTCATATAAGATATTGGAATTCATAAAAGTAATTCTATCAAAACATAATCAAATCAATGTAAAAATAGGGATAGAAACAGAACCCTTTATTTTCTTAGATGGAAAATAATTTTGATAAAACACTTGAACTCTATTCTTGAGGAAAATATCCTTTCTACTTCAAAAACATTTTCCTTTATTAAGATGTCATACAATTTTAAACTAAAAGAAGTTGATTAAAAATAAACTTGAAAACTTGTAAAGTAAGCTTCTTGGAAATAATTTTTTAAAAATCCATTCATGCCGTATAAGTTAAAAAAACATTCTTCTCGTACCTTTGTCGGAAAAGTCAAAAAGTACCTCGTACGAAAAACGACAAAATATTCCTTTCATATCCTTTACTGAAAACTCAACAAAGCGTAAAATTGGATTTAAACAATTGTAGGTTTATGGAAATAATATTACATATTGACGAAACATTGATGTGGATGATAAAATACACCCCAGTAAATACCAAAGTATAAACAATCTCGGATAAAAATGAGATTGTGATATTTCCCTTACCTTAGGTATGATATGCTTTGTACGTGTCTGAACCTCCTGTATAATGATTTAAATAATGTTATTTCCTTCTTACAGAATCATACTTATTTTTATGTTATCATATATGGTCATATTCTTAGGTTCTTAGTAGTGATATTTCATTACTACTTGTTATTCAGGTGTTTATTACTTTTTGTTCTTATGCGTGTTTGTCGAATAAATTCTTATTCTTATCTTTAGGTTATAGATACCTCATTTACAGAATGGTATTAGTGTAATATATATCATATTAATTCATTAAATTCATTTATATAATCATTATGAAATTAGGATCATGTATAACGAGTCACATCACATTGTGAAGACGGTATTCCGTACGTACGCACGAGTGATGATATCGTTCCTATGATTGTGGAATTGTATTGGAGTGTATGTATACTATTTCAGAATCAGTATCACATTATTATAGTCATATATAGTCATTATTTACACCATTATACCCATCCAATTAATGTGGTGGTGGAAAATAGATTACACCACGGCGTGGAGACGGTATTCCGTACGTACGCACGCGCGGTGATTTCATTTTCCGTAGGATGGATAGATGGTTAAATAGGGCTGTTTCATACTTATAATAACATATCAGTATATGAGTGATACTTATGTTATTACTTCATAATGAACCAACTAAAGAAGAAGTTGAAGAAGAAAGAAATTGGAATGGATCGGTAATGGACATTACCTCTTCTTTGAAGTGCTTCTTTGAGACCTCCTTTTAGGGCACTAAAATTGGTCTTTCAAGAATACCAGGACCTCTAGGATGTCTCCAGGGAAGTGGAGAGGAGAAAATGGATGGGGTTTCCAATCTTTAAGGATCAAAGTGTTGTGATTAAGAGGGGGAGGAGGTGCCCTTTTATAAGGGAGGAGAGGGTCACCTTTGGAATAACAAAAAATATTATTTTATTATAAAGTCATGTTCAGTTTTAAATAGCTCCAAATTGAGTTATTTCTAAGCTAAGATGGGTATGGGTCTAAATCCTCTCATCCAATATAATTTAGGCAATTTTAGGTCATTATATTAACCTTATCTTTTAGTTTTAACTCTTAGTTAATTAGATTGACATTTACCATGTCACATTGTATTTTTATATTATATAGTTAATAAACTTACCATATACATCCAAGCGACCCCCAAGATGTGTTTTATTAATATATATAACCTTATCAAAGTCATTTGGCCGAACCTTTTATTTTTAGGAATAAAATAACAATTAATAATATAATATTTGTTTTAAAAAATATTTTATGTCAATTTTGACACTATTCAATAGTTGATTTTTTTGAAACTCATAAAAGAATGATTACTTCGACCAAAGTTAATTAAATCAATCCTAAAATGTCATATCAAACTAGAAAATTAGTTTAGTTCATAAAAAGTCACAAATTATATTTATTTGGTTATTTATAACATCAATTATGTCAATATTTCATTAATAAGATAATTAATGCATCATCATTGTGTTATAAATAAATTACATTATTTAATGTCTAAAAATTACAAATAAAATACCATTATGTAGGAAATCTTTTTATATTTATAATTAATATTTATAGTCGAATTTATCTTATGTATAACCCCATATTAAAAATGATTTACTTATTAAACTTTGATTTTAACTATTTTAACCCTTCTTTAAATAAATTAATAATAAATGTCCTAATCTAATCCAAGTGGGCCTAAATTGTCATATTTTATTCCTAAGGTTGTTTTTGGTCGAATTACAATTATCCAATAGAATTAGTAAATGTGTTAGGGTAATAATAATATCATTTATACCCTTAATTACCCTATTTACTTTTAACCGTGGTAAAATAAAGTAAAAAGTTACTCTTCACCAAAAATTATTTTCATCCTATTGAACCAAATTTATTCCTTGATATTAACCGTGTCTCTCGGATTTTCGATATTCCACTCACAGAAGTAGTAAAATTAAGTTTTATGAAAAATTCAATTTTTTAACTACCACTTAGTGGTTTCACTATTCATCAAAAATTGAAAGTTTTCAGAAAAATACCAAAATTTCTCCCTAGGCTAATTTCAATATTACGAATCCAAAAATGAAGTCCATTTTGAAAAATAGAATTTATAAAATTTCAAAAAGTGGTTATTACTATTCATAACGGCTAGTTTTAATAATATTTTAATAGCATATTCTTGTTCAGTAAAACCTGGTATTGCGTACAACACACGCTATCGAGGAAGGTCGCGATTGTGTGTAATGCAAGCCAAGTCAGGGTTGCGTGCTGTGCAAGAATCCTTTGTTGTTTCATATAATATAATCCAACCATACTTCATTTATACATTGAATATATATATATACTCAATGTTGCGTAGAATAACTATTATCAAAATTGTGTGTAACACGATCCAAGAATAGTGTTGCGTATACTGCAAGATAATACGGTGTTGCGTATAGCGCAAGGTAATCTTGGTGTATCATACAACACAAGACATTAATGAAATTAAAATAATATTTTTCATAAAATCTCGGGGTGTTACAACAATTCACTGGAAAGAGTTCAAACGAATGATATGAAATCCATCGTAGATTCCAATTAAGCACTCCATCAAGTTGAAAAGAGTGAAGCTGGTCGAGTGCATGAACTTCAAGTGGCTGCTGATGAAGCTCGTGATTTTTTAAATCAAATGAAGAGTTATATTGAAAGCCACTTGTAATTACTGAAAAAGAGAAGAGACTCCCATCTATGGATTTCCTTCTAACTCTTGTTCATCAATGAAAAAAACATTCATCTTCAATGATTTGTGCATGAATTCTCTTTCTACATGTTTTAATTAATTTTACCTAAGCCAACGGGCCTAGTAAGCATAGTTTGATTTTTTCTAGGGTGATACAAAAAACCCCACAAAATTTTAATCTTTTGATGCTCAATATTTCCTAAATCATACAATATGTATGTTTAGCGAGCTGGGACTTGACTTTTGTTTAGAGTTCCTTTGTCTTTTGTTGGAAGTTTAAATTCATGCACATCGGACATGAAATGGATATTGATTAAGGTTGAATAGATTTGACCGAATGGATTAAAATTGACTCAATTCCTTGATAATTTGTTTGATAACATATTACCACATTCGAGTACGGAGGGGAAAATTGTAAACTGTGACTTAAGAAATTTTGAATCTAAGGAATGACATGGGAAAAGGACCAAAAGGCATTAGAGGAAGTATTTCCTATAAATGAAGTTACCACTAGTTGACAAAACCGTTAGGGGGTTGAATTATGTAGGTCCATTTAAAGGCATTGGCTGCATAGTCAAATAATAGCATCTTTGGACTAATAGGTTTGTTATGTAGACTACTTATTCAAGGACACCTAGGGTCACATGTTGCATAGTCAGGAAAAAGAACTCTCAGAAATTTTACTTCTCTATTTCTAAAAAGCTAGTGGAAGTTTTTGGAGATTCAAAATTTTCAAATCATAGAGTTTTTTGTATTGAGAGGGGTACTTGAATATGGATATGATTTTCCAAATCAATATTGTAAATGAATTGGATGAATGTCACTCCTACGAATGTCTGACCCAAACATAAGGAAGGGAAATATAAACCATAGACTTGAATACTTTCAGATCATGAAAAAGAGTATGGGACAAATATGTTAAAGATGGTTGTTTTTTGCGGATCCCTACATATTTTCATTAAGACCAATAGATACAAAAGAGGTTTTCACCCCAAGAATGAAATTACCACTATTCAAAAAACCCATTAGGAGGTTGAATTATGCAGGGCCATTTAAGGGCATTGGGTGCATAGTCAAATAATAGCATATTTTGGATGACAGGTCCATTATGTATACTACTTATGCAATGCCTCCCAAGGGAATGTGATGCATAGTCAGGAAAAAGAATTTCCGAGTATCTGACATTTTGTTACCACAAGTCATGAAAAGGTTTATGGAGATCTGGAAGTATTTAAGGGTGGAGTATAACACTTCAAAAATGGGTACTTTTCATTGCATGAAGGAGATAAATAGACCAATTCTAACCATATTCATGTTGTGGTTGGGTCCTGAATTGAGATGATGGACTTCACTACGTATCCCATAAGGATGGGAATCAATCCATACATAGTTCTTGAAATATAGTTTAACGTCATGTGGGATGAGATTGTAGGATATCTTAGTTTTGGGTCTTAGAGCTCGGACCGTAAAGAGGTAGAAACCTTGTGTGTTTGTTATAAACCTAATTTGAATAAAGATCAGGGTTTTAATACGACATTCATGTTCTCATAGGTGAACTTTTCAGTCAAGGAACTAAAAGTGGAATTTGGGGTTAGGCCCAAAGACTTGGGGCTGGATTTGAGGGATGCTCGAATGTTCATACGTATCCCATAAGGATGGGAATCAAGCTGCACGTAGTTCTAAAAAACCCTTTTTATAGATTTGGTTCGTACAAGTGAAGGGTGAAAGGGGACTTTAGTGAAATTATGGTTTGACCCAACATTAAAGGTTCGGGCATTACCATGTATGCACGTAGTCTTTCAAATGTGACATGATTGGAGATCAATGTCGAAGATGATTCCCTCTTAGGCGAGGGACAATGGAAGACTGTGTATTTTAACATCATATAGCAAGGATGACGGTGCTACACAGTTTAGTGTCATGTATCAGGGAAAAAAGGGACATACACTATTTGACGTCATGTGAGACGGAGGTGAACCGACGTGAAGAGATTGGTATTGGGATTGAACTTCAAGAGGTTGCCTACGTACCCTGCCTAGAAGGAAAGGATCAAAGTCCACATAGTTCAATTGAAGAATGAATTGGTGATTGAGTTTTACATGAGGACATTGACCTAAAAATGGTGTTAGGACTTATGTAAGGTTAGCGTCCCAGATAGGGTGTTATGGTTGAAGCTCACTCTAAGCTCACATGATTCATGCTCAATGTGAGAAACAACATGTATTAACAACCCTAATGATGCACATTTTGACATCATGTAGGATGTAATAGGGACTATTTCACAGTTTAAATGACTTGTGTCACAGACATGGGGTGCTTAGAAGTTTAACGTCTTGTAGCTCAGACGAAGATTTTAATGTCATGTTGGATTAAAAAAAGGGGGACACAGTTTAATGTCATGTTGGACGAATGAGGGGACTATGAAGTTTAATTTCTTGCAATAAGTAATATTGGTGCTGCACAGTTTAGTGTCATGTACTAGGGAAAAAATACAATTTAACGTCATATAGAACATATTAGGGGCCTTTTCAGTTTTACGTCATCTAGAATGTTGGGTTGTACAGTTTAACGTCGTGTAGCCAAGACAATGGTTATGCAGTTTAACGTCTTGCAGGACGTATGCATTTACAAAAAATACATTTTCATGAATCTGGAAATGGTTGGAGTTGTAATGAGGTCTCCATCCATTGAGATTAAAGATAATCTCCATTAGATTAGACCTTATGTATTGAGTAAGGTCCTTCCCATTTTGGATCAAGCATTGGAGGATTCTTTCCTAGTATCATTGGAGTTCTGAGGACCAATACCAATTCTCCTTGAATGAATGAATGTAGATGAGCTTTTTTATTGAAATATCGTGATATTCAACTCTAATAGACTTCCAAGTGGTGCAGGGCACACAATCTTTTTTCATCTAATCGTTCTAATTCATCCAATCTATTTTGAGATTTTTCATCTGTAGATGACTGATCAAAAATGGCTACACTAAGAGAAGACAATTTAACCTCAATAGGCAAGACTACTTCTGTTCCATATACCAATGAATATGGAGTTGACCGCGTAACAGTGCGGGTGGTGGTCTGATAAGCCCATAAAGCATGAAAATTTTTATCATTAAATGATTTATTATCTTTATCCACCATCTTTTTCAGTATGTTTGAAATATTCTGGTTGAAGGTCTCTATTTGGCCATTGCCCGCTGCATGATATCGAGATGAATGGTTGGATTTGATGTAGTACTCTTGATACAACTTCTTTACCTCGGACGAACAGAAGTTGGTTCCATTTTCTGTCAATATGGTATGAGGGACACCAAATTTGGTAATTATGTTAGACTTGATGAAGCTAAAAATGATTTTAGAACTAACATCATTGATATGTATTGCCTCTGCCCATTTGGAAAATAAGTCAATAGTAGTGATAATATACTTAAACTTCTTGGATGTAGCCTAAGGGTAAGGTCATACTACATCCATTCCCCAAGTGGTGAATGGCCATAAGTATTTAGCTGTATGAAGAAACTATGGGGGTTGATGAATGAAAATGGTATATACTTTGCAAGACTGACACTTCTTAGTGAAATTAACAAAATATTGTATCATTGAAGGCTAGAAGTATCCAAGCCTTCGAACATGATCAAACAGTCTATTTCCGGACTGGTGGGCACCATAGACTCCTGCATGTACTTCTTTCATGACTGCCATTGTCTCTTCACCATCAATACATACGAAGAAAATTCCATCAAACCCTCTCTTGTAGAGGATTTTTTGGTGATCTGGTCTATCATAAAGAGTAAAATTAACCACATGTCACCAGACTTGTTCTTTCCCAACTCTATCAGGTGGGAGTGTTCCATTTTAATGGTATTATCTTATAGGTGTCATCCATCCTGTAGTATGACCATATGGTTTAGAAATGGGACTAATTTCATTGATTTCATCTATTCTGATTTGAGCATAAGGTGAAATTCTACGACGGTGGGCAGTACTGAAGATTGTTTCATCCTGATTTGGATATTAAAGAGTTGTGGATACATTGGCCAGTGCATTAGCTTGAGCATTTTGTGATCGCGAGACATAAGAAAATGTCGGTTCCAAAGGAAATTCTGCCATTAACTCTCTGATGTAATCATACAAAGGGATTAAATCTTCTTTTCTGATGGCATAATCCCACATTGACTTGTTTGATTACCATGTCTGAATCACATTTAACCTTCAAGTGATTCACATGTGCCTGAATCGCCAACTCCAATCTTGTGATGATAGCTTGATATTCTGTTTCATTTTTTGTACCACCCTCCAAAAATAATAAGGAATATGGTAGTACTACCTTTTCTGGGGAAATAAGAACAATTACTAACCCAACTTAGTTGAATTTAGGATATTCCAATTTCTTCCATGTTGGACTTATAGAAGCACCATCAAAGTACATTTCCCATTTTTGAAGATTATCTTGAATAGAGAAGACTTACTCATCAAGGAGATCAGTATCTAAAAATATATCTTCTACTGAAGGTTGTTCAGTAAAGAAATCAGTTATAGCTTGGCCCTTTATTTCCTTTTGAGACATGTACTGGACATCAAACTACTGCAAAATAACTGCCAACCTAGCCAGACATCCTGTAAGAATTAGATGACAAAGGATAAATTTTATGGGGTTGTTGAAAGATGATAATTTGACCTCATGATGTTGCAGGTAGTGTCTCAATTTCTAAACTACAAAGATTAATTCTAGGCATCACTTTTCAATACTTGAATATCGTGTTTCTGCCTCAAGCATAGTTCGACTCAGTTAGTAAAGGTTGTTTTCATTCCCGACATCATTCTATTGGGAAAGGAAGGCACCCAATGATCACTCTAAAGCTGTCACATAAAGGATAATTGGTCTTCCTTCAACAGGAGGTATTAATACTGGTGGAATCAAGAGATATTTCTTGAGAATTTTGAATGCTTTTTTACATTCTTCAGTCCACTGGTAGGTGACTCCGTTCTTTATTAATTTGGTGAATGGGAAACATTTGCCTTATAGATTGGCGATGAAACTCCAAATATAAGCCAAGTTTCCCTAAATTCCTCTCAATTCTTTCAAATTTCGAGGTGGTAACATACCAAGGATTGATTTTTTCTTCTCATGATCAACATTGATATCACGATGGCGTACAGCAAAGCCGAGAATTTTTCTTGAGGTTACCCCCAAATCACATTTCATGGGGTTCAACTTCAAATTGTGTTGTCAAAGTTTGTGGAATATGATTTCTAGATCAGCCAAATGATCCAAACATTGTCGGGATTTAACCACCAAATCATCCATATAATATTAAACAAATTTCACTAAAAAAGGGTTTTAAGATACGGTGCATGGCACGTTGATACATTGCACCTTCATTCTTCAGGCCAAAGGGCATTACCCGATAGCAAGAAACACCCTGAGGGGCTCTAAAGGCTATATATTATTCATCTTCTGGATCCATTCAGATTTGATTATACCCTGAACATCCATCCATGAACGAGAGTGCTTCATAGCCAGCTATTTCATCAGTTAAGAGTTCTGTGATCGGAACTGGAAAATCATCCTTGGGACAGTGCCGGTTAAGATCTCTAAAATCAATACAAACACTAATTTGTCCATTCTTCTTTTTCACATGGACAATATTAACTATCCATTTGGGATATTGAACTTCTCTGACAAAGTTAGCCTTGATAAGATTATCCATTTCAGCTTTAATTTTGGAAGCATAAGTTGGGTGTGTTCTTCATGTGGCTTGCTTGAATCCTCGATGTTATTCTGGATAACCCAAATGATGAGTGGAAACATTGGGATCAATACGTGAAATTTCTATATAATTCCAATCAAATACATCTCTATTTTTCTTTATAAAGGAAGTATACATTTCTTACTCTTTAAGAGTTGTGTCCAAACTAATTAAAGTGGGGAGTTGATCTTCTTTTGTACCCAGATTTATTTCTCTGAGTTCATCAACAATGATAGAGATACCCTCTTCAAATGATGGAGTAGCATCCCTGAGATCTTCTTCTTATTCTTCAATATGTGTCACTTCTTTTGTTTCTACTTTCATAGTAGATGATGAAGCATAATTTCCATGACCAGGGGAGAAGTTAAAATTCGAACATCTTGAAAGAGAGGCTACCATTTCTGACCATATTTATGATGAAGGGTCTTCATTGGGTAATAAAGAGGAGATTAAAGATTGAGAATCGACATCATTGTTTATCTCTAACATTGATATAACTTCTTCTGGCCAGGTTGATGATGTATAGAATTTCTGGATTTTAGCAGATGAAATTAAGACATCTCTATTTGAGCATTCATCATTTCCTGGTGAATCAATAATTTCTACCATGTTTTCCGGCTTGGTTTCTGTATTTTAAATTATGGAATTTTCCATAAGAGTATTTGGATTTGGGTCTACCTTGTCAATTTAACTGATAGGCAACACATAATTTGTACTCACATGTATGAATGGGTTTATTGTAATCTTTTCCAAACCATATGGAGCATTAATTCTTATAACCTCTTTTGTCATGGATTTCTCCTTTCCCTCCATGTGATCAAATTCTGCCTCAATATATTGGGATTCACATGTTTTTAATGGGTCTTTATCACCATAAAATATCCCAATTTGACCTTAATCTGTAAGAAATTGGTCCAAGCTCTATGGAATTAAACTGGAAGAATCTATATTGTCTGAGATGTATGACATTAAAAATAAAATACTAACATCCTCATCCCATGATGTTAAACTATATTCTCACCCTATGTGGAGAACACATGATACCTCATGAAATAAGAATGATATGAATCGAAATCCCTATCGCATGTTGTAAAACTACTTGATGGCATGATAACCAGTATGAGATAGCACTCTAAAATAGGCATGGGTCTACTACTATTACCCATGAATGAACTATTTATGGATTGATTCCCAATTACATGGGAAATGTAGAAAATCCTTAGTCATGTACTCTTGGTCTAGCCTGATTGTTGTACTTCATCAAGACACCAATATTTGAGAATGGGTTCAAATCCCAATTTTTGATATTCCCCATTGATGGGATCAAATTCCATATAGTGTATAACCTATTGTAACATCCCAAGTAAGTAATGTATAATATATATTCTTATAAATGTCTATTTATGAATAAGATAGTGTTTTAGAGGCTTAAAATGAGAATAAATCCAATCATAAGCATGGAATTCACTAATATTTTTAAAAAATTGTTTTACTGCCTTTTGATGGAAAACCATTTTTAAATATATCTTTTCACAATTTTATTATCTCTATTTGTCAAAATAAACTTATTATTTATTATTGGGACATTGAAATTTTCATTGGATAATTTTTTGGTATTTTTCTGACAATGTTCATTTTTTTAATGAATAGTGAAAAATACTGCATTTTACATCAAAACTGCTTTTTCATATAATTTAATTATATAGGTAGATTATCTTTTTAATTGGTTTTAAAGTTTAAATATAATATATTTTTACCATTTAATCAAATATTTGTCGTTAAAATTAATTTCACTTAGGAATTGGGCATAAACTAATGCCAAACTTTTCATAGATATTGTTTCAAAAAAACCAGCTATTTGTTTTGACAACGAGAATTATTTTTAAATTAATTATTGCAATTTCTAGTTTTGTAATTTGGTAAAATTGATTACATATTTGTAATAAGAATGTATAAATTATTTAATCAAGACTCTTTTGTTTTTGGACTTTGTGAATAGTAACGACGGTAATTATGGTTAATTATCTTGATTAATTAGTAATCGGGTAGTTAAGGATAATAAAATAATATCATAATAATAGAAAATGACACAAAAATGTGTACTAATACTACTGGTTGTGTCATGGACGACCATGTTATGCCTTTTTCCAATCTTAGGGACCCCATGGAATCAATTTTGTGTGATAATGACTTTTTATCTTTTTATTTTTTAATGAAAGTTAAATATAACAAAGAATGTATCACCTGAGTAAAACATTTTTTATTTTTTCTAAATAAATGATCTCTTGGACTATAAATAGTCATTATAAATCTAAAAATATTTCCTACATCATAGTATTTTTTTATAATTTTTAGACATTAAATAAATTAAATTATTGATGACATCATGGTGATGCAGCGATTACCTCATTAATAAAGGATTTAAATAAAATGAAACTATAATGTTAAAACTAAGACTTACACTTGTAAAATACAGGTTGGATGAGAATATTTCGAACTCTTATCACCTTATCCTCTATATACATCAATGTGGGACCTTTAAAATCTGAAACTCATTTGAAAATAATGTAACATTTTATACCTTTCCAAGAGTGCCCCTCCTCTCCTCTTATAAAAGGCCCCCACCTATACCTCCTTACCCACACATCTAAAGCCTTTGGCTCGGCCAATCTCTACTCTTTTTGTCTCTCCACATCCCTATCATCATCCTAGAAGCCTCAACTTAGTCAGTAAGCTCTTCAAGAAAATCTTTTGGTTCAAACCAAAGGGAGTTACCCGATTTAAAGGTAATGTCTTCACTTGTGTTCTTTTGTTTTATTTTGCTTATTCAACCCCCTAAACTCTTTTTATTCATTTATTTTGTAACAAAAACAGTATCTTATATATACTAGGATGTTGTTATAAGATGTATTCGGGCTACACTTACAGACACCTACATCTAACGGTTAAAGAACATACTGTTTTTCTGGATGGTGAATTTCTGTCTCACGAAATGATGATTGTTCAATATTCTTTTAACACTGTCAAAGGTGGCCAATAAGATTTCACTATATTTATATATGATATATAATATGTTAATTTTTTACTTAAGATTCTGTATTTTTCATTTTTTTCATATCTTTATGGTTTCCATTATTGGTAAATGTGATATCTTAATTTTTGGAAGTGCGGACTACCGCCCCCTCAAAGTGATTTGATTTGTTAATGACATATGTGAAACCTATAAAGGATGGATTTAATGATATTATATATGATATAATACTAGAATTATAATATTCCTTTATATCATTATGATTCAATTAAATTAAATAGGAAATAGAAATGAAAGTAGCGTTCATGTGTACGTACGACTTACCCTCTCCCGGAACAGGGCATTTCATTTCTTACCTCTAAATGTTATATTATATTATAAATGCATGTGTATACTGGATATATAAGATATATATTATATATACATCAGGAATATAATTCTAGATATAATGGATATTTTACCACATGAACAACTTGTAATTATAAAGAGTTTATTTTTGACTCAAGTACCAATTATCGACAAAACGACCATTATTAACATAAATAATAAAATAGAGTTCATAACAGGGTAATAAGTGATATAAAAGGAATAATGAACTTGAAAAAGGTTCTTAAGAAAGTATAAATTAACTCAAGATTATTATTCAAGATGTTAAAGAACGATCGAGTCAAGTCAGACCTGAGGTATGGGACTTCGTATCAATCTCCTTTCATTGATGCATATTTTGTTTTATACAAAACTTTCTTTTATAAGGTCCAAAAACCCCTTTGACTTTTAAGTTTATTCAAAAGGAATATTTTTATACGAATATTTTACTAAATGAAAAAAGGAAATGTTTTTTTGTCGTACGTATGCGGCGACAACGACTTCTCCGCTGCCATGACGATTATCTGAGTTTCAGCTTCCTCTACCGGCCATAATTTTTTTTGAATGAAAAATAAATACCATGTTTTACTTTTCTTTTATTTTGGTATTGAAAATGGTTTTCATAATGTTTTTATATCAATGTGATGTATTGATATCTTGTGATTGAAAAGTGGAAATGTTATGTTTCCTTTATGCATGTTTTATGTGATGCGATTATGTTATGGTTCTTGGGCATTGTTATGAAGACGGGTGGTTTCGTGATAAAATAAGGGCCAGTGAACCCAATATAGCTCTCCAATGCATTGGGTAACGCGAAGGAGTTAAAATTTAAGGTTTCTCCAAAGATATTTGGGGAATATACTGTGATGGGTATTCCAAACGTAACCATGAGGGTTACTCCCTATGTAAGAATGTTATGAATGCCTCAAGTTACCTTTATGTCTTATGATTTGTATGATTTATTCATGATTTGATGATGTATGTTAAAGTGATTATGTTTTATGAGTAATGTATGATTTCATACATGGAGTAATGTTTTCATTTTGTACTTTTATATACCTTAGTGAGCTTTTTATGCTCATCCCATGTTTTTGAAATGTTTTTCACAATTCAAGGGAAAGGTACATGATGTGATGATAGTTTCAAGGAACTTTCAAGAAATAATCCATTTTTTATTTTAAATACGTTTCCATTGATGGTAAAAAGGAGTACTATCAATTATGTAACAACTTTGTTTAAATGTGGAATGTAATTCATGTTTTATGATCTAATAATATTAAAATATAAACCTGAAAAGATCCTCAACTTGTATTCTTGAAGTAACTCAAGATTAAGTAATGTTTAAGTCTTGGGCCTTATAGTTGGTATAATAGGATAGTTTAGATAACTTTATGAGTTATAATTCTATTAAATTATTATCCAAAAATAATTTTTTATGGTCAAATTGAAATGATATAGCATTTGAAGATTACCATGTTGCTTCATCTAAGACATGTTTGTTTAGAATGGTTTTCCTCAAGGGAAACAGGGAAGCAGTGTAAGAACCTGGTTTTTCTGAGAAAGGCTTTGGAATATTCTTGATAATATTCCAGAGCAGTTCCTCCAGACGGCGTGAGATTCCGAGCCCCGGAGTGGCCGGAATTAAATTTTCAGTGCGTTCACACTGGAAACTCCAAATAAATGGGATAACTCTTAAATGGTGATCCGGATCAGAGATCCGAGTGTACGGATGGGTCCGTAATGGGGTGTTTACCCTAGGAACGACATAAAATTTGTCGGCACGGGATGTTTGGACCCCTCGCTCGCTTCTGGAAGGTTAAACGGATAAATTAATAAATTAATTTATTCGTTTAATAGAGAAACGCTAGTATCTCGTAAATAGTGGCTCGTATTGGGAAACCGAGGGCACTGTTGATTTTGGAGCGTGTCGTTTAGCCTAGGAGGGGTATAAGTTTCACGGGCGTAGGCTGTTTGTGAAAAATGGATCCAGGGGCGTTTTCGTAATTTAGCGGCTTCGGACGTTAAATTTTATAACTTTTGAACGGGGACTCGGATTAAAATTCTGAGATCGCCATTGTGAGGTGGTGTTTACCATATGGGAGGCTTAACCTCGACCCCGTCGGGTGCTTCAGATGCGGGCTATTTTGGGAGTTTTAATTAATTAATGTTTTAATTAATTATTTTTCCTACTTAAAGCCCTAACCCCCTCTCATCTTCCTCCCTTGTTCTTTCTCTGGAAGAAGGAAGCAACCAAAGGGAGTTATCCTCTCCTCCTCCTCTCCGGCAAGGCGCGGCCCCGGTGGATCGCCCGTGAAGCTTCGGGCAACGCCCACGAGGTAGGATTTGTCGTTTGCGTTTTTCATTCACCGCACCTACTTCGAACTCAAATAATTGTATTGAAACACTGTCAGATTTTCAAACGAATCCCACGAACGCATAGTATATATTTTTATATTTCCTATGCTTGTTTCGGTTTTGAAATCGGAGTTCAGAGTCATTCACAATCGTTCGCCGAAGTTTGAGGGAGTTTCGGGTTGTCCCGGCGGTTTCCGGCCAGTTTGGGTGCTCCGGCTGTCCGAGGCGCGGCGGCTTCAGGTGGCACCGCGTCGGCTCGGGCTTCAGCGGCACGGCGGCGAGGGCCTCATGCAAAAGGCAGCCGGGGCAGTGGGGTCGTGCGGTGGTCGTCGGCCGCAGGAGCTGCGGGCGCGGAGCGCGAAGGGGGGGGGGGGGCTTCGGCCGGTCGTCACGGCACGCAGACCCGGGGTCTTCGTGACCCCAGTCCGTAGACAAGGGACTCGTGCCTCGCGGGTCCCGTGGGGAGACATCTGGACCGGCTCATCCGGTCCGGGCGACGTGGGCCGGCCCGCGCCGTGAACCGCGGGCCGGCACAGGCAGTGAGTGGGCCGGCCAAACTGGCCCGTCCCACCCTTTGGTCCGAAAATTTTCTAAAACGCCTCTAAAAGGCAGCTCGGGTGGAGGATTCGCGTGTTGTCAGTGGAAACACGCTCCTTGAGTTAAGACGAGTATTTTGAGATGGTTTAGGGAATTTTTAATTCCTGAAATGATGGGCCTCGGAGGCGCGACACATCTTAAAGTGGAATGTCATTTTTTTCTGGGAATCTTGTTTTGAGCGGCGCGGACGCATCCGATGTCCGTTTTGAGCGCCGTCAGCAGCGTTGTGACCCTGCCACTGAGGCGGAGGTTTCCATGGTGGTTTCTGGCATAAGGGCCGAAGTTGAGGTTCGGGCCCCATGGCCCGTCTTTTGAGCTGCGTGCAGCATTTCATGACTTTATCATCAGACGTCCGTTCGGGGTGTGCGAGAAGTCGATGTTGGGTGTTTTTCCGAGGGAATCTCATTGGCGCAGTATGCCCGCTGTAATTCCACACGATGGTGCGGGCCCCGCGAGGGCCGTTTCGGGAGTTGACGATGATTTCCAGCTTTATCACCGGGCGACCATTTTGGACATGTGAATAGTCCATCTTGTGTGCTTTTTCGAGAGGATCGCAGCGATGCGATACGTTCGTTGGGTTTTGGGACCGGGATGCAGTTCCTGCGTGGTACCGCTCGTGTGCGGTGCGCCGGGATGCACCTTTTTCTTCGGATATCCATTGCACTCAAGTGAGCAGTGCTTTTGACGTGTTTTCTCAAGGGAATCGCAATGGTGCGATGCGCCTGACTGTTTTCAGGGCCGAGGCTCGGGATCACGGGACGTCGTTCGGGCATGAGGTGGTGTTGCTGAATTTTCTACCGGATATCCATTTGAGTCGAGTAAGTAGTCGATCTCGCATGTTTTTCAGCGAGGATTACAACGGTGTGATCCATTTGGTTGTGCAGACCCTCTTGCACGATCTTGTTAAATGTGGAGCATGGAAGGTGCTCCAGTGGTGGTTCGCCCTACCTTGTTTGTAGCAGACCCATGGCGTATGATCGCGCACTCTTGGGAGAGTGATGTAAATAGTTCACAAGATGTGGTTGGTTGTGCCTAGGCCTTTGTGGTGGAGTTGTTACGTCACACCTTCGTGTTGACGCTGGGTGCTGTGTGCACGATATCCTTTGGGATGGAATGAGGTATATTCCGGAAGTATAAGGGAGCTCTTGGAGGTACGTGTGGTGGTTATACCTGAGGATGTTCTGCACTCAGTTGGTGTTGACTTGGGGCCACACGTCATGTGGGCCCCACATGTGTGTCGTGATCTGCATTACGTACTTTAACCTCTCGCGACGTAGAGGGTCCCTCTGCACTCGTTTGTTTGACCAGCAGGTTGGTGTTTTCCCCTGGATCTGTGCTCGTTTGTTTGACCAGCAGGGTTGAGTTTCCCCTGGCCTGGTGCTTTTTTGTTGGACCAGAAGGGTTGAGTGGTCTCCCCCTAGTCTCGATCTCGTTGGTTAGGCCGGCAGAGATGGTTTGGTTCCTCTGCTTCTTCTGCTGTGAGGGGTTTCAGTACTGTGCCCTTTTCACCGGACTACGACACCATCTGCGACTACGGGTGTTCGTGCAGTATGGGTGTTTCCCCCCACTTTCTAGGATGAGATATCTCGGCCCGCTTCGACAGTGGCTCAGTGGATTGGAGCGGTATCCCCTTGTGAGTCATAGGGAGTTTCTCCTGTTGCTCCGTGTTCCCTGGTAGATCTTGTGGTTTCGGTGTGACCAACACTTTACACTGGCACCGAGCCTCTACCCAGGAGGTTGTTCTAGCAGGGCTGAGGTTGTTCTAGCAGGGCTGAGGTTGTTCCAGAAGGGTTGAGGTTGTTCGAGTAGGGTTGAGGTTGTTCCAGCAGGGCTGAGGTTGTTCCAGCAGGGCCGAGGTTGTTCCAGCAGGGCTGAGGTTGTTTCCAGCAGGGCTGAGGTTGTTTCCAACAGGGCTGAGGTTGTTTCTAGTAGAGATGAGGTTGTTCCAGAAGGGCTGAGGTTGTTTCCAGCAGGGCTGAGGTTGTATCGAGTAGGGTTCGTCAGTGGGTTACCATCCAGTAGGGATGACCAGCACAACGGTGTTCACCGAGCAGTACCATCCAGCAAGGATGGCCAGAGCAGTTCCGGGCTTACCTCCAGCGGAGCTGGGCAGTGGTCCCCGATGCCGGGCTTACCTCCAGCGGGGCTGGGCAGTGGTCCCTGATGCTGGGCTTACCTCCAGCTGGGCTGGGCAGTGGTCCCCGATGCCGGGCTTACCTCTAGCTGGGTTGGGCAGTGGTCCCCGATGCTGGGCTTACCTCCAGCGGGTCTGGGCAGTGGTCCCCAATTCCGGGCTTACCTCCAGCTGGGCTGGGCAGTGGTCCCTAATGCCGGGTTACCTCCAACTGGGCTGGGTAGTGGTCCTGTCGCCGACATTAGTCGGGTTGCCCTCTAGTAGATTACGTTGTTATGGGACTGGGCATTGTGGCACCCGTCGACTTTCCAGGTATCCCTGTAGTGGAAACCCGTTGACTTCCAGGGATCCTCCAGTGGGGCTGGGCAGGGGGTTGCCAGTCGACTTTGAGAAGACCTCTCGACTGGGGGGCAGTACTGAGTTGTGGTTGTCGTTCCCCTAGAACTCTCAAGTATGGGGAGCACTTTCCTCCACCGAGACGCGTCCTTGTGACGCGACCTAAAACTGTGTGGGTGAGTCAGTTCCACCCAAAGCGGATAGTGTCGAGGTGTGGTGATTGATCCCCTTAGCTTGTGGTTCGGGGCAGACGTGCGCGATGCTGGGCATCGATGGTGTTACTTCTGGGACTGTTGGCTACTCTTTCTTTGGGCTGAGCTACAGGATGGAGATCCCCTTACGACATTGTTCGGGCTTCTTGACAAAGCATATGGATATGTATATACCTTGTTATAGTACCCACTTCTTGGGTTTGGTTACTCTCCATCCCGGAGAGGCGAAGACGCGCGGGATATGCCATGTGCTTTCTGTGTCTAGCTTCTCGTGGTTGGACGAGTATACTCTCCTACTATAGGTAGCGAATACTCAACGGGAAGTTCATCTTCTCACCGTTTCCAGCTTCTTGTGCCTGGACGAGTCTACTTCCTTTCTCTTGTTGGGTTGAGCTGGACTCTTTACTACACTCTGTTGTACTTTTGTTCTACTCCCTGTTTGCTCTACTGCTCACCCTTCGGTACCTCCTTTGTTGCTCCCTCGAGCCTTCGGGGTATCCTACTGAGTATTTTTATACTCACCCCTGCTTGGGCTTGGCCCGCACTTGGTGTGCCCTTGCAGACGACGGACAGGTGGAGCGTGACTTCAGTGGAGCGTAAGAGTTTGGGAGCTTGGACCGCGTGCGGTGGTTGTAGCCGGGTTCCATGTGGGAGACCCGTCAGCTTTTTCTTTTTGTTTACCTGTTGCCGGGTTGTGGCACTTTTTGGTTGGGCGCGTGTTTTGCCCCTTTTATTTCTGGTTTTTTACTTTGCACTTGTAGTGGTCGATGCACTCTGTATTATATATAGCAGTTTCCCTTTCCTTTTCTTTGCTTGTCTTTACTTTTACTCTGCATTGTTGCATTGAGTGTGTTACGTGTGTGTGTTCACAGGTACTTAGGCAAATGCCTCCCCGAGATATTGTGTCTTTGGCGCTGGTCACCATCCCCTGGCCTATGGAGGCGGGCTTAGGGTAGTTGCGGCTCGAGCCCGGGTAGGGTCAGGTCGTGACAAAGTGGTATCAGAGGTGGTTCGTTCCTCGGGGCGTTGTACGGACGTCCCTAAAAGAGGAATTAGTTGGGATTTAGGGAAACATTGTTAATGTGTCTCGAGAGCGGATCTTAGGCCAGGGAGTCCAGTGATGGTGCGGCGGCTGACGTATCCATTCACCAGGACCCTGATAACACGCTTGTCGACTCGGCATGCTGAGACACTTGTTGCAGGGAAAATTGGTTTGTGCATCACATAAGACCGAGTCTTTGACTGTCCTTCTTGAGTCAGCTCCCCATCGTTGTTGTTGTGGTATATACATATATGCTCATCTGACTGCGACACTCCTTGATAATGTTCAGGATGTCTCCGCAAAAACAGCCAGC
Organism: Viscum album; assembly: GCA_963277665.1. Classification (NCBI taxonomy): domain Eukaryota; kingdom Viridiplantae; phylum Streptophyta; class Magnoliopsida; order Santalales; family Viscaceae; genus Viscum; species Viscum album. The sequence continues at coordinate 162,829,117 of OY728165.1, read as the reverse complement.
CAGGATTCCAGCTTTGGGTGCGTGACGACGACCCCGTGAGCTACGAGGCCACAGTCCAGTACCCATTGTGCGAGCCCTTTCTCCGTGTGGGCCGGTAGCAACACCCCCACCTGTTGAGCAGCAGACAGCTTTAGCAGATCAGGCTGTGTTTGAGCGCAGGTTGAGCACGCTCTGTGAGTTCCAACGGTGGAGACCGCTGAGGTTCAGTGGTGAGCCATGCCCTCAGGCCCCAAAGGTTTGGGCCGAGGTAGTGGTTAGTCTCTTCAGGCTTGTGCAGATGCCGACAGATCAGAGAGTGGCTTTGGCAGGCAGCCTTTTTCTGTGGATCGGCTTGGCGTTGGTGGAGTCTGGTGACTCAGCTTCTTGATGAGTCATTGCTTCCATGGGGCGACATTCAGTTGTCGTTCCATGAGGAGTTTTGACTCTCCTGCTTGCACTCCATTCGGGTTCAGGAGCTCCTGCAATTTCAGTTGGGAGGGATGACGGTGGCTGAGTACGAGGCTAGTTTTGCAGACCGTGCACGCTTTTACCCGGACTTGGTACGTGACGACAACCTCCGAGCACAGATGTTTGACTAGGGTCTCCGCCGAGAGATTTGTGATGTCATAGTACCTTTAGGAATTTCCACATATGCCGGGGTGCTAGAGCAGGCGCTGGTGACAGAGGGCTTCCTCTCATGTTCTGGAGTTGGTAGTGGCAGCAGGCACGTTGGAGCTGAGACGTCTGCCACAGCTAGTGGGTGACGACAAACAGAACCTCGACAAAGGTGGCTTACTAACAACAAGACTCAGGGGCATGGTCGTACACCACAGTGGCATCAGAGGGCACCAGTGCAGCCTAGAGAGAGTCGGTTCTATGCTTGTAATGACCGAGGTCACTTGGCACGAGACTGCCTGACCTGAGTTTCTGGGAGCTTCGGGCAGGCAGCAGGCGCACCACCACGAGAGAGGCAGCGCCGTGATCAGAGTAGTACCCAGAGAGATGGTGCTAGCAGAGGAGTAGGAGGAGCTGGTAGTGGGGGACGACGTTACGAGATCTCCCCATCACCACTAGGCAGTCTACGTTAGGCTCCGGGAGCTGACGGTTGGGACCACAGACAGCCGCGAGATTTGGATGTCTATTATCCTGCAGAGCATGAGGTGAAAAGAGGTACACTCTACATCTCTTCAACCTTTTTGCAGTAGAATTGTTAGACTCTATGTGTGAACTTCTTTCCTCCCTACTCATTGATTGATGTGTTACCAGGGTGATGCAGGGCGTCGGGTGTAACCCTGTGTTGGTGATGAAAAAGGCGTGAGAACTTTCCTTTAGTCGATGGTGTTGACTCCTTCACATTTTGAGCGTGTAAGAGAGCATCAACAGTGAAACCTTGCATGAAAAGATATCCTTGGGTGTTTCACCATGTGGATTTTCTGAAGGAGAGAATCATCGGGCCTTGATCCAGGTGTGAGCGGTGATTCCAGTCGTGGCGTACGACGTAGAGGTTTGACCGGGGACGTGAGCTACCCCCGAGGGCCTTCGGGCCGTTTGAGATCATGAAAAGGGATGGCGAGGTACCCTAATGCCTTGACCTAACCCCAAAGTTTGGATTCGGTGCATGAAATCGGCAAGGGATGACCTCGCACGAACAGATCAATCCTTTGGTCTGTGTGCGGTGACGCGGAGCTGTGCGTGGGTTCTTCTGGGTATGGGAAAGCTAGGTGTGGGCTTAGTACCCAGTTTTGCTCCCAAGTTTTGATTTTTGGGGACGAAAATAATGAAGGAGGTAATGATGTAAGAACCCGGTTTTTTCTTAGAAAGACTTTGGAATATTCTTGATAATATTCCAGAGCAGTGCCTTCAAACGGCGTGCGATTCCGAGCCCCGGAGTGGCCGAAATTAAATTTTCGGTGCGTTCACATTGGAAACACCAAGTAAATGGGATAACTGCTAAAAGGTGATCCGGATCAGAGATCTGAGTGTACGGATGGGTCCGGAATGGGGTGTTTACGCTCGGAACGACATAAAATTTGTCGGCGCGGGATGTTTGGACCCCTCGCTCGCTTTCGGAAGGTTAAACGGATAAATTAATAAATTAATTTATTCGTCTAATAGAGAAACGCTAATATATCATAAACAGTGGCTCGAATTGGGAAACCGAGGGCACCGTTGAGTTTGGAGTGTTTCGTTTACCATAGGAGGGGTATAAGTTTCGCGGGCGTAGGCCATTTGTGAAAAATGGCTCCAGGGGCATTTTCGTAATTTAGCGACTTCGGACGTTAAATTTTATAACTTTTGAACGGGGCCTCGGATTGAAATTCCAAGATCGCCATTGTTCTCGGGAGGTGGTGTTTACCATAGTGGAGGGTTAACCTCAACCTCGTCAGGTGCTTCGGATGTGGGCTATTTTGGGAGTTTTAATTAATTAATGTTTTAATTAATTATTTTTCCTACATAAAGCCCTAACCCCCTCCCATACTCCTCCCTTATTCATTCTCTGGTGGAAGGCAGCAACGAAAGGGAGTTCTCCTCTCCTCCTCCTCTCAGGCAAGGCGCGGCCCCGGTGGATCGCTTGTGAAGCTTCGGGCAACACCCACGAGGTAGGATTTTTCATTTGCGTTTTTCATTCACGGCACCTACTTCGAACTCATATAATTGTATTGAAACTCTATAGGATTTTTGAATGAATCCCATGAATGCGTAGTATACAATTTTCTCTTTCTGACGCTTGTTTCGGTTTTGAAATCGGAGCTCGGAGTTGTTTGCAATCGTTCGCCGAAGTTTGCGGGAATTTCGGGTTGTCCCGGCGGTTTCCGGCCAGTTTGGGTGCTCTGGCTGTCTGAGGCGCGGTAGCGTCAGGTGGCGCGGTATCGGCTCAGGATTCAGAGGCACGGCGGCGAGTGCCACAGGCGGCAGGTGGCCGGGGGAGCGGGGTCATGCGGCGGTCGTCGGCCGCAGGCGCCGCGGTCGCGGAGCGCGAAGGGGGGGGGGGGGACCGGCTTCGGCCGGTCGTCGCGACACGCAGACCTGGGGTCTTCGTGACCCCAGCCAGTAGACAAGGTACCCGCGCCTCACGGGTCCCGTGGGGAGACAGCCGTTCCGGGCGATGCGGGCTGGCACAGGCAGTGAGTGGGCCGACCGAACCGGCCCGGCCCACCCTTTGGTCCGAAAATTTTCTAAAACGCCTCTAAAAGGCAGCTCGGGTGTCGGATTCGCGTGTCGTCAGTGGCGACACACTCCTTGTGTTAAGCCGAGTATTTTGAGATGGTTTCGGGAGTTTTTAATTCCCTAAACAATGGGCCTCGGAGGTGCGACACATCTTAAAGTGGAATGTCGTTTTTTTTTCGGGAATCTTGTTTTGAGTGGCGCGGACGCATCCGACGTCCGTTTTGAGTGCCGTCAGCAGCGTTGTGACCCTGGCACTGAGGCGGAGGTTTCCAGGGCAGTTTCGTGCATAGAGGTCGAAGTTGAGGCACGGGCCCCATGGCCCGTCTTTTGAGCTGCGTGCAGCATTTCACGCCATTTTCCTCGGATGTCCATTCGGGGCGTGCGAGCAGTCGATGTTGGGTGTTTTTTCGAGGGAATCACTTTGGCGTAGTCTGCCCATTGTAATTTCGCACGATGGTGCGGGCCCTGCGAGGGTTGTTTCGAGAGTTGACGGTGATTTCTAGCTTTATCACTCGGCGACCATTTTGGACAAGTGAATAGTCCATCACGTGTGATTTTTCGAGAGGATCACAGCGGTGTGATCCGTTCGTTGAGTTTTGGGACCGGGATGCGGGTCCCGCGTGGTACCGCTTGTGTGCGGTGCGCCGGGATGCATCTTTTTCTCTGGATATCCATTGCACTCAAGTGAGTAGTGCTTTTGACGTGTTTTCCCGAGGGGATCGCAATGGTGCGATGCGCCCGACTATTTTCAGGGCCGAGGCTCCGGATCACGGGACGTCGTTTGGGCGTGAGGCGGTGTTGGTGACTTTTCCGTCGGATATCCGTTTGAGGAGAGTAAGTAGTCGATCTCGCATGTTTTTCTGTGAGGATTAAAATGGTACGATCCGTTTGGTTATCCAGAGCCTCTTGCGTGATCTTGTTAAATGTGGAGCATGGAAGGTGCTCCAGTGGTGGTTTGCCCTACCTTGTTTGTAGCGGACCCTTGGCGTGTGATCATGCAGTCTTGGGAGAGTGATGTAAATGTTTCACAAGATGTGGTTGGCCGTTCCTAGTCCTTTGAGGTGGAGTTGTTACGTCACGCCTTCGCGTTGACGTTGGGTGTCGTGTGCATGATAGCCTTTGGGCTGGAATGAGGTATACTCTGAGAGTATACGGGAGCGCTTGGTGGTACGTGTGGTGGTTGTACCTAAGGATGTTGTGTGCTCAGTTGGGGTTGACATGGGGCCACACGTAGTGTGGGCCCCACATGCGTGTCGTGATATGATTTACGTACTTTGACCTCTCGCACCGTAAAGGGTCCCTCTGCGCTCGTTTGTTTGACTAGTAGGGTGGAGTTTTCCCATGGCTCTCTGCTCGTTTGTTTGACCAGCAGGGTTCAGTTTCCCATGGCCTGGTGCTCTTTTGTCGGACCAACAGGGTTGAGTGGTCTCCCCTGGTCTTGATCTCGTTGGTTGGGCCAGCAGAGATGGTTTGGTTCCTCTACTTCTTTGGCTGTGAGGGGATTCAGTACTGTGACCTTTTCACCGGACTGCGACACTGTCTGCGACTACGGGTGTTCGTGAAGCATGGGTGTTTCCCCCACTTTCCGGGATGAGATGTCTCGGCCCGCTTTGACAGTGACTCAGCGGATTGGAGCGGGGTCACCTTGTGAGGCTTGGGGAGTTTCTCCCATTGCTCTGTGTTCCCTGGTAGAGCTTGTGGTTTCGGTGTGACCAACACTTTACGCGGGCAACGACCCTCTACCCAGGAGGTTGTTCCAGCAGGGCTGAGGTTGTTCCAGTAGGGCTGAGGTTGTTCTAGTAGGGATGAGGTTGTTCCAGTAGGGCCGAGTTTGTTCCAGTAGGGCTGAGGTTGTTCCAGTAGGGCTGAGGTTGTTCAAGCAGTGCTGAGGTTGTTTCCAGCAGGGCTGAGGTTTTTTCCAGCAGGGATGAGGTTGTTTCCAGCAGGGCTGAGGTTGTTTCCAGCAGGGTTAAGGTTGTTCCAGTAGGTCTGAGGTTGTTTCCAGTAGGGCTGAGGTTGTATCGATTAGGGCTCATCATTGGGTTACCATGAAGTAGGGATGACCAGTACAGCGGTGTTCACCGAGCAGTACCATCCAGCAGGGATGGCCAGAGCTGTTCTGGGCTTACCTCCAGCGGGGCTGGGCAGTGGTCCCCGATGTCGGGCTTACCTCCAGCGGGGCTGGGCAATGGTCCCTGATGCCGGGATTACCTCTACCTGGGCTGGGCAGTGGTCCCCGATGCCAGGCTTACCTTCAGCGGGGTTTGGCAGTTGTCTCCGATGCCGGGCTTACCTTCAGTTGGGCTGGGCAGTGGTCCCCGATGCCGGGTTACCTCCAGCTGGGCTGGACAGTGGTCCCTTCACCGACTTTAGCCAGGTCACCATCCAGTGGATTACCCTATTACGAGACTGGGCAGTGTGGCACCCATCGAATTTCTGGGTATCCCTGTAGTGGGAACCTATTGACTTCCAGGGATCCTCCAGCGGGGTTGGGCAGGGGGTTGCCTGTCGACTTTGAGCAGACCTCTCGACTGCGGGGCAGTGACGAGTTGTGGTTGACGTTCCCCCAGAACTCTCAAGTACGGGGAGCGCTTTCCCCCACCGAGACAGGTCCTTGTGACGCAACCTAAAACTGTGCAGGCGAGTAAGTGACTCCCAAAGCGGATAGTGTCGAGGTGTGGTGATTGAGCCCCTTGGCTTGCGGTTCGGGGCAGACTTGCGGGATGCTGGGCATCGATGGTGTTACTTCTGGGACTGTTGGCTACTCTTTCCTTGGGCTGAGCTACGGGACCGAGATCCCCTAACGATGTTGTTCAGGCTTCTTGACAGAGCATATGGATATGTATATACCTTGTTCTAGTACACACTTCTTGGGTTTGGTTACTCTCCTTCCCAGAGAGGTGAAGATGCGCGGGGTATGCCACGTGCTTTCTGTGTCTAGCTTCTCATGGTTGGATGAGTCTACTCTCCTGCTATAGGTAGCGAAGACTCAACGGGAAGTTCATCTTCTCACCGTTTCCAGCTCCTTGTGCCTGGACGAGTCTACTTCCTTTCTCTTGTTGGGTTGAGCTGGACTCTTTACTGCACTTTGTTGTACTTATGTTCTACTCCTTTTTCGCTCTACTAATCACCCTTCGGTACCTCCTTTGTTTCTCCCTCAAGCCTTCGGGGTATCCTACTGAGTATTTTTATACTCACCCCTGTTTGGGCTTTGCCCGCACTTGGTGTGCCCTTGCAGACGACGGACAGGTGGAGCGTGACTTCAGTGGAGCATAGGAGTTTGGGAGCTTGGACCGCGTATAGTGGTCATAGCCGGGTTCTAGGTGAGAGACCCGTCAGCTGTTTCTTTTTATTTACCTGTTGCTGGGCTTTGGCACTTTTTGGTTGGGCGCGTGTTTTGCCCCTTTTCTTTCCAGTTTGTACTGTGTACTTGTAGATGTCGATGCACTCTGTGGTTATATATAGCAGTTGCCCTTTCCTTTTCTTTACTTGTCTTTACTTTTACTCTACACTATTGCATTGAGGGTGCTGCGTGTGTGTGTTCAAAGGTACTTAGGAAAAGTCCTCCCTGAGATATTATGCCTTCAGCACTGGTCGCCAGTCCCTGGCCTATGGAGACGGGCTTGGGGTAGTTGCGACTCGAGCCTGGGTAGGGTCGGGTCGTGACAAGAAGTTCTAGAAAGGAATACAGAAGGAAATAACCTTCCTAATCACCATCCTGATATGTTCGGAATTGGAACTGAACAGTTTTTTGTAGTGATGGCGCAGTTGACTCAACCGATAAATGGTGTTGGTATACATGCACGAGATCAGCCAGATCAACCGCAGAGGAACTTGTCAGTGGTGGAACATTTCATGAGGAAACATCCACCATAATTCAGAGGTTTATCTGACCTTATGCTAGTTTAAGGGTGGGTTAATGCACTGGATAATATTTTCGATGTCATGGGGTGTTCAGACAATCAAAAGGTTAGTCATTCAATTTACCGTTTGGAGGGTGAATCAGATCAGTGGTGGTTGATGGTTAAAAATATCAGGGATGCTGATGAGATTGATGCTCTTGATTGGGATGAATTCAAAGGTATGTTTATTTAGAAGTATTTTCCTAAGGTTGTTCGACTTTGGATGGAAAAAAAATTCTTGGAATTGAGGCAAGAGGATGACTCAGTGGCTGCTTATGAAGAGAGGTTCGCTCGATTGTCAAGGTATGCTTCAAATTTTATCTAAGACCTTGATAGTAAAATCAATCTTTTTTGCTCAAGATTTAAGCCAAAATATTGAAGGGAATTGGCTTCTCATGAGTTCAAAATTTATAAAAAGCTTTTTCGATGTGCTGAGAAGGCATAAATGGAGTTTTCCAATGATCAAGTGTTCTATAACAACCAACAGAAGAAGAGACCGAGGTGTCAGGAGAAAGGGAAGAATTCCTCAAATGGGTATGATGTTAAGAAAACTAAGTTTCCAGTTTGTGATAAATGTGGAAAAGGGCATGAAGGGGAATGTCTTCTAAATTCTGAAAAGTGCTACCAATGTAGTAATATGGGACATAAGGCTCGTGATTACACCGAAAAAGATCAGGGTGATGGTAAGACCAAATTTGTTTTACAGTTAGTGAAATGTTTGAAGTGCAATGAGATGGGAAACTATGCAAATGAGTGTCCGACAAAGAGCTCGAGTGATGGGAAGCAGTTAGACTACAAGCAGAAAGGGGTGGTGAAATCCCTTGAAACTACTTCAGCAGGTGTCGGGCAATCAAATGAAGTTGTATCAGGTACTTTTTTTGTTTTTTCAGATTATGCATGTGTGTTGTTTGATTCGGGGTCTACACATTCTTTCATCTCTGAAATCTTTTCTAGTAAAATGGGAATACCATCTCAAGAAATGACTCCTGAACTTGTGGTAAAAACACCTGGGGGAAATTTTGAGGAAAAAAGAATTTATAAGAATCTTTCTATCCTTATCTGTGGAAAGAACATACTTTCAAACCTTATTGTTTTACCTCTAGTAGAGTTTGATGTTATCCTGGGTATGGTTTGGCTCTCTATTTGCCATGCTAAGATTGACTGTAGAGCTAAAGAAGTTTCTTTTCAGAAAGACATTCAGTTTGTGTACAAGAATGAACCCTTACTATTGATAACATATCAAGAGGCCGAGAAACTTGTAAAAGATCGAAAGGAATGTTACCTTACACATATTGTTGAAAACAAGGGAACTATCCAGATTAATGATGTGCCAGTGGTAAATGAGTATCCTGATGTTTTTCCGGATGAGTTTCCTAGAATAATACCAGATCAGGATGTTGATTTTACAGTTGACTTAGTTCCTGATGCTAAGCCAATCTCAAAACCCCCTTATCAAATGGCTCAAATTGAATTTTTAGAGTTGAAAGAGCAATTGCGTGATTTATTAGAGAAAGGTTTCATTCGACCTAGTACATCACCATGGGGTGCTCCTGTTTTATTTGTTAAAAAGAAATATGGTTCTATGAGACTTTTCATTGATTATAGAGCCTTGAATAACATCACTGTTAAGAACAAATATCCTTTGCCTCGTATCGATGATTTGTTTGATCAGCTCCAGGGAGCTCAGTATTTTTCAGAGATTGACCTGAGATCAGAGTACCATCAGTTGAAGGTAAAGGAAACAGATGTTCCGAAGACCGTGTTTCGTACAAGATATGGCCATTATGAATTTGTAGTTATGCCTTTTGGGCTAACCAATGAACCTAATGTATTCATGGAACTTATGAATAGAATTTTCCATGAGTTCTTGGATAGTTTGTGGTTGTTTTCATTGAATATATTTTGGTGTTTTCTAAAAGTAAAGAGGAGCTTGAAAGGAATTTAAGGGTTATTTTGAAAACCATTAAAGAAAAGAAATTGTTTGGGAAATTCAGAAAGTGTGAGTTTTGGTTGCAAAAAATTTCTTTCCTTGGTCACATTGTTTCTAAAGATGGGATACCTGTAGATCCTACAAAAACATAGTTTGTTGAAGAATGGCCAAGACCCACAAATGTAACTAAGATTCGTAGCTTCCTTGGTTTGACAGGATATTACCAAAGGTTTGTTAAGAATTTTTCACGGTTATCTAGTCCAATGACTAAGTTAACTCAGAATGGTGATAAGTTTATCTAGACCAAAGAATGTGATGATTGTTTTCAGGAATTGAAAATAAGACTGGTCAATGCTCCAGTTTTGGAACTACCTTCAAGGAATGGGGAGTTTGTTATCTATAGTGATGCTTCATTGAAAGGACTTGGGTGCGTCCTAATGTAGAATGATGAGGTAATTGCATATGCTTCACATTAGTTGAAAACTCATGATGTAAATTACCCTACACATGATTTGGAATTAGCTTCTGTTGTTTTCACTTTAAAAGTTTGGATGCATCATTTGTATAGAGTAAAGTGTGAAATATGTACCGATCACAAAAGTATAAAGTATATATTCAATCAGAAATAATTGAACATGAGACATAGGATATGGATAGAATTGATCATGTATTATGATTGTACAATTCATTACCATCGGGGAAAAGAAAATAAAGTGTCTGATGCTTTGAGTCGAAAAAGTAATTCTTCATTAACAATGTTGTGTTTGGAATGTGATCCTTTGGTTAAGGATTTGATGAAATTTGGCATAGAAGTTGTTGGTGAAGGATGTCCTTCTGTTTTGTTTTAGGTATCAGTGAAATCTTCTCTATCAAACAGAATTAAGCAAGCACAGAAGCAAGACAACGAGTTGTAGAAAAAGGTAGAGCTGGTTCAGAAGGGTAAGTTTCTTGAATTCAACATTGATAATGATTGTGTACTGAGATTTTGAAAGAGATTGTGTGTGCCATCTGATTCAAAGTTGAAGATAGAGTTGTTATGTGAAGCTCATAGTTCTCCGTTTTCAGTTCATCCATGCAGTACTAAGACGTATAGAGATCTTCGGGAGTATTACTGGTGGTATGGAATTAAAAGGGATATTAATGATTTTACATTGATGTGTTTGACTTGTCAACAGGTAAATGAAGAGTGGCAGTTAACGAAAGGGATGCTTCAGCCTTTACCAGTACCAGAGTGGAAATGGGATAATATATCCATGGACTTCGTTGTGGGATTGCCGACGACACCTCGAGGTAATAATTCAATCTGGGTTATTGTTGATCCCTTGACTAAATCTGCTAATTTCATTGCTATACGAGACACTTTTTCCCTATATCAACTTTCCTGGTTGTATCATAATGAGATAGTAAGGTTACATGGAGTTACTCTCTCTATTGTATCTGATCGTGATCCCAGGTTTACTTCTAACTTTTGGAAAGGCCTTCTGAAGTCGTTGGGTACTAAATTAAATTTTAGTATGGCTTTTCATCCTCAATCAGATGGGCAGTCAGAATGAACGATTCAGAATTTGGAAGATATGCTACGTTCTTGTTTGATGGATTATTAGGGAAGTTGTGACCAACATCTTTTGTTGGTATAGTTTTCTTAGAATAACAGTTTTCATTCCAATATACAGATGGCACCATTTGAGGTATTATATGGGAAGAGGTGTCGAACTCTAGCTTTCTAGGATGAAGTGGGTGAAAGGAAGTTGATGGGACCAGAATTGGTAGGATAGTTGGAAGAAAAAGTTCAGATGATACTGAAACACATGAGAACTACTCAGAGCAGGCAGAAGAGTTATACGGACAACAGGAGGAAGGATCTCTCTTTTGTGGTAGGTGATCATGTTTTTCTCAAGATATCACCATGGAAAAGTGTGATGGGATTTTGTAAGAAAGGAAAGCTGAGTCCAAGGTTCATTGGACCATATGAAGTTTTGGAGAGTGTTGGATTAGTTTCATACCAAGTGGCTTTACCTCCGAGTTTATCTCATGTACACAATGTTTTTCATCTTTCAATGTTAAGTAAGTACATGCTAGATCTATCTCTTGTTTTGAGTCCAGAGGTAGTTTAGCTAGAAATGAATCTATCTTATGAGGAACAACCTGTCCATAATATTGAACACAGGGATACAATGTTGTGGAATAATTTGATTCAGTAAGTAAAGGTTTTGTGAAAAAACCACATGAGTGAAGAGGCAACATAAGAATCTAAAAATGCAATGAGGGATAAATACCCCCACTTATTCGATAAGTACATAAATTGCGGGGATGCAATTTTTTAAAGGGGGGAAGCATGTAACATCACAAGTAATTAATGAACAATATATATTCTTATCTAGGTCTAGTTATGAATTAGATAGTGTTTTAGAGGCTTAAAACGAGAATAAATCCAATCTTAAGCATGGAATACACTAAAATTTTTAAAAGATTGTTTTACTTCCTTTTGATGGAGAACCATTTTTAAATCTATCTTTTCACAATTTTATCAGCTCTATTTGTCAAAATAAACTTATAATTTATGATTGGGACATTGAAATTTACATTGTATAATTTTTTGGTATTTTTCTGACAGTGTTCATTTTTTAATGAATAGTAAAAAATACTGCATTTTACATCAAAATTGCATTTTCATATAATTTAATTATATGGAAATATTATCTTTTTAATTGGTTTTAAAGTGTAAATAGAATATATTTTTACCATTTTATCAAATATTGGACATTATAATTAATTTCACTTTGTAATTGGGCATAAACTAATGCCCAACTTTTCATAGATATTGATTCAAAAAAACCCTCTATTTGTTTTGACAACGGGAATTATTTTTAAATTAATTATTGAAATTTCATTGCTTGGAATTTGGTAAAATGGATTACATATTTGGAATCATAAGTTCCAAGTTATTTAATTAAGACTCTTTGGTTTTTGGACTTTGTGAATAGTAACGATGGTAATTATCGTTAATTATCTTGATTAATTAGTAATCTGTAAGTTAAGGATAATAAAATAATATCATAATAATAAAAAATGACACCAACATGTGTCCTAATACTACTAGTTGTGTCATGGCCGACCATGGGATTCCTTGTGCCAAACTTGGGGACCCCATGGAATCACTTTTCTGTGATAATGACTTTTTATCTTTTTATTTTTTTAAAGAAAGTTAAATGTAACAAATAATTTATAACGTGAGTAAAACATTTTTTATTTTTTCTACATAAATTTTCCCTTGGAATATAAATAGTCATTAGAAATATAAAAAAAATTCCTACATATTAGTATTTTTTTTATAATTTTTAGACATTAAATAAATTAAATTATTTATGAAGTCATGGTGATGGAGCGATTACCTAATTATTAATGTATTTAAATTAAATGAAAATATAATGTCAAAACTAAGACTTACACATGTCAAAGACATATTGGATGAGTATATTTTGAACTCTTGTCACCTTATCCTCTAAATACATGAATGTGGGACCTTTAAAATCCGAAACTCATTTGACAATAAAGTAACATTTTATACCTTTCCAAGAGTGCCCCTCCTCTCCTCTTATAGAAGGCCCCCACTTATACCTCCTTACCCACACCACTAAATCCTTTTCCTCGGCCAATATCTACTCATTTTGTCTCTCCACATATCTCTACTCATCCTAGAAACCTCAAATTAGGCAGGAAGCTCTTCAAGAACCCCATTAGGTTCAAACCAAAGGGAGTGACACAATTTAAAGGTAATGTGTTCACTTGTGTTCTTTTGTTTTATTTTTCTTCTCCAACCCCGTAAACTCTTTTTATTCATTTGTTTTGTAACAACACCAGTATCTTCAATATACTTGGATGTTTTGATAAGAAGGATTCTAGCTACAATTACACACACCTATATCTAATGGTTAAAGAACATACTATTTCTGTGGATGGTGAATTTCTACCTCACGAAATGATGATTGTTAAATATTATTTTAACACCTTAAAAGGTGTCCATTAAGATGTAAATATATTTATATATGATATATAATATTTTTATGTTTTACTTAAGCTTCTTTATTTTTCATTTTGGGCATATCATTATGGTTTCCATTATGGGTAAACGTGATATCTTTATTTTTGGAAGTGCGGACTACCACCCCCTCAACGTGATTTGATTCGTTAATTCCATATGTGGACCATATAAAGAATCTAGTTAATGATATTATATATGATATTATACTGGAATTATAATATACCTTTATATCATTATGATTCAATTCAATTAAATAGGAACTATAAATGAAAGTAGCATTCATGTGTATGTACGACTTACCGTCTCCATGAACGGTGCATTTCATTTCTTACCTCTAAATGTTATGTAATATTATAAATGCATGTATAGACTATATATATGTGATATATATTATATCTACATCATGAATATAATTCTGGATATAATGGATAACTTACCACATGAACAACTTGTAATTATAAAGAGTTTATTTTTGACTCAAGTACCAATGATCGACAAAACGACCATTATTAACATAAATAATTACATAGTGTTAATAAAATGGTAATAAGTGATAAAAAAGTAATAATAAACTTGAAAAATGTTCTTAAGAAAGTAGAAATTAACTCAAGTTTATTATTCAGGATGTTAAAGAACGATTGAGTCAAGTCGGACCTGAGGTATGAGAATTCATCTCAATCTCCTTTCATTGAGGAATATTTTGTTTCATACACAACTTTATTTTATACGGTGTATAAACCCCTTTGAATTTTACGTTTATTCAAAGGGAATTTTTCATACAAAGCGTTTACTAAACGACAAAAGGGAATGTTTTTTTGTTGTACGTATGCAGTGAAAATGACTTCTCCGCCGCCGTGACCATTATTTGAGATTCGGCTTCCTCTACAAGCCATAATTTTTTTGAATGAAAAATAAATTACATGTTTTAATTTTCTTTTATTTTGGTATTGAAAATGGTTTTCATAATGTTTTTATATCAATGTGTTATACTGATATCTTGTGATTAAAAAGTGTAAATGTTATGTTTCCTTTATGCATGTTTTATGTGATATGATTATGTTATGGTTGTTGGGAATTGTTATGAAGACGGGTGGTTCCGTGATAAACAATGGGTGTGTGAGCTCGATATATCTCTCCAATGAATTGGGTAGTGCGAAGGACTTAAATGTTAAGGTTTCTCCAAATAGATTTAGGGAATATACTGTGATGGTTATTCCAAACGTAACCATGAGGGTTACTCCCTACGTCAAAATTTTATGAATGCCTCAAGTTACCTTTATGTATTATTATTTCTATGATTTATTCATGATTTGATGAGGTATGTTAGGGTGATTTTGTTTTATGAGTAAATTATGATTTTATACATGGACTAATATTTTCATTTCATACTTTTATATCCCTTACTGATATTTTTATTCTCATCCCAAGTTTTTGAAATGTTTTTCACAGGTTAAGGGAAAGGTACATGATGTGATGATAGTGTCAAGGAATTTTCAAGAAAGAATCCATGTTTTATTTTAAATACTTTTCCTTTGATGGAAAAAATAAGTATTATCTTTTATGTAACCACTTTTTTTAAATGTGGAATGTAATGCATATTTTATGATCTAATTATCTAAAACTATAAACCTGAAAATATCCTCAATGTGTATTCTTGAAGTAACTCAAGATTAATTAATTTTTAAGGCTGGGGCCTTATACCTATATTTTTCAATTCAACATGAAAATTTCCTTAATTCATCTCCACACATTGAGCCTTCCTCGATTTAGATCCACATCATCCATTAAAACTAAACGGGTCCCACAAAGATGATGGTTCTTTGTGAAAATGGATCACCTACCATCCTAGGTATATTCCCTGAATGATCCCTAGTTAAAGATCATTCTTCCCATGTTTCAAACATCTTCAATGGTTGATCACTCTTTTTTCCTCCATATCCTATATTGATGTAATTATGGATTGTATATTTATAGAAAGGTAAACAATGGCCCCATATCATTAATCATACATTTCATGGTCCATATTTCAAAATAAATGATTTACCTATTTTCCATATACATATGATTTGGTGTAGTTTAAACGCCATTGGTGTTACCCCTTCGTTCACTCATGTGTGTTGACTGAGAAAGTTAGTGTCGTTGGGTCATTTTCAACCCTACAAATCCTTTCCATTGTTGTGTGCTTCAATGTGTCATGGATAGACTCTAGCCACCCATTTTTCACACACCGATCATGGTTCACATGGGATTAATAGTCTTGTTCATATGTGTACACATGTGGTCAAGTTGCACAAAATTTTGGTCGAAGAATCCTAACCTTAAACTATGTGAACCTCTTTATATGGATGTTTGGAGTGATGAAAGGCTCCCCTAGACCTCCATTCACAATGGGTTATTCCTCTCTCACATTACATATTAACTTCTGTGAAACTCAATTTGTGTCAATGCTATGAGACATTAAACTACAATAACCATGGTCAAATCTATGAAACCTTAAACTATAGCATCCAAGGACCAAGTTATGTGACATTGAAATGATGAAACCATTATCAAAGCAATATGACCTTAAATTGTTGGAACCACGGTCAAAGATATGCACTCCTAAACTGCATCAATGATGTTAAATGATTTATAATATTTATCTTAAATCAGATATTTTGGTTCAAACATTATGAATTTTATCTTATAACTACCACTTATGGTCCAATTATTTTGACCATAAACTGTATTTAGTCACCATAGTCCATATTCTTTTAATTTAAACTATAATTCTCTGTGCCCATAGTGAACAACACTAAAAACTTGTATTACCCTTTTTAATAAACACATGATCCCTCACATACCATCTGTGAGATGACCAAAAAATAATTTCTTCAACACATGACGATAAACTATATCCTTACCCCATGTCATAACCATGGGATGCACCAAGAAAACCGTGGTATTCCTCAATTACCTCATTATAGAGTATAAATCAACTTTTGAAATTGGCCTTCTACTACACCATGAACTAGAACTATGTGTGGCTTGATTCTAATTCTCATGGTATTCATAGTGATTCCTAGACCCCATATATTTAGTCCTAGATTCCTACTCATCACATATCCTTCCTCTGAGGGGAAGATAAATTATATTCACCAAATATTTGGCCCTTTGGCCCCACTTATGGTCAAATAATTATGATCCAATATGTGTTTTTTATTTAAAGGTATCTATGGGTCATGTTTTCTTGTGTCACCCACCTTTCAAATTTTGTTTTACTTCATTCATGTCTTTAAAATACTGTTAAAAACATTCCCCCAATCCAACCATCATGAAATTAACTATCTTCTAAATTTCATTGGTTGAAACCTTATGATCTTACATTACGCACAACATGTTCTAGGATTACTTTTGTGATGAGGAACTCTTTATCCCCTACTTTATGTTGGGTTTCAACTCTTAGGAAACACCAACAATTCCTTGAAGTACCTACTCCTAGTCCAAGAAGGATGACTGTAGACTACGTGAATCTATCATCCTATTGTTTCAGTAATCCAATTCCCCCAACTCATTCGAGGACTATGAGTGTACTGATTCCCATTTCCCTAGTATATGTAGTGATTCTGAGACATCCTCTATTTGGTTCCAACCACAAATTCATCATAAAACCATCCATTCCTTGTAGAATATTTCCCTTAAATTCCCTCATGCGCCTCCTTTTTAGGTATAAATCCCAATAATATTTTCATTCATTCCAGTGAACTGAGATGTCCTCGTGACCTGAAATGAGAAAAAAATAGGTAGCTAATAATATAATCCCTTCAAAAATCCTTAGAACACAACAGTAAATTTAAGAATTACCGCATATAAATTTGGGATACCTCATATCAAAAGTGTGAGTGATTAAGTGCCCTTTAAAAAAAGGGTTCCACCTTACCAACATTGGTCACCTACCAAATTGTGTCCTATAACTTTGGGTGCCTTGATTCCCATTTTCATGGGATATTTAGTGAGGCCTAGATATCATGTATTTAGGCCTATCCTTTTCACCAAACTATTTTGGTTCTTTACCCTAGTCTAATCCTTACATATTTAAACTATGTGCGGCTACCTACAGGGTCACTTCATGTGATGTAGAAGCTCCTTGGCTCCTAACTTGTTGGTTTTTAACATTTTGATGCCACTTAGATATCCTTGATGTTACTACCATGGATCAGAGCACTATGACCTTAAACTATGGGTCTTAGTATCTTTATGACCATAAACTTTGTACATTCATCATCATTGGCCCCACCTTCACATAGCTTTCTTCAACCGGGTGTTTCAGCAAGCTAATTCCCCCTTCTCATTTTCATCGTATCCTCACTCAATAGGATTTACCCCCGGACATCATTCTTATACCATTACCTTTCTAGAACTATGTATGTCTTGATTTCCATTCCCATGGGATACATAGAGATTATTAAATCTCATATCCAATTTCCAATCCCTTTTTTGACTCATTATGGGGTACTTCCTACCCCCAATATCCTAACAACAACTCGGGTATGGTTTGTCATGTTTTATGTGGTATTTGGTCTCCTTGGACCTTTTATCACATCAATTTATCACTATTTTATGGAGCACATGCCTTCTTAAGACACCCACAACCTATATTCCAAGCTCTATTACCATAAACTATCAGTTATACTAATATGATGAGATCTATGACCATAAAATAGTAGTAGTCATAGTCCATGTTGAATGACATTAGACTAAAAATCCCAATGCCCACATCACAATATGTTTAATTATACATCTACTCCATATGAAACAATTATGACTCATACGAAAAGTATGGTATGATCAAAAAAACAAATTCCTCATCACATGATGTTAAATTGTATCCTTACGTTGTATAAAACCATGATGTCTCATAAGAAATGTATGGGATGACCATATCCAAAGTCCTCGGTGAATGACGTTAAACTATTATCCTATCATATGAAATGAATATAAGAAGATTCATGTGACCAATATGAGATTATTTGATATCCTCACTAGATATTGGACAACCCCATTATTATCGGTCTCCTCCCAAGCTGCATCCATTAACAATGTGTGGCTTCATTCACATTACCATGGGATACATAGTGAGTCCTAGATATCTCATCCTAGCCCCAACCCTGCCATCTATTCATTGTTTGGTCTTTCCCCTCTATGAAATTTTTTATCCTCACATAACATTATTTCCATATAGTTCATTTGATTTCTTGAAGTATTATCTCTTCAAAAATTAATATTTCTTCCATGAAATTATCCACATTCACTTCAATAGTACATGCTTTCTTGGATTTGGATAACCATTCTCATCCAGATCTAAACAGGATCTCAAATGGAAATGGCGCCTTGCAACACTGGCTCACCTTCTTTCTTGGGATCACACCTTGAAGGATATCTAGTAATAGATAATGTCTCTCATATTTTATAATTTGTTAATGGTCGATCCCATATTTGTTTTCCCCATCCTTAACTAGAGTGGTTATAGAACCTATGTTTTGAACCCTTTTAACTATTTTCCCACCCATAATTCATTCCACACATACTAGTTGGGTCTTTAATCTAACAATATACCCTAATTGGATTTTTTAGTCATTTTTTCCCTTTTTTGTACACCCCTGCAATCTACAGAGGCTCAATACTACTCATTGTTTATCGCATCGAGTAATGCTCAGATAGGCTTAAGAGTGTGGATGGGGTTTTACTCATGTATGGTTGAGATGCACAAGTGACCCCCCCCCCCAGATTTTTTTCCCAAACTCTATGAACATAAACATGGATCCCAAGTACAATAATAATAACATTAAACTATGTTCAAATAATCTTGGGGATGTTTCATCTGCCCCCATGCCTCTTTATCCCTCATTTTAATCGAGTCACGTCCCTTTCATTCCATGCACACTACTCTAATATATACACCACAATTTTCTAAGAGTTATGACATTAATCTATTTACCATCAATCAATCATATATGACCTTAAACTAGGAGACTAGGTATATGAATCAGAACCATAAACTGTGTGAAAAAAGTATTTGAGATGTTAGGGGTGGTAGGGACTCCTAGGAGACTCAATCAAATATAGTTTCCTCACCCCTATTCCACACACATACCCCTTAAGACAAACAACCCTATTTTCCAAGAATCATGATCCTAAAATGTGTGTGATTGAGCCTAGATTGTTTATTATTAGTGTAAGGCCACCTAGGAATACCATTTCCATTGACATTGAACCCTCTAGATTCATAAGAAACTTTCTAGGGGAGGTGCCTCTTTGGTCTATCATTATGTACATAAACAATTTGTTTCACCATGATCTAAACATAGTGAACATAAACTATGAGTCATGGGCTATGAATCATGAGCCTAAAATTGATTTCAACTTATTAGATTGAATAGTATGACCTTAAACTTACAAAGGAAAGTGTCACAAATATCTATCAGGTTGAAAACCCAAACATCACACCGAATAAAGTTTCATAATCCCTCTTTTAGGTCCCTCCCATGACTTTGAAAAAATGAAGGGGTAAAAAGAAAGAGGTATAAAGCCAGCATGGATCCACTATGGGCCCTGGAAAAAACTTGGTTAAGCTCATTAAATCCGTCAGTTGAAGAAAATGATTGATCTAAATATTGGTCTCTCTTATCCCCATGATATCCTCTAGAGGACATCGCAATTATGTTACCCTCCTACACCCATACCACATTGGTTTGGGGTGGTGTTATTCATGTAATTTTACATTTACTAGTAACTAGTTTCTAAAATGTTCTTTTTAAGTCCATATCACATGATGGTAAATTGTGAGATACATCATCCTCAACCAATGATGTTAAACTATTTTTACATCATCTTCACTGTATGATTATAAACTATGTTTCCACCATCCTAATTGTGTGCCCTAAAACATTGATGCATCTTAGGCATTTGGTTGAGAAGCATATTTTCCTTTTCATTGTTGGTAACCTACTATATCGTTTTTGTTCCTTGATTGTCTCTCAGCATATGATATAAAACTCCACGAAGAAGTTCGGTATACCCTTTATTCAAATCAGAATTCCAAAACAATGTGCTCAAAGCCATGGTGGCCATGTTTCAAAAGTGTTAAACTCCATTTTTAATATTCCATTAGTTCACCCCCACAATTCACACATCCTTTGACTTGGATCCCCATCATCCTCAATGTCTAACTGGGCCCTACTAATGGTAGTTCTTCCAGGCCAATCTATCTCACCTACAATCCTAAGAACATGCCCTAAAATAATTCATAATTTCTTTGAAATAGTTCCCATGTTTCACGAATGGTCAATATTTGACCATAATTTTTGTATCCCCATCCTTGGAAAAAAGATATTGGATTCTGTATTCAGAACATGGTTATTTGTTGTTATCCATTTTCACAGCACTGACTTTTATGTTCTAAATATTGGGATTTTTTATTCATTATCTTCATCACTACCCTTTATTTAGGTAGAATTCACCTTCCCTATCCTTACCTCCCTCATGAAATTGTACGTGTCGGGAATCATATTGTTTTTGTAGAGATTCAATCACAAAAAAAATGAATTCCTAGTCATGAAACTCCCAAAGGTGGTCAATATTCCAGTTTGATCCCAATATATTTTCCCTTTTTAGGAACTCCCACACAGGTGGATGATCATCTATTATATATTTTTTCTCACAATGATCATTAATAATGTGGGGTTATAGATATTAGTTGTTTGCTCTATAAATTAGATCAAGATATAGTGGGCCTCTTGGTAAGAAATTTTCCTTATCTCTTTTCTCACAATCTAGTCTTTCTCATCCACTTCATCCTTGGTGGACCCTATTTTGGGATGGCGGAATTTGTTGTCACAAATAATAATGAATCCAATGATGGAAAAATACTAAATAAATTGAACTAGAATCATAATTAATTAAGTAAGATTCAATTTTACTAGTCATAGATCCAAAAAGGACTTAAGTATAAAAATATATGGCCATTTAAAGTTAGTCTTCAGAAAACAGATAGCTCATAGATTCTGGAGATTAATATAGAATTATATGAATCGTTCCAAATGTACACACGTCTATTTCATAGTCAAGAAAGACAATAAATAGTTATCGTATAATAAATGAAATTTACCAAATTTAAAAATTTATTACAATAGTTAATATTTATATTTTTAAAAAATAATACTATTTAAATATTCAATTGCTTATAATTTTTTATGAAATACATTTAAAGACACAAGATATTTAAGAAGTATTTTTTCAATATAAGAAATTTTTATTCATATATATTATATATATATATTATAATTTTAGTATGATTAAATTAAAATAATTTTTGAATTTATAATTAAAATAATTTCATTGGATTATTTTTCGATATTTTTCATAGAAAAAGAATTTTTAGGTGAATAATGAAAAAATTCAACTTTTACAAATAACATCAATTTTATACCATTATACGTGTATAAGTTAGATTTTTAATTAAAAAAACCTTTTTCAAAGAACACATTTTTATTATATTAATGAATTTATAATTTTAAAAAAATTTGATGTTATTTTACACACCCATTTTTTGATAATTTAAAACAAAAGTTATATTTTTCAAAAAAATGTTTTTTATACATTATTAATTGAGTATATTAAAATTAAACACTTATATAAGATTAATATGTTAAATTTAGTTACATTTTTTGATACATCATGTCCCAATAAGCTTATGATTAATTTTTTGTATTTTCTCAAATACATTAGTTTTAGATGAATAGTTAAAAATATAGCCTTTTACAAAATTGTGTTTTAATTGATTTTTTAGTATATAAGAAAGATATAGTATTTTATAAAAACATTTACATAATATTATATGTATTTAAGTACTAATTTTTTTCTTTTTAATCAATTGTATTAAACTTATAAAATCTTTTTTTAACTGTATTATTTTAATACAAAAAAAACAATTTTTTGTCTTTTTATTTAATTCAACATAATTTTTGTAAAATTAAATTTTTGAATGATTTTAAAGTCACATAATATTTAATTGTTTTAAAGGATACAAATATATTTCTAGAAAATAGAAAACATTAAAAATATTATCCCACACATAAATTTTAATCTTAAAATTAACTTTTTCTAAGAAAGTGATTTAATTGGTGTGTGTTCTAATACAAAATATAATTTCTATAAACAATTGGAATTTTATTTTATATAATTATGTACATTTTTAGAATTAGATTTTTCAATTTATTAAATTATTTTGATTTTAATCTTGTCCATTAAATTTAGTTTCCTTGTGTGAATGTAGTGTTTCGAGTGTATGTGTAAATTTAAGGAAAAGTGGTTTAATGTTGTGAAAGTGGGTAAAAAATCTAGAAAATAGTCGTTATATTTTACTTTAGAGGTAGGATATACGTTATCTCATTCCCTATACCGTTTTTTCAATTTTTAAGCCTTTTTTGTTGAATAATGTAGTGATATTATAGAAAAATAAGGTGTTTTTTACAAAAATATCATTTTCTTCCCATCAACAAGGAGAAAAAATCCTCCCTATTTCTCCACCAATTCAAAAGATTTCGGTTATTGAAAAACCCTCCCAACTATCTCATTAAAACATTCCACCTGAATTTTAATCATTACCCTCACCAAAAGACCAATCAAATGAGCCATAATGAGTTTCCCAAGGGAGAGGTAATACTCTGAACCTAACTTCTCAAGCTATTATATTCTTCTACACCAAAAAAAAGTTTCCCTATCTATGAAGTTATCATAACACCAAAATTTTAATTTGATTAATCATAACCACACTATTGTAATATCAATTTTATAGTTTTCTATAAAATCATTATGTAAATGTAAAACGCTGTCATTTGTGTGGGAACAACCGCCTCCTAGGACGACGTGTTTAGTTTCCCATCACCACATTAAATGGAAGTTTTAAAAAAAGGTTATTTAATTTAATAATATTATATTTTCGCTCCATTAATATTCTATAATAATATTATTTGGTTTTTTATATGTTTGATTAATAGGAAATGGTCTTAGTATATTTATCCACCATAAAAAGACTTATCAAGGTAGATTTATTAATTTGGATCTATTTTGGATAACATTTTAAACTATATATTTACATCCATAGTGAGATAATAAATTACCTAAACCTTTAAAATTATTCACATCATGAATTTATTTTATTACACCTTTTACCACTATCAAAGAAATAAAAGTGTTATAGTGAAATTAAACAAACAAACCTTAGTAACCAACGTAATAAAAAACTATATTAAGAATAATTACAAAAATATAATATAAGAACTATAAAAAATTAAATGTAGATGAATAAAATAAAATGATAAATATATAATAAACTAAATTTAATTATTTATTTTGTTAAGGGAAAGTAAAAATAACTTTTGGGAAAGAGGTAAGGGTTTGATCTCAAATTTTCTTCTTTGAGACACATTTTCTTCTAAGAACCTACATAATTTTAAATGGGTTGTATATTGGAAATTATATATATAATACCATGCATATTCTTAATTAATGGTATTTCAACATAAACTTTAATACCTCTCTCTCTCTTAAGAATCATTTATTTGAATGTTTGTTAAGCTGTATAGAATCCTCTTAACAGCCCTCATTACCCATTGGTTACACGTTATCTTTATTTTTATCCTTTTACATTATATTATTTTCAATTATATCATCCATAATTTATATATATGTAATACTTATATATATACCTAGTTTTTGTTAACTTTATTTATTTGGTAAAGTGAATTCTTAATTCCCTTTGAATTATTTTATTTTAAATAATCCAGATTTAAGGGAACATTTTATTTTTGATTTTCTATCAAGTATCATTGAATTAAATGTTTTTAATTTCATTTATATTTTCTAATGTACATAATTTTTTTATGAAACCAATTTTTTTTGTAAAAAATTGGTTATTAAAATTAAAAAAAAAATTTAAATCTCATTTTCTCCATTAGAAAAAATTTACCTAAGTGGTATGTTTTCATTCATGACACTATTTTTTTCTTATGGATATTTCTTTTAATAGAACTCCATGTTTAAGGAATTTTTTTTTAAAAAAATATTAACTTGAAAAATTATTTATTTCTTTATTTTCATGAGTATATATATGATATACCATTCTTTTATTCCTTAAGACATGGTTTTGAAACCCCCTTCCTTATTCTGGGGTATATCATTCTTATGATTTAAATATAAATTATTTTTATCTAATGGAACACATATTAAGGTACATATTACGATTTGATCGGTGGTTCCATCATAGACCTCCAATGCGTTGGGTAATTTTAATATCTCATGTGATATCATGTATGGTGAATGGGTGGTTATCTTAAGAACACTATGTTATAATGTCATTTAGCCAAATAATATGATGATTTGATTGGTGATTAGACTATATTGTGTTTTATTGGAATTTAGACTTAACATATTCTCATGATTTCATGGATTTTGGTGTTTTTAAATGTTTATAATCCCATGATCAAATCATTTCATTTCCTTATGTCATGTTTCCATGCTTATGATCACTCTATTCATGATATCATGGCATGCCTCTAGACTCTCATATTATACAATATTACTATGATTATTCACTTAATAGAATTTCTAAATCACCATTTTCTTTATGTATTTTCTTTATGGTTTCCAATGTTGTTTTAAAATATATATGGGATTTAGGATATCTATGTGGATATTAAAATAAATTTGTTTTTTACATTTATAATGATGTCATTATGTAATTAATCTTCTGAAGACACTAAAACTCTTGATCCTGGATTTTATTATTAGTAAAATATGTTTTAAATCATGAAATAATGTTTTTTATGTCTTGGTTCACTATAACACACGTCCATTAAACAAACACATGATTATGATATGTCAACAAACCTAGAGGTTTTTTAGAACATTTTCTTTACCCAAACCACCATGGTAACATGAAGTTTAGCATAAAGAGGTTATTTATGTAATTTTATGTTATATATTTTATGTTCATATATTTCATCTTTCCCTGATACCACCCAAATATACTGGACTATCTATGACAGATTCCATTTGTAATATCTTAGCACAAACCATCAGCTTGGAAATTGTTGAGGATACACTTACATTAGGTGGCTTTCCCAAGCTACAACAAGATGAAAATAAATTCCATGGGCTTATATAAAAATTGTGGGATGAATTTCCCTATAAAAATAAACACAAAAAAACATAAAAAAAATAAAACAACAAAACCAAACAATATGATTCATGAACTATAAATAATAAAAATAAAATTAAAAACCAATAAAATAACAATATAAGAGTATCAACAAAAAATAATAATAATGTCACATAAGATAACCAAAACAAATCCCAACGTAGTAAAACTGATGTTACATCACTCCAACCAATATATAAGATAAAATATAAGATCTAACAACGTCCCTAGAAAGTATCATTATGATGCTCCACTAATAAATTATTAGATTATTCTGTTACCTATGTCATGAATAACATGATCTTCATATACACCAAAGTGAATTTGTAGGGGTGAGTATTCATACCCAATAAAATTTCCGCAAGATACTTCTCAAATAAGACAATTTGGACAGGAACATGTTATCTGAAAGCTAAAAATATAATTTATAACAAATAGAGGAATAGAAAAACGGTTTTCCAATATAAAACAATTTAAATTAATGAAGAACAATTTATCCATGTATACCACTTGGAATACCCAAGCCAAAACTATCTATTCGCATGGAAATTAATTCCAAATGACAATACTAATACCCATGAGTGGTGATCTATCCTTTACAAAGATATCACATGGTGATATACCATTGTTCCATTAGTCTGGCACCAAGCACTAAGTCAATACAAACAAGGCCCAGCACATTGAAAAGATGAACACAAACCACCCATGTGTGGCAGTTTCTCTCAACAATTTATTCCACATAAATTCATTCTTTGTTTTGAAACATTAAATTGAACATTATTCATACATTTAACCAAAATAATACTTTAAAAGCTTAATTCAATGAGGTTTTCCAATAAATATTCAACTAGAAAAGATTTACAAACTATAAAACATGATAGTTTTCCAATATGAAATTTTCCAAAATTTACTTTAAAATCCATGAAATATATTTAAAAAATGTAGCCTTAAAGGTCTATAATAAGTGGAGAAACGAGATAATCAACCTAACTCTAAATGGGTGATAAAAATTCTGAACACTCTAGGAAACATTTAAATTCGTGACCAAAACAACTTTCCATAAATATAACCCATATGTATCTCATAAAAACAGATAATATATCAAAGATCTATACATAATGGATTACATATGACCATAAATTGGAGAGGGGATAAGGAAAACTAAATATAAAGAGAGGAAATGAATATTTTTCATTGATTTAAGAGATCTAAGAACTTATATTCATTAATCATAACTTATGAATGAAAAAGAACCTCTAATTACTCTTAGGAGGGGATTAGTGTTTGAGAACCTAAAATGATTTGTGAAATGATATTTTTATGGGTAAAAAAGACATTAACTCAAATTTCTTAAGCTTTAAATGCATGTATAATGGTAAATTGACACATTTTCAGAAACCTTATACTAACCATGTGCATGATACTACCTCTAAACCACCACTTGAATGGTCGATTTTCAATGTTTGATAAATAAAGTGGAATCCATGATTTTTCATTTATCACCACGTTCATGACCACTCTAGGGAACCCAAAAATTTTGGACAAACCATGAGCACCCTCCTCTCTTATTAAGACTGTCTCCCAAATTACTATAAAGAATTGAATGGTTTCTCTTAATCTGGCTAAAACAATAAACACCTATAAAAACTTCTAAAAACACCAAAATCATCCAGAAACTCCTGATACTCAGCCCATGTATTATATAACTACAAAATAAAAATAATAAATCAGTAATTTACCTGAAATTGAGGGTATTACACAAAAAATATTAAAACATATTAAAAAGTATGACGTTCATAAGGTATATGAATATTTTATATAAAGGTTTAGAAATATGTGAAAATGAGAATCCCTATAAGAGTAATCCTAAATCCATAGATATCAAACCCCCACTTTTCTAGAACGTGGAATAAGCCTCCAAGAATATAGGAAGTCCAACCTAAATTCCCTCTTACTAGGGATACTTCACTCAAGAAATATTCTTATTAATCACATCTGAAAAGTGTAATATGTATAAAATATAATCAATAACTAAATTCATGCTAATAAACATAATTAAAACCCAAAGTCAAGGTAGATATAAACTCAATGCATTGTAATGCCTAGAATTTGACTCCTTATATGAATGTATTCTAATCTATAGAATTGGTATACAACATTTTTGCTAATGAAAATTCATATTCACAATATAGTCAATTTATATCCATGAATAATAGAAAAAAATTGGAATAAATTTTGAATTAAATAATAATTTACATTATTCAACATGAGATAAACATATATGAACAATTAATTTATCAAATTAAATCATAAAAACTTTATAATTTTAGTTATTTATTATAGAAATTATATAATATTGAATACAAGAATATTACAATGACTTTATAATATAAACTCCTTCATATTATTCATTATATGTTATTTTCTTTAAATATATGATATTTTATGAAATTTAATTTTTTTATAATAATATTATTACTATTATTATTTAAACATTATAAATAATATAAATATCAAATAATTAATAGTATAAAAACCTTAATCAAATAAATCATCAATAATATTTTTATATAGTTAAAAAATATCTTAAATAAAATCTTTATTTTGAATAATTGAAATTAAGTCTTATAAAAAATTAAAATATTAAAATTTAACACTTCATATTTAGACTTATTTTTTATTTTATAAAAAATTTATTTCTAAAACATGTGGCTTGCCATATAATTTGGTAAAAGTTATTTATATATTTAAATTTAATACTATGGAATATTTATTAAGTAATTTTTTATAAACATTTAATCAATAAATTATTATCTCTCTATAATTAATTAATTTATAAAAAATTATAAATAAATAAACATATAAAAAAATATTTTACAATTATTTATAAATAATTTTTAAATAATATAATTTAATTCATAATTGAATTTCGATAAAAATAATTTTTTTTACTGCATTCATATTTTATGATTCAGAGTTAGTCATGTTCTAGGAGTGATAGGCCAACGGTGAGAACTAGAAGTCGTATTTTTTGAGTTATATCTCTATATTATCCTAAGATAACACTATCACATTAAAGGACACATGTTGATATCAAAGAGTAAAATTGATGCTTTTTTTTAAAAATGATATAGTGCAATCATACGATACGATATATTGAGGTTATAGGATACAACTAATTCAAAAATCATAGACTTTATACAGATCTATTTATTAAGATATCCCATAACATAATCAAAACATAGTATTCCAAAAAACATTCCAATCATATTTTTGGTTAGAAGTATGATAGGGAGTAAAATTTTGAAAAATTTTATTTCTAGTTTGATTTCAAGAATCTAATGGAATTATTATATATTATACCACTGGTGGGATTTTAATGATCTAACAATCTTGTTTAGATACAGTGAAACCAATTAAAGAAACCCAAAGCATGGTATCCATTTACTGTAAGTGAAATCATGTATAAAATAAAAAATAATAAATGGATAAACTGGTGTACATTTCACCAAATAAATATGTTCCATCACAGTTCACCCATACTTGATGAAAATAATAGTACATATGGCCTAAAGACATCCCTCCTCCGAATGTATCCATGGGTTTTTGAATCCCCTGATGTTTGGGTAGGATTCCTCCTCGTAATGAGACATATAATCACCTTTTATTGAAAAGGTATATGAAGAAAGCCTTCCTCGAGATTGAATATGTATTTTAAAGCTTGATCAGCCTTTCCTACATAGTTACATGGATATAATCCCATTTAAATATTAGTTTAGGATTATCTTTCAGTGATATCTCATTTACTCATCTATTGAAACACGTTTAGTAAATGCCTCATACAATTCAAGTAAACCTTTCATAAATGAAACTCTCATTCATTAAACCTTATGTAATTTCTCGTTAATGATGAAAACATGGAAGACTAACTTAAAAATTAACACTTTACATGCATTCACCACTTCAGTTGTAGATATTTGAATGTATGCCTTGACTTATGATATAGAGATTTATATACTATGAATTTCATGGGAAATGGGGCTTTACAATATGACTAATCCTATTTTAAGACTCTAAAAAGGAAAATCGCACGACTATATGATTTATGATATATACATATCATATAAGATGAATTGGATAATTGCATCACATGAAAGATTAAATTAAATCATATCTAGTTCATAAATATATTGTAAATAACATTATATTTTATATTAATATCATTAAAATAAAATTAATTTAGTAATTAAAGAATTTTAAAAATATTAGATTAGAAATGGTAATAAGAATAAAATAATGGTGGAATAAAATATGAATGGAAAAAACATGAGAAAGACAATCTCATCCTTGAATTTGATAATTTCATATAACCCTTAATTCCTTGAAGTATTTTGGTGGGGTGAGGCCATAACTTCTTTAAGGCTCTAATGGGGATTACGAGAAGGTAACTCAACTGTGATTTATTAATGTAATGGATTTGGGATGTGATTTTCTAGGGAGTTTTAGAGGGTATTTATATTTGAAGGGAGATTTATTTTAGGTCAAAAAATAAAATATAATATAATTTCAATACCATGAATTTTAATAGTTGTCTTATTTGAGACCATGAATTTTTTTTAATTGAAAGTGTTTATCTTTATGGATTTAAATCCTTATATAAACATATTTAGTTATTTATACAAAATATAATAAGAAACCATGATTTATGATTTTTTAAAATTGAATAATTTATATTTTTAGACATTAGAAATTACTTTTTTGATTTAGAAATTCAATTTATTATTTCGAAAGCATTATTTAACTACATAAATTTATTATTGGCTTATAAATATTTTGGGATTTAATATATCTTTGTTAGATCAATATTATGTAGTAAAAAATTTTGTATTTGACAAATTTTTTTATTTTCCTACTAACCAAAAAATGCATGTTTTTTAACAAATTACCAATAAAATTAACTCTTAAGTAATTTCAAAATTTTATTTCTCAAAATGAACATTATTTTATAAAAATAATGTTTAAAATTATGTAATTTTATTATTTAAATAATAATATTAATATTATACTTTCTAAAAGAATAATTTAAATTAAAATTTATTTTAAATTTAAACTTATACATACTTTGAGTTTCATAATTTGAATAATTATCTTAAATTATCTTTATATTTGTATTTACTTATTTAATTCATGATAAAAATTAATTACAAATAATTTTATTATTTTAATGATCATGTTACTATTTTAACAGTCAATTTCTTATTATAAATTTCATGTTACTATACTAAGGGTCATATTGTTTTTATACTCACTTTAAGTACTTTCTTTATTCATCATTAACTTGTTTTCCTATCAAAATTCATTACCGCCTTTTACAAGATTTCGATTATATATTTAATTTTTTTCCTTTTTATTATTCTATTCATGATTGTGATATATCTTTAAAACCACGACCTAATAGATTATCAAATTCTATATATTTTGTTTATTTTTTATTGTCTTTTTTCAATATTTTAGAATTTATGAAATGTATTTATTCTCTTTATGTAATGTCATGTATTGAAATAATAAATAGGTGTTTTTCTATATTACATGTTGTATGTGTTTTGTACAATAAAAAATATGACACATCAATATTAAAAAAGAAAATTTCATATATAAAATTCCATGTCAATATAATTATTATTGGATTGTATTTGATATTATATAAAACATACCTTCTTGGTTGTTATGAAGGATCCAGGTCTATATTTTAATGTATTAATATAAAAATATCTATAAATTAATATTTGTGTCTATATAAAACCATTTGTTGATGAGATTATGTTTTTATATAGTTTAGTAATATTATCAATGATATATCATTTGAATATAGTTTCACATATAGAGCATCAATAGTGCATACTATCAATGAATTTATAACATATAATATATTATCTAGATAGAATAAATAGGGAAAAAAAGTTGTCTATTAATTTCATGTGATATAATAATCCTTTCTTCATTTTTTATTCACTTTAAGCCCCATGTGGAATAGCCTAATAGATGTGCCCCTTTGGTGATGGGGGATCTCGGGTTCAAGCCTCTCTAAGAACATCTGTGGTTTTCTTTTATATTTCCCCTCTATCCTGAATTTGTTTTAGTTAAATAATTCACCTTTTCACTCAAACTTGCCCTAGAAATAGAAATAAATTAACTACTAGTAGTTTGAAAGTGGAATAAATCCCTCATCAATGTTGGAAATTATTTTTGGGTCTAATGAATATTCTAAAATAATATTATGTTCTAATAGAGATCAAAAACAAATAGAGAGAAATATCTTGTCTGATTTCCCATATTAACAAGATTTTTTGATTTGGTAACTTCATGAAATGATTCATGTTTAAATTAAAAGTTTTATTAACATAATTTCCATGGTAAAATATATAATTGAGAAGAAAAAAAGATATTTCAATAGTATGATTGGTCCTATGAAAAATATACAACTGACTTCATTATTTAAAGAAAAACATTTATTATTTTTTAGTGGGTTGTTAACATGTGGTTTTTAGATAGGTAAATGTTTCTAATTCAGAACATTGTGTGACAAAAAATCATACTATATGGTTAAAAATGTGTTCTAAGAATGTGATGGTGAAAATACTATATCTTATTTGGAAAATAAATTTGTTTCCAATGCAAAGTTGGAATGAAATGAATAATGGTACACGTTTTTTCATGATTTATTGGTTGAAATTTGATTAATGAATTATTGAGTGAGTACTAAGAAGATGTGGTTGGGATATTATACGAATTTTGGAAAATATTTTTACCAACCCCTTTTTATTATATGGAAAATTTAACATAAAAAAATTATAATGAAAACTGTGGAGGGTGTATGTAGAATTAGTGGACGTATCAATTTGAGATATGATTGTATAATTTAAATAATAAAATTAAAAATATATCGTATAAGGACCCGGACTTAAACATTACATAATCCTAAATTAAATGAATAATTCACATTAAGGATCTTTTCAAGTATATATTTTTAGAGAATTGGTCCATAACTATTACATATCATCTTGAAAATTAAATTTACACGCTACTACTCAGTATCAATTTTTTTCATAAAATAAAAACTCTTCAAAATAATCATGTCTAGTTCTATGTTTTAGACAACATGAATTTTCCATGATCTCATCATTGACCCTGTCTATCTTTAAGTCCTATGAAAAACATTTCAAAAACATGGGATGAGCATAAAAATCTCAGTAAGGGTTATAAAATAAGGAAGGAAAATAGAAGCCCATCATTAAATAGAAATCAATGAAACTATACTTTTCAATCATAACATACCTTACAAAATCATAATATTTATGAATAACACACAAAAATCATAAATAATAAAGGTAACTTATGGCATTTATAACATACTTACACTGTTGCTATCACAACCATATAGGGAGTCGCATTTGGAATACCCATCACATTATATTCCCTAAACCTCTTAGGAGAAACATTAACGTTTACCTTCACCACATTACTCAATTCATTGGAGATCTATCTCGGGCTCAACAGCCCTAGGTTTATCACAAAACCACCCATGCACAAAAAAAATGCCCAATAACCATAATATAATCATAACACATAACACAAGAATAATGTAAAGATAAAATTTCCACATACCAATCACAATATATCATATCAAGATATTGAAATAAATAATTCTTTATCAACCCATTTTCAAAAACATTTAAAACATTTAATGAATAGATTTTTGAATAAAAGTGTCTCATACCACATAGAAGCTTTTAAAGTAATTATCATTTTAAAATAGTAATTTCCATATAAGTAAATCCTTAAAACCATTTTTAAAACATGGATATTGATGAGAAATATTTTGAAGAATAAATATTTAAAATAATATTTTAGTTAAGAGGTTCTTACCCAAATAAGTGATGCTTGAATACAAGTAATTAAGGAATAAAATTTAGTCAAAACTTTATAATATAATGAGAAAAAATTACTTCGTGAGATAATATGCCAAAAGATAGTATATACACCATATAAAAGTGAATTTTTTCATAACAACAATGAAGTCTAAATGGAATGTAAATTGAGATGAAATCCATTATAAGGATGATATCCTTAGATTAAGGATAAATTAATTATATAATAATATGTTAAGAATATATATACACGTAATATAAGTGGATATAATGTGTAAAACAATCATAGGTCATTAACACATATTAATATCACGACAAAATCAAGAAGTAGAGGTTTATCCCAAATAATTGAAATTGGGTTAAGAAGTTCCCTTACAAAAATTATGAAGCCTAACAGTGTCACGTAAAATTTCAGAAAAAAGAATTGATGGTTGGAAAAATGGGTATCTCATAACTTTGAAATTGAAGTTACAACAATATGTAAATATAAGAACATATCCCAACATAATAATATGTGAACTAAAAGTCATAATAAAAAGAAGTCTTTTAAAAAGTGGAGGGTGAAAGGTTCCCTTACCAATTTGGTAACTTTCGAAACATACACCCCATGAAAGAAGGATCATACAATTAAGATGTAAATACCCATAAATAAATTATATTACACAATGATTACAATCATTTGTAGTACATACACCACACAAAACGAAATGGTGGCAAATATAGCATGAATATCACTAGAATAAAAGTTAGAGGAAAACACCTTACCTTGTTGTAATAAATTGAGTCGTATGAACAAAAGATAATAACCCCCAAATTAATTACAGAGTACCATGAATATAAAGGAAATCATGATAATATACATAAAATTTAAGTACATCATACACCAAATTCAAGAAATAAGTGGCAAACAATTGAAATATCACGGACTTGAAAGTTAGATAAGAATCCCTAACCTCGTGTCTGATGTGACTCATTTGTTCATTTTTCTTTCTGAATAATACACTAAATTTAATTTATACTTGCTTAATAACCTTTTTCATTTTTATTATTCCATTATATTAATTATTAACATGTTATAAACATTATGTAATCATTTAATTCAATAAAGTTTGTTTTTTCGATATTTGGTACCTGAGTCAAAAATGGACTTCTTATAATTACAAGTTGTTCACAGAGTCAAAATTACATTATATAAATAATGATATACTTGATTTAGATATCATATATATCATATATATCTAGTATATACATGTATTTATAATAGTACATAACATTTGGAGGTAAGAAATGAAATGCACTCTTTATTGAGATGGTAAGTCGTACGTATGCATTAACGCTACTTTCATTTCTATTTCATATTTTAATTGAATGAAAACTTAATGATACATAATTATATTATAATTACAGTATAATATCACATATTATTTCAATATCTCCACCCTTTATATGCCCCATTTATGGTATTAAATAGTCATATCACTTTGAGTGGGTAGTAGTCTGCACTTTCCTCAAATGAAATTATCGCGTTACCCATTATGGAAACTAAAAAGGTAGGATATAAATGTAAAATAATGAAGAATAAAGAAAAAATAAACAAAATATTTATCATATATAAATATATTTCCATCTTAATGGCCACCATGAGAGGCGGTAAGAGATAATCGAAGAATCATCGTTTCATGAGGCATTAGTTTTCCATCCATGAAATAGTATGTTTTTCACCCATTAGATGGAGATATCTGTAATTTTATTTAAAATACATAAGATAAAAAAATCCTCGTATATTTGTGATACTATTTCAGTTATAAAATAAATTAATTCAAAGATTTTAGGGGTTGGAGAAGTAAAATAAAAGACAATAAGTTAAGTGGAATCATTTCCTTTAATTTGGGTAACTCCCTTTGGATTGATCCAAATGACTTCTTGAAGTGCCTTATGCCTAAGGTAAGCCTTCTAGAAGGAGGATAGGTATCTTGAGAGATTATTTTTTCAGGGTATGGATGATACAAGGGGCTTGAGAGGTGTGATGAATGAGTAAGAAGTTTGGGCTTTTTATAGGGGGGGGAGGGGCTTTTTATGAAAGTGTGAAAATTTTATTTTATTATATAAAAATATTCAGTTTATAAAGGTCCAAAACTCATTAATATCCAATATAAGATGACTCATGGTCTAAATAAAATCATCCAATTAATAATTGGATAGGTTTTTATATTATTTTAATATTTATAATCTTATTTATTTAAATCATTTATTAATGAGGTAAATACTCCATCATTATTTGTGTCGTAAATAATTTTATTTATTTGATGTTTAAAAATAATAAAAAATACCATGTGGGAGGAAATATATTTATCCTTTTGATTAATATTTATATTCTAAAATATAAGCTATATAACCACATGTAAAAATTAATTTACTAAATGATATTTTTGTGTTATTTTTGCCTTTACTTTAATTTAATTAAATTAAAGTGTCGTTATCACTCTCATGTGGCCCCATGGGGTCCCAAAATAGACCCAAAGATTCCCATGGTCGTAAATGACTCAATAAATAATGTTATGAAAAGTGTTAAGGTAATTTTTTATTATTAGGATATTCTTTTTACCTTGAATTACCTTATTTACCTTTAACCTCGGTTAATAAATGTAAAACATTACTATTCACTAAAAATTATTTTCATCTTATTGAACCACATTTTACTTACTAATAAAAACAATTTATGTTTTATTTTTTAAATTTTATTCATAGATGTGGTAAAAACATCATTAAAATGAAAAAGTCGGTTTTTTTAACTACTACTAAGCGGTTTCACTATTCATCAAAAATTGATGTTTTTCAGAAAAATACCGAAAAGTCCACCTAAGATATATTGAATATTACAAATTCTAAAATAATTTCTATTTTACCAAATTCAAAACATATAAGTTATGTTAATTAATTTAAAATTTATTCCCGTTGTAAAAATAAATAGCGTGTTTTTAAGAAACGATGATTATCAAAAGATCGTCACTTGTTTATGTCCAATTTCAATATGAAATTAATTCCAATGAAAAAAATTGGATTAAATTGTAAAAATATAATCTAATTACACATTAAAATAAATTAAAAATATAATATAATCATATAAATAAATTAGATTAAAAAGCACTTTTGAATAAAAATACAGTATTTTTTACTATTCATTAAAAAATAAACTTTACCAGGATAATATCAAAAATTTGTCCAAAGTAAATTTTGATGTCACGAAACTAAAAAATAATTTTATTCTGTCTAATGTAATATATAAAGGTGACCAAAACTAGATTTAAATTGGGTTCTCCGTTAAAAGGAATTACATCAACCTTTTAATGTAAATTATGTCTAAAATTAGATTAATTCACATTTTAAGCCTCTAACTTTTATTGGACAAATGTAAAAACATTTAAAAAACATATATAATCCTTTATAGTTATATATTTTCATTCCATACATTACAACAACTATGTGTTAACTACCATTTAAAATAATAATACTTTATTATTAGTGTGCAAAGTAAGATTTCAAAGAAACACATTGTTGTGTATCAGGTACTCCATCGAACATAGCGCCCCCTTTAAAGTAGAATAAATATTTAATTCACAAATATTAATAAATATGAAAATTTTTGTGTTCTTTATTTACCTAGGATGTTACATCCTTCTCCACTTTTGGGAATTGCCTCTTTGCAATTTTAAAACTAGTCTTGGAAAATTCATTAAAAGTCCCACATCGAAAAAGAGTCACTAAAAATATCACTTTAAAATAAATAATGAAAAGTACAAAGGTCACCCGAGATAACCCATCTGATGATTCCACATAGGAAAACATGGATATGGAAGAGAGAACAAACAGTCAATTTCTGATGGAGAGTGATAGAAAACATGATTAGAAGATATTTAACCACTAGAAAATCACAAACTTATGATGTGTTAAATGGTCATTGATTACACAGTAAAAATATTAACCAATAATGTTTTTGTTTTAAATTTCTTTTCATAATTTTTAGGAATTAATTTACTACATATAAAAAGAACATAAGGAATTATACTTACTTTTATGTAGAGTTTCATCCTTTAATAATTTTGTACCAAAAAATAATCTTTTCTCTAAACATTGAGCATTCAAAAAGACTTGGTCACATAGAAAGCACAATAATCATCTTCTAGAGAATCACATAATACACAAAATAATAACTATATATTTCCCTTATCTTTAGACAATTAATAAAACCAAAATGGTTAGCGCAAGATTAGATAATACCCTAAAAGGATAATCTTTTACAAAAAGAAAAACTAATCTTTATCTCCAAAAAATTTCAAACAATACCCAAAGTTCAAACAACACCATTCAATAAACAACAGTCCATAAAATTATTCAAATGTAATCCAAGCTAAGATTGAAACCCAAATCTCATAAGGATTTTATTACATAGTCTTCCAAGATAAATCATTACATTTATCTCCAAATAACATCAGGTACTCATAAAGTCTCATATTGAAAATCAATTAACCTAATAACATATTTTTCATGATAGGTTAATCATTTTCATAAATAAACCAAATTGTCATATGTCCACAATAAAAACATCAATTATTCCAAACAAAAATTTCAATCATTATTTCAAAATTGAAATCCCATAGTATTCTATATTCCTTAGGTATATAGTGTTTCCTAAAAAGAGAGAATGTCATTCACAACAACCTTTATCACTTAATCACCAAATCATTTTCTTATACTAAGTATATCCATTTGATAAAACATAATATCCCAAAATCAAATTATTCTTGTTCCATAAAATCATTTTACAAAAATGATAAGTCATACTAACCAGGGACTTCATGTAGGCCAGTGGTGGTCAATGTGCCCTCGTCTCCCTTCGGTTGTGGGTTCGATTCCAGCGGCCTTTCCGGATGCAACGGGTTGTCGCCCATCCTACTGGTTGTCCTTTTTATAAAACTCCAAAATAACCCTAACATGTTTTAACCTCAATAGTTTCCTTATAACTCTCATTTATTTTCCAATTCATTATGATCTCAATATATTAATTCTTTAAGTCTTATATATATTGTCATTTTTTTTCACCAACATATGATAAAATAAAACTATCCCCAAAATGAAGAACAACATACCTTGATCATGGTGTCCATTTGGTTTCATTGTCATCTTGTTCACGTAGGTAGAAGTTCCATGCATTAAAATAATGATTTAATTATCTTTCAAAATCATTTTCTTCCTTCATCCAAATACTTCTTGTACAATATGGGTTATATAGGTGTTCACAGAAAAAATAGTTTTGGAAAATAATCATGTTTGACATATAATTTCATAACTTCTTGATAAAACATGATTTATATAAAACAGTCGGACCAAATTTGACTTGAAACATTCAATTAATGGTCCTTTTAAAATACCATAGGTATGTGATGAGATAGTATATTGTAAAATCAAATATAAATAGGTTGCGTAAGGCTATCCTTCTTTATCACCATTTTCAAAATCATAATATGATTCAAAATCTTGTGATAAGGTAAAATATTTGAAAATGCCTTTATAATATATACCATTATTGAAAATATGATAATATTGTGAAAATAGGATTTGTTTAAATACCACCTATGATAAACGATGATAATAAGGTATAGTTTATGTGTTTTATAACTAAAAAAACTTCTTGCAAATGAGTTGTATTCTTGTAAAAGTTTAACAATCATCCGAACATGACTTTGCAATAATTATTGCAATCAAGTCATCAGTAAGAGATAGGAATGTTGTTTGAGATCCGCCTACTTACATTTTTAACTGACTATAATTGATCTTAAAAAGTTATAAAACAAGGATTTAATGGAAATAATTTACATAGGGACTAACCATTTGTCTAAAAAAACCCTTAATCCCTAAATTTGTCTAAACTGACCGCTGATACCAACTATAAGTACCCAGCCTTAAACATTACATAATACAAAATTAAATGAATAATTAATATTGAGGGTCATTTCAGGTTTAGAGTTTTAGAGAAGTATTCCATAACTATTACATATCAACTTAAAAATTAATTATACACACTAATACTCAGTATCCATTTTTTTCATAAAATAAAAACTCTTAAAAAAACATGTCTAGTTCCATGTTTTAGACATCATGACTTTTCCTTAATCTCATCCTTGAACATATTCATCTATAAGTCCTATGGAAAACATTTCAAAAAAATGGGATGAGCATAAAAATATTAGTAAGGGTTATAAAATAAGGAAGTAAAACATTATCCCATCATTAAATACAAATCAATGAAACCATACTTTTAAAGCATAACATACCTTACAAAATCATAAGATTTCTGAATAATACACACAAATCAAAAATCATAAAGGTAATATATGGAAGCCATATCATACATACATTGTAACTATCACATCTATATAGGGAGTCTCATTTGGAATACTCATCACAGTATATTCCATAAATCTATTTGGGGAAACATTTACATTTACCTCGGTTACATTACACAAAGCATTGGAGAGCTATCTTTGACTCACCCGCCCAAGTTTTATCAAGGAACCGCCCGTATATATAAAAAATTCCTAATAACCACAACATAATCATAACACATAACACAATAATAAAGGAAAGATAAAATTTCCACATTCCAATAACAATATATCATATCAAGATATTGAAATAAACAATACTTTATCAAACAATTTTCAAAACCATTTAAAACATTTAATAAAAAGATTTTTGAATCAAAGTGTCCAATACCACTTTGAAGATTTTAAAGGAATTAACATTTTAAAATAGTAATTTCCATATTAATAAATCCTTAAAATAATTTTTTAAAAATAGAAATTAATGAGAATTATTTGGAATAATAAATCTTTAGAACAATATTTTAGTTAAGGTGTTATTAACCAAATAAGAGATGCTAGAATTCAAAAAACTGAGGAATAAAATTTAATCAAAACTTTATAATATCATGAGAATAAATTTATTCATGATATAATAAGCCAAAAGATAGTATGTACACCATATAAAAGTGAATTGGCACATAACCACAATGAAGTCTTTGTGGAATGTAAATTGAGATGAAATCCATTATTAGGACTGTATCCTTAGATTAAGGATAAATAAATTACATAATTATGTGAGAAAAATATAAATAAACCCTATATATGTGGATATTAAGTGTAAAACAATCATATATCATTCACACATATTCATAGCATGACATAATCATGAAGTAGAGGTTTAACCCAAAGAATTGAAATTGGGCTAAGAAGTTCCCCTATAAAAATTATGCATCCTAACGGCGTCACATAAAATTCTAGAAAAAGAGTTTATGAGAGAAAAAATGGTATCTCATCACTTAGACATTAAAGTTACAGAAATAAGGATATTTAAGAACATCTACCAACATAATAATATGTGAATTAAAATACATAACATAAAAGAAGTCTTTTAAAAAGAGGAGGGTGAAAGGTTCCCTTACCAATTTGGTAACTTTCGAAACATACACCCCATGAAAGAAGGATCATAAAATAAAGATTTATGTACACGTTAATTAAATTATATTACAAAAATAGTACAATCATGGGACGTAAATACACCATAGAAAATGAAATTTTGGAAAATATAGCATGAATCTCAAGGGAATAAAAGTGAGAGGAAAACACCTTACCTCGTTGTAATCAATCGAGTCGTAGGAACAAAAGATAATAACCACTGAATTAATTAAGGAAGACCATAAATATAAAGGGAATCATGATAATATATATCATGTGGAATTACATAATACACCACATTCAAGAAATAAGTGGCGAACAATTGAAATCTCACGGACATGAAAGTTAGATAAGAATCCCTTTCCTCGTGTCCGACTTGACTTGTATGTTCTCTGTTCTCCCTAAATAATAAACTAAATATAATTTATACATTATTAAGAAACTTTTTCAATTTTATTATTCCTTTTATATCACTTATTACCATGTTATAAACATTATCTAATCATTAAATTTTATAACGTTCGTTTTGTCTATATTTGGTACTTGAGTCAAAAATGGACTTCTTATAATTACATGTTGTTCACATAGTCAACATTTCATTATATCCAGAATTATATTCATGATTTAAATATCATATATATCATATATATCCAGTATATATATGTATTTATAATAGTCATAACATTTGGAGGTAAGAAATGAAATGCCCCATTCATGTAGACGGTAAGCGGTATGTATGCATAAATGCTACATTCATTTATATTTCGTATTTTAATTAAATGAAAACTTAATGAT
This sequence comes from Viscum album, assembly GCA_963277665.1. Classification (NCBI taxonomy): domain Eukaryota; kingdom Viridiplantae; phylum Streptophyta; class Magnoliopsida; order Santalales; family Viscaceae; genus Viscum; species Viscum album. The sequence continues at coordinate 162,787,621 of OY728165.1, read as the reverse complement.
ACATAGTTATATTATAATTATTGTATAATATCATATAATATTTCAATAACTATATTCTTTATATGTCCCACGTATGGTATGAACGATTCATATCTCTTTGAGGGGGAGGTAGTCCGCACTTCATCAAATGAAATTATCGTGTTTACCCATTATAGAAACCATAAAGGTAGGATATAAATGTAAAATAAAGAAGCATAAAGAAAACATAAACATAATATATATCATATATAAATACATTGTCATCTTAATGGCCACCATGAGAGGAGGTAAAAGATAATCGAACAATCATCATTTTGTGAGGCGTTAGTTTTCCATCCACAGAAACAGTATGTTCTTCACCCATTAGATGGAGGTGTCTGTAGGTGTTGTTAAAATAATTATCATAAAAAAATCCTAGTATATTTAGTATACTAGTGATTTTATAAAATAAAGAAATAAAATGAGTTTAGGGGTTGGAGAAGTAAAATAAAATAAAATAAGTTAAGAGGAATCATTACCTTTAATTTGGGTAACTCCCTTTGGTTTGAACCAAAAAAACTTCTTGAAGTGACTTCTGCCTAAAGTAAGGCTTCTAAGAGGAGAATAGGGTTTTTTAAATCTTATTTGGTCAGGGGTTGGATGAGTCAAGGGTCTTGATATGGGTGAGGAATGAATAATAAGTGAGGGATTTTTATAAGGTGGAGGAGGGGCTCTTTAGAAAAGTGTGAAAATATTATTTTATTGTATAATTATTTTCGATTTATAAAGATCCAAAACTCATTAGGGAAAAATATAATATTAATAATAGTGGAAATAAAATCATAAAATAATAATTGGATAGGTTTTTTATGTTATTTTAAAAATATTATATTATTTATTTAAATCATTTATTAATGAGGTAAATACTGCATCATTTTTGTGTCATAAATAATTTTATTTATTTTATGTCTCAAAATGATAAAAAAAGGTCATGATGTAGTTAAACATATTATCTTTCCAATGAATATTTATATTCTAAAATAAAACTTATATATCCCAATGTAAAAATTAATTTACTAAAAGATATTTGTTTGTGTAAATTTTTGCCTTTCCTTTAAGTCAATTAAAATAAACTATCATTATCACTACCATGTGGGTCCATGGGGTCCCAAAGTCGACCCAAATATGCACAAGGTTGTAAATGACTCAACCAATAATGTTAGGACAAATGTTAAGGTAATTGTTTATTATTATGATATTCTTTTTACCTTGAATTACCCTATTTACCTTTAACCACGGTAAATAAGTCAAAAGTTACTATTCACTAAAAATTATTTTCATATTATTGAGAAATATTTTACTTACTAATAACAACCATGTATGTTGTATTTTATAAATTTATTTCACAGAAGTGGTAAAATTTTATTTAAATGAAAGTCAGTTTTTCTAACTATTACTAAGTGGTTTCACTATTCATCAATAATTGATGTTCTTCAGAAAATTACAAAAAATCCAGACTAAGAAAATTTTTTATATTCCAAATTAAAAAATTATGTCTATTTTAACACATTAAAAACATAGAAGTTGAATTAATTAATTCAAAATTAATTTCCACTGTCAAAATAAATAGCGTGTTTTTAAAAAACAATTATATCAAAAGATCGACACTTGTTTATGTCTAATTTAAAAGTGAAATTAATTCCAATTACCAAAATTAGATTAATTAGTAAAAATATAATATAATTACACTTTAAAACCAATTAAAAAGATAATATAATGATATAAATATATTATATTAAAAAGCACTTTCGCATAAAAATATTGTATTTTTCACTATTCATTAAAAGATGATCTTTACCAGAAAAATACCAAAAAATTACCCAAAGTAAATTTTGATGTCCCGAATATAAAAAAGGATCTTATTTTGTAAAATGGAACATATAAAATTGGCCAAAACTAGATTTAATGAGGGTTATCTATCAAATGGTGGTAAATCAACCTTTAAATGTAAATTATGTTTAAAATTAGATTCATTCACATTTTAAGACTCTAATTTTTTTTAATAAATGTAAAAACATTTAACAAACATATATACTCATTTTTTAGTTAGTTCATTTCATTCCCACTATTACAATGGCTTGGTGTTAACTACCATTTAAAATAATATTATTATATTATTAGTGTGCATCATAAGATTTTAAGGAAACCCATTATTGTGTATCAGGTAAGCCATCGAAAATAGTGTCCCTTTTAAAATATAATTAATATTTAGTTTAAAAATATTAATAAATATGATAAATTTTGTGTTCTTTATTTACCTGGGATGTTACATATCGTTAGTTAAAGGGTCAAATGAAAAGTCAAATTTATTGGATTAGATCTCAAACTTTTACATAGATTGTTTTCAATTAGATTACGGGTTAAATCATATTAGGATATCCCATAATAAGGATAATATAAATTTTAATTAAACCAATTGGTTATTAATGTTTAATCAATCAAGACATGATTTTGGTGGATTACATAACCATTTAAGTTAATATGTCTCAAAAAATAACCCATACATATGTATCACTTAACTATGATAGAATATAATCATATGTATAATTAGAAAAATTAATAATTTATTTTATCAATTTTTTTAATATTCAGCATATTTTGAAATTAAATTTTAAATTTTTTATATTATGTGATAGTCATATTAAATAAATTCCTTCATGATAATCAAAGATCCATAAAAGAACATTGACAATGTAATTTCATACTATGGTTCTAAAAAACATTTAGCTAAATTTCTTAATCATAATAATTAAAAACACAAATGTTGATATTGGGTTTTAAGGTTATACTTAAATTTCATGTTAAATCATTTTGATCTATTGATATTCTTGACAACGTTTTAAGCTTATCTGGCTAAGGAAATAGTGGTCCTTTTTTAACTATGGCCACTGAAGTACTTGTTTTCCCTGTTATCTTTGATAATAATGGGTATACCTTAGTGTTTTTCTGTTCTTTTATAACATATAATCAAGGTTTCATGAAGTGGGTGATTTATCTGGATAAGATATCTACTAGGGTAAGATGTTACTTTTCTAATGTCAAGTGTAGTATTTTATATTATTTTTGTAAAAATTATCCAAAGACAGTAGACCATCTATTTTTATCTTGTATTTTTACTTCAAAAGTTTTGTTTTTAAATTGCATATGAAAAATATATCTTACTATTTGTGAGTGGACCCTTCCTTTAGATTAAATTTTATCTTATATAGGCTTATTTCGTACTCATCATTTTTTATGGATGAGATTAGTTGGAACGACATCTTATCCTACCTAGAAGTGTAGGAATGACTTGATCATTCATTCAATGACTTTAAATACCTCAGTTTTATTTTATGAGCTTCATTTTTTCATTAAAATGATGCTCAGTGTGATCACTTTATTGAAATATTCTTCTTTTAATCATTCCTATACAATATCTATATTTAATTAACGAATTTTTCATTGACTATTTTGTGCATTTCCTTTCTCATTAAAGAGTAAATATTTCTATATATTTTTTCTTCTACTTTGGATCATTTATTTCTTTTTATATAGGATTAATCATGGTGGTTTGTTGTTTTTCTTCATCTGGGGTGCTCATTTGGTTCTTGTTGTATCAGCTCAAGCTTGTGTTGATTGGTTTTCTTGTTAATGATTTTTGTGTTGTTCTTTTGAGGGTATATACTCATATTTTTCCATGGGGAATAAGATTTATTTTCTTTCTTCCATGAAATCATATATTGATTTTATGGTAATAAATAATATAACTGAAGGTATCCAAATGTGAAAATAAAATTAATTCTCAATTACAGACACTTTGTACTCAACCATTTGAATTTTCCAATTTTTTGGAAGTTTATGTTGTTAAAGTATTCAAATTCGATGGGAATTCATATGGTCTTTCCATAAAATCAATTAATATTGGTATATATTGGAAAGTAATCTATTCAAAAAATAATGAATTTTATTTCAATGGGTTAGTGGAAGAAATGATCAAGTTATTGTAACATATAAATAATTGCATGAAAAACTTATAATGGTATTGGATAGAGATTTATTTAAGTTTTCAAATTTATCAACATCATATAGTAATTAATATAAAATATAAATTTCATCTTACTTAAAATGCACCATTTATAGTGGAACATAGAGATAGTACTTTTAGAACATATATAGTTGATTATTGGAGTGTTATAGAAATAAAACCTTAAGAGAACTATTATTTCATCAAAATGGAATTAATTCTATAAATCATCCTAATAATGTAGATTTTCATGTGTAAACACCGAATTAATCTCTTTAATAGTGATATATATACATCATTGATGATAAATTATAGTCAAAATCCAATGAGAATGATGTTTTAAAAGATGATTGCTTTATAAAATGTGGAAATTATATAAAAAGATGAAAAAAATGACATAGAGATTGGTGAAAATGGTGATGGATTTGTAGATGAAACTGATAAATATTATGGTATGGGAAGAAAAAAATAATTTTATGGATAAAATATCTATTATATATTTTAAATCACAATTCGTAAATATTTAAAATTTATTTATTTATTTGAATATCATTATTTATTTATTTATTTATTTGTAATTTAATTTGTAGATGTCAAGTGAGAATTTTTTAGATAATTTTTTTATATAAATCATAAAGGTTTAGTTATCAAGTGATAATAGGATTTCATCACTAATATAAAAGGGATAGGTCTCCCACCCCATGAATGATTATGGTTTAGGGTCTAGAAATTTTGATTATTCTTGATATATATCCACAATGAAGACCAATACATTATTATCCCTGTAAGTGGAGGTAAGTTGTCATTTTATTTATAATAAATATTAATATTCTTAAGATTCACTACTTTAAAACTATATATATCCACAGGTAATGAGAATTGAAATAGTCTTTCTAACCATGGTTATAGGTTATATAAATGATCAACTAACCCAAGGAGGGTACTTTCGTAGTAATAGACCTCTAGGATATTTTCACATGAAACCACCCATAGAGGATATTTTTATATAAATAGTGCTCTAGGATATGGCCATGGTTAACCACATGTTGCTATAGGATATGAGATAAAACTCCTACCACTATGTTTCAATCCCATGTTTCTTGACCTAGGGTACAATAACTACCACTTCACTAACGCATTTTCTATATATATTTTTATATCTATGTATATTTCTGTATATATATATATATGTGTGTGTGTGTGTAAGTATTTATAAATTTATTATTTTGTTATTATATAGTTAAAATAGTATTTTTTTTTAGTGTGATGAGTAGAGGCCATATAACTACATATTGGTTTGCTTGTGTCTATAGATGACTTATAACCATGGTCCATGCTATTCTGTGGTCATAAGACTCTCTCTTTATTTACCCATGAAAATATTTTTTCATTAAAAAATAATAAGATAATCTACAAATTTTCCCATAGTTATAGCTCCCCTATATCAATAACCCATTTTTAGATCATGAATCTAATTTGTGGTTGTAACACATTTTTTCAATTGTGATTATTAATTTAATTAAATATAATTTTCTAAATTTCTTTTTTTTTGTTTTTTCATTAGTAAATTGAGTGGGATTATTTTATACATAAAATATTATTTCCATTATTTATGTTTGACATAGGAGAAGGCTCATAATAATATATAGGATTAAATTTCAATCATTTACTGATACTTAAGTGATTAATAAAATAATATTTATTTATAATTTAAAAATTTTATTATTTTTATTCATTATAATGTATGACCTTTAATTCCCTTCTTAGGAGTCTTGTTTACCCATGATTACAAAAACATGTTTTTTGTGCATGTGGTCACTTTTACTTTCTCATTCATAATTTATATAAAAGTTTAGTAAGAAAATATTCTCTAAGGATATTTGTTCAAAGTAACATCACATATTGTCCTAATTATCGAACCATAAATGTCCGGGAGATTGTTGGCACTTATTGGATAAATTAGTCATTATAAATTTATTCTACAAAGAAATAGAGCCATCATTCAATTATGTGACCCACAAAGCTTGAAGTGTGGGATTTAGTGATCATAATTGGATAATAATACATAATATAGAGGATTTAATTTATATTATAATTACTTTTATTATTATTTTTAATTTAAAATTCATATTCAAACCCTTAAATAGAGTACATCATATATAATTTATAATTATTTTAATGTGCATAAGAAGATATATATTCACTTCTATGTAGTGATCATTTTTAAAAACTATTAATATTTAGTCTTTTTTTAGTAACCTATTATAAGAAAATCGCCACTAATATGTTTTTTGTTTTTTAAATTAGTTAATTTATGGCTTCACACATTATTTAAAGATAATTTATTTATTTATTTATTTATTTTATTGACTCTATTAATTTTGGATGGATCATTTTAAATATGAACCCCTCAATGATAATAATAGTAAATTTTCACAAATAATTGTCTACTACGATAATATTTTTGATAGGATATTTGTAATGACTTTTAATCTCAAATAACTTCTCATTATATAAATAATAAGGTTTTTAACTATTAATATCAATGAAAAACTAAAAAACCCTATCGGGTATACCTGTGACTTTAAAAAATTTATTGTTACCTCAAATTACATTATCATCTAAACGTTCCCTAATTTTACAAATTTATTCTTTCTTAGAATTCATTTAAAATTAGATACCTAGTTTTAAGACCCATTCTTCACTTATGAATTGACTAGGCATATTTAAGACATCTACCCCATCAAATATAATTTCAATGATAATAGAATGAAATTATTCTTCTTTATAAGTACTTAATACTTTTTAGATGATTTCTTTTCATTTTAATGGATTGTATATATGGAAAAAGGTCAAGTGCCAACTATTTTTGGACTACCCTAACCCAAACCCAATTAGGTTTTACCCTACCAAAACCCAATTAACTCCTTTATTTTTTACTCTAATCAAAATCATATTTATTAATATATTCTAATTAAATACCCAAACCTATATAGTTTTTATTATTTTAAAATTTAAAATTTATTTTCATTATTATTCATGTGAAATATTTAAGGGTGGTGTCATAGAGGAAAACAAATGAAATGACCAGTAGAGGTAGAAACTCAAGGAAGATTCAGTTAATGAATCACTGCTGAATAAGAGATTATAATGCCCCAAGTTCTGCATTAAAAATACTATGTGGTACAAGAAAATAGAAATATATGTTTTTCACAATTGTTTTCCACCATTCAGTAGTGGAAAAGATGGATCGGGTGATCATCGAACAATGGAGATCTAGTACTCAGGGGAAATAACACATGCATGGGTGATGGGTCAGGCAGCCGTGGAAGAGGCCAACAATGACTGGGTCGATAGTGAGAGGTTACAATATTGAATTAGGGTAATCTGAAACCAAGGTAATAATTGTTGGATAAATCAAGTTGTGATGTCCACATATAAGGTGTGAATCAGTGTGTATAATTATTTGAATCCCCATGTACTCTCAAGAATAGTCATCAATTCTATATACAGATTGTCACTCATTCTAAAAAAATAGGCAGAACATATTTTTTAATTAGATTCACTTACATTAAGCCTAAATGCATATTCTTTTTTTTCTAGGTTATTATCCCACACATACTATCCATTTTCATTATCAAATGGAACTCAAGAAAGAGTAATACCTTGAACTTGTACAATTACTGGAACTAACCATTTACAATCTTGCACGGACATAACAACAAAACTCTTGAATAATGAAATTTTATGAGTGTATGTGCCTCCGAAAAACTCAATATGATGAACATATTTCACTTCCATTAATAGTAGTCACCTCTAGTTTTTCTCAGTGTTTCTTTTTTTATTTGATACAATACTATATCGATTCTTCTACTTAAAATTATTTTTATATATATCTATCTTAATTTATTATTATTTGTCTTCACAAAATATTATGTGAATATAATTTCTATAATCCTTATAAAAATACCATTTTTTTAGTCCGATATTTAACTCATGCACACTCATTAACCTTGAGATAAGGATTCATTCAAAATATTCCTCAAATTTTGGCAGAAGACTTGGATAACTTCCTTCATAGAATATTTAAATTATCATGTTCTTGTCCTTTATTCAAAATCTTTAGAAAATCCACAACATTCCATTAACATGATATTTATATGTAAGTATGGATTCACAAAAATGTGATATGTTAACTTAATCTATAGGGCAAAATAATCTAGGCACCAACTAATTCTTTTGTTTGTTCGTCCCCCTCGATCTCAGATGGGATCATGATCATGGTGTTAGATTCATAAAGATCATTACACAAGAATCATCTAGAAAAAATTCTTATTGTTTCTTCAAAATATAAATTCAATAATCTCAGTTCATTTACCCCTAAATAGGCATATATCTCCTTGGATCAACATTAAGTAGCATCAGAATATTCGGAATTACATTTATGTATCTTTGGATTACCTTGGATCACCTTTCTCCAGGTATATCATTACCTTTAAATGGATTTTAATAGTCATGGATCACTTTTATATAGGTATAAAATTACATTTATGTAGGTATTTAAATTTCCAAATAACATTTATATAGATCATTTATAGCTCAAATTAAGATTCAATAGCTTTTTATAATTCTAGATAGTATTTAAACAACCACTAGATTCATGTTTTACCTTCTAGAATGTTGCATATTACATATTCATAACCCATTAAATGCCTGAATTACCATTATGTAGCTCCTCGGTATTCGATATAACCATTAAACATTTTAACTCAATGGATAGACTATAAATATCAAGTGGTTGTATGATATATGTTGTTAGTGGAGTGACCATAAGGATCAACTATATGTCTTTATCGATCAATCATGTGTGCAATATTAATAGACAATGCCATCTGGATCAACTGTATTAACAAACTTCAGATTGACCACATGAAAAAAACTCTCATATCTACCACATGAAAAATAATTCATATTGACCATATTAGAAACATCAATTGGTCATGAATTCATCGAAAAAATGAAGCTATAGTCATCGGATCATCTACGTGTATAATTTACATCAACGGTGAAGAAAAATTTCACAAATAATTATATAATTTCTTCAATCAACTATAGGTCTTATAGAACACTCTCATGAGGCATAGAATAACTTTTATCATAATCCTATAGTTCTTAATCACCTGATATTTATTATTCCATGATAATTCCCACTTGTGTTGCTTCTAAAACTTCATGTTTCCCTTTATTGAAACTTCAACTAGCTCTTCTCCTTCTTTTGTAAACAATAGTTGAAAGTACTCTTAGCAATCAACACTAGTCTCTATCGTAAATAGAAGCTCAAAATTCCTCACATTTAACATGTATTTACAAAAACTTCAACACAATTATCAATAGTTTTCAACAATATGCATTTTTGGAATTGTTTTCAACACCTCAAACTTCTCTCCCTCTTATTAAAAATAAAACCAAAATTAATAATAATATGGGTTCAACTCAAAGACTTGAATGAAAATGAATCCAGAATTAGTAATCTCTATGTATATGTAAGATATATATTTATAGGAAGAAATAATTATTTAAACAACCATTAATATTTCGCATAATATCCCTCATATAATTTTTTAAACATCCTAATCATTTTATAGGGATAAAACATGTAATGAATTTTGTGGATTTAATTCATAAAAACTCAACACATACGTCAAAAAAATTCATAAATAAGGGGAACACTTTTCTTACCCTTAAAACAAAATCTCCCCATATATATTAAATAATAAGGTATTGAGTAGGAATCTAAAATAATAACATTCCTCAATGAGTGGGATTCGACTGGACTCTCTATTGCAGCTACAACTTCTCAAATTGTTTGGTTGTTAATGATTTTGTGAGAATATAATAAAATCAATCATTATATTTTTAAGATAACTTCCACATAATTTTATTTTAAGATATGACACCTAATATAAATTTTTTTCAACCTATAATGTTGAATAATATTTTTATATAGGTTTAAGTCACTCTGGTTATCATAACAAAAAACTAGAGAGTACTCATATTTAAAACTCATATAATTTATTTGCGTCTTGATCCACATCATATTTGTGGCTTCCAATTTAGTACACACATACCCAGATACATTTTACCAAAATGAATATATTTTTTGCTTCTTTTAGTGTCAGGAAACACAACTCCTCCCAATAAAAAACATTCAACTATATGTTTTCTTTTTATCATCAATAGCTTCAACCTAGTCAGCATCAGTGAAACCTCTTAGATTCAAATTATCCATTGCCTTATATTTCATACCATAATTTATTGTATTTAAGAGGTACCTCAAGATAATTTTCTCTATCAATAGATGTGATTCCTTGGGATTATATTAAAATTGGGCACAAAGAGTGATAGAAAATATAATATTAGGATTGGTGGCTATGATATATATAATACTTCCATTCATTATTTGGAACTACTTATCATTTTTTTGTTTCCCCCGCTTCATCCATAAGATTATTCCAACTTTAATTAGTGTAGACAGACCTCTGTAATCATGCATGTAAAACCTCTTCAATATGTCTATAACATATTTTCTTATGAAATAAATATATACTAAACAACATGGATAACCTGTAATCCCATGAAAAAACATCATTCTTTCATTTATAGACATCCCAAATCATTCATTAATGTTCTTTGGGATGTCCTCAAGTAAATTGCATTCATTGTTGTTAGAACTTATTTAATATATATACACTATCACAAAATGTGTGGTGGTTTGGATCTTCTTCTCATATAGATTTTTTTCTACCTATCATCTCTAAAATTTTGTGAGCCTTAGATACTCATAAAGATTAATATACCACTCTGTTGAAGTACTCTTTAGAATGTATATATATTTCCTCATATTACAACCCATTATATCATCTGAATCAAACAAAGAACCCTTATTTTGATTCCTATACTCTTCTTTATCAATTTCACCATTCAAAAAAGATGATGTAACATCCATTTAAAATATTTTTTTTGATTTTATGATCTATTATGGATAATAATATTATAATTGATTAAATTACTATCATTGTAGAAAATATTTTATCAAATTCAGCCCTTTAAATTTTGGAATATCATATATATACGAGTCTAATTTTTTTTCCAAAAACGTCACCATTCTCATCGAGTCTATTTATGATGATCTGTTTTCTCCTGTCAAATTCTTTTAAGTGGGACTAGGAACAATTTCTCAGGTTTCAGTCTTTCCAATTTGATCAAGCCCCCCATTTATATTCTATACTCACTCATTATGTTGAAAATCCTCCTCAATAGACATGATCTCATCTTGTGAATATAAAATAATGTAAATATTTGTTGTTATTTTTTTTTTGGTTTCACACCATGATTTTAATCACCAACTATATTTCAACAACAACTTGTTTTATTAGCCATGAATTTCCTCCTTTATTCTTATTCTCTTAATCTTATTCACTATTAATAAAAGAATTTTAATATTCAGTCTATGTCTACGTGTTCTCTATATATTTTCCAACTGCATCTGAAATGACAAGATCAAACCCAACTTCTATATTAATATTATTATTGGTTACTTTTTTGTTTTCAAGAACTACCACAAAATAACTATTAAAAAAATCCAATGCCATTGTTATAACACTTGTAGGGGATTCCATTTGGTGAATATCCTAAGAATATTCCATATTCGTCATTTCTATCATACATTCCTCCACTTTTTCCCTTATTTATATTCACAGATAGATTTAAAAACACCGTGAAAGATTTTGCATTTATTTCCATCCTGAACAATATATAATAGGGAGTCATATCTATGTTTGATCTTATTTGGAATCTATTCAGAATTACTCCTACTATTTTTATAGCATGATCCAAATTGTGCCTTGATGTATCATACAATTCTAGTGCGATTTCAACCAAATAAACTATAAATCAATTATTCCTCTCATCCACCCCATTTTACTAGGGAGTATATGAGCCCTGAAATCATGTCTTATGTCACTATTGTTTATATGAAGAAATTACTGAATGTTGGAATATTCACCTCCATTACCTAAACTCGAACTCTTTAATTTCAAACATTTTTTATTCTCTTCTAGTCTTTTGAAGCCTTTGAATATGTCTAAGGTCTTCGATTTTTGTGTCATAAACATTATGCATTCCATTCTTGTGAAATTGTCTATGAAAATAATGAAATTTCATTTTCCACTTTTTGACTTCATTGTAAAAGGACCACTCTATCAGGATGAATCAGATCAAGATGTTTTAATGTTGATATTCCACCTTCATTATGAGTTTAATCCACCATTTTTCACTTTTACATGTTTTAAAAATAGTTTTGATATCCACTTTCAATAGAGAAAAATTACTCACAACTATTTATTGAATTATCTTTTTCATGTTATTTTTTCCAAGGTGGTTAAGCTGTCTATGCCATAACATATTTTATATTATCATTGTTATGAAAATTTTTGTGTTTTCTTCTCTAAATAGGAACAAATTTCTAAAGTTCCTCAAAACCCTTTTAACCATAGACCCATATTTTATTTTTTTAATTGTGCAACCATTATTCCTAAAAATATTCTAACTTATAGCATCACATAGTTTTGATACACTTTACATGTTGTGGATTATTCCATAAATAAATATAACACTGTATATACTGATTTTATTTTTCCTGGTGTCAGTTGTTAAAACACAATTGATTTCTATGAGCTATCATTACTAAATGTCACAAAGCCTTCTAATTTCTCAACATTCATATGATTTTCTAGATCACCAATCATGTAATTGAGAATTTATTGGTCATGATCCAAGGATTCTATAATATATAGACTTAAAAAGAAACATCAACTACATTTTCATGTTCCCCAAATTGACCTTCATTATAATTGTTACAAAAAACTCTAACATATAGTCAATTGGGTTAGGATAAAAAACACATACATTGATGGTGTCCCCTTCTTGATCAAATCTTCAACATAATTCTTGTAGTATTTAAAATATATTTCTAATTTCCACATAATTATCAAGATGTTGAGACCTTTTTGAGTTTTTATCAATTTGTGTTGTCTCTCCCATGATTTCTTCTCTCTTTGAAGTCTAGTTGAAGATATATTATACCCATAGTTGTATGTTTTGTGACCAGACCTACCAAAACTCTAGTAGTAACCCTAACATATTTTTTTTATAAAAATTATGTTTCTTAACATGTTATTATCTACTTTTATTTTCATCTGTCATTCAATTAGATCTCTCAAATCACTTTTCTATGAATATTACTTGAACATTTTTGTCTGATGTCGACCAATTTTTGGAATTTTTTCTCTCCATATTTGATCATATTTGACCTTCTCCTCAGTACTATTGGTTAACTCATATTGTATCATATCATTGGAATTTTTAGTAAATGTAGTTCCACTTTCCAATTGATCTTCTATAGAATTCCCCCTTTCACATATTACATCATTTCTAGAGTAGATACATAATATAGGTTTCTTATAACATTCTCTTTATTTGCCAATGACTTTGTTCCTATTGCCTTTAATTTTCTAATATTTATTTTTGGAATTAGTATTTTGAAATCTCTATTTATAAATTTATTTATAACCTTAGACAATGCTTTAATTCATGTATTCAAAAACTTTGTCTTTTTTTCAATATCAATAATAAACATCTCAATATATTTAATAATATTTCATTTTTTAAATAGAATTTTATTTTTTCATTTCTGGTCCCCATTTATATTGGAGTTTTTCTTCTATTAGACTTCAAATACCTTTCAAACACATTTTTATCTTCATTTTCATGGTATTTCCATTAGAAATATCTCCCTCCTTCGATGCATACACACTGTTGTATTGATATACATCTTCTGATGGGTTCTCCTATTATTCATCTTTTTCATGAGAACTCTTGGTAGACAACATTATTAACTTCCTCATCACCACTATCTTTACTATGAGACACACCTTCTTCAATAAAAGTAATGTTCTTTCAGAAAGAACTAAGTGGAATATTATTATATTCTATTTGTTTGATAATATGATATATCTCTAGTGGTGGTTTTTCTGGAAGGTCCTTCATGTTCATTTTCCCTTTCAAATTTCATAATATAGTTAGCAAAAAAATGGTCAACCTTTCCACTATTAAATAATTTTAAAGTTATTTTGCTGTTATACTCACCTCTTGCACCTCTTGTGAAATTTATTTACATGAGATAAAGAGTTTCTTTATAATACTCCATCTTTCCTTCTTCATTTTGATAGTCCTTTTTTTCATCAATATTCATATCTCTGAGTACATTAAATATAATTTTATTTTCTTACTTTATGTTTATTTTAAATGTTGGAATTGTTATCATTTAGTAGTTACTAAGATTAATGTGGAGTTCTTTTATAGGGAAATTGTTAAGATCTCTATAACTTAGTGATAATATTTTACAATCAAATTTATTGGGAAAGATCCCCATTAATCTTTCATAACATTAGAGTGTTCAAGAGTTTTTATGAACCCTTTAAAAGTGATTATAATTATATTTAACTAGGTAAAAATATCATCAATGATTTCATCCTCCTACATTACAACACCTTTAGATTTCTTTCCACTAATTTTCATCCTTTTTTGTTCCACATTTTTGTTTCATTCCTAAATTTTTTGATTCTTTTTCCAAGTGAAATTCAATGTTCTACAGTCAATTAGCATTAATAGCTCATTTTCTGATAATAATGATAACAAATAATTCGTGGTATTCCAATTATTTTTTATGTTTCTTTTTTATTTTAAGGTTTATATTGAGGATTCATTTGTTACAATTAATCCATATTGAATGGAATCAAGTACATCAAGACTCAATGGACAAATGTAGGGTACCATTCTTCATTTCCATGAATGAAACCCATTTCCATGAATCATTGGATAACCTTTTTTGTTGAAAGTATTATGATCCATTATAGGTTCATTAGAGAAAAAAGCTAGTTAACCATTATGTGATACCAACTTTTGGGTCACTCGAGTGATGATTTACACTGATAGGGGGAGGTGAATCATTGTGTAAAATTATTTAAATCCAATTGTACACTCATTATTATTTTGAAATTATCTCTCGTACAACTGTTTTCACAAACCAATTACAGTCTCGCACCAACATAATTAACAAAACCTTTTACATAATAACCTTTAATGATTTTATGAGGCTTTACATGTATATTATATGATGACTATTTTATACTCTCTAAACAAAAATCTCTTCCTATTGTTCTCAATGTTTCTTCTTGTTCTCCAATAAAATCACATATCAGTTTTTCTTTTCAAATTATTTCTAAATTTATATGCCTTCATTTCAATAATTTATATTCATAGAGTATTGGGTGAAATTGTTTCCATAATCATTATGAAAATATCATTTAATTTGTTCAAACATTGACTCATTCAAACTCATAAACCATGATCCAAGGCTTATTTTTAAATTTCCTAAATTTTTAGCTGGCATCTCATCTTGTTTTCTTCCTAAAATATTTTAATTATAATAGTATAATCCTTTATTCAAAATATTCACAAAATATATAGCTTCAAATTCACAAGATATTTTCACATAAGACTCAAATTTTGTGACTATGATGTGGCGCCTTAATTTGGGATGTTCAACAATCATATAAAAAACTTCTTCCTCATCTTGGTCATTCTATTTGATCTCATCTAGGATCATAATCATCTGTTTGATCAATATATTAGATTCATTAAGATCATTTCCCAACCATCATCTAGAAAAATATCCTTTTATTTATTCAGAATATTAATTTAGGAGTCTCAGTGCTATTTACTATTATGTATCTCTACATTGTCTTGGATCACATTTACATTGCACCCAGATATTCAAAATTACCTTTACATGGCTTTATATTAGTTTTTAGCACCCTTTTTGTAGCTATATCATTACATTTATGTGGGTATTTCAATTATCAATTCACCTTTATGTAGAATTTTTCTATCCTATCTTACCATTATGTTACGTTGTATAATTCTAGAATATCTTTATATAGTCACAAAATTCATGTTTTTCAATTTTTTAGGCTTAATATTACCTATATATATCTCATGGAATTATAGGTTTTCTTTTACATACCTCCATCAATTTCAGTATGACACTTATGCATCTCAACTCAATGGATTGAGAATAAATTACAATTGGTTGTATGATATATGTGGTCATAAATGTGACCATGAGGATAAACTATGTTAGTTTCTAGATCAACTACATGTAGAAACTCAATTGAGAACACTATATGAATCGACCACATGAACAACCTCCAGATTGACTAAATGAGCAACTGTCAGACCAACCATGTGATAAATCTCCTAGATCAACCACATAGATAACCTCAATCACCTATTAATGGATCAATTTTATGAAGTGATGGTTAGTGGATCTACTTCATTTTCTCTATGGATTGGTCGGGTAGTGGAATTTCCAAAATAATTCTAAAATTTTGCAATAAACTTTAAGGATTTTATGACAATGTCAGGCTACTTAGAATCACATTAAGCATAATCTAATTGAATATAATCACCAGATATAGAAATATCCATGTTCAGTTCCACTTGGGTGGATTCTTCAACTTGAATTTATCCTTTCTTGAAACACCAACAATCTCTTCTCATCCTCATTATAAACTATAGTGGGAAGTGCTCCCAACTAGTATAACATATCCCTATCTTGAAGATTAAAACAAGAATAATCACAATTAACATGTGTTGAAAGCAAATAAAACACCATCCATAAATGGTTTAAATAAGTACATCTCACATAATCTTTACCATGCCACACACAAGGCATTATAAGCCACAACATGCCACTGTAACTTTAATTGTCTCCAACACATGCCACCTCGTCTTTTGGTCGTCCCACTGATGTATTATTGTGTGGTTATCACCAAAAATTTAAAATGAATACTAAAAAATTATAATATAATATAAATTTTCAAGTATATTGTACCTAATATCCAAAAATTACATAATTATAATCTGGTATGGGAATTAATACTTGAACCTCTTTTAAACCTTATTAAATGGTACCTGAACTATATTTAATCGAGTCAGATAAGATCAAGTCCCAAATTTTTAGTTACCCATTAATATCCCAAATATATTTCTTATATTGATATCATTTAATGTTTTTTATCTTTTATTGAGATCAACATCATTTATAATCATCTTTTATTTTTACCCATTTCTCTCTTCAACCCCTAATGTGTATACCTTCTCTGATTCTTCAACCAAATTTTAATCTTGAGGTCCCAAGACAATATAGTTTATTTTATTTATTCTAGGGTAGTATATTCTTAATCATATATCATGTTATCTCTTACGTATTTTATAAACTATCAAAAAAAGACAACAACTGACTAAAAATCTATATTATCATTGTTTAACATCAATTCATTAAATTTATAAATGTTATTATTGACTAAAAATTATATATCATATTTTGAAATCGTAGAACATAATATATTTATAGATCTTGACAACTAATGATTCAATATTGTAAAAATATCCTAATTTAATCCAAATAGAGGTAAAATTGTATTCTTTATCCACTCCCTATAAGATCTTATCTCCAAAAGAAACATAAGTAGATTATGTACTTTATCGAGGATAGATATGACAACATATCTAATTATGGTCATTACTCCATGGTTCATAGTAGTAATTATATTTGTAGTTTCAATAAAAGAACCAAGTGGATTCAGTTGTAATATTAGAGCAATATTTTTCATATCTCTAAGGTTAAAATAATTTATACACTAAAAATTATCAATCTAAAATTTGATATTAATACACAACATCAAATTGAGTGGTTTTGTTACCAATTATATGGTTTAAAAACAGAGATGAAAAATCCTTAAATGAAATAAATTATTTTATAAAATCATTATTATTTTTATATATTAAAAGAAAAAAATTAATTATAATAAAAATGAATTTGAACGGATAATGATTTAGGAATAGTTCTTAATTTGAAAAGAGAAAATAATTTTTTTAAAAATACAACATTTAAAAGTAGTGATCACATTTATTCTTACATTATTGTTAAGAACACCATGAAAAATAAAATTAATAAGAAAATAAAAACCTGAAAAAATTAAGAAAAGTATTTTAGAAAGACTAATTCAACCCAAAAAACTAATTAAAGGAGCGTGTATTCACCATTTTGACTCAAGGTGATGACTTTTTCTTTTGATGAAACCTTGGATTATTTTTTGTTGATTTTAAATGAGAAACATATTTGAGGATATATATAAATTTTTAAAGAAGTTGGATATACAATAATGAATGTGGTATTTTTATGGAGGGAATATCACAGGCTGTGATTTACACATATTGAAAAATGATATTGAGGAATTATTAGTATGAATATATATCAGGGAAAGAGTTTAGATCATATAAATTTCTATTTTGAAATGGATCAACTAATAATTCTATAGCATTTATGGTCCCAAATGACAACATGAGATCATTTTCATGTCATGTGTGCTTTAGAGGTTTCCAAAAATGATATAATTTTATCTCAACGCACATGTTAAATGAATACAGTGATGTGTTAAGATGAAAATGATGATATGTGGGGCATGATTAAATTGAAAAGTATGGGTCAAAAAACAAATGTTGTGTCATGGGGATTCAGGCAATTACATAAAGTCTGTGCAATATAAAACCTTAATCATAAAAGGTGTATTACAATCATACCACTACTGGAAATAATGGCATTTGCGACGGGTCATTTGCGTCGGGATCCCGTCTCTAAAAGGATTTTGCGATGGGGTCCCGTCGCAAATAGGCCGTCGCAGAAAACGGTGTCGCAACAACAATTATTTGCGACGGGCCCATCGCTAAAGGTATTATTTGCAACGGCGATTCTTCCCGTCGCAAATATTAGTCCGTATATTTGTGAAAACTTTTTGAAATTGTATTTGCGACAGGCCCATCGCAAATACGTTTAAAAAAATTAAAAATATTAATAAATTATTTTAATCAATATAATAATAATACTATTTACGACGGGCAAAGTATCCCGTCGCAAATACTATAAAAAATTAAAAAAATAAATTATTAATAAATTATTTTAATTAATATAATAATAATCCAATTATAATTCAAAAATAAAAAAATATTAATAAATGATTTTAATTAATATAATAATAGAATTATAATTCACAAACAAAAATAATAAATTATTTTAATTAATATAATAATAATAGAATTATAATTCAAAAATAAAAAATAATAGAATATTAATAAATAATTTGAATTAATATAATAATATTAGAATTATAATTCATAAATAAAAATATATTAATAAGTTTTTTAATTAATATAAAAATAATATAATTATTTTACATTCAAATATTAAAATAATTATAATATTACAAAAAAATATAATTAAATTATAATATTATAAAATTTTAATATATATATATAAGATTTAATATTATAAAATATAAATAATATTATTATTCATATTAATATTGTTATTTCAAAATATAATATTATTAATATTTTATAATGAGACAGAAACTACGAATAGAAAAAAAGATTCATATTTTGATTTAACAAACTTTATAACATAAAAACAAACTCCAATCTGAAGGAGGGGGGAGGGGGGGAGGGGAGGATCTGTAGATGCTGGTAGAGGAAAATCCATCCCTAAAGCATGAGTGAGTAGGCGCATGTACTTCATCTGCTCCTGATGCTGCTGCTACCACCGACTCATCTGCTCCTTGTACAGCTGCTGCTGGTGTCGACGCTCCTCCTCATGTTGCTGCTGCTGCTGACGCATCTACTCCTGCTCCTGTCGGAGACTCTCTACCAGTGCAGTCTGGGATCGCAACTTATCCTCATACTGTGTAGCAGAAGAAGATGCACAAGCTCCTCTTGAGCTGGACGCCGACATCGCAGCACTGCCATAATAATCTCCGGGAGTCAGTCGAGTGCTGATACCAACTACCCAGCCCTTCTCAAAGGCATACTGGGTGACCTGTATCCATACCGCCTCATCAAACTGATATTCAGTGGTCTGATCTGATGGCTCGACCTGACTCTCAGGCCGGGTCTGTGACGCTGCGGCCTCATATGACTCATGTAGTTGCAATTTAAAATTAAAATTGTGAATATATTATATGCAGTTAATTTTTAAACTTGAAAAAAAAATAATACTGACCACGATGTGACGCTGACGATCACCTCTAAGCTCCCCAGTAGCAGGATCACTATACATCCTCTGATATACGTCGTACTCTGTAATATCGGGGTGCTAGATAGCCTATAATAATAAAAAATAAACTGTTAATATTTATAGTTATATAAAATATTTATAAATAATGTATGTACCAGATCCTATCTATGAGTACTGAAAGTAGGACTCCCAGCTCGATGAGTCACCTCCTGTCTCCCCCGATTCTGTCTCCCCACTGATGATCTCCTCTGAAAGGCATCACTCAACCAGTGCACACATAATCCATCCCATACATGGGATGAAATGTACTCTGGTCGGTGTGCTCGACATGACTCGTCAAAAACTGACACTCCTGCTTTCTTCGTGGCAGCTTTTCTTAAATTGTGAAAAAACTGACGAAAGCGATAACGCATGGCCACCTCCCATGCCTCATGGATGGCGTCACGCATGGTATCCTCGATCAGATACCATAAACCCTACATATAAATAAAAATATCAATTTAGAAATGAAATAAATTTCAAAATAAAAATTATTTATTTACGTACGTTCCAACCAATGGTCGAACATGGCCTGCTGCACATCAATGGGAATCTGCTCCCATGGGGTCGAAGGCTGAGAGAAATAGTTGCGCAAAATAGCGATGCCCTGTCCGACTGCTATTTGTGGAAAACTATAAAAATAATAAACATTTATTATGTGAATAGATTAATGAAATATTAGTCAAATCCACAGGTTATCACACAGGTTATTACACCTCCATGTGCGTGGATCAAACCCAAGACGTGGACATCGCTCGGGGATGGGGTCAGGAATCATCAATCGTGCAAGACCGCGCCCCCTCCGCGTACTCCCTGGAGTGCCTGCAGGCTGAGGGTCATCTGCCAGCAACTCATCTGCATCGAAAAGCAGGTCAGCATTCGCTAACTCACGAAATATTTCGTCGTCCATCTGAAACAGAAAATGTTAATGTTGTTAGAAAATAATTGATAATTACTATTATATATACATATATATTAGTTATGATTGAATATAACTACCATGGAATTATATCGGTGTTCATCTTCATCATCATCTTCATATATGTCAATGTCATCTTCATATTCCTCCTCAACATCATCGATATCCATTCGAGTTCCAGTTGCTTCATCTCTTACCATTTCAAATTCATATGTGACATCATTAACATCATTGTCATCACTGACCCTTAAATGTGGGGTGTCGTCATCGATACTCAAGTCTCTTTGTAAAAAAATTGATTTTTAGTACTCTCTTGAAAAACTTCAATCCTTTTCACATCAGTGAAATCACATTCACTTTGACTAAACGGATTGTCTCGAATTTTGATTTTTATTGTACTCCACCGATCAGTCAACTCTATTGATGTAGCACAATACTTTGCGTAATAAACATGATGTGTCTGTTGAGCCAATATAAATGGTTCATTTACTGTGAGAACACTATTACATTTAATATCGATGATTCCATGATTTGGATGAACACAAACGCCTCTCTCTGTATCCAACCACCGACATTTGAACATGGTTATGTAATGTTGTGCAAGATAACAGAGTTCAATGATTTCATCAAGTATGCCATAAAAGTCAACTTCATTTTATCGATGATGAGATCCTCTCAAGCTAACTCCATTGTTCATTGTTTTTTTTTTGATTACCCATATGCATGTGTTTGAAATCGAAATCCATTCACCACATATGCATTATAAGTTTTAACAAGTTTGGAAGGTGGGTTACTCAATATACACAGCCATTTGTCAATTTTATCAGCATGACAAGACACCTGAAAATTTGTGAAATAATTATAAATATAGTAATCTATACATTGAATGAGTTTCTAAAAGATAAAGAAATTATGTTACCAGTTTTTGAAACCACTGAGAGAAAGTTTTCTATCGGTGTTCTTTGAGAGCAGCTGCTGTAATTTGTGGAATTTGTTTCTTGATATGATTATCATACAACCTATAAAAAAAAGTTATTTACTGTAACATAAATGATAGAATAAGTGACATAAACACTTATAGTACAACTGATGTCATCTCTTCATAGTTGCGCAGAACATACGTATGAGCTCTGTGATGTTCATCATCTGAAAGCCAGCGTTCATAAAATCCACCAAAACCAAGCACTGGCTGGTTGAAAACAGATAATTGATTGTATATTTCATCAATATTCCTCTCATTACATCCCATTCGGTTGTGTTTTGAAGGATACTCAGATTCAAAATAATGGGAGCAGAAAAAAGATATTTCCTCTTGAAAATAAGCTTCTGCAATAGATCCTTCAACAGATGCTTTGTTACGTAATTTTCTTTTCAATTTTTGCATGCATCTTTCAAATGGGTAAATCCATCGAAACTATACTAGACCTACACATTAGACTTCATATGGAAAATGTAACATCAATTGTTCCATTGAGTCGAAGAAAGACGGCGGAAATATTATTTCCAGTTTACATATAATTACAACAACATCTTCTTCAAGTTTGCATAGAGCATCATAATCTGATGTAGCCGCACAAATTTCCTGAAAAAAAATGAGACATGTCTGTTATGGAATCCCAAATCATAGAAATCAACAGACCTCTTAATCCAATGGGTAGAAGTCTTTCCATTATAACATGACAATAATGACTTTTTAATCCAGTAATATGACCATTTTTTACACATCTACCCAAATTGGTAGCACAACCATCTGGAAGTCTCAAATCTACAATCCACTGACAAAATAATAAACGGTTTTCTTTAGACAGTGTATAAGCTGCTTTTGGTTTCAGTAACCTTTCTGTTATGACATTCTCAAATAGTTCATGTTCCAGTTCTGACAAGTAAGTCCCAAATTTTGATCCAGCCTCTTACTTTCATAGTAATTTGCAGGCAAAACATTTCCTTCGGGTAACAGTGTTTTAAGCAAAGAAAATATCTGGTCAAAACAGGTGTTTGAAATTCTATTATTTGATTTGATAGCCATAAATTTTGCAACTACTTCTAATTTTCTCATCTTGCAGCCAGGATATAATGCATCCTCAGCAGACCTCAACAACTCATACAATTCAGACGGTGCAAACTCAGGATTTGAAGCTATATCAGCCGGAGTTTCTGTATGTTGAACATATGTACCTGCAACATCATATACTAAATCTTGAAACTGGGATGGATCAGGAATCATGTTGGTATCACCTAATCTGGAACTGTGTTCACTATGTTGATACCAAATAACATAATCTGGTTGAAAACCAAAACGCAAGAGATGTCCCCCCACTTTGTCAAATGTGTCAAACATTCTCAATGCACATTCTCTACAAGGGCATTTTATTTTGCCTTCTAAATCAAATTCTGGATTTTATGCCGCAAATGATAAAAAAAGTCTCCACAGCCTCTATATATACTAGATTTAAACCAGAACCATTTGGATTTCTACGTTGATTTATCCATATGCGGTCATCTAATAATAACTGTTGATGACCTCGTTGTTCCATATTTTTCTATAAAATATAAAAGGATTACTGGTTTTGAATAATTTGTTAGAAAAAACACTCAAGCAAAGATAATTGTAGAGTTTACATCAAACAAGACTGACACAAACTTTTTATTGACATAGACCTAAAAATTGACCCGTTAAGAATTGAATATGTTGAGAATAAAGCAAAACCTGTTACAAATATTGATAATTTTAATATTATATAAATTTTTTATTATTTTAATAATACTAATATTATTTTTTCATAAATATTAATTATATAATAATAACATTATTATATTATTAGTATATTTTATTATTAAAATTAAAATAATGTAATTTTCTATATTATATACAATTCTCCTTTCACCTGTGTGTTTAACATTCTGTCTCCACATGTAATATTTGCATTCACTTTCACCTCTCCATTGGTGAGTAGGTTGATAATTTTGAAAAAGAATGCAAATATTACATGTGGAGACAGAAAACACACAGATGAAAGGAGAATTGTATTTAATATAGAAAATTATATTATTTTAATATTAATAATAAAGTATAATAATAATGTAATAATGTTATTATTCCTATTTATTGGTAATTATTCCTAATTATTGGTAATTATTAGTAATTATTACTAATTATTGTTAATTATTACTAATTATTGGTAATTATTACTAATTATTGGTAATTATTGGTAATTATTACTAATTATTGGTAATTATTGGTAATTATTGGTAATTATTACTAATTATTGGTAATTATTTGTAATTATTACTAATATTGGTAATTATTTCTAATTATTACTAATTATTACTAATTATTGGTAATTATTACTAATTATTACTAATTATTGGTAATTAGTGATAATTATTACCAATTATTACTAATTATTGATAATTATTGGTAATTATTACTAATTATGGATAATTATTGGTAATTATTACTAATTATTGGTAATTATTACTAATTATTGGTAATTATTCCGAATTATGGGTAATTATTACTAATTATTACGAATTATTGGTAATTATTGGTAATTATTACTAATTGTTCCAAATTATTGGTAATTATTACTAATTATTACTATTTATTACTAATTATGGATAATTATTGGTAATTATTACTAATTATTGGTAATTATTCCGAATTATTGGTAATTATTACTAATTGTTACTAATTATTGGTAATTATTGGTAATTATTACAAATTATTCCGAATTATTATAATTATTACTAATTATTACTAATTATTGGTGATTATTGGCAATTATTACTAATTATTCCGAATTATTGGTAATTATTACTAATTATTACTATTTATTACTAATTATTGGTAATTATTACTAATTATTGGAAATTATTACTAATTATTGGTAATTATTGGTAATTATTGGTAATTATTACTAATTATTGGTAATCATTACGAATTATTACTAATTATTGGTAATTACTGATAATTATTGGTAATTATTGGTAATTATTACCAATTATTAGTAAATATTGGTAATTATTACCAATTAATGGTAATTATTGGTAATTATTTCTAATTAATGGTAATTATTGGTAATTATTTCTAATTATTTCTAATTATTGGTAATTATTACTAATTATTGGTAATTATTACTAATTATGGATAATTATTACTAATTATTACTAATTATGGATAATTATTACCAATTATTACTAATTATTTGTAATTATTGGTAATTATTACAAATTATTACTAATTATTGGTAATTATTGGTAATTATTACTAATTATTGGTAATTGTTGATAACTATTACTAATTCTTGGTAATTATTACTAATTATTCCTAATTATTGGTAATTATTACTAATTATTCCTAATTATTAGTAATTATTCCTAATTATTACTATTTATTACTACTTATTGGTAATTATTACTAATTATTGGAAATTATTACAAATTATTGGAAATTATTGGAAATTATTGGTAATTATTACTAATTATTGAAAATTATTGATAAATATTCATAATTATTACTAATTATTACTAATTATTACTAATTATTGGTAATTATTACTAATTATTGGAAATTATTGGTAATTATTACTAATTATTGCTAATTATTGGTAATTATTTATAATTATAAACAATTACTGATAATTATTACTAATTATTACTAAATATTGGTAATTATTGGTAATTTTTACTAATTATTACTAATTATTGATAATTATTACTAATTATTACTAATTATTGGTAATTATTATTAATTATTACTAATTATTGGTAATAATTGATAATTATTTCTAATTATTACGAATTATTGGTAATTATTACAAATTATGACTAACTATTGGTAATTAGTGAAAATTATTACCAATTATTACTAATTATTTATAATTTTTTGTAATTATTACTAATTATGGATAATTATTGTTAATTATTAATAATTATGGATAATTATTGGTAATTATTACTAATTATTGGCAATTATTACTAATTATTGGTAATTATTACTAATTATTGGTAATTATTACTAATTATTGGAAATTATTACTAATTATTGGAAATTATTACTAATTATTGAAAATTACTGCTAATTAATTGTAATTACAGCTAACTATTTTAAATTAATTAGTGTTTAATTGTCTCTAATTACTATTAATTATTAATACTTATTCATAATTATTTCTAATTAGAAATTAAAAAAATTCTAAAAATTTAAACTAAATAAATATAATAAATAAAATAAATATTAAATTAAAATTCAGATAAAAACCTTAAACATGATGTCAATATCGAGCCGCAGTAATTGTAGAACACCACCAACTGAATCCTCGAAGTCGGAAAAAAAAATTTACAATTGAAAGTCGTAAAAAACTCAGAGTGAAAAAATTGGAACGGTTGAGAGTTGAGAGTAAGGAAATTGTAATGGTTGGCAGTATTTATAGGTTGGATTAATTGTGACGGGGCCCGTCGCAAATAACCCTAACCACATTTAATTATTGGCGGCATTAAAACGGTTATTTACGACGGGCCCCGTCGCAAATACCCCCTGCCAACGGGGTATTTGCGACGGGCCTGCAGGCCCGTCGCAAATAGTCTTTAACCGTCGCCAGTTATTTGCGACGGGGATAGAAGTCACTCGCAAATAACCCTGACCGCATTTAATTATGGGTGGCATTAAAATGATTATTTGCGACGGGGCCCGTCGCAAATAGTCTTTAACCGCCGCCGGTTAGTTGCGACGGGGATAGAACCCCGTCGCAAATAAACTTCGCGCTGTTTGGCGCGCATTTCGCGCCAAAACATTTGCGACGGGTAAAAAACCCTGTCGCAAATAACGAGGTATTTGCGACGGGAATAGTTGTCCGTCGCAAATACCCCATCACTATTAACCATTTTTTCCGTAGTGTACAAACTCTAAAGAAAAAATCATCTGGGGAGTCGACCCCATGATTGGCACCCCACACCCCAACCCCCCTTCCACACGAGATTCATGTGGGGGGCCAAAATGTGGTGCAATCTAATTTAGACATTGATATGAATTAACTTAACCTGCAACACAAAACATGTCAAATATAAAATGGAATATCTCCATACACTATTACAAGATATTTTTGTTTATGTTATGATTTTCTAGTGTGGATTTCAATTTTAACATGGAGAATATTGGTAGTGATAGTGGTTATTTAAAGACATGAAAAGTATTGTGAATAGTAAAATCAGTATAATGTTAGAAGAATTTCTATCAAAAGAATTTATGGAAACATTGTTTTTGGGGTCTGTGTCTGATATTGGAAAAAAACCATTACAGTGAACGATAGAGAGGGGAGGTAGTTGGATGGAACATGTGGAAAGGAAATAGGGTGATCCAGGGTAGTAATGTCTTTTCTTGTAAATAATTGTTAGAGATATTAGTATTAGGTGAGAGAATAATAAATATTGGTTGAGGTTTTTTTAACAGTCGGAATGTCTGTTATTAAAATATAGGTTCCATTAACATGCATGGTATATGAAAAATGGCTCGGGGACTCGACCGCATGACTGGCCCCCCATACCCCAACCCCCCTGCCATGTGATTGGGAATCATCTTGGTGGTTATGGACGCCTTGGCCTTAGCTTGGGGGGAAAGACAAGAGAGAGACTTCATCATTATATCCATATCCATTCTTCATTTATTTCACTTCTTCATTTCATTAACTTCTTATTCTATTACTACTATAATTCATTCACTTCCAATTAAAACCCACTTCAATACCACATTCTAGTAACAATTGGTGCTTTTATTGATAAATTTCATAGTGTTTTTGGATCTTGGTGAGTGCCGCTTATAATTGAGATGGGATTGGTTTCGATTGAGATGGCTCTGAAACGATTGTTTTATGTTCAATAATGGATATACAAAAAAATAATTGAATCGCTACACTAGGCAGCATAGGGAATGTTCTAGGACGGGCACATACTAGATTTTCAGATGAATTTTCAAAACCTATCTCGTCATATAAATAAGAAAATGGAAAGGTTTATATAGTCCTTGGTTCAACAAGAGGAACCATAAAAAAAGAATGTATTCAATGAGCTGCAAGATCTAATAACAGTACGATTAGAGTAGGTCGAGAATGGAATGAATCAAATGGAGTTGAATCTTTTTCATTTTGATGAAAAATGTACTAAACCGAGATCTAGTACATTTTAGCACAATTTTTAAAGTGAATAACATAGTTTGAAATCATTTTTTGAGGAAGTATTTCCAAACCTAACATGGATAGATGAATCCATGTTAAAGCCTCAAGAATTGATGTAGTACAAGCAGTTACAAATACACATGTTGAATTAATTCCTTGATCTTCAACCACCTTCTTGTTGTTCATTTACACTATTTGTGGAAGTGACTTGAAAATGAATTTTGATACTCAGGGAGGCAGTGAGAACCAGTGTAGAGAAAACAATACAGTAATGTGATGTTGACTCACAAAAACAGAAAAAAATTCAAGACACCCGATAAATGACACTGTCTTGTATAGTCGACCAACATTGTTTTTAGCACAGGAAAACACATAAAAAAGATTCACTGAATACTTCCATATATAATATCATAGTGTATTTCATATCAAAAACTTTGATTTTACTTTTTATAGAGACTTAATGGAGTTATAGATTATGATTTATGTCCATTCATAGTTCAACTGGAAAACTGGTTCGTAGAGCTCCATCAGTGGTCGCACAAACGTATGTGCTCCGTAGCATCCATTTTCTGCATGGTACAACTGGGATCATAGTGGTTCACTGATCTCTCCACTATAAAAATATCTCCTCCGCACATTACTTTTTCTTCATGGAGCACCCCATCATGAATGTATCTTCACTGCCCATAACTATTCCTTCGTAATCCAATCATGAACCCATGACCTTTACGGTGTCACATTTTTCTTCATAGCACTTGATCGCTCTCTTTGGAGAGCCTCACAGACCTCCTTTTCCTATAATTATCGGGCTCACCACCCTTATAAGAATGAAGATTGTGCCCTTTCTGGGGTCGATCTCCCATATCACAGTACTCAAGAGCACCATGAAGGGATTCCCTCCGTGAAGTGCTCCTCCCTTCATGAAGTAGGGATCCCCTTTGTGTTTCTCGAGGCTCAGCCAAGCATTAATCCATAATGGAGAACTCTCCGAATTATGGGCCTTATTCTATGGAAATTTCATGCTCCATGGGAACCTTTCCTTCATAAATATCCTTTTCAAGACGCTGATCTCCGTGAAGCCCCATCCTTTGCGAGACCCTAAGATCTAGAAACCCCTTTCCTTCACGAAGCCCTATCTTTTGTGAAGCTCCCACCTTTACGGCCACTGTTACATAATGTGAGGGATGATCCGCCATTCCCATAATCGGGATTAGTTTTAGGTTGTGGTCCTAGAACTTCATTACAGTCCCTTCACTACCATCACTAACCCCCATGAAAAATGGTGAGTCACACTGAGAACTTTCCAGTTCAATTCGTTGACATTTTACCTTGCGTACACACCTTACACATATATAATACCATGATTTGAGATACACTTGTACACTCAATGAAACACTTTAAGACAACATATTCCCATTGTTCACATTCCCATTTTGTTATTTTATATTCTCATCATCTATTCCCGAAGTAACGTGAGTTGAACCATTCCTCATGGAACTCCTCTAAACCTCGTCACCTAGTTCCATCACTGGGTTAATCTAGAAAATGCATATCTTGTTTAAGTCCCAACACCAGCCATTTCTAGGTACATTATGCATAATATTACTCACTACATGACTATAAACAGTAGTACATCCTATATGACAAACATAGGATGTCTCTTATTCCAATCAAGAAATGCCTTATGCGCCAAGAATAAGATACTAACAGTATTCACTACATGACCCTAAACTGTCACATACCCTATCATTCAAAAATAGGATTCCTTATGAATCATGTATAAGAAGAATCATCATGATATGAGTAGAACACAACCACCATGGGCCTCCTATTAAGGTTTAATCCCGAAACCATACTCCTCAACCCATCAGTAAGTCAAGATGTCCTCATGAACCAACATGAGAAATGCATAACGGAAAGATGATAGCATAATCCCCACACACCTCATCCATTAAGATGTTGTTAAACTGAATCTATACCCATTTCAATGAACATGGGATTCCCTCATGACTAGACTTGATGAGGATATCCTAGGAAGGTTCCATGTGTAATCCCCATCCAGCATTATTGTTTCTAAGCAGCACTCAGTCAACTTTTATACATAATCTCTATACACTGTTTCCTCTCCATAGTGGATCCTGTGTAGCTTCAATGAATAATCCCCATCCACCATTACTACTCATTATTAGCACTCAAGTAGCTTCCATGTACAATCCCCATCTATCATTTTCACTGCATAACGACACCATGGAAGCATCAACACATAAGCCTCATCCATCATTGCCACTCCTTATTGGCATACATTCTACATCAATGCTTAATCCCCATCCATCTTTTCCACTCCTTAGAGGCACCAAAGAAACATCCACAAATAATCCTCATTCACCTTTGTCGCTCTTTAGTGGAACCTAGGAATCTCCTATGTTTAATACCCAATCCTTTCTAAACTATGTAGGATTTGATTCATGTCATCTACACTAGGTACGTAGGATGCCTCTTTGAGGTTCAATAACAACTAATAGTAAACATTTATGCCCCCTCATAGGGGTAAACTATCCCCAATCCACCTCCATTAGTGTCTAGATCATCCATCATTGTGCGACATCACACATTTATGGGACACACCACCCTAAGTCTTCTCTATAGGGTTTTATTACCCAACGATTGGTTAACATTGGTGCTCCCTTCATGGGATGTATCTTTTCATGTGAAATATTATCTTTGTGGGAAACCCCCCTGTATCCAACTCTATAGGCTTTCATCATCCTTCTAATATCATTCAACATACACCCTGATTTTCCCTTGGCCTCCACGTCAAGGTAGGATCTCAACACTCATCCACTCCATCTACTGAACTATAAATACTTTGATCTCTGGCATCTTGAAAGGGTGAATATGAAGCCTCTTTGAGGTTGAAGACCATCATCCATTAGTCTCGACCACTTCACATTGGTTCACCCTCATCCTCCATGTCTTGAAATTATATTCTCAAACTAAGTGAGTTTTGATTTATGCCTTCTAAACAAGGTACGTAGGATGCCTCCATGAGGTTCAACCCAACCAATGGTATGATTTAGTTCTCTCTCCTAAGGATTCAGACTCCTGATTTGACATCATCCCTACATGGGACACATCTTCTAGATCCTCCTCCATTAGGTATTTTGATCCATCTAGGTATTAAATGATGCATAAGCCCTGCACACTTCACCATATTCCCCGAACCAAGAGTATCCCTATTGTGATAGGCTTATAAACATGTATAATCCCCATCACGTATATGAGTAGTTTTCATTTGTGTACACATCGATTCATCATTCCATACTGAGCTATGC
The DNA here is from genome assembly GCA_963277665.1 of Viscum album. NCBI lineage: Eukaryota > Viridiplantae > Streptophyta > Magnoliopsida > Santalales > Viscaceae > Viscum > Viscum album. Next base: position 162,755,889 of record OY728165.1, on the reverse strand, counting down.
GTACATTTATTACCTTCCATGGGGACATGTAGGAAGGATCCCTGAGGGTCAAGCCCGTTACTCATGCCCCATCTTTGTCTCCCCTTAGGCCCTCTTTCTTGGGGATGATTGTGCCTCAACCCTAGGTACCCTTTCCTTTAGGTAACATCAATTTTTCTATTATCACAAGCCAGATCCTTAGGTCACTCATTACCCAACTCCAGAACTAAGTTGACATTGATTCCATGCCACGAGGATACATAAGAAACCTCCCAGAGGTTTAAGACCAACAAATTCATCTTCACATCAGTTTCTCCCCATTCATCTCATATATTTCATCAAAAAATTCTTAATCCATCCCGATTTCTACTGAGGAAACTACTTCCCGGTGAGATCATGTCATCCACCTGGGTCGTCTCGGTGTGTTAGACTCATTCATCTATATGATTCATACTTATAACAACACCTAGGCCGTCTCAGTTCACAATAACCAAATCACCCCTTCGAACAACATGGTTTTTGATTGTTATCTTCTATATAGGTTATGTAATAATCCTCCCTAGGGTTCAATACCACCCAATGGTAATCCTTGGTGTCCCCCTATGCGGGGCCCATCATCCCTGATCCACCCATTAGGGTGTCCATATCAATTCTAATTTGTTACTGCAAGATGTTATACTCACAATATACATAATGTTAAACAAGATATGCCTATGGAAAACTTAATAAGGTATGCCTTTGGCATAACCGTCTCTGTTAGATGTTAAACCTACGACATACCTTGTGTTAAGCATAAGATTCTAAGGAAAACCTTGGACACATTCTTCTAGAATAAGATACCCCGTGATCAACATTGGATGCCTCATGTTATTTGAGCTTCAGAATCCCTTCTATGAGGAAGAATAAAGGTGTTCCAATTTTCAAGAATCCATAGATTCCCCGAAATGCTCAATGTCACCATCTACTCCAACTTAATTTTGCTGCCCTGTTAAGACCCATTGGAATTTCCTTACAAAATTGGAATAATTAACTAGAATCTTCATTGATATGGCACCTAGAATGAGATTCACGAATCACAACTAAAATCTATGGGGGAGACTTGGACTAGGAGACAAGTTCTAAGGATGAATCCAGGTATGGATGAACTGGCAACCCATTATCCTGTTTCTATCAAAGAGAAAACATCACTAAAGAAGTTATTGATGTCCCTAATATTTATAATGCGAGAACACAAGGTAATAATAATCACATTTCTATCAACGAAGCGCATAACAGTGGATGGTTTTAGAAATATTTTTTTCTTTTTATAGGGACAGTAGAAAGCTTTTTTTTGTAGAATGTTCCACATATGGTGATAAAGGAATAGAAAAACTTTGTTGATTCAACTATCATGGGAGAGGCCAATAATTGTCTAGTTCTCCTCTCTATAGGAAATCAAGATGAGGGAGAACCACCACATTCGAATGAGTTTCATCATATTCTTGATATTAATTATATGTAATAAATGTCGACTATTGTTGTGTCTCTTAACCTCTCCCTGAGAGATGATCTAGAAAAGAAGTATATAATTCAAAATGATTAGAATTTTTTATCTTCAAATGGAAATTCATGACAAGGGGAGGGGGACTATATTATTATTTTTCTATAGTTCTTATTTCACTATACCAAATGGAGCATCAGCACAGGTTGAAATTGAATTGAGGAAGGTACTTCTTTCACTAAATATATAAGGTTCCAAACTTGGTGTTATTAAAGGCCAAACTCAAACATTTTCAGAAGATAAAACTGATATTGATTTAGAATCTATAACTATAAGAAATCGGACTGCAAGATATTTAGTTGAAGAATATTTAATTGTTCTTATAGGTGAGAGTGTTCCTAAAAATTAAAATATGGTTCTATTAGAAAACAACACTGAATAACACCTTCCTCTCAAAGGGAATATTTTTCAAATTTATAAATTATCACACAATGCTTCTTTATTTCGGGTTGCCTTTCATGACTATTATTCCAACTTTAGGTAGTCATCTTCGAGATAAAATGAAGAATTTGATTTTCACTTTTTTTTATTTTGGTTAATTAATTAAGACGATATATCATGGTATGAATTCTAGAAAAGAACATGCCTATTTCAAAATTATAGCAACGAACTTGCTAATTTCAATAATGATGCCTTCTTTCTTAACTCTTTATCTAAAATGTAAACAAGCATATTGGAAGGGATAAAAGTTGGATAACTAATGTTCAGGACTGAAGGTAGCCTATAGTTTAATCTATAAGGGATGAAAACACATACCAAAAAAACTATAGAATGAAATTTGAGAAAAAATGCATGCATAAGATTTAAAATCGAAATGTCTCTTAAAGCTCAGTTTCATATTGAGTAAAATTAGTTTTCAGAGAGTGGAAATGACATGAATATGGGTAATGGGATCCTTATGGTTTGGAATTCTAATGAAACATGGATAATTTTTCACATGGGAGTAATTCAAAGTGGTGCGATTGGATGAAACATATTGGAAATAAAGAGGAGGATTGTTTACCTCAGTAATAGTTAATATATTTTTCTATAAATTGTTATTAGAGTTATTATAAGTAAGAAAGAAAAAAAAATAAATAGGGGTAGGGTTTATTACCCATGATAATGATTACCGATATGATGGTAGCACATGGTGATATCAAGACGGTATTAGGTTTTGTGGAGAATGAAAATCGTGGAACAAAATTCCCCCTAATACCAAAGAAGGACCATATATAGTTCTATGAAGATTGATGTTCATAGAACTGTCCATGGTCCTTCTTTGTCATTAGGGGGAATTTTTTTCCCACAATGTTTTTTCACCTAAAGAGAAAAGGTGTCATTTGAAATAAAGAGGTTGATAGTGCAGATGTGGTGACTTTTCTTAAAATAGAGTCAAGTTCATGTATTGGGAAAATATAAAAAATAGTTTCATGTCTTGGATAGTGGAAACTTGATTGAAGGAAGAATTTAGTAGGTTGGTGGGATACATTGAGGAAAACTTTTATTTCTATTGCTAGACACATGAAGAAAAAAATAAACAAAATGTGAAGGCATTAATTATATTGTAGATGGGTCTCACATAGAGAGAAGAAACACATACTTATTATTCAAGTACATATAGAGATTTCTAGAACATAGGAAAGTAGTGTGAAGAAATTTGAAATCTAAAAAAAAGTAAATAGTGTAGGACTAAAATGAAGATCACAACATACATACTAGTGGAGAAGTTATAGAAGACCGTATTAGTTACAATGGAAAAGTGATTCATGTTTATACTCATTTGAAAACGATGACATATATTCCATTTATATTCAATTTAATGTGTGTATATGTGTCACGGTGATTCCTTTTTTACAAGTGGGATCTCCCACAATAGTGGTGAACCAAAAATAATGAAAGAGTAATAAGAATTATGTGGTCTATCTTTGATTTGTGGATGTGATATTATATGAATTCCATAATGATAAAACCTTTATGATCTATGAATACACAACCACTGGATATCCCCTCATTCATCCATGAGCTGTCATATTTTAATTTTAACTCAAACTATAGATGATTACATCACACCTACGCTCCTCATCATGTCTTCCACTAAGAAAAGTGATGTGGAAAACTTTTTCCCAAAGCATACCATAGGCCACTGCATGACCTAAACAGAATATTTCTCTCTAAAAATAGATATTGTATGGTCCATAATAACTTATAATGTAATATTATTATAATCAAATGAATCACCATTACTAGATACACATAGAACCCAACACCAATTCCAAAATATTTTTTATTAATATGTCTATGGTGAATAGGGACTCTCAAGAAATCGAAATGAATCCTTTTCTTCCTGAAGCCCTACCACCACCCTATATTAGAGACACAAGAAATGGAATTTCTTAGGCACAAAAAAGTTGCATTGGGATTCAATAGAACTTTATCAACCTTCATGACCATACATTTGAATACAGTCTTTAAATTATTTCATCAAAATTTGTTTTCTATTAAAAAATTAATTTCATTGTAAAACAGGAGACATGTGATACCAGGATAGCCGAATTCGCCTCTATACTTTTAAATAATTCCATATTCCATAATAAAATTTATATTCTTGGATAAATCACCACAATAATGAAAATAGAAGGATAAATAGAATCTCTTTGTCTTAATCCCTCCTTATTGGAATCCCAAATGAATGCAGTACAGACCTATGGGTTATGGTTGGTTGGTGTATAGACCATATCCCATATTAGAGACTAGATGGTGTTGATAATCATATATAAGCCTTAGCAATCCCCCATCCCACCATAAGGACTTTTCAGAATAGGGTTATAAGTGAGCCACCCTGGTGGGTAGTGAGCCATACTGAAGAACAAACCCATGAGGTAGTGAACCCAAGAGGAAAATAATGGGATGTATAGTCTTGTAGTCCCGATATAATTCCTACAAAAATTTGGATTAGAGCCGGGTAGGGAAGCCTCTAATCATAGAGAAATCATTGGAGGAGATATTGTTTTAATACCAAATGAATTCAGTGTACCCCAATGGGTAAAGGTTCTTGGGTGTAGGGACTCTATCCTACATCAGAGATTATAGGGTGATGGGAATCATATATAATACCAAATAATTCCCCATCCCATCACAAGGACTTTTCAAAAGAGGGTTGGTAGTGAGCCACCCTCATGGGCAGTGAGACCTAAGGAAGAAAAATAATATGAGGTAGTGAACCAAAGAAGACAATATTGTGATGTAGGGTCCTACAATCCTGATGTAATCCATTAAAAATTTGTATCAGAGCTGGGTAGTAAATCCTATGATCATAGGGAAAGCACTTAGGGAGATATTGTTAGAATACAGAATGAACACAATGAAACCCTATAGGTTATGTTTGTTGGGTGCATGGACCCTAACCCACAGCTGAGACTGTAGTGAATTGAGAATCATATATAATCCCTCGTCATCCCCCCTCCCATAAAAAGGCTTCAGTAGGGCTCACTGCCCACCGGGGTGGCTCACTGTCAACTCTATTCTGAAAAATCCTTATGATGTTATGGGGATGACTGGGGATTATATACGATTCATAGATCCCTCCATTCTTTGATGTGGGACAAGGTAACCTCACCCAGTAACCTTAACCCATAGGGATAAACTGTGTTCATTTGGGTTTACAACACCCCTTAGATTTAAAGAAACCACGATTTGGTCTCATAATAAAAATCCAAAACCTTAGAGATGAAATGCATCTGAATAACAGATCATGGTAATCTTTTGAGATTCAACACTAACATATAACATTAAAAATGTACCCCAACTCAATTATTCCATAATGTTTTTTATTATCCACTTTCAAAATGAATTTTCCTCCATAAATAATATTATTGAAGTATATTAACATCTCCTATAAAAGAACAATATCTCATTGGATTCTACTTCCATCAAATCCATATTTTTAATTTTAGATAATATCAAGAAGTAACATAAAAAAAATTACATTTAAAACATTATATATTTTCTTTTTTATAAATTTTACACAAAATAATGGGAAAAAGGATTTGGAAACTATAGTGGTGATTTTGTTTTGGAAGAAAAATGACTGAAGTACCAGGAAGAGATATTGGTAGAGAATGTACTTTGACGAAATCCTAAACCACAACTACTATATCCTTTTTAATAATATCCCATGAAACCTCATTGAAAGAACTAGGATATCCATCCACCCATGTATACTGTCAACTCAATGATTATTAGTATTATTATAAATATCTTCCTTATAAGATAGATTTCTTATCTTCTCATCATGCATGTTGTCAATAAAAATTATAATTAGGTTATAGAGTTCCCTCAATATCAGTTTTTAAAGGAGAATAATACATAATCCCCTACTATTGAAGCATTAATGAGAAATATTTTAGTACCAGAAGACCTATAAAAATCATTTCTTTAGAGAATGACCCATATTCCAAATGAAGATTCTCTAATCTAGATCCTTTTCATTCATTAATACTAGCATGAAAATATATTTTATTTCTCTACCGTTCTTCAAAACACAAATCTCCTAATTATTCCCTAGCCTATGTTTCTTATTCCCTCTATAAATTTGATAAATTTTTCTACTTGATCGATGATAGGGAAGAAATTTATTCATCCCTGTAGGATCTAAATAGTGATGTAGATGCTCAATATACAAGTGGGGGTGAATTATACACTTTAATAATGTTCCTTAGACAAGGAAAAAACTAAGTTTAACAAAGTTAAACTAAGAAAATTCAAAACACCTCTAATCACCAACTAAAAAAATAGAACCAAAGATTAAAATATGAGATTATACCTTAAAGCGTATAGAATCTAAAATAATTAGAGTACAAGTGTAAGAAAATATAAGAAGGTTATACTTTCCTTAAAATACAAGAGTGCAGCGGAAAAACAAGTAGTAAAACTACAAGTGAAAAGATATAAGTCTTTTAACCTAAAGATAAGGGTATCCAACAACCTTGGATAAAGGTCCCATGATTTATACTTTCAAGCAAGTCTTTCTTACCCACACCAGGGTAAGACCTTGATACAAAGATCGGAATATCTGTCTTGATATCCCCGCATGCCCTCAACTTCAAGGTAGTTGGAACCTCTATCTTCCTTAGCAAGGAAGCCCCCAAACTTCAAGGTAGTCGAAACCTCTGTCTTCCTATCCCCAGAAGTCCTCAAATGTAATCACAAACATTCAGAGTCTCATGAAGCAATTTGAACGATCAGTTCAGCACGCACAAGGCATGAAAAGCTTCACTCTCTAGAAATCACCTTAACAATGTGTGGTCTCTAGATCAATAAACTTTCTGTTGAGCTCTTTCAAATGAGATCCTATTTATAGGAAAATTTCCAACAGTCATCTCCCTCCTCCAACGGTCATATTTCTGAGGGACCTGTTTATGTGTAACTCAACCAACGATTAATTAGAAATAGAATGGATGACATCGTTTAATAATAAATCATGTATAACTGAATGCACAACATCATTTTGAAATGGATCATATGTAAGTAAAATCCATACAAAATTTCGGAGTAAGAAAATTAAACGTTCGGAGTCTAACCAAAATGAAATTAGGAGTCTATGTTTATAAATGTTCGGATTCTGTTTTATAGGAATTTGGAGTCTGGTTTCACTAGAGATTGGAATCTGAACTTGTAGATTTCGAAGTCGAACTAGTAAAACTTCAGAGTCAAACTTCATAAGAGTTCAGAGTCGATCTCATGAAAGTTCGGAGTCGAAATTCATAAGAGTTCGAAGTCAAACTCATGAATGTTCGAAGTCAAACTTCATAGGAGTTCGGAGTCGAACTCATGAATGTTCGGAGTCGAACTTCATACGTGTTCGGAGTCAAAATCATGAAAGTTCAGAGTCAAACTTCATCAGAGTTCGGAGTCAAACTCATGAAAGTTTGGAATCGAACATCATAAGAGTTCAGAGTCAAACTCATGAAAGTTCAGAGTCTAGAATTCGGATTGGAACTTTATTAAAGATTACATCCAGAATTCGGATCCTAAAAATAGAATGCTCCAAATCTTGACATTATATGACTTCTGGGATTTTGAGAATGAATCATGTTTTTGTACCTAAGAAAAATATTGATATGTATAAGAAAATCTAGGTTAGGGTAAATTTCCTTAAAGAAGTAAATTTTACATATGGAGGTAAAATTTATATTTTCATAAGTATAAGGTTTTTGTGATTTTAAAAACAAGAAGGAATGGAAGAGTCATAAGGAAAACCTTATTGACTGAATAATCTCCCCCTTTTTGGAAAGCACAAACATCCTTACGAAAAAAATATAAGGACTTTGAAAAATTTCATTAGACTTTGAAATTAAAACTTATCTCCCTTTTTTCATGGATGAAAGTGGATACAACTAACTCCCCCTTAGGTATTGAAACACTAAGTATTGTATTCTAAATTGCCGGAGTGGAGTTTTCATTATTGTAGAAATGAAAAACTTCGTAGAGAGAAACTCCCCATTTCTTTAAGGATATTTCACTTAGAAATTTTTCTTTCTCCTCCTTAGGAGTAGTTCTTTTTCCTTCTCCCTCTTTGTGATTTTAAAGAAGAATTGAAGGGAATGGAAAAGAAAATATGGTACCTGAAACATTATTATATAAAAAGATACATCCAACCAAATAACATTTCATTAGAGTTGGGAAAATTTTACAAATAAAGACAATTACAATAAAAGAATCGAAGTGAGTTCATTTGTCTTCATTTTCCTTTGGGATGAGCTTCTTTAAAAAGGTATTGAGTTTATTCAAGTCTTTTAGGTCTTCCTTAACTTTCCTCTTCATGACTTTTAGCTTTTCTTCTTGGACTTTTAATGCTTCTTCCTGAGCCTCCATGGCTTCTCTCTGCAACTTTATTATTTCATCTTGCATTTACAACTTCTCCTTAAACTCAATCCGGAAATCTATTTCACTTTTCCAATTCTGAGATACTGAGTTAGGCTTCCCATTAAGGTCCCTGACCTGTTGATTATGAGAATTATGCTCATCAATCAGCTCATCCTGAAGATTTTTAATCTTTTTATCCTCGGTGTCAAAGGCATTTTGAACTTCACTCTGAAAATTATCAAACTGAACTATGTCTTCATCAACTCATTTAGACCACTTTGTTACCTTACTATAGGACTTTCTATCCACATCATAATCGATATGAAAAATTTTTTGTTCAGCTTTGATCTTCACAAACTTATCCATGACCATGGATAAGGAATCAGATTTATGATTCATACATTGTTTTAGAATCTGGCATCTAGAATCTATAGTTGAAAAAATCAGAATGGTGTCCACAAACTTCTTCAAATATTGAACCACAAAATCATTCCCATGAGATGATGATTCCGAATCAGATAAATCTCTTTGAGATTTCTTTTCTTCAATTTTCACCAGTTTTCTCTTAGAAGAACCACCAACCTCCTTCTTCCTGAAGACTTATTTTGTTTGAGTATCCATGAGATCTTTCTTTCCATTATCAGACTTCGTAATTGGTTACTTATTAGGGGATAATTCCTCAAATTTAGAAACTTGAATAATCTGGTCTTTATCTACTTTCTTTTTTTCTTGTCCTTCCTCAAAAAAATTCGTCTCATAAAATTCTTCCTCATCATACAAGTCATTTTCTTTTTCTTCTTCTTGCCATTTATTATCATCATTCTTACTAGCTTCCTCACCTCCCTTTCCTGGAGTAGCTAACGTAGCGGATTATGCCTTATATTTATAAACATATACTTTCTTGATCAAGGAAAATAAATCTTCACATCTCTTCTTCTTCTTCTTCGTCAACCTCATCCTCTACTTATTCCTCAACTTCTTTTTCAGCTTCTTTAACTACTTCTTTACCCTTGAATTTTTCCAGAGTGACATAATTCTTAGCTGGAGTTTCTGGTAAAGAAGGTTCTGTAAGGAAAGATTTTGGAACTGGAATCAACTCAGAAGCTAACTTTGTATCTCTCAGCAAAGATTGCCCCACATCAGCTTCAGACACTTTCTTTTTCATCTTCTTTTCTTTTTCCTATTTCTCTAGCTCTTCCGCATCTCTTTCTTTTAAGCCCTTAGCCTCTATAGGGTCCAATCCGAATTGTGGATCCCCTTATTTCCTCTTCTCTTTGTCTTCCCTCCACTTGGCTGCCACTTCATCTGTATATGTTTTCTGCTTCTTCGGCATGGGGGGAGCAGACTGAGTTACCTTAGCCTGGGGATTTTCTTTATCAACAACCACTTTCTTAAGCTTTCTCCTCTTCCTTTGCTTTTTTGATGGTTCCGGAGTGTGTTTCTTTCTAAGCTGATTCAACCTCTTCCACAAATAAAGGGTAAAATTCTCCGGATTCACTGTAAAAACTCATCTTCATCATCTTCAAGGTATCATCACTAACCAGCATAAGCTTGAAATTCCAGACTTTTGATTTGCATGTAACCTTGAAGGATTCTAAACACCTAACTATCAGCCTAGATAGTAAGGCAGGGTACATAATTATTTGAGCTCTTAAATTCCCTTCTTTGATGTTCTTGATCATAATCAAGACACGAATCATCAAATTTATCTTTCTTATATTTACCAAGAAATCTAAAACATAGATATCACTTTTCTTCAAATTATCTTGGTCGCCTCTTCTTGGAACCAGAAAGCCTTTCACCCAAAGCTGAATAATTCTATTGCTATTCTATTTGATTCCCACTCTTTGGGAATAATATCAATTATCTTATCCATAAGGGCTTCATCATATAACCATTTTTCTCCCAAAGACTGTAAGCTGTTGACTATAGTCATAAATCTCTGTAGATCTTTACAGATTGGTTCTCCATACAGAAAATTGAATCCATGGTATTCCTCTCTAATCATAGCTCTCCTGGTTTCAATTACTTTAGAAGTGCCAAAGTGTGTAACTTATAACTTCTTCCAGATACAATTATCTGCTTCATAAGAAGAAATCTGGCTATATATATTTCTATTCATTAAACATAGTAAAGTATTGTGCACCTTATAATTGAGTTGATACTCTTGCTTTTCCTGGTTAGTGAAAGTTCTAACTTCCTTATCAGGAATTTTATAATCACCGGTAAGCATAATGAAATCAACCCCTACAGTATTGATAACAAATGTCTTCATTCGATCTCTCCAGTACTCATAGAAATTACCATCAAATATTAGTGGTCTTGTAGGTTTTAGATTGTCAATAGAACCAACATTTATTCCTTCCATTCTTAAAAAAAACTTTGGCAACCAAACTAGTTGGTAGAAAAAGTTCATAACCACAAAGTTCATAAAGACAATCTGGAATGATAAAGGTCAGAATGACAAAGTTCGGAATGACAATTCGGAATAATAAAGTTCAGAATGACAAAGTTCGGAATGATAATATGGAATGATAATGTTCAGAATGACAATGTTCGGAATGACAATTCGGAATAAAAAAACTTACTAAGCAATGATGATGAACAATGAAAAATGATAAAGAAAAACTTATATGTGAGTATAAGTATTTCAAAGACCTAATCTGATAAAAATTTTAGGATCGAAATAGTGATGTAGATGCTCAATATACCAGAGGGGGTGAATTTTACACTATAAGAATGTTCCTTAGACAAGGAAAAAACTAATTTTAACAAAGTTAAACTAAGAAAATTCACAACACCTCTAATAACCAACTAAAGAAATAGAACCAAAGTTTACAATATGAGATTCTACCTTAAAACGTATAGAGTCTAAACTAATCAGAGTACAAGTGTAAGAAAATATAAGAAGGTTATACTTTTCTTACAATACAAAAGTGAAGCAGAAACAAAAGTAGTAAAACTAAAATTAACAAGATATAAGTCTTTTAACCCAAAGAGAAGGGTATCCAACAACCTTGGATAAAGGTCCCTTGATTTTTATTTTCAAGAAATTATGTCTTACCCAGACCAGGGTAAGCCCTCGATACGAAGATCAGAATCTCTGTCTTGCTATCCCTGCAAGCCCTCAACTTCAAGGTAGTTGGAACCCTTGTCTTCCTCACCAAGGAAGCCCTCGAACTTCAAGGTAGTTGGCACCTCTGTCTTCCTATCCCCAGAAGTCCTCAAATGTAATCACCAACATTCGAAGTCGCATGAAGCAATCTGAACGATGAGTTCAGTATGCACAAGGCATGAAAAGATTCTCTCTCTTGAAATCATCTTAGCAGCGTGTGTTCTCTATATCGATCAACTTGTTGTTGAGCACTTTCAAATGAACTCCTATTTATAGGAAAATTTCCAACGGTCGGCTCCCTCCTCCAATGGTCATATTTTCCATGAAATTCGGAGGTGTAACGCCCCGACCCCAGCTACCCAGAGTCGGTGCATTACTTCATAACATTGGCATGATCACAAAAGATCAAGTCTCGAAAGACCGATTAGATTAGTAGCCTTGGAAACACTAGATACATTCATAAGTCTTTCATTACATCAAAAGGTAAACAAACTACAATAACATGGTCTTCATAGTCCACACTCATATCCCTTTCTGACTACCCCTGCAGGTCATTCATAAAATACTTCTTCACATCCTGAAAAAATATTAAAACATTGAAAGGGGTGAGCTCAGATGCTCTGTAAGGTTAACAATATAGCGGATGCTTTCATAAATAAACATTAACATTTAAGGAAATGTATAACTAAAACAAAAGCCTTTTAAACTTGAACTTCAACATAATATGGAAAAAGTAAAATGAGATAATGCCATTCACTTCTTCACATGGATATTCTACTGGTCGAATAATCACATGCAATATCAATAACCACTTTCATAATGAGGGAATGTATAATGCCAGACATTCTGAAACATTTTGTCTGGGCCTCGGCCAAGACGTCTAAAATGATTAAGGCCTCAGCCAAAACCATAAATCAAATTGGAAAAGGGCCTCGACCAATTCCACGTCTAGTTGTCTCATGAGACCTACCGATGCATCGAGGAACTATAGTAGGCTCCACCCGTCACTTATTAAGTCCAATACATTTCTCATATGAATAGGTTTAAACATATCATAAACCATAACATAATCGTATCACATAAAACATGCATAAAGGAAACATAAAATTTCCACATTTCAATCACAAGATATCAATACAACACATTGATATAATAAAAACTCTTTCAAAACCATTTTCAATACCAAAATAAAAGAAAGTTAAAACTTTGTATTTATTTTTCATTAAAAAGAGCTGGCTTGTAGAGGAAGCCGAAACTCAAATAATGGTCACGGCGGCAGAGAAGTCCTTTTCGCCGCATAAGTACGGAATGAAAAACATTCCCTTTTTGTCGTTTAGTAAAATTCTTCGTATAAAAAAGATTCCTTTTGAATAAACGTAAAATTCAAAGGGGTTTATACACCGTATAAAAGAAAGTTGTGTATAAAACCAAATATGCCTCAATGAAAGGGGATTGAGACAAAGTCCTTAAAAAGATAAAAAAAAATTTAAATAAGGTACATCTATAATTTTTATTCACTATAAGTACACATAAATAATGTACAAATACAAGATAGGACATAATAATATCATGAAATAATTTGAATGTAGGAGATTAACCCAAATAATGGAAGTTGGGTTAAGAAGTTCCCTTACCTCGTGTCTGACTTGACTCAACCGTTCTTTAACATCCTGAATAATAAACTACAGTTAATATATACCTTATTAAGATCCATTTTTAATTTCATTATCCTTTTTATATCACTTATTACAATGTTATGAACATTATGTAATTATTTAAGTTAATAACGGTCGTTTGGTCGATCTTTGGTACTTGAGTCAACAATAAACTTCTTATAATTACAAGTTGTTTATGTGGTAGAAAATCCAATATATCCAGAATTATATTCATGATTTAGAGGTCATATATATCATATATAACCAGTATATACATTCATTTATAATATTACGTAACATTTAGAGGTAAGAAATGAAATGCATCGTTCATCGAGACGGTAAGCCGTACGTACGCATGAACGCTACTTTCATTTCTATTTCGTATTTAATGGAATGAAATCATAATTATATAAATTTATAATATAATTCCAGTATAATATAGCATATAATATAATTTACTCCATCCTTTATACATCCCACATATGGCATTAACGATTCACATCACTTTGAGGGGGCGGTAGTCCGCACTTCCTAAAATGAAATTATCGCGTTTACCCATAATGGAAATCATAAAGTATGCAATAAATGAGAAATACAGAAGCATAAGGAAAACATAAACATATTATATATCATATATAAATATAGTGACATCTTAATGGCCACCTTTGAAGGTGTTTTATGAGTGTTGAACAATCATCGTTTCGTGAGGCAGAAATTCTTCATCCACAGAAACCGTATGTTCTTTAACCATTATATGTAGTTGTGTGTAAGTGTAGCTCTAATACTTATTATAAAAACATCCTAGTATATTGAGGATACTGGGGTTGTTATAAAATAAATGAATAAAAAGATTTTATGGGGTTGGAGAATCCAAATAAAACAAAATAACATTAGAGAAGACATTACCTCAAAATCGGGTAACTCTTTTTGATTTGAGCCAAAGGCTTCCTTGGGAAGAGTTCTGCCCAAATTGAGGCTTCTAAGAGTAAGGGAGGAAAGTTGGGAGAGTATTTGGGCAGAGTTTGGCCGAGCCAAATGGCTTGAAAGTGTGAAGGAGGTGGTAGAGGTGGGGGCCTTTTATAAGAGGATAAGAGGGGCACTCTTGAAAAGTGAGGAAATTTTACATTATTATACAATGATTTTCAGATTCTAAAGGTCCCACACTTATATAATTCGTGGATAAGGTGATAAGGGTTCGAAATATACCCATCCAATAGTCTTTGGACAAGTGTACGCCTTGGATTTTACATTATCTTTTCATTTTATTAAAATCGTTAAATAATGTGGTCATCGCTGCATCATAATGATGTCATAAATAATTTAATTTATTTAATGTCTAAAAATTATAAAAAAAATTCTATGATGTAGTAAATATTTTTAGATTTCTAATTACTATTTATAGTAAAAAATATGACTTGTATAACCCCATGTCAAAATTGTTTTAGTAAAACATTTCATGTTTGTATCATTTTTTACTTTAACATTAAATAAAAGGTATTTATGTCATTTTCCAAATAAAGTGGCTCCATGGGGTCCCCAAGTAGACCCATGTATTGTCTTGGTCGGCCATGGAACATCCAATGAGGGTAGTACATGTGTCAAGCTCATCTCATATTATTAAAACATTATTTTTACCTTAAACTACACTAATTACCTTTAATGGCGATTAAGAACTTAAAAGTTACTATTCACAAAAAATTATTTTTATCTCATTGAACCACATTTTACTTCTTAATGACAACCATGTATGTCGGATTTTATAAAATAAAAACACAGAAGTGGTAGTATTTCATTTAAACGAAAAATCTGTTATTTAACTACCACTTAGTGGTTTCAGTATTCATCAAAAATTGAAGTTTTTCAGAACAATGCCAAAATTTCACCCTAAGCTATAATTGCTATTAAGAATTCAAAAATGATCTCTATTTCAAAAAATTCCATACATATAAGTTGAATTAATTAATTTTATAATTAATTCCTGCTGTCACAACAAATAGCGTGTTTTTAAGATACAATTTATATCAAAAGATTGATAATTGTTTATGTCCAATTTCAATGTTAAATTAATTCTAATGACCACCATTGGATAAAATTGTAAAAATATATTGTAATTATACTTTAAAATCACCCAGTATTATAACTTATCACTATAAATTATTTTGATTAAAAAAGTTGTTTTTAAGTATTTTTCACTATTCATAAAAAATTAGAAGTTCTCAGAAAAATACCAAAAATTCAACATAGGCAAATTTCGATATTCCTAATCCAAAAATGAAGTCCATTTTGAAATATAAAATTTATATAATTTTAAAAAGTGGTTATTACTATTCATAACGGCTACTTTGATTAGTCGCGGTGTTTTAGAACTCGAAGTTGCGTACAATGCAAGCTATTGCATTATTGAATGAGAAGCGTATCATGGAAGCTCGGGGTGTTACATTCTCCCCTCCTTCAATAAATTGCGTCCTCGCAATTTGAAATTTTTCTTGGAAAATGAAAGGATGAAAATAGAAAATACCATTGTGGAAAACCCACATCGGAAATAAGGTTAATAGAATTTAGCCTTAATAAGAGGGTAATGGAAATAAGAAAGTCACCACCAAATTATGATCTCGATAAGGAGAACATTGGTGGAAATTAGAGACATATAATTGGAGGAAAAACTTAAATATTTGTAGGGAGTGATTGAGGTCATCAATCACAATCAACTGTCAAATTGAGGGCCTCAAAGCCTTCAATCTATGTTGATTTAAAATATCATTAGTTCAACAAGACATAAGGTATTAGGATAACACATTTTTTGTTTTAATATCCCTTTACTAAAGTTTAAGAATTAATTTATTCATTGAATAAGAGATAGGTATATATATATTTATGCTTGGCAGTTAGAGTTTCATCCTTTAACTCATCTTTCACTCAAAAAGATAATAGAACTCAAAAATATTATACTTATTCTAATTGTATAAGGTTCCAAATGTTAACACATACCATTTAGATTAGTAAAATTATTTTGTAATAACCTGGGACTTCCTGTAGGCTAGTGGTAGGAAATAAAGGCCTGTCGCACTATGATTGTGAGTTCGATTCCTGCAGCTTTGTCCGACGCGACGTGTTATGTCCCACCCTGCAGGTTGTCCTTTTCCTAAAACTATAGTATCATAATATTCCAAAAATAATCTTCATAAATTTTTTAACCTTAAACAATACTATCCAAAGATAAACTTAATCCACTTCAACCTTTATAGTTATCCAAAATACCTCTGTCCAGACTTTCTCTAAAAGGTCTCTTAATTCCAAAATCAATTTATCAGATTCCCCAAACAAAGTAAAGTTTCTCTTATTGTCACATACTAAAAATATAATTACCTTCATAATATTAAAACCTTACTGAAATCAACAAGTACTGCAGTACAATCCTTATATATATATCACATTATTCTAATAACCAGAATATAATCCATGAGTCCAAAAGCACCAATACATTAGTTATTCTGCTTCAACTGTAGTAACAACATAAGATTGTCCTTGATCCCTTGGCCTTTTCTGAGGTAAGTTTCCCTGACGCTTAGGACATTCATTTTCATAATGACCCATTTCTCTACAATTGTAGCATTCAACTTTGATTGCCTCTTTCTTTCCCTTGCAATCACGAGCCTGGTGACCCTTTTCTCCACATTTATAACAAACTCCCATTCCTCTTAGGCAAGTACCAGGGTGATTCTTCCCACAATTATCACATAATGGAAAATACTTCTTTCCCTTTTTCCCTTTATCTGTCTCTTGTTCCACTGTTCTCTTCTTCTCTTGCTTTACTTTGTTGTCATAAGACTTAGAGAATTCCTTTTCTGTCTTGATAGCACACGAGACAATATCTTCGTATGATGAGAAGGATTGTGATATTAATGCTCAACGGAGAAATGGTTTTAACCCATCAAAGAAATGATCAATCTTACTCCTTGGGTTACGTATATAATCGGCAGCATGCCTCGCTAACCATGTAAAGTTAGCCCCATACTTTGTGACATTCTCATCCTCCTTCTGCCTCAAACTCAGAAATTTTCTTTCCATATCTGCTCGATGGTCACGAGGAAAGTATTTTTCTAAGAAAAGCTCTTTGAACTCCCTCCATTCCATATTCGATATGTCATCATCTTCCTTTGTGTTTTGAATCAGCGACCACCATTGATCGGCATCTCCAGTGAGGCGGTAAACTGCCATGATAACCTTCTCCCTTTCGCTACTCCCCAAGGCATGGAATATTTTCTCTAAGGAGTTTATCCATTTCTCAGCTACTAATGGATTTGTACCCCCATTAAATGTTTGTGGTTGTTGCCTCATGAAGCGGTCTAATATTGATCCTCCATGTTTCGGATTAGGGTGCTCCATACAAGTAAGGTTATTATTCATAACCTGAGTGAGTTGTCCCAGTATGGTAGTAAGTTGATCAGCACCAGTTGTTTCTCCAGATCCACAATAATTATCTTGAGCAGGAGGGAAATCCCTACACGAAGTGCGTGCATTGATACGGTTTCCATTCCTTCCACTAGGCGCCATTTCTAAACAATGGCATAAACTAGATTAGTTTATGAATCAAAATACATAATTCCATACTTATAAAATACTTAACATAAATTGAACTATTTATGGATATAAACCATTTAATTTTTTTCTTTGAGGAAGTATATACTCATAACCCTTCATAGTGGTTTATAAAGAAAATGAGAATTATCCAAAGCATATCCCCCGGGAGTGTCGTAACCAAGAGTGCAGCAAGGCCCGTTGTCATGCACCAGTTCCCCTTCGAGTCTAGCTCAAAGTGGTGTTTTCAAGTTTTACCCCTAGGTACATCTGTGCCAGAGCCGCCTCTACCTGCTCGTATCCAGACAGGGATTTATTGCTCGGAAACTCATAACATTCTATAATACCAAAATTCTAGGAAGTTCTTCTATACAAATCCTCAAATTCTATCTTCGGGCTATGTGCTCTAATCATAGTTTATCTAAATCTAGCTTCCAAGGTTAGTACTAAAATGCCTCTGATACCAACTATAACGCCCCGACCCCAGCTACCCAGAGTCGGTGCATTACTTCGTAACATTGGCATGATCACAAAAGATCAAGTCTCGAAAGACTGATTAGTTTAGTAGCCTTGGAAACACTAGATACATTCATAAGTCTTTCATTACATCAAAAAGTAAACAAACTACAATAACATGGTCTTCATAGTCCACACTCATATCCCTTTCTGACTACCCCTGCAGGTCATTCATAAAATACTTCTTCACATCCTGGAAAAATATTAAAACATTGAAAGGGGTGAGCTCAGATGCTCAGTAAGGTTAACAATATAGCGGAAGCTTTCATAAATAAACATTAACATTTAAGGCAATGTATAACTAAAACAAAAGCCTTTTAAACATTAACTTCAACATAATATGGAAAAAGTAAAATGAGATAATGCCATTCACTTCTTCACATGGATATTCTACTGGTCGAATAATCTCATGCAATATTAATAACCACTTTCATAATGAGGGAATGTATAATGCCAGACATTCTGAAACATTTTTTCAAGGCCTTGGCCAAGACGTCTAAAATGATTAAGGCCTCGGCCAAAACCATAAATCAAATTGGAAAAGGGCCTCGGCCAATTCCACGTCTAGTTGTCTCATGAGACCTACCGATGCATCGAGGAGCTATAGTGGGCTCCACCCCTCACTTATTAAGTCTAATACATTCCTCATATGAATAGGTTTAAACATATCATAAACCATAACATAATCGTATCACATAAAACATGTAAAAAGGAAACATAAAATTTCCACATTTCAATCACAAGATATCAATAGAACACATTGATATAATAAAAATGCTTTCAAAACCATTTTCAATACCAAAATAAAAGAAAGTTAAAACTTTGTATTTATTTTTCATTAAAAAAAGATGGCTTCTAGAGGAAGCCAAAACACAAATAATGGTCACGGCGGGGAAGAAGTCGTTGTCGCCACATAAGTACGGAAAGAAAAACATTCCCTTTTTTTCATTTAGTAAAACGCTTCGTATAAAAAATATTCCTTTTGAATAAACGTAAAAGTCAAAGGGGTTTATACACCGTATAAAAGAATGTTGTGTATAAAACCAAATATGCCTCAATGAAAGGGGATTGAGACAAAGTCCTTAAAAAGATAATTTTTTTTTAAATAAAGTACATCTATAATGTGTATTCACTATAAGTACACATAAATAATGTACAAATACAAGATAGGATATAATAATATCATGACATAATTTGAAAGTAGGAGATTAACACAAAGAATGGAAGTTGGGTTAAGAAGTTCCCTTACCTCGTGTCTGACTTGACTCAACCGTTCTTTAACCTCCTGAATAATAAACTTGAGTTAATATATACCTTATTAAGAACCATTTTTAATTTCATTATCCTTTTTAGATCACTTATTACAATGTTATGAACATTATGTAATTATTTAAGTTAATAACGGTCGTTTTGTCGATCTTTGGTACTTGAGTCAACAATAAACTTCTTATAATTACAAGTTGTTTATGTGGTAGAATATCCATTATCTCCAGAATTATATTCATGATTTAGATGTCATATATATCATATATAACCATTATATACATTCATTTATAATATTACGTAACATTTAGAGGTAAGAAATGAAATGCACCGTTCATGGAGACGGTAAGCCGTACGTACGCATGAACGCTACTTTCATTTCTATTTCGTATTTAATGGAATGAAATCATAATTATATAAATGTATAATATACTTCCAGTATAATATAGCATATAATATCATTTACTCCATCCTTTATACATCCCACATATGGCATTAACGATTCACATCACTTTGAGGGGGCGGTAGTCCGCACTTCCTAAAATGAAATTATTGCGTTTACCCATAATGAAAATCATAAAGTATGCCATAAATGAGAAATACAGAAGCATAATGAAAACATAAAAATATTATATATCATATATAAATATAGTGACATCTTAATGGCCACCTTTGAAGGTGTTTTATGAGTGTTGAACAATCATCGTTTCGTGAGGCAGAAATTCGCCATCCACAAAAACCGTATGTTCTTTAACCATTAGATATAGGTGTGTGTAGGTGTAGCTCGAATACGTCTTATAAAAACATCCTAGTATATTTAGGATACTGGTTTTGTTACTAAAGAAATGAATAAAAAGAGTTTATGGGGTTGGAGAATCAAAATAAAACAAAATAACATTAGAGAAGACATTACCTCAAAATTGGCTAACTCTTTTTGATTTGAGCCAAAGGCTTCCTTGGGAAGAGTTCTGCCCAAATTCAGGCATCTATGAGTAAGGGAGGAAAGTTGGGAGAGTATTTGGGCAGAGTTTGGCCGAGCCAAATGGATTGATAGTGTGAAGGAGGTGGTAGAGGTGGGGGCCTTTTATAAGAGGAGAGGAGGGGAACTCTTGGAAAGTAAGGAAATTTTAAATTATTATACAATGCTTTTCGGATTCTAAAGTTCCCACACATATATAATTCGTGGATAAGGTGATAAGGGTTCTAAATATACCCATCCAATAGTCTTTGGACAAGTGTAAGCCTTGTATTTTACATTATAGTTTCATTTTATTAAAATCGTTAAATAATGAGGTCATTGCTGCATCATAATGATGTCCTAAATAATTTAATTTATTTATTGTCTAAAAATTATAAAAAAAATAATATGATGTAGGAAAGCTTTTTATCTTTCCAATGACTATTTATAGTCAAAAATATGACTTGTATAACCCCATGTAAAAATTGTTTTAGTAAAACATTTCATGTTTGTGTCATTTTTTTACTTTAACATTAAATAAAAGGTATTTATGTCATTTTCCAACTAAAGTGGCTCCATGGGGTCCCCAAGTTGACCCATGTATTGTATTGGTCGGCCATGGAACATCCAATGAGGGTAGGACATGTGTCAAGCTCATCTCATATTATTAAAACATTATTTTTACCTTAAACTACACTAATTACCTCTAATCGCGATTAAGAACTTAAAAGTTACTATTCACAAAAAATTATTTTAATCTCATTGAACCACATTTTACTTATTAATGACAACCATGTATGTCGGATTTTTTAAAATCAAAACACAGAAGTGGTAATATTTCATTTAAATGAAAAATCAGTTATCTAACTACCACTTAGTGGTTTCACTATTCATCAAAAATTGAAGTTTTTCAGAACAATGCCAAAATTTTACCCTAAGCTATAATTGATATTCCGAATTCAAAAATGATGTCTATTTCACAAAATTCCAAACATATAAGTTGCATTAATTAATTTTATAATTAATTCCCGCTGTCACAACAAATAGAGTGTTTTTAAGAAACAATTTATATCAAAAGATTGATAATTGTTTATGTCCAATTTCAATGTTAAATTAATTATAATGACCACCATTGGATAAAATGGTAAAAATATATTCTAATTATACTTTAAAACAACTCAGTAGTATAACTTATCACTATAAATTATTTTTATTAAAAAAGTTGTTTTACGTATTTTTCACTATTCATAAAAAATTAGAAGTTCTCAGAAAAATACCAAAAATTCAACATAGGATAATTTCGATATTCGGAATCCAAAAATAAAGTCCATTTTGAAATATAAAATTTTTATAATTTTAAAAAGTGGTTATTACTATTCATAATAGCTACTTTGATTAGTCGCGGTGTTTTAGAACTCGAAGTTGCGTACAATGCAAGCTATTGCATTATTGAATGAGAAGCGTATCATGGAAGTTCGGGGTGTTACAGGAGGGACCTGTAAACGTGTAACTCAACCAACGGTTAATTAGAAACAGAATGGACGACATCGTTTAATAATAAATCATGTATAACTGAATGCACCAAATCATTTTGAAATGGAGCATATGTAAGTAAAATCTATACAAAATTTCAGAGTAATGAAATTAAAAGTTCGGAGTCTAACCAAAATGAAATTCAGAGTCTATGTTTAGAAATGTTCAGATTCTGTTTTATAGAAATTAAGAGTCTGGTTACACCAGAGATTGGAATCTGAACTTGCAGAGTTTGAAGTCGAACTGGTAAAAGTTCAGAGTCGAACTTCATAAGAGTTCGGAGTCGAGCTCATGAGAGTTTGGAGTCAAACATCATAAGAGTTCAGAGTCGAACTTCATAAGAGTTCGGAGTCGAACTCATGAATGTTCAGAATCGAACTTCATAAGAGTTCGGAGTCGAACTCATGAATTTTCGGAGTCCAGAATTCGGATTGGAACTTTATTACAGATTACATCCAGAATTTGGATCCTAAAAACCGAATGCTCCAGATATTGACATTATTGGAATTCTGAGATTTTTTAGTATAAATCTGGTTTCTGTACTTAAGAAAAATATTTCTATGTATAAGAAAATCTAGGTTAGGGTAAATTTCCATAAAGAAGTAAATTTTTCTTATGGTGGTAAAATTTATATTTGCTTAAGTATAAGGTGTTTGTGATTTTCAAAACAAGAAGGAATGGCAAAGTCATAAGGAAAACCTTATTGACTCAACAATCCTATTTATCCATTTAATCATTTTCTAGATATTGAATTTCATTATCTAAATCCAAAATATTATAATATGGTAAACTATTACTTTTATAAAAATGTTAGATTCTTTTTCTAAGTATCTTTATTTTAGGCTAAAGAACTTCCCATGGTGCGTGAAAACCTAAAAATACATAGAATTATCAATTGTATCATTAATGTATTCATCCATTATCCATGTCTTCATAAAAACAAATTTCATCCCAACCATTTTTGTTCGCCAAAACAAATTATTACATGATAGGTGATTCCAAAAAGGGAGATAAATTTGACTAAGATATTATATTCTATTTTTCATCTTCCGAAAAAGGTATATTCTTCTTCAAGAAGTTGTAAAACATTACACCCACCTCCTATGAGAAGAAAAATCCAAAAGCCCTGAATATCTGTTAGACCAAAGTAACAAAATAACTGACAGTCCCCCTCTAAGTCACTTCGGAAACTATTTATTTAATAATTCAACTAACTATTATAAGCCTAAAACACCTATTCCCCTAGTAGTTGTGCCCTAGTCCTATTCATAGTCCCTACCTTTTGTTGGTAAGTAAATTGGATAGGCATCCTCTCCTAAATTTTCCATCCCCCCAACCTATCATTAATGTAGAATGTTCTGATAGGTAATGAAAATGAATTTTCATTTCCATGTTATGAAACTTATTAACTCCTTTCATATCAAAAATGAAACAATCAGGTCTAACCAAATCTGTCTTCCCTATTTTTATATCATCATCTAAAGTTGTCTATTATAATCATTATATCCATGAATTTATTATTATAAATGAATGATTTCAATTCATTTATTTCCCTCATAGAGGGTCCATGAAACCGTGTTTCTCTATTTCATCTGTGATGCTGTCAAAGTCTCCTCTAATGATCCAAGGAAATTTTTTCAGCTCAAACCCAGAGAGACTCTCCCAAAGCTAGTGTCACCCAATGATATCATATTTCATATACACTGCTATGATGAAAAAGGAATAATTAGTGAATAATCTTTTCATGTTGATATACTGTGACAAACTATAAAAAATATTTTCATCCTGATTGTTCTTTCAGATAACCCAAATATGTTTTTAAGAGGTGTAGCATGAAAACAGTAAGATATATGGATTTTATTTTAACTTTCACTGATATGAAGTGATCTAATATTATGTTTTCAGATGGAAAATATATAAGTCCTCTAAGGATTTGTTTCTTTCCTTATTCTCCTTTTACATCAGTACCAATCCCATAATGTCCCATACCCAAAACATCATAAATGTGGATGTTATTATCTAATGTTTCCATTCATACAAATTCCTTCATCATCTAAAGAGAAACCATTATCCTGACTATGATTATGAGAAACATAATGAGTATTCACCCTATGCACCACTTTGTCAAAACTCATCTACATTTAATGAAATTTTATCCTTCAAATATTTTCTTGGATGTCCTTTCAACGGGGGAGGGCCATCTTCCACTTCAACAGTATCAATAGAACATTTAACATTACATTTTCTATGTGTAGTGAAAATGTGGAGGACATCTATTGTTCTTATTCTTGTACTCATGTGATATATTCCTAAATAAATTGAAGAAACTTGAACCTAATAAAGAATCATTTGAATTTTCATTTGCTAAAGTGTATTTTCAATAGTGAATTTAGATTTTCTGCTCTTATTTTTTTTATTTTCATATCCATCAAAACATTATTGAATAGGCTGTAATGAGTGAAATTTTGATGATTACATGGATCATAAATTATCATTATTCAATCAACTTGAACGTTGTTTTGGTGGAGTTCATGGATCAGGGATTTAATATGATGAACAACACAATGTTCATATATATGTTTTTCTCAATTGTGAATAAGTGACATGATTTTAATATTTAGTGGTAATTTTACCTATTATTATATTTATTTTAAATGAAAATTATTATTAATTAATTGATAGATTATAAGATGATCATATCAAGTAATTTTTTACCCAAATTATATGGTCTGATCCTAAAGAACCCTGATAATGTAATGTTTTAAACTAGTTTCAATCACTGGTAAAGTAAAATTTTTATAGTTGGACATATGAAATTAATTTATTATTTTTTACTATTATTAATTATTATTATTTTAGGTATCACAACATAAAGATAAAATTAATTATTGATTATGTGTATTGAGTAACCCACCATCTGAATTGGTTAAATCTTATAATGCATATGTGGTTAATGAATTTTGATTTCATACATACGTAAATAGTTAATCATAAAAATGAAAGGTATTTTTTTCTTAAAATTATCTCATCATATGGAATGTGTGACTAGATTTTATGATATTTATGATGAAATAGTTGAGCTATGTTATCTGGGAATGAATTATGTAACAATGTTTAAATGTTAATGGTTTGATACTGGTAGAGGGTTTCACATTCATCCATGACATGAAATCATTGAAATTAAATATAAAAGTATTATTTCACTAAAATAACTATTTATGTTGGCTCTTTAATCACATCAATTTCATTATGTATGTTATTGTGCTTCTTCAACAGATTTAATTGATAGGTAGAGTACAATAAAAATGAAATTTCATGAAAATCAATTTATGGAAAATAAAAGTGGTTTAGTTTAAGTGCAATAAATTGATTTTTCTTAAGTTATATCACCAAATATATCTTTTAATCAAATAGATTTCGATATAGTTATTGAAACTCCACAATTATAGGTTTTTGGTGTTGTTATTATTGTTGATGTAACCAGTGAATTCGAAATAGCAATAGATGAATAAATTGAAACTCATATGGAAATTGATAATGCTGTGGAGGAAGTGGAATATATTGAAACTGATGAATATAAATATGAGGTTTAAGATGAAGAATAATGAAATTAGATGCAGTTTATATCCATAATTAATACATATAATCCATTTATATTAATTCATTGGTAACATTATTTCCATATATCAAATGATAAGAAAAGATATCAATTTTATGTTTCATACCTTCATGGATGATGACCTTCCTTGTGAAGAACATGATTACCCATCATCCAACCTCTAGATTTCCACTGATACATCATCAACTCGTAGGGGATGTGGTCTAACTTGATTGATGATTCAGGACTATATTCACATGTGACACCCCCTCTTGACTTTTATCCAATATTACAAAGGTATTTTTGGGTAATTTAATTAATTTTTATTAATTAATTTATGTAATGATTTTTTTATTATCATTAAATTTTTTTCCATTTTTCACATATTATTTTTAGATTGGTGGGTGTGATTCTATGAAATTATTTCTCTTGAACATGTATGGCATGATATCATATTTTTGTTGATATTCAACATCACATGTTTGATCACTGGATGGTATGTAAAAAATGAATATTAATTTCGATAATTATTTAATTGTTAACATCCTACTATTAATTATTTGTAGATTTTCTGATATATAATCAATAATGGCATGATATTATCCCACATGGAGGCATGAACCATTTTTATGTGTGATTGTTGTCATAATTTTATAAAAAATTTGAGAAATTGAGTTTTAAAGAGTGTTGGAATCATAATTTTTCATCATTCTTTATATAATCATCAACTTGATTACTTCTCAACCAAGGTTTGGAATGGATTGTGAACCTACTAGATATTACAAGGTTTTCAAAGGAGATCATCATTTCTTCAAAAAAAACCAAGGGAGAAAGGAGGTCACACATAGGGTAGGGAGCCATACATTTGGTATTCATCAGTGACATAGGATATATAATTTCATTTAATAAAGTACATATATTTTTAGTGTAAAATGTTTATATATTTTTATAAAATATGTTATGAATCCCAGTGTTATAAAATTTGAATCTTCTAAGATAATCTACAATGATCCTACCAATAGAGATATTATTTTTTGTAAAAACCTAACCCGGGAGCCACATTAATGGTTCCTCGAGTCAGTTCATCATATGGAGTCAAGTGCATCTCTCCTTATACTAGAGGCTACAGACTAGAACTGAGGGTCTAAAGGTGGTATAGTGGGGAGAATATAACCTCTTGATCAATACTAAATATATTATAAACATAAAGTAATATAATAAGTATTTAAAGTGGAAATAATTACTGAAAATAAACAATAAATAGGTAACCAGGACAATGAAAAATAATTCAACCATACATGAACATGATACAATATAAATAATCATAGTCATACATATGGTAGATATATACATCTCGGATAGACTAATAAAATAAAGATATAAAGAAAAGACTCCAAATATAGATGGAGTCATGAGTACATACTTAGCCAATACCACCAAGCTCCTAGGTCTAGTAATTGCCCGTGATGAAAAACAACACATAGAACTGTACAAATCCTACCATGTAACCAGGAGATCTCTCTAGGTACTAATTAGCAGCCCGAATAGGGTGTGAGATAATCTTTGAGGTCCACCTCCAATGGTTTCAAATGTAATTTAGTCTATGCGTATAAAATAATTTAATGTTTAGCTATGCCAAAATAAAGCAGTTGAGCAGGGTAATAAATATAAACTAATGTTCTGCTCCGGTTTCTCAATGGATACAAAGAAGAATATAACTGATTTGGACTAAGATGGAATGTCTCGAAATATATTTTATCATGTTTATATATATATAAGTATGCAAGTATATATTTCTACTATATTGATAAAAGAATGTATAGAAATATATATTGGTGCATAGTACTAACTAAGATCAAGGCGTAACAATGGTTTCCATGAATAATCATAAGAGTCTCGTGAATAATCATAAGAGTCTCGTACATAATAAGTGAATTCATGCCCAATGATCTCAGTAGATGATAAGGGATTCCATTCCAATTAGTATAAATTGAATAATGATATAATAAAGGAATAAAATATTAATAAGGGGTACAAGAACAATAATCTAATCAAGTTATATGAGACATCATGACCATAAATCCCATTTAATAATGTGAAACATCATGTACAACATCCATATCAATAGGGGTGTGAAATGTCACGTAACAAAATTCATGTGATGTGAAACACCATGTCCAACATCCTCAACCATGGGTGTGTGAAACATCATATAAAAAATCCTAACTATGGTCCCTCAATAATATTCTTGTATATGATGATCCCACTTTACCTATGATCCTTTAACCAAGATCTTCCGTAAAGATGAACCTGGTATTACTCAAGGCATGGTATAATCTCATCTAACCTATGAGCCCATCCAAGGTATTCATAACTTGTAATAAATGGTTCACTCAATTAATAATATAATGGTGAGGGCTATACAAATTCAATTATTAACATATACCATGAGAATCAAGTCATTCTACAATTTATTTCATCTATAAAAGTGGTCCATTTAATCTATAACAAAAAAAGCCCATGAGAATCACCCATTCCATAACACAATTCTATTTTCAATAATTAATCCTCCCCTTTTTCATTTGTTAAAAAAACACACCCCAATGTTGGTTTTAATATATGACATAGACATTGTTTTCATTCCATCACTATCAACTGACTTAATTCTATAATCTTATTTACTCATAATTATCAATCATGTCAAACATGATCATAGACCATGAGTATTTTACAAACCACTTTGTAAAAGTGATCCATTATTTAAAATAACACCTCCCATGATTCGATTAGTCACAAGAAAAGACGATAGAGTGAAGCATGTAATCGAACACACCTTAAGAGGTGGTTCTATTTGGGATCACTAACCAACAACCACAAAAGGGGTGTATAAGTGTATCAAGGTTGTGGTTTAATTAATTCAATTTAAGGAATTTTATATTTTATAAGAAATGAAAGGAAGGTCCAACATGTAGAATAACTACTATATTATATAAATGATTAAACATTAAGGGAAAAACATATTTACCACCTACCTTATACCAAAGAGACTTCACTCATCCAATATATGTCTTTGATTCAAGTTAATGAGATAAATCAAAGGATCAGACAAACTTCCTAAAAATAGGGGAAAAGAACTCAAATAAAAATAAAATTTAAAATGGTGATATAAAATAAATAAGGAGGAAAGATGTTTTTTAGACTTACCAAGTGACTTCTAACATGTCTCATGGTGATGAAATCATAATGAGAATGATGAATAACCTACCATATAAGTGGGAGGAAGAGGAGAGTTTGTGTGAGGGTCCTCATTCTAATAATTTGGTAAAAAACATCAAGGATAACAGAGATTAATTTATCATTTTTTTCCATTTTAATGATTTTCATGGTTTGACCACATAGATTGGGTAACCATGCACCAAATGTATGGTGCTACTGTCCAATGTGGCACCCACCTCACATGGAAAGAACACATTTAGTGAAGCCATGAATAGACTATGTTGTCCACCTCATTAATTTTATAAAAACCCATCTCATGGTTGTGTGACACACCATGCTTGGTTTATAAAATTTTTCTCTTATATTTAGGGGTATATGATTGATCTATATGGTAACCACTATCTATGAGCCAACTGTGTTCCTCATCCTGCCCCTTCCATGAAAAGAAGTTGTGATTATTGATGCACCCAAATCTCATTTAAAATCTTAAGACAAATCTAGGGTCTAAAACTACATATAAAAACATCACATATAATTGTTAAAAGTCTATGAATTTCAATCTGAGGCCCAATTTAAAATTTATCTCATCTACCAATGAAATTATAAAATCCTCCACAAGAATTATCAACCATTTCAAAACACGAGATGCTTAAATAACACCAAATTATATCTTATCATCCTAGAGAAGAATTATGGAACTATTGAAATGTCACCTATACAACTTGGGTTATGATTTCTTTCTCAAAAAATATTTTTGTACTCCGAAACTCCCAACTAACCTACAAATTTCATTTGATTCATATGGTTCTTAATCCATTAAAACATGAACTAATTCTCATATCAAAAAAAATGTCAGTACAGTTCTTACACAAGACCATCTGAACAGAGATACAATCACGTTTTCATCTCTTTCATCCTTCTTCCTATGGATCTTCCCACCTTAGGCTCTAGCTTTTGATGGAAAATTTTGATCCATGGTACTCCAACCACTGTAATTTATTATTGAAACATGGTCCTAGTATCATAAAAAATACTCTATAATGATTGTCAAATTTTGACACCCGGTTTCACATGAGGGTTTTAATCATGATCCTTGTTTAGCTCAAACTGCTTAAATTCTAATTAGTCTTTCTTAACTAGTTGTGTTGGATTCTCCTTGAAAATCTTTAGCCGAATCATACACTGAACTTGTCTCCTCTTCTGACATGCTCAATGTGGTTCCTCAATTGAACTTATTCTTGAAAATATGAGAACATTATTGGAGAAATCTCAGGATGACCAATTTTGTAACCACTCATCTTTAATACTTGACGCTTAATTCAACACTATATTCTAGTTCCTTTACACTACGGTACACTGATAAGATATCGAGCATGCTCATCGATGCTCATAATCGGCTCTTGTTGACATATACCAAATGTACCATTCCCTATTGATAACTATCATTGTGCCACTACCAAAGCACCATCACCCATCTAATATGACACCTCTTTATCATCAAAAGTAATCCCATGTTTAATGCACATGTTGAGACTCCAACCATGTTTGTAATAAAAAAGGTTTCCAGAATTTATAGGTAAATCTAGTTATAAAAAACATCCATTTATCTAGAGGCACACCAGGTGCCCAAAACAACCATCCTGTGACTTGTCTCTAGATATATTCTCCTCACACGATGGTCTATCCATAAATCTAGAAGGCTATTTGATTATCTTGCTATAAATCCTACGTTGTTTTTGTTTACTATATATGATATCAAGGTAGGTAAAATAATCATTTTCAACTTGAGATTATACTAATTCATCATCTATGATTTCTCTAGATAAGTTTTTATATCTTTCCCAATCCTCGCAACATCAAAATAGTATGCATTTGTAATGAAACAACCCCTAGAACCATATCTCCCAATTACATGTGACCAGGTCCAACTACAGGTCATCTACCTCAAAACCCCATAAAACTATGATCCTCCCTCTGGTGGTATAGTTGTATGGGTCACCCCCCCTAATGTTAATTTCATATATATCATGACACAAATAAGAGGGTCTCATCCCTTTATCTAGAATTAATTATGAATTCATCAATCTATCCACTCTAGATTGACCAATTGAAATAATATCTAGCTTAACAGTCACAATTGTATTTGATGTCATGATCACATTGACTTAAATTCAAAGGTACTCATGATCATTATAAACAAACAATGAAGTATTATCCTAACTCTTAACATTCATCATTTTTTGGGTACCCTACCAACCACTTTACCATTGTTATTCCTTACAAGCACATATGTGTTATCGTCATGTCAAACTACTGGATCACTTGTTCTTCTTGAGATTGAATCTAGAATCTAAACTCAGTTTAAACTCACACTTGAGTTCAAAACTCATTACTATTCACAAGAATTTAAAGAAAAACATTTCAAATTCATCAGATTCTTCAAGATATTTTGAAAATTTAGAATTGGTCCTTCATGGTTGTGCTCCCTCTATATGGAAGGAAATGATTAAACACATTTGAAATGATAATCCCCGCCTTATGAGTATCCTTGTAATTGTGTTCTGAGAACTAGAATTCATTCCAGGGATCACACTCCTACCCCAATCAAACATTGGTTACAGATGATTCTGACATACTTATTGAAATTTCTAAATAAAGATAAGAGGAAACCAAACCCCTTGAAAGTGTGCGACTTGAGACTTTAAAGACAAAACCAACTCCAATTAGCAGTGTTACAAGACCCATTCAGTTCCCAATTATATAAACTTTTATTGTTATAACTCAATTCTATAACACTCAGGTCACCCTACTCTAGAGATGAACCATGAATGTAGACTTCATGTACTCATGACTCTTTCCAAGAAATCATAGATCCACATGTTATAAAATATTGTGTAATATTATCAATCACATTGTATGTTGTTTAACCAATCACTTCTTCACTCGACAAGATACACATATATCAATGAATTCTAAAATGATATCAAAATAGTGTAACATGCACTACACATTCCTATCATTAGATATAGTATACACGTATCAAATCAAGGACTTTTTATTTATACGAATATCAATTGGATGAGAACTCTCGATTCATACTATATTAGAAAATTAAAAGGTTGAACGACCACTAAAGAGGTTGACCATGCCCATAAAATATCTAACATACTAAACTATAGCATTACACAATACTCACATCCTTTAAAAGGTTTAGCTTACTAAATTGATGCCTGCCGACCTAGGGGTGATTCTTTGTCACTAAAAGTCTTACTTGGGACAATTGACTCCCAAAAAACACCGCATGTATGAAAACTCAAGGAAAAATCTATCAATTTTCATTATTTCCACGGTGATAAAAAATACTACCCATTTCATAATAAGGCGTAAATCATAAAATCTATAATTGGGTCAGGCTAAAAAGGTCACTAAGCATACCGGTCTATCCTTTAAACTCAATGTAAATGAAAAAGGTCAACTATGACCTATGGTCATTATCCATGTTGCTGATCAATGTAATGTCATATCTAACACTTTCTCAATGGTTGAATCATAGAACACCACATTAAGGTTTTATTTAAGACATTACATCAATTCACATTTTATTTTTAAGAATTTCAAAGGATAAATTTATATAATTTCAAGTACCAATCATAAAGGTAAAAGTTCATGGTACTTTTTTTAGCTAACAAAACAAGAGAAACATTCACATTATATCAAAAAATCAAACATTATATATCCACTTTATTCATCTATATGTTCTTAAGTACATGATTTGTTACAAAAATCCATGCTATACATGAAAACACCCTTTAGGTTGAAATTTGAATTTTAATTAATGGAATCCTCGTGGAAATAAATCTCAAAATAAAATAAAAGCTTTTTTTATCATTTTAAGGGAATTTTATTAGTAATATTTAACAATACATTTATACATAACACCATATAAGAGGCTACTGAAACCTTAAATAACCATCCAATTTATCAAGAATGTAACATCCCAGGTAAATAAATAATATTACATTCTAATGTTTATCAATATTTGTGAATAAAATGTTAATACTACTTTAAAAGGAATGCTATGCTCGATGGCGTACCCAATACGCAACAACGAGTTTCGTTGAAATCTTACGTTGCTCACTAATAATATAATAATATTATAATAGTTAACGCCTAGATGTTGTAATGGCAGGAATGAACAGAAATAACTATAAAATGATTACATATTTTTGTTAAATATTTTTACATTTATCCAATAAATGTTAGAGGCTTAAAATGAAAATGAATCCAATTTTAAGCATAAATCTTCTAATATTCTTTAAAAGGTCGATTGATCTCCTTTTGATGGAGAACCCTTTTTAAATATTCTTTTGACAATTTTATATGTTGTTTTTGAAAAAATAAAATACTTCTTTAGAATCTGGACATCAAAATTTACTTTGTGTAAATTTTTGTTATTTTTCCGATAGAGATCATTTTTAGTGAAAATGTTGCATTTTAATTCGAAACCTCCTTTTAATATGATTTATTTATATGGATATATTGTCTTTGTAATTGAGATTAAAGTTTATTTAGAATATATTTTTACCATTTAATCCAATGGTGGTCATTGGAATTAATTTTACTTTAACATTGGACTTAAACCAGTGTCAATCTTTTAATGTATATTGTTTCTTAAAACATGCTATTTGTTTTGACAGCGGGAATGATTTATTAAATTAAATAATTAAACTTATATATTTTTAATTTTGTAAAATAGACATAATTTTTTAATTCGGAATATCAAATATAGCTTAAGGTGAATTTTTGGTATTTTTCTAAAAAACATCAATTTTTTTATGAATAGTGAAACCACTAAGTGGTAGTTAAAAAAACTGATTTTTCATTTAAAAGAAACTTTACCACTTCTGTGATTTTATTTTCAAAAATTAGATAGACATGGTTTTCATTAGGAAGTAAAATGTGGTTCAGTGAGATTAAAATAATTTTTTTGGTGAACAGTAACTTTTAAGTTTTATTAATCGCAATTAGAGGTAATTAGTGTAATTTAAGGTAAAGATAATGTTATAATAATATGAAATGATCATGAAACATGTCCTAAACTTATTTTATGAGTCATGGCCTACCAATAAAATCCATGGGTCAACTTGGGGACCTCATGGAACCACTTTGGTTGGAAAACTACATTAATAACTTTTTATTTAAAGTTAAAATTAAAATGTCACAAACATGTATTGTTTTACTAAAACATTTTTTACATGGGGTAATACAAGTAATATTTTTAACTATAAATATTAATTCGAAAGATAAAACTATTTTCTACATAATGATATTTTTTTATAATTTTTAAACATTAAATAAATTACTTTATTTATGACACCGTGATGATGCAGTGATTACCTCATAAATGAACGATTTAAATAAAATAAGAAAATAGGGTGAACTCTAAGCCGTAAACTTGTCACAAACCTACTTTATGGGATTATTTAGAAACCTAACCACCTTAGACTATAAATATATCCTTTTGGGACATTTAAAAGCCGAAAATCATTTTATAATAAAGTAATATTTTATAACTATCCACGAGTGCCCCTCCTCTTCTCTTATTAAAGGCCCCCACATCTACCACATTACCCACACCTCTCAAGCTTTTGGCTCAGCCAAACCCTACACATTTCATCTTTTAACATCCCTATATTCATCATTGAAGCCTCACCATTGGCAGAATGCTCTTCAAGAAACCCTTTTGGTTCAAACCAAGAGGAGGTACCCGATTTATAGGTAATGTATTCACTTGTGTTATTTTGTTTTATTTTGCTTCTCCAAACCCCTAAAATATTTTTATTCCATTCTTTTGTAACAGCACCAGTATCTTCAATATACTAGGATGTTTTTAGGTGAATCATTTGAGCTAAACTTACACACACCTCCATCTAATGGATAAATAACTTATTGTTTCTGTGGATGGCGAATCGCTGCCTCACAAAATGATGATTGTTCAATCTTATCTTAACACCGTTCAATGAAATTTCAGGCTGTCTAAAACAAGGACCTAGACTTGACTATTTTGTTCAAGAGTTTTTATTTTTGTTAAAAAAATGGAAGCTGAGTAGATGTGTCTACTTTGTAATCTTTGAGATTTAATAGTTATGTCCTAATTCTCTAAAATTCTAAACCTGAAAAGATCCTCAATGTGAATTATTCATTTAATGAAATAATAAGTATTTTTTAAGGTCGGGTCCTTAAAAAGAATATACCTCCCATGGAGTTATTTACTAATTAAAATAATGAATAAAGAGACCTATGAGGTTCCAATAAGTTTTTTTCAATATTAATTAAACCCTTAGTGTGTTTATATCATAAGAAACATTCCCCAAATGATCAATGTGTGATTAGTTGTACATTTAGGAATATAGTCATTCAGATCATCATGCCCAAAATATAGTGGTACTAGTATTCATAATGGAAACAATTTCCTATAGAAATTTTGAATTAAACACAAAAAATTATTTAGTTAGACTCATCAACATTCCCAATTTATAAATTTACTTTCCATTATAAGTTATAATTTAAATTCAAGTAACATTAACATATTTTTTACTTACGATTTTAGAATATAACAAGTCCATTTAAGATGGTTCGGTTATATGGGTCACCATTTCCAATTTATAAAGGCCCATATTATTTATAAATTTTATTCAAACCCATATTAATCATAACCAATGAATTCTCAGCCATTGAAAACAATGGACCAGGGCTCAAACATTTTTTTATTGGTTTGTTAATGTGACACCATCAAGATATACGGGAAAACATCATTTAGGTTGATCCAAACACTTTAATAACTAATAATATATCATAACTATATCAACTAATGCTATCACATTATTAAAGAATGCAACCACATAAGTATGGAACCATAAAATCATATCATAGAATAACAATTCTAATAAATAATAAAATTCAAATCTATCAAGTATCAAGAAGTCCTGTAATGTAACCTGAATGGAATGACATATGCCTGACATGCGAATATCTATGTGCCTTTAATGATCCATGGCCACATCTCATATCTCTCCATTATATGCCAATAATTAAATATCATAAATCCATAATTCAATAAGAAATATATGTATAACAATCACCAATTTGAAACAATAATCCAATGTAATAGCAACAACATAAATTATCCCATCCCTAACAAATTGATCATTCCCTTATGTGAGGGTTGGATGGATCCTAACATGTCATATTTAGCATTTGTAAAAAAATTAATAGTCTCTTATCTACCATCCAAAAAATTAACAAAAAATTATAATAAATATCAGATACCATTTATAATTTCTTGAACTAGGGGCCACATAAATGGTTCCCTGATCCAGTTCACCACATAGCCACATACACACCTCCCCATATGGTGGATGATTCTGACTATCAACAAGGGTCTAAAGGTTGTATTGTGTAGAGACTATACCCTCAGGAACAGTAGTAAAAGTAGTGTAAGTATTAAAGAACATAATTATTATTGTAATGTGAAATAATAACTAACAACCTATAATAAATAGATAACCAAGAGAAATCCAAAGGATCCAACCATACATGAGCATTCTATGATATAAATACCGACAGTCAGATATAAAATGAATACATACATTAGGTATAGAATGAAAAAACAAATAAATAACGAAAAGAATCCAAATTTGTATGGGGGTATGATTACATGCTCATCCGCTACGCCCAAGCTCCCATTTCTGTTCCTTGACCATAATGAAAACCAATAAAGATCATTGCCCACCACCAAACATACAACTAAGATATATGTCTCAGTACCAATCAATGTTCTGAATAGATTGAGAGATAAACATAATAAGACACCATAAATGGAGTATATTTTAATTTATTTTATGAGTATAAAATAATGAAGTGGGTAGGTATATCAAAATAAAGTAGAAAAATTGTGTTGTAAATACAAACCCATGTCGCACTAAGGTTCCTAAAAGGATACCTGGCTAACTATACCTTCTTTGACCAAATCCAGAATGTCTCCAAATATATATTACCATATATATATATAATTATGTAAGTATATATATATACTATATACATATAACAATATATAAACATATATATATATATAGAGTACTAGCATGGACCTGAGGAGTAACTCCGACGTCCATGCATAATTATAAGAGTCTCGTACCAAATAAGGGATGTTCGGCCCAAGTATCACAGTGGATAATAAGGGATTCCTTGACCATAATTATCAATTGAATACTGTTATAATGAAGTTATTCCATTTTAATTAGGGGATCAAATCCAAGAATCTGAATAAGGGATATAATTCATCATACCCCTCAATCCCAATTAATGATAACTGATATCATGTCCATTATCTATATCATGAGGGGGATTGAAACATCATTTCCTTCAACCAAATTGATGTGAAATTCCACATGAAACAACCTAGAAAAAGGGGGTTTAAAACATAATGTAGAACATACTAACCATGTTCCATCAATAATAAACCTATATATGGTAGTCCCAATTTCTCTATGAGCCATTTACCAAGGAATTCTTTCAAGAGGAAACTGGTATTGCTCAAGGTGCAGTGTAATCCCATCTGACTTATGGGCTTTTTTATTATATTATTACATGGGAATACAAGGTTCACGCAAGTTGAAATATAAAAGTACATGTGGTTCACCTTCAATGATTAACATAGGACATGATAATTCATTCATGACACTATTAATTTGATATATACTATTCTTCCATTTAATTTATAACAAACAAGAAGGTTAGGGAAACACCCATTCCATAACACAATTAAATTTTATCTAATTAATCATACATTTTTTCATTAAATAAAATAGTAAAGCACAAATGTGGTTTTATTATAACATAGTGACATGGTTGTAAAACAGTCATAATCAACTAAATTAATTCTACAATCTTGGTCACTCATAAGTTTAAGTGTGCCACACATGATCAAGGACCATGAGACTTATACAAACCAATTAACTCGTTTTTTAATTTATTAAAGTGATATGCTATTTAAATAATACACTGTGAGGGTGGTTCAGTCACAAGAAAAGAAGAAAGGTGAAAACATGTAAACAAACACACCATAAGAGGTGGTTAGGGTTGGGGTCTACCTTAAACCACAAAAGAGAGTCTAAGGGCATCAATGTTGTGGTCTAAATAGTTAAATTTAATGAATTTCATAATTTAGATATAGTCTGTGAAAGGTTTGGAATAAATCATAAAGAAAATAATATATAAACAACAAAAATTTATGGGAAATGAATATCAACCACAAACCTTATACCATGTATACTTCACTCATACAATCTCAGGCTTTGATTTGAGCTGAAGCGATAGAAATCAATGGATAAAACAAAGTGCCAAAGAATATGTAAAAAGATCTTGGATAACAATAGTATTAAATATGGTGATATAAACTGAAAAAATAGGATATAAGGGTTTTATACCAACAAAGAGGCTTCCAAGGCATCTAAGGGTGATGAAATCAGATTATGAATGGTAATGAAACAACCCTGAAAGGGGTTGGAAGAGGAGAGCGCTTGCACATGGGACCACTTGGTGAACTGGGGGAGAAATTAAGGAAAACAATTTAAGTATCTTTGGGGGAAATAATAATTTACCCATTTTAATTATCCTAATTGTTTTTGTAAACATTAGCCATGTTTTTCATGCTACTATCCAAAAAAGTTCCCACCTCACACTACTAGCGCACAGTTCGACAAAATATTCATAGTATTTGTAGTAGACCTCTAAAATTTTCTATAGACCCCTCACCTGGTTTTTTACCCACCTTGAATGGTTTCTCACAAAATGATACTTTATTTAGGGGCCTCACATTTGATCTATACAGTTACATATAATTGTTAACCAACTATCCACCTCATCATGTTACTTTTTGAAAATATGTTTTGAACCCCAATTATTTTGAAACTCATCAGAACACCCAAGAAACATATGTCATCTTAAAACCCATCTAAAATACATTTATGTGTTCAAACTATAACAATTTTAATATTTGGATCAATAAAAGATTTTTTCCATCTAACAACAAAAAGATAAAATTCTCCAAGAAATTATGACATCTTTAAAACAAGGGATGCTGCATCGAAGATCGACATCTCCATATTCTGATGAGTATTATTTTTTAATTTTTAAATTAAATTAAAATAAATTTTTTAATATTTAATTTCTAATTTTATTTAAAGAAGGAACATGTATTCGTGGCATCTAACACACTTGTGAGTCAGACCAATACTTAGAGCCTAAACACCTTTGAGTGAGGTTCTAATGGGGAATCTTGGATATAGGTGACTAAGCCACATATCGAAAAGTATATGAGGGTAGTATCTATACTTCATTGGTGCATTAAATTTATTATGGTACTATTTTAATTCATCCTTCATCACAAGTGGAACTCATTAAAATTCATCATCATCTATAGAGTTTGAGGATAGGATGGAAGCTCGGAATGAGATTTTATAGTGTATGAAAAGAGAGCGTGAGAATTCTCAATAGCAGAAGAAACAACATCTATGTAAGGAGTATCAATATCATAAGTTTATGGTGTACATGTGATGAATTGCATGTGGTGTAGGGTGGAGTTTAATCCACCCGATTATCCAACTCAACCCAATCCTCTATAACGATCCCTAATATTTTGTTGTTAAATATATTATGATAATTTTTTTATAA
The DNA here is from genome assembly GCA_963277665.1 of Viscum album. Taxonomy (NCBI): domain Eukaryota; kingdom Viridiplantae; phylum Streptophyta; class Magnoliopsida; order Santalales; family Viscaceae; genus Viscum; species Viscum album. The sequence goes on along the minus strand of OY728165.1, from coordinate 162,716,358 downwards.
AAATATTTTATGTAAAATGGTTATTAATTCATATGTGAAAAGTTTTACATATTTTGTTTTTTACTCTTTTAATTTTTTTTTTGTTTTTTTACGATGAAATTTTATATCCATTGCAAATTTTAGTTTCAACGGATAAAAAAATTATGTTACAAAAACAATTTCATTATTGTTTTTTAAGGATAATATATTAGATTTAGTAAAATATTTATGATGGAAAAGGATATATGTTGCAAGAAAACATTAGTTATGATTCCATTTTCTTCCATATATTAATTATGATGGGACTTCATTGCAATTGACCACTTCAAAATAATCAAATAATATATATAGTAAAAATTTATTTGTTGTTTCTCAGATGATTTTGAGTTGAAGATGAAACATATGTTAAGCATACTTGAAGAAAGGAATCAAGAAGAATAGATATTTAAGTGAAGTGATAAGGTGTATATGGGTTATAACAAAATTAAAAGTGAAGTTTCCCTCATATAATATAAAAAAATAACAAATATGTATATTGAAAAAATCTTTCCTAATTTACCAAAGATACTATGGGTTATATAACTAAAGGATGGGCACTATATGAGATCTCACTTTCTTTGGAAGCTTTTTTAAGAAGACATTGTCCATGAAATCACCCTATATATCTGTTGACACTAGAAAAAGTGTCCAATTTTTTTTCAAATGCTCCGATAAATGATCCAAGAGTGTATCACGTTTGATAAGCTTGGATTTTATAGGTCATAAGGCTCTAACGAAGTTACAAATTAGAAGTTATGGGCATTTTAAATTCTACTGGAAAAATGGTTGGTGAAGCCCATTGGCAAAGCTCCCTCCGTGATCAAAGAACGCTACCACAGAGCAAGGAGGTGGCAACACTCTGTGACCACATTTGATGTTCACGCACCACTGCGATGCAAGGAGGTGGTAACACTCCACAACCGCATTTAACGTTTGCGATCCTTTGTGGAGTAAGGTGGCAGCATTGTTCCATGACCGCATTTGACGTTCGCGATACGTCGCGAAGCAAGCTTTAGTTTCGTGCTGAGAAAGCTCCGCTTCGTGGTGCCTCTCCCCTATAAATACTCGGCTCACCCCCTTAGTTGGACATCCACTCTTCCACTTGGGAAGCCAATCTCCCAGTTTGTGGAGCTCCGCTTTCTTTCATGAATCGACTCTGTGAGCCCATGCTCTGCGAGATTCTTTCTTCGTGTTGCAGCTCCGTGAGTCCATGATCCGCGAGCAGCTTTCTTCCCGTTGCCCTTTCGTGAGTCCATGCTCCACGAGTAGCTTCCTTCGCATTGCTACTCTGTGAATCCATGCTCTGCGAGTAGCTTCTTTCGCAATGCTGCTCTGCGATTCCATGCTCCCTAAGTCGATGCTCCACAAGACCCCATTTTCCATGAGCCCCTTCGCTCCGTGAAGCTACTTCGTGAAGACCTATCCTTTGCGAGGATTATACATTAGCGCCCACCGTTCCATACCGCAGGGGTTGCACCCCTAAACTCCTGCTCAGGGTCACTTTCTTTCTACGGTCCCGGCCCTCCGGGCCTGTCCCTTCGCTACCGTAACTGACCCACATGAAAAATGGAGAGTCGCACCATGAAATTTTCAGGTCAAGCATCGACATTTTCCATTGTTCCCCTTTTCACACCCACCTTCCACCTATGGAATACCATGATTTGAGATACTCCTCCACACACCATGAAACACCTTGACTCGACATATTCCACTTGGTTTGTTTCCAATCTCATGAGTAGATATTCTCATCATCAAATCCTTGATTACCTTGAGTCGAACCATTCCTCAAGTAACTCATCCAAACCTCATCACTTGGCTCATATTTCTGGATGACCAAAAAAGGGTCGCCCTTGCGTAAGTCCCAACACTATCCATTCTTAGGTGCCTTATGCCTAATAGCCCTATCTATATAACTATAAACTATAGTACACCCTATGTGACAAACTTAGGATGCCTCTTACTCCAAAAAAAGATTCCTTATTCTCAAAGCATGAGATGCCAACAGTCTTATCTACATGACTATAAACTGTAGTACACCCTATGTGCCAGACATGGGACATCTCTTACTCTAGACAAGAGATTCCTTATGCTCTAAGCATAAGATGCCTAATGTCGTGATTATAGTGGCGCAATTTCAAGACTGTTGGAATTTGTTCAAACATTCAATCACTCCACCTCATGCTTTGTGTGTCCTTCATTTTGATATCCATCCCATTCCATGTCTGAAGGGACTCCCTAACAGCTTGGTCCCATGCCGCATTAGCTCACCAACTGTCCTGGGACAATGCCCTATAAGTCTTTGTAAAACACTTCGAGTAATGTCCTGTGTTTCGAACACGGTCAAGAGTCGACCATAATTTTTTTCTCCCCATTTCAGGCTAGCGTTATATGGATGTTATGTTTCGAACATGGTCAACAATTATCCTCCATCGTCATGCCACCCTCATTGCATTCTAAATTTCATGCGTGTTATTCACACTTTTCATCTCTCTTTGTTCATACTGATTCCAATTCCCCTTGGTGTTGTCCATCTTGTGAATTATCACATAGGTGAAGGGCTCAACCCACAGGTGATTTGGGATGCCCTTATGGCCAGACATGAGAAAGACATTATTGGTAGCATCCTTGTGTAAGCCCCATCCACCATTTCCTCTCTATAGCGGCACCCGGGCAGCATCCTTGCGTAAGCCCCATCCACTATTGTCGGTCAATTACAACACCCGGGCAGCACCCTCACGTATGCCCCATCCACCATTGTCGCTCCATACCGGCAACAGGGCAGCACACTCACATAGGCCTCATCCACCATTGCCTCTCCATAGCAGCACTTGGGCAGCATCCTTGCATAATCCCCAACCACCATTGTCGCTCCATAGCTACACCCGGGTAGCATCCTAGAGTAAGCCCCATCCACCATTTCCTCTCCATAATGGTACTCTGTATGCATCCTCGTGTAAGCCCCATCCACCATTGCCAGTCCATAGCGGCACCAGATCAGCACCCTCGCGTAATCCTCATCCACCATTGCTGCTCCATATCGGCACCCGGGCATCATCCTAGCATAAACCTCGTCCACCATTTCCGTACAATAGAGGCCCTCGAGAATCATCCTCGCATAACCCCCATCCACTATTACCGCTACATAGTGGCACCCGGGTAGCGTCCTTGCGTAAGACCAATCCACCATTACTGCTCCATAGCGGCACCTAGGGAACATACTAACCTATTCCCCATCCACCATTGTCGATCCATAGCAGCACCTGGAAAAAAGCCTCGTGTAAGCCTCATCCACCATTGCCACTCCAAAGCAGCACCTAGGCAGCACCCTCGCGTAAGCCCCGTCCACCATTGCCGCTCAATAGCGACACCCGGGCAACATTCCAGCGTAAGCCCCATCCACCATTTCCACTCCATTGCAGGACCCAAGTAACATCCTCGCGTAAGCCCCCTCTACCATTTTCACTCCATAGCGGCACCTGGGTATCATCATTACGTAAGCCCCATCCACCATTGCAGCTCAATGGTGTCACTCGGGCATCATCTTTGCATAATCCCTATCCACCATTTCCGCTCTATAGTGGCACCCGGGAAACATCTTCGCGTAATCCCCATCCACCATTACCACTCCATAGTGGCACCCAGGCAGTATCCTCACGTATGCCTCGTCCACCATTACCGCTCTATAGCGGCACCTGGGCAACATCGTCTCGTAATCCCCATCCACCATTGTCACTCCATAACTGCACCTGGGCAGCATCCTTGTGTAAGAAACATCCACCATTGTCACTCCATAGTGGCACTCGGGCAAAATCCTTGCGTAAGCACCATCCACTATTGTCCCTCCATTGCGGCACCCGGGAAGCATCCTCACTTAACCCCCATCCAGCACCCTTCATGGAGGCACCTTTGTGTTGTGATCATTGGGTCCTTGCTGCCCCTTGTTTATCATATCGAGCATGATTCACATGGTCTTAGATTAGTAAGCATCAACCATGACATCCTCTTTGGGAATCCTAGAGTGTAAGCCCCACACCCATACCCGAACTATATGGTCGTTGATCCTTGAAAAGGTGAGGTACATAGGAAGCCTCCCTGAGGTTCAATCCCAATACCCAGTCATTTTGATCGTCTTTACATCCTTTCACCAACACCTTTGGCAGCCTAGAGTGTTATCCCCACAACCGTACCTAAACAACATGGTCATTGATCCTTTCCATGATGAGGTATGTAGAAAGCCTCCCAGATGTTCAAACCCAAAACTCGGTCATTCCGACCATCTTCATGTCAGTTCACCATCACCCCAGGCCGCCTATAGTGTAAGCCCCACACAACCCTTTTCGAACTATATGGAATTTGATCATTACAAAGGCATGGTATGTAGGAATACTCCCTCAAGTTCAAGACCAACACTCGGTCACTTTGACCCCCTTCATGTCGATTCACCCAAACCACATGAACTACATGGTCATTGATTCTTTCCAAGGCGAGGTACGTAGGAAGCCTCTCTGAGGTTTAAGTACACCACCCATTTGTCACTCCGACCCCCTTCACGTTGGTTCGCCATCCATCATCCTGAACTACATGTAATTTTATCCTTTCCAAAGAAGGGTACGTAGAAAGCCTCCACGAGGTTCAACCCCACCACATATATGGGCCCCAGGTCCTCTTTCATGTCGGTTCACCCCCGTCCTGCATGATGTTAAACTGTAGACCTCAATCAGTGGAAAGCCTTTGTTCCCCCATTCATTAGTAAGCCTTTGTCAACCTCATTCGGAGGTAAGACATTGAAGTCCCCAATCGACAGTAATTCGTCATCAGATGAACTACACGAGCTTTTATTTCCAACCAAGGGTTTACGTAGGAAGCCTCAAAGAGGTTCAAGCCCAGTGCCCATGTCCCATCCTGATTTATCACTCGATCCCTTGTATTCCAGGAAGATAATGCCTCATCCTGTAGGATCCATTTCCTCTGGGTCCCATCAATGCATCCATCCTCACGGGCAGCGTCCTCAGGTGTCCCATCATCCCATCGAACTATGCAAACATTGCATCCCTGCCATAGGGATTAGTCAGAAGCCTCTTTGAGGCTCAAGACCAACACTACCGCCACCGTAATGACAGTCCCATCTCATTCCCCCTATACTATATTGAACTCTAAATCATTAATCATAATTCTCACATGGGCCGCCACATCCCAATGAGATCATTTCATCCACCTCCTCGCTGCTTCTAGAAGAACTTGTGCCGCAATTCATGTGTAAGCCCCAGTATGTCTCCAGGTTGTTGTCCTTTGTGTACTCCCCGATTCATCACCCATTCGATCTACGTGGGTTTTAATCACTGTCGTCTACACCGGGTACGTAGGAAACCTCCATGAGGTTCAATTCCAGCCAATGGTAAACCTCGGTGTTCCCCCCATTCTGGGGTGCACACTCCCTGATCCATCCTTAGTGGTTTCCAGATCAGCTTTCACGGTGTGACATCTCCCCTATATGGGATACACCACCTCTGATCAGTCTCTATGGGACGTTCTGATCACCCTCATTCTGTCTCCGTAAGACGTCAAACTTGTGGCCTACCTCATGTTAAACATGAGATGTCTAAGGAAAACCTCGAAGTACACACCTTTAGTGTATCTGTCTCCGCAAGACATTAAACATCTGACATACCCTGTGATAAACATGGGAAGCTAAGGAAAAACTCATAGACATGCCTCTGGAATATAATACCCCACGACTAATGTGGAATGCCTAGGGTTTTATTCCCTTGAGATTTCCTCTTATGAGGAAGAATATATGTTCCCTAATGTTGACACATCCAGATATGCCCAACAGTCCTGATGTTACCATCTACTGTGACCAATGGTTGCTACCATGTCAAGGCCCCATGAAATGTCCGGACAGAAGTAGTGTAATTAACCAGCATCCACAAATATATGGCATCAGGAACGAGATTCACGAACCATGACTTATTCATTATGGGAGACCTAGAGTAGGTAACGAGTTCCAAGGAAGAATCCACCGAAGGAAGAACCGACATCCCATCATCCTGTTTCAATCAGGGAGAAAAAGTCCCTGGATAAATAATGGATGTTGCCCGTCTTTGCTAAGCGGGAATGTGGGGAAATATTTGTTTGTCCTCCACAGACGGACGGGTGCGCCCCAACGAAACGTCGGAAACAATATCTTTTAAAGAAGGTGTTATCTGAGGAAACATGTTCTTTATGATATTATTAAAGAAGGAAACTTCCTAGACAACACCTTATTCAGTTGTTTTCTAAAGAAGGTATTATCTCAGAAAACCCCAATAAATCATTTTTTAAGAAATGATATATATAAGCCAAAAAATAAACAATATTTAACTTTTTTATATTCGGTAATACTTGAATAAAATTACTCTGGAAATATTATATAAAGTCATACCTAACTTCACTTTTTATAAGGTTGTGGTACTAGACATCTTTTCCAGGTTTTTGATGAGAGATTTGGACACAACTTTTCCACTATTTAATGAATACTATATTATTTATAATAACCTATGAATGATAATAAATAATTAATAATTAAATATTTTTATTAAATAAATATTATTTAAAAATATTATAAATAGTAACTAATAAGGTCAATGTAATTATTACTGATAAAGTCATTAATGTTGTTAAAATATAATTAAAAATAATATTTTAATTTTTTTGATTAATAATGTAATTAATAGTAAACTAATATTTATACTTAGATTTTATATTTTATAAAATATATTTTATTTTAATTTTTTTTGACATGTAAATGTTTTGTTTTTACTAAAAAATGCCAATGTCATACAAATTATTTTTGGATTATTATATTTATTAAATTCTTTTTACTTTCAAATATTTTTATTTCTTAATACAATTTTAAAGTTTAATTTAGAATATACATATAGTTTATATGTTATAACCTTTCAAAGTTACTTACATTATACATAATATGATTTCTTAGGTTTCAAGTTGATGAGTTTGAAAACTTGTAAGAAATAAATTGTATTTACAATTTAAGTAAAACTTAAAACATAGAAAAAACAAATAAAAATAGAAAAAGTCAAATAAAAATATTCAAAACAATAGAAAGATAATAATATAGATTATAAAAAATAATATTGTTTCAAAACATAATATTTACACTTAAGAAAAGGTAGTTAACATTTAAATATTGTAAAATATAAATTGTAATTATATTCTAAATAATATTTCACACATGCACTTAAGACATAAAATAACTGAAAATAAAAACAATTTCATAATTATAAAAAATAAAGAAATTAAGTATTAAAAATAATATATGACATAATAATTACATAATTAATTAATTAATTAAAAAATTAACATTTTATGAATATTTTTTAAAAAATTCAGTTATTAGTAATTGATAATGTTATTATTTTTAATTATTTTTTTTATTACATGATTAATTATTATCAATTATATTAATATTTAATCATTAATTATTATATTAATATTAATTAATTTTTTTATTAATGAAAAATTAACCCGTATTTGCAAGTCCTATTTGTAACATCGTCATTTTGACATTCTTTTTATTAATTTATTGAGACTAATAACACTTAGTCCTAAACTTTTCATATTAAGAATGTTATTATTATTAAATATTATTAATTAAATTATTAATAATTATTTATTATATTATAAAATATTTATGATAATTACCTTAACAATTTATTACCTAATAATAATTATGCTCATAATGTTTTTAATGTTCAAATGTTATGTTTTGAATCAATAATATTTGTGTCATATAAATTATTTTTTCATTATTATAATAATAAAATTATTATTATTTTAAACTATATCTTGTATTTTTTGTCATTTTTATCTATTTTATTTGGATTCTACTTGTATTTTATATTTTATAGGATTCCAAAGTTACCTATTTTAAATATATTATGTTTTTTTATTTCAAATAGTTTACTTTGAAAGATTATAAAAAATAAAATATGGAAACAATCAAAAAATTTAAAAAATTTATTGACCATATAAAATATAATTGAAAATAAAAATATTTTCATAAAAATAATAAACATAAGATAATATATATGATTCAAAATATGGCTTCCCTCCATTTTATTACATAACTTTACATTGAATTTTACAAAAGTGAGTCTTTTAATGTTTAGTGTCCTTGAATTAAGGTACATAATACTTGAAAACATAAAAATAAATACTCTAGTACACTTTAAAGGATTCATGATGGGTTTATACAAAGTTAAATTATATAATCTCATAACATAGTAAAATACATCAAAGTGTGAGCATAAGGCCCCCTTAAGGAAAAAAAAGGGAAAAATTTTACTTATGATCATCAATAATATCATTAAGTAATTGAGGAAATACATAAAGGCATGAGAAATGGAAAAATATGAATATTATAATAAGAATAACATGATTCATAACATGTAAATTTGGATAAAAAAATTAATTGATTCTTTAATTAGCGTATCACCATGGTTTATCACCGACATGTTATAAAAGTTACCAATGTTATTAACTAAGGTATCGTAAAACATGTCATATAAAGAGATTAAATTTTTTACACAATGTATTAGAGAGATATCAAGATGCAACATTCAAGTGTATTAATTAATTTGAGTCACATATATCATAATAAACATTTCATACATAACCTATGGAGAATAAAATAAATGGGTTTAATTTCAAAATCATGGTCTTTTAGAAAGTGATTTAATACAAGATACTTTTTCTCATTTTAAAAACATGGAAAAAGAAGAAGGGTTTAATGTATGATAATAATATAGTAAAATATATATTTTTGATATATATTTTAATACCTATGGATTAGAAATATGTATTGGTTTTCAAAAAAGATAATAATATAATTTCTGGAGAAAAAGAGATAATGTTTGAGAAGAACAGTTTCCATAATAACAGGTGAGAAACATGGTTTTAAAAAATGTCAAAAGGAGAGGGGACATGGGAATACCATTCATAAAAGAATATTAATATTTTATAGGGATAGAATAAAATGTATAAAATAAAATTTTATGGAAATTTTAAATACATAGTACATAAAAAGGAAACATGAAGGGAAAAGTGAAGTTGATAATTCCTTTACCTTGAAGAGTGACTCCAAAAAATCAAAGATAGGGACCTTGGGAGATTTAAGAAACCTTAGGAGGACTCTTTGGGAGTTAATAATATCATATTTTAGTTTATATTTAACTAGTAATAAATTTATAAAATTAAATGGGTGGGTATTTATAGAAAAAGTGATAGATTTTTTTATTTATTTCTATAGACACCTCGATAGTGGTATTTGAAAACTAGGGGTTTCACATTGGTATTTTGTCATGGTATTGGCTACATGGGACAATTAATATTTTATTTTAATCCACATGAGTCAAACAGAATTTTATATTATTTATTACATCATTTTGATGTCATTAAACATATGGAAAACTGAGAATATATTTCCACTAATCACCCAAAAAAAGTATTTTAGATATTCTCATAAATTCACCCTAACATAATATAGACGTTATGATTTCAAATAAGATATTTATTTTATCATAATAATTATCTAAATTTTATATATTTAACTTTTAACTATAAAAATATTTATTTATTAAAAATAATAGTGTACAAAAAATGAACAGTAAATGCATATTAAAATTTCTGATATTTGAACTAAAATTATTTTACTATTTATATTTGAATGTTAGTGTTTCTATATACACTATTTCATTATAATAATTTTTTTAATAAAACCATAATTTAGATCTATTTTTAAAGTACAATTTTTCCTGAAAAATCAATTTGTCAAATTCTATATCAATTTTAATGCAAGACTATTCTTAAAATGGAGATGTTGAAATAAATGTTTTATTTAGAAAAAGGGAATATATTTTAAGTAACTGGTGCCTTGATATGTAACCCCTTATAACACCCACATATGAACTAAGTGTAAGGTATGCACTGTTGATAGGCTCTGGGGGAGGCTCAAATAACATTACCCTAGTGGTAATCACTACTAACTTGAAATTCTCTCATAGGCAATTGTGTTCAAGCATAAAATCTTAAAGAATAGATTGGGCTTATTCTAGAGCAATTCCCAATGATGCTTCCTCCTTCCCATGTTCTATCAAATGGGATTCATACAACATTAATCTGCTGAATGAGTCCATTAACTCTTCTTTCAGTATAAATTTTCCTTTGTCATTTTTATTTATAATACTATTTATAATGATAGAATTATTATTTAGAGTACAGTTTCCAAAGATCATATTGACCAACAGTCATAATTAAATGACGATCATATAATGGTTCAAACTTGATGGTCACGTTTAAAATTATACTTACTTCATTATTAAAGAGATATATTTTTATTGAGTTCAAAATAATATAACACAAATTCTCAGAACAGATATTTTATTCAAAAAGTATGGGTTGTTACATTCTTCCCCCCTTAAAAAATTTCATCCATGAAATTTCAACTCAATCCCTTAGTTGAGAAAAGGTGAGGGTACTTCTACCTCATTTTTTCATTTCATTCCAACATGGATTCTTCATATTTTTGGTTCCTCTACAACACTTTAACGAGGTGGTTATTCTTGTTGCATATAATCTTATCCCTACAGTCCAAGAACTCCACTATCTGATTCTCATAAGAGTGGTCATGTTCTATTTTTATCATCATTAAATTCAGTATATGTTAAGGGTTCAGTATGTACTTGTTAAAAAGAGATATTTGGAAAACATCATGAACATAAGATAGGTTTTGTGGAATTGTTGGTAGATAGGACATTTCTCATATATAATCTTGGATTTAATATGAAGCACTGTACATATGGTTGAGCCTCCCTTTCTTTCCAAACCTCATTACTCTATTAAAATGGGAAATTTGGAGGAATACTTTATATACAACATCAAACTCCAAATACATTCTATGGTTGTCAGTGTAAGTCTTTTCATAACTATGAATATGCTTTAGGTCTTGTTCAGTGTAATGGAACATTTATTTCATCTCTTCCACAAGATCAGGCAGAGGATGTTTTCTATCACCAGCTTAATCCCAATAATTAGGAGTTCTACATCACTTCCCATATAGTTATAAGGTGCCATTTTAATACTCAAATGGAATCAGTTATTGTATGATAACACAAATAAGGGGATATATTGATCCCATCTACCTTTATATTTCATTGTGCATGTTTATAGAATGTCCTAATATTTCTGAATAGTCCTTTCAGATTGGACATCATTTTGGGGGTGATAGGTAGTACTAAAATTCAATTAACTATTCAGAGCATGTTGAAGACTAATTTAGAATTTTTATGTGAACCATTGATCCTGATATGAAACATTAGAAATTGGTACCCAATGTAGCCTTACCACTTCCTTCATGTAAATCCCTGAATATTTATTAATAGATAAAGTTTGGTGAATAGAGATAAAATGGGCATTCTAGGTGAGACGATCCATAATAACCAATATCAAATTATTTCCTTTGGATTTTTTTGGGTGACTAGTGACAGTGTCAATACTGATATTTTAATACTTCCATGTAGGTATTTATATTGATTATAATTCCACTTTAGAAATTTTCCACTCTTCCTTCACTTACTGACACACCAGGCACCTTATAGTGTAATCAGCAATATCTCTTTTCATGTTATCCCACTATTAATGATCACGATGGACCCTATAAATTTTCAGGCTATCGAGATCTATAGAAAATATAGAGTTATAATATTCATCCATCATATCTTTATTTATTTATGGTATAAATGGAACACATATCCTTGTATGAAATTTTAATACACCTTCTTGATCTATATTGAAATCATGAAACTTCTCATTTCTCATAGCCTCTAACTTCTTTTGAAAAAAAGTATCTTACCATTGATATTTCCTTATCTTCTAATGTATTGATAGTTGAGAAATCATTTGGGATGGGGTTGATGATATACCTTACCTTTTGATTCCCATGTTTAGTTTTACTAGGTCTTCAATCAAAGAATCTCCTTGAATCCCAGACATTTCTAGAATAATAGGTTCTTTCCTACTTAATGATTCAGAAAAATTGTTTTCTCTTATAGGGTGATAATGAATTGAAAAATAATATTATTTAAAATTTTCCAACCATCTATTTTGTCTCATTTTCAATTCACTTTGATTTAAAATATACTTCAATCTTTTATGGTATATATATATATATCACATTTATCTTCTTAATTATAGTTCCTCCATATCTTCGGATAACAAATAATCGTAGCTGACTCTAGGTCATGCGTTGGATATTTATGATCATGAAGCTCAAACTATCGAGATTCATAAGAAATCACCTTTTAATTTTTCATGAGTATACACCCAATCCCATTCAAATATGCATTGCTAAAAATAATGAATCCTTCTATGATTGAGGGTAGAGTTAACATAGGTACAGTATCCAATATCTTATTTAGCTCTTATAAAAATTCTTCACACTCGTTTGTCTAGATGATAGTGAACCCTTTTTGAGTTAACTTGTTTATTAGATTGTGATTTCATGAAAATTTTTTTCACGAACCTCCTATAACATCCTTCTAAACTATGGAAACAACAAATCATAGTTACTATCATAGGATGCTTCCACTCCTTTGTAACCTTTTTTATTATATATCCAATTAAAATTACTTCATTTATTACAATGTTCCCCATGAAATCATCTTGTAATAAAGAAAATTCACATATGATGAACTTTCCAAATAGCCAATTCTTCCATAGAGATTTCAATATAACCCTTATATTATCATTATGCTCCTCGGTAATTTTAGAGTATATCATAATATCATCAACAAAAACAACAGAAAATTTATCAAGGTAGTACTTAAATACTCTATTCATAAAATATATAAATATATATTGGGTATTAGTCAATCCATAGGGAATAATGATAAACTCATAATTCTTATATCATGATCATAAGGGGATCTTTGGAATAACATTTTTCTTCACCCTCAATTGATGATAACCATATTGATGATCAATATTGGATAATAATTGATCCCCATGAACATGGTCGAATTAAAAATCAATTCATGAAAGATGGTACTTGTTCATAATATTGAACCCATTAAGTTCCATATAATCAATGCACAGTCTCATTGATCCATCATTCTTCTTCATAAAAAGAATTGTTTCTCCCCATTAAGACACACTCAGTCTGATAAACCACTTCTCTAAAAGATCTTGGAGTTGTTTCTTTATGTCCTCCATCTCCACATTTACCATTCTATATGAGGTATTTTAAATCATCTTGGGACTAGGAATGAGATCGATAGAAAACTCTACATCTGATTATGTAGTAGGTATAGATGACTCCTTATTAAATAAATCAATATATTCCTGAATGATGTGGTCATTTTATATTACTATACTATACTTTCCTTCTTCATCTTCACATATAATTTCCATAAAGACAGTTGTGGGTGGTTCTTCTATACAAAACTCAATTTGAGATATCTCTGCATTGAAAAAAACTGTAGGTTTTCCATTAAAGACTACTAATATTTCCTTTCTTCGACTATTGATCTTAGAAATATAATTTTATATTCAGACCATCACTATTATAATGTCAAATTCTATCTTTGGAATTACTACACAATCTATGATGAGATTATGCTCTCCAAATTCAATACTAGAGTTTCCGTACTCTATTGATTCTTGGATAATCCCTCCTGAAGTTTTGGCTGATAACTCTAATTCATGAAGTTCAAGGATTGATTCTATATTCTTTGAAACCCCATAGGAAATAAAGAAATGTGTAAATCCACAATCAAACAGTGTACTATATAGATTTGAGATAATAATGAGAGAACCTTACACCACATCATTTAGAGTTTTAACGTCATCCTTCAAGATAAAAAAATTATGACATTGCTCCCAAATCCTATGTTGAGGTTGACGGTGATTCCGCTCCACTACCATAATATTTGGTAAATGGTTGGAAAAGTGACCAAGCAATTCACACATGATGAATTATACTTAAGGTGAGGCTTACACCATTTTCTCTTTGTCGTAATTATTTTGATGTTGTGGATTCATATCACTACGATAGTTTCAATCAATATAGCCATCTCTTCCATACATGTAACATTTCCCACTCCATAGCAAGTAGTTACCTGAATTCTTCTTCCCACATTTGTCTCATGTGAAAAGTTTAACTTTCTTTCATACTCATACATGATCAAAGATCCTCCCCAATTGTTTCTCAAAATATATATTCTTTTAATCTAATCTATGTGACTACTACATCTCTCTAAACTCCATTTTGACATTTGTATCACTCCTCAAGATCTATTCATTGTTAACATAGTCTTGGGGGGATAAATGATTTCAATGATAGGGTCATAGTCCATTAAATAATTTATCAACCTTTCTATTAGGATCTAGGAAAGAGCTAGCGGTGCAATGAGAAATTCATGTGATGTTCATATCATATATTCCCAGAGATTCATTTTCCTTCTGATTCGGCTCTAGAAATTCCTTCTCCATTTTCATTAACATCGGACGAGGGATGTATTTTTTTAAAAAGGTTACCCTGAACCCATCACACTCAATAGCATCAATCTCAATTCTTGGCATCATGTTTTTAATCAGTTACACCATTGATCATCTTACCCCTTTAAGAGGTACACATCTAGGGGTATTTACTATTATTTTTAACAACGAATTATGGAAAATATATTTTCTGTTGAGCTTACCAATTTTTTTAGAAATAAATGGGTTGGTAGAACTATTAAAATTTGGTATTAGTTCATGCCTAAGGGACTCAACATAAATTAATTCCTTTCATGTTCAATGTTTTCTCCAATCTTGATTTAAGTTATTTCTTATAACTCGTGTCATTTTCATCATCATTATCATGATGTTTTCCATTTCAGATTCCGTTTGATGGCTGTTAGTTCCTGGTCTATTTCACTAACCATTTACATGGTTTCTCCTATTTTATTCCATTTTCAAAAATAATAAAACCTTAGAGAAAATTTTGTTTCATTTAATAATCATATAACTCTAAAGAAATTTTTATATCATGAAGCATCATGCTAAAATAAGTTACTCAGTAACCACATACACATTTTATATAAATCCATCATAATGTTTAATAAAAATCTTGCGATTAACCAAAAATATCCCACAAGAGTTTCAAACTAGGAGTGAAACAAAGACCATTCTCATGTACCATGATACACCAAGCCAAGCCTGATGCACCATGTAAACATTTTACCCCTAAGAACATTTTTGCTAGAGGCACGTCCACTTGGTCATATTTTAATAGGGATTTATTTTCTCAAAAACCACATTCCTAATAATTTACTAAAATAAAAGGATTTTTTCATATATTTTATCTTTTCCTTAGGGTTCTTACTAAAGTTTTCCTATCCTAATTTCCACAAATCAATAAACCATCCGTTGATACCAACTATGGTACCCCTCCTTTTTATCACATAACTTAATATATCATTTTACAAATAGATGACCTTTTAATGTTTTGTGTCTTTGAAATAAGGTAAATAATACATGAAAAACATGATTAAATTATTCTAATACACTTTAAAGGATTGGTCATAGGTTCATAGTATCTTCAATTTATACATATCATAACTTGGGGACATACATCACAGTAAAGGGTGAGAATAAGTCCCATTAAGTGAAAATAATGGAAATAGTTTACTTATTATCTTGAAGAATATCAATAAGAACATGCGGAAATACAAAAAGTAATGAGAAATGGAAATATAAGATTATAATAATATAAATAACATGATTCATAACATGATAATTTGGATAAAAAAATTAATTGATTCATTCATAAGAATATCACCCGGGTTTATCACTGAGTTATAAAAATTACAAAGGTTGTTCATAGAGTTATCATAAAAATGAAATCTCAGTAGATTACATTTTTTACCCAATGAATTGGAAGGATATCAAGGAGCACCCTTAAAATGTCATAATTAATGTAAGACATATAGATTATAATAATAATTTCATAAATATACCATGAATAATAAAATAAATAGGTTTCATATCAAAATCATGGGGTTTTAGAATGTGCCTAAAAATAGGAACCTTTTGTCATTTTAAACCCACAAAAAAAGAAGCTGTGTTTATGTTTTTTAATACCATAAAACAATAGATAATTTTGATATACATGTGAATATCCTTATAGAATAATGGTTTCTAGGTTTTCACAATATAAAATAAAATAATCTCTTGAGGAAAGGAGATAAAATATTGGAAGATCATTATGCATCATAACGGGTATGAAACATGTTTTGATAAGAAATTAAAAAGAGAGGAGAGAAGAGTATTAAATTAATAAAAGTATATTAATACAGTAAAGGGATAGAGTAAAATTGATAGAATAACATAGTATGTAAATTTCAAATACATAACATATAAAAAAGAAACCTGAAAGCAAAAGAGAAGTTGAGATTTCTCTTACCTTGAAGAGGTACTCCAAAAACTCGATGATCAGGACCTTGGGGTCTTGAGGAATCATTGAGAGGACTACAAGTGAAGTAATACTATTATAAATAATGGATAATAAATTTTTAATGAATGGAATCAATTATATGGGTGGGTAATTATAGAAAAAGTGACGGATATTTTTATTGATTTCCTTAAACACCTCAGTTGTGGTATTTAAAAAACCACAGGCTTGCCCATGGTATTTTTCCATGATATTAGAAATTTGGGACACCTCATATGTTATTTTAATTTAATATTTAACCATAATTTTATAGTACATATTACGTAATTATGATGTCATTATACATACCAAAAACTGAAAATTGTATTGTATTATTCACCAAAAAACAAAATATGTTAGAAAATTCTCATAAATTAACTCTAACATAATATCGACGTTATGATTTTAAAAAAATTAATTTTATCATAATTATTATCTAAATTTGAGAAATTTAACTTTTAAATATGAAAATAATTAATTATTAAAAATAATAGCAGACAGAAAATGCATAGTGAATGCATGGTAAAATTTATGACGTCTAAAAAAATTATCATTTTCAATTAAAAAAGGATTATTTTTATAACATAAATTAATTATAATAAACATTATTAATAAAACTTTAATGTATCTATCTAAAATGTAATTTTTTTCCTAAAAAACAATCCATCGAATTCTATCTCAATTTATAAAAAACTATTCATAAAAACTGATGAAATTATAATTTTATTTAAACAAAGGGATTGCATTTTAAGTAAATATGGCCTTGAAACATAATCCCTTATAACAGTTGTTTATGACCTAAATATAAGGTGTGGGATTGTGATAGTCTTTTACGGTGGCTTGGATAACATCACCTGAGTGGTAATCTTCACTAACGTGAATTTCTCTTATAGGTGATTTCGTTCAATAATAACATGTTGAAGATCAGCTTAGGATTGGTCAAGAGAGATTCCCAAAGAATCTACCTCCTTCAAATGTTCAGAAAAATGCAATTCACACAACATGAATCTACTGGATGAGTTCATCAACTCTTCTTTCTACATTAATTTTCATTTTCTATTTCAATATATAATACTAATTATAAACATAAAATTATTATTTAATGTATAGTTTCTAATGGTGATATTTATCAATAGTCATATTGAACAAAAATCATAATTTACCAACGGTCGTATAACCGTTGAAACTCAATTGTCACATTTCAAATTATACCCACTTAAATATTAAAGACTTATATTTATGTTGAGTAAAAAATAATAAAACACACATTTTTTGGAAATAAATTTTATTCAAAAAGTTCAGGTTATTTCACATCACTATGTTGTTTTAAAAGATAAAATTTAGAATTTAAAATAAGTAGGTGACTCTAAAATCATATAAAATAAAATTATAATTAGATTCAAAATAAAATTTAAAATATGCTCTTAAAACTTATAAATTATCTAAAATTGAAAATAATTTAATAAAAATAACAAATATATAGTATCTGGTTTTAATAAAAATATGTTACTTAATAATAATAATAATATAGTTAAATAAACAAAAAAATATTAATATTTTCTACTTATTAAAAAAATAAAATGATATTATTATTAATTATATTATTACTAAAGTTATAATTATTAATAATATCTAAATAATTTATAATATTTAATAGTAATATAATTATTTACATCATTATTAATCATTAATACTTCCATAATTAATGAGAATAATAATGTCAAATTTGATAAATTAATTATTAATAAAGTAATAATAATTAGTATGTTATTTGTATGAAGTCATGGTAACTAATATATTATTTAATAATAAAAATATTTAATAATACTATTATCATTTCCATCATCAGCATCATCATCATTTTCAGGAGAAATATTATTGTTTGTAAATATTGTAAATAGAAAATAGTTTACATGAAAAAAATATTATTATTTAATAATGGTTAATAATATTATAGTTTTTGTTATTATTAACTAAACTAATAATATATATATATAATTGAGTAAATTAATAATTATCACTAATTATTTTTAAATATAAAATTTATTATATTTTTAATTACATTATTCATATTTAATATTAGAAAATATTGATAATTATATTTTTATTATTAGTCACATTATAAATAAAATTTTTTATTATTAATTATAATTTTAACAACATTAAGGACATTTCTAGTAATCATTATAATGACTTTCTTGTTAATATATATTATATTGTTTAATAATAACTATTCATTACACATTTATTAAGATTATCTATTTATTTTCTTTATAGTGTGACAATCAATCATTTTTTATTCATTAAATGGTGGAAAGTGGTGTCTGAATCCCACATCAAAAATTTGAATAAGATATCAAGTACGACACTCTTATAAATGGGGTGGTTGGGTGTAATTTTACATAATATTTTGGAATAATTTACTTAATGTAATATTGAATTTAAAAATATTTAAATACTATTTAGTTATTAATTTTTAATATATATATATATATATATAAGAAAAGATAAATAAAAATTAAAAATTAAGAAAAATAAATGGGTGGGAACTGTCCCAAAAAGGAACTTCTTCATAATATTTATAAAGAATACACCGTCTCGAAAACCACCCGCTATTTCACACCAAAATATCTAGTTTCATTAGTAATTTGGGATATAATATACCAATCTACCAATTTTTTAAATTTCATTTTTATTTTTTGCATTATATGGGAAAATTTGGAAATTACAAAGATATTGGAAGATGGAGAAAGTAATAAGTAAGGTTATATATTTAATTATGCAGAAAATGGAATCTTTGTAGACCATCTCAATCTCATTCATGTTGAATCATGAAAATTGTGTTCACTGGTCGGTACAACATGATATGAATAATTGAGTTCTGCATTAGATATATCATCAGAAAATGAAAATATATCAAGTGAAGCTTCCACGAGCTATCGTCGGTAGAAATATGATGTTGTGAATTCTCATACATATGATTGTCATTTGGAGGCTTTGGGATAGGGAACATTCAAGTCAGGTTTTGATAGGGAATAACATATATGAGTGAATTAGTATAGTATTGATAAAGGTTCTCTAGTTGGTATCAGTTCTCAATTGACAGATTCATTTATTATGTATTGATGTGAGGTCATAGTCAAGCTCGAGGGTATATCATTCAGAGTCATTGTCATATAAAAAGTATGAGGAGAGTTTTCAATCTCAAAACATGATTATACAAAGTATTTATAGAGAGCAGAAGGATAGGGGGAAACCAAAGAAGAATCTGCATTGATGAAATGAGTAGAAGTATGAGTAGATTATGGAGTATATGTGATGACTTTCACATGTTTTAGGGATGGAGTCTCCTCCTCCTTGTTATTCACTTGTCCCCTTCCCTCGATAATGATCCATGATATTTTTTTTAGAAACAGATTATTAAATTTTTTGGATCGGAAAATTATTTGTAAAATGTATATTAATCAGAATGTAAATAGCTTTATATTTTTTATTTTTAATAGTTTTAAAATTTTTTGAAATTATTATTATTACCGAAACAGACCAACCTGGGTCAGCCAAACCATAAACCTGAGTCATTTATCACATGGTGAGGTGAAGTAGGAAAACAGAACACATCTTTTATATAACAAAAAAAACATCAAACCATAGTAAAATGAAAATGAAAAGGATACATCCAGATCCATACAATATAATCCAATCCAATTAAACATTAAATTATAAATAAAAAGACACCAACAAGCCTCCTTGTGACTAATAATAACATCTAAACCAACTCAAACTGAAGGTAAAGGCCAAAGGAGAAGTCGACATGCTTCAAGAATCCCTTCCCTTTACTATATCGTGGAATAAAACATCTTGAACCACCCAAAGGAAATAGTAGGGTGTGGGAAAAAATCCCATTAGGATACCACCACATAGTGTATTTATGGTCTAATATCAATAATGAATAATATTTATCTTTTGAATGAAAATGGTTTTATAAAGAATTTTCAAAATTGTAAAATCCAACTTTAAATCATTTTCACCTATGGTTTTCATAAATACTATACATTTTCCCAAAACCAAATATACGACAGGTAGAAGTGATAAAACTGGAAGTCATATACTTACATAAAGAGATATGAAAGTAAACACATATCCATGAAATAACATATCTTATGAAGTTATGTGATTCAACCTCATATAAAATTATATGGGAAATAATCCATGATAAAAAAAATTATTCGATAAATAACCATAAATGAAAAATTACCTCATCTTGGTCTCTATCCTGTTAGACAATGTGTACTAGACACTCATGATCCTAAAAAGGCATAAAATTGGTACCAATGTATATTGATTCCAACCTATTTCCATTGATATCCAAAAAGGTTACCTCTTAATGGTCCTACACACACTAAGGTTAACTATGTCTCTTTCCCAATGCTCCCCAGGTTCCCAATGTACCATTTGTCAAAATATATTTCAAAACCATGATGAAAATTTTATAAAAACTTTTTAAAATCAAATACAATCCACTTTGTTTTTTGAAAACCCATTTCCAAAACAAGAAAATACTTTTTCAAAGAAAATCCCATTTATAAATTTTTCCATTTTTATGAAAACCCTTGATCAAAATATCACTTAAAAATATTGAAAAATACAAAGAAAATTATCAATAATTAATAACATTTCAAACCATTAAAATTATATAGAAACACTAACCTTAGAAAAGTATAATCCTTTCTACTTTAAAAAAGGTGATTGGAAACTAGGAGAATGACCTTCAAAAGACAAGGCACCCAAAGAAGATGAAAATAATCCATAGAAAAATTATCTGATAATGAATTTGAAACCAAAATATAACTAACACAATAGTAGTGACTAATGAAAATAATAAATAGAAATAACTCTTACCTAGAGAGGTGAACCACAACAACCCAAATGATTGATCCCCAAACAAACAATCCAGGAGGAGCAGAGATCTCAAAAATCTCATAGGGTGAGATATGGGTCGATAGAGGGAAGGATGTAGGTGGAAATAAATGAAAATATGTAGTTCATCACCCTTAAATCCATTATTTTGATACATACATGGAATTTAATCCCATTACACATCATGTATTCCACAAAGTCTAAAAACACCAAAAAATATGTTTCCTTTTTATTTAAAATTAATGTTCAACCAAAAACATTGTGAACCCATTACATGGCATGAAAATATTTCACACCATGTATCAGTTCGTGATACATGTCAGGTGACAAATAAAGACCTTGTAACCCCTTTAAAACAATGTAAATCCCATGTAGACTAGAGATACTACACTTTTTATGTATACAAAACAACAAGGGACCTGATACATTCTTATAACTTAGATATAACCCCTCTAAGTCATTAGAACATTTATACCCACACTCTATTAATTCAAAAAAACACACATCTTTGAACATTGGATTATTTTACCCAGAAAAGGATATCCACCCTCGAGATACTCACAAGCGCATCCATACAAGGAAGATATCAAATCACAAGCATGAGAGTAAATGAAAGGTGTAACAGCATGTTACAATATCCCCACAATAAATGATTTCTTCCCCCAAAAATCTGCCAGATTTCTAAACTCACTAGAAGTTAAGTCCACTTCTTCTTCATCAATAATTTCAACTCCCATGTCTCATTGAATTCTTGTATGAACTACCACAATACCCATAATAGAGTAATTATTTTTCCATGTAGTACATTCTCTCATAGATTCATAATCATAATTTTCTACTCAACCAATATGGTATCAGTTTCATAATCAAAAACCTACCATCCAATAACATAGGAAGGATCTTGTATATACCTCTTCATATGAGAAACATGAAAATCTTCATGGATAGATGTCAAACAAGATGAAAATTACAAATGATCATCCAAATTTCCAAGTCTTCCAATGATATCAATGGGTCTCACAAAACTCATTGCCAACTTACCCTACAAACCCAATAGATGATGTCCCAAGAGAGGTGAAACCCTATTAAAACCCTGATCCCCAACCTCAAACTCCAATGGATGATGATGACATTCCATATAATATTTTCGATAACTTTATATCAGGATCGAAAACTTTCAAATCAACTGCACCATCTTTTTCATCTCTTAAATAAGAATTGGCCCAATAATGGGGCACTTTCCCAACTCTTCCTAGCATGAGGGAGATCTACATGGATTCGAATAAAAATCCTAAATGGGTTCCATCCAAATTCAGTCTTGGTAACTATTTTTATAAGAAAAACTGACCATAGGGATATTATTTCTCCAAGATCCTAAAAAATAAAGAACACAAACCTATAGCATTTCCTCAAGAACCTAGATAGTCCTCTTTGTCTATACATCCATCTTCAGATGATAATCTACAATCAATCTAATATAAGAACTCATCGCCTCCTCTAAACCATTCTAGAACCTAGATGTGATACTTGGGTACCTATCAGATAAAACCAGAGGGAACCCCTTTATTTCTTATAATATCTCAAAATTTCAAGTCCCCAAGCTATTACACCCTCATCATCTCTTTTATAGGGAGAAAATTTTATTATTTCATGACTCGATAAATTATCACTCAAATATGACCATTCTAAATATTAGTTCATAGAAAAAAATACATGTAAATATAATTCCATTTCAATAAAAAAGGTAAGGGATGAAAAAACCTATATTTCTTTGGTGTTCTACCTTAATTATCAAACCAATAAGACTTGGAGATAGAAAATCTATGATTGAACATCTCATACCATACCACCAATACCAGCATCTCAAGTTATGATACATCTTAGAAACCCAAGGGTACACTAACTAACAAGATTAGTTTCCACTTTCTATAAACTCATGACTCAATGAAACAAACAACCAAATATGGAAGCACAAAGTACCACATTGAGACCAAGACCACCCACCTATGATATCCCCACCATAAAGGCTTTCACTAAAGCATTGAAACTAGGTTTCTTCCACCTTCACAAGATGAAATTGCTCATCCCAAGTTGTTTCATCTTTTATCAAATAAAGGAACCCATATTCACAAACCTCTTCAGCACCCATGCTCATATCATCCAACAATCTCCTTAGATACCACCCCTCAACTGATTCCTTCATGGATTGTATCTGTAACATAATGATCAAATAATTTAAAAAAAACACTTCCTTTTCCAGGATTGTATACAACATCGAATTCAAAAGTCTGAATATTCTCTTCCTAGAGTCTATGTAACAAGTTCATACCCATCTAAGTAAAAATATATTCTAGGCTCTTCATATCAGAATGAACTATAAAATTCTCCCAAAAGATGTCATTTTTCCAAATATTGATTTCATGCATTACTTTTTCCAACTCAAGAACTTGGGTAAGTAAGTTCTTTCTATGATGGGATAACTGGTTTGAGCCATATGCCACCACATATTTGTCATGCCTCAAGACACATCCAAAACACATACCAAAAGAATTGACAAAAACATCAGAACCCAAAATGGGTTATGGAAGAATCAAAATTGGTACTAAATTCAACATCTTATTCATCTCCTTAAAATATATATAACAGTTTTTGTTCAACTCAAACCTTTCAGCATTGTCGGTTAATTTAGATATCAAGTATTTGAGCATTGAGAAATACTAAAAAATACCTATATAAAAACAATAAAAACTAAAGAAGATCTATATTTCAAACATATTTCTGGGATTCTCCCAAGACATAACTATATGTACCTTTTTTAGATATGCCGAAACACCCCTCTCAGATATCACAAGCACCTGAAACATCACTTCTCAGATCCAAAACCGACATTTGGAAATCTTACCATACATATGACATTCCTTTTTGTTTATAATAATGATATATAAATGATATCTATTCTCATACTATGAATTATATTACACCAAAATATAATCCATGAACACAACAATAAATGAGTTCAATAACTGTAGAAATACATGGTTCATCAAAGCCATAAAAACTACAGGAGTATTTATATGACAGAATGGTTTAACAAGAAACTAAATATTCCAATATCATATCATAAATATTTTATTAGTTGTATTTTCATCATAGAACCCCTAATGGTGGTAACCTAACTATAGTTCAATATTTAAATACCAACATTCCCCTCTAATCTAGACAAAAACACCAAAAATCCTATGAAATGGATATCCATTCTATGTAGTCACTCGATTTTAATTCTGATAGTCAATATAAAGTTTGAGGTGCCTATCATCTTTCATAGAAAATACGAGAGGTGAATCCCATGGGGACACACATAGATAAATAAATTTTTTTATCCCATTGGCCTTTAATATGGACCTTAAGTTCCACCAACTTAATAGGTCCAATTAGATAAGATGGCATAAAAATGGGAATCATACTAGGGAGTAGCTCAAATGAAAACTTGACCACTA
Source organism: Viscum album (assembly GCA_963277665.1). NCBI lineage: Eukaryota > Viridiplantae > Streptophyta > Magnoliopsida > Santalales > Viscaceae > Viscum > Viscum album. Next base: position 162,691,401 of record OY728165.1, on the reverse strand, counting down.
TTTATTTGGTAAAATAGAAAAATAATTCAATAAGGCCTCAGGGTATACACTCACCATTGCAGAAATACGACCACCAAAACATGGTTCAACTACATAAAGAAACATCTATGATAATTGACATGATATTACACCATCATAATGAACAACAGGCCCTTCGCTTCCCGATTTAGAGTCCCACTCCAAATGAAATAGAGGAGTAACCCCATCATTATATAAGAACAATAAAAATTTGTGATAATAGAATATTGGGTACTTAACAATTATCACTCAATCCCTAAATATAATAAACTATAAAATGTTGAGATCAAGAACCAATAAGTCGTTTCCCCCAAAAAAAAAATTATCATCACTCGATACTTGGGACACTTGAAACGTTGTTCGGAACTCTTTCCCAAAGGTATGGAAAGAACCAAAAAGTCTGAAATAAGTTGACAATACAAGCCCAACACAGCCACTAACTTTGAAGATATAAAAGAAATATTAGAACATATATCAAATAAATCTATCACCATAGATGACTAAATTAAAATTATACCTATAAAGGTATATGTCACAACATTATATTCATCTTATACATACTCATTCTCAAAAATAAATCTTGTTATCTACCACATTAACATCAACCTTGGCCTAAGGATTTGACCCACTAACCATGGAAGAATTAGTATAAACTTGAATACCCTTAGTGAGAGGAAAACCTACCATACTTTCTTGATAAATCCTTTCATATAAATGCTTTATATACACTAATAATCTAAATTTATGTTAAGTCTAAGGATACTCTATATAGTTAGTAATGGTATGACTAGATAACCAACATTGATAGAAAAAAATCTACTACTTTTCTGGTGAATCCCCTAAAATAGGTATTAAAGAGAATTGACCACCCTTACATTTCCTTTTTTAGCCTAAAGATACACTCTAGCAAACAACTACACCAACTTACACTCCACCCAAACCTATATTCCCAGTTATTTCTACCTCACCCAATGATTCTTTGTCAACTACCGCCACAAAGGATGGAAGGAAGATGAGAATCAACATCTACCTCATATATAGCCTCAATCAAAACTCAAAACTTTGATCCTTTATGTACTCCCTAGTGATAATCACCAATTCCAAATACACTATCATAGCAAAACAGGTTTAATACTCAAGAACTTTACACTCCCCCTTTTCTAAGGGATGAAACTTCTAGGTCATTTCCTAACATAACATCTCTGGATAAAGCTTTTCATTTAATATTTTATTGAATGAATCCTATGTAATGTCCCCATGTAACATAGATTCCATAATCGATTCACACCATATCTTTCTTAGTCCCTCGAGCACATATGTAAAAAAACACCTTCAAGTCATTAGGAGTTTTCAAAAAATTAAAGATTCATTAAATCTTCTCAAGCCACTCCTCATATTTTTTTATTATTTTGTCACAACTGATGATTGGTGGATGATCCTTTGTAAACAAAGATCCATGATCCACCACATGTCTTGGAATCCCGTCACCCACTTGACCTAGAGTCTAGATGGTGCATATTAAAACTTCAACCAAGGAGGGGTCCACTAGAGGATTCACCTACAGAACCTACCTCATAGATTCCTCTATCCAATTTGGAAGATCTATTCTCATAGAAATTGTCTTATAAAATTATGATAATAAAAAATTAGATAATTGAAACAATCCAAAAATTTTATTACCACATTCAAAATTTACAACATTGATTTAAAAAAATAATAATTTATAGTAATTATGAATTCTTATAAATGAAATACATTAATGAAATGAATATGTAAATTCAAATAAACATCCCATACAGTTTATTCCAATGAACCAAAACCCCAAATCTTAAACATGGTAAAATTCAATAACCACCCATGACAACTCATGTTCAGTCACAGAAGTGACCTAACAAGTCCCTTTTATACACTTACTATCCAAACTTCAATTTTACTAACTCTTTTAGACCTAATATAGAAGATCAAACAAAGGAAGTGTTAACACACTTTAAGCAGAACCTTATATATGATATAAATTGGTAAGAGACCAACCTGTGTCAACTAAACCTTTCACCTGATTCGACCATCACATGGTGAGGTAATGTGAGAAAACATAACAATTATTGTATATAATGAAACATGATACATTATTATGTGGAAGAAAAATATACAATCATATCTATACATTCTAAAACAAACTAGATAAACCCAAAATTATGATTAATGCAAAACTAAAAATCCTCTAGGTGAAAAATAGTCACCTCCAAACAAACCCAAACCAAAGGAAAGTACCAAAATAGAATCCATCATTCTAAAAAAATCCCTTCCATTTACTTGTAACATGCAATACAAAATCTACAACCACCTATAATAAAAAGTAGTGTATGATCAAAAAAATACATGTAGGATAAAACCGTATAGTCTGTACAAGGTCTAATATCAAAAATATAGCAGTTGTAGATTTTAAAACTAAAACAGTTTTACAAATCATAATTATAAATATCAAATCCAATTGTATATAATTTTCCCCTTTGGATTTCTTAAAATCATTTCATATTCACTAAACTAGAAATACAAAAATAAGAAGTGATAAGACCAGAAATAATATACATGAATCAACTGGTAAGATAGGGAAATAATATCCATGAAATAACTAATCATGTGAATCTATGTGATACAGCCACATATAAAATCATGTGATAAATAATCATTGATAAAAAATATTGTGATAAATAACCACAAATGAAAAAAACCTCATATTGGGTCCTATTTTATGGGACAATGCGTATTATGCACTCAAGACCTTAACCAGTAATACTGTTGGTACCAAAAAATATCGATTTATTCTATAGTACATTAATATCAAAAAAGGTAACCCTCTTGTGGTTGCATACCTACTAAGTAAACCCATGTCTCCTTACCGACACACCCAAGGTTCCAGAAGCTCCAATTTTCAAACTACTTTTCAAAACCATGGTCATAATTTTATAAAAACATTTTCAAATATATTAAAATCTACTTTGGTGTCTAAAATCCTATTTTTTGAATCAATAAGATCCATTTTCAAAGAAAACCACCCTTAAAAAAGTTTCTTCCAAGAAAACCCTTCAAACCACATATAATATCAAATAAATGAAAAATCTAATGGAATTTATCATTAAAGAATAGAAATTAATTTCATTAAATAATTGTATTGAAACACATACCATAAAATGGTATAACCATAGATTCCTTTGACAATGGTGATTGGAAACCAAGAGAAATGCCATTGAAAGACCAGGCATGCTAATAAACTGAAAAGGACCAACATAAAACACTATCTGATCATGAATCTATAAACTTACTGAATTGAACACAATATACAATGACAAAGGATAGAATAAATCCAAATAATTATTATCCAAAGAGGATAACCACAACAATTTTAATGATGGATCACCTGACGAATGATTTGAAAGGAGAAAAGATCTCCAAAATTTCCTTAGGTGATCTCTTAGTCAAGAGAGGGATGGATGTAGGTGGAATGAAATGAAAATAATCTGTGCATTTCCATAAAATTACAAGATGGATGACTTATATAGTGTGTAATCCCATTACATATCATGTATTCTACAAAGAATGAAAATGCTGAAAAATGAGTTTAATATTTATTAAAAATTATTTTTTGACAATTACTCATTGTGATCTTTTTACATGATGTATAAATATTTCACGCCCTATATCAGTTCATGGTATCTATAAGGTGAAGAATTCACATCGTGTAACTCTCTTACACGACATGTAAATCCTTAGTAGACTCCATAAATTGCAGGTTTAAGCGTAAAAAACTCTAAGGAACCATGGACGTTCTCCATACTTAGGGAGAACCCATCTAATCCATTAATAGATTTATACATAAACTTCATTAATTGATAAAATCATACATACCATAATATTTTTTCTATTTTCTCCAAGAAAGGCTCTTCATCCCTGAGAAGATAAAAAAACCCCAAACAATGACAACAAAAAAGAAAACACAAGGGAGTGCCTAAAAAGTATAACAGGGTGTTACAATTATTTTTTTTTTGCGATGTAATTTTGTATTCATTGGAAAAAGTATATTTGCGATGAATATGAAGTTATATTTTAAAAAACATCTACTCTCCAATGTGAAAAACATGCATTCCATCGCATTTATTTTTGGAAAATAATACTTAATTCAAAAAACATCAGTTATGACACCATTTCTTACCATGAGTCAATTAATACTTGAATTCATCCTAATTGGAACATCATAAATAATAAAAAAAATATTGTAAGTTGCTTTGGTGTATTTCTAATTCCTGAGAAATGAAGATGAAATAGACATTAAGCATGAAGGGATAAGTTATATATGAGTTTTAACAAAATGTAAAGACCTTGGAATATAGAGAAGGTGACCAATTTCCTCAAAAACATAAAAATATAAATTTTGAAAATATGCTGATTGAGAAACAATTTTCCAATTCACATATGAAATGGAGGGATTTCATTCTAAAGGGTAGTCATTGCTCAAGATAACACCCTCTTTAAAATATTTATGAAGTAGGCTCTCTCTTGAGTAGTGTCTTTTTTAGAAATAGCTTAATGAGGGTTTTTCCTGAAATGGTTCCATCAGTTCTATTTTTAAAAATTAAAATTTTTTATTTTGTCTTATTTATATATATAATAAAATAAAAAATTAAATAGTTATTAACTGATTTTATATTCATTATTACTTTAATGAAATTATTTTGAAAATATTATGTAAAATCCCACCCAACCGTGCCTTTTATAAGGGCATGGTACTCAATATATTTTCCATGTTTTTTATTTGGGATTCAGATGTCTCTTTTCCACAATTTAATGAATAATAAATTATTTATAATAGCATATTAATGGAAATAATTATTAATTATGACCAGTTTTTAAAAAATAGTTATTATTTGATAATGTAATGAATAAAAGTTAATTAGGTCACAAAAATTATTACTAATAATGTCTTAAAAACTGTTAAAATTATAATTAATATATTTTAAATGGTGTGGTTGATAATATAATTAATTAAAATATTATTATTATTATTATTATTATTTTCTTCAACATTAAAATGGTTGGGGATATTCAATTTCAAATACTGAATAATTTCTAATATCAGATATAAAATATGTATTTAATAATATAATTAATTTGATATTTCAAAAATTATTATTTATAATTAATGATCAAATTATTATGAATTATTATTATGGAATAATGTTTTGTAACTTGTAAATTATTTTTTTGTTTTTATATTTACAAATAATAATAATATTAATAATAATGATTTAAATATATAAAATAATGTAATATTTATTTTAAATTATATTATTTACTACATTATTAGTTACAATAATAATTATCTTTTTTATATCATAACTCATATATATTATTCTATTTTTTTATTACAATTTAAAAATATAATTAATATTTATTGAATATTTAATTCTAATTATTTAAATATAATAACATATTTAATAATACTTCATAATAATGTAATTAAAAATGTACTAATTAAAAAAATTATGCCCAAATTTATTTGAAAGAGTAAATTTTATGTCATTAAATAATAAGTTAGGTGTCTAGTAAATTAGTTTTATTTATTATCAATGTGAAATTATTTTTATTTTCAAAATTTTATATATATATTTAATTCAAATTTTATGTTTTATTAAGATTTTACTAAAAAAATTATTTTATAGGATTCTAAAGTCACCTACTTGAAACTTAATAACATTTCAAGTAGAATAAATTGAAATCATAAAAACTATAATGTATAAATACAATATAAATATAATTTGAAACATTAAAATAAATATATAAAAATAATTGATAATAAAATGAAATTCATAAAAAATTAATTTAAAATAATTTCAATGAAAAAAATTATTTTTGTTTCAAAAATTAAATTTGTACTCATTATTTTTTATTGCAACAAACAGTGTTTGTGTCAAATATTTTTTTTATTATTATTTATATTTATTTTTGATTTCAATTAATTTTTATTCATACAGTCAATGTTTTAAATTTCATTTAGATTTTATTTTTACTGTATTTTATGTACATTACTGTTTGGAAGTGTAAAATTTATGTTTATAGTCAATAAATTTCTTATCATTTAAATTATTTTTGGATTATTATATTTATGAAATTATTTTTACATTCAAATATTTTTATAATTTCAATACAGTTGTTAAGTTTCATTTATATTTTACTTGTAATTTATATATTATAGGCTTCGCAATCACCTACTTTAAACGTAATAATGCTTCAAGTAGGTGACTTTGAAAGCAAATAAATTATAATGAATAAATACAATATAAATAAAGTTTAAAAAATTGACTAAATATATACAAAATAATTGAACATAAAATAATATCATGAACAATTTGATGAAAAATAATTTCAAGGAAAAATACATAGTTGTTTCAAAATATAAATTTGTACGCATGATTTTCTATTGCAGTAAACATTTTTTTGTAATTTTTTATAGATTTCATATTATTTTCACTGAATATTTTATATGTTTAAAACATGTTTAAAGATTCATTAATATTATACATATAATTTATTTTTTTATTGGCTTCCAAAATTACCTACTTGAAATATAATAAGTTTTATTGTGTTTTATGTATGTGGAGGTTATAAAAATAAACTATAAAAACAATCAAAATGATGTTTAACACCTAGAATAAATACATAAAAACTAATTTCAAAGAAAAATTTTTTCATGAAAATTAAAATTGGAAATAATTTAAAATTCACAAAATAATGTGGTTGTGAAAAATAAAATTTAGACTTTAAAATAAGTAGGAAAATATAAAATGTTATAAAATATAAATTAATGTCAGAATCTAAATGTAATTTAAGGCATACACTATAAACATATAAAACAAATAAAAACGAAAATAATTTCATGAAAATAATAAATAGAAAATACTAAGTAATAATAATAATACATGACTTAATAATAATCATATAATTAATTAATTAATTAAAAAATAAACATACTATATATATTATTAATATTAATTATTATTATTATTAATTATATTATTATTTTTGTCATTATTATTAATATTATATTAATAATTAAGAATATTTAATAATAATATGATTATTTAAATCATTATTAATAATTGTATTTCTATTATTATTATTATCCACAAATGAAAACATTATTATTATTATGAAGACTTTAATAAAATATAATTTTCACGACTTTGCTAATAATATCACGACTTCATTATAATTAATTTATTATTATCATGAAATTATTGTATACGCCTTATTATATGTGGTTATGTTCTCAAATGCATGTATTTTCATTATATCTACATATGTTTGTAAACATCACTAATTAATATAATGATAGGTATTATTATTCAAAAATATAATAAATAAAAATCAACTCACATGGAAAAAAACATATCTTAAAAGCATAACATTTATAATTTAAAAAATTTATACACATATTAATTATCAAGTATTGCATTATTAATTAAATTATTATTGTAATTATTATAAACATTATTATTTTTTATTTATTATGACATAGATAATTAAATATTTAATCTTTAAATATGTGAATAATTATATTATCAGGTAAATTACATTTTTATTTAAATTATTCACTAAGTAACTTATTAAGACATTGTTATAAATTTTTATTAATAATTATCAATTCCATAATTAAAGAAAATAATAAAGGAATAATTAATAAAGTAGCAATAATTGATATTTTTTTATGAATTCATCTTAATTAATATATTATTTAACAAAATTATTAATATTTACATAAACATCATCATTTTTATTAATAGTATTTTTTCATAAATTTAATAAATAGAAAATAATTTACATGACAAAAATGATTATTATTTAACAATAATAATTAACATTATTATTGTTGTTGATGTTAACTAGAATAATAATATAATTAATGTTGATTTTATTATTAATTATTAAAAATTATGTTTAAATAACAAATTAAATATATTATTAATTACATTATTTATTTTTATTACTGGAAATTAATAATAATAGTAATATTATTAATTAAATAGTTAATCACATCATTTGAAAACATTTTTTAATACTAATTGTAGTTTTAAGAACATTAAAGACATTATTTGAAATCATTACTATGACATTATTACTTACTATTTATTGAATTTCCAAATAATAACAATTTTTTGAAAATATTTCATGATTAATAATTTATTATAATTTATATGTTATTATAAATAATATATTACTAATTAAATTGTGGAACAACAATGTCTAAATCCCACATCAAAAACATGAAAAATATTCTAAGTAGCACACCTTTATAAAAGGGGACGTATGATGGGATTTTATATAATAATTTTGGAATGAATTTCATAAATTGATACTAAATATGAAAATAATTAAATTCTACATATCTTTCTACGTTTTATTTATAGATATATTTAAGAAATAAAAAGAAAGTAAAAATATATAATCGAGGGTGTTATCAAAGAGAGTACCCACCCTTTAGTGCAAAATACCAATATTCCATTGGTATATTGAGAAAAAGATTCCTAATCTACTTATTTTTTTAATTTATTTTTTTACATCATATGAGAAAATTATCCTACAAAAAGCTATAAGATAGAGGTTTTCAACATGGGAATGTTATGAAGTTAGTTGTGTGGAAAGGTATTGTTTACAGACAATGTTAAAAGGAATTACCACAGATAATGATTTTACCGCACAATTAAGAGAAAGGCTTTTGGGGAAAAAATTATTTTCACCTAAAAACATGAAAAAGGCATTTTTATTGGTAATTCCTTTCACACAAATCACAATAAAAATCCACCCCACTTCTTCCCTCAAAATGTCTGTCCCTATCTCTCTATATTTTGGTCTGTTGTTTTCATCCTCTGGTGCAAATTTTTTTGTGGCCTTATAGAAGTGTGGTATTTTTGAAATATCATTTAAAGGTATGTTTTCTATTTTTTTAAAAATTTGATAAATTATTTAGTTGATTAGTATTTAGTTAGTTTTAATTATTTTATTTAGCTAGTTTTTTATTTAGTTATATATAATGTATAAATAATATTTAATTATAGTTCATAAATTTTTATTATTCTATTTTAATTAGTAAGTATTTAATTTATAATTAGTTATAGTTATAAAAATATTATTATAAAAATATTATTATATAGTATGCATTATTAGTTTTTAAATATTAGTGACATAATTAATAACTAGATGATAATTAATGGAGTTATCATCATGAACATAAAATTTACTAATAAATAAATAATAACTAATTACGTAGAAATTAGTAAATAATATTTATTAGATGGTGAACAAATAATAGTGAAATAATGATTAACTAAAAAATAACTAATATTTAACTTTTAAATAATTAATATTTTAAAAATGATTACTAAATAATTAAGTAATTTTTCACTTAGGATTAATTAATTATTACATAATGATTAACAAAGGATCAATTAATGATTAATAATTGATTTACTAATAATGAACTGATTTTTAAGTTATGATTAACCAATATTTTATTAATTATGATCCACTAATTATCTATTAATTATGTATAAATTAACTACTTAATAACATTACATATCGAATGATTAACCAATGATTAACTAATTCTAAATTAATTATTAAGTATTTATTAACTAGAGATGAAATTATGATTAAATAATGATTTGATAAGGATTAACATTGTATTAGCTTATGGTTAACTTAGGATGAATTAATGAATAACTAATGATTAACTAATGATTATGTAATAAATAATTAACTATTACTATTAATTAATTAATAATTAACTATAAACTGACTACTTAATAACATTTAATTTAGTAATGATTAATGAGTGATTAATCAATGATTAAATAATTATTAAGGCATGATTAACATAGGATTAACTAATGGTTAACTATTTATTATAAAATTAGTAACTAATCATTAACTAATGATTATGTAATGATTACTTAATGATTAAAAATTAATTAACTATAAACTATCTGCATAATAAAAATTAATTAACAATTGATTAACTAATGATTAATGAGTGATTAAGAAATTATTAGTCAATAATTGAGTAATGATTAACATACTATTAAATAATAATAATGTAATGAATAACCAATAATTAATTAATTATTAATTATTAATTAACTATATAGTAAGTACATAAAAACTAATAATTAATTAATGCTTAATTAATGATTAACTATTGATCAACGATTCATTAATGAATGATTAAGGAAGGATTGTCTTAGGATTATGTAATTGTTATCTTAGGATTAAAAAATGATTAGCTATTAATTAATGATTAATTAAACAATAACAATGAATTAACTAATGATTAAATAATGATGAATTAATGATTAACTAATAATTATAGAATAATAAATTAATTAGTATCTATTAATTAACAATTAATAAACTATTATTTTAAAATAAACTAACTACATAATAACCATTAATTAATGAATTATTAATGAATGAATAACTAATGATTAATGAGTTATTATAGAATGATTAATGAAGGATTATGGAATGTTTAACTTTAGATTTACTAATGATTAACTAAACACTAATTAATTATTAATTAATGTTGAAACAAGGATTAACTTAGTATTAAATAATTCTTAAATAATGATTATATTAGGATTAACATATGATTAACTTGGTATCAAAGAGGGACAACTTCATGACCAGGAGGCTTAACTACACACCATATTTCTACTCTCATGGGATCTTCTTTAGATGATTCTTACCATTAAGTAGATTAAAATGTTATACTATGAAACATTAGTGTCATTATTTAGGATATAAGAAAACATTCTAAAATTTTAGTAAAATAAATATTGTGTGATTATCTAAGAAATGAAATCACCATTTTGATACTACAAGTGTATGTGGATTATGAATTGATTTATTTATGGATAATATCCCAAAAATGGAATTTTTGGGATTTTAATTGAGTATAACCTGATGCATGAAAACATGACTTACTACACAATAGGTTTGGTACTCTTGGGGTATAGGATTTAGGTGACTCATTGCAACACCATGATATTTTTATTAAATATATTTTCAGATATGTTTATTCCTTTTATAGATTTGATTGAACTCTCAACTATATTTAGCTTCTATCACATGAAACACCGTCTTATCTTGTGTTACAGGCAAGACTGAGCTACTATGAATTGTCTTTTTATTATTGTAATTATTAAAATAAGAAAATTATAACCTAACCTTTAGAATGACATGTATGAATAAGATTAAATAAATTATGAAATTAATTTTTGCACATGTATATATAATTCTTTAACTAGTTATTTATAAATTAATGTAGAACCCTTTTTAAAATAAAAGGAAATGTCTTCAGAAAAACAACTTAAATGTGAATAAGTGTGTTTTACACCAATAAATATACAAATAACAATTTTTATATTATATTAAGGAAATATATTTTTAATATATTCAATATATTTTTCAAAATTTTTACTTTTTTCTAGACATGATATAAGAACAAATCAAATTTTATACATAAAAGAAGTATTTTTCTAAAAAGGTGGTTTTTCCTATTTTGATGGTGCACTTTTTTAAAATCTAGTTTTTTGACACATTAATAAATTATATTTGAAAGAATAATCTTCTTATTTGAAATAATAATATCCAAATTTACTTTTGTTGAATTTTTTTCTATTTTTCTAAGAAGTATCATATTTTGATCAATAATGAAAATACTGAATTTTAATTGAAAAAATAATTTCCATCGAAAGAAATTATAGTGTTAAATTATATTTTATTTATTTATTTTAAAGTATAATTAGATTAATTTTTTATCAATTAAAAAAACTATCATTGGAATCAATTTCACAATGAAATTGGATATAAAAACATTCCAATCTTCTGAACATTTTTACATTAAAAACCCGTTATTTCATCTCGTCCAGGGGATTAATTTTTATAAAATTTTGAAACGTTATACGAATTTAATTATGAAAAATGGATAAAATATTTTTAATTAGAAGGACCAGATTTATTAAATATTCTCCTATAATTTTTTTACAATATGAATAAGAAATTTTTTATTTTTTATTAAAATGGTTATTGGTAAATTGAGTAAATTGAGGGTAAGAATAATATTATAAATATTAGAAAAACAACCATAACAATTTCTAAAATATTAATGGATGAGTATAATTTTACTTTTAGCACGTAAGGTTCTAAATTATTCAATTTAATGGACCCTTTTCGAGGATAATGACTTGGATATTATTAAAATCAAAGAGATATAAAAAATGTCACATTCATACTATTAATAAGTATAATATTTTAATATGTGGTTAAAAAGAATATATTCTCTACTATTTATATTATTATAAAATATAATAGGTTTAAATATATAGTGGAATCTTATTTTTAATTTTTAGTCAAATAATAAATATCATAAATAATTACATAATGATAATGCAGTAATTATTCAATTAATAAAGAAATGCATTAAAAGATATTATATATATTAAAATACATATAATTTGAATTAATTAAGGAACTAAAAAGATTTTATAGTTTTGTATCAAATATTATTATTGTATTAAATAATTTTGTTTGAAGTAAACATTTTAGATTGATTTTCTTAATGTCGATGTAATGAATAGTGTTAAAATTGACACTAATGGTATTTTATAAAAATAATATTTTATTGAAATAATTATAAATAAAAAAATATATAAAATAAAGAAAAAATGATAAATTGTGATCTAAAATATCATAAATTTACCATTTAATTTTCAATTGAGAGCTTATAAGTAAAAAATATCGACTTTTAAAATTCAAATTGTTGTTACCATTGTCAAATATTAAAACAGATTAACTAACGGTTAAGCAATATGATAAAGTTAAAAATAATAAAAAAACCTATATAAAATATATTTTATGATGATATTTCAACCATATATCATATTATATTCAAAAAATATCATTTTTAGGTTTTTTTTTATATTTAATTTATTAAAATTTAATCTTTCGACAAATTCCAAAAGTGCGAATCACCCTCATTACAAAAGGACACATCCTACCTCGTCTAATTTCACAAATTTTAGAATTATATATTAATAATATCTTCCAAATTATCTTTTACACTTCAATATCCATATCTTATATGTTCTATCATTCCAAAAATATCAACTCTAATGTCCTTTACAAGAGACTTAAAGGAGCCATTTCGGAGAAGAGGTAATCGCTCTAACTGATCACTCTATTTTCCAAATCGTTTATACCTCCTATAAATATCTTATATATATATATAATAAAATAATAACTTCATATTACACAATATTATTAAATAATTTTATGATTATGATAACACCATTACCGAACACCTTACCCATCGAACGAGAAGTGAAAGTATTGCTTATGTTTACGTATGGCTTACCGTCTCCACGTAGTGATACAATTCATTTTCCATCACTATAGTTTATGAGTGTGGATTTTTATGGGTGTAATGTTTATTTATAAATGATATTTATTTAATTATTACACTTCTTTATTGATAATATCATATCTATATTTTACAACCAATTCTTTTGGGAAGTGATAACGTCGCTTGTACGTACGTATGGTTTACCATCTTCAAAAGTGTTTTGACTAGTTTATCATATATATATTACATGGGATGTAATAATGAGAGATTATTATAATATATATAACACAAAAATTATTTTTTAATTATAATATAGAATATAGTATTCTTTCTTTTAATATGATGAGAAAATAAAACCAACGTTCATTCATATATACGACTTACCATCTACATGAACTATATATTTTAGTTTCTATCTCTAAATATTATGAATCACCATGAATAAATATAATATATATATATATATGATATTTACATCATTGATATCATATCTTAGAAGTTTAAATCATGATCTATGTAAGAGGACAAAGGATGAAAAGTCAAAACATGAACCAAAAACAAATAGGTTATTACCCGAAACATATCATTAACATAGAATTGTTCAAAACCGAGGAATATAAAGATATAATTAAATTGTATATGGTATTATATATATGAATATGGTTATTTGGTATTTTTATAATAAAATTATAATTACTATACATGAGTTTTTGACATATACAAAGGAAGTAAAGACTTAAGGTAGGATATTTTGGTTTCAATTTTATTTCTGTGGGAACATACCTTATACACAACTTATTTATTATATGTGGTGTATATACCTCCCTGAATGTATTTTATGATTCTTATCCAGAAGAATATATTATTTCTATATACATTTAATTTTCTTTCTTTCATGGGGCTTATGATTCTATAAATTATAATGTGATGAATATTTGTTTCACAATCTCTTCAATATTTGGGGTTGTTTTGTTTTAAGTCTTCATTAGAGAATATTTATATTCCATCTACATGTTTTATAAAAAAAATTAATATTCTTTTATAGAGTTCAAAATTAATTTTTTCCAATTTAATACTTTTTACCACATGGACTGAAATTAATATTTTTCATTTTCCAAATGAAGAACTTTTTCACGTTTCTACCATTAGTACAAAAGGAATGTTTTTTTAAATATAAGGCAGGAACATAATTTTCTACCTTTATATTCGATAATAATTTGAAGTTTAATTTACAATGTTATAGGGTTATTTTCCATGAAAATGTATTCTTTTAAAATTACGCATCTTTTTAAGGAAAGAAAATGTATTCAATGAAAAAATGATATTTTCCCATGAATTATTTTCATGTGATCTCAAAAAATTATTTTTCATCTAAGATAACTTTATTTGATGTTACTAATGTTTTATTGGTTCTATGATTCAATGATACTATTCTTATTCTCTCTAAGAGTGGTTTATTTTTAGGATGGAATAATATTTATGAAACACATTTCTTTTACATGGGTTATGTTATGATTGAATGATGTTTATAAAACTCATTTCTTTCCAAGAGTATTGATTTGATGATTGTTTAGTGGCCTTGTGGAACACATTTGTATGGTTTTCATTATATGATATGTAAGACCTGTATCTTTCTACAATTAATTTGGTAATGATAAATGTTATATGATATCAAAAGGGTATATAGAAGGACATCCTAATCCTATAAAAAATAGTACATGGAAGGTCATCCTATGCCCACACAAAATGGCTACATGGAAGGTTATCCTAATACAACATCAAGAGGGTACATGGGTGGTCATACTAATCCCATAACTAGAAGGTTGAAAGGATTCCACCATATGCCTGAAATAGGTACCCAGGTGATTAACCCGAGCCTAACATACTATGAATCTCTTGGTCAGAGTCATTGATTGAAAATTACATTTTTTATTTCCAAACACATTAAAGAAAAGTAAAAGCCACACAACCCTTAAACTATACTGGATCACAACTTTCAATACTCACAAAACAAGCACAAGAAAAATAACCACAAACCAAACATCCTGGTATAGAATTACATATCATAATATCCATACTCATATCTTCATCCCACAGAAGAGTCCCCTTTTACGGGGTATGATCTTCAAATATTATGCTCATGTTTTCATACCCTTATTCTCATGTTATGATTATGTATCATCCATGTTTACCCTTAATGAGCATATAATCTCACCCATTATTATGTTTCATTTTCTTAGGTTATAAAGAAAGGTTTTAAGTACTATTACTAAAGGGTAACATCTTTATTGTAGATATTTAAGATATTTAAACAAATTAAAATAATGGTTTCCATGTTTCCAAAATAAATAAAATATTATGGTCCTCAATCATGTGTTTTCTAGTGTAATGAATATTCATCTTAAAAGATGTAATATCCATGTTAGAGAATACAATGACATTATAGTTGGTATTAGAGAAAATATTTAGTCAACCATTTGAAACTAGTATGAGAAAACTATTATGATATATCTATATATATTTATATGGATGTTTCTAGGTATGTATATAAGGATAATTTAACGTCATAGATCCGGATACTACTCAATTAGTGCCTCGTACCCAGTTGGCCACATGGCCTCAAGTGCATTTCCCCAAATGCCAGAGTCTAATGACTAGCAGTTATGGCATAGGGTGTGATTGTGGGGAAACTATACCCTCATTTTCAGAGTGTAAAATAGTGGAATAAGTAATAATAAAATAGAGGAAACATAAAATAGGATACAAGAAAGGTAAATAGTGGAAGAATGATTAGATAAATACTAAGTGTTATTCCCTACAAAATATGATGTCACAGGTTATTTCTATAAAAATGGACAAAACATGATACATGATAGTAAAATACAATACAAGTATAAAGCAATTTAATTAAAAAAGAAAGATCAGATGCATCATAAGCCTCGGCATGGTCACATGCTCTCCTGCTTCTATGTAGTATGTCCTGTACCAGTAGAATGGTGCTTTACCTTATCAACCCCAGCAATAATATAATATTCTTAGGCCCAAAACATGGTCTAAATAAGATATGAGACTAATTCCCAATAGGTGATCACCAAATATCAATTCTAATATGTTAGTGATTGTATTTAATAAGCAGTGTACAATAGTGATAGCAATAAACTTGGATGTACTCAAAAAAATAATCCTACATTCACTAGAGTTCATTGACATCCATATCATGTTCTTTAATAAACACAAATTCATCTAATTATATTAGTCTTGAGGTATGGCCTATGCTCATCAGTACCATATATAAATTAATCATAGTAGATACCTCATCAGACTATCTAAGAAAAAGAAGTGAATACTGAATCCAAGCTTGTGCTTTGTCTTTGTAGATATATCATAAGTCATTCCATTTCAATATGCATTAGGGCCAAGCCGATTGTATAATCATTTCATCATATTAAAATCAGGGACAAGCCTGGTGTATCATCATTTTAGCATGTGTTAAGGTAGAACCTAGTGTATATGTACTTCATCATGTTTTAGGTCTAATCCCAGTGTACAATAATTTAATAAAGTATCAGGACCACGCACGATGTATATTCATTTCCGCACGTATCAGGGTAAATACCGGTATATCAGCATTTCATCATAGTAAACAACACACGTAAATTAAACTATTACATTGTTAACAAAATAATATCTCATGTGGCTATTTCACATAATACAAAACACAATTGATTTGCACTATTACAAGGTTTTCAATAATCAACTCACACAAAATGTTTCATTTATCAAGAAACACATGTAAATTATACTATGGTTTATATTTATCATTTAATAAATCATGTGTAAAAATTTATATAACAAGACTAAAATGTGAATTAAACTATCACAAAGTATTAAAAAAAATATTCACCTAGAAAACATTTAATTAACCAATTTCATTTTTAATAACCCTTCAAAGGGAAATAATGAAATTCCCATCGGGATCCTAGGGTAAATGTATAAACATTGGTCATCTAAGGGAAAACACAGTCATTGGGTGGCCCTTAATCAAACCAAATAAGCTCAAACATGAATCAATTAATTTATTCAATAACCTGAATGTCATTGCGTATTAACACAGGTAAAATTCTCAACCAAGCAACACCCTAAATAAGGGAGTGCAACAGTATAATGCATAAAAACTAGCTGAAATTTAACGAAAGGAACAAGACCACCTACCTAGTCCTCATATGACTCTCCCCTTCCAACTTCAACTTCCAATTCAAGCTAGAACAAAGTATATCTACGAAACTGAGATAAAATCTCAATCTTAAATAACTTATTTGAGAATATAAATTAGGAATATTGGATCCTGATTAGTCGAGAGCTCATTAATTGGGTTCAAACATGACGTATAGAGATTAAAACAGAGTTCGGATGCTCAACCAGGAAGGGAGAAACGTTTTGGCATGGCTTGTTTATCAACCCAGTGATCCCTCTACACATTCTGCGAAATGGAGAGGCAACTGCACATTTTAACCAAAAACTTAAAAATACAGAGTCTATAAGTCCTTCTACATTGTGTACCCATCATTTAACATTTCATTTGGTGTCTATTTCTACCAACTAACTTTCCAGGACCTGCCAAAATCACATCACATCATGTACTAGAAAGTACACAAAGTGTTGTTGGGTTTTCATATCTTTCTCACCGACATGCCCACACGCTATGTAATCCCTTCATACATTTCCATAATAAAGTTCCATACTACATTGCGTTTTCATAGGATTACATAATGTGTAACCCCTAATTCTAGTATTTTTCAAATATTTCTCTGGATTTATAGAAAAGAACTCATTGGAAAAGGAAAATAAGAAATCATATCTCAATGCAAGAACTGTGTTCTTACAAACTTCCCCCTAAAATAAATTTTTCCCCAAATTTACCTTCCAATGGCGGTGAAGGAATATCTAAGAATAACTATGTCCCGTGATCATGTACTTTGACCACCAGCTCTCAAGTCTCATCCTACAATTGGTTGTGTTCCCATAGAACATGAATGAGAGGAACTAATTTTCCTCGAAGAACCTTCATTCTCCTGTCAAATATAAGAATCAGATTCACCTATAAGGATGCATCGGCATAGACCTCAACCTCATAAGGGAGAAATATGTGAGACAGATCTAAGTGATACCAGTGCCACTAAGATATGTGGAATACGTCATGCATGGATCAGTACCTCTGAGGTAACTGAAACCAATAGGCATCCGACCTGATTCTCTCTAGGATCTCAAATGGTATGACATATCTCAATGAACGTATACCATGTATCTTGATTCTCATACTTCCCAGCCTCAGCAAAACACATTAAAAAACAGGATACCTAACCTCAAACTCCAGAGGTCATCTGCGGAGATCGACATAAGATTTTTTATGAGACTGTGTAGTATCCATATGTTTCTGAATCAATTGGACCCACTCAAAAGTGTCATGCATGAGCCATGGTCCCAGTAATGCTTCCTCACCTACCTCTAAATAGAAAAGGGGAGAAAAATATTGACTAACATATAAATCTCTATAAGTTCTCATATGTATAGTAACTTGGAAACTTTTATTGTAGGATAACTCGACCAGGGGATTATGATTCCTCCAATAGACCACAAATTCTTGGAAAAATTCACACAACATTTCTTCTAGAACCTATATAGTACATTCTGGATGGAAATTAGTCTCAGGGTGGTATGTTGTGCTCAAAGGTACTTGTGTACCCAACTCCTTCTGCAAACTCTTCCCGAAATAAGGCGTAAAGTGGGTGTCCCTATCTGAAATTATAGAATGAGAGGCCTTATGATGTTTTACAACCTCTTAGATATACAGATTTATGATATCATCAACACTGAAGGTCTTATTGATCAGAAATAAGTATGTGACCTTCAAAAGCCTATCAACTACAACCCACATATCATCATGGCCTCTAGACGACCTCAGTAACCCCACCACGAAATCCAATGAAACATCACCCCATTTCCACTCCAGAATAGTTAACTATTATAAAATCTTAGACGACCACCGATGTTCCTCCTTCATCATCTAAAAGGTGCAACATATCATAATACAGCCATCAAATTCCCACTTTATACCCGAACACCAGAACTAACGGTGCAAGTCATGGTACATCTAGGTGACTCTTGGATGCACTACCCTTGATGAATCATGAAGCACTCGCATTAGCTCCTTGTGTTTATCCCCTCTAACACAAAAATGTACATGGATATATAGAACCTCAACCTCAACTATCATCCATCTAGGAGGAGGGTCCTAGCCTGCCCCATATTCCCATAGAACTAGGCCTTCAGAATCTGATAGATTCATCATCCAAACTCTCTGTATGAGGGTCAATGTTAAAGATAAAGATGAATGGTAACCCTACCCCTAACTATCATGAACATCTAAATGCATCTCAGAGAACAAATCATTAAGCTTCAACTCATCATTAGCCTTTTAAACTACCTTTATCTCAATCCCCATACTCAACATATCATCCATTGTGTTTCCCTTCCAAGGAATATAGGCAATCTCAAAGTCAAAATAATAAAGTTACTCAACCCAAATTTACTTTATGAAATTAATATCTCATTGGGTAAAGATATAATTATGGATTTTTTTGTTATTTTATACCACAAAATTCTCTCCTAGTAAGTAATGTCTCCAACATCACAAGGAATGCACGACTCTAGCTAACTCGAGATTTTACATCAGGTAGTTCCTCTCATGTGGCCTTAATAGCTGAGACCCATACACAATGAATCCTTCCACCTACATAATCATTTCTCTTATCCCGACACATGATGTGTCACAGTAAACAGTTGAACTCTTACCTGGTTCTGAAAAAATCAGTATTCGTGCTAAATTTAGTATCCCCTTCATCTCCTAAAATGCTTATTCATAGGAATCTATCCAAAATTACATTGTACCCTTCGTAGTCAATCCCATTCATGGAAATTCAAAGTGTGATAAGTCTTATATAATACACATATTGTAACTTGCTTTCCCCAAGAAACTTTGTAACTCAAAAACCTTCTTGGGATGCTCCCAAGTAACTACTACTCTCACCTTCTTTGGTTCCACTGATAGTTCTGTATCTAAGATGATGTGACACAAGAATTCAATTTGATCCATCCATAATTTTAATTTTGTGAGATTAGAATATTATTAATGCTCTATCATTGTTCTCAAAAAGATCTCAATATGGGTGGCATGGTCATGTCCAGTGTGCGAGTACACTGAGATATCATCCATGAAGACTAAAACAAAAGAATCCAAGTAAGAATAGCAAACTCGGTTCATCATTGCCACGAAAAATGATAGTGCGTCATTGAGATTGAACGACATAACCACATACTCATATAAACCATACCATCTAAAAAATTTAGTACATGGTATGTCTATAGGTCGAACACGTACCTGGTGATATCCTGACTGCAAGTCAATCTTCAAGAACACTCGAGGTCCTTAATGCTCATCAAATAGGTAATCTATCCATGGAATGTGATCTCAGTTATTAATGATCAACTGGTTCATTTTCTAGTATTCCACGCATATATTAAGGGTACCATTATCCTTTTTGGAAAAAAGGAACGATGATATCCAAGGAGAAGTACTGGGTTAGATGAAACTCTTAGCTTCTAGATCATCCAACTCCTATTGAGCTCTATAAACTCAGTCATAGCTATCCTATAAGGAAGAATGGATACCATTGTAGCTTCTAGTACTAGATCAAAAGTGAACTCCACGTCTTTGACTGGAGGTAATACTAAAAAGTCATGTGGGAAAACACACCTGAAATGGTCAACCACTTTAGAATACTACATTTAACATCCTCCCTGGCCATCTAGATATAAACTCGTAATATGTGTTATCATCCCACCCAACCCACGAAGCTCAGGTCCATCTCAGCTCACCAAGACATCATAATAAATCTTATGTAGAAACTCTTTGCCCTATGGTGACATGAAACTCACCCTATGGCAATTGGAATTGACAAGTTATCCAAAATAATCCAACCCCTTCATTCCAAGAATGACATCGAAGCCCGTCATCTCTAAAACATAGAGGTTCCATAGAAAGTGACACACACCAATATCAAGGGGGAACTCCTTCCACTAATGTACACATTCCATTCTAATCCATATCATAGTGTCTAGAATCATAACATTAGAAGAATTATAAACACAATGTCCAAGTCTATCCACAATGGCCACAAATATAAAACTACGCATAGCACCATCATCAAAAAGTGAAGAAGATAAAATAGTGGAAACTAGAATAGTACGTATAACAATATAAGGTTTGGGATCCTAATCCTGTAAGGTTTGTTTCACTGCATAAGTCTGACTAGTACCACAGCCCTAAGGCACTGCTTGGCTACCCTGAGTTAACCAGCCCTACTATCTTTGAGATCCTAGGGTCTGGCTACCACGACCACAACCAATCCCCTGGCCCAAATGGCCTAATGTATTCCAGTTCCCTGACTGATGAGAAGCTTACGACCCTACTGTTGACTGTGGAGTTGGTGAAAACCCTCTCTCACTAGATTATAGTGGAAACACCCTATAGAAATGTTTTAAATGAAATATCTTTCCACAAGCTCATCACTAAACCGGGTCAATCGGGCACTGAGGTTTAGTACTCCCAACCATTCCGCACTAGTAGCACCTCACCTAGCCATCAAAGGATAGGTTCATTATACTACTATCATTATGAGAAAACTCTATATGTTGTGTATCTTTTCCGGTAGAGATAGTACTTGATCTCAGTGTTGAACCACCTTAGTTCGTACCCCTAGGTTCTTATAGGTTGTGTTTAGTAATCTTCTCCTCATTAACAATAGTAGAGACAAAAGTAAACCTAAATAAATTCACATGTGGTTGTATGTCTAACATAAAGGCAGATTCAATTCGTCTAGATTTTGGTATGTCATCACCCACCAGAATATGTGTGAATCACTAAAGCTCAGTAAACCTAGAAGAAAAGGTAATAACTGATAGCATGCCCTGGTACATGTGCATGAACTCCTGAGCTCAGTCAACCATTGGTGTCTCCATAAAATAATAATCATCAAAAATCATCTAAAATTATTCCCATGTCATATCCCAATGAATCAAAGCCTGAGTGGTAATGTCCAACCACCTCTTGTTAGAATCACGCATCATATAAGTTGCGAGCTTAACCCTCCTCCAAAGAGGCATTTCTAGATTCTCGAAGATAGTCAGCATTCATTCCAGCCATGATTCAGCAGCCAGTGGTATGCAACCCCTGAAAACAAAGGTAGATGATACTGTTGGAATATACCTATCACCTCTTCCATAGATGTGGAAGCCTTAAGTGCTCCCTGAAAGGACAACATGAACCTCACAAAGCCTTCACAGAACTGTACATATACACATGCATCTGGTATAATAGCTTGTCCACAGCTGGCAAAACTGGAGGTTCCATCGGTATCCCTGGCCTACCATCTCTAGAGTATGATCATTACCTCTTTCCTGGCTTATAGCTCCTAGTAGTCACTACGGCATTACTCTACATGGTCAAGAACATGCCTTAGATAAAACATATTTGGACAGTTTTTTCTATTCATGAGTTACAAAACAAAATAGGAAAAGACCATCAATGTTTAACGCAAATGGTCTATATGGTGTGTAGAAAGAATAAATGGCATGTAACCTTAATCTCTTACAAGGTCGTGTTCTACTGCAGGGCTAGGCATGTATAAACCCTAGGTGCACAGAATGTACAGAAGTCTGTCCTCCTAAACATGTACTCCAACTTGGTCAGTTCCACATGGGTTCTGCCTGGGTAGCCAACACGGCATGTTCCGAAAGTACCTGGCATGTTCTTATAAAAACTCAACAGCCCATTTTTCCTCTCACATGGCCAGTTACACGATTAGATAATTCACGTCGTGTACACAGATTACACAACATGTACTCAAGAAAAGTATTTCTTCCTCGAACAAGAAGATAACGTGGCATGTGTTCATAGAACCACACGTCGTGTTGTCTAGGTTTCCGGACATTAAGCCTTAGAAAATTCCCCAGGACCCTAGTTTCTGCTAAATAAATCCACGGTATGCCAAATTCTGATCTGTGAGGGATCATACTCTCTGCCAATAAATGTTTTTCACCCACGCATAACATAACATAGCATAATTCTATACAAAATCATAAATCATGATCCACCAAATTCTTGTCCAAGAGGTCCCATACACCTCAGGAACAAATGTTTTGCGTCAATTAAATTTATACCATAGCACTTACCAATACATATATCAAAACAAAAGGAATATTTATCACAATATCTATCACAACAACATGCATTTCCAGCATTACATCTACCACAATAGAATTCAATCTGTAATGCACCTAGGTTCCATGCCAAGAATGCATGGTATGTGATTCTAACAAGTGCCTAAAAGATGCATGAGATGGCATACACTCATCTCATCTAGTTGCAACAAAATAGAATAACAAGATTTTAAATACTAATAGCACAACACAATTTTGTCAGCCAATTGAAAAATATAATCAACTATAACAGTTGAAAACCCAAAAAATTGCAGTATTCATGGAAACATAGCTTTTCAATGTATACGGGTTAACTAATCCTGAGAATAGATTATTATAAACTACCTATTTTCTTCATATGCCTTTGAAATGTCACCAAAATCTTTAGAAAATTAGTAAATAAAACCCCTATGATACCACTTTTTAATGTCCTGGAACCGAATTCCACTAAATTGGTGCCCCATACCCAGTTTTCCACATGGCCTCAAGCGCATTTCCCCAAATGTCAGAGGTTGGCAACTAGTAGTGAGGGCCTAGGGTGTGATAGTGGGGAAACTATTCCATCATTAGCAGAGTATAACATAGTGAAATAAATAATAATACAATAGTATAAACAGTAAACAACATACAATTAAGGTAAATATAGATATACGGATAAGCTAAATATGTAGAGTTATCCCATACAAAAGATTATGCAACATGTTATTTGCAAGAAAAGAGCCAAAAAATGATACACTGAAGTAAGATACAGTTCTGGTATCATGGAATAGAAATACAAAAGAAAACTCATAAGCCTCACAAGACTGGGCTTGGTCCAATACTCTTCGGCTCCTATGCAGCAAGTCAAGTACCAGTAGAAGGGTGCTTACCCTTATCAACGCCTACGATAATATAATCTGATTGGTCCAAAAACAAGACCCAAATAGGGTGTGAGATTAAAACCCAGTAGGTAACCACCAAAGGTCCGTGCCAATCTGTCAGTGATTATATGTAATATGTAGTGTACAATAATGACAGTAGTAAACTAAGAACTACTCAAAAGTAAACAATTCTACATGAACTGGCATTCATTGACAGTCATTTCATGTTCTTCAATCAATTAAATTTCATCGAATTATAAGTCTCGGGGTATGGCCTAAGCTCAGCAATCCCCTATATAAATTAAGACCAACAAGTAACTTAGCAGGATATCTTAAAAAAATAAGTGAAGATTGTATCCAAGTTTGTTCTTAGGCTTAGACGATGCGTCATAAGTTATTCCATTTGAATACGTACCATGACCAAGCTCAATGTATAAGTATTTCAGTATATAAAAATCATGGACAAGCCTACTATACCATAACTTCATCATGTGTCATGGTAAAACCTGGTTTAGAAGAATTTCAGCATATTTTATACCCAAGACCAATGTATAAGAATTTCAATAAGGATCAGGGCCAAGCCCGGTGTATTTTCATTTAATCCTGTATTAGGTTCAAGCCCATTATATTAGCATTTCAGCATAGTAAAAAACATATGTAAATTACATTATTACATAGTTAACAAAATAACATCTCACATGGTTGATTCACATATTAAAAAAAATTTAATTTTCACTATTACATGATTTTCAATAATCAACTCACATGGGCACTTTTCATTTATCAAGAAACACATGTAAATTAAACTATAAAATGGATTTATCATTTAATAACTCACATGATATAATTTATATAACAAGAATAACATGTGAATTAAATGTTCACAAATCATTAACATATATATTCACATGGAAAACATTTAATTAAAAAATTCTATTTTAAATAATCCTTCAAAGGGAAACAAAGGCATGCCCATCGACATCCTAGGCCTAATGGCTAAAAATTGGTTATCTGAGGGAAAATGAAACCATGAGGTGGCCCTTAATCAAACCAAATAAGTTCAAAATTGCTTCAATTAATTTATTCAATCACTTAAATGTCTTTTGGTATTAACATAGGTCAAATTCTCAACTAAGAAACACCCTAAAGATGGGCCCACATCACTACAATTCATAAAAATAACCATTCATTAAAAAAAGTCACAATAACACCTACTTAGTCCTCATGTGACCTTATTTTTCCAGTTTTATCTTCTAATTCAAGCTTGAATTATGTATATATACAAAATGAAGACAAATTATCAACCTTAAATAACTTCTTCAAGAACATAATTTTGGAGGAATGGTTCAAGATTAATCGAGAACTTACAGATTGAGTTCAGAAAACACTAAAGGTGATCGAAACTGAGTTTGGATTCTCTAATGGGAATGGATTAAAGTTTTGACGATTCTGGTTCATCAAACCGACAAGCACTCTATGCATTCTGTGAATTGGAGAGGATAATTCTTATTTTAACCAAAAAAACACAAATACATGGCATGCATGTCCTTCTACACATTGTGTCTATCATTTAATGGTTTATTTAGTGGTCGTTTCTGCCGACTTAATTTCCAAGACATCCCAACATGACTACACAACATATACTATGAATTACATGTCATGTAGTTGGTTTTTTCTCTATTTCGGACAAACATTCCCTCACTCCATGTATTCCCTTCAAACACAGACATAATACATTGAATGTTCATAAGATTACATGGAATGCAACCCCAGATTCGAGTATTTTCCCCATATTTCCATTGTTTTCTCAAAAACAACTCAATAGAAAAGTAAAATAAGAAATTTTACCTCAATGGAATAACCAGGTACTTACAGATAATTCTAATTATATGTTACAATCCTAGTTTTTTCATAATGATCATGAATTAACTATGATTAAACCTATAGTGTCATAGATTGTAATTTTATAAGTATTTTACATATATTATGTGGTTTTCCCACTATTATTATTTTTTCTCACACTATTTGTTTTATTTAAGTCGATGGTTGTAAACAAAAGGAAACATGTTTACATTGAATTTGATGGAATGTTTGGTAACTGTGGAAAAAATTATAAAATGACTAGAGAGAACGATGTTGTTATTATTCTTAATTAGATATATCAATATATTATTAACAATGTGAACCTTTAAAAAATTCATAAATATTAGAATAATATAGGTATGAACTTTTATTAAAGTATTTTTGGTTATAAATATAGATGATAGATGATTGTGAAACCTACATGTTAAGAATGTGGAAAGAAGAACCTATAGAAATATATCAAATAGAGGTTATTATGTTATCGGTGTAGAAAAGAATTTCATAGGGTGAAAAACTTTCAAGTTTTTTAATGCATTATGTGTGAAGAGAAATAGAATTATACAAATAAATGCCCTCAACCAAGGATTAACTTCTAGATAATGGAAGGACTAATTTCATTCAAATAATTCATGTGGAGGGATTAAAGTATTTATGTAGTTGGATTAATGTATAATATTATAGAATTGATTTTATGGTTTTAAATAATAATGAAAAATCTCTGTATTGGCCCATTTTTGTTTTTCTATAAGGATTTCACAATATATTTTTAAGGTTACTAGTAACCATGAAAAGTGATTGACGTCGTAAGGTGATATTTTTGGAAAACACATTATTAAGGGAAGGATAACCCTTAATATGTGCATGACGTTGGGATATTTAAATGCAAAGATGTTTTATTATGAAAAAAAAATAAATGGGATAGTATCGATGACCTTAGAGATTATAAAATGACATAGTTCTTCATGATATCATGGATTGAGATTATAGAGTTCTTTGATTTATGGTTTGAGGAAAGTGTTAATTTTTAAAATCATACATTTTTTCACTAATGTTTTATGGAAAGTTATTTTATTACAATATTTCAAGAGAATAAATTATAATGGTCTTTACATATTTGGTGTGCCACAATTAAAGGATGCATTAATTTTTTTTGGGAATAAATGATAAGTTTATTTTTGACAGTTAATGTCTTTATTTCAAAAAAAATTGATTTTAATCTTTTGGAACATTCATAAGGGTAACCATTTATGAAATTAGGATGTGGTTTTAGAGATTAATGTTTTCTAATACGATGATTTATGTAGATTACATAACTTGTGTTAACAATTTTGTTTTTAGGTTATGTAATGGAAGATGGAATGGCCTATAATTCTATTTAGGGACATAATGATCTTCTAACACATTAATAATGTAAAATTCACCTTCATTTCATAGAATAATATATTAAGTGCATGTTGATCTAGTATTAATGAAAGTATTATATTGTACTTATGATATATAATGAAATAATGTAATTATTTATTTTCATGAATATTTTACAACTATAGGGAAATGGATATTGAATCCAAAAACATTATCATAGTACCTTCTTCTTCAGTAAAAAATATTCTCCATTAAATCATCGTATATTTATATCTTAGTGATTGTTAATATTTTCCCTATCATTTTCTATCCAAACTTGATAGTTATTTTTCTCTTCCATGTCCAAGTTTTCACTTTCCACTAATTTAATCCTATATGGAAACCTAATTATGAGTCACATTAGGTAACCGTTATGTTTTCAATATTCCATTTTTAAAATAATTTTTAGTATTTATTTTTACGATGTGGGTTTTTATGAAAGGAACATTCTTGTATTACACCTTTGACAACTGTGACGAATTTCAAGGGAGAAATTAATTTTAAAGGGGATAGAATGTAACACACAATGATTTTTATAATATGTATATTTTAAATAATTTTATTTATTTTATATATTTCATTTCATGATGCACCATATTAATATTATGTTACACAAAACACCGATTTAGATTTTGTTACACGCAATAATGAGTTTCTACGAAACTTCTTTTTATTATTATAATAATTTAAATAAGAAAATTATAAACTAGGTAGTAGAATGGAGGGTATGAACTAGAATAAAAAATTATGAAATTATTTTTTTCACATATATATATAATTGTTTTACAAATTAATTATAAATGAAAGTAAACCCCTTTTTAAAATAAAAGGAAATTTATTTCATAAAAAATATTTAAATATGAAAAAGTGTGTTTTATACTAATAAAAAAACAAACAAATATTGTTGTACTATATTAATGACATATATTTATAATATATTCAATATGACTTTTTAACATTAATTTTATGTTTTTTCTAGACATGATAACAAATCCAATTTTCCGTATAAAAGAAGTCTTTTTGTAAAAGTGTAGTTTTTCCGGCTTTAGATGGAAAACATGTTTTAAATATATTTTTTGATAATTTTATAAATAATA
This sequence comes from Viscum album, assembly GCA_963277665.1. Taxonomy (NCBI): domain Eukaryota; kingdom Viridiplantae; phylum Streptophyta; class Magnoliopsida; order Santalales; family Viscaceae; genus Viscum; species Viscum album. Next base: position 162,662,392 of record OY728165.1, on the reverse strand, counting down.
TTTTGAAAAAGAAAATTACTCTTTGAAAGTGTAATATAAAAATTTACTTTGGTTTGTTTTTTGGTATTTTTTTACAAGTTTTATGTTTTGGTAAATAATGAAAAATAATATATTTTCATTGAAACCCACTTTTTCATCTAAAATAATTTGTAGTGTTTACTTTTATTTTTGATTAATTTTAAAATATAATTATTATTTTCTAATTTAATATAGTTTATTTCATTGTAATAAATTTCACATTGAATTTTTTTTTGAAAAAGATTCCAAACTTTTGAACATTTTCCCTTTAGATACAAATTATTTCATCTCGTCTGTGTGACTAATTTAAAATTAATTTCTAAAATTGATGTGAATTGAATTAGAAAAAGGATATCATATTTTTAATCATAAGTAATAAATTTTATAAATATTCACATTTTATTTTTGGAGAATATTAATAGTGTGTTTATTAATTTTTATTACCACGATTAAGGGTAAATTGGGTAAATTGAGCGTAAAAATATTATAAATATTAAAATAAAAATATTTTTCGTTAATGAAGTTTATAAATAGATTTTATATTTTAATATGACATATTATTATGGTATTAAATATGTTTTTTTATGTTATCTTATTGTATTGATTTTTATAAAGCCAATGTAATGAATAGTGTCAAAATCTACACTAAGGATATTTAATATAAACTGTATATTATTAAATTATTTAAAAATAATAATAAATAAATAAGGAAAAATTGGAAACTTTTGGTCCAAAATATTTTAAATTGACCATTTATGATTCAATGAAAACCTTACAAGTAAAAATATCAACTATTTAATATTGAAAATGTTTTTACCGTAGTTTAAATGAAACTAGGTTAATTGCGGGTTAATCAATATGACAAGGATAAAAATAACACAAAAATATTTATAAAACATATTTTATGAAGATATTAAAACCATATACCATATTAAATTCTAATAAATTTTTATTTTGGATGTATGTCCTTTGAAATTTAATCTATTATAATTTAATCTTTTAAGAAATTCCCAAAGTGGCCCTCACACACATTATAAAATGACACATCATCCCATATCTCATTTAACCACATTCAGCCTTATAGATCTACCATTATTTAAAAACTTATATTCTCCACTTCCCTAGTCACATTATATTGGTTATTTTCTTCCCAAAAGAACAATTCTAGAGTCCTTTAGAGGATATCTAAAGGATCATTTTTGAAGAAGAGGTAATCTCTCTAACTGATCACTCTCTTTTTATAAAATTCTATACATAATATTATTATATGATATATCTAATAAAATAATAAAATAATAATCATAAATATTATGAAATTTTATTATTATTATTATTATTATTAACACACCATTATGAAACCCCTTAACCATCAAATATGGAGTGAAAGTATCGATTGTGCGCACGGATGGCTTACCGTCTCAACGTTTCAATACAATTCAATAAAAATATTTAATGAGAGATAATTAATATGGGTTTAATGTTTATATATGATATTTATGAAATTATTATACATTCAGAATGATAATATCTTATATTCTTTCTTAACACCTATTCTTTTGGGAAATGATAAATTCACTTGTGAGTAAATATGGCTTTCCATATCTAAGATGTGATGTGATTTGTTTCATATAAATTTCATATGAGTGGTAATAAAGATTATTTTAATGAATATATACTATATATAAAAAATAAAGATGATTTTTAAATTATAATAAATCATATACTTTTATTTATTTTAATATGACAAGAAAATGAAAATAGTGTTCATGTGTACATACGACCTACTATCTCCATGAACGGTGTATTTTATTTTCTATCTCTAAATTTTTTGGATCACCGTGAATAAATATATAATGAATATATATATATATATATAACTTATTTATATCATATTTATAATTATAAAAATTATTAAATCATGATCTATGTAATAGGACCAAGGATAACAAGTGAAAACATGAACGAAAAACAAAACAGTTATTACCAGAAACATGAATATAACTTGGAATTGTTAATAAGTGAGTAAAATATAGTTATAAGAAAATAATATATGTTATTATATATATATATTAATATTGTTCTTTTTAAGAATTATAAAAAATTATATTTATTATATATGAGGTTGGAATGTATATGATGGAAGTTAAGATTAATTGTAAGGGATTTATGTATCACTTTAATCTCTGTGGGAACAAGCCTTATACACTACTTATTTCTTCTATGATGTGTATATACTTCCATAAATATATTTAATTAGTCTTATTGAGAATATTATAGTATTTTTATATCCATATAATTTTATTTCTTTTAGAGGGAATATTATTCTTATAATTAAGATGCGGTGAGTATTTGTTGCAAAATCTCATCAAAATTTGGGGTTGTTTTGTTTTAATTATTCCATGGAGAATATTTATGTTCTATGTCCATGTTTTCTAAAAAATTAAAAAAAAATTATTATAATATATAGGTTTAAATAAATTTTTAGCAATTTTTTACTTTTTACTACATGGTTTGAAAGTAATCATTTGTTCTTTTTAAAATGAAGAACATTGTCACTTTTCCATAGAATGGTATAAAAGGAAGGTGTTTTTAGCTTGTATAGTATGAATGGAATTTTTTATTTTTAGGATTCCATTATTCATTAATGTTTCCTTTACTATATTCCATGGAAATTTTTAAAGAATATTTTTTCTTTTAAAATGTTTCTTCTTTTTATGAAAAGAAAATGTTTCCAAAGAAAAAAGGAAGATTTCCTCAAGAATTGTTCTCAAATGATCTCAAAAAATTATTTTCCATATAAGATAACATTATTTTATGTAACTAATTATTTATTAGAGATATTATATAATTATTCCATTATTATTCTTTCTATGTGTGGTTTATGTTTATTATGGAATGATATTTATGAAACCGTTTCCTTTTCAGGGTTTCTATTATAGTAAATCATTTTTATGAAATCAATTTCATTTCATAGGGTTTGATATGATCATTTATTTATGTCCTTATGGTACACATTTTTATGGTTTTCTTTATTTTATGAGTGGGACCTATATTTCTCACCAATTCATTGGGTAATAATAAATATTCTATGAGCTCAAAATGGTACACTTGAGGTCATCCTAATCTAAAAATAATAGGGTACATAGGAGGTCATCCTAACCCCACAAAAAATGGTTAAACATGAGGTCATCCTAAGCCTACAATAAGAGGTTTTATGGGATTCCATCCTATGGATGAAACAAGAAGTTATATGGGATTATATCTCAATCTTTAAGTAGGTACATAAGTGATTAACCTAAGCCTAACATACAATGAATTTCTTTATTGGAATAACTGACATAAGATACTATAGGCATATGTGTATTCCACCATTTTCAGGTCTTATGCCATTTTAATACTACCACAACTCATTTTCTTTTATTTCCTTATGATTCAGGTCTTATGATCTACCAATATTTATTCCATGACACGTGTATATTCTCTCTGATATGCAGGATATGATCTTAAAATATTATGCTCATGTTTTCATATCATTATGCTCAAGTTATGATTACGTATCTTCCTTGTTTACCCTTACTGATCATCTGATCTCACCCTTTCTTATGTTTCATTTAATCAAGTTATAAAATAAGTTAGCAAGTAGGATTAATAAAGGGTAATATCGTTATGGGAGATGATGATGATATTTCACTAAATAAGAAGAATGTGCACTAATTTTCCAAAGGCATTAAACTATTAAGGTCCTCAGGCATGTTTTTTTATAATATAATGAATATTCATCTAAATAAATATAATATCAATGTTAGAAAATTCCTGGTTTTTATATTTTTATTCTCTTTACTGACTTCTGAACCCACCTTTTTGAAGATTTAAAATTTTAACTATGAACCATTAGTTTCATTATTTAGGATTTAATATGACATTCTAAAATTTCCGCAATGTAAAGATTGTTTGGTTATATGAGAAATTAAATCCCTCTCTGGATACTAAAATTGGATTTTTATATGATACAGATGTACTTAGGGGTAATAAACTTGAAAAGGGTATATTAAGATTTGACTAAATCATAACCTTCTGCATGAAAATTGGGCTTCTTGCACACCAAGTTTTACACTCTTGCAGGATTTGATTTAGATTATTCACATTCTCTTTATAAACTAATAAACATACCATTGTAATGATTATATTATTTAATATGAAACTTTTTTTCATCATTGAGGATATAATAAGACATTTTAAAATTTTATCAAATAAAATATTATGTTGACAATTCTATATGATTATTCATTAATACTAATATTATGTAAACTATCAAAATTATGATTAAATTTTATTTTCCTTATACACAATCATGTTTTCCTATGTCTACTACCAAAAGGAATTTATTCAAAATGAGTAAGGAGATTCATGTAGTTTAGAACAATAAAAAAGTTATAATACAAGTGATTGTGTTAGCCTAAGATAAATTTGGCATAGAATTTATGGTTGGTTAAATATGAGACCTGATCAGGAGAACCAACATATTAGTTATACAAATTTTCAATTCATGGATTGTAAATGGAATCTCTCATGTCAATTATTTTATGATGAGTACTAGATCCAAGAAAATATTTATTAAAACAATGGTATGATAATTCCTTGCTGGATTTATATGTGGACATTTCTACAGTCCATCATTAATGTGAAAATGTATGGTGGCATAGGGATACAAGAGTCATTGAATAAGTTCTATCTAAATATTATGAGGCTATTACTTATCATGCATAATAAAAAAAATTAATGGCTCAAATATGAGGAAATATCATTCTGATGATGAGGAAGTATCTAAGGATGGAATAGAAAAAAGACAATGATGAGGGGGAGGAGGAAGACACAAAAGTTTGGGAGGAATTTAGTAAAAATTAAGTAGTTTTACATCATCATTGAAGCAAAATAAATCATTCCCCACTCTTCACATACTGGTTGAAAGAAATGATACATTTTCCTAAATTTGATTTCAATATTATCACACCAACAATTGAGTTTTATTGATCTATAAAAGATATATTTGGATAATTGGGACAAAAATTATACATTGGAATATATATTCCAAGAAAAAAAATGATTAAAATTATACATAAAATATTTAATATTGAGAGAAATTGTAGAAATTTAATTCATAAGAAAAACCAAACAAATAAATCATCTTATGGTGTAACATTTAGTGATAATCATAGGTCTTGCTTGATGGTTATTCCCAAAATCTCTCTTGGAGGTTGGTTAATTTCTAAGATTGAGGTAGCTTATAATTACATATATCCAAACCCAACATAACATGATAAATCATTTAATGCTGAAATTTTTGTAATATATTATTTTTAATATGATTAGGGCCTACCACGATCTTCCTTTAGACCTTGTCTAAGAGAGTATACAACAAAATTTTGGTTATAAGATTTCATATTGGATGGAATGGATGAAAAAACATGTTGAAATGTTCATAGTGTATAGTGATTGGGATGACTCATATCAGGTGTTACCATAATTTTTGTCCATTCCAAGACAAAATATCCAACTTTTCTCTACCTTGATAGGAATTAACATGTGTCCCATGATAAATGATATGATACATCTCTTTTCCAGTTTCATTGGTTGTTATGGGCATTCATTCCATATATTTCCACATTTTATTTCTTAAAACAAATTATACACACAAAGAGAATGTTTTTATTTAGATATGAAAAGGTGTATTGTTGATTACAGTAACACAAAAAGGTAACCATTCACCTTTTCACCTTGTAATTTCCATTGAGGGAATGAAAATTTATGAATTGTAAAGACTCGAAAATTTCTGTGGAAATTTTTTTGTTAAATACATTGGAATTTTACGAGTCCGTGAAATTTTACGGCACTTGATTCTGAGGCTCGGTGTTCCTGGAATCAATTTATGAAGTGTATTCGGGTATGGTTAGTGAACATACGAGTGAGTTTTTATAACATTTGAACCAGTACTCGGAATTGAAATCTGAGGGCACTGTTGAACTCACAGTGCCGGTATTCTCTTAATAAGACTTCCACCTCGATGGCAGTTAGTTGAGAATGAAAGTTAGTTTTTAATGTTTTTAATTATAAAATTAAAAAAAATCAGCGTGTAGAATATTTTTATTTGGTTGTTAAAACCTCTAAGTGGAGGTTAGAGGCTGGGGCCCCCATACCATAACCTCCCATGAGAGGTTCTGGCCATGGGGCCCACCCGAGGTATAAACAGCACTTATCAATTAAAGAGGTGGGGACCACACTGTCTTTAAACCTCCTTGAACTCTCCATAAGAGGGGGAAACCCTTGAACTTCCCTCATAAATGTTCCAATCCACTCAAATTAATTAATCGTACATTAATTAATTATTTTGAAATCTTTTGAATATTTTGGCCAATAATTAAATAATGGGTCAGCTTATCCCATTATTTTTTGTTGGCAATTTCATTTGGTGGCGCATTGAGAGAGGGGTTGGAAGAGATTGGAGGAACTAATTCTCCCATCGAAGAAAGCCTCTTCAACCAAATGAATAACGATCTTCAATCGGGGCACGAAAGGGAAGCGTCGTACTTGATGAATGTCGACGAGTCCATGAAATTTTACGACGCTTGATTTCAAGGCCCGGTGTTCCGGAAATCTATTTCTGATGTTTTGTTCGGGTACATTCAGTAAACATACGAGTGGGTTTTTATAACATTTTAACCGTTGTTCGGAATTGAAATCTGAGGGCACATTTGAACTCGCAATACCAGTATTCGCTTAAGATGACTTCTACCTCGATGACTGTTGGTTGAGAATGAAAGTTAGTTTTTAGAGTTTTTAAGAATAAAATTAAATAAAAATAAGTGTATAGCTAAATTTATTTGGTCGTTAAAACCTCCAAGTGGATTTTAGAGGTAGGGACCACCACAGTATAACCTCCAATGAGATGTTATGGTGGTGGGGCCCACCCCAGGTCTAAACACCTCTTTTCAATTAAAGAGGTGGGGACCACACGGGCTTTAAAACTCCTTGAACACTCCATAAGTGGGGGGAAACCGTTGAATTTCTCTCATAAATGTGCTAATCAACTCAATTTAATTAATGGAAGATTAATTAATTAATTTCAAATCTTTTGAATATTTTGGCCAATAATTAAATAACGGGTTAGCTTAACCCGTTATTTTTTGTTGGAATTTTCATTTGGTGGAGCATTGTGAGAGGGGCTGGAAGAGCTTGGAGGAACTAATTCTCCCAACGAAGAGCACCTCTTTCGCCAACGAAAAATGATCTTCAACTGAGGCCAAAAAGGGAAGCATTGTCCTTGAAGAATTCTGATAATGTCGTCCTCAACTTCTTTGTCTTCTTTCTGACATCATTGAATGGCGTCCGCCTTTCCGTAACATCGTCAATAAACAACAATAAGATTTAGGGGAATTTAAGATTGATTTGTTTCCATTCTTTACCGAAAAAAACTTGGTTTGTGTTTTTTCAATTGTTATCACCATAAGGCTAAGGGTGTGGGCCGTACGAACATGGCCCGACCCCCCTCCATTTATCCTTGCTTGTTGACGACAACAGCGGTAGAATGGTTCCTCTGGAGGAGAGGCGGAGCAATGGTAGCTGACGTCGGGTCGGCCGTGAAGAAACCAGTAGTGCAAGCCCTCTGGGTATCCAGAAGGGTGTGGCATCATCCTATCGCGTGGAAGAAAGGGGCCATGGCTAGGACGAGTAGTGGCGTAAGTGCGCGGTGCTATCACTCTTCTCGAATGAGAAGAGGGCCGCGGCCAGGCCGGGTCGCGACCAGGCCGCGCCGCGGTGGAAGGGCACGGTGTCGTTGCGCCGTGTGGGGGAGAAGAGGGCCACGGCCAGGTTGGTCAATGGTGGAAGGGTGTGGCGCCTTCATTACGTGTAGAGGATAAGAGGTTCGCGACCTGGCCGGGCCGCGGTGGAGGGGCACGACATTGTTACACAGCGCAGAGGAGGAGAGTCACGGCCAGGGTGGGTCGTGGCAGAGGTGCAGAGTCGGCAGGCTAGGCCTGCCGCCGACTATGCGGAACCGGCCGGCCGCTTGGCTAGCCAGAAAAGGCGGACCCTCTGGTCCTGCGGGTTACCGAACTGGTGCCAAGCGTCGGTTCCGTTCGGGATACAGGGTGTGTGGCACCCCACCCCCCCTCCCCCCTCACGCAGCTAGGGCGGGCCCCACAGGGCGCCGCTAGCCGCTGGCCAGCAAGGCCACCCGAGCTGCCAGCCGGGCCACGCGGTCCACCATCCAGGCCACACAGGCCGTCGGGCCACCCCTCAGGCTAGGTTGGACCCGCGGGCCGGGTCGGACCCCAGTTCGAACCCATTTGACCCGAATACACTTTGTCACTCATAACATGGGCTACAGGTGTCCAATCGACAAACCATCTATGGTAACCGAAATCTTAAAGTAAGACAGTTCTTTTGGAATATCCCACTTGAGGTTTGTACATAGTTGGGGTATGGCTGGGTTAGTTTGAACCTAAAATCCAACCGGGCCCCCGAGACAGAAATGACAATAACTCACAGACCGGGTGTCTGATTGACGCGCCGTCAGTTGCGTTGAAATAACTATTATGGGTCCAAACTTTGAGATACTTATTTGTGGTACTTCTTGGCAGTTAGAGCATCAAACAGTAGCTCGTGAAGTGGATCCTCCCTGGAGATGAGAAATCTTAGTGCGAAGACCTAGTAGCTAGCTGAGACCTGATGACTGCTGACCAATCAACTTGGAGTGTTTTGACTAGACCAGTGGGAAGCGCCTCTGTGTGACGTGGCAGACCCACAGTGGGACTCTCTTCCGTGTGATGCAGGAGACCCACAGTACTCAACAGGAGGAGTACCTCTGCAGGCTACGAGGGGGAGCGCCTCTGTGTGACGCAAAAGACCCATAGTGGGGAGTGCCTCCGTGTGACACAGCAGACCCACATTACTCGACAAAAGGATTACCTCAGCAGTATAAGACAGTGGAAAGTGCCTCTGTGTGATGCGCCAGGCCCACTGTACTTGATAGAGGAGTATGCCATCAGCTAATATTCCAATAGTGTGACTGGGGTTGTTACTTGAAACTACCCCCTAGAATAAAATCCTGGATTGAGGTTAGTCAATGAATTTTGTGTTTTCGTCATGATTTAGAAGTTTTATTAGATAACTTAGGTATATGTATGGTCATATACCTAAATAATGGTTATCCGTTGATTTCATACTTCGTTGTTTACCCTTGTTGGATTTTTTGAGACCATGAGGGTCTCAGGGTCCCTTCTGAGTATCTTTATACTCACCCCTACACGAGCTATTCCCGCACCTCATTGTGTTGGTTGTAGACGACGGACAGCGCTGACTGAGGCAGAGAGTAGTAGGATTGGATGGTACCTGGAGCTGGACCACTCTGTGTGATGATACATGGAGTGGAAGGACCGACGTGGAGTGCTGAGGAGGCCATATGTACATATCCTTCAGGTAGGAACCTTGGAGGAAAACCCAGTTTCTACTTTACTTTGCTTTCAGTTGTACTTCTACATTCCTGTTGGGTGTGTATTTCCGACCCCTTTTACTTTCCATCACTTCTTTTGTATACAGTTTTACTTAGTGTTTTTCTTCTAGTTGTGTACTCTAATGTGTTTTTTTACAGTTATAAAGGAAATGCCTTCCCAATTTAGGGATTTTCACCTTTGTTTCTAGTCTCCATCCCATGGCCTATGGATGCCGGGCTTGGGGTAGTCACGATATGGGCCCCAGGGGATGGTTCGTGACAAATTGGTATCATAGGTTTTGGTTCTACTGTAGAACATAGGACTCTGATCTTTCTTTTCTATGAAGAAATAGTGTTAAGGGTACTATGTGTGGTCTTCAGTTTATGGAGTCCAGTGTTGGTTCGGAGGCCAACATATCCATACACCAGGACCCTGACTACTGATTCTGGTAAAGGGCACGAAAAAACTGATTGTGTGTGTGTTTCCAAAAAATTTCATTAAGTTAGGTCAACTAGGTCATCTCACCTGGTATATTCTTTTGACTGTACTCCATCTGTTTCTTTCAGGATGCCTTCCAGCAGATGACCAGTTAGATCCCCGAGAGTTTTTCGCGCTGATAGCCCACCGAGCAAAGAGGCCTCAGTGCAGGTTCATTTACCAGCGAAGGAACCAGCGGTACTACCTTCCATTGGGCCACCGATGCCACCATCCCCAGTAGTATACGATGCACGCTGCTTAACCGCGTTGCATGAGTTATAGCACTAGAGGCCACCCAGGTTCAGGGGAGAGACGGACCCACACGTGGCTGAGGTTTGGTTGAAGGTTGTGGTGAGAGTCTTCTGGCTAGTAGGGACACCATCAGACCTTTTGACGATCATTGTTGCGAGTCTCGTTTAGAAAGTAGCAGGCAGATGGTGTATCCTAATACTCCAGGTGGATGACGAGGCGACACTTCTATGGGCAGACATTGAGAGCCTACTCCGGGCGGATTTTGTACCAGCCACCCTTCGTGCAGTGTGAATACAAGAGCTACTTCATCCAAATCAGGGCAGCATGATAGTAGCGTAGTACTCCGTGAGGTTCATCGACCTCTCGCGATACTCCACAGATATGGTGTGGGACCCATTTTTTAGGGCCTGGACCTTCGAGTAGGGGCTCTGATGAGGGATCAGATCCTCGGTGATTTCCCTCAACATTCCAACACAGGTAGGAGTGTTGGATGGAGCCCTCTTAGTAGAGATTTTCCTTGCTGAGAAGTTTCCGGCAGTGAGACCCACCACTAGTCGACACACAGTAGAGTCTTCTGTCATTGGCAGTATACAGATTACGTTTCGGTCCAAGAGGACTAGACCCATGGGTGGATGACTGCATGACTCTGGATCAGTTTTTCAGGGCACCTGGGGTAGTGACATACATGCCAGGAGTAGGCAGTGCTACTCATGCGGTGGGAAGGGTCAAATGGCTCATTACTATCTGACCCTCCATGCTAATGATCCAAAGACAGTTGAGGGACCTCCTAGGAAGAGGCAGATATTCGATCGAGGTGGTCCACAGGGAATAGTCGGACGTGGAAGAGGAGATGGTCAAGCAGTAGATGGTGGGCGGTGATTCGAGGTGTTACCACCACCACCACCAGGAGGTCCACCCTGACCACAGGGAGTCGGTGGATAGGGAATAGCTCAGATATAGGAAGCTGAGGCATACGACCATGGCACTCTGGATATGATTCAAGGTACGATCTGTGTCTACTCTACCTTAGCTACAGTTCTTATAGACACAGGTTCCGGTCACTCTTTCATTTCCACTACCCTTGTTCGGAGCTCAGAGATTCCAATGGAGCTGTTGGATCAATCCTTACGGCTAGAGACTCCTACGGGATCATACTCGATGATTATGCACTAGTTCCGACAGTGTGAGCTTACTCTATGAGGTGAGAGGTTTGGATGGGATCTCCTTGAAGTGGCATTGATGCCTTACGACGTCGTCTTGGGTATGTTCTAATTATCTACAGTCCATGATCAGATAGACTATATTAGGTGAAATGTGTGGTGCGACCACACAGATGGGACTAGGTTCACCTTCACCAGTGAGAACAGAGCCTTTGAAGTTAATGACATACTAACTCAGAGGAGGGTTTAGCCGATCACTCAGCAGTTGGATTTCCTTACCCACAGAGTAGTAGATGTGGAGAGTCTGACTTATCTTGTTGTGGTGGACTAGTACATGGATGTTTTCCATGAAGATGTTCCAGTACTACCTCCTCACAGAGAGGTGGGTGTCTACATTGACCTATACCTTGAGAAGACACCGATATCTACTCCAGCATATCGGATGGATCTCACAGAGCTTTGCAAGCTGAGGGTCCATCTAGAGTACTAGCAAGAGAATGGATTCATCTATCCCAACTTTTCTCCCTAGGAAGCCTTGATTCTATTCACCAAGAAGGCGGATGGGAGCTTGAGGATCTGTGTTGACTACCGTCGCCTGAACTAGGTAAACGTGATGAACAAGTACCCACTCTCAAGGATTGATGACCTCTTTGATCAGCTGAAGAGAGCACGATGGTTCTTGAAGATAGACCTCAAATCAGAATATCACCAGCTCAGATTTTGAGACTTGGATGTGCAAAAGATGGCCTTCAGGTGTCAGTACAACTACTCCGAGTTCTTGGTTATACCCTTCTGTGTATCCAACGCTTCTGCATTGTTCATGAGTCTGATGAATAGGATTTTCCATCCTTACCTCTATCACTCTGTCGTGGTCTTTATTGATGGCATTTTGATCTACTCGACTACTGGGGAAGAGCTTGCCAACAATTTTCAGGTAGTACTGGACATGCTCTGAGAGCACCATCTTTATGGTAAGCTCTGAAAGTACTAGTTCTGGATTCGAGAGGTTCACTTCATGGGACATGTAATCTCAGAGGAATTAGTTACAGTAGATCCAGCGAAGAATGAGGCGGTACTTTATTGGGATCCACCCGCGAGTGTGACAGAGGTATGAAGTTTTATAAGCTTGGCTGGATACTATCAGATATTTGTTCCATCCTTCTATAGAGTTTCAGCACCACTATCAGCCTTGAAAAATAAGGGGAAAACCTTCTTTTGGTCGGAGAAATGTCAGTAGAGCTTTCATGAGCTATGTTCGAGGATGACTAGTGCCCCCATCTTGAAGCTTCCATAGGAGGGTGTAGGGTATGTATTTTACTAAGACACATCAGGGACCCGACATGGGTGTGTCCTGATGCAGGAGTGAGCAGTGATTGCTTATGGTTCTTGTCAACTAAGACAGCACGAGTAGAACTAAGCTACCCATGACCTGGAGTTAGCAGCAGTGGTCTTCACCTTGAAGATGTGGAGGCACTATCTGATGGGTGAGCGTTTCACAGTCTACTCTGATCACAAGAATCTCAGGTATATCTTCTCTCAGAAGGACCTGAACCTGAGATAATGATGTTGGCCTGAGTTCCTCCATGATTATGACTTTGAGACAGTATATAGAGCTGGGAAGGGAAATGTTGTAGCTGATTCTCATAGCAGGAGATCTGGTATATAGCTGCTAGGGGAGGTGAAAGAGCAGCTGGCTACTTTATAGATATCCTTTGTGGATATTGATGGAACAGCCTATCTACAGTCTCGTACAGTAACTCCTCCACTTCTTTAGCAAGTTAGGGAGGCGCAACATGGGGACGCTGACTGCGAGACGTGACCTGCTCTGATATACATAGGGAAAGCACCTGATGGGTTTTTATAAGGTGGGGAGCACGTCATCCTCTACAGAGGACGTACTATGGTGCCAGTGTCACTTCAGGAGGAAGTGTTGAGGGGGTTTCACACGTCCCCTCTAGCGGTACATCCAGGAGTGGAAAAGACATACCAAGACCTTCGTCGACAGTACTGGTGGCAAGGTATGAATAAGGAAGTATCAGAGTTTATCTCACAGTACCTCACTTGTCAGCGAGTAAAAGTGGAGCACTAGGTACCAGCAGGCTTGGTTCAGCCCTTAGAGGTCCCAGAGTAGAAGTGCGATGGGATATCCATGGAATTCGTGATGGGTCTACCACATACATGTAGGATTCACAACTCGATTTGGGTGATTGTTTAACGACTCACCAAGTTGGATCACTTCCTACCGATCAAATAGACGGGTTCAGTAGAGAACTCAAGATGCCCCTATGTGTAGGAGATTGTGCATTTTCATGGAGTACCTTCTTCTATTTTCTCTTACCGTGACACATGGTTGACTTCCCAGCTATGGAAGGGGTTGCAGGAGGCTTTTGAGACATGGCTTCTCTTGAGCACCACCTTCCATCTTCAGACAGATGGTCAGACAGAGTGGACCATTCAGACCCTCGAGGACATGCTCTGAGCTTGTGTCCTTGACTTCAGTCGCAGCTGAGAGGATCACCTACCGTTGGTAGAGTTTTCCTACACCATCATTTATCACTCCACCATCATTATGAAACCTTTTGAGGCCTTTTAGGGTCAACCTTGCAGATCACCACTATGCTAGACAGACCCTGGGGAGTCAGCACTAGTGGGACCAGAGATGGTACGGGCTACCACGGAGAAGGTTCCGATCTTCCAGGAGTGGATGAAGACTACACAGATCAAGAAGAAGTCGTATGATAATAGGATTTAGAGACCTCTGGAGTTCGAGGATGGTGACCACGTCTTTCTACGGTTCTCACCATGATGAGGTATACGGAGATTTGGCCAAGGCGGCAAGTTATCTCTGTAATTCATCGGACCTTTCCAGGTGTTCAGTAGAGTTGGTGAGGTGGCTTAACACTTAGCTCTTCCACCATAGTTGTACCAGGTGCACAACGTCTTCCACGTATCTTAGATGAGGGGATACGTGCACGACCCTTCCCACATCATCGACCATGGAGAGATAGACATCGATGACAGGGAGACTTTCACAGAGGTCCCATTGGAGATTCAAGGTCGACAGGAGAAGGTCCTATGAGGATGATCGATACCTCTGGTGTGCATTTTCTGGAAGCACGAAATCCTCCAGGAGATCGCATGGGAGCGGGAGGCTCAAATGCATGCTCAGTACCCCCATTTGTTCCCATAGTTTGAGTTGTAGCTTAGGCGGATGTAAATCCCTGAGGTGGGGACAATGTAAAGTCCCAAAAAAATTGTGGAAATTTTTTTCTTAAATACATGGGAATTTTACGTGTCCGAGATATTTTACGGCACTTGATTCTGAGGCACGGTGTGCCAGGAATCAATTTCTGAAGATTTATTCGGGTACATTCAGTAAACGTACAAGTGGGTTTTATAACTTTTGAACCGGTTCTCAAATTTGAAATATGAGGGCACCGTTGAACTCATAGCACCAGTATTTGCTTAAGAAGACATCCACCTCGATGATAGTTGGTCGAGAATGAAAGTTAGTTTTTAGAGTTTTTAAGAATAAAATTAAATAATAATAAGTGTGTAGCTTATTTTTATTTGGTAGTTAAAAACTCCAAGTGGAGGTTAGAGGTGGGGGCTACCACACCATAACCTCCCATGAGAGGTTATGGTGGTGGGGCCCACCCGAGGTCTAAACACCTCTTATCAATTAAATAGGTGGGACCACATAGGTTTTAAACCCCCTTGAACTCTCCATAAGTTAGGGGAAACCCTTGAACTTCCCTCATAAATGTGCCAATCCACTCAAATTAATTAAAGGAACATTAATTATTTATTTTGAAATATTTTGAATATTTTTCCCAATAATTAAATAATGGGTTAGGTTAACCCATTATTTTTTCGGCATTTTCATTTGGTGGAGCATTGGGAGAGGGGTTGGAATAGCTTGGAGGAACTAATTCTCCCAACGAATAACACATCTTCCACCAATGAAAAATTATCATCAACCGGGGTAAGAAAGGGATGTGTTGTCCTTGAAGGACGCCGATGACGTCGTCCTTGAAATCTGCATCTTCTTTCTCACATAAAAGAACAGCATTCGTCTTTCTAAAACATCGTCAATGAACAACAATACGCGGTAGTGGAATTTAAGATTGATTTGTTTCCATTCTTCATCGAACAAAACATGGTTTGTGTTTTTCCAATTTTTATCACCATAAGGAAGAGGGTGAGGGGGAATGAACACGACCTGATCCCCTCCATCTAACCTTGCTTGTTGACGACTACGGCGACGGAACGGTGCCGTAGGAGGAGAGGCGGACCAATGACGGCCGGCGATGGGCCGGCCATGAAGAAACCGGCGGCGCAAGGCCACCGGGTCTCCAGAAGGGCGCGACATCGTCGTGTCATGAAGAAAAAAGGGGCCGCAGCTAGTCTAGGCCGCGGTAGAAAGGCGCAGCGTCGTCGCGCCGCGCAGAAGATAAGAGGTTCAAGGCCCTACCGGGACACGAAGAAAGTGTGTGGTGCCGTCACGCCACGCGGAGGAGAAAAGGGACACAGCCAGGTCACGGCGGAAGGGTGCAGCGTCATCGTGCCGCGTGGAAGATAAGAGGGGCACAATTAGGCCAGGATGCGGCATAGGTATAGAGGCAGCTGGCTGGGCTGGCCGTCGGTTGTGTGGAACCGGCTGGCTTCTCGGCCAGCCGGACAAGGTGGGACCCTCGAGTCCCGCAGGTTACCATACCGGTGCCAAGCGCTGGTTCCATTCGGGAGACAGGGGTTCCCACCCCACCCCCTCATGTGTCTAGGGCGGGCCCCGTAGGGTGCCACAAACTATAGGCCAGCTGGGCCACGTGGACCGCCAGCCGAGCCTTACGGGCTGCAAGCCAGGCCATGTGGGCCGCCAGACCGCCGGGTGAGACCCAGCACGGGCCAGACCCCACGTAGGTCGGGTCGCCCTCTTGGGCCGAGCTGCCCCCTTAGGCTGGGTTTCCCTCAGTTCGACCTACCCCCTTTGGCCGAGTCGTACCCACAGACCGTGTCGGACCCTCAGACCAGGTCGGACCCCAGTCCAAACCTGTTTGACCCGAATACACCTTTTCACTCATAACATGGGCTACGTGTGTCAGATCAACGAACCGTCTGCGGCAACGAAAAGCATAGACTGAGATAGTTATTTTGTCATACCTCACTTGAGGTTTGGAAAAATTTGGGGTACGGTTGGGTTAGTTTGAACCTAAAATCCAACCGGGCCCCTGGGACGAAAATGCCAATAACTCACAGACCGAGCGTCTAATTGACGCGTCTTCTATTGCATTGAGATAACTATGATGAGGAGGACCTTTTAGAAACTTCTTCATGGTACTTAGTGGTAGTTGGAGCATCAACCAGTAGCTCGTGGAGTGGATCCTCCTCGGAGACGAGTTATCTTAGTGCAGAGACCATGTAGCTGGCTAAGAACTGACGACTACTGACCGATCGACTCGGGGTGTTTCGACTATCCCAGTGGGAAGCGCCTCTATGTGACATGGCAGAACCACAGTGGGAAGCAGCTTAATGTGACATAGCAGTCCCATGGTACTCGATAGGAGGATTACCTCAGCAGGCTACGAGGGGGAGCGCCTCTATGGGACGCGGTAGACACACAGCGGGGAGCGCCTCTGTGTGACGCAGCAGACCCATGGTACTCGACAGGAGGAGTACCTCAGTAGTCCAGGACAGTGGAAAGTGCCTCTGTGGGACGCAGTAGGCCCACTTTACTTGATAGAGGAGGAGTATGCCATCAGCCGAGGTTCCAATAGTGTGACTGGGGTTGTTACATGAATCATCCCCTAGAATAAAATCCTGGATTGAGCTGAGTCAATGACTTTTGTGTTTTCCTCACGACTGAGAGGGGTTATTAGATAACAAAGGTATATGTATGGGCAAATACCTAAGTAATTGTTATCCGTTGATTTCATACTTTTTGGTTTATCCTTGTTTTATTTTGTGATACCTTGAGGGTCTAGGGGTCCCTACTAAGTATCGTTATATTCACCCATGCATGGGTTATGCCCACACCTCATTATGTTGGTTGCAGACGACAGACATCGCTGACTGAGGAAGAGATTAGTAGGATTGGACGGTACCCAGAGGTGGACCACTCAGCGTGACGGTACACGGAGTGGGTGGACGAACATGGAGTGTTGAGGAGGTCATCTGAACCTATCCTTCAAGTAGGAACCCCAGAGGATGACCCAACTGCTGCTTTAATTTTCCTTCAGTTGTACATATAATTTACTGTTGGGCTTTTATTTCCGGCCCCTTTTACATTCCAGAACTTCTTTTATATACGGTTTTACATAGTTTTTTTCTTTCATTTGTGTACTCCGATATGTTTTTTTACAGTTATAAAGGCAATGCCTTCCCAGATTAGGGATTTACGCCTTTGGTGCTAGTCACCAGCCCCTAGCCAATGGAAGGTGGGCTTGGGGTAGTCATAATACAGGTCCTGGGGGACGGGTTGTGACTTGAATCATAGAGTGGATTTTTATCATGTATTATCAACCATTTCACTTACATTATAGGTGTATGTCTAATATCATATCCTCATTGAGAAATCAATGATACAATCTTTGCATAACCTTTTATATGGAAATCCTTGGATTCACATCATTTATACTACATCCAATACATTTCCCAAAATTTGTGAATGACTTTTCATGATGAACCTTTGAATAAGTCTATCACGAGGCTTAGTATACAATCAATTTATTATTTTTTTTAATTTTTCAACATAATGATAAATGTAATTTACATAAAATATGATAAATTTCATGTATCATATGTGATGGATCAGTGAATGTTTGAGTAATGATTGGAAGGAATTTGTTGGGATAATCAGGGAGTATATGATTACATGATGTAGATTCTAAAAGGTAAATGGGCATTGGTATATGAGGAGAGGAGAGTTATAGACACATAAAAAACATTATGGAGTGAATCAATGAAGATTTCAAGGGGATTTTCATGTTACCTATAATCGAACTAGTTCAGTAGACCTTTTATCATTGTGTAAATTACTTCATTGAAAGAGGAAAACATATTGCTGATGGGATTCATTAGGGGATATGGTACAAATTTCACTTTCAATGATATATTGAAAAAAAATATTAAACAATATTTTTCTTATCAAGTATAAATTTTCATCTAAAAATATTGTCAATTTGATGTTCAAGAGTGTTAGGAAACCATTACAATTAGTTAAATTCATGTTTTGGTGTTATTGTTTGGCATGATACAGTGTCAGTGTCGAAACTTCCTAGCATTACAGCTTCCATGCATGCACACACCATTGTTACATGTGCCTATGTGTCCATAACATGGGAATAATATGTTGATATAATATACCATCTTGACACCATTTCTAACTATTATGGTGCACCATGGTTTTTTATTTGGGATTTTAAATATTTCACAATGCCTGAAGACTATGTTAAATTGATACATAACTTCAACAGGTTGCGACAACGAGAGAGTTCGATGTTCGGTAGGATACAAAATGATATGGTATAGAATCAAGAAAAATGGAGAAATTTGAGATGTAGCATATTTCATCGGGAAGGTCATAATATGAAATTGTTCCCTGACATTGCAAGATCGAGTTCACGCTTTGAACCATGATGATATATTTCATTTAATGTTATCATTTAATATTATCAATTACATGGTTTTAATATAAAATACATATATTTATTAAAATTATATGAAATTTAAAATTACATTTACAATCAAATTATAAAAAAATCATAAATGATTTAACCATTTACATAACCCATACTCAAGATATACATGCCTAAATATTACTTAATTTTAATAAATAAAACTTTCTTCTACTCATATTCTATCGTAAGGTTTACTACAGAAGTGGGAAAACAAAACGTGTGAGATTAAAATCTCAGTAAGGGAAAATGTAACAATG
Source organism: Viscum album (assembly GCA_963277665.1). NCBI lineage: Eukaryota > Viridiplantae > Streptophyta > Magnoliopsida > Santalales > Viscaceae > Viscum > Viscum album. The sequence goes on along the minus strand of OY728165.1, from coordinate 162,643,061 downwards.
AGTTATAAAGAGTTATATCATAAGCATGTTATATCACATTATATTGGGAGAAAATTATGATTATAACAATTGATATATAATAAGATAATTCAAAAAAATTCTCCAAGTGACAATTTGTCACCACGAAACCATCTTGATACAAAGTAAAAAAGACAACCAGAGAACCTAAAATGCTACAAAATTCCCTCCCCTTTACTTGAGACATGTAAAAAAACATCTATAAATTTCCAAAAGAAAAATTAATTTGTGAGAAGAAAGACTAATAGAATTTCAATATATAATCATTTTCTAAAATTCATTACAAAAACAATTAACAATTGTCACTTGTATTTTCAGATTTCATGGATGTCAAACAACACTCTATTACACTAGCTTCCCAAATATATCACTGTTGGGCTCCAAGATTCAATAATTATAGTAAATCCCATTCAAATTCATATTTTTGAGTTTAATTCTCTTTATTGAGTCATGTTCCAATTTATATTTGTTTATTATATTCCAGTTCCACCTAGACATTCAACAATTCTTCATTCTATGAAGATGATGGGGAGAGAGGATGCCAACTAGCTCCAAAAAATTTATGAGTATCTCAACCTATGGGACAAAAAATCATTTTTATCAAGGGAATTCATATGGTTTCATTCAATCAACCACATAAGCTCGAGTATGAGCCTTGGTATAGATTAAAGTTTATATTGTATCTTACTCCAAAAAATTGAGAGATTCCAGATCTGGTATGTAAGTAACATTAAATTAGTTTTTTTTCTTTTTTAATTGATTTTGAAACTACGTACTACATAATCGACAAAAAAATATTATCTACTTGTATAATCTAGAGTTGGTTGAGGTTTGTATCCTCGAATAATACCATGATACAATGGAGGAGAATATTCATGTGTATTGCATTATACAAAATAGTATCTTTGATCATCCAGCTTAGGAATATTATGTTCATACAGACAGAAATGATTTTATTAATTAGGAACCTCCTCTTACATCTACTGATGTTGAAGGGGCCATATTGGAGAAGACTTAGACCATGTCGTGATGCACATGATCCCTCACCTATTCTATTGGAATAGTTTTATCTTTTAGTATTCTAGACTTAGGTGATTGCATATGTGCACTTGGAAGCATGGGATCCATTTATGTTATTCCGATATTTGTAGTTTTAGTTGTTTATATATAATCTGAAATAATATTAGGGTTTATTTCCCATGACTCATCCTTTCATGAATGAGACTTTATACGCCATTTTGATACCCTAGAAGATGATGGTAGGTTCTTCCAGATACACAGTAGCTGATGGATATGGTGAACATCAGGACATTCAGATGACACCTCCTTTTAATGATTCAAAGGAAGATTATCATCCATTTTAGTTTATAGTGCTCAAGAAAGACCTGTCTCCTGCTTATCATAATCCACCACAACATAGAGGTCGATGATCTCAACACAGGACTCCCATTCACACACCAATTTTTGGGATTAGATCTCATTATTGACATATATTGTACCCATTCATTTACATGTTTTCTATTGAATTAAATGATTTGAAAAAAAATTAATTCTATTATTTATGTTATTTCTTTTATATTAAATTGAGGAAATAATTTTTTACTTTCAGATATTTTTTACATGTTTGGACTTTTTTTATTTTTTATTTTCATCTTAGTTATATATTAAATTTTATATGATTTAAAAGTTGAGTACTTGAAACATAGGAAAACATATAAAATTTCAAGTATTTATAATTAAACTATTATAAGATTAAAAATATAAAAACCATCAAATTAAGACATAATACATAGCATAAACATCTAAATAATAGTTGGAAATAAAATTAATTTCAACAATTTAATAAGAAAAATTAATTTACATGACATAAAATTTATTGATTAAAAACATAATATTTAGACATTAAAAAATATATGAACATAAATTATAGTATAAATAAAATCTGAATAAAACATAGAACATTGACTAGACATATAAAAACTAATTAAAAATAAAATCAATGTTAAAAAAATTATAAATACAAATACAATGTTTTAAAACAACATTATGATGTTCTATTAAAATTACTTTTCCTTAATTTTTTTAAATTATGTTGTATATGTTTAGTAAGTGTTTTAAATTCTATTTAAGATTGTATTTTTAATTTATTATTTATATACTTTTAAAGTAAAATACTTGAAACATTAGTGTGATTCATGTATGAGAATTTGAACACATATAAATTATAAATTTTAAATATAATTGAAAAGAAATTTGAAAAACTGAACTATCATATAAATATAATTGAAAAAAATCATAAATATAATAAACAAAATCTAATTTAAAAGTCACAAAACATTATTTCATAAAAACATAACATTTACACATTAAAATATTAGTCGGTATAATTATTATTGAGTATTATATTATTAATTATGTTGTTATATGGTATTATTATTTATGTTATTATAATTAAATGTTAGTAATTAAATTATTAATAAAATCTTAATTATATTATTGAATATTTATAATAATTAAAATAAAATAAAAATATTAATGAATTAAATAATATAATTATTAATGTAACTAATAAAGGAGTTAGTAATATATTTTTTAATAAAAGCACAATAAAATTAGTAATATAAAAAAATTCAATTATTAATAATAATGGTATTATTAACAAATTATATATATATATAGTATATAAATAAATGAATATTTTTAAATATACAAACTTATATATTTTTAATATAATAAATGAATTTTTTGTATTTGGGAAAAGGAGTTATGGAACATAACACTTTTCCCAAATTCTATGGAAAAGTTGTTAAAAATCATTCTACCTTTAGCCCATATGAAAAAAGGCCAAAGGTGTGAATGATATTAATGCCTTCTAGTATTATTATTTTTAAAATCCTTTATTTATATTATTATTATTATTCAAAAAACATATATATAAAGATACTCAATGAGATATTAAATCTTATAAAATGTACATTGCATCACCTTCATATTCGATCAAAGAGAAAGAGTCAATTCATTGAACATAGAGTTTGTGTACCATGGAAGCAGGATGACGAAGGTGATCAGAAATGACATAAAAAAATATATGAAATTTGATTCTTAAAAAAAACAAAATTGATTTCACCATTAATATAACATAAAAGAAACTAGAGATAAATTTTAGATGAAATAGAAAGTATCAGATGCTCTTGTAAAAGCAAAGGCTAAGAAGCTTACTAGTAATAAAAATACAATACACTACTAGAATTCGTGCTAAATACTCATGCAATGATAAGATGATCTAGTGAGGAAATAAAATTTTATTCCCACAAATTCATGCCAAATATAGTTTTTTTTAAAAAAATTAAAAATTTTGTATTAAAATAAACCTAGGATGATTGTTTTAAAAGACAGAAAGGCATTAAACTTGTTTATGTCATTTTCCTTTTTCCACCTGGGCCATAGGTGTGATGGAGCTTAACAACATTACCATAGAATTTATAAAAAGAAATTAAGGGACATAACATCTTTTTCAAAATACAAAAACTAATTCAATAAATTAAAAATATATATGCTTGTATATTTAAAAAAATATATTTTTTATATATATACATATATATATAAATAATATTTTAATAACACCATTATTATTAATAATTAAATTTTTATATTACTAATTAAAATATGTTTTATTTTAAATTTACATTATTAAAAATTTTGCTAATTATTTTAATAATTATATTATTTACAAAATCATTAATATTTATTAGTGTAATTATTGTATATATTTAATAATATAATTAATATATATTGATAATTAAATTACTAACATTTAATTACAATAACTTAAACAATAGTAATTCATACTAATGTATTTAATAATATAATACTTACAAATAGTTATTCACATTAATAATTTAAAGTGTAAATTTTATGTTTTTATGTAATAAATATTATGAAATGTAAATTATATTTTTTATTAAATTTATGAATTTTTTACAGTTATTTTTTATATATTGAGTTAGTTTATCAAATTTTATTTAGATTGTATTAAAACATTTTCATTTATGCACTTTTTATACCACCTTCATGAAACATAAAAATGATTCAATTATGTGACATTGAAAAGATATATAAATAATAAAATATAAATACAATATAATGGAAATTTAACACACTTAATGAAAATATAAAAAATAATTTAAAATAAAAAACTTTTCATAAAAATAATTAATGAAAATAAAATATAATGACACAATATATTGTTCTTTTAAAACATTACATTTTTATTTATAAATTGTTTTAACATTCCTTTTATTTCAAATTATTTTTTATATGTTTAATCAATGTTATAAATTTCATTTAGTTTTTAGTTATCCTATAATTTATATGCATATACTTTTTAATGTGTAAATAAAATGTTTTTAATCAATAACTTCGGTTTCATGTAAATTAATTTTTTTATTATACTGATGATATTAATTTTATTTTGAACTAATTTCTAATTTTTTAGACTATGTTTTATGATATAATTATATTTTTTCTATATTTTATATTTTGTAATATGTTAAACATACCTACCTGAAATTTAAAATGTTTTATTATGTTTCATGTTTTCAAATTTGAGATCATATAAAATTAATACAAAATGTAAAATATAAATTAAATTTAAGAAATTGGCTAAACATGTAAAAAAAATAGTTGAAAGTAAATAAATCATCAATTTTATAGATAGAACATAATATATTTAATATAATACATTGTTGGTTAAAATTATTTAAGAAAATAGAAAACATATAATTGAATTAGTACAATCACTATCTATGATGAGGTCACATCCCACAATATGGTGTTTGAATGGGACACCGATAACGATATCAACATCCTCTGTGTTGGGGTAGAGTATGATGAGATAGAGAGGGGTCTTCCTCACACACTAGAACCTATAATGTAATATTCTATGATTTTGACTCCTTGGGAGGAGTATTCATCTGGATGTTGTGGTGTGCACCTGATAGTTCACCCATTATGTATGTTGAAGTACATGTTCATCATCTTTTGGGGAACCATAAGGCATGTGAAGGATCATTCATGAAAGTATACAAAATGGGAAATAACCCATTATATGAGCTCAAACTAAATATACCCATACAAACTATGGATATGATAAAAACATAAATGGATCCCATGCCTCATGGTGAACATTTTTAGTCTACTAAGGCTGGACTGCAAGAGGTGTGACTTGTTCCTATGGAATATGTGAGGGAACATGTGAAGCATGATGTAGTCTACATCATCACCATCAGTGATCTTCAACATTACTATCTACTAGAGGATGTTCCTAAGAAAGAACCCCCTCTCCTTAGGTAGGAACGTAATCTCCCTATGGTGAATGATCACAGATACTATCATATAGAACATGATATGTTCGAATCTCCTCCTCCACTATAGAATGGTATGATGTCTAGATAAAACCTCAACCACCTCTATATCAGACATGATCATAATATGTTCTAGTTGAGTATGGTATAACTAGATTGAAAAAAATTACAAATATTACAAAAAAACAAACTAATGTAAAGTTGTTGACTAACAAAATCCTAAATCCCTCTTTCTTGTAGAGTAGGTTAAATTATAGACATTTGTATATACCATGGATCATATTTAACTAATTGTGATAAATGGAATAACATCATACACATTACCTAGAAAAAAATGATACACCTATATCCCTTAGGTCAAGATACTCTTCATATCATTGGTTGTAGTGAACGTCTTGCCTCCTAATCCTCTTAACTTAATGATGTGCTTTGGACTATATGGGTAGAGCAGGAATACTCTGAACAAATCCAAATTGGCCTGTTAATCTCTCTAGCTGGTGGTGCTCAACAATATGACAGATAATGATAGGAACTACAATTGGGGCATTGTGAATCCCATCAGTGTAGTATGTGGGAAGCTAGTATAATATAGCATAGTATGAAAGCCATGAAATCTAAAATGTCATGTGTCATTTGTTAAAATAATTTGTAACTAATTTTAAAAATATATAATAATATAGAATCCTTCTAGGATTTTTGTTCAAACCATACTTTTTATTTTTTACAATTTTTATATTATTTTTTGGGACTCAATTAGATCGATTGGACTTTAACAGAATTTCATTCTGTATTTTTTTTCATTTCCATTGTATCAGGATGGTTTTTTGGTGACGTGTGTTCACAGAGATAATTTTTCTGTCCAATTATATTCTTTATTAATCCTTATAATTAAATTTTATCCCCTTATTATTTTATTTATCATGCTTATGATCTGACCCTTTATGACTTGTTTCTACGTTTTCCATTACTGGGATTTTTATCTCACTCTTTTCTACCACTTCCCTTATATATATGATTATTAATAATAAAAGGTTTTATTTATTGAAATGGTGTAAAATTTATACTTTTTTAGATTACTTGTGATTTGTTAAATTCTTGTATAATGTATTAAATGTTTCTTATTTTATAATAAAAGTATTCTAAAATGTCATAGAATTCAAAAAAACATAGGAGTTTATATTAAAAACATGTAATTTATAATATAAAATGTTCACATTTAGGAGATTCATCATCATGGCTAAGAGTGTGAACTCATTCAAACAATTTTATGGAACAATTTCCTATTGTGACATTCCTAATGACATATTCTTATTCTCATACATTTACTTTGTTTTTTATACTATTCGATATCAATTCACATCCTACTAGACTTTGGTCTCCCTCACCATTATATCCTTTTGATGTAGTTATCAATGTATATTGGTATTTGGGTATTTAGAAATTTTAAAAATCCTAAATAGGCATCCATAGTTCACAATGGCAGTTAGGAATGGTGTATCTATTACAATGGATAAACATATGGTTCTTATGATATGTTCACATAAGAACATGTTGCAATGGTGTGTATGAATGGATACCACAATTCATAGAAGTTTCCACACTAACACTACCTTGCATCAAGTAATTCTACTAGCACTATGCCACTGGTACATAGGATGGGGTCCTGACACTCCTACACTTCAAATCGATTATCTTCACATTTGAAAATCCACACTCCATAAACAAAATATTTTTCAAAGTTCTTTTCAATATATCATTGAATGTTTTATCCATACTGCAACCCCTACTAAATCTCATCAGCAATATTCTTTCCTATTTCTATGAACTATATTACACAACGATTAAAAGTATCCTGAACTAATCCAGTTGTAGGTAAGTTTGAAGAACCTTAAAGATTTAGTTGAGGTACTCCACAATGTTTATTGTCATGTGACTATACCTCTTACCCTGTCATATACCATTGTGTATTTTTGTTTTTGAATCTATATAATGTAATTATACACTCCCAGATTTTCCACATAGATTTCTTCCAATATCCACTCAAACCTTTACTGATATGCCTCATATTCTACATAAATTTGATCATATTTCAGATAAATTAATTTTATTAATATGTCTACCTAGTATAAAATAATAAATAGATTGTATACCAAGTTTAATGATTTCACTATTCATTGGTTCATTAGGAAAATAATTTAACACATTCATGGAAATGTATTAGATGTAGTATTGATGATGTGTATTCATGGCTTTCCATGTAATAGGATCTTCATTGATTTATTTATTGAATTATTTATAAAGAAAATATATCATACTTACACCCAAAATACTTCTGGAATGGTTTTTGATACATGATAAAAACTAACTCCATGATTTAGAATTATCCTTATCCACATTGGAAAATGCATGTGGCATAGGTGAAGGCTTGTAATCTTGGGATTCCACAATCAATAATACACCTAGTGTACTTTCCAAAAAAAATTGGTCTCTTTGTATAAACTATACTGAATGAATTCCCAAAACAATCGATGAAATTTGACATGAGATATTTCAATTTGGTTATCTTGAGACACAAGTTCACTCTTATCAATATGGAATACATGTGGGTTGTTTTGTCTTAGTATTGACAATAATTGGTGAAACACATGTTATGAGACATCCAAATCACTATAAACCATGATAAAGTTCCTTATTTTTCACCATTTATGTCTTTCCATAAGAAATATTGTAACCAAAATATGGGTTTATTCCCTCTTACAAAAGGGCCACAGGCACATCTTGGAATGTCCTAATCATCTCAAAAATAATTGATGGCACAAAGTACACATCCAATAGTGTGTGATCTTATACATGGTTTGGCTGAATGCAACAATGAGTGGCATCAATCTTATAAATTCACCAACCTTTGAGAGATATTTCTAGAATGACCCTCCAGATAAACCATTAATAATCACCATATTTTTTACATCATATGATGCATTTTTTTTGTTTGACTACTTAAGTAAATATCTATGGTTTATCTCAGTATGAAATCTTCTTAATATATTTTTCATCACATATTTTATTATGAAATATATTAAAACTTATAATGTTTTTCTATAAAACAAAATATATCCTTTACAACTATAGGAAACTTAGTATATGGTTTGATAATATTGAAGATGAATTTAGGAAAACATTCCCTTGCTTCTGAATAATATGAAAATATGGGTGGATGATTTATTTTTCATCAACGTTGATGTAGAACTACTGCATTTCTACCAACTCCCCCCCCCCCAACTTCTACAGATTCCTCTTCCTACTAATTCATGTCTCCTTATTTCCTATTATGAGACACTTCTTCATCCTCAAAATTCACTTGATATATATATAGGTCATTATTTTGGTTGTATACTTCTACAATATAGTAAATAACCACATAATATTGGGATAGACCTTCTTTAATGAATATTTTATGCCTATGTCATCATAAAATTTCACATTAATGCTAGATAGTTGAAACCTCCACATATTACTCACTCATTGAATAATTAGACTGTTGGTTAAATAAATTTTTTTCATGAACCCAGTTCTTATCATCAGCCAATAGGAAAGATAAATACTATAGTTGATCATGGAATTTCAAATTTCTATAACTAATTGACTGGATCTCTTGATCAGGTCTAATATTCAACCAACAATGAATTATATCCCATATTACAATAAGGGTAACACTATCAAATGTCCAAATCATTTATACTGCTTGTGAACTATAGAATATATTTTCTCAGTTTGAATAACTTCCCCTTAGTAGTAAACACATAAAAATATGATTGTCTACCAAAATATTATTTCTAATAAATATTACAATAGTTTAAATAATATTAAAATTGAGGAATAATCAAATAGATTTTACCATATAATATGTACATTACTAAAATTCCATAATTTCTTCTTATATCTTCAAATATGATGCTAATGTTTTGTAGTAAAAAACCTTCATATTCAAAAAGGTCTGTTTAGTAGATTATAAAGAGAATGTGAATCATCTAAAGCATATTCTTAGGAGTGTCAAACTAGGTGTGTATTAAGGATTGTTTTCATGCACCAAGTTATACTCAAGTCAAATACCAATATAAATTTTTTGGGTTATTGCACTTAATTACATCAATGTTAGTGCCACATCCAGTTGTAGTATCTAGACAAGGATTTCATTTCTCAAATTACCACATAATCTTCACATTACTAAAATTTTATAATTTCTTATTATATACTCAATAAGGACAGTAATGTTTCATAGTATAAATTTTAATCATATTGAAGGTATGTTCAAAAGATAATAAAGATAATTTGTATCATATAAGGAACACCCCCCTGTAGTTTAAAATAATGTGTTCAATAAGGATAATTGTTGTGCACCAGGTTACGCTTAATTCAAATCCCAATACACCATTTTCAAGGTTATTACCTCTATGTTCATCTATAGTTGAACCACATCTAAATTTAGTATTCATAAATGTATTTCATTTCTTATGTAACCATAAAATATTTATACAAATGTTTTTTAGTAGTAATATTAATCTTTATAAAGGTATGGATCATCTAAAGTAGATCCCGTAGGATTGAAAAATCATGTGTGTAATTAGGAGTATTTATTGTGAAGTTAGTCCTCTATGATCATATGTTAATCCTATGTTATGCTAAAGATAGTCAAAAGCTATGAATTATTTAATCCTAAGTTAATAATTAGTTTATCAACAATTAATCATTACTCAGTCATTAGTTTTGAATTAGTCAATATCAAGTTAATCATTTCCTAATCATTTATTATCCATTCAATAATAAATCATTAATTTTTTATCTAATAATTCATTATTTATTAATTAATTAATAATTAGTAATTAGTAATTTTATAGTTAATTAACTGTTAAAAATAGTTAATGAATAGGAACTCATTAATTAATAATTGGTTAATAATTAGTTATTTATTACTTCACAATTATTTTATCGTTAGTTAATTATTAAATATTTATTAATTAATAATTAATTATTATTTCAAAATTACTTAATTCTAAGATAAAAATTCCTTAATAAATTTTTAATGAATCATTAATCACTTGTTAATAATTCTATAATAATTCGTTAAATAATATTTTTAATGTAGTTATTATATAGTTAATTAATAGTTAATCATTAATTAATTATTGGTTAGTCATCAGATAACCATTGGTTTATTATAATTCAATCATTCCCAAATTATTGGTTAATTATTCTTTAATCACTAGTTAATCATTAGTTAATCATTCATTAATTAATAGTTATTAAGTAGTTAGGTTATAGTTATTTAATATTTAATCCATATGTAATTTGTAGTTAATCATTAGTTCATCCATAGTTACTAATTACATAATCATCTCATTAACATTAGTTATTCCAAAGTTAATATTTCTTTAATCATTCATTAATCATTTGTTAATTGCTCATTAATAATTATTTATGTAGTAGGTGTTAAGTAGTTAGTTAATAGTTATTTATTAATTAATTAATAGTTAATTATTAAGTATTTATTAAATCATCATTTGTTAATAATTAATTCACCATTACTCATTTTCTAATTCACCATGAGTTAATCTTTTTTTAATCTAATTTTAATCAATATCTAATCTTTATTTATTCATAATGTAATCCTTAGTTAAAAAACACGCAATCATAACTTTAGAATTAGTTAATCATTGATTACTCATTTTATATTTAATAATTATTAAATAGTTAATCTATAATTAATAAATAGTTAATTAGTAGTTCTTCATTAATAAAATATTGGTTAATCATTACATATCCTTTTTTACATTATTATTAAATCAGTTGTTAATAACTAATTTATCATTAGTTAATCATTATGTAATCCATACTTAATCCTAATTTTATCATTACTTAATCATTTTCTAAATATTACTTATTTCATAGTTATTTATGAGTATTTTATTAGTTATTCATTAATTCACTAATATTTATTCTTCGCCTAATTAATATTATTTATTAAGTACTATATAATTACTTATAATTTATTTTTTAGAAAATTTTATGTATATAATGTTTTGTTTATTAATTATCATGTAGTTATTAATTATGTCCCTAATATTTAAAAACTATCAAAAAAATTGTATAAAATAATCATTTTATAAAAATATTTCCATTACAATGACTAATTATAAATTAATTTCTAAACAGTCATAGTTAAATAATAATAATTTACTTACATCCATTAAATATTATTTAGAAATTAAATCTAACTAATTAAAAAATTAAATAAGTAAAATAATTTAAACAAAATAAAAACAAAAAACTAATAAATATTCAATATTAATATAAATTTGTAAAAATATATTTAAATTAGGTGTCACAAATCCTGCACTTCTTTAAGGCCACTAAAAAATCCTAAGGGATAAAAAATCAAACAAAATTTAGAGAGATTGTATTGATGTTTAGTCAGAGATATAGAAATTTCGAGTGCCAAAGTGGTGGGTGGTTTTTTATATGGGTTGGGTGAGAGACATTACCACTAAAAACTCATTTTTCATATTTCAAGGTGAAGTAAATTTTCACCCCAAATGATTTTCAACTAAAAAATTGAAAAATATGTTTTCAATGGTAATGTATTTCACCTTTCTTATCATGTAATCAGCCCATATAGATTTATAGCAAAGGGGATACATTATTTATTTATTATTTTTTAGAAATGTTTTAACATAGATTTGTTTTATTATTATTTCAAAAAAAAATATATCAAAACATATCTTAATTAATATTTAATTGGAAATATAGAATCGCAGAAGTACTGGATGACGAGATGAATAAACATGAGTACCAAGGTGGCTGAAATTTAAAGTTCTATAGGAATAATACTGAAAAAATTCACAAAGGATGATTATTCCATGGAGCCTGATAAAATAATGTAATAAATTATGTTTACTGTACTTCATTTTATGGATAACGTAAGGATAATGTAAAGACAAATGTTGTAAAGATACTAGATGTTTATGAAATAGTATTACAAACACCAAATGATGATATTTTTAGGTGTATAAGTGAATTTCCATATTTCTAGAATATAAAACATGGGGTTTTGTTTATAGACAAAGAAACTATCATGTGAGGACATTGGAGGATAAGGAAAAGAAAAACTAAATAATGAGGATCTATAATAAGATATATATGATATAGGGTTTTGTATATTAAAAATTCAGAAGGATAAAAATAAATTATGTGCATTTAGAAGCATTTGAGAAACCAGAGTTTGTGAGAAGATGAGAATATAATATGCTGAAAATAACTCATGTATAAATTGTTGAAAAATATATGAATAAGTATAGAAAATAATAATGAAGTAAATTTCAATCATGAAAATAAAAAATAATCAAGAGGATGATAAGCTAGATGATTAATGTATTAATATTCAAAAATATTCAGTTTCAATTCCCATTATATTTGGATGAAATTTTTTAGAGAGAACTGACACTAAATTAGGGAAATTGAAATTGACTAAAAATTTATTAGAAGTTTTGAAGGTGGTCAATGAAAATTAATAAATGATAATATCTTAGAGTTTATAGATGTTAAATCCAAAAAAATGTTTTGTGAATTGTGTATATAAAATAAATTTTATCTCATTCATTAAAATAAAATATTGATAATAAATAAGAACATTATTAGAGAAGATCTTAGAAGAGGTGAAGAAAAATTGTGTGTGAATGTTTTCAACCATAGATTTAAAAGAAGATTTATTCTAGTCAATGTTTTTAAGAATACCAAAACATAATTATCTAAATAAATATTATAATATAGTTACATAAAGTTATAATGAAAAAAGTGAGGTATTTGGAATTATGTTTTCCAAAAGTAGAATAAAGTCGACATCTACGTACTCTAGTGGAAGAAGAAGTTGTAGTTAAAGACTTATTCAACTTGGAGGAACATTATAAACTGATGTGAGGAATTATTATTTTTTGGGAGACTTGTTGGGTGGTATTAACATTGTGGGTTAAGGATAATAACATCCCACACCACTTGTCATTGATAAAACTTTATTAGTAGAAAAATAATGACTTGACTGGAGTCTACATGACAAGGATTAGGTACCCACATTGAGATCGAAACTTGTAAAAAAATTGTGACCTACTATTTAATTTATGTATTTTTTGTATACTGGATAATGTAGTGAGGTAGAATAATAAATATGTATACATCATAACTAGTGATAAATTTTAGATTAACTTAATTAAAGTAAAAAAATTTACATTGAACATAATTAGTAAAAATTTAGTCCGCCCATGATCCATCCCCCCCCTAGGATGATTTCATGATCCCATATGACACGCAGAGACTAAATTATTCACTTAATATCCTTTTTAGTTTCTTATAATATCCCCTCTATTTTTTCCTTATCATGTTTCCGATTCTTTTCATAAACTGGTAAAATAAGATTTAGGAGGCCGAAATTCAGTTATCAAAAAAATTAATTTCTGATACACCCATTTACCTATTGATTTCGAAGATTTTTCTTATTTATTTACATAATTTTTCATGTTTTAAATTATCTATTATTTATTTAATTATTTTACTCTAGTTTAATGCATTAATTTTTAATTTTAGTAAAGGGGTTTTTGTTATTAACATATTTTAATTCAACCCCTTTATGTTTCCTACCAAGGTTCATATCTTTATCTTTATGTGTACTCACACATGATGTTAGACACATCATATAAAATATCATATCTTTTCAAATATAATGGAATAAATTGTTAAATATCCACTTATAAAATCATTAGTCACTCTCTATGTTATACCAAACATGGTGTCGGGGATTGATTTTTAATTCTTCTCAGTTATTGATTCTCAACAGAATCAATTATCTGATATATTTTGCAATTATAAATAAAACACTAGGAAAGTTTTATTCTCTCACTAGTACCATTAATATATATAAATATACATATTATATTTCTTAACTTTTTTAAACTTTTTTGAAATTCTCAAAATCTTTTCAATTGGAATTTTTTTTTGATATTTTTTTATAAAATAGACTTTGTCTACTGAGAAAATTGAGAAGCTCTTGTTTTATATTTATAAGTATACCCTATTCAATTATCATTATTATAAATTATTTAATTTATATGAATAATTTAAATTCTTTTATTCATGATGATATTTAAAATATTAATTTAATTATTTACTTTTATAATGTATTAATTTCCAACACTAGTTACAATTTATAGAAAATTGTTTTATTTAATTAAATTGATCCTGAGGAATTGATATTTCTTGATATTTCCTTTAATAATAATCAATTGGTTAAAAAAGTACTTTTATTTTTAATACCTCTTAAATAAGATAGATGAAAGAGTGAATAATCAAACTCTATTCAGTATAACTTCTGAATACATAATGATAGGAGATGATTAAGGCTATATGAGCTTAATGAACATTTCACCAATAGTGAATAAATGAATGGAATATATGAATTTCATGTTTTTTAATTCATCCTTTTTCAGGAAAAAATCATTCTATGGTTTATCTATGATTCATGAAAGATAATAAAATGACTTTATTTAATAATTTTTTTGTTAATTTATAGAAATACCATACTCTTGATATTGATATAATAAAAATAAGATCTTCCAAAATATATTTCCAATAAAGTTTTATATTTATAAAATGAAATTTATATCTCGATTTTTTATATATATTCTAAATATTTAGATGGTAATGATGAAAATAATTTACCAGAGTTCAACTAAGAAGATTATTCCTTTGAAGAAAGTGTTTATGTAAACTCCAACTCCAATATATTGAAACTAAATAGATATAAATCTGATCTACAATCATATCTTGAAAATTTTATAAAAATTAATTTTGATATATCGGAGAAATTTGAATTGAAATATCATCAAATTGATTTATTTTCATATCAATTCATCACACACCCTATTGATCAACTTTTATTGTTTAGACCATTAATAGTCATCAAAGAGGCATGTTTCATCCAAGTGAAGTGTTTAATATAAATAGGAATATTATTATGGAAAAGTAAATATTTTATGAGATATTATCAATAAGATATAGTGGTTGTAATTTAAAGTGATGATATAAGATTTTTTTGAAAAAATTAATCAGGAGATCTCAATTAGTTGAGGTGTTTTAATTTTCTGAAGAACGTGTTGTTGTAGGTCTTGTAAAATATTTCACCTTATTAGAAGTGGTATAAATAATTTGGTAAATTTTTTGTTGATGAAAATATATTATGCCACAATATTAAATGTTACCCCAAAATATTATAAATGTTTTCCTTTAGATATTTATTGGCTAAATATTATAGCACAATGAATAATAATTACACCATGATTAATTTGCTATAGTTAAAGAATATTTAGTTGTTATTTATTATATTTTCATTTCACTATAATAGATTGGTTGTGATTTTCAATTATTTTAACTGGTCTTTGTAAGCTATTGGTTGCACCATGATAGAAAATATTTTTCTATAAAGAGAGTGCATTATGTCATGATAATGAATCCATGATTTTTTTAAGATAGAGTTTCTATTAATTAATTGGGGATAACAAAAAAACAATATGATACCATCTAAATCTATTGGAAGTTATAATCCAGAACATACAAAAAATGGAACATGTCTTTGACACCTGATATGATCATAAGATCTCACACAACTTCAAAGATTTAAACTTAGAAAGAAACATCACCCCCCAAATCACTGCATCAAGTCATCCTCCTTTGGTTCACTTACTCCCCCTCCTAGTATCCATAAATACCTTCCATCAAGACAATGAAAGATAAATATAGGAACCAGAAAATAGATGGAACATGAAATAATTTAGAAGCACAAAATATAAGGTATTACATAGTTTCGACAATGTGTCCAACATCCATGAAATAAAAATAAAATATATTTATTCTGAGGAAATATCTATACGAGTTAGAATAATCATACATCTTCGAGTATCCTTCCAGAACTACTATGAGATAAACACCAAACTGGTTACCACAATGTATACCTATGGCTCTCACTTCTTATAGTCAAGCCATCCTCTAATGGACACAATATATTAATCCCTATTGAAAAATTTTACCAAAGGATCCTCTTATAGAGGGCCAAAACCAGTCATTGGGTCCCATCACCATCTAAAACTTGTGTGTGACCCACCATTGGCATCAGTAACCGTGATTTCCTTATAGTATGCACTGATTTACCCACTAAAAACCATGTAAAATGTATATTACTCAAGAATTTCACTAAAATGACTCAATAAATATCACTTTTATAAAAATATTTGGGGAAATTGACCCATTATTCACCATCCAAAAATCTCACACAAGAAATTACATCCTCACATTTTGTTCACATTTTCTGAAAGTCCATTCATCTACTGGCTGTTTCACCAAACATCTACCTCACTTATTCCCCTAGAACATGGCACCTTAATGATTAAATTAATAAAATGAAAAATAATTTGTATTACCATACTTGGGTCTCAACATTTTTCAATACACTGAACATATCTTCCAATCAACTCCCATTTATCCTCTCATCCACTAAATGTCTACCAGAGGCTTCCGCTAATCATTAATTCAACTGACTTCTCCTATTCTTTGTAAATTTTCATATATTAATTTTTTTCCCAAATATAGACATCTATATTTATAGTTAATTATTTCTATATAGTAAAATCTAATTTTAACTTTGAGTGCTTGAATTTTATGATATTTGAATAATTTAATAGAGAAAATCTGTCACACAAAACCAAAAAATATCCCAATTGATAGTTATTTTAATAGCGGAATTCCAATAATCTCCCAATCTATGGTTATTCTCATTCTTACACAAAATTACTACCGGAAATATTCTATTTATCCTTGAACCCCCAACATGATTCTCTAACATTTTAATCATCTAAGATCCCACTGAATAAGTCCCTCCTCCATTCTCCAGAACCATGATCTTACATTTCACCAAATCCATGAAGCAGATAATTAATTATATGGAATTTCATAAAAAAATAAAAATAGATTTATTATTATTTGTCTTTAATTGAGATCTAATCCACATACTACATCACACCACATTTACATAGACCCCACACTAATCAATAAACATTGAAAGACCCAACAACTAATATATTATAGAATTTGTACTTGTATCATACATCAAGATTTTTTGGGCACATAAAAACTAAACTATATATGAATATTTAACATAAAAAATTTATGATTCTATCATGTTGAAAAACTCTCATAAAAACTTTCACTCAGTGTGATCAATACTTTTGTAGTTCATTTATCCCACAACTTTAGCCTTGATTCGGCTTATCAAGACCCCACCTCTAAATATAAAGGTACTTCTAATACACTGATGATCATAAAATTATCATTACCACATAATAAAAATACCTTGTAAATAAATTCACATTATTACTTTGGATTTTCCATCCTTTGGATTTAGCATGTCTAAATTTTACTCTTTCTGGAGACTCTGTAGATGAGAGAGAAAACTGCATAAATTTTAGACTTCTAAGGTGTCTTCAGAAGATTCCACCCTAAATGAAAATGAAACACCTCTAACACATAGTATAGTTGAACAGAAGCATCTTCCATTTAATCCCACACATTCTTCTATATATAATAACATTCACTCTATAACAAAAACTTCTGATGTTCTAGGTCTATCTCCTCAAACATAGAAAAACACAACCAATTGTCTTTAGGAGCTTCAACTTTCTCCATTACCAATCTCATTTCATACCAAATTCTAGTCCATATATTTCATGTTTATTATTTATTTTCAAAAGTAAATTGAATTAAAATATATTCTATGAGAGTGAATTCACCAATAATTTCCAGGTTTCAATCTCTTTCATGACTCATTTCAAATCTTGAACACTATTAATTGCCATCAAAGATTTTACTCACTTTAACTAATATATAAAATGTCTTTTCATGACTCAGGATTTCCTCTATTATTCTCTCCCAATATCATACACTTGTCACTACCATTACTTGTATTTAATATTCTTATCATCTGATCTCTTACATGTTAGTACCCATTCGTGATTTCTCCTTTCAGAGCATGTACCCTATACACACATACGAAAACCATGAATCCTCATAACATGAATAATGTTCCCTTCTACAGCATCCTCCTACTTTATAGATAACCATATTATGATAGACCATGTTATAAACCTTTTGATCATTATTCAAATGTAATTATCAAATCATAGATACTCTATGAGACATATTACCTTATACTTATCAAATGTTGATCAATGAAACCACTAAGTCACTATTCGTAAGTTAAACATGGGCTGGTGAATACTTCATAAAAATTTCATTTCCCCTCCCTAGTTGTAGGTTTTTCAAACCTCTATGTGATGAACCATCTATGAACATATGTTTTGGTCAACATTAATAGTCCTCAACTTGACACCTACCTTCAACTTCACCATTGAAGTCACCTTCTGGGAACATGATATAACCATAAATTTATCATATATAACATAAATTTTCCCTTTTTTATGGAATTTCAATCTAATAATACCATTTATTTTTATTGAATAATCATTCAATATAACTTGAAAACACTCCAAAAGTAATAACCTGATATCCTCCAAAATTGGAAGCATCCTTTTGGATCCATCAAACCAAACATTAGTTGTGAAACACTATCTTCTATATAATAGAAATATCATTTACTGTAAGTAACATATAGATTAATACCATCAAGGAATTATCTAATAGCATACATTGAGATCCTCTTTTCACCCTGACGAAAAAAACATAACACCAAATTCATAATGGTATAGTACATTCTTTAGGCCAACCCATACTCCTTGGAAAAAATAATATGTACACCCATTAACATATTCTTGAGACTTAAAAACCACCACACCAAAGGTAATCCTTGTAACCTTGAAACCAATATTGAATGTCACCAATAATGGAATACAGCTCCAGACCATCACTAGTCAAGAGTAATTTTTATATCCAAGCTACACCACCAGTACGACCAATATATTTCAATAGAATACATGGATTCCTTGACAAAAAACTCTATTATATTCCTTTAATCCAATATAAAACAAATCTTATTTGGAATCATATAACCATTATTTCATATAAAAATTGAAATATTCCCACTTCAAAAATAAAAATTTAAATGCTGGAAGCTATAACATGTGAAACATATCCTTAAAAACTTTTATGATTATATGATCCCCCATGAATTATAAAACTAGACATTAGGAAGAAATAATTCACCCTAAAATATCACATTAACTCATACACCTCTATTTCACTAGAACCCCTCCTGGTACCCATGAACACCTTTATTTTAGGAAATTCAAAAGTAATAATAACATGTGAAAAGTGGAAAAACATGTGATCATACACAATAATGGAATACAAGGGATTTAATTGTTTGAACAATATATTCTACATCCACAAGAGAAAAAATAAGAACATTATTTGAGAGGATCTTAGAAGAAGTGATGAAAAATTGAGTGTGAATGTTTTCAACCATAGATTTAAAAGAAGATTTATGGCAGTCAATGTTTTTAAGAATACCAAAATATAATAATCTGAATAAATTTTATAATATAGTAACATAAAGTTATAAGGAAAAAAGTAAGGTATTTGGAATTATGTTTTCCAAAAGCAGAATAAGGTCAGCGTCTAAGTACTGTAGCTGAAGAAAAAGTTGTAGTCGAAGACTTATTCAACATGGAGGGACATTATAAACTGTTGTGAGGAATTATTATTTTTTGGGAGACTTTGTGTGTGGTGTTAACATTGTGGGTTAAGGATAATAACTTCCCAAACCACTTGCTATTTATAAAAAATTATTAGTAGAAAATCAATGAATTGACTAGAGTCTACGTGACAAGGAGTAGGTACCCATATTGAGATCGAACCTTATAAAAAAAATTGTGACCTACTATTTAATTTATGTATTTTTTGTATATTGGATAATGTGGTGAGTTGGAATTTTAAATATGTATACACCATAATTAATGATAAATTTTAGATTAACTAAATAAAAGTAATAAATTTACATTGAACATAATAAGTAAAAATTTAGTCCCCGATGATCCCCCCCCCCCCACCCCCAGGATGATTTCATGATCTCATGTGACACTCAGAGACTAAAGTATTCTCTAAATATCCTTTTTAGTTTCTTATAATATCCCCTCTATTTTTTCCTTATCATGTTTTAGATATTTTTCATAAACTGGTTAAATAAGATTTATAAGGCTGAAATTTAGTTATCAAAAAAATTAATTTCTGATACACCCATTTACCAATTGATTTCAAAGATTTTTTTATTTATTCACATAAGTTTTCATGTTTTAATTTTTCTATAATTTATTTAATTATTTTACTCTGGTTTAATGATTTAATTTTTAATTTTAGTTAAGGGGTTTTTGTTATTAACTTCTTTCAATTCAGCCCCTTTATGTTTCCTACCAAGGTTCATATCTTTATCATTATGTGTACTAACAAATGATTTTAGAAACACCACTTAAAATATCATATCATTGAAAATATAATGGAATAAATTGTTAAATATCCACTAATAAAATCATTAGTCACTCTCTATGTTATACCAAACATGGTGTCAAGGATTGATTTTTCAATCTTCTTAGATATTGATTCTCAATATAAGCAATTGTCTGATATATTTTGAAATTATAAATAAATCACTAGGAATGTATTATTCTCTCACTAGTACCATTAATATATATAAATATACATATTATATTTATTAACTTTTTTTAAACTTTTTTCAAATTTTCCAAATCTTTTCAATTGGAATTTTATTTTGATATTTTTTTTATAGAATAGACTTTGTCTTCTAAAAAACATGAGAGGATATCATTTTATATTTATAAGTATACCATATTCAATTAAAATTCTTATAAATTATTTAATTTATATGAATAATTTAAATTCTTTTATTCACGATGATATTTAAAATATTAATTTAATTATTTATGTTTATAATGTTTTAATTTCCAACATTAGTTACATTGTATAGAAAATTGTTTTATTTAATTTACCTGATCATGATGAATTGAGATTTCTTGAGATTTTCTTTAATAATAATCAATTGGATAAAAAATTACTTGTATTTTTAATACCCCTAAAATAAGTTAGATGAAAGAATGAATAATCAAACTCTATTCTATATAACTTCTGAATACATAATGATAGGAGATGATGAAGACTATATGATATTAATGAATATTTCATCAATAGTGAATAAATGAAAGGAATATATGAATTTTATGTTTTTTAATTCATCCATTTTCTGAAGGAAAAAATCATTCTAAGGTTTATCTAATGATTCGTGACAGATAATAAAATGAGTTTATTTAATAATAGATTAGTTAATTTTATATAAATATCATACTTCTGATATTGATATAATAAAAATAAGATCTTCCAAAATATATTTCCAATGAATTTTTATATTTGGAAAATGAGATTTAGATCTCGATTGATTATATATATTCCAAATATTTAGATGGTAATGATGAAAATAATTTACCAGAGTCCAACTATGAAGATTATTCCTTATAAGAAAGTGTTTATGAAGACTTAAACTCCATGATATTGAAACTAAATAAATATAAATATGATCTATAATCATATCTTGAAAATTTTATAAAAATTAATTTAGATATATAGGAGAAATTGGATTTGAAATATCATCAAATTGAAGTATTTTCATCTCAATTCATCACAAACCCTATTGATTAGCTTTTATTTTTTAGACCATTAATAGTTATCAAAGATACATGTTTCATCCAAGTGATGTGTTTGATATAAATAGTAAGATTATTATGAAAAAAGTAGATATTTTATGAGATTTTTTTAATAAGATATAGTGGTTATAATTTAAAGTGTTGACTTAGGATTTTTTTTGAAAAAATTAATCAGAAGATCTCAATTAGTTGAGGTGTTTTAATTTTCTGAAGAATGTGTTGGTGTAGGTCTTGTAAAATATTTGAACTCATTATAAGTGGTATAAATAATTTGGAAAATTATGTGTTGATTAGAATATATTATGCAACAATATTAAATGTTACCCAAAAATATTATAAATGTTTTCTTTTAGAGATTTATTGGAAAACTATTATAGCACAATGAATAATAATTACACCATGATTAATTTTCTATAGTTAAAGAAGATTGAGTTATTATTCATGATATTTAAATGTCACTATAATTGATTGGTTGTGATTTTCAATTATTTTAACTAGTATTTGTAAGGTGTTGGTTGCACCGTGATAGAAAATATTCTTCTATGAAGAGAGTGAATTATGTCATGATAATGAATCCATGATTTTTTAAAGCAAGAGGTTCTATTAATTAAATCTTTAAATGATGTAGTGTTGAGGATAAAAAACCATATGATACCAACTAAAACTATTGGATGTTATGATCAAGAATATAAAAAAATAGAACATATCTCTAACACCTCATATGATCCTAAGATCCCACACAAATTTAGAGATTGAAACTTATGAAGAAACACCACACACCAAATCACTACATCAAGTCATCCTCCTTTGGTTCACTTACTCCCCCATTGGGTATCCATCACTACCTTCCATCTGGAAAATGGAAAATAAATATCAACACCATAAAATAGAAGGAACATGAAATAATTTAGAATCAAAAAATATAAGGGATTTCGTTGTTTTGACAGTGTGTCTTACATCCATGAAATAAAAATAACATATATTTATTTCGAGGAAACATCCAAATGAGTTACAATGATCACACATGTTCTAGTATCCTTCCAGAACTACTATGAGATAAACACAAAACTGGTTACCAGAATTTATACCTATGGCTCTCACTTCTTTTAGTCAATCCACCCTGTGGCACTGCTCTTTCCTATTGTAAACCATTCACATGCTATAACTGCTTAAAACTGATTTTAATTCCACCAACACATGGATGTGTTGACATAGTATTCCATCCTCTAATGGACACTATGCACTAATCTCTATTGAGTAATTTTACCAAAGGATCCTCTTATAGAGGGCCACAACCAATCATTGGGTCCCATCACCATCTAAAACATGTGTGTGACCCACCATTGGCATCAGTAACCATGATTTCCCTATAGTATGAACTGATTTACCCACTAAAAACCATGGAAAATGTATATTACTCAAGAATTTCACTATAATGACTCAATAAATATCTCTTTTACAAAAATATTTTGGGAAATTGTCCAATGATTCACCATCCAAAAATCTCACAAACGACATTATATCACCACATTTTGTTCACCTTTTCTGAAAGTCCATTCATCTATTGGGTGTTTTTTCAAACATCTACCTCACTTATTCCCCAAGAATATGACCCACTCATGATTACATTTATCAAATAAAAAATAATTAATATTACTATACTTGGGTCTCCACTTTTTTCAATCCAATGAACATATCTTCCAATCAACTCCCATTTAGCCTCTCTTTCACTGAACGACTACCCAGGGCTTCTTCTAAACATTAATTCAACTTACTTTTCCGGTTCTCTTTAATTTTTCAGATAGTAATTTATTTCCCCAAATATAGAAAACTATATTTCTAGTTAATTTTTTATATCTAGTAAAATCTAATTTTAACTTCGAGTGCTTGAATTTTCTAATATTTTAATACTTGAATAAAGAAAATTTGTCACACCAAACCTAAAAATATCCCACCTGATAGTTATTTTAAAAGCTGAATTCCAATAATCTCCCAATCTAAGGTTATTTTCATTCCTACACAAAAGTACCATCATTAATATTCTATTTATCCTTGAACCCCCAACATGGTTCTCTAACATTTTTATCCTCTAGGATCCCACTGAATAAGTCCCGCCTCTATTCTCCAGAATGATTATCTTCCATTTCACCAAATCCATGAAGCACGTAATTCATTATTTGGAATTTCATAAAAAATAGAAATAGATTTATTATTATTTGACTTTTTTTAAATATAATAAACATACTACATCACACCTCATTTACATGAACCCCCTACTAATCAATAAACTTTTAAAGACTCAACAACTATGATTTTAGAGAATTAATACTTGTATCATACCTCAATATTTTGTGGGCTCATAAAAACTGAACTATATATGAAGATTAAACATAAAAAATTTATGATTATATCATATTGAAAAACACCCATAAAAGCTTTCACCCAGTGCGATCAAGACTTTTGTAGTCCATTTATCCCACAACTTCATCCTTGATTCATCTTATCAAGACCCCACATCTAAATCTAGAGGTACTTCTAATACTCTTATGATCATAAAATTATCATTACCACATAATAAAAATACCTTGTAAAAAATTCACATTATTACATGGGATATTACATCTTTTGAATTTAGCATGTCTAAATTTTACTTCTTCTGTAGACTTTGTGGATGAGAGAGAAAACTGCATAAATTTTAGACTTCTAAAGTGTCTTTAGAGGAGTCCACCCAAAATGAAAATGAAACACCTCTAACACATATTATAGTTTAATATTAACAGCTTCCATTTTATCCCAAAAATTCTTCTAAATATAATATCCTTTACTCCGTAACACAAATTTCTGATGTTCTAGGTATATCTCCTCAAACATAGAAAAACACAACCAATAGTATTTATGAGCTTCTACTTTCTCCATCTCCAATATCCTTTCATACCAAATTTTAGTCCATATATTTCATGTTTATTATTTATTTTCAAAATTAAATTGAAGTAAAATAGATTCTATGAGACTTAATTCACCAATAATTTCAATGATTTTATTTTTTTCATTGCTCATTTCAAATCTTTAACACTATTAATTGTCGTCAGAGATTGTACTCACTGTCAGTAATGTATAAAAATTATTTTCATGACTCAGGATTTTATCTATTATTTTCTCCCAATATCATACAATTGTGACAAACATGACTTGTTTTTCATATTATAATCATCTGAACTCTAACATGTTAGTACCCATTCATGATTTCTCCTTTCAGAGCGTGTACCCTATACACACTAACCAAAACCATGAATCCTCATAACATGAATAAAGTTCCCTTCCACACCATCCTCCTACTGTATAGATAACCATATTATGATAGACCATGTTATAAACCTTTTTATAATTATTCAAATGGAACTATATCATCATAGATATTCTATGAGACATATTACTTTATCCTTATCAAATGTTGATCAATGAACCCACTAAGTCACTGTTCGTAAGTTAAACATGGGATGGTGAATAATTCATAAAAAATTCATTCCCCCTCCCTAGTTTTAGGTTTTTCAAACCTCTAGGTGATGAACCATCTAAGAACATATGTTTTGGTCAACATTGATAGTCCTCAACTTGACACCTACCTTCAACTTCACCTTTGAAGTCACCTTCTGGGAACATGATCTAACCCTGAATTTATCATATGTAACACACATTTTCTCTTTTTTATGGAATTTATTTCTCATAAAACCATTTATTTTTATTGAATAACCATTCAATGAAACATGAAAACACTCCAAAAGTAATAACACGATATCCTCCAAAATTGGAAGCATCCTTTTCGATCCATCAAACCAAACCTTACTTATGGAACACTATCTTCTATATAATATAAATTTCATTTATTATAAGTAACATATAGATTAATACAATCAAGGAATTATCTAATAGCATACACTGGGATCCTTTTTTCACCCTGACGAAAAAAAACATTACACCAAAATCATAATGGTACTATACATTCATTCGGTCAACCATACTCCTTGGAAAAACTTTTATTTACACCCATTAACATATTATAGATAATTAAAAACCACCACACCAAAGGGAGTACATGTAACTTTCCAACCAATATTGAATGACACCTATAATGGAACAGAGCTCCAGACCATCACTAGTCAAGAGTACATTTGATATCCAAGCTACACCACCAGTACCACCAATATATTTCAACAGAATACTTGGATTCCTTGACAAAAAACTCCATTATATTCCATTAATACAAGATAAAATACAACTTATTTGGAATCATATAACCATTATATCATATTAAAATTGAAATATTCTCACTTAAATAATTATAATTTAAATGTTGGAAGTTATAACATGTGAAAAATATCCTTAAAAACTTTTATGATTAGATGATCCGCCGTGAATTTTAAGACTAAACATTAAGAAGAAATAATTCCCCCTAAACTATCACATTACGTCATGAACCTCTATTTCACTGGACCCCCTCCAGGTACCCATAAACACCTTCATTTTAGGAAATTAATAAGTAATAATATCATGTGAAAAGTGACGAAACATGTAACCATAAATAATAATAGAACACAAGGGATTTAATGATTTGAACAATCTATTCTACATCCATAGGAGAAAAAAAATCTCTTTATTCCAAAGAAATATCCTTCTGAGTTACAAGAACAATATATCCTCCAATTCCCTACCCATAATAGTAGAATATAACCACTAAATGTATTAACACAACTTGTAACCGACTCTAGTACTTCTTTTGGTCGATATATGTTCTAGAACTAATATTTTTGGTTATATAGCCTATAAAAGGCTACAATCTCTAAAATTTATCCCTATTGAATTCTATAAATTGATTTTTTGACTCAACAATCCATCCTCTAATGTAGGTCGAGGATCAAATATCCATAATCTGATAAAACCACATGATGATTCCCACTTCATCCAATAAAAGTTACTTGTAGGAAGTTGAAATATACAAAACATATCCCCAAAAAATCCTATGATAAGAATATGACCCAGGACATCAAACACCAAGTCATAGGATGAAACACCGCATCCTATTTCTCTACATCAATACGTCAAAATTTTGTTCATCGGCCTCGCCTTCTAGTATTCATCAAGACCTCCCTTTTGTATAATGAATAATAATGACATGCATGTGATAAGTGACATGACATGAAAGCATACATATCCACAAAAAATAAAGGATTTCATATTCTTGAAAATGTGTCATGTATCCATGGGAGAACAAAAAAATCTCATTATTCTATGAAAACATACATTTGAGTTATGAAGGACACCCATCATTTGATGTCCTCTGAAGACTACAAGTATATAACCACCAAACGTCTTACCACAAAATGTACCTACTGGTTTTGTTTATTCTAATTATATATGTATATATATTTCTCCTTATAATCATAAAACCCAGCCTATGATAGGATATCCTAACTTTGGATCTAGTCCTATGACACATGGATGAAATTTCCCAGAACCAATATCCACGGTCATGTAAAAAAATACATCATTTACATATATTATTTGATACCAAGTTATAAGACTCAGTCCAAACATAAAAATATTTCCATAATATAAAATTACATATCATAAATAATCACAAAATCTGAGAACACAAAGGTTTATTATCTTTTGATTTCACCGTTAGAAAATATAATCTTACATAATTGTTAAAATTTCTCTATAATTTAACCATACATGACCTTCTTATAATCATATCATATATTATATTCATCTTCATAATTCGTTGAATAAAAATATAATATGGGTAAGGTCAAAGTTAAAATCTTATCAAATATACATTAATGGATAGAGAATAAGTATATGAATGAAAATGATCATGGGAGAAATATCATATTAAAAGTGGACATGGAACAAAATAATTTTTCTACAAGTAAAGATATAAGTAAATATAATGTCAAATGATCAAACATATACCGTGGAATAATATATATAAATCATGATAAAATATTCATCATTCGAGGGGCATAAAATAGGCATGTAACATTAAAATGTGGAATATGAATAGTTTCAAAAATTATTACATTACATAAAAATTTAAGAGAAATCATGTTCGTGCACAATATTGTTAATAAAGAGTAACATAATCATTTACACTTACAATCATGTGAATAATGAAAAATATGATCATATCCATGCACCAACTTGTGAAAATAGTAGAATGTGATCATTTTCAAGAATAAACTTATGAAAAAAGAAAAAAATAAATCATTTCCAAAAATAATCTTCATTATATAGTGAAATAATAATCATGAAATAATTCAACAAATGAGGGTATAGAAAAAAACCTATCAGATAACAATAATCCATATATATATATACACTGTTAAATTAATCACTCATCAACGCCTAGAATAAAGTACTTGATTTTTTATTTTATTATGATAATAAACCCTCTTTTAGATAAATATTTTTATAATAGATGGTAAAATGGAAGAAAAATAATAAAAATGATATCATAATATATTTTTACCCTATTTGAAAAAAGATGAAGTTATGAATCACATTAATAAATAATATTCAATAATATTCATAGAATAACATTTTTTAAAATTCATTGGGAAATAATTACTTCTAAGGGGTCCTTCAAAAAAACATAATGAATAACCAGATTAAATTTTGAGTATAATATAAAATATATTAACATGAAAGGAAAATAATTTTAAATATTATAAAATTCCTTAATTGAAACTCACCTCATATAAATGGATAATAAAAATAACATTGAAAATTAGTTAAAGAAAATATGAATGTAACATGAAATAATATATATTTTAATTTTAAAAAAGAAAAGTAAAAATTTTATGAAAGAAATAATTTATATAATTAAGAGATATATGCCTTATAAATGATGAGAATAACTCTTAACAACATTATATTTTGATAAAGAAAAAATCGATCAAAGAAGTTTAATTTTATGTTAAGATTTAATTCCCTATAAAATAAGGATGTAATAAAAAATAATATCATCATAGTATAAAATATAATAATATCATTTTCCAAGAGGTATGATTATGACTCATGGAAAACAGTTGGGTATAGAAAATCCCATACGGTTTTAGTAAAAGTTGAATAAAAAACCATTAAAAAAGAAAACTACTCATGGATTTGTAAATAACATTAATTTAATGGAATTTATGATGAAATTAATACCAATTTAATAACATAAAAATTACACAATAAAACTATCTGTGAACATGGAATATTCCTCATGAATAAAAGATTAGCTGTGAAAAAAACCCTTTCCTTTACTCTCAACTTCCAAAAAAACATTAACCACCTACATAATAAAAAAAATTAATAAATTTTTGTATAACATCATTCAAGTGTATTTAATTTAATAATATTTAATTATATTCATTAATTATTCATTTATTAGTTATTTATTGTCTACATTCAACATCAGATGTCACTAACTTTGATTATTACATACAAGTATAATTATGTGCAAGTAAATACTTTTTCTTTGAAACAATGTTAATTATTGAAATATTATCCAGGTTTCTATAATATATTTTATATAATTATTTGTCTATTTATAATATAATTCTATTATTTCTCTATTTGTGATTCATGAAGTTGAAATCGGTGATAATCATGTTTCAATGATTTTTAATGAACAAAAAGTGGTATCTTAATAAAGAGGTTAAATATTAAAATTGACTTTAAAGAACCCAAAAAGGTTATTCACTTATTAATATCCAATATTAACATTATTAATGTACACATATTCTTCGATGATGGTAATTTATAGCATCATTCGGGTTGGTGGTTAAAACAGTCCAAATAAGAACATGCTATAATTTACACCTGAGAATGGTTATGAATGTGATTATAATCTAGTTATTACATAATTATGATGATATTATTTATGTTTTATCATTTTTTTAAAATATAATTTGGAAGATTTATAATAATATTATAATTGATTATAAATAATTTCTTATAGTGAAGGAATAGTTTTCCTCTTGGTTTACACATTACTCGAGGTTAATTTTATATTGATCACTTTTTGCTAAAATCTATACTGGAATTCCTATTTTATATTTATATAATATTACTAATATTATAAATTTCATATTTATTCATTAAACCCATTTTTATAACCATCCATGAATGGTGGTGATGAAACAAACACATTGTTCCAGGAGGTGGTAGACCGCATGTAAAAAGTGTGACATTTTCATTTTTCAATTAGATGGGAGGAGGGAATAAAATGGTTATCACCTAAATATAATATAATTTTAGTATAATAATGAAACTTATTTAATTATATTTTTATGGTTATTTTAGTATTATAGGATAAATATAGAGGATAAAATGTTAGATAGTGGACAATACTAGTGTTGAGGAATTGAATCATATTTTGGAAGTCTTATTAGAAATAGAGTATTTTTGGAACATTTTTGTGACTAGGTGATGAAAAATATTTTATATTATTATAGGATAAGTAAAATTTTTATATATTCAATGTAATTTCTATGGAGGGTTGTGCTTTGGAATGGATTGAATTGATATGTTTTTATATGTCAAAACAGGGACATTTCCTCGGAAACAAATGTTATGTAAGAGGTAAATATGAAATCACATGGGTGTTAGAAGTGTTAGGTAAATAACGGTTGGGGATAAATTTTTATATGAATTTTAACCCAAAAATTCATTCTATGTGGTATAATTTTCAAGTTCATTTTTTATAATTTTAGTGACATTGAGTTGACCATTTTTACGCTATTTGACCTTGATTAAATATTTAGAATGGTAATTATTTTTTACCAAAATATAATATCAACCCTCCAAAAAATTTCAACACGATGAATCTAAATTTGGACTCATTTTATTCTAATTCAATTTCTAAATATTGTAAAATTTCCTTTTAAATTGAAAAATAAAATATAGAAAAATCTATTTTTGTAAAAAAATGTTTTTTTATATTAAGTGTTTTAATTAATATTTCCTATAAATTTAACATTATATGACTATTAGTATATTTTTTTATATGTTTTAAAAATCATATTATATTCATCAAAATGATATCAATTTAATTTATTTAGATTAAAATTACACAATATTCATAAAAACAATTCTTTGATAAATAAATGTTTTACTTTGGTAACTAATATTTAACTTTGTAACATATTATTATGTTAAAAAAAGAAAATGAAATTATTGATAACTTTATATATTATAATTAAAAATAAGAAAATATTTCTTTTGTGAAAAAATGTATCTGGTTGATAAAAATTAATATTAATATAAGTGTTTCTAATTCCTGAAAATAAATTTAGAAAAAAAATATCTTTTTAGCATAAAATGGATCTGGTTATATAACATACCTAGTAATAACTATTCTATGGATGTTAATTTATTCTATTATATATTTAATAAATAAATATAATTAAAATAATTATTTATTATTTATCGATTTGAAATTCACAAAACTTTAAAAATAGTTCTTTAAAAAATACAACTTTTATATTAAATATTCCTCACCAAATACCATTAAAATTAATGATTTATATTCTAAAAAATTAATTTTACAAATTAACATATATTGAAATAATTTTTTATATTTTATAAATACATAAGAACATACTTTACTTATAGTAATAAATAAAAAATTGAAATATTTTAATAAATAAACATTTTAATTAGATATTATTTTTTCACTATATATTATTTGTGCGATATATTATTTTCAATTTATTAAAAACAATATAAAAATTTGTATACCTATTGGATAAATGTATATCTAATGACTATATTCTAATGATCATATTTCAAACAACCATATTTCCTATTATAATGGTCATATTTCCCCGATTACATCCTATAAATTTATTCCATTATAAATTCTTAAATCACGCTTCTCTTTCCTTTAATTTTTATTTTAGATTTTTTTATAATGCAATATAATTTAATTATGTTCTTTCACAATATCAGTTTAGCACTTATAGTGGTGATTCTAAAGGGTGAAGACAATCAAAGAGATCTCATAGTTTTAAAGATGTTATTCTTTTTTATTTATTATTCCCTTTTAATTTATACAATTTTATGAGATGATATAATCCATAGTGTATAATACTACATGGAGTTTAAAACACGGTTTCATGTAGTTTATTTTTTCATTCCACTATGAGTGAATATAATTTATTTATTTGTTTCTTATAAAGAATTACTTAGTGATTGTTAAAGTTTAATTCATTGAAAATAATAGAAAAACATGTTTAAGAATGATAGAAATATAATTTAAGGAAATATAATATTCTCTAAAACCTATGGTGTTACAATGGATGTTCTAACTCAGCACTCTATCATGTGAGACACATTGTGTATTGGGATCAATTATACAAGTCGATCAAAGAATCATCCTATAGAGGGACCTAACTGGTCATCATGTCGTACCACTAACTGAAACATGTGGTCATTGACCATTGACATCAGAACCTGATATTTCCCTATAACTTCCACCACCTCGACTACCAACATCCAATGAATAGTGCATATAATTCTAGCATTCCACTATAATGGATCAATGAATCTCCCTTTTTTTCAAATCCATAATTTAATACTTAGATGATTCACCATCTTTAGATCTAATTCATATCATAACTTTCACATACTTCACTCAACTCCTATATAACTTCATTATATTATTGGTTTCTTGCCTTTTTATCCATATAAATTATTTCACTAGAAGATGACTAACTCTTGAGTACATGAATTGGAGAATCCTTTCGTGTATTAACATGTTTGGGTCACCACCATGATCAATATGTTGAATCTATCTTCTGATCATCTTCTATTTAGTCTCTCATCCACTGAACCACTGCCTAAGGCTTTGGTTCAACATGCATTCAACTAATGTTTCTCTTTCTCTAAAATTTCTAGTAAACTAACTAATTATACCTAAATATATACATCTATGGTTATGGTTCATTTTCTCTATATAATAAACCACAAGTGTAATATTTAGTGTCTGAATTTTTAGATCATCAAACACTTGATCATAAAATAATTTTCAAACTAAACCTAACACACCATAATATAAATTTGGAATTTTTTGTGATAAACATACCAAAAATAATGAAAATATATTATAAAAAAATAAAATAGTGTAATAAAAGTGAGCTTTGGTTGGAAATTATGAAAGGGATATTATGCCACAATTAAAAAAGAAAATTAGTGGAATTGAATTTATTGCACCATAATAATATAAATTTTGATATAAGGAGTTTAATTGAGTATCAATTTCAAGTGTACTTATGGTCAATGATTTTGTAACCAAATACATTATATCATAATGATTTTTATTATACTACAAAATTTATAAAAACATTTAAAATTTATTTATTTCATATGTTTTGTAGAGATCCTGGCTTTCCCTAGTTGAGACTTGGATAAATTTTTAGTTTTAGTTTATTGGGACATCCATAAGGTTATAATGATATATTTAACCTAGTTGAGAATCTGTGATTTTTTTGATATTTCTGTTGATTTTGTGGTGCGGCATTTTCCAGTAAGATAAGTTGACAAAGATTTAGAGTCATTGAGTTCCATCTATAAAAATATAAACAAATATTATACAATTTTTATCTTTTGAATGTGAAATAGTGATAAATTAATTATTTCAAATAGATAATTTTTCAAATATGTTAACTGATTCCATGGTTTAATCCATAATACAGTGTTTCCTCTATGGGTGGTGAGACTTTTTTAATGGATTGTGAGCTCTAAAAAAACCATCCATTGATAAATTTATTAAATGATATTAAGTAATATTAATTAATTAATTCATATATGGATAACCCAAGAATACCATCAATATAAAAAAATTATACTTACTCTCTAGTAATAAAAATTTTCATTGAAATAAACTCTTGAGAGAGGGAGATGGTGCAGAGACTAGATTTATAATGGAAATAAAAGTGGGATCAATGAATGATATGGGATTACATGATAGTGAAAAAAATTATGGTTCTGACAATGAATTGTAGTGATGGATTTCGTGCCATGAGGTAGGGATTATTCCATTGCATTCCTTCCTTTCCCTTCACGATTATTGATTAGTGGAAATCCCTGGTAATTATTCATTATTTACCCATTGATTATTATTGTTTTACCTAATTTTTTTGTTATTATTTACCTTTAAATGTTCTTATTTAAAACATGGATTCCCATTTTTTCAACTATTCATTGTGGTATTTATCCTTGATTTTATCTTCCATCTTCCACTTTTTTGGAGTTATCCATGTCTCAAATGTCTTATTATGTTATAAGAATTATTAAATGGTGGTTTTTATTCACACTTACCACTATTATATGATTTTATTTCCTCATTTGATGAATAGTCACCATCATCTATTTTTTACGATGATAGAATGTTTGTGGGGGAATAAAATCAGCATAGATACGATATTGAGTGATGTAAGTGATGATCCAAACATGGGTGGGATAATGAATGAATCACAGGTGGTGTTCAAGTGTAGAATAATTGTTTTTAATCTATAGAAAAATAATAATGATGATGGATTGGATAAAAAAAGATCCCAATGGTATTCGATGATAACAGATGCAAAAAAAAGTGAATTTTTTAGTTAATTTTGGTAGAATGATTATAAAATCAATCAGATTTGGAATTATTGGTGAAGAAACTAGGCTAAATCATGTTTAGTTTAGAACAACATGTGAAGTGTACTATAATATATATGGTTCTATGGTTTTATATTATTATAAATATCACATTTCATGTCTTTGGGATTTAGATTCCATGTAGCATGATCGACTACACACCCAACAACATTGGATAAATTCAGGATACACACTATATATGGCCTATATGACATAGCATGGGTGGATGTAAATTTTTAATGTGTTATCATGACTTTCACACCATGTGTCGGGCGGGACATTCCATGATGTTAGTGACATCATGGATAGATTAACTGATAATACAAGACAACTTATTCAGTGGGTGTTACATTTCGGATACGACCCTTCAGCAGGCTATGTACCTCTTAGATGATAGAGACCTGTGCATTAAAAGCCTTCACCATATTCCCCATTGGCACCATATTCTAAGTACATGGTAAAATATTATGTGTAGTATTTCATTGCATTCCATTTTTTGGGAATTTCACAAAAATATGGGTACCAAATGGGTTCAAATTTTGTACCCCCATATGTACATGTGATCTAAATTTCTAGCCTTAGTGAATTTTCATATCTCCATGATCGAGATTTGGTTTTGAGTGTCTGTGTAGTCCATCCTAAGAATTTTTTTCGGCATAACAAGATAGTTAAATTATCATTAGTATTAAAGGTGTCATATAGAGTAAGTAACATATACCATTATACATTCCTAGTAATAGACAATAGGGTTTGGGGAATTACATTTAGAGTGTTGATAGAGTTAGTACACCCCTATAAACATCTTGTGATATGGAATAAGTCCCTTTTTCCATAATAAAGTTTGGTTCTCCCCTATATACTTAAGATATGGGTCCTCTAGATGAACATGGGGTTGGTACTTCCTCGATGTCGATGAGGTGAGAGTTCCACCACACACTATGAATAGGGTATGGTATTCCCTCGATAGAGGTTTATTCTAGCTGAGTGTGAGTCTTCTCTCAAGGGTGTTTGTACTCCCGTGACTGAGGTGTCTTCCACCAAGGATCAAGTCCTCCTATGAGGTTATTATTGTTTCATGGTATTGATCATTTATATACTTGATATGTGGTATGGTATTGTAATATTTTAGTGTATATTTTCCCATTCATGTGATGGGGATGGCTCTATGAAAATAAGTCTACCCTTTTGGTTTCTAATGGTGATGTGGGAGTAAAGAAGTATAATAAAATATGATTCTTTGAGAAATTATATTCCCTAGAAACCCCTTGATTTCCATCATAAGATAACGTATAATAAGGATATTAAATTCAATATTTATAAACCCTTCAATGTTCTAAGTTCCCATGGTTTCTCAAAAGATATTACTTTTGAGGATTATAGATGATATTATTAGGACCATCCTTGAATCCTTGTGAATTGCGTTTATAGAGCATATCAAGATAATTTCATGAATTTCACACAGTGACTCCCGAAAAATAGAAGAATTGAGATGTCTTATTTATTTTAATTTACTTCTTGGATTAAAAACTTTCTTACTGAGTATTCTTATAATCAACCCTACATGTGATATATGACCACATGTGGTGTGTTTGTGCAGTCGATGTTTGGATCAGAGGTGGTCTTGGTGGACATGGAGCTAACATTTATTATTTGGAGCCAAAACCTAGTGACACAAAGTGATGCATGGGGTTTTATGGTGGTTTATTGTAACACCCTAATCTTATATACTCATTTTTTTATCATTTTATTAGTCTTAGATCTTTAGGTCAATTTTAGGATTTTATTCCCAGTAAATTTTTTAATTTTTTAGAGTTTTGGGGGATTTCTAAATGGGAGAACAGTTTCCGTACGGTTAAAAGTAATTGTGTGGACACCTTGTCGTCATTTATAACCAGACAGAACCAACCTCAAGTCCTTTTTATGGTTGTGTGGTAGGTACCAAGAAACTATGTGGTAGTTCGCCCTTAGGCAGAGAGTCTTGAATGGTTACCACATGGTATAGAAAATCGTGCGGCCAAACTATGCACGCTCACCAGGTCATTAAATTTTTTTTGTCTTTTTATACCTCCTCCCTTTTTATTATAGGTTAGTCTCCCTCTCCTACCACTAATTTTGTCACACCAAATGGGCCCCAATATCTTCTTCATTGGATCTCCCTTCCTCCATGGTAATTTCCTTTTGGATCTAAGGTAAAATTTTGGGTTTTGAGTAATTTTTCTTCCTCCTTCCCCCTTCCGTTTTATGGTTTTTGGGAATTCTTCTAAGAATAACCCTAAGTATGGGGATGGATATCCTTTTTATTTATTTTCTTATGAATATAGGGTGTGGGTCACTCATAGGGCCTTAATCTCCCTCTCTTTGAATTTATATTTCATCCGCACATGTTTTTGTTAGGTGTTTCCTTGTTTTTCTTTCCAAAAGCTCATACTTTGATGCTTGGGGTTTTAAATAAGTTTATAAATTTGTTTCAAACCACTATGGAACCCTTGTTCAGTATAATATGGTACTATTTAATTGATTTGGTTTTCTAAAAATAGGTTTTAAATTAATTTTGTGTCAATTTCCTAGGTTTAAGGCACCTAGAGTGTTTCTTTTAAATTCCTTTTTTCTTTTAAATTAGAGTTGATAATTTTAAGATATTTCTATCCTTTATAATATTTTATTATTTATTATTTGTCTTTGGGTTAGGTGTGGTGTATATAACTTGGTAATGGTGTCACTTGGTTTGTGTTTTTAAATGCATTGTAAGGGGATTCTATGACATTAAGAGGAGGGGTTGTGTTCTTTTAAGGATGTGAATGGTGGATTTTAGTTTTAAAGATGTTTTGTTCCTGGGGGAAATGGTTTTGAAATTCCACTTTTGTTTTTTAATCCATTAGATGTTGGAACATCCATGGATGCTATAGGTTCATGCATGGATGAGACCTCAAATGATGATGTCACATTTAAATGGTGTATCCTAAAATCCTGGTTTCATAAAATGGTTATTTAGATTCTAATGGATGGGGTTTACCTTATGTGTTTTTAATTAATTTTATAAAGTTAAGTCCTTGAGAATATGCCCGTTTGGATTTTGGTGTGTGTGTGTTTTGGAGAATGTGTGTTCCAAGGGGCTATTTGGAATATTTTACAAGATACATGTTTTCCTAAATGGGTATTTGGAAATGTTCTTGGTGAACGGTTTTTGGGGCATGTTTAACTAAATGAATATTTAGCTCTTCAAATTTAAAGGTGATGTTTTTTGTTAGATTTTGGAAGGGTTTATGGTTTCGGAAAGGTGTGTGACTGATTGGAAACTTAAAATGGTTTGAATGTTTAGGTATTATAGTGGTCCGGTTGTCACCTTCGTGTCATATGAAAGGTACGTATATTAATATGAGTCACCTTCATAAGAGGGATATCCCGTAGGGGTTGTCATATATTGGTGTCTGTGTCATGGGAAAGAAAGTTTAGTGGAAACAAATAAGTTGAGTCACGTTGGTATTGGCCTCCTACACACACTATATTGATATTACCACTATGGGTTCATGAGCATCTTATAGATGATCGAGTGATGATAGATTACCATCTCTAATTATATGGTCTACTACCACTAGTAGATATATAATCCATGTGGGGAGTTCCACTAGTTTTTTCGTGACAGTGGTCAGTTGGTTATAGACTATGGGGATTCGCAATACGCCGAAAGGTGGTTCTAAACCAAGTATATCCAGAGGTTGTCTATGGATTTATAGTATCACCAATGGTTTTTATTTATGTTTCTTGTTTACTTTCTATTGTATTAGATCTATATCAGCATTGTTTCCCTGTTCCATTTTTTCACTTCTCTAGTTTTCCTTGCTTTATAATTTGATTATAAAATGGATATTGGTTTTAGAAATGAAATGCATTGAGTGTAGTTTTACAAAACGTCGAAAACCCAATCTTTGTAATTATATTTCAAACTAGTTTCATAAGTATTATTTGGGAATGGAAGCACATGGATTCTATAATTTATTTTTGGAATCCCTACTGAGCATTATGGTGCTCACACCTATCCTATCATTTCAGTTGTAGGTTGAATTTTTGTTCAGGTTTCCTTGCTCTGATTCTCATTGTAGAGTAGGGTCAGTCATGTGGTTAGAGGTGACAAAGAGTTCACATGGATATTGTTTGAATATTTTTAGTTGTGTTTCTTCTATATTTCAACCTATTTTGTTTAAAATTGTATCTAGATCTATTTTTTATCATTATGATTCAATTTTTCATTTTTTCTGCATTTTTAGTTTGTTCTGTTTATATCTCATGTCTTGGACACTTTTCTTTGGGGCTAAAATCATTCAAAGAGTGTATGTTTTGATGCCTGTCACCAATTTCTATCCATCAGGGATAAAGAACTCTCTTTAAGACATGTCACCAACCAGATAGAGTGATTGATAATTTGTCTAACCGGTTTGGTTCATGACATTTATGATGTTGGAAGACCCCATCATGGCTAAAGTCTGATCCATGACTATATTCAATAAGAAGGATCTTTCCTATGTATTGTTTCAATCGAGTTCGTTTTTTTTTAAATACAACTCCTTCGTATTTTCCATTATGGTAATGTATTTTATCTAATGTTTCATGAATTTATTTCATTCAATTTAGATGATTATTTATATATACTTCCAACATGTGATGTTGTCTATCTTCTATTCATTGGAGATATGTATCTATTTCAGTTAATATAGGCTAAGGCCTCTCATATTCTGAGATATGCCTACTCAGCACTATTCACAAACCTTTTTCCTATTGGTGGTAGGATTGGGGTGGAACACTTGGATTATCACTAGAATGGGAGAGCACCATGTGGGCCAGGTCATTTCAAAGTTGAATCAAATCAGGTATTTCATAAGGAAAGTGTTTGGAGTAAGAAATCATGTCAGCACTTGTATAGGAATTTAGAGTTACAATGCTATGGGGGTATTGTGTTTAGATTCTATTCCACAGAGGCCATTGTAGGTTTAGTGGAAAAAATATACTTTCACTATTTATCTAATCATCTTATAATAATACCAGAGATCTAAGATATCATTGTAGGGTACAATCATGTTGGTACATGCATCATATAGTGGTCATTTATGATCTTCCTTACATTTCCTATTCCGAATCATCCAAATATTTTCATCCTATATAAAAAGGGTGATAGCTACTGATATCCAAATTGTTTTTTAAGGTATATTGCAATGATATCATGCCTATAGTTTTGAATATAAATGTTTCTTAATGAGTAATGATGCATTGTTTCCTCTACATGTTTGATGGATATCATTTCCATGTGATCTAAAACATTTTATCTGTCCTTTGAAGTTACTATGGATCTTTTCTTATAGGGAATAGGTCGGTTGACACTAAGTTAAATGAGACTACTCATGGGCTATATTTGATTCATTCATTCTAAAGATAGAGTCATCATGGGTTTTTGAGGAGATCAT
Organism: Viscum album; assembly: GCA_963277665.1. Classification (NCBI taxonomy): domain Eukaryota; kingdom Viridiplantae; phylum Streptophyta; class Magnoliopsida; order Santalales; family Viscaceae; genus Viscum; species Viscum album. The sequence goes on along the minus strand of OY728165.1, from coordinate 162,602,723 downwards.
GATCCACATAGAATGGAATTTTGACCAAAGATTGATACTCATATTTCAATATGGTTTAGAAATTATTCAACCTAATGAATATTTTTTCTTTGAGATTCATACTCGGAATAATGATCCATTAGTGGGTAATTTTATTCTCAATCTCACGACTCTACTATTGTTAGAGTTTGAGACCTTTTTTGGGATAAATATTTTTATGAGGATGTTGGGACCTTGGTAGTGTGTTGTGGGCACGTATGAGTACATTTCAAGGAACCAAGACCACATAAGATATACCCTGAACATTTTTTTGGTGGATTTATTTAAGCTCAATGGTTTTTTCATATACTCTAAAAGATGAGTTATTCATCCATGGATGTGTTTTTATGAAACACCATCAATTTCAGATACCTCATGTAGGATTTAGTGGTTGAGTATTATTTTTAAATACACACCCCGACTATGGGATCATGTAAGAATTATACCTGATTAAAACTAGAGTGGTTCTATATATGGAACTCTATATTAAAGACATCACTGAAATCATAGATTTTATTATTGATGGTAGGGGTCCATTTGGGGGTGTCTACAGTTGGGAATATGGCAGTGCAAGAGAAAGTAGAGATGAATGATTCAATAAACTTCTCCCATCATTAGAACCTTTAATTTATCCTTGTAAGATATTGAGTGATGGCTAGTAGATATTTTTAGATTATGTAGTGATGGATGACTATGGGCTAGCATCAACGGGTGTAGTTACGGGTATGATTTCAATCCTTTTTATAGGGACCCACATACTTGATGGTATTATTGAATTTTAATGATTCTACACTATATTTTTTGATTTTAAGATTCTATTGGAAATTTTAACCAAGACCTTCTTATCTAGAGATAGTTTTTATTTATGGTGACTATCTCACACTCATCCCCTCCAATAGAGTTAGTTTGTCCTTAATGGAGAGAGAGGTTTTTAGATGATTTTTAATGGTAGTGATAATATCCAATGGTTTCTAAAATAGAATGTATATGATATAAATGATGAAACCATAAGGAGATATAAAAATGATTGAGCTGAGATGGACTCCCCAGTAGTGAGTGGAATCACCATTGGTGTGGAAAACAGATCCCACCTTTAAGAGGTTGTGTTCATCTACCCCTTATATGATAAGCATGGATTTATGTGTTGTGTTCATTGATGATAAATTCTATTCCTATGTGTGTGGAGAAATGGAATATTTCTTCCAAAAGGAAACCCATAGTTTTTCCTCGATGATAGGTTGGTGTATAAACCAAATGGAATTCAATGGATCGTGTTCCAAATAATTGTTGAGTGGAATGGACACATTTATAGAGTTTATAAGTAATTTAATTGAACCTATCCTTAAGATGGTAAATGGTGAATCCTATCAAGCATTTGATAATTGCACCAATCAAAACATGAGAGTGTCATCCATGTCATAAACTTCCATATTTTGGTATATGGATTCATATGGTTTCATAGGCCTCCATAAAGTTGCGACCATATTAGTTGATGATATTTCTATTGATTTGTAGTAACGATGTATTTTACATTATAGATAAAAGGCTCAATTTTCAGATAATGGAGAAGGAACATGAGTAGCTTGTTTCGGAGAGTTTACTTCTTTCATGAAGAGGAATACTTTGTTCACCATTATCAGTGATGGTGGCCTCATACTTTTTCATTTTGTGAGAGAGGCCCATGGAGGAAATTTTGACTTTTCAGTACAGTATGACCATATATTCTCAGGTGATAAACTTGAAGAGTTTTATCTACAGTTTGGAAACACATTGACCGCTTATTCAGGGGGATAGTGGTCTTTCCTTAGTGTTTATAACTCATATTGGAATAGAAATCTTAAGTGGGGATAACTCTAGTGGGAAGTTTCCAACATTGTAGTATATCAATTGGATAATTTTGGATATACCCATCATAAGAATGTTTTGGTTGAGGGTAGAGGTTTTATTTGGTGGTTGTTTTTTGTGATCACTCTAGTTTAGAGGGCGTTATCCTTGGAACTAGAGACGATAAAGTAGGTTCATCTAAAAGTTTATGGATATCCACTTCAAATTATCTAAAAATGACCTACTTGATGAGTAGTGGTGTGATATAGTGTAGTTTGATAAAGATGATGTTGTTCCTACTGTGCTCATTAGTAGAATCCATGAAATATTTATGACAAAAAAATAATCTATCTTCAACCAAGGGAGTGAAACATGTAAGATATTATGATTAAAATAGGTTATTCTCATGGAATTTGTTGATGGGGAATTACAATATCTCTTGAGTGTCAATGGTTAGTGTCAGAGGCGTATGTTCCATATAGGTAGGAGTTGACAGAGAAACTATCATCAGTTAAATGGATCTTACTACTTCAAAACTCTTCTGGTGTTAGTCTAGAATTTGTTTAATCTCTCAATGGTGGAGTGTGATGTAAATGGATTACTCTCATACTATAACTATATATAATTATATTTAAAGGTCAGGTGTTGGCTGGTCCCACTAGTGATAACCATTTCTACATACACTTTTTGAGATAGGATTTGATGGTTTGAGACTTTAATCCATCCCTAGTAGTGGAAGAGTATTTGATATGAGAAGATATTTTGAATTATGATTCCAGTAATGTCTCAAATATACCAAATGTATTTTTTATAGGTTATTATGTTAAAAAATCTTGATCTACTGCTATCTGTATTGATAAATCATTTATCCCTTTTTTTTTGATAGTGTGTCGATCTCACTTAGAGACAGACCCCTGAAGATATAGGAAGTGTGTGCGATGATGTGTTTGTTTATCCATGAGTTTTTTATTATTCATGGTTTTATGATCCTATTGTACAATTTTCATTAATGAAAAGTGTTAATGGTGGTGAGTATGTAGAGGATCAGGATTCTCTTGATTGATAATCAACTCAATTTTGAGTTTTATAGTCTTGGGATGTCACCATGGTTAAAATGGTAAAACTATTAGTAGAAGACCTTTAAAAATTTTATGATCATTCCTTTCAAAATGAGTCACATTTTTACCCTTTATCTGAGATGACATGTAGTTTATAGTGTAGTAGGGCCTCGATAAAAATATAATAAAAAATATATACGATTTTTATCCCGCATATTTTAATTTTTTATGAATTAATAGTGTATTCTAGATGGGATCTTGGATGGGGAAACTAATACCATAGTTAAATTTGTAATAAAAAGTTTATAGTTGTGGTGGTGTGATTTTTTTATGATTTATATCCATTAGGGTTTCTCTTGAATAAGACATCAAATGAATTAGATTAATTAATATTAACTAATTTGATAATATATAGATAGACTAAAAAACAATCTATATAAACCTTATTATGTTTCCTCTCTAGGGTTATCCATTGTCATTGACATAAACCTTATATATATGAAGAATTTAGAGAGGCCATATATTTTGTGGCCATAATGATGGGAAGGAAAGATGGAATTTGATTACTCAATGACAATGAATGAAATCATACATGTGATAATGGATTGAAGTGACAGACATTGTGCCATGTGGTGGGGCTTCTTCCTTTAAATTCATGCCCCATTCTTCTTGATGAGTGATTATTATAAATCCCATAATAATTATTTTTCACTACCACTTTATTATTTTGGGTTTCCTTGAAATTTTTTCATTTATGATTAACCTTAAAATTATTTTCTTATAAACCTAGATTACCATTTTTATGAGGATTATATACATAGTTTCTCCTAGATTCTCACTACACTATTTCTCTTTTGTGGAGTTATCCTTTTATGTATATATTTAAATCTTACAGGAATTATTATCAAGTGTTTGGTATTCTCACTAGCAATTATTCTATACTTTACCTTATTTATGTGATGAATGATCATCACTAACCATCATTTATTATTGTTGTTTTTCACTAGCGGAACATAATTAGTATATTTTCAATGTTTCCTAAGGAAGATGATGATCTGAGCATGGATGTGCTGAAAAAATAACAATAGGTGGAATTACAGGGGATTGGGTGGGAAAAATCATAACGAATCCGTGAAAAAATGGTAATATTGATAGATTAAATGTTTAAGATGACTCTCAGTAGTTTTGGATGATAATGTGTGGCATGAAGGAATTAATGAGGGTGATTTTGTTTGGTAAAGGTAAGAAATTAAGTGGATATAGAATTATAAGAAAAAAACCTACAATACAGTGTGTTGTTTAGAAGAAAACATGAAATGTAATACCCTATTTATGGAATTTATGTTTTAGATATTTAATAATACCATATGAAATGTAATTGGGATTTAAATTTCATGTATAATTACAACATATGTTCAATTCCACATAGTGTGTAATCAAGATACACACCACTTTTGGCCTACACGGTTTGACCTGGGTAGTAGTATACACATAGGGTGTTATTGTGGTCTACACAACGTGTGTTCAATGGGACACACCATGTAGTAACAGATTAAATGGATTGGTGAACTAGAAATATATCTTGAGTTCATAAATAGGTATTATATTCCATATACATCCCTTAAGAATTCCATGTACTCCTAGAGGATGCAGAGCCATGTATTGGAAGAACACAATAAGTTCCCCATCAACACCACACACCATGTATATAATATTCCAAACCAAACATCCTTGAATTGAATTACATGAATTGGGAAGTGAATGATCAGATGGGTACTCAAGGGTTACACAGAATGTACCACCTTATGTCCATGATCGATAGTTTTTTTCCTTATTTAATTTGTGTATCTCTTTTACTAGGATTATGTCTTGGTCAAGTGAGTAGTCTATCCTGAGTGTTTTTCTAAATATTATGTGACGGGGAACTCATTACCAGAATTATAGGTGAGGTGAAAATTAATTCATATAGGTTAATTTCATTTCTTTGTAAGGGTTGAAAGGGTTTAAGTTATAACAATCAGAGTGTTCATGGGTTTGGTACACCCATGGTGGAATATTGTGATAGGGTGTGAGTACCCTATTTTCTATCATAGAGTACATTAATGTAATGTCCTAGTCCAACCCAAAATCATGATATTGTCCACTTTGGGCCTAGCCTGCATGGTTTTACTTTCCCTGGGCTCTGGAACCTAGGAATCCCCTGGGAAAAGGCGTCCTAATGGGAGAGGAATCCACACCACTTTATAAAGGGTTGATTTATGATCCTCTTCCATCGATGTGGGATTTCCATAAGCCAGCCCGACATGGGCCCAATATCTTCATTAGAACAACAAATGGACTTTGGATTTGATAGCATTTGTAACATCTTAGTCCAGCCCATGATCATGATGTTGTCTACTTTGGGCCTAGGCTACACATTTTTGATTTCCCTATGATCTGGACCTCAAGAATTCTCCAGGAAAAGGCCTCATTATGGGATATGTATCCACACCCCCTTATAATGGGGTTCTTCTTCCTCCTCCTTTGATGTGGTATTAACAAAGTCCTTCCAAAGGCTGAAAATAAATACCAGGGGCTTCAAGAATTTTGGGGGACAATTTCCCTTTGAAATAAAAACAACCAACCAAACATACCATAACCAACCAAAACTACAAGATGAATGTAAACACTATTTTGGAACTCAACAAGGCCAAAAGACCAATACAAAAAAACCACAATAAACCATAATCAAAGTACCAATTAGAAAAATAAACAACAACACCCAAAGAAGCTATGACACCACTCCACATATCCATTCCAAGCTCCACACTCCAAGCAACATGATACTTCCCAAGTATCATGATGAACCACTAAGTAAATGAGATGTTTTACCTTTACCTGTGTCGTAGAATACAACATATAAAAAATCACCCTAAAGTGCATAAGTAAGGGTGAGTAATAATACTTAGTAGTATTTCCCCAATGAATTCCCTACACACACTACTAAGATAGATCAGTTATAACAATTTTAAAAAAAATCATAATCCATTAAAACAACTCAACAATTGAAAATAATAGTAACACATATTCACCAAATGTAATTTACCAAAATCCACACCAGTCAAGGGAACAAAACCAAACAATTCATTGCCCATTTCACATTTTTATAAACCAATCCATCTAGTATGTCCAAACACACATCCCAACTATATGACCATGTTTCAAACCCACACCAAACCACACACACATGAGCTTGGTGTTTCTCTTGATAGGGGAACATCACGTCCAAACCCATCCACTTTTTATAGTGGTACATCATGGACACTTTCCTTTTATGGTGGTTCTTCACACCCATTATCCATATTTTATAACCTATGATTAACCACTTAATCTAAGAAACTATCAAAATCATTTATCCAAACCACTGCAATAATCAATCACCAATTTCCAACACAACCAATAACCATTTCAATAAAATCCACATTTAATGAATGTGCCCAAAATCCATATCCATGCCAAATATCATTTCAATAAAACAACCATTTTTGCAAACCGTTACCCAAAAATCTACAAAGACAATGATTTTAAAACACTTTTTTTAAAATCAAACATTAAGAATATTTCATAAAAATATCCCATTTTTTAAAATCTTTAAAACATCACAAAATAGGTGTCAAACTAGTTTATTACATCACAAACATCATCAATTTCAAGGAGAAACCATTAATTATAAATTTAATTCTTTTATTTCTGTCAAAATGGATATGAGAGTGAATCCACCTACCACATGAGTTTATTTAAAAATGATAAACGTGCGAAGAACGCTAATAAAACTGAGTTAAATCTCTACTAACTTGCCATAGATCTCTTCCCCTAACATAAAGAAGGCCAAATCTAAACTTATTCTCCATCAACAACGTTAGATCTACCCATAGTAGGCATAGTTCTAAGAAACCGACAAAAAGGATAATTAGATCTAAGAAACACAACAATAACGGTGAATAAAGAACACATACCATGAATAATTGTCTTCTAATCACTAATTGAAGCCATTAGATCACCTTTAGATCAATGAAAGAACATTACTTTCCCTTTAGAGATGTAAAATCCTGAGTTAGGGCCTTATAGAATGAGGAATGGGGTATCAAACATTAAGTCCAACCAAGTCCATCCTTTTAAAGAGGTGATTTTGACCCGTGCATAGTTTAGTCAAATCGTTAGTCTAACTATGCACTGACCATAAGTTATCCACTATATCAAATATGTCCCTTCACAGGGTCTCCTTGTACGGCCTCCAAAATGTTGTTCCAACCATGCCAAAAACACTACCTCAAACATCCCAAACCACATGGTTTCTCCCAAGAAGTCACACGGTCTGGAAAAATTGTGTGTCGCCCATGAACCCTCCATTTTGACCCAAAAACACAATTAATGTTCTCTAAAATCTTTCAACTTTCACATTTATTCATTCTAAACCTCAAAAAAATAAACAAAGGGTTACATACTAGAAAAATAGGGTGTAATATTCTCCCCACCATTGGCCTTTATTCCACTGAATTTTAGAAAACCATACTTTACCTAAAATAGTTTCATCCACTACACTTTCATTTCCTTCTCACATTCCTAAGATTCTTCCTAAATCTAACCATGTTTCCATAAAATCCACACTATACCAATGCTTTTTCTATGCAAGCATTTGTCCTGCCTTTCCACAATTTTCACTGGGATATTCACCAATGAAGTATCTGACTCTAGGTCAATGTCATCCCATCTAATCACATGGTCCGGATAAAGATGATACATTTTAAACTGACATATGTAGAACACATTATGCACCAAACTGAACTATGGTGGAAATTATAACTGATATTCCACCTCTCCGACCTATTCCAGTACCTCAAAAGGGTCAATGTATCAAGGATATAACATGAGATACTTCCCAAAATGATGATGTCCATGCCTCGGAGTGATCCTTTAGAACACATGATCACTCACCGCGAATAACAATGGTCTTCAATGATGATCTTCATACAATTTCTGAAATCATTGATCCATATTCATTCTCTTTTTCATGAACTGAATCTTCTTTTTTGTTTCTTGTAAAAGGTTAGTCCCAACTACAAAATTATCACCTATTTCTACCCAACAAAGTGGAGAACAACAAATATTATCATACAAAGCTTTAATGGAAGCCATATGTATTGACACATTATTGCTTTTATTATATGAGAACTCTACTAATGGAACTTGCTCTTCCCATGAGCCACCAAAATCCATTACCACAACCAAAAATACGATTTTTTATTAATCCCAATCAACCCCATACATACCACCAAAAACAGCAAAACAAAAACAAAAACAAAATCAAACGTGGTCCCCCCTACGGAGGGAAAAAATAATGTAGTCCTAGTGCATCTCCCCTAATCAGATTGACCCCCTCAGGTCTAATTGGCCACGCGTTATTCACCCAAACTGAAATATCCCCCGGAGCTGCAATAGAAGCAAAGTAGTCTGCAACCTTGTTCCCTTCCCACCAGGTATGAGTAACCCTTATGTTGTTCCCCATAATCGCCCTACACTGTCTGATAGTATAAGAAATCCTCCATGGCATCGTACCCTGTCCATGTAACGCATCATGTATAACTTTTGAGTCAGTCTCTATTTGCTCCACCCTCAGGCCTTTGTCCAGACACACAGATATCCCTGAAAGGACCGATAGGGCCTCTGCCTGCACCGAGCTCCCCCTCCCGTAGTGCACAGCGAAATCCAGCAACACACTACCACTCCCGTCTCAAAGCACCCCACCACCACGCATATTCCCTCCCACGCATGCCCCATCAATTTTCAACTTCAGACCGCCCACTGGAGGAATCCATCGAACCCATGACCCCCGCCTCCTAAAAGTCTCCTCCCCACCTCCCATCCCCTGGGATACCAATCCCCGTAACGATGGAACGCTCTCCCCAAACCTCTCCGTTTTCACAATATTAATCAGCAAACACCTTACCCTTGCCACCACCGCCCTCACAGTGGATGTGTGCCCCTCATACCTGGCTCGGTTCCGCACATCCCACAGAACCAAGCACCCAGCATTGTAAAACACTGATCGAACCTCTTTATCCTCCACATTGCCGCCACCCCCCTGCAACCACAAGCCCGAGAACTGCTGCCAGGTCTCAACATGCCCAGAGTACCCTATGAAGTTTCCCAAAAAATTCCATACCACTCTGGCCCATTCTCCTACGAGAAAAATATGCTCCATACTCTCCTCCTTCCTCCGTTTGCAGCACTGACATCCAGATGCTAGACTAATGCCCAGGCGTTTGATGTTCTCATCCGAAGGGATGGCGTTTTTCATGATCCTCCACATTAAAAATTCATTTTCCAGGGGACCTTTCTACTCCACTCCACCCTGCTTCCCGCCTCCTGTGTCTGCTGGACAATGGAACTCCTGCGGAAATATTTTAGATTGAACTTACCTGAAACCGAGGGCATGAACACACATTTGTCCCTCTCATTGTTAATCACCACCGACTCAAAGATTCTCTGTGACTCCGCATCCAGCACCGCGCTGAAAAATAGAGGGTGACGCTTTGCCTCCCTAAATGAGATCATCGGGGCCGGGCACCCTGGGAACGCATGCACCCTCCCTGACCAGTTGCAATCCCAGAATCCTCCCCTCCCCTCCCCGATGATCCACTGAGCATGATCCCTCAACTCTGGGACAATATTACACACCTCTGTCCACATGGAAAACCCTCTCACTGGGATGTCGGCGGAACTATCCTCGTACCTGCCCCACATACACCTGCCCCACAGCGTCTCACCCTCTGTAATTTCCCAGGCCAGCTTCGCACGTACTCCATGCACCGTATCCGCCATGCAACGAACCCCGATCCCTCCTTCTGTGACCGGTCTCGCCATCTTCCTCCAAGAGACCCACTGTCTCCTCCCCTCCCGCGAGGCATCCCAGATGAAACGTGCGAGCACCATATCTATGGACTTAATGACCCACTTGGGGACGTTAACCGCCACAAGTGCATGCACCGGTATTGATGCCAGTACACTGTTTACTAAGGAGATCCGACCCCCGAAAGATAGGAAGTGATTTTTCCAATCCGTAATCCGGGCCAACAACCTGGCCACAACCCTGTCAAAATCCCTATTCCGCAACCGACCTGTAGACACCGGCGCTCCCAGATACTCCATCGGTAAGGACCCTCTCCCCATGCCCAACTCCATTCTCACCGCATCCAACCTGTCGTCTCCACACGAAGCCGCCAGATAGAAACAGCTCTTCTCCCGGTTCACCAGTTGTCCGCTCCACTTACAGTAATCCTTTAGAAAGTCATTAAACTTCCTTACATACCTCATTATAGCATTCAAAAACACAATAGTATCATCCGCATACATGAGGTGGGATACCGAGAGATGCCCCTGTTTCCTGCGGAAAGGCATTATCTCCCCCCTGTCAATTCCCTTGTTGATAAGTTTACTTAAAGAATCCTGCATCAGTATAAACAAACTATGGGATAGAGGGTCCCCTTGTCGCAGGCCAAGAACGGATTTCTTGAAATGAGACATGAACCTCATATCTTTGTCCCACAAGATCAAAACCGGTATTACATATCTCTTTATCATCTCATGGATATAGATCTTGAACAGATCCTCCACCATACGAGTTTTACTAATAGGGATGAAATAGGGTGACTTTGTAAGATGATTCACTATCACTCATATGGAGCCATGTTTCTGAACCATTCTTGGGAGACTTTTAAATAATCCATCATCATTGTCTCCCATTTCCACATTGTAATAGGTAAAGACGATTACATAGCTGGTACTCATTTATTGTCTTCCTTAACTTGCCGACAAGTTAGGCACTTTGAGGAAACTCAACCACCTTCCATTTAATGTTGACCCACAAAAAATATGCCTTCAACTCCTTATACATGTTATGTATTCTCATATGTATAGCCCATCTTGTGTGGTGTTAAGTATAAAGAAGTTGTTTATAACAAGCCCTGGGTATAACCATCTTATTTCTAAAAAACAACATTGATCTCCCAAAAATTTTCCAGCCCTCAATAGTCTCCCCATCGTGAGGCCTTTTCTAGGGGTAGCCTGAGGTCCAGAGCCCAATGAAAGAAAAACAATGTGGGATAGTCCCAAAGAAAAAATATTAGGATTATGGGATGGACTAGGCTATTATAAAAAGTCATCAAATATGGTGTCTATTTGATGTGCCAGTGAGGAATCAGGACCCTTCTTAGGGGGGAGAATATAGAAATCCCACATCAAAGGAGGAGGAGAATTAAACACCCCTTTCTAAGATGGTGTGGATACCAATCCCATAATGAGGACTTTTCGTAGGGGATGCCTTGGGGATAGATCCCAAGGAAAGAAAAACTGTGTGGGCTAGCCCCAAAGAAGACAATATCATGATCATGGGCTAGACTGGACTATTACAATTAATCCCCCAAATTCTTGGGGAATAGGTCTTATGGATTAATATGTTGTTGGTAATACTTTAACAATGAAGAGTTGAGAACCACCCATACACTATAAATATGGTTTTTTACTCCCTCAACTGAGCAGCCTTATAGTAACGTGTCGATTATTTATCTATAGAATCAGTTCTTCCATGAATGATTTTTATTCTAGCATGGAATGAGTAATTTTCTATATTTCCATTGATTTTAAACATGTTTTATTATGAAAACCCAAAATTATAATATAATATCATTTTGGTTCTATAATATGATACATGAAACACCAATCCTAAAAATCCTATGAATATATTTATTTAAAAAAAGCTCTTCGATAGCCTATAGAACACGCATACCTGAGTCAAAATAAATCATAATATAGTATACCATTAAACCATAGCCATTAAATTGGTGGGTATGAATATTAAAAACTATAATATGAAAATTATGCTAATCTATTTTTTAGAAATAAAATAGTTTTTATTTAAAATAAAAAATAAATGTTTTCTGAAAAATTTATATTTTATAAAAGGCAGTTTAGTCACGCTTTGAGCACATAATTTTACATTAATTTATAAAAATGTAAGAAATTTGTTTTAAGAAATAAAATTAATTTTATAAATTATTATTTAAAAATTATATTAGGGTCAATTTAAGTATTTTTTCTTAAATCTTTCAGTTTTTATTGAATAGTGAAACATATTGAATGTCCATTCAAAAAAAAATTTCATTTAAATTATTAATAAAGATAAATTATATTTAAAATTTTTTTCAAACTAAAAATAGATCAATAATATTTATATTAATCTAATTTAAGACACTAGAACCATTTTCATTCAATTTTTTACATAAAAACTTTTTAAATGTTTGAACAATTTCTCTTTGAAAACTCGCTTTCTCGTCGTATATGTGGGATTAATTTTAAAATATTATGTTCTAATATTGTGAATGTAATTTTTTAAAAAATATTATATATTTTTAGTAATAATTTCTTTTTCATATAATATGTCCAACTTCAATTTTTAACAAAATTAATTGGGAAAATAAAAAATTTACCTCCATTAAGATAAAAATGGATTTACTAAGGGGTTAAACTAAAAATATAAGTGTTAAAATGACATAAATACATATCTAAAATATTTTACCTTGATATATTTGGACCTTAAAATGTCTATGGTTCGATAATAAACAATTTTTACCCTTTATTCCTATGAAAAAACGTGGTTACACAATTCTCTTTTAAAAAATTACAAGTGTTCCACTCACCTCACATATAAATAGACACCCCATCTACTCTTCTATTCACACCATAAACCAATTTTTTTTATAATACCTCACTTAATAACATTAAAAATTTTCTAATCACATATTATAATCCTTATAAAGGTCAAAAATCCTTTTTAGGGAGGATATGGGTGTAAACCAAAGCAGGATACCTGGAGAAGAGGTAACATTCTTCAACGAGAGTTTATATTTTATTTCATCCTCCACCTCCCTAAATTATTATTAAACATTATTATATAATAATAAAATTATATTCCATATAATAATATTATTTAATTTAATTTCATGACCTAAAATTATCCACAATATCATCAAATTGGTTACAAAATCAATCTTTATGTGTACGGTGGACCACCGCTTCGCGAACTGAAGTCATTCGTTTTTTCCATTACCACCTCTCATAGTTGGGTTTGATGGTGGATTTAAATAATATATAAGATATTAGTAAATTAATTATACCTCTTGAGTCATTATATCATAAATAACTTATTACTATTCATGTTGTAGGGGATACAATAACATCACTCGTGTGTACAGTGAACTACCGCTCTACGAAGTGATGTTATTTGTTTTTCACTAACACTTTATATGGACTGTAATAAAGATAAACATAATGAAAATATGTGATATAAATTACATAATTTTGATATTAATTTCATATTTATCATTTTTAAAATATAATATAACATTTTCTTTCTTACATTGAAAAATGATAATATCATTAGTGTATATGTAGACTATCGCCTTCACAAAGCGATGTGAATCTCCTTTCATCCCAATACCACATGGATGATATATATATATAATTATATTTAAAGAAATAATATTTTATTGATAAAATTATGATTATTTTTTATATTTAAAATAATACATTCCTCCTTTACATAATGATCATTGAAAAATGGAAATGTTACTCGTGTAAACATACACCTACTGTCTCCATGATCATAATGTACTTCGTTTCTCAAAACCATCATTCATGAATGGTATTTAAAGAGTAATTTATGCATAAATATTATAATTATGTAATTATTATCATTCTTTATATCATTTAACTAAATAATTTTTGCATGAACCTAAACATTCATAACAAGGAATGAATGGGAAAACAAGGAAATTAACAGCCAAAAAATGAATATAATAAAAGATTATTAATGAATGGAAAATAAGATATTATAAAAGGATCATGTATGATATGATAAATTTTAATATGGTACTATTATAAGTTAATAATTTTTTATAAGCTATTATTAAACTATTTAAATCATATTCAACCGGAATTAAGAATTATGTAAGGGACATCGTCTCAATTTCCCTTCATTGAGACATATTGTAATGTTATGAACCTAATTTTTTTTATATGGTATATATACTTACCCTTTTACATGTAATATCACGAATAAATAATACTTCAATTTATGTTTAGTTTTTAAATAAATTATTTCATATAAGGGGATTAAACTATAAAATTAGCAAGTGGTAAATAATCTCATAACTCAATTTCCATTCATTTGGTTATATTACTTCTTCATTTATTATTGAATTTAAATTAAAGTAAATTATTTGACCATTTCCTAATAAAATCTTACTTTATTGTAAATTAATAGTACTATTTTTTCACTCTTTAGTAGTTAAAATGATTGAAAACATGTTTTTAATAAAATCTTACTTTATTTCTATCTTTAGAAATAATTTTTTTTTCATAAAAACCATGATTTCTAAAAAAATCAATTTCATTTAACCCTTTTGAAAATATTTTTAAAAAAATATTTTTACTCATTTTTACATTTTAAAAAAAGAATTATTGCACTCTTCATGATGTTCTCAAACATTATCTTATGGTATTTTACTAAAAAAACAAATGATTCTTTATTTTACCATGTATTACATGAATAACATTTCCAACCATCATGAACAAAAAAAATTCTTAAAAGATCTTTTATTAGTTTTAGAGGTTATTTTCAAAAAAATTAACTTTTAGTTTTAAAAAAAAGAATCAAAATGAAAATGTTGTTTTCTTCAAGAATGTTTTTAAAAATATTTTTAGGGTATTTTTATTCATCATCAACAACAACCATTTACTTTTACTCCAATTAGAATATGTTGAATTGATAATATCATTATATATTATATGTTTTTTTATGGTAATTTTTGTAGGAAAGTGTTAACATTGAATTTCTTAATTAAATTTTTTACTCATTAACTTCTCCCTGAATTATTCATTTTTTTATGAACATTAAAATTTCCATAAATATCTTTATTATTTATGATGGATATGTTTATTACCAATAACATTTAATATTTTCATATTTTGTGTTTACATTGAAATTAATTTGATTAACTTAAGAAATATTTATAAATCCAAATCCTATAATCTATATATATATTTTATGATCTCGCATAAAGATTTATGAATTAAATAGATTATCAGTATATGAGAAATAATTTAGACCTGATGTAATGGGTGGGGACAAGTATTATATATCCCCTTGATGTAATATTATGAATTATGAGACAAATAAGTAGGTTGGAATTAAATGGGTTTTTCCTTTGGTTTTAAACCATCTTTTGAAAGGTATTGACTATAGAGGTACCATCATGCATGAGATCATAGTGACTAATAATTAATAATTTCCTTCATCAAGAATTTAGTTATAATTATCCATGGTATTCTCACAATGATATTATATGTGGATGTATTTAATTATCAATTTATTGATTAAATATAATGTATTTTCAGTTATTTACCTTTCCATATTAATTATCTATTATACAATTATTATAGTTATGTTATTGGTTAAATTGAATGTGTGTTTAATTTTTAACTTTAAATATTGATTATTATTTATTTATTCAGTATGTCTTCCACTATAATTAACTGATTTGCGAATTTGAGATCACCTTTATTTTGATTCCTTTCTTTGGAATCCAATAAGTTTTCTACGGTTGATATGCATTTATATTCTAGAGGGAATAATTTTATTCTACAAAAAAATGTTGTAGTTTGTGTTTTTAAATGTAATATGAGAATCATGTATATATATAGTTTGTCAATACTACTAAAATTTTACACCTTTGAAATCTAAATTATAAACATTATATTTGATAGCGTGTATGACAGGAAAAACCATGCGCGTAAGAGAATATAATATCTCAATAATTTACAGTATATTTAATATTTTAAATAAATAAAATATAATTTATAGCCTACATATCATGATACCCAGAGTTATCATAATTTTAATTCAACAAAGTGTTTCTTCAATGGCTTGCGATACATGCAAGATCATGTTTTACAAAAATATAATATATTATTAAAATACTATTATTTAATATAATTTGATATAAACTATCTGTTAAATTATCAGTTATGAATAGTATTGAATAAATTTTGAAAATACTTTTTTATTCAAATATTAAATGAATTAATTACTTACAAATAAATTTGAAATGAATATAATCACTAATTAAATATAAAAGTAATGTTATTATAGAAAACTATTTTTATATTTGTAAGTCTAATTTATCCTAATAAATTAAATTAATTAAAATTATTGAATAATTTGAATGAAATATATAAGTTATATATTCAATAAAATATTTTTTATATTCTTCTAATTGGTTTTATAGGCATAATATGAGAACAAACCCAATATTACACCTAAACCACATTATTTTTATTAAGGGGATTTTATATATTTTTAACAGATAACCTATTTTAAATCCAATTTTTGGAAATTTTATAAATATTTTATGTTAAAATAAAATTATTCTTTGAAATAAGAATATAAAAATTAGATTAGGTTTAATTATTGGTGTTTTTCTATGAGGTTTCATTTTTTGATGAATAGTGAAAAAATACTGAATTTTAATTCAAAATTTATTTTTTCATATAATTTTATTGTGAGGTGAAATTATATTTCTTTTTGGTTTTAAATATGAATTAGATAAATTTTATATCATTTAATCCAATTTGGGCAATTTTGGTGTGGATATTTTCTTAGAGGAAAATTTCTACCGATTCTTACCTTTAGTATTGTGGAATCTTTTTGTGTACCTGTTATGTTATTTATCATCCGCATAGAGAGGATGTTGATCATTTGTTTTTTAGTTGTGTTATAGCTACCTCTATGTGGAAATAATTGGGAAAAATATTTGAATTTTCTATCCCAAATATGGTCTCCATCAAGGATTTTCTTCATACTTGGAATTTTCTTCCACTTTCACATCAATTTATGGATCTCTTTCAGTTTGCAACTTCTGAATTATTGCATCATTTATAGACATTTCAGAATCAAATACTGCAAGGTGGTTAACATTTCTCTATCAATGCTTCTTTCTCAAGCATTCTTGCTTCTGTTTGTCAGTAAAGATTACCCAGGAAGAACTTCTACTTTAATTGAATTCATGATATCCCAGTTCTTACTCAAATTGGTATCAAAAGTACTTTCAGGCCTCCATATGGTACTTTTTAGGTCTTATGGAATAAACCTTTTATTGGATGGATTAAGGTTAATTATGATGGGACCTCAAGGGGTAATCCTAGCCCCTCTGGATATGGTGATATTTATAGGGATCACCCAAGGAAGGTCATGGGCTCCTTTCAGGGTTCATGAGGTATCGCCCCTGCAATTGAAGTTGAAATGCTTGGTATCATTATTCCGGTGGAGTGAGCTACGATTCATGGAAGGGGCAGTATTTGGTGGGAAATTGATTCTTCTATTATTTTTTCTTCCATTAGAATGGGTTCTTATCATCTATCTTGGAAGCTTACTAATAGATGGATTTACTTCTTAGATTTCATTCTCACCATTAATCACATCATCACTCACACTTATATATAAGCTAATTCAGTTCCAGATAGACTTACATACAATGGAGTAGATGTTGATAATTTAAATGGTATGATCATCCTCTTGTAGAAAATTCACCCATCTTTAATAGGGATTTTATATATCTCCTTTTTTTAGGATTATGTAAGTTAAACTTTATTTTTTAATTATCATGTCCTTTATTTTCTTGGAAAGGATTCATCTTTCTTAAAAAAAACTGTAAACCCAGGGGATAAAATGAATTATAAAATTGTCCAAAATTGATTTTATTCCCATATTGTTACTTTATCCTCAATTTTATCTAATTTATACCATTATTGTATCCACTTGACATCTAATAAATGTTGGTTGAATTCCCTTTCTAAAAAATTAGAAGAGTTCCACTCCTCTCCACTATAAAAGGGCACTCGTCCCTCCCACTTCCTCACACATATCATGAAATTTTTTCTCAAAAAGAGATCTGAAAAAATAACTCATAAAAATCACAAAACTAATCCTATAATACTTATTTTGGGAATAAATCTATCCACGTAATCCCTTTGGTGAAAACCACCAAAAGTTACCCAAAAAAAGGTAACGTCTTTCCTCAAACTCTTTAGTTGTTTTTTCAATTATAAATCCCCTAAAATATTATTATTACATGATTATATAATAAAACCAATATCAAAAATATACTTTATTTTTTTACATTAATTTTTCTATCGAAACATACACACACTTCCATATAATAGGTAACGAATATACCATTTATGAGTACGGAGAACTATGACCTCATGAAATAATGATTTTTTGTTCTTCGTTTAACTCCTCTCATAATGAGAATTATGGTGGACACTATATTAATATATTATATTTATTATATTTATAATGTCTTTATACTTATTTCAATTTTATAAAGGATATACCTTTATGCTTCTAATTTTTTGTAAATATAATAACATTGTTTCAAGAAGTGTGGACTACCGCCTCCTAAAAGATCTCTGATTCGATCACATGATACATGGACTGTATAAAAGATAGTTTTAATTAAAAATTTATTAAATAAAAAACATCTATATGATACTCATTACATAATTAACCTTCTTTAAATATAATATATATCATTTTCTTTATTAACCATTCACACACTTAAAAAGTGATAACGTCATTCTTGGAAGAGTAGACTACCGCCTACTCAACACAATGTGATTCCTTTTAGATCCCTATAATTCTATATATAAATTTATATAATTAAATAATATTTTATTTATGATATCATTATCATACTATAAATATTATAATTTTCTATAACGATTATTGAAAAAATCGGAACATTACTCATCCGTACGTACTAACTACCATCTACATGATTGTAATGCTGGATCATTTTTCATAACCATATTTAATTATTGGTTTCAAAATTATAATTTATCTATAAGACTGATAACTATGGGATTATTATTATTATGGAGATGTTATATTATGATCCATTTGACCACAATTTATCTACCAATGATATTTTGACCAATAAGCCGAATTTGGTCAAAACACCCGATGTAAACATAATTATTTAAGTAGTTGTATAAAACATGATAATAAGTTTAATAAAAGTATTGATAACATGAAAAAGTTTTTAAATTAATTAAATTATTAACATGTGTTTATTATTCAATTATATAAATACACATGAGATAATTTAGACTCAATGTAAGGGATATTTATCTCACTTTTTACATCTGTGAGATAAATATCATATTCCCCACTTAATTCTTTTCGATGGTGTATCTACTAACCCTTTTGATATATTATATCATTAATAATTTTATATTAATGTTTTTTATCTTTAATTTAATGTTGTTCCTTTATAAGGCTTATGATTTAAAAAGTTTCAAAGTGGTATGTGACACTCTAGAATGTTTAATACTTATTTTCTTCAAGAATAATCTTAATGATTTTCATTATCATTTTATGGAATTATATGAATATTTATTAATAAATCATATAATTTTCCTCTAATATGGTTATTAATTACCTTTTTCATGTATTATTAACATTTTTCCAATTTTTGGTACTTGAAACGTTTTTTAAAATGTATTTATGAAAACCTGACTTCATTATATCTTTATTCAGAGAAACTGCATTGTAATCAAAACCTTTTTTCCAAAAAAAATTTAAAAAATGTTTATAATGTTTCAAAAAATAATTTATTAAATAAATTTTTACCCTTTTTCCTTTTACCCATTTTTTCAAATAAATATTTTTTTCACTTTCCGAACAAGGCATTTTTCTAACCTTTTACCATGAAAAAGGAATGTTCTTTTTACCTCGTATAACATGTAAATATTTACCTTCTAACATTTCATTAAAGATTACTTTTATTTTTTTAAAAGATTAATTTTTATGGAAAATGTTTTCAAAAGTTATTTATAGATAAATCATTTTTTAGAATGTTAAAAAATGATATTTTACTTCCGAATGTTTTTTAAAAGATATTTTTAAAATATTTATATTAATAAACAACAAAAACCCATTATTTTTACTCAACATGGGATAAGTTATATTGATACCATCCTTATTTCTCATATGGATGGTTTATGATTTTTTTCGATAAGGATAGTGTTGAAATTCACTTCCATTATTTATTTTAGTCACCTTGAGTTATTCAATTTCATATGATCATTTGACATTTAATTTCCCCTAAATATCTGTATCATTTCTCATGGATATGATTATTGTTTGAACCATATACCATTTTTATAAGGTTTTTATTTGAAATTTATTTTATTATTTGGGGAACTATGGATAAATATGTATTCTTTATTTTATAAAGATATTTGAAAATCCATATTGTCAATTAATTGAATCGATTACTTGATAAAAATAATTATTTGGATATGTAGTGATGGGTGGTAGCTGAACATTTTATATCCTCTCTATAAATCAATATGTTATCATGAGACAAATATGTTTCAAAAATTATATGGCCTTCTACCTATATTGTTAAAATATCTATAGGATTTATCTTGAAGGTGGTGGTTCTCTTGTACTTGAGACACGACTTCCATTAATTAATCATTCCCTTCATTCTGATTCAATATTTATTATCCATGATATTTTCACTATAATAAAGTAAATTGATAAATTTCACTATAATTTTTTTATTAAATGAAATGTGTATCGGTTTCTTATATTTCAATATTTATTTTTCTTTATTTAGTTAATTAAATGGAATGTTTTTATAGTTATTACCATTCCATATTTTTTATGCACCTTTCTCCTAGTTCGTTGATTTCATGGTATGTGTGTAAAGTTATTTACTATTCCATAATAATTATTCTCAATGATTCATTATTTATTATTATTTAATTTACCGTTATTGATCTTTTGATCTCACCTTTATTTAATTTTTATTCCCTAGGAATCCAAGAAGTGTACTATGAATTATATGCATCGGTATACTATATAGAATAAAGTTATCCTTGAGGGAAAAAAATTATTTTGTAATTTTTGTATTGATTTGTAATACTAGACTCTTATGTGTATCTTTTTTACCAATAATACTAAAATCTATGGTCCATCATAAATTTATTCAATGTAATCATGCCAATGTAATGGTAGTAGACACTAGCTCTTGGATTTTTGGGGTTGAGTTGCTACAGTTGGTATCAAAAGAAGTTTTTCAACAACCATGTGGACTAGATTTAGAAAAAAATAGATTATATAACATAAGCCTATGGTATATCTTGAGAATAATTATATAAGAACACCCTAGAATTTTGTTAAAGTAGAGATTATGTGTGTGTTTCTATCAATAAATCCTAGTATGTATACTAAAAGTGGAAGTCATTCTAGAAAAGATGTACCAAGGGGTAATAACTCCAAAAAGTTCTGTTCGGCTAGACACAACATAACTTAGTATACAACAATGGGCCTTACTGAACACCTAGGTTGAAAATCCCTAGGATGTTCTTAGGATAAATCAAATTTTATTTATAAACAACTAGGATGTATTTTGAAAATGAATAAATTATATTAAAACTATGGTGTTTTATATTGAACATAAGGTGTCATGGTTTAGATATTCTATAAATGATTATAATTTTTTCTATGATTGTGGATACTCACACTATGCTTTCTGGTTTTAGTCAATAGTTAGTACCCAAAGGAGTCAAGTTAACATTAAGCATAAAGGAAAATGTGGTAAAAGTTAGAAACCAAATGATTTGATGATAATAGTGAAATATATCATGTTTGTGCCTAATAATTTTTCAAAAAGTATGATTAAAACCATATACCTCAACCAAATACCAAACATACCAAATAAGATAATGGTAGACTTTTCTAAGAGCTCATGTGGTGGAGACCATGGACAGAAGAAAGCTCAATTTCCCTCATGCAAGAAATGTAGAAGGAGACAACTAGGAAAGTGTCCCAATGGAATGGGGAAATTATTTATGAATGAAAAATAAGTACATAATTCAAAGAGTTTTTAGGGAAAAATGAAGAGTGTGATGGAAGTAAATGAAACTCATTCTATAGAATCCTTTATAATTCATTTCTATAAATGGAGGTAACCTAGGCATTACCCGAGTCAATGCACTCTTCTAGAAGATAAACTCCAGATCAATGAAGGATCGAAGTGGAAATAAGTGGATGGAGTATATATGTATTGTGTAAAGACCCGTAAAATTCAAGGGAAATTTTTTTTCTTAATTTTCTTGGGAATTTTACAAGAGCGCGGTTTCTGACGGCACCTGATTCTGAGGCCCGGAGTGCCCAGAATCAATTTCCGAAGTTTGGCTCGGGTACGTTCAGTGAACGAACGAGCGGGAATTCCTAACTTTTGATCCATTGCTCGGAATTGAAATCTAAGGGCACCGATGAACTCGCAGCGCCGATATTCGCTTAAGGAGACCTTTTCGGGAGTTGCGTTTATTACGGGTTGAAAGTTAGTTTTGGGGTTTTTAGATTAAGTTAAATAAATTTGTGAAATACAAATTTTATTTTAACTTGATGTTTCTTTTATAAATCCTTCCAAAGGGAGTTGGAAGTGGGACCCACATCCACTTAACCTCCCTTGGGAGGATTAAGTGTGGTGGGGCCCACACGAAACCCAACCTTCCATCTCCCTTTAACCCTCCTTTTAATTAATGTTTGAAAACTTAAAGTATTAATTAAGGTGAGTTGTTCAAATTCAAACCTTTGAAATTCATGTGGTAAAGTTATTTAATAAAATAAGCTTAAAACTTATTTTATTCTGGTTGAATTTCTTTTACCACCCTTAGAGGAATTTTGGGAGCTTCTCCTTCTTCTTCTTCTTCAACACTGACGAAGAACACGAAGAACCTTCGAACTTCGATGAAGAACTCCACGTTCTCGGGAACCGTCTTCCGTGACGACATAACCGCGACATCGTCGTTCTTCTTCCGTGACGCCGACCACCGCGACGCTCGACTTCCGCGAATAGTTATCGATCATCGAACTTCGTTCCAGAACCAAGGTAGGGGATTGTCATTTTCATATTAAGAGTTTCGTTCTCTCGATCATGAAAGAATAACCCGTTGGGCATAGTTCCAAATTTTATTAAAAATTTGTGAAACGTTCATTGTTGTATTTATACGATTGGCCAACTGATATCGTTATAACGGGAGGAGACCGGACGACACGAACACGGTCGATTCTCCTCCCCCTTCTATTCTTTCGTGTTAATTTAGCGGAGACAGCGTGGTTTCGTCGGAACCGCACAGGAACAAAAGAATTAATGGCCGGAGCGAGATGCGACGAAGAAACGCGGTGCCGACGCACCGCATCGTTGAATACGAAAGAGACCGCGGCCGGAGACGGGCCGCGGCGGAACGAGGAGGCGACCGGCGGCCAGCCGGGCCGCTGGCGCCGGAGATCAAGAAGGGCCTCGGCCCTATGGCCGCGGCGGAGCAGCCAGGGGCGGCCGGCCTCGCCGGCCGCCGGAGATGGGAAGAGCCGCGGCGATGGCTGGGGCGGAAAAATGAAGGCGGTCGGCCGCGCCGGCCGCCGGTTCGGTCAGAAGGCGGGACCCGCGGGTCCCGTGGGTTAATTAAAACGGCCAGCAAAAGCCGGCCGAGATCCGGAAAAAGGGCGGTTTCACCCCCCGCGTGCGGCACATGCGTGGCACGCTGGCCGCGCCGCCGCTGGCCGGGCCGCACCGTCGCGCCGCCACCGGCCGGGCCAGGTCCAGCGGATCGGGTCGGTCCGACCCGGTTCGGGTCGGATCCGGGTCGGGTCGACCCGGAACGGGTCGCCCCGGTTCGGGCTGACCCAGGGGGGGTCGGGCCGGGTCGTCCCGGACCCGGACCCCCCGTTTTTATGACAGTTTTGGTATTTTGGCCATAACTTGAGCCACAGACCTCCGATTGACGAACCATCTACGTCAACGCGATCCTTGGATCGAGACGGTCGTTTCGGTATATCGCAATCAAGGTTTCGGAAGACTTTGAGTTCGGCCGGGTTGGTTCGTTCACGAAACCAACCGGGCCTTCGGAGCGGAAACGCTCATATCTTGAGCTACGGACGTCCGATTGACATGCCGTCACCTTTGTTGTGTTCCTCTTAGTGAAACGGTTCTTTTGGCATACTCCGACCGAGGTTTGGACGCAGGTGGAGTACGGTCGGGTTGGTTTTGCCTTAAAAACCAACCGGGCCCCGGGGACGAAAAGGCCAATAACTCTCAGACCGAGCGTCCGATCGACGCGCCGTCTGTTGCGTTGAGTTCCTGTTGACGATACAGAACTTTTCGATACATCAACTCTGGATTTTGTGACAGTTGATGTATCAGCCTCTCGGCTCATGGAGTGGACCCTCCGAACGAGCTTGCTGTGTGCGGGAACCCTAGTGCTGGCTGCGACTGTTTCTGTGACTACTACTGCTACTATTGCTACTGTGACTGCGACGACGACAGTACAGAGATCCTGTGTGGATTCGACGACGAAGACTTCAGCACTCAGCGATCCTACGTGGATCAGTGCTACAGGTCCTGTGTGGGCCCGATCCTGTGTGGGTCCGATCCTGTGTGGGTCTTTGCGCTCAGCGGTCCTGTGTGAACCAGCGCCTACAGGTCCTACGTGGGCCCGATCCTGTGTGGGTCTTTTGCGGGGGTTAGTTACCTATCGATCCTTCGTGGGTCCGACGACTTAGATGGATCAGAGATCATCTTTTTCATCTTTTGAAGAAGTATACCTGTGTAAGCTGAATCCTGTTGCTTTCCTGTGTGGATTGTGTTGTGCTATCCTGTGTGGATTACGTTTTGCTTTCCTGTGTGGAATACATTTACTTTCCTGTGTGGACTGAGTTGTACTTGGGCTCGGAGGTTGGAGCGTATTTGAAATTGATGACTTAGGTATATGTATGGGAATATACCTAAGCAGTGTTGGTTTTTACTTCATGATTGTACCTTTCTTTGTGGTTATCCTTTGTGGATTTTGAGAGACATTTAGGGGTCTCGGGGTCCATACTGAGTAGCTTATACTCACCCCTGCACGGGCTTTGCCCGCACTACGTTGTGTTGGTTGCAGACGACGGACAGCGTTGATCTTAGCTGAGGCTTGCAGAGCAGGACGGTACCTGGAGGTGGACCACTGGGCGGAACGAGCTCGGAGAGGACGACGGGACCCGTGGAGAAGTGGAGCTATCTGTACCCACCCTTCAGGTGGGATTTCCAGTGGACAGCTCGGTGTAGCGGCTTTTACTTTTCAGTTGTTGTTTTCCCTTTCGAGTTGTACTTTAATTTCAGTTTGGGTTTGTATACTGGCCCATTTACTTTTCTGCACTTTCAGTTGTACTCTACTTTTTCTTAGTGTTTACTTTCCGCTTGCTTACTCTGTGGTGTTTGTTTACTTTACAAAGGCAATGCCTTCCCTTTTTACCGGGATTTACGCCTTGGTGCTAGTCGTCAGCCCCTGGCCTATGGAAGGCGGGCTTGGGGTAGTCACGACACGGACCCCGAGGGCGGGTCGTGACATATTGGGGTTTATTGAAATCCTTAATTAATATTCTATTTAGTGGTTAAACTTATTTCAAGGATGTCCACTATATTTATTTTGGAAATTATATTAATATGGTTTGAGCAAATGATAGTACGTATGTCTAGTGACAACCAATCATGTCTGGTAAGGATATAGGTCATGAACCCATGACTGAAAGACAACAAGGGTTTCAAACCCAAAAATGACATAACCAATGTACTGGTTAATATACAATTTTTTAGTTAAATAATTTTATGAATAAATATTGAGGATGAACCATTTGTGTAACATTTTAGTTTTAGAGATTAATGTCTTACCATATTGGATTTGAAGAATAGTTAGAGAAAATGTAATGAATTTTCACTCTTTTATGGGTAATATAATATGTTAAATTTTTATTTTAGTGCTTTAGATATCAAAGTTATTTTTTGGATACCCATTTCATGATGTAAGGGATAAATTTTAATTTGATCGAAACCCAACGAAAAGATGGAATTGTTCATATGAAAATAAAATATATCATCTAATTAAATTTCTCTATATTCTTAGGTAGTAAAGGAATTTATCAACATGAGGAAAATAATATTAAAAAATATTGTCCAAATACATTGATTTTTGATGAACTGATGGTCTTCTAAATCATCACAGATTTATGGATATGAGGTCCTCAACATTATATTGGTCAATCACATGTTTGTGATTTATGACCACAATAACTCCCTATAAATAATGTCTCTTTTCAACCAAGTACATATCGCTACATTTCTCTAATGTTATACTACATAGAGACCTAATTGTATGTTATTCCATGTGACCTTTGTACTTCCCATGATCTATTTTCTAGAGTATTTATTACAAACCCTTCTCAGGATGTTGGATTTAAAATATAGAAAATATCAAAAAATATATCTCCAAGATCAAGTTTTAATTGAGAGTTCACAATTTAATTATGGTGGGTAGAATTTAACATACCAAAAATATAATGTCAGAACATTGTATTCGATATCATGTATGACATGCAACACCAAATGTGTTAAGGAATATAATATTTTGATTAATAATAATATATTTAATATTTTAAATAAATTCAATATAATATATAGGCTTCAATGCATGTGACACTTATTTACCGTACGTCACACACAGTAATGTGTTTCTTCAGTGTCTTGCGTTATACGTAAGATTGAGTTTTACTGAATAATAATATATTATTAAAATATTATTATTTAATATAATAAGATACAACCTTATTGTTAAGTTAGAATTTATAAATAGTATTAACTAATTTATTAAAATATATGGTTTACACAAATATTAATTCAATTAATTGGTTACAAACTAATTAGAAATGAATATAATAACAAATTGAATATAAAGGGAATGTTTTTATAGAAAATAATTTTTATTCTCACAAATTTTTTTATCATATTAAATTAAGTAAAATAAAATTATCGAATTTTATTAATGAAATATATAAGTTATATATTAAAACAAATATTTTTTCATTCTTCTAAAATATTTTAAAGGAATTGTATAAGAACAAATCCAATATTACACATAAAACCTATAATTTTATTAAGGCACTTTTACCACCATTTAATGGAGAACATATTTTAAATAAAATGTTTAGAACTATAATAAAAATTATATGTCAGAATAAAAATAATATTTTAAATAAGAACATAGAAATTTGGTTATGAAATTTTTTTGTATTTTTGTTTAACGTTTCAATTTTTGAAGAATAGGGAAAATACCGAATTTTAATTAAAAACTATTTTTTCATCTAATTTATTAGTGAGGTAGAATTGTTTTTTAATATTTTTAAAGATTAATTAGATAAATATTATATAATTTAATAAACTTTAGTTCATTATAATCAATATAACATAGAAATTTTATATAAACACGTTTCAATATTTTGAACATTTTTAATTTAAAAACCGGAATTGTCATACCATTTGTGGGATTAAATTTAAATTAATATCTGTTAATTATTTGATTGAAATTTAGAAAAATGGATTTAATATTTTAATCAGAATAAATTATAATTTATAATAAGGTGAACACATTTTTTAACAAAAAAATTATTAGTGAATGCAATTAAAACTAATTACAACAATTAAGGTGAAACTAAACATAAAAGGGGACTAAGCCATAATCATAAAGTACAAATGACCTTAAAAAGTGTCCAAAATACATTATATGGATATATTTAAAACCTATATTCTATTTTATTGAATTAATGTTATTACTAGATCAACTTTACATGGGACAAATGTGGGTGAAATTCCCTTTTCAAAAATTTACAAGAGTGCCACTCCTCTCTACTATAAAAAGGAAGTCACCCCTCCCACTTCCTCACACCTCTCAAGACACTTTTTTTTACCAATATCAAACCAAATAGATCATAAAAATACATCCCATCATCATATTATCCTTTATTTGTATGGAATCCCTCTTTTTTATTACAAAAATTTTATTTACATTTTACAAACAAAGGATCTTTAAAGTCTAGTGAATTTAAAATAAGGGACATAATGCATGAAAAATTATAAAATTATTTAATTAAATTTAAAGGATTCCTGAAATATTCATAATATTTTCAATTACTACATCTCATAACCTAGGGACATACATGAAAGGAAAGGGTGATCATAAGGCCTAGTGAAGAAAAACATCAAAAACAGTTTACATCTGAGCTTGAGAAAATACAATAGGAACTTGAGGAAATATCATAAATGATTGAGAAAGAGGAATATAATGATAATAATGACTTGAATAATATCTTAAAATTTTGGATAACAAATTTAATTTATATATTAAGAATCATATCACCGTGGTTCATCCCTAAGGTGTTATAAATTTTACCAAGGTTATTCACCAAGGTATCGTAAAACTTATCATATCTAGAGATTAATTTCTTTACCCAATTCATTAGAGATATATCTGGGTTCACTATAAATAAGTATTTACTTTCTTGTTATCCACATATATAAGAATAAAACATTTCGTAAATAACCCATAGAGAATAAAATAAATGGGTTTCATATCAAAATCATAGTGTTTTAAAAAGTTCTTAAAAAAGTTCCTTTTGTCATTTTAAACCCACAGAAAAAGAATGTGGGATTAATTTATGTTAATCCCAGAATTAAAATATATCATTTGAATATACTTGTGAATACCCCTGGAGAAGATTAGGGTTTTTATTCACAAAATAAAATAAAATAATTTCTTGATAAAAAAGAGAGAAATTTCAAGATGAATATTAGACAGTATAACAGGTAGGAAACACAGATCTATAAAACATAAAAAAGATAGGGGAAAGTGTATAACATTAATATAATACTAATAATAAAATATATGGATATAAAACATTGGCATAATAACATTATATTGAAATTTTAAAGACATATAACATAAAAAGAGAATATGAAAGGGAAAAAAAGTCGATAATCCCCTTACCTTGGAGATTTACAAAATTGAATATTGGGACCTTGGGGTATTTATAACAATTTAGGATGACTCTTTAGTAGGTAAAACTATTATATATTCTAGGGTAATGAATTTGGAAT
Organism: Viscum album; assembly: GCA_963277665.1. NCBI lineage: Eukaryota > Viridiplantae > Streptophyta > Magnoliopsida > Santalales > Viscaceae > Viscum > Viscum album. The sequence goes on along the minus strand of OY728165.1, from coordinate 162,573,691 downwards.
GATATAAAAGGAAGAAATGGGAGTTTTTTTATAGCAATAGTGAGGGAGTTTTTTTATTAATATATGTGGACACCTCATAAGAGGTATTTACAAAACCATGGAATTTCGCATGGTATTTTACTGTGGTTTTGGCCCCTTGGGACACCTCATATCAAATTTAATTACAATATGTTGACCATGATTTTAAATTACAACATCATGATGTCATTAAACACACTAAAAACTCAAAAAATGTATTTTTTACTATTCACCGAAAAACAAAAAAAATTATAAAAATATCATAAATTCACCCTAACCTAATATCATTGTTCTGAATTCCAAAATGAAATCCATTTTGTGAAAATAATATTCTAAATATGTGAAATTAATTTTTCAATTATAGTTATGATTTATTAAAAAAATACTAATACTTAACTAACAATTTCTAAAATAGTTATTATCTTATGCTATTATATCACATTACCATTCATGATGATTGTATTATATTTATACTTCCTTAGGTGAGGTTACTATTCTATTGGTTATATTACTATTCCTAAGGGTAATATTAATATTCAAAATTATTATTCACTAAATATTATGTTGATATGATAATACTCTATTTTTTTTACTAATCAGATATGTTTTTGTACGTTTTTTGAAAATAATTTCACAGTATCAATAATTTAAAGTGAAAAATATTTTAAAATACTCTTTTTTTATATACATCAATAATATGAAACTTTTTTGAAAAATACTAAAAATTCATCCTATTTTAATTTTGACATTTTAAATTCAAAAATTAACTTTGTTTTAAAATAATAACAATTTCATTTATAAAAATGGATTATACATAATAACTAAGGCCTCATCACATAACCCCTTATAACACCCACATAGGACCTAAGAGTAAGTTTTGAAATAATGATGGAATCATGGGGAGGCTCAGAAAACATTATCTGAGTGGTGATTTCTATCAACTTGAACATCTCCTATAGGTGATTTTGTTCAAGATTATCATGTAAAGCTAGTCTTGGGATTGGTCCAGAGAAACCCCCAGTGGTGCTACCTCCTTCACAAACTCCGAAAAATGGGCTTCATATAGAACGATTCTTCTGGTTCAGGCTACTGACTCTTGTTTCAGAATTAAGCTTCCATATTAATTTCTATTTATAAGAAATAACTATAATTTTAAAATAATTATGGTTTCTAATGGTCATATTAACCAACAGCCATATAAATATTAAACCCCTATGGTTATATTTCAGTTATACTTATATAGTTTTATTAATTTTCAAAAAATAAAACATAAATTTTCAAGAAGAAGAATATTATTCAAAAGTTTGGGTCATTATAACCTTTTTCCTTTAAGAAACTTTCTCCCCAAAATTTCAACTCTTACTCTCATAATAGAAAAGCTGTGGGTACTTATGCCTCATTTTATCCCATGTTCCCATGTGGATTCTTCATATTTGTGGTTCCATCCCAATAATTTAACAAGGTGGGTAGTCTTATTGAATATAACCTTGTCTCAACAATCCCAAATCTCCACCGACAACTCCTTGTAAGAGATTTCATGTTCTAATTGTACCACATCAAGACTCGCTACATGTAAAGGGTCAGGTATGCACTAAAGGACACTAGAACACCCTGAGAGGGGAGGGGGAATTTGGGTGTCATATTTTTCATTTTAAAGTTATGGATCTTGTTTCCACATTGGTAGGAACTTGTTAAACATGTCAAACAAATTAAATTGGGGAGATGACACAACACTTTTATATAGTTCACCACAAACGTCTACGTCCAAGGAGTATATGATGACAATGTGTCGATCGTACCAAAATCCACTAATCTTCACTAGTTTATGGATTACATATTTTAGTCACAGACACTATATTCCTAGCACACAGCCTTTATAAAGGATTTTCTAAAGCTCATTGTATCCCTCAGATCACTTCTATCAACTCCCACTAGCTCACTGCTTTGAGAGAAGTCAAACTCACTTTATCGACTTGAAATTATCTTCAATATATTTTCATTGAAGTATTTGTGTTTTTTCATCATGAGACACTACTTTTATCGAAGTACAAGATTCTTTCACATGAAATTACTGATCACAGACACCAAATATTCAAAAGCCTTTCAAACGCATAACACCACACTTGCACATAATACCCCAACATGCATGCAAGATTTGGAAATTGTCATTAAAGATGACTTTCGCACAACACCTACTTTATGCAAATTCCTTATCTTTCATGAAACCACACCGAAGGGTTCACTTGGTCTTCTCAGACTAATTGAACCCCTTGCGCATATGATTGACCCTTTTCCAGTATTTCGCGTGCAAATCTTTTTTTGTGACTAATTAACTAGTTTTTCATTGAAAAATTCTTAAGTATTTCTTGGGGAAAGCCACATATTTATAGTCCCTTTATGGACATATCCAAAATATCCCAATGTGTATTCGTCGATGCATACAATACTCTTCATGAGCCTGTAAAACCCCTTTTGACATCGCATTGGGCGCACAGACTCTTCCACGCAACATCATCTTCCACGCACTGCATGACTTTTCCATTTTTTAATGTTATGATCCTGAAACATCTCTTGTATAAAAGTTCTAGAAACTCATTCAATATGCACACAAAAATCAATATTTTTCACACACTTACATTATTTCATTCTCCTTCTTTTTCAAAAACCAAGTTTCTTCATTTTTTGATTTTTTTCCCAAAACAATTGGCAAACACTAGGGAACAGCATCAACTTCAATACTGCTTTCAGATCAAACTGTATGACCCATTTCCATGTAATCTACCTAATCTTCTATGAAAGGGTTGAAAATAAAAAAACCCAAAAAAAATCCGAAGTATATTGACAAAAAACATAAACCGAACTCCATTTCCAGCAAAGAACAACCTTGGTACCAACAATCTCCCCATTTGGGTTTGTTGGAAATCACTAGATAAATTCCTAAAATACAAGAATCAAATAATCCAACACACTTAGTCTACATGAGAAATGAACAGTGCAGAAAACAAGATAGAATACATGAATTGTGTTCTCATGAGTTTAAAAGAAATGTCTAACTATTTTATCATAGCACTGGAATGTTTTATTTTCACTATTCTCTCCATCTTCAGCCACAATTCTCTTTGTATTCTCTCATCTAGAGACATGAATTATATCCATCTCAACCCCATTAGAAATAAACCCAATGATGGATAATCATCCATTAAAGAGCTCAGAACATACTCCCCATAGATCGTATCTCCACCATAAACCTGAAACACTTCCACAACACACTTTAAAATAGTTAAACAACTGGAGAGAGGGGACAGTCGTAACTTCCTCATACACTAGGAGGTGGCTGAACACCAAAGTTCAACCAATGTTTATCATATGTAGTCATTGATAGTAGATTGGTCAGGATATCAGCTGCTTGCTCATTAGTTCCCACATGATCCATTCTAATCATGCCTTGCTCATATTTTTCCATGATAATGTGATATATTATTTCAATATGATTTGTATTTGAATGATAAACATGATTATTTATAAGATCAATTGTGCTCTTGTTATCACATTAAATCACCATTGTTTGTTCCACCTCATCACTAATATCTGTTAGTTGTTTCTTCATCCCTAGTAGTTGAGTATATGCCTTTGTAGTGGAGATATACTTAGCTATAGTAGTACTATGAGAAGTACTTTCTTACTTCTTTCTCAACCATCCAACACATTTCTTCCCAATATAGGACACTCCACCACTGGTGGATTTTATGTCAACTATATATCCAGCCCAGTCAGCATTAGAAAATGCTAATAATTTACTGTCCCTTCTTGCATAAAATTATAATACACAATTGTGAGTACCTTGAATATACCTCATGATTCTTTTAATTGTTGTCATATGTTCTTCCATTGAATTGCTCTAAAATTATTCTATTAATAATGTTGCAATGACAGTGTCTAGACGGGTTGTTTTCAAGTACCATAAGCTCCCAATGATTCTTTTGTGCATTTTGAGATCTATAGAGGTTTTATCCTCATGCTTTCCATGTTTGGTTCCAACTGAAATTGGAGGTGACATTGGTTTTGAGTCATGAATTTTAAATTTCTTCAGCAGCTCATCATATGAGGACCTTCCAAATGGTATTTGCTTCTTTGATTCATTTAAAATTGATTCACTCTCATGTTTACTCATAAGAGTAGAAACATACTCTTCAAGAACCTCAGTATTATTATTCTTTCCTTCTAGTATGGTGGTGAGGTCATTGATGTACTTTTCCTGCTCTTCAATTCTCATCTTTATATCCACTACATCATCAATGATTTCAAGAATTTTAGACTTCACTTTCCCAAATTCTTCCAGTCATTCAATTTCATCATTGAGTTGATCAGCAAAATAAGATGATTATTCTACAATTGATTTCCACATATTTCAATTCTTTCATTTGATCTTGATATTACTAATAGAATATTTAAGTTGCAACTCAGGATTCTCATTAGTTGTCAACTAATTTTCCCCAAAATTTTCTTTTGATGGTTCTGATTTTTCAATAGTGGCCATCATGGAACCATGGTTTCCAGTTTTAAATTCTTGTTCTTCTTCTTCAAAAAAAATTTTCATCATCTTCATCTTCACAAATAACAATCTTATTTGGTACATTAATTATATATTTAAAGTATTCCTTTTTGAAAAACGTCTTTTGAGGCTTCTCAATGTTTTCATCTTCACTATATTCATCATTGATCTTTCTTAATCACTAAGAGGAAATGTGCCCAAATTTTTCACAACAAAATAAAGAAAGAGGTAAATTCCCTATGAATTTCCCATTTCCCTTCTAATACTTCTTTTCAATTAGAAAAAAGATTTACTTTTCCTCATAAAATTCACAACTACTATCTTTTGAAATTTTTAGTTTCTCCATGGCCTTGAACGCCATTTCCTTGCTTACTCGAGTCGTAGCATCTTCTGGTTTGACTCTCATTTCATATTCCACTATGTTGCTCAAGAGATCATCCAAAGAATGTTTTAAAAGATTTATTTCCTCAAGGGTTGACACCTTTGCATTGTATATGGGTGGAAGTCTTCTTAATATTTTCTTTACAATAACAATGTCTTTGATTTTTTCACATAGACCCTGAATTGATCCAACCACTTCAGTAATTCGATTGTAGAAGGAGTGTGCATTCTCATCAGGATGCATCTTCAGATCATTAAACCTATTTTGCAGAACTTATAGTTTCACCTCTTTCAAATTAATATCTCCTTCATAAATATTTTCAATTTTATCCCATATATAATTTACTGAGATGCAACTCATCACCTTTAGATAGATCTGGTCAGAAATGGCTGCGGTGAGTGCATTCTGTGCTTTAGCATCTGCATCAAGAATTTCCATGTCTGCGTCAATCATAACCAAGAATGGTGGATTAGTGACTTCTATTTCTTGCTCGGTAGTAAATACAAATTCCATTCTAAGAGATCTTATATTAGATCTCATTATGTTCTTCCAAATCTGAAAATTACTTCCATATAAGAGGGGGACTCCACTGACATTGGCTAAATTCTCCATAATGATATAAGACATATCAAACACCAGTGAACCTCCCTATATTACCACTCGAAGGACCTCGTAACACCATAGGAGGGGAGGGGTGAATCATGGTGTAAACTTTTTCTTTTTAAATTAGTGGATCTTGTTCCCACATTGTTAGAAACTTTTTAAACATGTCTAAAAAATTAAAGCAAGGAGATGACACAACACTTTTACTTGGTTCACCGCAAAGGGCTACATCCAAGGAGCATACACTGATAGTGTTTTGTTCATACCAAAATCCACTAATCTTAACTAGTTTATAGATTACAAGTTTCAGTCACAGACACTCTGTACTAGGAACACTGCCTTTACAAAGTTTTGTGGAAATCTCATTACATCCCTCAGATCACTTCCATCAACTCCCCCTAGCTTACCACCTTGAGAGAATTCAAACTCATTTTATCACTTGAAGGTCTCGTCAATAGATTTGCATTGAATTCTTAGTCTTTATTCAGAATGAGGAATTTCTTACATCGAATTCTTTTAATGATTCACTTGAAGAACTGATCACAAACACTAGATATTCCAATTCATGTCAGATGCATAACACCACACTTGTGCGCAATACACCAACTTGTGTGTAAGATTTGGGAATTGTCATGAAAGATGACTTTCACTCAACACCTACTTCCCATGTAACACTTATATTTTCTAAAACTACACTGAACCATTCACTTGGTTTTTTTCAGACTAAAGTAACACCTTTTACACAAGATTGAACCTCTTCCAATCTTTTAAACGCAAAAATTTTGGGCCAATAATTAACCATTTTTTCTTTGTAAAATTCTTAATTATTTTTTAGATAATTCCACATATTTATTAGATCTTTATGAACCTATCTGTAAGATCCCAATTCATTTTTCTTAGTGTGTGCAATATTATTCATGAGTGATAAAAAACCCCTTTTTGCATCGCATTGGTTGCGCAAACCCTTTCTCACAACATCATATTCTGTGCACTCCATGATTTTTCCATTTTTTTACTTTCTGATCCTAAAACATGTATTGCGCTCTAGTTCCAGAAACACATTCAATCTTGTGCACAAAGACCAATTTTTAACACACAATTAAAATATTTCATGCACCTTCCTTTTCCAAAAACATGTTTCTCCATTTTCCTATTTTTAACCCCAAAAATTTGGCAAAAACTAGATAATGGTGCCACCTTCAATACTGCTTTCAGATCATACTGTATGACCCATTTCCATGTAATCTCACTAATCTTATATGAAAGGGTTGAAAATAAAAAACCCAAACCAAGATCAATCCAATGTAGATTGACAAAAAATATAAATCAAATTCTTTTTCCAGCAAAGAACAACTTCTGATCCAACATGTACTTCCTCAAGATGGATGCATGGAATAAATCTTGTCCATGAGAAAGATATGGAGTAAGTGCATGTCGATAGGTCACTACTCCTATACAATCAAGAATATCAAAGGGGCCAGTGTACCTAGGGCTGAGCATCCCTTATTCCTAAACCACATGACTCTATTCCAAGGTGAAATTATAAGGGATACATTTCCACCAATATATAACTCCAATTACCTTCGATGGTTGTCGGCATAGCTCTTATTTTGACTCTGATCTGCCTTAATGTGTTCCTGGATGGCATGAACCTTTTCTGTCATTTCCTATACAAGATCAGACCCAATAATCTTTCTCTCTCTAGCTCCATCCCATCAAGTAGGAGTTCTACATCACTTACCATATGGAGATTCATACGGTGGTATTTGAATGCTCGAATATGAGATATTATTGTAATAGAACTCAACTAAAGGTAGATGTTGATATCATCCTATTTTAAATTTCATTAAGCATGTTCCCTGTATGTCCCCGAGTTCTTGAATAGTAATTTCAGATTAGACATCATTTTGAGGGTGATAGGCCATACTGAAATTCAATTTGTTATTCAATGAATGTTGAAAACTTATCCCCAATTTTCATGTGAACCATAGATCATGATCAGATACGGTTGAGAGTTCTAGCCAATGCAGCCTTACCACATCCTTTACCAAAATCCCAACAATTTGATCAAGATATAAATCTTCCCAAATAGTGAAAAAATTGGTAGTCTTGGTGAGATGATCCACTATAAAACATATCACATTATTTCCCATTGATGTTTTTGGGACACAAGTAAAAAAGTTGATATGATATTGTCTCACTTCCATGATGGTGTGGGTTGTGGTAGTTTTACCCCTTTAGGAATTTGTCACTCTAAAATCATTTTATGACACAGCAGGAACCTTGTAATGTATTCATCAATCTCTCTTTTTAGGTTGTCCTACCATTAATGATTACAAAGGTCCTTATAAATTTTAGTGCTTCTAGGTTGTATAGAGAATGTAGATCTATGAGATTCATCCATCATCTCCGCATTTATTTCAGAAATAGATGGAAGACATTTTTTTATGAAATTTCAGTACACCTTCTTGATCAATATTTAACTTTGGAAACTTCCCATCCTTCACAACATCATACTTATTCAATAAAAAAAGATCTTATTTTTAGCCTTCATGATCTTCACTAGTAATAACGATTGAGAAATCATTTGGGATTGGTTTGATGGTGTACCTTACCTTATAACACCCATTTCCAATTTTAATAGGTCTTTGATTAAGGGATATCCTTGAATCCTCATCATTTCCATAACAATAGGGTCTTTCCTACATAATGCATCATCTTCTTTTTCTTCTAGGGTGATAATGAGTCGAACAATCATAGTCTTTAAGAAGTTACAACCATCTCCTATATCTCAGGTTCAATTCCTTCTCTATGAAAATATACTTAAAATGTTGATGGTTTGTGTATATGTCACATTTCTCCCAATGAAGATAGTGCCTACATATCTTCCTAGAAAAAAAACCATTTCCATATCAAGATCATGCATACAATAGTTCTTCTCATGAGGCTTCAAATGTCAATATGCATAATAAGGGTAGTTATTTTTCAAGAGGATTCACCAAATCCCATTCATAGATTCATTGCTAAAAATAAATAATCATTCTCTAATAGAGGAAATAGTTAACATGGGTGTAGTAACCAATCTCTTCATCGGCTCTCAAAAACATTCCTCACACTCCATTTTCTAGATGAATTGGATCCCTTTTCGAGTTAACTAGATTAGTGTATTGTACTATCATGAAAATTTTTTCATAAACCTCATATAATATCCTTCTAAATGAAGGAAACTACGAATCTTAGTTACTATTTTAAGAAGATACCACTCCTCTTAAATCATTATCGTCAAATGATCAACTAAGATTCCTTCATTGGTTACAATTTTTCCCAAGAAATAAACTTAATATAACCAAAACTCACACTTTTTTACTATCAAAAAATTCATCCCTTACATAGAGTTTGAAAAATAACCCTTAGATGATCCTCATGATCTAATGAATTTTAGAATATTTCATAATATCTTCAATAAAATCTACCAAAAAATTTTCAAGGTAGTCCTTAAATACTCTATTCTTCAAATCCATAAATATAGCAGGTGTGTTAGTCAAACTGAAGGGCATAATAAAAAAATCATAATGCCTATATCTTGATCGAAAGGCAGGTTTTTGAATATATTATTTTTTCAACCTCAAATGATGATATCCGGATCGAAGATCAATCTTGGAGAAGAATTAAACCCCACAAATCTCGTCAAATATGTCATCAATCCTTGGAAGAATATTGTTGTGCTTAATTTTGATACATTCAGTTCTCTATAATCAATTCATAACCTCATTGATCCAAATTTCTTATTCATAAAGAGAATTAGCACTCGCCAAGGAGACATAATCAGTCAGATAAACCCCTTCTCCAAAAGATGTTGGAGTTGTTTCATTAATTCCTATAGCTCCACATTTTCCATCCTATATGGGGTCTTTGATATCATATGATATCTAGTTGTGAGTTCAATGGATAACTCTACCTCTCTTTACAGGGGAGGTCTAGGTGACTCCTCAAAAAATATTTCAACATATTCCTAGACAATTGAGAAATTTTCTATCCTTATACGATCACTTCCTTCTTGATTTTCACTGATCGACTCCATAAATAAGGCTATAGTATGTGGTTCTAGATAAATATCTAGTCGATAAATATCTCCATCGAAGAAAACTATAGGTTGTTCATACAATGCTAAAAATATTTCTTTGCTTCTTCATTTGATCAAAGAATTATACTTTGAGATCCATTTCATCCCTAATATAATGTCAAATTCCAACATGAGAATGAAAAATAGATTTGTGATAATATTTTTCTCGCTAAAGTAAATACTAGATGTTCTAAAAATGGTTGATGCTTGGATAATCCCTCCAAAATAATTTATTTATAACTCTACTTTTACCAATTCGGGGATTGATTCAATATTATTAGCAAACATAGATGAAATAAAGGGATGGTTAGAACTATAATCACACTAAGTACATGCTATAATTTAGAGAAAAAAAGATTACCTACCACCACATAATTTAGAGCTTCAAATTTATCTTTTATGGTAAAAAATCATGACCTTTCTATGTTGGCCTTTATTGAGGCTGATGGTTATTTTGCTCCACTCCCCTCAGATTTGGAAAATGATTTACAAGTTACTTTACTATCCTCACAAGAATCATTGGACATCATAAAGGGGATGGACCATCTTCCCTTTTTTAATTATTGGAAAGTAGAGGCTTCACCTCACTATAAAAAATCAAAGCAATATGAACATATGTTCTACACTTGTAACAATTCCCCCTCCCGAGTAGGTTGTTCCCAAAATTATTCTTCCCACATTTATTATGTGTGGGAAGTGTAACACCCCGAGCTTCCACGATACGCTTCTCATTCAATAATGCAATAGCTTGCATTGTACGCAACTTCGAGTTCTAAAACACCGTGACTAATCAAAGTAGTCGTTATGAATAGTAATAACCACTTTTTAAAATTATAGAAATTTTATATTTCAAAATGGACTTCATTTTTGGATTCGGAATATCGAAATTAGCCTATGTTGAATTTTTGGTATTTTTCTGAGAACTTCTAATTTTTTATGAATAGTGAAAAATACTTTAAAACAAATTTTTTAATCAAAATAATTTATTGTGATAAATTATAATATTTAGTGGTTTTAAGGTATAATTATAATATATTTTTACCATTTTATCCAATGGTGGTAATTAGAATTAATTTAACATTGAAAATGGACATAAACAATTGCCAATCTTTTGATATAAATTGTTTCTTAAAAACACGCTATTTGTCGTAACAGCGGGAATAAATTATAAAATTAATTAATGCAACTTATATGTTTGTAATTTTGCAAAATAGACATCATTTTTGAATTCGGAATATCAATTATAGCTTAGGGTGAAATTTTGGCCTTGTTCTGAAAAACTTCAATTTTTGATGAATAGTGAAACCACTAAGTGGTAGTTAAATAACTGATTTTTCGTTTAAATGAAATATTACCACTTCTGTGATTTTATTTTCAAAAATCCGACATACATGGTTGTCATTAAGAAGTAAAATGTGGTTCAATGAGATTAAAATAATTATTTGGTGAATAGTAACTTTTAAGTTCTTAATCGCGATTAGAGGTAATTAGTGTAGTTTAAGGTACAAATAATGTTTTAATAATATGAGATGAGCATGAAACTTGTCCTACTCCTATTGGATGAGTCATGGACGACCAAGACAACCCATGGGTCAACTTGGGGACCCCATGGATACACTTTAGTTGGAAAATGACATTAATATATATTTATTTAATGTTAAAATTAAATTGACACAAACATGAGTTATTTTACTAAAACAGTATTTAAGTGTGGTTACACAAGTCCAAAGTTTGACTATAAATATTAATTAGAAAGCTAAAAAGATTTCCTACATCATAGTATTTTTTTTTATAATTTTTAGACATTAAATAAATTAAATTATTTATGACATCATTATGATGAAGCGATGACCTCATTATTTAACGATTTAAATAAAATGAGAAGATAATGAAAAATCCAAGGCTTACACTTGTCCAAAGCCTATTGGATGAAGAGATTGTGAAACCTTATCACCGTATCCTAGAATTATATAAGTGTGGGACCTTTAGAATCCGAAAATCATTGTGAAATAATGTAACATTTCAATCTTTCCAAAAGTGTCCCTCCTCTCCACTTATAAAAGGCCCCCACCTCTCCCACCACATTTACACTTTCAAGCCATTTGGCTCGGCCAACCTCTGCCCAAATACTCTCCCAACTTCCCCCTATTACTCCTAGAAGCATCACTTTGGGCAGAACTCTTCCCAAGGAAGCATTTGGCTCAAATCAAAAAGAGTTACCCGATTTTGAGGCAATGTCTTCTCTAATGTTGTTTTGTTTTATTTATCTTCTCCAACCCCTAAACTCTTTTTATTAATTTCTTTTGTTACAAAAACAGTATCCTAAATATACTAGGATGTTGTTATAAGAAGGATTTGAGCTACACATACACACACCTACATCTAATGGTTAAAGAACATACGGTTTCTGTGGATGGCGAATTTCTGCCTCACGAAACGATGATTGTTCAACACTCATATAACACCTTCAAAGGTGGCCATTAAGATGTCACTATTTTTATATATGATATATAATATGTTTATGTTTTAATTATGCTTCTGTATTTCTCATTTATGTCATACTTTATGATTTCCATTATGGGTAAAACGCGATAATTTCATTTTAGGAAGTGTGGACTACCGCCCCCTCAAAGTGATTTGAATCGTTAATGCCATATGTGGGATGTATAAAGGATGGAGTAAATGGTATTATACACTATATTATACTGGAATTATATTATACATTTATATTATTATGATTTAGTTCCATTAAATATGAAATTGAAATGAAAGTAGCGTTCATGCGTACGTACGGCTTACCGTCTCCATGAACGGTGCATTTCATTTCTTACCTCTAAATGTTACGTAATATTATAAATGAATGTATATACTGGATATATAAGATATATATGACATCTAAATCATGAATATAATTCTGGATATAATGGATATTCTACCACATGAACAACTTGTAATTATAAGAAGTTTATTGTTGACTCAAGTACCAAAGATCGACAAAACGACCGTTATTAACTTAAATAATTACATAATGTTCCTAACATTGTAATAAGTGATATAAAAAGGATAATGAAATTGAAAATGGTTCTTAATAAGGTAGATATTAACTCTAGTTTATTATTCAGGAGGTTAAATAACGGTTGAGTCAAGTCGGACACAAGGTAAGGGAACTTCTTAACCCAATTTCCATTCTTTGGGTTAATCCCCTACTTTCAAATTATGTCATGATATTATTATGTCTTATTTTGTATTTTTACTTTCTTTATGTGTAAATATAGTGAATACACATAATATATCTATTTTATTTTAAAAATTATCTTTTTAAGGACTTCGTCTCAATCTCCTTTCATTGAGGCATATTTGGCTTTATACACAACTTTCTTTTATACGGTGTATAAACCCCTTTGACTTTTATGTTTATTCAAAAGGAATATTTTTTATACGAAGCGTTTTACTAAACGACAAAAAGGGAATGTTTTTCTTTCCGTACTTATGCGGCGACAACTAATTCTCCGCCGCCGTGACCATTATTTGAGTTTCGGCTTCCTCTACAAGCCATCATTTTTTTAATGAAAAATAAATACAAAGTTTTAACTTTCTTTTATTTTGGTATTGAAAATGGTTTTGAAAGAATTTTTATTATATCAATGTGTTGTATTGATATCTTGTGATTGAAATGTGGAAATGTTATGTTTCCTTTATGCATGTTTTATGTGATACGATTATGTTATGGTTTATGATATGTTTAAACCTATTCATATGAGGAATGGATTGGACTTAATAAGTGACGGGTGGAGCCCGCTATAGCTCCTCGATGCATCGGTAGGTCTCATGAGACAACTAGACGTGGAAGTGGCCGAGGCCCTTTCCCAATTTGATTTATGGTTTTGGCCGAGGCCTTAATCATTTTAGACGTCTTGGCCGAGGCCTTGACAAAATGTTTCAGAATGTCTAGCATTATACATTCCCTCATTATGAAAGTGGTTATTGATATTTCATGTGATTATTCGACCAGTAGAATATCCATGTGAAGAAGTGAATGGCATTATCTCATTTTACTTTTGCCATGTTATGTTGAAGTTCAAGTTTAAAAGGCTTTTGTTTTAGTTATACATTGCCTTTAATGTTAATGTTTATTTATGAAAGCTTCCGCTATATTGTTAACCTTACTGAGCATCCGAGCTCACCCCTTTCAATGTTTTAATATTTTCCAGGATGTGAAGAAGTATTTTATGAATGACCTGCAGGGATAGTCCGAAGAGGATAGAAGTGTGGACTATGGAGACTATGTTATTATAGTTTTTCACTTTGTGATGTAATGTAACATTTATGAATGTATCTAGTGTTTCCAAGGCTACTAAACTAATCGGTCTTTAGAGACTTGATCTTTTGTGATCATGCCAATGTTACGAAGTAATGCATCGGCTCTGGGTAGCTGGGGTCGGGGCGTTACAGTTGGTATCAGAGGCAGTTTAGTACTAACCTTGGAAGCTAGATTTAGATAAACTCTAATTAGAGCACATAGCCCAAAGATAGACTTTGAGGATTAGTATAGAAGAACTTCCTAGAATTTTGGTATTATAGAGATGTTATGAGTTTTCCGAGCAATACATCCCTGTCTGGATACGAGCAGGTAGAGCCGGCTCTGGCACAGATGTACCTAGGGGTAAAACCCGAAAACACCGCTTTGAGCTAGACTCGAACGGGAACTGGTGCATGACAACGGGCCTTGCTGCACTCTTGGTTACGACACTCCCGGGGGATATGCTTAGGATAATTCTCATTTTATTTACAAACCACTATGAAGGGTTATGAGTACATACTTCCTCAAAGAAAACATTTCTTTTTATGATTATGGATTATATCCATAAATAGTTCAATTTATGTAAAGTGTTTAACAAGTATGGAATTATGTATTTTGATTCATAAACTAATCTAGTTTATGCCATTGTTTAGAAATGGCGCCTAGTGGAAGGAATGGAAACCGTATCAATGCACGAACTCCGTGTAGGGATTGCCCTCCTGCTCAAGATAATTATTGTGGATCTGGAGATACAACTGGTGCTGATCAACTTATTACCATACTGGGACAACTCACTCAGGTTATGAATAATAACCTTACTCGTATGGAGCACCCTGATCCGCAACGTGGAGGATCAATGCTAGACCGTTTCATGAGGCAACAACCACCAACATTCAATGGGAGTACAAATCCTACAGTAGCTGAGCAATGGATAAATTCCTTAGAGAAAATATTCCATGCCTTGGGGAGTAGTGAAAGGGAGAAGGTTGTCATGGCAGTTTACCGCCTCACTGGAGATGCCGATCAGTGGTGGTCGCTGATTCAAAACACAAAGGAAGATGATAACGTATTGAATATGGAATGGAGGGAGTTCAAAGAGCTTTTCTTAGAAAAATACTTTCCTCGTGACCATCGAGCGGATATGGAAAGGCAGTTTCTGAGTTTGAGGCAGAAGGAGGATGAGAATGTCGCAAAGTATGAGGCTAACTTTACAAGGTTAGCGAGGCATGCTGCCGATTATATACGTAACCCAAGGATTAAGACTGATCGTTTCTTTGATGGGTTAAAACCATTTCTCCGTCGAGCTTTAGTATCACAATCCTTCTCATCATACGAAGATATTTTCTCGTGTGCTATCAAGACAGAAAAGGAATTCTCTAAGTCTTATGAGAATAAAGTAAAGTAAGAGAAGAAGAGAACGGTGGAACAAGAGACAGATAAAGGGAAAAAGGAAAAGAAGGATTTTCCATTATTTGATAATTGTGGGAAGAATCACCCTGGTACTTGCCTAAAAGGAATGGGAGTTTGTTATAAATGTGGAGAAAAGGGTCACCAGGCTCGTGATTGCAAGGGAAAGAAAGAGGCTGTCAAAGTTGAATGCTACAATTGTAGGGAAACAGGGAATTATGCAAATGAATGTCCTAAGCGTCAAGGAAACTTACCTCAGAAAAGGCTAAGGGATCAAGGCCAATCTTATGCTGTGACTACAGTTGAAGCGGAATAATTAATGTATTGGTGCTTTTGGACTCAAGGATTATATTCTGGTTATAAGAATAATGTGATATATATATATATGGATTGTACTGCAGTACTTGTTGATTTCAGTAAGGTTTTAATATGATTAAGGTAATCATATTTTTAGTATGTGACAATAAGAGAAACTTTTCTTTGTTTGGGGAATCTGATGTTACAATTGATTTTGGAATTTAGAGACCTTTTAGAGAAAATCTAGACGGAGGTATTTTGGATAACTATTAAGGTTGGAATGGATTAAGTTGAACCATGGATAGTATTGTTTAAGGTTAAAGAATTTCTGAATATTATTTTTGGAATATTATGATACTATAGTTTTAGGAAAAGGACAACCTGCAGGGTGGGGCATAACCCATCGCGTCGGACAAAGCTGCAGGAATCGAACCCACAACCATAGTGAGACAAGCCTTTATTTCCTACCACTATCCTAAAGGAAGTCCCTGGTTATTACAAAATAGTTTTACTAATCTAAATGGTATGTGTTAACATTTGGAACCTTATACAATTAGGATAAATAGAATATTTTTGAGTTCCGTTACCATTTGGAGTAAAAGTTGGGTTTGTGGTAAAAATTTATTAACGAATGAAAGTACACATAACAAGTATGTATATTCCCTTACGTTCTTAGTAAATCTCATAAATAAATTCCTCAACATTATAAAAGGTAACTTAAAACAAAAATGTTGTCGGTTAACTTTTCCAACTGGGGATTCAATAACCGTTTAACCAATCACAAGTTTGTGATTTTCCTGTGGTTAAACTTTCTCCTAATCCTGTTTTCTATAACTCTCCATCAGACCTTGATGGTTTGTTTCTCCTCCATATCCATATTTTCAAAGAATCCTATAATGGGCTATATAGGGTGACCTTTGTACTTATCCTGCTTTCTTTTAATGTTATATATTTATTAACCTTATTTCCGATGTGGGTTTTCCTCAAAGGTATTTTCTCTTTTCAACCTTTTATTTTCAAAGAAAAATTTCAAATTGTGAGGACGCAATTTATTGAAGGAGGGGAGAATGTAACACCCCATGCTTCCACGTTACGCTTCTCATTCAATAATGCAATAGCTTGCATTGTATGCAACTTCGAGTTCTAAAACACCGCGACTAATCAAAGTAGCCGTTATGAATAGTAATAACCAATTTTTAAAATTATAGAAATTTTATATTTCAAAATGGACTTCATTTTTGGATTCGGAATATCGAAATTAGCCTATGTTGAATTTTTGGTATTTTTCTGAGAACTTCTAATTTTTTATGAATAGTGAAAAATACTTTAAAACAACTTTTTTAATCAAAATAATTTATTTTGATAAATTATACTATTTAGTGGTTTTAAGGTATAATTAGAATATATTTTTACCATTTTATCCAATGGTGGTAATTAGAATTAATTTAACATTGAAAATGGACATAAACAATTGTCAATCTTTTGATATAAATTGTTTCTTAAAAACACGCTATTTGTCGTAACAGCGGGAATTAATTATAAAATTAATTAATGCAACTTATATGTTTGGAATTTTGTAAAATAGACATCATTTTTGAATTCGGAATATCAATTATAGCTTAGGGTGAAATTTTGGCCTTGTTCTGAAAAACTTCAATTTTTGATGAATAGTGAAACCGCTAAGTGGTAGTTAAATAACTGATTTCTCGTTTAAATGAAATATTACCACTTTTGTGATTTGATTTTCAAAAATCCAACATACATGGTTGTCATTAAGAAGTAAAATGTGGTTCAATGAGATTAAAATAATTTTTTGGTGAATAGTAACTTTTAAGTTCTTAATCGCGATTAGAGGTAATTAGTGTAGTTTAAGGTACAAATAATGTTTTAATAATATGAGATGAGCATGACACTTGTCCTACTCCTATTGGATGAGTCATGGACGACCAAGACAACCCATGGGTCAACTTGGGGACCCCATGGAGACACTTTAGTTGGAAAATGACATTAATATATATTTAATTAATGTTAAAATTAAATTGACACAAACATGAGTTATTTTACTAAAACAGTATTTAAGTGGGGTTACACAAGTCCAAATTTTGACTATAAATATTCATTAGAAAGCTAAAAAGATTTCCTACATCATAGTAATTTTTTTATAATTTTTAGACATTAAATAAATTAAATTATTTATGACATCATTATGATGCAGCGATGACCTCATTATTTAACGATTTAAATAAAATGAGAAGATAATGCAAAATCCAAGGCTTACACTTGTCCAAAGCCTATTGGATGAAGAGATTGAGAAACCTTATCACCTTATACTAGAATTATATAAGTTTGGGACCTTTAGAATCCGAAAATCATTTTGAAATAATGTAACATTTCAATCTTTCTAAAAGTTCCACTCCTCTCCACTTATAAAAGGCCCCCACCTCTCCCACCACATTTACACTTTCAAGCAATTTGGATCGGCCAACCTCTGCCCAAATACTCTCCCAACTTTCCCCTCTTACTCCTAGAAGCCTCACTTTGGGCAGAACTCTTCCCAAGGAAGCATTTGACTCAAATCAAAAAGAGATACCCGATTTTGAAGTAATGTCTTCTCTAATGTTGTTTTGTTTTATTTTTCTTCTCCAACCCCCTAAACTCTTTTTATTAATTTCTTTTGTAACAAAAACAGTATCCTAAATATACTATGATGTTGTTATAAGAAGGATTCGAGCTACACTTACACACACCTACATCTAATGGTTAAAGAACCTACGGTTTCTGTGGATGGCGAATTTCTGCCTCACGAAACGATGATTGTTCAACACTCATATAACACCTTCAAAGGTGGACATTAAGATGTCACTATTTTTATATATGATATATAATATGTTTATTTTTTACTTATTATCTGTATTTCTCATTTATGTCATACTTTATGATTTCCATTATGGGTAAAACGCGATACTTTCATTTTAGGAAGTGTGGACTACCGCCCCCTCAAAGTGATTTGAATCGTTAATGCCATATGTGGGATGTATAAATGATGGAGTAAATGGTATTATACACTATATTATACTGGAATTATATAATACATTTATATCATTATGATTTAGTTCCATTAAATATGAAATTGAAATGAAAGTAGCGTTCATGCGTACGTACGGCTTACCGTCTCCATGAACGGTGCATTTCATTTCTTACCTCTAAATGTTACGTAATATTATAAATGAATGTATATACTGGATATATAAGATATATATGACATATAAATCATGAATATAATTCTGGATATAATCGATATTCTACCACATGAACAACTTGTAATTATAAGAAGTTTATTGTTGACTCAAGTACCAAAGATCGACAAAACGACCGTTATTAACTTAAATAATTACATAATGTTCATAACATTGTAATAAGTGATATAAAAAGGATAATGAAATTGAAAATGGTTCTTAATAAGGTAGATATTAACTCTAGTTTATTATTCAGGAGGTTAAAGAACGGTTGAGTCAAGTCGGACACAAGGTAAGGGAACTTCTTAACCCAATTCCCATTCTTTGGGTTAATCTCCTACTTTCAAATTATGTCATGATATTATTATGTCTTATTTTGTATTTTTACTTTCTTTATGTGTACCTATAGTGAATACACATAATATATTTATTTTATTTTAAAAATGATCTTTTTAAGGACTTCGTCTCAATCTCCTTTCATTGAGGCATATTTGGCTTTATACACAACTTTCTTTTATATGGTGTATAAACCCCTTTGACTTTTATGTTTATTCAAAAGGAATCTTTTTTATACGAATCGTTTTACTAAACGACAAAAAGGGAATGTTTTTCTTTCCGTAATTATGCGGCGACAACGAATTCTTCGCCGCCGTGACCATTATTTGAGTTTCGGCTTCCTCTACAAGCCATCATTTTTTTTAATGAAAAATAAATACAAAGTTTTAACTTTCTTTTATTTTGGTATTGAAATTTGTTTTGAAATCATTTTTATTATATCAATGTGTTGTATTGATATCTTGTGATTGAAATGTGGAAATGTTATGTTTCCTTTATGCATGTTTTATGTGATACGATTATGTTATGGTTTATGATATGTTTAAACCTATTCATATGAGGAATGTATTGGACTTAATAAGTGACGGGTGGAGCCCGCTATAGATCCTCGATGCATCGGTAGGTCTCATGAGACAACTAGACGTGGAATTGGCCGAGGCCCTTTCCCAATTTGATTTATGGTTTTGGCCGAGGCCTTAATCATTTTAGACGTCTTGGCTGAGGCCTTGACAAAATGTTTCAGAATGTCTGGCATTATACATTCCCTCATTATGAAAGTGGTTATTGATATTTCATGTGATTATTCGACCAGTAGAATATCCATGTGAAGAAGTGAATGGCATTATCTCATTTTACTTTTGCCATGTTATGTTGAAGTTCAAGTTTAAAAGGCTTTTGTTTTAGTTATACATTGCCTTAAATGTTAATATTTATTTATGAAAGCTTCCGCTATATTGTTAACCTTACTGAGAATCCGAGCTCACCCCTTTCAATGTTTTAATATTTTCCAGGATGTGAAGAAGTATTTTATGAATGACCTGCAGGGATAGTCCGAAGAGGATAGAAGTGTGGACTATGGAGACTATGTTATTATAGTTTTTCACTTTGTGATGTAATGTAACATTTATAAATGTATCTAGTGTTTTCAAGGCTACTAAACTAATTGGTCTTTCGAGACTTGATCTTTTGTGATCATGCCAATGTTACGAAGTAATGCACCGGCTCTGGGTAGCTGGGGTCAGTGCGTTACAGGAAGTTTCACATTATTTTCTCCCATTTACCTGATAAAATATCCTCCCCAAACTTGGATCCATTTATGTAGGTTCCGGGCGCAGCGGAAGCGCGTTAGTGGGTTTGCCCAACTTTAATTTTAACGTTAAACAACGTTCAATCCGAGATCCGTCATGATATAAAACGCTGAATCTTCAGAATAGAATGAAGAACGAAAAGAAAATAAGATTCCTGGAACCCTTGAGGAGGATCATCATATGTTGATTATAATTAATTTAATTAATGCATAAGAATTACCTCGTTGGAATTCTTTCATCGTTGATGTGTCCGGTCATGATTCGGTGATCCGTCGTTGTGTCATAGAATCCAAGTGTAGGATTCCTCTAGCGGTGATCCACACGTGTGTCACGTATCTCCGGACGTTGCCGAAGGGATCTCCGAGTGCTTGTGCGGAAGAACCATCGCTTGCGATATCCGTCTTTGACCGCCTTGATCTGGTGGAGGATCTTGCTCTCGTAACTTGAGGGCGTTCTTGGTGGAATGTGAATTCTCTCTTGGCTTGAGAGTATTTCCAAATCCGTTGTGCACAAACAATGGCTCTTCAGAATGTTGGGGTTGTGAGGATATTTATAATCATGTTTGAGGTTAATAGAGTTATGAAAATAAATAAACGCATTACGCGTTTTATTTATTTCATTAACTCTTTTTGAAAAACCTCCCCATGTCGAATTATTAATTCCTTGACATGCACCCACTCTGATTATAATAAATATCATTTAATAAAATAATATTAAATCATCAAAATCCCAAATGGAAAAACTACACAGCGTGTAATAATTAATACACGACTTGTACTTATTTTCCATAAAACTACACGGCGTGTATATTTAATATACACAGTGTGTACTTTTATTTTCCATTTTTCTCCACCACATTTATTAGACCTTGAGTAATGACTATTTATTTCTTAAATAAATTTAACTGCATTACTCACTAATAAATATATTATTTTGTCCACAATATATTCTCTCTAATAACTAGTGTCAAAATAAATGCGATCAGACATCCTTAAATAATTATTAAACCACAGTCGGGAATAATATTTATTTAACTTGTTAAATTGATATTTAACTGAGATACATGGACACACTTAGTGTGTGACCCTCTAGGCCTCTTTCTCAATGGCATTAGGTTGAGCCTGCCTAAAGTCCAAGGTTAGCGTCTAGCAACACACCAAGGCACCCATAGAGAAAGAAGTTAACGCCACAATGACGTGTCGCCTCCAACGAACGCTTACCGTGTAATATAATCCCTTTGTCTCGATATCTCCAATCAAGCGGGTTGCATGCTAGTGCCATCAACCCATGTGCTTGATTATTCTTTCTTTGACTTCCCGGAATTGAACTTTCCCATACCTTACCACGGACATGGATTTATTTAGGCTAAATCAATTCCATCAAAGAGCCTGAGATATCTACTTTCGTTATGGAACAGAAGGGACAAATCCTTTCTCGCATTATCTATTAATGCGGTATTACTCGTGACGCACCCAACATATCCTACCTCACTGCGAACAGTGTGTCGTCACAGTTTTTGTCAATAAATCTAAGTGCGTGAGTTGTAATACCCATTAATAATAATCTTAAAGTCTAAGGATCAATACACGCCTCCGTAGATAGGAACATCCAATGACACTATGAAATGTGGATTTCCTACTGGCGGGTCTCGTTCTCATAATATCCTCCTGGATATTACCAAGGGCGCACACCATGAGAAGGTGCCTCAAAGTTTTATGAGTCCTCACCCCTAATGACCTGTATTATTTGTGTCCCTCAAATAATATCATCTGGACATAGAACATACATTCAAGAATAGTGTTATGGCACTTTCGGGTTCTCATCATAGCAGGGATCCGCTACGACCCTTTAATGCAATAGCTGTCCTTAGGACATTATCACATGACATGTCACACAGAAGAACAATCAAGATGTGATAAGGCTTTTATTTAATGAATAAAGTAAAAAGTAGTTGGTTCTAGACCACCAACTCCAATAGACTCCCAGTTGGACTAGAGCCAACTGCTAACAACCTTTAACCCGCTAGCTCTCACATGATATTCATTCTTCTGATGAGATAGGCCTTTAGTCATGGGGTCCGCCACGTTCTCTTCCGTGGACACTCTGCTCACTGCAACTTCACCTCTTTGATAGAAATCCCTCAAGAGGTGATACTTCCAGAGTATGCGCTTTGTCCGTTGATGTGACCTTGGTTCTTTTGCAAGAGCCACCGCTGCAGTATTATCACAATACAATGTAATGGGATCTTTACTTCTAGGCACCACATCAAGCTCCTAGACAAAGTTCCGAATCCAAACGGCTTCTTTGGCTGCATCAGAAGCCGCTATATACTCGGACTCTGCTATAGAATCGGTGACAACTGGATGCTTGGAACTCTTCCAGCTCACAGCTCCTCCATTGAGACAGAAAACATATCCAGATTGTGACTTCAGATCATTCTGATCTGTTTGAAAACCAGCATCAGCATACCCTCTGATGACAAGCTTCTCGTCTCCTCCATACACCAGGAACATATCCTTAGTTCTTCTCAGATACTTAAGGATAATATTAACAGCAGTCCAATGTTGTTCTCCTAGATCTGCTTGATATCTGCCTACCATGCTCAGTTCATAGGCAACATCAAGCCTGGTACATAACATGGCATACATGATGGATCCTATAGCCGAAGCGTATGAGATCTTGCTCATCCTATCTTTCTCCTGTTGTGTCTGGGGACAGATTTTCATAGAAATATGTAAGCCATGTGACACTGGAACCAATCCCCTCTTGGATTTTTCCATACTAAATCTCTTTAGTATCTGGTCAATGTATGTACCCTGACTTAGTCCAAGCAGCCTCTTGTATCTATCACGAATGATCTTGATCCCTATAATGTAGGCTGCTTCTCCTAAGTCCTTCATGGAGAAACACTTGTTCAACCAGTCCTTAACTAACTGTAAGGCTGGTACGTCGTTTCCAATAAGTAATATGTCATCAACATATACCACTAGGATGACGACCGCATTCGCATTAAACTGCTTATAAACACATGGATCAC
The DNA here is from genome assembly GCA_963277665.1 of Viscum album. NCBI lineage: Eukaryota > Viridiplantae > Streptophyta > Magnoliopsida > Santalales > Viscaceae > Viscum > Viscum album. Next base: position 162,550,093 of record OY728165.1, on the reverse strand, counting down.
ATTCATTCTTAATGAAACCAAATTCCTTTATGGATTCATCAAATCAAATGTTCCATGACCTGGATGCTTGCTTTAATCCAGAAATGGATTTCTGCAACTTTCAAACCCGTTTGGCTTCACCTGGTGTCACAAACCCTTCTGGTTGTGTCATATAGACATCTTCCTGAAGGTTCCCATTAAGGAATGCTGTTTTGACATCCATCTGCCAAATCTCGTAGTCATGGTAAGCTGCTATGGAAAGTATGATTCTTATGGATTTAAACATGGAAACTGGCGAGAAGGTTTCATCATAGTCAATTTCTTGATGCTGTCTGAATCCTTTGGCCACTAGCCTTGCTTTATAGGTGCTAACTTGACCTTCCATGTCCAGCTTTCTTTTGAATACCCATTTGCATCCAACAGGCTTTACATCAACTGGCTCATCGACCAGAACCCAAACTTGGTTCTGATACATGGAATCCATCTCATAATTCATAGCTTCTGGCCATCTTGCAACTTCTGAGCTTTCTACTACTTCCTTGTAGGAGAGAGGTTCATCATTGTCCAACAATAATGATTCACCATCCTCGGTGACTAGGAAACCAAATCTCTCTGGTTCCCTTACCTCTCTTGAGCTCCTACACAGTACTTGTGTTTCTGGAACCTCTTCCACGGGGACCTGTGTAACTTGTTCCTATACCAACTCCTGTGTATCTTGAGCATCAACTTCGTCGAAGTAAATCTTGCTCCCACTATCATTATTGAGGATGTGATCCCTCTCAAGAAATACGGATTGTCTGGCGACAGTCACTTTCTTATCTTGGGGGTTATATAGGTAATATCCTTTTGTTTCCTTGGGATATCCTATAAAGACACACTTCGTGCCCTGGGGTGCTAGTTTGTTGCCTGAGAAGGCCCTAACAAACACCTCACATCCCCATACACGTGTGTGTGACAAAGTGGGTTTCCTTCCATTCCATAACTCGGATGGAATTCCATTTTCCGCCTTAGTTGGTACTTGGTTTAATGTATATGCTGCAGTTTGTAATGCATATCCCCAAAAGGATAATGGAAGATCCGCATGACTCATCATCGACCTCACCATGTCCAACAAGGTGCGGTTCCTCCTTTCAGTAACACCATTCCACTGTGGTGTATAAGGAGGAGTGAGCTGAGATAGAATCCCATACTCCCATAGAAGATCAATAAACTCTTGGTTCAGATATTCTCCACCTCGATCCGATCGAAGCTTCTTTATCTTCTTACCAAGTTGATTCTATACTTCATTCTTGAATTCCTTAAATTTATCTAAGGACTCTGACTTATACCTCATTAAGTAGACATATCCATATCTACTCAAATCATCAGTAAAAGTAATAAAGTAAGAATATCCACCTCTAGCTTCTACTGGAAATGGTCCACACACATCTGTGTGTACCAATCCTAGAATCTATGTGGCCCTTTCACCTTGTCCACCAAAAGGAGGCTTGGTCATTTTTCCTTGTAAACAAGCGTGACATCTATCAAGTGGTTTTAGCTTAGTAGAGTCTAAATAGCCATCTTGGCAGAGCTTTGTCAAGCGCTTCTCGTTCACATGACCAAGGCGGTGATGCCGTAACTGGGTGATGTATGAGTCATGTGAGTTTGTTTCATTATCGATTGCCAACACTTGGTTGTCGTAATTTAATACATACAAACCATTATTGAAATGTTCCATACCATAACATACGTTGTTCTTATAAAGGAGACAACCCTTATTTCCAAACTTGAAAATAAATCCATCCATATCCAAACAAGATACAGAAATTATGTTCTTGGTAACACTAGGCACAAAATAATAGTTTTTTAAAACCATAATCATGCCAGTTGGCAATGAGAGATGATAGTCGCCAATAGCCAACACAGCCAGCCTTGCGCCATTGGCAGCTCGAAGATCCACCTCTCCTCTGGCGATCTTTCTAAATCTACTTGGTTCCTGCATTTGAATACAGATGTGAGCCCCACAAGCTGTATCTAATACCCAATGTGTAGAAATAGAAAGATTTCACTCGATAACGAACACACCTTTAGCGTCCCCACACTTCTGGGTGCAATTCCTCTTCCAATGGCCCTGCTTGCCACATGCAAAACACACTGTCTCCCGTTCCTTACCCTGCCTCTAGATCTTCCCCTTCTTGGAGGGACGTTGCTCGGGGGCTTCAGACCGTTTATAAGTCTTTTTCCCCTTTTCCTTGTCCTTCCTTTTCTTTCTCACCATAAGGACCGCGGGTTTGTCACGCCCAATGTCCTTATCTACCTGGAGAATCAATGTCAGAAGCTCCGATAGACTCTTCTCATTTCTTCTCATGTTATAGTTAACAATGAAGCTAGATAAGGTCTTGGGTGGTGATGATAGGATGAGATCTGTACGCAACTCATCCGGGAATTTAATCCCTAAGATATCCAAGAGTTCAATGTAGCCAATAAGCTTGACTACATGAGGCCCAGCTGGCGCAGACTCTCCAAGCTTCGTGGTAAACAAAGCATTGGAGATCTCATACCTCTCCTGTCTCACCTTCTCTTGGTAGAGATCTTTAAGGTGAGACATCATGCTATACGCATCCATGTTTTCATGTTGCTTCAAGAGCTCATTAGACATGGCCGATAGCATGAAACACTGGACATCTGTGGCATCATCCATGTGTTTCATATAGAGAGACAATTACTCATCACTAGCCTCTTTCCCAGGCGCAACTGGAATATGCTCTTCCAACACATATAATTTCCTTTTGTGGCGAAGGACGACGCGTAAACGCCTCTGCCACTCTTGGAAATTGGTTCCGGTGAGAATTTTTTCCTTCTCGAGTATGGTGTGCAATGATATGTTTGATGTTATTTTCTTGTCGTTTCTACAAATTAAGATGAGAAAATTTTTAGTACTTTATTATAAAATTGAGACAAATAAATTAATACTTATTAGTCTCCCACTATTTTATCGAAATCCAATAGCCCTCACCATTGACTTCAGAATATTCTGTTGCGTGAATATTCTAGTGGCAAGGATCCATATTGCCCTTCGCATTACCCCAACTAGGGTTGGTCAAGCAACTGGAAGGGTTTCAGGTAGGAATTCCAAATTCCAACTGCATTAACTCGCAGTTCCTTGATCCACTGAGTGGACTCTCCAATCCTGAAATCCTTTTTTTGGATTTCCTCAACCTTTGCCTCTTGGTCACACCAATTCCTGCTGTGGCAGTCAACCCTTGATGCGAACCAAGTCAAGTCAACCCAAAACCTTAAATTAGAATTCCCCGATAATTGAAAGCACCCCAACTAGGGTTGATCAAGCACTTTGAACTATGGTTCGATTCTAACCAAGATTATGGAAGGCTATGCTGACTTAATATTTATCTTGAGGGATTTTATCCTTATACGTAAATTGACATTTTATTATCTTTGATTACATGATTGTTAATATTAAGTGGTATATACTTTAGTGATTAACCATGTCTAAGATAATATTTACGTATAATCCAATTTTATTTTAGTTCCATCTTGCATACTCATTTAATTCCTTAATTGTGTGATCGTGACAACACACCCACAATAAATAAACCATGCAACTGATAGAAATAAAATAAATGGTATGATCATGAGATTTTCTATTGGTTAGTTTATCTAGCGGTTGATAAACTAACCCAAGACCTAGGGGAGAAACACCTTCAACCTTTTGGGTTCGTGTCTACAACTTTCCACCTGTCCACCTTTGTATATCCATGGATTGGTTTCACCTTGGCTCCTGACTTGAGCCACCTCCACTAGCTTGGGAGCTCCATCCATTACATATGCATTTGTCTCACACGTAGGTTAGAGGTACAAAGGGGTTTTTACATAAAATAATCCTTGGGCGCGTAGGCCCTACATATTAATGAGGAGATGGCTCGCAGGCCAACAAATTTAATTTAAATAAATAAATTAAAAGAAACCATTCTCATACAAAGGTCTCGGTCTAGCTCATGATCATCCATACATGCAACGATATTTACGCATAAATAAAACTAGCATTCAATTCTTTAATCGTTATTTTTTAAGATAAATCATGCTCGAATCAATTAATTATCTTTAATTAATCAATCCTTTTATCTTAAATCAATTTTCTGAATTTCCTTGAGATTCTCATCCATCATAATTTTAAACAAATAAATTCATTTAAAATTATCCTTGTACGTAACTTGTACCTTGGAGGAAACCCGGTGAATTCCCATTTATTACGCAGATGTTAAATTAAACACAGATATATAAAACACCTATCACGTGTTGTGCCTCAGCTTTACGCCTGCACCATGGTACACGTCTCAAGGGTTTGTATAATATAATAATAAATTTTAACAAATCTGTGTAATTTGGGTGAGTACACGGCGTGTAGTTCTGACTACATGGCGTGTACTTTTCTTCACCGTCCATCCGAAGTACACGCCCGGGGATAAGGCGTGTTAATGTAATTTGAAAATTTTCGGAGTACACGGCGTGTACAGTGGGACACACGCCGTGTAGTTTCCGCATTAAACGGTTTCCAGCCGGGCATGCCGTGTACGTAGTACATGACCCAACCCTAACCCGAAGGGAATACATGTCGTGTTCATTGGACCACACGGCGTGTATTCCGGAAACTGTGTGCCACCTGTTTCTGTTCAACACATGGGGTCTTAAATTCTTAGAAAGAATCCAATACACGGCCTGATTTGGTGGATCAGTCAATGCATTGAACCTAGACTACACGGCATGTACTTCCGAATACACAGCGTGTATTCTGGTGTTATACGGCCAGAAACGTTTGGCTCCTCTGGATGAGTTCCTCTATTTTATTTTAATCAAAATTAAAAGAAAAATCTGTTTCTGTGAGGTGAATGAGAAACGAGGGAGGAAGAACAGATCTCGAGATTCAGATTTTCAGAACGATTAAACATGAATTGAAATAACTAAATTATTAAATGTGTAAATCACCAAAAAAAACTAAATAATTATAACCAACGATATGACTTCTCTGATACCACTTGTAGGATCCAGGCGCAGCAGAAGCACGTTAGTGGGTTTGCCCAACTTTAATTTTAATGTTAAACAACGTTCAATCCGAGATCTGTCACGATATAAAACGCCGAATCTTCAGAATAGAACGAAGAATGAAAATAAAAGAAGAGTCCCGGAACCCTTGAGGGGGATCATCATATGTTGATTATAATTAATTTAATTAATGCATAAGAATTACCTCGTTAGAATTCATTCTTCGTTGATGTGTCCGGTCACGATTCGGTGATCCGTCATTGCGACGTAGAATCCAAGTGTAGGATTCCTCTAGCGGTGATCCACACGTGTGTCACGTATCTCCGGACGTCGCCGAAGGGATCTCCGAGTGATATCACGGAAGAACCTTCGCTTGTGATATCCACCTTTGACCGCCTTGATCCGGTGGAGGATCTTGCTCTCGTAACTTGAGGGCGTTCTTGGTGGAAAGAGAATTCTCTCTTGGCTTGAGAGTATTTCCAAATCCGTTGTGCACAACCAATGGCTCTTCAAAATGTTGGGGTTGTGGGGATATTTATAATCATGTTTGAGGTTAATAGAGTTATGACAATAAATAAACGCGTTACGCGTTTTATTTATTTCATTAAATCTTATTGAACCCCCCCCCATGTCGAATTATTAATTCCTTGACATGCGCCCTCGCTGATTATAATAAATATCATTTAATAAAATAATATTAAATCCTCAAAATCCCAACTGGAAAAACTACACAGCGTGTAATAATTAATACATGGCATGTACTTGTTTTCCATAAAACTACACGGCGTGTATATTTAATATACACAGTGTGTACTTTTATTTTCCATTTTTCTCCACCACATTTATTAGACCTTGAGTAATGACTATTTATTTCTTAAATAAATTTAACTGCATTACTCGCTAATAAATATATTATTTCATCCACAATATATTCTCTTGAATAACTAGTGTCAAAATAAATGCGATCAGACATCCTTAAATAATTATTAAACCACATTCGGGAATAATATTTATTTAACTTGTTAAATTAATATTTAACTGAGATACATGGACACACTTAGTTTGTGACCCTCTAGGCCTCTTTCTCAGTAGCACTAGGCTGAGCCTTCCTAAAGTCCAAGTTTAGCATCTAGAAACACGCCATGTCACCCATAGAGAAATAAGTTAATGCCGCAATGACGTGTCACCTCCAATGAATGCTTACCGTGTAATATAATCCCTTTGTCTCGATATCTCCAATCAAGCGGGTTTCATGCTAGTGCCATCAACCCATGTGCTTGATTATTCTTTCTTTGACTTCCCAGAATTGAACTTTCCCATACCTCACCATGGCCATGGATTTATTTAGGCTATATCAATTCCATCAAAGAGCCTGAGATATCTACTTCCGTTATGGAACAAAAGGGACAAATCCTTTCTCGCATTATCTATTAATGCGGTATTACTCGTGACACACCCAACGTATCCTACCTCGTTGCGAACAGTGTGTCGTCACTGTTTTCGTCAATACATCTAAGTGCACGAGTTGTAATACCCATTAATAATAATCTTAATTTCTAAGGATAAATACACACATCCGTAGATAGGAACATCCAATGACACTATGAAATGTGGATTTCCTACTGGCGGGTCTCGTTCTCATAATATCCTCCTGGATATTACCAAGGGCGCACACCATGAGAAGGTGCCTCAAAGTTTTATGAGTCCCCACCCCTAATGACCTGTATTATTTATGTCCCTCAAATAATATCATCCGGCCATAGAACATACATTCAAGAATAGTGTTATGGAACTTTCGGGTTCTCATCATAGCAGGGATCCGCTACAACCCTTTAATGCAACAGCTGTCCTTAGGACATTATCACATGACATGTCACGCAGAAGAAAAATCAAGATGTGATAAGGCTTTTATTTAATGAATAAAGTACAAAGTAGTTGGTTCTAGACCACCAACTCCAACAATTTATCTCTTCTTCTTATTGTGATAAGTTATACCACTACATCACACCGAACTCCACTTTGACTTTTATAGAACTCTGTATAGTTTCCCATAGCTATAATAGTCCCGGTTGACTAGATTCATCCACAAATGTGGTATTAGTCCCCCAAAAAATCCCTCAACCATCCCATTAGGATTCATGACAAAGATTTATTTATAATAGGAAAGTCTTGTGAAGTTCATTTAATAGATTCCAACTGATTCATTCTTCTTCTCCATGAGCTCAACGAATTACTTCTCTAATTTTGTTCTCATCGAACAAGGGAAATAATTACTGTTTAAGATCCCTCTAAATTCTTCCCACTAAATAGCTTCATTATCACATCATAGAATCATGTTTTTAATCAGTTCCCACCACTGACCATCTTCTCCCTCTAAGCAGTAAACAACTAGGGTGGCTTTCTCTTTTTCAGAATAACAAACTTCAAAAAGATATTTTGTATTGAGCTTATCCACAGTTCAACAGTCAATGGGTTGGTAGACCCATGGAAATGTGTTGGTCATTGAGTCATAAAAGACTCAATGAAATTTTCCCCCTTAATGCTGAAATTTGTCTCCCTTCTTGATTCAAGTTTTTCACCATAACATGAGTTAGTTGGTTCATAATTCTCATGAAATTTTCCATTCTGAATTCCATTGTAGGGTCATCAGTGTATGGTCTGATGTGGTCTCCATTTGAACGGTTCCTACTATCTCCCACTATTTTATTAAAGAATAAAACCTCAGTGAGAATCTTATATCATTTACAAATATTTTAACTATAAACGACTTTTATGCCTTAAAACTTCATCCTTAAACATATTATTCTTTAACAAAAATTACATTTCTCTATAAATACATCATAATGGTTAGTAAAAATCTTGTGATTAACCAAACATATCCCCTAGGAGTGTCAAACCAAGAGTGCAGAAAAGATCATTTTCTTGCACCAGTTTCTAGAGGAGTCTAGCTCAAAGTGGTGTTTTTGGGTTTCATCCCCAGATACATCTGTTTCAGAGCCACATCCACTTTTTCATATCCAGATAGGTATTTTTTGGTCCAAAACCACTTACTTAATATTTCACTAAAATAATATAATGTTTCCTATATTTCAACTTTTCCTTGTGGTTATTCTTAAATTTTTAGAACTTAATTTCCACAAATAACTAGACCTCCCTTTGATACCGACTATGCCATCCCACCTTTTTATTATATAACTTTTCTATACATTTTACAAATAAAGGATCTCTAAAGTCTGGTGTCTAGGAAATAAGGTATATAATAAATATATATATATATGATTATTTTAATCCACTTGAAAGGATTCTTGGAATGTTCATCCTAATTTGAATTATTGAATCTCATAACCAGTGGACATACATTAAAGGAAAGGTTGGGCATAAGTCCCATTAAGGGAAAACAAAAAATAAAATTTACATGTGAGCTTGAGATAATTCAATAAGAACATGATGAAATATCCTAAATTCATGAGAAAGAGGTGTATCATGATAATAAGAAATTAAAAAATATCGTGAAGATTTGAATGTATCATTTAATTTAGACATTCATAAGCATATCACTAAGGTCCATCTCCAAGGTTTCATAAAATTTACCAAGGTTATTCACCAAGGTATCTTAAATATTAACATCTCCATAGATTAATTTCATTACACAATGAATTGGAGATTTATCAGTGTACACCCACAAAATGAATTTATTTTCATGTGATCCAAAAATATCATTATAAAAAATTTCATAAATAACTGATTCATAATAAAATAAATGGATTTCATTTCAATATCATTATGTTTTAAAAAGTGATTTAAAAAATTTAGATTTGTCATTTTAATTCCACAGAAAAAGAAAATGGGTTTAATGAATGTCAATCATAGGATTAAAATATATCATTTTAAAATCCAGGTGAATATCCATGGAAAATGTTGAGGTTTTTGATATTCATAAAAGAAAATAAAATAATTTCATGATAAAAACAGAGAAATTTTGAGAAGTAAATATGGCTGCATAACGGGTATGAAATATGGATTTTGAAAACATTAAAAATAGAGAGAAAAATGGTCTCAAATTAATAAGATAATCATTATAATGTATAGGGATATAAAAAAATTTATATAATAATATTATATAGAAATTTTAAATACATATATATAACCTATAAAAGATAACATGAAAGGAAAAATGAAGTTGAGAATCCTTTTACCTTGAAGATTAACTCCTAAAACTCAAGGATCGAGAACTTAGGGGGATTGAGAACCCTTTGGGAGGACTAATTATGAGGTAACACAATCATATCATCGAGGATAATTAATTTTGAATAAAATAAAATGAAGGAATAGCTGGGTTTTATATTAAAAGAGTGGGAGATTTTTATTAATATCTAAAGACACATCATCAGTGGTATTTGAAAAACCATGGGCTTTCCCATGGAATTTGATCATGGTTTTGGTCACTTGGGACACCTAATATCATATTTAAATCTATATGAGTCAACATTTATTTTAAAATTTCAACATTATTATATCATTAAATACATTTGAAACAAAAAACTATATTTCTACTATTAATCAAAAAACAAAACATTTTATAAAAATATTTTAAATTCACCCTAACCTAATATCCATGTTCTGAATTAAAAAATGAACTCCATTTAATAAAAAACATTTTATAAAGATGAGAAATTTTATTCTTATGAAAAATCTCTATTTACTCTAAAAATAATAATACTTAATTAATAATTTCTAAAATAGTTATTTTCTTATACTATTATATCACATTACCATTCAAGATCCCTAAATTATATTTATACTTTCTTAGGTGTGTTTATTATTCCATTAGTCGTATTACTATTTGTAAGGGAAATATTACTAACCAAAATTACTAATCATCAAAAATTAAGTTGATTTTACTAGACTTAAAATTTATTACTAGTCACAACTGTGTTTGTCCATTTTTTGAAAATTATTTCATAGTATCAATTATTTAAAGTATACAAAAATATTTTCAAATCATTTTTTTCAATAATCAACAATTATATTAAACATCTTATAAAAATACTAAATATTCTTCCAAGATTAATTTTGTTGTTTGAAATTACAAAAAGTTCTTTATTTTAATATTATAATAATTTTATTTGTACAAATGGATTACACAAAGGAATTAAGGCATCATTACATATCTCCTTATAACACCTGCATATGACCTAAGAGTAATTTGTGCAATAATGATAGAATCTTGGGGAAGCTTAGAAAATATTTCATGAGTGGTGATTTCTATCAACTTGAACTTATCCCATTGGCAATTTTGTTCAAGCATAACATGTTTAATCTTAACTTGGGCTTAGTCCAAAGCAAAGCCAAGTGAGGATACCTCTTTCCCAAGCTCTGACAAATGGGCTTCGTATGATGTGATTCTATTAGTTGAGTCCATCAACTCATATTTCTGAATTAATTTTACATTTTCATTTCTATTTATAAACAATAATTATAATGTTAAAATTATTGTGGTTTCCAATGGTCATATTAACCAATAGTCCTTTAATAATAATAACCCTATGGTTATATTTCAATTATTCTTATATAGTTTTATTGATTAATACATAGTAAAACAAACATTTTCATGAAGAAAAATTTTATTCCAAATATTGGGTTATTACAATTTATGCATAAATCCATCCAAGGAAGTCCTTTGGTGAAAACTAAAAGGATTTACCCAAAAAATAGGTAACATCTCTTCTCAACATCTTTAATTTTATTTCAATTCCCCCCACCCCCACCATAAAATATCTGTATTTTATGCTTATATAATAATCCTAGTATCCTAAATATACTAATATGTTATTATATTAATGGTTATACATAAACTTACACACACTACCATCTAATGGGTAACTAATTTACCATTTATGCATACGATAAACTACGAACTCACGAAATGATGATTGTTCATTCTTACCTTACCACCTCTCATGGTGGGAATTATTGTGGACACTATATTTATAAGTGATGTATATTATATTTATAATTTTTTATGTGTATTTAATTTTTTTTATAGAACATACCTTTATTTTTTCCATTTTTTGTAAATACAATAACATCATTTATGGAAGTGTGGACTACCTCATCCTAAAAGTGGTGTGATTCGATCACACTATACATAGAATGTATCAAGGATATTTTAAATTAAAAATATTTGACAGAAAAAATATATATGATATTAATGACATAATCGCCTTTCTGAAAATATAATATATATCATTTTCTTTATTACCCTTTCACACACATAAAACGTGATAACATCTTTCATGGATGAGTAGATTACCGCCTCCTCGACACGATGTGATTCCTTTTACATCACAATAATTATATATATATGTGTATATGATTAAATAATATTTTATTTACGATATAATTATTATTTTATAAATATGAATTTATTTACCTTCTTTCCATAATAATAATTGAACAATTGGAACGTTACTCATGTGTGCATATAATCCACTATCTTCATGATTGTAATATTGGTTCATTTTTTATAAACATAGTTAATGATTTGTTTCAAAAGTATATTTTTTGTAAAAATATGATAATTATGTCATGATTACTATTCTAGAGGTGTTATTTAATAACCCTTTTGATTATAGTTTACCAACTAATGTTGTTTTGACACATAAACCGAATTTATTCAAAACACCTAATATAAACATAACTGTAAAATAGTTGTACAAAATATAGTAATATGTGAAATAAAAGTAATTGTAAAAATGAGAAAATTTCTTAATCAAGCAAACAACTGACATATGTTTATTATTAAGTAATATAAATACACACAAGACAATTCGAACCCATGGTAAGTTATTTTCATCTAACTTTTTACATTTTTGAGGTAAATGTCATATTCACCACTTATATATTTTGTGTGGTGTATATTCTACCCATTTTGATATATTATATCATTAATACTTTTATATTAATTGTATTTAAAACTATCATATAATTTCATTCATTCATGAGGATGATGATTTAAAATGTTTCAAAGTGATATGGGATACATTGGAATGATTAAAGATTACATTCATCAATAATAATCTTAATGATCTTTCAATTACATTAAAGTAAATGACTATAAAATTTTTCAATAAACCCTTTAATTTTTCTCTCTTATTGTTATTCATGACCTTTTCTAAGTATTAGTAACATTTTTCCACTCTTTGTTTCTCAAAATGTTTAAGAATTTTCATTAAAAATTCCAACTTCCTTCTCTCTTTAGCCAGAGAACATGTTTTCTACTAAAATCCATATTTTCTAAATGATTTCAAAAAATTGTTTCAAAATTTTAAAAATTACTTATTGAATATATTTTTTCCATTTTTTCTTTTATCCAGGTTTTCAAAAGAATCGTATTTTTTCATTCAGAATAAGGAATTGTTTAACCTTTTACCAGGAAAATGGAATACTATTTTTACCTTATACGGTATGTATGGATTTACCCACCGAATTTTATTTGAACCATCCATTAAATTTTTAAAAGGATAATATTTAATGATAATTTTTTCAAAATTTATTTTCAAATAAATAGTTTTTCAAAATGTTTTTCAAAAAAAAATTATTTTTCTCAAAATGTATTTTAAAAGATATTTATATAATATTTCTATTTATCAATGAAAAAACCTTTATTTTAACTCCATTAGGGATATATTGTACTGGTCCCATCTTAATTCTTCCTCTGGATAGTTTATGATATATTTGTAGAAGGATAGTATTAACATTCACATCATTTATTCCTTTTAGTCCCCTTAAATAATTTAATTTTTTATGATCATTTGATGCTAAATTTTCCCTAAATGTCCATATCAGTTTTCACGGATATGATTATTTCATGACTATATACAATTATTCATATGGTGCTTTCTTTTAAATCTATTTTATTATCAAAGGTAGTATTGATAAATCCATATTATTTTTTCAATACAGATATTTGATAAGTCCTATTATCTATTAATTAAATTTATTACTCGATAGGAAGAATAATTTGTACATGCAGTGATGGGTGGGCCCGGACATTATATAGCCCCTCGAGGCATCAAAAAGTTACCATGAGTGAAATAATTTGTGAAAAAAAAATTTCATTCTTCCTATTGTTTTAAACTATATGAAGGATGGGTCTTAATAGTATAGGTTTTCATGTGCCAATGACATGATTTAACACCCCGAGCTTCCATGATACGCTTCTCATTCAATAATGTAATAGCTTGCATTGTACGCAACATCGAGTTCTAACACACTGCAACTAATCAAAGTAGCAGCTATGAATAGTAATAAACACTTTTTAAATTTATAGAAATTTTATATTTCAAAATGGACTTCATTTTTGTATTCCTAATATTGAAATTAGCCTATGTTGAATTTTTTGTAATTTTCTGAGAACTTCAAAATTTTTATGAATAGTGAAAAATACATAAAACAACTTTTTTAATCAAAATAATTTATAGTGATAAGTTATACTATTGAGTGGTTTTAAAGTATAATTAGAATATATTTTTTCATTTTATCCAATGTTGGTCATTATAATTAATTTCACTTTCAAATTGGACATAAACAATTGTCAATCTTTTGATATAAATTGTTTCTTAAAAACACGCTATTTGTTGTGACAGCAGGAATTAATTATAAAATTAATTAATGCAAATTATATGTTTGGAATTTCATAAACTAGACATTATTTTTGAATTTGGAATATCAATTATAGCTTAGAATGAAATTTTGGCATTGTTCTCAAAAACTTCAATTTTTGATGAATAGTGAAACCACTAAGTGGTAGTTAAATAACTGATTTTTCATTTAAATGAAATATTACCACTTCTGTGATTTGATTTTCAAAAATCCGACATACATGGTTTTCATTAAGATGTAAAATGTGGTTCAATGAGATTAAAATAATTTTTTGGTGAATAGTAACTTTTAAGTTCTTAATCGCGATTAGAGGTAATTAGTGTAGTTTAAGGTAAAAATAATGTTTTAATAATATGAAATGAGCTTGACACATGTCCTACCCTCATTGGATGTGCCATGGCCGACCAATAAAATCCATGGGTCAACTTGGGGACCCCATGGATCCACTTTAGTTGGAAAATGACAAAAATACCTTTTATTTAATGTTAAAGTAAAAAATGACACAAACATGAAATGTTTTACAAAAACAATTTTTACATGGGGTTATCCAAGTCATATTTATGATTAAAAATAGTCATTGGAAAGCTAAAAAAATTTCCTACATCATAGAATTATTTTTATAATTTTTAGACATTAAATAAATTAAATTATTTATGATATCATGATGATGCAGCGATGACCTCATTATTTAAAGATTTAAATAAAATGAGAAGATAATGTAAAATCCAAGGCTTACACTTGTCCAAAGCCTATTGGATGAGGAGATTTCGAACCCTTATCACCTTATCCTCGAATTATACAAGTGTGGGACCTTTAGAATCCGAAAAGCATTGTATAATAGAATAACATTTCATTACATTCCAAAAGTGCCCCTCCTCTCCACTTATAAAAGGCCCCCACCACTCCCACCTTATTCACACCTTCAAGCCATTTGTCTCAGCCAACCTCTGCCCAAATACTCTCCCAAAATCCCTCAATTACTCCTAGAATCCTCACTTGGGGTATAATTCTTCCCAAGGAAGCCTTCGGCTCAAATCAAAAAGAGTTACCCGATTTTTTAGGTAATGTCTTCTCTAATGTTGTTTTGTTTTATTTTTCTTCTCCAACCCCTTAAACTCATTTCATTCCTTTCTTTTGTAACAACACCAGTATCTAAAATATACTAGGATGTTGTTATGATAAGGATTTGGTTTACACTTACACACACCTTCGTCTAATGGTTAAAGAACATACTGTTTCTGTGGGTGGCGAAATACTACCTCACGAAACGATGATTGTTCAAATTCTTTTAACACCTATAATGGAGCCATTTTGATGACACTATTTTCATATATGATATATATATATTATTTTTATGTTTTCCTTATGCTTATTTATTTCTCATTTATGGCATACTTTATGATTTCCTTTATGGGTAAACGCGATAATTTCATTTTAGGAAGTGCGGACTACCTCCCCCTCAAAGTGATGTGAATCGTTAATGCCATATGTGGGATGTATAAAGGATGGAGTAAATGATATTATATATGATATTATACTGGAACTATATTATACCTTTATATAATTATGATTTCATTCCATTAAATATGAAATAGAAATGAAAGTAGCGTTCATGCGTACGTACGGCTTACCGTCTCCATGAACGGTGCATTTCATTTCTTACCTCTAAATGTTACGTAAAATTATGAATGAATGTATATAATGTATATATATGATATATATGAAATCTAAATCATGAATATAATTCTGGAGATAATGGATATTATACCACATAAACAACTTGTAATTATAAGAAGTTTATTGTTGACTCAAGTACCAAAGATCGACAAAACGACCGTTATTAACTTAAATAATTACATAATGTTCATAACATGGTAATAAGTGATATAAAAGGAATAATGAACATTAAAAAGGTTCTTAAGTAAATAGAAATTAACTCTAGTTTATTATTCAGTAGTTTAAAGAATGTTCGAGTCAGGACAAGACGCAAGGTAAGGGAATTTCTTAACCCAACTTCCATTATTTGGGTTAATCTCCTACTTTCAAATTATGTCATGATATTATTATTTCTTATTTTCTATTATTTATGTGTACCTATAGTGAATACACATAATAGATCTAATTTATTTTAAAAATGATCTTTTTAAGGACTTCGTCTCAATCTCCTTTCATTGAGGCATATTTGGTTTTATACACAACTTTCTTTTATACGGTGTATAAACCCCTTTGACTTTTACGTTTATTCAAAAGGAATCTTTTTTATACGAAGTGTTTTACTAAACGACAAAAAGGGAATGTTTTTCTTTCCATACATATGCGGCGACAATGACTTCTCCACCGCTGTGACCATTATTTGAGTTTCGGCTTCCTCTACAAGCCATCATTTTTTTTAATGAAAAATAAATACAAAGTTCTAACTTTATTTTATTTTGGTATTGAAAATGGTTTTGAAAGCGTTTTTATTATAAAAATGTGCTGTATTGATATCTTGTGATTGAAATGTGGAAATGTTATGTTTCCTTTATGCATGTTTTATGTGATACGATTATGTTATTGTTTATGATATGTTTAAACCTATTCATATGAGGAATGCATTGGACTTAATAAGTGACGGGTGGAGCCCGCTATAACTCCTCGATGCATCGGTAGGTCTCATGAGACAACTAGACGTGGAATTGGCTGATGCCCTTTCCCCATTTGATTTGTGATTTTGGCCGAGGCCTTAATCATTTTAGACGTCTTGGCCGAGGCCTTGACAAAATGTTTCAGAATGTCTGGCATTATGCATTCCATCATTATGAAAGTGGTTATTGATATTGCATGTGATTATTCGACCAGTAGAATATCCATGTGAAGAAGTAAATGGAATTATCTCATTTTACTTTTGCCATATTATGTTCATGTTCATGTATAAAAGGCTTTTGTTTTAGTTATACATTGCCTTAAATGTTTATGTTTATTTATGAAAGCTTCCGCAATATTGTTATCCTTACTGTGCATCTGAGCTCACCCCTTTCAATGTTTTAATATTTTCCAAGATGTGAAGAAGTATTTTATGAATGACCTGCAGGGATAGTCAGAAGAGGATATGAGTGTGGACTAAGAAGACTTTGTTATTATTTTTTCACTTTATGATGTAATGTAACATTTATGAATGTATCTAGTGTTTCCAAGGCCACTAAACTAATCGGTCTTTCGAGTCTTGATCTTTTGTGATCATGACACTGTTACGAAGTAATGCACCGACTCTGGGTAGCTGGGTTCGGGGCATTACAGTTGGTATCAAAGGCAGTTTAGTACTAACCTTGGAAGCTAGATTTAGATAAACTCTGATTAGAGCACATAGCCCAAAGATAGACTTTGAGGATTAGTATAGAAAAACTTCCTAAAATTTTGGTATTATAGAATGTTATGAGTTTCCGAGAAATACATCCATATCTGGATACGATCAGGTAGAGGCGGCTCTAGCACAGATGTACCTAGGGGTAAAACCCGAAAACACAGCATTGAGCTAGACTCGAACGGGAACTGGTGCATGACAACGGGCCTTGCTGCACTCTTGGTTACGACACTCCCGGGGGATATGCTTTGGATAATTCTCATTTTATTTATAAACCACTATGAAGGGTTATGAGTATATACTTCCTCAAAGAAAACATTTTTATGGATTATATCCATTAATAGTTCAATTTATGTTAAGTATCTTACAAGTATGGAATTATGTATTTTGATTTATAAACTAATATAGTTTATGCCATTGTTTAGAAATGGCGCCTAGTGGAAGGAATGGAAACCGTATCAATGCACGCACTCCGTGTAGGGATTTCCCTCCTGCTCAAGATAATTATTGTGGAGCTGGAGATACAAGTAGTGCTGATCAACTTATTACCATACTGGGACAACTCACTCAGGTTATGAATAATAACCTTACTCGTATGGAGCACCCTGATCCGCAACGTGGAGGATCAATGTTAGACCGCTTCATGAGGAAACAACCTCAACATTTAATGGGGGTACAAATCCATTAGTAGCTGAGCAATGGATAAACTCCTTAGAGAAAATATTCCACGCCTTGGGGAGTAGTGAAAGGGAAAAGGTTATCATGGCAGTTTACCGCCTCACTGGAGATGCTGATCAATGGTGGTCATTGATTCAAAACACAAAGGAAGATGATGACATATCGAATATGGAATGGAGGGAGTTCAAAGATCTTTTCTTAGAAAAATACTTTCCTTATAACCATAGAGAAGATATGGAAAGGAAATTTCTGAGTCTGAAACAAAAGGAGGTTGAGAATGTCGCAAAGTATGAGGACAACTTTAAAAGGTTAGCAAGGTATGCTGCAGATTATATACGTAACCCAAGAGGTAAGATTGATCGTTTCTTTGATGGGTTAAAACCATTTCTCTGTCGAGCTTTAGTATCACAATCGTTCTCAATATAGGAAGATATTGTCTCATGTGCTATCAAGACAGAAAAAGAATTCTCTAAGTCTTATGACAACAAATTAAAGTAAGAGAAGAAGAGAATGGTGGAACAAGAGACAGATAAAGGGAAAAAGGGAAAGAAGGATTTTCCATTATGTGATAATTGTGGGAAGAATCACCCTGGTACTTGTCTAAAAGGAATGGGAGTTTGTTATAAATGTGGGGGAAAAGGTCACCAGGCGCGTGATTGCAAGGGAAATAAAGAGGCTATCAATGTTGAATTCTTCAATTGTAGGGAAATGGGGAATTATGCAAATGAATGCCCTAAGCGTCAGGGAAACTTACCTCAGAAAAGTCCAAGGGATCAAGGACAATCTTATGCTATTACTACAGTTGAAGTAGAATAACTAATGTATTGGTGCTTTTGGACCCATTGATTATATTCTGGTTATTAGAATAATGTGATATATATATAAGGATTGTACTACAGTACTTGTTGATTTCAGTAAGGTTTTAATATGATGAAGGTAATTATATTTTTAGTATGTGACAATAAGAGAAACTTTACTTTGTTTGGGGAATCTGATAAATTTATTTTGGAATTAAGAGACCTTTTAGAGAAAGTATGGACAGAGGTATTTTGGATAACTATAAAGGTTGGAGTGGATTAAGTTGATCTTTGGATAGTATTGTTTAAGGTTAAAAATTTATGAAGATTATTTTTGAATATTATAATACTATATTTTTAGGAAAAGGACAACCTACAAGGTGGGGCATAACCCGTCGTGTCGGACAAAGCTGCAGGAATCGAACCCACAATCATAGTGCGACAGGCCTTTATTTCCTACCACTAGCCTACAGGAAGTCCCTGGTTATTACAAAATAATTTTACTAATCTAAATGGTATGTGTTAACATTTGTAACCTTATACAATTAGGATAAGTATAATATTTTTGAGTTCTATTATCTTTTTGAGTGAAAGATGAGTTGAAGGTTGAAACTCTAATTGTCAAGCATAAATATATATATACCTATCTCTTATTCAATGAATAAATTAATTCTTAAACTTTAGTAAAGGGATATTAAAACAAAAAAATGTGTTATCCTAATACCTTATGTCTTGTTGAACTGATGATATTTTAAATCAACATAGATTGAAGTCTTTGAGGCCCTCAATTTGACAGTTGATTGTGATTGATGACCTCAATCACTCCCTACAAATATTTACGTTTTTCCTCCAATTATATGTCTTTAATTGCCACCAATGTTCTCCTAATCGAGATCATAATTGGGTGGTGACATTTTCATTTCCCTTTCCCTCTTAATAAGGCTAAATTTTATTAATCTTATTTCCGATGTGGGTTTTCCACAAAGGTATTTTATCTTTTCAACCTTTTATTTACAAAGAAAAATTTCAAATTGCGAGGATGCAATTTATTGAAGGATGGGAGAATGTAACACCCCAAGCTTCCATGATACACTTCTTATTCAATAATGTAATAGCTTGCATTGTACGCAACATCGAGTTCTAACACACTGCAACTAATCAAAGTAGCCGTTATGAATAGTAATAACCACTTTTTAAATTTATAGAAATTTTATATTTCAAAATGGACTTCATTTTTGTATTCCTAATATTGAAATTAGCCTATGTTGAATTTTTTGTAATTTTCTGAGAACTTCAAAATTTTTATGAATAGTGAAAAATACTTAAAACAACTTTTTTAATCAAAATATTTTATAGTGATAAGTTATACTATTGAGTGGTTTTAAAGTATAATTAGAATATATTTTTACCATTTTATCCAATGGTGGTCATTATAATTAATTTCACTTTAAAATTGGACATAAACAATTGTCAATCTTTTGATATAAATTGTTTCTTAAAAACACGCTATTTGTTGTGACAGCAAGAATTAATTATAAAATTAATTAATGCAAATTATATGTTTGTAATTTCATAAAATAGACATCATTTTTGAATTCGGAAGATCAATTATATCTTAGGGTGAAAGTTTGGCATTGTTCTGAAAAACTTCAATTTTTTATGAATAGTGAAACCACTAAGTGGTAGTTAAATAACTGATTTTTCGTTTAAATGAAATATTACCACTTCTGTGATTTGATTTTCAAAAATCCGACATACATGGTTTTCATTAAGAATTAAAATGTGGTTCAATGAGATTAAAATAATTTTTTTGTGAATAGTAACTTTTAAGTTCTTAATCGCGATTAGAGGTAATTAGTGTAGTTTAAGGTAAAAATAATGTTTTAATAATATGAGATGAGCTTGACATATGTCCTACCCTCATTGGATGTGCCATGGCCATCCAATACAATCCATGGGTCAACTTGGGGACCCCATGGATCCACTTTAGTTGGAAAATGACATAAATACCTTTTATTTAATGTTAAAGTAAAAAATGACTCAAACATGAAATGTTTTACTAAAACAATTTTTACATGGGGTTATACAAGTCATATTTTTTATTATAAATATTCATTGGAAAGATAAAAATATTTCCTACATCATAGTATTTTTTTTATAATTTTTAGACATTAAATAAATTAAATAATTTATAACATCATGATGATGCAGCGATGACCTCATTATTTAACGATTTAAATAGAATGAGAAGATAATGTAAAATCCAAGGCTTAAACTTGTAAAAAGCCTATTTGATGAAGCTATTTAGAACCCTTATCACCTTAGCCAAGAATTATACAAGTGTGGGACCTTTAGAATCCGAAAAGCATTTTATAATAGAATAACATTTCATTACTTTCCAAAAGTGACCCTCCTCTCCACTTATAAAAGGCCCCCACCACTCCCACCTTATTCACACCTTCAAGCCATTTGTCTTGGCCAAACTCTGCCCAAATACTCTCCCAACATCCCTCACATACTCCTAGAATCCTCACTTTGGGCATAATTCTTCCCAAGGAAGCCTTTGGCTCAAATCAAAAAGAGTTACCCGATTTTTTAGGTAATGTCTTCTCTAATGTTGTTTTGTTTTATTTTTCTTCTCAAACCCCTTAAACTCTTTTCATTCCTTTCTTTTGTAACAACACCAGTATCTAAAATATACTAGTATGTTGTTATGATAATTATTTGGTTTACACTTACACACACCATCGTCTAATGGTTAAAGAACATACTGTTTCTGTGGGTGGCGAAATACTGCCTCACGAAACGATGACTGTTCAAATTCTTTTAACACCTATAATGGGGGCCATTTTGATGACACTATTTTCATATATGATATATATATTATGTTTATTTTTTCCTTATGCTTCTGTATTTCTCATTTATGGCATACTTTATGATTTCTATTATGGGTAAACGCGATAATTTCATTTTAGGAAGTGCGGACTACCGCCCCCTCAAAGTGATGTGAATCGTTAATGCCATATGTGGGATGTATAAAGGATGGAGTAAATGTTATTATATATGATATTATACTGGAACTATATTATACCTTTATATAATTCTGATTTCATTCTATTAAATACGAAATAGAAATGAAAGTAGCGTTCATGCGTACGTACGGCTTACCGTCTCCATGAACGGTGCATTTCATTTCTTACCTCTAAATGTTACGTAATATTATGAATGAAAGTATATACTGGATATATATGATATATATGACATCTAAATCATGAATATAATTCTGGAGATAATGGATATTCTACCACATAAACAACTTGTAATTATAAGAAGTTTTTTGTTGACTCAAGTACCAAAGATCGACAAAACGACCGTTATTAACTTAAATAATTACATAATGTTCATAACATGGTAATAAGTGATATAAAAGGAATAATGAACATAAGATAGGTTCTTAAGTAAATAGAAATTAACTCTAGTTTATTATTCAGGAGGTTAAAGAACGGTCGAGTCAGGACAAGACGCAAGGTAAGGGAATTTCTTAACCCAACTTCCATTATTTGGGTTCATCTCCTTCTTTCAAATTATGTCATGATATTATTACTTATTATTTTGTATTCTTTATGTGTACCTATAGTGAATACACATAATAGATCTATTTTATTTTAAAAATGATATTTTTAAGGACTTCGTCTCAATCTCCTTTCATTGAGGCATATTTGGTTTTATACACAACTTTCTTTTATACGGTGTATAATCCCCTTTGACTTTTACGTTTATTCAAAAGGAATCTTTTTTATACGAAGCGTTTTACTAAACGAAAAAAAGAGAATGTTTTTGTTTCCGTACTTATGCGGCGACAACGACTTCTCCGCCGCCGTGACCATTATTTGAGTTTCAGCTTCCTCTACAAGCCATCATTTTTTTAATGAAAAATAAATTCAAAGTTCTAACATTCTTTTATTTTGGTATTGAAAATGGTTTTGAAAGCGTTTTTATTATATCAATGTGCTGTATTGATATCTTGTGATTGAAATGTGGAAATTTTATGTTTTCTTTATGCATGTTTTATGTGATACGATTATGTTATGGTTTATGATATGTTTAAACCTATTCATATGAGGAATGCATTGGACTTAATAAGTGACAGGTGGAGCCCGCTATAGCTCCTCGATGCATCGGTAGGTCTCATGAGATAACTAGATGTGGAATTGGATGAGGCCCTTTCCCTATTTGATTTGTGATTTTGGCTGAGGCCTTAATCATTTTAGACGTCTTGGCCGAGGCCTTGACAAAATGTTTCAGAATGTCTGGAATTATGCATTCCATCATTATGAAAGTGGTTATTGATATTGCATGTGATTATTCGACCAGTAGAATATCCATGTGAAGAAGTAAATGGCATTATCTCATTTTACTTTTTCCATATTATGTTTATGTTCATGTATAAAAGGATTTTTTTTAGTTATACATTGCCTTAAATGTTTATGTTTATTTATGAAATCTTCCGCAATATTGTTATCCTTACTGAGCATCTGAACTCACCCCTTTCAATGTTTTAATATTTTCCAGGATGTGAAGAAGTATTTAATGAATGACCTGCAGGGATAGTCAGAAGAGAATATGAGTGTGTACTATGAAGACTTTGTTATTACTTTTTCACTTTATGATGTAATGTAACATTTATGAATGTATCTAGTGTTTCCAAGGCCACTAAACTAATCGGCCTTTCAAGACTTTATCTTTTGTGATCATGCCAATGTTACGAAGTAATGCACCGACTCTAGGTAGCTGGGGTCGGGGCGTTACACATGATGTCCAATATATATGAATTGCCTTCATTTGAATTCAATATTTATTATCCATGTTATTTTCTCTATGAAAAATTCTATAGATGCATTTTATTCTCAATATATTGAGTAAATGGAATGTGTTTTATGTTCTTATCTTTCCATATTGATTTTCCTTATCTAGTTAATTTAATAGAATGTTTTTATAGTTATTAATTTGTCATAATATTTATTAATTTCTTTCCCAATTTTTTGATTTATGGGAATGTGTGTTCAGTTATTTACAATTACATAATTATTATTCAATTGGAATTATTATTTATTCATCTATACTTTAACATTACTGATCATTTGATATCACCCATAAATTTTTTCTTTCCCTAGGAATACAAGAAGCGTACTATGAAATATATAAAAGGGTATAATAGATAAAGTAATGTTCTCTGCAAAATAACCAAATATCTTGTAATTTGTGTATTCATTTGTAATAAAAGACTCTTGTACGTATCTGTTTTAGCAATACTACTAAATTATTTAGTCTTTTGAGATTTGATTCTCATATGATATATCAATGTAATAAAGTAGACATTGGCTCCCGATTACTGGGGTTGGGGTCACTATAGTTTTTATTAGAGGAAGTTTAGTAGAAAAAATAGGAAGTATATTTATGAAAACATATATTAGGTTTAATAACTCAATGCTAGACTTTTAGGATAAGTATAGAATAATTTCAAAAGTTTTCGTACATGATGATATTATGTGGTTTTTTATAAAAATACATAATTGTATGGATACTATAAGTGGATTTGGTTTGAGAAAATATATAACTACAGTTAATAACTATGAAATAGTCACATTGGTATAGACCTAATCATCACTTGGTGCATTAAAATAGGCCTCATCGCACACCAGGCTTGACACTCCAAGGGGATATGCTGAGGATAATTCTTATTTAATTTACAAACGATCATAAAATATTTGAATAAATGATGATAAAGTATAAAATAGGTTAAATATAAGGTTTATTAAGTGGAAAGTATTGTGTATCAATGGAATGGAAAAATGATTTATGTGTGGAAAGTAAGGGCATAAATCAAATAATTACAAAGGAAAAATGAACTATATAATGGAAGGAAATGAATATAATCATAGGGATATTTTTATAGTTCATTTTCATAAATTTGGATAACTCGGGCCCTATCTAAGTCAATTTCCTCATATAAATTTTAACATCTATACCAAGTAAGGACCTATGTGGAAATATAATATCTGAAGTAATTATTAGGATTCCAAAAGTGATTTATAAAACAAATTTTACCAATGGGTTTTTGGTATAATAATCATGAAACAATTAATGATTATATTAAATTTAATAGTAATTAATGTCTTCATTTACTAAAGAGTTAGGATACAATCATGTTTTAGAGATTTTAATATTTACTATAGGTTTAATATCTTAAACACAGCTTTTTTAGGTTTTATGTGGTGGTATTATACCAATATTAAGTGTATTTTTGTATAAATTTATGGAAATACAACCCATTGGTTTTGTATATATTTTAGTTGAAATGTTATTTAAGTAATAATGTTATTATATTTTATAAAAATAATTTTATTGGATTTGATAACCTTTTAGGTTAATATAATCATTAATGACAATATAATAATAGTCAAATAAATGTTTTAGACATTGTAAAAAAATAGGTTGTATTGAAAACCATTTTAAAAGTTTATTTAATGAATTATTTCATTTCAAGGATATACATAATATTTCTCTTTTGGAAAAAAAATATATTGATTATATTAATATAGCTTTGGAAAAAAGAAAACCCATTGCATCTAATAAGGCCATGGGAATTAAACCCACAACCAAAGGATGATAAGGGTTTAGTATCTACCACATGCCAACATGACATCTTAGTTAATATTTAATTAGTTAAAAACATGAAAATTAAATCATAATAATGACCCAGTAGTGTTATAGTTTAGGATTATAGATTAATTCATTATATTTGATAACTTTTTCTAGCCATATTGGTTTTGGAAAATATTTTGAGACACATAGAATCATTATCACTCTTGCATAGATTATATGATCCGTTAAAATTAAATTTCAGTACTTCATCCGTAAAACTTAAATTTTGGATATTTATTTCATAGAGTAAGAGATTAATTTGAAATTTATTGAAGCACAAGAAAAATATGAAATCATAATTATAAAATATAGATGTATCAAGTAATTTTATATCCTTATAATATTATATAGTAAAATAATTCAACAACTATAGGAAAAGAAAGTTGAAAAATATATATTTTATTATCATATTTTTTTAGTATATAAATGAACCTTTTTACACATCTTTGGTCTATGGTTTTTTGATCTCTAACCTTATGTGGGTCACTCAATTTCTTATGATCAATGACCTCTATCACTCTCCATTAGTCCTTGTGAATTATTATTCTATTACATGCCCATTATGTTGTTTCCCACCTATGTTATCCTAGATATAAACCTAGTTAGGTGTTAATAAATATGACCTTTTTTATTATATTTCTCTCTTATTAATATGATGTTTTATAAACCCATTTATTTTTTTGGTTTTTAAAAAATGTTATTTTAAAATTCCAATCCCTTGATTACATAGATCAAGTTTAAATTGTGAGGATTTAATTTATTTAAGGTGAGGAGAATGTAAACCCTAATATTATAAAATAAGAGAAATGTTTTTGATAGTATATGTGGAATGAAATATCATGGTTATATAGCCCAAAAATATTTCTCTTTAAATTTATGCTCCTCGATAGCTTGCAGAACACACAACCCCAACTCTAATTAAACCGTCATGTAGTATACCATTAAAACCTAGCAGTTAAGTTGTAATGTATGAATAATTACAATAATGATATTAAAATTATGGTCATATATTTATTATAAATTAAATAATAATAATTTAAAATAAAATAAAATGTTTTCTAAAAACCCATATTTTTTCTGAAAGGCGGTTTAGTCATGTTTTGCACACAAAATTTAAAATTAATTTTATCCTATTTTAGAAAATTTATTTTAAAAAATACAAATAATTTTGAAATAAATATATCTAAATTATATTAGGGGTAATTTTTTTCATTTTTTTAAATATTTCATTTTATGATGAAGACTGAAAAAATCATAATTTTAACTGAAAACTCCCATTTTTTAAAATATATATAGAGTAAAATTATATTTTTAACTAGTTTTAAAGTAAAATAAGATCAATTATATATCTAGTAATATATTTTAGGTAATTTTATTAATTTTCATGTTGATTTTTTATATAAAAAAAGTTATAATGTTTTGAACATTTTCTCTACAAAAATCTGCTCCCTCATTTCATCTATGGGGTTAATTTTAAATAAAAAATTTCCACTTATGTGAAAGAAATTTTTAAAAATGGAAGAAATATTTAGAATTATAATAATTTTTATTATCTAATAAGGTCAAATTAATTTTTTAACAAAATTAATATTGAAAAAAAAAATTACCTTGGTAAATGAAAAGATGGATTTATTATGGGTTGAACTAAAAATATAATGTTTAAAATGACCTAAAACACTTATAAAATATATTTTATGACCATATTTTGACCATAAAATATCTAAGTGCCTATAAAAATCTATTGTTTATGCTTTTAGAATGTGAAAATCAAAGATGCGCTATTTTCTTTTCAAAAATTATATGTGTGCTACTCACATCACTTAGAAAAGCCCCCCCCCCCCTCTCCTCTACTCATAACAAATTAAAACCATTTTTTCAGCCAATAACTGACCAATTATCTTCAAAAATTAACTCCTATATTCATATAATCATTTTTTGGCTTGAAACATGACCTAGGAAGGATTTTTGTGCAAACCTACATAGGATACGTGAAGAAAATGTAATGTTAATCAGTGAGTGTTTATATCTTATTTCTTCCCCCACCTCCCTCAATTATTATTAAAAAATTATGATATAATAACATAATTATATTAAATATAATGAGATTTTTTTATGTTAAGTTCATTACTTATAACCATCCACATTTCCATCAAATGGGCTATGAAATCAGTATTCATGGGTATGACAAACTACTGACTCGCGAATCGCTATCATTCATTTTTTCATTACCACATATCACTGATGGGTATGATAATTCATATAAAGTATATATATTATATTTATAACATAATTATAAATATTGAGTCAATTTAACATATACACCATTTTTTTAGTTTCTATTTCATAGGGGATACGATAACATCGCTCTTGTGTATAGAGAACTACCACCTCATGAAGTAATGTGATTCATTTTTCACTAAATCTGTACCTAGAATGTAATAAAGATAAATTTTGGGATGAATTTGGATGGGGAAGGAAGTAAGTAGAGTTTTCTCTTGATAATTTTTATCTTTTTTTTGTCAAATTGGATAAATCAATTCACCTTTTAAAATCCTTAAAAAACCAAATGATGCTTTTCTAATTTGTATTTAAAAAATATCAGATGTTGTTTGAAGAAATTTTATGTAATAAAAATAAGGGAATTTTGGGGAGAATGTGACTCCAACCATATTCACTTTGAATTGGAAATAATGTTGTTGCTGGAAGACATTGAAGTTGCAGTACTTTCCTTTGAAAACCTGATGATGCTAAAGATTATCAATCAAATACTATATATCATGATAGATAAGGTTCTTTTTCAAAGTAGTTATTTTTTGAATAAGCTAGATTACAATGAGGAAACATTGTTGTTCACACTGAACCAGTTTTTAATGTGTTGTTGTTTCCCAATGTTTTCCCAATTTTTGGGCCTCAAAATCAAGAAAATAGAGAATTGTGCTTTTGGAAAAGGAATATGTTCACTAGATTATAGGTATCTATAAATGGTTCGCATAAGTGGGATTCCAAGATCCTAACATCAATATTTGGAAAATAATGAACCATGTGAAATATAGGTTTTTGTGTGAAAGAGTTAAGCTGGCTTGGAATGTTGTATGCAATGAATTTTTGAGGATCAGAACATCGAAATATGGAAAAGGAATGAATTTCATGAATTATTCAAGATGTGTGTGAAATATAAGGTTTTTTGAATGAGACTTACACCCCCAATGTGAAGTTACATGAGATTTTTCATTCTTTAAAAAGATATTGTATGATGCATAAGGATCGTGAACATAGGGGTTGGTGATTCCTATAAATAACAGGTTACCACCTCCTATTTGATAAGTTCAACAATTAGATAAATCCAGTGCATTGAATTGTGAAATAATTGTACAAAAATGGAGTTGTAGAAAATAATTTGAGTTGCACGCAAACTAAGGAAGTTTTGCAGAAGAAGTGAGTTGTGCATAAGAAAGAAGTTGTGTGCAAGAGGTCTTCTGTAAAAAAAGATAAATGTTGTGTGTATGAAAATAAATTTGGGTTAATGTAAGCCAAAAGGTTACATGATTGTTTGGCAATTCCATGGACATAGTAAGTTGTTCACAAACAAGTTCTTACCATCTTTTGGGTAGGAAAGTGAAGAATATATTTGAGAGATCAAATTTGTGACTGTTTATCAAGAAGCACTGAAACATTGCATTAACCTATTTACAATAAGAGGGATCACATGAGATATTGGATTATTTTCACATTACTACATGATAGTAAGGGAATATCCTACGCATTTTAATCCACACCAAAAGATTATTTTCTATTGTATTGTGTGGTATTCAATTGTTTCCAAACAATACTAAGGATATAGATACTCTTATTGAGTATTGAACCTTGTTAACTATTTTGTTCCTATGGATTTGTGTTTTATTTGTGATCGGAATGGAATGAATTATTTTAAATGAGGTTAAGGTTGGTTCAAAAGTAAAGAAACATAAAAAGAAAACATATCGCTGATTCACCCCTCATTATCTCACTGATACATGAATCCTGGCTGGGAAACATCAATAAAAATAATGAATATATGTGATATAAATGAAATAATTATGATAATTATGATATATTTATCATTCTGCAATCATAATATATCATTTTCCTTCTTACTTTGAAAAGTGATAACATCATTCGTGTATATTTTGACTATTGCCTTCATAGAGTGATGTGACTCCCTTTTCATCACCACACCACATTGATTATATATATAAGTATATTTAAAGAAATAATATTTTATTAATGATATTATTATCACTTTTTAAGGATAAAATATTTCTTAAAACGTTTCCAAAATGATAGTTGATAAATGGAAATGTTACTTATACGTATGTACGACCTACTATCTCCATGATCGTAACATACTTAATTTCTAAAAACCACCATTCATGATTGGTATTAAAATTATAATTGGTGTAAAAATATGATAATTGTTTATAGATTATTATTTTATAGATTTTGAAACTATATAATATGTTTCAGAATATGAACTTTGATAACAAATCATGGTTGAGAAAACAGGGAAGTTATCAATTGAAACAATGAAAATAATAAAATATTTTTAACAAACATGGGATAAGATTTTATAAAATAATCATATATGATATTATAAATATGGTTATGGTTATTTTATAAGATAATAACATGTTTAAAACCATTATACATGAGGTTAAATTACATTCAACCAAAATGAAGCATGAGGTAAAGGACTTCATCTCAATTTCCATTCATTGAGGAATATTGTAATGTTATGCACCTAATTTCAATTATATGGTGTATATACTAAATATTTTACCTATAATATCAGTAATACTTAATAATTAATGGTATTATTTTTTAAAATTTTAATTATTTCATCTAATGGGATTTGACTAGAAAATTACCAAGTGATAAAGAATTTCATAACTGATTATTTTATTAGGTTACATTACTTCTTCTTCATAATTGATATTATATGATTTTGTGTGAAATGACCCTTTATTTTATTATGTTTTGCTTCTAATTTGTCATGTGTATTAACATTTTATACACATAACTTATTCATTGATTAATTCTAACTTCAATGTTATGATCGTTGTAAGGGTTTAATTCAAAATCTCATTCTAATCTAGATTTTTTATGCTTTATTTTCAATTGAACTAAATTATTTGACCATTTTCTATTGAACCATTTCAATTTTTATCCTCTATTTATAAATTATATTTTCAAATAATGGTACCATTTCTTTCTATTTTTTACTTAGAATGATTGAGCTTTTTTTTAATATAATCTGACTTTATTTCTCTCTTTGTTAGGAAACCCCTTTTTTATAAAAATGATGTTTTCTTAAAAATATATATATATATATTTTATCCCTTTTCAAATTGAATTATTGTATAAATTTTTACCCATTTTAACATATAAAAAATTTGTTTTTAAGGGAATTTTAAGGTCATTTTCAAAACAATTCCCATTTGTATTTTACTGAAAAAGAAGAAGGGATATTTTTTTAACGTATAAGACAAGAATGGAATTTCTAACCCTCATAACCACTGAAATGTTTTTAAATATACTTTATATGTTTCAAATGATATATTAAAATAAATTTATTTTCAATATTTTTGTGAACATTCAATTTTAGAAATTGATTTTCAAAATGAAATGGATATTTTCCTCAATAATGTTTTGAAAGATATTTTTATGGTATTTGTATTCCTCATTGAAAACAACCCATTTAATTTTAATATAATTTGTATATCTTGTATTGATACTATGTTTATTCAAGATATGTATGTTTTGTGATCATTGTTTTCTAGGAAACTATTAAAATTCACTTACTTGATTCATTTTTGTAGTAATTAACTTTTCCTTGAATTGTTCACTTTCCTATGGATATCAAATTTCCCCTAAATATCCATATTATTTATCATCTATATGTTTATTTTCCAAATAGTGTACCATTTTTAAAAATGGTATTTATATTTAAAGTCATTTGATTAAATACAGAAATATTGATAAATCTATATCATTTACTCAATATGGATATCTGGCGATAAGAAATATTGATTCATGAATGATATAAATTATTCGATATATGAGGAATAATATTGACCTATAGTGAATGATGGGTCCTGCTATTATTTATCCCTTTGATGAATTGGTAGGTATTATAAGAAAAATAAGTAAGATGGTATTAAACTTATTTTTACCTGTAGTTTTAAACCGTCTTGTGAAAGGTCTTGATGGTAGTGGTATGATGATAATTGAGATCATGTCATCCAATAATTAATAATTTCTATCATTAATAATTTAGTTATAATATGTTAATTGGTAAATTAAATATAAATTAGTTAGAAGAGACTTCAGATAATGTGTTTACACACGAAACACAGATGAATCAACAACACGTACAGAGTATCATAAAATCTTTTAAGTATATGGATAAAGAAAATAAAAACGTGTGAACTAAGGTAAGTAGATCATTTGTTATATTTTTTAAATAGAATCCACATTATTTTTTAGGGGATTCAAAAACTAAAATATAGAATTTTTTGATTAATTTAATTAATAGATTTCCCAATTTTGTCGGTACTATAGTAAAGATAAATGTAATGTTTGCAACATATATTTTGGAAGACCTTTAAATAAAGTGGCAGCATTTAGTTATACAAGATAAAAATGACTAGGGACTACTTTGGGAATAGTTTGAAGAATTTTTCAAAAATTAAATATGTCCCCATACAATTATGATAACATTGAAAACAAAAAATTTTAGCATGAAGTAACAGAATATATCGGTGAAATAATATAAAACCATGTTTATAAACATATACTTCTTTTCTCTAGAAGCTGTTTCTAGTTCATCATTAAAATAACATATGTATCACTCTATATTGAGATAAAATATTATCTCTAGGATACAATTAATTGTATTATAGACTATATAAAAATGGTTAAAAAAGAGATGATATATGTTAGAGACATTTCTAAAAATTTAGTTGGAGAATGTCTGGTTATCTCCACATGAACAAGTGCAAACACAAATACTAAAAATAAGTGAAATAAGTACACATACTTCTAGGGTGGTAGATATTCATAGATCGATCAATCGATAATTCATTTTTATTCAATAAAGGAAAAAATTACCATTATGGCCATGAAGTTTCATGGAGATCTGAAGTGGTGAAGTCCAAGGGCATCCCCTTTCATAAAATTATTACAGTCCCAAAGAAGTGAGCCCAAACTAGAATATATGATCAATGAATATTATGGAATACCCCCCCCCCCCAACGATAATGCTTCTGAAGTAAAGTTGGCCACTCTGGAAACATGCCGAATAGAACAAACATGTATAATCTCTAAGGAACATCTTTCGACAAGATAAACATGGTGCCATGGTGCCTCCTCCTATCCATTTAAAGCACATATAGCAGTCTTGGAATCTGAATCCACCTCTGAATAGTTCATTTCTAGGTTCTTGCAAAGCGTGATGCTGGTGTGAATTGCTTTCATCTCTGCATCCAACAAACTCCCCGAACCAGAGAAGTTTTAGAAGGAAAACAACAACACCCCAATCTCATCACGCAGCAGACCTCACCCACACATCACCCCATCCCAAAACGATCCATAAACATTAATCTTATACCAATTAAGCGGTGGTATCAACCTAACCCAGCTTCCATAGGAACTGGGCTGGAGCATTGGCTGATTAAGAAACCAGCACATATTCGAAGATCATTGTCCACCTTTCACAAGAGAACCAATTTCTTAGAGAATAGCATTCATTATCACTTGAAGAAAGGTGACTAAAGTCCACACCTCATACCTTTCCTTATTCCTTTCCTCCCATATCTTTCAAAAAATAGAAATTACGATGATAACACTGATCATAATTTCAATCTCTTTTCATTATGAACCCACAAACCAACTATCCATAAGGTTCTGTATAGAAGTGAAATTTGTGTTTAAACACCCCAAATTACCCATCTCCGACTGTAGGATGGCAGCCCATTCGCTCTAAATAAATTGAAAAAATATTGACTCCGACAATGGGTTTGAACAGTAGTAGCAACGTGAGGCCAAAGAAATTTCTTTCTTCTCCACATTGTCCTCCATATGCAGAGCTCGGTTACGCACCCTCCATACCAGGAATTTCATCTTAAAAGGAACCTCCTTTTACCATAATCGATCAACCCACTCATCTTTCTCACCTATAGATCGAAGAAGCATCCTGTAGTCATGCCCGTTATAATATCCTAAAATAGATCCTGTAAAGAAGCAATGGCTAGTCTCCTCAGAAAACATAATCTCCTTGAAAGTGTTCTTCTGATATCTACTTATAATAGAATCCAATAGTCTAGGATAATGACTAGCCGCTTTTACAGTCATATCAGGTACAATACATAACCGAAAAAAACAACTTCACACCAACCCAGTTATCTCTCTACAGGATGATCTCCCCTCTTCCCACCACCCAACATGAGGTGTCCTACAGGATCTCTAGGTGATAAAGAACACTTTTTTCCTAGCTGGACAGTTTTCGCCCATCCCACTCCTCCCAATGTCGTTCATATTTGATCCTGAGGATTTGGACCATTGTGAGTCCCCAACCATAAAATCCCATGTCATACGTGCTTCCATGTACTGCATTGATAATGACACATCCTTGAGACTGATACCTCCCCCCTCAATCGGTTTATCCAAGCTATTCTAGGCAGCCTAGTGTGACCTTCATGTGGAATTAGAATCCCATAAAAAACTATTCCAGATATTCTCCATCAAGGCAATAACACCTTTGGGAGGAGTAATAATGGATATAACAAGCATCGTGATTGAAGATAAAATATTATTGATCAATGAGACACGACCACCAAAGGAGATGAATTTGCACTTCCAACTGAGAATCCTCCCAAGAATTATATTGATAATATCATTAGAGAATATCTTTTTAACCTGACCATTATGAATTGGATCCCTGAGGTAAATCATTGGAAACTGTTTCCACTAGATTCCCAGCCTATCCTGAATATATCGAGCTCTCCTTCTTGATAATTTATTTGAAATGAAAATGATTCTCTTCCTCACATTGATTTGATGTCCACTTAGACTTCCATAAACTGCCATGATTTCTATAAAATTGAAAATGGAAGATCTGCTTCCATACAAGAAAATTAGGATATCATCAGCAAACATAAGGTGAGAAAAGGAACCATCCGAAGCATTTGAATGGTAGAAGAGAATCCTCCTATTTACAATGCCTTTGAGAAAATTCGTTGACAAAGCCTCCTGGGAAATAATAAATGAAATGGGTGATAGAGAATCCCATTTTCTTACTCCCCGCACACTTTTGAAATAACCAAAGCCTTTACCCATCAGAGTAATGGTAATTTGGGGAGATGTGTAACAACAGAAGCATAAATCACACACCCATTCATGAAATCCAAGCTTCATCATGACAGGAATAATGAAACTCCAATCCATATTGTCGTAATCTTTATCCATGTCCACATTAATGATACGGTTGGACCCAATCACCCTATTATTAACATCTTCCATCAATTATTTGGTGATTCCAATCGCCCCCCGAATGCCTCTACCTTTGAAAAATTTGTGTTGCTCTTGAGATATAACCATCAAAACCACCTTGTTCATCCTCCTTGTAAGCAGACTTACCAAAATTTTGTATGAAACATTACATAGAAAAATAGGTCTAAAATTATCAATAGATGAAGGGTATTTTATTTTAATAACTAGAATAACTCTAGACCAACAGGAACTCTTGAAAATGGATCCTCCCCAAACATAGTCATTTATAGCCTTAATCACATTCCTCCCCACAAACTCCCACATCTCTATAAAGAAACTCCCTAGAAAATAATCTGGGCTTCGAGAACTATCCAAGGACATGTTCTGGACAGTGTCCCAAACCTCATCACTCGTTGGGATGAGCATGAGGGCATTGTTATCATCAACATCATTCCTCATAGGAATACACCCTAGGATAGAATCCTGCTCCTCCACCGAAACATCATTCATCGCATTCCCCGGAATACCATCTGCAAGCAACCTCTCGAAGTGATATAGGGCCAATCGACCTGCAACATTAACATCCGATGTGTAAGATATATCCTCAAGTTTAATTTTAATTTTCATATTTTGTTTCTCTTTTAAACAAGCATGAAAGAAATCAGTATTACGAGCACCCTCCTTCATCTAGTTCACCCTCGAGCGTTGCATGTAACAACTTTCTATATCAAGTAGCCACTTGGAAAAGAAGGCACATTTGTCACACAATAAAAGGAAGGTACCATCCTTCCATGTCTGTTGAAGTTGATACTCTAATATATCAATTTTTAACAAAAGCACTTCCACCGAGTTGTCCACAATTGAATTACTAATAACCTAGCAAGAGACGTCTACCTTGAATAGCTTCAACCTACCATCCAGCCCAACCCATTCTCTCCCTTCTATCTCCTGCTCCCTAAAATTACTCATCATTTGCATAAATCCATCCAAAAAGTTCCAGTTAGCTATGTAAATGAAGAATTTATTCTCTTGGTCCCCTGGTTTAATCTCCACCAAAAGCAGGGCATGATCTGATATAGCTCAGGATAGGTGTGAGAACGAAGCATGGGCAAAGGAATCTAACCCTTGGATGTTAGATAAACATCTATCCAGCCAACTACAGATGCACCTATTCCATTTACGATTATTAAACCAGGTATAATTGCACCCGTTGAATCCCAGATCTAGGATCCCCTTATTAGATATAAGATTTCTAAAATACTATATACCAATGGTAGAGTTCCCCACTCCGCATCTCCTTTCTGAAACATCCACAATCGAATTGAAGTCCCCACCAATAAACCAAGGGATCCCCATTTGATCAATTTATTCAAGCCATTACCAAATGTCCCTTCTTTCCTGCATAACACTACTAGTGTAAATGAAATAAAAATAGATCTCCATACCTTTGATTCTGATATTCGCTATTATAAACTAACTAGTTCCGGAATCAGATCCTCCTGCAAATTCCTTTTCCAAAAAATCCAAACATGTTTATTTGTAGGTTTTCCATGTAGAAAATAACTGTATCCTGTATTATTCTTGATGTATCCAATTCAACTAACATCCTTTTTTGGTTCTATAGTGACAGCCAAGGTAACACCATATCTATTGGTCTCAAAATCCATGAATACACATTTTTCATGCACTCCCAACCTCTGATCATTCCATATGATCATATAAAACAATAGCAGATGATTTTTTTGGCCTTAAGGCCCTCATCTCCTGGTCTTGGGGTAAATAAACTCCTACAAAACTCGTCCCTGGACATCAAACGTGTAACCTGTTGGGAAAAACTTTCTGAAAAGGAGCCCTTATTTGGAACCAAAATATTCTTTTTCAAGAGACTATCTGCTTATTACAATAGAGAAAGCCTATTCCGCATAGAAGAATGAGGCGACACTAGAACCGCCTCCACCTGAAGAAAATAAGGCAACACCAGCCATGGAGCCGAGCTACGAGAAGAAACTATTTCCTTCGACACCCCAACAGGAAAAGCGCACCTCAGCGGGTTATTCATTACAACTTTAGAGCATCCCATCGTTGTTAAGAGAGATGCCTTGAGAGTTTCAGGATAGAGAATCTCATAAATACGATCACCTAAGGAATGTGGTGATAACTCCATTGGAATGCTTAGAACAACACAAGAAAAACTGACAGCCCTTCTACCCAAAATAGGGAAGCTACCTTATTTAGCATCTTCTCTGAGATGCCCGTAACCGAGGACACCGAAAAAGATTCATCGGTTTTCAATGGTAACAAATGCGCGAATGCATTATCATCCAAAAAAAACTACCCACCTAGGTCGCCTCATAAAAGATGATATCGTTTTCCACCACGTGCCCGACCGGGTTCACAAATTCAAAAAGTGTTGTTTTCCCATTGACGTTTTCCACCCCCACCGAAGAAGTCGATGGCATATCACAATACGTCAACTACACACTGTCAACTCCCTGTGAAAACATATTACCACCATGGATACTGTAATCCATCGAAGAAGAAACCTGAAGAGCACTATGGTTGTGCGAGGTCCCCTAAATTCGTGGACTCGCCTTCACCTTCCCCTTCCTACAGACCTCTACCGAATGACCTTGAAACCCACAAATCCAACAAAACCTGGGTGGAGCATGGATCACCAACCGCAACCACCATTTAAACCCCTTAGGAGACCTTATGAGAAGTTGAGAAGGAAACTTCAATTATAAATTCATCTCAACACAAATACGAGGATTAGCCACGTCCAGTGGTACCACCGTATTCAGATCAGAGAAAAG
Organism: Viscum album; assembly: GCA_963277665.1. Classification (NCBI taxonomy): domain Eukaryota; kingdom Viridiplantae; phylum Streptophyta; class Magnoliopsida; order Santalales; family Viscaceae; genus Viscum; species Viscum album. Next base: position 162,512,552 of record OY728165.1, on the reverse strand, counting down.
AAAATTCCCCAAGGAGTCACCCACCACCGCTAAAATTGAAGGATTATGGAATGGTAGAGGGAGACCTGTAAGCTCAATCTAAACCGTAGGTGAGAAAGACTCTATGCCATAGTGACACTCCCAAGACCTTCGAGAAAGAGTGAAACACCAGGAACCATAACTCCTTTCCACCCTCACCCACGCTCGAACGAAATCTTCTTTAGTGAAGAGGGGAATGAAAAACGAAAACTGAGATAATTATGAGGCAGTGGACGCGTGTTGGAGACCACAAGAATCCACAAAATCCCAGAACACCTCCAGCAAAGGTTTAACACAACTTAAACGAGCACCCATCAAAAGATTATGAAACTCAAGGGCATCCATGATCCCTTTTTCTGAAACCACCAAGATTGGAGCTCCATCAAACATCTCTAGAACATGGAGGTCTAAATGAATCGGCAGAATACTATAGATCCCGTTACCACGTGTCGTACTTCCCCCTTCAACAACTTCCACAATGGACCCTCCAATGACAACCTCCTTGAAATACCACTCCATATTCCCCAAGAAATTCATAGAATAAGACAATGGGATTATTTAGTTTTTCACCAATACCCAATTTAAATCCTAGTTATTTTTAATTAGAATCTAATTCTAATAATATGTAGGGTTTTACATCACAACTATAACTAGTCACAACTAAACCTAGGTGGGACTTCTTTAATGATATTGTACTAATGCTATAAAGTCTAGTTCTAGTGATCTATCTCATGTTTCTAATACATCCTATGATTTAATGGAATGATATATCTAGAATAATTCACATCTTCATAACCAAGTGAGCCAAGGAGATTCCAAGAACACTAATTCCCTAGAGGTTTTACAATCTCATCATGGAAGCATGGATCATGGAGGATCGTGTAATAAACTACATGGTGTTGAACAGATAACCATGGATGATAACTTTAGTCCATTGATGGTGTGAGATATGATTATTTTTAGTTCTACCCTTATGAAATATTTTTTTGACACAAGTTCACCACAATCTTTTATTTCTTCTCATGTTCCCAGTCATATCAGGTTACATGATAAGAAGATGCCTTTTACTTTGAAACTGAAAACACCTCTAGGATAGTGAGATTATTAAGACATTATGTATATAGAATTTCATATAACTATCGATGGGGATAAGATTGTTTGGGATTTCTCTTTTTTTGAGATTTATATCTAGGACCTGATTTTGGGGATATATTAGTTGACATTATTCATGACTCACATCAACTGTTATGCTAGGAAACTTCGTTTTACATATTCTAATAGGGTTATTCATCTCTTTAAAGGATATTGGGATATGAATGAAAGTTGAAAATGAACATCGGTTTGAAAAAATTAGGACTATATCTTATTATTTGGATTCGCTTATTTTAGAAATTTTGGATGGAATTGGTAATAGGGAATATTCACCCATAATTAACCAATTTCTTGATGTCTTTCTAAATAATTTCTTCAGATTTCCAATCAAAATACAATTGGAATTTATGATTTAACTTCTACCAGGGACCAATAATATTTCAATTTTGTTTTATAGGATGGTACAAAATAAAATGAGGCAATTGAAATTTCAAATGAAATAATTGGAAGGCAAAGGTTTCATTCAATCGAGCACATCTCTCTAATAAGCAGCGATGCTTTTAATAAAGAATTAAAATGAAACTCTTGGGATTTTATGGGTATTATCCTAATATTAACCAAGTTATGAAAAATAATTGGTATCCACTTACAAAAATTGGTTATTGTTTTGATAAATATAGGGGAGAAACATGGAAATTTAAAATTTATTTATGAATATAAAATAACCAAATAGAAGTTAGAAAGATTATATTATAAAGAAAACAATCAAGATTTTATTGTTCATTGTGAATATGTGGTTATTATATTTGCTCTAACTAATTCACTAGGTATTTTTATGGAATAGATGAATCATATATTTTAGATTTATCATGAATTTTTCATAATATATACAATAGATAAAGCGAATTTAGTGGAGGATGAATTAAGGACGAAGTTATATAATTATTTGGATAAAGATGCTTAATATTAGTGGTATCTAATTTCTATTATAGCTGAGATACACATGGATTATATCAACAAGAGTGAAGTATTATTTTTCATTCTTGTTTCTTTTATTCCTAATTAGGTTAAGCATGTTAGAGTTGCTCCGACATCTAATCGTGAATTTCTATCTATGAGGTCAAAACTCAATGGTGGGTAGACCATTAAAGGATGGAAGCTATATGAGAGTTAAATATTACATTTTATAGATTAGATAAATGTATATTTGGATTATTAGGAGCAACTAATTTCTACCTACCCCCATTATATACGGGTGGTTCATCATGAAATCAAGAAGATGTATAAATTAATGAGATCAGTGCTTTGGTTTGATATAATGAAGAGGAGGGTTGAAAGATTTTTTTTTCAAGATTCCACGCCTATTAGTGGGTTAAAGGATAAAACCAATGACCCATAGGTATGATGTATTATTTACTTATCAGCCATGGAAATGGGAGTATATAGATATAGATTTTTTTCAAGCATACCATGAATTTGTGGGAAACACAATTCAATATGACTTATCATAGATCAATCTCTTAAGTTGACTTATTTCACCCATTTTTTTAAATCCAATATGGTGGAAGAGTTGTCCAAAATATACATTTGAGAAGTTTTAAAGATTCATTTTATACCATTTTAATCAGTTCTAACTGGTACCCAAGGTTTACATATCTGTTTTAGAAATCTCTATACCAAACACTTAGGAAAAAATTGAAATTAAGTATAGATTATCATCAAAAAATGGATGTAAAAACTGAATAGATGATCCAAGAATTCGAGGACGAATTTATATCTTGATTTATAGATTTTAGTGGATCATCGTAAGAGAGTATAACATTATTATAGATCTCATACAATAAAAATTATTATGTCTTAACACATATGCCTCATTTTGAAGCATTGTATGGTCGCCCTTGTCATTCTCTACTTTATTGGGTGGAAATATTTGATACTTCACTTATCAAGCCTAGACTACTGTGTGAAATAAATGGAATGATTTAGTTGATTATAATGAGAATAGAGATAGCTCAAAGTCACAAAAAATTATATGTGGATAATCATAAATGACCACTATCAATTGAGGTAGCTGAATATTATTACTTAAGATTTTATAAAATTCTAGGGAAACGTGTTTTTGGTAAGAAAGGTTGGTGTTCACCTCGATAAATTTAACCTTTTGAGAGACTTGAATGAGTGGGTGATGTGGATTATCATATTTAGTTACTTCCAAGGTTATGTTCATATAATAATGTGTCTCATGTATCTCAATTGAAAAAGTACCAACCTAATCGTATCCATGTTATTCTATGGGACCATGTTGATCTTAAAACATATATTATATTTATTCATGTGCCGGTTTTTATTTTGGATATGTAAGAGAGTATCTTTTTTGGGAAAATAATAGATTTTGTATGGGTTTTATGGTATCATGGTAATATTCAGGAAGAAAAGGAGAAATATGAAAAAGGAAATGTAGGAGTAATAGAATGAGTTATTCGAAAATAATTTCAATTTTCTACTTTATAAGGTTGGAAAGAACAATGGTGGGGAAAATATATCACCCTAGTTTGAGGTGTGTTGTTGTTTGTGGTGTGTTGTTGTTTTATGTTTTTCCTTCCCCATTTTAAGTCACTAGTAAGTGTTATAAAAGTGTTCATAGTTTAAATTTGAATAGATACCAGAGTTTAGATACTATAATTTTATGTAAGTAAAATTTGTGTTGTAAATTTTAATTTTATAATGTCGATTTACTTGGGTAAATGCCATAAATTGTTTCAAGGTGTAAATTTGTTTTTATAGGTTATTAGATGATAAATTAATGATATGAATGAATTTTTTAATATAAAATCAGGTCTTCTATAATAATAAACTAATTTTTTATTTTTTTCAACATAAAGTGTACCTCAATGAATTTATGAAACAAATTCCAAATTCATTCCATAAACTGGTTTGGGCCCAGCCCTTTTTAGTATGAATAGTAGTTTTAATAATTAATTCATTCTTATTGACTTACAGGGATCCAATAGGTGATTCATAGAGACCTTTTATGTTTAAACTATGTTTATAATAGATCTTCAGGCATTCTACTTTGGGAATCATGGTATGTGTCTCATTCTTCCTTCTCGACTTGGATCTCTTTGTTTTTTATTGAACCAAACCATTGATCAGGGATGATATAAGATCGATGGGATTTAGATGAATTATAATGATATCTCCTTAGTTGTTCTTGAATTATTAGAACGTGGAATTGGCATTTTTAGATTTATCATAAACCCCTTGTGCCAAATAAATGAATTTTTGTTAGGTGGATTTTCTCTCCTCCCCGCCATTATAAAACATGGAGGATTAATTTTATTAAATTTTTCTCCTTTGTTTTTTTCTAGAAAATTGGTGTGATTATTGAAGGAAAACCACTTGTGATTTATATTTTGTAAATTTTAAAAATTTGGATATCTTTTGGAAAACCCATTTATTATTATTTTAAAATGATTGTTTTAAAATTATGTATTCATTTTAATACAAGATTAGTGTTTCATGAAATGTTTCTAATAAATAATGATTTATTGTGAAATGGTCTGTCATACACGGTTGTAATGAGTGTAGTTCATGGGTGTGGCCTTAGAAAATTGGTGTGTGAAATTGGGGAACTAGGATATTGGCCACCTTATGTTGACTTGGTGGACCGATGAGAAACTGGTCAGGAGTATGGTATTGTAACATGGCATGCATGGGTGTGTGTGTGTGGAAACATGGGAATGGGTATACCAAATGATGAAAAAAATATTAGACTTTTTTTATATTTTTCTATGGATTTTCTTGGTTTTTATCTAAATTGTTTAAGATTCTTCTAAACCATTTTATATAAATATGTGATGAATGATTCTTATCCTAGTTGTGTGAGTTGGGAAGTCTTTATGAAATTCCTAATGAGTTTATACTCACCCAAATCTTGATCATATTGGTTCATTATTAGATTTCACATGTCAATATATGTAGAAAGAGAATTTAATACATTTATCTAGTGACATTTATTAATACCTTGGGATTGGCCGGTGGTGTCGGAGTTCGGAGCCTTTTCAGGTGGTACGTTGGATTGTGAATTGATGTGTTTGTGTCTTATTGAATTTTGGATTATTATATATCATTTACATTTTCACTATAATATTTTTTGTTTAAAATTGGTTTTTTCTTATTTTATTCTTTCAACATTGAGTGGTTTGAATTTTATGTTGTGTGTTATCAATACTACTACAAAATCAGCCTTTAATAGTTCTAGAATGGCCTTTATTAGTGATCGAAAACTGCTGACAACATGATCTATGTTAAAATCCAAAGACTTTTATAAGCCCTGAAAAAAAAGATGAAAAGGGGGACATATATATGCACTTCTTAAATCACCACTCAAATCATTATTTATCAGTGTTGTAGAAGCGTGGATAAAGTAGACCTTTATCATTGCTTTTAGAAGTGTTGTTAAATGTGTTCTTTATTGGAACTTTTCAAAACATTGATAAAGATGTTTTATATCAGCGCTTTCAAAAGCGATGACAAAAGTATGTACTATCATCTGTTATAAGAACACCACTGCAGTGTGCTGTTACAGCACACTGCAACTCTAGAATCACTAGAAACACACCAGATATGTTATAAAAACAAGTCTTAATACATAATAAAAATGAAATGAAATTTACAACCCAAATACCAAAAAACACTATATTACAGACATTTCATTGTACAATTACATAAATAAAAATTATTTTATACATTCAAAAAAAACCTAACAACCAATGTTACCATGATTTATATTGTCTTTCTTTGTCAAACTACTAAAACTACATGAGCAGCTTCGAACAATCCACATCAACTCGAACAAAAAATATACTAATATAATAAAACAATTATTTTTTGAGTAATTCTATGAAGTAGAAAATTAAACATAAATATGAAACAATACATTAATTATATGTACAATAATTTTACTATGAAAACATCAAGATTACCTCTGTGATTGAGAAAAAATAGCATTGTTTCTCTTCTTTCATAGATAGTAGAGGTAACATGAATGAATGTGATAAATGAACCACTACATGGGAGAAAAGGTTTTAAGGGAGAAGAAGCATGAAAGTTGGAAAAAACACCACAACTCAAAAAACTGAATCCACTTATATTATAAAAGAATTATTATGTGAGTAATACTAAGAAGAAATAATTAAACATAAATATGAAACAATACATTAATTCTATGGACAATAATTTTATTGCATAAACATCAATATTACCTCATCGATTGAGAAGAGGTTGTTTCGTTTCTCTTCTTACAAAGGTAGTGTAGGTAGCTTTAAGTTTAATAATAAATGCACTATTGTATGGCTAAAAATATTTTAAGGGAGAACGAGCATGAAAGTTTTTAGAGCACCCAAAATCGAACAAAAGAATCTACCTATATAGGAAAATAATTACAATGGGGGTAATACTTAAAAGAAATAAATTAAAAATAAATATGAAATAATATATTAATTAAAATAATGATTTTACTGTAAAAACATCAATATTTTCGTTGTGATTGAGAAGAGGTAGCGATGTTGTTCTTCATGCAAAGGAAGTGGAGGTAAATTGAAAGAAATTGATAAATGCACCATGACATGGGTGAAAATTTTTTATGGAGAAGAATCATGAACATTGGATATAACTTTATAACTCGAACAAAATAATAAACCTATACAAGAAGACAATTATTATGTGAGTAATACTATAAAGAAAGGAAGTAAATACAAATATGAAACAATACATTATTTCTATGAACAATGATTTTACTGTACAAATAGCAATCTTCCATAACACATCACAATCAAGTTACCTAGTTACCCAGGATACCCTTTTATTTTTTCTCAATCAAGTTTCACATTCACATGTCACTAACATGACACATTTACGCACACAAGTCATTAAAAAATAGTATACATAGTATACCAACACTTGCACACCCAAACCCCATTTGTATAAAATACGCACACAAAATAATTTCGCAAACATTCCCCACACCAATTATGTATGTTAATAATATATTTTAAAAGTTTTTTTAAATAACTCATGAAGGCACCACAAGGATTTGGATAAAAAAACACACCCAAGTTCAAATGAAATTTTTTCTCTTTAAATCAATGACACCATATAACTGCATCAAACATAATTTTGAACAATTATGTAATTTAAGAAATCTATTCACTAATTTATAGAACACTTTCAATTAACAAAACTAGAGTTTACACCAATTCACACGAAATTCCATAGAAAGGTCCATTTTTTACAAATTCTTACACAACCCGAAATCATTTTCAAAACATGTCCTCCATCATTTAAAAAAAATTACGATTCGCATTTAAAAAAAATTAAAACATATTAAATATGGAAAATTATTTCAATTACATTTAAGAACTTACTTCCAAACCTATCCGTATTTTTTGTGCCATCAAAAACATGATTTGCGTCGTTCAGACAACCAGTAAAACCCTTCCACAAAACCCCAAACTAAAACACACACACATTATATAACCATTTTCCATTAAAAAACCCAAACCCAACACAAAGATCTCAAAATCCTTAGAAAACACATTGCGCATCAGTCACACCATTAAATAAACCATTATTCACAACCCGAATATCATTTCTAAAAAAATCATCATTATGTAAGCACTTCACAACACATACTGAAAAGTGCACAATAGATCTAGCATGCATAAAATGATCCATTTCCCATAAAAAATTTATTTTTAGCATATGTTCACCTTAAGCACCCTCAAAAACAAATTTAGCACTACTCAAACAATTAATTGAACACTTCTATTAATTTTTCACAATAAGTCATGTATGAAACATAAAATTTTCTATTTAAATTTTTTTTTAAACATAAATTCATGTCAAAGAATTTCCAAAACATTATCAAATCACCAAAATAAAATATAGAGCATTCCAAAATTAATAATTCAAGAAAATTAAATTATCAAAAATTGTTACAGCATGGAACTTCCTAGCAAAGGCAGAGAAATTGCTAGAAGGTGATGTGAGACCCCATTCAAATCAAAAAATAAATCTAAAAATAGATATTAGACGAGATTTTTGTGTAACTTGAGCACTTTTAATAGTCATGTGGTGTGATTCAAGCATCGATTCACCAAGGAGGAGCACTAGCAGTATGTGACTTCTACGAAAATCCCATGATATCGCAATGAGTTCCCAAATGGTATGGGTTTCTAAAATATACTAGGATACTTTTATCAATTCATAAAAATAAGAATTTATAAAAGGACTATTTATCAGCATCAAAATTGGAGTATTGATTAATGATCATTTTATTAGAGATTTTTTTAGCATTGATAAATCCTCATCTTTAGCAGCGTAGAAAATGAACTGATAAATATTATTTTATTAGCTCTTATTACTAAAGTATTGTTAAAGGATTAAAGTTTATAATTATAAATATAAAATATAAAAAAATATAAATACCTAATATATATATACATATATCAATATAGTAAATATATTCCTTTTAAATATATTTTTATAATTTTAAAATTATTTATTTCTAATTATCATAATATTTTTTTAAAATATTTTTTATATAATTATATAAATTTATATAATAATACATATATATTTAATAAACATATATAAATATAAATATAGTTAATATATTCATTATTTAATTAAATTTTTTATAAATTTAATAATTATTTAAATATACATATTTATTTATTTATAATTATATAAATACCTTTAAAAATATTTTTTTTATTTATACATATAAATATATAATTGTATAAATATAGTCACTGTACATTTATAAATATTTTTTAGTAATATATTTTTAGCATTATTAACGAATATGTCTTATTATATGTATGGATCTATGTTAAAATTGAGTAAAATTGAATAATTTAAGAATAAGTACACATTAACTATATTGAAAAAATGGAGAAGCCTAGTGCGTGTGTATTTTATATAAAAATGATTTAATTACAAATATGTAAAATCCATATAACAGACAATTGATCTATGCTAAATTGAAAAATCAAATGATATTCAATTATATGTTGAGTACTACGCAATTATAGTTAATATTTTTAATTTATATTAAGTTTTATTTATAAACCATTATTCAATAAACATATGACTATTTAATGTAAAGCGCATAAATATTTTCTAATATACAAGTCATTTTTTATAAATTAATATATGTCTATATATTTAATATGTACAATTTAATAACATTAATCATTATAATTATCTAATTAATAAAATATTTAATAAATAATAATGTATAATCTATCTATTCATTTTTATCAAAAATTATTTAATTAATAAAATTTATAATATTTTTTTATTAAACCCATTTTTTATTTTTTCTTTATTTAATTATTTCATTTTATTTATATAAATATTAACAAGCACTAAAAATAAAGTGATACCCATTATCAATGCTAAAATTAAAGCATTGATAAAGGATACTCTATATCAGCACTAAAAATAAAGGGTTGATAAAGGATACCCTTTATGAGTGCTAGAAATAAAGTACTGATAAAGAATACCTTTATCAGTGCTAAAAATAAATCACTAAAAAGGATTTCCTTTATCAGCTCTAAGAAAGATGTGCTGATAAAATGTTAAATTTATCAATTCCTTATTTAGTTATGATAAATATTCCCTTTATTATAATTTTTTTATAGCGCTGAATAATACCAGCACTATTAAAGTCATGTTTTGTAGTGGTACAAGTTGTTTCCTTTTGTAGGGAAAATTATCCCCCAAATGTTCCCTTAATCCATTTAAATTTATTGTTATCCTTTGGTTCCTTAGGTATTTCACATAAGTATTATATAATTGTGTCCTCCTCTCAAGCCAGTGATATGGGGTGATATATTACAAGAAGGGTCCCATTTTTTGTTTCTAGTGGATATTTGTGTGTTCAGGAGTCTGAGTAGATTGGATTCTTCAATACTGGACATTCCTCAAGCACCCCATAGTTTCCTTCATGACATGATATATAGACGATCTATAAAAAGGTGGCTTTATAGGATCTTTAGTGTCATAATATCCCTTGGTTTCTCCCATAACATGATTTTAAATGATTATAACTAAGATAATTGGGTCCTTCCTTACATCTTTGTACATTATGGTAGTAGATCATATCTGGATCACTCTTTAACATCCTCCCAATTACACTATAATATTTTGGAGTATAAATATATCTTATTATAATATATTTCTTATTTATTTTTACGTAATCCTACTAGGTATGTTCACACTCACCCATACATGGGATTTGTGCCAACTTGTGTTGTGTATGTGAAGTTAACATAAGGTTTTTAGGTGGTTAAAGAGATGGTGTTTCTTGTTCATAGATGATGCATGGTGATGTATGGTGGTGGATGATGGTTTTTGGTATTGATATTTCCCATTAATATTAGAGGTAAATATAGGATTAGACACAACAAAGAGGTCATTTCCTATGTCTTGTATCTATCATATTCAAAGGTTTTTAGAAATACAGTTACTTGGTATTTCCCATTATGGAAATTAATTTGTATGTGATATTGAATTCATGTGTTTTATATAGTTTATTTGATTTTATATAAACATCCCACTATTGTTGTTGTTTATATTTTATGAATTGGATATATGTATCTATTTCCCAGTTTGAGTTAGTCATCATCATGTGGCTTAATGGAGGTGGGATTAGGGTGGAACTATTATCTTACTATTGGCCTGGATGGAGCCTCAGTGGGATGGATTATATCATCTTTGATTATTTGGATTAGTGTGTGTCATATGGGTCTACTTCAACATAATCCTTAAAATAAAAAGATTATATATATGGAAATATAAAGGTTAGAGTTGATGAAAAATTATAAGTTGATCTTTATGTTGTTGGAAGATCACATGGAAGTTTAATTTTTAAATATTAATTAATAAATTCAAATATTGAGAAGAAGTATGTGGTTTATATAATGTGGTGTGAGGAAGTAGAGGAAATATAATATCATGTACCTTTAAAAATATATAATTTTCATTTAAATAGAATTTATTTAATTTTTTAAAATTTTCATCATCATTTCAGTTTAGAGTTTTAGAGAGTTATAAATACCTCTTACGTATCAAATTCAAAGAAAAAAGTGGATTCTAATAATCAAAATCCATTTTTCCAAAAAACCTGATTATTAAATTTAAACTCATGCTTTATTCAAAAAATGTTAACTTAATTTAAGAATAATCATAATAATTTAATGTTAAAAAATTTTACAGTTTCTAATCATACATAAGCCCTATGAAAAACATTATAGAATATGGGATGAAGAAAAAAATATTAGTAAGTGATACAGAAAGAAAGAAACCTGTTATCCCATTTGGGAAATCACAAAATCTAAAATAAAATTCCTTCTTTTTTAAAAAATAATCTTGGTGATCAAAATAATAATTACTTATATATGAAATGAACTTCAAAGACCAAAGTTTTCATAATTTTATTTAATAAATCATAATTTAAGAAAAAAAATCATTAGTGTTACTTTTGAGAACGTGTTATTGAAAAACATACTTCTCACCCTTAAAAGGCGTCTAAGATTTTCACTTAAAAATAATCTCATTTACTTAAATTATGAAATAAAGTGAATTTTGTGAAAAATATATTTCAGGAATAAATATCCCATTCTTTAACTTAGTAAATAATCTTCACATCACTCTTATAATCACTCTTATAAATGGAGTGACCTACTAGTTAATTCTAAAATATATTTAACGGAGAGAAAAATAATTACCAAATGCATGAAAGAGGTATATCAAGATTTCTGGTAATCATTATCAATGTAAAAGGGCCATAAAATACATAAAATTGATATAATATTACATTTCCATCATAAAATTTCATAAATTATTTTTTAACACATATACAGAATCACTTTTGGGCTTCATATAAAAATAAAGATAAAAATGCTTTTTCTATAAAATCTCAAAAAATAAAAATTAACCTAAAGAGAAAGAAATAATATTTTATTTGAAAACCCATGTAAAATTTTACAGTAATTTTTAAAAATAATAATGTTAATTATTGTGGGAAATTACTCCCCCTCTACATATGTTCAAAAAATAATCATTTCACTCATTTCTAAAAATGTCAAAAACACCCCGATTAGAAAATGATAAAAATATTTCTTTTAAAATCATCACAAATAAAATAAGAGATGGTTTAAAATTAATTTGAACATATATTTATGTATATTAATAAAATTTCTTGAATCATTTAAATAAACATATATTTTTAGGAAAACATGAATAAAAACTTCAAAACATTTAAAATATTTTCTTGAAGAAAACCCCTTATAACTTTAGTAACTTTTAAATCAAAACAAAATTAAATTAGAGAACAAGAAAATGAATTATAAGACACTTGAATTTTAGTAAATGATAATTAAACACATAAATATGTAAGAATATAAACCACACTAAAGAGATCGTGTGTTGAATATAACATAAGTATCAAAGAAAAGAAATTGAGATGAGAAATCTATGAAATCGAGTATGACTCACCACATGCGTACTTTAACTAGTGTATAATAAAATTATATAATTTTATACTTGATTAAGAAAATTTTTATGTTTCATTACTATGTTATTATATATTCAATTTCATTTATTAAAAATATTTATATAGTTAATAAATCATTGAAGTTTATCTCATACATTTTGAGGACATTCGATTTATAATCCCAAAAAAACTTTAGTAGGTTGACCATAGTCAAAGGTATCATTATTGCATCATATATAGAATATTAATTGGGATATAATTGACATTTTTATTTCTTAAATAAAATTTTATTACCATTCATTAATGGAAGAAAAAATATTACATTGTTTTGTGGAGGTGGTAGTCTATATGTATGCATGAGTGATGTTATCATTTTCCAACGGATGAAAGGGTAATAAGTTAATTAATATATTATCATTATATAATAATAACAATTTCATTAATATAATATATATTCATTAAATCTATAATAATAACCATTCTTAGGATGAGGTGATGATAAACGAAACACATCACTTTGTGGAGGTGGTAGTTCACATGTATGCACAAGCGAATTTTTAATTTACCATTGGATAGAAATAGAGATTAAAAAGGGTTGTTACATCGACATAATAACATTTAAATATATTTATGATACTTATTTCATTATATCATCATGTTTAATTTATATTTAATGTAAGTAGAAGAAGAAATAAACTTGGAATACACAGTTAAGTGTTATACCACTTCTTTGAAAACCTCCTTTGGCTTACACATTAAGCCTTCTATGTTTGGTCCTTTAGTGAGACCAGGTCCTCTGATCCATGGGGAAATATTTGGGGATGTAATTTTTTTAAGTATTTTTCATGATAAAATTCTAAAATTTTGTGAAAAAATAGACGGTATTTTCACTTATATAAGTCAGGACAGCGACACTCTTGTAATTATTCATGGTTTTAAAATAATTTTAAGTATAATTGAAGTGAATGTGGGACCTAAAAATTATAATTTGAAGATAAAGTGATAAGTGTTGAAATTATCCCATTAAATAATAATTAAGATAATATTTTTTACCTAATCACACAGTATTAACCTTAATTATCCCTTTTTACCCTTTTTAATGTGGTGATAACATTTCTACCAAGGCTAATATTAATAATGTATCCAAAATGAAATTGATCTCATTACAAAATTTTAACAGAATAATTCTAGATGTAAAATATAATTTTAAATATTAAATTTTTTGAAGTTTTAAAAATTACATATAATATAAGAACATAAAATGTAACATTAAAATGATTTATAAAAAAAACAATTTAGGACTAAAAATGAACTTATACTAAAATAAAATATAATAATGATTCATATGAATTTAATTATATTATTATAAATAAAATTTATATTTTGTTAATTTATATCTAAATTCAAAAATAAAATGATAATTTTAATTCATTTAAATAAAAAAAAGATTGTTTTAAACAATTCAGCATTTTCTCTATTTACTCAAAAATCAATATTTTTAGAAAAAATCCAAAAAATAACCGTAAGTTAAATTTGTTATGATAACATAAAAAATAAATTACATTTTATGAAATTAAAAAATATAAAATTTAGAAATTTAGCTTTTAAATAATAAAATATAATAATGGATAATACTTCTATTAGAATAAACCTGTTTCTTTTTCTATTGAAAAAATATATATCGATGAACATTTTTATTTAATAAAAACTGAATTATCAAAAAATTGTAAAACAAATTTGATGATATGAATCATTACATAATATGAATCACATTCTCAGGCAAAGTAATAATTTTTTCATAATCTTATACTATTGTAAAATGTGTTACTTAATGTTTTAAAATGATATTTTAATTAATAAAAAGACACACATAAAATTTGATAAAAACTAGTTAGATGTTAAATGAGTTATAATTTAATTAAATTTCATGATAAATTATTATTTTAGTTTTAAAAATGGTATTTATAAATTCAACATATTATTTATATAAAATTCTATATTGCATTTCCTCTAATATGTTACAACATTGTGACTTTGAAAACGTGTATCATTGTATGTTAATCCTTATATTATATTTACTTAATTACTATAAATATATGAAAATTGGACTAAAAAATAATTTCATGAAATATAAAACAATATATGATAAAAGGATGGAATATAGAAGAGGGAAAACAATGGGATAATGATACTCCATGTACCCTTTTCTCCATTTTGGTCATGGTTTCATGTCTCATAACCATTCTGGTTGCGATGGGTTATTTTCTAGCTTATGGGATACCCTTTTTATATAAAAGAACAATTTTAATAAATAAATTATCAATATACATAAAAACATATTTTTAATAAAAACATGATAATTAAACTAATTGGGTGATAAATATGGGGATAAATTCTTAGTTTATAAAAAAAATCCTTTAGACATTAAATTTAATTTTGAGAAATGAAAATTTATAAAAATTTTCATTGAAAATCGTAGGATATTAAATTATTCCCCATAATAAAATTACATCCTCATAATTTTATCTTGAGTCTAATAAAAAATTAGTTTATAATGTTCAAAATTAATCAAAACATTTTCAAGATCTAATTCAAAGGGTAAAAGAGGTCATCAAAACCCATTATCTTCTTTGAAATTCCAAATAATAATACCTTGAAAGGATATAAATGTTGAGTGTAAGTACAAAAGAAAAACTAATATTATTAAATAAATAATATTTTGACCTTTTAAGGTTCTTTAAAATGGAAACCCACTCCAGAAACAAAAACTAGTGTATCATGCAATTAAAATAGAGAAAAATAACCCTTAAAAATAATAAAAAAGAAAATTAAATCCAAATAAAATAATGAGGTGTATGATATGATCTTTGGGTATGGAAAATGATTCTTATAATAATATATTCAAATAATGGAGTGTCTGACTTAATGAAATAATTTTTATTTAATATAGTTTGTGGGATATAAATTCATTTCTGAAGAGAAGAGACCATCAATTCATCAGAATATATTCTGTTAGAATAACATATATTTTTTATAAATATGTGAAAATAATTTACATATTAAATCTATATATTGGGTTCTTATTTAAAATTTTTTATATTCCATGTATCTTATAACATGGATTTTATATATTTAGAAAATAAATAGTCATTTCCTATATAGTATTAACCACACAGAATGATATGGATGAGTTGATATTTGAAAATAAAATTAAGGTGATACAATTATCCATAGAAATTTTAGAGAAATTGAAGGTTGTTGTATAGATCCAACAGTTTCTTATTGGATATTTGGATATTCAAAATGATTTCAAAATCATATGAACATGATTTTATAATAATGTTGATGATTAAATCATATGACAGGGATAAAAAAGTAGTGTCAGATCCTTTTCTATCAATATTGATAAATAATTCTTAATATATTGAAAATAACATCATTAAATTATGAAATTAGTTATTATATGTTGAATGAAAATAGTCTATGTGAGTAAATACAATACCTACATAAATACATTAACTTTAAAAAAAAATTATACCTAATTTGATTAGAATTTTTAATCCAATACAAAAAGTAATAGTAATTCTCCACAAAATACCACTGTTTTTGTTAATATATGACTTTTCATTACATCTTAACCTCTAATGTTATCAAAACCCTTACACTAATAACAACTATATCACCATTTACCTTTAACTACCCAGTATTATGATTTTAATTTAAAGGATTGAATTTTATAACATTCTCATGATATTTTAGATTTAGAATTTTAGAAAATTAATAAAAAAACTCTTACATTTAGAACTGTAAAAAAAGTATACATTGTCACTCAAAATAAAAATTTTCCACAAAAACAGGACTGTTAAATTTAAAATCCTATTTCATTCAAAAAAAATATTATTTTATGATGAATCATCATATTGAAAATATAGACATTTTGGTAGATATTATTAATCCATAAGCCTTATGAAAAACATTTGAAAATTTTGGATGAGTACAAAACGTTTATTGAAGGATACAAAAAAACAAAATCATTAGTATTTTTTTTAAATCATGAAATCCCTATGAAATTTATTACAAATTTTTAAATAGTAAAATTTTAGCTAAAAATAATTACATGAATATGAAATCAACTTCAAATCCAAAAGTTTTCAAAATTTATTTTTGTAACCAATCACCAAGGAAAAATCACAATCACGATAGTTACTTTTGAAAACATGAGAACTCATGAGAAAAACATCATGAAAAATATACTTTTCGCCATTAAAAGGGGTATAGACTTTCCTTTAAATATAATCTATCTATCAATCCTTATAAAATAAAAAATATCAATGATAACTGATTTCAAATCATTGAAAATTCACGTAGATACCTTGGGACATCATATTCATATCACTCTTACAAATGGAATACCCTATATATTAATTTCCAAATATATACCTTAGAGAAATAAAATCATTACCCAATGCATTGTATAGCTATATTGATCTCACCCAACATAATGAACAATTTCATATGATAATAAATTACATAAAACACATATAATCTTGAATTTACATCATAAAATTTCATAAATTAACAAATATAAAGAATCACATTCAATATTCCTATAAAAATAAGAATAAAAATAATTTTCTTTGAAAGCACTTAAAATTAAAATTTCCTATAAGAATAAGAAATAAGTTTTTCTATAAAAAGGAATAAATAAGTTTAATGGATGATTCCTATAGAATAATAGTCCTGATAGATGAAAATTCTACTCAAACCGTATATATTAAAAAGGATCCCTTTCCAAATTTTATAAAAATTTCAAAAATAACTAGTTTAGAAAATGATGAAAAGAATTATTTTAAAACCTTCGTAAAGAAAGAAAAAAATAATTTAAAATGACATTACACATCTATTTTAGTATATTAATAATATAATTTAAATATTTTAAAGAGTATGGATATGGAGTAAAAATAAAAGAAAAGTTTTAGAACATTTCAAATCAGGTTTCGAAGAAGAATCCATTATGAATTTAGTAACTTTTGAATCAAATTATCATTAAAGAAGATAAAATGAAAATTATTTGTAAAAAAACATGAATATTAGTAATTAAAGGTTAAAAAGAATTAATATATAATTATATACATCAAAATAAAGAAAACATGTGGGGAAGATGACATAATTCTAAAAGAAATGAAGTTGAGATGAGAAATCTATTGTCTCAGGTCTGAATTATCATGTACATACATTAACTCATATATAATAAAAATATATAAATTTTAGACCCACTTAAGAAACTTTTTCAAGTTCATTCCATCATTATTATCCTTTTTATTTCTTTATTTACCAATTCATATATAAATTAACAAATTCTTTATGTTTATATCATAAATTTTGAGAACGTTTGGTTCATAATAAAAAAGAAACTTTTTAATGACCTCGAACCTAGTATCCTAGAAATAGTGTCATACTTTATAAGATTTTCATTGATATAAGTAATAAAATTTCAAAGTAATGATCTGTTAAGAATTTATAGAGAACTAGATATATACATGTTACCCATTTTTCATTGAAAATAGAAAATAAAATATAATACATGATAAAATATAATAAACATAGTCCTTCAAAACTCATTCAATGATATCTTATTCATAACAAGGGGAAATTAAACAAAATAAGGGTTACCTAGAATTCTTAGTAAGGTTTAAGTACAAGTGAAGCTATCCTGAATCAATAAGAATAATAAACATGGAAATGTATATAACTATAATGGTATGGACCTCTCCGGTCCATTAAATTGTAAAAATGTGGTGTTAGAGGTGTTATGGGAGGTTAAGGTTACTTGGGGGTGCGTTTGGGTGAACTTTTAAGGAAGCCCAAAGTATAGTAGCTTTCACATGGGCTGCACACGGTTTGTCTAAACCGTGCGGCCAAACCGTGTGATGTGGGTGTTAGAGGAAGTGGCTAATGCACGGTTAGTACATGGTTTGGCTAACTGTGTATACTAACCATGTGAGGAGTGTTAGAGAGATTGTAGTTAATGCATGGTTAGTGCACGGTTTGTCAAACTGTGCAGACTAACTGTGTGGGCACTTAATCTTAGATCCTAAAATTGTGGATCTAACTCATTTTGCCTCTAAATGGTTCATTTAAGCCCCTAAGTGGACATAACTCGGGATTACCCTCTGTTGAAGGTATGAGAACCTCTCCCAAGAGTTTTGGAGGAGATCTGAAGGCTTCCCTTGGAGAATCGAAGCCGGTTTTTGAGGTATGGGATCGTTCTCCTTCATTCTTGATCATTTCCTTATATCTACTTAGATCTACATCTCATCTTCCCTCGGTTTCTTAGATCTACACCTGTTATGGGTATATCTATGTGTGTGGATGCCAAATATGATGATATCTGGTCTTGGTTGTGTTAGGAGAAGGGATCTAAGGGGGATTCTTAGAGGATCAACCCCACTTCTTCTACGTTCTTCATTTATTGGGGTTTTCATAAAAAACCTTTGAGGTAGGGATCTTACCTTCGTCTCTCTCTCTCTTGTGCATTATACAGGGTGGGTATCCTCTTGTTTTCATGAAGTTTGGTTGAACCAGTAAATAATGATAATAACTGGTTAAAGAACAAGTTTGGGGAAATTTTGTTGATATCGTTGTTCTATTTCCATCAATGCTTATACTTTAATTATGTTTTCAATTGAATAGGCTTATGCCTACTAAAAATCAAAGTCGTTGGAGGCCTTTTATTGCACAATTAAATGTTTCCCTATGTTTCTTTATTGTTTTGTGGATGGAATTTCATAGAATGTGGAAATTTGGTTAATCATGTAAAGGTGAATGATTAAATGAATACTTGGAACCCTTGTATGATCACCCTGATTAAATTCAATGAAGGAATGAATTTTGTGGGTGCTGGTTGGGTTTTAATTATGTAAAGGGGTGTTTCGTGGGTTTTTGTAGAATGGGTGAGTAGTGGGGCTACGGTTGGCTTGGTTGTGGATTGGCGTGTATCATATGGTTGTGATGGGCAGCAGAGTTGTGGTGAATGGTATCGAAGGGATAACGATACGGTAAGGGTATTGTCTCCGAGGTGTTTTTGGTTATAGAGGTTGGCATCAGGGTTGTAGGGATGGGTTGTGCATATGAAAAAAAGTAGATGAGTTAACTAATGAATTGTGGGGGCATGGAAGTTGATTAAATATGGAAAATCAATGGAATTGATTGGATGGTAAAAAAAATGGTTTTGTGTTTCTTGTGTTTTTCCCTAACTATGTTTCTGGTTGGCAGGGATATGTTTTACGAACGATAGATCTGGTTTGGTTGTTGTTAGTTTCTAGGTAGTTCAGGAACGGATAAACTAAAACTACTGAACATGAAAAGCTTAATGGGGTTTTTGGATGTTCATTGTGTGCATACTTTCGTGGTAGTAGTGTCGAGTCATGTGCTCAGATATTTTTTGTATATTATTTAGGATGGGATGAGTGGTTGATATAATTATATAAATCAATATGTTTTATGTATCTTTACGCACCCCACTCATGTAGAGCACTATATGCCGAACACCCGTGGGACGGGTGGTGATATTCCCAGACATCCAAAGGATGGCTGGTTACTGTTCTTCCCTATGCTCCCTCTTCCAGGTTCTATTTCCCAAGAGTCTTTGGGATGAGGATGTGATTTTTTCCCCAGAGTCTTTGGGATGAGGATGTGATGTGGGTCCATGTTGTCTTTGGTAGTAGATGTGGTTATGGCCGAGGATTGAGTGTCGGCGTAATGCGGGATGAGATGTGGTTTTGGCCGAGGATTGTGTTCCGGAATGATATTAAGAGCTTCGTATGGCCAGGTTGCAGCACTAGCTTGAGCTTCGTATATCTAGGTTGTAGAACTATATCGGGAAGAGGGGGAATCATCAGAGTGTGAGGCATGAGGGCTTGGGCATTATTCAGTGGGAAGGTGGTGCGGGGTACCCATACTTTGATAATATTACTATACTACTCTATTGACTTGCGATATTTGGTGAGTGTGGCTTGTAAGGTTGGGTGGATAGATTCCTTTCTAGGCTTTGGTTCCTTCAATTTTATCATGGGGTATTAGGATGTCTCCCCACCTATGCATGAGATATTTAGTTTATCTTACTGTTTATACATGTATGCTCACCCTACGTTTACTTTCTGGTCTTCAGGAGGACTTTGGGGACCGTGTGGGACCATGATAGTTGGGCATTGAAGTTTTGTTGGTTGCAGTCTTTGCTTTATTTTTTGTATCGTACCTTGGATCATTTCTTGTTCTTGTACTTTTGTTTCAGTTTTGTATAAAACATGCATATGGGTTGGTTTTGGGTTTATTTTCATTTACTTGTTCCTTTTCTTTTGGTGTTTGACTCATCCTATTTCCCGATCTTAATTAATATAAAGGGTAATGCCTCCCATAATTGTGAAAACTCATACCCTTGGTGCTAGTCACCACTCCAGGGCCTACTGGAGGTGGGACTCAGGGGGCATTATCTCCCTTTCACCATTTCTAGCTTAGGAGGGGCATCTTTGGTGAGAGGGGGTCATGACAGAATGGTATCAGAGGATGGAGGTTGAGAGATAGGATGGAGTTTGGAGTTAGGAACAGTGAGGATTGCATGGGATGGTAGGGAAATAGTGTCGGGTGATCTTGGAGTGAAAAAATAGTCCAGGGAAGACCGACTAGGACATGATATTTTAGGGCCCCCCATGATCTGATACAAGGACTCTGGACCTATCGAACGACCAAGTGACGCCACGCTAATTGTAGGGTAGAGAACCTAGGAAAGGTATATGCATCATAATGACTTGTGTTCTTGTGTTTCTGGGAAATTTTTGGGATTTAAAATTTATAAGGAGTCTAAGAAAATTTAATAACAATATTCTACACTACTCAGGATTAGGCATTCCTTGTTTACCTTGCATATATGTCACCTGGGAGATGACCACGAGTAGTGCGGGAGATCGAGGCCCAGGAGGTTTAATTGGTTGATCGACAAAGGGATGACCGAGAGGAGGAGTATGATCAGTGGTAGAAGATTCTTCGAGCCTTTTAGCGGCAGACCCTTGGGAAGTATGAGGGTAGCATCTCAAACATGGAGGCAGGGAGCTGGCTAGAGGAGCTGGTGATAGCTTTCAGCTTGATCTAGGATCCGACGGAGTATTGGGTTCCTCTAGCTGTGAGCCAGATGCGTGGAGCAGTGTGTCAGTGGTGGACGCTTTCTCTTGGGGAGAAGAGGGAGGCTGAGGTCACGTGGACTGACTTCGAGAACGAATTCTGGTTGGAATTCCTCTCTTCAACAATGAAGGCTGAGAAGAGGCAAGAGATACTCTCCATCTAGCAGGGGATCATTCCAGTGATAGATTTGGGGATCAAGTTCAATGATCTCTTCCGTTTTTCTCCGAACCTCTTTCCAGATGAGGAGTCTCGGGTGCGACGTTTAGAAGAAGCACTTAGACCTCCTATCTAGTATGTTGTTACCCCTTCACCCTACCGACGAACTTGGAGGTCCAGATGAAGGCTGTAGAGGTGGAGAGGATGCACAGGCTGGGAGGTGTGTCGCGAGAGGGAATCCAGTTGGGCTCGTCGAAGGGGAAAGTCGTCAGCAGTAGCCCTCCAACATCAGGGCCCTCTAGGTTTCAACTAGTAGGGATCAGGCCTCAGCAGTTTTAGTTCCGATCTTTTGGTCCTCTCCCTTTTCCTTTAGGCCCAATATCGAGGTGTTTCATCTGTGGCAGTCATGGGAACCTTCGGAACAAGTGCCCAGACCGAGTATAGTACAGTGGTGGTGGACCAGTACAGCACCCACCTCAACCACAGCAGTTTCCAGCCAGGCCCTTCTAGCAGCAGCAGCAGCAGGGGCAGAGAGCTCCAACTCTTCCGAGGGAAGACATTGCAGGAGGAGGCCGGCCTCAGGGTGCTCCTCAAGGACCTCGACCAGGGCGTGGTTGGGGAGGTGGCCGACAAAAGAGAGGTAGAAGAACTGGGCGTGGGCAGATGCACGCAGTAGAGGCAGCAATTACAGTAGGGCCAGATGTCTCTTGGGGTACGATCAGCTTGTTTTGTGCCATTGGATATGCGTTGTTTGATTCAGGATATTCGCACCCTTTTGTTGCACCCAGTCAAGCCTGTGCCTTGGGCCTAGACATAGAGACACTTTATGTACCCCTGTTTTTGAGTACACCAGTTGGAGGTCAGACCAGCTTGTCTCATGTTTTCTGGGGATGTAGGTTGATGTTGGGGCCACACCTATCTAGTGGAGATATCATTTTACTACAATTGTAGCCATACAACGTCATTATAGGCATCGAGTGTCTGTTCTCAGTGTGTTCTACCATCAATTGTTTCCGAAGAAGGGTTGTGTTTTCAGACTTGGTCGGACGACGTGTGACTTTCATCGGCGGTCAGGGTTACCAGGAAGGTAACCGGCGAGTAGAGCCCCTCCTTAACTTATTAGTTGAACTGTCAGTGGAGGTGGCCGATACAGAAATGGTGGAAGTCCCAGGTATCATCGGTGATTTTTATGGACGTCTTCCCTGAAGAGGTGGTGACTCTACCCTCTCGATGTGATGTTGAGTTTGGGATAGACTTTCAACCTAGTTCCCATTCGATTTCGATTGCTCCCTACCGGACGACACCTTCTGAGTTGCTGGAGTTGTGGATTTAGATTGATGATCTGATGAAGAAGGGTTTTGTTTGACCAAGTGCATCACCTTGGGGTGATCTTGTGTTGTTCTCAAAGAAGGCATATGGTGGTCTCAAGCTGTGCATAGACTACCAGAGACTGAATCAGGTAATGGTCAAGAACCGTTACCCCCTCCTGAGGATAGACGATCTCTTTGACCAGCAGAGGGGAGTAGGTTGGTTCTCTAAGATCGATCTGTAGTATGGATATCACTAGTTGAGGTTGAAGGAGGGATACATCTCGAAGACATCCTTCAGGTGCAGATATGGGCACTCTGAGTTTGTGGTCTTGTCGTTCATCATTACAAATGCACCAGCCATGCCCATGGGACTCATGAAATCCACCTTTCGAGAATACCTAGACCAGTTCATAGTCATCTTCATCGGCGACATCCTGATCTACTCAAGATCAGAGGAGGATCAGGCTGGGCACCTGAGAATGGTTTTAGAGGTCCTCAAACAACACCAACTTTATGGGAAGTTGTCCAAATTCAAGTTTTGGACTCGGGAAGTACAATTACTTGGACACATGGTGTCCGAGCAAGGAATAGCAGTGGACCCATCAAGGTTGAGGTGGTTGTTTCTTGGGTAGCACCCAAGAACGTGGCAGAGGTTCGTAGTTCCTTGGACTGGAAGGTTTCTACTGGAGTTTTGTACCCAACATCTCTTATGTTGCAGAACCTTTAATATCCTTTAAGAACAAGGATCGAGCTTTCGTTTGGGATGAGAAGTGTGAGGCATCCTTTGGTTATATAAAGGGAAATTTGGTTAGTGCCCCAGTGTTGAGATTACTAGAGGAGGGAGTAACGTTTGAGGTATTCTGTGATGCATCAGGCCAAGGCTTGGGTGCGTGCTGATACAACAGAAAGGGTGACTTCTTATGGGTTTAGGAAGTTATGTCCTCATGAACTTAACTATTATACCAACGATCTAGATCTTACGGCGGTTGTGTTCACACTAAAGTTTTGGAGACATTACCTCATCGGGGAGCACTTCGTGGTCTTCACAGATCATAAGAGTTTGAATTATATCTTCTCCTAGTGGGACCTGAATTTTCAACATCGAAGGTGGATGAAGATCCTCCAAGACTACAAATTCTAAATCTCCTACACTTAGGGCATGTTAAATGTGGTGGCTGATTCTTTGAGTAGGTGGAAAGATGTGGTTTAAAAGTCGGCAGATGTCTAGAAGGCGATGGAAGAATTGGTTGCACTATACCTCGATGTATGGGAAGATGGTGGTAGAGGTTGTCTGTTTCATATTACTGGGTAGTCCTCCCTACTACGGCAGGTGGAAGAGTCTCAGTGGGGAGACATAGAGAGTGAAGTGATGCATGATCGGGCTAGCCCGGGAAATGCTCTGGAAGGATGGTCGAAGGATGGTCTGAATCAGATGCTTTTCCAGGGGAAATTGTTTGTTCTAGAGGCAATGAGTGAGAGAGTTCTTGGTGAGTTCCACAACTCACCCAGGTAGTACACCCAGGAGATTCCAATATGTACCAGGGCATGAGAGGGTAGTTCTGGTGGCCCGAGGTGAAACGGGTAGTTGTAGAGTTTGTAGCAAAGTGCTTCATGTGGCAGCAAGTGAAGGCTGAACATCGCATTCCAGGAGTTCGGTTACAACCTTTAGATGTCCCCGAGTGGAAGTGGGATTCCATCTCAATGAATTTTTTCACGGGTCTACCCAGAGTTCAAGGGGGTTTCGATGCCATCTGGGTAGTGGTGGACAGGCTGACGAAATCTACCCACTTCCTAGCAATCAAGGAGTCAAGTATGGTTGAGACCCTAGCTCATAGGTATGTGAATGAGGTGGTGCGGTTGTATGGAGTTTTGATATCTATAATCTCTGACTGGGATACCCAGTTTACCTCTAGGGTCTGGAGAGGATAACAACATGCTTTTGGCACCCGGCTATGCCTCAGCACTGCTTTCCACCCCCAAACAGATGCGCATGACAGAGCGCACCATCCATACATTGGAAGATATGCTACGAGCATGTGTTTTGGGACTTGTAGTATCATTGGAACAACACCAGCCTCTGATATATTTCTCTTACAAAAACAGTAATCGCTCTACCATTGGCATGGCTCCTATCGAAACTTTGTACAGGAGGTTGTGCCATTCACCCGTATGTTGGACAGAGGTCATAGATGTAGGTGTTCTTGGCCCAAAAGTGATGCAGAGCATGACAGAGAAGGTTCATCTTATAAGAGAGAGGGTGAAGGCAACTCAGGACCGGAAAAGTCGTAAGCCGATAATAGGAGGAGACCCTTGGAGTTCAAGGTTGGGGAACACGTGTTCTTGAAGGTCTCTCCTCAGCACGGGCAGCGGTGATTCTGAAATGGAATCAAGCATTCTCCTAGGTTCTTCGGACCCTTCTAGGTGTTGTGGTGGGTTGGCGAGGTGTCTTATAAATAGGCATTGTCACCACCACAACCAAGGGTGCACAACGTCTTCCATGTGTCTCAGCTCTATCGGTACCTGCACGACGATTCACACATCCTCAACTGGGGAGATCTAGATATCAGGTATGATGCAACGTTTTTGGAACGACCCGTGATGATCGAAGGTCATGAAGAGAATGTGCTTCATGGAAAAACCATTTATTTGGTTTGTGTGCTATGGAGGCATGGCGGTATTGAGGAGAGTACCTGGGAATGGGAGGCACAGATGCACGCCCAATACCCAGAGCTGTTTTGAGTTTTTTTCTATTATACTGGTTTGTGATGAAGCGTTTTTACCTTGTTAACTACAGAATGTGATTTTTTCCTTTTTCTCTGAATATTTATGAAGATTACAGACTTTGGGGAGGGGAGGACCTGATCCCTAATCAAGACGCATTAAGGTGGATGCGATTAAAACTGTGCGGGCGAGTCAGTGCCGCCCAAAGCAGATAGTATCTTGACATTGGGGAAGAAACTCCTTAACCCATATGATTGGACAGCATGACCCTTTAATGTTTCAAGATTTCTTAAGGGGGATGTGTTTCTATATATAGGAGAGGTTCACTCCTGAGAGGTATCTTTTTGGGTGGTTGTTCTGATGCCCTCTTTTCTCCGGGTCTGGTTTTAATTCTCAAGGATGAGAATATTTTGAGAGGTATCTGATGAAATGGCATGGAACTCTCCGGTCTATTACTCTATAAAAATGTGGTGTTAGAGGTGTTATGGGAGGTAAAGGTGACTTGTGGGTGCGTTTTGGTGAACTTTTAAGGAAGAACAAAGGGCGGTATCTTTCGCACGGGCTGTGCACGATTTGTCTAAACCGTGCGGCCAAACTGTGCGAGGTGGGTGTTAGAGGTAGTGGCTAACACACAGTTAGCGGATGGTTTAGCTTACTATGCAGACTAACCATGCGAGGATTGTTGGCATGGTAGTAGCTAATGCACTGTTAGCGCACGGTTTGTCAAACCGTACAGACTAACTGTGCGGGAACTTAATCTTAGATCCTAAAATTGTTGATCTAACTCGTTTTTCCTCTAAATGGTTCGTTTACTCCCTTAAGTGGCCATAACTCAGTATTACCCCCCTTGAAGGTAGGAGAACCTCTACAATGCATTTTGGAGGTGATCCGAAGGCTTCTCTTGGAGAATTGAAGTCGGTCTCTTGAGGTATGTGATCGTTCTCCTTCGTTCTTGATCGTTTCCTTAGATCTACTTAGATCTACTTCACCTATTCCCTCGGTTTCTTAGATCTACACATGTTATGGGTAGATCTAAGTTTGTGGATGCCAAATATGATGAGATTTGGTCTTGGTTGTGTTAGGAGAAGGGATCTAAGGAGGATTCTTGGAGTATCAACCCAGCTTCTTGTGTGTTCTTCGTTTGTTGGGGTTTTCATCAAAAACCTTTGAGGTAGGGATCATACCTTCATCTCTCTCTCTCTCTTTTGTGCATCATGCGGGGTGGGTATCCTCTTGTTTTCATGAGGTACAGTTGAACTTGTAAATAAAGATAATAACTAGTTAAAGAACGAGTTTGGGGAATTTTTTTATATCATTGTTCTATTTCCATCAATGTTTATCCTTTGATTATGTTGTGAATTGAATAGGATTATACTGACTGAAAATAATGGTCGTTGGGGGACATTGCTTGTGAAATTAAATGTTTCCCTATGTTTCTGGATTGTTTTGTGGATGGAATTTCATAGAATGTGGAAATTTTTTAATCATGTAAAGTTGGATGATTAAATGAATACATGGAAGCCTTATATGATCACCCCGATTAAATTCAATTAAAGAATGAATTTTCTGTGTGATGGTTGGGGTTTAATTATTTGAAGGGGTATTTTGTGTGTTGTAGTAGAATGGGTGAGAATTGGGGTTGTGGTTGGCTTGGTTGTGGATTGGCATGTATCATATAGTAGTTATGGGAAGTAGAGTTTTGGTGAATGGTATCGAAGGGATAATGATGTGGTACGTGTATTGTTTTTGAGGTGTTTGTGGTTGTGGTGGTTGGCAGCAGGGATATAGGGATGGGTTGTGCATATGAATAAAATTAGAAGAGTTAACTAATGAATTTTGGGGCATGGTAGTTGATTAAATATTGAAAATCAATAGAATTGATTGGCTGGTAAAAGAAAATGGTTTTGTGTTGCTTGAGTTTTTTCCTAACTATGTTTTTGGTTGGTAGGGATATGTTTTATGAATGATTGATCTGGTTTGGTTGTTGTTAGTTTCTCGGTAGTTAGGGAACTGATAAACTAAAACTGTTGAACATGAAAAGATTAATGGGGTTTGGGTCTGTTTATTGTGTGCATACTTTCGTGGTAGCAATGTCGACGCATGTGCTTAGATCTTTTGTGTAGAAGCCTTAGGATGGGCCGAGTGGTTGATATAATTATATAATTCTGTTTTTTTTATGTTTCTTTATGCACCACATCCATGTTGAGAACTACGTTCCAAACACCCATGGGATGGGGGGTGAGATTCCCAAACATCCAAAGGATGGATGGTTATTGTTCTTACCTGTGATCCCACTTCTAAGTTCTATTTTCCAAGAGTCTTCGGGATGAGGATGTGATGTGTTCACAAGAGTCTTTAGGATGAGGATGTGATGTGGTTCCCAGGTGTCTATGGAATGAGATGTGGTTATGGATGAGGATTGAGTGCTGGCAGAATGCGGGATGATATGTGGTTATGGCCAAGGATTGTGTGTCGGCGGGATACTATGAGCTTCGTATGGCCATGTTACGACACTAGCTTGAGCTTCGTATGGCTAGGTTGTGGAACTAGCTCAGGAAGATGGGAAAGCATCAGAGCATTAAGTGTGAGTTTTTGAGCAGTATTCAGTGGGAAGGTGGTACGGGGTACCCATACCTTGATAATATTTCTATACTACTCTATTGACTTGCGATATTTGGTGAGTGTGGCTTGTAAGGTTGGGTGGATATATTCCTTTCTAGGCGTTGGTTCCTTCTGTTTTCTCATGGCTCATTAGGATGTCTCCCCACCTATGCATGAAGGCTTTAGGTTATCCTACTAATTATACTTGTATTACCACCCTACGTTTACTTTTAGGTCTTCGGGAGGACTTCAAGGACCGTGCGGGACCTTGCTAGTTGTGAGTTGGAGTTTTTCTGGTTGAAGTCTTTGCATTCTTTTTGGTATCGTACCTTGTAGATTTTCTTGTTCTTGTACTTCTATTTTAGTTTTTTATAAAACATGAATATGGGTTGGTTTAGGGTTTATTTTCATTTACTTGTTACTTTTCTTTTGGTGTTGAACTCATCCTATTTACCGATCTTAATTAATGAAAAGCGTAATGCCTCCCATAATTGTAAAAACTCATACCCTTGGTGCTAGTCGCCACTCCGGGGCCTACTGGAGGCGGGACTCGAGGTTCATTATCTCCCTTTCACCATTGCTAGCTCAGGAGAGGCATATTTTGTGGGAGGGGGTCGTGACAATAACATAAAACATGTTCCATTTAAATAAAATGAATGTCATGGTGAGATAAGGAATAATAAATATTTAATGGTAAATAACTAAAAATGTATGCCATTTAATAAAAAAACTGATAATGAAATGAATTCATAGATAATGTCATGGATAAAACTCATGGATAATATTAATAATAATAATAATAACTGAATTCTAAATTAATTAAATTATTAATTTGTTGATTTCATACTTACAAATTACATGATACCTTTACCATCAATATGTTTCAGAAAGCGGTTTAAAATATACTGAGTAAAACCCATCTAATTTGGCCAGCTTATTCATCTCATGAGACAACTAATGAAAGGGCCTATCGATAAACAGTTCCCACCCATTTCATACATTTTAAAATCATTCATTATATATCAAATAATATATTTAATTCATAAATAATATGCTTTATCATCAACTATCTTTATTGAGTAAATGATATAAATTCATCAATATTTTCCCCAGCTAATCAAATAATTTTCAAAGTAAATACCGTAGGTAAAAATGGTATAAATTTTAAGAAATAAAAATATCAATCACAAAATAATATGGATATTTAATAGAAATTTAATATCCAATGAAAAGTTATTATAATATAGTGATTGTTTCAAGAGAAGGCTAACAATCAAAAAGGAAAGTGAGATTGCATAATAATTTTTACCACTTGGTAATTTTCAAGTCAAATACCATTAAATGAGATAATTAAAATTGAAAATTAGAATACCATGAATAAATAATAATTAATGTTATTAAATTTAATAGTTTAATTAAATACACTATATAAAATATAATTGGTTCATAATAACAAATAAGTCTTAAAGGAATGTAATTTGAGATGAAATCTTTTAATTTACACTTACTTTTGTTTGTACACTATTTAACATCATGTATTATGTTTTCAAGAATATTATTAATTTATAACATAAAACTAATCATATTTATAATATCATATAAGATCCTATTATAACATTTTATGACCTATTTTGTTCTAATATTTATTTATTTTCATTATTTCTAGAGTAAATTTCCTTGTTTTTCTATACATGTTTCATTAGGAAAGATCCAATTATTGTGCATATTATATAGTTATATTATGTATATAATAGTAACTGTGGAATAATTATAATATTTTTATATCAATATTTTTTAAAACAAATCATGATATATGATTATTAAAAATGAATTATGTTATGATCATGGAGACGGTAGGTAGTATGTACCCATGAGTAACATTTCTATTTTTCACTGATCATTATGGAAATAAAGTAAATAATATATTACTTTTAAATAATCATAATAATATCATTAATATCATATTATAATGTTATATATATCATACATCTAGTGTAGTGTTGTAATGTGAGTTGCATTGCTTCGTGAAGGTTGTAGTCCACACATACACGAACGATGTTATCATCTTTATGTGAGTGAAAAGAAAATAAATAAAACTATATATATTATATTTATAGAATTATAAATAACTTTTTAATATAATAAAAATTTAATTTATATCCAATATATTCATTTACTTTATCTTTATCACCACCCATGTAATATTTTAGTGAAAGTCGAATCACGTCGCTTCGTGTGGTGGTAGTTTGTCGTACACTTGAGTGGCGTTATCACATCTCATATGGAATGGAAGTTAAAAATATTTATATAATTTAATTAATAAAGTGGTATAAATATTTTATAATTATCATAAATTAAATTTATATCCATCCTCATACCCATCTATGAGAGGTGGAAATGGAAAAATGAATGACATTGGTTCGCGAAATGGTAGTCCTCCAAACACATGAACAATGATTTCGTAACCCATTTTATGGAAGTGGATATAGTTTTAGATCATGAATTTTTTTTAAATCCAATTATATAAAATATATTAAGGTTATTATATTTTCCCGGTTTAATAAAAAATGAAGTAGGTGGAGAAATTAGTAAAATAAAGACGCTTGTTGGAGAATGTTGCCTCTTCTTTGGATATCTTCGTTTGGTTTTCCCTAAACCCTTCCTAAGTTGGATTTATTAATAAAAATAAGGATTATAGTACAATTATTGATAATTGTGGGAGTGATTTGGGTAGGTATTTTCTAAACCAAAGTGGTTTGAATGTGTGAAGAATAGGGGAGAGTAGTGGCCATTTATAAGTGGTGTGAGTGGAACACTTGTAATTTTTTGATGGATTGAATTTCACCCATGTTTATTTCATGATACTAGACCCAAATAATGGTAAATAATAGATCATATAAGGGAAAAGTTTGAAATAAATCAATACATTGAGTTTTTTTCATGTTTTGAGACATTCTTACATCTTATATTTTAATTTTAACCACTATGTAAACTCGTTTTCACCTTAATAACTGTAATTAATTTTTATCATTTAAACTAATCATTTTGATCCAAAATTATGTTTAAAATATTATAAATTATAAATTATTATTATTAAAAATGTGAAATTAATTTCTACAAATTATTTCCACTAATGTGGAAAAAATTATTTTAAAATTAATCCTGCATACATGATAAGAAAGTGGGTCTTTTAAAAGTTAAAATGTTCAAAACTTTTACAATGTTTTTATAACAATATTAAAATTAATGATATTTTAAATGAGAATAATTATATTAATATAGGTAAAATTTAACTAATTATAATTAAAAACCAATTCAAACTATAATTTTTTAAAATAAATTATTTAATTTAAAAGTCAACTTTCTGTTAAGATTCAGTATTTTCATTATTCATCGAAAACTGAAACTATTTAGAAAAATAAAAAAATAACCATAATATAATTTTGATATTCCAATCTCAAAAATGATGTTTATTTTTTCAAATAAATTTTCAAATGGTGTTAAAATTTAATTTTAAATTATGTGTGGAATGCGTGACTAAACATTATTTTGTTTAAACCCACTGTGCTTTGCAAGATATCGATGAATTTAAATTTATTCTAAAATAAATATATCATAATGTTTTGGGGTGTTACATTCATACCTACAATTTTTTTTATCCATAATTTTTTATGTATATTTCCTTCTAAACATCTGAGGGTAGTTCTTCTTCATAATATCCCTGGTGTCCAATGTTTCTTCCTCCATTTTGTAATTCATCCAGAGTACCTTTACTGAATGATTCATCTAGTTCCTCAATACTTTCTCTATAGTATCAAAAATCTATATGGGTTTATTATAGAATTATTGATCATGTTTTGACTCTATTTCATCAAAGTTGAGCACATGCTTTAGGTATGTCATGTACTTTATTAACAATGATACATGGAACACATCATGTTCTTTTGAAAGGCTTGGAGGCATTTCTAAAGATAAGAAAAAAAAATATAATTATTTCTAGAATTTAAAAGGTTATAATGTGCCTAGTAATTAGTCTCCATTTCATATCTAACCTTATAACACCCTTCCATTATGATACTTTTAGGAAAACATGATCTCCCACTTGGAATTCCAAATCATTCCTCTGATTATAGACATATCTCTTTTTCCTACTTTGACATCCAGAAATGTGACCATGAATAGCCTATACATTTTTTGTCATCTCATAAAAAAATAGATCCTATTAGTATCCTTTAACCAATGTTACCACAAAAATATTGAGTGTGATATCTCTTTCCATATAATGATTCAAACAGTGCTATTTGAATACATGAATGGAAACTATTATTATAAGAAAACCATACTAAAGGTAAATAATGATCTGACATACCTTGAAAGTCATGTGAGAATGACCTCAAAATTTCTTGAATTGTTTGAATATTCCTTTTGAACTATCCATCAATTTGAGGATGCTAGGTAGTGCTCAAGTTAAGATCATTATCATGATCCTTCAAAATACTCTTCTAGATTTTCAATGTAAAATGGGGATCTCATTCAGAACAAATTGATAGATGTGCATGATGAAGTCCAAAAATATCATTAATATAGATCCTTGAGGATATCTCAAAAGTTGAATCTTCTGTTATAGAATGAAAATTTCTAGATTTGGTTGGGCGATCAACAATAACACATGTTGCATCATTCTTTCTAATACTATTTGGAAGTCCCTTGACTAATTCCATAGTAATGACATCCCATTTCAAAAACAAAATAATAATAGGTTTCATGAATCTTGTAGGATGACTCCTTACATTTTAAACTTTTTGAAAAACGAAAAATCTGGTCACATAATTAGAAATTTCATTCCTCATGTTATCCCACAAAAACTGCTCCTTCAAATCCTTATAAAATTTTATGCTACTAGGGTGTATAGATAAATTTAAGTTATGATCATTATCCAAAATTTCTCTTTTTAGATAAGTTATAAATGTAACACATATTATAATTACAAATTTTTAGACTTCATTTTCATAGATTATGTCTATTAATTCACCATCATTCACATGTTTAAACTTCTTCTAAAATTTATCATCATAAAATTAAGAATTATTTACCTTCTCTAATAAAGATGGATTTTCAATAATTTGAAAAATGAATAATGTATACCCTTACTTATTAACTACCATATATATGTATTATATCAATGAACATATAATCCCTCTCAATTCTCATTTAGTTCAAAACTTTGCGATTCGTCCTACTCAATGCATCCACTACCTTTTTTATTTTTCTAGGTGGTGGTGTATTGAAAAATCCTAATCCTTGAGTTTCTCAGGCCATCTCCTTTTTCTCATATTGACATATTTATATTAAAATATGTATTTGATGATTTTATGATATGTGTATATCTCTTAAATTTCATCATAAATATAATGTTTCAATATCATCAAATAAAATATTTTAGTTGCCGACTCAAGATCTGGGGTTGGAAAGTCCAATTCAAGGTTATTCAATTTCTTTGATACATATGAAACGATATTATTGTTTTTGAATTAGGACATAAACATTTCCTTTATTTTCTTCATCACTATATATCACAAACCCATCACTTCTATATGGTAGTGTCCAAACTATAGCATTTCTCAATCTTCTCATTATCTCACTAAAACATTATTCACATTCTTTTGTCAAAAAAATCCAGACCCATTTTATTGTAAGCTTTGTGATGGGTTAGAAAATCATGAAAATTATGAAATAATCACCGATAATGACCTATAAAACCAATTAAATAACATACCTCTGATGTATTTGTTGGTTTAGTGTAATGGTCCGGACCTCTCCGGCCCATTCCTTTGTTAAAAAGAAGGTCACGAATTGTTCTAGAGGGTAAAATGGACTTTTCCCACACTTTCCAGAATTTTGAAACTACACGCCGTGTAGTTTGAGTACACGCCGTGTACCCCCTTTCCGGGTATACCCCATGTCGCAGGTTGTGTCCTCTCCGTGTGAAGTAAATGAGTACACGCCGTGTAGTGTAACTACACTCCATGTACCACCTTGTCGGGTATACCCCGTGTTGAAGGTTGTGTCCTTACTATGTGGAATAATGGGTGCACTCCATGTGTCCAGTTCTACACGCCGTTTAGTCCTTCCCCGCGTATGCGTTACCAGTCAATAGCCATGTACCGTGTTGGAGCTGTTTCCTTGTCGTGTCCAATAAATGAGTACACTCTGTGTGTCTAAACTACACGTCATGTAGTCTTTCCCCGCGTATGTGTTACCCTTAAATAGTGTGTTGACCAGTCAACAGTCGCGGAGCCGTGTTGGAATCCGCGTGGAGACCGTGTATAATAATCGAGTACACTCCGTGTACCATAAAGTACACGCTGTGTACTTTTCCTTTTCTTTCCTATAAAAGGAGGGGTCCCCTCATCCTTTCAACTTACCCCCTCTCCTCCCCTTTCTTCTGAGCAGAGCTCTCCCAAGAGACTCGAAGGATCCTTTTCTTCCATAACTTCTTCGTCCGAGCTACGATTTACGATCTCTCAGTGGCCATGATATCGTAACGACGAGGAGGAGCTTCCAATCTTGGATCTGTTGTCTTTCCTTCAGCATTTCCTTTCCGACTTCCACCTGAGGAGGGTTTTCCTGGACCCGACAGAAGTGACGGACGCCAACGGACTTCTTCTAAAGTTGATCCAGGAGAGCATTGTGATCAGAACATGTCGAGGTTGGGATCTTACCTTCGTCTCTCTAATTTGTGCATCATGCGGGGTGGGAATCCGCTTGTTTTCATGAGAAGTAGTTGAACCATTAAATGAAGATAATAACTGGTTAAGAACGGGGATGGGAAAGTTGTTATGTTTATCTTGTTTATCCTATTGATATGTTATGAATTGAATATGATTTTGCCTACTGAAAATCATGGTCTTTGGTGGCCTTTGCTTGCGCAATTAAATTTTTCCCTATCTTTTAGACCATTTTGTTGATGGAACCTTATGGAATGTAGAAATTGGTTAATCACGTAAAGTTGGGTGTTTAAAATCTTGAACCCTTGTGTGAGCACCCCGGTTAAAAAAAATAGAATAATGAACATGTGGTTGTTGGCTTGGATATGTGGCATGTGATGGGGGTGTTTTGTGGGTTGTTGTGGTTTGGGTGAGCAGTGGGGCTGCGGTTTTCTTGGTTGTGGGTTGGTGTGAATGTTATGTTAGTAACGGGCAGCGGGGCAGAAATAAGTGGTATTAAAGGGATAATGATGTACGGTTTTCAGTGTAGTTGTGGTGATGGTGGTTGGCAGTGGGGCTGAGGTGATGGGTTTAATATGAATGGAATTTGGGTTGTGAATAATAAAAGCAGAAGAGTTAATGAATGGTGTGGCGTGGTAATGAAACGAGATTAATAATCAATTGGAATGTTTGGTTAATAAGAAGGGCTTGGTTTTGTTGCTTGTGTTTTTCTAACTTGATTTTTGGATAGAAGGGATATGTTTTACGAATGATCGATGTGGTTGGTTGTTGATAGATGCCTAGTAGTTAAGTAACTAAATAAACTAATTCTACTAAAACGTGAAAACCTAAATGGGGTTGGGGTTGTTTTTTGTATGCATGCTTCGTGGTAGCAGTGTCGAGGAACGTTCTCAGTTTCTTTGTTTAGAAGCCATAGGTTGGGATGATTGGTTGGTATATATATATATATATTTGTATCTTTTGTGTTTTATCGCACCCCACCCATGTTGAGAACATAGTGGCGAACACTCCCATTTCATGGGAGAGGGTGTTTTTTCCTTAGTTACTAGCTCCTTCCTGCTCCTTCTCCCCTAGGTTGTGATGGATTGAGGCGACCTTACACCCAAGACTCTTCGGGTAGGTTTTTATTGGGGTGGCTTTATCCCAAGACTCTTTGGGAAGGTACTACTATTTCCCATGAATCTTCGGGATGAGGCCCAAGTGTGTGCGGGCGGGATACGTGGTTATGAGGCCCAGGTGTGTGCGGGCGAGATACGTGGTTGTGAGGCCGAGGTGTGTGCGGGGGGGATACGTGGTTGTGAGGACCAGGTGTGTGCGGGCGGGATACGTGGTTTTGAGTCCCATGTGTGTGCGGGCGGGATACGTGGTTGTGAGGCCCAGGTGTGTGCGGGCAGAGACATGGTTGTGGGGCCCAGGTGTGTGCGGGTGGGATACGTGGTAGTGAGGCCCAGGTGTGTGCGGGCGGGGAGAGTGTGGATGCTTCAGGACGTTTGTCGTTAGGAAGAGCATCTAACAAGAGGTAAATGGTGCGGGGTACCCAATACTCTTGTTTCTTATATACTACTACCTGTTGTGCTTGTGTTTTGGTGAGTGTGGCTGGTGAGGTTGGGTGGATAGAATTCTTTGCTAGGTTTCTTCTGTTGTTATCATGGGACATTAGGATGTCTCCCCACTTGTGCATGAGAGCTTTAGATTTCCCTACTGAGTATACTTGTATGCTCACCCTATGTTTACTTTCAGGTTTCCAGGAGGACTACTAGGACCGTGCGGGACCCTACTAGTTCGACAGTTTGAGTTGTTGCTGTTGTTGTACTCTTGTTTTCCTTTTGGTATTGTACTTTGATCTTTCTTGTACTTTCACCTTGTTATAAAAAAGTTGTCTAATCATGCATGTGGGCTTGGTTTGTGTTTATTTCTATACACTTGTTCTTTTTCCTTTTTGGTGGTTGACTTGTCCTATTTCCCGATCCTAAATAAATAAAAGGGTAATGCCTCCCATATTTGTTAAAACTCATACCCTTGGTGCTAGTCTCCACCCCGGGGCCTACTGGAGGCGGGACTCGGGGTTCATTATCTCCCATTCACCGTTGCCAGCTCAGGAGGGGCATCTTTGGTGGGAGGGGGTCATGACAGAATGGTATCAGAGCTTATGGTTGAGAGATAGGATGGAGTCTTAAGTTTGGAATAGTGAGTATTGAATGGGATAGTAGGGTGACAATGTTAGTTAATCTTGGTGCGCAACATAGTCTAGGGAAGACTGGCTAGGACATGGGATTTTATGGCCCCCCGTGATCCGATACAAGGACTCTGAGCCTACTGAACGACCAAGTGAGACTACATTGATTGCAGGGTAGAGACCCTAGGGAAGGTACATGCATCATCATGTTTGTGTTTTACATTATTTGGGTGTTCTGGGAAAGAAATTGAAATAAAATGATAAAATAAAACCTTGAGTTTTTCATTACTACTTGGGATTAAGAAATCCTTGTTTACTGTACAGCTATGGCACCTGGACGTCATCCCCGGGTGGCTCAGACGGCTGAGGCCCAACAGATTTAGGCGGTTGATCAGCTGAGGATTGACCGAGAGGAGGTAGATAGCCAGTGGTAGAAGACTCTCCATTCTTTTCAGCGGCAGACACTTAAGAAGTACGAGGGTAGTACTTCGGATACGGAGATAGAGGGGTGGCTTGAGGAGCTAGGGATCACTTTTAACTTGATCCGTGCTCCGAGGGAGTACTGGGTTCCCCTAGCAATCAGTCATCTGAGAGGTGTGTCATGATAGTGGTGGACACTCTACCTTGGAGATAGGGTAGAGGTAGAGGTTCCTTGCGCTGACATTGAGACGGAATTCCGAGAGGAATTCCTTTCTTCCATGATCAAGGAGGAAAAGCGGAATGAGTTACTCTCCCTTTAGCAGGGGAGTATGTCAGTACGAGAGCTGGGGATCAAGTGCAAGGATCTCCTACGCTTTGCTCCAGATCTCTTCCCAGATGAGGAGTCTCGGTAGAGACGTTTGGAGGAGTCACTTTGTCCTTCACTCTAGTATACTGTCACCCCCTTCACCCTTCTGACGTACTTGGCGGTGCAGAAGAAGGCAGAGGTTGTAGAGAGTATGCACTCACTGGGAGGTGCACCCCGAGAGGGGAACCTGCTAGGCTCGTCGAAGGGGAAGGCAGTCAGTGGCAGGTCTCCTGTGACGGGACCCTCCAGGTTCAGGGCAGTGGGGAGCAGGCCCCAGCAGTTCCAGTTCAGATCTTCGGGTCCTCGTCCCTTTTTCACTAGCCCAAGACTGAGGTGTTTTTCTTGTGTAGGTTTCGAGCACGTACAGAGTCGATGCCAGACTTGAGCTCAGTACGGTGGAGGTGGGTAGGTTCAGCGCCCACCACAACAGCACTAGTTGCCGGCTAGGCCCTTCCAGCAGCAGGACCATGCTCCTCCGAGGGCAGACTTTGTGGGAGGAGGCCGACCTCAGGGTGCTCCTCAGGGACCTTGACCAGGGCGTGGTCGGGGAGGTGGACGACATCAGAGAGGCAGAGGAGCTGGGTGTGGACAATTGCACGTAGTAGAGTTGACATCTCCAGCAGGACCAGAGGTGGTGCGAGGTACGATTTGTTTGTTCATCACTATTGTTTCTGCTTTGTTCGATTCAGGAGCCTCGGAATCCTTTGTTGTACCTGGTCTAGCCCATTCTTTGGGACTAGACGTAGAGAGACTTTCTGTACCACTGGTGCTGAGTACACCAGTTGGAGGCTAGACCAGCGTATCTTGTGATTGCCGGGGATGTGGGCTGACGTTGGGACCACATCAGTCTAGTGGGGACCTTCTTCTGTTACAGATGTAGCCATACGATGTCATCCTAGGCATTGACTGGTTGTTTTCTATTGGTGCCATTATTGACTGCTTTCAGAGAAGAGTCATGTTCTCCGACGTGGACAGGCACCGTGTAGCTTTTGTTGGTGAGAGGAGCTATTAGGTGGGAAGCCAGAATGTGGAGCCTCTCCTTTCCTTGTTAGGTGGGCTATCAGTGGTTCCAGATAATACTAAGATGATGTATTTCCCAGAGGTTGTTGGGGAGTTCCTCGGTGTTTTACTTGAGGAGGTTGTGACTCTACCCCCCCCCCCCCCCCCCCCGACGTGACGTTGAGTTCAGGATAGACTTACAGCCTAGTGCCCGTCCGATTTTGATGACCCCTTATCGGATGGAACCTTCGGAGTTTCGGGAGTTCCGGATTCAGATTGACGATCTGATGGAGAAGGGTTTTGTTTGACCCAGAGTATCGCCATGGGGTGCTCCGGTTTTGTTCGTGAAGATGGCAGATGGTGGTCTAAGGCTATGCATAGACTACTGAAGGTTGACCCAGCTAGCGGTCAAGAACTGCTATCCCCTCCCAAGGATAGATGATCTCTTCGACCAACTGAGGGGATCAGGTTGGTTTTCCAAGATTGATCTACAATCTGGATATCATCAGCTGAGGGTAAAGGACAATGACATCTCGAAGATGGCTTTCAGGTGCAGGTATGGGAACATTGAGTTTATAGTGATACCGTTTGGAGTTACGAATGCACCGGCTGTGTTCATGGGACTTATGAACTTTGTCTTCCAAGAGTTTCTGGACCAGTTCATCGTTGTGTTTATCGATGACATCCTGATCTACTCAAGGTCAGAGGAGGAGCACGTTGAGCTTATCAGGGCAGTCTTGGAAGTCCTTCGACACCACCAGCATTACGAGAAATTGTCGAAGTGTAAGTTATTGACACAAGAAGTACACTTCCTCAGGCACGTGGTGTCTCAGCATGGAGTGTCAGTGGACCCGAAGAAGGTGGAGGTAGTTGTTTATTGGGAATCACCCAAGAGCATGGCAGAAGTTCGTAGTTTCTTATGGTTAGCAGGTTACTATCAGAGGTTCGTTTCGGACTTCTCTCAAGTTTCTTCTCCATTTAAAGCTTTGATGAGGAAGAAACAGGTCTTCTTATGGAGCGAGTAGTGCTAGAAAGCTTTCGACTACCTAAAGGAGAAGTTGGTCAGTGCTCTCGTACTCAATTTTCTAGAGGAAGGGTTGTTGTATGAGGTGTTTTGTGATGCTTCTGGCCTTGGTATGGGGTGCGTGCTGATGCAGAAGAAGGGAGTGATCTGTTATGGGTCTAGGCAGTTATGCCCTCACGAGCGTAACTATGCCACACATGACCTAGAGCTTGCAGTAGTAGTGTTCGCACTGAAGTTGTGGCGACATTACCTCTTTGAGGAGCACTTTGTGGTCTTCTCAGATCACAAGAGCCTGCGTTATATCTTCTCCCAGTGTGACCTGAACTTACTGTAGCAGAGATGGGTTGAGTTTCTCCAAGACTATGACTTTGAGATCTCTTACACTAAAGGAAAGGGAAACGTTGTGGCTGATGCCCTGAGCAGGAAGTCGCATCAGGAAGTAGTTCGGGAATCCATTGATGCTTGCAAAGCAATGGGAGAGTTGTCCACCTTGCACTTGGATGCTAGGGT
Source organism: Viscum album (assembly GCA_963277665.1). Lineage (NCBI taxonomy): Eukaryota > Viridiplantae > Streptophyta > Magnoliopsida > Santalales > Viscaceae > Viscum > Viscum album. Next base: position 162,471,690 of record OY728165.1, on the reverse strand, counting down.
AGAAGTTGTTAGAGGCTGTTTGTTTCAGATGACAGTGCAGTCCTCCTTGTTGCAGCTGGTGGAAGAGTCCCAGTGGGGGGACTCCGAGGCGGAAGTGATGTGGGATCGTTTCGATCAGGGGAATGCTCCAGAGGGATGGTCAGAGGACAACAGAAATCAGATGCTTTTCCATGGAAGTTTGTTTGTTCTGAAGGCTTTGCGTGAGGTAGTTCTCCGTGAGTTCCATAGCTCAGCCTTGGAAGTACATCCAGGAGTTTCGAAAGTGTACTGAGGCCTGAGGGAACAGTTTTGGTGGCCCGGGGTGAAACGGGCAGTGGCGGAGTTTTTGACTAAATTCCTAGTGTGTCAGCAAGTTAAGGTTGAACACCGTGTTCCCAGTGGTTTGTTGCATCCTTTAGATGTCCCTGAGTGGAAGTGGGATGACATCTCAATGAACTTAGTCACAGGACTACCCAGAGTTCAGGGTGGTTATGATGCTATCTGGGTGGTGGTGGATCGACTGACGAAATCAGCTCACCTCGTATCAATTAAGGAGTCAGGCTCGGTGAGTACCTTAGCACAGAGGTACATAGACAAGGTTGTGCGGTTGCATGGAGTCCCAAAGACTATCGTCTCAGATCAGGATACCCGGTTTACCTAACGAGTCTGGAGGGTGTTACAGCATGACTTTGGCACCCAGCTACGCCTTAGCACTGCTTTCCACCCCCATACCGATGGGCAGATGGAGCGGACTATCCAGACATTGGAGGACATGCTGCGAGCATGCATTCTAGATTTTAGATGATCATGGGTACAACACTTTCCATTAGTAGAGTTCACCTACAACAACATCTTCCACTCTACTATTGGAATGGCACATTTTGAGGCTTTGTATGGAAGTCCATGTCATTCACCCATTTTCTGGGCAGAGGATGGTGAGACAGGTGCGCTTGGACCAGAGGTAGTGAAGAGCACCACAGAGAAAGTCCAGCATGTACATGAGAGGATGAAAGAATCTTAGGACCGACAGAAGTCTTATATTGATCGTCAGAGGAGGCCTTGGAGTTTGAGGTGGGAGATCATGTTTTCTTTAAGGTTTCCCCTCGACGGGGGAAGCGGAGGTTTGGGAAAGGGAGAAAGCTCTCACCTAGGTTCATCGAACCTTTTGAGGTGTTGAGGCGAGTTGGCGAGGTGGCATATTAGCTAGCCCTACCACCTCAGTTGGAGAAGGTTCATGATGTCTTCCACATCTCCCAGCTTCATCAGTACTTGCACGACGACTCCCACATTATCGACTGGGGAGAGCTATATATGGGAGACGACGCGACCTTCGAGGAACGACCATTCAGGATCAAGGATCGTAAAGAGAAGGTGCCCTGTGGATGAACCATTCTGTTTGTTCGTGTGTTGTGTAGGCATGGCGGCCTCGAGGAGAGCACTTGGGAGCAGGAGACCCAGATGCACGATCAGTACCTAGAGTTGTTTTTACTTGTGTTTTCCCTTGTTCTTCTGAGCTTTGTGTTGATGTTGTACTCTGTACCATTGATATATGGAATGCTTCGCATGTCGGTTGTGAGACCTTTTGTTTCCTTGTTCCCTGGTAATGTGTAACATGTCCGGATGTGTAGGGAAAGGAAAAAACCTTATCCTTAATCGAGAAGCATTAATGCGGATGCGATTGAACCCGTGCGGGTGAGTCAGTGCCACCTAAACCGGATAATATCTCGATGTAGGAGAAGGAATTCTTTCCCAAACCACATGTTCGGGCAGTGTGTTGGTTGTGTGGTGTTGGGGGTAGTGTGAGTTGAAAAATCCTAATATATGAAAATGGGAAGACCCAATTCTTAATCGAGCTGCATTAATGAGGATGCGATTAAACCCGTACAGGAGAGTCAGTGCCGCCTAAAGAGAATAATATCTCGAAATAAGAGAAGGAATTCCTAACACATATGATTAGGGTTGTTGGCTGGGTTCCTATTATAACGAGAACCCTAAGAGGTATCTTGTTGGGTTTACTCTAGGTTGGTTTTGAATTCTCGGGGACGAGAATGTTTTAAGAGGTATCTGATGTAATGTTCTGGACTTCTCTGGCCCATTACTTTATTAAAAAGAAGGTCACGAATTGTTCTGGAGGGTAAAATGGACTTTTACCACACTTTCCAGAATTTTGAAACTACATGCCGTTTAGTTTGAGTACACGTCGTGTACCCACTTTCCGGGTATACCCTGAGTCGCAGGTCGTGTCCTCGTCGTGTGAAGTAAATGAGTACACGCTGTGTAGTGTAACTACACGTTGTGTACCACCTTGAAGGGTATACCCTGTGTTGAAGGATGTGTCATTACTATGTGGAATAATGGGTACACGTCGTGTGTCTAGTTCTACACGCCATGTAGTCCTTCCCCGCGTACGCATTACCAGTCAACAGCTATGTACCATGTTGGAGATGTGTCCTTGCCATGTGGAATAAATGAGTACACACTGTGTGTCTAAACTACATGTTGTGTAGTCTTTCCCCGCATATGCGTTACCCTCAAACCATGTGTTGACCAGTCAACGGACGTGGAGCCGTGTTGGAAGCCGTGTGGAGACCGTGTAAAATAAATGAGTACATGCCGTGTACCATAAAGTACACACCGTGTACTTTTCCTTTTCTCGCCTATAAAAGGAGGGGTCCCCTCCTCCTTTCAACTCACCCCCTCTCCTCCCCTTTCCTCTAAGTAGAGCTCTCCCAAGAGACTCGAAGGCTCCTTTTCTTCCATAACTTCTTCGTCCGAGCTCCGATTTACAATCCATCAGCGGCCAAAGGATCGTAACGATGAGGCGGAACCTCCAAGCTTGGATCTGTTGTCATTCCTTCGGCCTTTCCTTTCCGACTTCCACCCGAGGAGGTTTTCCCGGGACCCGACAGAAGTGACGGACGCCGACGGACTTCTTCTAAAGTTGATTCGGGGGAGTGCTGTGATCAGAACCTGTCGATGTAGGGATCTTACCTTCGTCTCTCTAATTTTTGCATCATGAGGGGTGGAAATCCTCTTGTTTTCATGAGAAGCAGTTGAACCATTAAATGAATATAATAACTGGTTAAGAATGGGGATGGGAAAGTTGTTATGTTTATCTTGTTTATCCTATTGATATGTTACGAATTGAATATGATTATTCCTACTAAAAAACACGGTCGTTAGGGGCCTTTGCTTACGCAATTAAATGTTTCCCTATCTTTTAGACTGTTTTGTGGATGGAACCTTGTGGAATGTGGAAATTGGTTAATCACGTAATGTTGGGTGTTTAAAATCTGGAAGCCTTGTGTGCTAACCCCGGTTAAACAAAAATAGAATAATGAACATGTGGGTGTTGGCTGGGATACGTGGCATGTGATGGGGGTGTTTTGTGGGTTGTTGTGTTTTGGGTGAGTAGAGGGGCTCCGGTTGTCTTGGTTGTGGGTTGGTGTGAATGTTATGTTATTAACGGGCAGTGAGGCTACAATAAGTGGTATTACAGGGATAATGATGTACGGGTTTTAGTGCGGTTGTGGATATGGTGGTTGGCAGTGGGGCAGCGGGGATGGGTTGAATGTGAACGGACTTTGGGTTGTGAATAATAAAAGCTAAAGAGTTAATGAATGGTGGGGCGTGGTAATGAAATGAAATTATTAATCAATGGGGTTGTTTGGTTAATAAGAAGGGCTTGGTTGTGTTGCTTCTGTTTTCCTAAATTGATTTGTGGATGGTAGGGATATGTTTTACGACCGATCGATGTGGTTGGTGGTGGATAGATGCCCAGTAGTTAAGGAACTAAATAAACTAATTCTTCTGAAACGTGAAAACCTAAATGGGGTTGGGGTTTTTTTTGTATGCATGCTTCGTGGTAGCAGTTCCGAGGTACGTGATCAGTTTCTCTATTTAGAAGCCATAGGTTGGGCTAAGTGTTTGGTATATATATATATATATCTGTATCTTTTGTCTTTTATCGTACCCCACCCATGTCGATCACTTAGTGCCGAACACTCCCATTTCATGGGAGAGGGTTTTTTTCCCTTAGTTACTAGCTCCTTACTACTCCTTCTCCCCTAGGCTGTGTTGGCTTGAGGCGACCTTACACCTAAGACTCTTCAGGTAGGTTTCGATTGGGGTGGCTTTATCCCAACACTCTTTGGGTAGGTACTACTGTTTCCCAAGAATCTACGGGATGAGGCCCAGGTGTGTGTGTGCGGTATACGTGGTTGTGAGGCCCAGGTGTGTGTGGGCGAGATACGAGGTTGTGAGGCCCAGGTGTGTGCGGGTGGGATATGTAGTTGTGAGGCCTAGGTGTGTGCGGGCAGGATACGTGGTTGTGAGGCCCAGGTGTGTGGGGGTGGGATACGTGGTTGTGAGGCCTAGGTGTGTGCGGGCGGGATACGTGGTTGTGAGGCCCAAGTGTGTGCAGGCGGGATATGTGGCTGTGAGGCCCAGGTGTGTGCAGGCAGGATACGTGGTAGTGAGGCCCAGGTGTGTGCGGGTGGAGAGAGTGTGGCAGTGTTAGGACGTTCGCCATTAGGAAGAGCAGCTAACAAAAGGGAAATGGTGCGGGGTACCCAATAATCGTGTTTCTTATATACTACTACATGTTGTGCTTGTGTTTTGGTGAGTGTGGCTGGTGAGGTTGGGTGGATAGAATTCCTTTCTAGGTTTCTTCTGTTGTTCTCATGGGACAATAGGATGTCTCCCCACTTGTGCAGGAGAGCTTTAGGTTTCCCTACTGGGTATACTTGTATGCTCACCCTACGTTTACTTTTAGGTTTCCAGGAGGACTACTATGGTCGTGCGGGACCCTACTAGTTGGACAGTTTGAGTTGTTTTTGTTGTTGTACTCTTGTTTTCCTTTTGGTATTCTACTTTGAGCTTTGTTGTACATGCACCTTGTTATAAAAAATTGTTTAAACATGCATGTGGGCTTGGTTTGGGTTTATTTCTATACACTTGTTATTTTTCCTTTTTGGTGTTTGACTCTTCTTATTTCCCGATCCTAATTAAATAAAAAGGGTAAAGCCTCCTATATTTGTGAAAACTCATACCCTTGGTTCTAGTCGCCACCTCGGGGTCTACTGGAGGAGGGACTCGGGGGTCATTATCTCCCTTTCACCATTTCCAGCTCTGGAGGGGCATCTATGGTGGGAGGGGGTCATGACATTTAGTCCATTCTTTGATTTCCTTGGTCTTTGCAGCATCAATTGAGATTACATTTTTAGATAAAAAATATCCGAGAAAAGAAACATCCTAACACCAAAAAACACAGTTACAAAATTTAACATATAACCCTTTCTTTAAAAGAGTTTCAATAATTATATACAAGTGATTCTCATGTTCCTCATATATTTTATAATACACTATAATATCATTAATGAATTCCATAAACAATCATCAAAGATATTCCTCGAATACTATGATCATTTGATCTATAAAAAGATAGGTTGAATTAGTCAACCCAAATGGATTTTATATAAACTAAAAATTTCATTAACTTTATTAAAAATATGCCATTGAAATATCTTCATTCATTACTTTTCATTGGTGATACCCTGAATAAAGGTAAATCCTTTAAAATTATTGGGCTCTATGAAGATGATCAAATAAGTCAGTAATTCAAGATAGAGAATAATTATTTTTTATTATAATAGATTGTGTTTCCCTATAACCAATGCATATTCTCATGGATACATATTTATTCTTAATGAAGAGAATATGGGCTCTCAATGGTTAAATACTAGGGAGAATAAATCGCTTATCACCCTATACCTCTAGTTATTTATTCAGATCCAATAATTACATAGTGGTCATTCTATAGAGAGTCTTTAATATTGGTCTTGTATTGTGGATTAGATTAATGGAAAACTAAAAATTAATATCTATGATATTTCTAGGTAATTACTTAAGAAATACATGTATGTATTCCTATACAACATGTATATACTAAATTTGAATAATTATTTCTTCATCACTAGACTTTTTTTGAATTATTAATCTAGAATAACATTTAATAGAGCTATTAGGGTTGGATCAACATATGACTCAGATGATGAATTATATATTCTAAATATAATTAATTCTACATCTTCCTCACAAATCCTAATTTCATTCTTATTAGAATAATTTTTTGCATCATATTTTGAAATCTAGCACATAATAAGGATTATATCAAATTCAACCATAAGAATGGTAATAAGGTCAAAAAATAAAGCATGTTTATGTGTCATAAGGGTTTTTACCAACACATATTTTTCCAATATAATGTTTACAATCTCAAAAGAAATTGAGATTCTATAATAACTTTTACCACATGGTAGTTTTCAATTAATATCCCCTTGGATGAGATAATTTCAAATTGAAACATAATATACCATGAATAATGAATTAATCAAGATATTTCATGTTAATGGAGAAGAAAATATACCACATAGATGTGAATTGGTTCATAATAACAAATAAGTCTCAATTAAGTGTAAATTGAGACAAAATCCCTTAACAAACGCTTCTTATGGGTTTTATGTTCTTTATAATCATTTATAATAGTTTTAAGCATTTTAAGAATTTATAAAAGAAACATAATAATATTTATAATATCATATATAGTCTTATTATAACATTTTACCACAATTTTGTTCATAATATTTCATTATTTTCATTATTTTGGGTGTTAATTGTCGTGTTTTCTTATGTGAGTTTCATCATTAATGATCCAGTTGTTGCAAATATTATATCAATATTATATGTAAAAAATTATAATAATGGAATAATTATCATATTTTTATATAAATGTTTCTTTTAAAACCAATCATTAATGAAGTTTTTGAAAAATGAAAAACGTTACAATCATAGAGACGGTAGGTCATAAGTGCGTATGAGTATCGTTTCTATTTTTCACCGATCATTCTGGAAAAGATATAAGTGATATTATATCATTCAATAATGATCATAATATCATTAATATAAAATTATAGGGTTATATATTTCATAAATTTGGTGTTTTCATGCAAAAAGTGTCACATTTCATTGTAAAGGTGGTAGTCCACACGTACACGAATGATTTTAACATCTTTATATGTGTGAAAATTAAATAACAAAAATGATATATAATATCTTCAAATAATGAAAAATATTTCATGAAAATAATAATTATAAAATTTATATAACATATAATTATTAATTTTATCTTTATAACCTTCCATGTGAAGTGTTAGTGAAAGACGAATTGTATTGCTTTGCAATGGAATAGTCTTCCACACATACAAGCAACGTTATTGTATCTCCTACGGAATGGAAGGTACAAAATATGTATATGTTATATTGAATAAAGGGGTATAAATATGTTATAAATAACATATATATATATATATTTAATATCCATCATCATAGACAAACTTGAGATATGAAAATGTAAAAAAGTAATGACATCAGTTTGCGAGGCAGTAGTATGTCGTACACACAAATAGTGATTTTATAACCTATTTGGTGGAAGTAGGTTATTTTAAATCATGAACATATTATATGAATGTCAAAGTATATGGAAGATACTGAGGTTTTTTTATCAGCATAGTTTAAAAAATTGAATAATGTGGAGAATGAAGTAAAATAAAGATGCTTGGCGATGAATGTTACCTCTCCTTCAAGCATTTTCCTTTTGTTGGAAATAAACCCTTCCCATGTTTTATTTTTTCCCAAAATATGGTTTATAGGATTAATATGGGTAATTGGGGGAGTTATTGGGGTATTTATTGTCCAGACCAAAATGGTTTGAAGGTGTGAAGAATAGGGTATAGTGGGTGGCCTTTTATAAGTTGGGTGAGGGGAAACCATGTAATTTTTTGAAAGAGTGAATTTCACCCTTGTTTTTTTGAGGTAACCATGCCCAAAAATAATCCATTATAGATAATAGAAGGTATAAGTTCTAAATATGTCCACAAATTTGTTTATTTAAAAGTTTTTGGTCATTCCTAAATATTATATTATAAGTTGAACAACTAAGTAAACTCATTTTTTCCTTAATTACTGTAAGTAATTTAAATAGTTTTCACTAATAATTTTGTGAAAAATTTAATTTGACCATATCAGAAATTATAAATTCTGTTTTTTCAAAATAGGGATTTTTTTTTATAAATTAAATCTGAAAAAGTGGAAAAATAATAATTTAATATTAATTCCACAGATGCGATGAAGATGTAGGGTTTTTTAATGTGAAAATATTCATAAGTTTTACAAAAATTATGTCTCTAAATTCAATATTAAAATGATTAAAATGACCAAAATTGGATTAATATATGTAAAATTTTATTAATTTTACTTGAAAACTAATTCACAATGTAATTTAACATTATAAATTAATTAAAAAAGGTATTTTTCAATTAAAATTCAGTATTTTTCAATATTCATAATAAAATGAAACTTTTTAGAAAAATAAAAAAATTCACCCTATGATAATTTTGATATTATAATTTCAAAATTGAAGTTTATTTTTTCCAATAAATGAAATAAAAGTGTTAAAATTTATATTTAAATTAATTTTTGAAATTATGAATAAAGAGTGTTTTATTTAAACCTAGTGTGAATAACATTTTATCAAGTAAATTAAATTTATTCTCAAAGAAAATGTAAAATCCTGGGGTGTTACAACATTAGTAGGTTAATAGTGCTAAAAAATGTATTGGTTACATCATTTAAAGAATACTAATGATGAAATAATTATCATTTTAATACCTAAAATAAAATTTACAACAAACAATGAATGGAGGACATGAAAAATGAATAACATAACTTCATGGAGGTGGTAATCTGCATGTACACATGTGTGATGTTATCATATTCCAAGATATGTAAGGGTAAGAAGTTAAGTAATAAATTATTTTAGAAGAATCCAAATTATGTCATGAATATCATGTATATTAATTAAATCCATCATAATAACCATAGTTGTGAGGTGGTGGTGAAAAATGAAACACATCTCTTTGTGGAAGTCATACTCCACACATATGCATAAGTGAAGTTTCCATTTCCCATTGGATGGAAAATAAGAATAAAAAGGGTTTATAATTAAATATAATAAAATTTTATTATATTTATGATACTAACTTTATTATATCATCATGTTTAAAGAATATTTTATGTATGTTAAAAATGAAATAAATTTGAAAACACTCAGTAAAGAGTTATACCTATTCTTTGAAAACCCTTGTTGACTCACACCTTAAGCCTTTTAGGATTGATCCTTTGGTGATAGTAGTATATATAAGAAATAAGGAAGTATTTTGGTAAGTTATTTGCATATTTATTGGTAAATATAAAATTTTAAAGTGGTTTGAAGAATATAGGATAGGGGGTTCTCTTTTATAATAGAGGGGAGTGGCACTCTTTAATTATTCAAGGTTCTAAAATAATATAATGTATTATTAATGGCAAAGTCAAACATTAACAATTAAAATTAAAATATAAGGTTATAATGATTAAAATACTATAATATAATTTTAATAAACATAATATTTTTTAATTTTATCACTTTGTGACATTATTACTTAGTTAAAACCTTAATTAACGAGTATTACCCTGTTTACCATGGTGACATCATTTTTACCGTGGATTCAATTCATAATACAAAAATCAAAATTGAAAACTATAATAAATTTTAACCACCTAATGAAAAATATGAAATATATTTTTCAAAATTCAATCTATATAAATGTAAGAAATTAATATTATATAAGAACACAAAATTCAAGAAAAAATATTTTAAAAAAAAAATATATTTTTAAGCTTAAAAATGAACTTATAGAAAAATAAACTATAAAATTGATTTCAATGAAATAATTTTTATTATTTTAAATAAAATTTTTCTAATTTCACTTTAACATAAAATTAAAAACATAATAATACTTTTAAATTACTTTATTTAAATAAAAAATTCCAGGTTTGTAAAAATCATCATTTTCACTATTCTCTTAAAAATTGGTATTTTCATAAAGATCACAAAAATTTTCCCTAAGTTAATTTTTTTATGATTATATCAAAGATAAATTCAGTTTTATCAAATAAAAAATTCTAATATTTATATATAAAACTTAAAAACCCCATATAATACATGGAATACACTTTAGTCAGGATAAAACTATTTCTTTTTCAGTTGAAAAATTAAATTTGAAAGTAAATTTTTATTTCATGGAAACAACATTTTCAAATAATTGTATAAATTATTTAATAATAAAACACTATAAATAATATAAAACACATTTTAAAAAAAATAATTACTATTTTATAACTTTTTTTATTATAAAACATGATACTTAATGATTTAAAGGATATTTTTATTAATAAAAATATATACTTAAAATATGATAAATACCATTTAGAAATTAAATTATTTCTAAATTAAATTAATATTTTTGATAAAGTATTATTTTATTTTTAAGAATAATACTTAACCATTCATCATATGATTCACATAATATGTTATATAACAATACATTCAATATAATACATTTTTGTGACTTTGAAAACATGTATCATATTATGTTAATAGTTAGATTATACTAACTTTATGACTATAATGAAATAAAAACAGGTATAAAAATTAATTTATTCATAAAATAAAACTATATATATAAAATTATGGAAATTGAAATTCAGGAAACACATGGTCTAACAGTAGGTACTCCACCATTATCACCCTTCGATCATGGGTTTGAGAATCACGACCCTGCCATACGTGATGTGTTATCGCATGGCCTTTCAAATTACCTTTTTATTTAAAATAAAATTTTCAATAAATAAAATCCCATTACACTTAAAAAATATATTTGATGAAAAATGTGAAAAAGGAAACTACTTAGGTGAAAAATATGTTTCAAAATGCATAGTTTATAAAAAAATCATCTGCCATTTAAATTTATATTGTAGAAAGGAAATTTTATAAATATATTCATCATAATTATTGGGATTTTAAATTTATAAAATTACAATATTAATGAGAAGTTTAATAGTACACCCAAATTAAAATTATATTTATTCATCAATATTATTATAAAAGGAATGATCCATAGAAAGTGGATATTAGAAATTGGAATTGAAGATGATAATGGAAGAATTTGGTTATATAATTCAAAATTGAGTTTTTTTAATATTAATTTTATAAAAATTATATATAATTTAAAAAATATATGTAGAAGTTCAAAGAAAATGTTTTATAGTCAAATTGAGTTGTTCATTTACTGAATTTTATAGTTTAGTGATTGAATAAGAAGTGAAAATGTGATTCTCTATTGAAATCATTTTACCAATTCTCATTATATGATAAATAAATCTTTTATAATCCATTAAAAAATATATTTTATTTTTGTGGGGGAATATTTATAATATCATTAGAAATTTTTATTCATGTGACATCAACGAAAACCCCAATTTATTATAAAAATTAGATGATATTAGTTGATCGTATAGAAACAGATGATACCATTCCATTCAAATGAAACAAAAATATTTTGAATGTTAAACCTTATACATCATTGTGTTTACATTATTTATATTGATTTTCTGATGAGGTCACTATATTGATTTGATTAACTTCATTAAATTTAATTATATATAATAAAGGTTGGATGATATATTGATCATTGTTTATCATTACTAGTGATGAATATTGATTTTTGGTGAATTTAAAAATTGATTTATATTTTAAAATTTACCTCCCATATCAATTTATACTTATTGAAAGGTCTCACTATATGGGGTATCTATAGTTGGTATGAAAGTGGCTTCTATGTTACCATTATAATAAATAAATTCTATTTGAATTTGAAGGTGTTATGTGCTCTCTATTTTTGAAGTTAAGGTTGTTCTATAATTTTTTTCCATCATGAATTATGACACTCCATACTAATAAAACAATATCTAGTGAAAATAATATTTTCTTACATACTAGAATGGAAACCGGCTGAAGAAACCTAAATATAAGCATCTATAAGTACTATTTTAATAAAAAATATGGAGTCGCTTATATACCCGAGACCTTTCAAGTTTATATTTTTAGAGATTTAGTAAAAGAAATTAACTTAATAAACCCATATTTTTTCCATCCATTTGGAATTTTTCCCATTATACCCAAAATTTATTATTTTAGAATAAGTATTCAACATCTCCAACACAATTCTACACACATGATACCCACCTATAATATAAGGACCCAGCCTTAACCATTATATAATCTAGCTATTTTAACTAGATTTATCTTCTTTATATTCCCAATTATATTTCTATTTTTGAGTTTTAGAAAGATAGGACATAAATCATACATATCAACCTACATGTATACTAACTGGGTACCACTAAAACAGTATCAATTTCATCCAAAAAAACAACTTTTAACACAAATAAACACCATGATTTCTTTAACAAATCATCATAACATTTAAATTAACTTACTTTTTTCTCTTACACATCATTATAGCCTATAAAAAACATTTAAAAACGTTGTATGATCACAAATAGCTCCGTAAGGGATATAAAAAGAAGGAAAGAAATCATTAGTCCATGAATACATATAAACATGTGAAATCATTTTCACAAAGACATATATCTCACCCATATATACTTAATTTGTGAAATATGAGATTTCTATAAAACATTATATAATATATATAAAACTATAAAGGTATCTTGTGGAATTACTTACATATATTGTAACCCTCATTTATACCTTATAATATGTATCCCTCACGGCTATCTTATTATGTAACCATCGTAGTTACACTTGGAGTAACCATACGACCGACCCCTAACTAACACATACCAAATAATTTAGAGGTATATATAAGTCTCACCCATCGTCATAAAAAATTTCCATGAATGATAACATAATCATAAAATATTAATAATTTCAAAAAAAACATTCCTTTTAAATTTGGTAAAAATTGTAATTTTAAAGAGGGTTTATACATAATTGGACCCTACATATACAATATCATTGAATTTAGAATTAATAAAATTAAATAAATATTTATACTAAATGCAAATCCACATAATAAAACATAATATAATATAAATTATTTTCACAAATAAATTTAGCATGAAAAAATCAAGGATGTATATGGATAACCCAAAGAATAGAAATTGGGTTAAGAATTCCCTTTCCTGGGTTTTGTATTACTACAAACAAGTTTAAAACTTCATAATAATGGTTAAAATACTGTTATTAATATTTTAAAGAAATATATTTATCTTTATAACATTATATATGATCATTTTATAACAACATTTAACCCATTTATTAATATTTTTTTTAATTTCCATTGATTCAGGTGCATCCTATACATGATTTCCATGGTTGGTTCGTAATAGATTTTCATGTAAAATGGAAGTGAAACTATAGAAGTGGAATTAAATGGTATTAATATGTTCATAGAATATTAAATTATTCAATTAATAATTTTGGTTATATTGTATGAGGATTAATAATTTGATAAATCAATGGAGATATTTGTTTTGATCATTTTGGTCGTTCTTCGATAATCACAAACTAGTTTCATTATGTAATTTAATATCATAAATATATGTTAATTTCAGAAAATAAAAGAGGTTATATAATATACTTTAAAATATTTTCAACCATTAAAATAGTTTTACAATGCTATTTGATTGAAAGAAATGAAATTGAAAACACATCATCCATGATGTCGGTAGATCGAAACATCAAGGATGGTGTTTTTATTTTAGAATAAGAGGGGGAGGAGAAGTAAGTTGATGAATTTCTCCGTAAACATGATAAAATATAGAATATATAATATTCTAGAGATTTTTTGCATCTTGTATAGTGGAAGGGGAAGGGAATATAAGAAAATAAAATGAATTGAAATGAAAATACAAGAAAATGAAAAGGATTTTTACCTCTTGATATCATCTCCTTGAGATCCTTCTTAAGGCCTTTTCTTTTTGAGTTTTAGTGAGACGTTTAGGTCTTGGACATGGGTAAGAGTCATGGGAAGGGTATGGGAAGAATTTATATAATACTCAAACCATTAGAGGTATGAGAGGAAAAGGGGGAGAGGGGTGGTATTTATAGTGGAAGAGAGTAGGGTTTTCCAATATTTTAATCATTATTTAATTATTTTTCACAAGACAAGAAATAGTATTGGTTATTATGACTGAAAATAGCAATTAGTAAATTTTTGTTTGAACCAATAGAAATTTAAATCATCAATGACTCAAACATTACTTATAAATTTATTTATTTATCATATTTCACAAATTATTGAATTTCATTACTCACCAAAAATTCAAATATTTCTAAAAAATACAAAAAAAATCACCCCAATATATATTTCAATGTGTATAATTTAAAAATGAACTCATTTTTATCAAAATAAATTTCTAAATATTAGAAATGTAACTTTTAAATAAAATAATACTTTATTTGAAAAATAACAATTTTAAAACAATAACTAATTTTATTACACATTGAAAATTAATCATGGTCTCATAAAATTTATCTTACAATAATAATGAAATAAAATAATAATTTATGATTACACATAATGAAAATAAATTTTCATTTAATTTGTTAAATTAATCTTAAACGTTTGATTATATATTTATGACTTACAAAAATACCAACACATATATAATAATCATATTGTTACTTATAAGATTCCTTTTTATTATACATTAATTGGTGAGGATACTATTAATTTGTCTTATTTAATATTCATAAGGTTCATATTACTATTCATAAGGGTAACATTACTATTCATAAGGGTTGGTTACTGTTCTCCAAAAGTTATGTTTTTCCTTTCACACTCTATATAACTTACTGATCCCAACTATGTATGTCTTATTTTTTGAAATTCAATTCATATAAGTGGAAAACATATATTTAACAAATATTTTATAACTATCTCCTTACAACAATGATTAATTATATATATAATCATTATTTCATTCATTTCAATTAATTTTAAAACATTGGGGAGTTATATTCTCCCCCACCTTCTTAAAATTGCATCCACACAATTTTATTTACTTATTAAATTAGTGAAGTGACTTTCCCTTATATAATTTTCAAATTCCCATTATTTTTATTAAACTCTATGGTTTCTCCACAAAATTTTGACTGTGTGGATTACCATTTTCCGCAATACTTGTGCTCTTCATTCAAGAATTTAAGCGTGTTTCTCTTCATAAAAAAAAGTTCTCTTCTGGCTGAACTACTTCTGGTCTCAAAACACGGGATGAGTCTACTGTACCCGTTCTGAACATTAAAACATTAAAACCATTATGTGCCTAATATAAAATCAGAGGCAAAGCTACTTGGTAGGAAAATGGTCCAACATTATCTAGTATTTCATATGGTCGAATGAAATGTGGACATATTTTTCCTTTCTTACCAAAACACATAACACTTTTCAATGGTGAGATTATAAGAAATACATAGTCACCTACCATTAAATATAATTCTTTTCATCTTGTTATATGCATAATGTTTCTTCCTATTTTGACCCTTCCTCATGTGTTGTCGGATCATCTTCACTTTCTCAGCTACTTCCTCTACTAATTCAGGTCCCATCAACTTCCTTTACCCAACATCATCCAAAAAATCTTGAGTTCAACATAGTTTCCCAAATAATGCCTTAAAAGGTACCATATATATACTAGAATGAAAAGTATTATTATAAGAAAACTTATATAATGAAAGATGTTGATCCCAACTTCCCTTGTAGTATATTGAACAATATCGAAGCAGATCCTTCATTGTTTGAATTGTTTTCTCGGTCTATCCATCATATTTATGACGAAAAAAACTGATGAAATTTAATTATGTATCCAAAAACTTTTAAAGGAATTTCCAAAGAGTTATAAGTGACCCTAGGATCACAGTTAGATAAAATGGAATGAGTAACTCCATGTAACATGACAATATCTTTGAGGTACAGTCGAGAAAGTTGATCCAAAGACATAGTATCTCCAATAGGAAGGAAATGTGTAGAGTTAGTTAGTAGATCAACTATTAACCTAATAACATAGTTACCTAAATAATCCTTTGGTATTACCACTAAAAATTCCATGGATGTGGTTTCCCATTTCCAATCTAGCATTGTCAGAGGATGAAGCATCCTTTTTAGTAGTTTCTGGTCTACTTTATCCTATTGACATGTCAAACATTTCACTATAAAATTAGAATTATATATTTTCATTCCATTCGACCAGTAATACTATCAATGGTCTGTATACTTCTTTGTAATACTAGGATAAATTGAAAATGGAGAACTATGAGCTTTACACAACAATTTTTTCTTCAGGTGGGAATCACAAGGCACACACAATATTTTTAAAAATCACAAAACACAATCTTTATCAATGTTAAATTATGGAAACATACCCATTTTAACCAATTATACATTTTTTCATATAACTCCTCATCTTATTTCTATGCTTACTTAATTTTGTTCGACCAATATGACTACACAAAAACCTCAAAAAGTAGAGGAATTTTCTACACCAACAACTTCCAATCCAAAATTCATTAAGTAATTATTCAAGGGGTTGTGTTCCAAACATAATGTGGTTTATTATGCATGATGTTTTTAACTAAAGGAATATTCAATTATTTTTCTTTTCCAAGATGGTAATTAATCATGTAATCATAATCCTGTATCAATTCAAGCCATCTTCTCTGCCTCATGTGTGATTCCTTATGATTTAATATTTACTTCAGACTTTTATAGTCAGTATATATATAATATATAGCTCTGTATAAATGATTTCTTCAAATTTTCAAGGAAAAAACCATAGTTTATAATTAAAAATCATGTATGGTATAATTTACCTCATGGGGTTTTAGTTTTCTTGAAGTATATGAAATAACATTACCATTCTGTATCAAAACACAACCAAGACCCATCAATGAAGCATCACTGTAGATGAAAAACATAACATTTCTAGAAGGTTAGGCCAAAAATAGATAATTCACCAATCTCTTCTTCAGTTCCTGAAAACAAACAACATATTCTTCTCTCCAAATAAATTTAACCTCCTTTTGTGTAAACGTTTTTAGTTGGCTTGATAATCATGCATTGATTTTAACAAACCATCGGTAATTACCTTCTAATACAATAATACTATGAATATATAAAACATTTTTAGGTATTTTAAATTACTCAACCACTTTTGTTTTGGAAATATCAATTTTTATTCCATCCTTATTTACAATGTTCCCAAGAAAATAATTTTTTTGCAACCAAAAATAACATTTTCTAGACGTTACGTATAACTTCTTTTCTTTGAGAGTTTGCAAGAAAATCCTTAAATTTTTTTCATGATCCTCATAACATTTTGAAAAGACCAAAATATTTTCAAAAAATACAACAACAAACTTATCCAAATATTAAAAAAAATTCTATTCATAAGATATATGAATAAAGTAGGGGAATTTGTCAAACCAAATGTCCTAACAACGAAATCATGATGCCCATATCTTGTACATAAAGCTATTTTTGGTATTTCATCCTCATTCACCTTCAACTGATGGTATCTGGATCTCAAATCAATCTTTGAAAAATAATGAGTTGCCATGATCTAATCAAATAATCCATCGATATGAGGCTAAGGATACATATTCTGAATATTAATTTTATTCAAAGCTCAATAATCAATGAAAAGTCTCATGGAACCATTTTTCTTTAAAATGAACAAAACTGGGGCACCCCATAGTGATGTGTTGGAATGAATAAAGCATTTATCAAGAAACCCCTGCAATTAGTTTTTCAATTCAAGATGTTCTATTTGAGCCATTCGATAAGGGGGTTTTGAAATTGGTATAGAATTAGGTACTAATTCAATAGGAAATTCAATTTTACGATCATTTATATCACTAGGTAACACATTTGAAAAAATATCAAGATTTTTATTTATCACGAGAACATCATTAATCTGAATAGTTCCCTTATTTTGAAAAATATGATAAAGATAAATTTTATTTCCATCTTTAACGGTTTCTTAGCTTCCAGATATTTTATCAATTGTATGGGTTCATTATTGTATACAAACAAAAACTCTTTCTAAAAACAACTTATTTATCTCTCTAATAAATTTTAGCATGATAAATAGAAAGACCATCCATACTCATAATGACACCAAACACTACTAAGGGTAAAATAACATGGTTTGCAGGTAACGACTTTCCATATATAATAATAAGAATATTATTATAATTTCTTTTTGCTACAATATTTTCTCATACTATTTTAAAAATAAGTTCTAATGTCATTTGTTGGGGTAATATTTTAAATTTACCAAAAACGTTCTTATAAATAAAGGAAAGTGTAAACCCTATATCAAACAAGACTTTAGAAAAATTTGGGTAGACAAAAAAAATAATTGATACCACTTCATTGGATGGCCCAACATCTATTGGAATAGTCACAAAGGATCTCACTACACTTTTCTACTTGTATTATGACTTCTTTCTGTCATGCAATTCTTTCTTTGGGAAGGTATTTTAATAATGACCCATCTCAGCACATTTAAAACACTTTATAGTTTTCTTGTCAGGATTAGTCTTTAGATCATTTTTATTACTATCTTATTCCATGTTTCCAAACTAACCACATCAAAAACAGTTCCCATTTATGGTAAGGCATTCCCATGGGTTCTTTTTACCACACTTTTGAAAAACTAGAAATTGAAATTTCTTACCATCAGATTTCTTTGATTGATTCATACCCATCACTTAACATTTTTACCTCCTATTATATTTGTTTTCAAAGCACACATGATCATTATAAACTATATTTCTACCCACTCATGACATTGGAAATTTTTTTCAAAACTTTTGAACTCACATGAAGCCAATGCACTTCAATATTTTGGCTTCAATCCTGATTAAAATTGGTTGATCATTCTATCAAGATCCAGAATAAGATTTGTAGCATACCCATCCAGTCAAGTGAAGAATACCTCATAAAAATTCACTAAATCTTCCTCCATTTTCTTCAATTAAAGAAATTACTTCTCTATCCTTAATCAAACCACCTTAGGAAAATATTTTACAAGGAAAGGACATTTAAATTCTTCCCACTCTAAGGCTTAAATATCTTCTCTATCCCCAATATTCTGGACCATTTACAACCACTAATCATCTTCACCATCGAAATGATAAATATAAAGACTAGCCTTTGGATTATTTGAATATCCCTTAACATCAAATATCATTTCAAGGGCTTTAATCCATTCTTCGGTCATTGTTAGGTCTATGGATATAGTAAAAGCATGAGGCTATTACCTTATAAAATATTCCACTATCATCATGTTCCTTCGTGGTATCTCTGTTTTTTCTCTTGAAAATATTCCACCACCAATTTTTTCCTATTCCAACTAAGCAATTATTATGCAAAAAAAATTCTTCGATCCAATTCCCACAATTTCCAGTTGCCGATTCGGAAAGATATCAGCCTCTTAGTTTCTTCCAACTTCATCAACCCTATTTCTTCACTGGAAAACTGTTATAAACTAACATATCATAGATGAAGAAAAATTTTAATCTATAAATGAAATACCATTTCAATATAAACATAAGGTATAAATCATTTATAGTATTCTATTAACGTCATACTTACTCCTAAATTTATCTAAACTGTGATCAGATACCAACTATTAGGACTCATCCTTAAACATTACATAATCTATCTATTTCAACAAGATTTCAATTAATTACATTCCAAGTGATATTTTAGGTTTATAGTTTTATAAAGTTATGAAATAAATCATACATATCATCCCACAAGAAATTAATTTGTTTACCACTAAAATAGTTTCTATTTATACCAAAACATAATTTTTTAACACAAATCAACTGCATGATTTATTTGAAAAATATTCATATCATTGAAATTAACAACCTTATTTCTAATAAAATCCTTATGACCTATAAAAAAACATTGAAAACATGGGATGATCCTAGTTATATAATTAAGGGATATAAAAATAAGGAATGAAACTATTATTTCATGAATATATATAAACATATGAAATCATTTTCAAAAAGACATAACTCTCACCCATATATACATACATTGTAAAAAAAGATATTTATATAAAACATTAGAGAACATATATAAAACCATAAATGTATCTTGGGGAATTAATTACATATTTTTTAGCCCACATGGAAACCTTAGGATTTGTAACCATCGTGGTTACCTTATGGTGTAACCGCCACAATTACACATGGAGTAACCATACAACCAACCTCCAAGTTACACATGACCAATGCATGTGAGGGAGATATATGTCCCACCCTACATCATAAAAAATTACCAAGAACAATAATATTATAATAAAATAGGAATAATTTCATAAAAACATTCCTTTTTATTTTTTGTAAAAATTGTAATTTAAAAGAGGGTTTATAAAGAAGAGTCCCTTACATATACCATACCATTGAATAGATAATTAATAAAATAAAATTAATTTTTGTAATCACTATAAATAGACATTATAAAAATAAATAAATATAATTCATTTCACAAAATAAAAATTACCATGAAAAAATCAATGAAGTAGATGGATAACCCAAAAACAGAAATTGGGTTAAGAATTCCCATACCTCAGGTACGTCTTACATAAAACATTTTTAAAACTCTTATATAATTGTTAAAATAGTGTTATTAATATTTTATAGAATTAAATTAATGTTTATAAAACCTTATATGATCATTTTATAACATCATTTTACCCATTTATTAATAATATTTTGTTTTTTCTATTGTTTTGGGTGCATTCTTTGTGTGATTCCCATGGTCTGTTCGTAAAGGATTTTATTGTCGAATGGAAGAGAAACTCCAAATGTATAATGAAATACTATTAATATGTTTATATAATATTAATTGATTATATTAATCATTTTTTTAATTTTATGAGTATTAATAATTAAATAAATCATTAGTAATATTCATTGAGATCATTTTCATGGTTCTTCAATAATCAAAAAGTACTTTCGTTATTTAATTTAATATCATGCATATAAGTAAATTACATAACATAAATAGGTTATAAAATAAAATTTACAATATTTTTTAACCATTAAAATTCTTTTAATGAAATATTTTAAGTAATTAAATGATATTGAAAACACATCATCTATGTTGTTGGTAGATTGACACATCATGGACGGTGTTTTTATTTTAAGAATAATAGGGGAGGAGAAAAATTAAGTTTATAAATTTCTCTATAAACCTGATGAAATAAAAAATAAATAAAATTATGTACACTTCATACTTCTTGGATAGGTTAATGGGAAGATATTATATTAAAATAAAAGGAATAGAAAATAGAATACATGAAAATGAAAGAGGATTTTAACCTATTGATTTCTTCTCCATGAGATCCTCCTTAAGGCCATTGGTTTTGTAATTTTGGTGAGACAAGTAGGTCTTTGAAGTTGGGAAGAGACGTGGGAATAGTATTGGATAAAATTTAGACAATAATTAAATCTTTAGAGGTGTGAGATGAAGAGGGGTTGAGGGGTTGAGGGGTGGAATTTAAAGTATAGGGTAATAGGGTTTGTTTATCATTTTAATCATTATTTTTTTTATTTTTCTCAAGAAAAGAAATCGTATTGGTTATAATGACTAAAAAATGTAATAGGTTCATGTAAGTTCGACAAAATGTCCATTTAAGTCATCTATGACTTAAGCAAGATGAATAAATTTTTTTATTTAGTATATTTCATAAATTATTGAATTTCATTATTCACCAAAAATTCAAGTATTTCTGAAAAAATCTTAAAAATTCAACCCAATAATTTTTTTATGTATAGAGTTAATAAATGAACTCATTATTATCAAAATAATTTAATAAATACTAGAAATTTAATTTTTAAATAAAATTATAATTTATTTATAAAATTATAATTTTAAAACTATAACTACATTTTAACACATTGAAAATTAATAAAGGTATCATAAAATTTATATTTTAACCAGAAAACAATAAAATAAAAATTTATTATTAAACTTCATGAAAATATATTTTCATTTAAATTATTAAATTATTCAGAAAAGTGTAGCTAAATATTTATGACTTTTAAAATACCAAAACTTATATAATGATGATATTTTAACTTATAAGATGCCTTTTTATTATCCATTAATTGGGGAGGTTAATATTAATTTGGATGATTTTCTATTCATAAGTTTTGTATTAATATTCATAAGGTTCATATTAATATTCATAAGGGTAACATTACTATTTATAAGGGTAGGTTACTATTCACCCATAATTAAGTTTTTCCCATTAGACTCCAAATAACATACTGATCATAGCTGTGTATTTTAGTTTTTTGAAATTCAAAGCATAGAAGCAGAAAAATTATATTTAACGGATATTTTATAAAAATATTCTTAAAAATGTGTTATTATGTAGTTACTTAGTGTTTCATGCATTCCACTTTATTTTTAAAACATCGGGGTGTTACATATAGATATCATACGAATACCATTTTTCATAGTCTGAGGAAAAGGAAAAAAATAAGTATGAGCTTAAATGATCAGTAAGGGGTTTCATACAATTGAATATATCATGTAATAAACAAGTTATGAATAATATGAGAGGAATAAATAACAATAATAAAATAACATATAACTGAAAACATTAGCATTTAATATATCCATGGGAAACATAAAAGTTTAAATAATTACATAAATAATAATAAATGATTTTATAGTGATGAAATATATAATATTATAAATCATAAACTTCATTTCAAGGCCTTATTTCAAGAAATCATATATAAACATGGAAGTTTTAGAGTAAATACCCGGTCTAGTTTTTCTTATGAGACATATTGATGCATTGAGGGGATATATAATTGCAAGACTAACCCAAAAATAAATAAGTCTGATTTATTCATCCTATTAAAGAATTAATAAAAAAAATTATAACCAACATTCCTTAGTAATCAATAAATATATGTATTAAAATAAAAAGTATACATATTATCAATATTTTCATAATAAATAAATATAATATTTTTCTCAGTAAGTACCCCTAAAATATCCATATAGAGTAATCGGTATATGATAGAGATAATAGTTGAAAAAATAGAAATTCTGTAATTAATATAGAATATATCCATTCAATTAAATAATATATACATGAAAGAGAAAATAAATTCAGGACACATATGAAGTGTAATATAGAAAATAACCCTTACCTAAAGTAGGGTTCTGATCTATAAATCTATAAGGTCATTCAGAGGGTAATACAAGAGAACTAACTCCAAATGAGATATATCATGTAGAGTTTTATAGGAAAATGTAAGATAAATTAAAAAAAACATTGATCTTTGTAATATGGTTGTAAAAAACCTTTAATTCACCTCAAAAATAAATTTTCAATGGGGTGAAGATTATATATTTCAAACATTAATTTTTAAATAATTACAAACATTTGAACCTTAAATATAAATAATGTAAAAAATAGGAAGTATAGAGTGGACTATAAAAATATAAATAAGTGGAATGAAATCACTTTATTTATTCTTCTACAATATTAAAAATTATTATTAAACAAAAAATTCACATGACAAATAGAATATTAATTTCATATAAAACCCACGTAAATATAGAGATAATTTTAATTATAAGTAATGATAATCCTGGTGTGAAAATGAATTCACACATAATATTTTAAAGGAATTTTTTTTCAAAATATATCTAAGAGTTTAAAAAATTCCCCACACAAAAAACATAAAAAGATTCCTTTTAAAACTTTTGTAAATAAATTCAGAAAAGTAGAAAATGGAATTAAGAAACATTTTATGTATTTGGAAAAATAAAAACCAATTTCTTAAGGTAAATAATAATTTACACTTCTAGAAACCTTATTATATCATATAATATATATATATATATATTCATTAAATATATTATTATTACCATCCATGAAAAATGGAAATGATACAAAAATCACAGCGCTTTATGGAGGATATATTCCACACATATACACGAGCGCCTTTATCATTTTCTATAAGGTCAAAATTTAAGATGGAATATGTGATATTATAATTATATAAGTATAAGTATTTCATAAAAATAATAGATAAACATTTTACTAACCATAATTCCCATCCATAAAATATAGTGATGAAAGAAGAATTTTATCACTACGTAGAGATGGTAAGTCGTACATATGAATGAGCGATACATTCACTTCCCAATTGATGAGAAAGATGTTTAATATTGGTAATTTAATAATCTTAAAAAATTTCTAGTATATTTAGGATTATGAAGTTGTTATTTTATGTTAAATACTATAGATTTATAGAAGTAATAATAAATAAACAAAATTGATCAACTAGGGCCATTACCACCTCTTTGAAATAACTCCTATGGATTTACTATTAAAGGCCATAGGGTTGGTATTTTGGGGAGACCAAAAATTAATTAACATGTATAGGGAGTCATATAATATGATTTTATAGGGTTTAGTCGATCTAGAAGGCACAATGTGGTGTAAAGAATAGAAACATAGGGCTGTCCATTTATAAGGGAAGGAGAGGACACACTTGTAATTTCATTAAATATTAAAATATAAAAAATTCATTATCCCTAAAAATTCTTCCAAATGTCTATTAATTATAATAAAAAGGGTATTGTCTCAAAATAACATTATCTAATGAAATTTATATTGGTTTCAGTGTAATTTTAAACCATATCTTTTTTATTAACCCCTTCATCAATCATTTTTTACCATAATCGTTGTTACATATTTTTCAATATAAAAGTGTTAATTATGTTACCTTAAATGAAAAAATGACAAATAAATTTACAATGGTTAATATTTTAAACTATATTTCATACACTTTTTGGAGAAAATATTTTTGTTAATTTTATATAATTTAATAAAATACTATTATTTATAAATACACTAAGACAAATATGGAATTTGAATATAATATTTTCAAATAACCCTAATATGACATATTTTTCAATAAAAATTATTGAATAGAAATCCTCACTCAAATTATAATACATTTAATACTTTTAATATTATTTATTTTATATTTCTATTACTTGAAGAAATATTATTTCGCATTGCGTAATCAATTTAGGTAATTTTATAATTACTAAAAATTTGAAACAAATTACCATCATGATAATTATTTCATTATTCTAAAAATAACCATTAATATTCATTCTAAACATTATTTTATACCGATTTTAAAATATGAGGAATATTTAAAAGTAAGAGAGTGACATTTTTTATTATTATTTTATAAATTTAATGTAAAGGTCATATTCAAAGAAATATTGAATTAAGTTGCCATATATTCGTGTATTGGATGGAAATACCATAATCCAATCATCAAATGGGATAAAATAAATAATTAGATAAATTTTAAATACTTTTCCCAACATTTTAACTCTATTTTACCAGTTTTACCCCTACTGAAGTGATAAAACTTTACTATGATTACCATTCATATTGACCAAAAATAAAAGTGACCTATTTATAAAATTCGATCCCACTGATTATAAATAGGAAATACACATTTCAAGATTCAATTTATATACATGTAAGTAATAAAATCTAAAATAAGTGTGAAAAATGTGATGAAAACTACTTTTTAGAAATATACCTTTTTAAGTGTAACTTTAGTTTTTTCTTATCCCATGCCTATAAAAAATTATATGGAAGATAAATAATTTTATTAAATATATATTATGTAAATTTCATTAAAATAATTCAATAATAGCGATCAATTTAATTTATTAAGAGAAACACACATTGTGTGCATTAAAATGGTTTTTTGAGAAAAAACATCTCCTTGTTTTTTAATTGATGTTTATTTTCATTTGTAATTATTTTAAAACAAATGAATTCAACTTATACATGTATAAAGCATAAATTTTTATATTTCATATTTTCCTATTTTTACACACTAATTTAACATTTATGAGATAAGTATAACACTAAATTATAATATTTTAATAGTAAATAATGATTATTTTTAACACATTGTTACATGTAAGACAATCTATTAGTGAAATTAAATTTATTAGAAAAACTATTATATAAAATATTATGGTGTTATATTATATTCCCATTAAAAATAATTTATCCCTTGAAATTATGTTATTCAAATACAAAAAATATATATCTATATTTCATTATATCCTAGGTTCCCATGTAGCTTCTTTAAATTTTTGATTCCACTAGTGAACCTTAACCTGGTAATTATTCTTATTACATATCACTTTATCTATAATGTACATGATTTATAGTTTATTTATTCATAATAAAGATCATTTTCTAGTGGTACAATATCTCAATTCATTGCATCTGATGAATCAGGGATGTAATTCCCAAAGAGTTATACAAGGATGAGATCATGAACTTAATAGGAGTTTGGTGGAGGCACCAAGTGATAAGATATTATCTCTACTTTATTAGGAACATAAAAAGGGTCCAATATACCTAGGTTCCATATTTCCTTTCTTACTGAATCTCATAACCTTCCACTATAGACAAATTCATAGAAATACCTTTTCACGAGCTTCTATCTCAAGATCTCACCTGTAATTTTCAACACACATTTTCTGTCAACTCTATGCTACACATATGTGCTTATGAATGGATAAAACTTTATCTTCCATTTACTTAGATTGATCACATCATAGTGAAATTTTTTCTTTAAATTTATCCCTTAACAATGTATTTATACACTCCTACTATATTGGTCCACATAAGGATCCATATGAATATTTGAGTGAAATCTATTATCGTATGAAAACATGACTAGAGGAAGGTTTTGATCCCAAATAAAATTAAATTCCAAAGAACAAGATATTAACATATCCTATATGGTTTTAGTGGTTCTCTTAGACTAATCATCCATTGGAGGATAATATACATTATTAAAACATAAATTTATATCTAGAGCCAGCTAAAAACATCACCATAACATCAAGGTGAACCTTAGATCCTGATCAGATAAAATAGAACATGTTATTAAATATAACCTCACAACATCCTTAAGATAAATTTAGTAAATCTTATCAAGATAGATTTCTTCTCAAGTAGCAATTAAGTGTGATAACTTTTTTAGTATATCGAATACAACAAAAATATAAGTATGAAATTTAATCATTTTTTAGAGTCAGATTACAAACTATATAGTGATGTCTTCCCATTTATATTTGTGTATGGGTAATGTCTATAACTTCTCCATAAAAATTTTCCTATTATTCTTAACTTATAGATATATCAAACCCCAAGATACGTATTCTAAATATCCCTTTCATGTTTTCCTATTGAAATACTCATTTATATATCTATATATCTTTATTATTTTAGGATTAATAGAGAATGATGACAGATGAGATTCATCCAATAACTCCTTCTTCTAATATGGTATGGAAGGTACATATAAATAGTTTCTAAAGATTATCATTCCATCATAATCATAATTGAACTTAGGGAAATTTCTCACCTTATTTTTCATCTCTAAATCATCCTTCTATGCCTCTTTAATCCTTATATGGATATATAGTTAAACAATAATTTGGTAAAGGGAAACTATCTCCCCATCCTTCTATATTTCCATATTAATTAATCTAAAATACTAAAGTGTGGGAGTTTTTTGACCCACACTATAAATAAGCTAGTGTGATCCTTCCTACTCAGAGCATTTATCACCTTGATTTCCCTTCCAAGGTGGTAATATATTGAGTAGTCATAATATTTAATCATCTCCATCCATATTATCTAACAAAATATTTAGATATTTTTAGGTAATATACACATTAGGATTTTAAGATCAGTATATAGATCACATCTTCTTACATAAAGATAAATCATCCATATCTTTAATGAAAAAAATACTGTAGATAACTCCCCATAATGAGTTGGGTAAATTTCCTCCTAAAACATCATTTCTCATGAGGAAACATATATAATTGTATAATTATTTTTTATAACACATATCAATCCCTTATTCAATGCATTACTATTGATTAAAAACCCTTCTCTACTATAGGGTATTATAAGAATAGGTGCACTAACTAACCGTCTCGCCAGTTTCAATAAATTTTCCCCACATTCATTTTCCAAATGTGACTTAGATCCATTTCAAGTTAGTTGGTTAGTGTATTATATATACATGATAAATTAAACACAAACTGTTGATAATATCCAAAAAAACTATAGATATTATTAGATTTGGTTAGTATACTCCATTTCTTAATAACTTCTTTCTTTGAAGGATCGCCGAAATACCCTCACATGAGATTATATGACCCAAGAATGAAACATTTTTATCCAACACTGAAACATTGTAAAAATTTTATTAAAATTATCACCCTTTAGGGTCTTTAGTACAATCCTCAAGTAATTATAATGTTATTTCTTACTCTTTGAATGTATAATAATATATTATTTAAAGACTACAAAAAACTAATCAATCTAATCTATAAAGACTCTATCCATTAAATCCATGAAGATATTAAGATATAATTGTAAAACCAAATGACATCCCTATGAGTTCATAGTGTATGTACCTTGTATGGAAGGATCTCTTGGGTACTTATTCACTTTTTACACTCAATAGATAGTACCTTGGTTGAAGATCAATCTTTAAAAAGTATTGATATCATCATAATTGATCAAATAAATCACTGATAGAGGATAGGGGATACTTTTTATAGATATTTATATTGTAAATTTCTTTATTATAACTATATAGTAGCATTGATCCTTCTTTATTATTAATAAATAAATGGTTCACCCCAAGGTGACATAGTTTGCTGAAAAATTTTATCATCAAGATTATTCTTGAGTTTCATATTTAATTCTCCTAACTCAATTCGTTCCATTCTATAAAAAGTCTTTTAAATTGGTGTAGCACCAGGTATGAGTTCTATTGGAAACTCAACTTGATGACTCAGAGGAAGACCAAAAAATTATTCTAGAAATAAAAAAAAACTATAGAATAATAGTTATATATTTGATATTGAGTTTCTCCCTAACCATCTTATATAAATAGACTTCATGTGTAGGAATTAATACCCACAATTTAGAGGTAATTTACATTGCAAATTTTTATTCATAATCACAACGATAAATGATCATATGATTATTTGTAATAGTAAATGTGACATCCCTTACTTGTTAATTGATATGGTCTCTATTTAAATAAATACTATCCATGCTTATAATCACATAAAATTAAATTAAGGGGAGAATCACTAGATTTGCAAAAATCTCTTTTCGAGAAACATCAATCAGAGTTGAACTAGAGACTTGAGATGAAATCATTGTACAATTAGGAGTTTCACCACTAAATCAGTATAAAATATATAATCTAGTAATTCAATACCCTTTTCAAATTCCTTTGATATAAAATAATGTCTAGATCCATAATCAAATAATAAATTGGCTAATCTAGAGTGAGTGATAAGGGTACGTTTCACCACCTACTTCTTGTAACCCACTTCAGTAGTCATGATATGATGATATTTCCATTTTATTTGATCTTCATAGGTTTATAATGTCGATCATCATCATAATCCTTATAATTCATGCACTAGTTAACATAATTCTCATACTTCTTTAATTTGAAGCATTAAAGCATGGGTGGTTCATTAATTAGTGTCTTCTTCTCCTCCATTGCATTAAATAGTTCATTCATCACATTTAAACATTCAATGGATTTATGACCCACCATTATATAATTAAATCACCACCAAAATTTGTTCAAGTAATTCTCTCAATTTTTAGACCTAAATTTTTAGCATGTATATGGATGGAATTTCTTTCCACTATGTAATTTATCTGAGAATTCATGTGGCTCGACATTATTTTTATTATAAAAACCATGGGAATGGTAGGAATATAAAATTTTCTTCTTATATGTTTACTGAACATCAAATGATTTATTTTTAACTACTAAATTCCCTTTTAGTTAATTCGTTTTTCACACTTGGTTTTAAGCCACCCAAGAATCCGTCAATTTTTTTTAGGGATAATGATGAAACAAGAGTAATACCTTGAAAGTATTATAAATTTTCCTCATCACTACCTATGAGTTCATCCTCATTTTTATTAAGATATATAATTACTTCTCTATCATTTTACATATAATAAGAGGTATGTACTTACTAAAAAATATCCTCCTAAACTAATCCCATTTCATGGAGTCAATTTATTCCTCTAATCAAATGTTCTTAATAATATTTCACCTTTGATGTGATTATAATTACATAATATAAATGGATTGGACAACCTTTTCATGTTATGGGTACTAGAGAACATAAAATATATTCTAAATTGTTTTTAACCATTGTTCAACCAATAGTGGATCATAAGACCCACTAAATGAATTTGGATGTTTCCTCATGAAATAATCAACAATACATTATTCACTATTTTGATAATTTGGAAGCTCAACGGGATTCATAAGTGGAGAAATTTTTATGAGCATAGAAACAAGATTTTTTATTCAATCTATAATAGGATTTGGTTTCTCAAGTGGACAATCATTTAATTTTCCATCACATTCATTCTTACCACAATGTCTTCTGGTTCCAAACTTTAACTACAACCAAAATTCAAAGTGTGGGGAATAATATTCATAAGGGGAAACCAAATAATCATGGAAATTTTATAGTATTCTTATATCATAAACTATTATCTTTAACCTATGACACCTTAGGTTTAACCTAGTTCATCCATGATCATTTTTTATCCAAATACTTTATAATGGTTCATAATGAAAATGTGAATTAACTCATACATATCAACTAGGAGTGTTGAATATGGTGCATAGTAAAGGAACACTCACCGTGTACCATATTTTTGGGAAATATATACTTGAAAATTTTTTTTGGGTTATAACATCGAGATGAATCTTTTTCAAAACCACATCCACTTATTGTATCCATACAATAATTTATTCATAGAGGTGGTATTCCACGCATACATATGAGTGAAGTTATCATTTTCCTAAAGGTACAAAGGTAAGAAGGTAAATGTGATATTATAATTATATAAGTATAATTATGTAATAAGTATCATATATAAACATTATACCCATCATAATACCCATCCATAAAATATGGTGATGAAAAATGAATTGTATCATTACATTGATACGGAAAGTCATTCGTATGCATGAGAAAAATTTTCACTTCTCATTTGATGTGGAAGAGGGTGGATAATAGTGTTTTCATAATCAAAATAACATTTGAGTATATAGAATTTATTATTTTATGATAAATAAAATATATTTAGAGGATGTAGAAAATAAGTAAAAAATAAAGAGATCGGTTAAAGTGATTATCTCCTCTTTGAAAGAACTCCTTTAAATTTCATCTTAAGGACCCTATGGTAGGTCTTTTAGGGATTTTATCACCTCTAGAAAATATATAGATAAGTTATGAAGATAATTCTATAGGTTTTAGTTTATTTATAAGGCTAAAAATGTTGTGAATAAGAGAAATTAGGGGTTTTCCTTTTATAAGGGAGGGAGAGGACACACTTCGAATTTCTTACAAGATAAAAATATAATAGTCATTATCCCTGTAATTGATTCGAAATGGAAAATAATTTAATGAAATAGAGTCTAGGGTTAAAATATCACCACAAAATTAAATATATATAGGTTTTGGTTTCATTTTAATCCTTCCTTTTTTATTAACCCCTTCATTAATCATTTTTGACCTTAACCACACTGAAAACTATTTCAATCTCAAAAGAATAATGTAACCATAAATGAAAAAAAGGCTCATAAATAGATCATAGTAGATATTTTATACTATAATATATTATATTATATTAAGATAATATTTTTATAAATTTTAAATCATTTAATGAACTATTATTTTTTATAATATAACATTAATGTAAATTTTAGAATAATTTATTTAATTTGACTTTAAAGACACCAAGAAAAAGATTGAATTTGAATAAAATATTTTAAAAAATACATAAAACATTATATTTATATAAGAAATTCCTGGACCACTATTACTCAAATTATATTAATTTTAATATTTTTAAAATCATTTATTTTACATTTCTATTAATTGAAGAAATATTATTTCAGTGTTGAGTAAAAATTTAAGGTTATTATATAATAACTAACAATTAAAAATAATATATAATTAAAATAATTTATTTATTATTAAAATAACCATTAATATTCATTCACAAAATTCTTTTTTTCCAATGTGAACACATTACAGATACTTAAAAGAGAGTGACATTTTGTATTTTTCCTTTCTTAAATTAATATAAAGGTCATATTCAATGAAATATGGAACCAGGTTGAGATATATTGGATACTTGGATTAAAATGGATGAACTGTACACATATAATATGATAGATTAGAGTATTCAATAAATTTTAAAGCCTTATCTCAATGTGTTAACATTACTTTACTCATTTTACCCTTACCAATGTGATAAAAATTTACTACCACTAACATTAATATTGGCCAAAAATAAAATAAATATTTTTTAAAAAAAAATTACACCTAATATAATGTATGAATTATATTATTAGAGATTAAATTTCAATAATTGGAATACATACATTATAAAATAAGTGGGTAAAACAAGATGAAAACTTTTTTTAGAAGATAAAAATATATTTTTATGCATAAGACTGGATTTATTCATATCTCATCTATAGAAAAAATATTATATGAAAGATAAAAAAAATTATTATATATATAATATATAAATTTCATTAAAATCATCCAAAAATAGTGATTAATTTATTTTTTATGATAAACACACGTTGCATACATAAAAAATAGACTTTCAGAAAAACATCTCCTTTATTTTCAATTGATTTTTATTTTCATTTCTAATTAATTGATAAAAAATAAATTTATATTATACATGTGTAAATAATTAGTTTTTATAATTTATTTTTTCTTATTCATACCCACTAATACAATGGCTAGGTAATTACTATAACATTAAATAATAACATTTTTATAGTATATCACTGTTTGTTTAAAATCACTATTGTGTGTACCACAATCTATCCAAGAAATTACATTTATTTGAAAGAAATATTTCATAAAATATTTGTCTGTTCTAATGAATCTTGTATATTTTAGTTTACATATTAAACTGCTTCTAGGAAATAGATACTTTTAGAACATGTTTTGTTTCGAAAGGAATATATATTTTTTATCTACCTTGACCTGAGTTCTTAATGTAGGTTATGAACTTAAATATAGATTATTAATAAAGTTTATGCATATTATGTTTTAGAGTTATGATGAGTTGTATTATCTGCTGAGTACAGTATCCCTAGGTAAATGGAGTTGGGTTTATACTACCTATTTGCATGGATGAATATTTTCTATTTATAATGGTGAATGAGGTTTTATATCTATCGCTTTGGGATTACTTATATAAA
This sequence comes from Viscum album, assembly GCA_963277665.1. Classification (NCBI taxonomy): domain Eukaryota; kingdom Viridiplantae; phylum Streptophyta; class Magnoliopsida; order Santalales; family Viscaceae; genus Viscum; species Viscum album. Next base: position 162,438,272 of record OY728165.1, on the reverse strand, counting down.
TATTTTCAATTTTTATAAATTCATTCCTGAATGTGAAAAGTTAATGTACCGTATATATATGATGCATTGGGATATAAACGAATATGTATGGATTCTATTTTTAGGTAAGTAACAAAAACATGTGGTTGTATAAAGGGTTACAAATCAATATGGTTTGAGCATTCTGATTTGTTAGAGGGAATATTATTAAAAACTAAATCACTAGAATCATGAATAAAAATGGAATAACATAATATAAGATTGTGAGATTAAAAAACCTTAAATACCAAATGATATATTCCTTCTAATGTGAAACTAGTCAAGACCATGATCATCCAATTAGTAGTTTTGAGATTAACATGGTTCCCCATAATTTTCTTGTATAAGTAAAGAAAGTAATAAGGGACTCTATATTGTCATGTTGGGTAGTTTTAGTATTAACCAATTGTCTCTATATTATTTAGTTTTAACTTGTTTTTGTATTTATTTTGGTTACTCTTTTCTAGGAAAACATAATGGTTGGGATATCGGATAAAAAGTGTTTGTTTCATCCATATAATTAATTAGATGAAGAGTTTTCTTCTCAACTATACGGGACTTTTATATGATATGATTGGGATTATTCCATACCTAAATAAGTTAGGGGATATATTAACTATATAATGGAATCATTTCTTATTAAAATAAGGATCTTATCCCACTAATGGGTTTGGAGAATTTAAAAGTGCTTATATTTTAGGGGAGTCCTTTAAAAAAATTTCTAGTTACCTAGTTATAAAAAATAATACCAATATGATAAAATACATTATTGTAGATGAATAGATTCATCATCACCAAAATAAAATTTTAGTTTAATCCTTATAAGGAGAAACTTAATGCAAGATACTCTAAAGACCAGAACATTAAGAAATGGTCTAAAGCTATAATGGTAATGTTAAAAGTTATTAAAATATAATAAATATTCTATGAGTTATAAAAATACATATTCCTAAATAATTATTTATTAAAGTAGTTAGACACATAAATATATATATTCTTATGGAAGCATACAATGATTAAATTTTGGTTTAAAAATAATTTAATGAAAAATTACTATTAGAAACTTAGTCTCAATGAATGTACTAAATATGATTGGGTATGCCAATAATTTATGGAATTTTAGTCTCATATACTCAATATTATTTGGTTATTACAAATTATATTCAATATTCTTGAATAGATGAGTTAATTGGGGATACTAATGGTTTCCTTAATGATTTATTGGAAATATAATTCAATTTTATTATTCTAAAAGATACATTACCTCATCTATATGATTTACAAGGGTTTTATTATAAAAAATGATATAAATAGAAAATAGGTGAAGAATTGATCATGAAGTAATTAAGAAAAAGTGTTGTTAAATTAATAACTTGTATTCTCCATGCTTTGATGAAAATTTCATTAGATGATTATTATCTATTTTTCCATTGAGAAGAGAATGTAAACAATTATTGTTAAATAAAATTATATGGGGATTTTTCACACAGATTGTTTATGATTTTTTTAACTATATAACATGCCTTAAATATGGAATAAAATAGATTTTTCTAATTATGGAATTCATTCTATTATCATTTATAGAAATGTTCAAACAATGTGAATGAATTCAAGAAAGTTTTACCTGATATTATCAAATTATTGAGAATTAATTAATTGGTAATATGATGTCTGATTTTTATGTGTTGTATGGTAAGTACTCATGGGTAAAAGTTCAAACTAAATGAATAATAGTATATTAAAAAGTTTAAGAAAGTTTCTTTAAAAATACAAACAAGGTCAATGAAACTTAAGGTTCTCTAGAAGAAGGTATAACGATTCCATATGATGAGATGATCTAGAATAACTGAAAAACTTTATGAAACCCCAAGTAAATTACATATCAGGTATAGGTGTTATAGAAATAATTTATTAAATTTTTAAGTGTATGTGATACCAAAATTATATTTTACAATTGTTTTAAATATAAATTATTACAATATCAATGGAAGAATTAATAAAGGTTGAAGTTTATATACAATCGAAGAATTAAAGGGTTGAAATGTATGAATATTGGATGAATCATATTAAAATATATTAATCTTCATCTTATTTCATTTATATGATAAGAGAAGTTGTTCAATAACAAATATTTGTTGTGAAAAAAAATTGAATTGGTTGATTTTATCATGGTTTAAGGTTCATCAGATTCTATAACACATGTGAAAAGGAGAGAAGGGAAAATGTTATCTATATATTTTTTAAAATATTAAGGAATATGATTCCACTAGCCATCAATGAAATATTTTTATCAAATTATCTTGTTTTAAAGAAAAATTCCTTGAACACATAGAATAATATATATGATATGTCACAAATATTTTATTTGTTAAATAATATAGTTAATATAAAATAAGTGTTATTACCTAAACAAAAATAAGTTTTTATATATGAAAAATATATTTAAAAAAAATAGTGACTAAGTGGTTAGTGGGAGTATGTTTGAACATATAGAATTTTAAAGTTTACAACTAAGTTATTACATCAAACAAAAGTTAATGTTTTTGTTACTTAATATCCTAATGTGTTTAGAATATTTGATGGTAAATAAAATATATAGTGTTTAATTTAGTTAGAATTAATAATTGAATATCACTATTTCATAAAATATTATACCAGTCTAAGACTAAAGTATTTTTCACTTTATATCCTTAAGAGTTTAGGATGTGTGATGATAAAGAAAAATTTAAATTGTTACATTTTTTTCATCATGAGTAAGTGAAAATCAATATTTTTAAAATGATCATAATAGTTTAACACTAAGTGATATTTCACTTAATATCCAAAAAATTTAGGCTATATGAAGATAAATAAAAATATATAAAGTTACATTTAGTAATAATAAAAATTGAATATCACCATCTCCTAAAGGATTATTATAGTGTAATTATAAATTAAATTACTCTTCATATCGTAAAGGAGCCTAAGTTATGGTAGTAAAGGTAAATATAAAATCTACACTTATTTACTTTATTAAATTGATTTTCACTTTATCCTAAAAGATTTTATTATGTAGTGCTAAATAATAATTTAAGTGATTATATTATTTCAAGAAAAAAGATTTATGGAATTGGATTTCAAGGATGATGATTTTGTAGATATAAAGTGTTTTAAAAAGATTATCAAATTTTATATCATAACATTTGATGTTATGAAGTTAAAAAATTGGGTTTGTTCAAAGAGTTGAAAAAAATATGGATATTATTTCTAAATATCACCATTATTTAATATTTCATACTTTAATGATATTTCTCACTAAATTTAGTGGGAGGGTGTTACCATTTATCCCGATAGAGATCTAATAAGAATTACAGGGGATGCAATATATTGAAAAACCCATTAAAAGTGTAGTATACATAAGGCTAATACAGAAATTTATCATAGTTCATATGATACAGAAGTGTGTATGTTTATTCTGTTAAATACACCTAAAAGTATTTTAAGAATGCGAAATGTATCATAATATATAAAAGTGAATATCAACTTTATCATTCCTTCACATTGGATGTATATCTATATATCTTGATATAAACATCATGAATTTTAATGATAATTGATATCTCAATGTATGAATTTGATTTATCCTTATTTTATGTTCATTATAGAGTATTATAGTTTATGATGAAATATTAAGATTAGTGTGAGTATGATTATTGTTTAGAAATACCAAAAAAATTTATGTGATAAAAAATGAAAAATATTCTCTTTTTTTGTATTGGGTGACACATGAGTTATAGTACATAGAGTGTTATATATATATATTTGGTATACTATGGCTACATGGATCATATTAGAGTAACCACTACTTGATAGTTTCATGATTCCTAGAATGTGAACCTTCATACTTTGATACCCAACTTATGTAATTCTATATATTCACTATGTTAATAAGATGGTAGTTGGGTATGTTAATGTTTATGTTATTGGTTGGGGATCAACCAAGATGGTTCTTTTCTTATTGTATGATGAGTAAAAAATTTGTTCCCTCAATTGAGATAGAATATTGAGTGTGTAACTATAGTTAGAAAGTATATATTATGTGCTTATCTATTTGGATGAGGGTTATATTATGTTCTCATCCATGAAGATGAATGTAATGTTTTTTATTCATCAACCAAGTCATCTTATACTTTTATATTCAAGAATGTATGAGTTAGCTATATAGGATTGACATGATTTATGCCCCATAGTAACTCAATGTCTCCGACAAAGGGAAAATATGAGAATTATTTTGTATATATGATGCAAAATAGTGGAAGTAGGTATAAACATACATCTTTTTTATGAATATCACACCATATCCCAATATATTTCAAGTATCATTAATTATTTTACAGAGGCCTATCATTTCTTATATATGTGGATATATATATATTCATACCTAATTTCAACACTATAATTAAATGTAGGGTCACTCTTTTTGGTTTACTAAATGAGGATTTAGTTTGAATTAGATACATCCTCCAAAATTGTTTTAGATTTAATCCAAAAGGTGTTTTGGATTGTTTTTCACAATCTATAGAATATAATGTGTTACAAGGTGATGTTAATGATAGATTTAAAAAAATTACTCCCAATGTTCACCCAAAATATATCATGCATTGTATGTTTTTATTTTCAAAAAGACCTTTATTATATTTATAATTTATATCTTTTTAAGAATATTTAAATAGTTCTTTAATTATATGTTACACTAAGGAATTTAATTCTACCCTAAATTGAATTTTTTCTATGTTTTTAAAAAATTATTTTATGTGGAATTCTTGAAAACGTGTAATTCTCATACATGAGAACATATATATGAAAATTATCATATTTTATGTAACATTTCTACTTAAGTTCATCTTTGAAAAATAGGTTAAATTGAAAAAATGGATATACATAAAGAAAAAATTCACTGAACATCCTTATAAATATTTGAAAACTATGAAAAATCGAATATATAGTATATTTTATTATACAATAATTTGTTATGCATAGATTTTTATTACATGGAATATAATTTGTGATTTTTTTGGAAACCTGGTCCCTTAATCTATATAAAATTGTTTACATGGAATATTTGGATCCATATACTTTTCACGTATGATGATTTGGCTATGTGAACCAGTCTCTTACAAAAATTTAAATCTATGGCTATATTTCACATATGTGATGTTGGGTATATAGAAATTGGCAATGCAATGTTTTTTCTACATACATACTATAAAAACCTATCTTATTTTTTACTGTTGGAATATTTTATGTAAAAGAAAGTATTTGTTATAAATAATTATAATAAGAGATGAGTAAATTAGATATGGATGACCTTTCAAAGTGTTGTAAGTACTAATAATGATAAAACCCTTATCTATGTTTCCATTATTTCTTTTTAAATTTAGTTGAAAGGAAACAGTGGTTTGGAAATAAATTATTTTTTCTGAAATTAATTTGTAGAACCTTGGTAGGAACTATATATGAGTATTTTTAATTTTCGGAAAATGTATAAATCTATAAGTGTGAAAGAAAATCAAGTATTTAAAAAAATATTCTGAATATTATCATCTTTCTTATTGTAGAGAAATAATCTATATTCTCTAAAAAATAATGTTTCTACCATATATCTGTTTCACCTGTTCTTATAAGAAACATATCTGGCTTTCAAAAAATTTTCCTTGAGAAAATTTGAAGAAACTATTTATCATACTAAAAGATTTTTTGTCCATCATTTTATTGTTATAGTTATTCAACTTAAATAAATTATTAATTATATATCTTTTCTTTGTCTCTGTAAGTTTTCACAACTTGTACTATGTGTGGGTAAATGATGTGGTATGTATTATAATATGATATTTTTAAACACTCTTTATTTATTTAAACCAAGTGACAACTACTTTCACTCAAGTTAGGAAGTACCTTAGAAAAATATAGGACATAATAAAAATCACCAGACTTGCTGATAGGGTGTTGGTGGAGTGTACTATGGTATTTTTGTTCCTTAAACCACTATAAAATATCATGTGTTCTTTTAACATAATTTATTTTATTCCTTTTCATAACAGTTCTTCGTATTCTAAAATAAGTTCTTAAAAATAGGGTGTGAAGTTATATATATCAACTCACCCCTCCCCCCCATCCTCTTGATCCACTATACAGCTTAACTAGGAAAACACTTAGTATCATAGAACTGAATTGGATTTCTTAACCTTCTTCTAATATATGTCAATATATATATATTTATATTATAATGCTTTCAATGACTAAAAATAGGGTAGTAATTTCTATGGTTATAGTTATTCATTTTAATGGATAAAACTCTAGGTAATGGAAGTCTCAAATAATTATTTAACTAAAAAATATTTTCTTATAAGTTTTTTTAAAAGGATTTAATTCCATATAAAAATCCTAAAGGAGATACATAAAATGGAATTCTACTACTAAAGTATAATATGACCTAAACTCCAAATTTTTTAATGCTATCACAGGTGGATTAAATGCAGATGAATTCAGCAGAGTCAATCAATATACTAAAACACATGAAATCTAGACAAAATGTTTTGTAGCTCATGACAGAATAAATAATGTTAATAAGATATGATACAGAACTACCAAGTTGATGTTTTATACTTTTAAAATGATAGATATATAGAGTATCACCCAAATTATGGAAAACATATAAATATAAAAAACAATGATTCCTCGCTTGGAACACCTATTTTAGAACCAGATAAACAACATAAAGTTATAATAGACTTATATAAAAATGGATTGTAATTATAGATGACATTAGGTAATCTAAAATAGTGAAACATTTTAAAATAAAATATTTTATTGGTTCTCTTCTTATTTATGAAGCATAAATAAAAGATGGAGTTAGTAAAATTAATTGGTTTAATAAATAAGGATCTACTTTTAAATTCACTGCCTCAAAGGACGATATGATGTAAAAAATAACAATTACTATATAACTCATCTGGTGATTATTAATAAAATTTTTATGAATCTGATTCTTATCATACTTAGTTTTTAATGAATTCTATGAAATTATACAATATAATTGAGGATTCAATAAATCCTTTAACAAATTTAAGATTTATGATGGATGTTCAAGATTATTTGTATATTAGAAGTATAAAAATATTGGACACATCTATTCAAACTATCCTATGTTGAAAAAATTAAATATGAGAATAATTTCAAAAAAATTTATTAAAAATAGGAAGGGAAAAAAGATATAAAGAAAATGTGGAGTTATTCAGAAGACTGTAGTTATGACTCATATTCTAAACCTGAAGTTGAACTCTCAAACCAAAAGGATAACATGTGTTTTATGGGATAAACACCAAAATTAAATTCTTTTTATTCTTCTAATAATGTATCTAATTTGGGAAATTAAAAGTTCTCTTTTGAGGAATGAAATCAATATCTCACCCAGATGTAAGATGAATGTGAGATCTTATAAAAGAAGAATAAATATCTTATAGAGACTTATGTAATTTCTATAAGTGGAAACAATTATCAAAATAAGAAAATTATAGGAATAAAAAATATGACCAAATCTATTTTCTCTTGTACTAAACATGATGATAAAACAAAAAGATTAAAAACTGAGATATAATCTATTAAATATATTGTAATTTTTTTACCAAGGGGGAAAATTATCTTAATCAAATACATGGAAACAAAATATAAAATAGAGAAATATTAGTTATTAGTAGTAAGGGTGATATTATTTTTCTATATAGAAATTGTTTTATTCCTAATTCTCAGAACAAAAACCTGTCTAATGTAATATGTTTTCATTGTAGAGATATGTTATTTAATTACAATGATTTTAGTATATTAAAAACTATATTTTTTGTATCAATAGTGTATTTTTTTAAATTAATATGTCTAAATTTAGTTCTATAATTTCAAGGAAGCATAATCATATTTGGATTATAGAATATATAGCTGCTGATATTACAAGACCCAAGGGAATATTGGCACCAAAACATGTTCTTATTTTATTTAATTTTAAAAAAATATATGTAATAAATAAATTGAGAAGTTGTACATGGATAGTGGATTCTCAAGAAACATTAGGGGAGATTTATAAAACATTCACTCTTTATCCAAAATTGAAATAGGCTATGTCATCTTTGTTGATAATGAAAAAGTCAAAATTATTGGAGTTTGATAAATTGAAAATCCAAATTTAGTTATCATTAATAATGTTCTTTATGTTAATGTCTTTAAGACTAAATTAATAAGTATTTATCATCTTTTTCATGATGGTTTCTTTGTAAATTTTTCTAAAAAACATGTTCTATCCTCAAAGATATGTCCCATATATTTAAGGCATAAAGAACAAAAAATGTCTACACATTAGATATTAACTCTTTGAGTAGAAAAAATATATACTATTTTAATTATTAAATAAATTAATCTAGGATTTGGAATAGAATACTTGGATATTATAATGTTTATTATATAATAAGTCTAACTAAAGAAAAATTATTTCATATTTTCCATAACTTAGATAGGATAAAAAAGAAACATTATTTTCATTCCAAACGGGTAAGGAAAACAAAAAATATATTAAATTAATTAAAGAGGTTTCTAATTCTTGATAATTGTAGGTTATCTATATGGACTTTTTTGGACCATATAAAACAACAATCCTAGAAGGTAAATCCTTTTTTATGTTTTAATTAATTTTTTTCTATATTTTCATGGGCTTTCTTTTTCAGACATAAAAGTGAACTTTTTTCAATATTTATTAATTTTTTCAAGCTGGTTTAAAAAGAAAATAATTCCAATTTTTTTAATTAATAAGTTACCATGGAAGATAATTTTAAAACCATGGGTTCGATGAATTTTTTTCAAAACAAGGCATCAAAAATACTTTTTCTACCCCAAGACAACATAATAGAATAATATTATTAAAATGTGGAATAGGACCTCTAGAAAAAATTCAAGGACAATGTAATGTGAATATAGAATACCAACTATTTTTTTTCATGATCCTATTAACATGAAATATTATTTCATTAATTTAGTTTTAAATAGGTATATCTTAAAGAAATTATTTTTTGAGATATAGAAAAATACAAAACCAAAATTTGGATAATTCAATGTTTTTGGATGAAACAATTATATTTTTAACACCAGGTATAATATTAGTAAATTTGATCCAAATTATGATGAAGGAATTATTATTTGTTAATCTACAACTTCTAAATTGTATAGTTTTTTAAATAAAAAATCAAACAATTATTAAAGAATAAACTAATGTAGAATTTAATTAAAGTGATCCTTTTGATCAAAAAAAGAATCAAGCTAATATGTTAACTTATTATTTGGAAAACATGATACCTAAACAACACTTTTACTGCAAAAATGAATATGATTTGGAAATTTATTTAGAATTAAAAATGAAAAAAAGGATATAAACTAATGAACCTGAAATTGTACATTCTAAATAGGATAGAACTATAAAATTACACCCTCTTGAGGTAGTTATATGAATCATAAATGAAATAGTAGGAAATGGAAGCGGATTATAAAACCTTTTGAGTTATGGCACCTGCCATCGGGACAAACCTTTGCTTGAACGGGAAAGCCCAGCCAAACATCCATGTGAAGGTGGAGATCTTATTTCACGATGAAGATGCTGGGGAGGAGCAGTTCCAAGTAGTTAGTCTGGGTTTCATGTAATGTTTGAAGCCTATGGGAAATGAATTCCATTAAGGCCTATGGGACATGTAATACTTATGCCTACGGGCCTTATAAGGGTTCCACCTCACCCCTTGAAAGGTGGATTATCAAAAATAAATAAAAAATGAACGCCTTCGAGCCATTGCAAGAATTTAATAGGTACAAGGGAAAATAGTATAGGAATTAGTTAATAGACCATCATATTAAACTAGTACAGGAAAAAAGTGGGTATTTAGAAATAAACTAGATGATCATTGTGTGATCATTATAAATAAGGATAGAATAAATGAAAAAGGTTATAATTAAGAATAATTGATAGATTATAAGAAAATAATTTCTCCATATTTCATATTAAAAGTTATTAGGATTCTTTTATCCTATGAATCTCATATGAATTTTAAATTATTTAAGATGGATATTAAATTATCATTCTTTAATTGTTTTCATGAAGTGGAATTTGATATTGAACAATAACCTGGTTTTAAAATTTTCATTTTTCCAAAACAAATTATCAATATTACAAAAGATATCTTTTGTTTTAGATAATCCCCTAGGGCTCGGTTTGAAAGGGTGAGTTATTTTCCCTTTTCAATTAGATTTTTATTTTTTTTGTAAAATCTTACCCTTATTAAAAAAACATTATTAAAGTACATTTATTTATTCAAATATATGTTGATGATTTATTTTTGTCCAAACAAATAAAAAATTATAAAATGATTTCTCAAATATTATAGAGAAAGAGATTGAAATGACCTTGATGAGGGATATAAATTTCATTACTAGAATTTAAATTAATCAAAAAGAATTTAAGAATTTCTTAAATGAAAGAAAATACATACATGACTTACTTAAGTGATTCTAACTTGAATTTATTATTGTATAATAAAATAAATTCATTTCCAATATAAATCATAACTTGGATGAATCTAAGAAACTAGTTAAAAACATGTAATATAGGGGAGTAATTTGGATCTTATTATACTTAATTTATAATAGACTATATATTAATTTTTCATTTTTATTGTGTTATTGATTCTATGAAAATTCCAAATAATCCCATTTGAAAGCTTCCAAAAAAATAATCTAATTGAAAGGCATAGTTTCTCTCTCTTTTTTCTAAAAAAATTATAACTTTAATTTAATATCATATTCAGTTGATGAGTTTAGAGGCAGTAGAATAGATAGAGAAAATAATATCAAGAACCATCCACATTCTAGGAAAATCATTGGTTCATGGTCAAGTAATTAACAATAATCAGTTACAATATCCACTATAGAAGTATAATACATTATTTCCAATAGTTATTGTGCACAATAGTTTTGGATGAAACGCACCATGATAGAATATGGATTTAAGTTTAATCAAATACCAATCAAATTTTACAAAAATAGTATTATGATTATTTTAAAAAATCCCATAAACTATTCTAGAATAAAGAATATAGATCATTGGCATCATTTTTCAAGAGATAATAATGAAAAACCTATAATATCTCTTAAATTTATTTCTACTGAAAATTAGTTAGCTGCCATATTTATTAACCCTTTCACTTTTAATAGATTTTATTTCACTAAAATATAAATAGTTTTATTTGAATTTAAATTAAATTGTTTATCAAATTATTAAATTCTCTTGAAAAGCCTTTTTTTATTTACTTTTTTGTTATTCTTTATATTTTCTTGTGTATGTTATATGTTTAGTTCAAAATATTTTTATTTAGAAAAAATTTATGCGATTCCATTTTTAAGCTCTTTTAAATCCTTATTTTTTTTATACTATAGTCTCTATTTTTAAGATTCCTTGACTTTTTAAATTATTTTATGTTTTTTAATCCACATCTTAAATCCACAAAATCCCCTATGATCCTATAATCCATACAAACCAAAAATTGGTATGTGTTTTATCCTCGATTAATTACATTAGATGCAATCTCCCATGACCAAATCTATTCAATCCTTCATAAGATCCCTAGAATCTCTAGATCCATAACATCTTCTACCTAGTTCAAGTATGGTGAAAACTAAAAATATAGAAGAAGTATCCTCATGACCATCGAAGATGTCCAAAGCTTCTAGCTCACAATATTGGGAAATTCCTTGTAAGGCCATCGATCTTTCCTAGTTGAATATCGCAAAGTTTATTTTGAAGAAAGTATTTATTTATCAAGGTTGGGAGTTTGTTTCTAAAGAAAGGAAAAGTGTTTTGTGGTTAAGAAAAAGGTTTATGATTTCTACAAGAAACCATAGTTTTGGGTAGCTAAAAGTGGAAATAACAATTCTTCTAAGATAAATGGGAAGGATTTTTCAATCACCTTTTAAGGAATGGGAGAAATAATTCACATAACTCACAAATGAAGCTATAATTTTCTCTAAAACATGGTGGTTACAAATGATATTGGACAAGTTGAACATATATCATCCCTGTTTACGATATATGTGATTGGGAAGAAGGTAGTTAAATACATGGTGGATAAAAGGAAGGTATTGTATAAATTTATTAAAATAGGTATTTCTCAAATGGATATCGATTTTAATAAGGTAATCATCTTCGATATATATCTTCCATAAATACCACCAATTGAAAACGAAGTTATCCTACTACGATACATAATGTGCCACATACACCATTAAAACCAAGGAAAATCAAAGATGGTTTATTATATTTTTAATGGGATTATATCTCTTGGGTTCAAAAAAGTTTATCTCAATGAATGTGAATCTCTCAAGTTACACAAAATTAATACACTTTCATCTAATCTTCTAAAAATATTTGGTTATTCTTCATATTCATCCTCAATTAAGATGGTTGTAATTGGAAATAAAAGATAAACTAGACCTATTCCACCACCTCTGGAACCTATTGAGGGGTATCTTTCTCAATATAGTTTTCCTAGGGATGTAGCACCCACTAAGGGGTATTATGGGGAATTAGGTGAGGAACCTACTTTAAAAGATATATATAAACTAGTTAAACCTACCCAAGCTGAAGTGGAAGTGAAAAAAGAAATTAATTCACTTAAATTTCATGATGTTGGAACTCTAGATATGCAATATAGGATGATTATAATAATGTTAATTCTTTTGATATTTCAAGATAATATGATATCATGGCTCTTATAGAAGTTGATATACCTATTGGACCACCTGTTCCTGTTGAGGATGTTGTTGTAGATATCCCTCTATCTGAAGAAAATTTTAGTGCATAATATTTAAAAGATTATACTATTAAAATATCTAATGTTATTATATTTCAAAGTGATAAAAAAATTAGTTAATGAATCCCTTCCCTCTCAGAATCATGGGAATCGACATTTATTGAATAAGGAGAAAGAGATATCGGGATTTAAAGAACATGTTCAAACTATTCTTCAATGATTTTCAATGAATTTTAAAATATTAAATGTAACTTTAGTGAACTTAAGGATGATCTGAAATCCACACAGGATGAGTTAAAAAACATTCAAGATAGTTTACATTCTAAGACTAATTTTAGAAATATGGTGGAACTAATGGATACTCAAAATGATATTATAAAGGAAATATAACCATTGCATCCAAGTATTACTATTCTAGAAAAACATGATCTTAAATCCCTGAAAAGATAGATTCCTAAGCTTACGGACAATTGAACTACAAAATCAGAGTTTAATGAGAAAATTTTAATGGAATCATCATAATATGATATTATTATAAATCTATTTCTAGGTAATTTATTTTTTAGAATGTTCTCAAAGAAATAGAAGTAGTGAAATATGATATGAAGGATGAATTTTACTAGTTTAAGATCACGGTTACTAGCCAATTGGAGTTTCTTAAAAAAATCCACCGCCTTACTCTACATATGGTCAAGTGGCTAATCATGATCTATAGGTACAATTTGAAAAGGTCCATTTGGTTATGATTCAGGTGAATATGTGGATCACAATTATTTATTGTGATTTAGTCTCACCATTTTTATTGAAAGATTGTAGATGAAAACCCCTCCTAGAGTTTCAGAAAGTTGAAAATGATGTTTATAAATGAAGTCATGGCACTGATCAATAGTTGGTAAGTCTTATTCGCTATCTTGAGGAGTGTCTTCCATCTATCCAATATAAGGTAAATTACACCTTTGATCAATCTAAATATATCATGAATCATTTATACAACTACATATTCCCCAACAACAATAATTTTAAAATTATTCAAACTCAATTAAAGGAATTCTGGTGGTTTCTTATAAAATATCTTCCTTTGTTCCATTTCAAGCCAAATCTAGTGCCCAATTTTTAAAAAAGAAAAAGGAAATTATTCCCTAAAAAGGAAAATAATTTATAATTAATCCTCTAGTTCCTAGTAATCCTACCCATGCATCATTTTTTGATCCAAAACATTTCATATACATTTTTATTAAACTTGGTCAATTTTTATTTGATAAACATGAAAGGATCAATCAGAAAGTTTGAGGTTTTGATTCCATTTTATTGAACTTTCCTGATTATATTGAGGAAGTTAGAAGGAACCTACTAAGAAAATATATTCTACAAAAATTAACATATCTATAGCATGGTCCTCTCTATTCTAAAATGTTTTTCCCACTCAGATTGAATATTTTAAAAGTGTGTTGAATAAATATCATTTTGTGATTTCTTAACAAAGTTATCAAGGTTTAATAGATTATCCTAAACATTTTTTTGGATTATTTCATCAATAAAATTGATATGTTTATAGATTCCATAATTAATATTAGATTAAAACATTTATTAGAATTATATTACATGATAGGCACTTCGTTTATAGACAAAAGATGGGAAAATGATCCTGGAATCTTTTAATAGCAAGAGAACTAGTGGTTCACTGAGTTTGGTACTACAGCAACACCTCTTTATTTTGTTTTATATATGGTGTTAATAACTACCTTAGGAATGTATGACTTCAATATAAACTCATTACCCCAGGAAAATTTATTTTCTGAAACTTTCAGGATCTTTTTTTGTAACGCCCTGACCCTAGTTACCCAGAGTCGGTGCATTATTACATAACATTGGCATGATCACAAGAAAGATCAAATCTCGAAAGATCGATTGGTTTAGTATCCTTGGAAACACTAGATATATTCATAAGTTTTACATTACATCATAAAATGAAAAACTACTACAACAACATAATTTCTCCATAATCCACACTCATATCCCCACATAATATCCCTGCAGGTCATTCATAATTTACTTCTTCACTTCCTGGGAAAAATAAAACATAGAAAAGGGGTGAGCTCAAATTCCCAGTAAGGATAACAATATAGCGGAAACTTTCATAAATAGGAATAAACATTTAAGGCAATGTATAACTAAAACAAAAGCCTTTCAAACATGAACTTTCAACATGGTATGGCATAAATAAAATGAAATAATTCCATTTACTTATTCACATGGATATTCTACTAATCGAATAATCACATGAAAAAATCAATAACCACTTTCATAATGTTGGAATGCATAATTCCAGACTATCATAACCACATAGTCAAGGCCTCGTGCCAAGACTACAAATAAGATTTTGTCAAGGCCTTGTGCCAAGACACTAGTTTGTCTCATGAGACCTACGGATGCATCGAGGAGCTAGAGCGGGCTCCACCAGTCACTTACTAAGTCCAATGCATTCCCATATGAAAAGGTTTAAACATAACATAAACATTCGTATTAAAACTAGCATACGAAATGTCAATAATTTCATCATAAACTATGAATGGTATAAAAATAGCACATCCACAGTCAAACATATCACAAAACCTTCAATACAATATAGAAGTTTTGTATCATAATAAATCAACTTCAAATAATCTTAAAATCCATCAAAGGATATTGACATAGATGAAATCAAAATTCTTTTTAAAGAAATATCTCCTTTTATTTTGAAATCATTTAAGATCCATATAAAATAAAACATTTTCTTTGAAAATATTCTTATAAGCTTGTAAGGGAAGCTTTGACGATTTTATAACGGGGGAAAATAACCGCACCCGCCGTATAAGTTAAAAAAACATTCTTATCTTAATTCTGTCGAAAAGGTTAAAAAGCACCTTTTTTGGAAAACGACAGAAAGATTCCCTTATAAACCTCTTATAAAAAAGTCAAACAAGGGTATAAATGACTTTAACCCATATTCTTTTAAATATTAAAAATGTTTTGAAATACAATTTGAAGAAACATGGATGTGGATGATAACGAGATCCCAGTAGATTATTACGTATAAACAACCTTGGATAATGAAGAGATTGTGAAATAACCCTTACCTTGTACTTTTCCTTGATTGGGGTAGGTTAACCTCCTGTATAATGGTGAAATAATTGTTATTAAATTATACAATAATCATATACATCAATATGATATCATATATGATCTTTTAACATTGCTTTATTAATAATATCTTAGTATTATCGTCATTTCGGGTGATAATCGATTCGTTCTTCTTAAATGTTTGGTTACGTAAGACATGTTTGTAATGGATAAGTTGTATATTATTCATATCCAGAATGATATCAAGTCTTTAAACATCATTTTTAAATAATCAAATGATAATTATACTTGAATGGATACGATGGAGAATGAATCTTATCGCGTTTGTGGAGACGGTAGTCCGTACGTACGCACGAGCGACAATATCATTCTTTTGATATTAAAATAATATATAAATGGATGTTATATTATATATAAAGAATAATTAACATGTTATATTTGTTATTTACATGAGTTTCACATCATTATTATACCCATCCAAATAATAATATATTGAATAACAATTACACCACGACGTGGAGACGGTAAGCCGTACGTACGCACGTATGGTGACATGTTATTCAAAGGGTGGATAGAATACTGAATATGGTTGTACCATATTTATAATAACATCACAGTATATGTGAGATACTGGAGTTATTATTTTAGAATGGTAAGAACAAAGAAAGAAGAAGTGGAAGAAGAAAGGAACTTGAAAAGGGGTGGTGAAAACAATACCTCTTCTTCGGGTTCTTCCTTTTGATTTGATCAAAAGGGCTCCTTAGGTTGGCTTTCTGATCAAACTAAGGCCTCTAGGTTGTAGTTAAGGAAGTTGGGAGAGTATTTGGGCAGGGTTTGGATGAGCCAAGTGGCTTGAGAGGTGTGAGGAATGAGTAGAAGTGGTCTCCTTTTATAAGGGAGGGGAGGGGCTCTTTAGGAATGAGTGAAAGTATTACTTTATAATATAATTATATTCGGTTTATAATGGTCCAAAAATCATTGAGGTCGAAGATAAGATGACGACTTTTCTAAATAACATCAAACAATAAGAATTGGATAGGTTTTAGATAATATTTTAATCATTATAATCTTATTTATTTAAATGATTTATTAATGAGGTAAACATTTCATCATTATTGTGTCATTAATAATTTAAATTATTTGATGTCTAAAAATTATAAATAAAATATCATTATGTAGGAAATTGTTTTAGCTTTCTAATGAATATTTATAATCGAAAATCCAACATGTATAACCCTATGTAAAAATTGTTCTTCTAAAAGATGTAAGCTTATGCCATTTTTATTTTTATTTTAACTTTATTAATATAATGTGTCCCTACCACATACAAGTGGCTCTAAGGGGTCCCCAAATCGACCCAAGGATGACCATGGTCGGGTATGTGTCCAAAAATAAGGTTAGGACACGTTTTAGGGTAATTTTTTATTATTATAATATTATTTTTTAACCCTTATTTACCGGATTTACCTTTTAACCATGGTAAATAAAATATTTACCGCAGTAATTATTCAAAATGTGTAAAAATAAAAGTTACCTATTTACATAATTTGGACATCCTGATTCCAAATATTTAATCCATTTTTCCAAATTCAAAACACAGAAGTGGCAGAAATTAATTTAAAATTAATTCCCGTTGTTAAAATAAAAAAGCGTGTTTTTAAGAGATAATAACTATCAAAATATTGACACTTGTTTATGTCTGGTTTAATTGTGAAATTATGTCCAATGACAAACATTAAATTAAATGGTAAAAATATATTCTAAATATACTTTAAAACCACTCAAATTCATAATTTATCAATAATAATTATTTTGATTAAAAAAGTTGATTTTAATTAAAATTTAGTAATTTTCACTATTCATCAAAATATAAAAGTTATCCGAAAAGTACCAAAATTTCACCCTAGGCTAATTTCAATATTCCGAATCCAAAAATGAAGTCCATTTTGAAATATAAAATATATATGATTTCAAAAAGTAGGTATTACTATTCACAACAGCTAGTTTAATTAGTTGTGGTGTGTGTTAGAACTCGAGGTTGCGTACAACACACGCTATCGCATTATTCGAAGAGAAACGTACTGTGGAAGCTTGGGGTGTTACATTCTCCCCTACTTCAAATAATTGCGTCCTCGCAATTTCTAGGGTATTACTGTATAAAAAGTCTCGGGTGGTTCTTCATCATAAGTTCCTCGGGTTCCCATGTTGCCTCTTCCATCTTATGATTTCTCCACAAAACTTTTACCAGACGCGTCGTCCGGTTTCTGAGTACTTGTTCTCTTGTATCAAGAATCCTGACAGGCTCTTCAAAATAAGACAGATCGGGTTCCAGTTATAATTCCTCATAGGTGAGTACATGCGTTGGGTCAGGCATGTATTTTCTCAACAGAGATACGTGGAACACATCGTGAACTTTGGAGAGACTTGGCGGCATTGCCAATCGGTAAGCTATAGCCCCAATTCGTTCAAGAATTTCGAAAGGTCCGATGTACCTGGGACTCAATTTACCTTTCTTACCAAAACGTATGACTCCCTTCAAAGGAGATACCTTCAGGAAAACATGATAACCGACTTGAAATTCCAAATCCTTCCTTCGATTATCGGCATAGCTCTTCTGCCTACTCTGAGCTGCTTTAATGTGATTTTGGATTACCTTCACCTTTTCCACCAGTTCTGGGCCTACAAGTTTTCTTTCACCAACCTCATCCCAACAGGTTGGTGTACGACATCTCTTTTCGTATAACACTTCATATGGTGCCATCTGAATACTCAAATGGAAGCTATTGTTATAGGAAAATTCTACCAGGTAAATATTGATCCCACATACCCTGAAAGTCAAGTGAGCAAGATCTCAACATGTCTTCTAGGGTTTGAATAGTCCGTTCTGATTGTCCATCTGTCTGAGGGTGGTAAGCAGTGCTCAAATGAAGTTCAGTATCCAGGGATTTTTGAAGACTTTTCCAAAATCTTGAAGTAAAACGGGGATCACGATCAGAAACAATCGATAGGGGTACTCCATGAAGTCTCACAACTTCATTAATGTATAGTCTTGCTAGACGTTCCAGGGGTAGATCTTCTCTTATAGCAAGAAAATGTGCTGACTTGGTAAGACGATCAACAATAACCCATATTACATCATTCCTTCTAGGAGTCTTTGGTAGCCCCATGACAAAGTCCATCGTAATATTGTCCCATTTCCACTCCGGTATGGGAAGAGGTTGCATGACTCCTCCAGGCTGTTGCCTTCGAGCTTTCACTTGTTGACAAACCATACATCTTGACACAAAATCAGCAATCTCCCTATTCATGTTTTCCCACCAAAAATGTTCCTTCAAATCTCTATACATTTTGGTGCTCCCAGGGTGTATAGAGAAATTGGAACTATGAGCATCATCCAGCAATTCCCTTTTCAGATCAGGTAAATCGGGAACACAAAGTCTCTTCCCGAATTTAAAAATTCCATCTTCATACACAAAGTCTCTCAATCTCCAATCATTCACAGCTTTAATCTTCTTCTGAAATTCTTCATCATCGGTCTGAGAACTCTTAATCCTTTCTAGTAAAGATGGTTTGGCAACCATTTGAAAAAGCATTGATGTTTCACCTTCCCTGGTTATTCCCATGTCCATCTTCACTAGATCCATGAAAATTGGATCCCTTTCAATTCTCATCATGTTCAAAACTCCATGGCCTTTTCTGCTCAAAGCATCTACCACCTTGTTTGCTTTCCCCGAGTGGTAGTTTATCGTGAAATCATAATCCTTGAGTAATTCAAGCCATCTCCTTTGCCTCATTTTGAGTTCTTTTTGTGAGAAAATATACTTCAAACTCTTGTGATCAGTATAAATATCACATTTTTCACCATAGAGGTAGTGTCTCCATATCTTCAAAGAAAATAACACAGTTGCTAACTCAAGATCATGAGAAGGATAGTTTTGTTCATGAATTTTCAACTGTCGTGATGCATAGGCAATAACTCTATCATTCTGCATAAGGACACAACCATGTCCTTTCTTTGATGCATCACTATAAATAACGAACCGATCATTCCCCGATGATAGAGTCAATATAGGAGCATTGACTAATAATCTCTTCAGTTCTTCGAAACATTCTTCACACTCTTTTGTCCAAACAAATTTAACCCCTTTACGTGTGTGCTTCGTTAATGGGTTAGCCAATCGGGCAAAATTCTGGACGAAACATCGATAATAACCTGCCAAACCAATAAAACTACGTACCTCAGTTATACTCGTAGGTGCTGGCCATTCTTGGATCGCCTTGGTCTTAGAAGGATCAACAGAGATTCCATCTTTAGAGATAATATGGCCAAGAAAAGAAATATCCTGAAGCCAGAATTCACACTTGCTAAACTTCCCATATAATTCATGCCTCCTCAGAGTCTTCAAGATAATGCGCAAGTGATTTTCATGATCTTCGTAGGTTTTGGAGTATACCAATATATCATCAATAAATACCACCATAAATTCATCGAGATACTCCTTGAAAACTCTATTCATCAGATCCATGAATACAGAGGGTGCATTAGTCAATCCAAACGGCATTACGGTAAACTCGTAATGCCCGTACTTGGTTCGAAATGCTGTCTTCGGAATGTCTTCCATCTTCACACACAACTGATGGTATCCAGATCGAAGGTCAATCTTTGAAAAGTATTGAGATCCATGCAGTTGGTCAAATAAATCATCAATACGAGGTAGGGGATACTTGTTCTTTATCGTTATAGCATTGATCTCCCTGTAGTCGATACATAACCTCATAGATCCATCTTTCTTTTTAACAAAAAGAACAGGGGCTCCCCATGGAGAAACACTAGGGAGAATAAATCCCTTATTACTCAATTCCTCTAGTTGTTTCTTTAGTTCGACTAATTCTACAGTGGCCATTCTATAAGGGGTCTTCGATATAGGCCTTGATCCAGGAATCAAATCAATGGAAAACTCAACTTCTCGTTCTGGAGGATGTCCAGGTAAATCCTCCAGAAATATATCTAAAAATTCCTTCACAACAGGTACATCCTCTATTTGAACATTCCTTTCCTCACCGATAGTTATTTCATTCTCTTCCTCCCCAATAATTGAATTAAGTTGAGCTGCTGGGGGTGGATCTAAATAAGAATTATGTGGTGACGATTCTGCTCTAAAAATAAGGTGTTCCTTATCATTATCATCAAGAATCGTAACCTCTTTCTTCTTACAATAAATATTCACATCATAGTCCGAAAGCCAGTCCATACCGAGGATTATATCAAACTCAATCATAGGTATGACGATGAGATCAGCAGATAAAGAAAATTTATGTGCTCTAATGAGGACTGATTCACAAAAATTTGTTGCAATGATACTTCCCTTAGGAGTTTTAATTGACAACTCCCTTATTAAATCAAATTGGAAATATCTAATTTTCTTAGCAAACTGGGAAGATATGAAACAATGCGATGATCCAGAATCAAATAATGCATTTACTAAACTTGAGGAAACCATTAAATTACCTGCCACCACGTCTTTCGGAGCTTCTACCTCAGCAGTAGTGATAGCATAAGCCTGGCCTTGATCCCTTGGCCTTTTCTGAGGTAAGTTCTCCTGACGCTTAGGACATTCATTTGCATAATGCCCCATCTCCCTGTAATTGTAGCACTGAACGTTGGTAGTTTCCTTCTTCCCCTTGCAATCACGAGCTTGGTGGCCTTTTTCACCACACTTGTAACAGACTCTCATTCCCTTCAATCAAGTACCAGGGTGTTTCTTCCCGCATTTACCACAGGATGGATATTCAACCTTTCCCTTCTTCCCCTTATTTCCATTCCCATATTGATCAGCAGGTCTCTTCTTCTCTTGCTTTGCTTTAAAGTCATAAGACTTAGATAACTCCTTTTCGGTCTTGATAGCACATGAGACAATGTCTTCGTACGATGAAAAGGATTGTGAGACTAATGCTTGACGGAGAAATGGTTTTAACCCATCAAAGAAACGATCAATCTTACTTCTTTGGTTACGTATATAATCACCAGCGTACCTTGCTAACCTTGTAAAGTTAGCCTCATACATTGCGACATTCTCATCCTCCTTCTGTCTCAGACTTAGAAATTGCCTTTCCATATCTGCTCGATGGTCGCGAGGGAAGTTTTTTTCTAAAAACAGATCTTTGAACTCCCTCCATTCCATATTTGATACTTCATCATCTTCCTTCATGTTTTTAATCAATGACCACCATTGATCAGCATCTCCAGTGAGGCGGTAAACTGCCATGATAACTTTTTCCCTTTCACTGCTCCCCAAAGCCTGAAATATTTTCTCTAGGGAATTTATACATTGCTCAGCTACTAAGGGATTTGTACTTCCATTGAACGTTGGTGGTTGTTGCCTCATGAATCGATCTAACATTGATCCTCCACGCTGCGGATCAGGGTGCTCCATACGGGTAAGGTTATTATTCATAACCTGAGTAAGTTGTCCCAGTATGGTGATTAGCTGATCAGCACCAGTTGCATCACCAGCCCCACTATAATTATCTTGAGCAGGATGGAAATCCCTACATGGAGTGCGTGCATTGATACGGTTTCCATTTCTTCCACTAGGCGCCATTTCTAAACAATGGCATAAACTAGATCAGTTTATGAATCAAAATACATAATCCCATAATTATAAAACACTTAACATAAATTGAACTATTTATGGATATAATTCATAATCATAAAAATGTTTTCTTTGAGGAATTATATACTCATAAACCCTTCATAATGATTTGAAAAGAAAATGAGAGTTATCCTAAGCATATCCCCCGGGAATGTCGTAACCAAGAGTGCAGCAAGGCCCGTTGTCGTGCACCAGTTCCCGTTCGAGTCTAGCTCAAAGCGGTGTTTTTGGGTTTTACCCCTAGGTACATCTGTGCCAGAGCTGCCTCTACCTGCTCGTATCCAGACAGGGATGTATTGCTCGGAAAACTCACAAAATCTCTACAATACCAAAATTCTAGGAAGTTCTTCTATACTAATCCTCAAAGTTCATCTTAGGTCTACGTGCTCTAATCAGAGTTTATCTAAATCTAGCTTCCAAGGTTTGTACTAAACATCCTCTGATACCAACTGTAACGCCCCGACCCTAGTTACCCAGAGTCGGTGCATTATTACATAACATTGGCATGATCACAAGAAAGATCAAATCTCGAAAGACCGATTGGTTTAGTAGCCTTGGAAACACTAGATATATTCATAAGTTTTACATTAAATCATAAAATGAAAAACTACTACAACAACATAATTTCTCCATAATCCACACTCATATCCCCACATAATATCCCTGCAGGTCATTCATAATTTACTTCTTCACATCTTGGGAAAAATAAAACATAGCAAAGGGGTGAGCTCAAATGCCCATTAAGGATAACAATATAGCGGAAACTTTCATAAATAAGAATAAACATTTAAGGCAATGTATAACTAAAACAAAAGCCTTTCAAACATGAACTTTCAACATGGTATGGCATAAATAAAATGAAATAATGTCATTTACTTATTCACATGGATATTCTACTAATTGAATAATCACATGCAAAAATCAATAACCACTTTCATAATGTTGGAATGCATAATGCTAGACTATCATAACCACATAGTCAAGGCCTCGTGCCAAGACTAAAAATAAGATTTTGTCAAGGCCTTGTGCCAAGACACTAGTTTGTCTCATGAGACCTACCGATGCATCGAGGAGCTATAGCGGGCTCCACCCGTCACTTACTAAGTCCAATGCATTCCCATATGAAAAGGTTTAAACATAACATAAACATTCGTATTAAAACTAGCATACGAAATGTCAATAATTTCATCATAAACAATGAATGGTATAAAAATATCACATCCACAGTCAAACATATCACAAAACCTTCAATACAATATAGAAGTTTTGTATCATAATAAATCAACTTCAAATAATCTTAAAATCCATCAAAGGATGTTGACATAGATGAAATCGAAATTCTTTTTAAAGAAATATCTTCTTTTATTTTGAAATCATTTAAGATCCATATAAAATAAAACATTTTCTTTGAAAATATTCTTATAAGCTTGTAAGGGAAGCTTTGACGATTTTATAATGGCGGAAAATAACTGCACCCGCCGTATAAGTTAAAAAAACATTCTTATCTTAATTCTGTCGAAAAGGTTAAAAAGCACTTTGTTTGGAAAACGACGGAAAGATTCCCTTATAAACCTCTTATAAAAAGTCAAACAAGGGTATAAATTACTTTAACCCATATTCTTTTAAATATTAAAAATGTTTTGAAATAAATTTTGAAGAAACATGGATGTGGATGATAACGAGATCCCAATAGATTATTACGTATAAACAACCTCGGATAATGAAGAGATTGTGAAATAACCCTTACCTTGTACTTTTCCTTGGTTGGGGTAGGATAAACTCCTGTATAATGGTGAAATAATTGTTATTAAATTATACAATAATCATATACATTAATATGATATCATATATGATCTTTTAACATTGCTTTATTAATAATATCTTAGTATTATCGTCATTTCGGGTGATAATCGATTTGTTCTTCTTAAATGTTTGGTTACATAAGACATGTTTGTAATGGATAGGTTGTATATTATTCATATCCAGAATGATATCAAGTCCTTAAACATCATTTTTAAATAACCAAATGATAATTATACTTGAAAGGATACGATGAAGAATGAATCTTATCGCGTTTGTGGAGACGGTATTCCGTACGTACGCACGAGCGACAATATCATTCTTTTGATATTAAAATAATATATAAATGGATGTTATATCATATATACATAATAATTAACATGTTATATTTATTATTTACATGAGTTGCACATCATTATTATACCCATCCAAATAATAATATATTGAATAACAATTACACCACGACGTGGAGACGGTAAGCCGTACGTACGCACGTATGGTGACATGTTATTCAAAGGGTGGATAGAATACTGAATATGGTTGTACCATATTTATAATAACATTACAGTATATGTGAGATACTAGAGTTATTATTTTAGAATGGTAAGAACAAAGAAAGAAGAAGTGGAAGAAGAAAGGAACTTGAAAAGGGGTGGTGAAAACATTACCTCTTCTTCGGGTTCTTCCTTTTGATTTGATCAAAAGGGCTCCTTAGGTTGGCTTTAGGATCAAACTAAGGCCTCTAGGTTGTAGTGAGTGAAGTTTGGAGAGTATTTGGGTAGGGTTTGGATAATCCAAGTGGCTTGAGAGGTGTGAGGAATGAGTATAAGTGGTCTCCTTTTATAAGGGAGAGGAGGGGCTCTTTAGGAAAGAGTGAAAGTATTACTTTATAATATAATTATATTCGGTTTATAATAGTCCAAAAATCATGGAGGTCGAATATAAGATGACTCATTTTCTAAATAACATCAACCAATAAGAATTGGACAGGTTTTAGATAATATTTTAATCATTATAATCTTATTTATTTAAATGATTTATTAATGAGGTAAACATTGCATCATTATTGTGTCATTAATAATTTAACTTATTTGATGTCTAAAAATTATAAATAAAATATAATTATGTAGGAAATCGTTTTATCTTTCTAATGAATATTTATAATAGAAAATAAAACATGTATAACCCTATGTAAAAATTGTTCTTCTAAAAGATGTAAGCTTATGCCATTTTTATTTTTATTTTACCTTTATTAATATAATGTGTCCCTACCACATACAAGTGGCTATAAGGGGTCCCCAAATCGACCCAAGTATGCCCATGGTCGGGTATGTGTCCAACAATAAGGTTATGACACGTTTTAGGGTAATTTTATATTATTATAATATTATTTTTTAACCCTTATTTACCGGATTTACCCTTTAACCATGGTAAATAAAATATTTACCGCAGTAATTATTCAAAATGTGTAAAAATAAAAGTTACCTATTTACATAATTTGTAAATCCTGATTCCAAATATGTAATCCATTTTTCAAAATTCAAAACACAGAAGTGGTAGAAATTAATTTAAAATTAATTCTCGTTGTTAAAATAAAAAGCGTGTTTTTAAGAGATAATAACTATTAAAAGATTGACACTTCTTTATGTCTGGTTTAATTGTGAAATTATGTCCAATGACAAACATTAAATTAAATGGTAAAAATATATTCTAAATATACTTTAAAACCACTCAAATTAATAATTTATCAATATTAATTATTTTGATTAAAAAAGTTGATTTTAATTAAAATTTAGTAATTTTCACTATTCATCAAAATATAAAAGTTATCCGAAAAGTACCAAAATTTCACCCTAGGCTAATTTCAATATTCCGAATCCAAAAATGAAGTCCATTTTTAAATATAAAATATATATGATTTCAAAAAGTAGGTATTACTATTCACAACGGCTAGTTTAATTAGTTGTGGTGTGTGTTAGAACTCAAGGTTGCGTACAACACACGATGTCGCATTATTCGAAGGGAAACGTACCGTGGAAGCTTGGGGTGTTACATTTTTCATGAACAAACTTAATTTATAGGGGAAAGTTATTTTAAGGTTAAATTTTTCCAAGCTATCATTCCTTCTCCTTTAGATCATCTCTATACCTCTTACTTGGATCTTACTTTCAAGATGACTCCACATCATCCCAAATATATTTTTGAGCCTATTCTCCATTATTGATCTTAATGGATTCATAATTATTTATTTTTTCACATTTTTTTGATATTTAATGGAATTCATGTTTTTAATGTTCTTTTATTTATTCTATTATCATTTTTCACTAACATCCAAGTTCAATTCATATTAAATTTTTTTATATTTTTGTTGTATTTTTCTATAGTTGTGTGTTATATTCAATATGTTTTATTTATTTTATTTTCTTCCTTTTTTATCTTAAAAAGTGGGGAGAATCTATAGAAAACTCAAAAAAATTTAAAACAAATTAATAAACCCTATGTATTTTTTATACTCTATTGATATCTATTTTGATTTTACAATCCATTAAAATTTTCTTTACTAAATGGATTCTTATCATTAAAACGGGGGTAGATTTTTATAAATATAATGTTATTCCAACATATCTAATGTATCATAGGTCATTATGCTCATAAAAACCCTTTATTATGATTCAAATATATCTCATTTTTAGTGTGACTAAACTGGTTTTTAATTGTATTTTCACTTACTGAAGATAATTCTTCCGAAAATTGAATTTTTTCTAAATCTGTAAAAATTATCTTATGTGTAATTTTTGTCCACATGTAATTTTATTAGAATATAACCAACATATAAAAATACATATATCATATAGAATCTACCTAAAAAAGTTTGACTACAAAAAATTATCTGCATCGACAAACTATGTCTATGGGAAGAATAGATACGTTGAATTTTCATATGTATATTTCATGACCGCACAAAATCACCTACATGGAAGATTTTATTACATGATAATTGGATATTCGGAGACTTAGGTATGAAGAATATGATGGATTATACTTTTGTATTTGTGGTTTTTTCTACTATATAAATTTTTTAACATTATGGATTTGGATCTATGGAATTTTTTCGTACATTGATTCAGCTAATGTGACTAGTTACATATGAATATTTGAAAATGTGGCTATATTTCTATTATGTAAAAAGGGTATATGGAAATTTACTACACAATATCATTTTTCTATATTTATGATCTAAACTTGTCTTATTTATTACTTTGGGAGTATATTTAGGAAGCTTAAGTGTTTTTTCTAATATTTGGAATAGGATATGAGTAAATAATTTATGAATGAACATTAAAAAAGATAAAAGTTACAATAATGGTAAAAATTAAAACCAGATCAATGTTTAAATAATTTTTTAAAAATTATGCGTAAAGGAAAAAATGATCTTGAAATGAGTTTTATTTTATGCAATTAATATATGAAACCGCTATAGAAGATAAGTATGAAGATATATAAGGTGTAAAAAATAATAAGTGTGCAAGTGTGTAAGAAAAAATACTTTTAAATTTTCTTCTTTTGAATATCATCATTTCTGTCATTTCACTACAATAATATATTTTCTCTTAGAAATGATGAAGTATACTACATATCTGATTCTCTTGTGCTTACATGAAATATCTCTGGACATCAAATGTTATTCCTCAAGCTTATCTAATGGAACTTTTTAACCTCCTAAAAAACTTCTCCTAATCCAATTGATTCATTCAATTTTTTTCTTTAACTAAAGTTATTATTCTATATATTTTATCTTCCTATGTAAGTGAACACTCTGTATGATGAGTAAGGTTGAAGTTTTTTATAATTCACAAAATGGGATCCATATCAAATATCTTTTTTTGTTTATACCATGTGATGGTTGCTTTCACTCAAGTGGGGTAATCCCTAGGACAGGTATTGGACATAATAAAAATAACCAAACTCACTAAGTGAGTATTAATGGCGTGGACTAGGGGATATTTTTACCCTAAAATGTATATAATCTCATGTGTTATTTTCTTCTTTTTTATTTTATTCATCTATATAATATTCTTTTTTATTTAAAATGAAGTTCATAAAAATATGATGTAAAATTTTAGAGCTCAAGTCTCCCCCCTTTGAACCATTATAAACCTTAAATTTGGAAACTAAGTGTTTTACAAAATATTCAAATGGTGTTTTGGATATGATTTTAGGAGTTATTGTATACGATATAATATAAGATTAAATATTAAAAAGTCTTTGAGGCTTTAGTGTAAGTGGGATATTGAAAGAGTTACATTCCCTAAAACATATTTTATATATGATAAAAATAGGTGGGTCATATGAGTTGTAGCCTACATGTGATGCATGTTCCACTTACTTAAATAATTTAAGAGGATATAATCTTTCACTTAGCTAAAATTCAATAATATTTTCATAATATGAAACATATGGGGAGTTAAATTCATGCATTTGATTCATTGAATTTCCAATTCATTAAATTTTTCCTTTATATATATGAGTTAATGAAACAAATAGTTAAGGAGACTCTTCAAGGATACATAAAGAAACTATCATGTGGTAGAAGTATATGTGGTGTTCACATTCTTCTTGGAAAAGAATCCCTAGAACTCAAATCTCCCTTCTTCTTCATACTTAAGATAGTGAGTTTATAGAACAACATGGAGTGAAAGAAGACCTCATTTATATTATGAACAATTCTTCTTGACGGGTGCATACCTATGTAGGTGGGAGGCGTTTTCTTTCCACATTTTTGATTTTCATTAAACACTTTAAATGAATATCAAGAAGGATTAAAAGGATTATTTAGTGAATGTAAAATAGGTTTATAGTATTTTTCATTTATATTTATGTGATACTTTTATATTTATTTACTAGATGATCTTGGGAAAAGAATAAAATCACTTCTTCATATTATAATATATTTTTTTAGATTACAAGGGTTCTCATGTAAAATAATGAGTGTTTTGTTAATGTGATTATTGTATAATTTTTTTTAATTAATGAAATGAAGATTTTATAGGAAAATTTTTTATTTTTAAATGTATAGATATAGTTTTTTGTAAAAAGTAATTGATTTTTAAAAATTATTTCAACTATAGTAAAGGGTTTTTTCAAGATAGGTCGGTTTTAAAATGAATTTGTTATGTATTTTATGGAAAATGTGATTTTGGTTGAAGGTTTTTGTTTTTTGATAAAATATTTTGGAAATAAATAGGGGAATAAATTTTAAAGAATTATTTTTTTAACTGTATTTATAGTGGTGTATTTAGAAATTATAACACTTTGGGGGTGTTTTTAAAATTAAAAGAGAGTGTGAAAAGTGAGTTTTTAATTTTCAAATGAATTTGGGGTTTTCAAATATAATTCAATTATATTAAATTTTATGTTTTTTGAAAATTAAAGTGGGGTCTTATGTGAATAATTTTAAATTAAGGGAAGATTTATAAATATATAATCGGTATCTTATTTAAAAAACTACTAGTTTTTAATATAGAGGGAATGATTTAAATACTTAATTAAATACTTAATTGTTTCTTAAAATTATTGTAATGTTTTGAATAAAATGGGATTTCTTAGAAGAATTTTTTATGGTAAAAATAAATTTTTGAATCATTCTATAATGAATTAGTTTGTAAAAGGATGGAATTTCATCCATGTGTTTTTTTATGTTGTGTTCTTTGGTTTTGTCACTAGATTAATGTTGAAGTTTTTTGATGTGGTTTAGGATGAATGAGTAGGTTAGGGTCATGTATAATGTTATGTATATCTCCCAGAAAAAACATGAGTGTAAGTAGCGTATTTATCCATAGGGTTATCCCTTTCTTATTGTTGACTATTACACAAAATTTAAATGAGGGGTAAGTATTTTTTTCTTCTCTTGGTAATTTCACAGACTGTTTTTTAATATATTTATAAAGGAACTGTTTTGGTCGAGTTAAGCTGTCTAGGATAGTGATACTAGGTTAAATGATTATAGTAGTGAGGATTAGACCTCTTTAGGTTTTCTTATTCCTTTTAAGAAGATATATTTTGGTTGTACATTATATTTTAGGATGATGATTTATTTTTGTATTCTTGATCAGTGAATTTGGAGTAGTTTTGTTTTGAGGTGGATTTTTCTTACTATGGTTTTTATAATTATTTCCTAGTGTATTACTTAGGTTTTCTTCTTGTTTCTCTCATGTGAGTTTTGGTTATTTGGAGTGATCATGCCTTATTATTTGGTGATTTTTTTGTTTCTTCATGGTGTAGATCATGGGATAATATGAATATTTTAAATGGATTTGACTTAGGGGATGTTTTGGGTGCATACTAGGGGAAACTGATGTGTGTAGTTATTTCCAGTTTGTCCTTAGATTCTATCAAGTTGGTATTTTATATTTAGATCATCATGATGGTTTTTTTGTGATTTTAACCCCAAGTTACCATTTTAGAAGTTTTTTGACGTGAGGTTAGAACCCATGTCATTCCTTTTTTCGAAATTTTCTTGACTTGTGTATTTTTCTCCATGATTTGTGAGATGGTGGATTTGGTGGCTATTTTTTTTGTTTTTTTGGATGTCTCTTTATGGGTTATGTTCTTTTGTGGAGTATTATCTTGTCTCTTAGTGGTTGGTTTTGGTTGGTGGAACTTTTTGATTTATTTTTAGGATTCATTGAATGATTTTTGTTTTGATAGTGTGTCTGTATTGAAGTATTTTCCTATTTCTGGCCATTTTGTATCAATTCTAAATGATGGGGAGACATATTCTAAGTATTTATATATATAGAGATTTCAAGAATAAACTCCTAGGTAAGCCCTCTTTTTCTCTTTTTTTTACCTTTATTTTCCTCCATGAACCCTTTATCCCATGGTTTTATCATCCCTTGAAAACCTTGGGGATTGTTGGTCCATGATTATGGTTGGGGTAACCTAACCATGGGGTTTTTATTTGTTAGGGATTAATGAGGGTGTGTTATTCCTTATGTGATCTTTTTCAATTAAATGCTGCATCGTTTGGAGTTTTTTAATAGATTCTCAGTTTTTTTAAGGTTGGCCTTTTGTGAGTTACCTTTACTAAGGATTCCATTTATTGCTTGATATTTACAAATCTCTTATTTAATAAGATAGGCCTATATATTATAGTCAAATGAATATTATAAATTCCACAAATTGAAAATTCACTTGGTATAAAATTCATTTCATGGGGTTTGTTAAATTCCATGTTCTTTTAAAAAGGTTTATATATATTGTTTAAAATAAATTTTACTTTTAATAAAATGGATCTGACCCTGTTTTTATCAAAAAGTGGGTGAAGGCTCGGTTTTATGAAAATTGTTTTCAAAAGAAAGTCTTTTTATTTTTTGAATGAAATTAAAATAACTTTTTATGAATTTTTTTCTTCATAAAATTATTTTAAATAAAATTCAAAATAATGAAAAACATTCGGCATCCCGATTCAATTTTTATATAGGAATGTTTGGAACATTAAATGGTTTCTTATATTTTATGGTTGGGTTTGACCTGATTTTCTCCTTGTTTTACTATGATTGATATATATTATGATGCCTAAGGGGGAATTATTTATTATTGTGATGTAAATAATGTCAATGGGGATGTTTCTAATAATTATGTTAGAGGTGTGTGAGAGTAATTTAATGTGCTAAATGATTCAATCATTTGATTGATTTCTCACCTATTATTATTTTTTTCATGGGTATACTAAGAACTAAATGAGAGGTCTAGATTTATGCAACACTAGATAGTTTAACTCTACTAGTGTCTGAATATTCATGTGAGATGGATAATATGGGGTTCCATCAATAATTCTAGGTGTAGGATAGTTGGAAAACATGTGTTACTTAGATGCAACATATACAGACAATTATTCCTATGTTTTGGAAATTTCTTAGAACATATTACTTACAAACCTAGTTTTTCACCCATGATACTTAATGAAATAAATAAGGCACTCAATTTTACTGTTTTCCCAATTTAATTCCACCTTTATAGCACTATCAGTTATTGATAATTCTTTTCTGTTTTGATCTCACTAGTGATACGGTTCCTTGATTAAATTTTTTATTTTTGTGAAATGGATTGTATTATTATATATAATTCAATGTAATTTTAAAATTATGTTTCTAAATTAGTTTCATTGGAATATTTTAATTGGGTGCTTAAGAAAATAAGGATTTTGGAAATTAAATGTTTTCAAAGTGAATATTTTCATTTAAATGAAAAATAGTTTGTTTATAAAATTATTATAGAAGTGAAAATATATTTTATATACTCATTTATGAAAAAAAAAATCAAACTTGAATGAATTTAATTATTTATTTAAAAGAAATGGTAAAAAATCTTCGGTGAAAACCAACAGGGAGTGTTTATATCACACCTTGAACACACCACTAGGTGTATGCAACTTCAATTTTTTCTTTTAGGTTCCTAGTTCATGATCTTACTTAATTGTGACCTATTTCTGGTTAATGTTCAAGTTGGACTACTTATGGGTGGTGTATACTATGCTAAATGACTGAGGGTCACAAGGAGACTGTGGTGAGTAAAGAGAATTGGATTTGCTTTTTTCTTCTATGTGATTTGTAGCATCCTTATCGACCAAGATCATTCCTTTGGTTTATTTTTATATAAGAATATTTTCCAACGATGTTTATTTTATAATTTTATAAGATGATTTTATTATTATTGTCATTAGTTACTCTGATTAGTCATTTAATTTATATAGTATCAATTTATTTTGAGCATTGACATATGTTACAAGTATTGGTCATTAAAAAAGTCCAAGTGTGATCTACGATGTGATAATTAGATTTAGAGAGTAAAATCATTCTCATGTTTTTTTCTTAATACCCTGGAAATATTTTCCAATCCATGGCGATCGGTAATTCTCTACAGGCCAAGTGGTGAGATGGGTCTAGTATCATTTTGGGTTACCCTGGGCTAGTTCATTACATAGATAAACCTTCATATTTCTTTTAATTTCTCAAAAACTTTGAATTTTGTTTGGGTACTTTGTACCCATTTTTTGATCCCCAATCAACTACTTATATATTCCAAACACATATATAACATCTCATCCTTGATTCAAGTTCAAAAATTTAAAATCACTTCAATAATAATTCCATAGGATTTTAAAATTCCTAACATTCCACCAACACCTAAAAACTTTGGACATTACAAAATTCCAACTCCAATGGTATTTCCCTTTTCTCTTGATATCTTAATTGCATGCAATATAGAGATGATGTTGATCGAATCTTTCTGAGTTGCAATGATACCTTTTCTCTTTCGGTAGTAGTGAGGTAGATTTTTGGCATTCAAAATCCTTTCTTAGGTTCAGTTCAACAATTTATTAAAACTTTGTTCAGCATACATTTTTTCAAGAAGATCAAAATAATCTTACATATGGCATGAGATAAAACTTTTCACTGGCTCTGGAGCAACAGAAATGCCACAGCATAGAGCAGGTATGGATTTAATGTTGGCTGTAGGATGGACTGCATCACGGCTGAAATTCATGCTGCTAACAACATGCATTCGGAAAAATGTAGGAACTCGATTAAGGACTGGCTCATCCTTGTGTGGCTCAATATTTTTAGTAATTTTCCTAAACCCCATCAGACCATGGTTGTTTTCTAGATCTCTCCTTTTGAAAGATAGATCAAGTTTAATGAAGATGAAGCATCTCGAGGAAACACAGGCCCCTCGGGTTAGAGATCCGTTTTTAGAGACGAGAATGGAGATGTAATAAAATGATTATATGGTCCTAGTGAAATATCTACAGCACTGGAATCAGAAATTATGGAACTCATTATGATAGTTGATACTGATCTCAAAATAAAATGGAACAATATATGGCTTGAATGCGACTCCACAACCCTTTTTCAAGCCGTTAGAGTGGGCTAAAGACATCTCTCATGGAAGCTGGCAGCCAAATTGGTGAACTAACTAGAAATGCTATCTTCATTGAATTATATTATCACTCATTCTTATAGGGAGGTGAATTATATTGTGGATGGTTTGTAAAATAAATGACTAAACATGGAAGGATTCTAACACTCAACCACCTTTTGTTACGACATTACCTCGATTTTCTGAAGAGATAAATTTAAAATTCCTTCATTTCAAATTGTGTGACTCTTGTTTCTTTCTTATAATTCGAGGGCTCTAGTGCTCAATTTTTTAAAAAAACAAATCAATATTTTATAATATTTTTAACTTAAATAAATGTAATTTATTTTATTTTATTATTTACAAACAATACATAAATTATGTGAATCAAATTAATCTCATTATATGGTATTTAAATGAAATATTTTAAAAAAACTAATTCACCTATGAAATAATATCAATCCTATAGAAAATTTTTTAAATGTTTTGTTTATACGAATTTTTGTTATTGTTTATATTTTACTCAATACTTTCCTTCTGTTAAATTAATTCAGATCATAAAACTTATAATATTATTTTTTACTCATGCATAAAATTAATTCATTGGTTATAAATTGGTTGTAAATTAAAGTAAAGTCATTCTAAGGTAAGAATGTTTGATTTTCAAAAAACAATAATTTTATTTGTGTAGTTTTTTTTATGTTGAAAAATTAAATAAATCACTATTTACTAATAATATTACATATATTTTTATAATATATATTCTATAATATATTTTAGCATTCATCAAAATGATTCCATGGAAAATGTTGAGCTTAAACTCTGATTTTTGCTTAAAATGAATTTATCTAAAAATGATTTTTGTTACATTTTACATGTTTTTTGAAAAATGAATATCTACCAATTACATAAATTTAATCTTGTAAACTATATTAAATAATATTAATAATCATCATTAATATAATTTAATATCATAAAATTAATGTTTTTTTATATTTAATATTTTAAAAAATGTTAACTTTTATTATCGTACTTGGTGATAAAATAAGTTTAGTGAGGATCAAAGTTAGAGATATAGGTAAAATTCCTCTTAAAAGTGTCTAAATATAATTAATTTTATGGGATTTATACCTTAAAATATATTAAAATTTAATTTATTTCCACTTGGGGCCAATTGCACATAAAATTTAGTGTATATTATTTAAATCATTTAAGTAATTCCATGTCTGTCCCTACCATCACTTATAAAAGGGCACCTATTCTCCTCCCTTATTAACAATCCTTGAGTTCTATATTTCATCCAAGACATACCTGAAAACTATAATATCTTCCTTTCCTTCAGTCATGATATTATTTTCTTATCCCAATACTATTCTAGGGAGACTTAAGGTGTAAGCCAAAGGAGGTCTCTCAAAGAAGAGGTAATCGTCTTACTTGGATCTTTCAAAAGTTATTTGTTCTTATTATTCCTATTAATGTGTTTTATCAATCCAAAAATAATAAATATTTTATCATAAATATTCATAAAATTTCATTATAATTTTGGTATAATCATTTTCCTCCTTATTTCAATTAATTGTAAAATTAAAGTCCCACTCGTGTGTATGTGTGTACTATCGCCTTAATGTAGTAATAAAATTAATTTTCAATAATAATAATTCATGTTTGGTTATTATGATGTATTTAATATTTATATATGATATTTATGATATATTAATTTCTTTTAAATTATAATATCTTATCAAATTTTTTACCTTCCTATCCATAAAAAATGATAACATCGCTCGTGCGTACATGTGAACTACCACCTTCAGGAAGCGATGTGATTTTTTCATTTATACATTACCTGTATGTAAATAAGGATATATAAAATGAATATAATTAATATTTATGATATAATAATTATTATAGGATGTCTAGTTATTATTTAAATATCTTTCTCTCCATCCATCGAAAATTGGGAACATCACTCGTGCATATGTATATACTACAGTCTCCACAAAGTGATATTATTCATTTTTTATCACAATATTATATGAATGGTTGAAAATATGTATATAATTAATAAATATGAAATTTATTTCATGATTAATATTCTGTAAATTATGAATCCTTAAAAATGGTGCAAGTACAAAAACCAATGAACCTAAACATGCATGGAACACAGATTTGTTTGCACCCGAATATTCATTTTAATGGATAAAATATTAATAAAAGGACAATTAGAAATTATAAACCACTCATAAATATTAATTTATGTATGTATATAGTTTTGGAATATATTTAAAATAAATTTTTATTTATTATATATGATTTCTGAATGCTTATAAATAAATATGGTTCTGAGGTAAGGTTTTAAGTTATTGTCAATTTATTTTTGGTCACCCATATTAAATTTATGTTGGGGAAAAATATATATATCTTCTACTTTAAACCATATCTATTTTATTATCGTATTTTTATTGAAATAATTTTTATTTAATATAGAAAATTTCCACTCTTTTTTACATAAAAATATTTAGAAAATTATCTTAAGAAAAATTGACCTTGTTTCCTCTTTAGTTAGTGAAATTTTTATTCAATATCTATGTTATTTAAAAAAATTATGAATTTTAATTTCTATTATAAAATTATTAAGGAATTAAATTTCATCCATATTTTAGTTTCCATTCAAAAAAATTAAAATTAATTTTTACAATGTTTTTTGATGTGGTTATTTATGACTTTTTACAAAAAAGAGTGAATAGAATATTTATTTTAACATTTACTATGAAAATAGATTTTTCTAATTTTATGACTATTATTTTATTTTAAGATTCCTTTACATGATTCAATATTTATTTTTAAATAAATAAATTTTCTCGATATAAAAAAATGTTTTTAAATGTACGTAAATAAAATAATATTTTCATTATTTTCAAAGAAATGTTCAAATGCTCTTTCAAAGGTATTTTTATTTATTTCAAAATCAATTATGGATTTTTATGATTCATCCGGGATATGATATTATGATACTATACACATTATTTATCTATATGTCTTATGATGATGATGATTTAAGGATGTTTTTATGAAACTTATTTATTTCCCATGGGTTTATTATGTTATGAAGAAATATTTATATAACACATTTTTTTATATGGGTTATGCTATAATAAAATGATAAAATATTTATAAAACCTATTTTCTTCAAAAAGGTTATAATATGATGATATGATGAATGTTGTATAATCTTATAGCACACATATGTTAGATTTTCATTATATTACGAGTGAGCCTTGAATTGTATATCCCTCCAATTAATTAGGTACATATTTATATATCATGAGATATTAAGGAAAATAATACATAGTGAACCAAGTTTAGTATGGGACTCTATCAACTAGTATGGTTTTTGGAGTGAACCTTGACTATGGAAATAGTGGGATGGTGAGTGAACCCAATCCATGATGACATCCTTGGTAGACATCCTTGACAAATAAAGTTATGTTATATAATTATTTATATTCCATAAACATATGTATTATGATTATGATATGTTCAAATGTCCATTGATTGATCATCGATGATTTTTCACTCCTATGACTTATGTATTTTACTGTGACAATACCATTTTCCAAGATTCATGATTTAAGATCTTTGAATTATTAGGAATTAATTTCTTAAGTTATTATTATGATCTCATGCCCTTATTTTCATGCTCACTTATGATTATTGATTGATATCTATAATGTTTACCTCTACTAATTATCTAAGAACACTCTTTATTATATTTCCATTTTATCTAGGTTATGAAGGATGATATTTACTAATAAATGACTAATGAGTGTACTAAGAAATAATAATATTAAGGGATATTTTGAAGATATTTTATGAAATAAGATAATTATACAAATAGAATCTAAATAAATTGTATCTTTATAGTCCTAGAGTGTGTTTTATTTTGAAATGTATTGAATATTCATCTAAAATGATACAATAATTTTGTATATTATTATTGGGTCACCTAAGTTGGTATTAGAAAATGGTTTTTTTTTTTTTTGATATTGTGATTAGAAAATTTTAGTGTGAAACCTTATAATAAAACTAACTATAGGAAATTATCCCATATTATGTTAAATAAGGGTGTGTGTTTTCCAAGAAAACACATCGATATCTTGAAACTGAAAAGTGGATATAACTATGTAATAGATGAACCTAGGGTGACAAGTCTAAAAGGTATATATTGGGTATTAAATCAATCATAATTTTTGTAAGATGTGTGGAACTAATGCTACACAACTTGATAGAAAACCCGAGGGGATATTATTAGTTATATTTACAATTTCTTTCTAAACAATTATGAATGATTTGAATAGATAATGACCTTAGATAACCTAGTTTCAACCTAAGTTTACATTGTATAAAAAAAATGTTTCATGATTTATTCATCCTATGAATGATTTTTACGATTATATTATTTCTCACTTTCATGTTTGATGCTCATGCTAACCATTTTTTATTTTATTTAGGGAATGTAGATAGAATGATGAAGTTGAGTTGGTGATAGGTACACAAAAATATGAAAGTATATTATTTGAGATTAGCCATATTAATTCCTTTATATCATGAAAATATTCTAGGTATTTTCATTCATATCAACAAGGATTAGATGTTGAGTTATCTAAAAAACACATAATGGTATGATTATCACATCTACAGTCTATATATCCTCTCTGATAACAGATTGTGGGAATGTGCTTGAGAAAATTATTTTGATTCTTCCCACGGCTAAATCTTATGTGATATTTAACTTGTACTGGATCACACTATATATATCTCATATAAACATTTGAATAAGTGATGTAAAATTTGATATTGAAAATCAACCTACTATCTTCTTTTAGTGTGGGGATATATATTATCAACCAATAGAAATTACTTCCATTTCTTAGGTCTTACCACCTGTTCATTAGAGATATTTTTCTTAATTTTTTAGGGAGAAACTCAACATCGAAGATATTTTTATTATTTTGGATTATCCTGATGTATTTCTATTATAATTTAATAGTATTCCCCAGAATCATGTTGTTGAGATTTCAATAGGACTTATACTTAGTGATACAACTATTTAATTGACTCCATATAGAATAGCCCTGATTGAGTTGAAAGAATTAAAGAATAATATCTAAGGGAATATTAATCCAGGAT
The DNA here is from genome assembly GCA_963277665.1 of Viscum album. NCBI lineage: Eukaryota > Viridiplantae > Streptophyta > Magnoliopsida > Santalales > Viscaceae > Viscum > Viscum album. The sequence goes on along the minus strand of OY728165.1, from coordinate 162,398,698 downwards.
TCATACATCTAGGTGCATGACCATGGTGAATGAGTATTTTTTTTAAGAATAAAGATGGGGGGAATGTGTCTTTTTATTTATTATCATGAACTTAACAAGATCACTATCAAGAACAAGTATCATTTACCCCATATTAGTGAATTGTTTAATCAACAACATGGAGGACAATACATTTCCAATATTGAACATCATTCAAGATATCATCAATTTAAGGTCTATAATTAGTATATAACCAAGACATCCTTTAGTATGAGGTATGGATACATGGAATTTATATAGATTCCACTTTTACATACTAATTCACTTACTATCTTTACGTAATTACCAAATAGAGTCTTTAGATACTGCCTTGATCTAATTTTGGAAATATTTATATGAGATATTATTTTATAATCTAAAATAAATGAAAGACATGAATATCACTTGAGAAATTTTTTAATACCCTGAAGAAGGATTAAATATATATATAATTTAGAAAATATGAATTTTGGTTAAAAAAAAGTATCATTCTTTGGACACATGGTCATAAGAGATAGTATATCAGTATATCATTTGAAGATGGAATTCAATGAATATTGGCCTAAACCAACCACAATAACTGAGATCCATAGTTTTATTAAATTTTGAATATATTATCAATAATTTTTCAATAATTTTTTATGCTTTTCCAATCAACTCACCAATTTACCATGGAATGGAATCAAGTTCTTTTAGACTGGTGAATGTGAAGAAAATATCAATAATGTAATTAAAAGATGGGTTGATGTACCTATACTCACACTACCCATATTAGAAAAAAAATTTAATATATAGTGATATATCTAAGAAGGGAATTGGATGATTCCTTTTTTATAATGATATTGTAATATTTTAGGCCTCACGTCAATTTGAAATCCATGAATAAAATTACCTGACTCATGATGTTGAGCAGGAAACGTTAATTTTTACATCGGAAATATAAAGGTATTGTATTTATGGTGAAAGATGTTATATATATAATTATCATAAAATCCTTAAGTATATATATATTCACATATAAAAAGTTAAATATGAGCCAAATTATATAGTTGTAGTTGAATAATGATTATGACTGCTCAATACATTACCATCCTAGTAAGGAAAACAAGTTCGTTGATGATTTGAGTCAGAAATACCATTATAGATTGTTTATGATGAGGATTGAAAGAGATCCAATAGTAATGTATTTGTAGAAGATTGGTATTAAAATCATAAGGAATATGGGTAGATGTTATCTTTATTATATTAATGTTTTACTATCCATTCATTGGAGGATTACGAAATTACAAAAGGAATGTGAAACTGTAGAAGAAGGTGAGAAATCTTCTTAAGTTCAACCGTGATTATGATGGAATTGTAAGGTTCAAAAAATGAGTATGTGACCTTTTAATAAAAAAATTTAAAAATGGGATACTGGATGAAGCTTATAGTTAATCATTATCTATTAATCCTATAAATATGAATATTTAATGAGATATGAAATATTATTTATGGTGGTATAACATGAAAATGGATATTGTAGATTATATATCATGATGTCTAGTATATCACCAAGTTAATGCCAAGAGACTCAATGCTAAGGGTATGTTATAACCATTACCCATACCATGATAGAAATAGGAAAACATCAATATGGATTTCATCATTATACACCCCAAAACATCTAAATGCCATAATGTTATTTGGGTTATAATTGATTGTCTTAGGAATTCTACACATTTCATTATAATCATATAATATTTCTCCCTTGATCAATTTTTATGATATAAATTAAGGAAGTTGTGAGGTTTTATGTTGTACCACATTTTATTGTATTTGATTGGGATCTAAGGATTTCCTACAAGTTATATAGATTTCTCAGTATGCTTTGAATACAGAGTTTAACTTTAGCGTTGCATATCACACTGAAATTAATAACCAGATTGATAGGTCCATTAAAAACCTATAAGATATGTTGAGAGCGTGTTATATATAATTCATAGGTGGTTTGGATCAACAAATTTCCCTAGTTGATTATTTTTATAGCAATATATTTCACTCAAGTACTCATATGGATATTTATGAATCCCTATAGGTTGGGAGGTACAAAACTTCAATGAGTTGCGATTAATTTTTATAATGAAACCTATTGTGACCTAAGCTAGCTATAGAAATGGTAGAGAACGTTAGAGTCATTTAACATAACGTCAGGGTAGCTTAGAGTTTACAAAAAAGTTATAATGACAATCATCAATGAGATATATAGTTTAAAGTTGGTCAAAATGTATTCTAATGAATATATTCTTATAATAAGCTTATCATATCTGGAAATAAGGTAATGTTGTGACCTAGATATATTGGCCCATTCAAATTTATTTATTTTTTTGGGATAGTTACTTAGCACTAGGAGATTCCACAAAATATCTCCCAAATTCATGATGTGTTCCATATATCTATCATATGAAATTAAATATCTAATACTTCACATGTAATAAACATAGATTTCATAACACTGGATCATGATCTCTCTTTTGAATAATAATTGATATATATTTTGTATCTAGGAGAGAAAATACTACAGAAAAAGATCACTCATATGGTCAAAGTTTTGTGGAGAAACCATAAATTAGAGGAATCTAAGTAGGAACCTAAGATGTGATGAGGTGTAATTATCCTCATATATTTTAAATCAAATTTAAGGAATTTTGTGGTGAATTTTCTTATAAAGAGGGTATAATGTAATATCCTAGGATTTTAAGATATATTTATATTTAATAAATTTGAATTTTTCAGCTAATTTATTTACATGAAACACAAAATTATGTAAATAATTTGTATACACTATAAAATCAATCACATTTTATGGTATTTAAATGAAATATAATTATAAAAAAATGATTTATAATTCAGCTAAAAATGCTATTAATCATAAAGAATAATTTCAAAATATTTTGTTTATAAGCATTATTTTTATCACGTATATTTTATTAAATGGTATATTTATAAGGGATAGACCTTTAAAATTACATTATCTTGAGTTAAGTCAATAATTTTACTTTATTTTACATTGTGTATATTTTAAAGTTTATATCTATATATAATTATTCCATAACTGATACATAACAACTCAAATATGATAATGGATGTACTTCTACTTGCTATCCATTTTTTCATAAAACAAAAGCTTTTAAAAAGAAACATTGTATTATTTCATGTTTAATCATCATAACTATTCCTTGATCCCATACATGACCATACTATCCTTTAAATCCTATAAACAAAAATTTCAAAACTTTATACAAGAATAAAAATATTAGTAAGGTATAAATAAGTAGGAAAATTGATAGTCTTATTGAAACTTGGAAACCCATGAATACTTTATCATAAAGTAATAAATTTCACCATTAAGAAGTAGTAAATACTTTCCTTTGAATATAAACTCATTTATTACCTTTTCTATAATCAATACAATACCATAAAACCCATATAAATCACATATAACATAAATAAGTTAACTTGGGACATAATCATACTTAAATGGAATAACCATATAGTCTACCTGAATACATATCACTCTTAAAAATATAATAGCCATAAAGTCAAATTTCATAACCAATGCATTGGAGGTTATAATGAAACCTCCCATACTTGATTCATCTAATAACCACCCATATTTTTTATCAGGTAAATATGCATATTTTTTATCATTTGACCACTCGTCAAATGTCTAAGTAACATTTTATAACCATAACTCATAAAAGATTTAATTATCAACATTTCACTAATAAAAATTCATTTCAATCATGAGAAATAATTTCATGATATTGAAATAGAAAATATATTTTCAAAAAAAAATTCAATGAAAAAATACCCAAAAAGGTAAAAAGGTATTTTTTTCATTTTTTAAAAATATTAAGGCTTATAGAGGAATCCAAAAATCAAATAATGGTTACGGTGGTGGAGCAGTTGTTGTCACCACATAAATTAAAAAAACATTCCTTCTTTCATTTTGTAGAGAACTTAAAATAGTTCATATAGAAATATTTATTTTCAAACCTTTAATTAAGTTAAAATTCCAAAATTTATTTTTTATATACCTTATAAAAGAATATAGTGTATAGTATCAAAATATGCCTCAATGAAAGAAGATTGAGATGGCATCCACTTCAAGGATCCCTTTATGAAAACATTTGTATTAAATTCAATGTTTCCCATTTTAAAACATTAAATTACATATAAATATATTAATAAAGGCTATTTTTAAAATATTTATATAAAATATAAATATGTATAATAATAAATCATTAAAACAGTATAATGACGTTTTGAGTTAAAAAGTCCCTTACCTCAAGTCCAATTCATTAGGTATGTTCTTTATCTTTCTAAATAATAAAATTGGGTTAATTATATAATTTCATGAGTACAATTATTATTTTAATAATTCATTTTTATATAACATATTATCATTTTATAACAATTACATAATTATTTTAGTTCATATCAGACGTTTTGTCGATATTCAGTACTTGAGTTGAAAATGAACATGGTAAGATGTCAACAGTACATGTGGTAATAAGTCCATCAACTCCAAAATATTATTCATTACATTATTATAATTTTTATACATAAATTATACTTTAAATAAAACCATTAATTATTGATATGAAAAATGAACAATGTTATAATCATAGAGACAGTAGGTCATACATATGCATGAGTAAAGTTTTCTATTTTCGTATTATGGAAAGAATGTAAGTAATATTTTTTACCATAATTATAAAAACTTAATAAATATCATATTAATCATTTAAATATACTTATATATATATATCATAAAAGTGATGTAGTTAATAAAAACAAATAACATCGCTTCGTGGAGATGATGGTTCACACGTACACACGAATGACGTTATCATTTTTTATGTTCATAGAATGTAAGAATGTAATTGATATATTATTTTCCTATAATGAATAATATGTCATTAATTATCATATATTAACATTAATTCTATCATTATAATCATTCATTGAATATGGTGATGAAAAACAAACTATATCAGTTTGCGATGTAGTAGTCGGTCGTATACACGAACAAAAAGTCCATTTCCCATTTGATGAAATTAGAGATGGATACAAGAGATGATATTAACATAATAAAATCTAAGTATATTTATGATACTGAATTTATTATTTCATCATGTTTTAAGTATATTTTAAGAAGTTAACGAAAGAATAATATAGGAATAATTAAATAAAAACAATACCTCTTCTTCGATTAATAGCTATTGAAGAAGACCATAACACCTCTAAGGATGGTGTTTTGCATAAGAAAGGCCACCTAAATATGTGGAGGTATTATAGTAATGGTTTTGAGAATATATTTTACAATTAAAAAGTATTTTGAAGTGTGAGTAATAGAGATGAATGGTTTCTTTTTTATAGGGGAGGAGAGGGGTACCTTTGGAATATTAAATTAATATAAATTAATTTTTATCTCAAAAAGTATCATAATTTTATTAATTCAATGATAAGGTGGTATCATTATAAATAATATCAATAAATAATTTTAAATATGCACTGATTTTATTTTAAACCTTATATTTTTGTTTTAACCCGTTTTTATCTCTTACCGTTTTATCAAGTCATTTACTCTTTGATGGTTAAATTAATTACCATAACATGCCAAACGACCTATGAAAAAGTCATTAATGAAATTTTTAGACATATCCTACCCAATTTTATAAATTTTCTCCTTTTATATATTTAATAATATTTTATAAAATATTTTATATTTTAAAATACCAATAGTGTTGATTTTGACACTATTAATTAGTTGGCTTTTTAAAAATATCATAATAGTAAGATAAGTTCAAAAATACTCCTTAAATCATCATGAAAATGTAAGATTCATCCATAAAATTATTTTATGGAATAAATTCTCTAAAATTATATGTATTTTAGTATTTATAATATCATTTATTGGATTCTTTCATTAATTAAGCAATTAATACATCATCATTGTGTAACCATTTAATTTAATTATTTATTTTATAAAAATTATAAATAAATTACCATGATGTAGGTAATAATTTAATATTTCTAAATACTATTTATAGTTGAAAATATTACTTATATAACCACAAATTAAAATTTTTATAGTTATGAGAGACATGCTTAGGACACCTTGGTCTTCACATTAAATAAAAAGATTATAAATGTCGTGATCACTCTCAGGTTTCTTCAAAAGACAAAAATTTCATCCCAAGGAGTGTATTGGTCAACAATAAATCTTATAATAATATTATGACAAGTGTTAGTGTAGTTTCTTAATATTTATAATATTATTTTTATCTTTAATTATGTGACTTACCTTTAACCGTGGTAAATAAAATACAGAAGTTAATATTGACCAAAAAATAATTTGATTCAATTAGATCACATTTTTCAGACTTATTACAACCATTTATTTCCATTTTTGATAATTAGACACATATAATTGGAAAAAATTAGTTTAGAATTAATTTTGTTGACAAAATGAGAAAACATGTTTTGAATGTAAAAACATTCAAAAGTTCCCAATGTTTTTATATCAAATTTCAATTTTAAATTGATTCAAATAACCTAAATTAGATTAAATGATAAAAAAAATTATTTAACTATACTTTAAAAATAATTAAAATAATAATATTACTATAAAAATAAATTAGACAAAAAAATAAATTATTGAATTAAAATGGAGTATTTTTTCACTATTTATTTCAAAAATTATTATTATCAGAAAAATACCCAAAAGTCAACAAAAGTAAATTTTTATGTCCTTATTCTCAATAAAAATATTTTTTTGTCAAACAGTACTTTTAAAATTTTCAAAAACTAGATTTAAATTGGGTTCTCTATTAAAAGGTGGTAAAATTCATTTTTTGAAAAATACTCTTTTTATACATAAAATTTAATTTATTTTTATAACATGTCTAGAAAACATATAAGATGAATTTTAGACAAAAAAATTAAATTTCTATTTCATTCATTTAATCCAGAAATAGTGATTTTATTATTTTATAAACATAATTATTCACACTTAAATAGTTTTTCATAAAAACAAATCCTTTATATTAAATTGGTTTTTATTTTCTTTTATAATGGTTTTTATAACCAATGATTCATTTTATAAACATGTGTAAACCCTATTTTCATTATTTAGAAAATATATTTGATTCCCTCCATTCAAACTGCAATGTGATAACTGCAACAAAAAAATATAATATTAATAATATGTAAATATTATTTTAGTATAACTCAGTCTTTATGCAATGTAAAATTTCGGAGAAACCCATTGTTTCATGTTGGGTACGCTATCAGACATAGCATCCCTTTTAATGAAAAATTACTATCTAATTTATAAATATTACTAAATATATAATATTATTATTCTATAATTACATGGGATGTCACATCCTTCCTCCCTTTTGGAAATCATGTCATCAAAATTTTAAATTCAAGCTCATTAACTAAATGTTCAATTTTCAAAATTAATTCTTTGAAATCCACCAACAACAAAAAAAGTCACTAAAACATCCACATTAAAAGAAATAAAGTGTAGTAAAAAGGTCACTCAAGACAACACATACTAGGGTTTTATATAGTAAAACATGGATATTGAAGAAAAATTAACCATCATGTTCTAATAGAAAGTGATTAAAAACATAATCAGGAGAAAGTTAACAATCAAAAAAACATAAATTTTTTATTAGATAAATGGTCTTTTATTTCATAGTATGAAAAGTAAACAGATAATATTTTTGTTTTAAGATAATTTTCTTCGAGTTATGGAATAATTTTCCTACCTGGAATTAGAGAATAAGGAAACATACTTACTTGAAAAGTATAGTTTCATCCCTTAATCAAATTCTACCATAAACTCATCTTTTCCTCCAAACGATGAGTATTTAAGATGAATTTTTCATGTGTAAATCAACTTCTAGAGAATCACATAATCCAAAAAATATAAATATCTATTTTTCCGGTTGTGAAACATTAACAAAAACCAAAATAGTTAGGGTAAGATAAGATAATTATCCAAAATGAATAAACCTTTATATGATACAAAACTACATTAATCTACAATATTCAAAATTAATAGCCAAATTTCAAAATAGTTCATTCAAGAAATGACTAACCTTAAAAATTCTTCAAAATAAGCCAAACTAAGATTGAAACCAAAAATTCAGAAGGATTAGACAATATAGTATTCCAAGATAAGTTTTAACATTTATCTCGAAATTAATTCAATTATTCTAAAAGTATTACACAAAAAAAGTAATTTCCATAATAATATTCAAGATATGCTAACCATTTTAATAAATAACTCAAATCACAATAATTCCCTCATTGATTATTTTAAAATATAATTCAACCATTATTAATCAAATAAAATACCATAGTATTCTATTTACATTATCATATAGGGTTCCAGAAATTGTGAATATATTCTGAAATACATTTATCACTTAATCACCAAATCATTTTTCCATACTAAGGACATCCATTTGATAAAACATAAGTTCCAAAAATCAAATTATTTTTATTCCATCAACTCAATTATCTAAGAAAGAATATTTCTTATTGACTATGTACTTCACATAGTTCAATGGTAGGTGAAAAAACCTTTTCTTTTATCAGTTGTGGGTTTAGTTTTAATAGACTTTCTTCACGCAATGGGTTGTCACCCATGCAACGAGTTGTACATTTTTTAAAACATTATATTTAATATAAAATTATCAAAATATGATAATGTCTTCAAAAATAACCATAACATGTTTTAACTTCAAAGGTTATCTCATACCTTTCATTTTTCATCCCATTTTTAATAACCCTTAATTACCTTAAAAAGATCATATGAACCCTAAATATTATCCATTACTTTATAATTATGTCCAAAAAAGATAATTATTCCTCAAATAATATTTTCTGCTTAAAACATCAGGGTTACATATTTCAAAATCAAAAAGTATTCAAAAATTACCCCCATCATCAAAAGAGTTTTAATAATTTTAACCACTTCCACTTCCTTAATTATACCATAACTATTAAATCCTTTATATGTTGACATATTAATATTTCAACATTATTTATAATCCATTAACTATGAATTTCCACCTTATCTATTAATACCTCATTCATAAAAATAAAATAAATGGATTATATTCTCCGGATTCATAAATATAAATTAGATCATGTTTAATACTTAATGGATTTGAAGATAATTCATACCTAGAATCCAAATTTTAGGATATCCAATATGTTACTTTTCTCTTTTGTCAACTTATCCAACTTTCAATAAGTAAACATTCCCATCACATTTGGTATTTCACCTTTTTAATGAGTTGGATGAGTTTAGATCTTGAAATCATAAGATAAAGATAACATGTCCCATAAAATTGTTTTATAAATGAGTAGTTGTTGGATAACTCGAACAGTTTCTTACGGGTTATTTGAATACTCAAGATGTTTTCAAAGTCATTCGAGCAAGATTTTCTGATAATAGTGATAATCAAATAATAATAGATGATAAGAAGGTTTTTCAATATCACTTTACTTACATCTTGATAGAGTATCTTTAATATGCTGAAAAGAATCATCACCTAAACATGAAATGTATTATTGAAAGAAGAAACCTCTATAGGGTAAAGATAACATAAATTTTTATATAATATTTTAATCCATCAACTCTCTTATACCCTAGTTGTTTATGTTTTTATCCAATCCAACTCATTTACCATAATCCGACCAAATTTTACATATTATAATAACCCTCTTGGTTACATGGGATCTTTAACATACACCCAGATAACATCCTAATCTCTAAATTTATCTAAACAATCCTTTAATACCAACTGTAAGGCCTAGACCTTAAACATTACATTATCTTGAGTTAAGAAAATAATTTTACTTTATTTCACATTAAGGATATTTACATGTTTAGGAATTTAGATAATTATACCATAACTCATACACAACAACTAAAATATTAAAAATTAGACACTTCAACCCGCAATCCTTTTTTATAAAATAAAAAAATTAAAAAGAAACATGGTTTAGTTTCATGTTTAACTATCATAACTTTTACTTTATCCCATTCTTGACTCTAATATACATTAAATTTGATGAAAAAAATTCAAAAAATGGGATGAGTATAAAAATCTCAATAGGGGATACACAAGAAAGAAAACAATTAGTTTTATAAAAACACGCAAACCCGTGAATACTTTATCATAAAGTAATACCTTTCACCCTTAAATAGTAATAAATACTTTACATTGAATATCAAATCATTTCTTATATTTTATGTAATCAAATTATTACCATAAAACATATATAAATAACATATAACATATAAAGGTAACTTGGGACATAATCATACTTAAATGGAATAACAATGCAGTCAACTTCAAATATATCACTCTTAAAAAATGAAATATCATATGGCTGACTTCCATACACAATGAATTATAGGTTATAATATAAAAAATCATCATTGGTTTATCATAGAACAACCCATGTTTGGGTTATCATGGAACCACCCAAATTCAGTTTTTCACGTAACCACTCATCAAATGTCCAGGTACCATTGTATATTCATAACACATAAAAGATTGTAATTATCAACATTTCAATCATAAAATTTCATTTGAAATCACAGGAAATAATTTTAAGATATTGAAATAGTAAATCCATTTTTAAAACCATTTTCAAAACCAAAATACACAAAAATAAGAATATTTTATTTATTTTCTTTTTTTAAAAACATTCTGGATTATAGAGGAATCCAAATATCAAATAACGGTTACAATAGTAGAGAAGTCTTTGTGGCTACATACATTAAAAAACATTAATTTTGTCATTTTTTAAATAAATTAAAATGATTTTTATTGAAATATCCCTTTTCAAACCTTTTAATGAAATTAAAATTCAAAATGGAGTTGATTATACACCTTATAATAGAAGGTTGTGTATAATATCAAATCATTCCTCGATGAAAAGAGAATGAGATGAATTCCCTTACAAGGATCCCTTCACGAATTTTTTTTTTTATAAATTAAAAATATAACATTTTAGAACATTAATTCCCATATAAATACATTCATAAAACTAATTTTAAAAATATTGACATAAAATAGAAATATTTATAAGAATATATCATTAAAACATTGTAATGAGGTTTTGAGTTAAAAAGTCTCTTACCTCGAGTATGATTCATCAAGTATGTTCTTTATCTTACTAAATAATAAAATTAGATTAATTATTTAATTTATTGATAACCTTTTTCATTTTAATTATTCATTTTATATGACTTATTAACATGTTATAATAATTACATGATTATTTTATTTCATATCAAACGTTTTGTCGATATTCGGTACTTGATTCAAAATGAACATGGTAATATGTCAATAGTCCAAGTTGTCATAAGTCCATCATCTCCATAATAATATTCAAGACATTATAATAATTTTTAAACATAAATTATACATTTAAATCAAACCATTTAGTATTTTTAGGAAAAATTAACAATGTTATAATCCTGGAAACGGTAGGTCATACGTACGCATGAGTAACGTTTTCCATTTTTCATTGATCATTATGGGAAGAAGGTAAGTATTATTTTATATTTTCAGAATGATAATAACATAATTATTATCATATTAATCATTTAAATATACTTATATATATCATACAAGTTATTTAGTGAATAAAAATGAATCATATAGCTTCGTGGAGGTGATAGTTCACACGAACATACGAAAGATGTTATCATTTTTTAATTTCATGGAAAGTAAGAATGTAATTGATATATTATAATATTATAATGATTAATATTTCATGAATTATAAAAAATTAAATTTAATTCCATCATTATAATTAGTTATTAAAGACAGTGATAAAAATGAACTATATCTGTTCGTGAGGTTGTAGTTTGTCCTACACAGGAATGAAAAGTTCATTTCCCATTTAATGAAATTGGAGATGATTGAGGTGATGATATAAAAATATTTAAAAATAAGTATATTTATTATACTAGAGTTATTATTTCATTATGGTTTAAGTATTTTTGAATAAGTGTAAGAAAGAATATTATAAAAATAATTAAAAAATGATACATTTTCTTTGGTTGATCACCTTTGAAGAACAGTTTAACACCTATAAGGAGGATGTTCTACCAAAAACAAGGCCTCAAGAATTTGAGGAGGTATTATATAAATTTTTTTGGATAGAGATTGGCCTAACCAAAAGTATTTTTAAATGTGATTAATAGATAGGAATGGTGCCTTTATATATGAGAGGGGAGGGGCACCCTTAGAAACCATTTAAATATTAAATTAATATAAATTAATTTTTTAACACCAAAAGACTCCAAATTATTTTTGTTATAAGATAATTTGAGGATGGAACTAAATCCTCTAAAACCATTATTTTTAGTCATGTATTGATTTTATTTTTAACCTTATCCTTTTGTTTTAACCCCTTTTTAACTCTTACAGTTTTATCAAGTAATTTACTCATTGAGGGTTAAAACAATTATCATAATATGTAAAACAGAAAATTAAAGAGTAATTAGTGAAATTTTTTCACTTATACTAACCATTTTTTCAAATTTTATATTCTTAGTAATTTAATAACATTTAATAAAATATTTTTTTTAAATTCCAATAGTGTCAATTTTGACATTATTTCTTAGTTGACTTTTTAAAAATATCATAACAACAAGATAACTTTAACCAATTCCTTTAAATAATCACCAAAATTTCAAATTCATCCATAAAATTTTATTATGGAATAAACTCATTAAAATTATATTTATTTTAGTATTTATCACTTCATTGATTTGATACTGTCATTAATTAAGAAATTACTACATCATCATTGTCTAACCATTTAATATAATTATTTATTTTAAAAAATTATAAATAAATAACCATGATGTAGGTAACATTTTTATATTTATAAATATTGTTTATAGTCAAAGATATCACTTATATAAACCCATATTAAAATTTTTATAGTCATGAGAGACATAATTAGGACTTCTTGGTCTTTACTTTGAATAAAAAGTTTATAGATGTCATAATCACACCCAAGTGGATTCCAAAGGCCAGATTTTAAGCCCAATGATTTTATTGGTTTAAAATAACACATAAAATAATATTAAGACAAGTCTTATGAAAGTTTAAATATATTTATAATATTATTTTTACATTTAGTTACTTTATTTACCTTTAAACATGGTAAAAAAATACAAAAGTTATTATTCACCAAAAATTAAGTTGATCCTATGAGATCAAATTTTTAATAAATATTATAACCATGTATGGACATTTTTTAAAATTCAAAATTCAAAATTGGACAAAATTAATTTAAAAATATTTCCATTAATGAAACGAAAATAGGTTTTTAAAAGTAAAAAATGTTCAAAAAGTTCACAATGTTTTTATATCCAATTTCATTTTGAAATTGATTCCAATGAACAACATTGGATTAAATTAAAGAAAACTTATTAAATTATACTTAAACTCAATTAAAATTAAAATCATTGTATATAAAAAAATTATATGAAAAATCATTTTTGAATTAAAATATACCATTTTTCATTATTCATTAAAAATATTAATATTATAAGAAAAATACCAAAAATTCAACCAAATTAAATTTTTATGACTTTCTTCCAAAGAAGAAGTTTATTTTATCAAATATAACTTATAAAAGTGTCAAAAACTAGATTTAAAATGGGTTCTCCATCAAATGGTGGTAAAAATGCCTTTTTTTAAATACTCCTTTTATGAATAAAATTGAATTTTATCATATTTATTGTTTAGAAAATATATAAGATCAATTTAAAATGTCAGATTGAATTTATATTTCATAAATGTAATTCAAAAAGAGTGATTTTATTATTTTATAAACACAATTATTCACACATAAATAGTTTTTCTCATAAAAACACGTCATTTATATTCAATTGGTTTTTATTCTCACTTATAATTGTTTTTATAACCAATTAATCATTATATAAACATTTATAAATACTATTTATGTAATTTATTTAATATCTTTCATTCCCGCAATTTTAACGGATATGTGATAACTAAAACTTGAAATAATAATATTAATAATATATTGTTATTTTTCATATAACTCAGTCTTGTGTGCAATTTAAGATTTCAAAGAAACTCATTTTTTCATGTCGGATATGCTATTCGACATAGCATCCGTTTTAAAGTAAAATTATTATCTAATTCATAAATATTAATAGATATGTAATATTATCATTCTATAATTAACTGGGATATTACAATTTTATTTTAAATTAATTTAGATTATTAAACATATAAAAATATTTTTTACTTATTTATAAAACAAATTCATTTTTTATCAACAGGTTATAATTGAAATTAAAATCATTTCATGGTAAAAAGATTTATATTTTAGTAAACTGTTTTTTATGTTTGAACAATGTGTTTTTAGATAAATAAATATAATTAATCCCTATTTATTAATTTTTTTAGTGAAATTTATATAATACATATTAAATTTAATATCTTAACATTCATTTTATAGTTTTTATATGGAAATTAATGAAGGAAAACTTCATTTTATGCTTAAAATTATATTTTTCTCAAAAACTTTTTTGTGGTGTTTTGCAGACTTATTTTAAAACTAATTTTTACAAACTACAAAAATTTATTATATTAAAATTGATTCCATATTTTAATTAATCATAATTATTATAATTTAATATGGTCTACTTATTTTTTTGTAAATAATAGTAAAAATAGTAACAAATATTTACCAAGATTTGGGTAAAAACGGGTTTATCGGGGGTTCAAAAAATAAATTATGGGGGAAAATGCCACCATAAATTGTATAAATATTCATTTTTAATGATATTTATATCTTATATTATCGTAAATTCTCATAATATTTTACTTGGTTCCAAATTCCCCGGAATCTTGCCTTATATTTATTAAATATTTTAAGTAATTACGTGTTTGTCCCTCGCCTCACTTATAAATGACCCCTTGTTATATTCCCTTATTAACATAAATTTAGTAGTGTGACTTATAAAATACCAACCCAAACACCTTTCTATATTACTTACCTTCGTTATTGATGTTCTGGTACTACCCTAAGTCTATTATAAGAAGGCTTAAGTTTAATCCATAGGAGATCTCTCAAAGAAGAGGTCGTCCACTTACCAAACCCTATTAATGATCATTTATTCTTATACTTCCTATAAATATATTTTATCCATCCTATTATAATTGATATAAAATCATAAAAATAATGATATTTTATTATTATTATGGGATAACCATTTTTCACCTCCATTCTATCAAAAGGGAAATAAAACTATCGCTCGTGAGTACGTGTGGACTACTGCCTCCACATATTGATATGATTCATTTTCCATCACTATATTTCAAGGTTGGTTATTATGATGGATTATATTTATGAAATAATCATTATTTATAAATTATAAGATCTTATATACCTTTTTACATTGTAATTCATTAGAAAACGATAAAGTCACTTGTGCATACATGTGGACTACCACCTCCACAAAGCAATATAATTAGTTTTTTATTTTTTCATTACATGGTTGGTAATGAGGATAAATTTAATTAATAAAAAATATATTTGTGATATAATAATCATTCCAAAAGGTGAATTATTATTTACCTTTATTTTAGTCCATCTGTCAAAATGGGTAAACATCACTCGTGCATACGTACGAACTACCGTCTTCACGAAATAACATAATTCATTTTTCATCATGGATTTATATGAATAGTACTAAATGTGTATATAATGAGTAAATATGATACTTGTCTAATTAATAATACTCTTTATATGATAATACCATGACCAAGGTGCAAGTACTAGAACCATCAAACCAAAACATGCATGGAAAATTGACCAGCTTTCACCCAAGTTTTCATTTTAATGATAAAATTGTTAATAAAATGATAATTATAAATTATAAATAAATGATAAATATTGAGTTATATATGAATATGGTTCTATGTTATATTTAAAATAATAATATATTCATTATACATGAGTTTTTTGTTCGGACCAATGTTTCATTTTTTTCAATAAGACAATCACTATGTGTTGGTGAAGTGTTGATGCTTAGAGAATTATTATGCACAAATTTAATGGAAATGGATTCCATTATTGAAATCCCATACTTTAAAAATTATCCAAGAATTGTGATAGTGTTTTAATTATCTTAATTTCAAAGACTTGTGTCAATAGTGACACATTGTTATAATAATGGATGAAATGAAAGGCCATGCAATAGATGAATTATTGCATGAGAATTAAAAGGAGTCCATGAAAAATAATTTAAATTTTCCATGAAGTAATATTATAGTGATTATTAGGCATTATAATATGTTAATTATTTAATTTATGTTTTATTTATAAAATTGGACAACCCCCAAGCCAACCAAAGACCCCTCAACTACTTATCTGGGACCCAAGCGGTCAACCACATGGAGAAGGTCAACCTAGATAGCCATGGGAGTGGAATGTATGAGTGGGATAGGTATAGTCTTTTTGAGCATGTTGGGTTGTAGGTTCATGAGGATGGTCTAGGCATATCGGTTGGACATCACGGGTGCGGCATGACTCATGAGGTTATTTGTGTGCATGTTTTGGGTGTTCATCCCCCGATTCTTGTATGAACAATTTGTAGCATGGATTTACTTTTTAAGGATAGGATATTAATAGTTTCAGTTGATGTGGGATGATGGGTTGCAGCATACAATTCATCTTACCATTAATGATATGGAAATTCCATGAGTCATCTGATCTAGATGATCATACCCATTTGATATTCCATGCCATGTGGGTTTAAATAAACTCGTTTTCTTCTTCCTAAAAGCCTCATTATTGATCTCTAGTATGTCAATGATCATATCAAACCATCAATGATTCAAGATGTGGTCACCAAGTCTACTCTAATATATATATTTTGATATAGTGAGTATTCAAACCTCTATGAATGTAATCTTTATATTTCATGCATGAAGAAAGTCAAATAAAATAATACAGTTGAACGAAAATGAAGTTATAGAGGCCATTTTCATTCATACAGGATGAGTTTTATTTTTCTAAAAGATGAATATCATATGGTCATCTCATGAACATGAGAATAGTTCATTGAAAACATTCATAAGATAAGGAATCATATTTTTCAGTGTAATATATTTCAGAAACATCGAATCCTTTAGTGATATTAAAAAGACAGATTCAATATATTTTGTGGAGATATTTGATATCCTTGAAGTATTTATTTTATCAGTTCTAATTAAGTAAATATCTTCCAACAAAAGGATTATATCCTTTAGTTGATGTTGTTGATGTTGATAATTTGAGGCTCTCGTTATTTTCATAAAAATATAGCATTGTTCTTCCACTGCACAAAGTGAATAAGGTTTATGTGAATCTTCTACTTGTGTGAGGATGAAAAGGCCATGATCATTTGAATTTTTCATAACAAAAATGAATTTCTTCATAAATATGTGGTTTTTTGATGCACTCTAACTTACTCTAAGAATTAAAACCTCGTGGTTATGTGATACTCTAATTCCAAGACAGTTGGGTAGGTGCAATACTCTTACGTGTATAGAGTGAGATACCACACGAGAAGAGGAAGATAGTGTGTGAATACTATTGTGTGAAGAACATTAAGATGAAAAGATAATGCAATTCATGAATAAATTATACTTGAATAAGATTGAGATTTTACAAGTAATTATTATATACAATAATACAAGAATAAATTGTGTGAATCACTTTCACACATATTTTTGAGACATTGAATTCTATTGAAGGGAGAAATAACTTCCTGAGCATAGTTTCACTAAGGGAAATAATTAGTTTCGGGTGATTAGAATATTTTAGATAGTCAAATAGACATTACAAGTAGATATTAAAGATATTTTAGTATGTATAAGATCATGTGTGATTAACAAATCTCATATATGAAGACTACTAGATCATCCTATAGTAAATCAAGACTTCAAGAAAAGGGGAAGTCTTCTGGATAGTAATGGGGATAGGTGAAGCCTTTTGTTTCGGGCCAGGAGAAGAATTCTCCCAGTTTGAGCTGGTGGAAATGTGTTTTATTTGGAACTAGAAGAAATAAAAGCCTCTTAGATGGTTCTTGTATCAGTGTAATCACTTTTTCTATAGTCAATAATCTATAATTGGGGGAATAACTTGTTGTATAAAAGAGTATGCTTTTTTGGAACCTTGAAAATATTGTTTTCTGATCTCTCCCTCTCTCTCCATTACTACAACTACAAATGTGGTGAGATTGAGATATAATATTAAGTGGATTTATAAAATTAACAGTTTTTAGAGCTTGAATTGAAAATAAAATTAATTTTAAAAAGAATCCACTAATTCACCCCTCCCCTCTCAGTGGTAAATTTTTCCTAGGGATCACCAAGTGGTATCAAATCATAGATTACCTCTAAAGATCCAAGTCACTATTTATGAAGTGAATATTTATAAAAATGAGTGATCTACATTTCGTGAAGATTTATATCAAGACTTAAAAGAATATATTTAAGTGGAAATTAAGGAAACTATAGAATAATCTTACAATAAGGAAAAGACTCCATCAACTGAAGTTAAAAAAATTTGTATATGTTTTAATAATTATTTTGATTATGAATATTCCAAAAAATCTTGGTAAATCTATGATAACGATTGATCATGTAGTGATCTTCATTCTATTTTCAGCGAACATATAAATAATATATCCAAATAATTAGTAAAACATATATTTGAAGGCATCAAGTGTCTTTAGGGTGAAAAATTATAGCTGGAATATGAGGATAATTCTTTAGAAGAGGCATTGGATAGAAGGTTTTGCATATCTAACACTCTCACAAAACTTATGAAAGCAAACTATGAAATAAGTTATCTTTTCAATGAAATATATATTTATTATTTTGAATAATTGAATATAAATGTTTATAAGAAAAATTTATTTGAGATTGTATTTGTCAAAGATTTCAATGCATTTAAAAAAATGCACAAAGTTTCTATGGTTGTCAAATATTCTCAACTAGAGGATAAGGATAGAAGGTTAAAGTATCTTGAAAATTATTTACAAGAATCAATAAATTTACATAAATATAAAATAAATAATTTGAAGGATTTTTGGGAAGACATGTTGATATTAGTTAAGGATTAGAAGAACTCCCACAACATGAAGTTTATAGAGTTTGAGTTATATGTGAGGAAATGGGAATCACAAAAAGATAGAACTTCAAAAATAGTTATAAAATGGATAATTACACTCATGTGTTATTTTATAATGATAACATTAATAAGAGTATGAGATCTCCCTTTAATCAAATAGAAACATCATATAAGAAGAATATATCCCAGAACCCCAAAACTATCTTGTGTATTAATGTTATTTCAAGTTCTAGTATATTTTGTAAACAAAACTCTATGAAAATAAGGTTGATAGAGAATGTTGATAAACCCATAAAATAATTAATTAATGTGAAAATAAATATGAATATATTTTATATAATAAATGTGAAGAATATTGATGGTTCCACTTAAAATAAAAATGTGTTTCAATCTATGAAATCCAAAAAAACTACAATATAAAAGAAGAGAATGAGATTTATAGGCTATTATTGGTATTTTCTGGAATTTTGCACATTGATATTTGGAATGTTCTCATAACATGATAAATTATGAAAATAATAAAAGTTCTACATTTGGGGGGAGTAAATATAAATAAAATAGAAGAACTATATCAGAGAAGGGGAATCAACCAAAAATAAATTAGTTTACAATGAAAATATTTTAATTCCATGAATATTTCTATGAGTAATGGAATAAAAGTTTTCACTGTTATGATAATAGTAGGTATATACCTATCATAAAAAAATAATTTGATGATGTGAAGAGAATATAACAATAAAAAGTAAGGAATATAATAAAAGAATCTTACAAGTTAGGCTTGCTATGTGAACAAAAAAAAATATTATTAAATTGACTATTAACAAAAAGATAATTTAGATATCTTCTCCTATATAAAATTTTTAAATAAATATGTTAAGAAAATCACTACCCCTGGGGAAAATAAGGAACATTTTAAGTAACTATAGAAAAAATAATTATCTTGATAGAGTACATATCAAAGTGAAACATCTGTGTTCATTGGTATTTATTGGTGATGTGAAAGTTAGGCGAAAATATCCTACTATTGATTTCATAATATGTCATTTCTAGGAAACATGGATGAATCAATGGATGGTCATGGTAAATATATGAAATCAATTTCTCAGAGAATGAATTTTGTAATGACAAATTCACAGAAGTTTCCAAGACAAAATAGATATAATTTCTTAAAATAAGTTTATGGTCAATGTAATCCGAAGGGTCAAAAAGCTAAGAAATGCATGAAAAGATTTCTAGGAGATATTTTCTATGCTGTGAAATAGAAGATAATTTAACAAAATAATAGTGTAAAGTTATGTAAATATTCTTAGAAGATAGAAAATGTCATTAAATAATTCCTAGTTTTTTGACCAAGTCAACAAAAATTTCAAAATAAATTAGAGGATGCTGAAAAACCTGATCAATATAAATTTAAAAAAAATACTATATAAACTGATTAGGAAAATTCTATTCCACAAAAATTGGGCGAGAAGCTGACTATGATTGGTAGATAAAAATAGCCTGGGTTTAGACGTATTTCTCAGTATAAATGTTACTCCTAATGAAAAAAAAATGTTCCTTTGTATTCCCTTTTATATATATTGTTTTCAACTAACATGTAGGGAATTGAAGGATCTGTATGAATCTATTAAGGGGAATATTTTATGAAATAAATCTATTAAATATTCACTATATAGTAGATGTGTAACTTTTGAATAACTTTATAAGATTGTGATATGAGGTATACCAATCACACTTTATTACCAAATTATTAATTTTATTAATCATATCAATTAGGGGGTGATTAGTTGATGAAAACATGAGACAAATGGGGGTTATATCTTTTATAATTGGAATTAATTATGCATATTTGAATAGTGTGTATGATTTGGAATTTTAATATTAAACCGTATTACTTAAAACCCATAAATTAAAAATTTACAATAATGATTTTATATTAATGGTACTTTATAGATAGCTTATAAAATCTTGGTTATATCTCTCTTATTCCTACATTAAGTTATCCCAAGTAGACTTAGATTTGATTAAATAAAGTCTATTTGATAATAGAATCATTTGAGATCATTCTTATTTTATAAGTGATCAAGAAATTTTCATATAAGGGAAAATATCATTATTTTAAGAAATATGAGATGATAATGCCAAATTTAACCATTACATTAAATTTTCAATAATTGGGAGAAAGTTTGGATCACCCGTATTGACATTGAAATATGTGAAGTGATATTAAAAAAAATGGGGATATTTTTTTATCCAATTTTTCATTTGTTTTCAATAATCTAGTAAATATGTGTTGGTGAAGTGGTGATACTCGGAGAATTGTTATAGATACATTTAATGTAATTGGGTTCTATGCTTGAACAACCACACTTGAATAATTCACCTAAAATTATAAAGATTATATAAGTAATATTAAGTTCAAAGATTTGTGTCAAGAGTGAAACATTATTGCAGTAATCGAATAAGGGTAAAGTCATGAAATAGTTCTATTATTTCATGATAATTAAGAAGAGTCCATGAAAAATAATGTATTTTTTATGAATGAATATTACGGTGATTATTTGGAATTATATTATGTTGAATATTTAATGTATGAGTTATCCAAAAAAATTGGCCAACCCCTTAGGGAAACCAAGGAAACCTAAACCACTCATGTGGGACCTATTGGTTCAATCATGTGGGCAGGTCGACTTATCCATCCATGGGTGTGGTAGGTGTGAGTAACACATATATAGGAATGTTGGAGCATGCCCAGGTATAGGCTCATGTAAATGGGATAGAAATTGTAGTGGTCTAGGGATGGTTCATCAAGGCCTATGAGTTGGTGTGTGTGCATTTTTCAAGTGATAATCCCCTACGTCTAGGTTGAATTTTTTTTTGTATAGATTTAATTATTAAGGATTAGTATTTTAAAGTTTTGGTTGATGTGGGAGGTAGAGTAGTGGTTTACTATTTATCTTCCCTTTAATGAGATATATATTTCCTGAGTTTTCCAATCTATATGATCATATCCTTTTGATCTTCTACACCACATGATTATAAATAAACTCTTCTTATTCTTCATTAAAACCTCATCCAGAATCTCTAGTATGTTGCAATTCATGTTGGACCATCGATTATTGAAGTTATGGTTTATATGGATATTCCGAAACTGGTATTCTAAGATAGTGAGGGTTCAAACCTTAATTCATTCAATCTACAACTTGTATGCATATATAAAATCAAATAAGATAATATGGTCAAATGTAAAAAAAAGTTTTAAATCCCATTCACACTCACATTGAGTGAGCTTGAGTTTTTTTAATGATGAGAAGAATGCATTCATCCCAAACATGTGAGAAGAGTCCATAATGAAGATGAATAAGAGAAGTCACCATATTTTTCATCATAAGATATTTGAGAAATAGTGAATATTTCAATGATATTAAAATTGATGATGTTGTATATTTTGAAGAGATATTTAATAGCTTTGATACTGTTTTTTTATCAGATTTAAGGTGGTAGATAATCTTCTATAAAGTAAGAATAACCCTCGATTATAGTGGTTGCTACTGATAATTAGAGGATCTCATTTTTCTTAGAAAAACAGAGAACAATGCTTCAAATTTATGAAGTGAATATGGTTTCTATCAATCTTCTTCTTTTATAAGGAAGAGGAGAATGATTCTTTAATTTTACTTATACATATCACACTTGATGTACTTCGTGGAGAATTGGTTCCATGAATCACTCATACTTTTGGGATGAATAAAACCATCATGGTTGTACAATACTATAATTCCAATCTAGTAGGGTATGTGTGATACTTTTATATATAGAGATAGAGATAACACACACAAAGAAAATGATAGTGTGTTAATAATATTTCATGAAGACAAGTTGGATATAGTATCTGAAAATGTGATACTTTTGAAAAAAAAGTGTAATCACACCCATTTAGGCTTGTAAAAAGGTAGATGTTTTTTAGTGAAAAACAAAATAGTGTATTTTGATGTTTAAATGTATACGTTCAAGCCTTAAAAATATTGAAAGACTTGGACCGTTCAAGATTATATTAATTATCACTTAAAATTAATAAAGGAAAATATATATTTTTTTAGGTTTTATGAACCCGAGAAGCTTATTAAATTCATGCATGATGTGTATTTGAGGATGACAGAGATTATGTATGTTTTTATTATATAAAATAATATGGGAAGAAATTTTGTGTGTCTCTTATACACATCTTATTGAGATTAGGACTTCAGAATAAGGAATAAATAACAACTCGGTCATAGTTTCACAAAGGAAACTAATCAGCTTTAGGTGATTAGAATATTCGGGAAAGAAAAATATACCCAACCAGTGGGTTTTGAAGGTACTTGAATAGGTACACAAGAAATTTGTATTTAGTGATATTGCATAGAAAGATCCAAAGATCATCTTATAGTGAATCATTACTTGAAGAAAATATGAAGTCTTTTGGTATGATTTGGGCGAATTTTAAGTCTTCCTATTTGTTTAATGATTCGAAAGAGTCTTAGGTTGGATCCAGAGAATAAATCCTTTGGACGGAGCTACAAATAAAAGGAGTCTCAATTGGAGATGGGGAGTAATTATTTTAACTCAATCTGAAGACAAATAAGTCTCCAAATTGGTTTTGGGAGTATCTTAATCACTTTTTTATAGTAAATAAACTACTACAAGGGGTAATAAATTGTTGTATCGAGTATTAGTCTTTTAAATAACTCTTTAAATAATATGTGCTTCTCTTTCTACATTATTACAATTACACATAAGGTGATATTAAGAGATAATATTGAGTGGTTTAACAACCTTAAAAATTTTAATTGGTTTAATTGAAAAATACAAATAATTCATAAAAAGAAACTATTTATTAAACCATCCCCTCTCAGTGGTCAATCCATCCTCAGGCTTTAAATTTTGAATAGTACGAAGCAAGACAAAACTTTAGGTAAGGGATTATTTTAAGATATCAATTTTTTGGGATTTTCTATGATATATTTACATTAAGGGAAATATATTTATTTTATAATATAAAACCAAAATATTTTATTCTAGTTTTTTTATTCAAATAATTTTTATGCAATAAAAAACTTTTCCTCTCTTTGGTTATTAAAAATATCATGAAAATTTTTTTCAGAAAAACTGACCTTGTTTCCTCTTTTGTTGAAGAAATTTTTCTTCCATGTACGTGTTGTTGAAAATATTTTTAAAAATGTTAATTTCTATGATAAAATAATTAATTAAAGTCATTTTCAACCACATTTTCCATTACATTCAGAATTTTAAGAATAATGTTTATAATGTTTTTCAAAAAGGTTACTTTCATCTTTTTGTAAAAATTGTGAAAGGAATCTTTGTTTTAACATTTACCACATGAACGAATTGTTACACCACTATAAATATTATTTTATTTGTATATTACATTAAAAGTTTCCATGTTTATTTTAAAAATGAAATACTTTTCTCATTATTCTGGGAATTTTTTGTTTTTAAAGACACCAAAATAAAAGGTTATTTTATAGGTTTTCAAATAAATTATCAAATTCTATTTTAAAGGTATTTTCATTTAAGTATAAATACTTCATGCATTGTTATGATTCACATGGGATATTGTTTTATGATATCATTCCATTTATTTCTTTTGATAGTGTATAATGGGGATTATTTAAGTATGTATCTATGAAACATATTTCTTTCCCATGGGATTAAAAAGTTATGATGAAATATTTATGAAACCCAATTGTTTTCCATGGGTTATGATATGATGAAATGTTTATGAAACATTTTTCTTTTACACAGGTTATGATATGATGATATTATTAATGTTTTATGGTCTTATGTAATATATATATATATATATAGTTTAGATTAGGTGATGGGTGGAACCATATTTATATAGTTCTCCAATGTATTGGGTAAATATTTATATATCATGAGATAATAAGGACTGTAATGGGGAATGAACTCTTTTGAGTAAGATAATCTATCCAATATGATAGTTCTGTACATGAACCTTGACTATTGAAATAATGAAATGTAGGGTGAACCCATTACACTATGATAGCCTTGGAACTGATAATAGAATAAGGAAGTGATTTTTCATGCTTATTTGTATTCCATAAAATTATGTCTTATGTTTATGATATGTTCTCATGAATTATGATTATTTATTAATGATCATATACTCTTGTGACTTATGTATTTTGTTATTAAAAACCTTACTCCATGATTCATGACAAAAGATATTTGACTGATTTGGTATGACTTTCTTAAGTTATAATCATGTTCGCATACCCTTATGATTATGCTCACTTATGATCATTGATTGATATATCCTATTTATACCATTATTAAGAATCTAATCTCACACTTTATCATGCTTCAATTTTCACTATGTTAAGGATAATGGTTTTAAGTAAGAAATTTTTGATAATGTTAATACGAGAGAATAACTATGTGAGGGATGTTGAATATATTTTATGAAATAACTTGATTATGTATCTAGTATCCAACTACTCTAATACTTTATGGTCATCAAGAATGTATTAATGTGAAATTTATTTATTATTTATCTAAAATAAAAAAATCATGTATTTTATGCTTGGGTCACCATAAACCTTCCTGGATATACAATTCATTGTTGGTACACAATATTCCTTCCCAAGAAACTCATAATTCTTCTGTTGTACACTCTAGTTACCTTAGTATACTGAAATCTATGAATTCACTTGTTTTTACTCATTAATAACACCCTTAACTCTCCATAATATAAAAATCAATGAAAATATTTTTTTTCCTTTGTTCTATCCAAACACTCTCTCACTTTAAAACCCAAATTCTTTGATCAATCTACATACATCCATTATCACGATGTTGAGATCATATATATATTTTCCCTCTATTCCAAATTTAATAATAGTCAATTAGCCCTTAACTTTATGGTTCTTTCATATATAATAATTAATATAATTAACCAATTATTCCTAATAGTGCTCCCCACTATAGGAATCTACAGCAAAAGACACATCTTGAGATGCCCTATTAGTGAAATTAACAATTCCCTCACCCGGATACCCTTAACATACTCCAAAAACCCATCCCTATGGAATTTATTTTAGATATCACTAAGATCAACTATATAAAACATAAAAAAATTATTTAAAAATACCTAGAAAAAGAACACATGTTTATAAAACTCAGTTAGACTTTATCAACTACCAATTTTTAAAACCATTATATTTACCTAACATACACACAAACTCACCTCAGTTTTTTAAGAACCGCCTAATCCCAAGGTTTTTTATATTAAAACTATAAATATAAAAAAATTAATGACTTAATAAATACTTTTCCCAATATGAATTTTTAATATGACACCCATTTTACATTTTAAAATTAATTATAAAATTATTTCCTTAGTTTTAACGAAATAAAAAAACTAAAAAATTACATCATTACTATAATGGGGAGTGAACCAAAACTATACATGCCTAGAGGAGGGGTTCACAATTTTAAGAAACCATGCAAGGTGGAATTAATAACCTTTTGAGCTTAGATAAATCCATACCACATGATCATTCCACAATTTTTCAAATTGTGCAGTCTCCCTAGGTAACCATGCGGTGTGGCCCCATCATGGATAGAGGGTGGTGCATGGTTGGTGAACAATTTTTCCAATCATACAGCCAAAACATACACACCTTAAAATTGGTATTTTATCATTTTTCCCTCTCAAGACTTAATTTTTATAACTCATTATTTTCCACCATTCTTCCTCTAGAATCCCTAGTGAAGAACCAAATTTCCCCAGCTTCCCAAGGATCTATATCCCTTGTTTCTGAGATGCTTGGAGCACTATTGGGTGTGAATATAATATTTAGGTGATTCTAAAACTCCTCTTTCTTCAATTTTTTAGATTATATCTTCTATATATTTTTATCTTCTTCCAAAACTCAAAACCCATCTTTTTCTAGCATATTATAGGTTGGGTCTTTGAAAGGTGTTTGAATCCGAGTCAAAAGATATGGTTAAGTGAGCATTCTTATTTGGAATCACGGTAGGTGGTCTAAAAGTTATATCTCATAGTTTTAGTGCTTTTTTACAAGTAATTGGTTGTGATATTGGTTATTACTTATTTTGATTTTGATTTCATTACTGAGAAATGATCAATTATTTGATTAAATGATGAATTGAACCCCTCACAGTCATTATGGGACGCATTGAGGTTGACTAAACTAGGAAGGAGACCACCCATGGGATTTGCCATATTTTTTTACATGGGTATGGGTAATTGAATGTGGAATTTATGGGATATTGATATAAATCCTATGATAGTTATTTTTTTCATGTTATTATGGGTTTATGAAAGGAATCTATGAGAATTGTATGTAGTTTGTTAACATGGTTTGTAAATAAAATTGTTTTAATTCTATTTAATTGATATCATGGAATAAGGGGGTGTTTGGTATAATAAAAATGGGTTATGTGAACTATGAAATGAGAATAGTAAATTATTTAATGGGTTAAGTCATGAATATTATTTCTATGTTGAAGGAATTATAAATTGGGAATGTTATGAGTGCTAAATGAGTATGGGTTTTGAAATGATATATGTGGTAAATAGTTAAATAATAATGTAAACATGTATTAGTGGTATATGGGGTAGTTAATGAGGTTCTACACCAATATTTCTGGTTGGAATAAGTCTTTAAACCCAACCCATAGAATGCACGGGTTAGGGAGTCATATGGAGGCTCTATATGCCTAATTGTTTCATTTGACGAGACTACCAAAACTAAGGCTCCAAGGTAAGTGTGATGTAAGTATTTGTGAAATGTTTTCCCAAGTGAGATAGGGAAGTTGACTTATCCCATTATGTATAGTAGTTGTTCATCTAAGGTTGCAGTTTAATTGAGGAAAATTATTAACCCATGGAATAAATAACTAAAATGGTAAAAGTGAATTTTTGTTAACTAGTGGAATTTTTTTTATTTATTGTTTACCTTCTTATTATTTTAGTAGATTCATACACAATATATATAGACTGGTTATTTTTTATAGACTTTTGGGGGTATCCTACTGAGTTGTAATTACACCCTACTCGTGCCACCATTGGGTACCCGAGAAAATTTCACAGTTGCAAGTCAGGATAGGGGAGAAGGCCCTATACTAGATGGTTGACTTGGTTGTGGGATTTTTATGGATGAGGGATATGCACCTAGATTCAAGAACCATTTTGGGAACTAATATATTTATATTATTATAGTTCTTCCTTACACTTATCAGGTTAAATATAATATTTACCATTTGTTTACGGGATTGTGCCTAGTTTTGGGAAGTGGTTGGCAGTGCATGTTTATTGGTTATTATTATTATTTTCTTCATTTCATATTTTATTTGATGTGTATTACTCTAATAAATAGGGTATATTCTCCCCATTTTCTCTATTATACCCTCAATTCTAATTGGTAGCATATTGAATATGGGGAGGCACGCTTGATGTAATGTGGTGACCAGGCTCGGGCCACCGATTTAGTGGAACCCGGGTTGGGGATGATAAAAATTTGTATCAAAGTTATTATTTTATATTGTTTTACTATTTGGGAAAGGTATATTGGAGACTATGATGTTTCAATCCATGTAAATGAGAACATTCATGGGAATAGCTCACCCATGTATAGGGAAAACCCAAGTACCTAGGGTGGTATTGTTGTTCTGGATGAGTGTTAATTATTGTTGAATGGTATTTCGCCATTCAATGATAAAATTGTTGTTTTATGTGACCATTTTGTGATGTTTTATCATGTAATATATGTCATGAGATTGTGCATAAATGCATTATTTTACAAACTTTGGGATAAATGTGACATTCATCAAGGTATGAACACACAAAAAGATCATGTGGGTTGTAAGGAATATAATGTTTCCTCTTTCCTTAAAATTTGGAAGAAAATTTTCTAATAAATATGATTCAAATGGGTAAATGGAATTAATGGTTAAAGGATAGTTCCAAATAAGGATTTATAAATTGCTTAAATTTTAGTTATAATAATTTGTAAAGATTGTAAGGTGCCTAAGTGAGAAATTTTTATGTTGTGATTGTAAAATTGTTCAAAAAGGTGTCTAATGAAAGACTCGTGACTATGATAGTTGGTTTAACCCATGTTAACCATGACCCATGGTAGGGATGGATGAGGGTAGTGTTCTAGATATTAATTTATCCATTGGAATAGTGTAAGTGAATGAGTTTTTTAAGGATATTAGTGATCCTTCTTTTATGAAAATTGTGTAAGGTTTATCTTATGTATTTTGGGATGTGTCTTTGGAATTATAGGGTGATGCCACCGCGATTTCATGTACAAATTGGAAAACTAGAGGATATCATCGATAATTCTCCTCTATAAGTGGGGTAATAAAGCCTAGTAATTTAGGGTAATAGAAGAGAGAAGTTAGTTCCATTATAAATTCAATCATTTTATGAAAATGATGGAGTATGACCCAGGATGAGATGCACTCAGTATGTTTGACCAGAACAGATATTTTCAGTTGTATCAGCCTCTAATGTTTTCTAGAGAAGGTGGACCTAAGGTATAATATTTCTAGATATAGTCCATCCGGAAAATTTTAGATCATCTATAGAATCCTTTTGAGAAGAGAGTCATGTTGGAAGCTTATATATTACGAGGACTGATGAAACAATGGTGGGATATTATTGTTCAGGTAAAATAGGCTAAAATTATGTTATGGAAATATTTCAAGGAATGGTTTTTGGAACATTTCAATCCATAGACATTGATACATGAGAAGTTTATCAATTTTATGAGGTTGACCCAGGGGACTATGTCAGTGATGGATTATGTTGGTTGCTTCATTGACCCTCAACACTTTGTTCTAACATTTATAGGGGATAAGGGAGCTACCACAAGAAATTTCTGGGATGGACTTTGACATGAGATTAAGTCCCAAGTCAGTATCTTCTTGTATAAATAGGTTTGATGAAGTGGTGTATCAGTTCCTTATTTTGAAAGGGAAAATAATGGTTTCTTATGGTAGTAGACATGTGGATCTATTCGGGTAATTCAATTGTAAGAATTGATAATTTGAGAGTTTACACCAGGGATATGATGGAAAAGTAGTCAATGAAGGTAACTATCCCCACAAGTTTTGGATCCATCTTTCTTCTATTAGTATAGTAGGCTAGGACACATATATGGTTAGTGTCCCCAACCACTAGTTTAGAATTGAGCATGCTGCAGGTTGGGGAATGAGAAGAGGGTTTATAGGAACCCTCAATAGCTGGGTAGTGATAGAGGATCAAGACTGATGTAGATTTTAGGCATGGGTTTAGTTACGCCATATTAGAAAGGCAGCTAGACCTCTACTGTCCATAAAAATCAAGGTGTAAGATAGGTTACTCTAGGATTAGAGTGTCTATATCAGCAGGGTATTGTGTCACCACAAACTTAGTTTGGATCCCAAGGTATAGGGGTAGGTTAGCTTCTTCTAGTATAGCCTGCCCCTAGAGGTGGTGAGGTTGGGCCATCGATATTTCGATGTATGAGTCTTCTAGATTCCACACATTTTAGAAATTTGTTTCATATAGTTTCATCTCATTATTTAATATATGCCCAATTTATGAGTGTGTTGGTCCCAGCCATAGAGAATATGTGTAGGCTTATGATGATTTATACACCTTTATGGGTGCAATTAGAAAATATTAAGCAGTGTTAGAGTTTTTCCTTGAGGGTGGTGGGTTCTATTTTCTATAATAATTATTTATTCTTGAGATGTCAATTTTTTATCAAGTTTTAGGATTGGATTGGGTAGTGGTATACCAATCCCATATCTATAGCTTCCTCCATAGGGTGATGTTCATGTCCTTAGAGGGGAACACTTATGATCATTGTGGGGAATGGGATATTCTAGAAGGCCTTGTAGGATCATCCTTTCAGTAGTTGTCTGAACTCACAGCCCAAGTGACATGTCTTATGCTTCATGATAGTGGAGTAGAGCATATTTTATTTCCTCCTATGGTGGATAACTTCCAGGATGTGTTTCCCAAGGACTTATCTTTGCTACCACCCAAGAGATATGTTATGTTAACAATAGAGTTTTTATTAGGATCAGAACCATTTTCTATCCCGCCATACAGAATGGCTCTAATAAAAATACATGAGATTAAAACTCAGTTGGAGGAACTAGAGAACAAGGGGTTTATTCATCCAAGTACGTCACCTTTAGGATCTCTAGTTTTTTTCAATAAGTTTGATTGGATTTTTCGGTTTTGCATTCATTATCAAAAGTTGAATTTGATGAAGATTAAGAATTGATACCATCTTCTTCAAAGTGGTGGTCTTTTTGACCATCTGAGAGGTGAATCAGTGTTATCCATAATTTATTTGAGTTGGATTTATCATTGATTTGGGGTGATGCCTTCTGATATATAGCATACTACTTCATGAGAATGTATTGGTTGTATGAGTTTTTTGGGATGTCATTCGGGTTGAACAATGTGACAGAAGTGTTTATGGACCTAATTAACTGAATCTTCCACACATAACTGGATCATTTGGTATTTTTCCTTGTGAATGAAATCTTGGTTCCCTCTAATATCCATGATGATCAGGCCAAACATCTTGACATCAACTTTATTACACCGATAGAGAATAGGATATATCCCAGGCTATCCAAGTTTCATGTAAAGACTCAGAACTTCCATGTAAGTTTTTTTAATTAAATGGGAATTTTACGCATCCGTGAAAATTAAAGGTGCATGATTCTGAGGCCCTATGTGCCCGGAATGAATTTTTGAACTTTTTTTCAGGTACATTCCGTAAACGTGAGAGTGGGTTTTTTTAACTTTTGAACCAGTGCTCGAAATTGAAATCCAATGGCACCTTTGAACTCACAACAATGGTATTCAATTAAGGGGACCTTCAACTCGACCACACTGGGTCGAGAGTGAAAGATAGTTTTTGGGGTTTTTCGTGGAAGTGAAATATAAAATAAAACAAAATTTTATTTTATTTCTAGTAAACATCCATTTTAGAATTCAAAGCTTGGTGGTGGGGACCACTCGAAGCCCTCATAATGGGGAGAGGAAACCTCTCAAATCCCTCAATTAATTTTATGTGTCAACATAAAATTAAATGTAAATTTACCAATTTATTTTATGTGTCTACATAAAATTATATGTTCTGTTATTAATATTATGTTAGCTATTTCTTTTTCTTTTTGGTGGAATTGGGGAGGATTGGAAAAAGAGAATTGGGAGATATCTTGGAGGATTATTCTCTCCCAAGAATAATGCATTATACAACGAATAATGTGCTCCCCAACAAAGAATGCTCATACCGACCAGGAACATCATCAATGACAACGAAATGATGATTTAGGAAACGCCCACGTCACTGACTTCCGTCTAACCCCAATGACATAATCTCCTTCCTTACGGCCTTCGTCGACAAATCTATGGGGTAGCGGTTTATTTATGATTTATTATCACTTCCCATGTTCTTCCCTTATAAACTAAGAACGCGGATCAACTCTCATAAACTAGTTGATCCACATATGTTTTTCTTTTGAGGGATTGGGAATTGTGATTTATAAAGGTTGTGGGGATTGATGTTTTTAAATACCTTCCATACATGTTCTTTATTCATGATATTTTTTGAGCCGCTTTATACCGCCCTAACACGGAGAGTGTAGGCCAAACAAACATGGCCCAACCCCTCCATCACTCTTCTTTATTGGTGTGTTATTCACGATAGTGACGGTGGCTGGTGTCGGCGTTTGGCACCGGTGGAACTCAAGAACCACGACGAAGGTGACTAATGAAGGGTGGCTGGTAAAGCTAGCCACCGGCGAAGGCATGACGCCACACGGCCAGCCACGGCGGACCACCACCCCGTAGCCTCCACGACCCCGTGGCCCTGCAGCCTTCGTGCCTCCCAGTGCGTTTCGGGCCGAACCCAGTGGGCCGAACCACCTAGAGGGCTAGGCTGCCCAGCGTGTGTCAGGACGGACTCAGCGGGTAGGGACGGGTCGACCCAAATCGGGTCGAACTAGGCTGGGTTGGTCCGACCGGGTCGGACCTGACTCGGACCCACTTCGAACTTTATGCTCTTTTGGCCATGAATTTGGCACCAGACGTCTGTTTGACGAACCATCAGTGGAACTAAAAACCTTGGAACGAGATGGTCTCTTTGTGTATTCCCCACTATAATTTTGGATAAATTTGTATTGTAGTTGGGTTGGATGAAGCATGAATCCAACCGGGATCTCAGGACTAAAAAGATAATAACATACAGACCAGGCATTTGATTGACTCACTATCTTTGCATTGAGACCCTTATGACATGGAGGCCCTTTGAAATACTTATTCATGGGTATTCGTGGTAGTTGGAGTATCGACCAGTGGCTTGAGGAGGGAACCATCCCAGAGACGAGCAAGCCTAGTGCGGCAAACCAGTAGCTAGTTATGACGTGAAGAATGAAGACTGATCCTGTGTGGGACAGCACCTAGAGATCCTATAGGGGTCATCACCCAGAGATCTGGTGTGGGTCAGCACCCAGAGATCCTATGTGGGTCAGCACCTAGTGATCCTATGTGGGTCAGCACCGATCGAACCTATGTGGGTCAGCACCGATCGATCATGTGTGGTTCCGCAATAGAGACTCTTAACAGAGTAAGATGATTCAGTAGTTGCATATAGTCATATCTACTTCTGTACTTAAGTTATAACTAGTGTGATCTGAGTATGTACCTATGAGGTACCTTCCTTTGTGGTAATACCTTGGTGGTATTTTTCTGTGTGGAGTACCTGTGTGGTACTTTCCTTTGTGGTATTTTCCTCCATTGTGGAACAGTTGAGCTTGGAGCTTTGGAATTGGACTCTGTGTTTTCCTCATGATTGAGATTGGTTTACTTGATAAATTAGGTATATGTATGGGGATATACATAAGTAGGGTTATCAGTTGTTTCCTTCCATTTGGTTTATCCTTTGTGGATTTGTGAGACCTTGAGGGTCTCAGGGTCCCTACTGAGATAGAGCAGTTTTTCTTCAGCCTCTTATAGTCACTCCCCCACATCTCCAGTGATTCAGGGAGGTGCAGCATAGGGACACAGACTACGAGTCACGGCGTGCTCAGATATCCATAGGACAGGAACCTGATAGATTTTCTGAAGTTTGGGAGCACGTCATCCTCTTTGGAGGACATACCATGGTACCAGTGTCACTTCGGGGGGAAGTTATGAGGGAGGTCTACACATCCCCTCTAGCGGTACATCCAGAAGTGGTAAAGATATACCAGGATCTCTGATAATAGCACTGGTAGCCAGGAATGAAGAAATCAATAGCAGATTTTGTCTCTTGGTACCTCACTTGTCAACAAGTGAAGGTGGAGCATCAGGTACCAGTAGGCTTAGTTCATCCTTTAGAGGTCCCAGAGTGGAAGTGGGATAGAATATCCATGGACTTCATGACAAGACATCCACGTACATCAAGGGGTCACGATTCTATCTGGGTGATCATCGACCGACTCACCAAGTCGGCTCACTTCCTACCGATCAGAGAGCAAGGTTTAGTAGAGGGCATGGGATGCCACTATGTGCAAGATATTGTGCGGCTACATAGAGTACCCTCGATGATTGTCTCTGATCGTGATACGAATTTTACTTCCCAGCTATGGAAGGGGTTGCAGGAAGATTTCGGGACGCAACTTCATTTGAGCACCACCTTCCCTCGGCAGACAGATGGCCAGACTGAGTGGACCATTTGGACCCTCTAGGACATGCTATGTGCTTGGGTCCTCGACTTCGGTTGCAGGTGGGAGGATCACATTCTTTTGGCGTAGTTTTCATACAACAATAGTTATCACTCCACCATTGGGATGGAAACTTTTGAGGCATTGTATGGGAGACCTTACAGATCACCTTTGTACTGGACTGACCGAGGGGAGTCAGCACTACTGGGACTAGAGATGGTAAGGGCTACCACAGTGAAAGTGCAAATCATCCAGGAGCGGATGAAGACTGCACAGAGAAGGCGGAAGTCTTATGTCGATAGGAGACAGAGACCTATGAAGTTCGAGGATAGTGATCATGCCTTTCTACGTTTCTCACCTCGATGATTATTACAGAGATTTGGCCGAGGTGGAAAGTTATCTATGAGGTTCATCAAACCTTTTTAGGTCCTCGGTAGAGTTGGTGAGGTGGAATACTACTTAGCTCTTCCACCTCATTTGCATCGGGTGCACGACGTCTTCCATGTATCCTATCTGAGGAGATACATGCACGACCCTCCTCACATCATCGATCACTGCGAGGTGGACATTGACGATGGGGAGACTTTTAGGGAGATTCCAGTAGAGATTAAGGATCGACAGGATTGGGTCCTTCATGGGTGGTCTATACCTCTGGTGCGCATTCGTTGGTAGCACAGGAACCTCCAAGAGAGCACATGAGAGTGGAAGGCTCATATACGTGCTCAGTACCCCCACTTATTTTCCTCATTTTGTGATGTGTCTTTGGGGGATGTAAAGATATAAAATAGGGAGAATGTAAAGACCCAGAATTTCCATGTAATTGTGTTTAATTAAATGGGAATATTATGAGGTAATGAAAATTGACATCACGTGATTCTGAGGCCTGGTGTTCTCGGAATGAATTTATTAACTTTTTTTCGGGTACGTTCAGTGAAAATGAGAGCGGATTTTCGTAACTTTTAAATCGGTGTTCAAAATTGAAATCTGAGGGCACTATTGAACTTTCAGTGCAGGCATTAACTTAAGAAGACCTTCACCTCAACCTCAGTGGATCGAGAGTGAAAGATATTTTCTAGGGTTTTTCATGGAAATGAAAAATAAAATAAAATAATATTTTATTTTATTTCTAGTAAACCTCCATTTTTGAATTCAAATATTGGTGGTGGGGGCCACCCGAATCCCTTATAATGGGGGGAGGAAACCTCTCAACTCCTTGAATTAATTTTATGTGTCAACATAAAATTAAATGTTGTGTTGCCAATTAATTTTATGTGTCAACATAAAGTTAAATGTTATGTTATTAATTTTATGTCGGCTATCTCTTTTTCTTTTCGTTCGAATTGGGGAGGATTGGAAAAAGGGAATTGGGAGAGATCTTGGAGGATTATTCTCTCCAACTAATAACACATTCTCCAAAAAAGAACACACTCCCCAACGATGAATTCTCACACCGATGAGGAACGTCTTCCACGAAAACGAACCGAGGATCCAGGAAACACCAATTTCACCGATGTTCGTCTAACCCCAATGACATTTTCTCCTTCCTTGCGGCCACCATCCACAAATCTCAGAGGTCGGGGTTTATTTATAAGTGATTATAAATTCCCATGTTCTTCCCATCTAAACAAATAATGCAGATCAACTCTCATAAACTAGTTGATCTGTGGATGTTTTTCTTTTGTGGGATTGTAAATAGTGATTGACGAAGATTGTGGGGATTGATGTTTTTTAATATCTTTCATACACATTCTTGATTCATCATATTTGTTGAGCCCCTTGAAATAGCCCAAATGCGGAGGGTGCGGGCCAAACAAACATGGCCCGACCCCTCTGTCGTTCTTCTTTATTGGTGTGTTCTTCGCGATGGTGATGGTGACTGGTGTCGGTGTTTGGCACTGGTGGAACTCGAGAACCATGACGAAGGTGGCGAACGAAGGGAGATCAGTCAGGCCGACTGCCAGCCCCGGCAGACCGCCACTCTGCTTCATTTGCCACCCCGCAGCCTTGCCGCCCTACGGCCCCACCACGCCACCCCACGGATCCACTACCTCATGGCTCTGTCGTTCCACCCGCGGCTGCGCCGCACCGCCCGCGACCCCACGGACTCCACGCAACCCAACGCATGTCGGGCCGGACCCAGAAGTCCAGAATGCCTAGCAGTTTGCACCACCCAACGTGTGTCGGGCTAGACCCAGTGGGCTGGACTGCCCAGCGCATGTCAAGCCGAACCTAATGGGTCAGGTCAGGTCGACCCAAACCAAGTCGGACTGACTGGGTTGGACTGGACGTGTACCCACTTAAAACTTTACTCTCTTTTGGCCATAACTTTAGCACCATACGTCCGTTTGATGAACCATCAGTGGAATTGGAAACCTTGGAGCGAGATAGTCCCTTTGAGTATACCCCACTAGATTTTTGGATAAAGTTGAAGTATGGTCAGGTTGGATCGAGCACAAATCCAATCGGGCCCTCGGGAGTAAAAGGCTAATAACTTACAGACCTTGCGTCTGATTGACGCACCATCTGTTGCATTGAGACTCCTATGACGTGGAAGTACTTTGAGATATTTCTTTATGGGTATTCATGGAAATTAGAGTACCAACCAGTGGCTTGAGGTGTGAACCCTCCTAGAGACGAGAAAGCATTGTGCGGGAACCGAGTAGATGGTTGTGACATGAAGAATGAATATCGATCCTGTGTGGGTAACCACCTAGTGATCCTGTGTGGGTCAGCATTGAGCGATCCTATGTGGGTCCGTAATAGATCCTCTTAATAGAGTAAGATGATTCAGTAGTTACATCTAATCATCTCTATTATTGTACTTAGGTTATACCTGGTGTGAGCTGAGTATGTACCTGTATGGTAATTTCCTTCATTGTAATACCTTGGTGGTATTATTCTGTGTGGAGTACCTGTATGGTACATACCTTTGTGGTATTTCCTCTTTTGTGGAACAGTTGAGCTTGGAGCTTTTTAGTTGGACTCTATTTTTTCCTCATGATTAAGATGGGTTTACTTGATAACTTAGGTATATGTATGGGAATATACCTAAGTAGGGTTATCAGTTGTTTCCTTCCTTGTGGTTTTTCCTTTTTGGATTTGTGAGACCTTGAGGTTCTCAGGGTCCCTATTGAGTATCTTTATACTTACCCCTACACGGGATATGCTCGTACTTCATTGTGTTTGGTGAAGATGATGAACAGTGCTGAGTAAGGATGAGGGTACCAAGATTGGTGGTAGCTCGGAGGTGGACTTTAGATGAGGTGAAAAGCAGAGACGGTCGTTCATGATTTTTACCTACCCTTTAGGTAGGATCCATGTTGGATGATCTAGGAGTTTCTTTTCACCTATCAATTGTCTTTTACATTCCATTTTTCCTTGTACTTTCCATTTTTCCTTGTACTTTCCAGTTGGGATTGTATTCTGGCCCCTTTTTACTTGCTATACTCACTTTTTTTACTATTCAGTTTACTTTAGTTCGTATCTTGATGTCTTCTTTGTTGTGTGTGTTATAAGTTATGAATGCAATGGATTCCTAATATTAGGGAATACGCCTTCAGTGCTAGTTTCCAGCCCCTGGCCTATGGAAGGCGGTCTGGGGGTAGTCACGATATGGGCCCTGGGAAACAGGTCGTGATCTTTCATTTATGTACTGACAAGGTAAACTTCTTGGGTCACATCATCTCTAAGGAAGGTGTGTATATGGAACCTAAGAAAATAAAAGTTATTGAATATTGGGAGTAGTAGAAGAATGTTTTTATGTTTGAAGTTTCCTAGGTTTGGCAGTCTATTACTAAAGTTTAATCATATAATTTTCTCAATTTTAGAACTAATTTTTTTATTTACTAAGAAGGTATTAAAGTTTGAATGGTTTGGGCATGAGAAAATGATTTCTTTGAGTTAAATAAGTGGTTAACTGTTGTACTAATTCTGATATTACCTGAGCTAGGTAATGAGTATATCTCATTTTTTAATGTGGTGCTGGTCTTGGGTTAGTTTTGACGCAGGATGATTGGGTTTTGGAATATGGGTTATGATGGTTAAGGACACATTAACAAAATAACCATATTTATGATATTGAATTGGTTGTAGTGGTTTACAACTTAAAATGATGGCAGTATTACTAGTTGGTAGAAAGGTTTACTTTGATTACTGATCACAAAATCCTTAAGTACATATTTTTTCAGCATGATTTGAAACTCAGATTTTGATGGTGGGTTGAGTATATACTTTCCATTAATTTCGAGATGGTCCACATATCGAGAAAGGGGGAAAATGTTTCGGATTATTTGAGTTGAAGGACTCAAACTCAGGTGGTTCAAAAATTTAGGTCAAAGTTGAGAATTGTGGTGTTGTTTTTTTAGATGCATTTGGAGGTTTTATATCGGAAAGGGTAGGTGAACCTTGCATCCTTGGTAGTTGAGTCCACACTTCTAAGATGGATCAAGGAGATGAAGTGTGAGGATCTAGAGTGTTTGGACCTAAGAGAAAGTCTTCAAGGTGGGGAGTCACCTTATGGGTGGGTCATTGGTGATGATGAGATTATTTATGTTCCTGTCCATGTTGTTGTGTCAACTTGTATACGGGAAGATTTTTTGTGAAATTTTCTTGCATCGAAGTGTGTGATTCATCTTGGTTTGACTAAAATTTATCGGGATATTCATAAGAAGAATTAGTGGCCAAGGATAAAAAAGGAATTTGTAGGTTTTTTGATGCAATGTTACACAATTCAATGAGTGAATGTTGAGAACCAGCAACTAGGTGGTTTTTTACATTCATTTCCCATTCTGAATGGAAATGGGATGAAATGATGAGGGATTTTTTGGTGGGTCTTCCAAGGAATACATAAAATAGATATGTAATATGGGTAGATTTAGATCAGTTTAATATAGTGGAAAATTTATTACCAATTCGAGAGACCTTCATCATTGACCAGTTGGGTGACTTGTATGTTCTGAAAGTAGTATGGTTGTATGGGGTTCAACCGACTATTGTTTAGGATCATGATCCACGTTTTAATTCATTATTTAGGAAATGGATATAGAAGGTTCTTGGTACCCATTTGTTTTTTATTATGTATTTCCACCTATAGATATATGGGACATCAAAGAATACTATTCGTGTTCTAGTGGACATGTTGAGGACATATGTCCAATATTGTTTTGGATCTTGGGAGAAACACTTGGAACTTATTAAGTTCATTAATAATAATAGTTAATAATGGATGATTAAAATGGATCCATATGAGGCACTCTATAGTAGGCCATGTATATATCTATTATATTAAATAGTGGTTGGAGAATTAATGTTGTTGGGGCTGAGTCTTGTTAATGAGATGTCAAATCAGGTTCAGTTGATTCAGAAATGTATGGATACAGCTTAGAATGGATATAATTCATATTATTATTAGTGTTAAAAACATCTTGAGTTCATGGTGGTTGATCGTGTGTTCCTTTGGGTTTCTCTGAGGTTTGGTCACCGTTATATTTATAAATAAGATAAGTTAGAACCCAGGTACGTGGGTCCATTTGAGATCGTGGAGAGAATTATACAAACGGCATAATGATTGGCTCTTCCAAAATGGTATAGTGGGATGGTTGATGTTTTTCATGTTTCATATATTTAGCAGTATCACCCAAACCCATCCCATGTGATTGAATTGGATGATGTTGAGCTTTGGACTGATGTGTTCTTTGAGGAGAATCCGGTTTGTATCATAGATCATAGTGAGAAAGTCTTTTCGGGAAAGACTGTACCCTTGGTTCAAGTGTTTTGGAAGGATGGTAATGTTCAATAATAGACCTAGGAGAGGGAGATTTATATCCATGCCCAGTATCCTAATCTCTTTACTTTGGAATCTCAATGATGCCTAGGATGAGCGGTTCGGGGACAAGCCATTATAATGGGGGTGTATAAAGATTCTGGATTTTATTTTGAGGTATGTTCCAATTTGAGTTGGTTTAAATCCCTTAAAATTGGTTAATGATTTTCTTTCAGGGCTACTTTGGAAGCTTATATGTGTACTAGAGGTACAGGACATGAAGGAAGGGAGAAAGAGGGTAATCCAGTGCATATTTCATAGTCAGCGTATGGTTTTTAGTCACTGTGCACCCAAACCGTTCTTGTTTGGAGGAGAGGTGTTTGGTATGAAAAAACTATGTAATAGAAATGTACTAACCATGTGAACTTGGATAGAACAATCTCACATGGTCATTTCACATTTTTTCAAACTGTGTGACCTCCCTGGATAACCTTGTGATCTGGCCCCCACTTTGACAAAACTTCGGGCATGGTTGGCGCATAGTTTAGCCAAACATGTAGCCAAACCATGATCCCATTAAAAAGAATAATTTTACCATTTTCTCTTCTATTACTTTTGTCTTATAACTCCCGATTATCATCCATTATTCCTTTAGTGTCCCTAGTAAGGAACCGAATCACCCCAATCTTCCCAAGGATCGTTCTCCCTTGTTTCTAATCTATTTGGAGAACTTTTGGTTGTGAATCAAATTTACGAGTGATTCTAACACACCACTTCCTCATATTTTACAAATTAGGGATTGTGTATATGTTCTTATTATTTTGAATCCCTAAAACCGTATTTTTCCATTAGATCTTAGGTTGTGGCTTAAAGGGTGTTTGAATAAGAGTTAGAGGCTAAGGTTAAATGATTTTTCATCATCGAAGTTGAGGTATGTGGTCTACAAGTTATATTCCATAGTCTTGAAGTTGGTTTATGTGTATGTGGTTGTACTATTAGTTTTTTATTGTTGTGATTTTTTTTACCTTGGTGAGAAATGATAAATATTTTTATTAAATAATGAATTGGACCCCTCAAAATCCTTTTGTGATGTGTTGAGGTTTACTAAACTAGAAAGGAGGTTATCCATGGGATGTGCCATATTTTTCTAATATGGGTTTTGGTAAGTGAATTTGAACATGAAGGGATATTGAGATTAAAGCAATGATATTTATATTTAGCATGTCAACACGATTTTATGAAAGGAATATATGAGAATTGTGTTTATTTGGTTAACATGGTTTGTAAATTTAATTGACATTAATTATGATTAATTTTATCATGAAATAAGCGGGAGTTTTTTTCAATGAAAATGGTTTAATTGAACTAGGATCTATTAATAGTAAACATATTAATGGTCTAAGGTAAGAAGATTATTTTTCAATTGAATAAATTATAAATTCTGAATGTTATGTGTGTAAAATGAGTATGGTTTTTTAAATGATATCTATGGTAAATAGTTAAAGAAGCACGTGCACATGGCTTGGTGGTATGTGGTGTATTGACTGTGGTTTTATGTACATGGGTTGATTTTTACTAATTCTATAAACCCCTTCTCTAGAATTTATGGGTTAGGGAGTAGATTGGGGATCTATGTCCCTAATAGTTAAATTTTATGTAACTACCTGGACTGAGGCCCCAAGTTAAATGTGATGTAATTGTTTCTGAAATGTTTTCCCTGGTGTGATAAAGAACATGACATATTCCCTTATGTATAGTAGTTGTTTGGAATAGGCTGTAATGTAATTGATGAAAATTCTTAACCCATGGAACAAATGATGAAAATGGTAAAGTGATTTTTTGTTAACTAATGGAATTTAGTTTGTTTCTTGTTTACGATGTTATTATTTTTGAACATACATACAAAATTTGTATAGACTGGATAGTTTGTAGACACCATTAGTAGTGTCCTACTAAGTTATACTAACCCCCTACTTGGGCCACCATTGGGTACCTAAGAAGAATTCATGGTTGTAGTTTAGGATAATGGAAAAGGCCCTCTATAGATGATTAACTTGGGTGTGGGATGGGCATGGATGAGGGATCTAGACCTGGAGTCATTATCTATTTTAGGGATTTTTATGTTTTTATTATTTTTGGTTTTCCTTAAACATATCACCATATGACATGAAATGTAATATTTACCATTTTTGTGGGTTTGTACCCAGTTCTAGGAGGTGGTTGGTAATGCATGTTTATGGGTAATTGTTTTTTGTTTTTTTTATTCCATATTTTATCTAGTATGGATTACTCTAAGAAATATGTTATTATCTTGCCACATGATCTATTAGATCCTCTCTAATAATTAGTAGCCTCTAGAACATGGGGTGGTGTGCCTGAGGTCTTGTGGTGACCCGCCTCAGGGAATCAGTTTAGTGGCACCTAGGTTGGGGATTCTACAATCCACCTACCTCAGTAATCAATAATCATTTGTATAGATAAAAATATATGGAATCTCAAAACATTCCCAAATATATAAGTGTAATATCATGACCACAATAAATTTAGATAAATAAACTAGATGGTTAAAGAAATTTATATCCTTGGTGTGACGAATGTAACTTCAAAAGATGTATACATAGATGGAAAACACACTTGAAAGAACAATTCTTTGTATGGTACCACACAAGATAGGATAAAGAATTGGATTATTTGATTTTATGATATCAATCCACCTAAAATAAAATTAGGATGATATAATATAGAGGGTATATCATGAAACATAAGTTCTATTAGGGTAGAGTATTTTGAATATGAAAAATAATGGAAGTGAAAATGTAACGTGGTTTTTATAAAATATTTTAAATTTTATTATAAAGATGAATTTATGGGACATTTTAAAAAAAAATTTGAAAAGGTGATGTAAAAACATTGAAAATATTTTCCTTTAAAATGAATCTCTAGTAATGAATCTTTGAAAAATGCATAAAGGTACCCAGGTAATTGTCGTCTGGAAGACAAAACATTTGATCATTATAGGAAAAACATTTTGATATTTTTAAAATACATTTATTAAAAATTCACATAATAAAAAGAGTAACAAAAATTTATTTTTAAAATAAAATAATAGAAATATATGGTTCACATTTGATAACACATAATTAGGTTTCCAATTATAAACAATATATTTAACGGAAGAGAAAATTATGACCAAGGAGGGGAAAGAGTCATTTAAGAGGATAATAATTATTCCTCACAATGATATACTTTTTTTGAAAGAGATTAATTAAAGTAAAATCTTTATATTAAAAGATATTTTACCCCATATAGGGTGATAAAGTAACATATAATAAATATTTGGGTTGGGAGAACCTGAATATGGAAAAACAAGGTTCAAGATAAAATATTATAACTCAAAGAAAGGAGATTTGAGTTGTCAATATCTTTTATGGGAAACATACTCTAGTAATATTGAAATACTTGAAAAGGTATTTATTTTGTAAAAATGTAAAAAATGAGATAATACAACATAATAAAATCAATGGGAATAGTT
Source organism: Viscum album (assembly GCA_963277665.1). Classification (NCBI taxonomy): domain Eukaryota; kingdom Viridiplantae; phylum Streptophyta; class Magnoliopsida; order Santalales; family Viscaceae; genus Viscum; species Viscum album. Next base: position 162,354,359 of record OY728165.1, on the reverse strand, counting down.
TACCCAACTAATGTGAAATAAGTTCAATAGAATGATCATAACTCAATGAACAAAAAATGAGTTTCCAAAAACTCTTACTACTGGGGTAAGACTTGGGTGAAATTGCATTTGAAGAAATGAAATTGAGAAGTATTAGTATATACCATGAATTAAAAGGTAATAGATTATATATAATTCATGGGATAGTAAATCAATAGAACACCATACAATGGAAACGTGATGTTTGACATGTGATGTGTCTCAAAGAATTAGAATTAAAACTATAAAAATATTTACAAACATAGAAACATTTGATTCAAAAACCCATGAAAGAGATAATTTAAAATGGAAAACAAAATACCATGAACAATTAGAGTATAATGATAGAAATTTTAAATAGTTTTTACATACATCATTTGAATTAAAACATGGTGGTTAATAAGAAATATATCTCAAGGGGTCAAAATTTGAGACAAGAAACCTTACCTTTATTCATGCTTAGTCAAAACTCACTCTAACCTATTTTCTAACAAAATTAAATATATTAATCAACTATTTAAGAACATCTTTCATATATATAAAATTTTATTAAATTAATTTATAATTATTCAATATAATTATTTTAGTTAGTTCATATCTATATTTTATATCATGTGTGAGTAATCGTGATTGTTTGGATCTAGTTTCATAATTGAAGTGTTTATCTTATTTAATATCACAAAGTTAATCATTATTAGATTATAAAAGTTACTAAAATTATTTATAATTTTATTCTATGTGGTTTTTTATGATCCTTAAGGATAAAATAAGCAATGACCATGTTTCAATGATTTTTCATGAACAGATGTTGGTATCTTAACTAATGAGTTTTATATTAATTTTACTATTATAGTATAAAAATTAAATAATTATTTAGTTATTTATATCTTCTATTACATGAAATTAAATCCCCATATTCATCCATTATATAAATTTAGAGCATTGTTCAAGTATTTGGTTAAACTGGCCCAAACAAAAACATGCCATAATTAATGGATGATTATGACATGATTTAATATTCATATAATTGTATCATAATAATAATGACCTTATTTAGTTTTCATAAGTGTGATATATAATAATTAGAATGAATTATAGGAAAAATATAACATATGTGATGTTATTACATAGTATGAATATATCATTTTTTCTCAATGAATGCTCTTTTGGATAGTTGAATTTACAAAAACTTTTAATTGATCATATTGTTCATAGGTTGTCAAAAAATTTTATAGAAACTTAATAATTTTTTTAAAAAAATATTTATCTATTAAATATACTCTTATTACCATCCATAAAATGTGGTTATGAAAATAAAAATAGAAATCAATAATTCTACAGAGGCAATAATCCAAACATACGTATAGTTAATGATTTCATTTTCCATTAAATGAGAGAGGTGTATAATAATTTTTATAAATTTTGAATTTAAAATATTCTATAAATATAATATGTATTTATTAAATTAAAAATTATTACTATATGTGTAAAGTGGTTAGGGAAATAGAAACATGACACAAGGTTGAGGTGGTAATTTGCACACATGCATGAATATCATTTTCATTTTCCTTAAGGGGAAAGGGGAAATGTGGTAAATAGTTATTACATTAGAATAATAAAATTAATTTTAAAACAAATACTAATTTAATTATATTGGAATAAGAAAAATATATTTGGAAAAGTAATATATAGAGTAAAATAAATTAGGTAAAATTAGTACTCATGATGAGGACTTGGGCTTTCCCTTGGAGGATTCCCCAGAAAGGGTGGGAATGGGATATTTTCTTATGAAAAGAATATTAATATTGTGAAATATGATTATAGGGGAATGAAAAAGGGTATATTTTCAAGATAAATTTTAATTTTTGTGTGGTATTCCTGGGGTGGTCGGAATCCCCATTTATAAGTGGTGATAATATATTTTTTGGAAATATTTAAACTTAATATAAAGATAGTGTATATTTCACATGTCAGGTGGATCAAAAATGTTTAATTATGAAAACAATTTTACGTATATCAATATTTTTACCCCAAGATTTATTACTTTTACAGTTTTAAAGTTTACCATAGAAACTAGTTTTTACCTAAGTAAATAATTCTTGATACCTAAAATAAAATGGATTTTATTACATAACATATAATAAATAATTCAAAATATGAAATAATTTTAATCATATACAATTTATATATCTAAAAAATATATTTTAACATTAGTGCATGTAACGTGTAAAGACTCGCTTCTAGAAAATGTGTATTTTTTAGATTAAAATTTATTTGTAGGGTAAAATTATAAATTTATTTGGTTTTCATGATAATTTTTTTTAATATAATAAAAATAAAATTTATGTGCCTTTTATAGCAATATAAAAATTAGTTTTATAAAATTATTATTTAATAAAAAGGAAGAAACAATTGATTTTATTGGAAAATATTACATAAGTTCATAAAGTGTTAAAAATAGGTTTTCTAAATTAAAAATGGTATTTAAAAATTTATATTATTAATCCTTAAATAAATCTATGACTAATTAAAATGTTTTATAAACTTCTATGTCTTACTTATAAAATGACAAATTCATAAAAGCTACATTTTTTCTAAAAGTGCATTTTTCATTATTTACTTAGAAATAAACTATTTCAAAAAAATAATATTAAGATAATATTGCAATTATGAATATAAAAATTACATGTATTTCATTAGATTAAAATTCAAAAATTTGAGAATTTATCTTTTAAATAAAAACCTTAAAATATAATGAAAACTGTTTTCATAAGAAAATTATAGTAACTATTAATATTTTTATTCACTATAAATTATTAATAAAATTATTTTTAATATATTATTCATATAAAAAATATATTTATCCATAATATATTTATTATTTTAATAAAAAACAGAAAAATATATTTTTTAGAAAATTGTTTTAAAAAAAATAGATGAATCTTATTTGTTATTTAGCTCTCATAGTTTAATTTATCATTATCTTAGCATTTATAATAAACATTATTTTCTTATACATATATTTCATAATTTGGTAATATATATTTTTACCAATAAATTCAATAGATACATCTTAATGTTTATAATACATTATATGGTTTGTTTTGGTTAGGTGTTGCTAGTGAAACAAGCTATATAATACATTAGATTTTAAATGAAAATATTATTTTAGATATCAGAATATTACATCCCCCAAATAAAATTGAATTTATGAAATTTTTATTATCACTCACAAATAAAATTAGTTATGGGTATTTAAAATATATATATTACTCGATATATATTTCCAAATGATGTGTCTACCTTAATACCTTCAGTATGAAATGGAAACACATATTTTATATACCTTATTTTAACTGAACTCTTAATTTTTCCCCATAATAATTTTCTCTATTTCTTCATTTTCCGCATATAAAACGTCTTCTAGTTCATTAAATACATTTCTATGGGTTTTTCCTCTAATATTGTAAACATGTATGAAATTGTGTATTCTTTCCTTTTCCATCTTTCTTACTTGAACTTCAATGAGTCTACATCCTTATCTTCCTTAGGTTTTTTTGGAATTCAACTATTTTCATATTATAAATCATAATTGTTTATATCTTTTTTGGAATAATAATATTTCTTAGTTTATACATTATCCCATTAAGTTTATCATTCGAAAAATCTCTGCATTTTTTATGGCATCCATTGTTAACATGGTTTTATTGGTCTTTAATCATTACTAAATCCAAAAGGAATTAATCATGACTAATGAATAATTACCAAATTAACAGGATTATTGTAAGATAATTATAGGAATAATTTTACCTCAAAATGACTTATTCTTAAATATTATTACAATATCATTTAGTTCAACCTAAATCACTATCAGTTTAACCTAGGTTTCTTTAGGTTGGGTTATCTAATATTCCTTAAAATTATTCATTAACATAATAAATCCTTTTTAAAAGATTGAAAATATAATTTTATTAATCAACATATATCCCCTATGATTTTTTAGCTAGGTTTTCACTATCAGGACCACACAACTTTTTCCATATTAATTATTGATTCAATACACAACCATCTTTTTTCATAGTTATTACCCCTAAGTGAATTTGTGTCACATTTGCATCCACTTTATAGTATCTAGACAAATATGTAATTACTAGGATAAACAAACACTCTCTTATTTAACAAAACATTATGATTTTATCATATACATAGACTTATCCCTTAAAAATATCCTTAGGGGTTTCACTAAACTTGCCTTATCATAATCCCAAAAATATTTAATATTTCCTGAGTTGACTTAAAGGATAATTGATAACTTTAAAATTATGATTTACCTTAACTTATTACTCTTTAATGATATTTATATATTCAAATGATAATATCATAAGCTATAAAGATAACTAAACCATACATTGATATCAATCGGGGTGCCTCGAACCCACATTCTTGGAACTGGTGCCTAAAACAAAAACATTACACACTATATTCCATTAGAATTTTAGATTCCCAGACAAAAATATCCCATAATTACATAACTTAAATCAAAATTGTATTATATCCATTCCCAATATCTTTTAGGTTTATAGATTTATATAATTCGGAATAAAAAAATGACAAATAAATATATTGTCTTTCTCAACTAAAGGATATGATTCATAGTACATAAAAAACTAATTAATCACTAATAAGTATTCAATTTATAACATAAATTCCCCACACATGGTATTTTTCTAGACATATTAATTTCAATACTTTCCTTCATAACCTAGGAAAATTGAATCCTAAGAAGAGGTGTGATCAAACACTTTTTAATGTTAAACAAGATCATAAGTGAGAATAATATGAGTTTAACTAATATTGAAAGAATATATAATCAAAAATAATTTCCAAATAGAATATAAATGAAAACATTATGTATCCATATAAAATAATGGAAATAAATTAATCACATGGATAATAATAAATGGTTCTGTAATGATGAAATGTATTATACTGGATTGTTAATTCCATGACGTAAGCTAAGACATCAGGATATTAGACATCATGATATTATATTAAAGGGCATGTGTTCAGGAGAAAAAATTGCACAAACATACACCAAACAATTCCATCTATTTTGTCCCATGTAACCCATTGATTCATCAAGGGGATATATATATATATAGGTCCAACCCATCATTAATTATTTAAAATTCACTCATCATATGATTAAATGAGTAAATAATACATAAAGATATTTTATTATAATCACCCATATTGAAATAGATTATATGAAGTATTTCAAAACATAATTCACCTACCTTAGAAGTTAATAATCATCTGTATACAGCTAAAAAATGTAGACAATGTGAAAACTTTCCCCAAAAGATAAATATAGTTACATGATCATAATACATATATAGAAATAAATGGATGGTTTTAAAATATTATATCCACATTGTAACAAAATAAACATAGAAGAATATTGACATAGATGGAAACTACCCTTAAAACAAGAATACTTCGAATGGTACCACACAATAAAGGATCAAGAATTCTATTATTTGATACTATTAGTTTAATCCCCCAAATGATAAATAAGTTAAGATAAAATAAATCGTATATCATGAAATATAAGTCCCACAAGGGTAAATAATTTTTAATATGAAAATGAAAATGTAATTGAAAAGATATTAAGGTCTCTGGAAAACATTTTCAATGTTATCATAATGAGGAAGTTGCATGAAATTTTCAAAAGTCCTTTCTTAAAAGGTTAAGTAAAAATTTTGAAAATATTAAATTTTAAGAATAATATACTATAGTGTGGACTTGAAATATACATAATGGTATCCAAGGAAATGTAGTCTGTAATATAAAACATTGGATCATAAAAATAAAAACCTTTTGATATTTCTAGAATACATTTGTTAAAAACAATCATAAAAATATAACAAAATTTAATTTTTAAAAGAGGCTAAGGTAAATATAGAGGTCACATGAGATAAAAAATAACTAGTTTCACAATTATAAAATATAACATTAGAGTGAGAGGAAAATATGCATAATGGGGGGAAATCATCATTAAAAATGATGAGAATTATTCTTAACAATGATATAATTTTTGGGGAAGAGATTCGTCATGGTAAAAACATTAGATTAAATTTTAATTTACCCCAAATAGGAATAGAAATTAGCATAAAATAAAATATTTGTTGGGACCACTTTGTGTCTGAAGATTGTATTTGTTATCAACAGTTGTCAATGTCGGTCAAAATGAATAAGGATACGACGAAGGCCTCCAAATTTAATAGTGATTGAATGAAGTGAGAATTCCTGGAGAATTGTTATAAAATCATAGAATTGAATTTCATACTTGGGAAATTCTTTATGAAGAAAATTCAGACGATTGATGCATTGATCCTTAGTTCGAAGAGCTTGTGTCAAAGGTGACACATTGTGTACAACAATGAAGAATGGTGAAGTGTCATCCATATAATGATGATTGAAGAAGAATGAGGATTTAAAGAAGACCATATAATGGTTCACTATTTCATGAAACCATGCAAGAGCTTACTTGAAGAAAAGAATCAAATGATTTGAATGAATTATAGAATTATGGTTGAAGAAGAAGAGAGAGTGTGGAAGGGCTTGGCATTCTAATAAGGTCATGAATTACACATTGCCTTGAAATCAGATGATTGTTGCACTGTTCTTAAAGTTCCAAATACACGTATCAAAGGTGATACATTTTCTGTAACATTGAAGGTATTTGAAGAAGCTTCAAGCCTCCACTTTTGGATGAATAGATATGATTGGATTTCTTTGGAATTAACACTCCAAAAGTAATTGAGGATGAATAAGTACTTTGTAATTCATATTCCAAAAATAGTGGAAAAAACCAGACGATGCTTTACAAATATGTATTTCACAAATATCATAAGTCAGGAGAACTTGTGATTGAAGCCTTATGAAGGATAGGGGGAGTAAAGAATTGTTTTTGGAAAAGGAAAGAAGTGGCGAGCAAGTCAAGAGTGGCGCACAAGTTTATTTGGAAAGCAAGTCATATTTGAGGATCATCCTGTCAAAATTTGAGAAAGGAAATAAAATGGCACTCATGTTAAAGATTGGTGTGCAAGTTAAAAAGTGGCGCACAAGTATAATTGGTGTGCAAGTGTGGCGCGCAAGTATAAGTGGCACACAAGTGTGGCACCCAAGTATAAGTGGCGTGCAAGTATAAGTGGTGCACAAGTGTGGAGCGTAAGTATAAGTTGCGCACAAGTGTAGGTGTCACGCAAGTCATATTCCAACATCATCATGTCAAAATATGACAAAGGAATGAAAGTGTCACGCTAGTAATGGAAGGGCACACAAGTGATGTTGTGGCGCACAAGTGAACGTGGTGCGAAAGTATATGTGGCGCGCAAGTCACCAAATTCCTATAAATAGACGACTAGCCTCCTCATTTTTTTAATGCTCAAAACTTGGAGAAAATTTGAGCTCTGAGCGCGCAATTAATAGAGGGTGCTTTGATCCCACAAAAAGCAGAGGACGGCGTGCAAGCTGAGGGTTCTTTATAAGGCGCACGAGTTTTGACGTTCATGTTTTTCCACACAATTTTTGTCTTGCAAGTCTTATCGCGCAAGTTGTCGAAGGCGTGCAAGAAGGTAGGTGCTTTCAAGAAGTGGCATATGTATAAGCCAAAGGTGGCGCACAAGTTGTGATTTGTTCTCAATTGTGGTGCGTAAGTAGTGAGTAGGCGTGAAAGTAGTTGGTGCACAAGTAGTGAGGCACACAAGTAGGGAGGCGAGCAAGCAGGGTGGCATGCAAGTAAGTATTGGCGCACAAGTTGTGAGTTGTTCTAGAAGTTCTTACCAGCTTCTGATCAACTGAGATGCAGAATAGCTTGGTGTAGATGGTTTTACACTGAAAAAAAACGTCTGAAGAAGAATAGGTTTCAATGCATCTGGTTTTGTATTAAAGAATCAGCAGAAGAATAAGAGTGTGTATCTTACAGGTTTTCTACATAGAGAGAAGAGAAGAAGAAGAAGAAGAAGAAGAACAGAGTATACCAAATTTAAGCCTTCAAATCATTAGGTCAGTTTAATTCAGATGATGCTTTGTGAGATGATCCTCAGTTTCTATATAATCACATTGGTATATGTGATTCTTTCTAAGAAATAAGAAGAAGTGTTAGTGCATTATGTTATTTCACTAAAGAAAAAAGAAGAAGTCCTAGTGCAGCTTTTTTTGCACTAGTGAAGAATAAAAGAAGAAGACAAGAAGAATTGATTTTCTACTACTTTGCAAGTAATCGATTGAAGTGAACTAAATAAGATCAAGAGCAGAACCTACCTTTTGAATAAGGAAGAACACTTTCTCTGTTGGTAGTATAAAAAACTAGCTAGAGGCTGCAAGTTAGACTAGGTCATCACCAATCTAGGGAAGAGGATTGCTTCCCACCCCCTCCAAGGTTTTGGGACACAAACTGGCTAGAGGATTACTTTCTTATCCACTCCACTATAATTTCATATCACATCATAGTGGAGAATCCATGCACTGGTCATATCCATGCATGGCAAGGATAAAGCTACTCTTATTGAGTGGTGAACCTTGTAAAAATATTGTGTTCATATTTTTACTACTTTCTATTATTGTATGCGACAGGGAAAATAGAATAAGAGAATCAAGATCCTAACAGGTCAAGAGGTATAGAGATAAATGTTGAAATTGGTTTTAAAAGTCCCCAACACTGATTCACCCCCTATCAGTTTTAGTTATATCCCAAACTAGTCCACTCAATTGGTATCAGAGGGACAGGTTCACCTCTGTTGGATTCTTTACAGTGATGTTATTCTCTTTTGAAAACTTGAGTTTCTTTCCTGAGTCAACAATGAATATTAGTTTTTGTAAATATTCAGTTATCTCTGAGCAAAAAGATATATCTACCAAGATTTTAATGAACAGGAAAAAGAAAGATAAGAGAAAATTGAAGAATAATTCCCTCTTATCTAAAAAATTGGAAGCATATGGGTCTCCATATCTGGATAACATTGAAGAAACACCAGACTTGGAATGTAATGAGAAGGTGGTTCAAGTCCCCACTAAGAAGATGGAAAACCTTCTTACCTCAACTGATCAAGGGGTATGTGTTAGTACATTTGGAAATCATCCGCATGATGAAAACTCTATCACAATTGGTGATGAATAATCTACAACATCTCATGAAATATTCTTTGATAGATTAAGAATGATTCTACATGATATTCCTGAAGAGATTACATCCCTGGTTTGTGAAGTATTTCAATGCATGCAGGAGAATATAACTCAACTGGAAGAGGAAATTGTTGTTTTGGAAAAAGTATTACAAGCCAAAATTGTTGAATGTTTAAAAATCTCTAGACAGGTTGGATTCTTTGATGCAACCAAGAGGGGATTTTAATTAAGTTCTTAAAAGTGGCTCAAAGATGCTGAAGAGAAAGAGAGATTCAATAAGACTCTAGAAGAGAAGATACATGCACTTGAAGATGAGATGAAAAGGAGCAATGATGTCAAGGAATTATATTTGGAAGAAGACTCCATAAAGATCAAAGAACTTTACTCTTTGTTGCAAAACCAAGTAAGGATGCATGAAGATGAATTTAAAAGATTGAAGAAGGCTTGTGAAGATAATATGACTATGATTAAATACAAAAAGGTCATCCTCAATATGAGATGTCTGGAGTTGGAAGATTAGTTGACCAATATTGATAAGACACATATTGAGTCTTCACAAAAGAAAGAAATAGTAGCTGCTAGTGCACAATGTTCAATATAGGATTCTACTGTCAAAAGACCTCAAAAATGTGATAAGAATATCATGACTTCACTCATTGATCTGGCACAAGCAGCTAAGAAAGTAAAGGTATCATCTATACCAACTTGTATTAATGTTTCTAAAATTGCTTCTAAAAAAAGTGCGGGTTGGAAGAAAAATTCTAACAAGTTTGGATGAAGAAAAGTGAGATGAAACCTATCACCATGGATAGGGTGGATAGGGGAAAGAGTGTTGAAGAAATATCCCCATAGAAATAACAACATACTAAGAAGAAGACTCAGAAACCTTATCAAGGAGATGACAAGAAGTCAAGGTTTGTTGGTCAATGCTAGTGCTGAAATAGGTTTGGGCATTGTACACTAGATTTTTGGTACAATCCCTTAAATGTAACAGCACAGAGAAAGCCCATCTCAATGGGGAGAAATCCATAGAAGAAGAAGCAACATCCACAGATCCAGAAACATCTATATACTGCAAACATATTTGTAATTTTAGATAACATTTGTGATGTATGGAATAGGAGTGGTCATATGAATGGTGCATGTTCATATATGAAAAGAAGACCACAGAATCAGGGCAAGAATAAAGAAGCATCCTTGCGAAGAAATCAGACAAATAATGTGAAAATAAATTCTCCAAAGAAGATTTCAAAAAGAAAAGATGATAAGTCCTTGGATTCTAAATCCAAAAAGGTGAAGGGTGGTGCATCAAAAATAACTACTAAGAAGAAAACCACTCAGAAGAATCCATTAATAAGATCCAATCTTAATGCCTCAATCCCTAATGATATATTGGTGGTTTGGTCAGAATATTTGGACAGAATGAGGAAAATAGAAGATGCACAAGCTAAGGCTAGTGCTAAATGAAAAACAGAAGATTCTACGTGAAGATAATGAAGTTCTATGTGTGAGGTGCAACAAGGCAGGTAATATTGTGAGAAAGTGCTTTGAATTTATTCCATCACAATAAGAATTCATGAAGAGGATGAAAGTTGCACCGGGAGATTCTAGTGCTTGGAAATATCTTGAAGAAAGGAGATTCACACACAAAGAGATGCAAGACGTATTGATATCCACAAATCCGCATTAAAAATTAAATATAAAATGTAAAAGTGTGAGTATTGGAGCAAATGGAGCATCTTGGTTGAGAAAATCACCTTAGCCATCCTGGTTACATTAAAGAAGCATGGAGGATCCACCTTATTCCCTAAAATCTTTGTGTATTGTATTTGTTCTTTAAATGCAGTGAATTGAAGGTGTTGTCAGATCCTAGGGGTAAAAACTAAGATTTAGTGATGAAAAGTGTTCTATTTAGACGGAGACACGTGAAGAAGCTTCCAGGGTCATTATCTCAATAATTATCAACTTCAGTTGGTACTAAATTCAACTACTCTGACGATTGTCTGAATATAATGTCGTTGGAAATGGTATGTTATTTATAAATATCTCATCCTTGGTTACTCAAAATAAAGATCATTCTAAAAAGGGAGAGTAACAAAGATAATCAATGACATAAGAAGAGTGAAATTTCCCCAAGGACACCTATCCTATCAATTTCACTTGAATGTTTTTGATCCGTTTGTTTAAGTGAGTGCAGGAATTTCATGTTGATTATCTATTATCACATTCAGTATCTTTGTCCTGGAATGAAAGCGTAAAACCCTTGAAGACAATTGTATGAGTTCTCATCTCATGAGGTGTCTTATTCAGTGGGTAATGGACAGCTTTGTTGTTTAAATCAAATCATCTTGTTTTTTACACTGAGTATTGCTCAAGTAGACATAGAGTGAAATAATTGATTGCACTTTTCTTAAGTATGGAATGATACTCTCTCTACCATGAACTTTTTATTTCTTGTCAATAAGGGGGAGAGAAATGAAATGAAAGTATAGGGGAAAGAAAGAAGTTAAGTGGAGAGAGAAGCTTCCCATTTTGACATTGACACATTCATTTGAGGAGAATTTAAGGTATTGAAAAAAAAATACAAAGGGGGAGATTGTTGGGACCACTTTGTGTCTAAAGATTGTATTTGTTTTCAACATTTTTCAATTTCAGTCAAAATGAATAAGGATGCGACGAAGGCCTCCAACGTTAATGGAGATTGTATTAAGTGAGGATGCCTAGAGAATTGTTATGAAATCATAGCAATGAATGTCATACTTGGTCAATTATCTATGAATCAAATTCAGACAATTGATACACTGATCCTTAGTTCAAATAACTTGTGTCAATGTTGACACATTGTTTACAAAAATGAATAATGGTGAAGTATCATCCATCTAAGGTTGATTGAAGAAGAATGAGGATTAAAAGAAGACCATGTAATGCTTCATAATTTCATGAGAACCATGCAAGTTCTTACTTGAAGAAAAGAATCAAATGATTTGAATGAAGTAGAGAATGATGGTTGAAGAAAAAGAGAGAGTGTGGAAGGGCTTGGCATTATAAAAAGGTCATGAATTAAACATTTCATTGATATCAAATGACTTTTTCACTATTCTTAAAGTTTCAAATACATGTATCAAAGGTGATACATTGTCTGAAACATTGAAGGTATTTGAAGAAGCTTCAAGCCTCCACTTTTGGATAAAGAGAGATGATTGGAGTTCATTGGAATTAACACTCCAAAAGGAATTGAGTATGAAGAAGTAATTAATAATTCATATTCCAAAAAGAATGTAAAAAACCAAATGATGCTTTTCTGATATGTATTTCACAAATATCATAAGCCATGAGAACTTTTGATTAAAGCCTTATGAAGGATAGGGGGAGTAAAAAAGTTTTTCTGGTAAAGGAATGAAAGTGGCACGCAAGTCAAGAGTTGTGTTCAAGTATCTGCGTGCAAGTATATTTGGCACGCAAGTCTTATTTCAGGATCAACCCATCAAAATTTGACAAAGGAAATAAAATGGAGTGCAAGTTAAATATTGGTGCGCAAGTCAAAAAGTGGTGCGCAAGTATAAGTGGCGCGCAAGTAGAAGTGGTGTGCAAGTGTAAGTGGCATGTAAGTAATATTCCAACATCATCATATTAAAATATGACAAAGGAAAGAAAGTGTTGTTCTAGTAATGGAAGGGCGCGCAAGTGATGGAGCGGCGCGCAAGTGAACGTGGCACGCTTGTATATGTGGTGCGCAAGTCACCAAAATGCCCATAAATAGATGACTAGCCTCCTAATTTTTTAATGCTCAAAACTTAAGACAAAATTTGAGCCCTGAGCGCGCAAGTAGTAGAGGTTTCTCTGATCGTGCAAGTAGTAGAGGGCGGCGTGCAAGCTGAAGTGGCGCGCAAGCTAAGATTTATTTATAAGGCGTTCAAGTTTTGATGCACAAGTTTTTCACGCAAGTTTTTTCATGCAAGTCTTGTTATTTAAGTTGATGGAGGCACGGAAGTAGTTAGGTTCTTTCAAGAAGTGTCATGTGTATAAGCCAAAGGTGGAGCTCAGGTAGTGAGATGTGCTCAATGGTGGGGTGCAAGAAGTGAGTAGGCGTGCAAGAAGGTGGCACGCAAGCAGTGAGGCACGTAAGTATGGAGGCGTGCAAGAAGAGTGGCATGCAAGTAAGGATTGGTGTGCAAGTTGTGAGTTGTTCTGGAAGTTCTTACCAGCTTCTGATCAACTGAGATGAAGAAGAGCTCGGTGTATATGGTGTTTCACTGAAATAAAACATGCGAAGAAGAGTAGGTTTCAGTGCATCTAGTTTTGTGTTGAAGAAGTAGCAGAAGAAGAAGACTATGCAGCTTACAGGTTTTCTGCATAGATAGAAGAGAAGAAGAAGAAGAAGAAGAAGAAGAACAAACTATGCCCAATTTTAGCCTACAGATCATTAGGGCAATTTAATTCAGATGATGCTTTGAGAGCTGATCCTCAGTTTCTGAATAATAACATTGGTATGTGTGATTCTTTCTAAGAAAGAAGAAGAAGTGTTAGTGAATTCTGTTATTTCACTAAATAAAAATAAGAAGTCCGGGTGCAGCTGGTTTTTCACTAGTGAAGAGGAAAAGAAGAAGACAAGAAGAATTGATTGCCTACTACTTTGAAAGTAATCAAGTGAAGCGCACTGAAGAGGATCAAAATCAGAACCTACCTTTTAAAGAAGGAAGAAGACTGTCTCCATAGGTAGTATAAAGAACCATCTAGAGGGTACAATTTGTACTGGATTATCATCAATCCAGGGAAGAGCATTGTTTCCCACCCCCTATAATGTTTAGGGACTCACACTGGCTATAGGATTACTTTCCTAGCCACTCCACTGTAATTTCTTATCACATCATAGTGGAGAATCCATGCACTAGTCAGATCCATGCATGGCAAGGATGTAGCTACTCTTATTGGGTGTTAAACCTTGTAAAAATATTGTGTACATATTTTTACTACTTTCTATTATTGCATGTGACAGGGAAAAGATAATAATATAATCAAGATCCTAACAGGTCAAGAGGTATAAGGATAAAAGTTAAAAGTGGTTTTAAAAGTCCCCAACACTGATTCACTCCCCTCCCCTCTCAGTGTTAGGTATATCCTAAACTGGTCCTTTAAATCTTAGGGTGGGATAACCCACGTATGGAAAATAAAATTTAGAGATGAAATATTATAACTCAAACAAATGGATATTTGAGTAATCAAGGGCCCTTTATGGGAAACATACTTTATAAAACATGAAATATTTGAAAAGGGTTTTATATGGTAAAAATGTAAGTAATGATAGTATACCAAATAAAAAAATTAAATGGAAGAATTTACCCAACATATTTGAAATAAGTTCAAGATAATTATCATAATTCAATGAAAAAGCTAAGTTACCAAAAAATCCATTAGTTGGGAAAACAATTTAGTCAAAATACATTTAAGGAAAATAAATTGATTTGGCTCAATATATACCATGAATTAAAAAATAATAAATTATATAAAATTCGTGGGATATTGAATCAATATAAAAATATATAAATAAAACATGATGTATAACTTGCAATGTGTCTCAAAGAATCATAACTGAGAACGAGAAAACACTTTCAGCCTTAGAAACATTCGATTCAAAACCCTTGAAGGATATGAATTAAAATAGAACATTAAATAAAATGAATAATGAGTGGATCATTATATAAAATATTAAAGGGGTATTAGATAAAACATTCCAATTAAAACATGGTTTATAATAAGAAATATGTCTCAAGCGGGAAAATTTGAGACAAGAAACCCTTACCTTAATTCCTTTCTTAGTCATACTACATTCTAACCACTTGCATAAAAATATTATCTATCTTAGTCACCCATTTTATAATCTTTCTATCTCTATAACCATTTCTAAAATTCATTTATAATTATTCTCTACATGTATATTAGTAATTAATTAACTATTTTCGATATTTAGTGTGAGTAATATTGATTTTTTGAACTTGTTTCATAATAGTGGTGATTTTCTTTATTCTTCTCTTAAATTTCATCATTACCATATCATAAATGTTACTTTAACTGAGTAAACCCCATAATAACATTAATAAATATTTCATCATTTAAGATGAATATTCAATACATATCATAACATTACACACCCTAGAATTGTAGAGGTTTGGTGTCTTTAAAGACTAGATACATAATAAAACTATTCAATGAAAGATCATAAACATCTCTTATAAAGTTCTTCTCACAAAATAAAATTATTATAAATACCTTAATTAAAAAATTTCTCCATAACCTTGGGAAAGGATACATAATAATCGGTGATCTTAGATACTTAGTAAGGTTAAGGAAGGGAGGTATCATTCAATGATCATTTGTATGAATATCATGAGAATAAGGGTATGATAACATGATCTTAACATTTTTAAAGAATACCCCTTAATTCATAGATTGTAATCATGAAATGGAGAATTAGAAGATCATAGGACCTGAATCATATAATAATTAGAGAACGTGAGCAATGATATATTAATATAAACATAAGTACATGTAATTGAGAGAGTCATAAAATTTGTGGCATAATCATAATCATAGGCATATTATTTCATATATACACAAAAAAACATTGATAACATGTTATTATTGGAAAAACCATTCATGTACCTTTTTTATTATTGGGATAACCTCTTATGTACCCACTTTTGGTATTGAGATAACCTCCCATGTACACTCTTTTGGTCTTAGTATAACCTCACATGTACCCTGTTTCAATCATAGAATAACCTCTCATTGACCCTTTTTATCATAAAAAATTATCATTATGTAATTCATTGTAATAATATAACAGACCCAACCCTCACATGATCCATTCATATGTATTACAAAAGATCATGAAAACATTTATAATTTCATTAATGTTTAACCCATAGAAACGAAAATAGGTTTTATCGATATTTCATCATAAAAATCTATAACCATACTGAGATAGAATAGGGATGGTGTCCTTGGATAATATATCTACTTAAGATTATTTAAAATAAATGGATACTATCATATTTTAAAATAACTTTAAAATATCACTTGAACAATTCTTATGGAAAATCACCTTTTAATTTTGAAAACATTTATTTAAAATTTAAAAAATTCCTAAATATTAAGGAAAAGTATTCTTTTAAATAAACCATAAAAACTTATAAGGGATTCTTTAATTAAAATAATAATCATGATGAATGTAAAATCTATTTTTTTGGTATACATCAAAACAAATATTGTATTAATACCTTCAGTAAAATGTAATACATTTCGAAAATGAAAAGAAAATTATTTTAAATATTTTTATAGAACTTAAAATATAGGGACAAAGAAATTAATGAATTATTTTAGAATATTAAAAACAATATTTGAAATATTTTAAACAAAATATGTATATAAAATAAAAATAAATATTGACTAAGGAGATCAATAAAATAAGTTTTCATTAAAAACATTATTTTAGTCTTATGACTACATAGAGAGAGAAAAAAGAAATAAAAAGATGTAATATCTAGAAATATAATATTATTGTAAAATACATGAGATTTATAAGATATATATTTTTTAATTTCATCAATATAAGTTTAAGCGTAAAAAATCCTAGTAAAAATTGAGATTGTACATAAAACTCTTACTATTGTGGAAACCTTTGAATAATAAACCCCAAGAAAGATATAAGTAAAAATGTTAATTTAAATACCATGAATATAAATTTATTCATGATATAACATATTAGAGTGGTAGTATATACACCACAAAAAAGAAACAAGTGTTGAATACAGAATATGTCTCATATATTTAAAGTGCAAATAAAACCCCTTACATTATGTCCGACTTGATCTATAAGTGATCTACCTACGGAATAATAAATTTATATTATTATAATTCTATTAAAAAAATTAAATGATTATAATATCATATAATATCCATCAATAATTATTCAACACTCATTTATTAATAATATTTTATTAAAATCCTCTATTTTGGGTGTTAACTGTTTCATTTTTTCTGAATGTTTTGTTTCAAAAGTTCCTTTACTTGGACTTTTATCATGATTTTATCATATAAAAATGTTAATAATTTAATTTATATCATATATATTAAGAATATACATATTTATAACAATTTATAAAATTTAGATATATAAAAATGGATTGCACCATTCATTGAGACGCTATTTCATATGTATGCATAAACGTTGTTTTAATTTTCTAAAAAATGAGGTAAAGAGAATTAAATTGTATTTTATAATTATAAAATCCTAATTATATCATAAATATCATAAATATTCATTAAATAAATTATTATAAAAATACATTTTATGAGGTTATGGAAAATGTTTCACATCACTATGTGGAGGTGGTAGTCCACACATACACACGAGGGAAACTTTCATTTCCCAATTGATGGAAATGTGGTTGGAAATGGTTGTTCGATAATCAAAATAACATATAAATATATGTATTATATTTTGTTCATTATTTTATTATGGATTCAATAGATTTATAGGAAGTATTATAGGTAATAAACTATTAAATAGTCGGGTAAAATGATTACCTCTTCTTTGAGAGACCTCCTTCAGCTTGCACCTTAAGCCTTGAAGTATTGATCATAGGGTAATAAAAGAATATTATAAATTGGTAAGGAAAATATGAATATATTAGTTGAGTTGTTAGTTTATATAGAGTTCTAAAAAATTTAATAATGAAGATTATAAGGTTTCATTTTATAAGTGAGGGAAATGGAACACCTAGAATTACTTAGTATATTTAAAGAAAATATATATCATAATCTTGTAAAGTGGAAAAAATAGACATAATTTATAAGTTAGTACACAATAAGGATCAAATACTATCAAACAATAATATTTATGCAGGTTTAATTTTCATTTTAAACCTTTTCTTTTTGTTTATCCCCTATGTTAACCCTTTTTAACCTTAACTGTGGTAACACATTATTTTAGCATTTATGGGTAATAAATTTACTTATAAGGTGATAAGTGGCTCAAATATTGTCCATGGATTAAATTTTGGAACATTCATCATTCCAAATATCCTCTTTAAATGTTTTTTATTAATTTTTAAATCATTTAATAAAATATTATATAACATAAAATAAGAATAAAGTCATTTTTTAGACTATTCAATTAATTTGAATTTAAAGTAGTAAAAATAACAATGAATATTGAATATAAACTATTTTAAAAACAATTATAAATTATCATTAACCATAAAAAATTTATCACCTTAATTAATCCAAAACATAATATTTTTAATGTTTTAAAAATCATTTATTTGATTTTTTTATTATTTTCAGAAGCATAGAGTCAGCATTGCATAAACATTTAAGGCAATTATACCGTCACCAAAAATATTAAAAACGAATAAAATTATTTTTTTTTAAATAACCTTATATATTTTTTTATAACTTCTTTCTTTCCCTATGAAATCATATTATAGAAATTAAAATCAAGAAAGTGACATTTTGAATCTATCCTTTTATTATAATAATATAAATGTTATAATCAAAGAAATGTGGACATAAATTTAAATATTTTAATATATAGTATATATATTTAATGAAAATAATCATAAAATATTATAAATTATTGTTTTTTAGAAATTGTTAGGCCTTATCTCAGAGTTTTAACTATATTTTACTCATTTTATCCTTATTGATGTTACACATATTTTCCACGTTCATTGTTAATAATAACTAGAAATAAAAGGGACCTTTTTAAAAAAAACTGGACCATCATATTCCAAATAAGGAATAAATATTTTATGATCTAATTTCTAGAAGTTTTGGAAATTTATTTTAATTTCAATGCGTCCAAGACAACAAAAAACAGTTTTTCAAAAAATATATTTTTATGCCTAAAAATGAACTTATACTAAAATAAAGTATAATATTTATTCATATATAATTAACTTTATTATTTATAATTAAATTAAAATTTAATTACTTTAATATCAAATTCATTACATAATGGGACTTTTAAATTACATAATTTGATGAAAGTAATTGACAATTTTACAAAAAAAATCATATTTTCGCTATTAACATAAAAGTAAATGTTTTTAGTAAAAACCCCAAAACCACCATAAGATAATATTAAAATGATTATTTTAAAAATTATATATATTTATTAAAATAAAATTTCTAAAAATTGGTGGAAATAAATTATAATTTCTGCACCCAAAATGCAATAAAACCCATTTTTAAGAAAACATATTTTTTTATGCATAAAATAGATTTACTGAAAATTGAGTACTTATTTGTTATGAATTAAAAAATAAATTTGTATTATATAAAACCTTTATAAATATAATTTTATAATTTATTTATTCTTATTTATACCACCAATTTAATTTCATGTTTATAACAATATCATTTAAATGGTTTTTTTATAGTATATGGTAATTTTTTTTAAATCTCAATGTTTCATGTCAATAATTCTATTGAGTTTAATATTATTTTAAAATAAATTTATGGGTTGTTACATTATTTTTCTAGAAGTAATAAAGGGTTCAATGTTAGAAAAAATCCATTTTTGAAAACCCACATCGTATAAAGGAATAATAAAACTTCCTTTGAAAAGGGGGAGTGGGAAACATAAAGGTTACCTAAAATAACACATAATCAGGTTTCTGAATAATGATAACATTAGTATAAAGTGAAAATATGGACATGGGGGAGAAAAATAATGTCCTAGGAGTAATATAGATTGATAGATAACATGAACATGAGATATTTAATGACCACAAAACCAAGTGATAAGGAAAAACATAAATTCATCAAAAGTGAATGTAAAAAGATAAAAAATTTCTTTCAGGATAATTTTAATAGAGTCAAATGATTATTTTACAATAAATATATGGAACATTAGAAAATACATTTAAATTATTTCTTTCCATTTAATAAGAAAAAAATCATCATTTGGTTGTGCTTCGATTAATTTCCACTTATGTCTCATCACTTTCTCCAAGAAATTAATATTCAATATGATTTTTTCATACTTGAACCATGAAAATTAGAATTTAATGGATCATAATATCCATAAAAGACTAAAAATTCATCCATTATATCTATATATATTTACCATAAATAATAATGGTTAGAAAAATTAATACAATATGGATAAATATTTATATTATGAAATAATAAATTAATATCTAAAACCTAAAAAATAACACCCAAATTTAAACTTAAACCAATATATAAATACATAACATTATGATTCCTCTAAAAATATGTCTGACTAAATTTAAAACTCAAAAAAACATATAGAAAGATTTAATTACTTATTTTTTCCTAAGATCAAATTTATCACATATAACCAAACAATATAAATTAACTGATAATATCACATACCAAACATGTGAATACCATGATCATATAATCTGCTAAAACATTATAATAACCTTAATTAGTATAAAATATCAATGAAAACATATGTGATTCCAAAAAAACACTACCAATATTCCTATAATAAAATAATTGACTTTCCAATATATCCCATAAATCCAAAAATATAATAAACATCGTAAATCAATTTGCCATCAAATCACTATTCAATTCTAAGGTCACCAATACTATCCAATTTACTTTATCAATATTCATCATCTCTTTAACCAAAGTAAAAATTATTATCTCAACATTAATCATGTATTAAGGGTTTTCTATCCCTTAATCATTCATATTATAAAAAATATCTCCTTACGACTAAATCACATTTCTTTTTTATCCATACCATTTAAAATATTCTTTTAAATCTATAAATAAAAACTATTGTAGAATAATAAATAGATGTTTCATGATTCTTATAACTATAATATCATTGATAAATTAATTCTATATCATAATTATAAAATATATATTCATAAACACATTAATTCTTCCACTTCAACAATTGAAATATCATAAGCCCTTCTTTGGTCTTGGAGTGTGCCCTTAGATTTGAGTATTAACTTAGATAATTTTAAAGATCCCCATATATAAGACGTTGAACTATAAATGGTACCTTATGATTTACTTTATTTACCTCTATTATACTATTTATTCTTTTCTCGACAATTAATTTCTTTAGGCCCTTATTTTCCACGCATAATATATCTTCTCGTTCCTTTGAGACACTTCCCGGGGTTCTTTTTCCCCCATTCTCGACATGTGGGAAGATGAATCTTATTTCCTCTGTCACTAAAAAAATAGAAAAATTAAAGGTGTTATTTTTCATTTAAAAGGTGTTATAACCCCCTATAAATACTTTATCGACAGTTACTGATAACAGCCACTAAAGTGGTTGCATACTGTGGTCAGGGGCAGTTTTGGGTAAGCACTGATAAAATGTAGGTGAATTTAGTAGAGGTTAAATTGTAAAGGGATTTAACCCAGTATAATTTTTGACTTAAATTCACCAAAAATAGATGTATTATGGGTGGTTTTAACCACCCCTATTTCAAACATCAATTTAGGGGTGGTTTGAACCACCCGTAATTGAATTTAAAACACCATTTATAGGTGAGATTATTTTTCAACTGCCTTTTCACATTCCTTTTTAAATTTTTTTAGACACCATGTTGTCTGTAGGACTAACCCCCATGCCCCCCCCCCCCGTTTTTCTATAGGAAAAGACACCTAGGGACTCATAGTTTTCTGCACTAGACCCCTGATATTGTACCCCTAGGACTTATAGTTGTCCACACAACACACCTTAAGCCTTCACACATCCCCACACGTACACAACACCAACGTGTTCAGCCCTCCAAACCCCTTATGTGAAAAAGGGCCTCCATGGGGTTTCAAACACAGGAGGGGGGTTCCCAATGCACTCATCTACCACTCAAATGACTCAACGTTCAATAATAATACATAATAATTCCCTTTTATTTATATATAGATATGTATGTATATATGTGTGTGTGTGTGTGTGTGTGTTTATATAAATAAATATAATATGATATATTTTTTAATATATATAAATATATATTTATGTATATATAATATATAAAAATAATTATATTTATGTTGATAAATATATATTTAAAAATACACTTAAGTATCATTTTATATACTTGTATATGTGTGTGTGTAAAAATATTGTTATTAATTATTATTAAAAGGTGGGTTACGAATGATAACGAAAGTATGCATGCTACAAATAAATTTGCAAATAAAGTTTCCTGAGTACTCAGCCATGCGACCGGTTCCCTAAACCCCATCCCCCATATCACCCCATCCACCTGCAGATGGATTATTAATTATTATTATTATCATTACACCTATTGTTTTAGCTATAAAAATGTTATGTTAGTTTTTATAAATACTATACATTCATTTTATGATTTATATTATACATATATTATATTAAATAAATTTATATGATATATTTATTTATGTAATTATACACGTTTATATTATATCATGTATACACATATATATACAAACAAAATAAAATATATTCATATATTTTGAAATATATATTATAATTTAAAAATATATACATTTACAAAATTAATTAATAATTAATATGGTATACTACAATAGATATAGTATAATTATGTAATATATATAAATTTGTATTTAAAAAATATTTATCAAATAATATATACAATATAATTATATAATATTTATATTTATGTGTAAATTTAATTTTAATTTTGTCTATATTATATATATTTATATACATAATATATTATAAATGTATTTATACATATATTTACAATAAAAATATGTTTAATATATTATGAGTATAATATAAATCATAATACAAATATATAATATTTATAAAACCATATATATATTTGTATAAATATAATTATAATTGTATTTATATTATGTATACTAATATTTATATATGTATATATTTTGTTTATATATATAAGAATTTATTTAAGTTATTTATATAATGTCTTTATATATATGTGTTCAGAATTTTTTTAAATACATTTGTATAATGTTTTTATTTAATATATATATACACACACACATATGCGCACACACATATATATTGCAAAATTTGAATTTACATGTGATTTAATTTAAAAAATGGGGGTTAAAACCCCATCTAATCCAAGGGATTAGCGGTATTTCATGAAGCCCTCCAATTTATTAAATTATAGGGGATTAAAAACTTCCTGTAATCTAAGGTATTAGTGGTAGTTCATAAACCCCCTCTAAAGTCATCAATTTAAGGGGGTTGTGAACCCTCACTATTTCCTTTTAGAAAAAAAAATTACATTACATATATATATCCTCTAAAATCTAAAATAATATTTTATATAAATATGTAGATCCTCTAAAATTCAACCAAACATATAGAACCGTTGATTATTAAATTAGCGGTGGTTTTGACATATCTTACTCTAAAATCCAACTAAATATGAAAAAAAATAAAAAAAATATAGGTGGTTGTGAAATTATATAACCACAAAAAAGAATCCATATAATATCTAAATATTGAAACCTTAATTTCAATCTATAAAACCTTAGGTTTAACTTAAGAAATCCATTCCCATTATATATTCTAATTATTTATAATGGTTAATAATGAAAATGTGAACTCACTAAATAATATCCTTTAAGGGTGTCTATCTAGGTTTGCAGTTATAAGCCCACTAATCGTGCAATGGTGATAATCAATTTAATACACAATATCACCCTTTAATAGTTCTTACCCCTATGTAAATCTATTTCAAAGCCTCATCCACTTTCCAATATCTATAAATGGGTGTATTCTCTAGGAAAACCAAACAATATC
Source organism: Viscum album (assembly GCA_963277665.1). Lineage (NCBI taxonomy): Eukaryota > Viridiplantae > Streptophyta > Magnoliopsida > Santalales > Viscaceae > Viscum > Viscum album. The sequence goes on along the minus strand of OY728165.1, from coordinate 162,330,364 downwards.
TACTTTAACAAAACCTGAGGATGTTATCTTATACTTAAACTAATCCTCATGATTTTAAACAATGTAATCTTATCTTGACATATAAAAATAAATAAATCATATTCGGATACTAACTAATGTAACTCGAGCATAACATATATAAATATTTCACTATTTTAAATGAATATTCAATTCATATCATAATAGTATATTCCCCATAACTGGAAAGTCTTAGTCCATTTAAATACTAGATAAAAAATCATATTATTATATGAAAAATATTCAATATTTACCATAATATTCTTCCCACATAGTACACTTATTATACATACCCTACTCAAAACCATTTGTCATAAGGTTTGGAAAGGAAACATAAGAAAGAGTGAGATTAGATGCTCAATAAGGGTTAAAATGGGAGGTATGAAAAAATGATCATATGTAATCATATCATAAGAAGGAGAGTATGATAACATGATATTAAAATTTTAAAATCATAGACAATAATTAATAGATTGTAATCTTGACCTGATTCTTTAAAAGATCATAAAACATGAATCATAGAATAATCAAATATCATGAGCTTTGAGATCACAATATAATCATAAGAATGTTTCACAGATAGTGGAATAAAATTTATAGAATAATCATAATCACACAAATCTAATGCGAAGAATACCCACCAAATTATTCATCATGTTTAAATATTCTGCTAACCACTTGTGTACTTGATTCGGGCTTGGGATGACATCATATATATCCTCTTTTGGGATTTGTATAACCACATGTGTACCCTCTTTTGGGATTAGGATAACCTCTCATTTACCCTTTCATCTTATAAATAATAAATGTTTCTCAATTCATTGATGTGACATAACATACCCACCCATCGCATAATCTATTATTATTTATGTCTAAATATCGTGAAAAACTTTATTATTTCATTATAATTTAACCCATGAAAAATAAAATGGGTTTAATTAATATTTTATATTCAAAATTTATAATTATATAGAGAGATAATAATTATTATATAATTGGATCATATCCCGAGGGAGGTATAAGTTACATCAATGGATGTTGTCAAAGATGAAAATTCATTTATAAGATGACATGAACATTTCTTTTGGAAAATACCATCTTTATTTTGAAAACACTTATTTAAAATATAAATAATTCAAAAATATAAACAAAAACAGTTTATTTTATTATAAATATGCAAAATTGTAATGTAATTATCCTAGAAAATATTATCTATGAGGGCATCAAAAGTTGTTTGTGTTTTATAAGTCAAAATTAATATTTCATTCAAATGAGGGGTAAAAAGTACTTCATTTGGGAAACGATAAGAATTTTTTTAAATTTTATTATAGAAAGTAAAATATGGATAAAAATTAATGCAATAAATCATTATAAAATTTTAAAAACCTTCTTGAAAACATTTTAAAGAAAATATAGACATTGAAGGAAAATATTCCTAACTAAAAAGATAAATAAATTCGGTTTTCCTTAAAAATATTCTTCTAGCATTTTGAGTACTTAGAGAGAAGGAACTAAAATTTAAATGTTTAATATCCAACTATAGGAAAAGAAAATAAATGATATTTTTGATAAATATATCCTGAAATTTCATCATTGTAAATTTTATTATAAATGATCCTGATAAAAAGTGAGATTGTAACATAAATCACATAATGATATGGTAAATTTTGAATCATAACCCCCATATACCATGAATATAAATATATTAATTTTATAACATATCATGATGGTATTATATATACCACATAAAAGAAAAACAATTGTGAATATGGCATATGTCTCAGATAAATAAAATTGAGACGAGAAACCATTACCTTATGTCCGATTTGATTCAAAAGGGATATAAACACATGTATAATAAATTTAAATTTATTATAATTCTATAATAGAATCATTTATATAATTATAATATCATATATGATCCACTTATAACATTTCAACACCCCTTTATTAATAATTATTTATTATAATCCTCGTCTCTTGGTTTTAGTTGTTTCATTTATTATAAATGTTTAATTTTGGTAGTTCAATTAATTAAACATTGACCATGGTTTCATAATCTCCATAATGTTAATAATGCCATTTATATAATATATATTCATTGTATAAATATTTATAATCATCTAAAAAAGACATAGATATAAAAATTAATTACACTATTCATCAAGCTAGAAGTTTGTACATATGCATGAACTATGTTTTCAATTTCAAAAAAAATAATGAAAGAAAGAAAAATAATATTTTTTAATTCTATAATGACAATTATATCATATATATTTATTTAAAATCTTTATAAACATCCATCTGAGGTGGTGATGGAAAATGAATGGAATTACTTCGTAGAGGTGGTTGTCCACATGTACACATAATAAATACTTTCATTTCCCATTTTATGGAAAGAAGGTGGAAAATTGTTTTCTTATAATAATAATAACATATAACTATATTAAGATACTAGATTAATTTTTTTATAATGGATATAATTGATCTATAGTAATTATAAGAGTAAATTAACTTTTAAATAGATGGGTAAGATTATTACCTCTTCTTTCAGAGACCTCCTTTACCATACACCTTAATCCCTAAATGATTTGTCTTAGGGGAATACCAGAAAATATAGTTCATTGAGAATGAATATATTAAGGTATTGGGAAATTTATTTTCCAAAATATAGTGCTCAAAATTTGTGAATAATAAAGAAAAGAAGGTTCCCTTTTATAAGTGAGGGAAATGACACACTTAAAATATCTTAAAATATTAAAATATAATATATATCTTAATTATATCAAGTTGAAAAAAATAAACATAATATAAAATTCAGGACATGATATGGTGTAAATAACTTTAACAAATAAAATTTATACATGTTTAAGATGGATTTTAAACCTTATATTTTTGTTCAACCCTCTATTAACCTTTTTAATCTTAACCATGGTAACTCATTTTTTAGCCTTAAGGGTCATAAATCTACTTCTAAGGTGACAAGTGACTCAAAATAATCTATTTATGAGATTATAGACCATTTAAAATTCCCCCAATCCTCTTTAAAAAAATTATTTTTAAATAATTTAATAAAGTATTACTTAACATAAAATGTCATTAAAGTCATTTTTCGGACAATAAATTTAATTTGACTTTAAATTCATTAAGAAAATAATGGACGTAGAATATAAACTCTTTTAAAAAAATTGAAAATTATCATTAACCATAAATTATTAGAACACTTTAATTAATCCAAAAAATGTTTTTTTAATATTTTTTAAAATCATTTACTAGATTTTTTCTAACTTTTGTGTAAATATTGAGTCAAGGTTGGATAAACATTTAAGGTACTTATACCATAAAAAAATTAAAAAAATACCATAATAAAAATAATTTATTTATGTAAAAAATAAACATTTATATTCATGAATAAATTCCTTATATCCATATTACATCATTTAAGAGACACTAAAATCAAGAAAGTTCCATTTTTTATCCTTTTCTTAAAATAATATAAATATTTAATCAAAGTAAATTAAAAATAAATTTATAAATTATCAAATATTTTTTAATTTTTTATAAAACCCCTCATGAAATATGATAAAAGAAACTATCAAGGATATTTTTTTCCTTATATCATATTTTTAGACTCGATTAACATGTTTTACCCTTACCGAGGTGACAAATATTTACCAAGGTTATTATTCATAATAACTAAAAATAAAAGAAAAAAAATATAAAATTTAAACCTCATGAATCAAAATATAGAATCCATTATTAAAAATTAAATTTTTATAATTGATTGAAATCAATTTTAATATAAATGGGTAAAATATAATGAAAACTAGTATTTCGAAAATAATTTTTTTAGACCAAAAATGAACTTATACCAAAATGAAGTATGATTTAGATTAATATGTAATTAATAAAATTATTTATAACTAAATGAGACTTATATTATTTTAATATGAAATTAAAAACTTAATTATAATTTTAAATTACATGATTTAATTACAAGAAATGACATCTTTACAAAAAAATCATATTTTTAACTATTCACTTACAAATAAATATTTTTAGAAAAAATAAAAAACAAATCACCCTAAGCTGATATTTCCATGATAAATTAAAAACTTGTATTCATTAACTTAAATAAAACTTATTTAAAATTTTATAATTTAATTTTAATGTCCGCGCACAAAATGAAATAAAACCCATTTTTGAAGAAAACATATTTGTAAAGCATAAAATGACTTTATTAGAACTTGAGTAATTATTTATTAGGATTTTTTCAATTAATTTTCATTATATAAGACCATTATACATATTGTTTCCTAGAGAATTTATTCCTATTCATACCCCCAATTTAATGGTTTGGTGATAAAAGCCACATTTAAATAATATTTTAATGGTATATCAAAAAACATTTAAAGCTAAGTATTGCGTGTTAAGAAAGATATCGAGCTTATTATTATTTTAAACTAAATTTTTAGGGAGTCATAAAAATTTATATTTTATAATATTATAATTTCATTCTATGGGATCTTATGTTTTGATCCTAAAATATGAAATTTTTGATGATTATGTTTTAGTAAATTTGTACAAACAAACATTAGTATCTTAACAAAGTTTAAAATTAATGTTACCATTATAGAACTAAAATCAAATAATTATTTATTTATTTATATAATATATTAACAAAAATTAAATGCTCATATGCATCCATGATATAAATTTATATCATTGTCCATGTATGTGGTTAGACCAACCCAAACAAGAACATACCATAACTAATGGACGATTATGAAGTGATTTAGTTTTCATATCACTATAACACAAGAATAATGGACTTATTTAATGTTTATTAGTGTGATATATAATAATTTCAAATAAGTACAAGAATAAGATAGAAAATACTATGTTATTACACTGTATGAAGAAATCATTTTTTCTCTTAGAATTTTCTTTCCACTAGTAGAGCATTCATTTTTTTCGATAGTGCATTAGCGATGGACGTCTACCATGTTATTTGTGATGGGAGTCTATTGTTAATGAACCATTGCAAAAAAAATGGGGTCGCAAATATAGTTATTTGTGATAGACCATTTGAAATAGAGAATAACTCTGATGGATGAAATAGTTATCACAAATGATGCTTGCATTTCTTAAAATGATCACTTATGACGGTCTACAATAATTGATATTATTTGTGATATATTCTTCTGTCATTATAAACACTAATATTTTCAAAAAAAATATTAAATAATTAAAAATTATTAAAACTAATAAAAAATAATTAAAATAATTAAAAATGAATAAAATTAATAAAATTAATAAAATTAACATTTTAACAAAATTACAAATAACTAAAAAATAAAAATTAATTAAAAATAATACAAAATATTTAAAAAATATAAAAAAAATTAAAAATTAAAAATTAATATATATATATATATAAGTAATACATCATTTCAAACAGAAGAATTTTTCACCCCAACTTAAAAAATAGTCATAAAACATCCCAAATCAACAACTGCAGTCTGGTGGAGTATGATCACTCAATGAATTAGGAGAGGAAAATCCATAACAATTCCATGCGCAAGCTATAACATATACTCCAATATCTCCTCATATCTCTAACGCTGTTTCTCTCCCTCTCTCTCTGCATCTACTGTATCATCTCATCTTCATCTCTTAACCACTCCTCATATTGTGAAATGGATGAATGCATTGACGATAAATCTCCACGATATCCCTTCATGATCATCGATGAAATCACAGAAGTACCAAAATAACTCATAGGAGTCAGTAAATAACCAATATTGATCACCTGACCTTTCGCAAAACCATGCAAGGTCGCCAGTGTCCATGACCACTCGTAAAAACCTAAATCACTTGTGGAATCTTCTTCTCTCTCTGCTTGAATCTCTCATAAATGAGATGTTTTGTACTCATATGTTTCCTTCAAATATAATTAGAAATTAGAATAAAATAAAATTAATATTTGTGATTTTAAAAAAAATACTAATAAAAATATAGAACTATCATTCCCCTATAAGTTATTTTATATGGGTATTAATATATGTCTTCTTATAAACATAAAACTCTATAATAGATGGTTCTGTAGTAGCCTGTATAATATAACAAACATTTTATAGTTAAAGTATATATACATTAACAATAATATCACTTACCATATGTCACTAATGTATACCAAATGTACAACTATTGGCCCTCTTTGTGACCTTCTTTCTCCCCTGGATCTAACATCCAAATGATGGCATCCTTATAAAAGTATCTCCTAGATAGTAGGAGACAAATTCATCCCATACTTGAGCTAATATATAGTTGGGCTGATGGGGGGCATAATATTGGTCTAAAATATTAGTTTAAGTAGTATCCATATCTGGATTTATATGATTTTGTAAAAACTGATGAAAGCGCTCACGTATACAAATCTTCCCTGCCTCCTAGATAGGCTCTCTTTGGATATCAATAATTATGAAAAATAAATTCTATATGCAAATTAAAAACAATATGTCTATAATTAAATACATTTTCATAAGTGTATATTATTTAATAATGTACAATCTCATGGTCAAACTACTACTAATGCATGAAGATGGGAACTTGGTCCCATGACATCAATTTCTTAGAAAATATAATTTCTTAGACTCGTACCAGCCTCCCCAAAAGCTAAATAAAAAAACTAAGGAAATAAACTCAAAAAACCATAATATTATTACCAAAATTAATACAAAAAAATAATATAAAATAAATATATTGAAAAGTTAAATAAATCTCCATAAAAGAGAATCAGAATCAACATATGATCTTCTCTTTAGAATAGGGTTTATAATTATCAATTTAGTAATATTGTACCCCCTCTTAATAGGCGCAACATCCTATAGACCAGATGAGTCGGGCTTGTAGTAAGAGATATGGCCTACTGGTTAAGGTTAACCTATAATCCCATATCAACCCGGGTTAAATCCCTATAAAGCCTCAAAATTTAGGGATTTATGGGGGAGGGGTATGTCAGGTGGGTAGCGTCTTCAAGTGGGTGACATTGATGATCGGTGAGGCATCCATCCATAGTGGAGGGATGAAGGTTGAAGGTGTGTCGATGCGGGAAAGAATCGGTTAGTGGAGGGTGTTTATTTGAATGATGAGGGAATGATGATGATGGTCCTCAGTGGATTTAGTCGGTGATGGGACTCGACATTGTAGTGAGTCCCTGAAATATTTTAGCGGGCATTGTGAACAACAACGGAGGAGAAGCGGTCAAACGACAGAGAAAAATGGTCAATTCTTACACTAGTGCAGATCCATATTGGGATCATAGCAACAACACCTAGGTTTTTATGGATACCAGAGTGGAATAATGATAGGGTATGGCATCTACCATAGGGACCAGGCATTGTGAATGCACGAGGTAATTCTAGTTGTGCATCCTTGTAAGGTTGGAAATTTTATATATATATATACAAACTGGAAGGTCATCTTTTGTGGTGTCATTTATCTTAGGCCTTTGTGTTATATATTGGGCTTTATGCCTCTAGTCATATGGGACATGTAAGGGATCCCTCTCAACCTAGTTAAAAATCAAATTATCCAAAAATAATCAAAAATCTAGAGGCCTTTAGGCCATTCAAAAATGATTCAGGCCCATTAGTAATAATTCCAACATCAGTGAGATTCCAAAATAGATCATTGGGAGAATCTCCAGCAATCTGAAACAAATAATCTTACCTGTAAGAAATTTTTAATGCAAATATAAAATATAAAAAACTAATAAATACCAAAACATAATAATCTTTTCCAATAAAAAATTTTCTATACATATATCAAATATAAAAAAACAAGGTAATAATAGAATGTAATAATTACATATAAATAAATACCATAACATAATAATTTAACCTGTAAATATATGTTGATATAGATATCAATTATAAAAAAATAATAAATATCACGAATAATATAATCTTCTCACCTATTAGAAAATGTTAATACAAATATCAAATATAAAAAAAGGAATAATTATCAAAATTAATGAAGAAATATAATACATAATCATGTCCATCAATAGGAAAAAAATAATCTTACCTGTAAATAATGGTTAATACTAATATAAAATATAAAAAACTAATAAATATCTGAATATAATACATCAATTTTCATATTATTCATCATTTCCATCAAGGAAAATGTCGTCATCCTCATATTCACAATTGCCAAATTCCATGAGGATTTCAATTTCATCATCCCTTATTACTTTATCAATATTATCTATATTAGTAGCCCTTAACTAGGGGGCTTTGTCATTGATATTTATATATCGTCAGGTAAGAGATATATTTTGGGATTTGTGTTAAGAAATTTCAATATGTTTTACTTCCATAAATCCATTTTCATTTTCAATAAATTGATTATCATGTGATTATATTTTTATTACCCTCCACCAGTTATTCAAATATCTCAAAACATCACCATAATTTTAAAAATAAACTTGATTTTATTGATGTTCTAACATAAATGTTTACTTTGATGCAATAATAGTGTCCTATTTAATGTCAATGACTCAATGTCATGGTTCAACTTTCAACCCTCGATTAGTATCAAAATAATGACATTTCAACATTTTTACATAATTTAGTCCCATAAAACATAACTCAATTATTGAATCCAGTATACTATAAAAGTCAACTTCACTATCTTTATAATGATATACTTTTCAAAAAGCACCATTATTCATTGATTTCTTCGAGTTTCCATATATACGTGTATGGAATCAAAATCCATTAACCACATAGCCATTGTAAGATTCTACGAATTTCAATTAAGATATTTTTAGCACACATAATCAAAAAATAATTTTATTTTCATGTTTTTCTTCTTAAAAACAATAAAAATTATTAATAATTGTTATCATTAAAAAATTGATTTATTATTCCATAAAAATCAATATAACTTACCAGTCTTTAAAACCAATATGAAATTTTTTTTATTATGTTCTTCAAGATTATTAGGTTTAATTTTTATAAAAAAAAATTGATATGGTTATCATATAGTCTACAAAAAAATTATTTTAAATAAATGTATCCTTTATAAAAATTAAAAAAAATAATAAAAGGTAGTAATTAATAAAAAAATTATTTCTCCATAATTCAATAGAATATATGTATGAGCTCTATGGAGTTCTTTATCTGAAATTCATTATTCACAATAACCACCAAAACAAACCTCAGTCTAATTAAAAATTAAAAATTTATGGTTTGTGGAATCATTAACTTTTTTATCATTTTGACCCATCTAGTTATGTTTTGAATGATATTCCAATTTAAAATAATAAGAGCATAAATTTCATATTTACTTCTGTAAGTACGCTTTTGCAATTGAACCCTCAACTAATACTTTATTACATACTTATTTCATTAAATTTTTCATACATCTCTCAAACCGATACATCCATTGGAATTGTATCATTCCTCTACATTTATATTTTTATGGAAAATGAAATATAAAATTTTCCATTTATTCAAATAGTCATGGAGGGAATATTTTCTCCAACTTACATAAAATTAAAACAATATCCTTTTACAGCATACTCAATGCATCATAATCAGATATTTCTACATAAATACATTGGAATAAATATTATATTTCAATCATCATTTCATAGATTAACAAAATAAAAATCCATTTAAGACCAACAAGTAGTAATCTTTACATTATGACATGAAATCCATCACTTTTTAAACCAGTAATATGCCCATTTCTAGCACAACGAGAAAAATTAGAAGCATAACTATCCGGTAACTTCAAAAATCTAATCCAATGAAAAAATAATCAATGAATTTATTTCTAAAGTTCATAATATGATTTTGGTTTTAATAAATTGTGTGATCTTTCATCATCAAATAATTCATTCTCAGGATATCTATAAATCTAGGTAAGATCTAACTATGCATTTACATTATCTTTGGTCTTTCCAGGTGTGTCTAGAACAATATAAAATATATTATCAAAAGAATCTTCAAAATATGCATTACATTTAAAATGTGATGAAACAACAAATCATACCAATATGGAAGGTCCCAAAAAATACTATACTTTATCCCATTATGATCTATCCCAAAACCATTTATTTTTTGTTCATTTATGGTTGGTCTAAAAGTAACCATAGAAAATGCAGAGATGATAAATTTTTCCTGAATACCTTAGATAACTGATATAGGTTCATCTATTTCAATTATAAATTTTGTAGAATTATTTATATTCCTTTGAAAAGGGTGATCCATAGGAATAAATCTCCAATGGAAGTCAAAATAACTAGTCTCTCTCCCACTATTGAGAACAAGGACATTATTCTCACCCATGCAGTACAGACATGATTTTAGACCACGTGTACTTCATCCGGATAACATATTATACACCATAAAGTCACTAATAATCCATATTAATGAAACCTTTACTTTAAAATTCTGATATACAACTATATCAAATATAGTTACATCGTTGTTCTATAATGAAATTAACTCATCAATTAGTGGATTTAAATAAATATCAACATTCTTATTTGGATGTCCCATAATTAATAGCACCAAATGTATATAAATATAAATACATATATATATATGGTTTCATTATTATCATCCATTAAGGTTAGTTTTTCAGAGTAATTAAAAAAATCCAACACGTATATTGATTAATTTAAGCACCAAATGGAAAAAAACCATCAGTAGAAAGACCCAACCATATCTTATAATGTTCTAAAGTAAAATAAGCTTTAATATGATCAAATTATTCCCCCGAATTACCATCACATGGATGATTTAATCTTTTAATGATAGGAATATTTGATTTATTTTAGGTCATCAATGCAGTTGTGTTACAAGACATAAATTAACGCTATAAATGAGGTGTAATTGGAAAATACCTCAACAATTTCATAGGAAACTTATACTTTACTAATTATGCATCTTTATACCTCGATTATCCACATGTTAGATAATTAACTAATGATTCATAATCACTATAATATATTATGAAGTAATTTTAACTCGAAGGAATCTTTTGGTAACTAAGAACCAAATTATGGACCACCCTCTTACTTTCATAGAAACATATAAGTAATATATTTCTATAAGAAAAAAATGATTTAAACTATAACAATATTTGATTGAAATAAATGTTTTACATTCCAAAATCAGATTTAATAACCAAACATTTTTGTAGGAGCTTCATGGTTTCTCATCCAACATCCCAAATATAAGGTCTCCTTAGCAGATATCAACCAATTCTAATACTCATAGGGCTCTGATTCTGGATTTTTAAAATCATTATGAATTATTTTTTCTCTAATAGAACAACCACTATCCTCGTCTACTAAATTCTGTAATATTGGATCCAGAACAAAAAAAATATTTTTTATAGAATTTTATTCACATTTTTTATTTCAAAAAATATAATGTTTTTTAAAATAAAAACAAAATAGATAAAGTCAAACATTTTCAAAAGTTTTGAATATCCTAATATCACATTTATTACATGGACATTTAATTATTTCTTTAGAAACAATTTTTTATTCAATGATGAAAATGATATAAATTTTTTAGAAACTTCAATGTAGAAATGATTTATACGAGATTTATTGGGATTTTTGAGAAGATTTATCCAATCAAGGTCGCATAATAAAAAATGGGGTCTACATACTAAGTCCATATATATCCAAAAAAACAATAGAAATAATAATAATTATTACTAATCATTATAAATAATTAAAAATTATTATTATATTTTAACACCTTCAAATATTCTATGGAGTATGATCAGAATGAGGATTTGTGTTATCATTGGATTCTAAGGCCTATAGAGGATCAGTGTAGACATAATAAAAGTATATTATATCATAAACATGTTATTTTCCAAAAATAATAGAACATAACCCAAATAGTGTGTCATATAGAGAATCAAAGACCACTATTAGGTTTGAGATATAGGGGCTACCCTAGGCATGACATAACATTTGTGTGTATCGGGTGTTTTGTAACATTTCAAGTAAGGGTAATTAATTAAATATTTTATTTATATTTTTTTATAAAAAATTATTAATATTTTAAACTCTATATAATATGAAAAATAATATTCCACTATTAGGTCTGAGATGTGTGGTTTACCCTAAACATGACATAACATTTGTGTGCATCAGGAGTTTGGTAACATCACGTATGATAATAATTCATTTAATTTTTTATTATAATTTATTACAAAATAGTAATTTATTTCCATAATAGTGTATTGTATCATAAATATCAAACCACTGTTAGATTAGGGATTATGGGTTTACCCTAATAATGAAAAAAAATTGTGTGTGTTGGGTGTTTTTCTACATGGAGCATGAGGGTAATTCATTTATTATTTTTACTATAATTTTTTATAAAAAAAATTAGGTATCCCTCAAAATGTGTATGATATGAAAAATAGGTGACCACCATTTGGCCTGGGAAGTGGGTTATTCCCTAGATATGATATAAAAATTAATTCATTATAAATATGGTAATATCACACACGATGGTAATTCATTTAATTATTTTATTATATTTTTTTATAAAAAATTTAAGTATCTCTCGAATGGTGTATTGTAAGGAAAATATGAGACCACTGGTAGGTCTGAGATTTTAGGATTATCATAGGTATGATATAACATTTGTGTGCGTCAGTTTTTCGGTTACATTTCTCATTGGGATAACTAATTTAATATTTTTTTATAATCGATTATAAAAAAATTAAGTATCTATGGACTTGTGTATCGTATGAAAAATCATAGACCACCATTAATTTTGGGATGTAGGGTTTACCCTAGACGTGACATAACATTTTTGTGGGTCGAGATTTTGGTAACATTACACATAATGGTAATTAATATAATATTTTTATTATAATTTTTTTCAAAAAAGTTAAGTATCTCTATAACGGTGTATCGTATCATAAATCTGAGAGTACCTTTAGATCGGGGATTTGGGGTTTACCCTATGCATGAAATAATATTTTTGTGTGTAGAGTGTTTGGTAAAATCACACGTGAGGGTAACATTTTAAATATTTAATTAATATTATATATATATGTTACAAAATTTATACAAATTATTAATACAAATTATTTTCATTAATATAAAATTTATACGAATTATTTTTAATTTCTAATATTTATATTTTTTATATTTTTTTATAGTAATGAAAAAAATAGTATTTATTACAAATATTTTTTATATTTTTACTAGTTGATAAATTTATTTGTTAAGTATTAATAATTATTTATTATTTATAATTGATTTTATAATAAATATTACCAATTTTTAAAAATTACTAGCATTTCATATTTTTTATTTTACAAATTATTATAAATTATGGTAATTTTCTCAAAATTTTAAATTATTAAAAATATTTTATCATCAAATCCACCTATAAACTTCTAATCTAGAAAAATGATAGTAATAAAACAAGATACTTCAAACACATATAGTGGAATCATCTATTATATAAAAAACATCTCTGGATTATAAATTGGAAAGAAATCAAGAGTCATATTGTGTTTCACAAAAAGTAAGTCTGATGAAAATCTCCCGCAATGTATGAAATCTACATCAACCTGAAATTCCAAAATCGATTCACATTGAACCAGAACCAAACAATGATCCCAACTGTAAAAACTCTAGAAATTATAACCAAACCTCTATTAGAAACCTTCTCCTCACTCTCGAGTACAGCATGTGAAAAACCAAATTAATGCTAACTAATATTACTAAGATACCAAACCAGCATTCACAACTCATATAAGCACCTCCAATCTAAAGCCCAACATGAAAAAACCGCGATTGAACTGCCATCACGTACAAGGCCAGGAATTCTCTATCATTGCTATCTGTGCATTCATGCATCTTTCATATCAGGGGAGAGTTAACTCCATGAATTGGGCCATATATCGCTGGTGTCATCCCTGCTACAATTTAGAATCCATCACACCCCCAATTCCAAATAATGGAATCTTCTACCATCATCGACTATTGTGTTCATGCGTTTGTCGTATCTGAGATAATCAGGCCTTGTGTACTAGCTTGGATGTTGTTGGTATCATCCTATATCCACCTAAGGAAAATCCAACCCAAAATAATCTGTACAACCCATCCAATAACCCAAAACAATAAATAGGGCAATAGAATTCTATAAGGGAAGAGATAATGGTGTTGAAGGGTCATCACCTCAATGATCGTTAATCGTCGAGGACCACCCAAAACCCAAATTACACAACCATAATTAATAATATTTTGTAATTAAAACTAATATTTACTATTTATTAATAATATTGACTAATTAATTATTAATTATTATAAATTATTTAATGATTATTAGAAATTAATTAAATTATTTTTACATTTTTAATAATTATGATATGTATATATATCATTATTTCTTAATTAATATATATACATCAAATACATTCTAACTTTTTTTAAACAAATATATATATCAAATATATATAAACACACACACAAACATATATATATATATATATGTATAATGAACCTTACATGTTTTTAAAAAAAATTATATATTCATATTCTGATGTTAATGTATATATATATTACATGATTTCCCAATCAAATATGTTTTTACATGTTTTTTTAAATAAATATACATATCAGATCAATATATACATACATACATATTTATATATATATCGAAAACATTATATGTTTTTTTAGACTTTTATATATATATGTATATGTGTGTGTATCAAAAATCATACATGTTTTTTTAAATATATATATATTCACATGTTAATATTCATATATATATATATATAAATATTAAAAACTTGATATGTTTTTTAGATAAATATATATAGATAATAAAAACCTTGCATATTTTTTTAAAAAAAATTATATATGTATATTCAAAAAGTATTATTTATATATATTTATATATATATTTCTAGATTTATTAATTAATATAAATACCTCAAGTATATTATAAAATTTATTTTTTAAAAAAATATACATATCACATTTATATATACCTAGATACATACATATATATATATCAAAATAATTACACGTTTTCTTTAAAACATTTATATATGTATATATTCAAATGTTAAAATATATATACACACATACATTTATCCAAATTAAATAATGATCAAATTTTATAAAAATCAATTGAAATAACCCATGAGAACCCAATTAATATGGAAATAAGGAATAATAAATTTGTAGTAATCCTAAACACCAAATAAACCATTAAAATCGAATAAATTCCTTAATCTATGGTTTTCCCAAACTAAATCATGTAAGATAAAATGAATAGAATGCAAAAATAATGAAAATGGAGACAAGATGAATTAATACCAAGTCGATTTGAATTTGGATCATTAAAAACAATTTGAAATAAAGTATGTCATAGGGGGTGACTTCAGTCTTGTGTCGGGACTTTTTCGGGATACGGAGAGAAAGAAGGGGGTTGTAGGTTTTTAATTTATTATTAATTACGAAAGACAATTTGAGAAAGAATTAATTCCATTGAAAATAATTTCATCCATAAAAATTATTTTTGATGGGAATTAATTTACATCACATATGCTTTCTACATGATGATTATTAGAAATGGACATAGTATTTTATCACTACAGCTTTTTGCATTGGGATGCAAGAATTCCCGCCTAAATTATTAGTGATGGATGATTTATTCCATTTAAAATGATGAATTTTTGTGAATTAATAAATCATACACTATAAATAATTCTTTTTTGGAGAGTATTTGTTATTTGTTAACTTCCAATAAAAATTAACCTGTCACAAATACCATATTTTCTAATACTTTTTGGATGGATGAATTTACTACAGTTTTTTATTTCTCATATTATTTATATGTTGTTCGATTTATCTTTATAGAACCTTAATAATTTTATAAAAATAATATTTATTCATTAAACTCATTCTAATGACCATATATATAATGCAGAGATGAAAAAAAATTAAAATCATTCATTTCAATAATGATAAAGTCCTCATGTATGTATGGTTAATGATTTCATTTCCCATAAAATAGGATATATGTATAATATTTTTTCATTTAAGAATATAAAATTTTTCATAAATACCATAGATATTTATTATTAAAAACATTAATACTAGTTATCAAAGGTGGTTAAGTAAAAAAACATGATGGTTCATTCAAGTTTTAATCTACACGCATGGATGAATGTCACTTTTAATTTTCCTTTGGGGAAAAGGGAAAAGGGGTTAATATTTTTCCCTTATGATTATAAAATTATGTTTAAAAAAAATATTCATTTCATTATATAGGAATGAAAAAATATATTTATTAAATTAATATATATATAAGTTATCAGAAATTAGTACATATATTGAGTACTTGGGATGTTCCTTGGAGGACTACATAGAAAGGGATGGTCTATGCTAATTAATTTTGAAATGAATCATTAGAGGGTAAAATAAGATCCTTATTAAACTAATAATGGTATATTTTCCATGGGAAGAAGATTTATTGAGTGGTAATGAAGGGGTGGTGAGATTACCCTTTTATAAATGGTGAGAATGACATTTTTATTAATATTTCAATTGAATATAAAGTGATCACATGTTTCACATGTCAATTAGATCCAAAAAAAATTGATTATAAGATGATATAAGGTCTATAATCTATCCAAAACTCAATTATAAATATGTTTTTAACTATTTTCAATCTTTTTACCCCTTGATTTATTAGTTTTACTATAACTCTATGAGATTTTAAAAGAAGAAAATTATGTTTGATATCATAAATGGAAAACAACACTAAGATTAGACAATAATGTCACTCACTAATATTTTATAATATATTTAATTTTAAATAAATAAAATCTCTTAAATTGCTTATGGTACATGAAACCCAAATATTTTTATGTTCTATAATGTTTTCAACACACAACATCGACTTTAAACAAACCACGATATAGAAAACCAGTAAAAATTAGCCACTAAATTGGAATGTATTAATAATATTTAATAATTTATGAAATATATATGTATACATATAAATTTTACACTCAATATAATCTATTGATACATTTTTATTAAATAATTAATAAATTTTTATTAAAGTAATTTTATTCTTTAAAAATATGTTTTCTTCAAAAATGATTTTAATTGTTTTTTATGAAAAAAATATTATAATTATTTTTTGAAACATATAGAAAATATATTTTATAAAATTAATTTAATTTTTTAAATTTGAATATCAATATTTATTTTACAATAAATCTTGGTGTTTTTCACAAAATATTGATTTTCAATGAATAATGAAAAATACTAATTTTTGAAAACAAATGTCATGTCTCTTTAATAAATTGATTAATTTAAAAGTACCAATATTTTTTTAATACTATTTAATGTTACATGATTATTATTTAGTAATATTTAATCCACTTAATTAATTTTTAATCAATTATAATTTTTAGTATAAGTTTGTTTTTTGGATTAAAAATGAGATTTTGCTAAAAATTATTTTAAAATTAATAATGTATCTCCATTTTAATTAATTAAAATAAAAAATATTGGGTAATGTTTTAAATGAAATTTCTATATTATATATCAATAAATCTTAATTTATATTCACATAATAATTATTATTATGTGTATAATTAATATAAAATCATCGTGTGCTTAAAAAAACACTTATCGAAAACCAATTTTTTCACTGCGTTTGTGGGTTTTGTTTTAAATGTATTTTTTTCAAATTTTAGAAAATTTTTTTGAAAAAATTAATTTCATTTTTTAAATAATCATTTCAAAATTATATACGAGTTAATTTTTCAGAATTTGGTGAAAAGTTTCATTTTTTTATGAATATTGATGAATATTGAATTTTAATTGAAAAATATTTTTTCATTTAATTTATTTAAAAATTTAATTACATTTTAAATTTTTTAACAATAAAATTAGTTCAATTTTACACCAATTAATCAGAATTATGTCATTTTAATATTTATTTATTTTGAATTTAAAAAAACATTGCAAAAACATTTTCCCTTTAGAAAATCACTTTCTAGTCACGTTAGTGGGATAATTTTAAATTATATTTTCCAAATTATATAAATTGAATTTATAAAAAATGGATTACATATTAGGAATCAAAATAATTTATAATTTATAATTATTTTAAATTAATTTTTTACCAAAATGAAAAGTGAATGTAGAAAAAATTAATTACCACGGTTAAGGTAAAAATGAGTTTATTGTGGGTTAAACTAAAAGGATAAGGGTAAACATGACCTATAAAATTGTATAACTACTATTTTATGGCCATATTTGAATTATTAAACATATAATATTTAATAATGGACCATTTTTTACCCTTATCACATATAAAAAAATGTGGGTTCACTCAATTATTTCAAAAATACCTAGTGTTCTATCTTCCCCACTTATAAAAGGTCACCTACTATCCTCTCTTCTGAACACATTAACACCATTTTTTATTATAAAATAATGACCAAATCACTTAAAAACTTCCCTCCTATCATCCTTGAAGCCTTATTTTGGGTATAAATCTTACGTAAGAAGGATTTAGTGCAAACCTAAAGAGTATACTTTAATAAGAGGTAATGTTCTTCAATGAGCGTATTTATTTTATTTCTTTTTAAAATTAATTAAATTATTATTAAAACATGATTATATAGTAACCTTTATATCTTCCATTTACTAGGATGTTTTTATAATATTTTTGAAACCTTCAACCATCTCCACTTCCATCAAATGGGTTGCAAAATCACTGTGTGTGTGTACAGCGGACTACTGCCTCGCGAACCGATGTCATTCGTTATTCCATTACCACCTTTCATGTTTGGTTAAGATGAGGGTTATAAATAATATATATTATATTTATAACAAAATTATTCCTCTATAGTAATTATATCATATACATATTTTTACTTTTTATTTTGTAGGGAATGTGATAACATCATTTGTGTGTACGACGGACTACCGCCTCACGAAGCGATGTCATTCATTTTCTCACTAATGATTTACATGGAATATAATAAGGATAAATTTATGGATTATATGTGATATACATAAAATAATTATTATAATAATTCAAAATTTATAATTATTAAAAGATAATATATCATTTTCTTTTTTATACTAAAAATATGATAACATCGTTCATGTACATGTGGACTATAGCCTTCACAAAGTGATGTGACTCTCTTTTCATCGCCACACAACATGGATGATATATATAAATATATTTAAAGAAATAATATCTTATATATGATATTACTATAATTTGGTAAATATTAAATATTACTTACTTCCTCTCCATAATGATCATTGAAAAGTGGAAACGTTACTCAAATGTATATATGACATATCGTCTCCATGATCATAACATACTTAATTTTTCATAACCATAATTCATGATTGGTTTTAAAATTATAATTGATTTATAAATATGAAAATTATTTCATTATTTCTATTATGTATATTATATAACTATATTATATGCACAAAAATTGGGACTTTAATAATAAAGCAGGAATGAGAAAACAAGGCAACTAATGCCAGAAACAATGAAAATAATGAAAAATTATTAATGAATGGAAGACAATATTTTATAAAAGAATCATATATGATATTAAAAATATTAATATGGTTCATTAATAAGTTAATAAAAGTTTTTAAATAACTATACATGAGGATAAAGTATGTTTAACCAAAAGGAAGTGTGAGGTAGGTGATTTCATCTCAAATCCATTTCATTGATACATATTATAATGTAATGCACCTAATTTATTTTATATGGTTTATACACTACCACATTGACATATTATATCACTAATATACTAAATTTCAAGATATTTAATTTTTTATTAGTTCTTTTGATTAAAAATATTACCAAAGTGGTAATGGATTATTTTCACAATTTTCTATCTTTGAGACTTATGTTGTGTTATAAACCTATATTATTTTATGAGGTATATATACAACCCCTTTAACATGTAATATCATGAATTTATTTATTATTATAGTATTTAAACTTTCATTTAATTTAATACTTCCATGGGGCTTACAATTCAAAGATATCAAAGTGGTAATAATTTTATTTTACAATATCATTGTTTATCATGATTGTTTATAATTTAGTCTCCAATATTAAAATCTTATGATATAACTCTCAAATATTCATATGAATTTTTTATCTATTGGTTATTCATTATATTTTAAACTAATATCATAATTTTTCCACTCTTTGATAATTAAAATAATTAAGAAAATGTTTTATAATAAAAATATTCTTTCTTTATCTCGACTATCGAATACCCTTTTCTTCTAAAACCATGATTTCTAAAAATATTTTTAACATTATTAAAATTATTTATAAAATTCAGTTTTAAATATATTTTAATTTTTTAAAAAAAATAAAGGAATCTTGATGTCATTTTTTAAACAATGAAAATTCTAATTTTACCAAAAATGTTAAAGAAATCTTTGTTTTAACCTGTAAGACATAGAGGAATTTCCCTCTATCATGAAAATTATATTATTTTAATATTAATTTATAATTTTTAAATATTTTTAAAAAAACTATATTTTCAAAATGTTTTAAAAAGTTTTTTCAAAATTGAGAGGTTATTTCCTCAAGAAATAATGAAAATGATTTTAAAATATTCATTTATATTTTCTTAAGTATGTTTTTAATGAAATTGTTTTACAGTATATTATGAATATTTAGTTTGTTTTAAAAGGGGTTTTTCAAATTAAAAAGTTTATTTTCTTCTAAATTTATATAATAAAATTTTAATGGTATTTTTATTTATCAATTTCAACAACCCTTATTATTACAACTTCTCCATTAGGGATATTTTGGATTAATACCATCTTTAATATTTATCTCAATGGATTAATACTATTTAAAATATATTTTTATTAAACCCATTTATTTTCCATAGCTTAATCATATTTCAAAGATATTTTTATGGAACTCATTTCTTTTTCGCATGTTAATCAAATTATAAAAGGAATATTGTTTATTTTTATAAGTTTTATGATGATTTTTAAGCTCTATGTACTTTATTTTTCATTCTTCGGAATTATATATTATCGGGTGGCCCAAATAAATCGAGGTGATCCTCTTACAACTTATAGGATGAGGCAGACCATATATCAATGGGTTATCACCTTACAGCCTATATGATGGGGTATCCCAGATAGCTTCGGGTGATCTAATTATAACTTACATGATGGGGCATCCCAGATTTCACTAGGTGATCTCATTGTAGATTAAATTATGGGTGCATCCAAATAGCACTCCAATAAATTGGGTAATGCATCTTATCTTGAGAGAAAAGGAGGGAGTTACTCAAGGGTTTCTCCCCAGGATTTAATGATGAAATAGTTATTTCTAGCACTGGTTTAACATGGTTTATGAATAAAAATATTCCAAGATAGAAACATGTTTTTTTTATTCTTGTTATAGGTTTATAATATTTCTCATGATCATGATTAATATCACATGGCTCATGATTATTGGTTTTTATGACTCTTTACTATGACATGTTTTCATTTTTGATGATACAGGTATTTATGGGTGTTATTTCTTTTATAATTCACTCATACATTGTGATTATGTCATTATACCCTTATCAAAATATTATTCTCATTGATAACATTCAATTTTTACTTTTTATTTTTACCCTTACTAATAATTTTATCTCACACGTCTTATGTTTCATTTTCCCCCAATTTATAAAGAATTAGGTTGAATGAATTATTTCCAAAAGGGATTTCATATGTATAGTGATGATGACTTAATGTGAAATAAGAAAATATGAGTTATGTAGGATAAAATAACATTTAATGACATCAGTATTATTTATGTAGGAGTTTTTTATAATTGTTTAAAACACAAAACATAAAATGTCTTTAAGAATATAAGAGATCCTATTTTTCCTTTTTTTGTTATAAGGTGTGGTTGGATAAATATTTGGGTGAAAATTATCAATATAAAATCCAGAAAATTAATGTTTATGATTTCAGCACTGGATCCGAGTTTGCGGGTCTGGGATATTATAGTTGGTATTAGAGGTCAGTTTAGATAACTTTATATATTAGGTTATTATCATTTAAGGTTATCTTGATAGTTGTAGATACCATATTAGGTCTATATTATTAAGTTTTATTGTAATTTCATATTCTTAGACACCCCATCGAGGTTTTAAGGGATGAGATTTTAAAGTGATTAATGACACTTTAGGAGATGTCTTAGTGGGTGTAATTTTATGTAAATCTTTAGTTTAATGTGAATTATTCCTTTATATTTATTGGGAATATGTTTTACGGTATTGATTTCCTTTATAGTTTATATGATCTTGGATATTGAGGTAATTATGGGAACTCATGTTTTATAGTATAGAAAACCATGAGATTGAAAAGTGATTTGGTGACTATGTGATTAATGATATTTTAAAAATAAAGATATCAAAATATTATTGGTCTTGAAATTTTAAAGGTATGAGATAAAATTTGAGGTTAAAACACCCTTTTATTTTTAGCTAATCTAGGAATGATTTAGTTTTAAATTTGGGTATTACTATTTAATTATTAAAATTAACGTATAATATAAATGTTTATTCATTTTGGGAATTATCTTACCATGTGATAACCATTTCGTTATTTTTAATGTCAAAATATAGGTGAAATAATTTTTTATCCCTTTATGGTTATATAATCCTTTAAAAGCCGATTTTTAGTTCTTCGGGAATGAAAAATACATCTTTAATACTCATCTTTTAGAGAAAAAATGAGATTATGGTGGAAATTATATAGATGATGAAATTATACTTGAATATTAATTATATTTCACTATTTTTTAGTATATATAGAGAAATAATTTCTCAAATCTAGGAAAATCACTTTAAAACAAAAATGTTACTCTATTACATTCATATCTAAAGAAGGATATGGTCTTTTAGATTGTAACATATTTATGGTTTTGAGGATATTAACCTTCCATTGATCATTCACTTACTTATAATTAATGATCTCAATCACTCTCTATAATTATTTACTCTTTTCTTCCACTCACACATATGTTCTCCTATTTCAAAAACTTGTTATGTGTTATTCTATATGACCATTATACTTCCATTTCTCTCTTATTAAGATGATTTTTTATTAACCATTTTAATGATGTGGGTTTACAACAAAAGTATATTCAAATTTCTCTCCTTTGATTAATGAGATAAATTTCAAATTGTGGGGATGCAATTTATTGAAGGGAGAGGTTGTAACACCCAATGATTTTAAAAGAAAAAAATTGCGTTTGATAGCACAAACGATATGAAACACTAGGATTAGACAAGAATGTAACACCCTAACAATTTATGATATATTTATTTCTAAATAAATTTAATCACTTCAATATCTTATGGTATACACAACCCCTATATTTTTATGTTTTATAGCATATTCAACATGTAACATTGAGCTTAAAAGGCCCATGATATATATAATCATTATAACTTATCAATTAAATTAGAGGGTATGAATAATATTAACTACTTTATAATATATATATATATATATATCACACACAAAATAATCTACTCATAATAATTTAGTAAATAATCAATCAATTTTTATTGAAGTAATTTTATTCATCAAAAAAATATTTTTTTCAAAAATGATTTTTATTTCTTATCATGAAAAAAATATTATGATTAATTTTTGAATCATTTAGGAAATTTATTTAATATAATAAATTTCATTTTATAAATCATAATATTATAATACATTTTACGTTAAATTTTGGTATTTTTTGGAAAATATTTACTTTTTAGTGAATAGTGAACAAATACAGATTTTTGTAAAAATGACATTTTCTTCAATAAATTAAGTAATTTAAAAGTATAAATATGTTTTGAATATGATTCAAAGTAACATAAGTATTATTTATTTAAATTTAATCCACTTATTTACTTTCTAATCATCTTTATATTTTTTTAGTCTAAGTTTGTTTTTGGGTTTAAAAATGGGATTTTCTAAAAGAAAATAAACTAAATAGTGGTTCTCCAGTTTAATTAATTAAAATTATACCAAATGGGTAAAGTTTTAAGTTAAATATAAATATTATTTTTCAATATTTGTTAATTTATATTCATACAATAATTATTATTATTATACATAGATTTAATTTAAAATCATCTTGTGCTATTAAAAAATACACTTATCAAAAACCTGGCTTTTCTATCACATAATTTGGTTTTTATTTAAATGTAATTTTTAGAAATTTTAGCGAATTTATTTGAAAAAATAAACTTTATTTTTTATATCATAATTTCAAATTTAAATAAGGTTTATTTTTTATAATTATTTGAAAATATAATTTTTTGATTAATGGTGAAAAAATATTGATTTTTAATTGAAAATTTCCTTTTAATTTAATTTATTTATAAAGTTAAATTATATTTATAAATTGTTTTTAAAATAAAATTAGTTAAATTTTACATTAATTAAACCAATATAGGTCTTTGTAATAATTTTCATATTCAATTTTGATAAAAAATCATTGTAAAATTTCGAATATTTTCCCTTTAAAAAACATGCTTTCTCATCACGTCTATAGGATTATTTTAAAATTAAATTTTTAAACTTATGTGAATTGAATTTGGAAAAATGGATTCCATGTTTTTAATAATAATAATTTATAAATTATAAAATTTTCAACTTAATTCTTTACCCAAATGAATATTAAATTCAATAAAAATTAATTAACACTGTTATGATAAAAATGGGTTTACGAGGGGTTAAACTAAAAGGATAAGGGTAATAATGACTTATAAACATGTATAATACTACTTTATGGACATATTTATACCATGAAACCTCTATGGTTTGATAATGTCTTACTTTGGACCCTTGTGACATGAAAAACGTAGGATCAATCAATTCTTTTCAAAAATAACAATTGTGTCATCTCCCCAACATATAAAAGGCCACCCCTATCCTATCTTCATCAAAAATTCAAACCCTTATGGTTAATAAAATCTCTTCCCAAATATATTCCATCCTCCCATTCTATCATCCTTAATTTTGGTATAAATCCAACCTAGTAAGGCTTTAGTGAAAACCTAAGGAGGATACCAGAAGAAGAGGTAATGTTCTTCAATGAGCATCTTTATTTATTTATTTCTAAACCTCATTAAATTATTATTAAAACATTATGATATAATAAATTAAATATATTCCATATATTAGATGTTTTTATGATAATTCCATAACCGAAAACCATATTTACTTCCATCAAATGGGTTACGTAATCATCATTCGTGTGTATGGTGGAAAACCGCCTCGCTAACTGATGTCATTAGTTCTTCCATTAAAACCTTTAAAGGTTGGGTAAGATTATGGATATAAATTAAAATATTATATTTATATCATATGTAAACTTCTTTATTTATTATATCGTATATATTTTTTTACTTTCTATTTGTAGGGGATACGATAACATTGTCTATGTGTACGATGGACAACCACTATGTGAAGCGATGTGATTTGTTTTCTCACAGATGTTTTACATTGACGGTAATAATGATAAATTTAGTTAATAGATATTATATACATTCATTAATTGTGATATTCATGAAATATTTATCATTCTGGAAAGATAATATATCATTTTCTCTATTTACACTAAAAAGATGATAATATTGTTCGTATATGCATGGATTATCGCCTTCCTGAAGTGACGTGACTGTCTTTTCATCACTAAACTACATGGATGATATATATAATTATATTTAAGGAAACAATATTTTATATATGATATTATTAATATTTTGTAAATGTTAAATATCACTTACCTCATTTCTGTAATAATCATTGAAAAATGGAAATGTTACTCATGTGTACATACAGTCTACCGTCTCCATGATCATAACATACTTAATTTTCAATAACCATATTTCATGATTGGTTTTAAAAGTATAATTTATATATAAATATTATAATTATGTCGCCATTATTTTTATGGATATTACATAACTATATTATATGCACAAATACTAGAACTATCTTAATAAATCACGAATTAGAAAAAAAGTTGATTAACACATGAAACAATAAAAATAATGAAAGATTATTAATTAATAGGAAAAAAATATTATAAAAAGATCATATATGATATTATAAATATTATTATGGTTCTTTAATAATTCCATAACATTTTTAAAACAACTATACATGAGAATAAATCATGTTGAACTAAAATGAACTATGAGGTAATGGATTTCATCTCAATTTTATTTCATTAAGGAATGTTTTATTGTTATATAACTAATTTATTTTATATGGTGTATATACTGACCCTTTTACTTGTTATATCATAAATATATTTCATTTCATTATATTTATAGTTTCATTGGGGATTAAAATTCAAAATATTACTAATATAATAATTGATTTTTGTCATAATTTTTATTCTTTGAAACTTATGTCATGTTATAAACCTATCTTCATTTATGAGGTGTACATAAAACTCATTTTACAAGTAATATAATGAATTAATTTAGTCTACTGGTATTTTATGTTTAATTTTATATAATCCTTTCATGGGGCTTGCGATTTAAATATACCAAAGTGGTAAGAGTTTTATGTTACAGTCTCATCATTTATCGGGATTATTTATGATTAAGTATCCAATAATGAAATATTATGATATCCTCTCAAGGATTATATTTAATTTTCTTATCCAATAGTTATTAATGATATTTTTAAGTAATATTACCATTTTTTCACTATTTGGTACTTAAATTAATTGGTAAAATGTTTTTAAGAAAAATCTTATTTATTTCTCTACTCAGTCGAAAACCCTTTTCTTCCAAAACCATAAATTCTAAAAAATCCAATTATTTTTTATATTCTTAAAATGATTTATAAAAATAAATTTTTACCCATGTTTTACTTTTTTACAAAAAAATTGAAATGAATATTCACATCGTTTTCAAAAAAAATCCCATTTGGATTTTACAAAAATTGTGAAATTAATCATTATTTTAACACGTACGACATGAACATAATTATCCTCTATCATGACCATTATTATATTTAAACATTCCTTTATATGTTATCAAGGTTATTTTAAACAAATATATTCTCAAAATGTTTTAAACATTTTTTTTCAAATAGAAATGGTATTTTCCAAAAGAAATGTTTTAAATTATTTTTAAATATTCTTTTATAGTTTTCCAAATTTGTTTTTCAAAGAAATTTATTTTTGAAATATATTGTGAATATTTATTTTTCTTAAGGTATTTTTTAAAATTAAAAGGTTATTTTCTTCAAAATGTTTTCAATTATATTTTAATGGTATTTCTATTCATAAATGTAAACAACCCTTTTTGTTACTTATTCTCTAATAGGGATATTTTCTATTCATATTATACTCATTCTTTATCTGCATGGATTATGATTATTTCAAAGGTATTTTTATAGAATCTATTTCTTTTTCATGGGTTAATCATGTTTCAAAGATATTTTTATGTATTTAGTTAATTTTCTATGGTTAATCAAGTCATGAAATGATTTTTTTTTGTGAGTTTTACAATGATTTATAACTCCAAGTTATTTATCTATGATTCTTGGATCTTATATATGATATGGAGGCTCAGATAGAACTGGGTGAGCCTGTTATAGCTTATACGATGGGGTGTCTTAGATAGATCAAGGTGATCGCATTATATCTTCTATGATAGGGTGTCTCAGATAGCATCGGGTGATCCCATTATATCCTATATGATGGGGTGGCCCAGATAGTATTGGGTGAGTCCATTATAGATTAAACAAAGGGTGAAACTA
This sequence comes from Viscum album, assembly GCA_963277665.1. Classification (NCBI taxonomy): domain Eukaryota; kingdom Viridiplantae; phylum Streptophyta; class Magnoliopsida; order Santalales; family Viscaceae; genus Viscum; species Viscum album. Next base: position 162,302,445 of record OY728165.1, on the reverse strand, counting down.
TATAATGATCCAATTCTTTTAGTAATGTACCTTATATTGAGTGGTGATAAAGTGGGTGTTACTTGGGGGTTTCTCCTATGGATTTAAATGGGATCCATTTATTTTTTACATTAGTTTAACAAGGGTTATAAAGAAAAAATTTCCAAGATACAAATACGTTCTTTGGTGCTTATTATGGGTTTATAATTTTTCTTATGATCAAGATTATTGTTACATGACTCGTGATTATTAGTTCTGAGGACTCTTTAATTTTCCATGTTATTATATATTTTTATTAAATAATTGATGGGAATTAGTTATTTTATGATTTTCTCATGTACTATAATTATGTCATTATGACCTTATGCACTTCTTATGAACACTAATGATATTCAATTTTTAATGATTATGTTTACCCTTACTGATTATTTGAGATCACACTTCTTATGTTTCATTTTCCATGATCTTATAAATAATGAGGTTGAATGAATTATATCTAGAAGGTATTATATATGGATGATTCTGAAAAATTAATGTGAAATAAAAACATCTAGTTTATGTGGGAGAAGTTATCATTTAGTGACATGGGCATTGTCAATGTAAGAGTTTTTCCTAATTCTTTAAAACTCTTAAACTAAAATCTCCTTGATAATATAAGTGATATTATTTTCCCTTTTGAGGTTGTAAGTTTTGGATGGGAAAAAATTGGTGCAAAATTATTGGTATCAAATCCAGAAATGTAATGTTTATAATTTTAGCAGTAGATCAAGGAGTGCGGGTCTGAGGATGTTATATTTAACATCATCATTTTTACCATGGTAACTAGTTTTTACCTAAGTAAATAATTTTTTATGCCAAAAATAAAATGGGACTTATAACATAATATAGACCTACTAATTAAAAATATTTACAAAAAAATTAGATAAAAATTACATGGATTTCATAGTAATCTAGAACCTAATTTTACCAAAATAAAATTTTATTAAAAGAAAAATAAAAAAGTGTTTCTTTTATTGGAAAACATTACTTAATTTCATAAAGTGTTAAACATATTTTATATAAATTAATAATGGTATTAAAAATTGTATATTTTTACTCCAAAATTTATATTTATGAAATTAAAAGGTTTTATAATCTTATGGGTCTTGATTATATAATTATAAATTCATAAATGTTACAGTTTTAGTAAAAACATTATTTTCCACTATTTACCTAAAAATAGCTATTTCAAAAAAATTACCAAAAATTAATCTTTAGCCAATATTGAAATGATGATTCTAAAAATAATTTTTATTTTATCAAACTAATATTCTAAAATTTTTAATTTAAGTTTTAAATGGAAACATAAAAATATAATGAAAATTATTTTAATAGTAAAATAGCATTAACTATTCATATTCTTATTTCATATCAAAAACTAAAAAAAATTGGAATTAATATATTATTCATATAAAAGATATATTTTATTCATAACATATTTAATTTATTAAAAAATTAAAACCCAATTTTTAGAAATGTATCATTTTAAATTGAAAATTATTCTTATTAGTTATTTATCTATACTAATTTAATTTTTTAATTCCATAGAAATGATAATGAGATTTATTTATTTATTTATATATATACCATAAATTGGTTATAACTATTTTTACTCTCTAATTCTATGGATGCATCATAAAAGTTATTTGATTCTATGTGGTTTATTTTGTCTTATGTTTCATGTGAAGTAAGCTATTGAACACATTAGGTTTTAAAATAAAATAAAATTTTATATATTGAGAAGTTATAATCACAATACCCTAAAATTTAACACATTTGGTTCAATTCTAGATCTATAAAAAAATTAACCTATTTTTATATTCGACATACCCAAAAACTATTAAAATAAAACTATGCGAAAAAATTCCCATCCTATAATCTAGTATATAAAAGTAAACAGTTGCCTATATGATGTGATTAACTTAAAAAACAAATATAAAATTCATATATACAACAAGCCTCATATATAAATAATTAGAAAATCCCTTGTTCAGTTTATAAATATTATAAATAATAAATAATAAATAAATTATCCTTTATCCTTTCTCATAATAGTATCATGTTGAATCCTTGTACTCTATAACAATTCTCATCCTAGGAAATAAATCTAAATTTAAGATAATACCTAAACCTATAATAAAACATTATTTTCTACATCTATACATTGGAACACATGTCATGTATATAAGTAAGGGTAAATTTAATGAACCATTGGGATTTATCATCTTACATCAACTCATTGAGGGTTTTTGATCAAGTCGATGCATGTAAAAGTATATGGTGGGTGTCACTCAACCTACCTAAAATGTGCATTCACATGAAATTTTATCAAAACTATGTGACATTGAGATAAATAAGACAAACTCACACTAAAGAATCATATCAATACTAAACATCTAAACCAATCATCACCAACACATAGCTGAAGACACATATGTTGAGTGAATCATTGCTACTTTATTCATGTTTTTATAATTACTTATTACCTCGCACTTTTTTTATAAGTTTTTTAAGTCCCTATCATTGTGCTTTAATGATTTATCATTTCTTATTATTCCTTGTTTTTGTGGAATATATATTTTGTGATTTATCACATTTTATGTTGAAGAATTTGGTTAAATATATAATATTATGTATGATGAAGAATACTAAAATATATATAATGCATGTTAAAAAGGCTATTTTTCTATACTAGAAATACACTTAAGTTTATAATATTACATATATTCTTGAAGTTAATCAAAAATCTCATATATTGAAATGCTACAAAAGAAGGGATGTTACATATCATCAAAATATAAGAATTATATTACATATCTTATGAGAATATATTATGTATGAAAAGGAAAATTCATTTCTTGGGTGAATATATCACACAATTATATTTTTACATAGGGTAATATTTTACACATTAGAGGATATAACTCTTATGTTCTAAAAAATTGGAATTGTGGTTATGTAAAGAAACTTATACATCAAATATAATGAAGAAACCCATATGTCACCTTATAAAGAACATACATTGTACATATGAAAATTAAAATATATTGCTTTGACACATTATAGTGATGGTGATTCAAAAAAAATTCCTTTAGAAGTTATAGAATTTGGAAAAGTTTTATAAGACTTCAAAGTTATTAAATTTATATATGTTTCCTTTATCATTTGATAAAAACTTATATTCATGATCATGGTGAAGTATGTAACATTATAGTGAGACATAGAGTAATTTCAATTATTTTATTTATTTAGAGATTATAACAGCATGGAAGAAAATTCACGCCATTAATAAAATTTAGTTAGAAAATCCCGATAGATCAAGAGATGATGAAAAAAATTCAATACATTTCACCCATTGTTTGGTGAATTTGAAAGATGTGATATAAGGAGATGTTGAGAATCACACAATGGTATAGATTTTATTGGGTTTATAATGACATTTTCCAAAATTTGGGAACACAAAATGGGTGTTTAGAAGGTATTTATGAATTGCATGTGTTAATTCGACAATAAGAAGGGATAAATTATATTGTGAAGAAGAATAACATATCATGAAGACCAAGAAGTTTGAGAAGTTAATTATGAACAGTAGTTATTAAAATTAAAATGTTCGAATTTTTAAAATAAAGTTATTTTATAGGATTTTATGGATTATTTAAATAAATAATGTCAGTTGACTTTGAAGAATTTGATTAAGATTCAAAATATTGAAATTGTGTAGTTTATTTTAAATCTACATGACTGTTATTAAAAATTGTATTTGAAGGGGGGGAAATAATTGTTATACTATTATAATTGGTAAAATTTTCAAATCATTTGAGTCTATTTATTTTTAATTTTCTTTAACATTAAAAATATGGAAATATTTGTTCTTTGTATAATATATATGTGACTTTTGGAAGGAAGGATAAGAGTTACAATATACATACAGAAAGTGATATAAAGTTAAAAGGTGATACACCCACTAAAATATGATACCTAAGAGAATTAAAATATTTTATACATTTAATATTCTGTTAGTGTTGTTATCACTCAACTGAAAGAAAGATAAGGGAGAAAATAAAAGGGATAAAGAAGAAATTTATTATGCTAACATGATGATTAATTTATTTTATTGTTGTGTTAATCAGAGATCAAACTAAAATTAAGGATATTTTTAAAACTACTAAATCTTAAATGCTTATTTTCTATAAAAATATTTATCTATTAAAATTTTCTATAGTTTCAACTGTATATTATTTTTTTACAATTTTTATATCTCATTTACTTATTTTAGAAGTGTTATATACTTAAACTCAATTATAGGTGAAGTTTCAACTGGTTTTAGTAACATGTGGAGTGAAGTGTCAAAAACATATACTTAATTATGAGTTTCAAGTTACAAGGTTCTAAATACTTGATAAAATCCTTGTAATAAGTGTCAACTACATACTCAGTTGTGAGATCCCAGTGAAATGGATCTAAATAAAATTACTGAGCCTAAATTGGTTATTGGTGGAGTGGACTAGAATATATTCATTGTTTCCTTGAACCACTATAAAAATATTTTGTGACATTATCTTTACATTATTTTATTTCAAATAAATAATATAATTAAAAGACAATAACATACCTAAAAACATAAAAGTTTAGTTTAAATTAGTAAAATTATTTAAAAGACTCCATTAATTCCCTATTGATCCTTTTTTTTCACTAATATCAAACTAGATGTTTTATAAGAGAATTTATATTTAAGGATGATATATCTTTTCTAATAATAACACTTTGTATCATAACATACTTTTCAAATAGATTACTTTCTTCCATAACAATCTATAAAGAAAAATACTCAAATAGATAATGACTAATTGTTGACTTAAGAGAAAGTAATTGATTATTAGATATCCTTATTTTAATTATGGTAATTATGGTTTTTGAAAATATATAATTATTATATATTTAAATAATAATGGATTGAAACTCCATATAACAGTGGTGAAACCTTATAAGATTACTACTGGTGAACCTGAATTATGAAGTGATCTACAAGAAGCTAGTTATGATTTAAATTCAAAGGCTATGAATTCTATCACATGTGGATTTGAACCATATGATTTTGATATAGTTTCTTAATGTGATATTTCCTATGATGTGTTGGAGAGTATTTTTGTTTCCTATTAAGTAACTGAAAATGTTGTAAAATTAAGGTACAATAATATAAAATATAAATTTTAAACTTTTAGAATTTTTGATAGAGAAATTATTACTAAAATAAATATTAAATCACTGATATAGAGTATGATTTTACTAATTTGTGAACTATTGTTCTGTAATCGTATAAATTTTTAAAAATGTTAATGTTCTACCATCAAAATGGAGTCAAATATCTACTAGCATCAGATAGTATACACCATTTAATGATATAAAAATGAATAATTTTATTATAATGTAGATGATATATGAATATGAGATGTAAAAATGATATTATGATCAAAATTTAGTAAAAAAATAAAATTTTCCACTTAAGGTTATATATTTTGAATCATATGATGAAGAATCTACTAGTTCATATTCCAATAATGAAATCACAGAAATTAAAATAATATTAAACAATTTTTACAAGAATATAAATTGTATCTTTAAAAATAATGATGTAAATTTAAAGGAAGTGGGTTTTTTAATAAAAGAAAATGGTACATCTTATACATGTCTACACTCAGCTCAAATATAAAAGCAAATATATAAAATCATATTATAAATGGAACGGAAATAAATATATAAAGGCTACATGGAGTGATTCTAAAAATTCAAGTGATGAATCTCATTTTAACTCTATAGTTGAGCATTTGAATAAAAAATAAATCTATATCTTATAGATTAGATTGCAGAGATACAATCATCTTTCTCACTTAATTATTAATATGAAAATTATTCTTTTTATGAGATTAATGACTAAGGTTTCATTATTAGATAAAAATATGATACTTTAATGAAAATAATTAATATCTAAAAGTACTTATGAATCATTTCTTCTTGAAAAATATTATTGGTCTAAATAGATTTTATAATTAAAGTCTGAACTTGATAAAGTTTTATCTTATCATTACCTGTGTGATAGTATAATTTAATATTTATAAACTAAGGTTGATTATTTTAAATTTGTTACTATTGTTTTTACTAAAAGATATGATTATATTAACCAAGTCCATAGAGATTTCTAATCAAATAATGGTAAACATTGAATTGGAATAAATAAAGAAAATATAAAGATTTATATGAATTATTTTTTACCTAGTTCAAATAGTAAAATCATGTTTATTGTTACTTGTTTTTATTTTGGTATTTCTAGAGATTATACTATTGATTTCATTAAAATTACTCAATTTTTTGTTATTAATAATTCATACATTTCTAAATATTTATATAAATTAAAGAATATAATTTATACAATAATTAAATAATTTTGGTTATCTAAATATTTTATTTCTTACACCATTAGTCCTGAAAGAATATGGGTAGAAAACATAATTTTGATTAATATTTTGTAAGAAATGATTCACTAGAACAATAGTGTTAAGTGATATAAGGATGATGGATGATCAAAATATGTGAATGAATAATTATTAAACAATTATTCCTTATTAAATTTATATAGGACATGTAGATAATGTTAATGTATGGATCGTGGAAGTATTATTAAATGGATTTCACTAGACTTTTTTTTACATATGCATGGGAATTATTTATTTATAGTTATAATGGTTTCTTTATGTATAATAACTATTTTATAAAGGGGGTATACTTTTATATTCTTTTTCTCCTACATTTTTTTATTAGTATTATTATTTAATCCCTAAAATGATTACTGTAATTATTTTATTAACTTTTAGATAGTATACATACCCTTTATAGTTATATTTATGGGAATGATCTTATTTTTATGTTGATATTTTGATTATAAGAATTATATTACTACCTTGTTATTTAGTTTGCTAATATGCAGTACCGCTACTTTATTATTTCATGTACTTAATAGATTTTTTGAATTATTATATTATTTTTTGGTCATGTATTATATATTAAAGTCTATTTTAGTATAATTATCATGTACTATAACTATTTACACTTAATTATTTGAATATTTTTAACTTGCTTCATGGATCCCTATAGTTAGTTGACCTATATAATAGGATTAAACATTGATGAATATTCATTGTCCTATATTTTCAACAATGGTATATTTCACTATTATATTATTTTTTAAAGAGTAGGAATCTTGAATAATGGGGGAGATTTTAAAGATCTATCATTCACTTATTATTTTAGGAATATTTATTCTTTAAAACTATTTGAATTTATACTTGAGCATATTATGTATTTATATTTTAGTTATTTATTATAATTTAAAGCATGTTTTTTTTATCTTTTAGTTATTATGTTTTACAATGAAATCATGCTAGATATTTTTATTTGCTATTATTTGTTGGAAGCATGTTTTGTTTATATTTTTATAGTTTTCTCATGACAATTGATATCAAAATACGGATAACTCTATTTTCGTTGAAGAATATTTATTCTTAATTATTTAGTAATAATAGTTTTATTCATGATTATCTATTATTTATTGGATGGGGAGAATATATTTTTTGTCCCTTCTATTTTTATTCTTTTAAGTAATAATTTTTTGCATATATTATGTTATCTGTTTTTAGTTAATTTACACTTCATTATCTTGTCCCCTTTTATCCATATAAAAAGGGTGATATTTTGTTTGATGTGTTTGAGTTTTATAATTTTCAAAAAGGAATATAATTTTGATTGGATCCATTCCACTTTATTTAGGTATTTATAATTATTTATTCACTAGTAATTATTTATTTATTATTAATCTCTGTCAATCTTCTTTATTGATTTATCATTGATTATTATTTACTATTATTTTGGAATTTATATTTAGTTATTTCTCTCATTTTATATTGAAGTACACAATATTACTCATGATGAAGTATACTAGAAATTATATAACATATACTAAAGAAGATATTATAGTATACTAAAAATATTCCTAAGTACAAAATATTACACATTCATATAGAGTTAGTCAAATATCATACATATCCAAAAACAAAAAAGGATGGGAAGTTATGTATCATCGAAAGTGGAGAATTATATTACATATATTCGAAAAACATATTATATATAAAAAGTACAATATATTATATAAGAGAATATATTATTCATTGAGATTTTATAAAAGCGAAATATCTTATCAATTACCAAAGATGAATCTTAGGTTCAAAAAATTTGTAATTGTGAAAATTTATAGAAAATTATGCATCATAAAGAATGAATAAAAACTTACATTGCCTAAATAAAACCTTATGTTCAGTGTATGAAATTTAAAAAAGACTACATTAACACATTTCAATGATAATGACTCATAATTTAATCATTTAAAAGTTATTTAATTTTATAAATTGTCTGAAGAGTGGAAGAAGATTAATTATAATCATGTTTTCTATATTATTTCAGTCATGATTGTGGTTAATTATGTCCCAACATAGTGATACTTAAATGCATTTTTGTGATTTTGTAAATTTAGATATTCCCACAAAATGGAAGAAAGGTCGTGTTTTGAATTACATTTAGTTATTATATTGTGATAAATTTATGGATGATAAACTAGAATGAAACATTTTTTATTTATTATTTTTATATCGATGGTGGATTTGGAATAGAGAGATGGTGAGCACTACACCATGGTAAAGACCATGTTGGGAGTATAATATCCTTATATAAAATGAGGAGACCAAAAATTTTAATTTATAAGGAAGTTATAAATTACATGATTTCACATCACAATAAGTCTAGATTGATTATTTCATGTAGAATATTGACACACCATAAAGACCTAATAGACAGTGAAGTTAATAATGAATTATACTTATTCAAATTAAAAAATATTAATTTTTTGAAGCAATAATTTTTACAAGATTTCAGGGATTATTCAAATACCTAATTTTAGATGACTTAGAATAATTAAATGAGATTTCTCATTGCTGAAATTGTAGAGTTTATTATGAAGTTTCATAACTATTATTAAAATTAATATCCAAGGGTAATAATTTCATGACTTCTATTATTATATATAAAATTTTGAAATTATTTGACTATATTTATTGTTAATTATCATAGAGAGATTACAGTACAATGGTTATGATTTTTATTATATATACACTTTCTAATAAGATTGAGGAGAGTAATAATATTTACATTAAAAGTTTTAAAAAGTTACTAAGTGATACACATGTTAAAATTTATGATGAAAATAGAATTAAAATATTATTTGTGTTCATTATGATCATATTTTTTATTACTCGGCTGGATGAAAGATAATGAAGAAAATAATAAGGGGAAAGAAGGAATTTGTTGTGCTAACTTAAAAATTATTTTATTTTTTTGTAATGTTCATTAAATATCAAATTAAAGTAAAGGATATATTCAAAACTACTGAATCTTATAGTGTTTCAATATTGAGTAATATTCATCTACTATTAGTTACTCGAGTTTCAACTATGCACCGAAGTTTTTTACCATTGCTATTTATCATTTACTTACATTCTAAGTGTCATATTCATGTACATAGTTGGGAGTTATTTGTAAACTACTTGTACTCAATTGAGGGTTTAAGTGTCAACTACTTGTAAATAGTTATGTGGTCCATGATAAAATTATCTGAAGGACCAACAAAATCCTTCTATTATATTTCAACTAATTTACCCAATTGTGAAATCCTTGTTAAAAAGATCTGGATAGAATCACAAAACCTTCTTTGGGTGTTGGTGGAGTAAACTAGAGGATGGTCATTGTTTCATCAAACCACTATAAAAATATTGTGTGTTACACTCTTTAATTTCTTTTATTTTTTTGTATAATATATTTAAAATAGAATTATAAAATAAAAACTTTAAGGGGAAGTGAGAATTTGTGAAATTATTTAAAGATCTCAATTCACCTCCTCTTGAATAATTACCTATTACTAAAATAGGATAACAATTTATTCCCTCTTATACCAATAAGTTATGTTATAGAAACTCTTATCACATTAGTAGAATCACTAAAAGGTATCATATCATATCTATAATTACTCACCCAAAAGAATCATATTTGACATATTAGGCATCTCAATACCCATAAAATATAAAAAACATGAAATATCATTGAAAATAAGGATGGTATTAATAAATATAGAGAAAAAATAGAATTGTATCCAACCATAAGTATTCATCATAAAAAAATAATGAAAAAAATAATGGTAGTCAAAGTGGTCCTATAAATTGATAAATATCAACATAAAAACAATACCATTATAAAAAAAATAGGAAAATAAAGACAGGCCCCAACCACACCATATACCATAGACCATCTATCATGACATGCCCAATTTTACATAACCTATCATTTCTATAACTATAAGTTAGACTGTATATATTTCACCTTGGGTTTTATCCCATCTATCACAGGTCATCCAAAGGGGTGGTTCTTAATACAAGATCATATATAACTATGGTTTAACACTAATCCCTTAGATAAAAAACATTATATCAACATTCCTATCATCTTATGCATCATAGACATGACCTTAACAAGATTAAGATTAATGAAAGACAAACCTCCTCTATTTTGGGTACATGAACTTCGATAAGTTGAGTAATTTCTCACTCCTAGATCCAAATACAGTGATTCATTATATCTAGTCACCTACCTGGAAGAAAACCCCAATGAATGGAACCAACATCAGATGGGTATATCACCATTTTTAGTGCAAAAAACCTTGTAAAAAATAAATCATGATACACTCAATAAAAATTATGACCCTTAAGGTAGTATCTAGCATCGCATCCTCTTCTATGTCATATATTGATCATTGAGGTCATCCTAAATTTCATATCCATTTCTGAGTTCCATATCTATACCAATCCATTCTTAATAGGATGTGTTATTAGTCACTTTATATATTATTGGAAAAATCCAAGCACCATAATTAGGGTACTCTCTATACTCATATCACATGATCTAGGTCCCTTCCACGGATCATCATAAAATTTGGATTATCTCCCATGATGTTGATCCTTATCATGGGTAATCACAATAATAGGACTACCCGCATGAACTTAGGTATGTATGTTAAAAAAACTATAAGATGTGAAAATCATTATATAAAAAACACTAGCCACGTGGTAATTGGTGAACTCCCATGACATCATTAAGATATTCCAAGGGTCCTCAAACCACTAATGAGTCGTCCCATGATAAAATCAAACCCTTTTGTGATCTATCCTAAAGTATCATACAAATATTATGACTCAAATACAAGATATTTGAAAACAAAGGTGTATTATACTCAATCTCAGTCCCAAAATGTTACCTCCCAATATTTTTAACGAAATTTAGACTACAAGGGACTTCATAGATATCGTATCCCATCCTACTCAATCCATTCACATAAGTAAATATTTACATAAAAATATACATCATCATACAGTATGAAAAAACATTCAGGGAATCTATCAACTAATGGATCTTAACAAGAACAGAGTCTTCAAAAATTTGGAATAACCCCCTATAAGGTCAATCTAACTAAACCTATTATCAAAACCCAATTTATTTTTATTTACTTTAAAAAATTATCTAACAATAATTTTATAAACCATTAAAATTTAAACTCAGGAAATATTTACACATCCAAGTCCCTTATCACAAATTCATAAATACCCCATTTGTAAATTTCTTAATTTACCCTATAAAAATTTTACTTCAAAATCAATCATTTAAATCCCTCGTTTTCAGTTTTAACACTCATTTCAAATAATTATAATTTAAAAAATAATTTAAATGTTTATCCCATTTAATTTTGTAAAACCAATCCCAAAAATCACTCATACTACAATTTGATCTATAATATGGTTCATAGACACTTGTTCAATCAAGGCACCACTAAACAAATCATTTAACGGGCTACAAAATACTTTGGTGACTATTAGTATGACATAAGTCTGTCACATTTATGAAGTTATATCATGTCAAGAAATGATTTTATATATATTAATAACAACATATATGAAAAAAATAACTAGCAAGAATGAAAACATAAACCAAGTGGAAAAATACTCAGTTAGTAAAGACAACTTATCATCATCGACACTAAAAAGTACCAATATAATTAAAATATTCTAGACTCCATATGTTTTTTTTTAAATTAAAATCACATAATTGATATAAATTATATAATACCCTATGATTATCATTTAAATGTCAAAAAACAAAAGAATATTAGTAAATAAGACACATGATATACATTATCCCCTCCAACAAGAAAAATTATTAACTTATATATCTTTGTTTATTATCATTTTAATATTAATTTAATGATATTGATGAGAAATATAATTGTTATAGATAAATTTTCTAAAATGGTGAGTGATGATGTGAATTCATCATTCTTGGTGCCCACTATACACTGTAAGAAAATTCCTTATAGATATGACCTGATTCCACCATGCTTTGGTGGAATCACAATTCAAAACCGAAAATACGGTCACACCAAAATTGGGGGAAAATTATGAAACAAGAAAGGGGTGAGGTGGAAGATATATAATCTCAAATAAATAAATAAAAACAACCCACCAATCTTCCATACCAATAGATAAAGAAGGAAAGATAAATGAAGTGTGGTGTGGCCTCCCCTTCCGTATAGGAAATGTAACACCCCAAGTTTTTATAAAAAAATTATTAAATTAAACTTATTTTAAGACTTGAGTTTAATGAAATAAATATTCTATATTTTATTATAAGATATTATAATTTAATATTTTTCTGCATTAAAAATTTTCTTAGCTTTCATTACAAGCAACACAGAATTTTAACAAAACCTGGATGTATTATTAATTTATTTAAACATGATTGTTAATACCTAGTCATCGAACCTAATGATATGAATATTAATAACTATTTTTTAAATATAGTGAACAATTTTTTTTATTGATAAAATATACTGATAATAAAAAAACATGATTTTTTGTAAAGTATTTATATGTTTCGAAAGTACTATTTTCTCAAAAAAAATTGTTTCTTTTTGTGACCATTATTAAAATTAATTTTTGAAAATTTTTCAAGATGAATTTGATAAAATAATATTAATTTTATAATTCATAATGTTAATATTATCTTAGGTTTAACTTTCTATATTTTTTTAAAATGTTTCATTTTTTGTTGAATAGTGAGAAATACTGAATTTGAATTAAATTGTCTTTTTGACTAAATTAATTAAAAATTTAAATTATATTTTATTTTGGTTTAAAAGTATAATTAGTTCAATTATACATATATTAATCTTATTTAGTTAATTATAATCAATTTAATTTTGAAATTTTTTATAAAACATAGTAAAATTTTGACCATTTTCACTTTAAAACCTTGTTATCCCATTGCACCTAGAGGATTAATTATAAATTAAATTCTAACAATTATGTGAATGGAATTTTTAAAAATGTATTCCATATTTTAAATTTTATAATTTATATTATATAATATGTTTAACTAAATTTTTAACTATATTTATTAGTGAAAATAATTAAAAGTAATTAACATGATTATGGTTAAAAAAGGTTTTGTGCATTAAATGTGCTTATATTAAAACAAATTCACAAAAACATGGGATTTTTATTTATTATATTGGATTTAATATATATAATTAGTAGGTATATATTATTTAATAAATTTTATATTAATATTATCCTTAAATGATAAATTATATAGGTAAATAAAAAAGATACAAGTTACCTTGTTAAAAACTATATGAATAAAATTGAGTAAACTTAAGGACTAAGGAATAAATTTATTTAAAAACTTGTTTATTTTTAGTTATGGAGTTTTTTAAATACGAAATCATACCTCCACTCCATTATTATTAAATTTTATAGTTACATGAGGTAATGTGGACCTCTTAATAGTAAATACTTTTGGGTATTTACAACAATGTCACTCCTCTATTATAAAAGTGCATTCACTCTCCCCCTTATTCACACCTATCAAGCCATTTTTTATCAAAAAATATCTGACCAAATAAATTTAAAAATTACATAAACTCATCATATAATCCTAATTTTAGACAAAAATATAACCAAGAATTTCATTAGTGCAAACCTCAGGAGGATACCTGAAGAAGACGTAACATTCATCAACGAGCGCTTTCATTTTATTTCTTCCTCAATACCCTTAAATTATTATTATAACATGATTATATAATAAAATAATTATATTTTATATAATGAGTTGTTTTTATGTTATTTTTATTATATTAAGTCACACACACATCCATCAAATGGGTAACAAAAATCATCGTTTGTGTATAAGGTGGACTACCGCCTTGTGAACCGATGTCGTTTGTCATTTCATTACCATATTTAAAGGTATATAATAATTATTTATTTATAATTTATATTATATATATATATATTATATTTTAATTTTTATTATGCTTATAAAATTTTTATATCACACATACCTTTATGCTTTATATTTTTGTGATAATATGGTAATGTAGTCCTTGTATATGGTGGATTGTCACCTTGTGAAGAAATGTGACTCATTCACACATTACATGGAATGTATTAAGGAGAATTTTAATAAAAAATGATATATATTACATTACCCTGATTCTATAATGATAATATATACCATTTAATTTTCTTTCTTTTAATCTAACAATAAAATGAATAAAATGACATTCATGTGTATGTAAGACATATTGTCTCCATGAATAGTGAAATTCATAACCTACCAATAAATGTAATGGAATACTATAAATAAATATATACTAAATATATATTATATTTATATCATGTTTTACATTCAATATATGATTAAACCAATATTAGAGTAATAGTAACAAAAATAACTAGTCAAAACATATAAGAAAAATAAAGTGGTTATTACCCAAAATATAACATTAACGTAGAATTGTTATTAAAATTTTATTGAAAGGTCATAAGAAAATAATATATTTTCTGATATGTTTTAATATGGGTTTTTTATAGATTTATAATAAACTTATATTTATTATAAAATAGGTTTTAATGAGTACGAGAGAAGTTGGGACTTAAGTTAAGGGATTTTCATCCCACTTTTTTTTCTGTGAGACACTTGTCATGTTCACTATATGTTTATTCTATTTGGTTTATATACTTTAAATAAATTTATATTGTTATTTTTATACTTAAAATTATTTTAATTTACACATCCATTTTATGATCTCTCCTTCATGTGCTTTACAGTTCAAAATTTAACATTTTAGTTAGGGATTTTTGTCTCAAATTACCTTCTTTGCGACATACATTATGTTATGAACTTATATTATTTCACATGGTGTACATAAATACCCTTTAACATGTAATATCATTCATTGAACCATAATTATGATATTTTAACTTTCATTTTATTTTATTCAATCATGGGTATTATGATTCACTGTCACTACAGTGATAAATATTTTATTTTACAATCTCATAATTTATTAGGATTGTTTATGATTAAGTCTACAATGTTAAAATATAATGATATAACTCTCAATAATTATAATTAATTTTAATTATATCTGGTTAATGATTATATATTCACATAATTTTACCATTTTTTCACTCTTTTTTACTTAAATAATTAATAAAATGTTTTTAATAAAATGTAACTTTATTTCTCTCTTCAGTTAGAAATCAATTTTATTCCAAAACTACGTTTTATAAATATGTTTTCAAAAAAAAATTTAAATGGAATTTTAATCTCATTTTCAAGGAAAATTATTTTTAAACCTTTTATGTTTTTAAAAAAAATTAAAATTATTTTTTATCTTCCCTTATAATTTTCAAGGTTTATTTTCAAAGAAAAGGATTTCAAAAATATTTTATGTTTAAAAAGTTTTTTAAATGATTTTAAAAGATTAATTTATAATTTTTCAATATTATTTTCAAATAAAAAAAATTAAAACATGATTTAATTTTTAAAAAATATTTTGAAAAGTGGAAAGCATATTTTTATCGATAATTTTTTTAAATTGTTTTTGAAATTTATTTTTCATTTTTGATGAAATTTGTTGATGTTACTTTTACCTTATTGGGGATGTGATTCAAGGATACCATTCATATTCTTTCTATACATAATTTATGATTATAATGGCATGATATTTTTAAATCGTGTTTATCTTCCATGGGTTATACCATGATAAAATTATTATGAAACATGATTCTTTTTATAGGTTATGATATAATAAAAAGATTATGAAACATGCCTCTTTTCCATAGGTTATGGTATGATTTAATTTTTTGGATACCCATTACATTTCATGATTTATGATATTATAAATTTTTATAATCTTATGGCACACATAAATATGGATTTCATTATGTGACAGGTGGAGCCTATATCTCCCTCCAATGCGTTGGGTAAATATTTCTATATCATTAGATAAAAATGGTAAAGGATTCAACGGGCTTGATCCACTATGGGAAACAGGTGTGTCCTATTTCACTATGGGAAGAGAGTGTGTCATGATACACTATATTGATTGTGTTGATAGTTAAACTTGACACATGAAATTGTTTTTTTTTTCTATATTTATGATGGTTTTACACGTTTAAGACATGAACTTATGGTCCATGATTGATTTATGATGATTTATCAACCTTATGGGCCATTTTTTCAATATTGATAAGGTTTTATGATATAACTCAGGTTTATAATATATGAAAGGTTGGGTATGAACTTTTTATGTTATTTTCATGATCACATGCCCTTATTATCATATCATTATTTCATATTATCATAGATTGATATATGTTATGTTTACCCTTAATGATCATCTAATCTCACCCTTTCTTATATTTCCTTTCCCAAGGTTATGAAGAATGGTTTTATATAAGTTATGTCTATGAAGATTAAAAAATTGGAGATATTTGTGGGAAACATTAATGATCTTTCAGCAGATTATAATATTGTGTTTCAATTTTCCAAAGGCACTAAATTATTATGTTCTTCAGGAATGTGTTTGTGTAATTTAATGAATATTCATCTAAAAAGATGTAATATACATGTATGTGAATCATGTTTTGCTATAATATATATCAAAGAGAATATTTATTTAACATTTGGAAACTAGGATGAGAAACATTTAGTGGTATCCATAGGGATATTTTGAAGGATATGTATAGGGATGTCTCTAAGGATAAGTCTAAGGTTGAGTAAAAGTTTAAAAAATGTCATGGAATTATAGTGAAGGGCAGAGCAAGTGGATTCCTAGAAATGTATCCATGTATAGATATTAAATGTGGATGTGTTTCAGGCACACATTTACCTAGGTGTAATAACCTTGAAAACCCTGTATTGAACTATACTTTACCGGGAACTGGTGTACGAAAATAGACCTTGTTGCGCACTTGGTTTGACACTCTCAGGGGATATGCTTGGAAAATTCACAAAATCTTTATAAACGATCATGAATGATTTAAATAGATGATGAATATGAATAACCTAGGATAAACATATAGTGTAATATATTAAATAACAAGGTTTAAAGATTTAGACATCCTAAAAGTGATCTTCAATAATTATGTAGTTTCTAGCTATGATTTGTGATGATCACACAATTTTTTTGGTTTTAGTCAATGGATAGAACCCAAAATAACCTTTTTAATGCTGAATACAATGAAAAATGAAATGATTGACCTCTGAAGAAACCAAAAAATATGGGATCTACAATTAAAAATCTTATTGAAATTCTCAAAGAGCTTTCTCAAGATATGAATCATGTTGATCTTCAAAATGAGAAAAAGAGGAAATAATGTTATGTTGAGTCCTTTATGAGGTAACTATGAAATTCATTTAGTGTTTCCAATGATCCTATAACTTCTAAGGAATAGATCATTACAACTAAAAAACATATTTTCCATTCATCGGTATTCAAATAATGAATAATTCATTTTGGATATTTATCATTTAGAAAGTTTAGTGGATCAATGGTAGAATATTATTAAGAACATGATAGATTAAGAAGAAATCTAATCTATGCAATGGGATGAGTTTAAGGGGATATCTTTTAGTAATTAATTCTCTCATATTCTATAGGCAAATATGGATAAGGAATTACTTGAGCTTAATAAAAATGATGATGAATCTATTGGTAAATATATAGATAGTTTTAAAGGCTTTAAAGGTATTATTCTGGTTTAATCATCATCCCAAAATTAAAATAGATCAATTATTTGGTATTCTGAAACTACGTATTCAAAAGGTTATGACTATAAGATACTTTAGTCACTATGAAGAAGTTTTTTTATGTGAATTAAATCTAGAAATGTAAATTATATATTCACACCATTCCTCTAATTTTGACATGAAAAAGGAATATATAGTCTTATAAAAACATAAATGGTGGATAGAAATTATAGGGTTATATATGCCAGAAATGTGGGAAGAGCATCAAGGTATTTTCTTGAATGGAATTGGGAGGTAATTTAAATATGTAAAGGTTGGTCATAATGTTTTTTTATTTTGAAATACAATTAATGGGCGAATTAATGCAACAGAGGAGAAGAGGATGTCAACTAATTCACCACCCACACTCCAATGTTTCAAGTGTAATGAGTTAGGAAATTATGAAGATCAATTCCCTCAATACAAGGGATAATATGGATGAGAATCCAAAAAAAACTCTAAGTACAAAGGAAAAAAGGGAAATCTTATCCAATCATAGTGGATTAAGTGAATCTTCATAATTAGGGATCACTTATCGTCCCCTATTTATTTGGGAACTTTATGTTTGATTTTGCATAAATAAGCCCTATGAAAATATTATTATTCCTCTTATAGTGAAATTTCATGTGATTATCTCCCTATACATGGATTTTGGATAAATAAAATCACATTTTATATTATATAGGTACAAGGATGAACCCAATCTTCCAATGAATTTTTTTTTGTATAATATAAGAGATTATTTAAGTAATTAAGGGTGAATCAAATTTTGGGAGCATAAATTTCTATTGGTATGATTAACTTAAGAGTTATGGATACCATCATGGGTTTATGAGTTTAAGGTTAATCATAAGTTCATAGTTTTTAACACCTTCTTTATAAGGTTTTATGTGATGGTATTTTATCATGATTAAGAATATTATAAGATACACTTATGGCATAGAAACACATTGGTATTATATATAGTGAAAATTTTATTTAAGGAGTAATTACTTTAAAACTTGTACAAATATGATTAAAGGATACTCTATTATATTTTCCTTTGGATTTCTAAGGTGGTTGGGATCAACACCTTCCCCAAGATGAGTTTTCTCACAATGATATCTTTTACTTGATCATTCAGATGGATCTTTATAAATGTTGTTGAACTCCTATGAACTGTAATAAAATTTTTGAATGAAAGCTATTAGGACCTAAGAAGCCTGATGAGATGGAAGAGAAGGTTAAATCATTTCAATAACATATAAGTACAACACAACGTTGACAAATATGTTATTATAATAATCATTTACATGGTCTAGAATTTTAATTTGATTAAAAGGTATTTCTATGAATTTCTCCACGAAATAATGGAGGGAAAATAAAGCCCTAGGTATATCGGTCCCATTAAATAACTTGATCATATCATGATTGTAGATTTTATTTTGGTGCTCCCACTAAACCTCTCTCAGGTTCATTGCTGAGGAAGTACATATCAGATCCATCACATCTACTGAACTTAGAGGTTACACCATCGAATCATGATATTTTATATGAGGAATAACTATTAGAGATTCGGGATCAAGTAAATAAGGTTCTACATAACAAGTCTACTCACTTAGTTAATGCTTTTAAGAAAAAAAATACCATCTTAAATAAGCTTTGTGGGAACATGAGGATGTAATTAGGTATAATTATTCTTAGTTTTTTATACCAAAGTGATGAATTTCACGGATGAAATTCATTTTAAGGAGGTAAAATGTAACACCGTAATTTTTTTTAAAAAAAATGGATTAAATTAAACTTCTTTGGTGAATTTAATTACATTAAAGACCAAGTTAAGTATGATTTATATGAAACACCAAGTTAATCTTATACTACACACAATACTGGCTTATACTACATTAAATGAAACACTGAATTTTAACAAAACCAGGATATAATATTAATTTTTCAAATTAAACTATTATAACCTAGCCATTAATCTTGTAGAAATGAATAGTAATAAATAATTTTTAAATATTATGTACAATTTTTTTATATAAATATAACATATTGATAAAAAAATACATAATTTTTTGTAAAGTCTTTACAAATTTTGAAATTATGATTTTCTCAAAAATGTGATTTTTTTGTTTATTTTTGTGAACATTAATAAGATTAATATTTTAATCTTTTATAAATTTGATTTGATAAAATAAGATTCATGATTTTTCTAAAATGCTTCATTTTTTAGGAATAGTGAAAAATACTTAATTTTAATTGAAATTTGTCTTTTCACCGAAATTATTTACAAAGTTAAATTATATATTTATTTTTTTAATGTATAATTAGTTTAATGATACATATATTAATCCAATTTAGGTCATTTGAGTCAATTTCATATAGAAATTTGATATAAAAACATTGTAAACTTTTGAACATTTTCGCTTTAAAAATCTACTTTCTCGTTTCTTCTGTGAGATTAATTTTAAATTAAATTCTTCCACTTATATAAAAAAAAATTGGAAAATTAGATTACATATTTGGAATAATAATAACTTATATTATCTAATATGTTTAAATTAATTTTTTACCATAATGATTAGTGAAAACGGTTAAAATTAATTAATGTGACTCAGGTTAAAATGAGGTTTTTCACATTAAATGTGTTTTTATTAAAACAAATTTTACACACACATAGTATTTTTAGTTATTAAATTGGATTTAATATATATAATTAGTAGGTATAAATTATATAATAAATCTATTTTTAAACTTATTCTTACTGGATAAATTACCTAGGTAAATAAAAAGATACAAGTTACCTTAGAAAAAACTATAAGAATAAAATTGGGTAAAATTAAAGACTAAGGAAGAAATTGATAAACAAAATATGTGAATATTTTGATTTTAGGAGTTTTTATCAACCAATTAATACCTAAACTCCATTATTATTCAATTTTTAAGGCACATGAGGTAAGGGAGACCTCCCAAGAGTGAATACTTCTGGTTGTTTACAAGAATGCAACTCCTCCATTATAAAAGAGAAATCACTCTTTCCCCTTCTTCACACATGTCAATCCATTTAGATCAAAAAATATCTACCTAAATTAATTTCAAACATCCATAACCTCATCTTATAATCCTTATTTTGGACATAAATCTAACCAAACAAGTCTTTAGTGCAAACCTAAGGAGAATACCAGAAAAATATGTAACATTCATCAATGATCATTTTCATTTTATTTCTTCCTCCACCCTTAAATTATTATTATAAAATTAATATATAATAACCTCATTATATTTAATATACTTATATGTTGTTATGTTAAGGTTATTAACTAAAACTTCACACACTTCCATCAAATGGGTTACAAAATCATTGTTCATGTATATGGTGGACTACTGCCTCACAAACTGATGTCATTCGTTTTTTCATTACCAAATTTCAAGGTTAGTCATAATGATTGATTTATAGTCTATATATGATATATATTATTTTATTATTCTTCTTTAATTATTATATCACACATACATTCATGGTTTCCTTTTTTTGGGAATATGATAACATCGTTCGTGTGTGCGGTGGACTACCGCATCGCTAAGTGATATGATTCGTTCAGGCTTTACATGGGATGTATTAAGGATGGGTTCAATAAAACTATGTTAATTATATTAAATTACCATGATTATATAATGATAATATGTACGATTTACTTTTCCTTTGATTAATTTGAAAATAAAATGAAAAAACATCATTCATGTGTATGTATTTCCTGCCATCTCCATGAACGGTGCATTTTATTTTTTAACCATTTCATAGTATGGATTACTATAAATAATTAAGTATTTATATATATATGGAATATATATGATTTTTATATCATGGTTTATATTCTTTAGATTATTAAACCATTATCTAAGTAATATTACAAAAAATAAAATGTGAAAACATATACGAAAAACAAAGCAGTTATTACCCGAAATATAACTTTGACATGGAATTTTTAATAAATGGGTAATAAAAGGTCATAAGAAAATAATATATGGTATGATATATGTTAATATGGTTCTTTAATATATTTATAATAAACTTATATTTATTATATAGTATTTTTGAACAAGTATGATAGAAGTTAAGACTTAATGTAATGGATTTCCCTCTCACTTTTATTTTTTTGTGATACAAATGCCATGTTCACCACATCTATATTTTATGTGGTATATATAATAACCATAAATGTATCTTATGATTTATTTAATTTAAATTATTGGTATTTACACATCCATTTTAGTATCTCTCTTCCATGTGTCTTATGGTTCAAAAGTTAACAAATTGTTAAGGGATTTTTTTCTCGATTTTCATTATTTGATATGTATTTCATGATATGCACCTATATTATTTCATGAGGTGTACATAAAAACCATTTTAAAAGTCATATAATCAATTTATCTATCCTCATGATATTTTAAGTTTCATTTTATTTTATTCTTTCATGGGTATTATGATTCAATGTTACCAAAGTGGTAAATATTTTATGTTAGAATCTCATCATTTATCGAGATTGTTCATGATTACGTATTAAATGTTAAAATATCATGATCTACCTATAAATAAGCCTCATGAATTTTTTTCTCATCTAGTTATTCATTATATTTTCAAGTAATGGTACTATTTTTCCACTCTTTTTTGACGACCTGGCCCAAGACGGGGCTTGAGCCAAAACTATCCCAAGCCCGTCTCCATAGGCCAGGGGTAACGACAAGCGTCAAAGGAATAACTAAAATGAAGCAGGCATTTGACTATGTAATATTACACACACATATCCAACTTAATTTAAAAGTTCATAGAGAAGGAAATAAAAAATTAAACTCTATAATAAATATCCTTGAAAAGCATGTACCTCTAAAAAGAACGATGTAGGAAAGTGTAAACTGAAAAGAAAATGAGAAAAACACACACCAATTAGACTAACTAGGTTAAATACCCTCAGAGGGTGTGAATTAGGGTATGATATATTACAACAAATACCCCTTCAAATCTTGTTTCATTGTTAAATATAACACTCTTCTCTCTCTTTCTAGTAGCTATGTATGAACAGAAATTAAAGCGTGAATAAGACAAAACAAATTTACTTAGTTCACCATCATTTGGCTACATACAAGGAGAATGAAATGACAATGTATTGATGTAATAAATCCATTAAAAGTGAAATGTTGTTTAAAATGATTGGATCAGACTCACTATCCCTCCAAGTTTACAAACAATCACAATATAAAAGCTCAAATCTATCTTAATTGAAGTATGATCATTACTTCTTTAGAAGATCCTCCTTTGATTTCTTACATCAATATAATCGACCCCTCATTTAGGGTATCATTATTTTCCACTTTTATCCACTTAATTAATACCCCTTTACTATAGAATAATTGGGAAACATAAATCGTGTGTGCAACCTTTGAGTGCCTTACACACAACTTTATCACTTTTCACACAACATTTTAATTTGTCTTGGAAAAAATTACAAGAAGCTTTTATGTTTTTTATGCAACCATTTTCTTATATGAAACTATATTCTTACATGTAACCCCCTTCATTAAAAATTCTTACATGATTCAGAACGTAGATTTAAGGGTTGAGGTACTGAAATGATGGGGGGGTTTGGCTTATTTAGAGTCATTTATAACCTTGCATGCAAGATTCTCTTCCACCGACTATCATGCGAGCAAACATTTACTTGATCACGGAAAACCGAATTTGACATCACATTGGGCACATAAGTCTCTTTCGTGTAAATTTATTTTTTGCTCACATTCACATATTATGCACACTTCTTTCCTTTTTCATATTTTAATATGGTGATACTAAAAAATTTATTGTGTAAAACTTTTCAAACCACATTTAATCTTGCATGAAAATTACATATCCAAAAACATCATTCTCCATTTTTGGGTTTTGGACCCCAAAAAATTGGAATACACTGGGAAAAAGTTCCAAATGTATACAATATTTTTGGACCACCTTCTGAGAATCCATTCCTTTTTCTTGGACCTTTTTCAACATAGCTTTTAAACAATGTCTTTGGAAATCCACAACTTATCATGGAAACCTTATTTTTTAACAAAAAGTCAAACTAAAAATTATTCAATGTTACCTTGAGGGATTTTTTCCCAAAATCACCCAACCAGAAATGTGTCCCAACCTAACAGAAAACTGGAAATGTAAAATAACTTAGAGATCATAGCTTCTAGATCCCATGTTATGACCACCATATGAGGTCCAAGAACCTTGTATCCATAATCTTCTATAAAGTCATGATCGACCAATCCGCCATCTACAAAATACACGACATGTGTTGGGAGAATCCCATGTATGGGTGAGTATATATATACTCAATAGAACATCCCAAAATGGTGAAGGGGGAGTAGTAATATATACAACTAAAGAGGAAATTAGTAGATAGAATAAGTTATAGTGAAAGAGTTCAACTCATCCCAATAAGAGAGTGAAAGTAAACTCATCCAAATACAAGGATCTTGACATATTGAGAAGATAAACTTCTTATAGAGTCTTCTCTAACTATAACAAGAGAGTAGACCCGTCCAACCATAAGAATCTATACATAGAAAGCACATGGCATACCCCACGCATTTTCACCTCTCCAGGAATTAGATTAACCAATACCCAAGGAGTGGGTACCGAATAAGTATATATATATATATATATATATCCTTTGTCAAACAAGCCAAAATGAGAGAGTAAGGGTATATCCATCTCATAACTCAGTCCAAGATAAACATTCACTGAGAGTTCCAAAGTAATTCCAACTATGATGCACAGCAACTCATGTTTCTTCCCTAAACACATAATTCTAAGGGACTCAATCATCGATCCTTGATACTATCTTCTTTGTGTAGAACTGACTCACCTAAATTGTTTTAGGTCACGTCACATGAATTCATCTTGGTGGGGAAAGCATCCATCTTCCTTATGATTCCAAATTCATGTCAAACCAGGTCACATAATTTTGATGCATTGTCGAGCGGCTATAAGTTTTATGTAAGGATTCCATGCCCCAGTATGATAGGAGGGTCCTACTCTGATATTCACCAATTAACTTCACTTCCCAACCCGAATAGAGGGTTATGCTTGGTAAATTTCATCAGGTAATTACACATCCTAGTGCATCTAGAGGGTAAGCCCAATGTGTTATTAGGGATCTTTATAACCCATCCATGGTGGAGGGTTATTCCTAGAAGATATCATTGGGGATCGCCACTACCCAACCCTATTGGAGGGTAAACCAGGAACATAGAGGAACTCCACTACCAAATTATACTAGAGGGTAAATAGGAAAGATCATTGGGGAATTCCATTTTCCATACTTACGATAGGGTAAGCCCAGTACTATATTTGGGAAACTCTATTTCCCAGCCCTATTGGAGTGTTACGCTCGGGATGATCTAGTGATTCTATATGAATGTTGTCATCATCGGGTGTTACTTTAACACGTTTCAGTCTCATAAGATTTCACATCATATCTCTAAATATTATTCTTATGGAACCATAATGATCTATGAAAAAAAATACTCAGGATAGGCTACTCATAGGCCAAAATCTGAGTTCAAATGAAGGAGATATGGATGTTCTAAGAATGCTCATAAGAGATAAAGGGGAACGCAGTGTGTGAGGGGACCCACATAGTGTGTGTTCCTGATTCATAGACTGGTCATTCCCCTGGCTGGAACATAGCTTCAAACTGTATAAGAGTACGTGTTGTGTAGGTGGACTACACGGTGTGTCCTATATATCTGGGGTCTAGGCAGTGTATTTCTAGTTGTGTCAGTGAACTTATACCTCGTGTCTATATAATCGGGTACACGGTGCGTTAGCCCACAGAGGATACCACATGTGTGGTAAACCCATGTATGTGTTCTCTAACAAATATTCCCTTCTCGTGGGGTCTACCACATAGTTTTTCCAACCAGGGATGGGGTACATGACATGTGAGGGAGGGTTACACATCGTGTTACCCTTAATTGTTTTCAAACCCTTGTGCTGCTGTGGAAATGGGCTAAACGTCATGTGTTTTTCATTAAACATGACATATAGTTAGTATTTTTCTAGTAACTTAAGATATGAATGTCTGGTCCTTGCACATCAAATCTAGTCAAACCTCCTTAGATCCCTCTGTGATTTCTCTCATAAACTTTGGATCTGTTCATGAATCGTGATTTCAGGACGCGCCTCACTGGAAATTGCCTCATTTTACAGGGAATAGTTTTATCACATGAACCATACACCACCATAGGTTCATCCTTCAATTTTTTTATTCTAAACCAACATATCAAGAATCCTTAAGATAGGAAGATTCCATATCTATTCTTTGCTCACAATATCATCATTGTTTCATCGATATACAATGAATTTGGGTGCCCGATTGAGGTCGGGTCTCCCGGTAATTGTTGAATTAGGAAACATGGGGATTCCAATGGAAAATAATAAGATAATGGGGGAGAAAATTAACAAAAAAAGGTTTTTATATCTTCAAACAAGTGTTATTAGTGTATGAAGAAGATTGGGGCACCGGGGTCAGATAACAAAAAGAAATAGTTAAATTTAAATTCATGGGTGCATGAAAAGTTTTCTAATTGGAACATATCCATGAAAAGATATGTATCTTCAAAATTATTTCAATCAAAGGGAATAAAACACCCAAAAAAAGTCTTACCACTTTTTTATATTGATTGCTTGTGAAGAACGTGTTCACTAATGATTTTGGGAGGATTTGTTGCGTTAGTTGCGCTTTGATTATCATTGATCCAGATATTAGTTGTAATTATCCAAAGGTAGAAGGAGAGGATATCTTCATCAATGACTATTAATTATGAGGAAACCCTAGAAAAATTCATTTAGTGATATATTTATAATATTCTTTTTTTCAAGTATTAATTAATTGATTCACTTAACTACACCGCCAACGAGCGAAGGGTCTGAAAGACCCATGTCAACTCATTTTATGCAGTGACTAGTAATTAGAGGGATTTTTCATTTATCACTCACAAATAAATTATTTTTACCTAAGAATTCAATATTGTATACACCCTAGGGTCGATCTCTCGTAGAGGCCACTTACACACACTGATTTTTCTATTTTCACTATTATAATTCTAATAAATATAAAACCAAATATATACTAACATAAATTGGAAGTTGATTATAAAAATAAATAAATTATAATACATATTAATAATAAAATTATAAATAAAAAATGAATAATACACAAAGACTTTAGTGAATAATCATCGTCATTCTTAGGATATCATGGTGATAAAATCATTTCTCTTTAAAGAAAATTTATTCGTAATATTCTACTCAATGTTGAGATAAAACCTATCACTCAAAACCTTCCCATGAATTGTTATTATATCACATTAACCCTCTTCATGAAGGATAATACTCACTCACATTATCATCACAATGCTACTCCACCTTGGATGCATTATTATAACAAGGAAAGAGAAAAAAAATATTAAAATAGGAAGAAGAAATCAATGGTAATAAAAGTGGGGTGAACCCTACACCAAACCCATTTCACCACTATTTATTTATTATAATAAAATAAATAGAAACATTTAAGAACAAAAAACTCAATAACCACCACTCCCCCCTTGAACAACAACTATAGTTAGTTATCTAATTACATGGATATTAGAAGTATCACTATTGCGGAACAAAAAATTGAAATTTAATGAAAAGAGAAGAAGATGAAAAAAATATACACTAAAAAGGTAAAACAATATTATAGCATAATAAAACCAAACTCTAAAAAGAATTTACAACCTATGTTTTCAACCCAATTTTTCAACCCCTTGGAATGAATAATAGGTACATTTTTATCGAGCGATAAATGTTGGCTCCAAATTCATCCTCTGAAATATTGAGTATAGATTGACACTTCAATGATATAATTTGGTAATTATTCCTTCCCTAAAGTTGTTTGGATGTTTTTACTCTATCAGAACACAATATTTCATCTATATTGGACACGTTTGTAGAGAGATATTGATGTTTTACTCCAAGACATTTATTCTATCCTGGTGATTCTTCATCTTCTAATTCTCCACTTTCCAATGAATTAATGACCTTTAATTTGGAAGAATAATGCATAAATACTTAATAAAACATTTTCGTATATTCATTTTCTACCTCCTTTCAAATTTTGAGATCCATTTGTCTGGTCATGTTTGATATATAATCTCATCTTCAAATATTTCCATATCATTAAATAGTTTTAGAGGCCCAGTTTGTGAGCTATATTTGGGCACTAATTAAATAGATTAAGATTTCTCTTAATAAGGATGAAATGATTCCCAATATTTATTGAATCCCTAAGAAAAGGAAATTAACAATTTTAATTAGTGTAGAAAATGTTATGGCCTAAATTCCTAAATAAATTAAAACAGGTAAATCCCAAAATTAGGCCATTTTAACAATTAAGCTCAAAATACCACAAAAACATAAAAATGTGACAGTTTCCCATAAAATAATATTAATTTATTATTATTAACATTTAATTATAGAATAAAATATTTGAAATTTTTAGCTTCATAAATCACCCACACTTAACCATTGCACTTCCTGGCAATTATCATATTTTCAAACCATAATCCACACAACAATCAAAAATGATAAAACATCCATGATATTATTCAAAATAGAATTACATCTTGTATACTCTATAAAAAACAATTCATTTACATTTTAATTCCCCTTATTGTAATTTTTTAAACCTCATAAATCCATCCATGTCTCAATTGCAACCTACCTAACATTGAGTTTTAAGTCACTCTTCACTCAAGAGAAATTGAATCTGGAGTTATGATCATACTTGGGAAATACATGTTTCACCTTAGTCGTGTGAAAATTATCATTAATTCATAGTGTGAAACATGAAAATGAATTCAATCATGAGGTCTTCTTTCAAAGTTAATTTTGTGGATTAATTTTGGTGGGAAAATTGTTGAAAATTTAAGGCTGAAAAGAGAAGTTTAGACTCTTAATCCTATTTCTGGAATATTAAAGTGAAAATATAAAATAATCCCCACTCAAATCCCCTTTAAATTATTAAACATAACCCACAAAACTTTTTTGATATGGTACATGGGCCAAGAAGTTATTACAATGAATGATATCATCCAAATTCTCTCCCTTTTTCATTTTTTTCTTTTTTTTTATAATGCTCCAGAAAGGCACAACTTAATTTTATTTTTTTTCTTTCTTAGAGGATGAGATAAAAATTTAATAAAATGATTGTATGACAATAATATCATTTTTTAGAAAGAGTTACATGAGTTATAATAGTAAATATAATGAAATATTTAAACTCATCTCCATTTTTTCATTTTTTTTTTCTTTTTTTGGAAGGAGAACATGATGAATGAAATAATGTACAATTAAATGATGAATCAAGCCCAATTATCTCTTTATCCACTACCAAAAATGTTGAAACACACCTCACATGATTGAAAAAGGAAACACATCCTAAAAAACGCACATGAGTGTCCCTTCCCCCATACTCAAACATGAAATATCCATAAAAAAATTGAAAGCGAGTGGGTGGGTAAGAAAAAAGCGGCATGTAATGTGGATTAAACCTATAAAGAAATTTATGAAATATAAGGGATAAAGAATTATAACTAGAAGAGTGTGTCTCAAGATAAATTTGTGGCTATCCAAATAAGTTCCTCAACCATGTTAAAAATATTCCATGAAATCCAAATATTCAAAAGAGAAAAGTCACAAATTCTGGTTCTCACACAAAATCCATGTTTCCCTCAAGAGAGTGGGGGTATTATGAAGAAAATTAAAAATTAGTTCATAATACCACATAGAATAGGAAAAATAGTTTGAGTTAGTGTTTTAGGGGAATGGGTTTCAAAAATTGGTCAAACTCATAAAAATTATTGAAAATCCAATTCAATGAAAAAAAATTCACATCAAAAATCATTAAAAATCCATTTTTTCAAAAACAATTTAAACTTTATTAAAACCCATTGATGTTTGAAAAATTGTTATAATATTTGTTAAATCTCAAGGATATTAAATAATAAAGTACAAAAATAAAAGGAACACAAAATAAAATAGTTATCCAAGTTGACACTCCTCAACACTTAGACTTAACGACCCCTCATTTCGGCTCAATAAAAATAAAAATAAGGAAAAAAATAAAAGGAAAGATAAAACTTGACATTATTTTCTATTGGTATCTATGAGATAATCTTCTAGATACTTACACTAATCCAATAAAGCGTGAAATAAATAAAAGAATAAGACAAATAATAAAAACATAAAGAAGAAGTGAAAATAAAGGGGATAATTCTTGGTTTTACCCCCAGAGGGTGCTAGGGTTTTACTACCTATAGTTAGGCATTTGTAGGGGTTTATCTCAAATTTGAAGGTGGGTGGGTTTTCTTTCTTATAAAACAACACATTTTATTTTATTTCCAACATCCATAAGTGGATGTAAGTAGTGATAACCCTTAATAAAAATGAAAATATCCACAACCACCAAAGAATAATAAAGAAAGATTTTGAGGTTAAAAGTGGGAGGGAAAGGAAAATAGGGGTATTCCATGTTTACTTTCATGGTGTCCTCCTTTATATAGTATTCATGTTGTTGTAGAGGGGGTAGTTTTACCGCCAAAAACTTCTCCATATCTTCTTATTTTATCACCACAACTTGGGTGACATCTACCATAACATCCAAGGCCTTATCCATTTGTGATATACCAAAAATTCTTGGAATTGGGAAGTTAGAAAACAATTTATCTTGAATAATATTAAAACATGAAGAATTAATAAATAAATATTTCATTTCAAGTAAGTCATCCTTGAAATTGATTTCTTTGGGAAAGAAAATTGGAAACTCATTCTTCATAGGTGCATATTCATTTTCATAACCAAAATAAATAGATAGGTATATATTCACTGATTTTACATTATCAAATATAATAGAATCACATACCTTTTTATCTTCTACAAAATCACCCTAATATTCATCCAATTCATCTTGATCTCCCACATGTGCATCAGTTGGAAAGTCTTTATCTTCAACCTCCTCTATAAATGGTATGGATAATTTTTCAGGGTATTTACTTAATAATTTTTTCCTCACATGGCTCTTCAATTGAAAGGAAAACCAATATTTTATTCCTCTTTTTCTTAAGACTCATTTTGATCTATCAATTCCTTTAGGGAAGATGAAATAAATTCCATTTGATTCCTCAACTCTTCTATCATTTTTTCATTATCATCCAACATATTATTCAGAGATAATTGTTTTATAGACACCAAAATATTTTTAAAATTAGATTCAGATGAAAAATTACCTTTAAATTCCATCTTTGAACCATGAAAATAATGATATGCAATGAAGTTCAAAAAAATTCAAATTTATCATTTTTTTGATTTTTTCTAAAAAATAATGTTTGAAATAGGTTGGCCTCCCTAGAAATACTGCCAAATTTATGAGAGGGATTTGTATAATATCTCTCTCCAATAAATTATTATTACTTAATAATTCAATATAGTGTGCACCCTTGGCTCTATCTCTCGCGGAGGCCACTTACACACACTGTTTTTTTTATTATCACTATTATAAATATAACTAATATAAAACTACTTATATACTAATATAAATTTAATTTTCGTTTTTAAAATATATAAATT
The DNA here is from genome assembly GCA_963277665.1 of Viscum album. Classification (NCBI taxonomy): domain Eukaryota; kingdom Viridiplantae; phylum Streptophyta; class Magnoliopsida; order Santalales; family Viscaceae; genus Viscum; species Viscum album. Next base: position 162,270,452 of record OY728165.1, on the reverse strand, counting down.
ATAATATATATTAACAATAAAATTAAAAACACCAAGAAAATAAATAATGTACGAAGAATTTAGTGAATAATCATTGTCGTTCTTAGGATATTATAGTGATAAAATCATTGTTCTTTAAAGAAAATTGTTTCTCAATATTCTACTGAATTTTGAGATCAAAACTATCACTTAACGCCTTCCCAATTGTTATTATCTCACACCGAACCTCAAAATTAAGTAAAATACTAACTCACGTCATCATTACAATTCAACTCCACCTTGGATGCTACATTATAACAATGAAGGAGAGGAAAAAGATTAAAATAGTAACAATAACTCAATAGTAATGAAAGTGGGGTGAACCCTACACCAAACCCATTTCACTACTATTGAATCATTCTAATAAAATAAAGATAAAAATTTAATCCAAAAATACTCAATAACCACTACTCCCCCCTCAAATAATAATGTTAGTTAGTTCTCTACATTCATGGAGATTAAAAGGATCGTTGTGGGGGAACATAAAATAGAAAATGAATGATAATAGAAAAGATGATAAAAGGTACATTAAATAAGTAAAACAATATCACAACATCATAAAACCTAATTTTATATAAAATGGTCAACTTATGTTTCCAACCCAAGTTGTTAGCCCCTTGAAATGAAGAAAAGGTACATTTTTATAGGGAGATGGGATACAAATGTTGGATCCAAATTCTTCCTCTGAAAGTATTTGTGTGGATTGATACATTAATGTTATAATTTGGTAAGTATTCCTTCCTTAAATTTTTTATTATATTTCTTCTATGAGAGCACACAAAATATCATCTACATTGGACATGTGTGTAGATATATATTGATGTTTTACTTAGAGACATTTATTTTGGCTCGATGACTCTTCATTATTCAATTCTCCACTTTATAATTCATTAATGACCATGAATACGGAAGAATCATGGATTACATCCTTTGTAAAACGTTTTCATATATTCCTTTTCCATCTAATTATGGAATTTGAAATACATTGGGCCAATATTGTTTGATATATAATCTCATCTTCAAATATTTCCAGATATGTACACAGTTTTTGAGTCCCATATTGTAAGCTATTGGGCCCCAAAAATATGGATTGATATTTGGCTCTAGAAGGAGTAAATGATACCAAATATGTATTAAATACTACAAAAAAAGGAATTTTATAATTTAATTTATTGTAGAAAACGTTATGACCAAAACACATAAATAAATTAAAATAGTTAAATCCCAAAATTAATAAATTTTAGAAACTAAGCTCAAAATGCCACAAAAACCTAAAAAGGTGAAAATTTCCCATAAAATATATTAATGATGGGATTAATAACATTGAATAATAGAATAAAATATTTAAACATGTTACCTTTACCACCTAGGATAAGCACCACGTTTCGAAACCAATTGTGGTCTCAGATTTCAGATCAAATCAACCATTTAAGAGTTATCTCATTTTATTTAATAAACAATGTGTACAAAATATAAAATATATTTAATATTTATATAAAAATAATTATGGGTGGATCAGGTCTTAGAATCACACATCATCTCAGTTTCTAATAATATAAATATATTTGGAAATATTTTAATGTCTTAAAGGGAAAAAACTAGGTCTCGTCAGCATTCCCTCATTCAATATTTTCATCCCTAAAAAAATAAGAAAACAAATTGGTTTATTGAGACTAAATATTTCTCTAAAGCTCCATGGAACTCTTTTACATGTTTTTTTCCTTCCACACCACATGAAGCAAAGTGATGGTCCATTTACGCTAGGTATTCTCTGGTCGGTCTTTGATCACCATTGGGTGCTCTGTAATGGTGGTTTCATCCTATATGTCTAGCTCACCCCATTCAATTACATGCATAGGATCATGAAAATATCTCCTCATATACAACATTTAGAAGATTCCTTACACCCTCTCTAGTTGTTGGGGTAGGTTGAGGTGACAGGAAACCTCACCAACCCGATGTACAATCTCAAACGTCCCGATGAACCATGGGGATAAATTTCCACTCTAGTCAAACCTTTGCATTCCTCATCATGGGGATAATCCTAGTAAAACATTGCCTCCATGTTAGAACTCAAATGGATGAAGATGGTATTTTTTTGTATTTCTGTCTGCTCCGGTACATCCTCATTCGCTCACAGATGACCTGCACTTTCTCTATGGTCACTTATACCTAATATAGTCCCACAATAGATAAATCACCAATCTCTATCCAACACAAAGGTGGTCTATAGGGTCTCTTTTATAGGCCTAAAAATGTTTCATTTCAATGGTAGAGTGGTTTCTATTATTGTAAGAAAACTCTACCAAGGGCAGTTGACCCTCCCAGCTCTTGGCGAAGTCCAACATGCAAGCCCTCAGTATATCCTCAAGCACCTAGATAGTGCACTCGGTTCTCCCATTGGTTTGTGGGTGAAGGTTTATACTCATCGGCATCTGGGTCATGAATTCTTTATATAGTCCTATTCACAATATTGATGTAAACCACACATAACGATCAGATATAATCTTCGAATGTACCCCTTGAAGGCAGATAATATCACATAAGTACAACTGCCCCAAACTCTCCACTAAACTCTGATCCCTGATGGAAAGGAAGTGAACCAACATCATGAGTCGTTCAAATATTACCTATATGTCATTGTGACCCTTCACTGTGTATGGATTCCATATAAATAATTCCATGGATTTGTTATCCTATTTCCACTCTAAGACCTCAATAGGTTGCAAAAACCCTGCCGAAACTTGGTGCTTATCATTCACCTGGTAACAGGAGAGGCACCATGAGATGAAATCGTCTACTCTTCATCTCATGTCAGAACACCAGAACATCCACTTAATATCTTTGTACATATTACCCACACAAGGATGTAAAGTTGGGGGAGAAGTTTGTAACTCCTACATCAGCTCCTCCCACTTCATATCTAGAACCATTGTTCTCCCCTAGAATAAGATTTCATGATTCCCTCCTTCAGAATATCCATATAGTGCCTCACCTTTAGATATCTGATCATGAAATACCATGAAATCTATGTTTCTAAACTGGGACTCTCCCACATGCTTGAGCAATGAAAGATTAAACACCATCACCTGAAGAAAATTTATACCCTCCTTCTCCACTAAGGTCGGCTACAAGGAAGGTAATTACTCTAAATATTTATACAATAAGCGATCTTGGAACATCCTACTAAGGGAATATTATACAATTTTTCTCTTTCCAAGAATATATAATAACTTGAAGTTGTATTCCTATAGTAACAACAACCAATTTCATTGTCTCTAGTTCAGGTCTCTCTGGGTAAAGATATATATGAGACACTAGTTATCTGAGTAAACCACAAACTGTTATCCAAAAAGGTAGTGTCTCCACATCCTCATGGAGAACACTACCACTACAATCACAATTTCATGAGTTACTTAGTTCTACTCATGAAGTATAAACTTTTTCAACTCATATTTGATGACTACCTTATGTTGCATCAAACACAACCAATCCTAGTTCTTGAGGTGTCACAATACACTATTATCTCAATGCCTTATTCTAGTAGTCTCAACATTGGATCACTTTTAATTCTCTTACTTAACTTCTCAAAGTACCTTATAACTACTCAATCCATGTAAATATTTTCCCATTCCTTTTCATGGTGGTTAAAGGGGATTTGATTTTGGAGATGTTCTCCATGAACCTTCGGTAGCACCCTACCAAGCCAAGGAAGCTCTTCACCTCTGACACATTCTTGGGTGGCACCCAATAAAGAACTGCTCTGATATTTGTTGGATCCATGGATAAAACTTTCTTAGAAATGACATTCAATGGGAAGTGAACCTCATGTTCCAGAACTATCACTTTGAGAACTTTATTTAAAGCTTCTTCTCTCGAAGTAAATCAAGAGCCATCCTCAAGTGTTATGCATGATCCTCCACTATTTTAGAGTAGAAAAGTATGTCATTGATATATACAACAAAAAACTGGTCCAAGTATGGATAGAAGACATGTTTCATCAAATTCTTTAAAGATGTAGGGGGAATTTATCACACCAAAGGGCATCACTGTAAACTTATAGTGTTTGTAGTGATATCAAAATGGGAAATTTGGAATATCAACCTCACAAACCAGCGACTGGTGGTATCCGGACATGGGATCGATCTTGTAGAACCATATCACACCTCACAACTAATAAAATAGGTCTTGAATCCCTATAAATGGTTACTTTTTCTTTATTATTCACTATTTCATGTGATGATAATCCATAAAAAGTTGTAAGCTCTCATCCACCTTTTTTATAAAAAACACTGGAGATGTCCAGGGTGACACACTGGGTCTGATGGAACCTTTATCACAAAGGTGTTATAACTAAAACTCTAGATTTCATATCTTGGTAGGTTACATAAAATATGTTTTAGAAGATATCATTGTAGTTTTATGTTGAAATTCAATACAGAACTTCATCTCTTGCCTCATAGGTAGTCCCGGAATATCCTTAGGGAAGACATCCATATAAACCTCCATAATTGAAGGAACCTAGATACATGAAAATTATTTTGTAACAAGGTTTACACTCACCAACTGATGGGTGATAGGATTAAACCTCTTTCTCACTGCATCCACTTATCCTTCCATTAGATCTCTCTCACCAAAAAATGAGAATTTTATCCCATTAGTGCATAGGCATCTGACTGTTCTGTGGTGATAGTAAATTTGTGCTTGGACCATGAAAAGACAATCCATACCCAATATAACATCATTGGGTTCTATAATTATTTCTAAAAGGTCCTAGATGAACCTATCTTCTCTAAGTGATATCTCTCATTGCTAATAGATGAAAGATATAGAAGAAGTGTTCCTTGTAGGAACCTCAAGATGAAGTTATAGTGCCAGTTCCTCCATTGGTAAATCTAGATCTCACACTAGGATCCAATAGATAAAGTAATTACTAGGACATATGTCTAATAATACTGATGTATGAGCAGAATAAACACATATCATACCTCAAATAATCTCATACATTGTGGGATTGTAGATATCCAAAGCCCGTGGCTGACGGTTGCCCCTGCCACCAGCTCCCTGAACCTGACGTGGGCCATTTGGTGGCGGTGGAAGGATCTCATAGTGTCTTGCTCCACCTGCATCTTCTCCTACTCCTCTTTTAACTCCACCTCCCTTGGGACAACCTTGTACCCACCTTAGAGATCCCTGATCATAGTGATGTCTCTGTCGTGGACGTCCATCAGGTATCTAATAGGGCTGCTCTACAAACCTGGTCAGGAAATCATATACCATGTGACCTCACCCATTACTAGTAAAGAAACACACCTCTCTAGGATTCTATGGTCCTTTTTTCTAGTATCTATATGACCATGTGATTGAGCTTACTCACATAAGGGACTCTTGTTCTGAGATCTCTGGCACCTTCCATCTTCTATAGATGACACATCTCTATTGTTTCTACTGCCATCTCTAGTAATCTTTCACACCTTTGATAGAATTATCTCTATCATAAGTACCCACTCTAGCACCCCATCATAGGTGGGGATGCACAAGGGCATTACGATGGCTTGGATCTCTCTAAGGAGTCTCCGATCAAACTTTCATGCTTGGAAGTAACCATCGTGGACCATGTCAAGAGAGTACTACAAAAGGTATATAAACCTAGATGTATACTCATCCGCTATAATCTCACCCTTTTTAAGATCCTGAATCTTTGAAATATTTATTGGGCACAAGTATTAGGGGTAGTATTCCACATGGAATAGATACAAAAAGTCATACCATGAGAGTGTCAACTCATCTTGCATCTATGTAACTAGGTTCCACCAATGCCTAGTCGTTATGTGGAAAAGGTTGGATACCAAATCAACTATCTAATCCATCGAGGTCCTAACAAGAGTGAATATAAAAACCACTGAATTGATCCAATTATATGATTCCTCAAGATCTGGCTTTTCTTAAAACCTCATCGGTCTCTAACATTGGAACTTTTGGAGTGAACTCATCCCGTGCACATCCTCATCCTATGATACTAGGATGATATGTTGGTCAATAGGTGGAGGTGTTTCTACCTATCCATATGGAGTAATGGGATTATAGGATGGACCCTAAACTAAGGCCTCTTCACTCATAGGGTCATCGTCACTAACCGGAGCTGGTATCCTGGATGTCTATCATCGTGGAGGAAACCTGAAAGTTATCAAGGAGTACCATAGATTGATGACAATTTATATATATATATCAACAAAAATGGGGATATGACTCAATAAGTATAGTCAAATACTCAATCCTATAAAATTTATGTACCATTTATCTCTACAAAAAAATTTGGCATGCCGAGTTGAAAAGAAGGTAATTAGGGTCCTGATGAATGGATATGCCATCCACCCATACCATCACTGGATTCCTTAGCCTGAGATCTACACTCTAGAAACTTTGAAACTATTTCCCTAAACCCAATTGGTCCTCTTTAAGGGGGTACGTCTAAACAAAATACAATGGAATGAACTTTCTCTAATACCTATCTGTCACAACCCGACCCAAGCTAGGGCTCAAGCTATAACTACCCCAAGCCCACCTCTATAGGCCAAGGGGTGGAGACAAGTGCCAAAGGATAAACTAATCTCATGGAGTCCTATTCCTATATACCATTATGCACACACATGACCAACTCAATGAAAAAGAGTAGAGGGAAAGAAATAAAATATGCAACAATACTATAAATAAACCAAACATCCATGGACCTCAAAACAGTATGATGTATGGGAGTGTAAACTTGCAAGAAAAGTGTGAAAATACATGCCTAACTAGAAATTTGTCCAAACCTAATAGAAAATTGGAAAATTAAAATAGTTGTGAGAGGCCAGCTCCTAGATCCCAAGCTATGACCAATGTACGGGGTCCAAGCACCGTGTATCCCTAAGATCGTCTGAATTCACGATCGACCTATCCTCTATCTGAAAAATACACGAAACATGTTAGGAAAATCTCATGAAGGAGTGAGTATATACATATCTAGTATAATGACCTGAAATAGTAAAGGGTATGAATTAAGAGATACAAATGAAGAGAAAATCGGTAGATAGAACAAGGTATAGTGAAAGAGTATGGTTCAACCCAACAAGAGAGTGAAAGTAAACTCATCCAAACATAAGGAGAATGAAATGGTGATAAGATGAACTTCTCATCAAGTCTTTTCTACCCATATCAGATGAGTAGACTCATTCAATCAACAAAATCAAGACATGAAAAACATGTGGCATACCCCACATATCATCACCTCTCCTGGAAGAAGAGTAACAAAAACCCAAGGAGTGGGTACTGGAGAATGATATATATATATATATATATATATATATATATATTCCTCAGTCAAAGAATCCCAAATGAGAGAGTAAGGGGATATCACTATCATTTATCAGTCAAAGAAAAAGTGTCTTTGATCGTTCCAAAACAAGTACAATTACGATGTCCAACACCTTATAAATTTCCCTAAACACATAAGTCTAAGTGGCTTAATCACCACACTCTGATTCTATATACTTTGGGAAAAAATGACTTCCCTTCATGGTTTTAGCTTGTGTCATAAGAACATGTCTTGATGGAGAAAGCATCCCCCTTCCTTGTGAGTCCAAGTCCATGTCAAACCATGTATCATCACTATGATGCATAGTCGGGAAGATATAAGTTCTAGGTAAGGATACCATGCCCTGGTACGACAGGAGGGTCCTACTCTAATAGTCGTCGAGGAACTCCATCGCCCTGCCTGACTGAAAGGTTATTCTTGGGAATTTCATTGGGGAATGATGATGGACAATCCTATTAGAGGGTAATCCCGGTGAGTTTTCAGGGAACACCACTTTCCACCACCTCTACAGGGTTACATCTAGAAGATGTCATTGGGGAATTCTACTTTCCAACTCAACTGGAGGGTAAACCCCGAACTATCATTGGGGAACACCACTACCCATCCTTGTTGGAGGGTATGCCCAAAACTGACTTTGGGGAACTCCATTGCTTAGCTTTTTAAAGGGTTATCCTCGAGATGCTTTGTTGATTCTATATGAATGATTCTATAATTAGGTGTCACCTCAACACATGCCAAACCTGGAACATTTTACATTGTATATCGAAATATACTTCTAAGGGAACCATCATGTTCTATTTGGAAAAACACTCAGGATATTCTACTCATAGTCCAAAATCCGAGTTCAAACAAAGTAGATATGGATGTTTGAATATTTCTCAGAAGAGATCAAGGGGAACAAGACGTATGAGGGGACCCACACAGTGTGTGGTCCCACCCTATAGCCTGGTTGTGTCCCTAGCCGACACATGGATCCGAACCCTGTAGGATTACATGTCGTTTAGGTGGACTACTTAGCAGGTCCTACCTATTCGAGGTCTGGGGCATGTGTCTCTGTCTACGTATGTGTACTCGAACCTCATGTACATTTACTCTGGTACAGGACATGTTGGTCCACATGGGATGTATCTCATGTGGTCAACCCAAGTTTTTGTTCTCTTATATAGAGTCCCCACCCATGTGGTCTATCACACAGTTTGTCAAACTGGGGAAGGGGTACATGATGTGTGAGGGAGGGTTACATGTCATCTTACCCTTAATTTTTTTCAAACCCTAGTGTGCCACCATGGAAAGGTTCTAAAAACTGTGAGCTCTTCATTGAACATAGTGTTTATTCAGGATTTTTTTAAAAACTTCATATATAAAAATTCAGACATCATGTGTCAAATATAATCGAACTTCCTTAGATCCCACCATGATTTCTCTTGTAAAATTCAGATCTGTCTGTGAATTGATATTTTGGGCCAATGCTCCCTGGAAATCACCTATATTCACCGAGAAGAGTTTTATCATACGAATCGTACTCTACCACGAGTTAATCCTTAGACTTCTTGATGCCAAACCAAGAGATAGATCATCCTTAAGACATGACAATTCCATATCTACGCTTCCCTCACAATATCATCATTGTTTTATTGATCCTCCATGAATACGGGTACCCGATCGAGCCCAGCCTGCCCACCAATTTTCAAATTGGGAACCACTAAGATTCCATTAGTGAATAATGTGGATAATGGGGGAGAAAATCAACAAAACAGATTTATAAGTTTTCATCCAAGAATTAATTTCTGATGAAGAAGATTAGGGAACTGGGGTTAGATAACCAAAAGAAATAATTAAATTTCAATTATTGGGCACATGAAAAGATATAAAATTGGTACAGATCTAAGAAAAGGGATGAATCTGCTCAGTTATTTTAATATAAGGGTGTAAAAAATAAAATGGAAAGTCGTAACTCTATTTTGGATCGCTCACTGGTAAAGAATGCATTCTCCAACAATTTTGGGAGGATCCACCATGTTCTTTGTGCTTCGATTTTCCTTGATCCAGAGGTTCATTATCATTCTCCAAAGGAAGGAGAGGAGAGATTTTTCAAAAAATGTAAATTATGATCTAAACCTGTAAAAATTCATTTAGTGATATATTTATAATATCGTTTTAGGTTAAGTATTAATTAATTAATTAATTAATTAAATTTATTTATTTATTCACTTAATCACATCTCCAATAAGCGTGGGTTCCAAACGTCCTACACTAAATCATTTTATTTATATTACTTAATTGATTCAATAACCCACCATCAACAAGTGAGGGGTCCAAACATCCCACCCCCCCTTCATTCTAGTTGATTCCTGAAATCATTATGTGAGAGGTGATCTCCGCCCATCTAGTTCAGATCTACAATTTTCACCTTCTATCAAAGACGTTCTCCACTAATATCCTCCTTATCAGCCATCTCTCACACCACAGCTTCCTGAGGTTCCATTAGAATCAATTTAGTCTTCCTTGGAGGGAGCCTCACTGGTGATCTCTTTTCCTACATCCTTATTTACAGAAGATTTGGATCTTCCCAATTGTACTTTGGTGGAGAGGTTCAGCACAAACAGGCCTCCTTTATCCCTCATCTACAACTTCATTGGATTCAGGGACCTAGATATTTTTTCTAGGGTTACGGTGTTGACTCGGGAATCTTTCTACTTGGTTATTTCCTCCCGTTGTGATTTTTCAAGGCCTGCACCCATTTCCCCATATCTTTTGGTCAATGGTGTTTCATTATTTCATGTTGGTCTATGGAGGTGAATCATGGACAAGACTCTCTGTGCGTATCCATATGGATTCAACTCCTATAAATAACTCTTATGCTTCACAATGGATCCTTCTTACATAGAATCAGTGACTCATTAAGCATTTTTCTTTGTGTGGATGAGAAAACCTTAATGATGTTGGACGCTTCGATTTCTTAGATATGAGTGGATATATATCTCTCACAAACACTTCTACTGCATCTTCTTCTTTAGGTATAAGGTTCTATTGAGTGGTGTAAATATCTATTTTATCTTTAAAACCCAAAGTTATTCTCCATCTGCCACATCTAGGGTCATTCAAAGAATTTTTGTAGAAGTCTCCATCTAGATTTTCAAATCTCTATAAATTTTTCCCCCTTGGATGGTGGTGCAAAATCACTCCCTATGAAACCTTGTTCTTAAGAGACTTCGGCAATATTGGATAGAACATGTTTTTAGATAGCTCCCTCAACCCCTACTAGTGTTACACTTCCAGTTCAGATGGGGTCTTTTCATGTGAGTGAGATGATGGCCATCATTTTAAACCCCCTGGTTCCTTTTAGACTAAGGATGCCCCTATCCTTCATGATGGCTAGGAGGAGGTTCAGTCAGATCATCTCGAGAAGGTGAAGGTTCTTATGGTGGATGAAAATAGATTTCCACCTATTCGGGCTACCAATCCCCATTACCCAGGACTCTTTAGAGATCCTCTTATTCTAACTTCAAACACCTATGGTGTTTTATTGTGACTTTAAGATGAAAAATATGAGATGAACCGGAACAGTGCATTATTGTTTGTTCAGTATGTTTTTCATCTACCGTGGCTCATTGGTGCTCTATCACCCAATGATATGTGTACTTGTTCTTGTTCACTACTACAGGTATCCCTTTTATCAGGGCTAAAAATAGATTTTAATATCCCTTTTTAGAGTTGTTAATCTGAGCGAAGTTAAAGGGGGTTCCTTTTATCAGTGCTTTTTTAGAAGCGCTGATAAAATTTTAAAAAATTTAAAAAATTTAAAAATACATCCAAAAATTGTAGAGAAATTTTAATAGTGTCTTACACCCTCCCTTTTAATATCACTCAAAAGCCTCCCCTCGCTCCCACCCCCACCAGCCAACCCTTTAATAGCACCCTCCCCATCCCTTTAACGGTGTTATCCCCCCTGCACATATGTGTGCACCCCTGCCTCTCATTGGATTTGAACTCGAGACCTCATGCTTGCGTGCTGGACACTTTACCACTCCTCCATGTTACTTTGTTCTCCATTTAATGTTATATCTATTTATATATATATAGTTATATTTATTCATATATTAAAATATATTTATATTAATATATATATATTTATTGAGTTATATTAATATATATATTTTTATTTATTTATTTATTCATATATTAATATCTATTTATTTATATATATGTGTGTGTGTATAGTTATATTTTTTATCCATATATTTATTCATATATTAAAATATATTTAGTTATATATTAACTCATATATTAATATATATTTGTAAGATTAGTTTTAAATACATTTTTAAAATATGTTTTTTTTTTTTGTGTTTATAAATAAATAAATACATACGTAGATACATATATAAAAAATACATACACATGTATATATATTATATATATGTGTATCTGTAAGTATCATTATACATATTTATACATATTTATATATATTTACATCAATATATATTAATATGTATATTTATATGTTAGAGTATATAGATAATATATATTATTTTGTTAAAACACACACATACACTAATACACACACACACACACTATGTAGGTATATAAATATTCATATTTTTTATTTTAATTAAAATGGATATTATTTTTTATTTATATAAGCCTTATATATTAATAAATATACTTTATATGTAAATATGTATAATTAATTATATATAAAATTAAATTTTTAAGTGTGATAATATAAAAAATATGTATATATTGTTATATATTTGATTATAAACAATAGTAAATTGTGAAAAATGATAAATTTTTAAAACTATGATATCAAAATGAATGTAATACCTCATAATAAATTTAGTCCCTACTAAAAAATGGAAAAAATATCCATATAAATGATCCTTAAAATTCATCAAATGTTAAAAAAATTGGGGTATACTGACTAAAAAATCAGTTTATGAGGCCTTTTGGGCCTTTTGGCCTTGAAAAAACCTTGACCAAGGTCCCCCGGGAAATTGCAGCGTAGAGCTCATCGCAAACTTCGATTTGATATGTGGTAGAGCTCAAACGGACACCTGAATCCAAATTTATCCTCCTCCAAATCATTTTTTTTTTAATTTTCATAAAGCCACTTTTAGGGTTAGTGGGCACCCGAACATCATCACACAGAATTCAACACAACACAGCGGGAAAATTCAAAATTCAAAATCCTACCAAGAATTGAAATTCCAAGCTGTAAATCACTTCAACCCCGGATACCTGCATTTGCGCGCCAGAGAAAACGTTTGAAATTCAAACCATGCTTTAAAACTACCCGATTCCGGTATCACCAAATCAGGCCACTCCACCGCGTGGAATGAAGCCTGACATGACGGGTTACAACATGTCAACATCCCGGCGCCATCATCGCATCCCGGCTCAATCAACACATCCCGTCGCCATCTCCATCATCTCAGTGCCATCATCCACATAACCGTTTTCCTCTACTCCAAGCAGCGTCGTCGTCTCAGTGCCATCGTTGGATAGAGTAAATGCCGGACAGTATCAGAACATTGAGAAAAAATGATTCACCACCGCCCTCCAAACCCGAATGAGAGCAAGGGACTGAAACCCTGGAAAGAAGGGCCAACTTCGGTAACTCCTGGAAACTTGATGTCCGCCAAAATGCTAGTCCAAAACCTCAGTGTCTCCCGTGCTACAAATCCGTCCAAGAGAGGAGCTAAGGAACGCAAGGTCAGAGCTCAAAAAGGCGGTCGAAGAGAAAACCATAGTGCCATATGGGAATCGAGCGAGAGGGAAAGAGAAACCGAGATAGAGAGAGCGCCATCCAGGAGCCGAGCGAAAGGGATGGAGAGATCGAGAAAGAGCGCAGCCCAGAGCAAGCGAGAGAGAAGATAGAATAGGAGAGGAGCATCGTAGAGTAATCGCCGCCAGGGAATGTCGAAACCCTAGGAGAACGAGAGCTCGGAGTGGCCGGGTGAGTGTGGCGCCATTCCCCCTTCCTGAAAAAAGTTTTAACGATTCATACCTGAATCCAAATTTATCACCGTTTAAAGATTGAGTTGTTTTTAAAACTTAATTTAGATCATTTATTTATTTATTTATTTATTTATTTTATATTCAAATTTTTATTAAATGACTATTATTCAATAAAAATGAAAAAATTATTATTTAAAAAAATTAAAATTATTTCATATGCTTTTTTTACTAGATATCTTATATATTACATTTAAATTTCTATTTATCGTTATATATAACACATTTAAAATATATATATTATATTTATATCAATATCAATATATTTATATATTAATATATAAATATATTACTTTTAATGATTTTTTTTGAAATATACCATTTATCAGTGTTAGTAAAAAAATACTGATAAAAGGGGGGTTCTTTATCAGCTCTTTTAAAAAGGCATTGATAAAAGGCCCCTTTAACAGTGCTAAAAAGCACTGATAAAGTGGTAATTTTAACAGTGGTTTTTTTAGTGTTGTTAAAAGTACCCTTTATCGGTTCTTTTTTTAGCGTTGTTAAAGGGGTGGTGCTACAAAAACCGGAATCTATAGTAGTGGCTCCAAAAGGGATTTAATAACCTATTTTACTCAAGATATGTTCTATGTGACACTTCAGGACAAATTTGGCATAATCTCTCCTTATGATTTCTTGTTTAATTTTGAATTACTGGGGCCTTGATACTAGGGTGAAATTATATTTTATTCATAATGAACTTCACTATAAAAAAATTCTATTATGGTGGTTCTGGATCCCAAAAATGCATCATTCAGGATTGGTGATTTTTATCACAAGTTTGGCATGAATAATTCCATGCATAGAGACCCTCTTAATCATCACATCTAGATATTCCTGAAGCAGAATGCCTCAAATGAAAACATGATAATCTAAAATAAATTCATTACTATTAAGGTGAGTTCTGATATGATTTTTTTCTACTCCTTCATGTACTCTAAGTGTGATGCTCTCCTAAGAGATAAAATATATACTAATATCAAATCATTCAATCTGAAGGATATGTTCTAGCTAGTTTAGGGTGAATTCAATACTATTATTAATAATTCTGAGAAAAAAGGACGTTTTTACCCTTGGAAGGATAAGAATGGTTTATCCTCTTTCATGTCTCAATGTGGACTTATGGACATGGGTTTTTATATAGAAAAATATGTGTGATGTAACAATGAAAAGGGAAATAAGTGCACTTCGGGTCACTTGGATCATTACCTTGGAAACCTAAAACCTATCAAATATTTTTTGAATTCTAGAATCCTCCACCTGGTTTATTCTCTCTCCAACCATTCCCCTTTACTGTTTAACCTAAATATCAATGCAGACAGTTGTGTTTTATTCTTCTTTTTCTGGCAGTGGACCTCAGATCTAGTTATAAGTAATTGGTTTCATAATCCTAGAATAATCCCATGCTCAAATATTCTTAGGTTTCCCTTTATAATAAATTAAAAAGACTGAAGGATGGTCTTTTGGTCTGAAGTAACATACATGCTTCCTAGGTACTCGATCCAGACCACACCAAATAGGACATTGAGAAAGAGGATCTCATACTTTAATATGTCTAATATGAGGATCATTTTTTAACCTTTACTACAAGAAGATTCATCTGGAGTAAATTCTATTGGAGCAGGAATGTTCATCTCATTAAAAATCTAAATAGTTGTTGCTTAAGGTTGGTATCAGTATACCTCATTTTTTATGATTTTTTAAAATAAAATAATATGAGGTTCAATCTGAATTTATAAATGTAGGATAAAAACTTCACTAGTGACCTTTAGGTGGTTAGGAGGATTGTGGAACAAGATTTTAATGCCCTTATCTCCAATGTCAATCCTTCCATGCAAGAAGGATACCCTAGATATCACACTTCATTATTTTATTTTATCCCTCATGTTGTGTCTAAAAGTACTAAATCATTTTTTAATTTGTTCCATATTAAATGGATATTTTGGAGGCAATAAACTCTCTTAACCATGAAAGATACCTAATTCCTAACGTATTTTAATGTTCTTTCTATTCGGCTTCATGGGACCTCATCAAGGATGAGCTAGTGATTCTGTTAAATATTTTTCCCTGGGAGGGGGTCTACCTCTAGTTTCTTGTGCTACTGATTTTATCCTCATTCAAAATTTTGGATACCATTCTTCCATAAAATAGTATAGTAACATTAGTATGTTTAACATTCCATACAAATTTCTTACTAGTGTGATCAACATGAGGCTTTCCAAACATCTCTATAAATGGGTCTTTGAAGAGAAACATTGCTTTTTATATGGATTTTCCACACATTCATCCATTTCCACTAATCAGGAAATGATTCTTGATATCAACAAGAAGTAAACTGGTTAGAATATGAAAATTAAATTTGACATGTACAAGGCCTAAGATAGATTATATTGGGGGTTCGTTATCAAGTTGATGTCCTCCATGGGTTTTTCAGCCCTGACTACAGATCTCATTTTCAGGTGATTTAATTCCTCTTGGTTTTTTGTTAATTTTTGGGAACAAATGGAATTTTTCCCAAGTCTAAATGAGGAATTAGCAAGGGATCCAATTTTCACTAAATGTATTTATAATGGATCAAGACTCCCTCAGAATGTGTCTGAATAATGTCAGGCACAGGTTTTTTTCCTTCCTTTCCAGTGCAGAAATCATTATACTGGTATATTTCATCTCCTCTTCACTGAAGAAATTTTTAGCTTTACTAATGGTAGTATAATATCTATTTGAGGTGTCAATAATATCGTATAAGAATATTCCAAGAAGATTTCTCAATGTATTAATTGTGTAAAATAGTGTGTACTTAGAATTATAGTGTTCTTGTAGATGAGAAAAAAATTGACGACGTCATGGGTTTTAGCAGAAAAAATATTCCTATATAATATTTAAGAGCTCCTATTTCTAATGTAAGGATATGTATTTTCCACTATAGGGGGATGGTCGACTATATCTCTGCCTATACCACCAATAGGAAGAATTTGTTTTTTGTCTTTTGGGGGTCTAATCGCCCTAGTTAACAGTGTGATAACTTCCATCCCCATACATGTTTTTTCTATCCTCAGGGTAGTGAAGACTAATCTAATGAAAATTTAGAAGATTTGATCATATTTTATCTGGGTTGAACACATTGAGGTAATGTTTCATTGGGCCTACTAGAGTATAATTTCTAGTCTAGTGGGTGCAGGTGGCATTAATCTCCACAATTTTTTTGGGTTCCATGCAATGCCTTCAGGCTAAACTAGCACTACCACAAATGTGGGAAAGGGAAGCACTTGGGTTTTATGAGCGCTAATAAAAAAGCACTAAAAAAGAATACTTTATCAGTGCTAATGATATCATTGATAAAAAAATTTAATAGAAACTATGATTTATTTATATAAAAATATTTTAATTATATTCAAAAATAATGTTTATATGTATTCATACAAAAAACGCATGTTTATTATGTTTATTATGTTTATGATTTATTTAAGTTTATTATGTTTATTAGTTTTAGTTATATCATTATTATATATTTATTTTACTATATGTTTATAATATTATATATAAATACTTTTTAATATATTTGTATATATACAAATACTTATTAAATATATATATTTAAATTAATTTATGTTTCCAAATGAATGTGTCAATTGATGCTTACGTTCATATTCTCATGAATATATGTTCATTGTTTACCCTAATTTTTTCCATATATACTATAGTATTATATATACTTGGTGTATACATTCATTTCCTATATATATGAAGCTTTATCTTCCCATAAATATTTAAAATCACGATAAATATATTTAAATAAACAATAAATGTAATTAATATATTTAAAAATATAAATATTTAGTTATATATAATTATATAGTTTTTAAATATATTATATATAATTATAATTATATATAACTAATTAAATATAAATATTTTGAAATGATTATAAAATTACAAAAAAAATTAAATGATAAATATATATTTGTGAATACATTTTGAATATATTTATAAATATATCTCTTTAATGAATATATACATAGATACAGGCATATATATATATAAATTCTTATGAAATTAAAAATAAAAATAATATATCAATTTATATTTATATATATTTAATTATAATTTAAATTATAAAATTATATATATATTTAATTATAATTTATACACAAGCACAAACATAAGTATATATATATATATATAATTATAATTTAAATTATTGAATTATAATAAATATATTAATTATATATATTTAGAAATTATAAATGTAATAAATATATTGGCCATAATTTTATAATTATGAATAAATGGTATGTTTTATCAGCAATAATTAAAAAAATAAAAATAAATGTCACGACCCGTCCTCGGGACCCGTGTCATGACTACCCCAAGCCCGCCTCCCATAGGCCAGGGGCTGGCGACTAGCACCAAGGCGTAAATCCTGACAAAAGGGGAAGGCATTGCCTTTATAAAGTAAACAAACACCACAGAGTAAGAAAGCATAAGAAAACACTAAGTAAAAATTGGTACAATAGTAGTGCGGAAAGTAAATGGGCCAAAATACAAACCCAAACTGAAAGTAAAGTACAACTGGAAAGAAAGTACAACAACTGGAAGTAAAGTAGCAACGTCGAACCATCCACTGGAAGTCCCACCTGAAGGGTGGGTACAGATAGCCTCCTCAGCTCCTCGGGTCCAGCCGTCCGCACCGTGTACGTCCCACCCAGTGGTCCACCTCCAGGTACCGACTGCTCCACATGCCTCAACCACGATCAGCGCTGTCTGTCGTCTGTATCCAACACAACTTAGTGCAGGCATAGCCCATGCAGGGGTGAGTATACACTACTCAGTAGGGACCCCGAGACCCTCTAAGATCTCCCAGAATCCACAAAGGATAATCCACAATGAAAAGATACATTTGCAAAGTAACATCCAACATTACTTCGGTATATTCCCATACATATACCTAAGTCATCAATTCCAGTTCAGCTCCAACACCCGACCCAAGTTCGATCACATCCACATAGGAGTACAACCTAATCCACCCAGGATAACACAACCCAATCTACATAGGAAAGCAAGGAAATCATATTGAAGATAATGATTGAAAGTCAATACTCAACTCAGACAGGTATACTTCTTCGTAAGGTGATAAAGATGATCAGATAAAGCGACTGATTCATCTAAGCTGGGACCCACGTAGGATACTAAACCAGTTAAGCAGTCGGACCCACATAGGATACAGACCAGCTACTCTGCCAGACCCACGTAGGATACAAGAACAGTAGTCATCGTCGTTGAACCCACGGAGGATTTTAGTATGGTCTTCATCGCTTTCGAACCCACATAGGATTTCAGTGCATTCTTCATCGTCGTCGAACCCACAGAGGATTTCAGTACGGTCTTCTTCGCTACCGAACCCACTTAGGATTTCAGTGCAGTCTTCATCTTCATCGAACCCACAGAGGATTTCAGTACGGTCTTCATCACTGCCGAACCCACATAGGATTTCAGTGTAGTCTTCATCACCATCGAACCCACAGAGGATTTCAGTACGGTCTTAATCGCTGTCGAACCCACGTAGGATTTCAGTGTAGTCTTCATCGCAGTCGCAACCAACGCTTGGGTTCTCTCACACAGCATGCTCGATTCCAGAAGGGTCTTCTCCACGAGCCAAGGGGGTCGATACATCAACTGACATGTAGTCCGGAGTTGATTTATCCCAAGGTTTCCTCTCGACAAGAGGAACTCAATGTGACAAATGGCGCGTCAATCGGACGCCCGGTCAGAGAGTTATTTGCTTGTTTGTTCTAGGAGCCAGTTGGTTTTTAAGTCAAAACCAACCTGACTGCACTTCAACTGCATCCAAACCTCGAGCGGAGTAATCCAAAAGGTCTTTCTCACTAATAATAATCCAACAAAGTGTACGGCACGTCAATCGGACGTCTGGAGCTCAAGTTATAAGCGTTTCCACTCTGAGGGCCCGGTTGGTTTCGTGTTCAAACCAAGATGGTCGTACCCAATGTTCTCCGAAACCTTGATTGTAATATACCGAAATGACCGTCTCAATCCATGGATTGCATCTTAACTGACGGTGTGTCGTTGAGAGGTCTGTAGACCAAGATATGGGCAAAATAACGAACCTGTCCCGTTTTAGTGGGTTTGGGGCCCGGACCGACCCGGCCCGAGACCCCCTGGGTCAGCCCGAACCGGGTCCAGGTCCAGCCCCTTAGGGAGCGGCTTAGCTCGGTGGGCGCGGACCGGCCCAACTGGTGTGGCCCAGCCCATCCGGCGCGGCCCAGTCCGGCCTGGGCAGCCGGATGGCCTGGCGCTGGCGTGGCGCTCGTGTGGCCAGCGGGGAGCCGGGTGTTACAACCCCCTAGTTGAACGAACTGGCGATGCATTAAGCCACACCGCCCAATCTGGAACAGCTTCGGCCATTCCGGTTTCTCTTCCACCGTTGTGGCTCAGCCGCGGTGGTTTGCTCCGGCCGCGCGCCGCCGCCGCCTTCTGCGGACCCCTGGATGCACTTCGTTGGTCTGTTTCGCCTGCCGTCTTCGCAAGCAGTCCTCCTAGGACACGATCTTCACTAAGATGGCTTCAAATCACCTATGCGGCCCGTCCCATCATCGTCCGTCAATCCGCACGTCAATGAACAAACTTCGGAGTCTTCGATTCACTTCTGCGGCCCCGACTCTGACCACGGTTTCGTTCGGCCTCAACGGCGCGGCGCGATGACGCCGCGCTTCTTCGCCGTGTTCCTCCTTGTTTCTGCGCAGTGTCGTTGCACCATACTACCTTTGTTCGTGCTGTGAAAAACACAACATCAAGGGGGAGGAAGGTCGGTCGTGTTCGTGCGGTCCGGACCCCCTCTCGTTAAACCGATAACAGGAGGCCCAAACAGAAGCCGATTAATGGCAAAGAATAATCCAAAAGCAAAAACAATTATCCCCTAACTCAAGGTGTCATCGAATGAAGGTTCATCGCGGGAAATAATCATCGTGGAAGATGGCATCACAGAACAAGGTTCCATAAGCATCGTCGAAATCACGGAGAAGAGAATCGTCGGTGTCGCGGTACACGGCGTCACTTCATCGATCTCCGAGGAATCGGCATTCTTTGTTGTCCTGCGTCGGAGGCCGGCGTTCTTCGTCAGCGACGGTGCGTTCTTCACGTTCTTCAAGGACGAAGAAGACGATTCCAAGGCTTGAGCAATTCCTCTCCAATCCCTCTTGCACAACAAACCAACCCTTAATGAAATAAGACTTGTCTTATTTAATTAACACACAAACCAACATCTCAATTTGAAATTCAAAATAATTCATTCCATTAATTGAATTAATTGAAAATTTTTAACCGTCCAATTAATGTGAGTGTTGACTCAGCATTTAATAGGGGGTGCGGGTGTGTTACAAAAAGGGGGTTTGAGGAAGTTGAGGGTCTTGTGTGGGACCCACCCCACTAATATCCTACCTAGTGGAGTAGGATATTGTGGGTCCCACTCCAACCACCAATCTTAGGTTTTAACTACTTAGAAATAAAAAAATATAATTGGTTGCACAAATTTTATTTTATTCATTACTTAACCCAATATTTTAATAATCACACCCGAGCAAATGCAACTCCAAAAAAGGTGTTCTTAAGCAATTACCGGTGTTGCGGTTTCATCGGTTCCCTCGGATTTCGATTCCGAGCACTGATTCAAAAGTTAGAAAAACCTGCTCACTCGTTCACTGAACGCACCCGAGCTAAACTTTGGGAATTGATTCCGGGCACACCGGGCCTCAGAATCAGGTGTCGTCGGAAACAACGTTCTTGTAAAATCACAAATAAAATTAAGAAAAAAAATTCCATTCAATTTTACGGGTCTTTACATTATTCCCACCTCAGGTATTTACGTCCCCGTAAAGATACATCATAAACTAGGGGAACAAATGTGGGTACTGTGGACGCATCTGAGCCTCTCGCTCCCAAGTACTCTCCTGGAGGTTATCATGCTACCACTTGATGCGCACTAGAGGAATCGAACGTCCATGTAGGACCCGCTCCTGTCGATCCTCGATCTCCAATGGAACCTCCGCAAAGTTCACCCCATCATCAATGTCCATCTCCCCATGGTCGATGATATGCATCAGGTCGTGCACATATCTCTTCAGCTGAGATACGTGAAAGACGTCTTGCACCCGGTGCAACTGAGGTGGTAGAGCCAGGAGATAAGCCACCTCACCTATCCTGCTGAGTACCTAAAAAGGTCCGATGAAGCGCGGAGAATACAAGCTGCCACGGACAAATCTCCGTAATCCACGTCGAGGTGAGACCCTCAAGAAAACGTGGTCGCCATCCTCGAACTCTAGTGGTCTCTGCCTCCTATCAACATAAGACTTCTGCCAGCTCTTAGCTATCCTCATCTGCTTCTGGATGACCTGGACCTTCTCTCTTGTGGCTTGGACCATCTCTGGTCCCATAAGTGATGACTCTCTAGGGTCTGTCCAACAAAGCGGTGATCTACAAGGTCAGTCGTACAATGCCTCATATGGTTCCATCCTGATGGTGGAGTGGTAGCTATTGTTGTACGTGAACTCCACCAAGGGTAGGTGGTCCTCCCAGCTGCGACCAAAGTCAAGGACACATGCATGGAGCATTTCCTCGAGAGTCTGAATGGTCCTCTCCGTCTGACCATCTGTCTGAGGGTGAAAGGCGGTGCTCAGCCGTAGCTGCGTCCCAAATTCCACCTGCAACCCCTTCCAAAGACAGGAAGTAAAGAGAGTATCTCAATCGGAGGCGATAGATGATGGCACACCATGAAGCCGTACAATCTCATAAACGTAGAGGCGTCCCAAGCTCTCCACTGAGCCCTACTCACTGATGGGTAAGAAGTGAGCCGACTTGGTGAGTCGGTCGACAATCACCCAAATGGAGTCGTGACCTCTGGAATTACGTGGAAGTCCAGTCATGAAATCCCTAGATATCCCATACCACTTCCACTCTGGGACCTCCAAGGGTTGTACCAAGCACGCTGGTACCTGGTGCTCCGCCTTCATCTGCTGGCAGGTGAGGCATTGAGAAACGAACTTTGCCACAGCTTTCTTCATACCCGGCCACCAGTGTTGTCGTCTGAGATAATGGAACATCTTCGCCACTCCTGGATGTACCACTAAAGGGTAAGTGTGAAACTCTCTCAGCACCTCCTCCTGTAAAGCAACGGGTACCATGGTACGTCCTCTGAAATGGATGTCATGCTCTCCTCCTATAGAGAATCCATCAGGTGCATGTCCTGAGGATATCTGCGCATGCTGTGTCTCACAGTCATCTTCCCCACACTGTGCCTCTCTGAACCACTGAAGTAGTGGAGGAGTGACTGTGAGTGACTGAAGAAAGGTTGCTCCATCTCTATCCACGAAGGATATCTGCAAAGCGGCTAGCTGCTCTGTCGCCGCCCCGAGTAGCTGAATGCCCGTCCTCCTGCTGAGAGCATCGGCTACTATGTTCCCCTTTCCAGGAGTATAGACTATCTCAAAGTCATAGTCCTGGAAGAACTTGAGTCATCGCCGCTGTCTCAGATTCAGGTCCTTTTGTGAGAAGATGTACCTGAGACATTGGTGGTCAGAGTAGAATGTAAAGTGCTCACCCATCAGATAGTGTCGCCACATCTTCAGAGCGAAGACCACTGCTGCTAACTCTAGGTCATGAGTAGCATAGTTCTGCTCATGCTGCCTCAACTGACGTGATCCATAGGCGATCACGGCCCTCTCCTGCATCAGTACACATCTGAGTCCAGTCCCTTATGCATCGTAATAGACTACGTACTCTACTCCCTCCTCCGGTAGCCTCAAGATAGGTGCGCTGGTCAATCTCTGTCTCAGCTCCTGGAAGTTCTGCTGACATTTGTCTGACTACACGAAGGGTTTCCCCTTCTTCCTTAACGTTTTGAAAAGCTACAAAGATTCCTCCTTTGCCGAAATAAGAAATCCAGTTTCATCCCCTGGATGAACCACATTCCTTGCCTAATACCATCAATCCCATCAGGATCAGTTAATTCATGCCATGGATGACGTTGTAAGTCTGCGACGCTGCTACCAAGAGATCCAACCATTACTCTTGCCTCCAAGGGTTGAGTCACACTGTCAGCATCAGTGTGTGGTCACTGGGTCTCCTCCAGTAGGAATCTCATATGTGAGGGTCAAGTCAACATTTTTTAACCGGAACCTCTTAGTATTAACATACAAAAGACAATAAAGAAAACGTCACTATTGAAGGTGTCTTTTATTACTGCAACTCAAATTACAAGGACACAAAGCAACACAAACAATGAAGCTGGAGGCATTAAGGGAAAAGGCCTCCATGCCTGGAGCTAGTCCCACACTTGTCCACCCACTTCCGGAGCTCCATGATCATATGCTTTAGCTTCCTGAAGTTGTGCTCTCCCCTGTGGTCGGGGTGGACCACCTGGTGGTGGTGGTGGTAAAGCCTCAAAACGTCATCCCCCACCTGCCGCTCGACCATCTCCTTGGCTTCGTCCACCTGCTCCATGCGGACCACCATGGTCGAACCTCTGCCTCTTCCTGGGTGGTTCCTCAACCGTCTGCTGCCCTTCTGCATGGCGGGTCGGGCAGTCACGAGCCAAGTGGCCCTTCCCGCCACATGCATAGCACTGTCTTCCACTCATAAGACTGGCTCTGCTGTGTGTTCCCCACACCTCTGAGCCAGTATCATGTGGTCGTCCACCTGATGGCCTGGTCTGCTTGGACCTCTGCGACATCTGTCTACTGCAGTTTATAGAAGAATCTGCTGTGTGCCGCCCTACAGTAGGTCTCGCTCCTGGTGTAGGCTCGGCAAGAAATCTCTCAAATAGAAGGGCCCGCTCTAGTACTCATGCCTGCGTCGGAATGCTGAGGGAGATTAGAAATGCCCGGATCTCATGACTCAGTCCCTGCTCGAAGTTCCGACCCAGGAAGAATGGGTCTCGTACCATGTCTGTTGAATAGCGCGAGTGATCGGTAAATCTCGCCGAGTACTGGGCGATCGTCATGCTGCCCTGCCGTAGCTGTAGAAGCTTCTGGATGTGCACCGCATGGAGGGTGGCTGGGAAGAACTCCGAGCGGAAGAGGCTCTCAAAGTTCTTCAAGAGTAGTGATGCCTCGTCATGAACCTGGAGCATCAAGTTCCACCATCTGTCTGCTGCCGCGTGTAGGAGGCTCGCTGCGAGGATCACCATGAGGTCAGCTGGTGTCCCCACTAACCTGAGAACTCGCACAACCACCTCCATCCAATCCTCGGCTGCCTGAGGGTCCGTCTCCCCACAGAACCTGGGCGGTCTCTGATGTTGAAACTCATGCAATGCACTAAGGCGACGTGCACTATCAGCGGATGGGGCTGGTAGTATCGGTGGCTCGGTGGGTAGTGGTACCGCCGGTGCCTCCGCTGAAAAAGGACCCTGCACTGAGGCCTCGTCGCTCGGTGGGCTGTCGTCTCACACAAATCTCGGAACCCTAGCTGGATGTCATCATGGGGCCATTCTAAAAAGAAACAGGTGCGCCACGGTCAAACAGTATACCTGGTGAGCTGACATAAAGTAATCACAAAGAAAACTTTCGAAACACACATGCAATCAATGTTTTCGTGCATTGAGTCAGAAATCAGAAGTCAGGGTCCTGGTGTACAGATACGTTGGTCGTTGCACCAACACTGGACTCCCTGGACTAATAACCACACTCAATACCATTAACATTATTACTTCACATAGAAGAAAGATCAGAGTCCTGAGTTCTGCGGTAGAACTGAACTCCTCTGATACCAATTTGTCACGACCCGTCCTCGGGACCCATGCCATGACTACCCCAAGCCCGCCTCCCACAGGACAGGGGCTAGAGACTAGCACCAAGCCGTAAATCCCGAAAAAAAGGGGAAGGCGTTGCCTTTATAAAGTAAACAAACACCACAGAGTAAGCAAGCAGAAGAAAACACTAAGTAAAATTGGGTACAACAGTAGTGCGGAAAGTAAATGGGCCAGAATACAAACCCAAACTGAAAGTAAAGTACAACTGGAAAGAAATTAAATCAACTGGATGTAAAGCAACAACGTCGAGCTATCCACTGGAAGTCCCACATGAAGGGTGGGTACATATAGCCTCCTCAGCTCCTCGTGTCCAGTCGTCTGCTCCGTGTACGTCCCGCCCAATGGTCCACCTCCAGGTACCGACTGCTCCACAGGCCTCAACCATGATCAGCGTTGTCCGTCGTCTGCATCCAACACGACGTAGTGCAGGCATAGCCCGTGTAGGGGTGAGTATACGCTACTCAGAAGGGACCCCGAGACCCTCAAAGATCTCCCAGAATACACAAAGGATAATCCACAAAGGAAAGATACAATCACGAAGTAACATCCAAAATTACTTAGGTATATGCCCATACATACACCTAAGTCATCAATTCCAGTTCGGATCCAACACCCGAGCCCAAGTTCGATCACATTCACATAGGAGTACAACTCAATCCACACAGGATAACACAACCCAATCCACATAGGAAAGAAAGTCAATCATATCGATGATAATGATTGAAATTCAAGACTCAACTCACACAGGTATACTTCTTCTTAAGGTGATAGAGATGATCAGATATAGCCACTGATTTATCTAAGCTGGGACCCACGTAGGATACTAAACCAGCTAAGCTATCGGACCCATATAGGATACAGAACAGCTGCTCTGCCAGACCCATGTCGGATAGCAAGAACAGAGTCAAACACTTCCAGACCCACGTAGGATACAAGAACAGTAGTCATCGACATCAAACCCATGGAGTATTTCAGTATGGTATTCATGACTGCCGAACCCATGTAGGATTTCAGTGCAGTCTTCATCACCGTCGAACCCACAGAGAATTTCAGTATGGTCTTCTTCGCTGCCGAACCCACGTAGGATTTCAGTGCAGTCTTCTTCACCGTCGAACCCACAGAGGATTTCAGTACGGTCTTCATCGCTGCCTAAACCATGTAAGATTGCAGTGCATTCTTCATCGCCATCGAACCCACAGAGGATTTCAGTACGGTCTTCATCACTGCCGAACCCACGTAGGATTTCAGTGCAGTCTTCATCGCAGTCGTAGCCATCTCTAGGGTTCCCGCACACAGCATTCTCGATTCCGGGAGGGTCCTCTCCACAAGCTAGGGGGGTCGATACATCAACCGACACGTAGTCCGGAGTTGATGTATCACAAGGTTCTGTCTTGACAAGTGGAAATCAACGTGACAGATGGCGCGTCAATCGGACGCCCGGTCTGAGAGTTATTGACTTTTTTGTTCCAGGGGCCCGGTTGTTTTTTAAGTCAAAACCCACCTGACTGCACTCCAACTGCGTCCAAACCTCGAGCGGAGTAAGAAAAATGGTCTGTCTCACTAAGAGGAATCCAACAAAGTCGACGGAACATCAATCGGACGTCCGGAGCTCAAGTTATAAGCGTTTCTGCTTTGAGGGTCTGGTTGGTTTCGTGTTCGAACCAACTCGGCCATACACAAAGTTCTCCAAAACCTTGAGTGTAATATACCTAAACGACCGTCTCGATCAAAGGAACGCATCTCAACTGACGTTGTGTCGTTCGGAGGTCCGTAGCCCAAGATATGGGCAAAAGAACGAACATGTCTGGTTTTAAGGGGTTTGGGGCCCGGACTGACCCGGCTCGAGACCCCCTGGGTCGGCCCGAACCGGGTCGACCCGAGCCGGGTCCGGGTCCGTCCCTTTAGGGTGAGGCCCGGCTCGGTGGGTGTGGCCCGGCCCAACCAGCGCGGCCCAGCCCAGCCGGTGTGGCCCAGACCGGCCTGGGCGGCCGGTTGGCCTGGCACTGGTGCGGCACCCACGCAGCCAGCGGGGAGCGGGGGGTTACAAACCCCCGGTTGAATGAACCGGGGTGACATTAAGATGCGCCACCCAATCCGGAATGGCTTCGGCCGTTCCAATTTCTCTTCCACCGCCGCGGCTTAGCCGCGGCGGTTTGCTCCAGCTACGCGCTGTCGTCACCTTCTGCGGACCACTGAATGCACTCTGGTGGTCCGTTTCGCCTGCCGTCTTCGCCAGCGGTCCTCTTGAGACCCGATATTCACTGTGATGGATTTAAATCACCTCTACAGCTTGTCCCGTCATCTCCCATCTATTCGCACATCAATAAACAAACTTCGGAGTCTTTGATTTGCCTCTGCGGCCCCAACTCCGACCACGGTTTCGTTCGGCCTCAATAGCGCGGCACGACGGCGCCACGCTTATTTTCCGTGATCCTCCTTTTTTCCGCGCGGTGTCGTTGCACCATGCTACCTTTGTTCGTGCCACGAAAAACACAACATCAAGGGGGAGGAGAGTCAGTCATGTTTGTTCTATCTGGCCCCCCTCTCGTTAAAACGATAACAGGCGGCCCAAACAGAAGCCGGTGAATGGAAAAGAATAATCCACAAGCAAAAACAATTATCCCCTGCCTCAAGGTGTCATTGAACGAAGGTTCATCGCGGGAAATAATCGTCGCGGAAGACGGCATCGCGTAACAAGGTTCTGTAAGCGTCGTCGGCGTCATAGAGAAGATAATCATCGGCGTCGCGGTACATGACGTTGTGTCGTCGATCTCCGGGGATTCAGCATTCTTCATCGTCCTTCGTCGGAGGCCGGCATTCTTCGTCGGCGACGGTGCGTTATTCGCGTTCTTCAAAGAGGAAGAAGAGGATTCCAAGGCTTGAGCAATTCCTCTCCAATCCCTCTCGCACAATGAACCAAACCTTAATGAAATAAGACTTGTCTTATTTAATTAACACACAATCCAACATCTCAATTTAAAATTCAAAATAATTCATTCCATTAATTGAATTAATTGAAGAGTTTTAACCGTCCAATTAATGTGAGTGTTGATTGAGCATTTAATAGGGGGTGTGGGTGTGTTACAAAAAGGTGGTTTGAGGAAGTTGAATAGGTGGGCCTCGTGTGGGCCCCACCCCACTAATATCCTACCTAGTGGAGTAGGATATTGTGGGTCCTACTCCAACCACCAATCTTAGGTTTTAACTACTTAGAAATAAAAAATAAAATTGGTTGCACAAATTTTATTTAATTCATTACTTAACCCAATATTTTAATAACCACACCTGAGCAAACGCAACTCTAGAAAAGGTGCTCCTAAGTAATTACCGGCATTGTGGTTTCATTGGTGCCCTCAGATTTCGATTCCGAGCATCGGTTCAAAAGTTAGAAAAACCCACTCGCTCGTTCACTGAATGTACCCGAGCTAAACTTTGGAAATTGATTCCGGAAACATCGGGCCTCAGAATCAGGTGCTGTCAGAAACTACGTTCTTGTAAAATCCCAAAGAAAATTATGAAAAAAAAATTTCCCTTGAATTTTATGGGTCTTTACAATAAAACATAAATTTACCAGCACTGATAAAGATCGTCCTTTATCAGTGCTAAAAAAATATTGGTAAAGTCTTGTTTTATCAGTACTTACAATTGTAGCACTGATAAAACATACTTTTATCAGCGCTTTCAATTATATCATTGATAAAACATACTTTTATCGGTGGTTTTTACCTAGTGTTGATAAAAGTGTCACCGATTTTTATAAATAAACCCTAATTTTATCCTCCTTCCTCACATTACTCAAGCTCTCGTTGAAGCTGATCCATGATGCCACTACTGTCATTGTCCCTGCCTCTCCTACCTCCTCTCCTCCCTCCCCTCCTCTCTCCTCTCCTCCCTCCTCCTCTTCCTCAGCCTCCATGAACTAAGCTTCGCCGTGCGGATCTCCTCCACCGTGCCTCTCCTCCACTAGTGTCTCTACTCCACCACGCCACTCCTTTGTTGTGGATCCCATAAGGTAGAGGATTTATCAATGAATCTAGATATTTACTTGATGAGGAGTGGTTTATAGGTATTTTTTGTGAAATGGATAGTAGGAATCATGATGAATCCATGAATCTATTGGTCCCTTAAATGTTGAATAGGAAGCATGATGTGATGATGTTTTGGATTCATGATAGTGGTGCCAAATAATTAATAGGGGGAGATTTTCATGATTTAATTGAGAATTGGTGTTGGTATTGAATTTATTGTAAATGTGTTAATATTGGATTTATTGGATATAGGTTAGTATTGAATTTATTGGTAACATGTTGGTGATGGATTTATTGGAAAAAATGTAATAAAACTATGTTTTATAATCATGTATAGTGATAAAAAAATTCAATGTATGTGGATTATTGGTGTCAGATTTATATCAACACATGATTGGTTATTGGATTTTATTTTAGAAGTACATGTCTGGAATGATATATGGTAATTCTAAAAGTTATTATAAAAGAATTATTTGATATTTTTTAGAGGTTATTCAATAATAGGGGATAAATATGTTCAAAAGAATAATTCTATAATTTTGATAATGCAGTTGAGTTTGATAGAGTTCATTTGATAAATTTCAGAAGTTGCAGAAAATACCATGGAATGAGTGTAAGTGTTACACTATGAGTAGAGTTCCAAGGAAAATGAAAAATTCATAATAATCCATGTATCTATACAATTATGCATTCCACATTTTAAATGAAATTGAAAATGTATGGAGAATCATATAGTGATACATAAAGGTCACATGTACCAATGTGTAAGGTACTTCCAAAAGAGAATAAGATGTCCTAGAGAAGGTTGATGGAGATTTAGATGGTTTTGGGAAGAATTTATAAATATATATAGGATATAAGTAACACCTAACACCCTAATTCACTCAGATATATCGATATCATTCTATGGTAGGTTTCACGAGGAATAATTCACACCGTGTAGAGGTACCCATGAGGATTAAGTTCCAAGATGTTTTGAAGGTGACTTATCGATCACACTATAGGATATGGAATATCAATATTCGTGAAACTTTTAATAGAAATATAGATAATTCCATTTATATATAAGATTTGTTCATGTAATGGTAATAATAGACACACTATGATGGGAATGTGTAAGATTTATTCATGTCATGGAGAGTTTATACATTCCGTGAAGTGGCTTAGGAAGACCTTGCCGGTTCAACCTACTTTATGATTTACATTCCATATTGGACATCTCTTTATGAATGATTAATTATAATTGGATTCCATGTGAACACAATATGATAGAGAAATTCTTGTTTTTTTGTTCTATTAAAAGGATAATTATGAGATATTCTACATAACATGTTTTTTCTGTGTGAGATATGAAATTTTGAGGTCAAAATTTATAATCTATAATAAAGAGTATCACACCAAGTAGTAGATTAATGTTGATCTTTTGTTTTTAAGAGAGAACATGATTCAGATAGTGATGAAAATTTTCATTCTCAAAAGTATTCAAGTGACTATATGTAACAGCCTAACATGGTTCGACATGACATGTCACCCAAGATGGCTCGATACAAGGCCAAAAGCCCATTCCAGATCACCATGGGTTGGAAATAACCAAATGGGTATCGACATACATAACTATGGGAATGATTTCACCCTAAAATATAATAACTAAAATCACTTAAAAATGACTAAAATAAGGAATAACACACAGTCCATTACAATCTCCTGCTATAAGGACTTATCATCCCTAAGAAGTGTCTCTAGAGGTCTTGTTCGACCATCGTGGGCTACAGAGCCTGCGCACCAGACTCCTAATTCCAATATTATTCTTTAATACGCCCACGATTAAAAAACTCAAATGTTAGACACTATCTTCCTTCATAATATCCTTTCAATCCAATCACTAATTCATAGTGTTTTTTTCTAAAAAGATGTCTAAATAAACCAAGTTTTCTTACTTTCCCAAGTGTATATGTGTAAATAAATTTTAATTATGATTTGTCACATGATTCAACCAATGAACTAAGTGAAAAAACATACCATCTCCCATCACAAAGTTCCCCTAACCCAACACCACTCTATAGGTTGACAACATTGATTCATTCTTGATATCCTCTAATAGATACCCTTACATGAGTATCTATCATCTACCAGTACAACTCAACCGCTTATGAACACACACAAAACAAACCACCTCAACCTATGGGTTATGTTCACCTATACACCACTCCCAAAGTGAACTATGAAATTCCATCACTACCAAAACATAAGCATGAACATATCTCATTGTCAGCTGAATATTGACACTCACAATCATTTCCAACAACTCCAATACATGCTCACATCAATGAAACCAATGGAATTAATCAATGACCCATACACTTACCCAGACATGACTCTTACAGTTTGACTCTCCACAACCTTACATGGGATTGTTAGTGACCAAAAAAATTATAGGATTTTCATGAACTACAACTAAACATTACTCAAATTACAAACTATCATGATGAGCTAACACCTGGAAAAAATTAACAAACTTGGATTTCATCACCAAAATACTCATCCCTTAATAGCTCATAGATCGTTCCCCAAATGAACTGATTGTCTCACAAACCTAAAAAACCATGACATATGGGTCTCTTATTTACCACATTACAAAAGCCTTTCCCCATGAATACATTATGTATTTTTCAAGTTTGAATTATTAAGGATTCTATGTAAACATTTTTAAATTATTTTTATTTCTCATTTTTAAAACCTTTGTCACAATTTAATAAATTTTTATTAAGAACTATTTTTAATAATTTTTTCAATAGTAATCTATTTCCCTTTAAAAAAATTAAATAAAATTTTCACTTAAATGTTAAAAAAAAAATTGTGAAAAGGTTTGTATTTTCACTTATATTTATCTTCTTAGATTTTTTTCCATGTAGTGATATTTTAGTGACAATTTATATGTTATTATTATATTATTTATTTTGGAAAATGAGAATTATAATATTATATTATTTATTATGCTCATGTTATGTTATTTGTTTTTTGAATTATTTAATAAAACAATTATTTTTCCATTTCAAGAATCCTTCCCACTCTTTCTCTTTTATCTCCCCCGTACCTCTTATCTTCTCTATTTTCCATAGGTTTCTTTTTCTCTAAGGAACTGAAATTCATTTTTCATGAGGATTTAGGGATTTAGGTGTTTTGAGTGTTTTCCGTGGAAGGTTACATGTTGTGTATTGGTTACCATTCGGTTTAAAGTAGGTGTTTCTTTTCTCTTCCTTTATTTTATAATTAATGGAATGTGTATAACTTATAAATTTATTTCCAATTAAAGTATAGTAATTTATGGGTTCTTTGGGGAAATTATAAATTTATTTCTTGAATTCTAGGCTTGTCATAAGAGGTTTTTCATAATAATTTCATGTACTATTATTAAATTAGATTAATTCTCATGAAAATTCTATTTTAAAAGATTCATATGGTCATTTAAATGTTTTTTATTATAAATTTAGCTTTTATGACTTTTGGTTTTTCAAAGTAATTTTCCATGTGATTGGAGAATGTTTTGGAAATAAAAAAGATTTTTTTTCATGTTCTTAAAAAATCATAGAAATGATGATATTTTAAATAATGGGAATAAGACTCTACATACTATGTTGGTTTTCATGTGAAGACCCATTTTCACTTTAAAAATTAAATGGTTTATTTCTCATGTGACCCACAATGATTTCCCATATACTTGTTTCACCGGTTATGGGTTATTGATTATTTATATGATAGGTGTATGATGTGAAAAGGGGATGTTATATGTGACGGTGTTGGAGGTAAGGTGTGAGACATTTTTTTGGTAATTATCTTGATTTCTTTCTCACCTCCATGGCTTTTTGTTTATGGTAACTTGGGTGTCTAGGTGGGAGGTCTTGATTCATTCTACCTTAGTTGGTACAAACACTTCTATGGACCCCCTAGTTGTGTTTTAGACAAGGCTAGTGGGAAGGTTCCATTATGATGAGTTATGTATGGTTTAATTGAGTGGATTGTATTATTATTGGATGAAACATATATCAGATATTGGTCTATGTATTTATAGTGTCGTTTTTTATCGTCACACACTAGTACCTAGGGTATATCCCATGACATTTTGTTCCTTGATCAGTGGTTCTATATAATGGATTAAATTATTATATTGATTACATACCCCGTATTCTCATTTTATTAGTGTAACTATTAATATTGGTTGTCTTTACTATTATATTGTTCCTTGATCACAAAGTACCCTTCTTCATGTGGATTTATTTTCTCCAGTTGATATGGGTTCTTTATGAGATAATGAATGTTTTATTTTCAAGTGGAAAAAACATTTATGTATTATGAGACAGGTAGTACCTATATTTCCCACCAATGAATTTGGTAAAAGATTATATATCATAATATATAAATGTTATGTGAATAGTTTAGTAAGTCTATAAGGTCAAAAAGGGTGAGTGTGATTACGTTAATCTCTACTTATAATAATACATGTGAATAAGTTAGAAAGTTACTATGTTCATGGTTGAGTGTGATGGTGTTAATCTTTAATCATAAATTTAAATGTGAATATGGTTTTGAGTAGCTAGTGGGGGGACAACATCTGAAGTGAACAATAAACAGCAAGAAACACATCATACCAAACAGATCCCAAAACATCCAAAAAAATGAAAAATGTCGCATCAAAGAAAGAACAGAATAAGAAAAAGGAATTGGGAATTCAACCCTAGATAAAACGGGAACGAAACCCTATAAGATGAAAAAGACTCTTGGAGATCCATGACTGCCAAATGCAAACCCCAAAAACACACTGAATCTGACGCTCCCAGTCCAACCTGTAATGGAGCGGCTGATGGAAAATTCAGAGAACATAAGAGGTGGCTAGGAAAGAACCAATGTGCCATCACCTAAGTTGAAAGGAGAACAAAGTGGGGAGAAATACATGAGATAAGACTTGAGCATACCAACCGTGAGAGAGAACCATGAAAATAAATCCTAGAAGAACCATGTCAAAGGATGAAGAGAGGTCTAGGGGAAAGAGCATGGAAGAAAACCTAGTAGAGAGAGAGAGAGAACCGTGAGAATCTTCAGTTTCTTCTATTTGATGTTTGACGGTCATGATAAGGGTGGTGCGGTGACCTCTTCAGCACAGTTTATTTTTTGTGGTTGAATGTGACGGCAGCGTCATTGTGGTATTTTTTCGGCATCGATAGTTCCAGGTGATACTTTCTATTGTTCTGACAAACAATTACCAGCTTTTCACTATTCTGGATCTTGGTTTCCTCCAATTTCTCTGAGTTGGAGATGCACGGTGGGATTTAAGGATCTTTGGGATGTGAGTTTGAGTAGGCAGTTTTGGGAGGAAGAAGGCGTTGACAGCATGATCCTCAGCGGCAAGAAGGGTTTTTCTCTGATGATGAGGAAGATGGTGGTTGTAAGTGATGTGATAGATGGTGAATCTTGATGATGGTTGGTACATGTTCAGAGATTGGTGATGTTAATCCTTTTGAATTTTGAATTTTGGAAATTTTTTAGCAGTCTTTTGATTCTTGAATTTACAATGGGTGGGATCTTATGGGTGTTGAATTTGTAACCAAGTGGAGTTGTTCTGGTTCACACATACCCATTAAACGTGTCATCTCTAAATAAAAATATGGATGGATTGATGGGGAGTAGGTAGGGGGTTCAGAACACTGGAAAATGAGTTCACCCACCAGTGATGGGTTGGCCGATACATAAGATTGTTGGGATTAAAACTAAAAACTAGTGATCAAAACTATATAGGGGGTGTCATGAGACATATAAGGTGTGTTTCCATCAATTACTTTCCTTTTCTATAGATAGGTAAGTTACAAGGACCTCTAGTGATTTTTTTAGGGTTTTACTTTTAAAATGATTCATTTGTTTGGAAATTTTTTTTAAAAACTTATATGTGTTCAACATACCTTTTTTGGTTTAAAATTGCTTTAAAATAGTTTAAAAAAGAATTGGGGTTTTAATAAAGGATGATTGGGACTAATTGGTTTATTTTAAAATGGTTTGTTATTTAAATAGGAATTTGTGTAAATTGTTTCTTTTTTAATGGGATTTCTATTATGGTATTTTAAATATTTTTTAAAGGATATTTGAAGCCTATAACTTTAGCCTTAGTTAATTTTCATATCTGAGTTTTGTGAAATTATTTTGTTAAATATTAATATCACCAAATATAGTAGGATGTATATGAATAAATATAGAATGGATGCCAATCATTTGACAAAAGATTATGAAGATGGAGTGAAATAGTTCATCAATTTTGAAAAAGATCATTTATATGATCCTTCTCAATTCTTTTGTCTATGTTTATGCGGTTGTTATTCCAAAAATGTTAGTCTAGAGGAGTTGGAAGAACATTTTATCTGTCACGAAAAATATTGAAGTTATAAATGTTGAAATAAGCATGGGGAAAAAGAAAATATATCTAGTGACTGAGATAACACTGCGTTTTATGGATCATTTTATATGATTACAAGCATGGACAATGAAGAAGACTATATCGAGGATGTGATTCCATATGTTCATGATGATGAAGATCATATTAAGGAAATGAAAAGGACAGGTTTAAGATGAACTTTGTGATTTCCCAAAATTATTTGAACAGTTAAAGAGTTATGAAAAGATGATATTGTATTATGGTTTCACTAAATATACAGTATTATCATCCATACTGAAGCTATATAATTTAAAAGTAGGAAATGGATAGAGTGATTCTAGTTTTATGGAATTACATTCTCTCTTTAATGACATTCTATCATAAGATAATGAGATCTTGATCCGAACATACGATGCCAAAAAAATGCTACGCTCGATGGGTATGATCTCTGAAAGAATACACACCTACCTGAATTACTGTTTATTGTTTCTCAAGGACCACAAATTACTAAGAGAATGCCCAAAGTGTGGTGATTATCGATACAAGAAAGATGAATCTGGTCCTATGAAAGTTTCATGGTACTTTCCAATCATTCCAATCTTTAGGCACCTATATGGAAGTGAAGAGAATGCAAGGCAATTGACATGGCACGCAAACAGAAGAAATAAAGACACAAAACTATGGCATCCGGTAGACTCTCCTCATTCTTAGAGAATTGACCATGAGTATCCTGACTTTGTAAATGAGCTAAGAAACATTTATCTAGCATTATTTATAGATGGAGTGAATCCTTTTGGATTTTAAATCTGCACTCACAGTACATGACCAGTTATGTTAGTAAATTATAACTTTCCACCATTTTTATGCATGAAACAAAAACACATCATGTTACCTATTCTTATATCAGAACCAAAACAGTCGTGTAATGATATTGATGTTTATTTGTCTCCATTGATCAATGATTTGAAATTATGATGGATTTAGGTGTTACAATGTCTGATGATTATTGAAATGAAGATTTCACAATAAGGGACATGTTTTATGGGATGGTAAATGACATTTTTTCTAATAGAAATTTTTTAGGATATATCATTAAAGGAACTCTTGGGTGTCCCATATATGAGCAAGGTACACAGTAAATTAGGATGAAACATTCATAAAAACTGTGTTTCTTGGACATCAAAAATTTATACCCTGAACACTTAAGTACCAATCTTGGATGACATCATTCAATTGATGTTCAGAAGAACGTACACCATCGTCTCCACTAACAATTGATCAACTGTTTGAGAATGTTTACTATGTGGAGACTACTTTTGGTAATCCTTTTTCAAAAAACATTAAGAAAATCAGTTGGAAAAAAGAAATCATTTTTTTGAATTACCATACTAGAATTGTCAGTACATCAGACATTTTTGTGATGTTATGCATGTTGAAAAAAATGTATGTGATAGTGTCATCAGAATGTTGATAAATGAACCCGGAAAAACAAAGGATGGGATTAAGTCTAGGTTGGACATAGTTAACATGGGAATAAGAGAAGAGTTGGAACCAGTTATGGGTGAAAAAAAACATTTTTCCTCCTGATTCTTACACTCTTTCCAGATAGGAGAGATATCAGTTTTGCAACTTCTTGAATGATGTAATGGTTCTACAGGGGTATTCATCAAATATCAAGAACATCTTCTCAATGCACGATTTAAAGTTAAATGGTATGAAATTACAAGAATTCTATGTTTTGATGAATGATCTAATTCATATAGCTTTACGTTGCATTTTTTACAAGAATGTTCATTATACATTAACGATGCTTTGTTTCTTCTTCAAAGATATATGTAGAAAATTTATAGAACCAGTGAAATTTTTGACTATTAAAAGAGAAATTGTTGTCATATTATGTGAATTGGAAATGTTTTTCCTGCCTAAATTCTTTGATACGATGGTTCATTTGATGGTTCACTTGGTGAGAGAGATTAGACTATGTGGTATTATGCACTATAGATGGATGTACCCCATGGAATTGTATATAAAGATTTTGAAAGGATACGTCAAAAATAGAAGTCGGCCAAAGGGTTGTATTGTGGAGTGATATATTGTTGAGGAATCCATTGAATTCTACATCGAATACCTTTCCGGTGTGCAAAGTATTGGTCTAAGAAAATATCATCACACTTGGAGGCTTGTAGGTGAAGGAATTTATGGAAAGGAGGTCATAAAAATCAATATTATAGATCGGTATCAGGACCCCCTTTATGTTTTTCATAACAATTTGGACGTTGAACCATATTTTGAAAACCAAAAAGAAACAATTAGGCATTTGAATCCATTAATGGATGAAAATTTGATATCAAATAAACATAATATATAGTTTATAGGATGGTTTCATTACCATATATTTATGGAGTCAAATGAAAATCTAGACTCAATTTCAGAACAACTTTGATGACTAGACGGAGGACCAAGTGTGTACTTATTATCTTATAATGCTTGTGTAATTAATGGTTATACATTCTATACTAATGAACATGATGAAGAAAGTACCATACAAAATATTGGAGTTTAAATTGTGGTTGAAGTGATGTATTTTTCTGGTTCTAAGGACACAAATCTAATTTATGTGAATATTTCATATTTTGGAATCATCAAAAAAAATATGGGAGTTGGATTATACAAAATTATGAGTGCCGATTTTTCAATGAAAGTGGGTTGATAAAAAAATGATGTTAAAATATTTGAGTTGGGATTTTGGAAAGTTTATTTCAGCAAGGAAGGGTACAAAGACGAACCATTTATAATGGAATCACAGGAAGTACATGTATTTTATGATATAGATCCTACAATCCAAAACTAGTCAATTGTTCTGTTATCAACCAACACCACTGAAGAGTCAGATTAAAATTCAATAGAGGATGATCATTTCATTGGTACATCATAATAATTTTACAGTGGTCCCAGTGTAAACGGAATTTTTTATGTTAGAGGAGACAATAATGAAGGGATTTGAATAGTCAATAGAGGGGTCAAATCCCTTCAACATTTAAAAAAATAAAGTTTAATAACCATGTTATATTTTTTTTCTAATATACATCATGTTACATTATGTTAATATTTGTTCACTGCTACTTGTATGTTATCTAAATCAAATTTTAAACAACTTTTTCAAATAATGACCTCTATATATGATGATTCCCCCAATCCCTTGGCACAACAGGTTTCTTAACCTGCTGCTACTCGTAGTGCAGACAAACAATAGGTTTCCCAACTTGTAGACTTATATTAATACTTGTTCATTACTGATTTTATATTATATAAATTAAATTTTAAACCACTTTTGTAGATAATGAATTCTTCACGTGATTATTCTCTCAATCCCCATGCACAATAGGTTTCTAAACCTTCTGCTACTCACAGTGAAAATGAACAACATGTTTCTCAACCTGTTGTTTCTCCTAGTACAGAGGCACAACCACCATCTGCGCATGTCAATGATATCCCTTTGGAGCCAGAAGAACATATTGATGATGGTGGGTCTAGGAAAATTAAAGGTGATGAGACATCAGCGATGCATAAAAAATAGGATCATCGTAGTTTTATGGTATTAGCAAAAATCATTAAGGGAAAAGAGAAAGGAATCAAATACGAGATTGTATGGAATAATAGGGGCCAACATATTAACCCCAACAAGGCCATGTTTAGTAGTTACATTGGAAATGTCACTCAGTAATATGTGGTGATGGATGTAACTTCATGGAACCATGTTGTGGATGAGATTAAGACACTGATGTGGGGAGATATTATGGTAACATTATGATATAATTTTTTTAATTTACTAAAAATTAAATAATGAAACATTGACTACACTTAATAATCTCTTGTAGAGTGAATTTATAGTATATGACTCACATAAAGACTATGTCTTATGGGTTTATGGAAGTATTCATAGGGTTTTTTCTCACACTTTTAACAAAATATCATCTTAAAGATGCTGAAGGGAACGTAAAACTATACCCACCTCTTATTTATTCACACTTGATACTCTAAGCATCGTGGGATTCATTTACTGGTAGTCATGTGAAGAAGTATTTTCAGGTACATTATATCTGGTAATATATAGTTTGACAGTACATGTATTCATCACTTTGATTGATAGTGGTTTATTTATGAAACAGTAACTAAGTGCTGAAAATAAATAACGGGCATTTAAACCAGTGTACCCCTACCGTAAAGTAAGGATGGGGTACGCATCACTTGAAAAAAAATTTGTATGTATTTTAAATATTCCATAATACTTTTATGTGACAAAAAACAACACAATAACTATGTTCTTTTTTATATGAAGCTTGATGATTCCAAATCCACAGCCACTTCCATCCCACGCCATGTATTGTGGAAGGAGGCACGTGTAACTAAATATGGAAAAATAATTGATGAAAACACACAAAAAGTGTGGGAAACATGTGTAAGTATGACATAATAAAATTTTGTTATGATTTAAATCGCTATTATATAACAATTATTACTTATTTTCTTATATTTTCTATCTGACATAGTCGAAAGAATCAAAAACACTCACACCAAATGCAAACATACTTTTAGTGGCCTTGAAGAAGCCAGAAAAGTATTGCCACGTTAGAGGTGTGGGTTTTTTGTAACACCCCAAACATATTTTGAGAAAAAAAACAAGCATAGGGTCAAACTAAGAAAATGAAAAAGATGAGAGAAACATTAGGTATGTTTCAAGAACAATTAAAATACCAAAGAGAGTTGAAAGAAAGTTTTATGGGGGAGGCAAAGAGAAGAAACAAATCCAGAACAACCTGCACATGAAGATCCCTCCCCAACCCCCAACCCCCCACCCTCACCAGTTTTAAGGTGAGCCATTCCCCTCAAAAACAATTCTTAACTGAGGTAGTCAATTTTCTAATAATTGTTTTTGTGAAATGTGAATCAAATAGACACTAGACACTGATACCTTTCCTGTATTGATATTCTACACGGTGAAAATGACTATGATTTATATCTATCAACATCCACCCATCACCTTGTAGAGAGGTCTCAGTGTTTACTATCCAAAACAACATGCTACAATATAGACCAATTCTTAAAGATCATGTTCGAGTGTCAATTACTGTAGCCCTATAGCTGAGTGTTGATCTACATGTTCCAATTTATGATCCAAATATTAATTCATTCAAGTGATCTCTAGGAACATTCATCTCATAGCCATTATATGTTGAAAAAAACATGTCGACAATGAGGTGTTCATTTCCAATTTAATTTTCAAGTTAATCCTTAAACATTTAAGGAAAAAATGTTTGAACTGATGTATGTTATTACAGACAGACGAAGGGAAAGGGTGAAATGAAATACTAGTTCAAAACCATCTCAAGGATCAACAAACTAATCAAGACTATCTACCAAAAGAAGCTTAACCCCCCCCCAGTTCTATATTAACATTTATTATCATTGAAGGCTCAGGTGGATATGAAGTTGAAAGATGGTGGTAATCATGTAATTTATTTTGAAGAAAATATTTATGGAGGGAAATATCTAGGCTTCATTGGTGTTCAGAGTTCAACTAAAATCCTCAAATATTATTGGTTAGGTGGCTCAGTTGTAAATTCTTACATGATGTATGTTTTCCAGATTTTATTTTCCAAAAGATGATATACTATGATAATTATGACTAAATACATTTCATATTTTTTGCAAGCGTATATATGGAAAAAAAATTGAAGGGATTTACCCATAAACAAAAATTTATACTCATTAGTCCTCATGTTACCTCTATAGAACAAGAAGCCAAAACTTCCAAGAAACAGGGTGAAATAGTGGAAGTACTTCTTAATTTGTTTAACAGAAAAATTATGGATGACAGACTCTTCTTAATACCAATGATGCAGGGATAAAACTATAAAATTTAATCATATCAAATATATTTTATTTTCTTTCCTTACTTATTCTTTTTTGTATTCTTAGGCTTCATTGGATGCTCATTTCGGTCAATTTGGATACTCCAAAGATTTATTTTCTGTATGTAATGGATGGATATCTAACAAAATGACCACAAATTACAGCTTTTATCAATTTTTAATACACTAAAACCAAAATTTTAGAACTAAACATCCGTTTATATAATTTATATTATCTTTTAATGAGGATTCTATTTTGATAGGGTGATGTGTGTATATCATCTACATCATGGAATAAGGCCAAGGGAAAAGGAAAAGAAACCAGATAAGTACGATGACTGGATAAGTATTAGGGTATATATAATAAGATTTCACTATCCAAACAGATATAAAAAAATTACTTATTTTTTTCAATGTTTCTGTAGTGCCTAAAACAAACAAACGATAAATATTGTGGTTATTATGTTTGTAAATTTATGAAAGAGATCATATTCCATGAACAAACCAGCATCCTTAAAGAGGTATTTTCGATAATAATTGCTATTTCATTTAAAATACTTATTAATCTTTTGTGTATTTATATTTTTGTAGTACTACAAAGTCTATCAAAAACCATCATATTCACCAGATGATATAGATATGCATATAAATTAATGGGCATCATACCTGATGGAAGAATGTAAAAATATAGAATTAAGATGGTAAACTTCTCAAATAATTTTAACTTTAATAATATTTTTTTCCTTATATTTATCTTTGTTTGATGGTAATGTTGTGTTTTTTACGGGATAAACTCCCCGCTGAAAATAATTTTTGTTGGTGATCCTTTTTTTTGCACTAAATTAATTGAATTTTGATTGGTTTTTAAAAGAAATTAGTGGGCCTCATTTTCAGGGTATGTGTGTTGTTGACAGACCACAAAATATAATGAATATCAAGAAGGGGTTTTCCCATCCCTTGAATTTGTTGTGACATATTAAGACATAACAGGCATAAGATCTTACTTAACTCTTATATTTTTTAACAACAAGAAGGGATTTTCTCCAAAAAACATCAATTCAATCTGTAACATTGGTATTTATCCTCTTTAGTCGACCTAGTGAAGAACCAACTATGATATATTCATTCAGAGGTCAGGAATATATGACAGTTGGTTCCTCACTAGGCCGAATAGAGTTACATTGTAGAAGGAGGATGTTATTTTGTTTCAACCGTACAGGGATCAAAGTTTTTTCCATAATCCTTCTAAACTGGGTAGATTAAGAAAATTGAGAAAGTAAAGTGTCCTTTTATCTTTCAATGGAAAGGGTGCATTGATTTTAAGGAAGAAAAATGGACTCAAAATTTATTATGATACTTTAGGGCAATGATCCATGAGTCATTTGTGACATGTAGGAATCAACTGCACATCATTCTAATGCTCAATGTCATTGGTATGACTCCAAATGTGTCTTTATTTAAAATTAACATTAATTCTAGTAAAAAACACAACTGACATACTGAAAACTAAGAAAATTCATTCTGGTTGTTTTTATACTTTAGGAAAATGATCTATTAGTCATTTTTTATGTCTAGGAATCAACTACACCTCAATATGACACACGGTGTCATCGATATGACTCCAAATGTGTATTGTTATTTAAAATTGACATTAATTCAAATAAAAAACATAACTGACATACTAAAAAATTGGAAAACACATTCCGATTATCTAGATGCATTAGTAAAATGATTCATGAGTCAGTTGGGACATGTTGGAATCAAACCCACCTTAATTCAATTAATGGTGTGGCCGATATGACTAAAAGTGTCCGTTATCGGTTTAAAATTGAAATTTTAGTTAAAAATGTTTCACTCAGTGAGAACAAAGAAAACACACTACAATTGTATTAAAAATTAATTAGAGAAATCAGTAAGACCTTTTTGGCATGTATGAAGTAGTCTCACATCAAACTGACACACGATGTGATCGGTATGACTCAAAATTCATGTTTTCGATTTGAAATGACATTTTAGTAAAGAAATGAAACTGACATAATAAAAACTAATGAAATGAATTTTGATTGTTTTGATACATTAATAAAATTATCTATTAGTCATTTGTGACATGTAGGAATCAACTGCACCTCAATATGATGCACGGTGTGACCTGTATAACTCCAAATGTGCCTTGTTATTTAAAATTGACATTAATTCAGGTTAAAAAACACAATTGACATACTGAAAACTGAGAAAACACACTCATATTATTTTTATACTTTAGAAAAATGATCCATGAGTTATTTTTGATGTATAGGAATCAAAACTACCTCAATCAGACGCATTGTGTGATCAGTATGACTAAAAGTGTCTGTTAGGAGTTTAAAATTGACATTTTAGTTCAAAATGTATCACTCATTGAAAACAAAGAAAACATGCTACGATTATCTTCTAAATTAAGGATAAAATGTTTAAGAACTTTTTGACATGTATCAAGTAGTCTCACGTCAAACTGACTCATGAT
This sequence comes from Viscum album, assembly GCA_963277665.1. NCBI lineage: Eukaryota > Viridiplantae > Streptophyta > Magnoliopsida > Santalales > Viscaceae > Viscum > Viscum album. The sequence continues at coordinate 162,226,389 of OY728165.1, read as the reverse complement.
GCAACTGCTATGACTCAAATTGCATGTTTTCAGTTTGAAATGACATATTAGTAAAAACACACAACTGAAATACTAAAAACTAAGTAAATTCATTAATATTGTTTTGATACTTTAGTATAATGACCCATCAGTCATTTGCAACATGTAAGAATCAACCCTGGCTCAATACGACACACAGTGTGACCAGTACAACTCCAAATGTGTCATTTTTTGTAAAAATTGACATTTTTTTAATGTATTATTCATATTAATGTTTAATTTATTTCTTTATAGTATTATTAATGTAATATTAGTTTTCTTATATAGGTGGAACCTTTTTCTCAAGTTAGGGTGATTTTTTAGTGACTATTACCATTTGAGGACATTATGTAGAGGGGACCACATACGTCAAAAGAGAAAACATTAATGTTTTTAACATTTTGTTGGATATTTGTAAATCTAATTTATAAAATGTTGTTCAAAATGTATATAGAAGTGTTTTTGTGTATATAACATGAGTTAATATTTTTTTATTCATGGTTTCAATTAATTTTTTATATCTTTTTTTGAAAAACATTTATGTGTACTGGTTGCTTTTTCATTATTTTCATTGTGTATGTGGTTCTTTTGTATATATTTTGAGTGGTTATCTTTTAACAGGTTTTTGTTGGTTTGTGCAGGTTATTTTTACTGCTTTGGTTATTTTGGTCTTCTATTTATTTTTTTATAGGTTGTTGAGGTTTTGTTATATAAACAACACACCCAAACATAGAATCCGTCATCAATGATAATTGAAGCGCTGATAAATGGGGAATTTATCGGTGCTAAAATAATGATAATAAAGGGTACCCCCCCTTAATAGTAGCTCAATTAACATCATTTTTTTAACAATGATAAAGGAATTTTTAGCGTTGATAAAAGATTATTTTGTTTTAGTGTAGCTTGAGAGGTTTTATAAGGGATGTCTCTCTTGGGAAAGATGGTCATAGGGAAATATGGAGATGACTTGGATTATCTCAAAGGGAAAGTGTCCCTTTTATGGTAGAAATTGAGGAGTCATATGGTAGTGGAATGGAATAGTCAGTGGATAATGGGGAGCAGGGAGATACAATTATGGATTCAAAACTGGGTGGGTCTCAATTATGGGTTCCCAAGGTGTCCCTCACCTAATCTGTAATTTTTTAGGCTTCTCATCATCCAACCTTCATTGAAGCCATTTTGGATAACAACCAGTGTGACGTATACAACAACATTAAATTTTTTGAGGACCATGATAGGCTTGTCTTTGTAGGAACCTCATCTTATGTCTTCTCATCAAAGGTGTACTGTAACACTAAGAACATGATCCATGACCATGATTCATGGGGAAGTACTCTCTGGAGTAAAGATATACCCATTAAATTCAACTTTCTTATTTGGAGTATATGGAATAATGTGATATTGATTCATGATTCAATCAGGAAAAAGGGGTTATTCTTGCATGAGGAGGCATTATATCATCTCTTCTTTGGTGGAAAGTGTACATTTGTTATTTGGATTGGTCTGGGAGTCCTTCTCAGGAATGATATGTAGGTGATAATAAGTATTGTTTTTATCCAGTCCTGGATCAATGGTGTGGAAATCAATTACTTGGAGACAAAATTGAGGGAAATGCTATTGTCATATGGTTTTTGGTGCATCTATATTACTAGGAACCAATCTCATAATGATAATATCACTAGTTCTTGGTTTTCCATGAAAATCTATTCTAGGTGTCTTGCTGCGGATCTAGGTAAGATCTTAAATAACTGGGATAATTTTAAAACATTAGGGAATGGTATTACTATTAATATTTATATCATTTTTGACCAAAGTCTGTCTCTCTAGGAGATATGGGTCTATTGGAACCCTCATATAAGTGGGTTCAAGATTAATATAGATGGAACCATTTATCTTGGTCTCATGCTTATAGGTGGTGTTTCCCGTGGCTCTAATAGTTATGTGATCATTTCCTTTACCATTTTTTATCGATGAGGTGATTCTCTTCTTATAAAATCCAAGGAAATTCTAGATAGGCTCAAGGTTTCTATTTCACATTATATCCCACTAACTATCATTTAATCAGATTATTTTTTTATTTTCATCTCTCTCTAGGATAATATTATCACTCTCTAGCCAATTGTTTAAAAGATCTGTAAGAGAAATGCTTCCATCAACCAAGCCAACCTGGGAAAAACTTGGAGTGAAGGGAATAAATTTTAGGATTTATTTCCCTTAAATTTTAATCATTGTAATAATATAATGGTCTTTTCTATTTTGGGCTCCCTTACCCCTGAGTGTGAAAACCTTGTTTGTGTAGATGCTCTCGGTATGTATTATTTTAAACTAACGTAACCATGTTTTCCTTGTGGACCATTTTATAAAATTATTTAATTTGGATGGATATTTCGTTCCCATGGGTTAATAAATGTCATATGAAATGATGAATATTTTTATGATTGTGTGGCATACATATGTATTGTTTTTATTATGTTACAGGTGAGACTAAAATTTTATATCCCTCTAATGAATTGGTTAAATATTTATATCTCATGAAATAATATAAAAGGTAGTGGTGAGTGAACACAAACCCTAAGGGAATATATCCATTTAGTAGTGGGTGGGGATGGAATTATACAACCCTATAATGCATTTGGTAAATACATATATCTACTAAGATGACATGTTTGAGATTGGAGAGTGAGCCCAATTTGTTATGAGACTTTGTCCACTATGTTATGGGAATTAGGAAGTGATTTTTGATCCACTATGTTATAGGTATTGGGTTGTGATGTTTTCTCCATTATGTTGTAATTTATTATTCTTATGTTTATACCACATTTTTATTTCACATTATTATTCCTATGATATACTTTAATGGATCATGATTACTAACTCGTCTGACTCATGTATTATGTTATTCCTAAGTCTTATGCTATAACTTATGATTTAAAAAAATGTTTTGGGAGTATGAATTTTATACGATATGATTATGTACCTTTTTTATTATCTCATATCCTTATCCTTAACTTATTCTAACTTATGATCATCGATTGATATCACCCATGTCTACCCTTATTGAAAATATGATCTCACCCCTTAATATGTTTCTTTTTCCTCAGTTTATGAAGAATGGTTTTAAGTAGGATATGTCTAATATGGGTAATAAGTGAGAATGACTTTTTAGGAGATGTTTAAGACTTATTATGGAATAATAAAATATGGGTATAAGGTTAAAAATGACTATTTGATGAGAAAATATGGTTTTGGTTAGGCAATGGGTTTTCCTAATTCTCCAAAACTCTAAAACTTAATGGATTAGTACATGTAACTAACTCAATGTTGGTCATGGATATTATAGTTATGAATGGTTAAATTTGAGACACATATTTTAGAATCAATGTCAGTATGTAGAGAGTATATTTTTAGAACTAGATCTAGGTGTAAAGTCCAAAGCTTCTCAGTTGGAATCAAAGTAGGGTTTATATACTTTTGTATATTATGCCTTTAAGACAAAAGTGATAACCCTTTGTATAATTCTAAGTATATGAAAACATCATAAATTTTTACTAAAGTATATATTGTGTGGTGTCATCACAATTAAATCCCTTCTTGAATACAAACAAGTGGATTCAGGCTCGGACATAGATACATCTAGGAATAATAACCCTGAAAAGATTGGTTGGCTATTAACTCAATTTTCACTTAGTGCATGAAAAAGAGGCCTATATATGCACCCAGTTTGAAACTCTCATGGGATATGATTTGGGAAATTCATATTCTTTTTATGGCCTATTATGAGGAATTTGAGTATTTTTTGGATATAAATCCTAAGAAGAAATGACCATGGATAATATTTATTGAAACCTAAAAGTTTATAATTTTAGGTATACATATTATTTATGATTTATTTATTTTAAGTTTATATTTTTAATTTTATAAGAAACATTATCCCTAACTTTAATTTATTTTAGTAAATGGATCGAACCAGGAAGAACCGAGTTAATAATGAGTGTGAAAAAAATGTAGTGATTGTCCCAATGAGAAACTAAATGGTATAGAATCTTGACTGAGAAATATTATGGCTATGGATAATCAACTATCTATAATTATAATTAACATCCTAAACCTAGTTGAATCTCCAAAAAAGATAAAAATTGAGTTTTATAAACCTTTAGGTGGTAAAGACCATGGAGAAAAGAATATTCAACTTCTTACATGTCAAGAATGTGGGAGGGAGAACCTGAGGAAAGGTATCAAAGGAACTAGAAGATGTTTTATGAATGGAAATAAGGGAATAGAGAAATACAATTTTATGGAAAATGAAAATTTTGGTTAACATGATAGAGGGAAATAAATTTTATCCTAAGGTACCACGAATAACTTAATGTCTTAAATGTGGGGAACTTGGGAAATATCCAAGTTAAAGCCCTAATCCTTCACTATCAATGATAATTATAATTATGAACCTCTAATACCAAGGGAATAAGAAAGAACTTATACAATGACTACCCATGAAGTGGATCAAGATAATTAAAGTACACTTATGCTCAAGTTCATATTTAAGGATGTCTTAATGGATTTTATATCTGGATACTACATTATATCTTAGAAGTTTTCTAAGATCATAAAATCACCACACTAATGTCTTGATAATGATTTAATGAAGAAAACTTTATTTTTATGATCATTGTATCCCAAATTGAAGTTTTTTAGTAATAATATTCATGAAAAATATATTATTCTCCATTTAGTTAAATTCATTTTTATTTCATGAATAGATGAATTCTATATAATTATATGAAAAAATAATTTCTAGAATAAGTAAGTAACATATCATATCCTAAATTAACCTTTAATCATATATTAGTGTAAGCATAATTATGAACTCCTCATCGAGATTACTTCCATTATGTGGGTCTGAATAATCAATCAAGAGATGAGTTTCCTAGTCTTACCCAAGTTAGTAAGGTTCATATTATATTATAAATTATATATTGATTCATGAATATATTAATAATATTATCATTATGGAGAGTAATTTAAATTGCAAGGATGCAATTTATTTGAGGGGGATAGAGCATGACACCATAGGATTTTAATATGTAATTATCTTTTAAATAATGTTGTGTTCGATATACATTGTTACACATAACACTAAAATAAAATTATTCACAATATATTATAATAAATATTTATTAAATAGAAATTAAGTAATTAATTATAATACTTATATTTAATTATTATTATTTTACTGATAAAATTTAATTATTAGAAAATAAATAATTAATATGATATAATTGAAATCGTTAAATTTTTTAAAGGGAAATTTTTCGGAGAATAATTTTTAAAGAATTTTTTATTTTAATAAATTAATAAATTTTAAACTACTTAAATTTATGAACTAATAAAGTATCTCTCAATTAATTATAAATTTATAATATATAATATTAAAACACATGATTTTTAAAAAGGTTATTTTTTATAAAAGCTATTTTTATATATATTTAATATTTTCAATTAAAAGATAAATTTATGATTTTTTGAATATTATTTGGATAAAATTAACTTCATAATTTAATTCATAATATCAAAATTATATTAGGTAAATTTTTTGGTATTTTTCATAAAGGTTTTATTTTTAAGTTAATTGTAAAAAATATTGTGTCTCAAAAGTTGTATCTTTTCCATTAAGTATTTACAAAGTAATTTTATGTTTTGAATTGATTTTAAATTTATATAAATATAACTTTTTATTTACAAACTAATAAATTTCATGTGAATAAATTTTGCATATTATTTTGAGGTAAAATCATTTTATACTCAAAAATTCATTTTTTAAAACTGTTTTTCATTGTGTTTTTCATACTTATATTACGAGATGTTTTTTTTCTAATTTTGGAAATTTAATATTGAAAAATATATTCTATATTATAAATCAGAATATTTTAATTATTTAAAACGTTCTATTTCATTTTGTATCCTCATTAATAGTTATCATAGTAAAAAATCACTATGGTAAAAGGTAAAAGGGCTAAGAGGTAGGTTAACCTAAGATATACGGCCCCCATTTCACTTAAACATGTATAAAACTAATTGGTTGAGTAGATTTATAACTTATCGCATATTAAATTCAAAAAAATTCCATCTGGTGCAACTTTCCCATGAAAATGACTTTATATTATTTTAAAGTTAATAGTTTTTTCAATGGTGCCACTCCCCTCACTATAAAAGGGCACCTCTTCTTCTCACTTCTCGATTCCACTTGAGCACCTCACCTCAACCAAGATCAAATAAAATGATATTATCCAAGAACTTGAGGTTTTTTCTTCTCAAAATACCCATAAAATATTCCTTAATGTTTTTTTTAAAGGATATTTTCCAAGGAAAAGGATGTTAGAGTGCATATGAAGAAATTCGAGACTTATTGTAAGGGTTTTTCATCTAAAAATTTCTTCTTTGATATGTGTTTTGTATTGTGAACCAATTTTTTTATGTGTTTTATATACTACCTATATAGTTTATTTTATCATTATTATCATTCATTGATGGTAATTATATTTCTATTTAAATTTTTTCCTTTCAAAGGATTATGATTGAAAACTTACCAATGTCATAAGGGGTTCTCATCTCGATTTCATTACTTTAATACATATTAAATATTCACCACTTGATTTATATTTTTTGGTGTGTATACTTATGTATGGAGGTTTTTATCATACTTTCATGAAATTCAAGGGATTTACAAATCCATATCAAGTTCTATATTTCATTGTCTTTTTATTCCAGAGATACTAATGTTGTAATGGGTTCCTCATATAAATTTACCTTCAAGGAGATATGTTCTATATCCACCACCTTCTTTATTTTTGTGGTTTATATTATTACCATGCATTAATTTTATGATTATTTTCTTCAAAATTATATATATTTACAAATCCATCTAATATTCTATCTTTCATGAGATTTAATTCAATGGTTACCAAATTTGTAGGGGTTTATCTTACAATATCACTTTTTATTGGGATTATTTATGTTTCATTTTTTAATGCATAAAATTGTAAGTTATTCCTCTTCTAAACCTCGTATATTTTATTCTCTTGTAGTTATTTATAGGTTTTTCAAGTACTATTTTAATTTTACACATCTTTTTTACTCAAAAATACCACAAGAATGTTTTTAATAAAAACCAAATTATTTATCCTTTTTGGTTATGAATCATTTTATTTCATGTCCATGTTTTTTAAAATGTTTCAAGAATTTTATTTTCTATAATAAAAATATTTTTTAAATTAATTTCAACTATATTTTACTTTATTTGATAAAATTTAAAAATAAATATTTTTAACTTTTTCTGTATGGGGTATATTTCACTTTTTATAAATGTGTGAAAATGATATTTTTTTAAAGTTTACCGAATGAATGGTTTTTACTGCCACCATTTTTGTTACTTATTATAATAATTAATCTGCAAGTTTCAATAGTTTTAAAAATAAAATCTTATTCTCATTTTCACTATGAGTTTTTAGTTTTTAAAATTTTCCAAAAGAAAAGGATTTTTTCTCTTGTTTTTTCAAATCATATTTCTAATGCTTTAATGAAAGTGTTTTCATATATGTCACATCTATTAAGGATTTTCATGCTTCATTGGGAATATTATCTTTTAAAAACATCCACTTATTTCCTCTGGATATATTATGATAAATATGTTTTAATGATTTTCTCATGAAACTCTTTTCTTTTTCCATGGGTTAATTATGATATGATGAAAAGATGATTTTTTTATGATCTTTTGGACCATATCTATATGGTATCATTAAGTGATGAGTGGACCTAAAATTATATATTCTTCTAATACATTGGGTAAATATTTATATCTCATGAGATAATATTAAATGTAATAGGAATTTAACCTATACCCTTAAGAGAATATGTCTATTAAGTAATGGGTTGGCCTAGAATTATACATCCCTCCAATGAATTGGGTAAAAACTTATATCTCATGACCTAACATGTCAGGGTTTGGGGAGAAAAAAAATCCATTTTGGGACTCTGAAAACTATGTTATGGGAATAAGGAAGTGACTCCTACTCCATTATTTTAGAAGAATTAGGTTTTGATGTATGCACCATTATGTTGTGATTTCTTATTCTTATGTTTATGTCACACTTTTATGCCATATTTTAATGCCTATACTATGAAATCATGGCTCATGATTTTTGACTCACTTGACTCATGTCTTATGTTATGCCTAATCCTTATTCTATACCTTATAATTTACAAATTATATATATTTGGGGGTATTTTTTTCATATTCTTTGATTATATACATTGATTATTTTCTCATAACCTTATGCTCATATTATCCTCACTTATGATCATCAATTAATATCTCCCTTGTTTACTCTTATAGGGAATTTGATAACACCCTTTATTATGCTTCCTTTCCCTGATTTATGAAGAAGGGTATTGATTCGGATATGTTTAGGAAGGGTAATAAGTGAAAAAAAACATTATGAGGGATGTTAAAGGAAAATTATGGAATATGAAAATCTAGGTATAATGGAAAAAGTGTCTATTATGTGAGAATGATATGGTTTTTTTAGGTAATGGGACTTCTTAATTTTCTAAAACTCTAAACCTAAAAGGTCTTTAATATGTAAGTGAGTAAATTTTGGTTATGGTTATTGTAATTGTGAATGGTTAAATTTGGGTCGCTTCTTTTGGAATTAAGGCCAGTATGAAAAGAGTATTGTTTTATCATAAGGTCTGAGTATACTGTTCTTGGCTGTCTTAGGTAGAAAAACCAGTGGGGCATAACCACTATATAAACATTGAATAACTAGTTTCACTATGTCTTGTACCTAGTAGCAACATGTGACCACCTTTAAATTTCTTTTAATTACCTAGTCTTTATGAGTTATCTCTTTATATTTCACACCCATTATTCTATCTATAGAACCTAAATTTATTTATTCTAAACACATGTATAATATCTCATCACTAATATTATTTATAAACTTTAAAATCAACCTAACTCCAATTCCACTGGAGTCAAACATTCCTCTAATTCCACTAACACCTAACAATACATGCCATTACATTAAAGTTTTATTTATTAATTATTCTTAATAATAGTTGATAAATTTATATAGGGGTCATGATTTATCATTATATTGGGTAGTGTGTATTAAGGTAGATTTCCTCCTAAAATTTATTATTATTGAAATTATTTTAATTCATGAGTGTTGGTAGTGAATCATTCATACACATTCAATTAGCATCCAAATTGAAAATGAACCAAATAATGTGGTGTTTTATTTGTGTGATTTCATTACTATTCAATATTATTGAATGATATAATTTATTAATTTGGGAGATAGGGTCAAATATTAATCGCACAAGATCTATTAAGTGAGAGATAAATGTTTATAATTTAATATCTTGATTCACCCTATACCTTTTGTTTTTATCTCCTTTATGTTATACTAAAAAACATACATGAGGGTTGTGGATGTGTTTGGAGGTAATAGTTGAGCGGTATATTGTGTGTGGAGTTGGTTTAGAGTATAAAATTTAAAAAATATTTTGGTATGTTCAATTGTTAAAAATAGGTATAATACAAGGCATGTTATGGTTAACACTATTTTTAAGGAAATAATTTTTGCACTTTCTTTGGATAAAATAAGGTCGAGGAAGATGTTGTGAAACTTTAATGAAAATATTATGATTTTTATTCCATGTTTAAATGAAAAATGTCCACAGTTTCATTTGGATATGTTTTAAATTATTTAAAATAACCTATAATTTAGTGGTTGTAAAAAATTTTGAGATTTAGGTTTTATGATATGAGTTGATTGAAGGTCTCCATGTCATGGTGATGAAGGTATATTAATCATTTAAGGTAATTTAGTAAAAATAGTTTCTTTTATAGAATAATAATATAGGAGACATACATAAATTTGGTAGATATCATTTTTTAGAGAAGAGGGATGAAACTGTGAGGAATATCAAGTGTATAGTCACTATTTTATTTAAGGAACTTTTGAAAGAGAATAATATCATTCTCTTTTAAGATTTTAAAATATATATATTCTATTTTTTATTTCATGTTAAAAATCCACTTTAAGGTTCTGTGGTAATAAATTAAGAAAAGAAAAAATACCAACCAATTAAGCACACACTAAGAATATGTGTTGTCATTCATTTGAGTTTCACAGTCATTCCAAGATAAAAAAGATATTCACCCCCATGATTGTGTGATTGAGTAATTATATGGATAGTTTAGAGTTAAATTATAAAAAAATTTCATAATATACATATATTTTACTTTATTATTATTTTTCTTAGGTTTCACTTCTTCCATTCACAATAAAATTTTCTTTATTCCTATTCATCCTCATCAACCTTGTAAATATTCTCAATCACTACTTTCAAGAGAGGTGTTGGATTAAGAAAATAGCATATATCCTAATTAGTATTGGATAAATAAAGAATTCCATGATATTTTCAATATAAGAATAATTCCCCACTTGAACATACCTCCCCTTGTAATGAGAAGACCTTTTGTGAAATTTAGAGCCTAAGGAATAGTTGCTTGAACTTATTAGACCGAACACATGGGAATTATGATTCCATCCTCTCAGAGAGATTCGTGAAATATTTATATTATTTTGAATATGTATAATTATACATGAAAGTTTTTCTTTCTCTACTAGAGGATCATTATTATCCTTATCTTTGTTTTTTCACTTATTCCTTTTTGAACTAGATTCCTCGTTTTTTAAATATTTTGAAACCCATGTATTATCTAAGGACCTAGTGGTCTATCCTTTTCTATTATTACCATAAACTTAATTTAGTCGATTGTTAACATCATATCCTATACCAAGACTAGTTTCCACATCCTATATTTGAATAAAATAAAGAATTTATATACCCTAGAAACTTATTGCCTTATCAGAATGGATTTTATATTAATCCAATGGTTGAGCAGGGGGGTCTCTTTAGTTGAGGCTCAGTCCCCTAATCAATACTCATCATCCTTTTATCCGACATAGATAATCCAGGTAAAAGATATATTATAGGATTTTTTTATGATGATCCTCTAGTGTCTCTCCTCAAACTAGTAAGAATCTAATAAAAAACATTTTTTGAGTAATGAATTCATGTTTCATTACTCATCTCAACAGAAATGGAATCATGATCCTTAGCTTAAAGGATTTCTTAAGTTACCCAAAAATAATTTCATTCCTCCAACACTAGGATCACTATAATACTTTCAAACAAATTTTAAGAAAATCACTAAATTAGTACTAATCAATATATACCACTTGATTGTTAATATTTAGTGTTCCCTGATTGTTGGGACCAAATTCAAAAAAAAATATGGGTCTAAGGATTTTAAATACTATGGGATGTTGAATACCATAAACTTGTTACTAATGATTAGTTATAAACATTGAGTAGTGAACCTTGTAAAAATTTTGGTATTTCTGTTCTTGTTCTTTATTGTATTTCATTCACATAAAATAAATAGGTTGGGAGAAGATCAAATACACTAATAGATAACAAGGTCAATTTTATTTTGAAAATGAAAAAAACTATTAGATAATTGATTCACCCCTCTTAGTGTTTCTTATTCTACACATGATCACATCAGTAGGTGTGGAGTGGATAGTTGGAGTGAGTGGAAAATGTAGGCAATTTAGGAGAAAATAAATCATTGGGGGAGGTTCATACTTAATGATTAATGAAATTAAGGAGGGGATTTTAGAGATATTATTGATAGATATGTGCCCTAAATCCTATAATCATATGATTTTTTGTATTATTCTGTTATAGTGTATGATATTTGTGTATTTGTGTTTGTTTTATGGTATAACATGTAGTTTTATGGTATGATATATAGGAAACCAAGCCTTGTAATATGCCATTTGTATGGGTATATCATAAGACATGATATGAGATAGTATACCACTACCTTGTGTCATATCATATTCTATAATATGTATATATCATAATTTTTATGACATATGGGAATCATATCAAATAATTTAGTAAGGAAAGAAAATATTAAACATTAAATATTAAATCATCGTCTATGTAAGTTATCATTTATATTTTATGTTTCATTTAATGAAACATCTAGGGAATTCACTTAAAGTTGAGTGTTAAAAGATTTATAATCATAGAGTTACCCTAAATTTTCATAAAATTAATGAAAATTTCATTATAGATTAGGGTTCATCCCCTTGTACTATATAAAAAATGTTTATCAATGATAATTAGGTTCAATATAAACAAATTTGATTCATATTGATTCTCTCTGAAACTATATTCACCTTATTCCTTTTCAACCCAATATGTACTAGTTTATTATGAACATAAGGAGGATCCTACACAAAAATTGGGTGATTCATCATCCCATGGATACACCATATAAAAATAACTATTTAGTTTCTTCTCAGGGGTTTTCATCGATCACATCATTGAAGACGATAGATTTGGATAACATTATTTTAAGGTACACATGTTATTTATTTTAGTTTATACATGTTTTTTTCAATGAATAGTGATTTATTTAGGTTTTTTAAAGTATTACTTGGCTTGAGTATGTTTATTTGATCCTAATAATCCTTATAGTGGTATTAGAACCGTTTCATTCATTTTTATTCTTTAAGTCATATTGAAAATGAAGAACAAATAGATATAGTATTCTTAATCATAATAAAAAATATAGATAGCATGCGGGGCATGGGTGAGTCGGTTAAAGGCGGTGGTGTCATGACCCCAAGGTTCTGGGTTCGAGTCCTCACAAGGAAATGTGCACTATATTCTAGCAAACCACTCGTGGGCCCCTATACCCTGTTGGGAACTGGCCTAAGCCCAAGGGTTGGCAACCTTGGGCATTGCTGGGGACGTTTGGTGCGCAAGTGGGTAGGCCAGACCAATACCCTGTTACCCATCAACACGTTTTACCCACTGTTGGTGGTGGGGTGGTAAGGGCTTGGGGTGAGGGGCAGGTCGTGGGGTCAAGTCCTCGGGCTTGCAATTTACATGTAATTTTCTTACTTGCGTGTGTGCCGCTTTCAAGGTTGTACCCAAATTTTTTTAAAAAATATAGATATTAAACTACATAATTCCTTATGATATATGAAATCTTAAGAAATAATTTTATCAATTTATATGATATTGTACATCATATAATAAAACGTAGTTTAAATCCTCCAATTTCTACTACAACATAATATAAAATATACTGTGTTGTATTATATGATAATGTCAATATACACTACTTTTATGCCAAAAAACATAGTCTCAAATCCTAAATCTAATTTAAAACCTTAAGATTTTAATATATATATTTATTTAAATAATTAAATGTGTTTAGTAGCTTTCTCCACACATAGCATTAAACTTTAACGAAAGTTTAATATATTTAGATAAAAAAATATTATGTATGACCATTGAAACCTAGCCATTGAATTAACAAGAATGAATAAGATTAACTTATTTATTAAATATATGTAAAAATAAAATAAAATCTACTTTTAATAAGAATTATATTCAATTAGTTTACCTAAATGAAAAATAATATCATTTATTGTTTAGAAAATTATTTTTCTTAAAATTACCTTTTTATGAAATAAGAATTTCTATTTTAATAAATGCATGATTAAGGGGGATAAGTTATGATCTATATTAATAATTAGTTAAAAAAAATTAGTTGGTAAATTATATTAAATAATAATAATAATAGTTAAAATTTGAAAATGTTATTTTGTAATAAAAAAATGTTTTTTGTTGTATTTTCGGAATTTATTACAAAATTGAATTCATAAATTTTAGAATTTTATTTAAAAAAACTAAACATAATTTTTGTATTTATAATTAAAATATTATATTCATATACTTTTTTGGTATTTTTCTAAAATAATTGGTTTTTAAGTGAATAGTGAAAATACCATTTTTGTGAAAACCGCGACTTTTATAACATCGCTAGGATGTAATCATAAAATAAAACTTAAAATGTTTTAAATAATAAAATATTTATTTAAGTAACAACATTATTAATTTTAAAATATTATTTGAACTCATAAATCTTATGTTTAGCATTTCTTTAACTAATTAAAATGTTGTATTAATAAAAACTATTTTTGATATTTTCTCTTAATTAAGTGTTTTTATGGTGAGTTTAGGTTTTGGATTACCTTTAAAGACACTGAATTTTATTTTAATTATAATAAACCAGTTTATTTCCTAAGAATCAGTATTTATGATAATATTATCTTGTACATAAATTATTTAACTTAATAATGCACTTTTTCTAAAAAACTATTTTTACGTGTTATACATGTTTATTGTAAAATTAACATTTTAGACCCATAATTTTTTTTGTAAAATGATTTAAAAAATTAAATAAAAAATTTCAAATTATATAAAACATACAATCTTAATTTTTTCATTAATATTAAATATTAATGTTAGAAATTAATTACCATGGTAAAAGTAAATTAGGGTAAAAGTTATAAAGTTAAAAGAAGAAAATCATAAAAATAGAATAGGTTATCTCCAAGATTAGTAAATGAGGATAATATCAACCCAAATATAATTACCCTCCTCCTTTTCCATTTTCTATCCATTTACCTTTGAATAGAAACATTCCATTATTGAAAATTTAATGGTTACTTCTAAAACTACCCATCCCTTCACATATAAAAGAGTAACACTTCCACCACTTCATGAATCACCAATAATTTGAATTTATTCTTTACAATATACCAAAATTTTTATAATATAACCATATCCCACATTAAAAATATTATATTTACCATTGGTTATCATAATTCTTTCATTTCTAAGGATAATTCCAATGAAAATTCCATTCCCTGATGTGAGTATTATCAACTACTTAGTTTTTTTACTTAATTATCTTTATTCAAATTTATACTAGAAACACCAATATAATGATATTATTAAAATTTGTATACTTTAATGTTAATATATAAATTTTATTATCATTAATTATTCATCTATCCCACCCATTGAGAAAAATTAAATCATAATTCATGCGTACATGCAGACTATCTCCCACACGAGCAACAAAATTCATTTTTTATCACCACCCATAATTTATGGTTATTAGAATAGATTTAATGAGTAAATATAATTTTTATAATATCATTAAGTTTCTTTTATTAAAAATTTAATAACATATAAATGATATGATGAATAAATGATCACCATTAATTCAATTCTTTAAAACCAGTGTGCTAAGAGGAAAAAAATTATTTAAATTATATAATATTTTCATATCCATTAATTCTTATTATAATTACCTTATAATTATGATATTTTACACTAATAAATACTATATGATATTATTATTCTACCTGTGGAATGATAAATCACCTCATAACCATCCATTAAGATAGTATGTTTATTTTTTGTTATTTTAACTGCCTACTTGAATAATGTTGTTAAAATGTCATGACCCGACCCTACCCGGGCTCGAGCCGCAACTACCCCAAGCCCGCCTCCATAGGCCAGGGGATAGCAACAAGCGTCAAAGTCTAAACAACTTGGGGAGGCCTTTTCGTGAGTACCTTTACACACACACGCATCCCACTCAATGAAAAAGTGTAGAGTAAAAGGAAAAGTAAAGAACTAACTGCTATAAACAGCCACAAAAGTGCATCGACCTCTAATCAGTACAAAGTGAGTTTTGAAGGTAAACTGAAACGAAAAGGAAAAAACACGCGCCCAGCCAAAAAATTTCCACAACCTGGCAACAGGTAAACAAAAGTAAAATAGCTGGGTGAGTCCCACACCTGGAACCCAACTACGACCACTACACGCAGTCCAAGCTCCTGAACTCCTAAGCTCCGCTGATGTCATGACCAACATGTCCATCATCTGTAAGGGCACACCAAGTGCGGGAAAAGACCAAGCAGGGGTGAGTATAAAAATACTTAGTAGGATACCCCAAATGCTTGAGGGAGAAACAAAGGAGTTATTGAAGAGTGAGTAGCATATCGAACAGGGAATAGTAAATGAGTACAATAGAGAGAGTGCAGTAAAGAGTACAGCTCAACCCAACAAGAGAAAGGAAGTAGACTCGTCTAGACACAAGGATCTAGAAACAGTGAGAATATGAACTTATCGTCTAGTATTCACTACCTATATCAGGAGATTAGACTTGTCCAACCACGAGAAGCTAGACAGGGAAAGCACATGGCATACCCCACACGTATTCACCTCTCCTGGAAGAAGAGTAACCAAACCCAAGAAGTGGGTACTGGAAAAAGGTATATACATATCCATATTCTCAATCAAGAAACCCGAACATGATTTTAAGGGGATATCCATCCTGTAGCTCATCCCAAGAAAGTGAGTAGCCAACAGTCCCATAAGTAAACACCACTGATGCCCAATATTTGTACGTCTTCCCCGAACTACAATTTAAGGGGCTCATATCACTGCACCTCGACACTATCCTCTTTGGGTGGCACTGAATCACCCACACGGTTTTAGGTCGCGTCTCAAGGATGCATCTCAGTGGGGAAAGTGCCCCTAATCCTTGAGAGTTTTGGGGGAGCGTCAAGCTACACCTCATCACTATCACACAGTCTATAGGTCTTCTCAAAGTCGGCGGGTTCCCACTGCCCAGCCCCGCAAGAGGGTAATCCGCTGGAGGGAGACCCAGAAAAACTCATCGACAGGTCCCAATGCCCAGCCTCATCAAAGGATGATCCGTTGGAGGGAGGCCTGGAACCGTCATCAGGGACCACTTCCCAGCCCTGCTATAGATAAACCTGGATCTTATCTAGCCATCCCTTCTAGATGGTACCCCACTGGCCATCCCTGCTAGATAGTACCACACTGGCCATCCCTGGTGGATTGTACGTCACTGGTAACTGGAACACGTAGGGGAAAACACGTCATGATAGATCGTGGATGGAAGATATGATCTCGATACACAACTAGGGAGTCTGCTCCCAGGGATCATTGGGGGCTCCTTACCCTACTGGAAACAACCTCCTGGGTAGAGGATCTGTGCCCGCGTAATGTGTTGGTCACACTGATACCCAAAGAAACCTATCAGGGAACACAAAGGGACATGAGGATCTTCTTGGGCCTCTCGGGGTGATACATTCTCCAATCCACTAAGTCTACTGTCTAAGCGGACCGAGACAACTCACTCTAGAAAGTGGGAGCACACCCACACTGTACGAATGCACGTAGCTGTAAACGATGTCGCAGTCCAGTGAAAGGGACACAACACTGAAAACCCCCTCAGCTGAAAGAACAGGGGAACCAAAACAACTCTGTCGGCCAAACTATCAAGAACAGAACCAGGGGGAACCCACTCAGCCCTATTTGTCAAAACCATTGAGAACATAAGGCCCCTCTACATCGCGAGAGGTCAAAGGTACGTACAGTAGAACACGACACAAACATGGGGCCCACACAACGTGTGTCCCAAACTCATCTCCAAACCAAGCGTAAAAACGTTCTTAGGTACAAAATATAACATGTACCTCCAAGAAATTTCTTAAACTCCCAGAGTATGCCTCATTGCCGGTCCAAGGCTGTCGTGTAGACAGCACCCAAATCAACAAAAAAAGGCGTAAACATAACTTTTTCGACCTTCTTCCTCCACGGCCCTAGAACAGCCAACCACATCTCTTTAAGCATTCACTTCACTCTCCCAAGAGTGGATGTGATCACACGCAAAGGGTTCTCTACAAACACCGTGGGAAGAACCCCCACTGGTACACCTTTCATACTTCTACACTAAATGAGATCTTGAATGAATCCCCGCACATACAAACGGATCATACCATTATAATCCTCATGGAAAAACATGCGAGATAGATTTTTTACTCACCTCAAATGGACATCCGATGGAAAAGCCGTCCAACACCGCTTTACGCCCGAACGGTGTCCTGTGGTCCCGAGCCTCGGTCCCGAAAACAGTCAGGTGCATTGCACCATTGCGATGTCCTTGGAAAGAAACATCAAATTGACTGCTTACTTTCATGGAACAGATGTTTGGAGAAAAATATACATTTCACTGTACCACGCACGAGCAGTGCTATGTGTGACCCGCATCACGGTCTTGAAATGCAACAAATGGATCGCGCCATTGCGATCCTCTCTAAAAAGTACACAAGATTGACTAATAGCTTGTCCGAAACACACACCCGGTGATAAAGATGGAAATCACCGCCACCTCCCAAAACGGCCCTCATGGGTCCCACCCCATCATGATGAACTGAAGTGGGAAGGTTTCACCATTGCAATTCCCTCGGAAAAACAATCAGAATCGATTTCTCGCTCACCCCGAACGGATGTCCGATGAGAAAGTTAGGAAATGCTGATCAGAACTTAAAAGACATGTTGTGGGTCCCATGCCTCAATGGTTGTTTCAAAGCTCAAAAACCCTTTGGAAAACTCTACCTCGAATCCAGGGTTGCAACGCCGCTGACGGCACTCAAAATGGACTCTGGATGTGTCTGCGCAGCTCAAAATAAGAAATCCCAGAAAAAAACCAATCCACTTAGCATACGTGTCATGCCACTGATCCCCTCGTCTCGAGAATTAAAAATTCCTGAGACCATCTCAAAATGTCTGTCTCAATCCAAGGAACGTGTCGCTGCTAACGGAACATGAATCTGATTTATGGTTTGAAAATTTGGCATGTTTTAGTATTAAAAGACCGAAACGGGTGGGCAAGGCCGGTTCGGCCGGCCCACCCATGCCCTGGACCGGCGGTCCGCATTTCACCATACAGATCGCCCCGAACAGCCCGAACCATCTCGGTCAGTCCGATCTCCGAGAGTACCCACGTGGCGCGGGTCCTGTCTACCGACTGGGGTCACAAGTCCCTGGTCCTCCACGTCGTTGTGCCCCGGTGACAACCCCTCTGCTCGGTCTACCTCGCCGACGCCTGCTCGCCCTCATTGTCTGTGAGACCCGACCGTCTTCGCTGAAGCCCGCTCACCCAGCCGAGCACCTAGCCGCCTGCAGCTCGCGCCGACCGCCTCCATGCCAAAGACCGCTTGGATCTATCCGTCGTGTCGTCGTCCCGGTTCGCCAGAAACCCGCCGGACCACCCTAGAACAGCCGGAAAAAGAGAATAACGGCCAAGAGACTTCCCGTGGCCACCACGGACTCCCCGGGACTCGGAATTTCGATACTAAAGAATCTTTGGAAGGATAATTTCCTTCCATACACAACCAGGGTATTCTCTCAGCAATCGGATAGCATTACGATTCAAAGAATTTAATTTTAAGAAGATTGCGGGAATTAAAATGATAAAACACGATCCAACCTTGATGGGCGTTGTCCGACGCTTCACCGACGATCCGCCAGAGCCGTCACTGCCTTACCGGAGGGATGTAAGAGAGGAGAGGAACTTGAGCTTGAGGGAGAGCTTTCCTTAAGAGGGTTTCTCCATAGGAAGAACCAAGGGGAGGAGGGTGGGTTTGGCTTAAGTAGGGAAATAAAAATTAACTTAATTAATTTTTAATCACCCACGAAAGGACCCACATCTGAAACTGTTGACGGGGTCAAGATTAAACCTCCCCTAGGGAAAACACCACCTCTAGAGCACAAATGATGTCTCGGAATTTTAATCTGAGCCTTTTTTCAAAAGTTATAAAACTCAATTCACGATGCCGCTAAATTATGATAACGCCCCTGGGGCCATTTTCCACAGAAGGGTCGCGCCCGCAAAGATTACACCCCTCCTAGGGAAAATGGCATGCTCCAGACTCAAAGGTGCCCTCATTTTCCAATCTGAGATACTATTTAAGAGATACTTTAGATTAACCATTAAATAAATAAATAAATTATTTTATTTATCCGTTTAATGTTCTGTCAATGGGTGAGGGGTACCAACGTCCCACGTCAACATGTTCTATGTTGTTCCTAGGGTAAAACCCCAATTTTGGACCCATACGTGCACTCACATTTCTGATCTGGATCTCTGTTTAGGATTTATCCTATTAATTTTGTGTGCCCAGTGTGAATGCACTGAAAATTTAATTCTGGCCACACTGCGGATCGGAATTGTATGTCGTCTGAAGGCGCTACTCTAGAATAACATCAAGAATATTCCAAAGTTTTTTATAGAAAAAACCAGGTTCTTAAAAAAATATATCATGGATGACTATATGAACTTCAATACTAATGTTATTAAAATTTAATAAAAATTTAATAAATTTTTATTGTTTTTATAATTTTTATATTATGTATTTAACTTGTTATTGAAATATCATCTTTGGTCGCTAAAATTACTGAAATAAGACAACACTGATTCTAATTTCACACAAAAAAAAGTGAAACACTAATAGAATGATATAAAATTATTATAAATAAATTCCATTTTTATATTCTATTACCTTATATTTTATAGGAATTATGAAATGTATTATAATAATAAAGAACGACACCACTTTTATAAAACCAGTACAAATGACCACATTATAAACACCCAATGTGGGAAAATATTAAAATTACTAGATTCATATAGAAAATAACTATATATGAATATTATAATAGAAAAGTTATATTATTAAGGTTCTATTATTAAGTTATTAATATAGATATTTTTTTATATGGGAGATAAAAGTACATTTTTTGAATCTAATACAAGAGTTAAGGGTTTTTCATCTCAATTTTGTTCTTTTTAGTCATGTTTGGTATTATGCACCCAATTTCATTATTTGGTGCACATATTTACTATTAGATATATAATATCCTGAATTATATTTTAAAAATTTTACTTTATGTTCAATTAAAATCTTCTCTTTGAATAGGTTTTGATTCGAAAGTTTCAAATGTTTTAAAGGTTTACTTTCTCTCAATTATGATTCTTTGAGGCATAATACATTTTGGGCACGATGTTTTATTCATATAGTTTATATTATTCCCATGGATGTATTTTTATCATAAATTTTTACTAAATGGTATTTAATATACAAATTCTGATCCCTTATTCAAGTAGATATTGATTTAGTTGTTTCCCCAGTATTAATGATTATTTGTAACTCTACTTTCATTCATTAAGTTATGATAATTATATTGAACTTATTTAATATAAGTTGTTCTCAATATACACCTTGATTTATTTTTGTGGTATTATCTCATTTTTTACTATGGATATAAATTCCTACAACATAAACCCCATTACAAATATTTCTCACTTCTTCAGATATGTTTCTTGTAAGGGTTATTGGTAACTCAAATCTCCTTCTTTGAGTTATAAAGTTTTATCTTGTAACTTGATATTTCATGATTTGTCTATTAAACCATAATATTTTATTATATGTTAATTTATAATCTTCTTTTGGAAAATTATTTTTAATGA
The DNA here is from genome assembly GCA_963277665.1 of Viscum album. Taxonomy (NCBI): domain Eukaryota; kingdom Viridiplantae; phylum Streptophyta; class Magnoliopsida; order Santalales; family Viscaceae; genus Viscum; species Viscum album. The sequence goes on along the minus strand of OY728165.1, from coordinate 162,205,013 downwards.
AAACAAGGATTTAGTAATCTTTTAACAGTGTGGGTTTTGAATGAAGGAATATTAATATTTTTTAAATGGTTTTCCATTTCAAAACCATGTATTATATCCTCCACAACACATTTCTTTTTGGAAACCATTATTCCATTTTCAATTATAATTTATTAGAGATTATTTTTAAATATAAATTTTTCAAAAGTATTAACTTTAGTTGTTTTTAAAATTACTTTCCAAAGTGACCCCTTACTTTCTCCCTTATGAAAATGTTTAAAGTGTTTTTTAAAAACTCTTTTGTTTTATCTTACATTTTATTTATCATATTAAAAAGGATTTAAACTTATGGGGTTCAAATTTTATGATTTATACACTAATATATATTTATATTTTTGTGTTTTGAACTCATAGAATCAAACAATTCTATTCATGATCCCTTCCTTCGTGATACCATTCGAAGCATTCTTTTTCACTGATTTTTATCATCTACATCAACATCCTATTATGTTTAATTTGTTATAAGTGGGATAAGTTATTTTTCAACTATCCACTATATTTTGATGTATGTCTTGTGAAATATTCATTTCAAAAAAAATAATGATCCAATACTACATTTATCTTGTTTAACCATCCACATTCTTTCTCCATATGGGTTATGATTATTTTATCCCCTGTATTGACATATGGAAAATTATTGGCATTCTATAGGTTATTATTTCAATATGGATTATTATTATAAATTTAGCTATGTATTGTTTAAACATCCACCTTATTCCTCTTAATGGGTTATGGTAATGTTATCCCTTTTATTGACATGAGTAAAATTATTGGTGTATTATATGTTGTTATTACAATATGGATGATTATTTTAAAATATATAATAAAATTTTTATTCATTTTCACATATAATGAATGGATTTGAATTAAAAAAGTGATGGGTAGGACCTGATATTATATATCCCTCGATGAAATGATAGGTCTCATAAGAAAAATATGTTTGGGTATTTTTGTGTATTCCTTATTAGAACAAGATATTTCCTTGATAGTAATATCATGATTTCTAATATCATGATGTCTTAGCTTATGGTATGAAGTTCGTTTTTTGATATTATGAATTTCATTACAAAGTAACTAGTTATTGATATCCATGTGATCTATTTATTTCTAATGTTATCCATGGATACATTATGCTTTCATTTTAATTATATTATGGAATTATTCTTTATTATCTAATCCTGATATAATACGTATGCCATGTTTAGGTCATGATTGTCTCAATTTTATATTTTCCCTAACTAATCATTTGATCTTACCCCTTATTATATTCCTTTTTATCCATATTATAAATAAAAGTATTACACATGATATTTCAAATAGAATATCTTGTATAGAGAATTTTTGGGATATTTTAAAGACTTATTATGTATTAATTAGTTTCTTATATTGTGAAAAAAAATATCCATCAATTGAAAAAGGCATGGGTTTTATTAGTTTCTGTTTTTTTTATTCTATAAATTTCTAAACCTAAAAGGTATTGGGAATTTATATAATGAAATATTTTCTTAATTCGTGGAATTTTTAGATAGTTATGTCCAATAATATACATTTGGTATCAAATAAAATATATAACGTATGTGTTTATGACACCAGGCTAGGGAGTGTGGGTATGAGGTTTCACAGTTGGTATTAAATAAAGTTTTAGATAAATTTGGAGATTAATATTTTTGTTGATGATAATGTAAGGGTTGATATGTTAATATTGATCTTAATTTTAATGGTATTGATCACCCTTTGGTATAGTATATGATTTTATTTTAAGGTAATAATTTCTATTTTATTTTGGGATTAGGATAAGATAACTTTAGTAAAAATACTAGGAATAAGTCTAAGTATAGGATGTATCCTGATGTTTTGGTAAATAATTTTGTATGTGCTTTTCCTATTAATTGAATCAATATCTAGATATTAAAAGTGTATTAAATAACTATCATAGATTTACCTAGGGATAATAAGCCAAAAAATGGTGTGTTGGGTATCAACTCAATCATCACCTGGTGCTTGACAAAGATGCCTAACTACACACTTAGCTTAACACTCCTAGAGGATATTATTTAGTAAATAAAAATATCTTTATGAACCATTATGAAATATTTATTTCCTAATTAATTTAAGGGATTAGGATATTAATTTCAAGAGAACCTTACTTAAATAAATGTATATTGAACTAGAAGTGTCAAATGATGAAATTAATGTGTCACTAGGGAAGACATATTAGGATTTATTTTTCATCTTAATATGATTATTTACTATAATTTTATTGATAAAAATATTTGGTTTTAGTATTTGGTAAAAATGAGATTAGAAAAATGAAGATGAGAAAGGTATGTACCTAGAAACCACTATGTCTTATAATCAAATAAGGGTTTATATTTAATGTGACCCCTAACTTTCTCTATGGCGAGACTATTAAAAAAGTTTTTTGAAAATTCAAAAAGTATTTACCCTCATGGGGTTTATGTTTTATCATTTATCCTCTAGAATATATTTATACTTTCAGGTTTTGAACTCACGGTATCAAACAATTTGATTCTTGATCCCTTATTATGTGATACTATTCAAAGCATTCTTTTGAAAGTAGGTTTTTCATTTATGTCAATATCCTTATAAGTTTCATTTTTTACACTGGGGATATGTTCCTTTAAAACTATCCACATTCTTTCTCTGAATGTCATATGAAATGTTTATTTATACTAGAAGAATGATCCAACACTTAATTGTCTTTTTTAACCATCCACCTTCTTTCTCTAGATGGGTTATGATCACGTTATACCTTTTATTTACATGGGGAAAGGTATTGACATTACATATGTTTTCATTCCAATACAAATGATTATTAGAAATTTGACTATATATTGTTTAACCATCCACCCTATTTCTATATATGGGTTGTGATAATTTTATCACATTTATTGAAATGGGGAAAAGTAATGGTATTCCATGTGTTTTTATTCCAATACAGATGATTATTGGAAAATTTGATTATAAATTTATTATTTATTTTATTATATGATGAATGCATTGTACTTAAACAAGTGATAGGAGGGAATTGACATTATATATCCTCTTTTTGCATCAATAGGTCTGATGAGACAAACATTTTTGGGTATTTTGGTGTCTGCCTTCCCAGAACAAGATATTTCCTTGATGGTGAGATCATTATTTCTAGTCTTATGGTATGGATTCAGTTTTTTCGACATTATGCATTTCATCGCTTAAGAACTAGTAATTGATATCCATGTGATCTATTTATTTCCATTTTTATCCATGGATACATTTTTCTTTTAGTTTCACTCTATTGTGGAATTATTTTTGGTTATCTAATCCTTCCACAATATGTATGAAATGTTTATGGCATGATTTTTGTAGTTGTATGTTTTCTCTTACTAAGCAATTGAGTTCACCCCTTCTTATGTTTCCATTTCCCGATGCTGTGAAGAAAAGTATCATATATTATATTCTTAAAAAGATAGTTTGTGTGGAGTTGTTTTTATGATACTAAATAATTATTATAGATTAATTAGTTTCTTATATAGTGAAACAAAAATCCATCAATTGAGGAAGTGGTGCATATATCAGTTTATATTTTTTCTTAATTATATAAATCTCTAAACATAAAATTTATTCGTAATATATATAATGAAATAATTTATTTATGTCTTGTAATTATGGGGTAGTTATGTCCAAGAATATATAGTTGGTATTGAAGCCAATATTTAAAGTATGTGTTTAATACACCAGGATATAGTTACCCAAGCCTTTTATACATAACATTACATGATTTTAATCATATTTAATCATCAGAGTACAAGCCAAGGATCGTTAAGTCTAGTGTCTTGGAAGACTAGAGACATAAAACATAAAACATGGGGATAAAAAAACATTTCTTTATATAATCTCCATTAAGATATCCTAACTTCCTTTTATCCCTTACATATTCATAGGGTACCCTATGGAACACATGAACCATGGGATGAGCTAAAAATCCCAGTAAGGGAATGAACATAAGAATACATCTTAAGCACATGAGTTAGGAGGAATGATGTAATGAAAACAAAACATGGAACATATGAAATCATATCATATAAGAATGGGATCATATAAACATGAAATAATATAAATTTTGCATAATCATAAAAAATTTCTTTAGTACGGGTCAAGGCTAACTGCTAATCCCATTTCCCATTTTAGTACGGGTCAAGGCTAACCGCCAATCCCGTTTCACATCACATCTCATGAGACTTAACTTTACCCAATGCATTGGAGCGCTATCTGGGTGCACCCATCTCAAAATTTCCATGAATATTCTTACCACAAAAATATTCTTTCCATATAAATATTCTTTCCACAAAAATAATCATACATAATCAATTGTTCATAAACATAGGGATACCCATGGAAAGAATTTCGTACCACAATCATGACATAAAGCATAACCAATTAGTGTATCACTAAAGTATCCATGAAATAAAGTCATTAGGACATGAATGGGCATTAATAGGGTAATATAGTCATATAACATGGTAGGTGGTAACAAATATAATTGACAACATATAAGAAATGTATTTGAGAAACATTAGCATTAAAACATTTTTGTGCGGTTTTAAGGAAAAAACTGTAGAGATTTTAAAATAGTTAATAGAAAATTATTTTATATAAAATCAGAATTGAATAAATAAGGTTTTATTAATAAAAATACTGATTTTATAAAGACAATGGTGTCTTAAAACTATGGATAGAGTGCACTTGAAATTGGGTAAAAATTCAGGAATTTACTTTAAAACGAGTGTGCTTATTAGGAAGTATCGAGGAGGGATTCACTTAAAAACATGTCTATCCCCAAAAGAGAATGAGAGATGGATCTTGGAACATGATTTTGGAGCATATAAACCTAATGTATAAGTTTTACATAAAAATAAAATACAACTACATTTTGGTAAAAATAAAGATAGAGCAACCTGAAGGAATAAAGGAAGTTCGGGTAGAATCCATTACGGTTTATCAGCATGGTATAAGGTGTAACTAAGAAGTCTTGATGAGAGATATAATAAGTTTCTCATAACTTATAAAACATTAGGGAAGTATGTGGAGGTTATAAAATATACCCCATCACTTGGTATTACACAAAAAGACATAGAATTTAGAACAATCTTGATTAACAGTGAAAAAGAGAGGATCCCTTATCTTAATTCCAGTGGTGTCCTCCACTAGTTATTAATGACCCGAATAAAAAATTATGTTTTCTAATGAATAATTACAAAACCTATTATATATTTAATTGGTTTAGTATAATCATTTTAAGTTCATTTATAATTTTTTTGATTGGTTATGACGTTCAATTTCATTGTTGACACTTGTTTGTTTACTTGGTTTTAAAAGACCATTTCACTTATATTCTAGTTTGGATAAACATAAAAGATTGGATTGGTTTTCCATAAATGAATTTATATGATATTATTAAAAATATAGTAGATTAAATGGTTTTAAAATTAATTTGTTTATTTAGATTGAAGTCGAACTATTATATAAAACCATAGTGACAACTGTTTTTGTTAATTGGTGGGTTTGATTACAAAGAACATATTTTTCTTTATAACTTAATACCATATGTAAAGAAAGGTTACATAATAAAAAAAGGATATATTAAATATATATATTCTAGTTCAATCATAACAAAAATGGGTTCGTGATCATATTTGATGATGATAATAGAAATTGATAAACTGTTGTCCTTGAATGTGCTAAATTAGCACATCTCAAACGGTGCTTTCATTTCTTTCAAATAAAAGGTGGGGAAATGAGAGAAGATAATGAAATATCCCATTAGCATAAAAAAAATTCAGTAAATTTATGTTACTGGATTTTTCATACCATTTGGGTGAAGGGAGGTGAGGAAATAAACAAAAAAGAACTTAAAAGAAAAGAAGGAGTTGGAAAGAGGAATTTGCCTCTTGAGACTTACTCATTTGAGAACCTCTTAAGAGGAGATTTTTTGTATTTTTAAAGGGATATGAGCTTTTGGACTTGGGGGAGGATCTTGGGGAGATATTTGGGCTGAATGTTGGAAAGGCACAAGTCTTTAGAGGAGTGAAGAGAAGAGGGAGTGAGGGGGGTATATAGTGGAGGAGAGGAGGGTTTTCATAATTTTTTAATCATTAGTTTATTATTTCCTCACAATACAAGGAATAGTAAGTATTACATGACCAATAATTGTAATATATTCATGTTACTTCGAAAAAAATTGGATTACATTAGCATATCATCGTCAATTACTCAATTAATCCATTATTTAGCATTTATTGTGAATTATAAGATTCTACTATTCATCAAAAATTCAAGTATTTCAGAAAAATCACAAAAAAATAACCCTAACCATTTTTCGACATGTATAATCCAAAAATGAAGTCCATTTTTGAAAAATAATTTTCTAAATATGATTAATTTAATATTTAATTAAAATCCTAATTTATTATTAAAAACCATTTTTAAAAAATTCATTTACTTATTCTAAAATATAGGTACATCATAATTTCACTTGAATATTATTTTATGACTATCATAGGTAAGGTTACTATTAATTAAGGTATTTAACTATTCATATGGGTATGTTACTATTCATAAGGGTAGGTTACTATTCACCAAAAAATTAAGTTTTTCTTATCAGACTCCAAATAACTTACCGATTGAAACCATGTATATTAGATTTCTGAAATTCCAAACCTAGAAGTGAAAAACATATGTTTAAGGCCAAATAGAACTTAGTAGTTCATTATGTTGTGTTTTCATATTATTTTATGAAATATTTATAAGAAGGGAAAATTTCCATTGAAAACTTTGGGTCGTTACATTCTTCCCCCTTATGAAATTTTGCCCTCGAAATTTCATTTTACATTCTAGGCCGTAGAAAGGTGAGGATACTTCTCCTTCATCACCTCTTCTAGTTACCAAGTAGCTTATTCAAACTTTTGGTTCCTCCACAAAACTTTGACAAGGTGGTTATCTTATTGTGTAGAACCTTATCTCTTTGGTCCAAAATCTTCACTGGCTTCTCCTCATAAGAGATCTCATCTTCCAGCTGCACCACCACTGAGTTTAGTACATGTGAGGGATAGGTTATGTACTTCCTCAGGAGTGATACATGAAACACATCATGAACTCGAGTCATATTCAAAGGAAGTGCAAGCCGATAGGCCACAGCTCCTATGTAGTCAAGGATCTCAAAGGGTCCAATGTACCTTGGTCTTAGCTTCCCTTTATTTCCAAACTGCATGACTCTCTTCCTTGGTGACATTATAAGTAAGACTGTATCCCCAACGTCAAATTCCAAGTCCCTTCGATGGTTGTCAGTGTAACTCTTTTGCTGAATCTGAGCATCTTTGATGTTTTTCTGGATGACTTGAACCTTCTCTGTCATCTCTTTCACAAGATCGGGTCCATGTAGCTTTCTTTCTCCAACTTCATCCCAACAGGTTTGAGTTATACATCTCTTTCTATACATAGCCTCATATGGAGCCATCTAAATACTTGAGTGGAAGTTATTGTTGTATAAAAACTTAACCAATGGGAGATTCTAATCCCATCCACCTTTGAATTCTAGATAAAAGTCTCTTATCATATCTTTAAGTGTCTGAATAGTCCTTTCAGATTGGCCATCAGTTTGGGGGTGATAGGTCATGCAAAAATTTAATTCAATACTCAAATCATATTGAAGACTCCTCCAGAATTTAGATGTGAACCTTGGATCACAATCAGATACAATTGATAGTGGAACACCATGTAGTCTCACCACATTATTCACATATATTTTTGTAAGTTGTTCAAGAAAGAGGTCTTCGTGAATAGCGATAAAATGGGTAGTCTTGGTGAGTCTTTCAACCACAACCCATATCACATTCTTTACCTTAGACATCTTCGGGAGACCCGTGACAAAGTCCATTGTGACATTCTCCCATTTCCACATGGTTATAAACAATGGTTTCATCATCCCTTTGGACTTTTGTCGCTCTGATTTAACTTACTGACATACCAAGAACCTTTATATATATTCTGCAATCTCCCTCTTCATGTTATCCCACCAGAAGTGTTCTCGGAGATCATGATACATCTTGGAACTCCCAATATGGATAAAGAATGTTGATATATGTGCATTTTCCAATAGATATTTCTTTATCCCGGATAATGAAGACACAAAAAGACACGTTCCAAACCAAATTACACCATCATTGTTGATATGGAACTCATGCAGCTTACCTTTCTTTACTCCATCTACCCTCTTTTGTAACTCCACATCATCCCTTTGTGCTTCCTTAATATTCTCTTGAATGGATGGTTGTGAAATAATTTGGGAAAGGTAGGATGTATCCCTTGTCCTTATGATTTCTAAATCCATCCTTTGTATATCCAAGACGATAGTGTCTTTCTCAATCTGTAACATGGATAGAGTAGGAGGTCCTTTTCTGCTTAGAGCATCAGCTAACTTATTCGCCTTTCCAGGATGATAGTGAATCGAGAAATCATAATCCTTGATTAGCTCTAACCATCTCCTTTGATGCATGTTGAGCTCCTTTTGTGTGAATATATACTTTAGACTCTTGTGTTTGGTGTATATTTCACATTTCTCACCATAAAGTAGTGACTCTATATTTTCAGGGTAAAAATCACAACTGCCAGCTCAAGATCATGTGTCGGGTAGTTCTGCTCATGGATCTTCAACTCTCCCGAGGCATAGGCTATCACATTATCATTTTTCATGAGTACACAACCCAAGACTTTCTTTGAAGAATTGTTGTATATCATAAAACTTTATCCACTTTTTGGTAATGTGAGTATAGGTGCGGTGATCAGCCTTCTATTTAGATCCTTGAATCTTACCTCACATTCTTCTGTCCAAACAAAATTTACCCCCTTCTGTTTCATCTTGGTCATTGGGTTTGACAATCGTTAAGAGTTCTTCACGAATCGTCGATAATACCCAGCTAGTACCAAAAAGCTATGGATCTCCATTACAAAAGTTTTCCTAGGAAACTCTTCAATTGCCTTCACCTTAGAAGGGTCCACATATATCCTTTTTCTGGTGATAACATTCCCTAGGAATGATACATCCTCCATCTATAACTCACATTTATTATACTTTGCATAAAAATTCTCCCTTCGCAAAGTATTTAACACAGTTTTTAAATGCTCCTCTTGTTCCTCCTTGCTCTTAGAGTATATCAGAATATCATCAATAAAGACTACGACAAATTTGTCAAGGTAATGTCTAAAGACATTATTCATTAAATCCATGAAAATTGTAGGAGAATTAGTGAGTCTGAAGGGCATCAATATGAACTCATAGTGTCCATACCTCATTCGAAAGGGAGTCTTGGGTATATCTTCTTTCATCAAATTTAGATGGTGATATCATGAATGAAGGTCCACCTTAGAGAAATAACTGTCCCTATGAAGCTGATCGAACAAGTCATCTATCCATGGAAATGGATATTTATTCTTTATCATGATTTTATTGAGTTCGTGATAATCAATGCAGAGGCGCATTTATTCATCCTTCTTCTTGACGAAGAGGACTAGCACACCCCACAGTGAAGCACTCGGGCGTATAAAACCATTATCCATATTCTCTTGTAACTGCTTCTTCAGCTCTTACAGCTCTACAGTGGCCATTCTGTAAGGTGTCATTGAGATAGGAAGGGATCCAGGGATAAGTTTAATTGATAACTCAACCCGTCGGTCCAGAGGAAGACCAGACAACTCTTCAGGAAATACATCAATGTAATCCCTCACAATGGGCATGTCTTCAAGAATGATTCTCTCCTTTGTATCAATCATTTGAGCTAGATATTATTGCACATAAGGCAACAATATCCACACTTGAGACAAATATTCTAAAGGAGACTCATTTTTCTCCTTACACTTGTAAAAAATTGAAGGATGCATCGGGATGTGAAAAGTGATCTCCCTTTCCCGATAGTTGATGTTTCCATTTTACAAAGAGAGCCAATCCATTCCCAATATTGTGTCAAACTCCACTAAAGGAAGTATGAAAAAATTTTCTGGGAGGTTCAGTCCACAAACATTAACTGGGGAGGAGTTATAAACCATGGATGTAGATATTTCCCCATTTTATGTTCTCACGGATAACTTTTACTACAAATTTTGAGGTGGTGTTTGAATAGTTCTACTAAACTTACAAGATATGAAAGAATACATAGAACCATAATCAAATATTACATCTGTTATTCATGAATGAATAACCAGCATACCTGTCACCGCATTATTGTCCAGCTCCACCTTAGTAATAGTGATAGCATAATCCCTTCCCTGTTGCCTTGGAGGTTTTTTTATTTCCTTTGACAACCCTCATCTTAGGGAAATTGTTCGCATAATTCCCATGCTCTTTGCATTTGTAACACTACACTGCAGGCTGAGTGTTGTTCTGAACCTTACTTTATTATTCATCATTAGCGGGATTTTTCATATACCTTCACCAGTTCTTGGCCATATGACCAAACTTTCCACATTTGAAGCAATTCTCGGTTCCCTTCAGACAGTTACCAGAATGCTTCTTCCCACAATTTTTTAAAGGGGATAATTCATGCTTCTTTCCATAATGGGATTTATTTGATGAACCACCCATGTTGTTTTCCATTTTCCGCTTCTTTTCACTAGGCCCACTAGACCACTGAGAGTCTCAAATCTCCATTTCCACCTTGAGAGCACAACGGAAAATATCCTCATAATTTTTGAAGTCTCAAATTGCCAACACTTTTCGTAGACTCAAATTTAGTCCGCAAAAGAAGTGATCCACCTTGCTTTCGGTGTTCCTAAAAAAGCTAGTGGTGTACCTTTCAAGTCTTGTAAATTTTTTTTCATATGCCCTGATGGACTCATCTTCCTCCTGCATGAGTCCGAGGAACTCTCTTTCTATCTTGAGACAGAGGGTTCCAGGAAAATATTTGTTGAAAAACATCCTCTTGAATTCCTCCCAATCCATGGAATCAATTTCCTCTTGGAACTTTGTATTCCTGATTGGTGTCCACCACTAATCAGCTTCCTCATCAAAATGATAAACTGCCAGTAAAACCTTCTCTTCTTCCGAGAACTGATGAATGGAGAATATCTTTTCAATGGATTTAATCCATTGTTCCACGAAGAAGGGATTAGAAGATCTACTAAACATGGAAGGCCTTTTCTGTATGAAGTATTCTATGGAAACTTGTTCTTTCCTTAGAGGAAGAGGGAATTACACATGATTCAATTTATTATTCATAACTCAATCCAGCTGAGCAAGTACTTCCATGAAGTTCTGAGCACCTTCTCCCATCATATCGGGCATATCCTTAGGGAAATCTTCACATTGCCTATCACATTGGTTATTGGAATTTGTTCTTATATTTCCTGCCTTTAACTAAGAAAAAGAACATATAATTAAAGGTCTTGAACACTTATCTATTGAGAATAAAAAATAATCTTCGAACATAAAAGGATAAACTTGTAAAGAATAATTACATACTAAATTGTGATTATTTAGGTTTAAAACTAAGTTATCCTCAATCTATTTCTTAACTTATATTCTTATGGGATCTTTTTTTGTCCCTTAATAATAGATTGTACTAAGCTCGTGAATCTACCAAAGTATATCCTCCGAGAGTGTCATAACCAAGAGTCCAGCAAGGCCCATTGTCGTGTACCAGGATACCCTGGGTCAAGCCAAAACTCCTTGGCGAAGTTTTCACTCCTAGGTACATCTGTTCCAGAGCCGCCTCTACTTGCTTGTATCTATACAGAGATGTATTTGCTTGATAAACCACTTACTCTCTACTTAAAAAATTTAGGGAAGTTTTATTATACTTTGTCTCATCCTTAAGGTTCTCACTAAGGTGCTCAATTCCTAATCTCCAAAAATAACTAGACCATCCTCTGATATCAACTATAGTGACCCAAGACTTTTATATATAACATTAAATGATTTTAAGAATAGTTAATCATCATATTACAAGCCAAGGATCGTTAAGTCTAGTGTCTTGGAAGACTTGCTACATAAAAAATAAAAAATTGGGCTGAAAACATTTTTTTATTTAATCTCAATTAAGAGATCCTAACTTACTTTGATCCCTTTCATATTCATAGGGTACCCTGGGGAACACATGAACAAAGTGATGAGATAAAAATCCCAGTAAGGGAATGAACATAAGGATACATCTTAAGCACATGTGTTAGGAGGCATGGCATAATGAAAACAAAACATGGAACATATGAAATCATATCATATAATCATGGAATAATATAAACATGGACTCGTATAAATGTGTCATAATCATAAAACATTTCTTTAGTATGGTTCAAGGCTAAATGATAATCATGTTTCCCATTTTAGTACAGGTCAAGTCTAACCCCCAATCCCGTTTCACATCAAATATCATGGGAATTAACTATACCCAATGCATTAGAGCGCTATCTGGGCACACCCATCTCAACATTTCGAGGAATATTATTTCCACATAAATATTATTTTCACATAAATATTATTTCCACATAAATAATCGTACATAATCAATCGTTCATAAACATAATTATACCAATGGAAATAATTGGGTACCACAATCATGACATAAAGCATAACCAATGAGTGTATCCTGAAATTATATATGAAAGAAAATGATTAGGACATACATGGACGTTCATAAGGTAATATAGGCATATAAAATGGTAGGTGGTAACAAATAGAAGTGACAACATATAAGAAATGTATTTGAGAAACATTAGCATTAAAACGTATTTGTGCAATTTTAAGGAAACTACAATAGAGATTTTAATATAGTAAAGAGGAAATTATTTTATATAAAACAAGAATTGAACCAATAAGGTTTTCATAATAAAAATACAGATTTCGTAAAGATAATGGTATCTTAAAACAGAGGATATACTGCACTTAAAATTGGGTAAAAATTCAAGAAGTTTCTTTAAAACGAGTGTTCTTATTAGGAAGTATCAATGATGGATTCACTTAAAAGAATGTATATCCACAAAAGACAATGATAGATGGATCGTGGAACATAATTTTGGATCATATAAACCGAATGTATAAGTTTTACATAAAAAAAGACAACTACATTTTGGTAAAAAGAATGATAGAGAAACCCGAAGGAATAAAGGAAGTTTGGGTAGAATCCATTACGGTTTATTATCATGGTATCAGGTGTAACTAAGAGGGATTGATGAGAGATATAAGGGGTTAATCATAACTTATAAAAATAAACGAAGTATGGAGAGGTTATAAAATATACCCCGTCACTTGTTTTTACACAAAAAGGCATAGCATAGAGAACAATCTTGATTAAGAGTAAAAAGGAGAGGATCCCTTACCTTAATTCTAGTGGTGTCCTCCACTTGTTATTAATGACCTGAATAAAAAAATTGTGTTTATTAATTAATAATTAAAGAACCTATTCTATATTTAATTGGTTTACTATAATAATTTTAAGTTCATTTATAATCATTTTGATTGGTTATGAGGTTCAATTTCATTGTTCGGGCTTGTTTGTTTACTTGGTTTTAAAAGATCGGTTCACTTATATTCAAGTTCGGATAAACATAAAATATGGAAGTGGTTGTAAAAAAATAATGTTATATGATATTAGTGAACATATATAAGATTAAGGGGTTTTAAAATTAATTTGGTTACTTAGATTGAAGTTGAAATATTATATAAAACCTTAGTGATAACCATTTTTTGTTAATTGGTGGGTTTGATTACAAATAACATATTTTGATTTATAACTTAATACCATTTGTACTATAAGATTATGGAATAAAAATAGGATATATTACATATAGATATATATTTTGGTTCAACCATAACAAAATTGGTTTCATGACAAGATTTGATGATGATAATAGAAATTGATAAACTGTTGCCCTTGAATGTGCTAAATTAGCACATCTCAAACGGTGCTTTCATTTATTTCAAATAAAAGGTGGGGAAAGTAGAGAAGATAATGAAATATACCATTAGCATACAAAAATTCCAGTACATTTATGTTACTGGATTTATTATTTCATTTTGGTGAAGGGAGGTGAGAAAATAATCAAAAAGAACTTAAAAGAAAAGAAGTAATTGGAAAGAGGAATTTACCTCTTGAGAATTCCTCCTTTGAGAACCTCTTAAGGGGAGAGGTTTTGGTATTTTAAAGAGGCTAGGAGCTTTTAGACATGGGGTAGGATCTTGGGGAGATATTTGGGCAGAATTTTGGTAAGGAACATGGCTTGAGAGGAGTAAAGAGAAGAGGGAGTGAGGGGGGTTTTATTCTGGAGGAGAGGAGGGTATTCCTAATTTTTTAATCATTAGTTTATTATATCCTCACAAGACAAGGAATGGTAATTATTCCATGACCAAGAATTGTAATATATGCTTTTGAATTTAAAACAAATGGGCTTACATCAGCATATCATCTTCAATGACTCAATTAATCCATTATTTAGCATTTATTGTGAATTATCAGATTCTACTATTCATAAAAAATTCACGTATTTTAGAAAAATCCCAAAACATTACCCTAACCATTTTTCAACGTGTATAATCCAAAAATGAATTCCATTTTTAAAAAATGATTTTATAATTATGATTAATTTAATATTTAATTAAAATCATAATTTATTATTAAAAACCAGTTTTAAAACATTCATTTACTTATTCTAAAATATAGGTACATCATAATTTCACATGAATATTATTTTATGACTATCATAGGTAATGTTACTATTAATTATGGTATTTCACAATTCGTAAGGGTATGTTACTATTCATAAGGGTAGGTTACTATTCACAAAAAATTAATTTTTTCTTATTGGACTCCAAATAACTTACTGATAGCAACCATGTATATCAGATTTTCAAAATTCCAAGCCCAGAAGTGAAAAACTTCTATTTAAGTCCACTTAGCACTTAGTAGTTCATTATATTTTGTTTTCATGTTATTTTATGAAATATTTATAAGAAGGAAAAAATTCATTGGAATCTTTGGTTCATTACACATGATCTATAGTGTGGGTCCAAAGCATCATAGTCAGTATCAGGCATATCATCAAATATGACTCCCCAGCTATAGATAGTGACATTTCAGAGCACCTTTACCTAACATAATTTTTATTATAAGTTTTAAACTATGTCGTGAGTTATGATATTTTATATCACTAAATATGACTTATAATACCCTTTTTATTTATAGTTGGCCACGACATACTAATTCTAAGCCATAATATAGATGTGAATTAGGATATAGGGTGATTCTTAAATAAGACATGGTAGAAAATTTTAATTTTTCTATTTTTCTATTATGAATTGAATGATATAATTTATAAAATGTTTATAAATTATTGGAAATGATATTTTGAGATATTTAAATAATTTATAGTGTTTATATATTAATTAATAATAATGTTTTTTAATTAATTATTAAATGTATAAGAAATATTTAATAAATAAATATCCATAATATTAACTATTAATATTAAAGTACCAATGATTTTTATGGCATGAATTTTATTTTTGATATTAATTTTTTATATAGAAATTATAAGGTAATTTATAAAGTGTTTATAAATTACAAAGATAATGAAATTATAAAGGGGCGCTTATTGAATTATAAATTATTCATAATTTTTAATTTGAAATGTTCAAATTAAAAGGCCTTATTTGAGAAATTATTTGAAGCACATCAAAGGAGTTTTGATAGTTGATATGATCAAGGTTTAAATAATATTAAATATATGAAATTTTAAAAAAGTACAATGATTACATAATGTTTGGATTTTTCATATAAAATATAAACGTTTTATATTTAAATTAAATATAATATATTAAAAAATATTATATAAGATGATGATATTAAGGAATTTATATTGGAAATAAATATATAGTGTTTATATTTATTTAATTATGGAATGTCTATCACACATGGCAAAATAATATATTGTTTAGAATTTTTTGATATATGAATTGTTCATAAATTCTTATCTCATATTTAAATGTATGAACTATTTATTTATTTATTTTATTCCATACTTAATTCATAAATATAAATTTTTTATATTATGAATAAATGTATTCTCAAGTTTAAAGTGTAAAACTACTCTTATAAACTTTTATACAGACATTTAAAGAGTCATGTGATAGGTATGATAATTGATTTAGTTTTCTTCTACCTTGACTTTGGATTTTAATAATTTATGTAATTAAATAAAGAAATTAATTGTAGTTTATACATATTAGGTGATAGATTTGTGAAGTAATTAATTCGTCTCTTGAGTAAAGAACTATGGGTAGTGGGACTTTGGGTTGGGTTGCTCATAGGACTTGGAGCTTAGGCACTGTCTATAAAAGTAGGGTTAGAAATCTGTTCACCCGTTTACACTTATAAATATTTTTTATTACATATGATTATAAGCCTTTACATGAAATATTTTCATGTACTATATGCATGATATGGATTAGAATATATTTAAATATAAGTTTTATTTTAATTTGGGTTAGTAGAATGAACTGTGGGTGGCATAAGGAGTTACACATCAAATATGGTTGAAACTATTGATTTTATAAGGGTTCATATTTATGGATCCCTACTTTTACATTTTCCTATGGCTTGGAGGTTCTAAGTGGGAGTTTATAGGTGTTATGAAGGCTAGCAGTGAATTCTGGACATCTTAAAGGACACCAAGCCACAGCAGTGAGTGTAGTGTTTTTTCTTTTGAGTGTTTTGAAGTGGTGATCATGAGGGATGCCATTGTTTCTACTATTTTTAAGGCCTTTGGGAAAGGTGTGATGTTTTTGTGGTGTTTGGTACACTAAAACTAGTAAAATGGATAGGGTGGATATTTTTTATAGTATTTTAACTTGTATGTTCCTCCTGTGAGAAGTAGAGAAGATCACCACACTGTAGTAGAGGGTGTGGTGCTGTTAAAGGTACTTGGGAGCTTCCCTATTAGAAACAGGTACCGTGGAAATTTTTGTGTTGGTTAGGCATGGTGATTTTATGATCCTTACTCTATGAAATAGGGAGACCACAATGTCATAGAGTTAGGTTTGGTGGCGTGTGAGGTTTAGGTGAGGACAATAATGTGAGGGAGGAAGAAACGGTGATATGGAGTCCTCCATGTCAGGGTCCTTTATCGGTTAGGTCAAAATGGTGATGGGTTTTACTCTATGTCATGGTGGAGGTCATGGTGGCCTGCTGAGCATATGAAATTCCTTGCACTGTTCTAGGTTTCATGGTGTGATTGTGATCAAAGATTTTAAAAGAATTTTTTAAAACACATGGTATTTACGAAGAAGTGGAAAATGAAGCACAAGGAAAATCTAATCATATTTAACTGAATGAAACCATATGTGCTTTGTATGAAAATATTCCATGGTCTAGGCTACTTAATATTCCACTATAAATAGGTTAATAATACTTGGTTTTATTTTCAATCTTTTCCTTAAAACCCTAGACAACCCCAATCCCTCTTACAACCCTTCAACTACTTCCTTTAAGAGTATAAACAACTTAGAACATCAGATCAAAGTCTTTTGTATCAAGATACTCTCTATTTTAATATTCTCCTAATTATCCTTATTTTTATTTCTTCAATGTTTTTTTAGTGGGGTTTCTCAATTATGGGTTGAGATTCGAGTGAGGATTGATAGTATTTAATTGTGAATTGGTTTCGAGGTGGTTTCCTTTGAGATTGGTGGAAGTTAATCCTTGATCATCTGTTCTTGTTTGGAGAATGATAAACTTATAATCGAGTTAGGAGATTAATTACTTATCCTTTATTTATATTAAAATTTGATATTATCATATTTTTTCTTCTTTGGGTAATGGTGGAATCAACCTATGAAAGATAAAATTTGGAATCTAGAATGAATTAGATTTGGTTTGTTATGATCGCATGTGTTTTACATTATGTTTATGTTTCCTCTTTATTTTCTATATGGTGTGTTATCTATATTTTTTGTTGTTGTTGTTGTTATAATGACTAATATTTATGAAATTTGATATATGATTTATATATTTAATTATGTAATTATTAATGTAAGTTTCATGTGAATTGATTATTGTTCTACCTTGAAATTGATGAAGTATGGAAGTTATGCTTGATGAATGTTTATGATTGATTCATATATATGGGTATAAATTAACTATAGGTATCTTATTGTTGTTAAAACTATGCATAATGAATTGGTTAATTCAATATAGTAATTAAATGGTTGTTTTTTGAAGAAAATTGGATAGGGATGATCAAGCCCATTCTAGTTCTATAAAGTATTGAATGCCTTAGTGTTATAGCCATAGTTTCCTTATGGGGGGGGGTTCTCTAATATCCATGTTTGTGAGGGAAAAGATGGAAGACTTCTCCCACTTCCCCTCTCTCCATTTAGTTGTGTTATATTATGTGGGAATACCCAATATGTGATGGACTAAGGTATAGGGTATGAAATAATGTGGGGTGTGATGGATCTTGGTCTTATTATACATTTATGTGTGGACTGTAATGGGTTAAGGTTAAGCACATAATTTTATCTAGTCGTAGTGACTAATGTTTCCTATGAGTGTACTTGTATGGGTTGTAATGGATTGAGGTATAATGCATAATACATGGGATGTAGTGAATTCAAATCTTATACTTGGTTATGGATGAGATGATCATGATGAGGTTGGGATGAGATGTTGTTTCCCATGGATTTTGTGCCCCATAATGGTTTTCTATTTTTGAATGGTTTCCAACGGGTTAATTCGTGGAACTAGAAACACCCAATGGTTCTGTATCCATAGGGACTGACATTCCAAAGGTAGGTTCTTGTTATATATTCTTACCTGTGATGCTTAAGAACTTGAATTAGACAAGATGATTAGAGGTTAGGCTCATCACACCCTTTTGGGGGGAATTATTTCCTACTTCGGGATTCTCTTATAGATTTAAGATATGTTCATGAATACTTTATTAATTCCCATGTATGATATGGGTCATTCCAAATTAGAAATCAATTATTTTCATATGTGGAATCTAGAATCATCCATATGTATTTGAGGTTCTTCATCAATGAAGATATCTGTATGTATTTGAGGATCTCCATTTATAGTATCTTATTATATAATACTTAAATATTCTTTGTCGTTAATATGATGATGTTGTTTTTCTATCCATATAGTGGGGAACTCTAGAGTTTATTTTCATCCAGGTAGATGAAGTTTACTCTGGAGTTTATTTTCCTCTAGGTAGAAAAAGGCCACTATAGAGTTTATTTTCATCCAGGGAGATAAGAATTTTTTGATTTTCGGATCGAACCCATAAATGGACTTCCTATGTATCCTTGTGAAAGTAATAATAACCCATGTAGTTTGATGATACTTAATGGGTAACATCATACCTTTTATGGTCATATGATGAGGACCCAACTGTACAATTTAATTTGATGTGGTAAGGACATCGTGACGGAAGGTTCCTAGTCAAATTTTAGTGTGAAACTTATGCCAAATTTCCTAAGTAACTTTGAAGGAATATAAGTTTCCCAATAAAATTAGAACCTAATGGGGATATGGACCAAAAAAAACATGGTTGATTTTTTTGTTGGGTTTAAACCTCAAGGAGGCTTCCAACATATCCCATTTGGGTGGTAATAAAATCCCACATAGTTCATTAGTGAGGACCCACGCCTATGGAGTCCCTTTAGGGTATGTCTCATAATGGAGTATGGCCCTTCGATATGATAGGTTGGGACCTACTGTTGAGAAGGATATCCCCTATAAAGAGACCATGAGGGATTTTTTAACTCATGGTTATTTGGGGGCCTAACTCGGGGTTTAATCTAGAAAAGGATACATGGATTAAGGGAATTATGATTGGGGCTTATTCCTAATGAGGGTTCCTAGCGAGCTCAGGATGTAGGTGGGATTCTTATGTATCCTAGTTAATAAGAATCAGAGTTCTCATAGTTTAATCCTTCAGGTGGATTGTGTGGATTTCATAATCATCACTAACCTCTAATCCCATGTGATTCATGCTCAGTGTGAGAAACAAGAGGAATATAAAGATTTAACAAACCAACACTTTTCCTTATTTTCTAGTGAAGTAGGTCGAGGCTATGATGGAAGAGGTCGTGGATATGGTATAAGTGGTCGGGGATACGGTGGAAGAGGTTTGGGCTATGACACTTCCCTCTCTTCACTTTACATTAGATATGAGTCCAAGGTATGGAAGGAATAATGGTTAGGGATGTGGTGGTAGAGAGGATCAAGACTGTAACCTCCTACAAGAAAGGCTATGGGCTTACAGGAGGATGGATTCCCTTTGAGGTTTGGTTGGATATCACTCCTAATAAGGATTCACATTTATGATTCAAGCTGTCATAAGATTCGAGTGATGATTTTTAATGATTTTCTTGAGGATTTTATCAACTCAGGTAACTCAAGGAACCAAATAGGTTAATCTCAACTCATGACATGAGAAAGGAACCAAGAGAAGTAATTAGACTCAAGGAATTTCAGTGAGTGTGGAAGAGTATCTCAAATCTTGGTATTCTAGAGGTAGACATTAAGGTAGTATAAGGCGCAGGATAAAATTTCCTCGATCCAACCTAAAAAGTTTGCAGTGTGACTCTTTATTTTTTATGGGGTCCAGTGATAGTAGTGAAGGGACTGGCCTAGAGGGTTAGGACCGCAGCATGGAACTGATCCTGAGTGGGGGTGTAGGGGTGCAACCCTCGTTGTATGGATTAGCAGGTTCTCTCAAGTGGGTTTCCTTAGTATGGGTCACCCATATAGGTCTCCCTAGTATGGGTCACCCTTAGTGGGTCTCCCTGGTATGGGGTTTCCTAGGTGGTTCCTCTTCTAAGTATTACTATGTAGAATCAGACTACCTCACCCAGGTATGGGTTTTCCATGTGTGGTTTGCCTAAGTATTGGGTTGGGGGCCTTACCTTATTGAATATGGTCCATAAATTTTTTCACAAGAAGTAAAAGAAAACTCGGGTGAAATACCTATGTGGTCAGAGCCCTATCCTTGATTCATGGTCTGGGAGTTCAGTATTTATCCCAAAATTTGAAGTGGATGGATCTATTTATGAAACCTAGTGGACCTGTACAGATGGGATTGTGTGGATGGCTTGCACGGATAGCATGCATGGATGTCCTACGTGGTCACATGCTTTCCTTTAAAAGATGTGTTTGTCTTCTGAGCGTCATAACTTTTTATTCATATATCTATTTGGGATCCACTATTATTCAAATCAAAGATCTCGAAGATATATATGCTTCTAGATATGGTGAATACACTAAGTCTTCTTGGAAGAAACTAAAAAATTGAATTTTAATCTATCAACACCTTTTCATTATCACTCTTGGAAATCCATATCCAACTCTTGGAGGGGGGTATTTCCACTTATCCCCCATTATGGAGTAGTATTCTTGAACATGGGAATCTAGCCGGCATCGTTTTTCATCATACAGACACATTTCTACTCAAACATTACATTTTTTGTCTAAGTGAGAATCACATGAAGAATTTTATGACAAAGTGCATGAAAAACCCACGTCAACGAAATCCCCCCATCCCACCCCACCAGAATTAGATTCTCTAAGAATGAAAATAATCTACTAATAAAGTAACTTTAGGGAACTTTAACACATTCGAAAATAATTTTGTGGATTTTGGAGTAACATAATGTTCAGAATGATGCTATAATTCTTTCTTAATCTAGGGGCCTAATGAGTATATGGTTCAACGGACAGAGCTTAGACAAGAATATCATAGTGGTCAAGAGGTTGTTCAGTTGATAAAGTGTTATGTTGAAATCATCCTTTAATATGTGACAGAGAGACTCCATTTTTTGGATGTTCCTTTTATTTTTCTCCATAAATAAAAAAAATTCCAATCATGTATGTATTCATCCCTACTTTCCACCTGTATTTATAATGCCAAAATTGATTTCCATAGAATTTCATATTCATATCATCTAATCATAATTAAAATAATAGGAATTCCTCTATTTAACTTTTACCAAAACCAAGGAGTTTAGTGAATGTAGTTTTACTATTGTTAGGGTCATATGAAAAACCCTAAAAACATTGTGTCTTTTGTGTCATCATCCTAATTTTTTCTAAGCTCAATATGAAGGATACTTAGTGGGTGAGACTTGGATTTTTCATAGGCTTCCCTTTTTTGGGTATTCATCCTAACATGTTTTTGCCTTTTAACTTTTTATTGCCTGATATTTACTAAACCATACAAAATGTATGTCTAGAGAGCTGAGACTCGATTTTTATCCAAAGTTCCCTTTACAGGTTTTTAGCCTGGTTAGTACTATATCTCTTTTTTGTAGTTAGTTTAAATTCATTCATGTCATACTAAAAGGGATAGTGTTTTAGGTCGAATAGCTTTGACCATGAATTTTGATATGATAGCCCAAACAAGGCTTGGTGACTAGGAATGTTTCATTATTCTTCAGATTCTTGGAAGGGGAATCTTGATCCATGATTATTATGGTTCCCAAATCTAAGACTTGATGTTTGATAATAGAGGAGATCTCTCCGGAGAATTATGTTACTGCTAGTTGAAAACCCCATTATGATGGATTTTTTATGCAAGTCCAATTGGGGCATGTAAGGCATAGTGAATAGTGGAACCTTTTGGTTGACAAACCAATTATGGGGGAAACTTATGCAAGGACAATGAGGGAACATATGACATAGTCATGCAAATAATTTACCTATAATTTTCGACATTATATTGTTCTTAGGTGAAGGAAGTTTATGGTGATTTAGATTTCTGAAGACCACAAGGGGTGGTTCTGCTAAGAAAAGATATATGAAAATGAATGGATAAGTTGTATTAACATGAACCAAGAATGGGAAACCAATCTTACATGAATTTTATGTGTGAAATATGGTATATTTTTTTAACAAAAAAAATTCATGGGGAGAAGTCTCATTTTTTGACAAAGGATGAAGGTATCGGGTAGTTTAAACTCATGCAGCAAGGACATTATATTGTGAAGTTTAAATTCATGAAGCAATGAAATTATGGGGGTTTTAATTTAAGGTCTTTATCATTGACCAAAGGTTTAATAATTCTCCAATTCTTGGTAATATGTTTGGAAATATGCTATTATATTTAGGTATGGAAGAAGAAATTTGTAAGCTGGGATTTTGGGATTTCTGATTCTGAAGGATGGTATAAAAAGGATTATGACATTAGAATAGGAAACTATCAAGAATGAAGTTACCACTGATTGAAAAACTCAGTATGGGGTTTGTTTTATGCAAGGAAGAATAGGGAATACACTGCATATTCAATAATGGGATCTTTTGGTAGACAGACCCATTATGGGGGAAACTTATGCAAGGCCAACTGGGGTGCATACTTCATGGTAAGTCAAAGGAGCTCTCAAGAATTCTAACACCCTATTGCTAAAAGATGATGAAATCTTATGGAGATTCAGATCTTCCCAAGAACGTGGTTTTGTTTATCTAGAAATTACCTAAACACATAAGGTGTATTTCATGTCAGAATTTCAAAAGAATTGGGGAGATATATTCTCTATGCAAGTTTGACCCATGCATAGGAAGTATGGTGCCTATAGTTTATGTCATATTACTAGGACCATATGATTATGTAAACAGTGGATGGTATATGTTAAAATTTTTCAAGATTATCCTAGTATTATTTGATCATATGATGGAGGGAAAAGTTAATCCATAGTCTTAGATACTTTTAGGTCAGGATAAAGGATATAGAACAAATATGCATAGGATGACCATTGATTTTAAATTTTGGGTTCCAGCATACTATCGTCAAAATCTTAAAGGGGAAGAAGAGGATTCTACTAAGAATGAAGTTACCACAGGTTGAAAAACCTATCGTGAGGGTTGATTTATTCAATTCCAACTAGGGCACATACTTCATGGTCAAGTATCGACAACCTTAGACTAAAAAACCCATTATGGGGGAAACTTATGTAAGGGAAATTGGGGAGTGTACTACATGGTCAATAAAAGTATATCTCAGGTATAAGACATTCTACCACAAGGAGTTTAGAAAATATTATGAATATCTAAAAGTATTCAAGTTTAGGATTATCACATGCAAAAATGTGAGTTTTTCATTGTATAAAGAAAGCATTGGATAGATATTGGCCATGATTTTTGAGTCTTTTACATAGATCTGACTCATATGTAGAATGGGAACATCTCTTGTTTCCTTGGTGGGCTCTCTAAGGAGGGGACCCAAAATAAAATCTCCTACTTATATTTTTTTATTATATATATAAGATTGGAAATTTTCTTTTACCTTGTGGCTGGGGATAGGGTATAAGAACTAGGATTCACTATGTATCTCAGTGAAATGAGAATCAATACACACTTAGTTCTAGAGGTACCTTGTGTTTTGAAGTCATGTGGTGAGGAAATTCTTCATGTAGTTTAATGTATTACGTAAACGATGTGGGGGATTTCTATGTGAAAAGGAATATCATGACTCGGATAGGGTGTAGATCCCAAGATTCACTGTGTATCTTTTTAGAGTAAGAATCAAGCTATATGTAATTCTAACAAATATGGGTTCATGCATAAAGTGGGAACTCGTATTGGATCTCCCCATGTAAATATTACTCATAAATAGGAGAGTAGGGCCTTTTTATATGTTCTGTTATGGTTGCGACCATGATTGAAGATCAGGGAATCACTACATATCTTATATGAATGAGAATCAAGCCACACGTAGTTCTTGAAAGACCGTACAGTTTACCATCATGCGGTAAGGATGTATGGTCTTCTTTTTATGGTCTTTAATTTAGGACCATAATAGCCTCAATGTGAATAGGCACATCTTACTTATGTAAATAACTCCTTTACCAAACTCCTCAGACCACGTGAGTTTTGATTAGTGTGAGAAATAAAGAGTGTTGAAATTATCTTCTACAACACAAAGGTAACATAATTGAAGGATCAGGGCATTTCAATTATTTGGTAGCAGAGCCAAGAAATAAGATTTGTATATTGCTATGTATCTCATTGGGATGAGAATCAAGTCAAATGTAGTTCTTTATATTCCTTTTATTTTAACATCATGTGGTAAGGGAAAGATGAACTAATGTGAAAGAATTAGAACATTATGGTTGATCCAAGGTGAAGGACTCAGGATTCATTATATATATCATTGGGGTGAGAATCAATCCGCATATAGTCCTTAATAGAATCCCTATGTAGATTTGATTCATTCACGTAGGAAGTAAAGGTGATTTATGATTTAATAATCATTTGACATAGGATTGGAGATCCGGTCATCACTACATATATTGTTGGGGAAAGAATCAATCCACTCATAGTTCATGGAGGTGATCCATGTGTAGGTTTGATTCATGAACAAAGGGGTGAAGTAGATTTTAAACATTGTGGTTGGACCTGAGATAAGATATATGGGAATCACTATGTATCTTTTTGGGGAAAGAATCAAGCCACACATAGTTCTTGATAAAGTTCTCTGTAAAGGTATGATCCATACACAGGGAGTGGGGGGGTTTTTAAATCACAGTTGGACCCATGATTGGAGATCTGGGCATCACTATGTATCTCACTAGGATGAGAATCATGCCATGTGTGGTTCTTGAAAAGCTTCTCCACACCAACTAAGCTTCTATTTGAGTAAAGTGGATTTAATATTTTTCAAATATTTTCCAAAATAATGGTTGGGATCAAGACAAAAATGGTATGAGAATCAAGAAATATGTTCTGGTAGAATTATCAATATAGTTTTTTCATATATAAGGAAAAGAGAAATTGTTTCTTTATGGTTGTAGATGGGCCCAATATTGGGGATCTGGGTGTCACCACATATCTTATTGGAATGAGAATTAAGCCACACATAGTTCTTGATGACCCATGCAGTTTATCTTCATACGGAAAGGACATGGGTCACTTGACATGAAACAAACATTTTGGATAGACTAGGGGATAAGACCCTGGTGTCACTACGTTACTTGTTGGGAAAAGAATAAATTCACATGTAGTTCTTGATATTTATTCCCCATGCAGGTCTAATCCAAACATAAAGAGAAATGGGGATCAAGATTCACAAGGGAATGGAAATGATGTGATTAATGTTTATGAAAGGAAGCTACTAATCTTTTGAGGGATCATAAAGTGTGTCTAATCATGTTATATTGAGGATTTGTTAACATAAAATAATGGAGATGTTAATTATATAGTTTAATGTCATGTGGTGAGTAAAACTGGTGCTATGTAGTTTAATATCTTATAGCTTGGACCACATGTCATGCATTTTATCTTAATGCGAAAAGGATAATGATGATACATAGTTTAACATTGTGCAACATGGATACAGATGATGATATACATTTTAACAACTTATAGATATGATAATATGTATCACATTTTATCTTCATGAGACAAGGATTATGATGCTACATAGTTTAATTTTGTAAAACATGGATGTAAATGGTGCTATACAGTTTAATGTCATGTAGCTAAGATGACATGTCACATAGTTTATTATCATGCGACAAGGATGATGATGTTACATAGTTTAACTTCATGAAACATGAATGAAAATGGTTCTATTCAGATTAACATCCTACATCTAACATGACATGTGGCATATTTTATTATCATGTGACAAGGAAGATGATTCTATATAGTGTAACATCGTGCAACATGGATGCAGATGGTGTTATCCAATTTCACATCCTATAGCTAAGATTACATGTTGTGTTGTTTATAATCATGTGATAAGGACAATGATGCTATATAGTTTAACATAACACAACATGGACACAAATAGTGTTATTCAGTTTAATTTTCTACAGCTAAGACAAAATATTTGTGATTACACAAAGTACTTCTTTAAGAACCTTTCATTGGTTGGAGTTGTAGTGAGTTTTCCATCCATTTAGATTAATAAATAAGCTCCATTAGAGTGGACCTTATGTATGGATTAAGGTCCATCCCACTTTGGCTCAAGATTTGAAGGCTTATTTTATAGTATCATCAGAGTCCTAAGTACCAATACCAATTATCCATGGAGGAATGAATGAATTCATACCGTCTTGTTAAAGGTATGTTATATCCTATTCTGATAGAAATCCAAGTGATGAAGGGTATTTAATCTCTTTTAATCTAGTTTATCCAACTCATCCAACCATTTTTGGGATTTCACATCTGTGGATAACTAGTCACAAATGGAAATACAAAGCGATAGAAACTGAAACTCAATGGGAAAGACTACTTCTATCACATACACCAATGAGTATAGGGTTCTCTACATTGCAGTACGAGTTGTATGTTGGAGTTGGTGGTCTAGAACCAACTACTTTGTACTTTAGTCATTAATAAAAGCCTTATCACATCTTTATCGTTCTTCTGTGTGATAATGCATGTGATAATGTCCTAAGGATAGCTGTTTCATTAAAGGGTCATAGCAGATCCCTACTATGATGAGAACCCAGAAGTGACATAACACTGTTCTTGAATATATGTTCTATGGCTGGATGATATTATTTGAGGGACACAAATAATACAGGTCATTAGGGGTGAGGACTCATAAAACTTTGAGGCACCTTCTCATAGTGTGTTCCCTTGGCAATATCCACGAGGATATCATGAGAACGAGACCCGCCAGTAGGAAATCCACATTTCATAGTGTCATTGGATGTTCCTATGTGCGGACGTGTGTATCAGTCCTTAGACATTAAGATTAGTATTAATGGGTATTACAACCCGCGCACTTAGATGTATTGATGAAAACCGTGACGCCACACTGTTCGCAGCGAGGTAGGATACGTTGGGTGCGTCACGAGTAATACTTCATTAATAGATAATGCGAGAAAGGATTTGTCCCTTCTGTTCCATGACGGAAGTAGATATCTCGGGCCCTTTGATGGAATTTATATAGCCTAAATAAATCCATGCCCATGGTAAGGTATGGGAAAGTTCAATTCTGGGAAGTCAAAGAAAGAATAATCGATCACATGGGTTGATGGAACTAGAATGAAACCCACTTGATTAGAGATATTGAGACAAAGGAATTATATTACACGGTAAGTGTTCATAGGAGGTGACACATCATTGCGGCATTAACTTCTTTCTCTATGGGTGCCTTGGCGTGTTGCCAGACGGTAACCTTGGACTTTAGGCAGGCTCCGCCTAATGCCACTAAGAAAGAGGCCTAGAGGGTCACACACTAAGTGTGTCCATGTATCTCAGTTAAATATTAATTTAACAAGTTAAATAAATATTATTTCCGACCATGGTTTAATAATTATTTAAGCATGCCTGACCGCATTTATTTCGACACTAGTTATTCGAGAGAATATATTGTGGGTGAAATAATATATTTATTAGCGAGTAATGTAGTTACATTTATTTAAGAAATAAATAGTCATTACTCAAGGTCTAATAAATGTGGTGGAGAAAAATGGAAAATAAAAGTACACGCTGTTTATATTAAATATACATGTCATGTAGTTTTATGGAAAACAACTACACGTCGTGTATTAATTATTACACGTCGTGTAGTTGTCCAGTCAGGATTTTGAGGATATAATATTGTTTTATTAAATGATATTAATTATAATCAGTGTGGGCACATGTTAAGGAATTAATAACTCGACATGGGGTTTCAATAAGAGTTAATGAAATGAATAAAACGCGTAACGCATTTATTTATTGTCATAACTCTATTAACCTCAAACTCGATTATAAATATCCTCACAACCCCAACACTTTTTCTGAGCCATTTTTTTGTGCACAATGGATTTGGAAATACTCTCAAGCCAAGAGAGAATTACCTTTCCACCGAGAACGCCCTCAAGTTACCAGAGTGAGATCCTCCACCGGATCAAGGAGGTAGAAGGCTGACTTCGCAAGCGAAGGTTCTTCCGCGCTAGTACCCAGAGATA
Source organism: Viscum album (assembly GCA_963277665.1). Taxonomy (NCBI): domain Eukaryota; kingdom Viridiplantae; phylum Streptophyta; class Magnoliopsida; order Santalales; family Viscaceae; genus Viscum; species Viscum album. Next base: position 162,176,026 of record OY728165.1, on the reverse strand, counting down.
CCTTCAGCAACGTCCAAGGATACATAGAGCATGTGTGGATCACCGCTAGAGGAATCCTGTACTTGGATTCTACAACGCAATGACGGATCACATGATCATGACTGGAGACTCCAATGAAGAAATAATTCCATCGAGGTAATTCTTATGAATTAATTAAATTAATTATAACCAACATATGATGATCCTATCTCAAGGGTTACGGAACTCTTCTTTTCTTTTTCGTTCTTCATACTATTCCAAAGATTTGGCATTTTAAATCGTGACATATCTCAGATTGAACGTTGTTTAACGTTAAAATTGAAGTTGGGAAAACCCACCAACGCGCTTCCGATACGCTCGGAACCTACAATTTGTATCAGAGGCGTCATATGGTTGATTATAATTATTTAGTTTTTCGTTGATGATTTATGAATTTAATAATTTAGTTATTTCAATTCAAGTTTAATTGTTCTGGAAATCTGAATATCGAGATCCGTTCCTCCTCCCTTGTTTCTCGGTCACCTAACAGAAATGAATTTTTCTTTTAATTTTGATTAAAATAAAATAGAGGAACTCATCCGGAGAAGCCAAACTTTTCTGGCCGTACAACACCAGAATACATGGCGTGTATTCGGAAGTACACATCGTGTAGTCTAGGTTCAATGCATTGACTGATCTGCCAAATCAGGTCTTGTATTGGATTCTTTCTAATAATTTAAGACATTGTGTGTTGACCAGAAACAGGTGGCACACGGTTTTCGGATTACACATCGTGTGGTATAATGAACACAGCGTGTAGTCCCTTCGGGTTAGGGTTGGTCCATGTACCCCGTACATGGCTTTCCCGGTTGGAAACTGTGTATTGCGGAAACTACATGGCATGTGTCCCACTGAACATGCCGTGTACTCCGAAATTTTTTGAAGTACATTAACACTCCATGTCCCTGAGCGTGTACTTCGGATGGACGGTGAAAAAAAGTACACGCCGTGTAGTCGGAACTACATGTCATGTACCCACCCAAATTATGAAGATTTATTAAAATTTATTATCATATTATACAAACCCTTGAGACGTGTATCATGTTGTAGGCGTAAAGCTAAGGCACAACATGTGATAGGTGTTTTATATATGTGTGTTTAATTTAACATCTTCGTAATAAATGGGAATTCACCAGGTTTCCTCCAAGGTACAAGTTACGTAAAAGGATAATTTTAAATTAATTTATTTGTTTAAAATTATGATGGATGAGAATCTCATGGAAATTCAGAAAAATGATTTAAGATAAAATGATTGATTAATTAAAGATAATTAATTGATTCGAGCGTGATTTATCTTAAACAATAATGATTAAAGAATTGAATGCTAGTTTTATTTATGCGTAAATATCGTTGCACGTATGGATGATCATGAGCTAGACTGAGACCTTTGTATGTGAATGGTTTCTTTTAATTTATTTATTTAAATTAAATTTGTTGCCATGCGAGCCATATTCTCATTAATATGTAGGGCATGCACGCCCAAGGATTATTTTATGTAAAAACCCCTTTTACCCCCCACCTGCATGTGAGATAAATGAATATTTAATGGATGGAGCTCCCAAGCTAGTGGAGGCGGCTAAAGTCAGGAGCCAAGGTGAAACCAATCCAAGGAGATACAAAGGTGGATAGGTGGAAAGATGTAAACATGAACCCGAAAGGTTCAAGGTGTTTCTCCCCTAGGTCTTGGGTTAGTTTATCAACCTCTAGATAAAATAACCAATAGAAAAGATCATGATCATACCATTTATTTTATTTCTGTTAGTTGCATGGTTTACTTATTGTGGGTGTGTTTTCACGATCACAAAATTAATGAATTAAACGATCTTGCAAGATGGAAGTAAAATAAAACTGTCTTATACGTGAATATTATCTTTGACATGGTTAATCACTTAAGTAAATCCCACTTAATATTAACAATCATGTAATAAAAGATAATAAAATGGAAATTTACGTATAAGGATAAAATCCCTCAAAAGAAATATTAAGTCAGTATAGCCTTCCATAATCTTGGTTAGAATCGAACCATAGTTCAAAGTGCTTGACCAACCCTAGTTGGGGTGCTTTCAATTATCAGGGAATTATAATTCAAGGTTTTGGGTTGACTTGAATTGGTTCGCATCAGGGGTGCACTGCCACAGCAAGACCTGGTGTGACCAAGATGTAAAGGTTCAGGAAATCGAAAATAAAAGGATTTCAGGATTGGGGAGTCCACTCAGCGGATCAAGGAGTTGCGAGTTAATGCAGTTGGCATTTGGAATTCCAACCTAAAACCCTTCAAGTTTCTTTACCAACCCTGGTTGGAGTAATGCAAAGGGAAATATGGATCCTTGCCACCTAAATATTCAGGAAACAAAATATTCTGAAATCAATGGTGAGGGCTATTGGATTTCAATAAAATAGTGTGAGACTAATAAGTATTAATTTATTTATTTGTCTCAATTTTGTAATAAATTACTAAACCTTTGCTCATCTTAAAATATAGAAACGACAAGAAAATTACTTCAAACATATCATTGTGAACCATACTCGAGAAGGAAAACCTTCTCACCGGCACCAATTTCCAAGAGTGGAAGAGGCGTTTACATGTTATCCATCGCCACGAGAGGAAATTGTATGTGCTGGAAGAGATTGTTCCAGTTGCGTCTAGATCGGAACTTCTACCCTTAATTCGCCAGGTAGATAAGGATATGGGGTGTGACAAACCCATGGTCCTTATGGTGAACAAGAAATGGAAGGACACAGCAAAGGGGCCAAAGACTTATAAACGGTCTAAAGCCCTCGAGCACCGTCCCTCCAAGAAGAGGAAGATCCAAAGGCAGGGCAAGGAATGGGAGGCAATGTGTTTTGCATGTGGAAAGCAAGGCCACTGAAAGAGGAACTGCACCCAAGATTGTCGGGACACTAATGGTGCATTCGTTATCGAGTGTAATCTTTCTATTTATACACATTGGGTATTAGATATAGCTTGTGGGGCTCACATCTGTATTTAAATGCAAGAACCAAGTAGATTTAGAAAGATTGCCAGAGGACAGGTGGATCTTTGAGCTGCCAATGGCGCAAGGCTAGCTATGTTGGTTTTTGGAGACTACCACCTCTCATTGCCTACTGGTATAATCTTGGTTTTACATAACTGTTATTATGTGCCTAGTGTTACCAAAAACATAATTTTTGTATCTTGTTTGGATATGGATGGATTTATTTTCAAGTTTGGAAATAAGGGTTGTCTCTTTTATAATAACAATGTATGTTATGGAATTGCACATTTAAATAATGGTTTGTATGTATTAAATTACGAAAACCAAGTGTTGGAAATCGATAACAAAACAAACTCACATGACTCATACATCACCTAGTTCTGGCATCACCGTCTCGATCATGTAAACAAGAAGCGCTTGACAAAGCTCTGCCAAGATGGATATTTAGACTCTACTGAGCTAAAACCACTTGATAGATGCCACGCTTGTTTACCAGGAAAAATGACCAAGATGCCTTTTGGTGGACAAGGTGAAAGGGCTATAGAGCTTCTAGGATTAGTACACACGGATGTGTGTGGACCATTTCCAGTAGAATCTAGAGGTGGATATTCTTACTTCATTACTTTTACTGATGATTCGAGTAGATATGGCTATGTCTACTTAATGAGGTATAAGTCAGAGTCCTTATAGAAATTTAAAGAATTCAATAATGAAGTAGAGAATCAGCTAGGTAAGAAGATAAAGAAGCTTCGATCAGATCGAGGTGGAGAATATCTGAAACAAGAGTTCATCGATCTTCTACGGGAGTCTGGGATTCTATCTCAGGTCACTCCTCCTTATACACCACAGTGGAATGGTGTTAGTGAAAGGAGGAACGACACCTTGTTGGACATGGTGAGTTCAATGATGAGTCATGCAGATCTTCCATTATCCTTTTGGGGATATGCATTACAAACTACAGCATACACATTAAACTAAGTACCAACTAAGGTAGAAAATGGAATTCCCTCTGAGTTATGGAGTGGAAAGAAACCCATTTTGTCGCATACACGTGTATGGGGATGCGAGGCCTTTTTTAAGGCCTTCTCAGGCAACAAACTAGCACCCCGGGGCACAAAGTGTATCTTTATAGGATATCCCAAGGAAACGAAATGATATTACCTATGTAACCCTCAAGACAAGAAAGTGATTGTTGCCAGACAAGCTGTCTTTCTTAAGAGGGAGCACATCCTAAAGAAGGATAGTGGGAGTAAGATTGACTTTGATGAAGTTGATGCTCAAGATACACAAGATTTGGTACAGGAACAAGTTCCACAGGTCTTCATGGAAGAGGTTCCAGATACACAAGTACTGTGTAGGATCTCAAGAGAGGTAAGGGAACCAGAGAGATTTGGTTTCCTAGTCACTGAGGATAGTGAATCATTATTGTTGTAAAATGATGAACTTATCTCCTATAAGGAAGCAGTAGAAAGCTTAGAAGCTGCAAGATGGCTAGAAACTATGAATTCTGAGATGGATTCCATGTATCAGAACCAAGTCTGGGTTCTGGTCGATGATCCAGTTGATGTAAATCTTGTTGGATGCAAATGGGTATTCAAGAGAAAACCGGACATGGAAGGTCAATTTAGCCCCTATAAAGCAAGGATAGTGTCTAAAGGATTCAGACAGCATCAATTAATTGACTATGATGAAACCTTCTCTCTACTATCCATGTTTAAATCCATAAGAATCATACTTGCCATAGTATCTTACCATGACTATGAGATTTTGAAAATGGATGTCAAAATATAATTCCTTAATAGAAACCTTCAGGAAGATGTCTATATGACACAACCAGAAGGGTTTGTGACACCGGGTGAAGCCAAACGGGTTTGCAAGTTGCAGAAATCCATTTATGGATTGAAGCAAGCATCCAGGTCATGGAACATTCTATTTGATGAAGCCATAAAGTAATTTGGTTTCATTAAGAAAAAATGTGAGCCATGTGTTTATAAGAGGTATAATAGTAATGCGTTCATTATCCTAGTATTATATGTTGATGACATATTGATTATTGGAAACGATTTACTAGTCTTACAGTTAGTTAAGGATTGGTTGAACAAGTGTTTCTCCATGAACGACTTAGGAGAAGCACCCAACATTCTAGGGATCAAGATCATTCATGATAGATCCAAGAGGCTGCTTGGACTAAGTCATGGTACATACATTAACCAGATACTAAAGAGATTTAGTATAGAAAAATCCAAGAGGGGATTGGTTCCAGTGTCACATGACCAACATCTTTCTAAGAAAATGTGTTCTCAGACACAATAAGAGAAAGATAGAATGATCAAGATCCCAGACGCCTCGGCTATAGGATCCATCATGTATGTCATGTTATGTACCAGTCTTGATGTTGCCTATGCACTGAGCATGGTAGGCAGATATCAAGCAGATCCAAGAGAACAGCATTGGACTGCTGTTAAGACTATCCTTAAGTATCTAAGAAGAACTAAGGATATGTTCCTAGTGTATAGAGGAGACGAGGATCTTGTCATCAGAAGGTATGCTGATGCTGGTTTTCAAACAGATCAGAATGATCTAAAGTCGCAATCCAGATATGTTTTCTATCTCAAAGGAGGAGCTGTGAGCTCGAAGAGTTCAAAGCAGCCAGTTTTCACTGATTCTACAGTGGAGTCTGAATATATAGCGGCTTCTGATGCAGCCAAGGAAGCCGTCTAGATTAGGAACTTTGTCCAGGAGCTTGGTGTGGTGCCTAGAAGTAAAGATCCCATTACACTGTACTGTGATAATACTGCAGTGGTGGCTCTTGCAAAAGAACCAATGTCACATCAACGGACAAAGAACATACTCCAGAAGTATCACCTCTTGAGGTATTTCTATCAAAGGGGTGAAGTTGTAGTGAGAATAGTGTCCATGGAAGATAATGTGGGGGGGCCCATGACTAAAGGGTTATCTCAACAGAAGAATGAATATCAAGTGAGAGCTAGAGGGTTAAAGGTTGTTAGCAGTTGGCTCTAGTCCAAGTGGGAGTCTGTTGGAGTTGGTGGTCTAGAACCTATTACTTTGTACTTTATTTATTAATAAAAGCCTTATGACATCTTGATTTTTCTTCTGCATGACAATGCATGTGATAATGTCCTAAGGACAACTGTTGCATTAAAGGGTCATAGCAGATCCCTACTATGATGAGAACCCAGAAATTCCATAACACTATTCTTGAATATATGTTCTATGACCGGATGATATTATTTGAGGGACACAAATAATACAGGTCATTAGGGGTGAGGACTCAAAAAACTTTGAGGCACCTTCTCATGGTGTGTGCCCTTGGTAATATCCAGGATGATTTTATGAGAACGAGACCCGCCAGTAGGAAATACACATTTTATAGTGTCATTGGATGTTCCTATCTTCGGACGTGTATATTGTTCCTTAGAATTTAGGATTATTATTAATTGGTATTACAACTTGCGCACTTAGATGTATTGACGAAAACTGTGATGACAAACTATTCGCAGCGAGGTAGGATATGTTGGGTGCGTCACGAGTAATACTGCATTAATAGACAATGCGAGAAAGGATTTGTCCCTTCTATTCCATAACGGAAGTAGATATCTCAAGCCCTTTGATGGAATTGATATAGCCTAAATAAATCCATTGCCATGGTAAGGTATGGGCATGTTCAATTCCGGGAAGTCAAAGAAAGAATAATTGAGCACATGGTTGATGGCACTAGCATGCAACCCACTTGATTAGAGATATCGAGACAAAGGGATTATATTACACGGTAAGTGTTTGTAGGAGGTTCCACGTCATTCCGACGTTAACTTATTTCTCTATGGGTGCCTTGGCATGTTGCTAGAGGCTAACCTTGGACTTTAGGCATGCTCCGCCTAATGTCACTAAGAAAGAGGCCTAGAGGGTCACACACTAAGTGTGTCTATTTATCTCAGTTAAATATTAATTTAACAAGTTAAATAAATATTATTCCTGACCGTGGTTTAATAATTATTTAAGGATGCCTGACCGCATTTGTTTCGACACTAGTTATTAAAGAGAATATATTGTGGGCGAAATAATATATTTTTTAGCGAGTAATGCAGTTACATTTATTAAAAAATAAATAGCCATTACTCAAGGTCTAATAAATGTGGTGGAGAAAAATGGAAAATAAAAGTACACGCCATGTATATTAAATATACACGTCGTGTAGTTTTATGGAAAACAAGTACGCGCCATGTATTAAATATTACATGCCGTGTAGTTTTCTAGTCGGGAATTTGAGGATATAATACTGTTTTATTAAACGATATTAATTATAATCAGTGTGGGAGCATTTTAAGGAATTAATAATTCGACATGGGGTTTCAATAAGAGTTAATGAAATAAATAAAATGCGTAACACATTTATTTGTTGTCATAACTCTATTAACCTCAAACCCGATTATAAATATCCTCACAACCCCAACACTTTTTCTGAGCCATTTTGTTGTGCACAACGGATTTGGAAATACTCTCAAGCCAAGAGATAATTCCCTTTCCACCAAGAACACCCTCAAGTTACGAGAGCGAGATCCTCCACCGGATCAAGGTGGTAGAAGGTGGACATCACAAGCGAAGGTTCTTCCGCGCTAGCACCCAGAGATCCATTTGGTGATTTCCAAAGATACGTAGATCACGTGTGGATCACCGCTAGAGGAATCTTGTACTTGGATTCTACAATGCAATGATGGATCACAGGATCTTGACTGGAGTCTCCAACGATGAAGGAATTCCATCAAGGTAATTCTTATGAATTAATTAAATTAATTATAACCAACATATGATGATCCTATATCAATGGTTCTGGGACTCTTATTTAATTTTTAGTTTTTAATTATATTCTGAAGATTCTGCATTTTAAATCGTGATAGATCTCGGATTGAACATTGTTTAACGTTAAAATTAAAGTTAGGCAAACCCACCAATGCGCTTCCGCTGCGCACGAAACCTACATTGTAGTCTAATAAGACTATATGGCATGAAAGATCATATCAGGCCTGGACTTATTATCTTTATCCCCCATCTTTTGGATTATGTTTGAAAAATTATTATTAAAATTTTTTATCTACCTAGTGGTTGTTTCATGATAGTGGGATGAATGATTGGATTTGATATTTTATTCCGAATATTAATTCTCCACATTAGTAGAATAGAAATTGGTTCCATTGTCTATCAAAATTGTATGAGGGACACTAATTCTGGAAATGATGTTATCTTTGACATATCTAACAATTATTTTTGGCTCTGAATTCTTTGATAGGTATTGCCTCATCCCATTTGAAGAAAAATTTGGTAGCAGTAAGGATATACTTAGCCCTATTATTCGTAGCTAAAGGATGTGGTCCAACAACATCCATTCCACATGTGGAAATTTCTAGGAGTATTTATATGTATATAGTAACTTTGGGGGTTAATGGATAAAGTTGGGATGCACCTGGAAAGGATTACACTTAATATTGAATTATATGCAATCTTACAACATCGAAGGCCAAAAGTATCCATGCCTTTGGATTTGATCAAAAATACTATAACCTGATTGGTGGGAACAACAGGCTTCTGAATGTACTTATTCCATAATAGTCATAGTCTCTTATCCATAAACACATATGAGAAGGACTCTATTAAATCCTCACCTATAGAAGACTTTATGGTGATTTGGGCCATCATAAAGAGTTCAATCAACTGCTCATCTCTAGATCTTCTCTCTGACAACCTTATCCGGTGGAAGTATTCTGTCTTAGAGATATTACAATTTGGGTGTCATCCATCCTATAGTAGGACCATATGGCTTAGGTATGGGACTGATTTCATTGACCTCTTCTTCTTTGATCCTAAAAAAGGGGAAACCATTCGATGATGGGTAATGTTGATGACTTTTTCCCATTTTTGATCTGCTAAAGCTATAGCTTCATTTTCCAACGAATCTTATGAAGCATTATGTGATCGCAAGACCTGATTCAATATTGGATATAAGGTTGATTATTCCATTAAACCTATAACATAATCACATAGGTAAATTATCTCCTCTTTTTTTATGGAATAATCCCTATTGATCTGCTTGATTATCAATTCTGAATCACCCTTCACCTCTAGGTGGTTCACGGATACTTAGAGTGCCAATTTCATGCCTGCAATGAGAGCCTAATAGTATACCTCATTATTAGGACCACCTTCTGATAACAAGAACGAATATGGAAACACTACCTTTTCTAGGGAGATAAGAATAACTCTCATCCTAACTTCGTTAAGCTTAGGGTCTTCCATTCTCTTTCCCGTTGGACTTCTGGAAGCACCGTCAAAATATATTTCCCATTTTCAAGATATTTCATCAATAGATAATATTTCTTTATTAATTATTTCAGTATTTAATGACATATCTTCTATAAATGGTTGCTCATCTAGGAAGTATTTCAAGGATTGTCCTTTCACTACTTTTTGAGTAAAAAAACTGTATGCCAAACTATTGTAGGATAACTATCCACCACGTCAAGCATCCTATCAGTATAGGATGACTGAGGATAAATTTTAGTGGGTTATCATTATAAACCAAGTGGATCTCGTGGTTATGCAGATAGTGCATCATCTTCTAAACTGTAAATATTAATGCCAGGAAGCTCTTCTCAATATCTGGATATCAATTCTCTAAATCAAGAATGGTTTGAATGATTTAATATAGGTTTTTTTTGTAACGACCTGAACTTTTGAATAATATTCATTTCTTGAATTTATATATTATTTTATTTTATAATCAAAAAAACTATACCCTTTAATTAATGAAGTGAGTATAATTAAAATAATACCACTGGGTTTTTACTGTTATATGACCATTTTCCAATATGACTGTAGGAAACTAAATTCTTAATGTTATGATTATTGTTTATAAATACTTGTGATCATGGTTAATTAATACAGAAAGAAGATTTGATGGCCTCATCTAGTAGACTCGGTCCATATGAATCCCATCAGTCAGAGCTTGGGAAGGAGTTCACGTCACTAGGCTTTCCTCTAGACCCAACCCATATTGAACTTCAGCATGTGAAGCTTGAACGGAATCACCTAACGGAGAAGTTAAAGCTGATAGAAATCACTACTCAGGAAATGTTGTCCGAGCCACCCTAAGATTCTATTACCATAGCACACCTTACACTTAGTTCCTATGCAGGTTTTATAAGGGGTTATGTAACAAGGACTTAGTAACTTTGTGTAATACTTTTTTATAAATTTCTAATTCTTCATATAGTAAAATTTGTGAATTTCAAATGTTTTGATAAATATAGGGTGAATTTTGAAAAGTTCCACATTATTGATGAATTTTGGGAAAAGGGTATTTTAAAATATTTTTGTATACATTAAATAATCAATAATGTGTAATTATTTTCAAAAAATGTTTTTCTACAGTTATGATCTGTAAGAAATTTAGAGTCTAATAAGATCAACATAATTTTCAGTGAATAGTAAAGTATAAATAGAAATATTACCCTTATGAATAGTAATGTGACCAATGTAATTGTAACCTAACTTAAGAGATTATAAATATAATTTAGGCATCATCAATGGTGAAGTGATATAATAGCATAACTAAATAACTCTTTTGGAAATTAATAGTTAAGTATTAGTATTTTTCAGATAAATAGTGTTTTACTTAAAAATTAAATATCTCATAATTAGAAAATTATTTTCATAAAATGGAGTCAGAGCATGGATATTAGGTTAGGGTGAATTTATGATATTTTTATAAAATGTTTTGTTTTTCGGTGAATAGTAAAAATACATTTTTGAGTTTCAATGTGATTAATGACATAATTAATGGTGTAATAATGATACAATAATGATGTAATAATTCTGGTCAACCTGTGAATAGTGTTATGTGTTAAGATGTTTCCCAAGTGGCCAATTAAATGGGAAAATACTTTGGTCAAGCCCATGGTTTTGAAAATACCATCAATGAGGTGTCCCTAGGATATTAATAAAATATTCTCTCTTTGGATATAAATACCAACTCATTACTTCAGTAATTTCATTAAAATTTCATCATAAATAAATATTTGGTCTTTTTACCTCCCAAGGAGTCCTCCCAAGGTTCCCTCAAGCCCCCCAAGGTCCCAACCTTCACGCTTTTGAAGTTACTCTTCATGGTAATGGAACATTTCACCCTGTTCTTTTATGTTGTGACTTCATTTATGGTATTTCTTCTAGTTTCCATATTCTTATGTTGGGGTATGTTCTTCTATATCCTTATTACTTTACATTTCATGCCCAATTTATGAGATACCTTTTCATCTCTCATCAACTAATTTTATGAATTTTTAATTGGCTTCGTTAGGCTGCTGAATTTTTGTAAAAGAAATTGCATCTTCTCTTTTCATTCAAGTTTCCTTTTCATGTGGTATGTCATTAAAACATCCATACCATGATATTATTTAAATTGTATTTTTTCCCTATACTGTATTATGAGTTATTTATTAGTGATTTACCCTTGTCCCCTCTCTTTCTAATGTTTTCTAAAACCATGTTATATAGTCGTTATGCTGTAGAAATTTCATCTCAAAATATCTCTCTTTTTCTCATGAAATTATCTTATTTTATTTAAGAAAATACCCACACCTATTTTAGTTATGGGGGTATCCATCAAGACATACAAATGGTATATTTGGTTCTGGGGTTGACATACATAAGACCTTCATTCATTTTCCTTGGGTTATAAATGACATAATAATCAGGTTTTTAAGCACTTTTAAAATATCGCGATTTTGAAATGAAAACCATTTCTTTTATTCTCTAATGGTTATTTATGAAATTTTTGATTATGATATATTTAGCTCACAAGAAAATAAAAATATATTAAGGTTGCACACGGATATATCTCCAATGAATTGGGTATATAATTTAATCTCTATATATTATAAGTTTCACGATACCTAGGTGAATAAACTTGGTAATTTTTATGAAACATTGGGGGTGAACCTTGGTGATATGTTCATGAATGTCTAAATTAAATGTTGAAGCCACATATTAAAGTTATGATTCATGTTATTTTAATTATGATATGCCTCTACTTCAATTTTTCATGTCTTTATGTTTTTCATCAAGTTCTTATTGATATCACAAGTAAACTGATTCCCTTACTTTTCTTACTGAGCCTTTTGCTGACCCTTTCCTTTGATGTATATCTTCAGGTTATGATATGTAGTAATTTTAATTAGGATGAAACTTTTATGAAGCCTTAAAAGTGTATTATAATAATTATTAATGTTTTTATATATTTTGTTTCAGATTTCCAAGACACTAGACCTTAAATATTCTCTGTTTGTAAAATGTAATGAAAAGTTATGTAATAAAATGGTAGGATTCCATAGCTGGTATCAAATAATAGTTTAGTTATTTATGGAAATTAGGAAATGAAAACTTTAGTAAGAACCCTATAGAAAAGTTTAAATATAGAAAAACAACCTGGTATTTTGGTGAAATATTAAGTAAGTGGTTTCCAAACAAATAAATCCATGTCTATATACAAACAAGTGGATGTAGATCTAGAAAAGATGTACCTAGGAGTGAAAACTCCAACAAGGAGTTTTGGGTTTGACCTAGTGTATCCTGGTACCCAACAACGGGCCTTACTTCACTCTCGGTTTGACACTCTTGGGGGATATTTTTGGTTAATCACAAGCTTTTATGAATCATTATAAAGGATTTATAGAGAAATGTAATTTTTTAAGAATGAATTTTTAAGACATAAAATCCTTTATAGTTAAAAGATTCAAAAATGTAATATGATTATTACTAAGGTTTTATTCTTTTATAAAATGAAGTGTAATAGAAGGAACCATGAAAATGGTGACTGCAATGGACCATGCACTAACAGCCCTTCGATGGAAGCTGAAATGGAAAATTTCATGAGAATGATGAACTAACTGACTCAAGTTATGGGAAATAACTTGAATCAAGATGAGATAATGATCTCATCATGAAGGTAACAACATTATTTTGAGTCCTTTATGCTCCAATTATCACCAACCATCAGTGGATTTACCAACCCATTGATTTATAAATAGTGGATTATCTCTATAGAGAAGATCTTTTCTGTGATCCGTTGTTTAGAGAAACAGATGGTCACCCTGGTTGTCTATCACTTAGAGGGAGAAGTTGATCAGTGGTGGGAACTGATTAAATACATGATTAAAAGAGTGTAGGTTTAATATATGGAGTGTGAAGAGTTTAGAAGAATTTTCTTCAATATGTATTTCCCTCATTCCATGAGAATAAGAATGGAGAAGGAGTTTATCAAGCTGAAGCAGAAGGATAATGAATCTGTGGGAAGCTACGAGATGAAATTCACAAGGATTTAATGTCACACCTCTAGCTCTGTCATGGATCCAAATAGTAAGGTTGATAGATTCTTTGGTGGACTAAGACCTCATTTGCGGAAGAATATATCCAACTGAGACTATGATAGCTATGAGGAGATCATACAGAGTGTGAAGAAAGTAGAAATGGAGTTTTGTGAGACACAATGGTCTCATAAATCCAATGATAAGAAGAGATCAATGGATCTAAGCTTAGGTATGAGCTTTGATGAGGGAAAAGGATGCAAGAAAGTTCAACATCCCATGTGTAATAAATGTGGGAAGAAGCATTTTGGGAATTGCCTTCTTGGGAGAAGGAAGTGCTACAGGTGTGGAAGAGATGACCATATTGTGCGAAATTGTCATAGTGAGGTGAAGCCACAACTTCCCAACACTAACGAAAAAGTGAAGATGGTGTAGGCCCTACCTAATGTCCAATGCTATAAGTGTGGACAACTTGGGAACTTTTCAAATCATTGTCTAAATCCAAGGGCAGTAGAGGGGAACCACCATCAGCCTCGACAAAGGCCCATGGAGTAGGTTCGTGCTTTTTCTATCACAAAAATTGATGTTGAAGCTTCAAATGATGTGTTGGAAGGTACTCTTGTTGTTATCTCAAATCTAGAAAGTACTTTGTGTGATTCTAGTTCTAATCGTCTCTTTATTTCCACTATGATTGCAAAGAATATGTAATCAACCCATAAATTTATAAAAGTAGAGTTATCAGTCAAGACTCTTGGTGGGATTATCCAAGCATCGTTAGTGTTTAGAATCTTTAGTATTTACTTTAGTGAGCACAATATTATCACAAATCATGGAGTCATTCCCATGCTGGAATTCAACAATATACTAGGGATGGATTGGATCTCAAAGTATAATGTTAAGATTAAATTCAGAAGCAAGGAAATCTCAGTAGTATTGAATGGAAAACCTAAAATTATCTTCTAAGGAGAGATATCTCAACCTGATATTTGTCTAGAAGAACCTCCTATATCTTTCTTTATGGATTTGATCGGTGAAGAAGAATAAAGAAATTAGAGTATAAGGATAGAAAATTTCACCATCATCTAGGAATACGTTGATGTATTTCCTAAGGAGTTACTCGGACCTCCCCTATAAATAAAGGTAGAGTTCTCCATTGAAATCGTACCTCGATCTCATCTGATATCAAAGATCATTTATAGAATGAAAAATGTGGAGGTGGAGGGATTAAAAAGCAACTCCAAGATCCTTTGGAGAAGGGTTTTATCCATCCAAGTGTGTCTCCTTGGAGAGAACATGTTCTCTTTGTGAATAACAAGGATGGATCAATGCGGCTATGAATTGATTATAGAGAACTAAACAGGATCACAGTGAAGAAAAAATACCCACTTCCAAGAATTGATGACTTATTTGACCAACTTTATGAGGATCAATTATTCTCTAAGTTTGATCTTCGATCTGGTTATCATCAATTGAGGATGAAGAAATAAGATATTCCAAAAACTTTCTTCTGATCGAGATATGTGCATTATGAGTCGGTTGTTATTTATTTCATACTGACTAATGTGCCTGCTATTTTTATGGATTTTATGAATAGATTATTTAAGGAATACCTTGATAACTTTGTGGTAGTTTTTATTGATGATATTCTGATATATTCTAAATGTTGTGGGGAGAATGAGGATCATATAAGGGTTATTTTTCAAACTCTGTGGAAGGAGAGGATTTTGGGAAAGTTTAGTGAATGTGAATTTTGGTTACAATAAGTTTATTTCTTAGGGACCACTGTAACTAATTAATGAATCACATTTTACCCTGCAAAGACAAAGGTTGTAGAGGAGTGGCCTCATCCTACAATAATAACTGAGATTCATATTTTCCTTGGATTAGTGGCATATTATAGGAGGTTTATGGAAAACTTTTCTCGAATTTCTAATCCATTAACCAAGTTAACTCGAAAAAGGGTCAAGTTCATCTAAAAAAATGAGTGTGAGGAAAGTTTCCAAGAGCTAAAGAAGAGATTGGTTACTGCACCCATGTTAACTCTTCCCTCAAGTGGAGAAGGATTTTTTATTTTTAGTGATTTATCTCTGAAAGGGCTTGGGTGCATCCTCATGAAAAATGAAAAAGGAATTTCTTATGCATCTCGACAGTTGAAGAATCATTAGAAGAACTATTCTACACATGATTGGAAGTAGGATATGGTCATTTTTGCTCTAAAGATATAGAGGCACTATCTTTATGAGGAGAAATGTGATATATACACAGACCATCAAAGTTTGAAGTATATTTTCACAAAAAATTAATTGAACAGGAGACAAATAAGATGGTTGGAACTTATTAAAGACTGTGATTGTTAAATTCATTATCATTCTAGAAGAGATAGAAAAGTCACTGATGCATTAATCAGGAAAGACCTAGTTGTTCTTTCCATGATTAGGATTCAAAGAGATACTTTAATCAATGACCTAGTAAATATGGACAAGGGAATTATAAGGGAAGGGAAATCATCATCCCTAACCCAAATTATTTCTCAACTGTCATTACTAGAGAAGATCAAGAAAGATCATAAATAATATCTTTTGTTATAGAAAAAGTATGAGGCTGTCAAGGATGGGAAGTTTCATGAGTTCAATATTGATCAAGAAGGTGTACTGAAATTTTGTACAAGACTATGTGTTCCATATATTTTGGAAATAAAGAAGGAGATGAGGGATGAATCTCATAGATCTACTTTCTCTATACATCCAGGAAGGAAAAAAAATGTTTAGAGACCTTCGTGATCATTATTGGTGGGATAATATGAAAAGGAAGATTGTTGACTACACTTCACGGTTCCTGGTATGTCAGTAAGTGAAGTTGGAGCGACAACTTCCTAAAGGGGTATTGCAACCACTACCCATACCAACATGTAAGTGGGATAATATCACAATGGACTTTGTCACTGGTCTCTCGAGAACTTCCAAAGGAAACAATGTGATATGGGTTATTGTGGACCATCTCACCAAGACTTCCCATTTTATCTATATTCAGGAAGATTTCTCTCTTGATCAAATTTCCAGGATTTATGTAAAGAAAGTAGTAAGGCTACATGGAGTTCCACTTTCTATCGTATCTGATCGTGATCCAAGGTTCACATCAAAATTCTAGAGAAGTCATCAACATGGTCTGAGTAACAAATTAAATTTCAGTATGGCCTATCACTCCCAAAATGATGGCCAATATGAAAGAACTATTTAAACACACGAGGACATGCTGAGAACATGATCAATGGAATTTAAAGGTGGATGGTATCAACATCTCCCATTAGTTAAGTTCTCTTACAACAAAAGATTCCACTCGAGCATTCAAATGGAACCTTATGAAGCTCTATATGCAAATCGATGTAGAACTCTTACTTTTTAGGATAAACCTGGTGAGAGAATGCTTCTTGGGCCTGATATTGTGTAGGAGATGATAGAAAAGGTTCATGTCATCCAGAAACACATTAAGGCTTCTCAGAGTCGGCAAAAGAGCTATGTCAACGACCATCAAAGGGACATGGAGTTTGATGTTGGTGAAAAATTCTATCATCAAATTTCACCATGGAATAGATTAATGAGGTTTGGTAAAAAAGTGAATCTCAGCCCTAGGTACATTATCCCCCTATGAAATCCTTGATCACATAGCAGCAGTGGCCTGTCAGCTTGCACTTCCTCTACATCTAGCACAATTTCATGATGTCTTCCACGTATCCCTCTTGAGGAAGTACATATGTAACCCTTCACATGTGATAAATCCAGAGGTGGTACAACTGGAACATGACCTCTCTTATGAGGAGAATCTGGTGGAGATCTTGGATCGTTGAGACAAGGTTCTACGCAACAAGACTAACCACCTTGTTAAGGTGCTGTGGAGGAACCACAAATATGTAGAAGCCATGTGGGAACCAGAGGACTCTATGAGGCAGAAATACTCACACCATTTCTTTTCTGAGGGTACAAGTTGAAATTTCGGGGATGAAATTTATTAAGGGGGGAAGAATGTAACGACTCAAACTTTTGAATAATATTTGTTTCTTTAATTTGTGAATTATTCTATTATATACTCAACAAAACTATACCCTTTAATTAATGAAGTGAGTATAATTAAAATAATACCACTGGGTTATGACTATTATTTGACCATTGGTAAATATGACCGTTGGAAACTAAATTCTTAACGTTATGATTATTGTTTATAAATACAAGTGATCAAGGTTAATTAATACAGAAAGAATATTTTATGGCCTCATACAGTAGACTCAGTCCATATGAAGCCCATCTATCAGAGCTTGGGAAGGAGGTCGCATAACTAGGCTTTTCTCTGGATCAAGCCCAAGTTGAGCTTCAACATGGAAAGTTTGAATGGAATCCCTTTAGGGAGAAGTTCAAGTAGATAGAAATCGCCACTTGGGAAATGTTGTTCGAGCCGCCCCAAGATTTTATCACCATATCACACCATACACTTAGGTCCTATGTAGGTGTTATAAGGGGCTATGTAACAATTCTTTAGTTACTTTGTGTAATCTTTTTGTATAAATTGTTATTTCCTAGATAAATATAGGATGAATTTATTGAAGTTCCATATTATTGATGAGTTTTGGAAAAAGGGTTACTTTAAAATATTTTTGTATACATAAAATAATTAATAATGTCAAATGATTTTCAAAAACTGGTCTTCTATAGTTGTGATTAGTAAGAAATTTAGAGTCTAATAAGATCAACTTAATTTTTAGTGAATAGTAAAGTATAAATAGTAATATTACCATTATGAATAGTAATGTGACCAATGGAATAGTAACCTCACTTAAGAGAGTATAAATATAATTTAGGAATCTTGAATGGTGAAGTGATATAATAGCATAAGTAAATAACTATTTCATAAATTATTTGTTAAGTATTTGTATTTTTCAAGTAAATAGTGTTTTTACTTATAAATTAAATATCTCATAATTAGAAAATTATTTTCATAAAATGGAGTTTATTTTTTAATTAATAACATCTATATTAGGTTATGGTGAATTTATGAGATTTTTATAAAATGTTTTGTTTTTTGGTGAATAGTAAAAATATATTTTTGAGTTTCGGTGTGATTAATGACATCATTAATGATGTAATAATTCTGGTCAAATTGTGACTAGTTATATATTTTAAGAGGTTTCCCAAGTGGCCAATACAATGTTCAAATACCATGGGCAAGCCCATGGTTTTGCAAATACCACCGATGAGGTGTCCCTTGGAAATTAATAAAATATTCCCTCTCTTTTGTTATAAATACCAACTCCTCCCTTCATTATTTTCATTCAAAATTCATTATAAACGAATCTCTAGTCTTTTTTCCTCCCAAGGAGTCCTCCCAAGGTTCCCTTAATCCCCCCAATGTCTTAACCTTCAAGATTTCGAAGTTACTCTTCCAGGTAAGGGAACCTTTCACCCTCCTCTTTTAAGTCATGACTTCTTTTATGTTATGTATTCTAGTTTCCATCTTATTATTTTGGGGTATATTATTATATATCCTTATTAATTTACATTTTATGTCCAATTTATGAGATACCCTTTCTATTCTCATCAACTGATTTTATGAATTTTCAATTGACTTTGTTAGGCTACTGAATTTCCGTAAAACAAATCACATCTTCTCTTTTCTTTAAAGTTTTCTTTTCATGTGGTATGTCATTAAAACATACATAAGATGATATTACTTAAATATTATTCTCACTCCATACTGTATTATGAGTTATTTATGAGTGTGTGACCCTTGTACGCTCTCTTTATAATGTGTTCTAAAACCATTTTATGTGAATACACAAACCTATTTTAGATCTAGGGGTATCCATAAATACATAAAAATGGTATATTGGGTTTGGGATTTTACATACATAAAACCCTCATTCATTTTCCATGGGTTATAAATGACATAACGATGAAGTTTTTAAGCACTTTTAAAATGTCATGATTTTGAAATGAAACCCATTTCTTATATTCTATATGGGTTATTTATGAAATGTTTGATTATGATCTATGTGGATCACATGAATAAAAAGACATATTAATGGTTCTTCATGATAGTTATCTAATGCATTGTGTAAATAATTTAATCTCTATAGATGATAATTTTCACAATACCTTGATGAATAACCTTGGTAATTTTTATTAAACATTGGGGATGAACCTTGGTGATATGTTCATGAATGTATAAATTAAACATTGAATCCACATATTCAAGTTATGATTCATGTTATTTTCATTATGATATTCCTATAATTCAATTTCTCATGTATTTATTTTTTTCATCACGTTCTTATTGATATCCCAAGTAAACGGATTCCCTTACTTTCCTTACTAGGCCTTCTGATCTACCTTTCTTTTGATGTTTGTCTCCAAGTTATGAGATGCAGTAATTGTACTTAGGATGAACCTTTTATGAATCCTTAAAAGTGGATTATAAGAATTTTTTTTGTTTTTATGTATTTTGTTCCAGATTTCGAAGACACTAGACTTTAAGGATCCTCTGTTTGTAAAATGTAATGAAAAATTATGTAATAAAAATGTGGGATGTCATAGTTTCCATTCCCATTATCATTTTTGTGCAAGGAAATCATCTAATGATATCTATAAGGTTATCACATCGATCGTTAGTGCCTTTCCTTCAACAGGTGGCATCAATACTGATGGGCTCAAGAGTTATTTCATGAGGGAATCAAATGCTTCTTGATAGTCATTGGTCCACTAATAAGTGACCCCTTTCTTCATCAATTTTTTGAAGGGTAAACACTTTCATGTGAGGTTGGCGATGAAGCACCAAATGTAGACTAAGTGTCCTTGAATTCCTCTTAACTATTTCAAGTTTTAAGGAGGTGACAAGCTAAGTATAGATTTAGTCATCTCAGGATCAACTTTGATGCCATGATAGCATATAATGAAGCCAAGAAAAATATGGAGGTTACCCCGAAAGCACATTTCAAGGGGTTCAAATTTATATTATGTTTTCAAAGCTTTCTAAATATGGTATCTAAGTCATCCTAGTGGTCATAAAATTTCTAGGATTTTACAACTAGATCATAAACATAGTATTCAACAAACCTTTCCAAGAAGAGTTTGAAGATGTGATGCATAGCATATTGTTATGTGGCATCAACACCCATCAAGACAAAGGGCATCACCCGATAGTAGAATACACATTAAGTGGTTTTTAAAGTTATGGATTCTTTAATTTATAGGGCCATCTAGATTTTATTTTACCCATAGTATCCATCCATGAAGTAAAGGGCTTGGTAGCCAGTTGTTTCATTAATCAAGAGTTCTATGGTTGGCACTGGGAAGTCATATTTGGGACAATACCAGTTGAGATCTCTGAAATCGATGAAAAATCTGATTTTACCATTAAAATTTTTCATAAGGACAATGTTGGATAGAAATTTTGGGTGTTGTACCTCTTAGATAAAATCATCCTTGATGGGTTTTTTCAATTTAACCTAAATTTTGGAGGTGTGAGTCGGTTGTGTCATCTTTGATGCTTGCTTGTATCCTATATGATCTTCTAAAAAACCCAAATGATGGGTGGATGCCTCAGGATCAAGGCCCAGAATCTCAGTCTAATTCTAGGAAAAAATCTCCTGGTGTTGCTTTAGAAAGGATGTGTATACCTTCTGATCTTCAAGAGTAAATGATACACTAATTAGAGTGGTATTTGGATCTTCCTTTTTACCTAGATTTATTTATATGAGTTTATCCACATTGGCGGAGATGCCTTTCACAAATTCTAGAGGGGTGTCCATAAGATCTTCTTCTTCTTCCTCTTCTTCATGCTCCACTATTTTTGCTTATTCCTAAGGAGGAGATGATAAAACAAATTCTTTGGAGGGAAGAGGGGAGTCCCCATTTGGATATCTAGAGGATGAGGCAGTCATTTCAGGATCACTTGTTGGCATACAACATTATTAAAGTCTTGAAGGGGGGATAATGGATTGAGAATGAGTCTCTTAACTTTCTCTTATAGTCATGATGTCTTCTTCTAGTTATTCTAGAAGAAGTGGGCTTTATTGGATCTCAATCGAAATAATGAATACATATTCATTCAAGCTTTCATTATCATTTGAAGAGTTGATAACTTCTTTATTATAATTGGTCTCAAATGTCGTGATCGAAATTATGTAAGTTTCTGAATGAATCTATTAATTATGTCCCACCATTTCAATTTTATTAATAGGTATCACATAATCTTCCCTAATATTCCTGAAAGTTTTAGTAGGGATCATCTCTATGAAATCTAGGGCATGGATTCAGGTAGCATCATTAGCCATTGATTTTTCCCCTAATTTTGATATAACCCTGCATCAATGTATTGTGTCTTGCGGTATTTGAATAGTTCCTTGTTACTATACAATGTTCCAATTAGACTATTTATAGAATATTTGAGACATTGGTGATATGAAGATGGAACGGATACATGCTGATGTAGCCAAGGTATTCCTATGAAAACATTTAAATTTGTGTCCTGCCGGACTACCATGAACCCAGAGTCAGATAAAAGATCTTTGAACTAAGTTCTGAGTGAGATCTCATTGAGAGGTTCTTTTTCATTATTTTCATAATCTTGTAACATTATAGTGGAGGGAGAAAGTTAGATTCATTGAGACCCAATTGGAAAATTGTCTGAACTTGGATGAGGTTGACTCCTGATCCATTGTCAGTGAAGGCTCATCAAATATCAATTTCATTTATCCATCTGGATATATACAAGGTTCTAACATGTCCTTATATGAAAACATCATCGTCATGGTCAGTGAAGGAAATTACCGCATGGAATTCCATAGGATCATTCTTTGCATGATATACTTTAGCAGTTTCAACCTCAACTTGAAATTCCTAAGGGCTTGACAATGCCTCAATGAGTGCTTCTCATAGGTCTTTTGAAAAACTCAGAGCATCCAGGATTGATGACTTGGTCGAAAATAGGGCCAGTTACTTCAAAACATAATAATTTTTATCTAGAGGTCTATGTTTTCTAAAATGAATATTCTATTTTTTAGGAACTTTAGGAGATGATGTTCCTAATGTGAATGGACCATCTCTTTTATAAGGAGTTGGAAGTGCTCTTGTTCTTGATGGATTAGGATAGCTAGGTCTTCCTACCTTCCAAGGACTTGGTGGTGTATCCTTTAACAAGTCTTCCAAAATAATCATGTTAGGGAAGACCCTATCATGTGTGGAGTAATAACTCCCTTATTCCTATTGATATAACTGGAGATATTTTCCATGATTTATGGTTGTTTAAATAGTTCGAGAGGGGGATTGTTTGAAGTTGTGTCTCCTATCACGACCATGTCACCCCCTATATCCTCAACCCTGATGACCTCTTCACCCAATTCCACAATCATGTTTAGGGAAATCAGGTTTATAATCAGAATCATAATTTGAGTAAGGATTTGTTAAGTGAATATCATTAATTGAACCATACATCAACTCCTCATATGATGAAGATTCTTCCTAGGGGGTCGACTCTTCTTATACCATTTGGTGGGGTAGTTCCCATGATTTTGAGATGTTCAGCATAAAATATGATAAGGTTAAGGAAAAAAATTCCTTGAAATAAGGCCATATTCTTTTGTTTGTTTCTTATCCTTCCGACCATGTTTCTTCATTAAGTATTGTCCTTCAGAGGACAGGGCCTTTGATGAGGCTAGGTTTACTGTAGTAGAAGAGGCAGGAGCAACATTTTTTTTGTTTCAGCTGTGTTTATAAAATTACATGAGTTTGGTTGATGGTTTTGTTAACCATCCAGTCACTGAACTTATTCACACTCTTTCTTTTAACATCTTTACACATGCCTTCCATTGTCGGATTGATAACAGAAACATATTTTACCTGGGATAGTTAATTTTTTAGTTTCACTTAACCAGAATCCACCATCATTTGAATAAGGTCTTTGAAAACAAAAAACTCTTACATGGGATGCCCCAACATTTTATGAAAAGGGGAATAGTTTAAAATATCCTTGTCACCTTCTTTGTTAGGCTTCTTGGGAATTAGAAATTGGACTAAGTTGTTTTCCAAAGATGAGATGAATTGTCCAGGGAATTGGTCAATCTGAAAGGAATAAAACATTTTTTTCAACTCATAAAACTCTCTCTTCCTCTAATCTCTTTGATCATCTTGAAGAGGTGGTCATTGTTGTTGATACTCAGAAGGTAGATCCTTGCGGTACGGTGTAGTATTTGAGGTAGGAGTTCATATAGAGGCCTGATTAAGTGTAACTGTAGTGGCATATGCCTTTAGTTTTCCCCTTCCTTGAGCTTATGGGATTAATTGGGACATGTCTTTGGTCTCTGTGGTGTATTTTTCAATTGTTGATAAATTTCGGTCAGATCCCAAAAACCTCGTGTGTATTTTACAAGGTTAAATAGTTTGTGTAACTCATCATAGATATTTGATACACAGATACGAAAGAGCTCTTCTTGAGGGATTGGTAGGTTTAAGGAGTAATTAAATCCTTTCCACCAATAAATGAAGTCTGAGACCCTTTCATTACCCCTTTTTTGTAGTTCGTAAGATCAAATACCATTGTATTTTGTATCATTTATCTAAAGTTGAAGAGGAAATTTTGAAAGAGATCTTCCCATCCAGTAATTGATCAGGACTGAAAACACATGTACCATATAAAGGTTGGCCCCTACAGTGATTTCATGAAGCATCTGAGTTTCACTGCTTCCTGCTATTGAGGGTTCCTCATCATGGGATCATAGGGAGAGATTAAATGCATCAAGTGCTTCTCCAGATCTCCCAAACCATATAAAATTTGAAATTTAGGATTCCCAAATTTTGGTGTGGGAGGAGTCAAATATACCCATTCAGGGTAGGCTTTCTTTTCCAGATATACCGGTTCAAATTATCCTTCCATAGCTTCCAATCATGTTGTTAATGACTCAATTTTGATCATAAGAATTCGAGGAATATCTAGCTAAGTCAGGACCTAAATAGGTGCAACTGCTAAAGATTAGATGGGTGTGGTGGCTAGCAGGACCACTGGCGGTGGAACTGTTCATATCTTCCTTGGGTAAACAATAGGGGAAGGCCTATAAGGATGTTACTGACCATGTTTTGGTTGTGTACCCAATGGAGGGAATTCATGATTAGCTATAATGGGATTCAAATATATTGGTGGTTTATGTCCCACGTTGAGCATATATTCCCTATCTGGTATAGTTGTTGTGGAGAACCCTCTTTTCGGAGGTGTGTCAATTAGAAGTGTGAGTTGAGGGTTTTCTTCTAGATCACATTTGGTAGGAATACTGCCTAAGAGTAACTCTGCATTGAGTCTTCTAAACTCTCACATTTCCTCCTCTTACAGATAAGATATTTCCTCTAGAGAAAGGGATTGTCCTTCTCCATGGGGGAAGGTAATACATGGTGTGCCCCTTACCTTTTCCCTTATTAGGTGCCTTTTTAATAGGTAAAAGTGGATTATTTGAGGGGATATCCAAATTTTGGGTGAGCCAATGGTTTTAGGTATGCACACCTTTTACATTTCTTTTAGTGTAGACCATCTCATGAATAGTAAATTCTTTTTCAGAATCCTATGAATCAGTCTTATGTACTATGGGGTCTTCAATTATGGAATTGATTACATTGAAAATGTTTAGTTCATCATAGGAATTCCGTTAGAATTTCTATGAGATCTCGTTCTTTTTCACCCTCTATGAGACCTCTTCCTCTTCTTCATTGGTTCCCTAGGATCTGTTTTATGGAAACTGACCCAAAGGAAATTCCCAAAGAGTTTATTCATATATGTTCTATGTGAAGGTATTGGATCACATGATGGGAAAATTGAGATGATTCACTCTATGGAATCTTCTTTAAATGGGATAATATTGATTCTTATCTAGGAGGGGATTGTTGATGTGAAAAAAAACCCCAACTCTGAGGGCTAGGGATATTCCTGTTCTTCACTCACAACCCTTTGGTCTTGGTTGGATGATCCTAAGGGTTGGGTTAAAAAATCCCCCAGTCCTACAGGCTGGGGTTGTTCTCGAACTATTGTGGCTGATATTACAGTAGTTTCTCTTATTATTTTATAAATTATGGTCTGAATTTTTGCTCGTTGTATTATTCAACACTCACTTAAATCACCTTTTTCAAAATACTGTTGAGATATTTATGACATTTTCTCAATATAAAAGCTAACATCCTTTAAGCAGGCCCCCTACTAGATGTTCTCAGAAACATGATGCAAGAGTATCTCAACGTCTTTCTATCTTCTGGCCTAATTTCGGTGAGAGTTTTTTGAGGCATGTTCTTGTTGAGCATATCTCTAGTAATGAATAGATTCTATTTTTTGTAGCCATCCTAGGGAAATGGCATTGCATGATTCCACCTTTGGTGGGATTTGATGAATTGGGAGCGCAATGAAATGCAATTCTCCATGTACACCCCATCCTTGTATATGAACACCAGATGAGGTATACTTGATCGGCCTTTGTAACCTCATTAATGCTCCATGTCATGCACAGTGAAGAGGATCCCTACTTTTTCTCAATATTGGGATGTTAGGAATCTAGGAGATATGCTAAGTCAATTTTTTGATGTAACCCTTATATTACTTTAATGTGAGTTTGACACTCATAATAGGGTAATACCTTTGATTTTAGGTAATTAATAGTTTTCTATATGTTGAGGTGGATTTCATGTATACAATCTTCCACCAACACATCAGGAATGTTGTATTGAGAGGTTTCTAAAGGCCAAAACATGATTGGTATGCTATCATTAGCCAAAGTTTTCCTAATTTTTAGAATATATTCTTCCTCTTTCACAATATGTTCCCCAACCTAGTCTGAACTGAGTGGATGCTTCCCAATTTTTTTACCACAAGAAATGGGATTGGTTTTGTTTTCCTCTGCTATACTGAAAGAAAAATGGTCCAAGGGAGGTTTGGAGAATGATCAACACCTTGGGCTATCTTCTGGTTGAGAAAGTATTTAAACTACTCATGGAAAGTCATCATACATTACTAGCCTTATATTTGTAATATCCTCACAATAAGAAGGATTTATCATCATTACATTTTCAATTAGAGAATTATTTTGACAATATGGATCACTAATGTGAAGATAACTTTCATAGAGATCTTCATTAAGGGAAGTACCATCTTGGTGGATTACAATAAGGGTAAGACTATAACGACCCATACTTTACATAAATTGTTATTACTTCATAATTGAAGAATACTTATTACAACATATAACAAAACCATGGTAGGACCATATAGGTATAGTGTCTTTAGAAACTGGGAAACATAAATAACTGGTTCATAAAGCGTCTATATTGTCTCTCGCTTATTTCATCATATCTAGAGTCCCTTTTTCCATATTCTACTTAATAACCTTATTCCTGACCTGGGGAAAGAAAACATAAAAAAGGGTGAGCTCAAATGCTCAGTAAGGGTAAACAAAAGAAATATCATATTCATAAGAACAAATCATTTCGAAAATCTTGACCTATATAAGAGATCATAATATCGTAACATGGGAAAAACCATAGTAGTGAAATGTAATCCCAATAACCATAACATAAAACATGAAACATTTTGAAATACACACATAATCATATAGAATCATTTCTTAGCAGTCAAGACTCATTTCCAAGACTATCTTAGCGGACAAAATCCATTTCTGAACCGAGTTCACTCCTTGTTTCAATCCTGTATCACTGAACCAGATTAACCTGTCGTTCCAGCCATGTCTATCTCATGAGATATAAATCTTTACCCAATTCATTGGATGGAGATATAGGTCCCACCCATCTCATAATGATACCATTCTTATGTGTGACACAAGATCATAAATCATACATCATAGCATAACCCATTTAATAAAAATGGGATTCTTAAACATCATGCCATCATAACATAATCCGTATAATATAAAAGGACATCATAAAAATAATTCCATAATAACATAATCAAATAAATGTAAAAATAGGGATAGAAACAGAACCCGATATTATCTTAGATGGAAAATAATTTTGATAAAACGCTTGAACTCCATTCTTGAGGAGAATATCCTTTCTAATTCAAAAACATTCTTCCATTCTTAACATGTCATACAATTTTAACCTAAAAAAAGTTGATTAAAAATAAACATGAAAACTTTTAAAGGATGCTTCATGGAAATAATGTTCTATGAAATCATAAAAATCCATTCATGTCGTATAAGTTAAAAAAACATTCTTCTCGTACTTTGGCCAGAAAAGTCAAAAAGTAAAAATGACAAAAGATTCCTTTCATATCATTTAATAAAAACTCACCAATGGGTAAAATTGGATTTAAACAATTTTATGAGGATAGAAATAATATTAAATATTGAGGAAACATGGATGTGGATGATAAATATTCCCTAGTAAATTCTAAAGTATAAACAATCTCAGAAAAAAATGAGATTGCGAGATTTTCCTTTACCTTAGGTCTGATTTGCTTCGTACGTATCTGAACCTCCTGTATAATGATTTAAATAATGTCATTGACTTATTACAGAATCATATTCATTGTTATGATATCATATATGGTCATATTATTATATTCTTATTAGTAATATTTCATTTCCACTTGTTATTCAGGTGTTCATTGCTTTATGTTCTTATGCATGTATTGTCGAATAAATTCTTATTCATATTTTTAGGTTATAGATATCTTATTTACAGAATGGTATTATTGTAATATATATCTTATTTATTCATTCAATTCATTTATATAATTATTATTCAACGAAGATCATGTAGAACGAGTCGCATCACATCATGGAGACGGTAGGCCGTACGTACGCACGAGCGATGATATCGTTCCCATGATCGTGGAATTGTATTAAAGTGTATGTATAATATATCAGAATCAATATCACTTTACAATAATAATATATTGTTATTCTTTACATCATTATAACTATCCAAGTAAGGTGGTGGTGGAAAACAGATTACACCAAGGCGTGGAGACGGTATTCTGTACGTACGCACACGCGGTGATTTTGTTTTCTGTAGGATGGATAGAAGGTGAAATAGGGTTGTTTCATATTTATAATAACATATAAGTATATGAGTGATACTGATGTTATTACTTCATAATGAAACAACTAAAGAATAGGAAGTAAAAGAAAAAATAAATTTGATACAATTGGTAACAGACATTACCTCTTCTTTGAAGCGCCTCTTCTTAACCTCCTCTTAGGGCACTAAATATGGTCTTTGAAGAAGACCAGGACCTCTAGGATGTTTTAAGGGATGTGTAGAAGAGAAATTGTCAGGGTTTGGCTGAGCTTTAAGTCTCAAAGTCGTGTGAGGAGGAGAGGTAGGAGGTGCCCTTTTATAAGGGAGGAGAGGGGCACCTTAGGAAAACCTTAAAATATTATTTTATTATAAAGTAATATTCAGTTTTTAATAGCTCAAAATTGATTTATGTCGAATATAAGGTGGGTATGGGTTGAAATCCTCTCAACCAATAGATATTAGACAATTTTAGGTTACTATTTTAAACTTATCATTTAGATTTAACTCTAAGTTAAATAATTTAACTTTTACCGTGTCTTCTTGTTTTCTTATATTATATGGTTAATAAACTTACTATAATAAGACAAAAAAACCCAAAGTGGTTAAATATTAATATATATAACCTTATCTAAGTCATTTTTCAGAACCGTAGATTTTTAGGAATAAAATAACAATTAATAATATAATATTTTTTTAAAAAACTATTTTATGTCAATTTTGACACTATTTGGTACTTTATTTTTGTGAAAATCATAACAGCATGATTAGTTCGAAAAAAAAGTTAATTAAATCAATAATAACACGTCATATTAACCTATAAAATTATTTTATTTCATAAAAAGTATCAAATTACATTTATTTGGGTATTTATAATATCAATTATGTTAATATTTCATTAATAAGGTAATTACTGCATCATCGTTGTGTCATAAATAAATTAAAACCTTTAATGTCTAAAAATTATAAATAAAATACCATTATGTAGTAAATATTCTTATATTTATAATGAATATTTATAGTCTATTTTATCTTATGTATAACCCTATATTAAAAAAATTTTAGTTATTAAACTTTGATTTTAACTATTTCAACTCTTCTTTAAATAAAATAATAATAAATGTCCTAATCCAATCCAAGTGGACCTAAATGGTAATATTTTATTCATAAGGTTGTTTTTGGTCGAATAAAACTTATCCAATAGAATTAGGACTTGTGTTAGGGTAATAATAATATCATTCTTACCCTTAATTTCCCTATTTACTTTTAACCGCGGTAAAAAAAAGTAAAAAAGTTATTGTTGACCAAAAATTATTTTTATCTTATTGAACCACATTTTACTCCTTGATATTAACTGTGTCTCTCATATTTTTGAAATTCCACTCATAGAAGCGGTAAAATTAAGTTTTATGAAAATTTTCATATTCTCCTAAGAGGTGGGTAAAAGACGGTGAAAAGTTCAAAAAACTTTTTTATATATCTAAAATTATTATAAAATGACTCAAATGAATTAAATTAAACTTATATAGGTATTATGTATCAATTTTTTTACCTAAAATAAATTTAAATAAAATATATAATTATTTAAATAAAAATTCGGTTTTTAAATAGTAACCCAGTGTTTTCACTGTTCATCAAAAATTGAAAGTTTTCCAAAAGATACAAAAAATTCACCCTAGGCTAATTTCGATATTCAGAATCCAAAAATGAAGTCCATTTTGAAAGATAAAATTTATAAAATTTAAAAAAGCGGGTATTACTATTCATAACAGCTAGTTTATATAATATTTTAATAACATATCATTATTCAGTGAAACTCGGTATTGCGTACAACTCAAGCTATCGAGGAAGGTTTCTCTTGCGTATAACACAATCCAAGAAAATGTTTTATATAGTAAAAGATTCCTTTATATTACATTATACATAAAAACAAAATATTTCTCATAAAATCTCAGGTGTTACATTCTACCCCCCTTAAAATGAATTTCGCCCTCGAAATTCGTCACTTTAAAACAAACAGATGAGGATACCTCTCCATCATCATATCCTCTAGTTCCCATGTCACTTCTTCTAATTGGTGGTTCCTCCATAAAACTTTCACCAAGTGAGTGGTCTTCTTCCGTAGGACTTTTTCATTACGATCCAGAGTCTCTATCGGTTGTTCTTCATAAGAAAGATCTTGCTCCAGCGGTACAACTTCTGAGCAGAGTACATGTGAAGGATCAGGTATGTACTTTCTCTGGAGAGATACATAGAACACATCATGAACTTGAGTGAGATTCAGTGGAAGCGCCAATCAGTAATCAACCTTCCAAACACGATCCAGTATTTCAAAAGGACCAATATACGTAGGGCTCAGCTTTCCCTTCTTTCCAAATCTCATTACTCTCTTCCAAGGAGATATTCGTAATGGAAATTTATCACCCACTTCAAACTCTAGGTCTTTTCTTTGATTATCGGCATAACGTTTTTTTCGACTCTGAGATGCTCTTATGTTTTGTTGAATAAATCTGACCTTTTATGCCATCTCATCAACAAGATCAGGCCCTAATAGCTTTCTTTCCCCAACTTCATCCCAGCAAGTTGGAGTCCTGCATTTCTTTCCATAGAGACCTTTATAAGGAGCCATCTGAATATTAGATTGAAAGCTATTATTATAAGAAAATTCCACCAAAGGTAGGTTTTGATCCCAACCACCTTTTAAATCCATATAGCAAGCTCTTAACATATCTTCTAGAGTTTGAATTGTTCTATCAGACTGATCGTCTGTTTGAGGATGATAAGCAGTGCTGAAACTCAACTCTGTATCTAGAGTATTCTGAAGACTTCTCTAGAACTTCGAGGTAACCCTCTAATACCGATCAGATATAATGGAAAATGGTACTCTATGAAATCTTACCAATTCCTTCACATATATCCTGGTAAGCTGGTCCAGAGATAAATCTTCTCTAATAACAATGAAGTGTGTCGACTTCTTAAGACGATCAACTATGACCCAGATAGCATTATTTCCTTTGGATGTTTTAGGAAGTCTAGTGAAAAAGTCCATAGTGATGTTTTCCCATTTCCATTCTGGTATGGGTAATGGTTGTTACATCCCCTTAGACTTATGTCTCTCAGCTTTAACTTGCTAAGAAACCAAGAATCGAGAGACATATTTAGCAACATCTCTTTTCATGCCATCCCACCAGAAGTACTCTTTCAGGTCCCTATACATATTTGTGCTTCTAGGGTGAATAGAGAATGAAGAACTATGAGCCTCATCCAGTAGCTCCTTCTTTAATTCTGGGATGGTAGGAACACAAACCTGATTCTTAAACCTTATTATCCCATCACAATCGAGGTTGAATTCAGGAACATTTCTCACCTTATTTTGTAACTCTACATATTCTTTTTGTGCCTCTTTAATCTTCACATGTATAGATGGTTGAACATTCATTTGAGAAAGATAATATTTTTCCCCTTCCATTATAATATCAAGATCCATCATTTGTAAATCCATAAATATTGAATCGTTTGTAACCTCATCATGGATAAGGTGTCATGGTCTTGTCGACTTAATGCATCTTCCACCTTATTTGCTTTCCCAGGGTGATAATGAATTGATCAGTCGTAATCCTTAATCAGCTCCAACCATCTTCTTTGATGCATATTCATCTCCTTTTGTGTGAAAATATACTTTAAACTTTTATGATCAGTATAAATATCACACCTTTCACCATAAAGATAATGCCTCCAAATCATTAATGCAAAGATTAACGCAGCTAACTCCAAATCATGAGTTGGGTAATTTTGCTCATGGATTTTCAACTCTCATGAGGCATAAGCTATCACTATATCGTTTTTCATGATAGCACATCCCAATCCCTTCTTGGATGCATCACTGTAGATCACCAACCTTTCTCCACTACAAGGCAGTGTGAGCACAGGTGCACTGGACAACCTTCTTTTCAACTCCTTGAAATTCTCTTCACACTCCTCCGTCCACACGAACCTAACTCCTTTCCGAGTCAACCTGGTGAGTGGATTAGATAATTGTGAAAAATCTGTCACAAAACATTGACAATATCCAGCCAAACTAAGAAAAATTCGGATCTCGGTTACTGTTGTTGGTCTCGACTATCTTTCGATATCCTATTTTTTGATGGATCCATAGATATCCCCTCTTTTGAGATTATGTGACCCAAAAATGAAACTTTTTGAATCCAAAATTCACACTTGGAAAATTTGGCATAAAGCTTCTCCTTTCTCAGGGTCTTCAAAAAAATTCTCAAGTGATCTTAATGTTCTTCCTTGCCCTTTGAATAGACAAAAATATCATCTATAAAGACTACCACAAACTGATCAAGATAGTCTCTAAAGACTCTATTCATTAGATCCATGAAGATAGCAGGGGAATTAGTAAGACCAAATGGCATCACTATAAATTCATAGTGTCCATACCTTGTATGGAAAGTAGTCTTTGGTATATCCTCCCTTTTGACCCTTAATTGATGATACCCTGAACGAAGATCAACCTTGGAAAATTATTGATCTCCGCATAGTTGTTCAAATAAGTCATCAATGTGTGAGAGAGGATATTTTTTCTTGATAGTGATCTTATTAAGTTCTTGATAATCAATGCAGAGTCTCATTGATCCATCTTTCTTCTTAACAAAAAGAACAGGTGCTCCCCAAGGTGATGCACTAGGGCGTATGAATCCCTTATCAAGATTATCTTGGAGTTGCTTCTTCAATTCCTTCAACTCAATTGGGGCCATTCTATAAAGTGTATTTGAAATAGTCAAAGCACCTGGTATGAGTTCAATTGAAAACTCAACTTCACGATTTGGTGGAAGACCTGGCAATTCCTCCGGAAAGACATCATCAAACTCCCGTACAATGGGAATATTCTTAATCATGAGTTTCTCACCAACCATTTGAGATAAATAACCTTCATTTAGTGGAATGAAGACCCATAAGATGGAAGAAAGTTCCACTGGAAGGTTATGTTCATCCTTACATCGATAGATGATCATAGATTGATCTGGAATATGAAATGTGACTTCCCTTCTTTGGAAATTGATATGAGATCCATATAAAGAAAGTCAATCCATGAAAAGAATCACATAAGATTCCACTATAGGAAAGATTTCATGATTTTTAGGAAGCACATTCCCACAAACTTCAATCGGAGAAGAATTATAAACTTTTGATGCGACTGTTGTTCCATTAGGGGTTGTCACAGAAAACTCAACATCTAATTGCTGAGGTAATATGGTGATACCCTTAGAAAATTATTCAGAAATAAAATAGTGGGTGGATCCATAATCAAATAAAACATTTGATAATTTAGAGTGGATGGTAAGTTTACCTTTCACCACTTCGTTATCATACTCCACATCGCCGATAGAAATTTCATGTGACTTTCCTTTGTCTTTAGCCTTTAGAGTTTGTTGATGTCGATCATCATCAACAACCCTTATATTAGGGCATTGATTAGCATAATGACCTATTTCCTTGCACTTATAACATTGAAGTGTTGGAGGTGCACTCTGTGTAGCCTTTTCTTTGTTCAAATCACTAGACATCTTCTTCCAATCATTGCGGCATTCAAATGCCCGATGACCTTCTTTTCTAAATTTGAAACATTTACTTGTCCCTTTTAGACAACTCCATCCATGTTTCTTTCCACACATTGAGCATAAGGGAAAACTCATCTTCTTTTCAGTGTTCTCTTTAGATTTTCCTTTGAATTCCATTTTCCTCTTATCTAACGCATATGACTGATGGGTTACTCTAATCTCCATATCAACCTTGATAGCACATCAAACGATTTCCCCATTTCTATTGAAGTCCCTTATGGCTAACGCCCTTAGAAGAATTTTTTTTAAGACACTAAAGAATCGATCGATCTTACTCTCAGGTTGGATAATAATTTTGGAAGCGCACCTTGCAAGTCTTGTAAAATTTTATTCGTAAGTACCAACTGATTCATCATCCTTTAGCTTCAGTTCAAGAAACTCCTTCTCCATATTTGTTTGAAGAATACGATGGAATTACTTATTTAAAAACAAGTTATTGAACTCGTATCATTCCATGGACTCAATTTCATCTCTTGAACTCGTGATCTTGATAAGATTCCACCATTGATTAGCTTCACCTTCCAAACGATAAACTGCTAAGATGAATTTATCATGTTCAGAACATTGAAGAACTGAAAATATCTTTTCAGTGGTACTAATCCATTTTTCAGCCACTAATGGATCAGTAGACCCGCTGAATGAGAGTGGATGCTTCCTCATGAAGGATTCAACCGAATTTTGCTTCTTCCATTGCTCGTTTGGAAGTCATGCATGATTCATAGCTTTAGAAAGTTGTGTGAGAATGGCTACAATATTTTTCATTCCAACTCCCATAACGTTTGGTTGCTCAGGGGGACAATCATTGCATTTCCCGTCTCATTCAACATTAACATGGTTCCTTCGGGTTCCAGCCATTGGCTAAAACCAATAAGCATAGTGTGAGAAACACTAATCATAATAGTAAAACCACATAATCAAGAATAAAATTTCACTCTTTAGTTCTTATCATAGGTTATTCATGGTCATTTCTAAAAGACTAAGATTTTTTCCTATGCTTAAACATATCCTTAGGGTTTTTAATAAGGCTTTCACATCCTAGTTTCCAAAGGTTGAATATACATTTCCTCTGATACCAACTATAACGACCCATAATTTACAAACATTGTTATTACTTCATAATTGAAGCATACTTATTACAACATATAACAAAACCATGGTAGGACTGTATAGGTATAGTTTCTTTAGAAAATGGGAAACATAAAAAACTGGTTCATAAAGCATCTACATTGTCTCCCGCTTATTTCATAATATCTAGAGTCCCTTTTGGCATATCCTACTTAATAACCTTCTTCCTGACCTAGGGAAATAAAACATACAAAAGGGTGAGCTCAAATGCTCAGTAAGGGTAAACAAAGGAAATATTATATTCATAAGAACATTGCATTTCGAAAATCTTAACCTGTAAAAGAGATCATAATATCATAACATGAAATAAATCATAGTAGTGAAATGTAATCCCAATAATCATAACATAAAACATGAAACTTTGTGGAATACACACATAATCATAGAGAATCATTTCTTATCAGTCAAGACTCATTTTCAAGACTATCTTAGTGGACAAAGTCCATTTCTGAACCGAGTTCACTCCTCGTTTCAGTCCTGTATCACTGAACCGGATTAACCTTCCATTCCATCCATGTCTATCTCATGAGATATAAATCTTTACCCAATTCATTGGAGAGAGATATAGGTCCCACCCATCTTATAATGATACCATTATTATGTGTGCCACAATATCATAAATCATACATCATAGCATAACCCATGTAATAAAAATGGGATTCTTAAACATCATGCCATCATAACATAATCCATATAAGATAAAAAGACATCATAAAAATAATTCCATCATAAAATAATCAAATTAATGTAAAAATAGGGATAGAAACAGAACCCTATATTATCTTATATGGAAAATAATTTTGATAAAATGCTTGAACTCCATTCTTGAGGAAAATATCCTTTCTACTTCAAAAACATTTTTCCTTTCTTAAAATGTGATACAATTTTAAACTAAAAGAATTTGATTAAAAATGAACTTGAAAACTTGTAAAGGAATGTCCATGGAAATAATGTTCTATGAAATCATAAAAATCCACTCATGTCGTATAAGTTAAAAAAACATTCTTCTCGTACTTTGGCTGGAAAAGTCAAAAAAGTACCTCGTACTAAAAACGATAAAATATTCCATTCATATCTTTTACTAAAAACTCACCAATGTGTAAAATTGGATTTAAACAATCTTATGAGGATAGAAGTAATATTACATATTGAGGAAACATTTATGTGGATGATAAATATTCCCCAGTAAATTCTTAAGTATAAACAATCTCAGATAAAAATGAGATTGCGAGATTTTCCTTTACCTTTGGTCTGATTTGCTTCATACGTATCCTAACCTCCTGTATAATGATTTAAATAATGTAATTTACTTATTACATAATCATATTCATTGTTATGATATCATATATGGTCATATTCTTATATTCTTATTAGTAATATTTCATTGCTACTTGTTATTCGGGCGTTCATTGCTTTATGTTCTTATGCATGTCTTGTCGAATAAATTCATATTTATATTTTTAGGTAATATATACCTTATTTAAAGAATGTTATTAGTGTAATATATAACATATTTATTCATTAAATTCATTTATATAATCATTATTCAATGAAGATCAAGTAGAATGTGTCGCATCACATCGTGGAGAAGGTAGGCCGTACGTACGCACAAGCGATGATATCGTTCCCATGATCACGGAATTGTATTGAAGAGTATGTATACTATTTCAGAATCAATATCACTTTAAAATAATCATATATAGTTATTATTTACACCATTATAACCATCCAAGTAAGGTGGTGGTGGAAAACAGATTACACCACGGCGTGGAGACGGTATTCCATACGTACGCATGCATGGTGCTTTCATTTTCCATAGGATAGATAGAAGGTGAAATAGGGTTGTTTCATATTTATAATAAAATATCATTATATGAGTGATACTAATGTTATTACTTAATAATTAAACAACTAAATAAGAGGAAGTAAAAGAAGAAATGAATTTGAGACAATCGGTAACAGACATTACCTCTTCTTTAAAGCGCCTCTTCTTAACCTCCTCTTAGGGCACTAAAGATGGTCTTTGAAGAAGACCAGGACCTCTAGGATGTTTCTAGGGAAGTGGAGAATAGAAATTGTCAGGGTTTGGCCGATCTTGAAGGCTCAAAGTGGTGTGAGGAGGAGAGGGAGGAGGTGCCCTTTTATAAGGGAGGAGAGGGGAACCTTAGAAAAAACATAAAATATTATTTAATTATAAAGTCGTATTCGGTTTTTAATAGCTCCAAATTGATTTATTTCGAAGATAAGGTGTGTATGGGTCGAAATAATCTCAACAAATAGATTTTAGACAAGTTTAGGTTACTATTTTAACCATATCATTTATATTTAACTCTAAGTTAAATAATTTAACTTTTACCGTGTCTTCTTATTTTATTACATTATATGGTTAATAAACTTACTATAACAAACCAAATTAACCCCAAGAGGTTCAATATTAATATATATAACCTTATATAAGTCATTTGTCCGAAACTTATATTTTTAGGAATAAAATAATAATTAATAATATAATATTTGTTTTAAAAACAATTTTATGTCAATTTTGAAACTATTTGGTACTTGATTTTTGTGAAACTCATAAAAGCATGATTAGTTCGAATAAAGATAATTAAATGAATAATAACATGTCATATTAACCTATAAAATTAGTTTAATTCATAAAAAGTCTCAAATTACATTTATTTAAGTATTTATAATATCAATTATGATAATATTTCATTAATAAGGTAATTAGTACATCATCATTGTGTCATAAATAAATTAAATCATTTAATGTCTAAAAATTATAAATAAAATAACATTATTTAGGAAATATTTTATCTTTCGAATGAATATTTACAGTCGAATTTATCTTATGTATAACCCTATATTAAAAATGGTTTATTTATTAAACTTTGATTTTAACTATTTTATCTCTTCTTTAAATAAAATAATAATAAATGTCCTAATCTAATCCAAGTGGACCAAAAGGGTAAAATTTTATTCCTAATGTTGATTTTGGTCGAATTACACTTATCCAATATAATTGGGACATGTTTTAGGGAAATAATAATATCATTTTTACCCTTAATTACTCTATTTACTTTTAACTGTGGTAAAAAAAGTAAAAAAGTCACTATTCACTAAAAGTTATTTTTATCTTATTGAACCACATTTTACTCCTTGATATTAACCGTGTCTCTCGGATTTTCTAAATTCCACTCACAGAAGTGGTAAAATTATGTTTTATGTAAATTTTCATATTCTCCTAGGAGGTGGGTAAAAGATGGTGAAAAGTTCAATAAAATTTTTTATATATCTAAAATTATTATAAAATGACTCCAATGAATTACATTAAACTTATATAGGTATTATGTATCAATTTTTTACCTAAAATAAATTTAAATAAAATAAATAATTATTTAAATAAAAAGTCGGTTTTTAAATAGTATCCCAGTGTTTTCACTATTCATCAAAAATTGAAAGTTTTCAGAAAAATACCAAAAATTCACCCTAGGCTAATTTTGATATTCTGAATCCAAAAATGAAGTCCATTTTGAAAGATAAAATTTATAAAATTTTAAAAAGTGGTATTACTATTCATAATGTCTAGTTTATATAATATTTTAATAACATTTTGTTGTTCAGTGAAACTCGGTATTGCGTACAACGCAAGCTATCGAGGAAGATTTCTCTTACGTATAACGCAAGCCAAGACAGTGTTGTGTGTAGTGAAAGATTCCTTTTTATAACATTATACATAAAAACAAAATATTTCTCATAAAATCCCAGGTGTTACAACAACCCTCTTACTCCTTGGTATTCTTCCCACATAGAGGGTTTCTATGGTTCTCATTAAGAGATAGACTCTCGAGATTGACCAAGTTGTTTCCAGGAAGCAATCCTTCATGGTAAAGTGTCAAATGAGGATGATCAGAATTATTTCTACTACTCTCATAATCTGGTACGGGTAGGATATTGAGCTATGATATATAAACATCTAAAGGCTTCAAGAACTCCAGCATCAAGAGAATCCTATTCTTAGATTGGATCTTGTTTCTCCAAATTTTCTTTATGAGACTTCTTCTTGGGTGTCTTCTTACAAGCAATTGGGGCCACTTGTTGGGAGAAGTGGTCATCATGGGTAGGTGTTTCTGCTAACCTTGTAGTTGAAATTGTAATTGGTCGATTATCACCAATTTGGGTGGGTGTATAGTCTCATTCCATCTAACCATATATTATGGGGGAGTTTTCCACATGACCCTCCTAGATATGATTAGAAGTATGTGTCTGCTCCAGGGCATTATACTGATTAAACACCCTATTTGTGGGGATATAGTTATGTATTCATCCCTTAGAAACTACTTTCATTGTCATGATGATATCCTATCAAGTTTGTAGGATGTGGGAAGGCATTTTCTTCTTTCATTTTACCATTTCCAAGATATTATTGGTGAATTTAGTGACTGAAATGAGGATAAACATCTATTATGTATCTGGAGTAGGTGTATGTTCTTGATCCTATCCTCCCTTTCCTTTAATTGACCACTAACATTACTTGTGTGTTGGGGAAAATAGTCGATTCTTCCCTCTACTTTTTGTTGGGACTTTCCAACTAACTACTCTGAGTGCTTCCAGACAAGGCTGCTAGAAGGATTTATAAATGTTGGTAGTTGTGTGTTCCTGCTCACTATTTTCTACACAACATTATTGATGGAATTCATTGAGTACTACCAGATGAGTCTACTGGTAAGCTTGTGGGTGAAGGAAGGTGTATTTTCCTACTTTCAGGTTGTTGCCATACTTGGTTTGTCAGATTCATTGAATGCTGATAGGCAAGTTTGCTGGCTAGTTGTGTGAAGGTGGATGGGTCTGTGAACCTGGTTGTTGTTTTCCACTAAACTGGGTTGGTGGGATTCTCCAGAGGGGAAAAATTGTGAACCTACTGCCTATTGGCCAGTTTTCATCCCTAGTGGGCCATCTTTCATGCCCAGGTTTGAAGAACCTGGGCCGTATAGTCGATGATGATACCCTCATCATGTTGAGGGTTCACTACCACGTGGTGTTTGTAACAGTGATTATTGGAAGGATTCCTTGAGAATTACCCCTATTTCTTCGGTATGAGGTCGTAGGTGGCCTCCTGAACCA
The DNA here is from genome assembly GCA_963277665.1 of Viscum album. Classification (NCBI taxonomy): domain Eukaryota; kingdom Viridiplantae; phylum Streptophyta; class Magnoliopsida; order Santalales; family Viscaceae; genus Viscum; species Viscum album. The sequence continues at coordinate 162,135,734 of OY728165.1, read as the reverse complement.
CCACCCTAAAATATGGGAGGGACTGGTTGTTGCGTTCTGGGGATAATCTCCGGAAATGGTTGAAGACGATAGTTAAAGTCGTCTACTTTAGGACCACCGGTTGTCGTTGACTGAATGATTAGTGGTGTTGTTTGAGAATGAGGGCATTTTGGGAGGCCTTAACAGTTGGTATCATATCATTTTTATATTACTCTCGGACCAGTGAGTTCAAGACCCAACATTCAAGACATTGATTCAGTGATGTGGTCCTTTGAGTGGACTAACATACAGCTAGAGTAGCAATAAGGGCATTCGTTGGAGAAAACATGAAGGATTCCATTAGATCAAATGGAGTTTTCAAAAATATTTCCTGAGGATATATAACATACATGATCAAGAAAACCCTGTTAAATTAGTATCTTTTTGGATGATCACGTTCATGATTGATTATCTTATTCAGCCCTCATTTCCCCTAAGAATGGAATGGGCCTAATATGTAAGTGACACTATTATATTGGTTAAGTATTCACATCGGGTTCATATTTTTTTTGTTTCCCTCAAATTTCATGCCGCATAATGGTTTTCTATTTCCGAAGGGTTTCCAACGGGTTAATTCGTGGAACAAAAAACACCCAATTGTTCTGTATCCATAGGGATCAACTTTCCGAAGGTTGGTTCTCATTATGGATTTTGACCCATGATGCTTAAGAACTCGCATTGTTTGAGAGGATGGGAGTTCAGTCTCATCACACCATTTTGGGGGGAATTATTTCTTACTCTATGAATCTCTTATAGATTTAATATATGTTTATGAATCCTTCATTAATTACCAAGTATGATGTGGGTTGTCTAAAATTCTCAATCAGTTATTAGCATATATGGAACTAATAATCATATGTATGTATTATAGGTTCTTCATCAATGGGCATATCTATATGTATCTGATTTTCTCCATTAATGGTATCCTTTTATATACTACTTATATATTATTTGGTCATTATTATGAAGATTCTGGTTTTCTAGCCACACAGTGGAGCACTCAGGAGTTTATTATCATCTAGGTAGATAAATTTCACTATGGATTTTATTATCATCCAGGTAGATAAAGGTCACTATGGAGTTTTTTTTATCTAGGGAGACGGAAATTATTTGATATTGGGATCGAAACCATAAATAGTCTTCCTATGTATCCTTGTGAAAGGAACCAAAACCCACATATTTTGGTGCCTCTTAATGTATCACATCATACATTTTAAATTCATTTGATGAGGACCCAACCTTATAGTTTAACATTATGTGGAAAAGAAGTCTATGTGGAAGGTTCCTAGTAAATGTTTAGTATGGGAATTATATCGAAACTACCCAAGGAACTTGAAAGGAATATGAGTTTCCAAGTTGAATTAGACCATGTCGGGGATATAGACCCAAATGAACAGGGATGATTTGGGGTGTTGGGTTTGAACCTCAAAGAGGCTTCCTACATATCCCATTTGGATGGGAATCAAAGCCTGCATAGTTCGTTGGTGAGGACCCTTGCCTATGGAAACCCTCAAGGGTATGTCTTGTAGGGGGTATAGACCTTTGAGATGATAGGTTGGGGTTACTTCTGATAAGGATACCCCCTATAAAGGGCCCATGATGGATGTTTTAACTTATACTGATTTGGGGGCTTAACTCAGGGTTTAGTCCTAGGGAGGATACCTGGATTAAGGGAATTATGATTCGGGATTATTCCCAAGGAGGATGCCCAGTGAGAGCATTCCATACATGGGATTCCTACATATCCTGGTTAAGATGAATTATATTTATCATAGTTTAATCCTTCATGTGGATTGTGTGGATGTCATGATCATCACTAACCTATAATCCCACGTGATTCATTCTCAGTGTGAGAAATAGGAGGAAGCAGAAGATTTTACAAACCACACACTTTTCCTTTTTCATTGGTGGAAATGGTTGGTGATATAGTGGAATAGTTAAGGGCTATGATGGAATAGTTTAGGGCTATGGCGGAAGTGGTCGGGGTCACAACACTTCCCTCACATCACTTTACGTGGGATATGATTCCATCGTAAGGAAGGAATGAAGGTGAAAGACACTGTGCTAGAGAGGAGAAAGACTGCAAACTCTTACAAGAAAGGATAGGGACTTACACCAGGATGGATTCCATTTGAGATTTGGTTGTGTATTACTCTTGATGAGGATGACCATTTATGATTCAAGATATCATAGCACTTAAGTGATTAAGTTTGAGGATTTTCTTAAGGATTTTATCAACTCAAGTTACTCGATCAATCCAAGAGGAGAATCTCAACTCGTGACATGAGAATGAACCGTGAGGAGTAAGTCGACTCAAGTTATTTCAGTTATTGTGGAAGATTATATCAAATATTGGTATTCTAAGGGTGGACATTAAGGTCATATAATGAACAAGACAAATTTTCCTCAACCCGACCTGAAAATTTCATGGTGCGCCTCTCCATTTTTTATGGGGGTCAGTGACGGTATAGAAGGGACCAACCTGGGAGATCGGGAACATAGCCCGACACTAATCCTGATAAGTGGTGAATACCCTATGGTATATACTAGTGGGTTTGGCCAAGTGTCTCTCCCTATAATGGGTCACCCAGGTAGGTCACCATATTATGAGTCACCCTCAGTGAGTTGCCCAGGTATGGGGTCACTCAGGTGGTTTATCTCCCAAGTAGTACTAGAGAAGGCCAGACTTCCTTTACTAGGTATGGATATCCCAAGTGTGGGTCACCCAAGTGTTGGGTTGGGTCCCTTGAATTATTAAAGGTGATCCATGAAAGGTTTCCTAAGTAGTGACAGACTACTTGGGCAGAGGACCTATGCATCCAGAACCCTCTCATGGATTCACGGTCTGGGAGTTTGGTCATCATAATAAAATTATAGGTGAAGGGGTATATTTATAGACCCTAGATGACCTAAGTGTGTGAGACTATGCGGATAGATTTCATGGATAGCTTACACGGATGGCCTACACAACGACACACTTTCCTTTACAAAATTCATTTGTCTTCCGTGTGACATAACTTTTGACATGTATATCTTTTTGGGCTCTACAACTAGTCAATTATAATATCTATAAGAGATATATTCTTCAAGATATGTTTAATACACTAATTATTCTCTTAAGAAACTCAAAATATTGAATTTTAATCCATTGACACATTTTCATCATCACTCTTGGAAATCCACAACTAACTCTTAGAGGGGGCATCTTTCCACTTATCCCTCATTCTTGAGTCGTCTTCTAGAATATGGAAATCTAACTTTAATATTCTTCTATAATGTAGACATATTTCTACTCAAACTTGACATTTTTCTATCTGAGAGAGGATCACATGATGAATTTTTCATCAAAGTGCCTGAAACACATTTTGCGATGTCAACAGCTGCATGGTATGTAGGATAGGATGATGATATAGTGATGATATAGTTGTTTGGGTTGGGTTAGAATTAATTATAGAATGGATTAGCATAATACATGATCCATTGGGGCATGATAATGACACACTAATGGGGAAGTGTAATTGAGGTACCTTTAATCTATGTGTGTCTGTGTGTGTGTGTGTTTTGATATGGATTAATTACTTTTATGTGTTACTTTATGAGTGATCTATAGTGATAATGGGATATAGTTTTACCTATTTAGGTGATGAGTTGGTTTAATTTATTTATTCACTGGTATTTAGTATATTTTATTCACATTTTGAATGAGAAGTTTTAGGTAGTATCCTATTGAGTATACTTGTGTAGTCACCCAACATATATATAAACTATTTTTAAGTTATATATGAGCTAGTCAGTGATCAAGTTGTGTGTTTCTATCTTGGAGTTTTTATTCAGAATCTATTAGAGATCATGTTTTATACCTAATATTTCATTTGGTAATTTTTATTTGTTTCTATTATGCATGAAATTACATTCATGTATTGAGATTACTTATTTATTTATGCATGGTTTTGATTGGTGGACCTCATATTATCTCTTATTCCAAAATTTTTTATAAAGGGAGTAATTTCTCCAATTTTTATAGAATATATATCCTTAGTTCTAGTGTCCAACTCATGGAATTTTAGAAGTGGTTTTTGGGGATCACCATCCCTCTCTTCATTGTCAACCTAGGAGGGGTACCAATAGAGGGGTCAGAAAGAGTGGTATAACAGTTGATGGTTTAGAGATGGGATAGAGTTTAGAGATAGGATTTGGTTAGGACTTCATGGGTTAGTAGGGAAACAACATTAGCTGAAGTTGGTAAGTGTTTTAAACAAGGGATTCTATCTAGGAAAATGGTATTTAGGGGCCCTTGTAATCTACAAAATGTACCTTCAAGTTTAATAATAATTTTAAGAGAATTTCTATTGGTTGTAGGGTAGATACCTACGTAAAGATTATAAATCATGATTGTATACACCTGTGTTTTAATGGGTATGAAATGGGAAATAGGTTGAAATTAAGTAATTCTTTACCTTAGATACACTATATTCTAGGTTTAAGATTCCTTAAAATGTTTTCTTTTATAGGAATGTCTCCAATTTTATGTACTTATTAGGTTTTTGCTAATGATGTTCAGAAATATTTTCTAATAGATTTTCATAGAGTGATGTTTGGTGAGGATGATTCTTGGAGGAAGAAACTCCAAGTGTTTCAACACCAGGGACTTCAGAATTATGAGGGAACTACTTTAGATAAGGAGACCGAGGCTTAGTTAAAGGGGGTGGTGATCTATTTTATTTAAATTCATTCTCAGAGGGAGGATTGGGTTTCATTGGATATGATGATGTTGTATGGGGTAGCTTAGAAATAGTGGTTCTTGTTCCATTAGGATCGCTAGGAGTTTTCTATTACATGGGAAAAGTTTCTTAATCATTTTTTGGTCAATTTTATTTCTTAGATCATGAAATTTTCTTATCTGTAAATTATTCGTACTTTACACAAGGTGAATTATAGCATGTAGGTGTTTAGTATCCTTTCCAAGAAACTCCTATGTTATGATTCAGACCTTATTACAGATGAGGAGGAGAGGTAAAGTCATTTTAAGAATGCTTAGAATAAAAAAAATATAGCACTGATTCACCTCTTTTATATTGAATAAACCTTTTGAGTTGATAGTGAGGGCAGGGGTCATTGAAAGAATGATATCTAGAACCAGATCATCTTGGGAGGGGATTAGTGATGAATCTTCATAGAGTAGAGATGTTGATAGAATTTCTCAGTTTCTATGATAAATAAATTTATTTTATATAGAAGGGAGTTGGTTCTGAGATTATTCATCTCATTTATCTATATTTGGAAGTTATTAAAAACCTTCTAGTGGATAAAGTGTGGTTTTTGATCCATGTGTAGGTTATGTGCATTAAAATCAAGAGGGTCCAACCATCCTTGATAGTTATTATGGATATAGAAGTATTCTTCATGATCATCCATTACAATAGTATCCTCCAATGCAGTAACAGTAATAAGGATCACCAACCTTTGATCAGTAGAGAGGGTATGGGGAAGTAAGAGTACAATCATGTGATACCCCTCATCCTCAGGGAAAATTAATTGAGCACATACATGGAGTTGGTCTCCATCAAGCTATGAGAGTTTGTGGATAAATTCATGGTTAGATTCATGCCTTATAGTTTTTAGTGTCGAGTGATCTAGAAATCATGTGAGGTATAATCTTCAAATTTTCTAATTGGTTGTATGTATTATTTGATTGAGAATCTACGCACTCATTCATTACACCCACATTATTTCGTGCTTTGGGGCATGATGTGTAGAGGTTTCTAGTTTCACTGGCATTGACTATATCAAGTTGAGGTTGTTCTTTCTTGTATGATGTGTTCATAGATTATGATTTGATACTAGGTAAGGATCACTCTCGTGGAGACAAACTATGTTTTTGAATACAACTATATGACATAATTCATAGCATGTTTTATCTATATTTGGTGTAGGATATTATATATTTCTTCAAAAGTAATTCCATATTCTATAACGCATATCGGGAGTAGGCTATGTTTTTGGGTGAACGATACCCTTATATTGGTTAAATTACTATTGAGTCCTTGTCTTATTTGATGGTTGATCTAGTGTTGAATTTAGTGGATGATCAACCAGTGGTGTTTCCCCAGGTTTTCAAGGAGTACCCAAATATATTTCTAGAATAGTTTGAGACTCTACTCCCTTGATGTGAGATCAATTTTCAGATTAGCCTATAGTCGAGTGTCTCTTATATATCAATGTCTCCATATATGATGACCCCTTCTAAGTTGTGGGAGCATAATATTTATATTGATGATCTTCTATAGAGAGGATTAATTCAACCTAGGGTGTTACTTTGGGGTTCTCCAATTTTTATTGTGAAGAATAAATATGAAAATCTATGCTTGTTTATCTATTAACATCACTTAAACCAAATGATGTTGAAGAACTTATGTCTTCTTCCATGGATTGACGGTTTATTTGATCAGTTTAAGGGGCCTATCTAGTTCTCAAAGATCCATTTATGGTTAGGATATCTTTAGATACGGGTCAAGGATGATGATATCCTAAATAATGCTTTCAAATTTCATTATGGGAATTGTGAGTTATTCATGTTTTAATTTGGTGTGATGAATTCTATATCCATATTCAAGGGACTAATGAATATAGTGTTCCATGAGTTTCTAGACAAGTTCATGGTGGTGTTATTGATGAAATATTTTTGTTTTTTTTCTAATGAGGAGAACAAAGATCATATATGGGTTGTTTTGGTAGTTCTTTATAGTCAACAGCTATTTGGAAATATTTCCAAGTGTGATTTATGAGATCATGATGTCTTTTTATTAGTACATGTGTGTCCTAATGTGGGGTATCCATGAATCCATTGAAGGTTTATGTGGTTTTTTCTTGGGTGGACCCTAAAAATTTTATAGAGGTGTAGAGTTTCATTCTTCTTGTTGGTTATTTTAGGAGGTTCCTTCACAATTTATATCAAATTATGACTCCTCTAACAATATTTACTAGAAAGGATCATGGATTTATGTAGAATAACTAATTCTAGGATACTTTTGATTATTTTAAGAAGAAGTTTTTCAAATATCAAATTATTTATTTTCTAGAGGAGAACATTGCATTTTATTATTATTATGAAACTTATAATCTTGTATTAGGGTGTGTTCTAATGTAGTAGATGGCAGTTATATCTTATTATTCTCAATAGTCACTACCGCATGAATATAAATATTATACCAATGATTTTTTATTTTGTACGTAACGCCCCGACCCCAGTTACCCTGAGTTAGTGCATTATTACATAACATTGGCATGATCACAAAATATAAAGCCTTGAAAGACCGATTAGTTTAGTAGTCTTGGAAACACTAGATATATTCATAAGTCTTAAATTACATCATAAAGTAAAAGAAACTACAACAACATCTTGTCTTAATATCCCCTCATACTATCCCTGCGAGTCATTTATAAATTAATTCTTCACATCTTGGGAAAAATAAAACATTGAAAGGGGTGATCTCAGATGCTCAGTAAGGATAAAAATATAGTGGAAACTTTCATAAATAAGCATAAACATTTAAGGCAATGTATAACTAAAACAAACGCCTTTTAAACTTGAACTTCAGCATAATATGGACAAGATAAAATGAAATAATTCCATTTACTTATTCACATGGATATTATACTAGTCCAATACCACATGCGATATCAATAACCACTTTCATAATGATGGAATGCATAATGTCTGACTATCATAACCACATAGTCAAGGCCTCGTGCCAAGACTACAAATAAGATTTTGTCAAGGCCTTGTGCCAAGACACTAGTTTGTCTCATGAGACCTACTGATGCATCAAGGAGCTATAGTGGGCTCCAACCGTCACTTACTAAGTCCAATGCATTCCTCATATGAAAAGTTAAAAACATAGCATAAACATTCGTATTAAAACTAGCATTAGAAATGTCAATACTTTAACCACAAACCATGAATGGTATTAAAATAGAACATCCATAGTAAAACATAACTCATTCGATACAATATGGAAGATTGTATTGTATCAGATTAACCTCAATCGATAATAATGAAGGATATTGACATAGATTAAAATAATCATCAAACTATTGAGAGAAATATCCCCTTTTTCTTGAAAACATTTAAAAGTCACACTATTTGTCAAGAATCCATTTAAAATATATTTTTGAATCAAAGTGTCCCATACCACTTTGAAACTTTTAAAAGGAATTTTTATTTGAAAACTTTAATGTTCATATAAATAAATCCTTAAAACCATTTTTAAAATATGGACACTAATGAGAAATATTTAGAATAATAAATCTTTAAAACATTTTAAAATGATATTTTAGTTAGAGTTCCTAACCAAAAGAGAGAAACTTGAATAAAATAATTGAGGTAATAAAAACTTTGTAATATCATGAGAACAATGGGATTCATGATATACTATGTCAAAGTACATTATATACACCATATAAAATTGATTTGGTGTATAACAACAAAGGAGTCTCAATGGAATGTAAATTAAGATGAAATCTCTCATAAAGGTCGTATCCTTAGGTTAAGGATAAATAAACGACATAATTATGTGTGAAAAATATAAATACACTCAATATTATTGGATATTAAGTGTAAAAAAATCAAAGGACATTCACACATATTCTTTTAAAAACAACACCAATGAATTGGATGTTTAACTCAACAAATGGAGATTGAGTAAAAATTACTCTTATCAAGTTCATACCGATGACTTAAGAATTTATCAATGGAGTGATTATGTGTATCAAAAGTATATCCAACGAAAGGGGAGTGAAAATTATGACATAAGAAAATTAATAGTGATTCCACACATAATCTTGGAGTAAAATAATCAATGAAGTATGTGTAAATCCAAACGAGTGGAAATTGAAATTTCAAATTCCCTTATTGATTTGGTAACTTACGAAACATACACCCATGAAAGGAGGATCATACAATGATGATGTAAATATCCCTGAATTAAAGTATATTACACAATGAATACAAACATGGTCATTACACACACCACATGCAATAAATAAGTGGTGAACAATGGAAATCTCACGGAATTAAAAGTGAGATAAGAACCCAATTACTTTGTAATTTTTCATTAGTCGATGGTAGGTTAACCTCCTGTATAATGGTGAAATAATTGTTTTTAAATTATAAAATAATAATATAAATTAATATTATATCATATATGATCTTTTAACATTTCTTTGTTAATAATATCTTAGTATTATCATCATTTCGGGTGTTAACTTACTTGTTTTCTTTTATATGTTTTGTTACATAAGTCGTGTTTGTTATGGATAGGTTTTATCTTATTCATATACAGAATGATATCAAGTCCTTAAACATTATTTTTAATCATAAAATGAGAATTATACCTGTATATATATGATGGATAGTGAATCTCATCGCGTTCGTGGAGACAGTAGTCCGTACGCACGTACGAGCGATAATATCATTCTTTTGATATTAAAATCGTATATAATTGGATGGTATATCATATATACAGAATCATTATCATGTTATACTTATTATTTACATGAATTACACATCATTATTATACCCATCAAAATAATAATCTATTGAATAACAATTACACCATGACGTGGAGATGGTAGGCTGTACGTACGCACGTATGGTGACAAGTCCTTCAAAGGATGGATAGAATACTGAATATGGTTGTACCATATTTATAATAACATCACAGTATATAAAATATACTGGAGTTATTATTTTAGAATGTAAATAACAAAGAAAGAATAAGTTGAAGAAGAAAAGAACTTGAAAGAGGGTTGTGAAAACATTACCTCTTCTTCGGGATCTTCCTTTTGATTTGATCAAAAGGGCTCTTTAGGTTGGCTTTATAATCAAAATAAGGCTTCTAGGTTAAAGTTAGGGAAGTTGAGAGAATATTTGGGCAGGGGTTGGCCGAGCCAAAAGGCTTTGAAGGTGTAAATTAGAGAGAAGTGGGAGTACCCTTTTATAAGAGGGGTGAGGGGCACCTTTGGAAAAGCTAGAAATATTATTATATAATAAATTCGTATTTGGTTTCTAATAGCTCCAAAGTGGATTATTTAAAGGTTAAGGTGTGGATGGGTCTAAATCCTTTCAAACAATATATTTTATAAAGGTTTGGGTCACTATATTAACCTCATCATTTATATTTAACTCTTAGTTAAATAGTTTGACATTTACCATGTCTCTTTGTATTTTTATATTATATAGTTAATAAACTTACTATATACCTCCAAGTGGCCCCAAAGTGGTCTATTATTGATACACCTATCATTATATAAGTCATTTTGCCTAACCTTAGATTTTTAGGAATAGAATATCAATTAATAATATAATATTTGTTTTAAAAACTCTTTTATGTCAATTTTGACACTATTGGGTATTTTGTTTTTGATAATTTTATAACTGCATTATTAATTCGAAAAAAAATTATATATCCAATCCTAATATGTCATATTAACCTAACAAATTAGTGTAATTCATAAAAAGTCTCAGATTAAATTTATTTTGATATTTATAATATCAATTATTTTAATATTTCATTAATTAGGTAGTTATTGCATCACCATTGTGTCATAAATAAATTAAATTATTTAATGACTAAAAAATTTCAAATAAAATACCATTATGTAGGAAATATTTTTAGATCTCTAATTAATATTTATAATCTAATTTATCTTATTTATTACCCTATATTAAAATTTTTTTAATTATCAAACTTTGATTTTATCTCTTTTAACTCTTCTTTGAATTAAATAATAATAAATTTCCTAATCTAATCCAAGTGGACTAAATGATAATATTTTATTCCTAGGGTTGTTTTTGGTCGATATACACTTGTCCAAAGGAATTAGGACATGTGTTAGGGTGATATTAATATAATTTTTACCCTTAATCGCCCTATTTACTTTTAACCGTGGTAAATAAAAGTAAAAAGTTACTATTCACCAAAAAATATTTTCATCTCATTGAACCACATTTTACTCCTTGATATTAACTGTGTCTCTCAGATTTTTGAAATTCCACTCACAGAAGTTGTAAAATTATGTTTTATGTGAATTTCCAATTTCTCCTAGGAGGTGGGTAAAAGACGGTGAAAAGTTCAATAAAATTTTTATATATCTAAAATTTTTCAAAACTAACTCCAATAAATTACATTGAACTTATATATTTATTATGTATCTATTTTGACCTTAATTAAATTTAAATAAAATAAATAATTATTTAAATAAAAATTCGGTTTTAAACTGTAACTCAGTGTTTTTTCACTATTCAACAAAAATTGAATGTTTTTTGAAAAATACCAAAAATTCACCCTAATCTAATTTCGACATTCCAAATCCAAAAATGAAGTCCATTTTGAAAGATAAAATTTATAAAATTTCAAAAAGTGTGTATTACTATTCATAACAGCTAGTTTGATTGGTTATGGTGTGTATTAGAACTCGAAGTTGCGTACAACACACGCTATTGTATTATTCAAAGAGAAGCATACCGTGGAAGCTTGGGGTGTTACATTCTCCCCTCCTTCAAATAATTTCGTCCTCGAAATTTTTAAAATTGGGCTTCGGAATATAATGGAAATTCCCACATCAGAAAAAGAGTCAATAAAATTATCACCCTAAAACAAATAAAGAGAAGTACAAAGGTCACCCAAGATAACTCATACTAGGATTCCATGTAAGAAAACATGGATATGGAAGATAAAATAAGTGTAAAGTTCTGATGGAGAGGGATAGAAAACATGATCTGGAGAAAGTTAATAACAAGAAAGCCACAAAACTGTGATAGGACAAACGGTCATTAGTTTCCCAGTAGGAAAAGTATACAGACAACATTTTTTTAGTTACATTACATAAATATGAGGAATTCATTTACGATATTGACTAAAAAATAAAGAGATATACTTACTTTTTAAGTAGAGTTTTATTCTTTAATAAATTTCCACCACTAACTCATTTTTTTTAAACGATGAGTATTCAAGAAGACTTGGTCACACTGGAAGATCTAGAATAAACTTCTATAGAATAACATGATCCATGGAGGATAAACTATATATTTACCTTGTCTTTATAGATTAAAAAAAATCGAAATGGTTAGTACAAGATCTGATGATCCCCCAAAAGGATATTCCTTTAGAGAAAGAAACACTAATCTTAATTTCTAAAATTAAACCAACAGTACCCCAAAGTTAAATAAATTTCATTCAATAAACAATTGTCCTTAAAATCCTTGAATATAATCCAAACTAATATTGAAACTCAAAACTTAGAAGAATTTGGTTATGTAGTCTTCCACGTTAAATTGTATCTCCAAATGACATCAACTACTCTTAAAGTCACGTACTTAAAAGTAATTAACCTAATCACATATTCTCTATTATAGGTTAATCATTTCCATAAATAACCCAGATCACTATAAATCCACAATAAAAATGTAGATAAAAATCCACCATTACTCCTCAAATGAAATCCCATAGTATTATAGTTTCCTTGGTCATATAGTGTTCCTAACAAAGTGAACATCTTCCAAAATAACATTTATCACTTAATCACTAGATCATTTTCCTTTACTAAGGGTATTCATTTAATAAGACATAAGAACCCAAATCAACTTATTATTGATCAATAAAATCATTTAACTGAAAATAATTAGTCACACTAACTAGGGACTTCACGTAGTCCAGTGGTAGGAGATAAATCTCAATCACACTTTGTTTGTGGGTTCGATTCCCACAGCTTTGTCCGATGCGACGGGTTGTCACACGGTCTATGTTTTTTCCTGTTTCAAAAACTATATTTTATAACATTACCAAAATGTGATAAATTCCTCAAAATAAACATAACATAATTTTAATCAGAAATGTTATCTCATACCTTGCATTTTCATCCCAAAATATAATAACTTGTAATTTCCTCAAACCCAATGATCATATAAAACCAAATGGTTATTTATAACTATATCCACAAGGGAAAAGATAAGTATTCCTCAAATATCATTCTCACATGGAAAACTGCGGGGTTACAAATACAAGAGAAAATTATTCCAAAGTAATCTCATCAACAAGGAGCACTGATACTTTTAAACATTTCTCCAACCATTTATTTCCACATAGCTTCTTCTTTGACCAATAAAATATCCTATAGAATAGGTAATTCACTCGGGTAATGGCTAGGTCCCCTATATTTACGGAAAATGACTGTAAATGGATTTTTAGGACCATTTTAAATTTCTTCCATAGTACTCTTCATTTTTCCTCAGCAATTCTTCACTTTATGTCCTTCTTTCCCCCACATAAAGCATTTATTTGTTCCTTTGAGACACTTTCCTAGGTGTCTCCCTCCACATTTCCTGCATGATGGAAATTTAGGATTCTTTTCTCCATGGTCTCTACTGCTGGAGCTCTTATCATTCATCACATTTCTCTTCTTTGTTGAGTCTGGGAGTTGGTTAATATATATGATGTTGATAATATATTAGGAAAACTGATTCGACATGAACACGTTATCTTTTACGCCTATAAACATTCCATTTGTTTGCTCATTTCCACAATTGTTCCCACCTTGTACATCATTCTCAAAGTTACTATGACTTCCTTGGACTCCATCCATTGACTAAAACCAGAAATCATTATGTGAGTAACAGTAGTCATAAAATCATTTAGAGATTATCATGACACCATATTCTCAATTTTAAACACCTTAGGATTAAACAAGGTCATTTATTCTTGTCTTATATTAAAATACTTCAAATTGGTTTTTAAAGAAAATGTAAATTATCCTAAGCATATCCCACAGGAGTGTCGTCACCAAGAGTGCAGCAAGGCCCGTTGTCGTGCACCAATTCCCATTTGAGTCTAGCTCAAAGCGGTGTTTTCAGGTTTTACCCCTAGGTACATATGTGCCAGAGCCACCTCTACCTGCTCATATCCAAACAGGGATGTATTTATTGGAAAACTCACAAAATCTATACAATAACAAAATTCTAGGAAGTTATTCTATATTAATCCTCAATGTCCATCTTAGGGCTATGTGATCTAATCCGAGTTTATCTAAATCTAGTTTCCAAGGTTTGTACTAAACTTACTCTGATACCAACTGTAACACCCCAACCCTAGTTACCCAGAGTTAGTGCATTATTACATAACATTGGCATGATCACAAAAGATCAAGTCTCTAAATACCTATTAGTTTAGTAGTCTGGGAAACACTAGATATATTCATAAGTCTTGCATTACATCATAAAGTAAAAAAATACAACAACATCTTGTATTTATATCCCCTCATACTATCCCTGCATGTCATTCATAAATTATTTCTTCACATCCCGGGAAAAATAAAACATTAAAAGGGGTGAGCTCAGATGCTCAGTAAGGATAACAATATAGTGGAAACTTTCATAAATAAGAATAAACATTTAAGGAAATGTATAACTAAAAAATCCTTTTAAACTTGAACTTCAGCATAATATGGAAAATATAAAATTAAATAATGTCATTTACTTATTCACAAGGATATTCTACTAGTCGAATTACCATATGTGATATCAATAACCACTTTCATAATGATGGAATGCGTAATTCCAGACTATCATAACCACATAGTCAAGGCCTCGTGCCAACACTACAAATAAGATTTTGTCAAGGCCTTGTTCCAAGAAACTAGTTTGTCTCATGATACCTACCGATGCATCGAGGAGATATAGAGGGCTCCACCCGTCACTTACTAAGTCCAATGAATTCCTCATATGAAAAGTTTAAAACATAACATAAACATTCCTTTTAAAACTAGCATACGAAATTTCAATACTTTAATTAAAAACCATGAATGATATAAAAATAGAACATCCACAGTCTAACATAACTCATTCGATACAATATGGAAGATTGTATTGTATCAGATTAACCTCAATTGAGAATAATGAAGGATATTGACATAGATTAAAATAATCATCAAACTATTGAGAGAAATAACCCCCTTTCTTGAAAACATTTAAAAGTCACACTATTTGTCAAGAAGCCATTTAAAATAGATTTTTGAATAAAAGTATCCCATACCACTTTGAAACTTTTAAAAGGTATTTTTATTTGAAAACTTTAATGTCTATATAAATAAATCCTTAAAACCATTTTTAAAACATGGACATTGATGAGAAATATTTAGAATAATAAATCTTTAAAACATTTTAAAATGATATGTTAGTTAGAGTTCCTAATAAAAAAATAGACACTTGAATACAAATAATTGAGGTAATAAAAACATTGTAATATCATGAGAATGAAGGGATTCATGATATACTATGTCAAAGTACATTATATACACCATATAAAATTTATTTGGCGTATAACAACAAAAAAGTCTCAATGGAATGTAAATTGAGATGAAATATCTCATAAAGGTTGTATCCTTAGGTTAAGGATAAATCAACGACATAATTATGTGTGAAAAATATAAATACACTCAATATGATTGGATATTCAGTGTAAAACAATCAAAGTACATTCACACATATTTTTGTAAAAACAACACCAATGAATTGTATATTTAACTCAACAAATAGAGATTGAGTAAAAATTACTCTTATCAAGTTCATAAAGACGACTTAAGAATTTATCAATGGGGTGATTATGTGTACCAAAATTATATCCACTGAAAGGGGAATGGAAATTATGACATAATCAAATGAATAGTGATTCAACACATAATCTTAGAGTAGAATAATCAATAAAGTATGCGTAAAGCCAAATGAGTGGAAATTGAAATTTCAAATTCCCTTATTGATTTGGTAACTTAAGAAACATACACCCATGAAATAATTATCATAAAATGATGATGTAAATATCCCTAAATTAAATTATATTACACAATGAATAAAAACATGGGCATTACACACACCACATGCAATAAATAAGTGGTGAACAATGGAAATCTCACGGAATTAAAAGTGAGATAAGAAACCCCTTACTTTGTACTTTTTTCTTATTCGAGGGTAGGTTATCCTCCTTTATAATGGTGAAATAATTTTTATTTAATTATAAAAGAATAATATACATTATTATGATATCATATATGATCTTTTAACATTTCTTTGTTAATAATATCTTAGTATTATCGTCGTTTCGGGTGTTAACTTACTCATTTTATTTTATATATTTTGTTACATAAGTCATGTTTGTTATGGATAGGTTGTATCTTATTCATATACAGAATGATATAAAGTCCTTAAACATAATTTTTAATCATAAAATGAGAATTAGACTTGTATGGATACAATGGGGAATGAATCTCATCACGTTCGTGGAGACGGTAGTCCGTACGGACGCACAAGCGATAATATCATTCTTTTGATATTAAAATCATATATAATTTTATGGTATGTTATATATACAGAATCTATATCATGTTATACTTATTATTTAAATGAATTACACAACATTATTATACCCATCCAAATAATAATGTATTGGATAACAATTACACCACGACGTGGAGACGGTAGGCCGTACGTACGCACGTATGGTGACATGTCATTCAAAGGATGGATAGAATACTGAATATGGTTGTACCATATTTATAATAACATCACATTATATAAAATATACTGGAGTTATTATTTTAAAATGTAAATAACAAAGAAAGAAGAAGTTGAAGAAGAAAGGAACTTGAAAGAGGGTTGTGAAAACATTACCTCTTCTTCGGGTTCTTCCTTTTTATTTGATCAAAAGGGATCCTTAGGTTGGCTTTATGATAAAACTAAGGCCTCTAGGTTGAAGTGATAGAAGTTTAGAGAATATTTGGGTAGGTTTTGGAAGATCCAAAAGGCTTTTAAGTTGTAAATTAGAGAGAAGGGGGAGTACCCTTTTATAAGAGGGATGAGGGGAACCTTTGGAAAAGTTAGAAATATTGTTTTATAATTAATTCATATTAGATTTATAATGGCTCCAAAGTGTATTATTTAAATTTTAAGGTGGTTATGGGTTGAAATACTTTCAACCAATAAATTTTAGACAGGTTTGGGTCACTATATTAACCTTATCATTTATATTTAACTCTTAGTTAAATTGTTTGACATTTACCATGTCTCTTTTTATTTTTATATAATATAGTTAATAAACTTACTATATACCTCCAAGATACCCCAAGTGGTCTATTAATGATACACATATAATTATATAAGTCTTTTGACCGAACCTTAGATTTTTAGGAATATAATATCAATTAATAATATTATTGTTTTTAAAAAACTCTTTTATATCAATTTTGACACTATTGGGTATTTTGTTTTTGATAATTTTATAACAGCATTATTACTTAAAACAAATTTATATAACCAATACTAATATGTCATATTAACCTATAAAATTATTTTAATTCATAAAAAGTCCTAGATTACATTTATTTTGATATTTATAATATCAATTATTTTAATATTTCATTAATTACGTAATTAATGCATCACCATTGTGTCATAAATAAATTAAATAATTTAATGTATAAAAATTATAAATAAAATACCATTATGTAGGAAATATTTTTATATCTCTAATGAATATTTATAATCAAATTTATCTTATGTATAACCCTATATTAAAAATGATTTAGTTATCAAACTTTGATTTTATCTCTTTTAACTCTTCTTTGAATTAAATAATAATAAATGTCCTAATCAAATCCAAGTAGACCTAAATGATAATATTTTATTCATAAGGTTTTATATGGTTGAGATACACGTGTCCAATATAATTAGGACATGTGTTAGGGTAATATTAATATCATTTTTACCCTTAATCGCCCTATTTACTTTTAACCGTGGTAAATAAAAGTAAAAAAGCTACTATTAACCAAAAATTACTTTCATCTCATTGAACCACATTTTCCTCCTTGATATTAACCATGTCTCTCGGATTTTCGAAATTCCACTCACAGAAGTGGTAAAATTAAGTTTTATGTGAATTTCCAAATTCTCCTAGGAGGTGGGTAAAAGACGGTGAAAAGTTCATTAAAATTTTTATATATCTAAAATTATTCTAAACTAACTCCAATGAATTACATTGAACTTATATAGGTCTTATGTATCTATTTTGACTTTAATTAAATTTACATAAAATAAATAATTATTTAAATAAAAATTCAGTTTTAAACTATAACTCAGTGTTTTCTCACTATTCATCAAAAATTGAATGTTTTCAGAAAAATACCAAAAATTCACCCTAAGATAATTTAAATATTATGAATCCAAAAATGAAGTCCATTTTGACAGATAAAATTTATAAAATTTCAAAAAGTGGGTATTACTATTCATAACGGCTAGTTTGATTGGTTGTGGTGTGTGTTAGAACTCAAAGTTGCGTACAACACAAGCTATTGTATTATTCAAAGAGAAACGTACCGTGGAAGCTTGGGATGTTAAATTGTAGTAGTTGTGGTGTAACTCCCCAACCCCAGTTACACAAAGTCGTTGCCTTATTTTAATACATTGGCATGATTACAAGGAATGAAGTCCCGAAGGACCGATCGGTTTACCAGTCTTGGAAAATAGATTACATACATGAATGTTACATTACACTTTATAACATACAAAACAACATAAATAATCCTTTATGAATGCCATTATTCCCTTGGATTAACCATTCATATCAATCACAATACACTTCTTGAAATCCTGGGAAAAATAAAACATAGAAATGGGTGAGCTCAGATGCTCAGTAAGGATAACAATAGAGCAGAAACTTTCATAAATAAGCATAAACATTTAAGGAAATGTATAAAACTAAAACAAAATACTTTTCAATATAAACATAATCATAATATAGAAAATATAAATCAAAATAATGCCATTTACTTACTCACATGGATACTCTACTAGTCGAGTAATCACATGCAATATCAATAACCACTTTCATAATGATGGAATGCATAATGCTAGACTTTCATAACCACGTAGTCAAGGCCTTGTGCCAAGACTAAAAAAAGATTTTTTCAAGGCCTTGTGCCAAGACACTAGTTTGTCTCATGAAACCTACCGATGCATCGAGGAGCTATATAGGGCTTCACCCGTCACTTACTAAGTCCAATGAATTCCTCATATGAAAATGTTTAAACATAACATAAACATTCATATTAAAACTAGCTTACAAAATGTCAATACTTTATCCATAAAACATGAATGGTATAAAAATAACACATCCACAGTCAAACATATCACAAAACCTTCAATACAATGTGGAAGTTTGTATCATAATAAATCATTTTCAAACAAGTTTAAAATCCATCAAAGGATGTTGACATAGATGAAAATTATTTTGGAAAACTCTTTGAGAGAAATATCCCTTTTTCATGAAAATATTTAAAAGTCACACAAATTAGAAAGTAAGAAATTTAAAGACATATTTTGAATCAAAGTGTCTCATACCACTTTGAATCTTTTCAAAGGAATTAACATTTTAAAAACATTCATTACCATATAAATAAATCCTTAAAAACCATTTTGAAAACATGGACATTAATGATAACGATTTAGAAGAATAAATATTTAAAACATTTAAAATGATGTTTTAGTAAAAAGTTCCTTAAAAATAATCCCTTTGAAAAATATTTTATGAAACATGGACATAGATAATAAATATTTCCCAGTAGATACTTATGTAAAAACAACCTCGGATAATAAGGATATTGTGAAATTAACCGTTACCAATTTGGTAACTTACGAAACATACACCCCATTGAAAGAAGTATCATACAATTAATATGTAAATAAGCATAAATTAAATTTTATTACACAAAGAATACAATTATGGGAAGTACATACACCATAGAAAAGGTAATAGTGGCAATATGGCATGAATCTCACGGGAATAAAGAGTGAGAAGAAAACCCCTAACCTTGCACTTTCCTTTAGTCGAGGGTACGTTTAACCTCCTATATGAAGAACGTAGTATGTTATTAAATTATACCAGAACCATATTAATATTTATTATATTATTAATTTATGACTTTATACTACCCATTTAATAATAATTTCCATGTTAAATTAACATTTCGGGTAATAATCGCTTTCTTTATCGTACGTGTTTTAACTTGTTACTCTTGATTGTATCACTTGGATCATGATTTAAATACTTCCAGAATATAAAACATGATTTATATATCATATATATTTAGAATATAAATATGTATAATAGACATATATATGAAATGAAAAACACCGTTTATGGAAACGGTAGTCCGTACGTACGCATAAACGTTGTTTCTGTTTTCATAACATATTGAACGGAACTAAGTGAAAAAAATATATGTAAGTACATATATATATATATATATATATATATATATATCCAGTAGCATTATTATTTCATATATTACTAACATATTAGTAATATATATTTTTATAATCGTCGATGAATGGTGAATGTGGAAATGAATCTCATCGCGTCATGGAGACGGTATTCCTTACGTACACACGATCGACAATATCATCTCCTTAAATGTGTGGAATTGGATGGTATATTAATTTTACAGAGACTTTATCATGTTATTTTCATTATTTATATACATATTACTCACCATTATATCCATCCAAATAACATAGTGTTGAATAACAAATAACACCACGGCGTTGAGACGATAAGTCGTACGTACACATGCATGGTAACATTATCATCCATAAGATGGATAGAATAATGAATATAGTTGTGGAATATTTATAATAACATCACAGTATATAGAAGATACTAGATTTATTATTTTAGAATGGAAATAACAAAGAAAGAATAAGTATAAGAAAAAAGGAACTTCAAAGAGGGTGGTGAAATCATTACCTCTTCTTCGGGTTCTTCCTTTTGATTTGATCAAAAGGGATCCTTAGGTTGTCTTTATGACTAAAATAAGGCCTTTAGGATGAATTTAGGTAAGTTGAGAGGATATTTGATCAGGGGTTGTCTAAACCAAAAGGCTTTGAAGGTATGAAATTGAGAGAAGGGGGAGGGCCATTTTATAAGAGGGGTGTGGGTCACCTTAGGAAAAACTTAAAATATTATTTATAATAAATTCATATTTGGTTTATAATGGCTCCAAACTGATTTATTTCGAGTATAAGGTGGGTATGGGTCGAAAAAAATTCAATCAATAGGTTTTAGACAAGTTTGGGTCACTTTATTAACCTTATCTTTTAGTTTTAACTCTTAGTTAATTAGTTTGACATTTACCATGTCTCTTTGTATTTTTATATTATATGGTTAATAAAATTACTATATACTTCTAAGTGAACCCCAAGTGGTTCATTAATGATATACCTATCATTATATAAGTCCTTTGGCTGAGCCTTATATTTTTAGGAATATTATATAAATTTATAATATAATATTTGTTTTTAAACCTCTTTTATCTCAATTTTGACACTATTTAATAATTAATTTTTTTTAAAGTCTTAACAAATTTATTAATTCAAACCAAATTCATTTAATCAATACTAATTAAAATACTGCATCATTATTGTGTCATAAATAAATTTATTTATTCAATGTCTAAAAATTATAAATAAAATACCATTATGTAGGAAATATTTTTATCTTTCTAATGAATATTTATAGTCGAAAATATAACATGTATAACCCTATGTAAAAATTGTTTTTCTAAAAAATATATGCTTATGTAATTTTTGTATTTACTTTAACTTAATTAAAATAAAGAGTCATTATCACTTACAAGTGGCTCCATGGGGTCCCAACATTGACCCAAAGATGCCCATGGTTGGACATGTATTAACCAATAGGGTTAGGACACGTTTTAGGGTAATTTAATATTATTATAATTTTATTTTTTTACCCTTATTTACTGGATTTACCCTTTAACCATGATAAATAAAATATTTACCGAAGTAATTATTCAAAATGTCTAAAAATAAAATTTACCTATTTACACAATTTGGAACTCTTGATTCTAAATATAGAATCCATTTTTCTAAATTCAAAACACATATGTGGCAGAAATTAATTTAAAATTAATTCCTGTTGTCAAAACAAAAAAACGTGTTTTTAAGAAATAATAACTATCAAAAGATTGGCACTTGCTTATGTGCAGTTTAAATGTGAAATTATGTCCAATGACCAAAATTGTATCAAATGGTAAAAATATAATCTAATTATACTTTAAAATCACTCAAATGAATAATTAACCACTATTAATTATTTCGATTAAAAAAGTTGTTTTTAATTAAAATTTGGTAATTTCACTATTCATCAAAATATGAAAGTTATCAGAAAAGTACCAAAAATTTATTGAAACTAAATTATTCTGTCCCAATTCTAAAGAGGAATTTTATTTTATCAAATTGAATATATAAAAGTTTCAATTATTTTTTTAAAAAAAGGTTCTCTATTAAAAGGTGGTAAAATTGCATTTTTTGAAAAATACTTATTTTGTCTTAAAAAAATGAATTTGTTCCTATATTATGTCTAATAAACTCATAATATTGATTATAAAATTATAAGGATTATATAAAGTTTAACATTTAGTTAATAATATTCATAATCTCTTTTGAACGACTAGTTTGGTAAGTTGTGGTGCGCTTGAACACTGTGTTGCGTGTAGTGCAAGTAATTGAATTACTTTGAAGAAATAACATACTATGAAATATTGGGGTGTTACATTCTTCCCTCCTTAAATAAATTGTGTCCTCGCAATTTGAAATTGTTCTTCGAAAATAAATGGTTGAAAATAGAAAATATCTTTGTGGGAAAACCCACTTTGGAATTTGGGTTAATAAAATTTAGTTTTAATAATAGTAAAAGGGGAATGAAAAAGTAACCACTAAATTATGATATCGATTAGAAGAACATTGATGGAAATTAGTGACACATAATTAGAGGAAAAATGTAAATATTTATAGGGAGTGATTGCAGTCATCAATCACAAACAATTATAGAATTATGGGCCTCAAAGCCACCAATCTATGATGATTTAAAATACCATCGGTTCAAAAAAACCTAAGGTATTAGGAAAACACATTTTTTGTTTTAATATTCCTTACCTAAAGTTTAAGAATTTATTTCTTCATAAAAAATAAAATGTATACTTATCAAGTAGAGTTCCATCCTTTAAAAAATTTCTTCCACGAACTCATCTTTCACTTTAAAAGATAATAGAACTTATAAAATATTCTATTTATCATGTTCGTATAGGGTTCAAAAAAAATGAATTTATAATTCATCAACCAGACCCTTTTAAAAAAACTACATTATTCAATCGAGGAAATCATGTGGATCAGTGGTAGGTGGTACACCCTTGTCGCCCTTGGTTGTGGATTCAAGTTTCGCGACCTTGCCGGATGCGACGGGTTGCCACCCGACCTCTGGGTTGTCCTTTATATGGAAATCCAAAAATAATCTCAAACTAGAATTATCCAAAATACTTCTGTCCAAACTCACAGTCCAAAATTTATAGGGAAGATAAACACAATGAAGATCTTTTTTGTCATGAAATAACATGTGAAAACCTTCATCATGTATTCTATTAAAACACTACAACTTCCTGAATTACCATAAAACCTTATTCATTACATTCATGCTCCCTTATTCATTATAGAATACTGGATATACTCTATCTATCCAAAAATGTTGTAAACTAAAAAAATGATGGAATATACAAATCATTAATCAATTTCAAGGTAGTCAAGAATATCTAATTTAATTTATCCAATTCAATCATGTATTATTCCAAAATCACTACCTCTGTATCAGAACCATATTATGGATTATCTTTCTCTAAACCATATATTTTCTAAAAATTTGACCTGCTGTTGAGTCACTTTTATTGGTTCCACACAATCTCAAGTCCTTAATGAAATAGTACTGCAGTGCAATCCTTATATATTCCATAATTATTATAACCAGTACATCATTGATACAACACTAAAATGACATAATTATTTAATGACAACATAAGAAATCTAATCATTCCTCCTCATCTGTGTAGTATCATAACTTTATTATTATCCCATAACATCATTTGTGGTATACTCTTATGAATGGGACATTGATTCTCTTAGTGTTTCAAATCCTTGCAGATGAAGAATTTTACATTTGAAAACTTTTTCTTACCCTTGAAATCATGTACTTGGTGTCCTTTTTCTCCACACTTATAACAAACTCTCATTTCCTTTAATAATTTACCAAGGTGATTAATTCTACATTTATAACATATTGGAAAATCCTTCTTTCTCTTATTCCCTTTATCCATGTTTCTTTCTACCGTCCTTTTCTTCTCTGGCTTCCCTTCAAAGCCATAGGATTCAAATAATTCTTCAATCGTCTTATTAACACGTGATACTATTTATTCATATGATGATAATATGTGGAAGACTATTTAATTTCTAAATGTTGGATTAATACCATGAATGATATGAACCTTCTTACTCTTTGGATCATACGTATTGCTGGAGTTCTCATTCCTTCTACTGGGTGTCATTTCTAAACAATGGCATACACTAGGTCAGTTTATGAATCACAATTAATAATTCCAAACATGTAAAATACCTAACATAAATTGAACAGTTTATGGATATAATCCATAATCACAAAAAAAAATCTTTAAGGAGGTATATACTCATAAACTCTTCATCATGGTTTGTAAAGAAAATGAGAATTATCCTAATTATATCCCTCAGGAGTGTCGTAATCAAGAGTGCAGCAAGGCCCGCTTTTGTGCACCAGTTCTTGTTCGAGTCTAGCTCAAAGCAGTGTTTTCAGGTTTTACCCCTAGGTACTTATGTTCTAGAGCTGCATCTACCTGCTCGTATCCAGACAGGGATGTATTTTCTTGGAAAACACACAAAATCTCTACATTACCAAAATTTTAGGAAGTTCTTCTATACTAATCCTCAAAGTATATCTTAGGGTTATGTTCTCTAATCATATTTTATCTAAATCTAGGTTCCAATGTTATTGTTAAACTTCCTCTAATACCAATTGTAATACCCCAACCCCAGTTACCCAGAGTCTGGGCATTATTTTAATACATTGGCATGATTTCAAGGATTCAAGTCCTGAAGTACCGATCGTTTTATGAGTCTTAGAAAATATATTACATACATGAATGTAACATTACACTTTATAACATACAAAACAACATAAATAATACTTTATGAACTCCATTATTCCCTTGTCTTAACCCTTCATATCAATCACAATACACTTCTTGGAATCTTGGGAAAAAACATAGAAAGGGGTGAGCTCAGATGCACAGTAAGGATAAAAATATAGCGGAATATTTCATAAATAAGCATAAACATTTAAGGCAATGTATAAAACTAAAACAAAATCCTTTTAAACATAAAATTCATTATAACATGGAAAATATAAATCAAAATAATTCCATTTACTTAATCACATGAATACTCTAATAGTCGAATAATAACATGCACTATCAATAACCACTTTCATAATGATGGAATGCATAATGCCAGACTTTCATGACCACATAGTCAAGGCCTTGGGCCAAGACTACTAATAAGATTTTTTGAGGTCTTTGTTCTAAGACACTAGTTTGTCTCATGATACCTACTGATGCATCGAGGAGCTATAGTGGGCTCCACCCATCACTTACTAAGTCCAATTCATTACTCATATGAAAAGGTTTAAACATAACATAAACATTCATATTAAAACTAGAATATGAAATGTAAATAATTTATCCATAAACCATGAAAGGTATAAAAATAACACATCCACAGTCAAACATATCACAAAACCTTCAATACAATATGGAAGATTTGTATCATAATAAATCATCTTCAAACAAGTTTAAAATCCATCAAAGGATGTTGACATAGATGAAAATGATTTTGTAAAAATCTTTGAGAGAAATATCCCTTTTCCTGAAAACATTTAAAAGTCACGCAATTTAAAAAGGAATACATTTAAAGAAATATTTTGAATCAAATTTTCCCATACCACTTTGAAAATTTTCAAAGGAATTAACATTTAAAAAACATTCATGTCCATATAAATAAATCCTTAAAAACCATTTTGAAAACATGTACATTAATGAGAACGATTTAGAAGAATAAATATTTAAAAATTTTAAAATGAGGTTTTAGTAAAAAGTTACTTAAAAAATCCCTTTGAAAAATATTTTATGAAACATGGACATGGATAATAAATATTTTCCAGTAGGTACTTACCTAAAAACAACCTCGGATAATAAAAAGATTGTGAAATTAACCCTTACCAACTTGGTAACTTACGACACATACACCCCATTGAAAGAAGTGTCATACAATGAATATGTAAATACACATAAATTAAATTGTATTACACAAGTAATACAATTATGGGCAGTACATGCACCACAAAAAAGGTAATAGTGGAAATATGGCATGAATCTCACGAGAATAAGGAGTGAGATGAAAACCCCTTACCTTGCACTTTCCTTTAGTCGAGGTTATGTTTAACCTTTTGTATGAAGACCATAGTATGTTATTAAATTATACCAGAACCATATTAATATTTATGATATTATTCATTTATGACATTATACTACCCATTTAATAATAATTTCCATGTTAAATTAATATTTTGGGTAATAATTGCTTTCTTTATCGTATGTGTTTTAACTTGTTACTCTTGATTGTATCACTTAGATCGTGATTCAAATAATTTCAGAATATAAAACATGATTTATATATCATATATATTTAGAATATAAATATTTATAATAGACATATATATGAAATGTAAAACACCGTTTATGGAGACGGTAGTCCGTACGTACGCATAAACGTTTTTTCCGTTTTCATAACGTATTGAACGAAACTAAGTGAATAAAATATA
Organism: Viscum album; assembly: GCA_963277665.1. Classification (NCBI taxonomy): domain Eukaryota; kingdom Viridiplantae; phylum Streptophyta; class Magnoliopsida; order Santalales; family Viscaceae; genus Viscum; species Viscum album. Next base: position 162,108,861 of record OY728165.1, on the reverse strand, counting down.
TGTAAGTACATATATATATATATATATATAACTCCAGTATAATTATTATTTCATGTATTACAAACATATTAGTAATATATATTTTTATAATCGTCGATGAATGGTGAATGTGGAAATGAATCTCATCGCGTTGTGGAGACGGTAATCCGTACGTACGCACGAGTGACAATATCATCTCCTTAATGGTGTGGAATTTGATGGTATATTAATATTAAAGAGATAATATCATGTTATTTTCATTATTTATATACATATTACTCATCATTATATCCATCCAAATAACATAGTGTTGAATAACAAATTACACCACAGCGTGGAGATGGTAAGTCGTACGTACGCACGCATGGTGACATTATCATTCATAAGATGGATAGAATAATGAATTTAGTTGTGAAATATTTATAATAATATCATAGTATATAGAATATACTATATTTATTATTTTATAATGGAAATAACAAAGAAAGAAGAAGTGGAAGAAGAAATGAACTTGAAAGAGGGTGGTGAAATCATTACCTCTTCTTCGGGTTCTTCCTTTTGATTTGATCAAAAGGGATCATTAGGTTGGATTTATGACTAAAGGAAGGCCTCTAGGATGAAGTTAGGGAATTTGAGAGGATATTGTTTTAGGTTTTAGCCGAACCAAAAGGATTTTAAGGTATGAATATGAGAGAAGGGGGAGTGCCCATTTATAAGAAGGGTGAGGGGAACCTTAGGAAAAACATAAAATATTATTTTATAATAAATTAATATTCAGTTTATAATAGCTCAAAAATGATTTATTTCGATGATAATGTGGGAATGGGTCAAAACAAACTCAACCAATAGGTTTTAGATAGGTTTGGGTCACTTTATTAACCTTATCTTATAGTTTTAACTCTTAGTTAATTAGTTTGACATTTACCATGTCTCTTTGTATTTTTATATTATATGGTTAATAAACTTACTATATACTTTCAAGAGAAACCCAAGAGGTTAATTAATGATACACATATCATTATATAGGTCCTTTGGAAGAACCTTATATTTTTAGGAATATTATATAAATTTATAATATAATATTTTTTTTAAAAACTCATTTGTGTCAATTTTGACACTATTGAATAATTGATTTTTGTTAAAGTCTTAAAAACTTTATTAATTAAAAATAAATTCATTTAATAAATACTAAAATTTCATATTAACCAATAAAATTAGTTTATGGCATCAAAAATTTCAAATTATATTTATTTTAACATTTATAATACCAATTATTTGGTTCTTTCATTAATAAGGAAAATACTGCATCATTATTGTGTCATAACTAAATTTATTTATTCAATGTATAAAAATTATAAATAAAATTAAATTATGTAGGAAATATTTTTATCTTTATAATGAATATTTATAGTCTAAAATATAACTTTTATAACCCTATGTAAAATTGGTTTTCTAAAAGATATATGCTTAAGTCATTCTTGTATTTACTTTAACTTAATTAATTTAAAGTGTCATTATCACTTACAAGTGGCTCCATGGGATCCAAAAATGGACCCAAATATACCCATGGTCGGTCATGTATCAAAAAATAGGGTTAGGACACGTTTTAGGGTAATTTAATATTATTATAATATTATTTGTTTTACCCTTATTTACCGGATTTACCCTTTAACCATGGTAAATAAAATATTTACCGAAGTAATTATTAAAAATGTCTAAAATTAAAGTTACCAATTTACACAATTTGGACCTCCTAATTCTAAATATGGAATCAATTTTTCTAAATTAATAACACAGATGTGGAAGAAAGTAATTTAAAATTAATTTCTGTTGTCAAAATAAAAACCGTGTTTTTAAGAAATAAGAACTATCAAAAGATTGACACTTGCTTATTTCCAGTTTAAATGTGAAACTATGTACAATGACCAAAATTGGATTAAATGGTAAAAATATAATATAATTATACTTTAAAATCACTCAAATTTATAATCTATCACTATTAATTATTTCGATTAAAAAAGTTGTTTTTAATTAAAATTTAGTAAGTTTCACTATTCATCAAAATATGCAAGTTATCAGAAAAGTACCAAAAATTTATTGAAAAAAAATTCTTATGTACCGATTATAAATAAGAAGTTTATTTTGTCAAATTGAATTTATAAAAGATTCAAATACTTTATTTAAAAAAAAGGTTTTCCATTAAAAGGCGGTAAAATTACATTTTTTTAAAAATACTTCTTTTATCTTCAAAAATGAATTTGTTCCTATATTATGTCTAATAAAATCATAATATTGGTTATAAAATTATAAGGATTATATAAAGTTCAAAATTCTGTTAATACTATTCATAACCGCTTTTGAACGACTAGTTTGGTAAGTTGTGGTGTGCTTGAACTCGGTGTTGCGTGTAGTGCAAGTTATTGAATTACTTTGAAGAAATAACGTACTATGAAATCTTGGGGTGTTAAATTCTTCCCTACTTCAATAAATTTCGTCCTAGAAATTTGAAATTGTTCTTCAAAAATAAAATGTTGAAAATAGAAATTATCTTTGTGGGAAAACCCACATCGGAATTTGGGTTAATAAAATTTAGTTTTAATAAGAGGAAAAGGGGAATGAAAAAGTCACCACCAAATTATGTTCTCGAATAGGAGAACGTTGGTGGAAATTAGAGACACATAATTGGAGGAAAAACATAAATATTTATATGGGGTGATTGAGGTCATCAATCATAAATAATTTTAGAATTGTGGGCCTCAAATCCACCAATCTATGATGATTTAAAATACCACTGGTTCAACAAAACGTAAGGTATTATGATAACACATTTTTTGTTTTAAGATGACTTACCTAAAGTTTAAAAATTTATTTCTTCATAAAAAAGAAAATGTATACTTGTCAAGTAGAGTTCCATCCTTTAACTAATTTCTTCCACAAACTCATCTTTTACTTTAAAAGATAATAGAACTTAAAAAATATTCTATTTATCATGTTCATATAGGGTTCCAAAAAAAATGAATTCATAATTAATCAACGATACCCTTTTAGAAAAACTACATTATTCAATCCAGGACATCACATGGGTCAGTGGTAGGTGATACACCCTTGTTTCCCTTCAGTTGTGGGTTCAAGTCTCGCGACCTTGTTGGACGTGATAGGTTGCCGCCCGACCTCCGGGTTGTCCTTTTTATGGAAATCTAGAAATAATCTCAAACTAGACTTATCCAAAATACTTCTTTCCAAACTCAAAGTCCAAAATTTGTTCGGAAGATAAGCATAATAAAGATCCTTTTTGCCACGTAATAACATGTGAACACCTTGATCATGTATTATTTTCAAACACTACAACATCCTGAATTACCATAAAACCTTATTGATTACATTCATTCTCCATTATTCATTATAGAATACTGGATATACTCCTTCTATCCAAAAATGATGTAAACTCAAAAAATGATGGAATATACTAATCATTAATCAGTTTCAAGTTATTCAAGAATATCCAATTCAGTCATGTATTATTCCAAAATCACTACCTCGGTATCAGAACCATATTATGGTTTATCTTTCTCTCAACCATATATTTTCCAAAAATTTATCCTGCTATTTAGTCACTTTTCATGGTTCCACACAATCTCAAGTCCTTAATGAAATAGTACTGCAGTACAATCATTTTATATTCCATAATTATTATAACCAGTACATCGTTGATACAACACTGAAATGACATAATTATTTAATGAAAACATAAGAACTCTAATCATTCCTCCTCATCTGTGGTAGTATCATAAATTGATTATTATCCAATAACATCATTTGTGGTATACTCTTATGAATGGGACATTTATTCGCTTAGTGTCTCAATGCCTTGCAGATGAATCATTTTACATTTGAAAACATTTTCTTACCCTTGCAATCACGTACTTGGTGTCCTTTTTATCCACACTTATAACATACTCCCATTCCCTTCAAGCATTTACCAAGGTGATTAATTCCACATTTATCACATATTGGAAAATACTTCTTTCCCTTATTCCCTTTATCTATATTTCTTTCTACCATCCTTTTCTTCTCTAGCTTCCCTTAAAAGCCATAGGATTCAGAAAATTCTTTACTAATCTTATTAACACATGATATTATTTATTCATATGATGAGTATACGTGTAAGGCTATTTCCTTTCTAAATTTTGGCTTAATACCATGAATGATATGACCCTTCTTACTCTTTGGATCATACGTATTGTTGGAGTTCTCATTCCTTCTACCGGGCACTATTTCTAAACCATGGAATACACTAGGTCAGTTTATGACTCACAATTCATAATTCCAAACATGTAAAATACGTAATGTAAATTGAACAGTTTATGGATATAATCCATAAAAAAAAATCTTTTTGGAGGTATATACTCATAAACTCTTCATAATGGTTTGTAAAGAAAATGAGAATTATCCTAAGTATATCCCTCGGGAGTGTCGTAACCAAGAGTGTAGCAAGGCCCATTGTCATGCACCAGTTCCCGTTTGAGTCTAGCTCAAAGCGGTCTTTTCAGGTTTTACCGCTAGTTACATATGTGCCAGAGCCACCTCTACCTGCTTGTATCCAAATAGGGGTGTATTTTCTTGGAAAACTCAAAAAATCTATACATTACCAAAATTCTAGGAAGTTCTTCTATACTAATCCTCAAAGTATATCTTAGGGTAATGTTACCTAATCATATTTTATCTAAATCTAGTTTCCTAGGTTATTTCTAAACTTCCTCTGTTACCAACTATAACGCCCTGAACCCAGTTACCCAGAGTTGGTGCATTATTTTAATACATTGGCATGATTACAAGGAATCAAGTCCCGAAGCACCGATCAGTTTAGTAGTCACGGAAAATAGATTACATACATGAATGTTACATTACACATTATAACATACAAAACAACATAAATAATCCATTATGAACACCATTATTCCCTTGGCATAACCCTACATATCAATCACAATACACATCTTGGAATCCTGGGAAAAATAAAACATAGAAAGGGGTGAGCTCATATGCTCAGTAAGGATAAAAATAAAGCGGAAACTTTCATAAATAAGCATAAACATTTAAGGAAATGTATAAAACTAAAACAAAATCCTTTTCAAAACAAACTACATCGTAATATGAAAAATATAAATCAAAATAATTCCATTTACTTAATCACATGGATACTCTAATAGTCGAATAATCACATGCAATATCAATAACCACTTTGATAATGATGGAATGCATAATGTCAGACTTTCATAACCACATAGTCAAGGCCTTGTGCCAAGACTACAAATAATATTTTTTCAAAGCCTTGTTCCAAGACACTATTTTGTCTCATGAGACCTACCGATGCATCGAGGAGCTATAGCGGGCTCCACCTGTCACTTACTAAGTCCAATGCATTCCTCATATGAAAAGGTTTAAAAATAACATAAACATTCGTATTAAAACTAGCATATGAAATGTCAATACATTATCCCCAAACCATGAATGGTATAAAAATAACACATCCACAGTCAAACATATCACAAAACATTCAATACAATATGGAATATTTGTATCATAATAAATCATCTTCAAACAAGTTTAAAATTTATCAGAGGATGTTGACATAGATGAAAATGATTTTGTAAAACTCTGAGAGAAAAATACCTTTTTCTTGAAAACATTTAAAAGTCACACAATTTAGAGAGGAATATATTTAAAGAAATATTTTGAATCAAAGTGTCTCATTCCACTTCGAAACTTTTCAAAGTAATTAACATTTTAAAAACATTCATGTCCATATAAATAAATCCGTAAAAAACATTTTGAAAACATGGACATTAATGAGAACGATTTAGAAAAATAAATATTTAAAACATTTAAAATGATGTTTTAGTAAAAAGTTCCTTAAAACTAATCCCTTTTAAAAATATTTTATGAAACATGGACATGGATAATAAATATTTCCCAGTAGATACTTACGTAAAAACAACCTTGGATAATAAAAAGATTGTGAAATTAACCCTTACCAATTTGGTAACTTACGAAACATACACCCCATTGAAAGAAGTTTCATACAATGAATATGTAAATACTCATAAATTAAATTGTATTAAATAAATAATACAATTATGGGCAGTACATACACCACACAAAAGGTAATAGTGTCAATATGGCATGAATCTCACGGGAATAAGGACTGAGATGAAAACCCCTTACCTTGCACTTTCCTTTAGTCAAGGGTACGTTTAACTTTATGTATGAAGACCATATTTTGTTATTATATTATACCAGAAACATATTAATATTTATTATATTATTCATTTATGACTTTATACTACCCATTTAATAATAATTTCCATGTTAAATTAACATTTCGGGTAATAATCGATTTCTTTATCGTATGTGTTTTAACCTGTTACTCTTGATTGTATCACTTAGATCATGATTTAAATACTTCCATAATATAAAACATGATTTATATATCATAAATATTTATAATATAAATATGTATTATAGACATATATATGAAATGGAAAACACCGTTTATAGAGATGGTAGTTCGTACGTATGCATAAACGATGTTTCTGTTTTCATAATGTATTGAACGGAACTAAGTGAATAAAACATATGTAAGTAAATATATATATATATATATATATATATCTCCAGTATCAATATTATGTCATATATTACAAACATATTATTAATATATATTTGTATAATCGTCGATGAATGGTGAATGTGGAAATGAATCTCATCGCATCGTGGAGACGATAATCCGTACGTACGCACGAGCGACAATATCATTTCCTTAAAGGTGTGGAATTGAATGGTATATTAATTTTACAGAGTCATTATCATGTTATTTTCATTATTTATATACATATTACTCATTATTATATCCATCCAAATAACATAGTGTTGAATAACAAATTACACCACGGCGTGGAGACGGTAAGCCGTATGTACGCACGCATGGTGATATTATCATTCATAAGATGGATAGAATAATTAATATAGTTTTGAAATATTTATAATAACATTTCAGTATATATAATATACTGGAGTTATTATTTTATAATGGAAATAACAAAGAAAGAATAAGTGGAAGAAGAAAGGAACTTGAAAGAGGGTAGTGAAATCATTACCTCTTCGTCGGGTTCTTTTTGATTTGATCAAAAGGGCTACTTAAGTTGGCTTTCTAACTAAAGGAAGGCCTCTAGGATGAACTTAGAGAAGTTTATAGGATATTTGTGCAGGGTTTTTCTGAACCAAAAGGCTTTGAAGGTATGAATTTGAGAGAAGGGGGAGTGCCCTTTTATAAGAGGGGTGAGGGGAACCTTAAGAAAAAATTAAAATATTATTTTATAATAAATTCGTATTCTGTTTATAATGGCTCCAAACTAATTTATTTCGACGATAAGGTGGTGATGGGTCAAAACAAACTCAAACAATATGTTTTAGATAGGTTTGGGTAACTTTATTAACCTTATCTTTTAGTTTTAACTCTTAGTTAATTAGTTTGACATTTACCATGTCTTTTTGTATTTTTATATTATATGGATAATAAACAAACTATATACTTTCAGAAGAACCCCAAGTGGTTCATTAATGATACACCTATCATTATATAAGTTATTTGTCTGAACCTTATATTTTTAGGAATATTATATAAATTTATAATATAATATTTGTTTTAAAAACTCATTTATGTCAATTTTGACACTATTTAATAATTGATTTTTGTTAAAGTCTTAAAAACTTTATTAATTTAGAAAAAATTAAATAAATAAATCCTAACATGTCATATTAACCAATAAAATTCTTTTATGGCATCCAAAATTTCAAATTATATTTATTTTACATTTATAATACCAATTATTTGATTCTTTCATTAACAAAGAAAATACTGCATCATTATTGTGTCATTAATAAATTTATTTATTCAATTACTAAAAATTATAAATAAAATACCATTATGTATTAAATATTTTTAGATTTATAATTAATATTTATAGTGTAAATTATAACATGTATGACCCTATGTAAAAATTGTATTTCTAAAAGATATATGCTTATGTCATTTTTGTATTTACTTTAACCTAATTAATATAAAGTGTCATTATCACTTACAAGTGGCTCCATGGGGTCCTAAAATCGACCCAAAGATGACCATGGTTGGAAATGTATCAACCAATAGGGTTAGAACACGTTTTAGGGTATTTTAATATTATTATAATATTATTTGTTTTACCCTTATTTACCGGATTTACCCTTTAACCATGGTAAATAAAATATTTAGCGAAGTAATTATTCAAAATGTCTAAAAAAAATTTACCTATTTACACAATTTTTACCTCCTGATTATAAATATGTAATCCATTCTTATAAATTCAAAACACATATGTGGAATAAATTAATTTAAAATTAATTCTCGTTGTCAAAACAAAAGCGTGTTTTTAAGAAATAATAACTACCAAAAGATTGGCACTTGCTTATGTCCAGTTTAAATGTGAAATTATGTCCAATGACCAACATTGTATTAAATTGTAAAAATATAATCTAATTATACTTTAAAATCACTCAAATTCATAATTCATCACTATTAATTATTTCGATATAAAAAAAATTAATTAAAATTTTGTAATTTTCATTATTCATCAAAATATTAAAGTTATCAGAAAAGTACCAAACATTTATTGAAACTAAATTATTATGTCCCGATTATAAAGAAAAAGTTTATTTTGTAAAATTTAATATATAAAAGTTTCAAATATTTTATTTAAAAAAGGTTCGTCATTAAAAGGTGGTAAAATTGCATTTTTTTTAAAATACTTCTTTTATCTTAAAAAATGAATTTCTTCCTATATTATGTCTAATAAACTCATAATATTTATTCTAAAATTATAAGGATTATATAAAGTTCAAAATTCAGTTAATACTATTCATAACATCTTTTGAACGGCTAGTTTGGTATGTTGTGGGGCGCTTGAACTCGGTGTTGCGTGTAATGCAAGTTATTAAATTACTTTGAAGAAATAACGTACTATGAAATCTTGGGGTGATACATTTGGTTTCTCTAAAGTTGTGGTGGACTTACCTTATTGGTTAGTGCTTTTTTTTCTTCACAAATAATAAGTATTTTAGGTGTCTCTTTTTCCCATAACAATATGAATTTCTTGTAGTGTTATGAATTTAAAATTTCCTACACATTAAGAAAAGTGAATTTTGTGGTTCAAATTTTGAATAGGAAGTTTCATAGTGATGTTGTGTGTGATTTTGGTGTTATTTATATGGTAATGGAGGAGCTTTCCATGATACACTTGGTTATGAGAGAAATTAATGGTAGGGGGTGTATTTATAAAATGATGGTTCAGTCATCTTTATTGTAAGTGGTTGAGGATTCCTAGTTGGGGGATTCTGAGGTAGAGGTTTGGTGAGATCGAGTTGTTTGTGGAGATTCTCCCCAGGGATAGCCTAAGGATGGTCAGCAACATGTTTAGTTTTACATTAGTCTTGTCACTCCTTTGGAATTGCATGATATGTTTCTCCTTGAGTTCTAAATTTATCTTTTGGAAGTACATCCCAGTGTGGCTAAGATATATTGTACCTTGCAAGGTTAGTTTTGGTGGTCTGGTATGAAACGATTTTTTGTATATTTTTTCTCTTGATGGTTAGTTTTCCAGAGGGTGAATGCTAATCATCGTGTTCTTAGTGGGTTTCTTTAGTTTCTTAATGTCCCCCATTATAAGTGATATGAAATTTTGATAGAATTCATCACCATTTTTCCTTGATATCGAGGAGGCTTTACTGTTATATGGGTGTTCATGGCCTTATTGACATAGTCAACTCACTTATTAATAATTAAGGAGTCGATATAGGTGGATTATTTGTCAAGTAAGTATATAAAGGAGGTGCTGAGGCTTCATGGGGTCTCAAATATGAATATATCAAGTAATGATCCCCAGTTAAACTTTAGGGTTTCGAGAGGTCACCAATAGGATTTTGACTCACAATTTTGAATTATCACTACTTTTTATCCACATAGAGATGTCCAGATAGAGAAAAATATCCAAACTCTAAATGGTATGATGCACATGTAAATTTTATATTTTGGAGGCTCGTGGGTGAGACACCTACCCTTTGTAGAGTTTTCTTAAAATTAATAGTTATCACTCCACTATTGGTATGGATCTATTCAAATAATGGTATGTACAAAATTTTCTATCTCCATTGTGTTGGACCATGGTCATAGAGTTAGTTTTTCTTAGACTAAAATTAGTGTAAGGTATATGTGATTCATGAGAAAATGAAGCTATTATAGGATCATCAAAATTCCTATGTTGATTATAAGAGGAGACCTATGGAGTTTGGCGTTGGAGAACATGGGTTATTGAATTTATCTACTCATTGTGCATAATTAAGCTTTGGTCAAGGGAATAATATTTATCCTTAATTTATTACGTATTTTAAGGTGTTATAATGTATTTATGATGTATCAGCCTATGTGCCACTTGAGGGTGCCACGATCCGGTCGTCCACGTGGCCTAAAGTGCACCTCCCCTGACACTAGAGTTTGAATACTACCAACAAAGGCCTAGGGAGTTTCTGTTGGGAGACTATTCCCTCATGTAAGCATGGAGAACAAAAAATATTATAACAACTAAATAGTTTATGCATAAGTTAAATGAGTAACTTAACATAAGAATACAAAAATATCCAATCAATGAATAAACATCAACAACAGATAAATGTATCATATACAAAATGATGATAATGTCATGTCATGTATCCATAAAACTAGAAAAGAGGTATAAATGGAATTAGGAAATATATTATATAAAAAATAATAAAATGACCAAAAACTATCCACCATATCAAGAACTATCCCTATCATCTTCAACCAAGCTCCATCCTGAGCAAGGAAGCAAGTTGGGTGTCCAAAGCAGGATGCTTCCCCTTATCAACACATTCATATATGTAATCTTTCTAGGTACCAACCATGGACCGGATGGGGTGAAAGATAAATCTCAGTAGGAAACCACCAATTACATCTATAAAATTCATTATGGGAATATAAACTGAAACAGTGTGTGGGTACATGCGAAAGTAAAGATAGTGCCACAATGTAAATACCCCAATACGTGCTTCAACCTTAGCTGGTGTCTGAACATGTAATCATTTAATTAATTATGTTCTTGTTTATAATAAATATAAATCTTACTTTTAAAACCCCAATACTTTAAAATATTTTCTTTTATAATAAATGTAATTTTTTTCTAGCTTTCTTTATACACAATACCAAGTTAAGCTTCCACTATATGCAACATTGAGATTAGTTTATGGAACACTCAACACTAATATTAGAAGGTAATATAAGATTCTAATACTTTAAGATATATTTAAAATTTTAAAAATATTAAATAAATTATTTTTAAATTTATATGATAGGTTTTATAGGCATAATATAAGAACAAATTTAATTTTTCACATAAAAAGTTGTACTTTTCTAAAGGTAGTTTTTATGCCTTTTAATAGCACACCTATTCTAAAAATAAATTTTGACAGTTTGATAATTTTTATATAAAAAGATAAACTTAATTTTCAGATAAATAATTTCAAAAATATCTTAGGTTAAATTTTTAGTATTTTTCTTTGAAGTTTTGTTTTTTTATGAATAGTGAAATTATTGGATTTTATTTGAAAATTGATTTTTGTCTAAATAATTTATAAGGTAAAATTATATTATTTATTGGGTTTAAAGTCACATTAGTTCAATTTTACATCTATTAATCCAATTTAGATCATTGAAATCATTTTTATATTAAATTTAGATATAAAAACTTAGTGAACATTTGGACATTTTCACTTTAAAAACCAGTTTTCCCATCACAACTACAGGACTAGATTTAAATTAATTTTAGCCACTTGTGTGAATTGAATTTAGAAAATTGTTTATATGTATTTTAAATAATTTTAATATTTATATTATAATATGTTCAACTTTATTTTTTACCATAATGAATAGTTAATGCAGTTAAAATTAATTAAAGTTAGTAAATTAAGAATGAGCTTACTTAATGATTAAACTTAGAATATAAGGTGTGTAATGACCCAACACTTGTCCAAAACTCATTTTATGGAAATATGTAGACCCTAACCATCTTAGGAAATTTTTTTTTGAGTTATTGGGATATTATTCCATAAAATTGACCTATATAATGAGTTAAGTAAGGAAAAAGGGAAAAAAGGAGTCTTCCTTTCTTTAACACTTATAAAGCTTTGAGATAGGGACAAAACAACATACTTTCATATATAAATATTATTTTTAAATGTAAATAAGTTTTTTTATCATGATAATTTATTTTTAATATTTTATAGATGATATAAATACATTAAATGCTTAAAAAACCCCAATGCATGAATTATTTAGTTAATAATTATATAAAATAAATTATGCTAAAAACATTAAAAGAAAAGTGAATATAATGAATTATTGTGTTACGTTAATTTTTTTAGATAAATATATCTTGTTACACAGCTATTAAAATAATAGATTTTAATTCTAATATTTTTTCGTATTTTTAAATTAAAATTAAATAAATAATGTCAAAATTGACATTAATGTAATTTTACAGTAAAAAATATTTTATTAAATGATTTAAAGTTAATAAAAAGTGATTTTTATGTGTTAATAAATATAAAATATTCTCAATTCATGGACCAATTTATCTTTTATAATTAATATATTGACCCTTCACTAGTAAAAAAGTTTCTAGTGCAGTTAGGATTAAAGGAGTGTTTTTACGTGTTATGTACGCTTCTATTGAATTAAATTCCCACATTTATGGGGTTTTTAACTTATAAATTAGATTTAATATTTTATAACTAGTGGTTATAAATTTTATAATAATTCTCACTTTAATTTTGTTGGACTCCTCGTGTGTTAATCATGTTTTAATTATCACAAATCCTTTTACCGTTAATTAATCTCAATGTTCATTGCACATCTTGTTAATGGTCTTCAATCTCAATAATAACTACACATCATGGTTTAATGATAACAAATCTTATGGATGTTAATTAATATCTTTATTATTTACAAGCCTTATGCATGATCACAAATATCACATATATTATCAAGCCTTTATGTTTATGATTCAAGTTCTCTTACTCTCTAATGATTAAACTTAATCCATATTCTACATATTACTGTCTAAGTCTAAATACAGATATTTGTCTATGTATGGACTCACCGTGAAGGACTCACCGTGACCCAGACACCGTGAAGGACTCATCATGACCCAGACACCGTGACTCACACACCGTGAAGGACTAATCGTGACCTCGACACTGTAAAGCTCATACCGTGAAGCTCATACCGTGATGCTCATACCATGAAGAAGACATTGTTTACATAATAATTGTGACACTGTTTCTTAAATTTTTTTCAATATTATTTAAATAATGCTAACGGTTATATTTGATGTTTTTAATGCAATTAATCTTATTTAATGTTAGTTGTTGTCATGTCAGGAAACTGTATCTCGTACCTATGAAAATGGAGTCATTCCTACTGCCAGAACTCATGGAATATAAGGAAGATTAAGATGCAGTACACGATATAGAAAACAGAATAGAAGTGGCGTGTAAGTGTGAATATACAACAAGAATAACTTACATACACCCGATATCACTGTGCTGAACAAGAAGAACAATCCTCAACAAGAAGGAGATTTCAAGACTTTCAAAGAACTCTCATGAATGAAACCCAACACCACTTAATAATACATGACGAATCAAGAGATCATTATCATTCATATAGAATACAAGCTGAACTACGACACTCTTTTTTTCAACAGAAAAACCAGAGAAGGACTCAGAAGCATTCCTACTGAATCCAATGATTCCAGAGTTTCATTGATAATCACTAGAGATTTCTAAACTCTTATCTGTTCTCTCTAAGTGATTTATTTATTAACTTTTGAGCAGTTTGGTGTGCTCTGTATTTCTTATACACACACTATCTCCTACACTGAACTGGAGGATATCAAAATCCTCATTCAAAATTTCTCAACTCTTGTTTACCCGCGTCAACTGTGGAAGTGGTCCTTGTGTGGCCTGGTCTTTGTTTTTTGTTTCCCATGAAGAATAGTGGTAGAGGTCCCTGTATAGCCTGGATAGTTTTGTAAATTGTTGTTAACCCTGATCCAGGGTGTGGATCAAATTTATATAAATTTGAGAGGACTAAGTCTCATCTTGAGACTGAACCTCTTGTTATATCTGATGTTCATCTTTAGTTTAAGTTTAAATTATACTACATATATCTTATTTATTCCCATGATATTACTTTGAAATAAAAAACTATTTTAAAGCTACTTTTATAGTTAAATTATTAAGTGTTTACACTTATTGTAAATCAGTAGGTTAGTTTCAAAAGTTAGTTTGATCTTGTGGTTAAATTAACAGAGACCTAATCAATCTTTGAGAAGCTAAGTGAACATTTACAATCTTTATAAATTCACTACAGTTTAACTTGTTTTATAAATTGTGGGATTTTAAATAGACAATATTTTAACAGAAATTTTAATTGGAACTCAATTCACCCCCCTCTTGAGTATCCACTCTGACCAACATTTGGTATCGGATGTTTTGTTTTTGTTAAAGGATTTTTGAAATACTCTGTTTTTCAACTGTGATTTTAGTTTCATCTTTAAAGATCTTAAATTTCTCTTAGTTCTAAATTTTATCTCTTTAAATTATCTTTCTAAAATCTAGTTATGGATAATAGACTAGAGGGTGTTGCTACTAACATGACACCTTTCTTCAATGGTACGAACTATGCTCGGTGGAAACTTAAAATGAAAATTCATTTAGAAAGCATGGGTTTTGATATCTGGACTGTTATAGAGTCTCAATATAAAATTCCAGAAACTGAGAGAGTAACTTGGGATGAACCTACAAAGATTTCCTATAATAATAATTGTAAAGTTATGAATGCCCTGTACTGTGCTCTGGGAGATGAGGAGTTTAACAGAATTTATGCTTGCAAAACTGCATATGAAATTTGGGATACTTTAGCTGTTTCTCATGAGAGAACAACTAATGTTAAGGAAATGAGATTGAACACATATACTATTAAGTATGAAAATTTTAAAATGAGGCCTGATGAACCCATTTCTGACATGTATCTTAGGTTCAACGAGATTGTAAACACCATGAACTCTCTTGGAAAGGTTGTTCCAGCAAAGGAACAAATTATGAGAATCTTGAGATGTCTACCAGACCGGTGGAGAGGCACATCTGTTTCAATCAGAGAGTCATGTGACATTGGAGCTCTACCTGTCAAAGACCTTATTGGTAATCTCATGATGTACGAGGAAGAACTCAAGGTAAATAAAGAGGAAGATAATGAACCAAAGAGAAAATTTGTGGCTTTCAAGACTACTGCTTCAAAGAGCAAAGACAAGTAGAAAATGCAAATACAAACTGAGAGTTCAACCAGTGAAAATTCAGACACTGATAGTGATGCTGAAATGACTCAGATAGCCAGAAGGTTTAAGAAATTTTATAGGAAGAAGAAATTTTTCAGAAAATCAAATTACAAAGTAAAGTATGACAATAAGGGACATTGGAAGAATGATTGGAAGAAGCCAGATAAAAGTGATGAAGTTGTTTTATATGAGTGAAAAAGGAAATGACACATTAAATTAGACTTCCCAAAGTTAAAATTCAAAAAGAAATATGATTACAAGGACAGCAAGTACAAAAAGGCTATGAAAGCTACCTGGAGTGCTTCTGAAGACAACACAAGTGAATATGAAATGTCTGATTCTGAAAAGAATTGTGCCAACATGTGTTTTATGACAAACACTTCTGAGGTAACATTTGAAACTCCTGATTTAAATTCATATTATTCTTGAGATGATTCTGATTCTAAAAATATGTCAAAATCTGAACTATTTGAATATTGTGATATGTTGGAGGAAACTTGTAATGAGCTGAAATACAAATACAAAGGTTTAAAGAAACAGTATGCTTTAACTGGTAAACATAAATCTGATCTTGGCATAGAAATGGAAAAGAATGCTCAGTTTCTTAAAGAGAAAACTGAACTGAAATTATCAAATGAGCAACTTAGGAAGGATTTATAAAATTTCACAAATGGAAAAGATACTCTTACTCAAATTCTAGGTAAGCAGATTGCACCTAGATATATTACTGGTATAGGATACCAACCTGGACAGAGACAGATTACCAAGAATAGATTTATTCCTAAATCTGGACAGAATACTGCAAGTTCTAGTTCTAGACATTTATATGCTTCAACTAGTTATTCACATATTTTTAAATCAAATAGAGTTTATCTTTCAAAATATTTTTATTCTGTAAATTGTATGAGACCCATAAGACAAATTTGGGTACCGAAAGCTTTGATTGCTAACCTGTGTGGACCCAAGAATATTTGGGTACCAAAATCATTTCCAATATACATCTGTTTTGTAGGAAACCTTCTTGAAGAGTTACCACAAGAAGTCATGGTATATGGATAGTGTATGTTCAAGACATATGTCTAGGTATTACTTGTGTTTCAAGAGTTTAATAAAGGTTGATGGATGTCATGTCACCTTTGGTGATAATTCTAAAGGAAAGATCATCGGCCTAGTCCAAATTGGTATCAATAATTCAGTTTTAATTTCCAAAGTTTTATTTGTTGATGGACTGAAATATAATCTGTTAAGTATTTCTCAATTATGTGATGATGGTTTTAATGTAAAATTTGAAAATGATTCTTGTAATTTTTTTTATTCTAATTTTTTTTTAGTCTTTTCTGCTTTAAGGAATGAAAATGTTTATGCTGTTGATTTAAATTCCTTAGCCAAGAAAAATGTTACCTATTTAAATGCTTTTCATAAAGAGTCCTGGTTATGGCATAGAAGATTAGGACACTACAATATACACTCACTTAGAAAACTAACTAGGAAGAACTTAGTTAGAGACCTACCTAAACTTGAGTTTCCAAATGAAAAAGTTTGTAATCCCTGTCAAAAGGGAAAGCAACATGAGGTTTCATTTAAATCAAAGAAAGAAGTTTCAACTTCTCAACCTCTCGAGTTGGTTCACATGGATTTTTTTGTACCATCTATAGTTTCTAGTTTAAATGGGAAGCACTATTTCTATGTTCTAGTAGATTAATTTTTTAGATATACTTGGGTATACTTATTAGCTCACAAAAGTGAAGCGTGTTCTTACTTTGTTAAATATTCCAAGTCTGTAGAGAACCTTAGTGGACTTAAGATTAAAACCCTAAGAAGTGATCATGGCCGTGAGTTTGAAAATCATTAATTTGAATCCTATTGCTCACACAATGGCTATAGTCATAAATTTTTTGCTACTAGGACACCTCATCAGAATGGTGTAGTAAAAAGAAGAAATAGAACCCTGCAAGAAATTGCAAGAACTATGATTAATGAATATGACCTGCCTATTTACTTTTGGGTTGAAGCTGTCAATACAGCTTATTATAGTATTAATAGAGTCTTAATTAGACCAGTTCTTAAGAAGACCCCTTATGAGTTGTGGAACAACAGAAAACCTAAAGTTAGTTACTTTAGAGTCTTTGGCTGTAAAGTTTTTATTCTTAATACAAAGGATAATCTTGAAAATATTGCTTCTAAAAGTGATGAAGGAATTTTTCTTGGTTATTCTTTAACTAGAAAAGCCTATAGAGTCTTTAACAAAATAACCAAGTGTGTGGAAGAATCTGTTCACATCAAGTTTGATGAAACTGATCCACATGAGCCTAAAACCTCTCTTGAAAATATTGAAAAAGATTTATCTATTCTGGACCTTAATGACAAAACTAATGAACCTGCTATAAAGACAACCAGTTATGGACTTATTCCAGAATCTACTCCTAATGAACCTGAACCTAGAGAAGAACCTGAAATTTCTAGTCCTACCTTTACTAGATCAACTAGAATTCTAAAGAATCGTCCTTTAGATACTGTTGTAGGAAATCTTGATAGAGGGACACAGACTAGAGCTTCTCTTAGAAATCAGGTTAAACATCAAGCCTTCTTGTCACAGCTTGAACCTAAAAACATTGATGATGCTATTAATGATGAATTTTGGGTAATTTCTATGCAAGAAGAACTCAATCAATTTGAAAGAAATAAAGTTTGGAATCTTGTTGAAAGACCTGAGGACACTTTCACAATAGGCACTAAATGGGTGTTTATAAATATAGTAGATGAATCTGGAAACATAGTTCGAAATAAAGCTAGGCTAGTTGCACAAGGTTTTAGTCAAGAAGAAGGTATTGACTATGAGGAGACTTTTTCTCCAGTATCCAGATTAGAAGCTATTAGGATTTTACTTGCTTATGTTGTACATCTAAATTTCAAACTATATCAAATGGATGTCAAGAGTGCATTCTTGAATGGTTATATTGTTGAGGGTGTTTTTGTTGAACAACCACATAGATTTTCAAACCCCCATTTTCCAAATCATATTTTCAAATTATCAAAAGCTTTATATGGTTTAAAGAAAGCTCCAAGAGCTTGGTATGATAGATTAAGTACTTTCCTAAATTCTAAATGTTTTATAAAAGAAATAGCTGATCCTATTCTGTTTATAAAATGAATTTCTAAAGATGTTTTATTTGTACAAATTTATGTAGATGATATTATTTTTGGATCTTTAAAAACTACATTATGTACTGATTTTTCTAAAATGATGCAAAATGAATTTGAAATGAGTTTAATGGGTGAACATAAATTCTTTCTTGGATTTAAAATCTTTCAAAATGATGATGGAATTATTTTAACTCAAAGTAAATATACTAGAGATCTTTTAAAATGTTTTGGATTGGATAGCACAAAAATTAGTGACACTCCCATGAGTACCACCTGTAAGATGGATCTTGATGAAAATGGTAAATCTGTTGATCAAACCACTTATAGAGGAATGATTGGAAGTCTACTCTACCTGACTGCAAGTCATCCTGGTATTATGTTTAGTGTGTGTACGTGTGATCGTTTTCAAGAAAACCCTAAAGAGACACATTTAAATGTTGTAAAGAGAATTTTCAAATACCTCAAGCATACTCCCAATTTAGGACTGTTCTATCCCAAAGGACAATCATTTGAATTAGTTAGTTATTCTAATGCTGATTTTTCTGGATGTAAGTTAGATAGAAAAAGCACCTCTGAAACGTGTCACCTTTTAGGCATGTCACTAGTATCATGGTGTAGTAAGAAACAGAATTATGTTGCATTATCTACTACAAAAGATGAATACATAGCTGCTGGAAGTTGTTGTGCACAAATTTTGTGGATGAAACACACATTACTAGACTATGGATATCAATTCAGATATGTCTCAATAAACTGTGACAACACAAGTGCTATTAATATTTCTAAGAATCCTGTTTCTAATTCTAGGACAAACTATATTTATGTAAGACATCACTTTTTGAGGGATTATTATCAAAAAGGTGATATCACTTTGGAATTCATTGGTACTGAATATCAACTTGCTGATATATTCACTAAACCATTAAATTCTAAAAGATTAGACTACATCATACATGATCTTGGTATGATTAATCATAAGTAAATATCTTACTGATATTAATGTTTAATACTTCACTGTATTTTACTTTACGGTTTCATAGTCACTGTTTCTAAGTTACTGTTTTATGCTCACGGTCTCACCGTCAAGACTTTATGCTCACGGTTTGTCAACTCACTGTCTCACCCTGACTACACAAAATGCTCACTATCTCACCATGACGACTATCAACTGCCTCACCGTGATGACTAGTTTTCATCACACCGTAATGCCTACTCACGGTCTCACCGTGAAGATTATTTTTATTCTTACTTTAACTCGTATCGCGTAAGTTTTATTTCACCACTATTTGATTTCCCACATTTTTGTTTTTATGACGTTTAACATTCCCAAATGATAAAGCTTAAGGGTTTAATTCGATTCCTTATCTAAAATATCTCTTGAACCTTTTATTCCCTCTCGCCCGAACCTTCAGTGGATTCCAAGGATGAAGCAACCATCTTCACCCTCGTCTGAGAAGCACCGCTCTAAGAAACATAAGAGGATACCGAGGATAGCTCCCGAAGGACCTCTAAACCCAAACCTGGTAAGCCCTACAGTTGTACCTAAAAAAGAGGTTTGCCTAGAGTGGTTGCTGTCTAGAAGATCTTTAGTTTTGAAAGTTTTAAGAGAACAAGGATGGATTGAATGGTTCACTGGATAGAATAGACCAATTTACCCGAGATTGGTGTCTCAATTCTATCAGTATGTGAAGTTTTCTTTTGAGTTTGGAGAAAACTTTATGGGAACAAACTGGATAAATTGAAAAAAGTGATCTTTCTCTTCGAGGCTATGGGCTGCATGCCTAAGTATTCCCCATGAAGGAGTTTGTGAGGATTACTATAGAGAACCTCCTCCAACAACCGACATCTTTGACCTAGATATTGCATTGGAAAACCTGACTGGAAATGGAACCAAGTGAAGAGCCATAGCTGTTGAATTAGATGGAGAGACTATACTTCTGTTCAAATTTGTTCAGAATTTGATTAGCCCAAGAAAATGAGATTTTTTTGTGATGAAGTTTCAGGATGTGTTCTTGATTCACCTGTTGAAGAATGGCCATAATATCAATCTTTGTAAGTATGTTATCAACCATATCTGTGAGCTGATCAAAGTCACTTCCAAATCCACCTCCATGTTTTACTCAAGGATGATTTCAGCTATGTTAGTTGCCAAAGGGATAGTTGGACTGAATGAAGAAAAGTTAGAGGACTTTGATTTCTGCCTATCCATTCCTATCATCAGAAGGATGAAGATTATCTGGATCCCCTGGAAGAAGTAGTGGGTTGAGGATAATGATCAAGTGTATAAAAAGTTTAATCTTGTTGACTATCCAAGAAGGCCTAAAAATCTATCTAATCCTGGTTTGGAACCAAATGAAGTGGCTGAGTATTCAGAAGAAGAAGAAGTGGAAGTAACTGTTGAAGTACCCCCTAGAGAAGAGGTTGAAATACCTCAAATGGAAATAGCTCCTCTAGAAAAAGAAAGGATTGTTGTCCCTACTATTATCCCTGCTGAAATACCTCAAGGAGAGGAAGTTGGTGTTAGTTTGAGAGAAGAGGAATATCCTGCTTCTAGAGCAGATTTAAATCCAGAAGCTCATCTTAATGCTGCAAGAAAGTTGGTTTTTCTTGATTCAGAACAGTAAGCAACCTTAGAGGCAGATCCTATTGAATATGATCCTTCTGTTGAGAAGGAAGAAAGTTTGGAAGTTCAACCAGTGGAACAATCGGTTCCTGAGAGAATTCCCTCTGCTGAAGAGAGGATGGAAATTGCCTTTCAGCTGGCAAGGCAAGAGTTTCCTGAAGAGATTAGGGATGATCCTGTGGATCTTATCCATGTTCCTGAGCCACAAGAATCTGAAAGGAAAGCACAATTTGAGGGGGAGGAACCTCAAAACCTTGGGATTATAGAAGCTGGATCTACTAAAGCTTCTCAACCTTCTGTATCATACTCTGTGCACACTCGTTTTGTTTTCCCAAGCTTTTATGATGTGAATGAGTCATAGAAAGTGTCTACAACTAGAATGGATCTTTCTTCTCTGTTTCAACTAAAGTCTGTAGCTCATCTAGAACCAGAACCAGAGCTCCAACCTCAATCCGAATCAAAATATGAGTCTGAAGATGTCTCTGAACCTCAACCAGAATCTGAACCACTACATTTACCTGCACCCTTACTCGAGCATCACTCCTTTATGACCAAAGAGGATCTGAAAGTTTTTGGAGAAACTTTGTTAGCTGGAGTTGATAAAATTATATCCACTGAACCTCGTCCAGTGACATAGTTAAGTCAAGAAGATGCATCAATTATATTGGAAAATATTATCTTGAATATTCAACCGAGGATGATCCGAGAAATTCATGAAGTCAGAGTTGAGAATAAGCTGTTGAGTGCTGATGTTGCAAATCTGAAAAATATGGTAGCCACTTTTCAGAATGAGTTATCCTTGAGATCAGAGCCTGCTTCTATTTCTGCTCCTGCACCGGTTGCTACTTCTCCTGAGCCATCTTATTCCCTCCTTTCTAGGGAAATTGTGTCTGAAGTTCATCCATACCTACTTTATTTTGATGAGAAGATTGGAAAAAGACCAACCAAGATGCTGGAATGCATGAGAGAGCTTGTGTAAAATCTGAATAAGCTTATAGATGAATACATTGGATGCTTGCAGAAAGTTCTGAAACAGCTCAAAGTTCTAACCGAAGCTGTCAAGGCTTCACCTGCTTCTGGTCAGACCTCCACATCTTCTTTAGATGATTCTATGCTGATATCCATAATCAAGGAAGAATTTCAGAGTGCATTCAGTGGCTTGGATCTATCTTCTTTGACAGAAGTGGTTAAGAATAGTTATATAGCATTGGACTTGGTTAGGATTCATTCTAAGATAGCCAATGATGCTCAACAAGAGATCACCAAGAAAATAGATCTGTATCTCTTCCAGATTTTCTCTAAAAGTGATATGAAAGATCACTTTAGATATCTTGTGGAAAATTTTAGAATCCCTCCAGTGACTCAAGATTTTAAAACTCAAGTTCAAAAACTTACAAAGTTCACCAGATTGTTGGACAGATTCTGGATAATAAGGATGATTTTGAAAAGGCTATGCAATATGGTGGTGAAATCATTACTGATTTCATCAAACTTTTGAAGTCGTATCTTCATGTGCAGAGTACTGATATATTTTCTCCAGCTGCTGCACCCATTATACCTGGTCTACCTGCCTTACCCTCAGCTGCCATGTCAGTCAGCCAAGCTCTTTCTCAGATCCGGCCAGTCATTCTTGACCACCCTCAGCCTAGATCTTATACTACTCCTACTTTGGCTCCATCTATTTTTGAAGGTCTACCCTTACCCTCTTTTTCTACCACATCTATGACTTCTTATACTTTAGCACCCGCTCTTACTGCTGATAAAGGCAAGGCAACGATGGATCCCTGAAGAGTCTAGAGACTATTTTCTTTTTGATGGGATGTCATTTCATGTTTACTGTTTGTACTTCTCCTGTATGTTGTATTTTGAACCCTTTGTTTAATGAAAAATTTTGTGTTTCATTTTCTCTACTTTTTGATGATCCCAAAAGGGGGAGAAAACTACAATTATAAATGGGGGAGAAAAGCTACATGTTTCAGTTCTATAATGTTTTTTTCTATTCTAATATTCCAGTTTCTTTACTATTACAATTCATTTATATTCTGACTACATCTGATTTGTGATCATCAAAAAGGGGCATATTGTTGGACTCCTCATGTGTTAATCATGTTTTAATGATCACAAATCATTTTACCATTAGTTATTCTCAATATTCATTTAACATCTTTCTAATGGTCTTTAATATCAATAATAACTACACATCATGGTTTAATGACAAAAAATCTTATGGATGTTAATTACTCTCTTTATTATTTACAAGTCTTATTCATGATCCCAAATATCACATATATTATCAACCCTTTATGTTTATGATTCATGTTCTCTTACTCTCTAATGATTTAACTTAATCCACATTCTACACATTACTGTCTAATTCCAAATACAGATATTTGTCTAAGTATGGACTCACCGTAAAGGACTCACCGTGACCCAGACACCGTGAAGGACTCACCGTGACCCAGACTCTGTGACTCACACACCGTGAAGGACTAACTGTGACTTCCACACCATAAAGCTCATATCGTGAAGCTCATACCGTGAAGCTCATACCGTGAAGCTCATACCATGAAGAAGACACCATTTACATAACCATTGTGACACCATTTCTTAACTTTTTGTCAATATTATTTAAATAATTCTAACGGTCATATTTGATGTTTTTAATGCAATTAATGTTATTTAATGTTAGTTGCTGGCATGTCAGGAAACCGTATCTCATACCTATGAAAAGTTAATCATTCCTACTGTCAGAACTCATGGAATATAAGGAAGATTAAGATGCAGTACACGATATAGAAAACAGAACAGAAGTGGCATGCAAGTGTGAATATACAACAAGAAGAACTTACATACACCCGAGAGCACTGTGCTGAACAAGAAGAACAATCCTCAACAAGAAGGAGATTGAAAGACTTTCAAAGAACTCTCATGAATGCAACCCAACACCACTGAAGAATACACGACGAATCAAGAGATCATTCTCATTCCTGTAGAAGACAAGATGAACTACGACACTCTGTTTTTCAACATAAAAACCAGAGAAGGACTCAAAAGCATTCCTGCTGAATCCAACGAGTCCGGAGATGCATTGATAATCAATAGAGATTTCTAAACTCTTATCTTTTCTCTCTAAGTGATTTATTTATTAACTTTCGAGCAGTTTGGTGTACTCTGTATTTCTTATACACACATTGTCTCCTGCACTGAACTGGAGGATATCAAAATCCTTATTCCAATTTTCTTAACTCTTGTTTACCCATATCAACTGTAGAATAGGTCCTTGTGTGTCCTGGTATTTATTTTTGTTTCCCACGAAGAACAGTGGTAGAGGTCCCTGCATGGCCTGGACAGTTTTGTAAACTGTTGTTAACCTCGATCCAGGGTGTGGATAAAATTTATATAAATTTGAGAGGACTAAGTCTCAGCTTGAGACTGAACCTCTTGTTATATCTGTTGTGCATCTTTAGTTTAAGTTTATAGTATACTATGTATATCTTATTTATTCCGCTGCTATTACTTTGAAATACAAAACTATTTTAAAGCTACTTTGATAGTTAAATTAGCATGCGTTTACACTTATTGTAAATCAGTAGGTTAGTTTCAAAATTTAGTTTGATCTTGTGGTTAAATTAACTGGGACCTAATCAATCTTTGAGAAGCTAAGTGAACATTTACAATCTATATAAATTCACTACAGTTTAACTTGTTTTATAAATTGGGGGATTTTAAATAGACAATATTTTAACAAAAATTTTAATTAGAACTTAATTCACCCCCCTCTTGAGTATCCATTCTGACCAACAAATTTATTCTTAATGGATGAATTACATAGGATAGAAAACTAGTTACATAAATGAAAAACCAAAATGAAAAAAATAAGGATACTTAAAGACTAAGGAAAAAAATAATAATAATGATTTTATTTTAATTTAATGTGAGTCTGTATCTACCATAAATACACTTTAATCCATTATATTTCCATTCTATAAAAACATTAGGTAAGGGAGACCTCCCAATATTGTTTACCTTTTGGTATTTATAAGAATGTCACTCCTCCTCCATTATAAAAAGGAATTCACTCTTCCCTTTCCTCACACCTCTCAAGACACATTGGATCATTAAAAACCAACCCAAATAAACTCCCCACATACCTAATCTCATCCTAGAATCCTAAATTTGGTAATAAATCTTACCAATAAATTATTTTGGTATAAATCAAAAGGAGTTACCCGAAGAAGAGGTAATGTTATTCAACGAGCACTTCAGTTTTATTTCCTTCTACAAAACTTAAATTATTATTATATATTGTTTATATAATAACATAATTATCCTAAATATAATTATATGTTTTCATCATAAGTGTATGACCTACAACTATACACACTTCCATCAAATGGGATACGCAATCACTGTTTGTGAGTACGACAGACTACCACCTTGCGAACCAATGTAGTTTGTTCTTCCATTACCACCTTTCAAGGGTAGAAATAATGATGGATTTATAGTTTATATATGATATATATAATATTTATAATTTATTTATTCTTTTTTATTATTATATATCAAATAAATTCATTCATTCAATTTTGTGGGAATACGATAACAACGTTTGTGGACATGTGGACTATCATCTCCTCAAAGCGATGTGATTCATTCACGCTTTACATGGAATGAATTAAAGATGGTTTTAATAAAAAATGATTTATATTACATAAATATGATACTAAAATTATAATATACATATATATAATTTACTTTTCATTCTTTTAATATGATAAGAAAATAGAAACAGTGTTCATGCGTACGTATGACCTACAGTCACCATGAATGGTGTACATCATTTCCTATATAAAAATTTTATAAATTAATATATATGATATTTAAATAATTTTTTACATTCTGGTAATGATTAAATCATGATAAAATTAAAAGGAACAAAAATTAACAAGTCAAAACATACTCAAAAAACAAGGCAATTAACACCCGAAACGATGAAAATAATGAAAGTTTATTAATGAATGATTCATGATATTTTATTAAAGGATTATATATGATATAATAAATATTTTTATTTTTATTTTATGAGTTAATAAAATTATTAATTCCATTATACAAGATGTTAAATAGAATTCAACCAAAAGGAAGTGTAAGGTAAGGGATTTCTAGTCACACTTTTATTTCATCAAGACTTATGTCATATTCACCACTTTTTTCTTTTATGTGATATATATATTGCACTATGAAATGTTATATCAGGAATTTCCTTCATTTCATGATATTTTAAATTTAAATTTATTATATTCTTTCATATATCCCACGATTCAAAAGTTACTCATGTAGTAAGGAATTTTCATCTCACTTTTTACATCTGTGAGATAAATGTCATATTCACCACTTAATTATTTTGTGTGGTGAATATAATTCCTCTTTTGGTATATATTATCATAAAATATTTTATATTAATTTTATTTAAATTTTTCATTTGATTATTATTAATTTTGGGGCTTTCTATTTAGATGTTACCACAGTTTTAAGGGGATTTCTAGTCTCGCTTTTATTTCTATGAGACTTATAGAATATTCACAAATAATTTAGTTTGTGTGGTTTATATATTGTACTATAAAATTTTATATAATTAATTTCGTTTTTTCAGGATATTAAAAGTTTAAATTGATAATATTTTTTCATATATCTTACGATTCAAAAGTTACTCAAGTAATAAGGTATTTCGTATCAACTTACATCCCATTGAGACTTATTTGTTAATATAAAGAAATTTACTTTAATGTGTTGTATATACTTCCCCTTTATCATTTAAGATCATGATTTTCTTCTAATTCATGATATTTTAAGTTTCACATGGATTTTTCTCATCCAAGGGTTTTGACTTGAAAATTACTAGGAGGTAAAAGTTATCTTTGTAATCTCACTTTATTTTGTTATTGTAAACTTTATCTTGAAAAAATCACTTCCTAATGAATATTTTCCATTGTAAATTACATTTATTTTTAATATCAATACTCTTGTGTGATGGTTATAATTATTTACTAAATCATATATCATTTCTATATGTGTTGTTTAAAGTTATTTGATTAACTGGGAAAATATTGATAAATCCTATCATTTACTCAATATGGATATTTGATAAGGCACATTGTTTATGAATCAGATTGATTACTTGGTATATGATTAATGTTTTAGAAAAGTAGTAAACAAGTTGGGTACTAGTTAATGCAAGGCCATCAATAAATCAGTACTCTCATTGTATGAAGTTAGTAGGTGATAAAACCTTCGTGTTTATTTCTAAGTAGTTAAAATCTATTTGGAGGATAGATCTTGATAGTAACTATATTGAGGATAGATCTTGATAGTTCTTACCAGTTTATACACATAGAATTAAATTATCTTGAGGATAGATCTTGATAGTTCAGATGTCCAAAATTATTTATTCCATCATTATTTATATTCCATGTGATTATTTGATTAGTTAGAATATACAAGGTCATGTTTTAATCTCATGTGATTATATTTGTATGGAATTATTCAATAATATTTTATTCTTTTCATATTGATTATGCACTATCCATTATTTAAATGGACTGGGTGTCCATTTATATACATTTCTATCTTTTCTATTCACTTCCTTCATAGTTAATGATTATATGAATGTGTGTTCAGTAATTACCTTGACGTATTTAATATTCTCATTTATTCATTATTTCTTCCATTTCACTTAACCCTTACTGATAATTTTAGATAACCGTTATTTTTTTCCTTTCCCTAGGTTATGTAGATGAGACCTTTGAATGAGTTTTCAAGGATGTCGTTTATTATATTTTTTTGTGTTATATTTTATTTTCTAGTCCCAATATAAAATGGGTATTATGTATGTATATGATTTATAAAACCACTAACATTTTAAGTCATTTGAAATTTGATTCCTTGTAATCATATCAATGTAATAAAGTAAGGCACTGGCTCCATGATACTAGGTTTATGGTCTCTACAGTTGTTCTAAGAGGAAGCTTAGTATAAACCTTGGAAATTAGATTTAGGAAAACAAATATTTTGAGACATAACCCTAAAATAGACTTGAATATTAGAATAGAATCACATGTGTATTTATTAAATTAAGATTTATGGATACCATCAAAGGATTATGAGATAAAGGTTGATCATAAGTTCTATGAATTCAAAACCTTTTATTAGTTTTTATGTGATGGGATTATACCAATATTATGGATATTTTAGATGAAATTCATGGAAATAAAACCCATTAGTTTAGTACATTTTTAGTGGAAAAGTTAGTTAAGGAATAATGCATTTAAGTTTATAGGCATAAGTTTAAAGGTATTGATAAAATTTAGGATTGATATATAAATAATATTATCAAACTTTGTAAAAAAATATTTTTATTGAAAATCCTAGTAAAAAGTTCATTTAAAGATTAATTTCATTTCAAGGATGTCTATCACACTTTTTGGAAACATTAAAGGAATTATATTAATGTAGTTTAGAAAAAAGGACAACTCACATTCAAGGTGACAACCTATCACATCCGATGAGGTGGTGGGGCTTGAACTCATGACCAATGTATGATAATGGTTTTGTGAATACCATGGGCCAACATGATCACTACTACAAGATAATCCAAGAAAAGCACTCGTATTTATTAGCACTAGAAAAAAAAGAACTCATCTATGCCATCTTTATCAGTTCTAAAAAAATCACTGATAAATTTAACCTTTTATCGGTGCTTTTTTAGCACTGATAAAGGGTCCCTCTATCAGTGCTTTATTTTAGCGCTGATAAGGGGTATCATTTATCAATGATATATTTTTAGCACTCATAAATGAATCCTTTATCAGTGCTTTTTTAACGTTGATAGAGGTCCAAATAAATAAAATGAAATAATTAAATAAAAAAATAATGAGTTTATTAAAAAAATATTACAATTTTTTTAATTAAATATTTATTGAAAAAAATGAATAAATTGATTATACTATATATAAATTAAAAATACTAATAAATATTATTTATTAAATATATAAATATATGTAAAATGAAGATTAAACAAATAAAAATTAAAAATAAGTAAATTGAGAAAAATATTCGATATTTTATTAATTTTATAATTATTGATAATGTTAATAAATAATATATTATATATATATATATGTGTGTGAATGTATATAGATTTGATTTATATATTACAAAATATTTATGTGCTTTACATTAAATAGTAATATATTTAGTGAATAATGGTTTATAATTAAAAATTAATATGAATTAAAAATAATGACTAAATGTATAGAGTAATGGAAATATAATTGAATGTCATTTAATTTTTCAATTTAACATAGTGCGTATTATATTGATTTCACATATACATAATTAATTCATTTTTATATACAATGCACACACACAAAACTTATCCATTTTTTCAATGTTGTTAAAGTGTACTTATTTTTAATTTATTAAATTTCACTCATTTTTAACATGCATGCACTTAAAATTAGATATTCATTAATAATGTTAAAAATATATTTGTAAAAAAATATTTGTAAATATATATATTTATAAATGTACATTTACTATATTTACACAATTATATACTTATAATTATATATATATTTAAATAATTAGTAAATTTTTAATAAATTTATTTAAATAATGAATATATTTAATATATTTTTATTTTTATTTATTTATTAAATATATATATAATCATATAAATATATATAATGATATAAATATTATTTTTTAAAAATAATTATATATTTATATAATTATAAAATTATAATAAATATTTTTAAATAAAAAATATATTTACTATATTTATATTTATATATATATATATTATATATATTATATATTATATATATATTTACAACTTTTTTTATTTATAATTATAATTATAAATCTTTTATCAGCGCTTAAGTAATAAGAACTAATAAAAGAATTATTTATCAGTGCTAAAAAATTATCACTGATAAATATGGATTTTATGACTTCTTTTTTAGCGTTGATAAATCTGTATCTTTATCAGTGCTAAAAAAGCACTGATAAAATCCATCTTTATCTGCTCTTTTTTGGAAGGGCTGATAAAAGTGTCTCAATCTTTTTAAAAATCCATAACCAGTTACAAACCTATTGTGATATCAGAAGCACTCCATAGAAGCCACCCACTATCAGTGTTCCTCCTCAGTGAATCAATGCTCGAATCAAAGCTCGAATTGAGGCTTAAACATATCTAAGGCTCAAATTCAAGGCTCAAACGATTCAATGGTCAAAGGAATCCAAGGCTTGAATGTAAGTCTTTCTCTAAAATGTAATACTTTATCTACTTTCTCTTGGGGAACTCTGTGTGTAAAACATCAATTGTTCTAGCTATGGTGGAGGATATTTTGAAACTGTGATTGTGGTGAGTTAGAAATTTTATATATGTTTCCATGGAGATCATCCATTTTTATTCTTGGAATTTTTAGAGTGTGAAACACCTATACTATGATCCTACCCATATTCACTCCCATACCATACAAGCATATTATTCCTTCTCAATTGCAGCTAAGAATTAATGTAGGGGATTTGTGATCTACTCTTTTATTTATGTGAAAGTATGGATGAATCATGCTTTATTTTAGTTGGATAAATAGAATAATTAACATATGGTAGAAGTCTTATCCCATTTTTTTCATTTATATAATTTTGTATGTATCAATTTCCATGATGGTGGTTGGGTAACTTATGAGACTACTTCTTGGAATATTAAACGAACTAGTCATATTCATATTTGTGCAGTAGAAACTTTAAATGTGGATCGGTGTTTTATAGATCTGCTAATTTTCTGATTCCTCCTAGATTTTTGAGTGAAGTAAGGGTATTCCACATTGAAAATGTGACCTCACAAGAGTCATTCCATCTTAGTAGAGGCTATTGTGTATGGGATAGATGTTATAAGGGTTTGCGTTTTTTTCTACCTTGTTTGTGATATATCTTTTTGATGTTTATTATTTCTTTATGAAAACTTCTTTAAAGACTTCACTATAATCTCAAGGATGGGTCAATGTATATTAGATGGCTTCCCTATAATCGTTAATATGGGTATATTTGATGTGATGACCTCCTTATAATACTTGGTATGGGTCGGTGTGGTGATATGACATCCCAAGAGTCTTGAGATTTTTTTAAATATTATATATACCATTAATTTTAAATTTAATAACTCCTTAGGCTGTTACCTAACTTGTTCCAAAAAATAGAATGGAAGTTATCAATTTCTATACATTAGAAATTATTTTTAGGTATTCATAATTTTAGGTCTATATGTATTGGTTCCACCCCTAGGAGTCTCTTATTATTATCTATGTATATGAAATAACTCTTTATTTATTAAAATGTTTTACAAATACATTTTTATATCTTTTAGTTGATTGAATGAGAGTTTATTATTCTTGTTTATCAGATTTAGGTTTCTTATTACTTCTTAAATACCTATATTATATTTTCATTTGTTTAGGGAATTTTATAGAGACTTAATGTGTGTCAAATAACAATTATTATTGTAATTTATTTCTTGAGACTCATCCCCCATCTCTTTTATAAACAACTGTCATCCTCATCAACTTCATCTTCTGAACATTTATTTCTGCAATTTTTTTCTGGGAACTCATCTCCCATCTCTTTTATTTTGGTTGTACTACTATGAGAATTATTCATCACATTTATGGTTACTTCTTGTTATATCTAAATCAACATAGGTGCATGTCTACAAAAATGAAGGATGTGTGTCAAACAAAAAAATGAAATGATAAATGTTAAGTAGATGAGTCGATGAGGATGACAGTTGTATATAACTTTCACCTTTGAATTAATTCATAATATAACACCTTCTATAGTGGAGTATTTCTTTTCTTAAATTCAATTAACCATTTTCTTCAATATACTAAAATTATTTGAAACAATCAAATGTTGAGTTTCCCTTATTACAATTGTCTATAACTTTGACCTTTGATAATGAATATCTTATGTGTATTTATTTATTTATTGTATAAAATTAATATTTTATAAACCCAATAGGATGGTTATGAATAGAAAATGGATGCATTCTGATCATTTGATAAAAGAGTGTGAAGATTGAGTTAAAGAGTTCATCAAGTTTGCAAGAGAACATGCATACGACCCTTCTCAAATCCTCTGTCTGTGTTTACATTATTGTTATTCAAGAAAATTTAATTAAGAATCGTTGGAAAAACATTTTATTTGTCAAGGAATAGATCAAGGAAATAAATTTTGGACTAAACACAGGGAAAAACTGAATGTAGACACTGATTGGGATGATACTGTAGTTTATGGATCATTTGATATGAATACCAATGTAAATGATGATGGAGATTTCATGGAAGAAATGAAAATGGAAATTGAATATGACCTTAGTGATCTTCCAAAGTTTTTTGAGGAGTTAAATAGTTTTTTCAAGAAAACATTATATACCGGTTGTACTAAATACACAACATTGTCAGCTGTATTAATGTTATATAATTTGAATGCTGGCAGTGAATGGAGTGACACCAGCTTTACAGAACTACTTGATCTCCTGAGTGATATGATACCAGAAGAATATGAACTACCTTGTCTAATATATAACACTAAAAGAATATTATGTTCAATGGTCATGATCTCTAAATAAATACATTCTTGTCTAAATTATTTCATATTGTTTCACAAGGACTATGAATCACTCATAAAATTCCCTAAGTGTGGAAAATATCGATACAAAAAAATGAATCAAGTCCTTCTAAATATGTATGGTATGTTCCTATAATTTCATGGTTTAGAAGACTATATGGCTTTTAGGAAACTGTGAGATTATTGACATGGAATGTAGATACAAGAATTAAATATGGGAAACTAATCCATCTAGAAGATTCTCTTAAATGGAAGAAAATTTATTACGAGTATACTAAATTTGTAAATGATATGGGAAAATTTCATCTTAAATTATCTAAAGATGAAATAAATACTTTTGGTGTATAGAGTAGTACTCACAGTACATGGCCCATTATTTTGGTAAATTATAACTTGTCACTATGGTTATGCATGAAGCGCAAATAAATTATGTTGTCTATGCTTATATCTTGACCAAAGAAACTCGATAATGATATTGATGTCTATTTGGATCCATTTATTGAATATCTGAAATTGATGTGGGATATAGGTGTTACAATATATGATGCTCGTAGAAGTGAAGAATTCACATTGAGGTCTATATTGTACGGGATGATAAATGTTATCCCCTATTATGGAAAATTATATGTCTATAGAATTAAATGAATATGAGGGTGTCCCGTTTGTGAAAAAATCACATACCTAGTTTGGTTGAAACATTCCTCAAAGACTGTGTTTTTAGGAAATATTAAATTTTTACCTCAATGACATAAATACTGATCCTAGATGACAGAATTTAATGGGAATATCAAACAAGTTACAACACTGTATCCAATAATGGGAGATAAACTATGTAATAGAGTAAAATATGTTGACACTATTTTGGGTAAACCATTTTCAAACAACCTAAAAAAATCAGGTTGGAAGAAGATATCAATTTTATTTGAATTACGGTATTGGAATTGTTTATATTTAAAACATTTTCTTGAGGTCATTCATGTAAAAAACATGTATTTGATAATGTTATTGGGACTTTACTAAATGTTCCTAGAAAAAAAGAATGATGACATCAAGGCTAGGTTATACTTTATTGAAATGGGGATAAGGAAAGAGTTGGAACTGGTGAAGGGTAGAAAAAGGATTTTTCTTCCTCCATCATCTTACACGCTATCTAGATAGGAAAATTTGAAATTTTTCCTTTTCCTTAATAGTGTAAAATTTCCACATGTGAATTTATAAAATATCAATAATGTCATTTTAATTACTAATTTTAATTTACAAGTAAAAAAATCAAATGACTCTTATCTTTTGATTCAAGATTTAATGTCACTTTATTTCCATTGAATTATGACTCAAAATGTATGACACACATTAACCAGACTCTTCTTCTTTTTCAAATCCATATGTAGTAAATTTATAGACACAAATAAGCTTCCTGTCATGAATATAGAGGTTTTAGTCATATAATATGGATTATAGATGTTCTTAACACTATCATTATTTGATATAATGGTCCACCAGATGGTTTATTAGGTTAGAGGGGTTTAATTATGTGGTTCTATCCATTACAGATGGATGTAACTCATTGAATGGTATATGAATATTTTGAAAGGGTATGTCAAGAATCAAAGTTGGACAAAATTTGTATTGGAGAATTATATATTGTTGAAGAATATATTATTATTTTTACTAATTACCTATCATATGTTGACAACATTGGTCTCCCAAAGTCTTATCATAGTGAACGTCGTATGGGTGAATAGATTTTTAAAAGAGAAGTTGTTACAATTACCTTTACAGAGTGAGAGAAATTTCAACTTTAAATTTTACATAATATTGAAGATGTTCACCCATAAATTGAATCCCAGAAAGAAATTCTTAGAGATTCTAATCCATCAAGGGATAAAGGATGGATATTAAATATGAATAATCAATAGTTTATATGATGGTTCAGAGATCAAATTTATAAACAGTTTTTAAAAATCTAAATTTAGTTTCTGAATGACTTCAATGTTTATCTAGGGGACTGAATTCCAATGTTATATCTTACACTGGTTTTTTAATCAATGGTTATATGTTCAATACAAAAGAACATGATGACTTAAATACGATGCATAAAAGTTGTGTTACTATTGTGGCTAAAGTGATACACATATCTGGTTCCAAGGATAGAAATCCAAGTTGTGCATATATTTCATATTTTGGCATTCTCAAATAGGTATACGAGTTGGGTTATACAACATTTCAAGTTCATATTTTCCATTTCAAATGGGTTGACAATATCAGTGCATTGAAATTGATGAAATGGGATTCATAAAGGTGAATTTCAGTGTGAAAGAGGAAAAAGATGATCCTTTCATAATGGAATCATAATAAATGAGAGTATTTTATGTCTTAGATCCAGAAAAAAAAAACAATTAGAAAATTATCATACTAGAGACTAAAACAAATGTCGAGTTAGATGAAAATTCAATTGAGGATGACCCTTCCATTGGGAGATTTCAATAATTTCATGTCGTTACCAAGGTAGATAATGTATTTTACATTAGAGGGGACCACAAAGAGGGGATTTGGTTTCTCAATGGGGGAAATAAATACTAGAAACCTTTAAATAAAGAAAGAGAGTTCATCTAGAAGTTAAAAGGTTTTTTTAATATACTATGTTTTTACTCATAATATTATATATTCTCTACTACATTAACATAATCTAAATTTAAAGTTTGACTACTCATGAATATAATGTATTATGCACATGATGATGTTACAAATCCCTCAAAAGAACAAACTATAATGAAGGAAACCCTTTGGAAATATGTAAATGTAATGTTATGATATATAGTTTCTCTATTTTACTGAAAAAATATATTTATGTTTAATTTATTTCTTTTTAGTATTACTCACATAATAATTATTTTTCTATATAGGTGGATTATTTTGTTCAAGTTAGGGTGTTCTATCCATCTTTCCTATCTTTCTTCACCAAAACTTCCACAGACTTATTCTCCCTCAAAACCTTTTTATCCCTATAGTGTTGCATGTAACACTTTCCTTAAAGTTCTATCCACTGCTTTTCCAAGAAGAGAAATGATGTTTCCTCTACTCCATCATATAGGTAATCTTGATGTTTTCACATTAAAATCATTGTCCATA
This sequence comes from Viscum album, assembly GCA_963277665.1. Classification (NCBI taxonomy): domain Eukaryota; kingdom Viridiplantae; phylum Streptophyta; class Magnoliopsida; order Santalales; family Viscaceae; genus Viscum; species Viscum album. The sequence goes on along the minus strand of OY728165.1, from coordinate 162,072,795 downwards.
TAATTAATGTATTTTCTAAAATTTATATTTAATTTATTTCTTCTTAGTATTACTCATATAATAATATTTTTCTTATATAGGTGGATTTCATATTTATGTTTGTTTTCTTATATAAGTTTATTATTTTGTTTGAGTTGCGGTGTTTTTTGTATCTTTCATGCATTTCTGCACCAAAACTTCCACAAACTTCTTCTCCCTCAAAAAGTTTTCAAGTATATAGTGTTTCATTTATCACTTTCCATAAATTTATATCCACTACCTTTGTAGGAAGAGTAATGATGCTGCCTCTACTCATTCATAGAGGTAATCTTGATGTTTTCATATTAAAATGCACATGAGCCTCATCCGAGTTGGTGAGGTCTCTCTAAGTGCATCCACATGACCCAGGTTCGAAACCAGATGGAGGCATAATTCTTGTACTATAGAAATACTTTAGCAGGTATTGTAGTATGTATTGTAGCAGTATTGTGTGGGTACTATAGTATTACTGTAGCAGGTACTGTTCGGTACTATATCAGCCGGAACTATTCACCTTGGGCCACCGATTTTGGCTTGGAGTCCTTATGGTCTTCGAGCCACCCAGTCCTTCGGGTCAGTAAGGATTTCAGGTCTCCCTTAAGGACTTTGGGACACCTCAAGACCTTTGGGCCACCTCAAGGCCTTCGGGCCACATGATCAGTGCAGTTTCTCCAGACATACTCTATAAAAAGTAGCATCCTCATAGGAGGATTCAGAGAAGGCACACTCACCAAAGAAGAACCAAATGGATTTGGAAGAATGATAGGGTATGGATATTCCATCGAGACCATCCTATTCTTACACGGGAAGCTTAGCTGGATGACCATGCAAAGGTGGAGAGCTACCATCACAATGCAAATGCTGTGGAGGGGAAGTTCCTTGTATTTATAGTCTGGTTGAATTTCCTAAGACCTTCAAGTCATGTAATGTATCTTAAGACTATGGGCCATGTAATCTCTAAGCCTATGGGCCTTGTAAGGGTTCCCCCTCATCCCTTGAAAGGGGGTTATTAAAAACCAATAAAAAATAAGGCCTTCGAACCATTCGGGCATAGTAAAATCATTGTCCATAGAATTAATGTATTGTTTCATATTTATTTGTAATTTATTTCTTTATAGTATAAATCACATAATAATTGTTTTCTTATACAGTTGGATTCTTTCATTTTATTTGGGGTGACTAATCCATCATTCATGCCTTTCAGCACCAAAACACCCATAGACTTCTTCTCCCTCAAAACCTTTCTCCCTTACAGTGTTGACATTTATCACTTTTCTTCAAGTTCCTTCCACCAATCGATCATAAAGGTAATCTTTATGTTTCCAATATAAAATAATTTTCCATATAATTAGTGTATTATTTCATATTTATGGTTAATTTATTTATTTTTAGTATTTATTATATAATAATTACTTTCTTATACATGTGGATTATTTTTTTGAGTTGAGGTGGTTTGTTTGAAGCTGCTCATGAAGTGTTGGAAGTTCGACAAATAAAGTTAATGGAAATCATGGTACCATTGATAGTGAGAATCTTTTTGAGACTTTAAGATGTGTAGAAATCATTCACACATCAATTCGACACGCGATGTGACCAGTATGACTCCAAGTAATTTTTTCTATTTAAATTTGACTTTAATTTTAGTAAAAAAGGAAACTGACATACTCAAAACTGAGAAAAAATATTCATATTGTTTTGATACTTTAATACATCAATACATAAGTCATTTTTTATGTGTAAAAATCAAAAGCTTCTCAATATGATACATGATATTCCCGGTATGAGTCAATGTGTCTGTTATCAGTTTAAAATTATAATTTTACTTTAAGAAGTGTCACCCACTTAAAACGAAGAATTTTTACTTGGATTTTCTTAATAATTTAAAAAATCAATTCATAAATTATTTTTGTCATGTAGGAATCTGTCTCACATCAAACTGATACACGATGTGATCCATATGAGTCAAAGTGTGTGTTTCAAGTTTAAAATGACATTTTAGTAAAAAAATACAAGTGATATACTCAAAACTGAGAAAACACATTCATATTGTTTTTATACTTATATAATTCATTTGGGAAATTTAGGAATCGGTCTTAACATAATCCGATGCATGGTGTTACTGGTATGACTCTAAGTGCATTTTTATTTAAAATTCACTTCAATTTTGGTAAAAAGGAAAACTAACCTACTCAAAACTGAACAAACACATTCATATTGTTTTGATAATTTAGGAAAAAGATCCATAAGTCATTTTAGATGTGTATGAATAATCCACACCTCAATCAGACACATGTTGTGACCGATATAACTCCAATTGAGTCCTTTTATTTAAAATTGACATCAATTTTAGTAAAAAGGACAACTGAGCTACTCAAAACCATGAAAAAGCATTAAAATTGTTTAAATAATTTAGTAAAATGATCGATAAGTAATTTCTAATGTGTATTAATTAGTCTCTCCTCAATATGATACACGATGTTCCCGGTATGACTCAATGTGCCCACTATGAGTTTAAAATTGACATTTTAGTTCAAAAAGTGTCACTTATTGAAAACTGAGCAAACACACTTGGATTTTTTTTGATAATTTATAAAATAGATTCATAATTAATTTTTTGTATGTATGAATAAGTCTCACATGAAACCAATACATGATGTTATTGGTATGATTAAAAGTGTGTGTTTCAATTTTAAAATGTCATTTTTGTAAGAAAGACAATTGATGTACTCAAAACTAAGAAAACACATTCAGATTATTTTGATACTTTAGTAAAAAGATCCATAATTCATTTAGGATGTGTAGAAATCAGCCACACCTCAATTATAAACATGTAACCAGTATGAATCCAAGTAATTTTTATGTGTAGGGATCAGCCTCATCTCAATCCAATTCAAGATGTTCCTGGAATGATTCAAATTCTCTCTTATCAGTTTAAAATCGGTATTTTAGTTCAAAAAGTTTCACTCATTGAAAATCAATAAAATGCACTTATTTTTTATTTATGATTTAGGAAAATGATTCATAAATAATTTTTTATGTGTATGAATTTTTCTCACATCAAACTGATTCATGATGTGATTGGAATGAGTCAAAGTGTGTATTTCTAGTTTAAAATGACATTTTAGTAAAAAAGACAACTGACATACTCAAAATTGAGAAAATGATTTCAGATCATTTTTATACTTTAGTAAAATGATCCATACGTCATTTGAGATGTGTATGAATCAACTTCATCTCAATCTAACCCACGGTGTGATTGGTATGACTCAAAGTGCGTATTTTTTTAAAAATTGACATCAATGTTAGTAAAATAGAAAAACTCACCTACTCAAAATCAAGAAAATGCATTCGAATTATTTTGATAATTTATGAAAATGATCTATATTAAATTTCTTATGTATATTAATCATCTTCACCTCAATTAGATACATGATATTTCTGGTATGACTTAAAATGTCCATTATCATTTTAAAATCAACATTTTAGTTCAAAAAGTGTCACTCATTGAAAACCGATCAAGCATGCTCGAATTTTCTTAGTAATTTATTAAAAAAAATCATAAGTCATTTATTACGTGTAGGAATCAATTTCATATAAAACTGATACATGATGTGATTGGAATTATTCAAGGTACGTGTTTCTAGTTTAAAATTAAATTTAATTAAAAATGAAAACTGACATACTCAAAAACAGAGTAAATGCATTCATATTGTTTTGAGACTTTAGTAAAATGATAAAAAATTAATTTGAGGCAACTTGGAATAATTTTTACCTTAATATTGTGCATTTTGTGACTCTTATAACTCCAAGTGTGTCTAATTATTTAAAATTGACATCAATTTTAGTAAAATTAACACTTTATGTTAACTTATTTCTTTATATTATTACTAACATGAGAATTTTTTTTCTTATACAAGTGTGTTATTTTTCAAGAGAAAGGGTGGTTTGTTAATTAATAGCATTATTTGGGGTCAAGATTAAAATACAAATGAATATTGTTGTCTTTTAACGTATGTAATAATTTGTATTAATGTAATTGTATAAACCAATGTTTAAAATGTATATAATATAGTGTTTTTTCTTCTATTTGTGTTATAAATTTAATTTAATTTAAATTCTGTATTTTTACTTGTTTTTATTTATATCTGGTGTGTTTATAGTGTTGTGGTGTTCTATTACAGCACATTGCATTGGTGTTGCAGTGTGTTATTACATCACACTGCAGTATGGCTCTTTATCAGTGCTTCTATAAGCACTAATAAAAGTTCCTTTATCAGTGCCTTTATATGCACTGATAAGTCTCTTTGGAGACATTAGATAAAATTGGAATGATACAAAGTAGATTATCATCACGCATGCACAAGGATGATATGCACAAATTGAGAAATGGTCTAAATTTTTAATTAAGGAAAAAATAAAAAAAATCACTGATAAAAGACCATGGATTTTAATCTTGATCAGGTAGTCAATGATTCTCTAGCACTGATAAAGGTCATTTAAAGTGTTATTAAAGATCTGTTTTTTAGTAGTGTATGTCCTGGTAAATGTGTCATTATTTTTTATTAAACAACATAATGAATAAGTATTAATGATAAAACATTAGTACTATTTTTTAGGTTTAGAGATTAATGTATTAAAAAATTTGATTTTGAAAAATATTTTTTTATGGATCTTATGATCCATTAAAAGTTAAATTTAGTGATTTAGGTATAAAAAATTCATTCTTCTGTATTCATTTCTTAGAATAAAGGGATAGATTTAAAATTGATCAAAGCACAACCATAGGATGATATTATGATCCTGAAATTAAAATGTATCAAGTAAGTATATTTCATGATATTCTCAAAGAGTGAAATAATTCTACAAATCTATGGAATAGGGTCTTAAAAAAATGATATCCTATTGTCTTAATTTTAGTTTAAATGATGGTATTTTAAATCATCACAGATTTATAGATCTGAGGCCCTCAACTTTCCATTGATCAATCATTTTTTTTATCAATGACGTCAATCCCTCACAATAATTAATAACACTTTATATCCATTTACATATCTTCAATTTTAACTTATGTTATCCTACTTGGGAACCTAGTTACATAACCTTTGTACTTCCCTTTCTCTCTTATTAAGTGGATATTTTATTAACCCTTTTATGATATGGGTTTCTCAACAATAGTATTTTCAAATATCGAACCCATGATTACCGAGATCATGTTTCAATTATGAGAAAATAATTTATATAAGGTGGGAAGAATGTAATAACCCATGTCTTTATAATATTTTAATTTTAGAATAAATTTAATTTTTTTGCTAGCTTTCTTTATATGTAACCCCAAGTTAAGTCGTCACTGCACTCAATACTGATATTAGCTTACAAAACACGCAACAATAAGTATAGAAGGAAATTTAAGATCCCAAAACTTTAAGATAGATTTACTATTTTAAATATATTCAATCATCTTTTTTGACATTTATAAAATAGGGTTGATAGGCATAAGATAAAAACAAATCCAATTTTAAACAAAATAAATATGTATTTTTCTAAAGCCATTTTTTCTGCCTTTTAAAGGCGTACCTATCTAAAAGTAAACTTTTAAACTTTTAAAAAAATTATATAATATAATAAACTTTATTTTTTAAATATTAATTTCAAAATTATATTAGGGTCAATTTTTTGTTTTTTTCAATGAAGCTTTAGTTTTTGATAAATAGTGAAAATACTGGATTTTAATTGAAAACTGCTTTTTCATCAAAATAATTTATAAGGTTAAATAATATTTTGAATTGGTTTTAAATTAAAATTAGTTAAATTTTACATATATTAATCCAATTTAGGTCATTTAAATAATTTTAATATTCAATTTAGATATAAAAACTTAGTGAACATTTGGAAATTTTCACTTTAAAAACTTGTTTTCCCATCACATCTGTAGGATTAGATTTAAATTAAATTTATTCACTTATGCGAATTGAATTTAGAAAAATGGCTATAATTATTTGGAATAAATATAATATTTATTTTCTAATAAGTTCAACTTAATTTTTTACCATAATGATTAATAAATGTATTTAAAATGAATTATAGTGATTAAGGTAAGAACGATCTTACTTAATAATTAAACTTAGAATAAAAGTTTTGTAAATGACCCAACACTTTTTTAAAACCAATTTTTTGGTCATATTTCAACCCCCAACAATTTAGGATATATTTTTATGAGTTGTTGGGATACTATTAAATGAAAGTGACCTATATAATAAGTTAAGTAAGGAAAAATACAAAAAAATGAACCTTCCTTTCCTTTAACACTTATAAAGCTTTGTGATTAGGATAAAACATCATACTTTAGGCTATAAATATTATTTTTAAAGGTAAATGAGTTTTTTTATCATAATATTTTTTTTATTTTTTTATAGATAATACAATTACATTAAACTCTTGACAAATTCCAATGCATGGATCATTTTGTTAATAATTAAATATAATAAATGATGCTAATAACATTAAAAGTAAAGTAAATTTAATGAATTATTATGTTACATTAGTTTTTGTAGATGAATATATAATTTAAAAAAATTAAATTAATATGTTTTAATTTCAATATTGTTTTTTAAATTTTTAAATTAAGGTTAAATAAATAATGTCAAAATTGAAATTAATTTTATTTTACAATAAATGATACTTTATTAATTTATTTAAAATTACTAAAAATATGATATTCTTCCAAGTGATTTTTAAGAGATAAAAAATTTCAAATATGGCCCTTTAATGGTCCAATTTATCTTTCATAATGAACATATTAACCCCTAGATTGTAATAATTTTCAAGATGATTTGGGTTAAAGTAGTGTTTTTTCTCGCTATGTACGCTTCTATTGAATTCATTTCCAAAACATATGGGATTTTTATATTATAAATAAAATATAATATTTTATAATAATTTGGTATAAATTTTATAATAATTATTAATTTAATTTAGTCTTAATGGTTGAATTACATAGGTTATAAAACTAGTTACCTAAATGAAAACCCAAAATGAAACAAAATAAGGAAGTATAAATATTAAAGAAGAAATGATAAAAATGATTTTATTTTTGTGTGGTACAAGTTTTTATATACCATAATTTACCATTAATATATTATTTTTCCATTTTTTAGTCACCATATGTAAGGGATATCTCCAAATAGTGTTTACCTTTTGGTATCTACCAGAATGTCACTCCTCCTCCACTATAAAAAGGTATCCACTCTTCCACTTCCTGACACCTCTCAAGACACTTTATCTCATCAAAAACCTGACCAAATAAACTCCAAATATATATATTATCATCATATATGCCTTAATTTAGAAATTAATCTAAAAAATTAAGTCTTTGGGTATAAATCAAAAGGATTTACCCGAAGAACAGATAACGTTCTTCAACAAGCACTTTTCTTTTATTTCATTCCCCACCACTTAAATTATTATTATATCTTTTTTATGAAATTACCTCAATATTATAAATATAATTATATATTCTTATATTAAGGTTACAATATAAACCTACACACACTTCCATCAAATGGGATACACAATCATCATTCCTGTGTACGACGGACTACCGCCTCACAAACTGATTTCGTTTGTTCTTCCATTAACACCTTTAAAGGTTGGTAATAATGATGGATTTATAGTTTATATATTATATATATTATATTTATAATTTATTTATTCTTATTTAATTATTAAATATCACATATCATAATTCATTCCATTATGTGGTAATAAGATAACATCGTTTGTGGATGTGTAGACTACCGCCTCCTCAAAGCGATGTGATTCGTTTGCACTTTATATGGAATGTATTAAAGGTGGTTTTAATAAAAAATATTTGATTTATATGACATAAATATTATAATTTAATTATAATATACATATATATCATTGACTTTCCATTCTTTTAATATGATAAGATAATGGAAACCGTGTTCATGTGTTTGTATGGCTTACCATCTCCTTGGATGATGTACTTTATTTCCTATCTCTAAATTTTATGGATAAATATAAATACATTTATACTGAATATATGTGATATTTAAATATTGGTTTAAATTATGTATATTATGAAATCATGATCTAAGTAAATTTAATAAAAAGCAAAAATCAAAACAAACTCAAAAAATAAAGTAATTAACACCTAAACCGTCGAAAATAATAAAATATTTTTAAGGAATGAGTTATAATATGTTATAAAAGGATTATGTATGATATAATAAATATTAATGTGTTTATATTATGATTTAATAACATGATTAAAACCATTATACATTAGGTTAAAGAGTGTTCAACCATAAGGGATCATGAGATAAGGGATTTCTTGTCTCACTTTTATTTCTGTGAGACTTATTCCATATTCACCACTCATTTATTTTTTGGGATGTATATACTTCCCAATGAAATGTTATATAATTAAATTCAGTGTTTTAATGATATTAAAAGTTTAAATTTATGAGATTATTTCATAGATCCCATTATTCAAAAGTTACTCAAGTAGTAAGGGATTTTTATCTCACTTTTTACATATATGATATAAATGTCATATTCACCACTTTTTTTGTGTATATACTAACCATTTTTATATATTTTATCATTAATTATTTTATCTTTATGGTATTTAAATGTTTCATTTGATTATTATTAATTTTTGGGATTCTAATTTATATTTTACCACGGTTGTAATGGTATTTCTAGTCTCACTTTTATTTTTGTGAGACTTATGTCATATTCACCAATAATTTATTTTATGTGGTGTATATATTTTCTTATTAAATTTTACATCATGAATTTAATTTATTTAATGATATTAAAAGTTTCAATTTATGTTATTCTTTCATATATATCACGATTCAAAAGTTACTCAAGTAGTAAGTATTTCCTCTCAATTTACGTTCCATTGAGTATTATTTTTTATTATGAACCTATTAACTTTAATGTGATGTATATATTATCCCTTTTTCACTTAAAATCATGATTCAATCCTACTTCATGGTATTTTAAGTTTCACTTTGATTTTTCACATCCAAGGGATTTGAATTAAAGATTACCAAGTGATAAAAGTTATCTTTGTAATATAACATTCTTTTGTGATTGTTAACTTTATATTGAAAAAGCCACTTCCTTATAAAGATTTTATATTTGAAATTATATTTAGGTTAAATTTAAACTCTCTTGTGTGATGATTATAATTATATCCAAAATCATATATCATTTCTATATATGGTGTTTACTTTTAATGTTATTTAATTAACTGGGGAAATATTGATAAATTTGTATCCTTTAATCAATAACGATATTTAATAAGGCACATTTTTTATGAAATATATTGATTACTTTATATATGATGAATTTTGTAGAAAATCATTAAATGTGTTGATGACCGGTTAATTCAATCCCCTCTATACATCAGTAGTCTCATGGGATGAATTCAGTTGGTGAAAAAACTCTTCGTGTTTTTTTTCAAGAATTTTAAATCTTTCTTGAGGATAGATATTATAGTAAATATATTGAGGATAGATTCTTGTATTTCATATGGGTTTCTACCTATAGACTTAAACTATCTTCATGGTAGATATAGATAGCAACTATCTTGAGGATGGATCTTGATATTTCAGAGACCCAAAATTATACATTCCATCATTATTGTTATTCCATGTAATTATTTGATTAGTCATAATATCCATGGTCAAGTTTCAAGATCATGTAATTATTTATATGTCATTATTAGTTCATCTTTTTTTCTTTCCAAATTTATTCTTATTTATCCAGTTATTTAAATGGAATGTGTTTCCAGTTATTTACCTTCTCATATTGTATATACACTTCCTTCATAGTTTATTGATTATATGGCACATGTGTTCAGTTATTACTTTTCCATATTGATTATGATCTTTTATTAATTATTTAAATGATTGTACTTAACACTTACTGAGCATTTGAGTTAACCCTTATTTTTTCCTTTCCCCAAGTTATATAAAAGAAATCTTTGAATGAGTTTTCAAGGATGGAGTTTATTAGTTTTTATTATGTATTATATTTTATTTTATATTCCCAATGTAAAATGGTTATCATGTATGTATCTATCTTCCAAAAAAGCTAAACATTTTTATAATTTCTTGGACCCATATGCCACTCAACAGTTCCTCGATCTTGGTTAACTATATGGCCTTAGGCGCATCTCCCAAAACGCCAGATGTTACCAGCTAGAAGTGTGGGCCTTGGGTGTGTTTGTGAGGAGATTATTCCCTCTTATCAAAGTGTAACATAGTGTAATATCAATAACCATAAATAGAAAAAGAGAATTTAATAATCAAACATAAGATAAGTAAATAGGATAGGAATATATAAACTATTCTCGAAGGAAACTCATATAAAAAAGATGATGATACATGTCATGTTTCTAAAAAATAGTCAAAATAAGTACATGGAAGTAAAATACAATACATGTATCAAAATACTAGAAAGAACAAAAATCTCTATCTATAAATAGAATCATGAGCCTTAGCTCGATCCTATGATGCCCTTTTTATAAGCATGGTACAAAGCCAAGAAACAAACTTTGGGCACTTTCCCTGATCCCTACCTGCATCCAAATAGTCTTTCTAGGTACCCAATGGAAGCCTAAATAAGGTGTGAGATACAATCCCAGTTGGTAACCACTCAAATATCTATAACATTTCCAAGATTTGAAATATAACAAGCTAAAATAAGGTGAAAAGTATAACATGTGTAAAAATTACGAAAATTAAACATCCCATGGAATATATATTGCAAGTCAAGTGATGAGGTATAGCCATACTAAGCTCCGTTTAAACAAGTGTCAAGATCCTATAATAAGGAAGTAGTAAAAAAAGTAACTACCATGTCCTCATCATATAATCATAAATTCCATTCCAACCACAGTTGTTTCATATAACCGAGCATATCACATTTACCACGTTTGTGTCATGTAATCAAAATGTCAGACCCTATAAGGACATATCCAAGTTATAGTGGACCAAGGAATCCTCATCGAGTCCTTGGATCATATTAATGGAAAATAATTTAGGTTTGAACTGGGGTAAAAGGATCATTTCTACCAACCATGTCCACTGTGACCCCAAGAAAACTGGATATAAGGGGTAGCAATGCCTAAGGCATCCCACAGAATCAATACCCAAGGAGTAATCTCATCACTACCATGTTTAATACCCATGGGAGAAACATCCATGGAATCTAATGGAATCAAGATACAAGGTATACCGACCAAGGAATCCACTACCATTTTTGTTCAAAATCATTCAAGTTCTATGAGTATACATAATCATATAGAAATTCTCAATTAATTACATTCAATGAGTTTACACACTCATAAAACAAATCACTATAATAATTCAATCAAAATCATAAACTTACAAAAGATAAAATATACATATCCTCACAACCAATTTAATGCAATTAAATTATTAACAGACTTCCTCTAACTATGAAAGTACTAACTCACCCCATGAGTGGTTTAACAAAGGCATAGGAATAGGAAAATCGCAAGGCACACCCCATGGGTGGCCTTGGTTGGGGAAAAACCTTCAACTAAGCTCAAAGGAACTAAATAGAATCCCTAAAATGTTCCATTACTTTCAATTCAATTAATAAATTCATTTTCATGGTTGTGATGGAAATTATGAAATGTGGAACAAAGAAATATATCTCTATAAAGCACCAAACTATTCATTAAAATTATACACCATCTACCGTAGGTCCACAGTAGAGTGTTCATCCAGTATCAACTTCTGATTCGAATTGGATCATAATAAAAATGAAGAATAGATGAAGAACCTAAAAATTTGTAAAATAAAATTTCACCTAAATAAATCTGTTGATACAAATAATAATGAATAATGGAACAAAAAGAATTTATTACTCACCGATGTGGATCCAATGAGACTGATAGTTCTTCATTCTTATATTAGATGGATGGGAGGGATAAAAAGCTATGAATTTCTCAAGGATGATCTCTCAAAATCCCATGGTTTTCCACTGGAGGAAATGAGAAAAAATATATTTAGGTTATAATTTTAATTAAGGGAAAAAGTTTAATTTCCCAAAAAAAATTGGGTCGCACAGTTTGGTCACACGGTTGGACAAACCATGCACTATCGTTCACCCGTTGTTGTAAGGAGGGGCACCTCACATGATCACTACATACAGTTTGACTAACTATGTGAAAACCATGAAATTTGTCTCTTCTAAAAATTATAGGGGCCCTCCATGGGTGTGAACCTCCATCTGCATGGTTTTAATCAAACCATATAGCCTATATCTACCCTCTTTCCATCCATGAATGGTTAGTAGTAACTATAGGACCATCCTCTCATGGTTTCTACTAATCATGCAGAATGTACTTTTCTTCCAAAAATATGGGTTTTGGGATCCAAACAAGATCTAGAAACCCCTGATAAACCTATTACCCCAAAGGGTATTCACATTAGGTTCTAAACATTTATTTAAACTGAAAACAAAAAGACCCATAACTCATACGAAAATATGATATCTTACAATCTTCCCCCCTTAAATAAATTTGTCCCTAAATTTCTCTCTCAAGGTTGATCAATAATCATCCAAGAATAAATTTGGACACTGAGCACATATGTAGACCTCCCACTCCCAATTCTCATCCTATAAATGATCATGATTCCATAGCACTCATACTAGAGTAACTGGTCATCCTCGGAGAACCTTCGTGCTCCTATAAATGATATGAATCAGACGCTCCTCAAAGGATTCATCTACTTATAACTCAACCTTCTCAGGATAAAAATCTTGATATGGTTCTAAATGATAATAGTGTGGATGAGATAGGTGGAAGATTTTGTGCATGGCCCGGTACCTACGAGTTAATTTCAATTGATAGGATACCATCCCAACTCTCCAGAATCTCAAATGGCCCGATATATAGTGGTGAAAGATTACCCTTTCTCATGATCTATCTATGTCCCAACCTCGGTGAAACACATAAAAATACGTGATCCCTAACCTCAAACTATAGAGTTCATTTGCAGTGATTGGCATAATATTTATATCAACAATGTGTAGTATCCATATACTTCCTGATCAATTAGACCTGCTCATAAGTCTCTAACATGAGGTGTCGTCCTAGTAAAGCTACCTCACCTACCTCTAAACATCATAAGGGATATCTTCATGTTCTACCATACAAATCCTCATAAGGATCCATCTGTATCATATCCTGATAGAAATTATTGTAGGAGAACTTAACCAAGGGTATATGTCTCTACCAAGAGCCCCCAAAATCTAAGACACATGCTCGCAGAATGTTCTGAAGCACCTGTATCATATGCTCGGACTGACCATCAGTATGATTTTGGTATGTTGTACTCAGAAGAACCTTTTTACTCATTCCCTTTACAAACTCTTCTAGAAACAAGATGTAAACCATGCATCCCAATCTGAAAAGAAAGTGCATGGGACCCTCTGAATTCATACTATCTCATGGATATACAACCTCCCAAGATCATTGAAACTGAAGGTTGATAAGTAGAAATGTGGAACCTTCTTGAGCTTGTCAAAAACAACCCACAAAAAATCACTACCTTAAGGAAACGTTGGAAAATCGATCATGAAATCCATTGCAAAATCATCTTATTTCCACTCAGTAATAGGCAGCTACTATAAAATTATAGCTAGTCAATAATTTTTGACCAACAACTACTAACAGGTGGAACACCTTGTAATAAAACCAACTACCCCTCACTTCATACTTGGCTACCAATACTGACAGTGTAAGTCACGGTACATCTTGGTGTTATTGGGATGCACTGCCCAAACTGAATCATGAAACTCCCTCATCAGCTCCTTGTGTATTTCCACTAGAATCCAAACACAACCATGGATACGTAGAACCTCATATTTTCCTATTGTCTAACTAGTAGGTGGGTACTCACCCTCCACACTCTCATGTAGGACTAGTCCCTCTGAATCTGAAAGCTGCATCATCCTCACTCTATCCAGTAGGGTAGTGGTCATAATTAAGGATGAAATAAAGGTATATCCCTAACTATCTTGTACCTCCAAGTGCATCTCAGAGAAAAAATCCATAAGTTTACATTTTCTACTATCCTTTTGAACTTCTTGTATCTAATTCCTATTCCTTAGTGCATCGGCCACTTAATTGCCTTTACCAAGCATATAGGAAAGATTGATGTCAAATGACTTTAGGTGTTAAACCCACCTTTAAATCCTCGGATTCTGATCATGCTGTGTAAAGATATACTTGAGGATTAATTGGTCCATGTACACCACAAAGAATTCTCCCAGTAATTAATGTATCAAACAATGTAAACAATAAATAACTCTAGCTAGCTCAAGATTGTGTGTCAGGTAATTATTCTCATGTGGCCTAAAAAATCTAGATCTGTACGCCATAACATTGTACCTCTACATTAGAACAACTCCAATACAGATACTCTATTTATCACAATGCACAGTTTAGCTTCCTCCCTACTCTGGAAGAATATAGACCCATGCTAAATCCAATCTCCATTTCAAATCTTGAAAGTATATCTCATAGGAATATGTCCATGAAAACTTCACACCCTTCTTAGTCAATCCCTTCAACAGTGATGCTAAGTATAAGGATTCTTGTATGAAATTCTTGTAATATCTAGATATCCCCAAGAAACTCTATATGTAAAATTCATTCTTGGGATTATACCAGAAAACTATATCTCTCACATTCTCTGGGTCAACTGGTATTAATGTCTCTGAGATAATATAACTCAGTAAGTGAATTTTATCCATCTAGAAGTGGCACATTGTGAGAATAGCATATAACTGATGCTATATCAGTGTATCAAAAATGATCTCAAGATGTTTTTCATGTTCGTGTTGATTATGAGAATTCACCAAGATATCATCCATAAAAACCACCACAAATAAATCCAGATAAGGATGGAAAAATTGGTTCATAATTTCCATAAAAAATAATGGCATTTTTGTGATTCTGAATGGAATAATCAGATACTCATATAGACCATAACTACTAAAAAAATTTGTACAAGGTATGTCTGTAGGTCGAACATACACCTAGTGATATCTGAATATTAAATCAATTTTCATAAACACCTGAACTCCTCAAAGATGATCAAATAGGTCATATATCTGTGGAAAGGGATACCAATTCTTAATCGTAAATTGGTTCAATTTTTAGTAATCCACACACATCCAAAGGGTACCACACACATTTATTTTTCAAAAAGGACTAGAGAACCCCACAAATAAGTATAGAGTTGAATAAACCCCTTTTCTTCCAAATCCTTTAGCTACCTCTTGAGCTACAACAACTCCATCATAGCCAAACTGTAAGGAGGAATGGATACCATTATAGCTTCTCGAACTTTCTCAATGGATAAATAAACCTCTCTCTTATGAGGTAAACTAGAAAATTAATTTTGTAAAATTATCCTAAAAAAATCAACCATTGGAGGAAAGTCTTCTATATTTGATCCCTAATCATCTGAATATAAGATATAAATCTAGACTATCATCCCACCAAGACCCTGATACTCTGGTCAATCTCATCTCACCTATACATCTCATTTACCCTTTTGAGTATAAACTGTACCCTCGGGAGATGTGAAATTCACCATCCAAATATAGATATCAACATAGTCTTGATAGGTTACTAGACATTTCATTCCGAGTATGATGTCAAACCCTATCATCTTGAGGACATAAATACTCTAGAGGAAGTGAAACCCACCAACCTCAAGGGGTATCTCCCTATACTAGAATAAATTCTACATTTTTATCCCAACAATGTTTCAAGTGTGATAAAACCCTCATAAAACAGTATAACAAGCTCATGTATTTTCACTACAGGTGTGGATATAAAACTATTTGATGCACCTATATCAAAAAGAGCAGATACAAGGGTATAAAATACTAATAGTATACCTCTCTACATAGATGGTATGGCTCCCTACTCTTCAGGGGTAGGCTATACAGAATAGATATGGAATGCACTTTATCACTATGACACAACCTCACTACTTGAGGTAGGCATGCTCTATTGTCTCGGTACAATTGGTGCATGGATACTTTGGCCATGACCACCGCCACCTTAGACTGAATTACCATTACTACTCCAGATCCTTGCCTAATATAGTATTGTGAAACCTGATCCTAAATCTAGTGTTAGAGATGACCCCCAAACACTTACTGCTAGAGGGAAAGTCTTATAGAAACATTGCATGTGGCTTATCCTACTGCAATCTTGGAACTTGACTGGGTCACAATCACACTGATTCCTCATATGGAACCATCTTCTACACTAATGATAAAAAATTGTACTTCCATCACTCACAACTTTTCTGGTACTCATCTCATAGGAACCATCAAAATGGTGCTTCCAGCTTGAAGATGTTGAACTACAGGGTTGAGATACAACACTACTCTACTTTGTGCCCCTATCTTACCCTGGGTTCCACTCTATAATTATCACCTAATTTAAAAATTCATCAATAGAGAAAAATATTAACACATTGAATTATGTTTCAATAGAATGTCAGAGACCTTCCTCTAAGTGTATCACCCTCAATAACTCATCAGTAGGGTACGTCAGCACAAAATGCTACAACTCTGTGAAGTGTTCTCAGTACTTCATAACTGTCAGGGATCCTTCCTCCAAATTCATGAACTTTCTATACCACTCTAATTTCAGATTATCAGTGTAAAATTTATCATAGAACGTAGTTTTTAAATACCCCCAAACCATATATCATAGCTTGTAATCCTAGTTTAGAACATCCCATCAACTCTTCTATGATCCTTATAGAATATAAGTCATGAGCTTCACTCTCATATTAGGATGTGTCTCAAGATTCTTGAATATCAATAGAGTAGTCTCAATCCACATCTCAGAAACCTATGGACTGATATCCCTCGAAAAAGTGGGAGTATGTTGCTACTAAAACAAATGCATTAGCTTATCCATATACAAGGTAGACTTCGATTCTCTATTAAAAGTCTACATGAAGCGATAAAACCCATTCTGGGACTATGCCTCAGCACCTATGTTTGGAACATAAGCTGGTGCCTTAGTCAGCACTATATAAGGATCCACTAATAGCCCAAGACCCAACACCATTGAAGTATGGTCGGCGCAACCCTCCTAGTGTACAACTAGAGTTCATCGTGGTGGCATACCTCTAAAATTCCAAACACATGCCTTAGAAAATAATGATATAAAATATCATAGATCAAAATTGTAGGACAGTTCAAAACTTTCCTATAACTAGGTCATACCACACAACCTTCTCCTAAAGCTAGGAATGTATGAAAAGAAATAGTCACCATGTCACTAGAGACACTTCCTCTTTCCCACCCAAAATTTGGATCTTGTTTGAGTTCTCTATTTAAAATTTTAATTTCTATTTATGTTTATATTTAGTTCACATTTCATTTTAAATGGTTGAATCAATTATTGTGTCACTTTCTAATCAAAAATGGCCCATAATCATCAGGAACTGGAATATAGAATCCACTTAATCTACACCATAACATATTCCAATCCATGCGACTCACAATCCATGACTCAATGTTCAATAATTCGCTTCTTATTGTGTTTTTATAGCCTAATCAGGAAAATACTTCTTAGATTATGACTATAACTCTGAGTTCCAACCATGTTTCTCAGTTCATTGAACATAATTATACTACAACAGCAGGTATATCTATCACATCACCTATCGCAACATCATGAAAACAAGAAATTCATCGTATATGGTATGGAATAATGCATGGAATGTGATTTTTAAAAAGTTCCTAAAATGATGCATGAGATGGAATGCCATAATCTCATCAGGTTGAAAAAAAATAAAAACCACAATAATATCAATAATAGCATCACATTTTATGCACATTAGCCAATAGTGGAATCAAAGAAACTGTAATATTCAAAATCCATAAAACATAAATTTCTATTCAAGGAAATTTTTCTATTTAATATACATGGGTTAGATACTTCCAGTAATAGCTCATTACTGAATTCCAATACCTTCCAAATCCCATTTATATTTTCACAAAATAGTAAATTAGAAAATATAATGCTCTGATGCCACTTTTTAATGTCCCAGACCCAGATTCCACTCAGTAATTCCCCAATCCATATTGGTTACATGGTCTCAAGTGCATCTCCCCGAATTCCAGAGGATACAAACTAGTAGCAAGGTCCTTGGGTGTGTTTTTGGGGAGAATTTTCCCACTTATCAAAGTGTAATATATCATAATATCAATAAAAATAAATAGAATAGGAAAATGTAATAATTATATAGAAGATAATTAAAAAGTACAAGAATATATAAACTATTCAAAAAGGAATATCATATAAAAAAGATGATGATACATGTCATGTTTCTAAAAAACATCCAAAATAGTTACACGGTAGTAAAATAAAATAAATGTATCAAAATACCAAAAATAACAAAAATTTATATCTCTAAATAGCATCGTGAGCCTCATCTTGGTCTTGTGCTCCCCTACTCCTAAACATGGTCTAAATTCAAGCCTCAAATTATTGGAACTTTCCATGATCTGTACCTATATCCAAATAGTCTTTCTAGGTACTCAAAACTGGCTGAATAGAGTGTGAGATGCAATCCTAGAAGGTATCCATCCAAATATCTATAACATATCCTGGTTATGAAATATAACAAGCTAAAGAAAATTGAAAATTATAACACATGTTATAAGTAATAAAAGTAAAGTGTCCATGGAATATATACTGCAAGTCAAGTGATAATGTATATCAATACTAGGCTCCCTGAAAACAAGTTTCAAGATCCTATAACAAGGAATTAGTAAAATAAGTAGCAACCATAGACTCACCATACATCTAGACATATCATGTCAACCATAGTCTTTCTGTATAATTTGTGTATCAAAATATTACTTCCTTTCTATATAATCCAAAGTTTCATATCAACCACAAACACGTCGTACAACCAAGCATATAACATTTACCATGGTTGTGTCATGTAATAAAGATTTTCGACCCCACAAGGTTTAATCCAAGGTATAGTGGACCAAGGCATCCACGTCGAGTCCTAGGAGCATCTCGATAGAAACTCGGTTAGGCTTTAATTGGGGTCTAAGCAGCATGTCTACTGACCATTTCCACTACAAGACAAAAAAACCAATCCAATGGGTAGAAGGGCCTAAGGCATACCACAAAATCAATACCCAAGGATTAATCTCATCTAAGGTATCCTCTACTACGTTCAAGACCCATGGGATAAACTTTCAGGGAATCTAATATAATCAAGATCCACGGTATACCAAACAAGGTATCCACTACCATTTTAATTCACAAGCATTCAATTTCCATGAGTATACCTACTCATAGAAATTCACATTCAATTACATTTAACGAGTTTTCCCACTCATTCAAAAAATCCATATAATCATTCAATCGAAAGAATTTCCATAAAAAGAAGGCAATATCCATCTCATCGCAACCAATTCAGTTCAATTCAATTATTATCAAAATTTCTCTAACTAGGCAAGCACCAACTCACCCCATGGGTGGTTTAACAAAGTCATAGTCAAATAAAACTCACAAATCACACCACATGAGGGCCTTGGTTGGGGAAAAAACTCCAAATAACCTCAAATAAACTAAAGGTAATCCCTAACATGTTTCATTAAATTTAATTCAATTAATCAATTCATTTTTGGGGTCGTACCAGACATTCTGGAGGTCATCAAAATGAAAACTAGATCTATAAACATTTGGGAAAAGTACATACCACCTACCATAGGTCTGTAGTAGAGTGATCATCCAGTATCATCTTATGATTCATCTCATATGAAAGAAAATAATGGAAGAAGAACCTATAAATAGAAAAAATCAACTTGAACCTAAATAACTCATTTGATACCAAGAAGAATGAAGAATGGCACAAAAGTAATTTATTACTCACCTATGTGAATCCAACAAGATCAACAGTGCTTGATACCAAGATCAAACGAAGGAGAGGGATCAAAATCTAATAATTTTATCAAGGAGAATCTATCAAAATCCCACAGTTGTCTACAAGATGAAATGAGATAAAATGTATTTATGGTATAACATTAATTAAGGGAAAAATAGAAATTTCTCAAAATTTATTTTTCCACATGGTTTGGCCACACATTTGTCCAAACTATGCACTAATTGTACACCCATTGTTGTAAGGAGGGGCACCTTGCATGGTCATTGTGCATGGTTTGACTAACAGTGAAAAAACATGCAATTTGGCTATACTAAAAATTTCAGGTGCCCCACACGAGCATGTTTCTCCATCCACATGGTTTCATCTAACCATGTAGCCCGTATCTCCCCTCTATATAGCCTCATACGGTTAGTAGTAACCACTTAACCTACCCCACATGGTTTCTATTAACCACGTAGCTTGTCCTTTCCTTCTAAAAATATTTTTTCCAATATCTGAATAGGCCTCGGAAACCCCTGATACACCTTTCACCCCAAAGGGTATTCACATTAGGCCATAAAAAGACATTTAAATTAAAAACAAAAATATCTATACCACGTATAAAAACCTGATATCTTATATTTTCAGCCCTTTTGGATTTGATTCCTTGTAATCATATCAATGTAATAAAGTAAGGCACCTAATCCATGATTCTAGGGTTAGGGTTAATAAAGTACTATTTATGATACAAAAAATTTAAAAGGATCCAATCTATAACCAAGATATCCTATAGTAATGATAATACTAAAAGGGGATCCAAGGTAATAACCAAGTCATCCTTGACCTCAGGGGTCGAGCCAAATTAGTAATAACATAAAGTCTAGATATAAGGGTTCGGAACGTAATCTAAGGGGAATGGCCCAATGCATCCCACTATAATAGATTCTTACCAAGTCCAAGGATCTCCTCCAAAGTAATCATGAGCTAAGAATGACTGGGTCCAATGGGGTGAATCCATGGAACCACATTTTCGAAGTCATCAGGCTGGATCCAAGGAGTGTATCTAAGGCATCCAAATATTCTAAAGATAGTGAAGGGATCCTATAACGTCATAATTGGAATATAATATTAGAAAAGGACCATATTATAAGGTGGGTATCTCCCTAGAAAAATGGTTCCTTAAATCAAGATGATGTTCTTTGAGTTCTCAAGGCATTCCCTCTGGTATCCAAGGCTGGCTCAAGTCTGACCAGTCCTATAAAGATAGAACTATGTAATGATTAATGGAATTGGTGTGTAAATTGATTATTTTTTCCTTGAAATTAATGAAAAATATAGGTTATTCTTGAAGCATAATTATTATTGATTCCCAATGATGGATACATATTGATTATAAGTATCTTATTGTTTTTGAATTTATTCATAATGAATTGAATAATTCAAGATAGTAATTAAATAGTTGTTTTCTAAAGATAATTGATTGTGGTTGAGTGATCCCATTCTTGTTTGATAAATTATTGAATACCTTAGTGTTAAAGAAAAAGTTTCCCTATGAGTGTGTCATGTTGAAAATACTTTTTGTTTCTATGTATGTACACTTTAAGAGGATAGATCCTTTATGTGATTTGTTATGAACCTGGTATGGTTGGGATGTTTGATGAACAATGGATTGGTTTTCCTTGGGTTCTAGTAGTGTCTTTATGTTGGTGATATGAGGATGGAATCTGTTATGTGAAATGGTGTTGGGGATAACACTTGGGAAGTGGGAATGGGTTGAGAGTTGTTATTTCCCATTGGTTATTTCTTGGATATTTCTTTTAAATTGATAGTTTGTTGGATATTGTTTTTTATGTTTTAAAATTTCTTGACATAGTTTGGTTGTATGCATGGAAAGTGCATCCTTTATTATGGTAGCTTGGGATGAGTCCTCGAATATCTAGAAATTATAGAATGGTAAATTGATTAATAAATAAACCCATGGGATGGGGTGTTTTTATTGTAAATAATGATATGATTTATATATTAAATGATAAACCATAGGATGGTTATAATTGAATGATATGAGGAGAATGAGATGAAATATGGGAATAGTAATAAGAATTATAAAAGAAAGTTTTATTGAAATTAATTTAATTAAATAAACCATAATTTGTAATAGAGGTTTAATAAATGATTAGTAATTTTCTAAATTACTATGTGAAGATTATTAAAGATGTTAATATGGATGATTGTGTTCAATATAGTTCCTAGACCTTACAGTGGAAGCTGGGTGTCATGTGATACTATAGATACAGATAGATTCTAAGGATAGGTAGTTTACCCTAATATGGTTGTTCATGACACTATCTTTATATTTTATGATTTCATACACTTCACCACCTAAGTCGATAGGGTATGGTACACCCAAATGTTTTGGGGGTTCTTTCCTCAACATCTAGGTTGGTGAGGGAATGGATAATTAACTTCTCCCTCTCCATCACTCTCCCTTCAGTTGTAGTATATTATGTGGCCATACCCAAACCATGATGGATTAAGGTATAGGGTACAGACTCATACGGGTAGTGATGGATCTTAATATTATTATGCATTCATGTATAATCTGTAATTATTTAAGGTTATGGTACATACATTTATCAGGTTATGGTGAATAAGGTTCCCCATAAGTGTACTTCCATGGGATGTAGAACCTTAAGGTATAATGCATGATACATGGGCTGTAGTGGATTCATAAATTATAATTTGTTATGAATGTGGGGATGATGATAAGGTTGTGATGAGATACATGATATATAGGATGATATGATGATATGTTTATTATATAGTTTCCCAAGTTAAGGAATGTCGATTTATAGGGGGATGATCACAGGACGTAATCTTTAGGGGCATGAGAGCGACACACCAATTTTAAAGTGGAAGGGCATACATTTCATATATATATATATATATATATATATATATGTGTGTGTGTGTGTGTGTTTCAATATGGATTACATAATTCTATGTGTTACTTGGTGAGGGATTTATGGTGAGTTTGTGATATAGTTTTACCTATTTAGGTGATGAGTTAGTTTCTTTTTTTATTAATTGGGTTTTAGTATGCTTCTTTCACATTTTTCATGAGAGTTTCTAGGGAGGATCCTACTAAGTATACTTTTATGATCACCTAATATATATAAACTATTTTTAAAATTTGTAGGATCAGGTTGGTGATCATGTAGGGTGTGACTAGAACGGAGTAGTCATTTAGGAGTTATCGGTGCCCATGACTTTATCCTAGGATTTCTTTTGGTACTTTTCAATTATTTTTCTCATGTATGAAATTGAATTCATATATTGGTATTGTTTATTAATTTATGCATGGTGATGATTGTTGGATATCATCTTATCCTTGATTTATTAAACTTTCATAAAGTGGGTAATTCATTCCATTTGTATGGATTATATACCCTCAATTCCAATTTTCAACTTATGGCTTATTAGAGGTGGTATTTAGGTTTTAGCATCTCTCTCTTCACTGTCATCCTAGGAGGGGTTCCTCTGGGGGTCATGATATATTTGATGAAAAGAATAGGGATTCAGAAACTAAAGTATTAGAATCATGCATACATGTAAAGGGAATACATTAGATAATATGGTGAGAATTTAAAAACCAATTAAAAATACTTCGTGTTATATTGCTTCCAAATATTCACATGTCAAGACCTTGATCATTCTACCAGGTTGGTTTTTCCAAAGCAGGGTGTCCATGTTATCTTTTATAGGGTATAGTGGGAATGGTTAACCCAACTATTTAGGTAACTGAATCACACTGTGAGATTTAGGTTACAGTTAGTTGGAAAAACCTATGAGATAAGATAGTAGATGAATAATATTGAGTGAATCCATTTGATGGATTATTAAAAAGAGTTATTTTTTCAACTATATGAGATTCATATGTCGTATGATTGGCATAGTGGTCTACTAATAGAGCTAACTGGTGAGATAAATTCCAAAGTGAACTCATTACATAGTGAAATATAGATCTTGGACTACTAATAAACATGATGTATTTTTAAAATAGATCATTATTTTAGTAAAACCAAATTTATTAAAATATCTTATTAAATGAATGAAAAACTTGATAGGCATATAATAAAATATTTTATTGTAGATAAAATGGAATTATCATTGTCAAAATATATCATTGAGATCAATTCATGAGAAATAGAATCTTGATGGAAGCATATTTCTAGACCGGTACAAAAACATAAGAATTTTTATTAAGAAATAAGCTTCTATGTGTTATAATGGTACCTTCTTGAGTAACCAAATGTAAAATTTTTTCAATAAGTGGTTTTAAATGTTTATGAGAAGCATATATGAATTCACATAAGGTTTAAATGGAATTATTTAAATGTAAGATTTATGAAGAAACCTTAGTCTCCACTCATATGATCAATATGATTGTGTATGTCAATGACTTGGAGAGGATGGAGTTTCAATTATGGTTTTATATTACTATAGAATTCATTCTATAATTATAATTGAAAATATTCAAAAAAAATATGAATGATTTTAATAAAAGTTTTCCATGTTTTCTCAAAGTATTGTGGATAGCCAAACTGGACATGATGTGTCTAAGTTCTGGTGTTGTGTTGATAGTATAAATGGGTAAAAGTTCAAACCATAAGAATAAAAGTCCATTTCAAGGTTCAACAGTTAATCTTCCACTATAAAAATTTTGAATTTTTACAATGGGTTATTTGTGATAAACTTTAGTCCATAAAAAAGAAGTGCTTTTACAACACCTTTTTTGTGATGAAAATTAATTTCATCGCAAGTAATTTCAATTGATATAACTTATTGTGATGGACATGTATTCCTCTGCAAATAGTTTTGGTATGAATGTGAACTATCACACGAGTAAGACTCATTTACAATGGAATAAATGTTTATCATAATAGTTATTACTTTAAACGGATTCAGGAATCCATCAAAATTACTTATGATGATGGATATTTATCTTCCCACCACAAATAGTTTCACACAACACTCATTTGTGAGGACAAATAAATTTTCATCGCAATAGGTATTACTTGTGATGCATTCATGAATCCATCACAACTACTTTTTAAATAAATATATAAAATTTTGAAGTGAATTATTTATAGTGGATACGTAAAACATTGAAAATTTTTGTCATAATTAATGGAATCTATCACAATTGACCATCAAAAATAAGTATTAGCGATGGACATTATTTTATTGAAAATGTCTATCCTAAAAAAAACTCATTATAAATATCTACACACCCTAGATGTTTGCTTTCACGGGACTCAATTTTCCTCCCAGTTTCTTTTTGATTCTCTCAAGTAAAACTCTAGGAGATCCAAATATACCAATAAAAATTCAATTTTAGTCATTTATAACTCAACCGAGAGGTATTTTTCTAAACTTTATTTATTTTTAGTTGTGTTACCAATATATAATTTATTAGTTCTTTTTATTTAATTATTTTAATTTCAATTATTTCATTTTTTAGATTCTTTTAATTTAAAAATCATTTAGTGTCACTTCAATTTAATATAAAAATAAATATAAATTACTATAATTAATAAAAGATAATTAATAGATATTAAATTGTATTTTAAATTTGTAAAACTTGGTAAAATATATTAAATTAAAAAAAATTAACAAGAAAATGAAAAACTAATCTAACATCAAAAACTATTAAATTATTCTAAATATATTAGAAAGAAAACTTTTTAAAAACTAATAAAATATTAGAAATAGTACTTATAAGAGATTTAATAAAATAAAATAAACTAAATAAAAAGTAATAATATTTTCATAAATGTGAAAAATAAAAAATAAAAAAAAGTGTACTATAAATTAGTTATACTTATTAAGATTTATTAATTTAAACAAAAAATTAAAATAAGTAATAAAAAATAAAAAAAATATTATGAAATATTTTATTAATTATTAGAAATATATTAGTAAAAAAAATAATGAAATGTTAGAAAAAATATTACTTCAATTTATTTAAATATAAGTTATAAATTTAAAAAAACTAATAAAATATTAAAACAAAATACTAACAATGAAATAAAATAATAAATTTAATTAAATTGTTGAATGAATAATTAAAATGTACTTGAATTTTAATAAAAAATAATTAATATAAGTAAAATTAAGAAATTCAATATATAATAATGACCAATAAAATATTATTAAATTATTATTATTTAAATAATAATATTATACCAAATTTTTTAAAAAACTAATACTAGGGGAAATAATTTAAAAAGTGTTAATATTTTAATAAAAAATGTAATTAAAAAATAATAAACTATATTATAAATTAGTAAAACTTATCAAATAAAATTATTATAATAAGAAATAAAAAAAATATTATAAAAAAAATTAATAAAATTATGAGAAATATTTTTTTAGAAAACCTATTAAAATATTTAAAAAAAATATTATTTGATTAAATTTTAATTTAACTTATAAATTCATAAAAAATAATAAAATATTACTAAAACTATTTAAGTATTATTAATTTATGTAATATTTTTAAATTTATATAAATTAATTAAAAAAATAAAAAAATAAAAACAAAAAAATGGTTAATATTTTTAATTTTAAAACTAATTTTATAAAAATATATAAAATAATAAAAACTAATAAAATAATTATTTGAAAAATAATTAACCATTTTTATTTTATATAATATTAGAAATAGAATATTAAAAATTAATTAACTATTATTAGAACTATTTTAGTATTAGTATTTTATAAAATATTTTTATTTTTATAATGAATAATAAAAATTAAAAATTAAAAACAAAAAAAACAAATTAAATTAAGAAAATAAAAAAACTAATAATATATTAAAAAATTAATTAGATATTAGAAAAAAATGTTATAAACAAAAAAAATATTAAAATGGGTAACAAATTAATACAATTTAAAAAAAATTAACTATTTGAAATTATATTAATGTAATTAAATTTTAATTTAATAATTCTTATAAAATAATAAGTATTTACTGAATTTAATTAATTGTTAAAATAATTAAATTTTTTTTTATTAAAAGTAAATTGTGTAGTACCTTTATATAGTTAATTTAATATAAGATAGAATAACATTTCATATAGTAAAATAATTACTATTATTTTTTTAGGAATCTATGGACCTGGAAAATATAAAGGGGTATTTATTATGCGATCATGATGGGATAAATCATTGTAGAAATCCACACATTCCTTTTATAATTTATATCTACATTGAGGGTGTAGAAACATTTATTTTATTTTCATTCTCAAATTCAGAATTATTTTCTGAAGGGAAAATTAAATGTCTACATAAGAAATGTGATCTCAGGAGATTTGATACTTTTGATAATGTTAAGTTTTATCAATTGATTTTTGGTTTTCAAAAAGATTATGTTTTTATACATCAATATGATGAAATTAATTTATAAGAAAATAAAATGAAATTGATTCCATATAAATCGTCATTTTAAAATTTCGTATGTGAGGTTATTAGTTTGTCCTTTTAGGAATCAAAGACTCGAAATGATAATTATAATTCTAAGTTGGAATCATCTCAATTTCATTATTTGTTCAAATCTTATAGGGATGCCTTATATCTAGGATGAAAAATAAGAAAATTAGAAATTGTTACAAATTTTATGGTTTTTAAATTAGATTTTCCAATGTGAAATAGTGGTGACCAAATATATTCTTTTGTTAACTCTTTGTTCTCTAAAGGAAATAAACTACCTGTAAATTTCTTTGAAATAAAGAAGTTGGTATATAATCTAGGTCTTAGTTATTAGAAGATCCATACATGTTCAATTGATTACATATTATATTATGGGGAATATGAGTCATTAGATAATTTTCCAACATGTATACTATAGATGTACAAAGTGTTGTAACAATAAAAGTCCATATTTTTTCATATTAAACAGTTGAGGTATTTTCAAATTATACTAATATTAAATCATCCATTTATGTTCCACAATATAGATTCATTGATGACATGGAATAGTTCCAATATTTTTAAAAATATAAGCTTAAATCATCCTTGTGATAGTGATTCATGGAAACAATTTGATTAGGTGCATTCATATTTTTCTTTGGAAACTTATAATGTATGGTTGTATTGTTTTACTGATGGTTTCTATCCATTTTTTTCTTACCAAATCAATATTATTATTGGCCTATTTTCATAACTTCATACAACTTACATCCTTGGATGTTTGTAATGAACCAGTCAAAACTAACCTAACACGTCAGTTGGAATGGTCTTCTTGTAACGACCCAAACTTTCATTAATGAAAATTCTTAGTGATCTAATTAAATGTATTATTATTGTTATATAAAATGTGAACTTAATTTTTTTTATGTTTCAAGAGTTTAAAATACCATTAGGAATTTTGATCATTGCTAATATAGACATTGAACAGTGATCACATGATTAGTATAAATATAGGGCTTTAACAAATCCAATTTACTTAGACAAAGGAAGAGATGGCCTCATTCAGTAGACTTGCCCCATACGAATCCCATTTTTCGGAGCTTGTAAAGGAGGTGGTATCATTGGGCACCGCTCTTGACAAAGCCCAAGCCAAGTTTGAACATGTTAAGCTTGAGCGGAACTGACTATGGGAGAAGTGGAAGTTAATAGAGATTACCACCTGAGCGATGTTATCTGAGCCACCTCAAGAGTCAGTCATCATCACACACCTTACCCTTCGGTCTTATACAAGTGTTATAAGGGGTTATGTAACAATACCCTAGCACTATGACTATGTACATTATTTTTGTATAAAGAATGTTCATTCATTTTATTATTGTTACTTTATAAATAGTTTTTAAATCACAAATAGTATGTTTAGTTAATATTCAACTAAGAAATATATTTTTATGAATTAATGTATTTTTAAATTATATAATTTTTTAATAAAATATTATTATAATTAAATTAATTTTTATTAAATATAAATGATCATATAATTTTATGAATGCAATTGTACTTTTTATTAAGGTTTGAAAGCCGTTTTTTGACAAAACCCATAATTTTTTTATAAATATAGGTTTTTAAACTAAAAGTAAAAATTAACATATTTAGAAATTTATTAAGATAAAATGAATATTATTTTTGGAATCAGAATATCAAAATTATCCAATGGTGAATTTTTCATAATTTTCTAAGATAGTCGAATTTTTGGGTAAAAAATTAAATACCATTTAAATATATAATGTGTTTTATGACTTCATAATGACCCAATAGTGATGTAATAAAATAATATAAACATTATTTTCGGCCAATATATGTTTTATAATTAAAATAATGTAATTTTATATTTTTTTGATTTATTTGACAAAGCTTTAGTGGACCCTCCAAGACTTATAAAACATTTTGTATTTTTAAATTGTTTTCCTTGAGAGTGTGACTCACCTCCACATAAGAAACCCTATTATTTTAATAATTTAGGCTATTGGACTTATAAAATATTTCTTTACACTCACCTTTGGAAAAAACCATGGGAAAAAATGGGATTGTTTGTGTTTTTGATTAGTTTAATGTGAGGTGTCCCAAACCTAAATAATAAAGAATTCCTTCTCCTTTCCTATATAAACCAACCCAATCTCCCACTTCCTCTTCACTCAAATACTTTAGAGTTCAACAAAACCATTCCCTCATCTCTCTATAATCCTTCCAAGGTGCCCCAATATCCCAATAAGCCTCTCCCAATCCTCTCCTAAGCCTTTGGGATCACACTTCCAAGTAAGGGACTTCCTCTTTTCTCATTTGTGTCTCAATTTCATTATGTTGTTATGCCGTTTTTTCAATTATAAATGTTGGGGTATTATTTCTAACATCCCCCATATAGTCCAATCTATGTTTTGATGATTAGATACTCCTTTTTCTCACATTAAATTCCCCTCATGTACACCTGTTACCATGCCGAAATTCCGTAAGAAAACTCTCTCTCCTCATTTGCATTCAAGCAATTATTTTGTATTGTGAATATAAATTCCATTAATTATATTGGGACATGTATATATATGAACCATTTAATTTACATTTCATTTACATATGATGAGACACCCATTTCTCTCTCATCAACCATTTTTATGAATTCCTATGTCACGCTGTTATGCTGCCGAAATTGCACTGTGATTTTCCAAGCCAATGTCATTGTGTAATGAATACCATGCTCATTTCCCTATCAAGGGTATTCACCTTTATGCGCATTTACTTATTGATTATAGTTTTTCATGTATGAATTCCACATTTCCTTTATCGTGGAATAAATGATGAGGTTTAATGAATCCATGTTATATGATCCATGTGGCACATTTTTTCACGAAATGAAATGTTTAAGAACGGTACACCCTAATAGCGCTCCAATGCATTGGGTAAAGATTAGTATCATTATGCGTAAAGTGAAATGAGGGTTTACTCATGCTAATTCAAGTTAAATTAGGATTTATACATTCTTCATGTGCAATGATCCTTGGCATATGCTAAAATCATGTTAAATGTTATTGTCGCATTTTCATGTTATGGTTATCATGATTTATCATGCCTTTATGTTAATTTTTCTCTTATGCTCCATTGATATGCCTATTGTCTAACATGTATTGTATTCTTCATGTTATTCCATGTTTATTCCCTTACTGGTCTTTATAGCTCACCCTTTTTTCAGGCATGTCCTCATGTTATCCTATGCAATGCTAAGTATGAGGTAATGTAGTGGTTACGTAAAGGAAGTTTTCAATAAAGATGTTTGATTTAATGTTATAAGTTGTTATGTAAATATCCTAAGCCCCAAAGACACTATACCTATCAATTTTCTATGTTTTATCAAGTGAATTTTATGTAATAAATCATGTTTAAGTGTGTAATAAAGATAAGGGTTGTCATAGTTGGTATCAGAGGATAGGTTTAGTTATTTTTGGGATTAAGATTAGAAAACCCTAGTGAAGACTTAGAGATAAGAATAAGTATAATAAAAACATACCTAAGTATTGGTAAGTATTTATTAAGTGGTTTATCAATAAAATACATCCCTATCTGGATACGACCAGGTAGAGGCAGCTCTAGCACGGATGTATCCTAGGGGTAAAACCTGAAAACACCACTTTGAGCTACACTCGAATGAGAACTGGTGCATGAAAATGGGAATTGCTGTACTCTTGGTTAAGACACACCCAGAGGATATGCTTTAGTAAATTCACAAGCTTAGTATGAACCATTATTAAGGGAAAAAATCCCCTAAGAATATATGTTGTAATGTAGATCATGGATAACATAGACTGAAGCCTATATATTCATAAGTTAAGGAAATAAAAGTAATGTATATGTCATCTGTTATGTCTTTGGATTACCCTTTATGTGTTACCCCTATCTTTCATTTTATTCCATCCAATGGCCGGTAATATGAGAACTCGAGCTAACTACCAATGTGAAGATCAATGTGATGATTGTTCTAATGAGATTCCCAATACGATTGGAGCAGGAATCATGAACTTTGTCATGCTTCTCTCTTGGTTAACTCAAGAGTTGAATAGAAACATGGGTTAAGAGGAAAGTTCAACCCCCCTAAGAAAGAAAAAGTCTCTATAGAGAGCTTCATGAGACAAAGGCCTCCTAATTTTAATGGATCATCTGATCCCTCAATCGCTGAATAATGGATCAACTCCATTGAAAAGATCTTCTTCATCCTTCAATGTTCCGAACAAGAGAAGGTTCTCCTGGATACTTATTGTATGGAGGGTGAAGCTGATCAATGGTGGATGTTGATCAAAAATACGAAGCCTGAGGAGGATATTGAGGCATTAGAATGGAATTATTTCCGGAATATGTTTTTTGATAAATATTTTTTGCGCACCCTCCGACTTAAGATAGAAAGGGACTTCCTTGACCTCAAGAAAAAAGATAAAGAATCTGTTGGAGGATATGAGGAAAACTTCACAAGGCTTGCACAATATGCCTCCGGCTTTGTTGTTACCCCCGAATGTAAGGTTGACCGCTTCTTTGGTGGGATGAAACCTAGCCAACAAAAAGCACTAGTGATCCGTGACTTCGACAGCTATGAAGAAATTGTCCGATGTGCCCTCAAGGTTGAAATAGAGATCGAAGAATCTCAGGGGTATCATGGGGATAAGAAGCGTAAGGTGGAATTCAACACTGGTGTTCCAATGGATAAATCCAACGATGATAAGAGGATCCAGAACCCCACTTTCCAAAGGTGAGGAAAGAATCACCCCATAAATTTCTTAAAGGGGACGAGGAAATGCTTTAGGTGTGGAAGAGAAGGTCAACTAGCTATTAACTGTCGGAAAGAAAAACATATGGTTGCGACAGAGGAGAAGAATTCTCGACTCAACCCTCAATGAATTGTTCATTGCTTTAACTAAAAAGAACTGGGGCACTTTGCAGATCTGTTCCCTAAGCCAAGGGTTTTAGGAGGCAACCCACAACCACCACGGTAGCATGGGAGAGATTTTTCCATCACTACCACCGAAGTGAACCCTGAAAATGAAGTGGTGACAGGTACGTTATTTATTCATTCAATAATAGTGAACATACTTTTTATTGTGGTTCTACACATTCTTTTATATCCCGAAAGTTTAGTAGAACAATCCCAACACCACCACAATTCATGGAATTAAAGACGTCGGTGAGTATGGAAAATGGGAAAATCATTGCATCCCATGAATATAAATCCTTCCCTGTCATAATTTATAGAATGAACTTCCCTAAGAACCTTATCATATTCCCTCTGGTGAAATTTGATGCATTTCTCGGCATGAATTGGATTTCCTTATATAGAGCCAACATAAATTTCCATGAGAGGGAAATCACTCTCCATATGGAGAATCGACCCCCGATTCTATACAAGTGCAATGAGAAAGATGAATCTTATTTCAATCCATAATCTCAAGTGTGGATAATAATAACCTATGAGCACATGTATCTGGCTAAGATGATTGATTCTAAGGAGGAAACCATCCTTGAAGACATGCCTATTGTGAAGGAATTCGTTGAAGTGTTTCCAGAGTAATTTCTTGGTCTTCCTCCCAGAAGAGATGTTGACTTCTCAATTTATGTTATACCTGGGGAGTTTTCAATAACAAAGAATCCATATAGAATGGCTGTTGTGAAGCTTGAGGATATGAAGAAACAACTACAGAAAAATCTAGATAAAGGGTTTATAAGCCTAAGTGCTTAACCATGGGGTGCACCAGTCATCTTCGTCAAGAAGAGGGATGGATCAATGTGTCTTTTCATCGATTATCGTGAGCTTAAAAAAATAAAAATAAAGAACAAGTATCCTATCCCATGAATTGATGACTTGTTCGATCAGCTTTTTGGAGCATAATACTTCTCCAAGGTGGATTTACGGTCAGGATATTATCAAGTAAGGGTGAATAATGAAGATATCCCCAAGAATGCTTTTCGTACAAGATACGGGCACTAAGAATTCATAGTAATGCCTTTTAGACTCACTAATTCTCCATAAATCTTCATAGAATTGATGAATAGAGTATTTAGATATTACCTCGACAAACTTGTGGTATTCTTTATAGATGATATTCTAATATACTTCAAAACCAATGAGGATCATGATGAGAATCTAAGAACTGTAATAGAGACCTTGCAGAAGGAGAAACTATATGAAAAGTACAGAAAGTGTGAGTTCTGGTTGAAGGAGGTCTCATTATTTGTCCATATCATCACAAGTAATGGGATATCTATTGATTCCTCCAAGACAGCTGCAATAAAGGGATGGACGAGACCAACATCGGTAACAAATATCTGTAGCTTTTTGGGGTTAGCTGGATATTATCAACGATTTGTGAGAAATTTCCCATGATTTTCCAAACCTCTTACCAAGCTGACTCGGAAGGGAGTATAGTTTTCTTGGAGTGATGAATGTAAATAAAGCTTCACAGAGTTGAAAAAGAGGCTTATTATTGCGCTCGTTCTCACTTTACCCACAAGTGGATAACGTTTTATGGTATTTAGTAATGCTTCGAAAAAGGCCCTGGGATGTGTGTTGATGCAAAATGAAAAATTCATTGCCTATTCTTCAAGTCAATTGAAAGTTCATGAGCAGAATTATCCAACACATGATCCGGAGTTGGCTATGGAGATCTTTTCTTTAAAAATTTGGAGGCATGATCTCTTTGTGGAGAAGTGTGAAATATATACGGACCACAAAATCCTCAAGTATATATTCAAATAGAAAAAGTTGAACAGGTGCCAATGAAGATGGTTAGAGCTGATCAAAGACTATGATTTCTCAATCCATTACCACCCTGGGAAAGCGAACAAGGTGGCGGATGCTCTAAGTAGAAATGAACCATCAATTCTATCATTAATGATAATTGATAAGGATTCAATCTACTTATATTTGATGAAGATGGAAATGGGAATCATAAATAATGGAAAATCATCAATCCTTTCACAAATGACTGCTCAACCGTCTCTTTTGGAGAAAATAAAGGATTCTAAAAGAAAGGATGTGGAAATTATGAAAAGGGTGGAAGCTGTCAGAAATGGTAAATCCTTAGAGTTCGTGGTTGAAAAGGATGGAATTGTGAGATTTTGGTCATGATTATGTGTACCATCTGATCCAGAGATAAAGAAGGAGCTTCTGGATGACTCACATATCTCAACCTTCTCTATTCACCCGAGGATCACAAAGATGTATCAAGATCTCCAAGAAAACTTTTGGTGGGACAATATTAAAAGGGAGATTGTGAACTATACATCAAAGTGCATGGTGTGTGAGCAAGTGAAGGAATAGAGGTAAGGGGATGATGCAGCCATTACCCATACCAGCATGGAAATGGGAGAACATCACCACGGAATTTTTCACCGTACTTCCGAAGACATCCAATGGAAACAATTCAATCTGGTTTGTCATGGATCGTCTTACCAAGTCTACACACTTTATTGTTATTCAGGAGGATTTCTCACTAGATCAGCTGGCACGGATATATATCAGGGAAGTGCTAAGGATGTATGGAGTACCACTATCTATTGTACCTAATCAATATCCAAGATTCTCCTCTATATTTTGGAAGAGTCTTCAACATACTCTGGATACTGAACTAAACTTCAGTACAGCCTGTCATCCTCAAACCGATGGCCAATCTCAGCAGACTATCCAAACACTAGAGGACATGTTTAGATATTTCTCAATGGAATTCAAAGGAGGATGGGACCAACATATTCTGCTGGTTGAATTCTCTTACAATAACAGTTTCCACTCGAGTATCCAAATGGCACCATATGAATCCCTTTATGGGAAAAGGTGCAGAACACCGGTGTGTTGGGATGAAGTCGGTGAATGTAAGCAGTTAGGACCAGAAATGGTCGAATAGATGGTGGAGAAGGTGAAAACCATTCAACAGCATATCAAGGCATCCTAGAGTCGACAAAAGAATTATGTAGATAATCGTTGACGATACCTTGAGTTTAAAGTCAGAGATATGGTATTTCTATGAATATCTCCACGGAAGAAGGTCATGAGGTTTGAAAATAAAGGTAAGTTAAGTCCTAGGTACATCATCCCCTTCAAGATTCTTGATCGTGTCAGGGATGTGGCCTATCAACTAGCACTTCCACCTACCATGTCCAAAGTACATGATGTCTTTAATGTATCCCTCTTAAGGAAGTACATACCAAAACATTCACATGTACTCTCTTCAGAGGTGGTAGAGTTGGAGGATTATCTTTATTACGAGGAGCAAACAGTGAAGATCTTAGATCTTGGATAAAAATTTATACAAAATAATACAATGCCCCTCATCAAGGTGTTGTGTCAAAACCACAAGCTTGAAGAAGAGATGTGGGAATCAGAGTAAGTGATGAAGCAGAGTCACCCGCATTTGTTTTAGAGTGGGAAAAAGAAATTTTGAAGGAAAAATATCTTAAGGGGGGAAGATTGTAACGACCCAAACATTCATTAATGAAAATTCCTCTTGATCTAATTAAATGTCTTATTATGGTTATATAAAATTTCAACTTCATTGGTTTTATGTTTCAAGAGTTTAAAATACCATTAGGATTTGTGACCGTTGCTAATATAGACGTTGAACAATGATCACATGATTAGTATAAATATAAGTCTTTAACAAATCCGATTTAATCAGACAAAGGAAGTGACGACCTCATCCAGTAGACTTGACCCATACAAATCCCCTTTGTAGGAGATCGGAAAGGAGGTGGTGTCATTGGTCTTCACTCTTGACCAATCCCAAGCCAAGCTTGAACATATTAAGCTTGAGCGGAACCGACTACGGGAGAAGTGGAAGTTAATAGAGATTACCACCCGAGCGATGTTATCTGAGTCACCCCAAGAGTCTCTCACCATAGTACACATTACCCTTTGGTCTTATGCGGGTGTTATAATGGGTTATGTAACAAGACCCTAGCACTATTACTATGCACATTATTTTTTTATAAATAATGTGCATTCATTTTACTATTGTCACTTTCTAAATAGTTTTTAAAGCACAAATAGTATTTTTAGTTAATATTCAAATAAGAAATATATTTTGATGAATTAATGGATTTTTGAATTAAATAGTTTTTTAATAAAATATTATTATAATTAAATTACTATTTTTTAAATATAAATGATCATATAATTTTATGAATTCAATTGTAATTTTTATTAAGGTTTGAAAGTTGCTTTTGTCAAAACCCATGAATTTTCGATAAATGTCAGTTTTTATTTTAAAAGTAAAAATTCACATATTTAGAAAATTATTAAGATAAAATGAATATTATTTTCTGAATCAGGATGTCGAAATTATCCAATGGTTAATTTTTCATAATTTTCTTAGACAGTCGAATTTTTGGGTAAAAATTTAAATACCGTTTAAATATATAATGTGTTTTATGATATCATAATGACCCAATATTGATGTAATAAAATAATATAAACATTATTTTTGGATAATATATTTTTTATCATTAAAATAATGTGATTTTATATTTGTTTTATTTATTTTACAAAGCATTAGTGGACCCTCCAAGACTTATAAAACATTTTGTCTTTTTAAATTGTTTTTTTTTTTTGAGAGTCTGACTCACCTCCACATAAGCAACCCTATTATTTTAAGAATTTTGGATATTGGCCTTATAAAATATTGTTTTCCACTCCCTTTTTTCAAACACCATGGGCTGGTGTGTGGTTTTTATTAGTTTAATGTGAGATTTCCCAAACCTAAATAATAAATAATTCCCTCTCTTTCCTATATAAACCAACTCAAGCTCCCACTTCCTCTTCACTCAAAGCCTTTGGAGTTCAACAAACCCATGTAATCCTCTATCTATAATCCTCCCAAGGTTCCCCAATCTCCCAAGAAGCCTCTCTCAAGCCTCTCTCAAGCATTTGGGATCACACTTCCAAGTAAGGGATTTCCTCTTTTCTCATTTTTGTCTCAATTTCATTATGTTGTTATGAACTTTTTTCAATATAAATGTTGGGTTATGATTTCTAAAATCCCCAATACTTTCCTCTATATGTTTTAATGATTAGATACCCCTTTCTCTCTCATTAAATTCCCCTCATGTACACCCATTACCATCCTGAAATTCCGTAAGGAATCTCTCTCTCCTCATTTACATTCAAGCATTTATTTTATATTGTGAATATAAATTCCATTAATTTTATTGGGACATGTATCTATATGAACCCCTTACTATCCATTTCATGCATATATGATGAGACAACCATTTCTCTCTCATCAACCATTTTTATGAATTCTTATGTTACACCGTTATGATGCCGAAATTGCACCTCGATTTTCAATGTCATTGTGTAGTGAATACCATGACCATTTCCCTATCAAGGGTATTCACCTTTATGCACATTTACTTATTGATTATAGTGTTTCATGTATGAATTCCACATTTCCTTTATCGTTAAATAAATTATGAGGTTTAATGAATCGATGTTATATGATCCATGTGGCACATTTATGCATGAAATGAAATGTTTAAGAAGGGTGCACCCTAACAGCGCTCCAATGCATTGGGTAAAGATTAGTATCATGATACGTCAAGTGAAATGAGGGTTTACTCAGGATAATTCAAGTACAATTAGGGTTTACTCTTGCTCCATGTGAAATAATCCTTGGCTCATGTTAAAATCAAGTTAAATGTTGTTGTCACATTTCCATGTTATGATTATCATGATTTATCATGCCTTTATGTTAATGTTTCTTTTGTGCTCCATTGATATGCCTATTGTCTAACATGTACTGTATTCCTCATGTTATTCCATGTTTATTCCATTATTGGGATTTATTTCTCACCCTTTTTTCATGTATGTCCTCAGGTTAACCTATGAAATGCTAAGTACGAGGAAATGTAGTGGTAATGTAAAGGAATTTTTCAATAAAGATATTGTATTTCATGTTCTGATTTGTTATGTAAAGATCCTAATCCCCAAAGACACTAGACCTATAAATATTCTATGTTGTATCAATTGAAGTTTATGTAATAAATCATGTTTAAGTGTGTAATAAAGAGCAGGGTTGTCATAGTTGGTATTAGAGGATAGGTTTAGTTATTTTTTGGATTAGGATTAGAAAACCCTAGTGAAGACTTAGATACAAGAATAAGTATAATAAAAATATCCCTAACTATTGGTGAGTATTTATTAAGTGTTTTATCAAGAAAATACATCACCGTCTAGATACGAGCAGGTATAGGCAGCTCTGGCACAGATGTATCCTAGGCGTAAAACCCAAAAACACCACTTTAAGCTAGACTCGAATGAGAACTGGTGCATGAAAATGGGCCTTGCTGCACTCTTGGTTATGACACTTTGAAGGGATATTCTTTGGTAAATTCTCAAGCTTAGTATGAACCATTATTAAGAAAAAAAAATTCTCCTAAGAATATATGTTGGAATGTAGATCATGGATAGCATAGGTTTAAGCCTATATATTCATAAGTTAAGGAAATAAAAGAAATGTATATGTCATCTCTTTTTTCTTTGGATTATCATTTATGTGTTACCCCTAACTTTCCTTTTATTCCATTCAATGGCTGGTAGGAGGAGGACTCGGGCTAACAACCTATGTGAAGATCAATGTGATGATTATTCTAATGAGATGCCCAATCCGATGGGAGAAGGAATCACAAAGTTTGTCATGCTTCTCTCTCAGTTAACTCAAGATTTGAATAGAAAGATGGATCAAGAGGAAAGTTCACCCCCCCCAATAACGAACAATTATCTATCGAGAGCTTCATGAGACAAAGGCCTCCTAATTTTAATGGATCATGTAACAACTGGATCCCGATGACAGCACAGACATCCCGCCTTAACATGGTCGTTGGGTCCTATCCTGCCAAGTATCACTAATTTCCCCACTGACACGTGGTCCCCACCCTGGGGCCCACCCACATGCCTGAACGAGTCATCTGACTGATGACTATCCCCATAAGCCAACACATGTCATTTCCATTGTGTTTTGTCCTCACTCACACACACCCTAGGAAACTTCCCATAAGAGCACTCCCGAGGGATATGCTTTGGTAAATTCACAAGCTTAGTATGAACCATTATTAAGGGAAAAAAATTCCCCTAAGAATATATGTTGGAATGTAGATCATGGATAACATAGATTAAAGCCTATATATTCATAAGTTAAGGAAATAAAAGTAATGTATATGCCATCCATTTCTTCTTTGGATTACCCTTTATGTGTTACCCCTAACTTTCCTTTTATTCCATCCAATGACTGGTAATAGGAGGACTCGGGCTAACAGCCGATGTGAAGATCAATGTGATGATTGTTCTAATGAGATGCCCAATCTTATGGGAGTGGGAATCGCAAAATTTGGCAGTCTTCTTTCTCAGTTAACTCAAGCTTTGAATAGAAATATGGGTCAAGAGGAATGTTCAACCCCTCCTAATAAAGAACAAGTCACTATCGAGATCTTCATGAGACAAAGGCCTTATAATTTTAATGTATCATGTAACAACTGAGTCCTGGTGACAGCACAGACACCCCACCTTAACATGTTCGTCGGGTCCTGGCCTAACAGGTACCACCAGTTGCCCCGCAGACACATGGTCCCCACCATGGGGCCCACCCACGTGCTCGAATGGGTTATCTGACTAATGATTTTTCTCACAAACCAACAAATATCCTTTCCAGTGTGTTTTGTCCTCACTCACACACACCCTGGGAAACTTCCCAGAAGGTCACCCATCCTGATCACTACTCCAGGCCAAGAACTCTTAACAGTGAAGTTCTAATCAGACAGGCTCTTCAAAAGGAAGGTTCACCTTGTTGAAATGAGTCATATCATTTAGTCATTTAACCCTTTATCATTTTGGGGTGTTACAATCACCCCTCCTTTAGAGCACAACGTCCTCATTGTGGGACCTACATCTCTACCCAGGCACTGCACCGCACTTAAGGCTAGGTACCACCTTTGATACCAAATGTAACAACTAGGTCCCAGTGACAGCACAGACACCTCGCCTTAACTATAAAGGTCACCCATCCGGATCACTACTCCAGTCCAAGCATGCTTAACTGTGAAGTTATAATTAGACAAGCTCCCAAAAAGGAAGGTGCACCTTGTTTAAATGAGTCATATCATTTAGTCATTTAACCCTTTATCATTTTGGGGTGTTACAATCACCCCTAATTTAGAGCAAAACCTGCTCGTTTTGGGCCCTAGATCTTAACCCAGGAAGTACACCACACTTAAGGCTAGGTACCACCTTTGATACCAAATTTAACAACTAGGTCTCGGTGACAGCACAGACACCCCACCTTAACATGGTCGTCGGGTCATGGCCCTCCAGGTACCACCAGTTGCCCCGCAGACATGTAGTCCCCACCCTGGGGCCCACCCACATGCCCGAACGGGTCATCTGACTAATGATTGTCCCCACAGTCCAACACATGTCCTTTATAGTGTGCTTTGCCCTCACTCACACACACCCTGGGAAACATCCCAAAAGGTCACCCATTCTGATCACTACTCTAGGCCAGGCACGCTTAATTGTGAAGTTATAATTACAAAGGCTTCCGAAAAGGAATGTGCACCTTTTTGACATGAGTCATATCATTTAGTCATTTAACCCTTTATCATTTTGGGGTGTTACAGATCATATGATCCCTCAATCACTGAACAATGTATTAACTCCATTGCAAAGATCTTCTCCATCCTTCAATGTTCCGAACAAGAGAATGTTATCCTGGCTACTTATCGTATGGATGGTGAAGCTGATCAATGGTGGATGTTGATCAAAAATACGAATCTTGAGGAGGAGATTGAGGTGTTAGAAAGGAAGTATTTCTAGAAGATATTTTTTTATAAATATTTTCCATGTACCCTCCGACTTAAGATGGAAAAGGACTTCCTTTACCTCAAGAAAAAATATGAATAATTTGTTGGAGTGTACGAGGAAAACTTCACAAGGATTGCACGATATGCCTCCATCTTTGTCGTTACCCCCAAATTCAAGG
The DNA here is from genome assembly GCA_963277665.1 of Viscum album. Classification (NCBI taxonomy): domain Eukaryota; kingdom Viridiplantae; phylum Streptophyta; class Magnoliopsida; order Santalales; family Viscaceae; genus Viscum; species Viscum album. The sequence continues at coordinate 162,031,256 of OY728165.1, read as the reverse complement.
TTGAACGCTTCGTTGGTGGGTCGAAACCTAGCCTGCAGAAAGAGCTGGCGATACGTGACTTCAACAACTATAAGGAAATTGTCCGATGTTCCCTCAAGGTCAAAATAGAGATCAGAGAATATCAAGGGTATCATGGGGATAAGAAGTGTAAGGTGGAATTCAATGCTGGTGGTCCAATGGATAAATCCAATGGTGCTAAGAAGATCCATCACTCCACTTGCCAAAGGTGCGGAAAGAAGCACCCCAGAAATTGCCTGAAGTGGACAAGGAAATTCTTTAGGTGTGGAAGAGAAGGTCACTTAGCTATTAAATGTCAGCAAGAAAAACCCACGGCTATGACAGAGGAGAGGAATGCTCTGATCGACCCTCAACGCATTGTCCATTATTTCAACTACAAATAATTAGGTCACTTTGCAAATCAGTTCCCTAAGCCAAGGGTTTTCGGAGGCAACCCACAACCTCCAAGGCAGCAAGGGTGAGCACTTTCCATCACTACCACCAAAGTGAACCCCGAAAATGAAGTGGTGACAGGTATGCTAGTTATTCATTCAATAATAGCAAATGTAATTTTTGATTATGGTTCTACACATTCTTTTATATCCCGAAAGTTTTGTAGAACAATCCCAAAACCACCACAGATCATGGAATTAAAGACGTCAGTGAGTACAGAAAATGGGGCAATCATTTCATCCCATGAATATAACTCCTCCCCTGTCATAATTTGTGGATTGAACTTCCCAGAAAACCTCATCATACTCCCTCTAGTGGAATTTTATGCAATTCCCGGCATGGATTGTCTTTCCTTATATAGAGCCAACATAAATTTCCTAGATAGGGAAATCACTCTTCATATAGAGAATCAACCCCTGATTCTATAAAAGTGAAATGAGGAAGATGAATCTTATTTATCTCCATCATCTCAAGCATGGATATTACTACCCTATGAGCATTCGTATATGGCTCAGATGATTGGGTCTAAAGAGGAAACCATCCTTGAATACATGCCTATTGTGAGGGAATTCGCTGAAGTGTTTCATGAGTAATTTCCTAGTCTTCCTCCAAGAAGAAATTTTGAATTCTCAATTTATCTTATACCTGGGGAGTTTCCAATATCCAAGACTTCATAAAAAATGTCTTTTTTGAAGCTTGAGGACCTGAAAAAACAACTACAGAAGAATCTAGATAAAGGGTTTATACGCCCAAGTGCTTCACTATGTGGTGCACCAGTCCTCTTCATCAAGAAGAAGGATGGATCAATGTGCCTTTGCATCAATTATCATGAGCTTAACAAAATCACGATAAAGTAAAAGTATCCTCTCACATGAATTGATGACTTGTTCAATCAGCTGCATGGAGCACAATATTTCTCCAAGGTGGATTTGCGGTTGAGATATTATCAAGTAAGGGTGATGAAGGAATATATCCCCAAGACTACTTTTCGTACAAGATACGGGCACTATGAATTAATAGTAATGCCTTTAGGACTCAGTAATGATATAGTAATCTCCATAGACTTGATGAATATATTATTTAGATATTACCTTGAAAAATTTGTGGTAGTCTTTATATATGATATTCTAAAATACTTCAAAACCAAGGAGGGTCATGAGGATCATCTAAGAACTGTACTACAGACCTTGCGGAAGGTGAATCTCTATTAAAATTACATCAAGTGTGAGTTCTAGTTGAAGGATGTCTCATTCTTAGGCCATATCATCATAGGTAATGGGATATCTGTGGATCTATCCAAGACAACTGCAATAGAGGGATGGTCGAGTCCAACATCGGTAACAGATATCCGTTGCTTTTTGGGGTTAGCTAGATATTATCGATGATTTGTGAGAAATTTATCATGATTGTCCAACCCTCTTACTAAGCTGACTCAGAAGGGAGAAAAGTTTTCTTGGAGTGATGAATGTGAAGAAAGCTTCAACAGAGTTGAAAAGGAGGCATATCACTATGCATGTGCTCACTTTACCCACAAGTGGAGAAATTTTTGTGGTATTTAGTGATGCTTTGAAGAAGGGCATGGGATGTGTGTTGATGAAAAATGAAAAAGTCATTTCCTATGCTTTAAGGAAATTGAAAGTTCATGAGCAGAATTATCCAACACATGATCTGGAGTTGGCTGCGGTGATCTTCGCTTTAAAAATTTAGAGGAATTATCACTTTAGGGAGAATTGTGGAATATATACATACCACAAAAGCCTCAAGTATATATTCATAGAGAAAGAGTTGAACATGTTCCAATGAAGATGGTTTGATCTGATCAAATACTATGATTTCTCAATCCATTACCACCCTGTGAAAGTGAAAAAGGTGGTAGATGCTCTAAGTAGAAAGGACCCAACAATTCTATCATTGATAAGAATTGAGAAGGATCCAACCTTCTTAGATTTGATGAAGATGGAAATGGGAATCATAAAGAAGGGAACATAATCAATCCTTTCACAAATGATTGATCAACCGTCTCTTTTAGAGAAAATAAAGGATGATCAAAGAAAGGATATGGAAATTATGAAAATGGTGGAAGCTATCAGAAATGGAAAATCCTCAGAGTTTGTGGTTAACAAGGATGGAATTATGATATGTGGGTCACGGTTATGTGTACCATCTGATCTAGAGATAAATAAGGAGCTTTTGGATGACTCACATAGTTGAACCTTCTCTATTCACCTAGGGAGCACAAAGATGTATCGATATCTCTGAGAAAAAATTTTGTGGGAAAATATGAAAAGGGAGATTGTGTACTATACATCAAAATGCATGGTGTGTCAGAAACTGAAGGAAGAGAGGTAGAAGTCTAAGGGGATTACACAACCATTACCCATACCAGCATGGAAATGGGAGAACATCACCATGGAATTTTTCACTGGACTTCTGAAGACATCCAACGGCAACAATTCAATCTGGGATGTCGTGGATCGTCTTACCAAGTCTGCACACTTTATTTCTATTCAGGAGGATTTCTCACTGGATCAACTGTCATGGATATATATTAGGTAATTTCTGAGGATGTATGGAGTACCACTATCTATTATACCTGATCAAGATCCAAGATTTACCTCTATGTTTTGGAAGAGTCTTCAACATACTCTGGATACTGAACTAAACTTCAGTATGGCCTATCATCCTCAAACTGATGGTTAATCTCAGTGGACTATCCAAACACTTGAGGACATGTTGAAATCTTTCTCAATGGACTTTAAAGGAGGATGGGACCATCATCTTCTACTAGTTGAATTCTCTTACAATAATAGTTTCCACTCGAGTATCCAAATGGCACCATATGAAGCCCTTTATGAGAAAAGGTATAGAACACCGGCGTGTTGGGGTGAAGTTAGTGAGCATAAGCTGCTATGACCATAAATGGTCGAAGAGATGGTGGAGAAGGTGAAAACCATTCAGCAGCATATCAAGGCAGCCCAGAGTCGACAGAAGAGTTATACAGATAACTGTTGATGAGACCATAAGTTTAAAGTTAGAGATATGTTGTTTCTACTCATATCTTCATGGAATAAGGTCATGAGTTTTGTAAAAAAATGAAAGTTAAGTCCTAGGTACATCGGCCCCTTTGAGATTCTTGATTGTGTCGGGGTTGTGGCCTATCGACTAGAACCTCCACCTACCATGGACAAAGTTCAAGATGTCTTTCATGTATCCCTCTTAAGTAAGTACATACCAGACCCTTCACATGTACTCTCTTCAGAGCTGGTACAGTTGGAGGATAATCTTTCTTACGAGTAGAAACCAGTGAAGATCTTAGATTATAGAGAAAAGGTTATACTAAATAAGACAATGTCCATCATTAAGGTGTTGCGGAGAAACAACAAGTTTGAAGAAGCGACGTGGGAATGGAAGGAAGTGATGAAGCAGAGTTACCCATATTTTTTTTAGAGTGGGAAAAATGAAATTTCTTGGGTGAAATTTCTTAAGGGGGTAAGACTGTAATGACCCAAACTTTCATTAATGAAAATTCCTCTTGATCTAATTAAATGTCTTATTATGGTTATATAAAATGTAAACTTCATTGGTTTTATGTTTCAATAGTTTAAAATACCATTATGAATTTTCACTGTTTCTAATATAGACGTTGAACTTTGATCACATGATTAGTATAAATATAGGGCTTTAACAAATCCAATTTACTCAGACAAAGGAATTGATGGCCTCATCCAGCAAACATGCCCCATACGAACCACATTTTTCAGATCTTGGAAAGGAGGTGGTCTCATTGGTCTTAGGTCTTGACCAAGCCCAAGATGATCTTGAACATGTTAATCTTGAGCAGAAATGACTACGGTGGAAGTGTAAGTTAATAGAGATTACCACCCGAGCAATGTTATTCGAGCCACCCCAAGAGTCTGTCACCATCGCACACCTTACCCTTCGGTCTTATGCGGGTGTTATAAGGGTTTATGTAACAAGACTCTAGCACTATGACTATGTATAATATTTTAGTATAAAGAATGTGTATCCATTTTATTATTGTTACTTTATAGATTGTTTTTTTAAGCACAAATTGTATTTTTAGTTAATATTCAACTAAGAAATCTATTTTGATGAATTAATGGATTTTTGAATTAAATAATTTTTTAATAAAATATTATTATAATTAAATTAATTTTTATTAAATATAAATTATCATATAATTTTATTAATGCAATTGTAATTTTTATTAAGGTTTGAAAGACGTTTTTTCCAAAACCCATGAATTTTCGATAAATATCGGTTTTTATTTTAAAAGTAAAAATTCACATATTTAGAAAATTATTAAGATAAAATGAATATTATTTTTGGAATCAAGATGTTGAAATTATCTAACGGTGAATTTTTCATAATTTTCTGAGACAGTCGAATTTTTGGGTAAAAAATTAAATACTATTTAAATATATAATGTGTTTTATGACTTCATAATGACCCAATAGTTATGTAATAAAATAATATAAACATTATTTTCGTCCAATATATGTTTTAGAATTAAAATAATGTGATTTTATATTTTATTTATTTATTTTACAAAGCTTTAGTGGACCCTCCAAGACTTATCAAACATTTTTTCTTTTTGAATTGTTTTCCTTGAGAGTGTGACTTGCCTCCACATAAGAGACCCTATTATTTTAAGAATTTCAGATATTGGCCTTATAAAAAAATTTACACTTCCCTTTGGAAAAAACCATGGGCTGGTTTGTAGTTTTGATTAGTTAAATGTGAGGTGTCCCAAACCTAAATAATAAAGAATTCCCCCTCCTTTCCTATATAAACCCATCCAAGCTCCCACTTCCTCTTTACTCAAAGCCTTTGGAGTTCAACCAAACACTTCCCTCCTTTCTATATAATCCTCCCAAGGTGCCCCAAGTTCCCAATAATCCTCTCTCAAGCCTCTCCCAAGCCTTTGGGATCACACTTCAAAGTAATGGATTTCCTCTTTTCTCATTTTTTTTCTCAATTTCATTATGTTTTTATGCCCTTTTTTCAATTATAAATGTTGAGGTATGATTTTTCACCTCTCCCATACTAAAATATATATGTTTTAATGATTATATAACCCTTTCTCTATCATTAAATTCTCTCAGGTACACCCGTTACCTTGCCGAAATTCTGTAAGGAATCTCTCTCTCCTCATTTACATTCAAGAAATTCTTTTGTATTGTGAATATAATTTCAATTACTTATATTGGGACATGTATCTATATAACCCCCTTACTTTCCATTTCATTTATATATGATGAGACACCCATTTCTCTCTCATAAACCATTTTTATGAATTCCTATGTCATGTCGTTACGCTGCCGAAATTGCACCGCGATTTTCCAAGACAATGTCATTGTGTAGTGAATACCATGCCCATTTCTCTATCAAGGGTATTCAACTTTATGAACATTTAATTATTTATTATATTTTTTCATGTATGAATTCCAAATTTACTATATTGTGGAATAAATGATGAGGTTTAATGAATTCATCTTATATGATCCATGTGGCTCATTTATGCTTGAAATGAAATGTTTAAGAAGGGTGTGCCCTAATAGTGCTCCAATGCATTAGGTAAAGATTAGTATCATGATATGTCAAGTGAAATGAGATTTTACTCATGATAATTCAATTTCAATGAGGGTTTACTCATGCTCCATGTGCAATGAGCCTTGGTTCATGCTAAAATCCTGCTAAATGTTGTTGCCACATTTCCATGTTATGATTATCATGCTTTATTATGCCTTTATGTTAATGTTTCTCTTGTTATAAATTGATATGCCTATTGTCTAACATGTACTATATTCCTCATGTTATTCCAAGTGTATTTCCTTACCGGGCTTTATAGGTCACCATTTTTCATGCATGTCCTCAGGTTATCCTAGGCAATGCTAAGTACGAGGGGATGTAGTGGTCATGTAAAGAAAGTTTTCAATAAAGATGTTGTATTTAATGTTCTAATTTTTTATGTATAGATCCTAAGCCCCAAAGACACTATAACTCTTGATATTCTATGTTGTATAAAGTGAATTTTATGTAATAAATCATGTTTAAGTTTGTAATAAAGAGTAGGTTGTCATACTACTACTAGGTCTGAAGGTGATTCTCGATCCCCATGAGTTCTAGACTAGTGTCTCAACATCATAAATATATTCTTGTGAATTATTTGAATCTTAGATAATAAAATTATCTTGTAGTGGAAAGTAATAAATAAAAAACATGAACATTTAATAATAAACTAAACATTAAAAATATATACAAAAAGGCCGCATTAATAAGATAAAATAGAAGTAGAATAAAATACACCAAAAATTGGATAATACAACATCCTAGAGAAAAGTGAAACCCAAAAATCTCCAAAAAAATCACCATGTGACCTATCGTCACTCACTAAATCCCAACTCGTCCAACCATGGAAACAACAAGCAATAAATTAAAAAAAACAATACTAGGAACCTAAAGAGAAAACATAAGAGCCACATAGGCACACACACATAGGTATATATGTAGGGTGTGATCCAAACATGCCCAATAGGATTTTACTAAAATGTATATGCAGTTTATTTCCTATTACAATCCATAAATTCTAATTTGAACATAATTTATAAAGAAGGTTTTTTATATGGGAATGCATAAGGAAAACAAATATCATACTTTATCACTTTATTTCCAGAAATAGGAAAAAGAATTTTAATAAAAAACAAGGATCATATAACTAAAAACTAGAGTTTTAAACCCAAATATTAAATTGAAATTTTATTATTATATTTCTTTTAAAATGTAAATGAATACAATTTAATTCGTAAACAAACAATAATATCATCATTTTTCCTAAAACATTTCAAAAATTCATTTTCAAAATAAAAACTACTTTCCTTTTTGAAACCACACTTTCCAACACATTTATAAATTAGTTTGAAAGTAACTGAAACCAAAATAAAACACAACCGTAAATACAATGGAACCAAGAAGTCAATAGAACATAATAAAGAAACCAATAACCAAATCAATGTGCCATGCAATAGAAGCTAGGAGACACAATCATGGTATATGTATCAGGATCCCCTAAATCATCCTCGTATGGATTTAATCATCCTGGAAATTTCCCTAGGCTCTAACATGAATGATATTGTACCTGGTATCCTTAGGTAACAGCTCTCTAGGGGCCCCCTACGTGAAACTAAAACATACCTCTTAGCATTACTTGGGTTCACTGAGTATAAAAATAAACCATTGGGAGGGAATAAAATTTCTAGGATACTAGCCACCCTACACAAAAAAATCAATTATAACACATATTCTTACCTCATACTTAACTACCTAAGGTTCCCTTGATATCAATAAAAATGAGGTGACCGGAAAAAATCTATGATATCATCACATAAATCAACATTTTATAACAAAAGAAATAAACCAAATCTCTCCACCTATTCCCTCACACATAAAAAACCTCCTCTAAAATCCATGAATAAGAATCAATAATAAATATCCCCCCTAAATGGTTACAATCTATAAGAAAAATAATGTTAATGAAGGATCTCAATAATGAGAGAAATCATAGTTTCAAACAAAATATTTTTAACAAGTTTCAATCATAACTTAAAAAAAAGGATTTTAATTCCAATCCATTTCATTCCATTTTAAATTCAACCATTGAAATATCCTTTGAAATAAACTATTGATAAGAACCCCTTTAAAACACTTGAATTCTTTTAAAAAAAATCCAGTAAGGAATTTTCACAAACACTTGGCATGCGATAATCCCATTCCAAGTGTTGGAATAACATTTTAAAACCCCTCTTGGGTAATACATATAAGAAAAATTTGGATAGAAAGAAAATTTAAAATAACCAATAATTTTATAGAATTTAATATAAAGGAATAGTGCAAAAACACCAACCTAATTCAAGTGGAAAATCATCACAATGTATCACCTTCGATGTAAAATTCCCAACCAAGAAATAAGACACTATACACAACCCCTAAACATCCAAACCCCCATGATTAGAACATTTAAAACACTAAAATTGACTTACACAATGATTAGGGTTCATGGAAGAAAGGAAAAATCAGGAGAAAAGAGAATGGAATGAGAGTACAAAGTAAGAGGAAGAATGATACCTAAAAATCCACATATAATTAATATAAGTAAGTTTATAATCAAAGGGAAAGGGAGAAGAGGATATATCTATGCACACACACTATTGGATGAACAAAATTGGGGGATATGGAGGCCCAAAATTAAGATATACTCATTGGTGAAAATGGAAAATTCATTTTTTAATGAAACTGAGCAGCCTGTGCAATTTGGAAAACTGTGTAGGATCCACTGGATAAAAAAATAAAACTCACATGGTTTGGAGTTTCCAAATCATGTTCTAGCCATGGAAAATCACACTGTTAAAAATTAAAGACTGGTTTCACATTTTTCATATTTACTACTAATTATGTACAAAAATTTTGTTACACAGCTTTCATACAAGCGTTCAGTGCACAGTTTCCACTAATTCTACATAGCTCACCCCAAACTATGCGATACCCATGCACAAAAAACTGTGCACATTAAAAAATGAACTAAAAAACCCATTAAATAATGGTAATCATGACCTCTATGTAAGGTAGACTCTACATAGTTCACCAAATCATGCACAAAAATAATATCCTATAGAAGGAATATCTACATGGTTTATCGAATTTTGTGGTGACATTGCGCAAACTATTCATAGAGGAAAAACTTCTAGAATTTTAAAATTTCATAAAAAATTATCCAAGACTTTAAATTATACCAAAATAAGTTGAAATGATATAAATATAAAGTAACAGTGACATTTTATTTTCATAATTCTTCCCACCATTGAACTTTATAACCCTATAAAGTCATTGAAAAAGTTGTAATCAATAAATAATTAAAAACTCTATGCTTAAACATAACAGGTGAGAGGTTGTGAAAATTATAGATATGGATCTTATGGAAAGTAAATTCCACTCAAACCATAATTACTCAAAAAAACATGAAAATAATCCTCAATAATCAACAAGAAACCTTAAACATAAGCTAGATCATAACCAACAAATGCAAATATTTAAGAAAAAAATACCTAACATAGGTCTCCCCACCATTTATAATTTATCTAAAATAGTGTAACAATTGATAGGCATTCCCCAAAGAAACAAACATTTCCAAAATGACCACATTTACACTAATCATAAAAGGAAATGATGAGATCCTACCAACTACAGACAACCACAAGGAAAATCATCTCAAATACATAAAAAAAACACTACCCACTGAGGGATATACAAAATATTAAAAAATTAGGTCACCAATCTAAAACTTCCCATAGAAAAAAAATAATCGTAACTGATCATGAACATTCCCCAACATGGAATAACTTAGTTTTAACAATGGGTTATGAAACTAAACATAGGGTAATTTAGGGAAAACTAATGGTACACCATCCCATGGAAATTCAGAAAAGAAAAATCTATCCCAGTAACATGCATGACTAATTGGAAATTAAATATATATCCCTATTACCCAAGACCATACCCATGTAATTACCATGTTACCTATAAAATAAGACACATTCCTATCTTTCACCATAGTCTAGAATCATAAGTATCCAAAAAATCACAACCAAACAAGGAATGGACATCCCAAATAGATTACCACTCACATAAGAGAAATCAATAAAAGCACCTAAAGGATACAATTACTTAAGGTCACCTAAAAACCATAACAACTATAAGATCCTTGGTAAAGAATACCAAAAATGATCATCACCCAAATCCAGATCACATTAAAAACTCACCCCACACCATTTCTATATGAACTTGTTAATAGTGATCAGAATAACCACTTCAAACAAGCACCAAGAGCTTACAACTGTTGAGGATTGAATGATCATAGGTTCCCTGTTAGAATAAATCATATCTCCAAGGGATGAGTGAGGAACTCCTCTCTATATAAAAGAAAAAAATTCCATAAACCATTACTACTCACTCACTCTAAAAGAAGTCTCAAACACTCAATAGTTTCTCTACCTATATAGTCTCTGGAAAATTCCACCAAACATCCATTGTCTTAGATAATCCTTCAAGACACACTGTAACATAACTATAAGGAACAATGTATCTACCACTATATTCAAAGTCTATTCAGTTATAACCACTAAAAGAGGCATACTCAAGAAACAATAGGATTCTCCCAAAAGGTTTATCTTATGATATGTATTTTATACACTTTATCAAAACATTTCTAGGATGGATTATTAAACAAAACAAAATATAAACCTAACCCATTAAGTTTTACAAAACCAAATATCCAATACTAACCTAAATGAAGGTAAAACCCTAAAATAACTCAATAAAAAAGGAAAACACATTTTGAAATTTTATTCCTTTAAAAACCACCTCATTTTTTAAGGAATAAAAACTCATTTATCAAAAAAACATGTTATTTTTAAATCACCCAACCATTTCAAAACATTTCACTCCATTTTAAAAGATCAATTCCCCTAGGTAATTTCAAAATATTTACTCATATTTTAAAACCATTAATTTATCCTTAAAACAAGAAACCCACAAAACTTGTTTTAAAACCCAAAACATTTTCCAGATCTCTTTTTGAAATCAATAATTTAAAAAAAAACTTTCTAAAACCAAATTTCATTTAAAAAATATCTAAGGCCTCATTTAAAATCCAAAAACACTTTTCATGAAATCATCATTTTCACATACAAAAAAAATTAACAATAACTACAAAAGAAAAACATGACAAAAATCCCAGAATAATTCAATCTCTAACATCACCATATCACAAAACTCCCTTAAATTCACCCTCATAATTAGGAATCACCCAAGGGTAATGTAAATATCAAAACAAAATGGTATATAGAACCATTATTGACTCAACCACATGGTTTTATAGACTACGGTCCAGCCATACAACAATTCTTAAGACATTTACAAGATCAATTGTTTGGTCACTACTAGGTTTATCCAATCATGCAAGTCAACCTCATGCCATTAATCCTTTTACTATCCTCATACAAAATACCTATAGTGATCCTCAAGTAAACTGACAACATTATAATAAGTATCAAAATAACCAACCTTTAATTTCAATCAAATTAGAATAATCAAACACAATTCAAATCCCACTACCCATGGTAACTAAAGTGTCATCAAGAAGGGTGGTAATCAAGAAACCACTCATGACCATCCTATTGAGTTATAATGACAATCATAACTCAATTATACAATGTAATTCCCAAATAATAAGAATTTGTTCCCAGAACCTAGGTGTAATTACCCTTACTATAGTAGCCTGAAGTTTATGTCTTACTTTATTAAATTAGCAAAGATACAAGATTCAAAACCTAAATAAATTATCAGTTTATAATTTTTGTAAACTAGATGACATACATGAAACTCATTTTACATTAGGAAAAAAATAAAACATAATAAATAAAAAATATAATAAACTACATCCTTCAAAACTTATTTAAAGGTCACTTATTCATAACCTGGGGAAGGGAAACAAAATAATGGTGAGATAAAATGTCCAGTAAGAGTTAAGTATAGTGGAAGATATCATGAATAAATGAGAATAATCAACATGAAAAGTTAAATAAATGAAAACATATTACATTAATCAATAACTTGAGCATAATATGGTAGGAATAAAATATAATCAAATAATTCTATATAAATAATCACATTAGATTGGAACTTGACCATATATATTCTAAATAATCGATTAATCACATTTTATAACAATAATAATGGAATGAATAGTATACCACATATAAACTATCAATGTATATCCTCAATATAGTTACTATAAATAACAATCCTTGGGTCATTTTAAGTCTGTGGGTAGAAACCCATCTAATTTGGCCAACTGACTCATCTAATGAGACTACCAATGCATCGAGGGGCTTACATTAATTGGTCCCCAACTCATGTATTTCATCTCCAAAGAATTTTCCATATATTTAATAATAAATTTAATTCCTTAAAAATGTTTTATATCATCAAATATCTATATTGAGTAACAAATACAGATTAAACATTGTTTCCCCAATTATTCAAATAATGATCAAAGTAATCACCGTATGTTAAAGTAGAATATGGATTAGGTAATAATCATATCCATGATAGAAGAATATAGATATTAAATATAAATTTAATATTTAAAAAATTATGACCATAAATAAATCAAATGGGTAGTATATATGCCACATAAAAGTTAGTTGGTTCATAATAACAAATAAGTCTCAATAGAGTATAAATTGAGATAAAATCCTTACCTCATGATTTCTTTTAGTTTTACATGATTTAATATCATTTATAGTGGTTTTAAATATGTTATTAACCCATAAAATAAAAATAAAAATATTTATAATATCATATATGATCCCTTTTTTAATATTTTACCACATGTTTTTTAATAATATATTACAATTTTCATTATTTTGGGTGTTAATTTCCTTGTTTTCTCATGTATGTTTTGTCATGAAATTTATCAATTCTCTTGAATAGCATATAGATCCATCATATCTAGAATTATATTAATGTTATAAATTTCATATTTAATCATTAAATAAATTTTTATAACCATTATCTAATTTTGGATATGAATAATGAATTGAATCACATCGTGGATAGGGTAGGTCGTACGTACACACGAGCGATGATATCATTCCCTTAATGAGTGAAAGGGTAAGGAATTGATTTATATATTAAATTTATAGAATTTATATAATTTTATATTTATCATATATATACATTATTTACATCATTATAGCCATACAAGTAAAGTGGAGATGAAAAACAAATTACATGACAGTGTGGAGACGGAAAGTTGTACATACGCACACGAAGGGATTTCATTTTTTGTAGGTTGGATAAAAGGTGGAATATGTTTTTACCATAATCATAATACCAAATCATCATATATATGAAATTTTAATTATTAATTTATAATTTAAAAAATATATTAATAGTAATTATAATAATAAATAAACTTGAAAGAGTGGGTAAAGACAATTACCTCTTCTTCGGTATATTTCCTTTAGATCACTTCTTAAGATATCTAGGGTTGGTCTTTTGGAAGGACTAGAACCTCTATAACTGGGATAAATATTATAGGAAGAGAAATTATATGGTATTGGTTGAGATATATTCCTAAATGTGGTGTGAATAAGTGAAGGAGGAGGTGCCCTTTTATAATTAAAGTGTGGGGCACTTTTGGAATTTCTCAAAATATTAAAATATAATAAGGCTATTCTAAAGACAATGACTTAAAAATGGATAATAAATGAATATGGGATGATATTTTTAACCATATATTATCTCATTTTTCTTATTTAAATTTTTTATGATTTTTAAATAAGTTAATAAAATATTAAATCCATAAAATATCATTATTTTCAAATTTGAAACTATTCATTTAATTTGAATTCAAATACATTAGGATAAAGGGTGAATTAGAATATGATGAATTAAAACCTCTATTATATGTCATATAGATCTAAAAAAATCTTTTTACACATCAAATATTTAAAATTATATCAAAAATAATATTTTTAGAAACATTTATTTTATTTTTCTATTAATTATATTACTACTAGGATAGTGTTGTGTAAGAATTTAAGGTATTTATTTCTTCACTAAAAATAAAAAATATATTACTATAATTTATATAAATATTTTCTATTTAAAAATTCTATTAATGGTTGAAAAAATATTCTGGAACACCATATTAGAAATATTATACTAATTGAAAACAAGAGTAAGAAATGTTTGACTTTTACTTAAATAAAATACTATAAGGGTCATAACCACTTCCTAATGGAAAAAATGGTTATAAATCTAAAACTTTAATTATTATGGAAAAAAATAATTATCAAATAAAATTTAGTCATGTTTTTTCGAAACATAATGGTTATTATCATTTTAATTAAAATCATTTAATTGATTTTTCCATTAATTGAATAATTATTTCATCATTGTTGTGCAAACCTTTAAGATAATTATTTCTTATCTAAAAATTAAAAATAAATTACCATGATTAAGATAAATATTCTATATTTCAAAATAATATTTATGGTTGAACATATTTTATGGATAACCATATATTAAAATGTTATACTTATTAAAAACAATAGTTTGACAAGTTTTATATTTTTTAAAATAAAACACTAAGGGAATATATGTCCAACAAGTGGCTCCAAATGGTCATAAATTATACGTGTGGATGATTTTGGTCTAAAATAACTCATAAAATAAAATTAGTAAAAATATTATGGTAATTTGTAAATCCTTATCATATTATTTTTACCCTTAATTGCTCGATTTACCCTTAACTGTGGTAACAAAAATTATTAAGCTTACTATTCATATTATCCAAAAATAAAAGGGAACTATTTAATAAATGTGGAACTCCAGATTCCAAATATTGTTTTAATTTTTTTAATTCAAAACCTATAATTTTCATAATTTAATTTTAAATTAAACTGAAAAAAGGCCATGAAAACGGTTTTTCAGAAAAATGCCATATTAAATTTGAAAAACTTTTTATACCAAATTCAACCACAAAATATATTACAAAAAACATAATTGGATTATTAATAATATAATATAAATAATATTAATTTTAAATAAATATAAAATATAACTTTTAAATAGTTGAAATAAAAATATAATTTTCAATAAAACACGGTATTTTTCATTATTCACTATAAAATAAATATTTTCAGAAAAATAGTAAAAAATAACCCTAGGATAATTTTTATGTTATTATTTTAAAAGAAAGGTTTATTTTTTAAAATATAATTTTTAAAAGTTTCAAATTTTAGTTTTAAAACAAGTGCTCCAATAAAAGGCGGGAAATTTTCCTTTCAAAAAATACAATTTTTTATGCGCAAAATTAGATTTCCTTTTATTTTTTGCCTATAAAATATATTGGGTGAATGTTAAAACACTATATATAATATATAAATTTCATTAATACCATCCACTAATATTAATTAATTTAATTTATTAAGATAAAATGCATTTTTTGTGTAAAAATAGTTTTTTATAAAAACATTTCCTTTTATATTCTATTGGTTTTGATATACATTTATAGTTAATTGGTAACCAATGAATTCATTTTGCTTCTATTTGAAAAATATAATTTTATAACTTAGATAATCATATTCATACCCTCTAATATAATGGCTATGTTATAATGGTTAAATTTAAATAATAATCTTCAGTTGTTCATTTAAGATCGATGTGGTGTATCTTGTATGTCGTCAATTATAGTGTTTTTTTAAAAGCTAGGGATGTCACACTAGGACCCTAATGAGAAAACTAGGATCTTATACCATTTTTAACCAATCATCCTAGGTTAACCCAATACATCACTCATTCCAACTCATCACAAGTCCTAAAAGGTGTTCCTAATCTCCATGGGTTGGAAAGTAGTGTATTGGCATCAAAAATACATGTTTGGGAATGATTTTTTCATGACCTGGCCCAAGATGGCGTTCGAGCTACAACTACCCCAAACCCACCTCTATAGTCTAGTGGTGGAAAAATCATCGAAGGCATAACTAAATCTGGTAGTCCATTGAACCTATACACATGCACACATCCAACTTAATGAAATAATGTAGAGGTAAAGAAGAAAAGATGTAGCACTACTATAAAGTAAACCAAACATGCATGAACATCTAGATAGTACAAAAAGTATGGTAGTGTAAAATGAAAATTAAAGGGGAAAATACACGCCTAACCAAAAATACATCCCAATCAGACAAAACTGGAAAAATAAACAGTTTAAGGAGATCCCTGCACCTGAATCTCAAGTTATGACCACTGTGCATGGTCCAAGCACCCAGTGTCTCTAAGCTCATTTGAAATCACAGTTGACCTTCCTATCTTCTAAAAAATACATGACATGTTTGGGAAAATATCATGCAGAGGTGAGTAAATACATACCCAATATAATGACCTGAAAGGGTTAAAGGGGGTGTAGTAAGAGATACAATAAAAGAGAAAGATAGTAGATAGTACAAGATATAGGGAAAGAGTACAGCTCAACCCAAAAAAGAGTTAAAGTAATAACATCCAAGTACAAGGGGATAAACATGGTGAGTATATAAAATACTTGTTTAGCCTTCTCCACCTATAGTAAGAGAGTATACTCATCCAACCACGAGAAGCTAAACATGGAAAGCACCTGGCATACCCCATGTGTCTTCACCTCTCCTAGAAGGAGAGTAACCAAACCTTAGGAGTGGGTACAGAAGAAGGATATAGATATATGCTTAGTCAAAGAATACCAAATGAGAGAGTAAGGGGATCTCCATCTCACAACTCATCCTAAGGATAAAAGTAGCCAATAGTTCCAAAAGTATCCATCAACATTTCCTATAATCCCACCTATCTACCATGAATGAACAAGTATAAGGAACTCATTTCCCACACCTTGATATTATCTACTTTGGGTGGAATTGACTCACCTACATGGTTTTAGGTCATGTCATGAAAACATATCTCAGTAGGGAAATTATCTTTATTCCTTTTGAGTCAAATGCCACGTCAAACCATGCCTCATCACTATGATGCATAGTAGAGGGAAAAATCCATGTAAGGATCTCATGATCTGGTATGACAAGAGGTTCCTACTCTGATAGTCACCGAGGAACTCTGATGTCCAACCCCACTGGAGGGTAACTCTTGGGAATATCATCCGGGAACTCCACTACTCATCCCTACTGGAGGGTAATGATAAAAACTTTCATTGGGGAACTCCACTTTTCATCCCTGCTGAAAGGTAATACCCATAATAAAATTTTCAAGGAACTCCACTTCTTATCCCCACTGGAGGGTAATGCCTGAAAGACGTTCTTTGAGGAACTCCACTACCCAGCCCCACTAGAGGGTAAATTCAGAAATAAGGTCATTGGGTAACTCAACTACCTAGCCTTACTAAAGGGTAACTCTTGAAAAGGGTCACTGGGTAACTCTACTACCCATCCCTGTTAGAGGGTAAGCCTTGAAATCTCTAGTGATCCTGCATAATCACTGATATCATGGGGTGTCACCTCAGTGTGTGACAAACCTAGAACATTTCACATTGTATCTCAAAATACTCTACCAAGGTAAACATTGTGTTCTATGTGTAAATACCCTTAGTATAGGATACTTGTGGAAAAAAAATTAGAGCTCAAATAAAAGAGATATGGTCATTATATGTTTTCTCAGAAGATCTCAAGGAGTACACAACATGTGAGGGGACCCACATGGGGTGTGGCCCCACTTCATATCCTAGTCATGTCTCTAGTCATCACTTGGTTTCTCATCTGTTTAGTAGTACACATCATGTAGGTGGACTACACAACGTGTCTTATCTAACTGAGATCGGGGATGTGTGTAGTCTAGTCATGTCTATATACTCAAACCCCATGTCTATGTACTTTAGTAGATGGTGTGATATAGTTCATGTACTTCCACATGTCTTTCAATCTGTGTGACCCATCACATGGGTTTTTCAATCAGGGAAGGGTGCATGGCATGTGATAGGGACTACATGTCGTGTTACCCATAAATTTTTTCAAACCCTAGCATCACCGCTAAGGGAGCTACACGCCGTGTGTTCTTCATACTACATGGCATGTAGTGGGGATTTTTTCAGAAATTGAAGATCTAATTTCGACTATGAAATATGGTCAATAACTTCAATTTCAGCCCTATCTATGTCTGAAATTAGTGAATCTAACTCTATTTGATAGATTCCACCCCTCTAGTTTCTGGAAACTTGACCTGAATAAAAATTGGTGTTAATCCATACGCACCTCTCACACCACGCAGGCATGAATTCTTCTACATGTGATTCCTTGACCTTAAAATTACAAAAGGATAATCAAAACCTCTAAATCTTCAAAATTATATGCATATATTGTTGATCCATTCCCGTTTTCTTTATCCACCATGAATATGAGGGGATGCTCAAGCTCAGTGTCACCCGACAATGTCGAACCGGGACTGTTGGGGTCCAATCAACAAATAATGTGAAGAAACAAGGAATAAAAGCACCAAATCCAAGGTTTTAACATAATTAGTTAAGAGATCTTGGCCAAAGATCAAGAATAGGCATATTGAGGTCAGAACATTGAATAAAAAAATTGAAATTCAATAAAAAGGATATAATAGGATGCAGATCAAAGAAAGAATAACTATCTGCTAAATCATTTAATTATAAGGGTGGAAAACTACATATAATGAGTTCTAACTAAGTTTTAGATTGATCGTTGGTGAAGAATGAACCCATCAATTATTCAAAGGAATATGATGCGTTTATTTCATCTTGAACTAATCCAATGTGACGTTTCGTCATCGTTCGAAAAAGGATTCATCAATAGAGGAGGGAGAGAGCTTCATCAGAAATAACATAATTATGAGTCCAACCCTGGATGAATCACTATAATGATATATTTATAATAATTTATCCTTAGTTTAAATGAATTAATTTAATTAATTAAATAATAAAATAAATTCACTTAACTTTCAGCCAATGAGAAAAGGGTCTGAACGTCCCACACCAACTCATTTTATACCACGCATAGGGTAAACACCATATTCCGAACTCAACTGTGGTATGAGATTTCTGATCCAAACTGCCTTTTAATATTTATACTATTTTCTTTAATAATATATGTGCATTCAATATAAAATATATTTAAAATTTTTATAAAATTATTTTTGGGAACATCAGGGCTAGGAATCGCATTTCGTCTCATCATCTAGCTCTAAAAGTATATAGAGAAATATTTCAAAATATTACATGTGAAAAACGAGGTCTCTAAATGATTCTCTACTTCAATATTTTCATTACCAAAAATCAAAATTAATCAAAAAACTCGAGATACTAAGCCTGCATCTTGATATCCCACTCTCAGGAACTCTCCTACACATTTCTGTGTTTCCATATCATGTGAACCAATGGGATGGTCCATCCACATAAGGTACACTCCTACCGATCCTTGATCGACTCCAAGTGCTCCATAAAGGTAGATCCATCTTATATGTCTATCTCTCCCCAATTTATGAAATGATTTGGGTCGTGCAAATATCTCCTAAGCTGTGAAACATGAAATATTTCATGCATCCTCTTCTGCTATGGTTTTAGAGAGAGGCAGTAAACAACCTCTCTAACCCTTTTTACGATCTCAAATAGCCGATGAACCTCAGGGATAGCTAGCCTCCCCAACCAAACCTATACATTCCTCTTCATGGGTAGACTCTCAAGAAAATGTGGTTTCCTTGGTCAAACTCCAAGGGCCTCTGATGGTGGTATTCATAGGATTTCTATCTGCTTTAGACCATCCTCATCTACTCGCTAATGACTTGGACTTTCTCTGTCATCATCTATACTAACTCTGGGCCCACTATATATGAATCTCCAATCTCCTTCTAGCATAAGGGTAACCTAAAGGGTCTTTCGTATAGGGCCTCAAATGTTTCCATGCTAAATGTTATAGTGTTAGATATTGTTGTATGTAAACTCTACCAAGGTAAGGTGATCCTCCTATCTCCAGCCGAAGTCTAACACACAAGCCCTCAACATATCCTCCAACACCTGGAGAGTGTTCTCGGTTTTCCCATCAGTCTGGGGGTGAAAGGCTATATTATTCCACATATAGGTCTTAAATTCCTATTTCATGCCTCTCCACAATCATGACATAAACCTTATGTCACATCATAGATAATCATCGAGGTCCCCCTGTGAAATTGAATGATCTATCATACATACAACTACTCCAAACTCTCCACTGAACTCTACTCTCTAATAGAAAGGAAGTGCGCAGACTTCTTGAGTTAATCTAATTTCACCTAGATGGAATAATGTATCTTAGTTGTGCATAGAAAACCTATGATGATGTACATGGATATGTCATCCCAATTCCTCTCTGGGATCTCAAAGGGATACAATAAACCTATTAGAACTTGGTGCTCATCCTTTACCTACTGACATGTGAGACATCAATAGAAGAACTTAGTTATGGTTTGTCTCATGTCAGACCTCCAATACAGCCACTGAAGGTCTCTGTACATCTTCCCCACACTAGGATGTATAGCTAGGGGAGAAGTGTGGAACTCTTGCATCACCTCCTCTCACATCCTGACTGGAACCACCATTCTCCCCTAGAACATGATGATGTGATTCCATCCATTAGAATATCCATATGGTGAGTTTTCTATGAATATCTAGTCATGAAAAACCTTGTAGTTGATTTCTCCTAGTTGACACTCTATCACATACTTGAGGAGTGAAGGAGTCAACACCATTGACTGAAAAAAAATGTTATACCCTCCTGCTCCACTAGGTTCAACTTCAAGGAAGCTAACTACTCTGAGGCATTCTACGCTAAGAAATCCTAAGATTTCCTTATAAGGGAATTTTATACAATTTCATCCTTCTTTAAGTATATACTATCTCTAATTAATAGTCTTGTAGGAAGTCCAATTAGAATCATTGTATCGAGTTCAAGTCTATCTGGGTGAATAAGTACCTGAGACTCTGGCGGTTTGATTAAACCATAAAGCGCTCTCCAAGAAGATACTTTCTCCACATCCCCAGGGTGAATACTACCACTTCCATCTCTAGGTTGTGAGTCACATAATTCTTCTCATGGGGTCTCAAATTCCAAGACCCATATGTGATAACAGCCTGCTACCACATCAACACACAACCGAGCCCAGCTTATGAGGCATCAGAATACACTGCAAACTCCACACATTCCTCTTGTAGTCTTAACACTAGATAACTCATCATCCTCTACCAAAAATCCTCAAAGGCCCTCTATAAATTCTCAAATCGGATAGATGAATGCCCTTTCCACATTAATGTTTCTAAAGGGGTTGTGATCCAAGAGAAATATGCCACAAATCTCCTGTAGTGCCATGCTAGGCTAGGAAATATCCACACCTCTGACAAATTCTTAGGTGGATCCTAAGAAATCGATGCATCGATCATCACTGGATCCAAAGATAAACCATTCTTAGAAATGACATTACCCAAAAAGTGAACCTGATGGATCCAAAACTGGAACATCGAGAGCTTTTTGTAAATTTGGTTCTCTCAAAGAAAATCAAGGACCATCCTCAAGTGATCTGCATGCTCCTCCTTTGTTGCAGAGTAGATGAGTATGTCATCGATGAATATAATGAAAAACTAGAAAAATTACGGCTAGAAAACCGGGTTCATCAAGGCCATAAACATGGTGTGGGAATTATTTACACCAAAGGTCATCACTAGGAACTCATAATGTCTATAGTGACATCAGAATTCCAACTTTGGAATATCAGCCTCGCGAACCCACAACTGGTGTTACCTGGACCTGAGATCGATCTTTGATAACCATATAATTCCTAGAAACTATTAAAAGAGGACTTTAATCATCAGAAATAGGAACTTTTTCTTTATCGTGTCCTGATTCAAGCAATTATAATCTATTTAAAGCCGCAAACATACATCTTCCATTTTAACAAACAAAATTGAAGCTTCCTAAGGGGACACACTGGGTCTGATGAAACCTTTCTCTTGAAGTTCCTTAAACTATAACTGTAACTCCCAAAGTTTGTTAGGTGACATAAGATATTATTTAGAAGATATTTTAGCTATCCAAAGATGAATTTTAATGCAAAAATCCATCTCCCACCTCGGAGGTAGTCCCAGAACGTTCTCAGGGAAGACGTCCATATAATCCTCATAAACCAAAGGAACCGAGATGTATGAAGATCATATTTCACCTTTTGATACACATGGAAACTAATGGTTGGTGGGATGAAACCACATTCTTGTTTAACCCACTTTCCCTACTAAGAGACCTCTCTTGCCAGAAAAAGATAATTGCATCCCATTAATGCATATGCATCTAACTAGATTGAGGTGACAGTAAATATGGGCTTGGACCATGGAAATAAAATAAACACACAAGATGATGTCATAGGGTTACATCATGATAATCAAAAGGTCCCATGTGAACCTCTCTCCACCAAGAGATAGCTCACACTTCCATAAGATGCGATATACAGAAGAAGCATTCCCTATACAGACCTCACATCAAAGCTAATGTGCAAGAAAATCTACTAGGATCTCCATATCTCACACCAAAAGTATCAAGATAAAATAATGGATTGAACTTGTATCTAATAGTACTGAGGAGAGTGTAGGAAACACATAGATCATATTTTGTATCATCTCAAGCGTTGTAGGATTGTGGACATCAAAAGCTTGCAGCTACCCCTGGCCCTGACTGCCAGCTCCCTATGAATGATGTGGACCACCTAGTGGTGGTGGTGGAAGGATATCATAACTTCATCCTCTACCTTAATATCCTTATGCTCATTTTCAATCTATGCCTCCCCGGGGACCACCCTTTCCTTGCCTAGGAGATCCTTAATCATAGAACTGCCTCTACTGTGGTGGTCCATCATCTATCTGTCTGGGCTTCTAGGAATGTCTGGTTGGATAGTCTTGTTCTATGTGACCTCACCCATCACAAGTAAAGAAATATTCATATATGGGATTCCCCACTACTCTTCGTTGTCTCATCCCCATGAGACTACGTGCCTGAGCCTTCTCACAGAAGGTTCTCCTACTCTGAGGTCCTAATATCTGGTGTCTTCTAGCTGCTGCAGATGACTCAACTCTGGGATGCCCACTGCCAGCTCTAACTTCTTATAATCCCTCTAAAAAATATCTCTATCATCAGTTCCCACTTTATCACCCAAGAATAGGTGGGGACTCATAAGGGAATGAAGCTAGCTTGAATCTCTTGGCATAGCCCCTGATAAAACTTTCCTACCTGAAAGTAGCCATCATAGATCATGTTAAGGGAGTAACATATAAGGTCTATGAACCTTAATTCATACTCATCCACCATAATACCTCTATGATTCATCTTTAGAATCTCCTGGATCCAAACTAATCATAAGTAAGAGTGGTAGTTCTCCTCAAAGAACAGTCACTAGAAGTCATCCCATGAGAGTGTTGACTCTTCATGCATATGTGTAACAAGGATCCTCCAACGCCCATCTAATCTATGAAAAATGATGGCTTCCAATGAAACCACCTGATCTATCAGTGTCCAAATAATGCTGAAGATATGGACCACTGACTTTAGTTAATCCTCTACTGCCTGAGGATCTGGCTCGCTGTGGAACTTCATCTGTCTCTTAAACCGGAACTTATAGAGTTTTCTAATCTTGCACACATAATCAGCCTACTCTACTTGGATTATCTTTTTCTTAATAGTTGGAGGTGATTATACCTTCCCACCTAGAGTAAGGGGTTATAGGATGGACCCTAAAATGAGGCCTCATCTCTCATAGGGTCATCATCACGAACTAGAGCTGGTATCTTGGCTATCATTTCATAGGCATCCTAAAATTTATCAAGGAGTACCATGATTAGATGAGCATATATATATATATATATATATATATCAACAATAATGGGGATATAAATCAATAAGGATAGTCAAATAATCAATCCTATATGATGCATGTACCATTTATCCCTACAACAAATGTCCCAATGTGCCGAGTCGAAAAGCAAGAAGTTAAGGTCCTTATGAATGGATATGTTGGCTGCCACACCATGACTGGACTTCCTGGCCTAAGATACACACTCAAGACACTTTGACATTGTTTACCTAAACCCAACCAAATCCTATTAAGTGGAAATTTCCAAAAAATGTACCAAGGAATGAACTTGTTCTGATTCCAATATTTCAAGACTCAACCCAAGCTGAGGCTCACGCCGCAACAACCCCAAGACCACCTCCCTAGGATAAGTGGTTCTGACATGTGCCGAAGGCATTACTAACTTGAGGAGGCCTTTTCCTAAGAACCTATACACACACACAGCCAACTCAATGCAATAGTGAAGAGGGAAAGAAGAAAAGATGCAACATTGCTATAAAGTAAACCAAACATGCATGAACCTCTAGACAGTACAAAAAGTAAGATAGTGTAAACTAAAAAGTAAAGGGTAAAAATACATTTACAACCATAAATATGTACCAACCTGGAAAAACTAGAAAATTAAATAGATTAAGGAGATACCTACTCTATAATCCCAAGATATGATCACCATAAATGGTCCAATCACCCAATATCCCTAAGCTCCTTTGAGATCATGGTCAGCCTACCCATAGTCTGTAAATGACATGACGTGTGTGGGAAACTCCCATGAAGGGATGACTATATACATACACAGTATATCACCCTGAAATAATTGAAGGGGGAATTAAGAGATACAATAGAATAGAAAGATATTATATAGCACAAGGTACAGTGAAAGAGTACATAGCAACCCAACAAAGAGTGAAAGTAAGCTCATACAAGCACAAGGGCCACGATGAGTAGATGAAATACTCATCAAGCCTTATCCACCTATAGTAGGAGAGTATAATCATCCAACCATGATAATCTAGACACGGAAATCACGTAGCATACTCAGCGTGTCTTCACCTATCTTGGAAAGAGAGTAACCAAACCAAAGGAGTGGGTATAGAAGAAAGATATAAATATATACTCATTCAAAGAAGCTCAAACAAGAGAGTAAGGGGATCTCGATATCATAGCTTAGCTCAAGGAGAAACGTATCCAATATTTTCAAAAGTATCCATAAAATATACTCAGTATCCCACGCATCATCCCTAAATACACAAGTCTAAGGAAATAATTCTCCACACCGTGATATTATCTGATTTGGGAGGCACTGACTCACCTACAAATTTTTAGGTCACATCACGAAAATGTGTCTTGGTGGGGAAATCATCCATCTTCCTTGTGAGTCAAAATCCACATCAAACCATACCTCAACACTCTGCTACATAGTATAGGGGGCACAAATCCAGGTAAGGATCTCATTCCCTAGTATGAAAGGAGGGTCCCACTCTTATAGTTATTGAGGAACTCCACAACCCAGCCCCACTAAAGGGTAATTCTTGGTAATGTCATCAGGGAACTCCACTATCCATCCCTACTAGAAAGTAATGCTCAGAAATTTCATCAGGGGACTACACTGCTAAGCTTCACTACAGGGTAACACCCATAAGAAGGTCATTGGGGAACTCTGCTTCCCAGCCCCGCTAGAGGGTAATTCTTAGAAGAAGGACATTGAGGAACTCCACTACCCTGCCCCACTATAGGGTATTGTCTAGAAGAAGGTCTTTGGGGAACTCCACTGCCCAACCCCACAAGAGGGTAATGCAGGGAATAAGGTCATCAAGGAACTCCATTTCCAAGCCCCATGGGAGGGTAACACCTAGAAGAAGTTTGTTGGGGAACTCCACTTCCCATACCTGATGGAGGATAACACCAAAAAGGGTACTCGATGAACTCTACTACTCATATCTTCTTGCGGGTAACACCCAGAAATCTTTGTTGATCCTGCACAATCATTATCGTCATCAGGTTTCATCTTAGTGCATGAAAAACTCATAACATTTCACATCGTATTTCAAAATCTACCAATGAGGGAACTATCATGTTCTACACATAAGAACAAAAAAGATAGAATAATAATAATAGGATAAAATCTAAGTTCATACGAAGGAGATACAATCATTTAAAGTTTTCTCAAAGGATCTTAAGGAGTACACAACGTGTGAGGGGACCTACACAATGTGTGGACCCACTTCACATCCTTGTAATTTCTCCAGTTAGCACATGGGTTCCCATATGTGTAGCAGTGCATGCAGTGTAGGTGGAATATACAACATGTCCAATCTAACTGGTACCAGGTCCATGTGTATCCCGGTTGTGTCCATATTCTCGAACCTCGTGTCTGTGTAATTTAGTACACGGTGTGTTCTAGGCTGTATACTTCCACACATCTTCCTATCTGTGTGATCCATCACACAGGTTGTCCAATTAGTGAATGGTATATGGTGTGTGAGAGGGACTACATGTCGTGTTACCCTTAAATTTTCCCAAACCCTAGCATCGCTGCTAAGGGAGCTACGAGTTGTGTGCTATTCATACTACATAGTGTGTAGTTGGGATTTTTATATAAATTTTTTATCTGATTTCCACTATGAAATTTAATCCATGCCTTCTATTATTTCCATATCTATAACCAAAATTAGTTTATCTCACACTGGTCGATGGATTTTGACCCTCCGGTGGCTAGAAACTTGATCTGAATGAAAATTCATATGAATTTGTATGCACCTCTCACCCCACGCATACCCGGATTTTTTCTCCATTGATTCCTTGACCTCAAAACTCAAAAAGGATCACCCATTCCTTTAAAACTTTATATATATACACTTAGATTGTCGATACATTACTATTTTGTTATTTTAATGTGAATCCAGGGGCCCGATCGAGCTCGGTACCGCCTAACAATGTCGAACCGGGACTGTGGGGGTCCAACTAGTGAAGAAAACATATAAACAAGGGATAAAAGCACAAAAACCAAGGTTTAAACATTTTTGTCCACGATTTATTATCCAACAATCAAAAACGGAAATACCAAGGTTTAAAAATTGAATAAAAAATTGAAATCTAGTATATAGGCTCATGAAAATGCCATAATAGGGCATACATCTAAGAAATAATAATGATATAATCAATCATTTAATTATAAGGGAAAAATATATATATAATGATTCCTACCTCATTTTTTGATTTATCACTAGTGAATAATGTTCCCATCAATGATTTAAAGGAAGCTGATGCATTTGTTGCATCCTGATCTGATCTGATTTTATGTTTTGTCATCATTTACCAAAGGATTTGTCAATGGAGGAAGGAGATAGATTCACTGGTGATTGCAAGATTATGAGGAAAATTATAGATGAATCACTATAATGATATATTTATAATCGTTTATCCTTAGGTCAAATGAATTAATTTAATTAATTAAATAATTAAATAAATTCACTTAACATTCCTCCAACAAGAGAGGAGTCTGAACATCCTGTGCTGACTCATTTTTTATTGTGCCTAGGGTAAACACCACATTCTGAACTCAACCATGGTCTTGGATTTTTTATCCAATTAATCATTTATGAGTTACCCCATTTTCTTTAATAATTTTTTCATGCGCAATATAAAACATATTTAATATTTTTATAAAAATAATTTCAGGCACACCAGGCCTCATAATTGCACGTCATCTCAGTGCCTAGCTCTGAAAATATATATAGAAATATTTCAACGTCTTATAAGGAAAAAACCAGGTCTCTAAATATTTCACCCCTAGATAATAAAATGATCAAGTGGTGGAAGCTAATAAATAATAATTAAAATAATGAAATAATAAATGAAGCATAAATGAAAAATATATACAATAGGACTATATGAATATGATACAGTGAAAGTATAATAAAATACAAGAGGCTAAAATTGGTTGATACTACATCTAAGAGGAAAGAGGATCCCTAATAGATCCAAAAAACCACCATGTTACCTATAGCCACTAACCATTTCCTAAATCTTTCAACCATATACCCTACAAGAAATCAAAGAATGGAAATATTATTGGTAACCTAAATAGAAAACATAAGAGTTTCATGTATGTGCACACAAGGTGTAAGACAAACATGCCAAGTAGGATTTAACCAAAGATTCTATGTAGTTCATTTCATAGTATGATCCATAAATTCTAGTTTGAACATAATTTATAAAAACAATTAACATGGTAGAGTATAAGGAAAAAAATATATAATGATTTATCACTTTCTTTAAATAATCAGGGTACAAAGGTTTATGAAAAAACAAGGCTTATACGGTTTAAAACTAGAGTTTAAAACACAGTTATTAAATCAAAATTTTCTTTTAAGATTTATTTTAAAATATAAAATTTTACATTTCAATTCATAAATAGAACAATTATTTCTTACTATTTCCCAAAAAAAATCTCAACTACCATTTTTAGCAATCATCAATTTTTTTAAACCATAATTTCCAACCTATTTATAAATAAATATTAAAGTAACTAAAACCACAACTAAACACAATGAATAAATAAAATGGCACCAAGATTTTAATGTAATAAATAATGTGAACAATAACCAAATCAAGGTTCCATGCAATCAAATATAAGGGATACAATTGAGATATATGTATCAATATTCCATAAATCATCCTCTGATAGATCTAATAATCATAAAAGACTCACTAGACTCTAACATTAATTCTATTGAACCAAGTATCCTCAGGTCACATCTCTTTAGGGGGCCCTATATGAAAATTAAACACACCAATTTGCAACCCTTAGGGTCACTGAGTACAAAAATAAACCCCTATGAGGTTGTAACTTCTCAATAGAACTAGCTAGCCTATGAAAACTAATCTAGCATAACATTTATATATAACTTATACATAACTACCTAGGGTTCCCATGATATCAACAAAAAAGTGGTTAGAAACAACAATTGATGATATCATCAAACAAATGAACATTTTAAAAAAAAATAATCCTTATCTCACCTCTAACACCCTCAAATGAAAAATCTCCTTTTCACATATGGGAATTATAATCTATAATAAATACCCCTCTATGGTATCACAATTGATAAAAATCATAAAATAAATGAAAGGGGATCTAAATGAGAAAAATCACAATTTCAAACTTCTTTCAACAAGTTTTGACTAGGATATTAAAAATATACTTGGAATTAAAATACATTTTAAATAATTTGAAATTAAATTATTTAAAACCTATTTGAAATTATCTAGTGTTAATAACCCCTTTAAAACACCTAAATTATTTAATAATAACCACTCAGAAAATTTCACAAACACCTAACATGCGACAAGTCCATTCCAAGTGTTGAAACAATTTGGAAACCATTTCAAAAACAACTCAAGTAATATATATATAGGTATAATTTGGAAATAAAATAAATTTTAATCATCCAATCATTTCATAGAATTTTATAAAAATAAATTACACAAAAACACATACCTTGTTTAATCTAGGGCTCATTGCAATATGTCACCTTTGACAGAGAATGCACAACTAGACAATAAGACACTATCACAACCCCTAAATATCAAATACCTTATGATTATAACCTACCCAAACCCTAAAATCGACTCACACAATGATTAGGGTTTTAGGGGGAAGGAAAAAACAACGGAAAAGGAAAATAAAGTAGAGTAGAAGATAATAAGAAGGTAAATTACTAAAAAATAATTGGAATTGATAGAAGAAAGATTATAATCAAAGGGTTGGGGAGTATAGGAGATCCCTACACACACAAACGATCATCTAGATAAAAATGTGAAAGATGGAGGACAAAAAATTGAGTTTTACTCACCTGGGAAATCATAAATTCGTGTTTTAATGAAATTGGGATACTCTCACATTTAGAAAACATTTCACTAAAGATTCAGGAGCCACTAGATAGAAAAAATTCACTCCTATGGTTTGGAAACATGGTTTTTAAAATATGTTCTAATCATGAAAACTTGACTATCAAAAACTGTAAACATGACTCATGGTTACCACTAACCGTACACAACCCATGAACTACACAACTTGCATGTAAGGGTACACTGCATGGTTTCCACTAGACTACATGGATCACCTCAAACTGTGCGCTACCTATACACACAAAATCATGAATTTTCAAAATGAATAGAAAAGGTTCCCTAGTTAAAAGTTACTATTACCTCTACATAAGTGTGACCTTGCACGGTTTTTTATAACCATCTATATTGTTTAAATTTATATGTATGCCAAACTTGTGTAATTTGAAAATGATAGATCAAAATATTTAATGAATCTAAAAGTATTTTATGAACTTTCAAAAAAAATTATTCTGTTAGTATATTTTAGATTTGATGTGACCAAATGGATATGCATCTAATTTGTATCACTATATCAGAAATGGTTATATTATCGGGTTAAAAAATCATGATTGACATGTTATAATGGAAAGATTGCTGCCTATTGGCCTTATAGGGTTATTAAATTATTCAATTTGGGATGTATTGATTGAAATATCATATGTTTTTTATAACATTTTTGTGGTAATGGACTATGATATATTTATAACTCTACAAAAATATGATGTTCTTATTTTATATAAATTAGAAAAATATCTTTTTCATACTTCTTTGATTCAATGGAATATTTAATAATACATTTTTTATATAAAAAATTTATAGGTTTAGTATAGTTTCGATGGAGATACCCATATGAGAGATGAATGAAAAAAATAAAGGTAGGTAATAAAGAATTAGTTCAAAGGCCAATTACAGAAGCATGATTTTAGGAGAAAATTTCAAAATTTCTACTCTTATTATTTTCAATCTAAATATCCTTAACAACATAATTTAATGGGACATAATTAGGAAAATATTTATGATGTCATTGATAATCAATTATCATTCTCTAATCAATCTAAGCTTGTTTTTAGTTGTGATCATGAACAATTTATTTTAGATGATGAAAAACATGGTGTATATACATATTTTCTACTCAATTGTAAAGAAATGATATGATTTGTGCAGTAAGTGAAAATTTTATCGATATTTGTTAAAATATATTTAAAAAATAAATTTATATTAATTATTTTCTAGATTATATAATGATTGTATCAAAAAAATCACATACATTTCTACAAATATTCTTGAAGAACATAAATAGTTTAATTTTGCCTACTGATTTCAAATACTGATAAGTTAAATGTTTATGGTAAAAAATATGAAATAAATTTTAAAATGTATGTATTATTATTTATTTTTTATTTTTCAAGGTATCATAATATAGAAATAAATTTGATAGTAGGTTATGTGCACTGAGTGACCCACCATATGAAATAGTAAAATCTTATAACGGCCATATGCCTAGTAGATTTTGATTTCATACGTGTACATATGATGAGTCAAAAAAAAATTAATGAAGAGTGGTGTTTGTTGGAAGTAACTCATCACAAAGAAAGTAAAGTTGAATTTTTGTGGCATGCTAGATGAAAAATTGAGTTATGTTATCTGTAACAAAATAACATAATAATGTTTAAATGTTATTGGTTTGATACTGATTGTGTGTTATAATTTCATCCATGGAATGGATTCATTTAAAATAAATATAAAATTATTCATATAGAAAATGAACCATTTATGTTGGCACATAAAACACATCAATTTTATTATATAAAAACCTATGTTTTTTCAAGAGATTTAAACAAATAGTGGTGTTTAATAAAAATATATATCATCATATTAAATATTTTTAAAATTAAATTGGTTATGTGAAAGTGTAAAATATTGAAATGTTTTAGGAAAAATCCCATAATACATCTCTTACTCGAAGATATATTGATATTGATGATGAGAAGTTAAGGGTCTATGGTGTTGATAATATAGATAATGTAACCAATTAATTTTAAATAATTATATATGATGAAATTGAAGCTTGTATGGAAATTGATGATGTTGAGGAAGAATATAAAGACATTGACACTGATTAATATAAAGATGAATATGAATAATAATTTATTTTATTCTACTTATATTCATAATTAATATATATTAATTTTTCAATAAAAAAATATTAGTTTTTTATATTTGATATATTCATTAACAATTCTTTACAAGTTATATTATTTTTATGGTTTATATATATATAAAGAATTATGAAGAGTTTTTTTATAGCTTCATTTATGTTGTGTTTCCTGGTGATGAGATTCATAATCCATCATCCAACCTATAGGATACTACCACTACACCATCGAATAGGATGATTTGAAACCTATCAAGAATAATAATTCCAAATCCAATTTTTGAGTGACATCCATATCTTAATTTTGAATTATGCTTGAGAAAGTAAGTTCATTTGTGTATTTTATCTAATTTTCATTAATTATTTTATATATTAATTTTATAATTATTTTTTTCTTATTTTTATAGTTTTTCTTATAGTTTTTGGGAAGGAAGGTGGAATTCTACAGAATTATGTTTTTGGGTCATGGGTATTGTGGGATCAAGTTCCCACCAATGATCGGCATTTAGTGTTTGGACACTATATTATATGTAAATAAACAATATATTTTATTGAAATTTTATTGAATTATTAACTTACTATTATTAATTGTATTTGGCGGTTATGGTCTCTAATTGATGATATCATGAAAACCTCCATCTTTGAGGCATGGGAGATTTGTATGCATGATCATCTTCATCAATTTTTACACAAACTTATATATATACATGGAGAGAGAGTTTTCTACTATTTTTTTAATTCTTACATGTTTCATTGACCTAACTACATCCCTTCTAAGGCTTGAGATGGATTGGGCTTCTATTAGACAAGAGAGCCTTTCCATAGGAAGTTATCATCTAATTGAAAGAATCGGGGGATATAGGAGGTCACACACATTGATGGTAGTTGTATGTTTAATATACATCAATGAAATAAGGTAAGTAATATTTATTATTAATTTATATATACTTTTAATGAAAAAATTATATGATATATTTATATAATATGTTGTCCATCCCATTGTTATGGAGTTTTATTTTTAAAAGAGGTTATACATTTATTGTATCACTTGAGATATTTTTGGTGATAGGTAATGATATATTATGGTTAGTATTTCTTTTTTGGTTTTTAAAGTTAACTTATATTGATTTTTTTACCTTTTTAATTTTTAAGTACTATTGAAGGAGGCGTGTGAGTCTATGACTTATCACATGATGGAAATTCAGAATGATACTAAGGGTGATAACTTATATGAGTTAGGTTTTGATGAGGTATCTTAGATACATGAAACCATGAAAAGTATCAAGAAATGTTAGGTGATTGGTATTGGTTCATGATAGATTTTTTCCAGTTATTATGGTACTTTAGTGATGTCTTTGTCATATCAAATAGAGATCATGTAGAATCATCATCTACCATAGTGTATAAAGAGATGATATGAGCTCAGGATGAAACTATACAAATATTTCATAGTGATATGGAAGGGTATATTTAGTAACATGAGTAGATGATGGAATATATGCAAAATCTTGCACATGGTTTATGGATAGAGTTCCCTCGCCTGATCTAACAATTGACCTTATCCCCCAATGACTTTATATTATATTTTTTTGGATAAATATATATTGTGTTAAATTTTTATAATTTTTTTATGAATGGTTTTTTATAATTTATAATTTTTTTTATTTTTTTACTTTTTATTTTTTACTTCTTTTAGATGGGATTTTAATCCCATTGCAAATAGTTTTTATGACGGATCATTATTTCTACACAAAAAAACATTATTGAATATTATTTATGACAGATTAAAATCTTGTCTCAAATATTAATTATGATGAGTCATAATTTTCTTCAAAAATACTCTCTAGATTATATTTTTGTAATATTTAAATACCATAAAAAATATTATTTATGACATATCCTTATTTTCATTTCAAAACAATAGATCTTAGCATGTTTGAGATGATCAATTTCAAATAATACTAATTGTGATGTATTTTTCCATGATTTTATATTTTCAAGGTAATTCAATCACATATAACTCATCAAAAATGAGAGAAAAAATTTTAGTATTCTAATAGTCAGTCGATGTTGTTAAAACATAAGGAAAGAGTCAATAAGGAGGGTAAATTATTACATTGGATTGAATTTTCTAGGATACCTAAAGGGGTTTGAGAAACTTAATACAGAGTATATGGAGATTATTTTTTTATATTCAAATATAGTAGAAAATGTAGCTATTGTGAATATTTATAATGAAAAACAATATTTCAAGATTTTATAGATCCAAATATAGGATGTGTATTTTCATTTTTGTCTCTTATATAATAATAGAAGTTGTTTTTTAACCAAGGGTCGCTCTAAGAAATGTGAGGTGATAGTTTTGATTCACATGGTTTGTGATTCATCTTATTCTATAAAATGTTTTTAAAATGATAAAAGGATAATTAAAAATTATCCATGGTAAAAGAGTTTATCTAAGATATTTCTTAAAATATGATGGAAAGAGTTCCCATAACTTATCAGTGGTATATTTTAAGGAATAATGTCTTATTTTTCAAAATAATGATTCAAACACATAGAATATCATATATGATATGTTTTTTAATAGTTTATTTGTTATATATTCTCGCTATAGTAAATTAGTGTTATTTCCTAGAATAAAGATGTTTTTATATCTTAGAATGATATTCTAGAAAAAAATATGGTTTGTAAGAGGCTAGTGGGAGTGTTTTTAGACTTAAATAATTTCTAAGTATAAAAAATAAAAGTATATACCAGTCGAAATTAAAATTTAATGCCACTAAAATCCTAAAATAGTTTAGGGTTCATTGGTTAAGAAAGATTAATGTAAATAGTTATGTTTTGTTTTCGTATTTATTTGAAAGGAAAATTTTGAATGTAAAAGTTCCAAGATGGTCATGATGAACATGGAAAGGGTTATAAGTAAAAAAAGTTAATAATTTAACACTATATCTTTTAAAGTAATGGATTTTGAATACTTGTTCCAAATTTGAGCATCAGGAATATAATTCCTAATCACACCATTATTCAAACTAGATTTCTATATAGATTTTACTCATTAAAGGAGTTTAGTGGGATGATTTTTTTATATGGTCACATAGATATGTGTCATAATTAAATCATGATGTATGTTTTTAATTCTTTCCACTGAGGTTGTGAATCGTCACAACAACATGTATTTATTTCCCCACATTCTTACTTTCCAAAGGCGGGTGGCCTCCACCACGATGGTTGATTATGCTATCTCTTTAATCGAAATAGGGTGATGGGATGTCGGTTCCACCTTACATAGATTCCTAATTGGAGTTTTTCACCAAGTTTGTGTCTCCATCATAGATTTGAGTCATTTTCGTGAAACTTGTTCCCAATTCCATCTTAAGGTGAATGATCGTTAATTACACTCATTATTTCTCAACAGGGAAGAAACCTTTGGTCGGGGTAGATTCTAACATCTAGCATGTTTGGGTATCTATGTATATTGGGTATTTTTTCACCTATAAAGTATTCTCCAATTGAAATCATAGTCATCTCATATGAGGAATCTTAGTCATGAAACCTAAGTCATATCATGCCAATCACGAGGTAGTTGACATCCGGGACGTAAGTCTTTAGATACTTTTTACCTCAGGAATTGATGTGGATCTATTTTTGCATAGTTTTGCCACATATTTTTACTTAATTTTTATGATTTAATTAATTATTTAATTAATTTATACTAAATAATAGTAATTTTGTATTTGTATAATTAATTTTGTTAATTAATCAGTTTTTATAAATAATTAAGTATTTTTAGTCTTTAAATTAATTATTTTAATCTTATTTATCTTATCTAAAATAATTATTTTTTTATTAGTCTTGTTAATTTTTAATCATCTTACCTCTTAATAATTTGACTGTAATAAAAAAAATAGTCATTTAATATCCTTATTTGTGTTTTAATTAACTTAGACATTATTCTAGTATTTTATTATTTAATTTAGTTTTATTAAAATAAATTAACTTCATTTTTTTAATATGTTTAATCATTCTACTTATTAATTCAGTAAAAAGTTTTTAGTTTAATTAAATAAAATAGATCACTTTTAACTTTAAGTAATCAAATAGTTGTTTAATTAATTAATTTAATGTTTTAAAACATTAATTATTAAATCATAGAAATGCAGTTAAATTATTAAGTCACTAACTCTTATTTTTAGTCTATCGGTGATTTAGATATGAGCTAACGGTAACCTATTGGGTCACCGATTATATCATTTGTTCACTCACTGCCTACCCTGTAATTATTTATATAGTATTTTAAATTTAATCCTTTTATCAATTTAGTTTATCAATTATCTATTTCATAATTTAAGTGTTGTTAATTAATAATTTTTTTTTAATTTTAAAAGTTCTAAAGTTTAATAAAAAAATTGTTTTAAATTCATGGTGTTTAGATTTCTTTTAATTAATTATTTTTAATATTTTTATTTAGTTTACTTAAGTTTTAATTTTAATTTCAATTTATTCTTTTTTAATTTTTTGAAGGTCGCTGTTAGTTATTAATTTTTGTTCTAACAGTGACCCTTTTCTTAATTACAACTGTGATCACTTGTGTACTGGTAACCTTTTATCTTAACTAGCGGTGAACTTTGGCTCTATCAGTAACCTTATCTGTATCAGTGACTTTTATTTTTAAGTCACCAGTGATCTTTTATTTTTGTCAACCGATGACCCCCCACGCCACTGCTCCTCACCTTTCTTTTAACTAATGGTGAGATTTTAATTTTAAAGCCACCAGTGACTCTGTTTTTCTTCTTTCTATCGGTGTACCCTGCGTTGAACTTCCCTGCTTCTGTTCTTCCAACGGTGAGTCATTACTCACTATCTCGTACACCTCACTATTAGACTACCTTCCCTGCATTTATCCCCTGCTCTCCTCAACACCCATTGTCTATCACACGGTTTCCACCATTTTCACAGAATAGATCCTCAACGACTCAAAACCAGAGAATCAAAGCAGTTCATAACACAGACCCAAACCAGAAATACTCAATTCCAAACTCAAATCAACCCAAAAAAAATTCCACAAACTCAGTTTTCATATAGTTCTATTGTGATCTATGTGAACCGTTCAAACTAGAAGAGACCGCCATAGGTTTGAAGTCGCTGGAAGGTGAGGAGGTCCGCCACTACGAGGAGTTGAAGCCACTACATCCTACGTTGTGAAGAACCTGAAACTCCATTGTACCGGAGCAAAGCCTCCACTTCGAGGCCGAGTAGGGAGGTCTCGCCGGAGGGAACCACTACATCACGGAAGCTTCTAGAATAACCAAGAATTACCTCCTCCTTCTTTGTGCCACCGAAAACTCCACCACCCCAATGAGATCTGAAATCCTCTGTTGAATTTTTTGACTCCCATCCCTCTACGCCATCACCTCTTTCTACTGGTACTAAGGAGCTGAAGCCACCGCACCCCATGCCGTAATCCGAGGTATAAGGGGAAGTAGATTTGGAGCCACATTGATTCGTCATTGAATCGAGGATGATCTATTGTGTTGTGCCACCTTGGGATAGAGGAGGAGCTCGATTGGAAATATGCACCGCCACTGTTTTTAGAGGAAGAAGTCATCGCGGCCTTCGGGAGAAAGAGAAAAAACTCCAAACCCCTCCTCTCGGCAGCGCAGCGTGGATTGGGGGAGGGGTTAAATGATTTTTTTAAAAAAACTAAAACTAATTTAAAAATGAATTAATATATATATATATATAATAAATAAATTAATAATAATAAAATATAATATAAAATTAATTAACTAAATTAACTCTAATGTTTAATCTAAAAAATAAATTAAAGTAAGTAAATTTAATACTTTTTTGATTATATAGTAATTAAAAATTTACTTATTTATGAATAAAATAATTATAAAATATAATAACTATTTATAATTTTATAAATTGTAATAATTAATTTTCAAAAAAAATTAAAAAAAACTAAATTCTAATAATCTAATAATTATTAAACTTTTAATTTAATATAATTAATAATTAAATTACCTTCATGAATTAATTATATAAATAATAACATGTAATAAAATTAAATAAAATTAATTAATTAAACAAATAAAAATAATATCTGATAATTATTAATTTAAATTTAATAACATCTTAGAATTATTTAATAAAACTTATATTTGTTAATAAAAGTTAACATTTTAATGTTTATTATTTCATTTATTTTTCTGTTCTAACCTTGCAGGTTTATTCAATAGACGTGTAAACATACAAGTTCATGCAACTAACTCACCCAGAGTTACTTACAAGGGAAAAAATAGTCTGATGTTCCAGTTAAAAAAAGACACACGTGTGCGGTGAAACAGAAAAAGACGAGTTCAAGACAGTGAAAATCGAGCAGTGACATGCAGTAGGTGACGGTGGATACAAAATCAGAGCAACAATAGAATTTTAATAGGGTGACATTTGAGAGAGGTAATTCATTTGATATATTAGATCATTCACTCGGGAGCAAAGAAAAAACCTGGAGGGAACCTTGGAGCTCTCCTTAAAGAGATATCCTCTAGAGATTCGAGGGCCTGAAGCAGCAGAAATTCAAGCTACAAGAAAGATTTTTCTTCCTCTGTTTTCTTTCAATTATTCTACTTTGTAATTTAATGGTTTTAGTATATGTAATTGAGATTATGATAGACTAAACCTTTTAGTTTGGGGATAATTTGAAGATCCACTGGTTATCTTTAAATGTTCTTTTTCACTTCATCAGTAGATATATTTGGTATAGATCAGTGAGATCAATACTAAATTCATTCAATTGCATTGTTCCACCAGAATTTATTTTCAAAATTACACAATCATTTGTAGAGATTTATTGTGAATACATATTTTAAAAGATAATAAATTCTTAATACTACATGACTAACAGTGAGTTTGTCTTGTTTTCATTTTTCAAAATGTTCACAGTTGATTTATTTTGGAGTGGTGAACCTTAGAACAAATTGGATAGTATGACTTAACTCCTGGAGAGGGAGGTAATTCATATTTTTATGGTAGAACTATGTGATATATTTTAAGTGAATTGAGTTAATTTTTGAACCAGTATAATGGAGATTTTTCCCTTAGCATTTAAATAGATTTTTCTTTTATCAGTGTACTATATATCTATGTCTCTATGTTTTCAATGGTCTCTAGCTTCGATTTAGTTTAGATACATTATTTTAAAATATTCTGTCACTCTACTACTATATAAGAAGTTAAAAAAATAAAAAAGTAAAAATCATAAAAACTACTCTACTGCAGACAACTGTGGGGTCTTTTGAATTTTTTTATAAGAATAGTGGTCAAATTTTCCTTCCCTGTGGGTTCGACCCTGCTTTCCACATATACTGTAGTTAGTAGGAATATAAATATTAAACTTTGAACAGCTTCAACGATGGTTCAGGTCAAGTTTTTGGAACCCTTTATAGGGATGGCATGAGCCATTACTCTAAAAAAACTAAAAAAACACATATATGAAAATCTTTAAAAAATGAAAATTTTGAAAATTGTAAAAAAAATCGGTTTCACTTCTTGCGGGGTTTTTACTACTGAGTATTGCAAGTTGTTGTTTGTATGAGCACAAGACACTCTGATTTTAGTCTAGATCCACTGAACTTAGAAATAGACAAACATCTCACTGCTCTAAGAAAGAAGAACAAAATTGAAATGGAGAACATAGAAAATAGAGTTCCTGATAATAACTTCCAAAACCATCCAGAACTCTTAGATGAAAATGAAAGGCCTAGGATGAGGGAGTTCCAACTTCCTCAAGTTTCAAGCAATCCATCATCTATTAGGTTATCTCTTAGATCCAGAAACTATGAATTGAAATAGTCACACATTTCTCTATTGCCTACTTTTAATGGACTCTCAAATTAGGACTCTCTTTCCTTCATTAGAGACTTCTATAATATTGTGCAGTAATTACCTCTTCTATGACTCACATAAAACGAACTAAGAATGAGAGTCTTTCCATTTTTCCTTAAAGGGAATGCCATAAATTGGTTTTTGAGTCTAGATGAGAACATTTTCGAAAACTGGGATCAAGTGTATAATTCTTTCATAATAAAATTATACCCCCAAAGATTAAAAGGTGAACTTAGAACTAAGATAACTAGTTTTTATCAAGAGGATGGAGAATCTTTTCATGAATCTTGGGATAAATTCTGGGATATTTTTAGGTAGTGTCCCCATCATCAACTCCTATCTCACCTTCTTATGGATACATTCTATGAAGGGTTGTCATCCTATGAACAGAATCTAGTAGGCCAAGTTGTTGGGGGAAATTAAAATGATAAGACTTATGAAGAACTTAGAAATTTTTTTAATAATCTTACTTTTAACTCTCAACATAAAAAATAAAGAAGGAAAAGAGTCAATAGAAATGTTAATTCAAGTACTGGTTCAATGAATAAAACTCAAGCTCAACTTGCTAAAATCACCAACCAACTTCAATCCTTAATGAACCAGAACTCAAAACAAACTATTAACCAACTTGGTTGTCAAAACTCCAACAAATATTTAAGGGAACATTGTTTCCAGTTTGGTATGTTTGGGCATACTGAAAACTTATGTTCTAATTTTGATATGCCTGCCCAACAACAAGAGAACTCAAACTTTGTTAACTATGGTCCCAAAATGATTTCTAAATAAGATCCATTTTCAAACAATTACAACCAAGGATATAGGAACCACACTAACTTGTCTTGGAAAGATCAAGGCTTAATTAAAAAATTCACTACCCCTAATTACTCTAATCAACCAAGACAAAACTTTAAAAATCAACAAAGGCGTGAGTCTTCAAATGCACAAGGAACTAATGATAATCAAATGTCTTCTAAGATTGATCTAATCTTGGCTCATCTATCCAAACATAAAAATTAATATGAGTCAGACAAAATGAAAACTGATGTGAGAATGTATAACATGGAAACACAACTTGGTCAACTTGCTAGGGATTTTTCATATAGGGAAAAAGGTAGACTTCTAAGTACCACTAAACTTAATCCTAGAGAGGATTCCATGGCTGTTGTCACTAGAAGTGGGCTTAATACTCAAACTATAGCTTAAAAGACCATGAAAATGCCTAAAATGAAAATCTACTTCAATCTGGAAATAAAAATATGCTCTATTCACATGCTGTAAATTCACATAAAAATCATGAAAATGATCAGAATGTGAATTTTTCACCTAAAACTCAAGCTAAAACTTTATCTAAAAATAAAAAGAATAAAGGTAAAGAAAAATTTTATAAAGAGGTGAGGGATATACATACTTTCCTTAAAAAAATTCCCCACCCATCACTTTCCATGAGAAGTTGAAACCACAAAGTAACACTAGGGCTAAAATTTTTCAATTCCTTGGCTTATTTCCAAACATAAAGTGAACATTCCATTCATTTAATCATTAATTCAAATTCCATCTTACTTGAAATATTTGAAGAAAATTTTTTCAAACAAAAAAACTCTAGAAGAATTTTCTACTTACAACCTCACCGAAGAGTGCAGTGTTGTACTTCAAAAGAAAATCCCACCTAAACAGAAAGACTCGGATAATTTTTTCATACCCTTCACACTAGGAAACTCTGATCAGATGAACTTTTGGTGCTATTTAGGAGTTAGAATTATCCTTCTCCCATACTCATTGTTTCAATAGTTTAGGTTGGGTGATCTTCAACCCACCACAGTCATACTACAGTTAGTTTATAGATTGTTCACTCATCTTGTGGGTAGGGTAGATGATTTTCTAATTGGTGTTGGGAAGCTATTTTTACCTGCAGACTTTTTGGTCTTATATATGGAGTGTGATCAAGAGGTTCCCATTATCTTGGGTAGGCCCTTCTTAGACACTGTTGGTGCTGTTATTGATGTCTCTAAGGGTTAGTTAATTTTCAAAATTGGATAACAAGAAGAAGAGTTCAATGTGTTTAATAATATTAAGGGACCAACTAATTCTGAAAACTGTTCAAAAATTGAGTTCCTTGAAGTTGAAGTTTCTTATAAAAATCAACTTGAAACATAGACAAATCTGAAAATCAATTATATGTTAAAGAAAATAATTGGGAATCTGAAAATCTAGTTGAATCTGTCTTAGAAATTTAAAATTCTGCTCGAACACCCAATCTGGAAAATTTTCCAGAACTGGACAACTGTCCAGTTTCTGCTGTAGAAGGGTCCTCTATTTCTGAACTTAGGAGTTTTTTGAGTGAATTTGAGGGTGTTTCTGTTAACACCAACCTTTATTAATTCTTTAATGATTATGAGGGATAATTTATAAGACAACTTGATGATTTTTCTTTGATGAACTTGTTAAAATATAATCTGGAAAGGTTGGACAGTGTGCTACCCACTTTGGATAGTAGCACTGTTACTTCTGAATATGAGCATGAAATTGAAAATCTTTAATAATTTAATACTCCTTACAAGAGATAGGTTGAATATCATGGTCCTCCTAGGCCTAAGATTCTTCTTTCTAGTGTAATACCACCCACTCTTGAACTGGAACCAATCCCTGTTCATCTTAAATATTCATTTTTGGGTGAGAATTCCACTTTTCCTGTCATAATTTCTGCTAAACTAAATGAAAACCAAGAGGAAAGATTGTTGAATTTTTTGAGAAGGTTTAAACCTTCCATAGTTTGGACCATAGATGATATCAAGGGTATTATTCCCTCATTTTACATACATAAAATACCTATGGAGCCTGACCATAAGCCTAGGGTAGAGTGTCAAAGAAGGTTGAATCCTAACATGAAAGATGTTGTGAGAAAATAAGTGATTAAGTTGTTGGAAAATGGAATGATATATCCTATTTCTGATAGTTCTTGGGTCAGCCATGTCCAGGTTGTCCCCAAGAAGGAAGTTTTCACTGTAATTAATAATGAAAAGAATGAAGAATTTCAAGTTAGGAAATGCAAAAAATGGAGAGTCTATATAGATTATAGGAAGCTTAATGTATCCACTAGGAAGGACCATTTTAAATGCCCTTCTTGGATCAAATGCTTGAGAGGCTTTTTAGAAATGAGTTATTTTGTTTCTTGGATGGGTATTCTGGTTAAAACCATATTCATGTTGCTCCATAAGATCAGAAAAACACCACATTCACATGCCCCTTTGGGAAATTTTCCTACAGGAAGATGCCCCTTGGGTTGTGTGGAGCTACATCCACCTTTCAAATATGTATGATGTCTATATTTTTGTATATGATTGAGAGAATCATTGAGGTTTTCATAGAAGATTTCTCCATTGTGGGTATCACTTTTGATACTTGTCTTGGAAATATGGATTTAGTCTTAGAGAGATACATTGAAACAAACCTTGTTCTTAATTTGGGAAAATTTCAATTCATGTCACGGAAGGTATAGTGCTTGTTCATAAGGTGTCCAAGTGAGGTATGGAAGTTGATACTACTAATGTTGATGTTATTCAAAAATTTCCACCTCCTGTAAATGTTAAAGGAGTTAGAAGTTTTCTAGGGAATGCCAGTTTCTACCAGAGATTCATAAAAGATTTTTCTAAAATAACTAATACCTTATGTTATTTGCTGGTAAAGTATGCACCTTTCAATTTTGATGAAAAATATTTGAAATCATTTAATCTTCTTTAAGAGAAACTCACTACAACACCTATTATCACTGCACCTAATTTGAAGTTACCTTTTGTACTTATGTGTGATGCTATTGATATGGCTATAGGTGTTATCCTTGGACAGATAAAATATATGAAGTTACATGTGGTGTATTATGCTAGTAGACTACTATATGATGCCCAAAAAAATTACACCACCACTAATAAAGAATTTCTAGCTATTTTTTTGCTCTAGAAAATCTTATATAGTACTTGTTAGGTTCCAAAGTCATCATTTTCACTGATCATTCGACCTTAAAGTTTTTCCTGTCTAAGAAAGAAACTAAACCCAGGATGATTAGATGGATTCTATTGCTACAAGATTTTGATTTAGAGATTGTGGATAAGTGGGGAGCTGAAAATTTAGTTTATGGCCACCTTTATAGGATTCATCTTACTCAATATGAATCTAAAGATCCTAGAGAGATTAAATCTTCATTTCCTGATGAGAAACTACTCACTGTGTCAATCAGGAAATCTGCATGGTTTGCAAATTTTTCCAACTTCCTGGAAAAAGGTGTCTTTCCCAAAAATCTGTCTAATAACCAAAGGAAGAAATTCATTTCTGAGCTTAAGTACTATCTTTGGGATGATCCATTGCTATTTAAAATATGTGCTTATGATATCCTTAGGAGATGTGTGCCTAAGGAAGATATGTTTCCTATCTTGTATAATTGTCGCTCCTCGCCTTGGGGAGGTCACTATAGTGGTGAAATAACTGCTCAAAAAGTTTTACAATCTAGTTTATATTGGCCTACTCTTTTTAAGGATTCTATAAGTTTTGTGGTTGGCTGTGATAGATGTCAGAGTCTAGGAAATGTGGGTATGAAGTAGGAGTTACCCCAAAAAGGAATTCTGGAAGTTGAAATTTTTGATGTCTG
Organism: Viscum album; assembly: GCA_963277665.1. Taxonomy (NCBI): domain Eukaryota; kingdom Viridiplantae; phylum Streptophyta; class Magnoliopsida; order Santalales; family Viscaceae; genus Viscum; species Viscum album. The sequence continues at coordinate 161,986,719 of OY728165.1, read as the reverse complement.
GGGTTTAGATTTCATGGGTCCATTTCCATCATCTCATGGGAATGAGTATATTCTTTTTACTATTGACTATGTTTCAAAATAGGTTGAGCCAGTGGAACTACCCAATAATCAAGTGAATTTTGTAATTAAGTTTGTCAAGAAGAATATCTTTACCAGATTTGGAGTCCCAAGATCTTTTATCACTGATAATGGAACACATTTTAAGAATTATAATTTAATGATTTGATGGAGAAATATGGTTGTGTTCATAAAATTGGTACTCATTATCATCTATAGTCCAGTGGATAGGTGGATATTTCAAATAGAGAACTGAAAAAAAAAATACTTGAGAAAATTGTGTCAACCTCTAGGAAAGACTGGTCTCTTAAATTGGATGAAGCTTTATATGCATATAGAACTGCTTTCAAGACCCCAATTGGTATGTATCCTTATAGTCTTTTGTTTGGTAAATTATTTCATTTACCTGTGGAGTTGCAACACAAGTCTTATTGGGCAGTTAAGGCTCTAAAATTTGATTTTAAGAGTGCTAGTGAGAGAAGATTACTTGAGTTGAGTGAACTTGATGAGATTAAGAGGTAGAGTTATGATAATTCAAGAATTTATAAATAAAGGACTCAAATACTTCATGATTTTATCATTAAAAACAAGGAATTCAAACCAGGATAGAAGGTTCTTCTCTTTAACTCTAGGCTTAAACATTTTCCTGGAAAGCTGAAGTCCAAGTGGTCTGAACATTTTACTATAGTGAGAGTGATAAATATTGGAGACATATAAATTATAGGTGAAGATAATAAACCCATTTTGGTTAGTGGGAAGAGAGTGAAAATTTATTTTGAGGGACAGCTTAAGGGCTTGGCTACCTTCACAATGCTTGAAAACTAATCTTGAATAAATTCTGGCTGAAGACTTTAAAACTTATCAATGTATGGGAGGCAACCCATGGTTATTTTTGTATTTATGTTGTTACATTTTAACATTTAATAAAGTGTTTATTCTGTGCTCTGATTCTATAAAATACATGTTACTTTTTGTTCTTTGTCTCCTAGTTCTATTTTAGGATTAAATGATGCTGATGTTGTGTCATTAAGGGGGTGGAATTCCCAAGATAATGACTAATGATAAACCTATTTATGGAATTATTCTATTCATTAGTTTCTATTTCATTTTTATGCTCCTTACTACTTTAAAAAAATATGCTTCTTTTCTTTCATAAAAAAAATTCTGCTCTATTTGTTACTGTTTTAAAAAATTCTGCTTTAAAAAATTCTGCTTGTATAAGAAATTCTGCTACATATTTTCTTTAAATCTGATGCATATCTTGCATACTAAAAAATACTTTTTCTGCATGTCACTGAGTTGAATTGAAAAATTATGCATGTGCCTCTTGCTTAAATTTGAATTCACTGATAAATATTGAAATAATCTTTCACTATATGAAATTAAGTGTGGGGAGGTACTTGTAGGATGAAAAATTATGTATTAACTTTTCTTTTGGTTGGGGTGTTCTAGAATTTAGTTTTCTGTTCCATTGAACATATTATTGAACTTAATATATTAAAATTATTACACCCTATCCATTGTGTATCCACAATTTACATGATATTTCTTGAGATGAATTGAAAATCTGTGTCACTGGTCATAAATATTAATGTTTGTACTTTCTTGTGAACTTGTTGATTATTTATTCATTGTGGCATACAATATTTTTGAATTTCAAAGAGACCCTTTATACATGTCATAAATCTGCTAAATTGAAAATTTGTTTTGAACTTTAATGTTTAATTATTCTTCTCTATATTTGGAAGTAAACTTTGGGGACAAAGTTGGGTTTTAAGTGTGGGGAAGGGGGTCAATTATTGACTATGATAAACTATGCTTAATTGAAATCTCATTAATTCCCACTTCACTTCAAACTTTTTTGTCAAAAAATGGTCAAAATTTTTCAAAATTCTGTCATAATTTTAGGCTTGCTTCATTCTTCAATTGGGTCTTTCTTAAGGACAGTATTTCTTTGGTAGTAAATTTGTGCATTGAGTCTAAAATTAATGATATTGTATGATTTCTGAGTGATATTTACTTAGTGGATGAATGGAAATTCGGTTTAGGAACTACTTCTGAAAGTGATTTGGGTTACATGTTTGTGGAGTTATGATCATAACACTTGGAACTAGAAGTTTTATTCTGATTCTATGGGACTCATTCATCTTTTAATTATTAAATTAATCACATTAATGAGCCAATATAAATGATTTTTTGATATAAATCTTTTGAAACTTAAGTATTCTCGGCATCTTGGATCCCACGGTGAGTCTCTCAGACCCTAGATGTTGGGTTCATTTATATTAACTTTAAGCCCTTTGTTCACCTTGAATAAGTGCATTGCACAGTACTTAGCACAATGATACATGGCTTGGGAAAAATAAAATAAAGTGTCTAGGGTCAAAAATAAGTTCATTAAGGTGCAGGTAATGGTGAACACCAAATGAAGAAGGATACAATTGATTTATATGGAAATCATTTAGGTTGTATCAATAAGGTGATTCAAAAAAATTATTTTTGGAACCTAGGATTTTGTCAAAGTACAAAGTTCCTCAGTTAAGGTCTTAATTCCATTGATATTTTACCTCATGTCATTTTTGAATTTAGATTTTAAAACTATATTAGAATAAATCCTTAAGTAGGTTCACATATGAGGCATGTCATCTTCTTTGATGAATGGTCTTTGCTTTCTTAATTATCCTTGAGTATTGGTTTTAGGAAATATTTGATCTAAAAATTTATTTTCTGAAACCTAATTCAATTTTCAGTCCTCTATTTTCAAATGGTAGTACATGTTTCTATTAAAGATAAACAATAAACACTTTACTATTTTTCAAGGATTACAAAACATGGGATTGTTTGAGGACAAACAATGCTTAAGTGTGGGGTAATTTGATGTGGCTCTATTTTTTCATAGTTTTGCCACATCTTTTTTCTTAATTTTTAATGATTTAATTAATTATTTAATCACTTTATACAAAATAATTGTAATTTTGTATTTTTATAATTAATTTTTTAATTAATCAATTTTTATAATTAATTAAGTATTTTTAGTCTTTAAATTAATTATTTTAATCTTTTTATCTTATCTAAATAAATTATTTGTTTATTAGTCTTATTAATTGTTAATCTTCTTACCACTTAATAATTTGACTCTAATAGCAAATAGTCATTTAATATCCTTATTTTTGTTTTAATTAACTTAGACATTATTCTAGTATTTTATTATTTAATTTAGTTATATTAAAATATATTAACTTCATTTTTTTTAATATGTTTAATCATCCTACTTATTAATTAAGTAAAGAGATTTTAGTTTAATTAAATAAAATAGATCACTTTTAACTTTATGTAATCAAATATTTGTTTAGTTAATTAATTTAATGTTTTAAAATATTAATTATTAAATCATAGGAATGTAGTTAAATTACTAAGTCTCTAACTCTTATTTTTAGCCTACCAGTGAGTTAGATTTGAGCTAACAGTGACCTATTGGGTCACTGACTCTATCATTTTTTCACTCAATTCCTACCCTGTAATTATTTATATAGTATTTTAAATTTAATTCTTTTATCAATTTAGTTTATCAATTATCTAGTTCTTAATTTAAGTGTTGTTAATTAATAATTTTTTCTGTAATTTTAAAAGTCTAAAGTTTAATAAAAAAAATTTAAATTCATGGTGTTTAGATTTCTTTTAATTAATTATTTTCAATATTTTTATTTATTTTAATTAAGTTTTAATTTTAAGTTCAATTTATGCGTTTTTAATTTTTTGACGGTCATCATTAGTTATGAATTTTTTTCTAACAGTGACATTTTTCTTAATTCCAACTCTGATCTCTTGTGTATCGGTAACCTTTTATCTTAACTGGTGGTGACCTTTGACTATATCAGTAACCTTATCTGTATCGGTGACTTTTCTTTTTAAGTCACCAGTGAGCTTTTATTTTTGTTAACCGGTGACCCCCCGCGTCATTGCTCCTCACCTTTCTTTTAATTAACGGTGAGCTTTTAATTTTAAATCCACCAGTGACTCTTTGTTTTTTTTTCTATCGGTGTACCCCACACTACACTTCCCTAATTCTGTTCTTCCAACGGTGAGTCATTCCTCACTGTTCCCTACACCTCACCGTTAGACTACCTTCCTTGCATTTTTTCCCTTTCTCTCCTCAACACCCACCATCTATCACACCATTTCCACTATTTTCATAGAATAGATCCTCAACGACTCAAAACCAGATAATCAAAGCAGCTCAGAACACATACCTGAACTAGAAAAACTCAATTCCAGACTCAAATCAACACACCAAATTTTCCACAAACTCAGTTTTCATATAGTTCTACTGTGTTGTGTGTGAACCGTTCGAACCAGAGGAGACTGCCACAGGTTTGAAGCCACTGGAAGGTGAAGAGGTCCTCCACTACAAGGAGCTGAAGCCACTACATCCTACGCTGCAAAGAACTTGAAGCTCCGCTTTACCAGATCAAAGCTGCCACATCGAGGCCGAGCAGGGAGGTCTCATCAGAGGGAACCACTGCATCACAGAACCTTCTATAATAACTGATAATTACCTCCTCCTTCTGTGCACCGCTAAAAACTCCACCGCCCCAACGAGATCTGAAATCCTCCGTTGGATTTTTCGACTCTCGTCCCTCTACATCATCACCTCTTGTCACCAGTACTGAGGAGCTGAAGTCACCGAACCCCATGCCGTCGTCCGAGGGAGAAGGGGAAGCATATCTGGATCCACCGTGATTCATCGCTGAACTGAGGATGATCTGCTGTGTTGCGTCGCCTTAGAAGCGAGGAGGAGCTCGATTGGAACTATGTGTTGCCACTGTTTGCAGAGGGTTAATCCATCGCAGCCTTCAGAAGGAAGAGAAAAAAACCCCAAACCCCTCCTCTCTACTACGCAACGTGGATTGGGGGAGGGGTTAAATTATTTTTTTAAAAAAACTAAAACTAATTTAAAACTAAATTAATAATTAATAACTATATATATAATAATAATAAATAAATTAATAATAATATAATATAATATAAAATTAATTAACTAAATTAACTCTAATGTTTAATCTAATAATTAAATTCAAGTAATTAAATTTAATACTTTTTTGAATATATAGTAATTACAAATTTACTTCTTTATGAATAAAATAATTATAAAATATAATTACTATTTATAATTTTTTAAATTGTAATAATTAATTTTCAAAAAAAACTAAACTTTAATAATCTAATAATTACTAATATTTTAATTTAATCTAATTAATAATTAAATTACATTCATGAATTAATTATATAAATAATAACATGTAATAACATTAAATAAAATACGTTAATTAAACAAATAAAATAATATCTAAGAATTATTAATTTAAATTTAATAAAATTTAATCATTCTTTAATGAAACTTTTATTTGTTAATAAAAGTTAACATTTTAACGCTGATTATTTCATTTATTTTCTTGTTCTAACCTTGCAGGCCCATTCAAGAGACGTGTAAACATCCAAGTTCATGAAAATAACTCACCCAGAGTTAGTTACGAGGGAAAAAATAGCACAATGTGTAAGTCACAAAAAGACGCATGTGTGCGGTGAAATAGAAAAAGACGAGTTTAAGATAGTGAAAATCGAGCAGTGACATGAAGCAGGTGACGGTGGATACAAAAGCAAAGTAACAATAGAATTTTAAGAGGGTGACATTTGAGAGAGGGAATTTATTCGATACATTTGATCATTCACTTAGGAGTAAGAGCAAGAACCTAGAGGGAACCTTGGAGCACTCCTCAGAGAGTTATCCTCTGGAGATCCGAGGGCCTGGAGCAGCAGCAATTCAAGCTAGAAGAGGGTGTTTTCTTCCTCTATTTTCTTTCAATTATTCTCCTTTGTAATTGAATGGTTTTAGTATATGTAATTAAGATGATGCTAGGTTAAAAATTTTAGTTCAGGGATAATTTTAAGTTCCACTGGTTATCTGTAAATGTTCTTTTTCACTTCATCATTAGATGTATTCGGTATTGATCGGCGAGATCAATACTGAATTCATTCAATTACATTGTTCCACTAGAATTTATTTTCGAAATTTCACAATCATTTTTAAAGATTTATTGTGAATACATATTTTATTGTATGGGGTATGGATTTTGGGTTAGGTCACATGTTTAACATCATGTGGAGATGGGTTGGGTTATAGGTTTAATAACGTATTGGGATAGCAAGTTGGAAAATTGTATCCCCCTGGGAGGGATATTTCACATTTATGATTTGGTGTAGTGTATCCCCAGGTGGTAATATTTCACACTTAGAGGATTGGTGGAGTGTTCCCCTATAAGGGGGAGATTTTACACTTGGAATTTATTGGAGTGTGTCTCTAGGGGGGAAGATTTCACACTTGGGGGTTTGGTGGAGTGTGTCCCCAAGGGGGAAGATTTCATACTTGGGGGTTTGGTGGAGTGTGTCCCCAAGGGGGGAATATTTCACACATTGGGGTTTGGTTGATTGTGTCACCAGAGTGAAGGTTTCACGCTTAGGATTTGGTTAAGTGTGTCCTTAGGGAGAGATGTAACACTTGGGGGTTTGGTGGAGTGTGCCCCCAGGGGGGGAATTCACACTTGGGATTTGGTGGAGTGTGTCCCCAGGGGGTAAGATTTCACACAAAGATATTTAGTGGATTTTTTCCACATGGGGGAAGATCTCACACATAGTATTTGGTTACTTTTTTCCCCAGGGGGGATATTTCACACTTAGGATTTCATATAGTGTGTCCCTAGGGGGGGAGATTTTATACTTAGTATTTGGTGGAGTGTTTTCATGGGGGGATATTTCACATATAGGATTTAGTTAAGTGTGTCCCCAGGGGGAAGATTTCACACTTAGGTATTTGACAATGATGTTTGTTCATTGGGATTAAACCTCATGGAGGTGTCCTACATACACTATTTAAGAGATAAGGATAAAAACCAACTTAGTTCAATGTTGTGGTTCAAAGTTATGTTATAGGACTAGTCCATACAGTTTAACATTATGAGGTAAGGAAATTCATTTCATGGAAGAAGCGTCAATGATGGATGGTGTGGGGCTTACACATGTGGGCTTCCCAGTGTAGGAGTTTCATCCCATGGTAGGGGAGTAGGTGGCATCCCATGATGATCATACATGGGGAATCCTATGTTCACCACACAGGGTAAGAATATAGTTTATCATCATGTGTTGTGGATGTTTTAATTAATTTTAGCATCATATGACTAGGAAGTAGGGCTAGGTAGTTTTACGTTGTGCATCTCAGATGTTGGGTATGATTTGGGCTTACATGTGGAAGTTTATCAGGTGCTTCTAGGAGTATCGATGGTATGGTTGGGGATTATACATGGAATATTCTTGGATTCTTCTAGGTGAAGTAATTATGTTATTGGGGTTTACGTGTGGAAGATTCTCAGGTAATTCTAGGAGGCAGTGATGGAATGATTTGGGATTACACATTGAATATTCTCAGGTGATACTAAGAGCAGCAATGGTATGAATGGGGCTTATGCATTGGGAGCTTCCCAGGTGCTTCTAAGAGCAATGATGGTTGGATAATCTCATACTTATCACATGAGGCATCCCATTCTCAACGCATGAGACATCTTGAGATTATTGCATAGGGAATCCCATGTTGTTTCATAGGGTAATTCCACATTTTGACATCATGTGTGAGGACATTATGTGTGGGTCTTATGCATTGAGATTCCCATTATTTCTTCCTCATGTTGGGTCAAGAGGGAATCCCATGTTCCTAGCATAGGTTAAGTTTATAGTTTAACATCATGTGAAAGGATGTTGTATTTAGGGATAATGCATTGACCTACCCATCCTTTCTTAATGTTGGGTCAATAGGTCATCCCAAGTTCCTATAATATGGTAGGGTTATAGTTTAACATCATGTGAAAGGATGTGGTGTGCGGGGATTATGTATTGAGTTTCCCATATTTTCTTCCTCATGCTGGTTCATGAGGGAATCTCAACCTAATGATGGGTTGGAGGAATATTATTTGTGCTTAAACCTGGGGAGGATTCCCATGGGGGATACTTGGGAGAAGTAGGGATACATGTGGGACATGCATTATAGGGGTTAATGTTCTTCTTCCTCATGTTAGTCCATGAGGGAATCTTAGTCTTCTGATGGGTTGAGTGATATGATTGGGGCTTACACCTGAGATGGAGGCCCATGGCGGTTGTTTTTAAGTCATTACCTAATCATTACATGAGGCATATTATGATTGAAACATAAGTTATATCATAATTTTCACAATATGCATCTTATTCTCATCATATTGGGTATACTACAATTTAAATTCATGTAGTGAGGACTAATAGGTGGAATATTATGAGTAATGGATATTGTGGGACTTATGCAATAGTATCCCTTTATGGTTCAACCAGGAACATGAGTCAGGTGATGAGTTTTAAGGAACTACTCGAGGAATATTTTGACTCAAGATATTCAGGGAATCCAAGAGGACAATCTCAAATCATGAAATGAGAAAGGGACCAAAATGATCATGTCAACTCAAGGTATTTCAGGGATTATAGAGGATTATATTAACTCATTACCCATGGGTTAATGAGTTATGTGAATTTTTAAAAATCTTTAGAGTTACTCAAATCGAGAGTGTGATGTTGCATCTTAGAATATCCTCCTTGAAATGATGATTTAAGGGGGTATTTATTGGTGCCAAGTTCATCGAAAGATACATTTCTTAAAAGTTACCACAATTTTGAAATCTTTATTTTAGCAAAGAATTTTCATATTCGTGAAATTTTGAGTTTTGTGGTGAGACATGCATTACATGGATGTTACCACCTCCAACTCGGTGCAGCCATGTGACTTTCACAAACCAGAGATACACTATGATAAATTTACCATCCTTTGTGGAAGTTTTGAGTTTCATGAAAGATTGATCTTTGAAAAAAATTACTTTGGTTAATTTTGGAGTTTCATGAAATTTTGTACTTTGTTCCAAAATCACCCTTACTAACCATTTTCTAGAAGCTGGCTTCAAATGAACATAACTTTTAATTTGTAAGTTCATTCAGGCTCAACGACTGGTCAAATTGAATCTATAAAAATTAACTATGCTCATGGATAAAGTTTTTTAAGAATTAATTCCTTCGTTGACTATATTTTTTTATCTCAAACAATATAATGATTTTAACAAAACCTTAAAAAATCAAAATACATAAGGAATTATGGTATATTTTATATGGGATATGAAACTAGATTGTATCTGTGGTTTTGGTAAGTATTATTAAATGAGTTAAATAATATAAAATATATTAGGTTATAAATTCATACTCTGATATAATTCTATCATGTTGATTACATATATACATAAAGTGACATGAAAATTAACATATCAAAGTATGACATTGAGTTATCTCTAGGTGATATTTTTCATGGAGTATTATAGTTTGTGATGAAATGTTAAGTTTAGTGTGAGTAGGATTTCATATCAAGATAAAAAAAATATTCCCATGAGGCACAAAACAAGTTTTTTGTGTTGGGAGAACTATGATGTATACTACATGGTGTAATGTTTCGACCTAGATATCATTAAATAGTGACCTAAGATGGTGGGTCACATGGCCTTAAGAGTGCCTACCCAAATTCTAGAGGCTACCAACTTGTAGAAAGGTCCTAAGGTGTATCTGTGGGGATACTATATCCTCATGTCAGAGTGTAGCACAGTGGTATAATAACAATAGTAAATAGTGGAAGAAGTAAATCAACCAGATATAAGATAACATCCAATATGGGAATATATAAACAATGAAAAAAGGTAATATCATATGTATATGATCATTTCATTCCTATACAAGGTATCCAAAACAATTATACATAAATTTTTATAATACATGTATAAAAAAACAAAAAATAACCATCTCATCTAGCATCATGATTATACATCAGTCCTATGCTCCCCTGCTTCTAATAAACAAGCAGGTGAAGCATCATACAGTGGGTGATTTCTCTGATCCCTACCCGCATCCATGAATTCTGTCTGGGTACCCAATAATAACTTAAATAGGGTGTGAGATAACACTTAGTAGGCCATGAACAATGGTGTCTGTAAAACATACAGGTGGTAAAATACCAGATAATTAGTGTATAATAGGTAAATAATTAGTGAAAGTGAAATGACCATAGAAAAGGTAATAACTATAAAGTGATACTATCTAGCCAAACAAGGATCCCTACAAACAACAGTCAGTCTCCTATATCATGGGAAATGGTAAAATATAAACAAGTTACACTATCCAGTCTAACATCTGTAATGTGATACCCATATCAGGACTATCTGTAATAATAAGAAATATGTACCATGTCTTCACCGTATAACCAAGTGTATAATATTTATCATGGACACACCGTATAATATAGTGTAAAATACCATCATGGACACACCAAATAAACAACTCATCCATAATTATCTTGTTGTGTAATCAAAATTTTTAAAACCTCAATGGATTGGATCCAAGGTATAGAATACCAAGGTATCCACACTGAGTCCCAAGAGAATCTCTATGGAAAATTGGTAAAGAATTGGGTGGGGTCCAAGGATCATGTTAATAGACCAAGTCTTTTATGAGCCTAATAAAGCAATATCCAAGGGGTAGCAAGGCCCAAGGCATCCTACAGAATCAAGACCCAAAGAGAAATCAGGTCCAAGGTGTATATTATCACAAATAAGAACCACGGGAGAAACATTCATGGCATCTAATGGAATCAAGATCTATGGTATACCAACAAATTCATCCACTACCATTTTAATTCATCATATCATTTCAAAAATCAATTACATTTAATTAAATTCCATGATTTTACCCACTCATTTCCAAAATTTATCTAGAATACATTTACACAAATAAATCAATCAACATCATGTTATCACGTGGAAAATAATGAAAACCTTCTCCTATTAATTCAATTCAATTAAATTCAATTCAATTCAATTCAATTCAATTATAAAGGGGATTCCTATAACTAGGAAAGATTGATCACACCCCATGGGTGGCATAATAAAAGGTAAAATAAAAAGTCGGACCTCATGGGTGGCCTAGGTTGGGGGAAAAACCTCCAAAAATCTCAAAGGTACTTAAGGGAAACCTAAAAAAGTTTCAATTCATTCAATTCAATTATTCAATTAATTTAAGGGGCCCTATCAAAAATTCTGGTGTGTGGCATAATACTAACTATTCTTACAAAACACCAAACCCCAAGGGAATGGTATACACCATCTACTATAGGTCTATAGTAGAGAACTCATCCAATATTGAGCGCCAATTTGGTCCAAATAAAGAGAAAACTGGAAAAAAAAAATGAAGAACCTGAAAATAAGGAATATTGGTTTGCACTTAAATAACTTCGTCAATACAAATTCAAACAAAGAACATAATAATATGATCAAAGAACATACTATAGTAAATCCAATGAGACCAACGGGGTTCAAATATGAGTCTAGATCGAAAAATGGGAGAAAAACCTACCAATTATTTCAAAGAGGAGCTCCTAAGCCCAATATATCCACTGAAATGAAATTATGAAGGGTAAATATGTTTTGAAACATTTTAAGGTAAAAATGTAATTTCAACTCAATTTTCTTGGTCGTATAGTTTGGCCTCATGGTTGGCCAAACCATGTGCCAACCCTATACCCTTCCCCATGTCAAGGGGCACCTCTCACGGTTTCTTGCACACATTTTGACTAACCATGTGAAAATTGTGTCTCAGAACCTTATAAAAACTGTAGATTGGTGTGAACACCTGGCGACATGGTTTCCTCAAATCATGTGGGATCCTTCATCCCTTTTTCCATCCCTTTCACGGTTAGGGGTAGTCATGCAGCCTATCCCACACAGTTTCTCCTAACCGTGTGTCCTATCTGTTTTTTCCAAAAAGTAGGGATCTGGGCTCCAAACAAGCCTTGGACACCCCCGACATGCCCAAGACCTCAAAGGGTACTCAAAATAGGCCATAAATATGAATTTAAACTGAAAAAATATATATACCTCACTAGAAAACCTAGGTTCTTATTATCTTCACCCCTTAATGAAATTCATCCCTAAATTTCCCTTCTGAGGGTGGTTATGAATTTCTTGAGAATATCTCTAAAAACTAATCATGTCTGTCAACCTCTCACTCCCAAGTCTTATCCTTTAAATGGACATATTGCAATAGCACCTATACAAGAGTAACTAACTGGCCTCGAATAACCTTTGTGCTCCTGTAAACGATATGAAAATGATGCTCCTTAAAGGATGCATCTACCTATAAATCCACCTCATTTTGATGCAAAGTGTGAGATGTTTCTGAGTGATATTGGTGTAGCTGAGATATATGGAAGACACCTTGCATGGACCAGTACCTCTTAGGTAACTACAATTGATATGATTTTGACCCGACTCTCTACAGAATCTCAAACTTCCTGACATATCATGGTAAAATCTTACCTTATCTCCTAGTTTTTCTGTGTCCCATCCATGCTGAGATATGTAAAAAAGACCATATACCCAACCTCAAACTCTAGAGATCATCTATGGCAATCAAAATAATATTTTTGTTGAGACTGTTTAGTATCCATCTGTATCTGAATTTACTAGACCTATTCCAAAGTCTCCTAAGTGAGATGAGGTCCCAACAATACTACCTACCTACTTCTAGATTTCATAGGGGAAATCGGCATGGCCTTCCATACAAAGCCTTATAAGGTTCCATATGTATAGTCCCCTAATATCTATTATTTTAGGGGAACTCAACTAGGGGTGTATATCTCTACCAAGAGCCCTCTAAATTTAGGACTTAAGCCCACAAAATTTCCTCAAGCACCTAAATTGTGCACTCTAACTGGCCATCAGTCTGAGGCTAGTATGTTGTGCTTAGAAGAACCTGTGTACCCAATTACCTTTAAAAACTCTTATAGAGACTATACATAAAATAGGGGTCCCTATCTAAAATGATAGTATGAGGGACCCTATAAATTCATACTATCTCATGGATATACAACCTCCCAAGATCATCTACACTGAATATATCCTTGATAAACACGAAATGAACAACCTTCATGAGCCTATCAACAAAAACCCACACAACATCACTACCTCTGGGCAACCTAGAAAAATGATCATGAAATCCATACTAACATCATCCCATTTTAACTTAGGAATAGGTAACTACTATAAAATCCTTTCAGGTAACTAATGTTTCTCCTTAACCTATTGACAGGTGGAACACTATATGACAAAACCAGCTACCTCACATTTCATCCCTAGCCACTAATACTGGTGATGTAAATCATGATACATCTTGGAAAGTTCGGGATGTACTACCCAAACTGAGGCATGAAACTTCCACATAATCTCCTCACATATGTTCAGTGGAACCCAAATGAAACCATGTATACACAGGATATCATCCTCACCTAGAGTCTAACCAGTTTGTGGGTCTTCACCTGCCACACTCTCCCATGGGACTAGGCCTTTAGAATCCAATAGTTGACTCATCCTCACTCTATCTAGAAGGTTAGAGGTCATAGATAAGGATGAAATAAAAGTATGAACCTAACTACCATGCATCTCCAAGTGAATATTTGAAAACAAGTCCCTAAGTTTCCACTCACTATTGGCCTCATGAACTTTCGATATCTAAGTTCACCTACTTAGTGCATCGGCAACTAAATTTCCCTTTCTAGGTGTATAAGAAAGAATGAATTCAAAATATTTTAGTTACTCAACCCACATTCATTGCCACAAATTCAAATCATTCTTTGTAAATATATACTTGAGGATTTTTTGGTCTATGTATACCAAAAAATCATCTCTCAATAAATAGTGTCTCCAATAGAATAAAGCATGAAAAACTGTAGATAACTCTAGATCATGCATCAGGTAATTAATATCATGTGGCCTTAGATGAAAATACTTATATTCCATGATTCTATCCCCTTCTATCATAATTTCTCCTAGCCTAATACTTTATGCATCACAATAACTTGTATAGATTTTAACTGGCTCTAGAAAAATCAAGATCGACGATATAGTCAATCTCCATTTCAACTCCAAAAAGGCTATATCAAAGTTATCCAACCATAAAAACTTCACACCCTTCTTATTCAATCTCGTCAAAGGTTATTCTAAGCATGATAATTTGTGTATGAAATGATTGTAATATCTATCTAGTCCCAATAAACTCTGAATATCAAAGATGTTCTTGGGATGCACCTAGAAAACTATAGCTCTCACATTCTATGGGACAATTGATACTATTTTCTCTTAGATAATATGACCCAGTAAGTGAATCTCATCCATCTAAAAGTGGAAGTTTGTGATCTTAGTATATAACTAATGCTCTCTCAGTGTATCCAAAATGATCTCAAGATGTTTGGCATAGTTGTGTCGATTGTGAGAATACATCAAGATATTATCCATGAAAACCATCACAAATAAATCTAAATAAGGATGTAAAACTATGTTCATCGGTACCATGAAAACCTTCGGCATATTCATGATACCTAACAGTATGACCAAATAATTTTATAGATTATACCTGATACAAAAAGTTGTATGAGGTATATCTTTAGGTCAAACACACACCTAATGATATCTCACTCTCAAATCAATTTTCAAGAATACCCAAGATCCTTAGAGCTGATTAAAAATTCCTTCTATCAATGGAAACAAATACTAGTTCCTAATAATAAAATGGTTCAATTTATGATAATCCACACATATCTTAAGGGTACCATCTACCTTTTTCTCAAAAAGTATTGGAGAATCCCATGGAGAATTAATTGGTCATATAAATCACTTTGCCTCCAAGTCATTTAGCTACCTATTGATCTCATAAAATTCATTTGTATTCATCCTATAAGGAGGAATGGATACTGGTGTAGTTATTGGAACTAGATATATGGATAACTTCACCTATATCTCTAGAGATAAACTAGAAAATTCATCTGGGAATGTATCCCTAAAATGATCAATCGCTAGAGGGTAATCTACCTGAAATGATCCTTGAAAATCTAGATACAAACTATAAATATAAGCTAAAATTATGCTCATCCCATGATGCTCTAGTCCATATCTTCTCTCCTGGATGTCTCATTAACCCTTGTGAATAAAATTTTAACCCTCTGGTGATGTGAAAATTACCCTCTGACAATAGAAATCAATGTAGGATCGATAATAAACTAGCTAGTCCATCCCGATTATAACATCAAACCCAGTCATATCAAGGTAAAAAAGATCTTATATGAAGTAACAACCACAAATGTCAAGGGATCACTCCCTTCACTAGCATATACCCTCCATTTTGACCCCCAATGAATTATAAAGTGTCATAATGCCCCCAAAAATTTGAACAATGAGCCCAAGTTTCTCCAAAATAGGTACATATATAAAGTTATGAGAAGAACCTATATCAACAAGATAAGAAACAACTGTATAGTATACTAAGATCGTACCTCTAACCATAGATGGCCTGGCGCACTGGTCCCTAGGTGTAGCTTGTATATAATATATCTTTTCTGAACTTTGGCCCTGTGAAAAACCTCACTACTCGGAGTAGGACCACTTTGTATCCAAGGTACAACTGGTGTTTGGCTACCTCAACCATGACCACCACATCAGACTAAATGATTGGCACTACTCCAACTCCCAAACTAACATACAGTTGTGAACATCACTCCTAAAACTAGATTCATAGCTAACCCCATTCCATTAACTTTTGGAGAAAATGTCTTGTGAAAACAATTTACATGCCCTATCCTACCACAAACTCGGTACTCAATTGGGTATTGTTTACACTGATTACTCATATGATCCCATACACCACACTAATGATAGAAAATGGAGCTACCATCACTAACAAACTAGCTAGTACACCCCTCACAAGAATCCTCAAAATTCCTCTTCCTTCCACTATAAACTAAACTACTTGGTCAAGAGGCTACACTACCCTTCTCTGTACCCCCATATTCCCTCATTTTATGCTCTATATTTAGTGCCAAATTCACTATTTCTATAATATTATTAAACTTAAAAATTTTGACCTACAATAAAATGTCATGCTTGAGACCTTCCCTGAAGCATCTTTCCCTTGATTCCTTATCATCAAGATATATCAGTGAAAAGATATTATGCTCTGTAAAGCATGTCGAATATTATATAACATTCATTGCAACATACTTGAGATGTATAAACTCACTGGAACTCTCTAATATCAGAGTATTGTGGTAAAATTATTCATAAAACCTGGATTGGAAACCCCTCCAAACCATATATCAGAGCATATAATCCAGGTTAAGAATTTCCCACAAATTATTAGTTTCTTCTCAAAGAATATATGTCTTTAGATTCACTCTCCTCTCATTAGGAATCTCAAGATTCTCAAATATTGAATACATAATCACAAGACACATCTCATCATCCTGTGGACTTCCATCCCCCAAAAACATGGGAGTATACTACTTCTAGAACACATGTGTCAACTCTTCCATAGATGAGGCAAGCTTTGGTGCTCCTTGAAAATTCTGCATATAACATAAAGACCCCTTGAAGAAATATTCCTCATCACCTCTGTCTGGTAAAACTGTTGGTGCTATAACTTATACTATAGGAGGATCTACTATTTTCCCATAGACCACCACCTTTAGAGAATGGTCGTCGCCACCCTTCGGGTGCATGACTAGAGGTCTTCATGGTGGAATGTCTCTACAATTCCAAACACACACCTTAAAAAATATAGATAATGAATATTATACAGCTAAAAGCATAGGAAAGGTCTAAACCTTCCTATAAATATTTCTTACCCCTCTACCTTCTCTTAAATCCAAACCAAGTAAAAATAAACAATCATAAACATCACTAGAGACACTGCCTATAGCCCACTCTAAATCTAGGTCAAGGTCCAGTTCTCTATTTTCATAATTTCCATTTCATTTAAATTCCCATTTATATCACAATTCTATTTTAATGGTATAACCAAATGGGTCACAAAATCTAATTCATAAGTTCCCATACACCTTAATAACTAAAATATTGAATCCACTTAATCCATACCATAACAAGTTCTAGTTCATGTGACCAATAGTCTATGACTCAATGTACCATAATTGGATACTTAGGGTGTCTATTGTAGCCTAATCAAGAAAACTCTCTTTAGGTTATGGAAGGAACTCTAAGTACCAATCATGTTTCTCAATCCACTTCACAAATAAACTATCAAACCATAGATATATCACAAAATACACATATCAAAATTTCATGTTGTCAAGAAATGAACCCTATATGGCGTGGTATAATACATGACATGTGAATTCTAGTAGGAACTTAAAATGATGTATGAGATGGAATACCCTCATCTCATTAGGTTTAAATAAAATAAAACCCTCAATCATTAAATTATAACATCATAATTCAAGTTCATCACCCAAAAATGGAATCAAATAAACTATAATAGTTAAAATCCATAAAGAAAGCATTTACATTCATGGAAAATTGTTTTTTCTATGTACATGGGTTAGTTACTCCTAGGCATATATCATTAACAAACTCAAATACCTTTCTAATCCCCTATCTATTATCTCCAAATAGTAATCCAAAAAAATCGCTCTAATGTCGCTTTGTAACATCCCAACCTGGATACCACTAAATGGTGCCTTGATCTGGTGGGTAAAATAGCCTCAAGTGTACCTCCTAAAATGTTAGAGGTTTTGGACTAGCAGTGAGGTCCTAGGGTGTGTCCATGGAGAGACTATTCCATCATGTCAGATTGTATCACAACGGTATAATAACAATAGTCAATAGTGGAAGTATTAAATCAAACAAACAGAATAGAACATCCAAGAAAAGAATATGTAAACAATTCCAAAGGTAATATCATATAAATATGATAATCATGTCATGTCTCTACAAAGAATCCAAGAAATTTATATAGGAATTTGCACAATACATGTATCAAAATACTAAAAAGATCAAAAAGAACAATCTCAGCTAGCATCAACAAACTATCTTAGTCATGTGCTCCCATACTCGTAAGAAACATGAAATTAAAGAATCATATAGTGGGAACTTTCCCCAATCCCAACCTATAACCATGAAGTCTGTTCGGGTACCCAACGATAGCCTGAACAAGGTGTGAGATAACACTCAGTAGGCTACAACCAATAGTGTCTATAACAAATCTAGGTAATGAAATATAAGCTAAGTAGTGTGAAATGTATACAATAGTTAAAGAAGTAGTTAAATTGAAATTCCCATGCTAAAATTAATAACAGTAAATTGATACACTCTATCCAAATAAGGATCCTTTCAAACAAAAATCAAGCTCCCATACCAAAGGGAGGTAAAATATAAATAATTCACAATGTCCTATATAATGAATGTAGTTTGATACCCATACCTGGGCTATTTGGAAGCCTAGAAAATATCCACTATGGTCTTGTCGTATAACCAATTGTATAAAATTTACCATGGGAACACCATATAATCTATTCTACAATACCATCATGGCCTCTCCATATAAACAAGTCATCCAAAAAATATTGATGTGTAATCAAAAGTGTCAGACCACGAAGGGCCAGATCTAAGGTATAGAAGACCAAGAAATCTATGTCGAGTCTAAGGAGTATCTCAATGGAAACATGGTAAATACTTGGGTGGGGTCCAAGGAGCATGTCAATAGACCATGTCCACTGTGATCACAATCAAGCCATATCCAAGGGGTAGCAAGGCCCAAGGCATCCTACATAATCAATACCTAAGAAGAAATCAGGTATAAGGTATAAGGACCCGACCTTATTACATACATAATCTTGAATTTAGTCATGAAAAAACTTCCTTTTACATTTAGGATCCTTTTAGGTTTAGAGATTTAGAGAATTAGGAAAATACATTCATAACATTACACATTATTACAGAGTGGATACCACAAAAATAGTTTCCATTTTTTTCAAAATATAAAACATTAAAACTTAAAACAAGACTCCTTGACAATTAATAAACATTTATCATGGATTAATTCCTTTTCTTACAAAACCATTAACCTGTGAAAATAATTTAAAAACTTGGGATGATCACAAAAGCTCAGTAAGGGATGAAAAATAAGGAAAGAGCACATTAGTTCATGAATACTCGTAATTTATGAAAACATTTTCAAAAGACATGCTTGTCACCCATATATACTTACTTCATGTAACAAGATATTTAAACAAGATCCACACAAACATGATAACATAAATATAATCATAAAGGTATAGTGGGGAATTACTTACATAATCTTGTAACCATTCTTGGCTACCTTATAATTTATAACCCTCACGGCTACCTTACTTTGTGTAACCATCACAATTACAGTTGGAGTAACCATAAGGCCGACCTCCAACTTACTCATAGACAATGAATTGGAGGTAAATATAGTTCCCACCTTTCATCAATAAATAATTCCCAAGAACCAAAACATAATCATACAACATGAATAATTCCATAAAAACATTACTTTGGAATTTCGTAAAACCGAATTTAAAAAGATGATTTTTAAAGAAAATCCCCTTATAAATATCATAAAATTGAATAGAGACTTAATATAGTAGATGCAGTATGTATCTATACTGTAAATGAACATAATAAAAAATAATATAAACTTAAACCATCACACAAACAATTTAAATAGCACATAACTAATGAAGTAGAAGGTTAACCCAAAGAATAAAAATCGGGTTAAGAATTCCCTTACCTCGGGTTTGTCTTACTTCCAAATTGTTTAAACCTCTAGTATAATGGTTAAAAGAGTGTTATTAATATTTTACAGAAACATGTTCATGTTTATAACATCTTATATGATCATTTCATAACATCATTTCATCCTTTAATTGTTAGTATTTTTCCCCTTGCACTGTTTTTGGGTGAGTTCTTTACATGATTTCCAAGATTGGTACATGATGGATGTTCTGGTTGATTGGAAGTGAAACTCCAGAATTGGAATGGAAAGGTATTTACATATTTCCAGTACCATAATTTATACCATTTATCATTTTTATGTTTAACATGAAGATGATTTATAAGTTAAAACATTAAGGATGTTTGTTTAGATCATTTTAGTGGTTCTTTGATAATAACAACCTCATTTTGTCTTATAAATTAGAACCATGAGTACAAAAGAATTATAGAACCATGGGTGAGTCATAACACAAATATTATAACCTGGTTCAACCATATAAATGGTTTCATGACCTGAATTTAAATAATTAATGGAAATTTAAATCACATCGTCCAAGATGTCAGTAATTCGACACATCACGGACAATATTTTTAATTATTTGAATAAGTGGGAAAGGGGAAGAAAAATGATGATTAATTTTACATGAACATGAGAAAATCCAAAATATAAATGATTCTGTAGATTTCATGCCTCTTGTATAAGAATAGATTAATAAATAATGATAAAGGAACTCAAAATAAAAGAATAATTGAGAAATCACTTACAAAAATTCGGCAGCCTAACGGCTACACAACATGGTTTTACAAAATATTAAAAAGAGATTGGAAAAGGTTCACCCATCCATAAATGAATCATAATATAGAGTAGATCAATAATTATAAGGAAATAAGAACATGGTATGGAAAATTGAAATTTATACCACATAAAAGAGAACTTGAATGGAAAAAAGAAAGAAATTGAGAATTTTCTTACCTTGTAGAGTAACCCTTATAACTTGAAGGTTGGGACCTTGGGGGCTTGAGGAAACCTTAGGAGGACTACTATGAAGGTAAGGAGTCTATAACTTCATTGAGGAGGAATTGGGAATGAATTTAGTGAAGGAATGGGTTGGTATTTATAGGAAAAGTAAGGGAATATTTTAATAATATTCAAGGGACGCCTCATGGGTGATATTTGAAAAACCATGGGCTTTCCCATGGTATAAGCCACTTGAGACACCTCACATATTATTTAACTATACACAAGTCGAACAGATTTATGACATCATTATAATATCATTAATGATGTCATTAACACACTGAAACTAAAAACTGTATTTTTTACTATTCACTAAAAAATCAATTGTTTCAGAAAAATTCCCAAAATTCACCCTAACCATTTATCGACGTGTAGATTTCAAAAATGAAGTCCATTTTTTGAAAAGAATTTTCTAAATATTATTAATTTAATTTTTAAATAATATCATACTTAATTAAAAAATTAACAATTCTAATTCTGTAACTACTTCTATATCACAATGAAAAATTAACCTAGATGCTATTATCTTAAATCCTTAATAAAATAAAATAATAATAAAATTTACTATTCATTAGGGTCATATTACTATTCATAATGGTATATTACTATTCACCAAAAAAATTTAGTTCCAATATACTCCAAATAACATATTGAGCACAATTGTAGATAATAGTTTCTTGAAATTCAAAACATAGAATTGGAAAAGTTATGTTTTAAAGGATAGTGAAAATATATATACTTAAAACAAAGTTCCATGCATTTCCATTTATTTTTAGAAAAACTTGGGGTGTTACATAAGGCATCCATTTCCACAAACAAGATCTATAGGATAAATTTCCATGGAATCTAATAGAATCAAGATCCATGGTATAACAACCAAGGCATCCACTGCCATTTCAATTC
Organism: Viscum album; assembly: GCA_963277665.1. Classification (NCBI taxonomy): domain Eukaryota; kingdom Viridiplantae; phylum Streptophyta; class Magnoliopsida; order Santalales; family Viscaceae; genus Viscum; species Viscum album. The sequence goes on along the minus strand of OY728165.1, from coordinate 161,965,002 downwards.
ATCATCTCATTTCAAACATTAATTCACAATAAATTAAATTCCATGATTTTACCCGCTCATTTCCACAATTTCTCTGGTATCCATTTACATAAATAAATCAATTGATATCATGTTATCACATAGAAAAGGATTCAATAAATCATTCAATTCAATTCAATTCAATCCAATTATAAAGGGGTTTCCACTTACTAGGAAAGCTTACTCCCACCCCATGGGTGGTATAACAAAAGTGAAAATACAAAGGCACACCCCATGGGTGGTCTAGGTTAGGGAAAAAACCTCCAATAATATCAAAGGTACTTAATATATAACTAAATAGGTTCTAATTTGTTCAATTAAATTATTCAATTAATTTTATGGGAACCACCGGAAAGTCCATTGTGACTCATAATAGAATTTATGCTTATAAAACATCAAACCCTAAGTGAAAAGGTATAGAACACCTATCAAAGGTCCGTAGTAGAGCACTCATCTAGTATTGATCTTCGATTCGGTCCAGATCAAGAGAAAAATTAATAATAAAAGAAGAAACTAAAAATAGGTCATATTATCTTGCACCTAAATAAATCCATTGATACAAATTCAAACAAAGAACAACACAAGATTATTTAATAACTTACCAGTGAAAATACAATGAGAATAATACCATTTGAATCTGAGTTTGGATCAATAAATGAGATAAAATCCAACTAGTTGGATTCAAAGGGGATATCCCAAGGCCAATATGTACACTGGAATGAATATAGAAAAGAGAAATATATTTTAAAATATTTTAATGGAAAAATGGTAATTTCCCCTCAATTTTATAGGTTGTGCGGTTTGGCTGCATGGTTTTCCAAATTGTGCTCCAACAGTGAACCATTGTTTATGTCAAGTGTCACCTCACACAGTTATATATGCATGGTTTGACTAACTTTGCACAAATTATTTCACAAGATCTACTAGAAACTGCAAAGATCCTTACACATTCATGCTTCCCCAGCTTCATGGTTTCCTTAAACTATGTGGACTCCTTTATCCCTTTATCCATGCCTCACATGGTTAGGGGTAACTATGTGTACTATCCTGAATAGTTTCTTCTAATCATGTGGTATGTCTTTTATTCCCAAAAAATGGGGTTTTGGGGTCCAAATAGGCCTCTAACACCCCTGATACACTCATGACCTCAAAGGGTAATCACATTAGGACAAAAACAAGCATTTAAACTGGAAAAAAAAGATATGTACCTCATAGGAAAACCCAAGATCTTACACATGGAATATTATATAATATGTATTTGGTATACTATGGAAACATGTTTCATATTTGGATTCCATTAATACCTAATATTATAAAAGATACCTATCATGATAACCTTTATACTTTGATAAATTTTTTATGTCAAACCTAAGGTTGAGATAATTAGGGGTGGTTGATTGTATTTCTATTCATATCATTGATTAAGTTTAATCTATATGGTATTGTCCTCTCATATGATGAGTATGACATTTGATCCCTTATTTGAGATAAATTGAAGGAGTGTATGACCATACCTAGATAAATGACTTGTGATGCTCTTGAGATGATCCAAATTTTACAAACATAAATAATACCGACCATTAGATTAATATTCATTATATATAATTATAATAAATGAAATAATCATAAAGGTTTGGTGTCTTTGTAAACATTGATACATAAACAACTTATACATAAATAAACTACATAATCTCCCACTAATTTCTTCACAACTTTTACCCTTCTTAGACATATCATATTTAAAACCTTTCTTTATATCCGAGGAATAAGGAAACATGATAAAGGGTGATATCATATTATTAGTAATGGTAAACAAAGGAGATAATAATCAATGATCATTTTTAAGCATAACATGAGAATAAGATTATGATAACATGAGATTAATATTTTAAAATTATACTTAAAAATTCATAGATCATAATCCTGATTCGTGGTATAAATATTTACTGTTTATAAGACATGAATCATAAAATATTCAAAGAATATAATCTATGAAAGAATAAAATTGGAATAATGTCAGGACATAAAAGAGTATCATAAAGTGTTTTATAATCATAATAATAGAAATAGTATTTAAAGACTATCCACCAAGTCATTAATCACATGTTATGCTTGGGATATCCACCTGTGTACCTGCTTTGGTCTAGGGATAACCTCTCATGTACCCTCTTCTGGGATAGGGATAACCTCCCTTGTACCCTTTGAGCTCATAAAACATTAATCCTTACCAAATTCATTGGAGGGTTATAATATACCCACCCAATAAATAATTATAATCCATTCATATATATTCCACATGATCATGAAAAAATTTATCATTTTTTCATAGATTAACCCATCGAAAAGGAAAACGGGTTTCAAAAATATTTCATAATTATGAACCATCCATAAAAAGAATACGGAAAGTATCATAGTATTATATCTTCTATGAATTATAAGTAACATAAAAGGATATTATCAAAGATGAAAATTTTCTTTAAAACATCACTAGAATATTTATTGACGAAAATACTCTTTTCATTTTGAAATAATTTGTTTAAAATATAAAATTTCCAAAATATTAAGTAAAAAAAATTCATTGAACAGAATTGTATCATCCCATTATCTTATTTAAGTATTCCATGACCATTTTTTTAATCTCCTTTAAGTCAAGACTTATTTTGGGGTCATTTTGGTGCAATTGGGAAATTTTGAAATCCTAAGAGGTTATGAACAGTTAGTGCATGGTTAGGAAAAACCATGCGGTTTATATCTACAAAATGTGATCCCTATTGAATTCCACCGGAAGGGGTTTCAAATTTTTTCCAACCCATACATCCACCCCCCCCCCCACAAACCATGCACCTCTTGGATAGTGGTAAATATACAGTTTTTTGTAGTTATTTTAACTATGCATCCAAACTGTACACCCAAAATAGATTACCAGTTGGGGAGTGTGGTAAGGATGCACGGTTACTACTAATCGTGCATCCCTACCTAGCAAACCATGTTTTTGGGTTTTAATTCCACGAAAAAATATTAAAATCCCAAAACCCTCTTATTTAACCCCTAATCACCCTATTTTGACCCTAAATCAAATCTTTGTTCATTAAAGGCTCCCAAGAGGTGATTTTGGCTCCTCAAATCCCTTTTCTTAGTGGATTGAAGCATTGATAATCTCTTTTGATCTCCTCAAAGTAAATAAATCTATTATCATGTGGTTTCTTATTATCTTTATTTATCTATTCCTTATAGTTTAATATATCATCATGTTATTGATATATCTAAAATCCATTTTTTTATCTTGATTCTAGGTTTCATTTATTAATCTAAATCGCCTCATTATTCCTTAGTGATCCCATTTTGGGTGTTTTATTTGACTGTGTGATTAAAGTTAGGTGGTTTGATGATTATTTTCCCTATGATTTAAACCTTATAATTATTTTTTTAATTGAAATGGGTTTTTAAGAGATTTAAAAACCCTTATTTTATAGGATTTTATTTGCGATTTGAAATGGCATGGAATTTTAAAAAAAAACCCAATTTTAATGGAATTGAAATGTTGGGAAGATTTTGGAAAAATAATGGCTTGATTTTGAAATTTATTTTATCAAATGATTTATTATTAGACCTTGAGAAGATTGAAATAAAGTTAAAGATGATTTGTAATGGAATGAATTGAAGAAAACCATTATTTTATCTTTGAAAGGAGAAAGGCGTGTTGAAAATTGAAAACTAGTAAATTATAATTTGAATTGATTTAAAATGTATGATTTTACCATGTTTGATGGATTTATTGTTTGATTCACATGTTATTATGGGTAGTTAGTGGTAATTGGTACAATCACGCTAGGACCTTGACTCCATAATAATGGATTAACAATGAAAACGGTTACTAAATAATTACGGCATGAACACCCGAGAGGGTTCCCCTTTGGGGGTGTAGATGGACCATGAGGGGTCCCCAATTGGGGTGTAGATTAATTTTAGGGTACACACCAATCTTGAGTGAAGATAATTATAGAGATTTATGAGGATCCTCTTACCTGAACTAACATAATGTAGGGATTTTTTGCATTGTGATATGATTTTTTCACTTTATTATACATGTCATTGATTATTGAACTATTTTGTTCATAAAAAATGCTTAATAGAAGTGTTTTATATAAAATAATCATTTAATCCAGTTTTGATATAGTTTCCATGTTTTTCTTTTAAAATAATGCTTTGGTTTAAAATATGTGAATGATATACCATGACTTGTTTAATTAAAATTAATCATAATTGGTTTAACTATTATGGAATTTATTATGGGATACTTGGTGAGACCCTACTAATATTTATAGGTTAAAACCTACCTTTTACTTTAATAATTTGTATATTTATATTGTGATATATCATAGAAAGGGGAAATTGACACTTGGAGGTGGTGGATGTTCTTAATCCTTGGGACTATGAAGGGGTGATGGTGACCAGTAGAGATTTTTTCCAATGTTTACATAGGATTTTTGATAATTTTTTCTGGTTTTCATTGTTGTTTCCTTTTAGATGTTTCTATCTAGTAATTATTTTACATGTCTATTTCTATTACTTTATACCTTTTGATTGTTGATCATACTGACTTGTATCTTTTATCTTCTGCTGTTTTGTGGAAAGAACATTCCCTTACTGATCTTGTATGATTCTATGTGATATTCAACAACTTGTGGGGATTAGTAATTCCCTTCGAGCTATATCAGAGTCAAATTGGGTATCATATTACTAGGGTATCTGGGTTGGTTTTTGACAAAGTGGTATAATAGGTAGGTTAATCATCTTTCCTTGATTTCATTATGTGGTTTGGGGTGTCTTGGTGAGACTTAAGAGGCAGTTGCAAGTGAGTTCTTTTCCATATCTCACTGTAATGATCCTTAAGTCACTATGGGTGTTTAAGAAAAGTTTCCTTGAGGAATATTTTGATCTTATTCTAGTATTTTTTTACCTTTTATTTTATTATGATGAAATACTAATAATAAATTTATTCTTAATGGAATTTATATTCCTATATATCTTGTCTAAGTTGTTGATCTGTGTATCCATTATGATGTCTTTAGTGTTGTATTTTGATTTTGTATAGCATCATGCATGTGAGAAGACATGTGAATAGACCCCAGGAGGAAGCTTCTAGTAAACCACAGTGAGAAGATTCACTAGTGGGTCATAATATTATCGAGATAGTGGTGTAGGCTATCCAAGCTACAGGAAAAATACCTTCACTAATTCATGTTTAGGATCCTATAGTCGAACCTCAAAGGGATGAATCTCATGATCATGTTCAAAAGTTTCTTCACCAAAATCCACCTTATTTCTAAGGATCTTATGATCCTCAAGAGTTAGAGTACCGGTTGAAAAATATATAGATTATTTTTATTTCTTAGAAACAACCAAATCTATGAAGGTTAAATGCGTTACCTTTAAACTATAAGGACCTGGCAGAAGATGGGGGGATTAAATAGTGATGTGAAAAAACATGAGGGTTTGGAATGGAAATAATTTCTAGTTATTTTCACTAATTATTTCTATACAAAATATATAGTATTGTATAAATCCATAGATTTTCTCAAACTTCAATAAGGTGACATGAACCTGACTTGGTATGAAAACCACTTTGCTGAGATTGTTCAATTTATCTTAAGTTGGAGACTAATGATAATCTAAAGTCATGAATATTTGAGATAGGTATTTGATCTAATATTTTATCATAGGTTTTCTTACTAAATCTATCTTCTTATGATAATGTGCTGGAAAGGGCATTGATGGTTGATCTTGATATAGGTAATAAGTTAGGGTTGATGGGAGTTCCTTTTTCTCCTAGGGTAAGCTCTATGAATTCCTTTAAAGTAAATTGGAAGCATGGTGATTCTATTGGTGGTTCTAGATAGTAGGAATATTATAAATATTATGAAGTTTCTAGATGAGGCCCATTGACTTGATTTTAGTGCAAAAAGTATGGGAATTTGATATTTGTTTGTACTGAGATACCAAAGATCTACAATTCTTGTAGTCACTCAAGAAATCTACATAATTTTTTCTACTTATTTTTTTATCCATGCAGTAGACTGGGCTCATTAGCTCTAAAAAGTATTGTGGTGTAATCAGATACTTCAATATCTAAGGGGTTCCAGCCATAGGCATCCAAAAAACATCTTCTTCATATAGTAGAAGAGTCTCTAGAGGAAGCTAATATAGGTCTAGTGATTTTGAGAGGGATCATCACTATAGATTCATCTTTAGTTACTACTTTATTTGATACTAGTTAATCTCACTCATTCATATAAAATTTTTCTATAAAACTATTAAATATTCATATGTATCTTTTGTTTTATCTGATAGATATTACTACACCCATCAGAACAAAGATAAAGTAGGGTCTCTATTGTATTTTTTATGTTTTCTTGTTATCAGTGATTGAGCATACTTTCAATTTTATGGTTCTTGACCTAAAAGCTCTTGACGTCATCCTCAGGATAGATTAGATGATTTTTAATAAGGACTGAATTGGATATTATCTTTAATGGGTCCCCTTTTTTACACCAGATAGAGTGTTACATGTCTTTCAGGGAGAATAAGGCCCAAGATTTAGTAGATCTGGGCCATCTTTTTCAGAGTTGGGAAGGGTATTATTAGGTTTTGATTTTGACATAGAATGAGTCTTCGAGTGATGATCTCCCTCTAGTCATAATCAAGTTTCCTAAAGTGTTTATTTCTGATTTCTCTATTATTCCACCAGTAAGAGAGGTGAATTTATCTATTGATTTAGTACCTGGTACTCAGTCGATATCTATTTCTTATTACCATATGGAAACATTAGAGTTGAATGAGTTAAAGTCTTAGTTGTATGATCTATTAAAGAAAGTCTTTATACACCCGAGTGTGTCACCTTGGGTGGAACCTCTTCTCTTTACAATGAAATCTGACAGAACACTTCACCTCTGCATTGATTATCAAAAACTGAATCCATTTATGGTAAAGAACAAGTATCCATTACCATGTATTGATGATATTTTTGACCAGTTTAAAGGTAAAAAGACATTCTCAAAGATTGATCTTTGATATGGTTATCACCAGTTGAGAATAAAAGAATTTAACATTCAGAATACCACCTTCAAGAGTAGGTATATCCATTATGAGTATCTTTTCATGGAATTTGGGCTAACCAATGATCCTATAGTTTTACGGGTTTATTGAATAGGATTTTCCTTGAGTACATTGACTCGTTCATAGTATTATTTGTGGATGAAATTTTGGATTACTCCATAAATGAGGGGAATAATTTTCATTATTTGATATATGTCTTAGAAATATTGAGAGATTATAGACTTTATGTTAAGATTTTAAAATATAATTTCTAGTTATGAGAATTTAAGTTCTTTGGAAATGTGGTTTTGGAACATGGAATCTCAATTTACCCTGACAAGTTGAAGGCTATTATGACATGGGATAAACCGCTTAATGTTTTTTAGATATAGAGCCTCTTGGTCTTGGTGGGGTATTATTGTAGGCTTGTTAAATATTTCTTGAAGCTAGATTCTCCAATGACTATCCTCAATTGGAAGGGAGTGAATTTTGTTTGGGATGAAAATTTTTAGAGTTATTTTTTTGGGATGAAATATCTTTTGACTTTTGTGTAATTGTTCACTCTTCCAAAGCCTAGGTGGGGCTATGTGATCTTTTTCTATGCATCAAGTGTGGGTTAGGCTACATTATTATATAGGGTGTGATTATGTGGTAACCTATGGCTCCAGATGGCTTAGTATGGATGAGAATAATTATATGACCCATGATCGCAACCTCATAGCTATGATACATAGGCTTAAGAGTTGGTGGAATTAACTTTTCATAGAAATTTTTACCATTTATTATGACCACAAAAGTTTTATTTATATATTTTCTCAAAAATATTTGAACCGGTGATAGTGGTGTTTAGTGGAGTACCTATAGTATTTTGATTTTGACATTTCCTATACCCTAGGGAGGTTAAATTTCATTTCTGACACCTATAGTAGGAAACTCCCAACCCATGCTATGAAAGAATCATTATAAGAGTGTAACTTGATGTCTCTTTTTTATCATTTTCATTTGGGAATCTAGAAGAAAGAGGATAAGGTTGTCTTGGAAAGTGTTCAACTGACCTCCACTATTATCAAGATGATTCTTCAAGAACATAAAATTGATGATAAATTTAATATAATTAGGGACTATCTTTAGGGTCGATAGAATTTTGGTGAATGGACTTTCTCATTGGAGGTAATCCTATGATTTCAAAATCAATAAGTGGTTTCTTTTCCTATAAGAAAGGTTTTGATGGGTGACTATCATAGTTCCCAGTGGGTAGTGAACCCTAGAGACAAAAATATGTTCTATGATGTGTGGTGTTGATTCTGTTGTCCATGTATCAGATGAGACATCATTGAATTTGTTTCTCATTGTTGTACCTATCATCAGGACAAATTCAGGTACTATAAACCTTAGGGTTTACTTCAGATACTTCTAGTTCCAACTTGGAAGTGGAATAAGATATCTATGGACTTTTTGGTTGGGTTTCCACATACCCCTTGGAATAATAATGTGATATGGGTTTTGATCAATCTTTTAATCAAATCAACTCACTTTATACCCATTCATGATACAAATAATGTTGTGGACTTGGGATGTATCTGTGTGAAGAATATCGTCATATCTCTTGGTGTAACTTTTTCTATAGTCTCTAATAGGTATCCCCATTTTACTTCTAGATTTTTTAGAGGCCTCTAGGTGGCACTAGGATCTCAGGTATGTTTGACCATGGCATATCATTTGTAGTTTTATGTCTATACAAAACGATCTATACAGATTCTTGAGGATATGTCGTGTGATTGCATTCTCAATTTTGGTGTATCTTGGGATGTCTATTTGGGACTTGTTGAGTTTACGTATAATAACAGTTACCAATTTTCAATTCATATGTATCCTTTTGAGAACTTGTATGGTTATCCTTGTAAATCTCCATTGTGTTGTTCAAATATTGGTGAAAGTTTTTTGGTTGGTCCTATTTTGGTTGAAGAAACAATGACAAAGATTTAGTTGATTCATTAAATTATGTTGATGGTATAGAGTTTGCCAAAATATGATGCTGACCATTTTAGTAAACCTATAGAGTTTTTAGTTGGTGACCATGTTATTTTTAGAGTTTCACCTTGTTTGGTTCATTGAAGACATAGAAAATATGGGAAGATTGCACCACAGTTTGTGGGAACTTATGAAGTTGTTGAGAAGGTGGGTAAATTAGATTACCATTTACCACTTTCACCGAAGTTTATGTTGATACAAAGTGTGTTTCAAGTATCACATATTTGTAAGTATCTTTCTAACCCATATCATGTCTAAAGATAAGATAATTTTGATCTTGATCTTGATTTATCTATGACTAAGCATCTATTCATGATCTTCGATTCAGATACAATGTTTCTTTAGGGTAGTATGATACCTTTTTATGTTATATGGCATTATGGTTATCATTTTCATGAGGAATGGTAGAATGAGGTACTGATGAGAGATAATTTTCCTAAACTATTTAACATGGAGTTTTCTTCATAAGTTTTCTGGGGATATATATTTTTTATAGTTGGGAGGTTGTAACATCTTGTTACCTTCTTTCAAGTATTCATTGAACCTATTTTTTATCTTCCTTAATTTAAGTCTTGTTTTGGGTTTTTCTTGAGAGAATTTGTAAAATTATGGAATCCGAAGGGGTTGTGCATGATTGGTGCATGGTTATGAAAAACTGTGCAGTTTAGACCAGTAAACCTTGCGCCTACAGTGGGAAATATATGGTCAGTTCATGTTTAGTTTAAACATGCATCCCCCCAAATAGAAGACCAGTAGGTACACACGGTTAGGGAGCATGACTACTACTAACCGAGTAGCCCTACCCAAAAAACCATGTGCATGGGTTTTAATTCCCTTGAAAAAATTATTAAAATAAAAAAACCTCCAATTTAACACCTAATCACTCTATTTAGAACATAACTCAAATCCTTGGTCTTTTAGGAATCCTAAGAGGTGATTTTGGATCCTTAACCCCCTTTATTTCATTGAAAAAAGTGTCATTGATCTTGTTCAATATCCTCCAGGTAAGGGGATCTCCTCTCATGTGTTTTCTTCCGATATCACTTTCTATCTTCCATAGTGTTTAATAGATCATCATGTTATTGATGGATTTAAACTTTTTTTTCTTTTTATCTTGATTTTATGTTGTGTTTCTTAATCTTCTTTACCTTTTTATTCATTGTTGGTCCTGTTGTAGGTTTTTTCTTTGACTGTGTGATTAAAGGGAGGTGGTTCCATGATGATTTTCCCTATTATTGAAACCTCATAATATTTGGTTTAATTTAAATGAGTTTTTAATGGTTTTAAAACCCCTAATTTGAAAGTTTTTTATGTTTTATTGGAAATGGCATGAAATTTTTGAAAAATCCCAATTTTAATGGAATTGAATTGTGGGATAGATTTTGGAAAAATAATGGTTTGATTTTGAAATTTATTTTAATAATTTATTTTTTATTAAATCATGAGAAAAATGGATTAAATTGAAAGATGATTTGAAATGGAATAAATTGATGAAAACTATTATTTTTGTTTTAAAATGAGAAATGAATTTTGAAAATTGAAAACTAGGTAATTGTAATTTGAATTGATTTGAAATGTTTTATTTTTTCATGTTTGATTGATTTATTTTTTGAAGAGCATGTTAGCCTGGGTAGTTAGTGGTAACTAGGAAAATCACACAAGGACCTTGACTCCCTAGAAATGGATTGATTTTGAAAATTGTTACTAAATAATTTTGGCATGAATGCCTAAGAGCATTCCCATTTTTGGATGTAGATGGACTATGAGGGTTCCCCGATTGGGGTATAGATTAATATGAGGGTGAAAACCCATCTTGATCCAAGATAATTATGGAGATGTGTAATGATATTATTAACTAAAATAACATACCATGGGTATTTTTTATATGTTAATATGATTTATTGATTTGATTATGAATTTCAGTGATTACAGAACTATTTTATTCATGTCAACTAATTTATATAAGTGTTTTATATAAAATGTTCATTTAAGTCGGTTTTGAAATATATTCCATCTATTTTCTTATGAAAGCATGTTTTGGTTTAAAATATGTGAATGATATACCATACCTTATTTAATTAAAATGAAGCATTATTGGTTTAATTATTATGGCATTTATTAGGGAGCACTTGGTGAGACCCTATTGGGCTTTATATCTCACACCCTACCTTTTACTTTGAGAATTTTTAGATTATTCTTATGATAGGTCTAATCAAAGAGAAAGTTCCACTTGGAGGTGGTGAATATTCTTTATCCTTAGAATCATGGAGGGGTGATGGTGACTGGAGAATCTATTGTCCACTTGTTACATGGGAGTTCTGAGAGTTTTTATAGTTGTCATTTTGGTTTCTTTTGGGATGTTTATATTTATATTCAGGTACTATTTTACATATTTGTGTCTAATACTTTATCTATTTAGAGTGTAGAGCATACTAACTTATATCTTTTATCTTCCACTATTATGTGGAAAAATAATTCCCTCTTTGATCTTGTATAATTCTAGGTTCTCATTTCCAACCCATGGGGATCAAGAACACCCTTTGGGAAATGTTATAGACAACTCAGATATTAGAGTACCAGGGTATCTGGGTTGGTTTGTGACAAGAACCATATAAAACCTTTAAGGAAATATTTAAAGTAAAGAGTAGTAATGATAGTGGGAAAAGTATTTCATGTGGTATATGTTAAAAAATATTTAATTCACACTATTGGTATAAAGAACCTCATTCAGAAAATAAAAAGAAAATTACTTTTAAACCTTTTATAAAAATTCAAACATGGGTAAAAATTTCTTTAATAGATCATTGGAGAGTAGTAAAAACAATCTTGAAATAATTTTAAAGAAAATATGGGAATGGAAGAAAAATATTTTTAGATGCATAGAAAAACAATATTGGTTTTCCTTAAAATAATTCCTTCATAATTTTGAGTACTTTATGGAATCCCGTCTTTTTATTAAAAAACATTTCAATGTATGGAATCAAAAAAATGATATTTAAAATTTTAGTTTCCTGGAAATTAGGAACATAATACAAGAAAAAATAAAACATTTTTCTAATACACTTGAAATTATTATTCATGGGTTCAATCTAAGTTACATTTATAGTATCTCATATCCTTGGGACATACATCAAAATAAAGGGGTGAACATGAGCCCAGCAAGGGAATAAGAAATGGACACATTTAACATGTGATCATGAAGGATATCAATAAGAACATGAGGCAGACAAATATAACATGACCAAGAGAAAATGAGGCATATCATAATAAAAATAACATGAATCATAACATAAAAATGTGGATACAACATTTAAATGAGAAATTCATAAGCAAATCACCAAGGTTTATAACTACTATGTCATAAATCAAAATTACCAAGGTTATTCACCAAGGTATCATAAAACTTGCCATATCTAAAGATTAAATTCCTTACCCAATGAAGTGGATCACTATCATGGCACATTATTCATATGTATTAATTAATTTGATACATATATATCATAATAAATCATTTCATTAATAACCTTTGGAGAATAAAGAACAGTTTTCTTATCAAAATCATGAAGTAAAAAAGTGGTTAAAGACATGATCATTATATCATTATTTTCCCATGAAAAATGAATGTGGGTTTAATATATGTAAATACCTGAATAAATAAATAATTTTTATATATAGGTGAATAACCATGGAAAATTAATAGGTTTGGGTATTCACAATATAATAATTTCTTATGTAAAAGAGAGAAATTTGAGAAGTAAATTTTGCATCATGATGGGTATACAATATGGATTTTAGAAAAGGGTAAAATGAGATAGAGAAAAGGTATCCCATTGATAAAAATAATTAGAAGTAAGGGTATGATAAAATGAATAAAAAATAAAATAACATACCCTTTTTATGATGTACAAAAAAATTACGTGAAATAGAAAAAAAGATGACAAGAATTCTCTTAGCTTTAAGAGTTGCTCATAAATATTGAGGATGGACCCATGGTGGATTAAGGATACTTTATAGGGACTATTTGGGAGGAAACTGACTATAAATTAATGGAGGGTGGATTTTTAGTGAAGGGTAAATGTGTGATGGGTGGGTATTTATAGTAAAAGTAGAGGAATTATTTAATAATTTCCAAATATAGGTCTTGGAAATCTAGGTTGTGGGAAATGAAAAACTAATGGCTTCCTAGGGTTTTTAATCATGGTTTCACACACTTGAGTCACATGTTATGATATTTTAATCCATTATAACTAAAAACTATTTTTTAATACTTATTTGGACATGGAAAAGTATATTTTTTTAAAAATAATGTTTTTAAAATCAAATTTTCCATTTTAGACTTTGAAAAGTCACTTCTAGGTTTAGAAATTGATTAAAAGATATTAAAATACTTAATATTAATAAAATAAAATATTTTATATCATTTATTATGTTTAATTAATTATTACATTGTTATTAAATAAATATAAAGTCATAAAACATATCGAAAACCCAAGACTGTATTTTTTACTATTCACTAAAAAAATAAAGTATTTTAAAAAAAATCACAAAAATTCACCCTAACCTAATTTAAAAATGATAATTTCAAATATAGTATTTATTTTATAAAAATAATTATATAAATATTATAATTTTAATTTTTAATTATAAAAAACCTTATTTATTGAAAAATATCATTTTTTAAGATAGTTAAATTTTTGACACTTAAACAAAATCCTAGGATATTATAAAATTATTTTATCATTTAAATAATATTGTTTTAAAATAATATTTCATTAAAAATATAATTAAAAATTCATTGTTTTATTATAAAATTAAATATCTTTTCTAAAAAATACAATTGTGTTTTATTTGTGTCCAAAAATCAATTTATTAAATTCATCTTAATTAGACATATATTTTAATATGAAAAACTATTCTTAAAAATAAATTTATGGAATGAAAATTTTATTTATGAAAAGTAAATTAAACTTTGATAAACTAAGGCATGGAAATTTTACCCCTTATTACACCTGTTTACACTCGAAGGGTAAGGTTTGTGATGCTAGTACATTCATGGGGTCGGATAATGTTGATTGAGTGATAATCTATACTAACATGAACTTATCCTATAGTATATTTCATTAAAGAATCACTTTTTAAATCTTGGATTGTTCTTGATCAAGGATTAACCCTAGTGAAACTACCCCCCACCCATTTTCTGATAAATGGTCTTTAAACAACATGAATCTACTTGTTGAGACTATCATTTATCCATTATATATCAATTATCCTTTTTCATTACTACTTATAAATTCTAATTATAACATTAAAATTATCACCAATGGGTAAAGTTCCCAATGGTCAAATTGAACTATGGTTATATTGACTAATGGTCATATTTTACCAACATTCATATAATGATTAAATCCAAACAGTCACATTTACCTTTATACCCTATAAATACCACTTCATTATTTCACCCAATATTCACTAAAATTCCTTCCATGGTTATATATTTTAAATTTATATGATATTGATTAATTTACTAATATTTTTTTTATTTCTATAGTGTTGGTCATGGGGTCGATGATTCTAATAGATTTCAATGGTCCATATTTTCTCATTTTAGATTTTTTATTTTTTATTTTTTGTCCATTTATAATGTTAGGAATTTTCATTGGTTTCATAGATAACTAATGTAATGATATTTACTAATGAAATAATGTTTTTTTGGTTTCTCTATGTTTTATATGTATATGATATATATATTATATAACACACATTTTTTCAGGAAAAAAATATTACTAGAAAACTCTGGGTCATTACATTCTTCCCCCCTTTAGAAATTTCATCCCTAAAATTTCAACTCATATAGTTGGTTAATAAAAGGTGAGGGTACTTCTGTTTCATTATTTCCTCTGGTTCCCATGTCACATCTTTATACTTATGGTTCCTCCATGGAACTTTAACAAGGTGTTTTGTCTTGTTGCATAAACATTTATCTCTATGGTTCAAGATTTTCACTGTATTCTCCTCATACGATATGTCATTCTTCAGTTGTACCACCTAGAGATTCAGTACATGTGAGGGGTTAGGTATGTACTTCCTCAAGAGGTATATATGGAATACATCATGAACATGAGATATATTTGGTGGAAGTTATATCCAACAGGTTACATATCCTATGAGATCAAGGATTTCAAAGTGGTCAATGTTCCTAGGCCTAAGTTTCTCTTTCTTCCTAAATCACATGACCCTCTTCCATAGTGATACCCAAAGGAAAAATTTGTCTCTAACATCAAACTCCAAGTCACTTCAACGGTTATTTCCAGATCTCTTCTTCCAAATCTATGATTTTTTATATATTGTTGGATAGCATGAACCTTTTCTATCATCTCTTGTATAAGATTAAGCCCTAGTAACATTCTCTCACCAACTTCATCCCAACATGTTGGAGTTACACATTATTTCCCATATAGAGATTCTTATGGTGCTATTTGAATAATCGATTGGAAGCTTTTGTTGTATGAGAACTCAACTAATGGGAGGTGTTCATCTCATCTACCTTTAAATTCTATTGATCATGTAAATAGTATGTCCTTGAGTGTCTGAATAGACCTTTTAGATTGGCCACCAGTTTGGGGATGATAGTTCGTACTAAAATTAAATTCAGTATTCAGATCAGGTTGAAGACTTCTTTAGAAGTTAGATGTAAGCCTTGGATCATAATAAAAAAATTATTTAAAGTGTATCCCCATGCAGTCTTACCACTTCCTTTACGTATATCTTATCAAGTTAGTTAAGGGATAAATATTTCTAAATTGTGATGAAATGGGATGTCTTGGTGAGTCGATCCATTATAACTCATATTGCATTATTTCCATTGGATGTTCTTGTGTGACCAGTGATGAAGTCCATAGTGATATCATCCCACTTCCATGTTGATATAGGTAGTGATTTCAATACCCCTTTAGGAATTTGTCACTATTCCTTCACTTGTTGACACACCAAACACTATACAGTGTAGTTGGTAATCTCCATTTTCATATTATCCCACCAAAAATAATCATGAAGGTCCCTATACATTTTAGTGATTACAAGATATATAGGGAATATAGATTTATGAGAATCATCCATCTTCTCCTTAATTATCTCTAGGATATATGGGACACATAGACTTGTAGAAAATTTTAGTACATATTCTTGATCAATATTGAATTTAAGAAATTTCCCATTATTCAAAGACTCTATATTATTTTGTATAAAATGATTTTATCTTTGAGATACCTTGATCATATTTAGTAATGATGGATTATAAATCATTCAGGATAGGATTTATGATTTATTTTCCCTTATGGTTCCCATTTCCAAACATACTAGGTCTTTGATCGGTGGATATCCTTGGATCCTCATAATTTCTAGCACAACAAGGTATTTCCTACTTAATGCTTTAGCGACTTTGTTTGATCCTTTGTGATAATAATTAATTGAATATTCATAGTCTTTAAGAATATCCAACCATCTCCATTGTCACTTATTCAATTACTTTTTCTTGAATATATAATTCAAACTCTGGTAGTCTATGTATATATTATATTTATCACTATAATGATATTTTATCTATATATTCCTAGAAAAATTACTTCAGTTAACTCCAGTTCATTCATAGGATATTTATTATCATGATACTTCAACTGTTGAGATGTATAAGTGATAACCTTTTCATTTTTCATAAGTATGTGTCCGATTACTTTTATAGATGCATCATTGTAAATAAAAAATCAGTCTCTGATAGAGTGTAGAGTTAACATGGGTGCAGTAACCAATATATTATTTAGTTCTTGGAAACTTTCTTCACACTCCTTTATACATATGAACTTAACTCCTTTTCAAGTTAATTTGGTTTGTGTAATTGAAAGTCATGAATTTTTTCTCACAAACCACCTATAATATCCTTCTAAACTAATGAAACTATGAATCTAAGTTACTGTTGTAGGATGAGGAAACTCCTCTATAGAATTTTTCATGGAAGGGTCAATGGATATTCCTTCATTGGTCATAATGTTCCCCAAGAAATCAACTTTTTATAACTATAATTCACATTTTCTGAATTTTACAAATAGATTCTCCTTCCTAAAAGATTTCAATATAACCCTTAGATGATCCTCATACTCCTCATGACTTTTGTAATATATTATAATATCAACAATAAAAACTACCAAAGATTTATCAAGGTAGTCCTTAATAACTCTATTCATCAAATCCATAAATATATCATGATAATTAGTCAAGATTAAGGGAATAACAAAAAAACTCATAATGCCCATATATTTTTTAAGGAATTATTTGGAATATCTTCTTTCATCACATTGATGATACCCAAATCAGAGGTAAATCTTGAAGAATAATTTATACCTATGAAGCTAGTCAAATAAATCATCAATCCTTGGAGAGGGTACTTATTCTTCATTATGATCCTATTAAGTTCTCTATAATCAATAAATATCCACATTGATCCATACTTATTCTTTACAAAAAGAACAAGTGCTTACCGTGTAGACACACTTAGTCAGATAAATCCCTTCTCCAAAATATCTTGAAGTTTTTTTTAATTCCTCTAAATTTACATTTTCCATTATATAAGGATTCTTTGATATCAGTATGGATCCAGGCATGAGTTCAATGGAGAACTCTACCTATCTCTCTATAGGAGGTATAATTAACTCTTTAAGAAATACATCTATGTATTTATAAATAGTGGGGACATTTTCTACCCTTATACTTTTATTTATTTCTCCCTCTTCACTGATCATCTCCATAAAGTAGGCTATGGGAGGTGCTTCTAGAAAAATCTTAGGTTAATATATCTCTCCTTTGAAAATAATTATAGGTTTTCTATTCAAGAATAATGAAATATTCTTACTCTTATAGTTGATCTTAGTATTATACTTTGAGAGTCATTATATCCCTAGTATAGTGTCGAATTCCACCATGGTAATGACTAATATATTTTCAATAGTATTTTACTCTCTAAATTTAACACTAGAGTTTCTATACACTATTGATGCTAGGATAATCCCTCTAGGATTATTGACTAATAACTCTACTTTTATCAACTCAAAGATTGTTCTATATTATTTTCAAACTTGGATGAAATAAAGGAATGTTTAGAACCAAAATCAAACAAATTACATGCTAGATTTGAGATAATAATGATTATACCTTACACCACATCATTTGGAGCCTCTACTTCATCCATCATGATAAAAACTTCCCAACCTTTCTCTCTTGGCCTATGCTGAGGTTGATGTTGTTTTCCCTCCATTATATTTTTATTTGGAAATTTATAGGAAAAGTACCCAATATTTCCACACTTTGAGCATTATACTTCATGTTGGGCCTTCACCATATTCCTTTGTCATTAATGATAAGGAGTTGAGGCTTCACCTCACGAAAGTAATTTCAATCTAAATGGAAATATATTCTTCACTTGTAGAACTTTATACTCTTAATAAATTAGTTCTCTAAATGCTTCTTCCCACATTTATTGCAAGTGGGAAGTTTCAATTTCTTTCCTCCTCTTCCATGATCAAAATTCTTCCCTGAGTTTAGATCCATTTATCTCTAATATTAATTTGACATATGTAACCATTGTGTCTATCCAAACTCCAATTAAACCTTTATAGAACTCTTCAATATATCCTCACAGATTTCATAGTTTTTACTTTATAAATTCCTACGCATATTGCATCTCAGTCCACTAAATAATCTATCAACTTTCCCTTAGGATCCATAACAAAGAAATATTTGTATCGAATAAGTCTTGTAAATTTTATTTCATATCTTTCAACTGATTCATTTTTCTTCTGCTTCTGCTCTAGGAGTTACTTCTATATTTTTTTGCATAAAATGGGGAAAATATTTATTGAAAAATATTCCCTTTAACTCTTCCCACTCCATATAATCAATCTCTCTTCTTGGATTCTTGTTTTTAATTAGTTTCCACCACTAATCAGCTTCTCATTCTAAGCATTATACTTCCAGGGTGCCTTTCTCTAGCTCTGAACAATAGAGTATCTAAAATTTATTTTCTATAGAGGTAATCCATTGTTCACCAATTAATGGGTCAGTATATCTACTAAAATAAGGTGTTCATTTATTCATAAAAGACTCAATGGAAAGTATTCCCCTTTAAGGTTAATATAGTTTCTCAAATTGACCAAAGTTATTAATCATAAATAAATATAGTTGATTCATAATCCTCATGAAGTTTTCCATTCTAGATTAAATCATGTTTGGAAGGATTTAAGTGAATTGTATATTTCACTCATCATTTATGTGGATCCTCTTATTTACCACCATTTTTCTAACATAAGAAAACCTTAGTGATAAACATGTTACTTTTAGGAATATTATAATTTTAAATGGAATTTATCTCTTAAAAAATCACTCTTCAATATGTTATTCATTAATATCCTCTAATAAAAATTACATTTTTTATATATCCGACATAATGGTTCATAAAAATCTTATTACTAACCAAAAATATCCCCTAGGAGTGTCAAACCATGTGTCTATCAAGTCCCGTTGACATGCACCAGTTCCCAATTTAGTCTAGCTCAATACATTGTTTTTAGGGTTGTTACCCCTAGGTACATCTATTTCATATCCACATCCACTTGTAGTATCCAGATAGGGATTTCATTTTTTGGAAACCACTCACTTAATACTTCACCAAAATTCTATAACATTTTTCTAGACTTATCCCTAGGGTTCTTACTAAAGTTTTTAAGTCCTAATTTCCACAAATAAATAAACCTTTATTTGATACAAACTATGGAATTCAAACTTTTTAGTACATAAACTTTCATTACATGGAATAAAAAAAGGATCTTTTAAACATTAGTTTCTTGTAAATAAGGAACAAAATACAAGAAAACATAAAAAATTATTCTAATCCACTTGAAAGGATTCCTCATGGGTTCACCCTAAGTTTCTTTTATAGCATCTCATATGCTAGGGACATACATCAAAGGAAAAGGTGAACATGATCCTAGTAATGGAATAAGTATAGATGACATTTACCGTGTGATCATAAGGAATATCAATAAGATCATGAGGTATAGTAATATAAAATGATCAAGAAAACATGAGACGTGTCATAATAAAAAGAACATGAATTGTAACATGGAAATGTGGCTATAAAATTTAAATAATACATTCATAATCATATCACCAAGTTTTATAACCATGGTTTTATAAATCAATATTACCAATGTTATTGACCAATTTATCTTAAAACATGTTATATCTATAGATTAAATTCTTTACCCAATTCATTAGAGCACTATCAAGTTGCACCCTTCATATTTCTTAATTAATGTGATCCACATAGATCATAATAAATCATTTCATTAAAAACCTGGGGAGAATAAATAATGGGTTTCTTATCAAAATCATGGTGTAAAAAAGTTCTTAAAGACATGATCATTACATCATTATTAGCCCATGAAAAAGGAATATGTGTTTCATATATGAAAATACCAAAAAAAAAATTATTTTTCCATCTAGTTGAATACCCATGGAAAAGGAAGAGGGTTGGGTATCCATAATATATTAATTTCCTATGTAAAAGATATAAATTTGAGAAGTAAATTTGGCAGCATGATGGGTATAAAATGTGGATTTTATAAAAGGGTAAAATGAGAGATAACGACGGTCTCCCATTTATAAAAATTTATTTTAGCAGTAAGGTTATGATCAAAATCATAAGAAAAGAAATTAACTTACCCTTTTGATGACGTACATAAAAAAGAATTACTTGAAATGGAAAAGAAGATGGTGAGAATTATCTTACCTTGAATATTTGCTCATAAATCTTGAGGATGGAACCTTGGGGGCTTAGGGACTCCTTATGTCATGACCTGACCTAATGGGCCCAAAGACTTAACTACCTCAATCCCACCTCCAATAGTCTAGGGGCAAGCAACTAGCACCAAGAAGGCATATCACAGACATGGGAGACATTACCCTTAAGTAATTATATGCACACACACATCTCCAAGCCTATAAATTGATGAAATGGAAATTACCTGAAAACAATTCATACATACATCGATAATCCCAAAAATATAGTATGAAAAAAAGTACTATAAAGCATAAAAATGGTTCAAATACAAGACCAACCAAAACTGGAAATTAAAGGTTGACCTGCTTAGAAGGAAGGGACTATTATCAAATGCAACACTAGAATACACCTAGGTCTATTGAGAACAAAATGCTCCACCTACTCCTACTAAACCAAGGACTCCACAAAAATTTATGTCATCTGTATTAGACACGTCATGTATAGGAAAATCACATATAGGGGTGAGTATAGAAATACCCAATAGGACACCCGAAATAACCAATCACAAATTATCAAGAATATTCATCTCATCAAAGGATATATCAATGATAATATGATACATTCAAATAGAAATACAGATATACTTTTAGTAGACACACAGTCTCAAAGTAAGATCACCACTGTAAATCCAGCCTAGGATTCCTACTTGAAGGTTTTATACAAAACTCATTTCGGAGAGCACACTACATGAGATATACCACTATTGAGGACACTCATCCTATAGGTCACACTCATCAGGTCTCAACATAATGGAAATTGAGAGGTTTCATCTAAGAAACACACTTATTCTGGCTACACCTCATCAAAAATATCATATCTCGATACGTAGATAGGGGTCAACACCCATGGCTCATTGGGCGGACACCAAACCCCACTAGAAACATCCTCCTAGATAGGGGATCAGTGTATACTTAAATATTTTTCAGGCCAATTACAACAGACCCATATAAGGTAACATGAAGGGAAATGGGGATTGATCTAGGCCTCTCAGAGGGATACATGCTCCAAGTTGTTGAGTCAATAGTCGAAGCGGTCTGAGCTAACCCACTCCAGAATAAGGGGACTCGCCCACATTTCACTAATCATAGTAAGATATAGTGGGATTATACTCTATAATGGTAATGTGATACCACATTTAACCCTGATTGGAATAGACCAAGGGAACACACTCAACCGATATTGGTCCAAGGAATCTCACACAATCATATAATGAAGTTGAGCTGATAAGGAGGAAACCAACCTATCCTAAAAGGAGTACATGGCATGTCCTTGGGGGTAAAAAGTGTGTATCAATAAGTTTGTAACTACCCATTTCTTGAACTCACATAGAATATACTTTTTTTCTTAACACACGGTGTGTTTTAAGGGTACACGACATGTAGGAGTTATCCTGACACTTGGTATGTCTTCTTTCTCATGCTTGTGTATACCAGGTCGTGCTTGTGTACTTCCCATGTACATGATGTTTGGGGACTACTTTCTACCTAGAAATGTACCCACTATACATGTTGATCCACCCTCCATGTACTACACATCATGTGACTAGGCACACATGGTGTGTCACAATACATGGCCTCTAGGGTGTGTAAATTGTGTACACATCAAGTCGTTGGCTAAGGGTCACACGGTGTGTGACACATGTCACACAGAATTTGATATGTGTCACATGGAATGTGATACTTATCTCTATAATGAAACCCTAGAGCCTCATAAAAATTTACTACACGGCATGTATTCATTGGATTACACACCATGTAGTTTGGTTTCTCACAGAACAGGCGGAAAGCCTCGATCATATTTATATGTGACCTAGAAATAGATTATTAAGAAATGAATCATTTCATAGGTCATGTATATGAGGTTTATCAGACATCCTTGTTGTCGATGTCTAGAATAGGGATGTATTCGGTGCTTGGGAACACATGTCATCACGCCTATCAGGTGTCGCACACCAAAACCATAAAGAACAACTCTAATCCGATCTCAATCCATCATTGTCATCACATCATTCAATTGTTTCATTGAATATTCATCCCTAACTGGTGGTAATGATCCATTTCTCCAAATATATAATGTGAAATGACCATTCACCGGGTATCCTTTGAATTGTAGGAAAAATAAAAATACCCATGATGAACGTATGTAGAACGGGGAGAGAAAACCATAAAACATAAACATGAGGAACAAACCATGGCCTTTATTCATTTAAAAATCAGTCAATTATCTTAGGGAATATGAATGAGGATTCAAAGAAAAAAAGGAACAAAAAAATAATAGTTATCCTCAAATCCCAAAATTAAACCCATACTCATAGAACAATCGATCCTCAAAAAAATCTATTAATCGATTGATTTTCATTCATCATAGGATAAAAAATGGGGATAAATCCGCAAAGAAAAATTCCTAACTAGAGTTTTGATGAATTTATGATGAAGAATGATTGTAATTTTATATAGTTGGTGAGATCCACAAGTTTCGCTACACACTGGACATCGATCCATGATTCGGTCATCATTCCTCTAAGAACGATATTCCAATGCCCTATCCTCAATTATCTAGGGTTATGTAGCTAACCTTGAGAATTTTATATAGAATATTATTTATAAATGTTTTTAGGTCATGTAAAAAGATTAAAATAAAATAATTATTTTATTTTATTTCATTAATAATTCACCTATGACTGCACTTTACGAAAACTCCCAATGCCGACAAGGTTTATGTCGTTCCTATGGTAAAACCCGCTTTCTGAACTCAACTATGCCCTATGATTTCTGATTCAAGACCCCATTTTGTATTTTTTCCACTTTTCTAGGAAAATTACATGCTTATTATATTTAAAATATTTAATATATTTCAAAAATTAATTTCAGGCACACTGGGCCTCGAAATCTCACATTGTCTTAGTGCTTGGCTCTAGAAATATTCCTATAAATATTCCAAATTATTACATGGAAAAAACTAGGACATTACATTATTCCATTCTTGAAGTATTTTTATCCCTAAAAATCATAAACTAAGAAAAATGTGGGGATACTAAGCTCTCAACTGGTTCTCCTTCTCCTTTGATCTCTCCTAAAGGTTCCCTATGTTGTCAACAAACATGCATCCAAGGAAAACACATTCCCATGAAGGGTATTTCTTATTCTAGTCCTAAACACCACTGGATAATTTATAAAAATAACTCCACTCTGATAGCCTAGCTCACCTAGTTCGATATCGTACAATGATTCATGTACATACCTTCTCAGCTGCAACATTTGGAGAACACTAAACAACCAAAACTACTTTGTCTATGGAGTTAAGTGGTACACCACCTTTCTAAATCAATATAGAATTAGGAAAATAAAGGGAATAAGATTCCTATAGATATCCCACCACCCTGGATAAGACTTCGTGACTCTACAACTTCAAATTCCTCCATCATCAGTCCACTGAGGACTCTTGAATTTTACCAGAATTCATCCTCCTCCTCTGGATGAACTGTTCCCTTTACAACAATCACTATCACTAAAACTATGACCCAATAATTATTACCAACTAGCTCTGACCATCATAATAGTTTCTTATAAAGTCCCTCATACATGGAGTAGAAAATTTCATACTCTGGTGTGGAATTTGTAATCATCATGATATGAAAACCCAATTGATGGTAGATGATCCTCTTAGTTGTGGCTCAGAAATGACATGAAAACCTAAACTGTATTCACCAAAACATGAATGTTCAATTATACTTAAATAGCAGGCTAGGGTAAAATAATGTTCCCAACTAAAACTGAGTCCACAAAGGATTCCTGTATAATTTCCCTAATCATTCTGTGAAGTAAGCACCACAGTTAGCAATGATCATTGAGGTAATTCTACAAATCTAGAATACATCCAATATGAAAAAGAGTATTGAACTCTCCAAAAATATTTATCGGTCATCACCCATAGACAACCAAAACAACAATAGTTTAAATTAGAAACTCATTACAACTCCCTTGTCTACCCAATTGATTCCAAGATATCCCGGTACATCCTCGCCTCAACTAGATGTACTGTTAATGGAAAATGACCTTCTTTACACATATTCTTTCATCATGACTAGAATCACTGTATGTCCCTAAAAAAAGGATGATGTGATTCCCTAATTCAAGTAATTCCATCAGGAATGTATATTGTGTACAACTAATCACACGAGATTATCCTAGTTGATATCCCCAAGTCATGCCTCCCTCACCTACTAAAGAAGTGGAGGGGTATCAACCATCTACTTGAGGCACACTGCATTATCCTCACCTTAAAAAGGGTGAACTGCAAATATTTGAACTCTTCTATCACCATTCTTGGAAACAGCAGATAGAAGACCTCGTTGTGAGAATATTCTACAATGACCACACCTTGGGTGGACCTAAATCTCACACTTACTCAAACTCTACAGGGTACACTATCACTCTCATATCTAAGAATACATCTCCAAAGAATTTTACCTTTAAATATAGAACTGTCTCCATGAGAGATGACACAGGACAAGAATTCTCAGATTATGTGTAGCACCATCCTTCAATTTCTCGCATTCCCCAACTCTAAAACCGAGGACATAAGGGTATCATTACAAAATACTACCACAAATAGGCCCAATAAAGTTTAAGTATATGTCTCATAAGTCTCAAAAACTCTGTTATGGTATTCAACATGACAAAGTTTATCACCAAGGACTCAAAGCAACCACAATAGCTCTAGGAATCCATGCTTGGTACATCCACCTCTTGAATCTAGATCTAGTGATAACCCATTCTGAGGTCAAACTTTGAGATATACTTTTCCACCATCCATTAGGTGAAGAATCCATCAATCCTAAGGAGTGCATACATTCCCTCATGTCACCTGGTCCACGTGACACTAATCCACATCCAACCTCAATCTCTCATATTCCTTTCTAGTGAACATCATAGGGTTTCCCAATAAAAAACATTGGGTATTATGAAACCCCTTTCTCAACAACCTTCTGATTGTACCTTCTGTTCATATAGCTACCCATAGTCATATGATATACTAGAGAAGATATCGGGCCATCCCTATTGAAATTCCATGTAGAAAAAACTATCAATGGTGAGGTAAACATGTCACATCCTTAATAAGGATTCCCCCATACTTCTCTACCATCACAAGAACTAAAATCTCATAGTATTCACTAATCTAAGGGTAATACTAGCCAACTATTAAGGAATCAATTGTAACCTCCTACAAATGAGATCATCCTGCCCTATCCAAGCATCACTCCTTATCAAAGAAAGAAAAATACATCCCATATAATTGGAACCACTGCTACACCCCATGGTAGAATACATCTTTGCATGGATGGTAGGTAACCAATCCATACTGAGGAAAACATTGTAGAGTGCCACTACCACTAAGGAAATTTTTCTATGTGATTCTCTCTCTCTCTCTCTCTCCTCCAAAAGTCAGGTCACACATTCGGTATAAGAGTGCAATCAACGATCCTATCTGTAGGAGCCTCCAACACCAAGTTTCAGCAAAAAGGGATACACTGGTATCACTTGGTCTCAAACAGAGGATACATGGAGGTAAAAGTGGCTCATAATTTGTGTGTAAACAGCAATAGGGGCAGTAAAGGCACACATCATACCTCAAACTGTACTCAAGCCTCTATGAGATCCCACCTATTAGAACTCATTATTTCTCTATTCCATCTATTTAACACAACCAAGTATTGTTTTGACACCTTATAACAACAAATAACCACAAACTCCCAATTTATAGAAACTTGTATACCACACCTCGACACTATCTTCTTTGGGTGGCACGGAATCTCCCGTAAAGTTTTGAATCACATCTCAATAATGCGTCTTAGTGCAGGAAGTGTCCCTCTTCCTTGTATGTCCAAATTTACATCAAACATCACTAACACATGAAACCACCAAAACCCCATGTAACCCTAGATAAGTATCGCCACTTGGACCACCTTCATGGATGGGTCTCATTCAAGGGGGGCATTCACACCATAGATTTACACCAGTCCTCCGCAACCTGAGGAGGGGGTTTGACCTACCATGAAACCTAGGTGATCTCTAACACTGGAACTTATGATTCACACTCAGCATAGGTGTTTCATCTGTGATACCACCAGAGCTAATTGCTACTCTATAGGGAAAATAGGTTTCAAGTGAAACCATCCAATCAGTCAGGATCCAGGTATACTGGAAACCTAGACCACTGCCTTGAGTCAAACCTCTACTACCTATGGATATGTCTCATCATGGAACCTCAGTGATATCTATCACTAGAATTCACATAACATTCTAAGACTTTTCATACCATCATATTATCCTAATAGAGCTATCAACTTCTCAACACACCAATAATCATATATATAATCCACAAAAAGGATACATGTGCTGCTCAATAGGGGGTAGAACTGATTAGCTCCCACCTGGAGGGAAACACCTCAAGACTGGGTCCCTAAACCATAACCTCTTCACTCATCTGGTCATCAACATGACACTGTCTCAGAATCCTAGCTAGATGTCATCATAGAGGCATATTGAAGATTATCAAGATGTGCCATGGTCAATGAGTATATTTGGAGAGCTGAATCAAGAAGGACATGGAAACCATAACCCATTCCTATATGATTCATATACCAATTTTTTACCTATAATCAATTTCTACATATACTAATTCAAAAAGAAGGTTATAACAGTCCTTTTGAATTGATATTTTGGCCACTGCACCAACACTGGACACCCTAGCCTGAGAGACATACTCAAAACACTTTAACAAATTTTACCTATTTCCCAAACCAAACCTCACATCTAGAAAAAAAAAACTCCAAACTCTGATCCTAAACCTAGTTAGTGTCATAACACTTCAGGATAGTTACTCCTCTGATACCATTCTATCGTGACCTCATCCAAAACCCCAAGCCTGCCTCCAGAAGGCCAGAGGCTAGCAACTAGTGCCAAGAAGGAATATCACACACATAAGAGGCATTATCCATATGTACATATATGCACACACACATATCCAATCCTTTACAATGTTGAAATGGAGAATAACTGAAAACAATTCATGCATACATCCATAATATCATAACCTTAGTATGAAAAAAAGTACTGGAAATTGTAAAAAGGGACTAAATACAAGCTCAAACAAAACTAAAACGTAAATCTTGACCATCTCAGAAAGAGGGGACTACTATCAAATGAAACACTGGTATATACCTCGGTTTGTCTATCCAAAACTAGCTCCACCTACTTTTAGTCCACCAAAGACTCCATAAAAATGTATGTCATCTTTATAAGACACGACACAAGTGGGAAGATCCCATACAGGGGGTGAGTATAAAAATACCCAGTAGGACGCCCCAAAATAACCAAGAACAAAGAATCAAGAGTATTCATACCATAATAGGATATGTTAATCATAATATAATACATACAAATAAACATCTATATATACTCATAGTAGACACATAGTCTTAAAGTAAGATCACAATTGTAAATCTAACCTAGGATTCCTACTCAAAGGTTCCATACAACACTCATATGGGAGAACACACTCTATGAGATATAACTCCACTAATGACACTCATCTGAAAGGTCATTCTCATAAGGTCTTGACATAAATGAAAATGAGAGAGTTCATCTAAGATACACACTCAATTGGACTACACCTCATAGGAAAGATCATATCTCAATACACAGATAGGGGGTTAATGCCCAGGGATCACTAGGGGTACACCATACCCTATTGGAAACATCCTCCTAGATAGGGTATTGATGTCTGTGTAAATATTGGTCATGACAATTTAAAAAACCCCATCTAAGAAAACACAAAGGTAAATGAGGATTTCTTCAAGCCTCCTGAGGGATACATGCTTCAAGCCGCTGAGTTAGTAGTCATGGTGGTCTGATTCAACCCACTCTGAAGTAAGGGGACTCACCCATACTACACTAATCATAATAATATGTAGTGGGATCACCCTCTATGATGTGAACATGATTCCACACCAAACCCTCAAAGGAATAGACCAAGGGAACACACTCAACCGGTAATGTTCCAAGGTAGCTCACACAATCTTGAAATGAAGTTGAGTTGAGAGGGAGGAAGCCAATATGTAATAAAAGTAGTGCACAGCATGTTCCTAAGGGTACACAGCATGTCTCACTAAGTCTATAATTTCTCGTTTCTTTCACTCACATGGAATGTACTTTTTCTCAATACATGATGTGTTCTAATGGTACATGGATTGTAAGAGTCATCCTAAAACATGGTATTCTGTCTTTCCCATGCCCATGTATAATAGGTCGTGTCTGTATACTTCCTAATCACATGGTGTGTGGGGCCTACTTTCAACTTGGGAGTGTACCCCCTATACATTTTGATTTGTCTTCTATATGTTAAACATTGTATGACTAGGCACACACGGCGTGGCACATTATATGGACTCTAGGGTGTGTTCCCCCTATACACACTAAGCCATCCGATGAGAGTCAAACAGAAAGTGGAATGTGTCCCATGGAATGTGATACTTATCTACACACTAAACCCCTATAACCACACAAAAAGGGACTATACAATGTGTATTCATTGGATTACATGCCATGCTATCTGGTTTTTCACAGAAACCGTAGAAAGCTTCATGCATCTTTATATATGACCATACAACTGCTGATTCCACCCTAAATCATGTCATAGGTCACAAATATGAGTTTTAATAGACCTCATTGTTTCTAATGTCTAGAATCCAATCATATATGGTGCTTGGGAACACCTGTTATCATGCCTCTCAGGTGTCACATGCCAAAATCATAAAGAACAACTCTAATCGATTCCTGATCCATAGCGATCATCACATCCCACAATAATTTCATCGAATTTCCATCCTTAACCTATGATAATGATCCATTTCTTTTAAGATCAAATGTATACTGATTTTTCACCGTGTATCCATTAAATCATAGTATAAATGAAAACGCCTATAAAGAACGCACGTATAATAGAGAGAGAAACCCATAAAAAGAAACATGAGGAATGAACCTCAGACTTTGTTCATTTCAACCGTGATCCATTTTCATAGGGAAGATGAAGTAATATTTATAGATAGAAAATGAAAAAATAAATAATAGTTATCCCCAAATCATACAATTAAACCCACACTTACATGATGACCAATCTGTGAATCAATCTGTTAGTTGATTGATTCATGTTCATTATGGGATAAGAAACATGGATAAATCCACATATAAAATATCCTACCCAGAGTTTGGATTCGTTACTAATGAAGAATGATCACAAGTCACTGTCATAAGTGAGATCCACAAGTTGCGCTACACACCAAACATCAATCCATGATCTGGTTGGTGTTCCTCTAGGAATGATCTTCCAAATACCTCTCCTCAATTCCCCAGGGTTATGTAGCTAACCCTAATAATTTTTTTAGAAGTATATTTATAATCATTTTTAGGTCATGGTGAAAGATTAAAATAAAATAATTATTTTATTTTATTTCTTTAATAATTTTCCAATGAATTCACTTAACTAAAACGCCTCATGCCGACAAAGTTTATGTCATGCCTAGGTTAAAACCCATGTTATAAACTCAACGGTGCCCTCAGATTTACAATCTAATCCTATTTGGGGGATTTTTTCCACTTTTCTAGTAAAACTGTATGCATGTGATATTTAATATATTTAATATATTTCAAAAATTAAGTTCGAGCACACCGAGCCTTGGAATATCATGTTGTCTCAGCACTTGGCTCTGAAAATATTCTTATAAAAAACATGGACATTACACCTTGAGGGGCTATTTTGGAGTAAAATGACCAATAAAATCATAGAGGATGGATTGGGAGTGAATGGTAAAGGTGAAATGGGTATTTATTTATATAAAAAGTGGAGTAATTATTTAATAATTTCCAAATATAGGTCTTAGAAATCTAGGTTGTGGAAAATGTAAAACCATTGGCTTACCCATGGTTTTTAATCCTAGTTCTAGACATTTGAGTCAAATTTTAATATTTTTTAATACATTAGAACCAAAACCCATTTTATAATACTTATTTGGATAATAAAAAGTATATTTTCCATAAAATAATGTTTTTAAAATAAAAAATTCCATTTTAATCTTTAGAAAGTCGCTTCTAGGTTTGGAAATTGATTAAAATCTATTAAAATACTTAATATTAATAAAATAGCATATTTTAGGTCATATATTGTGGTTAATTAATTATTATATCATTATGACATATATATAAAGTCATAAAACATACCGAAAACCAAAAACTGTATTCTTTACTATTCATTAAAAAAAGTATATTAGAAAATTCTCAAAAATGAACCCTAACCTAATTTTGACAAACTGATTTCAAATATAATATATATTTTATCAAAATAATTATCTAAAAAAGAGAATTTAAACTTTTAAATATAAAAATCTTCATTTATTGAAAAATAATAGTTTTTACGGCGTAATAAAATTTCTAATACTTAAAAAATCCTAGGAAATTATAAAATTATTTTATCATTTAAATAAGAGTGTTTTAAAAGAATATTTAATTAAACAAAACATTATTCAGAATACATTAGTTTATTGTAAAAGTGTATATATTTTCTAAAAAATAAAATTATGTTTTATTTGTGTCCAAAAATAAATTTATCAAATTCATCTTAATTAAACATATATTTTATTAAGAAAAAATATTATTAAAATAGAATTTATGGAATAATGATTTTATTTATACAAAGTAAATTACACTTTAAGAAACTATGTATTAGACATGTAACCCCTTATTACACCTGCATATACTCTAAGTTTAGGGTGTGCAATAATGGTAAAATTATCACTAATGGGTATATTTCCCAATAGTAAAATTGACCAATGGTTATATTGACCAATAGTCATATTTGACTGATAGTTATATTTGACTAACAATCATATAACGATTAAACCCCAATGGTCACATTTCCCTTTATACCCCATAAATATTACTTCATTATTTCACTCAATATTTGCTACAGCTTCTCCTAGGGTAATATATATTCATTTTATAATATTTTTTATTGGTTTAAAAACATTTTTTTCATTTCTATAATGTTTTTCATGGGGTTGATGATTCTAGCAGATTAGTGTGATCTGTATTTTCTCGTTTTAGATTTTCTATTTTATAATTTTTTTCCAGTTGTAATGGTTGGAATTTTCATTGGTTTCATAGATAAAAAATAAAATGATATTTTTTAATGATATAAATGTTTTTTGTTTTCTCTATGTTTTTTATGTGTATAAAATTACATAATATATAATACACATTTATTCAATAAACAACTATTACTAGAAAAATGGGGTTGTTAAAGACTTAGAGAGAGGAAAATGGAAAGAAAAATTTTAATCTCTATAAATAAAAAAATGATATTTATGAAATATGTATCATATAATTTAAGCATCATAATTTTAATCATAAATAATCTCAATTGAAAGTGAGATTGTAATATAAAACCCTTACCGATTTGATAACTTTTGTATCATAACCCCCATGAAAGAAATAACTTCAAATTAAACATTAAATAATATGAATATAAATATATTCATGATATAAAGTATCATTGGGAAGTATATAAACCACATGAAATAAAAAAGTGTTGAATATGGCATATATCTCATAGAAACAAAATTTATATGAGAAACACTTACCACTTTGGTAACTTTTGAATCAAAACCCCTTTAATGAAAAAATTTGAATTGTTATTTTAAATACCATGAATTAAGAAGGATTCATGATATATCATTCCAAAATAGTATTATATACACCTTATAAACAAAAATAGGTTCATAACATCAAATATGTCTTAGTGAAACAATATTGAGACGAAGAACCCTTACCTTATATCTAACTTGATTCATAATCTCTCCAACCAACTTTATAAAAAAATTAGATTTATTATAATTATATAATAAAACCATTTACATTCTTCTAATTTCATATATTATCCAATTATAACATTTTAATTCATGTTTATTAATAATCCTCTATTAAAAACCTCATTTCCAGGTGATAACTATTTCATTTTTCATGTATGTTTCGGTTTAGGAGTTATAGTACTTATACTTTTCTCAGGGTTATATTATCTAAAAATTATTAATAATTTCATAAGTATCATATTTAATAATTATATACACTTTTATAAACATTCATATAAATTGGTGATATAAAATGAATTGCATCACTTCATAGAGACGGTAGTCCATGCATACACTTGAGTGATGTTTCCACTTTTCAATGGATGAAATGAAATAAATCTAAATAATAATTCACCATTACGAAATCATTATAATATAATAAGTATAATTTAAATCCTTTAAATATATCCTTATTTCCATCCATGTAAAGTGGAAATGAAAAATGAATCACATCGCTTTGTTGAGATGGTAGTCCACACATACACATGAGAAACGTTATCATTTTCCAACAGATGGGAAGGTAAGAAGGTAGATATGATATTATAATTAAAGAATAATAACTATGTCATAAATATAATTTATAAACATTAAATACATCTAATAACCAACCATTATATATGTGGTGGAAAATTAATTATATTTCTACATGGAGGCGGTAGTCCACACATATGCATAGGAGATAATTTTATTTTCTATTTGATATAGAAGAGATATAAAATTGTTATTTAATAATTATAATAACATATTAGTATATTTATTATATTATATTAATCATTTAATTATAGGTACAATAGGTTTAAATTATATGGAATAATAAACAAAATTGAAGGATCTTAGTTAATATGTATACCTCTTCTTTGCGGGGTCACCTTTGTCTTACACCTTAACCCTTATTAGGATGGACATAGAGGAATACCATAAGCTCTAGGATGAAGAGAAGTAATATAGGGAGGTTTTATAATAGTTATTTTTGATTTATAAGGCTTAAATTTTTTGAATAAGTTTTGATAATAAGTATTTATTTAAAAGTGAAGGGAGGGACACACATGGAATTACTTAAAAGAATTTAATAATATAAGGTAACTTTCTATGAAAATTAAACCAAATGGCCAGTAATTTGATGATAGGATAATATAAGGTATAAATAAATTCAAAAAATAATTATTATATAGGTTTATGTGGAATTATTACCCTTATCTCTTAGTTTAACCACCCCCCCCCCCCCCCGATAAGCCCATTTTAAATTTAACCACGATAACCAAATTTTCCTATTTTTACTATTCATTATGATAAAAAATTAAGTTAAACCTATTAAATTATATTAATTATTATTATCAAAAATAATTAATCCATTTTAAAAGATTAAATTTATTTAATTTTGAGGAATTCATTTTAAAATAAGTGTGAAAAACGTATCGAAAACTATTTTTAGAAAAATGAATTTTTAAGCATGAAATGGAATTTACTTCCATTTCTTTCCTAGTGAAAAATATTAAATAAATATTAAAATATTATATTTATTATATATTATATAAATTTAATTAAAATAATTATTTAATAATTATTTATTTAATTTATTAAGATAAAAATAAATTGCACATATAAAAACAAATTTTAAAAAAATGTGTTTTTAAGTCCAAAAATTAATTTATACCAAAATCATGTATAATGTTGATTCTTGTGTAATTAATTATATTATTTATAATTAAATTATAATTATATTAATTTAATATAAAATAAAAAAATATAATTTTACTTTTAAATTACTTTATTTAATGAAAATAAATGACAGTTTTTCAAAAATCTATATTTTTCACTTTTCACTGAAAAATAAATATATTTAGAAAAATAAAAAAAGATCAACCTATAATAATATTTAAATGATTAATTATAAAATTATATTCATTTTTAAAAATAAAATTTATAACAATTTTAGAAATCAATTATAATTCATATGTACAAAATGCAATAAAATCCATTTTTGAAGAAAACGTATTTTTGAAGCATAAAATGACTTTAATAAAAGTTGAGTACATATTTATTATGAATTAATCATTAAATTTTAATTATATAAAAAATTTATAAATAAGTTTAATAATTTTTTTATTTCTATTCATACCACCAATTTAATGAAAAACTTATAAGAGTCATATTTAAATAATATTTTTATAGTATATCACAGTTTGCTTAAAGCTCAGGGTTTCATGTTAAGAAGCTATTGAGAATAGTATCATTTTAAACTAAATTTTCAAGGTGTTAAATTCTCCCCCACCCCACCACCCTAAATAAATTTTGTCTACATAATTTTTATCTCGGTAATCAATGGTTCAATATTTGAAAATACCTTTATTGAAAACCCATATCGTACAAAGGGATAATAAAAATTAATTTGAAAAGAGGAAGTGGGAAACAAAAAGGTTAATTGAAATAACACATAATCAGGTTCTCATATAAGGATAATATTAATAGGAAGTGAAAATATGTACATGGAGGTGAAATATAATGTTTAAATAAAAATATAGTGTGATAGAAAACATAGCCATGAGAAAATTAATGACCAAAAAACCGTAAATCATTGAGGGGTAAAGAAGACCATCAATTCATCAAAAAATGAAGGTAAAAGGATCATATTTTTATTCTGAAATAATTTTACTAGAGTTAAGGGATTCTTTTACTATCAAGATGGTGAATATTAAAAAATATACTTACTTGATTTATTTCTATTTCATAAGTATAATTTCATAATTTGGTTGTGATTTGATCAATTTCCACTTCTATCTCATATTTTACTCCATTAAATGAATATTCATGATTTTTTCATGCCTAAATCTCAAAAATTAACTTTTAGTGGATCATAAGATCCATAAAATAATGAAAATTCATGCCTTTTATAACTATTTTTCCAAAACCAAAATGGTTAGTAGAAGTTATCCAATATAAATAAATATTTATATTATAAAATAATTCTCTAAAACTTCAACAATAATACCCAAATTTCAACTTAAACCATTCCATAAATAGTTAACCTAAAAACTCCCCCAAAATATGTTTGACTAAATTCAAAACCCAAAAAATCTGAAAATTTCAATCCCATGTTTTTTCTAAGATCACATTTAATATTTATCCCTAAACAGAATAAAGTATCTCATAATGTAACACACCAAACACATGAATAACATGATCATATATTCACTTTAAACATGAAAATCCTTTCCCAAAATAACCTGAACCGCTATAAAACCTCAATGAAAACATAAATGCTTCCAAAAATTAACTCTATTATTATTTATTAAATAAAATCAATGACTATTGAATATATTCCATAAATCCAAAAATGTAATAAAATTTATTAAAGTTAACATAAATCACTTTTTCATAAAATCACTAATTAATTCCAAGGTCACCATTACTATCTAATTTAATGTATCAATATCAGTCATCTATTTATCCCATTAAAAACTATTATCTCAACATCATACACATATTAAGGGTAATTTATCCCTAAATCATGTGCTTTCTAAAAAAATATCACCTTACCACTAAATAAATTTTCTTGGTTATCGATACTATTAAACATATGATTGAAAATCCTTAATGAAAAACTATTTTATAACAATATTTATATTTTTCATGATTTTTATAACTAGAATATAATTAATAAAACACTTCAATGTCATAATTATCAAATCCCAATACATAAACACTTAAATCATTCCACTGAAATGATTGTCATAGAATAGATCCTTCCTTTGTCTAGGAGTTAGCCTTTGGATTATGGAATTGACTTAGATATTTCCCAAGTTTTCCACACATAATACATTGAACTATAAAAGGGTTATGTTTCCCAGAAAGGATCAATGTATCACTGAGAAAGGTATAGGTGAATCATTGATACCTTTTTTTCTTTTTTAAGTTTCCATTTTTATGAAATAACTTTTGCCTCTTGTTAAATATTTCTCACTTTGCTGAAAACAAGACAATCACACATCCACATAAACATAAGTATTTATAAGGTTCACTACCCAACAAGAGTAACCACATCCTTCACATGGTTTGGAAATAATCTTATACTACACAATCCAATAGAAAACAATACTTTTGTATGGATACAACAAGTATGATATACCCTTAAACTTGTGTAGCACTATGATCAAGATAACAGTGCATGTGCTTATTCTTGTAAGAATGATTTAAAAGAAGTTTGTGTAACAGGTTAAGAAACCTTCACCAATTGGTTAAAAATAGGATATTGTGCTACCTTATAAAATTTCACTTTTTATAACTATCAAAACAATTTTTCACTTTCCTACCCACCAGTAGGAAAGAACTTTTATGGAATTTGTATGAATACTCAATTTGGTGGCTCAGTCTAATTCCCCTATCTGATAATTCAGTCTAGAATATAGATAAGAAATGAATACCAAAGAAACAATTCTGAACCACTTCAACTTTCCTTGAAAACATATGTCCAATTGCTTGGTCTGATCTAGTAACTCTAACCACTATTTTTTTTATGCCTCTTATATTAGGTAGACTTACTTAGGAATTATTAGTTCAGAAGCTTTTTCTTTCATCTAAAACATTCAGAACTTTTTCCTTCTCTCTTCACACATGAAAAGTACAAGTGTCAGAAAGTACAATGTACTTCTTACTATTTATAGGTTCACCAAAATTGGTTTGGGTGGGAATCTAAAAATATTTTCTTGCTTAACCAAATTTATCGAATATTTTACTTTTACAAATATTTTGACTTTATCTTTGACTCTTTCTATACTTCTCAACTCTTCTCAGTTCTTCTAAAAGTTTCTTGAATATTATCATAACTTCATCTAGAATATGTATTTTCTAGCCATTATTTATTCCAATTCCAAGGTCATTCTGATTTTCTTTATTAACATAAAAACATATGCAACCTAAAGATTCCTCACTATGATGACCACTTGTAAAAACAAAATAATTTCTCCTCATAATGATGCTCCATACCAACTGAAACTCGTCATTTAAAACATTGAAAACATTCTTCCTTAAAAAAATTTATAACTTCATTAGACTTTAGTTTATTTTATTTTTCCATAAACATAGTTGCAACTTTTAAATATATAAACACCCCTTGGAAACACTTTAGCACTGGATTCAAAATATCCATGACAGTCACTTCTAAAAAACACTTCAAACAAATCTCATTTTCTTCATTTATTCATACTAAATATCCTACATATAATGAAGTTATTGATTTTAGATTGTGTCTAATGTATTGGTCACTATATCATTCTGATGGATCGGTATCAATTCTAATCTGATGGTTCTTGAACCACTTGAGAAACAAAAAACACTTTTGTTCTTTTTCTCCTCAACCAATTGACAAACAATTCAAAATGATGAAAATGGTTCAGTATATTGTTGATCATAATCTAGTTGATCAGTCTCTAACTTTCTTATATACATCGGTCCCAACAAACATCACTCTTTTCTCTTTGTTAGCAAACTTTCCTATCTATGATGGATTGGTGGAATACCATGTTCGATAGACCAGACAATCATCACTACAACAACACTTTGAAGTCAAAAACTTTAGATTCCCCAGATTTTATTCCTTTAAAAACTTATGCTTATGTCATAAAAATTTCATCACTTTTAGAACATTAACATTGTTATAGAATCATCATAATTACATTGTAAAGTTATATGACTTCCCATCCTTATAGCATCTTATCCCCCTTTCTTTCATAAGGAATGCATCACAAGTTTCTAAAAAAAATTATGATATTTGATAATTAACCAAAAATAAAAGCATCATCAGATTAAGTACGGATATATTATCACTCTGATAAAACTCCTCATTATAATCGAAACTTTCATTCCATACCTAAGGTAATTCTAAAAACCAACTTATTTTATAAACATTGTTCAGAATATAAAACAAAAATTGATAGACTTTCTTATCAAAATTGCATCTAATATTATGATTATTATGCCCCCTTTAATCTAAACTTAAAAACATACAAATTATGATTATTATTCCCCCTTTTGTCAACTTTGAAAATATCCCTTCATCGTCTATATTTCCACCAACTTCTCATCAAGTTAGTTGTTTACTCACTTCACTCTTCTTTAAAAACATATTACTCATATTGATCTATTGAAAAAAAAATACAACCAAAACACAATATGGTCCCAAAAATCTCCCCCTTCATGTTTGTTTTCAATACACATTAAAAACAATACTCACTTAAAGAAAATTACTCATGATCCCCTACTTTTTATGTCTTATCCCTCTATATTTATTATCCATATATCTTATCCCCCTTATTTACAATAAAATTCAAAGGGTCTGCTCATGATATTTTTTAAAAATCCTAAAACTCTTCTTCAATATGATATAAGTATCACAATAGTTTCTTAATAAAGATAGTTTAATTAAACAAATCTAATTCTATATGATCTAACTTGGTGTAGAAAAAAAGAGTGTATAATCAAAGTTATCAATATTATTCATATCACAAATTTCATGTAATACCTATTCATGATTCTTTCAGCATTATCATATCTAGGTTAATATAATATTTTTTTTAAGACAATAACCTAAACCCATCTCAACAAACACATCAAAAAAGTTCAAGTGTAAAAAAACAAAACTTTACAAAAACTTATTTTTCGTTACCACATTAGTTTATTTTTTATGAAAAGTTAGAGGCTCATACAAAATCTCCCTTATTTAAACTCCTTAAATTCCTTGTAACTTAGTAAAAATGCATAATTATTTTAGGAATAAGTAAGAAACTCAATATTTTCTTAGAAGAAAATTTGAACTGAGAGTCATATCTCAGTTTTTACTTTTTCTTCTTCTTATTGGATTTTTCATAAGATGAGATTTCTTCCTTTTGTTCAACCTCCTCAAATTTTGTGATAACCTTATTTTCATATATAGGCTCCTTAAATCATTATTCCAGCTTCTTTTAAACTTTATTAAATATTGTATTATAATGAGTTTATAACAATTTTTTCATGCCTTCCTTTTGTTCTGGAAAAATAGTCAGACACCTTTTGATAGAATAACCTTCTTACTCACATATTTTATATTTTATCTGAGTCTTAATAGCATAATCTTTTGATATAATTTTATCATATTTTTTCACATATTTGGAAATTTTTTCTTCCCCTTTCCTTCCATTTATTTTTTTGATTCTTTTAACTTTCTAGCCATGTCAACTTGTTATGGACAAATAACTAATCACTCTTTCTTTTTGGACTCATCATGTTTTTTTCTCAAATTTCAAACCATACTTCTTGGATTTATTTTTTTGAGAGGATTGTATCCCCCATAAAACTTTTCATTATATAACTCTTGGAATATTTTTAATTTTTCTTGTTTAAACCAACACATATTATCTGTACTCCAAAATCCACCACAATACTAGCATTTCCCATATAAATAATACTTATCTATGTAACTTCCATACTATCTAGAGTTGTGAACATGATTCTTAGTAACTTTATTATATTTCATATCTTAACTTTGTTAAACCCCAAAACTTTATTCTATCACCTGAAATCTTATTCTTCAATTCATATTTTTTTATAGCTGTATCAGATTTAGTAGTAGTATAAACTTTTTCAAACACAAAATTTTTACAAACTTTTGAATTCTCCACTTAATTTGTTTTTCCCATATACATGAATTTTCCATATTTATTATTATTATAAATAACTTAAAATTTCTTTCCAACCTTTAAAGGTAACTTTTTATGATCCTTCTTGGGTTCACACTTTCCACCAACTTTAGAGATAAAATTATCGAAACTTTTAACTCCATTATCAACAATAGAAAGTTTTTATTTCAAAAGTTCCAAATATTATTATTTTTCCTTTAAACTAACTTCAATTTACTCATTCTGATTCATTTCTTTCTCAATAAACATTTTTATACAATCAACATATTCTATTATCTTAGCATTCTCTTCAAGAAAATATTCTTGAATGTTTTCTGTTAAAATTTCATTCATTAACTTCATGATTTATTTTTAAAGTATTAAAATATTCCCCATACAATATTTAAATTATCTCTTTAGGTAAAACTATAACTCTATTTCTTATTATTCAGAACTAATTATTTTATCACTAGAAAATACTTCAACATTAACTACTGAAATAAATGTTCATTCTTTAGAAACTTTTGTGAACTTTTCAGTTTTCAATTCATTGTTATATTTAGACAAAAAGTTTCTCCTTTAGGATTTAGAGAAATTCTTATTCTTTCCATTGGAATAGGATTTGTCAATATGTTTCTTCCAATATCTTCTTGACCTCCATTCTTCTTCTCACTTTCTTATTGATCACTTTATTTCGTATTCGTTCTTTGAGGAAAGATGATAGAAAAGTTACCAATGACTCCACATTCAAAACATTTTAAGATATGTTTCCCTTTATACTTTAATATACCTATTTTAACATTTTTAGAAAATAAGGATAAAAATTCATCAAGTTTTTTATATAACTCATTTTCAGATTCAGAGTCAGCAACTTCTTCTTCTTTGAGAATATTATTAGAGTTTCCTTGTTTGGAATATTTGAAGTTCATTTCTTGATAAACTTTTTTTAAATTTCCTAACATTATCCCTTATAATTTCATAAGTAATGAGAGTACTGTGAAGGTTATACAAAGATAGAGTTTTAGGATCTTTATCTTCCAAAGATGAAATTTTGGCATAAAACTTATAAGGAATAATTCTTAATATATTTTAAACAATAATTGAGTCTTCTAAATTTACACCAAGACATCTAATGGTACTTAAAATATTATTCACCCTTGTAAAGAAGTCACCAACAGATTCATCCTCACCCATATTATGATCTTTATACTTTATCCCCCTGATTTGTAACTTTGTATTCTTCACTTTTTTATTACCTTCATAAATGTTATTCAACTTTTCCTAGATACCTTTGGTATTTGAAACTCCCTTTACTCTAAGAAAATCACTTTTAGATAGTTATGAGATTAAATAATTTTTATCTCTTTCATCATTCTCAAGGTTTTTATCATCATCTGCTATGTGGGGAGCATTCTCAACATGAGGAGGAAATCCATCTCTAGCAACTTCCAAAAAATCATACCCAAGAGACATAAGATATGGCAGTATTTTATCTTTTCAGATATAATAGTTCTTATCATTTATGATCAGAATCCCCTTACTATTCACACAACTCATATTCTTCATAACAACTTCTTCAAAAACATCAGCAAAGATTAAATGAAGAGAACCTTTACTCTGATACCAATTGATGTTGCTCAGCCCAGATCAATGTATCATTGATAGGGGGAGGGGTGAATCAGTGATACCTTTTTTATTTTAAGTTTCTATCCTTATTAAAAAACTTTCTCCTCGTGTTAAATATTTATCTATTTTCTTAAAACAAAAAAACCATACATCCATAAGAACACAATTATTTCTGAGGTTTACTACTCAACAATAGTATCTACATCCTTAGCATGGTTTAGAAACCATATAATACCACAAAATACACTTGAAATAATACTTGTGTTAGGATATAATAAGGGTTATATACCCTTACACTTGTATGGAACTATGATCAATACAAAAATGCATGTGCTTCTTCTATCATGAATGTTGTAAAAGAAGTTTGTGTAAAAATGTAAGAAACCTTCACTAGTTGGTTCAAAATAGATTACTGTTCTGATTTATCAACTTTCACTTTTGATAAATGTCAAAAGAATTATTCACTTTCCTACCCAAAATTAGGAAATAAATTCTCTAGACTTTGTACAAAAACTTAGTCTGATGAATCAATCTGATTCCTCTATCCAATACTTCAATCTAGAAAATAGATAAGAAATGAATACCTTGGAAACAGTTCAAAACCACTTCAAACTTCCCTACAAATATGAATCTGATTAATCGATCCGATCTAATAACTCTAACCACTATTATTTATTATTCTTATTTTATTCATTAGACTTCCTCAAGAATTCTCACTCGGGAAACTTCTTCTTTCCTTTAAAACTTTCAATGCTTTCACCTTCTCTCTTTACACATGAACAGTAAAAGTCTCATAAAGTACAATATACTTCCAATTATTTATAGGATCCCCAAAAGTGGTATGGGGATAATCTAAAAATAATTTCCCTCTTAACAAAACTTCCTAAATATTTGAACATCACAAACCTTTTGACTTCATCTTTGACTCTTTCCATGATTCTCAACTCTTCTATATTCTTCTTTAAACTTCTTGAATCTTCTCATAAATTCATCCATAAGTTATCTTTTTATAACCATTATTTAGTATGATTCCAAGGTCATTCTTATTGTCTTTTTTAAAATGAAAATATATGAAACTTGAAGATTTCTCACTACGATGACCACTTGTAAAAAAAATAATGCATCCTCATACTAATCCTCTGTACCAACTAAAACTCATTAGTTAAAACATTGAAAAAATTATGCCCTAAACATTATTACAACTTCATTAAACTTTTGTTGCGTTTATTTTTCCACAAAAATAGTTTCAACTTATAAAGATACCAAAACCTCTAGACAAAACTTCATAACTAGCTTCAAAACTTCCTTGAAAATCAATTCTGAAAAACACTTCAAACTAATATACTTTTTTCATTTCTTCATACCAATAATCCTACATTAAATGAAGTTATTGGTGTTAGACCATGTATAATGGGTCGGTATCTATCAAACTCTGATAGATCGGTATCAATTACAGTCCGATGAGTCTTGAACCACTTGATAAACAAACAACACTTTTGTTATTTTTCCCTTGACACAATTCAAAATCAATTCAACATGATGAAGATGGTTGACTAAATTGTTGATTATCATCCAATTTATCAGTCTATGACTTTCTTACATGCATTAGTCCCAATAAACTCTTCTTCATTATTTTTGTCAACAAAATTTCTTGCCTCTGATAGATTAGTGTCATATTGTGTATGATGGACCAAACAATCGACACTTTAGAAACACTATAACTTTAATAACTTAAACTTTCCCATCTTTTCTTCCTT
This sequence comes from Viscum album, assembly GCA_963277665.1. Lineage (NCBI taxonomy): Eukaryota > Viridiplantae > Streptophyta > Magnoliopsida > Santalales > Viscaceae > Viscum > Viscum album. The sequence goes on along the minus strand of OY728165.1, from coordinate 161,920,977 downwards.
CACAAATTTATGATTGTGTCATAAAAATTTCATGACTTTTAGAACATTAGGTTCGGCATAGCATTGTCTGACTTACATTGGAAAGTTCTCTAACTTCCCATCCTTCCATCATCTTCTCCCATTTTCCTTCATAAGGCTTGAATAACAAGTTTCTCAAGAAAATTATGATATTTTAGAATTAACCAAATAGCAAAGAATTATAAAATTAAGTATAGATACATTCACACTCTGATAAAACTCCTCATTATGATCAAAAATTTCATTCCAGACCCATGGTGAGTTTGAAAACCAACTTATTCCATAAACCTTATTCAAAATAGAAAACACAAATTGTAGAATTTATTATCAAAACTGAACTCAACCTTTTTATTACTATACCCCCTTTCATATAACTTTCAAAACTTAAAAATTCTAATTATTAGGCCCCATTATGTCAACTTTTCTAAAAACCCATCATTATCCATATTTCCACTAACTTCTCATCAAATAATTTGTTTATTTGATTCAAACTTCTTCAACAACATATTCCTCATATTGATCTATTGAAAATAAATACAACCAAAACATAACTTGGTCCTAAAAAATGGTACCTTAGGATGTACTTTATTTCCCTCTATTAAAATCTACACTTTTTCCATAAATTTCTTACTCTATGTCCTTATTTTACACATATAAATCATCTTCATGTTCCTTTGAGACATTTACCTGGGTGTTTATTCCCATATTCTTGAGATGTATGAAGATTAATCTTCTTTCCTCTGGTCTTTATAAAACTCCATTTTTCTATTATTTGGTTCATTCATAAACTTGCCTATGTTCATGCATTTAATCATATGTCGAGATAGATAGTTAGGCATAATCACAATCTTTCATAGTTTATCTCTCATTTCATTTGTTTTATTTTGAGGAAAATAATTGCATTATCCATCACATTTAGTGTTAATATGATTCCTCTTGGTTCCATTCATTAATTAAAACTAAAAAACATAGTGTGATAAAAATAGTGATTAATTGTATAATCATTAAAAATAATTCATAGGATGTCTAAATCATGACACCTTTGGTTTAACCTAGTTCATCCATGTTAATTATCTATTTAAATCCATCATTATGGTTCATAAAGAAAAGGTGAATTAATCCTAGTAGATCCTCAAAGAGTGTCTAATTGGGTCTACAGTCTTAAGCCCACTCATCATGTACCAGTGACGATTGAGTTAATACCTGGTCTTCCCCTTTTAGAGTTATTTATACTAGGTAAATCTATTTCACAACCACATTCACTTACTAGTATCCATACATGGATGTATTATCTAAGAAAATTATACTCTCTTATTTACCATAACTTGGGATTTTCTCCTATACATAGGTTTATCCTAATGGTCTTACTAAATATTTTTCGTCTTTATTTCCAAAAATAACTTAACCCAAATATTATACCGACTAAGATTAACTAAACTTTACATACATAAATAATACATCTCATTAGATAAATATCCATTACATATCATTATGATCCATTCTATAACCATAAAGGTTTGGTGTATTTGGAAAGTTGGATACATAAACAACTTGTATATAAAATATTTACATCATCTCCCACTAATTTCTTTACAAATAGCACCATTTTTAGACATATCATACTTAACACCTCTATTTGTATCCTGGGAAAAATAAAACATAATAAAGGGTGATTTGAGATGCTCAGTAAGGGAAAATAAGGTAGATAATAGTAAACAATCATTTTTAATCATAATATGAGCATAAAGGTATGATAACGTGATCTTGACATTTTAAAATCATACTCGATAATTAATAGATCATAATCTTGAATCATGAAATAAATATTGGTGGTTCATAATACATGAATCATAAAATAATCAAATAACATAATCCATGATAGCATAACATTAGAATAATATCATAAAATAAAAGAGTTTTATAAATTTTTGCATAATCATAATCATAAAAATATTATTCCAAGGCTACCCACCAATACATTCATCACATGGTGTTCTTGGGATAACCAACCATGTACCCGCTTTGGGCTTGGGATAACCTCTCATGTACCCACTTTTAGTATTGGGATAACCTATAATGTACACTTTATGCTCACAAAACATTAATATTTACTCAATTAATTGAAAGGTTATAACTGACTCACCCATCACATTATCACAATCTGTCAATATGAATGCCATGAGATCATTAAAACATTTATCATTTCATCGTAGCTTAACACATGGAAAAGAAAAATGGGTTTTATCGATATTTTATAATTATAAACCATCTATAGAAATAATAATGATGATATCATATGATCATATCCCCAATGAATAAAAATTTATATAAATATATGTTATCATAGATGAAAAATGTCTTTAAAATATCACTAGATAATTTATTGAGGAAAATACTCCTTTCATATTGAAATAAATTATTTAAAATCTAAAAAATTTACAAAATATTAAGGAAAACATTTTTTTTGAAAATAAAACTTGTAAGGTAATCTTTGAATTAAAGATTACTCATGATGGTGTGAAAATTTGTTCATGCGGTTTTCATTAAAACAATGATTTTTTTCACACCATTGGTAAAAAGTAACTTGATCGGAAAATGATAAGAAAATTAATTTTAAAAATTTTTATAGAAATTAAAAAATGGGTAAAATGTATTTGAAAAATATTTTTAGGATATTAAAAAAATTAATGAAAATATTTTAAATAAAATATGGACATTGTAGATAATAATTCCTAATAGAATAGAAAAACTAGGTCAGTTTTCCTTAAAATTATTTTAGAATTTTGAGTACTTAGAGAGAGTAAAATTAGATAGAAATTTATAATATCTAGAAATAACCATATTATAATAAAATAAATTAGATTTATGAGAGATAGATCATATAATTTCATTATCATAAATTTAATCATAAATAGTTCTAGTAAAAAGTGATATTGTAACATGAAACCTTTACTGCTTTGGTAACTTTTGAATAATAACCCAATTGAAAGAAAAAAATTTAAATTAAACATTAAATACCAATAATATAAGTATATTCATGATATAAAAAATTACTGGGTATTATATACACCACATGAAAGAAAAAAGTGGTGAATATAGCATATATATGACTAAAATAAAAGTGAGATGAGAAACCCTTACCACTTTGGTAACATTCAAATCAAAACCACTTGGATGAAATAATTTGAATTTTAAATTTAAATTAATTTAATTAATAAGTATACATGATATAAAATTTTAAATTTTTTTTATATCCACCACATAAACATAAATAGGTGCATAATAAGAAACATGTCTCAATGAAACAATGTTGAGATGAAGAACCCTTACCTTATTTCTGAATTGATTCTTAAGCACTATAACCTATTATATAATAAATTTAGATTTATTATAATTCTAAAAAAACTATTTAATAACTTATAATATCATATATGATCCACTTATAACATTTCAAAACCAGTTAATTAATAATTTCTTATTAAAATTCTTGTTTATCGGTGATAACAATTTCGCTTTTCATGTTTGTTTTAGTTTGGAAGTTATAGTCCTCATAATTTGATAATAGATCCATAATATCTAAAATATTAATCATTTCAGAAGTATCATATTAAATAATTATATAAACTTTAATAACCATTAATATAAATTAGTGATGAAAAATAAATTACATCACTTGGTGGAGATGGTAGTTTGTATGTACGCATGAGTGATGTTTCCACTTTTCGATAGATAGAATGAAAAAAAGGTATATAATAATTTATATTTCCATAATAATTACTATATCATATGTATCGTATATATTCATATGAAACCCATTATTGGTATCAATTTAGGGTTATTCAAGGTTTTGAATTGTTTGAATCATTGGTTTTCAACGATAAATTAAAAATAATGTTTTTGTAAAACTGGAAGAAGATTACTGACCCGTACGTGATTTATATAAGGTTAAATTTGATTTACCATTATATAAGTCAGCTAATTAAATGTAGTTCCCTTATTAATAAGGTTTGTGTAAGGGTAACCTCTATATTACCTTTACAAAAATGAGTTGTTTAAAGGTAGTGCCCTTATGAAAGGGGTTTTTCGTAATGATCTTTGGAACTTTCCCCATATGCATAAGGGTATTTGAGATGTTGTGTAAGGTTCATTGATGTTTACCTTTATGAAGAATAATAATTTTTTAGATTACCTATTCGCAAAGGAGTTTCATGGAGATAATACCTTTACGTAAGAGATATTTTTATAGGTAATCTACATATTACCTTTACACAGTAGTATCGATTTACATAAAGGTAACCTTTAAAATTACCTTTAAAAAAGATTTTAAAAACATTATTTATCCTTACATAGAGTGTTTGTGTAAGGGTAATAAGGGGATACCCTTATACAGAATAGGGGTTCTGCGTACGGGTAAATAGAAAATTGTTAAAAAAATGAACATATTAAATGATTTTATTGTTTATAAATATTTTTAAAAGGTATTTTTGGAATATTTAATTTCTAGGGATTTTATAAATTGATTAATTAATTATAAATTGTTTATAATTAATTAAATAAATTTTTATGAAACATTTTCCCAAATATTAAAGGTTAATATTTTAAAATGATTTTTGAAAAATCAAATGAATTTCCTTATGATCTAGAAATAAATTATTTAATTAGAAATCATAATAGGTGATTTATAAAGTGTTTATAAATTAAAAAATATATGATATTTAGGTTATATAAAATATTGAATTATAAAAAGGTTACCAATTCATGAAATGTCATATAAATTCCATTTAATATAAAATATGAAGGGGTTCATATTGAAATGAATATAAAATGTCAATATTATTTCTAAATTATAAAAAAATTATAATTAGCATTTATTTTTGAATAGTTCATAAACATCTCATGTTTTAGAAAATAAATAAATTGTTTGTTTTTTTGTTAAATTTCCTTGATATTCAGGTTTATTAAATTGTTTATAAAATATTAATATTTTGTATTCCCATTTATATGATAAATTGATTCTAGTATAGATCCCTTCATATCATTCTAGGTTGATATCATAAAATTTATCTTTCATCTACCTTGACCTTGGTTTGTATTTTTAGTTAGAATCATGAGAATAGTTTTTGGACATAGTTTTTGTACATTATGTATTATAGTTTTCATTAATTAGTTGTCTTTTGAGTTAAGTATCCCTGGGTAGAGGGACTTGGGGTTGGACCGCCTGCTTCCTGGTGGCTTTCTATGGTTGGAAAAGTGAATGAGGTTATTTATCTAGTTTTCTATGATTTCTCATGTATGTTTTTTCAATTTTATAAAACTATATGAATTTACATGAAGTGTTCATGAACCTTATTTATATAATGAATTTTGATATTTATGAATATAATTTACTTCTATTTTTTGGTGATTAACATATACTTTTGGGTTTTGTAAAGAGTTACACATTAATGTGGTGTGAACACATCAATTTGGTGGTTGGGATAGGGGTTTCCAAAACTAATTTATTAGAAGAATACATACACATAAGAAAATAAAACATGAAAGGATAATGATTTAATATAATTTAATAGTTATGAATTTAATATTCATATGATGTATATTAAATTGATGGGTTGAAAATCCCATTAAATACTAAGTGTTATATTCCTTCCAAATTGATACTTTTCAAGATCTCTCTCATCCAACTAAAAATGTTATGATAAATTTGGGTACCCCTAGATGAACAATGGTTGACCATTTTTCCATAAAATGGTTTTTATTAATAAAAAAATAATTTGGAGGAGGATTGTCTCTATATTATTTTGTTGGTGCGTCATGCTAAAGCTAGATTTTCCTAGATCATCCTTTGTTATCTTTTTTTGGGCATTTCCTTTGGGTTACAATAGCTGAAAGAACCTAATAGGATTAGGTTACCAAAGGAATAGAGTTGAGTGAATCCATATTATGGATTTGGATAAGTAGTTATCCACTCAACTATCTAAGAATAATAACTATTATAATTGGAATGATGTCTTACCTAAACAGCTAAGTAATGGGAGAAATGATAAAATGAACCATAACTTAGTGAAATATGGATATTTCCTCACTAAATGGATGTGATATATGGGGTTATCATTTTTTGTGGGAGCACATTCATTTAAATTACTTAATTTAAAGATATAATACATAATACTCACTTGCTAATATTTCTTTTTTTGTAGATTATGACACACTTCACACCAATCATAATAATATCATTAATAGGTATGACCTATAAACAATTAATTATTGGTATTTAGGATTTAGAATTTCTATCAAGGAGAAACATTCAGAGTACCCAAATGTGAATTTTATAGAAATCAATTTCTCTAAATCTAACTCAAGGGTATTAGATATCGGGTGTACATCACAAATTTGTGCTGACAAATATAGACTCAGAGATGGAGGGAATTGATGAAAGGTGAAGTAGATATTCTATTAGGTGATGGAGAAAGAGTTTTTACATTAGAGGTTGGAACTTATGATCTGATTTTACCAAGTGGATTGATCTTATAATTGAAAAACTATAATAATGTTCCTACCAAAAACAAGAATTTTATTTCTATATATTTTTTAGAAAATATGAGATTTTCATTCATCATTAAGAAAAATAGTTGTTTTATATATATGAATGAATTATTTTATGGAATTGGGAATGTAATGTATGGTTTATATATTATTTATATAGATAATCATATTTATAAAATTTAGAATAATAAGATCAAGGTTGATTCTAATCCCACCTACCTTTACCATTATTACCTTGGACATATAAATGAGAAACACATTCAAAGACTCTATATAGATGGATTATTGGACTCATTAGATTAGGAATCATTTTATACATGTGAATCTTATTTATTCGGAAAAATGAAAAAGTAACCTTTTGGTAAAAAATGTGAGAGTCCTATTTTACTATTGGATCTTATACGTAGTGATGTATGTGGACCAATGAATACTCAAGAAATTAGTAATTTTAGGAACTTAGTTACTTTTTATAAAGAGTTTACTTGGTATGGGTATGTGTTTCTAATGAAACTCAAGTATGAAACTTTTGAAAAGTTAAAAGGGTTTAAAAATGAAGTATATAATCAACTCAAAAAAATTATTAAAGACCTATAATCATATCATGGTGTTGAATTCTTGAGTCGGGAATTCATAGCTCATATGAGAGTTTGTAGAATTGTTTCACAACTCACTCCTCCCAGAATACCAGAATGGAATAGTGTATCTAAAAGGAGGAATCATGAATTATTAGACACAGTATGATAAATTATGGGTTTATGTGACCTTCCTATAACATTTTGGGGTTATGCTCTGTATACTGATACATTTCAACTAAATTGTGTTCCTTATAAAGAATTAATAATGAAAACATATAAGATATGTACTAGAAAACATACCAAATTTTATTTTATGAAAAATTGGGGCAATAAATAACTCATATAAAGATTATATTTTGATAATATTATCACCAAATTAGATAAATGTTTATTTTTTTATCCCAAAGAAACTATGGGATATTATTTATATAACCCTACTGAAAACAAAGTATTTATGGATGAAATTGGTATATTTATTGAGGAGGGATATCTAAGTCAAGGGGAGAGTGGGAGGAACACGCCTCACGAGCAGGATGTTATTCAAAATAATCTGACCGTTGCACTCTCTAAGCTTCGTTCGCTGTTGGTGTTTCCAGTTCCGGCAGCGTCAGACCCAGGTTCTGGCCCTCCGGAGGCGGCTCCCTAGTGCCCTTGGGTAGCTTTGGTTGTGTCTTCTTGTACGGGTCGACCAGCGCTATTCTTTAGGGATGTTTTGTGCAGCTCGGCTTATGGTGGGTCGATCTCTTACTTCTCGGAGATTGATCCGTTTTTGCACTCGGTCGTGCAGGATGGATCACATCAGTCACTGGTGGCTCCTACATCGGCATTCAATGATGATGTAGTTGGATTAAAATGGACTCTGATTGCGTGGTTTGGGTCTAAGATATCGTCTCTCCTTATGTTTAAGAGATGTGTGTCTTCCTAGGGCCTACAGGGGGAGTTTTGCATTTCGGTGGTTCACAGAAATTCTTTTTTCTTGGTGCTGGCTTCGGAAGAAAATTTCAGGATAACTTTTTTTTATGGGTTTTACAAAAAAAATAATTCGGGATAGGGGATCAAGGTTCCGATATTTTTAAAACTGGGTCTGGGATGCGTGAACGGTGTTCGCGCATCCTTCCACAGGAAAGGAAGCGTGAACACCGTTTACGCATCCCAGACCCAGGCAGTAATGCGTGAACGGTGTTCACGCGTCCTTCACTGACCAGCTAAAGGATGTGTGAACTCCATTCACGCATCCTTGTGCGGGAAAGTATGTGTGAACAGCGTTCACGCATCCGATCCACGGCAGTGATACGTGAACACCGTTCATGCATCCTTTGCGGACTAGCTAAAGGATGCGTGAATGGCGTTCATGCATCCGGCTGAGAATTTCTATAAAAGGAGGGGTCCCCCCCCCAAAACCCATTGTTCTCCTTTGGGTTTTGTTGCGAAGCCTTGAGAAATTCTTTCTCAACAAATATTTGCTGCTTTTATTGAGGTAAAATTTCTATTTGATAATTTAATTGTTTAATTGTGTTTATTTATTTCATTTGTATGTTTAATTGTGTGTATGATTTATTTATTTCATATGTTATGCATGAAATGTTTTGTATGATTTAATTTTCTTGATTTTGAATGTTTGTATGATTTAATTTTTTGAATGTATGTTGTCTGAATATTGAATGTTTTATGTTATGTCTAAAATGTTTAATTTTTAAGAAAAGTAATTTATGTTAGAGAAATTTATTTTAATGAATGGTTTTGATGTAAGTGTAAATTATATTACTTTTATTTACTAGTAATAATATTTTTAATCAATAAAGTAGAAAATATATTTACTTATATTTTGAAAATATAAGAATGGCCAAAAAACATTACAATTTCATAAAATTTAAAATAAAAAAAAGTGTTTATTATGTAAATCTCAATTAGATCAGTTATAATAAAATTTATTAAATGTTATTAATAATTATATATATATATATATACACATGAAGTTAAATTTTTGTAAAATATGTGTAGTATTTAATATAGATTTTATATAATACGGATAATATAATAAATATACCAAAAAACACAGTATGAATGATGACTGATCTTGAGATGACCGACCATGCATAATTGAAATTGCATGTTTTATTTTGTGTATGTTGCTATTCAATTTGTAATAATTGCATTTTTTCTACATTGATGATCTGTGAGTCATCTCTGAGTAAGTGTAAGGACCTGCGTGTCCACTTAAAATAATTTATGTATTTCATACCCCTAGACCCCCTCACATGCATGTGAGTAAATTTGTAATTAAAAGACAGATGTCCTGAAGAGGTTTCCCCAAACAGGCTTCCCCGAAGAGGTGTTGACGAAGAGGCATTCGAGAACTCATTCAAGAGGAGGCATTTTTGTTTGACAGGAGATTGGTAGTTGCTGAAATATTTGATAATAGATACAGGAGTTCACCCATAGGTTGTGGTTATTTTATCAGATAATGATAAACTAATCGTAAGTCTCAAGATCAATTCATGATTATATATTCATAAGTAATTAAACTTTATGAAACATTATATTAAATTTGCTTTTGTGCTAATATCACAATCACTATACCTTAACAGTGATAAATCAATACATAAAAACATCTCAAGATAATCAATTATTCAAAACCAAATTAAATAATTTAAAATTTTAATGTAGTGTATAATATTTTTTAAATTATATTTTTATAGGTAATTATGTCTACTCAAATATATTGTAATGGTGAGGTAATTTATACCGAGCAGGGTTTTAGCTACAGTGTGCCACCTATCAAAGTGGTAAATATCCATGGTTTTATGACATTGGATGCAGTTCTTAATAAGATTCATAGTCGGTTAAAACTGAGTGTTGGACAAGAATCACTTCAATTAGATACCGACATCTTCAATATCCTAAGCATTTGTGGCACAGCGACTACCCTATAGTCGATGATGAGGATTGGATGGAGGCTTCTCAGTTATTCAGGAAATAGTGTATTAATGGTTTGATGGAATTATTTATTGTCATTTCAGATATTGATGTGGTGCAATCGATTACTACAGAACCATGCTTTGCGAGCTCTGTAGAAGCTGGTCCTTCACAACAGTCTTATTCATTGTCTCCTCCTCATATGACTCATGTGGAAGAATGTAATGATGAAGATCATCAAAATTTGGAAGGAAATGTAGATGACATACCTTTATGTGCTGATATAGTGCATGAAAGTTTATCTGAGGAAGAAGAATCTGGGGAGTCGGCAGGAGATGGTGTGGTTGGGAATGAACCTTCTGAGGTTCTTTTGAGAGATAAACATCCACTACATCCACTAGTTAGTGGTAATCAGCCTTCAGTTTTGAGTTCCTTAGTTGGAGGAATATCTTGTGAACAACATTTTGATTGGGATGTCATTACACCAGCTTCTAAATTCCCTGGCATTATAGGGAATAGGCCTGTATCAAATGATAATGCCATATATGTTGAGCAGGAGTTCGAAAGTAAACAGGTCATGAAAAATGTGATAAAGCAATACCACATTGAGTGAAATTTCACATTTGTGGTTGATGAGTCAAAGAAGACCAAATATATCATGTGTTGTGAAAAATATGGGTCATAATGTAAATTTTGATTAAGAGCAATATTTGATAAATATTATGGATGTTGGAAGATAACCAAATTAGAAGGCCCACATACTTGTCTGCATCCCAGCTTGGAAAAAGATCACTCTTCCCTTGATGCAGAGTTTATATCTACTATTATTTGTGAGATGATACGAACAAGTCAAGATGTTCCTGTTTCCCTTATTCAGGAAAGAATTCAACAGTTGTATAACTATAAGATATCATACAACAAAGCTTGGAATGCAAAACAGAAAGCCATTGTAAAAGTGTATAGTGATTGGGATGAGTCTTATGTGATGTTTCCACAGCTTATGGAATTGTTGTCTCTCAATAATCATATTTTTTATCAATTGGACAGTGTTGAGTATGTATCCCATAATCATTGAGTTGATCGGACAAAGGTGAAGTTCAATAGGATTTTTTGGGCATTCAGACCATGCATTGTTGCATTTCCCTATTGTAAACAATTTATTCAGGTAGATGGCACATTCCTTTTTGGAAAGTATACAGGTGTTCTACTCATTTCTGCCATACAGGATGGTAATCGCGCTCCTCTGCCACTTTCTTTTGTTGTTGTTGAAAAAGAAAATTTTGAATGCTGTAGCTGGTTCTTGTCATGTGTACGTGTTCATGACATGCAAAAATAGGGCGTCTGTCTGATATCTGATCTTCATCGAGCGATTATAGAGGTCGTGAGTAGTGATGGGGTTTCTTGGACTGAGCCGAATGCTTATCACCATTATTGCATTAGACATATTGTAAGTAATATTCATAAGCAGTTTAGAGATGAGGCCATAAAGAAGGTGATCCTCAAATTGGGTATGGTTTTCTAAACTTGCTTTTTTTAACAAAATTTAATATCCATTTTAATACATTATTATCTTATGGTTTCAAAATATTAACCCCAATAAGAAAGGTTCGATCGAAATCTTGAAGAGATCTGAACAGTTAATGAGGAGGTATATGAATATATGATGAAAATTTCAAAGGAAAAATGGTCATTAGCATACGATGGTGGCATGAGATATGGTCATATGAACACTAATATAGTGGAGTGAATAAATGGGGTCCTCAAGGGTGTGTGCAAACTCCCAATCACAGGGTTAGTGCAAGAGACATTTTTTAGATGTGTTCACTACTTTGTTGACCGTCCCCAAAAGGCCTACCAAAGGATGGAAAATGGAATGATTTTTACTCATCATTTTCAAACTGATATTGATCGGATATGGAATGAGTCTTCACGATGGAATTTTATAGACTTTGACAAGGAAAAGAGGAGTTTTCGGGTAAGACAGTGCTATGACCAGGGTACATGCACTAATGGTGGAGTGTTTGTAATGATGTTGGACAACAGGTACTATGATTGCGGCAGCTTTCGGGCATTTAGATATCCATGTGTACATGTTATTGCAGCTTGCTCTTCAGTAAATATATCATGGGAGCCATATGTTGACCCAGTGTATCACATGAGCACTTTGGTTAACTGTTATAGTGCTGCTTGGATGCGTGTTGGTGACTTCCATTCTATCACATTTCCTGCTGATCAACCGACCATCATCCTTGATATTTCCAGGTTTTCATAAGTTGGTTTTGGTTTCATTTATAATTTTTTCAATGTTTGTAATTTTAAAAATTATTGGCTTCATGCTACCAGGTTGCGGCCCTGAGGAAGACCGAAGTCAACTCGCATCAGAAATGAGATGGATTGGCCTCAGCAACAAGGAGGGAGAATATGATGCAGTATCTGTCACGCAGAAGGACATACTCGTAAGAGATTTCCCCAAGTAGTAGGACAGAGTTCCACATCTCATCATCCATGATAAAGTATGTGTGCCTGATCCATTTTTTTGATAAATATAATTTTCTAGAGTGTGAGTTGTACTTTTTCTGGAGGAGTTCAAGTGCCTTTTTTTGGAGTCATCAATGATCATTTTCATGAGAAGGTTGAAAGACTTGTTTTGAGGGCCTAGTTTCCCTGTGGATTTATTTTTTTCCTGTTAATTTTTTAATATGCTATAGATATAAGCAGGTGAAAGCTAGGAATACCTATTGAGGAGATGTTGAGAGATGAAATTATCACTTATGAATATGGATGTTCTTGTTTGCATGTTTCCTCTTAGAGGTAGCTTTGGATGGTCTTCCAAGAGTACATGGTTTGGATTTTTCTTAAAGGGAATAGAATTTACTCTGATGATTAATGTAATGAAATTTAATATAATTTGGAATAATGTTAATGGTTATTTAATGGATAATGGATAAATTAACAAACGTAATTTCACAAAAAAGAAGAAATAATTAATTTTTCACTTTTAAATTTTGGTTTTCTTATAAGATGTCTAGTTTTAGTAATGGCATCTGAGTGTCTGAGAATCATTAACTAATGTTTATTGTGAGACTAGGCTAATGTTGATTGTGACACCCAATGAAAATGAATATATCATGCTTCCACTATTAATAAGTAATGATGATATCATGTGTGCATATAGAAGGTTTTCCATTGCTTGCATCTCAGGCTACTCATGTATCACGACTGCTTTTAGAGGGACATCTTGTGCCTCCCTTGAGTGTACATAGATCTCACCATTTACATCATACTACACCACCTCCCGCTATCATCCCACATCTTCATCGAGATGGATTCTATGGAGTAGCGATGTGTTACTTCACATTTCTTGATCATCAGCTCATTGCCACACTTGTAGAGAGATGGAGACCAGAGTTGCATACTTTACATTTCAGTGAGGGGGAGATGACTATTATGTTACAGGATGTGGCCATTATGTTGGGCCTCCCTATCGACGGACATGCTTTGACAGGCCGAGTTCCATCAGATTTTCCTGAGCTTGTTCATAGACTTCTGGGCATAGAGGTCCAGGATGATGGCAGGACCATCGTCGGTGGTAGATTTCGGATGCCTTGGTTAGACTAGCACTTCACACATTTACCAGATGATTATAATGACGTCATTGTGCTGCGATTTGCATGCACATATATTTTGAGGCTGATCGGTGGCACACTTTTTGTTGACCACTCTACTACTTTTGTGCACCTGATGTATCTATCTTTTTTGGAGGATTTAGACCAGGAAGGCCAATATAGTTGGGGGTCTTCCTGCCTAGAATATACATACAGGGCCCTATGCAGCGCATGTCGCATCGATAAGATGCAGATCATAGGATGCATGGTTCTTCTACAGATGTGGGTATGGGATCACATACCTCGTTTAGATCCACATGCATGTGCGCCATTACCCGTAGATATTGTAGCAGAGGCTCCACGTGGACATTGGTATGTTATTAATTCCTTCTAATATCTAACTTATTTGTATAAGATTCTTTTATGAAATGTAAAAATAAAAATTTTATCTACAGGTGGAGTCAGGCGCATCGGCATTCATATTCTCCCAGACATGATGTTCACGCCTACAGACTTATGTTAGACAGAATTCGACGAGACGATGTAAGTGATTATTATTTATATTGTTAAATCTTTACTCTTTACTGTACATCTATTCATTTATTAATTGATTATTCATTTTTTTCTTTCAGATTACATGGATTCCATATACAGATGATATCCTTCAGAGTCTTCCCCCATACTGTACAGTGATGCTTGATATCAGCTCCTGCATGGTTCCACTGATTCATTTTCATATAGTCGAGTGGCATCAGATGGATAGGGTTATGAGACAGTTTGGATTCCTTCAGCCAATTCCTGACCCGCCCAGTCAGTTGGATTCATTGCATTCCCTGAAGATGTAAGGGAAGAGATATTTTGATTGGAGGAGCTACCATGCAAGATATGTTGTGTTATGGGATAGATGACGGGAGTCCCAGTTTTGAGGGGCAGGGACAGTACGTTTTCATTTTATGGATCAGATGGATTATGCAGGATGGTACATCAGGTCCCCAGTCAGATTTTTGACACGACACAAACGGGGCTTCCATGACTTGGTATGCATTCTTCCTTTCACTGTTCAACAGATTTTTTATTCATATTAGTTAACAACAGAATTTGTTTTCACAAGATGCTCATATTTGTCATCTACTTCATATGTCTGATATAGTGGAGAGAGTTTTCTTTGACCCATCATATTTTCACACCCTTGTATGACAGATGCTACCATCGATGGACGAGATTTATCATGGCATTTTCTTTGATCCACCACCTGCTGCGGAGGCCGCGAAGCCTGCTGAGCCTCACATAGATGTACCTGGGGGTGACGACCCAATTATGGATGTTGTTGTTCCATAGGAGGAGGCTGCTCAGCTTGCTCGTCCACATGATATTGTTCCACTGGAGGAGGTTGTTCAGCATGATCAGTCAGATGCTCCTCCAGCTTCTCAGGCACAGCCACAGGTACTTACAGACGATGACTGGATTGAGTTCGATGTTTTATTGCAGTCATCCGCAGCAGAGTAGCCATCTACTTCCAATGTTAGTGAGAGTTCCAGCCAGCTTCCACTATCCTTAGATACGGGCTAGGGTACAGGCGGTGAGACTGTACATCCACCGCCTGTCACACAGGAGGATGTGGAGGTGGCTGTCGATGTGGATGCGCAGCATACGCCAGAGAACAGACGTAGACAGACACGGCATGGACGCATCCAGTATACGCCTGGTTGTGGGATAGAGGAGCATCCACGCCAGAGGCGTAGATTAGATTGACATTTGATTTATAATACATTTTGTATGTGTATTACTGTTATCTATACTTCTATTCTATTTTTAATAAGTTTCTTACTGTTATCAAATTATCTACCAATGTATATATATATATATGTATAATAAATAATATGATTAAATTAAATGATAAATATTAATTATATTAATTATTTCGAAATAAAATAGATTCTGGATGAAAATATGCGTGAACTTGAAGAAATCTTGAAAAATATTATTGATCTCAATGATTTAAAATTAGATGTAAAATCCTAGAATATCATGGAACATGATTATTTGTTTACAAAAATTAAATTGCATGAAGAAGAATTTGAATGAATAATGGATATTTATGAAGAGTAGATAATTATGATTGAAGATCATAATAACTACAATATGAATTAGAAGTTCATTTTGCCAATTTTGAGAAGATACATATTCAGACTTTATAAAAGGAAACAATTTCTACTGGTACGCAATCTAAAGAGTGAGATTATTGAGTATGGATCTCAAAAATTAGTTTTACAGTAAGTAAAGGACGAATGAAAGAGGTAAAAGAAGATGATTAAACTATTACCCATTAAAATATAAAACATCACAATCTAATTCGTCCTAGGTCTTATAAAGACCTACATTATAAATAATTCCATTCAGTTTATAGTTGATCAACTTACAATGCTATCTTACTTCATTAATATTTGAGATTATTTCACACTCTATCAAAATACCAATATATAAATAAAGAGGTAAGTTTACATGGATTAAATCTTTATATTATATCTAATATAGACCCAAGGATCTCTATGATGTTTTTGGGAATTATTTAACAAGCATTGGATACAAAAATGAGATTTGAACTACTAACCACACTAAAACTAATAGTAACTCTAAAAGGATCATTCATAGGCTTGTAGATCAGCTAATATATTTCTTGATCTATTTCAAGAGATATTGTGATCGACAACATTTATTAGTGGAATTCACATATAATAATAGTGTAACAGCCCGAGATTTTATAAAAAATATTCTTTTTAATTTCATTAATGTCTTGTGTTGTACGCTACACCAAAACGAGCTTGCTCAACACGCATCCTTGACTTGCCTTGCATTACACGCAATCGCGACCTTCCTCGATAGCGTGTGTAGTACGCAATACCGAGTTTCACTAAACAATGATATGCTATTAAAATATTATTAAAACTAGCCGTTATGAATAGTAATAACCACCTTTTAAAATTTTAGAAATTTTAGCTCTCAAAATGAACTTCATTTTTGGATTCGGAGTATCGAATTTAGCCTAAGGTGAAATTTTGGTACTTTTCAGATAATTTTCATATTCTGATGAATAGTGAAAATTACCAAATTATAATTAAAAACAACTTTTTTAATCGAAATAATTAATAGTGATAAATTATTAATTTAAGGGGTTTTAAAGTATATTTAGAATATATTTTTACAATTTAATACAATGTTGGTCATTGGATGTAATTTCACATTTAAACCAGTCATAAACAAGTGTCAATCCTTTGATAGTTATTATCTCTTAAGAACACGCTATTTGTTTTGACGATAGGAATTAATTTTTAAATTAATTAATGCAACTGATATGTTTTGAATTTGATAAAATAGACATCATTTTTGAATTCAAAATATCAAATATAGCTTAGATCTAATTTTTGGTATTTTTCTGGAAACTTTCCTTTTTTGATGAATAGTGAAACCACTAAGTGGTAGTTAAAAAACTGAATTTTTCATAAAACTTAATTTTACCGCTTCTGTGAGTGGAATTTCGAAAATCCGAGAGACACGGTTGATGTCAGTAAGTAAAATGTGGTTCAATGAGATGAAAATAATTTTTTGGTGAATAGTAACTTTTTACTTTTTTTTACCACGGTTAAAAGTAAATAGGGTAATTAAGGGTAAAAATGATATTATTATTACCCTAACACATGTCCTAATTCTATTGGACAAGTTTAATTCGACCAAAAACAACCTTAGTAATAAAATATGACCATTTAGGCCCACTTGGATTAGATTAGGACATTTATTATTAATTTATTTAAAGAAGGGTTAAAATAGTTAAAATCAAAGTTTAATAAGTAAATCATTTTTAATATGGGGTTATACATAAGATAAATTCGACTATAAATATTCATTAGAAAGATAAAAATATTTCTTAAATAATGGTATTTTATTTGTAATTTTTAGACATTAAATAATTTAGTTTATTTATGACACAACGATGATGCAGTAATTATCTTATTAATGAAATATTGACATAATTGATGTTATAAATACCCAAATAAATATAATTTGAGACTTTTTATGAATTAAACTAATTTTATAGGTTAATATGACATGTTAGGATTTATTTAATTAACTTTTGTCGAATTAATCATTCTTTTATGAGTTTCAAAAAAATCTACTATTGAATAGTGTCAAAATTGACATAAAATAGTTTTTAAAACAAATATTATATTATTAATTGTTATTTTATTCCTAAAAATCTAAGGTTCGGCCAAATGACTTAGATAAGGTTATATATATTAATAAAACATAACTTGGGGGTCGCTTGGATGTATATGGTAAGTTTATTAACTATATAATATAAAAATACAAAGTGACATGGTAAATGTCAATCTAATTAACTAAGAGTTAAAACTAAAAGATAAGGTTAATATAATGACCTAAACTTGTTTAAATTATATTGGATGAGAGAATTTAGATCCATCCCCACCTTATCTTCTAAATAACTCAATTTTTAGCTATTTAAAACCGAACTTGACTTTATAATAAAATAATATTTTTAGTTATTCCAATGGTGACCCTCTCCTCCCTTATAAAAGGGCATCTCCTCCCTCTCTTCCTCACACCACTTTGAGCCTTCAAGCTCGGCCAAACCCTGACAAATTCCCTTCTCCACTTCCTTAGCAACATCCTATAGGTTCTGGTCTTCCTCAAAGACCAATTTTAGTTCCCTAAAAGGAGGTCTCAAAGAGGCGCTTCAAAGAAGAGGTAATGCCCGTTACCGATTCTTTCATCTTTATTTCTTCTTCCAATTATTCTTCTTAGGTTGTTTCATTATGAAGTAATAACATCAGTATCACTTATATACTGATATTTTATTATAATTATGAAACAACCTTATTTCACCATCTATCCATCCTGCGGAAAACGAAATCACCGCGCGTGCGTACGTACGGAATACTGTCTCCACGCCGTGGTGTAATCTATTTTCCACCACCACCTTACTTGGATGGGTATAATGGTGTACATAATAACTATATATGATTATTGTAAAGTGATATTGATTCTGAAATAGTATACAAACACTCCAATACAATTCCACGATCATGAGAATGATATCATCGCTCGTGCGTACGTACGGACTACTGTCTCCACGACGCGATGAGATTCATTCTCCACGTTAACCATTCATGAATGATTATAAAGTATATATAATAATTAATAATGAAATATATGACATAATAATGATTCTGTATTTATGTGTATATATATGTATGTCATCTACTTAATTCCATTCAACTCAATAAGGAAAAGAAAACAGCGTTCATGCGTACGTACGGTCTACCGTCTCCATGAACGGTGTATTTCTTTACATTTACTGATCTATTATATATATATATATATTCTGAATATATATTATATATAAATCATGTTTTATATTCTGGAATTAAGTAATCATGATCTAAGTAATCATATGAATAATTACAAGTCAAAACACGGATGGCAAATGAAACGATTTTACCCAAAACGCTCTTTAACATGGAATTTACAAAAGAATGGGTAATATAAAGTCATAAGTGAACCATATATGATATCATAACAATGAGTATGATTATGGAATAATTCAATGACATTATTTAAATAATTATACAGGAGGTTCGGACACTTACGAAGCAAATCAGACCTAAGGTAAGGGAAATATCACAATCTCATTTTTATCCGAGATTGTTTATACTTTGGTATTTACTGGGGTGTATTTTATCATCCACATCCATGTTTCCTCAATATGTAATATTTATATCCTTATAAAATAGTTTATATCCAATTTTACCCTTCGTTGAGTTTTTAGTAAAATATATGAAAGGAATCTTTTGTCGTTTTTCATACGATGTACTTTTTGAATTTTCTGACAAAAGTACAAGAAGAATGTTTTTTTTAACTTATACAGCATGAATGGATTTTTAAAACATTATTTCCAAGAAGCTTCCTTTACATGTTTTCAAGTTTATTTTTAATCAGCTTCTTTTATTTTAAAATTGTATAACATTTTAAGAAAGGAAAAATGCTTTTGAAGTAGAAATGATCTTTTCCTCAAGAATGGAGTTCAAGTGTTTTATCAAAATTATTTTTCATCTAAGATAATAAAAGGGTTATATTTTTATCCCTATTATTACATTGATTTGATTATGTTGTGATGGGATTATTTTTATCTTATATGAATTGTTTTATGATGTCATGATGTTTAAGATTCCCATTTTTATTACATGGGTTATGCAATGATGTATGATTTATGATTTTTTGGCACACATAAGAATGGTATCATTATGAGATGGGTGGGACCTATATCTCCCTCCAATGCATTGGGTAATTATTTTATATCTCATGAGATAGACATGGCTGGAATGGTAGGTTATACTGGTTCAGTGAAACAGGACTGAAACGAGGGTGACTCGGTTCAGAAATAGACTTTGTCCACTAAGATAGTCTTGGCAATGAGTATTGACTAATAAGAAATGATTCTCAATGATTATGTGTGTATGCCACAAAGTTTCATGTTTTAAGTTATGATTATTGGGATTTCATTTCACTACTATGATTTATCCCATGTTATGAAATTATTCTCTCTTTTGCAGGTTAAGATTTCCAAAATGTTATGTTCTTATGAAAATGATGTGATTGATATTTCTTTTGTTTACCCTTACTGAGCATTTGAGCTCACCCTTTTATGTTTTCTTTTCCCCAGTATATAAAGAAAGGTTTTAGGTAAAAAAAAGGAAGATCTTTATGGAAGATGTTGAAGATCTTTCACCATGATTAGAAGATTATATTCTGAGTTTCCAAAGACACTAAACTATTACGATCCTTGTGTGTGTGTTTTTGTTATGTAATATATATTCCGCAAAAGTAATGTAATGTCCATGTACGTCAAGCTTCGGGTCTCTACAGTTGGTATCAGAGGAAAGGTTTATTCAACCTTTGGAAACTAGGATGCGAAAACGTTAGTGAGATCCCTAGAGGTATTTCTAAGGTATTTCTAGGGATGTCCCTTAGGATAAGTATACATATAGGATACAGTCCTAGAACTACGGTAACGATCATAGAATTTAACCTAAGATATTGAGGATACTCCCACTTTATTGTGTTGTTATCCCTAGCATGATTTTTGCATCTCACACTATTCTTTTTGGGTTTTAGAAAATGTATGGAAACAAGATGATTCACGATAATAGAGGATATGATGGACAATGGAATGATATTCTTCATGAGCAACCAAATGAAATGGGATTTGGAAGTCAAAACATCATTATTATGCCGAATCAACAATCTCATAATATGATCAATAAAGTAAAATTTGGTAAGTTTCCTGACTCGGCTAATAAGAGAAATATGGAGTTTCATGATGATCATAGAGGAAAGAAAGTTCAATTTCCCCTATGTAAATCATGTGGGAAGAGGCATCAAGGAGAATGTTTCAAAGGAACTAGAAGATGCTTTGGGTGTGGAAAAGAAGGACACAAATCCAGTAAGTGCAAAGGAAAAGTTCCAGTTAACACCAGGGATGAGGATAATGGTATTGCTACGACATCAACAATGGTTAAATGTTTTAAATGTGGAATGTACGGGCATTATGCAAACCAATGCCCTAAGGGAAAGTCTCATGAAGAGAATCAGTATGGTCGTATGGGTAGTATTTATGTGGATGATGATGAAGAGACTACAAATGATATGTGAGATGAAAGAATTGTTGAAGCTCAGTCAATGGTTTAAGAATGTAGTGGAATGATTACATTTTTATCATGTGTAATGTTGTATAAGTAATCTCATGGTACTATGGAATAAAGAGACATCTAAGGATTGTTACACTGTTGTCTTTCCTTGAGTTTTGAAAGTGTATGATTAATGTTACCAGTATCCATGAAAGGTTATTCAGATATTTTTGGAATGTAGATGATATGCGCATAATGAAGGGATAAGGAGAAAATGAAATGTTTGATAGTATTCATGATCTCATGATTGATATAAGGACTAAGTGATATCATGGTTTGAGTATATAGAATTTTGAGGATTTTGGTATGTGGAAAGTGTTAACTTTTAACTGCATTCATGTTTTCACTATGGTTCAATGGGTATTCATTTTTCAAGATAATACATGATTAAGGCCTTTGAATGTTTGGAATGTGACCAACAAGACATATCTTCTGATATATGGGGACCAACGATGGTATTAAAACTCTGGTAATCATTTTCACTATATTATGAGAGTGGACTGAAGTATTATGGATAATCCTAAAGATTGGAATGGATTATGTTGGAAATAAGTTAGTATTGTTTAAGGATAGAAATTTTTTTTTGATATTATTTATGGGATGTTATAGTAATATAGTTTTAGAAAAAGGAAAACCTGCAGGACGGGCGACAGCCCATCGCGTCGGACAAGGCCGTGGGAATCGAACCCACAACCAAAGTGTGACTGACCTTTATCGCCTACCACTGGCCTACAGGAAGTCCCTATTCAGTAGAAACTAGTTTTATTATATTAAGAAGTATGATATATGAATTATAAGTCCATTTTAGGAACCATATATAATTAATCTCACTATAGATGGACTTACGTATTTTTTGATAACTTTTCTAACCTTTTGTTTGAGACAGATGGAATGACCCATCATTCTATCACATGATCTGTTAACACATCACGAATGAAAAATTCAACTTCATTTCTTTAAGAGATGAAGTGAAAATTGTCAAAAGAACGACCAACGGTGAGACTATACCGAAATCACGAAAGTATTTCTTCTAATTCCAATTTCATCAAATTTAGGGAAATGATCTTGAAAACCAAAAATGTTGTCTTAGTGCTCTTATATCTGATAAATTAGATGGTACCTTAGATCGTCACAAATTTATGGCTTTGTGATTGTTGTCTTTTCCATAGCCATGATCTCTGCCACTCTCCATCAGAACATGATGGTTAGATTTCTCTTCCATATCCATATTTTCACCTATGTGGAAACCCGGTGATTAGTTTATTTGGGTAACCATTACGTTTCATACTTTTGTTTTTAAAGATTGGTTTTGGTATTAATTTTTATGATGTGGGTTTCTATCAACAAAACTTTCGAATAGTAAACCATTTATAACCCCAACGAATTTCGAGGGCGAAATTCATTTTAAGGGGGGTAGAATGTAACAGCCTGAGATTTTATAAAAAATATTCTTTTTAATTTCATTAATGTCTTGTGTTGTACGCTACACCAAAAGGAGCTTTCTCAACATGAATCCTTGACTTGCCTTGCATTACACGCAATCGCGACCTTCCTCGATAGCATGTGTAGTACGCAATACCTAGTTTCACTAAACAATGATATGCTATTAAAATATTATTAAAACTATCCGTTATGAATAGTAATAACCACCTTTTAAAATTTTAGAAATTTTAGATCTCAAAATGGACTTCATTTTTGGATTCTGGGTATCGAATTTAGCCTAAGGTGAAATTTTGGTACTTTTCGGATAACTTTCATATTCTGATGAATAGTGAAAATTACCAAATTATAATTAAAAACAACTTTTTTAATCGAAATAATTAATAGTGATAAATTATTAATTTGAGTGGTTTTAAAGTATATTTAGAATATATTTTTACAATTTAATACAATTTTGTTCATTGGATGTAATTTCACATTTAAACCAGTCATAAACAAGTGTCAATCCTTTGATAGTTATTATCTCTTAAGAACATGCTATTTGTTTTGACGACGGGAATTAATTTTTAAATTAATTAATGCAACTGATATGTTTTGAATTTGATAAAATAGACATCATTTTTGAATTCATAATATCAAATATAGCTTAGATCTAATTTTTGGTATTTTTCTGGAAACTTTCATTTTTTGATGAATAGTGAAACCACTAAGTGGTAGTTAAAAAACTGAATTTTTCATAAAACTTAATTTTACCGCTTCTGTGAGTGGAATTTCAAAAATCCAAGAGACACGGTTGATGTCAGTAAGTAAAATGTGGTTCAATGAGATGAAAATAATTTTTGGTGAATACTAACTTTTTACTTTTTTTACCACGGTTAAAAGTAAATAGGGTAATTAAGGGTAAAAATGATATTATTATTACCCTAAAACATGTCCTAATTCTATTGGACAAGTTTAATTCGACCAAAAACAACCTTAGGAATAAAATATGACAATTTAGGCCCATTTGTATTAGATTAGGACATTTATTATTAATTTATTTAAAGAAGGGTTAAAATAGTTAAAATCAAAGTTTAATTAGTAAATAATTTTTAATATGGGGTTATACATAAGATAAATTCGACTATAAATATTCATTAGAAAGCTAAAAAGATTTCATAAATAATTGTATTTTATTTGTAATTTTTATACATTAAATAATTTAATTTATTTCTGATACAACGATGATGCAGTAATTATCTTATTAATGAAATATTGACATAATTAATGTTATAAATACCCAAATAAATATAATTTGAGACTTTTTATGAATTAAACTAATTTTATAGGTTAATATGACATGTTAGTATTGGTTTAATTAACTTTTTTCTAAGTAATAATTCTTTTATGAATTTCAAAAAATCATTTATTGAATAGTGTCAAAATTGACATAAAATAGTTTTTAAAACAAATATTATATTATTAATTGTCATTTTATTCCTAAAAATATAAGTTTATGAAAAATGACTTAGATAAGGTTATATATATTAATAAAACACAACTTGGGGGTCTCTTGGATGTATATGGTAAGTTTATTAACTATATAATATAAAAATACAAAGTGACATGGTAAATGTCAATCTAATTAACTAAGAGTTAAAACTAAAAGATAAGTTTAATATAATGACCTAAACTTGTCTAAATTATATTGTATGAGAGTATTTATATCCATCCCCACCTTATATTTGAAATAACGCAATTTGGATCTATTTAAAACCTAACTTGACTTTATAATAAAATAATATTTTTAGTTATTCCAAAGGTGCCCCTCTCCTCCCTTATAAAAGGGAACCTCCTCCCTCTCTTCCTCACACCACTTTGAGCCTTAAAGCTCGGCCAACCCCTGACAAATTCCCTTCTACACTTCCCTAGTAACATCCTAGAGGTTCTGGTCTTCCTCAAAGACCAATTTTAGTGCCCTAAAAGGAGGTATCAAAGAGGTGCTTCAAAGAAGAGGTAATGCCCGTTACCGATTCTTTCATCTTTATTTCTTATTCCACTTATTATTCTTAGGTTTTTTCATTATGAAGTAATAACATCAGTATCACTTATATACTGATATGTTATTATAATTATTAAACAACCTTATTTCACCATCTATCTATCCTATGGAAAATGAAATCACCGCGCGTGTGTACGTACGGAATACCGTCTCCACGTCGTGGTGTAATCTATTTTCCACCACCACCTTACTTGGATGGGTATAATGGTGTACATAATAACTATATATAATTATTTTAAAGTGATATTGATTCTTAAATAGTATACATACACTCCAATACAATTCCACGATCATGATAACGATATCATCGCTCGTGCGTACGTACGGACTACCGTCTCCACGACGCGATGAGATTCATTCTCCACGTTAACCAATCATGAATGATTATAAAGTATATATAATAATTAATAATTAAATATATGACATAATAATGATTCTGGATTTATGTGTATATATATGTATGTCATCTACTTAATTCCATTCAACTCAATAAGGAAAAGAAAACAGCGTTCATGCGTACGTACGGTCTACCGTCTCCATGAACGGTGTATTTCTTTCCATTTACTGATCTATTATATATATATATTCTGAATATATATTATATATAAATCATGTTTTATATTTTTTAATTAATTAATCATGATCTAAGTAATCATATGAATAATTACAAGTCAAAACACGGATGTCAAATGAAATGATTTTACCCAAAACGCTCTTTAACATGGAATTTACAAAAGAATGGGTAATATAAAGTCATAAGTGAACCATATATGATATAATAACAATGAGTATGATTCTGGAATAATTCAATGACATTATTTAAATAATTATACAGGAGGTTCGGACACTTAAGAAGCAAATCGGACCTAAGGTAAGGGAAATATCACAATCTCATTTTTATCCGAGATTTTTTATACTTTGGTATTTACTGGGGTGTAGTTTATCATCCAAATCAATGTTTCCTCAATATGTAATATTTATATCCTTATACAATAGTTTATATCCAATTTTACCCTTCGTTGAGTTTTTAGTAAAATATATGAAAGGAAGCTTTTGTCGTTTTTCATACGAGGTACTTTTTGAATTTTCCGACCAAAGTACGAGAAGAATGTTTTTTTTTAACTTATACGGCATAAATGGATTTTTAAAACATTATTTCCAAGAAGCTTACTTTACATGTTTTCAAGTTTATTTTTAATAAAATTCTTTTAGTTTTAAATTGTATGACATTTTAAGAAAGTAAAAATGCTTTTGAAGTAGAAATGATCTTTTCCTCAAGAATGGAGTTCAAGTGTTTTATCAAAATTATTTTCCATCTAAGACAATAAAAGGTTTCTATTTTTATCCCTATTATTACATTGATTTGATTATGTTGTTATGAGATTATTTTTATCTTATATGAATTGTTTTATGATGTCATGATGTTTAAGATTCCCATTTTTATTACATGGGTTATGCAATGATGTATGATTTATGATTTTGTGGCACATATAAGAATGGTATCATTATGAGATGGGTGGGACCTATATCTCCCTCCAATGCATTGGGTAATGATTTTATATCTCATAAGATAGACATGGCTGGAATGGTAGGTTATACCGGTTCAGTGAAACAGGACTGAAACGAGGGTGACTCGGTTCAGAAATGGACTCTGTCCACTAAGATAGTCTTGGCAATGAGTCTTGACTAATAAGAAATGATTCTCTATGATTATGTGTGTATGACACAAAGTTTCATGTTTTAAGTTATGATTATTGGGATTTCATTTCACTACTATGATTTATCCCATGTTATGAAATTATGCTCTCTTTTGCAGGTTAAGATTTCCAAAATGTTATGTTCTTATGAAAATGATGTGATTGATATTTCTTTTTTTTACCCTTACTGAGCATTTGAGCTCACCCTTTTATGTTTTATTTTCCCCAGGATATAAAGAAAGGTTTTAGGTTAAAAAAAGGAAGATCTTTATGGGAGATGTTGAATATCTTTCACCAAGATTAGAATATTATATTCCGAGTTTCCAAAGACACTAAACTATTACGATCCTTGTGTGTGTGTTTTTGTTATGTACCATGTATTCCGCAAAAGTAATGTAATGTCTATGTACGTCAAGCTTCGGGTCTCTACAAATAGTTTCCACTTTAGAATACAAATGGAACCATATGAGGATATTTATAGAAATATATATATAACAACAACATGTTGAGATGATGTGAGTGAGTGAAAGATGCTAAGATTATATCTTTCTCAATATATGTTAGAGAATACTCAAGCCATTCTATTAATAATTATTTAATGAATATCTATTATTCATGAATATTTATTAATAATTATTAACATTATTTCAATATTTTCTATTATTTAATTGATATTTATTAATATTTCCAAATTTTTACTTTAAGTGTATTAGTTTATAATTAATAGTTATACATTTTGATGAGCATTTGAGGTCTCTGTGAGATGCGTGAACCCCGTTCACGCATCCCTCCTCTTAGTAGGATGCATGAACGGGGTTCACACTTCTTCAGTGGGGGCTGGGATGCGTGAACGTCGTTCACGCATCCCAGACCCAGTTTTAAAAATATCAGAACCCTAATCCCCTATCCCGAATTATTTTTTTCGTAAAAACCATAAAAAAATTATCCCGAATTTCATCCAGGTGTGGTGTAATTCCCCAAGGGTGGTGGGCTATTGGTGCTTCAGTTTATCTCATTGGTCGATGGAGGCCCACAGGGGAAAGGAAATCTCTCGTGTTTCGGTGTGGATTAGCTTACCAGTTCTACCTATTCCTTTTCAAAATGAGGCTTTTTTGAAGGCCATCAGCGATGCTTTGGGAGTGTATCTCTACACAGCCAAGCATTCCCGTCATGGTGAGGAGACCCTGGTGGCTCATATTTGCATTTAGATGGACCTATATCTTCTAGTTCCATAGAATATCTCCCTAATTGTGACGGATTCAGTTGCATGGTCTCAAGATATTGTGTACCCGGTTTTTCCTCGTTACTGCTCGTCGTGTCTGTTGCAGGGACACTCGATGCAGAATTGCTGCAAATGCTCCCAGGGAGGCCGTTTTCAGACTTTCAAAGGTGTGAGGTCTCTGGTTCCTACTTCTTCTTCTCTAGTATGGCTGGACTTGGACTCATTTCAACATCTGGTTTCTGGGCCCATAGACAGTTCCTCGGAGCTCTATCCTTGAAAGGTCCCTCCTTCCCCCTTCAAGTGTCTTGAGGGGGCCCCTTCTTAGGCTCTAGATCCCTTCCCTCTGCAGTCTGGTCAGCTAGCTTCTTTGGGCGCTTCAGGTAAGTGGTGCTCCCCTGGGCACTTGTTGTCGGCAGGAGATTTGTAGGAACTCTGCATGCGGGTGTTCAAGTTCACTTCATCTTCCTCAACCTTGTTGTTCCCTCAACAGTTTCTGAATTTGAGTTTCATTGAAGAGCAACAGTGCAAGGGGGTCAGAGGCCAGGAGGTCATCCCTCGCAAAGATGTGATCCTGGAAGTTCCTGAGGTGATAGCCTACAATGTTTCTCATGTTGGTTATGGGTTTTCTGGAATGCAGTCCCTTGTGAAGATGGATCCTCTAGTTTCCAGATCTTGGCTTGGCCCTTCAAGTCCCTACGAGGATTAGGGTACCGAGAAGGAAGGGGGATTGGCAGGGTCGGTTTGTAAGGAGGAGGGCGGGTCTCTTCTAAAGCCATCTTCTAATCCTCCTTCCTCGTACTCTATCGGGAGGGTGTCGAGCCTGGGAGTGTGTACTAGGCTGATAAAGAAGAAGATGCTTTCATGGGAGAGTCCTATTTCATCGTCGGAAAAGACCACGGTTCCTGGGGCTAAAGCCATTCCATTTCTAGTTTTATGATTATAATCATGATATGGAACTCTCGAGGTCTCGGGGCATGAGTGAAGATGGATTTCTTCTTCGCAGAATCTAAAAGACATTAGGTGAATATGGTGGTGATCATAGAGAACAAATAGAACGTGGAGAAGATTTAGGAGTTTACTCGTAAGATTAAAATGCACGCTTCAATGCATGAAACTCCTATCAATAATCACATCTGGCTATTCTGTAAGCGGAGGTTGCAGTGGATGTGGTATAAGTAGGAGACCAGCATATCACGATGAAGGTTTCGAGCAGCGGTGAAGAGATGTTTATGTCCTTCATCTATGGAAGCTGTGACGCCCAGCGTAGGGAGGTTCTATGGGTAGAGCTAAACGACTTTGATGCAGGTGATCAGCCTTGGGTTCTAGGAGGGGATTTCAACATCATATAGTGACCTGATGAAAAAAAGGGTCAAGGGGAATTACAGAGGTGTGTGAGCATGTATTTTTTGTAGTTTATGTCTGGTAAGGGGTTAATGGACCTAGGGTATTCTGGTGATCCTTTCACTTGGTGTAATAATCGATGGTGTGGTAGCCGATGCTAGAGCAGACTGGATCGGTGCATTTATAATGTTCATGCCATCTCCAAGTTCTCAAATGAAAAGGTTAACCACTTGACCAGAAGAATTTTGGATCATTCTCCACTCCTTTTAGCTCTTTGTAGGATGGAGGCCATTATGGACTGTTTCAAATTTTCCAGCCAGTGGATGAGTATTCCGGCCTATCATCAAGTGGTGATGAAGGTGTGGAATGAACCCTCCAGGGGACACTCTTGGGTGGCTATTCACTCCAAGTTAAGGAGGCTGAAGCAGGAACTTATCCTGTGGAATATATCCTTGCCTCCTATTGATCGGGATATGGTTACGCTTAAACCGGACATAGAGATCTTGGAGGCCAGTCTTGAGGAGGGTTGGGATGAAGCGGTGTTTGATGAACTTTCTGAAAAGAAGATGTCAATGGAAGTTTTTGTGCTCTCACAAGAACGAATAGTGAGAGAAGCCTCTAGGAAAAATTCGATAAGGGTCGGAGACAAAAATACTGCATACTTTCATGCATGCATTAAGGAGAGGAGGCGTGTGGTAAACCCAATCTGGCTTTGGAGGATGGATCGTATAGTGATGATAGGTAGGTGGTCGGTGGCATGGTCGTCTTATTCTTTAAGGACCTTCTGGTGGACACAAATGAAAATAGGCCTCGGGGATACCCTTCGGGGGAGGCTCATCTCTAGGATGGGATTCCGAATCTTGCCTCAGTGCAAGATAATACATTGCTATAAATTCTACCTGAGGAAGAGGAGGTGCATGCGGAAATGTGGAATTTGAATCTAGAAAGTGTAGAAGATCTAGACGGCTTCTCTGGCTCATTTTACAGAGGCTCGTGGGAGGTTGTGAAACATGATCTTATTTCATCTATTCAAGACTTCTTCAGAGGTGGTTGCCTTCCTCGGATTGTGGATACAACTACACTAGTTCTCCTGTCGAAGATCAAAGACCTGTCATCCCTCACCCATTATCATCCAGTGATCTTGTGTAACTTCCCATATAAATTTTATCGAGTATCATTAATCGGAGGCTATCCAGCATGCTCCCTCGATGTATTTCACTAGAGAAGCATGGGTTTTTCAAAGATCGTTCGATACAGGGGGCTATGGCGAGGGCTCAGGAGGTGTTGAGAGACTTGAACACCAATTCGCAAGGCTCAAATGTGGCTGTTAAGCTGAATATAAATAAGGCCTACGACCGGATGGAGTGGGGCTTCATTAATAAAGTTTTGGAGAAGATTGGGGTCTCCTCGTGGGTCTGTGATATCATTTTCAGGTTTGTTTTCTCACCATGGATGGTTGTGTCATTTATGGGGAGAACTCACGGATTCTTTAAGACTACTTGTGGGCTGCGGAAAAGAGATCATTTATCCCTAAGCATCTTCATCCAAATGCAAGACACTATTAGTAGGATGATCAATAAGGGTGTTTACAATGTGGAGATTTTTCCTTTCCACAGGAAATATAGAATGCCACCAACATCACATCTGATGTATGCTAATGACACGATAATTTTTACAAATGGAAGGTGGAGATCCCTCAATGCTTTTAACATGATCCTTGTGGAGTATTTCCATTGGAGCAGTCATATAGTAAACAGATAGAAGAGTAGATTCTATGTTTCTAACGCTTGCAGTCTGAGTAGGGTGGATCATATGAGCAGGGAGCTGGGCATGATTCGAGGCTCTTTCCCCATGGAGTATCTTGGAACCCCTGTTTCCTCAGGGAGACTGCGAACCAGAGACTTCGACAAAGTGGTTAATAAGATACTTGATCGTATTACAAACTGGAAAAACCACTTTTTATCCTTCGGGGGACATATCACTCTTGTGAATAGTGTTTTTTCCGCAATTTCAGTTCATGCTATATCATTTACCAGTGTTCTGAAGGGTTTTACCATGTCCATAAACAGAATTCTGGCGTGCTTTATCTGGGACACTTTATCCGAGGGGAAGATACAATGGGTGTCATGGAGGAATATGGATCGACCTATTTGCGAAGGAGGCCTCAATGTTAGGAGCATGGGGATCACCATCCAGGCCATGCATGTGAAGCTTTCACAGTAAGTGATAGAAGAATGCACGTTATGGGGGGAGCATATTTCTCAAAGTTATAAGACTATGTTGTGACTCATCCGGGTATGGGGACGACGTTGTGGTCTTTGGTCTGAAATTTCATTCCGAGCCTCACTCAACACACAAAATGGATTATTGGGGATGGGAATATCCTATATTGGTATCACAACTGGTCGAGTGACGTGTTGGGGTATTCTGAATGCTCATCTCTCTCTATCTCCTTCAGGGAGGCAAGTTTTCAACCTCAGTTTTTTCGGTTTATTCTGGATGAATCTCAACAAGCAGTGTTTTATTCGGTTATTATTAACTCTAAGAAAGAAAGGTGCATCTACATCCCTTCAATATCCAATAATTTTAACTTAAAGTACTTCCTCAGGAGTAAAATTCCACAGGTGAAGTAGGAGAGGTGGAATGTTTTGGTTTGGTGTAGCAAAATTCCCTCAAAATTTAACTTTCTCACATGGAGGATCCGAAACAATTCCATTCCATCTGATGAGAACATCAAAAGGCTGGGCATTATCATGGTTTCATGTTGTCACTATTGTGTGAATAAAAAGTAAGAGATCATGAACCACTTTTTCTTCGAGGTAGATTGGGTGAAACAAGTGTGGAGTTGTTTTGGAGTCTTCACTGGTTACTCTACCCAAGTTGGTTATAATGAGTGGTTTATGGAGAATTGGTTCTAGGGGACCAACGGGTCGGTGGTGGAGGCCGAAGAGTGGGCCATTCTTTTTAATGTGGGATGATGGATGTTATGGAAAGCTAGTAATCATTCCAAGTTTGAGAGAATCCCATCCTCTAGTAGAGTGATTGTTACCATAACCAAGTGTTTATTGACAAAGTTGATTGGTTTGGATGGTGTCGGGAAGGATGCACCTTATTTTTATACATTACAGTTAACACAGAGGGAGGTGCAATAGCTTGGTCACAGGGATCAAGGGAGATGGATTTGCTGGGCTCATCCAAAGTTTGGTCTCAAGCTTAACACTGACGGTTCTTGTGAAAGGGGAGAGATGCGAGGTGGAGGAGTCATCCGCAGCTGTAGGGGGAGTGTGGTGATGGAGTTATCAGCTCATTTTTGGGGTGGCAATGAGATTTAGGATGAGGCTCATGTAGTTCTTACAAGGTTATCTATGTTCAAACAAAATGGAATTATCATCACACATTTGGAAACAGATTCTATGATCGTCCACGATGCTCTGCATGGTAAGGTCACAATTTCCTGGTTGATTTGTTATACAGTTAGACAATGAAAGGCCCTCCTCAATTGTAACGTTAGAGTTTATCACACGTGGTGCGAAGGAAACAAATTGGAAGACTACATGGCTTCTATTGTGGTTCCCAGGGCTCCAGTTTTCTTTCTTAGGAATATTTCTCTCTTTAAACTGGAGGGGGTGAATCTCATTCAGAGTGATGCCCTCGAACTCCATTATCCTCCCCCCAGGAGGGGTTTCCTCTCTTCTTTTTGTATTGTGGATCTTTGTTTTGAATAAAAATCTTAATATTGGATGGATGGTTATATGAACATTTGTGGAAGAAAAACTGACTCAAGTTTCATAAGAATCTCAATGGTCTGCTAGGATTCATCTGAAACCTGAGATATGAGAATTTATCTTGGATAATTATGATGTTATAATATTCAAAAAAGATAAACCTACTTTATACCAAGATTCCATTGATACATTCTGAGAAATGGTTAAAATCTATGGAATCTAATATGGGATCCAAGTACACTAACCAAGTATGGAACTTGGTGGATGCACCTGAAGGCGTGATACTCATAGGGTGAAATTGGGTTTTCTATAAGAAAACTAACATGTATGGTATATTGTTAACCTATAAATCATTCCTAGTAGAAAATGGTTAAAAATAAGTATATAATATTGACTATGAAGAGACATTTTCACTTGTTTTGATGATAAAGTCCATTTAAATTTTTATAGTCATAGCATCTCATTGTGATTATGAGATATATCAAATAGATGTCAAAACTAAATTCCTTAATGGGGATTTAGTTGAGGATATGTATATGATATATCCCAAGGGTTTTTAGGTTCCAAATGAGAATGGTAAGGTTTTTAATTTGCAACAGTCCATTTATGGACTAAAGAAAGCTTCTCGGAGTTGGAATATCTAGTTTGATGATGCAATAAAAGAGTTTAGTTTCATTAATAACACAGATGATTCATTTGTATACAAGTGTCTTAGTAGTATTATATTATTATTTCTAAAATTGTATATAGATGACTTACTACATATTTAAAATGACTTCCCAAAACTTCAATCTGTGATGATGTGGTTGGATAAATATTTCTTGATGGAATACATGGGTGAATCTGCTTACATACGTAGTATGAGGATCTATAGAGATAGATATAAGATGCTGGTTTGAATGAGTCATAACACATATATTGGTAAAGTTTTAAAGTGGTTTAACATGGATAACTCCAAGAAGGGTTCTTTACCAGTGTTACATGGTATGAATCTTAAGAAGATTTTGGATCCTTCTAAATAGTTAGAAAGGATTGATAGGATTCATTATGCATCCAAATTGGATCTATCATGTATTCCATGTTGTGTACTTGACCATATATATCATATTCTTTGATGATAACAAGTATATTCCCATCCAATCTTGGTGAGAGTCACCAGATTTCTGTAAATAACATCCTTACATAGTTGAGAAGGACTAAGAATGTATTCTTGATATTTGGAGGAGAGGATGAGCTCATTATAAAGGGTTACACATATTCTAGTTTCTAATCCAAAAAATATTATATGAAATATCAATCTGAATTCATGTTTTACCTAAATAGTGGAGAAATTAGTTAGAAGGGTTCCAAATAATCCACCATAGCATACTTAACAGCATACAAAAAATACTTCACTACATCAGATGTTTCTAAGGAAGCTGTTTGGATCAAGAAGTTCATTTTGGAATTTTGAGTGATTCCTAGAATCAAGGGAGCAATTTAATTATATTGTGACAATAATGGTGTTTTTTTATTAGGATAAGGAACCCTGGTCTCATCAAAGGACCAAACACATCATTTGAAATTACCATATCATATGAGATATTATTGAGATGGGTGATGTAAAGATAATTTGAGTTTCTAAATATGATAATTTATCATATTAGTTTATGAAACCATTATTTTATAAATAACATGAGGGTCATGTAGAATATCTAGGTGTTAAAAACATGAAATATTGGTTATAATGGTTGTAAATTTATCTAGTTATTATAATAATGTAAATCTCTAATTATCATTCATTCATGTGCAATTAAATTTTATTTTACATGAATAGACAAATGATAATATTCCCTCCAAATATAACTTTGAGTTATCCCTAACCAATGATTATTATGGAGTATTATAGGATGTAATGATATGGTAAAGTTATCATGGGTAGAATATTGTATTCATTATGAAGATTTTTATAGAGATATTAATAACATATTCATGAGGTGATAAGTAGAGAATTATTACTTAGATTGATACACTAAAGTATATCTCATGTAATGTCATATAATCATCGATATAATTAGGTTTATATTCTTATTATCAATTATTTTTACCTAATATTGGTAAGATACCTAGCATGAGATCCTTCATAATTTGATGCCTTATGAAAATCCCATGTGGATGGGTGATTTGTATGGTTGTATTTGTTGTCAATATATAAGAAGGAATCAAAATTTAATGTATTATGAAGTCCTCTATGATTAGTGATTAATCATGGAAATAGAAATATGGAATGAGTTTGAGAAATATTCATGAAGGCTGATGGAGATGATGCATGGATAATTTTTATAGATTCATTGGTGTCCATTTGGTAATAAAATTATCCATGATTAGTGATGATTCCTAGAGAATTTTTATAGATTCATCTAATGGAATTGTATTTCATGCTTGTAAAATTATCCTTGTAACTCTAACAATTGTTTTTACTGATCTTAAATGTCAAATACATGTGTTATGAAGTTTTAACATTGTTTACAGCAACACTGATAAATATTTTAAGACCATGAAAATATTTATTTTCATGAAGAAGTGTTTATAAGAAGGCCATGCAAAAAATATGAGTTCATTTTTGCATAAATATTTTGTAAGGAATTATGATTTTCATGCAATAAATAGTTTATTGCATGAGGAAGTGGAAGGTGTCCATGACACAATATATTCATATACATGTAGTATTGATGATGATTTATATGAAGTCCATGAAAAATATATTTGTATTTTTTATGAAGATAATTTGAATTTGATAGGAGGTATTTGTTGAGTTTTCATATTATATAAGGAAGAGAATATTTATTTCGTGAGGTATTTTATATTCTACACTTATCTATTCTACACTTGGAATTTTTCTAAGTAATAATGTTATACTTCATTAAAAAATGGTCAACCAGTAGGCCTACCTTAGCCATCTCAACCAAGGTCTTATGCAATACCCAAAGGTCAATCATGCCCAAGGGAACCAGTTGGTGGATAGGGAGTAGGACCGTGTATAATCCCTATAGTGAGTGTCCATAGTAGATCAACGATGACACCACTGTGTGGGGTGACATGGGGGCAGGACGGTATAGGGAGGTATCAAAGGGGGTTGGGATTTCTGAGTAGCTACTAGAGGTAGTTGATTGATATACCATGGCCCGACTTAAGGAGGTTTTAATATGGGTTGCGAGAAAAGTGGGTACTATTCTCGCATCATTAAAATGATGCACATAGCATTGGTTGTTTGATAGATATGATCTAAGTTGTCCAATTGATCTCAGCAACCATATACTACCTCCATCTTCCTCAAGGCACTCTAGTTATCCAAAATGATAGTCAAACCATTATGACATCCAAATTCCATCTCCAGTGATCATCTCATGTAGATCAGATAGCTTGAACGAACCAAATCCATAAATTCAATATCCATCTTTCATGTATGAGAACAACCCAAAGATACTCTCGGTCGGATGCATACGTGAGTTGAAAGAGGCCATTTGGATAAGTGGTGTATTCGAGTTTTGGGAAAATGAAAACCATGTGATACTTCTCACATGAACATGTGAACTCAATTAGGACCTATGGGAAGACGCCACCATTCTTAGCATTACAAAGCTACATGATAAAAGGAATATATATTTGATAAATGTATATATATTCGAGCATTCAAAATGTCATGACAGTGCATTATTTTCAGGATTTCAAATGAATATCAATGTGGCATATTTTAGGGATCTAATAAGTTTCTCACCTATAAAAGGATAAAAACCCAAGACCAAGATGTTTCTATTGAATGATAGAGATATCTCCTGTTTCTGAAAAATATGATCACCATGAAACATGTTTCACAATGTGTGGTTTTAAAAAAGAATTGGATTTTGTGATGTAAAAGTAGGAGAATACCTTGATCCTTTTACAAGTTCTAATAACTCTAAAAGGCTTCGCAAAAAACCTATTTCATGAATACATTTAAAGGAATGAAATACCCTTACGTGTTTCCTTCCAAGTTTTCATGAAGGAAAAAATAATGATTAGCATTCATTCTTCCATGCATATATGAAGGAAGAATATTTGAATAAAGGTTGTTCATTCTAGAATCTACACACTTGGTTTGTTTTGAAGAATTTATAGTTTAATTGATTTGTTTCACTCAATGTGTAAACTGTCAAAAATAAAGTGGATAGTGTATACACACCCATTTCATGAAGGTACTGTATGGTGTATGAAATATGCATTCATATGATAACATGCATGTGTGAGGTGTAAATAAGGTGATAAGTAAAGTTTGAAGGAAGATAGTGCATGATCACATTCACATGTAAAGAATCACCAAAATTCATAACCCAAACATAACTTGGTAGTGCACACATAAAATAATAAGAAAGATGAATTTTGAGTGCTAGGGTTTTACTTAAAAAGTTCATGAAACATCCATTCATGGGGTGTGCTTGAACGAAATGAATTTATATCATGAAATGTTATTTCTTTCGTGAAATAATATTTTGAGATTTAGTTTGGGAACTTTTTTGACTAAATGATTATCTACCCAAGCTCTTGATATGACAAGGAAGAACCCAACTTTTAGTGTGTTGATAAATTCATCAATTGTTCATTATGACATAATAGTGAAGTGGAATTTGTATCTTCCACTTATTAAAGAGTGAAAGATAGATGTGCATATTATCTTATTGATTCGGTGGAAGTATAAGACCTTTAGTAGAGGAAAAAGATTATCCAAGTGATACAAATCCATCCATTGTAGTAGAGAAATCTTGTTCATCATGTTTATTGAATATCGTAAAATAACTAGTGGTTCCATTATAAATAACTCCATTTAAAACTGGTGGTGATAGTATAAACAACACCATTGAAGACTAGTGGTACACGTATAAAGAGCACCACTAACTTAGGAATATTGTTTATTTCATTCATAAACATTGTATACCAATTACAAGAATTTTTAATCACTATAAACTTATGGTGATAAGAGAATCTATGAAATAACCACAGGTTGTTAATGATAAGGAGTAGGACTTAGTACCAAACCTTGTAAAAATACTTGCATGATTATATCTATTTTATTATCTGCATTTCATGTGTATGTAATTGTTAAGATCACACAAAAAATCCATTCCTCTTAATCGGGTTAGAGGTTCAAGATTAGAGGGATTAATTTAAAGGAATTAAAATTCAATAAAAAGTTGGGTACACTGATTCACACCCCCCCCCCTAATTTTCCCTACACAATCCATAACGGCTTTACAATTTGTATCAAAGCATAGGTATACCTTTGATTAGATTAGATTTATATCCCCTGTTGTTTTTACAAGGTTTATATGAAGTGTAGATTTGAAGCTAATTTAGAAGCACCTCAAGTGAAAAATTTAATCTCCACTCCTATCAAATAAATCATGAAAGTTTTTTCCAAGAATTTAAAAAATATGAATAAGAGGGAAGAAAATAGATTGTGAAAAATATTAAATAAATAAGAGAAGGATCAATCCTTTATTTTCAAATTAGTTGAAAATGATTCTTATGAAGAAACTATTTCAATATGTGGATAGTATGAGGAAGTTTAATCTATAAAAATTGTTGAATAATTCTACTCTCAATTTGAAAGGTATAAAAATAATGTTCCTAAAGAATTAATTTTATATATACTTTGTTCATTAAAGGATCTTTTTTATGAAAGGACACATCTTGAAGAAAAAATTAATAAATAATAGGATGCAATTGTAAAGAAATTATAAAGATACAATAATCTCAAAAACCTCATTGAAGCAAAGAAATAATCTATGACTCCTTTCAATAAAAATATTTCAATAATTTAAGAATAATTGAAATGGAATATTTATGATACTACTATGATTAAACATGTTTTTGGTGAAGTAATCCATGAACTTGAAACATTGTTCAATGTTTCCATGAATGTCATAGATTCTCAACTTGAATAAAAAAACATGTAAGTTCAAAGAGATTGGCATGTTAGTGGAATAAAAGACCAATTTACATGATGATTATATAAATAAGATCCATGATCTGTAATAAAGTCATAAATCTACTATTAGTGTCAAGGAATCCCAATTGGATGTTAAATCCAGAATAATCAAAGACCATTACAACTCTATGATTGAAGGTAGTAAACAACATGAAGATAAAATTATTAAACTAAAAAGTGATCGGGAAGTCAGGCTGACATTAGTTGAAAATGATAAGTTTTCCTTAATCATGAATCCTCTTGAACATGATCTTGAATTGATAAATTTAAAAAAGACACATACTGGAACTTCTCAATTTGCTGGGAAGCTGAATTATACCACCTAATCCTATGAAGAGATCCAAACTACAAGAAGATATGTTGCTACACAAACTATTGACGAGACTCATGTCTCTAAATAGACTCATATTGGTGGAAAGAATAACTCAAAATCAACTCTTGATCAACCTTCTACAAACTCATGAAAGAAGGTAACTCATAACCCAGTTGATTTAGTTTATACTAATGCAGTATCATATGATAGTACGGATTCAAATCCAAAAGTTAGAAAAATATGGGTTGATAAAATTACTTATAAGTCCACAAAAATACCAAGGGTGTATACTATTATGATCAAGAAAAATAACTCCTAAAATTATGCTTCAAATAAGGAAAGGTAAGTCTAGAAACAATAAGGAACTAAATCTAGTAAGATTGGTACTATAAGTAAGAGAAGAATATTTATTGGTTATTGTTGGTGTTACTGGAAATTTGGGAATCGGGACATTGATTTTTTGCATAATTTTTCAGCATATGAAAATTATATAAGGTATTCATTTATAGAGAGTAGATTTGAATAAATGAACAAACCTTCAAAATAGACGAAAAATACAAAGATGAAGAATAATCTGTTTATCAAGAATAAATTTGGGTGTCCTAAAGACTTATGTGATTATTGAAACAAAGGTGGTCACAGTTATGACAAGTGTTGGTATATTCCAACCATACACCATTCATGTGTTTATGATAATAAAATTCCACAAAAATTTATAATAAAATGAACAAAATTAAAATAGTATTCCTTGGGAATAAATAGAATAAGGAAGTCAAGAAAACTGTAAAACAAGCTACTCCTAATAATGATGATAAGTAAGAATCCAAGAATGTCATGTCAACTAATAAAATATGCTTTTAATATTTAAATAGTGGTCATACCATGAACCACTATACATAATCCATGGAAATTAATGGAATAAAGCTGAAATTAAGAAGATAATCAATAAATGAGAGAAATGAGAAGATAAGATTGATTGAAGACATTCCTGAAGAATATTTTGATAAGTTTCCTGAGAAATGTATCAAAAAATCATTGAAGAATACATGTGTAAACTCCAAGATAGAGTATTATAAGAATGAGTTCTTGATCATATTCCCTAATCAATTTCAAGTTTCTAGATAAATATATAAAGTTGAGGATGAATCACTAACTATAGAAGGGAAGGGAAAACATATTGTTTTACATAAATATCTCAAATTTCATAAGAGGTTATCAACACATGACAAATCAAGTATCTGAAAAAAAAATTGTTTTTTAGGTTCAATAAATATGGAAATAGTGAGAAAAATTATATAACTATTTTACCATCTTAAATAGAGATGTTGAAAATATAAAAAAATCACTAAGGGAAGGTACTTCACTACTAGTAGAAGTGAGAATAAAGAATCCACACAAGATGAAGGTGAATGGAATTAAAGTTTCCATTATATAAAATAAATCTCAAAATGTGAAATATATAGGAGACGCAAGCATAAAGAGTTCCAAAAACATTAGAGCACATGAAAAGCAGTCTTTGGGTTGAGAAGAAATTCTCATCCCTATTGCTCTAATTAAGAAGATAACAAGTTTCCCACCTTATTCCCTTACTTCTTGTGTTGTATTTATGTTCTTAAATTATAGGTAATTTAAGGTGATGTTAATTCTCAAGATAATAAATGGATGAACAAATTTTAAGGCAAAAATTTGGAATGATTATTCAAGATCTCATAGAAACTTTAATTGTTACACAATGGTGGATTATCAACATGAATATCTTAAAGACTATCTGGTGAAATTTTCCACCAGGTCAATTGAAAGGGAGTGAACCCCTTGAGGGGTATCAAACATAAAGGATATGATATCAAGTCTTATTTCATGAATATCTAGAAATTCATGTTATCTCTACAAAATTAGAATATAGAGGTGACCCAATTACACTTATTTCACTTGGCTTGATTATATAAAATATGTGCACCAATGGGGATTGTTGGTATATGAGTAAGCTCATGGATACGGGAGTAAAATATTCTTGCACATGAAATTTATGATGTATTTACTGAAGAGTGTAAGAGAATATATTACTTCATCAATTTGTTTTATATATCCCCCTCTTTGAGAAATAAATATGTTATGAGCATGATATCACACACATGGTTGTTAATGGATAACATATACAACCTTGGTTATATCTCTCTCTTTTTCTACACTGATTTATCCCACATAGACTTAGAGTAGATCAAAAAATGGCTCTTTTCCAAGTAAACCATGTGGTACCATCTTTATTTAATAAAAAATAGAATTTATTATTTGAATTTCTTGAAGGGTAAAATAGGACCCTTTCATTAACCCTTTGAATTTATTGTTAATAAAGGGTGTAAGAGACATTTACTTTAAGAAAATGGTGTTGAAAAAAATCCAAAAGGGGAAATTGAAAAGCCCATGTGTATGGGTGGTGAGTATGGTTGTCTTTTTTTCAATATATAAGAATTAATAAAAAGTCAATTTATTATAAAGTTCTCTATGATTAGTAATTAATCATGGAAAAATAAA
Source organism: Viscum album (assembly GCA_963277665.1). Taxonomy (NCBI): domain Eukaryota; kingdom Viridiplantae; phylum Streptophyta; class Magnoliopsida; order Santalales; family Viscaceae; genus Viscum; species Viscum album. Next base: position 161,879,245 of record OY728165.1, on the reverse strand, counting down.
TATGCAAATAGTTTGAGAAATATTCTAGAAGGATGATGGTGATGATTCCTAGAGAATAATTATGGATTACTTGGTGGTCATTTAGTAATACAATTATCCATGATTTGTGATGATACCTGGAGAATTATTATGGATCCATCTAATGTAATTGGATGTCACGCTTTGAAAATTATCCTTGAAACTCTAAATATTGTTTGTACTAGTCTTAAATTTCAAAGAAATATTCTATAAAGCTTTCACATTGTTTACAATAACACTGATAAATATTTTAAGATTTTTAAAATATTGATTTTCATGAATAAGTGTTTAGAAGAAGGCTATGAAAAAATATTATTTCATTTTTTCATGAATATTATGTAAGGAATTATGATTTTCATGCAAGAAAGAATTTATTTCATGAGGAATTTAATGGTTTTTATGCAATAATATAGTCATATAAATGTAGTTTTTATGATGATTTATATGAATTACATGAAAAAAATATGTATTTTTCATGAATATAATTTAATGATGAGATGAGTTTTTTTATTGGGTTTCCATATTATATAAGGAAGAGAATATTTATTTGTAACGCCCCAACCCTAGTTACCCAGAGTCAGTGCATTATTACATAACATTGGCATGATCACAAGAAAGATCAAATCTCGAAAGACCGATTGGTTTAGTAGCCTTGGAAACACTAGATATATTCATAAGTTTTACATTACATCATGAAATGAAAAACTACTACAACAACATATTGTCTCCATAATCCACACTCATATCCCCACATAATATCCCTGCAGGTCATTCATAATTTACTTCTTCACTTCCTGGGAAAAATAAAACATAGAAAAGGGGTGAGCTCAAATGCCCAGTAAGGATAACAATATAGCGGAAACTTTCATAAATAAGAATAAACATTTAAGGCAATGTATAACTAAAACAAAAGCCTTTTAAACTTGAACATTTAACATATTATGGCATAAATAAAATGAAATAATTCCATTTACTTATTCACATGGTTATTCTACTAATCGAATAATCACATGCAAAATCAATAACCACTTTCATAATGATGGAATGCATAATGCCAGACTATCATAACCACATAGTCAAGGCCTCGTGCCAAGACTACAAATAAGATTTTGTCAAGGCCTTGTGCCAAGACACTAGTTTGTCTCATGAGACCTACTGATGCATCGAGGAGCTATAGCGGGCTCCACCCGTCACATATTAAGTTCAATGCATTCCCATATGAAAAGGTTTAAACATAACATAAACATTCGTATTAAAACTAGCATACGAAATGTAAATACTTTCACCATAAACTATGAATGGTATAAAAATAGCACATCCACAGTCAAACATATCACAAAACCTTCAATACAATATAGATGTTTTGTATCATAATAAATCAACTTCAAATAATCTTAAAATCCATCAAAGGATGTTGACATAGATGAAATCAAAATTCTTTTTAAAGAAATATCTCCTTTTATTTTGAAATCATTTAAGATCCATATAAAATAAAACATTTTCTTTGAAAATATTCTTATAAGCTTGTAAGGGAAGCTTTGAAGATTTTATAACGGCGGAAAATAGTCGCACCCGCCGTATAAGTTAAAAAAACATTCTTACCTTAATTCTGTCGAAAAGGTTAAAAAGGACCTTGTTTTGAAAACGACGGAAAGATTCCTTTATAAACCTCTTATAAAAAAAAGGTATAAATTACTTTAACCCATATTCTTTTAAATAATAAATATGTTTTTAAATACATTTCGAAGAAACATGGATGTGGATGATAAAGAAATCCCAGTAGATTATTACGTATAAACAACCTCGGATAATGAAGAGATTGTGAAATAACCCTTACCTTGTACTTTTCCTTGGTTGGGGTAGGTTAACCTCCTGTATAATGGTGAAATAATTGTTATTAAATTATACAAGAATCATATACATTAATATGATATTTGATAATAATATCTTAGTATTATCATTGTTTCGGGTGTTAACTTACTTGTTTTCTTTTATATGTTTTGTTACGTAAGACATGTTTGTAAAGGATAGGTTGTATATTATTCATATCCAGAATTATATCAAGTCCTTAAACATCATTTTTAAATCATCAAATGATAATTATACTTGAATGGATACGATGGAGAATGAATCTCATCGCGTTCGTGGAGACGGTAGTCCGTACGTACGCACGAGCGACAATATCATTCTTTTGATATTAAAATAATATATAAATGGATGGTATATCATATATACAGAATCATTAACATGTTATATTTATTATTTACATGAGTTACACATCATTATTATACCCATCCAAATAATAATATATTGAATAACAATTACACCACGACGTGGAGACGGTAAGCCGTACGTACGCACGTATGGTGACATGTTATTCAAAGGGTGGATTGAATACTGAATATGGTTTTACCATATTTATAATAACCTCACAGTATATGTGAGATACTGGAGTTATTATTTTAGAATGGTAAGAACAAAGGAAGAATAAGTGGAAGAAGAAATGAACTTGGAGAAGGGTGGTGAAATCATTACCTCTTCTTCGGGTTCTTCCTTTTGATTTGATCAAAAGGGCTCCTTAGGTTGGATTTCTGATCAAACTAAAGCATCTAGGTTGTAGTGAGGGATGTTGGGAGAGTATTTGGGCAGATTTTGGCCGAACCAAAAGGCTTTGAAGGTGTTAAGAAATGAGAAGGAGGAGTTCCCTTTTATAAGAGGGGTGAGGGGCACCTTTGGAAAAGCTAAAAATATTAATTTATAATAAATTCATATTCGGTTTATAATAGCTCAAAAGTTGATTATTTAAATTTTAAGGTTGGGATGGGTCGAAAAAAACTCAACCAATATAATTTAGACAGGTTTGGGTACTTATATTAACCTTATCTTTAAGTATTAACTCTAAGTTAATTAGTTTCACTTTTACAATGTCTCTTCGTATTTTTATATAATATGGTTAATAAACTTACTATATACATCCAAGCGACCCCCAAGTGGTCCATTAATTATGAACCTATCATGATATAAGTCTCTTGGCCGAACCTTAGATTTTTAGGAATTTAATATCAATTAATAATATAATATTTGTTTTAAGAACTCTTTTATGTCAATTTTGACACTATTCAATAGTTGATTTTTGTGAAACTCATAACAGATTGATTACTTCTAAAAAAGTAAATTAAATAAATCCTAATATATCATATTATCCTAGAAAATTAGTTTAATTCATTAAAAGTTTCATATTATATTTATTTGGGTATTTATAATATCAATTATTTTAATTTTTCACTATTATAGTAATTACTGCATCATCATTGTGTCATAAATAAAATAAATTATTTAATGTCTAAAAATTATAAATAAAATATAATTATGTAGGAAATCTTTTTATCTTTCTAATGAATATTTATAATCTAAAATCCAACATATATAACCCTATGTAACAATTGTTTTTCTAAAAGATATATTCTTGTGTCATTTTTGTATTCATTTTAACTTAATTAAAATAAAGTGTCATTATCACTTACAAGTGGATCCATGGGGTCCCAAAATCGACCCAAAGATGACCATGGTCGACCATGTATCAACCAATAGGGTTAAGAAACGTTTTAGGGTAATTTAGTATTATTATAATATTATTTTTTAACCCTTATTTACCGGATTTACCCTTAACCATGGTAAATAAAATATTTACCGCAGTAATTATTCAAAATGTCTAAAAATAAAAGTTACCTATTTACACAATTAGAACATCCTGATTCCAAATATGGAATCCATTTTCCTAAATTCAAAACACATAAGTGGCAGAAATTAATTTAAAATTAATTCCCGCTGTCAAAACAAAAAGCGTGTTTTTAAGAGATAATAACTATCAAAAGATTGACACTTGTTTATGTTCGGTTTAATTGTAAAATTATGTCTAATGACCAAAATTATATTAAATGGTAAAAATATATTCTAAATATACTTTAAAACTACTAAAATTCATAATTTATCACAATTAATTATTTTGATTAAAAAAGTTGTTTTTAATTAAAATTTAGTAATTTTCACTATTCATCAAAATATGAAAGTTATCCGAAAAGTACCAAAATTTCACCTTAGGCTAAATTAGATATTCCGAATCCAAAAATGAAGTCCATTTTGAAATATATATAATTTTAAAAAGTAGGTATTACTATTCATAACGGCTAGTTTGATTGGTTGTTAGAACTCGGTGTTGCGTACAACACACGCTATCGCATTATTCAAAGAGAAGCGTACCGTAGAGGCTTGCGGTGTTACATTCTCCCCTCCTTCAAATAACTTCGTCCTCGAAATTTCTAGAATACTATCGCATGAAAAGACTCAGGTGGTTCTTCATCATAAGTTCCTCGGGTTCCCACGTTGTCTCTTCCATCTTATGGTTTCTCCACAAAACTTTTACCAGACGCGTCGTCCGGTTTCTCAGTACTTGTTCTCTCGTATCAAGAATCCTGACGGGCTCTTCACAATAGGAAAGATCGGGTTCCAGTTCTAATTCCTCATAGGTGAGTACATGCGTTGGATCAGGCATGTATTTCCTCAACAGAGATACGTGGAACACGTCGTGAACTTTGGAGAGACTTGGCGGCATTGCCAATCGGTAAGCTACGACCCCAATTCGTTCTAGAATTTCGAAAGGTCCGATGTACCTGGGACTCAATTTACCTTTCTTACCAAAACGTATGACTCCCTTCCATGGAGATACCTTCTGGAAAACATGATCACCGACTTGAAATTCCAAATCCTTCCTTCGATTATCGGCATAGCTCTTCTGCCTACTTTGAGCTGCTTTGATGTGATTTTGGATTACCTTCACCTTTTCCATCGTTTCCTCCACCAGTTCTGGGCCTACAAGTTTTCTTTCACCAACGTCATCCCAACAGGTTGGTGTACGACATATCTTTCCGTATAACGCTTCATATGGTTCCATCTGAATACTCGAATGGAAGCTATTGTTATAGGAAAATTCTACCAGTGGTAAATATTGATCCCACATACCTTGAAAGTCAAGTGAGAAAGATCTCAACATGTCTTCTAAGGTCTGAATAGTCCGTTCTGATTGTCCATCTGTCTGAGGGTGGTAAGCAGTGCTCAAATGAAGTTCAGTATCCAGGGATTTCTGAAGACTTTTCCAAAATCTTGAAGTAAAACGGGGATCACGATCAGAAACAATTGATAAGGGTACTCCATGAAGTCTCACAACTTCATTAATATATAGTCTTGCTAGACGTTCTAGGGGTAGATCTTCTCTTATAGCAAGAAAATGTGCTGACTTGGAAAGACGATCAACAATAACCCATATTGCATTGTTCCTTCTAGGATTCTTTGGTAGCCCCATGACAAAGTCCATCGTAATATTGTCCCATTTCCACTCCGGTATGGGAAGAGGTTGCATGACTCCTCCAGGCTGTTGCCTTCCAGCTTTCACTTGTTGACAAACCATACATCTTGACACAAAATCAGCAATCTCCCTCTTTATGTTGTCCCACCAAAAATGTTCCTTCAAATCTCTATATATTTTGGTGCTCCCAGGGTGTATAGAGAAATTGGAACTATGAGCATCATCCAGAAATTCCCTTTTTAGATCAGGTATATTGGGAACACAAAGTCTCTTCCCGAATTTCAAAATTCCATCTTCATACACAAAGTCTCTCAATCTCCCATCATTCACAGCTTTAATCTTCTTTTGAAATTCTTCATCATCGGTCTGAGAACTCTTAATCCTTTCTAGTAAAGATGGTTTGGCAACCATTTGAAAAAGAAATGATGTTTCGCCTTCCCTGGTTATTCCCATGTCCATCTTTACTAGATCCATGAAAATTGGATCCCTTTCAATTCTCATATTGTTCAAAACACCATGGTCTTTTCTGCTCAAAGCATCTTCCACCTTGTTTGCTTTCCCCGGGTGGTAGTGTATCGTGCAATCATAATCCTTGAGTAATTCAAGCCATCTCCTTTGCCTCATGTCGAGTTCGTTTTGTGAGAAAATATACTTCAAACTCTTGTGATCAGTATAAATCTCACATTTTTCACCATAGAGGTAGTGCCTCCATATCTTCAAATCAAAGATCACAGCTGCTAACTCAAGATCATGAGTAGGATAGTTTTGTTCATGAATTTTCAACTGTCGTGATGCAAAGGCAATAACTCTATCATTCTGTATAAGGACACAACCAAGTCCTTTCTTTGATGCATCACTATAAATAACGAACCCATCATTCCCCGATGGTAGAGTCAATATAGGAGCATTGACTAATCTTCTCTTCAGTTCTTCGAAACATTCTTCACACTCTTTTGTCCAAACAAATTTAACCCCTTTATGTGTGAGCTTTGTTAATGGGTTAGCCAATCGGGCAAAATTCTGGACGAAACGTCGATAATAACCTGCCAAACCAATAAAACTACGTACCTCAGTTATACTCGTAGGTTCTGGCCATTCTTGGATTGCCTTGGTCTTAGAAGGATCAACAGATATTCCATCTTTAGAGACAATATGGCCCAGAAAAGAAATATCCTGAAGCCAGAATTCACACTTGCTAAACTTCCCATATAATTCATGCCTCCTCAGAGTCTTCAAGATAATGCGCAAGTGATTTTCATGATCTTCGTAGGTTTTGGAGTATACCAAGATATCATCAATAAATACCACCACAAATTCATTGAGATACTCCTTGAAAACTCTATTCATCAGATCCATGAATACAGAGGGTGCATTAGTCAATCCAAACCGCATTACGGTAAACTCGTAATGCCCGTACCTGGTTCGAAATGCTGTCTTCGGAATGTCTTCCTTCTTCACACACAACTGATGGTATCCAGATCGAAGGTCAATCTTTGAAAAGTATTGAGCTCCATGTAGTTGTTCAAATAAATCATCAATACGAGGTAGGGGATACTTGTTCTTTATCGTTATAGCATTGATCTCCCTGTAGTCGATACATAACCTCATAGATCCATCTTTCTTTTTAACAAAAAGAACAGGGGATCCCCATGGAGAAACACTAGGGTGAATAAATCCCTTATTACTCAATTCCTCTAGTTGTTTCTTTAGTTCGACTAATTCTACAGTGGCCATTCTATAAGGGGTCTTCGATATAGGCCTTGATCCAGGAATCAAATCAATGGAAAACTCAACTTCTCGTTCTGGAGGATGTCTAGGTAAATCTTCCGGAAATACATCTACAAATTCTTTCACAACAGGTACATCCTCTATTTGAACATTCCTTTCCTCACCGATAGTTATTTCATTCTCTTCCTCCCCAATAATTGAATTAAGTTGAGCTACTGGGGGTGGATCTAAATAAGAATTAGGTGGTGACGATTCTGCTCTAAAAATAAGGTGTTCCTTATCATTATCATCAAGAATCGTAACCTCTTTCTTCTTACAATAAATCTTTACATCATAGTCCGAAAGCCAGTCCATACCGAGGAATATATCAAACTCAATCATAGGTATGACGATGAGATCAGCAGATAAAGAAAATTTATGTGCTCTAATGGGGACTGATTCACAAAACTTTGTTGCAACGATACTTTCCTTAGGAGTTTTAACTGACAACTCCCTTATTAAATCAAATTAGAAATATCTAATTTTCTTAGAAAACTGGGAAGATATGAAACAATGCGATGATCCAGAATCAAATAATGCATTTGCTAAACTTGAGGAAACCATTAAATTACCTGCCACCACGTCTTTCGGAGCTTCTACCTCAGCAGTAGTGATAGCATAAGTCTGGCCTTGATCCCTTGGCCTTTTCTGAGGTAAGTTCTCCTGACGCTTAGGACATGAATTTGAATAATGCCCCATCTCCCTACAATTGTAGCACTGAACGTTGGTATCTTCCTTCTTCCCCTTGCAATCATGAGCTTGGTGGCCTTTTTCACCACACTTTTAACAGACTCCCATTCCCTTCAAGCAAGTACCAGGATGTTTCTTCCCGCATTTACCACAAGATGGATATTCAACCTTTCCCTTCTTCCCCTTATTTCCATTCCCAGATTGATCAGTAGGTCTCTTCTTCTCTTGCTTTGCTTTAAAGTCATAAGACTTAGAGATTTCCTTTTCGGTCTTGATAGCACATGAGACAATGTCTTCGTACGATGAAAAGGATTGTGAGACTAATGCTCGACGGAGAAATGGTTTTAACCCATCGAAGAAACGATCAATCTTACTTCTTTGGTTACGTATATAATCACCAGCGTACCTTGATAACCTTGTAAAGTTAGCCTCATACTTTGTGACATTCTCATCCTCCTTTTGTCTCAGACTTAGAAATTGCCTTTCCATATCTGCTCGATGGTCGCGAGGGAAGTATTTTTCTAAAAACAGATTTTTGAACTCCCTCCATTCCATATTCGATACTTCATCATCTTCCTTCGTATTTTGAATCAATGACCACCATTGATCAGCATCTCCAGTGAGGCGGTAAACTGCCATGATAACTTTTTCCCTTTCACTACTCCCCAAAGCCTGAAATATTTTCTCTAGGGAAAATATCCATTACTCAGCTATTAAGGGATTTGTACTCCCATTGAACATTGGTGGTTGTTGCCTCATGAATCAATCTAACATTGATCCTCCACGCTTCGGATCAGGGTGCTCCATACGGGTAAGGTTATTATTCATAACCTGAGTAAGTTGTCCCAGTATGGTGATTAGCTGATCGGCTCCAGTTGCATCACCAGCTCCACTATAATTATCTTGAGTAGGAGGGAAATCCCTACATGGAGTGCGTGCATTGATACGGTTTCCATTTCTTCCACTAGGCGCCATTTCTAAACAATGGCATAAACTAGATCAGTTTATGAATCAAAGTACATAATCCCATACTTATAAAAAACTTAACATAAATTGAACTATTTATGGATATAATCCATAATCATAAGAATGTTTTCTTTGAGGAAGTATATACTCATAAACCCTTTATAATGATTTGTAAAGAAAATGAGAGTTATCCTAAGCATATCCCCCGGGAGTGTCGTAACCAAGAGTGCAGCAAGGCCCGTTGTCGTGCACCAGTTCTCGTTCGAGTCTAGCTCAAAGTGGTGTTTTCGGGTTTTACCCCTAGGTACATCTGTGCCAGAGCTGCCTCTACCTGCTCGTATCCAGACAGGGATGTATTGCTCTGAAAACTCACAAAATCTCTACAATACCAAAATTCTAGGAAGCTCTTCTATACTAATCCTCAAAGTTCATCTTAGGTCTACGTGCTCTAATCAGAGTTTATCTAAATCTAGCTTCCAAGGTTTTTACTAAACTTCCTCTGATACCAACTGTAACGCCCCAACCCTAGTTACCCAGAGTCGGTGCATTATTACATAACATTGGCATGATCACAAGAAAGATCAAATCTCGAAAGACCGATTGGTTTAGTAGCCTTGGAAACACTAGATATATTCATAAGTTTTACATTACATCATGAAATGAAAAACTACTACAACAACATATTGTCTCCATAATCCACACTCATATCCCCACATAATATCCCTGCAGGTCATTCATAATTTACTTCTTCACTTCCTGGGAAAAATAAAACATAGAAAATGGGTGAGCTCAAATGCCCAGTAAGGATAACAATATAGCGGAAACTTTCATAAATAAGAATAAACATTTAAGGAAATGTATAACTAAAACAAAAGCCTTTTAAACTTGAACATTTAACATATTATGGAATAAATAAAATGAAATAATTCCATTTACTTATTCACATGGTTATTCTACTAATCGAATAATCACATGCAAAATCAATAACCACTTTCATAATGATGGAATGCATAATGCCAGACTATCATAACCACATAGTCAATGCCTCGTGCCAAGACTACAAATAAGATTTTGTCAAGGCCTTGTGCCAAGACACTAGTTTGTCTCATGAGACCTACTGATGCATCGAGGAGCTATAGCGGGCTCCACCCGTCACATATTAAGTCCAATGCATTCCCATATGAAAAGGTTTAAACATAACATAAACATTCGTATTAAAACTAGCATACGAAATGTCAATACTTTCACCATAAAATATGAATGGTATAAAAATAGCACATCCACAGTCAAACATATCACCAAACCTTCAATACAATATAGATGTTTTGTATCATAATAAATCAACTTCAAATAATCTTAAAATCCATCAAAGGATGTTGACATAGATGAAATAAAAATTCTTTTTAAAGAAATATCTCCTTTTATTTTGAAATCATTTAAGATCCATATAAAATAAAACATTTTCTTTGAAAATATTCTTATAAGCTTGTAAGGGAAGCTTTGAAGATTTTATAACGGCGGAAAATAGCCGCACCCGCCGTATAAGTTAAAAAAACATTCTTACCTTAATTCTGTCAAAAAGGTTAAAAAGGACCTTATTTTGAAAATGACGGAAAGATTCCTTTATAAACCTCTTATAAAAAAAAGGTATAAATGACTTTAACCCATATTCTTGTAAATAATAAATATGTTTTGAAATACATTTCCAAGAAACATGGATGTGGATGATAAAGAAATCCCAGTAGATTATTACGTATAAACAACCTCGGATAATGAAGAGATTGTGAAATAACCCTTACCTTGTACTTTTCCTTGGTTGGGGTACGTTAACCTCCTATATAATGGTGAAATAATTGTTATTAAATTATACAATAATCATATACATTAATATGATATTTGATAATAATATCTTAGTATTATCATTGTTTCGGGTGTTAACTTACTTGTTTTCTTTTATATGTTTTGTTACGTAAGACATGTTTGTAAAGGATAGGTTGTATATTATTCATATCCAGAATGATATCAAGTCCTTAAACATCATTTTTAAATCATCAAATGATAATTATACTTGAATGGATATGATGGAGAATGAATCTCATCGCGTTCGTGGAGACGGTAGTCCGTACGTACGCACGAGCGACAATATCATTCTTTTGATATTAAAATAATATATAAATGGATGGTATATCATATATACAGAATCATTAACATGTTATATTTATTATTTACATGAGTTACACATCATTATTATACCCATCCAAATAATAATATATTGAATAACAATTACACCACGACGTGGAGACGGTAAGCCGTACGTACGCACGTATGGTGACATGTTATTCAAAGGGTGGATAGAATACTGAATATGGTTTTACCATATTTATAATAACCTCACAGTATATGTGAGATACTGGAGTTATTATTTTATAATGGTAAGAACAAAGGAAGAAGAAGTGGAAGAAGAAATGAACTTGGAGAAGGGTGGTGAAATCATTACCTCTTCTTCGGGTTCTTCCTTTTGATTTGATCAAAAGGGCTCCTTAGGTTGGATTTCTGATCAAACTAATGCCTCTAGGTTGTATTGAGGGATGTTGGGAGAGTATTTGGACAGAGTTTGGCCGAACCAAAAGGCTTTGAAGGTGTGAAGAAATGAGAAGGAGGAGTTCCCTTTTATAAGAGGGGTGAGGGGCACCTTTGGAAAAGCTAAAAATATTAATTTATAATAAATTCATATTCGGTTTCTAATAGCTCCAAAGTTTATTATTTAAATTTTAAGGTGGGTATGGGTCGAAAACAACTCAACCAATATAATTTAGACAGGTTTGGGTACTTATATTAACCTTATCTTTAAGTATTAACTCTAAGTTAATTAGTTTCACTTTTACAATGTCTCTTTGTATTTTTATATAATATGGTTAATAAACTTACTATATACATCCAAGAGACCCCCAAGTGGTCCCCTAATGATGAACCTATCATGATATAAGTCTCTTTTCCGAACCTTAGATTTTTAGGAATTTAATATCAATTAATAATATAATATTTGTTTTAAGAACTCTTTTATGTCAATTTTGACACTATTCAATAGTTGATTTTTGTGAAACTCATAACAGATTGATTAATTATAAAAAAGTCAATTAAATCAATAATAATATATCATATTATCCTAGAAAATTAGTTTAATTCATTAAAAGTTTCATATTATATTTATTTGGGTATTTATAATATCAATTATTTTAATTTTTCACTATTATAGTAATTACTGCATCATCATTGTGTCATAAATAAAATAAATTATTTAATGTCTAAAAATTATAAATAAAATATCATTATGTATGAAATCTTTTTATCTTTCTAATGAATATTTATAATCTAAAATCCAACATATATAACCCTATGTAACAATTGTTTTTCTAAAAGATATATTCTTGTGTCATTTTTGTATTCATTTTAACTTAATTAAAATAAAGTGTCATTATCACTTACAAGTGGATCCATGGGGTCCCAAAATCTACCCAAAGATGCCCATGGTCGACCATGTATCAACCAATAGGGTTAAGAAACGTTTTAGGGTAATTTATTATTATTATAATATTATTTTTTAACCCTTATTTACCGGATTTACCCTTAACCATGGTAAATAAAATATTTACCGCAGTAATTATTCAAAATGTCTAAAAATAAAAGTTACCTATTTACACAATTTTAACATCCTGATTCCAAATATGGAATCCATTTTCCTAAATTCAAAACACAGAAGTGGCAGAAATTAATTTAAAATTAATTCCCGCTGTCAAAACAAAAAGCGTGTTTTTAAGAGATAATAACTATCAAAAGATTGACACTTGTTTATGTTCGGTTTAATTGTAAAATTATGTATAATGACCAAAATTATATTAAATGGTAAAAATATATTCTAAATATACTTTAAAACTACTAAAATTCATAATTTATCACTATTAATTATTTTGATTAAAAAAGTTGTTTTTAATTAAAATTTAGTAATTTTCACTAATCATCAAAATATGAAAGTTATCCGAAAAGTACCAAAATTTCACCTTAGGCTAAATTAGATATTACGAATCCAAAAATGAAGTCCATTTTGAAATATATATAATTTTAAAAAGTAGGTATTACTATTCATAACGGCTAGTTTGATTGGTTGTTAGAACTCGGTGTTGCGTACAACACACGCTATCGCATTATTCAAAGAGAAGCGTACCGTAGAAGCTTGTGGTGTTACATTCTCCCCTCCTTCAAATAACTTCATCCTCGAAATTTCTAGAATACTATCGCATGAAAAGACTCGGGTGGTTCTTCATCATAAGTTCCTCGGGTTCCCACGTTGCCTCTTCCATCTTATGGTTTCTCCACAAAACTTTTACCAGACGCGTCGTCCGGTTTCTCAGTACTTGTTCTCTCGTATCAAGAATCCTGATGGGCTCTTCACAATAGGAAAGATCGGGTTCCAGTTCTAATTCCTCATAGGTGAGTACATGCGTTGGATCAGGCATGTATTTCCTCAACAGAGATACGTGGAACACGTCGTGAACTTTGGAGAGACTTGGCGGCATTGCCAATCGGTAAGCTACAACCCCAATTCGTTCTAGAATTTCGAAAGGTCCGATGTACCTGGGACTCAATTTACCTTTCTTACCAAAACGTATGACTCCCTTTCATGGAGATACCTTCAGGAAAACATGATCACCGACTTGAAATTCCAAATCCTTCCTTCGATTATCGGCATAGCTCTTCTGCCTACTTTGAGCTGCTTTGATGTGATTTTGGATTACCTTCACCTTTTCCATCGTTTCCTCCACCAGTTCTGGGCCTACAAGTTTTGTTTCACCAACGTCATCCCAACAGGTTGGTGTACGACATCTCTTTCCGTATAACGCTTCATATGGTTCCATCTGAATACTCGAATGGAAGCTATTGTTATAGGAAAATTCTATCAGTGGTAAATATTGATCCCACATACCTTGAAAGTCAAGTGAGCAAGATCTCAACATGTCTTCTAAGGTCTGAATAGTCCGTTCTGATTGTCCATCTGTCTGAGGGTGGTAAGCAGTGCTCAAATGAAGTTCAGTATCCAGGGATTTCTGAAGACTTTTCCAAAATCTTGAAGTAAAACGGGGATCACGATCAGAAACAATTGATAAGGGTACTCCATGAAGTCTCACAACTTCATTAATATATAGTCTTGCTAGACGTTCTAGGGGTAGATCTTCTCTTATAGCAAGAAAATGTGCTGACTTGGAAAGACGATCAACAATAACCCATATTGCATCGTTCCTTCTAGGATTCTTTGGTATCACCATGACAAAGTCCATCGTAATATTGTCCCATTTCCACTCCGGTATGGGAAGAGGTTGCATGACTCCTCCAGGTTGTTGCCTTCCAGCTTTCACTTGTTGAAAAACCATACATCTTGACACAAAATCAGCAATCTTCCTCTTCATGTTGTCCCACCAAAAATGTTCCTTCAAATCTCTATACATTTTGGTGCTCCCAGGGTGTATAGAGAAATTGGAACTATGAGCATCATCCAGCAATTCCCTTTTTAGATCAGGTATATTGGGAACACAAAGCCTCTTCCCGAATTTCAAAATTTCATCTTCATACACAAAGTCTCTCAATCTCCCATCATTCACAGCTTTAATCTTCTTTTGAAATTCTTCATCATCGGTCTGAGAACTCTTAATCCTTTCTAGTAAAGATGGTTTGGCAACCATTTGAAAAAGAAATGATGTTTCGCCTTCCCTGGTTATTCCCATGTCCATCTTTACTAGATCCATGAAAATTGGATCCCTTTCAATTCTCATATTGTTCAAAACACCATGGTCTTTTCTGCTCAAAGCATCTGCCACCTTGTTTGCTTTCCCCGGGTGGTAGTGTATTGTGCAATCATAATCCTTGAGTAATTCAAGCCATCTCCTTTGCCTCATGTTGAGTTCTTTTTGTGAGAAAATATACTTCAAACTCTTGTGATCAGTATAAATCTCACATTTTTCACCATAGAGGTATTGCCTCCATATCTTCAAAGAAAAGATCACAGCTGCTAACTCAAGATCATGAGTAGGATAGTTTTGTTCATGAATTTTCAACTGTCGTGATGCATAGGCAATAACTCTATCATTCTGCATAAGGACACAACCAAGTCCTTTCTTTGATGCATCACTATAAATAACGAACCCATCATTCCCCGATTGTAGAGTCAATATAGGAGCATTGACTAATCTTCCCTTCAGTTCTTTGAAACATTCTTCACACTCTTTTGTCCAAACAAATTTAACCCCTTTATGTGTGAGCTTTGTTAATGGGTTAGCCAATCGGGCAAAATTATGGACGAAACGTCGATAATAACCTGCCAAACCAATAAAACTACGTACCTCAGTTATACTCGTAGGTGCTGGCCATTCTTGGATTGCCTTGGTCTTAGAAGGATCAACAGAGATTCCATCTTTAGAGACAATATGTCCAAGAAAAGAAATATCCTGAAGCCAGAATTCACACTTGCTAAACTTCCCATATAATTCATGCCTCCTCGGAGTCTTCAAGATAATGCGCAAGTGATTTTCATGATCTTCGTAGGTTTTGGAGTATACCAAGATATCATCAATAAATACCACCACAAATTCATTGAGATACTCCTTGAAAACTCTATTCATCAGATCCATGAATACATAGGGTGCATTAGTCAATCCAAACGGCATTACGGTAAACTCGTAATGCCCGTACCTGGTTCGAAATGCTGTCTTCGGAATGTCTTCCTTCTTCACACACAACTGATGGTATCCAGATCGAAGGTCAATCTTTGAAAAGTATTGAGCTCCATGCAGTTGTTCAAATAAATCATCAATACGAGGTAGGGGATACTTGTTCTTTATCGTTATAGCATTGATCTCCCTGTAGTCGATACATAACCTCATAGATCCATCTTTCTTTTTAACAAAAAGAACAGGGGCTCCCCATGGAGAAACACTAGGGCGAATAAATCCCTTATTACTCAATTCCTCTAGTTTTTTCTTTAGTTCGACTAATTCTACAGTGGCCATTCTATAAGGGGTCTTCGATATAGGCCTTGATCCAGGAATCAAATCAATGGAAAACTCAACTTCTCGTTCTGGAGGATGTCCAGGTAAATCTTCCGGAAATACATCTACAAATTCTTTCACAACAGGTACATCCTCTATTTGAACATTCCTTTCCTCACCAACAGTTATTTCATTCTCTTCCTCCCCAATAATTGAATTAAGTTGAGCTACTGGGGGTGGATCTAAATAAGAATTAGGTGGTGATGATTCTGCTCTAAAAATAATGTGTTCCTTATCATTATCATCAAGAATAGTAACCTCTTTCTTCTTACAATAAATCTTCGCATCATAGTCCGAAAGACAGTCCATACCGAGGATTATATCAAACTCAATCATAGGTATGACGATGAGATCAGCAGATAAAGAAAATTTATGTGCTCTAATGGGGACTGATTCACAAAACTTTGTTGCAACGATACTTCCCTTAGGATTTTTAACTGACAACTACCTTATTAAATCAAATTATAAATATCTAATTTTCTTAGCAAACTGGGAAGATATGAAACAATGCGATGATCCAGAATCAAATAATGCATTTTCTAAACTTGAGGAAACCATTAAATTACCTGCCACCACGTCTTTCGGAGCTTCTACCTCAGTAGTAGTGATAGCATAAGCCTGGCCTTGATCCCTTGGCCTTTTATGAGGTAAGTTCTCCTGACGCTTAGGACATGCATTTGCATAATGCCCCATCTCCCTGCAATTGTAGCACTGAACGTTGGTAGCTTCCTTCTTCCCCTTGCAATCATGAGCTTGGTGGCCTTTTTCACCACACTTGTAACAGACTCCCATTCCCTTCAAGCAAGTACCAGGATGTTTCTTCCCGTATTTACCACAAGATGGATATTCAACCTTTCCCTTCTTCCCCTTATTTCCATTTCCAGATTGATCAGTATGTCTCTTCTTCTCTTGCTTTGCTTTAAAGTCATAAGACTTAGAGAATTCCTTTTCGGTCTTGATAGCACATGAGACAATGTCTTCATACGATGAAAAGGATTGTGAGACTAATGCTCGACGGAGAAATGGTTTTAACCCATCGAAGAAACGATCAATCTTACTTCTTTGGTTACGTATATAATCACCAGCGTACCTTGCTAACCTTGTAAAGTTAGCCTCATACTTGGTGACATTCGCATCCTCCTTTTGTCTCAGACTTAGAAATTTCCTTTCCATATCTGCTCGATGGTCGTGAGGAAAGTATTTTTCTAAAAACAGATTTTTGAACTCCCTCCATTCCATATTTGATACTTCATCATATTCCTTCGTATTTTGAATCAATGACCACCATTGATCAGCATCTCCAGTGAGGCGGTAAACTGCCATGATAACTTTTTCCCTTTCACTACTCCCCAAAGCCTGAAATATTTTCTCTAGGGAAAATATCCATTACTCAGCTATTAAGGGATTTGTACTCCCATTGAACGTTGGTGGTTGTTTCCTCATGAATCAATCTAACATTGATCCTCCACGCTGCGGATCAGGGTGCTCCATACGGGTAAGGTTATTATTCATAACCGGAGTAAGTTGTCCCAGTATGGTGATTAGCTGATCGGCTCCAGTTGCATCACCAGCTCCACTATAATTATCTTGAGCAGGAGGGCAATCCCTACATGGAGTGCGTGCATTGATACGGTTTCCATTTCTTCCACTAGGTGCCATTTCTAAACAATGGCATAAACTAGATCAGTTTATGAATCAAATTACATAATCCCATACTTATAAAACACTTAACATAAATTGAACTATTTATGGATATAATCCATAATCATAAGAATGTTTTCTTTGAGGAAGTATATACTCATAAACCCTTTATAATGATTTGTAAAGAAAATGAGATTTATCCTAAGCATATCCCCTGGGAGTGTCGTAACCAAGAGTGCAGCAAGGCCCGTTGTCGTGCACCAGTTCCCATTCGAGTCTAGCTCAAAGCGGTGTTTTCGGGTTTTACCCCTAGGTACATCTGTGCCAGAGCCGCCTCTACCTGCTCGTATCCAGACAGGGATGTATTGCTCTGAAAACTCACAAAATCTCTACAACACCAAAATTCTAGGAAGCTCTTCTATACTAATCCAGAAAGTTCATCTTAGGTCTACGTGCTCTAATCAGAGTTTATCTAAATCTAGCTTCCAAGGTTTTTACTAAACTTCCTCTGATACCAACTGTAACGCCTCGACCCTAGTTACCCAGAGTTGGTGCATTATTACATAACATTGGAATGATCACAAGAAAGATCAAATCTCGAAAGACCGATTGGTTTAGTAGCCTTTGAAATACTAGATATATTCATAAGTTTTACATTACATCATGAAATGAAAAACAACTACAACAATATATTGTCTCCATAATCCACACTCATATCCCCACATAATATCCCTGCAGGTCATTCATAATTTACTTCTTCACTTCCTGGGAAAAATAAAACATAGAAAAGGGGTGAGCTCAAATGCCCAGTAAGGATAACAATATAGCGAAAACTTTCATAAATAAGAATAAACATTTAAGGCAATGTATAACTAAAACAAAAGACTTTTAAACTTGAACATTTAACATATTATGGCATAAATAAAATGAAATAATGCCATTTACTTATTCACATGGTTATTCTACTAATCGAATAATCACATGCAAAATCAATAACCACTTTCATAATGATGGAATGCATAATGCCAGACTATCATAACCACATAGTCAAGGCCTCGTGCCAAGACTACAAATAAGATTTTGTCAAGGCCTTGTGTCAAGACACTAGTTTGTCTCATGAGACCTACCGATGCATCGAGGAGCTATAGCGGGCTCCACCCGTCACATATTAAGTCCAATGCATTCCCATATGAAAAGGTTTAAACATAACATAAACATTCGTATTAAAACTAGCATACGAAATGTCAATACTTTCACCATAAACTATGAATGGTATAAAAATAGCACATCCACAGTCAAACATATCACAAAACCTTCAATACAATATAGATGTTTTGTATCATAATAAATCAACTCCAAATAATCTTAAAATCCATCAAAGGATGTTGACATAGATGAAATAAAAATTCTTTTTAAAGAAATATCTCCTTTTATTTTGAAATCATTTAAGATCCATATAAAATAAAATATTTTCTTTGAAAATATTCTTATAAGCTTGTAAGGGAAGCTTTGAAGATTTTGTAACGGCGAAAAATAGCCGCACCCGCCGTACAAGTTAAAAAACATTCTTACCTTAATTCTGTCGAAAAGGTTAAAAAGGACCTTGTTTTGAAAACGACGGAAAGATTCCTTTATAAACCTCTTATAAAAAAAAGGTATAAATGAATTTAACCCATATTCTTGTAAATAATAAATATGTTTTGAAATACATTTCGAAGAAACATGGATGTGGATGATAAAGAAATCCCAGTAGATTATTACGTATAAACAACCTCGGATAATGAAGAAATTGTGAAATAACCCTTACCTTGTACTTTTCCTTGGTTGGGGTAGGTTAACCTCCTGTATAATGGTGAAATAATTGTTATTAAATTATACAAGAATCATATACATTAATATGATATTTGATAATAATATCTTAGTATTATCATTGTTTCGGGTGTTAACTTACTTGTTTTCTTTTATATGTTTTGTTACGTAAGACATGTTTGTAAAGGATAGGTTGTATATTATTCATATCCATAATGATATCAAGTCCTTAAACATCATTTTTAAATCATCAAATGATAATTATACTTGAATGGATACGATGGAGAATGAATCTCATCGCGTTCGTGGAGACGGTAGTCCGTACGTATGCACGAGCGACAATATCATTCTTTTGATATTAAAATAATATATAAATGGATGGTATATCATATATACAGAATCATTAACATGTTATATTTATTATTTACATGAGTTACACATCATTATTATACCCATCCAAATAATAATATATTGAATAACAATTACACCACGACGTGGAGACGGTAAGCCGTACGTACGCACGTATGGTGACATGTTATTCAAAGGGTGGATAGAATACTGAATATGGTTTTACCATATTTATAATAACCTCACATTATATGTGAGATACTGGAGTTATTATTTTAGAATGGTAAGAACAAAGGAAGAAGAAGTGGAAGAAGAAATGAACTTGGAGAAGGGTGGTGAAATCATTACCTCTTCTTCGGGTTCTTCCTTTTGATTTGATCAAAAGGGCTCCTTAGGTTGGCTTTCTGATCAAACTAAGGCCTCTAGGTTGTAGTGAGGGATGTTGGGAGAGTATTTTGGCAGAGTTGTGCCGAACCAAAAGGCTTTGAAGGTGTGAAGAAATGAGAAGGAGGAGTGCCCTTTTATAAGAGGGGTGAGGGGCACCTTTGGAAAAGCTAGAAATATTAATTTATAATAAATTCATATTCGGTTTCTAATGGCTCCAAAGTTGATTATTTAAATTTTAAGGTGGTTATGGGTCTAAAACAACTCAACAAATAGAATTTAGACAGGTTTGGGTACTTATATTAACCTTATCTTTAAGTATTAACTCTAAGTTAATTAGTTTCACTTTTACAATGTCTCTTTGTATTTTTATATAATATGGTTAATAAACTTACTATATACATCCAAGCGACCCCCAAGTAGTCCATTAATGATGAACCTATCATGATATAAGTCTCTTGGCCGAACCTTAGATTTTTAGTAATTTAATATCAATTAATAATATAATATTTGTTTTAAGAACTCTTTTATGTCAATTTTGACACTATTCAATAGTTGATTTTTTTGAAACTCATAACAGATTGATTACTTCTAAAAAAGTAAATTAAATCAATCCTAATATATCATATTATCCTAGAAAATTAGTTTAATTCATTAAAAGTTTCATATTATATTTATTTGGGTATTTATAATATCAATTATTTTAATTTTTCACTATTATAGTAATTACTGCATCATCATTGTGTCATAAATAAAATATATTATTTAATGTCTAAAAATTATAAATAAAATATCATTATGTAGGAAATCTTTTTATCTTTCTAATGAATATTTATAATCTAAAATCCAACATATATAACCCTATGTAACAATTGTTTTTCTAAAAGATATATTCTTGTGTCATTTTTGTATTCATTTTAACTTAATTAAAATAAAGTGTCATTATCACTTACAAGTGAATCCATGGGGTCCCAAAATCGACCCAAAGATGCCCATGGTCGACCATGTATCATCCAATAGGGTTAAGAAACGTTTTAGGGTAATTTAGTATTATTATAATATTATTTTTTAACCCTTATTTACCGGATTTACCCTTAACCATGGTAAATAAAATATTTACCGCATTAATTATTCAAAATGTCTAAAAATAAAAGTTACCTATTTACACAATTTGAACATCCTAATTCCAAATATGGAATCCATTTTCCTAAATTCAAAACACAGAAGTGGCAGAAATTAATTTAAAATTAATTCCCGCTGTCAAAACAAAAAGCGTGTTTTTAAGAGATAATAACTATCAAAAGATTGACACTTGTTTATGTTCGGTTTAATTGTAAAATTATGTCTAATGACCAACATTATATTAAATGGTAAAAATATATTCTAAATATACTTTAAAATTACTAAAATTCATAATTTATCACTATTAATTATTTTGATTAAAAAAGTTGTTTTTAATTAAAATTTAGTAATTTTCACTATTCATCAAAATATGAAAGTTATCCGAAAAGTACAAAAATTTCACCTTAGGCTAAATTAGATATTCCGAATCCAAAAATGAAGTCCATTTTGAAATATATATAATTTTAAAAAGTAGGTATTACTATTCATAACGGCTAGTTTGATTGGTTGTTAGAACTCGGTGTTGCGTACAACACACGCTATCGCATTATTCAAAGAGAAGCGTACCGTAGAAGCTTGGGGTGTTACATTATTGATTGAGGTGTTTTATATTATACACTTATTTATTCTAAACTTGGAATTTTTATAAGTAATAATTCTATGATTCATTAAAAAATATGGCCAACCAGCAGGCCTGGCTTCGCCAACTCAAATAAGGGCTCATGCGGGACCCAGAGTTCAACCGCACCCAAGGGAACCAACCTGGGTAAAACTATGGGTGGATTGGGAGAGGTCCCATGTATAAGGGCTGAAATGAGTGAATATATTGGATCATTGGAGGCACCACCATATGGGGCATTATAGGGTCCGTACGGTATGGGGTAGTACCAGAGGGGGTCGATATTTCTAAGGGGATACTAGTGTTGGTTAACTGATATACCACAGCCTCAACCTATGGAGGCTTTTATGTGGGATACAGGAAAATTGGGTATTGTTATTGCATCATTAAAATGATTACAATAATGGTGGTCATTCGATAGAGATCATCTAATCCATCTAATTGATCTCGGCAATCATCTCCTACCTTCGTCTTCCTCAAGGTGCTCCAGACTACTAGAATTATGATTGGACCATCACGAAAACTGATGTCCATCTCCAGTAATCATCTCATGTGGATGAGATTTATCAAATTGAACTAAATCCATGCATGAAATCTCTATCTTGAATGTATTATAATAACTCAAAGATTCTCTTAATCAGATGCATACTTGAGTAACAGGAGGCCATTCAGATAAGTGGTGTGTTAGAGTTTTAGGAAAATGAGTACCATTCAATCTTTCTCACATGAATATGAGAACTCAGTGAGGATTTATGTAAAGACTCTATAATTCTCCACATTTTAAAGCTACATGATAAATGGAATACACGTTTGATAAATTCATAGATCTTAGAGCATTCGAAATGTAGTGACACGAAATTATTTTCAGAGTTTTGAATGAATATCAACATGTAATATTTTACATATCTAATTAGTTTATCTTCTATAAAAGTAGATTAATACAAGACCAAGTGTTTGTTTCTAATTGAGATAAATAGATCTTGTTTCTGAAAAAATAGAGTAATGTGAAACATGTTTCACAAAGAGTGGTTTCTTCAAAGCATTGGCTTTCATGAAGGAAAGGGAGGAGAATCCCAAGGTCTTTCAAAAAGTTATATGTACTCTCAAAGGATTTATGAAGAACAGATTTAATGAATCCATTTTAAGGATTGTGATACCCTTATCTGTTTCCATCTTGGTTTGTTTAAAGGAAAAAATTGTGCTTAACATGAATGATTTCATGCATATGTAAAGGCAGTATATTTGTGCAAAGGACTTTCATTAGAGAATCAGTGCACTTGGTTTGTTTTGAAGAGGTGATAGTGAAATTAATTTTTTTCCCACAAGTTGTATAGTTTGAAACACAAAGTTGATAGTTTATACATACCCCTTATGAAAAGGTACTACATGGTGCATGAAATATTTGTGCATATGACAACATCCATGTGTGAGGTGTAAATGAGGTGATCTGTGAATCTTGAAGGAAGATAGTGGATGAGCACATACACCTGTGAAGAATCACCAAAATTCATAACCCAAATATAACTCAGTAGTTCACACATAAAATAATAATAAAGATGAATTTTGTGTGCTAGGTTTTTTATTAATAAGTTCATGCAACATCCATGCATAGAGTGTAATTGAAAAAAATTAATTGAGATCATTAAAGTTTGTTTCTTGCATGAAATAATATTTTGAGATTGAGGTCAGGAACTTTATTGACTGAAAGAGTATCTTCCCAAGCTCTTGATATAATGAAGAAAAATCCAACCTGCAGTGTGTAGATAAATTCAAAACTTGTTCATTCTGACATAACAGTGAAGTGGAAATTGTATCTTCTACTTATTTAAGAGTACAAGGCCGATGTGCATATTATATTTTTTATTCAGATTATTCAAGTGATGAAAATACATCCAATGTAGTAGAGAAATCATGTTCAGGGTGTTTATTGAATATCTTAAAAGAAATAGTGGTTCTAGTATAAAAAATACCATTGAAATTCGGTGGTTCCAATATAAAAAACACCATTGAAGACTGGTGGTACTAGTATAAAGAGCACAATTGACTTAGGAATATTTTTTATTTCCTGCATAAACATTGTTTTCCAATTCCAGTAATTTTTAATCACTAAAAACTTATAATGAAAATAGAATCTTAGAAACAACCACAGGTTGTTCATGGAAAGGATAAAGTCTTAGTACCGAACCTTATTAAAATAATTGTGTGCTTATATATCTTTTATTATCTTCATTTAATCTGTATGTAATGGTTAAGATCACACACAAAAATCCATTCCTCTTAACTAGGGTAGTGGTTTAAGAGTAGAGGGGTTGCTTGAAAGAAAGTAAAATTCAGTATAAAGTTGGGTACACTGATTCACCCCCCCCCCCCCCTACTCTCATTGTCCTTACATGATCCATCTGGGCTCTAAACCTTTCTTACATAATTCTACATGTTACCTTAGATAATATGGGGATTTTTTGGGTATGTTGTTGATCATGTCATCAATTTCAGTGAAACCAAGATGGGATTTATCTACGTGTATTACAAGTAAAATACATTTAGACCTTTATTGAATTAGAATGAGGAAATTCATGGTCATGTTTATTTTTTTAACATATTATGTGTTCAACTACTTAGACAAATGACACGTGATATATTCATTAACCTGGTCTATCCTTTTCATACAATCAATAAATGATGAGAGTCCAATACTAGATTTACAGGTTCTATGTCTAGTGGTCACTCTATGTCATAGAAAAATAGATTATATAGGTATACATACAATGCATATGATTTATCTTGTGGTGGAAATTTTGGCATAGAGATATGAGTATGTTTGATGGAGATCACACCAAACCCCTTAATAGATTGAGTATCATTGGTGCTTTTATAGAGGTCACTCTTTGCTTGAATATATGAAATATGGATTTCATAGTTATTTTCAACACTGTTAAGGCCCACAGGGTCACACCGTCAGGCCCTTGGATAGGGGTGAAATTTTTAACAAATATTTTTTTCAAAATAAAGAGAGTTTGATGAAAACTGTATCCAAAAGAGTTTGTATGGATTCACAAAAAATTATGAATTTTTTCATAAAGTTTTTATGGTATTTTAGTGCAAGTGGGAGATTGTTGGACATGCAATAAAATGTAAATGTATGAGATTCATGTAAAAATGAATATGATCTATGATATATATATAATATGATATTTTATATAATGTGCATTTATTAATTCATATGATGCATGTATTTTTCATGAATGAGATGCATGAATATATATATATATATATATATTATTCATTTTCCCCCAAATGTTTTATTCATAATTCCATTATAAATGGATTAATTTATTGAATTTATTTATTGTAATGAATTTATTAAATAAGTACCCCAACATTACAAAATGCATACGATGCATTTGAGAAGCCTCAGGCTTCACCTGTATAAGAGGTTAAGATCATCTCTTATTGGGTGTCTGATGTGCAATGTGTATGAGCCTCTACTAAACTCTCTTCCTCTTAAAACTTCATTTATCTTATTTGAAAAGTCAATACCACCCCTTTAGATTTTGGGTATCCTCATGAAGAATTTTTGGATCCATATGCTAGTGTATCACCTAAGAGATAGGGCTATTTAATTCACTACTCCTCATGATCTCCATCAAGTACACTTCATAAAAGAATAAAGATGGAAATTTTTGCAACTTATGTCATCCACGTACTCTATTTTTTGATAATATCAACATGTTAATTTCCTAAAGACATATCTCATATGTTTTGGTTTTTCTTCTGCTACATATAATTATTAGATGATTATATAAAACCAATCTACCACCTTATATCATAAAGTGGTGTTTCATGTGTCATTATCATTTTCTTGATAAATCTCATAGATTCTAGTTTAAAAAGTCACATTTCAATGGAAACACTAATTTGAGTCTTATACCAAGATTACTATTGAGATCCTAGATCTTGGAAGAATTATAAAATGTTGGTACAGAGTTTGGAAAATATTTTTAGTTGAATGATAGTGTAAAAAAGAGTTAGAACACCATTATTTACAATTGGAGCACAACAATGGAAGAAAAAGATAATATTTTTCAAACTTTCATATTGGGGATTTTATTTTTTATTTTATAATCTTGATATTATAAATATTGAGAAGGATTTTTGGGATAAGGACTTAAAAGGATGGTTGAAATTCTTATAAGGACTTAGAAGTAATCAATATCAAATGTGATCAATGGAAAAATGAGAATGGGAAGTATCCAGTATCTATTTTCATAATTAAAATTCATCAGAAATATATTTTCCTTCAAAGATTAAAAAATATGAAAGTGACTGATGAATATTATGGTAATATTTCAAGATTTATTTATTTGAATCACCATAGGATGCATGTATTGAAAAGTCATGACTGATATGTATTGATGGAGTAGCTTTTACCTTTATCAATTTATAATTTTTTAACTAACAAAATAACTGCCATTATAATCAAAATTTTCACATTATTTAGATATATTTGTGAGAATACATTAAATTGAAATAGATTAGATAAACTTTAGGAAACAATTTTTTAATGCTATGTCATTTTGAGATGCTATTTCCCCCATCATTTTTCATTGTGATGATTCATCTGATGGAGAATTTGTCTAAAGAAGCTAAAATTTGAGGGACCGTACATTATTGATGGATTTATCTCATAGATAGGTATTTTATTTTTATATTTTTTTCATTAAAGATTTACAATTTTCTTATTCAATATTTAAAAACTTTATTTATTAATTTATTAGCTTTTATCATTAGGTATCTTTTTCATTTGTAGTCTTATGGGAAAAATAAATCTCATCCATAAGGTTATATTACAGAAGTTTAACTTATTGAAGAGTGTATAAACTTATATTAAAATTATTTAGATTTTATAGGGATAGTATTTAATTAATTGGGATTTTTTTATGATAATCCAAGTCAATTTCAAGATAATAATGATTCATCAATGTTTCCAACTTTAGGTTGAGAATATTGAAAATTATCTTAATTTTCATTGAAAAATATGTAGTTAAGACAAGAACATAGATATATTCTACTCAATACTAATATTTTTTATCCCTATGTAAAATAATTAAGGATACAAATAAAAATATTCCTTATGAGTCAAACTTTTAATGAGAGAGAGATAACAAAAATTGTTACCAAAGAAATTATTGAATGGTTTACACATCATGTAAGTTATTAATCTAATACATATTTTGAATATGTAGATAATTATCTAAATTATGTTATAATTGTTTATATCAACTTGTATAGGTAATTAATGAAGATAATAAAACTAAACTATTTGTAGGTTTTAAGTTTTTAGATCGAGCTCCATTAAAGAATTATAGGAGATTCATTACTTACAATATTGGTGTTTCAAGTTTCATACTACTGATTATGAGAAGGGTTTGAAACCACAAAAATAATGGTATATTCACTATTTCATATCAAGGTTTCTATAGAAATTTTATTGATATTATCAAGTTAAATTATCATGGGAAACTTGTATTTGTGTTATTTAAATGTAATTAGAAAAATATTAATAGGGTTATAAAGAAATATTCATTACAATTTACTTATGTCAAATTCTCTCAATTGATAGATACTAGTGAGTGGGAAGAACATGATCCATATATTATGGATTCCTAATAAAAAATGGTATATTATGTGGATAATATAGTGTATGATAGGTGGAGTGTTGTTTTCTACATGAAACTAAGAGACATATATGATATGGTTGATAAAGTTGAAGTAATTTGTGAAAGTGAACCTCATCAACAAAAATAAACTAAATTGTTTGTACCCAATGAAATTGAAAAGTTTGGTCTTGTGATGGAGATTGAAGGATAAGAATAAAAAATAGAAGAAGAATAACTAATGTAAACAATGTAACCTAATAAAAACATTAATAACTAGGAATATAATTTATAAGTTGTTATTTTATATTAATAAATGAAAGGAATGTTTTTTTATATTAATAAATTAAAGAATTATTTTTTGATATTAAAAAATGAAAGGAATGTTTTTTGTAGGTATTTCATGCTATAAGAGGTTTAGTGACAGTACAAACTCTACATCACATGATTCTCATTCTCCCTCTGTGAAAAAAGGTACACTTCATCGCATACCTTGCACACTTTTTTATGCCATTTCATCTTATACTAATATGATTTCATCTATAGGTGTGAATTTTATTGATGATGTCAATAAATTAGATAGGAAAACTATGATTTATCCATCTTGTAATCTGGTTGAAAATCATTTTCCATTGAGTGGTTATTGGTGGGTCATAGTCATCGGTATGTAATTCAATATGAAAATATTAATTTATTAAATATTAAGGTTATGAGTGAAAGAGAAGCGTGTTTAGTATTAATTTACATATAATCATTGTTTTACATGTTCAAACCATCATGTTCAATGAATACCATAGATTAATTCACTATATAAAAACATTGTAACTAGATGAAGAGGATCTTCACATATAAATTATAATTAATTTAGGAGTAGATATGAAATTACCACAACTTGAAATTATCTCTTTGTTGATGATATTGTCAAATAGATCTCATTGTATCATCATTGTGTTTTAGTATCTAAGTTCAGAATCCCTATAGCAATGATCCACACATGCACCACAATATCTAAGCATCATTGTATAATCATTGGGTGTTATCATGCCCAATCCTAGCCGCTTATGTTGTTCATGGTTGATCACGGAAGTATTCTTCTCAAAAGAGGAAGAACTCTTAATGTTCTTTTGAAGTCTTGAGAGAGGAGGAAGTGATATCGCATTATAAATCTCTAGATCTCTATCTAGGGCTTGATATAGTCTCTCTCTATCCATTGTACACACCAAAAGTTGTTATGGAAAGTGATATAATTAGATATTTATTATGGAAGGTTTAGGGTTGTAAAATCACACACAAGGCCCTTTATAACCTAATAATTCTTAGCTGAACCCATGTTTAATAATAATGTTATTATTAATAATTTATTGATATGTGAAACATATTATTAATATAAATAAATATAATTTATACTATTTCCAATTGGACCATTAAGCTTTGTTCTCTTTCCCTCTGACATTTATCGATTCTCAAATAATGTCTATTTATTTAATAAATAAATTTCATTTCATTATTCTATGATAAACATAATAAATATTATATTTTCTAAATATCATAAACAAATATTTATTATAATTATTTAACTCACTTATTATTTTTAATAAATTGTGATTAAATTATGGAAATCAACCAAACTAAAAAAAATTTATTTATTCTAACTTGTTAAATTCAATACTTGAATTTAACTGAGATTTTAAATACACTTAGTGTGTCAACCTCTAGGCCTGTTTCTAAGTGGAATTATGCATAATTGCCAAAATTACATGTATAGAGTCTAGAAACACACCAAGGATATTATAGGTAAATAAGTTAATGTCATAATGAAATCCAACCTCTTGCAGACTCTTACTATGTAATATAATCCATTTATCATGATATCTAATGTTAAGCAGGTTGTATGCTAGTGCCATAAAATTATATTCTCAATGTCCCATTCTTTGAATTTCTGAAAATGAACTCTCCCTCTAACTCCATTGCCGTAGATTTATTTAGGAATTTCTACTCCCATATAAGGGCCTGAGATATCAACTTTTATCAAAGTACAAAAGGGATAAATCCTTTCTCATGTTATCTATTAATGTAATATCACTCATGATGCACCCAACATCTCCTACATCACCATGAGCATATATCATCATGGTTTTTATCAATACATAAAATTATGTGATTCACTATATCTATTAATTATAATCTTAAATTCTAAGGATCAATACACTTTCCCACTGATAGAAACATCCAATGACACGTGGAAATATGGATTTTCTATTGATGGTTCTATTCTCATGACCTCTTATCTTAGAGATTACCAATAGAGAAAACCATGAGAAGGTGTCTCAATGTTTTATGATCCTACTACCCTTGATAGCCTATATTTTCTATTTCCCTTCATACAATATTATTCATCTATAGATCAAAGTTCAATAATACTATCATGGAACATCTAGGTTCTCATCATAGTGGGGAACTGCTATGATCTTTCAACATGACACATATTATAAATAAATTATCATATAAAAATTTCATGCAGAGTAATAATAATGATGTGATATGAAAACATCATTAATAATGAAAACATGTAATTTATTACTAATAAATTTGGTTCGATGGCACCAAATCCAATAGAATCTCACTTTCACTAGAGCCAACTAACAACAACTTTCAGTCCACTAGCTCTCACATGATACTCATGGATTTGTTGAGATAAATCCTTGGTCAAGGTTTATATACCATGTTTTCCTTTATGGATGCTCTGCTCACTGCAACTTCACTTTGTTGAGAAAAATCCCTGTAGAGATGAAACTTCTGAAGTATGTGATTTTTTCTTTGGTGTGACCTTGGCTCTTTGGAGGGATCCATTGCTACAATGTTATCACAATAAACTGTGATAGGATCTTGACATCTAGGCACTGTATCAAACACGTAGACAATTTTTCGAATCCAAATTTCTTCCTTAGCTTCATCATAAGCCACAATATACTCAAATTTTTTTGTTGAATTGGAAACAACTAACTATTTAGAACCCCTCTAGCTTATGGATCCTCATTTAAGACAAAATACATATCTATACTAAAACGTTATATCATTATTATCTATATAAAATCTAGAATTTGTATAACCCATAATGACTAGATATTCATCTCCTCCATTCACCATGAACATATACTTATTCCACTTTAGATACTTAAGGGTTAACTTAATAGAACTCTAATATTTCTCACCTAGATCTTCATGATATCTACCTACCATGATCAAATTATATACATCATCAAGCCACATGAATAACATGGAATATATGATGTATCCTATCACAGAAGTGTATGGGATCTTATTCATTATTTATCTTTACTATTATGTATGTGGACACATTTTCTTGTAAATATGTATACCATGTGACACTGGAACCAATCCCCTCTTAGATTGTTTCATAATGTACCTATTTAGTATCTGGTTAATGTATTTACTTTGACTTAGTCTTATAATACTCTTGGATATATCACACGTGATCTTGATTCCTAAAATGTAGGCTACTTCACTTAAGTCCTTCATGGAGAAGAAATTACTCAACCATGCCTTAACCTCTTTTAAGGTTGGTATATAATTCCTAATTGATAATATGTATTCAATATATACTACAATGAAAACAACCATACTCCCACTAGGACACTTGTAAACACATGGATCACATTCATTCTTAATGAAACTAAATTCTTTAATGTCTTCATTGAACTAAATATTCCATGACCTGGATGTTTGTTTTAATACATAAATGGATCTCCACAACTTGTATAATTTCTTTGCATTCCCTAGAGACAAAAATACTTTAATTTGTTTCATATACACATCCTTATGATGTTTCCTATTAAAGAATGTATTTTTTACATCCATTTTCTAAATCTCATAGTCATGGTAAGTTTTTGTCGCAAGAAAAATTATAATGGATTAAGATATAGAAACTAGATAAAGGGTTTTATCAAAGTTAATGCTTTGAAATTGACTAAAACCCTTAGCTAATATCTATACTTTAAGGTATTTAATTTACCTTCCATGTCCATATTTCACTTAAATACCCATTTACACCGAATGGGTTTTACATCAACTAGTGGATCGATCAGAATCCAAACTTGGTTTTGATAAATGGAATCTATCTCATAATTCATGGATTCTTTCCATTTTTCAGATTCTAAGATATCTACTACTTTCATATAGGATAGATGATTATTATTTTCAACCAATAATGAGTCACCACCATCAGTGACTAGAAAATCATATATCTCTAGTTCTCTTACCTCTCTAGAAGATCTATGTAGTGTTTGTGTCTTCAGAACAACTTCTTCCATGGGGACATGTAGAATTTGTTCCTATACCAACTCTTGCGTACCTTGAGCATCAAATACATCAAATTAAATCTTTCTCCCATTATCCTCCTTGATGATTTTCGCCCTCTTAATAAATATGGTTTGTCTTTTCATATTTAATTTCTTATTTGGAAGGTTGTATATATAGTATCCCCTTGTTTTATTTTGATTCCATAAAAAGAAGCACTTCATGCCTCAGGGTGCTAGTTTTTTATTTGATATAGGCTTAACAAACACCTTGCAACTCCATGAATGAACATGTGACAAAATAGTTTTCTTTAAACTCTATAACTCAAAGGTAATATTATTTTTTTATTTAGTTGGTTTTCAATTTAGTAAGTATGATGTCGTTTGTATTGCATATCCCCAAAAGGATAATGGAAGGTTTTCATGATTCATCATTTACAGTACCATGTCCAGCAGTGTATAGTTCCTCCTTTCACTAATATAATTCCACTATGGTGTATAAGGTGGAGTGAGTTGAGATAAAATATCATACTCCTATAAAAAGTCAATAGAGTCTTGATTAAGGTATTCACCACCTCGATCTAATCAAAGTTTCTTTATCTTCTTACCAAGTTGATTCTCAACTTCATTCTTGAACTATTTGAATTTCTAAAATGATTCTAAATTATACCTCATCAAGTAGATATAACTATAAATACTTAATTCATTGGTAAAAGTAATAAATTATTACAATCCACCTTGATCTTCTGCTTGAAAATTTCTAAACACATCAGTGTTTACAAATTTAAAAATATATATGGACCTTTCACCTTGTCCACTAAATGGTGGTTTAGTCATATTTCCTTGTAAATAATTGGGAAATATTTCAAGTGATTTTATCTTAAAATATCAAAAATAACCATCTTGAAAAATCTTTTTCAAATGCTTCTTTTTTACATGACCAAGATAGTGATGTCATAACTGTGTGTTAAATGAGTCATGTGTATCTATTTCATTATCAATTACCAATATTTTTTTAATTTAATTAATAAAGACCATTATTTAACTATATCATTCCATAACATATTTTATATTTATAAAAATAGAAATTCTTATTTGAAAAGATGAAAATAAATCCATCCATGTCTTAATAATAAATGTAAATGATGTTCTTGGTAACACTAAGAACATAATAAAAAATCTTTGAAAGAAATATTAATCTCATTGAAAATGTGATATGGTAGTCTCCAATGGCTATAGTATCCAGCCTCACTCCATTTTCATCCCATAGATCCACCTCATCTTTGGATACCTTCCCAAATCTACTTGGTTCCTATATTTGGATACAAATGTGAGCACCATAGGAAATATCTAATAACCAACTTATAGATATGGAAATATTACACTCAATAATGAACATACCTAAATTTTATACTTATTTAGATGGGTGAAATTCCTCTTCCAGTGGCCCTTATTTCTACATGAAAAACATACCACATCCAGTTCCTTTCCTTTCCTCTAAATATTCTTCTTCTTAGAAGAATGGTTCTTTAGATCTTTAGACTTTTAATAATTCCCCAACCCCTTTTCCTTATTCCTCATCTTCTTATTAACCATAGGTATCATTGGTTTTACATGCCTAATGTCTTTATAATCTTAGAAAATAATATTAAGAAGTTTCTAAAGTGTCTTCTCGCTATTGCCGGTATTATAATTCACAATAAAAGTGGAGAATATTTTTGTCACTAAGTATAGAATGATATCTATGAACAACTCATTATGGGTCTTAAACCCCCTGATATCTGGGTACTCAATATAGATAATCATCTTGACTACATGTGGCCCAGTTGAAACCTACTCTCCAAGATTACATGTGAATAGTATATTGGAGGTCTCATATCGCTATGATCCTGCCTTCTCTTTATAGAGATCCCAAAGGTGAGAAATGATACTATATATATATATCCATATCCTCATATTAATTAGAATCTCATTTGACATGGAGGATGGCATGAAACATTGTAAGTCCATGGAATCATCCACATGCCCCAAATAGAGAGATACTTCTTCCTCACTTGCCTCTTTGGAAAGAAACTCAGTAAGTGGGGTTTCCAACACATATAATTTCCATTCATGGCATAGAATAATGTTCAAGTGCCATACAATACCTAGAAATTTGTGCTGGTGAGAAGGTTATCCTTCTCTAGTATAGATCATAGTGATATTTTTAAAGTCATTTGATTTTCCATTTCTACAAATTAAGAGAATATAATTAGTACGTGTTTGATTACAAAAAATATATTAATAAATTTGAATTTAATTAAATTATATTTATCTCCCACTATTTTTTTGAAACCTAATATCCCTCATAATTAGTTTCAAAATATATTTTTTCTTATATATTCTAGTGGAAAGGATCCATATTCCCCTTATCATAACCCAAACTTGGGCATGAAAAGTTATTTTAAAGTTTTTAGGTAGGCATAACTTTCCAACTACATTAAATCATGGTTCCTTGATACATTAAGAGGAATCTACAATAATAAAATCTTGAGTAAATATTTCCTTAAACCTTTCCTCTTAGTTACACCAAGTCCTGCTTGGGAAGTAAAACCTTGATGTTAACCAAGTTAATTCAACCCAAAACTGTAATCTAGAACTTACACTAAAATTTAAAGCACCCTAACATGGGTTGGTCGTGAAATTTTAACTATGAGGTTGATTCTAACTTAAATAGTTTAAGGCTATATCAACTTAATATTTTATTTGAGGTATTTTTATCTTTATGCATAAATCCTGTTTTATCTTATCACATGGCTTGTTAATATTAAGTGGATTTTTCTTAAGTGGTTAACAATGTTTGATAAAACATTCACACATAATTCAGTTATATTTTATTTCATCTTCCATGATTTTTAATTCATTTATTAGGTGATCACACAATATTCACAAACATAAATAACTAACCATGTAACTAATAGAAATAAAATATAAGTGGATGATCATGAGATTCTTTAATGGTTATTTTATCTTAAAGATGAAAAAATATCCATCAAACCTAGGGGAAAACATACCTTGAACCATAGATTGGATCACATTGTAGTGTTCAACCTCGGATTCTATGTATCACCTCAATTGGTGCCCCATATCCTTGATTTGGACCGACTCCTCTCAACTGGGATCTCCATCATTACATACGCATTCACTCACCTGCAGGTGATGGGATCCAATTGATAAGATAAAGGGGGTTAATATAAAAGAAATTGTGAGCATGTAGGACTTCACATAATAAATAGGAGGGGATGACACTAATACCATCAATTTTAATT
The DNA here is from genome assembly GCA_963277665.1 of Viscum album. Taxonomy (NCBI): domain Eukaryota; kingdom Viridiplantae; phylum Streptophyta; class Magnoliopsida; order Santalales; family Viscaceae; genus Viscum; species Viscum album. The sequence continues at coordinate 161,844,144 of OY728165.1, read as the reverse complement.
TAACTATAATAAATTAAAAGAAATTAATCACATACACTAGGCTAATCTAATCTCATGATAATCCATAAAACATGCAATGAGCATACATTTTCAATCTAGTAATCAATTACATTGATTCGTTCATTAATTAAGTTAATGTGCCATAAATTAATCCAATTAATTCAATTTATCTTAATTCCATCCAAACATATGTAATTCACCATTATCTATAATTTTAAACAAAATTAATTTCACTTAAAATTAATGAAGTACACAAGTGTACTTGGAGGCAAATGGTGTGTTTTTCCAAAATTCTTAATATGGAAATTGATTTAATATATAATTATAAATCCTAATCCATGGTGTGTATTATCAAATTACTGACACATGAAACACATTTGAATAGGTTTAACTATATATTTAATTCTTCTCTTCATGAAAAATTGAGAATAATGTCTACAACAGACTATACAACATGTATTATTTTATACAGTGTATTATATTCTTCCCATGTATGCAGCACACACCTTGGGGATTGGGCATTTTGGATACTACATATGAGTTTGAGGTACATGGTATATGGTTTGTCTTACATGGCATGTGACCTCATATTTTCATGGAATTTCAGTCCATGTTTCATGTATCCAATACATGACACATTGGGTAACCCATTGTTCTTAGCTATGAAAAACTAGGTACTGCACATTGTGTACAGTGGTTAAATGATGTGTAGGTCTTCTTTCTATGTTTTGATCTGTCTGGATTTGTATATTGATATTCTTTTTTTGGATCTATCCAACTTTATCATGAGATAAGGATGTGAAAACACAAGTACACAGTGTGTATTTATGAAGTACGGGTCATGTACTCTAGTTTTTTACATGAAGAGCATTTTTTACATCCATATGGTATTCTTTGAATGTTATTCATTTTTCAATCTTAACCGTTTACTGGTTATGTTAGTAAGAATGAATAAGGAAAGAGGTGATGATGTCAGATATTAAAACAAATCTATATGAGTAAATGAAAATGAAAACTCATTCAAATAATTAATAAATAAAAAATAATTATAAATTAAACATGTGACCCACTCTAATACCGCTTGCAGGTTCTGGGCATAGAAGAAGCACGTAGAAATCATAAAAACTCATATTTTAGTCTTAATTTATGTGTAATTGTTACTTCAGATGATCAAAACATCATGTATAATTAAAATCATAGATTACTTTATGAGAGAAAAACATGGAACTAGAAGAGGAGGATCTTTACATGTAGTTTATAATTAATTTATGAGTAGATATGGAATTACCTCAACTTGTAATTATCTCTTCATTGATAATTATGTCAAGTATGCATCATCATACCGTCATTGTGATATATGATCCAAGTGAGAAACCCCTCTATCAATGATTCACATGTGAACCACAATCTCTGAACATCGTCATAGAATCATCAGGTGCTAGCATGATCGATCCGGATTGCTTTTGTTGTCGGTGGTTGGTTGCAATAGTATTCTTCTCGGATGAGGAAGAACTCTTGATGTTACCTCAAAGTCTTGAGTGAGGAGTAAGAGAGAGAATATTCTAGATATATAGATCCCTCTATAGGTCTTTATAAACACTATCTATATCTGTTTTTTACACCAAAAGTGAATATGGAAAGTGATATAATTATAAATTTATTATGGTAGGTTTAGGGTTGGAAAATCGCACACAAGCCGCTTTCCAACCTAATAATTTTTAGTTAACCCCATGTACAATAATATTATTATTATTAATTATTTTGAATATGAAATTTATTAATAATATAAATAAATATTATTTATTCCATTTCCAATCGGACCAATAAGCTTGATCCGCTTTCCCTAATTGATATTAATTGATCCTCAAATAATGACTATTTATTTAATAAATAAATATCACTACATTATTCTATGATAAATATAATAAATATTATATTTTCTAAACCCCATAAACAAATATTTATTATTATTATTTAACACACTTATTCTTTCGAATAACTTGTGATTAAATTATAGCGATCAACCAAACCGAATAAATATTATTTATTATAACTTGTTAAATTCAATACTTGAGTTTATCTGAGATTATGGATACACTTGGTGTGTCCCTCTAGGAATATTTCTCAGTAGAATTAGGCATAACTACCTAAAGTCCAAGGTTAGCATCTAGAATCACACTAAGGCTCCCATAGAGAAATATTTTACTATCAAAATGACATCTAACCTCTTACGAATACTTATCTTCTAATATAACCCATTTATTGTGAAATCTCAAATCAAGTAGGTTGCATGCTGGTGCCATTAACTCATATTCTTGATGTCTCTTTCTTTAACTTTCCATAAATAAACCGGTCCACTGAACACCATGGACATGGATTTATTCAGGTATTTTTATTCTCATATAAGGGCCTGAGATGTCAACTTCTATCAAAGGAAATATGGGATAAATGCTTTCTCACATTTTTCATTAATACAATATCACTCATGACACTCCCAACGTATCCTACCTCACCGCAAGAATATGTTATTGTGGTTCTTGTCAACACATCAAATTGTGTGAGTCATGATATCTATTAATGATAATATTAAATTCTAAGGATCAATACACACATTTATTGATAGGAACATCCAATGAGACTTGGAAATGTGGATTTTCTATTAACGAGTCTATTCTCATAACCTCCTATCTTTGAGATTATTAAGGTAGAACACCATGAGAAGTTGTCTCAATGTATTATGAGCCTTCTACCATTAAAAACTTGTGTTGTCTGTGTCCCATAAAACAATATCATTTGTCCATAGAAAAAATTTCAAGAATACTTTCATGGAACATCTAGGTTATCATTATAGCAAGGAACTACTATGACCTTTCAATGTGACATGTATTCTAAGGAAATTATCACATACAAATGTCATGAAGAGGAGAAATAATGATGTGATAAGAAAACTTCATTAATACTAAAAAAATTAATCAAGTATTATAAAAGTCTGTTCTAGGGAACCAACTCCAAAAAAATATTGATACTAATTGTTTAATTTATATATTAAACATATACAAATAATAATAGAAGAGAGCCAAACATAAATAGTCAATATGTTTGGAATTTAACTAATGTAAATTTAGTTGTTCCTTTTTTGAATTGTACTCCATTTATTATTCATTGAATATCCACATTACTGATGTGTGGTTAACTACTTTAAATGCAGGAAACAGAGGTGGGAAGTAGGGAAGGAGATGATGGGAAGTAGTATGACTGAGTAATGGAGGACGAGATGCATCTCTGTAGAGTAAGTGGGACTCATGTGTGTGTTAAAATTTTGTGAAACATGACATTTTGAACACTATGATGTAATTGAATGTTGTATTATATTTAATGTATTGTGTGTTTATGTATGGAAGATATTCTTTTTGTTATATTATATTGATTGACTGGTTTTTTTATATATTTATTCTTTATTGGTTTTTAGTGGATCAAGAATCCATCAAATCTTTCTTTTTTAAAACTACATTACCAGTGGTGGTTTTAAACACCATGAATAAAATAGTAGTGGTTAAAGACACCGTGAATAAAATAGAGGTAGTTTTAACCACCACTAAATATGGTAAATTTCCATGTTTGGAAGAGATTTTAACCACCGCTATATTTTGTACACTGGAAAACCGCTGATATATTTAAATTCAATCATCACACAACCAAATCATCACAAAAAAATTGCCATTAAATATTCAACGACACACCATTTCATGATGGTTTTAAAAATTTGCCTCTAAACATGAAAAAAAACTGTCGTTATACGATGTTTTTCCTGTAGTGTGATATGTGTGAACTATATCCTACAATTTAGTTAGAAAACTGAATCATAAATGTCAATGTTTGAATCATCATCCACTTAAGTATGCATTTATCTTTTACATTTATATGATGAAACATTCAAGAAAATTCACTTAATCCTGAGGGTTATAAGTGTTGTAATTGTAACATTAATCAAATGTTTCATATAACATTTAAAAAAATGTTGTTAAGGCTTGGGGATCATCCCCAAGGCCTGTATAAAGAAGGTCAATCCATGAGAATTGTGTTCTATCCGAATATCCATGGCTCCTGTCAATCACTACAGAAAAAAACGTTATTTGTGATGGGACCATTCTCTTGTCGAAAATAGTTAATTATTTGCAACGGGATTAGATATCTCGTCACAAATGGTTTGGCGCGCATTGCACGCCAAACCGAAGGAAGGTTATTTGCGATGGGATTGGGTAACTCATCGCAAATACCCTTGATGGGGTTTAGTATTTTCGATGGGACTCGTCGCAAATACCTTTTTTTACCGCTGCCAGCTATTTGCAGTGGGTCCCGTCGTGAATAATATTATTTGCGACGGGGTATATCTCCCGTCGCAAATGTTGTGTTGACGGGTAGGTATTTGTGATGGGTCTCATCAAAAATACCTTTTTAACCACCACCCATAATTAATAGTGGGATGAGTATTTACGATGGGCCCCACCGCAAATAATCCTATCACAAATAATCTAACCTATATATACCCCCATCCGTTTTTTTTCATTTCACACCTTTCTCAATTCCTCTCTCTCTCTCTAAACACTCATATTTCACTCTAATTTTTTTTCAAAGTTTAATATTTCATATCTGAGCAATTTAGAATCCTTTTAGCATAAAAAAGATTTTGTTTTAAGGTATTTGTCTATCGCTCTTATATTTTACTTAATTTATTTAATTTTATGTCCGTTATAATTATTGTTAATTAGTGAAAATTAAATTAAATTAGAATTAGATAGTTTTATTTTGCATTATTTATTTTTACAAATATGCTGCTTCATTAGTAATAAATACTAATAAATTTTAATAATTAGCGCTAATTAGTAATAATTAGCGCTAATTAGTAATAATTAGTGCTAATTAGTAATAATTAGCAGTAATTAGTAATAAACAATCATAAATAGAAATAATTAGTAATAAAAAGGAATAATTAAAAATAAATAGTAATAATTAGTAATAAATAGGAATAATTAAGAATAATTAGCAATAATTAGTAATAAATAGGAATAAATTGAAATAAATATGAATAATTAGGAATAATTAACAATAATTTGTTATAAATAAGAATATGTAGGAATAATTAATAATAATTATTAATAATTAGGAATAAATAGAAATAACTAGGAATAAATAATAATAATTAGTAATAATTAGGAATAAATATGAATAAATAGTAATAAGTAGTAATAAATAGGAATAATTAGTAATAATTAGGAATAATTTGTAATAAATAAGAATAATTTGTAATAAATAGTAATAATTAAGAATAATTAGTAATAAATAAGAATAAATTGTAATAAATAGGTATAATTAGTAATAATTAGTAATAATTCGTAATAAATAATAATAATTAGTAATAAATAGGAATAAATAGTAATAATTTGTAATAATTAGTAATAATTAGTAATATTTTGTAATAATTTATAATAATTTGTAATAATTAATAATAATTTAGAATAATTAATAATAATTTAGAATAATTAATAATAATTAGGAATAATTATTAATAATTAGTAATAATTAGTGATAATTAGTAATAATTATAATAAATAGTAATAAATAGTAGTAAATGCTAATAAATAGAAATAATTTGTAATAAATAGGAATAATTTCTAATAAATAGGAATAATTTGTAATAAATAGTAATAAATAGTAATAAATAGGAATAAATAGAAATAAATAGTAATAAATAGGAATGATTTCTAATAAATAGGAACAATTTGTAATAAATAAGAATAAATAGTAATAAATAGAAATATAGAGAAATAAATAGGAATAAATAAGAATAAATGGGAATAAATGGGAATAATTAGGAATAATTAGGAATAAATAGTAATAATTAGCAATAAATTGTAATAATTAGGAATAATTAGGAATAATTAATAATAATTTGTAATAAATAGGAATAATTAGGAATAATTAATAATATTTAATAATATTTTGTAATAAATAGGAATAATTTGGAATAATTTGGAATAATTAGTAATAATTAATAATAATTAGTAATAATTAGTAATAAGTAGTAATAATTAGTCATAATCAGAAGTAATTAGTCCTAAATAGTCATAAATGGTAATAATTAGTCAAAAATAGTAATAAATAGTAATAAATAACGGTAATTAGAAAATGTATCAAAAATGCATTAAACCATTAGAAAAAAGGTGAATTCTTACTACTTATTTATTTAATTTTGTCATCATTTTATCTGTTATTTGTAAGAAAATTTCCTTATCATTTTTATATAATACTTAATTACTTTTTCCCACAAATATTTTGGGAAGTCATGTTTTATTTTTCAACTATCTATAATAAGCCACAAAATAGATAAAATGATTCTTTCTGCCAATATAACCTTGTTTTCCATATTTATTGTCTTCTTTATTGAACTTCCAACACTACATATAGATTTGATGTTGTTAATTAAAAAAATTTCTCATTTTTTAAGGATAGGAGAGTAAAGGAAGCTCATGTGCACATTTTGGTGACTTCTCATGATATAATAGGAACATGAGCTTATTCTGCTCTTCTAACTTTCAATAATGGGAAAAAATGGAAAAGAAAATTGAGTGAATATATAGTGTTGTAAGTTTGATAGAATGAAAATGGAAACATGGTCACATTGGAAGTTAGGACTATTTTGAGACTTTGGGATGTGTAAGAATCAATTGCACTTCAATCTGACACACGTTGTGACCTATATATACTAGGGCAGGCAGAATGTGACATGTTGATGACAACAGCAGCAGTATGAGGAGGAGGAGATGTGTCTATTACTAGAGCAGTAACACCAGCAGACGATGAAATACATGCGACGTTTGACTCATGGTTTAGTATGTTTTTTATATTATTGCGAATATTTTGTTTTTTATTATTTTATTATTTATTTAATTTTTTAATATTTTATTACTTTATTATTTATTTTTATTATTTATTTATTATTTTATTATTTTATTAAAATTAATATTTTATATTATTCTATTATTATTATTATATTTTTATGAATATTGAGGTTTTTATTATTTTATAATTTATTATTATTATTATTATTAATTTTATTATTATTATTATTATATTAATATTATTTTATTGTTATTATTTTATTTATTTTATTTTATTAATATTTTTTATTAGTATTTTTTTATTAAGTTTTTATGACGAAAATATTTTCCCGTCGTAAAAACCTATTTACAATAGGCCCATCAAAAATACTATTTGTGATGGTCCCATCACAACAGGGTTTTTTAAAAAACTTGGTGAAACTCTTTGCGGTGGGACAATTCCTCGTCACAAAAAAACTATTTGTGACGCCATTTTCTGCAACGGGGCATTTGCGACAGGGCCCCATCTCAAATTCCCCTTCACAAATAACTCATTTTCTAGTAGTGAATTCTCCTTAAAGATATCTTATATTTCTTAATTTTTCACCTAAGTGGTACTAGCATACCATGGTCATAAAGATAATCCTACCCAAAAATTGAGTGATTCATCAGCCTGTGGATACAATCTAGAGGAAAGTGTATTTTGGTTGATTCTTAAGGATATTTATCGATATCGTGATTGAAAGTAAGAGAATTATCCAACAACAATTTAAGGTACACGTGTTCTTCATTTTAGTTTATACATGGTTTTAGTTTTAATGCATAGTGATCTTGATTTAGATTTTATTTAAGTCTTCCACTACTTCAATAAGTGTTATTTAACTCTAAGAAACTTTGTAATTATTATAAGAAAAATTATGCAAAAATACATGGGATAGTTTAGGAGAGTGGAGGAAATACTTGCATAAATAAAAATAATTAAAAAAGAAAAAAAATAAAAGTGAAGAAAATTTGATAAAGAAAATAGGGGTTTCTACTTGGATTTTTTTCATTCCTTATATGTGTTTCAGTTTTAGTTTAAGGAATTGTAAAATCTAAATAATTCATATTGTGTATATTTTTAATTTAAAATAAATGATGAGGTTTTCAGTAGTCTGGAGAGTTCATTATACAATATCTTTATATGATGTTCTTATAATGATGTTTTAGTTGTTGTTGTATTATATTAATTATACAATTTTCCTCAAGTTAGTAATTTTTTTATGTGTTTCATTGTGGTTTATTATGTGTATTAGTTCCTTAGGAGTTGTGTCATGTCATGTGAGATAAAGCTAGGTTGATGTTCAATTTAGTGAGAGATAAAGTCTTAACACTGAAACATATCCAATTTAGAAAGAGTCCTAATTATGAAAATAAATAAATTATAATCCAATGAGAGGTATTGTCATGATACTTTAGTGTTTTACATGATTTTTATGATGTTGTGAGGGGATAAAATCTTCAATAGATGATGTGTAAAATTAAGTTGGGCTCAACAATCATCATATGGTAGACGACACCCTTATCCTTGGACATTGTTCTCATATTAAGCATGTCATCAACCACACTATCTTATTTTGGGACTTTAAGTTATAGTTATAACATTTGGCTAGTTGTTTTGATCCCTTATAATCTATCTCCCTATATGTGTAAATAATATACTTCATTCATCATATCAATGACTATTTCTATGAATAAAATGTCTATAAATGACATTGATGTCTACCTTTAGCCTCTTATTTAATAATTATTGGAGTTATGGAATGATGGTGTAGAAACATATTATGTACCTACCATGTAAATGTTCAAAATGCATGTTGACCTTATGTGGACTATTAGTGACTTTCTCTTGGTCTAGGAGATTTTTCCAGTTGGAACATACACAAAGGTTTGGATTGTACAGTTTGTAACTTTGATTTTGAGTCTCAATGTTTTCCTTTTAGAAAAAAGTGGTGTTTCATGTTTCATCGTCGCTTCCTTGATACATCTCATAGATTTTGGTTTAATGTAAAGACTTTGAACCCAGTATCCCATATTTGATGCCTTAATTTATTACATTGGTACTGTGAACAAGAGATCGCATCCCAAAGGACTGAATATTTTAATATATTTTAAAAAATAGATACATACATAAGTTTTAAATTACAAGTTTAAAGGTAAAAATATATAGAAACTCCATTGGAAACATCCATAAATTCCTAGATTATCCCTACAAGTCATTCATAATAAACATCTTTGCAACTAGGGGAAAAATAACACATAAGAAAGGGGTGATCTCAGATGATCGGTAAGGGTAATATATATATATAGATAAAGTTTTCATAAACAATAAGGCATGGTGAATAAATAAAAACACATGCCTTTAAATCATAATCTTGAGTATAATATTCCAGGAGTGAAAACTAATTAAATAATTCCATAAATAATTACATGTGAAAGAAACTTAATCATGGATATTCTATTGGTATAATAATCACATGAATTATAAATTACTAATATCATAATGAGTGAATTCATAATATTGGAAATATGAAACATACTTTCAAGTACTCAGCCAATACATATGAAAATAAATGTTTAAGGTCTCATCCAAATCTATATCTTAAAATAAATGGGAAAGGCCTCAGCCAAGTCCATATCTTTTTTGTCTCATGAGACCTACTGATGTATCTAAGGGTTATATAAGTCCTATTTTATCACTTAATAAGTAAAATTCATTCCTCATATGAATGGGGTGAAACATAAACAGCATATACATATGAAATATAAATAACTTTCCCCAATCAGTAAATATAATCACTAACCATTATGAGTAGTATGGTGAATGGTATCAAGATAGCTCATCCATAGTAAAACTGATCATAAAAAATTTAATAAAATATGTTATATGATAATCATAAGAGATAAATATCAATAAATCATAAGATTAAATAGATGTGTTGATATAAATGATAATACTCTAATAAAATCATCGAGTAATTCTTGAGAGAAAACCCCTTTTTACTTTACAAAGAAGAGTTCTTTTAGAAAAAATCATTTATATTTGTCATAATTGTTTTTATAAAACAATAAATGAATAAATATAGTTTTTCAGGAAATAATTAGTTATTATAGAAAAATAATTTTGTCTTAAAAATAGATTATGTATGGTACTTGAAAGTGGGTAAGAAATCATGAAGTTCCCTTTAATCGGGTCTGCTTATCGGGAAGAATTGAGAAGAGAACCTTATAAAACATGTATTTACACATAAAATAAAGATTAAATGATCTGAATATATGAATTTGGAACATATACATAGAATTTAAAAGAATTATATAAAAATAATTAAAAATTAAATTGGGGTAAATAGAGAGAAAGCCTAACCCAAATGAAAAAATGGATGTGTAGGGAGAATCCCTTACCTTATGTCCGAAAATGTTATGTACTTGTGCTTAATGTCATGGATCATGAAATTAGATTCATTAATAATTTAATTTATAACCTATTAAACATTTATTTTATTTATTATAAATTTATTAAGTTCATTTATGGTCTTTTTGATGAGTTATAAGATTAAATTTCATCGTTCGGGAGTGTTCGTTTCCTTGGTTTTCATGATCGGTTTACTTTTATACGCATATAGAAGATCATGTAAAATGAAAATAGTTGTACAGAATTGAAATTATATGTTATTAATGATATTACAGAATATTAAATGGTCATATAAGTCATTTGGTTATTTTGGGTGAGGATGAATCATTAGATAAGACGTTAGTGATAATTATTTATATTATTTTGTCAGTTTTGCGATAATCACAAACTAGTTTTGTTTCATTAATTAATATTATGTATATATACTAGTTCTAGAAAATTATCTAAGATTTAATACATATATTATAATTTTTTTAACCATAAAAATAGTTTTATGACTAGCCTTTAAAGAAGAATTAAAAAACGAAAACACATCGCCAACGAAGGCGGTAAATTGGCACCTCACAGACGATGTTTTCATCTTTTAAATAAAAGGAAAAGAATAAGAGACTTGATGGTGGATTTTTTTATTGACATAATAAAATTAAAATATATAAAATATACTATATTTATCATGTAACTTTGTATAGGGTAGGTTAGGTAAGGATGAGAAAATTAAAAATTAAAAATAAAATAAAATAAAAGATAGGGGATTTTTACCTCTTTAATTATCTTCCTTTAGAACCTCCTTTAGGGGATTGGTTTAGGTATTTTATTGAGACTAGAGTCTCATGTAAATGGGGGAAGGTATTGGGAAGAATATTGGGTAGAAATTGGACAAGTTTCAAAGCTTGTAAGGTGTGAGGAGAAGAGGTGGTGAGGGGTGATATTTATAGGGGAGGAGAGGAGTGTTTTCTTATTATTTTATTTATTAGTTTATTATTTTGGCTCAAGATTATGAATAGTTTGAGAATTATTACTAAATATATTAAAATTAATAATGATATTTGATATTATAGTCTCACATAATCCATACATCATCTATGACTCAATAATTCATGTATTTGTTAAATACCGTAAATTACCGTATTTCACTATTCACCAAAATTTCAAGTATTTTATAAAAATGCCTAAAATTCACCCTACCCATTTTTAGACATGTAGAATTTAAAAATGAACTCCATTTTATGAAAATAATTTTATAAATATGAAAATTTTAATTTTTAAATAAATCATTATTTACTCAAAAAATAACGATTTTAATATTGTAACTGTTTTTATGACACTTTGAAAAATTAATTAAGATATCATAAAATTATCTTATAATCATAAAACAAAAAAATATTAATTTATTAATCTATTTTATGAAAATAAATTTTCTTTTAAATCATTATATTGATTATAAAATTGTAAATAAACATTTATGTTTCAAAAAAAATACCAACACTTAATTTATCATTTTTAAATCATTTATTTACTTATTCCACGATATAAATATACCATATTTTTATTTATAAGTTAACCATGTTTTATTTATAATTTTATAGGTGAAGTTACTTGTCTATTGGTCATATTACCATTCCTAATGGTAACATTACTATTCCAATGGTCATATTTAGTAGTATATTACGATTTTAAATTTAGTGTTGCGTGAAGCATAAACTATATAAGATATTAAATTTTAAAAGAGGTATACCATAAAATATTGGATTGTTACATTATCCCATCCTTCAAAAAATTTCATCCACAAAATTTCGAGAATGTCACCTCATAAAAAGATTCATGTGGTTCTTCGCCATAAATTCCTCTGGTTCCCACGTCACCTATTCAATATTATAATTTTTCCAAAGTACATTTACCAGCTGAGTCATCCAATTACTCAACATCTGCTCTCTAGTGTCCAAAAAACAGGATATACTCTTCACAATAAGATAAATTAGGGTCCAATTCTATTCCTTCAAAAGTGATAAAATGTGTTCGGTCTGGAATGTAATTCCTTAACAAAGAGATGTGGATCATATTGTGTACTTTAGAAAGGATATTTGGCATCACATTATGATAATCCATAGCTCCAATTATCTTTAGGATTTTAAATGTTCCAATATACCTAGGGCTTGGTTTCCCTTTCTTTCCAAATCTTATAACACCCTTCCCTGGAGATGCCTTCAAGAAGACATGATCTCCCACCAGAAACTCCAAATATTTCCTCCAATTATTAAAATAGCTCTTTTTACTACTTTGTGCTGATTTGATATGTGTTTGAATAGTCTTTACCTTTATCATTGTTACCTCTACAAGTTATGGGCCTACAGTCTCCCTTTCACCAAATTTATCCCTACAAGTTGGTGTATGGCATCTCTGTCCATACAATGCTTCATATGGTTCTATTTGAATACTTTAATGGAAACTATTATTGTAGGAAAACTTTACCAAAGCTAAATATTGATCCCACATACCTTGAAATTCAAGTGAGCATTATCTCAACATGTATTATAATGTTTTAATAGTCCTTTAAGACTATCCACCGGTTAGAGGGTTATAAGAAGTTCTCAAATAAAGCCCAGTATCCAAATATTTCTAAGTACTTTTCCAAAATTTCAATGTAAATCATGGATTATATTCAGACATAATTAAAATCAATTCACCAAGAAGTCTTACAAATTCATTAATATAGAGTCGTGTAAGGTGCTCCAAAGGCAAATCCTCCCTTGTAGTGAGGAAATGTTCATATTTGGTAAGTCAATCAGCAATTACCCATATTGAATCATTATTTCTTAGAGTTTTTGGTAATACAGTGAGAAAATCCATTGTAATGTCATACCATATCTATGTAGTAATAAGAATAGGTTGCATGACTCCTCTAGGGTGTTGTCTTTTATTCTTTACCTATTTACAAACTAAACATCTTAATACATAATTAGCAATTTATCACTTCATATTATTCCACCAGAAATATTCCTTCAAATATTTATACATATTAGTGCTACTAGGGTGTATAAAGAAATTTGAGCTATGAGAATCATCCTATAACTCCATTTTTAGCTCAGGTATAGAGGGAACACAAAGCCTCTTCCCAAATTTCAGAATTCCATCCTCATACATAAAGTCTTTCGATTCCCCATAATTCACTGCTTTAATTTTCTTTTGAAAATTATCATCTTCAGACTGAGAACTTTTAGTCATTTCCAATAAATAAGGTTTTGAAACCAATTGAAAAAGTAGAGATGTTTTACCTTTCATGATAATTCTCATATCCATCTTTACTCAATCCATGAATATCGGATCCCTTTCAATCATCATTTTTTTAGAACCCTGTGATCCTTCCTTCTTAATGAATCTTCTACCTTATTTTCCTTCCCTATGTGATAGTGTATTGAATAATCATAATCCTTGAGCATCTCAAGCCATCGTATTTTCCTCATGTTGAGTTCTTTCCATGAGATTATATATTTCAAGCTCTTTTAATCTGTATATATCTCAGATATTTCATCATAGAGATACTGTCTACATATCTTCAAAGAAAATATTATAGCTGCTAACTCAATATCATGAGTTTAATAGTTCTATTCATGAGTTTTTAACTACCTTGATGCATGATAATAACTCTATCATTCCACATAAGGAAATAGCCAAGACCTTTCTTTGATGCATCACTATAAATCAAAAATCCACCATTTCTCGATGTTAGATTCAATATAAAATCATTCACTAATCTCATCTTTAATTCTTCAAAACATTATTCACATTATTTTTTCCATATGAACTTAACCTCTTTATGAGTAAGATTGGTTAACGGGTTATCTAATCGGGAAAAATTATGAATGAAAGGTCAATAGTAACCTGCTAAAAAATGAAACTACATACCTCAATTATGTTCATTGGTGTAGTACATTCCTATAATTCCTTTTTCTTCATAGGATCAACTGAGATTTTATTCTTAGAGATAATATGGCCAAGAAAAGAAACTATTAGAATCCATAATTCACACTTTCTAAACTTTCTATATAACACTAGTGGAAATGGAGTATTTCCCAACACTTGTATTCCAACAGTTTGAAAAAACCATTGGTATACTAGTTTTACAATGAATCTTTCTCAATAGTTTGAACAAATTATTGGTATACTATTTTTATAATCAACCTTTACCAACCATTTGAGTAAACTATTGGGAAAGCTTTCATTTTTATAATGTATACCAATGTTATTTTAAAAATATTAGTAAACACTATATTTCCCAACAGTTTTTTAAAATCATTGGGAAATTTTTTCCCCAAATACACAGTAGATCCAGTTCCCCCCGTCTGCATGATTGCAGCCCTAAACCAAAGCTCTATGGAAGCTCTCTCTTTACCCTAGGCTGCGAAACTCCTTCCACCTAATAGATCCATCTTCAATCATGAAATTTTTTAGTTCTACACTTCAAATTTGTAGGTGATACCTTAGTTTTAATGTTATGCATCTATTTTTTCTGTTTTCTGTTTTGATTTGGACTAAACCAGAGGTCTGTGCGGTCTGTGGCATGGTATACCCAATAAGTGCACTTTGATTTGTTTTCTATTTTTGTTCTACACTTCAAGTGTCATGATTGTGTGAATCGCCTTTATTTTAAGTCTTCATAGCCACTCCTTCTATGTAGAGTTAGTGAACCATGTGAACTAATGGAGGTGCTAGTGAGATGTATCCCCACTCAAATATAGTAAAGGGTTTTTTTAGTCATATTGTCTCGAGGTGGGTAATGGATATAAGGATGGTCTATGTGAAGGGATTGGGGGTGGTTGGGATAGTGTTGTAGGTAGTTTTCCATTTTCTTAGTGGGGTGATATGGTAGTTTCTATGGACTTTAGTTTAGTTGAAAATTTGATTTGGATTTTGTATTTATAGTTTTTCTTTTCAAGGAATAATGGGGAAGTGTAGTGATATTGGGGATGAATTGGCTGTTTTTTTTGTGATGGATTGGAATTTTGATGTTGGTTTCATTGGGTAAAGGTAATTTTCAAGGTATTATATGGGTATTTCCTCCCTTGAACACCACACCCACACCCCCTGGACACCCCCCACCCCCCTGGACAGCCCCTCCCCACCACCTCCCCCCCCTCACCCTGGACACCTCCCTCATTAGACAACCCCACCCCCACCCCCCTTCACACCCCCCACCCCCTAGACATCTCCCCACCCTAGACAACCCCCCTGGACACCCCCACCCCCTTGGACAGCCCCCCCCCCCACCCCCTGGACACCCCTCACCACCCCCCCCCCCCGACACCCCCACCCCCTAGACACCCATCACCCCCCATAGACAACCCACCCCCACCCCCCACCCCAGACACCCCCCCCCCCACACACACACACCCCTATACACCCCCCACCCCTTGGACAGCCCACCCCACCCCCCTAGACACCCCCACCCCCACCCCCACCCCCACCCCCTACACACCCCCACCCCCCTAAACACCCCCCACCACCCCCTGGATATCCCCCCATGCCCCCTAAACACCCCCACCCCCTTGGACACCCCCACCCCCTGGACACCACCCCAACCCCTGAACACCACCCCCACCCCCCCCCCCCGACACCCCCACCCCCCTAGACAGCACCCCCACCCCTAGACAGCACCCCCCCCCCGGACACCACCCCACCCCCTAGACACCCCCACCCTCCTAGACACCCCCACCCCCTTGGATATCCCCCCACCCCCTGGACACCCCCTCCCCTCCCCACCCCCCTTGGACACCCCCCCAACCCCCTGGACACCCCCCCCCCCACCCCCCTGGACACCCCCACCCCCTTGGACAGCCCCCCTCCCCTGAACACCACCCCACCTCCTGGATACCCCCCCCCCACACACACACACACCACTGAACACCCCCATCCCCTTAGACACCCCACTACCCCACCCCCTGGACACCCCCCCCCCCCCGTACACCACCCCACCCCTTGGACACCCCCCACTTCACCCCCCTGGATAGCCCCACCCCCTTGGACAACACCCCCACCCCACCCCCCTCCCCTGAACAGCCCCCACCCCCACCCCCTGAACACCCCCCACCCCTGTACATCCCCCACCCCCACCCCCTTGCCCCCCCCCCAAACACCCCCACACAATGAATACTTCAACTTTAGGTATTGGGTGTTATGAAATATCCTAACTTTTCAAAATATTTCCATTTTTTTGCATCAATAACTTATTTAAAAAACTATCTTTGGACATTCTTCATCTTTGATGAAAATAATTCACTTTATAATATCTTGAATAATGTTCTATTAGTTCCATGGTGTCCTATTGTCTATGATAAATGAAAAAATTACAAAACACATTTCACCTCAAATTTAGTCACATATAAATAAATTATTATATCTTTACATTGTTTTAATAATAAGTTATCAACCCAAGAATAGTTCACTACATCAAATAGAAACCCCTTCCTTTATGGATATCTAAAATGGGGATATATTATCCCATTTGGAAAATAAATTTTAATATCATCATTCGAAGTCTCTATGTACATGGAATCATGCTTCTTTTCCCTATGGAACATTCATTTTATGACATCAAAATCCTCTTAGTTCCATTTAATATTTCTTGGATCATGATCCACATATATAACCATAATGTTTCAATCCCTGAGGAACTTTTTACCATCATTTTCATATTATATTTCCCATTTATTCAAAATAGATATTATGAATATCACTCAAATAATCTACTAAAATATAAAATTTCTTCGATCTAAAATTTACTAATTCCTGAATAATTATCTTCCACAAGTGTACATGATCTTGTACACTCATGTATAGTTATTAAAAGATATTCAAAACCTTCCTTGAACATTTTTTTGCTCTCAAAACACTCTCCAGATCTCACGTGATCAAGTTATTACTTAGTTCATTTAATACTTGAGAATAATGGGATTCTTCTCCTTAAAAGTCTCATGGATTTGAAATCTCTCCTTCTCTTTGACACAAGATGTATAGGACTCTCAAAATTCTCCTATAGATTATATATGTTCTTTGAATATGCACAAATTTCATGGTATTATATTTATAATTGAATTCAATATCATGGATTTATATTAATTTATAGTATTTTTTATAAATATAGTATTTTGTTTTCTTTTATATTATGATTCTCATATAGAGTAGTGTGTCAGTTATGGTTTCATATAAAGTGAAAAATTCATGTTTACTTAAATATATTTTCAATTAATTTTAAATATCATTGAATTACTTTTGATGAAATTACTTATAACAAATTTTTTTACATAATGGATAAAAGTTGGATTTATGAAACTGATCGGATCTCAAGTGATTTTCAAAAAAATTTAGAGATCTTTTTAGATTTTTTATTTCACAATACTTCAAATAGTGGTCACATACACTACACATGTTACAATTTTGTTGTAAGACCTTGGTTGAGATGTGAAGAAGTCAACTACCACATAACCAAATATGGTTTTCAAGAAAACTACTATGTGTGGTATCATAATGGGGAGAAAATGAAATCTCAAAATACTGATGATCCAAATGAGAGGACTGGATTAGAGAATTTGTTATATGACCGGTTTCTATTTATTCTTCATCATGAAAAAGAACTGATTCCAATACAAGAAGACTCTAATATGAGCACACATGATGCATCTAATGAAAAGGATTATGTTGTCAGGGTGAAAAAAATTGAATGATGCTACCACAACTCCAGTATATCGACAATGAGGTAAAATGAAAAGGCTAGAATTTTTTATCTGATTATTTCATGGGAAAACTATGTATGGAATTTCTAATATTTCCATCTATAACATTCTTACCCTATTTAAGGAATTACTTTCAGATGATGTAGATATTCCCTCAAACAACTATATAGAATGGAAGTTAGTTGAGGAACTTGGATTTTTAAGAAACAAAATTCATGCTTTCCTAAAAGATTGTTGTTTATTCTGGGAGGAAACCGGTGAATGAAGTGATTATATAAAATGTGGCACATTATATTGGAAGCCAAAATCTTATGGAACACCATCTCGTGTGCCACAAAAAATAATTTAGCACTTACTATTGATCCTCAGTCTCTAGAATCTTTTTTTTTCGGATGAAACATCAATAAAATTTCAATGGAATGATACTGAGAGGAGGAATACTAATGATGAGTTGGTTCACCCTACAGATGGATTTTCATGGTAGATATTTGATGCTCTATATACTTATGTTATAGCTGACGTGCATAATGTGAGGCTTGGTCTTTCATGTGACATTTTTAATCTGTTTGGGCATATGCTTACTTCACACAGCACATGGATGGTTTTTATACACATTTATAACCTTCCCCCATGGTTTTGTATGAAAAACCCTTTTACTTTCATGGGTATACTCATATATGGCCCTTCTGATCCTATAAATGATATAGACGTATACATGAAACCTTTAATAAAAGAGTTGAAAAAATTTTAGGATGTGGGTGTGCGCACATACGACGCATGTTTGAAAGACATATTTCAAATGCGTGTTGCACTTATGTGGATGATCAATGATTTTCCTACTTATGAAATGATGTCATGATGGATCACGAAGATAAAACTATCATTTTCTATTTTTATGAAGAATACATGATCCAGAAGACTGAAACATCATTGTAGTTTCAATTTTATGGGACATCGACGATTCTTTCCGATGGACCATCCATATAGAAATAATCGTAGAAGATTTGACAATACCATAGAGACTGATGATCCACCTTAGTGTATGTCTGGAACTGATATGCATAATGAATTGAAAGATTTTATTTTTTTCATTCAGGAAGGTTAAAATTAAATCTATAAAGAGAAATAATGTTTCAACTGAAACCTGTTACAATTGGAAGAAGAAGAGTATCTTCTTTGATTTGCCTTATTGGTCAACCAATTTATTATGTCATTGCTTATAAGTAATGAAAAATGAAAAGAATATATGTGAAATGTTGATTTAGATTCTTCTAAATGTTAATGGAAAGACAAAAGATGGTTTATGGACTTGGTGTGACTTGGTGGATTGGGGCATCAGACCAAAATTGCATCCTGTGTGTATCAGTGAAAATAAATGGAAATTTACATGTGTTTCTTATGTGATGACACCTACAGAAAAAAATCAATTTTTGGAAGTACTAGAGACTATTAAAGTTCCTAATGTCTATTAAAGAAACATGTCTAAATGGGTCAATAGAAGGGTGTTAAAGCTAAAATCTTTGAAGACTCATGATTATCACATTCTTCTGCATGAGTTGATTCCAATAGCAATCCATCATATTTTTTCTAATAATGTAAGGGTGGATGTTATTAATTTGTGCCATTTTTTTAGATATCTTTGTTCTAAAATTTGTCTTGGTCTTTCTTGTAAAAATTGTTGGCAGATGCCCCATTAATTTTTTGTGATTTAGAGAAAATACTTCTTCTATCATTTTTCATATGCATGTTGCATCTAACTGTTCATATTCCAACTAAAATACTTCTCATAGGGCCTATTTATTTTTTTTGGATGTATCCAACTTAAATAAATATGTACACATTAAAGTATTATGTCTGAAATAGGAATAATCCTGAAGGTTATATCATGAATAGTTACTTGGCTCAAAAATGTATGGATTTCTTCTCTATGTATTTGTTTGATCTTACTACAAGAATGAACAGACCAATGAGAAATGAAGAAGAATAGTATGAGAAAATTGAACCTAGTTTTCCATCACTTCCTCAAATAGGAAGAATTCATGGATCAAATACATTAACAACATTAAGCCTTGAAGAGCGGGTGATGGCACATCACACAGATTTGTTCAACTATGATTTGTTTGATGACTACATCAGGTAAGTAAATTGAATATGTATATCTTAAATATCTGTTAAACTATTCCTATTTTTATCTAAAGGGAATATAAAGAAATGATAAATAGAAATCACCATTCATTATCTTTGATAAGGAGATATACTTTTCATAGAAAATAGTTTTTTACTTGGTTAAAATTGAAGGTAAAAATATTACTTTTTAAAATAATTATATAAATATTTAATTAAGTTTAATATTCATTTATATTTTAGGTATTGAGTCTATATGCTAAATCTATCTATAAGGAAATAAGATCTTTGGCTTTTTGTCCTAATACCATGGTTCGTGACTGTAAATCAATTGTTATCAATGGGTATAGATTTATTATCACTAAACGAGTAAAGAACATGAGAACACAACATGATGGTGTTATGGTTACTACCACAACAAACTATTATGTCACTTCATCAGATAGTATACTGTGATTTGAAAATTTAGGTTATTATCGAGTCATTGATAAAATAATAATATTAGATTATTACTCTCACAAATGAGTCACGATGATGAAATGTCAGTGGTTTGATTTGATGACAAGGCAGGTCACATTTATTGATGATTGTAGATTTTTAGTAATTTATATGACTCTCACTCTTGCTACCGATGAACCATATGTATTGGAATTAATGGAGAAACAAGTTTTTTATGTCAAAGACTATCTTCGTCTTGAATTTGGGATCATTATTGAAGTAATTCCAAGACATATTTTTTATGATAGTGATGATGGAATTAACATCATCCTTACTACCATTAGAACCAATCCATTTATTACTTTCGATGAATCCAATAGCTCAATTGTAAGAGTTTATTGTGAACCTGAAGTTGTTGAGGGAAATATATAGAATCGTCTATCCATGTTCTCAATTTTTTTTTTAGATCGACTTGGTTTTTTAAGGTTGGTACTATTCAAATTGATTTAATATTTATTAAAAATATGTTGTATCTGACTTGACCTTAATGTGAATTTTTCAATGTTTATTGGTTTTAATTTTATTTGAATATCATTTTCTAATTTGGAATTAAACTGTATTCAAACCTATGAAACCAAAATTTCTAAATTGGTGAACATTTCAATGCTTTATTGACCATGTATAAAATTAGTATAACTATAAGACTTCCCTTTAACATTTCACCATATAATGAACACGATGGTTTGTATTCTTCTGCAAAACATTTATAGAAACCTGCATCATCTACCTGGGCTAAAGAAATTAAATTTTTCCTTAATTTCAAAAATTCTTTTACCCCTTATGAATCTAGTAGATATCTTATCCTTGTTCATATGTTTATATCATCATTTTTAACTATCTTAAGGGTTTAATCATTCATAATATATACCTTGCTGAATTTTATAAAGGCATAATTCAGTATTCTCTCTCTCTTGGTTGTTGAGTGAAATAAAACCTCAGAATCAATGTTCCATGATTTTAATAGACTGTTTACACTTAGTAAATAACCATCCTACTCAAAATTAAATTTCTTCATTACATCTTGTATGATTTATTGAATTCATTATATAATTATTCAAGCTCACATAAAACAATAGATAGTTAAATTATCTATAAATCCCCTTATTCCCTCTCATATATTTTGTTTTTTGGGTTACACATTAGTTATCCTTTTCTAATTACTTCCATATTTGTTTTCAAATGTAGTAAATGCAACCAATTTAAGAGAGGCGACGAAAAAAGATAATGGACAACAATCGTCACATGTCTGAGATGGGCGTTCCACCACTAGTGCCTGTAGTGAGTATTTTATTTCAAATATATATATTTAAATAATATATAATGTCATGTGTTTAATTATGTTTTAAACATTTTTGAAGGATCCACCTCTTAGGTGAAAATTATTTGATGAGAAGCCTAGTAGTGGTCCCATTACTCAGGTTGGTGGTATGAGGGGGGTGGTACGAGAGCTAGGCGATCTAGTCAGCGTACCCGATTAGACCCTTCCCCTCCCACTAACATACCATCTATCCCACATTCTGATATCGGTGTGTCATTAGGGAACACAAGATATTTAGTCCTCTCATGTTTTCACTACCCTTTACATCTGAGTCTCCTCACCCATCTTTACCATATCTGATGATGATTCCCACTCCCCATCCAACATTTGGCTAGCCATCTGTTCCATATTATTTTACTTCTACTTTCTTCTCTAAAAGATTCTATATTACATATTATTCTACTCCTAATCCACCACATTTTGTCCCTGCAGAACATACACTAGGACCCACTCCACCTGTATAGGGTGTTCCTTCAGTTTCTGTGGATCTAGCGGCACCCATTGATCATACTATCACAGGTATATTTATAGAACCCTAACAAATTTTTATACCATTATTTATTTTCATTATAACATGTACTGATAAAATATTTGTTTTTTTTTTCATAACAGATACATCTACTGATAGGAGATGGGGGCGGGGGTGTTTGCGCATGCGTACGGTGTGGAACTGCTGCACACAGTTGATAGTGGACTACAATGAAGACAATCAAATGATTGAAAAAACAGGGCATCAATGTCAGAGTCTTTTGGTGATGATTTCCAAATACTTTGACATCATTCCCATCAAGCCACTTTCACGGAGACAATTTCTAAAAGAAGTCAAGGATAATGCTTGGGTATAGATATGGGTAAAAAAATTGTTGTATTTAATGAAATGTATTATTTTTTGTATTTATATGAATTAATATTTTGGTGTCAGATTCGGTTTAATTTTCCCGATGGTGAGGGTGCACGACTAGTATGTCTAAAGGATTTAGGTGAGATTTGGAGATCCTATAAGCATGAGTTTTATATTGGATGGCATGCTAGAGTTGGCACAGAGTTAGAGGTGGTACCTTTTGTGGATGATTGTACGATATAATAGTATTGGAAAATGATTACTCATTCGACAACTATCTAGTTTAAGGTATTAATCACATTTGAGGTATTTAAATGAAAATTTTCATGTTTTTAATTAATACTATCTTTTGTATTATTGAATTTTATTTAGAAATCATCCGAAAGAAATAAAAAAACATTGATGCTAAAAAATACCTCTACACATTGGGATGTACTATGATGTTAGATCATGATAGGAAGTAGGTATAATAGTTTATAATTTTTATTTACAACTTTCACTTTCTATTGTTTCCTTCATAATTTATTCAATTGATTAAGTTTTCATAGAATTTTAGTTATGAAATTAATTATTGGTAACCTATTTTTAGTTATATTTTCCTACATTCAATGTCATTTTAGAGGCAAACATTGAATATTGAAGGACGTGTGCCTCGAGCAAAACTGTTTTGCTCGAGTAGAAGGAAAAAAGATGGAAGTGTGGTTAATGAACCGAATTATTAGTATATTGTAAGTTTTACTTTGTTGATTTCAAATTTTAATATCTATTTTGTAACTTAATAATCTATTTATATTTGTAACATGCTACTTTAGAAGCCCTTGATTCCCAAGAATCTAACAATTTTGGGCCAAATGATCACTTACATCAGGTGTTGGGAGATGATAACCTTGGCAAAGTACACTGCCAACCTAGGAAGAGTATAGTCCCAACGAGGTATTGGCCCTCTTCAGGTACAAGTTATAGTGCCACTGAGTTCCAGCAGGTTAAGGTACAGGTAGAACATGCTGAAAAAAGGGCCATAGAGATGGTAGAACAGTCTGCTAAGGAAAACACTACATTTATAAAACTGATGGAAGTTTTACATCCAATACTTACACCAAATTCTAGTACATCTTGTGATGAATATATGTCTTCGATGAGTTCTACATATGGTGCACCAGGTGGAAGTTTTAGTGGTGGTTGATATGATGTCATTCCTGGCAATGACGATGGTAAGGAGAAGGTTGATCCGGAGTAGGATGGCGAGGATGAGGCTGAGGTAGAGGAGGAGGGTGAGGAGGAGTCCGAGGTGGAGGAGGAGGGTGAAGAGGAGGCCGAGGTGGAGTAAAAGGGTGAGGAGGAGGGAGTTGAGTAGGGTGGGATGATGATGGGGACAATGATGAGGATGGTGATGAGGCTGATGATGATAGTGATGATAGTGATGGTGGTGAGGAATACATTGATCTGTTACATTTTTTTATGGATATTACTGACATTTGATGTTTGATGATTTGTTGTGCCTAAATATATGTGTCATTAGGTAGGTCACATTATCTTTATTTATTTATATATAAATAATAAAACTTGACTTGATGATTTGATGTGACTAAATATATTTGACTGATTCACCCCTCCCTTGGATTCCCCCCACCCCCTAGATAGCCCCCCACCCCCTGGACACCCCCACCCCCTGGACACCCCCACCCCCCTAGACACCCCCACCCCCTTGGACATCCCCCCCGGACACTACCCCACCCACTATACACCCCCCCCCCACCCCCTTTGATACCCCCCCACCACCACCACCCCCCAGACACCCCCACCCCCTAGGACACCCCCCACCCCACCCCCACCCCCCCACCCCCACCCCCCTAGACACCCCCTGGACACCCCCACCCCCTTGGAAAACCCCCTGGATATCTCCCCCACCCCCTTGAACATCCCCCCACCCCCTGGACACCCCCCCCCCCCACCCCTGGACAGCCCCCCACCCCCCTGGACACCCCCCACCCCCTTGGACACCCCCCCCCCCCAACCCACCCCTCGGACACCCCCCCACCCCCCTAGAATATGAAATTTTTGAAGTCATTTATCCATTTTCATATCTAATTACATGTGAAATGTATTAGTCAATCTTCAATCACATTTATTTCATCTAAAATCACCCATGGATATGAATTCAATTCTGAATTCATATTATGTATGCCATATTCTGTATGCCATCTTAGTTATATTATGTATGCCATATTAGTTATATTCTATTTTGTATGCCATATTAGTCATTTATCCAAATTTTGTATTCCATATTCTGAATTCAATTTTGTATGCCATATTCTGTATGTGTTATACATAATTAAATTTTGTATGTATTGAATTCTGAATTGAATACACTATACATAATTCAGAATTTTGTATGTAATTTAGAATTCTGTATGTAATTCATAATTCATTTTGTATGTGTTATTCATTCATAATTCAGAATTCAGTACATAATTCATTCTGTATGTATTCAATTGAGAATTCAATTCTAAATTTTGTATTGCATAGGGTAATTGGGTTCTAAATTGAATTTTGAATTCAATGAAATTCTAAATTCTGTATTCAGTTTTGGATATACATGCTTTGTAGGTGCACAGGGGATTACAAAGGGGGAGGTAGGTCGGCCTGCTGCTGTAATTGTAGCAAGTCTATACCAACAGTTCTGAAACATTGGTATATGTGTGGAAAAGTGACTTTATACCAACGGTTTACATAAAACTATTGATAAAACTATATAACAATAGTTATTAAACTGTTGGTATAGAACTTGTAATCAGTCTTTACCAATGGTTTTATGTAAACCATTGGTAAATGTTTATTCCAACGGTTTGGGAACCGTTGGAATATGTCTGAAATTCCGTAATTTACAAAAATTAGCTGAAACTGTTGGTATAATGTGCAGTCCGGATCCATATACCAATGGTTATACTATAACTATTGGTATATGTCTATCCCGATGGATAACTAGTCGAAGGTTTGAACAGATGTTGGTATAGTTTATACCAATGGTTTTCAGGCCTTTACCAATGGTTTGAAACTGTTGATACAAGTCATGTTTCCAACAGTGTAACTATTTTCTTATTAGAGTTTCCTGAACAACCCGCAAGGGGTTATCATGGTCCTCATATCTTTTGGAATATATAAATATATCATCAATAAATACCACAACAAAATCATCAAGATATTCCTTGAAAACTTTATTCATTATATCCATAAAAACAAAGGGTGTATTAGTCAGTCTAAATGGAATTATTATAAACACGTAATGTCCATACTTGGTTTGAAATGTTGTCTTTGTAATATCTTCCTTCCTCATATGCAATTTATGATATCCAAATCTAAGTTCAATCTTCAAAAAATATTGATCTCTATGAAATTTATAAAATAAATCATCAATGTGGGGTAGAAGATACTTGTTTGTTATTATAATAGCATTGATTTCTCTATAGTCAATGCACAGCCTCATGGATCCATCTTTCTTCTTGATGAAGAGAACATGGGCTCCCCATTGAGAAACACTAGGGCGGATAAATATATTATCAATAAATTACTCTATTTTATTCTTCATCTCCACTAATTCCACAGTGTCCATTCTATGAGGATTCTTCGATATTGGCCTTGAATCAGTGATTAAATCATTATAGAACTCAAATTCCCACTCTATAGGGTGTTTGGTTAAATCATATGGAAATACATCACTGTATTCATGTACAATAGATATATCTTCGATTTGAATATTTATTTCCTCATCCATAAATGATATTTTCTCTTCTTCCCCTAGACTTTCATTTAGAATAGCTACTGGAGGTGGTCCAGATATGGCTCAGATGATAAAGTCTCCCCTCTAAAGATGAGAAAATCCATACCTTTCTCAGGAATCATAATTTCCTTCTCTTTTCAATAAATTTTTTCATTATATTTTGAAATCCAATCCATACTACGGATTATATCAAAATAAACCATAGGTATGATGATAAAATTAGTAATTAGAGCACGTGTATATGTCATAATAGGAACCGCTCAACACATCTTTTTTTCAATATGGTTTCTATAATGAGTATTTAGTAATAACTCCCTTGTTAAGGTGAATTGGAAATATCTAATTTTTAAATAAAACTAGAAATATATAAATGAATGTGATGGTCCATAATCAAATAAATATTTAGCTAAATTTTAGGAGATAATTAAAGTATCGGTCACTACATCATTAGGAACTTCAACCACAGCAGTTGTGATTGCATAAGCTTGGCCTCGCTCCCTTGGCCTTTTCTAAGGAAAGCTTTTTTGATTATTTGGAAACTCATTTTCATAGTGTCTCATATCCCTAAAATTTTATCATTGAACATTGGTAGCTTCTTTATTTCCCTTTCAATTGTGATCATGATGGCCTTTCTCACCACACTTATAGTAAAATTCTTTTCCTTTTAAGCAGGCACTAGGGTGTTTCCTTCCACAAGTATCGCACATTAGAAAATTCCCCCTTTTATTCTTCCCTTTATCCATTATTTTATCATCCACCCTCTTCTTATATTTTTTTCCTTTAAATTCATAAGACTTGGAGAATTATTTCTCAGTCTTGATAACACATGAGACTATATCTTTATATGATGAAAAATGTTGGTAAACCAGTGCCCTTCATAGGAATGGTTTTAAACCATCAAAGAATCAATAAATATTACTCATTTGATTACATATGTAGTCCACAGAATGCCTTGATAACCATGTAAAGTTGGATTCATACTTGGAAATATTTTCATCTACTTTTTGTCTCAAACTCAAGAATTTACTCTCTATATCTTCTCACTATTAATGAGGGAAATATTTCACAAAAAAAATTCCTTAAAATCCTTCCATTCTCTATTGGAAATTTCTTCCTCCTCTTTTCTGTTTTGAATCAATGGCCACCATTGATCAGTATATCCTGAGAGATGATAAACTTCCATGATAACCTTCTCCCTTTAATTATTTCCCAAAGTGAGAAATTTCTTCTATAAGGAACTTATCCACTACTCAGATTCAAATGTTTTTGTATTCTCATTGAATTACTGGGGTTGTTATCTCATGAAGTGGTTTAAAATTTTTTCTCCATTTTGTGGATCAGGATTCTCCATACGGTTAAGTTTATTATCTATAACCTGAGTTAGTTTTCCCAGTATAGTTATAAGTTGATCATATCCAGTTGCTACTCCTTATCCAATATTATTATCATTCATAGGAGGTAAATCCTTACATTGGATACATTTGTTGATACATTTTCCATTACTTCCACTAGGTTTCATTTCTAAATAATGGAATGCTCTAAATTAGGCTATGAATCATAATGCATAATTTTGAACTAAAAAAAAACTTAACATAAATTGGAAAAAAATCATAGCTAATATCATAATCATAAACATGGTTTCTTTGAGAACATGTTTTCTTTTAAATCCTTTATAATGGTTTGTAAAGAAAATGTGAATTATCCTATGCATTTCCTCCAGGAGTGTCAAACCAGGCACATAGTAAGGCCCATTTTCGTGTACTAGGTTACGTCGAGTCATGTCCAACACACCTTTTTAGGGTTGTTACCCCTAGGTATATCTATTCTAGAACCATTTCCATGCATTGTATCTAGATAAAGATGTATTTCTAGGAATACCCAGATAATATCCACCTTAAAAAAATTCTAGGATGTTATTCTATGCTTATACTTAAAGTCTATCTTAGGGTTATGTTCCCTATTCTATGTTTTCTAAATCTAGTCTTCAATGTTTCTACTAAAATTCCTCTGATAAAAAATGTAAATACCCCGACCCCAATATCCTAAAGTCGGTGAATTACTTTATTACATTAGTACTATGAACAAGAGATCACATCCCAATGGACCGAATAGTTTAGTATATTTTGAAAACCAGATACATACACAAGTTTTACATTACAACATGAAAGAAAAAACGACATAGAAACTTCATTGGAAACATCCATAACCTCTTAGATTATCCTTGTAAGTTATTCTTAATAAATATCTTCACAACCTAGGGAAAAATAAAACATAATAAAGGGGTGATATCATATGCTCAGTAAGGGTATGAAATACAATAGAAGCTATCATAAACAATAAGGTTTTGTGAATAAATAAAAACACATGTTGTTAAATCATAATCTTGAGCATAATATTATAAGATTGAAAATTGATTAAATGATTCCATAAATAATTACATAATAAAGAAAATTAACCATGGATATTTTATTAGTCAAATAATCACATGAATTATCAATTACTAATATCATAATGAGAGAATTCATAATGTTGGACATATGAAACATACCTCTGAGGCCTCAGCCAAGACATCTGAAAATAAATGGTTAAGGTCATGTCCAAATATGTATCTAAAAATAAATGGGCAAGGCCTCAGCCAAGTGCATATCTATTTTGTCTCATGAGACCTACTGATGCATTAAGGGGTTACAGTGGGCCATGCCCATTACTTATTAAGTTCAATTCATTCCTCGTATGAATGGGGTGAAACATAAAAAACATATACATACAAAATTTAAATAAATTTCCCCAATCTATAAACATAATTACTAACCATTCTTAGTAGTATGGTGTTATCCATAGGATTAGTCATGTGCTTTGACATAGGACACTTGCTTGTTGATTAGCCTTGCAATGGTGGAAAGATTCATCATAATCAAATGCTGGGGAGGGGCAGCTCTGTGTTGTTAGTCTTGTTTTTTAATCTAGATTTTCAGGTCATGATTTTTCTTAGTCATGATGTCTTTTTGGGTTTTCCCCTTATTCCCATAAAGGGGGGGTTTTATTATAATAAAAATTTTGATGGCCTTCAGGCCATTGGAGGAGTAGTATGGTGAATGGTATCAAGATAGCCCATCCATAGTCAAAATTATCATAAACCATTTAATAAATTATGGTATATGATAATAATGATAGATAAATCTCAATAAATCATAATATTCAGTAGAGGTATTAAAATAGATGATAATACTCTCATAAAATCATCAAGTAATTATTGATAGAAATACCCTTTTTACTTTCCAATGAAGAGTTATTTTGTAAAAATCAATTATATTTGTCATAATTGTTTGTATAAAACTAGAAATGAACAAATATAATTTTTCATGAAAAAATTGGTGATTTTAGAATAATATTGGTGTCTTAAAATAGATTATGGATGGTACTTGAAAGTGGGTAAGAAATCTGGAAGTTCCCTTTAATCGGGTTTACTTATCGTAAAGAATTGAGAATATAACCCTGTAAAACATGTATTTCCCCATAAAATAAAGATGAAATAATCTGAATATATGATTTTAAAACATATACACATAATTTATAAGAATTATATAAAAATAATAATCAGGGTAAAGTGAGATAAAGTGTAACCTAAATGAAAAAATGGAAGTTTAGGGAGAATCCCTTTCCTTATTTCCAAAAGTGTTCTACACTTGCGCTTAATGTTCATTGTAACATCCCAGCCTGACTTAACACTAAGATGGTAGCCAGACAAGTGGGTCACGTGACCTCAAGTACATCTTCCTAAATTTCAGAGGTCGGTGACTAGTAGCAAGGGCCTAGGTTATGTCTGTGGGGAGACTATGCCCTCATAGATCAGAGTAGCATGGAGGTATAATAGAATAAATAATATTCAACATCCTAAGAAGTAATAAATAAATGGAAAATAATAGAATAAAAATATTATAATAATAGAATTAAAGTGGCCAACACAAGTTTATACAAAACATGCATGCATGTCATAGTAATGATACATAACTGAAAATGGTAAACATGGAAAATAATAGAATAAAAATATTATAATAATTGAATTAAAGTGTCCAGCGTAAGTTTATACAAAACATGAATTCATTTCATAGTAATGATACATAACTGAAAATGGTAAACATGCAGAATCCTTCACAATTCAAAACAATCCATGACTTAATTAAAGAAAATAACTAAAGATATCAAAGGTGATCTCCTCGAGCATCCTAAGCATGAGCTCAGTCTTATGCTCCCTAGCTCTCATGGATGCATCATATCACAAGCAATCAATCTAAAGACCTGCAAACATGTAGGAATTCTCAGGTACCCCAGTGCAATGGTGACCCTACCAAGGTGTGAGACATAAATCTTAAGAGGATAACACCACTAGTGTTTATCCCAATCCAGACAAAAAAATTAATAAGTGTGTCATATATAATAAACGTAAATTAATAATGAATTAAATAATAGAAACTTGGTTCAGGTTCCTAAACAGACACTCATCCCATACCACCTGCTTCGTTCTAAGTCATAAGTCTGAAAGGTATACATGTTTAAGGAAGAATATATATATATATACAAGGTCCAATAGTAACATGGAAAACCAAGTAAGGAATACCCCCAAGTGTTTTCCTTGGCTTGGGGTCTAAATCCCATGTCATCACATAAGTGTGCTAGTAAATTAAGGGAAACATCTCAAGTGCAATCACAAAACATAATAATAATAATTAAGGATGTATCTCGTATGATTCAATAGTCAAATAGAAAAAGAAATCCAAAAAATTAATCAAAAACAAGTCTGGAGTCCCATGCCCATCCAAGGCGATCTATAAAGAATCTCAAGTATTGCAATGGGAACATCCGATGTAAAATAATACCATCGAGCCTGTCTAAGGTGACCCTTGCGGCATCCCAAGTATCACTGTGAAGCATGGTAAACTCTAAGTCCATATTAGGTGTCTCACATAGGGGACTGAGTATCACCCAATGCATGGAGTAGCCATCTTAATAATGGTTAAATCCATAGTTTCTCCCCTAGGTAATCAGTATCACTCGGGAGTATAAGAAACTTCTCAGGAATCCCTCGTCAAGCCAGCCAAAGCATCACCCTTGGCATGTTGGGTCGTAACCCATCGAGCACAAGAGGTTCATCCATGAGTCCTTAATATGGAACCCGTGTTCTCTATTAGCCCATATCAAGAGATTTGAGTATCTAAGTACATCACAAGAAAGGAATATATCACAAGGAAAATAATTTATAATTGCATACCATTTAAATAGCCAACTCATGCTACAAGCTATAAAGCTATTTAAAATAGGCCAATACACAATGGCACAAACCATATGACCAATAAATAAGCCTTAAAAGGAGTAATACATGGGAAAGAGGCATAAGCTACCAATCATAGCATATAACCAATGAAATATAACCATAATCACATGTCATAATCATGCCTCTTACCATATGTCATCAATGAAATCTCAAAATCTCAAGCTATAAAGATTTAATGAGCATAACATTTATATATAATCACATTCCATCAATGAAATTTAATTAATTCAATCTATCAAGAATAAGAATTCAAATATAAGGTGATAGGCATGTAGATCAAGCCAACAAACTATGTAATATGGACAAAGACAATAGACACTAAGCCTAAGTATAAGCAAAGGGGCATGGCCTTACCATCCCTTGGGTCATTTCATTTAAAAACATTTGATTAATTTTAAGGAGGATGTTATTATCTAGTTTAATAAACCCTATACAAACCATTTACCATAACCAATTCATTCACTTTTCCTAAACATGGAAAATTAATTTATAGGACTCAAAGGGGTCAAATGGAAAGTGTCTTGGTAACAAGGTATACACTTAATAGGAAATTTCATTTAAACTAAACGTGCATGATGATTCAATTTACACTATTAAAAGGCGGTAAAGGATAACTTTCCATAGAACAAGCACCAACAAGAGGCATATGTAAAACTCATACCAGAACTAAGAATGATATAAATAATTATCACTACTTTTTTGTTTGAAGATAGCGCACCTCCAATGGAGGGGTTTTATTATAAAAACATGATATTGCTCTTCAAACAATTCATTTATCATATTTAACATTTCATTCAATTTATCAAAGGAAGCATTTAATATAAAAATCATACTGCATTAATTAAAATCTAAGAATAGAGAAAGAAGTAATTAATTAATGCATTCATAAGATTAAATGGCAAGGAAAGGGATCCTACTTCGAAAAAATAAGACCAAGTTGAATTCTTCAACTCTTGATGCTTTTATAGGAAACCACTCAAAGCTGATCCATCCCACCTCTGATCATATGCATCTTTTCATATATATAAGGACACCTAGACCCTATGTACATATTCTCATGGTCATCAATATGTACATGGGGATCCTTACATATAGCTTATATATTCATGTACCCATTAACACTTACCTATGTATTCATTTTTCATATTCATACATGATCACACATAGCCCCATATAAATATACTCACTTACATGAGAGAACATATATATAATGAGGGAACTCATATAGATATATTCCCACCTATACATACGTAGGAAAGTTTCCTTTAAAAATGGAAATTTAAACCCACCTCAAGGAGGACCCAACACACTAAAAAAATATTAAGAACTCAAAATCAAAACTACATGGTTCACGCACCCTAGTAAAATTACCAGAACCTCAAAAATTATGAAAACCCTAATTATAAATTAAGAAATAGTGAATAACAGAGGAAAAACTCACCCAAAACCATCAGTGGAAAACCAAATTAAACTAATCTGCCACACCTTTAACAGCAGATGTTGTAACACGAATGAAGGGGTCCTGAGAGACCCTTCTCATAACCTAACATTGAAGGAAAAACCAAAAAACAGGTTAGAATAAAACCATAGATTCGGATGCACCTCACTAAGTGGTGGGGAGACCAAAAAACATCTGGAAATGGGGAGGAGGAGTGGAAGGACTTATCTCGATGAATCTAATGCAAAACTGGTGGAAATCCGGTAGTGATCGGCAGATGAGAGGAGGACACATAGAGGGGATTCACATGTGTAGAGGGATCTGGTGAGATTTGAGTCACATGTAATGGGTAAGGGAGAATAAGGGATACACCCTATTTTCTTAAAACTAAATCAAATAATAATATTATTATTATTATTATCATCATCATTAAAATATTTATTTATTATTTTTATTTTTCATTTAACCTAATTTAATTCATTTTAATTTTAATTTTAATTAATTTAATTAATTAAATCTATTTAAAAAAACACTTTGTAGTGTTTTAACTCACAGATATGAGTTTCAAAGTTCAGTTTTAAAAACAGACCATCCAATAATCACCAAAAATTTAAATTCCCCCTAAATTTTACTTTGGCTCGAAACACAGGTCGGTACATCTTGGATAATGAAATTATATTCATTAATAATTTAATTTAAACCCTATTAAATATGTATTTTATTTATTATAATTTTATTAAGTTCATTTATGGTATTTTTAAGGAGTTATAATATTAAAATTTGTCGTTCGGGGGTGTTTGTTTCTTTAGTTTTCATAATCGGTTTACTTTTATATGCATATGAAAGATCATATAAAATGAAAATAGTTGTCCAAAATTGAAATAATATGTTATTAATGATATTATAGAAAATTAAATGGTTATATAATTAATTTAGTTATTTTGGGTGAGGATGAATCATTAGATAAGACGTTAGTGACAATCATATTGATTATTTTGGCGGTTTTTCGATCATCAGGGACTAGTTTTGTTTCATTAATTAATATTATGTATATATACTAGTTATAGAACATTAGATAAGATTTATTACATATATTATAATATTTTTTTCCATAAAATTTTTTATGAACAGCCTTTAAGGTGTAATTGAAAAATGAAAACATGTTGTCCATAAAGGCGGTAAATCAGCACCTCACGGATGATGTTTTCATATTTAAAATAAAAGGAAAATGAGAAGGGTCTTGATGGTGGATTTTACATTTAAATAATAACATTATATTATATAAAATATACTGGAGTTATCATGTCACTTTATAAAGGGTAGGTGAAGTAATGATAAGAAAATAAAATAAATTGAAAAGAAAAAAAAGAATATTTTTACTTCTTGAATTTTCCTCCTTGAGAACCACCTTAAGGGTATTGGTTTTCGTCTTTTTTTGAGACCAAAGGATCATGGAAATGGAGGTTATTGGAAATATTATTGGTCATAAATTTTATAAGGCTCAAAGTTTGGAAGGGGTGAGGAGAAGAGGTGGTGAGGGTAGTATTTATAGGGGAGGAGAGGAGTGTTTTCTCATTATTTTATTCATTAGTTTATTTATTTAGCTCAATACTATGAATAGTTTGAGAATTATCATTGAATATATTAAAATAATGAATTATAGTTTGAGATTATGGGCTTAAATCATCTATACATCATCTATGACTGAATAATTTGTGTATTTGTTAAGTAACGTAAATTATAGTATTTCACTATTCACAAAAATTCAACTTTTTTTAAAAAATCCCAAAAATTAATCCTAACCATTTTTAATGTGTATAATTAAAAAATAGACTCCATTTTATGAAAATAATTTTCTAAATATGAGAATTTTAATTTTTAATTAAAATCACCATTTACTCAAAAAATACCAATTTTAATACGGTGACTGTTTTTATGACACTTTGAAAATTTAATTAAGTTCTCATAAAATTATCTTATAATCATACAACAACAAAATATTAATTGATGAATCTATTTTATGAAAATAAATTTTCTTTTAAATCATTATATTAATTATAAAATTATAAATAAACATTTATGTTTCACAAAAATACCAATACATAATTTATGATTTTTAAAACATTTACTTACTTATTCCATGATATAAATATACCATAATTTAATTTATAAATTACCCAAGTTTTATTTATACTTTCATAGGTGAAGTTACTATTATATTTGTAATATTACTATTCCTAATGTTCATATTACAATTCCAATAGTCATATTTAATAGTATATTATGGTTTCAAATTCAGTGTTACATGAAGCATAAACTATTGAAGATATTAAATTTTAAGAGGCATGCCATAAAATCTTGGGGTGTTACACTTAACAAGTCATGTTTCAATAGAAAAACTATTTTGAGGCTTCCACCAAGATTTTTATTGAGATCACAGATCTTAGAACAATTTTCAAATGTTGGTATAGAGTTTGGAAAATATATTTAGCTAGATGAAAGTGGAAAAGGAGTTAGAACACCGTCAGTTACAATTAGAGCACAATAATGGGGAAAAGATCATATTTTTTAAAACTTTTAATTGGGAATTAATTTGTTGTATCATAATATTGATTTTATACACATTGAGAAGAATTTGTGCGATAATAACTTAGAAGTATCATTTAAATTATCATAAGGTATTAGAAGCAATCAGTATCAAACGTGGTCTATAGCCAAATGAGAATGGGAAATATCCAAAAGCTATTTTTGCAATGAAAAATCATCAGAAATGTGTTTTTATTCAAATATTAAAAAATATAAAAGTGTATTGTGGATATTATGATAATATTTTAAGATTTTTTTATTTGAATAATTGTAAGATACATGGATTGAAAATTCATGGCTCACATGTATTGATGGGGAAGTTTCTACCTTTTTCAATGCATAATTTTTTACTAGAAAATATAACCTCTCTTTTAATCAACTTTTTCACATTATTTAGATAAATTTGTGTGAATAAATTAAAACCCAGTGAATTTAATAAACTTCAGGAAGGAATTATGTGTATGTTATGTAATTTTGAGATAATATTTATATCACAAACCAACTCAGATATGCTATAAAATTGGTACCTGAACCAGCTCTGACATAGCCCGAAGGGCATTCTCAATCCTCATGGGTTGACAATTAGCACCTAGAATTAAAAATAAATCAAAGGAATATTTTTCCAAAAAAGTTATGATAAAATTGCGGAAGATAAATCAATACACAGCTGGTATTACAAACACTATTCAAGGGAAAAGTACCATCAACATAAAGATATCCTAAACAATATATTTTCCATCAAACATCACATCATCATAAAGACAAGATATCATAATCTTTGTGTATTAAGTGGACTATAACTCCACCGGTTACCACCATCACTCTAGGTCATGTTCTCAAGAACCCCCACCACATATAAGTGGTGCCTTCCCTTTTCCTAGACCTAGAATAACAATATCTATAAATACCAAAAGAAAAGGTAGGGTTTGAGCTAAATAGATTAGTAGTGTTTCACAAATAATTCCGTAAGTATTTTCAATATAAATAAACCATTTATGATTTAATTTAAATTAAAACAAGGCATGGATAATTAATTTTCATAGTTTCAATCAAATATGATTTCAAATAAATTATATGGAAAATATATCAAAAATATTCTTTATTGAACACTTTCATAAATCAAGGTCATGAGTAAAATAAGTTCTATAATCAATGGAATGAAATAATCAAATAAAAACTAAGAAGCATATACATGATCCCTACAGTTAGTTAGTTCTAGGTTATAGTATCCCCACACTTCTTGATCAATCATCATGGATCAATGTGTGTGTGTGTGTGTGAACACATATCTAGGCTCAGGCCATCAGGATAGAATCAATCATAACCCCATCGGGGAAATCATGTCGAACTTGGTTTAGTTATAGTTGTCAGTGTCAATCCATTGCTGGTGAGTCAAATTCATATCATGATGGTCCAAATCACCTACTAACTACTCAAACTCTCATTTGATTCAATAAATAAATAAATAATAGGAAAATCATTCATTTCAATTCAATTCATCAATTACAGTTCAAATGACTAATTTTAAGTTCAACATTATATTTTAGTTTCAAAACCAAATCATAGGTTTTCAAAAAAAATGACTTTCAAAATAACCTTTAATTTTAATCCATTTTTTTAAGGATTAATTTTTAAATCATTTCATCAAATCATTTCTCGATTCAATCCATCTTTCTCAAAATCCAATCAATTTCTCAAAGCCTTTGAAAAGGGGTTTTTTATTTCACAATCCATTCCTTTTTAAATCAAACATAAAATCTATCTAATTCAAGGATTTCCATTGAAAATAATCTTAAAATCAAAAAATAAATCACATTTTTAGTTATAGTAAAATATTTATAGAATAAACTACCTTTAATCGCAAGATCTATCAATAAAACACTCAAAAACAAGAATACTAGTGGAGATTCGAAGGCATAGAAGATCAAGAATGAATTTCTAGAAACACAACCCATCAGCTCAAGGTTCCAATCCATCAACATCATGAAGATTTGTCACTCTAAAATAATGAGATAAGTAAAAATATATGATTCTATGTGATAAAGATATAAATAGGGATCAACCACATACACTAGGACTTATATCTAAGAAAAAAAGGTTATAGGATCCAAAAAAACCCTCTTAGGAGCCTCCAAAAGCCAAATTTTTGGGTTAGAGTCAAATAAAACCAATTAAGAGGGAATTTGTAATTTAAATCATGCTATGCTATTTTTGTTAGTATATAAAACAAAAGAGATCATGGTTCATCCCATAGCACCACACTACAGATTGTCTAAAAAAATATTATACCATGGTGCGGTATAGGAAACTACATCGCAACCACCCCTATAAAATTTGCCTTAAAAATATAATCTCATATCCTATATACCCCAGGTAAGGATATGGAACAACCCACACAACATGTTGCAGCTACCCCTACTATGGAAGTGGCACCCCAAACACACCCTACACTATGGCTCCCCTCCATGCTGCATCCATGAAAAAAATGGAAGAGGCTCCAAAATGCTCCATGACACAAAAGTCATTCCATGTCACAGACCCACCATTATCGAGGAAGTGATATGTCTTATTCCACCGCTATGTTGTAAGGGTGTCAAAATAGGAAGAACTGGCCAAATTTTCCACCTCAAACCCCTATGCTACAAAATATCCCTCTACACTGCAAATCTTTGGGAATCACACCACATCCAAGCTACTCTATGTCATAGCCAACTATAGAAAAACCCAAAAAAATAGAAGGACTCAGAACTACACCCATCAAAATGGGGATAAAAATAAGGGGGTAAGATTACCTATAAACAGTAATGGGATGTTACAACCTCCCCACCATAAACCCATTATGTCTCTAGAAATCATGTCAAGAAGAATCCTTTTCAAAGAGATTAAGAAACTGCTCTCTTATAAATGCCTAACAATCCCACATCTCATTTGAACCATAATCATGCTTCCATAGCACTCGAACTAAAAGTATATACTTCCCATGAAGAACCTTTATCTCAAAATCAATGATCTGAACTAGCTGATCAATCATGGATAAATCAGTTTAAATATCAAGGCCCTTCTAGCTCAAAACATGAGATGAGTCTAAAAGATACTTTTAAAGTTAAGATACATGAAAAAAATTAGGAATTGACATCAACTGAGGTGGAAAATTCAAGTGGTAAGCCACCTTTTCGATCTGCTTAATAATCTCAATTGGACCCACGTATCTCGGTGCAAGCTATCCCTGTTTCCCAAGCTATAAATAATCCAACTAAGATGGAACTCCCAAAAATAGATGGTCACTAACTGAAAACTCTAAAGGACATCTACAATGATCAACATAAGATTCATATCAGCTCTATTCCGTCATCATCCTATGATGAATCAACTATATATTTTTTGTCGTCTCTTGGACCAAACTAAGTCCCACCAAGGAAGCTTTACCAGTCTCCAACCAACAAAAAGAAGATTTACATAGGTAGCCATACAAGGCCTAAAAAAATTCCATACTGATGGATGAATGGTAACTATCATTATAGGAAAACTCATCAAATCCCAAGTGATTATCCCAAGCTCCACCAAAATCAATACCATAATCATGAAGTATGTCTTTTAAGATATGTATATCTCATTCTTTCTGGTCATTTTTTCTGTAGATTATAAGCCATGATAAAACTCACCTGGGATCCCAAAACCTCTTAGAGGTCTCTCCAAAAATGATAATTAAACCAAGGATCCCTATCAAAAACTATGACATATGGAACTCAATGAAATCTAACAATATCCTACACGTATAGGCTTTCCAAGTTCTAAACTTAGGTTATATCATGAATGGGGATGAATTGATCCAATTTGGTTAGTCGATCGATCACCACACATATTATATTCTTCCCTCAAGGGGTATGAGGCAACCCAACCATGAAATTCATGGAAATATCATCCCAATTCCAAGTCGGTACAAGAAGAGGCTGAAGCAAACCTAAAGGTTTCTGGTTCTTGGTATTGACATGTTGACATGTATAATAATAAGAAACAAAGTCAGTGATGTATCATCTCATACCTGGGCACCAGAGTTTTCACTGCATATCGTAGAAAATCTTTTTGGTTCCAGGGTACACTGCCTACTGGGAATTATGGAAAACCCCCATCACAGCTTTTCTCATGGGAAAAGTCACAACGTACTGATTCTGGAAGCATAGGATACCCTCATAGAATAATGACCACTCGATGATGGTCTCCCCATCATAAATAGAGTCCCTAAAGCCATATAATTTATCATCAAGTTGTTGCTCTTGTAGAATCATCCCAAGAAGAGTGAAGGTCAACTGAACAATTTCCAAAACAATATCATCCCCATCCTTCTGAACTCTCAAGTGTATGCAGGAAAAAAGAGCCATCAAATTTCACTCTTTTGATGACTCTTTCACAACCTGGTTTGGAAAATTCCTACTCAATGCAGTATTAATTACATTCCCATTACCAAGGTTGTAGGAAATGTCAAAATCAAAAGACTATAGGTACTCCACCCAATGCCTTTGTCAGAGATTCAAATATTTTTGTGAGAAGATATAACTTAGACTTTTGTGATCGGAATAGATGGTAAACATTTCTTTGAAAAATATAATGTTGCCAAATCCTGAGAGAATAAATCATGATTTCAAGTTTGAGATCATGGGTCAAATAATTGTTTTTGTGTGGCCTAGGCTATCTAGAAGCGTAGGCCACCACATGATCACCCTATATGAAAATGCAACCCAAAACCAAACATGATGTGTCACAAAAGACCGCATAGCCCTGCCCAACCTATGTAAGATTCAACACTAACATATAAGTCAAAATATACTTAAACTCATCAAAATAATTCTAAAAATTTGAATCCCATAAGAACTTCACTCCTTTCTAAGTAAGATATTTCATTGGAGAATCCAACTTAGAGAAATATTTAAAAAAACAATGATAATACCCAGATAAACCTAAGAATATTCGAATCTTGAAGTCATTTTGTGGTTGTTATCACTCCATAAAATGACTCACCTTTTTAGGATCAATTGAAATAAATTTTTTTGGGACCACATATCCCAATAACTTTACTTACCAAATCCATAAATCACATTTCGATAACTTGTAATAAAGTTAGTGATCTCTCAAAATTTCTAGAACTTATTTCAAATAACACACATGATCCTCCTAATTTTTATATTAAACCAAGATTTCATCTATAAATAATACTATGAATGAGTTGAGGTACACATGGAATATTCTATTTATCAATTCCATAAAAACTTCAGGAGCATTGGTTATATCAAAAGGCATAACAAGGTACTCATAATTTCTATACCTACTCTAAAAGTTTGTCTTTAGGATTTCAGGTTATTTAATTCTAAATAGATGATAACCATATTGTAGATAAATATTTGAGAACCACTTTTCCCCTTTCAACTGATCAAAAAAATTGTCTATCTGAGGCAAAAAATATTTTTTATTTACCGTAACTTAGTTGAGTTTTCAATAATAAATATAAAGAAGAAGTGTCCCATCCTCTTTATTTTCAAAAAGAACCAACTCCGCCTAAGGTGACATAATTGGGCATAAAAATCCTTTATCAAATAAATTATCCAACTGGGTTCTCAACTATTTCAATTCAACTGGTGTCATACAGTAAGAAGGGATAAATATGAATTGGATACTTGGTAACAAGTCAACAGAGAACTCTACCTCCCATATTAGTGGAAACCTAAAAAAATAGATGGAAACACATCAAGAAACTTGATGAAAATTAGAGTAATATCCCCACTCAAATATTCTTAATCCATATTAAAAGAAAAAACTGATATCACTATGCCCGAATCTGGAAAAAGGGTTTAGATCTACTTGATCTTATGTCCCATTCTCCTTATAAAACATGGATTACCCCATCAGGGGAAGTAAAGGAGACCCACCAAATATAATAGTCAATATAGGATTTATGGGAGATCAACCAATCCATCCCTAGAATTAAATCAAGAGGTTTTATGTCAAGAACCATAAAATATCATGTGAGATCAATCTCCGATAAAGATAAGACACAAGAAGGGAATCAGAGACCCCTATCTCTTTGTTTTTAGGGGCATTGAAATATCCATTATTTAATACATAATCTCTATAGGAAGATTCAGAATGTTCACAATATGAGTCGATATTTACGAATTAAATTCACTAGTATCAAATAAAGAAGTCACTAAAGATGAATCTATAGTGATGGTACCCATCATTATTATTAGACTTATGTTAGCTTTCTCTGGAGACTCTTCCACTATGTGAAGAATATTCATTCTTGATGTATGTGGTTGGAAATCCTTAATTCTTGAAGCATCAGTTTTCCATGTAGTACCTTTGGGTACTAATGATCATGTTCCATTATGTAGGGTAGAAGAGATATGGAAGAACTATTGTAGGTGGCCTGAGTGATCACATGAACAACAAATATTCAGTTCCTAGGTACAAACCCGCCTTGAATGACCAACCTTTTCACACTGAAATCAAGTCAATATTCCTCTACCAAACACTACAAAAGGTATTTATGATATTTATTTTCAATATTTTCTATGAGACTCATCACACTTCCTCTTTCCCTTAAAGAGACTAATAGAACTGCCACTGGCAGTAAGAGGTAGTCCTGTCAACCCTGACTTACCAGCCAGGTCAAGATCAACCATAAACACTCTATCTATCACATATGTAACATCTCAAATTTTCCATGTACTATTTTTATATATTATATGGATTTATTTCGAGACCAGGCACTGAGATGGCATGTGACTATGAGGCCCGATTTTCCCAAAACAATTATTTGAAAAATATTAAACTTTTAATAGCACACGCATAGATTTTTCCTGAAAAAGTGGAATAACTCTAAAATAGGTACCTAGATCATAAATCTGATGGCACCATTGAACTCAAAATGGTGTCTTTACCCTAGGTACATCCTAACTT
The DNA here is from genome assembly GCA_963277665.1 of Viscum album. NCBI lineage: Eukaryota > Viridiplantae > Streptophyta > Magnoliopsida > Santalales > Viscaceae > Viscum > Viscum album. Next base: position 161,801,219 of record OY728165.1, on the reverse strand, counting down.
TGCTCGGCATGGGTCATCTATAGAAAAAGTTACCAAGGAAGTAATCGTAAATAAAATAATTAAATAAAATTATTTTATTTTTTTAATCCTAATAACTCGTGAATGGTGACTCATATTATAGATTTGAGACCACCGTTGAGTTATTAATGTGGTGTTTTCCCTAAGCATGGATTAACTTTAGTCGGTGTGGGTTGTTTGTGAAAAAGTTGTAGTGAGACGTAATCATCATTAAATAATTTAAATAAAAATTATTTTATAATGCAGTGATATTTATTTTTATTAGGTATTTTTCAAAAATTCAGGGTTAGAATCATAACCCTAGAATTCCTATGAGACGTGGATAAATAACTCTCTCGAACAAACAGTGATGGATTATGGATCGATGATCAGCGCACAGCTGATTCGAAGGAACCTCACCAATGAAGACGACATGATGATTGTCCTTAATTAGGGACTAATAAAAATCAAGGTAGGGTGATTGTTTCCTTGTGATTTTCCCCATTCTTGATTTTTATGATGAACGCGGGTCAATCCATGAATATATTGATCTGCAGTTTGATCATTGTTGTGGGATGGGATATTATCTACAGAATTATCAGAAAATTTATTTTAATTTCCTCTTTATTATCCTTATAATAGAAATGGATTGAGACCAACATGAACATTGTCCATGGTTCATTCCCCATGTTTTTATTTCATGCTTTTTACTCTCTGTTATACGTGTGTTCATTATCAGTATTCTTTTGACCGGTGATTTGACAATATCAGAGAGTACTAATCATTGTGTGTTCATCCTTTGACACAACAAATCATAGTCATGAATTCATATTTGGAATTTGGGGATGTGGAAGAGGTGTGACAATAATTATGGGAATCCAACATTGGATTGGGTATCAACAGTTTGCGATTCAGGTTGATCAAATATCTCTGGAGGGTCATCAGGACTGAATGTCAAGTGCACGAGAGGCGCAACTGGGGACATGTGGTTGCTATAGATTGATGTGGATGGTTTTCCAGTGATGAACAACTGTAATCAAATTTCTAACTAGTCATGGAGGGTGGTTTGTTTTATTATTATTTTTAATAATAATAACATGTGTTATTTATTATTATTAATGATAATAATAATGGTGATGAATGTTATTATTAATGATAATAATAGATGTAAAATAAAATAATTAAATGAAGGTGATACATGTGAGTGAAATTAAATAAAGTGATTTAATTAAAATTATAGGGAGAGGCATGAACGCCCTACCCCCCCACCCCCCTTGGGGCGCTGTACATGAGAAATATGGGGTGATTTTGATTTAATTATTATTTATAATAATTAAGTTGAAAATTAAATAAAGTGGTTAAGTAAAATAAGAGGAGTCTCCTTCTACACTACATGTGTGCCAAATGATGAGGAGTTTGAGCATGGTATATTTGGGAAGAAAATAATGGTTAAACTAAAAGGGTATAATCATAATAATAATATTATATTATTATTATTATTGTCAAAACCATAATTCGGTCGTAAATTCTTCGTACGATATCTGATCGACAAACCGTCAGTGACAACATGATCCTAGAATTGAGACGGTCATTTTAGGACCGATGTTGGATAAATATTTTGGTCTCGTGTCTTGGTTAAATGAAACACCCAATAATAATAAAAGTATTATTATTGTGGGATCTTGTATCCGATATATCTCTCTCATATGGTGTCAGAATGAAGAACCATCTACGACGTTGTGACCCTGATTTTGAGGTGAATCTTTTGATACCAATTTTGGGTATTTAAATAGAGATCAAGGTATGTGCCTCATGAATCCCAGTTCGAATGTATTGTGGTGAAATGTGACTTTTTCACTGGGAGTTCAATTTGGACAAATGAATAGTTGATCTCGTGCATTTTTTTGTGAGGATCATAATAGTACAATCCATATATTTTATTTCAGGATCGAGACATGTCCCCCACGAATTATAGTTCATGATTTATATGGTGAAATGGGATTTTTCACCAGATGTCTTTTTGGGGAATGTGAATAGTCTATTTCGAGCATTTTTTTGCAAAGATAACAACTGCGCAATTAGTTTGGAAATATGAGAACTTTTTAAGAGGCATATCAATGGAATGATGTTTTATCCCTTTTGGCTAATGACAATCCTCATGTGTTCATCAGGCCTTTTCCATACCTAGACACGAGCAGTGCCAGACTTAATGAGGCAGATCTTATACTCCCCCACGAACACCAATAGAATACACAGACAGGATACCATGTGTCTCTACACACCGTGTATATGGAGACTACATGTCATGTGAGGTTTTCCACATGGTCAAGACTTGGGATAGATGGATATGCCATGTACCCCCTATGACACATTGTGTACTCTCATCAAGAGTGATTGAGGTTCTTCTTTTTCCTAGTTTGGGCCAGTATAGGTTGAGTGTGTTCCCTTGGTCCTTTTCTAAAGGGTTCTATATGAAATTTCATCCAAATTACTAGATTTTAGTCCCCTCTATAAGTCAAGTCCCATATAGAGTTATGGTATTCCTCCATGGTAATGGAGTAGGATCCTCTATCACCCCTAGTAGAGTTTTGTGGAATTTATGTATCTCCAAGAGTAGGGCATTGGTCCTCCATCTAGAGAGGTGCATTAGTAGGGTTAGTGGTATTCTCTAGGAAGGATACCCTATATTGAGGATTAATCCAGATTGGGTTAGTGGTATTCTCTAGGAATGATCCCCTCTCTATGTATCATATTTTTTCTTGACTAATGCATTCTCTTTGGGTAGATCTCAAATGAGCTAGGGCTCTTCATGAGTGTCTCCAATGATATCATGGCTTGAGAAGTGAGATCTCTCAAAATGATCATGCTTCGAGAATAATCCTATGGCTAGAAGTTGTTTAATATCACTCGATAGAATGGTGTTTCTCATGAGTATATCTGAATGTTTTTGTTATATGTGTTGTAGATATATAATTACGTGAAGATGACTATATTTTTCTTCATGGTATTTTCTTTTTGGAATTTTCTTTGTAATTTTGGGGTGTCCTACTGGGTATTATTATACTCACCCATGCACGGGTTTTCCCACACGTGTCGTGTCTTGTGTAGATGATCAACACTTTGATGGAGTACTAAGTGGACTAGGACCAGGCGGTGCTTAACAAGGCCAAAAAGATGAGTTGTTCTTGTGGTCCAGATAGCAGTCCCAGTACCTCTTTCTTTACAGGTTGGACTTGTGGTTACAGACTCCTTTTCTAGTCTTGTTTTGTCCCTATTTACTTTCCCATACTTTCACTGTTGTACTATGGTTGTGGGATGTAGTGGTTTTCATGCATTTTTTACTTAGTGTTTTTACATTTCAATATTTTTGGCTTGGAGATGTGTGTGTGTGTGTAGATAATTTAGGATAATGCCTCCCATTTGTGGTATATTCCTACTCAGTTCTAGTCACCATCCCCTAGCCTATTAGAGGTGGGATTGGGGTAGTTATGACATGGGGACCTTTGAGACGGTTCATGAAAGAGTGGTATCAGAGGAGTTCGGTTCTACTTTAGGACTAATAGTCTTTGGGATTAGTTTAGGGAAATTGTATTAAGTGTTTTGAGTTCATCTTTTAGGCCAGGGAATCCAGTGTTGGTGTGACGAACAATGTATCCATACACCAGGACTCTGGTTTCCAGTTTTTCAACTCGATACATGAAAACACTGGTTGCAAGGAGAAAATAATAGTACTTGAATCAAATAGGAATTTTTGTGTCTTCCATTTCCTTCTTGATTCAAATCTCTAGATATACTCTATTCACTTTGGTACATATTTTTTTACTTTAAGATGCCTCCACATAGAAATTCATCCAGATTTCCACTGTGTGATCATGAGGATGATCCTTCAGATGACGAGGAGTCAATACAGGGACTTTTACCAGATATGGAACCTCTAGGTGGTGCAACATCCATATCACCACCTATAGAGTAGCACATGTTACCCACAATACCAGCAGATGAGAAGAACAAGTTGAGCATGCTTCATGAGTTTGAGCAGAAGAGACCCCTCAGGTTCTGAGGAGAGCCCAACACATAGGTGACTAAGGAATAGATTGAGGTGGTGACCTGAGTTTTCTGTCTAGTCGGTACACCAGTATATTAGATGGTGGTCCTAGCAGCGAGTCTTCTACATGGATCAGTAGGGCGATGGTGGGGTTTAGTTACTCGATCTTATGATGAGACAACTCTCCCATAGAGAGAGTTTGAGAACCTTTTCAGAGAGGAGTTCTCTTCTTATAAGTTAAGGTCTATGTGTGTCCAGGAGCTTCTATAGCTTCGGTAGGAAGACATGTCGATATATGATTATTAATTGAGGCATAAAAACCTTTCCAGGTACTCAATAGATATAAAACATGACCATTTATTTAGATATTAGACCTTTGAGATAGGTCTACATAAGGAAATTTGAGCCAACGTTATCCCTTTTTGCATTCCTACCTATGCTAGGGTGCTAGACCGAACCTTTTTTGTTGAGAGTTCCTTAGTTGGGAAGATACAGTCAGTGTTAGTTAGTAGTGGGAAAGTAGGAGTAGAGACCTTAGTAGCAGAAAGTTGATGTCAGTCTTAGAGACTTCAACAAGCAAGACATTTCAAGAGGAGGTCCCAGCATAAGGGATCTACAGCTTAGGGATAAAAGGGTGGTTCCTATCATCTTAGAGATAGGAAATTATTTTAATGTTATGGAAAGGTATATCTCGCTCGAGATTGTCCAACCTTTCTTACTGATGACATAGAGACGGTGTATGGACCACCGAGGTAGAGATAGTGACAGAAGCGGACAGATCCTCAGGGCATCAGATGTGAAAGAGGGGATGGGAGATAAAAATGAGGTAGTTGATGTTTTGACATGTTACCACCACCTCCCTCAGGTGGTCCACACCAAGCTCATGGATCTGGAAGACATGGGAGGGGACAACTGCATGCGGTCAATGCATATAACCCAAGGGCTCCAAGAATGATTTGAGGTAAGGTCTGTGTCTATTATACTTTAGCTACCGTATTGATAGACACAGGTGTTAGTCATTATTTTCTTGCCACAAATCTTGTTCAAGACTTAGAGATTCTGGTTTAACAGTTGACTTGACCCTCACACTTGGAGACTCCTACTAGAGGAGACTCAATGATCATGCACTGGTACCGACAATGTGACCTGACTCTTAGAGGTAAGAATTTTTATTGGGATATCTTAGTATTGGAATCAAGGAATTATGAATTAATTCTTGATATGGCTTAGTTATCCACATTTCATACTTAGATTGACTATTTTAGGTGAATGGTGTGGTGTGTCTGTAGTTATGAGAACAAGTTTTCCTTTGTTGGTGAAAAAGGAAATCCAGGCAGCATATAATGGACTCATGCATAGGAGGGTGTAGATAATTACTCATCAGTTGGATGGTCTAGCCCTTGGTGTAGTAGATGTTATGAATCCTCAATTTTCTATAGTAGTGGAGGAGTTGCAGTGGATCTAAAAAAGGTTAAGGAGGTTCTTTATTGGGAGACACCCAAAAGTGTTACCATGGTGCAGAGTTTCCCTAGATTAGTAGGATACTATCATAGGTTTGTACCCAAATTATCTAGAGTAGCAGCACCCTTGATAGATTTAACATGAAAGGGGAAGTCTTTTGTGTGGATGGAAGGGTTCTAGGAATGTTTTTAGAAGTTGAGGTAGAGATTGAAAAGCGATCCAATCTTGAGATTACTAGAGGAGAGTTCCAAGTACGTAGGTATTATGTGATGCATCAAGAACTGGGATTGGTTGTTTCCTGATGTAGAGGAAAGTGGTGATTTCCTATGGCTCACATTAGTTGAGATTACATGATCAGAACTATGTGACCCATGATCTTGAGTTAGTAGTGGTAGTCTTTGCATTGAATGTGTGGAGAAACTACCTGATGGGAGAGTGATTTATCATCTACTTTGACCATGATAGTCTCAAGTATATCTTCTCTCATAAGGATTTGAACTTGAGATAGTGGCGATGGCTAGAGTTCCTCTAGGACTATGACTGTGAGATTTTCTATACTCTTGGGAAGGGGAACATGGTGGAAGATTCTCTCAGTATGAGTTTTAGTTTACAACTATTGAATGAGGCATCAGAGCAGTTGGCCTCGTTACAGTTATCCTTTATGGATGGAGATGGATTAGCTTACCTCTGGTTAACGGTTGTCTCCCCCTCCACTCTTACAGTGATTCAAGGAGGCACAGCTTGGGGATGTTGACTGTGCGACCCTATATGTTCATATTTCCACAGGGCATGCTCCTCATGGATATTTCAAAGGTGGGGAGCATGTCATTCTATTCATAGGACGCATAGTAGTACCAGTGTCATTGTAGGAGGAGTTTATGAGGGAGTTTCATACATCCCCTTTAGTGGTATATCCAAGTGTGTAAAAGATGTTCCAAGACCTCTGATGTTAGTTTTGGTGGCCATGGATAAAGAAAAGAGTTGTAAAGTTTGTCTCTCGATGCCTTACTTGTCAGCGGGTGAAGCCTGAGCACCAGGTTCCAGCTGTTTTAGCTCAACACCTTGAGGTTTTGGAATGGGAGTGGGATGGAATATCAATGGACTTCATGATAGGTTTACCATGTATGTCCAGGGGACACGATTTCATCTGGGTGATCGTTTACCAACTCACCAAGTTAGCCCACTTCCTAGTTATCTCTGAGATTCATCATCCCTTTCCAAATTCTGTGTACATTTGGAGAGGTGGTGTACCGCTTGGCTTTACCACCACAACTAGATCAGGAACACAACATATTCCACATGTCACAGCTTAGGAGATATGTTTATGACCCATCGCATGTCATCAACTGGGGTGATCTGGATATCGAGGATGGAGTGACATGATCTGAGTACCCAGTGGAGATCGAGGATCAGCATGAGAGGATCCTTGATGGGTGAGATATTCCTTTAGTGTGTGTCTTGTTGCAGTATGAGAATCTTCAAGAGAGCACATAGGAGCGGGATACTCAGATTCATGCTCAGTACCCTCATCTATTTGAGTAGCCCGTATTCTAGATTTTGAGGATGTAAATCCCCAAGGTGGTGAGAATTTAACATCTCAAATTTAACATATACTATTTTTAGATATTATATGGACTGATTTTGAGACCAGGAATTGAGACGGCATGTGATTATGAGTCCCAATTTTCATGAAACAATTTTTTGAAAAATATTAAACTTTTAATAGCACTTGAATGCGGTTTTCCTGAAAAAGTGAAATAACTATTAAAAGGGTTCCCAAATTAGAAATTTTAGGGTACTATTGAGATCAGAATTGTAGATTTACCCTAGGTTCAACCTAACTTTGGTCAGTGTGGGTCATTTGTAGAAAAAGTCACTAAGGACGTAATCGTAAATAAAATAATTAAATAAAATTATTTATTTTTCAAACCCTAATAATTTATGAACAGTGACTAAGATTGGAAATATGATACCATCATTGAGTTCTTAATATGGTTTTTTTCCGAGTCATTACTTAACTTTAGTCGGCGCGGGTCGTTTGTGAAAAAGTTGTCGCAGGATGTAATCGTCATTAAATAATTTAAATAAAAATTATTTTATAACACAGTGTTATTTATTTTTATTTGGTCTTTTTTGGGAATTCAAGGTTATAATCATAACCTTGAAATCCCTTTGATACATGTAGAAATAAATCTCTTAGACAAATGGTGACAGATCGTGGATCAACGATCAGCGCGCAACTGATTCAAAGGAACCTCACCAACGACAACGACATGATGATCATCCTTCGTCAGTGACAGATCCGATTTGAGGTAGGGTGGTTGTTTCCTTGTGAATTTTTCCATTATTGATTTTCATGACGAATGTGGGTCAATCCACGAATAGATTGATCCACATTTCAATTGTTGATGTGGGATGAGATATTATTTGGGATTATCGGGAAATTTATTTCAATTTCCTCTACGTTATCCTTCTAACATAAATTAATTTAGGCTGACACAAACATTGGATGAGTTTTGTTCCTCATGTTTGTGTTTTTTATTTTCACTCTCTTTTCTACGTGCATTCATTTTCGATATTCTTTTGACCGGTGATTCAACGATATCTGAGAGTACCGATTGTTGTGTGTTCTTCCTTTGACACAACAGACCGCAGTCATGAATTCAGATTTGGAATTTAGAGACATGATGGAGGTGTGAAAAATATTATGGGAACCCAAAATTGTATTAGGTATCAATGGTTTTTCATTCGGGTTGAGAATATCTCTCTGGAGGGTCATCAGGATCGAACGTCTGGTGCACGAAAGGCGCGACTGGGGACATGTGGTTTCTACGGATTGATGTGGATGGTTTTCCAGCGAAGAACAGTTAGAATCCAATTTAGGACTGGACGTGGAGGGTGGTTTATGATATTATTATTTTTAATAATAATATGTGATATTTATTATTATTAATGATAATAATAATGGTGATGAATGTTATTATTAATGATAATAATAAATGTGAAATAAAATAAATAAATGAAGGTGGGCCATGTGGGTGGAAATTAAATAAAGGAATTTAATTAAAATTATAGGGTAAGGCATGAACACCCCCACCCCCTTGGGGAACTGTATATGAGAAATATGGGGTGATTTTGATTTAATTATTTTTTATAATAATTAAGTTGAAAATTAAATAAAGTGGTGAAGTAAAATAAGAGGAGGCTCCTTCTACACCACATGTGTGCCACGTGATGGGGAGTTTGAGCGTGAGATATTTGGGAAGAAAATAATGATTAAATTAAAAGGGTATAATAATAATAATAATAAGATTATTATTATTATTATTATTATTATTATTATTATTATTATTATTGTCAAAACCATAATTTGGTCGTAACTTCTTCGTACGATCTCTGGTTGACAAACTGCCAGCGATAGCATGATCCTAGAATTGAGATTATCATTTTAAGACCAATGTTAGATAACTTTTCTGGTCTCGTTACTTGGGTCAATGAAACACCCATTAATAATAAAATTATTATTATTACGGGATCTTTTGTCCGATATATCTCTCTCATATGGTGTCAGAATGACAAACCATCTGCGATGTTGTGACCTTTATTTTGAGGTGAATATTTTGATACCAATTTTGGGTATTTAAATTGAGATTGAGGTATGGGTCCCATTAAGCTGAGATCGGGTGTATTGCGGTGAAATGTGACTCTTTCACCAGGAGTCCGATTTTGACAAATGAATAGTCGATCTCGTGCTTTTTTCCACAAGGATCACAATAGTTTGATCTGTATATTTTATTTCGAGATCAAGATGTGGGCCCCATGAATTATCGTTCATGAGTTATATGGTGAAATGTGACTTTTCCACTGGGTGTCTGTTTGGGGCATGTGAATAGTCTATTTCGAGCATTTTTTTACGAGTATCACAATGGTGTGATCAGTTTAAAATCTGAGAGATTTTGAAGAGGCATATTAATGGAATTAAATTTTATCCCTTGAGGTTGACTATGATCTCCACATGTTTTTCAGTCCTTTTCCAGACCCATACATGGGCAGTGCCAGACTTAATAAGGCACGTCGTGTACTCCCATGCAAACACCAACAAGATACACATACAGGATACCATGTTTCTCTACACGCTGTGTATACCCTTCTACATTCCATGTATATGGAGACTACAGTAATGTGATGTTTTCCACATGGTCAAGACTTGGGATAGCTGGACACGTCAGGTACCCCCTGGGACATTCTATGTACTTCCATCAAGAGTTCTTGAGGCTCTTAGTTTTCCTAGTTTAGACCAGCATAGGTTGAGTGAATTCCCTTGGACCTTTCCTCGAGGGTTACGTATGTAATTTCATCCAAATTACTGGATTGTAGTCCCCTATATAGGCTGATTCCCAGATATAGTTATGTTATTCCTCTATGGGAGTGGAGAAAGATCCTCTATCACTCCTAGAAGAGTTTTTTGGAATTGACATACCTTTGAGAGCAGGGCTTGGTCTTCCATCTAGTAGACCGATTATTAGGGTTAGTGTTATTCTCTGGGTAGGATCTCCTATGTTGTGGATTGGTCCAAAATTGTGTTAGTGGTATTCTTTGGGTAGGATCCCCTCTTTGTGTATCATAGTTTTCCTTAACCAATGCATTCTCTTTGGGAAAGGGACAAATGATATATACCTCTTCGTTAGTGTCTTTGATGATATTATGGATTGAGTAGTGAGATCTCATAGAATGAGTGTGATTTGAGTAGAATCTTGTGGCTGGTAGTTGGTTAAAAATGCCTGATGGTGTGGTGTTTCTCGTGAGTATATCTAGATGTTCATTTTATATGTGTTGTAGACATATAACTGCATGGAGATAACTGTATTTTCCTTCATGGTATTTCCTTTGTGGTATTTTCTTCATGGAATTTCCTTTGTGGTTTTGAGTTTTTCTACTGGGTATTGTTATACTCACCCATGCATGGGATTTTCCAACACATGTCATGTCTTATGTATATGATCAACCCTTTGACGGAGTCCTAGGTGGACTCGGACCAGGAAGTGCTTAGCGAGGCCTGACAGACAAGGTGTTCATGTGCTCCAGACAGCAGTCTCAGTACCACTTTCCTTACAAGTTGGACTTATAGTTATAGACTCTTTTTGGTGGACTTGTTTTAGCCCTGTTTACTTTCTCATACTTTCACTGTTGTACTCTAGTTATGGGATGTAGTGGTTTGCATTCATTTTTTATGTAGTGTTTTTACATTTCAGTATTTTTGGCTTGGAGATGTATGCGTGCATACAGGAACTTTAGTCTAATGCCTCCCATTTGTGGGATATGCCTACTCAGTGCTAGTCACCAGATCCTGGCCTATTGGAGGTGGGATTGGGGTAGTCATAGAATAGTACCCTTTTGGATAGGTCATGACACATAAGTATAATAAGTGATCTTCAGCATGAAAACTTGATATTAGAAATCAAATATAAAACCCATCATGAATCTTCATGCCTTCAGTTTCTCATTTATCACCACCTCGAGATAAAACTGAACAATTCCAAAAAAACTTTTCACATAATGAGTCATGGTCTTATCATGGTCTTCAGTTTCTCATAAATTATATAAAAAAAATTTATATCAACTTGTATAGGTAATGAATCATGATAATTGAGCTGAACTATCCAAATATTTGGTTTTTTTAGCTCGAGGTCCTTTGATTCATGCTAGGAGATTCAATTATTTAAATATTGTTGGTTTCAAGTTTCATATTGTTGATCACAAGGAATGTTTGAAAACACAAAATAGTGGTATATTCACTTTTTCATGTCAAGGTTACTATGGAAAGTTGGTTCATATTGTCGAGTTAAATTATCATAGTAAATTTTTAGTTGTGTTATTTAAATGTAACTAGGTTAATATTAACAGGGGTATAAATAAAGATTCATTACAATTTATTTATGTCAAATTCTCTCAATTGATTGATACTGGTGACTGAGAAGAACATGATCCATATATTATGGATTCTTGAGAAAAAATGGTATATTATGTTGATAATATTGTGGATGATGTGTAGATTTTTTTTGTCCACATGAAACCAAGATAAATGTATGATATGGGTGATGAAGGTGAAGTAATTAGTGATAGTAAACCCCATCAACAACAACAGACTAAATTTTTTATACCTGATGATATTGAAAATTTTAGTCTTATGAGGGGAAGTGAAGAAGAAAAAGAAGAAGAAGAAGAAACATGAGAAGAATAAATAATGTTAACAATGGAACTTGATAAAAACATAAACAAACAGGAATAGAATTTATAGATTTTTTATATTAATAAATGTAAGGAATATTTTTTTATATTAATAAATTCAAGGAATATTTTTTATATTAATAAATTTAAGGAATGTTTTTTTGTAGGTATGTCACGTTGGAAGAGGTTTAGTGATAATACCCACTCTATGTCACGGGATTCTCATTCCCCCTCTGCGATACAAGGTACACTTCATCACATACCTTGTAGACTTTTTTATACCATTCCAACTTATTCTAATGTGATTTCATCTGCAGGTATGACTTTTACTATTGATTTCGAGTAATTAGACATGATACCTATGATATATTCTTCTGGAAATCCATATGACAATTAGTTGCCATCGAGAGGTTGTTGGTGGGTTATAGTCATCGGTATACAATTCAATGTGATAAAATTACCTTCTTAAATATTGATAATAATTGTTTAATTTATATGTTAAAAATATGAAAATAATAATAGAATGGATACAAACATCAATATTCAAGATATTTGGAATTTCACTAACATACAATTAGTTGTTCTTTTTTTTGGACTGCACTTCATTTATTATTCATTGTATATGCTCATAACTGTTGTGAAATTAACTACTTTAAATTTAGGCACTAGTGGAAGGAAGTGGGGAATGGGGTGATGGGTAGTAGCATGACCAAGTAATGGAGGGCGAGGGGTATGCATCTCGGTAGAGTAGCCAAAACACATGTGTGTTGGCATTTTTTAAAACATGAAATTTTGTACACTGTGGTGTAATTTAATGTTTTATCATATGTAATGTAATGTTTTATGATGTGTGGAAGTCATTATTTTTTTATATTGTATTGGATACCTGATTTTTTTATATATTTATTGTGTATTGGTTTTTGGTGGATCAGGCCACCATCAAATCTTTCCTTTTTGAAACTACATTACTTGAGGTATTTTTAACCACCGTGAGTAAATTAGTGTAAATTTTAACCACCATGAATAAAATTGCGGTAGTAAAAATCACCACTAAATATGGTAAATTTCCATGTTTATCTAGGGTTAAAGCCATCGCTAAACATTTTTTTCTAGAAAAAAATATCGCTAGTAAAAAAACTACCACTAAATATAAATTTCATCAACACACAACTAATGAATCGTAAAAAAAACCGTTTTTAAATATTCAAAGATGCACCATTTTTTGATAGTTTTAAAACATCATCATGAAAAATTTTATAGGTAGTTAAAACCACCTCTAAACCCAAAAAAATTGTCGTTGTATGATTTTTTCCCTATAGTGTGATATGTGTAAACTGTATCCTACTATTCTATTAAGTATCTGAATTTTAAAATTTGAATCATCATCCACATAAGTATCCATTTATCTTTTATTTTTATATGATGAAACGTTTAGAAAAATTCACTTAGTCCTGAGGGTTATAAGTTTTGTAAACGTAACATTACTCAAATGTTTCATAACATTCCAGTAAATGTCATTTAGACTTGGGGAGCATACCCAAGGCCTATATAGAGAAGTTCAATCCATGGGAATTATGTTCCATCTGAACATCCATGGTTCCAATCAATTCTCCATGGAGATATCTTCTCTTTCTTCCTTTGTTTCTTGAGCGGTACTAGCATAAAGTGGTCATAAAGGTGATCCTAACCAAGCATTGGGTGGTTCGTCAGCCTGTGGATACACTCTATAGAAAAGATTCTTTTGGATAATTCTTATGAATCTTTATCGATCACTTTATTTAAGGCGTGAGAATCAAACAACATCGGTGTAAGGTACATATGTTCTTCATTTTAGTTTAAGCATGGTTTCAATTTCAATGCACAGTGATCTTGGTTTAGATTTTATTTAAGTCTTCTGCTGCTAAAATAAGTGTTATTTGATCCTAATACACCCTAAAATTATTATAAGAAAATTTATGTGAGAATACGTGGTATATTTTAGGAGAGTGGAGGTAAGAATTTCAAAAATGAAAAGAACTAAAAAAACAAAAAGAGATAAAAGTAAAGAAAAATGATAAAGGAAATAAAAGGGGGGTTCTCCTTGGGTGTTTGTTTAGATCTTAGATTTGTTTAAATTTTATTTTAAGTAATTTTAAAATCTAAAACATTCCTCTTGTGTATGATTTTAATTTAAAATAAATGATGAGGTTTCAGTAGTTTGGTGAGATCATTGTGTGTTATCTGTATATTATGTTCTTGTAATGTTTTTCTAGTTATTGTATTATATTATTTATACAATTATGTGTTTCATTATGGTGTATTATGTGCATCAGTTCATTAAGAGTTGTGACAAGTAATATGATCTAAAGTTAGGTTTATATTCAATTTAGTGAGATATAAAGTCTCAACACTCAAACATGTCTAATTTAGTGAGATACTTAGTTATGAACATCTATAAGATCTAATCTAGTGAGGGTAATTGTCATGATACTCTAGTGTTTTACTTGATTTTATGATGTTGTGAGGGGATAAAGGCTTCAATAGTTTATGTGCTAAGTTAAGTTGGGATTAAAAATCATCAAATGGTAGACAACACCCTTAGCCTTGGACATTGTTCTCATAACAAGCATGTCATCGACCACACTAGTTCATTTTTATTTTTGGATGCAACTGATTATAAATACAATTGATTTCCATGACCCATTCCCTGGGGCTCATGCAGCAACTACCCCAAGCCCGCCTCCCAAAGGCTAAAGGATGGAAACTAGCACCGAAGGCATTATCCTATAAGTGGGAGACATTTCTGAGTACCTGTACACGCACACACTCACAACCCTAGCCCACAATGCTGAAAAGGAAAACATGCATACCACTAAGACAACCACTGAGAGTATAGGTACAAGTTGTAAGTAAAATGGGCCAGAATATAAACCCACAAAATATAAGCTATAAATAATGGGAGTACAAGGTCTCTGATAATCCATCTGCAGAAAACCCTACCTGAAGGGTGTGTGAAGAGTAGCTTCTAGAAGTCGTAGGAGTACGCCCCGCCTATCTGGTCTCACTGGGCACCACCTGTTCCTAGACCACCAAGGTCTCTATCAAAACATTGGTTTTCTACACAATACATGACACATGGGAGTGAAGAACGTGTAGGGGTGAGTAACACAATACTCATTAGGGAACCCAAACCACAAAGAAAAGTACACATGAAGTGATGGATAGCTTACACAGGTATAACCTAAAGTATAGAAAGAAAGATTATTAGTCGTAAAGATGAACATCATGTGATGTTGAGGGACTCATCCTTGATGAGTCACTAAGGTCTGTTATACCACTGAGATATGCACTTCCACCGGGCCACTGAGTTCCATTCGTCACTGAGGTCTACTAGACCACTAAGGTCTGCTCGTCTGTCGGGCCACTGAGGTCTGCTCATCTATCGGGCCACTGAGGTCTGTTTTCCTACTAGGACACTGATGTATGATCATTTGTCAGGCCATTGAGGTCCACAATGCTTGTCTGTTTGGCCACTGAAGTCCTCTCTACTTTTCTGTCAGGCCACTGAGGTCCACTCATTTTTCAGGCCACTGAGGTCCGCTCGTTACTTCCTTCTCGTCATAGCCAGTTGCAAGATTTATTCTTGTAGCATGCTTGATTCTGGGATAATATAATCCTCAAGTCATAAATCATATCTCAACCTCCACAGAAACTCACTTGGATTATGCTAAAAGGACTGTCTCATCGCAAGGGTCCCAATTCCGCAAACAGCTCGTAAATCGGACACACGGTTTGAAAAATTATGCCCATTCTACTAAAAGGGTCAAGTTGGGTCTGGGCCTGGTCTGACCAAACCTGACCTGGTCAGGTCTAGGAAGACCGGTTTGGCTAGGACCATTGGGCCTGATAGACCTGGACTATTGGGCCACGGGTCCATCCCATCGGGTCGCCCAGTGCCCTGGTCCTCCTCTATCCCAGCCTGCGTTAGTGGGTTAGTTTCTACCCAGCGGTCCAGTTTCCCCTGACCTGGCCCATTCTGGCAGGCTGGTTTGGTCTAACCCAGACATGGCAGGTACCACGGTTGTCATTATGTCATAAATAATGGAAGAAAAGGGGTGGAGAAGAAGAATTCACAAGGACCACATGAAGGACGGATCACGACCTTTATTCGTGTCAGTGTGATTCATCCTTGTTAGGAGTTTAACAAAGGATAAAAAAATGTGAACACAACTTCTCATAACTCCCCACATAAAAAAAAATCCCAGATCATGCAAGAAAAAATGACCCATGGATCAACTTGTTAGTGGGTTGGTCTGTGTTTGTTGTTTATAAAGAAATAACGGGGAATCCAATTCATAAAGAAAAAAACCCCTATCTTGAGGGTGGATCATTCGTTGATGAAGATCGCACCATTATCATTTATCATTTCTCAATCTGTCATTGGTGGTAGTTCATCGATCTTCGCATTTCGATGCCAAAAATCCAAGGGTTCATAGCAATCCTCGATCGTGCCAACGATCAGTCTTAGGTTAACCCATTAAATGGAGAAAACGTGTTTCAGCATTTCTGTTATGTTGCATTGCATCATCGTTACGTTGTTTCATTTATGAAATAGTGTTTCTGTTATGTTGAAAATAAATTCAAAATTCAAATAAAATAAACTAAAAGTTTATTTTATTTTTCCTTAAGAAAATTATTTTTATTAAATTTTCTTAAAAATTTCAAAAGTTAACTTTTTCCCTCGAACCGTGCCAGTCAAGGTTAGGTCCTTCCTTAGGTAAAGTCATCATTTCGGATGCAATGGTGCCCTTATATTTTTAATCTAGACACCCATTTAGAATTTGTCAAAACCGATCACGTGTGCTATTTTAAATAAAGTTAAAAAAAAGTTCAAACACTTATTCCAGACTCACTGGGCCTCAGAATCAAGTGTCATCTGAGCGCCTGGTCATAAAATAATCCCATATAATTTAAAAAAAATACATGGAATTTCTGGGACATTACATTACCACCACCTTTAGGGATTTATGTCCTCGTAATCTAAAACAAATTCTAAACAAACAAATGGGGGTATTGAGCCTGGATCTTAGCCTCTCACTCCCAATCGCTCTCCTGGAGATTCCTGTGCTGCCACCGAACATGCACCAGAGGAATCGACCATCCACGAAGTACCTGCTCATATCGATCCTCAATATCTACTAGGAACTCCACAAATGTCACCCCATCGTCAATATCCAACTCTTCCCAGTCAATGAAATGTGATGTATCATGCATATACCTCCTTAGTTGTGATACATGGAAGACATTATGCACCCAGTGCATCTATGGGGGGAGAGCTAGGCGGTACGCCACCTCGCCAACTCTACTCAGAATCTGAAAAGGTCTGATGAACCTCAGATATATCTTTTCGTCCTGTGCAAATCTCTGCAATCCCCATCAAGGTGAGACCCAAAGGAACACATAGTCTCCCTCCTCAAACTCCAAAGGCCTTTGTCTCCTATCATCATAAGATTTATTCCTGCTCTGTGTAGTCTTCATCCACTCCTAGATGACCTACACCTTCTTAGTTGTAGCCTGTACCATCTCTGGACCCATGAGTGCTAACTCCCCTAAGTTTTTCCAGCATAATGGTGACCTGCATATTCACTCATATAACACCTCTAATGGTGACATACTGATGGTGGAGTGGTATTTGTTGTTGTATGTGAACTCCACCGGTGGTAGGTGATCCTACCAACTGCGCCTGAAGTCCAAGATACAAGCATAGAGCATTTCCTATGAAACCTGGATAGTCCTCTTCATATGACCATCTATCTAGGGGTGTAAAGGTATGCTCAAGCATATCTGAGTCCCAAAAATCTCCTTAAATCCCTTACATAACTGGGATGTAAATCATGTGTCCTGATATAAGACTATCATTGATGGTACTCCATAGAGTCGAACTATCTCATGTATGTAGAGGTATCTCAATATCTCTATTGAACCCTACTCTTAGATGGGTAGGAAGTGGTCCAACTTGGTGAGTCAATCAATAACCACCCAGCTGGTATATTTCCCCTAGATATATGGGGTAAACCTATCACAAATTCCATCGAGATACCATCCCACTTTTACTCTGGCACCTCAAGCAGCTGAGTCAATCCTACTGGAACCTAATTTTGTGCCTTCATTTGCTGACAAGTGAGTCACCATGAAATGAACTCTACTACTACCTTCTTTATCCCCGACCACCAATACTAACATCAGAGGTCCTGGTACATTTTTTCCACTTCTGGATGTACCACCAAAGGGGAGTTGTGGAACTCCCTCAGAACCTCCTCACGCGATGCCACTGGAACAATAGTGCGCCCTCTGAAAAGGATGATGTGCTTACCACCTATCAAATATTTGTTAGGATCCTATCCTGAGGATAACTGAACATGTCGGGCCTCATAGTCAACATCCACAAGTTATGCCTCCCTAACTCGCTATAAGAGTGGGGGAGTGATATCCATTGACTGAAGATTATATGCTCCATCACCATCCACAAAGGATATCTACATTGTGGATAAATACTTTTATACCTCACTCAATAACTGCAAATTAGATCTTCTACTTGTTAGAGTTGGTGGCCTAGAATCAACTACTGTGTACTTTATTCATTAATAAATACCTTATCACATCTTGATTATTCTTCTACATGATAATTCATGTGATAATGTTCTAAATATAGCTGTTGCACCAAAGGGTTATAGTGGATCCCTGCTATGATGAGAACCTGGAAGTGTCATAACACTATTCTTTAATATATGTTCTATGGTCGGATGATGTTATTTAAGGGACACAAATAATACAGGTCATTAGGGGTGAGGAATCATAAAACTTTGAGGATCTGTCTCATGGTGCGCAACCTTAATAATATTCAGGAGGATATTATGAGAATGAGACCCGCTGATAGGAAATCCACATTTCATAGTGTTATTGGATGTTCCTATCTATGGATGCATGTATCGGTCCTTAAACTTTAATATTATTATTGATGGGTATTACAACTCATGCAATTAGATGTATTGATGAAAACTGTGATGACACGCTGTTCACAGTGAGGTAGGATATGTTGGGTGGGTCACAAGTAATACTTCATTAATAGATAATGCGAGAAAGGATTTTCCCTTATGTTCCATAGCATAAGTTGATATCTCATTACCTTTTATAGAATTGATATAGCCTAAATAAATCCATGTCCATGGTAAGGAATGGGAATGTTCAATTCCAGTAAATCAAAGAAAGAATAATCGAGAACATGGGTTGATGGCACTATCATGAAACCCGCTTTATTGAAGACATCGTGACAAAAGGATTACATTACACAGTAAGTGTTTGTAGGAGGTGACACGTTATTGCAATGTTAACTTCTTTCTCTACGGGTGCCTTGGCATGTTTCTAGATGATAACCTTAGACTTTAGGCAGGCTCTGCCTAATGCCACCGAGAAAGAATCCTAGAGGGTTACACACTAAGTGTGTCTATGTATCTTAGTTAAATATTCATTTAACAAGTTGAATAAAGATTATTCCCGATTGTGGTTTAATAATTATTCAAGGATGTCTGATCACATTTATTTTGATACTAGTTATTTGAGAGAATATATTGTGGGTGAAATAATATATTTATTAGTGAGTAATGTATTGATATTTATTTAATAAATAAATAGTTATTATTCAAGGTCTAATAAATGTGGTGGAGGAAATAAAGAAAATAAAAAAAAACAAAAATTCACACTATGTATATTAATATACACGCCATGTAGCTTTTCTGGGGATTTGTGAGAAATTATATTATTTATTTAATTAAATAATATTAGGTGTAATTCATTGGGTGCATGTCAAGTGAAAATAATAGTCAACTGTTATTATTAGACATGGGTTCTTACTAAGAATTAAATGAACTGAATAAATTATTTTGGGTAATTATTTCATTTTATTATTCTAAGTAATAAAATCCTAATTACATTATTCTCATTAGCTGATCCATTCTATGTGGTTGTGCACAACAAATCTGAAGAAAGATCTCAAGCCAATAGAGAATTCATTTCCTCCAATAATGCTCTCAAGTTACGATAGATATCCTCCTCCATCGGATCAAGGAGAGTGCTTTGGAAGTGGATCTCAAGGAGATTGAAGGAGGACATCACAAGAGAAGGATCTTCCACGCTAGCACCCTATAAGATCCCTGTTTTTTTAGGTACGGGTCTCTATTTTTGGGTTAATGTTTTTGCTTCCCTTTTTGTCTTGGACCCTAGGCTGGTCCGTGGGACGGTTGGGTCGTTTTTGGGGAAAAAAAGTGGAAAATATGCTGAAATCTGGATTCAGGATAGGTACATGTTGTGTACTTGGTCTACACATCATGTACTTAAAGTACACACCATGTACTAGGTCGTCACGATGTGTAGCCAGTCTGGCTTAGAAAAAAATAAAAGGGCAGTACACGCCATGTACTTGGCCATCATTTTGTGTACTTATCCAGTGGTGTTTTTTTATAAAAGAGGCAGTAGATTAACTTTTTGACACACTTTAGTTTTTCCTCCGGTTTTTGAACCCAAAAACCCTCTATTCTAGTTTTTCAAGTATTTAAGATCTCTATAATCTGATTCAGAATTTCATCTGTCACGTTAGAATTGTATCGGTAAGTAATCATTTCCTTTTTATTCGTTCTTGATTCTTTGTAACAAAGGATATGCTATTTGGATTTAGGCTCATATGCCCTAATATTCTGTTCTTTATACGTTCTTCATATTTCTTCCAAACCAAGATGGGTCAGGACTTGATACTGGATGATCTCTCTACTACTGAGGCGAGGTAGGTGGTCTATGATTTCTTTTGGATTTTCTTATGATTTTCGAGCATTTGGCTGATATTCCTCCCATCAAACTTTCCGGCAAAGCCTTGTTTTTTATCTTGTTGCATGTCGTGGTTGTAGTAAGACCTAGTGAGGATGCCCGTAGGTTCCGTTTAGGTGAATTGACACCCGTTACTCATTTCAAGGTCACCCAAGGGGTGCACCTTAAGGGAAATATCTTGTTTATTCCAGTTTAAACCACCCAAGGGGCGTGTTCTTGTGCTTTCCTAGTTAAAGGAACCATGTTAATGCTTTGATTACTTGAATATCCTATTTAGGAGATGTACTTCCTCCTTGTTCAATGAATATCATGTTATGCCTTGTATATTTTGATAGTTTGGCATGTTAAATGTATAATATGGGTGGGTATACCTATATATAAATGACTAATGGTATGTTAAATGTATTATATGGGAGGGTAGGCCCATATTCTTTTTATAAATGGTTAGCATGAGTGGGTATACTCATGGATTATACTTGTTGATGTGAGTGGGTATACTCACATGCTATGAATGTTTAATTTGAATGCTTGAATACTTGAATGAATGGTTTGATATATGCCTTGGATTACTCTCCATGGATCTGGAATGTAGTAGTGGATACCTTGGGTTGACTCTTCCCTTTGGGTATTGATTATATGAGATGCCTCGGGCCTTGCTACCACATGGATCCAGCTTGCTTGGGCTCGTGTAGGACTTACTATTTCTATGATCCTAAACCCCAACTAGTTCCTAACTGAGTTTCCACTAGGGATGTCCATGAGACTCGATGGGATGCCTTGGACATACTCCTTAGATCCGGACCTCCGTGGTCTAGAATTAATTACTTGGATTACTTAGTCTGTTGACACCTTGGATCTGGCCCTTGTGGTCTACACTTCACTATATGGCATGGCCATGGGATGATACTTTCACTATACGATGTGGTTGTGGGATAATTGATTTCTTTATACATTGTATTTGTGGTTTCATGATACTTATGGATGTATGGTGTGGTAGTGTGACTTTTTTACTTGGTTATAACTGCCTTGTTAGGAGTTGAAACTCTTTTTCAGGTAGCCTTGAGGGCTGTTCAGTTTTAATTTATAATAGACTTATTCCATGGGCATATTCACTTACTTACTAGTTGTTTACACTTGATAGCGCCATTATAGAATTGTTGTTATAACTGTATATACCTAGGTGGTTTCCTACTAGGATGTTTATCTTATACCATGTTTGGGCCTCCTTGGGGACCCAAATAGATTATATGGTTTTAGGTGATGATCGGGGCAAGCGCCCTAGTACAGTTTGTTGACTATGGATTTGGAGCAGGGGAGCATAGGACCAAGATGAGGCTTGCGATGCTGGGATACCTTTTTGGTCTTTTTGTTCTTTTTGGGATACTTGTATTGTATTTCCATGTACTGTTCTATATGATTTCTAGATATTTTTACCATATGAATCATTTTTTATATGAGACACTTCTGGTTATTGATATATATTATTTTCTTGTCTTACTTTCAATTGTCTACTATTTATTTTTCTTCTGTTATTGTTTATATATTTGACTTTCATTGTGATACTTTGGTAATGAGGGAATAGTCTCCCCACTGACTCACCTAGGCCCTCGTTGCTAGTCGGTAGCCTCTAGTGTTTGGGAAGATGCGCTTGATGCCTTATAACCAACCGGGCTCAGGGTACCGTTTCAGGTGGCATATAGGTTTGGGACATTACAAAGTGGTATCAGAGTATTCTTTTTTATGGTTTGACTTACTGTTTGGAAACATTAAATAGGGATAGGAAGGAAATGGATTTTGGTAATAAAATGTTCTCGAGAGTATCTACCCCACGTATAAGGAAAAGTCAAACTGCCTTGAATGAGTTTTGATTTTCTAGATTTTGACTATTATGGTTGATTAGATTTCACCATTGGGTGATGCACTTGATTTCTTCTATTATTTTTGATGCAATTTTGGGTCCTATTTCAGTTTCAACCTAATGAGATGAGGGTGTGCTATCTCATGCATCATATAGACACTTGTTAGAATCACATGCCATGCATTATGCCATGCCATCTAGGATGCATTAGATATTACATGCTATTGTGATAGTTGATGTGATAGTTGTTCTTGGTGTTGTGTTAGTTGGGTGTAGTAGACAAAGTTGTGGCGTCATATTTAAATCCATAAGGTGTATGGGACCTTATGAATTGGGAAATAATGCACTGCTAAAATATAAATGTTAAATGAACATGTTATATGTATGGTTTGAATAGGAGCCAAGTTTTGGGTTCATGAGGTGTTATGGGCCCTCATGGATTCAGAAATTGGTAAAACCATGGAGGATTTCCTAAATAACTGAATGTGAAATGGAAATGGAAACATGAAATAGTGAATAAATACTTGAACTAGACCTGAATTTTGAGTGGGAAAGAGGCATAGTTCTAGTGGTTCGTTGGTTGTTCTTTATACAGTTCTAGATTTGGGAGCAGGTTGTTGGTTGACTTGGTTTTTAGGAGGTTTTTGACCTATCCTACACTTTTGACCTTTGTTTCTTGATGTCATTATTTCTTGATGTGTGTGTTTGTAATTTTAAAGACATGATGCCACGATGACCTCCAGTGGTACTCCATGATGGAGGTGATGACCATACTTCGGAGACGGTGGGCTATAAGCTACCGCTTGATCCTCCTGTAGTGCCATTTGTGGCACCTGAGTCTATTCTGGAAATAGGTGTTGAGGCATAGTTCTGCAAGGGTTTATTTTTCTATATATAGACTTTCCAGGGAGCACCGCAGCCAGCCTTGACTATGGCTGAGCTGACATGGGTGTTCCAGCAGCAACATCCTCCTACGTTTTCATATGATAGTGGACCATAGGCTACAAAGTTGTGGCTAGAGACCACATTAGCAATTTTCGAGCATCTGGAGATGCCTCCAGAGTGAAGGTTCAAGCTCACAACTTACATGCTACATGGAGAGGAAAAACGCTGGTGTAAGGTTTTGAACTAGGATGATGGGATGTGTGATATGGGTTGGGTTGAATTCCAAACCCTCTTCTATGACAAATTTTACCCCGCAGCTCTGTGAATAGAGCGGGCTAGTGATTTTATGCATCTGAAGCAGGGCACGATGATAGTTATGGAATACTTGGCATGATTTATAGAGCTACAGCATTTTGCACCGATGTATCTTACTGATGAGCTTTTGAGGGTGATGTGCTTCGAGGAAGGTCTTAGACATGCTATTAGATCTCATGCCAAAGTGTTCAGGTTTCCTTCTATCATTGAGATTGTGAATCAGGAATTGATTATATATTGGAACCTGAGGTAATATGGGGGTACAGAATAGGGGAGTGTTGTTTCTCTCCCTAGTGGATCTACGTCTTCAGGAAGGAAGAGTCGTTTCAAGTCTTCCCGCAATGTGAGTGCTAGTCAGGCTATGGGAGCAGGCATCTTGGACTTTTTCCATCAATGTGGTAAGTGAGGCCACATGAAAAATCAGTGCAACTGCAACCCATTGAGTATCAAGCTTATGGAAGTATGGGGCACATGCAGTGGTTTTGTAGGACCTTCCCTCCAGCTATGAGTGGTAGGGGTCAGCTCTGACATCAGGTTCAGGAGCAGGTTCTTCAGCTCCACATCAGGCTGGGAGTTGGAATAGTGCAGGTCGGTCAAGCCAGGGCAGTGGTGGTCATGGACAGGGTAGCCATACACTAGGTTCTTAGAGACAGTATGGTGGATCAGCTCAGGGTATCTAGGCAAGGTCACAGGGACACAGTGTAGGCCAGACTTATGCAGTGCATTAGACCCAGTAGGATCAGGATCCCAGACTATCTATAGTGAGATATATGATCTTAGTAGCTTCTATTATTGCATCTACACTTTTCGATACAAGTTCCTCTCACAATTTTATCTCTGCACGAGTGGTGAAAAACTTTGGGCTTGTGGTTTTTCTTTCTGAGGACATTTTGATGCTAGACACACCATTGGGAGTTAAAACAAGAAATATACGCTAGTTCATGGAGTGTCCCCTTGAGGTTGGTGGGTGTCACTTCCTCTGTAGTTTATATTTCCTCGAGATGAAAGGGTTTGACTTCATTCTCAGAATGGACTGGCTCATTGGTTATCAAGCGTACGTTGACTGCTATTGTCGGAGAGTGACTTCTACATCACCATAGGGTGCAGTGTTTATTTACAAGGGTGAATGGGATGTATAGGCAAGAAGATATGGACCCGATCATCATGGGCTTGGCGGGATGACAGCACAGATTACTTGTTTGTTTCTGGATGGTCAGGGAGTGGTCTAGGATGACTTTCCTCCAGTGGTTGAGTTATTTAGGGACATATTTCTTGATGACTTTTTTGGTTTACCTCCTAAGAGAGAGGTGGGTTTATCCATTGATCTAGTTCTAGGAGTTGCACCAGTATCCATTCCTCCTTACAATATGGCTATGATGGAGTTATAGGAGCTCAAAAGGTAGCTAGAGGATTTGTAGGTAAAGGGGTTTATCATACCCAGTACTTCTCAGTGGGGTTCGTTGGTCCTTTTTGCAAAAAAAGTGGACGAAACTTTTATTCTATGCATGGATTATCGGAAACTGAACCAGATGATGGTTAAAAAATGATATCCCTTTCCAAAAATATATAACCTATTCGATCAACTTTAAGGATCTCGAGTGTTATTGAAGATTGACTTGAGGTCAGGCTATCACCAGGTGTGGGTTCAATCTATAAAAAAACCGTATATAGCCTTTAATAGCATGTATGGCTTATACGAGTATCTGGTTATTTCATTCGGTCTCACAAAGGCACCAGCAGTTTTCATGGAGTTGATGAATTGAGTGTTCCATCCTTACTTGGATTCTTTTTTGGTGGTTTTCGTGGATGATATCTTGGTGTATTCTCACAATCAACACGACCATGAAAACCATCTTGAGATCATTTTAAATACAATGATAGAGCACCGGTTATATGCTAAGCTCATAAAGTGCCACTTTTGGATGGATCAGATTCACTTTCTAGGTCACATTATCTCAAAGACAAGAGTGTCAGTGGACCCAGAGAAGGTGAGAGCTATAGTTTCCTAGGATAATCCCAAGAACATTTTTGACATACAGTGTTTCTTGGGGATAGCTGGATACTACAGGAGTTTTATAAAGGACTTCTCACACTTAGCAATGCCGTTGATGGGATTGACTAAGAAGGGTGTGAAGTTTGTGTGGTCAGAATCTTATGAGACATCATTTTAGGAGCTGAAAAGAAGGTTGATATCAGCACGAGTCCTAATACTTCCAGAGTAGGGAAAGAGATACACGGTGTACTATGACACTTTAGGTATTGGGCTGGGGGCAGTGTTGATGTTGGGAGATTGAGTCATGGCATACGGGTCTCAGTAGCTGAGGCCTCAAGAGAATAATTACCCTACACACGATCTCGATTTAGCTGTGGTTGTTCATGATTTGTGCTATTGGAGGAACTATTTACTAGGAGATCATTTTGTGGTGTACACAGACCACAAAATCCTCAAGTATATCTTTACGCAACATGATCTAAATTTGAGGCAGTAAAGGTGGGTGGAGTGCCTATAGTCCTTTAACTTAGAGCTTGTCTATATGCCTGGTAAGGGAAATGCAGTAACTGATGTACTGAGTAGGAGGACTCATATACGGGTAGTGCAATAGGCCAGTAGCGAGTGGCAGCTTATGGTGTTGTTTTCTAAGATGCATCTTGAGGTGCACAACAGATAGGGGAAGACTTTTCTTTTATCCTTAGCTATTACCTCTACCATGCTGGATAGAGTTAGGATGAGGAAACTATCGGATTATGAAGGCCTAGTTCTACAAGAAGGTGTGGCAGGTGAGGACCCTCCTTTTGGTTGTACGGTAGGCGATGATGAGATCTTGCATATCTATGGACGTGTCTGGGTTCTAGTGGATATACATTTAGGAGTTGATGTGGGAGTTTCATGCTTCAGCTTGGGCAGTGCATCCCGAGGTCACCAAGATGTATCGTGACTTGAGACGTCAATACTGGTGGTCGGGAATGAAGAGAGAGGCAGCTGGTTTTGTTACGAAGTGTTCCACCTGTCAGTAGGTGAAGGCGGAACATTAGTGACCAGCTAAGCTTTTACAATAGTTACCTATCCCGAAGTGGAAATGAGATGATGTTGCGATGGATTTCATGACGGTTTTGCTGAGGTAGCCTCGAGGTAATGATGTTGTGTGATTTGTCATTGACAGGCTTACAAAGGTCTCACACTTATTATTGATCAAGGAGAACTTTGGTGTTAATGATCTTGGAAAGTTTTACATTTGAGATGTGGTATGACTTCATGGGGTCCCACTCACTATCATTTCAGATAGGGATTCCCACTTTACATCTCTTTTTTGGAAGATTTTTTAGAGGGTGCTGGGTACACAGGTGATTCTAAGCACGGAATACCACCCTCAGACTGATGGTTAGTCAGAGCATATGATACAGGTGCTAGAGGACATGTTGCGAGCATGAGTCCTAGATTTTAGGGGCTCTTGGGAGAGGCACATTCCCCTAGTTGAGTTCTCTACAATAATAGTTATCAGGTGACGATATAGATGGTGCTTTATGAGGATTTATACAGTAGTCCATGTTATTCTATCATGTACTAGTTAGAGGCAGGTGAGGTAGCTTTACTGGGACCGCATCTCATGAAGGAGGCTTCTGAGTAGGTCCAGTTTATTTAGAAGTAGTTGGATTATAGCATCCCGCCTTTTTTTCACATAAACTTTCATTACATTATACAAAACTGAGGATCTTTAAGGTTTAGTCTCTTGGAAACCAGGAACGTAATACATGAAACAAAAAAAACATTCTTCTTAAACACTTGAAAGGCTTCTCCTTATGTTCATCCTAGGTTCATTACTGCATCTCATAACCTGGGTACATACATCAAAAGAAAGGGTGAGCAGAAGGCCCAGTAAGGGAAATAAGGGAAACATTTAACATGCGAACTTTAGATACATCAATAAAATCATGAAAAGAACTTTAAGGCATGAGAATGAAATCACGAGGAATATCATAATAAAAAAAACGTATTTCATAACTTGAATATGTGGCTACAACATTTAACAAAGACAATCATTTCTGTTTCACCAAGGTCCATCCCCAAGGTGTCAATAAAAATTACCAAGGTTATTAACCAAGGTATCAGTCAAAATGGTCATCTCTATAGATTAAGTCTTTACCCAATGCAATGGAGCGCTATCAGGGAAAAACCTTAAATTCGCCTTTATTATCATGTGAGACAAATATATAATCATCAATAATTTCATAAAAAACCCATATAGCATAAAATAAATGGGTTTAATTTCATAATCATAACGTTTTAAAAACTGCTTTAAAGACATGATCTTTATGTCACTTTAAAACCCACAGAAAAGGAAAGTGAGACTCATGTATGTAAATACCAGAATTTAAAATAGAATATTTTGGTATATATGTGAATACCCCTTTATATTAAAGAGCTTTGAGTATTCACTTAATAAAATAAAATAATTTGGTAAAAAGAGAGAGACATTTTGAGACGGAAATTCGGCAGCATAACAGTTATGTTGTAGGGTTTTAGAAAACATTGAAAAGAGAGGGGACATGGGTCACCCACTCATAAATGATCCATAAAACAGTAGAGGAATAGAATATAATGGATATAATAATATGGTAATGAAATTTTAAAGATATACCATATGAAATAAAAATCTTGAAGGGAAGACAAAAGTAAGATTTCTCTTATGAAAATTCAGCAGCCTAACGGCGTCACTTAAAACTTCAAAAAATGAATTGATGAGATAGAATAGGGTATATCATCATATGAAAATAAGAGGGAAGTATGATGGATATAAATATAATAACCCCAACACAATAAAAGGGAACTTAAAAGAATTTCCATGAAAGTAGAACTTTGAAAATGGGAAGAGTGAAAGAACCCCTTACAAAAATTCAGCAGCCTAACGGCGCCACTTAAAACTTCAAAAAAATGAATTGAAGAGATAAAATTGGGTCTCTCATCATATGAAAATAAAAGATCAGTATGATAGATATAGAGATTATACCCCAACATAATAAAAGTAACTTAAAAGACTTTACATGAAAATAGAACTTGGAAATGAGAAAGGTGAACGAATCCCTTAAAAATTCGGCAGCCTAACGGCGTCACTTAAACTTCAAAAAAAATGAATTGACGAGATCAAATAGGATATCTCATCATATGAACATAAAAATATCAGTATGATATATATAGAGATCATACCCCAACATAATAAAAAATAACTTGAAAGATTTGACATGAAAGTAGAACTTTGAAAAATGAGAAAGGTGAACGAATCCCTTAAAAATTCGGCAGCCTAACGGCGTCACTTAAACTTCAAAAAAAATGAATTGACGAGATCAAATAGGGTCTCTAATCATATGAACATAAAATATCAGTATGATAGATATATATATCATACCCCAACATAATAAAAAGTAACTTGAAAGACTTGACATGAAAGTAGAACTTTGAAAAATGAGAAAGGTGAATGAATCCCTTAAAAATTCGGCAGCCTAACGGCACCACTTAAACTTTCTTAAAATGAATTGATGAGAGAAAGAGGGGGTCTCTCACCATATGAACATTAAAAGGGAATTAAGAGGAATATAAAATAACATACTCCAACATAATAACATGGAGCATAAAAGAAATGACATAAAAGAGATTACTTGAAAAGAAAGAGAGAGGTCAGATCCCTTACCTTAAAACGTAACTCTTAAAACTCAAAGGTTGGGACCTTGAGGGCTTGGGGGAACCTTGGGAGGACTCCTTGAGAGGTAATGAGACCATAGCTTCATTGTAGGAGAGTTGGGAGTGAAAACTAAAGGACGAAAGGGTGGGTATTTATAGGGAATGTGAGGGGACATGGCATTAATGGCCAAGGGACACCTCACAAGTTGTTTTCTCAAAACCATAGGCTCTCTCATGGTATTTCCCATGGAGTTAGGCCACATGGGGCCCCCCATACAATAATTCATCACCTTTGGTCGGACAACCCTTAAAATATCTCATGACATCATCATGACATAGTTATGATGTCATTAAACATACTGAAACCCTAAAACTATATTTTTACTATTCACTTAAAATTCAACTTTCTCAGAAAAATTACAAAATTTCACCTTAACAAAATATCAATGCTCTGATTTCAAAAATGAACTCCATTTTATAAAAATAATTTTCTAAATATTTTTAATTTAATTTTTAAATAAATACACTATTCACTGAAAATTCACTTTTTTCAGAAAAATCCCCAAGAATTACCTTAACATAATATCGATGCTCTGAGTTCAAAAATGAAATCCATTTTATAAAAATAATTTTCTAAATATTTTTAATTTAATTTTTAATTAAAAAAACACTATTCACCCAAAAAAACTAATACTTGACTAATAATTAATGAAATAGTTATTTACCTATTTTATTAAATCACATTACTTAATCAAGGTGCCTATATTATATTAATACTTTCTTTAAGTGAGATTACTAATCCATCTGGTCACATTACTAATCCTAAGCATAAAATCACTATTCATAATTTACTATTCATCAAAAATTAAGTTGATCTTATTAGACTCTAAATTTCGTACTGAACATAATTGTAGAAGACCATTTTTTGAAAATCATTACACATTTTTAATTATTTAAGGTTTACATAAACATTTTTAAAATATCATTTCTCTAAAATTCATCAAAAATATGCATACTATATTTATCCGGACATTTGAAAATTCATAAACTTCTTCATAAGAAGAAATCAAATTTTTTTATTTAAAACAAAGGATTACACATGATAGTTATCGTCTCCTTACATAGCCCCTTATAACCCCAGCATAGGACCTAAGTGTAAGGTGTGCTAAGGTGAGAGAATCTGAGGGCGGCTCAGCCAACATTTCACGAGTAGTAATTTCTATCAGTTTTAACTTCTCATGAAGGTGATTCCGTTCTAGCTTCACACAATGAAGTTCGGCTTGGGTTTGGTCCAGAGAAAAGCCCAATGGCGCTACCTCCTTCCCAAGTTCCATTAGATGGGCTTTGATTGGCCCGAGACTACTAGATGAGGCCATCGAATCTTCTTTCTATAATAATTAACCAAGATCACTTGTATTTAGAGACAATAATCAAAATGTTTAGTTTCCAGCGGTCATATTGACCAATGGGCATATAACAGTCAAAACCCAATGGTCTCATTTTAATTATACTCATGTTATCAAATGAAACAGTTTTGTTGAGTATAAAAATAAAATAACACACAAAATTAGGAAACAAGATTTATTCAAAATTTCAGGTCGTTACATGGATACTGCTCAGTCTCATCAGAAATCATATATAAATCACCGCAAAAGACCTCTAGAGTTTGAGGTAGGGGATCAGGTTTTCTTGCATGTTTCACTAAGGTTGGGACACAGGCAGATCAGAAGACAAGGTAAACTTTCGCTAAGATATGTTGGGTCGTTTGAGATTCTGGAGAGAGTCAGGTCGGTTGCCTATCAGTTGTAGTTACCTCATAGGTATCGATCCATGCATGATGTCTTCTATGTATCTCATCTATACCACTATCACTCAGACCCATCTCACATTTTTTAGCTCAAGGTGGTTGAGATTTAGGTTGATGCATCCTTTGAGGAGCATCGGATTCGTATAGTTGACAGGAGCATGAAGATTCTCTGCGGATGGTCAATTCCTCTAGTACGGGTGTTATGGCAGCATGGCCATTTATAGGATGAGACTTGGGAGAGCGAGGCTGATGTATGTTCTTAGTGGCCAAAGTTGTTTTCAGACGAATCTTGACCACCATTCAGAGAGCAATTTGGGGATGAATTTATATAAGGGGGAATATTGTAAGATCCCAAGTTTTTCTTGAGGTACGGATCTCTCTTTTCAGGTTAATATTGTTTCTTTTTTTCTTATACCATAGGCTGATCCGTGGGCCGGTTGGGTTATTTTTGGGGAAAAAAGTGGAAAACAGGCTGAAATTTGGTTGTAGGCCAGGTATACATCGTGTACTTGGTCTACACGTCGTGTACTTTAAGTACATTTCGTGTATTGGGCCATCACAATGTGTATCCAGTTTGGATTAGAAAAAATAAAAGGGTAGTACACACCGTGTAATTGGCCATCATGTCATGCACTTTTCCAGTGGAGTTTTTTTATAAAAGAGGTAGTAGATTAACTTTTTGACGTACTTTAGTTTTTCCTCTCATTTTTTAACCCAAAAACCCTCTATTTTAGTTTTTCAAGTATTGAAGTCGTCCAAACTCTGATTCGAGCATTGTCTATCATGTTAGAACTGTATCGGTAAGTACTTGTTTCTTTTTTAGGCATTCTTGATTCTTTGGAACATTGGTTGTGCTATTTGGATTTAGGCTCATATACCCTAATATTTCGTTCTTCCTCCATTCTTCAGATTTCTTCCAAACCAGGATGAGTCAGGACTTGATACTAGATGAGATGTCTACCTCTGAGGTGAGGTAGGTGGTCTATGCTTTCTTTCGTCTTTTCTTGTGCTTTTAGAGAGTTCAGTTGATATGCCGCCCATCGGAATTTCCGATGAGACCTCATTTTTAAGCTAGTTGCTTGCCGTAGTTGTAGTCGAACCTAGTAAGGATGCCCGTAGGTTCCATTTAGGTGTGTTGACACCCATTACTAATTTCAAGGTCACCCAATGGGTGTGCCTTAAGTAAAATATCTTGTTTATTCCATTTTAAACCACCCAAGGGGTGTGTTATTGTGCTTACCTAGATAGAGGAAGCATATTAATGATTTGATTGCTTGAATAGCCTGTTTAGGAGATGTAATACCTCCTTGTTCGATGAATATCATGTTATGCCTTATCTATTTTGATAGTTTGTCATGTTAAATGGATAATATGGGTGGTTATACCTATATGTAAATGACTAATGGTATGTTAAATAGATTATATGGGAGGGTAGGCCCATATTCTTTTGATAAATGGTTAGCATGAGTGGGTATGCCCATGGATTATACTTTTTGATGCGAGTGGGTATACTCACATGTTATGAATTTTTAATTTGAATGCTTGAATACTTTAATGAATGGTTTGATAGATGCCATGGATTGATCTCCATGGATCAGGAATGCGGTAGTGGATGCCTTGGGTTGACTCTGCCCCTTAGGTCTTGATTTCGTGGGATGGATCGGGCCTTGCTACCCTGTGGATCTAGCTTGCTTGGGCTCGCGTAGGGATTTCTATTTCCATTCTCTTAGGACCTCAACTAGTGCCTAACTGAGTTTCCACCAGGGATGCCCATGGGACTCAATGGGATGCCTTGTACATGCTCCTTGGATCCGGCCCTCTGTGGTCTAGAATTAATTACTTGGATTCCTTGGTCTGCTGACACCTTGGATTTGGCCCTTGTGGTCTACACTTCACTATATGGCATAGTCGTGGGATGCTACTTTCTCTATACGGTGTGGTAGCGGGATACTTGATTTCTTTATATAGCGTGGTTGTGTTTTCATGATACTGACGGATGTACGGAGTTGCCATGTGACTTGTTTACTTGGTTATAGCTACCATGTTAGGAGTTGACTCTCTTTTGCAGGTGGCGTTGAGGTCTGTTCAGTTTTAATTTATAGTAGACTTATGTCATGTGCATACTCACTTACTTACTAGTTGTTTACACTTGTTATCACCTTTGTAGAATTGTTGTTAGAACTGTATAGACTTGGGTGGTTGCCTATTGGGATGTTTATCTCACACCCTATTTGGGCCTCCTTAGGGACCTAAATAGATTATATGATTTCAGGTGATGATTGGGGAAAGTTCCTTAGTACAGGTTATTGAATGTGGCTTTGGAGCTAGGGAGCATAGGACCAAGCTGAGGCTTGCGATGTTGGTATACCTTTTTGGTATTTTGTTCTTTTTAGGATACTTGCATTGTATTTCCATGTACTGTTCTGGTTTATTTCTAGATATTTGTACCATATGAATTATTTTTGTATATGAGACACTTCTGGTTATTGATATACATTCTTATCTTGTCTTACTTTTAATTGTCTGCTATTTATTTCGCTTTCACTATTGTATATATATTTGACTTCTGTTGTGATACTCTCGTAATGAGGGAATAGTCTCCCCACTGACTCACCTAGTCCCTTACTACTAGTCATAATACTCTGGCATTTGGGGAGATTCTATTGAGGTCTTGTGACTAACTGGGCTCGAGGAACCGTTTCGGGTGGCATCTGGGTTCGGGACATTACACACCCGGAGATCCCTTCGATGAATTCCAGAGATACGTGGAGCATGTATGGATCACCACTAGAGGAATCCTACACTTGGATTCTACGCAGAAATGATGTATCACATTGAATCATGACTGGAAACATCAACGGAGGAGAGAATTTCATCAAGGTAATTCTTGTCTTTTAAATAAATTAATTATAACCAACATATGATGATCCTATATATGGTTTTGGGACTCCCCTTTTTTCTTTCATTATTTGTTTTATTATGAATATATGGTGTTTATCATTGTGACATATCTCATATTGATCATTGTTAATAGAAAAATTAAAGTTGGGTGCACCCATCCACGTGCTTCCGCTGCACCCAAAACCTACACTGTTGAGTGCGTCTACTACCACATTCCCCTTCTTAGGATTATAGACTATCTCAAAGTCATAGTCCTAGAGAAACTCTAGAAACCACCACTACCTCAAGTTCGGGTCCTTCTAAGAGAAGATATACCTAATAATTTGGTGGTCGGAGTAGATGGTAAACTTCTCACCCATCAAGTAGTGTCGCCACATCTTTAAAGCAAAGACCATTGTTGTTATCACCAGGTCATGGGTTGCATAATTTTTCTCATTCTACCCCAACTACCATTAACCATAGGCAATCAATACTTTACCCTACATCGGGACACAACCTAGTCTGGTCTATGATGCATCATATAATACTACATACCCAATTTTCTCCTCTGGTAGTCTAAAGATGGGGGCACTCATCAGTCTCTGCCTCAGCTTCTGAAAAATTTGTTGGCACTTCTTTGTCCACACGAAGTGTTGTCTCTTCCATGTCAAAGCTGATAAGAGTGATTCTATCCTAGAGAATCCAGGAAAGAACCTATAGTAGTATCCATCCAAACCCAAGAAACTACGCACCTCAGTCACACTCCTAGGTGGCTCCTAAGCAAGCACTGCCTCTATCTTTGTTGGATCTACTATAAATCTAACCTCTGTAATGATGTGTCCCAGAAAGTGGACCTCCCAAATCCAAAAATGACACTTTGAGAGCTTCCCATAAAGATGGTGCTCTTAGAGTGTATTTAGGACTATATGCAGGTGTGTAGCATGCTCCTCCTTGGACGCCGAGTACACCAGGATGTCATCAATAAAGACCATGACGAACCAGTCAAGGTAAGGCTAGATGATTTTGTTCATGAGTCCCATGAACATTGATGAGGCATTGTTCATGATTAAAGGCATCACTAAGAACTCATAGTGGCCATACTGACATGTAAAGGTTGTCTTTGGTACATCCTCATCCTGTACACGAAAATAATGGTAGCTTGGTCTAAGGTCTATCTTTGAGAACCATCTCACTCCCTTCAACTAATAGAAGAGTTCATCAATCCTTGGTAGTGGATAATTGTTCTTCATGGTCACCTGATTCAGGCACCAAAAGTCTATGCACAACCAAAAAATTCTTTCTTCCTTCTTGGAAAAAAATATTATGGCTTGCCACAGTGAAACATTGGGTCTCATGAAGCCCTTATTCTGAAAATCCTCTAGTTGTACTCACAACTCACGAAGCTCCATAAGATCCATCTGATATACTGGTATGGATATCAGTGTTGTCCTGGGGTACAGATCGATGCATAAGTCAACCTCCCTATGAGGGGTTAATCTCGTAACATCCACAGGGCAGATGTCTACATACTCGTCCACCACTACAGGAAAGTGAGGACTCTTCACATCCACCGCACTGAGGGTGAGGCTAGCCAACTAGTGAGTGATTGGATGCACCCTCCTTTGAGAAAGTATGTCCTATTCTGGAAGTGATCCCTTTTCACCAGTGAAGGAAAACATGGTCCCATATTTGTGGACACACTAAACTCTTCTCCTAAAATAGTCAATCTGAGCATGAACTGTAGATAACCAGTCCATACTCAAGATGACGTCGTAAGGCCTCAACGTCGCTACTAGGAGATCCTAGTCAAAGATCTTGCCTCCAAGAGTAAGATCACACTATCGGTACCAGTGTTTAATTGTTGAATCACCTCCCGTATGAGTATCTAATCATAAGGATCAAGCTAATGGATCCACTGAAATCTTTGAGCTCCAAACAAGGTTCGTGGAAAGGAAAGTGTGACTGGAACCTGTGTCTATAATAACTTCATCTAAGGTGGATAAGACATAGATTTCACCTCTAATAATCTCTGGAGCATTGTGGTCATAGGCCTTCATCGCCTGAAGCTAGCCTTACCCCTTTCCACCAGCTCCTGGAACCCGTGGTGGACGACCTGGGGGTGGTGGTGGTAGCACCTCGAACCTCCACCCACCGCCTGCTGCTCTGCTGAAACCCCTACCACATTAGTATCCCCATGGGACACCCTGATCAAACCTCTGCCTCTACCTTAATAGTCCCTTGACCGTATGTCAGTCGTCTGCACGGTGAGTCAGGCAATCACGAGTCATGTGCCCATGCCTGCCGCATGAGTAGCGCACCCTGCTCCTCTGATGACTCTCTCTGCCCTGGGGATCTCATACCATTGATCCTACATCCTGGGGTCATCCCCTAAAATGCATGTCCTGCTTGGGCCTCCTTGTCTAATGCCTGTTACCCATGGCTGAAGACTCTACCGCCCGGTGTATACTGGTAGCTCTTGCTGCTGGTGCCTGCTCCACCAGGTATCTCTCCACGAGTAGGTCTCTCTCCAGCACTCCAGCCTGAGTAGAGATGCTAAGTGATACCATGGACGCCTTGATCTCCCGGCGTAGTCCCTTCTCAATGGATCGAGTGCAGAAGAACGGGTATCGCAGCATGTCTGTGGAGTAGTGAGAAAGCTCGGTGAATCTCATCGAGTACTTCACTACTAGCATACTACCCTACTGTAGGTGCAGTAGCTTTTGTATGAACACTAAGCACAATGTCACTGTAAAGAACTCCTCTCTGAAGAGGTTCTCAAAGTCTATCCATGTGAGGGTCACCTCATCATGTGTTTGGATCGTCAAGCTCCATCATCTCCTTGTCGAGTCCTGAAGAAGGCTCGCGGCTAAGATTGTCATCTGGTCGAGAGGCGTCATCACTAGATGGAACACTTACAGAACCGCCTCGATCCAATCCTTGGCCACTTGGGGGGTCAGTCTCACCCCTAAACCTGGGAGGTATATGCCTCTCAAACTCATGTAAGCCATTGAGCATATGTGTCACGAACCAGCCCGGGTACCCTGGTAACCCGATAACCGAGCCGGTCCTAACATAGCCCGAAGGGCGTTCTCGATCCCCACGGGTCGGCGACTAGCACCTGGCATCATACAACTTACAAGTGGGAATGATTTTTCCACAAGAATGTGGAAGCAAGAGAAACAAAATAGTATGCATAACAAAAAGAAACTCCACTGGGATTAATGTACTAGAAAACAAAGAGGCATTAAAAAAACAAAGTACTACAACCAAAGTACTAAAAATGGGAAAACAGCCCCAAGGTCCCTAAGGACACAACGCACCAAGTCCAAAGATCAAAAACTGGATCCACAACCAAGAGTTCCCTTCCCTTTGCTCGATCTTGGAAGAAGAAAGTCTACAAACACCTAAAGGAAAAAGTAGGGTGTGAGCCTAATCCCAGTAGGATACCACCAAGGATTCCATAACAGATACCAAATATAGATTATCCAAAGAAAAACTTTCAATTTTCAAATAAACAGGTTTGGCAATTCAAAATCATATTCTAACAAAATAGGCTGAACATTTTCAAATGATCGGAATAAATATTTCAAGCAAAGGCTTTACAAATGATGGAATATTTCTAAAATAATGGCTTATGTAAAACATTTATATAAAACAGTTTATATAAATTCAGAAGGCATGTAAATTAGTTCACAATCATTGGCATACATTTATATCTCAAATATAAATTAACAAGCGAGCAACATGGTCATCTACAAAAAGGTACGATAGTAATAACCAGCTATAGGATTCCGCACTCTCTATGTGAACTCATCAAAATGTGTATACACATGTCCCTATGACACTGGCCAAAGGATACTCGTCACTAACCCGTCGGGGATGTGACCCGCTGTAAGTATGTTTTAGAACATTGTCGTGGTGTAGAGTGTATCCAAATAACTCACTAACTACCTAAGGCTTGCATGCTCTCTTACATGATGGGTAAACTATTTTAAGAATGCTTAAAATATGATCAATACCATTCTTCCATTTCAAAAGTGTCAAATCCTTTCCATTTAAAACCATAATAGGTTTTATTCAAAAACATGCCTTTTTCACAAGATAAAACCAATGGGTTTCTATCAAATCATTTTAATTCATTTTCATAAGTTTGAAATCCATTCAAAACCAATTCCATCATTACACATTTCATTTCAACAATTTAATTCAACAATTTAATTGAAAACATTTCCATCAAATCCACAATTTAAATTAAACAATTTAAAGTGACCAATTTTCCATAAACACGCCCAATTCAATGGAATTGGGGTTTTCCCAAATTTCTATGCCAAAACCATTTCAAATATCTTAATTCAATGGAATCGAGTTTTTATCAATTTAATTGAAAGAAACTTGAGCAATTGAATTTAAATCAATAAATGAAATAAATTAAGAAAATAAATTGATAATAAATTTGGCAAGTCAGGACGAAACCACCTACCTTGAAGGTTTTGACCAAAACCACAATGGTCGAGAACACTTAAGAAAACCAAGTTTCTTCTTCAAGAACCCACCTTAGATCTCTTCTACTAGAAATAACAAGACCAAAACTCATCAAACTTGGTACCACACACTTATATCTACCCATAATGGGCGTAGATCTAAGAAATAAAGAGAAGAGGAGAAGTAGATCTAAGTAGATCTAAGAAAATGATCAACAACGATGAAGAACGATCACATACCTCAAGAATCCAGATTTGATTCACCAAGAGGAGCCTATGGATCACCTATGGAATGATGGTATAACCCTCTCTGACCTTAGGAGAAGACAAATCCTGAGTTAGGGCCACTTAGGAGGAAAAACGAGGCACTTAGAGGCAAAACCAAGCGAGATCCACAATTTAAGGATCTCATTTAAGTGGTCGCATGGTTAGACAAACTGTGTGCTAGATGTGAGTTAGCCACTACCTTGGTCTCCCTTCTCGCACAATTTGGACACATGTTTAGAAAAACTGTGCGCTGCCTGTGCGGAAGCTACTGTCCAGGTTTCAAGGTTGGCACGGTTTGGTCGCACGGTCTGTCAAACCGTGTGCAACTCAATGCCCTTTAGTTTTCCTCAAAAGTTCACCTAAATGCTCCCCAAGTCTTTACTACAAAAACAGAGGTACTTAGAAACATCAAAAGTACCTGAAAATGTAACGTGATGTTACAACCTCCCCACCATAAGATATTTCTGTCCCCAGAAATCCTATGAAGAAACCACCACGTCAAAAATATGAGGCCACTGATCTCTCATTAGTGCCTCCCTTTCCCACATCTCATGAGAATAATAACCATGTTTCCATAGTACATGGACCAGAGGTATCTTTCTCCCATGAAGTACCTTGGTCTTAGAATCAACAAGCCTGATTGGTCATTCAGTCACAGATAAATCTGGTTCAATCTCAAGATCACTCTAGCTCACAACATGAGATGGATCAGAGAGATACTTTCGCAGTTGCGATACATGGAACACATTATGTATCGATGTCATCTGTGCTGGTAGAGCTAGACGGTAAGCAAATTTCCCTACAAGACCAATAACCTCAAAAGGTCCCACAAAACGAGGAGCAAGCTTCCTTTGCCTCCCTAGCCGTCGATGACCTAACCGGGGTGAAACTTTCAAGAAAACCTGGTCACCAACTGAGAACTCTAAAGGTCTACGGCGACGATCAGCATAAGACTTGTACCAACTCTGTTCTGTCAACATTCTCTGACGAATCAACTGGATCTTAGCTATCATCTCTTGGACCAAACTCGGTCCTACCAAGGAACTTTCACCAATCTCTGACCAACATAAAGGAGATTTACAAGGACGGTCATACAATGACTCAAAAGGAGACATTTTGATTGCAGACTGGTAACTATTGTTATAGGAAAACTCAACTAGCCCCAGATGATCATCCCAACTCCCACCAAAGTCAAGAACACATGCGCGAAGCATATCCTCGAGGATCTGAATAGATATCTCTGTCTGGCCATCTGAATGTGGATGGTAGGCCATGCTCAAATGGACCTGAGATCCCAGTGCTTCCTGAAGGCCTCTCCAAAAGTGAGAAGTAAACCAAGGATCCCTATCAGAGACTATAGGAGATAGAACTTCGTGAAAACGAACAACTTATTTCACATAGATATTTACCAACTCCTCAACTTTGGTTGTATCCTGAATAGGTATAAAGTGATCCAACTTGGTCAACCTGTCGATCACAACCCATATCGCGTTCTTCTTCCTCTAGGTTTGAGTTAACCTAACCACAAAGTCCCTCGAGATTTCATCCCACTTCTATGTAGGTACTGGAAGTGGTTGAATCAAACCCGAAGGTTTTTGGTGATTGGCTTTCACCTGATGGCATGTATAGCAACGAGATACAAACTCAGCAATGTCTCATCTCATACCCGTCCACCAGAATTGCCGCTGCATGTCATAGAACATTTTCTTGGTTCCTGGGTGCACATCCCACTGAGAGTTATGGTAATCCCCCATCACATCCTTCCTTACCGATAACGGCACAATGAAACGGTTTCAATAACACAGAACACCCTCTTTGGAGAACGACCATTGGGTGTCGGTCTCCCCACCATAAAGAGAGTCCCTAAAGCTATGGAATTCATCATCCAGTTTCTGTTCCTGAAGAATTAACTCAAGAAGAGAATATGTCAACTAGAAACTGGATAAAGAAACTTCATTCCCCTTCCATTGAATTCCAATATGCAACTAAGCAAAAAGATCCATCAAACTTCACTATTCTGAAGATTATTTCACATCCCGAGTTGGAAGTTTCCTTCTTAACGCATCTGCAATGACATTCCCTTTCCCCAGGTTATAGGAAATGTCAAAGTCGAAGGATTTCAGGTACTCCACCCAATGCCTTTTGTAGAGATTCAAATCTTTTTTAGAGAAGATATAACTCAAGGTCTTGTGGTCTAAATACACAGTAAACCTTTCTCTATAAAGGTAATGTCTCCAACACTTAAGTGCATGCATTACAACTGCAAGTTCAAGGTCATGGATAGGATAGTTCTTCTCATGAGGCTTAAGCTGACAAGACCCATAGGCAACAACATGATTACCTTGCATAAGGACACATCCCAAACCTGAACCCGATGCATCACAGAAGACCACGTAACCTATCCCAGTCTCAGGAAGATTTAACACCGACGCAGTAGTCAAAAGACTCTTTAGATCAACAAAAGAGCTCTGACATTTATCATTACAAGAAAACCTCACTCCCTTTCAAGTCAGAGCATTCATTGGAGAAGATAAATTTGAGAAGTCTCTAACAAACCGGCGATAATATCCTGCTAAGCCCAAGAATCTCTAAATCTCAAAAACATTTCGTGGTTGTTCCCAAGTCATAACAGCCTTCACCTTTTCAGGATCAACTGATATTCCTTGTTCTGACATGTCATGTCCCAAGAATTTCACTTCCTGAATCCAGAAATCGCACTTTGAAAGCTTTGAATAAAGTCGATTATTCCTTAGAAGACTCAGAACTGTTCTTATATGATGCACATGATCCTCCTTAGACTTGGAGTATACAAGAATGTCATCCACAAAGACCACCACAAAATTATCTAGGTACTCATGGAAAACCATTTTCATCAACGCCATGAAAACTACAGGAGCATTTGTTAGGCCGAAGGGCATAACAAGGTACTCATAATGTCCATAACTACACCGAAAAGAGGTCTTATGAATGTTAGATTCTTTTATCCTCAACTGATGGTAACTAGATCGAATATAAATTTTTGAAAACCACCTTACCCCTTTCAATTGATCAA
This sequence comes from Viscum album, assembly GCA_963277665.1. NCBI lineage: Eukaryota > Viridiplantae > Streptophyta > Magnoliopsida > Santalales > Viscaceae > Viscum > Viscum album. The sequence goes on along the minus strand of OY728165.1, from coordinate 161,759,413 downwards.
ACAAATCATCAATTCGTGGTAATGGATATTTTTTATTTATCGTAACTCGATTGAGATTTTGATAATAAACACATAAGAGAAGAGAACCATCAGCCTTCTTGGCGAAGAGAACTGGTGCTTCCCAAGGTAACACACTCGGGCATATAAATCCTTTCTCAAGAATATCATCTAATTGAGACTTCAGTTCTTTTAGTTCAACTGGATCCATTCGGTAAGAGGGAATAGAAACGGGTTGAGTACCAGGCATTAAGTCGATAGAAAAGTCAACCTCTCTTACTGGTGGAAAACTAGAGAAGTCAGAAGGAAGCATGTATGGAAACTCAGAAATGACTGGAGAAAGATCACCACACATTGAATCTCTCTCCAGATCAAAAGAAAACGTTGATATAAATTTCCCCAACTCTGGATAAGAGGGTCCAGTTTTGCTTGACCTTGGGTCTCATTCTCCTTGAAAAACAAGGGGCACACCTCTTGGCGTAGTAAGATAGACCTGTCAAAGATAACAATCGATCCGATCTTTATTGGAAATGAGCCAATCCATCCCAAAAATTAAGTCAAAATATTTCATGTCGAGAACCAAGAAATTCCAAGAATGATCAACATCTGATAGAGAGAAGACACAAGCAGGACTATGGAGACCCTTATCTCTCATTGTACTAAGGGGTGTAGTAATATCCATTGCACGGGATAAAAGTTCCATAGGTAGATTAAGCAGATTAACAAGATGGGTTGAAATAAAAGAGTGAGATTCACCAGTATCAAAAAGAGTTGTCACTAAAGACGAAGCTATAGTAGTGGTACCTCTCATAGTTGCAGGACCTATATCAGTTATCTCTGGCGACTCTTCCACTGCGTGAAGAAGATTCGTTCCGGATTCCTGTGGCTCGAACCCTTTTTTATGTGAAGCATTTGATTGCCCCGCGGTTTCTGGAGGTGCTGATGATCTTGTTCCACCACGTGGAGTAGAGAAGTGATGGAAGAATCTCTATAAGTGCCCTAAACGTCCGCAGGAGCTATAGTTCTTGGGTGCCTCAGTGCAAACCCTCTTAGAATGTCCTGGCTTACCACACTGATAGCAAGTCAAATAATCCCCTCCTGGTGCTACCAGAGGTCTGGAATGACTCTGCTGTCAAGAACCACCATGAGAAAAGTCACGCTTCCGTTTTCCTTTAAAGGAGCTCACACTACCACTAGGAGGAAAAAGAACCTCCTTCAACCCTAACTTTCCTGACAATTCCATCTCAACCATCATCGCCCTATCTAGCACATCAGCATAAGTGGGTAGCTTCAGTAAGAAAACTCGAGAACGGATATCTGATCGAATTCCCAACTCGAATCGTCGAGCCTTCATCCTCTCATTAGATACAATCTCAGGAGAAAATTGTACCAGCTCAGAAAAGTGATTTGAGTACTCAGTCACGGTTTTGTTGGCCTTATCAAGCTTGAAAAACTCCACGGCCTTGGCCAACACCATTGATTCTGGATAGAAGTGGTTAGTGAAAAGAACCCTAAAGTCTTTCCACTCCAGACCCTCATGTTTCCCAGCTGTCACCATCATGTCCCACCATCTCCTACTTGGTCCCTCCAGTACGAAGGTGGAACACTTCACCTTGATCACATCAGGTGTCTCCAAGAACCCAAACAGACATTCAATCTTACTCAACCATTCCTCAGCATTTTGAGGATCAGTGGAGCCTTTGAAAATTGGTGGCTTATAGCATAGGAATTTTTGAGAACGACTTCGGAGAAAATCACTGTGAGGATCTATAGCTGGATTATGAACAGGAACTAGAGGTGGTGCATGTCCCAGAGATTGGACAGTGCGAACAATCACCTCAACCAGACTCGGATCCACAATAGGACTCGCTTATTGAGGTTCAGCAGCAGCCTCTTTTTGGATCTAAGCTCCACGTCTTCTCGGAGGCATGATGCTACACATCATAAAAAGACATAGATTAACACCCAAACCGAGCAACAAGGAACACTATTCTTAAAAGAAGGGATAACAGGATTTGGATTCCACTATATCCAAATCAAAATAGGGAAAATACTAGAACTAATCCACAAGTCATATTTACCTAACCAACCCTGGTGACTTAAGGTTCATTGTGGTGAGAGCTGGCCAGGAACTCAATCACAACTACCTCCTAAGTCCCGACAAGAATACTCGATGCATACTGTCATCAAGGCAAGATGCTTAACCTCCCTCTGATACCATTTTGTCATGAACTAGCCCGGGTACCCTGGTAACCTGATAACTGAGCTGGTCCTGACATATCTTGAAGGGCGTTCCCGATCCCCACGGGTCGGCGACTAGCACCTGGCATCATACAACTTACAAGTGGGAACGATTTTTCCACAAGAATGCGGAAGTAAGAGAAACAAAACAGTATTCATAACAAAAAGAAACTCCACTGGGAGTAATGTACCAGAAAACAAAGAGGCATTAAAAAAACAAAGTACTACAACCAAAGTACTAAAAATGGGAAAACATCCCCAAGGTCCCTAAGGACACAACGCACCAAGTCTAAAGATCAACAACTGGATCCACCACCAAGAGGTCCCTTCCCTTTACTCGATCCTGGAAGAAGAAAGTCTATAAACACCCGAAGGAAAAATTAGGGTGTGATCCTAAGCCCATTAGAATACCACCAAAGATTCCATAATAGATTCCAAATATATATTATCCAAAGAAAAACTTTCGATTTTCAAATAAACAGGTTTGGCAATTAAAAAGCATATTCTAACAAAATAGGCTAAACATTTTCAAATGATCGGAATAAATATTTCAAGAAAAGGCTTTACAAATGATGGAATATTTCTAAAACAATGTCTTATATAAAACATTTATATAAAATAGTTTATATAAATTTAGAATGCATGTAAAGTAGTTCACAAGCATTGGCATACATTTATATCTCAAATATAAATGAACAAGCGAGCAACATGGTCATCTACCAAAAGGTACGATAGTATTAACTAGCTATAGGATTCCACACTCTCTATGTGAACTCAGCAAAATGTGTATACACACATCCCTATGACACTATCCAAAGGAGACTCGTCACCAACCTGTCTGGGATGTGACCCGCCGTAAGTATGTTTTAGAACGTTGTCGTAGCATAGAGTGTATCCAAATAACTCACTAACTACCTAAGGCTTGCATGCGCTCTTACATGATGGGTAAACTATTTTAAGAATTCTTAAAATACGATCAATCCCATTATTCCATTTCAAAAGTTCCAAATCCTTTCCATTTAAAACCATAACAGGTTTAATTCAAAAACATTCCTTTTTCACAAGATAAAACCAATGGGTTTCTATCAAATCATTTTGATCCATTTTCATAAGTTTGAAATCCATTCAAAATCAATTCCATCGTTACACATTTCATTTCAACAATTAAATTCAACAATTTAATTGAAAACATTTCCATAAAATCCACAATTTAAATTAAACAATTTAAATTAAAAAATTTAAATCGACCAATTTTCCATAAACACACCCAATTCAATGGAATTGGGGTTTTCCCAAATTTCTATGCCAAACCCATTTCAAATATCTCAATTCAATGGAATCAATTTTTTATCAATTTCATTGAAAGAAACTTGAGAAATTTAATTTAAATCAATAAATGAAATAAATTAAGCAAATACATTGATAATAAATTTGGCAAGTCAGGACGGAACCACCTACCTTGAAGGTTTTGACCAAAACCACAACGGTCGAGAACGCTTAAGAAAACCGGGTTGCTTCTTCAAGAACCCACCTTATATCTCTTCTCCTAGAAAGACCAAGACTAAAACTCATAAAACTTGGTACCACACACTTAGATCTACCCATAACGGGCGTAGATCTAAGAAATCAAGAGAAGATGAGAAGTAGATCTAAGTAGATCTAAGAAACCGATCAAGAACGATGAAGAATGATCACATACCTCAAGAATATGGCTTTGATTCACTAAGAGGAGCCTATGGATTGCCTCCGGAATGATGGGATAACCCTCTCTGACCTTAGTAGAAGACAAATCCTGAGTTAGGGCAGCTTAGGAGGAAAAATGAGGCACTTAGAGGCAAAACCGAGCGAGATTCACAATTTAAGGATCTCATTTAAGTGGTCGCACGGTTTGGCCGCATGATTAGACAAACCGTGCACTAGCCATGAATTAGCCACTGCCTTGGTCACCCTTCTCTCATGATTTGGCTGCACGGTTAGACAAACCGTGCGCTGCCCGTGTGGAAGCTACTGTCCAGGTTTCAAGGTTGGCATGGTTTGGTCGCACGGTATGTCAAACCGTGCGCAAACCGTGCACAACTCACTACCCTTTAGTTTTCCTCAAAAGTTCACCTAAATGCTCCCCAAGTCTTTACTCCAAAAATAGAGGTACTTAGAAACATCAAAAGTACCTAAAAACGTAATGTGATGTTGCACTACGTGCGTCCTTTACCGGTAGTGCCGGTAGCAACTGCTAGTCAGCGGGTGGTGGCAACACTGGTGCACCTCCCGATTGGGCCATCTTCAGTACCGATCCCTATATTTATGCCTCATCACTAGGCAAACCATACTCATGGTCATGCACTGGAATCCTCACTAGCTGTCTGCGTGGCAGAAACCTGAAACAGATCAAGATTAACCACGGTTAATAGGTTATACCTGGTGAGCTAACTCTGACTCAAGAAGAACATGAATAAAGACTCAATTATTATATGATGCATGCAACCAGTGTTTTTATGTATTGAGTTGAAAAGAAAAATTCAGGGTTTTGGTGTATGGATACGTTGGTCGTCACACCAACACTGGACTCCCCGAGCCTGAAAGTCGAACTCGAAACATTCAACACTGTTACCCCAAAACAAAGCCACAGACTTTTGGTCCTTAAGCTAGAACTAACCTCCTTTGATACCAATTTTTCACAACCTGTTCCCCGGGGCTCATGTCATGACTACCCCAAGCCCACTTCCCGAAGGCTAGGGGCTAGCGACTAGCGCTGAAGGCATTATCCTACAAGTGGGAGGTATTTTCTGAGTACCTGTACGCATGCACACTCACAACCCCAACCCACAATGCTGAAAAGGAAAACATGCATACCACTAAGACAACCAATGAGAGTAAAGGTATAAGCTGCAAGTAAAATGGGCCAAAATACAAACCCACAAAAGACAAGTTGTAAACAAGGGAGTACAAGGTCTCTGATAATCCGTTCGCTAAAAACCCGATCTGAATGGTAGGTGAAGAGTAGCTACCAGAAGCCGTAGGAGTTCACCTTTCCTGTTCGATCTCACTGGGCACTGCCTAGTCCTGGACTACTAAGGTCTTTGTCAAAACGTCAATCGTCTGCACAAGACACGACACGTGCGGGCGAAGCCCATGCGGGGGTGAGTAACACAATACTCAGTAGTACCCCCAAACCACAAAGAAAAAGCACACATGAATTAATGGACAACTCACACAGTTATAACCTAAAGTATAGAAAATAAGGTTATCAGTCCTAAAGCTAAACATCTTGTACTGCTAAAGGACTCATCCCCGATGATTCACTGAGGTCTGTCGGGCCATTGAGGTTCACTCGTCCATCAGGCCACTAAGGTCCGTTCGTCACTAAGGTCTATTGGGCCACTGAGGTCTGATCCTCTGTCAGGCCACTGAGGTCCACCCGTCTAATAGGCCACTAAGGTTTGCTCATATGTCAAGACATTGAGGCCTGCTCCACTCATCTGTCAGGCCACTAAGATTTGCTCGTCTTTCGGGCCACTAAGGTCTGCTCGTCACTTCCTTCTCATCACAACCAGTCGCAAGATTTCCGCTCGTAGCACACTTGATTCCAGGAGAATCTACTCCTCAAGTCATCAATTGTATCTCAACCTCCACAGAAATTCACTTTTAGTGTGCCAAAAGGATCGTCTAATCGCAATGGTCCCAATGCCATAAACGGCTCGTCAATCGGATACACAGTTTGGAAAATTCTGCACATTCTACTAAAAAGGGTCGGTTGGGTCTGGGCCTGGTCCGACCCGACCCGACCCAATTCATTTGACCGGCCCCGATCAGGTTTAGGCCGACCCGGTATGGCCTGGATCAAGGGCGAGGCCCATCGGGGCTGCTAGACCCAGCCTGTTGGGTTGTGGGTCCATCCCGACGACCTGATCCTCCTTTGGCCCGGCCCGCATTGGCGGGCCAGTTTCTGCCCAGTCGGGCCACCCAACAGCCCGGTTTCCCCCTGGCCCGGCTTGCGCTGGCGGGCCGGTTTGGTCCAGCTCGAACATGGCAGGCGCAGCGCCCGCCCTGCGTCACGCGGCCGACTCGGTCGGCCGCCTCCTGTGGACTGCTAGCCAACACCGACCCGCAACCCAACCACAGGTCTCCCAATCTGATGTGGTGCCCTTATGGCGTCACGATTCCACACCACCACGAGTCTCCCAACTTGACACGACATTGCGGTTCCGCACCGCCACGGGTCTTCCGACCTGACGTGGCACTGCAGTTCCGCACTGTCGCAGCCTTCTCCACTGTGGTGCACTGCCTCCCGCACACGGCCGCTGACGCGTGCCACCGGCGGCCCCAGTCCACCTCCCGCGGTGGCTGACGTGGGTTCCACCGTTAGCGGCAACCCTTCCGTCACGGCCCTTACCGCCATTGCGCCCCTCCTGAATGCGGCATTCCGTCACCACTATTTCAGTCCTTCTTGGACCACGGTTGTCATTATGTCGCGAAGAATGGAAGATGTAACATCCCAACCCGACTTACCATTCAACCCGGTAGCCGGACCGATCACCACATGGCCTCAAGCGCATCTCTCCAAATTCCATAGGTTGCCGACTAGCAGCGAAGTCCTAAGTGAGTCTATGGGGAGACTATGCCCTCATTACCAAAGTATAACAGTGGGATTACAAACATACAATAGTAGAAGAAGGTAACCAGTAGACAACACATGGACAGCAGAAATAGATAACAAATAGAAAGATCTGACATATATATAATGGTGAAAATGGTAAAAGAGTCTAAGAAATAGCCAAAGATAGTGAAAGTCAATGCAGTACAGTACAAGTGTACAAAAAACCAAAAAGAAACCAAAAAGTATCCCATGTCGCATCGCAAGCCTCATCTTGGTCCCGTGAACTCCTACTCCATGTAGCAAGTCAAGTACCTGTACTAGGGCATTTCCCCTTCTCATTACCTGAAATCATATAATCTGCTTGGGTCCAAAAACATGACCCAAACAGGGTGTGAAACTAAATCCCAGTAGGGAACCACCAAAGATCCGTGTTAATCTGTCAGTGAATATATAAATAGGCAATGTAATATGGAAAGCAGTAAACAAGGGAAACTAGCAAGACTGACCCAAGCTTGTGTTTTGGCTTGACGTCGCTTCAAGTATCCATTCCATTCATTAATCACTTTATTCATTTGTTCAAACCATTCCTTGAGCCCGTTCCTGGAATACTCAAAATGGAAACCAGGCATCACTCAAGTAGAAAATCCACCAACACCTTACAAGCCTTTTCCGGCAAACCTCTAGGAACCTAGCATTGCTCTACAAGCCCGTTCCGAAGAACCTCCTAGGTACCCAGCCTCGCTCTAGGTGTGATATAGTCTGTCATCTAAGCCCGTCCCTAGGATCCTATAAATAAGATTCGGGTATCGCCCATGACATTTCATGCCCTGTTGAATCCGTCCATGGAATCTCACTATGGATCCATGGTTCACTCGGCATTCTAGTAACTAGTCTCATATGAGTCCGTCCATAGAAACTCACATTGGTTCCATGGTTCACCCATGACTTTGTTTCACATTTTAGGCACTTAAAAAGCATTTAACTCACGTGGGATAGCAATTCAAGAATTTGCATACAATGGTCAATGGGAAAAACTCTATCCCATACCCGAAACCATTTCAATTACAATTTCATTCTATTGCAATTACATTCATATTCAATTCCATTTTTAACAACCCACAAGGGAAAGGAAAAACATGACTCATATGCATCCTGGGTCAAAAACCATAAAAGAGTCATTCAAGGCAACACACCCAAGGGGTGGTTCCTGTCAAAGGTATACAACCTAACTCAAGCACATACCATCCTATTCAGATTACCTACAACATGCTAGGTAATAAAAGGGTTAAAATCCAGGTTCAAGTTACATCCCAAAAGTGGGTGTGCGACACTTTGGCATATATAAATAGATTGACAATCAGCGAAAAGCACAAGAACACCTACCTTAGGCTCATACTAGATAGATCGTCCAGTATTAGGCTCTGATTCTTCCTGGTTTGGAAGAAATATGAAGAACGGATGAAGAACGATAAATTAGGGCATATGATCCTTAATCCAATCTGTGTTCGTTATAACCAGAATAATCTAGAAGGATTAAAAAGGAATTTAGGACTTACCGTTGCGGATCCAACAAGACGAACGGCGTTCAAAATGGAGATCGGATGGAGAAACAGGATCAAAATCTATCTGAAGCCTCTTAAGAGCTCTCCCTAGCGCCCCCCCCCCCCCCCCCCTGCTGTGTGGTTCAATAGAATAGGTTTAGATTTAGGTTTTATAAAAATTTAATCAATTTAATTTAAAATTAATTAAATTTCAAAACACAGAAGGTCGCACGGTTTGCCCGCACGACCTAACAAACCGTGCGGAGACCGTGCAGACCTTCCTGGAAGGCAAGGGGAAACCGCATGGCCACCCTGCATGGTTTCCTCAAACCGTGCACAGGTTGTGCTCCAGCCTCTACCAAGCCTACATCAAGGTGCACGGTTTTCCTAGGTCATGCGTAGGCCATGCGCAAACCGTGTTCCAGGCCATTTCCTGCCTAAAACTTTGTTCTGGGCTTCGAACAAGCCCTGTACACCTCCGTAACTCCCTCAGTCAAGTTAGGCATCCACACTAGGCCTCAACAGAACAGTTAAATTGAAAAGAAAAGTATTTGTACCTCGTACGAAAACTCGGGTTCTTACCATCTTCTCCCCTTACAGCAATTCGTCCCGAATTGCTCTATGAAGGGTTGTCAAGATTCGTCTGCAAACAGATATGGCCACTGAGCACGTACGTCGACCTCCCGCTCCCAAGTCTCATATAGTAAACGGTTGTGCTGCCATAGCACCTGTACTAGAGGAAATGACCGGCCTCAGAGAACCTTTGTGCTCCTATCAACGATATGAATCGGATGATCCTCAAAGGATTCATCTACCTGAAGCTCGACCTCCTCAGGCTGGAAGGTATGTGACTGGTCTGAATAGTATCACCGTAACTGAGAAACATGGAACACGTTATGCATGGATCGGTACCTCTGAGGTAACTGCAACTGATAGGCTACTAGCCCCACCCTCTCCAGAATCTCAAAAGGCCCAACATATCTCGGCGATAGCTTACCCTATCTTTTGATCCGCCTGTGTCCCAGCCTCGGTAAAACATGCAAGAAAACCTGATCCCCGACCTCAAACTCTAGGGTTCGTATGCGGCAATCAGCATATGACTTTTGATGAGACTGTACGGTAGCCATCAGCTTCTATATCAACTGGACCTGCCCAGAAGTCTCCTGAACAAGACGTGGTCCCAGTAAAGCTGCATCAACTACCTCTAACCAGCACCGGGGTGATCGGCATGGCCTACCATATAGAGCCTCATATAGTTCCATCTATATAGTTGCCTGATAACTGTTGTTATAGGCAAACTCAATTAGGGGAATATGCCTCTCCCATGATCCCCCAAAATCCAGGATGCATGCTCGTAGCATGTCCTCAAGCACTTGTATCGTATGCTCTGACTGGCCATCAGTCTGAGGGTGGTATGTTGTGCTCAGGAGCACCTGTGTACCCAGCACCCTCTGAAGACTCTTCCAGAAACCTGATGTAAAACGAGCATCCCTATATGAAAAAATGGTGTGAGGGACCCCGTGGAGTCGTACTATCTTCCGGATATACAACCATCCCAGCTCATCCACACTGAAGGTCTCCTTGATTGGAAAGAAATGAGAAACCTTCATGAGCCTATCAACCAAAACCCACACAGCATCATTACCTCAAGGTGACCTCGGCAACCCAGTCACAAAGTCCATCGCAACATCATTCCATTTCCACTCCAGGATAGGTAACTGCTGTAAAATCCCAGCTGGTCGTTGGTGTTCCGCCTTCACCTGCTGATAGGTGGAACATCTCGTGATGAAACTAGCCAATTCCCTCTTCATAACCGGCCACCAGTATTGTCGGTGCAAGTCACGATACATCTTAGTGACTCCAGGATGAACTGCCCAAACAAAAGCATAAAACTCCCACATCAACTCCTCTCTAATATCCACAGGAACCCATACACGTCCATGGATACGAAGAACTTAATCCTCGCCTATCATCCAACTAGGAGGAGGGTCCTCACCTGAAACACCTTCTCGTAGAACTAGGACTTCCAAATCTGATAGTTATCTCATCCTTACTCTGTCCAGGAGGGTAGAAGTCACTGCTAAGGATGATAGAAAAGACTGCCCTTGGCTATTATGCACATCAAGATGCATCTCAGAGAACAAGTACATAAGCTTCCATTCGTTGATATCCTGTTGCACAGTCTGTATTTGAGTCCTCCTGCTCAATGCATCGGCCACTACATTGACCTTACCAGGCGTATAAGCAAGCTCGAAATCAAAAGACTGTAGGTACTCCACCCACCGTCGCTGCCTAAAATTCAGATCACGCTGAGTAAAGATATATTTGAGGCTCTTCTGGTCTGTGTACACCACAAAACACTCTCCCAATAAATAGTGTCTCCAACAGCGCATCACATGAAAAACTACTGCTAGCTCAAGATCGTGCATCAGATAATTCCTCCCATGTGGCCTCAGCTGCCGAGATTCATACGCCACGACTCTGTCACCCTGCATCAACACTGCACCCAGCCCAATACCTGATGCATCACAATAGACCGTGTAACTCTTGCCCTGTTCTGGTAGTATCAGGACTGGTGCTGATGTCAACCTTCCTTTCAGCTCCTGAAAGGCTACTTCACAAGCATCTGTCCATAGAAATCTCATGCCCTTCTTAGTCAGGCCTGTCAACGGTGCTGTTAAGCATGAGAAATCTTGTATGAAATGACGATAACAACCAAAAATCCCCAAGAAACTCCGTATGTCAAAGACATTCTTGGTATTTTCCCAAGAAACCACAGCTCTAACCTTCTCTGGTTCTACAGACACTTCTGTCTCAGAGATAACATGGCCCAAGAAGTGAATCTAATCCATCCAAAAGTGGCACTTAGTAAGCTTTGCATATAGTTGATGTTCTCTTAGTGTATTCAGGATGATCTCAAGATGGTTGGCATGGTCATTTCAATTTCGAGAATACACAAAAATATCATCCATGAAAACCACGACGAACGATTCCAAGTAAGGATAGAACACGCGATTCATCAAAGCCATAAAAACCACTGGCATGTTCGTGAGACTGAACGGCATAACCAGATACTCATATAAACCAGACCTGCTACGAAAAGATGTACGAGGTATGTCTGCAGGTCGAACACACACCTGGTGATATCCTGACCTCAAATCAATTTTTGAGAACACCCTAGCTCCTCGAAGCTGATCAAACAGGTCACCTATCCACGGCAAGGGATGTAACGCCCCGACCCTAGTTACCCAGAGTCGGTGCATTATTACATAACATTGGCATGATCACAAGAAAGATCAAATCTCGAAAGACCGATTGGTTTAGTAGCCTTGGAAACACTAGATATATTCATAAGTTTTACATTACATCATAAAATGAAAAACTACTACAACAACATAATGTCTCCATAATCCACACTCATATCCCCACATAATATCCCTGCAGGTCATTCATAATTTACTTCTTCACTTCCTAGGAAAAAATAAAACATAGAAAAGGGGTGAGCTCAAATGCCCAGTAAGGATAACAATATAGCGGAAACATTCATAAATAAGAATAAACATTTAAGGCAATGTATAACTAAAACAAAAGCCTTTCAAACATGAACTTTCAACATGGTATGGCATAAATAAAATGAAATAATTCCATTTACTTATTCACATGGATATTCTACTAATCGAATAATCACATGCAAAAATCAATAACCACTTTCATAATGTTGGAATGCATAATGCCAGACTATCATAACCACATAGCCAAGGCCTTGTGCCAAGACTACAAATAAGATTTTGTCAAGGCCTTGTACCAAGACACTAGTTTGTCTCATGAGACCTACCGATGCATCGAGGAGCTATAGCGGGCTCCACCCGTCACATATTAAGTCCAATTCATTCCCATATGTAAAGGTTTAAACATAACATAAACATTCGTATTAAAACTAGCATACGAAATGTCAATACTTTCACCATAAACTATGAATGGTATAAAAATAGCACATCCACAGTAAAACATATCACAAAACCTTCAATACAATATAGAAGTTTTGTATCATAATAAATCAACTTCAAATAATCTTAAAATCCATCAAAGGATGTTGACATAGATGAAATCAAAATTATTTTTAAAGAAATATCTCCTTTTATTTTAAAATCATTTAAGATCCATATAAAATAAAACATTTTCTTTGAAAATAATCTTATAAGCTTGTAAGGGAAGCTTTGAAGATTTTATAACGGCGGAAAATAGCCGCACCCGCCGTATAAGTTAAAAAAAACATTCTTACCTTAATTCTGTCGAGAAGGTTAAAAAGGACCTTGTTTTGAAAACGACGGAAAGATTCCTTCATAAACCTCTTATAACAAGTCAACCAAGGGTATAAATGACTTTAACCCATATTCTTGTAAATAATAAAAAATGTTTTGAAATACATTTTTTAGAAAACATGGATGTGGATGATAAAGAGATCCCAGTAGATTATTACATATAAACAACCTCGGATAATGAAGAGATTGTGAAATAACCCTTACCTTGTACTTTTCCTTAGTTGGGGTAGGTTAACCTCCTGTATAATGGTGAAATAATTGTTATTAAATTATACAATAATCATATACATTAATATGATATCATATATGATCTTTTAATATTGATTTGATAATAATATCTTAGTATTATCGTTGTTTCGGGTGTTAACTTACTTGTTTTCTTTTATATGTTTTGTTACGTAAGCCATGTTTGTTGTATCTTATTCATATCCAGAATGATATCAAGTCCTTAAACATCATTTTTAAATCATCAAATGATAATTATACTTGAATGGATACGATGGAGAATGAATCTCATCGCGTTCGTGGAGACGGTAGTCCGTACGTACGCACGAGCGACAATATCATTCTTTTGACATTAAAATAATATATAAATGGATGGTATATCATATATACAGAATAATTAACATGTTATATTTATTATTTACATGAGTTACACATCATTATTATATTCATCCAAAATAATAATATATTGAATAACAATTACACCACGACGTGGAGACGATAAGCCGTACGTACGCACATATGGTGACATGTTATTCAAAGGGTGGATAGAATACTGAATATGGTTGTACCATATTTATAATAACATCATAGTATATTTGAGATACTGGAGTTATTATTTTATAATGGTAAGAACAAAGAAAGAAGAAGTGGAAGAAGAAAGGAACTTGAAAAGGGGTGGTGAAAACATTACCTCTTCTTCGGGTTCTTCCTTTTGATTTGATCAAAAGGGCTCCTTAGGTTGGCTTTCTGATCAAAATAAGGCCTCTAGGTTGTATTGAGGGATGTTGGGAGAGTATTTGGGCAGAGTTTGGCCGAACCAAAAGGCTTTGAAGGTGTGAAGAAATGAGAAGGAGGAGTGCCCTTTTATAAGAGGGGTGAGGGGCACCTTTGGAAAAGCTAGAAATATTAATTTATAATAAATTAATATTCAGTTTCTAATGGCTTCAAAGTTGATTATTCAAAGGTTAATGTGGGTATAGGTCGAAAACCACTCAACCAATAGAATTTAGACAGGTTTGGGTACTTATATTAACCTTATCTTTAAGTATTAACTCTAAGTTAATTAGTTTCACTTTTACAATGTCTCTTTGTATTTTTATATAATATGGTTAATAAACTTACTATATACATCCAAGCGACTCCCAAGTGGTCCATTAATGATTAACCTATCATGATATAAGTCTCTTGGCAGAACCTTAGATTTTTAGGAATTTAATATCAATTAATAATATAATATTTTTTTTAAGAACTCTTTTATGTCAATTTTGACACTATTCAATAGTTGATTTTTTTGAAACTCATAACAGATTGATTACTTCGAAAAAATTCAATTAAATTAATCCTAATATATCATATTATCCTAGAAAATTATTTTAATTCATTAAAAGTTTCATATTATATTTATTTGGGTATTTATAATATCAATTATTTTAATTTTTCACTATTATAGTAATTACTGCATCATCATTGTGTCATAAATAAAATAACTTATTTAATGTCTAAAAATTATAAATAAAATATAATTATGTATTAAATCTTTTTATCTTTCTAATTAATATTTATAATCGAAAATCCAACATATATAACCCTATGTAAAAATTGTTTTGCTAAAAGATATATGCTTGTGTCATTTTTGTATTCATTTTAACTTAATTAAAATAAAGTGTCATTATCACTTACAAGTGGATCCATGGGGTCCCAAAATCGACCCAAAGATGTCCATGGTCGACCATGTATCAACCAATAGGGTTAAGACACGTTTTAGGGTAATTTAGTATTATTATAATATTATTTTTTAACCCTTATTTACCGGATTTACCCTTAACCATGGTAAATAAAATATTTACCGCAGTAATTATTCAAAATGTATAAAAATAAAAGTTACCTATTTACACAATTTGAACATCATGATTCCAAATATGGAATCCATTTTCCTAAATTCAAAACACAGAAGTGGCAGAAATTAATTTAAAATCAATTCCCGCTGTCAAAACAAAAAGCGTGTTTTTAAGAGATAATAACTATCAAAAGATTGACACTTGTTTATGTTCGGTTTAATTGTAAAATTATGTCCAATGACCAACATTATATTAAATGGTAAAAATATATTCTAAATATAATTTAAAACTACTAAAATTCATAATTTATCACTATTAATTATTTTGATTAAAAAAGTTGTTTTTAATTAAAATTTAGTAATTTTCACTATTCATCAAAATATGAAAGTTATCCGAAAAGTACCAAAATTTCACCTTAGGCTAAATTAGATATTCTGAATCCAAAAATGAAGTCCGTTTTGAAATATAAAATATATATAATTTTAAAAATTAGTTATTACTATTCATAACGGCTAGTTTGATTGGTTATGGTGTGTTAGAACTCGGTGTTGCATACAACACACGCTATCACATTATTCAAAGAGAAGCGTACCGTAGAAGCTTGGGGTGTTACATTCTCCCCTCCTTCAAATAATTTCGTCCTCAAAATTTCTAGAATACTTATCACATGAAAAGACTCGGGTGGTTCTTCATCATAAGTTCCTCGGGTTCCCACGTTGCCTCTTCCATCTTATGGTTTCTCCACAAAACTTTTACCAGACGCGTCGTCCGGTTTCTTAGTACTTGTTCTCTTGTATCAAGAATCCTGATGGGCTCTTCACAATAGGAAAGATCGGGTTCCAGTTCTAATTCCTCATAGGTGAGTACATGCGTTGGATCAGGCATGTATTTCCTCAACAGAGATACGTGGAACACATCGTGAACTTTGGAGAGACTTGGCGGCATTGCCAATCGGTAAGCTACAACCCCAATTCATTCTAGAATTTCGAAAGGTCTGATGTACCTGGGACTCAATTTACCTTTCTTACCAAAACGTATGACTCCCTTCCATGGAGATACCTTCAGGAAAACATGATCACCGACTTGAAATTCCAAATCCTTCCTTCGATTATCGGCATATCTCTTCTGCCTACTTTGAGCTGCTTTGATGTGATTTTGGATTACTTTCACCTTTTCCACCGTTTCCTCCACCAGTTCTGGGCCTACAAGTTTTCTTTCACCAACTTCATCCCAACAGGTTGGTGTACGACATCTCTTTCCGTATAACGCTTCATATGGTGCCATCTGAATACTCGAATGGAAGCTATTGTTATAGGAAAATTCTACCAGTGGTAAATATTGATCCCACATACCCTGAAAGTCAAGTGAGCAAGATCTCAACATGTCTTCTAAGGTATGAATAGTCTGTTCTGATTGTCCATCTGTCTGAGGGTGGTAAGCAGTGCTCAAATGAAGTTCAGTATCCAGGGATTTCTGAAGACTTTTCCAGAATCTTGAAGTAAAACGGGGATCACGATCAGAAACAATCGATAGGGGTACTCCATGAAGTCTCACAACTTCATTAATATATAGTCTTGCTAGACGTTCTAGGGGTAGATCTTCTCTTATAGCAAGAAAATGTGCTGACTTGGTAAGACGATCAACAATAACCCATATTGCATCGTTCCTTCTAGGAGTCTTTGGTAGCCCCATGACAAAGTCCATCGTAATATTGTCCCATTTCCACTCCGGTATGGGAAGAGGTTGCATGACTCCTCCAGGATGTTGCCTTCCAGCTTTCACTTGTTGAAAAACCATACATCTTGACACAAAATCAGCAATCTCCCTCTTCATGTTGTCCCACCAAAAATGTTCTTTCAAATCTCTATACATTTTTGTGCTCCCAGTATAAGGCCCCAGCCTTAAACCTTACTTAATCATGAGTTATTACAAGATTACACATTGAGGATCTTTTCAGGTTTAGAGTTTTAGAGAATTAGATCATGAAACTTGCATTACATTCCACATTTAAACAAAGTGGTTACATAAAAGACAGTATTCATTATTCCCATCAACGGAAACATATTTAAAATAAAACACGGATTCATTCTTGACACATCCTTGACACTATCATCACATCATGTACCTTTCCCTTGACCTGTGAAAAACATTTCAAAAACTTGGGATGAGCATAAAAAGCTCAGTAAGGTTTATAAAAATATGTAAAGGAAACATGAGTTCATATATACGTAAGAATGAAATCATACTTTACCCATAAAACATAGGCACTTTAACATACCTCATCAAACCATGAATAAATCATAGAAATCATAAGACATAAAGGTAACTTGAGGCATTCATAACATTCTTACGTAGGGAGTAACCCTCTTGGTTACGTTTGGAATACCCATCACAGTATATTCCCTAAATCTCTTCAGAGAAACCTTATCGTTTCACTCCTTCGAGTTACCAAATGCATTGGAGAGATATATCGGGCTCACCCACCCTTAGTTTATCACGGAACCACCCGTTCTTCATAACAATTCCCAAGAACCATAACATAATTGTATCACATAAAACATGAATAAAGGAAACATAACATTTCCACATTTCAATCACAATACAACATTTTAGGATATTCAAATAATGAATCCATTAAAAACCCATTTCAAAACCATTTAAAACATTTAATAAAGAGATTTTTGAATCAAAGTGTCCCATACCACCTTGAAGCTTAAAATTTTAAACCATTAATATCCATATAAATAAATCCTTAAAACCATTTTGAAAACATGGATATTAATAAGAACAAATAATTAAAACATTTAAAACGATATTTTGGTTAAAGGGGTTTTACCAAAATTAGTGACACTTGAATACAATAATTGAGGAATAACATTTAGTCAGAACTTTATAATATCATGAGAATAAATGGATTCATGATATAATACTCAAAAGGACAGTATATACACCATATAAGAGTGAATTGGTGCATAACAACAATGAACCCTCAATAGAAATGTCAAATGTGATGAAATCCCTTATAAAGAAGGTATACTTAAATTAAGGACAAATCAATCTCAAAAATATGTGTGAAAAATATAAATACACCCAATATAAGTGGATATTAAGTGTAAAACAATAAAAGGTCATTCACACATATTAAATGGATGACAAATTCAATGACTACATGTTGAACCCAATGAAATCGAAATTGGATTAAAAAGTTCCCTTAACAGCCTAACGGCATCACATCAAAATGAGTTGATGAGAGATAAAAAAGTGTATCTCATCACTTGGACATAAAATTTACATCAATAAGGATATATGAGAACATATCCCAACATAACAATATGTAAATTAAAAGACCCAACAAATAAGTCTTTTAAGAAGAGGAGGGTGAAAGGTTCCCTTACCGACTTGGGTATCTTTCAAAACATACACCCCATGAAAGAAGGACAATAAATCATTGATGTAAATACTCATAAAGGAAAGTATATTACACAAAGTGTATAATAATGGCAGTACATACACCACTCAAAGAAATTGTGGCAAATGTAGCATAAATCTCATGGGAATAAATGTGAGATGAAAAATCCCTTACGAAAACTCGGTATCCTAACGGCGCCACATAGAACTTCCAAAAATGGATTGATGAGATAAAATAGGGTATATCATCACATTTACAACAAAATGTACAGAAAGAGGAATATGAAAGAACATCCCCCATCATAACAAATAGTAGCTTAAAAGAAGTGACATAAAGGGGAGTACTTAAAGAGAAAGAGAGAGGTTAGATCTCTTATGAAAATTTGGCAGCCTATCGGCGCCACTTAAAACTTCCAAAATAGATTGATGAGAGAGAATAGGGTCTCTAATCACATGAACATAATAATTACAGTAAATGTAATATAAAATATCATACCAATAACAAGAAATATGATCTTTAAAAGGAACGACATAAAAGTGTGTACTTAAAAAGAAAGAGGAGTAGGATCCCTTACCTCGGGTCCGACTTGACTCGATCGTTCTTTAATGTCCTGAATAATAAACTTAAGTTAATTTCCTCTTTATTAAGAACCTATTTCTAGTTCATTATTCCTATTAGATCACTTATTTCCATGTTATAAACATTATGTAAACATTTAAGTTAATAATGTTTGTTTTGTCGATATTTGGTTCTTAAGTCGAAAGTGGACTTCTTACAATTACATGTTGTTCGTGTGGTCAAATGTTTATTATATCCAGAATTATATTCATGATTTGGATATCATATATGTCATATATATCCAGTACATGCATGCATTTATAACAATACATAATCATTTAGAGGTAAGAAATGAAATGCACCGTTCATGGAGACGGTAAGCCGTACTTACGCATGAACGCTACTTTCATTTCTATTTCATATTTTATAGAATGGAATAATAATGATATAAAGGTATATTATAATTACATTATAATATCATATATAATATCGTAGTTCCATCCTTTATACGTCCCACATATGGTATTTAACGAATCAAATCACTTTGAGGGGGCGGTAGTCCGCACTTCCTTAAATGAAGATATCGCGTTTACCCATAATAGAAACCATAAAGGTATGCCCAAAATGAAAAAAAAAACAGAAGCTTAAGGAAAATATAAACATATTATATATCATATATAAAAATAGTGACATCATAATGGCCACCTTTGAAGGTGTTAAATGAGTATTGAACAATCATCGTTTCGGGAGGCAGAATTTCGCCATCCACGGAAACCGTATGTTCTTTAACCATTTGATGTAGTTGTGTGAGAGTGTAGCTCGAATAAATCTTATAACAACATCCTAGTATTTTTAAGATACTGTTTTTGTTACAAAATAAGTAAATAAAAAGAGTTTAGGGGGTTGGAGAAGCAAAATAAAACAAATGAACATGAGAGAATGAATTACCTTTAAAAGTGTATCTCCTTTTGATTTGAGCCTAAAAGCTTCCTTTGAAAGGATTCTGCCCAAAGGGAATCCTCTAGGATGAGGATAGGGATGTTGAGAGAGTAAATGGGCAGGGTTTGGCCGAGCCAAAGGCTTGAGGAGTATGTGAAATGAGGTAGAGGTGGGGGCCTTTTATAAGAGGAGAGGAGGGGCACTTTTGGAAAGTAAAGAAATATTACTTTATTTGAAAATGTGTTTCGGTTTTAAAAGGTCCCAAATTGATATTATTCATGGATAAGGTGTTAAGGGTTCGAAATCCACCCATCCAATAAGTTTTGGACATGTTTAGTTCATAGATTTTACATTATCTTTCCATTTTATTTAAATCGTCAAATAATGATGTCATCGCTGCATCATTATTATGTCATAAATAATTTAATTTATTTAATGTCTAAAAATTATAAAAAAAATACTATGATGTAGGAAATATTTTTATATTTCCAATGACTATTTATAATCAAAAATATGACTTGTATAACCCCACTTAAAATTGTTTTAGTAAAAAATATCATGTTTGTGTCATTTTTACTTTTACATTAAATAAAAAGTTATTTATGTCATTTCCCAACCAAAGTGGATCCATGGGGTCCCCAAGTTGACCCATGGATTGTATTGGTCGGCCATTACACATCCAATGAGGTTAGTACATGTGTCAAGTTCATTTCATTTTATTAAAGCATTATTTTTACCTTAAACTACACTAATTACCACTATTCGCGATTAAACACTTAATAAGTTACTATTCACCAAAAAATTATTTTTATCCCATTGAACCACATTTTACTTCTTAATGAAAACCATGTATGTTGGATTTTTGAAATTCAAAACACATAAGTGGTAAAATTTCATTTAAATGAAAAATCAGCTTTTATAAGTACCACTTAGTGGTTTCACTATTCATCAAAAATTGAAGTTTTTCAGAAAAATCCCAAAAATTCACCCTAAGCTATTTTTGATATTCCGAATTCAAAAATGAAGTCCGTTTTACAAAATTAAAAACATATTAGTCACATTAATTAATTTAATAATTAATTCCCGCTGTCAGAGCAAATAGCGTGTTTTTATAAAACAATAAGTATCAAAAGATTGACACTAGTTTAAGTCCGATTTCAAAGTGAAATTAATTCCAACGACCACTATTGGATTTAATGGTAAAAATATTTTCTAATTTCACTTTAAAACCAATTCAATATATTATCTAATCATATAAATAAATTAGATTAAAAAGAGGTTTTGAATTAAAATACAACATTTTACACTATTCATTAAAAAAATGAACTTTATCGGAAAAATACCAAAAAATTACACAAAGTAAAATTTGATGTCCCGATTCTTAATAAGAGTTTTATTTGGTCCAAAAGAATGTTTAAGAGTGAACAAAACTATATTTAATGACAGTTCTCCATTAAAAGGCGATAAGTGAACCTTTAGTGAAAACTAGGGCATATACGCCTAAAATTGAATTCTTTCCGTATTTTAAGCCTTTATCTTTTATTGGATAAATGTAAAAACATTTTAAAAACATATATAATCATATTTTAGTTATTTCTATCCATTCCCGCCAATACAACGGCTACATGTTAACTACCATTTGAAATAATATTATTTTATTATTAGAGTGCAACGTAAGATTCCCAAGAAACTCGTTGTTGCGTGTTGGGTACGCCATCAAGCATAGCGTCCCCTTTAAAGTAATATTAATATTTTATTCAAAAATATGGATAAATATGAAAATTTCATATTCATTATTTACCTGGGGTGTTACATCCTTCCCCCCTTTGGGGAATTGCGTCCTCGCAATTTTAAAATTGCGCTTGGAAACATCCTTGAAAGTCCCACATCGGAACAAGAGTCAGTAAAACAATCACTTTAAAATAAAGAAAGATAAGCATAGAGGTCACCCGAGTTAACCCATACTAGGATTCCAAGTATGAAAATATAGACATGGAGGAAAAAAACAAAGGGTCATGTTCTGATGGAGAGTGATAGAAAACATGTTTAGGAGAAAGTTAACAATAAGAAAATCACAAACTTCTGATGGGTTAAACGGTGTTGGGTTCCCCAGTAGGAAAAGTTAATAGACAACATTTTTGTTTTAAGTTACTTTTTATTGAGGAATTTATTCATAAGGAAGCATAATCACTTATCATGTTGACTTTCAACTTTTACTAGATTCCTTAGTCAAACCCATATTTTTTCCAACAGACGAGTATTTAGGGAGACTTGTTCGCATTAAGAGTACTATAATCAACTTCTAGAGAATCACCTAATCCACAAAAGAGAACTATATACTTCCCATATCTTTAGACCTTAACCATAACCAAAACCAAAAAGGTTAGTACAAGGTCAGATAATCCAGAAAAGGATAACCCTTTATAAAAAGAAAATCTATTCTTAATCTCCAAAATTTGTCAAACAAAACCCAAAGTTCAACAAGGATCATCCGATAAACAATTTGTCCATAAAATTCTTCAAAGTAAACCAATATAAGATTGAAACCCAAATATTTGAAGGATTTAGTCACATAGTCTTCCAAGTTAAATCGTAACATTTATCTCCAAACAACATCAGTTGCTCCTAATGTCTCGTATTGAAAAGCAATTAACCTAATCACATATCCTCCATGATAGGTTAATCATTTTCATAAATAACCCAAAATCAACTTACTCTTAATTCATAAAATCATATAACTAGAAAGAATCAGTCAAACTAACCAGGGACTTCACGTAGTCCAGTGGTAGGTGATAAATACCAGTCGCACTTTCATTGTGGGTTAGATTCCCGCAGCTTTGTCCGACGCGACGGGTAGTCACACGGTCTACGTGTTGTCCTTTTTCCAAAACTATATAATTCTTAAAACATTCCACAAAATGAGATAAAATCTTCAAAGATGATCATAACATATTTTAACCTCAAGTTTATCTCATTCCTTTCATTTTCCATCATATCATAGAGTAACCCATAATTACCTAAAAAGTAAGGATCATATAAACCCTAATGGTTACCTTTTTTATTATAACCTGAACTTCCACATCGATTGGTCATCTCGTACATGATGCATTATAGAACATACCAAGGTTCAAGTGGTTGATCATGACTCCTTGATATTTGGTTTAGAATAACCACGAGTTTCCTCATTGAGTACCCCATTTCATCGAGTCTCTTAATCAGAGAACCACCACAGTTTCCTTCAAACCAATTGTCACTTTGGTGCCTGTGAGATCCAGCCATTCACTAAAAACAGAAAGGTCAGTGTGAGTATATCAACAAAACCATCATGTACTAATGAGTAAGATAAACACTAAGATATACTTACTCATTCAATTTATCTAAAACTGGGACTCTTTCTGAAATCCTAACCATTATGGTAATGTCACTTATGCTTAAAGAATACCCTAACCTCTAAAGTTATCTAAACCGACCTCTGATACCAACTATAAGGCCCCAGCCTTAAACCTTACTTAATCTTGAGTTATTACAAGATTACACATTGAGTATTTTTCAGGTTTAGAGTTTTAGAGAATTAGATCATGAAACTTGCATTACATTCCACATTTAAACAAAGTGGTTACATAAAAGACAGTATTCATTATTCCCATCAACGGAAACATATTTAAAATAAAACACGGATTCATTCTTGACACATCCTTGACACTATCATCACATCATGTACCTTTCCCTTGACCTGTGAAAAACATTTCAAAAACTTGGGATGAGCATAAAAAGCTCAGTAAGGTTTATAAAAATATGTAAAGGAAACATGAGTTCATATATACGTAAGAATGAAATCATACTTTACCCATAAAACATAGGCACTTTAACATACCTCATCAAACCATGAATAAATCATAGAAATCATAAGACATAAAGGTAACTTGAGGCATTCATAACATTCTTACGTAGGGAGTAACCCTCTTGGTTACGTTTGGAATACCCATCACAGTATATTCCCTAAATCTCTTCGGAGAAACCTTATCGTTTCACTCCTTCGCGTTACCCAATGCATTGGAGAGCTATATCGGGCTCACCCACCCTTAGTTTATCACGGAACCACCCGTTCTTCATAACAATTCCCAAGAACCATAACATAATCGTATCACATAAAACATGAATAAAGGAAACATAACATTTCCACATTTCAATCACAATACAACATTTTAGGATATTCAAATAATGAATCCATTAAAAACCCATTTCAAAACCATTTAAAACATTTAATAAAGAGATTTTTGAATCAAAGTGTCTCATACCACCTTGAAGCTTAAAATTTTAAACCATTAATATCCATATAAATAAATCCTTAAAACCATTTTGAAAACATGGATATTAATAAGAACAAATAATTAAAACATTTAAAATGATATTTTGGTTAAAGGGGTTTTACCAAAATTAGTGACACTTGAATACAATAATTGAGGAATAACATTTAGTCAGAACTTTATAATATCATGAGAATAAATGGATTCATGATATAATACTCCAAAGGACATTATATACACCATATAAGAGTGAATTGGTGCATAACAACAATGAACCCTCAATAGAAATGTCAAATGTGATGAAATCCCTTATAAAGAAGGTATACTTAAATTAAGGACAAATCAATCTCAAAAATATGTGTGACAAATATAAATACACCCAATATAAGTGTATATTAAGTGTAAAACAATAAAAGGTCATTCACACATATTAAATGGATGACAAATTCAATGACTACATGTTGAACCCAATGAAATCGAAATTGGATTAAAAAGTTCCCTTAACAGCCTAACGGCATCACATCAAAATGAGTTGATGAGAGATAAAAAAGTGTATCTCATCACTTGGACATAAAATTTACATCAATAAGGATATATGAGAACATATCCCAACATAACAATATGTAAATTAAAAGACCCAACAAAGAAGTCTTTTAAGAAGAGGAGGGTGAAAGGTTCCCTTACCAACTTGGGTATCTTTCAAAACATACACCCCATGAAAGAAGGACAATAAATCATTGATGTAAATAATCATAAAGGAAAGTATATTACACAAAGTGTATAATAATGGCAGTACATACACCACTCAAAGAAATTGTGGCAAATTTAGCATAAATCTCATGGGAATAAATGTGAGATGAAAAATCCCTTAGGAAAACTCGGTATCCTAACGGTGCCACATAGAACTTCCAAAAATGGATTGATGAGATAAAATAGGGTATCTCATCACATTTACAACAAAATGTACAGAAAGAGGAATATGAAATAACATCCCCCATCATAACAAATAGGATCTTAAAAGAAGTGACATAAAGGGGAGTACTTAAAGAGAAAGAGAGAGGTTAGATCTCTTATAAAAATTCGGCAGCCTATCGGCGCCACTTAAAACTTCCAAAATAGATTGATGAGAGAGAATAGGGTCTCTCATCACATGAACATAATAATTACAGTAAATGTAATATAAAATATCATACCAATAACAAGAAAGATGATCTTTAAAAGGAACGACATAAAAGTGTGTACTTAAAAAGAAAAAGGAGTAGGATCCCTTACCTCGGGTCCGACTTGACTCGATCGTTCTTTAATGTCCTGAATAATAAACTTCAGTTAATTTACTCTTTATTAAGAACCTATTTCTAGTTCATTATTCTTATTAGATCACTTATTTCCATGTTATAAACATTATGTAAACATTTAAGTTAATAATGTTTGTTTTGTCGATATTTGGTTCTTAAGTCGAAAGTGGACTTCTTACAATTACATGTTGTTCGTGTGGTCAAATGTTTATTATATCCAGAATTATATTCATGATTTGGATATCATATATGTCATATATATCCAGTACATTCATGCATTTATAACAATACATAATCATTTAGAGGTAAGAAATGAAATGCACCGTTCATGGAGACGGTAAGCTGTACTTACGCATGAACGCTACTTTCATTTCTATTTCATATTTTATAGAATGGAATAATAATGATATAAAGGTATATTATAATTACAGTATAATATCATATATAATATCATAGTTCCATCCTTTATACGTCCCACATATGGTATTTAACGAATCAAATCACTTTGAGGGGGCGGTAGTCCGCACTTCCTTAAATGAAGATATCGCGTTTACCCATAATGGAAACCATAAAGGTATGCCCAAAATGAAAAAAAAACAGAAGCTTAAGGAAAATATAAACATATTATATATCATATATAAAAATAGTGACATCATAATGGCCACCTTTGAAGGTGTTAAATGAGTATTGAACAATCATCGTTTCGGGAGGCAGAATTTCGCCATCCACGGAAACCGTATGTTCTTTAACCATTTGATGTAGTTGTGTGAGAGTGTAGCTCGAATAAATCTTATAACAACATCATAGTATTTTGAAGATACTGGTGTTGTTACAAAAGAAGTAAATAAAAAGAGTTTAGGGGGTTGGAGAAGCAAAATAAAACAAATGAACATGAGAGAATGAATTACCTTTAAAAGTGTATCTCCTTTTGATTTGAGCCTAAAAGCTTCCTTTGAAAGGATTCTGCCCAAAGGGAATCCTCTAGGATGAGGAGAGGGATGTTGAGAGAGTAAATGGGAAGGGGTTGGCGGAGCCAAAGGCTTTAGGAGTGTGTGAAATGAGGTAGAGGTGGGGGCCTTTTATAAGAGGAGAGGAGGGGCACTTTTGGAAAGTAAAGAAATATTACTTTATTTGAAAATGTGTTTCGGTTTTAAAAGGTCCCACATTGATATTATTCATGGATAAGGTGTTAAGGGTTCGAAATCCACCCATCCAATAAGTTTTGGACATGTGTAGTTCATAGATTTTACATTATCTTTCCATTTTATTTAAATCGTCAAATAATGATGTCATCGCTGCATCATTATTATGTCATAAATAATTTAATTTATTTAATGTCTAAAAATTATAAAAAAAATACTATGATGTAGGAAATCTTTTTATCTTTCCAATGACTATTTATAATCAAAAATATGACTTGTATAACCCCACTTAAAATTGTTTTAGTAAAAAATATCACGTTTGTGTCATTTTTACTTTTACATTAAATAAAAAGTTATTTATGTCATTTCCCAACCAAAGTGGATCCATGGGGTCCCCAAGTTGACCCATGGCTTGTCTTGGTCGGCCATTACACATCCAATGAGGTTAGGACATGTGTCAAGTTCATTTCATTTTATTAAAGCATTATTTTTACCTTAAACTACACTAATTACCACTAATCGTGATTAAACACTTAATAAGTTACTATTCACCAAAAAATTATTTTTATCCCATTGAACCACATTTTACTTCTTAATGACAACCATGTATGTCGGATTTTTGAAATTCAAAACACATAAGTGGTAAAATTTCATTTAAACGAAAAATCAGCTTTTATAAGTACCACTTAATGGTTTCACTATTCATCAAAAATTGAAGTTTTTCAGAAAAATCCCAAAAATTCACCCTAAGCTATATTTGATATTCCGAATTCAAAAATGAAGTTCGTTTTACAAAATTCAAAACATATTAGTCACATTAATTAATTTAATAATTAATTCCCGCTGTCAGAGCAAATAGCGTGTTTTTATAAAACAATAAGTATCAAAAGATTGACACTAGTTTAAGTCTGATTTCAAAGTGAAATTAATTCCAACGACCACTATTGGATTTAATGGTAAAAATATTTTCTAATTTCACTTTAAAACCAATTCAATATATTATCTAATCATATAAATAAATTAGATTAAAAAGAGGTTTTGAATTAAAATACAACATTTTACACTATTCATTAAAAAATGAACTTTATCGGAAAAATACCAAAAAATTACACAAAGTAAAATTTGATGTCCCGATTCTTAATAAGAGTTTTATTTGGTCCAAAAGAATGTTTAAGAGTGAACAAAACTATATTTAATGACAGTTCTCCATTAAAAGGCGATAAGTGAACCTTTAGTGAAAACTAGGGCATATACGCCTAAAATTGAATTCTTTCCGTATTTTAAGCCTTTAGCTTTTATTGGATAAATGTAAAAACATTTTAAAAACATATATAATCATATTTTAGTTATTTCTATCCATTCCCGCCAATACAACGGCTACATGTTAACTACCATTTGAAATAATATTATTTTATTATTAGAGTGCAACGTAAGATTCCCAAGAAACTCGTTGTTGCGTGTTGGGTACGCCATCAAGCATAGTGTCCCCTTTAAAGTCATATTAATATTTTATTCAAAAATATGGATAAATATGAAAATTTCATATTCATTATTTACCTGGGGTGTTACACCCAGGGTGTATAGAGAAATTGGAACTATGAGCATCATCCAGCAATTCCCTTTTTAGATCAGGTAAATCGGGAACACAAAGTCTCTTCCCGAATTTCAAAATTTCATCTTCATACACAAAGTCTCTCAATCTCCCATCATTCATAGCTTTAATCTTCTTTTTGAATTCTTCATCATCGGTCTGAGAACTCTTAATCCTTTCTAGTAAAGATGGTTTGGCAACCATTTGAAAAAGCATTGATGTTTCACCTTCCCTAGTTATTCCCATGTCCATCTTCACTAGATCCATGAAAATTGGATCCCTTTCAATTCTCATATTGTTCAAAACTCCATGGTCTTTTCTACTCAAAGCATCTGCACCTTGTTTGCCTTCCCCGGGTGGTAGTGTATCTTACAATCATAATCCTTGAGTAATTCAAGCCATCTCCTTTGCCTCATGTTGAGTTCTTTTTGTGAGAAAATATACTTCAAACTCTTGTGATCAGTATAAATCTCACATTTTTCACCATAGAGGTAGTGCCTCCATATCTTCAAAGCAAAGATCACAGCTGCTAACTCGAGATCATGAGTATGATAGTTTTTTTCATGAATTTTCAACTGTCGTGATGCATAGGCAATAACTCTATCATTCTGCATAAGGACACAACCAAGTCCTTTCTTCGATGCATCACTATAAATAACGAACCCATCATTCCCCGATGGTAGAGTCAATATAGGAGCATTGACTAATCTTTTCTTCGGTTCTTCAAAACATTCTTCACACTCTTTTGTCCAAACAAATTTAACCCATTTACGTGTGAGCTTCGTTAATGGGTTATCCAATCGGGCAAAATTCTGGACGAAATGTCGATAATAACCTGCCAAACCAATAAAACTACGTACCTCAGTTATACTCGTAGGTGCTGGCCATTCTTGGATTTCCTTGGTCTTAGAATGATCAACAGAGATTCCATCTTTAGAAACAATATGGCCAAGAAAAGAAATCTCCTGAAGCCAGAATTCACACTTGCTAAACTTCTCATATAATTCATGCCTCCTCAGAGTCTTCAAGATAATGCGCAAGTTATTTTCATGATCTTCGTAGGTTTTGGAGTATACCAAGATATCATCAATAAATACCACCACAAATTCATCGAGATACTCCTTGAAAACTCTATTCATTAGATCCATGAATGCAGAGGGTGCATTAGTCAATCCAAACGGCATTACAGTAAACTCGTAATGCCCGTACCTGGTTCGAAATGCTGTCTTCGGAATGTCTTCCTTCTTCACACACAACTGATGGTATCCAGATCGAAGGTCAATCTTTGAAAAGTATTGAGCTCCATGTAGTTGGTCAAATAAATCATCAATACGAGGTAAGGGATACTTGTTATTTATCGTTATAGCATTGATCTCCCTGTAGTCGATACATAACCTCATAGATCCATCTTTCTTTTTAACAAAAAGAACAGGGGATCCCCATGGAGAAACACTAGGGCGAATAAATCCTTTATTACTCAATTCCTCTAGTTGTTTATTTAGTTCGACTAACTCTACAGTAGCCATTCTGTAAGGGGTCTTCGATATAGGCCTTGATCCAGGAATTAAATCAATGGAAAACTCAACTTCTCGTTCTGAAGGATGTACAGGTAAATCTTCCAGAAATACATCTACAAATTCTTTCACAACAGGTACATCCTCTATTTGAACATTCTTTTCCTCACCGACAGTTATTTCATTCTCTTCCTCCCCAATAATTGAATTAAGTTGAGCTACCGGGGGTGGATCTAAATAAGAATTAGGTGGTGACGATTCTGCTCTAAAGATAAGGTGTTCCTTATCATTATCATCAAGAATCGTAACCTCTTTCTTCTTACAATAAATCTTCGCATCATAGTCCGAAATCCAGTCCATACCGAGGATTATATCAAACTCAATCATAGGTATGATGATGAGATCAGCAGATAAAGAAAATTTATGTGCTATAATGGGGACTGATTCACAAAACTTTGTTGCAATGATACTTCCCTTAGGAGTTTTAACTGACAAATCCATTATTAAATCAAATTGGAAATATCTAATTTTCTTAGCAAACTGGGAAGATATGAAACAATGCGACGATCCAGAGTCAAATAATGCATTTGCTAAACTTGAGGAAACCATTAAATTACCTGACACCACGTCTTTTGGAGCTTCTACCTCTGCAGTAGTGATAGCATAAGCCTGGCCTTGATCCCTTGGCCTTTTCTGAGGTAAGTTCTCCTGACACTTAGGACATGCATTTGCATAATGCCCCATCTCCCTGCAATTGTAGCACTGAACGTTGGTAGCTTCCTTCTTCCCCTTGCAATCATGAGCTTGGTGGCCTTTTTCACCACACTTGTAACAGACTCCCATTCCCTTCAAGCAAGTACCAGGATGTTTCTTCCCGCATTTACCACAAGATGGATATTCAACCTTTCCCTTCTTCCCATTATTTCCATTCCCAGATTGATCAGCAGGTCTCTTCTTCTCTTGCTTTGTTTTAAAGTCATAAGACTTAGAGAATTCCTTTTCGGTCTTGATAGCACATGAGACAATGTCTTCGTACGATGAAAAGGATTGTGATACTAATGCTCGACGGAGAAATGGTTTTAACCCATCAAAGAAACGATCAATCTTACTTCTTGGGTTGCGAATATAATCTCCAGCATACCTCGCTAACCTTGTAAAGTTAGCCTCATACTTTGTGAAATTCTCATCCTCCTTCTGTCTCAAACTCAGAAATTGCCTTTCCATATCTGCTCGATGGTCGCGAGGAAAGTATTTTTCTAAAAACATATCTTTGAACTCCCTCCATTCCATATTTGATACTTCATCATCTTCCTTCGTATTTTGAATCAATGACCACCATTGATCAGCATCTCCAGTGAGGCGGTAAACTGCCATGATAACTTTTTCCCTTTCACTGCTCCCCAAAGCCTGAAATATTTTCTCTAGGGAAAATATCCATTACTCAGCTACTAAGGGATTTGTACTCCCATTGAACGTTGGTGGTTGTTGCCTCATGAATCGATCTAACATTGATCCTCCACGCTGTGGATCAGGGTGCTCCATACGGGTAAGGTTATTATTCATAACCTGAGTAAGTTGTCCCAGTATGGTGATTATTTGATCGGCACCAGTTGCATCACCATCCCCACTATAATTATCTTGAGCAGGAGGGAAATCCCTACATGGAGTGCATGCATTGATATGGTTTCCATTTCTTCCACTAGGCGCCATTTCTAAACAATGGCATAAACTAGATCAGTTTATGAATCAAAATACATAATCCCATACTTATAAAACACTTAACATAAATTGAAATATTTATGGATATAATCCATAATCATAAAAATGTTTTCTTTGAGGAAGTATATACTCATAAACCCTTCATAATGATTTGTAAAGAAAATGAGAGTTATCCTAAGCATATCCCCCGGGAGTGTCGTAACCAAGAGTGCAGCAAGGCCCGTTTTCGTGCACCAGTTCCCGTTCGAGTCTAGCTCAAAGCGGTGTTTTCGGGTTTTACCCCTAGGTACATCTGTGCCAGAGCCGCCTCTACCTGCTCGTATCCAGACAGGGATGTATTGCTCGGAAAACTCACAAAATCTCTACAATACCAAAATTCTAGGAAGTTCTTCTATACTAATCCTCAAAGTTCATCTTAGGTCTACGTGCTCTAATCAGAGTTTATCTAAATCTCGCTTCCAAGGTTTGTAATAAACTTCCTCTGATACCAACTGTAATGCCCCGACCCTAGTTACCCAGAGTCGGTGCATTATTACATAACATTGGCATGATCACAAGAAAGATCAAATCTCGAAAGACCGATTGGTTTAGTAGCCTTGGAAACACTAGATATATTCATAAGTTTTACATTACATCATAAAATGAAAAACTACTACAACAACATAATGTCTCCATAATCCACACTCATATCCCCACATAATATCACTGCAGGTCATTCATAATTTACTTCTTCACTTCCTGGGAAAAAATAAAACATAGAAAAGGGGTGAGCTCAAATGCCCAGTAAGGATAACAATATAGCGGAAACTTTCATAAATAAGAATAAACATTTAAGGCAATGTATAACTAAAACAAAAGCCTTTCAAACATGAACTTTCAACATGGTATGGCATAAATAAAATGAAATAATGCCATTTACTTATTCACATGGATATT
This sequence comes from Viscum album, assembly GCA_963277665.1. Classification (NCBI taxonomy): domain Eukaryota; kingdom Viridiplantae; phylum Streptophyta; class Magnoliopsida; order Santalales; family Viscaceae; genus Viscum; species Viscum album. The sequence goes on along the minus strand of OY728165.1, from coordinate 161,727,245 downwards.
CTACTAATCGAATAATCACATGCAAAAATCAATAACCACTTTCATAATGTTGGAATGCATAATGTCAGACTATCATAACCACATAGCCAAGGCCTTGTTCCAAGACTACAAATAAGATTTTTTCAAGGCCTTGTGCCAAGACACTAGTTTGTCTCATGAGACCTACCGATGCATCGAGGAGCTATAGCGGGCTCCACCCGTCACATATTAAGTCCAATTCATTCCCATATGAAAAGGTTTAAACATAACATAAACATTCGTATTAAAACTAGCATACGAAATGTCAATACTTTCACCATAAACTATGAATGGTATAAAAATAGCACATCCACAGTCAAACATATCACAAAACCTTCAATACAATATAGAAGTTTTGTATCATAATAAATCAACTTCAAATAATCTTAAAATCCATCAAAGGATGTTGACATAGATGAAATCAAAATTCTTTTTAAAGAAATATCTCCTTTTATTTTAAAATCATTTAAGATCCATATAAAATAAAACATTTTCTTTGAAAATAATCTTATAATCTTGTAAGGGAAGCTTTGAAGATTTTATAATGGCGGAAAATAGCCGCACCCGCCGTATAAGTTAAAAAAACATTCTTACCTTAATTCTGTCGAGAAGGTTAAAAAGGACCTTGTTTTGAAAACGACGGAAAGATTACTTCATAAACCTCTTATAACAAGTCAACAAAGGGTATAAATGACTTTAACCCATATTCTTGTAAATAATAAAAAATGTTTTGAAATACATTTTTAAGAAAACATGGATGTGGATGATAAAGAGATCCCAGTAGATTATTACATATAAACAACCTCGGATAATGAAGAGATTGTGAAATAACCCTTACCTTGTACTTTTCCTTGGTTGGGGTAGGTTAACCTCCTGTATAATGGTGAAATAATTGTTATTAAATTATACAAGAATCATATACATTAATATGATATCATATATGATCTTTTAATATTGATTTGATAATAATATCTTAGTATTATCGTTGTTTCGGGTGTTAACTTACTTGTTTTCTTTTATATGTTTTGTTACGTAAGACATGTTTGTTGTATCTTATTCATATCCAGAATGATATCAAGTCCTTAAACATCATTTTTAAATCATCAAATGATAATTATACTTGAATGGATACGATGGAGAATGAATCTCATCGCGTTCGTGGAGACGGTAGTCCGTACGTACGCACGAGCGACAATATCATTCTTTTGATATTAAAATAATATATAAATGGATGGTATATCATATATACAGAATCATTAACATGTTATATTTATTATTTACATGAGTTACACATCATTATTATACCCATCTAAAATAATAATATATTGAATAACAATTACACCACGACGTGGAGACGGTAAGCCGTACGTACGCACGTATGGTGACATGTTATTCAAAGGGTAGATAGAATACTGAATATGGTTGTACCATATTTATAATAACATCAAAGTATATGTGAGATACTGGATTTATTATTTTAGAATGGTAAGAACAAAGAAAGAAGAAGTGGAAGAAGAAAGGAACTTGAAAAGGGGTGGTGAAAACATTACCTCTTCTTCGGGTTCTTCCTTTTGATTTGATCAAAAGGGCTCCTTAGGTTGGCTTTCTGATCAAACTAAGGCCTCTAGGTTGTAGTGAGGGATGTTGGGAGAGTATTTGGGCAGAGTTTGGCCGAACCAAAAGGCTTTGAATGTGTGAAGAAATGAGAAGGAGGAGTGCCCTTTTATAAGAGGGGTGAGGGGCACCTTTGGAAAAGCTAGAAATATTAATTTATAATAAATTCATATTTGGTTTCTAATGGCTCCAAAGTTGATTATTCAAAGGTTAAGGTGGGGATAGGTCGAAAACCACTCAACCAATAGAATTTAGACAGGTTTGGGTACTTATATTAACCTTATCTTTAAGTATTAACTCTAAGTTAATTAGTTTCACTTTTACAATGTCTCTTTGTATTTTTATATAATATGGTTAATAAACTTACTATATACATCCAAGCGACCCCCAAGTGGTCCATTAATGATTAACCTATCATGATATAAGTCTCTTGGACGAACCTTAGATTTTTAGGAATTTAATATCAATTAATAATATAATATTTGTTTTAAGAACTCTTTTATGTCAATTTTGACACTATTCAATAGTTGATTTTTGTGAAACTCATAACAGATTGATTACTTAGAACAAAGTCAATTAAATCAATACTAATATATCATATTATCCTAGAAAATTAGTTTAATTCATTAAAAGTTTCATATTATATTTATTTGGGTATTTATAATATCAATTATTTTAATTTTTCACTATTATAGTAATTACTGCATCATCATTGTGTCATAAATAAAATAAATTATTTAATGTCTAAAAATTATAAATAAAATATCATTATGTAGGAAATCTTTTTATATTTCTAATGAATATTTATAATCGAAAATCCAACATATATAACCCTATGTAAAAATTGTTTTGCTAAAAGATATATGCTTGTGTCATTTTTGTATTCATTTTAACTTAATTAAAATAAAGTGTCATTATCACTTACAAGTGGATCCATGGGGTCCCAAAATCAACCCAAATATGTACATGGTCGACCATGTATCAACCAATAGGGTTAAGACACGTTTTAGGTTAATTTAGTATTATTATAATATTATTTTTTAACCCTTATTTACCGGATTTACCCTTAACCATGGTAAATAAAATATTTACCGCAGTAATTATTCAAAATGTCTAAAAATAAAAGTTACCTATTTACACAATTTGAACATCCTGATTCCAAATATGGAATCCATTTTCCTAAATTCAAAACACAGAAGTGGCAGAAATTAATTTAAAATCAATTCCCGCTGTCAAAACAAAAAGCGTGTTTTTAAGAGATAATAACAATCAAAAGATTGACACTTGTTTATGTTCGGTTTAATTGTAAAATTATGTCCAATGACCAACATTATATTAAATGGTAAAAATATATTCTAAATATACTTTAAAACTACTAAAATTCATAATTTATCACTATTAATTATTTTGATTAAAAAAGTTGTTTTTAATTAAAATTTAGTAATTTTCACTATTCATCAAAATATGAAAGTTATCCGAAAAGTACCAAAATTTAACCTTAGGCTAAATTAGATATTCCGAATCCAAAAATGAAGTCCGTTTTGAAATATAAAATATATATAATTTTAAAAATTAGGTATTACTATTCATAACGGCTAGTTTGATTGGTTATGGTGTGTTAGAACTCGGTGTTGCATACAACACACGCTATCACATTATTCAAAGAGAAGCGTACCGTAGAAGCTTGGGGTGTTACAAGGGATGTCGGTTTTTAACCATCAGTTGGTTCAGTTTCCGATATTCTACACATAGCCTAAGAGTTTCATCTACCTTTTTCGAAAAAAGGACCGGCGAACCCCACAGAAAAGTACTGGGTCGAATAAACCCATTTGCCTCCAAATCCTCGAGCTGTTTCTTGAGCTCTTGCAACTCCGTCGTAGCCATCCTATAAGGAGGAATGGATACTGGTGCAGCTCATGGAACTAGCTCAATGGAGAATTCCACCTCTATCTTAGGAGGTAAACCTAAAAATTTGTCAGGAAAAACATCCATGAAGCGCTCAACTACCGGAGGAAGGTCCGTCTGACTCACTCCCTGATCATCCAGAAAAAAACTAACGACCTGGGCTGTCATCCCGTCCAGCCCACGATGTTCTGGTCCAGCTCGGCTTGCCTAGAGGTCCCACTTGCCCTTAAGAGTATACACTGCACCCTCTGGTGATGTGAAAATCACCCTCTGGCGGTAACGATCAACGTAGTCTCGGTAAGCTACTAGTCAGTCCATACCGAGAATGACATCAAAACCTATCATTTCGAGAACATAAAGATCCCAGACGAAGTGACACCCTCCTACCTCAAGGGGGAACCCTCTGCACTTACGTACAACCTCTGCCCTAACTCCTAGTGGTGTGTCTAGCATCAAGACGCCATCAGAAGACAACACAAATAGCCCAAGGATTTTTACTATAGGCATAGATATAAAACTGTGTGATGCACCTGTATCAAAGAGGGAAGATGAAATAACAGATGCCGCTAAGATCGTACCTCTCACCGTCGACGGTCCTGCTCCCTGATCCTTGGAAGTAGGTTGTACTGAATACATCTGGCCTGAACCACAGCCCTGTGATACAACCTCACTACCCGGAGCTAGACCACTCTGACGTCTCGGTGTACCCTGTGCCTGGCTACCTCTGCCACGACCACTACCTCGGCATGATCGGCTAGTCGCACCCCAACTCCCTATCTGATGAGAAGCTGCCAACCCTGCTCCTGCATATGGAGTCGGTGCGGACCCTCTATCGCTGGCTGCTGGTGGAAACGTTCTGTAGAAACGTTAAAGATGACCCATCTTGCCACATGATCGGCACTCGACTGGGTCCCTCAGACACTGCGGCTTCGTGTGTCCCAGCCTACCGCACTGGTAGCACCTCATATTGTTAACCGAAGATAGGTTCTGACTTCTAGAATCACCGTGTGGAAGCTCCAGACGACGCTTCCTACTAACAGCCGTTGCAGTACCTAATCTCGATGACAAACCGCTCTGGCTCGCACCTCCAGCCTCTCTCAGGTTACGTTATGTAATTAGCACCTGGTTCACAATTCCAGAAATGGTAGACAACCTGAAGATATTTACCTGAGATCGGATGTCATATCTCAGACCATCCTCAAAACGCCTGGCCCTCGACAGCTCATCACCCATCAGGATAGGTGCGAAGCGCTGAAGCTCATTAAAATGGGTCGAGTATTCTATCACCGTTAACGCGCCCCGTTCCGGATACAAGAACTCCTAGGATCGATCGGACCTCAAAATCTCAGGATAAAAGAAATCATATAAGGCCATATGAAACTCTATCCAAGCCATCTCCTGATGGCGATCCAACTGGGTGATCACGTCCCACCACCTCTTGGAGGAATCACATAGCATGTACGTAGAGAGATTGACCCTCCTCTCCAGAGGCGTCTCTAAATGCTCAAAGATATCTAGTATCACCTCTAACTAGGACTCTGCAGCCTGTGGCCCGTCATCCCCTGAAAACGTAGGCGGATGTTGCTGCTGAAACTCACACGTCAACTCTGCCATAGTCGGGGCAGGTCACGGTGCTCCCTGAACGGTCTGCATAAAATGCAACAAGCTCTCATGGAACTGTGCCTCGGCACCTGTGTCTGGTATAACCACTAGTGCCACAGTTGGCACAACTGGAGTTTCCTCTAGTTTCCCATGGCCTACCATCTCCGGAACGTGGTTGTCACCGCTCTCCCGATGTATAACTGGAGGTCACCGTGGTGGCATGACTCTGCAATGCCAAACACACGCCTCAGTTCAAGATTTTTAATGAGGTTCAAAACTCACGAGCACAAGAACCAGGACAGGACAGGTCAAGACCTTCCTAAAAACCACGTCAACCCACAGCCTGCTTCTAAAGCCATGACTGCATAAGGAACAGTCACCAAAAACCACTAGAGTCGCTACCTCTTGCCCACTCAGAAGTCAGGTCTAGGTCAGGCTCTATTTTTCAACATTCATTCTTTTAACATACCTTTGTTCAAAATATTTAACCAATGGTCCACCAAGTTATGATACCTGAGGGCCCATAACACCTCATGAATCAAAATTTGATGCCTATATAACCATGAAATTCAATTTCATTTAGCATTTACATCCCATTGGTGCGTCATTTCCCAATCCATAAGGGCCCATACTCCTTATGAATTGAAAGATGACGTCACTCTTCATTCATTGAACCCGGTCTAACACAACAGTAGGCACACCTATCAATCAACAATCAAAACAGCATGCAATAGCTATCCCAACACCTTTCACAACAGCATGCAACATCTAATGCATCCTAGATAGCATGGCATAATGCATGACATGTGATTCCTATCAAGGTGTCTATATGATGCATGAGATGACAAACCCTCATCTCATCGGGTTGCAATGAAATAGAACCCACAATAATATCAATAGTATCAGCAAAAAACATGTGCATCACCCAATGGTGAAATCAGAACAACCGTAATAATTAAAACCAGAAACACAATTCCATACGAGGCAACTTGGCTTTTCCCTGTACGCGGGTTTGCAACTCCCGGACACAGTTTATTACCAAAGTCCCTTCCATTCCTACTCCTGTCTATAGTCACCAAACAGTAAGTCAAATTGGAAAAGAAAAAACGCCCTTTGATACCACTTTGTAACGTCCCGACCTGACTTACCATTCAACCTGGTAGCCAGACCGGTCACCACATGGCCTCAAGCACATCTCCCCAAACGCCAGAGGCTGCCGACTAGCAGCGAGGCCCTAGGTGAGTCCGTGGGGAGACTATTCTCTCATTACCAAAGTATCACAGTGGAATTACAAACATACAATAGCGGAAGAAGGTAACCAATAGACAACACATAGATAGCATAAATAGATAACAAATAGAAAGATCTGACATATATATAATGGTGAAAATGGTACAAGAGTCTAGAAAATAGCCAAAGATGGTACAAGTCAATACAGTACAATACAAGTGTACAAAACACCAAAAAGAAACCAAAAAGTATCCCCTTTCGCATAGCAAGCCTTAGCTTGGTCCCGTGCACTCCTACTCTGAGCAGCAAGTCAAGTACCTATACTAGAGTGTTTCCCCTTCTCATTACCTGAAATCATATAATCTGCTTGGGTCCAAAAACATGACCCAAACAGGGTGTGAGACTAAATCCCAGTAGGCAACCACCAAATATCTGTGATAATCTGTCAGTGAATATATAAACAGGCAGTGTAATATGGAAAGAAGTAAACAAGGGAAACTAGCAAGACCGACCCAAGCTTGTGCTTTGGCTTGACGTCGCTTCAAGTATCCATTCCATTCATTAATCACTTCATTCATTTGTTCAAACCATTCCTTGTGCCCATTCCTGGAATACTCAAAACGGAAACCAGGCATCACTCAAGGAGAAAATACACCAACACCCTACAAGCCCGTTCTGGCGAACCTCTAGGAACCTGACATCGCTCTACAATCCCGTTCTGACGAACCTCCTAGGTACCCAGCCTCGCTCTAGGTGCGATATAGTCCGTCATCTGAGCCCATCCCTGGGATCCTATAAATAAGATTCGGGTATCGCCCATGACATTTCATGCCCTGTTGAGTCCGTCCATGGCATCTCACTATAGATCCATGGTTCACTCGGCATTCCAGTAACTAGTCTCATATGAGTCTGTCCATGGCAACTCACATTGGTTCCATGGTTCACCCATGACTTTGTTACACATTTTAAGCGGTTCAAAAGCATTTAACTCGCGTGGGCTAGCAATTCAAGAATTTGCATACAAGGGTCAAGGGGCAAAACTCCATCCCATACCCGAAACCATTTCAATTACAATTTCATTCTATTGCAATTACATTCATATTCAATTCCATTTTTAACAACCCACAAGGGAAAGGAAAAACATGCCTCATAGTCATCCTGGGTCAAAAACCATAAAAGAGTCATTCAAGGAAACACACCCAAGGAGTGGTTCCTGTCCAAGGTATACAGCCTAACTCAAGCACATACCATCCTATTCAGATTACCTACAACATGCTAGGTAATAACAGGGTTAAAATCCAAGTTCAAGCGACATCCCAAAAGTGGGTGTGCGGCACTCCGGTATATATAAACAGCTTGACAATCAGCGAAAAGCACGAGACCACCTACCTTAGGCTCATACTAGATAGTTCGTCCAGTATCAGGCTCTGATTCGTCCTGGTTTGGAAGAAATCTGAAGAACAGACGAAGAACGAGAAATTATGGCATATGAGCCTTAATCCAATATGCGTTCGTTATAACCAGAAGAATTGAGAAGGATTAAAAAGGAATTGAGGACTTACCGTTGCGGATTCAACAAGACGAATGGCATTCGAAACGGAGATCGGACGGAGAAGCAGGATCAAAATCCCTCTGAAGCCTCTTGAGAGCTCTCCAAGGCGCCTCCCCCTGTTGTGCGGTTCAATAGAATAGGTTTAGGTTTAGGTTTTATAAAAATTTAAACAATTTAATTAAAAATTAATTAAATTTCAAAACACAACAGGTCGCACGGTTTACTCGCACGGCCTAACAAACCGTGCGGAGACCGTGCGGACCTTCCTGGAAGGCAAGGGGCAACCGCACGACCACCCTGCACGGTTTCCTCAAACCGTGCGCAGGTCGTGCTCCAGCCTCTGCCAAGCCTGCACCAAAGCGCACGGTTTACCCAGGTCGTGCGCAGGTCGTGCGCAAACCGTGTGCCAGGCCATTTCCAGCCTAAAACTTCGTTCCGGGCTCCGAACAAGCCTCAGACACCTCCGTAACTCCCTTGGTCAAGTTAGGCATCCACACTAGGCCTGAACAGAACAGTTAAACTGAAAAGAAAAGGATCTGTAGCTCGTACGAAAACCTGGGTTCTTATAGAAGAAAAGGGGCGGAGAAGAAGAATGCACAAAGAACACACAACGGACGGATCGCGACCTTTGTTCGTGTCTGCGTGATTTGTCCTTGTTAGGAGTTTAATGAATGATAAACAAAATGTGAATCCAACTTCTCATAACTCCCCACATGCAAAAAATATCAAATCCCACAAGAACAAACGACCCACAGATCAACTTGTTAGTGGGTTGATCCGTGTTCGTTGTTTAGAAAGAAAGAACGGGGAATCCAATTCATAAAGAACAAAACCCCTACCTCGAGGTTGGATCGTTCATCGACGAAGATCGCACCGATGTTGTTCGTTGTTTCTCAATCCGTCGTTGGTGGCGGTTTGTCGATCATCGCTTGCCAACGCCAAAACTCCAAGGGTTCAGAGCAATCCTCGATCGTGCCAATGATCGGTCTTAGGTTAACCCATTAAATGGAGAAAACGAGTTTTCGGCGTTTCTGTAATGTTGCGTTACAACGTCGTTACGTTGTTTCGTTTATGAAACAACATTTTTGTTACGCTGCAATGAAATTTAAAATTCAAATAAAATAAACTAAAAGTTTTTTTAAAATTTGTCATTAAGATTTTTTTTATTAAATTTTCTTAAAAAGTCCGAAAATTAACTTTTTCTCTCGACCCGCACCTGTCGAGGTTAGGTCCTTAGGTAAAGTTGTCGTTCCTAATACAATGGTGTCCTCAAATTTTTAATCTGCACACTCGTTTAGAAGTTGTCAAAACTGCTCATGTGTGCTATTTTAAATAAACTTATAAAAAGTTTAAACACTTATTTCATGCTCACCGAGTCTCGGAATCAATTGTCGTCTGAGCGTCTTGTTTTGAAATAATCTCATATAATTTAAAAAAATACATGGAATTTCCGGGACATTACACTGGTTATTGTTGATTATGCGCTCATTCCTCATACTAAGATGGTTGATATGTTGTATGCAAGGGAAACCCTATTGGGTAAAAGTTCTCCTTTGTATGAACCCTTAGTTATGAATTGTTGTGCATTCATTTTCTCTCGTTAGTGAAAGTTATGGATCGCCCCGCTTGAGGTCAGTCGTGGTTTTGACAACATAAGTTGTTTGGAGTGTGTATCTGTGAATTGTCCCACGAGCATTGTTCCAAGAATTGAGAGTTTGGAGTGAAAAAATGTGTATTGTCACGCGATATTTATTGTCCTATTGTAGTAATGCGAAACGGGCGGGCCGGGGCGGGGCGGGCCAAGCCCGCACGGGTTTGAGCCCGTGCGGGTTTGTCCGCAAATGCCCGCATATAATGCGAACAAAAAATTTCAAGCCCGCCCCGCCCCGCATAAACCCGCGGGTTGCCCATGGGTTGACCGCGGGCTTATCCACATTTACAAAAAAATACTATTTATAATCATTTAAATACTGTGTTTTTTATCATTCTTAAAGATATTTGTGGGGAGAAGTATGAATTAATAATAAAAAGAGTTGTAAAGTATGTGATAGAACATTTTTGTGGGTTAATGGTGATATGTGGTAATGCTGATGTGGTGGCGAACTCTTGCAATGGAAAGTAGGTGAGTGATCGGTGATGGGCGATGAATGATAATGTTGGTTGTGTGGTGATGTCAACAACTAAACATGTGAATGAATGAAGTCTCTCCGAGTAATGATTAGTTTCAGAGGAAGATATTAGTGTTTTCACAAGGTTTTATCCAATTATCTTAAAAACAAAATAAAATTAAATAATAACAAAATTAAATCGACCTAAAAAATATTATGATTATAATAACTCTTATAGAATTGAAACCATGCGCAGGGGCGATGAGTTCCATTTTTCGAGAGATGGGTTGACACACCATGTGGATATGATTAATAATTACTATATAAATAATATAATATCATATTAAAAAAATAAATATAGGCCTATTTAAAATTCACATGTGAATAAATGGTGAATTAATATGATCATTACGGTGATAATTACCATCATTTTTTTTATTAAAAAAACTAAAATGTTAAAGAAGCATATATTGTAAAAATAATATATATTTTTCTTAAATCAGGCCCGCGGGCAAGCCCGCACCCGCGCGGGCTCAACCCGCATTGGCCCGCACCTACGCGGGCTCAACTCGCATTGACCCGCATTCTAAATGGTCAAACTTTTTGGGCCCGCCCCGCCCCATACCCGCAAAGCTCGTTGGGCGCGAGCCCGCTTTGCATCGCTATCCTATTGTGAAATGATTGGTTTGGGTCATAAAAAATGTCTACCATGTTTCATGGAATTTTAGGTTCGCACCCTAAATTGGGATGTGTCCTTCAAAAGACACCCAAGGTCAGAAAATAGTGACTTTGGAGCAAAACCTAATCAAAACGACCATTTAATGATGGAAAAGTATTAAGAAAAGATGCTCTCACTTTGAAGGATTGAAGGGCGATCATCGTTAAAGATCAAAATAGAGCTCTAATTCCACTTAAGGATGTGTATTATTTTAGATTAGAGTTAAATCTCATTTAAATTTAAAATTTATAATGTTTTTGGTATTTCGTGAGTTTTTTATGTTTTTTTTGGTTCAAAATTGGAATTAACGGCCAGTTTGACACAGTATTTGGTGAGATTTTAGTAAAAGAAAAGAAATTATTTGATATTTTATAAAAGAAAATAAAAGAAAAGAAATTGTGATTTCTCTCCTTGCGTTTGGATCAATAACTTAGTAAAAGAAAAGAAATGATTTGGATTTATCTCCATCTTGTTTGGTGAATCTTTTTAAAATAAAAGAAAAGAAATTATATTGTGATACATGTAGAAAATAGAGATAAAATTGGAATTTTTAAATAAGGAGAAGATAAATTTTTCCTTATTATTTATCTCCTTTAAAATTGTATCCTCAAACATGAGAAACCAAATCATCGTGCCAAACTGGCCCGTCCTGGATATTCATTATCCCATCCTTGCGGTGCGCACAGTCGATCATTCTTTGACGCGTCCAGTAAAGCAGTAATCTACGTGTCTACTGTCACGCAGATGCCGCCGTCATCCATCGACGACGGGTGTGGTGCGGTGCGGTCACCGCTGGTGCGGGTGCCCGCCGGATTAATAAAGGCAGGGATGGCGGATTGAAGTTTTGGGATAAGAATAATCAAATTCCGTACACACCTCATTGACGACGAAAGGAATCGGGTCCTTGGGAGAGACCTGCCGCCCACCCGCCCACCCGCCCACCAGCCCACCAGCGGTCCACCTATGCTCCTTCCCCCATCGAGCTATCTCTCTCTTCTCTTTCCACACGGCTTTCTCTTTCCGGTGAACATACTTCATTGCCCGGATGCCGTCGAATTGATGGAAATCTCGTTCGCGATGATGATTTGATCGATTTTCGGCGAACTTCGCAGAAATTCAAGCTGAGCAATGGCCCTCTTTCCTTCGATTCTTTCATCGCAATTTTCGAGTTGAATTACAGCCTGTTCGGTAATTACGGCGAAGGTTTTCAATTTGATTCCCCTTTGGGTTTTTTGATTGTATCCGTGAACCCAATCGTCGTTGAATTTGGGATTCTTGTATTCGAAAGAAAACACCGAAATATTTTCTTTGTGAATTCCCTACGAGTACATCAAAACATTCGGTTAAAACATTTGATCTGATCACGTGAGACAGGATTTTCATGGGCTGAAGCAAGGTAATAATGGGGAGCCGCGACGAGGAGGAGGTTGACCAGTTCTTCGATACCCGTGAGGAATTCTGAGTTGAGCTTGGAGTGCTGTATTGGCTTTGATTGAAGGGATCTTCTTTGGGACCGCGGTTCCCATAGTTTCGAGTATAAGCTGTGGATTAAGATACCAGACAGTGTTGATGAGCGCCGGAGCAGATTGTTGAGATGGATGGACATAATCTCTGATCATAACTCCACCATCAGTGAAAATTCCGGCAATCTTTCTTGTAGTAACGGCTTCACAAGGCAAACTGACGTTGCCAGAATCACTGAAGACTGTGGGACAGTCCTGAGAACTTCAGGACCCGGTGTGGAGTTTCCATTTAATGTGACTTCTGTGTCTTTTGGGTCCAATGAAGCTGCAGATGTGTTGGAGTATCATTCCACTCATGAACTTGAGGCTTCGGATGATGTGCATGAGTCGCTTGACATTAACCTGTGTGATAATTCAGCTTCTGAAATATGTTGCAAAGGGAGCTCTGATCCACTGGTTGGTGTTAGAAAGTTCACAGCTCAGGGATCGTCTCCTTTACTTCACCAACACTTGTGTAGGGACCCAGTTACAGATGGTTTTCCAGTCATGAAGAAGAAACTCAAGCTGGTGTGTCTAAGGAGATTGAGCGCCATAGCATGTATCGCTCATGCACGAGAAGAATCAACGGGCGATGGTCTCGATCAAGTCAGGGCAACAAGGACTCAAAGAATTTCAGTTTGTTCTCAAAGTAAGCAAACCAGAGAACTATCTTCTCTGTATGGCGGTCAGGAATTTATTGCCCAGGGGGGCTCGATTCTGGCAATGAAGTTCAGCCCAGATGGGCAATACCTTGCAAGTGCTGGCGAGGATGCAACTGTGCGTGTGTGGAAGGTGATTGAGGAGAGGCAGAAAGTGTTTGACATTACAGAAATGGATCCTTCATCTCTGTACTTCTCAGTGAATGATCTTTCCGAACTATCTCCACTTACTGTAGGAAAAGAGAAATTAGGTAATGTGGAAAGACTGAGGAAGTTATCAGATATGACTTGTGTGGTTTTCCCTTTAAATGTTTTCTACTTACTGGAGAAACCCCTGCATGAATTCCACGGGCACAATGATGATATATTGGACCGGTCATGGTCCAGAAGAGGGGTTAGTTTTATCTTGGTTTACCTCAGTGGTGTTACAGGTTTATTTTTTCTTGCAACTGATGTTGTTTTGCTTATATTTTCACTGTCATCAGAACCTGTTGTCTTCTTCTCTCAACAAAACTGTCCGTTTATGGAAAGTTGGATGTGACGATGCCTCCGAATCTTTTCGCATAGTAATTTTGGTAATCTTAGGTTATTGCTTGCTTCTTTCTCGTTATCTTTTAATCTTGAAAGATCTAACATTGCACCAGCATAATGCAGTGACATCTGTAGAATTCAACCCGGTGGATGATAATTACTTTATCAGCGGTTTGATAGATGGTAAAGTTCGAATTTGGGAAGTGTTTGGCTGTCAAGTTGTTGACTGGACTGATATTAGGGAAATAGTCACTGCTGTCAGCTATCGCCCAGACGGCAAGGTTGATGAATATCCCGCCTTTTAATTCATTTTACTGATAATAATGGCTCATGTCAATGAAAATAATGACGGGATTGCTGCAGGGAGGAATTGTGGGCACAATGGCAGGAAACTGCTGTTTCTATGATATTGCAGGTATTGCTACTGGTGTGAATACTTGATTCGAAGAGGTTGTAATCGAGTCTAGTCAATTTGATGCATTATATTTCTCGCGCTTGAGCTCAATAGAATCATTTGTGCTCAATGCCCAACTTGAATTCTATCCAGAGGTGACAATTTTGAACCCAACACGGTAACCCAAAACAACATGACATGAGGTGACAATGCCCAACTTGAATTCTGTCCAGAGGTGACAATTTTGAACCCAACACGGTAACCCAAAACAACATGACATGAGTTAAATGGGTTTGGGTTAGGCATAAATGAGTTCGGGTTATAATCCGGTTGGTTAATATGACATGAGTTATATTTGGGTCGGTTTTGGGTTCTGGTTGACTATTTTTAACCCTTCTAACCCGTGTAGCCAAATTAAAAATATTATGATAATATGAAATATTCGAAATATATTAATAATTAATTTTATAATACATTATATTCTTATAATCAGCTTAATTTGAAATAATTTTAAGAGGGCCGAGTTGCAATATGTATAACAAATATTTCATATTAATTAGGTTTTTTTAGTCTAAATGAGATAATTCAATTTGGTTACATTATTGAGTTTATATGACATTAACTAGTTGGACATGTCATGATGCAGTGTATGTTATATATTTAAAGTTAAACAGGTTGGTGGGTCGGGTTAGGGCTGACCCCTTCATAAATGGTTTGGGTCGAGTGAACCCGTTTAGTTAAATGGGTCTAGTTAGTGTTGAACTTAAGCGGGTTCATAGGAAGGACAATCTGACCCTCCAGTGAATCCGAATTGTTACCTCTAATTTTGTTGAATGGTGATTTTCAAGTTTGAACTAAACACGACTTCTAAATTGAATTTCCGGAGCTCACTCGATGAAACTTGATTATGGAAGTAATAAATAAAAATTGTATGGATATACACAACAAAAATTATATATAATGAGATTAAAAATATTTTAAAATAATAAATATATATTAACAGGAGTTTATATATTAAATTTTTGAACTACTCGATAAATCTCGTTAGCTGCTCGATTAAGTTATTTTAACGATTGAATTAATCTCGATGCATAGCTCGATTAGCTCCCGCTCAAATTGAATTTTTTTTGAGTTGAATTCCAAGCCCAAGTCTCTTATGTATATCACCTTATCATTTACACTTTATTATAAAACTCATTTATTTGTAAATAAGTAAAGGTTGTTAATGTGTGACACTTCGGATGCAGTCGTTAAGAGTTTTTTGTAAAAGTCATTGATGTGTATAATGTTTAATTGAAACACCTTGAGCAAAGTATCTCTTCACTTGCACAACATTTGATGATGATTTGTATTTGCATGGCTCAGATAATCAATTGCAACTGGATACACAAATATGGTTACAGGGCAAAAAGAGGCTGCCTAGCAAAAGGATAACTGGCTTGCAGGTACCATCTCTTTGGCACATCTCTTAATTATTTTTCAATTGGGTTGGCGATTTCAATAAACTCACCTGTGCAATTCTGATGGTCTAGTTCTCCCCTGCTGATCCAAGCAAGTTACTTGTCACCTCGGCCGATTCACATGCCCGACTACTTTCCGGCTTTGATGTGATCTGCAAGTTCAAAGGTTGGCCTTTTTGTGATTTGAATTGAAAAATGCAGGCAGGAAATGTTTTCCAAAACCAAACGCAGCCTTAATCTTTTGCTTCATTTATGCCCTCCTCAAACCCTTAAGGTCTCGGGAGCTCCGGATGCCACGTCTCTGCTTGCTTCTCCATGGATGGAAGGCACATTGTATCCACCAGTGATGATTCCAACATCCATGTATGGAACCACACCCCACAGGAGAAGAAGATCTCCTTCCTGCCACACAAAACCTGGCCATTCGAGAGTTTCCTCTCCCGGAACGCCTCCATTGCCATACTTTGGCCTGGATCAGAAACCAGGCCGGGGCCCCCATTTTCGGCACGAGAAACCCTTGCACCACCGTTCGATGAAGATGAAAGGAAGGTGGTCCGTGACTCGAGGAGGCTCTTGTCATCTGATTCGTTCAACACGAGCCCTGGGTCTGTATTAGAGCCTTCACTAAAGGGGTCTGCAACATGGCCGGAGGAGACACTGTTGAGTTCAAGCCCGGTAAGGACAGGGACACCAAGGCTATGGAGATCGGGGTACAGGCTGGTGAAGACGGCCTGCAATGGCATGTCCAGTTTCCCTCACAAGTTGGGGATGGTCATTGTGACTGCTTGCTTGGATGGGCGTATAAGAACTTTCCACAACTACGGTTTGCCTCTTCATCTCTGAATTCCAAGAAGAATTCTTCTGTTTTTGGGGGCTTTGCTTTCCTCTGATTAAATTATTTATTGTTGTGTTTGGCAATACGCATGAAATAAAAACCACTTTTTTACTTGAATTCTTAAAGAAATTTACATGTGATTTTTTAATAAATAATTTGGAAAAACTTCTTCGAAAGTTTCTAATTGTTAAAAATATCAGTTGTCAAACGCAATTTTGATAATAGTAATGTAATATATGATTCATTGATTTGTTTCTACTAGAAAATACATTGAGTTGGATGCACATCACTGTGGCAGTCATCATTTCTGTCCTGATGATTTTTTATCAGCTGTTTTTATTGCTTTGTGGGCATTAAAAATAGATATGAATTATTTTGTTTTTAACATTATTATTTTTTCGTTTCCTGTAAATATAATTTAAATAATTATTGAAGTTTTTTTTTTAATGAAGAAGCTATATTTTTTGTCAGAGTTCTTTCATTTTATTAAGAAATCAGTTCTAATTTAAATCGGCCTTTGAAATTTAGAACACCGGGAAATTAACTTTTATCTATTTTAAGCGTTAAAATAAGAGCAATTGAATTTATTTATATTAAAATACTAATATATAATTCGAGGTAATTTTTGTACTTGCTGGGATTTTAAATGTATAAACCGTGTATTGAAAATTTAAGGATTAAAATTATGAAGATTTTTTGTTTATAAATGATACTACTAGAATTCTCTACAATGGAGAATACATCATTCAGCCAAAATGGTAATGTTAGCTTTGAAAATCTCTGATTACAATATTAAAAAACATCATCGAGCCTCTAAACAACACACACAAAAAATAATTATCAGAAATGAATTCATATTTTTTATTTGTAACTGCTATTTTTTTTTGCCGGAGCATGCCTATGGTGGAATGTCAACGTGTAATGATTGAGAAACTAACTTCTGAAATACATTTTTTTTTTTCAACTGAAACAACTATGGTATACTCTTCCTACTACGATCATTTTTTTATTCTTCTAATAATTCATTTAACATTTCCACTGAAATACATATGCTGGATAAATGCAATATTCCTTTCTACATCATAACCACTGATTTAGTGGAAGTGCTATGTGGGTTTCGACGAGATCTCGAGTTCGAATCTTTTTGAATTTTTCTCGCCTTTGTGTGTTACATGTTTTTTTGGGTCATGAAGCCAATTTCCCCGCATTGGTGCAAATATACATTGTAATATGTAATATGCACATACTGAAAGTCCTTCATGTAATACTGAAATTAAAATATGAAAAAAATCAAATACTAAATCACTAATATGCAATTCTTATTTTTTAGTGTATGCAACACACACATATTCCTACATGTGACCAATATGAATGAGAATCTCCCCCTCACTGGGGACATATCTAAACGTTAACCGCACAGTTTGTTTTAAAATGATGCATTTGTAGTTGATTTGCTCCCCATGGCTTCTTTTTCTAAATCTTGTGTCACTTTCAACGATGACCCATCCTGCAAACTCTTTCCATGGTTCCATGAAACTTGTTTAGGGGTGGCCTTGAGTATAAGCATATCACCTTAATCAATACAAGTCGATAGACTGATTATATTTTTTCTTTCACCGACACTGTATGAAGAGTCTGATTAAGAAGTTGCTCATCGACATAAATGTCCATCTCAATCCATCCAAAAGATCTAAAAATCACTTCCAACTTCACTTGGTGCGCTTTATGGGATCCTTCACCTTTTGGATGATGTGCATTTTCTTCACCAGTCTTTTGATAAACTTGCAGCTCTATATTTTGTCGGAATGGTGGAGCTTAAACCATCAGATGAAGTTGGACCTACCAACTATTAGCGGCCCATACTATGCATCAATCCGCAACTCTCGTTGTTCGACCTAAACATGATGGAAATGGGGAAAATAATATTTATTTTTTGATAATCATCTACGATTAAAATGAAGAAAATAATATAACATCATTCTTGTAGGTGGTTGAACTAACCTAAACAAGAACATGGTATAACGAATGGATGAATAAGAATATACAGTTATATTCTTTTAATATCAATTTTATAAAAGTATAATGATATTAATAATACATTACAATCCATTTCTTTTATTATTTTAAATAAACCACTTTCTGGTTATGTGGGAACCAAACAAAACACCACAGGAATTCAAAATTCAAAAGATGATCCATACAACGATTTCAAAATTCAAGATTCAAATTGCAAATTTCGAACGAAGCAGTCACACCGTCTTGAATCTCGCGTGCAGTGGGAACCTCGAGCCCCCAACCAATCAGATCGTCCCTCACGTCATCACCAGCACATAGCTGTCAGCGCTAACGCCAGTCGATATCGACGCCACTAGAACAGAATCATCAACTCATCAACATCGGAAGAAGATCCCACAACATATAGAAAACCATCGCACCACTGTCATCTCCAAAACGCCCAACAAACCAAAAGCACCACCATCGCCTGAACACATGTCACGCCTCCTGGAACATCCCACCACTCCCACAAATATATCCCAAACCACCTCGGAGACCATCTCACCCTACCGAGCTCGGAAGGAGTAATGGACCTGGAAGCCAGAGCAGAGTAGGAGCAGACAATACCTCCACAACGAGCCACGACAAGACTAGCACCATCAACCCCACAAAAAACTTAATCGTCGAACCTGCACCAGCGAACCAGAGAGCACCACTCCATCGAAAATCGCTATAAAAAACCGTAGAAAACGTCGTCTTCAACAAAAACAAATCAACATAAAATAGTCATCACCGGACCATCCAATTTAATTGGAAACCAAAGCGGTGAATGTCACCAGCCGATACGAGCCCCCAATATTGTCTCACAACCTCCAACACCATCCCAAAACCACCCCAAACACCTTGTATTGAACCGAAATGCATCCAAGAACAAGAGGATGGGTAGTAAGGGCAGAGGAGGGCAGGCGAGCCAAAGAGGGAGCCTCTTAACCTCACACCAACAAAATCCCAAACCACTCGAGTGCCTTCGTGACAAACCAAGATAGAGTTTAGCATGAAGGTTCAGGTGATAAGAGCAGAGGTGATAGCGTAAGACAATGAAGAGACAACACAAAATCCATCGAAATGACACCAACTGAACCAGACAACCGGAAAAGACCTAACATGATCAAGTAAAAAGGCAAAGGAGTTGAAAAGTAGAAAAATCAAGAACATCGTGAGAGCCGACATCAGAGAGGAGAAACAAGAGCATCAAGAATGGAGAGGTAAAAGAAGGCAAAAAGGTGGAAAACCTAGATCGCTGAAAGAGACAGATTAAACAGAGAAAGAGATACAAGAACAAATCGGGCTCAGAAAGCAGGAAGGAGAGAAAACGCTAACCCAGGAAGAGAGATGATGGTCACTCTATTGCCACGAAGAAGAAACCTAGATGGGGGAGAAGCACGCTCGATAGAGGGCGCCAGGAGAAAATGGAGCCATCGATCTCTACCCAATCTTAGGTCAAGAACAACTATTAATGATATTAATAATACATTATTATATTAGTAAATAATATTTAAGAAGACTGAGAATGAGAAGATAAATGAAAAAGATATAGAAGAACTCATTACTTTGATGAAAACCCTTCTTCATATAATGGCTTTATTCGTAATAAAGGATTTAAGCCCCCTTCTTGTGAATAGAAGCTCCTAAACATAAAAGAGGACTTTAGAGGAGGAAATTTGAGTAGATATTAGAGAATAAACTGAACAAGTGGTTTGAATTCGAAAGGGTAGAGGATTTATCCTTTTATAAATGAGTTTGAGTGACATATTTTACAAATACTCAATTCTTAATGGCAAGGAAGGTCATTTTGAGTTAGCAAGTTGGACCATAAGTGGAAAAAACAAGGTCAGGTCATTTATTGTTTTCACTATTTACTGACATAATTCAATATTCACCATTGTAAATTATTTTTTTACCGAAAAATAAATTGATTCTCTTACTTAATTTCAACATCCTAATTCTAACTATGAATTTTATATCACTAAATTCAAACTCTAAGTATAATAAATTTATTTTTTAAATAAAAATACACAATACTATAATTTCTTTTAAGACTAAAAATAATTTCTTATGTAACAAATGATTGAATTTTTAATTAATTTATTATTTCTTAGTTATTTAATGGATATTAATTATTTATTATACAAGATAAATATATGATTTGTAATACATTAGTCATTTTTTCTAAATGGCTATATGCCAATTATAACAATTCAATATGACCATTGACTATATATACCTAACAAACACAAATCCAATGATCCTAACATCCATAAATCCAATGATCATATATTCAACAACCATATAATGGTCATATTATCCTCTTTCATTCCAATATATAACCTTATACACTTTTCTAAAATTCAATAATCATATTCCTTCATTTCTTTCTCAAAACACCAATCATATTTCTAATAATACACATTCTTTTTACAATTATAGTTGACATTACGATTTTCATGAAAAATCATGTAGAAGAATTCTTCAAGTTTGATGTTTTTTATTTACCTATGTTTATTATCCTTTTAATTTTCATAATTATGTTCTATATAGATTTCTTGTAATATTAATGTTCATTTCATTTCATGCTATAATATTATACCATAATGAAGTAACACATTGTTGATTTTATCTTGTTATTGCATGTGGAAAAATTATATAAATATCATCATCATCATCAACGTAATTTTTTAATCAGAATAGGGGAATAAGGGGAGAAAAAGGAGCAAGGCCTAAGGAGGTTTGAAATAGTAAAGACCCAGGGCATCCCCTTGAATCAAATTCACCCCCTCAGGTTTAAAGTGAGAAATGTTGGAAAGACACGTTACATTTGAATCATGGTCCGCCAGAGAAGCCAGGTTGTCTGCCACTTTATTCCCCTCTCTCTAGGTGTGGATAACTCTAATATTGTTGTTGAGGAGAGCTTGGAATTTCCTAATGGTGTAGGATATCGACCAAGGGGTAATTCATTTTCCATGCAAGGAGTCAGGAATGATCATTGAATCGGTTTCCAGTTGAGAGACGTGGACATTCTTCTAGATGCAAAAGGTGAGCCCGGTGAGAATCACTACTACAAATAGGGCTTTTAATAGCGCAAAAAACCACCTTTAACAGCACTAGAAAAGCGCTATTAATCATGGTGAAGATAAAGGGGGGTCCCCTTTTATCAGTGCTCAAAATAGAGCTGATAAAGGCCCATCTTTATCAGCGCTATTTTGAGCGCTGATAAATTTCCCCTTTATCAGTGCTATTTTGAGCACTAATATATTAGACATTTATCAACGCTTAATTATCACTGATAAAGGCCAAGTTGCCCGAGAAAACCCAGCACCTACACAACACCTGCACACCTGTGACAGCACCTGCACACACAGCACAAACAACACCTACACACAAAGCACATAAGAACAAAAATGCTATATACATTTACTTGAAATCATGAATACAAAAAAACAAAATGCTATATACATTTCAAACAATGTTTAATATGGTTACAATTAAAATTATCCAACAAACAGTTAAAAACATTAATTTTTCATTCTTTTTGCATCCGTGATCTACTCTAAAAAATTGTCGTCCATGGTATTAGTTTCCGAACAAAGCATTCGAACTTAGGAAAAAAAAATTCAGTTATATAAGAAAACAAATATTATGTTAGTAATACAATAATAAAATAAATTAAACCTTAATATGAAAGAATACATTAATAAAATGTCAGTTGTTACCTGTTACAACTTTTACATGTCCATATTTCCTTGGATTGAATTAATATTTTAGAAGAGGCTAAACACGATTCATTGATTTATAAATATTGTTTTGTTAAGATTACATGGAAGAGAAAAGAAGAGGAAGAAATGTCAACAACAACATGGAATCCAAAAGGTTTCATTTATTGACAATAAAAAAGGGAGGAATCTCCACAGGTTATACAATATGAAACATACATGATGGTGTATTCAATTTCATAGGAGTATTCAATTTTAGAATAAATTCTAACATTTTCCTAGTGATACTACCATCCTAGATAGGTTATAAACCTAATAGTTACATATATCGGGAGCCTTTAAGAGTGTAATCTCCCATGCCAGGTCAAAGTGAATGAGTGCTAGTGCGTCCGCATCAGACATTGGGTCCAACCCTACTTGGACCCTGACCACTTATGCCTCTCCAAGGACCCCATACAATATCTAAGGTCCCCGTTAAAGGTATGGAAGGAATGTATTTCTTAGTTTTAGAGAGGGCATGATGAGAACCTACACAATTAGATAGTCCATGATCATACTAGTTCACTTTTCTCTTGATCGCCTATATCTTTAGTGTGATTAGCCAACCCCCCTCCCCTCCCCGAGATAGCCCCCCTAGACAACCCCCTACCTACCCCTGGACACCCCCACCACTCCACCTGCACCCCCTCCCTCCTCCTGGAAAACCCCCTCCCTCCCCCTGTATCCCCCCTCCATTTCCCTGGACAACCCCCTTCCCACCCCCTAGGTAGCCCCCTCCCCTCCTGGACAGCCCACTCCCCTCCTGGACACCCCTATACTCTTGGACACCCCCTCCTTCCTGTACAACCCCCTCCCTACCTCTGTAGCCCCCTCCCTTTTCATGGATAACCCCCTTCCTACCCCCTCCCCTCCTGGACACCCCAACTCCTGGACACCCCACTCATGAACACCCCCACTCCTGGACACCCCACTCATGGACCCCCCCCCCCAATTTAATGATTTTTGAAGAGATACAGTTCAAAAAATCAAGGAAAAACACCAAACAAAAAATATATTAGAGGAATAGGAACAACATTTCACACAACATTATCAAAAATATAATTTAAAAATACATAAATCAGAAACATATAGATCCTATGACACAACCGATGGACGCCAATCCTATGGAAAGTGGGAGAAGGGATATATATATATATATATAAGTAGCGGGGATACATCTTCTGGAATTCAGTTTCTGGTAAAAAACATCTCATTACGTAGATTTCATCCACATGCCAGGATTGATGGTCAAAATTGATTTAGTTGAGAGTGTCCTCACAACTCTTATAGATCAAAAATTATTCCTTCCATAAAACTCATATATCATCAGTATTTTTTCTAGCAGATGTATTCTACTACAACGTTAGTGTAGAGAAAAAGTGCGTTTTTTAGAAATCTAATGTGAGAAAGGTAAATGATGCATATGTTGGGTCTTTATGAAATTAAATAAGATATATTGGGCCTCAAATTGAACTAGAAAATAATTCTTGGGCCTTTACATGGGATTGGAATTGGTTTGGTTGGTTGGAACTTTTGATGCCTCACTACAGACCCACTTCAGGATACCCTAGAAGTGATCTACCCATTGTATATTATTAGTATTGAATGGAATTAAATGGATATCTACCTAGACACCCCCTCCCTTCTGGACACACACCCTCCCTCCCCTCCTGAAACCCCACTCATGGAAACCCCTTGGACATCCCCTCCCTTTTGGACACCCCCCTACTCCTGGACACCCCCTGGACACCCCCCTCCCTTCTGGACACCCCCTCCTTCCTGGACACCCCCACCCACCTGGAGACCTCCTCCCTCCTGGAGACCCCCTCCCTCCTTGACACCCCCTCCCTCTTGGACACCTCCCTACCCTCCTAGACACACCACTACTGGACACCCCCACCCACCCTCACACCTGGACACCCCTCCCTCCTAGACACCCCTTACCTTCTGGACACACCCCCTCCCTCCCCTC
The DNA here is from genome assembly GCA_963277665.1 of Viscum album. Taxonomy (NCBI): domain Eukaryota; kingdom Viridiplantae; phylum Streptophyta; class Magnoliopsida; order Santalales; family Viscaceae; genus Viscum; species Viscum album. Next base: position 161,703,341 of record OY728165.1, on the reverse strand, counting down.
CTGGACACCCCACTCATGGACACCTCCCTAGACACCCTATCCCTTTTGGAAACCCCCCACTCCTAGACATCCCCTGGAAACCCCCTCCCTCCTAGAACCCTCCCCCCACCCACCCAGAGACCCCCTCCCTCCTGGACCCCCCTCTTGGACACCTCCCTCCCCTCCTGGACACCCCACCCCACCGCTCCTGGACACCCCCACCCACCCTCACACCCTCACACCCCCTCCTTCTTGGACACCCCCTCCCTTCTGGACACACCCCTCTCTCCCCTCCTGGACACCCCCTGGACACCCCCTCCCTCTTGGTCACCCCTCCCTTCTGGACACACCCCCTCCCTCCCCTCCTAGACACCCCACTCATGGACACCCCCTCCCTCTTGGAAACCTCCCTCCCCTCCTGGACACCCCCTACTCCTGGACACCCCATCCCTCCTGGACACCCCCACCCACATATAAGAGAAACTAATTAGAAAATTGAAAATAAAAGATATTGGTTCCCATGAAGCTTTTAAGATGCTCATGAGTGGACTGGATGACTATGCATTGGTCGAATTCCACACTATCGACCATTGTAGTCCAATGAACTACAGCCTCCTCAGCTTCAATTCTTGAATTCATTTGTATCATAAGAAAGAGAAATTTTTGATTAATTATGAAAATAGAGGATTTTGGGTTAACAAATGAACTTGAGTAAGAAAGGGGAACATGAATAATTAGAAATATCATATTAAGTGCATGACTTGTTCAAAGTCATGTGATCACATGACCATAATAGGATCATGTGATCAAATGAACCTGGGATATTTATACAATTACACAACCCTTGGAGCTTTATAAGATCATGTAAATAATACAAGAATACACGAATCATGGTTCAAGTGAATTACCTTAATTGATTATGTGATTTGTTTATGTGATTTGATCATGTGACGTGATCACACAATCAGTTCACATGAAGCATTCATACAAAGGAGCTTATGTGACACGATCACATGAAGAGGATTATGTGAAGTAGAGAAAAAACCTAAGAGTTCTCATAGAGCTATGAAATATTGAGTCATTAGTGAAATAGATTTCCCATTACCTCTATGATTGATCAGACACAACATCATTTCTCTTCCTACAAAGTCATGCCACATGGATAGAAATCTTCTAAAATAAACGAACCCTGTAAGGAATAATGAAAATCAAATCAATGTTTCATTATATTTTTTTGTTAAAATAGACATATTATATCGTAACATTACCTTTACATCTTTCCAAATGGTTTCTTTGGTCCAGATATAAGCTATTAACAAAACTAATGATTCTTTGTGCACTTTACTACTGTTGGTTAACTACCTCTTACCATAGAATCTGATCTGAACTTCCGATTCAACGTCCCCATGATGCTCTCATACGACACCATCTCTATGATATCATCATTCAACATTCACTTTTCCTTCTCTTCCTGCACCCATTTACCTAGTAAATGGGTGGAGAAAGAGAAGGAAAAGTGAATGTTGAATGATGATATCATAGAGACGGTGTCGGATGAGAGCATCACGAGGATGCCAGATCGGAAGTTCAGATTAGATGTTATGCTAAGCGGTAGCTAACCAACAGTAGTGAAGAATTATTATTTTTGTTATTAAATTTGTGAGTGCTACACAACCGATATTCTTCCAACACACTAAATCAGTATAAACAACTGCATAAATGAATAAAATACATAATATAAATGATCCATTCCATAATATTTTAGGTCTAGTGATTTTGGAAACATAGAAACATAAATAACTAGTTCATAAGAGTCTCTAATTAAGTTATGCTTTACTAGAAAGAAAAATCATTTCTAAAACCATTCTTCATAACCTAAGGATATAAAACATAATAAAGGGTGATCATATATGCTCAATAAGTGTAAACAAGGGAGATATAAATGATCATATAAGGATAATATAAGTAGTAGGAATTCACCTTCATCCTATTTGTGTACAATCTTCCATCAGGTATGCCACCCATTCATTTCTAAATACATCTATATCATCTTGTGAATATGAGTTTTTACGACAGTCATGGTAAAACTGAAAAAATATAAATACACAAAGGATTAATAAATATTTTAAATGAACTCATAATTATTTTTGAAAATACCTCTTCAGGGATGCTAGTTTGTTGATTAAATATGACCTCTTTCATAAATTTACAAACATAATAACCACTGTACTTTCTATTTGTTTGTTTTGGACACTACAGAAACATAGAGAAAAATAAGTAATTTGTTTTGATATGTGTTTGGATAGTGAAATATTATTATATATATCAGAATACTTGTCCAGTTGTAGATCTGGTAAGCATTCTTGTCCTTAGGCCCTAGATTCATTCCATGAAGTAGACGATATTGATACACTACCCAATCATAATAGAATCCTCATTAAAAGATAACATCAATTATATAGCTAGATGTTTAGTTCTAAAATGTTGGATCTATTATATTACAAATTGAAAAATGCCACTATTCATGGTCGGTTTGTTGCATATCCATGCATTGAATCCAAAAAATAAATCTTTGAAGTATCCAAATTGATTGCAATCAGCATCCAATGCTTCCTACAAACACAAAAAGGAATAAGTAATTAAAGAAATGAAAATATAGTTGATCTGATTAAATTGTAGAGTTTTACCCCTGAATAGTTGGTATTAAAAAGAGTCTGTCATCTGTAATTTTGTTTTCAAATGATTTGAGAAGGGATAATATTATTTCATTCTATTTAGAAAAAGTTAATTATTCTTTTTAAGAGGTTATGTGAGGACTAACGAGTCCAAATTTTTGTTCATGGGAAAATCCCTTCAATTATTTTTCATATATACGCCTGTGAAAAATATGAAATGTATTTAGTCATAATTATCATAGTATATCTGCTTTTGTAAAATAAAATAATGAAAACATACCTCATGTATACATTTACAACTGAGGTTCCTAGACATTCATACTTGAGGATTTCATTTACATTTTCAGCACTAATGAAATCTGATTTTTCCTCTCCGTACATATTTTTTTTAAAATAAACTGTGTGAGTATTGTTGTCTATCAACTTTGTATCCACATGAGTCTGCAATGATATTAAATGTGGATATATAACGGGGGAGGTGAAAGTGCTCTCAATATATCGTTTCAATCGGTTGGTCGATCCTTGAGATGGTTTTGAGTTGATCATTCGTTTCACCCCCTTCTCTTTGTCATTCTATAATAAAATTCATTGGTTCAGACCTTTTTTCATTAAATTCTAAAGGTTCATCTTGAAAAATAAATTGGAAATGGATACCTCCTTGTAGAAATATTTTTTTACAAGAATTTACAGCCATGTGATGAATGTTCCAACAACTTGTTCAACCGTATGAATGTTGTCATCGTCATTTGGAATAGGTAGCTCAAAACATAGCTCATTAGCTACGTTAATTGACACTCTAACATGATCTGTTGGAAGTTTTCTGTTGTGTAGCATGTCGTTCTGCATATTGAACACCGTAGCCTTCACTACAAGGCGATAGGTGGGAGTTGATAAATATAAATCACAGTCATTTTCACCCTATATAATATTAGTATAGGAAAGGTATCAATTTCTATGTGATTCACATTTCACAGAAACAATTATTAGAACATTGATTACCTTAGATAAGTCAGGGTTTTTAGGGGAATGACTGGCCTCAAAGCTGGTGGGGGGTGGCGCGGGATCTTCATGCATGGGTTTTTGTTGAGTTGTTTCTTCTATTTGCCTATCCCACATCAAAATTTCTATCATCTATCTCTAGTATTGTGATTCTTCTTAAAAAATAGATAATTTTTCTTGCATCTTTTTCATTTCCTCAGTTTGATCCTTTGATTATTTTTTCTTTTGAAAATATGCTTAGGGTGTCACCCCAAAACCCACACCTCTGACGCGGCCATACTGTTCTAGCTGCTTCAAGGCCACTGAAAGTATGTCTGCATCTGGTGTAGGTGTTGTTGATTCCTGTGACTATGTCAGATAAAAAATATAGTAAAACAAGTAGTCATTATTATGTAACAACGATTTAAATCATATCTCACCTACCTGGAAAGAGTGTAATTAGTAGGAGGAAGAAATGTTCGTTTTTCTCCCTTCACTAGTGCCAACTCTTCTCGTATTCCCACCTCAACCATGTCCAATCTAGCCTTAATTCTATCATTTTTTTTCTAGGTTCATTTAGCAACATGCCGATGACACTATCATATAAATTGTTTTCAACATGCATAACATCAAGAAAATGTCTGACATACAGAAAATTCCAGTATGGTAATTCAAAAAAAAAACTGATCTCTTTTTCCAACCAGTTTTCATAAGGTTTTTCAAAAATTGTTTACCAAAAGTATTTTTCACATCTTTTAATTTCTCAAACAATTGATCGCTTATTAGTGGAGACAGTTTTTTACATTCTTCTAAACTTCCGTCGAATGATGTCATCCAAGATCGATACTTATGCCGTCGGGGTAGAAATCTACGATGTCTTAGAAACACAGTTTTGATGAATGTTTCAACCTAATTGAATATGTACCTTGTTCTCAAATGTGAAACCCTTGAGTTACTTTAATGCTATATCCTGAAAAATTTTCATAAGTAGGAAAGTCATTTATAGTTCCGTACAATATGGATTTCAAAGTGAAATCTTCATTTTTGTAAGCATCATAAAATGTAACACCTGAATCCCACAATAGTTTCAAATCCTCGATCAATGAATCCAAATAAACATCAATATCATTACCCGATTGTTTTGGTCCTGATATAAGCATAAATAACATGATGTATTTCCATTTCATGCATAACTACGGTGGTAAGTTATAATTTACCAACATAACCGACCATGTACTGTGACTGCTGCTTTGAAAACCAAAAGGATTCACCCCATCTATAGATAACGTAAGACAAAGGTTTCTCAGCTCATTTCCAAATTTAGTATACTCATGATCAATTATCTTCCATTGAGGAGATTCTTCTGGGTGACATAGTTTACCATCTTTAATTCTTGTATCTTCATTCCATGTCAATTGTCCTGTAGTCTCCTCACTTTCATATAGGCGCATAAACCTTGGAATGATTGGAAAGTACCATACAACTTTCATAGGACTGGAATCATCTTTCTTGTATTGAGAAGCACCACACTTTAGGCATTCTTTAAGTGATTTGTGGTCCTTGTGAAATAATATACAATCATTCAGGCAGACGTGTATTCTTTCAGAGATCATACCCATCGAGTATAGCATTCGTTTGACATCGTATGTTCAGCTTGGGAGATCATTATCTTTTGGGAGCATTTCATTCAGGAGAGCAAGTGGTTCCATAAAACTAGCGTCACTCCACCTGTTTCCTTCTTTCAAATTATACAACTTTAGTACGGCTGACAATGCTGTATATTTAGTGCAACCAACATACAATGACGTTTTTGCACAACTCTTTAACTTCTCAAACAATTTTAGGAAATCACAAAGTTCATATTCAAATGCCCTTTTCATTTTTTCAATATGATCTTCAAAATCATTCACATCTGTAATCACATCCTCCATACGATCATATTCATTGTTCATGCTTGTAATCATATCAGATGATCCATAAAACGCCGTGTTATCTGAGCCACTACCTATATTTGTTTTTCCCCTATATTTATTCCAACATGTATAACTTCAATCTATTCTATGACATATCATGTGTTCTTACAACTCCTTTGGACTAATTTTTCTTGAATACAAACAACATAAACATAGACAAAGGATTTGAGAAGGTTCACATGCATGATCTTTTTCAAACTTGATAAACTCTTTCACTCCATCTTCATACTCTTTTGTCAATCGATTGGTATTCATCCATTCTTTATTCATATCATCCTATTTGATAAAATAATATCAATATATAACAAAATAATTACACTAAAGATGTTCTACAATATATGAGAATCCCTTGCACTAGAATGTTTTAGTATCCCACATGTGATCTATATGCATTGTTGTAAACCAGTTTTTTAGTGTTTCTCTAGAAACATAATGTCTCTAGTCAAGAACTATGGTACTAAACTAATATATGGTATGATTTTAAATAGAATTATTATATGTGTAAGGATTCATTACATGTGTTGTTATGGTTATTTGACTAGGGTGTCCATAAAGTGTCTTATAGAGTCCTCTAGTGAAGTGGGTTTCTAGGATTCAGTGGAATTGAACTAGTAACAAAGTGGTGGTTCCATTGAAATGGGTAAAGTTTGGATTGATATTCAATGGTGGAAGAACTACAACATGGAAAAAAAATTTCATACCAATCATGCCAACAACCTCAACACCATACAAACACACAATCGTGCTCACAATCACAACACCATACAAACCAAACAATCACAATTTTAGATTTTACAAAGCATACCTTATTCAATTTTGTTTGTTAATTTAGGGGTTATCATAGAAGTTTTATCATCCTGGGTAATTCATTCATAAGTAAAGTATACGTAAATCACCAATTTTTATATTCAAATGTTCAATAGGAACCAAGCAACATGAAATTCATTTAGTGCACAAACAAGGAGCACAAATGGACACAATTTTCAATGGGTCATTTAGCCCGTACATTTCACATTATAACCATCAATATAAAATAGTAATAACATGAGAACAAGAGGAAACCAATGAGTAATAGGAGAAAACTCACCGTGAAGGTGTCGTTCGTTGTGTGACATAGGTGTGTTCGTGACATAGGAGAGGAGTGCAATAGAGGAGATTTCCAACTGAAAAGAAAACATAAAATGAGAACTTATATGTTATACCTATAAAAAATAGGTCCAATGAGATTTAGGAATGGTAAATGTCTGGTTATACATCATTTAAACCTATATATGATGATCCATGAAACCCATCCATTCAAGGGCACAATTTTTTCACTAAACACATCATCAGGTTCATGGTGATACCCACCACGATCCCGATCCAAAGTGTTCCCCACCATCATAAATGCCTATTGTAACACATAATCCAGTAGTCCAACAACCCACTTGGTGTGGTTTACAAATAACCAAACCAAAACACATATGAAAAAACCCTCCAAAATCTAGTACTAGTTGTCATATTTTATTCCAAATAGAATCAAACAAGTCTCTACTGCTTATGAACAAGTCCCTAACATGCTGACTTTCCCTCAAAAAGTCCTAGTCATACCTCAAAATGAACCTATCATACCCAATATGAAGTAACCATTTCCCTCTATTGTCTACAACATCTAATTTCATGGAAAATACTACCACTAAATTTTTACACATGATTCAATCCTTAAATCATGTGAAGAAACAGGTCCACCCCCTAAACAACGCGATGAATGGGTTTCACCCCCAAAATCACATGATGAATCATGATTCACCTCATGAATCACCTTTGGATCACATCAATATTATCCTGATCATTCTGTAAACATATAAAATTTATCTAGTACATAATTTAAAATCTAAATATGATATTTATGCGGGACCATATAAATCAGATTCACCAACTCAATGACATACAAATGCCATATCAACCATCCAATAACTAGTCCCATTATACTGAAGACCCTTGTAACATGAGGGTCATACCTCCATAGTGAATGATCCATCTATTATCATATATATTTAATATATGTGATCATATTTATCATACCTAATCTCTAACATGAAATATCAAGTGCCACATATTCCCCGATCACTGAAATATTATACCCATCACCCATTGAAATTTATCTGAAATGAAAGTCTCACCCTCAACAACCATTGGTTCACTCCCCACTAAATTTTTACCTTATACCACTTATCAAGAATCACCTAAACATGTTCTATCACCAAATGTGTGTTGCTTCTCTTTATCCATGACCATTTATCCAAAGAAATACCTGTCTGGGATTAACTCTCGGATCAAACATGACACTATATTTGATCCATTTGTGACGTATCCTCCACCATAGATTGAAATTTTCTATTTCATCCAAAACCCCAAGAAATTGAGTCTAAAATAATTTCTTCAACTCCATTGGTACTCAACTCACACTTTATATCTCACCAACTTAAAATTTAAATGGGTACCACGCATAACTGGTGTGTACCATTCTCATCTCATCCAATATAATGGGTGTAAAATATTGTACCACATGATCAAATTACATGACTCATGATCTCATAAGTCAAACACCATTTTTTATACAAAAATACCATCTTCATAAGATACTTTAATTAACCTGATCTATAAACTTACTGATGTACACCCCATGCAACCGCACGAGCCAGTCTCCAGAACAGTGATAAAAAACCCTCATTATCAAAATAATACATGTCTAGACAGGTGTAAATCTATGTGATACCCTAAATTATAACTCGACTTGGACTAAACTGAGTCTTATCTCATCTATATTAGCCTTACATGCCTAAACCCATGACCATGCTCCATGATATGTCAATCATCAAAACAAAGAACCTCCATGCTACTTTCCAACAAGATTAACATTCTTAAAATTTTCATGAAAACCGCACTAATGAATTTAAATTAGTATTGTCTCAAAATAACATGTGTCCATCCATAATCTAATAGCTACTCCACTAATAAACACATCAAAAAAAAAAACACAGGTCTAGTAATCAAACTAATCTTACCCTCAAAACAAACCTTGATACCAAAAACATCGACACTCAAGGTGCCCTTCTCAAAAATATTCCAAGGATTCTCAATGCCTATATAATCTCAAGTCAAGAAAATTACCCATTCCTTCCACATTCCCAATGTCTAAGGCATCACCATGCATATATAACATACTTGGTATGACACTAATTATGCTAATCACAACTCAAAGCATATACCTTCGCTTCATGTTTCTAATGAATTCACAAGCCTAGGCTAACCCTTAACATATTTTACCTTCATAAAACTCATTTAATCTCATATGTAATACCCAAAACACTAACAACCTGATTCATATATAAAAAATAATAAGTTATCTTACCTATCCCATAGGTCATATCTCATAGGGAACAACCATGATGCCATCTAAAATATCGCATGGAAATTTATAACTAATACTACCCACTCTCGGTCTCATATATATAAATATTATACATTATATGAAAATATATCTACCCACAAGGGTGAAAATCATTAGACAACAATGTAAATTATTCTCACCACTCAAATTTATTTGGCACTACCTCCTTGAGGATACAAAATCTTAGAATGATCCTCATCATCCCTTCGTAAACATGATTACCCCCTCGAGTATCACATTCTCATCTATCACCATATAAATAATCAATGGAATCCCTCTACCATAATCAATATCAAGAAAATTTTGCTACATGGGTTAACACACCCTTGTAAAACTAGTAAACCAAGCCACAAAATGTCCTTACAAACCATTAAGGGTTACCAAGTAGGAGGGATCACGGTAGAGGAGGCAGCGACAACAAAGGAGAAGGATGGTCACGAAGAAGGAGGAGGAAAAGGCAGCAGTGGCAGAAGAGGAGAGGAGGAGGGGTCGTGGCAGAGGAGGGGTTGGGTTCAGCTTCCGTGAAGGCTTGAACGCATGTGAGAGAGGAGGGGCCTATTAGGTTTCTTTTATAAAAACCGTTGGAACCTTTATCAGCACTAGTTAAAAGCACTAATAAAGGTATGTTTTATCAGTGCTAAAATAAAAGCGCTGATAAAACATACCTCTATTAGTGCTTTTTTAGCACTAATAAAGTACCTATTTATCAGCGCTAAAATTATAGCACTGATAAATACTTATTTTATAAAAGTATAATTTTAATAATTTATTTATATTATTATATATTTATTTAAAATGATATATAGGATAAATAAATATATATATATATTAATAATTATAACTATAAATAGTATATATTTATAAATATTGGTATATAATTGTTAATGTATACAAAAAACATTATTTTTGAATATAAATATGATAATTTTATATAAATTAATAATAAAAACCTTTATCAGTGCTTTTATCTAGCGCTAATAAAGGCATACCCCTTTATCAGTGCTTTCTATTTAACACTGATAAAGGGAAGCACTTCCCTTGCCCTGTTTTGTGGTAGTGAATTGTGTAGGCCTTTGCTTGGATGGAATTACCACTACTATAATGTGCCATGAATGCCATGAACACACTTCCCCTGTAGTCATGAACAACCCCTCCTCCTCGCATGTCACCCGAGATGCAAGATCCGTCCGTGTTAAGCTTGAGGCTGCTTGTTGGAGGAATCCACCACACCCAATGCCCCTATGGCCTAGGAATGGTAGGATGAGCTACTATCAAGGTAACTAACAACAGATGTAGGGAATGAGCCTCTTTCCAATTACCAATGAGAACTTCCATGTCAATCAATAAACTCCTGGTCCTCACAATGATAGATCTTCCTATTAAAGTAAATCCCTCAAATCTAGCACGATTTATCACTTTCCACAAACACCAACAACCCGCATTGAGAATGATAGATCTGGAAGCTTTTTCCATTTCTGAATCTTATTACCCTTAGAACCACAGATCCAGGAAAGAAAGTACACACCTGATGGGACCTTGAGATGAGTACGCTATGGATTCCCCAAAGAATCTCTACACCTGATGAGCCCAATCACCTTCAAAGAAGAGGCGGAGTGCACTCTCCTACTGCTTGTTCATGTAGTAGTGGAAGTAGGAATCTATGTTGATTCCCACCTTTATGATGTTTTCATATGAAGGTATTTCATGGTTGTTAATTATCCAAGTAAGGAAATTGTATTTCGATGGAATACTATTGAACCACACCAAACTATTCCATCTGTGATGTTTCACTTGAAGGATGGATATCCTTCAAAAATATTTCAAGTTGAATTTCCCCGAGATCGAGGGAGTAAAGACACACTTGTTTGGTTCTGAGCTGGTAACAATTTAATCAAACACCACTTGCTGATTAGCATCCAAAACTGACCTAGTGAACCTTGGATGCTGGCTTGCCTCCTTGAATGATATGGTTGGGGCGGGACACCCCAGGAAACCAATCACATTGCCTGCCCAATTATGATAACAAAAAAGGATGCTCCCCTCCCCTACAATCCATTTTGAGTTTTGGAGGAGGTTCTGTATGAGGATGAGAACAAAGGACCAAAGGAGAGACACATTCACTGAAGTAGTATCCATATTATCTCCATGGTTGTAGGATATAATCTTCCCCACAACATTAATTCCTAGATGGTTTCCCAAAAAGATTGGCATGTATGCAACAGATGGTATCAGCCAGGATTTTGAAATTAATTCCTCCATCAAGGATGGGCCTTTCCATCCTATCCCAGAACACCCAGTGTCTCTTCCCCTATGATAAATCATCCCAGATGAACCGAGTCAAAATTTTGTCAATGTTTGTTATAAATCCCTTAGGAATATTTGTAGAGTCTAGCACATGAACTGGGATGGCTGAAAAAACACTATTAAATAAAGAAATGCAACCCCAAAGGATTAGAGGTGGTTCTTCCAATTGTGGACATGACCCAAAATCTTGATCACCAAATGGTCAAAGTCATGAATGCACATCCTAACCAAAGAGATAGGATCACCGAGGTATTCCATAGGGAAGGATCCTCGCCGCATGCCCAACCTATTACCCAGGTTCACCAACCTGATCGGGATACATTTGTTGGATATATATAAATTACTCTTCTCCTTGTTGATAACCTGTCCGCTCCAATGAAAATATTCCTTGAGAATCTTGTTGATCCCATGTACAGATCTCCTCCCCACATTTGTGAAGATTATTGTGTCATTAGTGAACATCAAATGCGGAATGAAATGTCTATGAAACCTCTTTCGATATAGAAGTATATCACCATTGGCCATACCTGTATTGATCATCTAGTTGAGGGTGTCCTACATCAGAATAAAAATGGTCGGAGAGATGGGATCACCTTGACAAAGTCCACAGGTCACCTTAAAGAAGCCATGATTTTCCCCATAATCGACACTACCAACCATGATGAGCTAAAACACCTAATGATTAGATCATAAGACCAGTTAGAGAATCCCATCTTGGTAAGAGCCCTGTTGATGAAACCCCACTCAATTATATCATACACTTTATTCATATCCATCTTTATAGCTATGTTGGATCCATGGGACTTGGTATTAATATCTCTCAACATCTCTTTCACCAGAGCTATCTCACCCTGGATAAAGCGGTCCTTCATGAATCCATGATTCTCAAGGGAAATCCACCGAGGTAGATGCATGGATAAATGCCTATTAATGATACTCGCTAGAAATTTGTAGGGAAAGTTACACATACTTACAGGCCAGTAATGGAGGAGAGAGGAGGGGTCTTTGATCTTAGGTAAGAGCACAAGGGTCATTGTGCAAGAAATCCATAAAAGTCTTACTCCGTAGAATAAATCTTGGATGGAAGAGATGATTTCACACTTAACCACCTCCCAAGAGTTCCTGTAGAAGGTACTAGGGAATCCATCAGGGCTAGCCACACTCTCAAGATTTAGGTGCGTCAGTGGTATTATTTCATAGTATATCTCTATGATCCAAGATATCCAACAGTTGTTCCATATAAGAAAGATCATTCTTCAGTTGTATAATATTTGAGTTTAGTACATGTGATGGATTAGGTATGTACTTCCCCAAAAGTGATACATAGAGAATGTTGAACACTTATGATAGGTTTGGGGGAAATTCTAGTTGATAATCTATAGTCCCCAAGTGATTAGAAATCTTGAAGGTTCCATTGTATCTAGGGATTAACTTTCTCTTCCTCAATTTAATAACCCTCTTCCTTAGTGACATTCAAATGAATACCTTTTTACCAACATCAAACTCTAGATCTTGTCGCTAATTACCAACATAAATCTTTTATCAACTTTATGTTACTTTAATATAGTGCTAAATGGTTTGAATCTTTTCTATAATTTCTTAAGCAAGATTTAATCCCAATAATTTTTACTTTCTAACCTTATTCTCACATGTTTGAGTCCTGTATATCTTCTCATACAAAGTCTCATATGGTGCTATTTGAACGCTTAAGTGGAACTACTGTTATATGAGAACTTGACCAATGAAATTTGTTGATAACAGTCTCCTTTAGAATCCACCAAGAAAGATCTCAACATATCATCCAAATTACAAATGGTACTTTCATCTTGACCATCAATTTGAGGATTATAAGCAGTGTTAAAGATCAATTCTATATTCAATTCTTATTGATGAATCATACAAAATTTTTTGGTGAACTTTGGATATTGATAAAATATAATTTAAAGTGGTACTCCATATAACACAACCCAATGAAATTATTAGCTTTAGAGGTCCAAATTTATAATTCAAACAACCACAACCCAAATTACATTATTACCTTTAGAGGTCTTTGTAATACCTATGATGAAATCCATTGTGATGTTTTCTTATGGGTATGGGTAATTCTTTTATTATCTTATTATACTTCTAACAATTAGTCTTAATTTACTGGTAAAACAAAAATCATGATGTATATCCTATAATCTTCTTCTAATTTTTTATAACTATGTTTCCGACGCTTTTACGCCGGGGCGTGCGCATCTGTCTACGAAGGACGCATAGCTGTTGCCCTGCATTCCCGCTTTCCAAAGGCGGGCGACATCCGTTCCTTGTTCAGGGACGTTTGCTCCTTGATAGAAACCAGGATGATGGGATGTCGGTTCTTCCTTCCATGGATTCCTCCTCGGAACTCGTCACCTAGTCCGGGTCTCCCTCATAGATTTAATACATTTTTCGTGAAACTCTTCCCAGTGACATGTTTTCATGGACTTCAGTTAATTACACTGCTTCTATCAGGACATTCCAAAGGGTCCGTTCAGGGCAGCAAACTTCAGTCGGGGGAGTAGTCACGTTGATGCATCAGTAGCGTGTTTGAACGCTGGGGGATTGGCGTTTCTGTCTTTTGTCCCTTGTCATAGGGATTCTTGAGGGCACGGAAGCCCGAGGCATCCCACATCGAGTGCGGGGAATCATATGCCATAGGCATGTATCTGAGGTTTTCCTCAGCTTCCCATGTTTAACACAGGGTATGCCACGGGTTTAACATCCAGCGGAGATGGTTACGCCAAAGGCGTGCCATCCAAGGTTTTCCTCAAGCATCTCATGTTTATCACGAGGTAGGCTGCGAGTTTAACATCCAATAGAGATGGATCGGCTTGATCAAAACACCAGCTGGAGTGGATCAGATTGATGAATTTCCCTTGAAGGGGTGTCGATGTCGGGACTAGCTCGTGGGAAGCTTCCCAGACGCTGTGGAGGAGAGTAGAGTGGCATGATCCCACCGGGATGTGGTGGCCCGGGTAAGAATCAGGGTGGATGATGGATGGTTGGATGGATAAAGTAGAGGGGGAATGAAATGGGACCATCGCAAGGGTGACAGTAAAGTTGGGCTTGAGCCTCAGGAAGGCTTCCTACATACCGTGCCTTGACATGGATCAAAGTCCTCGTAGTTTAGATGGGATGTGGGACACAGTTTAATGTCATGCAGGATGGGGTGAACCGACATGAATGGGGTCAGAATGATCGGGTGACGAGATCGAACCTCATGGAGTCTTCCTACGTACTATACCTTAATATGGATCAAAGTCCTTGTAGTTCGGGCTGAATGGTGGGTGTCGGTGGACTGACGTGAAAGAAAAGAGACCTTGGTCCAGATGGCGCGGGGCTTACACACTAGGCTTCCCGAGTGTTGGTGAACCAGCGTGAAGGAGGTCAGAATGACCAACGGGTGTTGGGATTGAACCTCAGGGAGGCTTCCTACGTACCATGCCTTGACATGGATCAAAGAACTCGTAGTTCAGGTTGGGTTTTGTCGGCGAACCGACGGGAAAGTGAACCCGGGGGGTCCACTGGTGGTGGGATTGAATCTCGTGGAGGCTTCCTACATACCAAACCTTAATATGGATCAAAGTCCTCGTAGTTCGGGGTGGTCACAACGACTTACCGCTGGGAAGAAATGTAGTTTAACGTCATGTGGGATGAGAGTGAACCTTGACGTGAATAAACGACGGGTGGTGGGCTTGGACCTCATGGAGGCTTTCTACGTACCATGCCTTAGCATGGATCAAAGACCATGTAGTTCCGGTGTGCAGTTTAAAGTCATGATGGATGGGGCATACAGTTTAACGTCATGCTGGACGGGGGTGGAACTTGACATGAGGAAACGACCAAGTGGTGGGCTTGAACCTCGTGGAGGCTTCCTACATACCATGCCTTTACATGTATCAAATTCCCCGTAGCTTGCTTGAGGTGGGGGTCAGGGTCGGTGCTCACTCTAAGCCCACGTGAGTCATGATCGGTGTGAGAAACAAGAGGTTGTAGGGACCTGATGATCACATCGCGAAGGATGCGTCTGTGGGAAACGAAGAGGGGCTTACGCGTTGGGCGGCCCACGGTGCTGGGACTTACTCCAAGATGGAGGCCCAAAGTGCGACAAAGTGCGGCGGGAGAGGTATTTGGGACCAAATATGGAAGGTGCCTCGTTCCCTATCGCGCCCTCCACTGGCCTTGGCAGTGGGGAAGTACAGAGGTGCATGGGTGCTACCTTCCGCAAGAGAGGCTTGGGGGCTTATACCAAGGTGGTTTCCCTTCCCCCGTGGACATACGCTACTCTGAGAAGGAGGATATCATCCCTTGTGAGGGTGATTCTATTCCTGTGGAGACGAGTGGCGTAGAGAATGTCCGAGCAGGGGGGGGACCCCACGCGCGAGGCACAGGGTCTGATCACAGTTTAACGTCATGTGTTGTGGACGAGGTGCTTGGCAGTTTAACTTCATGCATCTCGGATGAGGTGGGTTTACTCCGCACCCCTAGGACTTACATGACCGGTACCCTCTGCTCCTTGGGGGAGGGAAGGTACTGGCAAGGCCATGGTAAAGGGGGGTCGCGGAGCAAACCATCGAGGGGTCCACGTTAGCATGACTATGTGAAGAAGCAATAGCCGTTAGCGTTCCTATGTGAAGAAGCATTAGGCGAAGCAACGCTACAGGTGGTATTGTCCATGGGACTTTGAAATCACATCGTGAAAACCTGGAGGGTCGCACGGGAAGAGGAATTTCCAATCAAAGGAGTATGCTTCACAAAGTGGAGTGCCTTGGCCTTAGCATGGGGCAGGGGTGTGAATGGGAGGTGCTTTGCGAAGTGGAATAGTATTCGCTAAGCACCTCCTCGCGAAGCAGAGGTGCCTCGCGAAGCAAGGTGCTGTGAAGAAATGTGCTTCACGATGTATAGCGACCCCGCCTTGGCATGTGGATCACTAGTACAAGATGGGTGTTTCGCGAATCATAAACACTCCATGGATGCCCGGGTTCCCTTGGGAATCCCCTTCCTTCATGAATTCCCTTAGGCTTCGTGAAGGGCATCCCTCTCGGAAGAGGGTCTCAAGACAAGACAAGGCGAAGGCATCTCGCGAAGTAGAAGTACCTCACAGAGCTCATGATTCCCGGGGGCGAAGGGTGCTTCGTGATTCAGGAGCTGAGAAGCCGAAAGTTCGGATCGTCCTCCTTTTGGACTCAGGGAGAGCCCAATATTTATAGGCAAGGGGCGCCGCGAAGCAGATCTCATGCGGCGCAAAGGGGCGGCGGGAGTTTCACGGCAGGTTCGCGAACGTCAGGCCGTTCGTAGAGCGTTACCTCCCCCTTTGCTTCACGGAGGGATCATGAACGTCAGGCCATTCGTGGAGCGTTACCACCTCCTTTGATTCGCGGTGGGCTCATGAACGTTAGGCCATTCGCAGAGCGTTACCGCCTCAGGAGCTTCGCGGCGGCCACGTGGGCTGGGGTGCGCTCCACGGCTGCGCTTCGCGGGGCAGCGCGCGGGCTTCTTTTCCTTCTTCCTTTGTCATCCAATATTTTGGTGCCAACAAATTCTCCCCCCCTCAGAATTGGATCCAAGGAGGGATGAAGGGTCGAAGTCTGAGGGAAAATCGCCAAAATTATCGGTGGTTCGAGAAGCGGCCCCACGAAGAGGGCGCGCGGGGAGGCCAGCGGCCGCGCTGTCCGGACGCGCCGCGATTCTCCGCGCGGGCGGGATGTGCCACGATGCTCCGCGTGGGTGGGACATTCCGTGGAGCTTAGGGGTCACCACCTATAAATAGGGGGCTGAACTCTCTTTTTTATTCTCACGACTTTTGTCCTTTTGCGCTCTCGACTTCACGAAGCTCCGCGTACTCCACATCTGCTCTCCGCGAATCGAGCTTTGCAGCGAACCGCGAGTCTCCGACTCCGCGACCGCGCCCAAAGAACTTATGTTTTCTATCCTAGGCCAGGCTCCGCTCCTTGGTTTTGCGTCCGAGCTTCGCGAGAGATCTTCGCGAGCAACCTTCGCGGCCTGACCTAATTTTTTTTTTGAGTTCCGCAATCGAAATGGCCCATAGAGAAGCTGTGTTGGGGGTACTTGCAGATGCCACTCGGAGGGATGAGATGGCTAACTGTCTGGGCCTTGGAGAGATGGTCCGAAGTCACTCGGACCATAATTCTTTGACAGCACTGCTATCAGAGAGTCAGAAGAACTACCCGCAGTGCAAGAAGCTGCCTTTGTATGGCTTCGGGCTGAGGGATGATGTCTTCATCCCTGAGGCGATTAGGGACGAACCAGCTTGCTGGTTCAGGTTCACGCCATGCCAGCACCAGTGGTTCAGGGTGGCCGATGGTCATGCGCGGGAGGACTTCACACCCGTCACCACCGAGTGTCTCTACAACCATGTGAACAATATTGACAGGGAGCCATTGCAACTGGAGACTTCCCCTCCTCTGTACCGCACCATGCTGAGGGCAGCTTTGCAGGTTTCGATGAAGGGGTGGTCCGATGAGTGGGACCTGCGCTAGGGAGGCAACTTCACCAATGACTGGGCATGGGCCTACTAGGTAGGCACCTCATGCGAGGAGTTTGGGGCCGAGCTGAGGAGAGTGGGTTTGTATGAGGCAGCATGGGCCTCTGAATTCCACATTTACCAATTGAAATAGCTGATGCTAGAGCTGCTGAGCAGATGGTCGTCTAGGACCAATACTTTTCACCTGCACCATGGGGAGGTGGGCATCAGCCTGTGGGATGTCCAATAGATTTTGGGGGTTCTGATCTTGGGGGCTATGTATGATGAGTTTCTCCCCGTCATGAGCGCGTGGGAGGATACGAAGCAGATTCCGCGACTGGCGTTGGCGTTGATGGCACTGGTCCCTGGATAGGACAAGGGGGCAGTGAGGGATGTCCACTTTAAGAAGTGGTTCGAGCAGTTCCTGAACTTCCTGGAGAATCGAGAGTTCCCTCCGAGGCCTCAAACTTGTCCTAAGGCGGCTCAACGGGGCAAGGAGCACTCGTATTGGTGGGTCTTGGAGGACATCCAATGAAAGACTTGGGGTTTCGGTGTCAGTACTGAACAACAGCCGATAGTCAGGCTGGCAGCATTCATTGCAGCCCTTATCTATGGTTGGATCCTACCAGTGAGAGATACCAGCATGGGGGTGTGGCCCAGCTCATTCATCATGGCGTCTATGTTGGACATGGGGCAGCGGGTCAACCTGGGGATTCCAATGCTCGCCAAGTTATACAAGATGTTGCGGCACGTTAGCGAGGGAAAGAAGCCGCCAAGGATATGCGGGCCCTTCCACCTTCTATATGGGTGGATTGCGGCACACATCATGGGGATTTATGAGTATCCAGACCCTATCTCGCCGCCGGGATCAAACTTCCGCCCTTCCATTCTGAATGCGGCCGGGAGCTTCCCATTCAAACTAACTGTACCGATGGTGCTAAATCAGGTGTGGAGGGCAGATGAGTTCATCTTCCACCCATTTCTGCTAATGAAGGGGGTACTCACGGATGATAGGCATGGGACGAAAGATCATCGGGCTTATCTCCTGGCCTTTCGAGGTAGAGTTTTGGTGGCACGAGTGGATCGTGAGCCGCTTTGTGAACCGTACACCCCACATCGGTTTGCGAGGCAGTTCCAGTGCCTCCAGCAGCTGACCCCGCAGGTCTATTGGGAGGTGCGTCAAGAGGAGCACCCATGTGTGATGAGGAAGCTGTGGGTCATGTTCACACGGGAAGACAGGAAGATGCGAATTGCATTGCCTCCATCCACCGCCGCTTTCATATTGGTGAGGGAGTATGCCATCAGTTGGGAGACCGCTTATCCGGGGGAGATACTGAGGCAGCCAACCATTCGATTTGGTGACGGCGGGCCTCCCCTATCCTGAGGTCGGGGTCGGAGGGCAGTATGGGCCTCTCGCGGTGGCAGGGCTGCCATGGCGGCGAGGCCCGCATCGGCCAAGGGTGTGGCAGCAGCGGCAGATCCGGTGATTCTGGAAGAGCAGGGCCATCCGGAGGGGCGGCTGCTGAGGGGATTTCATAGGATATCCACCCAGGCTCTAGGGAAGAAGCTACGTCATATCGACATGGCAGAGGATGCCATCTTCCTGGAGGCCTGGGACACTTGGGATGTCAACCGACAATTCCTTAGTCCACCCGAGATGTGGGTGCACTTGAATTGCCTTGGGATGGAGTTACCGGGCATAGGCCCAGTCCGGGCTGGTTTCACAGTGTCTCTGGCAGAGGCGGAGAAATACTTGGACGAGCTGGAGGACTACATTCACTCCAGTGGTGTCCCACGCCCAATGACAGACCGGGTGAGGGTACTGCTGGATCGGACGGTTCCCCCACAGCTGTCAGCTGCCGATCTGAGGGAGCGCTTCCCCCTGTCGGAAGAATCAGAGGACTCCTCTTGGGAGGATGAGGCTAGCAGAGGGAGACTATTGGAGGAGGGCGAAGTCAGAGACCAAGACTCAGATTCTGATGATTTCGTAGAGGCTCTCGAGGTAGCATTCCGAACTTCTTTCCTTATGGTCCGTTCTAGGGCCATCACGGATTTCTCACCGATGTTTTAACCATGCAGGAGGAACTTGTATGCAGGCCTCGCTCTCGCCCCTTGGCGGGTGATGATGTAGGACCTTCAGAACCCGCGCTTATGGCTGCGTCCAGTTATGTGTCTGGTGGGGCCAGAGCACCCAAGATGGCTCCTCCAGGATCTCCAGTCCTTTCAATAGTATATGGAGGGCCACGCCCCGAGGTCCCATCAGCATCGAATCAAGAGAAACACCAGGAGTTCGATCTCCGTAATTCTCCTCTACTGGATTCATTGCTGTCACATGTAGATTGCGCCAACTAACGTTTATGTCCCTCTCTGTCGTACAGTTCTCCGACTGGCATGGGCTGCTGCGACAAGGCTGGTCGGGATGTTTGGTGGCATCCCTCCTAGGGGCATGCCGGTGATGGTGGAGATAGTTCCCCCATCTCCCCGAGCTGCAATACACAACATCATTGGCGGGACCACCATCAGGACTGTGACTGAGGTTATTGAGGTGGAATTCGATGAAGAGGATCAACCGGCCGACCCAAGTCCCGTCACGCCTGCTCCGGTGCCAGATGTCGCACCAGATTCAACGCCAGATGCAGATCTTGCCGAGGACTTCCTGTGGGCATATCCTGCATACGAGCCTGCCAATCGCGCAGACTAGGATGAAACGACCTCCGACGAAGAAGTCAGTAGCATAGTCTGCCGCCGATCATGGAAGCTAATCACGCACTTCATCAAGGACACCCCCAAGCGCTATGGCTGAACAAAATGGATAGAATTCGCTCGCGGCTATGCGAACTGTGCGCCGAGGGAGTGGATTCCCAACGTCCTCATGCGCTAATCCATGATCTCATGGCCGAGAAGATCCGGGAGTATGATCGTGGGCTCAATGTGGGCTGGTAGCGGAGGAAGGCGACAAACATCAAGAAGCTCCAGGAGTCTAAAAGTGAAGTCTAACAGCTGCAGGCCCGGGCGGATGAGCACTCAGCCTCTCTTAATACACAATCTGAGCTGATCTTACGATTGAAGGCCCAGCTGGCTGAGGCAGAAGAGCATATGAGGAAGGCTTCTGGAAAGAGGGCTACCATTCAGGCTGGCATAGAGAGGACCAGGGCCAAGGCTGACGAACTACGCCCCGCCGTTGCTGAGGAGGAGCGAGAGCTGAGTTAGTGGCAGCAATTCCTGGATGCCACAAGTCGAAGGGTGGCAGAGCTTCAATTCTCTTTTGACGTGGTCAACCCGTTCATGGGGGGAGTTGACCCCCGGGTACTGTAACAAATTACAAACCTTTTAATGGTACTTTCACGCTTCAATTTTTCTTCTTTTGAATGCCATAGCATGCACAATTTCCATTGTTTGAATCGGTTCATTACATCCCTATAATGTTTGTGGGATGTCCGACAATAATTCCCCAAGATCACATGGGTCAAGATCGATGTGAGAAATAGGAGATAGTTGCCTCATCGTCCCACCCAACATAGGAGTGGAAACCAAGCTTTGGGCATTCGGGGTTTGGATAACCAGTCCGGATTTCCGAAAGATGGGAGAGGCCTGGCTGGAGAAGGAAGTTCTCAAAATAGCCGAATTACCATTTCTTCAGTGTGCTCTTATGCACGAACGGTGCAATGCCAGGGGCACTGAAATCAGTCCAAACAGATGGAAATGGGAAGTGTGAATCATGATACCCAAGATTCGGAACACTATGGGGATGGAGTGACAATAAGGGACAAACGTTAACCGTGGAGGAGAAACAATATCTTTACTACGTTATCCTGATATGGGTACAAAAAATGAGGGTCGAACATTTACCATGTTCGAAACACGGGACCATGTCACAAATTTTGTTGATATATCCTTTGGGACGTTGGTCTAGGATAGTAGGCGGACCCTAGGTCTAGCACCCATACTGTTTGGGGGTCCTTCCAAACATGACCAGTCTTTCGGGACGTTTGCCCAGGACGGTAGGTGAGCTGACGCGGCATGAGACCAGGCCGTTAGGGGGTCCCTTCAGACATGAAAAGGGATGAGGGTCCGAATAAGGGGCATGCAAAGCGTGGAATATGGAGTGATGGTTTGTCCGAACATAATCCAACACTCATGTAATTACACCACCGTGGTGGGAGTACGCCAGATGGGTGCATCGATTTGATTATGGATCCTTCCTTCTTTAGAACAGGACCTCTCTGGAAAGGGGGTATGTTGCCTCCCAATGGGATCTTGGGGCATCCTGAACTTTTCCAGGGTATAATCAAAGTTACATAGTCCTCTATGAGGGGTCCGGCAAGGGGGTCGGAAAGGGGGAGAATAGGATTAATGATTCCTATGGGCTGGACCCTAGGCGAAATACCAGGGCATCTCTATGTATCCCATGAGGATGGGAATCAAGCCATACGTAGTTCTGAAAGTGCAGTTTAACATCATGCGGGATGATGAGAAGCCTGGCCGTGTTGGTACACATCCTGCCACAACTACTATGCCCACATGAGTCATGATCGGTGTGGGAAACAAGAAGTAGTGATGGGACTTTCTTGACACAGAAAGGGGGAAGGTTAGGGTGGGGGGATTCTCGGTGAATACCGGTCCCTTAATACTAACATGACCATGTGGCACACCTAGATGCGAGAAGAGATAGAGCCGAGCATGTTGGAATTCCACCTGAACATGAGGAAGTGGAAATGTGTGAATCATGACGCTCGAAATTTGGATCACAATGATGGTGGCATGATGATAGAAGATAACCATTAACTGTGGTGGAAACGCAGCACCCATATCGTGTTAGCCTAGAATGGGGACAAAAAAATGAGGGTCGACCGTTGACCATGTTCGAAACATGAAACCATGTCACAAATATTGTCAGAGATCCGTAGGGACGTTGGCCCAAAACGATTAGAGGGCCCTTAGGTCCAGCATCCATGGAGAGACCTTAAGCCTAGCATCCATGTCGTCTGAGGGTCCTTTTGGATGTGGAAGAGGATGAGGATCCAAATAGCAAGCTCACGAAGCTTGGACATGGGACGAGGGGAATGTCCCTATGAAAATACACACTTTAGGCTCTTTGTCAAAACACATCTGAATATGACAACGAGACGTATTAGATAGAGGGAGAAGAGTCCTTTACCATAGGTAGATCTTAGTTTAGGGTCGTATAATTCTGACCAAAGGGCGGGAGGAAACATAGGAGGCACACGGTGGGGTAACTCAGACACCTGACGTGAATGGGAATCGGGGGTTCTGACCACCATGTGCTTCTCGGGCAGTTTTAGGTCGAGGGACCATAAACGAGAGTTGAGCTGGGCCTAAAGAAAAAAATTCAAAGGCGTTCCTACGTACCCCATGAGAATGGGGATCAAGCTACACATAGTTCTTGAGAGAGTCTTAGTTTAACATCTTAGAACTCGGACCATGAATGGGTAAGGGGAGAAGGGGAAAAATGGCAAGGCGGTTACAAAACCCTACGTGAATGAGGACCTAATCCCTACTCACCATGTGTTCTCTGGGGAAATGCTCGAGTCGAGGGATCGAACATGAAGGTCAGGCTGGGCCTGCGGGGAAGTACCCAGGCGCTCCTACGTATCTCATGAGGATGAGAATCAAGCCGTACGTAGTTCTGAAAGGTGGCACGGTAAGGTACCAGTGACAGGGAAAAAGGGGAGTGCGGGCGTGGCTCTTACACTAAAAGAAGCGGAATTTGATAAATATTATTTGTCCTTTAAGGTGAGTGGTTTTTTTTGTGAAGCGACAGGCCTAGGGTAGCAGGCCCTGGTGTCGCCACAAGAATCAAGCCGTGATAGGCATTGAAAAATGGCATGGCATGTGACCAATACCCAACATGATGTCCTCTACAACGAGGTCATCACAATGCAGTGCCGTTTTTCGTCGTGCGGCCAGGATGATAATGTCACAGTTTAGGGTCGTGTGATAGGACCAAGCACACATTTTAATGTCATGCAACACAGACGTAGCAGAAACGATGCTAGGCAGGGAATGTGTATGGTTTTGTGCAGCATAACCAACGTGAATGGGGACATAATCCCATATTATACTGTATGAAGTCCCGAAAGAGGAACCTCAGGCTGAGGGGCCCACATAGAGGTGAAAGGTAACGGGGGAGAGACTAGCTTCCAAATGAGCTGGACCTGAAAATGAGACGTTCAGGCGGTCCTATGTATCCCATGAGGATGGGAATCAAGCCACACATAGTTCTGAGGAGATCTTAGTTTATGGTCTTAGAGCTCGGACCAGGGGTGGATGACTTTCCGAGTAAGCGCATACCTCGACCTTATCCCTAAGCCCACGTGAGTTAAACTCAGTGTGGGAAACAAGGGGGGAAGATCCCTATCACAATACCCGAAACATCCATCGAGGGGAAGTTGGTGAAGAGCCCCGAAGGACACCTTTAACACGGCTTTGTTCCCCCAACGCACAGACGTACACTGAGGGATAATATCTAGAGTTTCGAGACTCTACTTGGACATGATGAAGTGAAGAAGGGTGTGAATCGTGTACCCGACACTTTGGGCTTAATGGGGGTTGGCATAGAGATGGAGGATAACTGTTGACCGTGGCGGAAAAATAATCTCCATATCGCATTAGCCTGAAGTGGGAATAACAAACGAGCATCGACCACTGACCATATTCGCAACGTGGTATTTTTATCGATTTTTTGTCCGAAACCCTCAGGGGCGTTGCCCTTAACGGTAGGAGAGACCTTGGGCGTGGTATCAAGGCCGTTCTTGGGGGTCCCTCCAGGTGTGAAAGATGATGGAAGCCCTGATGGAGGGATACAAAAAGCCTGAAAAGCGGGTGCGGACGTGTCCGAGTAAAGTTCAACATTCCAGGTAATAAACCAGAGTACCTCTAGGCACATTGGTGAACCGCTGAAGAGGGTCGACGAAACAACTCGGGAGGGATAGGTACATGGCGTGGTCATTACAAGACCGTCGAGAATGAGGACATAATCCCACGCCACACCATATACTCCCCTTGTGAAGAAAGGGTAGGCCAAGGGGCCAAGGTGGGATGAAGATTTTCGATAGGTGGGGCTGGACCTGAAGCTTAGACATTCAGGTGATCCTACGTATCCCATATGGACGGGAATCAAGCCACACGTAGTTCTAGAAGATACCCAAGGGACAGGATACCCTATCGAGGGTGTGTGCGGCATAGTGAATAATGAGGAGATAACCCCACACCACTTCGTACAATCTCGTAGGAAAGCACCTGGTCCAGGGGTCCCGAAAAGGACACAAGGCCTGATAGTTGGGTTCTGGTCAGGAAGGCCTGGACTACTCGCAGTTTAACGTCTTGCAGTAAGGACGATGGTCGGGGAATAGGAACCCCTAGACGGAGGAGGTGTGTGGTATGGAGAACAAACCGACGTGAATGTGGACATAATCCCTCACCACACCATACACTCCGAGTAAGAACTTGGGCTAGGGCCCGAGAAGGCCAAGGGGCCTAAGGTTAGGCATCGGTCAGGAAGGCCTGACCAGTTTGTAGTTTAACGTCTTACATGAGGATGGGGAAAGAGATAACTGTATCTCATCTGGGGATGTGCATGGCATGTCAATTAACCCAGCGTGAATGAGGACA
Source organism: Viscum album (assembly GCA_963277665.1). NCBI lineage: Eukaryota > Viridiplantae > Streptophyta > Magnoliopsida > Santalales > Viscaceae > Viscum > Viscum album. The sequence continues at coordinate 161,677,859 of OY728165.1, read as the reverse complement.
TAATCCTTCACCCCGCCGTACATCCCTTATAAGAGAGTTGGGGCCATGGGCCCGACCGCTGGCACCACCCGGAGGGAAGTTTGTCACTTCGGGATGGGGCAGAATGAATCACTACACTCGATGTTTGGGACATCTCGGGGTGGACCCGAAGATCCAGGACACTGTTGACCATGTTCGAAACACAACGTCCTTATGGTGACCTGATATGGGAGCAACAAATGAGCATCGACCATTGACCAAATTCGCAACGTGGGACTTGTATCGGCTTGTTGCTCGAAAACCCTCAGGGGCGTTGGCTCGTATCGGTAGGAGAGCCCTTGGGCATGGTATCTAGGACATTATTGAGGGTCCCTCTGGGTGAGGAAAGTGATGGAATCCTAGTCAAGGAGTGGGTGGAGCATAGCTGTACCCATCCACGAAAGAGGTGAACATCTCCAAGGGGGACGTGCAGCCAGGTCGAGGCTTGCTCAACGCGAGTTAGGGAAAAAGTGTGCACCCTACCATATGTCTTTACCCGAGGGGAAGATTTTGGCTTTTGGGCTGGTCCAACAGATGAAATGTCCGGGCATTCCTACGTATCCCATTAGGATGGGAATCAAGCCATACGTAGTTCTTAAAGGCCATGCAGTTTAACGTCATGCGGTCAGGACGTGGGAGGATAGAAGAACGAGAGTGGGCACATGGTGAGACCCTTATAATCTTGGTATGAGCGGGGCTAAGAAATCCTACTCCTCATCACGCAAGGATCTTCCATGAAAACTATACCCAGGGGGGACAGTGAAAGAGAAGAGCTCGGGGCTGGGCTCAAGACGGGACGTCTGAGCGTTCCTACGTATCCCATGAGGATGAGAATCAAGCCGCACGTAGTTCTTGAAAGTGCAGTTTAACGTCATGCAGAACGAGAGATGCATCTCATTTGGGGATATGTACGGTATGGCTGGTAACTCGACATGAATGAGGACGTGATCCTACACCACACCGTACAATCCCATAAGAGAGCCTGAGTTGACGAGGGCCAAGGGGCCTGAGGCTGATCCTCGGTCAGGGAGGCCTGACCGGCTTGCAGTTTAACGTCTTACAGTAAGGACGGGGGCCAGGGGCCCGAAGAGGCCAAGGGGCCTGAGGCTGTGCCTCGATCAGGGAGGCCTGACCAGCTTGCAGTTTAACGTCTTACAGTAAGGATGGGGGAGATATTAGTTTAAGGTCATAGAGCTCAGACCATTTTGTAGTTTATCGTCTTGTAGGATGATGGTGTAGTTTAGGGTCATGCGGGACCATACAGTTTAAGGTTGTGCCAGACCAAGGATGCTTAGGCAAAGTACTACTTGAGGAACTTGGCATTGGTGGGAGGAGTTACGCGCTCACCATCCGTGGTCACCAAGGAGTATGCTCCGTTGGGGTAAACCTTATGGATGACGTAAGGTCCTTCCCATTTGGGCTCTAGTTTGGGCGGTTTCCTACTGGGGATCATTGGCACTCGAAGGGTCAACACTAGGTCGCCCTACAAAAAAGAGCAAAGGTTAACCTTCTTGTTGAAGGCTCTGGATATCTTATTCTGATTCCTTTCCAGATTGTGTAGGGCACAAAGCCTGTTCTCATCCAGTGCTTCCAATTCAGCTAGGCGGATTTCAGCCACCTTATCTGGAACCTGCTGGTCATAGACCACAATGCGTAACGATGGCAGATGGATCTCAATGGGTAGGACGACCTCAGCCCCATATACCAGGGAATATGGGGTCACTTGAGTGGAGTTGCGAGTTGTTGTCCGATAAGCCCAGAGGGCGTTGGGGAGATTTTCCGGCCAACTTTTCTTGTTCTGACCAACCATCTTCTGCAGAATGTTAGAGAGGGTTTTGTTAAATTCCTCGATCTTTCCATTTGCCTGTTCATGATAGTGAGAGGCATGGTTCGAATGGATATTTTAATTGGAATACAACTTCTTCAGCTCGGCCGCTCGGAAGTTGGTGCCGTTATCGGTGAGGACAGCGTGATGGACCCCAAACCGGTGGATGATATTGGAGCTCACAAAGTCGACGATGGAACGGGCCTTGACCTCTTTGAGTGGAATTGCCTCTGCCCACTTGGAGAAGAAATCTATAGCAGTTAGGATGAACCTACACTAGCGATCTGTTGCTGGTGGATATGGCCCCATGACATCGAGTCCCCACACCACAAATAGACAAGAATAATTGGTGGAGTGGAGAGGCTCTGGTGGCCGATGCAGGAAGTTAGCGTGAACTTGGCACGCGTGGCATCTCTTGGAAAACTCAATACAATCATGGATCATAGAGGGCCAGAAGTACCCCAACCTCCGGATTTGATGGGACATCTTTGGCCCAGCTTGGTGGGCACCACAGGAACTGGTGTGAACCTCTTTCATAACCTGAGAAATCTCGACTCCTTGAATGCAACGGAGGATAACTCCATCGAAGCTTCGCTTATAGAGGATATGCTCAAGACTGGGACCGCTTTGGAGGGTAAATTGCAGCGCACGACGTCGGATTCGCTCACGCTGGGCCCGGTCGTCGGGGAGGCAACCATTTTGGAGATACTCAACAAAAGGTGCCCTCCAGTCGGGAGTGGCCTCAACCACTACGTCTGACGAACCTGGGACCCCTGATGTAGAAGGTTCGGTAGTGATATGACTTACCCGCAGGCTGTCATAGTCCTCTAGGGTGACGGGGGAAATGACTCTCCGGTGTGCCACATGTATGATAAAATCATCTTGCTTGGGTTCTGCGAGCGATGCAACTAAGCCAGCCAAAGCGTCTACTCAACCATTCTGTGACCGAGGGACATGGGTAACCTCTGGTCAAGAAGGGAACTGGGCCATTAGACAGAGGGTGCACTCTAGAAATGACACAAGCTTCGGATTTCTGACGACATAGTCGCCATTGACCTACTTGATGACCAGATCGGAATCTCCTTTCACATGTAGATGGGGCACATCGATCTCAAGGTCCAACTCAAGGCCGGTGACGAGAGCCTGGTACTCTGCCTCATTGTTGGTACAAACTTCTGACAATAGGAACGAGTATGGAAGGACGGCTTGCGCCGGGGTGATGAAGACGATACCCAGACCCACTCTGTTGAGCTTGGGATCATTGAGCCTCCTGCCGGTGGGGCTCTGGGAGGCACCGTCAAAGTGAATTTTCCATCATGAGATGGCATGATCGACTGAGAGGATCATCTCATTAGGAAAATCCAGGTCCAGGGATTGATCTACGGAGGTTGGATGAGAAGCTAAGAAGTCTGCCAATGCCTATCCCTTGAGGGCCTTCTGAGGCACGAACCTGATGTCGAACTACTGGAGTATTACCGCCCACTGCGCTAGTCGGCCAGTCAACATGGGGCAGTTCAGGATGTACTTCAGTGGGTCTACTCGAGAGACCAATTTTACCTCATGGTTCTGCAGGTAATGTCGCAACTTCTGTACGGCAAACACAAGCACCATACAACTCTTTTTGATAGGGGAGTATCTGATCTCCATATCGAGAAGCATGTGGATGAGATAGTAGAGACTGTTCTCCGTACCCTCGTTATTCTTCTGGGTGAGAAGTGCACCGAGGGATCATTCCAGGGCGGTCACGTAAAGGACCAGCGACTTTATGGAGACGAGTGGCATCATAACTGGAGGTTGGAGCAGATACTGCTTGATTTCCTCAAAGGCGGTCCGACACTCTTCATCCCATTCGTAGGCGGCGCCTTTCTTCATGAGCTAGGAAAAGGGCTTACACTTGCTGGCCAAATTCAAGATGAATCGGCATATATAGGCTAAGTGGCCTTAGAGACCTCGAAGTTCCCGAATATTGCTTGGTGGAGGCATTTGGATGATGGCCTTGATCTTCTCTGGGTCGATCTCAATGCCCTGATATCTAACAAAAAAGCCAAGAAACTTCCTAGAGGTGACCCTGAAGGCACACTTTAACGGGTTCATCTTCAGGTGGCGGGAACGGAGGAAACCGAACACTTTCTCAAGGTCTTTGAGATGGTCCTGGAACTGGTGAGATTTGACCACTAGATCATCCACATATAATTCCACTAACGTCCTGAGAATCGTCTTGAACATGCGATGCATGGCCCGCTGATAAGTGGAACCTGCATTTTTTAGGCCGAAGGGCATAACCTGGTAACAAAAAGTACCTTGGGGAGCCCTGAAGGCAATGGAATCCTCATCCTCAGGGGCCATTCGGATCTGGTTGTACCCGGAATACCCATCCATGAAGGAGAGGGCTTGGAACCTGGCCGTGGAATCAATCAATAACTCGGTCACTGGAAGGGGAAAATCATCCTTTGGGCAGTGGAGATTGAGATCACGGAAGTCGATGCAGACTCTGATCTGCCCATTCTTCTTCTTTACTGGCACAATGTTGGCAAGCCACTTGGGGTACTGGACTTCCTTGATGAAGTTAGATTTGATAAGCTTATCAACCTCAGCCTCAACCATGGCATCGTGAAAAGGATGCATCTTTCTGGGAGGCTGCTTAAACCCACGATGGTTTGATGGGAGGCCCAAGCGGTGAACAACTACTTGAGGATCTAGTCCTGGCATCTCACCGTAACTCCAGGCAAACACATCACAATGTTGTTTGAGAAAGTCTACGTACCGCCGCTGCTCCTCGGGGGACATGGCTGCACTGATCAATGTGGGTCTCAGATCTGACTCGCTACCAAGGATCACCTATACCAATTCATCAATCGTGGTAGAGATGCCTTCCTCAAAGGTAGGGGGAGCATCTTCCAGGTCTTCCTCTCCACCCATGGAGGGATTTACCGCAAGGGGAGCTGTTTTTGAGCTATCAAACCCTGACGGGAAGCTGGTGCCGGCTTGGGTAGCAGTGGTCATCATATCAGGAGACCCATGCGCCACTGAGACCATAGAAATGAAGGAAGTCGATCCTATCCCATCTGGCCTTCGGCCTAAGGGACCACGTTTGATGACATCAAAGCAGTGGTGACACGTCGGCCTGAGTCGGTTGATTCCAGCCTGGCGGAAGAGACATGTATGATGTACCACCATCGCCATAAGCCTGACATTCTGATATCGCATAGGGGTAGGAGGTTCTGGGATCACCTGTGCCTGGTTGGTGTAGGAGTACGAGGTGATTTTCCACCGTTGCTTGGACATGGGAACATGCCTTCCTTTTGTACTTGAAACAACAAAATATTTCCCCATGTCGGGGGTCATGGCCTCTAATCGGTGGATTGGGAAGATGTAGGCGTCATCCATGCTTGCCCAGGGATCACTTGTGACCGGGGCGGGTTCATCCTGACTTGCTAGGATTTGCTTATCCTTGCTCTTTTAATATTCGGCGTCCAGATAGCGGGCTTCACAAGAGGAGAAAGGAGACACATCTCCTTCGAGCACGCCTACTCGACCATTGAGGGAGTATTTGAGGCATTGGTGATACGATTAAGGGACTGCTGTGTTCAGATGGAGCCACGGCCTGCCCATCAATGCGTTGTAAGCGGTGTCATAAGAGACAACCATGAACTCGGTGCTGGAAATTAGGCCACCGAACTGGGTCTTCAGGCAGATCTTGCCGACTAGGGATTGCTCGGTCCTGTCATATCCTTGGATTTTGAGGTCAGAGGGAGTTAAATCATCTTCTGACAAACCCATCTTTCACAGTGTCCGAGTCGGGATTAGGTTGATCCCAGAACCCGTGTCAATGAGGCAGCGATGGACTTCCATGCCATTATACTGGCCAATGACGTACAGCGGGCGAATATGCCCCTGTATGGGAGGGTCTTCATCTTCACCGGCGAACGAGATAACCTCATGGAATTCGGCATTGTCAATTGTCTCAGCGTGGAAGGCTTCCGCAGCTGCTACCTCTGTCTCGAACTGAAGGGGGCTCCTTAGGGACTCGACAAGTGCTTTGTGCATTTCAGACAGTAGGCGAAGGGCCTCAAGGATAGAAAGACATGCTGGAATGTCGGCTAGGTGCTTCAGGACATCGTACTTTCGTGCCAAACGCGAGCTTCTGCCTACCGGAGGTCACTCTACAGTTGGAGGCATAGCGGGTCCTGCCGGTTGAACCGACGGCTGGCTAGTATTGGGTACATCCCGCTGCCTACTTGTTGAAGCCTGGAGAGTAGCCGCCGGATTAGAATCAGACAACGGAGATTGTCCTGCAGCCGGGCAAGACTGACCGCGATACGGACAAGGCAGCTCTACCTGATCTAGTAACACAAATGGAAGTGGAGGTAGATCTGAGGGCATCAGATGAGATTGCGCATGCTAAGCTCTGTGCTGAGCCTGCTGTCTGGTTTCAGTAACGTGCAAAACTTGACTGAAAGCACCCACTGACGTGCCTCTACGAACTGTGTGGTTGTGGTTCCGTTGATGTTGGCATCGGCTGGGGACGTTGGGGAGGTTCTCCTAGCATTCCCCCTCGTCGGGAGACATATAGGGCTTTACCATCTCCACGGTGTTAACCGAAGCGTACCCCTGGCTGTCGCTCGATGAGTCATCCACCACCGGGTGGACTCTGGGAGGAATCCCCATTTCAGGGGGCATAAATTTGCCAAGAGTGAGGGATGACGACGACAGAGGTGGAGTGCGTTGCTTCTTCTTATGCTGTCACTGCTTACCCTTTTGGGAAGAGGTCGGCTGTGATGACGATACAGAGGTACTGGCTACTTCCTCCGAAGGCTTCAACTATTTCAGGCATTCCCGAATGATACCATGGGCATGGGTGATGGTTTTTCGAGCCATCCAGTCATCTTATTTTTGGGACCCACGGCTGGGAACCTGCTGCCACTCGCCTTTACTGTCGCTACCGATCTCTGACCCTACAAAGACACCCGCTACTTGTGTTCGTGCTGGACCCAATCTGACTATGTTGTTGTTGACTTGGTCTTGAATCCAGTCTTTAAACACATAGAATTTGTTGAGGGTGTGCCCCAAAATCTGATGATAGGGACAGTAGTTGGGGCGATCGGTGAGATTCATCTCTTCCGGCCTTCTACACTCGGGTAAGCGCACAATCCCTTGCTCTAGAGAACTTCGGAAGTAACTGGGGACCTGATTCTCGTTGAACGAGTAAGTCTGGCGCTTTCTTTCTGGATAGGGGGCCCTGGGAGCCTAGCCCTAACGAGGGGCCAGAGGGGCCTACCGAGGAGGCGGTGCCTGATTGTCCCACCTAGGCGGTGGTTACACATTGCGCGGGGGAACCTGTTGGTTCTAAGGTGGTCGCTGCTGGGCAGAAGCCTATGCTTGAGGCGGAGGACCTCTGCGGGGTTGCGGGGCTGGTGCCGCTGGTAGTAATTCCAGCATCCTGGGGGCTTCTATTTGGGCCACCGCGATGGGTTCGGCTCTGGGAGCCCTCCTGGCTGGGATCACAGGGGGCAGCAAACGTGCTTGACTAGCCTGTTATAGAGCCTCCTCGAGGCGCTGAGCCTTATCTGAGAAATCCCAGAACCCTCTAGGGCTGTTCTAAGTGATCAAGGAAGGAACCAGATCCGTTTTGATGTTCCCTACACACATTGTCAGTAATTGTTCCTGAGTCAGTGTCATGTCGAGGGAGTATGTAAGTCCCTTCCACCGGGCGATGAAGTTTGCGACTCGCTTGTCAAGCCTTTTTTTACCCTTGAAGAGGTCTGCGATGCTGGTCTTTCGCGTGGTGGAACTGAATTGGCATAGGAACTACTGGCGGAGATCCTCCCAGCCGGTCACCGATCTGATAGGGAGCTGGCTATACCAAACAGATGCGGGGCCCTCCAATGTCTGTACGAAACATCAGATCTGGGCGGCTTCTTGCTGGGCCGGGGTCCCCAGCATGGGGCTACACCTAGAAGAAAAGTGGGCCAAGTGCTGCGGTGGGTCCCCTATCCCGTTGAAGGGTGAAAAGTGGGGTTCCCAAAACCCGGGGGTGTGGGCATATCATCCACCCACACGGGATATGGCTTGCCATCCGGTGGGACTGCCACCTACCGCATTTCCAATGCTTCGAGGCAGGCGATGAGTGCCGCTATAAGATCATCCGGGTGGGGGTCCCTATCTTGAAGGGGATCCCTAATCACAAGTGCGTTGCCGGTTTCTTCGACATGGAAGATGGCTTCAACAGCTCATGGAGCGACTGGCGGAACGGCCTGTGTGGCGGTTGGGGGGACCCGGGCTAGATTTCTCAGATTTCCCCGTCGTTCCGGAGGGTTTGGCGAGACGTATCGTGCCCTCTTGCCATGAGTTCCGGCTTCTGCCCTATCTGTGGGAGTAGCATGATCAGGGTTTCCCAGAGGCATCTCACCAGGGAAAAATTGTCCCTGCCCCTGCTGCCCCGGCATGGGATTACTGTAGTCGGGTCGCCGCTCTGCAGCGCGCTCGGCCAGGAGTTCGTCAACCAGCCTATTCTTCTCAACAAGCTGTTGGCGTAATGCGCCCTTCTCGGTATCTTCGTCCGTCTTCTATACAGAGGCAGACGGGTCAGAGTGCTTGACGGTTCCGATATGCTCCTTACCCTTACCGGCATTTCGACTGAGTACCAGCGACTTGGTGGGTACAGGGAGGCCTAGAAAGTTTCTCTGCTGACGAGTAACCCTCCCTGATGGGTCCAGCTGTGGTGGTACACCCTCAGAGGGTAGGTCTCCATAGAGGAATTCAAGCTCATCCTCCTTGTCTACTACGTCATCCATGTAGACCGCGACCCTCCTTGGGGGCATTTCCTCAATGTCACATAATGAATCGGACTTCCGTTGGACAGGACTGAAGAGGAGGGCGGCATACTATCCCCAGCCACGGAGTTGTACATGGGGGGTAGCTTCCCTTATGATTCTACGGAGTACTTGGACACTCTGAACGCATTTCCATTGAAGGGTTCTCTGGCGGCCTGGCAACTCAGGGCGCTGGGCCACAGGGAGTGCGGCCAAATCAATCAGGCGAATTGCTCGCTGATTTCTTCGAAGTGATCTCAAATCCTAGGGTAAACTACCTGCTCATAACGAAGGCGGAAGTGTGTCACCCATAGGGTTCGGCGGAAGCACCCTACTTCCTCTAGGGTAAAGGATTCCAGTGCACAAAAGTTCTGCGCTGCCGTCAGCCAAAACTTCTCCAGGAGGTGATCCGCTGCGAGAATGCTCCAGAAGCTCCTGGGCTCGGACTCAGGGTCCGGCCCCGTATTTCCCCACTCGTCAACCAGAGGCGGCTGAGGGACCGGTAGCAGTACTAAGGTGGACCGCTGGGACAATAAATTGGGAGGCGGAGAATACGACAAACAAGCTGACTGACCACCGAATTCCGGGCCATCCTCTGAAGAGTGAGGTGACCTGACCACAATATCATGATACGATGGGCTGATAGCCACATCCTCTGGCGCAGGAATTGCGACCACTGGCGATGGGTCATGCCGTTGATCTACCATCGTTGGTCCCCAAAATAGCTCTCTGTGATCTATGGTAGAGGTAGAGGGTGCTTCTGGTGACGACGGTGGTGATTGCGCGGTCGGGACTTGTAGAATTTCCACAATTTCTTCCTCTTGGATGTACCTGCGGAGGGAGGTGGGAATCCGGTGGACCTCACATTCTGGGAGAATGAGGTTGATGCGCCTGGTTCCTGCCCCATTCCTTGACATGGAGGGGCGGGGAGAAGGTTCCATCGCTGAGTCGCATTCCGCTTCAGAATCCGAGAAACGGGCCGGTTTGATCTCCACCCGGGCCTTCCCAGGACTCTTCTTGTAGCGGCGACGACCTGCTCTCCTACCCCTAGATGGATCTTTAGGACAAGGTTAATCCTTGACATGTAGTCTCGGAGCGGCGCCGACGCCATGGCGGGGAGGACTCCCGCTTGAGATAGCCGGGGTGCGAGGGGCACTAGGGAAAATGTCGAAGGGTACATGGGGAGGACCTCCATTGTAACAACCCGAGATTTTATAAGATACATTCTTTTTAATTTCATTCATATCTTCTATTTTACGACACACCAAGATTATCTTATGCTATACGCAACACCGTATTAGCTTGCAGTATACGCAACACTTTTCTTGGCTCTTGTTACACACAATTTTCAAGTTCATTTGATATAAGTTATTCTATGAAACATTGAGTGTGTATATATATATATATTCAATGTATAAATAAAATATGGTTGGATTCTATTATACACAACAAAAAAGGAGTCGTACACTACACGCAACCCTGACTTGGCTTGCATTACACGCAATCGCGACCTTCCTCGATAGCGTGTGTTGTACGCAATACCGGGATTTACTAAACAACGATATATTATTATATTATTGTTATGAACTACCCATTATGAATAGTGTTAACTAAATTTTGAATTTTATAACATTATTATTCATCTTACACATTTTCTAGAACATGGTATAAGAACAAAATAATTTTTTTGGGTAAAATAAGTATTTTTCAAAAAATGCAGTTTTGCCGCCTTTTGATGGCGCACCCACTTTAAATGTAGTTTTTGACAAGTTTATAAGTTCAATTTGACAAAATAAAATTCTTCTTTTGAATCAGGATATAAAAATTTACATTAGATAAAGATTTGATATTTTTCCGATAACTTTCATATTTTAATGAATAGTAAAAACCCGCTATATTTTAATTAAAAACAACTTTTTTCATCGTAATATCTTATGTTGTTAAATTATAATATTGAATGGTTTTAAAGTATAAATAGAATATATTTTTATCATTTAATATAATTTATTTCATTATCATTAATTTTACCTTGAATTTGTAGGTTAAATCAATTCAATCTTTTGCAATGTTTTAAAGAAAAACCCATTTTCTTTCGACAATGAGATTAATTTTAATTTAATTTCTGAATCTTTTGTGTATTGAATTTGGAAAAATGTATTCCATATTTGGAATCAGTGAGTCCAAATTATGTTAATAATCTACTTTTTATTTTTGGGCATTGTGAATAGTAACTACGGTAAATTTTATTTACTATAGTTAAATGTAAATTGGGTAATTAAGGGTAAATATAAGATTATAAAATTACCCTAACACTTGGAAAAATCCTATTGGATGGCTAAAAGTAGACCCATATAACCTAAGGGTCGCATTGGATTCATTTTATGGACTTTTGTCCATGAAAGTAATTTAATTATTATTAAAACCAAAGAATGTGACAACATGTCACTTTCTTAAATCTTATAAGTATAATAATTTTAATTTAGTGATAAACTTTATGAAACTTTGAAAATGAATAGTCTCCAGAAAGATAATACAATTATCTACATCATATGAATTTATTTAAAATTTTTAGGGATTAAATAATTATCATTTATTATGACACAAAAAATGATGCAGTAATTGTCTTATTAATGAAATATTGACATAATTGATGTTATAAATTCCAAAATAAATGTAATTTGAGACTTTTTATGACTTAAATTAATTTTCTAGGTTAATATGACATGTTATTGTTGATATAAGTAACTTGGTTCGAACTTATCATTCTGTTATGAATTTCATAAAAATCATGTACCAAATAGTGTCAAAATTGACATAAATTAGTTTTTAAAACAAATATTATATTATTAATTGTTATTTAATTCCCAAAAATATAAGGTTCGGCCAAATGACTTAAATAATGATATATATATTAATAATAAACAACTTGGGGTTCTTTTGTCTTGTTATGGTAAGTTTATTAACCATATAGTGTAAGAAAACAAAAAGACACGGTAAAAGTTAAATTATTTAACTTAGAGTTAAATATAATTGATAAGGTTAAAATAATAACCTAAACTTTTCTAAATCCTATTGGATGAGAGTATTTAGACCCATCCCCACTTTATCTTCGAAATAAGACCCTTTGGAACCATTATAAACCGAATTTGACCTTAATATAAAATAATATTTTGAGATTTTCCTAAGGTGCCCCTCTCCTCCCTTATAAAAGGGCACCTCCTCCCTCTCCTCCTCACACCAATTTGAGCATTCAAGCTCGGCCAAACCCTGAAGAAATATATTATCCACTTCCCTAGTATCATTCTATAGGTCCTGGTCTTCTTCAAAGACCATCCTTAGTTATTTAAGTGGAGGTTAAGTGAAGGCGCGTCAAAAAGAGGTAATATCCATTACTGATCTTTTTCAATTTCTTTCTTCTTCAACTTCTTCTTCTTTAGTTGTTTCATGATAAAGTAATAACATCAGTATTTATTATATACTGATATGTTATTATAAATATGAAACAACTCTAATTAACCTTCTATCCATCCTATGGAAAAAGGAAATCACCGCGCGTGCGTACGTACGGAATACCGTCTCCACGCCATGGTGTAATCTATTTTCCGCAACCACCTTAATTGGATGGGTATAATGGTGTAATGAGTAACTATATATGATTATTATAAAGTTATATTGATACTGAAATAGTATACATACACTTCAACACAATTCCACAACCATGGGAACGATATCATCGCTCGTGCGTACGTACGGACTACCGTCTTCACGACGCGATGAGATTCATTCTCCACATTAACCATTCATGAATGATTATAAAGTATATATAATGAATAATAATGAAATATATGACATGTTAAATCTACTGGATTTATGTATATATATATATGTATGTCATCTACTTACTTCTATTCAAGACAATAAGGAAAGGAAAACAGCGTTCATGCGTACGTACATACTACCGTCTCCATGAACGGTGTGTTTCATTTCATTTATCTATCTATTATATATATATATATACTGAATATATATGATATATGAATCATGTTTTATATTCTGGAAGTATGTAAATCATGATATAAGTAATAATAATGTCAAGAACAACAAGTCCAGACACCTACGATAAATGAAACGATTTTACCCAAAACGCTTCTTTAACATGGAATTTACAAAAGAATGGGTAATATAAAGTCATAAGTGAACCATATATGATATCATAAAAATGAATATGATTCTGTAATAAGTTAATGACATTATTTAAATCATTATACAAGAGGTTCGGATACGTACAAAGCATATCGGACATAAGGTAAGGGAAATATCACAATCTCATTTTTATCCGAGATTGTTTATACTTTGAAATTTTACTGGGGTGTATTTTATCATCCACATCCATGTTTCCTCAATATGTAATATTATTTCCATCCACCTACAATTGTTTAAATCCAATTTTACCCTTTGGTGAGTTTTTAGTAAAAGATATGAAAAGAATATTTTGTCATTTTTCGTACGAGGTATTTTTTGACTTTTCCGACAAAAGTACGAGAAGAATGTTTTTTTAACTTATACGACATGAATGGATTTTTAAAACATTATTTCCAAGAATCTTAATTTACAAGTTTTCAAGTTATTTTTAATCAACTTCTTTTAGTTTAAAATTTTATGACATGAAGGTGTTTTTGAAGTAGAAAGGATATTTTTCTCAAGAATGGAGTTCAAGTGTTTTATCAAAATTATTTTCCATCTAAGATAAAATAGGGTTCTGTTTTTATCCCTATTATTAAATTGATTTGATAATGTTGTGATGGAATTATTTTTATGAATTCTTTTATCTTATATGAATTGTTTTATGATGTCATGATGTTTAAGAATCCCATTTTTATTACATGGGTTATGAAATGATGTATGATTTATGATTTTGTGGCACACATAAGAATGGTATCATTATGAGATGGGTGGGACCTATATCTCCCTCCAATGCATTGGGTAAAGATTTTATATCTCATGAGATAGACATGGCTGGAATGGTAGGTTATACCGGTTCAGTGAAACAGGACTGAAATGAGGGTGACTCGGTTCAGAAATGGACTTTGTCCACTAAGATAGTCTTGGAAATGAGTCTTGACTAATAAGAAATGATTCTCTATGATTATGTGTGTATGCCACAAGGTTTCATGTTTTAAGTTATGATTATTGGGATTACATTTCACTACTATGATTTATCCCATGTTATGAAATTATGATCTCTTTTGCAGGTTAAGATTTCCAAAAGATATGTTCTTATGAATATGACTTGATTGATATTTCTTTTGTTTACCCTTACTGAGAATTTGATCTCACCCTTTTATGTTTTCTTTTCCCCAGGACATAAAGAAAGGATTTAGGTTTTAAAAAAAAGAAGATCTTTATGGGAGATGTTGAAGATCTTTCACCACGATTAGAAGATTATATTCCGAGTTTCCAAAGACACTAAACTATTACGGTCCTTGTGTGTGTCTTTTTGTTATGTACTAAGTATTCTAAAAAAGTAATGTAATGTCCTTGTACGTTAAGCTTTGGGTCTCTATAGTTGGTATTAGAGGAAAAGTTTAGTCAACCTTTGGAAACTAAGATGCGAAAACGTTAGTGAGATCCCTAGAGATATTTCTAAGGTATGTCTAGGGATGTCCCTAAGGATAAGTATACGTATAGGATATAGTCCTAGAACTATGGTAACGATATTAGATTAGTCAAAATATGTTAGATATTGAATTTACTCCCCCTTTATTATGATTTTTTCCTCTCACACTATTCTTTTCGGGTTTTAGGAAATGGCTGGAAACAAGATGATTCATGATAATGGAGGATATGATGGAAAATGGAATGATATTCTTCATGAGCAACCAAATGAAATGGGATTTGGAAGTCCAAAAATCATTATTATGCCAAATCAGCAATCTCATAATATGATCAATAAAGTAAAATTTGGTAAGTTTCCTGACTCGGCTAATAAGAGAAAGATGGAGTTTCATGATGATCATAGAGGAAAGAAAGTTCAATTTCTCCTATGTAAATCATGTGGGAAGAGGCATCAAGGAGAATGTTTCAAAGGAACTGGAAGATGCTTTGGGTGTGGAAAAGAAGGACACAAAGCCAGTAAGTGCAAAGGAAAAGGTTCAGTTAATATCAGGGATGAGGATAATGGTATTGCTACGACATCAACAATGGTTAAATGTTTTAAATGTGGAATGTACAGGCATTATGCAAACCAATGCCCTAAGTGAAAGTCTCATGAAGAGAATAAGTATGGTCGTATGGGTAGTATTTATGTGGATGATGATGAAGAGACTACAAATGATATGTGAGATGAAAGAATTGTTGAAGCTCGGTCAATGGTTTAAGAATGTAGTGGAATGATTACATGTTTATCATGTGTAATGTTGTATAAGTAATCTCATGGTACTATGGAATAAAGATACATATAAGGATTGTTACACTGTTGTCTTTCCTTGAGTTTTGAAAGTGTATGATTAATGGTACCAGTATCCATGAAAGTTTATTCAGATATTTTTGGAATGTAGATGATATGCGCACAATGAAGGGATAAGGAGAAAATTAAATGTTTGATAGTATTCATGAGCTCATGACTGATATAAGGAGAAGGTTATATCATGGTTTGAGTATATATAATTTTGAGGATTTTGGTATGTGGAAAGTGTTAACGTTTAACTGCATTCATTTTTTCACTAAGGTTCAATGGGTATTCAAGAGAATACTTGATTAAGGCCTTTGAATGTTTAGAATGTGACCAACAAGACATATCTTATGATATATGGGGATCAACGATGGTATTAAATCTCTGGTAATTGTTTTCACTATATTATGAGAGTGGACTGAATTATTATGGATAAGCCTAAAGATTGGAATGGATTATGTTGGACATAAGTTATTATTGTTTAAGGATAGAAGTTTTTTCGATATTATTGATGGGATGTTATAGTAATATAGTTTTAGAAAAAGGACAACCTGCAGGACGGGCGACAACCCATCGCGTCGGACAAGGCTGTGGGAATCAAACCCACAAACGAAGTGCGACTGGCCTTTTTCACCTACCACTGGCCTACAGAAAGTCCCTATTTAGTAGAAACTAGTTTTATTATATTAAGCAATATAAGTCCATTTTAGGAACTATATAAGATTAATCTCACTATAGATGGACTTATGTATTTTTTTTGATAACTTTTCTAACCTTTTGTTTGAGACAGATGGAATGACCCATAATTCTATCACATGATCTGCTAACACATCACGAATGACAAATTCATCTTCATTTCTTTAAGAGATGAAGTGGAAATTGTCCAAAGAATGACAAACGGTGAGACTATACCAAAATTACGAAAGTATTTCTTCTAATTCCAATTTCATCAACTTTAGGGAAATGATCTTGAAAAAAAAAACCAAAAATGTTATCCTACTACCCTTATATCCGATGAATCAGATGGTACCTTAGATCACCACAAATCAATAGATTTGTGATTGTTGGCTTTTTCATAGCCATGTTCTCTACCACTCTCCATCAGAACATGACGGTTAGATTTCTCTTCCATGTCCATATTTTCTCCTATATGGAAACCCAGTTATGAGTTCATTTGGGTAACCGTTATATTTCATAATTTAGTTTTTAAAGTTCAGTTTTGGTATTTCTTTTTACGATGTGGGTTTTTATGAATAATAAATGATTTATAACCCCGACGAATTTTGAGGGAGAAATTCATTTTAAGGGGGGTAGAATGTAACAACCTGAGATTTTATAAGATACATTCTTTTTAATTTCATTCATATCTTCTATTGTATGACACACCAAGATTATCTTGTGCTATATGCAACACCGTATTAGCTTGCAGTATACGCAACACTTTTCTTGTCTCTTGTTACACACAATTTTCAAGTTCGTTTGATAGAAGTTATTCTACGCAACATTGAGTGTATATATATATATATTCAATGTATAAAAAAAATATGGTTGGATTATATTATACGCAACAACAAAGGAGTCATGCACTACACGCAACCCTGACTTGGCTTGCATTACACGCAATCGCGACCTTCCTCAATAACGTGTGTTGTACGCAATACTGGGATTTACTAAACAACGATATATTATTATAATATTTTTATGAACTAGCCGTTATGAATAGTGTTAACTAAATTTTGAATTTTATAACATTATTATTCATCTTACACATTTTCTAGAACATGGTATAAGAACAAAATAAATTTTTCGGGTAAAATAAGCATTTTTCAAAAAATGCAGTTTTGCCACCTTTTGATGGCGCACCCACTTTAAATCTAGTTTTTGACATGTTTATAAGTTCAATTTGACAAAATAAAATTCTTCTTTTGAATCAGGATATAAAAATTTACATTAGATAAAGTTTTGATATTTTTCCGATAACTTTCATATTTTAATGAATAGTAAAAACACGCTATATTTTAATTAAAAACAACTTTTTTCATCGTAATATCTTATGTGGTTAAATTATAATATTGAATGGTTTTAAAGTATAAATAGAATATATTTTTACCATTTAATATAATTTATGTCATTAGCATTGATTTTACCTTGAATTCGTAGGGTAAATCAATTCAATCTTTTGCAATGTTTTAAAGAAAAACCCGTTTTCTTTCGACAATGGGATTAATTTTAATTTAATTTCTGCATATTTTGTGTATTTAATTTGAAAAAATGGATTCCATATTTGGAATCAGTGGGTCCAAATTATGTTAATAAGCTACTTTTTATTTTTGGGCATTGTGAATAGTAACTATGGTAAATTTTATTTACTATAGTTAAAGGTAAATCGGGTAATTAAGGGTAAATATAAGATTATAAAATTACCCTAAAACTTATAAAAATCCTATTGGATGGATAAAAGTAGACCCATATAACCTAAGGGTCGGATTAGATTCATTTTATGGACTTTTTTCCATGAAAATAATTTAATTATTATTAAAACCAAAGAATGTGACAACATGTTACTTTCTTAAATCTTATAAGTATAATAATTTTAATTTAGTGATAAACTTCATGAAACTTCGAACATGAATAGTATCCATAAATCTATTACAATTATCTACATCATAGGAATTTATTTATAATTTTTAGGGATTAAATAATTATCATTTATTATGACACAATGATGATGCAGTAATTGTCTTATTAATGAAATATTGACATAATTGATGTTATAAATGACCAAATAAATGTAATTTGATACTTTTTATGACTTAAATTAATTTTATAGGTTAATATAACATGTTATTGTTGATATAAGTAACTTGTTTAGAACTTATCATTCTGTTATGAATTTCATAAAAATCATGTACCAAATAGTGTCAAAATTGACATAAATTAGTTTTAAAACAAATATTATATTATTAATTGTTATTTAATTCCTAAAAATATAAGGTTCGGACAAATTACTTAGATAAGGATAGATATATTAATAATAAACAACTTGGGGTTCGTTTGGCTTGTTATGGTAAGTTTATTAACCATATAGTGTAAGAAAACAAAAAGACACGGTAAAAGTTAAATTATTTAACTTAGAGTTAAATCTAATTGATAAGGTCAAAATAATAACCTAAACTTGTAAAAATCCTATTTTATTAGATGATTGCGACCCATACCCACTTTATTTTCGAAATAAGACCCTTTGGAACCATTATAAACCTAATTTGACCTTAATATAAAATAATATTTTGAGATTTTCCTAAGGTGCCCCTCTCCTCCCTTATAAAAGGGCACCTCCTCCCTCTCCTCCTCACACCAATTTGAGCATTCAAGCTCGGCCAACCCCTGCCAAAATCTCTTCTACACTTCCCTAGTATAATCCTATAGGTCCTGGTATTCTTCAAAGACCATCCTTAGTTCTTTAAGTGGAGGTTAAGTGAAGGCGCGTCAAAAAGAGGTAATATCCATTACCAATCTTTTTCAATTTCTTTCTTCTTCAACTTCTTATTCTTTAGTTGTTTCATGATAAAGTAACAACATCAGTATTTCTTATATACTTATATGTTATTATAAATATGAAACAACTCTAATTAACCTTCTATCCATCCTACGGAAAAAGGAAATCACCGCGCGTGCGTACGTACAGAATACCGTCTCCACGCCGTGGTGTAATCTATTTTCCACCACCAACTTAATTGGATGGGTATAATGGTGTAATTTGTAACTATATATGATTATTATAAAGTGATATTGATACTGAAATAGTATACATACACTTCAACACAATTCCATGACCATGGGAACGATATCATCGCTCGTGCGTACGTACGGACTACCGTCTCCACGACGCGATGAGATTCATTCTCCACATTAACCATTCATGAATGATTATAAAGTATATATAATGAATAATAATGAAATATATGACATGTTAAATCTACTGGATTTATGTATATATACATATGTATGTCATCTACTTACTTCCATTCAAGACAATAAGGAAAGGAAAACAGCGTTCATGCGTACGTACAGACTACCGTCTCCATGAATAGTGTGTTTCATTTAATTTATCTATCTATTATATATATATATACTGAATATATATGATATATAAATCATGTTTTATATTCTGGAAGTAAGTAAATCATGATATAAGTAATAATAATTTCAAGAAC
The DNA here is from genome assembly GCA_963277665.1 of Viscum album. Taxonomy (NCBI): domain Eukaryota; kingdom Viridiplantae; phylum Streptophyta; class Magnoliopsida; order Santalales; family Viscaceae; genus Viscum; species Viscum album. The sequence goes on along the minus strand of OY728165.1, from coordinate 161,658,539 downwards.
AATAAGTCCAAACACCTACGATAAATGAAACGATTTTACCAAAAACGCTTCTTTAACATGGAATTTACAAAAGAACGGGTAATATAAAGTCATAAGTGAACCATATATGATATCATGACAATGAATATGATTCTGTAATAATTTAATGACATTATTTAAATCATTATACAGGAGGTTCGGATACGTACAAAGCATATCGGACATAAGGTAAGGGAAATATCACAATCTCATTTTTATCCAAGATTGTTTATACTTTGAAATTTACTGGGGTGTATTTTATCATCCACATCCATGTTTCATCAATATTTAATATTATTTCCATCCACCTACAATTTTTTAAATCCAATTTTACCCTTTGGTGAGTTTTTAGTAAAAGATATGAAAGGAATATTTTGTCGTTTTTCGTACGAGGTATTTTTTGAATTTTCTGACAAAAGTACAAGAAGAATGTTTTTTTAACTTATACGGCATGAATGAATTTTTAAAACATTATTTCCAAGAATCTTCCTTTACAAGTTTTCAAGTTATTTTTAATCAACTTATTTTAGTTTAAAATTTTATGACATGAAGGTGTTTTTGAAGTAGAAAGGATATTTTCCTCAAGAATGGAGTTCAAGTGTTTTATCAAAATTATTTCCATCTAAGATAAAATAGGGTTCTGTTTCTATCCCTATTATTAAATTGATTTTATAATATTGTGATGGAATTATTTTTATGAATTCCTTTATCTTATATAAATTGTTTTATGATGTCATGATGTTTAAGAATCCCATTTTTATTACATGGGTTATGAAATGATGTATGATTTATGATTTTGTGGCACACATAAGAATGGTATCATTATGAGATGGGTGGGACCTATATCTCCCTCCAATGCATTGGGTAAAGATTTTATATGTCATGAGATAGACATGGCTGGAATGATAGGTTATACCGGTTCAGTGAAACAGGACTAAAACGAGGGTGACTCGGTTCAGAAATGGACTTTGTCCACTAAGATAGTCTTGGAAATGAGTCTTGACTAATAAGAAATGATTCTCTATGATTATGTGTGTATGCCACAAAGTTTCATGTTTTAATTTATGATTATTGGGATTACATTTCACTACTATGATTTATCCCATGTTATGAAATTATGATCTCTTTTGCAGGTTAAGATTTCCAAAAGATATGTTCTTATGAATATGACGTGATTGATATTTCTTTTGTTTACCCTTACTGAGCATTTGAGATCACCATTTTATGTTTTCTTTTCCCCAGGACATAAAGAAAGGATTTAGGTTTTAAAAAAAAGAAGATCTTTATGGGAGATGTTGAAGATCTTTCACCACGATTAGAAGATTATATTCCAAGTTTCCAAAGACACTAAACTATTACGGTCCTTGTGTGTGTGTTTTTGTTATGTACTAAGTATTCCGCAAAAGTAATGTAATTTCCTTGTACGTTAAGCTTCGGGTCTCTACATCCATGGACAACACCCATGTGGGAGGAACCTTTGTTGGAACCGGCAGAAGCAGGGAGAGGACCTCCATGCTTGATGTGGGTGGAGTGAGGCTGACCTTCACTCCTCAGGTTGCCGGGGTGAGGAGGACCTTTTCCAGTTGCAGAGAGGACGTAGGGAGTACCCCCAAGTTGTAGAGGGACCGGATGGGCGGTGCCTTCACATCGACGGTCGGGGGGAGGAGGAGGAACTCCATTCCCTGTATGGTGGGCGCAGGAGAGGCTTCCGCACCGAGCGTCACTACCATGGGGAAGGTCTTCATTTGGGATGGGAGTGGCATGAGGCATACCCACATAATGAGTTTTAGAGCGGGGGAGGCCCACGCTCTGTGGAATGGTGGTACGGATAGGACCTTCGTATGGAGTGATGTTACTGCGAATTGGTTCGCGGCAATCACCGCTCGGGCCTGCGACCCCGAGAGTCAACCCAGCCTGCCCATGGGGTGGCTAAGGCCTCGATCCTGGTCGGGTGAAGGAGTGCCCCTGATCAGTGTATATAGGGACTCCATGATGCACGTCGGTGGTGGCTCAGGCCACAATAGCTGTTGACGTCGACGCACCTTGACGAACATCCTCAGCTCAGGCTCGGCGCTGACGTCGGGTCAGATGAGCTGGCGCAGGTGGTGCAGTGGCATAGCCTACCTGCTCTTCTGGTGAAGCCGAACGGCGACGCTGAAGCGGCCGGATGGGAGCCCTTGCCTGGAGCCCTTGGATTGGGACTTTGACCGGGCTGAGCTGGACATTACTCGCCTCATCCGTTTAAGGTGAGGAGTCGTCGAGGCATTCCAGGGACAGGCTTCCAAAATGATTGAACGTTGGGGTGGGGAGCAGGGGATCCCTGCGCGGCCTTTGAGGGTGGTGTTGACAGTGGGGCCTGGATGCCTCCAGGTCCAGGCGGGCCATATCCCGAGTTGGGATGACCCCTTCCTCCTCGTACCTGCGTACAAGGTTGTTGATCACCCTTCATTGGATGATCTCTAACGGGGAGAGGGGACGTGGGCGTCCCGTATTCACGGATGTAGAGGCCGTCGTGGCGGTAGTGGAGCCACGTGGAGTGGCTGTGCTGGTACTGCCCCTGCCCCTGCGTAGGCGAGTGGGTGGTGATCATGTCTCCATAGCAGCAACCTGGTTTCTGGGAAGCAGAGAGTTCGACTCGTCAGTACTGCGAGGAAAAGGATCGACAACCAGTGCCCCAGCGTCATTCCGTCTTCCGTGGTCGGTGAGAGTAATCCACACCAACACGTTGTAGAATAGAATGCCCCACATTTTACTACCCCAACTTCTGGTGAGTTTCTTGCCAGGCTCGCTATTTGCTTGGCGGGACCCGACACTGGATATCTGGATCCAGTGACACGTCAATCTACTGGTGTCTCAAATGCTACTAATCTCCACATTGAGGAGAAGAGTTTCACGTCGGGTTCACCATTTTTGTTTCCGACACTTTTACGTCGGGGCTCATGCATCCGTATGCGGAGGATGCACAACTGTTGCCCAACATTCCTGCTTTCCAAAGGTGGGCATAATCCATTCCTTGTTCAGGGATGTGTGATCCTTGATCGAAACTGGGATGATGGGATGTCAGTTCTTCCTTCCGTGGATTCCTCCTCGGAACTCGTTACCTAGTCCGAGTCTCCCTCATAGATTTAATACGTTGTTCGTGAAACTCTTCCCAGTGCCATGTTTTCATGGATTCCAGTTAATTACACTGCTTCTGTCAGGACATTCCAAAGGGTCCGTTCAGGGTAGCAAACTTCAGTCGGGGGAGTAGTCATGTTGAGTCATCAGTAGTGTGTTTGAACGCTGGGGGATTGGTGTGTCTATCTTTTGTCCCTTTTCATAGGGCTTCTTGAGGGCGCGGAAGCCCGAGGCATCCCACATCGAGCGCGGGGAATCATATTCCATAGGCATGTATCTGAGGTTTTCCTCAGCTTCCCATGTTTAACACAGGGTATGCCATAGGTTTAACATCCAGTGGAGATAGTTACGCCAAAGGCATGCCATCCGAGGTTTTCCTCAGGCATCTCATGTTTATCACGAGGTAGGCCGCGATTTTAACGTCCAGCAGAGACGGATTGGCCTGATCAAAACACTAGCTGGAGTGGATCAGATTGATGAATTTCCCTTGAAGGGGTGTTGATGTCGGGATCAGCTCGTGGGCTGCTTCCTGGACGCTGTGGAGGGGAGTAGAGTAGCATTATCCCACCGGGATGTGGAAACCCAGGTAAGAATCAGGGTGGATGATGAATGGGTGGATGGATGAAGTAGAGGGGGAATGAAATGGGACCATCGCAAGGGCGATAGTAAAGTTGGGCTTGAGCCTTAGGAAGGCTTCCTACGTACTATGCCTTGACACGGATCAAAGTCCTCATAGTTCAGATGGGATGTGGGACACAATTTAACGTCACGCGGGATGGGGTGAACTGACGTGAATGGGGTCAGAATGACTGGGTGACGGGCTCAAACCTCATGGATGCTTCCTACGTACCATACCTTAATATGGATCAAAGTCCTCGTAGTTTGGGCTGAATGGTGGGTGTCGGTGGACCGACGTGAAAGAAAAGAGACCTTGGTCCAAATGGTGTGGGGCTTACACACTAGGCTGCCCGGGTGTTGGTGAACCAACGTGAAGGAGGTCAGAATGACCAACGGGTTATGGGCTTGAACCTTAGGGAGGATTCCTACGTACCATGCCTTGACATGGATCAAAGAACTCGTAGTTCAGGTTGGGTTTTGTCGGCGAACCGACATGAAAGTGAACCTGGGGGGTCCACTGGTGGTGGTCTTGAACCTCGTGGAGGCTTCCTACATACCACACCTTAATATGGATCAAAGTCCTCATAGTTCAGGGTGGTCACAACGGCTTACCGCTAGGACGAAATGTAGTTTAACGTCATGAAAAACGAGAGTGAACCCTGACGTGAATAAACGATGGGTGGTGGGCTTGAGCCTCATGGAGGCTTCCTACGTACCATGACTTAGCACGGATCAAAGACCACGTAGTTCCGGTGTGCAGTTTAACATCATGCTGGATGGGGCATACAGTTTAATGTCATGCTGGATGGGGGTGGAACTCAGCGTGAGTAAACGACCGAGTGGTGGGCTTGAACCTCGTGAAGGCTTCCTACGTACCATGCCATGACATGGATCAAAGTCCCCATATTTCTCTTGAGGTGGGGGTCAGGGTCGGTGCTCACTCTAAGCCCACGTGAGTCATACTCGGTGTGAGAAACAGGAGGTTGCAGGGACCTGACGATCACGTCGCGAAGGATGAGTCCGTGGGAAATGAAGAGGGGCTTACGCGTTGGGTGACCCATGGTGCTAGGACTTACTCCAGGATGGAGGCTCGAAGTGCGACAAAGCACGGCGAGAGAGGTATTTGGGACCAAAGATGGAAGGTGCCTCGTTCCCTATCACGCCCTCCACTGGCCTTGGTTGTGGGGAAGTATGGAGGTGCATGGGTGCTACCTTCCGCAAGAGAGGCTTGGGGGCTTATACCAAGGTGGTTTCCCTTATCCCGTGGACATACGCTACTCCGAGAAAGAGGATATCATCCCTTGTGAGGGAGATTCCATTCCCATGGAGACGAGTGGCGTAGAGAATGTCCGAGCTGGGGGGGGTGGACCCCACATGCGAGGCACGGGGTCTGATCACAGTTTAACGTCATGTGTTGAGGACGAGGTGCTTGGAAGTTTAACTTCATACAGCTCGGACGAGGTGGGTTTACTCCGCACCCCTACGTCTTACATGACTGGTACCCTTTGCTCCTTGGGGGAGGGAAGGTACTGGAAAGGCCATGGTAAAGGGGGGTCGCGGAGCAAACCATCGAGGGGTCCATGTTAGCATGGCTATGCGAAGAAGCAATAGCCGTTAGCGTGCCTATGCGAAGAAGCATTAGGCGAAGCAACGCTACGGGTGGTGTTGTCCATGGGATTTTGAAATCACATTGTGCAAACTTGGAGGGTCGCACGGGAAGAGGAATTTCCAAGCAAAGGAGTATGCTTCGCGAAGTGGAGTGCCTTGGCCTTAGCATGGGGTAGGGGTGTGAATGGGAGGTGCTTTGCGAAGTGGAATAGTATTCGTGGAGCACCTCCTCACGAAGCAGAGGTGCCTCGTGAAGCAAGGTGCTGTGAAGCAATGTGCTTCGCGATGTACAACGACCCCACCTTAGCATGTGGATCATTATTACAATATGGGTGTTTCACGAAGCATAAACGCTCCGCGGATGCCCGGGTTCCCTTGGGAATCCCCTTCCTTCGCGAATGCCCTTAGGCTTTGTGAAGGGAATCCCTATTGGAATAGGGGCTCAAGACGAGACAAGGAGAAGGCATATCATAAAGTAGAAGTACCTCGCAGAGCTCATGATTCTCGGGGGCGAAGGGTGCTTCGCGATTTGAGAGCTGAGAAGCCGAAAGGTCGGATTGTCCTCCTTTTGGACTTAGGGGAGCCCAATATTTATAGGCAAGGGGCACCGTGAAGTAGAGCTCATGTGATGCGAAGGGGCGGCGGGAGCTTCGTGGCGAGTTCGCGAACTTCAGGCCATTCGTGGAGCGTTACTGCCTCCTTTGCTTCACGGCGGGCTCGCGAACGTCAGGCCGTTCGCAGAGTGTTACCGCCTCCTTTGCTTCGCAGTGGGCTCGCAAACGTCAGGCCGTTCGCGGAGCGTTACCGCCTCGGGAACATCGTGGCGAGCTTGCGAACGTCAGGCCATTCGCAGAGCGTTACCACCTCGGGAGCTTCGTGGCAGCCACGTGGGCTGGGGTGCACTCCACAGCTGCGCTTCGCGGGGCAGCGCGTGGGCTTCTTTTCCTTCTTCCTTTGTCATCCAATATTTTGGCACCAACAAACTAGAAGTAATCCCTGATATCTCTATACATATTTTTTCTTCTTGGTTGAATAGAAAATGATTATCTATGTGTGTAAATCTCGGTATTTTAGCTAATGAATCAATTTTATGTTAAATTAATATTCATGTTAATTTTATGGATTCACATCCATTAAAATTTTATAAATGATTTTATATAATTTTCAATAAAAAGTGAAATAGTTTTATTTTAACTAAATTATTTTCTATATATTATATGGTTTTTTAATAAAATGAGGTGTTAGTCGAGTGGTTCAACACAAATTTCCACTAAATTTGGGTAGCTGGGGTTCAAAACCCAACAATTGAATTTATTTGACCCCCATAATTAAATTGGGGTGGATCTTTGTATGGTCAGCGTCAAATGATGTTGGTGTTTGTTTGTCCCATGAGTACTATCATGGGTGGTGGATCTGGTGATCCTATAAGTAGGGAACAACAAGGATAATACCCCCCACTCAATGATGGGGGCACTGGGCAAGTGAGGCGGTGAAGGATTAGACACTGATGATGCTTGTGGTCCTAAAGAGGGGTGTTGTGTAGGCAAAGAGGAGATGGTCAGGGCACTAGTGATGGTGGTGGCTCTGATGGGGGGGTGCTGTGTAGGTGAGGCAATGAAACTGTTTAGGTGTGGAAATAGTGTATTGGTGGTGGCCTCGACGGTGGGGCAGTGCGAAAGAGAGGTGGTGAAAAGGGTGCTGATTATAGTGGTGTCCCCGACAGGGGGAAGGGGGGGGGGGGTACAAGCAAGGTGACCAGTAAGCGACATTCAATTAGAATCAGTAGTATAAAGTATGAGTGTGGTCCAACAGAGATGATAGTGGGGGATTTAATTGGTGATCCTAGGGTAACATTCCCACATTATCTATCAAGAGGTTGTCCTTGAGAAGATTCCATCCATGTTGGTACAAGTCCTTGGGTAGCAGACCAGTGCGGTGGATGGCCACCTCAGGTGCGATGATGAGGGGTGATACTTTAGGAAGAGGTTGATCATGATGAGGGCCACAACTAAGGGATTATTTTAGTGCCTAATGTGATGGGAATCCAGGACATGCTGCTGAGATGGGTCCTGGAAATCCACAACCACACAAATCAAGCGCAAAAGAATAGGGCCTATGATCCTTGATGAATGGGTCTTTGGGCCTTCAAAAATTTGTGGGCCTTAGGAAAAAAATATAAGGGGACTAAAATCCTATATATATAATAAATAAAGGTTTCTATGAGTGGGTTACCCCTGGGGGGCTATTACTTATCTTTTAGTCTTATAGGTGTGAGGTGTGTGTGTTTATTGTAATTGTAGTCCCTACTATCTAATATATATATGATTTTATTTAGAAGATAAATTTATAAAATTTTGAATTTTAATTTGATTAAATGAAATTATTTTTTGGATTCATCATATCAAAATTATCTTAGGGTTATTTTTTGATATTTTTCTGAAAAAGTTGATTTTTGATTGAATAGTGAAAATATCAATTTTGGAAATACTGCCACTTTTATGAAATTATAATAACATAAGAATGAATTGTATGTTTATGAAGCCTTTTAAATATATAAAATATATATTTAATAATCAAAATAAAGTATTTAAAAATATCATGTTGAATTTAGAAACCTATGTTTGAAATTTTGAAAACTAAGTAATGTTTTATTTTAATAAAAGAATTATTTTTGACCCTTTTCTTAAATTAAGTATTTATAAAGTTAAATTCAGTTTTGTATTGGTTTTAAAGTCACAAAAATCTCATTGTTTTATTAATAAACCAATAATTTTTGTGAGGATCAATTTATACATGATTTTAGTATAAATTCAATTTTATTCTTAAAGGGGGTTTTTTAAAATTTTTTCATTTTGTTTTTCATAATCATATTAAAAGTATTTTTTGTTAGAGTCGGTTACCTAAAAAAATACTATATAATTTAAATTAAATTTATATTAAAATAAGTGAATATTAATTTAAATTCCTTATCACTTATTGAATGTTATTCTGCATAACTTCGATGTGATAATGTTCTAGAGTATCTGTCACATTGAAAATGGTATAATAGCTCCCCACTATGATGAGAACCCTAAGATGCTATGGTTACATATATTAAATATTAGTTCTATATTTTGATAACATTCAATTCTAAGGGAACATAATATGTTGATTTTCAGGTGAGAGTACTCATAAGAATATGAGATTTCATCTCATGAAGTTCACATTTGATGATCTCAAAGATGAGAGATCATAAGAATAGACCCACCTATAGGAATTATTCATGTTTAAGTGTCATCATATATTCTTATCTATGAGCATGTGCAATGGTCCTTAGACTTTAATATTATTATTAATGCTTTTCATGACCCGTGTACTTTGATGTATTGACCAAAATCATGATGCCATATGTTCATGAGAAGTAGGGTATATTGGGTGTGTCCTGAATGAAATGTTATTAATCAATAAGAAGATGAAGGATTTTCCCTTCTATATTTATGGAAGTTGATATCTCAAACCTTTTATTGAAATCGTCACATTAAATTCCATGGCCATGGTGTACCAATGAGTTTATTTCAGATATTTAAAGAAAGACATATCAAGAATATAGGTTGATGACACATTTGAGTGAGCATATTGATGAGATATTGTGATAAAGAGATTATATTACATAGTAAGAATTTTTGTGTGGTTATTGATGTTACAAAATTAACTTATTTCTATTGGGTGCCTTTACCCGTTGCTTTAAATTAATCTTGAACTTTAGGCAAACCCACCTAATACCAATGAGAAAGAAGCCAAGATGACCACAAACTAAGTGTTTCCATTGATCTCAATTAAATTCAATTTAAATTTAATTATTGGAATAAATATTATTCTCAAGATAGAGGAATAATTTTATTTAGGATTTATTTATCATAAATATTAACAAGGTAATAATTGTTCATTAATAAATAATAATTGAATTAATTATGTGAATAATAAATAGAGATTTATTCTCTAGATTGTGAATAAAATATTTATTTAATTTATTGAATATTTAATAAATATTTATTCTCCAAACTATGAATAGAATATTTATTTATGAATAAATATTTGATAAATATTTATTTGGGTATTTGATAAATATAGAGGAGGTTGAGTGAACCAAGATCATGTCTGGTGATAAATATCAATTTGCAAGATAGAAAACAAATATTTATCGTTGATCCAATTAGCGCATTCCAAATAATAATAATAATATTATTATATGGAATGAGGTTAGATAAGATTTATTTTATTATTTAAGGGACCTTGTGTAATTAAATAACATTTTAATATAAACCCCAACTCTATAAGTAGATTGTTGTATCTATTGTTTAGGGTTAATTGAGAATTGAGAATTGTTATGCACAAAAAATTTATCTATAAATTCCTCATTCCATATTACTCTTAAGAATAATAAGAAAAATATATAATCCTTTAAGTTTGAAGTAACTCAAAGCAATCAAGAAGAACATCATAATATGATCGATCCAACGCACTAGCATTCAACATTCAATCGGTGTTGTTCAAAGATCAAAGGACCATGTGAAGATCACCATTAGAGGGGATGTACTTTGTGTCCTCCCTATGGAATGATGATAATCCAAAAAAGGGTTTCATATGATCAATATCTTCATCAAATAAAGATCCTAAGTTGAGGTAATATTTCTTCATATCTAATTTAAATTAATTATAAATTTTATATGTAAAATAATATCTCCAGGTTCCATGCTTTATATGCTGATATTCGATGAAAAAATTTCATTGCTCATGACATTTACATCCTGCACAATTGATAAATTATCCATCAAATAAAAAAAAACCTTAATAGTTATTTTACCACTAGGGATTTTCACTATGTCTGGAACCTTCAAGTGGTATCAGAGCGGTCATGTTTAAATTTATAATTAATTATTAAATTGCTGAATTATTATGTGAAATAATAGTTAGATATTTAATTTTTAGATTATTCATTTTTTAATATGAAGTTTAATTAACATGATTTTGAAATTTTAATATTTATTGATTAATAAAAATATTTTATTAAAGACTAAGAACATATGGAGAATGATTGGATATTCTATCAGGAGATGCCAAAGTTTTTGGCCGATTAATTAGGTTACACAGCGTGTATCTGAAGTACACGTTGTGTACCCAAGTTCACTTCACCTGGACATGACATGGGATACATGAAATTACAAGATGTTATTATACATAGTAAAATTATTGTACACGATGTGTAGACTAGGCCAACCTGTCACACAATTTGTTGGATTACACGACGTGTAGCTGGTGTACATATCATGTAGTCTACATAGTTTAGTGGAAAAATTTGTGCTAACCATCTGGTCAAATATGAAATTTATAACCACATGATACCATTATATTGGATAATTAATGAAACACATGTAATGTAGCCGATATACACAACATGTAACTAATTAATTCCCTCTTTCCTAAGAACACACCTAGTCATTCAGTGGGTTACACTGACACATGGATAGTTGAATACATGATGTGTAGCCAGAGTACACTTCGTGTGGTTCCTCATTCAGAAAACATGCTGATACAATCGATGGGTTATATAGACACATGATAAGTGGAACACATAGTGTGTATCTGGTTAGTATATGTTGTGTAATATGGCCGGGATACACAGTGAGGACCTAAACATTTATCCTGAATACATGAAAAATGAGTAACATGAAGTGTGGTTCATAAATACATGTTGTTTAGTTTCATAATAAAGGACATAATTAAATTACATTAAAATAATTAATTTCAAAATTAAAACCTAATTACACTGTTAGCACCAAATGTGTTTGACTATGTAATAAAGGTTTTGAAGAATTAATAAATGCTCAATTAATTTATTTTAATTATCTGTAATTATTGGTTATACTATTTTATTTTCCATGAATGAATTTATAATGGGTATATCTAAGATAATTCATATGGTCATTAAGATAAATGGAATTAATTAATTAATTAATACAAGCATGTTTATCTTAATAATAAAGAATGAATTGTAGTGAATACTAGCTAGTTTACTTTTTCACATTCGTTTCATTTTCATGACTTTTCTTGAGATTTAACTAGACCTATGTATGTATTGGTTTTATTTAACTTAATTTTATTTCCTTGTTTTACAATTATTAATTATTAAATTAATTTTTATGTCTGGTGATTCATCCCTCCTCTTTTATTATGTAGGACCTGTATGTCTAAGGTTGTTTATATAATTCCCCTTAACCAATCCTTTAGTTCCCCTAACTTGTGTGTGAGTTATAAACATATGTAATAAAATAAGTATCCCAAGGTGCATGGAGGTGGTTCAAGATGGAAAAAAGATGAAACCAATACAAGTGATACATAGGTGGACATGTGGAATACTGCAACTCATGCTAAGACCAACACAATGAGTTTTCCCTTAGGGTTAGAGGTTTATTTATTGTCCACTTAATAAATCAACTATTAAATAAGATCATGATCGAGTCATTTATTTATTTATTTATTTCTATGTTATGCATTATTTTTTTATGGATGCAAGACCATAATCAAATAAATAAATGGACTAATATGTAATGATGGAATTTAAATAAATGGATTATTCTTAAATGTTTAATCAAAACATGGTTAATAAATTAAGAAAAATTCATTTAATATTAACAATACATGTAAAGGATAAAACAAGAAATCCTTATACATAATACATAAAATCCCTCAAAGGAATAATAAGTCAGACCATTCCTTCCATTAATTAATTAGGAATAAAACCAATAGAACTAAGAGTTTGACCAACCCTTACCAGGACACTTACTTTTATAAGGGGTGTTTTTATGAGAGTTTTGGGTTGAATTAACCATTTTACATCAAGAGGAGTATCCATTTCTAGACTTATTGTAACTTGGAGGCAAGTGTTGAGGAAATCCTAGTTAGGATTTTAGGATTAGGGAATCCACTCAATGGATCAAGGTGCTGTAAGCCCATAGATCCGGCTACCTAATTAACTTTGAGTAATTGAAAAATACCTTTCTTGGGTTATGAGAAGGGGTATATAGATCCTTGACACTAGAATGTCTAATAACCAGACATTCTAAGTCCAATAGTGAGAGATTTTGGGACTTGATAAAATAGTGGAAGAATTAATAAAATTTAATAGATTACATCTCACATAAATTGTAATCAAGTGAAGTACTAATAATTTTCTCTTTTATAATTTTAGAAAAATGTCAAGAGAAACCACAAAACCTATGATATCCTGACCTGAATCACTCTATAATAGTAGTCGAACCAGTGGATACATGGCCTCAAGCACGTATCCCTATATTCTAGAGGTTGTCGACTAGTAGTGAGGTTATTAAGAGTGTGGTGTGAAGATTATACCCTCATGATTAGAGCATGACACAATGGTATAGTAATAAAAACAAACAATGTAAACATAATAAATAACTAGTAAAGTAAGAGTAAATCAACAAGATATCATAAATAAACTGGTAGAAACCATATCCAATTTCATATATCAAAAGATGACGATCATGTCATGCTATAAAAAATAGGGGGAGTATATGGGGGAATAGTTCAATAGTCATATACATCATGCTATACAAAAATGAACAAAATACCCAAGAAATATCCAATATCATCATGAGAATAATCACAATATTCTTCTCTCACACTCCATCCTAGCACAAAACTCAATCATCCATAATAGGTTGCTTCCCCCTGTCCCAACCTTCATACATGAAGTCTATTCAAGAACCATTAAAAAACCCAAATAGGTTGTGAGACATACTCAGTAGGATACCACCAATAGTGTCTATAATAAATCCAGTTTGTGCATATAAGATGAAGGAATGTGCAGGTATAAAAATAATAAAGGCTATAAATTACAAAGTAATACAACCCAATATACTAGTATATGCTATCTTCAAACAATCTATAAATGACGAATAACTACACAACATAGTAATACATAAACTATGACCTATGAAATCATATCAAGTATCAATTATCTATGACATATTCCAGAAAATAATGTATCAAACCTATGAAGTCCAGGACCCAGGGCTATTGAAAAAGACATCCTCTTTAAACCCACATAACTCATCCATGATAAACTTTGTGTAATATAGACCTATATGGTATAGGAACCCATGGACCATGGATGAGGAATCCTCTTCGAGTCTGCAGAGCTCATCCATAGAAAACTCACTAAAGACTTGGGTGGAGCCCAATGAGTGTATCCGAGGAATTCCAAGAAAGATGGATCTAAGGTAATGGTCCAAGGAATCCAATATAAAATATGTAAGTGGTTCATTGGTTCCATACCATTATACCTCACATTGGTTCTATAACATGTCATCTATTATTAATTTAATTTATATAATTGTTCAAGGGACCATTTTGTGTCCATGTCCTTTATCAGTTTAAATTATCATAATCATTCCATTAACCATTTCACATATAAGTGACAAGGATGGAGGCCATGTTAGTATCCACACATTTAATAAATTCAATTTAATTAGTTATAGATAGGATCAATGGTACATGTTAGTGTCCATGACCTTTATCAATTGAATTTATCATATTCAATTTTTTAATCAATTCACATATGAGTGATAAGGAGGGATATGTTAGTGTCCATCCAAATTCACTAATCAATTACATAAATTTTTATAATATAAGGGATTTTACATTTCATTCCACAACTCCCATTTATTCCATTTAAGTACCCCCTTTAATTCATAAATTATAAGGTGATACATGATGTATTTAACCTTTAAAAAAGAATTTAATTTATATACATATCCCATTAATAATTGGTGATCCGAACTCACCATAAGGGAGACATAATCATAGTAAATAGAATAAAATAACATCAATGGTGGTTTGGGTTGAGGTTGAAAACCTCTAACCTTTAATAAGGGCGTCATAACATGTTTAAATCAAGGATTAAACATCCAATTTAAGGGTTTATTAATTTTATGATCACCAACATGTGGCATAATGGAAACAATGTGTAAACACATAGACTTTTAGGGAAAAGTTATAGACCACATAACTTAGATGATTAATACTATCCTCACCCATTATCAGCCTTTAATTGATTCTAGAATGGAAGAAATCTAAGAAATAGATGAACACACTAAAAATAAGGCATATTAACCTGCATAGATTTAGCATTCCATACAGTGAAATAATCGAATAAAAGTAGAAAGAAGAGTCTACGTATTACCAATACACTTCCAACAAGAAGAAAAATGAGTGATACTAACACTAAATGGATAGTATAGATCAAATCTTAGCTTTAGAGGGATAAGGGAGCTCAACCACCTAGAGTGCCTATGCGTGGGAAAGAAAAGAGAAACTAAGATTTAGGTTATAACGAATTAGTGTTGAAAAGGTAATTTCCCCCCTTTTTTCAAATAAATGACATATTTACATCATAAATATAGGATTTATACTAGAAATCCATTTGTTAAGGGGTATTACTGAACCATTTACACTATAATATTTTCCTATAAATAGTGTCCTACCACCTTTTGCTGCAACCTCTCAGAATACCCAAAAGTTCAATAGAGATTTCTAGCAGGGTCTAAACTAACAAAACTGAAACCAAAAAATGTTTAATTAGAAAACAAAATAAATCATACCTCTATAAAAAGTTAGGATGTTACAACCTCCCCTATTTAAAACAACCCATCCCCAAGTTTCCCTTCCGAGGGTGGTAAAACACCACCTGAGAATAATTTGAGCCACTAAACATGTATATTGGCCTCTCGCTCTCAGGTATCATTTTGTACAAAATCATTCTACCATAGTACACATACTAGAGGAACTAACCTACCTCAGAGAGACTTAATTCTATGATCAATGACACACATAATATTCTCCTCAAAGGACACGTTTACCTCCAACTCAACCTCATCAGGTTGAATAAGATGAGACAATCTTGAGTGAAAATTACTTAACTAAGATACATGGAAAACATCGTGCATGGCTTAGTATCTCTAAGGAAACTAAAACCGATAGGATACCAGATTGAATCTCTCCAAAATCTCAAAGGGCCTAACATAACAAGGTAAAAGATTACCCTATATATGAATCTATTCATTCCACAGTCTAGGAGAAACATGCAAGAAAACATGCCCCCACCTCTAAATCTAGTGGTCAATGATGATGATTGAGATAAGACTTCTTCCTAGTCTGAGTTGTAGACATAAATTTCCTAATAATATGTATATGCTCTAATTACTACTAAATTATATGAGGTACTAGTAGAATTGTCTCTCCCTCTTATAACCATCATAGGGTTGAACAACAAAACCTACCATACAGGGACTCAAAATTATCCTTTTGTATAGTTTTCTGAATGATTTTATTATAAGAAAATTTGGAAATAGATAAGTGTTTCTTTGAAGAACTACCAAAATAAAGGATGCATGCATGAATAATATCCTTTAACACCTATATCATATGCTCAAACTAACCATTGGTATGTGGTGATAAGCTTTACTTAGCAGTACCTGAGAACCCAGTGACCTCTATAACCCTTGATAGAACCATGACATAAAATGAGCATCTATGTATGATACAATAGTACATGGAACTCTGTGAAGGTGTATGATCTCCCTAAAATATATCCTTCCTAGCTCATCCACTAAAAGGGTCTCTCTGATAGGCAGGAAGTGAGAAAACTTTGTCAATATGTCTATGATTACCTATACTATGTCACATCCTTGATTTGAACTAGGTAATCCCATCATTAAATCTATAGTTACATCGTCCCATTTACACACAGGAATGGACAATGTTTATAAAATCCTTGTTATCCGCTGGTGTTCCACCTTCACCTACTGATAATTGGAACACTGAGTAATGAAACTAGATATCTCCCTTTTCATACCAGGCCACCAATACTAGCAGCATAAGTCATGATACATATTGGTAAGATCAGGATGTATTACCCAATTAGAGGCATGAGACTCTCGCATCAACTCCTCTCACATGTCTGCATGAACCTAGACATGTACATGAATGTTTAAGACCTTATCCCCATCAATAAACCATCCAGGTGATGGGTCATTACTTGAAAGACTCTACCATAGGACCAATACCTCATGATCTGAAAGTTTCCTCATATTAAATCTATCTATAAGTGAATATGCCACTACTAAATATGATAGAATAGGCTATCCCTAATATCCCTTCACCTCTAGATGCATCTCATAAAACAATTACATCAATTTCCATTTGCTACTAACCTCCTAAACTTCTTGTTTTTGTTTTTTCTATCTCAAAGCATCTGCAACGACATTGCCTTTACTAGGCATATAAGAAATCTCAAAGTCAAATGACTGTAGGTTTTAAAACCATATTTTCTGCTGAAGATTCAAGTCAAACTATGTAAAAATATACTTGAGGATTTTTTTGGTCTGCGTACACCACAAAATTTTCTCCTAGTAAATAATACCTCTAACAACACAAGGCATGAACCACTACTTCTAGCTCAATATCATGTGTTGGATAATTACACTCATGTTACCTCAAATGGAAATACCTTTAAAACATGACATGATATCCCTACATAAGAACGAATCCCAATATGATGGTTGAAACATCATAGTAAACCATACAACCTCTTTTAAGATCAGGTAAAATCAGGATCGATGATGAAGAAAGACTTAAACTCCTGCAAGGATCTCTCACATGCTTCAGACCACACGAATTTTAAAAAACATTTAGTCAATACAATATGAGGTGCTATTTGGAATGAGAAATCCTAAATGAAGAATTATTAATAACCTAACAGCCCTAATAAACTATGTATATCAAATACATTATTGGGATGCTCTCAAGAAATAATGACTCCCACCTTCTCTAGGTCAACTGATACTCCCTCTCTGAGATGTTGTGACCTAGTAAGTGGACATTATCGATCCAAAAGTGGAATTTAGTGATCTTATAATATAAATAGGTCTCTATCAATGTGATAAAAATGATACAAATATGATGGGAATGTCCATTTCAAGTATGTGAGTACACCAAGATTTATTCCTGAAGACTACCACAAATGAATCTAGATACGAGTAGAAAAATCAATTCATCAAATCCATGAATACTATTGGAACGTTTATAAGACTGAATGACATGACTAAATACCCATACATCCATATCTAATATGGAATGTTGTATGTGGTATATCTAATGGTCTAACATGAACCTGATGGTATCATGACCTCAAATAAATCTTATAGAAAACCCTTTCTCCTCAGAGTTGGTCAACGAAGTTGTTTATATATGGAAGTGGACAAAAATTATTAATCATAATTTGGTTCAAATGAAAATAATATACACAAAGCTTGGGGTTACCATCCATCTTCTTGGTGAAAAGGATAGGTGAACCCCATAGGGAAGTATTGGTCCATATAAAACCCTTCACTTCCAAGTCTTCTAGTGGCCTCTTGAGCTCCTACAACTCAGTATTATCTATCCTGCAAGGAGGAATGAATACCAGTACTACTTTCGGAAATTAATTGATAGTAAACTCTACCTTTCTCTATAGAGGTAGCCTAGAAAATTAATCAAGGAATAAATCTCTGAAATTATTTACTATAAGAGGGAAATTATCCTGATGTGTTTCCTAATCATCTATATAAAGGCTATAAATTTAGGTTGTCACTCTGCATAGCCCATGATGCTCGGGTCCAGCTCGACTTTCTTAGACATCCCATTAACCTTTATGAATATAACTATTTCCCTTTGGTTATGTGAAGGAACCCTTTGGAAATATAAATTGAAATAAAAATGACAAGGAATCTACCAGTCCATACCAAGAATGATGTTAGAACCTATCATCTCAAGGATAAAGAGGTCCCATAAGAAACAATACCCACCTATCTCAAGGGATCACTCCATGAACTATCATACACTCTCTAATAAAATTCCCAACAAAGTATCTAGTGTCATCATGCCAAAAAAATAATATATCTCAAGGAAAATACTCTCTATAGTTTCCACATATATAAAGGATTGGGAAGAACCTATATCAAATAAGTTAGATGATAATGCAGAGGCTACTAAAATCACACCTCTAATCGTAGATTGATTGACACTCTTCTCTATAGGGATAGACAACACTACATATATCTAGCATTTTCTGTGGCCTTGAGATATAGCCTGATCACCTTGGGTAGGCTTATAGTGTTGGCATTGTAAATTTGGTATCTAGATCCCTCATCCACAACCACATTCTTGTCCTATTTGGATGATAGTACTCCAACTTCATTCCTAACATGGAGCTACCGATCCTTCTCCTAAAGGTGGAGCTAGTGCATATCCTCTTCCACTAGACATATGTGGAAAGTTTTGAAAAAACCTTTAAAGATGGACGATCCTTCCACATGATCTATACTCAACTGGGGATCTATCACATTGGGGATTCATATGGACCTTCTTACCACACATATGATAAATCACATGGCTACACGAGTGCATAATCTGACTACCACAACCTTCTAAAGAATGATCAAAATGAAAATTTCTACTAATATATGAGCTTATTCCCTATCGAGGGACTGAACCACTATTCCCCACACATTCAATATCTCTAAGGTTCCACTCAGTAATGAGGTCCTAGTTTACTATCTTAGTGATGGTGGTCAAATAAAACACATTCACCTAATACCAGATAGCGTATATGATCTCATACTCAAAACATTTAGCTCTTGAAATATTTTCTCCAAGCAGAGTAGGAACAAAACACTAAAGATTCATTTAAATATCTGCATAATACATAATAGATAGAGTTACCTACTCCAGGTTTATAAACTCTTTGGATCTCTCATCCCTTAGTGTATCAAGAAATAAATAATCATAGAATGATATATAGAAATACTTACAGACCATAGCTTGATACCGACGAAACTATATCAACACATACTACCATATCTTGGATGAATCATATAGAATGTACGATGTGATATTTAACCTCCTCTTGAGAGGCTTATCTAGATGATAAAAAATAGATAGCATGGACTCCATACATGATTCTGCAGCATGTGAACTACTATCCCCCAAAAAAGTGGGCAGATGCTACTGCTGAAATTCATGAATCAACTCTATCATAGTTGGGTTAGGTCACAAGGCTCATTGAATGGTCTACATGATTCATAAGAATCCCTCTCAAAACTAGGCATCAGTTACCTGGTTGGGGATAACAGGATGTTCTGAAAGTGGAACTATAGGATGTAATACTTGTGGCCAAGGCCCAACACCTCTAGATCATGGTCATTACCACCCTCTTGAAACACGACTCAAGGACTTCATGGTGGGATATATTTATAATTACTAAGAACATGACTTATAAATATTTCATAATGATATATATCATGAATATAAGAATATGTTAGGTACAATCCTTCTTATATAAGATCCACACCCCTCTACCTACTACTAAATCTAGGCCCGAGTGATGGATAAGACCATGAAGAATCACAAGAAATATTACCTACTTCCCACTACTAAGGTCTGTCCAGGGTTAAGTTATCTGTCTCATATCAGGGGTTCCAGTATATAGTGCATCAAGTGTAAGTTATAGAGGAAAACACCCTTTAAGTTTCATTTTGTATCACCATTTAAAAAACAACCATCTATTTTAATTTTTAAGAATAAATATTTAATACTCATTTATGTATATAATGGTCTAGTTAGATGAGTCATAATTCCCAAGTTATAAAGTACTATGATTTATAATTTATAATTTCATTTCATGTAAATGAAACCATGTGTTTACCTTTGGTCTCAGAATATAACAAGTTCATATATGATGGATTGATTATATGAGTTACCCTTCCCAATTTATAAAGTCCCATACACTTTATGAATTATTATTAACACCTATTTAATCAAAACCATAAATTTTTAATCCCATGAAACCAATGGTCCATGGATTAAACATGTCACAATTGGTTAATTAAGTTTCTGCCATCAAGAGATATGGGAAAACACCATTTAAGTTGATTCAGATACTTTAATAACTAATATTATATCATAAATACAATAAGTAATTCTATCACAGAGCAATAATACCAGTAAAAATAGAAATAATCATAAAATCCTAGTATATAATAAAGAATGATGAATATTTACTTAAAAACGGTGTATAGATAAACATGACACATAATCAGACAGTCAAGTAATGAAATCTACATGGCATGGCATATGCATGACATGTGAATCTCTATGTTTCTATAATGATCCATGAGACAATATATCCTTTCCATATAATCCAAGGGTAAAAGAAGATACATAGTAAAAAAAATATCACCACAAATGATTTTCATCACCCAAAAGTGAAATCAATACAACTGTAATAGGAATAATCTAGAATATCAATTCACTTCCCAGGTAATTTGGATTTTCCCTATACATGGGTTAACTACTCCCAAACTTAGGGTCATTAAAAAATTCAAAAACATTTCTAGTCTTCTTTCTACCAATACCAAACAGAAAGAAAAAAAGAAAAAGGATTCTCCAATACCACTTTGTGACATCCTGACCTAGCTCACTCTATAAAAGTTTCCAAACTAGTGGCCACATTTTCTCAAGAAAATCTCCTCGTGCACTATAGAATGCTGACTAGTAGAAAGGGTATGAAGAGTATGGTGGAGAGACTATACCATCATAACTAGAGTATGAAATAATAGTATAGTAATAATAATAAATAGAATAATCATAATAAATAACAAAAAATAGAAAATTAAATCATCCAAATATCATAAATAAATTGGTAGAAACCATATCCAATTTTATATATCAAAATATGATGACCATGTCATGATTTAGAAAAGAGGGGGGGGGGGGGTACATATGGAATAATGCAAGTGACATATACAATATGATCTATAAAAAAAACCAAGTACCCAAACTATCTCCAATATTATCGCAATCATAAGTTTAGTCCTCTGATCCCACATTATATCCTAGTACAAAATTCAAGCATCCATAATAGGACACTTCCCCTTATCCCTACCTGTATCTATGAATTATTTCCAGGTACCAATCAGTGGCTCAAAAAGAGTGTGATATATACTCAGTAGTCCACCACCAATGGTTTCTATAACAAATCCAATCAATACATATAAGATGAATTAGTGTGTAAGTCTAATAGTAATAAAGGTTGTAAATGATAAAGCAATACAACCCAGTTTACCAATACATGATGTCATCAAGCAGTCTATAAATTATGAATAAATGTATAATAGAGCAAGAAATCATCCAAAACCTACATCAATATCAAGCATCTATGACATACACTGAATAATCATGAATTAGTCCTATGAGGGCCAGGACCCAGGGCTATTGACCAAGGCATCCTTTTTGACTCCACAAAGCTCA
Organism: Viscum album; assembly: GCA_963277665.1. NCBI lineage: Eukaryota > Viridiplantae > Streptophyta > Magnoliopsida > Santalales > Viscaceae > Viscum > Viscum album. The sequence goes on along the minus strand of OY728165.1, from coordinate 161,636,774 downwards.
TCCATAGAAAGCTTGATGTAATGTAGTATACATGGTCAATAAACCCATGGAACATGGCCAAGGAATCATCTTCGAGTCCATGGAGCTCATCCACAGATAATTCAAAAAAGACTTGGTTGGAGACCAAGGAGCATGTCTAAGGTGGTCCAAGCAAGCCAGATCCAAGGTAACAATCCAAGGAATCCAATATAAAATATATAAATGGGTCATTGGTGACATAATGCGATACCTCACATCAGTGGCATACTATGTCATCCATTATCAATGTAATTTATATAATGATATAAGGGACCATGTTAGTGTCCATACTCTTTATCAGTTGAATTTATCATAATCATTCCATTAACCATTTCACATACAAGTGATAAGGAATGAGTCCTTGTTAGTTTCCATGCCTTTAATCAATTCCATTCAATGAATTATATAAGGGATCAAGGGGCTATGTTAGCGTCCATGAATTTTATCAATTGAATTAATCATATTCAATTCTTTAATCAATTCACATACAAGTGATACGAAGGAGGTTTATGTTAGTGTCCATGATGCTTCACTAAACATTTACATAATTTTTCATAAGATAAGGGATTTTCCATTTCATTGCACAACTCTCATTTATTCCATTTCAATACCCCCTTTCATTCATAAATGTCAAGGTGCTACATGAGGTATTTAACCTTTAACAAAGCATTTAATTTATATATGGATCCCATTAATAATTGGAAATACCAAATCACCCCAAGAGTGGAATAATCATAATCAATAGAACGAACTCACCTCAAGGGTGGTTCGAGTTGAGGTTGAAAACCTCTGACCTTGCATAAGGGTGTAGTAACATGTTTAAATCAGGGATTAAACATCCAATTTAAGGGTATATTAATTTAAGGATCAATTCCTAGAAATTATGGCATGTGCCACAATGACAAAAAAAGTATAAGTGCCCAAAATTTTAGGTAAATGGTATAAAACACCTACCTTAGATGGTTATTACTCACCTCATCCTTTATCAGCCTTTAATCTAGGATAGAAAGAGAGAAATCGAAGAAATAGACAAATTCCATGAAAATAGGTCATATTAACCTGCACATATTTAGGATTTCATATGGAGCAAAAATTGAAGAAAATAAGGAAGCATAGTCTAAGGATTATCAATACGCTTCTAACAAGATGAATGAAGAGTGATTCTAATGTAAGATGGATATGATATCTCAAAGCTCAGCTTTAGAGGGAGAAGGGTTCTGAAGTTGCTAGAGGGGATATGCATGGAAAAGAAAGGAGAAATGAAAATTTAGGTTATAAGACATTAGGTTAATAAAGTAAATTCCCCCTTTTTTACCTCCACAACATATTTATGGCATAAATAGGGGATTTACACCACAAATCCATTCTTTAATGGGTAAGACTGAACCATTTACACTGTAATACTATCCTGCATACAGTTTCCTAATCCCTTTTACTATAACCAAAAAAAATACTGAAAATTTAAATAAAGCTATATAGAAGGGTCTAAAATAACACAACCAAACCTAATAAAGGTTTAATTTGAAAATAAAAGAAATTATACCTCTCTAAAAAGTTGGGACGTTACAAAACCACTATGACTATTTCTTAACTCAGGGAATGATCTTACAAATAAAAATTTCTAGATATGGCATAATAATTTATTCAATGAATTATTATAAGAAAATTTTTATTTTGTATTGGAATCACCTATTCCTATTTTCCTCCCCAACATGCGAGAGAAGTTAAAAAAGATTCCTACCAGTGATATGTAGAGGATTATTCCTATGTCTGTTGTATTATATTATCAACTATGTTCTAAGAGTTTATGATACAATATAAGGAAATGGATGCTTACACCATAACATATCATCCATATTTTCTTGATAAAGATAAGGAAATGATTGAGTTAAATAAGATTGTCAATGCACTATATTAGTGTAAACTGAAAGAAGGTAATCTATCTACTGAACATGGTTTCAAAATTCTGAGGTATACTGATCAGTTAGAAAAATTGGGATTCCACTTAGATAATAAATTATTCATTAATATTATTTTATTATCCTTACCACCAAGGTTATCCTTATTTTTATAATCCTAAATAAATTAAATGGATAAGTCACTCAGGAATTTTTTTCTATACTTCACCAGGTGAATAAGGATTGTTTGAATCATGTTTCTCCACCCCTTATGGTGAGATGTTTTAAAGAAAATTATGGAGACCCCATATATGATATAAATCCAAAAGATCATTTATAACGTCCTTTAAAAATACAAATGTTTCAAAGACATAATAATAAACAAAAGGCGATTTTCTTTTTGTGTGGAAATAATGAGAATTGGAAAAGAAATTGTAGTGAATTGAAGAAGAAAGCAGTTTCATCTACTTTAGGTATATTCATAAAGTTTTTATTTACCACTTATGTATTAAAATACAACATTATTGCAATATAAATGTATTTAAATATAGGAAATGAGAAAGAATATAAAGGTTATGGAGTGAACTCAAAAGGATATATGAAAGGGAGATTCCTATATCATCCAAGGGGTGATCAATACTTCTGATTTAAAAAATGGATTGATTAAGGTTTGTAATATGTGTTACAAAAAAAATTAATCTTAGTGTATAAATAGACACAATGAGACATTAGTTCACATTTGTAAGAAATGTTGTTATAGAACTTAAATACCAAATTAATGATTAATAACAATTGAATAATAGATATCTATAGAAATGAATGATGAATATAAAATATAAGACTCTTACCCAATTATGACAAGATAATTCTTTTTTAAATAAAACTGAAAGTATTTGATTTTTTTATACCTATAAAAGTGTTTTAGTCTCAATTGATATAATATAATAGATATATATACAAATTAATTATAATATATTATATAAATAAACCTTTATAAATAAAGGAATTCCACATATCATTTATAGTTAGTTAAACATGTCCATGTGAACTATTCTAATATTAAAAGTAACTTTATATACTTCATGATATTCTTATAAGAAATTTTATAAATTCTCTGTAAAGTAAATGAGTGTACTTGATAAAGATTGACAAATATCTGAGATGGTTTTTCAGAGAACATCTTATCTAAGTAATCATTGATCATACATATGGATTAATGGTATACCCAAACTCACATTTCCTTATATACATCAATATCACGATGTTAGTAAAAGGAAGATCAATGATGAGTCTTATATATATTGTAAATCTTCCAAAAAAATTTCCAAGCCATGTTGTGAAAATAGAAGTGAAACAACTAACCATATTCCAACTATATTCCACAATTAATATCATATTAATTGATACATGATAAGAATATATTAGGATACCACCACAAGTATTTTTTCAAAAACCATTTATTAAAAGATGGATTTAGCTAAAAACAAACATCAAAACTAAGGTGAATCTAAGATAAAAATCCTATATCCACTAAGGATATTAATTTCTATTCAAGAAAAACTATATTTACATAAAGGAATCCCATATATTTAAATATAATTGGAGAAAAATTAACTTTTATGGGTTAAGTATTTGGATGCACATGGTTTGGAATAAGAATTCTAGAATACACTAAGCTTAGAGGGAGGGGTAGTTCCAAAGACACATACTATTTAGGAATTTATAACCAAAGATATAGTTTATGTTCACCATGGTGTGTGATATATATATCAATATTTCATAATAATATTCCCAAAATAACTAGTAAATGAAATTATGAAAAAGTTGAAAAGTATGAATAAGTTTAAGTAATGGAATCCATGTATCAAGATTTAGGGACTCCGTATTTTGAACATTTCTAAAACTTGATACCGTTAGTGAGTATTTAAGATAAAATGGACATGGATGGTACAAGATGGTACCATCATGACTAAAAGATGATTGATTATTAAAAGGTATAATCCATGAAAAAACCTATAAATCAACCATCATGACTAAAATAATTTTGAATTATAGTTGTCAAATCATACTTATATGATTATCATATTGAGTTATTGATGGTCAAAGGAACCTCATTAGAGTAATCCTTACATAATATGTGTCTCTGATGTGAAAAAGTGATACCCTATGGTATATGTCTACAAGGAATAACAATAAAGGGTCAGTGACATCAATAAATTCCAATGAGATATACAAATTACATAAATTAATTTATGAATAAATCATTCATAGTGATCATAAAATATTCATTTGGAAACAAATAAACAACATATGTCTCTAATAGGTTAGTGGGAGCACTATAAGTTTTCTAGATAGATATGTTGATAGCATAGAAAAAATAATTGTTTTGTCTTACCAAGTTTTTAAGGATAAGAAATGAAATTTCTATAAGTATGACTTAAAGTTTAAACTGTGTTCTTGGAACAATATCTAAAAAATAGATCTATGGGTTTTCTAAATCTAGTCATAGTACATATATTGACAATTTAATGAAAAATAAAAATTAAAACAATTCAAGACAATTTTTTTGGCACATAATCCTTCTAGTAGAACATGCATGGGAATAAGAAGAGATTATTGACATTAAATGAAATCCACAAGCTTAAGTGATTGGAATTTATCTCATATTACATGAAATGTATTGATGCTTGATATTATTGACGCATAATGGGTGAATATAAAATTAGTACAACATAATTTCATCCACTTATAGTTAGAACTATATGAAATTACTTGAAAAGTAAAACTGGATGAGTTCCTGGTGTTTAAAGAAGTGTGAATACTAGTGATCAAGAGAATTGAACACTTTTCTTTACTTAGTTAAATTTTATCTAGTATCATAGAAAAGTCTAAGGTAATATTTAATAAAAACTTTTTACAACCAGTGGTTTCCATATCTAGAATATCCAAATATGTTGTGGCTTCTGATGTAGATTAAGAAGTGGTTTAGAAACCTCATATTCCAATTTTGGGTTATTCCAAAATAAGTAGTTTTATAATTATTATGATGATCTTTGACTACGATCTTATTCAGGATTCTAGGATTCTGACATGGAAATTAGAGGTGGATACTCAGTTATATCATTACTTGAGGGATTTTCTATAGGTAGTAATATTTCAGTAAGCATATTCACTACTCAAAAAAGCAACCCTAGTAATAAAAATTTGATAGGACTGACAATTTTATCCATACTCAGTAGAAGCATGTTTAACATGTGATAACTAACTAGTTGTTATCAATTAGATCTAGTGAAAGTGGAAGTCTATTAGAGTTGGTTCCCTAGAACCAACTACTTTTTACTTTAAATTACATGTATATTCAATGAAGTGAATATTAATTTAAATTCATTATCACTTATTGATTGTACTTAGGCATAACTCTAATGTGATAATGTATAATATTATTTGTATCATTGAGAAGGGAATAACTGTTCTCTGCTATTATGATAACCTTGAGATACTATGATGACATCTCTCAAATATTATTTCTATGGTCGTATAAAATTATATGATAAGGGAACATAGTATATTTATTTTTAGGTTCCATTACTCACAAGAGTACGAGACTTCATCTCATGAAGTTTAAATTTGGTAGTCTCTAAGATGGAAGATTATGAGAATAGACCCACCGATAGGAATTACACATGTTTATGTGTTATCATATATTCCTATTTGTGAGTGTGTGTAATGGTCCTTAGAATTTAATATTATTATTAATGCTTTTCATGACTCACGTACTTTGATGTACTTACCAAAACCGTGACACCATATGTTCATGGGAAGTATGGTACATTGGGTGAATTATTAATGAAATGTTATTAATTAAAAAGTTGAGGAATGATTTGTCCCTTCCATATCTATAAAAGTCAATATCTCATCCCTTTGATTGAAATTGAACCGTCACATTAAACTCCATGAAAATGGTGTAACAATGAGTTTATTTCAGATAGTTAAAGAAAGACGGATCAAGTACATAGGTTGATGACACATGTGTGAAACCTGATTGATGAGATATTGTAAAAAAGGGATTATATTATATAGTAATCATTCATGCGTGTTTTTTAATTTTGTTACATCAACTTATTTCTCTTGGGTTTCTTGACCCATCGCTAGATAATAATCTTGGACTTTAAGCAAGGACAGCTAATGCTGATAAGAAATAATCCAAGACGGTCACACACTAATTATTTCCATTGATCGCAATTAAATTCTATTTGAATTTAATTATTGGAATAAATATTATTCTTAACACTGAGGAATAATTTTATTTATGATTTAATGATTGTAAATATTCACAAGGTAATAAATAATTATTTTTCACTATTAGATAATAATTGATTTAATTATGTGAATAATTAATAGATATTTATTCTTAATATTTTAAATAAAATATTTATTTTATATATTAAATATTTAATAAATATTTATTTTCTATATTGTGAATATAATATCTATTTATGAAAAAATATTTAATAAATATTTATTCATGTATTCGATAAATGTTGAGAAAGATGAGCTAATCAAGATCGTGTATGATGATAAATATTATTTTATAATCCAATAAAATAATATTTATCATTGTTTTAGTTATCACACACCAAATAATAATAATAATATTATATTTTATGGAGTTAAATAAGGTTTATTATATTATTTAAGGGCCCTTATGTAATTAAATAATATTTTAACCTAAACCATAATTCTATAAGTAGATCATTGTATCTATTGTGTATGGTTAATCAAGAATTGAAAATCACTATCCACAACACATTTCTATCTAGATTCCTCTTCCTCTCATCCTATCAAGAATGAGTAGAATAAGAGATAATCCTTCAAGTCCGAAGGAACTTGAAGTGATCAAGATGAAAAACATAAGATGATCAATCTACCATGATAGAACCTGTAATTCAATTGGAGTTTTTTTGAGATCAAAGGACCATGTGTGGATAATTTCTAGAGGGGATCTACTTTTGGTCTACCCTATTAATTTATAATAATCTAAAAAATGGTTTTGGATGACCAACATCTTCATTAAAAAAGATCATAAGATGAGGTAATCTTTCTTCAGATATAATTTAAATTAATTATAAATTTTATGTGAAAAAGTTCCTCTCTAGTTTTTTGGATTTCTATTTCAATATTCAATGTAAAAATTTCGTTGGTAATGACCTTTAAATCTTGTAAAATTGGTGAATGATCCATCGAATTCGACAAAAACCTTAATGGTTATTCTCCTACCAGGCGCTTTCGCTGTATCCAGAACCTTCAATTTTTAGCACCTCTATAAATTAAATATTGTAAAATATTTTGAATCATAAGATTAAAATTAGGTAATAAGGTACATTTAATTGTTATTCATAAAATTAAGTTTCCATAGAAAAAAGTTATTTACCAAGGTAAGAGTTAAAAGGGTTAAAGTGGGGATTAAAATAAGAGACAATGATTCATATTTCTCTAAAACTTATATAATTTTGATTGGATTAGTGGGTTTCAACCCTCTATTATATTATATTATAAAAATTGGCCACTTTTATCCACTATAACATTAGAAATACATTTATATTATTTTAATTTTAAGGGAATTTACAAGGGTGATACTCCTCTCAATTATAAAAGAGAGCCACATATCCTCACTTATCCACACAATTTGAGCACATTATCATGAAAAATAATTACCCAATTACCTATAAAACACCCTTATTCACATTTTAGAGCTTTCTATATTCCCAAAAAACCAATCCAATAATCCTTAAAGTGTTTTTAAAGGATATTATCCACAAAAGAGGTATATGTTCTAACCAAGCTCTTTCAAGTTTATTTATTCATAAACCTTCTCCAAATATTCTATAACCATATTAAAATAATGAAATAAATTTAATTACTATAATAAAACATTATTATGTTGTTGGAATGACCATTGTCTATTTTTTTTCTATCCATATAAAAATGAAAACATTGTCAATGTGTACGTGCGGACTATCGTCTCCATGGAAAAAATATTTCGTTTTTCATCACCACCTCACATGGATGATTATAATGATGGATTAAGTGAATAATTATTATATTTATAAGATAATTATAATTATTTAATTATAAATTATTATCTATTTTCTTTCCCTCCTATCCATTGGAAAATGGAAATGTCGCTTGTGTGTACACACAAACTATCACCTCCATGAATATTGTGTTTCATTTTTCATCACTACCTTAAATGGATGGTTATAAAATTACATTTAATGAATAATTTTTTTATGAAATTATTAATATTTTTTAAATATTATGGAACCATTTTATGACATTTTTTTACCTTGATCAACACACCAAAATTGTTTTTGACCAAATGACCTACATTAAATAAAACGATTTAGTAGATAAATAAAAAGTGATAATAAATGGAATTAAAGGAATTATACTATGTAGACTAACATGAAAAAGTTCCTAAATCAATCAAACAATTAATATAATTTTACCACTCAGGAGGGTAGAGAACATACATGTCGATTCATGACTTGATGTAAAATATTTTTCTTTAAAATCTTATTTTAAAGTATTACTTAAAAATATTTTTATTCCATGAACATGTTCTTTAAATTGATTAAATAAAGTTATTATTTATTCAAAAATGAATATTAAAATTCATTTTTCACTATCTTTAACATTTTAAAATGGGTTTAAATAGAATATTTTTAACATTTTTCCTATGATTCATTTTTACTTTCTTTACGATAGTGAAAAAATATTATTTTTAATATTTACCACATGATTGGATTTTCCCACCATCGTAGTCATTATAGATATTTTTTTGAATATAGAAATTTTGATATAAATGAAATAGGGTTGTTAATTTAAGACCCTATTTTTATAAGGAAAAAATGTACACACTGTGGAAGTTTCCACTTTATTATGTAATGGTTTTCCTATTATTTAAAACTATGAAACTAAATGATCCTGGGAATGCAATAAAATAAAATCCTTGTTATTAAAATCATAATTATGGGTTAGTTTTGAATGTGTTGATATAGTTAGTATTATAGAAAAGGTTTACATAACTTTTCATGACCCCCTTCCCACAAGGTACACCCATACTGAGCTGACAATGTGAGAAGAGAGATAATGCCCCCTGAGTCCCACCTCCAGTAGGCCCCAGGTTGGCGACTAGCACCAAGGGTATAATAAACACACAAATGGGAGGAATTACCCTCTAAGAGAACACATGCGAAAGAGAGATATAAGACAGACACCAAATAACTCTAACTCAGAAAACAATATAAAATAAATCCCAAGTTCACATATGCAAGGTCATGAAAAACTACTACAACTGAAGGGAAAAAATTACAAGTACCAAAGGAAAGTAAAAATAGAAGCAACCACGAAGCCCAAACTGCTCCTCCAACCCCAAGATAGTAGAAACCATCCTGATCTCAAACCTTCTCTAAGTGACCTGAAAAAAAAGTTTATATATACATAGGGTGAGTATAACAGTATACTCAGTAGGATACTCACTGGATCCTCTCATGAAAAAGTAAGGAAAGCATGCTAAAGCACAGTGAACAACAAGTGAAACTAACTCGTCACCTAAACATGTATACTAAGTTCCCACCCTCACCATGGATACTCTCACCAAGTATTTTATACAAGAGTATATAATATAATAAATAATATCAAGGGTACCCCGCTACCACTTCCTCACTAGTTTTCCACTTTTCCCCAACATCGCACATCCTAAGCATCTCTCTCCAAAAAGACTTGCCCTCAAACACTTGATCTAAGCACCACAACATGAACCTCATGCAAAAAAATCACCACATCTACATAAGAAAAGTAACCAGGTAGTTTCTAGGATCCACCACAGCTCGCATAACATGTATCATATATAGAGAATTATACCTCATGCCATTACATCCCATACACTGAGTAAGGATCCTCAAGACATCACATCCTATACACATTACACCTATAGTATTCTATAGGAAGCTATATTCAGAATATATGTGTATGAATAACCAAATGCCATTACATCCCTCTATACACATATATGGGGAAAACTAACTACCATGTATTCCATCACAACTACCAAGAGAAGAGAGAAGGGACAAAGGGGGTAGTTAGCCATCCATCCTCCCACCATAATGTTGGAGAAAACACCCCCCAGGGCTCAGAATCCCCGGGGTGTCAGTTTCCCTAACTAATGGGGTGTAGCGTATAGAAACACAAAAATTACAGAATATACTATAGCTAACAACCACACTATGGGAATAACCTAATCTTAGACTCAACTACAACTAACGTCTCTCGGATTCCTGACTGCCACTTCTAATACTAGGTATCTTATAACCACACAACCATTTAAAGAGTTTTATTACATTCCTTCATTCCCTTTTATCAGTTTCACTTTATGTTCATTAATTCTTTAAACATTAATTAACTATTAACAATTTATACATTATATTTCATTATCATCACACCCAAAGTCCACTGTTCCTTTAAATTACAACCTCAACATTGCGTCCCAGCAAGCTCCAAACCCATGGGTTAAAATAATTCATTCAATAATTTATTAAAAAAATTATTACTTTCCCATATTCCCAGGCGGAGGCATATTTTTGGGGTACTGTAGCAGGTACTGGAGTAGTTACTGTAGTAGCCAGGAACTATTCACCTTGGGCCACTGGTTCGAGCTTGGAGTCCTTAAGGCCTTCGGGCCACACAGGCCTTCAGGTCAGTAGGGATTTGGACCACCTTTAAGGATTTCAGGCCACCTCGAGGCCTTCTGGCCATATGCAATTGCCCTATATAGACTCTACCAAAAAGGAGCATCCCCAGAGCAGGATTCAGATTAGGTGCACTCACCAGAGGAGAACCAAATGGATTGGGAAAGAATGAGAGGGTATGGATACGCCATCAGGACAAAACTGTACTTGCACGAGATGCTTAGCCAGATGTACATGTGAAGGTGAAGAGCTACCAACACGATGTAGATGCTGGGAAGAGGCAGTTCCTTATAGTTATATTCTGGTTTAATTCCCTAAGACCTTTGGGTCATGTAATGTCTCTCAAGACTACGGGCAATGTAATCACCTAATCCTACGGGCCTTGTAAGGGTTCCCCTTCATCACTTGAAAGGGGGGTTATCAAAAAATCAATAAAAAGAGGCCTTCGGGCCATATTCCTAAGCATTTTAGAAAAACATTCTATGCTATTAAAAACAAGGGAGATCAACACAGTGAGTAGATGAACTACCCATCAAGTATTTTCTTCCTATACAAAGAGTGTAGACCCATACTCCATCAGGAAGATAAACACGGAAATCATGTAGCATACCCCACACATCTTTGCCCCTTTTGGAAGGAGGGTAAGAAAACCAGCTGCCATGAGCAGTGGGGAAAGTAAAAAATATAAACAACCAAAAAGAAACAGCAAGCATCCAAACATTCACATCCAACCCATTCCATCATCTCCGGTGTCCTCCCAACACCCACATGCATAAACCGATGCATGAAATTGCATATGTGTACTTGGTATTTCTTTTATATTGTTGTATGAGTTGGAGTTGGTTGGTGTCTATCTTATGTCTCTATTTTGAATGTGTTCTCTTAGAGGGTAATGCCTACCATTTGCGTGTTTACTATACCCTCAGTACTAGTCACAAACCTAGGGCCTACTGAAGGTGAGACTCGGGGGTTATTATCTCTCTTCTCACATTTCCGGCCTAGGAGGGGTACACATTGTAGGAAGGGGGTCATGACAGAGTGGTATCAGAGGTATAGTTGAGGGATAAGACATAGTTTGGTGTTAGGCATAGGAGAGGTTTCATGGGTTGGTAGGGAAACAGTTTTAGTCATGTTTAGAAAGTGATGTAAATACTAGAGACCAGCTGAGACATAGGCGTTTAGGGCCCCCTGTAATCTAATGCACATACCTTTAAGTTTATAGTGTCTACTAAACATGGTGATACGAGTTTCTGGGTATATACCTAGGAAAGGGCCCCACATTATTTTTCTTTGTGCATGTGTTCAACATTAATTAATTAATTTTTTTCTTTTATTTATTTTAGGTTACCCATACCTACAAAATAACAAATAGTTATAGCTTCTATACTTGGAATATATAATACACAACATTAATTAATTAATTGTTTTCTTTTATCTATTTTATGTTACCCTATCCCAAGGTCTACCCATTTAAATAGAGGCACAAAGAAGAATGATATAGGATCATTTCCTAGGTCTCTACCCAGAAACTGATATCACCATGTTTAGTAGCCACTGTAAACATAAAGGTCAGTGCATTAGATCATAGGGGGCCCTAAACACCTATGTATCAGCCAATATCTATTGTTTACATCGCTTTCTAAACATGACTGACACCGTTTCCCTACTAACCCATGAAACCTAACCAGTGCCTAACAACAAACTCCATCCTATCCCTCAACTAGACCTATGATACCACTCTGTCACGACCCCATCTCCACAAGGTGTAACCCTCCTAGTCCGGAAATGTGAGAAGAGAGATAATGACCCCCCTAAGTCCCACCTCCAGTAGGCCCCGGGTTAGAGACTAGCACATAGGGTATAGTGAACACACAAATGGGAGGCATTAACTTCTAAAATAACACATGAGAAATAGAGAGATAATACAGACACCAACCAAATCCAACTCAGAAAACAATATAAAATAAATACCAAGTACACATATGTAATGTCATGCATCAGTTTATGCATGTGGGTGTCAGGGAGGACACTAGAGATGATGGAACAAGTTGGATGTGAATGTTTGGAGGCTTGCTATTTCTTGTTGGTTGTTTATCTTCTTTACTTTCCCCACTACTCAAGGTAGCTGGTTTTCTTAACCTCTTTCCAAAAGGGGAAAAGACGCACGGGGTATGCCACATTCTTTCTATTTTTAGCTTCCTGAGGGAGAATGGGTCTACACTCTTTCTATAGGCGGCAAAGACTCGACAAGTACTTCATCTACTCACTATGTTGATTCCCCTTATGTTTAGTAGCTTATAATGTTTTTCTAGAATGCCTAGGAATATGGTAAAGTAAAATTTTTGTTAATAAATGATTGAATAAATGATTTTAACCCATGGGGTTGTATCTTGCTGGGACACAATGATGAGGTTGTAATTTAAAGGAACAATGGACTTTGGGTGTGATGCTAATTAAATATAATGTGGAAATTTTTAATAGATAATTAAAATTTAAATAATTAATGAACTTAAAGTGAAATTGATAAAAAGGGAATGAAAGAATGTAATCAAGCTCTTTAAATGGTTGTATGCTTATAAGATACCTAGTCTTAGAAGTGGAAGCCAGGTATCCGAGAGACGTTATATTCAGTTGAGTCTAAGACTATTTTATGCCTATAGGGTGGTTGTGAACTATAATATATTCTATAGTTTTTATGTTTCTATACACTACTCCACCCTATCAGTTAGTGAAACTGACACCCTAGGGATTCTAAGTCCTAGGGGGGTGTTTTCCCCAACATTCTGGTGGGAGGATGGATGAGTGACTACCCCCTTTGGCCCCACTCTCTTCTCTTGGTAGTTACTTGTGATGGTAGGCACGATAGTTAGTTTTCCACATATGTGTGTGTAGAGGGATGTAATGGATTGTGTTTATTCACACACATATATTCTAGATATAGTTTCTTATGGAATACTATAGGTGTAACATGTATTGGCTGTGATGGTTTGAGGATCCTAACTCAGTGTATGGGCTGTAATGGATTGAGGTATAATTCTCGATGTATGATAGGTGGCTCCCTAAAACTACCTGGTTACATTTCTTACATGGACATAGTGGTTTTTTTGCATGAGGTGCATATTGTGGTGCTTCACCCAGGGGTCTTCAGGCAAGCCTTTTAGGAGAGAGATGCTTAGGACGTGCGGCATTGGGGAAAATCGACAAACTAGTGGGGATGTGGTAGCAGGGTACCCTTGATATTATTTATTATATTATATACTCTTGTATGAAATACTTAGTAAGAGTTTCCATGGTGAGGGTGGGAACTTAGTATAACTGTTTAGGTGATGAGTTAGTTTCACTTGTTGTTCATTGTGCTTTATCATGCTTTCTTTACTTTTGCACGAGAGGATTTGGGGAGGATCCTACTGAGTATACTGTTATACTCACCCTATGTATATATAAACTATTTTTTCTGGTCACTTAGAGCAAGTTGGAGATCATGCTGGTTTCTATTAGCTTGGTGTTGCAGGATCTATTTGGGCTTCGTGGTTGCTGCTATTTTTACTTTCCTTTGGTACTTGCAGATTTCCCCATTTAGTTGTAGTAGTTTTTCATGACATTGCATATGTGTAATTGGGATTTATTTTATATTGTTTTATGAGTTGTATTTGGTTGGTGTTTGTCTTATCTCTCTCTTTCGCATGTATTCTATTAGAGGGCAATGCCTCCCATTTGCGTGTTTACTATAACCTCGGTGCTAGTCGCTAACTCGGGGCCTATTGTAGGTGGGACTCGAGGGTCATTATCTCTATTCTCACATTTCTGGCCAAGGAGGGGTACAACTTGTGGGGAGGGGTTCATGACAGAGAATAAGGATTAAGTACAAGGGAGGAAGATATCATGTCCCTTTAGAAGATTTAACGGAGTATCAGTTTAAGATACGCTGGATTTCCATTAAAAGAGGATCTCATTAAACCACGTGGTTTGACCAAGTAAAAGAATATCAAGCCTTAGGAAAATTAATATATTAGTTATGACCTTTGAATCTACCTTAGAGTCCTTAAAAAAGGCTTTAAATTCATTTTACATCAAAGGAAATGTCAAAGGGGTGAAACTATAGGAAGCTGGAAACACTGTTCATGAACTAGAAATTTGGTAAAGGAAAAGGCTGCTGTTGGAAATTTGTTGTTATGGAAACACTATTCATGAACTAGAAATTTTAAAAAGGAAAAAGACTGCTATTGGAAGGCTGCTGTTGGAAGGCTACTATTGGAAGACTACTATTTTGGAAACACTGTTCATGAACTAAAAATTTGGAAAAGGAAAAAGGCTGCTGTTGGAAGGCTGCTATTCTAGAAACACTATCCATGAATAAGAAATTTGGAAAAGGGAAAAGGTTGTTCTTGGAAGGCTGCTGTTCTAGAAACACTATTCATGAACTAGAAATTTGGAAAAGGAAAAAGGCTGCTGTTGGAAGGCTGCTATTTTGGAAACACTGTTCATGAACTAGAAATTTGGCAAAGTGTTGGGAATAAGTCACCTTGACCTCCTAGAACACCTCTAACACTAGATTTCAGCAAAGTAATGTACCAGAGAGGTATAGTCTATTACATAACTTTATAGGTTTGGATGTCATTAAGGAATGATAATTTAATTTATGGTTATGAGAAAATTTAATTACTTTATGGGTTTCCATGCTTCTTCATTTAATATACGTCCATTTTAAAATAGTTTTCCATAGAGGTAACAATGTGAATGAATTAGGAAGGAAACAAGAATAAAATATCTTTCTAAATCAATAACTTGAGATGGTTGGAGTTGGAGATAATAGGTTTTTTTTGTGTTACCTAAATTCACATAGGTTATAAATTGAGGTTCCCATGAACTATAAAATTATTTGCAAAGGAACATGTCAATAATAGATCATTTCTTGCAACAACTTCCTCTAACATTTAGTGTATCCTCAAACCTAGGGGTGGAATAAAGATGAATAAATTACTTGGAAAAGATATTTTAAGTGTTGGGTTGTTCAGATAATTAGAAGTAATCCCTTTCCATCTAATGCCTTGAAGGTGAAACTGATCAGTGGTGGTCGTTGATAAAGAATACAAAAGAGAATAATAAGATTTATACCATGGAGTGAAAGTTGTTTAAAGATCTATTTCTTAAAAATTATTTTCTTATATTTATTTATCTTAGGATATAAAGTAAATTTCTAGAGTTAAAATTAAAGGAATATTGATTAGTGAATTTTTTTAATTTTTTTTACCAAATTGGATAGAAATTCACCAAGTTTTGTTCTAAGATATGAAAGTAAAATTGATATATTTTACTCAAGATTGAATCTAATTTTATGAAGGTCCCTAGTTACTCATGAATTTAGGAACTATAAAAAAATTGTTGGATCTACTAAGAGGGTTGAGATGGAGTTTTTTTTACTTTTTTTGGATCATATAATAAGGATTAAAAGAGGAAAAATTGGATTGTGATAGAGAAATAATCAACAAGGAAATATAAAGGTAAATTTTTTCCATTATCTGATTATGGAAATAATCATTATGGGGAATATATTATTAGATTTAGAAAATGTTACTGGTGTGTTAATTTGGGATATCTATCTCATGAGTGAAAAGAAAAGAAAAATGGTAATAGTAAAACTAATGATCAAAGGCCAATAGTGAAATGTTTTAATTATAATGTGATAATCCATTATGCTAGTGTGTATATGAAGAAAAGTATGAAGGTTGGATATCATCAAAAACATAAGTAGAAGGGTGTAGAAAAATCATTTTCTACTACCTTAGAAAATGTTAGACCATAAAACTAAGTGGTGATAGGTACATTACTTGTTTAATCATAATATTATAATGACTTGTTCAATTCAAGATATAGTCAAATGTAAATATCACCTCAAGAAATAGGGATGGAAATTTTGGTAATTTTTTTGGTGGAATTATTAATGAAACAATGATTTATAGGATCCTTCCAATTATTATCCATGGAATAGTTTTTCCTTAAAATCTTATTATCTTACCCTTATTGGATTTTTATGTTATTCTGGGTATATATTGGATTTAATTTTATCATTATATGATAGATTATATAGATAAAGAATTAATATTCAATTTTTAGATTAAGTTTCATTTCGTATATAATAGCGAGTTCACACATGTAATAACATATTTTTCTGGTGTTATTCTTGATTGTGAGGTTGAATTCATTGTTGACTTAGTTCCTGATTATAAGAAAATTTTAAAACCACCTTATCAAATTCTCCATTAGTGCTATTTAAATTGAAAAACTAACTACAATAATTACTTGATAAGGATTTCATCCACCCTATCACTTTACCTTGGGGTGATTATATATTTTATTGGTTAAAAATAAGTGTGGTTCTATGAGGCATTGTATTTATTATAGAGAACTCAATAACATTATTATTAAGAATAAGTATTTGCTGCATCATATCAATGACTTATTTGATCAACTCTAGGGTACTCAATATTTGTTGAATATCAACCTCAAAATTGGATAATACCAACTAAAATTTATAGAATAGGACATTCCAAGGATAGTGTTTCATACTAGGTAAGTCCACTATGAGTTTGTGGTTATTCCTTTCAGGTTAACAAATACACCCACTATATTTAAGGATACAATGAATAGAGTTTTCAATAAGTATTTGGAAAAATTTATGGTGGTATTCATTGATGAAATTATGATATATTCTTAGAGTTATGAGTATTAAAATAAATATCTAAGTATATTTATATAAAATTTAAAATACAATAAGTTTTATGAAAAATTTAGAAAATTTGAATTCTATAAAGACCCCAACCCCAGTAGCCTAGATCTAGTGCCACAATTTATTACGCTGACATCAACACAAAATTTATATCCCCAAGGACCGATTGGTTTAGTAGTTTTGGAAGCCAGATTAGATACTTGGAATTCACATTACAATCTAAAACATAAAATACACAAATAATTTTCTTTGAGCACACCATTAATCATTTTAGTGTAACCCTACATATAAAACTAAAAAAAAATCTTCATATCCTGGGAAAAAATGAAACACAATAAATGGGTGAGCTCAGATTCTCTGTAAGGGTATGTGTAAAAAAAATATATGAGTAAATATAACATAACAATATAGAAAGTTAAATAACTGAAACACAAGCTATTTAAAAAATCACATGTGCAAAAAAACTCAACCATGAATATTTTTCTAGTTGAATAATCACATGGAATATCAATAACTAATATCATAATTATTAAATGCATAATGATAGACATCTAAAACATACCATAGAGGCCTCAAACAAGACATATGAAAATAAATGGTTAATGCCTCAACCAAATTCATATATGAAAATAAATGGGCAAGGACTTGGCCAAGTCTATATCTAGTTTGTCTCATGAGACCTACCGATACATTGAGGGGATATAGTAGTCCCCTCACATTACTTAATAATTCCAATAAATTCCTCATATGAATGGGGTAAAAAATAAACAACATATACATATAAAATGTAAATAACTTTCCCCAATCAGTAAACATAATCACAAACCATTCAGAGTAATATAGTGAATGGTACCAAAATAGTACATCCATAGTCAAAATGATCAAATTTTTTTTAATAGAATATGGTAAGTGATATCATATTAGATCAACCTTAATGAATCATAAAATTCAAAAAAGGATATTAACATAGAAAAAAAATACTCTAATAAAATTATTGAAAATTATTAAGAGAAATACCCCTTTTAACATTGAAATTATTTATTTTTAAATCCACAAAATTATAAATGAAAAAATTGTATTTTAAAATAACATTTTAAACTTTTAAAGGAATATTAAAAATTTTAAGGGGTCATGAATTTGGAAAAATCCACTCACAGCACATAAGTTTTAAAAAACATTCCTTCTGTTGAAAATGTCATAAAGTACCTTGTTTGGAAAACAAAAAAAAGATTCCTTTCAAACCATTTTATTAAAATTTGAACATGGTTTAAAAGAATTTAAACATTTATAGGATAATATTAAAATACTTTTTGAATTTATTTATAAATCATTGACATAGAAGAGAAATATTCCCCTTTGGATACTTAAATAGAAGTAATCTCAATTAATGATGATATTGTGAATTAAACCCTTACTTTAGGTTCGATTTCCTACATACTTGTCCAAAACTCCTATATAATAAATATAGGTTTATTATAAATCTTTCAAAAAACCATATTAATTTCTATAATACCATATATTATCTTCTTATAATTTCTCATTACTCTTTTATTACAATCTTCCATTATTTTCACTATTTTGGGTGTTAATTGCCTAATTTTTTGAGTATGTTGATTAGATAATGAATGAGTATAACATTATTTGATTATATTATAGTATTCATGTTCTTAGTTATTCATAAACATAATTTTTAGTTCATTTTACAATTTGAACATTATTTCACATCACAATTGTAATTATTATTTAAAGTGCACTATTACTTGGTACATTTTGTGAACATTGTAAATCACCCATTTTTATTGATTTGAATTTAATATTTCATAATTAGTTTTCCAATTATATTGGGAATAATTCATTATTTTAGAGAACTAGGAGATTCACATTAGAAAACCACCATTTTGGATATTCAACCTAGAAAACTCTGGGCAAATTTAATTGGACAACAACCCAATAAAATGATTGTAGAGACCATTATCAAGAGAAATTAAGATTAAATTTGATCCAGATATAGAGGAAATATTTTTTAACATATCATTCATCTGGTTACAAGTCTAATTTGGTCATTTGGAGGGATATCCAGGTGGCCCAAGTTGAATAATAAATTCTGGGCCAGATTTTGATGCCAAAAAATCAATCTCACCATTTCAGGAATAAATCTTAAATTGATGATCCAATTGGGATAACATTTTTACAGAATTTATAAGACTTATAGATATATATTTTTTTCTTGTAAAACCATACCCAATTTTCTCAAAATAAAAGTTGTTCTGGTGTCTTAATGAGGAGAGATAAAATGCATGCATGCTGTCTTAGAAATGATGAAAGATTAATATTCCACCCACTTTCCTCCACCATTTGGACTAAACTAGTTAATGGTTAAAATTTGAGTCTATTTCTAGACCAAAGGGACTACAAGGATATATTTAAGGTGTAATTTGGAAAAAAAAAGAGGGATTTGTGTTTTATTTTCCTTGTAATGTTATGATGCCTCTTTTTCTTTGTAATATTTGTCTTTATCATGTAATTTGTTATAATTCACCTTAGATTCTTAATAAAACATATTCTTCTTCTCAATTTATGTAACTTATTTTTACATGTTGATACCATTTAATTAAGTTGTGAATTTATTCACATATAAAATTTTGAAATTCCTCACACAACGATGGAGTGTTTTATATTTCTTTGTTTTCACTTCTTCAATCCTGCTTCTTTAATTCAACTCTCATATTCCTTTGAAAGGTTCACATTGATGGAAGGATAAAAATTTTATGGGTTTATCCTAAGGAGTTGCATGGGGTTGTATTGAATGTTATTTCATGCTATTTGATATTTTAATCAGTTTATTATTTTAATATTTACATTTTATGAGTTATTTTCTTCTTCATATTTTCCAACTTTAATGACAACACATTTTGAGTGATAGTACAATCCTATTCCTTGGATTGTTCATTAAAGTTATCCTCTAATCACATTGGTGATTATCCTTGAAATTGTGTAAGGATTAAATTAATTAATTATTTCATGGAATTACCTCATTTTTTGGATGCATCTTGAATTAGTGATCTGAAATTTTCTAAGAAAAAAAATACTTCCAATATATCCCTAACAACAACCTAGGATCCACTCATATTCATTAATTGTTTCTAACCAAATCATCAGGTGTTTTATTCTTAAATTAAAATAATTATCTTAGAAGCAATAAAATTCTTATATAACTATTGAAATTAATCCCAAATTTGGCCACTTCATATCCAAATCCCTAACAAATTGGAGTGTCTTAAGGATACTTATTCAGTCCCTATGGATTCAACCCCTACTTATACTACAATGACTGCTTCTACCTGTATGGTAAATTTGGGCAACACCATATGTTTTGATTTGTTACTTGTTGTTCCAATTAATTAGATCCTTATTTAATTATATACATAATGTAAATAATGATATAAATATAATATATATTCAGTACAAATGTATTTAGAATAATCCATAAAACTTAGAGATAGAAAATGAAATGCACCGTTCATGGAGACGGTAGGCTGTATATATGCATGAATGATACTTCCATTTATTTTTCATATTTAAAGAATTAAAAATAAATTATGTATATTATAAATCAAGTAAAATATTTATTTCATATATTTTACATATTTTTATTAAAATAATCCTTAATACATTCCATGTATATTGTGAATTAATCACATCGTTTTGAGGAGGCGGTAGTCCACACGTCCACAAATGAAGTTATCGTATCTACAAAAAATGGAAAGCATGAAGGTGTGTGTTATATAATTGTTACAGAAGCATAAAGACATAATAAATATCATATATATAATATATAAATAGAATTTCTATCATAATAACCAACCATTATAAGTGGTAATGGAAAAAATAACCACATCATTTTATGAGGCGATAGTTCCCCGTACACAACAATGGTAAGTTCGTTACCCATTATATGAAAGTGTATATAAGTGAAGGTTAAAAAATTAATATAAAAATATATAAGTATATTTATGATACTGAGGTTATTATATAAACATTAAATAAAAATAAATTAAGGAGCGGGGCAAGAAATAAAACTAAATCGATCACTGAAGAACGTTACCTCATTTTCAGGTAACTCCTTTTGGTTTATACCAAAAGACTTCCTTGGTTAGATTTCTTACCAAAGGGAGGATTCTAGGATGGGGGTATATAATTTGGGAGGATATATGGATATATTTTTTCCAAACAAAATAGGTTCTTAAGTGTGAATAAAATATAAGAATGTGTTCCCTTTTAAAAGAGGGGGGAGGGGTACTCTTGGAATTATTCAAATTATTAAATTAATATAAATTAATTTTCTATTATAAATGGATAAAAAATGGTTTATTTTAAATATAATATGATTATGGGTCTAAATAAATTCATTCAATTAAAATTAAACAAGTTTTGACTATTTTTTAATCCTTATATTTCAACTTTAACCCTTGTTTAACCTTTTTAATTATTATTATGATATCATGTAATTTACACTTTGAGGGTTAATATAATTACTATAAAATTAAAAATACTAATAAATGAGTAATTTATCACATTTTAGGACTTATCCCAATCATTTGGACTAATTTCATATTTTTATGAATTTTATATCAACTAATAAAATAATATTTATTTTAAAACGTCATTAGTGTCAATTTTAACACTATTCGTTACTTGAATTTTTAAAAATATCATAAAAACAAGATAAAATAAAAAAAAACTTATAAAACATCACTAAAATGTTAAATTAATCTAAAAAATTCTTGGATGACATTAATTATATCAAATTATTTTTATTTTAATATTTTTAATGTCATTTATTTGATATTTCAATTACTGCATCATCATTATGTAAGCCTTTAATTTAATTATTTATTCTATAAAAATAATAAATAAATTATCATTATATAGATAATAATTTTATGTAAATACCCCAACCCCATTTTCCCAGAGTCAGTGCCTTATTTTTTTACATTGGCATTAAAACAAGGAATAGGCATCCCGAAGTACCTAATAGTTTAGTAGTTTTGGAAAACTAGATTACATATATGAACTTTAAATTACAGCATGAAATGAAATATAACATATTAAATTATTTTGAATCACACATAAACTCCTATATTATCCCTACAGGCCATTCATAATACATATCTTCACATAATATGGAAAAATAAAACATAATAAAGGGTTGAGCTCAAATGCTTAGTAAGGGTAAGAAATACAACAGAAGCATAAATAAACATTAAGGCATGGTGAATTACTGAAAACGCATTCCATTAAAAGTATACTTGATAATAATATGTCAAGAATATTAACTGATTAAATAATGACATAACAATACTTAACCATGGATATTTTACTAGTTTAATATTCACATGGACTATAAATTACTAGTTTCAAAATGAGGGATGCATAATGTGGGATGTCATAACCATACTATCAAGGCCTTATGCCAAGACCATGCATAAACAGGTAAAAACCCAAACTAATTTGTCTCACGAGACCTACCGATGCATCGAGGGGATATAGTGGGACCCACACAACACTTAATAATGCCAATTAATTCCTCATATAAAAGGGGTGAAACATAATCAATATATAAATTCATATTGAAACTAACATTTTAAATGTAAATAACTTTCCCCAATCATTAAACATAAATACTAACGATTTAGAGTAACATGATTAATGGTATCAAGATAGAACATACATAGTCAAACTAATCATAAACCATTAAATAAATTATGGTATATGATATCATAAAATATTAATCCCAATTAAACATAATAATAAACAAGAGTTTTGAAATAGATTAAAATACTCTTATAAAATAATCGAGAAATCCTTGAGTGAAATACTCTTTTACTTTGTAAAGAAGAGTTATTTTGGAAAAATATTTGTATAAAACCATAAGTGAATTAATATAGTTTTTACATAATAAAATGAGTGATTTTATAAAAATAATGGTGTATTTAAATAGATTAAATATTGCACTTGAAAATAGGTAAGAATTTGAGAAGTTCCCTTAAATCGGGCTTGCGTATCAGGAATAATTGAAAAAGATCCTTATAAAACATGTAACTCCCCATCAAAGAAAGAAGGATTATGATCAGTACACATATATATAACATTAAAAAAAAATTATTATGATTACATAATAATAATTAAGAATTTCATATGGGTAAAGAGAGATAAAGCGTAACCCCGAATGAAAAATGGAGTTTTGAGGAGAAACCCTTACCTTATGTCTGAATGTATTATACACTTGACCTTAAAGTCCTAGATAATAAAATTAAATACACAAATTAATTAACTAAGAAACTTATATACATATATTTTATTCATTATAGTTTTATTAAGTTCATTTATCTTCTTATTTATAAGTTATAATATTGAATTTCGTCATTCCAGAGTGTTCATTTCCTTGATTTCATGATCTATTCGCTTGATTATAAGTAATGAAGTTCATGTAAAATGGGTATAATTCTCTAGAATTGGGATTTCATATTATTAATGAACAAATATAAGTGTAATTTGTGTTATGTATTATTTTTTCCCATATATGAGGATTAATCATTAGATAACATATTAATAATAATCCTTTAGCTTAATTTTAGCGGTTTTTCGATCACAATAAACTAGTTTTGTTCTATCATTTAATTTCATGTATATAAAATGGTTACATAAAATTACATAAGATATAATAAATATTTTATAATCTATTTCAACCATAAAAATGGTTTCATGACCATTATTGAAGGAGAAATTAAATAATGAATGTTTTTCATCCATGAAGGTTGTAAATCAGCACCTTTTAAAAGATGATTTCGTTTTTAAAATAAAATAGAGAGAAAGTAAGAAGATTGATAATGGATATTACATTAACATTATATAATTCCATTATATAGATGATACTGGATTTATCATTATCATTTGGATAGTGGAGGTGAGGATAGAATAAGAAAAGAAAATAAATTGAAATGAAATTAAAAGAAAAAGGAAGAGGGGTTACCTGTTGAATTAACCTCCTTAAGAACCTCCTTAAGGAAAGGGGTTTTGAACTTTTGGAAATTTCAAGAGCTCCTAGATGTGAGGAGATACTACTGAAGATTATTTGGGTAAAACTTTTACAGGATTCAATTCTTATAGAAGTGAGGATAAGATGGAGTGGGGGGTGGTTTTTATAGCAGAGGAGGGGTAATTTTTGAATATTTTAATCATTAGTTTATTATTTTGGCTTGAGACTATGAATAGTTTGATAATTATTATAAAATATATTAAAATAATGAAGGATATTTCTATATTAAGAGCTTAAATCATCCATAAATCATCTATAAATTAATAAATCATGTATTTAGAATTTATCAAAAATTATCATATTATACTATTCACTAAAAATTCAAGTATTTTAGAAAAATTCCTAAAATTCACCATAACCATTTTTATAAATTAAGAATTAAAAAATGAAATCCATTTTATAAAAATAATTTTCTAAATATGTGAAATTTATTTTTTAAGTAAAATCATTATTTACTTAAAAAATACATAATTTAAATTTAAAACTAATTTCATAACACTTTAAAAAATTAACTAAGGACCCAAAAAATTATCCTAAAATCATAAAAAATAAAATATTTATTTATGAATCAATTTTATGAAAATTAATTTTATTTTAAATAATTTAATTAATTATAAAATTATAATTAAATATTTATGAGTTATAAAAATACCAACACATAAATATTAATTTTTAAAATATGCACTTAATTTTATTTTGATATAATTATATCATACTTTTACTCATGAGATGCCTGAATTTTATTTATACTTTCATGGTTGAGGTTACTATTCATTAGGCTGATTTACTATTTATAAGGGTCATATTACTATTTCTAAGGGAAAGTTACTATTTCATCAATATAGGTTCCTTAACATATAGAAATACCTCTTATTTAATTCATTATTCATTTATAAAGATTTTATTGTGTTCTCTATGTGGTTTTATATCATTCATACTATATAAAATAAACAAAGGAAGGGAAGTCTCATTGATAGAATTCTGGGTCATTACATTCTCCCATCCTACAAAAATTTCATCCTTGAAATTTTCAAAATATTATCTCATAAAAAGACTTGGGTAGTTCTTCATAATAAGTTTATTAGGATCTCACACTTCCTATTCAATTTTATGATTTTCTAAAGTAAATTTACCAACTAAGTCGTCTGATTCTTCAACACCTATTCTTTAGTGTCCAGAATTTAGATAGGCTCTTCACAGTAAGATAAGTCAGGTTCCAATTCTATTCCTTCAAAATTGAGGACATGCATTGGGTATGGAATGTACTTCATTAAAAAAGAGACATGAAACACATTTTTTACCTTAGAAAGGCTAGGTGGCATTTCCAAATGATAAGCTACAACTCCGATTCTCTCCAAAATTTTAAAAGGGCCAATGTACCTGAGGCCCAGTTTCCATTTATTCCAAAATATTATAATACCCTTCCATAGAGATACTTTCAAGAAGACATGATATCCCACTTGAAATTATAAATCCTTCATTTGATTGTCATCATAGCTATTTTTTCTACTTTGAGATTCTTTGATATGGGTTTGAATAATATTTACCTTCACTATTATTTCCTCCAAAATCTCTTGGACTACAAGCTTCCTTTCTCCAACTTCATCCCAAAAAGTTAGTGTACAACATCTATTTTTGTACAATGCTTAATATGGTTCCATTAGAATGCTAGAATGAAAACTATTTTTGTAGGAAAACTATACCAAAGGTAAATACTAATCCCATATACCTTTAAAATAAAGTGAGCATGATCTCAACATTTTTTCTAAATTTTGAATCATCCTTTCTGACTACCCATCAGTTTGAGGGTGATAAGAAGTACTCAAATGAAGCTCAGTATCCAAAGATTTATAAAGAATTTTTCAAAAATTTTATGTAAATCATGGATCATGATCAGGCATAATTGAGATAATTTCTCCATAAATTCTTACAACTTCATTAATGTAGAGTCATTCAAGGAGATCCGGTGGAAAATTCTCCCTTATAGTGAGGAAATCGGTATATTTTTTAAGTCAATAAAAAATTACCCATATTGCATCATTCTTTCTTGGAGTTTTGGTCAATTTAGTGACATAATCCATAGTAACTTTATCCCATTTCCATGTAGTAATAGGAAAAGGTTGCATGACTCTTCTAGGATTTTGTCTTTTAGCCTTCACTTATTGACATACTAAACATATTGATACATAATTAGAAATTTCATGCTTCATATTATCCAACCAGGAATGTTCCTTCAAATATTTATACATATTAGTTCTACCAGGATGTATAGATAAATTTTAACTATGAGAATAATCCAATAACTCCCTTTTTAGCTCGAGTATAGTGGGAACACATAGCCTCCTCCCAAATTTTAGAATTTCATCCTCACACACGGAGTCTGGAAACTTCCCATCATTAACATATTTAATTTTATTTTGAATATTTTGATCATCAGACTGAGAACTTTTAATTATTTCCAATAGATATGTTTGGGAAACCAATTGAAAAAGTAATGATGTTTCAAATTCTTTGATAATTCCCATATCCATCTTTACTAGATCCACAGACACATGATCCCTTTCAATCCTCATTTTCTTTAGAACTCCATGATTCTTCCTGCCCAATGCATCATCTACCTTATTTTCCTTTCTTGGGTGATAGTGTATTGAACAATCATAATACTTGAGTAGTTTGATCCATCTCCTTTTCCTCATGTTGAGTTGTTTTTATGAGAAGATATATTTTGAGATCTTGTGATCTATATATATATCTCACATATTTCACCATAGAGATAATATATACAAATCTTTAGAGAAAAGATTATAGATACTAACTCAAGATCATGAGTTGGATAGTTCTTTTCATGAGTTTTTAACTACCATGATGCATAAGTAATAAATCTATCATTATGTATAAGGAAACATCCAAGTACTTTCTTTAATGTATCACTATAAATCACAAATCTACCATTTCCCGATGGTAGAGTCAATATTGGAGCATTAATTAACCTCTTCTTCAATTCTTTAAAACATTCTTCACATTATTTTGTCTACATGAACTTAACCTCTTTACAAGTAATCTTGGTTAACAAGTTAGCTAATCAGGTGAAGTTCTGAACAAAATGCTGATGATAACCTACTAAACCAATAAAACTACATACCTCAGTTATATTTGTTAGTGTAATCCATTCATGAACTTCCTTTTTCTTCATATGATCAACTAAGATTCCATCTAGAGAGACAATATGGCCAATAAAATAAACTATTTGTAGCCAAAATTCACAATTTCTAAACTTCCCGTATAACTCATTTCTTCTAAGAGTATTCAGAATAATGTGCAAGTGATTCTCATGATCTTTAAAGCTTTTGGATTATACCAAGATATCAGCAATAAATACCACAAAAATCTATCAATATATTCCTTGAAAACTCTATTCATTATATCTATGAAAATAGAGGGTTTATTAGTTATTCCAAAAGGCATTACTTTAAACTCGTAATGCCCATACCTGGTTTGAAATGCTATCTTTGGAATATCTTACTTCCTCACATGAAACTGATGATATCCAGATCAAAGTTCAATCTTCGAAAAATATTGGGCTTTGTGAAGTTGATCAAATAAATCATCAATTTGGGGAAGAGGATACTTGTTCTTTATCGTAATAGCATTAATCTTCCTATAGTCAATGCACAGCCTCATAGATCCATCTTTCTTCTTAATGAAAATAACAAGATCTCCCTATAGAGAAACACTAGGGTGAATAAACCCCTTACTAATCAAATATTATAGATATTTATTTAGCTCCACTAATTCCACTATGTCCATTCTATAAGGATTCTTTGATATAGGCTTTCACTTGGAATTAAATCAATAGAAAACTCAATTTCCCTCTCCAGAGGATTTCTAGGTAAATTATATGGAAAAAAATCAATGTATTATTGAAAAATAGGTATATCCTCAATTTGAAGATTCCTATCGTCACCCATATATATTATTTTATCTTCCTCCCTAAGAGTTGCATTTAGCAGAGCTACTGGGGGTGGATCTAGATAGCAATCATATGGTGAGTTTTTTACTCCAAAGATAAGGGACTCTACATCATTCTCAAAATTTGTAACTTCCTTCTTATTGTAATACATTTTTATATAATAATTTGAAATCCAATTCATACCGAGTATTATATCAAATTCAATCATAGTTATGATGATAAGGTTAGAAACTAAAGCACATTTATGTGTCATAAAGGGGACTGATCAACACATCTTTATTGCAATGATACTTTACTTAGGAGTTTTGACTGATAAATACTTTATTAAATCAAATTGTAAATGTATAATTTTCAGGGAAAACTGGGAAGATATAAAAGATTTGATGATCTAGAATCTAATAAAGCATTGGCTAAGTTTGAGGAAACGATTAAAGTACCTGCAACCACATCATTAGGAACTTCAACCTCATCATTTGTGATAGTATAAGCTTGGAATTTCTCCCTCAACCTTCCCTGGGGAATTTTTTATTGAAATATAGGATATTGATGTGAATAATGTCCCATATCTTTAAAACTATAGAATTGAACATTGGGAGACTCTTTCTTTACCTTGTAATCACGGGCTTGATGGACATTTTTTTCACACTTGTAACAAACACCCATTCACTTCTGGCAAGTACCGTTTCTTCCCACAATTACTATAGGGTGAAAAGTCAACTCTTCCCTTATTCCCCATATATTTATTTCATTTTCTAGAGTTTTCAACATCCCTCTTATTCTCTTTATTTTCTTTAAAGTCATAAGACTTAGAGAATTACTTTTCTATCTTGATAGAACATGAGACTATATCTTCGCATGATGAAAAAGTTTGGAAGACTGGTTCCTGTTGGTATAATGGATTTAAACCATAAAAAAATCTATTAATATTACACCTTGGGTTGAATATATAGTCCTCAACATGCCTTGATAACCTTGTGAAGTTAGCTTCATACTTTTCAATATTCTCATCCTCTTTTTACCTCAGACTCAAAAACTACCTTTCCATATCCACTCACTATTCATGAGGAAAGTATTTTTCTAAGAAAATATCTTTAAATTCACTCCATGCTATGTTTTCTATTTCTTCCTCCTACTTCTTGTTTTGAATCAATGACCACTATTGATCTACATCTCCCAAAAGATGATAAATTACCATAACAACCTTCTCCATTTTTTTACATCCCAAAGTGAGAAATATATTCTCTAAAGAACTTATCCACTACTCCACTACAAATGGGTTCATAGTCTCATTGAAGGATTGAGCTTGTTGTAACATAAAGTGGTATAACATTGATCTTCCACATTGTGGTTCAGGATGCTCTATACGAGTAAGGTTATTGTTCATAACCTGAGTCAACTATCCCATTATAGTTATAAGTTTCTCAACACCAGTCACAACTTTAGAACCAATATCATTATCTTGCATAGGATATAAATCCCTACATGTGATACGAACATTCATGTAGTTTCCATTCCTTCCACTAGACACAATTTCTAAATAATGGAATACACTAAATTAGGTTGTGAATCATAATGTATATTATTGAACTAGAAAAAAAATTAACATAAATTTAAATTTTACACAAGTTTAGTATTGTAATAATAATAATGGTTTCTTTGGGGACATATTTATAATTAAATTCTTCATAATGGGTTGTAAATAAAATTTGAATTATCCTAAGGATATCCCCTGAGAGTGTCAAAATAGGTGCGCAGTAAGGCCTGCTGTCATGTACTAGTTTATCCTGAGTCATGCCTATAACACCTTGTTAGAATTGTTACTCCTAGGTACATCTATACTAGAACCACGTCCACTTGTAGTATCCAGTCAGGGATATATTTTCTAGAAATATCCATATAATCTATACCTTAACAAAATTATAGGATGTTCTTGTATTATTATCCTCAAAGTATATCTTAGGATATGTTACCTAATCTATGTTTTCTAAATCTAGTTTCTAAGGATTCTACTAAGCCTCCTATGATACTTACTATAAATACCCCAACCTCATTTTTCTAGATCCGATGACTTATTTTATTACATTGGAATATAAACAAGGAAGGAACATCCCAAAGGACTAAATAGTTTAGTAGTTTTGGAAAACCAGATTACTTATATGAACTTTAAATTTCAACATGAAATGAAATAAAACATATGAACTTCTTTTGAAGCACACATAAACTTCTAGATTATCCCTATATGTCATTCCTAATACACATATTTTCATCCTTGTGAAAAATAAAACACAAGAAAGGGGTGATATCAGATGCTCATTAAGGGTAAGAAATAAAAAAAAATCATAAATAAACATTAATACATGGTGAATTACTAAAAACACATGCCATTAAAAGTGAAATTGAACATATTATGGAAGGAATATAAAATGATTAAATAATTACATAAAAATACTTAAACATGGATATTATACTAGTATAATAATCACATGGACTATCAATTACTAGTTTCATAATGATAAAATTCATAATATGGGATGTCATAACCATACTGTCAAGGCCTCGTTCCAAGACCATACATAAATGGGTAAAAACCCAAACTAGTTTGTCTCATGAGACATACCGATGCAACGAGGGGATATAACAGGCCCCAAAAAACAATTACTAAGTCTAATTAATTCCTTATATGAAAGGGGTGAAAAATAATAAATATATACATTCATATTGAAACTAACATATGAAATGAAAATAACTTTCCCCAATTATTAAATATAAACACTAACCATTCAGAGTAATATGGTGAATGGTATCAAGATAGAGCATCCCCAGTAAAACTAATCATAAATCATTAAATAAATTATGGTATATGATATCATAAAATATTAATCCTAATTAAAAATAATAATCAACAATATTATTGAAATATATGAAAACAATCTTATAAAATCATTGAGAAATCCTTGAGAGAAATACTCTTTTACTTTGTAAAGAAGAGTTCTTTTAGAAAACTATTTGTATAAAACAAGAAGTGAACTAAGATAGTTTTTCTAGAATAAAATGAGTGATTTTATAAAAATAATGGTGGATTTACATATATTATATAGTGAAATTTAAAATAGGTAATAATTTAAGAATTTCTCTTAAAATGAGGCCTGCTTATCGGGAAGAATTGAAAAAGATCCTTATAAAACATGTAACTCCCCATAAAATAAAGAAGGATTATAATTCATACACATATATAGAAAATTAAAAAATAATTTAGGAGGTGTATATAATAAGAATTAATAATTTAATTGGGGTAAATATAGAGAAAGCGTAATCCTAAATGAAAAATGGTGGTTTAGGGAGAAACCCTTACATTATGTCCGAATGTATTCTACACTTGACTTGAAGTCCTTAAAAATAAAATTAAATCCATTAATTAATTAACTAAGAAACTTATATACATATATTTTGTTCATTATAGTTTTATTAAGTTCATTTATGTATTTTTTGATAAGTTATAATGTTGAATTCCATCATTTTGGAGTGTTCGTTTCCTTGATTTCATAACCAATGCAGTTGATTATAAGTAATGGAGTTCATGTAAAATGGGTATAATTATCCAGAATTGAAATTTAAATTTATTAGTGAAAAAAATTATAATTGGTTTTATGTATTATTTTTTTCCATATACGAGTATGAATAATTAGATAACATATTAATGATAGTCGTTTAGCTTAATTTTTGCGGTTTTTCGATCATAATGAACTAGTTTTATTCTATCATTTAATACCATGTATATAAAACGATTCCAAAACCTTAAATAAGAAATAATAAATATTTTATAATATGTCACAACCATAAAAATTCTTTTATTACTAGACTTGAAGGATAAATTAAAGAACGAAAGTTCATCATCCACGAAGGTTGTAAATCGGCACCTTCTGGAAGGTGATTTCATTTTTAATATAAAATAGAGAGAGTAAGAAGATTGATAATGGATGTTACATTAACATGATATAATTAATATATATATATATATATGATAATATATTTATAATAATCATTTTTATAAAGGAGTTGAGTATAGAATAAGAAAAAAAATTGAAATGACATTAAAAGAAAAAGGAAGAGGGTTTACCTCTTGAATTAACCTCCTTAAGGAAAGGGATTTTAGCCTTTTGGAATGACCAAGATCTCCTAGATATGGGAAGATACTATGGAATAGGATTTGGGTAGAACTTTTACAAGCTTCAAGGATTAGAGGAGTGAGGATAATAGGTGGTGTGGGGTGGTTTTTATAGTGGGGGAGAGGGGTATTTTTTGAATATTTTAATAATTAGTTCAATATTTTGGCTCAATACTATAAATAGTTTGAGAATTATAATAAAATATATTAAAATAATGAAGGATAGTTCTAGATTATGGGATTACATCAGACATATATCATATATGACTCAATAAATCATGTATTTAGCATTTATCGTAAATTATCGCATTTTATTATTCACTAAAAATTCACGTATTTTAGAAATATCCCCAAAAATCACCATAACCATTTTTTGACATGTATAATTCAAAAATTGAATCCATTTTATTAAAATAATTTTATAAATATGTGAAATTTATTTTTTAAATAAAATCATTATTTACTTTAAAAATAAATATTTTAAATTTAAATATGATTTTATAACACTTTAAAAAATTAACTAAGGTATAAAAAAATTATCCTAAAATCATAAGAGAAAAAAATATAGATTTATGAATCCATTTTATAAAAATTAATTTTATTTTAAATAATTTTATTAATTATAAAATCATAATTAAATCTTTATGACTTAAAAAAATACCCATACTTAAATATTAATTTTGAAAATATTCACCTAATTTTATTATGATATAATTATATCATAATTTTACTCATGAGATGCCTAAAATTTATTTATACTTTCATGGATGAGTTTACTATTCATTAGGATGATTTACTATTCATAAGGGTCATATTACTATTCCTAAGTGAAAGTTACTATTTCATCGGTATGAGTTCCTTAACATATATAAATACATATTATTTAATTTATTCTTCATTTATAAAGATTGTATTGTATTCTCTATGTGGTTTTATATGATTCATTCTATATAAAATAAAAAAAGGTAGGGAAATCTCAATGATAGAATTCTGGTTCATTACATTTTATATTTCTAGATACTATTCATAGTTGAACATATCCCTTATATAACCCCATATTAAAAATATTTTACTTGTTAAAAACAAAAGTTTGATAAAATTGACTTTTCTTTTAATATAATATTATAAATGTCATACTTTTATCCAAGTGGCTTCCAAAGGTTTTAATTTCTTCCCAAGAATGATTTTGGTTGAAACACACCCATCTAATGAAATTATCATAAGTGTTAGGGTAATTTTATAATATTTATAATATAATTTTTACCTTTAATTACCAGATTTACCCTTAACCGTGGTAATAAAAAACATTACTAAAGTTACTATTCATATTTTACAAAAATAAAAGGGAACTATTTACTAAATTTGGAACTTTTGATTCCAAATATTAAATCCATTATTCAAAATTCAAAACATAAAACTGGCTAAAATTAATTTAAAATTAATCCCGTTGATGAAATGAGAAGACGTGTTTTTAAGTGAAAATGTTCAAAAGATTGAAATATTTTTATATCCAAATTTAAAGTGAATTTGATTCCAATGAACTAAATTGGATTAAATGATAAAAACTTGATCTAATTATACTTTAAAACCATTCAAATATATAATTTAACACTATAAATAAATTTGATGAAAAAATAGTTTCCAATTAAAATGTAATATTTTATCACTTTTCATCAAAACATAAAACTTATTAGAAAAATACCAAAAACTCAACCAAAGTAAATTTTTATATTTTTATTTAAAATAATAAGTTTATTTTTCCAATAGAG
Source organism: Viscum album (assembly GCA_963277665.1). Classification (NCBI taxonomy): domain Eukaryota; kingdom Viridiplantae; phylum Streptophyta; class Magnoliopsida; order Santalales; family Viscaceae; genus Viscum; species Viscum album. Next base: position 161,602,378 of record OY728165.1, on the reverse strand, counting down.
TATATAAATGTGTCAAAAATTGGATTTAAAATAGGTTTACTATTAAAAGACGGTAAAATCGCCTTTAGTAAAATATAGGTTTTTAATGCATAAAATTGGATTCATTCTTCTATTATACCAATAAAATAATTTAGATGAATATAAAAAAATTGATTAAATATATAATATATAAATTTCATAATTTGGTTAATACTATTCATTCTCTTTAATTTAATATCTAGGTTGTGATAATAATATTTTAATAATATATATTTGATTGGTAAAACTCAGCCTTTTGTGTAATGAAAGACAACTCATTTTTGTGTGTAGCATAATATCAATATATCGTTGTGTATAAATAATGCTATAAAAAATTAAATTTATTTAAAAATGAAAATATTTTTAAATCTTGGGGTGTTAAATGTCATTCTTTCAATAAATTGCATCCTCACAATTAAAATTTCACTTCAAAAATCAAAGGTTGATACTTGAAAATTCCTTTATGGGAAACCCAAATCATAAATGGGATTAATAAAACATCCAATTAATAAGAGGGAAAAGGAAATGTGAATGTAAATACAAAACTAGGCTTCTGATTAGAATAATGTTAGTGAAAACATGGATATGAAAGAAAAATAAAACTATAAAGTTTTGATGGAGAGTGATAGAGAACATGGTCATTAGAAACTCTACCATCATAAAACCATAAATCTGTGATGGGTTAAAGAGGCTATTGATTTCATAGTAAGAAAAATAAATGGGTAACATTTTTTTTCAAGAATAATTTTCCTAGAGTTGAGAGATTATTTTACTATAGAGATATACAGTTGATTCTTTCCATGTAATAAGAATAATATCATCCTTTGGTTGTGCTTTGATATATTTTTAATTAATTTCATACACCTAGAAATGAATGTTCAAGATGATTTTTTCATACTTGAATCACTTTTATGAATCATAAGATCCATGAGTCATTCCTTTAGCCTTTAAATATTTACTGAAACCAAAATTGTTAGCACATAGTATCCAATAAATTATACTTTAACCTAAAATAATATCCCATGTTTAACTTAATCCATTCCAACCATAAGGCTCTCCCAAAATACATATGTCCAAATTCACAGTCCAAAAATTTATAAGGAAGGTAACTTAATTTCCAAAATCAACTTAACATCAGATTTCACAAACAACCTCATGTTTATATTATTATCACATACCAAATATAAAAAATACCTTGATCACATTAAAACCTTAATGAAAACTATCATGATACCAAATAATTAAAGAAGAACTACTATAGTAAAATCCTTATATATCTCATGATTCTCATAACTAGAATATCATAACATAATTATTGAATACAAAAACAAAAATACATTAATTATTCCACTTCGACTGTAGTAACAACATAAGCTTGACCTTGACCCCTTTTCTTTTTTTGAGATATATTTCCTTGATGCTTAGGAAAATAATTTTCATAATTTCATATCTATTTGTGATTGTATCATTGAATATTGGGAGATTATTTATTTCCCTTAAAATCACGATCTTAATGGAATTTCTCAACACACTTGAAGTAAACTCTTTTTCCTTTTAAGCAGGCACTAGGGTGTTTCCTTCCACAATTATCACATGTGTGAAAATCATTCTTTCCATTTTCCTTTTATCTATCTCTTTCTCCACCATTATCTTCTTCTCTTATTTTTCTTTTAATTCATAAGACTTAGATAATTCTTTCTCTATCTTGATAGAAAATGAGACAATATCTTCGTATGATGAGAAAGTTTGGGAGACCAATGCTGTCACGAACCAACTCAGGTTGACCCTGAACCGATCACTTGAGCCGGTCCACGACATGGCCTGAGGGGTGTTCTCGATCCCCATAGGCTGGAAAAGAGTGTCGGGTATCAAAATTTAATCATTGGGAACTATTTTACCCATAAAGTAAAATAAAATAAACAATAGAAACAAATAGAACATTGAAAAATAAATAAATGACAAGAAAAGTAAAGGACGATCAACAACACAACTAACCTGTCAATGTATAAAACTCCATGTAACCCCATGGGTTACTCTTCAGTACTGAACCAAACATCACTCAAAGCGATATAAACCAGAACTGGAACCTATAGGTGATACTAAAAACAAGAAAACACTATAGGAGTGAGTATTAAAACTCAGTAGGCAGGCCCAAATAATCTATTCCCAATGCACATTCTTTAAATAAAGAAAACATTGATTTAAGGTTTGAAATACAATCTATAAATATATAATTTTCTACACATTTCATTTTTAAGATAAAAAAATCATAATCATAATCCATTGCCCTCAAGTTTAAAGTAAGGTTCAAGAGGAGGAAAGAAAAGAGGAAAAAAAGGAATCATTCATTTTTCATAAAAGTATCAAAGGAAAGAGTGATTGTTCATTTAAAACAATTTTTTCTTGAAAAGATATTTGGAAACAAAAAATTTACGATTTTACAAGAAAACACCAAAACTAAGAACAATGGTTATCACTACATATAGCGAGGGAGACAGTACTAACTCTACTAGTGTCAAAGGAACATGGTAAAACCTAGGAACTCATAGGAAAAACAGAACGTACTAATACATGTGACTCATCCTGAAGGCATGCCTACTCTTGATGAGGTCATAACGCCCTAACGCCTGATCTTCACCCTACCTGGCCTGATCGAGGTCCCCAATCCCATAACAATAATAACAAAACACCTCTCTGCTATGGGACACTATCCAGTGCATAATCTATACTAGTGCAACAATCGTTCTCAGTAAACCTCTTTTCTATGCCATGTTCTCATGTATAGTTATCAAGATGGTGTGCCATAAATTTCAAATAATAATCCACATATATATAACTGAACACACCACACAACTCAACACCACCCCGACCACCTCTAGGGTAGTGTTTTCCTTAATATAATAATTATACAAGGAAGGTCCCATACTGAGGATTCTCCCATCGCATGATCAGATGATGAGACAAGAGACCCAACCCAAGAGGGGTTTTCCCCAAATAACCATTCAAAAGTTCCAACCGGGCCTTTACCTATAAAACACTCTAACATTTATCAAATAATTTAGAAAACCATTTCCAGAGAAAATCCAAACTTCATTTTACATAAACCTTTCCAAACGGGACATAAACAATAATTTAACACTAAATCATTTCTTAAAGAAGAAACACACACCATCACTTTGAAAACTAGACGCACTTGGAAAACCATTTAAGAAACTCAATTCACTACTTTAAATTTTAAGCGCATTTTCAAGGGCCAAAGGGTCATTTCATCAAACACTTAGTAAGCACATTTAATAAAACAACTTCACGAAATTCAAATAGAAATGGTCTTACTTATTTCACAAAAATCATTTATTCATAAATCCCTAAATTACTAACAAGCATTTAATAAAAGGGATAAAAATAAGAAATCAATAATTATTTAATTTAAATGCTAATACATAGGGAAAACTACTTGGAAGTCATGGCACAAGGACTACACACACTCGAAAACACATAGCAATGCTCAATGCACTACAATTAAATTATAGGAAACTTAAAACACCCAAATTATGAAATATAAACTAAGTGGAAACATGAAGCAGGTGCAAACCCTTACCTTGGAACCAAGGTGGAAAGATGATGCCAACCCTACATTGATGAAAATATTCATTCGAACCTCAACCGCACCTTTGTGGGTTAAGAACAAACTATAATCATGGGAATCGAACGCAAAGGCTCAAAAACAAACTCCAAAACATAAACCTTAGCCACTATAAAACTACCAAAAAGGGAGAAATAAATATTTGGAGTAGAACGCACCTACAAAGACTATGCTGGAGGTTGGCATAGCGAGTGAAGATGGAATGGGAGACGACAGGGCTAGCTGTTCTACCTCGAAAGGACAGTGAGGAGCTGCGGGGCATCAGAAAAGTCATCGGTAGGGGGGGAGCGAGGACAGGAAGGGCGTGAAGCTGGTCGGAGGGAACACAATGGGTTGAAAGGTGCAAGGTGAGGGAATGCTAGCGCTGGGGAGGCTAGAACAAGCCGAGGTGAGGCCGGGGCCTAGTTGCGATGGTCGGCAGGAGAAGGCCTTGGGTAGGGGGTGCGAGGTCTTCTGGCTAGAGGCGCGACACAGGGTTGGAGGGAGGAAGGGAGATCGGTAGGAGGCGGGGATTCGGGAGGAGGCCGTTTGGTCGGCTGGGTGCTGGATCGCAACAGGGGGTGCGGGGATGGAACTGGCGAGGGGGAAAGGCAGAGGTGACCTAGAGGCAGGAGCCTTGGGAAGGGGCGGAGACCTGGGGGGTGGCTGGAACATATGGAGGCCGGGATCTAGAGGGCGAGGCCCACTGGAGGTGAGCAGGTGCTGGCGTGGGGATCATGGTGGCTTCCGGAGAGCATGGGAGGCACTGGATAGCACCAGGAGGGGAGACCAGGAGGAGGCAGATCACGCTGGGGGCATCACTTCGCGACCAGTCCAAGGGGAGGAGGGGGGGGGGGGTGGGTGACGTGGGGTATACTTAGGTTTAGATATTTTTTTATTCATTTTATCTTTTAATAATAATAATAATACTAATAACGACCACAACAAAAAAAATAATAACAATATAAATAATAGTAATAATAATAATAAAAAAAATAAAAATTGAATATAAATAATAGGTACAATTAAATTACAATTTATTAATAATAATATTAATTAAAATATTAACTAATAAAAATATTATTAACCATTCTTTAATAATAACATTTTTATCTACACCATGATTAATTATTATTATTACGTTCCAAATGTTTTACTTATTTCATTTGCATAAAACATTAAATATTTCGAGCGATATCCATCTGTACGACACCTGAGCCGATTGCGCGGCTATCGCCCACCGTGCGGTGACCGTGCACGGGTCCAAAACCAGCTAAAAAAATTTTAACATCAAAGATTTTAGACCCGCACTCAACCCGCACCTCTACGAGGTTGACTGAAGCCATGAAATAATAAAATAAAAATAAATTAAAAGGTTAGGGTGTGACAATTTTCCCCACCACAAACACTTTCTTCCCCCAGAAAGTTATCTAGTCAAATGTTATAGAAAACAAGAGTCCATGCCCGATTGAAACCAAAAGAAACCACAACATAAGAGAATAGGAGAACACGAGAGTGTTCTCCCCACCATTAGAAAAAAACTAGCACGGAAATTTAATACCCAACAATAGCACCTCGGGAAGGGGATGATGTGGGAACTCCAAACCAAACCAAACTAACTTTAATAGCACGAGCGAAACAACACCTCTGCTGAAACTTGGAACTCTCAACTCAGACCAAATAAATCCCAAACACTAAAGAAAATCCTCTGAGCAGAATTTAACTCAAGCAGTGAACCCGAGCATAACCACAACATCAATCCTTCTAAAATCCCTTACATCTCCAAAAAAACACAGCCAAACCGAGATTAACCCACACAAGGTCCAAACACACTTTTAAGAAAAAAATGCACGATTTAGAAAACCATGATTAGAAAAATGAAAATGTTTGAATTAAAATAGAAAAAGTCCATCATAACTTCAAGGCAAAACAATAAACTCACAACCATGTCAAAATTTTACAGCAGAAAATAAGAATGAAAAGACTTTAAATGTTCTACTGCTATTACAAAACAGAAAACCCAAACCGAAGCTTCACACCTCCGGCAACTTCTGACTGTGTGCGAGCTTCACCCCAATACTTGCAGCTGGGGCTCTGATGGATGAAGCATCTCTTGCCTCATATTCAGGAACTGGAATTACTCCAGTGACAACATCTTCTTCAGGCGAAACTTCCTGCAAAACTACTGCAAGTGACCTAGACAGCCGCAAGGATGGCACATCTTCGGAGGGATGCGACATGATGAATTCATATTCCAGAACAAGCCACACTGGTGTCACAACACTGAACGGTAAGACGAACTGGAAGCAAGAACCACTTTAGAGGAATCTTTAGCAATAGGTTCCTATGGAACACCCTTTTTTCTAGATGGGGAACCTTTTCAAGCAACTAGATACGCTGGATTTCTGACCATCTGCGCTCCGGAGACCAACTCATCTAAGAATGCCTCATCCACCAGCTTCTCTAAACGATGGTCCCAAGAAGGGAGGACCCGCTCCTTGATCTCTGGATGAAGACCCCTGAATAAGAGAGAATCATTCATCAAATCCTATGATGCTACCTCTAGAGAAAAGGACACAAGTTCCCTGAAATGGTCAATATATGCCTTCATCGTCCGTTGGCCTTGTTGAATACGCATGAGATCTTCCCTTTTCTTCATCTTCACTTCTTTAGGTATAAACCATCAGACAAAGACAAATTTAAAGACACCCCACATCATCCCAACTTGCATTGATGGTGGGGTGAGAAACTCCCATTCGTCCAAAGCCATACCCTCAAATAATCCCAGAACAACTCGAACTCTAACAGAATAGAGCTCCCAACATCCTAAAATCACACTCGACCTGTTCAAACCACATAACTACCTTTAATAGACCCTTATCACTTTTAAGTACAGACAATGTTTGAGAAGGACTAAAAACTGGGAATGACTTATCAGAAACCTTGGGGACTTTTCGGGGCGGAATTTTCTAAACAGCATAGAAAACACAAATCCAAAACTAATATCAAACCGAAGCAACATTAATGAAAGCGCTTTCATAAAAAAATATCCATATCAAAAACCAAACAAATAAAAACACAACGAAAAATTCCCTTTCTTCCATTTTAGATTTCAAAACCATCTTCTTTCAAGGCCACTTTATAAACACCAAACTCACTTTTCAAACCAAATTCAATTTTCCAAAAAATCATTTCTTTTTTTTTTCTTTTTCAAAACACGCTTACATCAATCAAAACCAAAACAAAAACCAACTTACAAAAAACCATCAGGATGAGAAATTAGCAGTTACGCTTAACTTGGCGACATGGTAGTGAGCCACACCCCAAGAAAGTGTAAATTACTAGGAGAAGCTCAATCATGCAATCAGACTCCACATGGGTCAATACTCCATGTGAGGTCACGACGTAACATTGGCTTGCCTCTATTGTCATCCCTTAATCCAAAACAAACCAGAAAGAAAAAATGACTCAAATCCCAGACTACCCATGGTGACTCGAGGTTCATAATGGGAAAGGGTTCATGACATCCTTCCTATACCTACCTCTCGAGTCTCGACAATCCTAATATTCATCTACCAGACACCCCAAATAACAAGAAGATCCTATGATACCATTTTCTCATGAACCAACCTAGGTTGACCCTAAACCGGTCACCTGAGCCGGTCCGCGACATGGTCCGAGGGGTGTTCCTGATCCCCATGGGCTGGAAATGAGTTCCATTCATCGAAATTTAATTGTTGGGAACAATTTGGACCATAAAGACAAATAAACTAAATAGTAGAAACAAATAGAACATCAAAAAATAAATAAATGACAAGAAAAGTAAAGTACGATCAACAACACGACTAACCTATCAACGTCTAAAACTCCACGTAACTCCATGGGTTACTCTTCGGTACTAAACCAAACGTCGCTCAAAGCAATCTAAACCAGAACTAGAGTCTGTAGGTGAAACTAAAAACAAGAAAACACTATAGGTGTGAGTATTAAAACTCAGTAGGCAGACCCAACTAATCTATTCCCAATGCACATTCTTTAAATAAATAAAACATTTATTTCAGGTTTAAAATACAATATATAAATATATAATTTTCTTCAAGTTTCATTTTTAAGGTAAAAAAAAACAATAATAATCCATTTCCCTGAAGTTTAAAGTAAGGTGTAAGAGGAGGAATGAAAAGGAGACCAAAAAGGAATCATTCATTTTTCATAAAAGTATCAAAGGAAAGAGTGATTGTTCGTTTAAAACGGTTTTTTTCTTGAAAACATATTTGGAAACTACACATTTACAATTTTACAAGAAAACACCAAAACTAATAACAATGGTTATCACTACATATAGCGAGGGCAACGATACTAACTCTACTGATGTCAAAGGAACACGGGAAAACCTTGTAACTCAGAGGAAAAATAGAACGTACTAATGCATGTGACTCATCCTGAAGGAATTCCTACTCTTGATGATGTCATAATTCCCTAACGCCCGATCGTCACCCTACCTGGCTTGATCGAGGGGCCCAATCCCATAAAAATAATAACAAAACACCTCTCTGCTATGGGCCACTAGCCTGTGTGTAATCTGAACTAGTTCACCAATAGTTCTCAGTAAACCTCTTTGCTATTCCAGGTTCCCATGTATAGTTTTCAATAGGGTTGCCATACATTTCAAATAACAAGACACATATATATAACCAAACACACCACACAACTCAGAACCACCCTATCCACCTCTAGGGTAGTCTTTGCTTTAATATAATAATTATACAAGGAAGGTCCCATACAGAGGATTCTCCCATCTCATGATCAGATAATGAGGCAAGAGACCCAACCCAAGAGGGATTTTCCCCAAATAACTATTCAAAAGTTCCAATCAGGCCTTTACCTATACAACACTCTAACATTTATCAAATCATTTTGAAAACCATTTCCAGAGCAAATACAAACTTTATTTTACATAAACCTAGCAAAATGGGCCTTAAACAATCATTTAACACTGAATCATTTCCAAAATAATCAACACACACCATCACTTTAAAAACCAAACACACTTGGAAAACCATTTAAGAAACTCCATTCACCACTTTAAATCTGAAGTGCATTTGCAAGGGCTAAGGGGCATTTCATCAAACACTTAGTAAGCACATTTAATAAAACAACTTCAAGAAATTCAAATAGAAAGGTTCTTACTTATTTTACAACAAGAAATTATTCTTAAATACCTAAATTACTAACAAGCATTTAATAAAAGGGTGAAAAACAAGAAATCAATAATTCTTTAATTTAAAGGCTAATGCATAAGTAAACCTACTTGGAAGTCATGGCGCAAGGACGACGCACACCTGAAAACATGTAGCAATGCTCAATGCACTACAATTAAAATTATAGAAACCTAAAAATACCCAAATTACGAAATATAAACTAAGTGGAAACATGCGGCAAGTGAAAACCCTTACTTTGGAACCAAGGTGGAAAGATGACGCCAACCCAAAACTGATATGAATCTTCGTTCTCACCTCAACCACACCTTTGTGGGTCAAGAACAAACTATAATCATGGGAATCAAACACAAAATCTCAAAAAAAAAAACTCCAAAACATAAACCTTAGTCGCTGGAAAACTACCGAAAAGGGAGAAATAAATATTCGGAGTAGAACGCACCTACGATGACTATGATGAATGCTGGCCGAGCGAGTGAAGATGGAACAGGAGCCAATGGGGATGGCCATTCCACCTCGGAAGGACGATGAGGAGCTATGAGGCGCCAAAAAATTCACCGAAGGGGGGGGGGTGTGCGGCCAGGAAGGGCATTCAGCCGATTGGAGGGCACACAACGGGTCAGAAGGTGCGAGGTGAGGGCAGGCCGACACTGGGGAGGCTAGAATGAGCCGAGGCGAGGCCAGGGCCTAAGCGTGGAGGTCGGGAGGAGAAGGCCTTGGTCAGGAGGTGCGGGGTCTGCTTGCTAGAGGCGTGACGCAAGGCCAACTGGCGGAAGGGAGATTAGAAGGAGGTGGGGCTTCGGGAGGTGGCTGGATGGTTGGTTGGGCACTGGATCATGACAGGGGGTGCAGGGATGGCGCTAGCGAGGGGGAAAGGTGGAGGCGACCTGAAGGTGGGAGCCTTGGGAAGGGGCGGTGACCTGGGGAGTGGCTGGTGCATGTGGAGGATGGGATCTAGAGGGCAAGGCCCACTGGAGGTGAGCAGGTACTGGCACGGGGAGCAGGCCGGCTTCTGGAGAGCAAGGGAGGCGCTGGATCGCACCAAGAGGAGAGACTAAGAGGAGGCGGATCGCGCCGGGGGTGCTGCTGCGCGACCTGTCCAGGGGGAAGGTGGGGGGGATGTGGGGTAGACTTAGGTTTAGATAATTTTTTTTTCATTTTATATAATAATAATAATAATAATACTAACAAAAAAACAATAAAAACAATAATAATAATAATACAAATAATAGTAATAATAATAATAATCAAATAAAAATTGAATATAAATAATAGGTACAATTAAATTAAAATTTATTAATAATAATATTAATATCAAATATTAACTAATAAAATATTATTAACCATTATTTAATAATAACATTATTATCTACACTATGATTACTTATTATTATTATGTTCTAAATGTTTTACTTTTTTCATTTTCTTAAAACATTAAATCTTTCGAGCGATATCCATCTGCACAGAACCTGAGCTGATCGTGCAGCTATCACCCACTGTGCGGTGACCGATCATGGGTTCGAAACATGATAAAAATATTTAACATCAAAGATTTCATACCCACGCTCAACCCGCACCTCGACGAGGTTGAATGAAGCCTTAAAATAATAAAATAAAAATAAATTAAAAGGTCAGGGTGTGACAAATTTCTTTCAAAGGAATTGATTTAACCCATTAAAGAAATGATAAATAATACTCCTTGGGTTACGTATGTAGTCTGTATCATGCCTTGGTAACCTTGTAAATTTTTCTTCATACTTAGAAACATTATTATCCTTATTTTGCCTCAAATTCAAGAATTGTCTCTCCGTATCCGCTCTCTGTTCGTTAGACAAATATTTTTCCAATAAAAGTTCCGTGAAATAATTTTATTCCACATTTTCTATTTCCTTATCCACCTTAGTGTTTTGGATCAATGATCACTATTGATATACATCTACCAAAAGATGATAAACTTTCTCCCTTTCATTACTTCCCAAAATAAGAAATATATTCTCTAAGGAACTTATCCATTATTCAGATACACATGGATTTTTAGTTCCATTGAATGTTGGATGTTGTTGTTTCATGAAGCAGTATAACATTTTTTTTCCATATTATGAATTAGGATGATCCATATGGGTAAGGTTGTTTTTCATAACCTGAGTCAGCTGTCCTAGTATATTTATAAGTTGCTCCGCACCATTTGTAGCTCCTGTTCCAATATCATTATCTTTCATAGGTGGGAAATCCCTAAATGGATTAAGTGAATTTTTAAAATTTATATTCCTTACACCAGTATCCATTTCTAAATGTTGGAATACATTAGATTAGGTTATGAATCACAATTAATAATTTTCAAACTAGTAACACTTAACATAAATTTAAAAATTTATGCATAGATAATCTTATAACCATAAACATGGTTTCTTTAGGGAAATATTTAATTTTATATCTTTTATAATGTTTTGTAAATAAAGTGTTAATTATATTAAGTATATCACCCAAGAGTGTAAAACCAAGTATGTAATAAGGCCCATTGTCGTATACCAGGTTACACCGAGTCAGGCCTGATGCACCTTGTTAGAGTTATTACCCCTAGGTACATCTGATCCAGAACCACATCCACTTGTAGTATCTAGATAGATATTTATTTCTAGGAAGACCCTTATAATATCTACCTTACCAAAATTCTAGGATGTGATTCTATGATTATCCTCAAAGTCTATATTAGGGTTATGTTCCCTAATCTATATTTTACGATTTTAGTTTCCAAGATTTCTACTAAACTTGCTCTGATACCAACTATAATGACCCCGACCCTAGTAGATTAGAGCCGGTGCCTTACTTTGTTACATTTGAATAGATAAAATATTCAAATCCCAAAGGACTAATCAATTTAGTAGTTTTAAAAACTATATTACATACTTGAAATTCAAATTACAATCTAAAATATAAAATACACAAAGAATTTTCTTCGAGCATGCCATTAATCCATTTAGTGTAACCCTACATATCAAACTAAAAACATTTATTCTTATCCTAGGGAAGAATAAAACATAAGAAAGGTGTGAGATCAAATGCTCAGTAAGGGTAATCCTACAATGGAGGCTATAAGTAAACGTGGAATAAACAATATGGAAAGGTAAATAACCGAAACACAAACCGTTTAAATAATCACATGAGCTAGGAAAGTTAACCATGAATATTATACTAGTCGAATAATCACATGGAATATCAATAACCAATATCATAATAATGGAATTTATAATTATGGACATCTAAAAAATACCATTGAGGCCTCATCCAAGTCATCTGAAAATAAACGTTTAAGGCCTCAGCTAAATCCATATCTGAAAATAAATGGGTAAGGCCTCAGCCAAGTCCATATCTAGTTTGTCTCATGAGACCTATCAATGAATCTAGGGGATATAATGGGCCCATACTATCACTTAATAATCCCAATTCATTCCTCATATTAATGGGGTGAAACATAAACAATATATACATATGAAATGTAAATAACTTTCCCCAATCAGTAAACATAATCACAAACCATTATGAGTAATATGGTGAATGATATCAAAATAGAATATCCATAGTCAAACTGATCATAAAACATTTAATATAATATGGTAAATGATATAATAATATATCAACCATAATTAAGAATAAAATTCAATAAATGATATTGACATATATGAAAATAATCTAATAAAATCATTAAAAATTCTTAATATAAATACCCCTTTCAACTTTGAAATTATTTATTTAAAAATCTATTCAATTATAAATAAAAACATTTTATTTGAAAAGAAAATTTTAAAATTTTAAAGGAAGATTCAAAATTTTAAGGGGTCATGATGGCGAAAAAAGATTCTCATGTCGTATAAGTTTAAACAATCCTTCCATCAAAAAATTCATAAATTACCTCAGTTAGAAAATGACACAAAGATTCCTTTAAAATAGTTTTATAATAAGTCAAAGATAGTATAAAAGAATTTAAAAATTTATGGGATAATAGTAAAATAATTTTTAAAAATATTTTTAGAAATCATTGACATATAATATAAATATTCCCTAGTGGAGACTTAAATAGAAGAAATCTAAATTAATGATGAGATTGTGAATTAAACCCTTACCTTAGGTACGATTTCTTCTGTACTCGTTTGAAACTTATATATAATAAATATAGGTTTATTATACATATTTCACAAAACAATATTCATTTATATAATATCATATATTAATTTCTTATAATTTCTCATTAACCATTTGTTAACAATCTTCCATTATTTTCACTATTTATGGTGTTAATTGCCTAGTTTTTCGATTATGTTTTGACTTGTTACTTGTTGTTACTATTAATTAGATCACGATTTAATTATCCCCAAAATTTAAACCATGATGTAAATATAATATATATTCATTACATATGTATTTATAATAATCCATAAAATTTAGATATAGGAAATGAAATGCACCATTCATGGAGATGGTAGGCTGTACGTACGCATTAACTCTACCTCCATTTATTTGTCATATTTAAATAATTAAATGGAAATTGTGTATATTATACGTATAGAACCATATTTATTTCATATATTTAATATATTTTTATTAAAATAGTACTTAATACATTCCATTTATTGTGTGAATGAATCACATCGTTTTGAGGAGGTGATAGTCCACACGTCCACAAACAAAGTTATCGTATTTACACAAAATGGAAAGAAAGAAGGTGTGTGTTATATAATAATTAGAGAAGTATAATGACATAATAAATACCATATATATCATATATAAATATCATTTATATCATAATTACTAACCATGAGAGGTGATAAAGGAAAAATGAACAACATCATTTCGTGAGGCGGTAGTTCGCCGTACACAAGAATAGTAAGTTCATTACCCATTAGATGGAAGTGTAAGTAAGTGAAGGTATAAAACTTAATATAAATTTTTTTAATTATATTGAGTATTATGAGATTATTATATAAACATTAAATAATAATAAATGAAGTTTTGGGGAAAGAAATAAAACTAAAATGACCGTTAAAGAATGTTACCTCGTTTTCAGGTAACTCCTTTTGGTTTATACCAAAAGAATTACTTTGTTGGATTTATGTCCAAATGGAGGATTCTAGTATTAGGATAGGGAAGTTGGGAGGATATTTGGATAGGTTTTTTCTAAACCAAATAGTTTCTTAAGTGTGAATAAAAGAGAATAAGAGACACCTTTTTATAAGAGGTGGGGAGGGGCACTCTTGGAATTCTTCAAATTATTAAATGAATATATTCTAATTTTATATTAAAAATGGCTCCAAAATGATTTATTTATAATATAGGATTATTATGGGTTGAAATAATTTCATCTAATTAAAATTAAGAAAGTTTTGACTATTTTTGAATCCTTATATTTTAGCTTTAACCCTTGTTTAACCCTTTTAATTCTTACCATGATATCATGTAATTTACACTTTGAGGGTTAATATAATTACTATGAAATGAAAAAAGATCATTAAATGAGTCATTGATGAAATTTTAGGACTTATCCCAATAATTTTTCTAAATTTAATATTTCTATGAATTTCATATCATTTAATAAAATAATATTTATTTTATAACATCATTTGTGTCAATTTTGACACTATTCATTACTTGACTTTTTAAAAATATAATAACAACAAGATAAAGACAAAAAAAATACTTCTAAAAAATCAATAACATGTCAAATTCATCTAAAAAATTCGTGTATGACATTAATTATATTATATTATATTTATTTTAATATTTTTAATATCATTTATTTGATATTTCCTTTAATTAAACAATTACTACATCATCATTATATAAGCCTTTAATTTGATTATTTTTATCTAAAATTTAAAATAAATTATCATGATGTAGATAATAATTTTATATTTCTAAATAATAGTTATATTTGAACATATCCCTTATATTACCTCATATTAAAAATATTTTACTTGTTAAAAACAAAAGTGTGAAAAATCGACTTTTCTTTGAATATAATATTATAAATTTCATAATCTCACCCAAGTGAATTAAAAAGGCTTTAATTTATTTCCAAGGATTATTTTTGTTGAAAAAAAACTCATCCAATTAAATTAGGACAATTTTTAGGATAATTTTATAATATTTATAATATAATTTTTACCTTCAATTACCCAATTTACCCTTAACCGTGGTAATAAAAAATATTACTGAAGTTACTATTCATATTTTCCAAAAATTAAAGTGATCTATTTAATAAATTTGGATCTTATAATTATAAAAATGGAATAGAGTTTTCAAAATTCAAAACATATAATTGGATAAAATTAATTTAAAATTAATCCTGTTGATGAAATGAGAAGACTATTTTTAAGAAAAAACTTCAAAAGATTGAAATATTTTTATATAAAAACTCAAAATGAAAATGATTCCAATGAAACAAATTGTATTAATTGATAAATAATTTACCTAATTATACTTTAAAACCATTCAAATATATAATTTAGCACTATAAATAAATTTGATGTAAAAGCAATTTTCAATTAAAATGCAATATTTTATCACTATTCATCAAAACATGAAACTTATCAGAGAAATATCAAAAATTCAACCAAAGTAAATTTTAATATTCCAATTTAAAATAATAAGTTTATTTTTTCAAATAGAGTATATAAAAGTGTCAAAATTTGGATTTGAAATAGGTTCTCTATTAAAAGGCGGTAAAACTACCTTAAGCAAAATATAGTTTTTTAATGCATAAAATCAGATTCATTCTTATCTTATGCATATAAAATCATTTAGATGAATGTAATTTTTTTATTAAATATATAATATATAAATCTCACAATTTTTTTAATACTATTCATTCCCTCCAATTTAATGACTAGGTTATAATAATATTATTTTAATAATATATTATTATTTAGTAAAACTAGACCTTGCGTATAACGCAAGATAACTAATTTTTGTGTGTAAAATAAGATTAAAATGGTGTTTCATATAAATTAAGATAGAAAAATATTATATTTATTCAAAAATGAAAATATTTTAAAGTCTTGGGGTGTTACAAATTCTGGTTACAATATATTTCATTCCTTGGGCATATTGTTTCAAAATATGGCATAAATAT
The DNA here is from genome assembly GCA_963277665.1 of Viscum album. Lineage (NCBI taxonomy): Eukaryota > Viridiplantae > Streptophyta > Magnoliopsida > Santalales > Viscaceae > Viscum > Viscum album. Next base: position 161,586,396 of record OY728165.1, on the reverse strand, counting down.
TAACCCTACTAAAAATAAAGTGGAATAATATTGGAAAAGACATATAAATTTAAAATATATTAAATGTTTTTTTTGTATTAGTGGGTTTCTACCAACTATTTTTTTAATTTTTTCCTAATTATCTATCCCACTAACCAAGTTAACTCGAGATGGGGTTAGATTGTTTTGGAAAAAGGAATGTGATGAATGTTTTTAGAAATTAAAAATAAGAAAATTTAATACTACAATTTTATCTTTTAAATCTATAATGGGGGGTTTATTATTTATAATAATGCTTCTTTGAAGGGACTTGGGTCTTTTTTAATTAAAAAATTATCGAGTAATTTCTTATGCATCACTCCAATTGAAAGATCAAGAGAAAAATTATCATATGCATGACCTTGAACTTGAAGTGATAATTATGATTTAAAAATTTTGAGGAAACATTTATATGGTTCAAAATTTTAATATATATGGGTAATAAAAGTTTGAAGTATATATTCACTCAGAAAAATATGAAAATGAGTTAAAGAAGAAGGTTGAAACTGATAAAGGATAACAATTAAAGAATTCACTATCATCTAGGTAAAGATAATAAGATAATAGATGTACTAAGTCAAAATTATAATGCATCATTAACCAAGATATATTTGTAACATGGTACAATTGTTAATTATTTAATGAATATGAATTTATAGGTTGTTTATTTGAAAACCTTTTCACTTTTATCCCATATTTCAGTATAATCATCTTTTTAAAAAATAATCAAGAAGGATATTAAGTAAGATCATGGTTTCAAAAGAATGGTAAAATTGGTTAAGGAAGGAATGTTTCCTGAGTTTAATTATGATAAAGAAGGTTTCATAAGATTTTAATATAGGTATTGTGTATAAAGTGATTTTTAGTTGAAAAAAGAATTGTTAAATGAAGCTCAAAACTCTTCATTTTTAGTTCATCCTGTTAGCATAAAAACGTATTGGGATATTCAAGAATATTATTGGTGGGAAGGAATGAAGATAGAAATTTATAATTTTATCTTGAAATGTTTGAATTTTTAATTAGTTAAAGCTAAATGATAACTATTTAAGGGGATACTTCAACCATTATAAATTCTAGAATGGAAATGGAAGCATATATCTATTGATTTCATGGTGGGGTTTCCAAATAATTCTAAAGGTAATAATGAAATTTGAGTTATTAATGACTCTTTAACTAAGTATTATCATTTTCTTACTATTTTAGATGATATGTATTTGGATCATATTTCTTGATATCTTAAGATGATAGTCAGGGTACATGGATTTTATCTCTCTATTTTATCTAATAATGATCTTAAATTTACATATAATTTTTGTAAGAGCCTTCAGAAGTCATTGGGTACTGAGTTGAGTTTTATTAAAACTTTTCATCTATAATTTTATGGAAAATTGGAGTGAAAAATTAACTATTTAGAGGATATGATTCAGGCTTATTCACTAGATTATCAAGGAGGTTGGGATCAACATATTTAATTAGTGTAATTCTCTTCTAATAATAGTTTTAATTAAATTATAAAAATGTCACCATTTGAGGCATTATATGGAAAGCAATGTCATACTCCAACTTAGTGGGATGAATTTAGGTAGAGAAAATTATTGGGACCAAAATCGATATAAGAGATTGTTGAAAAGGTGAATATGATCCAATATCATAAGGGAAGTGTATAGAAGACAGAAGAGATATGCAGATAACAAAAGGAAGGATCTTTTTTTTGAGGATGGATACTATGGTTTTCTTAAAATATCTCCATGGTAAGGTGGGATGTGTTTTAATAATAAAGAGAAATTAATCTTACAGTTTATTGATCCATATGAAATTCTAGATAAAGTTATATAAGTTACATACTGAGTAACCTTACCCTTGAGTTTATCTTAGGTACTTAACATATTTCATATTTTGTTGTTAAGGAAATATGTACTTGATGCAGGTCATGCTTTGATCCCTGAGGTGAAACCATTAAAATAGAATATCGCTTATCAGGAAAGACTAGTTCAATTTCTTGATCATAAAGAAAAGTGTCATGGAATATAGTAATTTACTTGGTTAAAGTTTTTTGGAGGAACCATATGACTGAATAAGTAACATGGGAGCCTGATGAGGCTATTATGGAAAGATATCTCCACTTTTTTATGTAAGAAACCAACTAGGGTTTCCCTAAAACCTAGAACCCAACCCGATCCATCACAAACCAGAAGGGAATTCCTGATCCCTAAAGGCTGGTGACAAGAACTCGGGCATCAAACGACAAAACAAAGGGAATGATTTCGCCCAACCTTAATAAAACATAGGGAATATATATACATGAATCAAGAATAAGTAGAAAAAAATTAATAGATATATGCCATAAATGTAATAAAGACAATGGAAAAAATGACTGTAAAAGTATTCAAAACTCAAAGAGACAATTACAACTGAAAAAGAACAAAACCAAACAGCTACTCTATGTGATGGCGTAGAAAAAATACTACTATCTCACCACCAGCTACCCAACTCGGCTAACATGGAACCTCACTTCCACACTGCAACACCTTTCCTTTCCCTACACTGGAAGACATAAAAAGGTCTAAGCACTACTGAAGAGGTGCATAGGGTGTGAGCTAACAGGGTCAATAAGATCCCACCTAGGTGATCTATAATAAGTCTCTATATAAAAACTCATAAATGCTCATTTTAAATAAAAAATGGCTTGATAGGCAGTAAAGAAAATTTATAGAAAACATGGTAAATGTTTCCTATTTATCACAGTTCTAAAAAAAAAGTAGGTATATCAATTTTAAAGATCATTTTTCCATATCATCCTTCACAATAATCAACATGCATATCAAGTCTAAAAAAGTAAAAAGACAATCAATACAAAATAATAGTAGTTTCATAAGAATCATAACACTAAGGGAACACAATAGGTCAAGAAGAAGACTACTCATACCAAGAAATCTATGAAAAGTTCACTTTGGTACCAAAATCCAATTATCTACACTCTAAGACTAGGGAGACACCCCAAAAAGTGAAACACCAACATCATATACACACCTAGAGCCAATAATTTACACTATAGGATAAGAGGCACACCCCATAAAGTGAACCACCATAATGAATGATGGCCTCAAGATAAACATTCCACCTAGTACCCAAGGTAACCCATGTTATGGTATTCACAATCATCTCAATGTTTCGAAAAATCATTTCAAAACCATTTCAAAAAACCCTTTTCAATTCTTTGAAAATACCCCTTTTATTTCCATTTATCAAAAACCAATGTAAAATTGCTTTTATTCAAAATATAATTCTAACACACACAAAAAATCATTCCAATTTCATACCAATTTATTTGTAAACCAATTTATAAAAAAATATAACAATACGGTTTATCAAATACAGGCTAGAGATGTAACCACCTACCTAAAAACTTAGGTTGCACACACCCGCAATGGGATCCACCAACAAATAAAACCCAAAAATGTCAACGAAGGCCCTATAATCAAATCTACACATCATAGGATTTATCCAAATGAGAAGGAGGGTCATCAGAGAATATGAAATACCACATACCTCAAGAATAAACACCTACCACACCACGAAAAACAAATAAATGACATTTGGAGTGAGATCATGCAATAGATCTTTGAAGAAGACAATAAGAAATAGCAATTTAGATCAATGTATCCTATGAGGCAACCCAAGGGTGATACCACGATCTATGGTAATGAAGAAGTAGAAATATTTCTTACCTGGAGTGATACATCGCAATCGCAATGAAGATTGAATGCTGAAAAGATCGATCTAGAAAGAATGGAGTCTCCAAAAATAACCTAGGATTTTACCTGGGTTGAGAGAAAGAGTCTTAAGAATGAACCTAAAAAAATAGCCACATGCCTGTTTAAAAAACTATACGCAGGCCGTTAAACGACGTGTAACCCAGTTACATGATGTGTAACCACTAAAGTTCCACATATGCCAGAAAACCCATCAACTCAGATTAAAAACATGACCTTTTGTTAAATCATGACATGTAAAGTCTATTCATATTGTGTAACCTTTCACAGCATGAAGCCTTTCATGACTTTTACCCAATAATACTTACACATCATGTAACCTAGTTACACAACGTGAAATCCTCCTACAGCCTTCAGAAAAAGCCTATTAAAGCTAAGAGTATAAAAAATATTTGACCTCACCATTATAGGTATCCTCCCAATTAATTCTTGGACCTATAAAGACAATGAGAAAAGGAAAACTACAATGAGGTTAAAGATGTACCTGACAGATCGGTAACAAGATATTACAAACTCCCCACTATAAAGACTTTCTGTCCTTGGGAATTCATGTGGAAGATATAATACCTAAACAAAGATGAGGCCACTGCTCCTTCATCAATGACTCACATTCCCAAGACTCATGATAATCCAATCCATGTTTCCATAGAACTCTAAAAATGGAATTGACTTCCCATGCAATACTTTCACTTGAGAGTCAATGATATCCACTAGTTTCTCCAGAATAGAAACATATGACTCTAACTCAATTTCTTCCCAACTCAGAATGTGAGAGAGATCAGGGTGATACTTAATAAGCTCAGAAATGTGGAAACCATCATGAATACCCATCAACTAAAACTACAATTATAACTAATAAGAAACCTGTATGATCTGCTCAGTGAACTCAAATGGTCCAACATATCTTGGAGCCAACTTTCCTTGTTTTCTAAGCTGATGGTGCCCAATCGAGGAGAAACCTTCAATAAAACCCAGTCACCAATGAAAAACTCTATAGGATGAAATCTCCGATCCACATATGATTTTTGTTGACTCTGGGTTATAACGAGATGTTGATGTATATCCCAAATCTTTGTGGACATCTCCTGAACCAAAATTGGTCTAACTAAAGATACTTCTCCCACCTCAGCCCAATAAAGAGGTGATCTGCATGGGTGACCACACAATGCATCAAAGGGATCCATTATTATCGATGACTGATAATTTTTTTTGTAACAAAACTTGACCAGTCCTAGATGTCTATCCCATGATCCACTAAAATCCAAGACACATGCATGAAGCATATCCTCCAAGATCTTAATAACTCGCTCTATCTGAATGTTTGTCTATGGATGGTAAGTTGTGCTTAAATTTACCTGAGTTTCCATTACCTAATAGAGACTCCTCTAGAATATAGAGGTAAACCTAGAATCCCTATCCAAAACAATGATAGAAGGACTTACATGTAGCCTCATAATTTCTTGAACATACAACTTACCCAGATCTTCAACTTAGTGGTATCCTTGGTTGGAATGAAATGTGAAGACTTTGTCAATTAATAAAAAAACACCCAGATAGCATTCCTACATTGATGAGTGCATGACAATCCAATAAAATAAATTCATGGATACCCTTTCCCATTTTTAGATCAGCACCAGAAGAGGATGAAGTAAACCAGAGGGTTTTAAGTGCTCTGCCTTTATCTATTGGTAGCTGTAACAACGGGACACATAATATGCAATGTTACACTTCATACTTGGCCACCAAAATAATCATATCATGTCATAATACATCTTATTAGTGCCTGGATAAATGGACCACAAAGATATGTGACAATCAAACAAGACTAAACCCCTCAAAGGTGCTTGGATGACAACCCCCTCCCCAAAACAGAGCATACCATCTAAATAAAGTGACCAACCAGAAATAGTCTCCCCAACATAAAGTATTTATCGAACTTTAATAAACTCACCATACTTATACTAAATCTATAAAAGGGACTCCATGAGAGATGATGATAACTGAATAATGGTCATAATCATACTTGAAACATCCTCCTAAGAATCCAAGTGAAACTGAGTGAAAAGACCCATAAGGTTCCACTCCTCCTTTGATTCCAGAATAGCTTGTGATGGTACTTTCTTGTTGTGATCGTCTGTAACCATGTTTCCCTTCCCTGGGGTGTATGTGATATAAAATTCAAATGTATGAAGGTATTCTACCCATCATATCTATCTAATATTGATAAGAGAATACTGTTAACTTCTCCCCAAAAAGATAATTACACCAACATTTAATCTCATGCATAACTACATAAATCTCTAAATCGCGAGTGGGGTAATTATTATCATTCAACTAAAGATGACAAGATTTGTAAGCTACCAAATGGAAATCTTGTATAAGCATGCATCCAAAAATAGCATTGGAAGCATCGCAAAACACCACATACCCCTTATTGGGCTCATGTAAGATCATAATAGGAGCCGATATCAAAAGTCGTTTTAGTTTATTGAAAGAAGACTGACATTTTGTATCCCATGTGAATTTCACCACTTTCTTGGTAAGAGAAGTCAAAGATGACATCGTCTTAGAGAAATCCTTAATAAACCTTTGGAATCATCCAACAAGACCATAGAAGCTCCATATCTCAAAGAAATTCTGTGGTTCGTTCCATGATAGGGCAAACTCGACATTCTTAGGATCAACTGATAAGACATGTTCATAAATCTTGTTCCCTAAGAACTTCACTTATTTAATCCAAAAACTACATTTTGAAATATTTCTATACAAATGAAAAATTCTCATAATTTCTAGATCTAAATTTAGATGGTTCTCATGCTCACACTTTGATTTTGAATAAACCATAATATCATCCACAAGCACTACAAAAAAAGTGTCAAGATATTGATAGAATATCAAATTCATCATATCCATAAAAATTTCAGGAGCGTTAGTCAGAACAAAAGGAATCTCAAGATATTCATAATGTCCATACCTGCTCCTAAAAGCTGTTTTTGGTATATCAGACTCCCAAAATCTGAGCTGGGGATAACCTGATTGAAGAAAAATATTTAGAAACCACTTTCCCCCATTTAACAGATCAAAAAAAATCATCCACATGAGTTAAGGGATAGTTATTCTCAAATGTTACCCAACTTTACTTCTAATAGTCCACACACAACCAAAGTAAACCGTCTACCTTCTTGGAAAAGAGCATAGAGGCTACCCAAGGTGAAACACTAGGGTGAACAAAACCTTTTTCCAATAGGTCTTCTCACTAGATTTTTTAGCTGTTTCAACTCCACTGGTTCCATATGATAAGAAGGTATCCATATTGGCTGCGTACCTAGAACTAGTTCAATCATAAAATCTACCTCCCACTATGGAGGAAGGTCAGATAAGTCATCTTAGAAAAAATTAGAAAAGTCTCAAACAATAACGAGAAGATCAATAATAGAAGAAACATCATTAGGTTCAAATACAATAGAAGAAAACAAACTCTTGAGCTCTGTGCGGGAAGGAACTACACTACCTGATATTGGGTCACACTCCCCCTAAAACACAAAATAGCTCCCATAGGAAAAAAGAAATAAAAAATGCTGATGTTAAAAATAAACCTCATATAGATGAGTGGAAATCCAATCCATACAGATTATGATATCAAACAGATCTAGATCAAGAATGAGAAAATCCTAGACTAACTCCACATCAACCATCGTTAATGAAAAAAGACACTGTAACCCCTACTCTTTCCTCTTACCGAGAGGTGTCCCTAAATCCATTACAAAAGAAACAATTTCCATTGGAAGTTTAATAATATCATCAAAATGTGTATATATAAATGAGTGGGAGGCACCAGTGTCAAATAAATAAATTTCTATAGAATATGAAATAAGGATAGTACCTCTCACTTTCACCAGACCTACATCAACTTCCACTGGACACTCATCTGTTGTGTAAAAGTGATTCACTCCTAATGCCCGTGGCTAGATCCCTATAGTCTTTGAATCTTCTGAATGCATACCAGTAGCCTTTGGAGCCGATGAACTTTGACTATAATGAGGTTTAGTCACAGCCTGACAGAAGCGTTATATATGACCAACACATACAAAACTGTTGCACGTCTTCATGAGAATAGGATAAAAGCTTATGGTGTGTCCATCCTTTACACACTAATAGAAAGTCAGAGGTACACTGTTAGATGTAGTAGACAGTGTAGAGGAGGCTCGCTACTGAGACCCACCACCACCACTTCTACGATGATCCTACCACTTTCTCTTCTTCCCATGAACTCCACTAAAACTTCCACTAGATGAAAGAGAATAGTTGGGAAATCCAACCTTGCCTTACATATCCATACCAACCATCATAGCTCTGTTTACCATCTCTACATAGGTATTAAATTTCAACATAAATACCTATGATATGATATTAGGTTGTAAACCCTATAGGTACTTCTGAGCCTTTAGCTAGTCATTCTTTACCACATAAGAAGAAAAATGGACAAGCTTAGAAAACTGGTTGGTGTATAATAACACCAAACACTCTCCCTATTGTAAATATAGGAACTATAGAGATTTTTCCAGTATTAGAAAATCTGGAAAAAATAGTTGGAAGAATAGGGTTTTAAAACCCTTCCAATTCAAGTCCATGTGTCTGTCTACCTAGACCATATAATCCCACTATCGCTTTCCAAAACCCTCAAGCCTGAATGCTGTACACTTAACCTTAATATTTTCATGTGTCTCCAAGAAGTTGAAGATTTTTTCGATACAATCTAGATATTCCTCCACCTATTCAGGTTCATTTGTTTCTTTAAAGGATGGTGGCTTCTCACATAAGATTTTTTGTGATATCTCTCTCTCTCCTCCTGCTCCTGGTTATACCTCAAAAACTATATTCTGAACTCACAGTACATCCTCATCAACAAAATGAACTTATCATATGATAGTATTGATGAAATTATGATCCATTGGCGGATTCCCTAATAGAGCGTCAGCTACACCTTCCTGAGGAACTCATAGAAGATGTCTTAGAGGCATACTACACACCAAAATTAAATGAATGATATGACTAAAAAATAAATCTCAGTTTAAACTAGAAAACCTATAAGTAGAAACTGAGATTAAAAAAAAACCCAACACTAGAGACACATATCCCAACTTCACATGGGAACTTGAGTCTCATAATGACAAGAGCTGGCCATACACTTATCGCAACATACCTATCAAGTATTGACAATCATATCTCCAGTATAATAGATGTCCCAAGATAAGAACTCTTGAGGAAAACCCTCCTCTGATACCAAATTGTAATGAACCAACCCATGTTTCCCTTAAACCTGGCACCCAACTTGATTTATCATACACCCGAAGGGCGTTTCCAATCCCCACATGCTAGATACAATCCCCTAGGCATAGAATAAAAAACAAGAGGGACCGATTTTTCCCAACCTGAACAAAACACATGGAATATATATACACGAATCAATAATAAACAATGTAAATCTAATTGATATATTCCATAACTCTAAGAAATACAGTGGAAAAAAACTACTGTAAAAGTATCCAAAACTCCAATAGACAAGTCCAACTGAAAAGGACCAAAAACAAAAAGCTACTCCATGTGATGGTGTAGATAAAATCTCACCATCTCACCACCAACTACCCAACTCGGCTAACATGAAACCTTGCCGCCTCACTAAAGAACCTTTCATTTCCCTATGTTGGAAGACATACAAAGGTCTACGCACCACTAAAGAGGTGCACAGGGTGTGAGCTAACAGGATCAATAGGATCCCACACAAGTGTTACATAACAAGACTCTATATAACAACTCCTATGTGTTCATTTTAAATAAAACATGGCCTGATATGCAGTAAATTAGTTTTATAGAAAACATTGTAAAAATTTATTCTTTATCGCAGTTCTAAAACAAAAGCAGGTATATCAATTTCAAAGCACATTTTTCCATATCATATTTCACAAGAATCAACATGGATATCAAGGATAAAATATTACAAATCCACGAAATACAAAACAATAGTAGTAGTAGAGGCATCACAACACCAAGGGAATACAACTGTTCATGCAGTAGACTACTCATACCCAAAAATCTATGAACAGTGTACTGTGGTACCTGAAGCCAATTATCTACACTCCAGGACGAGGGAGACAACCCATAAAGTGAAACCCCAACATCATATACATACCTAAATCCAATAATGTACACTCTATAATAAGAGGAGCACCCCAGAAAGTGAACCCCCATAATAGAAAATGGACTTAAGAAAAGTCTTCCACCTAGTACCCAAGGTAACCCATGTGCTTGTTTTTACAATCATCTCAATGTTTTGAAAAATAATTTCAAAACAATTTCCCAAAAACTCTTTTCAATGCTTTGAAAATACCCCTTTTCTTTCCATTTATCAAAATCCAAGGTAAAACCACTTTTATTAAAAATCTCATTCCAACACACACATAATCATACCAATTTCATACCAATTTATCTGTAAACCAATTTATAAAAAATGTAACAATACGATTTATCAAACACAAGCTAGAGATGGAACCACCTACCTCAAAACTCGGGTCGCACACACCCGCAATGGGATCCAACAGAAATGAAAACCAAAATACATAAACAAACACTACTAGAAAAGGGGGCATTGGAGCCCCCCAGACTCGGGCGACCGCCATTGGCGGTCGCTATAGATAACAATTAGCGACCGCCAATGGCGGTCGCTAACCTGCATAAAAAAATTCGGGGGGTTTCTGCGCCCCCCCCCCGCGCCCTCGATCTCCCTCCGCCCTAACCCCCTCCCTCCCTCGCCGCCCTCCCTCGCGCCGCCCTCCCCTCCCCCGCCGCCCGGCCTCCCCCGCCGCCCGGCCTCCCCCGCCGCCCGGCCTCCCCCGCCGCCCGGCCTCCCCCGCCGCCCGGCCTCCCCCGCCGCCCGGCCTCCCCCGCCGCCCGGCCTCCCCCGCCGCCCGCCCTCCCCCGCCGCCCGGCCTCCCCCACCGCCTGCCCTCCCCCGCCGCCTTCCATCTGGCCTCCAGCCGCCGCCCTCCGCCCTCGGGCCTCCGGCCGCCGCCCTCCGGCCTCTCGGCCCTCCCCCCCCCACCCCGGACGGCACCCGCACCCCGGACAGCCCCCGACGCGCACTCAGGACCGCCCCCCGCACCCCGGACGCCTCCCCGCACCCCGGACAGCCCCCCCTGCACTCGGACACCCCCCTCCAAACCCAGACAGCCCCCCCGCACCCCGGACAGCCCCCCCCCCCCCCCCCGCACTCGGACACCCCCCCTCCGAACCCGGACAGCCCCCCCGCACCCCGGACAGGCCCCCCGCACCCCGGACACCCCACCCCGCACCCCCGACAGCCCCCCCTGCACCCCAGACAACCCCCCTCCCCCGCACCCCGGACACCCCCGCACCCCGAACACCCCTTCCCGCACCCCTGACAGGCCCCCGACACCCCGGACACCCCTCCCCGCACCTCGGACAGCCCCCCCCCCCCCTCGCTGCCCGTCCCCCGTCCCCTCACCGCCTCCTCTCCTCCAGCTCCCCGCCGCCGCCGCCGCCCGTCCCCTCCCTTGCCGCACCGCCTTTGGCTCCGGCTCCCCTTCGCTGCCTCCTCTCCCTCGCAGCACCGCCTTCGGCTCCCCTCCCTTTCAAGTTTGTAGCTCAATCTGGTAACATGAGATTTCAGTTACATTATTATTTTATCAATGGTTCATAAACAAATGGTTAATATTTATTTTGAATATAGTTGATTTGAAAAATGTAAATGTAATAAGTATTGTGTAAATGTTTGTTATACAGATATTATTATGGATAAGAGTTGGATTGATCTTCCAAATCGAACGTCTAGAGAATATTTCAATGGCATTATGCAGTTTATTGACTTCACGAGAGGATTTGAAAGTGACTATATTAGTTGTCCATGTAGAAAATGTGCTAACAGATATCAATTCACACGAGACACTGTGAGGGAGCACCTTTTCTTTAATGGATTTCTGAAAAATTATAAGAGTTGGACTCATCATGGAGAAGAATATGTTCGTTGTCAAAATACAGATGCAGCTTAGATGGATGTTGATGCAAGGATGACTGATCCAATGCATGAAATGCTTACTGAAATGGTACGTGGGTTTGATCCTGAAGGCATTGACATCCAGAATCTTGAGACCGGTGAGATAAATCTTCACTCTGGTGCAGATCGTGATTCGAGGAGGTTTTATGAAGTACTTGATGATGCGAAAACAGAATTATATCCTGGATGTACTTCTTACAATAAACTGTCATTTATCGTGGAGTTGTTGCATTTGAAGACTTTGAATAATTGGTCAGACACATCATTCGACATGCTTTTGGTTTTATTGAAAAAAGTTCTTCCTGTCGACGCTAAGATTCCTGAGTCGTATTACTATGCTCGTAAGTTGACAGAGAACTTAGGTTTTACATATGAGACTATAGATGCATGTGCAAACAACTGTATGTTGTTTAGAAATGAAACTGCTCATTTGGATATTTTTACGGTTTGTGGCGCTTCCAGGTGGAAAGAGAACAGGGGAAATAAGACTCATCAAAGTCAGATTGCGATACAGGGGAAACCGATTGCCGTAAAGCAAATGCATTACTTTCCCCTTAAACCGAGGTTGAAAAGATTTTTTATGTCATCTAAAGTTTCTAATTTAATGAGATGGCATGCAGAAAGAGTTCATGAAAGTGACATGTTAACCCACCCGGCAGACTCTCATGCATGGAAGGATTTTGATAAGAGACATCCCGACTTTGCTAAAGATGTTCATAATGTCCGATTGGGATTGGCAGCAGATGGTTTCAATCCATTCAAGTCTATGGTTGGTGCAACTCATAGCACATGGCCCGTGGTGTTGGTTACATATAATCTTCCTCCGTGGCTTTGTATGAAGCAACAATTTATATTACTTTCCACTCTTATTGATGGACCTAAAAGTCCGGGGGATAAGATTGATGTTTACCTTCAGCCATTGATTGATGAGTTGAATGAATTTTGGGGCGATGGTGTGATGACTTATGACTGCGAAACGAATGAAATGTTCAAACTGCATGCTGCTTTATTGTGGACAATCAATGACTTCCCAGCTTATGCAAATTTATCAGGCTGGAGTACTAAAGGGGAATTTGCTTTCCCTTGTTGCAATAAAAGTAAAAAATATGTATGGCTTAAACATTCCAAAAAATGGGCATACATGGGTCACAGACGTTTTCTCCCTCCCCAGCACAGGTTCAGAAAGGAAAGAGTGGCATTTGATGGTTCTAGAGAGTTCAGCCCAGCACCAAAGATCATGACAGGAGTCGAAATGTTATCGCAGATTGATGAAGAAAACATCCGCACGGTATATGAAATTCAGGATTTGGTGGCTCCTCCAGTACGTAATATTCGTGCTGCAGGTAGGCAGCGCAGTCACAATTGGAAAAAGAAAAGTATTTTTTATAGTCTTCCGTATTGGAAAACTAACATGTTGAGGCATAATTTGGATGTCATGCACATTGAAAAAAATGTTTGTGATAACATATTGTTGACCATTTTAGGTGTCAGTGGAAAGTCAAAGGACCATGTTAATGCACGCCGTGATTTGGAAGAAATGGGTCTAAGGAAACAGTTGCATTTACAGTTAGCTGAGGGAAACAAGGCATATATGCCTCCTGCACAGTATTCGATGACTATAGAGGAGAAAGAGACATTTCTTTCCATTTTGAAGATGGTCAAGGTGCCTGATGGTTACTCTTCTAATATTTCAAAGTGTGTGAATCTGACGAGCAAGACATTGCAAGGGTTGAAAAGTCATGAAAATCACATATTACTTCAGCAGTTGATTTCAATCGAAATTTTTGATTGTTTATCCCCCAATGTTGTTTAGCCCTTGATTGAGATGAGTAATTTTTTTAGACAGCTTTGTTTAAGAAATCAACGAATGAGTGATTTAAAAAGTTTGCAGGACCGAATTGTACTTACGCTTTGTCACTTTGAGAAACTTTTCCCCCCCTCATTTTTCGATGTTATGGTCCACTTGACAGTGCACCTAACTGATGAAGTAATGGCTGCTGGTCCAGTGCAATTCAGGTGGATGTATCCTATTGAACGGTATTTGAGTACATTGAAAAGATTTGTACGCAACAGAGCTCGTCCAGAGGCATCAATAGGCAATGGTTATTTGATGGATGAGTGTACTACCTTTTGTGCAGAATATCTTACGGATGTTGAAACAAAATTAGATAAGCCCTCTCGGATTCATGATGGTCCAGTTGGAGAAGGAACCACATTTGATATGGACAACATCGAGTGGATACAAGCACATCGATATATCTTGTTCAATACTCCATCAGTTGCACCATTAATGCAGTAAGTATCTTATCAATGTGCTTGTATAACTTTTACATGTTTTCTTTGCATAAGTTGATCTTTTAAACATCACGTTATCATTTGCAGGAAACACATTAATGAGATAAAAGAAGAGATGCATCGTGCGACTGAGTTGCAAATTCAGCAATCTCATTATGCGACATTTCATGATTGGTTCAAGGATTATGTATGTATAAATTGATTTTCATTATGAGTGAAGTATTAAACTAATTCTTTCTGCATATATCAGTATTGATTTTTATAAATTATGTAGGTTCGTAAGCTGAGGGAGTTAGGGGACCCCACGCTACCTGAAGTATTTATCCAACTGGCTGAGGGTCCATCTATAACGGCTCGTCGTTATAAAGCTATTGATGCTAATGGTTTTCGATTTCGCATTAAAGATGTTGACGACAAACGAGCAACACAAAACAGTGGCATCGGTTGTCCCTTTGTCGATTCTGGTTATTACTATGGTCAATTGATAGACATCATTGAAGTTGTATACACACACGGTTTGAAGTACATATTGTTAAAGTGTAATTGGGTTGATCCAGTGCGTGGATGTAAAGTCGATCAATATCAGTTTTCATTGGTGAATTTTAACTATATGTTATATAGAAATAATGAACGAGTTGAGAATGAACCTTTCATTTTGACATCACAAGCGGAACAAGTATTCTTCGTTACTTTGCCTTTGGATCCAAGTTGGCAAGTTGTTGTCAAAATGTCTCGGCGAGGAGTGTTTTTATTTGAAGAAGATGAACCCGAGACTGTTCCGTTTGTTTACCAACAACTTGATCAACATACCGTAGTTCAACGTGAAGAAGATATTTATTGGGTCAGAGCAGCTGTTGAAGGAGAAACAGTCGATTTGCATGCTTAATGAAAGGTATAATTGTTTTCCAGCTATTCAGTAGAATGTCCTAGGATATCATAAATTATCTAATCATTTTATAAATCCTTATAAGTTTTAATCCTCACTTTTGTAAGTTAATTCAGTCATAAATATTTAGGTTGATTAACTTTCTGATTTTTTAAAATTCATTCACAACTAATTATTCAATCCATTTTTTGTTTGATTAACAGTTGTACAAGTTTGATTTATTAAGAACAATCCAATTTATCTTTTAAACACTTTGGACTCATTACTGATATTTTGTATGACTGCAGACATGTCATGGGAAGAGGCAGAAAATCCACATCATCCATCTGAGGCATCTACGTCTCAGGGTCGAGGTATGTTTGAATGTCATTGTCTATATTTTTTATGTAATTGACATATATATATATATATATATATATATATAACATTTGTCAATTTATATATAAAATTGTTTTCAACAGGATCAGACTCGGCTACTTCTTCCTCTCGCAGGAGAGGCCCTGGTCGTGGCATATTATCATGGAATTCCGACACGACGATAGATGTTTCATTTGATGAGGTATTTCATCCCGTGGGACCGAATGCCCCAGCATTTATTCGTCAGCTGGGTCATATCATATGTGACCCACATCGATTTCCATTGACCACGCGTGATTGAGCTTCTATCCCTCAGGACACATTAGATCGTCTATGGAGGGAGGTTCAGGTAAGAAAATAATTTTACTTTATTTTCTATTTATAAATAATACTAATATGTTTGATTATTTTCATTATAGAAAAATTTGAAAGTATGCCCTGAAGAGTTTCGGCCCGTGTGTATGAGCAAATGCCATAAGCTGTGGAAAGATTATAAAGGCAAAGTGAAGAGGGACCACTGGGTACCAAATGTGGGTGCCCTTGACATTTTGGAAAAAGTCCCGAGAGGTGTCCTCCCGGCTCAGTGGCGTGACTTGGTTGCATATTGGTCTACTGAGGGTGTTGCGGTTTGTATATTAATTATTTTTCTGTATATATATTTTCAAGAATATGTGATTTGTTTGAAATTTGAATGAATTGAATGTAGGAGGTGTCAACACGCCATTCGGAGAATCAAGCGTTGCAGGGACCAGCTCACAGGCTCGGGACTCGTCACGTGTCTCAGATCCGACAAGAGGTATATATTATTCATTTTTTAATTTATTAATTAATATGGTTTTGTGTTTATATTCTTTTAATATACAGTTGTGAGGGCAAGGTGCAGCAATTGATAAAATGTCGGTGTGGATAAGGACTCGTGATCGCAATGATCCAGAGGTTGCAGCATTGATAGTAAGTGTCTGTACTTACCAATAATTACATAAATCTATATATTAACATATATATATTTATATATATTTAAATATTTCACAGGATCAATTTGATGCTGAGTTAGAACATATGCCAGAGGACCAGCGACAGCTTCCCATGCGACGGGATGAGATCTTTCATCGCATTATTGGTTGGGACGGGCATGGCTATAGTTTGACCTATGGAGCAGGGATTCCTCGTTCTGTAGTGTCACGCACTGCGGTTGTCGGTCCTGCTGTTGCTCATATGACACAGCAGATGTCAGATTTTGAGGCACGGCTGCGCGCTTCCGAGGAGACAAATGCGCAATTGACAGCTCAGGTTAGAGCACTGCGGGAATATGTGCGTCGAGCTGATGGTACAGGGGATCATACGACGCAGGTATATACTGTATTTATTTATTTAATTTAAATTATTTTTGTTATTAAAATATTTATAATGTTTATTTTTTGTAGGCACCTGGCCCACCAGAAGGAGGTAGCAGTGATGGCAACGCGTGACGCACCATATATTCACGAGATATGTTTTTTGTTTTTACTGGTAGGGTTGACATTGATGTACTATATTTATTCATTTAAGTAATGCATTATTACCATCCATGGTGGTCTTTTAAATATTTTATAAACATATTGAGTTTTTGATCAGATAATCTTGAATGATTCTACATTTGAAAAAGTCGAACTAATTCCAACAGATCAATAAATCTGATATTATAGATTATGTATTATCCAATATATTTTTTATAAATTTCTGTATGGTATTGATAAAAGAAATATGTATTAATTAGATGTTATCACTTTTATTTTTCACTTTTGTAATCAATGGGATGGCCTTTGCACCCCCGGAGAGCCCCCCGCACCCCCGGAGAGCCCCCCGCACCCCCGTACAGCCCCCCGCACCCCCGTACAGCCCCCCCGCACCCCCGTACAGCCCCCTGCACCACCGTACAGCCCCCCCGCACCCCAGTACAGCCCCCCCGCACCCCCGTACTGCCCCCCGCACCCCCGTACTGCCCCCCTCCACCCCCGTACAGGCCCCCGCCACCCCCGTACAGCCCCCCGCCACCCCCGTACAGCCCCCCCCCCCCCGCACCCCCGTACAGCCTCCCCGCACCCCCGTACAACCCCCCCGCACCCCCGTACAGCCCCCCGCACCCCCGTACTGCCCCCCGCCACCCCCGTACAGCCCCCCGCCACCCCCGTACAGCCCCCCGCACCCCCGTACAGCCCCCCGCACCGCCGTACAGCCCCCCCCCCCGCACCCCCATACAGCCCCCCGCACCCCCGTACAGCCCCCCCGCACCCCCGTACAACCCCCCGCACCCCCGTACTGCCCCCCGCCACCCCCGTACAGGCCCCCGCCACCCGCGTACAGCCCCCCGCACCCCCGTACAGCCCCCCGCACCCCCGTACAGCCCCCCGCACCCCCGTACAGCCCCCCCGCACCCCCGTACAACCCGCCGCACCCCCGTACTGCCCCCCACCACCCCCGTACAGCCCCCCGCCACCCCCGTACAGCCCCCCGCCACCCCCGTACAGCCCCCCGACACCCCCGTACAGCCCCCCGCCACCCCCGTACAGCCCCCCGCACCCCCGTACAGCCCCCCGCACCCCTGTACAGCCCCCCCACACCCCCGTACAACCCCCCGCACCCCCGTACTGCCCCCCGCCACCCCCGTACAGGCCCCCGCCACCCCCGTACTGCCCCCTGCACCCCCGTACAGCCCCCCCTCCCCCCCCCGCACCCCCGTACAGCCCCCCGCACCCCCGTACAGCCCCCCCGCACCCCCGTACTGCACCCGCCACCCCTGTACAGCCCCCCGCCACCCCCGTACAGCCCCCCGCCACCCCCGTACAGCCCCCCGACACCCCCGTACAGCCCCCCGCACCCCCGTACAGCCCCCCGCCACCCCCGTACAGCCCCCCGCACCCCCGTACAGCCCCCCCCCACACCCCCGTACAGCCCCCCGCACCCCCGTACAGCCCCCCCGCCCCCCCGTACAACCCCCCGCACCCCCGTACTGCCCCCCGCCACCCCCGTACAGCCCCCCGCCACCCCCGTACAGCCCCACGCCACCCCCGTACAGCCCCCCGACACCCCCGTACAGCCCCCCGACACCCCCGTACAACCCCCCGTACCCCCGTACAACCCCCTGCACCCCCGTATAGCCCCCTGCCACCCCCGTACAGCCCCCCGCACCCCCGTACAGCCTCCCGATTGTGTCGTTTTCAGCAGCGCGGCGCGCGCTGAAATGGCGCGTTGGGGGGTCAAAACCATCCGAACGACCTCCGAATGCCACGAAACCGTACGACAACATCCGGGGCGTGAATTGTGAAATGGTCGGCCAGACGGCACCTCATTCGGAGGTGCCGTGTGACCACGGCAGCCGGAAACGCGTTTCCGGCGCCTTTAAACACCAAAACGGCGTGCGACGGTCCAATTCGGAGCAAACGTGCTCCGAACCACCTGAAACCGCATGAGAACGATAGAAATATTATTCCTGAGATGTAGGAGGAGGCCGCACGTCCATCGGACGTGCGGTGCGCGCGGCACGTCCGATTGTCTCCGTTTCAGCAGCGTGGAGCGCGCTGAAATGGCACGTTGGGGGGTCAAAACCACCCGAACGACCTCCGAATGCCACGAAACCATACGACAACATCCGGAGCGTGAATTGTGAAATGGTCGGCTAGACGGCACCTCATTCAGAGGTGCCGTGTGACCGCGGCGGCCGGAAACGCGTTTCCGGCGCCATTAAACACCAAAACGGCGTGCGGCGGTCCCATTCGGAGCAAACGTGCTCCGAACGACCTGAAACCGCACGGGAACGATAGAAATATTATTCCTGAGATGCAGGAGGAGGCCGCACGTCCATCGGACGTGCGGTGCGTGCGGCACGTGCGATTGTGTCGTTTTCAGCAGCGCGGCGCGCGCTGAAATGGCGCGTTGGGGGGTCAAAACCACCCGAACGACCTCCGAATGCCACGAAACCATACGAAAACATCCGGGGCATGAATTGTGAAACGGTCGGCCAGACGGAACCTCATTCGGAGGTGCCGTGTGACCGCGGCGTCCGGAAACGCGTTTCCGGCGCCCTAAAACACCAAAACGGCGTACTGCGGTCCAATTCGGAGCAAACGTGCTCCGAACGACCTGAAACCGCACAATAACGATAGAAATATTATTCCTGAGATGCAGGAGGAGGCCACACATCTATCGGACGTGCGGTGCGCGCGACACGTTCGATTGTGTCGTTTTCAGCAGCGCGGCGCGCGCTGAAATGGCGCGTTGGGGGGTCAAAACCACCCGAACGACCTCCGAATGCCACGAAACCGTACGACAACATCCGGGGCGTGAATTGTGAAATGGTCGGCTAGACGGCACCTCATTCGGAGGTGCCGTGTGACCGCGGCGGCCGGAAACGCGTTTCCGGCGCCATTAAACACCAAAACGGCATGCGGCGGTCCCATTCGGAGCAAACGTGCTCCGAACGACCTGAAACCGCACGGGAATGATAGAAATATTATTCCTGAGATGCAGGAGGAGGCCGCACGTCCATCGGACGTGCGGTGCGCGCGGCACGTCCGATTGTGTCGTTTTCAGCAGCGCGGCGCGCGCTGAAATGGCGCGTTGGGGGGTCAAAACCACTCGAACGACCTCCGAATGCCACGAAACCGTACGACAACATCCGGGGCGTGAATTGTGAAATGGTCAGCTAGACGGCACCTCATTCGGAGGTGCCGTGTGACCGTGACGGCCGGAAACGCGTTTCCGGCGCCATTAAACACCAAAACGGCGTGCGGCGGTCCAATTCGGAGCAAACGTGCTCTGAACAACCTGAAACCGCATGGGAACGATAGAAATATTATTCCTGAGATGCAGGAGGAGGCCGCACGTCCATCGGACGTGCGGTGCGCGCGGCACGTCCGATTGTGTCCGTTTCAGCAGCGCGGCGCGCGCTGAAATGGCGCGTTGGGGGGTCAAAACCACCCGAACGACCTCCGAATGCCACGAAACCGTACGACAACATCCGGGGCGTGAATTGTGAAATGGTCGGCTAGACGGCACCTCATTCGGAGGTGCCGTGTGACCGTGACGGCCAGAAACGCGTTTCCGGCGCCATTAAACACCAAAACGGCGTGCGGCAGTCCCATTTGGAGCAAACGTGCTCCGAACGACCTAAAACCGCACGGGAACGATAGAAATATTATTCCTGAGATGCAGGAGGAGGCTGCACATCCATCGGACGTGCGGTGCGTACGGCACGTTCGATTGTGTCGTTTTCAGCAGCGCGACGCGCGCTGAAATGGCGCGTTGGGGGGTCAAAACCACCCGAACGACCTCCGAATGCCACGAAACCGTATGAAAACATCCGGGGCGTGAATTGTGAAATGGTCGGCTAGACGGCACCTCATTCGGAGGTTCTATGTGACCGCGGCGGCCGGAAACGCGTTTCCGGCGCCCTAAAACACCAATACGGCGTGCGACGGTCCAATTCGGAGCAAACGTGCTCCAAACGACCTGAAACCGCATGGGAACGATAGAAATATTATTCCTGAGATGCAGGAGGAGGCCGCACGTCCATCGGACGTGCGGTGCGCGCGGCACGTCCGATTGTGTCGTTTTCAGCAGCGCGGCGCGCGCTGAAATGGCGCGTTGGGGGGTCAAAACCACCCGAACGACCTCCGAATGCCACGAAACCGTACGACAACATCCGGGGCGTGAATTGTGAAATGGTCGGCTAGACGGCACCTCATTCGGAGGTTCCGTGTGACCGCGGCGGCCGGAAACGCGTTTCCAGCGCCATTAAACATCAAAACGGCGTGCGACGGTCCAATTCGGAGCAAACGTGCTCCGAACCACCTGAAACCGCACGGGAACGATAGAAATATTATTCTTGAGATGCAGGAGGAGGCCGCACGTCCATCGGACGTGCGGTGCGCGCGACACGTCCGATTGTGTCGTTTTCAGCAGCGCGGCGCGCGCTGAAATGGCGCGTTGGAGGGTCAAAACCACCCGAACGACCTCCGAATGCCACGAAACCGTACGACAACATCCGGGGCATGAATTGTGAAATGGTCGGCCAGACGGCACCTCATTCGGAGGTGCCGTGTGACCGCGGCGGCCGGAAACGCGTTTCCGGCGCCATAAAACACCAAAACGGCGTGCGGCGGTCCCATTCGGAGCAAACGTGCTCCGAACGACCTGAAAACGCACGGGAACGATAGAAATATTATTCCTGAGATGCAGGAGGAGGCCGTACATCCATCGGACGTGCGGTGCGCGTGGCACGTTCGATTGTGTCCTTTTCAGCAGCGCGGCGCGCGCTGAAATGGCGCGTTGGGGGGTCAAAACCACCCGAACGACCTCCGAATGCCACGAAACCGTACGACAACATCCGGGGCGTGAATTGTGAAATGGTCGGCTAGACGGCACCTCATTCGGAGGTGCCGTGTGACCGCGGCGGCCGGAAACGCGTTTCCGGCGCCCTAAAACACCAAAACGGCGTGCGACGGTCCCATTCGGAGAAAACGTGCTCCGAATGACCTGAAACCGCACGGGAACGATAGAAATATTATTCCTGAGATGCAGGAGGAGGCCGCACGTCCATCGGACGTGCGGTGCGCGCGGCACGTTTGATTGTGTCCTTTTCAGCAGCGCGACGCGCGCTGAAATGGCGCGTTGGGGGGTCAAAACCACCCGAACGACCTCCGAATGCCACGAAACCGTACGACAACATCCGGGGCGTGAATTGTGAAATGGTCGGCCAGACGGCACCTTATTCGGAGGTGTCGTGTGACCGCGGCGGCCGGAAACGCGTTTCCGGCGCCATTAAACACCAAAACGGCGTGCGACGGTCCAATTCGGAGCAAACGTGCTCCGAACGACCTGAAACCGCACGGGAACGATAGAAATATTATTCCTGAGATGCAGGAGGAGGCCGCACGTCCATCGGACGTGCGGTGCGCGCGACACGTCCGATTGTGTCGTTTTCAGCAGCGCGTCGCGCGCTGAAATGGCGCGTTGGGGGGTCAAAACCATCCGAACGACCTCTGAATACCACGAAACCGTACGAAAACATCCGAGGCGTGAATTGTGAAATGGTCGGCCAGACGGTAACTCATTCGGAGGTGCCGTGTGACCGCGGCGGCCGGAAACGCGTTTCCGGCGCCATTAAACACCAAAACGGCGTGCGACGGTCCAATTCGGAGCAAACGTGCTCCGAACCACCTGAAACCGCACGGGAACGATAGATATATTATTCCTGAGATGCAGGAGGAGGCCGCACGTCCATCGGACGTGCGGTGCGCGCGGCACGTCCGATTGTGTCGTTTTCAGCAGCGCGGCGCGCGCTGAAATAGCGCGTTGGGGGGTCAAAACCACCCGAACGACTTCCGAATGCCACGAAACCGTACGAAAACATCCGGGGCATGAATTGTGAAATGGTCGGCCAGACGACACCTCATTCGGAGGTGCCGTGTGACCGCGGCGGCCGTAAATGCGTTTTCGGCGCCATAAAACACCAAAACGGCGTGCGGCGGTCCCATTCGGAGCAAACGTGCTCCGAACGACCTGAAATGAGATTATTTCTTGAATCGAAGTTTTTAAATTATTATAGCACAATGATTTGATATTATATATATATTAAATATATATTAAAACATTTAAAATATATTATATATATATATATATATTTAAAATATTGTATTTAATAGTATATATATGAATATTTTTACATATATATATATATATATTTATATTCAATTCAATAAAAAATTTTAAAATTTTTTTTTTTTAGAATATCGACCGCCATAGGCGGTCGCTATAGGGTGCCCGGTAGAGGGCCTTCAGCGACCGCCAAGCGGTCGCTGAAGGCCGATCTGTCGGCCTTCTATAGCGAGCGCCATTGGCGGTCGCTAAAGGCCTCTAGCGACGAGGCAACAGCGACCGCCAATGGCGGTCGCTGCGTGGCCGCTAAAGACCTTTAGTGACCGCCAATGGCGGTCGCTAATGGCCTTATTTATAGTAGTGAAAGGCTCTATAATCCAATACACACATCATATGATTGATACAATTGAGAAAGAGGGTTGACGGAGAAGAATAAATACCACATACCTCAAGAAAGAATGCCCGCCGCACCACGACCAACAAAGGAATGAACTTCAGAACGAGATTTCACAATAGATCTTAGAAGAAGAAAAGAATAAATACCAATTTAGATCAATTTATCTAATTATTCAACCCAAGAGTTCCATCATGATATATGGTAATGAAGAAGAAGAAAGATTGCTTACCCATAGGGACGTACCGCAACCGCAATGAAGATCGAATGCTAAACAGATCGATCTAGAAGGAATGGAGTCTCCCAAAACTTCCTAGTAATTTATTTGGGTCAAGAGAAAGATATTTTGAAGAAAGAACCAAAAAAAATATAGCCACACGCCTATTTTAAAAACTATACATGGGCCGTTACACGACGTGTAACCCAGTTACATAATATGTAACCGCCAAAGTACCACATATGCCAGAAAACCCATAACCTTGGATAAAAAACCTAACCTTTTATTAACTCATGATGTGTTAAGGATCTTCACATCATGTAACCTCTCACAGCGTGAATCCTTTCACAACTTTCACCCAACAATACTTACACGTCATGTAACCTAGTTACACGATGTGAAATCCTCCTATAGCCTACAAAAAGACAGTTAAATCTAATAGTCCAACAAATTTGTGACCTCAAAATTATAGGTAGCCTCCCAATTTTTTCTCAACCCTATAAAGACAAAGAGAAAAGGAAAACCACAATGAGTTTAAAGACGCACCTGATAGATTGGTAAGGAGATGTTGCAGTTTATCAATGAATAAAATTGCGGGGATGAAATTTCTTTTTGGGGAAGAATATGAAGACCCATGTATTTTAGCCAATGAATAAATTTTATATTTAATTAATATTAATATTAATTCTATGGATTCATATAAATTATAATTCTATAAATAATTTTATATAATTAAAAGAGAAATAATTTTATTCTAGCTAAATTGTTTTTCATATATTATATGGTTTTATTTAAAAGTTAAATTTATAAAATTTAGAATTTTAATTTGGTAAAATAAACCTCATTTTTGGATTCTTCATATCAAAATTAATTTAGGGTGATTTTTTGTGATTTTTTTAAAAAGTTTATTTTTTTAGTGAATAGTAAAAATAAAGATTTTGAAAATACCATCAATTTTATGAAATTATCCTAATAAAATAATTAATTAAATTAAAACAAATCATTTAAAAATATTATGATTAATTTAGAAACCTATTTTTGGAATTTTGAAAACTAAGTAATGTTTATTTTATTAAAATAATTATCTTGAAAATTTTATTTAATTATGTATTTACTAAGTTAAATTTGGTTTTAGATTGGTTTTCAGGTTAAATAACTTTCAATTTTTTAATAAACCAATAATTTTTTTGGGGATCAATTCTATACATGATTTTGCTATAAATTCATTTTTATGCTTAAATGTCATTTTTCTAAAAAATATTTTCATTTCATTTTTTATAATTATATTAAAAGTATTTTTTACCACATCTAGAAATTAAATTTTATAAAATGGATTCTATATTTGGAATTAGAAGTTTGATTTTTTTAATAAGTTCAATTTCACCACTAGAAATTAAATTTTATAAAATGGTTTCTATATTTAGAATTAGAAGTTTAATTTTTTTAATAAGTTCAATTTCATTTATAGGTATAAAATTTAGTTACCAGAGTAAAAATTTAGCCACCACGGTAAGGGCTAAAATGGTTAAATATGGGGGTTAAACTAAGGGATAAGTCATAAAATATATATAAAAATTGTATAAATTTGATTATATGGATATATTTAGACCCTAATTTATCCCATATTTGAAAATTTTCCACTTGGTTCCATTTTAACATAATAAATAAATTTATAATATTTCAATGTTAAGGTTAATTACAAGGGTTCCACTCCTTTCACTTATAAAAGGGAGCCCACTATCCTCACTTATACACACAATTTTAGAACCTTATAATGAAAAATACCTACCAAAATATCTCTTAAATACCCTTAGACACATCATAGAGCTTTTGGTCTTTCCAAAAGTCTAATCCAAGAATCCTTAAGATGTTTTTCAAAGAAGATAAACCAAGGAAGAATTATTTGTTATAACCAAGATCTTTAAAGTTTATTTCTTCTTAAAACTTATAAAAATATTCTATAATAATATTAACATAATTAAATTAGTATCATTACTATATTTAAAAGTTATTATATTGATGTAACAACCATTCTATACTTTCATATAAAAATGAAAATGTTGTCTGTGTGTACATGCAGACTACCGCCTCCATGGATGAAATATTTCATTTTTCATCACTACCTCACATGGATTGTTATAATGATGGATTAAATTAATAATTATTACATTTATAAAATAATAATTATTATTTATAGATAAAATTTTATCTAATTTCTTTCCCCCCATCTATTGGAAAATGGAAACACCACTCTTATGTACTACTGCCTCCATGAATGACGCGTTTCATTTTTCATCACGGACTTAAATAGATGGTACTAAAAGTGTATTTAATGAATAAATATTATTTTTATGAAATAATTGACATTTTTGAAAGATTATAGAACTATATTATGATCACTTTTGACCCTATTCAACACATCAAAGCTGTTTTTGACCGAATGACCTCAAAATGACCTATATGAATTATAATAATTTAGCAACTAAATAAAACATGATAATAAATGAAATAAAAGGAATGATAATAAGTTAATGAACATGTTTTTTTTGAATCAAGTAAATAGTTAATATAATTTTATTACTAATGGGGGTAGAGATCATATGTGGTGATACAAGACTCAAGTTTTATGATGAAAGTGCAAGTA
Organism: Viscum album; assembly: GCA_963277665.1. Taxonomy (NCBI): domain Eukaryota; kingdom Viridiplantae; phylum Streptophyta; class Magnoliopsida; order Santalales; family Viscaceae; genus Viscum; species Viscum album. The sequence goes on along the minus strand of OY728165.1, from coordinate 161,560,106 downwards.
CGTATGTGTTTTATTCATGTTATGATTATTAGAAATTATATATGATGATGTTTGGGTCTGTTATATCCCTAAAATTCATTAGGTAATGTGGAAATATTTAACTGATTATAAGTTACTCCTATTAAGTATATGGAGTTAACTGGATATAAGTTACTCCTACGAAGATGTAATGATGACAGAGCTAGCTGAACATAAGATAATATTATAAAGAATTTAGAATTAAATAAGTTAGTTATTACATTGTAAGGGTGTTTGAAATAATCTTAACATAATTAAATTAGTATCATTTCAAGGGTAAGTGATTATTTTAGATCAAAGTTTATTAAATGATAAGGGAATATTTCATATGGGTTTTCTAGTTTTTCAAAGGAATAATAGATTTACTTTCATTTTTATATCCCTTACTGATCTTTGTTTTTACCATTCGATGTTTTCAAAATTTTTTACAAGTGATTAAGGATGAGTAGGTACATTTAAAAATTTTAAGTTATAATTATGGAGGTTTATTTTAAAAGAATAAAGTGTGCCATAAATGAAATAGGAGTGTTACTTTAAGACCATGGTTTTGTGAAAAAAATACACACTATGTGGAAGTGTTAACTTTTTTATGAAACTATTTTCTTAATTTTTTAAAACTATAAACCTAAAATATAATGGGAATGTAATAAATTACAATCCTCATTATTAATATCATAATTATGGGTTGGTTATGTTTGGATTGTTATACTATGTGAATCATCTAACAACTCCTTCCATAGTTCTAGAATTTATTAGACACATATTTATGTTACAGATCTTACAAATCTATATTTTACAAAATTAAACTCCAAAATATTTCACATATTATTTTGTAACTCTATGTAACCCTTATATACCTCTTTGATATTCATATGGATATATGTTTAAACAATAATTTCAGAAAAGTATGAATTCATCCATTTTCTTATAATTTCCATGTCCACCCTTTGCATATCCAGGATTATTGGGTCTTTTTTAAAAATTATCATGGATAAAGTAATATGATATTATCTTATAAAAGGATTAGCCACCTTGTTAACCTTCATATAATGATAATATATTAAGAAATCATAATATTTGATTAAATCTAACCATATCCTTAGGTATATGTTCAAATACTTCTTTGTAAATATATAACTTAATATTTTTTTATTAGTATATATATCACACCTATCTATATAAAGATAATTCATCCAAATAATTAATAAATATATTATCACCACTAACTATAGATCACTCGTTGGGTAATTTTTCTCATGGATATTTAATTGATGTGAGAGACAATTTACCACCTTGTAATTTTGTATAAGAACACAACCCAAAACCTTATCAAATCATCACCATATATCATAAACCATTATACACTAAAAGTTAGTGTGAGTACAGTTTCAGTAACTGACCACTTATTAATATTCTTTAAGATATATTCACATTATTCTATCTATATAAACTCTACCCCCTTTCAAGTTAACTTGGTTTTTTGAATTAATAATTTTGATAAACTTCTCAAAAATAATCGATAGCTTCCAACTAATCTAAAAACTATAAATCACCATTAAATTAGTTGGTCTATTTCATTATTAAATCACATTTGTCTTATAAGGATTCATAGATATACCCTCAATTATTATTAAATGACCCAAGAATGATACTTTATACAGCCAAAATTCACACTTGATGAATTTTTTAGTTATTTTATCCTTTCTAAAGTTCTTCAACAAAAATCCAAAAATTCTCTTTATTTTATTCCTTATTAATTGAATATATAAAAATATCATTAATAAATACTAGAATAAATTTATTCATGTAATATAAAATGATTTAATTAATCATATGCATGAAGATAGTTGATGCATTTAAAAGTTCAAAAAGGATTCACTATGAATTCATAGTATCTATATATTGTATGAAAAGATATATTAGGAATATCCTCCCTTTTAATACTTGGTTGATGATATATAAATTGAATATATACCTTTTAGAATCCTTAAGGCCCAAAAAGTTGATCAAACAGGTTATCAATATGAGATTAAAGATACTTATTCTTGACCACGATCTTGTTAAGCCCATGATAATTATTAAAAATATTATTAATCCATCATTATTTTAAAAAATAGGATAATTTCACCCCATGGTGAAGCACTTATGTGTATAAAACCCTTTTTCAAATTATCTTGTGGGTTATTCTTAAATCCTACCAATTTAATATGGATAATTCTATAAAGACTCTTTGATATGGTCATAATTCTAGGTATGAGTTTAGTTTAAAACTCAACATCATAATCTAGTGGAACCTTCAGTTTGACCTATGACACTTTCTGTTAAAACTAGGTTACTTTATGTTTTATCCTATTGTTCTTCATAACCTAATCCCAAAATAAACTTAACATATTTATGATAACAACTAATAATATTCAACTAAACATACATATATTTTACATCATTTTACTTGATTATACACCAAAACACTCAATTAAAACACTCCTAAAACCCAAATCTTTAGTATATTTAGAGATTAACTATATATCTATATTATTACATAATGAAACATAAATTTATTCTAAATATATTTTACACTTGATTCCATTTTAGACAAATAATATTTAATATTATCTTTAATTATTTTTGGAAATAGGAAACATATGAAAAGTAGGAACCTTTCACGAACTAGCTCGGGTACCCTGCTAACCCGATAACCGAGCTGGCTTTGACATGACCCAAAGGGTGTTCCTAATCCTCATGGGATGAAGACTAGCACCTGGAATCGTACAACATACAAGTGGGAATTAATTTTTCCACAATAAGGAGGAAAATAATGATAAAATAAAGTATACATATCAATAAGAAAACTTCACAGGGAGTAAAGTACCAGAAAACAACTAGGAATAAAAGCCAAAGTACTGAAACTCAAGTACATAAAATAGGAAAACAACCCCTAAAGTTCTGAGGAACAAAACTCACCAAGCCCAACACTCAATAGTTGGATCCAACTTCAAGAGATCCTTTCCCCTTTCTCGGACCTAGAAGAAGAAACTCTACAAACACTTGAAGTCAAAAGTAGGCTGTGAGCTAAAAAGCTCAATAGGGTCTCACTATAGATTCCATAATAGATGCCAAAAATTGATTAAAAAAAGGAATGATTTCAATTTTAAAAGATAATTAGGTTTGGAATTTTAAATCATAATTGAACAAATCATGTTGTGTAGTTAAAATTATGGAAAAAATAATTTAAGCAAAGACTTTATAAATGATGGAATATTTCAAAAACAATGGATTAAATAAAACAGTTACATAAAATAGTTTATGTAAATTTAGAAGGCATGTAAAGTAGTTTCATAACATTGGAATATATTTATATCTCAAATATAAATCACAAGCGAGCAACATGGTCATATTCCAAATAGGTACAATAGTATTAACCATCTATAGGATTTTTCACTCTTTAAGTAAACTCAACAATATGTGTACACACATCTCAATGACATTGGCCAAAGGAGACTCATCACCAACCCGTCGGGGATGTGACCCATTGCATGTATGTTTTAGAATGTTGCAATAGTGTAGAGTATATCCAAATAGCTCACCAACTACCTAAGGCTTTCATGTGATCTTACATAATGGGAAATTTATTTCAAGAATGATTAAAATAAAATTAAGTCCCATTTCCCAAGTTAAATTCCAATTTTCCATTTAAAAACCAAAAACAGGTTTTTAATAAAAAACATGCCTATTTCTCAAGATTAAACAACTAGGTCTCTATCAAAACATTTTAAATCCATTTTAACAAGTTTGAAATCCATTCAAAACTAATTCCATCATTTCACAATTCAATTCCACAATTAAATTCAACAATTTAAATTGAAATCATTTCTATCAAATTAATAATTTAAATTCAATAATTTAAATTAACCGATTTCTATAAAACACACTCCAATTCAAAGGAATTATAGGTTTTCCAAATTCTCATGCCAAAACCATTTCAAATATTCCAAATAATTGGAATTGGATTTTATTACATCAAATGAAAGCAATTTGAGCAATTGAATTTAAATCAACCATTGAAATAAATCAAGCAATACAAGGATAATAAATTTAGATAATCAGGTGGGAACCACCTACCTCAAGGTCATTAATGTTAGCGACAAGGATAAACCACCCTATGTAGTTCAATAAACCTCCTCACAACCTTAATATCATAATTGGCAACACACCAATGGTTGACGTTTGTCAAGGGTTCGTATAACTAAAACATATATTTTATTTCACAAGGAATTAAAATATCACATGTGATATTAGTTTCTCTCTCCGGGATAATATCTGGATTATCATTTTATGTCAATTAATTCTTTGAAATTATCCTTCAATAGTTCATGTAATTACATATTGATAATTTTATACTTAATAAAATTATCCTAACATACAATGTAATTATAAAAAAAATATAAATAAATAAATAAATAAATAAATAAATAAATTGATAATCAAAATAAATAACATTATATAATTTTAATAAATTATACCAAGTGTGTTTATCGATATATATATATATAATTCATTGTCTTTTGATAATCCAAATAATTATTGTTTGATAATTTTAAACAATTACCCATTCAATAAAACTGTTTAAGAATTATCCCCGATAATTTCATTAAAATTATTTTCTGATAAGTTATTGAATTATTATTTGATAATTCTTAATAATTATATTTTGATAAATTTATTTAAAAAGAACTATTTAAAAAGTGGGAAAGAAGACTGAATAATACACTACCACCTTCAAATCAAAAAAATGATTTAGGTTCTTCTCATCGAGAAGAGTCCAATGAAACAAATGGTGTGTTATTCCGACTAATTACATAGAAGTTATTGAATTTAAAAGATTGGAAGAATAATAAAAATAAACAAATAACTAATTAATTTAAAACAAACCTCATTTTGTGCGTACATGGGACTCAAGGAACGGTCGGCGCACGCACCAAAGAGAAAATGAAAGATGGGTAGCCAGCCAAAAAAGATTGTTGAACCTTCACCGATAACGTTTAAAGGAGATTTAAGGTCATTCAGACTCTACCAAAGATTAAGGAATTAGGAAAAAATAAGAACCCTAAAAAGATGCAGCACACCTAAATCATTTTAAAACACCCGTTATGATCAATATTTCAACTGACAATTGATGACAGAGACATTAGTTTTGACTCATTAAATCATTACCAATTGAAAGAGATCAAAATGATTGAAATCTGAAGGTTTTGGATCAACTCATGCATCAAAAATGGTGTTTGGTATTAAATGGGAGAAGATAAACAATGCATGATTTTTTTTATAATTAATATTTTAATTATTTAACATAAAAATTAAATGACACCAAATGTCAATTGCAAATTAAATTTATACCGCATCTAGGGTAAAAACCTCATTCCAGCCCCAATGGTGGTCTCAGATTTCTCAATGGACGCACCATTTTATTGATATTAATGATTTATTATTCAAAAATTGGAATAAATAATTAATTAAAAATAAAATGGTTTTTATTGCGAGTGAGCCGTTCAAATGTCTGAAGCTTATGAATGTTATACCTTTTATAGGGTAAAGACCTCATTCCAGACCCATTGGTGTTCTCATATTTCTCAAAGGATGCACTATTTGAGAGATATTAATGATTTATTAATTAAAAATCATAATAATTAATTAATTAAAATAAAGATGGTATTTTTTTGTGAGTGGGGTGTTCAAACATCCAACGCCTACAAATGTAATACCCCGTTTAGGGTAAACACCGTATTCCAGACCTATCAATGGTCTCATATTTTCTATAAAAAACACTGTTTGGGATATATTTAATTATTTTTAATAAAATAATATATTAAATATTATTTAATAACTTTATCTCACGATCGAGGCATCCAAATGTCCAACACCTTCTAATTTTATACCCCTTATAGGGTAAACACCATATTTTGTAAATAATAGTGGTCTTAGATTTCTCAAATGATGCACTATTTTGGAGTTATTCAAATATTTTGAATAAAAAGTGTGTACTTAATATATTATATTTAATATTTTTATTCTGTTTTCATCGAGCCTTTGTAGGACTCAAAACATCACAATAACTTAGTGTCGAACTCTAAAAATATTTAATTGAACATTATAAGATGTTAACTAGCATTTAAGTCACTTAGCACATTTATCAAAATTTTGATGATAAATCATTTTTTCACTTAAGATATTAATAATTTAACACAAGAGGGTTTAGTAATACCTAAAAACAGTAACAGGATGTTAAAACCTCCCCACCATAGGAACTTTCTATCCCCAAAAATCCTATGAAGAAGCATCTGTTTCAAAAAGATAAGGTCGCTGCTCTCTCTTTATACCAAGGGTTATAATAATATCTATTGCACAAGATAGTTTCTCCATAGGAAGATAAAACAAATTAATGATACATGTTGAAATAAATGAATGATATGCACCGACAGCAAATAGAGTAGTTATTGAAGATGAAGTTTTAGTAATGGTACCTCTCACAATCACTGGATCCGTATTAGCTTTCTCAAGAGAATCTTCCACTGTGAGAAGAAGCTTCATTCTAGATTCCTGTGGTTGAAACCCATTTTGTACGTGAATAATTTAATTGCCCTGTAGTTTTAGAAGGAGGTGATGATTCTGTTCCACTACGCGGAGTGGAAAAGTTGTTGTAGAAATTCTTCAAGTTCCCTAAAAATTCACAAGAGCTACAGTTCTTGGGCGCCTTAGTGCAAACCCTATTCGAATGTCCTAGTTTACCACAATGATAGAAAATCAAATAACTTCCACATGGAATTTTAGGAGGTCTGGAATGACTCAGTTATCGATAACTATTGCAAGAATCATCATGATTCCATTTTCCTTTGAAGGAACCAATGCCGTCACAGGAAGAAAAACAAACTCCTGATAACCCTAACTTGCCAGCCAAGTCCATCTCAACCATCATCACCCTATCCAACACATCAGTATAAGTGGTCAGCTTCAACAAGAAAACCTGATAACGAATATATGATCAAATTACCAACTTTAATTGTTGAGCCTTCATATTCTTATTAGATACAATCTTTGGAGAAAACTGCACCAACTCAGCAAAGCGATTTGAGTACTCAGTCACAGTTCTGTTGGCCTGCTCAAGCTTGAAAAACTCCACAGCCTTAGCCAACACCATTGATTCTGGATAGAACTAGTTAGTAAAAATAACCATGAATTCTTTCCACTCTAAACCCTCATGTTTCCCAGCCGTCACCATCGTGTCCCACCATATCCTGCTCGATCCCTCTAGTATAAAGGTGACACACTTCACCTTGATCGCATCAGGTGTCTCCAAGAACCCAAAAATACATAAAATATTTCCCAACCATTCCACAAAATGTTGAGGGTTAGTAGATCCTTTGAAAACTAGTGGCTTATAGTGTAGGAACTCTTGAGAATGATTTCAGATAACATTCCTCTGAGGATCCACAGCTAGAGCCTGAACTGGAACTGGAGGTGGTGCCTGTCCCAGAGCTTGGACAATGTGAACAATCACCTCAACTAGACTCTGATCCACAATAGGACTCACTTGATGAGATTCAGTGGAAACCACTTTCTGGATTCAATTCGTACGTCTTCTCGGAGGCATGATGCTAAAAAAAATCAGCAAATAAAAAGGAAACATTAGATTAACACTCAAACTGAGTAACAAGGAAAACTATTCTTAACAGAATGGATAAACAAGATTTAGATTCCAATATATCCAAATCAAAACAGGGAAAAGACTATAACTAATCCACAAGAGGTCTTTCCCTAACCAACCCTGATGACTTAAGGATCATTCTAGTGAGATATGGACATACAGTCAATCACAACTACCTCCTAAGTCCCAAAAATATTTCACAATTTCCAAATAACTTTAAGAAAAAGGCTTGAAACTCCCTCTGATACCATTTTTTCACGAACCATCCTGGGTACCCTGGTAACCTAATAACCGATATGGCCCTGACATGACCCAAATGACATTCTCTATCCCCACAGGATGGTGACTAGCACCTGGCATCGTACAACATACAAGTGAGGATGATTTTTTCCATAAGAATACAGAAGAAAAAGACAAAATACAATATGCATATCAATAAGAAAACTCCACAGAGAGTAAATTACCAGAAAAAAACCAAGCATAAAATCCAAAGTACTGAAACCCAAGTACTTAAAACAGAAAAACAACCCCCAAAGTTATGAGGAACACAACTCACCAAGCCCAACAATCAACAGCTGGATCCACCTCCAAGTGATCCTTTCCCCTTGCTCACACCTGAAAGGAGAAAGTCTACAAACACCTGAATACAAAAGTAGGGTGTGAGATAAAAATTCCAGTAGGGTCTCACCATAGATTCCATAATAAATTCCAATAATTGATTAACCAAAGGAATGATTTCAATTTTTAAAGATAAACAATTTTTATATTTTAAAGCATAATTTAAAAAATCATGCTATGTAGTTCAAATGATGGAAAAATACTTTAAGAAAAGACTTTACAAATGATGGAATATTTCTAAAAAAATTGATTAAATAAAACAGTTACATAAAATAGTTTATGTAAATTTAGTAGGCATGTAAAGAAGTTTCATAACATTTGCATACATTTATATCTCAAATATAAACCACAAGTGAGCAACATGGTCATCTTCCAAATAGGTACAATATTATTAACCAGTTATAGGATTCTACACTCTCTAAGTGAACTTATCAATATGTATACACACATCCTGATGACACTGGACAAATGAGACTCGTCACCAACCCATCAGAGATGTGACCCGCTGCATGTATGTTTTAGAATGTTGTAATAGTGTAGAGTGTATCCAAATGAATCACCAACTACCTATGGATTGCATGTGCTCTTACATAATGGGCAACTTATTTCAAGAATGGTTAAAATACAATTAAGTCCAATTTCCCAGATTAAATGCCAATTTCCATTTAAAAACCAAAAATGATATTTTAATAAAAAACATACCTCTTTCTCAAGATAAAACCATTAGGTCTCTATCAAAACATTTTAAAGCCATTTCAATAAGTTTTAAATCAATTCAAAACCAATTCCATCATTTTACAATTCAATTATATAATTAAATTAAACAATTTAAGTTGAAATCATTTCCATTAAATTCAAAATTTAAATTCAACAATTTAAATTAACCAATTTCCATAAAACACACTCTAATTCAAAGGAATTAGAGGTTTTCAAAATTCTCAAGCTAAAACCATTTAAAATCTTCCAATTCATTGTAAGTGGATTTTATTACATCAAATGAAAGAAATTTGAGCAATTAAATTTAAATAAACCATTGAAATAAATCAAGAAATACAAGGATAATCAATTTAGTTAATTAGGATGGAACCACCTACCTCAAGGTCGTCAATGTTAGCGGTAAGGATAAACCACCATGTGTGGTTTAATGGAACTCCTCATGACCTTAATATCATAAGATTTGACACACAAATGGTCGACATTCGTCAAGGGTTCCTAGAACTAAAACATCTATTTTATTTCACAAGGAATTAAAATATCACATGTGATATCATTTTCTCTCTCCTAGATAATATATAGATAATCATTTTATGTCAATTCATGCATTTGAAATAATCCTTTAATAGTTCATGTAATTACACGTTGATAATTTTATATTTAATAAAATTATCCTAACATCCAAAGTAATTATCAAATATATATATATATATATATATTATAATCAAAATAAATAACATTAGATAATTTTAATAAATTATCCCAAGTGTGTTTATCAGTATATATATATATATATATATTTATAATTCATTATCTTTTGGTAATCCAAATAATTATCGTTTGATAATTTTAAACAATTATACATTCAATAAAATTGTTTAAGAATTATCCCTCACAATTTCATTAAAATTATTATATGATAAGTTGTTGAAACTATCATTTGATAGTTCTTAATAATTATCTTTTGATAAATTTATTTAAAAATAACCATTTAAAAAGTGGAAAAGAAGATTGAATAATACACTACTGCCTTCAAATAAAAAATATTCTTTAGGTTCTTCTCATAGAGACAAGTCTAACGAAATAGTGTGTAATTCTGACCAATAATATTGAAGTTAGTGAATTTATAAGATTAGAAGAATAATAAAAATAAATAAATAAAAAATTAATTTAAAAAAAACCTCATTCTATGTGCATAGGGGACTCAAGGAAGGGTCTACACATGCACCAAAGAGGAAATGGAAGATGGGTCACCAACCACAAAAGATTGTGAAACCTTTAGCAATCAAGTTTAGAGGAGATTCAAGGTTATTTAGACTCTACCAAAGATCAAGGCATTGGGAAAAAATAAGAACCCTAAAGAAATTTAATACACCTAAATCATTTTAAAACACCCATTATGATCAATATTTCAACTAAAAATTGATGACAATGTCATTAGTTTTGACTCATTAAAGCGTTACCAATTGAAACAGATCAAAATGGTTGAAATTTGAAGGTTTTGGATCAATTCATGTGTCAAAAATGGTGTTTGGAATTAAATGGGAGAAGATGAACAGTGCATGACGTTTTTTATAATTAATATTTTAATTATTTAACATAAAAATTAAATGTCACCAAACACTTATTGCACATTAAATTTATACCCCATCTAGGGTAAACACCTCATTCCAGACTCAATGGTGGTCTCATATTTCTCAAAGTAGGCACCTTTTGAGAGATATTAATGACTTATTATTCAAAAATTGGACTAAATAATTAATTAAAAATAAAAAAGTTTTTACTGCAAGCGAGCCGTCCAAACGTCTAACACTTATGAATGTTATACCTTTTCAAGGGTAAACTCCTTATTCCAGACCCATCTGTGGTCTCAGATTTATCAAATAATGCATTGTTTGAGAGATATTAATGACTTATTAATTAAAAATTAGAATAATTAATTAGTTAAAATAAAAATGGTTATTTTTTTCGAATGAGGCTTTTAAACATCCAATGCCTAAAAATGTTATACGTTTTCCAGGTTAAACACCGTATTCCGGACCTATCGATGGTCTCATATTTCCCATACGAAGCACCATTTGGAAGATATTTAATTATTTTTAATAAAATAATATATTAAATATTATTTAATAACTTTATCTTCTGAGCGAGTCATCCAAATGTCCAGAACCTTCAAATGTTATACCCTTAATAGGGTAAAAACCTTATTTTTTACATAACAATGGTATTAGATTTCTCAAACGATGCACTATTTTAGAGTTATTGAAATATTTTGAATAAAATGTGCCTACTTAAGATATTATATTTAATATTTTTATTTAGTTTTCATTAAGACTTTTCAGGCCTTGAAACATCACAATAACTTAGTGTCGAACTCCAAAAATATTTAACTTAAAATTCTAAGATGTTAACTAGCATTTAAGGCCCTTAAAACATTTAATGAAATTTTGCTGATAAATCATTTTTTTCACTTAAGATATTAATAATTTAACACAAGAGGGTTTAGGAATACCCGAAAATAGTAACTATATGTTATAGAACCCAAATGCTCAATAAGGGGTAAAAAATTGAGATATCAATCAGAGTAACATAATGATCATAATTAAGGTGTAAATCTAAAATGGACATATTGGTATGAAAATGTAATCATCTCACCTAAAAATAATATAAGGAAATCACACTATTTTAAAAAAAACCATGGATACTTAAATATGAATGATAACATAAGAATTTTCCATGATATAATAATGTGTCAAAAACATAATCATAGGATATAATAAGCACATTTAAAGTATAAACATCAATAAAATTATAATATAAAGGATCGGGTTGACTGCCCATGTTCCATAACATCACTGATTAAGTTCACTACCCATTCACCACAACATAATTATGTCATGATATGTAAATATTTTCATAATTAATTGGTGAGATATATAATTACAATCCCACTTATAAAATAAATATATCCTTTTATATTTATGTTACATGGGAAAGAAAACAATTATAAATTTATCAAAACACATAACCTAATTAACCTAAGAAAATATATATTGAAATATATAAAAAACTTCCTTGAGGTATAAGAATAAATCATTCTAAGAAAAAAATTAAATGAAACCATAAAAGTGCATCCCTAGTGAAATATAAGAAATTTTAATGGAGTTTAAAAAGTACATTATCATAGATAAAAAATCCTTCATAGGAAGATAATAAATTATATAAAAATGAATAAGAAAAATCATTTCCATTTTGATGTTTCTTATTATAAATGAATAAATTTTAAATAAATTATATTAAAATGAATTATAAATGTAATAAAAAATATTTTAAAGTGCATGGAATAAGGATATAATCTAAAGGAATCTATATAAAAAATTTAAAGAAAAAGGTTAGAGAAAGTGATCGAGTGAGAAATGTAAATAGTGAGAGAAATATTACATTACCACCTTTGTAAGTAGGTCACAATCAATGGAAAGTGACCATAATAAATTATATAAATAGAGTGAGGGATATAGATTTCATACATGAAACAATACAAATAATATAGGCATGTAAGAGAAAGATCCCTACAAAAAAGATAGATAAATAAGATTCCCATTACTTTTACTCATGAATTTATTTAATGCACTCTAACTCATATTATAATAAATATAGTCTTATTAATAATATATTTTATAACATTATTTATAACTATCACTATTGTTTCTTAAAAAATGTAGTGTACACATTGACATGAAGACCATGATATGGTCCTCTCTTAGATGACATGTGTTGAGTTGGAGTAATATGACACTATATAAATAAGAAACAAATAAGATCTATATGTACTTCATGAATTCCCACACCAAGTGATGGATACCATTTAAAAATATTTCCCAATCTGATAATGAAGTGGTGATAACCTTCTATCATGTTTTGGAAATGAATTTCATCCATTTTTGTAGAAAAGGTTTTAAAATATTTAGTTGTATTTTATAGCCTTTACAGATTTTTTTGAACTATATAGGAAAATACCATATAAAAGGGCATATATCATTTCTCAATTTTGATATGATAGATCATAGAGTAAAAAAATTCCCTATCTAAAGTTATGTTCGTTTAAAGTTAAAGAAAATTTTATTAAAATACATCTTTTGTGAAATTTATAACCCTCTTTAGGCATGCCCTAACCACACACCTTTTAGGTATTTCAAATAAATAACTCAATATATCTATCATTTTGGGGGTTTAAAACTTTGGTGAGAAGTTAAAATCAAAGGAAATGATACATTAACTATGTAATCTACCATTGGGGATACACAAACCGTGTAACCCCCTTTAAATGTACATGAACTACATACCACCCAAGATTTACTTATAAATTCCCAAATTCACCCCTCATTATGAGTGTTCAATTTTTTTTATAATAAGTTGATGTGAGTAAAATAATACATAATTTATATTACCCCTTGGGACTCTTCCCATCCTTGTATAGGTAAAACCATGGGATAAGGATTGTGGCTGGTTATGTGATTCACCCGACACCTCTTTTACACTTGATATCTATGAATCAAAGACCCATATGAGTAAAACTTATGCTGAGTATATATAATACCTTTGAATAGATGATCAAATTATGTAATGTAACTACCATAAAACCCCCTTTTGATGGAGAATGGATTTTTTTAGGAATTTCCCTCTTTCTGAGACCCTAAACGAGCACTCACCCCTCAAAATAACCATCCATGATGGCACACCCCTCATCATGAGTATCATTGACTATGAAACCCAATAAGGGTATTCCCAAAACTACACACCTATCAATATAGAAATCTGTGATCACACACCAAAAAACAGGAACCTCTACAATCATACCCCTATACCGGGTACCTCTATGTCCATGCATCCCTATATTAAAACCCATATGATGTTGATCCCTATTGATTGTATACCCCTGTTAGCATGTATATATGAAATCATGTATGTATATTCCAATCTATCTTTATATAAGTGGCCCTAAAATCTTAAAAAAGGATAATACGATTTCACACCTATTTCATAAAGGAGATTCAACATTTTCTAAAAGGTCTCCCCTATAGAATTCCACTTTCTCTCATTGAATCCCAAGACATGGTTAATTGTGAACCCCCTTGATAATAAGGATCCTTTATCATGAGTATCCATGGAATGCCTCAGTTTCCTAAATTTTTTCATTGCTATTAAGGAAACAATTTTAATTTTAAGGCTTCATTTCTAGTGTAAGAACCACACTTTCACTTGGATCCTACACAAGATCCATGAAATTATTTATATGCTTGGGTATCATAAATTTTAGAACTAAAAACACTATAAGGTTGATATCCTTTGATCTCATCACAACTAGATGTCTTCTTATAATACAACCAACTTTTTTTACACTCCTTTCCATCTCTCATGGGTTCAATCATCATCCTCTTGTTTATTTTTCAATACACAAGGGATGATTACAAATGGAATACTATTCCAATGATACCCCTACACACATTCACTAATTTTATTTGAGGGATTGAGTCTTCAGGGCCTCCAAAATTTTGTATTACCCACGCTTTCACTCGACTCATCTATCAAGGAAAACTATAAAACTGACACTTGTTCTTAAGTGTTAAACCATTCATAGGAATTTTATGCTTAATGGTCCTAGTCATATAAACTTAAAATAAAAGACACCATGGTCCCAAGTGCATAACCATGAGAGGGAAATCACTGTTCCTTATCACATGAACTTAAAACATAAAATATTCCCTATCACATGGCTATGAAATCGCAACATCAAACTATGGGGGTTGTTGATTTCCTTCACAAGGATTAGTAGGAATCCAATTTTAAGGGCCCTATCCCAAATTAATCACATATTTCTCCACTATTGAACATTATATCTTCTTAGGATACCTTAAACCCCAATATAACCTTTAATAATTCCTAGAAAACATGAAACTCCAACATAACCTTAAATCTTATTAAGATACCTTAAACCCCAAAACACACTTTAAACCTTCTTTTATGAAATTAAACTCATGAATATATTCCTACATTTTTTTTAAATTATAAATAAAAACACACATACTCATGAAATAAGACTAATATTCCCTATCCCTTGAGAATATAATTATTTAAAATTCACTATAATGTCCTTTCAAATGCATCATGGTTAATCAATCTCTTTTTAATAGGTGTTCTACCTGTGAAGAAGACAAGTGATGTAAATCAAACTAGTATTTTTTCTAGGAAGGATTTAATGATCATGAATTAAATCTATACCATTTAAAGACTAGAATATAAGTTCATATATGATATGTGTTAACCTACCATCCTCACAGTTTTAGTATGTAAACCATAATTCAACCTTTATTGCCATTCCTTTATCATAAGGAAGGGCCCTTGAAAACATATAGGGGGAAAATATTGGAAATAAAATAGTGAAATAAATGTGAAATACTTTACTTGTGAATTATATTTGATTAATATATATATATACTTATGATTATGTATTGATAAGTTATTATTTTTTATTATAACAGAATCCAAAATGACTTTTTTTTGGTGATTTCCATATTTACGCAACCATTGACAAGAAAGGATCCAACCCAATGGCTTCTGGTGACCCTATAATTACCGTTATTATACTATCAACTCATATAGTTATGATTCCATTAATGAAACCACTAATTAAAATTCTGAGTCCTGATTCTCACTTTACCTGACTCAATGCCTCTATCATCAGATAGTGAGCACCCTCATAGAAAAATATGTTGGAATAATGGAGACAGATCCTTTGGATAAAGTTGGGATGAATTACTAAAATACCATACTGCAAACCAGTGTGTAAATGTAGTAATATATACTTCTAAATGGTTACTATATTAGAGTTAACTAAAAAAATTATAGGGTACTGTAGCTCTAAATACTTCTACTAATGTAGTGGTAAAACTTTGTGGATTTTTCACCATAGAAAAGTTGGTTATTGTAGTAGCACATTTCTTTATGAGCTCATTTTGAGCTAGGGTTCCTACACTCTATGATTTTTCTTGGAATCTTACTCTTGATGTAGTTATTTTTTTAGCTCTCCATGGATATATGGATTATTCTTGAACCATGTAAATCCAATGTCTTGTGATATTATTCTTGTTTTTTTCTCATTTTTACTCTTCTTATGGAAAATATTTTCATATTTCCTTTGATGTTTCTATATCAAATTTTATAATAAAAAATACACTTTATATTTCAACAAATAATCTTTATACACCTAATTATCCTAACTAAGAAGACGACAATCACCACTCTTAAGATATTGAACAACATTATAGTACACAAGCAAGTTAAGTTTTCCAAGGAACTTATTTCTACATATAATTCCCAACAAAATATTCCTAGGAATATCTTAATTCAGGATCATTCTTATATTTGATTCACTTAAAGGGTTGAAATGATTTAATTTATATGGTAAATTATTATTAGTCCCTGGAAAATTGTCATTGAAAACTTATAAGTGATCTATATAGTACATGTAAGTTACATGATCTATTTTGGGAAATTACTGTGAGAACTTTCAATGATTATTATTATTCTTTGACAAAGGAAAACTATATAAATATTAAAATAAAATTTAAACAAAAAATTTATATATATTTCCCCAATATGTTTTGTCTTTTTTCAACAAAGAACCCCAAAAAAATTTAAACAAATGGACCTATTGCCATCAATTTCTCAAGGGACCCATATAGAATCTAATTCTCTATCATCCTTTTTGGAAAATTCCTAATTTCATAGGTGATAACATATAATGCTTTAAAAACTCACACTAATATTTTTTATTATCTTAGGTAAATACTTGATAATCGTAAAATTACTATATATATATATACATTTTTGAAAGTGTATTCATTGTGCAGTGGGTTTTTTTCTTTCACTGTATATGAATCTTCAAATATATTTATAGTGGTTTTTATTTTCTTTTCAAATATATTGTGTTTACATAATTATCAATATTTATATATTTTGTACAAATATGTATACATATATACATGTATATATATTAATTATTATAATTTTTGATATCAATACAATTCTAAAAATTTATTCAATTCTAGAAATGGGTTTTTATATTTGAGTTTCCAATTATATATGTATACTATTTTCTATTCATAATCAGTGTATAAATTTCAGTATAAAAATTGCGCGTGTGTATTAATTAATAAAAAATACATATGTAGATGAATGTTATGGATTAGTGGACATAATTTTGTATATTTATAAAATTTTGTATAGAAATACAATTTTACTGAAATATATAATGATTTATATATAATAACTCTTATAATTAATCATATATTTTCAATTTTTAATGTATATTCACTAATAAAATTATAATATCTATTCATTAATACAATTAAAATATTTCCACTATTTTTCCATATTAATTAATTTTTTTTCTTTCATATTTATATCATTTAAAATATTCATTTTCTATTATATACATTTCAATTGACATTCATACACTTAATTTCATTTCAACATTATGTTAAATTAATTAATCACAATATCTATTAATACCCATGAAAAAAATATTTTTAATTTATAATTATCAAGGACAATAATAATTTCAAATGAAGTTATAAAGAGAAAAAAATTATAGAATGAATAAAAAATAAAAAATTATTTTAACTGTCCATTTGCATAAATTACTTCAATTGTGTATATTTTAAAATTATGCATATGAATACAATTGTTTGATTTCATATAATTATAGATTCCCCATCTTACTGGTATTGAATCTTACATGTTTAAATATTAAACTACCTAATATTTATATTTATAACCCTAGATGCCCTCCTTAATTTAAACTTCTTTGATATTGTGCATTACATGTACAAATATATTTACAACATTATTATATCTATTTTGGCTTAATATCTTCACAATCCTTTAATTTTTTATACCAAACACTACTCATTGATTTATTCTAGAGTCTTCATATGGACTTATTTCTATAATATGAATTCTATTTACTAATTATATCTTATATGTACTGGTATTAAAATAATTATATTTTTTTTGAACCCTAGTCAGTAACCCTAACATACTCTTAATTAAAATCCATCTTCAAATACATTATGGTTGAAATCTAAAAAAAAATTAAAAATAGGATATAACGGTTAATTATAAATTATAAATATTTATAAATTGAAGCTTTTTTTAATTTTATTTTTCATTTTTTACTTTCTATTTTGAAAATATTGTTTTCCAGAGAATTAAATATTTTCTTTTTGTTTTATGTTTTTAGTATTTATTGAATCTCATTATATATGGTTGCTGGTGAATATAACGTGGTTACTCCTTCATGAAAATTTATATCCGAATCACTATATATATAATTAAATCTTACTTCTTCATTCTATGATACTTTTGAAACAATTTTTATTCTTCTTCCCTGTCATTTTATTTCAATAATAATTCACACAATATTTTGATTTTAATTTACCATTCTTCAATTTATTTGGATAGTAAGATATTCAATTTGAAAAAATTATAGGCTTCTACTATCCCCCCCGTATTTCATCTTACATGTTTACATATTAAAATTCCTAATATTTATATTTATAACCCTAGAGTACTACCTCAATTTCACATTCTTCGATGTTGTGCATTACATGCACCAATATATTTATAGATTTAATATATATTTTTTAACATAATTTATTCATTTCTCTGTAATTTTTTATCCTGGACACCCCTCATTGATTCATCTTGGGGTATTTGAGTAGACACAAATCCATAGTTTTAATTCAAATCCCCAACTATATCTTATGTGTATAAATATTAAAATCAATATAATAATTGTTTTGAACCCTAGCTAGTGACCCTTAAATACACTTACATAGAATATATCTTCAAAGATATTATGTTTGAACTATAAAAAATTAAAAAAAATGATATAAGTGTTCATTATAAATTATAAAATGGGATAAATCTATAAAAATTGAAGGTTTATTTCTTTTTTTCCTTTTCGCTTTTAATTTTTTTACTTTATAATTTGAAAATATTATTTTACTAAGAACCCATATTATTTATTTATATAAAATTATTAATTATCATTAATTATAACTACTAAAATGTTTTTAATTTTTCATTTTTACTAATTATTTCTTAGATTATAATTTATTACACCTTAGGAACTATGTACAAAATACAAAGCAATTATAGTTGGTTTTATGAATCATGAAACTCTTATAAAAAATATGTTTAAGGAATAAATGATAAGTTTAGGTGTAACAATTTCCATGTAAATCCAACATCCATAACTATAATGAAATGTATATTTTATTTTAAAACCATTTTATGATCAAAAAAAATATATATATAAATAAATTAGTTGTTATATTTCTTACAAAATACCATTAATTAATAATGATTTCTCAACTATATTATAAAACTTTATATTAGAAACACATTTAATGAATTATCTTTATTACTACATTAGTTTTATTATATAATTCCATTTATATTAACACACTTGTAATTTCTGCCAGCCATAGAAAGAGATTTACCCTTCCAAGATGAAAGTTGATTGGTAATTTTATCAACAATGTTATGAAAATAGTTAGATTTTGGTCTTCCCCAAAAGATGGGAACACCTAGGTATGTGAAAGGAAAAAATCCTTTTTTGATTCCTAGATAATTAATGATGTGACTTTTTATAGTGGGGGAAAAGTTCTTCCCAAATAAAACAAAGGATTTGTTCCAACTTATTGCTTGACCTAAAATGTCTTCATAATGACCCAGAGCACTTTTGAGGTTTTGGATGTTCCTTTTATCACCCTTTAAAAATAAAATAATATCATCATCATATAAAAGATGTGTAGGAACATTTAAATTTCTAGAAGCCTGAATGGGATTAATCTTGTTTTGATTCGCAAGGCTCGTAAGAAGTCTACTTAGATAGTATTCAGCAATAGCAAAAAGGATGGAAGAAATAGGATCACCTTGCCTAACTCCCTTGGTGCATTTAAAGAAGACTTTTGGGGTCCCATTGACAAGAACAGAAATAGAAGCCGAATTAAGTAAGGTGCAGATCATGGAAATAAAAGTATCATTGAACCCAAACCCTTCGAGCACTTTTAAAATAAAACCCCAATCCATGCTGTCAAAAGCTTTCCTAATGTCTAGTTTGATTGCCACACTGCCTCCTCTAGTAACCTTATTCAGCAGATTCGTGTATTCCGAGGCAAGGCAAATACAATCTTGAATTGTTCTTCCTTTGATAAAGCCAAATTGGTTCCAAGAAACAATTTTATTATCAATAGAGGTGAGTCTGTTAGCAAGGAGTTTAGTGATAATTTTATAGAGGGTGTTGATGAGAGCAATAGGCCAAAAAATGTGGATCTCAACGACATTGTCCACTTAGGGAATAAGAGTCAGAAATTGAGCATTTATCCCATGAGGGAGAACACCATTGGAGAAGAAAGATTTAACCAGTTTACAAACATCCACCTGAATGAGATCCCAATAATGTTGGAAAAAGCCGTTGTTGAAACCATCAGGTCCCAGGGCACTATCAGGTTTGAGACTAAACACAGTGTCCTTAATTTCATGATCCATAGGTATGCTTAAAAGGTGATCGTTGTCCTCAGCAGTGACCATATTAGGGATGATTCCAGGGAGAAGATTCTTTCCAGCCTTCGGAACGTTGAACAAATTATAAAAGTAATCCACCACATGGCTAGCAATGGCATCCTCAGTGTCAAGAAGAATATCATTAGCTTGAATAAAAGAAAGAGGCCTACTGATTTTCCTGATTCTTTGGAGGGAGTTGTAAAATTTAGTGTTTCGATCACCGTCCGAGAGCCATTTGGTTTTAAAGATTTGTTTTCGCATGTTTTCTTTGAGCTTCAAAAGAGATTTAAGCTTCAAAGAAGTAGTGATTTTAGGTTGAGGATCAAGAGAGAAATCAGAGCAAGTATTGGAGCTTTGAATGCGAATGAGGTCATTCTCCAAAGAGGAGATGTCTGCATCAAGTTTTTTTGTTT
Source organism: Viscum album (assembly GCA_963277665.1). Lineage (NCBI taxonomy): Eukaryota > Viridiplantae > Streptophyta > Magnoliopsida > Santalales > Viscaceae > Viscum > Viscum album. The sequence continues at coordinate 161,539,013 of OY728165.1, read as the reverse complement.
TAGAAAAGCACCAACCCTTGAGATGCTGTTTCAGAAGTTTTAATTTAGCAATGCACGCAAAAGAATCATTTTGTCGATGCATGCCATCCCAAAAAGTCTTTATTGTGGTAGAACAATCTGCGTCTGTAGTCCAAGCATTGTTAAATTTAAAAGGGAGAGGAGATTTTATTCTAGTGGTGACAAGGTTGAAAAGAATGGGGTGATGGTCAGAGTTGATCTTGGTTAAGGTGATACTATAAATGGAGTTCCATTTATCAAGGGCAGCAACATTAGTAAAAGCTCTGTCGAGTTTACTAGCTACTACCCTATTGAGGAATTTTCTATACCAAGTATACTTAGCACCAGTGAGATTGATTTCAATAAGATCACAGTCCTCGATGGAGGCCTTAAATTCTCTAGTTGAGATAGGAGAGTGTGTCGGTCCAATCTTTTCACTCGGAAGAAGAATGGAATTGAAATCACCAATCACAAGCCAGGAATATTGAATAGATATAGATAGGGTAAAAAGGTCATTCCAAAGGGATCTTCACTCTTGATATCTATTCTTAGCATATATCATTGTGCAGAAAGTGTGAATACCATCAGAGGAAAAATCACAAGTAAACAGTTGGTCAGAAGTTTTAACAATATTAACAGACTGTAAAGAAGAGTGATAGAAAATAAAAAGAGTTTCAGTAGATGATCCTTCCTTGCACGCACCAAGGAAGTTGTAACCAAAAGAGCACAAGTGTAAACATTTCGAAGAAAAATTAGTTTTTGGCTCAGCAATGGCAAATAATTTTGGTTTATGGGTCAAGATAATTCTCTTAAGCACAATAAAAGTGTCAGAGTTTGCTATACCCTGATAATTCCAAAATAAAAAATTCATTTGAACCTGTGTTTGGAGTTAGAACTCCCTTTTTTTGATCCATCCGAGCCATTTTTCCTTATTGACCTTATGGTTCCATGAGAGGATATTAGGCTGGATTGTTTTCCCTGTTTATTCTTAGAAGAAGCAGCAGAGGTATTAGATTCATTTTTAATAGCATCGTCCTGATTTTTCTCCAAAGATATTGTGGACCCATTCAGGGTCATTGGGCAATCTTTTGGAGGTGATTCAGGTATGAGAATATCAGAGGTTCTGGTGGAGACAGTCACAGTGCCCATAGGTCCCACTGTTACTATCTGAACATTTAAGAATGACACCTTGGAGGTGGTATGCATTTCATTGGAAGACAAAAACTGCTCTGGGGAGTCTTTAGTATTTTTGGTAGAGTTAGTCTCCAAGTTCTGAATCAAATGGGTATCCTTTAAGAGAGACTCAGGCTGATCAGGTCGGCCATGTTTCCCATGTGATCTTACAACATCCTTGGCAATGAGTTGTAGACTCACTGCAGTAGGAATATCTTTATTATCACAGAAAGTGGGAGATGAGTAGTTACCTGCAATCGCCAGTGTCTGCTTACCTGCATCCACAATTGCTTCCACTTGAATACAAGTTTCTTCCTGTTGTCCATCGCACAAATAAACAGGGTGGCTCAAGTCATGGGGGTCAGGTTCCATGTTCGACAGCTCAAGGATGGCCAACACCATGTTTTCGATCTCATCCCCTAAAGTGATATCAATGGCTTCAGATTCCTCCTCCTCCACCATATCTGACCACTTGACACCAGAGGTCTCTCCCAAATGGGCTGATTTTTTCACCCATTTCACATTATTTATCTGCAGGACATCAGCCTTATCGGAGGAGGCAACCAGAGGTTTCTTCTTTTTGCAGACCAGAGTCCAGTCATCAACCTTCGGCGGCTCCTCCTGGTTTTGCACTTGGCTCTTCATGATGCGGAAATTCCTAAGAGAATGCCCCACGATTTTGCATAGATCATAGAAAGGTGGATTGCGTTCATATTCCAATCATACCTCAATTTTATATTCATTGGCGTTGAAGGTCACGATATCTGGCATCTTATGCTCCAAATTGATCTCGACCAACACCCGCACGTACTGTCCGAGTTCTGCATTCAGTGTTTGATGATCAATCTTCAGTGGGGTGCTAATGTAGGAGGCAATATCTCTTAAGATTTTAGGGTGCCAGAAAAAGAAGTTCAACCCATGGAATCTAACCCAGATCTACGCTGTCGTATTTCTGTGAGTGTGCGGGTTGAACGCAAAATCCCATTCGGATAATCGAAGGAACCCTGGCTTCAAATGGACATTTCCAATCTTACAGACACGATCCAAATCATCCTACGAGCTAAGGAGGATGTGAAAATATCTGCGCCCGATAGGGACCAGTTTCCAGTCGCTAAATCCCCAGATGTGCGAGATTTGCGGCTTGAGATCCATGGCAGTCCATGGTTTATCGCCTTTCGAATACGAGATGCGGCCCATAATAGAGAACTTACAGAAATATGAACATTGTTGTAAGGCCTCGGGGTCTAGTTCAACCGCAAATAGGCCATCCTCCATTTTTCTGCAGAGCAAGGATATTTTTGAGGTGTTTGTGAACAGATCTGTAGATTTAAGAGCATTGAGGAAGGAGATAGGCTTAGGTTTATCATTCGGTATATCTTTATCCTTCCTCGCCAATTTGGCACCGCCCCTGCAGGCTTTCTCCCAGTCCCAGTTCAGAACGAAACCCGACATCTGAACAGAGGATTAAAATTTGCACCATGCGCGATCGAAGAGGATGAACCCTAGCCTCTGCGAGGTCGCTGCTGAGAGCTCTCACGAGGCCATCACCACGAATGATCTTTCCAGAACACTATATGAAAACTTATGTGTTTTAATTTAATTTTTAAATGTATTTATCACTTCTAATATATCTATGTATTTCTAGTGATGGTGATTTTGTGTTGGTATAATTTACTAAAAATAGGTTTTCAAAGGGATTTGTGTGAAATGCCTAGGTTTATAGCACCTAGGGTTATTGTTTAAAATGCCATTGTACTTTTAAAGTTAAATTGGGTTTTTTTGAAAAGTTTATCCTTGATTATGATGTTATGGTTATTTATTGTTTGTGAACGTGATTTGGTGTGTATAGTTTGGTAATGTTTTATCTTTTTAAATGTGTTAAAATGTTTAAAAATGGGTTTCATGTTTATAAAGGGATTCTTTTACATTCCCTAAATAGTGTAGATGGTTGGATGTGGTTTTAAAGAAAATGGTGGGTTTTGTGGAAAAGGTTTTTGGGTGTCCTATTGGATGTTTGGTGTACCATCAGATGTTGGAACATCCATGGGCGCACTAGGTTCACACATGGTTGTGCCCTCAATTGAAGATGATTATTTAAACTGATGTTCCTTAAAATATTAGTTTCTTAAATGGTTATTGTTTTCTAAATAATGTTTTATCTTTTGTGTGGTTTCTAAATGTGGTTTAAATTGGAATCTCATGGGGTTATGCCCATTTGAATTTTGGTGTGTGTGTTTTAGAAAATGTTTGGTTTGAGGGGATGTTTGGCATTTCACACTTGAAGATGGTTTTAAAAATGATTAAGAGATGTTTTGGTAAATGTATTTGGGTGTGTAAACATAAAGGCCTGTTTGGAATGTTTTTAGAGTTTCATGTTTTTCCTAAAATGTGTAAAGGCTTTTTTTAGAAAATTCTCAGGGAAGTGGTGTTACTCATGGTTTTATAAGTGATTTGTAAATGTTTTTATGTGCATAAGTTTTCAATAATGGGTTTGTGATGTGAAAGTGGTGGTTTATGAAATGTGATGATTGGTTTACTTGAGGAATTTATGTAAGTGTTATCAAGTGATGTGGAACTTTTTTGAGAAAAAAAGTGAAACCCGAGTATCTAGGTGGGAAGACATGTACTAGTATGATAGTGATCCGGAGTGGTTTCTTCCCTATTTCACATAGAATGTTTGACGATGAAAACACTGATTAAACTACGATGATGATGATGTTGGGGACCACTAGGTTATGGATGATTCTTATACTAGTGGCTCATGTATGTAAGAACATATATTTATTATTATTAATTTACATAGAGATACGATGTACCTAGGGCCCATAGATATCTAGTGCCTAGGGGTGTTCCCATGACTAGTGCTCAATTATTATATTGTACCTCCCATCAACATATAGTAGGTTGGGTTGGTAGTTTTAAAAGTAAGTGCTTTGTATTTAAATTGTAATTACTTGAAAATATTTTCCATTTAAGGTTGTTCCATTGAAAATTGTTACTATAATTATTTAGTTTTGGTTTTTGTTATAAAATGATAGTTTTCTTGGAAAATGGATGGTGGCGTGTGTTGGCCTTTAAAATGGTAAAGTTGTGTTTGTTTAAATAAATTATGAAAAATCTACTTTTATAATTTTATTTCAAACTAGTGTTAGTATACTATTTTGGGAAAGGAAACGCTTGTAATTTGTGGTGATTTCCTACTGAGCTATTAGCTCACACCCTACCAATACCACTCGGTATCGACGGACCTGAGTTGTTTTACAGGTTCAACTTTTTTTTTTCAGGTATCCTGGATCAAGTGATCATGGTTGGAGTGGGTTTGGTCTTGTGGTTGGAGGTGACCAAGATGTCACATGAATATAGTGGTACCTTGGTCTATTTTTTAGTTTGTTCTCAGTTTAATTTTTCTTGTTTTAGTCTTCAGTCCATTCAGTCACATATTGTATCTAGATTAGCTATTTATTTATTTATGTTCAGCTGTGGGTTATTGTTCCATGATCATTTTGATTAGTTTATATATTTGATCCTATTTATTAGGACGAAATCATTCCCACTTGATTTATATATGATGCCCATCACTAGTTTCTAGCTCATGGGGATTGGGAACGCCCTTTGGGCCATGTTGCAGATCGGCTTGGGTGACCGGTTCAGGGTTGACTCGGGTTGGTTTGTGGAAAAATGGTATTAGAGAATTCTCTTATTATTTGGTGTGTATGTTATATGGAGACTAGGGTTATCGGGGCTCAAGTGGTAGGTCACAGGTTGATGCCTAATCACCACCATGCGTGATGAGACCTAAGTTACCAAGGGTAGTCCGGGAGTGAGATTTTTTCTTGTCTTGGTTCGTTTTGGATTGGGGGATGAAAACATAGAATAATTGGTGTCACATTGTGATCTCAGATAGAGTAGTGACCCATGTGGAGTCCAATTACATTTTTCAAAGTCCTCTTAGTGTTATGGATTACTTGGGGCATGGACCACTACCATATCTCCAAGTTAGTCATAGACACTAGTTCCTTATTCCAATGGTTTGGCTTGAGTCATGTTTCATTTCGATCGTGTTTGATTTGAGTAATCATTTAAAATGAAATTGGTTTTTGAAAATGAAAAATTATTTCTTTCAATTGGTTTTTAAATTGGTATAATGTGTTTTAAAGAAAAGTGTTTTGGATTGAAATTTTGTAAATTCCTAGGTTTTGATGAGGTAAAGAAATGTGTGACCCTTGGTACTCATTATGAAAGTTTACATATGTGAGAGTTTGTATGGAAAGTGTAGGTTGGAACTTGTGTATTGATTATATAAGTATATGTGGATGGGCACATATGTGATGGTTCATAGGATACCATGGGTGGGTGATTAAAATCAAAGGCATGACCTTGTTTTTTCAAAGTGAATTTTAAAGTGAAGAAAATGATTCTGGAAATTAGTTTTTATTTTAGAATGTAGATCTCATTTTGTGAAAATTGGGTTTGAGAATTTATAAAGTGGCCTTAGGAGAAGGCAGCTTTGAATTTTAAATGAAATACTAATTTTTGGAAAGGTTATTTTTGGTTGCATTTGTATATGATTAATTTGTGATCCATTTGATTTGGCTTGAGATATTCCTTATGATTATGATTCATATTGATGTTGGTTTTTAATTAGTGTTCCTTTTATTGTTCAAAGTATGCTTCCCAGAAAGGTCCCCAAAACATTCAATGAGTCATGCCCAATTTTATTTTATTCTCAGTAGTTGCCTGTATTTTGTGATGATTGAGGTCTATTATAGGCAATAAAGTGGATTGATTTTGTCTAATGTGTATTCAGATCATTAGGAACTCTAGAATATAATGGTGTTTGTGTTGTTTTGGGTTTGTTTGAGAGTCTATATTTGGATGAATGGGTGCTGGTTTCTTTTTATCTAAAGATAGTTTGTAATCCGATGTCTCTTTTTGCTCATGAAGGTTCCCTATTTGGTGAAGAGTGTGTGCCAGAAGAGAATATTCAAGATAAATCCCTTCATTTAGTTCTAGCTTCCAGTTTTTCAGGACATTCATGTGTGTGCCACCAATGTGGTCGGTTCGAGCATCCTAAGCCCTCTTGTTGAAATCCACCAAAGACATGCCATCATTGCAGCTGTCTGGGGAATATAGAGAAGTGTTGTAGGAAGTGTCATTGGAAGAGGAAGTTGTGATTGAAGGATGAAAGCACCTTACTATGAGGTAGGAGATGCTTCATCCATCAAAGCCCCAACCACAGGTCTCAGGGTGAAGCTCGCACACAGTTATGAGTTATAGGGGTGTGAAACCCTGAACTAGTTTTGAATTAGATCTCTTATATCCCAAGTGGTTGAGTCTATCTAAAGGTGGCCTTTGATTTTTTTTTTCATTCTTCTTTGAGTGTGTATTTCCCTTGTGTAAGCCAATATTAGTTTTAACTTTAAACATTGCTCATTTTGAGATGCTTGAGTTTTGTATAATTGATGTATTTTGGGTTCGGTTCATGTGTGATGGTTCCATGTTTTAGTGTTAGTAATGTAAAACTTGTATATGGTAGTTCAAGTTTAAGCCACAATCATGATTTTTGGTTTTTGGAGTTTTTAGGAGATTTTTCCAAGTGAATCATGGTTACCTCATGGTTAGTCAAAACCGTGCAGCCTAGGATATGTGGATAGAACCAACTTCATAGCTAGTGCACAGTCATATGGTAGGTCCCAGTTAACCATGTGGCTTGGTTACTTTTAGACAGAGGCATTGGCATGGTTTGCACATGGCTCGTAAACCGTGCATCCAAGCCATGCACAAAGTCCATTATGAATAGTGAGGGGTGCACGGTTGGCGCACAGTTTGGTAAATTGTGTAACTAAACTATGAAAGATGGCTTGGAATTTTAAATGTTAAAGTCCCTAGTTCCCTTTTAAGTCTGGTTGGTGTGTTTGGACTCTAATGTTTCCATTATTGTTGAGTTCTTGTGGTGGGGAGAACCCTCTCGTGTTCTTCCCTAATCCTAATTCTTATGATGTGGTTTCATCTTGATTGGTCAGGTGTGACTTGTGAGTGAATAGTCACCCCAGGGTTCATGTTTCTCGTGGTTTTGATAAGGCATGGATTCAAGTTTTGGTTATCTTTAAGCTGTGTGACTTTCTGGGGGAAGAAAGTGTTTGTGGTGGGGAGAATTGTCACACCCATACCTCAGATACTCCTTCATTTCATTTATTTATTGATGTTGGATATTTTGGTTGAGGTTTGAGTTGGGTGTCAAAAACTATTCCTTGTGTTTTAATGGTATTTTTTTTCTTATAACCTGATTCATGGTTATTGTGAAGGTTGTGGGAAGAGAGTGGAATGTTGGAGAGTTTTTGATGACCTCGATGTCTCTATATTGTGTTTAAAACTTTCAAGGATCATTGGGTTGGCTTCCCAAGTGTTTGGGGTGCCATTTTTAAGTTTTAGCCAATTTTTCATGTCACATAGTTTGATCATGGTCTTCCCAAAATGTGAAACCTAACCCTGCAAGGTTGCAGGAGTTTTCTTATCACTATCTGCATGGTTTGAGCACGATTTTCCAAACCGTGTAGCAAAACCATGCAACCCAATACATGATTAATAACTTTTTATGTGGAGATCCAATTTGGGTGATTCTACCTCCAAAATGAATCCCTTCAAGTTGGGCATCGACCAGATGTGCCTCTCCCTTCATTAACTATCTTTTGGAATGATTTTTGGGAGATTTATTACAAAAGATCAGTGATTCTTCACCAAATCTTCTCCATTCCTCTACTCCTCTTCCCCCACTCTCACTTCTTTGCTCTATTTTTGATCAGTTATTATTTGGATGAACCCTATAAATTAGGTTTTATGTGTGTGTTGTGTTCATTTGGATTTTAGGTTGTGTGGTTGGTCCATGAGGGTTATATCTCTCCTCTCTAATGGTTTCATTCCATTCACACACTGGCATGGTAGGAGTTTCCAACCTTTTCCTTTTCGAAACACTCTATGAGAACTTGTGTGCTATCATTTATTTTTTAAATGTCTTTATAACCTATAATATATCTATTGATTTCTGTGAATGGTGATTTTGTATTGGTATAATTTACTAAAAATAGGTTTTCAAAGGGATTTTTGTGAAATTTCTAGGTTTATAACACCTAAGGTTATTGTTTAAAATTCCATTGTTATTTTAAAGTTATATTGGGGGGTTTTTATAAGATTTTTAGCCTTGATTATGGTGTTATGGTTATTTATTGTTTGTGAACTTGATTTGGTGTGTATGGTTTGGTAATGTTTTAGATTTTTAAATGTGTTAAAATGTTTTAAAAAGGGTTTCATGGTTATAAGGGGATTGTTTTACATTTCCTAAATAGTGTGGATGGTCAGATGTGGTTTTAAAGAAAATGATGGGTTTTGTAGAAAAGGTTTTTGTGTGTCCTATTGTATTTTTGGTGTACCATCGAATATTGGCACATCCACAGGTGCACTAGGTGAATGAATGGTTGTTCCCTCAAATAAAGATGGTGATTTAAACCGATGTTCCTTAAAATATTGTTTTCCAAAATGGTTCTTGTTTTCTAAATAATTTTGTATCCTTCATGTGGTTTTTAAATGTGGTTTAAAATGGAATCTCATGGGGTTATGCCCATTTGAATTTTAGAGTGTGTGTTTTTTAAAATGTTTGGTTTGAGGGGCAATTTGGAATTTCTCACTTGAAGATGGTTTTAGAAATGATTAGGATATGTTTTGGTAAATGTATTTGGGTGTGTAAACATAAAGTCCTATTTGACATGTTTTTATAGTTTCATGTTTTTTCTAAAATGTGGAAAGCCTTGTTTAGAAAATTCTTAGGGAAGTGGTGTTCCTCATGGTTTTATAAATGATATGTAAATGTTTTTATGTGCATAAGTTTTCAAGAATGGGTTTTTAATGCGAAAGTGGTGGTTTATGAATTGTGATGCTTGGTTTTATTAATGAATTTATGTTAGTGGTATCATGTGATGTGGAACTTTTTTGAACACAAAAGTGATACCAAGGTATCTAGGTGGGAAGAAAAGTACTAGTATACAAGTGATTCAGAGTGGTTTTGTCCCTGTTTCACGTAACAAGTTTGATAATAAAAACACTAACTAAACTATGATGATGATGATGTTGGGGACCACTTGGTTATGTATGATTCTCTAACTAGTGTCTCATGTTCACAAGAAAAGATATTTATTATTATTAATTTACACTGAGATACTATGTACCTAGGGCCCACAGTAAGATAGTTCTTAGGGGTGTTCTCGTGACTAGTGCTTAATTATTATATTTCACCTCCCGCCGGCATACAGTAGGTTGGGTTGATAGTTCTAAAATTAAGTGATTTGTCTTTAAAGTGGAATTATTTGAAACTATTTTCCATTTAAATTTTTTCCATTTAAAATTGTTACTATCATTGTTTATTTTTTATTTTTGTTATAAAATAGTAGTTTTCTTGCGAAATGGATGGTGGCGTGTGTTGGACTTTAAAACGGTAAAGTTGTGGTTGTTTAAATAAAATGTGAAAAATCTAATTTTATAATTGTATTTAAAAATAGTGTTAGTGGAGTATTTTGGGAAAGGAAACACTTAGAATCTATGGTGATTGCCTACTGAGATGTTAGCTCACACACTACCTATACCACTCGGTGTTCGTGGACCCGACCTGTTTTGCAGGTTCAACATTTGTTTAGGTATCCTGGCTCAGGTGATCATGGTTGGAGCGGGTTTGATCTTGGGGTTAGAGGTGACCAAGATTTCACTTAGAGATAGTGGTATCCTGGTCCAGTTTTTAGTTTGTTCTTAGTTTCATTTTTCTTGTTTTAGTCTTCAGTATGTTTAATCACATATTATATCTGGATCAGTTGTTTATTTATTTATGTTCCGCTATGGATTATTGATTCATGATCATTTTGGTTAGTTTATATATTTTATCCTGTTTATTGGGCTAAAATAATTCCCACTCAATTTATATCTGATGTTTGACACTAGTTTCCAGCCCATGGGGATCGGAAACGCCCTTCAGGTCATGTCACAGATCGACTCAGGTGACCAGTTTAGGGTTGAACCGAATTGGTTCATGAAAAAATGGTATCAAAGTAGGCCCTTTTTATTTGATGTGTCTAGTAGATGGAGAATAGGGTTTTAGGGGATCAGGTGGTAGGTCACGGGACAATTCCTGATCACCACCACACATGAAGAGACCTGAGTTACCAGGGGTAGTCTGGGAGTGAGTCCTTATCTTGTCTTGGTTCGTTTTGGATTTGAGGATAACAATAGAGGAGCACCGGTGTCATGTTGTGATCTCACATGGAGTAGTGACCCATGTGGAGTCCAATTACATGGTTCAAAGTCCTCTTAGTGTTATGGTTTACCTGGGGCATGGCCCACTACAATGTCTCTAAGTTATTCATAGACACTAGTTCCTCATTCCGATGGTTTGGCTTGAGTCATGTTTTATTTTGATCGTGGTTGATGTGATTAATAATTTAAAATGAAAATGGTTTTTGAAAATGAAAAATTATTTCTTTCAAGTGGTTTTTAAATTGGTATAATTAATTTTAAAGAAATGTTTTTTGGATTGAAATATGGTAAATTCTTGGGTTTTGATGAGGTAAAGAAATGTGTGACCCTTAGTACTCCTTATGAAAGTTCACATATGTGAGAGTTTGCATGGAAAGTGTAGGTTGGAACTTATTTGTTTATTATGTAAGTATATGCGGATGGGAACATTTGTGATGGTTTATAGGATACCATGGGTGGGTTATTTAAATCAAAGGCATGACCTTGTTTTTCCAAAGTGAATTTGAAAGTGAAAAGAAATGATTCTATAAATTGGTTGTTGTTTTAGAATGTGGATCTTATTTTATGAAGAGTGGGTTTGGGAATTTAAAAAGTGGCCTTGGTAGAAGGCGGTTTTGAATTTTAAATGAAATGGTGAATTTTGGAAAGGTTATTTTTGGTTGTGTTTGTATGTTATTGGTTTGTGATCCATTTTTTTTGACTTGAGATATTCCTTCTGATTATGATTGAGATTAATGTTGGTTTTGAATTAGTGTTCCTTTTTTTTCAAAGTATGCTTCCCAAAAAGGTCCCCCAAAAATTAAATAAGTCAGGCCCAATTTTATTTTGTTCCTGGTATTTGCCTATATTTTGTGGTGATTGAGGTCTATTAGAGGTAGTTAAGTGTCTTGAGAATGTCAAATGTGTATTTGGATCGTTAGGAACTCTATAAGCTACTAGTGTTTGTGTTATTTTTGGTTTGTTTTAGGGTTCATATTTGGATGAGTGGGAGCTAGTTTCATTTTATCTAGAGGTAGTTGGTAATAAGATGTCTCTTTTTTCTCACAAAGGTTACCCATATAGGGAAGAGTGTGTGCCAGAAGAGCATATTCAAGATAAGTCCCTTCATTTGGTTCTGGATTCTAGTTCATCAGGCCATTCAGGTGTGTGCTACCAGCATGGCCGGTTCGGGTATCCTAAGACCTCTTGTTGAAATACACCAAAGGCATGACATCATTGCGGCTGTCTCAGTCATCTGGAGAAGTGTTGTAGGAAGCATTGTTGGAAGAGGAAATTGTGACTGAAGGATAAAAGTACTTGACTATGATGCAAGAGATGTTTCCACCATTATAGCCCCATCCATAGGTCTCATGGTGAAGCTCTCACACAGTGATGATTTTTTTCATTCATCTTTGACTGTGTCTTTCCTTTGTGCAGGACAGTCTCAGTTTTAAATTTTAGTAGTGCTCATTTGGAGATTCTTGAGTTTTTTAAAATTGATTTATTGTGGGTTTGGTTCGTGTGTGATGGTTCTATGTTTCAATGGTAGTAATGTAAAACTTGTATATAGTAGTTCAGGTTTAAGTCCTAGTAGAGATTTTTAGTTTTTGGAGTTTTTTGTAGATTTTTACAAGTGAATCATGGTTACCGCACAGTTAGTCGAAACCATGTGGCTTAGGCCATGTGGATAGAACCAAATACACGACTAGTTCACAGTCGTGTGTTAGGTCCCAGGTAATCGTGAATCTTGGTTCCTTTCGGGCAGTGGCATTGACATGGTTTCACATGGATCATAAACTGTGCATCCAAGCCGTGCGTTTTTTCCATTACGGATAGTGAGGGGTGAATAGTTGGTGCATGGTTTGGTAAACCGTGTGACCAAAACTTGTGATATTCCCAAGAATTTTAAATGTTAAAGTCCCTAGTCCCTGTTTAAGTCTTGGTGGTGTGTTTGGACTCTGATGTTTCCATTCTAGTTGAGTTCTTGTGGTGGGGAGAACCCTCTCAGGTTCTTCCCTCATCATCATTCTTTTTATGTGGTTTCATATTGATTGGTCGGGTGTGACTTGTGAGTGAATAGTCACCCTAGGGTTTATGTTTCTCATGGTTTTGATTAGGCATGGATTCAAGTTTTGTTATCTTTTGGCTGTGTGACTTTCTGGGGGAAGAAAGTGTCTGTGGTGGAGAGAATTGTCACACCAAGACCTCAGATACTACTTCATTTTATTTATTTATCGATGTTGGATATTTTGGTTGAGGTTCGGGTTGGGTGTCCAATAAAAGTCCTTGTGTTTTGGTGGTATTTGTTTTCTTATAACCTGATTCATGGTTATTGTGAAGGTTATGGGAAGAGAGTGGCATGTTAGAGAGTTTGTGATTCCCTCAGTGTCTCCATATTGTGTTTAAAACATTTAAGGATAATTTTGTGGGATTTCCAAGTGTTTGGGGTGTCATTTTTGAGTGTTTAGCCAATTTTTTAGGTCACATGGTTTGAGAAAAGTTTTCTCAAACCATGTAACCTATCCCTGCAAGGTTGTAAAAGTTTTTCTGGCACTGTCTGCATGGTTTTTGCATGATTTGAAAAACCGTGTAGCAAAATCGTGCAGTCCAATATGAGATTAATAAATTTTGACACAGAGCTCCGATTTGGGTGATTACACCTCCAAAATGAATCCCTATCACTTGGAAATTTACTATATGTGCCTCTCCTTTCATTACCCATCTTTTTGGACATATTTTTGGGAGATTTATCATAAAAGGTTAGTGGTTCTTCACCAAATATTCTCCATTCCCCTACTCCTCTTCCCCCTCTCTCACTTCTTTGCTCTCTTTTGGCTTGGTTCTTGTTTGGATGAACCCTATAAATTAGGTTTGATATTTGGGTTGTGTTTATTTGGATTTTAGGGTGTGTGGTTGGTTTGTGAGGGTTAGATCTATCCTCTCTGAAGGTTTCATTCCATTCGCACACCAACAAGGTAGGCGTTTCCAACTTTTTTCCTTTCCGAAACACTCCATGAGCACTTGTGTGTTTTTATTTAATTTTTAAATGTATTTATCACCTATAATATATCTATGGATTACTTTAAATAGTGATTTTGTGGTGGTAGAATTTACTAAAAATAGGTTTTAAAAGGTATTTGTGTGAAATGCCTAGGTTTATAGCACCTAGGGTTATTGTTTAAAATGAAATTGTTCGTTTAAAGTTAAATTGTGGGTTTTTATGAAATTTTTATCCTTGATTATGATTTGATAGTTATTTATTGTTTGTGAAGATGATTTGGTGTGTATGTTTTGGTAATTATTTATCTTATTAAATGTGATAAAATGTTTTAAAAAGGGTTTCATGGTTATAAGGGGATTGTTTTACGTTCCCTAAATAGTGTGGATGGTCAGATATGGTTTTAAAGAAAATGGTGGGTTTTGTAGAAAAGGTTTTTGGGTGTTCTATTGGATTTTTGGTGTACCATTGGATGTTAGCACATACACGGGTGCACTAGTTGCACACATGGTTGTGCCCTCAAATAAATATGGTGATTTAAACCGGTATTCCTTAAAATATTGGTTTCCTGAATGGTTCTTGTTTTTTAAATAATTTTGTATCCTTTGTGTGGTTTCTAAATGTAGTTTAAATTGGAATATCATGGGGTTATGCCTGTTTGGATTTTGGTGTGTGTGTTTTAGAAATTTTTGGCTTGATGGGATGTTTGACATTTCACAATTGAAGATGGTTTTAAAAATGATTAAGAGATGTTTTGGTAAATGTATTTGGGTGCGTAAACATAAAGGCCCATTTGGCATGTTTTTAGAGTTTCATGTTTTTCCTAAAATGTGGAAAGGATTGTTTAGAAAATTCTCAGGGAAGTGGTGTTACTCATGGCTTTAGAAGTGATTTTTAAATGTTTTGATGTGAATAATTTTTCAAGAATGGGTTTGTGATGTGAAAGTGGTGGTTTATGAAACGCGATTCATGGTTTTCTTGATAAATTTATGTAAGTGGTATCATGTGATGTGAAAATTGTTTGGGAACAAAAGTGAAACATGTGTATCTAGGTGTGAGAACATGTACTAGTATGCTAGTGTTTGACGATGAAAACACTAACTAAACTATGATGATAATGATGTTGGAGACCACTAGGTTATGAATGATTCTTCTACTAGTGTCTCGTGTTCAAAAGAAAAAATATTTATTATTGTTACTTTACACTAAGATATAATGTACCTAGGGCCCATAGCTTGCTAGTGCCTAGGGGTGTTCCCATGACTAGTGCTCAATTATTATATTGCACCTCTTGTCAGAATATGGTAGGTTGGGTTGGTAGTTCTAAAATTAAGTGCTTTGTATTTAAAGTTTCATTCTTTGAAACTGTTTTACATTTAAATTTGTTCCATTGAAAATTGTTACTAGCATTGTTTAGTTTGGGTTTTTGTTATAAAATGGTTGTTTTCTTGGAAAATGGATGGTGGTATGTGTTGGCCTTTAAAACGATAAAGTTGTGATTGTTTAAATAAAATTTGAAAAATCTACTTTTATAATTGTATTTAAAACTAGTGTTAGTGGACTATTTTGGGAAAGAAAACACTTGGAATCTATGGTGATTGCCTACTGAGCTGTTAGATCACACCCTACCTATGCCACTCAGGGTCGGTAGACCCGAGTTGTTTTGTAGGTTAAACATTTGTTCAGGTATCCTGGATCAGGTGATCGTGGTTGGAGTGGGTTTGGTCTTTTGGTTGGAGGTGACCAATATTTCACGTGGAGACAGTGGTAGATTGCTCCATTTTTTATCTTGTTCTCAGTTTCATTTTTCATGTTTTAGTCTTCAGTCTGTTTAGTCACATATTGTATCTGGATCAACTATTTATTTATTTATGTTCAGCTGTGGGTTGTTGCTACGTTCTCATTTTGATTAGTTCATATATTTGATCCTATTTATTAGGATGAAAATTTTCCCACTCGATTTATATATGATTCTCGACACTATTTTTCAGCTCTTGGGGATCAGGAACACCCTTCAGGCCATGTCATGAATTGGCTCGAGTGACTAGTTCAGGGTCGACCTGGGTTGGTTCATGATAGAATTAATAGTGTAACAATGTAATTTTTAATTGATTATATTATTAATTATAATATCAATTATTAATAATAACATCAGTAATTATTATTAATAATTATTACATTATTAACTCAATATATTATTAAATATCATTATTAATTATAATGATTATTATTATTAATCGAAATACAAATTATTAATAATATATTGAATAAATTACTATAGGGATACATGAAATGTTCAAGAGGGTTAAAATAAGGGGACCCTTTATCTGCACTTCTCTTTAGAATGGTTGAAGATTATTTTATCAAAAGTATTTTGCAAGCATCTGTATCTAGTTGCTTCTCCCCAATCAAGGTGACAAGGAACCTAAAGGCTCCAATACACCTCTTCAATGTTTAAGATATTATTCTTTTCCATGAAGGGTATAACAAAAATCTATAAAACATCAAGTATATTTTTAGGAATTATGAGTATGTTTCTAGGTAAGTCATTAATTGGAACAAATCCTTTTCTTATTTTGGGATGAGACTCGGCTCTGATAGAAAAATCTATGTCTAGAGGATATTAAAATTCAATATTGGAAGTAATCCTTTCAATTAATTATGGGTTCCTATTTTCTGAGTTAAGGTGAAGTCCATATACATAGGAATTGCCTCTAAAATCTTATCTCAACTTGTTGATTGGAAAGGAAAGACCCTCTCACAAGCAAGTAGAATCTGTCAGTTCAACTATATTGTTACTTTAATGTTTGTTCATGTTTTTTCACATCTAAAAATGTATAATTGGTATTATCAAGAAACTTGATAAGAAAATAATGAATTTCATTTGTATAGGATCAATACATGAAAAAAACTGATCACTATGGCATGGAATAAGTGTACTAAAACTCTGGATTTTGGTGGACTTTGTATCAAGAACATGAAGAAATTCAATGATTCTATCATTGATAGCTTTATTTATAAACTAATTAGAAAAAATAAAGGAAGATATTTTTTTCTAATGTTTGTGATCATTAATAGACTCTTAAAAGGGAACAAATTCAATGTTGGGGCCACTGTGTGGCCTACAATCTAGGGTGCATTTGAGAAAATTAATCAGCATACCTAGTGGTTTCCATCAAGGGACTCCAACTAGAATTTTTGGAAAACAAAATGGATTGAATTCCCCATTTTTGGTTTATGAAGTATTCTTAATGGGTTAGTTAATCTTTGTATTTTAGTAAAATTGAATAGGTGTGGCCTAATTTTTGAACACATACCTACAAACATTATTCCAGAAATATAAAACATTTATTTTTCTGATCCTGATTCAAATATTTCGCTCCCTACCTCATTAGAACAACTCAACGTCAAATGATATTATAGATACCTATGTAGTGCTACTGATTCCCAACTATAACTGCTTAATTTTTTTTTGAAATGAAACACATTTAGTTTAGTTAAATATTGTTAATATGAAAAATTTGATATAACCAGCTTGCAACTGATGAAAAACTCTGAATTTAAAGTTTTAAAATTATCTCTATCCATTCTATCTGTCCATCAAAATCTAAATATTTATGTCAAAATTTTCTTTATTTTACCTTTAATTTGACTATTTAGAATAAAATATTTAAATTATTCTGATTGAATCTTCCTGCTACATCATATATTCACTCCTTTATAAACTTTATTTGAAATTTGGAGTTGAGTAGATAGATCTTCAAACTACTGATTATAGCCATTGCGATATGATTCTTCACTATTTGTACTATCAGAAACCAATTGTAGTTTGAAGGTAATGTGACACTGATCAAGGTGATTCTTACAGGAATCATTAATGATTTATAGGCTGTTAATAAAGTGAAATCTAGATCTATGTAAAATTGTATCCTTGATTTGGTTATCACTAAAACCATTAGGGTCAGTGGGTTACTTAGGTATCTAATGAAACATGATTATGTGAAATTCATACCATCATGTTCTAACTAGATCAAGATCAATATTGATGATGCAATAATGGGATCATTTGGGTTTATAGGTAGTGGTGGAATCTTCAAAAAATATCATGTTTTTATCAAAGGCCCTTTCTCTCAATTTTTTGGGAACTTTCTTACATATTAAGTAGAATTTTTAGCCATTAAAAATGAAATTTCATATGACAAGAAACATAACTGGCATAACCTCTAGATTAAAAGTGACTTTATGGTTGTTGTATAAGCATTTAAAGCCCATACTCTTGTGGTTCCTTGTACCGTTATTAATGACTAGATCAAATGCCTCGTGTCATTAGAGGGGATGCACATTAGAACATCTCATATATATATGGAAGGTAATATGTTGGAAAAAGCTGTTGAAGTAAAAGTATCCAATTAGTATTTTTCTCTCATGGATTGTTTTATGTTTGTTGAACAGTCCAGTGTGGATGGTGACGTTAATACTCACGTTCAACACTTTACTTTATATTCATCTCCCATTTTTATAATATTTTTTGGGATTTGAGTCTTTGAACCAATGTTCTGGCCATTTTTGATTATTTATTAATAATTATATTATTAATTAATTTCATGGTTAATAATTAATAAATATAATAATCATCATATAATTAATTAATCACATTATAGATAATAATAATAAATTTTTTACTTTATTAAATAATTATAGAATTTATGATTATTAATGATTGATTATTACATTAATTATATTTAATTAAAATAATAAATAATAATAAAAATAATGATAATGTGATTATTAATATTTGTATCATTCTTATTAATAAATAATAATTTTATTATTATTAATTACACTAATAAATAATATTAATTAATAAATATCACACTCTTAATTAATTAATTACATTATTAATTATTATTATTAATAATTACATTATTAATTATTATCAATGAATAATTGTTATACTATTAATTAATCATCATTAATTCCAATATTAATTATTATTAATTACATTGTTAATTATTTCTAATTACATTATTAATTACACTATTACTATTAATAATTATATTTAACTACTACTTATTATCAATTTTTTATTAATTGTATGATTATTATTAATAGAAATGATTTGAACAAGAGACTAGGATGAACTGACCCATTCCCCTTTATTAATGATAATTAAAAATGTATTGTTATTAATTATGGTTTATTATTAATAATGAAATACTATTTTAGTGTTTTAAAAAATGAAAATTGTATCCCATATTAAAAAAAAACTAGAGGAAAATATTAGACCTTTATAAAAGAGAGGTTTTATATGAGATTTTAAGAAATATTTTCTGATTACATTAATTTAAAGTAAATACTAAATATATAAATAGTTAAATATCATTTAAATTTTTTTATATAAATATAAACAAATAAAAAAATAAAAAATTCAAAAAATAATAATAAATGGCTTGTGTGAATACTATTTATACAAATTTTTTCCCATTTGGGTACATAATTTTTATGCCAATAATTTTTGATATTTTTTTCAACAAAAAAAGTGGGGAGGCCACCAGACATGGCTGATGTTGATGCATCAACCTTTTTCTCTCAATCTCTTGCAAAGATACATATGTAGAAAAGGGTTTCCAAGGCTCAATTAACACTGGATCAAGGAAAAAAAGTTATTAGAAACCTCTTTTCACAAGATATACCATGTATGAAACCAAAAATCATAAATATACATAAAATTAAGACACTATATTTACCTTACATTGATGAAGACTACCACATCATTCTTCAATCACATGGTTGATAAATAACACTAAGAGGTATCCAAAAGACTCTCTCCTCTTTGGTGTATCCTTTGGTTGAAGTTGAATCACCCATCATGTGGTCAGGACCCTCACATCTCCCATGATATTCTAGTATCTCACAAAGGATAAGGGAGAGGAAATAAGATAGCTATGGTAATGGAAGAGAATTAGTTAAAGATTGGGTGAGTTCAGATGATCCCATCTCAAGGTGATCATCTCCTTTTATAGCCTCTTGAGATAGTACCGATTCATCCATACATTAAGTCATATGTTATGGAATGTATGAGCTATGCATTTCGTTAATTTTTTTTAACCCCATGACCAAGCATGCATTCATCATATGAATTCATCATGATCCTCATTCATTACAAGTATCAATGATATCTTTATGTGGAATATTCCACAGTGATCACATTTATTATTATGTTTTATAATAAGATATAATACATTATGATATATCCAAAATAAGTGTACAATATTACCAAATAATACCTTACAATTGGAAGAGGGCAGTTTCATGTTATCTTATAACATGACATAAGATATGATCATATTTTCTCATATGATATAGTCCCAGTACATCACAAGAATAAAGGATTTAAGATATATCTCCTTCAAACTCCCACTAACACTAAATCCTTATAGACTTACACATAATTACTTGTGAATCCATATCTAAAATTTCTTTTTGACATCTTAGATAAAACTTTTGGAAAGCTATCATCAAATTTATCTTGTATAAAAGAATATGTAATACCTTGTGAATACTCATCCAAAATCCATTTTGAATAATCTTGAAAACACTTTTAGAGAAAATATTTGAGTCGAACTGAATCCCCATTTAATCAACCACAAATTATAACTTCATGGGAATTTGTATTACTAACAATAAATATGAATTATCAAATTCATAAATGATAGTAAAGAGCATCCTATAGAAAATCATCAATTCTAATAATGCTACAAAGGGATCTGACATGATTACCATTAAACACATGTATCTCTATACCTATTTTCACCAGCTGAATCATAAGAAGGATTTAATTTTCATACGATTCATTTATCTAAGTTATCAAGTAAAAATAGGACATAAATCATGTAAATCCCATATATATTATTCTTATGTTCTCGATTATCTAAGTATAGACTAATCATGTTGATGAATACATCACATGTCATTCATCCTTAGGGATAAGTACATCAAAAGACCCTCATCCAATTGTTAAACACACCATATGTATGATCTATTTATAGTTATAAACTCCTTTAGTATATCTCAATTGAGATCCCAAATTTCATACATTTCATACAAGAGGAAAAATCCCATCTTGGTTAAGCTCAAACTGATGACATTATCAACAACATACCTAACCACATTTGGATTAGCTAAAACATAAGGATTTCATAATAAAGGCACCAAAGTATAAATGTTCTCATGCTAGGTATCTTGCTAACATCAATTATAAGTAAATCCAAATATGAAACATGCACCCATAGTATACCAAATTCAAAATATATGAAATTCTATATTGTATATACTTGGGTGGACATCCAATGAAAAAACTCATTTTCTGTCTCATGAGAATATTTTGTATCTCTACACAGAATCATAATCATGATAACCTTAACATTTCATTACAACTTATAATACTTTATGAAGAACATCGATTAAGGATAACTCAAAGTCCTAATTTGAGAGCTTATTTATCATTTCACTTCATGAAATATATGCAACCAAGAAGAATAAAGATAATATGGAGTTTGAATTTTATAAAACATGATATATTTTATATCTATAAAATATTTTAATAATAATAAAAAAATCATACACAATCATCCATCCAATAATAACACATATGATATACCAACAGATCAACCTCATGTTTTCTACACTTTTAGGGTTTTGTTAAAGTCATTACACCTCTATGTAATTCCTTTCAAATATCTATACGACTATATAATAAAACCCTACCACTAAAATATTTCAGTTTGTAACATCTATAAAGTAATATAATTTAAATAATGGTGAAACTTTTGAATTATATTCCTAAAGTTCAAATTTTGAATATAATATTCAAAATATTCTTCACAACATCCAATTTTATGATGTTAATAACTTCTATTGTCATCTTAAAACTATTTATAATTCCATATTTATCATTCTTGTTACCCTTCCCATTAATTTTTTTAATTGATACCTTTTTTGTAACTGAATTAACTCTTTACATTATTTATTTACCAACACATCCTAAATTCATTTAAGATATAAAATGAAGAACCCTTTGGGTTTTGGTTGTATTTTTTGTTAATATAATTGTTGGAGGAAAGTAAATGTTTTTTGAATATGGGTGATGTAATGAGAATCAACCTAGTAATGTTGTGTGCTACTACCATGGTGAATATATGGAAAAGGAATATGTATGAAGCTTATACTAACTTTAGATTCCTTGATAGATATATTCAAGGTAGAATCCATACATTATATGATTATAGAGATGGTCCCCATGAAAAATAAAAGTGTTACAATTTAAGTTATTGTCTATAACGGTTTATAATAAGTGGAGAACATTTGAGTGGAAGGTGGATGTTGATATGTTTCTGTTGGAAATTTTTTAAAACTATAGATAAAAAGGACATAATAGGTTAGAAGTTTAGATAAAGCTAGCTGAAATATAGGAGAATACATACTTGTATCAATGAGTATAAAAGTACTTGATATCAGTGAAAAATATCCTTTAGATGATGGTTTTTGAAGGCGGAATTGGAATATATAATTACTAAGCTAGAGAATTAATAGGAATACAACAAGATGAGTATTTAGATACTTAAAACTAACTTGTAATTTTGATAAAATATTTTGTAATTATTTTATTAATCCCAACATTTATTTGACAAAGTTATAAGTAAATTTAAAGTGTTTGAGAAGCCTTGATATTAATTAAATTAAATTTGATATAATTTTAATAAATTTAGATTTTTAAGATTGATACTAAAAATGGATAAGTCCTATAGTTTATATGGATGATTTTCTACTTGTATAAGAATCACTGGAAACTTTTTAAATATTATTTTTTATGTGTGTAAGGATCATCCAATGTATTTTTTTTTGAAAATTGGAAAATGATTGACTTCATAAAGATCAATAATAAGGATATTAAATGTTTTCATAAAGATCATTTTTGATATTCTTAAATATTATTGAGTCTCTATATAATAATAATTTTAGTTTTCATAATAATTAATAGTGAGTTATATAAGAATCATCTGCATAAGAATCAATCTCCATAAGGATTATTCCTTGGTGAAAATTTTAGAATTATACAAACTGAAAATATGAGTTTTCTAGAATAATATATTCTAAAGTTCAAATGACTTGGGATGAGGAAAAATTAGTTCATTTATGTTCAAAATATCGTGAATATATTTTGAGGAATAAAATAATCCTGAGATAAAGAATATTGAATGAGATAAGATATGAGATCACTATTATTTATTTTATGAATTTCAAATGGGAATATTTATAAATTGAATATTGGTGATAAAAAATAGATATTAAACTAGATGTTTATTGATCGAAACTTCAATATTTTAAATACCACAAAATTTCATTGGATCCAAGCTAGATGAAATAAGTAGTTGATCTCCGTGTATGAGAAAAAAGAGATAAATACGAGATGAATTTATGATAATTTAAAGTGAACAAAAATAAATAGTTCTAGATGAGATGAATCAGGAATTTAAATTTAAATTTTTTGGAGATATGATCAATGTTCTAAATATAAAAAACAAAATTATGATTTTTACTAAATGAGAAGAATAATGGTGTTGAGTTCCTTACTGAAGTGTACCGACTCAAGCATGAGGTTTGTACTGATTTTCATGGAATGCTCTCATGTTTCAATGAGAAAGGGACAAACCTCAAGTTGTTACACTATATTTTTATATAGTTTCAAATAGTGTTTAAATATGTATTTTTATTCGGTTTACTTTGAGAAGAAGAAAACTTGATCCCACTGTAGAAATAGAGGAATATTTACTCAACTAAAAGAAATTGATAAGTTATAAAAGAAATGTATTTTTCTAAAACTATTGGAGAAAGAAGTTATGAGAAAATGGAAGGGGAATGTGGGGACACACCCACATGATGAAATTAGAAAAAAGGATATATGGGATCATGGTTTTTTGATGGTTTTGGATTTTACATCAAATTCAGAAATATTTCCATTTATGGGAATATGAAAAAAACCCCAAGAAAAAAAAGTTATGGAGTGTGTTTATAGTTATGGAACATGCGCCTCTTGAGAAGATTATTATATCCTATAAAATATATCTCTTAGTAAGAATAATATGTACAATAGAGATAAGAATTTAAGAGAATGAGTTGAACTATTTAAGGTGAAGTGGAATTCGATACTGCATCAACTGGGAAGATCATTTGAGTGTCTAAGAAGAAGATGAATAAGGAAGAAAAGAACTAGTGAAGATCTATATGATCTAATATTATGAAATTAAGAATAAGAAGATGAAAAATAAGGATAATAAGTTATGATAAGTAACTAATTATAATTATATTGTTTACTCTTTAGGTAAATTTATGGGTTGTGGTTCTTGAAGAAGTGAGTTAAGGCCGATAAGTCCCACTAAATATCTAATAGTAGTCAAATTCATCAATGTTTAAGGTTAGTGAAGTTTCATAATATTCTTGAATATATTTAAGTAGTCAAAAAATCTATACTATTTAGGAATAAAACTAGATTATTGGATGTTGCGTCATCCTGTGCACATTGGTGATCTAATTTAATAAGGTTGGAATATGAGAACAATTGGTGGGATGCCATTATAAAGAAAACATGGGAGTTACTCACATCAGCATATATAATATTGTGAATATTAAACTATATAATATGGTTAACCTGGAATAGGATGATAAATTCCCTTAACCTATTTAACTTTGATGAAAAGATTTATAGTTGAAACACTATGACTCAGTAAAACCCAATCAAAGAAAGGAGTAGGTTTCTTACATTGGGACCGAACCTTGTAAAAAACTTATGCTGTTATTTACTAATTTACTTGTATTTCATGTGGTGTATGTGATTATAAAAATATAAATAGATCTAATTACATCCTAATGGGTGACATAGGTTCAAAAATAAATGGTGTTAAGTGATAAAATATAAATTAAAATTTGATAAAATATTTGGAAACATCTGATTCACCCCCTCTCTCAGGTGTTTGTACTACTATTAAACAACTGAAAGTGTTATCAAAGCACAAGGTCCCCTTTATTTGGATCTATTTTAAATACCTATTTTGTTTTTACTAAATAATATAAAGTCCATATTTGAAATTTTTCCTAAGGAGCCTCAGATTGAAGAATCTATTTCCATACTTACTAGTGGTTGTTTATAATTTTTGGCTAAGATATTGAAAACCATGAATAAAAGAGAGGCCATGAAGTGGAGAAATAAAAAAATTGATATAGGAATAAAAAAATAAATGAATTTAGTCAAAGTGTTAATATTATTTGTAAATATGTTTTAGATTATTCCTCTAGTGAGTCATGTTCAATATTTAAAGAATATATCATTAATTAATCACTAACTGATTTTTATTATGAAGTCAAGGTTTACTTAAATAAGGTTCCTATTGAGGTTTTCAATAATATATTTTCATATATCAAGGTATTACATGATGAAAAGTCACAACTATATTTGGACGCTAATGTAATGGAAGATGAATTGAAAAAAAGGTAAGTAGTTGTAACACCCTCATAAAACTTGTGAATGCTAAGGAGGAATATATCAGGATTTACGGTGAAATAGTTTTTATAGATGATGAAGAATTGAAAAGAGATTCTTGTGAGAAAAATGTGTTTTAAAAGGTTATTAAATAAGTGATAAATTCATTTTATAAGCTTTATCAAGTATCCATGAATGTAAAATATCATCATTTAAAGGTAAAAATAAAGAGGATAAGAGAGATAATATAGTTTTTACAAGATAAAAGTCATATGCATAGAGAAAAAACTAGAAATATGAATAAATATTGGGAAGAAAAGTTTAGATATATTGAATCTATAAAGAATATCCTCAACTTAAAGTGTCTTGAAATAGAAATCAAATTGAAAAATCATAAAGAGGCTAAAAATATAACTTCCCAACATATTGAAAGAAATAATACTACCATAAAAACTTATAAAGAGAGTCTATCTTCTAAGATGTCTCAAAATGGTGGAAAGAATATAAAATAATAATAACTTGATCAACCCAAACCCAAATTAGTGAAAAAGAAATTCAATAAACATATTGAATCTATTTATACTAAATATGTTTTAATAGGTTATACAAATTTCAAATAAAAACTCTAAAAAAATGGAAGAATAAAAATAATAAGAAATTAACTATATCATTAAGGGTAAATATAAGATTTTATAAGAATATAAACCCCCAAAATTGAGCTCAAATTAATATGGTTTCTGTCTAAAAATAGTAATAATGAAAATCTGGAGAGAATACATCAACTAGAAAAAGAATGATAATTTTTGGGTATTTTTGGTGCTATAAAAGGTTTGGAAACAAGGATGTAGATTATTATAATAATATTCCAACATGTGGATGTGATAAGAGTCTTGAAGTAATGGGGATAAGAGGTGAAACAAAAGGAAAACCTACTTTACAAAATAAAACTTCATACAAACATATAAATATATCAAGAAAGAATAGATTTTATTGTTTAGAAAAAATCTACGAGTTTAACAAAATATTTTCCCACTTCTATGAAGAATATTGGTATGTACTATCCCAATATAATTCCAACACTAATAAAATGAAAAGGATACAAAAATAGAAGAAAAAAATAAATGAAATAAAGTATGCCTTGGGAAAGAAATTAATGAAGGTGGCTATTGAAAAATTTTCACCCAAGAAGTCAGAGATGAAATCTGAAGTGGATATCAAACCAAAGTAGAGATTATTTTATTATAGTAACAAATTTCACATCATTGAAAATTTCAAGATGGCCATGAATATCATGAAATAATGGATAAAGATGAAAACTAAAAGGGAATCAATCCAAGTCATATATATTCATATTGTTTTAGTTTTTAAAATCCAAGATAAATAATTTAATTTCCTTAAGAGGCTATTAAATAATGACAATTCAAATTCAGTTGAAGTGATTCGTGGAAGGTACAAGAAGTAATGTCATATAATTAAAAAGTGCATGATTTTTCTTATTGGAAAAGATTTTCTAAAAAGATAAAAATGTAAATCACCCATGAATATCAATGTAGAAACTAATATGAAGAGGGATCTATATACATGGAAAAGGATGGGTATGTAAAAAAGAATATTTAACTATTCGTCTATCCTAGTTTTAAATAGTTAAAATGATGAAGGAGGTAAAAAATAATGAAAATGCATTTTTGGATAAATAAAATAAGGATATTCAAGTTAAGGAGAATAGTGATAAAGATAATGAAACTATTCTTCCCTAAATAGTTTAGAACTATAAAATAAAAGGGAAATCTAGCATAAAGTGTACTAGGCATTTTAGAGCTATAAAGAAAGGAGTTTTTGGGATGAGAAGAAAATTTCAGTCCTGTTACTCACATTAGAGAACTGATGTAGACCCACCTTATTCCCATAATCTTGTTATTGTTCATATTAAAATAGTGAATTAAAGGTGAATTATGAAAAGTATAAATGATGCATACTGTAGTGTCTACAAAACATGGAATAATATCCATGATTGTGATTTTTCAATGGGCATCTTGGTGACTCATTGAGACACATTAATTATAAAGTCTCAAATGGTATCAAAATGATCAAAGATTATTTATTGAGGAAGGATTGTCCATTATGAAAGTTATTATATATTATACATTGAGGGGAGCTCAAAATATTAAAGTTTCTAGATATTTATTCTTTTATAATAAATTTTTAATTCTTAAAAATTTAAAGAAAACTAAAGGTTAAAGTATGATTTTCTCTCTCCAATAACTATTTTGGTTTGTCTTGAATATAACTATTAAGGAAGAGTCACAATTTGAATAAATAGGGGAGAAAATATCATTCACTTGAAATTTTCTAATGTGTTTGTTGAATTTGAGTATAGGAACATGAAAATTCATGAAAATATGTTCGAACAATCTCTAAGAAGAAAAATCCAGTATTGGTATTACATTGTGGTTTTTATATAGATAACTTTATTATCTAAATTTAAAACTCTTATTTTCAACACCATGATTGCATAAATATATGTAAATCACATTATTTGATGTCACACTATTAAAAAAATGTGGTTCATCCCTTCTCTTATGAAATTGAATGACTCTCTCAAAAAAGGGAGAGAAGACTCTGTATTGACCATTGTATTTATTTTTAGTAAAAAGGATAGGAAAGTCATCAAATTTATAAATGAAGTTGGTATTGATAAAAAATATAAGGGGGGGGATTGAAATACCTTTTGGGTTGTGGTTTTATTTTTTGTAAATGTAATTATTAGAGGAAAGTGAATGTTTGTTTAAGTTGGGAGATGTGGTGAGAATTCACCTACTAATGCAGTGTTCTAATGCCATGGTGAATATATAGCAATGGAAAATGCATGAAGTTGATACTACCTTTGTATAATTGGATGTATGGATTCAAATTAGTATTAATACATCAGTTAATATGAGAGATGGTCCTCATGAAATAGAAAAGTGTTGTAGTTTGTGGTAATACTTAAAACTATTTATGAAAAGTGGAGAACATTCGAGTGGAAGTTGGCTGCTAAAGTGATGGTGCTTGAAAACTTGTAAATCTATAACTAAAATGTTATTTTTTTATATAAATATAAATAAAAATGTGGGAATACATACTTGGATAATTGATCATGTAGAGACATGAAATCAGTGACAAATATCCTTTGGAAGATCATTTTTGAAGATTGAGTTTGAAGTTGCAGTTACTAAGGTAGAGAAGTATAGATCCTATCAGATGATGATGTTGATATATTTAATTTGTTTTAAATAGTTTTTAGCAAAGTCAATGAGTAATTTGAATGATAATAATATGAATTTGAATGTTATGGAAGAATCCCATTGGAAGAAATTATTCTGGAAGGGTGAATCAATAGAAGAAAGAGTTCTGTAGATGCAAGATCTACTTCTGAAATATGTCTAGAAGTTAAAAGGAAAAGTTAAGAATAGTTATACTAATGGATAAAGGAGAAGTGAATCAAAATTTTTTTATCTAGAAGAAACCATCAACATTATATTCTTGATGAACTAATATTCAGTGTATTTATGACTAGTGCTGAAATATTATGAAGCACTGTTAACAATATTCTGATTTGAAGAAGTAAGTTCCAACAAATAAGAATATTATAGATTTACTACTGAATGTAATCCTGAAAGTAAAACCAATGGAAGTAAAATTGAAGGATCTAGGATGTTCATAACTACAAATAACACTAAATAATTGATAAAGTCAAATAATCATCCATGAGGAAGTTTTATAAGATTACTCAAAGGTTGGTGGTTCCATTATAAACAATGATAATATTCATATTAGGATATATGAGGATATTTTTGGGAGATATATTAACCATGGAACATTGTATAAAGATCCTTAATTTGTATAATATAGTAAATTAATTAGGTTAAGTTTTATTCCTTCCCACACAACTTATTATTTATTATTAATATATAATTGGAATAATTTGTTACTTGAGGGGAGTCGACACGACAATGATTAGGTTCTCACAATGTGGTTGAAAATTATAAAAACCCCCTACTCTATTTACTTTAAATTATCTACATAGCATAATAGAAAATTGATGAGGGAGAGATTTTTAATATACATACATCCTAACTGATACCATAGGTTCAATCAACTTAAGGGAATAAAGATTTTAAATTTAACTTGATCGATAAAAGTTGGTCACCCTGTATTCACCCCTCCTCTCAGGGTGACTTCACGATCCAATGTGAATCTCAATTGGTATCAGAGTGAGGTTACCTATGTTTGGATTTATAAGTTTATTACAAATTGTGTTTAACCATTTTATATAATGTGTTTCCATATAAAAGTTGAATAATTTATTTCTAAGAATGATAAGAAAGTTAATCCCGGACTAAAGAAAGTGGTAGTTATTTCTAGTTGCAGAAATATTGAGGTTTTGGATAAAACCTTTAAAATCCCTAAGAACAAAGAAGATTAGAAGTAGTGGAGGTCATCCTTTAAAGAGAAAAAATAAGAGGATACACCATTACTAGAATTTAAAGTGTTTGGCAATAATTCATGTGAATCTGGTAAAATTTATCCTCCAAAAGAATCTTGATCAAGTTATGAAGATTATGATTTAGTGGAAAATATTTAAGATTTTTACACTAAAATCACAGTTTACATGAGAAATGTTCCCATTAGATTTATTACTTATATAATTATATATATCAAGGGATAATAGGAGTAAATTTTACAACTAAAGTCAAAACTTGATGAGATAGGAAATGCATAATAAAATAAGTTTAGAGAATGTAAAGCTCTCACCAAACTCATTGAAGGCAAGGAATAAAATGTTTTACATTCTCAAGAAAGGTTCAATATTAAGGAAGAATAATTGATTTTTTTTAACAATACAATTATATATTATGTTTTTTAAGGAAATTTTATATGCATTAAAAAATAATATTGAAGTCAAGAACACTTAGTTGGAGGATAAAGATAGATGAATAAAAGATCTTAAAAATCAATACATGAAGACAATAAAATTCATGAATAAATTTTTTTAAAGGAACACATGAGTGAAACCCTCAAAAAATAAATGATATTAAGGATAAATTAGTAATATAATATGAATAAAATTTCACTTTTATGAAAGAATCATTGTAGAGGAGTTTTTGCGAAGAAGTCGTGTTATTAAAAGTTGTTAAATAAAATCTCTATGCACTAGAAGATACTCAAAAATAAATTGTTAATGTTAAGAATACACTACTAGAGATCAAGGAAAAATGAGTTAATGAAGTTGATAATTACTTAAAATATATGATTCAACTATATAAAGAAAATATACTAATGGTTAACATAAAATCCGAATAGAAACCAGAGGCCCTTGAAAATTAGAAGAACGCTTTAAATTTAAAGTGTCTTGAGAAGATGAAAAGATTGAGAAATATGGAAACCACTAAAGTTAAATATTTATGGGAAGATGAGAAAAATCCACT
The DNA here is from genome assembly GCA_963277665.1 of Viscum album. Classification (NCBI taxonomy): domain Eukaryota; kingdom Viridiplantae; phylum Streptophyta; class Magnoliopsida; order Santalales; family Viscaceae; genus Viscum; species Viscum album. The sequence goes on along the minus strand of OY728165.1, from coordinate 161,508,568 downwards.
ATCAAAGTTTATAAAGATTATCTTAATTTAATAAAGTCTCAATCCAATGATAGGAAGAATATGAAAGAATTAAAAGCATCATCTTCTGATAAGATAAATAAAAAGGTAACAACACATTCCAATGAATATGTAATCACTCGCTCCCATATTTTTAGTGAAGGTTATAGTTATAAAATAATATGGTTAAAAAAAGTGAGATACCCACCTATTCTATAAATTTGGATTTAATAAATAAAAAGTAATTAGTTCCATTTAAGATATCTAAAATAAACAATCATAAGAATAAGTCTCCACTGGCCAAAATACATCACAACATAAGAATCCAAGGATTATTGGATACTATTGGTGTTTTTGAAATTTTGGACACATGAATATTGATTATTGGAACAATATAAAAAGGTATGAATAATAAATAAGTCCAAAATTAAGGTGTATCAAAGTTAAAGGTAAGGTAAACTCAGTTAGGTATACCCAAACCTCATAAAAAAAGAAAAATATGATAACATTCAATATATTTGATTATCTTGATAATTTATGGGGAAGTTGCAGAAGAAGTGATCATGTAAATGAAAAGTGATTTTTTACTTATATCAAGCAGAAATTAGGTATAAAAATGTAAATAAGCTACAAAATCTAAAATAAAATGTTAAGAATAAAGTTTTTTTACCCAAGAAAAGATGCTACTTTCATGGAAGAAAAGGTTACTTCATGGAAAGCTATAAGATCACCATGAATTCTCAAGTTAATGGAAGGAATCTCAAGAAAAAAAACCAGTCCAAGAAGTACATAATCAAGATAAAGTTTATAAGACACATAAAAACTGATATTTTATAATATATTTTTCTTTAAATAAAATGTAAGTGTTCTGTATCTTTCTTTACACGCAACCCCTAGTTTATATGAATGAAAATATAATAAAGTGTCATAACCTAGCCATTAAATTGGATGGTATGAATATTAATAACCGAATTATGAAAAATATTTATAATTTTTTCAAATAATAAAAATTTATTTATTAATTCATAATAAGTATTCCCTCAATTTTTAATAAAATCATTTTTTGATTCAAAAAATGTGTTTTCTTCCAAAATGGTTTTTATCGCATTTTACACACATGAAAATTATAATTAATTTTTTCCATTTTTATAAATTTTATTTTATTAAATTAATTTTTTTTTGAATTAATCATGCTAATATTATCTTATGGTGAATTTTTAGTATTTTTCTAAAAAGATTTATTTTTCAGCAAATAGCCAAAAATAATATTTTTTGTAAAAACTATCATTTATTTTAAAGTAAAATTAAAATTATATTTTTAATTTTATATTAAATTAAAATAATTCTCCTTTAATTAAAAATAATATAATTAATTACATAATAATCATCATTATACTTTATTTTGGTATAAGTTTATTTTTGGGCTTAAAAACATATTTTTCAAAAAACTATTTTTATATGCGCAATGTGTTTTTATCTTAATAAATTAAAGAAATATTTATTTATGAATGATTTTAATGAAATTTATATAATATATATTCATTAATATATTTTAACTTCCAATTATGTATTTTTCAATGAAAGGAATGTAAGGAAATTATTTTTTATTCTTAAATATTCATTTTTCTAAAACTGATTTTTGTTGCGGGTTTCATGCTCATTTAAAAATAAATTCTACCACTTATAGAAATTAAATATTTTAAAATGGATTTTATTTTTTGAATAATAATAATTTTTATAATCTAATAGGGTCAAATTAATTTTTTTCATAATGAATAGTAAAGACAATAAAATTATGTTACCACGATTAAAGTTAAAATGAGTTTACTAGGGGATGAGGGGGGGGGGTTAAAGAAATATATAAGGATAAAATTTCCACCCAAACATGTATAATTATTATTTTATGAAGATATTTAAAATTTATATTGTCCCATATTTTAATTTTTTTCCATTTGGAGCCACATTCTCATGAAAGTGACATTATATCATTGAAATATTTTAAGAAATTCTTTATGAATCCCTCCCCTCACTTATCAAAGGAACCTCTTCTCATACGTTATTCACACCATTAGCTACATACATAAATACATACATACATACATATATATATATTTGAATAACTAATTTAAATACTTACTATAATCATTCCCCCATCCTTTAGATCTTTTTATTCTCTTAAGACCAATCCTTAAAGGATTAAGGTGTAAGTCAAAGGAGGTTTCTCAAAGAAGAGGTATAAATATCAAATAATCTCTTTCAATTTTATTTCTTCTTAAACCGTATATAAAATTTTAATATCTATAAAAAAATTATGTATCAAGTATAAAAAATATAATACAATGTTATTATGTTGATGTAACTACCATTTTCCACCCATTTTCCATCAAATGGGAAATCAAAGTATCGCTCATGCGTACATGTGGATTACCGCCTCCACACAGCGATACAATTCATTTTTCATCACCATATTTCATGAGTGGTTATAATGATGGATTTGATATTTATATATGATATTTATAACATAATTATTATTCATTAATTATAATATATTATTTCCCTTCTTATGATCCAATCCATTGGTAAATGATAACGTCGTTCATACGTACGTGTTGACGACCACCTCCACAAAGCAATGTGATTTGTTTATCATTTTTGGTTTACTTGGATGGTAATAAGGATATAATTAATGAAAATATATGATATTTATGATATAATAATGATTATTTAAAGGTGAATTATCAATTAATTTTCTTTCATTCCATCTATTGAAAAGTTGAAACACTACTCATTTGTACGTACAGATTACCGTCTCTAAAAAGTGATGTTATTAATTTTTCATCAACACTTAATATAAATGGTTATAAACATGTATATAAAGAATATATATTTTATTTTTATCATTATTAAAATTATATATATGTATGAACCATGATAATAGTGCATGGAATATATCCACCAAACTAAAATATATATGAAAAAAGAAGCAATTAACACACAAAATGATGGATTTAATAGAGAATTTTTAATAAATAGTTGTTAAAATTATATAAGTGGATCATGTATGATATTATGTGTATTAATATTTTTTTTGTAATTATAATAAATATAAATTTATTATACATGCGTTTATAACTCTTACGAATCAAGTGAGATATAAGGTAAGGGTTTCTTTATCTCATTTTTCAAATTCCCAAGACATGTTTGATATGGCACACCATCACTTATTTTATTTAGTATGAAAAATACCTAATGAATATATATTTAAATATTAATTAAATTCATAGTTTCTGAATATACATATCATTTTATTTGTTTACATGACTTTATATTCAAAAGATACCCAAGTTGTAAGGGTTTCATCTCAATTTCTCTTCATTGAGATTTATTTTAATGTTATACAAAAATTTATTATTATATAGGGTATATACGACCCAAGAATGTATTTTGGAATAATATAAGATTAAATTAAATGGATTTATTGAACCATATGATTTTCAAACTTCCAATGACTTTCATTTAAAAAATTACTAAAGTCTTCAGGGTTCATCATCTCAATTTTGTTTCATTGAGACATATTTGAAGTTATACACCTATCTTATTTTATAAGGTGTATCTATAGCCCCATTGATAAGTTTCATCATGAATACACTTATTATCACGATATTTTAAGTTTCATTTGAAGTTATTTTTTTCATATGGGCATGAATCAAAATCCACCAAAGTGGTAATGTTTTTATATTACAATATCATTTTTACTGGTATTGTTTATGATTAAATTTATGATAAAGATATTATATGAAATATCTCTCCAAAATAGTATATTTTTTATTATCCTCTAGTTATTTATATAGATTACTTGTTTTCCTCTCATTTTACTCTATTTAAGTACTCACGTCATGACCTGCCTTCTTCAAGATGAGGGATGTGACAACAAAGTTCCATGCCCTTCCTTCTTCAAGATGAAGGAGAGAAATAACCCCTGAGTCCCACCTTCAATAGGCCCCTAAGTGGTGAATAGAACCAAGGGTATATAATATCACACAACATATAAGGCATTACCCTTTTAATGAAAATAGGATTGGGAGATAAGATAGTAAAAATCCAAAACAATACTAAACATTTATATAAAGGAAACCAAAATCCAACCAATGCATGAATTAAATGTAAACTATGAAAAAAGTGAAACCAAATAACCAAGGCAAGTACCAAAAGAAATAGACTAAGCAACACCACATAAACTATCCCAATGTCTAATCTATTATAGTCCAATATAGTCCTCAAAGTTCTATTAGAAACCTCAAAACAGTTTTACAAACATAGGGTGAGTATACAAGTATACCCAATAGGAAAACTAATGTTACTCGTGAAAAAGTGGGGGAACATACTAATGCCCCTGTGAGAGAACCGTCAAACCTAAAAGAACCTACCAAGGTGTAATAACCTTCCTAGCCTCACCAAGACACACTCACTAATTAACGTAAGTCAATTAAAGTAGTATTATAAGGATATCGACATTTGGGTACCCCACACCACTTTCCCAATGGTTAACTGATCATTCCTAATGGATAAAATCTTGATGCTACCACTCTTCCAAAATGTAGTTCCACTTCCACAATGTTCCCATACACACCTAGGCCACAAACCAATCACAAATCCTACCTGTAAACACCTTAGCCACAAGCACACCACACATCCTGCCCACAGACACCTGTACCATAACAACCATGCCTCTCACCCAAAGATAACTAGGCCTCATCCCAAAGACACTTGAGAAAAAAATCCTGGCCCACAAACAATTATGCCTCTCACCCAAAACACAACTAGCCTAAAGTACCTTGGGCTATAGTAAACCTCAATCCATTACAGTCTTCCTGGATACACTCAAGCAGTAAAAACCCGAAATAGGGTGCAAGTAAGAAAGTCAGTAACCATCCATCTGTGCTCCCATCGGGATGTTAGGAAAGAAACCCTCCCCCATGAAATGGGGGTGTTCAACACATGGTGATCAACAAGGGTGGGGTGAATATAGAAATCACAAGGATCTACAATTTATACACATAGGTAAGAAAATACTTAGCCCAACCTACGAGTTTCAGAAAAACAACCAGCCAACACAAACCACCTTTGCTGCTACCCCTACATGTACAATCACACAAACAACCATAACTAGAGCATAAACCCAAAACCCTTTCACTTTACCACTTTCCATTCGTTAATTAATCAGTTCAATTTAATTTATTCTAGTACTACCCAGGGAAACCACCAAGAACAACCTATGAAACTGTTTTCAGATGGATAAAATCCACTAAACACTACCAAGGCAAACAAGGAAGTAGGGACCAATGTAAGAAAATAAATTTTAACATCCATTCATAAAAAAATAGAGAAAAACCAACCTACACTCCCAATAAACACCCCCATTTTTCCTAGAAACCTGTTAAAACATTACCAACTATCATTATTCAAAGTTATCCCACTCAATCATGCCCTCACAACCAAACCCAGAAGCCCCTATGCACAACAACCCCACACCCGACACACCTATAAACATGAAATCATGACAACCCAGTCCTGCATCCCTACTAAACAAACATTTCCCAAATGCAATCCCACTATATAACAAGTCCATCCATTCCACAATCAATCATTTTCTCAACCTGATATTCTATCACACCTCTTGTACCACCCCATACACAAATCCCACAAAAAAACACCACCAAACAGAAGCCCCGCTGCATAAACATACCCTTATCCATTCATAGGACTAGCCCCTCTATCCACCCCTGTACCCATAACTGTGCTCCCAACAGTAGCACCACCCAACCCACACAAAGTCACAAAACCCAACATAACACATCACACAACCAAACCTATCAAAAAAGATGTATTCAGATTTGGTAAAAATTATTCTTTTAATCCACTTTGATAAATATGGGTGATCAAAAACATGTTTTCATCTTGGGACATCCATTTTATTTAGTCGGGTATACATGATTAATCAGATTCATATTTACACCCATTATTAATAAGGAAATAAGAACATTTATAAAGCTTCACCCACACACAGACAAAGACCACCAACAAACATGATTTTCAGAAGCCATACGACCAGAATAGATCACATCATCAACAAAGATAACAATTAAAATAAACGATCAACATCAATCCACTCCCAGCCCACTAAAAAAAATTGTATTAGCATTCATACTTGTTAAAAGTTAGATTTGGTAGTTTTCACAAAAGAAATTTACTACACCCACCCCACATGATACACAAATAAATAGAGGAAAAATAATCCCTACTTGAAACAACATGCGACCAAAACTACTCTTTGCGCCAAGAACAGGGGATCACATGAGCAGTGGGAAACTACAAGAAAATTTAGCAGGAAAGGGCTCTAGTATAGGTACAAGACTCATCTAGAGAGGAAGTATTTAGGAACACCAATAGAATAGAGAAGGGAGGGCATCAACTTTTAGAAAAATCCATATCCTATATCAACGGAAGGAAATGGTTCCAAAGGCCATTAATGTGGGATCGTGGTCAAGATCACATGGTTTGAGTATCAAAATGTCCTAATAAAATTAGGATATTAAATATATACTTAATATCCTTAGAAACTCTCTTAAAAACTCCCAAACAAGGCTTTAAACTTGGTTTATATCAAATAAAACACAAGATGGGTGAAACTAGAAAAACTTGGGAAACTGGAAATTTGGAAAAGGGTGAGACACCATTTTGGTGTGCCACCGTCATAGTGCCACCATTATGGTAACACTGTTATAATTCCACCATTATAGTGCCACTATTTTTGTGAAATAATTTGGTTAAATTGGATTTTTGGAAAACTCCTGAAACAAACCACTACGACCCCCAATAACACCACAAGCATTGGATTTTCACAAAGAAATGGCCCGAGAAAATCCGGGTCATTACATCAGATACCTAAAAAACTATTATCATCCTCAATAATCTAAAACCAAAATCAAATAAAGAGGGATCCAAAAAACCACCCCACAAGATACCTATCAGGGACAAACTACCTTGTGTTTTTTGAAAACTGGAGTGAAAACCCTGACACCCAATAACACCTCCTTGACATCTATCTCCTGAACAACTATAAAAACACTAAGTCTACACTTATTGGATATATGAATTGGGTAATATTTTACTCCATTTCAAGATACTATCCACTCTGGGTGTCACTGAATCGCTTACATGGGTTTAATTGCATCCACATTAATGCCTCCCAATTAGGGATTAGGTCCTCCCCTATCCACATGTCAGGACTTTACACACAAAACTGAGTACAAGGGAACAACACATCTAATAATGAACAAGGTCAAAAATTACATCATAAAATGAATCACAAAATTAAAACATAGAAACAAAACTTAGAACATCTCTAGGTACAGGGCACACATCTGCACCTATCACTCCCAAGTAGTCTCCTTGAGGCCACTATGGATCCATAACACACGAACCAAAGGAATGGTCCATCCATGAATCACCTTCCCCTCATGATCCTTGATTCTTAATGGTCGCTCCATGAACATCGCATCATCCTAGATACCCAAATATCCCATGTCAATGATGTGGGAGTCATTGTATAGATACCGACAGAGCTGGGAGATATGGAAGACATCATGGATCCTCTCCAACTGCGGTGGCAATTCCAACTGATATTCCACCTCGCTAACTCATCCAAACACCTCTTAAGGTCCAATGAACCTAGTATAAATCTTTCTCTATCTTCCAAAAATCATTTACCCATGTCGAGGGGAAACCTTCAGGAATACATGGTCCCCAACCTTGAACTCCAAATGCCTCCTCCTATGATTGACATATGACTTCTGTCATTCCTATACTACCTTTATCCTCTCTTAGACAAGCTTCAACTTCTCTGTCGTACTCTGTACCAATTCCAGACCAAGAATAGATTCCTCCCCAACTTTTATCCAGCACATGGGTGAATGACACAACCTCCCGTATAGGGCTTTGAACGGAGCCATACAAATGGAAGAGTGATATCTATTATTGTAGCAAACTATACCAAGGAAAAATGTGGCACCCATGACCAACTAAAGCATAGAACACATTCTCGTAACATGTCCTCCAACATCTTGATGGTCCTCTCTCTTTTTCCATTCATTTTAGGGTGGAAAGTAGTGCCGAGGTGTAACTGAGTGCCAAAAACATGCTGCAATTCCCTTTATAATCATGAAATAAAATGTGTATCTTGATCTGATACAATGGATCTTGTAACTCTATGCATCTACACCACCTCATCCACATACCTCTGTGCTAAGGCATCCACTGCGCTCGACTCCTTGATCTCTAATAAGTGAGTTGATTTCATCAATCGATCCAATACTACCCAAATGGAATCACACCCTCTAAGTCCTAGGAAGTCCTATGAAGAAATACATAACGATGTTATCCCACTTCTACTCAGGAATGTCTAAGGGCTATAACAGACTACTGGGAACACGGTGCTCAACCTTCACCTACTAACACACTAGGCACCTTGCCACAAACTCCAGCACTAACCTCTTCACCCCGGGCCACCAAAACTATTCCCTCAAGCCTCAGTACATTTTTAAAACTCTTGGATGCACCGACAAGGGTGAGTTATGAAACTCCCAGAGAAATCCCTCACACATTTCAACTGGGAAAAACAACTTCCCATGGAACCACATCCGATTTTGACTATCCTCCGACCATCCCTCTGGAGAATCACCAAAAAAAATGATCACACATCAATTCAATCTCTATGTCTCCCCACTAAGACTCATCAAAATTCTTCACCAAGGAAGACTAAACTGTCATCTGAAATATATAACCTCCACTTCCATCCACTCTTGCATCCAGACACAAAGCGGCCAACTCCTCCATTGCCTTCTAAGCATTCGTGGACTCCTAAACTATATCCTTATATGAATTCCTAATTAAGGAATTTTCCACCATATTCCCCTTTCCTATGGTGTAAGATATCTTGAAGTCATAATGCTATAGAAACTCTATCCACCTTTATATCCACAAGTTTATGTCTCATTGGGAGAATATATATCTCAAGATCTTGTGATATGTGAAGACCAAAAAGTGCTCCCCGAGGAGGTAATGTCACCAAAACTTCAGCATAAATATGACCACTACAAGCTCTAGATCATGGGTGGAATAGTTATGTTCATTTGGACATAACTTCCAATACCCATAAGAGATCACTACCCATTACTGAATCATCACACATCCCAAGCCTAGACCAGAATCATCATATAACACCTCAAAAGTCACCCCTTCCTCTAAAAACTTAAGCACTAAATCACTGACTAGCTTCCAATTTAGGTATGTGAAATATTACTGACACTTGTCACTCCACATGAATGCATGGTATTTTATGGTCAAACCTATCAACGAAGCCACAACTTGAGAGAAGTCGGGTACGAAACTACGATAATATCCCACTAGAACCAGGAATTTGCAAACCTCTTCCATGTTTTTGGGTGATTCCTAAGAAAAAACCACCTCGAACTTTTATGGGTACACTTTTATCCCTTGATGATACACCACATTCCCAGGTAAGTGTACCTCTTGCATCCAGAACTTTCACTTAGAAAACTTCCCATAGAGATAGTGGTGTTGAATATTATTGGTGCATTAGTGACACCAAACTACATGACCACAAACTCAAAGTTCCCATACTTGCACCTAAAATCAGTCTTTAGGATGTCACTCTCCTTCAACCTCAATTGGTGATATCCAGACTTTAGATTGATCTTGGAGAAGCAACATGCTCCCCTTAACTGGTTGAAAAGATTGTCGATCCTCGGGAGGGGATAACGATTCTTGACCATCACCTGATTCGGTCTCTGGTAGTCTATGTACAGTCTTAAACCACCATCTTCCTTCTTTTCAAACAAGACTAGAGCACTCCATGGTGACACACTCAGATGGATAAAGCACTTCTTCATCAGGTCTTCAATCTGAATCTAAAACTCCTGCAATTCAGAAGGCACCATTCGATTAGTAGCCATCGAAATTAAATGAGCACTAGGTTGCAAGTCTATTCCGAACTCAACATCACGTTGAGGGGGTATATCCAAAACCTCCTCTATGAAGAAATCCAGGAACTCTCTGACAACCCCAAGAAACCCTACCATATCTATATCTGCCAATTCCAACAACATATCAGCCAACATAGATAGAAGAGGCTCCACACACCAACTTCCCACCTGACAGATCTACTCGCTAATGAAAGCTACGCACTGGCCATCCATATTTTAGAACACAACTCTTATTCAGAAGAATTCAATAACAAAATGCATAAAGAAAAACTGGTCGATGCCTAAGATGACATCGTACAACTACATATATAAAAGAAGAATATCCCCACTATACTGATGTGGCCCCAACATCAGTCTACATCCCCGATAAACATCAAACAAACTAGCCTAACTTCCAACTGGTGTGCTCAACACCAGGGGCACATAAAGTATCTCTAATTCTAGTCCCAAAATCATGGTCTATAATGGGTGAAACAAAGGAGTGAGAAGCTCTTAAATCAAAAAAATCACACACAAGAGTACTAAACAGACTAATAATACCTCAAACAACCTCTAGACCCGCTGGAACTGCCACCTCAGTGGTGTGCAACTACCCATGCCTAGATCCTCTACCTATCTTCTATAGAACACCTCCCCAACCACACACTGGTTGAGGTCCTTAAGGATAAACCTAAGGTCGACCTCCTCCAGCACCGTCTACCCTAGGTGGAGTGGGAGAGAGCTAACCAGGTTGCTGGAAAGGTATGACTAGAAACTGCTGCTACCGAGGTGGGTGCTGAACCTGCCTACCCCACCATACTAAAATTGAACTGGTCACTGGCTCCAAATGTAACACCTCAAGCTTCCACGGTACGTTTCCCTTCAAATAATGCAATGACGTGCATTGTACGCAACTTCGAGATTCTAACACACCACAACCAATCAAACTAGCCGTTATGAATAGTAATACCGACTTTTTGAAATTTTATAAATTCTATCTCACAAAATGGACTTCATTTTTGGATTCGGAATATCGAATTTATCCTAGGGTGAAATTTTGGAACTTTTCGGATAACACTTATATTTTGACGAATAGTGAAAATTACTAAATTTTAATTAAAAACAACTTTTTAAATCAAAATAATTTATAGTGATAAATTATATTATTGAGTGGTTTTAAAGTATAATTAGAATATATTTTTACCATTTTATCCAATGGTGTTCATTATAATTAATTTCACTTTGAAATTGGACCTAAACAATTGTCAATCTTTTGATATATATTGTTTCTTAAAAACACGCTATTTGTTGTGACAATGGGAATTAATTATAAAATTAATTAATGCAAATTATATGTTTAGATTTTTTTAAAATAGACATCATTTTTGAATTCGGAATATCAATTATAGCTTAGGGTGAAATTTTGGCATTATTCTGAAAAACTTCAATTTTTGATGAATAGTGAAACTACTAAGTGGAAGTTAAAAAAACTGAATTTTTCATAAAACTTAATTTTATCGCTTCTATGAATGGAATTTAGAAAATCCGAGTGACACGGTTAATATCAAGAAGTAAAATGTGATTCAATGAGATGAAAATAATTTTTGGTGAATAGTAACTTTTTACTTTTATTTACCATTGTTAAAAGTAAATAGGGTAATTAAGGGTAAAAATGATATTAATATTACCCTAAAACATGTCCTAATTCTATTGGACAAGTGTATCTCGACCAAAAAAACCTTAGGAATAAAGTATTATCATTTAGGTCCACTTGGATTAGATTAGGACATTTATTATTATTTAATTCAAAGAAGAGTTAAAAGAGTTAAAATCAAAGTTTATTTACTAAAACATTTTTAATATAGGGTTATACATAAGATAAATTCGATTGTAAATATTAATTAGAAATATAATAAGATTTAATACATAATTATATTTTATTTATAATTTTTAGACATTAAATAATTTAATATATTTATGACACAATGATGATGTAGTAATTAACATAATAGTGAAAAATTAAACTAATTGATATTATAAATACCCAAATAATTATAATTTAAGACTTTTAATGAATTAAACTAATTTTCTAGGATAATATGACATATTAGAATTTATTTAATTGACTTTTTTCGAAGTAATAATTCTGTTATGAGTTTCAAAAAAAGCAATTATTGAATAGTGTCAAAATTGACATAAAAGAGTTTTTAAAACAAATATTATATTATTAATTGATATTAAATTCCTAAAAGTCTCAGTTTTGGCCAAGAGACTTATATTATGATAGGTATATCATTAATGGACCACTTGGGGGTCTCTTGGATTTATATAGTAAGTTTATTAACTATATAATATAAAAATACAAAGTGACATGGTAAATGTCAAAACTAATTAACTAAGAGTTAAAACTAAAATATAAGGTTAATATAGTAACCCAAACCTGTCTAAATTATATTGATTGAATGGTTTTAGACCTATCCGCACCTTAAAATTTGAATAATCAACTTTGGATCCATTAGAAACCTAATATGAATTTATTATAAATTAATATTTCTAGCTTTTCCAAAGGTGCCCCTCACCCCTCTTATAAAAGGGCACTCCTCCTTCTCATTTCTTCACACATTCAAAGCCTTTTGGTTCGGCCAAAACCTGCCCAAATACTCTCTAAAATTCCCTCACTACAACCTAGAGTCCTTAGTTTTATCAGAAAGCCAACCTAAGGAGCCCTTTTGATCAAATCAAAAGGAAGAACCCGAAGAAGAGGTAATGTTTTCACCACCCCTTTTCAAGTTCCTTTCTTCTTCCACTTCTTCTTTATTTGTTATTACCATTCTAAAATAATAACTCCAGTATCTTATATATACTGTGATGTTATTATAAATATGTTACAACCATATTCAGTATTCTATCCACCCTTTGAATAACATGTCACCATACGTACGTACGTACGGCTTACCGTCTCCACGTCGTGGTGTAATTGTTATTCAATATATTATTATTTGGGTGGGTATAATAATGATGTGTAACTCATTTAAATAATAAATATAACATGATAATGATTATTTATATATGATATACCATCCAATTATATATTATTTTAATATCAAAAGAATGATATTGTCGCTCGTGCGTACGTACAGACTACTGTCTCCATGAATGCGATGAGATTCATTCTCCATCATATCCATTCAAGTATAATTATCATTTGATGATTTAAAATAATGTTTAAGAACTTTATATCATTCTGTATATGAATAAGATACAACCTATCCATGAAAAACATGGCTTATGTAACAAAACATATAAAAGAAAACGAGTAAGTTAACACCCGAAACGACGATAATTCTAAGATATTATTAACAAAGCAATGTTAAAAGATCATATATGATATCATATTAATGTATATGATTCATTAATAATTTAATAAAAATTAATTCAACATTATACAGGAGGTTAACCTACCCCCAACCAAGGAAAAGTACAAGGTAAGGGGTTTCTTATCTCACTTTTAATTCCGTGATAATTCCATTGTTCACCACTTATTTATTAGATGTGGTGTGTATACTGCCCATGTGTATATTAATTGTGTAATATACTTTAATTCATGTATATTTACATCATCATTGTATGATCCTTCTTTCATGGGTGTATGTTTTGTATGTTACCAAATCAATAAGGGAATTTAAAATTTCAATTTCCACTCATTCGACTTTACTCATACTTCATTGATTATTTTACTCCAAGATTATGTGTGGGATCACTATTAATTTGATTATGTCATAATTTCCACTCCCCTTTCTGTGGATATACTTTTTATACACATAATCACTCCATTGATAAATTCTCAAGTCATCAGTATGAACTTGATAAGAGTAATTTTTACTCAATCTCGATTTGTTGAGATAAACATCCAATTCATTAGTGTTGTTTTTACTAGAATATGTGTGAATGTATCTTGATTGTTTTACACTGAATATCCAATCATATTTAGTGTATTTATATTTGTCACACATAATTATGTCGTTGATTTATCCTTAACCTAAGGATACGGCCTTTATGAGAGATTTCATCTCAATTTACATTCCATTGAGACTTATTTGTTGTTATACACCAAATCACTTTTATGTGGTGTATATAATGTACTTTGACATAGTATATCATGAATCCCTTTATTCTCATGATATTTCAATGTTTTGATTACCTCAATTATTTGTATTCAAGTGTCTCTATTTTGGTTAGAAACTCTAACTAAAATACCATTTTTAAACGTTTTAAAGACTTATTATTTTAAATCTTGCTCATTAATGTCCATGTTTTAAAAATGGTTTTAAGGATTTATTTATATGGACATTAAAGTTTTAAAATTAAAACTCCTTTTAAAAGTTTCAAATTGGTATGGTACACTTTGATTCAAAAGTCTATTTTTAAATGGCTTCTTGACAAATAGTGTGACTTTTAAATGTTTTCAAGAAAAGGGGGATATTTATCTCAAATAGTTTTGATGGTTATTTTCATCTATGTCAATATCATTCATTATTATCGATTGAGGTACAATACAATCTTCCATATTGTATTGAATGAGTTATGTTTGACTGTGGATGTGCTATTTTTAAACCATTCATGGTTTGTGGTTAAAGTATTGACATTTCGTATGCTAGTTTTAATACGAATGTTTATGTTATGTTTAAACATGTTCATATGAGGAATTAATTGGACTTAATAAGTGACAGGTGGATCCCACTATAGCTCCTCGATGCATCGGTAGGTATCATGAGACAAACTAGTGTCTTGGCACAAGGCCTTGGCAAAATCTTATTTGTAGTCTTGGCACGAGGCCTTGGCTATGTGGTTATGATAGTCTGGAATTATGCATTCCATCATTATGAAAGTGGTTATTAATATTGCATGTGATCATTCGAATAGTAGAATATCCATGTGAGTAAGTAAATGGAATTAATTTATTTTATCTTTTACATTTTATGATGAAGTTCAAGTTTAAAAGGCTTTCGTTTTAGTTATAAACTGCCTTAAGTGTTTATGTTTATCTATGAAAGCTTCTGCTATAATGTTATCCTTACTGAGAATCTGAGCTCACCCCTTTCAATGTTTTATTTTTCCCAGGATTATGAAGAATTAATTTATGAATGACCTACAGGGATAGTATGAGGGGATATGAAGACAAGTTGTTGTTGTAGTTTTTTTTACCTTATGATGTAATGTAAGACTTATGAATATATCTAGTGTTTCCAAGACTACTAAACTAATCGGTCTTTCAAGACTTGATACTTTGTGATCATGCCAATGTTATGTAATAATGCAATGACTCTGGTTATCTAGGGTCGGGGCGTTACAACAAAGATATCCATGACTTCCACAGACAAATCACCTTAGTTTCGGGATCATGGGGAAAGGGTGAGGACCAAGAGATCAGAACTGGAATTAATGAGGACTACTTCCCATTAGCAGAAACCTGGAAGGCCTTGATGCCAGAGAACTTCTACTGACTGCCTTCCCATTTGACAAACTCAGCTAGATCCCCTCCCATGGTACACCTCCCTACGAGTTCATCCTATCCACTACTTCAACCTTCTTCTAAAATTCTAAGTATTTTAGTAGGGTAAAGGGAGTAATGACGTACTAAAGAGAAGGTTGGAGTGCCCCTCCAAGCATCTTGCCCACGAATCCTCTTCCGTAAAGATATCTGTAGCAAAGCGTATGAGATATTTGAACTTGATCCCTAATTCCCTCACCGACATGCTCCCCTGATAGAGGTAGAGCATCTTCTGCCTTTTATCGGCCTTCATCATCAAGGAAAGAAACTTTTTCCGAAACTCCTTCTCAATGTCATCCCAGGAGACATCGGTCTCCTTCCTCTCTCTGAGGTAAATAATCCATAACTGATGCACCGCTCCTTGCATATATATCACTGCCAGAGGAACCCTGTACTCCCTCGGAGCATGGATCAAGGTAAAGGTGATTGTCAGCTCCTCAAGCCAACCCTCAATCTCTAATTTTGAAACGCTGCCTTTGTACTTTACCAGGGTCTGCTGCTAGAAAGAAAAAAGGGTTTTTTCACAATTCATCTTCCTCATCTCGATTGTCCCTCTACTGATCAACTAAGTCAGCCCACTGGGCCTCAACTTCTCGTACTACACTTGGACGATGTTTGGGTGTCATAGATGAAAAGTCAAAACAAGTAACTCCTAATCCTGGGTAGTATGAAATTTTATTTTAAGATTTATTTTAACACTTTGTTTAAATTAAATTTCAAAAATTCCCAAGACAAAAAAGAATTAAAGTCATTATGATGCATGTACCTTTCCTAGGGTATCTATCCTGCAATCAGTATATCCTCACTTGGTCATTCAGTAGGTCCAGAGTCCTTTCATCAGATCACAGGGGGCCCTAAAATCCTGTTTCCTAGCCGGTCTTCTCTACCCTATTTCATGCACCAAGATTTTATAACACTGTTTCCATATCATCCCATGAAATCCTCACTATTCCAAAATCCGAACTCCATCCTTTCCCTCAAACATAAAATTTTATACCTTTCTATCATAAACCACCTTCTTGAAGATGAGGGAAGGGACAACAACGTGCAACACCCTTCCTTATTCTAGATGAAGAAGAGATAATGGCCCCCCTCGAGTCCCACATTCAATAGGACTCAGCGTGTCAACTAGCACTGAGGGTATAGAATCTCACATAACATAGAAGGAATCACCCTTTTTAATGAAAATAGGATTGGGAGATATGACAGTAAAAATCCTAAACAACACTAAACATTTATATAAAGGAAACCAAAATCTTACCTATGCATGATTTAAATGTAAACTGTGACAAAAGTACAACCAGATCACCAAGGAAAGTACCAAAAGAAAGAGACTAAGAAGCACTACAAAAAATATCCCAATTCTTGAGCTAGTAAAGTATATAATGGTCCTAAAAGTCCTCCTAGAAACCTTAAAACGGTTTTACAAACATAGGGTCAGTATATAAGTATACCTAGTAGGAAAACTAAAGCTACTCGTGCACAAGTGGGGGAACATACTAATTCCCCTATAAGAGAACCATAGAACCTCATAGAATCTACCAAGGAGTACTAACCAACCCAACCTCACCAAGTCACAATCACCAAATAATGAAAATCAAATAAAGTAGTAGTATATGCACATCAATATTTGGGTACCCCGCACCACTTTCCCACTGGTTAACTTATCATTCCTAATGACTAACGTATTGACACTAACACTCTTAAAAAATGAAGTCCCACCACCAAAACCTACCCATACACACCTTGGCCTCAAACCTCACACAAATCCTACCTGTAGAAACCTGGGACACAACCACACCACACATCCCACCTGCAGACACATGGGACATAAAAACCACACCTCTAGTCCGAAGACACCCGGGCCTCATCGTGAAGACAATTGAGAAAAAAATACTATACCAAAAACACCTAGGCCTCTCACCCACACCACAACCTATCTGAAGGATCTTGGGATATAGTAAACCTCAAGAAATTACAGCCTGTTCGTATACACTCAATTGGTAAGAACTCAGAAGAGGGTGTGAGGAAGAATGTCAATAACCAGCCATCCATCCTCCCACCGAGATGTTGGGAAAGACACCCTCCCTCATGAAATGGGGATGTTTGGAACATGGTGCTCAACAAGGGTGGGGTACGTATATAAATCACAAGGAACTATAATTTATACACATAAGTAAGCAAAAAATCATCCCAACATATGAGTTTTAAACAAACAACCATCCCACACAAACAAACTTTTCTACTACCCCTACATGTACAACCACACAAACAGCCAAAACCATAGCATAAACCCACCCCCTTTCATTTAACCACTTGACATTCATTAATTAAGGGGTTCACATTAATTAATTCCAGAACTACATGGGGAAAATACCAAGCACAACCACTACAACTATTTTTAGAAGGCTAAAATCCACTAAACAATACCAAGACAAACAAGGAAATAAGGATCAAGGTAAGGAAATCAATTTTAACATCCATTAATAAAAACAAAAGAGAACAACCAACCTATAGTCCCATTGAACACCTCCTTTTTCCTAAACACCCATTCAACCACTTCCAACTATCATTCTTCAAAGTTATCCCGTTCAATCATTCCCTCGCAACCAAAACTGACATCCCCACTGCACAACAACACCACACCTGACACACCTATAAACATTAAATCATGATAACCCAATCTTGAAGCCCTGCTGCCCAAACATTTCCCAGATGCATTCCCACTGCATAACAAGTCCATACATTCCACAATCAATCTGTTTATCAACTTGAGATTCTATCACAACTTTTGTACCACCCCATACACAAATCTCACAACAAAACACCACCAAATAGCAGCCCCGCTACACAAATATACGCTTCCCCATTCACAGGAACAACCCCTCTTTCCACCCCTATACCCATAACTTCGCTCCCAATAGTAGCACCACACAACCCACAAAAAGTCAGAAAACCCAATAGAACACAACACACATCCACACCTATCAAACAAGATGTATTGAGATTTGGTAAACAATGTTCTTTAAATCCAATTTGATAAACATGGGAGATCACACAAGGGATTTTATCATGGAGAATACATTTCATTTATCCAGGTATACATGATTAATCAGATTGATATTTACACCGATTATTCATAAGGAATCAACAAAAGTTATAAAGCATCACCCATGAAAAGACAAAGAACACCAATGACCATGATTTTTAGAATCCATACAGCCACAAAATATCACATCATCAACAAAGATAACAAATAAAATAGACGATCAACATAAATTCACTCTTAGACTGCTAATAAGTTTGTATTAGAATTCATCCTTATTAAAAGTTGGATTTAAAATATTTTACAAAATAACATTACTACACCCACCCCACATGATACAAAAATAAATAGAGGCAAAATAATCCCTACTTAAAACAACATGTGACCAAAACTCCTCTTTGTGCCAAGAACATGGGATTGCGCGAGCATCGGGATACTACATGAAAAAAAGTAAGAAAGGGCTCTAGAATAGGCACAAGAATCATCTAGAGAGGAAGTATTTAGGCTTAACAAGAGAAAATAGAAGGGATGACCTCAAATTTTAGAAAAATACAGATCCTATATCAACAGAAGGAAATAGTTCCAAAGGACATTAACATGGGATCATAGTCAAGATCATGAAATTTGAGTATATCATAGTCCCATGATCATTAGGATATTAAATATATACTTAATATCCTTTTAAAAGACCTTAAAATGGACAAAAAAGTATTTAAACTTGGTTTATGTCAAATAAAATGTAAGAGGGGTGAAATGAAAAAAAATCGAGAAACTGGAAATCTAGAAAAGGGTGAGACACCGTTTCGATGTTCCACCATCATGGTGCCACCATGACGGTGCAACCGTTACGGTGATACTATTTTTGTGTACCAACATTTCGGTGCCACCATTATAGTACCATAGTTTTGGTGTTCTACAGTTTCAGTGCCACTATTACGGTGCCACTGTTTTGGTGTACCACCATTACAGTGCCACCATTTTGGTGAAACTGATTTTTTGGAAAACTCCCAAAACAAACCACTGAGACCCCCAATAACACCAAAATTACTATATTTTCACAAAGTATTTAATTGGGAAAATCTTGGTCATTACAACTCAATATACCAAAATAAGTTTTTAAGTAAAATTAACGTTATTTCTCTCTTCAGTTGGGAATATTTTATTACATGTCCACCTTTTCTTCAAAAAAATTTCAAGAATGTTTTTAGCATGCTATAAAGATTTTTTAAATTTATATTTTAATATCTTTTAATTTATTAATAAGTATTAAAATTAATCTTCTTATCAATTAATAAAAATGGAACTTTTGACTTTTTATTGAAAATATGAAAGGAGTTTTTATTTTAAAGTACATAGTATGAACAAATTTCCATGAAATAATTAATACCATTTTATTAAAAGATAACTTTATAATTTTCCTAAGTTATTTTCAAAGAATTTTTTTATTAATACTTTATAAATATTTATATTTTAAATATGTGATTTCAAAATGAAAATTGTATTTTTCTCAAGAAAATTTCCATTGATATTTTGAAGGTATTTTTCATTTATAACAAAATATTGTGATGTTTTTTATGTTTTACTGGGGATATGATCCAATATCACCATAATTATTCTTTCTCTAGATATTTTATTTTTATAATATTTAAATTTTTATGAAATTAATTTTCTTTACACGGGTTAAGCATTGATGTAATGATAAATTATTTTATTATCTTGTATCATACATATGAATGGATTATAATTATGGGATGAGTGTTTTTATTATAAACCAAGGATGAGTAGTTACATTATAAACCAAGGATAAGTGGTTATGTTATAAACAAAATATGGGTGGGTCTGTTATAACCCTCTAATAAATTTTGTAAATATGGATATCTCATGAGATAATAAGGACTAGAATGGTGAGTTGGCTTAGTTTAGTAAGGGAATTTATCTTATAAGATAGTCATAGGAGTGATCCTAAACTAAGGAAATGATGAAATTAATAGTGAACCCAATCCACTATGATAATATTGGAAGTAATACTTGACTAGAAAAATGATTTTATATGCTTATGTGATTGCCAAAAACTTATTTCTTATGCTTATGATATGTTCTCATGGATCATGATTAATTATTGATGATTCCAAAATCTTATGTATTATTTATTTTTGTTGATAAAAATTAATTTCACATTTCATTATTATGATCTATGAATTGATGGGTATGATTTTATATTATTAAGACCATGTTCTAATACCCTTATGTTTCTATTATGCTCACTTATGATCATTTATTGATATCTATTATATTTAACATTACTGAGAATATTATCAAACCCTTTCTTATTGTTAGGTCCAAAATAATATATATACCATAATTTACACCCTCCTGGGGTATCTGGGACCCTTTAAGACCTAACATTTGGTATCAGAGGGGTTGGTTTATTTTATCAGATTTGTTTAATCTAACTTGGTTTAGTCTATTATTGACATTAAAGATCAAGTCTTCTATTATCTTTGTGTTCCATGGAAAAGACAAGAACATAAATAAGAAGTTAGGTGATATTCCTCAGAGTGGAAGTGTCTATAGAAAGAGCATGATTCAGTTGAAGGAATAAAGTAGTGAACAAAATAATGATTTGGATAAATCATAAAGTGAAAGAAATTTCTCATTCAATGATGTAGATGGAATGAGAAAAGAACATGATATTTCAAGTGATTCTAGAACTACTGATGATAATGAAATTTCAAGAAGACCTAAAGTGAAATCTGTCCACAAAAAAAGGAATCAGATCAGAAATTTTCTAAATAAATTAAATCTAAAGATATTCAAATATAAGTATTATATATTGAGGTCAAAAAGCTAATAGGTTTAAATCAAAGTCTTATCGATGTGTCTATTCATTTGAGAGAGAATAATTATTCCCAATCTAAAGAACTATAAAAAATTTATACAAAGTGAGAAAAGAAAAAAGTTTATGAAAATGAAGAGAATCATAAGTCAGATGAAATTCAGAATCTGAATGCCAGAAATGATGATCTTGCTATATAACTGTCTAAACTAGTTTAGAAAACCCAAATTCTACAAAAAGAGAATGCATTCTGTTCTGATTCTGCCACTCAAGAAAAATTTATAATAAAGGAGAAAAGTCACATAGTGGATAATCCCACATGTTAATTAGAAGATGAGATGAGTAGAGGGAATAATATAAAGATATAACTTAATAATCAACTTGAATCTAGGTATATTAAGATTCAAAAATCAAGGGAATAGATAGAATTAGTGAAGAAATAAGTGGATAAATCTAATTCCAAAGGCAATACCAAGTTAATGGATGCTTTGTACTTGCAATTTAATTATCCTGTAGGAAGTGATGATGAAATGGAAATAAAATATGCTATTTAAGAGGAGAATAATGAAAGGATTGTATCATCCCAAAGTCCATCTAGTTTGGTAAAAACTGGTATTGGATATGATGAACCCTCTCCCACATATGAGAGGATTTACATAAATATAAAACATTCAATAGGTGCTAAAGAGATACCTAAAAAAGGTCTTTACAGGAAATAATGACATCATGTGCTATTTATGTGGGATGCATGGTCATAAATCATGTTTTTGTTCAGAGGATTTGGAATATATTTCATGCTGTAAAAGAAAAAATATTTCTAAATCTGAGAATACGAAGAAGCTTCATGAAAAGTCTTAAAGGAACATCTCTTAGATGAAATAATACATCAAATTCTATTATTGTTGAAGACATGAACATAATATGAGTATGTTTAAAGCAGCGTAGGAGTTCAATATCAGAGAAAAAACTGAAGCTGCATCAACATCTCAACAAAGAAATAATTACATGAAGTGTGTTTTTAATGGGAGATGTTTTATAATTTCTAATTATATGCATTTAGAAAGATATTGTATCAGGAAGAAAGTGGGGAAGGAAAAGAAACTCGAAAGAAGACCCAAAAATCTTGCAGTGTATAACAAAAAGGCATATATTAGAAGAAAAGATGATATATTGAAAACTAAGTTTATAGACTCAGGGGAATCACAAGGATCTAAATGAAAGGTGTATCAATAATCTCCTCTGCTACACTCACAAAAAATATCTAGAAAAAATATGAACAAACCTGGAAGAAAAATGGAGGAGCTAATCCAGTTGTGAGTATAAAGAATGTACGTTCAGTAAAGAACCCACCAATAGTAAGAAATAGTATGGATACTTGAATAACTGATAAAAGAAAAATGAATGAAGATTGTCTCTGAAATATCACATGATTAACAAGGTGAGAAGTGAATGAAGGGGAAAGATACCTCAAATAGAGGAATAAGAAAAAGAGGATGACTAGTGGAGAGATTCCCACTCAGAGAAAGAATCATGAGAAATGGAATTCAGGTGGAACCTTAAAGAAGGAAATTTTTACTAGTGGGTATAAACCCAAAATTGTGAAGAATGACAAACCCACAAAACCTAAATATCAGAAGAAGACTCAGAATCTGGGTAAAGAATATTTAGTCATATGACCAGAACAGCTGAGGATGACTGGGTAGTTGGAATAAGCACAAAAAGTGTACAATGCTTTATAAGAAAGCATCAAAGGGTTGATCCAACAGGATTGATCACAATCCACTTATTGAGGATTCTAGAGAAACCCCTCTCCCTATGTGCATAAATGCTATTAATTGATGTTCAAGTGTTTTAGGTTCAAGGGGAGATACGATCCAAGGGAAATCCACATCAAAAGATACAAAGTAGTGAAATGATGTTCTCCAAAATGTTAACTAATTAAAATTAATTATCGAATTTGAAGAGTAAATTTTGAATAATTAATTGAAATGAGTAAATGGTTTATGGCTAGATGAGGTGTATAGAAGTAATTGGGTGCAATGGACTATGGTGGTGATATTGAATTTATCTCTTTTTTCCTATAATGAGTCCCAAATCAATAGGCTTAGAGGTTCTATTGATCGATCATTACTATGTGGTATGTTTATCCAATGTAAATCCTATTGAAGGAAGCTATAACTAGAAAATGTTATTGAGTTGGAGAAGTTTCTCAAACCTATAGTCACATGTGAAGAAATGATGCAAGAGAATAAGAATGTTTTTGGATAGAAACAGTAGGCCTAACAACTGGAAGAGTTTCATATCATAAGGGGAACATTCTATCTTCTAATCAAATGAAGGATCTCAATTTTATAGAAATGATTATATTCTATGTTTAAAAAGACTAATTGGGGGGAGAGCGAAATAATTATTATATTTCAAGATTATCTATTTTGATATAACAATATAGTATCAACTGACTATTTTCAGGATTCCAAGATTCTATGAAATAATGAAAAAAATGTTTCAATATGAGGATGAAAAAGTAGTTGAAAGAAATGATTTCATTGTATTATAGAATGAATAGAATATTAAACATAATAGTGAAGTGTTTCCCTATTATAGTAATGAGTAGGTGAGGAACTCAAGGCAAGTAAAAGTGTAAAATGTTGATTCAGATGAAAGATAATGATGATGAGTAGGAGGAAGCTGCTGAAGATGAAAACTGGGTTCAGGATATGAATGAAGAGATTTAAAAAATTAAGAAGAATCAGATATGGGAGATTGTTTCAGGGTTAATAGACAAGAATTTCATCAAGACTAAATGGGTCTTTCACAATAAGATAAATGAAGACAGTGTAGTGATTCGAAACAAAAAACAATCAGTGTGTAAAGTGTACTCCCATATAGAGAATATTGATATTAATGAGACATTTTCACATGTTTCAAGGTTAGAAACAATCATATTATTCTTGGATATTGTAGTGCAAAGATGGTTTAGAGTTTTCTAGATGGATGTCAAATCATCATTTCTAAATGGGGTTATAGAATAAGAAGTGTATATTGAGGAAAAAATGGGTTTCTCATTCATGAAGATGATAATTGAATGTGTTGGCTGAAGAAGGCACTGTATGGGTTGAAGAAAGTACCGAGAGTGCGGTATTCAAGGCTCAATCAATTTTTGAAGAAGCACAGATTTAAGAGTTGTGGAGTTGAGTACAATCTCTATGTCAATAATGATAGAAATCAAAGGATGATGGTGATGGTGACACAAGGAAGGAATGCCACATTTATTTCTCAATCTAAATATGCCAAGGAGGTTTTTATATGATTTGGAATGGATAATTCCAAGGGGATAAAGAATCTGGTTGCTACCCGAATGAAACTATCGAAAGATGATGAAGGAAAAGTGTTCAATATGACATAATACATGAATATCATTGGAATCCTATTGTACTTAACAATAACATGACCAGATATTGTTTTTCCACATGCCAAGTAGTGAGATATCAATCAATCCCAAGGAATTCCACATTCTTGTAGTGAAAAATACTTTGGTATATTAAGGGAACTATGGATTTTGGTTTAATATATAATAAAAAATTTCAACCAGAGCTATTGGGATATACAGATGCAGATTGATCCAGTTCAACAGAAGACTTGAAATCAATTTCTGAAGTTGTATTTTATCTTAGTGGATTGTGTATTTCTTGGATCAGCAAGAAACAAGATTGAATTTTATTGAGCACTGCAGAAGCTGAGTATATTGCGACCACTCAAGATTGCACATAGTTATTGCAGATGAAGAAACAACTTGATGACATGGGAGTTTAAGTGAAGTCTATGATTAGAATCTATTGTAATAATTCAAGTGCTATCAATCTTAGAAAAAATACAGTCCATCAATCAAAGAAAAAGCACATTGAAATCAAATATCATTTTATTAAAGAGAAAGTAGAGCAGGCCTTGTGAAATTAGATTATGTGCCTACATAACTACAATTTACAGACATTATGATAAAGGACTTAAGAAAAGAAGTATTTGAGAGGCATCGACTGGCTCTGAGAGTCCATTCGACTCCCTCCACTTTCAAAAGTGTGTATGTGGATCCACCTCTCCCTGAGGTATGATGTGTTTTTCCTTAATGTACTGATTTTTGTTCCTTACTTTGTTACATAACACAATGGATTGACCTTTGGGTTTGTTGATAAAGGGGGATAAAGTGTGTCTATTCAAGGGGGAGAAATTGTGGCTAAATAAGGGATAAAATGTATTTTTCAAAGACATAGGGAGAAGATGATAGGTGGAGCAATGAGATAAAGGGAGTAGTAATATAGGGAAGTATTAAATCTAACGATGCAAGAAAAGATTGATTAAAGAAGATATATCACAACTTCTGAGGTTTTTAATGAAATTAGTTGATTGGTTTCAAGAATTTGTGTCAGGAATGAAGTGATTCATTGATGAAATTTTCATCATACTCTTTTTTCTCATGCTGGTCATTTCTCATGTGGTCTTAGAGTATGTGTTGAGTAAGTCTTTGATCACTATTTTAATCACAAGAGGTGAATGGTGGTAGAATATGGATGAAGCTATAAAAAGGTATCACTTTATGAATGATTTTTCAACAAAACCAAAGAGGGATATTGTTAGGAAAAAATCCCTCAAGGTAACATTGAAGCATTTATGGGTTTATTATGTTTGTTGAAAAAGAGGGTTTACATTGTCAGTTGTGGAGTTCTAGAGGTATTTTTAACAAACTATATTGATAAAGAATCATGAAAAAGGAATGAATGATATGAAGGTGGTACAAAAAGAATAGATACAAGGTGTCATTGTTTTCCAGTGTTCTCTAATTTTTTGGGCCTCAAAATCAGAAAATGGAGAAGCATGTTTTTGAAAAAAGAAGTTGTGCACAAGATAGAAGGTGGTTTGGAAACTTGTGTGCAAGGCATGTTTCACAATCATAACGTTGAGAAATGTAAAATTAATGATGTGTGTGAAAGATTAGGAAATGTTTGTGAAAGATACTATTGCGCAAAATAAACTTGCATGCCCAATGGGATGTTAAATTGCGTTTTTCACGCATGAAGGGTATCTTGTGCGACACGGTGAATCTTCCATGTAGGGACTGAAATTGCCTATAAATAAGAGGTAACCCCCTCATTTGAAGTAACTCAACACTTAGAGATAATTTGAGCTTTTTACCGCATGTGAATTTAATTCCAAGGGAGTTTCATGAAATATTTGGGGAAGTGTGCATGATAAGGAATTTTCATGTAATATTTGAGTTGTGTGCAAGATAGAGGTTACACACAAGAGGTGTTTCCTGAAAAAAGTTAAATCTTGTGTACAGAGCGTAAAACTTGAGAGCAAGGCACAGTAAGGTTTTCACAAAAGATTTAGAGTTTCCCAGTACATCTGTGGTAAAGTGGTATTCATTAGTGAATGAAAGTGAGACATCGATAGAGAATCTATAAATAGTGTATGATTCATTCATTAGATATTATTAAGGGACCTATAAGTCTATAAACTATATGGGGATCCATTCCAAGAGAAGTGAGTGAAAAAAGAGGAAGACGATGATCCTTACCACTAGTAGTGAGATAGAGGAAGAGACCTAGGAAGTGACCCTTGGGAATATAGTGAGCAAACCCTAAACTTTTTAAAGGTAGTGATCTTTGGCATAGAAGTGATCTATCCCAAACCTTGTGATTGGTAGTAAGATTTAGTGGATTTGGTACATTAGTACATTACCATTGTATACTCCTTGGACATATCCCAATAAGAGTGAACCAAGTAAAAATATCTGTGTTTTTTTGCTTTCATTATTGCATTACTTTCAAAGAATCATCATAATATAAAGAAGAAAAGGAGAGATCATTATAAAGTCCCTTTCCGAAGAGGGTTGGCAGTGAGCCACCCTAGTGTGTAGTGAACCCTTATAAAGAAAAAACCCATGAGGTAGTGAACCAAAGTGGAAAATATTGTGATGTAGGGTCTTGAAACCCTGATATAAGCCCTAAAATTTCTATTAGATCTGGGTTGAAAAGCCTCTGGTCGTAGGGAAAACACTAGGGGAGAGACTGTTGGAATACCAAATGAACACAGTGCATCCCTACGGGACAAGGTTGCTGGGTGTAGGGACCCTGTACCACATCAAAGACTGGAGGGTGCTAGGCATCATATATAATCCCCATTTATCCCCCTCCCATAACAAGGCCTTTTTCAGAAGAGGGTTGGCCGTGATCCACCATGGTGGGTAGTGAACCCCACTGAATAACAAACCCATGAGGTAGTGAACCAAAGTAGAAAATATTGTGATGTGGGTTCCTGCCACCCTGATGTAAGCCCTACACTTATGTTTCCATTCCCTCAGTTATTTAGAAAGGTTTTATGTATGTTATATCCAAGAATGGTGCTAGTTGTAAAGAACTTAATGGAAAATGATATAGATAATTTATGTAAAAATTGTTTATGTATCTATGTTTTTAAAGACGCCAAGACTTTGCAGCTCTAGTATGGATCATATTAATATATAATGAATGTTTTCAAAAATAAGGTGTAGTATTTATGTATATAAAGTTTAAGGTTTCTATATTTTGTATTAGATTAAGGATTAGTGATTTTTGGAAACTAATACTAAAAAACTTTAGTGAGAACACTTATGATAATCCTAATCATAGGATAACATCCTAAATTTTTGGTAAGTTAGAGATTATGTGGTTTTCTAATAAATACATCCCTATCTGGATACTACAAGTGGACATAGTTTTGGTACAAATGCATTTAGGGGTAATAACCCAAAAAAGAGTTGGTCGAGTATATATTGGCTATCATTATGATGAATGGAACCTTACCACACACCTAGTATGTCACTCTCAGAGGATATTATTAGGTTAAATCACATTTTATTTAGGAACTATTATAAAGGATTTGTATAGATAATTATTATGGATGATCTAGGTTAAACCTAAGGTGTCATATGTTGAAAATAAGGTGTCATGGTTTGGACATCCTATGAATTATTTTTCATTACTCATTACTATTTCCAACACTTCGATTTTGGTTTTAGTTAATTGATAAAATCTGGTGGAATCATTTTAATGTTGAATGTGATGGATGATGCAATGATTATCCTCAAAAGCAACCAAATGATATGGAAGATGAAATGTGAAAGTTAGTGATTATGTCTAACCATATTTCTTGTTATACGATTAAAAAATTGAATATAGGTCAGTTTTTGAATGAACCAAATAATAAAAAAATGGGATTTTATAAATATCATATAGGAAATAGGATTAAACTTTCTACATGTCACGATTATAAGAAGAAATAATAGGGGAAATATCATAAAGGAATGAGAATATTTTTTATGTATAGAAAAGAAGGACATATAGAAAGTAATGGGTGATAAAAAATGAAGTGTTTAATATAGGGAAATAAACTACATCCCATGGTACCATTTATCATTCAATGTATTATGTGTATGAAACTTGGGAATTATCCAAGTCAATGCCCTAATATAAGGGACAACTCCTATAACAAGGAAGGGAATACACTATGCCAATCATTAAAGTGGAATAATTAAAGTGTTTAAGTACTGAGATTTTATAATTATATTTTAGAAGTGTTTTATTAATGATATTATGATTATATGAATCATGAAACATCTAAGGATTATTCCATAGTATTTTTTATTTAAGTGTTTGAAAACATACGTTGAATGGTACTGATAACCTAAAAAAGTGATTTAGTGGTAAAGTGATATTTTTGGAAAACACATGATTGAAGGATGGATAAAACATTATATGTGCCTGATGTTGAGATAATAATGTTTATTTTGGATAAATAGATGATTTATTTTGATAAAGTAAATTGGATAATATTATTTTCATATAATTTTTTTAGTGATTTTATGAAAAAGTGATTTATGTTATCATTAATTTAGTTTATTACATATTTGGATTTGTGGAATATATTGGATTTTGTATGATTTTATTTAAGGGATATGGATAAAGTTAATTTTTTGGAAGCATATGTGTTTTCATTGAGGTTTTATGGGGATTCAGGTTATTTTAGGAAAGGATTAGAATGTTTAAAGAGAATATGTGATCATGGAATTCACATGTATGGTATGTGACATTAAGAGATTCTTTATATTATTTGAGGAATAAATTTAAGTTGATTTTTTGAAAATTTGGGACCTTTTTAAAAATTCTTCATTTTGAAATTGGTCAAACATATTTTGGAAGAGTTTTATGGTCAAATATTTATGGAATGTTTTATGTTGAACTTTTTGTGTTATTGTTAAGTTTTAGATATTAATGTATTATTTCATCATATGAATATTTATCCATATTAGATAACATCTGCTAACCTTTTGGATTTTTGTTAATATATAAAGATAAAAGGAATGAATTGTCATTATTTTATGGACTTATGATCCATTAAAAGTTAATTTTAGTACTTTAGGAATGGAAACAATAATTTTGAATATTCATTTCTTGGATTAAGTGATCGGATAGACGCAGAAATTGACTGAAGCACAACCAAAGGATAAAATTCTACTTATGAAATGGAAAAGAATAAAGTAAGTAAATTTTCTCATATTCTATGGTAAAATGTAATGGCTTAGACCCTCCTGGTCCAATACTTTCCCAAAACACGGTTCCATCAAACGGTTCCACTAAAATGGTGGAACCAGTCACGGTCGCACAACGAAATGTTGGCACCGTGAGGGTGGCACCGTGACGGTGGCACCGTGAGAGTGGCACCGTGACAGTGACATCGTGAGGGTGGGACCGTGAGGGTGGCACCATAAGGGTGGCACCGTGACGGTGGCACTATGAGGGTGGCACTGTGAGGGTGGCACCATGAAGGTGGCACCGTGACGGTGGCACCATGTCCTCACCAAGGGGTATTTATTCTTTTTCCAGTTTCCAACTTTTTCCACTCCCGCAACGTGTCTTTTGATGTAAAAAAGATTTAATACCCCCTTTAAAAGCTATTTAAAGCCCATAAATAGTATCTAAAATCCCACAAGAGCTGGGAGACCCTTAACTTACCAAAACGTGTGGCTTTTCCTCAGTGTCACTCCCTTTCCCCATACTTTCCAGTTCTACCATTGTTGTGCAATTTAAAGGAAACCATTTGAATGCACAGCTGTTATGACCACCTCTCCAATGAGAATTGTTAAAATTACAATTAATTCCATCATTCATAACCTCCCAACCACCTGGGAAACCACTATCTGACTTTAAATCTGTTAAAAATTACAAATACCGTAACAACAGATCTCATAATTTTATCACACTAGAATTTATTCCTTCTTCTTCTTGGCTGGGTTCATTCTTCCCCTAGTGTGTTTGGAGTCCCTTTTCTGAGGTGAGTGGTGAACCTATTACAGAACCTTCCCTACTAATCCTTGAAGTCCCCAGAGTTCTTCCTCTACAAGTCTTGCATTCCCAGCTCTTGGCGCGCGGAGTTAAAACGACGATCTTTGATCATCCAGGCAGGGTTTTCCTTTGTCTCTCTTTAATGTGTATCATGCGGGGAGGGTCTGCTATTATTTCTATAGGGATGGTTGAAACCAAACTTTAACAAAGATAATAAATGAACTTCTAAAGAATGAAGGGGGTGTGATCGATGTTTCTACTGTACTCTTTTTATCCTTGATTTTGTGTTGTGAATTATATGGTCTTATGCCCACTGAAAATCATGACCGTTGGTGGTATTTCTTTGTGCACTAATGAACCCCTATCTTCTGTGATGATTGAATGGCTGTAACATTGGAATTTGGTTAATCACGTAAAATTGGTCGATTAAATGGATGTCCAGTGAACAATAACCCCTATGTGATCACCTTGGTTAACCAAACAGAAAGGGGGAACTAAATGAATGATGTGCTTGAATATGGAAACTTCCTTTCTCTATCTTGGCGGTATGTGTGATTGTTCTGCTTGATGCTTATGGGGTCATATGGATGGGGATGGGATCCTATGTTGTTTCAGTTGTTAATGGACCTGAGGCCGTGTGGGGTAGTATCTTGAGGCTTGGTTTGGTTCCAGTACTTTGAGGGATCTGACGGATCCCTTTGCTATTGTGACTTTACAAGAGAACTGGGTGTGATTGCTTAAAAGTGTTGTTTGGATGTTTTCCTTTCCTTAGCTTGTGGTTATGCCTGATAATTTCCTAGTAGTGCATAATTTACTTAAATGGAATCACTTGAACATGAAAACAAGAATGGGTTCAATGGGGAATTGTTTTCCAGGAATGAGTGGTGACATGGTTGTGGGTTCGGTGCTTCTTGTGAATTAATAGTAACGAGGGTGCTTTTGTTGGGTTGGTTTGGAACCCCTAGGTTGGGATGATTGCTTGTTACCTATATATATATAATTGTAGTTCTTGTGTTTCTTATTCGCACCCCACCCAAGTTGATCAATTTGTGCCGAACACCCCCATTTCATGGGGTATGGTGTTTTTCCCAACACTTTTACAAGTGACTGGTTATTAGCTCCTTTTCTACTCCCTTTCCCAAGTGGCTCAAGACCCTTCGGGCAGGTTGTTATGGCCTGAGGTCCATTATAGCCCAATATTCTTCGAGCAGGGTAGTTGTGGTGGTTGGCCCAGGTGTGTGCAGACAGGTTGTTTCCCGGATGTCTTCGGGATGAGGCCTAGGTGTCTTCGGGCGTGGCAGTGGTTATTGTGGCCCAGGTGTTTGTGGGCAGGATGTATGGTTATAGCTTAGGTGTGTACAGGTGGGGGATGGTAGTGGTACTGTGGTGAGAATAGCGGGAGAGGTCTGATGTGTATGAGGTCTTCAATAACCAGTGGGGAAGTGGAATGGGGTACCCAAACATTGATGTGTTGTTACAATTACATTACTTGACTCATGTTATTTGGGAAGTGTTCCTTGTTGAGGTTTGGGTGGATATTTTTCCTTTCTGGTTGTTTTTTTATATCTTTTATCACGGGGAATTAGTGTGCCTCCCCACTTGTGCATGAGAGTCTTTGGTTTTCCCTACTAAGTATACTTTTATTCTCACCCTAAGTATATAAAACTGCTTCCAGGTTTCCAGGAGGATTTCGGGGATCATGTAGGATTGTCTGAGTTCAGACGTTGGGACAATTGCTGTTTCTGTTTTTCTTTTCTTTGGTACTTTATTTTGGGATTTTTTGTACTTTTGTAGCATTTAATTTTGGAACATGCATATGGGAATGGTTAGAGTCTTTGGTTTTATCTACTGAGTATACTAGTATGATCACCCTACGTATATAAAACTATTTTCAGGTTTTTAGGAGGACTTTAAGGATCGTGTAGGATCGTACTAGTTCGGACATTGGGACAATTTCTATTTCTATTTTTCTTTTCCTTGGTACTTTATTTTTGGGTTTTCTTGTACTTTTGTAGCATTTTCTTTTGGAACATGCATATGGGAATGGTTTGTTTTGGCTTTACTTATACTTCCACTTTAGGCGTTGTTGGGAATTACTATCTTATCTTCCGATCCTATTAAAATAAAAAGGGTAATGCCTTCCATATTGTGTGTGATTCTATACCCTTGGTGATATTCGTCACTTCGGGACCTATTGAAGGCGGGTCTCGGGGGTCATTATCTCTCCTTCAACTTGAAGAAGGAAGGGTCTGGAAACCTTTTGTCCCTTATTTCATCTTGGTGAAGGCAGGTCGTGAAAAAATGGTATCAGAGGAAGGTCTGAACGATATGATGGAGTCTGGGGTTAGGCACAATGAGGATTACATGGGATGATAGGGAAACAGTGTTGGACAATCTTGGTTCGTTAAATAGGCCAAGGAAGACCTGCTAGGACACGTGATTTTAGGGCCCCCTATGATCCGATGCAAGGACTCTGGGCCTACCGAACAACCAAGTGAGGCTACACTGATTGCAGGGTAGAGACCCTAGGAAAGTTACATGCATCATAATGACCTGTGTTCTTGTTTTTATTAGGTATTTTGGGGATTTAAAATGAATAAAAAGTCTAAGAAAATTTAAAAGCAATCTTCTACACTACTCGGGCTTAGGCATTCCTTTTTTACCTTGCAGCTATGGAACCCAGATGACGACCAAGGGTAGTGCGGGCGATCGAGGCCTAGGAGGTTGATTTGGTTGATCGAAAGAGGGATGAATGAGAGGAGAAGGACGATCAGTGGTAGAGGATGCTTCATGCCTTTCAACGACAAACCCTTGGGAAGTACGAGGGAAACGTCTCAGACATGGAGACAGAGAGATGGCTAGAGGAGCTGGTGATAGATTTCAGCTTGATCCGAGATCCGATGGAGTACTGGATTCCTCTAGATGTAATACAGATGTGGGGAGTAGTGCGTCAGTGGTGGACGCTTTATCTTAGGGAGAAGAGGGAGACTGAGGTGACATGGACTGACTTCGAGAGGGAGTTCCAGGTGAAATTCCTCTCTTCCACGATGAAGGATGAGAAGAGGAAGAAACAAATCTCCCTCCAGTAGGGGGATATGTCAGTGAGAGAATTGGGTATCAAGTTCAAAGATCTCCTCCGCTTTGCTCCGGACCTCTTTACAGACGAGGAGTCCTAGGCGAGATATTTAGAGGAGGCACTCTGACCTTCTCTTCAGTATATGGTTACCCCCTTCAACCTACCGACGTACTTAGAGGTCCAAAAGAAGGCTGAAGTGGTGGAAAAGATGCAAATGTTGGGAGGTGTATCACGAGAGGGAATCCAATTGGGCTCGTCGAAGGGGAAGGCCATCAGCAGCATGCCTCCAACATCAAGGCCCTCTAGGTTTTGACCAGTAGGGAGCATGCCTCAACAGTTCTAGTTCTGATCTCCTGGTCCTCGCCCTTTCCTTTTGGGCCCAAACCTTAGATTTTTCATCTGTGGAAGCTATGGTAACCTTCGAAATCAGTGCTGGGACCGATTACAGTACAGTGGAGGTGGGCCGGTGCAACACCCGCCTCAGCCACAATAGTTTCCAGCCAGACCCTTTCAGCAGCAGCAGGGGCAGCGAGCTCCCGCTCCTCCAAGGGAAGACGTTGCAGGAGGAGGCCGACCTCAGGGCGCTCCTCAGGGACCTCTACCAGGGCTTGGTTGGGGAGGCAGCTAATAGCCGAGGGGCAGAGGAGTTGGGAGTGGGCAGTTACAAGCCACAGAGGCAGCAATACCGGTAGGACTGGAAGTTGTTCGAGGTACGATCATCTTTCTTAGAACTCTTGTCTATGACTTGTTCAATATATGAGCTTGACACTCCTTTGTTGCACCCAGTCTAGCCTGTGATCTGGGTCTAGAAGTTGAGAGACTTCCAGTGCCCCTGGTGTTGAGTACGTCAGTCAAAGGTCAGACCGACTTGTCTTATGTTTACCGAGGGTGTATAATGATGATAGGGCCACATCAGTCTAGAAGGGATATTCTACTATTGAAGATACATCCATACGATGTCATACTGGGCATGGACTGGCGGTTCTCTGTATGTGCCGTCATTGACTGCTTTTGAAGAAGGATCATGTTTTCGGATTTGGGCGGCCGACGTGTAACTTTCATCGAAAAGTGGGGTTTCCAGGAGGGTAGCTGGCGAGTGGAGCCCCTTATTTCCTTGCTAGCTGAGCTGTCAGTGAAGTCGGCAGATACCAAGATGGTAGAAGTCCCAGGGATCATCAGTGAGTTCAAGGATATCTTCCCCGAAGAGGTGGCGACTCTACCCCCTTGACGCGATGTTGAGATCAGAATAGACTTGCAACCTGGTGCTCATCCGATTTTGATGGCTCCCTACAGGATGGCGCCTTCTGAGTTATGGGAGTTGCGGATTTAGATTGAAGATTTGATGAAGAAGGGTTTTCTTTGACCAAGTGCGTCACCATGGGGTGCTCCAGTCTTGTTCGTAAATAAGCAAAATGGTGGTCTCAGGATGTGCATAGGCTACCGGAGACTGAACTAGGTAACGGTTAAGAACCGTTACCCTCTCCTGAGGATAGACGACCTTTTCAACCAGTTAAAAGGGGAAGGATGGTTCTCCAAGATCGACCTACAATCAGAATATCACCAGTTGAGGGTGAAGGAGGGTGAAATCTCGAAGACTACCTTCAGGTGAAGATATGGGCACTTCGAGTTTTTAGTCATTCCGTTCGGCATCACAAACACACAAGTTGTATTCATGGGGATCGTGAACTCCGTCTTCCGGAAATATCTGGACCGGTTCATAGTCGTGTTTATTGATGACATCCTGATCTACTCATGGTTGGAATAGGATCATGCTGGGCATTTTAGAATGGTCTTAGAGGTCCTCCGATGACACCAACTCTATGGGAAATTGTCCAAGTGCAAGTTCCAGATGTGAGAAGTTCACTTCCTTGGACACGTGGGGTATGAGCAGGGAATAGTGTTTGACCCATCAAAGGTCGAGGAGGTTATTTCTTGGGCAACACACAAGAATGTGGAAGAGGTTAGTAGTTTCCTAGGTCTAGCAGGTTACTACCAGAAGTTCTTTCCCAACTTCTCTCGAGTTGAAACACCTTTGACATCCTTGAACAAGAAGGAACTGGCTTTCATGTGGAATGAGTATTGTGAGGCAGCCTTCAGTTATCTGAAGGGGAATTTTATTAGTGCCCTAGTACTGAGGTTTCCAAAAGAAGGGGTGGCGTATGAGGTGTTCTGTGATGCTTCAAGACAAGGCTTGGGGTGTGTGCTGATGCAAAAGCAAGGGGTGATCTCTTATAGATCTAGGAAGTTATCTCCCCATGAGCGTAACTATGCCACCAACGATCTGGATCTTGCAGTGGTCGTGTTCGCACTAAAGTTGTAGTGGCATTACCTCATCAGAGAGTGATTCGTAGTCTTCACGGATCACAAGATATTGAAGTAAATCTTCTCCCAGCAGGACCTGAACTTACGGTAGCGAAGGTGGATGGAGTCCCTTCAGGACTACAACTTCGAAATATCTTACACGTAGGGAAAGGGGAATGTAGTGGCTGATTCCCTAAGCAAAAAGTCATAGAAGGACATGGTTTAAGAATCATAAGATGCTTGGAAGGAAATGGAATAGTTGAATACCCTACACTTGGATACAAGGATGGATGGTGGTAGGGGTTGCCTATTTACGATGACAGTTCGGTCCTCTCTGTTGCGGCAGGTAGAGGAGTCTTAGTGGGGAGACTCAGAGACTGAAGTAATACGCGATCGCATTAGCCAAGGAAATGATCTAGAAGGATGGTCAGAGGATGGTCAGAATCAGATTCTTTTACAAGGGAGGATGTTTGTCCCAGAGACGATGTGCGAGAGAGTTCTTGGTGAGTTCCACAACTCACCCCTAGCGATGCACCCAAAAGTTTCCAAGATGTACTGGGCTTTGAAGAGTCAGTTTTGGTGGCCCAGGGTGAAGCGGGGGGTGGCAGAGTTCATAGAAAAGTTCCTCGTGCGTTAGCAGGTGAAAGATGAACACCACGTCCTAGGAGGTCAGTTACAACCTTTAGATGTGCCCGAGTGAAAGTGGGATGACATCTAGATGGATTTCGTCATGGGACTACCTAGATTTCAAGGGGTTTGCAATGCTATCTGGGTAGTGGCGGACCGACTGACAAAATTAGCTCACTTCATGCTGATCAAAGAGTCAGGTACGGTGGATGCCCTAGCACAGAGGTACATGGATGAGGTGGTGCGGTTGCATGGGGTTTTGAGGTCCATAGTCTCAAATTGGGATACCCAGTTTACCTCACAAGTCTGGAGGGGATTACATCATGCTTTTTTCACTCAGCTATGTCTTAACACTGCTTTCCTCCCCCAGACATATGGACAGATAGAGCGCACCATCCAAATGATGGAGGATATGCTACGAGCATGTGTTTTGGACTTTGGGGGTTCTTGGGTATGAAACTTGACACTGATAGAGTTTTCTTACAATAATAGATATCACTCTACCATTGTCATGGCTCCATTTGAAGCTTTATATGTGAGGCCATGTCGCTCACCCGTGTGTTGGACAGAGATCGAGGAAATAAGTGTTCTTGGACCGGAAGTGGTGCAGAGCATGACAGAGAAGGTTCATCTTATACGAGAGAGGATGAAGGTGGACCAGGACTGGAAAAAGTCATATACCGATAATAGGAGGAGACCCTTGGAGTTCGATGTTGGGGACCACGTGTTCTTGAAGGTCTCCCCTTGGCGTGGGAAACAGAGGTTCGGAAGGGGTGTAGGCTTTCTCCTAGGTTCGTCGGACCGATCGAAGTGCTACGGTGGGTCGGAGAAGTGGCTTATCAGCCGGAGCTACCACCGTCGCTACTGATAATACATGACGTCTTCCATGTGTCTCAGATCAGACGATATCTACATAGAGATTCACACATCCTTGACTGGGGAAATCTGGATATCAAAGCCGACGTGACGTTTGTAGAAAGACCGGTGTGGATCTATGATCATGAGAATAAGGTGCTCCATGGATGAACCATTCCTTTGGTTCGTGTGTTATGGAGGCATGGTGGGATCAAGGAGAGTACCTGGGAACAGGAGGCACAGATGCACACCCAGTACCCAGAGCTATTTTGAGTTTGTTCTGTTTTAATTGTACTTGTTGTGATGAAGCATTTTACCTTGTTAACTATGAAATGGACTATTTACATTGTTCTATGGATGTTTGTGTGAAGATTCCTGACTGTGGGGAAGGGAGGACCCGATCATAAATCAAGACGCATTAAGGTGGATGCGATTAAACCTGTGCGGGCGAGTCAGTGCCTCCCAAAGGAGATAGTATCTTGACATGGAGGAAGGAACTCCCTAATCACTATGTCTGGATGGTATGACCCTTGAATATTGGTGTGCTTACTTGGGGGGGGGAGCGGTAGTGTATCCTTAGTCGTTCTAAAGATGGATGAGGTTTACTCCTGATAGGTATCTTTCGAGGTGGTTGTTCGGACCCCTATACTTTCTTCTGGCCTGGTTTTGATTCTTGAGGGTTAGAATAGTTTGAGAGGTATCTGATGTAACATCCCAGACCCTCCTAGTCCAGTACTTTCACAAAAAACGGTTCCATCAAACGGTTCCACCAAAAAGGTGTCACCGTGAGGGTGGCACCGTGACGGTGGCACTGTGTCCCCACCAAGCGGTCTTCATTATTTTTCCAATTTATGACGTTTTCCACTCCCGCAATGTGTATTTTGACGTAAAAATGATTTAATAACCCCTTTTAAATCCATTTAAATCCCATAAATAATATCTAAAATGTAACACCCCGAGATTTTATGAAAAATATTCTTTTTAATTTCATAAATGTCTTGTGTTGTACACTACACCAAAAGGAGCTTGCACAACATGCATCCTTGACTTTCCTTGCATTACACGCATTCGCAACCTTCCTCGATAGCGTGTGTAGTACACAATACAGAGTTTCACTAAACAACAATATGCTATTAAAATATTATTAAAACTAGCCGTTATGAATAGTGATAACCACTTTTTGAAATTTTTTAAATTTTATTTTTCAAAATGGACTTCATTTCTGGATTCGGAATATCGAAATTATCTTAGGGTAAAATTTTGGAACTTTTCGGATAACTTTCATTTTCTGATGAATAGTGAAAATTACTAAATTTTAATTAAAAACAACCTTTTTAATAGAAATAATTAATAGTGATAAATTATTAATTTGATTGTTTTTAAAGTATATTTAGAATATATTTTTACAATTTAATACAATGTTGGTTATTGGATGTAATTTCACATTTAAACCAGACATAAACAACTGTCAATCTTTTGATAGTTATTATCTCTTAAGAACACGCTATTTGTTTTGACGATGGGAATTAATTTTTAAATTAATTAATGCAACTGATATGTTTTGAATTTGGTAAAATAGACATCAGTTTTGAATTTATAATATCAAATATAGCTTAGGCATAATTTTTGGTATTTTTCTGGAAACTTTCATTTTTTGATGAATAGTGAAACCACTAAGTGGTAGTTAAAAAAATGAATTTTTCATAAAACTTAATTTTACCACTTCTATGAGTGGAATTTCAAAAATCCGAGAGACACGGTTGATGTCAGTAAGTAAAATATGGTTCAATGAGATGAAAATATTTTTTGGTGAATAGTAACTTCTTACTTTTTTTTACCACGGTTAAAAGTAAATAGGGTAATTAAGGGTAAAAATGATATTACTATTACCCTAACACATGTCCTAATTCTATTGGAAAAGTGTAATTCGACCAAAAAAAACCTTAGGAATAAAATATGACCATTTAGGCCCACTTGGATTAGATTAGGACATTTATTATTAATTTATTTAAAGAAGGGTTAAAATAGTTAAAATCAAAGTTTAATAAGTAAATCATTTTTAATATGGGGTTATAAATAAGATAAATTAGACTATAAATATTAATTAGAAAGATATAAATATTTCCTACATAATGGTATTTTATTTGTAATTTTTAGACATTAAATAATTTAATTTATTTATGACACAACGATGATACAGTAATTATCTTATTAATGAAATATTGACATAATTAATGTTATAAATACCCAAATAAATGTAATTTGAGACTTTTTATGAATTAAAATAATTTTCTAGGTTAATATGACATGTTAGTATTGATTTAATTAACTTTGTTCGATCTAATCATTCTGTTATGATTTTCACAAAAAATCAATTACTAAATAGTGTCAAAATTGACATAAAATAGTTTTTAAAACAAATATTATATTATTAATTGTTATTTTATTTCTAAAAATCTAAGGTTCGGCCAAATGAATTATATAAGGTTATATATATTAATAATAAACAACTTGGGGTTCGTTTGGTTTGATATAGTAAGTTTATTAACCTTATAGTTTAAGAAAACAAGAAGACACGGTGAAAGTTAAATTATCTAACTTAAAGTTAAATCTAAATGACAAGGTTAAAATTGATACCTAAACTTGCCTAAATTCTATTGGATGAGAGGATTTAGACCCCTACCCATCTTATCTTATAGATATATCAATTTGGAGCTATTAAAAACTGAATTTTACTTTATAATAAAATAATATTTTTAGTTATTCCAAAGGTGCCCCTCTCCTCCCTTATCAAAGGGCACCTCCTCCCCCTCTTCCTCACACCACTTTGAACCTTCAATCTCGGCCAACACCTTCCAATTTCTCCTCTACACTTCCCTATAAACATCCTAGAGGTTCTGGTCTTCTTCAAAGACCTATTTTAGTGCCCAAAAAGGAGGTATCAAAGAAGCACTTCAAAGAAGAGGTAATGTCCGTTACCGATTCTTTCATCTTTATTTCTTCTTCCACTTATTCTTCTTTAGTTGTTTCATTATGAAGTAATAACATAAGTATCACTCATATACTGATATGTTATTATAAGTATTAAACAACCCTATTTCACCATCTATCCATCCTACGGAAAACGAAATCACCGCACGTGTGTACGTACGGAATACCGTCTCCACGCCGTGGTGTAATCTATTTTCCACCACCACCTTACTTGGATGGGTATAATGGTGTACATAATAACTATATATGATTATTGTAAAGTGATATTGATTCTGAAATAGTATACATACACTCCAATACAATTCCACGATCATGAGAATGATATCATCGCTCGTGCGTACGTACGGACTACCGTCTCCACGATGCGATGAGATTCATTCTGCACGTTAACCATTAATGAATGATTATAAAGTATATATAATAAATAATCATGAAATATATGACATAATAATGATACTGGATTTATGTGTATATATATGTATGTCATATACTTAATTCCATTCAACTCAATAAGGAAACGAAAACAGCGTTCATGCGTACGTACGACCTACCGTCTCCATGAATGGTGTATTTCTTTCCATTTACTGATCTATTATATATATGTATATTCTGAATATATATTATATATAAATCATGTTTTATATTCTGGAATTAAGTAATCATGATCTAAGTAATTATATGAATAATTACAAGTCAAAACACGGACGAAAAATGAAACGATTTTACCCAAAACACTCTTTAACATGGAATTTACAAAAGAACGGGTAATATAAAGTCATAGTGAACCATATATGATATCATAATAATGAGTATGATTCTGGAATAAGTCAATGACATTATTTAAATCATTATACAGGAGGTTCGGACACTTACGAAGAAAATCGGACCTAAGGTAAGGGAAATATCACAATCTCATTTTTATCCGAGATTATTTATACTTTAGTATTTACTGGGGTGTATTTTATCATCCAAATCCATGTTTCCTCAATATGTAATACTATTTCCACCCACATACAATTGTTTAAATCCAATTTTACCCTTCGGTGAGTTTTCAGTAAAGGATATGAAAGG
The DNA here is from genome assembly GCA_963277665.1 of Viscum album. Classification (NCBI taxonomy): domain Eukaryota; kingdom Viridiplantae; phylum Streptophyta; class Magnoliopsida; order Santalales; family Viscaceae; genus Viscum; species Viscum album. The sequence continues at coordinate 161,466,797 of OY728165.1, read as the reverse complement.
AATCTTTTGTCGTTTTTTGTATGAGGTACTTTTTGACTTTTCCGACAAAAGTACGAAGAATGTTTTTTAACTTATACAGCATGAATGGATTTTTTAAAAATTATTTCCAAGAATATTCCTTTAAAAGTTTTCAAGTTTATTTTTAGTCAACTTCTTTTAGTTTAGAATTGTACTACATGTGAAGAAAGGAAAAGTGTTTTTTGAAGCATAAAGGATATTTTCCTCAAGAATGGAGTTCAAGTGTTTTATCAAAATTATTTTCCATCTAAGATAATAAAGGGTTCTTTTTCTATCCCTATTATTACATTGATTTGATTATGTTGTGATGGAATTATATTTTTATGAATTCCTTTATCTTATATGAATTGTTTTATGATGTCACGATGTTTAAGATTCCCATTTTTATTATATGGGTTATGCTATGATGTATGGTTTATGATTTTGTGGTACACATAAGAATGGTATCATTATGAGATGGGTGGGACCTATATCTCCCTCCAATTCATTGGGTAAAGATTTTATATCTCATGAGATAGACATGGCTGGAAAGGTAGGTTATACCGGTTCAGTGAAACAGGACTGAAACGAGGAATGAACTCGGTTCAGAAATGGACTTTGTCCACTAAGATAGTCTTGGCAATGAGTCTTGACTAACAAGAAATGATTCTATATGATTATGTGTGTATTCCACAAAGTTTAATGTTTTATTTTATGATTATTGGGATTACATTTCACTACTATGATTTATCCCATGTTATGAAATTATGATCTCTTTTGCTGGTTAAGATTTCCAAAAGACATGTTCTTATGAATATGACGTGATTGATATTTCTTTTGTTTACCCTTACTGAGCATTTGAGCTCACCCTATTATGTTTTATTTTCCCCAGGACATAAAGAAAGGATTTAGGTTTAGAAAAAAAAGAAGATCTTTATGGGAGATGTTGAAGATCTTTCACCACGATTAGAAGATTATATTCCGAGTTTCCAAAGACACTAAACTATTACGGTCCTTGTGTGTGTGTGTTTTTGTTATGTACTAAGTATTCCGCAAAAGTAATGTAATGTCCATGTACGTCAAGCTATGGGTCTCTACGTTTGGTATCAGAGGAAAAGTTTAGTCAACCTTTGGAAACTAGGATGCGAAAACATTAGTGAGATCCCTAGAGATATTTCTAAGGTATGTCTAGGGATGTCCCTAAGGATAAGTATACGTCTAGGATATAGTCCTAGAACTATGGTAATGATATTAGATTAAATCTAAGATGTTAGATATTGAAGTTACTCCCCCTTTATTATGATTTTTTCCTCTCACACTATTCTTTTTGGGTTTTAGAAAATGGCTGGAAACAAGATGATTCACGATAATGGAGGATATGATGGACAATTGAATGATATTCTTCATGAGAAACCAAATGAAATGGGATTTGGAAGTCCAAACATCATTATTATGCCAAATCAGAAATCTCATAATATGATCAATAAAGTAAAATTTGGTAAGTTTCCTGACTCGACTAATAAGAGAAAGATGGAGTTTCATGATGATCATAGAGGAAAGAAAGTTCAATTTCCCCTATGTAAATCATGTGTGAAGAGACATCAAGGAGAATGTTTCAAAGGAACTGAAAGATGCTTTGGGTGTGGAAAAGAAGGACACAAAACCAGTAAGTGCAAAGGAAAAGGTTTAGTTAACACCAGGGATGAGGATAATGGTATTACTACGACATCAACAATGGTTAAATGTTTTAAATGTGGAATGTACGGGCATTATGCAAACCAATATCCTAAGGGAAAGTCTCATGAAGAGAATCAGTATGGTCGTATGGGTAGTATTTATGTGGATGATGATGAAGATACTACAAATGATATGTGAGATGAAAGAATTGTTGAAGCTCGGTCAATGGTTTAAGAATGTAGTGGAATGATTACATGTTTATCATGTGTAATGTTGTATAAGTAATCTCATGGTACTATAGAATAAAGAGACATCTAAGGATTGTTACACTGTTGTCTTTCCTTGAGTTTTGAAAGTGTATGATTAATGTTACCAGTATCCATCAAAGGTTATTCAGATATTTTTGGAATGTAGATGATATGCACATAATGAGGGGATAAGGAGAAAATTAAATGTTTGATAGTATTCATGAGCTCATGACTGATATAAGGAGAAGGTTATATCATGGTTTGAGTATATAGAATTTTTGGATTTTGGTATGTGGAAAGAGTTAACTTTTGACAGTATTCATGTTTTCACTAAGGTTTAATGGGTATTCATTTTTCAAGAGAATACATCATTAAGGTATTCACATGATTGGAATGTGACCAACAAGATATATGGGGGGTAAATGATGGTATTCACATGCTTGGTTGATGACATTTCAAGTAATCGTTTTCTTTATACTATGAGCTTGGACCGAAGTATTTTAGATAAGCCTAAAGATTTGAATGGATTATGTTAACCATAAGTTAGTATTGTTTAAGGATAGAACTTTTTTTGATATTATTTATGTGATGTTATAGTAATTTAGTTTTAGAAAAAGGACAACCTGCACGGCGGGTGATAGCCCATCGCGTTGGACAAGGCTGTGGGAATCGAACCCACAACCGAAGTGCGACTGGCCTTTATCGCCTACCACTGGCCTACAGGAAGTCCCTGTTTAGTAGAAACTAGTTTTATTATATTAAGTAGTATGATATATGAAGTATAAGTCCATTTTAGGAACTATATATGATTAATCTCACTATAGATGGACTTATGTATTTTTTGATAACTTTTCTAACCTTTTGTTTGAGACAGATGGAATGACCCATCATTCTATCACATGATCTGCTAACACATCACGAATGACAAATTCAACTTCATTTCTTTAAGAGATGAAGTGGAAATTTTCCAAAGAATGACAAACGGTGAGACTATACCAAAATCACGAAAGTATTTCTTCTAATTCCAATTTCATCAACTTTAGGGAAATAATCTTGAAAACCAAAAATGTTGTCCTAGTGCTCTTATATCTGATGAATCAGACGGTACCTTAGATCTTCACAAATTTATGGCTTTGTGATTGCTAGCTTTTCCATAGCCATGTTCTCTACCACTCTCCATCAGAACATGATGGTTAGATTTCTCTTCCATATACATATTTCCACCTATGTGGAAACCCAGTGATTAGTTTATTTGGGTAACCGTTATGTTTCATACTTTTGTTTCTAAAGATTGGTTTCGGTATTCCTTTTTACGATGTGGGTTTCTATTAAAGAAACTTTCGAATAGTAAACCATTTATAACCCTGACGAATTTCGAGGGCGAAATTCATTTTAAGGGGGGTAGAATGTAACACCCTGAGATTTTATGAAAAATATTATTTTTAATTTCATAAATGTCTTGTGTTGTATGCTACACCAAAAGGAGCTTGCACAACATGCATCCTTGACTTTCCTTGCATTACACGCATTCACAACCTTCCTCGATAGCGTGTGTAGTACGCAATACCGAGTTTCACTAAACAACAATATGCTATTAAAATATTATTAAAACTAGCCGTTATGAATAGTAATAACCACTTTTTGAAATTTTGTAAATTTTATTTTTGAAAATGGACTTCATTTCTGGATTCGGAATATCGAAATTAGCTTAGGGTGAAATTTTGGAACTTTTCAGATAACTTTCATTTTCTGATGAATAGTGAAAATTACTAAATTTTAATTAAAAACAACCTTTTTAATAGAAATAATTAATAGTGATAAATTATTAATTTGATTGGTTTTAAAGTATATTTAGAATATATTTTTACAATTTAATACAATGTTGGTTATTGGATGTAATTTCACATTTAAACCAGACATAAACAACTGTCAATCTTTTGATAGTTATTATCTCTTAAGAACACGCTATTTGTTTTGACGACGAGAATTAATTTTTAAATTAATTAATACCACTGATATGTTTTGAATTTGGCAAAATAGACATCATTTTTGAATTTATAATATCAAATATAGCTTAGGCCTAATTTTTGGTATTTTTCTGGAAACTTTCATTTTTTGATGAATAGTGAAACCACTAAGTGGTAGTTAAAAAAATGAATTTTTCATAAAACTTAATTTTACCTCTTCTGTGAGTGGAATTTAAAAAATCCGAGAGACACGGTTGATGTCAGTAAGTAAAATGTGGTTCAATGAGATGAAAATAATTTTTGGTGAATAATAACTTTTTACTTTTTTTTACCACGGTTAAAAGTAAATAGGTAATTAAGGGTAAAAATGATATTACTATTACCCTAACACATGTCCTAATTCTATTGGACAAGTTTAATTCGACCCAAAACAAACTTAGGAATAAAATATGACCATTTAGGCCCACTTGGATTAGATTAGGACATTTATTATTAATTTATTTAAAGAAGGGTTAAAATAGTTAAAATCAAAGTTTAATAAGTAAATCATTTTTAATATGGGGTTATACATAATATAAATTCGACTATAAATATTAATTAGAAAGATAAAAATATTTCCTACATAATGGTATTTTATTTGTAATTTTTAAACACTAAATACTTTAATTTATTTATGAAACAACGATGATGCAGTAATTATCTTATTAATGAAATATTGACATAATTGATGTTATAAATACCCAAATAAATGTAATTTGAGACTTTTTATGAATTAAACTAATTTTATAGGTTAGTATGACATGTTATTATTGATTTAATTAACTTGGTTTGAGATAATCATTATGTTATGATTTTCACAAAAAATCAATTACTAAATAGTGTCAAAATTGATATAAAATAGTTTTTAAAACAAATATTATATTATTAATTGTTATTTTATTTTTAAAAATCTAAGGTTCGTCCAAATGACTTAGATAAGGTTATATATATTAATAATAAAAAACTTGGGGTTCGTTTGGTTTGATATATTAAGTTTATTAACCTTATAGTGTAAGAAAACAAGAAGACACGGTGAAAGTTAAATTATCTAACTTAAAGTTAAATCTAAATGATAAGGTTAAAATTGATACCTAAACTTGTCTAAATTCTATTGGATGAGAGGATTTCGAACCCTAACCACCTTATCTTCTAGATATATTAATTTGGAGCTATTAAAAACCGAATTTTACTTTATAATAAAATAATAGTTTTAGTTATTCCAAAGGTGCCCCTCTCCTCCCTTATTAAAGGGCACCTCCTCCCCCTCTTCCTCACACCACTTTGAGCCTTCAAGCTCGGACAAACCCTGAAAATTTCTCCTCTCCACTTCCCTAGAAACATCCTAGAGGTTCTGGTCTTCTTCAAAGACCTATTTTAGTGCCCTAAAAGGAGGTCTCAAAGAAGCACTTCAAAGAAGCGGTAATGTCCGTTACCGATTCTTTCATCTTTATTTCTTCTTCCACTTCTTCTTCTTTAGTTGTTTAATTATGAAGTAATAACATCAGTATCACTCATATACTGATATGTTATTATAAGTATGAAACAACCCTATTTCACCATCTATCCATCCTACGGGAAACGAAATCACCGTGCGTGCGTACGTACGGAATACCGTCTCCACGCCGTGGTGTAATCTATTTTCCACCACCACCTTACTTGGATGGGTATAATGGTGTACATAATAAATATATATGATTATTGTAAAGTGATATTGATTCTGAAATAGTATACATACACTCCAATACATTTCCATGATCATGAGAACGATATCATCGCTCGTGCGTACGTACGGACTACCGTCTCCACGACGCGATGAGATTCATTCTCCACGTTAACCATTCATGAATGATTATAAAGTATATATAATAAATAATCATGAAATATATGACATAATAATGATACTGGATTTATGTGTATATATATGTATGTCATCTACTTAATTCCATTCAACTCAATAAGGAAACGAAAACAGCGTTCATGCGTACGTACGGCCTACCGTCTCCATGAACGGTGTATTTCTTTCCATTTACTAATCTATTATATATATGTATATTCTGAATATATATTATATATAAATCATGTTTTATATTCTGGAATTAAGTAATCATGATCTAAGTAATTATATGAATAATTACAAGTCAAAACACGGATGAAAAATGAAACGATTTTACCCAAAACGCTCTTTAACATGGAATTTACAAAAGAACGGGTAATATAAAGTCATAGTGAACCATATATGATATCATAATAATGAGTATGATTCTGGAATAAGTCAATGACATTATTTAAATCATTATACAGGAGGTTCGGACACTTACGAAGCAAATCAGACCTAAGGTAAGGGAAATATCACAATCTCATTTTTATCCGAGATTTTTTATACTTTAGTATTTACTGGGGTGTATTTTATCATCCACATCCATGTTTCCTCAATATGTAATACTATTTCCACCCACCTAAAATTGTTTAAATCCAATTTTACCCTTCGGTGAGTTTTTAGTAAAGGATATGAAAGGAATCTTTTGTCGTTTTTCGTACGAGGTACTTTTTGACTTTTCTGACAAAAGTACGGAGAATGTTTTTTAACTTATACAGCATGAATGGATTTTTAAAACATTATTTACAAGAAGCTTCCTTTACAAGTTTTAAAGTTTATTTTTAATCAAATTCTTTTAGTTTAGAATTGTACGACATGTTAAGAAAGGAAAAGTGTTTTTGAAGCAGAAAAGATATTTTCCTCAAGAATGGAGTTCAAGTGTTTTATCAAAATTATTTTCCATCTATGATAATAAAGGGTTCTGTTTCTATCCCTATTATTACATTGATTTGATTATGTTGTGATGGAATTATATTTTTATGAATTCCTTTATCTTATATGAATTGTTTTATGATGTCACGATGTTTAAGATTCCCTTTTTTATTATATGGGTTATGCTATGATGTATGGTTTATGATTTTGTGGTACACATAAGAATGGTATCATTATGAGATGGGTGGGACCTATATCTCCCTCCAATGCATTGGGTAAAGATTTTATATCTCATGAGATAGACATGGCTGGAACGGTAGGTTATACCGGTTCAGTGAAACATGACTGAAACGAGGAATGAACTCGGTTCAGAAATGGACTTTTTCTACTAAGATAATCTTGGAAATGAGTCTTGACTAACAAGAAATGATTTTCTATGATTATGTGTGTATGCCACAAAGTTTCATGTTTTATGTTATGATTATTGGGATTACATTTCACTACTATGATTTATCCCATGTTATGAAATTATGATCTCTTTTGCAGGTTAAGATTTCCAAAAGATATGTTCTTATGAATATGACGTGATTAATATTTCTTTTGTTTACCCTTACTGATCATTTGAGCTCACCCTATCATGTTTTATTTTCCCCAGGACAAAAAGAAAGGATTTAGGTTTAGAAAAAAAAGAAGATCTTTATGGGAGATGTTGAAGATCTTTCACCACGATTAGAAGATTATATTCCGAGTTTCCAAAGACACTAAACTATTACAGTCCTTGTGTGTGTGTGTTTTTGTTATGTACTAAGTATTCCGCAAAAGTAATTTAATGTCCATGTATGTCAAGCTACCGGTCTCTACATAATATACCCCAAGATCCAGGAGACCCTTAACTTACCAAAATAGATGGCTTTTCCTCAGTGTCACACCCTTTCCCCATACTTTCCAGTTTTCCCCTATTGTGTGATTTAAAGGAAACCATTTGAACACACGGATTTTATGGCCACCTCTCCGTTGATAATTGTTAATATTACAATTAATTCCATCATGCATGACTGCCAAACCGTATGGGAAACCATGATATGACTTTAAATTCGTTCAAAATTCCATATCTTGTAAAAATGGATCTCATCTTTTTATCATGCTAGAATTTATTGGATGGGTTAATTCTTCCTCTGGTGCATTTGGAGTACCTTTTCCAAGGCAAGTGGTGCACCTGTGATAGAACCTTACCTACTCATCCTTGGAGTCCCCAAAGTTCTTCCTTTACACGTCGCGCATCTCCAGCTCTTGTTGCGCAGAGTTAAAACGATGATCTTTGATCATCCATGTAGGGTTTTTCTTTGTCTCTCTTTATTGTGTATCATGCGGGGTGGGTCTGCTATTGTTTCTGTGGGTATGGTTGAAACCAAACTTTAACTAAGATAATAAACAAACTTCTAAAGAATTAAGGGGGTGTGATCGATGTTTCTGATGTACTCTTTTTATCCTTGATTTTGTGTTGTGAATTTTATGGGCTTATGCCCACTAAAAATCATGACCGTTTGTGGTCTTTCTTTGTGCACTAATGAACCCCTATCTTCGGTGATGATTGAATGGATGTAACATGGGTATTTGGTTAATCACATAAACTCGGCCGATTAAATGGATGTCCAATGAACAACAAACACTGTGTGATCACCTTGGTTAACCAAACAGAAAGGGGGAACTAAATGAATGACGTTCTTGAATCTGGAAACTCCCTTGCTCTGTCTTGTTGGTATGTGTGATTGTTCTGCTTGATGGTTATGGGGTGATATGGATGGGAATGGGATCTTATGTTGTTGTAGTTTTTGGTGGACCTGAGGCCGTATGGGGTATTATCTTGAGGCTTGGTTTGGTTCCAGTACTTTGAGGGATCTCACAGATCCCTTTGCTATTGTGACTTTACAAGAGAACCGGGTGTGAATTCTTAAAAGATCTGTTTGGCTGTTTTCCTTTCCTTATCTTGTGGTTATGCCTAATCATTTCCCATTAGTGCATAATTTACTTAAAAGGAATCAATTGAACATGAATACAAGAATGGGTTCAATGGTGAATTGTTTTCTAGGAATGAGTGTTGACATGGTTGTGGGTTCGATGATTCTTATGAATGAATAGTAATGAGGGTGCTTTTGTTGGGATGGTTTGGAACCCCTAGTTTGGGATGAGTACTTGTTCCCTATATATATATAATTGTAGTTATTTTGTTTCTTATTTGTGCCCCACCCAAGTTGATCACTTTGTGCTAAACACCCCCATTTCATGGGGGGGTGTTTTTCCCAACACTTTTACAAGTGAATGGTTATTAGCTCCTTTTCTACTCCCTTTCCCAAGTGGCCCAAGACCCTTCGGGCATCCTGTGATAGCCTGAGGTCCATTATAACCCAAGATTCATTGGGCAGGGTAGTTGTGGTGGTTGGATTAGGTGTGTGTGGGCAGGTTGTTTTTCAGGTGTCTTCGGGATGAGGCCCAGGTGTCTTCAGGAGAGGCAGTGGTTGTTGTGGGCTAGGTGTTTGTAGGTGGGATGTGTGGTTGTAGCCTAGGTGTGTGCAAGCGGGGGATGGTAGTGGGACTGCAGTGAGAATGGCGGGAGAGTTCCGATGCATAGGATGTATTCAATAACCATTGGGGAAGTAGCATGGGGTACCCAAACATTAATGTGTCGTTACTATTACATTACTTGACTCGCATTTTTTGGGGAGTGTGCCTTGTTGAGGTTTGGGTGGATAGTTTTCCTTGCTGGGTGTTTTGGTTATCTCTTTTATCACGGGGAATTAGTGTGCCTCCCCACTTGTGCATGAGAGTCTTTAGTTTTCCCTACTGATTATAATTGTATGCTCACCCTACGTATATAAAACTGATTTTAGGTTTCCAGGAGGAATTTTGGGATGGTATAGGATCTTACTAGTTCAGATGTTGGGACAATTTATGTTGCTGTTTTTCTTTTCTTGGTACTTTATTTTGGGTTTTTCTTGTACTTTTGTAGCATTTACTTTTGGAACATGCATATGGGAATGGTATGTTTTGGATTTACTTGTACTTCCACTTTCAGTGTTGTTGAGAATTACTATCTTATCTCCCGATCCAATTAAAATAAAAGGGTAATGCCTTCCATCTTGTGTGTGATTCTATACCCTTGGTGCTAGTTACCACTTCGGGACCTATTAAAGGTGGGTCTCGGGGGTCATTATCTCTCCTTCAACTTGAAGAAGGAAGGGTTTTCCAACCTTCTGTCCCTTCTTTCATCTTGGTGAAGGCAGGTCGTGACATAAAATAATTCCACAAACCTAGGAAAAATGGTATTTACATGAAAATGTTTACCTTTTTACAACTATTTATGAGGAGTTGATGGTCATTTTCACCCCTCACTGATTTATGGATTTGTGTTCATTAAATTTATCATGACCATATTATATATCAGACTCAGTTATTCTTTGGAAATTATATTTATCCACCATGTTCGTATCTTTACTTACTACTAATGTTCTCATTTTCTAGGAACTCGATTATGTTTTATTTTATGCAACCTTTATGTTTCACATTTCCTTTTTTCAAAGGAAATTTCATTGTCCCTTTGTACAATTTAGGATTTAAATAAATGCATTTTAAAATATTAAAACTTTGATTACCAAGATAAAAAATAAAAGGGTTAATTTATTTAATGGGGAGAATATAACACACTAATATTTTAGAATAGATTTTTCTTTAAATATAATGAAAGTGTTCGATATGTTTCTTGACATGCAACCCCGAGTTTATATGAACCTTGATATAGTAAACCTTTATAATCTAGTCATTAAATTGGTAGGTATGAATAGTAATAAAACATTATAAAAAATATTTATAATTTTTTAAATAATTTAATTTAATTTATTAATTCATAATAAATATGTACTCAATTTTCAATAAAATCATTTTATGCTTCAAAAATATGTTTTCTTCAAAAATGGGTTTTATTACATTATATGAGAATGAATATTATAATTAATTAATTTTTTTTAATAAATTTTATTATTTTAAATGAATATAATTTTTGAAATCATCATGTTAATATTATATTAGGGTTAATTTTTTGTATTTTTCTAAAAAGTTTTTTTTCCAGTGAATAGTGAAAAATACTGTTTTTTTTAAAAATTCATTTATTTTCAATAAAAAGTATCATTAGGTTTTTAATTTGATCTTAAAGTAACATAATTATCTTTTAATTATAAATAATATAATTAATGACATAATAATCATCACTATACTTTATTTTGGTATAAGTTTATTTTTAGGCTTAAAAACACATTTGTCTACAAAATGTTTTTATGCATGCAATGTGTTTTTTTATTAATAAATTAAATTAATATTTATTTATTAATGGATTTAATGAAATATATATATTATATATTCATTAATATATTTTAACATGCATTTTATGGGTTTTATGGAATGGAATGTAATTAAATTATATTTTATGCTTAAAGATTCATGTTTCTAAATCATGTTTTAGTTGTGGGTTGCACACTTGTTTAAAATAAAATTATACAACTTATAAAAATTGAATACAAAAAAATAGATTCCATTTTTGGAATCATAATAATTAATATAATATAATAGGGTCAAATTAATTTTCAGTCATAGTGAATAGTAAAAATAGTAAAATTGTGTTACCATAGGGAAGGTTAAAATGGGTTTACAGGGAGGGTTAAAATAATATGTAAGGGTAGTATTTCCAAAAGATCCTATATAATATTTATTGTTTTAATATATTTTGACCTTATCTTATAAAAAATTAAAATATTTGGTTATCTGGTGCCACTTTCCCATGAAAGTGACCTCACATCATTTAAGTCTTTTCATAAATTCCATTCGAGTCCCTCCCCTCACTTATCAAAGGGAACCTATTATACTAACTTATTCACAGCATTTTATCCTTATAAATATTCCAATAACCACTCAAAATCTTCACTATAATACTTAAATTCAACCTAGATATTTTGATCTTATCTTAAGTATTAAGGTGTAAGACAGAGAAGGTCTCTTAAAGAAGATGTATAAATATTAACGAAGCACTTTCAATTTTATTTATTCATAAACCTTATATAAAATTATTTTATTCATAAAAAAATTATTAATAATATATAGTAAATATACTTTTATGTTATTATTATTATTATTAAACAACCATTTCCACCCTTTCTCCATCAAATAGTAAATAAAGTATCGCTCGCACGTACATGTGGATCACAACCTCCACATAACAATACACTTTATTTTCCATAACCATATTTCATGGGTGATCATAATTATGTATTTAATATTTATATATTATATTTGTAACATAATTATTATTATTTAATTATAATATCTTATCTAACATCTTATCATCTGATCTATTGGTAAACAATAATGTCGTTCGTGCATACAGGTGGACTACCACCTCCACAAAGCGATGTGATTTGTTTATCATTTCTAATTTACCTGGATAGTAAAAAGAATAAATTTAATGAATATATATGATATTAATGATATAATAATGATTATATAATGGTTAATTATCATTTAACTTTATTTTTTCCCATAAAAAGTGGAAACACCACTCGTGTGTACGAATGAATTTCCGTCTCCATGATGTGATGTGATGTAATTCATTTTTCATCACCAATTAATATGAATAGTTATAAATATGAATATAATTAATATATATTTTATTTATATCATGATTAAAATTAAATATATGGATGATCCATGATCAAAGTTCAAGAACCATAATTGACAAAATTAAACACACATGAAAAACAAAGCAGTTAATACATGAAATGACAACTTTAATAAAGAATTATTAATAAATAGGTTTTGAAATGATATAAGTGGATAATATATGATATTATATATATTAATAATATTATTTTATATAATTATAATAAATCTAAATTTATTATATAGTAAGTTAGTGTGCTTATGAATCAAGTCGGATATAAGGCAAGAGTTTTTTTTGTCTCATTTTCAAATTCACAAGACATGTTTGATATTGCACAACATCATTTATTTTATACGATGTGATTACTACCTAATGAATTTATTTTTACATATTCATGAAATTCATGGGGTTTTAAGATCCATATCATTCTATTTATTTACATGTCCATTGATTCAAAAGATACCAATGTTTTTAGGGTTTTGTCTCAATTTCTCTTTACTAAGAAGTGTTTTAATGTTATACACAGATTTATTATTTATATAGTGTATATAATTCTAGAGAATGTATTTTAAAATAATTAGTGATTAAATTAAATGTATTTATAGAACCATATTATTTTTAATCTTCCAATTACTTTCATTTCAAAAATTATAAAAGTCGTAAGGGTTCATTATCTCAATTTTGTTTCATTGAGATATGTTTGATATTATACACTTATATTATTTAATGAGGTGTATCTACTACCCAATGGATATGTTGTATCATGAATATACTTATTTTAATGCTATTTAAATTTTCATTTGAAGTTAATTTTTTTCATGGGGTTCATGAATCAAAATCCACCTAAGAGGTAAGGGTTTTATGTTATAATCTCATTTTTATTAGGATTGTTTATGTTTAAATTTTAAAAAAAGAAATTATATGATATATATATATATATCCAAAATATTATGTTTTTTATTATACACTAGTTATTTCTGTATATTAAATGTTTTAATTTCATTTTACTTTCTTTAAGTACTCAAGATACTAAAAGAATGTTTTTAAGGAAAACTGAATTGTTTTATCTCTTCAGTCGGTAATCATTCTTTAATTTCTATATTTTATTAAAAATGTTTTCAAGAATGTTTTTAATATTATAAAAATATAATTTAAATTCACATTTAACTATATTTAATTTTATTTACCAATGTTTAAAAGGAATCTTCTTATCATTTTCCAAATATGGTATTTTTGACTTTTTATCAAAAATGTGAAAGGAATTTTTGTTTTAATGTACACCACATGAATTGATTTACACAATTTCATAGATACTATTTTATTTGAAGATTAATTTATTGGTTTCATTGTTTATTTTGAAAGAAAATGTTTTATTTAATATTTTTGGAAATTTTTAGTTTTTATATTAATTATCTCAAAATGAAAAGGGTATTTTCCTCAATAAATGTTCTAGTAATCTTTTAAGGGTATTTTTATCTAAAACACCATCCTTTTATGTTTGTTATTTTTTAATGGGGATATAATCCAATGTTACCATCTTTATTCTTTCTATATATGGTTCATATTTATGATGATGAAATGTTTAGGAAACCCATTTTCTTTCCATGGGTTAAGATTTTATATAATGATAAATGTTTTGTGATCTTGTGGGATACAAATTAATTGATTATGATTATGTGATGACTATTTTAATTATAAACCAAGTATATTTGGTTATTTTATAAACCAAGGATGGGTGGTTATGATATAAATGAAGGAGAGTTCAGTCTATTATAGATATTTAATGTATTCAGTGAAGATGGATATCTCATGAGATACTAAGGACTAGAATGGGATGTGATACCAGTTCACCAAGTGGATTTTTCCAATAAGATAGTCTTGGGAGTGAAACTTGACTAAGGAAATGATGTAATGGGGAGTGAACCCAATCCACTATGATAGTCTTGGTAGTGAGTCTTGAATAGGGAAGTTATTTTCTATGCTTATTTCCATGCCAAAAACATATATCTTATGAACATGATATGTTATCATGAATCATGATTAATTATTGATGATTACACACACTTATGTATTATATATTTTTATTGATAAAACTTTATGTCATATTTAATGATTATGATTTATGAATTCATGAGTATGATTTTCTATTATTATGATCATATTATCATACCCTTATTCTTAGATTTTCTCACTTATGACCATCGATTGATATTTATTATGTTTACCCTTACTAAGAATCCAATATAACCCTTTATTATATTTCACTTTCCCAGGTTATGGATAAAGGTTTAAGTATGTTATATGTAAAATAGTTCTATTTGTAAATAAATTAATGGGAAATTATGTAGATCATTTATGTACCAGTTGTTTATATATCCATGATTCTAAATAAACTAAACATGTATAGTTATAGTGTGTATAATATTGATATATAATGAATGTTTCCACTAATAAGATATATTATTTATGTATAAAAATTTGGGTTTATCTATAGGAAGTCTTTGAGGAAGAATTTAGAAAACACCAAAAGTTACCTATGAAGAGTAACTTACCGTAAGATAAGAAGTTATGTGGAAGATGTAAGTTAGCAACCACACTCTTGAAAATTGTAATAAAATTTTACTATGATAATATAATTTAGTAGATAAAAAGAGACAAGATTTTGAATAAACTATTGGTGATATAAAGAAATATAATTACATAAATAAATTTGAATATATTCCAAAGGTTTTCATGGTAGAATAGAAAAAATAGTTAGAGTAAGAAAAGAAGATGGAAGAAGAAGAAAATAAGAATAGTGAATCTTCTTTACTATATAAATTTAATAAGAAACCAACACACAATGTTAAAGGAAAATGAAATGAGAAGAAACCCATGATTCCCAATAAGATTAATTCTTGGAAAGAGAATGACTAAGGTATAGAGAAAAATAATGTAAAAGATAATAGAGTGTATAGTTTGAGAAAATGTTATTAGCCTTGTTTCTTTATCTGAATAGCTAATTAAAATCCACCTTATTCCCTCATATTTCCCAGATATCCTACTTTGAAAAGAGGATTGAAGGTGAGGTTATTCATGGGGAGTTCTAAAGTAAATATTAAACTAGTTATTTGGGAATCTTAATAAGTTGAAGTAGAAAGGAATTATATTCAACCAAGGCATTCCAACATCAGAATATGAAAATATATAGATTTAAGAATGAAGTACCTAAATGAATAATGTTTGGGTGATGAATAAAAAATATAGATAAAAAGATCTAAAGAACCAATGATGTTTTCATCATTAAGGTAAATTATCCATACTCTCCCAATAATCATATGAAAATTGAAATCCAAATATAAAAAGGGAAAAATGATTTATTGATGAAAAAGTAAGAATTATCTTAAAAATGGGAAGAAACCTGATTTGTTTTATGCTTGATCATTTTTTATCTTTTTTTAAGATGGAAACAGGAAATTATGATGAAATTACCCATAAAATAAGACTTTATGTAAGTTGGTATCACTTGATATTATTGTAGATAATTTTAATGTCTAAATTAATCACTATTGTTCTCTACATCAAGAATGAATCACATAGGCTTAAATTTGATTGATGTTGGGATTATTTATTTAAGAAAAAGTAATGATATCCTTATCTTAAGAAGTTAAAAGTTTATATTTAGTTCAATTAAATATGATAATAGATAAATAAAAAAGTTTGAATAGAGTTCATCATTCACCCCAAGATATTAATAATGGGGATTTATAATTAAGATCATTAAGGAGGAGATAAAATATTTCCCTCACTTATAGTTCACTGAATAAGGATATAAAAAATACTTTTCATTAATTATTAATAATGGAGAGGGTAGAACTCATTGATTTTATTGAGAATTTGGTATTGACCACAAATAAAAATGAGGAGATTATAGATCCTATCAGATGATGATGTTAATATATGTATTTGTTTTCAATATTTTATAGAAAATTCAATTATTTAGTTCAAGGAGAAGAATATTTCTTTGGATGTTTTAGAATAATTCCACTGGAGGAAGTAATTTAATAAGGTTGAACCAATGGAATAAGGAGATTTTTAGCTAGAGGATTTACTTTTATAATATTTTTGAAAGTTAAGAAGTAATGTTGAGAATAATTATACTAATGGATAAATGAAAAGTACATTGAAATGTTTATATCTAGAATTACCGATCAAAATAATAAGTTTTAATAATTTATCTTCATTGTATTTATGACTAGTGATAAAATATTAAGAAACACTATTAAAAACACTTGTAGTTAAATAAGTAAGTTCTAGAAGTTAAGGGGATTTTATATTTGATGAAGAATGTAATCCTAAATGTAAAACCATTAGAAGTACAATTTAAGGAACTTGGTTGATGAAAAGGAAAAATTACACTGAAGAATAGATAAAGTTTATCACGATTCAATATTAATTTTATAGATAAATAAAATTATAAAATGATTATGTTATGAATTCTGTAAAAAGTTTGAGGAATTGTGAAGGATAAATAATGATCAAACATAGTATTTGTAACTCTAGTTGAAGAATAAATATCTGAAGGTTACTATATGGACATGAATGAGACCACCAAATAGAGAAGTATAAAGTTATACTGGGTAGAGAGAGTTTGTATGAAATTAAAGTTATAAAATAATGATTTTTCAAAATTTACAAAGTTCAAAGTTATAAAGTCATGAAAGTTGCTGGTTTATATATGATGATATATGAAGTTTTAATTGAACACAATATGATTGGAAGAAAAATAATTTGATATAGATCTTATAAATCTATAAAATAGAGTAGATCATGTCGACTCTTTAAAGATCCATTGAACAAAGAAAACAAGATTAAGGAAAGAATGTGATTGTCTAGAAAATAGAAATTCATCAGATTAAATTTTTTATAAGTTCAATTAGATAGAATTATTATAAGGACATGACCTTATTACATTATATAATCTTGAATTTTAGTCAATAAATCACTTCCTTTAATATTTAGGACCATTTCAAGTTTATATATTTAAAAAATTGGGATATAATACATACATAACATTCCACATTTATATAGAGTAGACCCCACAAAAATAGTATCAATATCTTTCAAAATATAGAACTTTTCAAATAAAACATTTTTTCTTTGAAAAATTTTCATAACATATAACTCAGATTCCTTTTTGTATTACACATCCTTATAACCTATGAAAATAATTTAAAAACTTGGGATGAGAACAAAAAGCTTAGTAAAGGATATAAAATAAAGTAAAGAAAACATTAGTCCATGAATACTTGTAATGTATGAAATCATTTCCAAAAAGGCATACTTGTCACCCATATAAACTTACTTTGTGAAACTTGAGATTTCAAAAAAATCATATAGAACATAAATAGAACCATAAAGATATCTTGGAGAATTACTTACATAATCTTGTAACCATATCATATAACTTATAATTTGTAACCCTCACGACTACCTTACAATGTAACCGTCACGACTACCTTATTGTGTAACCATCAGAGTTACACTTAGAGTAACCATACGTTTGACCTACAAATTACACATACCCAGTGAATTAAAAGGAGATATAGTTACCACCCTTAATAATAAACAATTACTAATATCTAGAACATAATCATAATACATAAATAATTTTATAAAAACATTGCTTTTGAATTTTGTAAAACGAAATTTTAAAAGAGGATTTTAATAGAAAAGACCCTTAAAAATATCATATAATTGAAGTGATACTGAATAGAGTGGATGTAATATGTATATACACTATAAAAACACATAATTAAACATAATATAAACAAAATTAATCACACAAAAAAATTTAATACCACATAATTATTGAAGTAGAAGGTTAAACCAAAGAATGAAAATTGGGTTAAGAATTCCCTTACCTCAGGTTTTTCTTACTTAAAATTGTTTAAAACTAATTTATAATGGTTAAAAGAGTGTTATTAGTATTTTACATAAACATTTTCATGTTTATAACACCTTATATGGCCATTTCATAACACAATTTCACCCTTTAGTTATTAGTATTTTGTTCCTTCCATTGTTCCTGGTGCGTTCTTTACATGATTTCCATGGCCGGTTTGTATTTTCTTTTCTTGTAGTATGAAAATGAAATTTCAGAAGAAGAATGAAATGGTATTAATTTTTTTCCAAAATATAAAATTATACCATAAATTATTTTTTATCATATATGATGATGAATCATTAGATAAAACATTAATGATATTTGTTTAGATCATTTTTGGCGGTTCTTCGATAATCATGAACTCGTTTCATTATATAATTTAATGTCATACATATAAGTTCATTATAGAGAATAAAATAAGCTACATCATACACATTACATTATGTTTCAACCATTAAAATAATTTTATGATCATATTTTAAGGAAGTAATGAAAATTGAAAGCACAACGTCCACAATTTTGGTAAACGACACATCACGAACAATGTTTTTGTTTTTTATAAAAAAAGAGGAAGCATAGAGAAAGACAGATGATGATTTTTTTAAATGAAAATGATAAAATAAAAATATATATAATATTGTGAATATATAATACCTCCTGGATAAGTGGATGGGAATAGAGTATAAGAAAAGAAATGAATTGAAAATTAAACACATGAAAAAGGAAGAGGTTTCTTACCTCTTGATATATTCTCTTTGAGATCCTCCTTAAGGCCTTTATTTTTTGCCTTTTGTAGAGACCATCAGGTCTTGGATATGGGGAAGAACCTTGGGGAGGGGATTTGATAGAACTTAGAAAATTCTCAAGGCTTGAGTGGTGTGAGAGGAATAGGGGAATGGGGGTGGTGTTTATAGTGAAGAGGAGAGATTTTACATTATTTTAATCATTATTTTATTATTTTTGTCCAAGACTATGAATAGTATTCATTATTGTGACCAAAATTGTAAAGTGAGCATTTTAATTTTAAACAAATGGGCTTACATCAGTCATGATGTCAAAAATAGCATATTTAACTGATAATTTGTATATACGATATTTTACCGTATTTCAGTATTCATTAAATATTCAAGAATTTCAGAAAAATATAAAAAAATCACCCTAACCATTTTTAGATGTGTAGAATTAAAAAATGAACTCCATTTTTGGAAAATAATTTTCTAAATATGATTAATTTAATTTTTAAATAAAATCATACTTCATTAAAAAATTAACAATTTTAAAACTATAACTCAATTTATATCACCTTGAAAAAGTAATCAAGATGTCATTATCTTAAACCCTTAAGAAAATAAAATAATAATACTATTTAAAATTCATTAGGGTCATATTACTGTTCATATTACTATTCATAAGGGTTTGTCACTATTCACCAAAAATCAAGTTATTTCCTATAGACTCCAAATAACTTTCTGATCACAATTATAAATGACCATTTTTCGAAATTCAAAACATAGAAGTGAAAAAATTATGTTTTAATTACCACTTTATAACTCTATCCTTAAAGAAAAGTTTTTTTCATAGAGTCTTATTATTTCATACATTTTATTTATTTATAAATCCTTAGGGTGTTACATTCTCCCCACCTTATAGAAATTGCGTTTACTTACCTATTAAATAAGTGAGGGTACCTTTCCCTCATAGCATTTTCAGACTCCCATGTTGTTTCTTCAACCATATAGTTTCTCCACAAAAACTTTACCTGGTGGATTTACTTATTCTGCAATACTTGTTCCCTTTGATCAAGAATCTGAACTAGTTTATCCTTATAAGAAAGGTTCTCTCCCAGCTGAACTTCTTCTGGGCTCAAAACATAAGATAAATCTGGCACATACTTTCTGAACATCGAAACATGAAAATTATTTTGTACCTGATATAAAATAGAAGGAAAAGCTACTTGGTAGGTAAATAGTCCAACTTTCTCCAAGATTTCATAAGGTCCAATGAAACATATACTTATCTTTCCTTTCTTACCAAAACACATAACACTTTTCCATGGTGATATTCTCAGAAAAAATGATCACCCACCTCAAAAGAAAAGTCTTTCCTCTTTTTGTCTGTATAAATTTTATACCTGCTCCGAGATTTCCTCACGTTTTCCTAGATCATATTCACTTTATTAGCCACTTCCTATACTAATTCTAGTCCCATAAACAACATTTCCTCAACTTCATCCCAAAATGCTGGAGTTTGACACTACTTACCATACAATGCCTCAAAAGGTTCCATCTGTATACTGAAATGAAAACTGTTATTATAAGAAAACTCAACTAAAAAAAGATATTGATACCAACTTCCCTGGTAGTACACTGAACAAGCTCGAAGCATATCTTCCAAATTCTGAATCATTCATTCTGACTGCCCATCTGATTAAGGATAAAAAGATGTATTGAAATTTAATTCTATGCCCAATGACTTTTGAAGGACATTCCAAAAATTAGAAGTGAACCATGGATCACGGTCAAACACAATGGAAAGAGGTACTCTATGTAACCTAACAATATCCTTGAGTTATAGTTGATAAATTTGATCCAAATACATTATATATTGAATAGGGAGGAAATGTGCAGATTTAGTCAGTTGGTCAACAATAACCTATATTTCATTGCTACCTTGAGAAGTATTTTGAAGTCTCACAATAAAGTCCATGGATATATTTTATCATTTCCACTTTGTTACAAGTAAAGGCTAAAGCATTACCTTTGGTAACTACCACTCTACTTTAACCCACTAACATGTCAAACATTTCATTGAAAATTCTGCAATATCTCTTTTCATTCCATTCAACCAGATATACCCCCAAAGGTCTATATACATATTTGTACTTCCAGGATGAACTAAAAATGGAGAACTATGAGGTTCACATAATAAATATTTCTTCCACTAGGAATCACAAGGCACACGCAATATTTTTCAAAATCTCAAAACACCATCTTTATCAAGGTTAAATTCTAGAAACTTACACATCTTAACCAATTATAGCTTTTTTTGTATCTCACATCCTTCCTTCTACACTTTATTAATTTTGTATGATAACGATGAATGCACTGAAACCTAAAAGAAAACCGATGTATTTCCTACACCAACATATTCTAAGACAAAATTCATCAAACCATTAATCAAGGGATCATGTTCCAAATGAAACATGGTTAATGATGTGTGATGTTTTCAACTCAAGGCATCCACCACTTTGTTTGATTTTCTTGGATGGTAATTGATTATAAAATCTCTTATCAATTCAATACATCTTGTATACGTCATGTTTAATTCCTTCTGAGTGAATATATACTTCATAATTTTATGGTCAGTATATATTTGAAATTTGGCTCTGTATAAATGGTGCCGCCAAATTTTCAAAGCAAAAACCATAGCTTCTAATTCCAAATCAGGTGTGGGATAATTTAAATCATGATATTTTAGTTTTCTTGAAGCATAAGAAATTACCTGAACATTTTGCATCAAAACACAACCAAGTCCCTTCAATAAAGCATCATTGTAGATGAAAAACTCACCATTTTGGGAAGGCAATGACAAAACTGGAGCATTAACCAATCTTCTATTTAGTTCCTAAAAACAAACATCATATTCTTATGTATAAAAAAATTTAACCCCTTGTTGTGTTAAATTAGTTAGCGGGATAGATAACTGTGAAAAGTTTTTAACAAACTGTTGGTAATAACCTGCTAATCCAAGAAAACTACTAATATATGTAACATTTTTAGGTCTTTTCCATTCGTCAACCACTTTTGTTTTGGATGGATCAACTATTATTCCATCCATATTTACAATTTCCCATGAAAAGAAATATCTTTCAACTGAAAATTAATCTTTATAAATTTTCCATATAGTTTCTTTTTCTTTAAGGGTTTTAAAACAACCCTTAGATGTTTTTCATACTCCTTTTTACTCTTAGAAAATACTAGAATGTCACCAATAAACATAACCAAAAACATATCCAAGAAATAATGAAATATTCTATTTGTAAGATCCATGAATACAACAGGTGAATTAGTTAACCCAATGACATAAAATCAAATTCATAATGCCTATATCTAGTATGAAAACCTTTTTTTGGGATGTCATCCTCCTTCAAATTCAGCTAATGGTATTCAGATCTCAAGTCAATTTTGGAAAAGTACTGATATCCATGAAGCTAATCAAACAAGTCATTGATATAAGGCCAATGATACTTGTTTTTAATAGTGATGTTAATCAAGGATCTATAATCAGTGATAAGTCTCATGGAAACATATTTATTTTTAATGAACAAAACTGAAGAACCTCATGGTGAAGTGCTAGAATAAATGAAGCCTTTATCAAGAAAATCCTGCAACAAAATTTTCAACTCTAAAATTTATATTTGAGCGATTCGGTAAGGGTGTTTTGAAATTGTATTAGCATCAGGTACAAAGTGTAAAGACCCGAAAATTTCAAGGAAATTTTTTTCTTAATTTTCTTTGGAATTTTACAAGAGCGCAGCTTCAGACGGCACCTGATTCCGAGGCCCGGTGTGCCCGGAATCAATTTCCGAAGTTTGGCTCGGGTACGTTCAGTGAACGGACGAACGGGTTTTTCTATCTTTTGAACCGGTGCCCGGAATCGAATTCTGAGGGCACCGATGAAATCGCAGCGCCGATATTTGCTTAGAAACGCCTCTTCCGGAGTTGCGTTTGGTCAACCGTGGTTTTAAAAATTTTGGGCTTTAAGTCGGAAATAAAATAAAGGTTGTGCGAAAACTTTATTTTATTTCACTTAAGCCGCTTGGAAGCCACTTGAACTGAGTTAAAGAGGATAGGGTGCTATCCGGAAATATCCTACCCCTTGTTAGGATATTTGTGAGGTGGGGCCCGCACGAGCCCCGCCGTTTCTTTCGCTAAGTAACGCACCCGCGAAAACCCGTCAAAGTAACTGAAAAGTCAACAGGCGCGTTTTCTTTAATTCTTAACAGACCATTTAATTGGGCGGTTTATTTCGTGAATTAAATGGGATGTTTCATTCGTTGAATTAATTCAACGAATTTAATGGGTCGTTACTTATGCGTTTGCGTTCGTTGGCGAATTAACAAAATAGACAAACTTGTCTATTTTGGAGGATTTCTATCGTTGTGCGAATTCTCTGAGCCTCCACCCTCCTCGCGAAGAACGCGAAGAACGCCGGCGACCGGAATTCGACGACGCACACCGTGATCTGCGACGTCGACGAGCTCTACCCGCGACGTTCTTCGGCGACGCCTCTTCTTCCGCGGTCGATCCTCGTTCGGCAACTAAGGTGAGAAATAGATCGTTTAATTCTCCCTTTTTAATTTCAATGACAATGGATTTAATTAATTAAATCCATTTGTTCTAGATCCGGAGATCGTCGGCGCGACGTTTTTCCCGCGGTGCGACGAACGTCTCTTCCGCGACGACGCGACGATCCCCTCCTTCCGCGACGAGCGATTCCGCGACGACCTCACGTCCGACGGCGACATCGAGGTAGGGATTTTTTTTTGGTGAATCGTTCCCGTGATCTAATTCTTTTTAATTAAAGAACCAAACTTGAACAATTTTATTTTTGGATAAAATTGTGGCTACCTTAATCTCTCCTGATGATTTTATGACTAACGCGGAGGGTGCGGGTCTAACGAACAAGACCCGGCAACCCTCCGCCGATCCTTTTGTTGTGCGGATTTGGCGGACGATGAAGAACTGTGCGGCAGGGGCGATCCGTTGATTCCGCAGTGAAGATCGGCCCCCGGGAGGAGCTATGGCGCAGACGGGAGGCAAAACGGGCCACCGGAGCAACTCCGGCGGCCCGCGAAAGGCGGCGGCGGCGCCCGACACGCCGCCGTGGAGGAATCCGCCGCGACTGAAGCCGCGGCAGCGGCTGCCGGTTCCGCGGCCGCGCGGAACTGGGGAGGGATGCGGCGGCCTGGCCGCGTCCGCGTGACAGGCGGCCCCCCGCGGGGCCGCGTTTTCCACCGAGCCGCGGGGGCGGCGCCCCGCAGCAGCCCTCTTCGGCCGCTCGGCCGAAGCCGAGCCGGCCGGTCCGGTCGGCCGGGCCGCGCCCAGGCCAGAACGGACCCGGCCTAGCCGGGTCGGGCCGGGTCGGGTCGACCCGGTTCGGGTCGACCCGGTTCGGCCGACCCAGGGGTGGTTCGGGCAGGGTCGCCCCGGGCCCAGAACCCCCCGTTTCGGGCCCTCTTCGGTCTTTTGCCCATATCTTGGGCCTGGGACCTCCGATTGACGAACCGTCAGCGGCTACGCAATCCTTGGATCGAGACGGCCATTTCAGTATAATACACTCAAGGTTTCGGAAGACTTTGGGTTCGGCCGGGTTGGTTCGTACGCGAAACCAACCGGGCCCTCGGAGCGGAAACACTCATAACTCGAGCTGCGGACGTCCGATCGACGTACCGTCAGCTGTGGAGGTTTTTTCTAAGTAAGACGGAACTTTTGGCATACTCCGCCCGAGGATCGGACACAGGCGGAGTACGGTCGGGTTGGTTTTGCCCTAAAAACCAACCGGGCCCCTGGGACGAAAATGCCAATAACTCTCAGACCGGGCGTCTGATTGACGCGCCGTCTGTTGCGTTGAGATCCTGTTGCCGATACGGAACTTTTGGATACATCAACTTCAGACTACGTGTCAGTTGATGTATCAGCCTCTCAGCTCGTGGAGCGGACCCTCCTAAACGAGCTCGCTGTGTGCGGGAACCCTAGCGCTGGCTGTGACTTCGACGACAGAGCAGAGATCCTCCGTGGACTGCGACGACGACAGAGCAGAGATCCTTCGTGGACTGCGGCGACGACTGTGCAGAGATCCTCAGTGGACTGTGTCGACTACTGCACTCAGCGATCCTACGTGGATCAGTGCTACCGATCCTGTGTGGGTCATCACCTTACGGTTCTGTGTGAGCCTTGACTACAGGTCCTGTGTGGGCCCGATCCTGTGTGGGTCATCTCTTACGGTTCTGTGTGAGCCATTGCTACAGGTCCTGTGTGGGCCCGATCCTGTGTGGGTCATTGCCGAGGTTAGTACATATCGATCCTTCGTGGGTCCGATGACTTAGATGGTTCGGTGATCATCTTGTCGTCATCTGAAAAAGTATACCTGGTTGAGCTGAATCTTATGTTACTCTCCTTTGTGGATCGTGTTGAACTATCCTATGTGGATTTACTATTTACTCTCCCTGGTGGATTTGAGTCTTGCTTTCCTGTGTGGATCAAGTTGACCTTAAGCTCGAGAGCAGAGCTAGAAATGGGGACTTAGGTATATGTATGGGCATATACCTAAGTCGAGTCAGTTGTTTCTTCGTGGTTGCCCCTTTCTTTTGTGCTATATCCTTTGTGGATTTCGGGAGACCTTCGGGGGTCTCGGGGTCCTTACTGAGTAGTTTATACTCACCCCTGCACGGGCTATGCCCGCACTTTGTTGTGTTGGATGCAGACGACGGACAACGCTGATCTCGGTTGGGGCGTGGAGCAGGACGGTACCTGGAGGCGGACCACTGGGCGGGACGTGCTCGGAGCGGACGTGGGACCCGAGGAGCCTGGAGGCTATCTGTACCCACCCTTCAGGTGGGATTGCCAGTGGACGACACGAGGCCGCCGTATTTTCTTCAGTTGCTGTTCTTTACCTTTTCAGTTGTACTTTCAGTTGGGCTTGTATTCTGGCCCCCTTTACTTTTCTGCACTTGGTAGTTACTTTCCGCTTGCTGACTCTGTGGTGGTTGTTACTTATAAAGGCAATGCCTTCCCTGTTTACCGGGATTTTACGCCTTGGTGCTAGTCGCCAGCCCCTGGCCTATGGAAGGCGGGCTTGGGGTAGTCACGGCACGGGCCCCGAGGTCGGGTCGTGACACAAAGTCAATTGTGAATTCAACTTCCCAATTAGGTATTACACTGGGTAACTCATTAGGAAACACATCAAGATATTCATTTACCATTGGAACTTCATTAATCTGAATAGTTCTCTTGTTTTCAACAATATGAGCAAGATAACCTTCATTTCCATCTTTAAATAGTTTCTCATATTCCTGATATGTTATCAATTTGTTGGGTTTATTATTGTATACAAACTAAATATATTTCTAAAAAATAACTTCTTTAGCTAAACAATCAATCTTATTATGATTAAAAGAAAGCCAATCCATCCGCAGAATGATATCATAATCTAATAATGGAAAAACAAAAAGTTTTGTAGGTAATGTATTTCCACAAATAACAATAGGAAGGTTATTAAAATTCATTTTTTCTATAACATTTTCCCCTAGTGTGTTAACAATAAGTTCTTGTCTCATTTCTTTATGTGATTTTTCTAATTTACCAGAAAATTCATCAGAAATAAAGGAATGTGTAGACACCGTATCAAACAAAACTTTAGAAAAATCTGAGTAAACAAAAAATGTACCTAATACAACATCATGGGATGGACCGACATCTATTAGCGTAGTATCGACGGATCTTACTACACATTTATACTTATACTTTGGGTTCTTTTTCTCATTCAGATCTCTCTTAGGGAGACATTTACATAATTACCCATCTCACCACATTTAAAAAAATTAATAGTTTTCTTCTGAGGATTAGTCTTAGATCATTTTCATTACAATCTCAGGACATATGTCTAAACTTACCACATCAAAAACACTTCCAAGTTTTGGTAAGCATTCCCCAGGGTTATTTTTTCCACACTTATCACAAACTAGAAACTGGACTTTCATACCCTCAGATTTCTTTGATTTATTCTTACCCATCATTTCCATATAGACCTCTTCTTCTCCTTGTTTCCAAAGTGCACATGATCATTAGAAAAATCTATTTCTAACCTATCATCATATTAGAAAAGTTTCTCATAACTTTTTAATTCATGAGAGGCCAATACCCTTTGATACCTTGGATTCAATCTGACTGAGAATTAATTTTTATTTGCAAACACTTTTAGGAAAAGTGAGAACCGAACATCCCTTAACACTGACCAGATTACGACTTGAAACATACAAAAAGGACATATACTAGACAACCACAGACCAACCAGAACACCACAAGACTACATATCATAATACCCATAATAATCTCCTCATCCCACACAAGAGTCCCCTTCTACCGTAGCCGTAGCTGATTCCCACTCAGAGGACGATTTATATCACCTCAAGTAGTAGTTACTTTGCTCAAATCTCCCATTCTAGTCCAGTAAAGGCTGCACTGGGCAAGGCTGTTTGATCAAGCTGTATTTTTTGAAGGCAAGAATAACACCTTTGTCCTGCTTAAGGGAAGATCTAGTACACATCGGTCGCGGAAGGTAAGAGTAATCCTTCTATGTTCGTCTTCTTGGTGAAGCATAAATAGGTTCTGCGCACTCTATCATCCTATCAGTCCCATTCTGGACAATGTCACTAAATGGCAGTAAACCTGGACCACTCATATTTTCCTTGTTACCCCCAAAAATATTTTTACCTTTGGTCTTCGGAGTATTACCCTTGAAACCCGAAGAGTTCCCCCTCCTTGTCACCAGTGTGTTCATATCAGTCGAGGCAAGACATTCAACCGCTACAGCCTCCTCCTCTCCTGCCTTAAAACCATCTTCATCACCCAACCTGTCTGAAATGTTCCCTTCAACATAGGCCCCCTCAGCATCACTTCCCAACAAATGACCAGAATCCAAGCCAGATTCAAAAATGTCTTCTGTCAGCCCTTCAAACCTATTAGTTAGTGTGAGTAAGGGTCAGGATGAGGGTTCTAATCCTCTAGAACCCCCAGTACTGTTCGGTATGGCCACACCCGAGGTAGTTCCCTTTATCCCCACCCTTTGTTCCTTACCCGAGATTTCCTTATCCGTGTGCTGCACCATACGGTCTTCTTGGCGGCCCGAGCCAGCCTCCTTCCTAGCCAAGGAAATAGAGGGGCCCTCCAAATCCTGCCGTAGCCTGTTGAAAAACTATGCTACCATCGGGTTAACCTGTGAGGCCAAAAAAATTGGATTTTCAGCATTATGAACTTCCGTTACCATCATCATGTGGGCATCCTTCTGGATATCCTGAACCACCGGACTCAGAGTTCCCTCATCTTTGGGTCCTAAAGCCTTCATGACCAAACCAGGAATCACGGCCACCTTTGGTAGTTTTCCCAATACAGCATTCACCCTAGCCATAACATGCTTCCCCCTATGTCTATCCTCCAATGACGAATCAGTGCGACTCTTACGGAAAAACTCCAAAGAGTGGCCTAGTCGCTTACAAAATAGATAAAAATCAGTCCAATTATCATAAACCACCAACTACTTCCACCTATATTCTTCTCCGATAGTGATCCAAACATAGTCAAAGGGAAAACGAGAAGCATCCACTTTGATACAGATACAAGGATTCACCGGGTGACACACGGCCTTAGGGCGGCTATCAGAACAAAAAAAACGTCCTACAAGGTTGCCTAACATCCAAATCACTGAAGTATTATGAAAAGGTAAGGGAAGATTTGGGAAACTTACCCATACCGCCGAGGAAGGAGAATCCCAATTCATATGTAAATTGAAGGTCCACCGTAGGAGGGAGAAGTGAAAACCGTTGAAGCTACGAGGAGCTTTCGACCATGCCTTGATGATGTCCACTTCAAATTCAAAACAAATAATGATATGTTGATTGTCAAGTAGACCAACAACCGCCCTTTCTTGGAGATCCCATCTACCGAAGATGAACCGGTCAAAGGAATCAATTGAAGGTTGTCTGTTCTTAAATCGAGCAATCGACGTACAATTCAAAAACAGTCTATTTTTCTATCAAGATCCAGAATAAGATTTGGAGCATATGTTGCTAGTCAGGTGAAGTTCACTTCATATATATCCAATGAATCTTTCTTCTTATTATTCAATTCAAGGAATTTTTTCTCCATCCTAAGTCGCATCAGCTTTGGAAAATATTTTTCAAGGAAAGGACTTGTAAATTCATCCAACCCAAAGGAATCAATCTACTCTCTATCCCTGATATTTTTGACCATTGACCACCACTGATCAAATTCACCTTAAAAATGATTAATGTAGGGACTTAACTTTTGATTATATGAAATTCACATAACATCAAATATCTTTTCAAGGGATTTAATCTATCCTTTAACCGCTATTGGGTCAGAATATCCACTGAAAGCAGGAGGGTGTTGCCTCAGGAAATGTTATACTATCATCATGTTCCTTTCTGGTACCTATGGTTGTTCACTTACATGGATGGAACAACCATTTATTTCATTTTTTAGCTAATCAATTATTGTCACAAACTACTCAGTTCCAATCCCTACTATTTCAGGCTATATATGCGGAAGGATATCATTCTGTCGGTGCCTTTTCACTTCAACTTCCTTGTTTCTTCGGCGGAAAGAATTCTGAACAAACATATCTTAATTTAAGAAACATGGTAATATTTAAACGATATAAAATTTAAAATTAACCATAGAGTAAAAATTATTTATGTTATTTTTTAACTTCACCCTAACCCTTACAGTTGTCTAAACCATCCTTTGAAACCAACTATAAGGACCCAACCTTATTACATTCCATAATCTTTAATTTTAATCAAGAAATAACTTTATTTAATATTGGGGATATTTTCAAGTTTATATTTTTAGATAATTAATATATAATACATACAGAACATTCCACATTTATATAGATAATATACCACAAAAATAGTATCCATTTCTTCCAAAATATAAACTTTTCAAATAAAACATGTTTTCTTTGAAAAATGTTCATAACATATAACATGGATTCCATTTTTTTATTACACATCATTATAACCAGTGAAAATCATTTAAAAACTTGGGATGAGCATAAAAAGGTCAGTAAGGGATATAAAATGAAGGAAAGAAAACATTAGTCCATGAATACTTGTAATGTATGAAATCATTTTAAAAAAGACATACTTGTTACTAATATAAACTTTGTGAAACTTGAGATTTCCATGAGATTTACAAAAAAAATATAGAAAATAAATAGAACTATAAAGTTATCTTGGGGAATTAATTACATAATCTTGTAACTCCCTCAGCTACCTTATAATTTGTAACCCTCATGATTACCTTACAATGTAACCCTCATGACTACCATATTGTGTAACCCTCGTAGTTACACTTGGAGTAACCATATGAACAACCTCCAAATTACACATAACCAATGAATTAGAAGGATATATAGGTCCCAAAATTAATCATAAAAAAATACTAAGATCTAGAACATAATCATAATACATGAATAATTTCATAAAAACGTTGCTTTTGAATTTTGTAAAACAGAATTTTAAAAGAGGATTTTAATAGAAAAGACCCTTATAAATATCATATAATTGAATTGAGACTCAATAGAGTGGATGGAATATGTATATACACTATAAATATACATAATTAAACATAATATTAACAAAATTAATCACACAAAAAAAATTTAATACCACATAATTAATGAAGTAGAAGGTTAACCCAAAGAATGAAAATTGGGTTAAGAATACACTTACCTCAGGTTTGTCTTACTTAAACTTGTTTAAAACTAATTTATAATTGTTAAAAGAGTGTTATTAGTATTTTAAATTAACATGTTCATTTTTATAACACCTTATATGGTCAATTCATAACACAATTTCACCCTTTAGTTATTAGTATTTTGTTACTTCCATTGTTCTGGGTGCGTTCTTTACATGATTTCCATGACCGGGTTGTATTTTCTTTTCTTTTCATATAGAAATGAAATTTTAGAAGTAGAATGAAATGGTATTAATTTTTTTTCAAAATATATAAATATACTATAAATCATTTTTATAATATATGATGATGAATCATTAGATACAACATTAATGATATTTTTTTAGATCATTTTTAGTAGTTCCTCGATAATCATAAACTTATTTCATTATATAATTTAATATCATATATAGAAGTTCATTCTAGATCATAAAATAAGTTAAATAATACCATTTAAATTCTGTTTTAACCATTAAAAGGGTTTTATGATCATCTTTTAAGGAATTAATGAAAATTGAAAGCACATCATCTATAATTTTGGTAAACGACACATCACAAACGATGTTTTTATTTTTTATAAAAAAATAGGAAGCAGAGAGAAAGAAATATGATGATTTTTTTTACAAAAACATGATAAAATAAAAAATATATAATATTATGAAGATATAATACCTCTTGTATAAGGTGATGAGTAGAGAGTATAAGAAAAAGAATTAATTGAAAATGAAACACATGAAAAAGTAGGAGGATTCTTACCTCTTGATCTCTTCTCCATGAGATCCTCCTTAAGGACTTTGGTTTTGGCCTTTTGTTGAGAAAATCAGGTCTTGGATATGGGGAAGAGACCTGGGGAGGGGATTTGGAATAACTTAGAAAATTATAAAGGCTTGAGTGGTGGGAGAGGAATAGGGGAATTATGGTGGTGTTTATAGTGGAGGAGAGGAGAGATTTTACATTATTTTAATCATTATTTTAATATTTTTGTCCAAGACTATGAATAATATTCATTCTTGTGATAAAAATAGTAAAGAGAGCATGTTAATTCAAAACAAGTTTTCTTACATCAATCATGATGAAAAAATAGTGTATTTAACAGATAATTTTTATATACGATATTTTACCGTATTTTACTATTCATAAACAATTCAAGAATTTTAGAAAAATATAAAAAATTCACCCTAACCAATTTTCGATGTGTAGAATTAAAAAATGAACTCCATTTTTTGAAAATAATTTTCTAAATATGATTAATTTAATTTTTAAATAAAATCATACTTTATTAAAAAATTAACAATTTTAAAACTATAACTCATTTTATATCACCTTGAAAAATTAATCAAGATGTTACTATTCATATTACTATTCATAAGGGTATGTTACTATTCACCAAAAAATCAAGTTATTTCCATTAGAATCCCAATAACTTTCTGATCACAATTATAAATGACCGTTTTTCTAAATTCAAAACATAGAAGTGAAAAAATTATGTTTTAATTGCTACTTTATAACTATCTCTTTAAAGAAAAGTTTTGTTTCATAGAGTCTTATTATTTCATGCATTTAATTTATTTGTAAAACCTTAGGGTGTTACATTCTCCCCAACTTCTAGAAATTGCATTTACTTACTTATTATACAAGTGTGGGTACCTTTCCCTTAGAGAATTTTTGGACTCCCATATTGTTTCTTCAACCATATGGTTTCTCCACAAAACCTTTACCTAGTGGATTTTCTTATTTTGCAATAATTTTTCCCTTTGATCATGAATCTGAACTAGTTTTTCTTCATAAGAAAGGTTCTCTTCCAGTTTAACTGCTTCTGGGCTCAAAACATAATATAAATCTAGCACATACTTTCTCAACATCAAAACATGAAAGATATTTTGTACCTGAGATAAACTCAGAGGAAAAGAAACTCTTTAGGTGACTAGTCCAACTTTATACAGGATTTCATAAGGTCCAATGCACCATATACTTATCTTTCCTTTCTTAACAAAATGCATAACACTTTTCCATGGTGAGATTCTAAGAAAAACATAATCACCTACCTCAAAAGAAAAGTCTTTCCTCTTATTGTCTGTATAAATTTTCTACCAGCTCTGAGATTTTCTCACGTGTTCCTGGATCATCTTCACTTTATTAGCCACTTCATCTACTAATTCTAGTCCCATCAACAACATTTCCTCGACTTCATCCCAAAATGATGGAGTTAGACACCACTTCCCATACAATGCCTCAAAAAGTTACATCTATATACTGTAATGAAAACTGTTATTATAAGAAAACTCAACTAAAGAAAGATACTGATCCCAACTTCCCTGGTAGTCCATTGAACAAGCTCTAACCATATCCTCCAAATTCTTAATCATTCGTTCTGACTGCCCATCTTATTGAGGATAAAAAGCTATATTGAAATTTAATTCTATTCCCAATGATATCTGAAGGACCTTCCAAAAATTAGAAGTGAACCCAGGATCACGGTCAGACACAATGGAAAGAGGTACTATATGTAACCTAACAATATCCTTGAGTTATAGTCGATAAAGTTGATCTAAATACATTATATCTTGAATAGGGAGGAAATGAGCATATTTGGTCAGTCGGTCAACAATAACCTATATTTCATTGTTACCTTGAGAAGTATTTGGTAGTCCCACAACAAAGTCCATGGATATATTTTCCCATTTCCACTCTAGAACTAGTAAAGTCTGAAGCATCCCCTTTGGTAACTCCCGCTCTACTTTAACCTGTTAACATGTCAAACATTTCATTATAAATTCTGCAATATCTCTTTTCATTCCATCCCACCAGAAATACCACCAAAGGTCTCTATACATATTAGTACTACCAGGATGAACTGAAAATAGAGAACTATGAGCTTCACACAATAAATATTTCTTAAACTAGGAATCACAAGGCACACACAATATTTTTCCAAATCTCAAAACACCATCTTTATAAAGTTTAAATTCAATAAACTTACCCATTTTAACCTATTCTAACTTTTTCTGTAGCTCACATCCTTCCTTCTATACATTCTTAATTCTGTATTATAACGATCATTGCACTAAAACCTGAAATAAAACTGATGTATTTCCTACACCAACAAATTCTAAGCCAAAATTCAACAAATCATTAATCAAGTGTTCATGTTCCAAATGTAACATGGTTAATGATGCATGATGTTTTCAACTCAATGCATCCGCCACTTTGTTTGATTATCTTGGATGGTAATTGATTAAGCAATCACTTATCAATTCAATACATCTTCTATACATCATTTTTAATTACTTCTGAGTGAATATATACTTCATACTTTTATGGACAGTATATATTTAACATTTAGCTCCACATAAATAGTGCCACCAAATTTTCAAATCAAAAACCACAGCTGCTAATTCCAAATCATGTGTGGGATAATTTAACTCATGAGGTTTTAGTTTTCTTGAAGCATAAGAAATTAATTAATCATTCTACATCAAAACAAAACAAAGTCCCTTTAATAAATCCTAATTGTAGACGAAAAACTCAACATTTAGGGAAGGCAATGAAAAAACTAGAGAATTCAACAGTCTCCTCTTTAGTTCCTAAAAACAAACATCACATTATTATGTATAAAAAAATTTAACCCTTTTTTGTGTTAACTTAGTTAGCGGGCTGGATAACCATGAAAAGTTTTTAACAAACTGTCGGTAATAACCTGCTAATCCAAAAAAAACTGCGAATCTCTATAACATTTGAGGGTCTTGTCCATTTTCAACCACTTTTGTTTTGGATGGATCAACTGTTATTATATCTATATTTACAATGTTCCCAAGAAAATAAATCTCTTTCAACCAAAAATTACACTTTCTAAATTTTTCATATAGTTTATTTTCCTTTAAGGTTTTCAAAACAACCCTTAGATGTTTTTCATACTCTTATTTACTCTTAGAAAATACTAGAATGTCATTAATAAACACAACCACCAACATATCCAAGAAATCATGAAATATTATATTTATAAGATCCATGAATACAGAAGGTTAATTAGTTAAACCAAATGACATAACATCAAATTCATAATGCCTATATCTGGTATGAAAATCTATTTTTGGGATTCCATCCTCCTTCAACTTTAGCTGATGGTATTCGAATCTCAAGTCAATTTTGGAAAAGTACTGAACTCCCTAAAACTGATCAAAAAAGTTATTGATATAAGGAAAATGATACTTGTTTTTAATAATGAAGTTATTCAAGGATCTATAATCAATGAAAAGTCTCATGGAACCATATTTATTTTTAACAAAAAATTAAGAGAACCTCATGGTGAAGTGCTAGGATGAATGAATCCTTTATCAAGAAAATCCTGCAACTGATTTTCAACTATTAAATTTTCATTTGAGACATTCAGTAAGGGGGTTTTGAAATTGTCTTAGCATTAGGCACTAAGTCAATTGTTAATTAAACTTCCCAATTAGGTATAACACTAGGTTACTCATTATGAAACACATCAACATATTCATTTACCATTGGAACTTCATTAATTTGAACAGTTCCCTTGTTTTCAACAATATGAGCAAGATAACTTCCATTTGTATCTTTCAATAATTTATCATATTCCTGATATGTTATCAATTGTATGGGTTCATTCTTGTATACAAACTAAAAGTCTTTCTAAAAAACAACTTCTTTATCTCGACAATCAATCTTAGCATGATTAAAAAAAATCCAATCTAACCCTAAAATGATATCAAAATCTAATAATGGAAAACAAAAAGGTTTGAAGGTAATAGCTTTCCACAGATAACAATAGGAAGATTCTTAAAATTCATTTTTGCTGTAACATTTTCCCCTAGTGTTTTAACAATAAGTTCTTGTCTCATTTCTTTAGGTGATTTTTCCAATTTACCAGAAAATTCCTTTGAAATAAAAGAATGTGTAGACACCATATCAAACAAAACTTTAGAAAAATCTGAGTAAACAAACAAGGTACCTAATAAAACATCATGTGATGTTCCGACATCTATTGAAGTAGTATCAAAGGACCTCACTACACCTTTTTACTTATAGTTTGGGTTTTTTTGTATAATTCAGATCTCTATTTGGGAAAACATTTACATAATGACCCATCTCACCATATTTAAAAAAATTAATAGTTTTCTTATCAGGATTAGTATTAGGATCATTTTCATTACAATATTAGGTCGTATGTCTAAACTAACCAAATCAAAAACACTTCCCAGTTATGGTAAGGCATTCCCCACGGTGCTTTTTTCCACACTTATCACAAACTAGAAACTGGACTTTCTTACCATCATATTTCTTTGATTGATTCTTACCCATAAATTCCATATGGAACTCTTCTTATCCTTGTTTTTAAAGTGCACGTGATCATCAGAAAACTTCATTTCTACCCTCTCAGTATATCAGAAAAGTTTCTCATAACTTTTGAATTCACGGGAGGCCAATACCCTTCGATACCTTGGCTTTAATCATGAGTAAAAATAGTTTATTTTTCTATCAAGATCCAGAATAATATTTGGAGAATACATCGCCAGTCAGGTGAAGTTAGCTTCATACATGGCCACTAAATCTTTCTCCTTCTTCTTCAATTAATGTAATTTATTCTCTATCCTAAGTTGAATCACCTTTGAAATTTTTTTTCAAGGAAAATACATGTAAATTCATCCCACCCAAAGGCATAAATATTCTCTCTATCCTTAATATTCTTGATCATTGAACACCACTGATAAAATTAACCTTAAAAATGATAAATATAAAGACTTAACTTTTGATTATATAAACATCCATAACATCAAATATTTTTTCAAGGGATTTAATCCATCTTTTAGCCGCTATTGGGTCAGAATATCCACTAAAAGCAGGAGGGTTTTGCCTCATGAAATGTTCTACTATCATCATGTTCCTTTATAGTACCTATGGTTGTTCACTTACATGGATTCCAAAACCATTTATTTTCTATGTTAGCTGATCCATTACTGTTACAAACTGCTCAGTTCCAATCCCTACCATTCTAGGCTATAGATTTGGAAGGATATCATTCTGTTGGTGCCTTTCCACTTCAACTTTCTTGTTTCTTCAATGGAAAACATTCTGAACAAACACATATTAATCAAATAATCATGGTAATATTTAAATTCTATAACATTTAAAATTAACCATAGAGTAAAAATCTTTTAAGTTATTTTTTTAACTTCATCCTAACCCCTAAAATTTTCTGAACCATCCTTTGAAACCCACTATAAGGACCCAAACTTATTACATTACATAATATTGAATTTTAATCAAGAAATCACTTCCTTTAATAATGAGGGTATTTTAAAGTTTATTTTTTTATATAATTGGGATATAAAACAAACATAACAGTCCACATTTATATAGAGAAGATACCACAAAAATAATATCCATTTCTTCAAAAATATAAAAATTCTCAAATAAAACATGTTTTCTTTGAAAAATATTCATAACATATAACATGGATTCCATATTTGTATTATACATCATTATAACTTGTGAAAATTATTTAAAAACATGGGATGAGAATAAAAAGGTCAGTAAGGGTGTAAAGACCTGTAAAATTCAATGGAATTTTTTTTTCTTAATTTTCTTTGGAATTTTACAAGAATGTAGTTTCTGATAGCACCTGATTCCGAGGACGGGTGTGCCCAGAATCATTTTCTGAAATTTAGCTTGGGTAAGTTCAGTGAACGAACGAGCGAGTTTTTCTAACTTTTGAACCGGTGCTCGGAATCAAATTCTGAGGGCACCGATGAAATCTTAGCTCTGGTAATTACTTAGAAACACCTTTTCTGGAGTTGCATTTGCTTGGGTGTGGTTTTTAATTTTTGGGGTTAAGTTAAGAAATAAAATAAAAGTGGTGCAACCAGTTTTTATTTTATTTTTCTTAACTTAAGTTAAGTGGATGATGTGGGACCCACAATATCCTACCCACTTGATAGGATATTTGTGAGGTGGGGCCCACATGAGCCCCCACCGTTTCCTTTCTTCTAAGTAACGCACCCGCACCCCCCTTTTTAATGAAGTCAACTCTTGCGTTTAATCTGGATATTAAACGCCTTATTAATTGGGCGGTTTTAAACTCCTCAATTAATTGTTCGTTTCATTTCTTTTTGAAATTCAAATGTTGTATTGTGCGTTAATAAAATAAGATAACTCTTATTTTATTTCGGTTGGAACTTGTTGCGTGGAGAGGATTTGGAGAAAAGCCTTCTTCTTCGACGAAGAATGCGAAGAACGTGAAGAATGTGAAGAATGCGAAGAATGCACTGATCTCCGACGAAGAACGCCAAATCCTCGGAGATCGACTACACGACGTCGTGTACCACGACGCCAGCGACGCTTCTTCTGCGACGGTTATTTTTGTGATGAATCCTCGCTCATCGAATTAGACGAGGTAGGGGTTTTGATTCAATTAAATTTTTGTGATTTATACCCATGACATATGTTTAAATATTTTTCAGAAGCCTTTTTAAACTGCTAACGCGGTGGGTGCGGACCAACGAAAAATTCCGAACCCACCGTCCCTTCGTTCTTGGTGTGAGGATCGACGAGCGATGATGAAGTAGGCCGCACAGACGTTGTGAGGTCTTCGCAGTGAAGGAATGGTCCCGAGAGGGCCATTGGCAAAGACGGTAGGAAAATCAGACCACCAGAGCTCGTCCGGTGGTCCGTGGAGCAACCCGCCGGCGCGCCTCGCCGACACGGCGGCCGACCGCCAGGAGACGGCAGCGCCCGACGTGCCACCGGGAAGAGCCTCCGCGGCTTCAGCCGTGGCGGCAGCCCACAAGTCCTGCGACCACGCGGGACTAGAGGAGGTAGCACGCGGCACACAGCCGCGTCTTTTGGCAAGGGGCGGCCCCCACGCGGGGCCGTGGTTTCGTCCAGGGGGGATTGTCCCCCCTTTGCGCGGCTGCTTGGCCAGCGCCAGCGCGCCGGGCCGAGCCGCCCGGCCGGACTGCCAGGCCGGGCCGCGCCAACTGGGCCGGGCCACGCCCAAGAAGGATGGACCCGGACCCGGTTCGGGCCGACCCTAGGGTTATCGGGCCGGGTCGGACCGGGCCCGAACCCCCTGAATACCAGAATTTTTCAGTCTGATGCCCATAACATGTGCTATGGACCTCCGATCGACGCACTGTCAGTTGCGTAGAGATCCTTGGATCGCGATGATCGTTTTGGTATATTAAACTCATGGTTTCAGAGTACTTTGGGTTCATCCAGGTTGGTTCGTACACAAAACCAACCATGCCCTCGGAGAAAAAACGCTCATAACTTGAGCTCTGGACGTCCGATTGACATGCCGCCGACTTTTTTGGATTCCTCTT
The DNA here is from genome assembly GCA_963277665.1 of Viscum album. Classification (NCBI taxonomy): domain Eukaryota; kingdom Viridiplantae; phylum Streptophyta; class Magnoliopsida; order Santalales; family Viscaceae; genus Viscum; species Viscum album. The sequence goes on along the minus strand of OY728165.1, from coordinate 161,427,609 downwards.
AGTGAGAAGGACCTTTTGGATTACTCCGCTCGAGGTTTGGACACAATTGTGGTATGGTCGGGTTGGTTTTGACTTAAAAACCAATCGGGCCCCTCGGACGAAAAAGCCAATAACTCTCAGATCGGGCGTCCGATTGACGCACCGTCTGTGACGTTGAGTTCCTGTTGACGATAAGGAACTTATGGATACATCAACTTCAGAATTTGTGTCAGTTGATGTATCAGCCCTTCGGCTTTTGGAGTAGACCCTCCCGAACGAGCTTACTGTGTGCGGGAACCCTAGGGCTGGCTGCGACTACGACGACGATGACGACTGTGCAGAAATCCTCCATGGATTCGACGATGATGACTACAACACTCAGCGATCCTATGTGGATCAGTGCTACAAATCCTGTGTGGGTCCGATCCTATGTGGGTCATTGTGGGGGTTAGTTTCCTATCGATCCTACGTGGGTCAGATCCTTTGTGGGTCATTGCGGGGGTTATTACCTATCAATCCTTTGTGGGTCCAATGGATTAGATGAATCAGTGGCTATATCTGATCATCTCTATCATCATACGAAGAAGTATACCTGTGTGAGATGAATCTTGACTTGATTTCCTATGTGGATTGTGTTGTGCTATCCTGTGTGGACGTGATCGAACTTGGGCTCAGATGTTGGAGCCGAACTGGAATTGATGACTTAGGTATATGTATGGGCATATACCTAAGTAGTGTCAGATGTTACTTCGTGATTGTATCTTTCCTTTATGGATTATCCTTTGTGGATTCTGGGAGGCCTTCGGAGGTCTTGGGGTCCCTACTGAGTAGCTTATACTCACCCCTACACGGGCTATGCCCGCACTACATTGTTTTGGATGCAGACGACGGACAACGCTGATTGCGGTTGAGGCTTGCAGAGCAGGTCGGTACCCGGAGGTGGACCACTGGGCGGGACATACTCAGAGAGGACGGCTGGACCCAAGGAGCTGTGGAGGCTATCTGTACTCACCCTTCAGGTGGGACTTTTAGTGGATGGCTCGAGGCTGCGGCTTTACTTTCAGTTGTTGTTTTCCCTTTCCAATTGTACTTTACTTTCAGTTTGGGTTTGTATACTAGCCCACTTACTTTTCCACACTTACTTTTGTATCAGTTTTTACTTAGTGTTTACTTCTTCTTTCTTTCTCTATGGTGTTTGTTTACTTTACAAAGGAAATTCCTTCCCTTTTTACCAGAAACCACGCCTTGGTTCTAGTCGCCAACCCCTGGCCTATGGAAGGCGTGCTTGGGGTAGTCACGGCATGAGCCCCGAGGATGGGTCGTGACAAATTGGTATCAGAGGAGTTCGGTTCTACCATAGAACTTTGGACTCTGATATTTCTTCTATGTGAAGCAATAGTGTTAAGAGTATTGAGTGTGGTTATCAGCCCAGGGAGACCAGTGTTGGTGCGGCGTCCGACGTATCCGTACACCAGGACCCTGACTTCTGATTTCCGACTTAATGCACAAAAACATTGATTGCATGTGTGTTTCAAGTTTTCTTTGTGATTACTTTGTGTCAGCTCACCAGGTATACTGTTAGACCGTGGCGCACCTGTTTCCTTTTCAGGATGGCCCCACGATGGCAGCCATCTAGGGTTCCAAGCATTGTACGTGACGACAACCCACCGAGCGACGAGGCCTCCGTACAGGGCCCTTTGACAGCAGAGGCACCGGCAGTACCTCTACCTGCCGAGCCACCGATGCTACCAGCCCCAGCCGCTGAAGATGCAAGTCGCCTTTGTGTACTGCACGAGTTTCAGTGCCAGCGACCACCCAGGTTCCGCGGGGAGATGGACCCCCAGGCAGCCGAGGATTGGTTGGAGGCTGTTGTACGAGTTTTCAGGTTAGTGAGGATACCAGCAGACCTCATGGTGATCCTCGCAACGATCCTACTGCACGCGGCAGCAGGCAGATGGTGGAGCTTGATTCTCCAGGTGCACGATGAGGCATATATCCTCTGTACGGACTTTGAGAGCCTCTTCTACTTGGAGTTCATCCCAGCCACCCTCCGTGTTGTACACATCCAGGAACTTCTACAGCTGCGGCATGGCAGCATGACGGTCGCCCAGTACTCATCGAGATTTACCGATCTCTCGTGCTACTCGACAGATATGGTACGAGACCCATTCTTCTGGGCCCAGACCTTTGAGCATGGATTTAGGCATGAGATCAGGGCATCGCTGATCTCCCTCAGCATTCCAACTCAGGAAGGAGTACTGGAGTGAGCCTTTTTGATCCAAATCTTCCTTACTGAGCCTTCATCAGCAGTGAGACCTACCGCGGGGCGACACGTAGCAGAGTCTTCGGCAGCAGGCAGTCGATGGATGAATCATGGGTCCAGGCAGACCAGACCCTCAGGCAGACGACCTCAGGACACCGGCAAAGTAGTGCAGGGCACACAGCGTGGAGCCAGTCTTTTGAGAGGCAGATAGTGCTACGCATGCGGCGGGCAGGGCCACTTGGCTCGTGACTGCCCGACCCGCCGTACCGAGGAGCAGGTTCACCTTCACCGGCGAGAAGGGAGCCTTCACAACACAAGATGAAATCTCATAGAGTAGAGGACAACCCATCACTCATCAGTTGGCTAGCCTCATCCTAGGAGCAGTTGATGTGCGGAGTCCTTGTTTTCCTACAGTGGTGGATCAGTATGCAGACATTTTTCCCGACGACGTTCTAGGACTACCTCCTTGCAGAGAGGTAGAATTTTATATTGATCTATACCCTGGGAAAACCCTGATATCCACCCCAGCATATTGGATGTCTCCCGCCGAGCTTCGAGAGATACGGGTATAGTTGGAGGACTTGCAGGGCAAGGGATTCATCCGACCCAATGTTTCACCCTGGGCTTCCCTGATATTATTCGCCAAGAAGGCAGACGGGAGCTTGCGACTTTGTGTCGACTATTGTTTCCTGAACTAGGTGACAGTGAGGAACAAGTATCCACTACCAAGGATTGATGACCTCTTCGATCAGCTCAAGGGAGCATGGTGGTTCTTGAAGATAGACCTCATGTCAGGCTATCATGAGCTCAGAGTTCGGGACGAGGACGTGCAGAAGACAACCTTCAGATGTCGGTATGGCCACTATGAGTTCTTGGTTATGCTATTCAGCATAACCAATGCTCCATCAGTGTTCATGGGCCTCATTAACATGATCTTTCAGCCATAACTCGATCGATTTGTCGTGGTCTTCATCGAAGACATTTTAATTTACTCGACCACTGAGGAGGAGCACGCCTAGCACTTGCGGGTTGTACTAGACACACTCAGAGAGCACCAGCTTTATGGAAAGCTCTTGAAGTGTCAGTTCTGGATACGTGAGGTCCACTTCTTGGGACACGTCATCTCTGAGGTGGGAGTTGTGGTGGATCCTGCGAAGATCGAGGCAGTGCTAGCTTGGGAACCACCTAGGAGCGTGATGGAGGTGCGGAGCTTCTTGGGACTAGTTGGATACTATCGGAGATTTGTGCCAGAATTCTCCAGAGTTTCGGCGCCACTCTCAGCTTTGAGGAAGAAGGGGAAACCCTTTGTGTGGTCAGACAGATGTCAGTAGAGCTTCCAGGAGTTGAGACAGAGATTGAACAGTGCCCCTATCTTGAGGCTACCGAAGGAGGGAGTTGGGTACGTAGTTTACTGCGATGCATCAGGGACCGAACTCAGATGTGTACTGATGTAGGAGCGGGCCCTGATCACCTATGGATCACGTCAGTTGAGGTAGCATGAGCAGAACTACGCTACCCATGACCTGGAGTTAGCAGCAGTGGTCTTCACTCTGAAGATGTGGTGACACTATCTGATGGGTGAGTGCTTTACAGTCTATTCTGACCATCAGAGTCTCAGGTACATCTTCTCTTAGAAGGACCTGAACCTGAGACATCAGCAATGGCTCGAGTTCCTCCAGGACTATGACTTCGAGATAGTCTATACTCCTGGGAAGGGGAACGTAGTAGCCGATTCTCTCCATAGGAGGACGGGCATTCAGCTACTTGGGGAGGCGATAGAGCAGCTAGCCGCTTTGCAGATATCCTTCGTGGATAGAGATGGAGCAGCCTTCCTTCAGCCACTCACAGTCACTACTCCATTACTACAGCGGGTCAGAGAGGCACAGCATGGGGACGCTGACTGTGAGACACGGTGTGCCAAGTTATCCTCAGGACAGGCACCTGATGGTTTCTCCTTTGGAGGAGAGCACGACGTCCTTTTCAAAGGACGTACCTTGGTACCAGTTGCTTTGCGGGAGGAGGTTCTGAGAGAGTTTTACACTTCCCCTTTGGTGGTACATCCTGGAGTGGCGAAGATGTACCAGGATCTCAGACGACAACACTAGTGGATGGGCATGAAGAAGGTTGTGGCAGAGTTCGTGTCTCGATGCCTCACCTGCCAGCAGGTGAAGGCAGAGCACCAGGTACTAGCAGGCTTGGTACAACCCTTGGAGGTCCCGGAGTGGAAGTGGGATGAAATATCTATGTACTTTGTGACTGGACTTCCACACACTTCCAGAGGTCACAACTCCATTTGGGTGATTGTCGACCGACTCACCAAGTCGGCTCACTTCTTACCCATTAGAGAGAAGGTCTCAGTGGAGAGCTTGGGATGTCTCTATGTTTAGGAGATGGTACAACTTCATGGTGTGACTTCGTCTATCATCTCTGATCGAGATGCTCGCTTTACTTCCCAGCTTTGGAAGGGGTTGCAGGAGGCATTCGGGATGCAGCTATGTCTGAGCACTGCCTTTCACCCTTAGAAGGAGAGGACCATTCAGACTCTCTAGGACATGCTCCATGCATGTGTCCTCAACTTTGGTCGCAGCTGGGAGGACCACCTACCCTTGGTGGAGTTCGCGTACAACAACAGCTACCACTCCACCATCGGGATGGCACCATACAGGGCGTTGTACGACCGAACCTGAAGATCACCACTATGCTGGACAAACCCTGGGGAGTCAACACTTTTGGGACCGGAGATGGTCCAGGCCACGACAGAGAAGGTCCAGGTCATCTAGGAGCGGATGAGGACAGCTCAGAGCTGGCAGAAGTCTTATGCTGACAGGAGACGGAGGCCACTGGAGTTCGAGGATGGAGACCACGTCTTCTTGAGGGTCTCACCTCAACGTGGATTACAAAGATTTGGCCGAGTCGGCAAGTTGTCTCCACGCTTCATCGGACCATTCCAAGTCCTCAGCAGGATTGGTGAGGTGTCTTATCGCCTGGCTCTACCACCTCAGTTGCATCGGGTGCACAAAGTCTTCCACGTATCCCATCTGAGGAGATACGTGCACGACCCGACGCATATCACTGACCATGGAGAGCTAGACGTTGATGATGGGGCGGCGTTTGCGGAGGTCCCAGTGGAGATCGAGAATTGACAGGAGCGGTTCCTACGTGGATGGTCAATTCCTCTAGTGTGCTTCAGATGGCAGCACGGGAACCTCTATGAGAGCACTTGGGAGCGGGAGGCTCAGATGCGTTCTCAGTACCCACTTTTGTTCCCCTAGTTTCTGATGTATCTTTACGGGGACGTAAATCCATGAGGTGGGAGTAATGTAAAGACCCATAAAATTTAAGGGAAATTATTTTTCTTAATTTTATTTAGAATTTTAAAAGAACGCAGTTTCGGACGGCACCTGATTCCGAGGCCCGGTGTGCCCGAAATCATTTTCCGAAGTTTAGCTCGGGTACGTTCAATGAACGAATGAGCGGGTTTTTATAACTTTTGAACCGGTGCTCGGAATCAAATTCCAAGGGCACCGATGGAATTAAAGCACCGATAATTGCTTAGAAACACCTTTTCTAGAGTTGCGTTTGCTCGGGTGTGGTTTTTAATTTTTGGGGTTAAGTTAAGAAATAAAATAAAAGTGGTGCAACCAGTTTTTATTTTATTTTGCTTAACTTAAGTTAAGTCGATGATGTGGGACCCACAATATCCTACCCACTTGGTAGGATATTTGTGAGGTGGGGCCCACATGAGCCCCCACCGTTTCCTTTCTTCTAATTAATGCACCTGCACCCCCCTTTTTAATCAAATCAACTCCTGAGTTTAATCTGGATATTAAACGCCTTATTAATTGGGCGGTTTTAAACTACTCAATTAATTGTTTGTTTCGTTTCTTTTTGAAATTCAAACATTTGATTGTGCGTTAATAAAATAAGACAACTCTTATTTTATTTCGTTTGGAACTTGTTGCATGGAGAGGATTTGGAGAAAAATCTTCTTCTTCGATGAAGAACGCGAAAAACGTGAAGAACGTGAAGAACGCGAAGAACGCACCGATCTCCGACGAAGAACGCCAAATCCTTGGAGATCGACTACACGATGCCGTGTACCGTGATGCCAGTGACACTTCTTCCACGACGCTTCTCCACGACGCGATGATCCTCCCTCCGTGATGCCTTCTTCCGCGATGGTTATTTCCGCGACGAATCCTCGCTAATCGAATTCGACGAGGTAGGGGTTTTGATTCAATTAAATCTTTGTGATTTATACCCACGACATATGTTTAAATATTTTTTGGAAGCCTTTTTAAACCGCTAACGCGGTGGGTGCGGACCAACGAACAAGTTCGAACCCACCGTCCCTTTATTCTTGGTGTGCGGATCAACGGGCGATGATGAAGCAGGACGCACGAGCGTTATGAGGTCTTCGCAGTGAAGGACTATTCCCGGGAGGGCTGTTGACGAAGACGGTAGGCAAATCCGACCACCAGAGCTCGTTCGGTGGTCCGCAAAGCAACCCGCTGGCGCTCGGCGCGCCGCCGCGGCTGAAGCCTCGGTAGCAGCTCGCAAGTCCCGCGACCGCATGGGACCAGAGGAGGCGGGACACGACACACGACCGTGTCCGTTGGCAAGGGGTGGCCCCCACACGGGGCCGCAGTTTCATCCAGGGGGACGGTCCCCCCTTTGCGCGACCGCTTGGCCAGCGCCAGCGCGCCGGGCCAAGCCGCCCGGCCAGACCGCCAGGCCGGGCCGCGCCCAGGCCGGGCCGAGCCGCGCCTGCCGGGCTGGGCCGTGGCCAAGCGGGCCGATCCCGGACCCTGTTTGGGTTGACCAGGTTCGGGCCGACCCTGGGGGTATTGGGCCGGGTCGGACCGGGCCCGAACCCCCTAAATACCAGACTTTTCGGTCTGATGCCCATAACTTGAGCTACGAGCCTCCGATCGATGCACCATCAGTTGCGTAGAGATCCTTGGATCGCATCGGTCATTTCGGTATATTAAACTCAAGGTTTCAGAGTACTTTGGGTTCGGCCGGGTTGGTTCATACACGAAACCAACCGGCCCCTCGGAGCGAAAACACTCATAACTTGAGCTCCAAACGTCCGATTGACGTGCTGTCGACTTTGTTGGATTCCTCTTAGTGAGACAGACCTTTTGGCTTACTCCACTAGAGGTTTGGATGCAGTTGGAGTACGTTCGGGTTGGTTTTGACTTAAAAACCAACCGGGCCCCTGGGACAAAAAAGCCAATAACTCTCAGACCGGGCGTCCGATTGACGCGCCGTCTGTGACGTTGAGTTCCTATTGACGATACAGAACTTTTGGATACATCAACTCCGGACTTTATGTCAGTTGATGTATCAGCCCTTTGGCTCGTGGAGTAGACCCTCCCGAACGAGCTTGCTGTGTGCGGGAACCCTAGAGCTGGCTGCGACTATGATGACGATGACGACTGTGCAGAAATCCTCCGTGAATTCAACGTCGACGACTACAACACTCAGTGATCCTATGTGGATCAGTGCTACATAACCTGTGTGAGTCCAATCCTGTGTGGGTCATTGTGGGGGTTAGTTACCTATCGATCCTGTGTGGGTCAGATCTTTTATGGGTCATTGCAGGGGTTAGTACCTATCGATCCTTTGTGGGTCCGATGACTTAGATGAATCAATGAATATATCTGATCATCTCTATCATCATACGAAGAAGTATACTTGTGTGAGCTGAATCTTGACTTGCTCTCCTATGTGAACTGTGTTGTGCTATCCTGTGTGGATGTGATCGAACTTGGGCTCGGATGCTGGAGCCGAACTGGAATTGATGACTTAGGTATATGTATGGGCATATACCTAAGTAGTGTCGGATGTTACTTCGTGATTGTATCTTTCCTTTGTGGATTATCCTTTGTGGATTCTAGGAGACCTTCGGGGGTCTCGGGGTCCCTACTGAGTAGCTTATACTCACCCCTGCACAGGATATTCCCGCACTACGTTGTGTTGGATGCAGACGACGGACAACGCTGATCGCGGTTGAGGCTTGCGAAGCAGGTCGGTACCCGGAGGTGGACCATTGGGCGGGACATACTCGGAGTGGATGGCTGGACCCGAGGAGCCGTGGAGGCTATCTGTACTCCCCATTCAGGTGGGACTTCCAGTGGATGGCTCAAGGCTATGGCTTTACTTTCAGTTTTTGTTTTCCCTTTCCAGTTGTACTTTAAATTCAGTTTGGGTTTGTATACTGGCCCACTTACTTTTCCGCACTTAATTTTGTATCAGTTTTTACTTAGTGTTTACTTCTGTTTGCTTGCTCTGTGGTTTTTGTTTACATTAAAAAGGAAATGAATTCCCTTTTTACCGGAAATCATGGCTTGGTGCTAGTCTCCAACCCCTGGCCTATGGAAGGTGGGCTTGGGGTATTCACAACACGGGCCCCGAGGACGGGTCATGACAAAGCGATATAAAATGATGGAAAGAAAACATTAGTCCATGAATACTTGTAATGTATGAAATCATTTTCAAAAATACATACTTGTCACCTATATAAACATTGTGAAACTTGAGATTTCCATGAGATTTACAAAAAAAATATATAATATAAATAGAACCATAAAGGTATCTTGGGTCATTACTTGCATAATCTTGTAACCCTCTCAACAACCTTATAATTTTTAACCCTCACGACTACCTTACAATGTAACCCTCACGTCTACCATATTGTGTAACCATCACAGTTACACTTGGAGTAACCATATGATTGACCTCCAAATTACACATACCTAATGAATTGGAGAGATATATAGGTCCAAAAATTCATCATAAAAAATTCAAAAGTTCCATAACATAATCATAATACATGAATAATTTCATAAAAACATTGCTTTTTAATTTTGTAAAACAGAATTTTAAAAGAGGATTTTAAAAGAAAATCCCCTTAAAAATATCATATAATTGAAGAGAGACTTAATAAAGTGGATGGAATATGTATATACACTATAAATACACCTAATTTAAATAATATAAATTAAATTCATCACACAAACAATTTTTATACCACATAATTAATAAAGTATAAGGTTAAACCAAAGAATGGAAATTGGGTTAAGAATTCCCTTACCACGGGGTTGTCTTACATCAAATTGTTTAAAACTCATGTATAATGGTTAAAAGAGTATTTTTAGTATTTTATAGAAAATTTTTAATTTTTATAAAACCTTATATTATCATTTCATAACATCATTTCACCCTTTAGTTATTAGTATTCTGTTTCTTCCATTGTTTCAAGTGCGTTCTTTACTTGATTTCCATGACCGGTTTGTATTTGATTTTCTTATTGTATGGAAATTAAATTCCAGAAGTGGAATAAAATGGTATTAATTTGTTTTTATAATATATAATGATACCATAAATCATTTTTATCATATATTATTATGAATCATTAGATAAAACATTAATGATAATTTTAGATCATTTTTGGCGGTTCCTTGATAATCATGAACTTGTTTCATTATATAATTTAATGTCATTCATAGAAGTTAATTACAGAACATAAAATAGGTTACATCATACAATTTACATTCTATTTCAACCATTAAAAGGTTTTTATGATCATATTTGAAGTAATTAATGGAAATTTAAAGCACACCATCCACAATTTTGGTAAACGACACATCGCGAATGATGTTTTTTTAGAATAAGAGGAATAAAAGAGGAAGAAAGATGATGATTTTTTTTACATTAACATGATAACACATAGAATATATAAGATTATAAAGATTTCATACCTCCTGGATAAGGGTAGGGGAAGATAATATAAGAAAATGAAGGAATTGAAAAGGAAACACATGAAAAAGGAAGATGATTCTTACCTCATGATCTCTTCTCCTTGAGATCCTTATTAAGGCCATTGATTTTTGCCTTTTTGTGTGACCAATAGGTCTTGGACGTGGGGAATATTTTTGGGGAGGGGATTTCACATAACTTAGATAGTTCTCAAGGCTTGAGTAGTGTGATAGGTAGAGGGGAATGATGGTGGTATTTATAGTGGAGAGGAGAGATTTTACATTATTTTAATCATTATTTTAATATTTTTGTCCAAGACTTTGAATAGTCTTTATTCTTATGATAAAAATAGTAAATATAGAATATTATTTCGAAAAAAGTGGGCTTAAATGATTCATGATGTAAAAATAGTGCATTTAACTGATAACTTGTATATACAATATTTTACTGTATTTCACTATTCATAAAAGATTCAATAATTTCATAAAAATAAAAAAAATTCTCCCTAAACTTTCTTTGAAAATAAGAATTAAAAAATGAAATCATTTTTTTGAAAATAATTTTCTAAATATGATTAATTTAATTTTTAAATAAAATCATTCTTTATTTGAAAATTTAAAATTTTAAAACTATAACTCATTTTATATCACCTTGAAAAATTAATCAATATGTCATTATCTTAAATCCTTAATAAAATAAATTAATAATACTATTTAAAATTCATTAGGGTCATATTACAATTCATATTACAATTCATAAGGGTATGTTACTATTCACTAAAAATCAAGTTGGTTTCATTAGACTCCAAATAAATTTCTGATCACAATTATGGATGGCTGTTTGTTGAAATTAAAAACATTGAAGTAGAAAAATTATGTTTTAACAGCTAATTTATAACTATATCCTTAAAACAAAGTCTTGTTTCATAGAGTCTTTGTAACGACCCAAACTTTCATTAATGAAAATTCCTCTTTATCCGATTAAATTTCTTATTATGTAAAATGGTTTTATAAAATATGCAATTCCTTGGTTTTATGTTTTTGTATTTAAAAATACCATTAATAATGGTTACCATTTCTAATATATCTGTTGAACAATAATCACATGATTAGTATAAAAACAGGGCTTTAACAAATCCATTTTACTCAGACAAAGGAAGCGATGACCTCATCCCGTAGAATTGCTCAATACGAAGCCCATTTGTTGGAGCTAGAAAATGAGGTAGTGTCACTGGGATTCACTCTTGACCAAGCCCAATCTGAGTTTAAACATGTTAAGACTGAATAGAACCACCTACAGGAGAAGTGGAATTTGATAGAGATTACCACCTGAGTGATGTTATCCGAGCCAACCCAAGAGTCTGTCACTATCACAAACCTTACCCTTCATTATTATATGGGTGTTATAAGGGTCTATGTAATGATACCTTAGTACTATGATTATTTACATTATTTTTTATAGATAATATACATTCATTTTTATTATTGTTACTTTTTAAATAGTTTTTAAAGCAAAAATAGAATTTTTTAGTTAAAATTCAATTAAAAATTCTATTTTGATGAATTAATGGATTTTTTAATTAAATAATATTTTAACAAAATATTATAACTAAATTAATTTTTATTAAATATAAATGATCGTATAATTTTTATGAATACAATTGAAATTTTTATTAAGGTTTGAAAGATGTTTTTCTAAAAACCCATGAATTTTCGATAAATGTTGTTTTTTATTTTAAAAGTAAAAATTAACATATTTAGAAAATTATTTAGATAAAATGAATATTATTTTTGTAATTAGGATGTCAAAATTATCCAATGGTGAATTTTTTATAATTTTCTGAGACAGTCGAATTTTTGGGTAAAAATTAAATACCGTTTAATTATATAATGTGTTTTATGACATCATAATGACCCAATAGTGATGTAATAAAATACTATAAACATTATTTTTGGCCAATATATGTTTTAACATTAAAATAATTTTATTTTAGGTTTTTTGATTTATTTTACAAAGCTTTAGTGGACCCTCCAAGACTTATAAAACATTTTAACTTTTCAAATTGATTTCCTAGAGAGTGTGACTCACCTCCACTTAAGAAAACCTAATATTTTAAGAAGTTAATCCATTTTAATTATAAAGTAATTTTTTCTACTCCCCTTTTGAAAAAATCATGGGAAAAAACCATGGGTTTTTTTTGTGGTTTTGATTAGTTTAATTTGTAGTGTCCAAAACCTAAATAATAAATAATTCCCTCCCTTTTCCTATATAAACCCACACAAGCTCCCACTTCCTCTTCACTAAAAGTATTATGATCTTTAGAAACCTCTGAAACACTCTCTTTATAATCCTCCCAAGGCTCCCCAAGCTCCCAATAAGTCTCTCTCAAGCCTCTCCCAAGCCTTTGGGATCACTCTTCCAAGTAAAGGATTTCTTCCTTTCTCATTTTTTCTGAATTTAATTATGTTTTTATAACATTTTTTTTTTCATTTAAAAAAGTTGGGGTATGATTTATCACCTCCCCCATACTTTCCTTATTATATTTTAATGATGATATACCTCTGTCTCTCTCATTAATACCTCCCATGTACACCCGTTACCATACAAAAATTCAGTAAATAATTTATCTCTTCTCATTTACATTCAAGTAATTATTTTTTATTATGAATATATATTCCATTACATATGTTGAGAAATGTATCTATATGACCCCTTTATATCCATTTCATATACATGTTATGAGACACCCCTTTCTCTCTCATCAACCATTTTTATGAATTCTTATGTCACGTCGTTATGCTGTCGAAATTGCACTGCAATTTTCCAAGCCAAAGTCATTATACAGTGAATACCATGATCATTTCTATATCAAGGGTATTCAACTTTATGAACATTTACTTATTTATTATATAGTTTCATGTATAAATTCCACATTTATTTATCATGGAATAAATTATGATGTTTAATGAATCCATGTTATATGATCTATGTGGCACACTTATGCATGAAATGAAATGATTAAGAAGGGTGCACCCAGATAATGCTCTAATGCATTGAGTAAAGATTAGTATCATGATACGTCAAGTGAAATGAGGGTTTAATAATGATAATTAAAGTGAAATGAGTGTTTAATAATGCTCCATGTGCAATGATACTTGGATCATGCTAATACCATGTTAAGTGTTGCTGCCACATTTCCATGTTATGATAATCATGCTATATTATGCCTTTATGTTAATGTTTCTCTTATGCTCCATTAATATGACTATTGAATAACATGTATTTTATTCTTCATTTTTTACCTTGTTTACTCACTTACTAGGCTTTATAGATCACCCTTTTCTTATGTATGTCCCCAGAATATCCCATGCAATGCTAAGTACGAGGGAATGTAGTGGTCATATAAAGGAAGTTTTCAATAAAGATGTTGTGTTTCATGTTTTAAGTCGTTATATATTGTTCCTAATCCCAAAATACACTATAAATCTCTATTCTCAGAGTTGTCTTAAGTGAAAGTTTATGTAATAAATCATGTTTATGTGTGTAATAAAGAGCAGAGTTGTTATAGTTGGTATCAAATGATTGTTTTAGTTATTTTTTGGATTTGGATTAGAAAACCCTAGTGAAAGACCTAGGGATAAGACTAAGTATAATAAAAACATCCATAAGTTTTGGTGAATATTGAGTAAGTAATTTATTAAGAAAATACATCCCTGTTTGGATACTAGCAGATAGAGGCGGCTTTGGCACGAATGTACCAAGAAGTGAAAACTCTAACAAGGACTTTTGATCTTGAACTAGGGTATCCGGGTACATGACAACATGCCTTGCTGCACTGTTGGTTATGAAACTCATGGGGGATATTATTTGGTAAATTATCAAGCTTAGTATAAACCATTGTTAATGGAATAAAAAATTCCCTTAAGAATGTATATTGGGAAGTAGATCATGGATAACATAGATAGAATCCTATAGATTCATAAGTTAAAGAAATAAAAGTTATTTATAAGTCATCCATTTTGGTTCTTGGATTACCCTTTATGTGTTACCCCTAACTTTCTTTTTATTCCAGCCAATGGGTGTTAATAGGAGGACTCAGGAAAAAAACTGATGTGAAGATCAATGTGATGACTATTCTAATGAGATGCCCAATCCAATGGGAGTGGGAATTGTGAACTTTGTCCCGATACTCTATGAGTTAACTCAATATTTGAATATAAAAATGGATCAAGAGGAACATTCAACCCCCACCCCCAAGAAAGAACTATTCTCAAATGAGAGATTCATGAGAAAAAGGCCTCCTACTTTTAATGGATCATCCTACCCCTCAATTGCCGAACAATGGATCAACTCCATTGAAAAGATATTCTCAATACTTCAATGTTCCGAAAAAGATAAATTTATTCTGGATTATTATTATATGGAGGGTGAATCTAATCAATGGTGGACATTGATAAAAAAATATGAAGCCTGAGGAAGAGATCGAGGTGTTGGAATGGAAATATTTTTTGGAAAATGTTTTTTGAAAAATATTTTCCATGCACTCTCTGACTTAAGATGGAAAGGGACTTCCTTTCCCTCAAGAAAAAAGATTATGAATCTGTCATAGAGTATGTGGAAAACTTCACAAGTCTTGTACAATATGCCTCTGAATTTTTCTTTACCCCGAATAAAAGGTTAAAATTTCTTTGGTGAGCTGAAACCCAGCCTACAGAAAGCCCTAGCAATCTGTGACTTCAATAGAATTGAGGAAATTGCCTTATGTGCCCTCAAGGTCGAAACAGATATCGACAAATATTAGGGGTATCATTGAGATAACAATCATAAGGTGGACTTAAATTTAGGAGGTTTGATGGATAAATCCAAGGGTTCTAAGAAAATCTATCACCATACTTCCTAAAGTTGCTTAAAGAAGCACCCTAAAAATTCCCTGAAGGGGATGAGGAAATGCTTTAGGTGTGTAAGAGAAGGGAACCTAGCTATTAACTACTGAAAAGAGAAACCTACAGATTCTATAGAGGATAGGAACACTCCGTTCGATCCTCAATGCATTGTTTATTACTTCAACTACAAATAGCCAGGGCACTTTGCAAATAAGCTCCCTATGCAATGTTTTTTCGGAGGCAACCAACAACCTCCAAGAAAGTAAGGGTGACATTTTTCCATCACTAATGCCGAAGTGCACCCCAAAAATGAAGAGGTGATATGTAAACTAGTTATTCATTCAAGAATAGTGAAAATAATTTTTGATTCTAGTTCTACTTATTCTTTTGTATCTCGAAAGTTTAGTAGAACAATCCCAACACCACCACACATCATGGAAGTAAAGATGTCGGTGAGTACATAAAATGGGGATATCATTGCATCCCATGAATATAATTCCTCCTCATATCATAATTTGTGGATTAAAATCCCTAGAGAACCTCTTCATACTCCCTCTGGTGGAATTTGATGCAATTATTAGCATGGATTGGCTTTATTTATATAGAGCCAACATAAATTGCCGTGAGAGGGAAATCATTATCCATATGGAGAATTAACCCCTGATTCAATACAAGTGAAAGGAGGAGGATGAATCTTCTTTAGTAGCATCATCTCAAGCATGGATATTACTACCCTATGATAACACGTATCTGGATCAGATAATTAAGTATATGGAAGAAACCATCCTTGAAGACATGCCTATTTTGATGGGATTCACTGATGTGTTTCCCAAGGAATTATTTGGTCTTCTTATTTTAAGAGATGTTGAATTCTCAATTGATCTTATACCTGGGGAATTTCCAAAATCCAAGAATCCATATAGAATGGCTGTTGTGGAGCTTGATAAGCTAAAGAAACAACTACAAGATAAATTGGTAAAGGGTTTATATGCCCAAGTGCTTCACCATGGGGTGCACTAGTCCTCTTCTTCAAGAAGAAGGATGAGTCAATGCACCTTTGCATTGATTACCGTGAGCTCAACAAAATCACGATAAAGAAAAAGTATCCTGTTCCCCAAATTGATGAATTTTTTGATCAGTTAAATAGAGAACAATACTTCTCCAAGGTGGATTTGCAGTTGTGATATTACCAAGTAAGGGTGAAGAAGGAGGATATCCCCAAGACTTGTCTTCATACAAGATACAGGCACTATGAATTCATATTAATTCTTTTTGGACTCACTAATTTTCAAAAAATCTTCATGGAATTGATGAATAGATTCTTTAGAGATTACCTCAGAAAATTTGTGGTAGTCTTTGTAGACGATATTATAATATACTCCAAAAATCAGGAGGAGCATGAGGATAATCTAAGCACTGTACTAGAGACCTTGTGAAAGGAGAATCTCTTTGCAAAGTACAACAAGTGTGAGTTCTAGTTGAAGGAGGTCTCATTCTTGGGTCATATAATTACAAGTAATGTGATATCTGTGGATCCCTCCAAGATTGCTACAATTTAGGGATGGCTAAGGCCAACATTGGTAATGGATATCCATATCTTCTTAGGGATAGATGGATATTATCTCTGATTTGTGAGAAATTTATCACGATTTTAAAACCCTCTTACCAAGATAACTCGGAAGGGAGTCAAGTTTTCTTGGAGTGATGAATGCGAAGAGAGCTTTAAGGAGTTGAAAAGGAGGCTTATCACTACTCACGTGCTCACACTACCCATAAGTGGAGAAATTTTTGTGGTATTTAGTGATGATTCAAATAAGGGCCTAGGTTGTGCGTTGATGCAAAATTAAAAAGTCATTTCCTATGCTTCTAGGAAATTTAAATTCATGAGAAAAACTATCCAACACATGATCTGGAGTTGGCTGAAGTGATCTTCTCTTTAAAAATTTGGTGGCATTACCTCTTTGGGGAGAAGTGTCAAATATATACGGACCACAAAAGCCTCAAGTATAAATTCACAGAGAAAGAGATGAACATGCACCAATGAAGATGGTTAGAGCTGATCAAAGATCATGACTGCTCAATCCATTACCACCTTGGGACAGTGAACAAGGTGGATGATGCTCTATATAGAAAGGAAATAGTGATTCTATCATTGATGAGAATTGAAAAGGATCCAACATTCTTAGATTTGATGAAGATGGACATGTGAATCATAAATAAGGGAACATCATCCATCCTTTCACAAATGGTTGCTCAATCGTCTCTTTTGTAAAGGTTAAAGGATGATCAAAAGGATGATGTGGGAATTTAGAAGAAGGTGAAAACTATCTGAAAAGGGAAATCCTCAAAGTTCAATTTCAATGAAGAAGGATGTGATATATGGGTCAAGACTATGTGTTCTATCAAATCTAGAGTTAACGAAGGAACTTTTGGATGATTAAAATAGTTTAAATTTCTCCATTCATCCAAGAAACAAAAAGATGTATCATGATCTCTGAGAGAATTATTGATTTGATAACATGAAGAAGGAGATCGCTGAATATACATCAAAGTGCCTGGTATGTCAACAAGTGAAGGCTGAGAGACATAAATCTAAGGGGATGATGCAACCATTACCCATAACAGCATGGAAATGGAAGAACATCACCATGGAATTTGTCACTGGAATTCCAAAGACATCCAAAGGAAACAATGATATCTGGGTTTTTGTGGATCGTCTTTCAAAGACTGAACAATACATTGCAATTCAAGAGGATTTTCACTAGATAAATTGGCATAGATATACATCAGAGATGTGGTAAGTCTACATGGAGTACCACTATCAATTGAATCCAAGATTCACCTCTAAGTTTTGGAAGAGTCTTCAACATGATCTGGATACTGAGCTGAACTTCAGTATGGCTTATAATCCTCAAACTAATGTCTAATCTGAGTGGACTATCCAAACACTTGAGTACATTTTGAGAGTGTGCTCAATGGACTTAAAAGGAAGATGAGATCAACACATTCCTCTGGTTGAGTTCTATTAAAATAAAATTTTCCACTCAAGCATCCAAATGGATCCTTATGAATCTCTTTATGGGAAGAGGTGCAGAACACTGGCATGTTGGGATGATGTTGGGGAGAGAAAAGTCCTAGGTCCGGAAATGGTTGAAGAAATGGTGAAGAAGGTTAAGACCATCCAGCAACACATTAAAGATGCTCAGAGTTGAAAAAAGAGCTATGTTGATAATCATCGATGAGACCTAGAGTTTTATATTAGATATATGGTATTCCTCTGCATATCACTGTGGAAGAGAGTTATGAGATTTGGAAAGAAGGGAAAGCTTAGTCTAAGGTACATCAGCCCTTTTGAGATCCTTGATTGCATTGGAGCAGTGGACTATTGACTAGAACTCCCATCGAACCTATCTAAAGTACATGATGTATTACATGTATCACTCTTGAGGAAGAACATACCAAAACCATCACATGTACTCAATACAGAGGTGGTACTATTAGAGAATGACCTCACCTATGAAGAGAATCCATTTAAGATCTTCGATTGTAGGGAAAAAGGTCTACAAAATAAGACAATGACTCTAATCAAGGTGTTGTGGAAAAACCAAAAGTTTGAAGAAGCAACACCGGAATTAGAGGAAGTGATGAAGAAGAGATACCCACATATGTTTTAATGTGGTAAAATGAAATTTCGAGGGAAAAATTTATTAAGGGGGGAAGATTGTAACGACCCAAACTTTCATTAATGAACATTCCTATTAATCTGATTAAATGTATTATTATGTAAAATGGTTATATAAAATATGCACTTCCTTGGTTTTATGTTTTTGTATTTCAAAATACCCTTAAGAATTTTTACCATCGCTAATATTTCCTTTGAACAATGATCACATGATTCGTATAAATATAGGCCTTTAACAAATCCAATTTACTTGGAAAAAGAAAGAGATGACCTCATCCAATAGAATTGCTTCATGTGAAGCTCATTTTTCATAGTTTAGATAGGAGTTGGAATCACTGGGCTTTGCTCTTGACCAAGCCCAAGCCAATCTTCAAGATGTTAAGCTCGAACAGAACCAACTACGGGAGAAGTGGAAGTTGATAAAGATTACCACCCGAGCGATGTTATCTGAGCCACCCTAAGAGTCTGTCACCATCGCACACCTTACCCTTTGGTCTTATGCAGGTGTTATAAGGGGTTATGAAATGAGACCTTAGTACTATGATTATGTACATTATTTTCTTATAGAGAATATGTATTCATTTTATTATTTTTACATTGTAAATAGTTTTTAAAACAAAAATATCATTTTTTAGTTAATATTAAATCAAGAAATCTATTTTGATGAATTAATGGATTTTTGAATTAAATAATAGTTTAATAAAATATTATCACTAAATTAATTTTTATTAAATATAAATGATCATATAATTTTTATGAATACAATTTATGTAACACCCCAAGCTTCCACGATACGCTTCTCTTTGAATAATATAGTAGCGTGTGTTGTACGCAACTTCGAGTTCTAACAAATACCAAAACCTATCAAAGTAGCCGTTATGAATAGTAATACACACTTTTTGAAATTTTATAAATTTTATCTTTCAAAATGGACTTCATTTTAGGATTCTTAATATCGAAATTATCTTAGGGTGAATTTTTGATATTTTTCTGAAAAAATTTAATTTTTGATGAATGGTGAAAAAACACTGAGTTATAGTTTAAAACCGAATTTTTATTTAAATAATTATTCATTTTATTTAAATATAATTAAGGTCAAAATAGAAAAATAATACCTATATAATTTCAATGTAATTCATTGGAGTTAGTTTAGAATAAGTTTAGATATATAAAAATTTTATTGAACTCTTCACCGTCTTTTACCCACCTCTTAGGAGAATTTGAAAATTCACATAAAACTTAATTTTCCTGCTTCTGTGAGTAGAATTTCGAAACTCCAAGAGACACAATTAATATCAAGGAGTAAAATTTGGTTCAATTAGATGAAAATAAGTTTTGGTGAATATTAACTTTTTACTTTTATTTACAACGGTTAAAAGTAAATAGGGTAATTAAGGATAAAAATGATATTAATATTACCCTAACACATGTCCTAATTCTACTGGAAAAGTGTATCTCAACCAAAAACAACCTTAGGAATAAAATATTATCATTTAGGTCCACTTGGATTAGATTAGGACATTTATTATTATTTAATTCAAAGAAGAGTTAAAAGAGATAAAATCAAAGTTTAATAACTAAAACATTGTTAATATAGGGTTATACATAAGATAAATTAGACTATAAATATTAATTAAAAAGATAAAAATATTTCATACATAATGGTATTTTATTTATAATTTTTAGACATTAAATAATTTAATTT
The DNA here is from genome assembly GCA_963277665.1 of Viscum album. Classification (NCBI taxonomy): domain Eukaryota; kingdom Viridiplantae; phylum Streptophyta; class Magnoliopsida; order Santalales; family Viscaceae; genus Viscum; species Viscum album. Next base: position 161,407,333 of record OY728165.1, on the reverse strand, counting down.
ATTTATGACACAATGGTGATGCAGTAATTACCTAATTAATGAAATATTAAAATAATTGATATTATAAATATAAAAATAAATGTAATTTGAGACTTTTTATGAATTCCAATAATTTTATAGGTCAATATGACATATTATTATTGGTTATATAAATTGTTTTCGAAGTAATAATTCTGTTATGAAATTATAAAAAACAAAATACCCAATAGTGTCAAAATTGACACAAAAGAGTTTTTAGAACAAATATTATATTATTAATTGATATTATATTCCTAAAAATATAAGGTTCGGCCAAAGGACTTATATAATGATATGTGTATCATTAATGGACCACTTGGGGGTCTCTTGGAGGTATATAGTAAGTTTATTAACTATATAATATAAAAATACAAAGAGACATGGTAAATGTCAAACTATTTAACTAAGAGTTAAATATAAATGATAAGGTTAATATAGTGACCCAAACCTATCTAAAATCTATTGGTTGAAAGGATTTTGACCCATACACACTTAAACTTTAAATTATCCACTTTGGAGCCATTTTAAACTGAATATGAATTTATTATAAAATAATATTTCTATCTTTTCCAAAGGTGCCCCTCACCCCTCTTATAAAAGGGTACTCCCCCTTCTCTATAATTTACATCTTCAAAGCCTTTTGGATCGGCCAAAATCTGCCCAAATATTCTCTAAACATACCTAAATTCAACCTATAGGCATTATTTTGATCAAAATTCCAACCTAAGGAGCACTTTTGATCAAATCAAAAGGAAGAACCCAAAGAAGAGGTAATGTTTTCACAACCCTCTTTCAAGTTCCTTTCTTCTTCAACTTCTTATTTCTTTGTTATTTCCATTCTAAAATAATAAATCCAGTATATTTTATATACTGTGATATTATTATAAATATCGTACAACCATATTCAGTATTCTATCCATCCTTTGAATGACATGTCACCATACGTGCGTACGTACGGCCTACCGTCTCCACGTCATGGTGTAATTGTTATTCAATAAATTATTATTTGGATGGGTATAATAATGATGTTTAATTCATGTAAATAATATGTATAACATGATAATGATTCTTTATATATGATATAACATCCAATTATATATGATTTTAATATCAAAAGAATGATATTATCGCTCGTGTGTACGTACGGACTACCGTCTCCACGAACGTGATGAGATTCATTCCCCATCATATCCATACAAGTATAATTCTCATTTTATGATTAAAAATAATGTTTAAAGACTTGATATCATTCTTTATATGAATAATATACAACCTATCCATAACAAACATGACTTATGTAACAAAATATATAAAAGAAAATGAGTAAGTTAACACCCGAAAAGACGATAATACTAAGATATTATTAACAAATCAATGTTAAAAGATCATATATGATATCATATTAATGTATATGATTCTTGTATAATTCAATAAAAATTATTTCCAATTATATAAGAGTCTAAACTACCCTATACCAAGTAAAAAGTACAAGGTAAGGGGTTTCTTATCTCACTTTTAATTCCGTGAGATTTCCATTGTTTACCACTTATTGCATGTGGTGTGTGTACTGCCCATGTTTGTATTCATTGTGTAATATACTTTAATTAATTTATATTTACATCATCATTTTATGATCCTTATTTCATGGGTTTATGTTTCGTAAGTTACCAAATCAATAAGGGAATTTGAAATTTCAATTTCCTTTCTTCGGCTTTACGCATACTTCATTGATTATTTTACTCCAAGATTATGTGTGGAATCAATATTCATTTGATTATGTCATAATTTCCACACCCCTATCTGTGGATATAATTTTTATACACATAATCACTCCATTAATAAATTCTAAAGTCATCGGTATGAACTTGATAAGAGTAATTTTTACACAATCATGATATGTTGAGTTAAACATCCAATTCATTGGTGTTGTTTTTACAAGAATATGTGTGAATGCCCTTTGATTTTTTTACAATGAATATACAATCATATTGAGTGTATTTATATTTTTCACACATAATTATTCCGTTTATTTATCATTAACCTAAGGATACAGACTTTATGAGAGATTTCATCTCAATTTACATTCCATTGAGACTCCTTGGTTGTTATACACCAAATCACTTTTATATGGTGTATATAATGTACTTTGACATAGTATATCATGAATCCATTTATTCTCATGATATTGAAAAGTTTTTATTACCTCAATTATTTGTATTCAAGTGTTTCTTTTTTGGTTATGAACTCTAACTAAAATATCATTTTAAAATGTTTTAAAGATTTATTATTTTAAATCTTTCGCATTAATGTCCATGTTTTAAAAATAGTTTTTAGGATTTATTTATATTGACATTAAAGTTTTCAAATCAAAATTACTTTTAAAAGTTTCAAAGTGGTATGGGACACTTTGATTCAAAAATCTATTTTAAATGGATTCTTGACATATAGTGTGACTTTTAAATGTTTTCAAGAAAAATGAGGATATTTCTCTCAGTAGTTTGATGATTATTTTATTCTATGTCAATATCCTTCATTATTCTTGATTGAGGTTAATCTGATATAAAAAATCTTCCATATTGTATCGAATGAGTTATGTTTGAATGTGGATGTGTTATTTTAATACCATTCATGGTTTGTGGTTAAAGTATTGACATTTCGTATGCTAGTTTTAATACAAATGTTTATGTTATGTTTAAAAATTTTCATATGAGGAATGCATTAGACTTAGTAAGTGATGGGTGGAGCCCTCTATAGCTCCTCGATGCATTAGTAGGTCTCATGAGACAAACTAGAGTCTTGGCACAAAGCCTTGACAAAATCTTATTTGTAGTATTGGCACGATGCCTTGACTATGTGGTTATGATAGTCTTGAATTATGAATTCCATCATTATGAAAGTGGTTATTGATATTTCATGTGGTTATTCGACTAGTAGAATATCCATGTGAATAAGTAAATGGAATTATTTCATTTTATCTTTTCCATATTATGCTAAAGTTCAAGTTTAAAAGGCTTTTGTTTTAGTTTTACATTGCCTTAAATGTTTATGCTTATTTATGAAAGTTTTCTCTATATTGTTATCCTTACTGAGCATCTGAGATCACCCCTTTCAGTGTTTTATTTTTCCCCGTATGTGAAGAAGTAATTTATGAGTGACCTATAGGGATATTATGTGGGGATATAAATACAAGATGTTGTTATAGTTTTTTTTACTTTATGATGTAATGTAAGACTTATGAATATATCTAGTATTTCCAAGACTACTAAACTAATCGGTCTTTCGAGACTTGATCTTTTCTGATCATGCCAATATTATGTAATAATTCACCGACTATGGGTAACTGTGGTTGGGGTGTTACAGTTGGTATCATAGGATGTTTAGTACACACCTTAGAAACTAGATTTAGATAAGCTCTGATTAGAGCACATAGCCCTAAGATTGACTTTGCGGATTAGTATAGAAGAAATTCCTAGAATATTGGTATTGTATAGATTTTGTGAGTTTTCCAAGCAATACATCCTTTTCTGGATACGAGCAGGTAGAGGTGTCTATGGCACAGATGTACCTAAAGGTAAAACTTGAAAACACCGCTTTGAGCTAGACTCGAACGAGAACTGGTGCACGACAATGGGCCTTTCTGCACTCTTGGTTACGACACTCCCGGGGGGTATGCTTAGGATAATTTAAATTTTCTTTACAAACCAATTTGAAGTATTTTAATATAAGATGAGAATAAATGACCTTGGTTAATCCTAAGGTGTTTCAAATTGGGAATATGGTGTCATGAGATTTTCAAAATGATTTTATGACTACTCTTACTCACACAATGATTTCTGGTTTTAGTCAATGGCTGGAGTCCAAGGAAGTCATAGTAACTTTGAGAATCATATACAAGGTGGGAACAGTGGTGGAAATGAGCAACAAAATAGAATGTTGATAGGAGTAAAAGATATCGTGTTCATGCCAAATAATTTTTCCAAAAATATGATCAAAAAAATATATATTAACCAACTCCCGGACTCAAAAAAGAAGAGAAAGGTGATGAATGATAAGAGCTCCAGTAGTGGAGACCATTGAGAAAATAATCCTAAATTTCCATCATGTTGGAAATGTGGAAGGAGATACCCAAGAAAGTGTCTCAACAGAATAAAGAAATGCTTTACGTGCGGGAAAGAAGGACATAAAGTGAATAATTTCTGAGTAAAAATGAAGAGTACTATGGAAGAAAATAAAAACGGTCCCAAAAATCCATTTAAATTTTTTTTCCATAAATGTAGGGGACCTGGCCATTACCCGAGTGAATTCTCTATTCTATAGGATATTTTCTTGGTCAAAGAAGAAGATATGTGGAAATAAATGGTTGGATAAATGTTTAAATGTATTAGTGCTCCTTGTTGATGGGATTACTTTGGAATAATTTTCTCTTGTATTTGTGTCCCTGCAGTTTTCCATGTGAGAATGATATTTGAGGAAGACTTATCTTTTCCCTTGTGGATATAGTTATAAATAACCATTTGGTTTTATATGATCATCGGGTTTGATGAAATTACAAGTTATTATATTTTGGGATGAAAATTTAAGGTATGAGATAACATTTCTGGTTAAAATCATGTTATTGTTATTTTGAGGAATTTATCTCATTTTGGTAATGTTATGAAATATAGTTTTTGAAAAAGGAAAACATGCAGACCGTGTGACAACCCGTCACATCAGACAAAGCTGTGGGAATCGAACCCACAACCAAAGTGTGATTGGGATTTATCGCCTACCACTAGACTACGTGAATTCCCTTGTTAGTGTGACTAATTATTTTTAGTTAAATGATTTTATTGATCAATAATAAGTTGATTTGGGTTCTTATGTCTTATCAAATGAATACCCTTAGTATAGAAAAATGATTTGGTGATTAAGTGATAAATATTATTTTGGAAGATGTTCGCTTTGTTGGGAACACTATATGCCCAAGGAAACTAGAATACTATGGGATTTCATTTGATGAGTAATGGTGGATTTTTATCTACATTTTTATTATGGATTTATAGTGATTTGGGTTATTTATGAAAATTATTAACCTATAATAGAGAATATGTGATTAGGTTAATTACTTTTAAGTATGTGACTTTAAGAGTAGTTGATGTCATTTGGAGATACAATTCAACCTTGAAGACTACATAACCAAATTCTTCTAAGTTTTGGGTTTCAATATTAGTTTGGATTATATTTAAGGGTTTTAAGGACAATTGTTTTTTGAATGGTATTTATTTAACTTTGGGGTATTGTTGGTTTAATTTTAGAAATTAAGATGAGTGTTTCTTTCTCTAAAGGAATATACTTTTGGGGGATCATCAGATCATGTACTAACCATTTTGGTTTTGATTAATCTCTAAAGAAAATGTAAATATATAGTTTATCCTTCGTGGATCATGTGATTCTATAGAAGTTTATTCTAGCTCTTCCAGTGTGACCAAGTCTTCTTGAATACTCCTCATTTAAAAAAAAATGTTTTAGTGGTGGAAATTTATTAAAGAATGAAACTCTACTTAAAAAGTAAGTATATCTCTTTATTTTATTAGTCAATATCATAAATTAACTCCTCATATTTATGTAATGTAACTTAAAAAAATGTTATCCATATAATTTTCCTACTAGGAAACTAATGACCATTTGTACCATCACAAGTTTGTGGCTTTCTTGTTGTTAACTTTCTCCTGATCATGTTTTCTATCCCTCTCCATCCAAACATGACCCTTATTTTATCTTCCCTATCCATATTTTCCTATATGGAATCCTAGTATGAGTTTTCTTGGGTGACCTTTGTACTCCTCTTTCTTTCTTTTAAGGTGATAGTTTTATTGAATCTTTTTCTGATGTGGGACTTTCCATTATATTCCCAAGCCCAATTTTAAAAATTTCAATGAAGAAATTATTTGAAGGAGGGGAGAATGTAACACCCCAAGCTTCTATGGTACGCTTCTCTTTGAATAATACAGTAGCGTGTGTTGTACACAACTTCGAGTTCTAACATACACCACAACCAATCAAACTAGCCATTATGAATAGTAATATCGACTTTTTGAAATTTTATAAATTTTATCTTTCAAAATGGACTTCATTTTTGGATTCAAAATATCTAAATTAGCTTAGGGTGAATTTTTGATATTTTTCTGAAAAAAATCAATTTTTGATGAATAGTTAAAAAACACTGAGTTATAGTTTAAAACCAAATTTTTATTTAAATAATTATTTATTTTATTTAAATTTAATTAAGGTCAAAATTTATACATAATACCTATATAAGTTCAATGTAATTCATTGGATTTAGTTTAGAATAATTTTAGATATATAAAAATTTTATTGATTTTTTCACCATCTTTTACCCACCTCCTAGGAGAATTTGGAAATTCAAATAAAACTTAATTTTACCACTTCTGTGAGTGGAATTTAGAAAATCTGAAAGACAAGATTAATATCAAGGAGTAAAATTTGGTTCAATGAGATAAAAATAATTTTTGGTTAATAGTAACTTTTTACTTTTATTTACAATGGTTAAAAGTAAATAGGGTAATTAAGGGTAAAAATGATATTAATATTACCCTAACACATGTCCCAATTCTATTGGACAAGTTTATCTCAACCAAAAACAACCTTAGGAATAAAATATTATCATTTATGTCGACTTGGATTAGATTAGGGCATTTATTATTATTTAATTCAAAGAAGAGTTAAAAGAGATAAAATCAAAGTTTAATAACTAAAACATTTTTAATATAGGGTTATACATAAGATAAATTATATTATAAATATTCATTATAAATATAAAAATATTTCATACATAATGGTATTTTATTTTTAATTTTTAGACATTAAATAATTTAATTTATTTATGACACAATGGTGATGCAATAATTACCTAATTAATGAAATATTAAAATAATTGATATTATAAATATCAAAATAAATGTAATTTGAGACTTTTTATGAATTACACTAATTTTATAGGTCAATATGAAATATTAGTATTGGTTATATAAAATGTTTCAGAAGTAATAATGCTGTTATGAAATTATAAAAAACAAAATACCCAATAGTGTCAAAATTGACAAAAAAGAGTTTTAAAAAATATATTATATTATTAATTAATATTCTATTACTAAAAATATAAAGTTCGGCCAAAGGACTTATATAATTATAGGTGTATCATTAATGGATCAGTTGGGGGTTTCTTGGAGGTATATAGTAAGTTTATTAACTATATAATATAAAAATACAAAGAGACATGGTAATGTCAAACTATTTAACTAATAGTTAAATATAAATGATAAGGTTAATATAGTGACCCAAACCTGTCTAAAATATATTGGTTGAAAGTATTTCAACCCATACACACATTTACCTTTAAATAATCCACTTTGGAGCCATTATAAACTGAATATTAATTTATTATAAAATAATATTTCTAGCTTTTCCAAAGGTGCTCTCACCCCTCTTATAAAAGGGTACTCCCCCTTCTCTCTAATTTACACCTTCAAAGCCTTTTGGATCGGACAAAACCTGCTCAAATATTCTATAAACCTCCATAACTTTAACCTAGAGGCCTTATTTTTATTAGAAAGCCAACCTAAGGAGCCCTTTTGATCAAATCAAAAGGAAGAACCCGAAGAAGAGGTAATGTTTTCACAATCCTCTTTCAAGTTCCTTTCTTCTTCAACTTCTTCTTTATTTGTTATTTACATTCTAAAATAATAAATCTAGTGTATTTTATATACTATGATATTATTATAAATATGGTACAACCATATTCAGTATTCTATCCATCCTTTGAATGACATGTCACCATACGTGCGTACGTAAGGCCTACCGTCTCCACGTCGTGGTGTAATTGTTATTCAATACATTATTATTTTTATGATTGTAATAATGATGTGTAATTCATGTAAATAATAAGTATAACATGATAATGATTCTATATATATGATTTACCATCCAATTATATATGATTTTAATATCAAAAGAATGATATTATTCCTCGTACGTACCTACGGACTACCATCTCCACGAACGCGATGAGATTCATTCCCCATCGTATCCATACAAGTATAATTCTCATTTTATGATTAAAAATATTTTTTAAGGACTTTATATCATTATTTATATGAATAATATACAACTTATCCATAAAAAATGTGACTTATGTAACAAAACATATAAAAGAAAACGAGTAAGTTAACACCCAAAACGACGATAATACTAAGATATTATTAACAAAGCAATGTTAAAAGATCATATATGATATAATGTTAATATATAAGATTATTGTATAATTAAATAACAATTATTTCACCATTATAAAAGAGTCTAACCTACCCTCGACCAAGGAAAAATTACAAATTAAGGTGTTTCTTATCTGACTTTTAATTCCGTGAGATTTCCATTGTTCACCTCTTATTGCATGTGGTGAGTGTACTACCCATGTTTTTATTCATTGTGTAATATAATTTAATTAATGGATATTTACATCATCACTGTATGATCCTTCTTTCATGGGTGTATGTTTCGTAAGTTACCAAATCAATAAGGGAGTTTGAAATTTTAATTTCCGCTCATTCGTCTTTACACATACTTCATTGATTATTTTACTCCAAGATTATGTGTGGAATCACTATTCATTTGATTATGTAATAATTTCCTCTAATATTTATGTGGATATAATTTTTATACACATAATCCCTCCATTGATAAATTCTCAAGACATCGGTATGAACTTGATAAGAGTAATTTTTACTCAATCTAGATTTGTTGAGTTAAACATCCAATTCATTGGTGTTGTTTTTACAAGAATATGTGTGAATGTCCTTTGATTGTTTTACAATTAATATCCAATAATATTGAGTGTATTTATATTTTTCACACATAATTATTCCGTTGATTTATCCTTAACCTAAGGATACTGCCTTTTTGAGAGATTTCATCTCAATTTACATTCCATTGAGACTCCTTGGTTGTTATACACCAAATCACTTTTATATGGTGTATATAATGTAATTTGACATAGTATATCATTAATAACATTATTCTCATGATATTACAAAGTTTTTATTACCTCAAATTATTTGTATTCAAGTGTCTCTCTTTTGGTTAGGAACTCTAACTAAAATATCATTTTAAAATGTTTTAAAGATTTATTATTCTAAATATTTCTCATTAATGTCCATGTTTTAAAAATGGTTTTAAGGATTTATTTATATGGACATTTATGTTTTCAAATAAAAATTCCTTTTAAAAGTTTCAAATTGGTATGGGACACTTTGATTCAAAAATCTATTTTAAATTGCTTCTTGACAAATAGTGTGACTTTTAAATGTTTTCAAGAAAAAGGGGGATATTTCTCTCAATAGTTTGATTATTATTTTAATCTATGTCAATATTATTCATTATTCTATATTGAGGTTAATATGATATAATAAAATCTTCCATATTGTATCAAATGAGTTATGTTTGACTGTAGATGTGCTATTTTTATACCATTCATGGTTTGTGGTTAAAGTATTGACATTTCGTATGCTAGTTTTAATACGAATGTTTATGTTATGTTTCAAAATTTTCATATGAGGAATTAATTGGAATTAGAAAGTGACGGGTGGAGCCCGCTATAGCTCCTCGATGCATCGGTAGGTCTCGTGAGACAAACTAGTGTCTTGGAACAAGGCCTTGACAAAATCTTATTTGTAGTATTGGCACGAGGCCTTGACTATGTGGTTATGATAGTATGACATTATGAATTCCATCATTATGAAAGTGGTTATTGTTCGACTAGTAGAATATCCATGTGAGTAAGTAAATTGAATTATTTCATTTTATCTTTTCCATATTATGCTAAAGTTCAAGTTTAATAGGCTTTTGTTTTAGTTTTACATTTCCTTAAATGTTTATGCTTATTTATGAAAGTTTCCTCTATATTGTTATCCTTACTGAGCATTTGTGCTCACCCATTTTAATGTTTTATTTTTCATAGGATGTGAAGAAGTAATTTATGAATGACCTGTAGGGATATTATGAGGGGATATGAAGACAAGATGTTACTGTAGTTTTTTTAATTTATGATGTAATGTAAGACTTATGAATATATCTAGTGTTTCCAAGACTACTAAACTAATCGGTATTTTGAGACTTGATCTTTTGTGATCATTCCAATGTTATGTAATAATGAACCAACTATGGGTAACTGAGGTTAGGGCATTACAATTAAATTTTTTATTAAGGTTTGAAAGCTGTTTTTTTCAAAACCCATGAATTTTTGATAAATATGAGTTTTTATTTTAGAAATAAAAATTCACATATTTATAAAATTATTTAGATAAAATTAATATTATTTTTGGAATCATGACATTTAAATTATCCAATGGTAAATTTTTTATAATTTTTTGAGACAATCAAATTTTTGGGTAAAAATTAAATACCATTTGATTATATAATGTGTTTTATGACATTATAATGACCCAATAGTGATTTAATAAAATACTATAAAAATTATGTTCTGACAATATATGTTTTACCAATAAAATAATGTGATTTTAGATTTCTTTGATTTATTTGACTAAGATTTAGTGGACCCTCAAAGACTTGTAAAACATTTTAACCTTTTAAATTGATTTGCTTGAGAGTGTGACTCACCTCTACATAAGAAAGACTCATATTTTAAGAATTTATTACATTGGACATATAAAATAATGTTTTTCACTCCCATTTGGAAAAAACCATGGGAAAAAACCATGGGCTTGTTTTTGGTTTTGATTATTTTAATGTGTAGTGTCCAAAACCTAAATAATAAACAATTCCCTCCCTTTTCCTATATAAACCCACCCAAGACACCACCTCCTCTTCACTCAAGACTTTTTAGCTTGAATAACCTCTTTTCTCATCTCTTTATAATCCTCCCAAGGCACCCCAAGATCCCAAGAAGTCTCTCTCAAGCCTCTCCCAATCCATTGGGATCACACTTCCAAGTAAGGGATTTCTTCCTTTCTCATTTTTGTCTGAATTTCATTATGTTGTTTTACCATTTTTTTTTCAATTAAAAATGTTGGTGGTTTTATTTATCACCCCCCATAATTACCTCCTTATTATTTAATGATTAGAGACCTCTTTATCTCTCATTAATTCCTCCCATTTACACCCATTACCATGTCGAAATTCCATAAGAAATTTATCTCTTCTCATTTACATTCAAGAAATTATTTGGAATTATGAATATAAATTCCATTATATATGTTGGGAAATGTATTTATATGACACATTTATGTCCATTTCATGTACATATTATGATACACACCTTTCTCTCCCATCGACAATTTTTATGAATTTTTATGTCACACCGTTATGCTACCGAAATTGCACTGTGATTTTCCAAGAAAAAGTCATTATGTGGTGAATACCATGCTTATTTATCTATAAATGGTATTCACCTTTATGAAAATTTACTTATTGATTATATAGTTTCATGTATGTATTTAATATTCTTTTATCATGGAATAAATGTTGATGTTTAATGAATCCATGTTATATGATCCATGTGGCACACTTATGCATGAAATGAAATGATTAAGAATGGTACGCCCTAATAGCACTCCAATGAATTGGGTAAAGATTTATATCATGATAAATCAAATTCAATGAGGGTTTAATCATGATAATTCAAGTGAAATTAGGGTTTACTCATGCTCCATGTGCAATGAGCCTTGGATCATGCTATTACCATGTTAAGTGTTGTTGCCACATTTCCATGTTATGATAATTATTCTATATCATAACTTTATGTTCATTTTTCTATTATACTCCATTGATATTCCTATTTCCTAACATGTACAGTATTCTTCATGTTATTCCTTGTTTTCTACCTTACTAGTCTTTATAGCTCACCCTTTTCTTATGCATGTCCTGAGGTTATCCCATGCAATTCTAGATACGAGGGAATGCGGTGGTCATGTAAAGGAAGTTTTCAATAAATATGTTGTGTTTCATGTTTTAAGTCTATATGTATTGTTCATAATACCAAAATATACTAGACTTATAAATCCTCAGAGTTGTCTTAATTGAAATTTTATGTAATAAATCTTTTTTAAGTGTGCAATAAAGAGCAAAGTTGTTATAGTCTTAGTATTTCACGCATTTCATTTATTTGTAAAACCTTGGGGTGTTACAATTATGAGGTATATTTTAATTAATGAGTATCAAATATAGAAATTAAATGTCATTAGAAATATGATTCTATGAAGTTTTACTATAAGGGGAAAGAAAATGATCACCAAACAAAGTTCAAATAGATATAATCTCAAAATATCATCATATAGAGAGTGCATCAGTTTATTGGATTGAGATTATTAGATGAATAATATTAACAAGATAAGTGATTTAAGAGTTCTATATATAGAAAATATTGTCAATTATACTAGACAAAGAAATGTGAGAGTTCATACACCAGACATGGACTTGAGGAACATTACATAAACTTTGTAAAGTCAATAATTATGACAATGATGAGCTATTATTTCAATGTTCATAAATATAGATAAAATTATAGAATATTTTAAAAATATAATTAACAATGATATTTGAGGAAAATTTATTGAAGAATATTGACTATGAAGTTTTAGAGTGTTTGAATGTGGTCAAACATAGGTTGAGTTGGTGGGAAGTTCACACCGAGGATCATGTATTCCATGTATCTATTGGATAAAGCTTGAATATATAAATAGGGTAGAAACACTTAATTTTTGTGATGATATATTAAAAAATGGAGTTTTATTATTAGAAATTTAGTGTGATACACAAACCAATAAACTACTTGGTTAAAGAAGAATAACCAGATAGAACAATTCTAAATAAACAAGTTTTGGACAGAGAAGAGCTAGAAGGATGTGCACCATAAATAGGTATACTAGATATAGTGTACTATATATAAGTGAATTGGACACAGGAATATCTGATAAAAGGATCACTGAACAGAGGTGAAATAGAATGAGGGGTTCCAGACACAACATACTAGATAAAGAAGTGTCAGACGGACTGGACCCAGAGAGTGAATGATCTAGAAGAACATTATACCAAAAGGAGGATATGACAATGTGCACGTTGAGTATAATAGAATATATTGAGGTAGTTTAATAACTATCCATGATAATGTTTGAGTTGGTTACTCTAAGGCCAATGGTCCCATTATATACAATGCCAAAATTCCTTTCAAGAGATAAGAGGATATTTTAGGGAGATAACTTAACTATGGGACACAATATAAAGACCATTAACTTGTGTAATGCAGTAAAGTAATTAGGTTAAGGGTGATTCTTTCCCAAAACACTTTTAATATATGATTTATGTATAATTGAAATAATCTATGACTTGATGTGAGTCAAAACGATAAGCATTAGGTTTACACTTTGAGGTCGAACCATGTGGAAATTCTTATGTGATATTTACTTTCCATTATCTTCACATCATAAGGGAAACGTGTTGATGGAGAATTTATGAATATATATATATATATATATATTAACCAATAGAATACATTCCTTCAACTAAAATGAAGAAATATTTTAATTTAAACTTCATTGGTTATAGTTTTTCACCCCTGATTCACCCCCTTTCAATCTGACTGCACGATCCTTAAAGAATCTCAAGAAGTACTTGGAATACTTTAAATGAGTATTAAGATACTATAAAGTATTAAAAGAGTTTCAAATTATTTTATTAATTCACACATTTATTTAAATAAATTTAGGGGTAATTTTATGTGTTTTAGAAGCCTTGAAATTAATTGAATAAAATTTGATATAATTTGAAGAAATCCATATTTTTGAGATTGAGGATGAAAATAAAAAAATCTTGAAGTGTTAATAGATGATTTAATGAAAATTTATGAATAATTGGAAACTTTATAAACATCATTTGTGATATTAATAAGGATCATCTAATACATATGTTTTAAATTTAAAAAGGATTGACCTCATATGGATCATCATAAGGATGATCAATGTTTGTGTGAAGATCATTTTTGATTTGGGTAAATATGATTAATAATCTATGTATGAATAATTTATATCTATATAAAGATGAATCCTAAGATACATAAGAATAAATACACATAAGAATCATTCTTTGGTTTAAATGTAAGAATTATACATAATGAAAATATAAGTTTTCCAGAATAATATATTCTAAAGAATAAATGATTTGATATAATAATAAAGTTATTATTTTATGTTTAAAATATCTTGTGGATATGTTGATCCATGATAAAATCTTGATACGAAGAATATTTAATGAGATGATATAAGATATAAACAGTTTTTTATCTTATGAATTTAAAATGAGAATATTTTTAATTCCATACTGGTGATAAAAAATATAGATTAAATCAGATAATGATTGACCTGGGCTTCAATATTTAAAATTTCATAAAATTAATTTCAATAAAATATGGATGAAAAAGTAGTTGATCTTCATATCTGAGAAAAAGGAGACTAGGTTTATTTTAATTTATGAAAATTTAAAGTGAGTAGAAATGAAGAAGTTCTTGATGAGTTAAATCTAGAAGTTAAACGTGATGGTGATGAATTTGTTCTCTATATTCTCAATATTAAAATATAAATTATGATTCTTACTGAATAAGAATAATAAGGGTGATTAGTTTCTTTCTTGAGTTTATAAAACTGACCATGATATTTTTGTTGATTTTTATGTAATACTATAATTCCATTAAGAATATGGTCCAAGTTATAAGCTGTTCATCTATATTTTTATAGAACTGTGAAAAGTGTTTAAATATAGATTTTTTGTGGTTTATTTTGAGGAGAAGAAAAATTGATCCTAATGTATAAATAATGGAATATTTATTTTACTAAGAGAAAATGAGAAGTAATAAAATAAGGGAGTATGAAAATGACCATTTTAAAAAGTGGGTTATTTATTGTACAGTTATGGAACATGAGTCTCTTGAGGGGAGTGTGCTGTCATATAAAATATATCTCTTGAGAGGAATAAGATTTAGAGGAGATATGGGAAGCTAAGAGGATGACTCTCAAAGTTATAGAGGAATCCAATATTGAACCAACTAGGAAGATCATATGGGTATTGAATAAGAATGCACAAAGTGAATAATTGAACCCATTAATATCTTTAAGATATAATTTTATGTGATGAAGTAGAATAAGAATAATAAAAATAAGAAGAAAAAGAAGAATAAGAAGTTATAAGAATGAACCAACTGAGCATACATTGTTTACCCACTAGGTAAATTTATGGGTTGTGGTTCTTGAAGAAGTTAGACAAGGATGATATATATAAATCCTACTAAATATCTAAAGGTAGTTGAAGTCCTTTAGGTTTGAGGTGAGTGAAGTATACAATGCTGAATATATTCAAGATTATAAAGAAAACTTAAAAACTAAGATCGAGTTACATATTATTCCTAATTATATTCAGGTAGTGGAAGTATATATACTATTGTGGATGTAAATCATATTTTTGGATGTTGTGACATCCTATGAACACTAGTTATCTACTTAAATAAGGTTATAAAAGGATAAAAACTAGTGGGATGCCAATATAAAAAACCCATGGGAGCGGTTTATATTCACATGTATAATATTATTAATGTTCACCTATGTAATATGGTGAACCTGGTTTAGGATGATTACTTCCCAAAACCCATTATTTACTAATTCAATTTTATTACATGTGGTTTATGTGATTATAGAAAGAAAAAAGATCCACTTACATCCTAAAATGAGATAGAGGTTCAAAACCAAAGGAGTTTAAGAGATAAAATAGAAATTGAAATTTGGTAAAAGATTTGGAAACACCTAATTCACCCACCCTCTTAGGCATCAACAGCACTCTTGAGGAACTACATAAATTTATTTTCACTTAATTATGATAACCAAATGTAAATATTATCATTTATCTTAACCTATATGTTATATACTCTTATAATATTGATTGATATTCACTTTAAATATTATCTACCACAATCTTCTATTTATTAACATTGAACTTATTTTTGTCCAAACATACTCCCACTAGATTCTTAGAAACTGTATTCTATTTAGAATATAATTTTAATATACATGAAATA
Source organism: Viscum album (assembly GCA_963277665.1). Classification (NCBI taxonomy): domain Eukaryota; kingdom Viridiplantae; phylum Streptophyta; class Magnoliopsida; order Santalales; family Viscaceae; genus Viscum; species Viscum album. The sequence goes on along the minus strand of OY728165.1, from coordinate 161,391,186 downwards.
ATTTTAATTAGGAAATAACACTTATTTCCTTTAGAGAAAATATTTAAGAAATAAACTATTGTTTCCATATAGTATTCTATGTTTTTAGAGTATTCTATGTTTTTAGAGTATTCTATGTTATACAATTTGATGAATTATTATCTATTTGTAATATATCACATTATCAATAACAAAAATTTGTTAATAAATAACTTTTATTTTCATATAAAATAAATGATATAAAGATACACATACTTTACTTAGATCCATCTGAGTTTGATATATTCCTATATATTCAATTATTTGATATAGAAAATCTTTTTTTATCACTTCAATGAAATTACAATATCTATAAATTATTTCATTGGTTTTGAACTTATATGTATATATAAAACTTGTAAAGTATAAACTGGTATCATATACCATTCAAAACCAATTAATTAATTTCTATAACATCAATTTTTGGAATGAAGAATCTATGGAGTTTCCTAAAATCTTCAAGCATACAAGACAAATATATTATATGGAAACATTTCACTTCTTTATTAAAACCACCTTAAGGTTTTAGTGGTTTTAATTACCATGAATAGATATTTGAACAAGCATTATTGGAATTTATAAGTAACTTTATTCTTTTGTTTTGAAATTTTACCCACTTATACTATAAATAAATTACCACAAACTAGATACTATATTCCTAGTTCATCTATTCTCAACACTTTTCTAAGAGGTTAAAGATTTCTTAAATTCATTCACATTATTAGAACATTTCCATTTATTATAATATAATTATTATCATAACCATAAGAATACTTAAGGAAACCTCCAGTATCTCTAAGTCATTAACATATCCACTGATATTAAATATATGAGTAGAGACTAAAATCTAATTGTCTATTTTTCTTCTAATACTTTTGAAGCCTTAGATAAAACATTCTATAATTATCATAAGAATATATTCACTTGTTATATAACTTTAACCATGTGTTACTCAGAAAGGTGTTTTCCATAACACATAGAGTTTTTCTCTTAAGAATAGTTATTAAGTTTATACCAGTTAAAAAAGTTTCTTACATTAAGCTTCTCCTTATTATGGATTTATCGAAAAGGAAATTTTATGATGATGATGTTATTTATCTACAATAAAATATTTTATAGATGAGTATCATTTTTTAAAAAAATTTAATAAATACATTTATTAAATGTGATCCCACTAAAATGATGGCCCATTTAGAATTTCCATAATATCCTAAGTGGTCTAAGATCCATAATTAATTAAGAAAATGACCCTGATTTGGTGTGAAACTCACAAATTATCTATTTAGTCTAGGAATCATCCCAATCATAACATGTATAACTCTTGGATAGTTGAGTGGATAAATATTTTCCATATTTATCATATTGATAGACTCAACACTATTCCTTTAGTATCATAACTCTTATATTTTCTAAGATAATTGTAACCCAAATAAAATACAAAAAATGAGGCACCTAAAACTTAATTTTATCTCACTACTTGTTTCCTTATACGGGGGTATCCATCATTTTCACGGAACTACCCTCTTAGATGATTGAGTTTTTGAGAGGTGATTTCTCTAGAAGGAATCTAAGAATTACTATTTTTAATGGGATTTAATCTCAACATATTATCACATGTTATTCCTTTTATATGTATTTATGATTATAATTATTTATTTTTGAATCTTATTCCTTCCACTAAATTAATAAATTCAAACCATATTTATGTGTAACCCTTTACACAACTCACAACTTGAATTACTATCTGAAATGAAAATTTATTTATATTCATACATATATAAATGAATCCTATGAATAAGGTACATGAAACTCTTTCATACAAAGGATTTGAATTATATGAAATCAATAACCCCCTCACGATGAAACCTAGAGACACAAATAATCAACCTTCATTTTTTTTGAAAAGTCATAAGCCAACAATATAGTGAGTAGTCTAACCCAAAGTCCCTCTAACTAGGGATAATTTACCCAAGATGTATTTTAATTCCATCATAATTTGAAAACCAAGTATACAGAAACTATAATTAACTACTTAATTCAATGTCATAACATAATAAAATCCAAATTCAATTTAGAAAAAAACTAAATCAGTTATCATACCTTACATGTAACTCCTTAGATGAATATATGAAAATTTAGAAGTAGTTTAACTACTTAAACTAAAGCACACATACTCATAATATAAAAATTATATATATAAATAAAAACAAGTCAAAAAATAAATAAATGAATAATTAATAATACTAAACATGAGATAAAAAATCTATGACCAATTCATAAATAAACAATTATAAACACTTTATTATTATATTAAATTTTAGATATTCCATCATTAAAATAAATATAAACTCATTTCCATATAATAATAATTCTTTCATATTTTCCATTATATCACATCTCACTTTATTTGAAATTACATGAAATATAAAAATTTTATATTCCAATTATATTACATAAAAAATTTACATAATATAAATATAACATATTATATATTATTTGAACCTTGATCAAATCAATTATAAAACCAATTTTGATATGGTTAAAACAATTTCTCAAATACAGACTAATTTGAAAAAGTCAAATTAATCAATTCATAATTATAAATATAAACTCTTTTTATATTTATTCCTTATTGTATACTTTATAAACACTATAAATTTCTCATATAATTTACATATAAATATTTTGTATCTAAATTATAAGTCTCACCGTATTATTTGAAAAAGGTATATTAATATTAATATTTATTTTTATGGATATTTATTTATTAAATGTTTCATAAAAAAATAATTAATTAATAAAAAAATTATAATTAGTTAATTTATAAACACCTTTATAATTTAATAAATATCCCAAAATAGCTTTTCCATAGTTTATTGACAATTTATAAATTATATTATTTAATATATAATTTAAATTTAAAAAATTAACATTTTTCTATATATATATATAATATTATATTATATTATCAAATAATAAGCTATGATTGACTTGCTATGACATGTGAAACTCCTTTCATGCTATTAATTATATTTTATTATTGATGTTTCATTAGATGCAATAACTTACATATGATTGAAATTGGCACATGATCATATCACAATATATAATATGCTTCTATGTAGGATAAACATACGACACATAATAATAAATAAGAAGTGTCTTGGCCTATCATAGTTTACGATAATAATTACATAAGGAAAAACCATGTGGTATGAAACTTGATTAGGAATAATGCAGTGCTTAGTGGGCTGTATATGAATAACCAATTTGGAAATTATAAAACACATCCTATGAAAATATTTTCATGATAATAATATTTCACTACATAGGAATAATACAGTGGTGTGTAGCAGTGCCTTGGATATCTCATGTCATCATAAGTTTCGTGTCATATTAACCAAGCACTATGTATAAATAACTCATCGCTCGCAGCTTTAAAAACTTATGATAAGACTTTTGTGAGTTTAAAACCTTGATTCATATAATTTATTATGATATAAATTATATAATATTAATGATACGACATTCAATTTTTCAAATTCTGATATATTCCATTATAATATACGATATCCCATATCGTATCTTACGATGTATTAAAAAATAAATAATTTCTCTGTATTGTTTCTTACAATATCGCATGTCCTAAAAAATGGATCCGTGATTGTTTATGGAATATTATATGAAAATCATTACATAGATTAAATTATCAATCATATTTTATGATATAGAATACAATATCCATAGTATATCAATTTTCTTTATTTTAAAACTTGATTTTGATAATCATTGATCATGGAAATTCTCTAATACCACTGAAGGATTTCTAAAGATTGATAACACTTAATCAAGGTAAAAAAAGTGAATAAAAACCTATTTTTTAAATATAAACCATACATGAAATCCAAAATCAAGAATGTATATAAAATATAGAAACTGTGTGCACCTTACACCCATGAATTCCACCACATTTGTCTTCAATCATATGGATGATAAAGAGAACTAAGAGGAATCTAGAGGACTCCCTCCTCTATGGTGTATCCACCGATCAAATCTGAATCGGACTTCATATGGGAAAGATCCTCACATCTACTATGATATTCTAGTATCTCACAAAGGGTAGTGGAGAAGAATGAATAGTTCTATAGGAATGGAAGCGAATAATTAAAGGATTGGGTGAGTTCAGATGACCCCATCTCTTGGAGATCATTTCCTTTTATATCCTCTCAAGACACCTCCAAGTAATCCATGCATTAACTCACATTTTATAAAAATTATTTTTTATATATGTGGTTATAAACTATTTTTAACCCAATGACTAAACATGCATTCATAATATGAATGCATAATGATCCTCATCAGTTATAAGTATTGATGAGATCCTCATGTGGAAGATTCTTGAGTGATATATTTATCATTTGGTTATACAATACAACATAATACATTATTATATAACCAAACCAATAATATGATATTACCAAATCGTACATCATGGTTGGATAAGTATAGTGGAATTTTATTTATAACATGCAATATGATATGTTCATATCACTTCATACGATATTCCCTTGTGCATCACATGTACAAGGAATTTATGGAAAATATTATTCATGTAGAAACCAAATATTTTAAATAATATTTTTATTTATGGGTTTTCTGATATATAGACTAATATTTTTTATAATTACACATTATAAATAATTATTTTAAACTATATGTGTGTGTGTGTTTATTTCATTACATAAAAGTTGATTTATTTTAAGGTTAAATAATTTTTCTTATTTTTTATATTTGAGGAATTTATTTAAATATATGATATTTTATAGAGAAATATTTATATTCATTTTATCAATTTATAATGATATTTTTTTATTATGATAATATTATAAATAATTATGGAATGACATGAAATAAAAATGTTTTTTCTATTTAGAAATAAATATATTATATTTTGAAAATATATTATATTTTAATATATTATAAGTTTTTATTTTAAAAGTTAATTTTAATAATTAAATATTTATTTTAATAAAACAGAATTCATATTTTTCATCATCATGAAAAAATTAGATGAAAAATATGTTGTTATTTTTTTTAAATAGCATGGTATGATAGTAAAAAGTAAAAGTGATTTATAAACATATTTTTTGATAAAAAACATTATTAAATTTTATAAATAATATTTTGGTATAAATTTATGTTTATAAATCTAAAAAAATGGGTTCGAAAGTCAATATTTGAAATAATTATTCTTATAAGTTGAATGATATATTTGAATTTGATTTTATTTTAAAAATAAAAGTCCTAGTTCAATTTGATCTTTACAAACCATTATTGAATCTATGTATAAAAAGTTATATAACACTTGAGAAGGATATGAAATATATTATAGTACTTAATATATATAAAAAATTTATTTTTAATGTCAATGGATGGATTCAAATTGGTTATAGGTTGAGTAGAATATTTTAAATATTTTTTATAAAAAGTGTTTGAGATCAAATGGTATTTTACCACCTATTATTCAATTTTTATCTAGAATGATATGAAACATTTCAGATTTATATAGAACACATTATATATTATTAGATATTAAATATATTAAGTGAATTTTATCTAATTAAAAAAAATTAATATATATTTTAATATAACAATCTAAACGCTTCTTTAATGCTGATGTAGTTCCTGTGTTATATAGTAAAAGTAAAAAATTGAAACTTAAGTGTTCTAAAGTGATAAGATTTAATTCCATTTTTTTAGATATTTTAAAACTCAAATTAAAATATTAACCTAGAAAAAATCATTAAATAAGGTTTTTATCACTATTCTAACACAATTCCTTTAATTCATGGTTTTCATTCATTTCTTATCTCCATATACTCTTTAAAGTTTTCTCTTTTTCATTTCTTACACTCTACCAAATTCATTTATCAACCTAAAGACTCACTTAAGGAAACCATTTTTTATATCAGCTAAGGAATTATTTACCTTTCTCTTTAAATGATGTCCAAAAACAAGGTTTAATTCTAACCATTCCATTCTTAAGAGATAACTCATACAAATAATAACCCCATTATACATAAATTATAATTTTATTTCATTTTATCTTCTATTTTCTTTTATTTCCTTCATTTTATTTTTATTATCGACTTATGGGATGACCATGACACTTATGGATGTGGTATTTATATTCATTTACCTTTATGTTAAATATAAATGATATAAAAATTATTCCTCATGGTAAATATATAATTACACAACTGTATATAATAGTGGGATAATTAAGTATCCACAAAGTTATTTTAATAATTTATTTCAATTTTGATCTTTTAATTTTTAATTAACTAAATTATAATTGGTTAAGAATCACTTCATACAATTTATTATTATGTGTATATAAGTATATATTCATCCTAACATGGTATCATTACCACAAATGAGATATATACTTATACAATTTGTTTAATAATATAAATATTAAATTTCCAAAAAAATTAATATATTATTAAATAATATATTAATGATGTAATTTAACAATAAATAAAAAATATAATTAATATAGATATTATAACTCCATAATATTCATTTCAATTATAACTTTGAACTCTTTAAACTGCAATGAAACCAAATTTCATAATGTTAAAATCCTGATCTATTGTGACTATCAAACTTAATAACAATGGATATCATTGAAACTGAACTTTAAATTTAGAATAAAAAATGATATTAAAAAAATTAAGAAAATTATATTCAATTATATAATTGGATTATTTTAAAGTTATAGAAAAGTATAATTCATAATAATTTTTTTTTGTACAGGAAAAGACACACAAAATCATCTTGTAAAAAAGTAAAGAGTTTCTTAACCCTTTTATAAAATATTTTCTAATAATTCTAATTATATTTCTCTTAACACTATCTTTAATTTTATATAAGAACATTCTTTCTCATATTCTTATTAATCTACTACATTTATTTATCTATATTATATTATTCAATTTTATTTTCTTTTTAATAGGGAATTAGTTAACCCATTATATTTAATTCATTTTGTTTTTTTGGGTTAACTTTAATGATTATGAATATGGGTTTAAATGAAAATTTATATGTGTTTTATTCATATTATGTTTTTTGGAAAATATATATAATAATGAATGTACTTGGTATATATCCCATAAATTTATTGGGTAAGGATTTATTCTTAGGAGAATTTATGTTAGAATTTATTGGATATGTTATCCCATTAGTGATTATGAGTGATTTGAATATAATTTTCCAATAAAAATTCATAATTATTATCTTGTATTTATTTTTAAATATGAGTTTTATTTATAATATTATTTATAATACTTCGTTATGAGTAAATATTTTTTTTTTGATATCCGGATTTAATATTTGTTAATGATCCTATATGAGTTTATGGAATCTTTATATGTTATTAACTTAAAATATCTTTAACTTTATTAGCCTTCATGTATTTAATGTACACATAATTTTATTTATATTATTTCCCCTTACTGAGATTTATATGATCATACTATGTTTTATTATTATTTTTATAGTGTCTATGGATAAGTATAAATGAGAATGAAGTCAAATTTCAAGTTATATTTGTTAATATTGAAATAATTAATTATATTATTTGTGAATAAGTTTTTTGGAAATAATATATAATTACTAAGTGAAAAAGGTAGGTGTTGTTATGCAAAGTTTTGTATTGGATTTCCTAATCCTCTAAAACTCCAAACCTAAATTTCCTGGGAATGAAAGTATTTTAATATTATGAGATGATTAAGTTTAGGTAATTATAGTTGGTATTAGAGAAGAGTTTAGAACACTTTAGTGGTTAGGATATAGTTAAAGAAACATTTGTAAAAAATAGGTGTTAATGAGGTTTATATAGGTAGAAAACATTAATTGTTTATTTTATTTACATGATATAATTTTTGATAATTTTTTAATGAAAATTTATATATTATTTAATTTAATTTATATCTATTTTAGAATTTTATTCCTCAGGAGGTAAAGGGTGAATGAAGTATGAAGGAGACAATAGGATATTACGATTTCATATCAGTAACTTGAAGTAAATGATATTGGATCTGACTAATTTATGGTTGTGTTAACTCAACTAAAAAAGGCTATAAGTGGTGGTACTAATATAAGGGAGTGACCAAATTTACCTTAGAGTAATATATCAATAGTGTAACATTTCATGCGATAAAATTTACCAAATTTTGGTGTAAAATAAAATTTAGTGATAGATGAAGGGTGTAAAAATTCTTTAGAGATGATATTTTAGGTTTTGGGTTACTCAGAGCATTGGAATGTAACTCTTAAAGTTTATCATTTTTAGGGCGAAACTAATTAGTGGTTGTCACTAATAAATAATATTAAGGAGGAGAATAATATTATTTCAATAAAATTAAACATATTTAAATATGTTTTTCTTGAAAAATATTTTCTTAAGGTGCTTAAACTTAGAATAAAAAGACAATTTCTAGAGTTGAAGTAAAAGTAAAAGGACTTAGCTACTTCTTAGGAAGAAAAATTTATAATATTATCATTTCATACACCAAATACCTCAAGTGAAACTCACCATATATTAGAGGATTTTGAATAGTGTCAAAGGTCTATGGATAAAGTAGGGATTACATACCATCATGGGTAAAAAAATTATTAAATCATAGTGGAGGAGATATAAATACCAGACAACACATAAATAAATTATAAAGAGAATAAATCATGGTTACATTCAAAATAAAGTAATTTCCAGAAGCCATACAAGATATAAACAAGATCTCCCATAGTTAGAACATGTACAAATAGTCCCAAAATTAAAACAAAAGTGTTGTAATAGATAAAAAAATTGGTTCTATGTTCATGCCCGACCCCTAACTCCTAGCCACCACCAATCTTCGGATCAAACATCAAGCATAGGATCCTTTACCTTATCTACTCCTATAACCATGAAGTCTTCATAGGTAACCATAGAGCCTAAAAATAGTGTTAGTATAACTCATTAGGCCACCACAACTGGTTTATATACATATATATAGTAACCAATGTGAATGTATAGGGTGATATGTTGGTAAATAAAGAAAACTAACACAAAAAATAATAATAAATATACACCACACCTTTGAGTTCTCCTCAGTCACCCTGTGTGACACATCACATTATCATCAACTGATCATCCCATCCTAAGTTTTAGTCATTATAAATTAAATCTCATTAAAATATATTGATAAATATATAATAATTATATCCCAATGACATAACCATAACCAAAGGGATATCCTCCTTGTGATAACATGGTCACCAATACATGGATGGTGTATTCCAATATCATTTCTAAACAATGGGCATAACAACCTTGTAAAAATATAACCATCAATATTTGGTAAAAATTTCAAAAAACATAGTCACATTCATGGGTATATCATTTCTAGGTTAACATATACCATAAGGAATCATGACCCAAATATATGATCAAAAGAGGGAAAACATCCCTAACTACAATGACTAAAAAGTGGGAATGACATCCCTAGTCACAAGGATTCACACTAGTGGAAGGGTATTTTGTACCATAATAATTGAAACTCATACGATCATTACACCCCTTCCATGAAAGTACAAAAACATGGTAAATATATCCCACTACCAAGGGTAATAACAAATAAATGGGTAAAGCGACCCATCCCTCTCATCAATAGAGTCACATGGGTTTTTCATATCATCCCCATGGGAATTCCATCTTGAATAAAAACCAAATCATAATGGGTATCATGTATCTCAATATAGACAACACAATAAATGTGTAAATACATACCAATATCATGGGAATATCAAATCGGTCCAAAATATATAGGCTAGAGGTCATATTTTCCCTTATTATGTATAATGCATCACAAGTGGGCATATAAACCCCACTTGTCCATCATAAAACCAATAAAATATAGTCCCATAACTCTATATAAATATCATAACATAGAATAAAAACAATTTAATATAAATATATAAACAATTTTATTTAGGGTTTCTATATCATCAAACATGATTTAAAAGATAACTATGTCATTTTACTCCTGCTCAACCTAAGTCTACAAGATAATTAAGGCATAACCAACCTAGTTATACAGGACATCAAGGGAGGAACAATCACTTCAGTCCAATTAAACTATCAATAGGCTAAATTTAAATAATAAATCTCTATAATAATCACATCATTAGTTGGCCACATTGAAATTAGGCCTCTCATATATCAAGAGAGATGAAGGGTGTCATTTAGGGCCTATATATCATCAAAAATTCAAATAAAGCCCAATCAAATTCCATGTATTTAGACCATCATACTTTACATTAGGTTCATAGTTATATATGAAAACCACAATAAGTTATAACCATTATAGGGTCCACATGGTCCATAAACATTTTCCCCTAGATCAGTTTAGTTTTAAGGAAAAAAATCAGATTAATTCAGGGTCAATCATTTATGGGAAATGAGACTGTATATTACCTATTGCATGAAATGAATTTAAACCATATGGATTAGTTAGGGGACACCTACCAGGGTCTAATGGAATTTTACTCATCGAGAAACTCTATATGAAATGGATTCAATCGATAGTTTTACCAAAATATAAAAAAAAATCCAAAATTATGATATAAATGATAGAAAAATTGAGACAAATTGAAAAAAATAGATAGAGGAGAAAGTTTATTGTTACCTACAATAATCCACTGAGACAAAAAACCATCAAATCCAATACCAAATTAAATAGATCCAAATTTTTAGGTATAAGATCCCAAGTGGGAAGAGAGGATATGACACGTCTACTATAAAAAATGGGGAAATAACTCATTTCAAATGTTTTTATATTTAAACCATTTAATTAAAATAATCAACTAATTAAAAAAACAACTAGAATATGCATTAAGGCATGATTTTATTGGTTATGGTGCAATGAACCTATAGGTTCACCCTCATGGAATAGCCTCTATAGTCATGATATGACACCCTTTTCTAGGTAAAAACCATCAAACCTGATCCTTCAGGACTTCATGAAGTGGTTTACACCTTCATGTCACAACCCATTTTCATGGTAAGGGATTAATAGAATGAACCACTTTAGGGTTGGGGATTTAGGGTGTGTCCCCTTCCCTTATGACACAATTCTTCTCCCTAGATTAGCCTCATGAAACAATTCCTTTCCTATGGCGTGACACATCTACACTGAGTAGGAACTCATGAAGCAACACAAGGGATATAGTGTGAACAACTTACCAAAGAATGATTTAACATTACATGGACCTCAATATGCTCTTATTCAACTCTACACATTTTGTAATTCCCTTTATTGTGATGTGATTTATCTTGATTCTAAAATAATTTAAACTTACGTAGGTCATTATCACAACACAATCTATTTGAATAACAACATGAATCTCAAACCTATGATAAATTTAATCTTATGAAACTAAAAATCATTATTATAAAACACCCATCACATCATAGACTACTCCATAATGGAAAAAAATATCCTTATCATTACTCATAATGGTTAAACCCTCATGTGTTGTATTATAAAAAGCCTTCTATAGTAGAACTACAGCCCAAACTCAGGGCCAACTCATAGAATTGAACTGAGAGTCCCATGATAACACCTCCAATAAATAAAAAACCAAAAAAAAAACACGAGGTTAGGTGAAAATAGAAACAAATTAATACCTTTTATTGATGTGGGGTGTTACAACCACCCCACTATAGAGAATATCATCGCTAAGATGAATCACTGAGTATAACTAAGACACATTAGTGAAAATAAATCTAGTTATTAAGCATGTATATACAAATCCTACACCCAAATATCCTTCAAGATAAACAAAGTCTACAATTTCACTCATAATACATGAAACATATTTTTAAAAAGTGTGTTTTTTTCATTGATCCATAATACAAACTAATTTCTCCTTAAACAACACATCCATCTACGACCCATCATACTTGATGTTAATAAAATGATATGGTTCATGATGATACATACTAGGATAATATAAATGAAATATACCATAAATATCATGAAAACTATAAGGAAGTACTAGTTGGAAAGTGATAATACTATCCCTCTTGACAATCTCAAATTAACCCACATACCTGGACACCAACTTCCCTTTCTCCAAATATGATAGTTCCCAAAACATGAAAACATGCATAGGAAACCCCAATCACCTACCTCAAACTCAAGAAGATAATATCTATGATATGCATGTGAATATTTACTGCTCTTTATAATTACATATATCTTCAAGGTCAACTAAATATGTTTTGATATCTCTTAAATGAAGCCTGGTACAATAATTGCTAACTTTCTTGCTTCTAACCAGCAAAAAGGGGAATGAAACGACCTTCCATACAAGACCTTAAAAGTTTACATATAAATATAAATTTTAAACTATTTTTTATAACTGAAATCAGTAAGTATGAAATGAATTTCCCATTAATTATAGATATCTAAGACACTCACTCTCATCTTTACCTCTAATACCGTAATAGTACACTCAAATTACCCATCAATTTATGGTTGGTGTGAAATGCTCAAATGCACCTGAATATCAAGAACCATCCACATACCCTTATAAAAGAGATATATGAATTGGTTATCCTAATCAACAATGATACTCATCAGGAAACCATGAATACATACGATCTCATAGAAAAAACCTTATTTTCTCATCAATATACTAGGCATCCCCGATTTGAAGGAAGTGTATAAACTTAGTCAAATGGTCCAAAATAACCCTTACTATATCACTAATTTAGTGTTCCCTCAATGACACCCTAAATATTTTTGGTCACATGGCCTTTTTTTACCTAGGAATGGGTAGTGACTAAAGAATAACTAAGAGTTTTTGATAATTGTACTTTACCCATTGATAGCTAATTAATCATGAAACAAACCTCAACATATCTTTATTCATCCTAGGAAACCGATAATACCTATAAATATCATGGTAAATCTTGGTAATAACTGGCTAAATATCCCATATTGAGGCATGCGAATTCCACATCATCTTCTCATACATGATCTTATAGACCAAAACCTGACTTTGGGTGTAAAGGGAATCATCCTTATCAAGAGAGAAATAAAGTGGAGAATCCAAACCATATATTCTATCCCTAAAAGTGGTACATTCCATATCAAATTCAAAAATCCAAAGGTAATTGACCCCCTCCTCTTCTGATGGTGTAGGTCTCTTTGAAAAAATATATACTTATGGATCTTATGGTTTTTATATATGAAGAACCTATTTCCCAAAATATAGTGACACCAACATCTCAAATCATGCACTACCACCACAAACCTCAAATTATGATTTGGGTAATTCTACTCATGTATCCTAAAATACCTAGAACCATAGAAAACAAAATGACTTTCTTTCATAAAAAATACTCCCAAACTAACCTACTATGCATCAAAATATAGAGTATACTCATTTACCATCCTAGGAAAGTTCAAAACCAGTATAAATGCTAGAATTCCATTAAGAGTTTAGTTGTCTATCTCACAAGAATCAAACCATTGGAACTTTTACCCTTTCTTAGTTAGAGCTATCATCATTACTGCTAACTAGGAGAAGTTCTTAATGAATCTCCTATAATATTATAGCAATCCTAAGAAAATATAGATATCAAAATTATTCTTGGGATTCTCCCAAGAAACCATGGCATCAAACTTAAAAATGTTAACTAATATACCTTATTCATGTGTCACATTCCCTAAGAAGCACAAATTTCCATTCTAGAACAATCACTTTGAATTCATGGAATATAGTTGATTCTCTCTAAGTGTACTCAGAATGATCTATAAAGGGAGATTATAGTCTTCCCCCAACTGGGAGTATAAAAAATGTTTTTTATAAAAACTACTATAAATAAATCCATATATGGATGGAAGATACTATTCATTAGGGACATAATCATGGTTGGTACGCTCATCAATATAAAAGGAATAAAAAATACTCATATAAACCATATATTATGTTGAATATAGTATGATGGATTTAAAAAGGCCTCACCCTTCACTGATGATAACTTGATCTAAAATAAATCTTAGAGAGCCACTAAACTCCCCTCATTTAGTAAAGAAAATCATAAATACATGGAATAAGATACTGGTTCTTGACCGTCACTAGGATTAACCTTATATAATCCATACATAATCATAATAATTAATATTCCTTATTAGAGAACAATATAAGATCACCCTAAGGGGAAATATTTGGGTGAATAAAATCTTTTACCTCAAGATCCTTAACCGAGCCTTCAACTGTAGAATATCTTCAGGATCCTTCCTATAAGGGGGAATATATTTGAGTTCCTCACCTAGAATAAGATCAATCATAAACTACACCTCTCTCTATCTCTCTTAGTTATCATTCCTAATAACTCCATAGTAAAGACAACCTATAACCAATCAAAAATAGATGGAAAGTCATCATCTAGAAAATTTGGTAAATTTTACTAAAAGCAACCCTAGTTTTCAATGGTCATGTACTGGATAACCTTCCAATAAATCCCACTCACTAGTAAGGGTATAAGACTCACCCTCAACATATCTGATTAATTCCTACCAGTGATAGTAGTTTATGTGTTCTTGATATCGATCCAACTACTATATACCTAGGATCACATTAAAAGTTTTCATCTTTTACATGAAGAAATCCTATAGATTCTGATATACACTAATCACAAGGTAAAACTCAGAACATCAATGAATACCAATATATCATACCCATAAGGGTTTATTGATATACATCACTCCATATAGACACTTTATAGATAACACCATATCACTATCATAATAAGTAGATATAAATGAATGTGATGAATCCATATCAAATAGAGATAAAGAGAGTTTAAATTCAACTAAGATCATAAATAAAATAGTCAAGATTTCATCATCATGGTCAGTCAGTGTCAACTTAACAACATGAAGCTGGACAAAACCCAAGCCTCTTCTCTAGCCTTTAGAACTCTGGGTTACCTAAATAAAACTACCATACAACCTTTTTTAACTTTGAGAACCTTGATCAATTCCATGACCTGACTAGATTGATGAACTTAAATTAAAATCATATAGTTCTATAACTGATCTTGCAACTGATCCTTTATCCTAGATACCACCATGACCAATATTTGGAGAAGAATAACTCTAGAATAAATTTTGCAGGTTCCCCATTTTCCCACATGAATGAAACTCTACTAGATATCGTTTTCATTATGATCAAGTATAAATTGAACTATCATAGAGATAACATACTAGTTGAGAACTACCACGATAGGAAAAAGAATTTTTTTTCATTGACTACCCAACCCATTACCATTCCAGTAAGTATAACTAAAAGTCTATTTTTATTTACCTAAATATCCACTCTTAGACTCAATATATGTCCTTGAATTTCCAAAAGTTCTATACCTAGATAGGTTCCTCTTTTTAATATGGGTTTAATTAATGTATTTGGAAAAAATACATAAGTAAAATGATATTTACCTAAGAATGAATCAAATGTTCAAATCCATCCTCAAATAATAGAAAACTAACAGTCTCATCATTCACCAATAAAGGATAAAAAATAATTAACTTTGTAAAATGAGAAAAATAGTCTATCACCGACATGATACCCTAAGATAGATGTATAAAATTTTATGATTTATCATCTATAATTATCTTGATAAATAAATAATTAAATAATAATGCATGAAAGTCCTTTTAGGATAGACCTATATACTAATATACCTAAAAAAATACACCCCATCAGTGCCTCACTAGTCTTAAAATCATATATAATGGAAGATTCACCAACCTATTAAGGCATGCATCTAAATAATCAAATATATCTTGTATAGAACCTATTTTTATCTCAATAGACAGAGGTCCAACCTCTCTAGTAAATAGAAGTCTATATTGCAACTAAAACTACATGTTCATTAGATATAAAAGTATCACAACTTGTATCTACACATCCCATATACTGCATAAAATAAAGAAGATTCTCATGGGGTATCTAATTAAGAGGATATATAATTGAAAAGGGGGATCTATTTCAATAATTTTCAAGTCATGTTTATCCTTTCCCTCTTGGTTCTCAACTGGTGGTCATCATATTTTCATGGCATTACAATACCAAATGCATGATTCATAAAAACATATATAACATGCATGAATATAAAAATTAGGTAATCAATGATAGGAAAATTATCTTATTAATCTATAAACACACCCTAGAATCCTAGGGGTCTCACATCACCTCAAATTCTCTTTTTAGCCCCAACTACCCACCTCTCTTTAGGGTATAATTAGATATATTAGGGATTCACATTATCAATATGAAAATTATAGAGAAAAATCATAGTTCATTTAAGTATAATTCCACCATCATGTTATATAGGAATACACTATCTAAGTTACTAATTACACTTTAAATAACAGAAATACAAATCATAATAAGGGTTTTAAATCATATAAAATCACAAATAATTTCATCTAAATCCTATGTGATGAGAATGATTCATGAAATCACACCATCTTTCCACCTATACCCAAGAATACAAAAATAATTCACAATTTAATATCAAAATTCATCATATTCAGTAAAAACCACACAACTGTAAGCGTGAAGACCAAGAACAATTATCATATCCCAAGTAACTAAAAAACCACTCATACATGGTATTTATATCCAAGAACGTGATCTATATAAAACCCTGATAACATCATATATTATATATACCATTTCCCACATAGTAAGGAAAAAAATAACCAAGGCTCTGACACAAATTTGTAGATTCCTCAATCTAGTTTACTTCCACTATGATCAAACTGATCACCACATACCTCAAGTACGCGACCTTGTATGATATAGGTTTCTAACCAGTGTAAAGGGTAAATGATTAAATTGGGGATACTATACCCTCAAATGTATAAATAGATTTAAATCATAATGTAATAAATATAGATAAATTATATCAAATAAATAAATTATAAAGATAAATCTTCATAGATACATTGGAAATATAGCAATAAAAAACCCATGATATAATTTAATAGTAACTTCAATCCATCATATAAGATATAAAAAGGATATCTAATAGAAAAATAATGTATAAATAGTCCCAAAAGTAGACAAAATGGATAAAATATATAACATAAATTTTTAGGAGAATATGAAAAATCCCTAATTCCAAAATATTACCAAGTTCTAGATCAACCATAAAATATAAGGTCATTTCCATTATATACTATTTCATCTATGATGTCTGTTAGGGTACTCGTAATGCCCAGACAAGCTGTGAGTACAACTTAGTAGGCTACCAAAAATGATGTACTTAAATATATCCAGTAACATATGTGAATGTAAATTATGATATGTTCTTAAATAAACTTACATAGGTAATAATAATAATAACAATACATCACACCCTTGGTTGATACTTAGTCACCCTATGTGATACATACCCACTTCATCTAGTGTTGAGGTGTCTCTGAACATATCACATTATCATTAAATGGGGATCCTATCCAAAACCATCATTAGTGGGAATTATATCATTTTATAATACATTAACCAACACATTGAAAGTATGTCCTAATGGAATAACCATTATTGAGGGTATACCATCCCTATTATAACATGACCACTATCACATGAGGGTTATATCTCGATATCATTTCCATACCATGCACAAAAAATACCTATAATAACATAACCATTAATACATGGGAAACACATCCCATAACACAAGAAAATTCATGGGAATAACATTCCCAAGTTAACATATAAAAGTGATCATCATGACCCAACCATATGATCAAGGGAAGGAATAATGCACCTATCCATAGTGATTCACAAGTGGGCATAAAATCCCTAGTTCCTTAGGCTTTATGTAAGATCTCGGATTTATCCATAATGTATGTTTTATTTACATTTCAGTTTAGGACCTTTATTTTAGTTAATTAAGCGCTTTCCAAAGTTCTTAAGGAGGATCGGCTGTGTTCCGGGGGATTCAGGACTTGAAAAGGGGAAAAATGAGTTTTCTGGGCTATCCGCATGGTTTGCACACAGTTAGTGATAACTGTGCAGGAAACCTAGGTAAAATGTTCAAGGGGAATATTTTCAGACATTATTCTATACAAGGTTTGCAAACGACTTGGTTAACCGTGTGGATAAACCATGCGAGGGGCTCTTTGGGATAGAAGCATATGCACAATTTACGCACGGTTCGGAAAACTATGCGGGTAAACCGTACAACCTAGAAACCTTTAAAAAATTAAAAAAATTCTACTCTAGGATTTTATATCCCACTCTGTATTTTCCACCTCCTCATATCTTGTAACCCTAAGAACGAACCAAAGGGACTAAGAGCTCCCAAGGATCTATCTCATTCGTTCCTAAGCTGTTTGGGGCGCGGTCAGTTGCAGATTGAAGATATGGGTAAGGCTAATCTCTCTTTTGCTTTTATTTTTTGGTTTAGGGTTCCTATTTCTTTCCCCTCTCCATAAAAATCTCTAAAAACTCTCTTTTTCAGTAAGATCTAGGTTGAGTCTTCAAAGGGGTGTTGTATTGGGATCTAAGTCTTGGTTTGAGAGTGCATTCACCAATGAATTCAAGGTAGGTGGTCTACAATTTATATCCCTTGGGTTTTGTGTCAATTTCTGCTTGTAGGGTCTTTATTATTTTCCTCTTTTGAAGTGTTCTTGGTTCCTTTGAAATGACGTAATTTAGTAGTATCTAAAAGGTTAATTGAACCCCTATTGATCCCCATGGGATGTAAGGAGGATGAATTGACCAAATTAGGGCCACCTGAGGGGCATGCCGATATTTATCCGGACTTAGAGTTAGCTAAGTAAGTATAGGACATTGTGAAAGAATTTAGAGCCCTTGATGATTATTTTAATATGATTAAAGGAATTGAAATTGGTGTCTAGTAATATGCCTAGGTTGGGTAATTACTCAAGAGGTTGTTTGGTTGGCATGAAAAAGGGATAAGTGTATAAAGGGGAAAATTTTAGGGATTAGGTTTATACTTGAATATGCTTAGTGAGATAGGCATGGAAAATGGGAATGGGGCTAAAGGGGTTAAGTAATATGAATAAATAAAGTGTTAATGGATTGAAGAAAAATGTAATTTTCCATTTATTGAGATTATTATGATGATTGTAAATGATATTGGCTATGTTGTTATGCTATGGTGTTTTGTAGTGAATGTTAAATAAGCATGTGCACATGGATTGGTAGAGTGGGGTATTGACTTGAGGTTCTATGCCCATGGGTTGAGTTGGACTAAGGTTCTAGCTCCTACCCTAAACACACAGGTTAGTGAAGGGGACAAAGTTTTATTCCCCTAATGGTTGCATTCCACCCGGACTAAGGCTTCGAGGTGAGGATATTGGGAATTGTTATACTATGATGCCTAGTGAGATAGGGCTTGATTGTAATTCCATATGCTTGAGAACACTGAATATGCCTAATCCATTGAACACATGAAAAAGGGGGAAATGATAAATTAAATGTCTTGGAAGTAAACAAGAGTTAATTGGTGGGTTAACTTAATGGAACATATATAAATATATCATATTGAATAGTTTACCTTAACTTTCCTTTATTTATCATTTTCATGCACTATCTTTCTTGATGGATATTTTTTAGACACCGTTGGTGGTGGAATACTGAGTTATACTCACACCCTGATTGGGCCACCATTGGGTACTTGAGCAGATTTCATGCTTGCAGGTCAAGACAAGGGAAAGGGCCCTATACTAGGGAAATGAGTTGAACATGGGACATGTTTGGGTGAGGTTATTGAATTTTATTCCAGACCATTTTGGGAATTATACTATTTTATTTCTTTTGGGGATTTCTCACTTGTCAATGTAGCACGACATGACATATTTATTATTGCTTATGATTGTACCTAGTTTTGGGATTTGATTGTTTATGAATTTTATGGGTTGTTCTCTTATGTTTCTTATATTTCAATTATTATCTGTTGTGGATTACTTTGGTACCGAGGGTATAGTCTCCCCACATGACCTATTGGACCCTCACTGCTATTTGGAAACCTCTATCATATGGGGAGGAATGCTTGAGGTCATGTAACTACCTAGCTCAGGGCACTAGTTCAGTGGCTCCGAGGTTAGGGACATTACAAGGTGGCATCAAAGAAGTTATTTTCCCTTTCTTACTATTTGGGTATGGTACAAAAGATATTAGGAATGTGTCTGGCCTTATTAATGATCTTGTTCTTGGGAGTAGCTAACCCATGTACGGGGGAAAACCCAAATCACCCAAGGAGGGGATTGTTGTTCTTGTTGTGTGTTGTTACATTTGATGATGTTTCACCATTGAGTGATGCGCTTGTTGTGTGATTTAATGGTTTTGTGATATTTCTCTCATGGTCGGAAAGGTTTGTGGTTGTGCATTCATGCATCATTCTAGGCCCTTATATAGGAAAGTGACATGCATCATGATAGACACACACTTGGGATGGGTGTTCGGGATATAAAGTTTAGGATGCATATATTCTCTTAAAAGCAATGAATTATGCCTAATAAGATGGTATGGATGAGTAAAAAGGGATGTAAAAATGTTAAGTAGTAATTAGAAAATGGTGCTTGATAAAGAAGTGAAAGTGGAATAAAAATTTAAGGGTAAATTGGAATATGTAAATGGTTCGAATGTGAGTAAAATATAAGGCTTTTAATCATGATAATTAGATACCGTGTTGACCATAGACTTTTGGAGATGGCCGGAGGTGGTGACCTAGTCACGAGTAGGCTCTTTTGGGAATTTTATGTGAACTAATTTTCTTATTAGCAGTGAAAATTCTATCTACATCCCTTCCTTATCACAAAATCTATATGGTTGTGTTCTAAAGTTCATGTTTGGAATTATAGAGAAATGACACATCAAAGACATGCGCCGGCCAGGTAACATAAATAAGTTGTCGAGAACACTCTTCTAGTAGTGGAGAAGGATATCACGATGGTCAAAGGATATAGGTAAGAACATTTCCACAAGAACTTTTATTTTTTATGCAGATAATGGAATAAGACCTAGGGAGGGTTGCACCGAGCATGTTTGAGTTGACCAGGGAGTTTAAACTACAACACCCTCCAACCTTCACTAGAGAGGGTGGTCCAGAAGCAAAAGAGTCCTTGAACCATCTAGAGACTCCTCTTGAGAAGAGAGTCAAGTTAGTGGCCTATATGATAAGGGGGAAAGCAAAACATTGGTGGGAAATTATGGTTCAGACAGAGCAGGCTGAGGGGATGATGTGGAAAGATTTTCAGGAGAATTTTCTTGAGAACTTCTATCCAAAAAACTTGAGATAGGATAAGGATTCATATTTTATGAGGTTTACTCAAGGGAGAATTTCGGTGATGGACTATGCTAGCTGTTTCACTAATTTTAGATGCTTCATTTCGACATTGGTGGGAAATAAGGAAGCTGTGGAAAAACACTTCTAGGATGGGATGAGACACAAGATAAAATATCAGGTGAATATGTTTAATCTAAAAAGGCTTTCTAAAGTGGTGTATCAGTCCCTTATCTCAGAAGGAAAACTTAAGGGAGATTCAAGTAGTGAACTTGTGGTGCCAACTGGGAGAGTAAGGGGTGCGACTTCTGATAGTAGGAAGTGACACTTTGGAACCTTTTAGAAAAGTAGAAGAATGTAGAGTAGTTAGAAGAGGGAGTCAACTTCTCAAGGTGGTGACTAGGCCTTCTGTTTTTAGTGTGGTAGGCTGGGGCACAAGCATGACCAGTGTCCCCACCCACCAGTTGAGTGCCGAGCATGCGGCAGGCCATGCCACGTGCAGAGATTTGGAAGGAACTCGTGACAGTCAGATAATGATGGAGGTCAGAGGAAAATGATGAGTGTAGAAAGGGTGTCAGTTACCCCATATCAGGAAGGAAGTTGGAGCTCCATGGGCTGTAATGGTAGGGGTGGTGGGCGTGGGACTCCAGGGCAAGATCACCCTTACCAAACGAGAAGTGAAGTGCAAGGTACTCATGCTGGGGACCAGGGTAAAGGGGTAGGTCATCTACATGTAATTCAGGCTACATCTGAGGGTGGTGAGGCAGGAACATCTACTGTTCTAGGTACGATTCATGTAGATTCCACATTTTCTAGTGCTTTATTCGATACAGGTTCTATGAATTCCTTTATTTCTGCTCAGTTTGTAGTTGTGTTGGGCTTAACTATAGAGACCGCATGTGGGGTAATATCGCTTGATAATCCACTTGGGGTGCGAGTCGTGGACATCGGGAAGTGTAAGGGTTGTGCTCTGGAGGTTGGTGGGTATTTGTTTTGTGGGATCTGTTTGTCCTAGATATGTTAGGTTTTGAATTAATCTTGGGAATAGATTGTTTGGTGTTATATCAAGCCCATATCGATTGTTACCGACGTATGGTAACATTCACATCTCTCGACGGGATTACTCATGTCCTTCTTGGTGAGTGGGATACTCGATCAGGCCGCACAGGGCCGCTACACCATTAGATGGGGGATCTCACAGCCCAAGTGGCATGCCTTATGATAGATGATGGGGAGGAAGTATATCCAGTATTCCATTTTGTTGTGGAACAGTTTTAGGATGTGTTTCCTGAGGGATTCTCATGATTACCACCCAAGAGAGATGTTGAGTTTACGATTGAATTGTTTCCTAGAGTAGAGCTAGTTTCTATTCCACCTTACCGAATGGTGCCAGTAGATCTCTAGGAACTAAAGGTTTTGTTAGAGGAATTGGAGAGTAAGGGGTTTATATGTCCTAGAACATCACCTTGGGGATCTCCTATGTTGTTTTCTAAGAAGGCTTATAAATCACTGAGGCTGTAAGTTGATTATGGGAAGTCGAACCAGATGATAGTTAAGAATCAATACCCTCTTCCTAGAATTAATGACCTATTTGATCAGTTCAGAATTGCCTCAGTGTTTTCCAAGATTGATTTGATATCGATATATGATCTATTGAGGGTGAGACCTTCTGACATACCTTGGACAACTTTTCAAAGCAGTTACAGGTTATATGAATTCCTGGTAATGCCGTTTTTTGACCAATGACCAGATGTGTTCATGGCCTTGATGAACTGGCTATTCCACCCATATATGGATCAGTTTGTAGTTGTTTTTGTTGATGATATCTTGGTGAACTACAGAACTCATGACGATTATTCCAAACACCTTGAAATCGTCTTGAGTACACTAAGAAAGCATATACATTACGCCAAGCTATCAAAGTGTTAGTTTTGGATTGATGAGGTGAACTTTTTGGTACATATCATATCTGATCCGGGTGTATAGGTGGATAAAAAAAAGGTGTAGGATATGGTGTCTTGGGAGAATCTCAATAATGTCTCTAGTATTCAGAGTTTTATGGGTTTGGATAGTTATTAATAAAGTTTTATTAGATATTTTTCTCTTTTAGTAGTGCCGCTCATAGGCCTAACCAAGAAGGGGGTTAATTTCGTTTGGTCAGAGGCTTGTGAGAATTCTTTTGAGGAGCTGAAGAAGCTGTTGACCACCACACTGATTTTGATCTTACCTAAACTAGGTAAGAAGTATACCTTGTTCTATGATGCACCTGGTGTTGGACTTGGGGAAGTGTTGATGTAGGATAATCGGTTTGTGTTCTATGAGTTGAGGCATTTGAGGCCACATGAAATAAATTATCCTACTGAGGACCTAAAGCTAGATGCTATGGTACACGCCTTAATGTGTGGGAGGCATTATTTTTTGGGAGAACCCTTTACGATGTTTACTGACCATAAAAGTCTCAAATACGTCTTCTCTCTACAGGATTTGAATATTCAATAAAGATAGTGGGCTGAGTACCTATAGTCTTTTGATTTTGAATTGGTTTACACATTGGGAAAAGGGAATAATGTCATTGATTATTTTATCTAGAAGACTTAGAATCTAGTAAATCAAGAATCCATTTCAGAGTGGGTGATGATAGCCTTGTTTGTGGAGATGCATTTGGAGGTACAGAAGGGGCACAAGCATATGACCCTTACATCTATAATAGTTGAGTCCGTGCTTTTAAGCTAAGTTAAAGAGAGTCAGTTGGTAGATCTAGAGTGTCTGGCTTGAAAGGAAAGTCTTAAAGGTGGGGAGTCTCCTTCTGGTTGGACCTTTGACACTGATGGAGTTTCTTATGTTCATGGTCATGTTGTGGTGCTAGCATATGTATGAGAAAGTTGATGCGTGAGTTCCACACATCAAAGTGGACAGTGCATCTGGGATTGACTAAGATGTATCGTGATCTTCATAGGCATTTTTGGTGGCCAATAATGAAGAGAGAAGTTGCGGGTTTTCTAGCACGATGCCTTACCTATTAGCATGTGAAGGCCAAACATCAATGCCCAAGTGTGTTGTTGCAGTCATTGCATATTCTTGAGTGGAAATGGAATGACGTCATGATAGACTTCATAGTGGGTTTTCTGAGGACACATCATAAGAATGATTCTATTTAGGTGGTGGTAGATCAGCTGACCAAAGTGGACTATTTCTTTCTGATTCAGGAAAACTATACAGTCGACTAGTTGGGAGAGTTATATGTTCAGTAAATAGTATAGTTGAATGGTGTACCGAGAACCATAGTTTCAGATCATGATCTGTGTTTCACCTCACACTTCTATAAGGGACTACAAAAGGAACTTGGTACCTAGGTGTTTCTGAATATGTCTTACCACCCACAGACTGATGGGCAATCAGAGCGTATAATTCAGGTATTAGAAGACATGTTGAGAGCATGTGTTTTGGATTTTGGTGGTTTGTGGGAAAAGCATTTGTCGCTTGTTGAGTTTTCTTATAAAAACAGTTTTTAGGCTATAGTTTAGATGGAACCTTTTGAGGCACTTTATGGGAGACCATGTAGATAACTGTTATGTTGATTAGAGGCCGGGAAGTCTGAGTTTTTAGGGAAGAATCTTGTGTAGAATATGTCAGAGAAAGTTTGTTTGATTCAAAAGCATATGGAAATAGCTCAGAGTAGGTATAAGTCATATGAAGATAAACATCGTAGACCTCTTGGGTTAATGGTGGGTGATAGTGTGTTTATTCGAGTGTCTCCATGGATGGGTCACCGTTGAATTCAGAAACAGGGCAAGTTGGCACCTAGATATGTGGGGCCATTTGAGATTGTAGAGAGGATCAGACCATTGACTTACCGATTGGCTCTTTCAAAGTGGTATAGTTGGATGCATGATGTTTTCCATGTTTCAAAACTTTTACATTATCTCCTAGACCCATATTATGTGATAAATTACGAGGATGTTGAGCTTGAGGCTGATGTGTCCTTTGAGGAGAACTTGGTTCGTATTGTGGATCATAATGAGAAAGTTTTGTGGGGTAAGGTTTTTCCCCTTGTTCATGTTCTATGGAAACATGGAAACGTTCAGGAGAAAACTTGGGAGTGGGAATTAGATATGCGGGCCCAGTGGCCCAATATATTTTCTTTGGGAACTCAATGATGCTTCGGAGAGCGGCTTGAGGATGAGCCGTTATAAGGTGGGGAGTTTGTAAGATCCCAGATTTATCTGCAAGTTATGTTTTATTTATGTTTAATTTTAGGACCTCTATTTTAGTTAATAAAGTTGTTTCCAAAGTCTTTAAGGAGGATCAGGGGTGTTTTGAGGGTTCAGAACACGAAAAGGGGGAAAAAGTTTTTTGGGCAAGCCGCACGGTCTGCGCATGGTTAGTGCAAACTGTGCAGGCAGCCCCTGTAAACCATGCAAGGGGAATATTTTCAGACAGTATACTCCACACGTTTTGTGCACTGTTTGGAAAACATTGTGGTTAAACTGTGTAATGGGGCTCTTTGGGACAAAAGCATCCTCACAGTTTTGCAAACCGTGTGGGTAAACCGTGCGGCCTAGAAACCTTTAAAAAATTACAAACATTTCACTCTGCGGTTTTATATCCCACTCAAGATTTTCCTCCTCCTACTCTCTTGGAACCCTAGTAATGAACCAAAGGGAAGAATAGCTCCCAAGGATCAATATCCTTCATTCTTAAGCTGTTTAGAGCACCGTTAGTTGCAGATAGAAGATTCGGGTAAGGCTAATCTTCCTCTTTCTTTTCTTTTTTGGTTTAGGGTTCCTATTTCTTTCCACTCTCCATTCAAAGCAATCAAACCTATCTTTTAAGTGAGATATAGGATGAGGCTTCAAAGGGGTGTTGTATTGGGATCTAAGTCTTGGGTTGAGAGTGAGTTCGCCAATGGATTCAAGGTAGGTGGTCTATAATTTATATCCCTTGGGTTTTATGTAGATTTGTACATGCAGGGTTTTTATTCTTCTTGGTGACTTTAACATGATGTGATGTAGTGGTATCTAAAATGTTAATTGAATCCCTCTTGATCCCCATGGGATGCAAGGAGGATGAATCAACCAAATTAGGGCCATTCAAGTGGCGTGCCGATATTTCCTCGAACATAGAGTTAGAAAAGTAAGTGTAAGGCGTTGTGTAAGAACGTTGAGCCCTTGATTATTATGTTAATATGCTTAAAGGAATTGTAATTGATGTCTAGTAATATACCTAGGTTGTGTAATTACCCAAGAGGTTGTTTGGTTGGCATGAAAAAGGGTAAAATGGATAAATGGAAAAATTCTAGGGATTAGCTTTATACGTGAATATTCTTAGTGATATAGGCATGGAAAACTGGAATGGGGCTAAAGGGTTTAAGTAATATGAATAATGAAAGTGTTAGTGGATTGAGGCAAAATGTAATTTCCCATTTATTGAGATTATTGTGATGATTGTAAATGATGTTGGCTATGTTGTTGTGATATGGTGTTTTGTGGTGAATGATAAATAATCATGTGCACATGGCTTGGTAGAGTGGGCTATTGACTTGAGGTTCTTGCCCACGGGTTGAGTTAGACCGAGGTTATAGCTCCTACCCTAAATGCATGGGTTAGGGAAGGGGACAACGTTCTATTCCCCTAACATTTGCATTCCACCCAGACTGAGGCTTCAAGGTGAGGATATTGGGAATTGTCATATTGTGATGCCTTGTGATATAGGGCTTGATTGTATTTAATCCACTGAACATGTGAAAAAGGGGAAATGATAAATGAAATGTATTGGTAGTAAACATGGGTTAATTGGCGGATTAACTTAAATGAACATATATAAAGATATATTATTGAATTGTTTACCTTAACTTGCCTTTATTTATCATTTTCATTCACTATCTGCCTTGCTGGATATTTTATAGACACCGTTGGTGGTGGACTACTGAGTTATACTCACACCCTTCTTGGTCCACCATTGGGTACACAAGCAGATTTCATTCTTGCATGTCAGGACAAGGGCAAGGGCCCTATAATAGGGAGATGAGTTGGACATGGGACATGTTTGCGTGAGGTTACAGAATTGGAGTCTAGACCATTATGGGGATTCTACCATTTTATTTATTTTGGGTTTTGTTCACTTGACATTGTAGTATGGCATGGCATATTTATTGTTTCTTATGACTGTACCCAGTTTTTGAGATTTGGTTATTTATGCATGTTATAGGTTATTCTCTTATGTTTCCGCTATTTCAGTTATTATCTACTATGACTTACTTTTGTGTTGAAGGTATAGTCTCACCACACAACCTATTAGACCCTTGCTTCTAGTCAGAAACCTCTAGCATACGGGGAGGCACACTTGAGGTCATATAACTACCCGACTCGGGGAACCAGTTTAGTGGCTCCCGGGTCGGGGATATTACACTTTACATGAATAGAAGGGAATAAGATATCATAATCATAGAAACTAATATGAGAGTTACATCTCCTTATTTGGAAGTTCCTCAATAGGGGCATTACATCCCACTTCCATGAGAAATAATAGATAACTGGGCAAAGAATCCCACCCCCTCATTATTAGGGTTATGTGGTATTTTCATTCAATTTCCCTAGGAATTTTATCATGAATACAAACCACATCATAATTAGAATTTCATACTTAAACATAAAAAATATTCTAATAGTGGTAATATATCCCCACAACATGGGTATAACATATTATTCCCAAATATACAATAAATAGAAAAAAACAACCCTTATCATGTACAACATATCACAAATGGACATATCAACCCTAACTTTCCATCAAAACATCAAGGTCATATCATCCAATCAATATATCCAATATTCATAATATGGATTAAAAAAATAATATTAATATATTAATAGTTTTATTTATGGTTTGTATATCAACCAACAAGATTTAAAAGATAACTAGGATACTTTCCTCACGCTCGAACTAAATCTGCAAGATAATCAAGGCATAACCAACCCAGTTTCACAAGATAGATATAAAGGAACAGTCACCCTAGTCTAGTTGAACTAGATATAAACTAAAAAGAAACTATAAATCTCCTTAATGGTCAAATCACAAGTTAACCAAACCAAAATCACACATCTCCTATCTCAAAAGGGACAAATGCACCTATTTAAGGTCAATCATATAATTAAAATACTCAAATAAATACCAATTAAGTTTTGAGTATTTAGGTTATCAAACTTTACATTATATTTATAGTTATATATAGTCATAAAAACTGTATAACCATTTAATAACCCAAAATGGACTTAAACATCATTATCTAGCTCAAATTAGGTCAAAGAAAACATGTCAGATTAATTTTGGGTTAATCTCTCATAGTCATCTAGAGAAATAATCACACATAATATAAAATCATCATAAACTATAAGTATTTGATAGGGACCACTTACCCTGATCTAATAGAATCCTTTTATTTATAAAAATGTTGATGAAATGGATCTGATTGTTAGTTTTCCAAAAATGAGTAAAAAATAATATTAGGTAATAAACTATGGAACACTCTAAATAATTTTAAAAACTAAAAATAGATAGATGATTAAAGTTAGTTTAACATCTAGAATACCATATAGACCCAAGACAATCTAATATGAGAATAAATAAAGGATACCTATATTTTAAGGAGGAATAACCCAAGGGAGAAGAGAGGATATAATGTTTCTATTATAATAAAATGGAAAAACCTATTTCATATGTTTTAATGTTTAAACCATTTAGTTTAATTAATCAAATAATTTAAAAAACTTTCCCAAAAAAAAAATTTATTGTGTGACCATACTGGTCACGACACAACGACCCTCTAGGGTTCCCCTCACAACATGACCCCTCCAATCATGGCGTGACATCCTTATCTTGGGAAGAACCATTGAAACCAAGCCTACAATACTTTATGGTTTAGTCTCCCCCTTCATAGAATAATCCCCTCCCCATGGTCAGGGTTTTATTGCATGAATCACTCCAAGGTTGGGGATTCATGGTACAAGGCTTTCCCTCATACCAAAAAAATCCCCATTTTCCTAGCCTCATGGTTTAACCCCCTTCACTATGGAAAAACACATCCACCCCAAGAGGACCCTCACAACACAACACACAGAGTGTGATATGAATAACTGCCAACAAGAGGATTTAATTTTCATGGGCCTTAAGATACTCATATGAATCTGTCACTATGCCAAAATTCCCTAGGATGTGGTGTGTTTTTATCAATTATAAATGAATTTAAACTTATATAGACCCTCATCATGGAACAATACCCATGGGTTGCAACGTGACTCTTGATCATTTGAAAAAATTAATCTTACAAAACTCAAAATTATTCTTATGAAACCCCCAGTCATGCCATAGCTCATTCCATTATAGAATAATGGTATCCTTACCAAATATCATCATGGATTAACCGTTATGTGTTATGGAATGATGATCCTCTTATAGAATAACTATAACCTAAAATTCAGGATAACTCCTAGAACTGACCCCTAGGTCCCACACAAACACCTATAATAGCTCACAAATAATGAAAAACATTAGGTTAGTTGAAAATTGAAACAAATTAATACCTTTTTTATAAGGGGTGTTATGTCATATATTATTAGGTAAGTGTTATATGTTTAGTACATAATTACATATGGATCAAGATTGTAAAGAACTGAGTAATGATAAAGTTGATAATGGGTAAAATGATGAACCAAAATCTTATCAAGGTATTCAGTTCGTAGTGAAATTTTTTAACTATAATAACATAGGTAATTATACTAATATATGTTTAAATTTAAATATTAAAGGAGGAAATCAAAAATATCATAATCATAATTGTGTGTAAAATTTATTTATTGTTACTACCATATATATTGATTCATCAAGTGAAGTGGTGGGAAATACCTTATTTGTCTTGAGAATTTTCTATTAATATAGAAATATCATCTCAAATTATGAATTATAGAGTTTTGGTAAAAAATCATAGTAGAGGTATTAAATAAACAAGGATTTATAAGAATCTTTATATTATTATTCATCGTATTGTTTTTTATAGAAATATTATTATCATTCATATATTAGAGTTTGATTTATTTTGGGTATGGATTAGATTTATGATATAATGTTATAATAGATTAAAAGATAAAGAAGTTTATACTTAATTTTTATAATGTGATTAACTTTGTATTAAATAATAAATCCATATTAATTATAGAATATCAAAAATCTGAAAAATTGATATATATATATATAGGTGAAATATATCTTAATCATATCATTGAATAGAAGGAAATGGTTAATCATAATTTTGTTCCAATTGTAGAAGAGTATTTTTTTAATATTTCATAATGATTTTATTACTTTTATTTTGACTGGGAGGTGGGATTCACTATTGACTTGGTTCATTATGCTATAATAATTTAAAAACTTCTTTATAAAATGGATAAATTAGAGCTATTGGAATGGAAAATGGAATTACAAGAGTTTCTTAATAAGTGTTTCATTTGACCTTGAACTTCACATTAGGGTGATCTTGTTTTATAAGTTAAGAATAAATATGGTTCCATGAGGCTTTAACTTGAATATAGATAACTCAATAACAATAATATTAAGAATAATTATACTTTGAATCATATTGGTGACTATTTTTATTAGATATGGGCAGATAAGTACTTTTAAAATATTGACCATATGTCTGGATATCACGAATTGAAGGTAAAAAAAGAAGATATTCCAATGATGATGCTTCAAATGAGGCATGGATACAATTATTTTATAGTTATGACATTTGGGAATGAACCTATAGTATTTATGGGTTTTATAAAAAACGTATACAAAGAATATTCGGAAAAATGTTTAGTGGTATTTATTGATGATATGTTTGTATATTATAAAATTTATGAGGATCATGATAATCATTTTATAATTATTCTTTAAAATTTATAAGAAAATAGCTTATATGTAAAATTTTAAATATGTGATTTTTCATTGTAATACATTTAATTCCTTAAGTATATTATAACTAAAGAAGGAATTATAATGGATCCCATTAAAACTAAAGTGGTGGAAGAATTTTCATGACCAACTAATATCAATGCAATATATATTTTCATGGATTTGAGGGTTATTAGCAGTAGTTTTTTAGAACATTTCTTTGTTAAATTTCTCATTAACAATGTTAAATTGAATGGAATTTGAATTCATTGAGACAAAAGAACATAAATAATGTTTTTAGAAATTAAAAATAAGACTGATTAGTGATCTAGTATTATTCTACCCTCAATAAATGATGAATTTTTTATTTATAGTGATTATTCTATAAATGGTCTTAGTTTTGTTTTGATGGAAAATGAACGATTCATAAAATTTTCATCATAATAGTGAAAATATTTGGAGAAACATTATCCAATGCATAAAATCGATCTTAGAACAATGTTTTCTCTCTACAAATTTAGATGCATTATTTATATAGATATTTATGTGATATATATAATCCATAAAAGTTTAAAGTATACATTCACTCAAAAATAATTGAATATGAGGCAAAGGAGGTGGTTAAAATTGATGAAAGATAACGATTGTATGATTCATTATCATATAGGTAAAGTATACAAGGTAGAAGATAATTTGAGTCAAAATAATAATTCAAAATTAACCATGATATGTTTAGAGCATGATATATTAGTTAATGATATAAAAAAATTGGATTATAAATTGTGAAATTAGAAACTTATTTTAATTTTACATAAGTAATGGTACAATAATATTTATAGGAAAGAATAAAGTATGACCATAAAGTAGATTATGGATTGTAAGAGAATATAAAATTGATAAATAAAGAAAATTAAAATGTTTTTAATATTTTTAAAGACCAGTAAATTTCAAGGGAATTTTTTTTAATTTTCTTTGGGATTTTACGAGTACGCAGTTTCTAACGGTACCTGATTCCGAGGCCCTGTGTGCCCGTAATCATTTTCCGAAGTTTAGCTCGGGTATGTTCAGTGAACGAATGAGCGGATTTTCCTAACTTTTGAACCGATGCTCAGAATTGAAATATGAGGGCAGCAATGAAACCGCAACAACAGTAATTGCTTAGGAGCACATTTTCTTGGAGTTGTGTTTGCTTGGGTGAGGTTATTGAAAAATGGGTTAACTGAAGAGTGAAATAAAAATTTGTTCTACAATTTTTATTTTCTATTCTAAGTAGTTATAACCTATGCATGGAAGTTGGAGTGGGACCCACTACATCCAAACTCCACTTGGTAGGATATTAGTGAAGTGGGGCCCACACGATCCCCACCCCTTCAATTCCATTAAACCTCCCTCTTGCAATTTATTGTGTAACACACCCGCTCCCCCAAATTAATGATATGTCAACTCTCGCAATTAATTGGATTGTTAAATGCTCTTCAATTAATTTAATTAATTGAATGAGATATTTTGAATTTAAAATTAATGTGGGCATGTGTGTGTGTGAATAAAATAAAAAAAGGTATTATTTTATGGGGGGGGTTGATTCGTTGTGTGGAAGAGAGGGGAGAACTTTTGCGGTCTGGAAGGACATCTCCTTCCTCGTTGAAGAATGCGAAGAACACCGGAGCACCAAGGAGAGACGACGGGCCGATCTCTCCTTTCTCAGCAACCAATGTGGGATGACATCCTCTTCTTGAACACTCACCAACGCCATCTTAGAACCACCCTCGCGACGCTGTTTTTCCATGACAATCTTTGTATGACAACTTCTTGAGGTAGGGGTTGTTTTTACGACGTGATTATTCCTTGCGTTCTTCGTTAAATATTTGGCCACCTGTTATCAAATTAACGGGAGGAGGTCGGACCGCACGAACATGACCGAACCTCATCCCCCTTTGTTTTTGTACACGTTGCGGCTCGAACGAAGGCGGCGCGGTGCAACGGCACCGCGCGGGAATGAGGAGGAACATGGTGAAGGAGTGCGGTCCCGTCGTGCCACACCATTGAGGCCGAAAGAAGCCTCGGCTGGAGTCGGGACACGGCGGAGGGGCGGGGCACCGCCGTGCCGTGCCGGAGAACCATGGAGGACAGCAACCGAGGCGGGCCGCAGCGGAGGGGCACGACACCGTCGCACCGCTCTGGTCGGACAAAGACTGCGGCCTAAGGCCGCGACGGTGCAAGGAAGGGCGTCTAGAAATCCGTCCGCCGGCGCATGGGAAGGCGGGACCCACGGGGGGTCCCGCGGAGGCACACCGACCGACCTTCATGGCTGGCCGGAATTGGGAAGGTCCGGGTGTTTGTAACACCCGACGGATGGCAAAGGGGTGGGCCCCCACGTGGGGGCCGCTATTACAAAACGAGGGGGGCAGCGCGCCCCCCTTTCCGCGTCCACTCGGTCAGCGCCGAGCCGCCCAGGCCGGTCCGACCACATTGGACCGGGCCGCTCGCATGGGGCCGGGCTACGCCCTAATGGTCCGCACTCGGGCCTGGGTCGAGTCGACCCGGTTCGGGCCGACCCAGGGGGTTCTAGGCCGGGTCGGTCCAGGCCCAAACCCCCCTAAAATCGGTCAGATTCGTTCAAACACCTGTAACATGGGCTACGGACCTCCGATCGACGCACCGTCAGTTGCGATGCGATCCTTGGATCGAGACGGTCGTTTTGGTTTATTAAAATCAAGGTTTTAGATAACTTTGGGTATGGACGGGTTGGTTTAGACACAAAACCAACCGGGCCATCGGAGCGGAAACACTTATAACTTGATCTCCGGACGTTCGATTGACATACCGTTGACTTTTTTGGTTTCCTCTTAGTGAGACGGTTCTTTTGGATTACTATGCTCGAAGTTTGGATGTAGTTGGAGTATGGTCAAGTTGGTTTTGAATTAAAAACCAATCGGGACCCTGGGACGAAAAGGCCAATAACTCTCAGACCGGGTGTCCGATTGACGTGTCGTCTGTCGCGTTGAGTTCCTTTTGTCGAGACGGAACTTTGGGATACATCAACTCCGGAATATGTGTCAGTTGATGTATTGACCCCCTTGGCTCATGGAGCGGACCCTCCCAGAATCAAGCATGCTGTGTGCAGGAACCCTAGAGCTGGCTGCGACTGTGACGACGATGATGACTGTACTGGGATCCTCTGTGGGTTCGGCAGCGACGACGACCATACTGGAATCCTCCGTGGGTTCGACGACGATGAATAATGTTCTTGTATCCTATGTGGGTCTGGTAGTACGTGACTACTATTCTTGTATCCTACAGGGGTCCGACAGTATTTGACTCTATACTTCTATCCTATGTGGGTTCGGCAGAGTGGCTGGTCTTGTATCCTTTGTGGGTCTGACAGCTTAGCTGGTCTTGTATCCAACGTGGGTCCGACATCTTAGATGAATCAGTGGCTACATCTGATCATCTCTATCGTCTTACGAAGAAGTATACCTGTGTGATCCGAGTCTTGACTTTCAATCAATATCTTTTATATGATTGTTTTGCTATCCTGTCTGGATTGGGTTGTGTTATCCTATGTGGATTGGATTGTGATATCCTGTGTGGACTAGATCGAACTTGGGCTCATATGTTGAAGCCGAACTAGAATTGGTGACTTAGGTATATGTATGGGCATATACCTAAGTAGAGTTGGTTGTTACTTTGTGATTTTATCTTTCCATTGTGGATTATCCTTTTTGGATTCTGGGAGACCTTCAGGTGTCTCGGGGTCCCTAATGAGTAGTGTATACTCACCCCTGCATGAAATATGCCTGCACTACGTTGTGTTGGATGCAGACGATGGACAACGCTGATCGTGGTTGAGGCTTGTGGAGCAAGTTGGTACCTGGAGGTGGACCACTGGGCGGGACGTACACGGAGCGGACGGCTAGACCCGAGGAGCTTAGGAGGCTATCTGTACCCACCCTTCAGGTGGGATTTCTAGTGGATGGCTCGACGTTGTTGCTTTACTTTTCAGTTGCTGTAATTTCTTTTTAGTTGTACTTTACTTTCAGTTGGGTTTGTATTCTGACCCATTTACTTTCCAGCACATATAGTTGTACCTAGTTTACTTAGTGTTTACTTCAGCTTGCTTACTCTATGATGTTTGTTTACTTTATAAAGGCAATGACTTCCCCTTTTATCGAGATATATGCCTTTGGTGCTAGTCGCCATCCCCTGGCCTATGGAAGGCGGGCTTGGGGTAGTCACGGCACGGGCCCCGAGGATGGGTCGTGACAAATTGGTATCAAAGTAGTTCGGTTCTACTGCAGAACTCAGGACTCTAATCCTTCTTCTATGTGAAGCAAGAGTGTTAAGGGTATTGAGTGTGGTTATCAGTCCAGGGAGTCCAGTGTTGGTGCGGCGGCCGACGTATCCATACACCAGGGCCCTGACTTCTGATTTCCGACTCAGTGCATGAAAACATTGATTGCATGTGTGTTTCATAAGTTTTCTTTGTGATTACTTTGTGTCAGCTCATCTGGTATACTATATTGACAGTGGCGCACTTGTTTCTTTTCAGGATGGCCCCACAACGACAGCCAGCTAGGGTTCCGAGCTTTGTGCAAGATGACAGCCCACCGACCGATGAGGCCTCGGTGCAGGGCCCTTTTACAGCGTAGGCACCAGCGATACCTCTTCCCGCCGAGCCACTGATGCCACCAGCCCCAGCCGCTGAGAGTACATGTCACCTTAGTGCACTGCATGAGTTTCAGCATCAGAGACCACCCAAGTTCTTCGGGGAGATGGACCCTCAGGCAGCCGAGGATTGGCTGGAGGCTGTAGTATGAGTTTTCAGGTTAGTAGGGACACTAGCTGACCTCATGGTGATCCTTGTAGAGAGTCTTCTGCACACGGTAGCAGGCAGATGGTGGAGCTTGATGCTCCGGGTTCACAATGAGGAATCTATTCTTTGGACGGACTTTGAGAGCCTCTTCCACTTAGAGTTCATCCCAGCCACCCTTAGTGCGGTGTGCATTCAGGAGCTACTATAGCTGCAGCAAGGAAGCATGGCGGTAGCCTAGTACTCAACGAGGTTTACTGATCTCTCGCACTACTCTATAGACATGGTACGTGACCCATTATTCCGTGCCTAGACCTTCGAGCAAGTACTGAGGCATGAGATCCGGGCATCGATGATCTCCCTCAGCATTCCGACACAGGCAGGAGTACTGGAGTGAGGCCTTCTTGTAGAGAGCTTTCTCACCGAGCCTACACCAGCAGCGAGACCTACCGCAGGGCGGCACATAGCAGAGTCTTCTGCAGCTGGTAGTTGACAGATGTCATAGGGGTCCGGGCCGACCACACCATCAGGCGGACGACCTCAGGACGCTGGCTCAGAGGTTCGGGGCACATGGCGTAGAGCCAGTCTTACAAGGAGCCGACAGTGCTATGCATGCGGCGGGAAGGGCCACATGGCTCCTGACTTCCTGACCCGCCGTGAAGAGGAGCAGAAGACAGTTGAGGGACCACCCAGGTAGAGGTAGAGGGTCGACCATGGTAGTTTGCAGGGAGCAGGAGGACAAGGCAGAGGAGCGGATCGAGCAGCAGGTTGTGGGTGGCGCTTTGAGGCTTTACCACCACCCCCACCAGGAGGTCCACCCTGACTATAGGGAGCTGGTGGGTAGAGGCAGACTCAGATTTAGGCAGCAGAGGCCTATGACCACGGTGCACCAGAGATGATTCGAGGTACTATCTGTGTCTACTCGACCCTTGCTGTAGTTCTTATAGACACAGGAGCGGGTCATTCTTTCATTGCCGCTGCCCTTGTTCGGAGCTTGAAGATTCCGAAGGAGTTGTTGGCTCGATCCTTACGACTAGAGAATCCTACGGGAGCAGACTCGATGATTACGCACTGGTGCCGACAGTGTGAGCTTACTCTGGGATGCGAGAGCTTCGGTTGGGATCTTCTTGTAGCGGCGTCGAGGCCTTATGACGTCATCTTGGGCATGGATTGGTTATCTACAGTCCATGCTCAGATCGACTGTATTAGGTGCAAGGTGTGGTGTGTTCGCACCGATGGGAGCTGGTTCACCTTCACTGGCGAGAAGGGAGCATTTGTAGTGCAGGATGGACTCACACAGAGGATATGACAGCCCATCGCTCATCAGTTGGCTAGCCTCATCCTAGGAGTAGTTGATATGCAGAGTCCAAGTTTTCCTGTAGTGGTGGATCAGTATACATACATTTTTCCTGATTACATTCTAGGAATACCTCCTCGTAGAGAGGTAGACTTCTATATTGACCCGTACCTCGGGACAACCCCGATATCCACTCCAGCATATCAGATGGATCCCGCCGAGATTCGAGAGCTACGAGTATAGCTGGAGGACTTGCAGGGAAAGGGATTAATCCGACCCAGTGTTTTACCTTGGGCTTCCCCGATTTTGTTCGCCAAGAAGGCGGATGGGAGCTTGCGACTGTGTGTCGACTATCGTCGCCTGAACTGGGTAACCGTGAGGAACAAGTATCCGCTATCGAGGATTGATGACCTCTTCGATCAGCTCAAGGGAGCACGGTGGTTCTCGAATATAGACCTTAGACCAGGCTATCATCAGGTCAAAGTTTGGGATGAGGACGTGAAGAAGATAGCCTTCAGATGTCGGTATGGCCACTATGAGTTCTTGGTTATGCCTTTAGGTGTAACCCATGCTCCAACAATGTTCATGAGCCTCATGAACAGGATCTTCCAGCCTTACCTCGATCGATTTTTCATGGTCTTCATTGACGACATTTTGATATACTTGACCACTGAGGAGGAGCACACCTACCACTTGAAAGTTGTACTGGACATACTCCAAGAGCACCAGCTTTATAGTAATCTCTCGAAGTGTTAGTTCTGGATATGTGAGGTCCACTTCTTGGGACACGTCATCTCTAAGGAGGGAGTTACGGTGGATCCTGCGAAGATTGAGGCAGTGCTAGCTTTGGAGCCACCCAGGAGCGTGACGGAGGTGCAGAGTTTCCTAGGTTTGGCTGGGTACTACCGGAGATTTGTTCCAGACTTCTCCAGAGTTGCGTCACTGGTTTCATCTTTGACGAAGAAGGGGAAACCCTTCGTGTGGTTAGATAGATGTCATCAGAGCTTCCAAGAGCTGAGAAATAGATTGACCAGTGCACCTATCTTGAGGCTACCAGAGGAGGGAGTAGGGTACGTAGTCTACTGAGATGCATCAGGGACCGGACTTGGGTGTGTATTTATGTAGGAGTGGTCAGTGATCGCCTATGGATCATGACAGTTGAGGCAGCATGAGCAGAACTACGCTACCCATGACCTGGAGTTAGCAGCAATGGTCTTCGCTCTGAAGATGTGGCGACACTATCTGATGGGCGAGCACTTTACAGTCTATTCTGACCACCATAGTCTCAAGTACATCTTCTCGTAGAAGGACATGAACCTGATACAGTGGCGATAGCTCGAGTTCCTCCAGGACTATGACTTTGAAATAGTCTATACTCCTGGAAAGGGGAACGTTGTAGCCGATGCTCTCAGTAGGAGGACGGGCATTCAACTACTTGGGGAGGCGACAAATCAACTAGCTGCTTTGCAGATATCCTTCATGGATAGAGATGGAGCAGCCTTTCTGCAGTCACCCACAATCACTCCTCCACTACTACAGTGGGTCAGAGAGGCACATCATGGGGATGTTGACTATGAGACGCGGCATGTATAGATTTTTCTCAAGACAGGCACCAGATGGATTCTCTGTAGGAGGGGAGCACAACGTCCTTTTCAGAGGACATACCATGGTACTAGCTACTTTACAGGAGGAGGTGCTGATAGAGTTCCACACTTCCCCTTTAGCGGTACATCCAGGGGTAGAGAAGATGTACAAGGATCTCAGACGACAACACTGGTGGCCGGGTATGAAGAAGGCTGTAGCTGAGTTTGTTTCTCGATGCCTCACCTGTCAGTAGGTGAAGGCGGAGCACCAGGTACCAACAGGCCTGGTACAACCCTTAGAGGTCCCTGAGTGGAAGTGGGATGACATATCTATGTATTTTGTGACTAGGCTTCCACGTACTTCCAGAGGTCACGACTCCATTTGGGTGATTGTTGACCAACTCACAAAGCCGGCCCACTTTTTTCCCATCAGAGAGCAGGGCTCAGTGGAGAGCTCGGGATGCCTCTAAGTTCAAGATATCTTACGACTTAATGGTGTTCCATCATCTATCATCTCTAATCGAGATGCTTGCTTTACTTCCCGGCTTTGGAAGGGGTTGCAGGAGGCATTCAGGACACAACTACGACTGGGCATCGCCTTTCACCCTCAGACGGATGGTCAGATGGAGAGGACCATTCAGACTCTCGAGGACATGCTCCGTGCATGTGTCCTCGACTTTGGTCGCAGCTGTGAGGATCACCTACCCTTGGTGAAGTTTGCGTACAACGACAGCTACCACTCCACCATCGGGATGACACCATACGAGGCATTGTACAGCTGACCTGGCAGGTCACCTCTGTGCTGGACAGACCCTAGGGAGTTAGCACTTGTGGGACCAGAGATGGTCCAGGCCACGATAGAGAAGGTCCAGGTCATCCAGGAGTGGATGAGGATAGCTCAAAGCCGACAAAAGTCTTATGATGATAGGAGGCGGAGACCATTGGAGTTCGAGGATAGCGACCACATTTTCTTGCGAGTCTCACCTTGATGTGGATTACGGAGATTTGGCCGGGGCGGCAAGTTATCTCCGTGCTTCCTCAGACCATTCTAGGTTCTCAGCAGGATAGGTGAGGTGGCTTATCGCCTGGCTCTACCACCTCAGTTGCACAGGGTGCACGATGTCTTCCACGTATCTCAGCTGAGGAGATACGTGCACGACCCGACACATATCATCGACCATGGGGAGATGAACATTGATGATGAGGCGACTTTTGCGGATGTCCCCATGGAGATCGAGGATCGACAGGAGCGGGTCCTATGTGGGTGGTCGATTCCTCTAGTGCGCATCAGGTGGCAGCACGGGAACCTCCAGGAGAGCACTTAGAAGTTGGAGGCTCAGATGCGTGCTCAGTACCTTCATTTGTTCCCCTAGTTTGTGATGTATCTTTACAGGGACGTAAAGCCCTGAGATGTGAGTAATGTAAAGACCCGTAAATTTCAAGGGAAATTTTTTCTTAATTTTATTTGGGATTTTATGAGTATGCAGTTTCTGACGGCACCAGATTCCGAGGTTCGGTGTGCCCGGAATCATTTTCCGAAGTTTCGCTCGGGTACGTTCAGTGAACGAACGAGCGGGTTTTCCTAAATTTTGAACAATTGCTCAGAATCAAAATCCGAGGGCACCGATGAAACCGTAATGCCGGTAATTGCTTAGGAAGACCTTTTCTGGAGTTGCGTTTGCACGAGTGAGGTTATTAAAAAATGGGTTAACTGAAGAGTGAAATAAAAATTTGTGCTACAATTTTTATTTTCTATTCTAAGTAGTTATAACCTATGCATGAAAGTTGGAATGGGACCCACTACATCCTACCTCTACTTGGTAGGATATTAGTGAAGTGGGGCCCACATGAGCCCCACCCCTTCAATTCCATTAAACCTACCTCTTGTAATTTATTGTGTAACACACCCGCTCCCCCAAATTAATGACATGTCAACTCTCACAGTTAATTGGATTGTTAAATGCTCTTCAATTAATTTAATTAATTGAATGAGATATTTTTAATTTCAAATTAATGTTGGCATGTGTGTGTATGAATAAAATAAGATAAGGTCTTATTTTATGGGGGGGGGGTTGATTCGTTGTGTGGAAGAGAGGGGAGAACTCTTGCGGTATTGAAGGAAATCTCTTTCCTCGTTGAAGAATGCGAAGAATGCCGGAGCACCAAGGAGTGATGACGTGCCGATCTCTCCCTTCTCTGAAACCGGTGTGGGATGACATCCTCTTCTTGAACGCTCACCAACGCCGTCTTCGAACCACCCTCACGACGCTGTTTTTCCGTGACGATCTTTGTACGAAAACTTCTTGAGGTAGGGGTGGTTTTTACGACGTGATTATTCCATGCGTTCTTCGTTAAATATTTGGCCACCTGTTATCAAATTAACAAGAGGAGGTCATACCGCACGAATACGGATGACCCTCCTCCCCCTTTGTTGTTGTACTCGTTGCGGCTCGAACGAAGGCGGTGTAGTGCAACAGTACCGCGCGGGAACGGGGAGGAATGCGGAGAAGGAGCGCGACGCCGTCGCGCAACGCCGTTGAGGCTGAAAGAAGTCACGGCTGGAGTCGGGCCGCGGTAGAGGGACACGACACCGTCGCGCCACACCGGAGAACCATGGAGGGCCACTGCCAGGGCGGGCCGCAACGAAGGGGCGCGGTGCCGTCGCGTGGCGTCGGTCGGACAAAGACCGCGACCTAAGGCCGCGACGGTGCAGGGAAGGGCGGCCGAAAATCTGGCCGCCGACGCATGGGAAGGAGGGACCCGCGGGGGGTCCCACTGAGGCACATCGGCCGGCCATCACGGTAGGCTGGAATCGCGAAGGGCCGGGGGTTTGTAACCCCCAGTGGCTGGAAAAGGGGCGGGCCCCCACGTGGGGGATGCAGTTACAAAACGAGGGGGGCATCACACCCCCCTTTCCACATCCGCTGGGCTAGCGTCGAGACGCCCCGCTCGGCCAGCGCCGAGCTGCCCAGGCCGGGCGGGGCCACCAGTGCTGGGCCGGGTCGTGCCGGTAGGGCCGGGCCATGCCAGCCGGGCCGGGAAGCGCCCTGATGGTCTGGGATGCACCCTAATGGGCCGGACCCGGACCCAGGTAAGGTCGACCCTGTTCGGGCCGACCCAAGGGGTTCTGGGCTGGGTCGGTCCGGGTCCAACCCCCTAAAATAGGTCAGATTTGTTCAAACACCTGTAACTTGGGCTACATACCTCCGATCGACACACCGTCAGTTGCGATGCAATCCTTGGATCGAGGCGGTCGTTTTAGTTTATTACACTCAAGGTTTCGGAGAACTTTGGGTACGGCCGGGTTGGTTCGGACACGAAACCAACCGGGCCTTTGGAGCAGAAACAATTATAACTTGAGCTCCAGACGTCCGATTGATGTACCATTGACTTTGTTGATTTCCTCTTAGTGAGACAGTTCTTTTGGACTACTCCGCTCGGGGTTTGGACATAGTTGGAGTACAGTCAGGTTGGTTTTGACTTAAAAACTAACTGGGCCCCTGGGACGAAAAGGCCAATAACTCTCAGACCGGGCATCCGATTGACGCACCATCTGTCGCGTTGAGTTCCTTTTGTTGAGACGGAACTTTGGGATACATAAAATCTGGACTATGTGTTAGTTGATGTATCGACCCCCTTGAATCGTGGACCGGACCCTCCCGGAATCGAGCATGCTGTGTATGGGAACCCTAGAGCCGGCTGTGACAACGACGACGATGACGACTGTACTGGGATCCTCCGTGGGTTCGGCAGCGACGACGACCATACTGGAATCCTCCGTGGGTTCAACGGTGATGACTACTGTTCTTGTATCCTATGTGGGTCCGGAAGTACGTGACTACTGTTCATGTATCCTACGTGGGTCTGACAATATTTGACTCTGTACTTGTATCCTACGTGGGTCCGGCAGAGTGGCTGCTCTTGTATCCTTTGTGGGTCTGACAGCTTAGCTGGTCCTGTATCCTTCGTGGGTCCAATAGCTTAGATGAATCAGTGGCTACATCTGATCATCTCTATCATCTTACGAAGAAGTATACCTATGTGAGATGAGTCTTTACTTTCAATCAATATATTCGATATGCTTGTTTTGCTATCCTGTGTGGATTGGGTTGTGTTATCCTATGTGGATTGGATTGTGCTATCCTGTGTGTACTAGATCGAACTTGGGCTTGGATGTTGAAGCCGAACTGGAATTTGTGACTTAGGTATATGTATGGGAATATAACTAAGTAGAGTTGGTTGTTACTTCATGATTGTATCTTTCCTTTGTGGATTATCCTTTGTGGATTCTGGGAGACCTTCGGGGGTCTTGGGGTCCCTACTGAGTAGCGTATACTCACCCCTGCATGGGCTATGCCCGCACTACGTTGTGTTGGATGCAGACGATGGACAACGCTCATTGTGGTTGAGGCTTGTGGAGCAAGTTGGTCCCTAGAGGTGGACCACTGGGCGGGACGTACATGGAGTAGACGGCTGGACCTGAAGAGCTGAGGAGGCTATCTGTACCCACCCTTCAGGTGGGATTTCTAGTGGATGGCTCGGTGTTGCTGCTTTACTTTTCAATTGCTGTACTTTCTTTTCAGTTGTACTTTACTTTTAGTTGTGTTTGTATTCTGACCCATTTACTTTCTAGCACTTACAGTTGTACCCAGTTTACTTAGTGTTTACTTCAGCTTTCTTACTCTGTGGTGTTTTCTTACTTTA
This sequence comes from Viscum album, assembly GCA_963277665.1. Classification (NCBI taxonomy): domain Eukaryota; kingdom Viridiplantae; phylum Streptophyta; class Magnoliopsida; order Santalales; family Viscaceae; genus Viscum; species Viscum album. The sequence goes on along the minus strand of OY728165.1, from coordinate 161,347,465 downwards.
TAAAGGCAATGCATTCCCCTTTTATCAGGATTTATGCCTTTGGTGCTAGTCACCAGCCCCTGGCCTATGGAAGGCGAGCTTGTGGTAGTCACGACACGGGCCCCGAGGACGGGTCGTGACAATATTAATGTAAAATATATCATTATATTTGGAAATAGGTTATGTGTATTGAATGGATTTACTCTAAAAATGGAATTATTGAATGATAATCATAGTTCTTTATATTCCATTCATATAGGAATCACAAATATGCATAGCGATCTTCAAGAATATACTTAGTGGTAAGGAACGAAATAAGATATTGTGAATTTTACAATGAAAAGTTTAATATTTCAATATGTTAAAGTTGAATGAAAATATTTTGAGGGGAATGCTTTAACCATAACCAATTCAAAAATGGAAGTGGGAACATATATCGACAGATTTCATCATGGTATTTCCAAACACATCTCAAGGTAATAATTTAAAATAATATATTATCGATAATTTTACTAACATTTTTAATTTTAGTTATATTAAAGATAATATTTTTTAGATCATATTTTATGACTCTATATTAAAGTTATAATAAAGTTATATTGAGTTCCTCTCTCTATTTCATCTGATCATGATCCAAGGTTTAAATTCAATTTTATAAGGCACATAAAAATCATTAGGTACTAAATTATGTTTTAGTGAAAATTTTTATCCTTAGGATAATGGAAAATTAAATGATACAATTCCAACTTTGGGTAATATTTATTGACTAACAACTGTGTAGTGGTAGTTACATATTGTCCCTTCAAGTGAAAATGGTGTTATAATACATTAAATGGAAGTTACCCTCGGTCTTATCCACATGGATGATATGTGAAATTAAAAAATCAAATCTACTTGCGTGAGAATGTGAATGAGAAGTGTGAGGTGTGTATTAAAGTATGTGACCAAGTAACACTTAGGTAACAAAATTTTAAGAAAATAAAATAATAATTAGAGAAATGGTTTTAGGGTTGGAGAATCATATGATATTCTGTGGGGGTGTTATGATTGGTTTCATTTCGTCATATTTATTATGATTTAATTTCTTATTTCTTTACAATCACACTCACTTTAACATTCCTAGTGTTATCTGAATTCATTAATTTTATTATTAGTGAAATCATAGGTCACTGTAAGGTTTCCTATGCTAACTATGATGTAAAAATTAAGTTCTTTGTGGTCTAGGATTAATGTGTGCTATATTCTCTTAGGAAAATCTTATGCTTTAGATAACTAAGTAACTACTTCAAGTGAAAGGGATTGGATTTAAACTATGAATTATTCACTAAATTACCTAATGTCATCTACTAGTTGATTTGGATATAAAAACATTAAGTAGGGAAGAAGAATATTTTTATAAACTAATTTCATTTAATCTTTTATAAATAATCCACAACTACACTTCTCCCTAACCCAACTAGGTGTTTTTCCATGCATGTTAATGATATAAAATCAAAATAGAATAAGTAAGAAGAAAATTATCAAATGAAGATCATGATTCATCTTCCTATAATGGTCTAGTATCACCCTATTTGAATGATGAACTCTCCAAACATTTTACCTCTAAAAAGATAAATTCCTTATAACTCTATGCATGGATCTTAACTTTGTATTTCCTTCTAATTTCTATGATAATTCCACATGGATAGTGAATGTTGAGATATTTCTACATGGAACAACAACTTGTATTATCTTTCATTAAGCTCCAATAACTTTCCCATGTAAATCTTCTTCTCTCTATCAATAATTGATTTCTATCTTTCTATACTGTTATTACATTCCTTTATTTGGTTAGAAAATTTTGTATGAGGATTAATTTAGTCCCCAAAAGCTGGGCATTGGATCCACATGTCATCTTCAGTGATCAATGGACCCTAATGGTCGATATCCTTCCCTTAATTTTGATTTAATAATTTAATGTAGTTTTCCAATTATTTTGGGACGCTTGAGTAGTTTTATAACTCTTTTAATACTTTATAGGTGGATTTGTATTATTTTCTAAAATTGTATCCCTAAGGATCCATTGGATGTAATATATACCGAATTATTTCCCAACATTAATTTTTTTGGAAACATAGTCTTAAGTTAGTGGGATTTGAGATATGGTGGAGTGTTAAAATATCTTACAGAACTTTCTAACATTGTGTTTGAGTAAAAATTCATTCTCAAGATATAACAAAAGATACATTGTCTTGGATGTCAACACAACACTACATTGAGTCTCAGATGTATCATTCATTGGATTCTATGAGAAAATATTGGTGGGAATAACATCTCAAGTTCTACCCCCACACTATGTTGTGGCTGGTATAATCCTAGTAAATTGACATAATGTCTGTTGATGAGTAGACACTACCTTAAGGTGATGAATGTGGGAGTTTTTGAAGCATTAATGTACTCTCGATCTTTGATACATGACTTAATTATCTTTAAGAGATGTGTGGAGTTTTCCATGACATTGCATTAGTTCTTTGAAACCTTCTCAAATATATAGATAAGACTATGTTAGTTAGGGGATGTAACACCAAAGATACCAATGCAACATACATTGACCTCTAATATAATCTTAATCCCAAAATTTTAAATTTAAATAGATTTCTTAAAATTATGTCCATTATTTCATAGCCTTATCCCTTAAATTAAAATACATCCAAAAGCCAGTGAATATTATCTAAAAACATACAAATTCAAATTATTTATCAAATGATTTTAAATAAATTCATGGATGTTTCCACTTTAAAATCATATTCCCAAAACTACAAAAATTGTAAAAACTTTCATATACTATTAGAAATAATAAGAAAATACACAAAATATGATTAAAAACTATTTAATATCCATAATATATTTGTGAAATTCATACTACCTTACACTTGAGTGATTAATTTTCCATAATTAATTTCTCCCAACATGTTTCACAATGATCCATAATCACCTCAAGTTTAGTTCCTAGGTCATTGAAGGTTAAATCAATAGAATTTAGTTTAATAATTATTCCAAAATGCAATACCTTTACAAATCCATTTCCATTATGTTCATGAAACACTATTTTGATTCTCACTTCTGTGACCCAATTTAAATAATAATATTATAATTAATTTTTCCATTATTTATTTGGATTAAATATTATTCTCACTATCCATCCCTTTTGACAATTAGACACACACACACACTATTTTTTCTAATTTTATGTTATCGAATGTGATATGGAATTATTGATTGAGTGCGAATATTATATAATTACGCCATAAATTAAGCAAACCATCCCCTGAGGTTAAATATGATAACTATATGCAAGTAGAATAAGGGTATCCAACTCTCAGAATTATATTTCACACCTTATTCATGGATTTTCTTTTTCACACACACACACACATGCACACACACACACACACACACTATGCCTAATTATATTAGAAACTTAAAAATTAATCCCAATTTCCCATTTTAATATAATTAAAATGACTTATATGATTATCTTTTAAGTTTTCTCTTTAAGGTGTTGATCCCTCAAAGAAGATAATTCACTCAAATTTAAGTTAAAATCCTGGTTTGTACAAGTGATATTATGATTCCCCTAAAAATTTTATTTTTAAGCTTCACTAAACAAGTTCATAAACTAAAGACTCAATTTTTTTCAAAGTTAAATGTATCATAGAGAATTGATAGATATAATTATCAATTGTTATTTTAATATAATGTACACACCACATTCCCCCACACTTTATTTTCTCTCAAAACTCAACATGTACATATGTAGGTAATTAAAAATTTAATATAATAATAAGATCAAATTAAAGTTATAGGGTAAGTATCATACTACCATTACTTTATTTCTCTCATTATGTGGTGAATTTCTTTCACGGATCTTTAATTTTAATTTTTCTACCCATGCTATAAAATATTAGCAACACTCTTAGTGGGTGAAATTTTTCTTATTAAAAAAAGAAAAGTTAAAAATGGGATATCTCCCAAGAATTTTTTCTTTATAGTAATAAAATTGAATATTTATCCCATTAAATATATAGTTTGAAAAGTGGTGGTTTTATCCACCTTTCATACTTTAAATTATAGTTTCAACATCTTTCTATTCATAGTGAATGGCTCTCCATTTTCACTAAAAATATTCATAACTCCACTTGGGTTCACGTTAAGTATTTTGAAAAATAAAAGCCACCTAGAAATAAGATTTCCTTGAAATAGATTCATCCTTGAATTGAACAGAATGACTAATTTTCATTCCTTGATTTTTATTTATTTTTAATTGGATTGATGTGAAACTACTTATCCCTATATTTCATAAATTTTTTATATTCTCATACAATTACATTATAATATCTTATAGTTAATTAAAATTAAACATATTATTTTCAAAAAAACTCATGTAATCCATGATTACTATCTTTAAAGTACAAAAGTCCTTATGTTAAATATCCATTGGAAAATGTCAAGTCTTCCCAAAAACAACTGTTTGAGGAGAAATATGAATGGGCGTTTTTAAGTGGTTATATATACCTAAATAGAATCCTCTGGTTTTTAAGTCTAAAATTTCTTTATACTGCTCAATATATTTTTCAAAATCACCTTAATTTTTTTTAATTTAAATTTTAGGTTTTCCTATAATTTATGGATGATAGGATGTTCCAATATTGTGTTTATATCCATACTTTTGTTGGACCCATAACGATCCCAACAACCGACCAGATACCCCACAACCCACTAACTTAGGACTGCGCTCACCTCGGCCACTTAACTGGGTTGAGTATTAGGATATCTCCCCTATCCAGCTATGTATTTATTTCACCTCCCCAAAGATTCAAACCCAGGGTTGATTGACATAATACCCACTAGGGAGAATCTCTGGTACCACTACGCTATATGGAATAGTTGTACTCATGACGCTCCCTAGTAGATGTTAATCATAAGGCCCTAGGTTCTAATCATGGAGGAGGATTATTAAATCCCAATAGTTCTTGGGGACAATACCTTCCACTTTGGATGACCCTAGTTGAGTCCAGTACCAATTTTGGACTGGGGCATATCTAGACTACAACTTAGTTATGGCATAGGTCAGTTAAAAAGGTGCATTTTTTTGTTGGACCCATGATACTCCTAACAATGCAACAGATACCCCACATCCCAGTAAATTGGAACTGAACTCAATTAGGACAATCAACTGGGATGAGTATCAAGATATCTCCCCTAGCCAACTAGGTATTTATTTCACCTCCCCAAAGATTATAAACTGAGGATGACTGGCATAATAGCCACTAGGTAGAATCTTTGGTACCACTACACCATATGGAATAGTGGTACCAGAGATGCTTTCTGGTGGATATTATTCCAGTCATCCCTAGGTTTAAATATCTGGGGAGGGAAAATAAATCCCCAGCTGTTTAGGGGAGATATCATAATACTCGGCCCAGTTGAGTGGCCTGGTTGAGCATAGTCACAAGTTAGCGAGCTGCAGGGTATCTCGTCCATTTTTAGGAGCATCATGGGTCCAATAAATTTCCATCAACACTATGAATTGATGATTCTAAAAGTGTACAAAATTATCACTTATAATAGACCTTAGAACTATATATATGTAGAATATGTTTTTATCACAAATTTCATCATAGAAGATATCATATTTTTTACCAGGTAAATGAATTCAACCCATTTTTTTATATAATCAACTTACATGAATATAAATTCTTTCCCATGAGATTTTGGGAATGAACCCATGAAGTTCAGATGCGAGAAATAAAAAATTTTCCCTTAAAAAATTCTAATATAGTGAATCTCTCTACATATTCCAATATTTCCTGACCTTTCAAAACTATCATAGTTATTGACAAAATATATTTCTTATTTAAAAATGGATGGCCAATAAAAATCACTATGAAAATCCTTAGAAGTTATTTTTAGACATCCATAATGTCTACTACAAGGAAGTCTGTGGTAGTGGTTTAGAATTTATAATAACTCCTCTTCAATCATAATCCTTATAAGAATCCCATCATCCCCTTATTTTTATATAAATGGATGTTTCAATATGTAGTATTTCACATCTTCGTTGAAAAAATTCTTCTCATTATATTTAATTTATTCTAGAATATTTATGGTATCTAAATTATTTTTAATTTAAAAATACCATGAAAACCCTTTGGTTTTGAAAAAAATATTTATTCATTAAGAAATTAACCCTTTATAGGATTATTGAAATCTTCATTAAAGTCATCAATACTAGATTGGTTATCAAATACTTTATTTTAAAATCCCTTTTACCTTTAATATCAAGATCAAACTTTTATATATGTGATAAAAATTTGATCAAACTTGAATTAACTTATTTATTCAATAACTAAAACCTTAAAGTTGAGTGGTCTATATACTAAGTTTCCTTACTTCCAATGAAATATGGCTTTAATTTTTCTATTGAATAGACAAATTCCAACATCTCTTTATCTATTGTGGAATCATTTAAACATGATCTATTCAAAAAATTACTTGTATAGTATATAAGATATTCGTTCCTTTATATTTTCTTTCTAAGAACAGATCTGATAATAAGTTTACTATAATCAAACATAATATCAAAAGGCAGAGTCCAATTATGTGTTATCATGATAGGAACTAAAAATACTTCTTTAATATATTCAAATATTTTAGGTAGCCTTTATCAAAATTAAAATTATCATATTTTTAAATAGTGAGAATAATGGTCTAACTATTTTTAATAAGGCATTTATAAAACTTCTATAAAACATAACATGTCTAAAGAACATCTCATTGCATTAACCAATGTTAGATGAGGTAGTAATGAAATTAATTCAATATTTTTTTATCCATTTTAATTTCATCCTTGGATATTTTATGGCCTAACACAATAACTTCCTTATCCATGAATTGTAATATCCCTCAACTGAGTACTGAGTTGGCCTCTTCATATATAGATAGAACCTTTAACAAATTTTATAATCAATCTTCAAATTTCATGCCTATGATATAATAGTAATTCTTGAAAACTTCAATAATCCTTTCTACCATGTTTGAGAAAATGGAAATCATACATTTATGAGATGTGGTAGGCATTCAAAATAATATAAATGGAATTATACTACATGAAAATATTCTATATGGACATGTAAAGTTTTTCCTCCCTTGATTAATACAATCAATTGGAACTTGGTTGTATCTTGAATAACTATACAAAAAGAAAAAATGAAGGTTTTCGTAAAAAATTCGAAATATTTGATCAATTAATGAAAAAGAAAAATTATGTTTCATTATGAATTGTTCAGATTTCTATATTCTATATACATCCTCTAACTAGTTACAGTTATTATTTAGATCTTATCATTATTTTCATTTGTGATCATTATCAAGCCACTTTTAATTGGTAAAACATGTATAGTTTTCACTAATAACTTATAAAAATGAGATAGATGATCCCATAATTGATTAATTTTTTTATTTTATCCTCAATAACTCTCTACATATTTCATTTGATCCTTATTTAACACTCAATAGTTGATTGAACTCGTCCACTATGATAATTTTGTGCATAAAAATGGTTATAATAATCCTATTGATGTATAATATTGTCTAAGAAATAGATATTATATTCCTTATTAACACATAAAGTTTTTTTCCTATTGTTGGGAATATAAATTATCTGATAAATTTTTTTCTCTATTTATCTAAAAAATATATATTAGATTTACTAAAAATGACTTAAATTTCAAACTAGGTGTTTTTTCTAGATGGTTTAGCATGATGATTTTCTTTAATTGTATCCTCTTCAAACTTCCTAATTTCTTTAATAATACATTTCTCTTCACTATTTTTGTTATGTTCTTCAAAAATTCATTATTGAGTTTTCCTTGTTTCAAATGTACTCCTCCAATTTATCCTGTTCATCTTAGTTTGAGTTTGTAATTCAATTTTCACTTCTAGATCAATGACATCTACTGAAAAGTAGTCATCCAATCAATATATACTATTCATATCTTAAAATACATCCACAATATATTTTCTATCTAATAATTTAAAAGTGAGTTTGATTTTAGGTCCATCAATCAAAGAACCTCTAGTTAACTATAATAGTATTCTCAGTACATTTGATACTTCTTTATCACTATCTATTTAGAATACCAAAAAATTGGGTAGTATGATAAGGTTTCCTAGAATAATAAACAAGTATTCGATAATAACCAATGGATAGGTAAGTGAACTTCTAGCTAGATGTAATGCCATAGTTTTTGGATTTAGAACACTAATTCATAGTTTGTACACTACCAATAGAATCAAGGTAATACTTAATCCCAAATACAATAAGAAAGTGATTAACCCTTTTACTTTAAATTCAAATGTCATCTTAAATCTCTTTAAATCGTGAGATTTTGAGGTTTATACATTTGAATCATATAAATAAACACTACAATGAGTTTTACTAAGGAAAACTATTCCAACCTACTTTGGTTTGAGACAATTCTATTTAATAATTTGGTATAGGATATGATTTTGGTAAGTGCCTCTATAGATGTAATATCCACTATAATATTTTAGACCATTTAAATAAATATTTTAAAATAATTTCTGCTATTTTTATCTAGCTCAATTTATCTTTTAGGGAATATATTATGTGGATCATAAGACTTGAAAACACTATTAGAAAGACCAATAATCACTCTCCCTTAATCTCTTTCAATTTTATTCATTTTATCAGTTAATTCATCTTCTAATTATTATTTTATTCTCAATGTTATGCTTCTCTTCTTAAAATATAACTCCCATTTATAGTTCAACTTCTATTTTAGGTTTTACAAGTTATTTCTAGTCTCTTATTTTGATAGAATCACCACCTCTAATAGTAACTTATACAGATACCTCTATTAGATCTATTTCAATGGTTCTAGGAAATTTTCCTTTTTCTCTTGTCATGTTTTTCATATATATATTCATAACTTTTATTTCATGTTTATAAATGATATCCTAGTTTCCTTGTATAATCTTATAAATTCTTAATAATTTTTAATTATTTTTCATAACAGAGTCATTTATCTTCAATTAATTTCCCTTGAATTCTTAGAGTACCCATTAAATATTCTCAATACTAGATTATTCTTCCTTTGATGTTGAATCTTTATTCCTATATTCTACTCAGTTATTTTTACCTTGGTATTCAAATTACTAACTTCATTAAAATTTAGTTTATCCTCCTTTCTTAAAGTTTCCATACTCATTAAAAGATAAATTTAGGCTATTCATCTATATATAATAGTATATATTTCAGAATGTATCATTTATCATGGGGTTTCTCCCATAGTTTCACTTACAATTAGTTTTCTCCACTTGATCAGGTGGTGAACCTTGGGATGGAATTTCAAAGTTCACACAATGTACAAAACTATTTCCAAACATACCATAGTAATTTTATTATAACCTTTATAATTGGTTCAAGGATACAAGTTTTTGTATTTTCCTTTATAAATAAGTAATTTGATCATTTACATAATTTTTCATTTCAAGTTCTTTAACAATGGATTTTATTCCTATGGTTTCCTTTTTCTTTTTGTTTGGTAGTAAGCATTTTATAAAGATTCTCGAGTTCATATACTTTATTTTTACTATATTTTCCTTATATTTTTGTTTTTAATAAATTATATTATATTACATTTAATCCTTCATAAAAAATTTTAATAAAAAATAATGAGGGAATTGGTGATGAAGAAACTACTGATAGTTGTCCATGAGTCACTCTTATACTTCATAGAAGGCCACTTGATCTTTTTTTTAGAAATTCTGAGAGCCCAAGAATTAAATAATTAGTTATTTTTGTAGGGTATAATATTATTATAAATACATTATAGATATCCTAACACATGTTTAATGAATTATCATTTCATTATAATATCCATGTTCTTGTGTTTCCTTTTAAATTATAGGGAAAATATCTCATTTTTAGGACATTTTTACTCACTTTGTTAATTAGAAAGTACAAGGTTTTGGATATGAACTCTTTTATGAAGGCTAGAGTATCCTATAAAGAAAATCCATTGAATAATGGTTAGTTTTTTAATTGATAGTTCTTTATATCATAAATTATGTATTTTTTTTCTAAAGTAGAAAAAGAAATATTTTCTAAGGCTTGAGGTAGCTGTAAATCCCATAGACTTGGCGATACTATTTCATTTTGGTTGATTTTATCATGAAATTGAGGCTTTTATCTATTATATTACCTACTAGCATAATTAAATTCTTCCATATATTATATAATTATATATTTTATTTAGTGGAAATGTCTTTTTATATCTAGAATAATAGGAAACAAGTATGCACTCATATTTCTAGTGGGAAAGTAACAATAAAAATTTTAAATTATAAGAAGTTTAGACTATATAAAAATTGTTAATATGTAATTATTATATTTAAATTTTACATATCTTTTCTTTTTCTTATAAATATTATAAATATAAAAATTTTATTAACATTTTCATCTCTAATAGTTATTTCAAACATGATTGATCTATAATTTTATAGTGGTAGCTACATATCCACCCTGAAATTGAATAGAGTTCTATAACACATTAACTGAAAATTACCATAGGTCATATGCACAAGGATATTGGGTTTAATTTATTGATGAATCCTACTCATGTGTGGATGATAATGAGGAGAGTTGAGGTGTGTGTTAAAATATGTAATAAAGTAACAATAAAGAAACAACATAATAAGTAGATATTATGATCACATGATCAATGATATTATGGTTATAGAATCAAATGAGATTTATTTAGGTTTTGGGATTGGTTTTGTTTTTTTTATATTTATTATTCATGAATTATTAATTTATTCATTAGTATACTCACTCTATCTTTACATGTTCTCTCTCAATTCACTCTTCAAATTATCAGTGAAATCACAAGCCCCATAAGGTTTCTTATACTAACTACATTAAGATCATTAAGTTAATTATGGTCTATAATTAAAGTTTGTCTTAGCTTCCAAGGACACTCTCATGCATCAGATAAATAAGTCCCCAACTCAATTGAATTATATTATATTTAAACTATATTTTATTCACTCAATCCCAAAAATCCATCTTTTAGTTGACCAGGATAGAAAAAATTTAAGAACATAATAAGATAGATTGAAAAATATGTATTTAATATTTTAGTGAAAATACACAACTACACCTCTCCCTAACCCCACTAGGTGTTTATATATTCATTTTCATGTTATACAATATTAAAAAAATGATTAAGAAGTATCTTATCTAGTGGTTATCATAAGGAACATTTCTATAATGGTATGGTATCCTTTTTCTTGAATAAAAAACCACTTAATTCTTCTAGCTATGAATAATTAAAATTCCTTCCAACTATATGAATTGACATTCCCTTTTTAAATTTACATGATAATTCCATATGGGTAGTGAATTTTGATACCATTCCATATGGAACAAAAATTTTTATTCTCTTAGGTTAAGATACACTAACTTGTGTGCATAGATCTTCTTCTATATCCTAAGGATTTCTTTCCATCTATCCATATTTTTATTACATTCCACAATTTGGTTAGGAAGTTTTTATGGGGGTTCCTTTGGTCTCTGCAAGATATGTGTGTTCTCCATATGAAATATTCAGTGAAAAATGTCCCCTAATGATCTATATCCCCTCTTCAATATTATTTAATAATTAAAAGTATTTTTCTATTGATTTTTTTACCAATGGGTACTTCTAGAACTCTTTGGATACTTCACTACTTGAATTATATATTTTTTTAAATTGGAGCCCTTAGAATCTGTTGAATGTACCATATCTTTCATTATGATTTGAAATTACATTATCTTGGAAACGTAGTCTCAATTTAGTGTAATATAGGTAACATTGGATTGATGGAATATCATACATCATTTCCTAACATTTTTTAAGTGTAGATGCATTCTTAGGATGTTAAAAGGCCTTCATTATCTTGGATGTAGCCTTGGAAAATGAAATATGTCATGTTGTCTTGTAAACATAGTCTCATTTTTATAATTTTTTGGATTCCTACAAAACATAGGATTTCACCATTCCTTACATAAGTTCAAATCATGCATTGAACCCTTAATTTATTGGGCCATATGATATTTTAGAGATAGTGGTATTAATGGCTTACTAAGTAGCCTTGCCTCTAAGTTTATCTTAGGTACATAATGTATTTAATCCTTATTAACTAAGGAAATATGCACCAAATTCATCTTATATATTGAACCATAAAATAGTACATAAGGTGTATAATTTTTCTCAAGAAGAAAAATATTTTATATTCTTGATCGTAGATATAAATTATTATAAAATAAGACAACCTTTTTGGTTACATTTCTTTGAAAAAATCATATGGCTAAAGAAGAAACATGGGATTTTGAAGAATCTATGAAATAAAAATATCCTTACTTGTTTACCAATGAGTAAAAATTACATGTACATAATTTATTTATGGATGGAATGGAAAACCGAAATATTTTAAATAATATTTTTTGTTACGGGTTTTCTAGGATACATGCTTATATTTATAATAATTATCCATTAAAACTAATTATTTAAATCAATATATATATACATGTTTATTTCAAGGTATAAAAGTTCATTTACTTGAAGGTTAAATGATGTTTATTATTTTATTTATTTAAATAATTTATTTAATTATATAATATTTTATATATGTAAATTTATATTGATTTTATGTATTTATAAAGATATTCTTATTATAATAATATTATAAATAATTATGAAATGGTGTGAAACAAGAATATGTTTTTTAGTTTAAAAATAAATATATGTTATTCTGAAAATATATATTATTTTAATATATTATTTTTTTTATTTTAAAATTTTATAATTTAAAATTAGATATTAATTTTATAAAATTGATTACATATCATGATTTATCATTTTTAAAATTAAATTAAAAGTATTTTGTTATTTTTTTAAATGAACAAGTATCGTAGGGAAATATAAAAGAAATATATAATCAAATTTTTTAATGAAAACATAATAATAATTTGTAAATTATATTTTTATTTTGAATAATGTTTTTTAGAATCTAAAATAATTATTTTTAAAGTTAATATTTTAATTAACAATGGTTATAAGTTGAGTGATACATCTAAAGTTTAATTCCTTTAAAAACAACCGTTTCAGTTGATATTGAACTTTATAAACCATTATTAAATATATTTTTAGAAATATATGGATCACTTAAGAAGGGTATAGAATGTTTTACAGTACTTAATATACATAAAACACTTTTTTAATGTCAATGGATGAACTTAAATTAGTAAGAGATCAAGTAATATATTTTAACTCTTTAAAATAAGAGATCAAGTTTAAATGGATTTCTACATCCGATTATTATTAATTTTATCTTAAATGATATGAAATATATTATATATATATATAAAATGTTTCATATGATAATATATAAAATATATAAAGTATATATTATCTAATTAATAAAAAATTAATTCATATTTCATGATAATCATCCAAATTCTTATACAATGCTGGCATAATGTAGGAATAATAAAAAAATTGAAACTTAAGTGTTCCAAAGATAGAATATTGATAAGAGATAATTCTATGATTAATTTCAAGAGATAATCATGATTATTAAGAATTTATATAAATGATATAAATTGAATTATTAAACTACAAAGATATTTTTAAACTCAAATTTTAAGAATAACCATGAAAAGATTTATAAATAAGGGATTTTATCTCTCTTATGAAATGACTAATTTGATGCATGATTTTATATCATTTTCTATATTTATTTACACTCCAAAGTTTTCTATTTTCATTATCTATACTCTTCTAATTTCATTTATTAACCTAATGGCTCAATCAACGTAATAATTTTTAAATATTGTTGAATATATGATTTAATTTTCTTATTCAACCATGTTTTTCTTTATGATATTCTATTTTAGTAATGATAAAATATCTTTATAAAATCAATTGTATAAAAATTTAAGGTTTAATTATTATATTTTCATTCCTAAAATATAAAACACACAAATAATAACTCCATTATATGTAACTTTTAATTTTGTTTCATTTTCTCTTCTATTTCTCTTTATTTTATTCTATTTTTATATTTTTTATTTTTATAAGACACTTTTGGGATGACTATTACACTTATGTATATATTATTAATATGAATTTACCTTTATGTTAAATCCACATGATATCATAATTATTATCTATAATGGATATAAATTTATACATCCATATATAATAGTGAGTTGATTAAGTCTCCAAGCAAAACAGTTCCCCAGGTTCACCCGTGTAGTCTTGGATAAAAATCAAAAATACCTATGTGACCTCATCAAGCTTTCTTTATATCCAGATAGATTTATTTTATTAGGTGAGGTGTCAGGTAATTTCTCCAACAAGGGTTATCACCATCTTTTATCCTCCTCAAACTAGCAGGATCAATGGGGAGATATGACGTGGAGAAAAGAAATACATGAAAAACTCAATTTTTAAATTGGTGATTATGTAACAATTCTATTCCAATAGATGAGACTGTTAAATGGATTAGTATCAAGATAGTATCAAAATTATGCTACTGTATTAATCCTGGTAGTGAATCCATAGTTCACTTATTTTTCAAAGGAGAATGGGAGAATACAGTATGTCTTGCCTTCGGTGCATTCACTGGTTTCTCCCCTCAGACACATACTATGGGGTCCTTCTTCAATAGTTGGTTCCAAGGCACAGAGAGTAGATTCCTAGAAATAAATGCACATATGATCATTATGGTGGAAGGATGTTGGTGTATTTGGATGGACATGAACAAGGCTCTCTATGAGGGGCTCTCTAGTTTGAAGCTATCCATTGTTCATAGATCTGAAAGTCTGTTAATTGATATTGCTTGGGTCTTCATACACTGGTCCTAGGCCCCGCTCTCAAGTTTATGAAGAACATAACCATCCATTACCCCTCATCAAAGAATGTCAAGGTCTCTGGATCCCCTGGCTACCCCATCATTCGGGGTACAAAATGAACATATATGGATCATGTGTCGTAGGTGGTATATGGGGAGGAGGTATTTTTCATGATTATAGGGGTTATGTCATTGTGTCCTTCACTAATTTATATGGTATTGATTATTCCCTAAAGGTATATGTGAGGGATATGTTAAAAAGTATTAACATTTTTAGATAGCAGAACATTTATTTAGCTTCCATTGAGATGAACTCCACAACCATCCATAATTTCTTATGAAACTCCAAAAAAATCCCTTGGCCAATCTCATACCTTATTCGCAAATGAAAAACAATCATCAACAACCACATGAAGATTCTTCACAATTATCAAAAAGGTAAAAAAGTTAAAAAATTTCTCTCTTTTAAGGAAACTCATGATATATCTATCACTTGTTTCTTAGACTTGGGCTCCTTTCCTTTGGAAGGCATGGATTTAGTCCAAGGGGATTCCCTCGGGATTCATTATTTTAGACCCCCATAATTTGTTGGTTTCTTCTCCTGTACTTGGTTTTTCCTAGCCCTCAATAATAAAATATATATTTTGTGTGTTAAGTTGATTAAGTGTCCATGTAGTAATTTTAATAATTTATTTAAATTATTATTTTTTCATTTTAATTAACAAAATACCCATAGGATTGAAATCAATAACTGTGATGTAAAATTATGTGTATATACACATATATATTCATCCCATATTGATATCATCTCCACAATTGAAACAAATACATATATTTAAAAAATATAAATATGGGATTTTATTTTTTTAATTTATTATCAAATAATATATTGATAATGGAATTTGAAAAAAGAAGGAAAAATATCATGAATATGGATATTATATCTCCATAATATTCCTTTAAGAATGTAAATTTTATTTATTAAACCATGATGACACCAAATTTTATATGGATTGAATTTTGAATTATTATAACTATAAAACTTCAATTATCATGAATATAATGAACATAAAACATAAAATTTTAATCAAATATGATATTAAATGAATTAAAATAATTTTATACAATGAGATAATAATTACTATTAGATATGAGGGCTATAATTCAAACTTCAAAGACACACACACACCTAATGGTCAACTAGAACTTACCTCACTCTATGACCATGTATAGGCTTACATTCCATGTTATACCATCATTATTATACATATGGACCAAGTTTTCCCATGTGAGTGGCCTTAATTGACCTTTTATATTTTTAAAATTTTTTAAACCTATATATATGTTGTGTTTTATAACATGTAAGCCCAATCTTCCAACTGAGAAGTCTATAAGCCCTTCCTCTTAACATAAACAAGTAAAACATCAATTTTTAGATATTTTTCATTGAATCCCATAAGAAAACACATGATATACAACCAACCTATCATGAAACTAAACTCCCTCACCCAACATGTCACGACTCATCCAAATGAGGCCCATGCTATGACTCCCCAAGCCAACCTCCAATAGGTCAGTGACTAGTGACTAGCATCGAGTAGGAATGTCACTAACAGGGGAGGAATTTAATATATACCTATATGAACACCCACATCTTCAATCACACAAAATTATGAAATGTAAAAACCACTAAGAAAACAATGCATGCATACTAATATATCTGAACCAACAGAGTACGATAGAAAGTAAAAAATTTAAGTTAAACCGAGTCAGAATACAAGACCACTAAAAATAAGTGTGTAAACACAAGTACAACCTATAAAAATAAGGTACTAGGATTTATTTATTTATCCATTGGATAACACCTCGGCCTGTCTGATCTCATAAGGCACCATCTAGTCCTGGTCTGCCAAGGGCCTCATCAAAAGGTTTCTCATCCACATAAGACGTGACATGTGCAGGAAAATCCTATGTAGGGGTGAGTATAATAATACTCAGTAGGACACCCAAAACCAAAAATCAATACACAAAGTAAAGTATAGTCATATCTACATAGTATATTTCTACAACACAAATAACAAGAATATCCAGATATACTCGATCCAAGACACACATTCTAGAGGTAATCCACAACTACCACATACTAGCACTAGGAATTCAGCTCGAAGATTCCATGAAGCACTGATTTGGGAGAACATAATTCTGAGTTTGATCGCATTGATGACATCTATATGATAAGTACTATTCACCAATAACCATTATAAGAGATATACGTCGATAGATATAAAGATAAAGATGATACCATAGATGAGGATCACAACCAAGGCTAGACGGTGATACCAACAACTCCATCTAGATTAACCTACTAAGTAGAGGATCAACGTCCAGTGAAGTTGGTCACTTCAATACCAATGAATCTACCTAGGGAATGAATAATTAATAGAGGACCCTGCTCTAGGCCTCTTAGGTCATTCCAATAACTCAATCCAGGAAGTACTACTAAAGGGATCATGGTTCTATGAGTAGGAAATTATTCGTACATACCTTTTGGTAAGTGATAAGGGAAGAAACCTTAATAAAACTCATCCAAGATACAGAGGATAATAGAATCAAGCAATGTAGAAAGGGATACATGGTGTGTTGTAGGGTCACATATCGTGTCCCTTGACCTTGGGTACCTCCTGTGTATAATGACCTGTACCATTCTAAATTGTGTTGTGTAGAAGATGGGTACATGGTGGGTCGTAGGAGTCCCATGCCATGTCCTTCCATTCGAAGTCCACCCATATACCCTAGACATGTTCCAGTACATGGTGTAGACCCGTGTATCTCTTCTCGTATACCATTATATGGGGGTAGTCTCTGTACTTAGTCTTGGCCAAGTTTTGTGGTGGGGTAAACGCCATGTAGGCAACCTGTGTACTCCACCTAGTATCCGTTTATCTCCCGAGATACACATCAAGTCTCTAGTAAGGGCATACAAATCGTGTGATAGGGGTCACATGCCATGTTATATTTAACTATCCTCCAAAACCCTAGTCGCTGCCCAATGGGGGCCACACACCGTGTAATCCTAGATTAAATTCCATGTTCATTAGGATTTTCTAAAATGTCTTGTTATTCCTCTGCATGCCTCAGACAATCTCCCAAGTTCTTCTACAGTGGTTCGTTCATCTAGAAACTCCGAATCTAGGCTTGTTTCATTACTCTAACATCTAATCGAGGTGTTTCAGGCATTCAATCGGCTCAAAAATCCATTTTAATTTCGTCTAATGAAAATTGTACGAAGAACTATTTCTCTCAATACATTCTGATTCTTCTGTCATCATCACCTCCACACCTCCATTAGGTCGTCCTGAGGTCAGATCTTCAATTGCGGACTGTTTCACCAAGAAACAAAGGCAAAATGATCTTTCATTCATAAACATGACAAATAATGAAGAACACATGTAGAAAACAAAGGAGAGATAAGCACAAGGAAAAATTCAGAGGAAAGAACCTTGGCCATTGTTCATTATATCCTCAATCCATTCCTATAAGAACAATCAACAATCAAAACAATAATCTCTATAATCAAACCACATAAATCCGTCAGAGTATAACCCATCCCACAAGGAAAGATCAAACCGCAGATCAACCTATTTGTTGGTTGGTCCACATTCATCATTGAATTCAAGAATGACTAAATAAACCCAAAATAACACATCCTACCTAGGAATTGGATCGTTTTCTATTGAATATTGATTAATGCAGGAAAGATCAATCAAGAACAATCTTCGATCCATGTATTTTCTGTCATGGTCAAGATAAATTCTCCAGGGTTTCTATTTAGAGCCTCTAGGGAATTCCAAGGTTATGAGACTAACCCTAGATCCCTTCCCAATGGATTACTTAAAATAATAATAATCACTATGTCGATGAAATAGAGAAAATAAAATAAATCTTTAATTTATTTTATTCATTAAAACACATGAAACTACTTTTCATAGCCAACTTGTGCTGGCCGAAGTTAGGTCACACCTAAGGTAATGATACTACTATGAATGCAATAGTGCCCCCAAATTTATGATTAGGGCACCATTTATATATTATCCAACCTTTTTCAAGAAAACTATTTGCATGTTCTTTTTAATATTTTAATATATTTCAAAAATTTATTATGGATATACTGGGCCTCAAAATTGTACACCGTTTGAGTGCCTGGTCTCGAATTAATTATATATAATATTTAAAAATAATAAATAGAAAATTTAGGACATTACATTCTCCACATCTTGGGGATTTTCATCCCAAAAAAGTTAAAAACAAGGCTACTAAAAAAGATGAGGGTATTGATCACGAATCTGATCCTCCCTCTCCCAAGTGATATCCTAGATATTTTCGTACAACCACCAGACATGCGCCAAAGGGATCACTCACCCAAGAAGGATAATCTCCTACCGGTCCTTGATCTTCACTAGGTACTCAGAAAACGTCTCTCCATCCTCGATGTCCAGCTCACCCTAGTCGATAACATGCGATGGGTCAAACACATACCTCCTCATTGCGACCTGTGGAAGATGTTGTGTACCCGGTCTAACTGTGGGAGTAGAGATAAGCGGTACACCACCTCTCCAACTCTACACAACATCTGAAAAGAGATGATAAAACTTGAATATAAATTACTTCTCAGACCAAATTTCTGTAACCCACATCGAGGTGAAACCCATAGGAACACATGGTATTCTTCCTCGAACTACGAAGGCCTCCGATACCTGTCATCATAGGACTTATGATAGATCTGTGTAGTCTTCATCCACTCTTTGATGATCTGCACTTTCTCTGTAGTGGGTCACACCAACTCCAGACCCATGAGTGTTGATTATACTAGTTCAGTCTAGAAAAGTGGTGACCTGCAAGGTCACTTGTACGAAGCCAAGAATGGTGCCATACCAATGGTGGAATGGTAGTTGTTGTTGTACACAAACTCCACCAGTGGTAGGTGATCCTCCTAACTACGACCAAATTCCAACATGAAATCTCACATCATATCCTCCAAAACATGAATGGTCCGCTCTATCTGGCCATCCTTCTATCAGTGAAACACTGTGCTTAAGAGAAACTGGGTCCCAAATGCCTCCTGTAATGCCTTTCACAACCAGGATGTAAAAAGAGCATCATGATATGAAAATATAGTCGATGGGACTCCATGGAGTTAAACTATCTCGTTTACTTAGATGTGTCCCATTATCTCCACTAAAATATTCTCTTAGATAGCTAGGAAGTGATCCAACTCGGTGAGTCGGTCAATGATCACCCAGATGCAATCATATCCCCTATACGTATGTGGTAAACCCATCACAAAGTCCATAGACATCCCATACCACTTCTATTTTGGAACCTCAAGGGGTTGAGCTAAACCTGCTAGAACATGGTTCTCAACCTTCACTTACTGACAAGGAAGGCATCAAGAAACAAACTCTACCACTTATTTATTCATTCCTAGCCACCAAAAATGACATCAGAGATCTTTGTACATCTTCTCCACACCTGGATGTACCACCAAATATGATATATGAAACTACCTAAAAACCTCCTCCCATAATGTCACTAGTTATACTATATGTCCTATGAAAAGAATGACGTGCTCCCCACATTTTGAATATACATCAGGAGAATGCCCTGTGAACATAAGAGCATGTAGGGTCTCACAGTCAGTATCCCCAAGTTGTGACTCCCTGACTCACTATAAGAGTGGATGGGTAACAACCTTCGAATGGGGGTAAGCTACTCTATCTCCATCCAAAAAGGATAACTGTAATGTGGTAAACTACTATGATGTCTCATTCAGTAACTATGAACTTGATCTCTTGCTGAGAGCATTTTCCATCATGTTCCCCTTACCAGGAGCATAGAAAATCTCAAATTCATAGTCCTGGAGAAACTATATCCATCACCTCTATCTCAAGTTTATATCCTTTTGAGAGAAGATATACTTGAGACTCTTATGATTGGAGTAGATGATAAAAATATCTCCCATTATGTAGTGTCACCACATCTTTAATGTGAAGACTACCACTGTTAACTAAAGATTGCGGGTCATTCTGTTCTTCTCATGTGGTATCAATTTGGCATGAACCATATGCAATTACTTATTTCCTCTACATCGGGACACAACCAAGCCCATTCCCCAATGAATCCCAGAACACTATGTATTTGAAACCCTCATAAAGTAATATCAATATTGGAGTGCTCGTCAAAATCTGTATCAACTAATGAAAAGCCTACTGACACTTCTCTATCCACACGAAAGGCTATCCATTTCAAGTCCAAACTATCATAGTTTTTGATATCCTAGAGAAATCAGGTGTGAATCTCTAATAATAGACTTATATTCTAAGGAATCTTCGAACCTCCTTCATGTTATTAGGTGGCTCTCATGCTTACACTACCTCATCCTTGGCCAGGTCCACTCCCACTCCATCCAATGAGATAACATTTCCTAGACACTGGACCACCTGAATCCATAATTGGAACTTTGAGAGTTTCCCATAAATATATTACTCTTATAGTATGTCCAAAACCATCCTTAAGTCTATTGTGTGATCATCCTTAGACACTGAGTACCCAAGGATATTGTTAATGAAGAATACCACGAACCGATCCAAGTAAGGATGAAAGATCTAGTTTATGAGTCCCATGAACAGTACTAGGAATTTCATCATTCCAAAAGACATCATTAAGTACTCATAGTGACCATAAAGTCATATCCAAGCTATCTTTGGTATATCCTCATCCTGTACTCACAACTGGTGATAACCTGTTATGGGGCCAACCTTCGAGAACCATAGTTCCCCTTTCAACTGATCAAAGAGGTTATCGATCCTTGTTAGTGGATACTTTTTATTTAGGGTCACTTGGTTAAAGAACCGATATTCCACACACAACCTCAATATCCCTTATGCCTTTTTGGAAAACAACACTAGGGCCACCCAGGGTAAAACACTGGGTCTCATGAAGCCCTTCCTCTACAAGTCCTCAGACTGCACCCTCTTCTCATGGAGCTCTACGGGAGACATTCAATATGATGCTGAAGATATCAGTGCCATACTAGGGTTTAAATTAATGTATAAGTCTATCTAATGATGGGAAGGTAATCATGAAACATCTTCAGGGAAGACATCCTCATACTCCATCACCACTATAGAAAATTGGTAACTCATAACATTAGTTGCAATGAGGGCTAGGCTAGCCAACCAAGGAGTAATCGACTACACCCTCCAATGAATGAGTCCATCATGTGCTGCCTGGGTTTCATTTTCATTGAAAAAGGAAAACCTCATTCCATCTCTATGGACACACCACACCCTTCGAATAAAATAGTAAATATGGTCATGGACTGTGGATAACCGATCCATACAAACAATAAAGTCTTAAGGCCACAAAACTGCCACCAAGAGGCTCCAACCAAAACACTCACCTCCAAGGGCTTGGTCACACTATCAGCATAGATTTGTGATCACTATGTCTTCTCCTGTAGGTGTCTCTAAGAATAAAGTTTGAGTCAATAGTTAAACCAAAATCTCTAGGTCTCGAACAAGATATTTGGTGAGAAAAAATGATTATAACCTATTTCTATTAGTACTTTATCCAAAGTATAGAAGAAACAGATCATACCTTGAATCATTCCTAGAGCCCCTGTTTCATAAACCTCAACCATATTCAGTTCCCCCCCTGTCCGCCAACTCCATGAGCCTGGTGTGGACCTCCTGGGGGTGGTGGTGTTAATAAGTTGAAATATTGACCACCTCCTACCACTCTCCCAGCTCTTATTTTACATCCTCTACCCTAAATATCTACATTATCCTATCATTATATCTACCTAGGTGGTCCATACATAGCCTCCCTATTAGCAGCATGATGGGTTGGACAATATCAAGAGAGATGTCCCTTACCGTCACATGAATAACACCACCTCTCCCTATGCTAACTGGACCCACCTTGTGAGCCATGAATTACAGATCCATTTTCTAATACCTCCAATTGAAAATTCTCTTATGTGTAGGTCCTTGGGAATAACATCATCTCCCTACCACCGAGGTCTCTACTTCTGCTCGTCCACTGTTGACTATCACTAGCTGTATGTGATCATCCAATAATCTTTAAATCAATAAAGATCTATCCAGGACTATAACATAAGTAGGAATCCATATAGGGATAATTCTGGATTTAATGTATCTATGTAGACCTCATTAAAAGGTCCAAGATCTGAAGTATAGATCTATAATCATATACATTGAATACCTGGAAAGGTTGGTGAACCTCGATGAATAATCAGCCACTATCATGCGACCCCGCTAGAGCTAAAGAAGCTCTTGTGTATTCATATATCTCAGCATAACTGGTGAGAAATACTCTCTAATGAGACTCTTGAACTCTGTACATGAATGAGTCACGTCATCATGAGTCCGGATAACCAAACTCCACCATCTCCCTAGTGATCTGTATAAAAGGATTGACGTGATAACCACCATCTGATATGCTGCTGTCCGAACTAGGCTAAAAACCTGGGTCGATGCCTCAAACTAGTACTCATCATCCTAAGGGTGTGGATCACCTTATATACTAAGGGGAATCTATCTCTAAAACTCATGCATTTCGCTCAGCCTGTGTTCCCCATCAGCTGGTACCGTGGGTACCACGTACTGCTAAACAGGTGGCGGTACAACTAGTGACCCACTTGGAGGTAACATCTAGGGAACATGTCCCTATATCGAAGCCTCATCACCGAGAGGTCATCCTCATGATCAAGCTACTAAATACTAGATGGCATGTTTCATGGAGGCCTCTTGTAAGAAAAAAAGATGTACCACGGTCAATGATTATATCTAAAGAGCTGACTCAAGAAGGGCATGGAAACCATAACTCATTCTTATATGATGAATATACCATTATATTCCCTACAACCTGTGTTCTCATGTACTGAGTTGAAAAGAATATTATTAGAGTCCTAGGGTATGGATAAGTCGGCCTCCTACACCAACACTGGAGTCCTTGTCCTAGAAGCTGAACTCAAAACCCTTAACACCGTTTCCCCAAACGAATCTCACAGACTCCCGATCCTAAAGTAGAATTGACCAATTTTGATACTACTCTATCACGATCCATCACAGTAGGGCCCATGTTGTGACTCCCCTAACCCACCTCTAATAGGCCAGTGGCTGGTGACTAGCACCAAGTAGGCATATCACTAACATGAGAGGCATTGACTATGTACCTGTATTCACACACACATCTCCAAGCCCAAAAAAAATGAAGAAATGTAAAAACCACTAAGAAAACAATACATGCATACCACTATATCCCAAAAAAAGAGTATGATATAAAGTAAATAAGTTAAGGTAAACTAGTCCAGAATAAAATCCCACCAAAATGAAGTCTGTAACCAAAATTCCAACCTATAAAAAGAAGGTATTAGGACTAATTTCTATAGACGTAGGAACACACCTCGACCTGTATGATCTCAAAAGGCACCATATGGTCCTGGTAAACCTAGAACTCTATCAAAATGTCTCTCATCTGTATAAGACACAACATGTGTGAGCAAATAATCTATAGGGATGAGTATAAAAATACTCAGTAGGACACCTTGAAACCACAAATCAATACAAAAAATAAAGTACATTCTGTTCTATATAGTATATGTCTACAACACATATAAAAAGAATATATAGATATACTTGACTGAAGACAATAAGTATAGAGGTAAGTCATAACTATTGCATACCAACACTAGGAATTCAGCTCGAAGATTCGACGAAGCACTCATTTAGAAGAACACACTTTTGAGTATGATAACATTGATGACATCTATCCGAGAATTACTGTTTATCGATAACTATCATGAGAGAGATATGATGATAGATCTGAAGAGAAAAATGATACCATAGATGAGGATTACCGCCAGGTCCATGGGGTGATACCAACAGCTCCATCTGGAATAAGCTACTGTGTAGAGGATCAACACTTAGTGAATTTGTTTACGTAAATACCAAGGACTCTACCTAAGGCACGAAGAACGAATAGAGGATCCTACTCCAGGACTCTCGAGGTATTCCAAAAACTCTATCCAGGAAGTCTCACTAAAGGGATCATAGTTTTATGAGTATGAA
Source organism: Viscum album (assembly GCA_963277665.1). Lineage (NCBI taxonomy): Eukaryota > Viridiplantae > Streptophyta > Magnoliopsida > Santalales > Viscaceae > Viscum > Viscum album. Next base: position 161,322,374 of record OY728165.1, on the reverse strand, counting down.
GTGATTCGTACCTACCTTTAGGGAAGCGATCAAAGAATGAATCCTAATAAAATTTTTCCAATATACGGAGGAAAAGAGAATCAATCCTTGTATAAAGGGATACACGAGGTGTAGTAGGATCACACTCCGTGTCCCTTGACCCCAAGTACTCGCCATGTACAGTAGACCATGCCATTCTAAACTATATCATGTAGAAGATGGGTACACAATGTGTAGAAGGATTCACACACTATGTCCTTCCATATAGGGTCCACTCATGTACTCCAAACATGTTCCAGTACACGGTGTGTACCCGTGTATCTCTTCCCATGTACTAGTACATAGGTTTTTCCATGTACTTGGTCTAGGATAAGTTTTGTGGTAGGGTACACGCCGTGTAGGCAACCTATGTACTCCACCCCGTGTCCATGTATCTTCTGAGATATAGACTAGGTCTCTGGGAAGGGCCTACATGCCGTGTGATAGGGGTCACATGTTGTGTGATATTTAAATATTACCTAAAATGTTATCCGACACTTATTGAGGTCCACAAGCTGTGTAATCCCAGATTACACACTGTGTTCATTGAGATTTTCTAGAACATTTAGTTCTTCCTCTATACACCTTGTCCGATCTCCCAGGTTCTTCTCCAGTGGTCCGTTTTCCTCAAAACTCTAGATCTAGGAACGTTTCATCACCCTAAAACTAAATCAAGGTTTTTTAGGCCTTCAATAATCTTGGAAATCCATTTTCATTTATTATGAATAAAATCACATGAAGAAAGATTTCTTGCAAAATGTTTCAATTCATCCGTCACCACCATCGACACACCTCTGTTAGGTCTTCCCAAGGTTGGATCTTCAATTTCAGATTGTTTCACCAAGAAATGATGGTGTAATGATCATTCGTTCATAAATGTGATGAAGAATGAAGAACATGCATTGAAAACAGTGGAGAGAAAATAACATGGAAAAAATTTGAGGAATGAACTTTGAACGCTGTTCGTTTTAGCATCGATCCATTCCCATAAGAATGATCAACAATCAAAATAATAATCTCTATAATCAAACCTCATAAATCTAGAAGATTGTAAACCATCCATTAAGGAACAATTGAACCATGGATCAACCTCTTATTTTCTTGGTATGCATTCATCATTGAATTAAAGAAAAAGGAAAGAAATTAAAAATAACACATATTTCTTAGGAATTAGATAGTTCATTGTTGAAGATCGATTACCGTTGGCGAGATCTGTCTAGAACTCTCTTCGATCCAAGTCTCTGTCATCACTGTCGAGATAAATTTTCTAGGGTTTCTCTCCAGAGCCTCCAGGTAATTCTATGATCATGATCTTAAACCTGGATCAATACTTAAAGGATTACTTAAAATAATAATCATTTCTGTGTCGCTGCGTCGAAAAAACATAGAAAATAAAATAAATCTTTAATTTATTTTATTCATTAAAAATGCTCAAAAATACTTTTCATAGATGACCTACACCGACCAAAGTTAGGTCATGCCTAAGGTAAATCGACTACTCTGAATGTAATGGTTCTCTTATATTTATTATTTGAGTACCCATTTAAAAGTTATTACACTTTTTTCAGGAAAGCTACATCTGCTTGCTATTTAATATTTTAATATATTTTAAACATTTATTTCGGGAACACCAGGCCTTAGAATTGCATGCTATCTCAGCGTTTGGTCTTGAATTAATTCCATATAATATTTAAAAATAATACATGGAAAATCTAGGACATTACACAACATAAAGTTTACCTAAAATGTGACTTGATCCTGAAATACACTGCCAACATTGTGATTAAAATAGAAATGTATTAAAATTGGTGGATATAGAATTTCAAAACATTGATTGGAAGGATGTGAAATGTCATAAAAAATCATCCTGTAAGGATGTAAGGGATTTCTTAATCATCACTTATAATATTTTCAAATCATTTTCTTTATGTCTTTGTCAACTCTCTCTCTACTACCATTCATTAATATTTTATCTTATCATCTTATTGACATACTAATTTTATTTATCTTTATTCTATGATTCAATTTTATTTTCCTTTTAATGATGAATTGGTTAACTCAGTCTATTAACTGCATATCATTTTCTTGGGTAAAAAGTCAAATTTTCTTGGTCCCCAGGCTAGAATAATTTCATGATTTACTAGAAAGGGCTACTTTCATATTACACCCCTTTATCTAATTCCTAGTGATCTTGAGAGATTCATAACCCCATTATGGTAAAACTGGGATAGGTTCAAGAAAAATGGAGATAATTTTTTTGGAGGATTTAAATTATGGGAAATAGGCTCTTCTTTCCTTGGTTCATAATAGAAACAAATGGTCCTTATAGACCATCGCCGATCGGGCTGTCACCCTCTAGGATGCTCTGCCATCTGGGCTGGCAACGACTCCTTCCCTGGCTGGGGCTCTACCTTAGGTAAGTGACCTCTTCATGGAGGAGGGGGGTTACCAAGTGTGGAGGGTTTAAAAAGGACACACATGGGAATTCAATTTTAAAAGAGAAAATGTTCCTTATAGAGATTTTTGGATAAGAAACCCAAACTAGTTAAGTACGGAATTCTGGTTGATAAAAATCTTGTGTCAATTTTTAGGGTTTCTCATGGAAGTAATCCAACGGACATATTTATTCCAATTAATAAACCCAAATCCTATCAATGGTTCTATGAAAATGTACAAATAATACCATATATATTAAATATTATAATGAATGAGTTAATATGGATTGTCTTAATCCCTTCCCCAAGGATACAGGAACCCTGGTTTGCTAATCGATGATGTGACATGGCCATTTTAATTACAAATTGACATGGTATCCTTTATCGTATATGATGGTATTCATGAATTTAAAGATGATGAATCTAAAAAAAGTTTTGAAGGTGCAAGTGAGGGATTAGATATTTCCACAAAGAAGGCATGCTTGAAAAGACAAACAAAGGAGGTGAGTGTCAGAGTGAGTGTTATCTTGATTTGAAAAAATATTGGTGGGATATGTCTTACATTAGTGAAGGATAAAAAATTTTAAATTCTCTAATAATTATTTACAAGTTTAGTTAATTTCAGAATATGATTATAATAATTTTTAGACGATCATATATATATATATATATATCATTTATATAAATTATATTTATTTTGTTCAATTTTAATCTCATTAATATAATTTTCCACACACACACACACACACACATATATTATTTATATAAGTAAATATTATTTATATAAATAAACATTGAAATTGGAAAAATAATTACAGTATATGTAAATGAGAGAAAAATAAAAATAAAATTTTATTAAAGATCTATCTAAAATAACAGGAAATCCATAAGAAAATTAGGATGATTAATAGTTCACAAAATAAAATGATCCAATTAAATATTAAAGAGAAAAAACTTACGAATAATTTAGAATAGTAGAAATAAACATTAAAAATAAATTTATCTTATTTAATGTTCTAAATCAAGTGGAAAATTAGTGTTATATTCCATGTTCCAATACCTTCATGGTGTGACATTAAGGAGGAACAAATCTACATGTACTCATCCATAGAGATTATATCTTCAAATATTTCATGTTCCAACCGAACATCTTTATCATGAAATCAAAATGATTTTGAATAGTATATTTATAGATACAAAAACATACATATATAATAAATAAGTATAACTATATATTATTTTTTAAAAAAATATATATTTTTATCTATTTAAGAAATACATATATATAAATATTAAGTATATATAATAATAAAATAACTCTCTATCTCATGTAATGAAATCATTTTTTCTTTATTTGAGCTTTAAATATTTTATTTCCACTTTTATTTCAAGACCATTTATTTTTTATACATCTCACCTTTATTAGTGCTTATTTGACATTGATAAAGGACCACCATTTTTTTATAAATTTCACAATGTTTGTTTCTTATGCTGCTTGAAAAGACTATCTGAAATATATTTTAACCCTAATGCATAACATATTCTTCTTCTTCTTTCCCCTTTTATCTATTCCACTCAACTATACATTTTTATTCAACATAAACACACACAATATATATATATATGAATGTGTCTTTGTGCATACACACATATATAAGTATTAAAAATATATCCGTGTGTGAGAGTGAGTATTAACACTCATTCATGCATGTTCATGCATGTGCATGTGCATGTGTAAACATACATATATAATTAAAAAAAACACACATATATATATTTGTTTGAGTGTATATATATATATATAGTTTTGGAATATATATCTATTCATGTGAGAATGTGTGTGTACACACACACATGACAAATATATCTATTTGTGCATGCCCATGTGTGTGTGTGATTATCACATAGACACACAAACGTGTAATAGTATGAGCTTTCTTATGAGTATGAATTTTATTTTGCTTAAATCTTCTAATTGATTTTAGTTTTATAAGATTTATTATCACTCATTTTAATTAAAGTTGATGATTAGTGCGGCTAAGTTGATTATGATGAGAAGTTTTAAAAGGAAACATTGTGTTTTTATGAGAAAGGATAAACTATTACTTTCCTCCGAAATGAGATCTCAGATTGTAAAATGAACATCACCATTGAGACCAGAAAAAAATATTTCCTTTTAGATAATATTTTATAAATTTTTTATTGATGTTAAATATTTTAGGTGTCAGTGGCCATATTTTTCAAATAAATAATATTTATTAAAAAAATTATTAACATGAAAATCTCTATAAAAGTCATACTATAGAGTATTTATAAAGGAGTTAGGGATGGATAATTCTCTGAATATAGATACCACCACTAGAGTTAGAGGATTCATTGGAGAGTGAGGATTCATTATGGATATGGTAGAGTTCTTTTATTCAAACATGTACCTTTTGATAATTATTAATACCTAAATCTATATCTTCATTTTTTATTAAACTTTGGTTAATTAAAACAATTTAATATATGTTATTCTAAAAATTATGGCGATGATAATGGAGTATTTTTTTCTGAAAATCTGATGAATGAATTTTGACTAAACTAACATATGTTAAGCACACTAAAACCCCTCTCTCATTTTTGAAGGCTAAGTCCTTCGATTCACAATTTATGATTTAAATATGTTATTATTCATTTAAAAACGGTTCTAATAATTCAGTAATCTCATAAATTAAAATCATGGATTTCAAGATTCCATAGAGAGAAATTTTAAGGTTCAAAATTTCCTTCTTTGATTTAAAGAATTTAATTTTGTGAATTAACTAAATCATTTTACAAACACATATTTCATGATTATATGTATTTGATTCATTTTTATTTTTTTTAAATTTTATTCATGGATTTCAATAATTTTTAGATAGAAATTTTTGGGTGTGTTTTAATATAATTCAAATAACTTATTCATCAAGAAATATCACAATTTGAACTAGATATAAATGGAAATCTCATGAAGAGATAAATTCAATGGAATTGGAATCCATTATATTGGATTTATGGTTTGAGGGAAAAATAGAGATAATTTTTTATTAATTTAAAATTTTTCATTTGATTTGATATAATAAAGTGGAAAATTTTAGAAAATGTGGGAAAAATTTGGGATCCTCGTATTAAGAAGATTTTACATGTGAATTTTGTTATCCATCAAACAATTTCTATCTCTATATTTTAGTCTACATGTAGCGGTGGCTACAAAAGCTCTAGTGGTAGTGTAAAATAGGCACTAGAGTGATGAAATTCATATGATTAGTGATCATATGATAAAGAGAGCGTTCACTTATCCCTTCCATTTCATAGGGATGCGATTCATGTAGGTACGATACTATAGAATTAATTGATAGGAAAATCATAGGGGAGAGGCATTCCACGACATAAAGGAATTAAGTGGATAGACCAAGACCACTCAATAGTTTGACTGAATGGATGCGAGGTGAGTAGAGGCCAACATGGTGTGTCTTACATGTAATGTTACATGGTGGTTTGATATGGTACCCCCTCATTTGTCTTATACACTTGATGTGTACAAGGAGTTCCATTTTAGGCACTAAAAGTTGCTTTGGACTCCCCTAAACATTTCAAACCAAATTGATTCTAGTTTAATTCATTTTAGAAATATCTGATAGGTCAGTAAATCTAATGATGTCACATTAATTATTTAAATTATTATCATTAAAATAATAAAAATTTATTGTGGTTTAACTATGTGATGAGATGAATTAATTACATGTAGTAATTGATAATTAAATTGACAAAAGAAATGAGATTAATTTAGTGAAGTAAGACACAAATAATGGGATGTCAAACAGACTTTGTGGAAATTACATGAGATATTAATAATTGATAATAATATTACATAATAAGATGTTTTGGGAATTAAATGAGGAACTTGGATAATGACAAGGGTAAATTATTTTACTCAATGAAGAATGAGAATTAATACATATTAATTTAAAGGGTAAGATGAGATGATGGAATAATATTGAAAATAAAGGAAATAAATCAATACAATTATTAATTATTTTTTAATGATATTTTAACAACACTAAAGGATTTAATAAAATTAATTATGATTAAATTAATTTTATATAATGGTCTTATTAAATTGAAGGGATATTAATAATGAACTAAAGTAAAAAAAATATTATGTTTGTAATGATTGAAATGAAAGAATATTATTATAGGATTTATGATAATGAAAAATAACATAATATTGATTTCAATAATTTACTTAAATGAAAAGTAAATACTAAATAATAACTGGATGGTTATTTAATTATGTTATTAAGGTTGTAACTCAGTAAAATTAATTAGATAATTTATATTTACATATACTATAGCATGTATTTTTTTGAGACTAATAAATGTACATAAAAAGGATAAATTATATAATGCAAGTAATAATGACTAATATTATGATCCATTAAAGGAAATGAAATATTTAACTTACCAAAAATAAAGGAATATCTGATGAAGAAATACCATCTTCATGAAATTATAATATCTTAATGAAATTATTGTAATTAATGTAAGAATAATGAATAATTATGTCTCACACATTATAAATTATAGTGATACTTTGATAAAGATTCAAATAATCTATAAAAATGTTTGAAAATGCAGTTTTAGTCATTTATTGTAGTTTAGGTGATGAAAATGTACCTCATAATGATGATATTGATATCAATGATGATGTGATGAGTCTAAAAGATTAATTCTATAAATTAAATTAGTTATTATTTAATTATTTCTATTAGTTTTCAATGAGCTTGGAAGGCAGGGATCTTTTGAGGATGATTTAGTATCTCTAAACAATTACGTAGAAATAATTTCATGGATGATAAGAGGATTATTGATTAAGAGATATGTTTTCATTGTGTTCTATTCCACTTTGAGGAGTGATTTATTCTAGTGATTACAAAATATTAATGGAAAGGATATTCCATTTTGATTCAGTTTCACTCACTCATTGACTTGAGTTGGAGTGAGATGATGATATTACCTTCTTCTCCCACTGCTCTGGGTAGGGACTGGTGATAAACTATAATTTTTTTATTCCCATTCACCCATAGTATTGGGTTAGGGGATGATTAAAAATATATGAGACTGTAAAATACAATAATTCAATTGAGTGTCCTAACTATTTATCTCTTATATCTCTAAGATCAAGGTGGTTTATAATACAATAAGTATTATCTCTTCTACCCACAACATTGGGTTTAGGAGAATTACAAATACAAATAAAACTTTTTTATTAGATAACAAGATACATTTATTTCATTAAGTATCTTAGAGATAGGTGTAGATGTGTATTTACTCTAGCATATCATGGATAGGTAGAGATGTGTATTTTCCCTATTATCCAAATTTATATATCTTGGGTGATTTAATAAGAGAGAGATCCATGAAGGGATGTGATTGAATATTTTTATTTTTTGTGGTATTAGTTTTTTATTTAATGCATTCTATCCACATGTGGAGTAGATGAGACCCAAAATACAGAATTTTATAAGAATTGATAACTAGGGTTATATCCAGGGCCTTCTCTTCAATATGAGGAATAACAGACTAATCTATTAGAATCTAGTGAATTTCTAGGCGAGTCCACTTATTATAATTAAAGAAGTGTGGTTTCATTATATATATGTCAATGTGTTTATTTAGTAAGTGTGATGAAAGTGAGATAAGGGTATCTTGTTTAGAATTGATGATGAATAACACTATAGTTGGTGATGTCATCTTATGACATTGGTTTGTTTATTCTTTATTTATTTTTGATTCACATAGAAGCTAGTTTTTCATGGGATTGAATCACTATTTGGGATAACCTATATGAGTATTATTTGTCACCTATGTATTTGGATTCATGATTTGTGAGACTTGTGTTCGTGTAAATCATTAGATATAGATGGTTGATGACTTTGGAGGCTAGATATTGATGGTTGACATGGTATCTAATGATGTGGAGTTTCCATTATGATTAGCACATTTTTATCCTTAGTGTTTGGAATTATATATATTTTGGATGTCATTATATATATATATATAATTATCACATTTACATATTATCATTTTATTCATGCCTCAAATTGTTAGTTAAAGGTGAATGAAAAATAAAATTATTGGTAGTTATTGAATAAAAAATAGTATGAAAACTCATGGTGTGTGTGTGTATTACATTTAACAGTTCTTATTTGATTATTTGAAAATAAAAAATATATTATGTTGATCGAAACTCATTATTTTTTTAGTGATTATATATATTTTCATGTGTGTGTATGTACATGAAAATATATACAATTTATATGTTTTTATTTATATCTAAACTATATATATACATATATATAAATAACACACACACACACACACTCAGACACAAATCATATGTGTGCGAGTCTCATTATATATTTATATATATAATATATACAAATTATATTTATAAATTAATTATATATAGATATGAATTATGTGTATATAAATATATATGTGTTTGTGTGTACGTAAACATCTATAATTATGAAATAATATATGTATATATATGTGTATATATTTATGTGTGTGTGGATATATATAATAATTATCACATATTTGTGTGGGTATAATTATCACTTACATGTGTGTGAGAAGGGCCTCAACCCCCAGCTTGCGTTTCCTTACATCATGGTTTTGGGGGTGAGGGTAGGCCCTTCATTCCATTTTCTCAAGTTAAGTGAGTCTCAGAAGTTCCTAGAATCAAAATTTCTCTGAAGGTCCTTTGGGTCTATCACAGTCAAATAATAGTTTTTATATCTCCTAAAAAATTTCATTAGGCTTCTTCATTGCTCTCTTCATCTCTATTGGTCATGTTTTTTAAGAACTGCCTGCATGTTTATTTGTTTTATAGGTTCATGAATGAATAATGGGGATTAAAATAAAAAATAATTATTGCACTCCTAGGTCCACAACATATCCTTATTTTCTTCGCTGATGAATAAGATCTAGTGTAGTCTTGGTTTAAGTATGTAAGATCTATTTGTGGATTTTATTTTTACCTTTTACACTAGTTTTTTGACCTTAATTAAATCAAGACCCATAAACTATGGATATTTGGATTTAATATCCTAGTCTACCACTTCCCTTCCAGAACTTGAATCTCCTTCTTTCTATTGGTAACTCCATCAATATCTTTTTATCTGATGATAATTAGACCTCTACTCTAAAATAACCAATTATAGAATGAAATTGTGTTGAAATGGAACTCTCGTGACCCCCTACAAAAGTTTTATGAATCATTATTGAGAGAGAATAAAGGTATTTCCAACGTATCCTTTATGATCATGGATGGATCATTATTATATCTACTATAGGAAGGGGAACTTCCATATTGATTTTCATGAGAGGTATTTAGGTTCTCCTTTGGTTGGAAAGTCTCAGACTCTTGAAGGTGACAAGAAACCTTAAGGTACTTCTATGGATATAAACATTCCAACTCCTTAGGGCTTAAGAGAGAGTTCTCTTAGTTGTGTCGTGAGATCTATTCCTCATAATCTGTCTGATGGGACTTTGTCGTCTTATGGAGATGTTTCTCATATTGGTTTCCCCAAGGACAAAATTGATCCTTTTTATCATAGAGTTGGGGTTCTTTATGGGCCTGAATTCAACTAGGGTTCCCAAACACTCTCTGATACACTAAAGAAGGTGGAAGAGGAAGGTTAAAAGGATTATTTAAGAATCACTTTCTAGAATGGAGTGTTAACAGATTTGTATTTGGCATAGGGATCACCTCAAGTTATCTCAAGAGCTAGATATGGTGATGATGCTGTGCATAAGATGGATGTTGGTGTTAATCTTCTGAATCATTTTGAACTTTTAGGTATAGATAAAATTTGGAACAATGAAACTGAAGGATGAAAGGCTTTAGTTCCTAAGTAGAAGATAAATCTTGAGATATCCAAGACCTATGTGGCTTTAATTGTGGAGGAGGATGTTGAAGTAGATTAGGAGGACTCCTCTGAAGATAGTGAAGGTATTTTTAAAGTCTAGGATCCTTTATAATGAATGGAGTATATATAAAAAGTTTATTTATTTCACTTAGTAATAAAAAAATAAAAAAGTGTGGAATTGATTTTGGGGAATATACTTTCAAAAAAAGGAGAAAACACAGAAAAAAGATTACTCGATGCTTCCTAAAACAGTGATCACTAGATTAGTTGGAAAATTTAGTGTCATAAAGGTTTATGGATAATCACCCTGTACAAGAGATGTAGAGGTGATAGAGAACATGATTCAATGAAAACTTATTAATAAATTATTCTTAATTAGTCATTCTGATCCTAGATCTATGATACCATCATTAGAGGAAAACTAAGGATTCCACTCCCATGACAAGGGATTTGTTGAGACTAAAATTATAAAACCTTGAAAATTCAATGTGCCATATGATTTGGATAAATTGGTTAAATAGGAATTTCATAACACAAATGATGATTCAGAGGTCCAAGTTGAACAAGCCTTGATATACTTCAAATTACACTGTTCTTTCTTAGAAATGATGAAGAACATTTTCAACAACTTTGGAAAGGAAAAATATAATAAATATGTCAAATTGAAGAAAAATACTATCATTTTATCATCAAAGGATAAAGATAAAATTGGACAACTAAATCTTCCCAAGGGCCTCAAGGGTGACACTAAAGAATGGTTTGAAATTCTGGTTGACTGCAACCTTTATAAATTTGATGAATTGTTCTCTTATGAAGACTACCCAACTCTCATGGACTTAATTACTACTATAATTGAACAAAAATTGATAGTAAACCCAAAATATTAGATTATGAGATTATAATTGAGATACTAAAATATTCATTTGTGTATAATTTCTTTGCACCTACTATTCAGTGATGGTTGTATCCCATCTTGTTTATTGCTGGCTGTGCAGATTTTAGCCTGATCTCAGTGGATTTTCATGATAAAAGTGTTCTTGGGATTTGGAGGCCTTTTTGGGTTTCTATTTTGAAACATTAATATGTCTGCATTATGGTATCTAATTTCTCCAAATGTTTTGTTTTTTATTGATCCTTTTTCAATTTTTATTTCTTGTTTGGTTCCCACTCCACTAGAAAGGTGATTTTTTTTAAATTTTAAAAAGGAAATTTAGAGTGGAGTTATATACAATTTTAACTATTTACATGAAAATATATGATGTTATAATTATATAGGATAAATATGTATCTAAAATTAATGACTTATAATCATAACCTAAAAGAATATAATGAAAACGTCAAACCTTTCATTGAGTATTAAATAGACTATTAAACTGAACCTTTTATAATAATGTGTCATTATTTATGTTTTTAATTATCAATATGAATTTAAATAGTTGAATTAGAAGAAACAACTATAGGATAGACTGGATTTATAAATGTTAGACTAAACATGTAGAAAAATTAAATTCATCATGTGTGTGGAATAATAATTTGAATTACAAATCACTTAATTTCAACACATGTGTACACAACAACATATTTTTTATTGAGGAAATGACAAAAATGGTTTAAAATTAACTTCAAAACTTTCCTAGAATTTTTGAGGAATTGAATAATTTTTGAAAAAAATGTTAGTGCATGATAATAATCAAAAATTTATAATGAAAAAACAACCTAACTCAAAAGTGTCCAGTAGATGGAGTGACACCAATTTTATAAAACAAATTTCTATTTTGAAGGAAATTTTACCAGATAATAAAGAGATTAATTTAAAAAAATATAAGGGTAAATTAATGTTATGTACCATGGGAATAATCTATAAAAATATTCAAACATATTTTAATGAAAACATTTATTTTGAAATGATTGTTGTTCTCTAAAAAATTACCCTAGTGTGACGTGTCTTGATAAAATAAAAATAAATAAAGTATGTTAATATTTTATGGTAATTTATAACAATTCAATGATTCGGTATCCCATATGTATGTTTATAGATTAAAATTCATTTATCATGATATATAGATAAAAAAAATTCAATATGATAAATTTCTACACCTCGTATATAGAAGCCCAAAATTTCTTGGTCCTCCATTTTTCGTTTTTTATGTGTTAAAGATGGAAGGAGAGGTTTTAGAGGTGGTTTATGGGAGAATAGATGTGTTTTTATATTTTATATGGCAAAAAATTGTGATTTTTACATGACCACATTATGGTTGGTCTAGTTTATTCATGGTTATAGACTTGGTCATAGTTCTCTCACCATTTTTCTTTGAATAAGGAGAATATGAGGAGTCTAATAACTTTTTGTGTTGGATATATCATGGTCGAAAACCATGATGTTATTTTAATGTGTTAACTATTTTTATAGTTTTTTAAGGGATAATATACATGTAGTCTGATTCTTTGTGTGTTTTTGAAACTCATGGTGCTCAGAGGAAGCTTAGTATGACTGGAGATGTGTTTAGCTAATAAAAGTTGGAAGTATAGAGAATTTATAGTTTAAAAGAGTGGTTTATGGAATAAATGATTTTTATAGACTAAAAGGTGCTTTCAATCTTGTGCAAGGTGATTCTAAAAATGTGAATTTATGATGTAACATTATTATTTATGTTGTAAATATGATGATCCTGGGACTCAAAAAATATAGTCATGATAAACTTATGTCAAAAATATAAAATTTATGACCTGAATTGAATAAAGGTTGTACAATTTGAGGTGATTTGTTTTTTGGTGAACTATAAAAAATGGCCCACTTAAGATTTAAATGAAACATTCATGTCATAAACCCACACCTATAAATGATAAATAAAAATTAAATCACCCTTCCCTTGAATCAAACCCTACAACCACTTCTCTTGATTTCCAAGTGTCTAGTGGTGTTCTTCTTAGGTGTTTTGGGATCCATTAAAAGGGGATTTATTCTTTGATTCCACCTTCAATTCATAGAGATCCAAGGTTAGTTACCACTTTTTCTCTTGTGTTTATCCAATTGTGTTCCTCAAATTTCTTTCTTACCATGCAATGGAGGTTCATATCTATTTTACAATGATGTTTTTTTGTTATTGGCACAGTTACACCATGACATCCATGGAAGGATAATGTTTTTTCTGTAGGATAGGTGATTGGGATTGGAAATGGTGATACATTATTAGGTAAATAATATTGATTCCTTTGATGTTGGAGATTCATTTATTCTCCCATTTATTTACATGATATAATAAATTTAGCATGGGCTATAACTTTAGATAGAAATGGAATTAACCTAATAAATATTGATTCAGATTAATGAAGAGTTGTATTTTAAATCGCTTGTTGTTACTTTTCTCTATGATAACAGTTTTCCTCTTGATTTTCTAGACACTGTTCTATCTATTCAATTATTTTGTATCTTATTGTTATGATTGGTTCATCATATTGTTCCTAATGGAAAATAGTACGAAACATAAATCTAAAAATAATGGATTAATTGGATTTAGCATATAAGATGAGGTATTTCTGTAATTTAGTGATTATTATAATTTGATGGTATTTATAATTGATTCAATGCACATGTTTAATTGAATAACTTTTTCCGTGTGATAAAGGAATTGATATATAATGTAATGTATGAAAATTATTTTTTCATAATGATAAAATAAATTGCATGTTAAATGATAAGGGTACTTCAATAATTTTTTTAAAACTAGAATTAATGCTAAGAGCATGTTAAATTTTTTATAGATTGTTAGATTTGATTCCTTAGATTATTCATATTTGGAACCTACGAATAAAAAATAATTTAATTCAGGATAGAAGAAGAACTAGTTTTTTTAAACATAATATTTGGAGCTCAGAGTGCCCATTTAATTACAAAGGATAAATGACCTATGTTGGGATCCATGAGAGATCATTTGTTTGTGAAGGTCATATGACTTGTTTTTAGGGATTATATTTCCCTTTTGAATGTGATTATTTTCTTTCTTACTTATGATTTTCTATGAATTTGAGACATTCTATATTAATGTGTTATGATCCTAGGATGGATAAGCCTTGTATGACTACATATATGAAATGGGGAGGTCTGGATAATGTGGTATTAGTTGATGTATGTGATGGAGAGAAGCCTCAATATATACATAAGGGTGTCAAGATTGGAACCATAGATGATGGAATGGGTTAAAGATAAGATTACACATTTTTGTGATAAATATATATTGTTTCTTTATATGAACCTATTTAATGGTTGATGACTGGGTTGCTTGTTTTATCTACATTTCTTTACCCATTGCTTGAGGTAACTGGATGTACTTGGTTGCATGTTTCCTCATGGTAGTAGCTTATGATGTTTTCCTAAAGTACCTAGTTTTTATAATGAATTTTAATCACGTTTTATAAAATAATTGACCCATGGGGTTGGTGTTGTTGAAATTATAATGAGATTTTACTCCTGAGAAACCATGGACTCAGTTTTGATTATGCTTAGAGGGCCTGGACATAGCTTTGATGTATATAAATGTTTAATGTGGAATAATGTTGTTTTTTATTTAATGTATAATGAATTAATTAATGAAAGGATAACTATAAAAATTAAATAAGTAATTCAATTTAGCTCTTTAAAATGTTTTTTTATTATTGGGTTTCTAGTCTCTGCAGTGGAAACCGGGAGTCCAAGTGACATTAGCTGTAGTTGAGTCTAAGACTAGGTTATTACAAGAGTGTGTTTGTGATCTATATTATATATTTTATTTTGTATAATTTCATACACCACCCCAACCATGTAGGCTAGGGAGACATACACCCAATGGACTATGGGAGGTTGTTTTCCTCAAAATCCCTGTGGGAGGATGGATGGCTAACTACCCCCTATAGAACCAATCTCTTTACTTGGTATTATTATATTCTTGTATGAATGCCATTTAGTTTCCACATATATGTGTGTAGAGGGATGTTATGGATTATGGTTATTTTACACACATGTATATCCAGATATAGTATTGAGAGGATTATTATATGTGTGATGTGTATAGGCTATGATGGCTTGAGGTACCTTACTCAGTGTATGGGCTATGATGGTTTGAGGTATAATACCTGATGTATGATACACATCATACACTCTATGTTGGATCTTGAAAACTACTCAGATACTATATATAGATATGTATATGTGTTGATGTGATGCATGAGGTGCATGTTGTGATACTTGTCCCAAGTGTCTGGCCTGACTTATTTTGGAGAGAGATGGCTCATAATGTGAGATATAATGGCATAATAGAAAACTAGTGGGGGAAGTAGTAGTGGGATACTCTTTTTATTGATATTTTATTATATAATCTCTTTTATATGATACTTAGTGATAGATATCCATTTTGAGGATGGGAACATAGCATACCTGTTTAAGTGATGAGTTAGTTTCACTTGTTTTTCAATGGGATTTAGTATACTTTCTTTATCTTTTGCATGATAGGATTTGGGATAAATCCTACTGAGTATACTCTTATTATCACCCCATGTATATATAAACTTTTTCTAGGTTAGTAAGATTAGTTTGGATATTGTTCTGAATATTACTAGCTCCCAGTTTTGTAAGATCTATTTGGGATATGTGGTCACAGTTGAGTTTACCTTTTTTGGTACTTATAGTTTACTTTTCAATTATTTTAGTACTGCATGACATTAAATGTATGAACTTGGTATTTATTATATATATATATATATATCAGTAGGTGTGTATTGGTGTATCTTTCTTATCTCTCTCTTATACATGTTCTTTTATAGGGGAATTCCTCCCATTTGTATTCTTATTATACCCCCAGTGCTAGTTTCCAAATCAGGCCCTAATGAAGCCAAGACTCAAGAAGTCACCATCCTCTTTATCACATTTCAATCCTAGGAGGGGTTCACTTTTGGGGGAGGGGGTTGTGGCAGAGTGATATCAATGGTTTAGGTTGAGGGATAAGATGGAGTTTAGAGTTAGGCATAGGCAAGCTTTCATGGGTTGGAAGGCATCAATGCCCACTATGTTTAGTAATTAATATAAAAATGGGATACCAACTGATACATGGGTATTTAGTCCCCATATGATCTAATTCATTGGCCTTTAAGCTTACCAATCTTACTAAATGAAGTGATACTAGTTACAGGGTAGAGACCTAGGAAAGGATCATGCATCATTCTTCTTCATGCTAATGTTTTAAATGGGAATACCTTCGGATAGATTAAAACTTAAATGAAATAAAATAAATTAAATAATTAATTAATGTTAAGTATTATATATTCTACGTTTAGAAGCTCTAACTATTTGTTATTTTTGTAGGTATGGCTCTAGGTTGACATACTCATCAAGTTCATGCTGAAAATATTTAGCAGCATCTTCTAGTGGATCACTGTAGAGTGGAGGTCAAAAGTGATTACACATGAAGGAAGAAACTTTGAGGGTTTTAGTACCAAAGTCTATAGAAGTATGAGGGATCCATTTTAGAATCATTCACAAATGATTGGTTGGATGAGTTTGACATAACATTTATTTCAATCATTTCTTGGAAGGAGAACTGTGCTTTTTTGGATGTTATGATGCTACATGGAATAGAAAGGAAGTTGTGAATCTTTTTTCTTGAGGATCATAAGTATTTGATGGACTTATGGGAGAAGTTTTGAGACCACTTCTAAGAAGAGTTTCTTTATTTTATTGTGAAGGAGGCCATTTTCTAGGATATTCTTACCCATCAATAGGGGAGTTCCTTCGTGTGGGAGTTTGAGATCTATTTCAAGACCCTTATGTGATATTATTTAGAACTATTTATAGATTATGAGAGGAATTTAATAGAGGATTTGTATCCAAATATTTATTTATAGGTCACACCATTCACATAGTCGACATATCATGAGGTGCTAGAAAGAGAAGAGGTTATTGAGAGGATACTGTCCTGAACTTGATCATCATGAGGGGGGAGTTGTCAGGATTATTTATAAAGAAGAGACGTGGTTTGGGGTTTCTAATTTTTAGGATATAAGATATTTTGGTTAGTAGGGGGTAGGTCTTAGACCTCATAATCCCATTTCTCTAGGAGTGTTAGTTCTCAGACCTATTTTAAGGGATCAGATGTGATTTTTTCTTATAGAGGCCAAGATCAGAAGCTGTGAGAGTGTACAACCTTTCTGATCAGTCATCATTTAATATGTGTTCCACTTCAGGTTCCTATTTTGAGATATTTTTAGCTGAGGAAATAGTATCAGGGTGTTCTAGTTTGGGATTGGTTGGGAGGAGATAGAGCAGAGAGAGGATATACATGATATGAACCTCATCCCAAGAGAGTAGATCATGACCATGGTTTTGGTCAACAATAGGGTCAGAGAGGTCATGGTCAGATTCATGGTCTACCATTTCTAATATTGGGCAATCCAGATGTTGTTTTAGGTACCATTTTCTTGTTTTCTACATGGGTTCATGCTTTATTTGATTCAGGAGTGATGAAATCGTTCATATCACCTACCCTTGTCCATGCTTTGTGACCTTAGGTAGAGATGCTTTTAGTGACATTGGAATTGAAAATTCTAACTCAAGTTCGAGATAACTTATATGGATTATGTAGATATCATGAGCTAGTGATAGGTATGAACTATTCTTAGGGATAATTCCTATGTTTGAAGATACAACCTTATGAAGACATCCTCTATATGGATTGGATGTATTCAGTGTAGGATATCATGGATTAATTTAGGAGGGAAGTTGTGTTCTATGATTCTAATGGATATCCAACATTTTTACTTGGTGATATATTTCCTTAAATGGTTTAGAGGCATGTTCCATCCTTGTCTTCCATGGTGACCATGATGGTGTGGAGTTCATCGAAAGTTCAGTTGTTGGTGTTTCCTAGTGTTGTGGAAGAGTACCCTATTGTATTTCCTAAGGAGGTCGTAGAATTAATCCCTTAATAAATGATCAAGTTTGGGATAGAGTTACAACCATATGTGTATTATATTTTTATGTCTTCATTTAGGATTTCACCTTATGGGTTATGAGAGCTGTGAGTAAAACATGTTTATCTACTCCAGTGGATTTTTTTAATCGAGTGTGTCACTTTAGGTTTCACCATTTTTTTAAGAATAATATTGATGGAAGTTTGTGGATCTGTATCAATTATAATTTCTTTAAATAGGTGAAAATGAAGAAACAAAATCCTTATTCAAGGATTGGTAATTTATTTGATCAGCTAACGAGAGAAGTTTGGTTATAAAAGATCAATATGTGGTCAGGATATCAACAGATGTAGGTGAAGGATGAGGATACTCCAAATACCGATTTTTGTTGTGTTCATGGGAATTATGAGTTCATTATGGTTCCATTTAGTATAATTAATTCTCTATCCATGATCATGGGGTTGATAAATAAAGTGTTTGGGGAGATCCTAAATAAGTTCATGGTGGTTTTCATTGATATCACCCTTGTGTAATTCACATTTTAAGAGGGGAATATAAAACATATATGTGCTAGTTTTGGAGTTATTCATCATCAATATATATTTAGAAGGTTTTAAAAGCTTGGGTTCTATTCTCATGAAGTTTGTTTCTTGGGGCATGTTGTGACTCAGTAGGGAGTAACTATAGAGCCTTTAAAGATAGAGGCAGTTGTTTCTTAGGCATCCCCAAAGATAGTGGTAGAGGTGAAGAGTTATCTTATTCGTGTATGTAACATCCCAAGTAAGTAATTAATAATAGATATTTTTATCTATGTCTATTAATGAATTATATATTGTTTTAGAGGATTAAAATGAAAATAAATCCAATCTTAAGCATGGAATACACTAATATTTTTAAAAGATTGTTTTACAGCCTTTTGATGGCAAACCATTTTTGAATCTATATTTTGAAAATTTTATAAACTATGTTTCTCAAAATAAACTTATTCTTTATGATTGGGACATCAAAATTTACTTTGTGTGAATTTTTGGTATTTTTCTGACAATGTTCATTTTTTAATGAATAGTGAAAAATACTGCATTTTACATCAAAACTATTTTTTAATCTAATTTATTTATATTATTAGATTATGTTTTGAATTTGTTTTGAAGTTAAATTAGAATATATTTTTACCATTCAATCCAATGGTGGACATTGGAATTAATTTCACTTTGAAATTGGACTTAAACTGGTGTCAATCTTTTGATACTTATTGTTTCACAAAAACACGCTATTTGTCATGACAACGGGAATTAATTATTAAATTAATTAATGTGACTTATATGTTTTGAATTTTTTAAAATAGACTTCATTTTTTAATTCAGAATATCAAATATAGCTTAGGGTGAAGTTTTGGTATTTTTCTGAAAAACTTCAATTTTTGATGAATAGTGAAATCACTAAGTGGTAGTTAAAGAAACTGATTTTTCGTTTCAATGAAAATTTTCCACCTTTGTGTTTTGAATTACAAAAATCCTACATACATGGTTGTCATTAAGAAGTAAAATTTGGTTCAATGAGATTAAAATAATTTTTTGGTGAATAGTAACTTATTAAGTTTTTAATCGCGATTAGTGGTAATTAGTGTAGTTTAAGGTAAAAATAATGCTTTAAATTATGAAATGACCTAGACACATGTCCTAACCTTATTGGATGTGTCATGGCCGACCAATAAAATCCATGGGTCAACTTGGGGACCCCATGGAGCCACTTTGGTTGGGAAATGACATAAATAACTTTTTATTTAATGTTAAAGTAAAAATGACACAAAGATGAGTTATTTTACTAAAACAATTTTTATATGGAGTTATACAAGTCATATTTTTTTACTATAAATATTCATTAGAAACATAAAAATATTTCCTACATCATAGTATTTTTTTTATAATTTTTTGACATTAAATAAATAAATGTATTTATGACATCATAATGATGTAGCGGTTACCTCATTAATAAAGGATTTAAATAAAATGGAACGATAATGTAATATATAAGACCTACACATGTCCAAAACCTATTGGATGAGTGGATTTCGAGCCCTTATAACCTTATCCTAGAATTATATCAATGTGGGACAATTTAAATCCGAAAATCATTTTCAAATAAAGTAATATTTCTTTACTTTCCAAGAGTGCCCCTCCTCTCCTCTTATAAAAGGCCCCCACCTCTACCTCTTTTCCCACTCTCCCAAAGCCTTTGGCTCGGCCAACCCCTGCCAATTTTGTCTCTCCACTTCCCTCTCTTACTCCTTGAAGCCTCACTTTGGGTAGAAGACTTCCCAAGGAAGCCTTTGAGCTCAAACCAAAGGGAGTTACCCGATTTTAAGGTAATGTCTTCACTTGAGTCCTTTTGTTTTATTTTGCTTCTCCAACCCCCTAAACTCTTTTTATTTATTTATTTTGTAACAACTACAGTATCTTCAATATACTAGGATGTAGTTATAAGAAGAATTCAATCTACACTTACACACACCTACATCTAATGGTTAAAGAACATATGGTTTCCGTGGATGGTGAATTTATGCCTCCCAAAACGATGATTGTTCAACATTCCTTTAACACCTTCAAAGGTGGAAATTAAGATGTAACCATATTTATATATGATATATAATATGTTTATGTTTTCCTTAAGCTTCTGTATTTTTCTTTTTGGTCATACCTTTATGGTTTCCATTATGGGTAAACGCGATATCTTCATTTAAGGAAGTGCGGACTACCGCCCCCTCAAAGTGATTTGATTCGTTAAATACCATATGTGAGATGTATAAAGGATGGAACTATGATATTATATATGATATTATAATGGAATTATAATATACCTTTATATCATTATGATTTCATTCTATGAATACGAAATAGAAATGAAAATAGCGTTCATGCGTACGTACGGCTTACCGTCTCCATGAACGGTGCATTTCATTTCTTACCTCTAAATGATTATGTAATATTATAAATGCATGTATATACTGAATATATATGATATATATGATATATACATCATGATTATAATCCTGGATATAATGGATACAAGAACAACTTGTAATTATAAAGGGATTATTTTTGACTGAAGTACCATGATCGTTAAAACAACCGTTATTAACTTAAATAATTACATAGTGTTCATGACATGGAAATAAGTGATATAAAAGGAATAATGAACTTGAAAAAGGTTCTTAAACAAGTAGAAATTAACTCAAGTTTATTATTCAGGAAATTAAAGAACGATCGAGTCAAGTCAGACCCGAGGTATGGGACTTCGTCTCAATCTCCTTTCATTGAGGCATATTTTATTTTATACACAACTTTCTTTTATACGGTGTATAAACCACTTTGACTTTTACGTTTTTTCAAAAGGAATCTTCTTTATACGAAGCGTTTACTAAACAACAAAAGGGAATGTTTTTCTCGTACGTATGCGGTGACAACGACTTCTCTGCCGTCGTGACCGTTATTTGACTTTCGGCTTCCTCTACAAGCCATACCTTTTTTTAAAAGAAAAATAAATACCATGTTTTACTTTTCTTTTATTTTGGTATTGAAAATGGTTTTCATAATGTCTTTATATCAATGTGTTGTATTGATATCTTATGATTGAAAGGTGGAAATGTTATATTTCCTTTATGCATGTTTTATGTGATATAATTATGTTGAGGTTCTTGGGCATTATTATGAAGACGGGTGGTTCCGTGATAAACTAAGGGCGGGTGAGCCCGATATAGCTCTCCAATTCATTGGGTAACACGAAGGAGTGAAACGTTAAGGTTTCTCAGAAGAGATTTAGGGAATATACTGTGATGGGTATTCCAAACGTAACCAAGAGGGTTACTACCTATGTAAGAATGTTATGAATGCCTCAAGTTACCTTTATGTCTTATGATTTCTATGATTTATTCATGATTTAATGAGGTATGTTAATGTGATTATGTTTTATGGGTAAAGTATGATCTCATTCTTATGTATATATGTACCCATGTTTCCTTTCCATATTTTTATATCCCTTACTGAGCTTTTTATGGGCATCCCAAGTTTTTTTGAAATGTTTTTCACAGGTCAAGGGAAAGGTACATGATATGATGATAGTGTCAAGGAAGTGTCAATAAAGAATCCATGTTTTATTTTAAATATGTTTCCATTGATGGGAATGAAGAATACTATCTTTATGTAACCACTTTGTTTATATGTGGAATGTAATGCAAGTTTTATGATCTAATTATCTAAAAATCTAAACCCGAAAAGATCCTCAATGTGTAATCTTGTAATAACTCATGATTAAGTAAGGTTTAAGGCTGGGGCCTTATAGTTGGTATCAAAGGTCAGTTTAGATAACTTTAGGAGTTAAAATTCTATTAAATGATTATCCAAAAATATTTTTTTCGAAATGATATAGCATTTGAAGATTACCATGTTGCTTCATCTAAGACATGTTTGTTCAGAATGGTTTTCTGTAGAGGAAACAGGGAAGCAGTGCTAGGAAGGAATACAGAAGGAAATAACCTTTCGAATCAGCATCCTGAGATGGTTGGAATTAGAACTGAACAGTTTGTTGCAGTAATGGCACAGTTGACTCAAGCGATAAATGGCGGTGGTATACATGCACGAGATCAGCCAGATCAACCACAGAGGAACATGTCAGTGGTGGAACATTTCATAAGGCAACATCTCCCATCATTCAGAGGATCATCTGACCCTGTTCTAGCTGAATGGTGGATTAAAGCACTGGAGAAGATTTTCGATGTCATGGGGTGTTCAGACAATCAAAAGGTTGGTCTTGCTATTTACCGTTTGGAGGGTGAGGCAGATCAGTGGTGGTCGATGGTTAAAAATATCAGGGACGCTGATAAGATTGATGCTCTCGTCTGGGATGAATTCAAAGGTATGTTTCTTGAGAAGTATTTTCATAAGGCTGTTCGACTTAGGTTGGAAAATCAATTCTTGAAATTGAGGAAAGAGGAAGACTTAGTGGCTACCTATGAAGAAAGGTTCACTCTATTGGCAAGGTATGTTCCAAATTTTATCCGAGACCTTGATAGTAAAATAAATCATTTTT
Source organism: Viscum album (assembly GCA_963277665.1). Classification (NCBI taxonomy): domain Eukaryota; kingdom Viridiplantae; phylum Streptophyta; class Magnoliopsida; order Santalales; family Viscaceae; genus Viscum; species Viscum album. Next base: position 161,298,940 of record OY728165.1, on the reverse strand, counting down.
ACTCAGGATTAAAGCCAAAATATCGAAGGGAATTAGCTTCTCATGAGTTTAAAAGTTATGAAAAGCTTGTTCGATGTGCTGAGAAGGTGGAAATGTAGTTTGCCGATGATCAAGTGTTCTATAACAACCAACAGAAGAAGAGACCGAGGTGGCAGGAGAAAGGTAAGAATTCTTCAAAAAAGTCTGATGGTAAGAAAACTAAGTTTCCAGTTTGTGATAAATGTGGCAAAAGGCATGCTGGGGAATGTCTTCTGAATTCTGGAAAGTGCTACCGATGTGGTAAGATGGGACATAAGGCTCATGATTGCACTGAAAATGATCAAGGTGAAGGTAAGACCAAATTTGATTTACAGTTAGTGAAATGTTATAAGTGCAATGAGATGGGTCACTATGCAAACGAGTGTCCGAAAAAGAGCTTGAGTGATGGGAAGCAGTTAGACTACAAGCAGAATGGGGTGGTGAAATCTTTTGCAACTACTTCGGCAGACGTCGGGCCATCAAATGAAGTTTTATCAGGTACATTGTTTGTTTTTCAGATTATGCCAGTGTGTTGTTTGATTCGGGGTCTACACATTATTTCATCTCTGAAAACTTTTCTAGTAAAATGGGAATACCTTCTCAAGAAGTGACTCCTGAACTTTTGGTAAAAACACCTGGGGGAAATGTTGAGGCAAAAAGAATTTATAAGAATCTTCCTATCCTTATTTGTGGAAATAACCTACTTGAAAACCTTATTGTTCTACCTCTAGTAGAGTTTGATTTTATACTGGGTATGGATTGGCTCTCTATTTACCATGCTAAGATTGATTGTAGAGCTAAAGAAGTTTCTTTTCAGAAAGACTTTCAGTTTGTGTACAAGAATGAACCCTTACTATTGATAACTTATCAAGAGGCCAAGAAACTTGTAAAAGATGGAAATGAATGTTACCTTGCACACATCGTTAAAAATAAAGGAACTGTTCAGATTAATGATATGCCAGTGGTAAATGAGTATCCTGATGTTTTTCCCGATGAGTTGCCTGGAATAATACCAGATCGAGAAGTTGAGTTTACTGTTGACTTAGTTCCTGATGCTAAGCCAATTTCAAAACCCCCTTATCGAATGGCTCAAATTGAACTTTTAGAGTTGAAGGAGCAATTGCAAGATTTATTAGAGAAAGGTTTCATTCGACCTAGCACATCACCTTGGGGTGCTCCTATTTTATTTGTTAAAAAGAAAGATGGTTATATGAGACTTTTCATTGATTATAAAGCCTTGAATAACATCACTGTTAAGAACAAATATCCTTTGCCTCATATCGATGATTTGTTTGATCATCTCCAGGGAGCTCAGTTTTTTTCAAAGATTGACTTGAGATCGGGGGTACCATCAGCTAAAGGTAAAGGAGGCAGATATTCCGAAGACCGCGTTCCGTATGAGATATGGCCATTATGAATTTGTAGTAATGCATTTTGGGCTAACCAATGCACCTGCTGTATTCATGGACTTAATGAATAGAATTTTCCATGAGTTCTTGGATAAGTTTGTGGTGGTTTTCATTGATGATATTTTGGTGTTTTCTAAAAGTAAAGAGGAGCATGAAAGACATTTAAGGGTTATCTTTCAATCCTTAAAAGAAAAGAAAATGCATGGAAAATTCAGCAAGTGTGAGTTTTGGTTGCAAAAAATTTCTTTCCTTGGTCATATTGTTTCTATAGATGGAATAACTGTTGATCCTGCAAAAAAAAAGTTGTGGAAGACTGGCCAAGACCCACAAATGTAACTGAGATTCGTAGCTTCCTTGGTTTGGCAGGCTATTACCGAAGGTTTGTTAGAAATTTTTCATGATTATCTAGTCCAATGAATAAGCTAACTCGGAAGGGTGTTAAGTTTATCTGGACAAAAGAATGTGATGATTGTTTTCAGGAATTGAAAAGAAGATTGGTGAATGCTCCAGTTTTGGCACTACCTTCCAGGAATGGTGAGTTTGTTATATACAGTGATGCTTCATTGAAAGGACTTGGTTCCGTCCTAATGCAAAATGATCAGGTAATTGCTTATGCTTCACGACAATTGAAAACTCATGAGGTAAATTACCCTACACATGATTTGGAATTAGCTGCTGTTGTTTTCACTTTAAAAATTTGGAGGCATCATTTGTATGGAGTAAAGTGTGAAATATATACCGATCACAAAAGTTTAAAGTACATATTCACTCAGAAAGAGTTGAACATGAGACAAAGGAGATGGCTAGAATTAATCAAGGATTATGATTATACAATTCATTACCATCCGGGAAAAGCAAATAAACAGACTGATGCTTTGAGTCGAAAAAGTAATTCTTCATTAACAATGTTGCGTTTGGAATGTGATCCTTTGGTTAAGGATTTGATGAACTTTGTCATAGAATTTGTTGGTGTAGGAAGTTCTTCTATTTTGTTTTAGGTATCAGTGAGATCATCTCTATCAGATAGAATCAAGAAAGCACAGAAGCAAGACAGTGAGTTGTAGAAAAAGGTAGAGATAGTTCAGAAAGGTAAGTTGCCTGAATTCAACATTGATAATGATTGTGTTTTTATATTTGGGAAGAGATTGTGTGTGCCTTGTGATTCACAGTTGAAGAGAGAGTTGTTATGTGAAGCTCATAGTTCTCCGTTTTCAGTTAATCCTGGCAGTACTAAGATGTATAGAGATCTGCGGGAGTATTACTGGTGGGATGGAATGAAAAGAGATATTGCTGATTTTACTATGAAGTGTTTGACATGTCAACAGGTTAAAGCAGAGCGGCAGTTACCGAAAGGGATACTTCATCCTTTACCAGTTCCAGAGTGGAAATGGGAGAATATATCCATGGACTTTGTTGTGAGATTACCGAATACATCTCGAGGTAATAATGCAATCTGGGTTATTGTTGATCACTTGACCAGATCTGCTCATTTCCTTGCTATAAGAGATACTTTTTCCCTGGATCAACTTTCCCGTTTGTATCTTAAAGAGGTAGTCAGGTTACATGGAGTTCCTCTCTCCATTTTATCTGATCGTGATCCCAGGTTTACTTCGAACTTTGGGAAAGGCCTTCAAAAGTCATTGGGTACGGAATTAAATTTTAGTACAACTTTTCATCCTCAATCAGATAGGCAGTCAGAACGAACAATTCAGACCTTGGAGGATATGCTACGTTCTTGCTCTATAGATTATTAGGGAAGTTGGGACCAACATCTTTCTTTGGTTGAATTTTCATATAATAACAGTTTTCATTCCAGTATACAGATGGCACCATTTCAGGCATTATATGGGAAGCGGTGTCGAACTCCAGCTTTCTGGGATGAAGTGGGTGAAAGGAAGTTGATGGGACCAGAATTGGTAGAAGAGATGGCAGAAAAAGTTCAGCTGATTCAGAAGCACATGAGAACAACTCAGAGCAGGCAGAAGAGTTATGCGGATAACCGGAGGAAGGATCTATCTTTCGAGGTAGGTGATCATGTTTTTCTCAAGGTTTCTCCTTGGAAAAGTGTGATGAGATTTGGTAAGAAAGGAAAGATGAGTCCAAGGTTTATTGGACCATATGAAATTCTGGAGAGAGTTGGATCAGTTTCTTACTGAGTGGCTTTACCTCCGAGTTTATCTCAGGTACACAATGTTTTTCATGTTTCGATGTTGAGAAAGTACATGCCAGATCCATCTCATGTTTTGAGTCCATAGGTAGTTCAGCTGGAAGAGAACCTATCTTATGAGGAAAAACCGGTCCAGATTCTTGACCACAGGGAGGAAGTGTTACGGAATAAGGTGATTAATCAGGTAAAGGTTTTGTGGAAAAACCACATGATGGAAGAGGTAACATGGGAATCTGAAAATGCAATGAGGGATAAGTACCCCCATTTATTCGATAAGTAAATAAAATTGCGGGGACACAATTTCCTAAAGGGGGGAAGGACATAACATCCAATGTAAGTAATGAATAATAGATATTTTTATCTATGTCTATTAATTAATTAGATAGTGTTTTAGAGGCCTAAAATGAAAATAAATCCAATCTTAAGCATGGAATACACTAATATTTTTAAAGGATTGTTTTACTGCCTTTTGATGGAAAACCATTTTTGAATCTATATTTTGAAAATTTTATAAACTATGTTTTTCAAAAAAAATTATTCTTTCTGATTGGGACATCAAAATTTACTTCGTGTGAATTTTTGGTATTTTTCTGACAATGTTCATTTTTTAATGAATAGTGAAAAATACTGCATTTTACATCAAAACTGTTTTTTAATATAATTTATTTATATGATTAGATTATATTTTGAATTGGTTTTGAAGTGAAATTAGAATATATTTTTACCATTTAATCCAATGGTGGACATTGGAATTAATTTCACTTTGAAATTGGACTTAAACTGGTGTCAATCTTTTGATACTTATTGTTTCATAAAAACACGCTATTTGTCATGACAGCGGGAATTAATTATTAAATTAATTAATGTGACTTATATTTTTTGAATTTTATAAAATACAATTTATTTTTGAATTCAGAATATCAAATATAGCTTAGGGTGATGTTTTGGTATTTTTCTGAAAAACATCAATTTTTGATGAATAGTGAAATCACTAAGTGGTAGTTAAAGAAACCGATTTTTCGTTTAAATGAAAATTTTCCACCTTTGTGTTTTGAATTTCAAAAATCCGACATACATGGTTGTCATTAAGAAGTAAAATGTGGTTCAATGAGATTAAAATACTTTTTTGGTGAATAGTAACTTATTAAGTTTTTAATCGTGATTAGTGGTAATTAGTGTAGTTTAAGGTAAAAATAATGCTTTAATAATATGAAATGACCTAGAAACATGTTCTAAACTTATTGGATGTGTCATGGCCGACCAATAAAAGCCATGAGTCAACTTGGGGACCCCATGGAGCCACTTTGGTTGGGAAATGACATAAATAACTTTTTATTTAATGTTAAAGTAAAAATGACACAAACATGAGTTATTTTACTAAAACAATTTTTATATGGGGTTATACAAGTCATAATTTTTTACTATAAATATTCATTAGAAAGATAAAAATATTTCCTACATCATAGTATTTTTTTTATAATTTTTTGACATTATATAAATAAATGTATTTATGACATCATAATGATGTAGCGATTACCTCATTAATAAAGGATTTAAATAAAATGGAACGATAATGTAATATCTAAGACCTAAACATGTCCAAAACCTATTGTATGAGTTGATTTCGAACCCTTATCACCTTATCCTTAAATTATTTCAATGTGGGACCATTTAAATCCGAAACTCATTTTCAAATAAAGTAATATATCTTTACTTTCCAAGAGTGCCCCTCCTCTCCTCTTATAAAAGGCCCCCACCTCTACCTCTTTTCCCACACTCCCAAAGCCTTTGGCTTGGACAACCCCTGCCCATTTTGTCTCTACACTTCCCTCTCTTACTCCTTGAATCCTCACTTTGGGCATAAGACTTCCCAAGGAAGTCTTTGAGCTCAAACCAAAGGGAGTTACCTGATTTTAAGGTAATGTCTTCACTTGAGTCCTTTTGTTTTATTTTGATTATACAACCCCCTAAACTCTTTTTATTTATTTCTTTTGTAACAACTCAAGTATCTTAAATATACTAGGATGTTTTAATAATAAGGATTCAAGCTACACATATACACACCCACATCTAATGGTTAAAGAACATACTGTTTCCGTGGATGGTGAATTTATGCCTCCCGAAACGATGATTGTTCAACATTCCTTTAACACCTTCAAATGTGGTCATTAAGATGTCACTATATTTATATATGATATATAATATGTTTATGTTTTCCTTAAGCTTCTGTATTTTTCTTTTTGGTCATACCTTTATGGTTTCCATTATGGGTAAACGCGATATCTTCATTTAAGGAAGTGCGGACTACCGCCCCCTCAAAGTGATTTGATTCGTTAAATACCATATGTGGGAAGTATAAAGGATAGAACTATGATATTATATATGATATTATAATGGAATTATAATATACCTTTATATCATTATGATTCCATTATATGAATACGAAATAGAAATGAAAGTAGCATTCATGCGTACGTACAGCTTACCATCTCCATAAACGGTGCATTTCATTTCTTACCCCTAAATGATTATGTAATATTATAAATGCACGTATATACTGAATATATATGATATATATGATATATAAATCATGATTATAATCCTGGATATAATGGATACAAGAACAACTTGTAATTATAAAGGGCTTATTTTTGACTCAAGTACCAATGATCGTTAAAACGACCGTTATTAACTTAAATAATTACATAGTGTTCATGACATGGAAATAAGTGATATAAAAGGAATAATGAACTTGAAAAAGGTTCTTAAACAAGTAGAAATTAACTCAAGTTTATTATTCAGGACATTAAAGAACGATCGAGTCAAGTCATACCCGAGGTATGGGACTTCGTCTCAATCTCCTTTCATTGAGGCATATTTTATTTTATACACAACTTTATTTTATACGGTGTATAAACCCCTTTGACTTTTATGTTTTTTCAAAAGGAATATTTTTTATACGAAGCATTTACTAAACAACAAAAGGGAATGTTTTTGTCGTACGTATGCGGCGACAACGACTTCTCCGCCGTCGTGACCGTTATTTGAGTTTCGGCTTCCTCTACAAGCCATACCTTTTTTTAAAAGAAAAATAAATACCATGTTTTACTTTTCTTTTATTTTTGTATTGAAAATGGTTTTCATAATGTCTTTATATCAATGTGTTGTATTGATATCTTGTGATTGAAAGGTGTAAATATTGTGTTTCCTTTATGCATGTTTTATGTGATACGATTATGTTGAGGTTCTTGGGAATTATTATGAAGACGGGTGGTTCCGTGATAAACTAAGGGCGGGTGAGCCTGATATAGCTCTCCAATGAATTGGGTAACATGAAGGAGTGAAATGTTAAGGTTTCTCCGAAGAGATTTAGGGAATATACTATGATGGGTATTCCAAATGTAACCAAGAGGGTTACTCCCTACATAAGAATGTTATGAATGCCTCAAGTTACCTTTATGTCTTATGATTTCTATGATTTATTTATGATTTGATGAGGTATGTTAAAGTTCTTATGTTTTATGGGTAAAGTATGATCTCATTCTTATGTATATATGTACCCATGTTCCCTTTCCATATTTTTATATCCCTTACTGAGCTTTTTATGCTCATCCCAAGTTTTTTTGAAATGTTTTTCACAGGTCAAGGGAAAGGTACATGATATGATGATAGTGTCAAGGAAGTTTCAAGAAAGAATCCATGTTTTATTTTAAATATGTTTCCATTGATGGGAAAGAAGAATACTATCTTTATGTAACCACTTTGTTTATATGTGGAATGTAATGCAAGTTTTATGATCTAATTCTCTAAAACTCTAAACCCGAAAAGATCCTCAATGTGTAATCTTTTAATAACTCATGATTAAGTAAGGTTTAAGGCTGGGGCCTTATAGTGTAGGCTATTACAAGAGGGTTTTAGATGATATTTATCAGGTTAAAACTCCCTTAATAGATTTGAAAAAAATAATCATGTGTTTTTGTAGACTGAATGTTGTCAGGTAGCTTTGAAGTACCTAAAGGATAAGTTGGTTAGCACCCCAATCCATTGTTTTCTAGCATAGGGAGTCCAATTTGAGGTAATATATGACACATAATATCTTAGGTTAGATTGTTTTTTTATTTAGTAGAGATAATTTGTTTCTTATGGGTATTATGATTTATGTCCTATTGAGAATAACTATTTCACCCATGATCTCGAGTTGGAGGAAGTTGTGTTTTTCTTGAAGTTGTGCTGACATGAACTTATCACTGACCAATTTTTGGTTTTTACCAACCATAAAAACATGAAATATGTATTCTCCCAGCATGACTTGAACTTGAAAAAACAAATCTGGACAAAATTAATGTTGGATTATGACTTTGAGAATTCATATATTCTTTTACAAGGTAATGTTGTGGATGATTCTTTAAGACTTAAGTTATGCAGTGATGCTGTGTGTGAATATGGATATTCTTATAGAGTGATAAAAGAGCTATTAGTGATGAATCTGGATATGGGATAGGTTGGACGGAGAGGTTTTCTTTTCAAGATGATAGTGTATTCATATTTAGTGAATCTAGTGGAGGAGTCCTATCTAAGGGATTTTGCTGTGGAGGCTAGGATAAATGGAGTTATTTTTTATGATTACCTTGATACTTGATCTTAGGATAAATAACAATGGGTGTTATTACAAGGGTTGATTTTAATTCATTCAATGATTTGTAATATGGTTCTATGAGAGTTCTATAAATCATCCTTGGTGGTACATCCTGGCATGAAAAATATGTACCATGATTTGAGAGGCAATTTTTAGTGTCCTAAGTTGAAGCATGCATTTTATGAGTTTCTGTCTCGATGATTGGTTTTCTAGAGGGTGAAGGCTATGCACCATGTTCTAGGTGGTTTTCTTCAGCTGTTATATGTTTACCAGTGGAAGTGGGAGGACATATCTATGGACTTTGAACTATTTTACCTTGATCTTAGGGAGCCTATGATTCTATATCGGTGATAGTGTATCATTTTTCAAAAACCGTCTCACTTTATAGTGATCAAGGAGTTGATTTTATTTGAGGTTTTTTTTGATGAAATATTTGAAGTAGGTGGTGAAACTAGAAAAGTTCCAAATTTTTTTATCTCATTTCACAATCCTCGTTTTACCTCTAGGGTATAGAGAGGTATACAACATTCTTTTGGATCTTAGTTATTCCTTAGAACTAATTTTTATCCATAGAAGGATGGTCAGATAGAGAAGACAATTTAGACTCTTGAATATATGCTTTATTCTTATGTCTTGAATTTTTGAGGTTCATTAATGTTGAAAATTCCCTTGGATAAGTTTTATTACAACAATAGTTTTTACTCCACTATTGGTATGAATCCATTTAAAGATTTGTACATTTGGAATGTTTTTCTTTGTTGTGTTGGACTAGGGTTATAGAGGCCTCAATTCATAGGCCAAAATTTGTATATGTCATGAAACAACCCAGTTACTGTGGTACCTTGATAACCACTATAGTCCAGACATAACCTGAAGGGTGTTCCTGATCCTGATGGGTTGGAGACTAGAACCTGGCATCAAACAAGTTCAAATTGGGAATGTTTTTTCCACCTACACAACAGAAGAAAAAATTATAAGTTAGTATTATCAAAATAAAACTCTATAGGGATAAATGTACCATAAGTTAGATAGGTATAAAAAACCAAAATTACATCCACAAAGTACCATAAAATAGGATATAAACCCAAGTCCCAATGGAAAAAACTCTTTAAGACCAAGGATCAGCCTAAAAAACAACCTCAAAGTGGTGAATCAACCTCAATAAAACCTAGAAGAAGATAATATAAAAATAATATAAGCTACTGGTAGGGTGTGAGATAAAATACCCATAGGGTCTCACAAAGGATTCCATAAAAATATGGACCAATTAGTTAACCAAATAAAGATTTCAATTTTTAATAACCAGACATGGAATTTTATTAGAATATTTAATACAAATCATACTTTAAATTTCAAATGATTGATTTAATTTAAACAAATATATTAATAAAAAATTTATATAAATTCTTTTATATAAATTAAGTATTGTGAAAAAAAGTTTACAAACAATGTCATATATTTCAAGTATAAAAAAATGAGAAACATGGTCTTCTACCAAGAGGTATGATAGTTCCAGGTTATGGGATCATCACATAGTTATATAGTGAAAACTATAATGTGCACACATGTCCCTTTGATACTGGTCAACGAGGATTAACCAAAATCCTACTGTGGACAAGATCTTCCAATAAGTTTATGTTATAGTTTCAAAATGTCAGTCTATTGCTAGGGAAATTATGACCTAGCGTGTTTGTCCCAAATAACTCACTAACTACATAGGATTTCATGTTCCCTAATAAAAATGAATAGTGGGTAATTTATTTCAAAAATATTCAAAATAAAATCAACCAATTTTTCCATTTTAATATTCCAATTTTCATTTAAAAACAAAAACTTGTTTTAATCAAATCATGAATTTTTCCAAGATAAACCTGATGGGTTTCTATCAAAATGATTTAATCCATTTTTCTCAAATAGAAATTTCAAAAATAAATTTAACAATTCAATTCCCAAAATTAAATTTCACAAATTCCAACCAATTCCATTAAAATCTAAATCACACCTCAATTCATGAGAATTAGGGTTTTTTTCCTAATTTCATGCCAAATCAACCAAAAATCCCCAATTCCATGGAATTATGTTTTTAACAATCCAATTTAAATTAATTTAATTTAAATCAATCAATTTAGGGTTCAATGAATTGTCTAATCATAAATAGAACCACTTACCTTAGGATCATGAGATCACGAAACACCAAGCCCTAAACAGGAAACTCCAATGAAGAACATCAGTAATGAAGATCCGAGAATCAAACCTAGATTCAAGATCCAAAACAATGGGTATTAGATTTCCCAACAACATGGATATAAATTAAACATTAGGTAGGATAGAAAGAGATATAAAGAGATAGATAATGGGGAGAGAAATATTTTTAGGAAATGACCTAATGAAGATTTACTAGTTTCTATCTACCTTGGGAGATGTTTGGAAGATCCAAAATCAGTCCTTGAGAGTTGTACTGACCTTGGAAAGCGTTCTAGGTCAATTTAGGCCTGATCGTCGGTCTAAATGGGGGTTCAAGAAACTTTAAATTAATTTTTAGTATAATAAAAAGCCACATGCGTGGTTTCTTGGGCAGGGCCACATAGTTAGACAAACCATGGGTCCTAGACATGCGCCCTTTCTGATGGGGTTACATGGTTTCTATATGGTGGGTGCATGGTTTTTCGAATTGTGCGCCAACCATGTAAACCCTCACTACATCGGTTTTCATGGTTTTCACTAACAGGGCACACAATTTGGGAAAACCATGTGCCAACCCTACATAGCCCAAAATCCCTTCAATTTTTTTAAAATTTCCCCTGAATCACCCATAAATGACACCCATCCAAAGAATAATCAAAAGTGGGATTAAGGAGTATCTAAAAATAGTAACAGGATGTTACAAAATCCCCAATATATAAGCAATCTATCCCCATAAAGCCTATTAATAAGATTCTATGTAAAAAAGATGAGTTCATTGCTCTCTCACTAGTGCCTCCCTATCCAACATCTCATGAGTAAAAAATCCATGATACCATAACACTCAAACCAATGATATCATCCTCCCACAAAGTACCTTGGTTTCAGAATCAAATATCCGGATTGGATGCTCTGGCACAGATAAACCAGGTTCAACATAAATATCACTCTAGCTTATAACATCAGATAGATTAGAAAGATAATTTTGTATATGAGAAAAATGGAACACATTATGTATTGTTTTTAGCTGTGGAGTAAGTTCCAAATGGTAAGACACTTTCCCCACCTACTCAAAAACAAAAAAATACCCCACAAAATGAGAATAAATCTTCCCTTTCCTACCAAGCTATTAATGACCCATCCTAGACGAAACTATAAAGAACACCTAATCCCCAACTGATAATTCCAAGGGTTTATGGAAATGATCAACATAATATTTATATAGGATCTACATCGTCAAAATTATTTGACGAATCAATTGAATCTTTTCTGTCATCTCTTGAACCAAGATTTTTACAACCAAGGAAATTTTACCAATCTCCAACAACAAAAAAATAGATATTTATAAGGTCAAACATACAATGTCTCAAAAGGATCCATTCTGACCAGGGAATGGTAACTATTTTTATAAGTAAACTCAAACAACCCTAGATGGTCATCCCAATCCCCACCAAAGTAAAGGGTTTAAACACAAAGCATATCGTCAAGAATCTATATAGCTTTTTCTTTCTATCCATCTGACTGTGGATAGTATGCCATACTCAAATGGACCTGAGATCCCAGTTCCTCTTGAAGGCCTATCAAAAAAAGATAATTGAACTGAGGATCCCTATCAGAGACTATATCAGATGGAACTCCATGAAAATATAAAATATCTTTCACATAGAGATTTACCAACTCTAAAACTTTCGTTGTATCACAAATGGTTATAAAGTGATATGATTTAGTAAGCCTATTGATCATAGAACATATCACATTGTTCATTATATGGGTACAAAACAATCCAAACATAAATTCCATAGAGATCTCATCCCACTTCCATGTTTTCATTGGAAGTGGCTGAAGAAAACCCAAAGGCATATATTTCTCAGTCTTGACCTATTGGAACGTATAACAATGAGAGACAAAATCAGCAATGCCCCATTTCGTACTTAGCCACTAGAATATATGCCACATGTCAAATAATTCCTTCTTGATTACTAGGTGCACTAACCACTTGGAGTTAGGGAAATCCCCCATCATAGTCTTTCTCACAGGAAAAGTTACTATGTACCACTTCTAGAGACATATAATTCCCTCTATGGAGAACTACCAGTTAGCAATTCTCTCCCCACCATAAATAGAGTCTCCAATGATAAAAAACTCATCATTAATCTAATGTCATTTGAGAATCATCTCAAGAAGAGAGGATATAAATTTCACACTGACCAAGGAATCCTCGACTCCTAATTCCCATACAACAATATGAGACTATGAAAATAGATCCATAAAGTTCCAATCTTTCGATGATTCTTTCATGGTCTTGGATGAATGTTTCTACTCAAATTATATATGATGAAATTTCCTCTCCTCAGGGTATATGTGATGTCAATATAAAACTATTATAGTTACTACATGAAAAACCACTAGTAGAGGATAGAATATTTTTGAGAGAATATATAACTCAAGATCCTGTGGCTAGAATGCGCGGTAACCATTTCTCTGAAAAGGTAATACTGCCAAATCTTAAGTGCATGCATGAAAACTTCAAGTTCAAGGTCATGGGTTAGATAATTATTCTCATGTGGCCTAAGATGATGAGATCTATAAGAAACGATACGACCACCCTTCATAATAACTCAACCCAAACCTAAACTTGATGCATCACATAAGACCACATAGCCCTGCCTGGCCTCTAGAATAGTCAAAAATGGTGCAGTAGTCAGAAGACGTTTTATTTCAACAAAATAATTTTGAAATTTCTCATGCCAAACAAAATTTACTCTGTTCTGAGTTTGAGAAGTCATCAGAGAAGACACATTTGATAATTAATCTTCAAATCAATGATAATACCCAGCTAAACCCAAGAATCTTTGAATCATAAAAACATTTCATGGCTTTTCACATATCATAACAGATTTCACTATTTCAGGATCAACTAAAATACCATGTTTTGACACCATATATCATAATAAATTTAGTTCTTTAATCCATAAATTTCATTTTGATATCTTGTCATAAAGTTAGTGATTTCTTAGAAATTTCAGAACTACTCTTAGATGATGCACATGATCCTCCTCAGACTTACAGTAAACAAGGATGTTTTCCACAAACACCACCATGAATATATCAAGATAATCAAGTAAAATACTATTCATTAATGTAATAAAGACTTCAGGAGAATTGTTTGAACCAAATGGTATGATAAGGTACTCATAATGACCTCACCTTCTCTAGAAGGAGGTTTTATAAATATCATATTCTTTTATTCTCAATTGATGGTAACCAGATCAAATATTAGTGTCTGAAAAACAATTATACCCTTTAAAATGGTTAAATAAATCATCAATATTTAGAAATAGATACTTTTTCATTACTAAGACTCTATTGAGTTTTCAGTAATCTACACAAAGTCTAAGTGATCCATCAGAATTATTAGCAAAGAGAACGGACACTGGCCAAGGTGACACACTCGGGAGTATAAATAATTTCTCTAAAAGATCATCCAAATTATTTTTAAACTCTTTTATTTTAACTAGTTCCAAGTAGTAATAAGGAATAGATACTGGTTGAGTACCATGCACTAAATAGATAGAAAAAATTACCTCCATTACTGGTGGAAAACCAGAGAAGTCAGAAGGGCAAATGTTGGGGAACTCAATGGAAAATGGAGGGAGATCACCATTAAAATACTCTTACCCTATATCAGAAGAAAAAAAAGATATTACCTTCCCTGAATCTAGATAATAAGGTTTAAATCAACTCAAACTCATGTTCTATTCTCCTAGAAAGACCTGACACACCCCATCGGGTGTAGTAAAGGAGAACCATTGAAGATAACAATCAATCTAGAATTTGTTAGAAGTGATCTAATCCATCCCAAATTTTATGTCAAGAGGTTTCACATTGAGAACTAGAAAATCCATAGCCATCTTAATATATGATAATGAGAAAACATAATCAGGACTATAGAGATCCTTTTCTCTGTTTGTTCTGATGGGTGTAGTAATATCCATCACATAAGATAAAATCTCCATAAAAAGATTTAAAAGATTGATAATATAGGTTAAAATAAATGAATGAGATATGAAAGTATCAAATAAAGAAATTACTAATGATTTATATATAGTGATGGTACCTCTTATAGTTGTTGGACCTATATCTGATTCCTCTAGAGACTCTTCCACTACATGTAGAAGTTTCATTCATGATGCATATGGATGGACCACCTTTGTTTAGGAATCATCTTATTGCATGGTATTTTTAGTAGGTGATGATGATCCCAAGGCACTATGGAGAGTGGAATGGATATGGAATAAATTCTACAAGTGACCTGAGCATCCATAGGAACCCCATATTTTTGGTGCTTTAGTGAAAACCCATTTTGATTTCCATAGCTTTCTGCTCTAGTATAAAATCAAATAACCTCTTCACAGAATTGAAGAAGGTATATAAAAACCATACTATTGATAACCGAAACAATAATAATTACACTTACTCTTCCATTTAGAGGAAATCACAGAACTCCCACTGGGAGTAAAAGAAACTCCGATCAACCCTGAATTACTGACCAAATCCATTTCAACCATTAATTCCCTATCCATCACATCAAAATAAGAATGTAACTTTATAAATAAAAATAGAGAAAAAAATTAGATCGAAGTCCCACATAAAAACATTGAGTCTTCACCATCTAATTTGATATAATATTAGGTGAAAATTGCACAATATCAATAAATAGATTTTCATATTCTCTTACAGTATTTCCATCTTTCTTGATTTTAAAAAACCCTATAGCCTAGAATAACACCATTGACTTTGGATAAAACTAGTCAGTGAATAGAGCCTTAAATTATTTCCACTCTAAGACCTCATACTTATTCTCTACCACCATTATGTCCCACCATCTCTTTCTAGGTCCCTCTAGAATGAAGGCGAAATACTTTACTTCGATTACATCAGGTGTCTACAAGAACTCAAAAAAATGATCAATCATGCTCAACCAATCCTCATCCTCTTGAGTATCATTGGAGCCTTTGAATCCTGGCGTCTTATGGAAAAGGAACTACTGAGCATAATTTCTAAAAACATCCCTCTAAGGTTCCACAAATCGATCCTTAATGAGCACTGGTGGTGGTCCCTATTCTAGATATTGGATAGTATGCACAATCACCTCAACCATACTTGGGTCCATGAGTGGGTTTTCTCACTTTGGTTCATCAATAGCTTCCTCTTAGATTTGATTCACATGTCTTCTTGGAGGAATGATGATACAAAACATCAATAAACAACATTGAAGACAATATATTAACACTCAAACTTATAAAAAGGGAAATTAATCCCAATATATCAGATATAAAAGATTTTAATTTCACCATATTCAAATAAAAAGTAGGGAAAGACTATAACTAATCCTAAATACTTCTTTCCCAAACCACCCCAAGTGAATTAAGGCTCATCATGGTGAGATATTTCCAATCACTCAATTGAAACTACTTCTAAAGTCCCAACAAGATTACTCAACTGCATACTAACATTAAGGAAAAATGATTAACATGTACCTTTGATACCAATTTGTCACAAACTAACCTAGATACCCTGGTAACCTGGTAATTATGATGGTCATGACATAACCTGAAGGAAATTCTTGATCCCTATGGTTTGGAAACTAGTATATGAAATTATACAAGAATAAGTTAGGAATGGTTTTTCCATATACATATTGGAATAAATAGTTACAAGTCAGTATGATCAAAAGAAAACTCCATAGGGAGAACTATACCAGAATTCAAATATGTATAAATGACCCAAAGTACAACTACAAAGTACCAAAAAACAGGATAACAACTTAAATCCCAATAGAAACAACTCAATAATACTAAGGATCAATAATAAGAACCACCTCAAAGTGGCACTTTACCCTTACTCGAACCTGGAAGAAGATAATCTATAATCACCTGAAGGAATAGGTATATTGTGAGCTAAAATACTAATGGGGTATCACCAAGGAATACATAAAAATATGGAATAATTAATTAAAAAAAATAAATCTTTTAATTTTAAATAAACATGCATGGTATTTCAGAATCATATTTAAAACAAATAATTATTTACATTTAAAATGATGGAAATACATTAAACTAATGAATTAATAATTTTTTTATAAAATAGTTTATATAAATTCACAAGGAATGTGTAAAAAAGTTTACATATAATGTTATATATATCAAGTATAAAACAACAAGCAACATGGTCATCTTATAAGTGGTACGATAGTTACAGGTTTTGGGATTCTCACACACTTATATAGTGAAAATGGAAATGTGCACACATTTCCCATTGACCCTGTTAAAATAGGAAATACCAAAATATTACTGAGAATAATATCTTCTAATAAGTTTACATTAGAGTGGTAAAATTTCAATCCATTTCTAGGGAAATTCCAACCTAGCATGTCTGTCCCAAATAACTCACTAACTACATAGGATTTCATATTCTCTAATATTAATCAATAATGGGTAAATTATTTCAAAACTGTTCATAATTTATTTCAAACCATTTTTTAATTTCAGTATTCCAATTTCCATTTAAAAACAATTTTTTTTAATTAAATCATTTTTTCCAAGATAAAACCCATGGGTTTCTATCAAAACAATTTAAGAAATTATTCTTAAATACAAATTTCACAAATAAATTTTATAATTTAATTCCAAAAATTAAATTCTATCAAAACCCAAATCACACCCCAAATCATAAGAATTATGGGGTTTTCCCAATTTCATGACAAATCAACAAAAAATACCCAATTCACTAGAATTGTGTTTTTACTAAAGAAATTGATTTTTTTAATTTAAATCAATCAATTTTGGGTTAATTAATTGGACAATAATAAATAGAACCACCTACCTTGGGATCACGGGATCATAAAACACCAAGACCTAAATGGAAAATCCAAAGAAGAACATTGACAATAAATATTTGAGAATCAAACCTAGATTCAATATATGAAACAATAAGGATTATATCCTCTAGAAACACACACACACACAAACACACACACACACACACATATATATATATATATATTAAAATATAGGTAAGAGAGAAGAAGAGAGTGAGATATAGAGAATGTGGAGAGAAATCTTACCAAGAATGGACCAAACAAAGATAGCCTAGCTTTGAACCACCTTAGAGGGGGTTTGGAAGATCTAGAATAAGTCTTTGAAAGATCAAATGACCTTGGAAATTGTTCTAGGTAGATTTACCCCTAAGAAGGTGTCTGAATTATGGTTTGGGAAACTATAAATAAAATTTTTGAATCACAAAAATCTTCACGCATAGTTTCCTTGGAATGGCCACATGATTAAAAAAACTATGTGACCTAGAAGTGCTCTCCTACTAATGGAGTTTCAAAATTTCTCCTTGATGGGTACATGATTTTTCAAACCATGTTCTAACCATGAAAACCCTTAATGACTTGGTTTTCATGGTTTAAACTATTAGGGAACACAGTTTAGGAAAACCATGTGTCAACTGTGCATAGCCCAAAAGCCCTTCAAAATTTCCAAAATTACACCCAAAGAACCCATAAATGATACCCAACAGAAGAATGATCAAAATATATATTAAAGAGTACCTGAAAATAGTAATAAGATGTTACAATATAGAATACCGTAAAGATGGTTCAAGTGATACATGAAAACATTAAAAGAGCACAAGATCATAGATAATCTTATACTGGTGACAGGATGAGACATATAGAGTTCGACATTGAAGATAACATGTTTCTAAAGATGACTCCTTATCATGGGAAGTTAGGTTTTGGATATGGTATTAAGCTCTCTCTATGGTTTTTGGGGGCTTTCGAGGTGTTTTCTCATGTTGGAGTCATGGCATATCAAATAGCATTTCCCCTCCAGACAAGATAAACACATGATGTTTTTCACATGTCACAGATTCATTGTTACCTCTATAATGGATCTCACATCATTTATTGGGGTGAGGTAAATGTTGATGATGATTCAACCTTCAAGAATCATTCAATGGAGATCCAGGACCATTAGAAGAAGGTGTTTCATGAGCAGGATGATCCTTTAGTTCATGTCTTGTGGTGAAATATTCACACAGAGGGGAGTACGCAGGAACATGATTTGTAGATACACACTTATTTATGTTTATATATTCTCTTTTTGTATTTTTTTTAGTTTTTTAACCTTTTATGTTAAATGTAATGGTTTTATTTTTTTCCCTTATTGTTGGTAAACTTGATCTCATTTGATAGGTATCTCCCTAAGAAGTTCATTTAAGAGATGGTTGTTACTATTGTATGGTTTTTCTTTTATTAATATAATGAGGTGGATGAGTGGCTACGATGGATATATTATTAAGAGGTATCTTGTGGGGTGTCCATTCAGACAACCCCTATCATTTTCTCCCGGGGTTTAGTTTTGAATTCTCAAGGATGAAAATTATTTAAGAGGTATCTGATGTAAGGGCCTAGATCTATGCAGTTTTACCCTATGCATGTTTCAAAATCCCTTGGTTCTTGGAGGAGACTTAATGGGGTTTTAGAGGTGTTATTTTTCTAAAATATGGAATCTGGGTGAATTTATTGCGTAAAGGAGGGGTTTACTATATAAATGAGTTTTATAGCCTAAAAGGGGATTTTTAGCTTGTGTACAGTGATTTGTAGAATGAGAATTTATGAAATAACATAAATATTTACATAATGAATATTCTAAAACTTGAACTTGAAAAATATGGTCATGATAAAATCACATCATAAATATAGAATTTAGTACATGACTTAAACACAATCTGTATGGTTTGATGTGACTTGTTTTTTAGCGAAACTTAAAACATGGTCTTTTTAGGAAAAAAATGATCCATTCACATCATAAACCCATGCATAGAAATGAGATATAAAACCTAAAGTAACCTATTATCAGAAAAAACCCTATGAAATCTTCTCCCAGTCACCAAGAATCTAAGAGAGTTCTTCTTAGGCATTTTGGGTTCCCTTCAAAGGGGATTGATTAATGGATTCCGTCTTCAAACCAAAGTGATCCTATTTTAGTTATCCTTTGTTATCTTGTGGTTATCCAATATTATTTTTAATGTTTCTTTATTTCCATGTGATTTTAGTTCCTAACCATGTTCTAATGGAGTCTTATTATTGTTTTCATGGTTGTGGATCAATTTCTTTGGAGGGATATAGTCTTTTTATGGGAGAGGTGATCGAGATCTGTAACATTAATCCATTCTCATGAAAAGAATATTGACATATTAGATGTATGGTATTTGTTTATTCTCTAATTTATTTATGTGAAATGAGAAATATAGAATAGTTTATCATTTTAGATGGTAATATAATTAACCTAATAAATATTGAACTGTATTAATGAAGAATTATATTTGAAATTGAATGTTGTTGCTTTCCATCATTATAACGGCTTACCTATTGATTTTATAGATAGTGTGATATCTATAATATGACTATTTAGGATGTTTTTATGTTTGGTTTAGAAAATATTTCTTAATAGAAAATGATAAAGAAAATAATGATGAAATTAATAGATTAATTGGATTAAGAATTCAAGAGGAGGCATGTATATAATTCAGTGATTCTTGTAATTTGATGGTAATTAAAATTGATGAAATGAACATTATTAATTGCATATGTTGATCCATGTGATAATATATTTGATAAAGAATAAGAATCATGATAATTATTATTTATAATGATAACATAAAAAGGTGTGTTAAATGAGAAGGGTACTTTTCTATATTTGTTGAAAATGGAAGTAATGCAAAGAGAATGTCAATCTTTTGATATCATATTATAGATTATTCATTAGGTTTACCACATTTTGAACCTATGAATAATGAATTGGTTAATTCAAAATTTAATAAGAATAAGTTATTGTTCAAAGATAAATATTTGGGTCTCGGAGTTCCCATTTCCCTTTAAAGAATTAATGCCCTATTTGGAATCTATGAGAGCTCATTTGTATGTGAGGGATGAAGCCCTTATTTTTAGGGCCAATAATTAGCTATTAAATATTATTTTTTTATTGATTCCTTGTGATGTGTTTTTTATTTTAAACTCGCTTTGTTGATGTGTTATGATCTTGGGATGGCTGATCCTAGGATAAATGATGATATGGGTGGGGAGGCCCAGATGATGTGGCAATATTTGATGCCTATAATGAAGATATGCATTAGAATATGCATTAGGGTGTAAAGTATATAACTAGAGATAATGGAATTGGTTGAATCTATAATTACCTATTGACATGATAAATCATGATTCTTTCTTGATATGAATCTTTTTAATGGCTGATGGCTGGTTTTCTTGTTTTAATTTATATTCTTTTCCCCACTACTTGAGTTAGCTAGATATGCTTGGTTACCTGTTTATTCATGGTTTTAGTTTAATAAATTTATATATAAAACTTAGTTTATGGAAGAAAAATTTATAATTATTAATAAATGACATAACCCACAAGATTGGGGTTGCTAAATGAAAATGAGATGTTACTCTTGAGAAATTGTTGACTTAGTTTGGATTATGCCTGGAGGGCATAAACTTGGATTTGATAGATAGAAATGTTTGATGTGGAATAATGTTGATGGTTAGTTAATTCATAATTAATTAATTAATGAAAATATGACTGAAAAAAGAAAATAATTAATTTAATGTAGCTTTGTTAAATTTTTGTGTTCTTATAGGATATATAGTCTTAGTAGTGGCAGCCGAGAGTCTGAGTGATGTTACCTACAGTTGAGTCTATGATAAGGTTATAAACATAGTGTTGTTATAAGATATATTATATTATATATTTTTTATTTCATACGCTACCCCACCCATGTCAGTTAGGGCGACAAAAACCCTTTGGACTCTAGGAGGGTGTTTTCCTGAACATCCTGGTGGGATAATGGATGGATGACTACCCCTATAAACCTGATCTCTTGTCTTGGTTGTATTATGTGCTGGTATTCCTAGAGTTTAGTTTCCCCATATAAGTTCATAGAGGACTGTGCTGACTTGTGATTATTTAACATAGTTGTTTCTCTAAATATACTATCCAAAGGATTATTATAGGTTTGATAGGTATAGGTTGTGATGGATTGAGGTACCTTACTTGGTGTATAGTTAATGATGGTTAAGGTAAAATGCCGAATGTATGATTCATGTCATATGGGCTATGGTGGCTCCATAAAACTACGCCTTTAATATATATAGATATGTGAATGTGATAATGTAATGTATAAGGTGCATGTGATGATACTTATCCCAAGTGTCTTCAGGATGAATTATTTACGAGATTGAAGGATCAGAATGTGCGATGTTGGGGAAAAGTGAAAAAATAATGGGGAAGTGTTAGCGGGGTACCCTTATTGCTTATATTATTTAGATAATCTCTTGTATATGATAATTGGTGAGAGATAACCATGGTTAGGCTAGGAACTTAGTATACCTATTTAGGTGATGAATTAATTTCACTTGTATTTCACTAGGCTTGAAATGATTTCATTATCTTTTTCATGATATGATTTTGGGAGGATCTTACTGAGTATACTATTACACTCATCCCCCTATATATAAACTATTTTAGGTTAGTATAATAAGGGTTGTGATCAGGCTGGATATCACTAGCTCATAGTTTTTCCGGAGCTGTTTGGGATTCATGGACACTACTAAGTTTATGTTTTCTTGGTACATGTTTTTTCATTTTCAGTTGTTTTATTATTTTATTACATTACATGTATGTACTTTTTATTTATTTTATTTATCTATTTAGGTTTTGATAGGTGTATCTGAATTATCTCTCTCTTCTGCATGTTATCTTAGAGGGAAATGCCTCACATTTTTATGCTTATTATACCATCTCTACTAGTTTCCAACCTGGGGCCTACTGAAGGTGAGACTCCGGTGGTAACCATCCTCCTTACCTCATTGCTAACCCAGGAGGGTTACTCTTTGGGGGGATGGGTTGTGATAATTTTTTCTATGAATAGATTATTTTTTTTCATAGGGAGGAGAAAATTGCCCACAGTGATCATCATGGTGGGAAATAGTGGATAGAGATATACCATAAAGTCCAATTTGTATATAATCTACATTATCCTATATCATAGTATGATATATGGATACCATAATTTATTATATTCATTATTCAAAGGAAATTAATATATCATGGATGGGAATATCATTTCTTATGATATAATGATATCATAGATACTCCATAGGCCATCTGTAGTGTATGAAATGGTCCCATTATATAGAAGTGTGATTTAGAGAATCATATTATAATACTCTATGTTTGGTAATAGAATTATAACCTTAAGTTGTTAACATTAAATAATTTTATACTATTGTCTATCATCGATTATAATGTTTCATATGATGAAACATTGGGGAGAATCCATAGACGAAGGTTAAAAGTGTTATAACCACATGTAATTTACTCATACTTCTTATAATATATTATTAAATTCTACAAATGATCAAGGAGTATATGTAAGGGATATATAATGATGATGATTCCAATGTGATTCTTTTCCATGCTTTCCCAAGCCTCCCACCAACATATCATTTTCTATCAGATCTGTATCCTCCTCTATCCTTTTCCACTCGAAGCATTAGTATACAATGGCTATAAGGATGATCCTTCCCATGTCATTGAGTGATTAAAATTAGAATATGGATACACTACACTATGAGGAACCCGTTTTTTTCCTTAGGGAGTTTCATCAACAATTGTTATTAAAGAACATGAGAATCAACTATCAATAGTGAAATGTACATGTTATTTTTTTGTACATAATTTTTTTTCCATAACATGTAGATCTTGGGAATAAAAATTCTAATGTTTTCCACTAATTTTAAAAAGTATTATTGAATCCATAAAATCTATTTCATGGTATTTTAACCTTTCCATGATTCTTGATTTTGAAATAAAGTTTAGAAATGATGAAAAATGTATATCATTTTGATATTGTATTGATAATTATTTAAATGATAGAAGTTTTATTATATGTATGGTTATATGATATGAAATATCTAACACATGACATAGGAATGCCATATTATATATGATATCATATGTGATGATGTAATATAATTCCTAGGTTTTTGAAATATCATGGAATATGATATAGGGGCTCGTAATAGGTGACAACATTGATCCATGTTTATAAAAACAGAGTATCTTACTATCCTTATGATATAAGTGATGTTTTAGGATGTGAAACCTGGGCATTGAGGAAAGATATTGCAGTCAAAGTATTATCTATTATAAAATATTATTGATAATGGAGAAAACTGTATATTACAATATATGTTATATTGTTAAATACAATATCAAGAAATGTATAGTTTTTCTTATTTTCAATTATTAATTTAATTATATAATTTAGAAATTATAGAAAAAGGTTTTTTTGGGATATTTAATTAAATTATAAAGTGTTTAAAAAATAATTATTTATATATATTTATAATTAACTAATTTAATGTTTATAAAACATTTATTAAATAAATAAATAAATAAATAAATAAATATATATATATATATATATATATATATAATATTAAATGTTAATATTAAATAACTTTGATTTATAAATCATTGATTACAATTTGGATATAAATTTTTTATATATAAATTATTAGCCGATTTATAAAGAGTTTATAAATTACAAAATAAGCAATTATATAAAGGTGTTTATATTATATTAAGGATTGTTCATAATAATTAATTTAAAAATTTCAAATTAAAATTCCTTATTTGAGATAATTATTTAAACCATATCAAAAAGAGTTTTGATAATTTATATGATCAAGATTTAAATAATATTAAATGTTTGATATTATTCATGTTTACAAAATATATATATAGTTCATATATATAATGTTTATATTTTAGATATCATATATTTAAATATAAATGTATATAAAAATTAGTATAAAGGGCTTCACATTATATGTAAATATAAAGTTTTTATATTTATTTTATTATGTAATTCCTATAATGCTTGAATAAATTAAATATTATTTATAATTTCTTTATTTATGAATTATTTATAAATATTTATCTCATGTCTAAATATATGAGTTTTTCATTTATTTAGTTTATTGCATAATTTATTCATGAATACAAATTTTATATTTTGAATGTATGCATTATTTACTTTAAAATTTTAAATTGGTTCTAGAAATTTTCATACATGTATCTAAGGATCACATTCTAGGTATGATAATAGATTTCATTTCCTTCTACCTTGAATTTGACTTGTATTGAGTTTTTAGATTGAATTTAAATGTTTATTATAGTTTATACATATTAGGTGTTAGAATTATAATTTATTTGAGGTCTCTTTTTAGTAGATTAACCTTGGGTAGATAGAATTTTGGTGAGACTCGTCATTGTCCTAGATGCTTATTTGTTGTCACGAAAAGTGGAGGTTGAATATCTATCACTCCAAGATTATTTTTTTGGGGATTTTTAATTTAATATTATTATATAAATTTATATAAAACTGCTTTATGTACAATATGTGTGATATGAATTTGTATATGTGTGAATAAAATTGGATTTTAATTAAGGTTTGTAACACAAGTTATGAGTTGTTTAAATAGTTCCACATCAATATGGTTTATATTTATTGATTTAGTGGAATGAATAAGATTAATAAAATAAATCATTAGGAGCATGAATACATGTGAATAAAATATATAAAATTATATAGTGTGATTAAATCTCCTATAAAAATATTAAGTATCAAATTCCATCTAAAGAAAATACTTATCAATACCTTGATCAATCAACCTTGTAGGTCATGCTAAAGCTATGAACCCCTAAATTATTTTATGTTAGGAAGACATGTAATGGATGAAACTAATAAGATTAGGTGCCATTTTTTTTTGGAATTTGAATTATGTAACACTAATACGGGATACCCTAATAGGATTAGGTTACTAGAGGAATAATTTTAGGAGAGTCCATTTGATGGATTAGAATTAAGAGTTATCCATTTAACTATCCCAGATTCATATAGGACATAAAAAACATGTTTTTCTACTTAAGTAGATAAGTGGTGAAAGAAATAAAAAATTTGGATCATTTATTAGTGAAATATAGATATTATCCCACTATTTGGTATTATTTATACCAAAATGGGTCATCATTATAGAGGGATAATATTTAATAAAAGTCTCGATTAAATTATTGTAAAGCATGATACTCATCTAAAAAAAGATTCTATTGTAGATATAATAGCATCACCATCATCATAAAATATTACTTTGAAATTAATCTTATATAAATGAGATGATTAATATAAGTAACTCCTTATATTGGTATATAAACTTAAGAATAATTCTTAATTAATAAGAAAAATTCTGTATTTATACCAATACCCATCTGAATAACAAAATTTTTAAGTTGTTCAAAAATTGGATCATGATTCTTATGAAAATAATAAAAGAATTAACTTAATGTTTCAACATCATAAGATTCATAAATACTAAAGGAACTTAAGTATATACTCATAATTATGTATGATTGAGTATGTTTATCACTTATAGAGACTAAAATTTTCATTTAAGTCTTTCTATGGACAATGAATTCATTCTATAATCATTATTTAATGTGTTTTGACCATGTGAATGAGTTCAATTAAAGTTTTTCCTATTTTATCAAAGTGTTGTGGATTTATAAACTTGGCATGATATGTCTTGGTTCTAGAACTATTTTAATAGTACTAGTGGGTATAAAGTTCAAACTCAAATAAGAAAATTTAGTTATAAAGTCTAATAATGTCTTCTTGAATAACTATTCATGATCATGGAAACCTAAAGGTAGCATTGGGAAGGAATGAAACTATTTCCATAGGATGGAATTATTCGAGATACCTGAAGGGGTTTGAAATTTTTTGTTTAATTCCCATGTTTAGTATTAGTTTTTAAGATAAAATTCTTCAATTTTAAAGGTTTTATGATATATAATTTATTTTTTACAAATATTTTAAATATATTGGAGTTCCAGATCAAGAAAAGAATTTATGGAGCTCATATTTTTCATTCAAATGATGGTGAAAAGTGTTAATGAAGTTTTATATTGAATTCAAATGAATATATCAAGATCAAATAGATTTTAATAATTCATGTAAATTTCTAGATTATTTATCTTATATTTCAAGAGATGTTGTTTTTAAATGAGGAGTTATTATGAAAAATATGAGATTATGTTTTAATATACATGGTTTATGATTGAATTAACTTTATAACATAATTCAGAATAATATAATGATAATTTGTATGTAGAGGATAAATGAGTTTATCCATATATTTGTTAAAATAAGAGGGATATGATTCTAGAACCCATTAATGGAATATTTTAAAAAATAAAATATTCTTTTCAGATCATTTCTCCAAACACATGGATAACCATAAAAGTCATGGATATTAATTGTTTATTTTTTAAAAATTCCCACTAAAAGAGATAAGTGTTATTTACTAAAAAAAAATTATTTTTTGTATCATATAATTATATTCTAAAATGAATATATGTTCTAAGAGACTAGTGTGAATATATTTAGACTTAGAGAAGTTCAAAGTGAAATAAATTAAAGATTATTCTAATCAAAATTTAAAGTGAATGTCACTTTATCCTAAAATAGTTTAGGGTATATTAGTAAAGTGAAATGTAAATAGTTATATTTAGTTACCATAATGAATTTAAATAAAATTTATATCCTAAAACAATTTTAGGATGTGTTGGTAATGAATAATATAAAGAGTCATCTTTTGCTACCAAAATCATCCGAAGGAAAATTTTCGATGGATATGTTCCAGGAATGATGATGCTAATGAACTTATAAAGAGTGAAAATTAGACCAAAAAAGTTATTAACACCATAAAATTTGGTGTTGTGATGTAAAGAAGTTTGAATATGTTATATATGAGTTGAACATTTGGAATATTTTTTTAAGTATCACCATTATTCAAATAGGCTTATTTAATATATGTTAGTCACTAAATAAGTATATTTTTATTGTTTTATCATATGTTGAAATAGTTTTGTGGAAATAATTACATGTATATGTAATAATTTGAACAAAACACTAAAAGTTTATTAATTTAAATACCTCTCTTAATATTCCCATAGACCCACACTTCTGGATCTGGTAAAAAATTTAAATAATTTCATATATAAAATGAATTTTTAATTTCAAAAACCATTCCAAAAATCCTAAATTTTGATTATTTGGAAATAGAAACATATTAAATCATCATACTATATAATACTACTAAATAAAAAAATTAATATTTTTTGTTGAACTCCTATAAGTTCACTAAGCCCTTCTTAATACTTGAAATCACCCAAGGATATACATTAAAGAAAGGGTGAGCTAAAATCCCATTAATGGGAAAGAAAGAAAAACATGGGAATCATAATCAATGGAATATACCATGATATTGATAAGTGAGACCTATAATCAAAAAATGGGATATTCATAAGGAATCACATGGAATAATATTGAGTAATATTATGTGATTGTCAAGTAATGTTTTACACCTCGATCTTCACTTTCCACATTGTTTTATTTATTTATTTATTATTTATTCCATTCCTTGAATATAACGTTATTTTATTTAGAAATTTTTAGAAACTATATGCACTTTTCATAGAGCATGGTTGGTGCATGATTAGGGGAAACCACATGAAAAAAATTTGATAGGGTCTAAAGTTTTTAGTTGAAGTCTATGTATAATTAGAATAAAATTTTTCTAACCGTACAACTAAATCATGTGACATATACTATGTGTATATAGTGGGGGTTTATTTGTCAATGAATGGTTTGGTAAACCACGTGGAAACCATGAAATCTGATAAAGACTTTTAAAAACTATAAATTATTAAATTAACCTCATCAATTTAAAACATAAAATAGGGTATCTTTCTCCCAAAATGATATAGTACTCCTTGAGAGATCCCTAGGGTGATTTCCTTTCAATTCCTACCTTGATTTTGGACCCCTTTCATCAATTATTGGTAGTTTATTCAAGGTTTATTTTCTCTCTCCCTTCTTTCTTATTCCTTATTTATTTATTCATTCTCCTCTTATTATGGGTTTGTGTTTGTAGAAAACTATATAGGGTTTTAGTTTTGATCATTGTGTATTTATCTCGTAGGGTGTAAGGAATCTTCCTTAGGCCTTTCTATCACCATATTTGATGGTTTTTAATCATCAACAGTTGAACTAGGTACGTGTTTCCATGTGTTTCACATTTAATTAACAAAACCTGTGATGATTATGTTTTCCAACATATTTCACATAAAAATTATACATTCTAAGAAATATTTTTAATTACAAATTATTATCTTAATGGATTTGGTATATTTTAAAAAGGAAGGCCTAAAATTACAAGGGGATTTTTCATAGACCATAAGGGGTTTCTCTTGATAATTCATTTTAAATATACTTATTTGTGTTTTTTGAATTTTTCACATATTTTTTATGGATTAAACATGTTTATGGAGTTTCATTAATTATTTAATGATGTTTTTCCATATTTGTTATGGTTTATATGAAATTTATTGGTTTTAAATAGGGTCCTTCTTCTTAGTTTCAGGGATTTTCAAATATCACTAGATTTAAAAATAGGTTTTCAAGTAAGTATTACACACATACACATATATATACAAATGTAATAATTATTTGGGAAACTGAAGGATTTTTTAGAACTTGGAATGATGATTTCAAAATGTTATTGTTTTTAAAATTGATTTTAAGAAAAAATTTTAAAACATATTATGAGTTTCAAAATTGAAGGCATGATTGGAAACTTATGTAAATTGATTTTACTAAATGATATACACTATCAACTAATGACCCATGGTTTATGTTAAAATTATTTTGATGATTCAATGTGTTTTTTTGTTTTTATTAATCATAATGGTGGATTTAGTGATAAAGGGGATGTTTGAGGGTGGGTTGAGGTTTTTCATGGGAATGTTTTTACTTGTACTCGATTACTAGTGTTTGTATGATATAGAACACATCATTCCTCATCCTTTTCTATTTCTACAATCATGGAAATCCTAGGTGTCTTAGTGAGTGATTAAGATATTTTTACTATCTAGTCATGATGATATTGACTAGACCCCACATGTGGTGGATACATCCCAACCATGGGGGAGTGCCAATGTTGAGGCTAGATGAGATTAGCCAGTTGGTTATAGATTGGGAATGCAATAATAGTATGATATATGATTCCAAAAAAGTACTTATAGAATTATATCATTATATTTTTACGATTTAACAACAATTATATATAATTTACTTATTTTATTTATTATTTTCCTTAGTTATGTATTTTATTTAATAATTCCCTTATTTTTTAACATATTATGTTCCATTTAATTAGTTTTATACATGTGGTGGACGTTTTATTTTGTTTTGTTATGTTTTTTAACAAATATTTATAAAGGAGGTCTTGGAAATAGTTTTTCAAAGTAAGTATTCAAATGGATATTTATTAAAAATTTATTTACTTGGTTTTAAGTATTTTTGGGTTTTTAAAAGAAAAGAAAGATGTTTTTATTAATAATTATTTGGTTTTTGGAAATATAAATGATAAAATATTATGTATTTTTTATCTTAAAATTTAAAAAACCTATTTTTAAATACTATATTTCAAATTAGTGTTCTTGGAATGTTAAAAAAATAAACACGTGTATTATTTTGTGAAATTCTACGAGGATATTTATGATCACACCCTACATTCAGAACATAGTTTTTGTAGATGGAGTGGCTCTTTTTAGGTTCATTTTTAGTTTTTTAGGATGAAAAACCTCATATAATTCCCTTTCTTGGACACTTTTGGAGGAGTGTGTTTGATAATGACATCAGGTTACAAAGAGATCATGATCTGGTATTAGTTTTTTATTTTATATCTTGGTTGTATTGGATAATTCATCATTCACTGTACTTTAGTATCTATCATTCTTATTAAATTTATTTTGAGATATATGTTCTTTTTTAGTTATTCCATGTATGTATTATTGATGTTTCAAAATTTTTTATTTCATTTTTAATAGAAATTCAACATATGGACACACCATGTCAAATTATTAGTAGAATTTTTCTACACATTAAATGTTATTTTTTGGGTGAAACCATTCCCAATGAGTTTATTTTATGCCTTGAAACTATTTTCTAGACCATGGGGATCAAAAATGACCTTTGGGCCTTTCCATAGGCTAGCTCATGCTCCTAGATTAGGGGTGGCTAGAGTTTGTTCAGAATTTTTTTATTAGAGGGCCCTATTTTATTTGGGTCAGCTTGGTAGATTAGAGATAGTGTTGTTAAAACTTTGGAGGTAAGTCATGAGAATGTTTTTATCACCAAATCTCATGTTTAAATCTAATTTTCCATGGAATTTCAGGTTTTGAGTCATGATTTCAAGTTTTCCTCATTTATTTCAAGATTTTTTACTAAAATTTATTGTTTTAAAAATTAAAATGAAGTTAAATGGGGTTTTTTTGGATATTTTCCGGATTTTTGTGTGAAAATGGGAGTTAAACTAGAGGAATAATATTTGATCACAAGGCCTAATAAACCGTTTTATACCTTTGTGCATGGTTCTATGAAAATCTTAGTGGTCTGTCACACAATCAGTCAAACTGTGTGGCGAAACCTTTTATAACCACTAACCACTTATTTCATTTCTTATTCTTATAACTTTAGGTTTGTTTTTTTATAATTCCTATTTCTATTTGGTATGGACTTGAGGGAGTTTTTAGGACGTGTCAATGTTATTTAGTGGGATTATGTTGGTATTTTTTGAGGAAAATGTGAATTAAAATCATGAAAACTTGGTTTTTAATGTTTATAAAGAATCATATTTAAATTATTTTAAAAAAAGAAATATATTGAATTTATGAAATGTATTTAGGAATATACATGTGGTTTAAAACCTGTTTTAAGTGTAATTCCATTGTTTTAAAAAGTTTTTAATACATAGTACTTTAAAACCGTACAAAATTGGTGCATTTTCAAAAATAATTCTATAATTTGATTGCTTGGGTTATTTTAATTAGAGTGCGTTGGAATTTTAATATTCTAATTGATTTTTTTCATTCATATTATTATTTAGATGTTGGATCCTTGAAAATTCTCACTAGATCATAGGAATAATTTATCATGGAATATTCCTTAACCTAGTACCTCTCAGGGATTAGATGTGGTCCATCCCACCATTGACCCTATGTGGACTCCTTGTAATGTGGTAGAGCTGAATTCCTCTCATTTTTTTTAATATTATATGGGGATAAAGGAATTAATGTTGTTATATAGTTTATAGGAAGGGTTGAAGTAGTCTTCAATTCACAAAAAAATTCTAGAATCCTCATGATTGAAAACCATATTAGTACTATTCAAAAGACCAGGCATACAATGGTGGAGGATCATTTATCCCCTTTAGCTAATAGGTTGTTTGTATTGGGAATCATTTAATTTCACATTTATCCAATGTAATTTTACTAAGAAGGTAAAAAAGAGGATGGCGACAAATCTTATGAAACTCTTAAAAGGTGACCAATCAATAGAGTAGTATGCATCCCATTTTAATTTTTTGATTTCTTTTCCCCTGAGTTGTCATTAAAGGACTCACTAAATGTTTATCTTTTTATGAGGTGACTTCATCCAAACTTCAATTATATATTTCTTATTTTTTTATCAAGATTCATTCGAAGATATATTCAATAAGTCCATGATAGTGTAATTGATATCTATAGGGAAGCCTAGTAGATGTGGCAACACTATTCCTTTTTACATTAATGAAGTTTTAATATATTATGAGAAGAGACCTACCATATATATACTCACTTAATCCATTATCATCAATTATGTAAGTTCAAGCATCTATGAAGGAGGTAAGCATTACCTTAGCTTAGTTCTTGGGGGTAGTATAGATAATATTTCTCTAGGTACCTTGTGTTATCCCTTTTTCTTTTGAGCTTCTAATGTTTTTTGATCTACATTACGTTATTTTCTATTATTTTTCCTTTTTACTATTTTAGAGACACTTATGAAATGTGATGATATTATGGATGGGTCTTTGGGATTAGTAATCAGTTCTTGGTTCCCTTATTTAGTGAGATGAATGTTTATTTTAGGTGTTCTTTCTAGAGTCATTAGTTTCATTTTGACCCACAATGGTAAGAGGAATCCTTATATGGTGGAGATATCAGTTACCTATCTTAATTAAATTGGTTTCCCATTGGATATTCCATATTTTCATTTTGGATATTTTTGTTTTGGTCTTTGGGATGTTCATGAATTTGGATTTGTGCTCATTTTTCTTGGCTCTTTTGGTTTTAGATTAATTAGACGTTAGTTCATTCCACCTATTTTTCCCCTTTCATGAGCCTTTTTTTGATTCAATGAATTTATTGGGGAAGAGATGTTATGGTTGATATAATTGTCAGACCCTAAACTTCAATTTCCTCATTATTTTTTTATTTATTGACTTTTAATCCAATCCTTGGGTTTCAAGTCATTTCCTTTGGATGTTTTTTAAATATATGAATTTTTCCTAGCACATGGTTAAGGTAAACCAAGTGATAACCATTTGATAGGGTCAATAGTTTATTACACAGGTGTATATATGGTGATTTTATGTTTTTTATAACCATGTAGAAAATTTATGCAACATCTCTCAGGTATTTCTAGTGAAGGGTTCACTGTTGTAAAATGATTTGTTAAACCATGCAGAATCAATGAAATATTCGTAGACCTTTAAAAATTAGAAATTTCTAAAATAATATCATCTAACTGAGACCCCAAGTAGGGTATCCTCCATTCACACTCATGTGAAAATTCTAATTATATTCCTAGGGTTATTTCTTTCCACCTCCCCCCATTTCGCCCTTTAATTTTTTAGTTATTTCTTCTAGTTTTGGTATCTTTTCTACCTTATTTATTCTTTATTATTTGTATCTTCCTTCTCCCCTTGCTATGGGTTGGTGTTAGTCAAAACCTTGGTGAATTTTTGGTTTTAATCCCAACATATTTTGTTCCTATGGTGTGATTAATCCTCATCGAGCCTTCCAATCCCTGTATTTTAAGGATTCTCATCATTCACACTTGACCTAGGTTGGTATTTTCTTGCCTTTCAATTTTTATTTATAGTTTATAAAATTATTGTTTTTAATATAATATTTTCCTTATATATTTTTTGGAATATTTTTAATTCCTAAAAGGATTATCTTAAAGAATTAGTATTTTTAAAAAATTATGGTCTTCAATTATAATGGGATTTTTCAAGGGTCATAAGGGGGTTTTCATTGAAATTCATTTTAAATAGACTTAACTATATGTTTTGAACTTTTCCCATGTTTTTTCTTGATTAAAATTTTTTATAGTGTTTTACTAACTATTAAGTGATACTATGATCTAGTTTTTATGGTTTATATGATCTTTATTAGTTTTAAAGTGGGGGTTGTCTCCTTGGTTTCAAGTTCTTTTCAAATATCCCTTTATTTCTAAATAATTTTTCAAAAAAGGTTTACACAGACACACACACATCTATATAAATTCATATGTAACTATTAGTAATGAAATTAAGGACTAGTTTTTATATTAGAAATAATATTTAAATTTTTTATTATTTTAGAAATATATTTTCAAGGAGATTTTGTAAAACGAATTATTAATTTCAAAACTCAATACCTGGTTGATACCTTATGTGAATAGATTTTTCTAAATGAGTAAAAATCTTAACTAAATCTCTATTCATTATGTTAGAATGATTTTTATGATTTATTATGTTTCTTTTTGTTATTTTTATGGGTTAGAATGATGGATTTAGTGAGAAAGGTGTGTTTGAGGGTGGGTTGAGTTTTTTCATAGGAATATTTTTCCTTGCATTCTATTATTCGTGTGTGTATGATATGGTACACATATTTCATCACTCTATTTTTTCCTATTATAATGGGTATTCTATGAGTCTTAGTGTGGTATTGGGAGATGGTTACTATCTATTAATGATGATATCTACTAAATCCCCCTTTATGGGGATACATCTTTACCTAGTGGGAGTGATTCTAATAAGGTTAGATGAGACCAAATGATTAGTTATAAATCATGGTTTCATTGATAGGATCATAGATGATTCCACTAGAGTAATTCTAGGATAATATCACTAGATGTTTAGTATATAACAATGATTATATACACTTTTATTTATTTATTTATTATTTTACTTAGTTATACATTTTCTTTAATACTTTATATTATCATTTTAACATCGCATGTCCCATATACTTAGTTTTCTCTATATGGTTGAAATATTATTTAATTGTGTGATATTATTTTTAAATTTTTTTCTAAATGAGGTATTTAAAATGTTTTTAAAAAGTTTTTTTTAAAATTAATCTTTATTAAAAATTTATTTACTTAGTCTTATGATTTTTTTTGAATTTTTAAAAGAAAATAAAAATGTTTTCTATCAGATTAATGCGGATTTAAAAATAAAAATGATCAAATATTATGTATTTTTTTTCATAAAATGTCAAAAAACCTATTTTTAAATATAATACTTAAAACTAGTGTTCCTGGAATGTTTTGAAAAAGTAAACATGTGGAATCATTGGTGAGATCATATTAGTCCATTTATGATCACACTATACTAACACCACTCAGTGCCTGTAAACCAAGTGGATATTTATGGGTTTAGTTTTAGGCTTTCAAGAAGATATAACATCATAGAATTCAATTTACTGGATACTTCTAAAGATGTTTTATTGGATGATGACCTCAGTTCATGAGGATATCATGGTCAATTATCATGTTTTTATTTTTAATCTTGGTTGTATCATCCAAGTCAAAATTCATTGTACTAATCCTTGTTACATTTATTTTGAGTTGGATTTCCATTTATAGTTATGCCATGTCTATTTTATTACTATTTTGAAACTTCTTATTTCATTTTTCATGAACATTCAATGTGTGAGTAAACCAAGACAAATTATGTGTATAATTTCACTACATGTGAAATGTTATTTTCTAGGAAAAGTTATTCCCAATGTGTTTGTTTAATTTCCTAACACTAGTTTCCAGGCTATGGGGATTGAAAATTCTCTTTGGTTCTTATAATGGGAGGGATTGAGTGCCCAAATTAGGGGTGTCCTGAGTTGGTTCATGTAAAAATGATATTAAATAAACCTATGTTGTTTAGTTAAGTCTGGTAGATTAGTACAAGGTCATGATAACTCCGGAGGAAGCATATGAGCAGGTTCTTGATCATCACCTATCTTGAAAATCATGATTTCCATGTGATTTTGGGGTTTTATTAATTAATTCAGAGTTTTATCCATTTATTTTTGGTGTGTTTTTGACATAAATTAATGATTTATTGATTTATAATGAATTTATGTGTGTTTTGATTGATATTTTTTGGATTTTTAAGTGAAAATGGGAGTCAAACTGTGTTAGAAAAAACCCCCTCAAGATAACATTGAAGTATTTTTGGGTTGATTGTCTTCAATAACAAAGAGGGTTTCCATGGTCATTTTTGGAGTTCCAGAGAGATTATTGACAAGGAATTTTCACAAATATCCAATAAAAAGGAATGGATGCTATGAATGTGGTATAGAATGATGCTTATACAAGGTGGCACTATTTCCCATCGTTTTCCAAATTTTTGGGATCCAAAATCTGGAGGATGGAAAATGTGTTTTTGGAAAAGGAAGTAATTTCATGTAAAAGTTTAAATTTGTGCGCAAGGATTATGGAGATTCTCAAAGTTGTGTGCAAGTAAAGATTCAGGATCACCATATCAAAATATTTCTATGAAAAAGGTGTATATAAGATATGAAATTGGGTGAATGATGGGTTTGTGTGACACAAAAGTTGCATATAGTAGTAATCACACAATAAGCTTATACACAAAATACTATGTAAAAACGTTAAGTTTATCACTTGAAGAAATTTATGCACAAGGAAGGATCAATATAGATTTATTATAGGAATATTGGAAGGAACATAAGTAAGTTTCATGCTTGTTCAGACATTTCTATAAATAGGTGGATACCCATCTCTTTTATGTATTTCAACCCTTAGTAAAAATCATGGATCTGAATCACATTATAGTTGTGCGCAAAAAATAAATGTTTCACACAAAATAGTTAAAAAAACAATGACTCAAATGTTTTTTTTCACATAGATTCGAACCTGTTTCTATAGAGGAAGGGAGGAGTGAAAAAGTGTAAGAGTTTCACACAAGAGTAAGTTATATGACCAAAAAATAGTTGTGAAAATGTTGTGAGTTCCAGAGATAAACTTCAATATTGCACACAAGGTGATAAAGATATGTGCAAGACATCCAAGGATTGCATAAAAGTTAATATTGTGTAAATGTATAATTATTTTCCCAATAATTATATGGTAAAGGGGTATTCATCAAGTGGATGAAGGTGGAACTTAATGATTCACCAAATGAGGTGTGAAACATATGGATTTAAGTGATCAAAAGATGATTCTTATTAAGGAAAAGTGAGCATAATTTAGTTGAGAGAGTGGTGAGATTTAAATTATGAATGGACTTAAACCAGGAGGGATAGTGAGTCTACTCCAAACTTTGTAAAGGTAGTGATCCTGGGCATATAAGTGATCTAGACCAAACATTATTTTTACATATCTTTAGTTGATTTGGTACATCAACACATTTCCATTGTATACTCCTTGGAAGTAGCCCAATGAGGGTGAACCAAGTAAAATTATTGTATCTCATGAATGCTTTCATTTCTGTTCATACATTACAATGGGAAAGAGATAGAAGAGTGTTTTATTTAAAGACAAAACAAGATCTGAAGGGGAAGTTGTTTTAATCTATCATTCCCTGATTCATGCCACTCAATGAATTTAACCAAGTTGGGTTAACAAAAAAGAGGCACATTGTAACAACCTGAGATTATATAAGATATATTATTCTTAATTTATTTCATATCTTCTGTTTTACGCTACACCAAGATAATCTTGCACTATACGCAACACCGTATTAGCTTGCAGTATACGCAACACTATTCTTGGATCATGTTACACAAAATTTCAAGTTCATTTGATAGAAGTTATTCTACACAACATTGAGTGTGTATATATATATATATTAAATGTATAAATGAAATATGGTTGGATTCTGTTATACAAAACAACAATGGAATCTTTCACTACACGCAACCCTGACTTGCCTTGCATTACACGCAATCGCGACCTTCCTCGATAGCGTGTGTTGTACGCAATACCGTGTTTCACTAAACGACGATATATTGTTATAATATTATTATGAATTAGAAGTTATTAATAGTGGTATCTACATTTTGAATTTTATGACATTATAATTAATCTTACACAATTTATATAACATGGTATGAGAACAAAATAATTTTTTCAGGTAAAATATGTATTTTTCAAAAATTACAGTTTTGCCGCCTTTTGATGGCGCATCCACATTAAATTTAGTTTTTAACATGTTTATAAGTTAAAGTTGAAAAAATTAAATTCTTTTTTTGAATCAGGATATAAAAATTTACTTTTGATAAATTTTTCATATTATTCTGATAACATTCATATTTTAATGAATAGTAAAAACACGCTATATTTTGATTAAAAACAACTTTTTTTCATCGTAATAATTTATATGGTGAAATTATAATATTGAATGATTTTAAAGTATAAATAGAATATATTTTTACCATTTAATATAATTTATGTCGTTAGCATTTATTTTACATTGAATTCATAGGTAAAATCATTTCAATCTTTTGCAATGTTTTAACTTTTAAAACCCATTTTCTTAACAACGAGATTAATTTTAAATTAATTTCTACTACTTATGTGTTTTGAATTTCAAAAAATGGATTCCATATTTGAATTTAGTGGGTCAAAATTATGTTAATAGGTTACTTTTATTTTTTTGATATTATGAATAGTAACTACGGTAATTTCTATTTACTGTAGTTAAAGGTAAATCGGGTAATTAAGGGTAAAAATAAGATTATAAAATTACCCTAACACATGCCAAAATTATATTGTATGACTAAAGGTCGATCCGTATCACCTAAGTGTTGTATTAGAATCATTTTATGGACTTTTGACCATGAAAATAATTTAATTATTATTAAAACCAAAGAAAGTGACAACATGTCACTCTCTAAAATATTATAAGTATAATAATTTTAATTTAGTGTTAAACTTCATGAAACTTAGAAAATGAATTGTCTCCAGAAATATAATAAAATTATCTACATCATTTAAATTTATTTAGAATTTTTAGGGATTAAATAATTTTCATTAATGATGACACAATAGTGATGCATAAATTGTTTATTTAGCAAAAAATAAATAATATAGTTTTTATTAAAATAATAATACCTACCAAAGGACCAGAAACATGACCAAACCTTATTAGTAGAGTATATATATACCCTAATCATACAAGGGTCGATTGTTGGACCATTTTGAGCCTTATAAAACAGATTAGGACATTTATATTATTTTATTTTAAATGATGTCAAAGATGTCACCTTCATAATTCAATAAATATAAAAATTTAAGTCTTGTGATTTTAAGATGATAAATTCGAGTAAAAATATTATTATTAAAGGTATTATATTTATATTAATAATAGGAGTTTATTTTTAATTTTTATACAATTAATAAGTATATTAAATTATTATACAAAAATGATGTAGTAATTGTTTTATTAAGAGAAATATCAAATAAATGATTTTAAAAGAATTAAAATAAATTTTATATGAACTATTTAATGTGATACAATAATTTTCTAGATAACTATGATATGTTATGAATCTATTAAACCTTTTATTTAGAACATATCCTTTGTGTATATTTTATTTAAATTCAAATAAATTAATAGTGTCAAAATTGACACAATTGTTATTTTATAAAAATTACATATTATAAAATCGTTTAAAAATCACAAAATTATTTAAAAATTATAAATTAAAATTTATATGGTCTAAAATTTAATAAATTAATCAATTATGGAAAATTCACAACACATAAGTAATAATTTATAATGATTTAAAATTTAGAATATTATTACCACAAATAAAATTAAATAGATTATATAAGGATAAAACATGTTGATAATGTTTAAACTAAATTCACAAATTGTCTAAATTTTATTGATTGATTAGATTAAAAACCTATCTCATATAATCATCTTATTTGAGTCATTTTGGAGGTTTTTAACTGGGGTTGTAATTTATTATAAATTAATATTTCTTATAATTCCAAAGATGCCCTTCTCCTCCCTTATAAAAGGGCACCTCCTCCCTCTCCTCCTCACACCATTTTGAGCCTTGAATCTCGGCCAAACTCTGCCCATTTCACTTCCCCACTTCCCTAGAAACATTATATAGGTATTTGTATTCTCAAAAGACCAACTCTAGTGCCCTAAGAGGAAGTTTAAAGGCGGCACTTTGAGAAAGAGGTAATACCTTCTACCTATTCATTCAAGTTTCATTCTTCTTATACTTACTCTTATTTAGTGGATTCATTATGAATTAATAACATCAGTATACCTAATATACTGATATGTTATTATAAATATGAAACAACCCTATTCCACCTTCTATCCATCCTAAGGAAAACAAAATCACCGCGCGTGCATACGTACGGAAAACCATCTCCACGACGTGGTGTAATATGTTTTTCCACCACCACCTTACTTGGATGGGTATAATGGTGTAAAGAATAACTACATATGATTATTATAACATCATAAAGATTCTAATATATTATATCATTCAATCCAATTCCATTCAATAAATATCGGAACGATATCATCGCTCGTGCGTACGTACGGATTACCGTCTCCATGACGCGATGAGATTCATTTTCCATGTTAACAATTCAAGAATGATTATAAAGTATATATAATAAGTAATCATGAAATATATGACATAATAATGCTACTGGATTTATGTATATATATATATATGTATGTCATCTACTTAATTCCATTCAATTCAATAAGGAAACGAAAACAACGTTGATGCGTACGTACGGCCTACCGTCTCCATGAACGGTGTATTTATTTCCATTTATCAATATATTATATATATGTATATTATGAATATATATTATATATAAATCATGTTTTATATTATGGAATTAATTAATCATGATCTAAGTAATCATATTAATAATTACAAGTCAAAACACGGATGATAAATGAAGTGATTTTACCCAAAATGCTACTTTAACATGAATTTACAAAAGAACGAGTAATATAAAGTCATAAGTGAACCATATATGATATCATAACAATGGAGACGATTCTATAATAATTCAATGACGTTATATAAATCATTATACAGGAGGTTCAGATACGTACAAAGCATATTGGACCCAAGGTAAGGGATAAATTTCCAAATCTCATTTTTCTTATCCGAGATTGTTTATTCGTAAGTATTTACTGGGCTTATATTTATCATCCATGTCCCTATTTTATAAAAATGGTTTCATGTATGTTTAAAGTCATTTTTACCCATTTTTGAATTTTACTACATGATATGTAAGGAATCTTTCTTTTGATTACCATACGAGGCACTTTTTGACTTTTCTGGAAAAAGTATGAGAAGAATGTTTTTTAAAATTATACGGAATGAATGAATTTTTACCATTTCATAAAGCCTTATTTCCATGAAGATTACTCTACAAGATTTCATGATTATTTTCAAAAAAATACTTTTCTTTTAAAATTGAATGGCATTTTGTGAAAAGAAAATGATTTTGAAGAAGAAAGGATATTTTCCTCAAGAATTCATTTCATGTGTTTTATCAAAACTATTTTCCATCTAAGGTAAAATTATTTAATATGTTTATGTTTTAAGTGTAATGTCTCTATGATTTACATGGTTTTACTTTTATTATGATGAAATGATATCCATTTGTTTTATATGGATTATGTGATGAAGGGATGATGTTTATGAAACCCATTTTATTCTTTGGGTTATGATGAATGATTTATGTTTATTTTGTGGAACAAGTAAGAATGATTTCATTATTAGATGGGTGAGAACTATATCTCCCTCCAATTCATTGGGTAATGATTTATATCTCATGATATATACATGGCTTGAACGGAAATTAAATCTGGTTCAGTAATACAGGGCTGGAACAGCAAGTAAACCCGGTTCAGTAAGGGACTCTGTCCACTAAGATGGTCTTGGCAGCAATGCCTTGGCTATTAAGGAAATCATAACATGTGCTTAATGGTTTCCACAATAACATGTTTTATTCCCATACTATTTTATCATGATTTATGTTCCATTATGATCAATTCCTTACGTACTTCCATATTTTATGTCACTGCTCAAGATCTTGTTGTTTAAACATTATGTTCATGTTTTTAAGTTAAAATGAATATGGTTTGTTTTATTTTCTCTATTCTTACCCTTACTGAGAATTTGAGCTCACAATTTATATGTTTTATTTTCCCCAGGATTTAAAGAAAGTTTTAGGTAAGAAAACAAAATGGGAAGATCGTTATGGGAGATGTTGAAGATCTTTCACCACGATTAGAAGATTATATTCTGAGTTTCCAAAGACACTAAACTATTACAGTCCTTATGTGTCTGTTTTTGTTATGTATTAAGTATTATTCAAAAGTAATGTAATGTCCATGTATGTGAATCTTTGGGTCTCTACAGTTGGTATCATAAGAAAGGTTTAGTTAACATTTGGAAATTAGGATGCAAAAACTTTAGTGAAATCCCTAGAGATATTTCTAAGGTATGTCTATGGATTTCCCTAAGGATAAGTATACGAATAGGTTATAGTACTAGAATTACGGAAACGATCTTATAATTTAACCTAAGATGTTAGATATTGACGGTAATCCCCCTTTATTATGTTGTTTTCCCTAGCATGATTTTTTCCTCTCACACTATTTTTTTTGGGTTTTAGAAAATGGCTAGAAACAGGAAGATTCACGATAATGGAGGATATAATCGAAAATGGAATGATATTCTTCATGAGCAACCAAATGAAACTATATTTGGAAGTCCAAACATCATTATTATGCCTAATCAGCAATCTCATAACATGATCAATAATCTCAACTTTGGTAAGTTTCCTAACTCAGCTAATAAGAGAAAGATGGAGTTTCATGATGATCATAGAGGAAAGAAAGTTCAATTTCCATCATGTAAGTCATGTGGTAAGAGGCATCAAGGAGAATGTTTCAAAGGAATTGGACGATGCTTTGGGTGCAGAAAAGAGGGACACAAATATAGTAAGTGCAAAGGAAATGGTTCGGTTAACACCATGGAGAAGGATAATGGTATTGCTACAACATCAATAATGATTTGAAGTTTTAAATGTGGAATGTATGGGCATTATGCAAACCAATTCCCTAAGGGAAAATCTCTTGAAGAGAATCAACATGGTCATATGGGTAGTATTTATGTGGATGATGATGAGGAGACTACAAATGATATATGAGATGAAAGAAGTATTGAAGTTTGGTCAATGGTTTAAGAAGGTAGTGGAATGATTTATATTTATCAAGATTTATGTTGTATAGGTAATGATACTATAGAATAAAGACACATCTAAGGATTGTTAGACTATTGTTTTTCCTAAAGTATTTGAAAGTATATGTTGAATGTTACCGATAACCATGAAAGGCTAATTCATATATTTTTAGAAATTAGATGATATGCGTATAATGAAGGGATAATAAGATAATGAGATGTTTTATAGTATTGATGAGCTCATGGATGATATAAGGACAATGTGATATCATGGTTTGAGTATATAGAAATTATGGGATTTTGGTATGTGGAAAGAGTTAACTTTTGACAGCATTCATGTTTTCACTAAGGTTCAATGGGTATTCATTTTTCTAGAGAATACATGATTAATGTATTCACATGTTTGGAATGTGACCAACAAGATATATCTTATATGGGGGATAAATGATGGTATTCACATGCTTGGTTGATGACACTTATAGTCCTCATTTTCTTTATACTATAAGATTGGACAAAAGTATTTTCAATAAGTTTAAAGGTTGGAATGGATTAAGTTAGACATCAGATAGAATTTTTTAAAGCTAGAACTTTTTTCGATACAATTTCTGGAAGTTTATAATAGTGTAGTTTTAGAAAAGGGAAAACTCATAGGAAGAGCGACAACTCGTCGCGTTAGACAAGGTTTTTGGAATCGAACCCACAACCGAAGTGCGACAGGACTTTATCGCCTACCACTGGCCTACAGGAAGTCCCTAGTTAGTATAAATTAGTTTTAATTTATTAAGTGGTATGATATATGAATTATAAGTCCATTTTAGGAACCATATATGTTTAATCTCACTATAGATGGACTTATGTATATTTGATAACTTTTGATAACCTTTTGTTTGAGATAAATGGAATGACCCATCATTCTGTCACATGATCTGCTAACACTTCATGAATGAAAAATTCAACTTCATTTCATTAAGAGATGAAGT
Source organism: Viscum album (assembly GCA_963277665.1). Lineage (NCBI taxonomy): Eukaryota > Viridiplantae > Streptophyta > Magnoliopsida > Santalales > Viscaceae > Viscum > Viscum album. Next base: position 161,254,994 of record OY728165.1, on the reverse strand, counting down.
GGAAATTGTCCAAGGAATGACCAACAGTGAGATTGTACCAAAATCAAGTAAGTATTTCTTTTAATTCATCAAATTTAGAGAAATGATCTTGAAAAACAAAAATGTTGTCCTAGTTCCCTCATATCTGATGAATCAGATGGTACCTTAGATCATCACAAATTTATGGCTTTGTGATTGTTGACTTTTTCATAGCCATGTTCTCAACCACTCTCCATCAGAACATGATGGTTAGATTTCTCTTTCATATCCATATTTTCATCTATGTTTTCCTATGTGGAAACCTAGTGATTAGTTAATTTGGGTAACCATTACGTTTCATACTTTAGTTTTTAAGGATAAGTTTTGGTATTCATTTTTACGATGTGGATTTCAAGAAAAGAAAATCTCATGTAATAAACCATTTATAACCCTGACGAATTTCGAGGGTGAAATTCATTTTAAGGGGGGTATAATGTAACACCCCTAGATTCTATAAGATATATTATTTTTAACTTATTTCATAACTTCTATTGTACGCTACACCAATATTATCTTGTGCTATACGCAACACCATATTAGCTTGCAGTATATGCAACACTATTCTTGGATCGTGTTACACAAAATTTAAAGTTCGTTTGATAGAAGTTATTCTACGCAACATTGAGTGTATATATATATATATATTCAATGTATAAATTAAATGTGGTTTGATTCTGTTATATGCAACAACAAAGGAATATTGAACTACACTCAACCCTAACTTGCCTTGCATTACACGCAATCGTGACCTTCCTCAATAGCATGTGTTGTACGCAATACCGGGTTTCACTAAATGACGATATATTGTTATAATATTATTATGAATTAGCAGTTATGAATATTAGTATCTATATTTTGAAATTTATAACATTATAATTCATCTTACACAATTTATAGATTGTGGTATGAGAACAAAATAAATTTTTCGGGTAAAATATGTATTTTCCAAAAATTGCAGTTTTGCCGCCTTTTGATGGCGCACCCACATTAAATTTAGTATTTGACATGTTTATAAGTTCAATTTGAAAAAATAAAATTCTTATTTTGAATCAGGATATAAAAATTTACTTTGGATAAAATTTTCATATTATTCTGATAACATTCATATTTTAATGAATAGTAAAAACAAGCTATATTTTAATTAAAAACAACTTTTTTTCATCGTAATAATTAATATGGTTAAATTATAATATTGAATGATTTTAAAGTATAAATATAATATATTTTTACCATTTAATATAATTTATTTCATTAGCATTGATTTTACATTGAATTCATAGGTAAAATCATATCAATCTTTTGCAATGTTTTAACTTTTAAAACCCATTTTCTTAACAACGAGATTAATTTTAAATTAATTACTGCAGCTTATGTGTTTTAAATTTTGAAAAATTGAGTCCATATTTGAATTCATTGGGTCCAAATTATGTTAATAGGTTACTTTTATTTTTTTGATATTATGAATAGTAACTACTGTAATTTTTATTTACTGCAGTTAAAGGTAAATCGGGTAATTAAGGGTAAAAATAAGATTATAAAATTACCCTAACACATGAAAAAATTCTATTGGATGAATAAAGGTCGACCCATATCTCCTAAGGGTCAGATTATATTCATTTTATGGACTTTTGACCATGAAAATAATTTAATTATTATTAAAACCAAAGAAAGTGACAACATGTAACTCTCTAAAATATTATAGGTATAATAATTTTAATTTAGTGATAAACTTAATGAAACTTCAAACATGAATAGTATCCAGAAATATAATAAAATTATATAAATCATGTAAATTTATTTAGAATTTTTAGGGATTAAATAATTGTCATTAATGGTGACACAATAGTGATGCAGAGATTGTTTATTTAGAGAAAAATCAATAATATAGTTTTTATTAAACTAATAATACCTACCAAAGGACCATAAACATGACCAAACCATATTGGTAGAGTATATATATACCCTATTCATCCAAGGGTAGATTTTTGGTCCATTTGGATCCTTATAACACAGATTAGGACATTTATATTATTTTATTTTAAATGATGTCAAAGATGTCACCTTCATAATTTAATAAATATAACAATTTAAATGTTGTTATTTTAAGTTGATAAATTCGAGTAAAAATATTATTTTTAAAGGTATTATATTTATATTCATAATAGGAGTTTATTCTTAATTTTTATACAATTAATAAGTATATTAAATTATTATACAAAAATGATGTAGTAATGGTTTTATTAAGAGAAATATCAAATAAATTATTTTAAAAGTATTAAAATAAATATTATATGAACTATTTAATGTGATAAAATAATTTTCTAGATAAATATGACATGTTATGAATCTATTAAATATTTTATTTTGAACATATCTTCTGTGTATATTTTATTTAAATTCAAATAAATGAATCATGTCAAAATTGAAACTATTGTTATTTTATAAACATTACATATTATAAAATCGTTTAAAAATCACAAAAACATTTAAAACTTATAAATTAAAATTTATATTGCCTAAAATTTAATAAATTATACAATTATGGACAATTCACAACACATAAGTAATTATTTATAACGATTTAAAATTTAGAATATTATTACCACAAATAAAATTAAATAGATTATATAAGGATAAATAATGTTGATAATGTTTAAAATAAATTCCCAAATTATCTAAATTTTATTGGTTGATGATATTAAAACCCTATCTCATCTAATATTCGTATTTGAGTCATATTTGAGGTTTTTAACTGGGGTTGGAATTTATTATAAATTAATATTTCTTATAATTCCAATGGTGCCCATCTCCTTCCCTATAAAAGGGCACCTCCTCCCTCTCCTCCTCACACCATTTTCAGCCTTTAAACTCAGAAAAAATCTGCCCATTTTACTTACCCACTTCCCTAGAAACCTTATAGAGGTACTGGTATTCTCAAAGGACCAACTCTAGTGCCCTAAGAGGAAGTTCAAAGGAGGCACTTCGAGAAAGAGGTAATACCTTATACTGATTCATTCAAGTTTCTCTCTTCTTATACTTCCTCTTCTTTAGTGGTTTCATTATGAAGTAATAACATAATTATCCCCAATATAATGATATTTTATTATAAATATGAAACAAACCTATTCCACCTTCTATCCATCCTAAGGAAAATGAAATCACCGTGCGTGCGTACGTACATAATACCGTCTCCACGCCGTGGTGTAATCTATTTTTTCACCACCACTTTACTTGGATGTGTATAATGGTGTAAAGAATAACTACATATGATTATTATTACATCATAGTTATTAAAAGATATTATATCATTCACTCCAATTCCATTCAATTAATATGGGAACGATATCATCGTTCGTGCGTACGTACGTATTACCGTCTCCATGACGCGATGAGATTCATTTTTCATGTTAACAATTCAAGAATGGTTATAAATTATATATAATAAGTAATCATGAAATATATGAAATAATAATTCTACTGGATTTATTTATATAAATATTTATGTCATCTACTTAATTCCATTCAATTCAATAAGGAAATGAAAACAACGTTCATGCGTACGTATGACCTACCGTCTCCATGAACAGTGTATTTCTTTTCATTTATCGATCTATTATATAAATGTATATTCTAAATATATATTATATATAAATCATGTTTTATATTCTGGAATTAAGTAATCATAATATAAGTAATCATATTAATAATTACAAGTCAAAACACGGACGATAAATGAAACAATTTTACCCAAAATGCTACTTTAATATGAATTTACAAAAGAACGGGTAATATAAAGTCATAAGTGAACCATATATGATATCATAACAATGAATATGATTTTTTAATAATAAAATGACATTATTTAAATCATTATGTATGAGGTTCGGATACGTATGAAGCATATTGGATCTAAGGTAAGGGATAATTTTTCAAATCTCATTTTTTATCCGAGATTGTTTATTCGTAAGTATTTACTGGGGTTATATTTATCATCCATGTCCCTATTTTCTAAAAATGGTTTCATGTATGTTTAAAGTAACTTTTACCCATTTTTTACTTTTACTTCATGATATGTAAGGCATCTTTCTTTTTTTTACCATACGAGGTACTTTTTGAATTTTCCAGCAAAAGTACGAGAAGAATGTTTTTTTAACTTATACGACATTAACAGATTTTTATGGTTTAATAAAGCCTTATTTAAATGAAAAGTACTCTACAATATTTCATTATTATTTTCAACAAAATAATTTTATTTTAAAATTGGATGGTATTTTGTGAAAATAAAATTATTTTGAAGAAGAAAGAATATTTTCCTCAAGAATTCATTTCAAGTGTTTTATCAAAACTATTTTCCATCTAAGGTGAAATTATTTAATATGTTTATGTTTCAAGTGTAATGTCTCTATGATTTACATGGTTTCAAATTTCTTATGATGAAATGATATCCATTTGTTTTATATGGATTATGTGATGATGGGATGATGTTTATGAAACCCATTTTATTCTTTGGGTTATGATAAATGATTTATGTTTATTTTATGGTACAAGTAAGAATGATTCTATTATGAGATGGATGAGACCTATATATCCCTCCAATGCATTGGGTGAAGATTTATATCTCATGAGATAGACATGTCTTGAACAGAAAGTAAATCCGGTTCAGTAATACAGGGCTGGAACGACAAGTAAACCCGGTTCAGTAAGGGACTTTGTCCACTAAAATGGTATTGGCAGTAATTATTTGGCTACTATGGAAATCATAACATGTTCTTAATGGTTTCCACAATTACATGTTTTATTCCCATGCTATTTTATCATAATTGATGTTCCATTATGATCTATTCCTTATGTACTGCCATATTTTATGTCATTTCTCAAGATCTTGATGTTTAAACATTATGTTTATGTTTTTATGTTCAAATGAATGTGGTTTGTTTTATTTTTTCTTTGCTTACCCTTACTAAGAATTTGAGCTCACCCTTTATATGTTTTATTTTCCCAAGGATTTAAAGAAATTTTTAGGTAAAAAAACAAAATGGGAAGATCTTTATGGGATATGTTGAAGATCTTTCACCACGATTAGAAGATTATATTCCTAGTTTCCAAAGACACTAAACTATTACGGTCCTTATGTGTCTGTTTTTGTTATGTATTAAGTATTCCACAAAAGTAATGTAATGTCCATGTATGTTATGCTTTGGGTATCTACACACATAGTATTCTCATATATCCTAAAATATTGTGTAGTGTGTATAAACATAGTTTTATGAATCCCTCAATGGCCTATCATATGGTTATTATATAGTCTATCAGAATGTGTGGCCAAACTATGGAAAACCTCTAAACCCTTTTCAATTTTTATTGAACCCTCTTTATTTTTTTGATTTTTTATATGTAATATTTCTATTTGGAATGGGTTTGGGGGAGTTTTTATGACGTTTTTATGATATTTAGTTGGATTTAATTGGTACTTATTTTTGATGAAAATGTGACTTAAAAGTATAAAAAATTGGGGTTTGATGTTTTTAATGAAGTTTAGTAAAATTATTTTAAATAAAAGGTATGTTTTTATTTTTTTAAATGGATCTTGAAATAGACATGTGGTTTAAAAATTATTTTAATTGAAATGTAATAGTTTAAAAAAGAGCTTGTGAAGTTAAAAATAAAAACAATAAATAAATTGGTAACTTTTCCAAAAGGCATATATAATTTGATTTCTTGGATTTTTTAATTAGAGTGTGTTGTAATTGGATTTTTTATTGATTATTATTATTTTTATTGTAATTTAAGTCACGCCTAAAAAAATTTGATGGATTATACAAAGTCTATGTAATAGATAATACCCTATCTTAGTTCCTCATGAGGATCAAATGTGGTCTTTATCACTATCGACCCTACCTAGAGAATATGTAATGTAGTAGAGACAAACTCCTCTTCATTTTCACTTACAGTACATGTTGATAAAGGACCTCAAGAGGATATAGAGTGGATAATAAGGATTAAAAGAGTCTTACATTCACTAAAAATTATAGAACCACCATAAGTGAAAACCATCTTAGACATGTTTTAAGGAATGAGGTTATAATGGAGGAGGATCATTGTTTACTTTTATTTAAAAATTAGTATGTCTCAGGAATTTTTTAATTCCACCTTAATCTAGGGGAATTTTATTTATAAAGTGAATAAGGAGAGGCTAAAGAAGATTATGAACCTCCAATAAGTTGATTAGACAAAGAAGGACTATACATCTCATTTAGTTTTGTTAATTCCCCTTTACTATAGTTTTCTATTCAAAGACCCACTGATGGTTCTAATTTTTGTGATCAGAATTTATCCAAACCTCGATTCTCTAATGCCTCTATTTAATCCATATTTATTTGAGGGTGTGTTAAATAAGTAAATTATGGAAGAGTTTATCTTTATAGTCCAGCCCAGTAGGAGTGGTGACCCTATTCCTTTCAGCATTAATGATGGTTCAATGTCTTATGAGAAGTAGAAGTAAGATATACCTAAGGTAGAAAGTTAGGATTTCTTGGAAGTAACTTCTTATCCCAAGGTCATTCATTCCATGAAGTAGAAAATTATCATGTGTTATCAATGTAGTCCATTTGGAAACTCTAATCCATCATATTAAAAATCCAAAAGACCTTACATATTTGTGGTTTCATGGAAAATATTTAGAAATTATGTAAGTTCAAGAGTTAGAGAATGAAGGAATCTTCATCTTAACCTGGATATTAGAGGGTAGTCTAGCCAATATTTATCTAGGTACCTTGTGTTCTCCCTTATTATTTTTAGATTCCTTATTTCTTTTTCATTTTTATTATTTTATTTGTATTATTCAACCTTTGTGCTATTTTAGAGAGACTTATGTCATGTAATGATAAAATGGTTGGATCATTGAGATTAGTGATGGGTTATAGGTTCCCCTAGTTGGAGAGGTGTTTAATGTTTCATTGTGATCTTACTAGAGATATTATTTTTATTTAGACCCACTATGGCATGAAGAATACTTATATGGTTGCGATACCAATTACTAGTTTTTGTTCAATTGGTTTACCCTTTAGAGATTCCATCATTGTATTCTATATTTTTTGTGATTTGATATTGGTGATGTTCATGATTTTATATTTGTGCCCATTTTTTTTAATTATTTTGATTTTAGATGAATTAGAGGTTGTATTGTTGGGTTAGTTTGTTCCTCCAAGGTTGAGTATCTTTCTTGAACCTTACTTTTCTCTAATGACTTTTTGGGGATAAAAAGTGTTATGGTAGAGAGAATTATCGTACACATAAATTCAATTTCCTCATTTTTTTTGTTTATTTTTTGACTTTAACTCTAATCCTTGAGTTTTAGGTCATTTAATTTATAAATCTTTAGAAAATATAATAATTTTTTCCAGTGCATAGTTAGTGTATGGTTAGAAAAAACCTCGTGAAAACTGCATGAAAAGGTCTGTAGTTTTTAATAGAGGTGTCTATACAATTGGTGCATAGTTTTTCTAATAATGTGATTAAGCCTTGCATTATCTATTAGACATTCTCAGAGAGGTGCACATTATTGGAATATACTTTAGAAAACTATGTGAAAATCATAAAATCTTCATATGCCTTTAAAAATTTAAATTCTTAAACTACCCTCACTATATTGAGACCCCAAATGGGGTCTCCTCATCCCAAACTCACATTAATATCCAGGTGAGATACCTAGGGAAATTTCCATTGACCTCATACCTCTATTTTGGCCCCCTTTCTTTAGTTGTTGATGTTTTCTTGAAGGATTTTATTCCTTTCTCCCTTATTTATTCTTTCTTCATTGTTTCTTCCTTCTCCTCTTGATGTGGGTTGATGTCAGTAAAAACCTAGGTTGGATTTTTGTTTTAATACTTGTGTATTTGGTTTCTATGGTGTAAGGAATCCTTCCAGGGCCTTCCTATCCTCATATATAAAGGTTCTATGTCATATATTCTTAAACATGAAGGAGTTTTCCTGCCTTACACTTTTTATTTACAATCTATGGGGAACTTGTGTTTTATAACAATTTTTTCTTCAAAATTATTCATGATATGGATTCTTTTTAATGGATAAATGTATTATCTTAAAGGAATGGATATTTTTATAAATTAAAAGACATAAATTACAAGGTTATTTTTCATGGATCATAAGGGTATTTTCTTTGGAATTCATTTTAAATGGATTATATTTGTGTTTTGGAGTGTTATTATGTCATTTATTGACTACACATGTATATTGTGTTTTCATAATTTTTCAATAATGTTGTTTCCTATTGTTTTATAGTTTATATTGGATTTTTAAGGGTTTAAAGGGGGGTTTTATCCTTGGTTTCAAGGTGTTTTCAAATTTTACTTGATTAAATAATATGTTTTAAAACAAGGTTGAAACAAACACACACATATGTAACTATTAGTTTGGGAACCAAAAGCCCATTTGACACTTATAAATATGATTTAAATTTTTTATTTTTTTAGAAATGTATTATTATAAAGGATTTAAAAAAATATTGTTAGTTACAAAACTCAAGGATTGACCAACACCTTATATAAATGGATTTTACTAAATGATCTGCACTCTTAAATAAATCCCCATAGATTATATTGGAATGAGTTTGATGATTTAATGTGTTCATTGTTTTTATTTACATGATTTGGAATGGGGAATTTCATGAGAATAGTGTTTGTGAGGTTTGGTTAAGGTTTGGGATGGGAATAATTTTCCTTTTATTATATTACTAGTGCGTGTCTGATATCACAGGCATCCTTCATCACCCTCTATAATTACTAGTATCATGAATATCCATAGAGTATTAATAGGGAATTGAGTGGTGGTTACTATTTAGTCATAATGAGACTAACTTGATCTTTCTTATGTGGGATATATCCCAAGCCAGGTGTAGTGAAAATGGTGAGAATAGTTAAGAGCATACAGTTTTTTATAAACCCGGAATGCATCGATAGGCCTCTAGATGATTCCGCCCAAGTATATATAAGATCATCTCATCGTATGTTTAGAAGTTACCTATGATTATATACACTTAACTTTTTTTTCTTTATTTTTTACCTTACTTATATATTTTCTTTATTCCTTTCTATTATTTTTTTAACATATCATGTTCCATATTTTTTGTTTTATCCACGTGGTTGATATTTTATTTGGATGTGTTATGTTTTTTATATCATTTTCTAAAGGGGTTCTTGGAAATGGTTTTGGAATGTAGTTTTTCAAGTGGGACTTTATTAAAAAGTTATTTACTTGGTTTTAATAATTTTATTTGTGTTTTTTTAAAAAAAATACAGATGTTTTCTTTAAGATTTATTTTCTTTTGAAATACAAAACGGGAAAGTTCATGTATTTTTTCATTAAAATATCACTAAAACTATTTTTAAAAACTATATCTTAATCTAGTGTTCTTAAAATGTTTTGAAAAATTAAACACATGAAATCTTTAGTGAAATTATATTGGGATATTTATGCTCACACCTTACTTTCAACACTACGTGTCTGTAACCTAAGGAGATCTATTTAGGTTCATGTTTAGGATTTTGGGAAGGTCCGACATCATGGACTTCCATTTCTTGGCCTGCCCTAGAGTGTATGTTTTGGATGGTTACCTAGGGTCATGAGGATATTGAGATCTATTATTATGTTAATATTTTGTATCTTAGTTGTATTTTATAAGAAAAATTTCATTATACTATGGTATCTATTATCCTTGTTACATTTATTTTGGGATGGAAATTCATTTTTAGTTATGCAATGATTGTTTTGATAATTTTTTGAAACTATTTATTTCATTTTACATGGATATCTAGCTTATATACATACCATGCTGGATTATTAGTAGAATTTCACTATGTGCTAAATGATATTTTATAGCTGAAATCATTACCAATAATTTTATTTGATACTATCTCACTAGTTTACAACTTGTTGGGATTGGGAATTCCCTTCAAGCATTTCCATGGGCCATCTCGGGTGCCTAAACTGTAGGTGAAAAGAGATGATTCTTGACATAAATAATATGATCATAAGAGAAACATGAGTCATATTGATGGAAAGTTGAATAAATATATGTTAATAAAGCAAATGTTCACATGAATCATTATAGTACATGGTTTAGAATAATAATAATTATATCATAAGTAAAGGATCATCATATTAAGTATGAGGGAATCATTTAAAAGTGGCGTGTAATATTTCATATACATAATAATGAAACATTATGACATTATGGTCAAATCCCAAACATAATTTTTAAACAAATATAGAATCATGTTTATGTATAACATATGTGTATAAATCCTAAATTCATAAATTATAAATAATTATAGCACCTTGTTCATGAATAATACACATACTTTTTGATATGTAATAGTAATCAATACATTGGGTGGGATATATAATTCTTAACAGACCCTTTACATTATAAAATTCTCATATTCATGCATGTAACATATAAAATAATCATATAACAATCATAAATAAGAAATAATCTCAGGGAGAAAGAATATGTTTTATGTGGATGTAGTAAGGAATATTTTATTTAATAAACTTTAATATTCCTAAAATAATAAAAAAAATATTTTTGGAAATTAAATATGTTTATAAAAATATCACAAGATATGGTGAGAAGTGGAAACAACTCAAGAAAAATCAACGAGATGTTTTAGAAAATGACATATTTTTTTGAAATCATTATAGTAGGATTAGAAATAATCTAAAAAAAGTTGAATCATGAATATATCAAAAAAATAAATGTAAATAAGTGGGAAAATAAAAATAGAATATAGTTGAGAAGAATTAATTTTGAAAAAAATAGATTAGTATTAAACTCAAACGGAAAGAGTTGGGTTCCATATTACCCTTAACTTAGCTTCTGATTTGGTTCATCACCTTTAAGTATTATGTATAATATGATTTTTTTAAAATGAAATAATAAGTGATTTATATTTATTTTTTAACTATTGATCAATTATAATCATTATATTTTATTTATTAATCTTCATTATTAAATGTGAAGTGTTTTGATGTCGTGTTTTCTTTTAATTATCCAATATTGTTTGGATTTTTTTTTAATTTTTTAATTTGTAATTTACATTTTTTAAAAATTATTTAAAAAATAAGAGAATAAAATAAATAAATAAATAAAACATAATATACACTAACCATCCTTGTAGGTGGTGATAAGTAAAACATTGTCAACATCTTTTTTGAGAGATAAAATAAACCACTAACAGGATGTGTCCAAGGAGGGGGAGAAATATTATATTCACTAAAATTTGATTAAAATAGTTATAAATGTATCATAATAAAATTAATAGGTTATATACTTATATATTGAATTTTTTATGATGGTACAAAAATAAAATTAGTGGGTTAGTATAAATAGGGTGATAAATAAAGAAAAAAGAAAAGAAATGATCACATGTTACCTCTTTATTGGATATTAAATCCTTTGTTAAGGAGATAAATCCATATGGGATTGGGGTTATATGAAATTATAATGTTTCAACGGTCTAAAAGGGACTTATGAGGAAATAGTTTTTTTGAGATTGGGCTTTGAGAAGTGTATGAGAAGTGATTTTACAAGGAAGAGAGATGTGGTAATTATATTTATGGGGATGTGTATTTTTTGGTTAAAACATTGAATAGATTATAATTTTCATGGTAGTGTTGGGGTAGATCCTTACCCCTTAATTATTAAATGTTTTGATAATTATAGTCTCTCATAATTTTATTTTTTGGTTAATTATAATTTTATTATTTATTTGATTTTATTGAAAATAATTTTTATCGAATTGTTCTTTAATTGTTTATTAATTGTTTATTTTTTTTATTGTTATTATTATTTTTAATTATTTTTGTTTATAATTTATGAAAAATTAAATTTATAATTTTTTTACAATTAATTAACTTGTTTTAAATTATATTTACCCTTAAAAAATTCTGGTTTTATCCTTACACGAGTTTTTAAAGTATGTTTTTACCCTTATGTAAGTTATCTTTACTCTTAAGCATATATTAGAACTTTTCTTCAACCATTAAAAAAGTTATGAAATAACCTCATGTATCATTTTTTATATAATTTGTAACCTTACATGAGATATTTTTCACCATTATATAAGCTTTATTTTTTTCCTCTTAACCTTATGCGACTTCTATTTTACCCTTACACAACTTTTTTTTACCCTTACGTAAGTATTATTAATTTGCATTATCCTTTACTTAAATAAGTTTTTAACCTTAAGAAACATTTTTAATTTTTCTATTACCCTTACAAAACTCTATTATTTCCCTTATATTCTATTTAGAAATTGATTTTTACCCTCACATAATTTTTAAGATTACCCTTATGCAACCTATTATAATCCCTATCTACCCTTACACAAGGTATGTTTTACTTTTACACAAAAATTGAACTTACCTTTATACATATTTTTTATGTTACCTTTTAACCTTACATAGAATGTGAAAATTTCAGCTTAGAATTTGTATTATTTGAAAATTATGTTTTATCTTTACAAAACTTGGTATTCGACACTTACACAGTTTAAAAAATATGATTATCTCTAGTTTAATTCATTTCAGGATTTCTATTATATATTGATTTTTTTTATGTTAGTTTCATGTATTTAAATTGATTTAATTATTGTATAAATCATAATTAATTATATAGAATATATGTAAACTAATTTTACATTATTATAAACACTGTTACAAGTAAACTACTCGTATTATTCATTCAAGATTATATCTACATTATGAAACATCAAATATTTAAACTTTTTTATTTTGAGTTGATTTGTTTGTTTATATTGTTTATAAATTATTATTTATGTCTGAAAAATATATTCAAACATTTTTATTTTTTTTAATGAAATATATTTTGAAGTTTTATATTATTTCATGTTAAATATTGAAATAAGTTTTAATTTAATTTTTTAATATTATAGCTTGAGTCGGTGTTAGTTTTTTGTGATATCGTCATCCTATTATTATGGAAGTGTTTTGAACTCTATAATAAGTTTTTTAAAATGAGTTTGAATTGTTTAAATAGTTTAGAATTTAAATGATAATGGATCTCTCTCTCTGTTAATATGGTCATTATTATTTTTGTTTTTGAATTTTATAATAATCAACTTAAATTTGTTGACTTGTTTATTTTCAAAGGGATTAAGGAATACATGAGAGAGAAGGTGTTTTGACATATACAATTGTGAAAGCGATATTATTCCAAACTATTTCATCTATTTACAAAATCCATGGTGGGATAAATCATGTTAGAATTCGTTAACCTTGAAGAGATGTTTTGATCCTAATTTGAAATATCGAGACTAATCTTCATCATTATTCATCAAATTTTACCTAGTTTAGTATAAGTCCATTGTTTTAATTATTTCTATGTTCTAATTCATGTTTTAAATTTGTATCTTTATTTTTCACTTAAAAAATCATTATTTCTTATTTGGTTGTGACTCATAGATTTTAATGTTAGGATTTAAGGGTTGTGAATCCATTTATGTAAAGTTAATGTTGTATCAGGTTTTGAATCTTAGATTTTAATGTCAATATCATTAGGTTTATTAATCATACTATTTAAATTTAGTGTTGTATTTGGGTTTCAACCCCCAATACAAAATTCATTGTGTCTTTCTAGTTATACAACCAATAGAAAAGGTATGTGTTGTATTAGGTTATGATTCCCCCTATGAAATCCGGGTTTCAAAACGTATACCTCACTGAGTAGGGAGGTATAAGAGTAGACTAGGTCTATTTTGTACCAAACTACTATAAAATTAACTACGTTCTTTATTTTTACTTTTCTATTTAAATTAACTTTGTTAATTTTCTTTGATAATAAATTTACCCTTTTAGATTTTTTCATAAGGTCTATTCACCCCCCCTATAGATCTTCTACCATCAATTCTGACATAATATGTATGACTTTTAATTGTGATATTTTTGACATTATGAAATATATTTGATTAAAAAAATATATTTTTAATACTTTTAAAACCTTTATACATTGAATTTATTAGTTTATATAAAAGGAATTAATAAAAAATTGATATTGTTTCTTAATGAAATACATTACCTTTTTAAATTTTGTAAAATATTCTTAGGGTTTTAATTTGAATTTATTGATTTATTTATCTTATTAAATATTTTTTTGTTCAATTATAAAATTATTGAATTTATTAGGTCATTATTATATCATGAATACTCTTTATTTTATATTCTAATTTAAATACTTATTTCATGGCATTTTAATATTTATATTTACTTAATTTTTTTGTGGTTAATTTTATTTACATGTGATTATACTATTTTATTGGTTAAGTTACTATTATAATGATCAGAATACTATTCTAATGGTCATGTTAATATTCTAATGGTAAAAATACTATTCTTAATGACCAAGTTACTATTTTAAATGACACGTTACCATTCAAATGGTCATATCAATTTTATAAATACCACATATTTCCTTTATTAATCATTCAATTAAATTCATCTCAAGGTACTATATTCTTTATAAATTTTTGATTACATTACTATTGTTTTTATTCTTTTTTATTGCGTTATTCATGAGTGTGATAATTTTAAGAGAACAAAATAATCCACACTTTCCAATTCTAGTTATTTTTTTATTATTCCATAGCAATATTGTTAATTTTATTTGGTATATTTATTCTGCAATGTTCTCAATTAATGAAATAATTTTTTTCAATTTTTTATTATATGGTACATGTGTTTTATACAATACTATATTAAATATGAAAACCTATCTAATCAAAATTAAATTTCCATATATAATTTTTTTGTTCATTGTATTCTTATAATGTTCTATAATGAAGTAAAATTTTTATTATTTAATATTGTATTCTATATAATTTCATTTTGGTATACTTTCATACTTTAGTTATCATTTTATAAGTAAACATATATTTTATCAGGTAAGAAAAATAATTAATTGGTAAAGAGTTATATATAATAAATTTTCTTATCCAAAAAATAAGAAAAATTAATTAATTTATTTTTAAAAATTATAATTTATTAAAAAAATAAATTATAGAAAATTCATATGTCAAAAATTAGGGATGTTACATTATACCCACTTAAAGAAATTACATCTTCATAATTTTACTAATTAATAATCACCTTCTAATGTTTACTTAATAAAAATAAAGTAATTATCACTTCATGATATGACTCTACATTAATGGTCTAAATTTTTTTACCATATTTTCTCATAATTTCTACACATTAACTAGTTCTATAGGACTAAATATAAATTTCATAAGGATTTACTCTATAATATTTATAATCCTAATTCCCAAAAAATAATTAAAGTCTACTTTAATTAAAAACACCCCCAGAATCTCACTTATAGATCTAGTTAAAAACTTACATATATTTATACATAAATTGAATATTTAATTATAAAAACAATTTTCAAGATCCTATATTTAGTGTCATTGGTAAATAATCACATTTTATATAATTACCCTATATGATACCCCCCAAAAATATAATTAATCCTTCATCCTAGGCCTCATATTGAATGAACCCTTCTTAATATTTGAGATCACTTGGGGATATACATAAAAAAGGGGGAGATAAAATAACAATAAAGGGAAATATATGGAAAAAATGGAATCATAATCAATATAGGATACCCATATATAAATAAGTGAGCCAATGAATCATAACATGAGATAATTATAGGGCATTATAAATCATATGAATGAGTAATAACATGAATTAATCATGTAAATCCTAGGATTAAAGAAAAACATGTGTCGTAATGATGGAACATGGAATAAAGATATGTCAATCATAGGAATGGTACACATGAATCTTTATGTATATGGTGAGCATAATCCCCATTATCTTATCATAAACAGAGGGTCATCATCATAAGTATAGTGGAATAATTTAAAAGTGGCATGGAATGTAGAATATGCATAATAATGGAACATCATAACATTGTGGTAAAATCCCACACATAAGTTGTGAATAAAACTAACATCATGTTGACACATAACATATGTGTATATATCATCACATAATAAATTTGGAACAAACACAAGTCATGTTTGGACATAGTACATATAATCTCATGAGATATTTTATATTAATGAATGAGTTTCATGGATATATAATGCTAGGTCCACCCATCAAATCATAAAATTATTATAGTCAAGAATGAGACATATAAAATAATCATATAATAGTAATAAGCATAAAATAAACCCATTAATAAATCATGGGTTTTGTAAGTATTTAGTAAAAAATATTTCATTGAATAACCTATAAGGTCTCCAAAATACGAAGTAATTTATTTTGAACATTAAATATTAGAATAAAATATCATATTTTATGTAGAGAAGTGGAAAGACATCAAAAGGAATCAATGAGATGTTTTGTAAAATAATGACTTCTTAAAATCATTATAATTTCTTTAGAATTCATTCCAATGAAATAAAATCATGTGTATACCTAGGAAAAGAAAAGGGAAAGAATTTTGAAAATATATATAGAATGTATTTGAGAGTAATGAATGCTGAAAACAAAATATAGAGTTGAAAAACCTAAAATAAAAGAGTTGGGTTTGAGATTCCCCTTACCTTAGCTAACAATTTAATTCACCACCTTTACTTCTATAGAAATATATATTTATTTTTATTAAAACTTGATGAAATATAATATTTATATTCATTTTTACAGTGATCTATTATAATCATCATATTTTATTTTATAATATTCTTTGTTAAATGTGAAGTGTTTTCATTTAATGTTTTCCTTAAATTATCCCATATTTTTTCAATTCCATGAATTTTTCTATTTCTAATTCATTATAATGTAAAACTATTTAAAAAATAATATAATACATTAATGTAAATTTATAATACATAATCTTCACTAAAAAACCTTGTAGTTGGTGATATGCAAAGAATTGATAAAGTCTTTATAGGAGGATGAAACTGACCATTGATGAGAATTCTCAAAAGAAGAAGAGAAAGAGTATATACATTAAAATTTTATTAAAATAATTATAAAAATATCATAATGTCATGAACCCCCACTAAAACCTATCCTAGGTCACTATGGGGGACAAGAGTGCCCCCTTGACCTACCTCCAATTGGATTTGGGTTGATGTCTAACACTGAGAGAATTTGTGAATAGGTGGGAGGCATTTACCTCTTAAATACTAGGAGAAAAATATATAATCACAAAAAAAAAACTAATGAATATTTGAAAAAGATATATTAAATCCAATAACACAATGTCATCTATATGTCATAAATTTATTAAAGTAAAATAATCACTTGAAAACTTGGAACCCAAACACAAATTCATCCTCTAATTGCATACAATCCACTCGAACAACTGCTCCAATATATCTCAAATTATCCTACATAACACTTATAAAACTTTATTAGGATGAGGACTAGGAAGTATATAGCAGGATTATATTTCTTTTAAATTCTATGTACATAAAAAATACAATGATAGGATAGACATACATATAAACATATAATCAAGACAAGAGTGAGGGAAAACTAATTTGTGAAGAATTACTCACATACCAGTCGTTTTAAAAGAATTACATGTGGAAATATTATTATACCAATGATTTATCACTAGTGATCATAGGAAATTATGATTAATAGACAATTATAGTAATCAATGAGACACTCAAGAAAATAATAATAATAGTGAATAAACATGTCATATCATAATTAATATCATAATAAAACAATTGTAATATTATTTATCCAAGAAGAAAATCTCATCTCTCAACCTGCAACAATCATCCCATCATCAAATAAAAACACCCCATGTAACCACATCATCACATCTCCGCACCCCATGCAACCACATAATCACATCCTTGCATCTTATTCCGCTACATCTCTACTTCTTTACACCCTATGTAGCCATATCATCACATCTCTGCACCACGTTCAACATTAAGATCTATGAATTCATGATGAACCTTTAGATATTACATCTTAATACACAACATAAACCTTCAATCAATCACAACCATAGGTTACATGTATATGTTAAATTTAAACCATCATAGACCATAATTAAATTCATGTTTCATAACCTTGAGCCATTACAACCCATATATGTAAATATATTCCAGTCAAAACCATAAGGCCTCACAAATCAAATCATACAGAAAATAAAAACAAGCAATATATTAATATACAGTCATAGAAGAAATTAATCACATAAAACAAACATATGACATCAAGAAGATACACAATAGTAATAAATAATCATGCAATAAATCCTCCTCATAAAGGGAATTATTATGAAAAATCCAACAAGTAATAATTCATAAAATTAAAGTAAACAACCAAATATAATTAAGAAAATATAGTAAAAAAATAAAAAATAAGAGAAATAGAGGTGGTGATATATCTAGTAAATCAATAATTCATAACCGAATTATTAGGCATGAAATCTCCATTAAATTTTACTATAAAAGACTCAGGAATAATATTCTCTAGATGAGTTCTTTGCTTACCCATATTTTATAAACTATTTATTTTCAATTAGTTACAGACTAATTACTACTATGAGATTATTTATTATTATTGGTTACTCTATTTCAACTAATTATTTAGATAATTCCACCAAATATATTTTTATAAATTCATATTAATTATTATCTTCAATTATTTATTCAATTCACTACTTATTTTATTCAAAAAATTATTTTAATTGAGCTACTTAGACACTACCTAAGTTGAAAATATCCTCTTACAAGTTAATATCAATAATACAATACTCAAATAATGAATTGTATCATTTTATTAGTAATTATAGATTAATTACTATTTCTATTATCTCTCAAAACACCCTCCATAATAAAATTTAAATTATGTTTTATTTTTCCAATCTTATCTGTATCTAATTCCCCACTTACATTTATTTTTCATCATTTCCTTCTTTACATAACACAAAACACATTCTTATCTATCCGAATATAAAATATTAATATAAAAAATATCATGTATTCACACAAATATATAAATTCCAATATAATTAAATCATCATGTAATGATATCCATATTGAAACCATCATTCAATACTGATTCATTTATGTGTAATATAAATTTCTAAGCTCTAACACATGAACAATTATTAAAGGAATGATAATATACATCATATAATTTCCTTTTGTCTATTTTAATTATTCTAAATTTTCTTCTTTATTTTCATTCCAAAATATACCCACTTCTCATTTATAGTTTTATAAAATTTGTAGCAATGAAATAATGCATAACAATATACAATGAAAAAAAATGGTTTAACGTATCAATATTACCCTCCCATATTTATCTTCATTATTCTAGATTCTTTTATCCATAACCATATCCTTAATATTATCTTTTTCAATAAATGAACTCATATTAAAGTATTAGTGAACCAAGGCCCCTCATTCTACATAATAAAAATAATACACACACATTAACATTTCTACAAAAATTCAAGGAGAAAGGATAACTGGAATAATGATGTAATACCACATCCCATGCTTCCTGAACGGTGTTTGTATGGGTATGATACAATACCTCAAGAAAACCTACCTGTCTGTTAGAGGATGCTGACTAATAATGAAAACCTAACATGGTCGTGGGGAAACTATTCCATCAAAGTAAACCCCATGTCTATTACCAAATTATTATGATAATTTGTATTACCCATACATATATCACACATCCCAAAATACCTATAGACATAAATAAAGAAACCCCTAGGGACCCCATAGTCTAGAATAAATATAAGTAAAATAGTTTATATGCTACTTCAATATAAAATATGGAAACACCAGATAACATGGAATCATTTATAAATTAAAAAAATGTCACACTGGTTAGTACAAATGATAAACATTAACTAGAATGTAAACTAAATGGCCTCCAAAACAAATAATATAATTCATCCTATCAATTCCTCATCCTCAATGATCTATTGAATGATCCTCATGTCAAGCTCCAATTGATACATGTGTCCTCAGTGAAAATAGGAAGGTCTATCCACATACATCAAAACCCATATCGAGTATGCTGGTAAAATGTGAGTCAAATGACCTTGAAGAAATCCCCAATACCTAAAAAATACCAAGTTTTTCTATGATCAAGTGGATGTGAATGTAATATTTATAATAAGAAGAATTAATTTCTATAAAACACATCCACTTAGAAATATAATACAGAAGGAACACAAAATCATAAAATTTTGGTCATCGTGTGCTAACCTAGCCACCAAAAAACATGAACCTAACTGTTTTAAAACTATACCAGAAGGAAGAAGGTCACCTCATACCATAGAATATCCTATACCCAATGACATAGGGTAGGGTGATAACTGAAACGATATGTAACCAGCACTTGAAGAATCAAGGTTTGACTTCTTCTAAAAAATAACCCAATACACTAAGTAACATGCCACATTCATATATTTATAAGCCTTTACCCATCCCTTTCCACTCAAGAGAGGTCCATTTTTGTGTCATATTAAGAACACCAACCTGTCCTCACTCACTCAAGGGATTTCACATCAATCACAAAAACCTGTCCTGAAAAACTCAAAGAAAGTTATATAAAGAACACAAATCCATCCATGTATACTCATGTTATGTAACTTAAAGCATACCAACCCTTCCCCACACATGCAAGGGAGGTCACATCAATAATAATGAATCATTCCTGAATCCTATAGGGAGGTCACATAAGGCACACCAACCCATAACTATATACTTAAGGGAGGTCATATCATTCACACAAACCCATTCCCACACACTCAAGGGAGGTCACATGAATCCCATCAACCTATCCCCATACAATCAAGGGAGGTCACATCAGGAACATTGACCTATTCCCACACACTCAAGGGAGATTACATCAATCACATTTAACCATCCCAATACACTTAAGGAAGGTCAAATTAGGCACATGGAACAATCCACACACACACAAGAGATATCACATAAATAACACCCACCTAAATCACTAAAAGAAAGGTCTAATAAGAAATTTTTCAGCACATTCAAAAAATATTAAACAGGGAACACAACCTATTGTAACGCCCCGACCCCAAAATCTAGGAGCCGATGCATTATTTTAACACATTTTCATGATTACAAGGAATCAAGCCCCGAAGGATCGATCAGTTTAGTAGTATTGGAAACAAGAAACATACATAAGTTCAACATTACAACTTGAAAATAAAAACAACACTAATTTATTCCATTGGAAACATCCAAGCTTCCAAGATTATTCTTGCAAGTCACTTATAACTAACTTATTTATATCCTGGGAAAATGAAACATAAAAAATGGGTGAGATCAAATTCTCAGTAAGAGTAATCAATAAGATGAATGATAACATAAACATTAGGAATGGTGAATAATTGAAAATACATGCCTTTAAAAATAATAAACATGAACACTTTATGGCAGGAATATGAGATGAGGAAATAATTCCATAATAAAACAAAGTCATGAGTATTCTACTAGTCTAATAACCACATGAAATATCAATAGATAATGTCATAATTATGGAATGCATAATGTTGGACATCATAACTACATAGTCAAGGCCTCGTGCCAAGACTATAAATAATATTTTGTCAAGGCCTTGTGCCAAGACACTAGTTTGTCTCATGATACCTACTGATGCATCAAGGATCTATAGAGGGCTCCACCCATCACTTACTAAGTCCAATTCATTCCTCATATGAAAGGGTGAAACATAATCTAAACATTTTTATTAAAACTAGCATACAAAATGTCAAGACCTCAACCACAAACCATGAATGGCATAAAAACATCACATCTACAGTCAAACATAACTCATTAAATACAAAATGGAGGATTTAATTATGATAAATCAACCTCAATAATGAATAAAATTCACTAAATGATATTGACATAGACTAAAATAGTCATTAAAACAATTTGAGAGAAATATCCCATTTTTCTTGAAAACTTTTAAAAGTCTCACTATTTATCAAGAATCTGTTTAAATTAGATTTTGGAATCAAAGTGTCCCATACCAATTTGAAATTTTAAAAAGAATTTCAATTTTAAAACATTAATTTCCAAATAAATAAAACCTTAAAACCTTTTTTAAAACATGGAAATTAATGAGAACGATTTAGAAGAATAAAATTTTAAAACATTTAAAATGATATTTTAGTTAGAGTTCCTAACCAAATGAGAGATGCTTGAATACAAATAATTGAGGTAATAAAAACATTATAATATAATTAGAATAAAATGATTAATGATATACTATGTCAAATTAAAGTATATACACTAAATAAAAGTGAATTGGCACATAATAACAAAGAATTCTCAATGGAATGTAAGTTGAGATGAATTCCTTTATAAGGACCGTATCCTTATGTTAAGGATAAATCAATGAAATAATTATGTGTGACAAATATAAATACACTCAATGTTATTGGATATTTAGTGTAAATAAATTAGAGGATATTCACACATATTCTTGTAAAAACAACACCAATGACTTGGATGTTTAACTCAATAAATGGAAATTGAGTTAAGATTACTCTTATCAAGTTCATATCAATGACTTGAGAAATAATCAGTGGAGTTATTATGTGTATCAAAAGTATATCCACACAAATTTGGATGGAAATTAAAACATAAATAAATAAATAGTGATTTCACACATAATCATATCATTACATAATTCAGAATTAGAAGATTAACCCAAGGAATGGAAATTTGGTTAAAATGTTCCCTTACTAATTTGGTAACTTACAAAACATACAACCCATGAAAGAAGGATCATAAAATGAATATGTAAATACCCATAAATTAAAGTATATTACATAATGAATACAATCATGTTAATTACATAAACCACACAAAAAGAAATAGTGGCAAATATATCATGAATCTCAGGGAAATAAAAAGTGAGATGAAAATCCCTTACCACATTTTAATCAATCGAGTCGTGTGAAAAAAACGTAATAAACACCAAATATTTCACATAATAACATTAATATAAAGAGGATCATGATAATATATATCAAATTTCAGTACAAAATACACCACATGCAATAAATTAGTGGCGAACAATAAAAATCTCACGGAATTAAAAGTGAGATAAGAAACCCCTTAGCCCAAGTCTGACTTGTCTTGTATGTTCCTTGTTATTCCTGAATAATAAACTTAAGTTAATTTCCACTCGATTAAGAAAATTTTTCATGTTTATTATTCCTTTTATATCACTTATTACCCTGCTATAACAATTATTTAATTATTTGAGTTCATATTGGATATTTATCGATGTTCGGAACTTCAGTCAAAAATGAACTTGTTAAAATTACAATTTTTCCATGTGGTAAAAAGTACATTATATCCAAAATTATATAAATTATTTATATATCATATAAATATATTATATATCTAGTATATATATGTATTTTTAAGAGTACATAACATTTGGAGATAATAAATGAAATGTACCATTCAAGGAGACGATAAGTCGTACGTACGCATGAACGCTAATTTCTTTTCTATTTTGTATTTTAATGTAATTAAAACACAATTATACATAGTTATATTATAATTACAGTATAATATCATATATAATATCATTAAAACCATCCTTTATATTTCCCAAATAAGTCCTTAATGAGTCATATCACTTTGAGGGGGCGGTAGTCCGCACTTCCTCAAATGAAATTATCGCGTTTTACCCATAATGGAAACCATAAAGGTATGATATAAATGGTAAATACAGAAGCATAAATAAAGCATAAACATAATATATATCAAATATAAATAAAGTTACATCTTAATAGAAACCATGAGATACGGTAGGATATAATTGAACAATCATCGTTTCGTGAGGCATTAGTTTTCCACCCACAGAAACAATATTTTCTTTACACAGAAGATGGAGGTGTGTGTAAGTGTAGTTCAAATAATTCTCATAACAACATCCTATTATATTTAAGATACTGTTTTGGTTATAAAATAATGGAATAAAAAGAGTTTAGGGGTTGGATAAGTAAAATAAAATAAAAGAAGTTAAGAGAAACTATTACCTTTAATTTGAGTAAATCCCTTTGGTTTGAAACAAATAGACTTCTTGAAGTGACTTATGCCTAAGGTAAGTCTTCTAGGTGGAAGATAGGGATATTGAGAGATTATTTGGGAAGTTTTTGGATGATAAAAGGGGCTTGAGAGGTGTGAGGAATGGGTTAAAAGTGGTGTCCTTTTATAAGAGAAAGGAGGTGCTCTTTAGGAAAGTTTGAAAATGTTATTTTATTATAAACTTATATTAGGTTTAAAAAGGTAAAAAACTCAAAAAATTAAAATATAAATGACTCATGTTAGAAATAAAATCATACAATAGTAATTGGATAGGTTTTGGATATTTTTTAATATTAATAATCTTATTTATTTAAATCATTTATTAATTAGGTAAATGGTGTATCATTATTGTGTCATAAATAATTTAATTTATATGATGTATAAAAATTATAACAAATACCATAATGTAGGAAATATTTTTATCTTTACCATGATTATTTATAGTCTAAAATAATACTTATATAACAGCATGTAAAAATTGATATACTAAAATATATTTGTTAATGTCATTTTTGTCTTTACTTTAAGTTAACTAAAATAAATTGTCATTATTAGTCTTAAGTGAATCCATGGGGTCCCAAAATCGACCCAAGGATGCCCATGGTCTGACATGACTCATAAAATAATGTTAGGACAAGTGGTAAGGTAATTATGTATTATTATAATAATATTTTTACCTCGAATTACCCTATTTACCTTTAACCGCGGTAAATAAAAGTCAAAACTTACTATTCACGAAAAATTATTTTCATCTTATTGAACAAACTTTTACTTACTAATAAAAACCATGTTTGTTGGATTTTAGAAATTAAATTCACAGAAGTGGTAAAACTTCATTTAAATTAAAAAAAATCTGTTTTTAAATACTACTAAGTGGTTTTTCTATTCATAAAAAATAGTTGTTTTTCAAAAAATACCAAAATTTGAGCCTAAGCAATATTTGATATTCTGAATTAAAAAAATGATGTCTATTTCACCAAATTCAAAACATAGAAGTTGTATTAATTAATTTATAATTAATTCCCGTTGTCAAAATAAATAGCGTGTTTTTAAGAAACAATAACTATCAAAAGATTGACACTTGTTTATGTATAATTTCAAAGGAAAATTAATTACAATGACCAAAATTGGATTAAAATGTAAAAATATAATATAATTATACTTTAAAAAAATTAAAATTTTTAATTTGACATTATAAATTTTTCAGATTAAAAAAGTTGTTTTCAATTAAAATTTAGTATTTTTCACTATTCACCCAAATATGAATGTTATCGGAAAAACACAAAACATTTATTCAAACTAAATTTTTATGTCCCAATTATAAATAATAAGTTTATCTTGTCAAATTGAATATATAAAAGTGTCAAATATTATATTTAAAAAGGTTCAACATTAAAAGGCGGTAAAATTGCATTTTTGAAAAATACTTCTTTTATCTGAAAAATTGAATTTGTTCTTATATTATGTCTAAAAAAACACATAATATGGATTCTAAAATGTATATGTAGTATATAAAATTTGAAATTCATTTAATACTTATTCATAATAACTTTTTGAATGACTAGTTTGGTATGTCTGGGTGCGCTCAAACTCGGTGTTGCGTGTAGCACATGCTATTGAATTACTTAAAAGAAGATAACTTACTAAGAAATATTGGGGTGTTACATTCTTCACCCCTTTTGGAAATTGAGTCCTCGCAATTTTTAAAATTGGTCTTGGGAACTTAATTGAAAGTCCCACACCGGAAAAAGACTAAATAAAACTATCACTTTAGAAGAAAGAAAGAGAAGTACAAAGATCACCCGGGATAACACATACTTGGATTCAATGTAGGAAAACATAGATATGGAAGATTAACTAAGTGTAAGTTCTGATGGAGAGGGATAGAAACATTATTAGGAGGAAGTTAACAACAAGAAAACCACAGACTTGTGATGGGATAAACAGTCATTAGTTTCCCAGTAAGAAAAGTAAATGGAAAACGTTCTTTTTGTTTTAAGTTCCATTACATAAAGTCGAGGAATTTATTTATGAGATTTACTAAGAACATAAAGATATATATTTAATTTTTAAGTAGAGTTTCATTCTTTAATAAATTTTTACCACTAACTCATCTTTTGTTTCAAATGATTAGTATTCAAGATGACTAGGTCACACCAAAAGAGATGGAATCAACTTCTAGAGAATCACATGATCCAAAAAGGATAAAATATATATTTACATTGTCCTTAAAGATTAACCAAATCCAAAATGGTTAGTACAAGATCAGATAATCCCCAAAAAGTATAATCCTTTAGGAAATAAATACTAATATTAATTTCTAAAATTAAACAAACAATACCCCAAAGTTAAATAAATAACATTAAATAAAAAATTGTCCTTAAAATATTTTAATATAATCCAAACTAATATCAAAACAAAATACTTAGAAGAATTTGGTTATGTAGTCTTCCACGTTAAATTGTATCTCTAAATGACACCGACTACTCTTAAAGTCACTTACTTAAAAGTAATTAACCTAATCACATATTCTCTATGATAGGTTAATCATTTATATAAATAACCAAAATCAATATAAATCTACACTTAAAACATAGATAAAAAACCACCATTAATCCTCAAATTAAATCCCATAGCATTCTATTTTCCTTAGGCATATAGTGTTCCCAAGAGAGCGAACGTATTCCAAAATAACATTTATTAATTAATCACCAAATCATTTTCCTATAATTAGGGTATCCATTTGATAAGATATAAGATCCCAAATCAATATATTATTGATCAATAAAATCATTTAACTAAAAAGAATTAGTCACACTAACCAGGGAATTCACGTTGTCTAGTGGTAGGCAACAAATCACAATCAAACTCTTGTTGTTGGTTTGATTCCCATAGCTTTGTCCGACACGATGGATTGTCACACGGTCTATGTATTGTCCTCTTTCATAAACTATATTTTATAACATTCCTAAAATGAGATAAATTCATCAAAATAAACATAACATAATTTAACAACAAATTTTATCTCATACCTCGCATTTTCATCCCAAAATTTAATAACTTTTAATTACCTCAAACTCAATGATCATATAAAACCAAATGGTTATTTATAACTGTATCCACTAGAGAAAAGATAATTCTTCCTGAAATATCATTTTCACATGACAAACTACAGGGTTACAAATACAAGAGAAAATATTTCCAAAGTAATCCCATCAACAAAGTGCACTAATACTTTTAAACATTTCACCATCCATTTAGTTCCACATAGCTTCTTCCATGAACAAGAGGATATACTATATAATAGGGAATTCATTCGGGTAATGGATAGGTCCCCTACATTTACAGCAAATCACTGTAAATGGATTCTTGGGACCATTTTTATTTTCTTCCATTGTACTCTTCATTTTTCCTTGGTAATTATTTACTTTATGTCTTTCTTTCCCACACGTAATGAATTTATTTGTTCTATTGAGACCCTTTACTGGGCGTCTCCTTAAAAATTTTATGCATGATGGAAATTAAGTTTTCTTTTATCCATGGTCTCCACTACTGGAGCTCTTATAATTCATCGAATTTCTCTTCTTTGTTGATTCAGAGAGTTGGTTAATATATATATTGTTGATCATATTTTTGGAAAACTGATTCGACATGAACATGATATCTTTTACACCTATCAAAATTCTATTTTTTTGCTCATTTACACTACTGTTCCCACCCTGTACATCATTCTCAATTTACTTTGACTTCCTTGGAATCCATCCATTGACTAAAACCAGAAATCATTGTGTGAGTAAGAATAGTCATAAAATCATTTATAGAATATCATGACACCATATTTTCAATTTAAAACACCTTAGGATTAACCAAGGTCATTTATTAAAATATTATATTAAAATCTTTCAAATCGGTTTGTAAGGAAAATGTAAATTAAACAAAGCATATCCCCCATGAGTGTCATAACAAAGAGTGAATCAAGGCCCGTTGTCGTGTACCGGGATACCCCATGTGACGCCTGAAACTCCTTGTTGGCGTTTTCACTCTTTGGTACATCTTTTCCAGAGCCGCCTCTACCTGGTCGTATCTAGATAGGTATGTATTGATTCGAAAATACACAAAATATCTAAATTAAAAAAATTATAGGAAGTTCTTCTATACTAATTCTCAAAGTCTATCTTAGGGTAATGTGCTCTAATCAGAGTTTATCTAAATATAGTTTCTATGGTTTGTACTAAACATCCTCTAATACTAACTATAACACCAAAACCCCAAAATCTAAAAGCCAGTGCATTATTTTAATACATTGGCATGATTACAAGGAATCAAGCCCCGAAGGACCAATCCATTTAGTATTCTTGGAAACAAGATACAAACATAAGTTCAACATTATAACTTTAAAAGAAAAACAACACTAATTTATTCCATTAGAAACATCCAAGCTTCCATGACTATTCCTGTAAGTCACTTATAACTAACTTCTTCATATACCGAGAAAATAAAACATAAGAGAATGGTGAGCTCAAATGATTAGTAAGAGTAATCAATACAGGGGAAGATAACATAAACATTAGGGATAATAAATAGTTAAAAACACATGCCTTTACAAATAATAAAAAAGAACACTTGATAGCAGGAATATGAGCTAAGGAAATAATTCCATAATAAAACATAGTCATGGGTATTATAGTAGTCGAATAACCACATGAAATATAAATATATAATCTCATAATGATGTAATTCATAATGTTAGATATCTTAACCACATATTCAAGGCCTCGTTCCAAGACTACAAATAGTATTTTGTCAAGGCCTTATGCCGAGACACTAGTTTGCCTAATGAGATCTACCGATGCATCAAGGATCTATTGTGGGCTCCACCTGCCACTTACTAAGTCCAATTCATTCCTTATATGAAAGGGTGAAACATGATATAAACATTTGAATTAAAACTATCATACGAAATGTCAATACTTCAACCAAAAACCATTAATGGTATAAAAACAACACATCCACAGTCAAACATAACTCATTCAATATAATATGGATGATTGTTTTATGATAAATCAACCTAAATCAAGAATAAAATAAATATAAGGATATTGAAATAGACAAAAATACTCATTAATACTATTTGAGAGAAATATCCCCTTTTTCTTGAGAACATTTAAAAGTCTCAATATTTATCAAGAAGCTGTTTAAAATAGATTTTTAAATTTAAGTGTCCCATACCAATTTGAAACTTTTAAAAGGAATTTAAATTTTAAAACATTAATTTCCATATAAATAAAACCTTAAAACCTTTTTTAAAATATGGACATTAATGGGAAAGATTTAGAAGAATAAAATTTTAAAACATTTAAAATAATATTTTAGATAGAGTTTATAACCAAATGAGAGACGCTTGAATAAAAATAATTGAGGTAAAAAAACATTATAATATCCTGAGAATAAAGGGATTCATGATATACTATATCAAAGTACAGTATATACACAAAATAAAAGTGAATTGGCACATAACAACAAAAGCGTCTCAATGGAATGTAAGTTGAGATGAATTCCTTTATAAAGACCGTATCCTTACGTTAAGGATAAATCAATGACATAATTATGCATGAAAAATATAAATACATTAAATATGATTGGATATTCAGTGTAAATAAATAATAGGATATTCACACATATTCTTGTAAAAACAACACCAATGACTTGGATGTTTAACTCAATGAATGAAAATTGAGTTAAGATTACCCTTATCAAGTTCTTATCAATGACTTGAGAAATTATAAGTGGAGTGATTATGTGTATCAAAAGTATATCCACAAAAATTGGAGTGGAAATTACAACATAAATAAATAAATTTTGATTCCAAACATAATCATAGCATGACATAATTAAGAATTAAAAGATTAACCTAAGGAATGTAAATTGGGTTAAAATGTTCCCTTACCGATTTGGTAACTTACAAAACATACAACCCATGAAATAAGGATCATAAAATGAAGATGTAAATAAAAATAAATTTAATTATATTAAAAAATTAATACAATCTTGGGTAGTACATACACCACATAGAAGGAAATAGTGTAAAATATACCATGAATCTCACGGAAATAAAAAGTGAGATAAAAATCCCTTACAACGTTTTAATCAATCGAGTCGTATAACCAAAAATTAATAACCACTAAATGATTCAAATAAAAAAATGTATATAAGTAGGATAATGATAATATATATCAAATGGAAGTACACAGTACACCACATACAATAAATTAGTGGAGAACAATGGAAATCTCACGGAATTAAAAGTGAGATAAGAAACCCCTTACCTCAAGTCCGACTTGTCTTGTATGTTCATTGTTCTTCCTGAATAATAAAATTAAGTTAATTTATACTTGATTAAGAACATTTTTCATATTTATTATTCCTTTTATATCACTTATAACCTTGCGATAACAATTATTTAATTATTTGAGTTCATATTGGAAATTTATCGATGTTCGAAACTTGAGTCAAAAAACGAACTTGTTATAATTACAATTCTTCCATGTGGTCAAAATTCAATTATCTCCAGAATTATATAAATGATTTAGATATCATATATATATATATATATTATTGAGTATATATATGTATTTATAACAATACATAAAATTTGGAGATAAGAAATGAAATGCACCGTTCACGGAGACAGTAAGTCGTATGCACGTATGAATGCTACTTTCATTTCTATTTTTTGTTTTAATGGAATTTAAACATAATTATACAAAGTTATATTATAATTAAAGTATTAAATCATATATAATATCATTAAATTCATCTTTTATACATCCCACAGAAGGCATTAACGAGTCATATCACTTTGAGGGGGCAGTAGTCCGCACTTCCTCAAATGAAATTATCGTATTTTATCCATAATTAAAACCATAAAGGTATGATATAAATGGAAAATATAGAAGAATAAATAAAAACAATATAATATATATCATATATAAATACAGTTCCATCTTAATGGAAACCATGAGAGGCGGTAGGATATAATTGAACAATCATTATTTCATGAGGCGTTAGTTTTCCATCCACAGAAACAATATGTTCTTTACACATTTGATGGAGGTGTGTATAAGTGTAGTTCAAATACATGTCATAAAAAAATAATAGTATATTTAGGATACTTGTTTTGTTATAAAATAAAGGAATAAAACGATTTTTGGGGTTGGAGAAGTAAAATAAAAGAAAAGAAGTTAAGAGAAACCATTATCTTTAATTTGGGTAACTCTCTTTGGTTTGAACCAAAAGGAATATTTGAAGTGAATTCTGACTAAAGTAAGGATTCTAGGTGGAATATAGGGATATTGAGAGCTTATTTGGGTAGGTTTTGAATGAGGCAAGGGGTTTTAGATGTGCGATGAATGGGTTAGAAGTGGTGTCCTTTTATAAGGGAGAGGAGGGGCTCTTTAGGAATGTTTGAAAATGTTATATTATTACAAACTTATATTCAGTTTCAAAAGGTCAAAAACTCATTAAATTCAAATATAAGATGACTAATGTTAGAAATAAAATCATCCAATAATAATTGGATAGGTTTTTGATATTTTTTAAATATTAATAATCTTATTTATTTAAATCATTTATTAATGAAGTAAATGATGCATCATTATTGTGTCATAAATAATTTAATTTATTTGATGTCTAAAAATTATAAAAAAATACCATAATGTAGGAAGTATTTTTATATTTCCAATGATTATTTATAGTAGAAAGGATGTCTTATATAACCCTATGTAAAAATTGATATTCTAAAAGATATTTGTTAATGTCATTTGTGTCTTTACTTTAAGTTAATTAAAATAAAGTCTCCTTATCAGTCTTAAGTGGATCCATGGGGTCAAAAAATAGACCCAAGAATTCCCATGGACAGGAATGACTCATAAAATATGGTTAGAACAAGTGTTAAGACAATTTTGTATTATTATAATATTCTTTTTACCTTGAATTACCATATTTATCTTTAACCGCAGTAAATAAATGTCAAAAGTTACTATTCAAAAAAAATTATTTCCCTCTTATTGAACCAAATTTTACTTACTAATAACAACAATGTATGTAAAATTTTATAAATTCAATTCACAGAAGCGGTAAAATTTCATTTAAATGAAAAAGTTGATTTTTAACTACTACTAAGTGGTTTTACTATTCACCAAAAATTGATGTTTTTCAGAAAAATACCAAAAATTTATCCTAAGATATATCTGATATTACGAATTCAAAAATGATGTCTATTTCAAAAAATTCAAAACATAGAATATGTATTAATTAATTTAAAATTAAATCCATTTGTCAAAACAAATAACGTGTTTTTAAGAAACAATGACTATCAAAAGATTGACACTTGTTTATGTATAATTTCAAAGTGAAATTAATTACAATGAGAAAAATTGGATTAAATGGTAGAAATATAATCTAATTATACATTAAAACCATTAAAATGAATAATTTAACAATATAAATTATTCTGATTAAAAATTTTGTTTTCAATTAAAATTTAGTATTTTTTACTATTCACCCAAATATGAAATTTATCATAAAAACACCAAAAATTTATCGAAACTAAATTTTTTTATGTCCATATTATAAATTAGAATTTTATTTTATCAAATTTTATATATAAAATTGTTAGATATTATATTTAAAAAGGTTCACCATTAAAAGGTGGTTAAATTGCATTTTTGAAAAATAGTTCTTTTATCTGAAAAATTGAATTTGTTCTTATATTATGTCTAAAAAAACATAATATGGATTCTAAAATTTATAGGCAGTATATAAAATTTAAAATTCAGTTAATACTTATTCAAAACCACTTTTTGAACGACTAGTTTGGTAAATCAGGGTGCACTCGAACATGGTGTTGCGTGTATCACAAGCTATTGAATTACTTTAAAGAAGATAAATTAATATGAAATATTGGGATGTTACATTCTTCCCCAATTTTGTAAATTGTGTCCCCACAATTTATAAAATTGGGATTGGGAACTTCATTGAATGTCCCACATCAGAAAAAAAGTCAATAAAACTATCACTTTAAAAGAAAGAAAGAGAAGTACAAAGGTCACCTGAGATAACCCATACTAGGATTCCATGCAGGAAAACATGGATATGGAAGATTAGCAAAGTGTAAAGTTCTGATGTAGAGGGATAGAAACATGATCAGGAGAAAGTTAATAACAAGAAAACCACAAACTTGTGATGGGATAAACTGTCATTAGTTTCCCAGTAAGAAAAGTAAATCGACAATGTTTTTTTTGGTTTAAGTTCCATTTTATAAATTTGAGGAATTTATTTTTGAGATTGACTAAGAACATAAAGATATGTACTTACTTTTTATGTAGAGTTTCATTCTTTAATAAATTTCTACCACTAACTCATCTTTTTTATCAAATGATGAGTATTCAAGATCACTTGGTCACATCAGAAGAGATAGAATCAACTTCTAGAGAATCACATGATCCAAAAAGGATGAACTATATATTTACCTTGTATTTTGAAATTAAATAAATCCAAAATTGTTAGTAAAAGATCAAATGATCCCCATAAAGGATAATGCATTAGAGAAAGAAATACTAATATTAATTTCTAAAACTAAACCAACAATACCCCAAAGAAAAATAAACACCATTCAATAAAAAATTGTCCTTAAAATCTTTCAATATAATACAAACTAATATTGAAACCCAAAACTTAGAAGAATTTGGTTATGTAGTATTCCATGTTAAATTGTATCTCCAAATGAGATCGAATACTATTAAAGTCACATACTTAAAAGTAATTAACCTAATCACATATTCTATATGATACGTTAATAATTTCCATTAATAACCCAAAATTACTATATATCCAAAATAAAAACATAGATATAAATTTACCATTACTCCTCAAATGAAATTTCATAGTATTCTATTTTCCTTAGGCATATAGTGTTACCAATAGAGCGAACGTCTTCCAAAATTATATTCATCACTTAATCAACAAATCATTTTCCTATACTAACGGTATCCATTTGATAAGACATAAGATCCCAAATCAACTTATTATTGATCAATAAAATCATTTAACTAAAAGGAATTAGTCACACTAACCAAGGACTTCACATAGTCCAGTGGTAGGTGATAAATCACAATCTCACTCTGGTTGTGGGTTCAATTCCCACAGCTTTGTCCGACATGATGGGTTGTCACATGGTCTGCATGTTGTCCTTTTTTAAAAACTATATTTTATAACATTACCAAAATGAGTTAAATTCCTCAAAATAACCATTACATAATTTAACCACAAATTTTATCTCATACCTCGCATGTTCATCTCAAAATTTAATAACTTGTAATTGCCTCAAAGTCAATGATCATATAAAACTAAATGATTATTTCTAACTATATCCACAAGAGAAAATATAATTACTTCTCAAATATCATTTTCACATAACAAACTGAAGGGTTATAAATAGAAGTGAAAATAATTCCAAAGTAATCCCATCAACAAAGAGCACTAATACTTTTAAACATTTCCCCATCCATTTATTTCCACATAGATTCTTCCTTGACCAAGAGGATATCCTATAGAATAGGGAATTTACTCAGGTAATGTCCAGGTCCCCTATATTTACGACAAAAGACTGTAAAGATATTCTTTGGAACATTTTTATTTTCTTCCATAGTACTCTTCATTTTTCCTCGACAATTCTTTTCTTTATGTCCTTCTTTCCCACACGTAAAGCATTTATTTGTTTCATTGAGACACTTTCCTAGGTGTATCCTTCCACATTTCTTGCATGATGTAAATTAATGTTTCTTTTGTCCATGGTCTCCACTACTGGAGCTCTTATCATTCCTCGCCTTTCTCTTCTTTGTTGAGTCTGGGAGTTGGTTAATATATATGTTGTTGATCATATTTTTTTAAAACCTATTTTTCATGAACACGATATCTTTTATTCCTATCAACATTCCATTTTGTTGGTCATTTCCACCGTCGTTCCCACCTTGTACATCATGCTCAAATTTACTGTGACTTCTTTGGAATCCAGCCATTGACTAAAACCAGAAAGAATTGTGTGAGTAACAATAGTCATAAAATCGTTTAGAGAAAACCATGACACCATATTTTCAATTTGAAATACCTTAGGATTAACCATGGTCATTTATTCTCATCTTATATTAAAATTCTTCAAATCGGTTTGTAATGAAAAAGTGAATTATCCTAAGCATATTTCCTGGTAGTGTCATAACCAAGAGTGTAGAAAGGCCCATTATCATGTACCAAGATACCCCAGGTCAAGGCCGAAACTCCTTGTCAGAGTTTTCACTCCTAGGTATATCTGTGCCAAATCTGCCTCTACCTACTCGTATATTGACAGGGATGTATTATATGGAAAATTCAAAAAATCTCTACATTACCAAAATTGATGGAAGTTCTTCTATACTAATCCTCAAAGTCTATCTTAGGGTAGTGTTCTCTAATCAGATTTTATATAAATCTAGTTTCCAAGGTTTGTACTAAACTTACTCTGATACCCACTGTAAATCCCCAACCCCAAAATCCAAGAGCCGGTGCATTATTTTAATACATTATCATGATTACAAGGAAGCAAGCCCCAAAGTACCAATCTGTTTAGTAGTCTTGGAAATAAGATACATACACATGTTCAACATTACAACATGAAAAGAAAAACAACACTAATTTATTCCATTAGAAACATCCAAGCTTCAAAGATTATTCCTGCAAGTCACTCATAACTAAATTCTTCATATCCTAGGAAAATGAATCATAAGAAAGGGGTGAGCTCAAATTCTCAGTAAGAGTAAGCAATACAGTTGAAGATAACATAAACATTATGCATGGTGAATAATTGAAAACACATTCCTTTAAAAATAATATTATGACCACTTTATGACAGGAATACGAGCTAAGGAAATAATTCTATAATAAAACATAGTCATGAGTATTATACTAGACTAATAACGACATAAAATATCAATAGCTAATCTCATAATGATGTAATGCATAATTCTAGACATTATAACAATATAGTCAAGGCCTCGTTCCAAGACTACAAATAAGATTTTTTCAAGGCCTTGTTCCAAGACACTAGTTTGTCTCATGAGATCTACTGATGCATCAAGGAGCTATAGCAGGCTCCACCCATCACTTACTAAGTCCAATTCATTCCTCATATTAAAGGGTGAAATATAATCTAAACATTCGTATTAAGACTAGAATACGAAATGTCAATACTTCAACCACAGACCATGAATGACATAAAAACAGCACATCCAAAGACAAACATAACTCATTCAATACTATATGGATGACTGAATTATGATAAATCAAACTCAATTAAGAATAAAATACAGTGAAGTATATTGACATAGACTAAAATAGTCATAAAAACTATTTGAGAGAAATATCCCCTTTTTCTGGAAAACGTTTAAAAGTATCACTACTTATCAAGAAGCTGTTTAAAATTGATTTTTGAATCAAAGTGTCCCATACCACTTTGAAACTTTTAAAAGGTTTTTAAAATTTAAAACATTAATTTCTATATAAATAAAACCTTAAGACCATTTTTAAAACATGGACATTAATGAGAAATATTAAGAAGAATTAATTTTTAGAACATTTAAAATTATATTTTAGTTAGATTTCCTAAACAAATGAGAGATGCTTGAATAAAAATAATTGAGGTAATAAAAAAAATATAATATCATGAGAATAAAGGTATTCATGATATACTATGTCAAAGTACAGTATATACACCAAATAAAAGTGAATTGGTGCATAACAACGAAGAAGTCTTAATGGAATGTAAGTTGAGATGAATTTCATTATAAAGACCATATCCTTAGGTTAAGGATAAATCAATGACATAATTATGTGTAACAAATATAAATACAGTCAATATGATTGGATATTTAGTGTAAATCAATTAGAGGATATTCACACATATTCTTGTAAAAACAACACCAATGACTTGGATGTTTAGCTCAATGAATATAAATTGAGTTAAGATTACTCTTATCAAGTTCATATTAATGACTTGAGAAATTATCAGTGGAGTGATTATATGTATCAAAAGTATATCCACACAAAGTGGAGTTTAAATTAAAACATAAATAAATAAACAGTCATTCCACACATATTCATAGTATGACATAATTAATAATTAGAAGATTAACCCAAGGAATGGAAATTGGGTTAAAATGTTCCCTTACCGATTTGGAATCTTATGAAACATACAAACCATTAAAGAAGGATCTTAAACTGAATATCTAAATAACCAAAAATTGAATTATGTTACACCATTAATACAATCTTGGGAAGTACATACACCACAAAAAATGAAATACTGGCAAATATATCATGAATCTCACGGAAATAAAAAGTGAGATAAAATCCCTTACCACGTTGTAATCAATCGAGTCATATGACCAAAACTTAATAAACATGATATGATTCAAATAATAACATAAATATAAAGAGGATCATGATAATATATATC
Source organism: Viscum album (assembly GCA_963277665.1). Classification (NCBI taxonomy): domain Eukaryota; kingdom Viridiplantae; phylum Streptophyta; class Magnoliopsida; order Santalales; family Viscaceae; genus Viscum; species Viscum album. The sequence goes on along the minus strand of OY728165.1, from coordinate 161,217,251 downwards.
AAATGGTAGTACAAAATACACAACATACAATAAATTAGTGGCGAATAATGGAAATCTCACAGAATTAAAAGTGAGATAAAAAACCCCTTACCTCAAGTCCGACTTGTCTTATATGTTCCCTGTTCTTCCAGAATAATAAACTTAAGTTAATTTATACTTGATTAAGAACATTTTTCATGTTTATTAATCCTTTTATATCACTTATTACCTTTCTATAACAATTATTTGATTATTTGAGTTCATATTGGATATTTATCGATGTTCGGAACTTGAGTAAAAAATGAACTTGTTATAAATACAATTTTTCCACGTGGTAAAAAGTCCATTATCTCCAAAATGATATAAATGATTTAGATATCATATATATATATATATATTATATTCAGTATATATATGTATTTATAACAGTACAAAACATTTGGAGATAATAAATGAAATGCACCATTTATGGAGATGGTAAGCCATACGTACACATGAACACTACTTTCACTTCTATTTTTTTATTTTAATGGAATTAAAACATAATGATACATAGGTATATTATAATTCCAGAATAATATCATATATAATATCATTAACTCCATCCTTTATACATACCACATAAGTCATTAATGATTCTTATCACTTTGAGGGGGCGGTAGTCCACACTTCCTCAAATGTAATTATCGAATTTTACCGATAATGGAAACCATAAAGAATTGATATAAATAGAAAATAAACAAGAATATATAAAACATAAAAATAATATATATAATATATAAATACAGTTCCATCTTAATGGCCACCATGAGAGGCAGTAGGATATAATTGAACAATCGTCGTCTCGCGAGGTGTTAGTTTTCCAACCACAGAAACAATAAGTTCTTTACACATTAGATGAAGGTGTGTGTAATTGTAGTTAAAATTATTATCTTAAAAATATCCTAGTATATTCAGTATATTGAGTTGTTATAAAATAAAGGAATAAAAAATGTTTAGGGGTTGGATAAGTAAAAGAAATCAAAAGAAGTTAAGAGAAACCATTAGCTTTAATTTGGGTAAGTCCCTTTTGTTTGAACCAAACGGACTTCTTGAAGTGACTTTTTCCTAAGGTAAGGGTTCTAAGTGGAAGAGAGGTATTTTGAGAGCTTATTTGGGCAGGGGTGGGATGATTCAAGGGGCCTTAGAGGTGTGAGGAATGAGTTATAAGTGGTGTCCTTTTATAAGGGAGAGGAGGGGCTCTTTAGGAAAGCTTGAAAATGTTATTTTATTATAAATTTATCTTTGGTTTCAAAAGGTCAAAAACTCATTAAAGTATAAGATAAGATGAATAATGTTCAAAATAAAATCATACAATAATAATTTTACATGTTTTTGATATTTTTTAATATTAATAATCTTATTTATTTAAATCATTTATTAATGAGGTAAATGCTGCATCATTATTTTGTCATAAATAATTAAATTTATTTGATGTATAAAAATTATAAAAAAATACCATAATGTAGGAAATATTTTTATCTTTAAATTGATTATTTATAGTAGAAAATATGAATTATATAACCCTATGTAAAAATTTATATACTAAAAGATATTTGTTAAAGTCATTTTTGTCTTTACTTTAAGTTAATTAAAATAAAGTGTCATTATCATTCTTATATGGCTCCATGGGGTCCCAAAATCTACCCAATGATGTCCATGGTCGTCCATGACTCATCAAATAAAGTTAGTACATGTGTTAAGGTAATTTTCTATTATTATAATATTCTTTTTACCTCGAATTACCCTATTTACCTTTAACCGGGGTAAATAAGTCAAAAGTTACTATTCACCAAAAATTATTTTCATTTTATTGAACACATTATACTTACTAATAAAAAAAATGTATGTAATATTTTATAAATTAAATTCACAGAAGCGGTAAAATTTTATTTAAATGAAAATGTCAGTTTTTTAACTACTACTAAGTGGTTTTATTATTCATCAAAATTGAAGTTTTTTAGAAAAATACAAAAAAATTAGCCTAAGATATATTTGATATTCTGAATTCAAAAATGATGTCTATTTCACCAAATTCAAAACATATAAGTTGTATTAATTAATTTAAAATTAATTCCTGTTGTCAAAACAAATAGCGTGTTTTTAAGAAACAATAACTATCAAAATATTGACACTTGTTTATTGATAATCTCAATGTGAAATTAATTCCAATGACCAAAATTGTATTAAATGGTAAAAATATAATCTATTTATACTTTAAAACCATTCAAATATATAATTCGACACTATAAATTATTATGATTAAAAAAATTTGTTTTCAATTAAAATTTAGTATTTTTAACTATTCACCCAAATATGAAAGTTATTAGAAAAATACTAAAAATTTATTGAAACCAAATTTTTATGTCTCTATTATAAATGAGAATTTTATTTTGTCAAATTTATTATATAAAATCTTCAAATACTGGTTTTAAGAAGTTTTACCATTAAAAGGCGGTATAATTGCATTTTTGAAAAATACTTATTTTATCTGAAAAATTGAATTTGTTCTTATATTATGTCTAAAAAAACATAATATGGATTCTAAAATTTATATGTAGTACATAAAATTTAAAATTCAGTTAATACTTATTTATAACCACTTTTTGAACGGCTAGTTTGGTAATTCGGGGTACGCTCAAACTCGGTGTTGCGTGTAGCGCAAGATATTGAATTACTTTAAAGAAGATAACTTACTATAAAATCTTGGGGTGTTACACCTGTCTCACGAATCACTGACCCACCAAATTTGAAATTCCCCTTGAGGACCCAATCACATGTCTCAAACATGTATGAAAATCCATCTCAACCCTTTAAGGGTTATGTTACATCTAACAAGAACAACCCATCACTTTAATACCAAGCATATTTCTCACTTGGATACACACACTATAGGATCTGGGCGTAGCAGAAGTTTGACATTGGAGAGGGTCCAACTTTACTTTTTCTATAATCGATGACCAATCTGGGATCAATATGAAGGTAAATTCTAGTATCCATGGATTTAAATCATATATTTAAACAAATAAAGAAAAATGTCGGAACCTTGAGAGAGGATATTGCACACCATATTTATAATTAATTTTATTATTTTATAAAGAAATTAAATACCTAGGTCTTTGGTACTTTCTTTGTTGATGATTTTTGATCATCCGGAATGACCGTTCTATATTGCCTTCGTTCCGCTCACATGGATCCAAAGTAGAATCCCACTAGCGGTGATCCACACATGATTTAATGGTATTTGATCAACACCACTAATTCTTTGGGTTCTAGCACGAGAAAGAGAATGTATTGTGTCGATCATTCTTGATCACTCATTATTTGTTCTTAAATATGTTCTCTCATTCTTGAGAGGGAGAGAGTGGAGAGAGGTCAAGAGAGAATTCACCAACCATTGTCACAACAGACGAACCCATCTATTAATTGAGATGAGGTTTCAGTTACAATATTTAATTTCATAATAGTGATTAAATGCAATTATAAACATAAGATAAAACCCATGCCATTTAATAACAATAACAACATCATTATTTGTGGTGTGCCAACTTTTGAAAAACAGAACCATAAATAAAATCAGGCACCACATAATGATAACAATATTATTATTATTTCTTTCAGCAACTGAATAAAAAATATTTATCGACTTGTAAATAATTAATTTATCACCAGACACGGTCTTGGTCCGTTCGAAATCCTCTTCAATTTATTCAAAACCTAAATAAATATTTTATACTCTTAAATAAATATTTTCATTTAAAAAATATTAAATAAATATTTATTAAATGTTCAATAAAATAATAAATATATTCAATTCACGATCCAGTAATGAAATATTTATTTTAATTTATGCAATCATTTTAAGCTGAATAAATTTTTTCCTCGGTCTTGAGAATAATATTTATTCCGTTAATTAAATTAAAATAGAATTTATTCAAAACCACCAAAAACACTTAGTGTGTGACCCTCTAGGATTATTTCTCATTGGAATTAGTCATGATTTCATATAGTACAAGATTAATGTCTATAAATAGATCAAGGAAACCAAGAAAAATAACTTAAAGTCTAAAAAACAACATCAACATACAAACTCTCCCTATGTAATACAATCCATTTGTCTTAATATCTCACCCAAAAGGTTTCATGGTGGTGTCATCAACCTATATTCCTGATACATCATTCTTTGACTACCTGAAATAAACTCATCGATACACCATTTCCATGAAATTTAGGGTGACAGTTCTATTTCAATCAAAGGGATGAGATATCAACTTCCATAAATGGAAGGGATAAATACTTCCATGACTTATCCATTAATAACATGTCATTTGTGACGTACCAAATGCAGCCTACTTCCCGCCAACATATGGAATGATGGTATTCATCAATAAATAAAAGTGCGCGAGTCATGACACATATTAATGATAATCTTAATGTATGAGGACCATTATATATTCTCACATACAAGAATATCCAATTATACCAAAACATGAGAAATTCCTAATGGTAGGTTTGTTCTCATAATCTCTCATCTTTGATATTACTAAGTGAAAAATTCATGAGAGGAAGTCTCATCTGCTTATGAGTGCTCGCACCTGATGGTCTGTATACTATGTGTCCCATCATAGTATGTAATCTAACCACAAAACTATATTTAAGAATATTTTTTTATTATTTAAATGTTATCATCATAGAGGGGAACTTCCATGACCATATCAATGAAAAAAATACTACAAGACATTATTACATCATAGTCATGAAAAAAATGAAAAATATGTAATAAGATGTTTAATATTTAAATACATTAAATATTAATGTATTTAAGGGACAAACAATTAATTCTAGGACACAAATTTTAACAAACTTTCACTTGGACTAGAGCCAAAAACATATGACATTCAGTCTGCTAGAACTCACATGATGATCCTGTTTCTACTGAGTCAAGGCTTTATTCAAGGGGTCCACCAAATTGTTATCTGTGGAAATGATTCTCACTGAAAATTCATCTATTTGAGAAAAATCTCTCAAGAGATGATACTTCTGAAGTATGTGCTTTATCCACTAATGTGACCTTGGCTCTTTTTTAAGTGCCAAAACTCTAGTATTTTTACAATAGACTATTATGGAATATTTAATTCTATGTACCACATCAAACTCTTGGACAAAGCTTAACATCAAAAAAACTTCTTTAGCTTCCTTAGAACCTACAATATACTCAGACTCTACTGTAGAATTTGTGACCACACTTTTCTTTGAGCACGTCCAGCTCATAGAACCTCTATTCAAAAGTAATATGTATCCCATTTTCAACTTAATATCATCTTGATCAGTCTAGAAACTAGAATATGCATATCTTATGATGAATAGTTCCTCATATCCTCCATAAAATAGGTATATATCCTTAGTACACCTTTGATTCTTAAGGATAGTCTTGACTGCCATCTAATGGTTGTCACCCAGATCAGCTTGATATCTACCAACCACACTTAATGTGTAGATGACATCTAGCCTAGTACATGTCATGGTATACACGACTGAACCAATCATTGATTAATATGGAGTACTTTCGATTATATTTATTTCCTCATGTGTCTGATGACACATTTTTATAGAATTATGAATGCCATGTGACATTGGAAAAAATTCCCTCTTGGATTGTTCAATACTGAATATCTTCAGTATCTTGTCAATGTATGTACTTTCACTTTGGCCTAGAAACATCTTAGTTCTATCATGATAGATCTTGATCCTAAGAATATATACTACCTCTCCCAAGTACTTCATAGAGAAGTAGTTATTGAACCATGCCTTAACAGACTATAATACTGGTATTTCGTTTCCAATAAGTAATATGTCACCAATATATACTATTACGAAAACAATTGCACTCCCACTAAACCATTTGTAGACACAAGAATCATATTCATTCTTTATAAAACCAAATTATTTCACGAGTTCATCAAAATGAATTTTCCATGACCTAGATTCTTTCTTTAATCCATAAATGTTTTTTTTCAACTTTTATATCTTATTGGCATCATTTGGAGTCATAAACCCTTCAGGTTGTTTCATATAGAAATCTTGCTAAAGGTTCCTGTTAAGGTAGTTTGTTTTGACATCCATTTTCCAAATCTCATATTCATGGTAAGAAACAATGGATAGTATAATTTTTATGGATTTCAGCATTTAAACTGGTGAAAAATATTTTTTTTATAGTCAATACCTTGATGTTGTTTAAACCCGTTTGTAACCAGTCATGACTTCTAGGTACTGACTTGTACTTCCATGTCCAGTTTCTTCTTAAATACCCATTTTTAACTAACAGGCTTTACATCTACTTGAGGATATAACAAAATTAAAACTTGGTTTGTTACATGGAATCCATTTAAAAATTCATGTCTTCTCGCCACTTTGAAACATTTTTTCCACTAACTTCTTCCTTATAGGTTATAGGATCATTATTATCTACTAATAATGAGTCATCGTCCTCAGTGACTATAAAACCATACCATAATGGTTCTCTAACATCTCTTCTACTCTTATGCAGTTCTTGTGTCTCTGGAAAAAATTCTTCTTCCAAAGGGATCTATGGAATCTTCTCTTGTACCAACTTTTGTGTTCCTTGAGCCTCAAATTCATCTAAGTCTATCTCTCTCCCACTATCTATTTTAGATATGTACTCACTATCAAGAAATATGATGTGTCTTTCCACTGTAATCTTTTTGTATGAGGGGTTGTATAGATAATATACCATTGTTTACTTGGGTTATCATATAAAGGTACTCTTTGTGCCCCGAGGTGAACGTTTGTTACCTAAAGAGGCCTTAAAAAAGGCTTCTCTTCCCCACACATGAAAATTTAATCACATGGATTTTCTTCCACTCCAAAACTCATATGGAATACAATTTATATATTTAGTTGGAACTTGTTTTAGTATGTGTGCCTCTATTTGTAACACATATTCCCAAAAGGATAATTTAAGACTTGCATGACTCATCATTGATTTCACCATATCCAACAAGGTGCAGTTCCTCCTTTCGCTTACACCATTCCACTGAGGCATGTAAGGATAAGTGAGTTGGGATATGATCCCAAACTTCCTTAAGTAATCAATGAAGTGTTGATTAATATATTATCCACCTTGGGTTGAACATATTTTCTTAATATTATTACCAAGATGGTTCTTAACTTCATTCTTTTATTCATTTAACTTATTAAAAGAATTTGACTTATACCTCATTAAATAAATATATCCATATCTACTAAAATCATCATAAAAAGTTATAAATTTTGAGTACCCACCCTTTGCTTCAATTGGAAATGGTCTACATACATTGGTATGAACCAATTTAAGAATCCCTTTAGCACATTAAACTTTCCCATTAAATGGGGCTTTGGTCAATTTTCCTTGTAAACATTTGTGACATACACCAAGTGGTTTTAGTTCAAAAGAATATAAATAAACCTCTTGATGTAATTTTTCCAAGAATTTATCATTTTCATGACCTAACTACTGTTGCCAAAGTTGGGTGTGGTATGAGTCATGTGATGTAATTTTGTTATCGATTGACATTACTTGGTTTATGTAATCCAACACGTAAAGAACCTTATGTAAATGTGACTTACGAAAACACAATCTATATTTATAAAAGAAGACATATTCACTTCCAAACTTGAAAATTAATCCATATGTATCTATTTTTGATTTATAAATAATGTTTTTGGCTACAAAAGGCACATAATAACAACCCTTCAACACCAAGATTATCCCAGTCGGCAACATGAGGTGGTAGTCCCCGAAAACTACAACTGTAAGTTTAACTCCATTGGGTGCTCATAGATCTACCTCCCCTCAGTCAATTTTCTTGAATCTACTTGGTTTCTATATTTGGACACATATGTGAGCACCACAATCTATATCTAATAACCAATTTGTAGAAATAGATAAATTTAACTTGATAATAAATGCACCAGATGCTTACGCTTACTTCTTTGGATGTGTGTAGTTTTTCTTCCACTGTCCCTTATTGCCACATGTAAAACAAACATATTCCTATTCCCTTGACTCCAATTTGATCTTTCTTTTCTTGGAAGGGTTTGATGAATATTTGGGATTCATTCTATTTCTCTTACCTTTCCTATTATTCACCATAAGGAAAGAAGTTTTTTCATGCTTCATGACTTTATCCACTTGGCGAAGGAGGATAAGAAGATCGGGAAGAGACTTCTCAATGTTGTTCATATTAAAATTTACAAAAAAACATAGAGAATCTATAAGGGAGTGATGTGAGAATGGTATAAGTGTACAATTATTTGGGGAGTTTAAAACCCAGAACTTCCAAACACTCAATGTAGCCAATGAGCTTGACTATGCGAGACCCACCTAGGGGACCCTATCCAAGATTACTCTGAAAGAATGACTTAGAGATCTAAAACCATTCCTATATAGATCTTTCCTGGTAAAGACCAGGTAAGTTCTCAATCATTCTATAAGAATCCATGTTTTTTAGACTTTATAAGTTCACTATACATTAATGATAGCATCAAACATTGAACACCAACTGCATCGTTCATATGTTTCTTGTAGACCAAGAACTCTTCATCACTCACCTCTTGGAAAAGTGGATCAGGTAATGTGGACTCCAACATGTAAGATTTCAGTTCATAGTGTAGAATAAAATGAATGTGTCTAAACCATTCCTAGAATTTTTTTCTTTTGAGTATGTTATCTTTATCTAGTATTGATCAAAGAGATAGTGTGGTTGATAAGCTTTTCATTTGGATTTTGCAATTGAAAGAGTGCATTATTAATACTTTCTTGATTATAATTTTGTGAGAAATAATAAATTAATTTTTATTAAGTCTCCCACTATTTTATCAAGTTCTAATAGCCCTCACTATTGAACTTGGAATGTATAGTTTCTTGGACATTATAGTGGTAAGGATCCATCCCCTTTGTGTAGGTTCTGGGCGCAGCAGAAGAGCGGTTGGGACGACGCCCAAATTTAAATTTTACCATGATCAATAATTATTCCAAGATCAATACGATGATGAATACTAGTATCCATGGAATAAAATAAAATATTTAGATAAGTAATAAATAGGCCCAGAACCTTGATAGAGGACCAACATATTTTTTTTAAATTAATTTAATTTAATTAATGAAATTCCTCTATGTTTTTCTTTCTTTGTTGATGTGTATGACCACAGATCTACGGTGATCCTTTCATTACTTTGTAGAGATGAAGAGTATATATCCTCTAGTGGTAATCCACAGGTGGTCTGCAGATATATGGATGTCGCTGAAGGAGTCTCTGGGTGCTAGCACGGAAGGTCCATGTGCTTGCATCGTCCACCCTCAGTCACCTTGAGAGATGCTTCTAAAGCATTCTCTGATCTGGTGGAGGATGTCCACTCTCATTATTAAGTGAGTTCTTGGAGAAAGAGGAGCTATCTAGCCTTGAGATATTTTTCTCCAAAATGTAGTGCACAACCAAAATTGGCTCTCTAGCCTTTGGGATTCGCCCTTGGATAATAAGAGAGTAATATATAACAGGAAATTTAATCCACTAGGTAATAATAAATAATTATCACAAGTGTCGTTACTTATTATATTATTACATGTGAAACCCTTCATTTATAATAATAATAAAAATACCATTATTTCCATTACATGTTCTTATATTTAAAGTTTCAATTAAATATTATTTTAATCAAATAATATTTAGTATTATTTTCTCAGTGGACCCTTTAACTCGGTCTTCCCATACTCCAAAATTTTTATTATAACTTGAATAACAACTATTTATTTCTTTCATAAACAAATAAATATGGATGCATTATCATTGATAAATAAATAAAATGCGATCAGGCATAACTGAATAATTATTAAACCATAACCAGGAATAATATGTATTCAACTTTTTAAATAATAAATTATTTGACTGAGATTCCAGATACACTTAGTGTGTGACTTTATAGGCCTCTTTCTCAGTGGTATTAGGAGAGCCTTCCTAAAGTCTAAGGTTAACATCTAGAAACATGCCAAGGAACCCATAGAGAAATAAGTTAATGCTACAATGACATGTCACCTCATATGAGTGCTTACTATGTAATATAATCCCTTTCTCATAATATCTCTAATTGAGCATGTTTCATGCCAGTGTCATCAACCTATATTCTTGATAACTCGTTATTTTACTTTCTAGGAATAAAACATGCCTAACAAACACAACTGACATGGATTTATTTAGGCTATTTATTTTCCATAAAAAAACCTCATATATTTACTTCTGTTAATGAATAGAAGGGATAAATCATTTCTCTCATTATTCATTAACGAAATATTACTCGCGACACACCCAACATATCCTACCTCACCACGAGCATATTTTGTCATGGTTTTCACTAATATATCAAAGTGCGCAACTCATAATATAAATTAATAATATTCTTAAAGTATAAGGACCATTACACAACATTTGTAGATAAGAACATCCAATGACACTTACAATATATATTTCCTACTGTTGTGTCTCATTCTGATAATATCCTAATAGATATTACCTAGGGATTACACTATGGTAAGGTTCCTCAAAGTCCTATGAGTTTCCACCCTTGATATCATGTATCATTTTTGTCACTTAAAATGATAACATCTAACCATAGAAAATTTATTCAAGAATAGTGACACGACACTTCTGGGTTCTTATCATAGTAGAGAACTACTATGACCTTTTTTTGTGACAACTACTATTGAGACATTATCTCATGCTTTGTTATGCGGAAGAAAAATCATGGTGTGATAAGGAATTTATTAATATTAAAAACCATGAATATAAATTTATCATAAAGTACAAAGAATTTGGTTATAGGGAACCAAATACAATAGACACCCACTCTCACTAGAGCCAACTGCTAACAACCTTCAGTCCTCTAGATCTCACATGCTATTCATGATTCTCCTGAGATATACATTTATTCAAGGGTTCGACCAAGTTCTCCTCCATGGAAACTCTTTTCACTGAAACTTCACCCCTTTGATCAAAATCCATCAAGAGTTGATACTTCCGGAGTATGTGTTTTGTCCGTTAATGTGACCTTGGATCCTTTGCAAGAGCCACAAATATAGTATTATCACAATACAATTTTATAGGGTATATAATTCTAGGAACTATATCAATCTTCTAGAAAATGTTCTGAATCTAGACTTCTTCCTTTTCTACATCAAAATACACTATATATTTAGATTCATCTTTAGAATTAGTGACAACTAGTTTCTTTGAACTCTTCCAGCTCACAAATCCTCTATTGAGATAGAAAAAATATCTTGATAAGGACTTTAGATAATTTTGGTCTATCTAAAAACCACCATCAGCATACCCTATAATGAAAATATCCTCATCTCCTTCATACACAAAGAACATATCCTTAGTTATTCTCAGACACTTAATGATAACACTAAAAATAGTCCAATGCTATTCTCTTGAATCTTCTTGATATATGCCTACCATGCTCAGTGCATTGGAAAAATCAAGTCTAGTATATAGCATGAAATACATGATTGATCCTATCATTGAATCATATGGGATACTACTCATTCTATATTTCTCTTGTTGTGTTTGGGGACACATTTTCTTAGAAAGATGTATGCCATGTTACATTGGAACCAGTACTGTCTTGGATTATTCCATACTAAATCTATTTTGTATTTGGTCAATGTATGTACTCTGAATTATCCCAAGAATCCTCTTGTATCTATCATGAACGATCTTGATCCCTAGAATGTAGGTTGCTTTGCCTATGTCTTTCATGGAGAAGCACTTGTTCAACCAGTCCTTAACTAACTGTAAGACTGTTATGTCATTTACAATAAGTAATATGTCATCAACACATACTACTAGGATAAAGACCACATTCCTATTAATCCTTTTGTAAACACATGGCTCACATTCATTCTTAATGAAACCAAATTCCCTTATGTCTTCATCAGATCAAATATTCCATGACCTGGATTCTTTCTTCAATCTATAAATGGATCTATGAAACTTAAAAACCCATTTGGAATCACCTAGTGTCAGAAACCCTTCCAGTTGTGTCATAGAAACATCTTCCAGAAGGTTTCCATTAAGGAAAATAGTTTTGAAATACATATTCCAAATATCATAGTCACGGTAAGCTTCTATGGAAAGTATGATTCTGATGGATTTAAACATGGAAACTGGAAATTTGTTTTCATCATAGTCAATTCCTTGATGTTGTTTAAAACCTTTATCCACTATCCTTGATTTATCAGTACTTAATTTACCTTCCATGTCCAGTTTCTCCTTAAATAAACATTTACATCCAATAGGATTTAGATCAATTGGAAAATCAACTAGAACCCCAATATGGTTCTGATACATGGAATCCATCTCAAAATTGATAGCTTCTAGCCATCTTATAACTTCTAGGATCTCTACTACATCCTCATAGGAGATAGGTTCATAATTTTCCAACAACAATGAGTAACTATCCTTGGTGATAAGAAAACCATTTCTCTCTGGTTCCCTTACCTCTCTTACACTACTATACAATACTTTTTTTTTCAGGAACTACTTCTTCCATGGGGACCTGTGGAACTTTTTCTTGTACCAACTTCTACCCAAGATGTATTATTTTAACATCCCTGACCTGGGATCCACTAATTTGGTGCTCTGACCTGGGTCATTACATGACCTAAAACGCGCCTCCCCATACAGTAGAGGTTTCTGACTAGTAGCGAGGTTCTAATAGGTCATGTGGGAGACTATACCCTCATTACAAGAGTAAGATAGAACATAAAATAGTTTAAATAGAGGAAACAAAAGAAAAAAATCAACAACACACATAAAAAACCAATTCCCCAAACTGGGTACAACCACATACAGTAGTAAATATGTCATGCAATGCTATAATTCCAAGTGAAAAAAACCTCAAAAGAAAGAAAATAGATGAATTCCCAAAATGGTCTGGACTCCAAGACTGGAACCTCACTCATACAAGTCCCATTTCCAACTCAACTCCCTAACATAGGGACCTTGCTCTTGTCTGGTCCTAAAATCATGAAATATGCTTGGGTATAGAATGAAGACCCGAGTAGGGTGTCAGTATAACTCAGTAGGCCACCACCAAAGGTGTTTACAAAAATATCCGAAAAATTAGATGGTGCATGGAAATGATAATAATGGAAAAATAAAGTTAAATACTTCAATAGGTCATGAAAGACAATGCTCATTTTATTTATACTACCATTGAATTCAGGTTCACTACTTAGGCATTTCATGATTGAATATACCCTTTTCACGTGTTCAATGAATTAGGCATATTCAATGTTATAAAGAAAATGGAAATAAAACCAATACCTATATCATTAGGCATCACATCATAAAATCTAATAATCCTCGCCTTGAATCCTCAGTCTGGGTGGAATGCAACTGTTAGGGGAATAGAGCTCCATCCCATTCCCTAATACGTGCATTTAGGGGTGGAGCTATATCCTCAGTCCATATCGACCTATGGATGTTAAACCTCAAGTCAATACCCCACTCAACCAAGCCATCTGCACAAGATTATTTATCATTTACCACAATCAACAATATCAAATATCATTTACAACATCACAACAATATCAATAAATGGTAAATTAACATTATTGCCTCAATCCATTAACACATTCATTATTCATATTACTTAACCCTTTATCCACAATTCCCATTCCCCATGCCTATCTCACTAAGAACATTCAAGTATAAAGCTACCCCTATCATTTTCCCATTAATCTATTTAAACCCTTTTTCATGCCAACCAATGAATTATTAGGCCATTACCCAACATAGGTGCATCACTAAAACCCCAAATACATATCCTTTAATCATATGAACATATTCATCATGAGATCTACATTCCTGCATAATGACCTACACTTACTTAGTTAACTCTAAGTCCGAGAATATCAGCACACCCCTTTGGTGGCCCCAAAATAGACTGCAACATCCTCTATGCATCCCACAGGTATCATGAGGATTTCTATAGATTCTTTAGACACCCATTACAACACATCATGTCAAAGGCACCAAGACCTCATCAAAATAGGTAAAGAATAAAATCCCTACATGAAAACGTCTACATAAAACCCAAGGGATATAACTTATAGACCCCCTACCTTGAATCTATTGGTGAAAACACCCTCAACCAAAGCCTTAGATCATGATTCAACCAACCTTTGATGCTTTACTCTAAAACTCACTGAAAAAGAAGGGTTTGGAAGATTCAAATGGATATGGGGAAGAAGTAGAATCCCTAAACTAAAAAGAAAAGAAAGAGGGGTATTAGCCTTTCCTAGATCTTCAACCAGCAACTAAATCTTATCCAAAGAGCTTATAAATGAGGGAGATCGACTTATTGGAATATCTTGTAAGCTTGGTTCATCACTATGGTTAAAGGAAAAAGAAGGGAGAGAAATCTTGTGTTGGGAATAAAAACCCCTTCATGGAAATTTCGTAATTTTTTAGAAGTTTCTAGGTTGCACTATTTACAGGCATGGTTTTCCAAACCATGTACAAAACATTCGAAGGCTACTGCCCACAATACCTCTCTCTCACACAGTTTTACATACCTTTTGAAAACTATGCAGATGTCCATTGCCCGCACGGTCTTCCCATGCACAGTTTTCCAAACCGTGCAGATTGATTAGATAGCCCCTTTCCCCCATTTTTCTTATCCTGAACCCTCAAAATACCCTTGATCCTTCACCAGGACTTGGTAAAACACTCAATTAACCACAAAAGAGGAATAAAACTGAAACATAAACAAGAACATACCTTATAGAGAAATTCTGGATCTTACAACATCCCTACCTTATAACGACTCTTCCTCGAGCCACTCTTCCGAGCATCATTGAGTCCCCAAAGAGAAGAGATTGGGACACTGGGCCTGCATATCTGGTTCTCACTCCCAAGTTTCTTCTTTAGATTTCCCATGATGCCATAGAATATGAACCAAGGGCACGACCATACCCTGAAAAAAATTTCACTATGGTCTACAATATGAACTAGGTGGTCTTTAAAGGACATGTCAGCCTCAAACTCAAAATCCTCGACATTTATCACATGAGATAGATCAGGGTGATACTGTTCGAGTTGTGAAACATGGAAAAAATCATTCATAACACTATACCACTATGGAAGATCCAATCGGTAATCCACTATCTTGATCCTTTCCACAATCTCAAATGGACCAACATATCTAGGTGCTAATTTTTTCTACTTCCGAATTAGACGGTGACCCAACCTTGGTGAAACCCAAAGAAACACACTATCACCCACCACAAACTCAAGAGGTCTATAATGCCAATCTGCGTAGGAATGTTTCCTTTTTTGATCAGTCACCATATTCTTTTGAATCAAATGAACCTTCTCCAATGTATCTAGTACAAAACTCGATTCTAACAGCTCAGAATGTCTGGCCTCTAACCATCACAATAGATATCTACACAACCTCCCATAAATTTCCTAAAAAGGGTCCATCTATGATGTGTCTTGAAAGATGTTGTTGTAAGAAAACTTAAAAAGAGATAGGGGTTTTTCTAAAAACCATCTAAATCTAGAACACATGATCTCAACATGTCTTCTAATACCTAAATTGTACGATATGACTTCCCATCAGTCTGTGGGTGATAAGCCGTACTAAAAAACACCTAGGTACCAAGTGCCTTCTTTAGTTCCTTCCAAAAGAGCAAGGTGAAACACATATCACAATCCAAAACTATGGTCCTTAAAATTCCATGCAACCACACTATTTCCCAAATATAAAATTCCCCCAACTGGTCAACTGTGTTGGTCTCCACAATAGGAAAGAAATGGGCCACTTTTGTTAGCCGATGTACCACCACCCAAATTGTATCATTACTTCGAGGCATCCTCAGATGACCCACCACGGAGTACATCGTGACATCATTTCACTTACACTATGGAATAGGAAATGACTAGTACAACCCACCTAGATGCTGATGTTCAGCCTTCACCTACTCACAGGTAAGGCATCGGGCCACAAAACTTGAAACTTCTTTCTTCATTCTTGGGAAACAAAACTTCCTTTGAAGATCACAGTAGATATTAGTCAAGCCTAGATTCCCTTCACACTTTGATGAGTGGAACTCACACATCAACTCTTATCGCATATCTTTCGGCACCACAACATGACCATGAAGATATGCAACTCCATAAACACAAAAATTCCATCCAGAAGGTGAATCCCTACATTTAAGGATTTACTTCAAAGCCAAACACTTTTGACCGACCAATTGGCATTCTTTAACTCGGTTCAGAAGTGTGGATTCAATTGTTATAGATGCAAGGGTCATCTTCCCACACCCATCATGTACCTACAAATTCATATCAGAAAACAAATCCATCATCACTAACCCTAAACTGGATTCTTGAACTACTTGATTCTCAGTCTTCTGGATCAGATCATCAACAACACTATTCCATCTCCCTTGTGTGTACACCAACTCAAAATCAAAATACTATTGGTACTCAGACCACTTTCACTATTGAAGATTCTAATCCCACTGAGAGAATATGTACCAGAGAATTTTATGGTTAGTGAACACCATAAAGGGTTATCCCAACACGTAATGCCTCTAACACTTTAAGGCATGAACCACATTAGTTATCCTTGAGTCATGAGTAGGATAGTCCCTTTCATGTGGCCTCAACTATCTTGACCCACAAGCCACAACCTGATCATCTTGCATCAATACTTCCCCAAGTCCCACACTGAGCGCATCACAAAACAAGGTGTACTTCATTCCTGGTTCAGGTAAGATCAAAATCGGTGCGATAGTCAACCACTTTTTCAGCTCCTGAAAAGAATTCTCACAATACTCTGGCTAATCATACATAACCCCCTTCTTGGTTAGGCCTGTGAGCGGTGCTTCCAAATGAGAGAAATATGTAATAAAAATTTGGTAATAACCATCCAAACCCATAAACCTCTTAATACCATATACGTTCTTGGGATTCTCCCAAGACACCACTGCCTGCACCTTTCCTAGATCCACTGACACACCTGAATCAGATATAATGTGTCCTAGAAAGCACACCTTGTTGATCAAAAACTGACATTTTGATAACAAGTCATAAATCCTATGCTCTCTTAGTGCACTCAAGATGATGTCATGATGTATGGAAAGATCATCATGGGTTTTGGAGTACACCCAGATGTCTTCAACAATGATGATTACAAACTGATCTAGATTCGAGTGAAATATCTAGTACATTAAGTCCATGAACACTTCTGGTGCATTAGTCAAACCAAATGGTATCACCATAAATTCATACAACCCGTACCTTCTTCAGAAAGCTGTATGGTGTATGTTAGAAGATTTCCCACTCAACTGATGGTATCCTGATCTCAAATCAATCATAGAAAACACTGAGTCACCTCTTAGCTGATCAAATAAGTCATCGATTCTAGGAATAGGGTATCAGTTCTTAACTGTCATCTGGTTCAGCTTTTTATAATCGACACATATTCTCATTGATCCATCAACAGTCTTAGAAAACAACACAGAATATCCAAAAAGTTTTGTACTTGTATGTATAAAAATTTTATGCTCTAATTACTATAATTGAACCTTTAGTTATTGGAGCTCTACTGGCACCATTTGATCGAATTAAATGGAGACTGGCTCCACTCATGAAACAAATTTGATCATAAACTCAATATCTCTCTCAAGAGATAACCCTAAGAAGTCCTCAGAAAACACATCCTGAAACTAGTCCACAACTTAAGGAAGGAATGGTTGTTCTTTCTTCCCATCATCTAACATAAGGCATGCCACTTGGGCTGTAAGTTCCCCCAACTACTAGCATAGCAGCCCTGCGTGGCCCGCTCGGGTATCCCACTCACCACGAAGAACATAAGTGACCCCATTAAGTGATGTGAACATTACAGGATGTCAATAAATATCGATATGGTCTTGATATAATTACAAGTAATCCATCCACAACATTAGGTCAAAACTTGTAATCTCTAGGAAAAACAGATCCCACAGAAAACGATACCCACCAACCTCTAGATCACAACCCTTACACTGCTTGATGTCCTCAACTTGCACTCCAAGAGGAGTATCAAGCAACATTACCCTACATGAAGTATCTACAGTTAAACCCAAAACAACTATGAACTGAGCATAAATAAAGGAATACGTAGCACTTGTATCAATGAAATCACTAGCAAGCATGGAAGCTACAAGAACCGTACCTAGAACAGTTGATGGTCCTACCTCACCACCCTTATGTGTAGCCTGAATGGCATGGATATGGACTACCCATTTACCCTAGGCTCTATCCCAAGTGCTCTACAATTCATATATCTTTTGGTAAGGATGATCTCTCCCTAGAGTTCCACATCCACAACCACTACTAGTATGGCCTGTGGAGCTCCAACTCCCTACCTGATATGGGGTAACCGACCCCCTGTCTACACTCGACATCTGCCTTCGACCTCCATCATTCCCTGACTGTCACGGGTTACTGTAGAACCTCTTTAAATGGCCTATCATGTCGCATGCTCGAAACTAGACCGGTGGGGGGGGACACTGGTCATGCTTATGCCTCATCCTTCCACATTGATAACAGAAGACCTGGTCACCACCTTGAGAATCTGACCCCCTATTTTGACTTCTATATACACTTATACCCTTCGAAAAGGTTCCAAAGTGGATCTTCCTACTATAAGAAGCCGCATCACTTACTCTCCCAGCTAGCGCCACAAGTTCACTACCTCAAGCTCCCTTTAGGTTCACCTCTGAGATAAGGTCTTGATCCACTTATTCAAGAAACCTTTTCAGTCGAAAGATATTCACTTAAGACATGATATCATGTCTCAACCCATCTTGGAAGTGTTTCTCCACAGTTTCCTCATCTCCCGTCAACGTTATAACAAAGTTCTTGAAATCAGTGAAACGACTAGCATAGTCTATCACTGACATTCTCCCCTGAGTCAACCTCATGAAATCTACTGCCTTCTCCAGACTCAAGATTTCTAGGTAGAAGTGATCAAGAAACTTCTTCTGAAAATCCTTCCACATCAGTCCCTCATCCTGCTCTATTTGAACCATGATGTCCCACTAATTCTTTGTTTACCTATTAGCATATAGGCCGATAACTTGAATCGCTTCTCAAGAAAAGTCGCTAGATTGTTAAGAATAGTTTGGATGGACTCTATCCAGAACTATACTACCTCTTTCCCACCCTCTTCAGTAAAGGTAGGAGGGTTCTGCAACTAAAACTCCCTAGTCAGTTCAAACATGCTTGATGAAATCCACCCTGGACCTCATTCCATCATCTACATAAAACGAGCGAAGTTCTCATAGAACTTCTATTCCCTATTATCCTAGATCACCACATTCTCCTGCTCCACTATTGGGGGAGTGTTCTTAGCAATTTCATCATGTCACCCAACCGACACATGTCTTTGAGGTGGAATTTCTATACAATTCGAAACATAGGCTTTAACACGCAACCATAACACTTTTACAAAGGAAAAAATACATATAGGTAGACACATCGCTTTCCATAACCTAACCAGTTCACATACTCTACCCAAACGTGCCCAC
This sequence comes from Viscum album, assembly GCA_963277665.1. Lineage (NCBI taxonomy): Eukaryota > Viridiplantae > Streptophyta > Magnoliopsida > Santalales > Viscaceae > Viscum > Viscum album. Next base: position 161,197,588 of record OY728165.1, on the reverse strand, counting down.
TCACAACCATATCACTACCCTTGTCCATCTCTCTAAAGGACATTACTAACACAGTAACTAATTCACATGGTCACAATCCTAATCTCTTACACGATTCAAAACCATTCCCATATCCCAATTTACTCTTACCAAAGATTAATCCAATTTTACTTCTTTATCAAGAACCATTTTATAATTACTACTTGAAATTTTAACTTCCCTTTTTACCCATTTACACCATCTTATTATGAATAATTTCATTACTTTTATGAAAATATATTCATCCTAACCTTTATATACCACACACCCAAACGTGTGTGTGCCTACCATGATGCATTTCAATTTCCAACATAGGTGCCTAGAATGATGCATGAATGCACAACCTTGTACCTTTCTGACCATGAGGAAAATATCACCAAACCATAAAATCACCCAATGGGAAAATATCATCAAATGTAACAACACAAAACAAGAACAAAAATCCCCTCCTACGGTGACATGGGCTTTTCCCCGTACATGGGTTAGCTAATCCCATAAACGAGCACATTAATAATGCCAGAAAATTTCCTAACCTTCTATCTAATATCAGAAAATAGTAGGAAAGAGAAAATAACTCCTCTGATAACACTTTGTAACATCCCCGACTTAGGAGCCACTAATCTAGTGCTCTGAGTCGGGTCATTATATGACCTCAAGCTTGACTCCCCGTATGCCATAGGTTGCTGACTAGTAGCGAGGGTTTAATAGGTCACATAGAGAGAATATACCCTCATTTCCAAAGTGAGCCACAATAGAAAATCGTTTAAATTTAGGAAATAAATGAGAAAACAAATAACATGCATAGACAACCAATTCCTCAAACTGGGTACAACCACATACAATAGTAAATATGTCATGCTATGCCATATTCCCAAGTTAAAAAAACCCTAAAAGAAAGAAAATAGAAGAATTACCAAAATGGTCCGGACTCCAAGCCTCGAACCTCACCTATACATGTCCCATTTCCAACTCAACTCCCTAGCATAGGGCCCTTGCCCTTGTCCTGACCTGCAAGCATGAAATCTTTCCAGGTACCCAATGGAGGCCCGGACAGGGTGTGAGTATAACTTAGTAATCCACCGCCAATGGTGTAAACAAAATATCCAACAAAGTAGATAGTGCATGAAATTGATAATAACGGAAAAATAAAGTTAAACAATTCTATAATTCATTCTAAACTATGCTCATTTTCTTTATACTACCATTAAATTCTGGTTCACTACCTAGGCATTTCATGAATTAATCTTCCCTTTTTATGTGTTCAATGAATTAGGCGTATTCAATGTTCTCAAGAAAATGGAAATAAAAATAAGACCTATCTCATTAGGAATCACATCATACAATCTCATAATACTCTCCTCGAACACTCAGTATAGGTGGAATGTAACCGTTAGGGGAATAGAGCTCTGTCCCCTTCCCTAACCCATGCATTTAGGGGTGTAGCCAGATCCCCAGTCCAACTCGGCCTATAGGTGTAGAATCTCAAGTCAAAACCCTACTCAACCAAGCCATGTGCACATTCTTATTTATCATTTACCATAATAAACCATATCCAACATCATTTTCAACATCACAACAATATCAATAAATTGGAAATTAACGTTATTTCCTCAATACATTAACACATTTATCATTCATATTACTTAACCCATTAGCCCCATTTCCCATTTTCCATGCCTATCTCACTAAGAATATTAAAAAATAAATCTAGTCACCTAGAATTTTTCCATTAATCCATTTAAACCTTTTTAATGACAACCAACAACTTCTTAGGCCATTATCCAATCTATGTACATTACTAAAATCCCAAATACATATCCTTTAAGCATATTAACATATTCATCATGTGATCAACATTCATTCACAATAGCCTAAACTTTCTTAGCTAACTCTATGCACGAGAATATCGGTACACCCCTTGGGTGGCCCCAAAATAGGTCGAATTATCCTCCATGTATCCCATAGGGATCATGAGGGTTTCATTAAGTTTTTTAGACACCAATTACAACACATCCCATCAAAGGCACCAAGATCTCATCAAGAAGGGATAGAATAAAAACCCTACATGCACAAATCTACATAAAACCCAATTTATATAACTTGTAGACCACCTAACTTGAATCCACTAGATAAAAAACCCTCAAAAGAAGCCTTAGATATCGATTCAACCAACCCTTGAATCTTTACCCTAAACCTCACCAAAAAAGGGTTTGATAGATTTAGATGGATATGGGTATGAATTAGATGCCCTAAACCAAAATAAAAATCAATAGTGGGTTTAGCCTTACAAGGAAATTTAATCCACAACTGGCGGTGCTCCAAATGGCTTAGAAATGAGGGATATTGACCTCTTACATGATCTTGGAAGCTTAGCTCATAAATAGGGTTGAAGGAGGAAGCTGGGGGAGAAATCCTGAGTTAGGAATAAAAATACTATCATAGAAATTTCTTAATTTTTAATAAGTTTCCAGGCCGGAGGGTTTACTCGCACGGTTTGACAAATCATGCGAAAACCATTCAGATGATACTTCCCACATTACCTATCACTCACACGATTTTCCAGACCATGCACAAATTGTGTAGATGGAAACTGACCCCCAAGTCTTCCCTCACACGATTTACTAAACCACGCACAAACCATGAGGATTTCCTAGAAATCCCCCTTCCCCCTTTTTCCTGTCCCGAACCCCTGGAACACCCTCGAGCGTTCACAAGGACTTGGGAAAACACTTAATTAACCACAAAAGAGGACTAAAACTAAAACATAAACAAGAACATACCTTATGGATAAATACAAGATTTTACAATTATACTTGTATACACATTATTCTTTGTGACATGTAGAATACACATAGAATTATAATTGTAATAAAAATCATACATGATGTGAAGATCTCTGAGAATTACGCATATGTTAATTAAAAAAAACACACATACCCACACATATATATCAAACACTTATCACATGTTGTTTCCTAGCTTTACGCCCACATGAAGGTACATGTCTCAAGGGTTTCATAATGTAATAATAAATTTTTAAATATATGTAATTTATAAAATGTACATGGAAAGTAGATTTGAATACATGGTGTGTACCTTGTTCGCCATGCATCCAAAGTACACACCAGGGGAAATGGTGTGTGAGGTGTACTTTGGAAATATTTGGAGTACACAACATGTCCAATGGGCCACATGCCGTGTAGACTCCGCATTACATAGCCACCAGCCGAGCAAGCCATTTTTGGGAAACATGACTTGACCCTGACTCAAAGGGACTACATCCCATGTCCTATGGGCCACACGATGTGTAGTACGACTAAATGTGCACCAGCCTATCCTGGTAAACACATGGTGTAAGAATGGACTACACCACCTATCATTAATGCACATGGCTTGAGTTATTTCCGAATTACTCTCGATGCACTAAACACAACTATGTGGTGTATGATCTAGATTACAATTTATGTATTAAAGATTAAATGGCGTATAAATATTAATATATGGCATGTACTGTCATGTTACCTAGTCAAAATCATCGACACCTCCTAATGATATCCTCAATTTAATTTTAATCATAAAATTATTCATTTTTGTTAGATCTACAAGAAGAAAAATTGGAATAAAAAATCCCTTAATTCAGATTAAAATAATGATTAAACATGAATTTAAAAACTAACTTATTAAATCATAAATCATCAAATAATTATTTAAATAATTATAAAAAAATATATGACCACTCTGATACTTCTTGTAGGTTACAGACATAATGGAATCATGGTTTTGATGGCGCCCAACTTTCAATTTTACTGTGATTAATGATTATTCTAGAATCAATACGATGATGAATTCCAACAGCCACAGAATAAAATCTAAGATTTAGATAAAGATGACAGAGTCCCAAAACCTCGAGACAGGATCAAAATATGTTGTTTATAATTAATTTAATTTAATTAAATAAATACCTCTACGATTTTCATTCTTCATTGATGTGTCTGACCAAAGATCTATGGTGATACTTTTGTTGCTTTGTATAGATCAAGAGTAGATCTCCTCTAGCTATAATCCACACATGCTCTATGAATCTGTGGATGTCACCGAAGGAGTCTCTAGGAGCTAGAACTGAATTTTCTTGCACTTGCGTCGTCCGCCCTCGATCACCTTGAGAGCCGCTTCCAAAGCGTTCTCCGATCTAGTGGAGGATAACTGGTCTCTTTCTTGAGACGTTCTTGGAGAAAAAAGAGATCTCATGGCTTGAGAGAATTTTCTCCAAAATGTTGCACACAACCAAAATTGTCCCTCTGGCCTATGGGTTTCCTCCTTGGCTAATAAGAGAATAATATGTAACATGGAATTTAATTCACTAGGTAATAATAAATAATTATCACAATTGTTGTTACTTATTTTATTATTCCATGTGAAACCCCCCATATCAAATAATAACAGCAATACCATTATTTCCATGACATGTTCTTAGCTTGAAAGTTATAATTAAATATTATTTTAATCAAATAACATTTAATATTATTTTAATCAAATAATATTTAATATTATTTTAATCAAATAATATTTAAGAGTATTTTCTCACTAGACACTCTAAATCAGTCCTCCCATCCTCTGAAATATTTATCGGACCTTGAATAATGACTATTTATTTATTAAATAAATAAATAAATATAAATGAATTATTCACCGATAAATAAATAAAATTTGGCCAGTCATACTTGAATAATTATTAAACAAAAATTGAGAATAATATTTATTCAACTTGTTAAATAATAAATTATTTAACTGAGATTCCAGACACAAATAGTGTGTGACCCTCTAGGCTTCTTTCTTAGTGGCATTAGGCGAGCCTACCTAAAGTCCAAGGTAAGTGTCTTTAAACACACCAATGCACTCATAGAGAAATATGTTAATGCTGTAATGACATGTCACCTCATATGAACACTTACCATGTAATATAATCCCTTTATCACAATATCTCCAATCAAGCAGGTTGCATGCCAGTGTCATCAACCTATATGCTCGATAACACATTCTTGGACTTTTTTGAAATATAAAATTCCTAGAAAACACCATGGAAATGGATTTATTTAGGCTATATCATTTCCATCAAAGGGCTAGGGATATTTACTTCCGTTAATGAATAGAAGGAATAAATAATTTCTCACATTATTCATTAATCCAATATTACTCATGACGCACCTAATGTATCCTACCTCGTTGTGAGAATATTTCATCATGGTTTAAACCAATAATTCACAGTGCGTGACTCATAATATCCATTAATAATAATATTAATGTGTAAGGACCATTAAACAAATCTACAGATCGAAACATCCAATGACACTTATAATATAGATTCCCAACCATCATGTCTCGTTATTATAGTATCCTACTGGATATTACCAAGGGCGTACACCATGACAAGGTGCTTCAAAGTCCTATGAGTCTCCACCCTTGATAGCCTATATCATTTGTGTCCCTTAAAATGATATCATCCGAGCATAGAACATTTATTCAAGAATAGTGTCATGGAACTTTCAGGTTCTTCTCATAGTGGGGAACTACTCTGAGCTTTTAGTGTGCCAACTACTCATGGGAAATTATCACATGCTATGATACACATATAAAATATCATGATGTGATAAGAATTTATTAATATTAAAAACCATTAATATAAGTTTATCATAAATTACAAATAAATTGGTTCTAGGGAACCAACTCCAATACTTTGTATAACCCCAATAAGGGTTGGTCAATGTATTTGGAGGTATTTAGGTAGGAACTTCTTTGACAACTACGATCATGAGTCTCCTTCATCTATTGAGTGGACTCCCAAATCCTAAAACCCTAACTTTTATTTCCTCAACACTTGCCTCCACATTTACACCAAGTCTAGCAAGGGATAATCCTCTCGATTTAAAATGCTTAAGTCAACCTAAAACTTTCATAAGATCTTCCTGTATAAAAGTTAGTGTCCCAACAAGGGTTGTTCAAAGACACATGTTTATTGAATATTTCCCTTAATCAAGTAACCAAAGGCTTAGTCTGACTTAATATTTTATTGAGGGTATTATCTCTTATGAGTAAATTTATTATTATCTTTATCACATTCTTGTTAATATTATGTGGAATTTAATTAAGTGATTAACCATATCTTGATAATAATTTAAACATAATCCATGTTTATTTTTCTTCTATCTCACATGCTTGTTAACTCATTAATTATGTAGTCACAACAATACATCCATAATGAAAAACCGTGAAACTAACATGAATAAAATAAAGCAAAGGGAATGATCATGATCTTTTATAATGGTTAGTTTATCTAGAAATTGATAAACTAACTACTAACCTAGGAGATAAAAACCTTGATCCTTTTTAAGGTTCATGTTTATAGCTTTCCACCTATCCAACTTTGTATCTCTTTGGATTGGTTTCACCTCAGCTCCTAACTCGAACTGCCTCCACAAGCTTGGGAGATCCATCCATTACATATTCTTTTTAACTCACATTTAGGTGAGGGGTAAAAAGAGGGCTTACATAAATTAAAACCACAAGAACGCATACCCTATATATTAATGAGGAGAGATGGCACACATTCCATAAATTTGATTTAATTAAAATTAAAAGGAAACCAATCACATAAAAAGGTTTGGTCTATCTCATGATCATCCAGATACATGAAAAAAATTATGCATTTAATAAAAATAGCATTCAATTCTTTAATCATTATTAATAATAAATCATGCTAGAATCAATTAATTATTATCTTTAATTAATTAATCATTTTTTCTTAATCCTTTTCTGATTTTTTTTTGAGATTATCATCCATTAACATGGAAGTAATATGGTGAATACCCATCCAAATATACCCAAAATGCATTATATTCATATACTATTTTATTTTTTTGACATATTTCATACATGATTTAATGCTTACTATCACAATGTGTACTTAACAGATTATTACAAGAAACACATGATTTTTTTCATCCACATGTTTTTCTTCAATACACAGTGTAAAAACTTGTAATAAGACTTATACATGATATGCAGGTCTAAAATTATGAAGATATTAAAGTTTTAATTCTGCATAATTTGGTAAAGTACATGATGTGTAGTTCCGACTACACAGAACATAATACCTTTATTGTCAATCCAAATTACATGCTTAGGGATTGGGTGTGTGTGTGGCATACTTCATAAATATCAGAGTACAATGTGTTTCCAATGAGACACACACCGTGTTGTCTCCGGGTTACCTGTTCTTCAGTCTAATAAGCCTTGTATGGGATACACAGCTTCGCCTTGACACAAAAGGGACTACACGCCGTGTCTAGAGGGCCACATAGCTTGTAATCTGATAACTATGTGTTTATTTGTCCTTGTAAACACACAGTGTAAGAATTAACTACACCTCATGTAATAAATGAACATGACTTGAGTACTTTCTAAACTACTTCTGATGTGTTGGACACCACTACGCAGTGTGTAATCCAGATTACATGGCTTATATAAAAGATTACATGGCATGTAACTCCAAATACACGGCGTGCGCTTTTATGTTACCTGGACAGAATCATTTACACCTCCTAATGAGATCCTCAATTTAATTTTAATAAAAAAATTATTTTTTTCTGATAAATATTTGAGAAATGATATAGGAAGAATAGATCTCGAAATTCTGATTACAAGAATGATTAAACTTGAATTGAAAAGCTAAATTATTAAAGCGTAAATCATCAAAAAATTATTTAAATAGTTATAAATGATGATGTAACCTGGTCTGATACCACTTTTAGGATTTGGGCACAGCGGAAGTGCAACGTTTGAGGGAGCCTGACTTTGCTTTTTCTATAATTGATGACCAATTTGGGACCAATACGATGATGAATGCAAGTATCCATAGATTTAAATCAATTATTTAGAAAAAAAAAGAAAAATGCTAGAAACTTGAGAGAGGATCTTTCACATCATGTTTATAATTAATTTAATAATTTTTTGTAGAAATTAAATACTGAGGTCTTTGGTACTTTCTTCATTGATGACTGTTGATTGTACATAATGACCCTTCTGAATTTCATTCTTTGTGCTCATAAGGATCCAAAGTAGAATCCCTCTAGCGGTGATCCACATGTGCTTCAATGATATCTGACCAATGCCACCTTTTCTCTGGGTGATAACATGGAAAAATGAAGGTCTTGCATCGATCGTTCTTGACTGCTCATTCTTTGGTCTTGAAGAAGTTCTCTCGATTTAGAGAGGGAGAGAGTGGAGAGAAGTCGAGGGAGAATTCACCGATTTTTGGCACAATATATGTACCCATCTATTAATCAAGTTGTGGTTTTAGTTACAATATTTAATTACATAACAATGATTAAATGAAATTATGACCATTAAATAAAAACCATTCCATTTAATAACATTAACAACATCAATATTTTTCGTGTTCCAAATTTCAAAACATAGAACCATAAATAATATCCCACGCCGCATAATGATAAAACTATTATTATTATTTCTTATACTAATTGGATAAACAATATTTACCAACTTATAAATAATTAATTTATAACCAAACATGATCTTAGTCCATTCAAACTCTTCTTCCATTTATTGAACAACCAAATAAATATTTTATTCTCTTAAATAAATATTTTCATTTACAAACCAGTAAATAAATATTTATTAAATATTCAATAAAATAAATACATATCTTTAATTCAAGATATGATGAAGAAATATTTATTTTAATTTATGAAATAATTTTAAATTGAATAAAATTATTCCTTAGTCTTGAGAATAATATTTATTCCATTTATTAAATTAAAATAGAATTTAATCGAGACCATTATAAACACATAGTGTATGACCCTCTAGGATTATTTCTCATTGGAATTAGGCATGATTTCATAAAGTCCAAGATTACAGTCTAGAAATGGGTCAAGGCACCCAAGAGAAACAACTTAAATTCATAATGACGACATACACATATGAATGATCAGTATGTAATATAATCCCTTTGTCTCAATATCTCATCCAACATGTTATATTATGGTTTCATCAACCTATATACTTGATACTTAATTATTTAACTACCAAAAATAAAATCGTCGATACACCATGGACATGGAATTTAAGAGATACATTTCTATTTCAATCAAAGGGATGAGATATATAATTCTTTAAATGGAAGGGACAAATCCTTCATTGACTTATCCATTAATAACATGTCATTTGTGATATACCCAACATACCCTACTTCCCGCCAACATATGGAATGATGATTTTTTTTTTCAGTAAATCAAAGTGCGTGAGTCATGACATTTATTAATGATAATCATAAAGTCTAAGGACTATTACACACACTCACAGATTGGAATATCTGATGATACCAAAACATGAGAAATTCCTACTGGTGGGTCTGTTCTCATAATCTATCATCTGGGAAATTATGAAGTGTGAACTTCATGAGAGGAAGTCCTATCTTTTTATAAGTATTCACACCTAAAAATCTGTATACTATGTGTCCCATCATAATATTTCATCCAAACACAAGACTATATTTAAGAATATTATTGTAGAATATAAAGGTTCTCATTATATTGGGGAATTTCCATGACCTTATCAATGCAAAAAAACTCTTGGAAACTTTTAAATCATAATAATACAGAACAATGAACAATATGTAATAAGATGGTTAATATTTAAATAAATTAAATATCCATCTAATCAAAGTAAAAATAGTTGATTCTAGGACACCAACTCTAACGCACAAAACCTGAATAATCATGAAAAAAATGTTCTCATAGAGAATAAAAAACAACATGCTTCATCATGAATCAACATACACATAATAGAAGCATAATTAAGAAACAAAATAAGAAAACAATCTTTGGTAGAAATATACATTTCCAAAACATTGTCAAATAGAAAAAAACCATTCTAAATTAAGAAAACTTTGATTACCTTTAATCCAATACAAACACCCTTTTAAACCATTTCAAAATGCATCATATGTTTCAATAAACACACAAGTACCTTGGAAAAAACAATCAAAAATAACTGGAAAACCCCATGTTCATTTCAAAACACCATTTCGATACCCATTTCCCAAATCATACCTTTCCCTTGAAATTCCATTTCAATCAAACCCATTTTTAAAACACATTTGAAAAAGAAAACATTTTATCTTTGAAATATAATACATAATGCTATGCAGTCCATAAAGAGGGCCATCAGTATTCATTCAACTAGGGATCCACCATCAAACTTTTTAACAAGTGTTGTAATTATTGACTACTCTAACAACATGAGTCCATCTAAAACTTATGGGGAAAAAAATCACAAAAGTTATGAAAATATTCATGAAGGTAATACTAATGAAGAAAAAAATAAAATAACCAAATAAAAATAGAATCAAATAAACCACGTTTCTTGACCTAAACCGCAATTCTGATAAATCTATCCCAGCTCATATAGACCTTCAATAAGTCCAAAAACATATATTATCAGTAAATATCAAAAAATTAATTAATAAAACAATTGAAACATTTTTTTTCAAAATTGAATAATAGGAACCAATCTCACCAGGTAGCTCTATGAAGTTGAAATTGTTAGCAATAGGTTGCAGTCCACTCCCTACATGCACCTAGATCTAAGTTACAGAAAAATTCCAAATTACATCTTGGATAAAATGATTTATTTCACCAAAATTGATCAAAATAGCTAAGTAAACTCATGAAGAAACATACCTCATGATAAAAGAAAAAATATGACTTGATTTCCATTACTTAGGACATCCTCTATAGGCTATATGAAAAATACCCATCAAGCATGATGATTTCACTATGATCTGGTGAAATTTAATATCCAAAAACTTTACCAGCTAAACTAAAATCAAATAAGTGTGCATAATAGTAATAAGTAGGATAGGGTATGATATACTACCTAAAAAAATTGTGATGAAACACCCTAAAATGGTTTTCATTGAAGGTGAACAAAGGAGGAACAAGGGAGGCTATCCCTCTCTGTTCGATGCCATAAATTGAAGAAAACCTAAAAGGGGTTTCTTAATAATAACCCCCACCTAAATTAAAAAAAATAATTAAAAAAAGGATGTTCAAAAGTTTAATGATGTTATAATTGGTTCACATTGTGAATTTCCTCAAGTCATTGGGACAACCCCTTCATCAAACCGTTTCATGGGTTGACCCATATGGTCACATCATGAATGTTCTAATAATGGTAATTCTAGTTTAATGATCAATTAGGACCAACCCCAACATCCTACTGATAACCCATAACACCATTCAAGTTTTAATACCACCCAAAAACATTCTTTAATAATTTCTAAACACTTGGAATCCAAATTTTTTTCTTGTTTCTAAAAAAACCTACAATGGAACAAAAAATTAAAATTACCTCATGAATTTACAACCCATAATGGTACATGTCATTAAAAACACCCCACTGAAATTATTATCATCTTTGAGATGTTTTGGTTGTCTTATGACCATGAAAACTATCCTACCTTGTTCAAAAACTTAGTACTAAAAGTCAATGTTTTACCTTCAATGTCCCATTACAGTTTCACTGCACAACTCCGAACACTAATCCCCAAAACATAAAATTTTCTTAAAAACCCATATTTTGATCAAAATAAATTTTCAAACATAATAAAAATGACACTCTCAATGCGGTTTCCACTTTACCATGTCCAAATACTTATAATCACACATATGGTCCTCCTATAGTTTATTTATTCCAACAACACCTTGAAACACTCATCGATGCATAACTACATCACACAAACAAAATTCCATACTCTAATAAGAATTACCATATAATCCAAACATCCACACTAAGACCTAAGCTTGATAATCTGCATAATTATTCAAGTATTTCCTCAAAAAACACATCCACTATCCTACTCCACCAAAATCACCAATACAATTCTAATCCGAATCACCCTTAGATAATGGAATCACTAACTTAAGCCCATTACCAATAAAAAACTCCATCCAAAACCACACCTGAATTATCATGTTGGGTCTATCCATTCACCAGAAACCCACTAATAGTTCAATAATTCTCAAATCAATTCCACCACACCCATAACACTACTGATACAAGGGTTTTACATCTATGGCTGACAAGAATTTTTCCCACCATAGGAGTATCCTTATCATTTACCTACTGAACCAGACACTTTATATCCACTATCCATATCCCATATATTACCATGAGTAATGATTTGATGTGGTGAAACTACTAATGCATGAGTGCTGACTACAAAACATAGATCACTATGAGGAATGATATGGACAAATCATGTCAATAAATCCAAAAATTCTAAAACACTAATGGTCAATCCATCAATATATAACTATTATTGTGTTTCTCCCAACTATAAGAATAACCTACCCTAAAAACATACTAAGAAATCCCAATTGTAAAATAAATAAGATCACATCAAAACACAGATTAAGTGCATAATCTCTAAAACCCCAAAAAAATACTTAACTACTCAATCCCAAAAAAATCACCCATGATCTCACCACATGAATATCTATCAAGAAATCCATGGAAAACCAATTGAACAAACAAGAACACAACCGAGTCACTGTAGATCAACCTTGAAAACCAAGAAAACTTGTACTACTTAGGAACCAATTTATTTTCCCACCATTCATCCAAAATAGGTTCAATATTACCATTCAAACATATCAGTTTCTATGAAAACATGATATAAAATCTAATAAAACATCTGAAGTATCCCTGAAACTCCCATAAAAAACATATTCTAAGAAAACTAGTTTCTATAGGTATCGATTTCTTTGTTAAAAAACCCATTAAAATTATTTAATATACACCAAAACTCACCCGTGTTTAAGAAAACCCCTTTATATCGAAGGATTTTTTTCTAAAACAATTCTCCCAAAATCTTTATCCTAGACTATATTTTTTATGAGAATAGATCACACTTTTCAAAAACCATTTAAAATAAAATTTCATGAATTTTTTTGAAATATAGTTTCAAAATCCATTATCCTTATTCTTTTATAAAACCTAAAAATATCAAAAAATTTCAAATCCACCAGATCCACAAGCCATTTCATAGAAAAATAATATCGTAATGATTTCGGCACATCTCTTGACCCCATAAGATTTTTAATTTCAAACCAACATTTCCCCAACCATAAACCATTAAAAAAATCATTGCCCTATAATAGAAAAATGAGCACAATCATAAAAAATAATTAGTAACTAATAAAAAAATCAAAACATATTTATATTAATCTAATCACCCTTTATAATAAATAAAACAAAAAAAATATTTATATCCTAATTTTCAACAATTAATATGGATTTAGATGAGGATTCATGTTACAAAATACTTCCCTTAGGCATGTGTATCATTCCATGAATATGAAACTATCATGATGTATTAATAACTCACTGTATCCCAACTAATCACTATGAATCATCCCAATTATCATTTGTGATTCCCTATTGTTCACATTTATTCCTTCTTTTGATACTTGTTTTTTTCCTTCGGGTCATTCTATTGGTTTTTAGAAGATTAGGGTTGAAAAATTGGTTTTTTGGAGGAAATAGGCTAGGTGCATAGTTTAGACACACAATTAGTTTTAACCATGAAGTAACCATGTGTTATGTCTCTATGGGGTTCCAATTCCATTTTTCATGATTTGAACATGGTTCTTCAAATTGTGTGGTTCCACAATGAAACAATGTGGGTGTCTAGGTGTTTATTCCGGGGTGTCACAAAAATTGAGAACAATTTTCCAAAGCTATATGGCTAATCTATAGGGATCCAAAAACTATTTTCAAGGGATAGAGGCCTCACACGATTGTCATATGGTTTTTCGGACTGTCTAGCCTAACTGTGCACCATGATTTGAACCATTAAAAAGCTGCAATTTCCCCCTTTTACATTGTTCTTTTTTATAACTAATCACATCATAATAACCATTTGGATTAACTAATTCTTCTCCATTTTTATATAGGATTGTACTCCTAGATTTTTATCATTTTCCTTCCTTCTTGATAGATATATCTGAGGTTTGTTTTATTTTTGATCTAGTTTATTTTATTCTTCATAGATCCTCTCTTGATTTATTCTCCCGATATCTCATTGGAACTAAATTGGTATGTGAATTCTAGATCTAAGGGTTTGTATAAATATTTCTTGATGTTTCATATAGATATAGTCTCTTGATGACCTTATCTTCTCATTTATATTATTCATTTTTAAAAGAGATTATTTTACCTTAGTTCTTGAGGTTGGTGTCTCTTTACAAAAGTTCTAACTCATGGATTACTTGATGTTCTTGTGAATTTATTTTGATATTTTATTAAAATGATTTATTTTATATTAAAATGGGTTTTTTCACAAGATATTTATGTTTCTTAAGGTATTTTCCTTTAAAAATATATTTTTGAACACTATGTGTTCGATCTAATTCTTTAATGGTGGTTTCAGTTCTAAAATGGATTTTCATGCATGAAAGTGGGAATGATTTTCTGTGAAAATGTTTTATAAATTGTGATAATGGTTTAAAATTTTTTTTAGAGAGCCTGGAATATATGTAACCTTTATTGCAATGTTAAATGGACTATGTCACTTTAGTGTGTATAACACCACTAGAGGTTTAATTTTGATAGTCTGTGATAGGACTGATTATCAGTTGGATTCATGTGATGCCTTTATTAGTGTTTTATTTAAATGTTTGAGTATGCATTTCTATATTCTAGGGCCCAAATATTTTTCATTTTCAATTTTTATTTGTTTTACACAAGATAGAATATATCAGGTTTTGTTTCTCACTTCCTTATATTATGGTGTATCCATGGTTTGGTTTTCTTATACTATCATTATTTCTATCATGTACTTTAGATATTTCTTGTTTTTGTAAATATAAAATAATTTTACAAAAAAAATTATGTTTTATAAAATTGTTTTATCTTTTAAAAGTGAATTATAACTGGATTTTTTAAATATAGAGATAACATTTTCATGGTATTAGACTATGTATAGATTCTTTGGTGAAATTATACTAGGATTTATGCTCACACCCTACTTTTTTCCATTAGGAATTTGTATATGATTTTTAGGATTGATTTAATGTGAAGCATGTCATGAAGTTCACTTTATTTTCTCAGTTTTTGTTACCATCATAGTGGGATAGTTTGTCGGTGATAGATGGTCACATGGACATTCAACTTATGGATTGTATTGTTTACCATCAGTTTTATCCCTTGGGTCTTAATTTTTTATATATAATTGATGTATACACTTTATTGAAATATTTACTCTATTTTTTTCCTCATTATAGTTATACAAGATACCTGTTTTGGTTTCTTTATTACTATCTGCCTTGTGGAGAGCCTACTCAAGTGACATGTTAGGTTAACTTAGGACGGTTCATTAAAAAATGGTATCAAATTCATTACCCAACATGAAGTGTTGTGACACTTCCTTCGTTTGGTTAAGGTTATTTGGTTGATAGGATTTAGGACCATCATAATATGGATAGTAAGTGTAGAAGGTTGCTCAGAAATCTCACTTCCATGCATGAACTCAAGTTACCAGGGATCGTCCTGGATTTTTTACGTGCATGAGACTTAGTGTTTTAGGTTATTTGAATGAACTAGATTTAGTGTTCTTTTAAATAAATCTATTCATTTTTAAATTTTTTCTCTCATTAATAGAATCTATTATTTCATTAAATTATTATTTTTTAAAGGAATCAATATATATTCTTGATATTGGTATTTCGATTTTGTAATTTTATCTTAAGATGATTGGTTGTTATATTATTTCTATAGAAAATTCCTCCAAGAATATATCTACCAAATTTAAGTGAGTAAGTTTTGAGAAAAGGTCTATATGGAAAATCCCCTAGTGGAACCTTATTATTAAGAATATGTAATCCAAACTATTCAAACACTAGTTCAAGAAGGTGTTGGGATCTAAGGATGAGTGGTGGATCATGGCTCAAAATTTACTAATAAGAATCAATTCATATTTTGTTGTGATAAAGGATCTAGAGAATATAAAGAGTGTATTAATTGGATCAAAAGGATATTCTATTTCCTAAAAACCTCTAAGGATTTTCAGGTGGAAATTTTCACTTACATTGTTGAAATACCATGAAGGAGATTGTGAGCCTCTATCATTTAAGATAAATTTAATTAGGATCTTACATGGGATTCATTCAAGAAAATTTTCAACAAGTAGTTTTTTACAGAAATGTTTCATAAAGTAAATGATCAAGAATTTATGACTTTAGAGTAAGGGGAACATACATTTCTAGAGTATTACACCCATTTTTTGAGTTAGTGTGCTTAACACCCGATATTTTTACTATTGACTACCTTAAATATTTGAGGTTCTAGATGAGACCGAGGAAATATATTCAGTTGATGTTGATTCTATTATGCCTTTCAACCTTGTTAGAGGTGGTTATTAAAGTGTTTATGGATGAGGCATACATTACTAGGAAAATGAGCCTAGGTGGAGCTTTATTTTCTATAGTTGTTAACCTGGGTGTGTCTTCTGACTAGAAAATGAAATGAAAAGTTTTTTAATTTTCATTAAGACTAGTTTTAGGGGATTCATCAAGACCAATGTCATGAAATAGCCAGGGTCTACCTGAAATCGGTCACCTAAGCTGGCCCATTATAAAGCCAAAGAGTCGTTCCCGATCCTCATAGTCTAGTGACAAGTGCCAAGTGAATCAACAGAGTGATGATGTGAATGATTTATACTAATATAAATGAAAAAAATCTTCATATTAAACATAGAAGAAAAAAAATCAAATTTTTTCCAAATTTTATATCATTTACATTTACAAATTAAAATACAAAAAAATAAATAATAACTACAATAAAAAACCCCAAGCTAAACCTGACAACCCAACATCTCAATGTGACCCTAAACGTCACCCTCTAATCCGCAACCACCGAAGCTTATCAAACCAAATCCAAAACCTACATCCAAAACTAAAAATAATAAAACAATATAGTAATGAGTATTAAAACTCAGTAGGTAGGCCTAGATTGCTCTATTACCAATGAATATTCTTTAAATAAAGAAAAATTGGTTTTTAGGTTTGAAATACATACTATAAAAATAGGGTTTCCCATACTTTTCATTTCAAAGGAAGAAAATCACAACCCATTTCTCTCACATTTTAATACAAGGCATAGTCATGGAGGAAAGTTATGTTGATAGGGGAGAAAGATAAAAATAACAGAGTAATAAAGCTATCATTTTTCCTTATAAAGAGAAATAGGGATAACACATGTTCATTCACAATGTTTTTCTTGAAGCCTATTCATAAAAACTAAACTATTAATATTTTACAAAAGAACACCCAAAACCATGAACAAGGGAGTATAGTCACTCAACAAGGGCAGTGGCTAATAATAATAGTGTAAGAGAAACATGGTAACACCTAGAAGCTCAGAGGATAATCATAACATACTATATGTGTGACTCATCTTGAAGGAATTCCCTACTCAATGACATAATAACACCCTAATTCCCAACCATAACCATACCTAGCCTAGTCAAGGGGCCTGATCCCATAGTAATAAATACAAGTATTCACCAGCTATGAGCCACTAGCTAGTAAAATTACCTAGAATATTGAAACAAATGGTCTCACAAATTGTCTTTGATATGCTAGGTTCCCATGCTATGTTTGTAAGGGGGTGTACCAAACAGTGAAAGAAAGAATCACACAAAAATATATATATACTATCATACACTACCACAACCATCACCACCCTGACCTCTTCAAGGAGTATCCCATATTTTAAACAATAATCACACAGGTCGAGTCCCAAGCCAAGGACATTCCCACCTATTTGTCGAATAACTAGGAAATGTATCACTCTTAGATGGGTTTTTCTAATTAACCAATTGAATATACTAAACATGCCTAATTTTTTTCAAAAAACAATTTATTTTATATGTAACCACACATAAACAACTTTTATAACAAAAAACACATTGGGAAACCCATTTCGACAATCCAAACCACCATA
Source organism: Viscum album (assembly GCA_963277665.1). Classification (NCBI taxonomy): domain Eukaryota; kingdom Viridiplantae; phylum Streptophyta; class Magnoliopsida; order Santalales; family Viscaceae; genus Viscum; species Viscum album. The sequence continues at coordinate 161,179,486 of OY728165.1, read as the reverse complement.
AAATTTGAAAAAACACTTATAAGGGGAAAACGGGCATACCATTAAGCCCTTAATGTGAAAAAATAATTTAAAGACTCAAATCACCATTTTGAACATCACCATAAAATTTATAAAAAACCGAAACATACCTTTAAAATTCACTAATCAGTTAAAAAATCCAACCAAACCATTTAACAAACACTTAGGGTGAAAAATAATTTCCAACCATTCAAAACAATCACAAAACAAGAGGAAACCAACCTATCTCACATGATAAAATTAATTTAACAACAATAAATACCTATTTAGAAACTAAATGAGGTGAAAACATCAAGAAACCAATGTAAACATAATTTAAATGGCAATATATAATGGGGTCCTGCCTTAAGGATGGAGAAACTTCTGGAATCCAATGAAAAACTTCAATCGCACTATGAAAACACCCAAGGGAGACAATATATGACCTAAAAAATTAATATTGAACTAAAAAATTGAGCATCCAACCCTAAAAATTGAAACCCTAACCAAGGGAGATAGGGAACCCCAAGGAAAAGGTGAAGAAATCCCTAAATAAAGATAAGGAATGATTGAGAGGGAACTTACTTAATAAATCATGTAAGAATCACCCAAATAGTGCAAAAATTGGTTGCCCCAAGGGGGGAGGATAGAAGGGAATGTGTTCCAAGGGAGGAAGAACCCAAGGGAGGGGAGAAATGAGGGTTAAAGAGGGTTAAAATTCAGAGAAGAGAGAAAAATACCGAAATTTTTAATGACTTGGTAGGATACATGGTTAGTATAAACAGTCTTCCAGACTGTGATGCAGCCATGAAACTACTGTTACTGAGGGATAAGATATCAAACGATTAATAGGAACTTAATGCATGGTCATATGGTATCAGTGTGGTAGGTTCTGTAACCTACTACATGGTTTGATAGACCATGCTGTAACTATGCTCAGGGTATTATCCACCTAAAACCCCCCAATTTCACCAAATACTCAAGGAAATACCCAAGGAGGAGAGCTAGTCCAAGGATAGAAGAGAATAAACTTCCAAACACTCAAACCCATCACACTCGGTTCCCAAGAAAAGAACCAAAAACTGAACTGAACTGGAAGCAAAGATGAATTTCAAAACCCGGGTGTGACAATTCTCCCCACAATAACGCTTTCCACCCCCAAAAATCCAACCCGATGTTTATACTGAAATAAAAACCCATTACTTCTCTACAGCTCAAAAATATCTCCAAGAAAAGACAAAATAAGAGACTATCAAAACATTCCCCAACAAGAATAGAAGCTAACAAAAAGAAATTGGGAGACAAAAATGGAATTCCCACTAAGTGACACCCATCCCAAAAAGTTTATACACCTATAGTTAATTAGTCTTGGGACATAAAATTTTCACCACCCTTAATTCATTCTTGAAACACAACATACTAAAAAACTCTAAGAGGGACAAAATCATCCTCCCATCACCAGCAGACGAGATTAATCCACAACCAACGAGTACCTTTTAAAACCACACCAACCAAACACTGGAACACTCACATCCAAACCTTTTACTCAAACAAAGAACATAGAATTAGGTGGTCCCACACAAGACATTACACTACCAACCCATAACAGGAATGGAACTGAGACACTAACATAGGGAGTCTCGAACGGACTTCCCAACATAAGTTATTGGGTTACACTACGTTCCTTCAAGATAATATTTCAACGAGACCCATGATGGGTCTCCCCACCATAAGAACTGATGAGATCCATTGAACTTGATAATTTACCGAACGAACCAAGGACCACCAACACCATGAGAGGGGAGGGAGAACTCATATAATGGACCATAAAAACAAAAAACATATATATGCCAACTGCTCAATGATCCTAGGATAACCAACGACAAACAAAACTCAATTAGCACAAGTAGGATGAAAGGTACCTAAAAAGGAGGCCCACATTAAATGGAACACAACCACTGATATATTTATAAAGACAAGACCAAGTAAACTATGTAGCAGTATTAATCTACCTCCAACTCCCATTCAAAGAATATAACATAAAACTAATCCTTTTTGCACTATTGGGGCTCCCCAGACTACGTACCAGCTTAACTTCGAGACCTGAGGATGGAGATACAATGATTGAAGCATCTCTTTCCTTGTAGTTAGGCATCAGAAACCCGTAAAAGTAACACAAAGATTTAATCTACATGAAACACACTTCCATTAAAATATATGGTCACAAGAATTCGATAAAAACAATCCTTACAATAGAAAGAAAAGGATCCACCATAGAATTCCACCGGATGCGACTATTATAGCGATAGAAACTACAACAAAAGAGACCTAGAACTGTCCCCAAATAGTTCCATACTTCTAAAAATGGGATGGGGTTTCCTTCAAAGAATTGGGACTGCCTTCACGGTGCTTAATTGAAACACCTCGATAGAACTGATTCAAGTGACCCAAACGTCCATAGGTGTGGAAGGTTCTTGGAGAAATTGGCCATGAAGGTCTCTTTTGACCGAGCTGTCCACACTAATGACAAGTTATAACATTTCACCTTGAAGATATTAATGAGAGGTCCTATGGTATCTTAAATTCAATAATGGCACCGCCAACATCCGACTGCTTCCCATTATTCTTACCAAAATACTCTTCTCCATTTCCAGAGACCATAGGAAGATTATCCATCTCAAGACCTCCTACTAATTTAGCTTAAGCATGGAATTTTTTCCTCCCTACATCAGAGAGGGTGGTTAGGTTGAGCCCTTCAACCTTCGATTACAAGATAGGAGAACTTTTGATCTCAAAATGATGAGATTTCATGGGATCGTTTCTAACAAACACTAGTTCATACTGATAAAAGTCTAAGAAGTGATGATATAATTACAACAATGATCCAACACCTTGCTGAAGACTGCACAAATCCATCCTATTCATCACCATTGTCATCTTAGAAAATTAATATTGGATGAATGAAGACTTGAATAAATACTAGGTGGGATCTTACCAATACTAACTTTGAGAAAAAGGCTTCCACTATTTCCAGGATGCACCTTTGATCATAATGGTAGAAACATTTACCTCCAATGTCTCAAGAAACTCAAAGAAATTGAAGTCCTTATCAATCCTCCTCATATACTCCTCTACCTCAATAGGGTCCAATTTACCATACAAAAGAGTAGGATTTATTTTTTGAAACTCAATAACATAGTCTATGGGTTTATCAAATAGAGTGTTCACTAGAGATATACCACCCGAAGTTTCACTGGGGGTATCCATCACACCATTGTGGGGGTAGACACTAAGAAACAAGGAAAATAAGGAACTTGATCAAAACTAATATAAGAACATGGATCATTTACATCAAACATCATAATAGAAACATTAATTCCAAAAATAAAATGGAGATGACGCACCATCACAAGATACCAAAACATCAAAATTTCCCTTAAAACATTTTTGAAATGAAAAAAAGCTTTAAAGACTTCCACACTAACCAATGCTGCCCTATGGGCCTCACCCATGCACTTACTCATGCCATACTGGGCACCCGACCATTTTCTCATAAATATATATTCATATGGTTTCTCATGGAATCACCAAAGGTAAAACATTTAACTCAACCTTCCTTTTCCAAATCCTATAATTCTCTTTTCAAAAACCTCTACCCAAGAATATTGAAAATATCATCCAAATATCACAAAACCCTTTTCAAAGAAACTCCAACGATTCTGTAAAATCCCATTTTCCAGATTTTTCACATCAAATCTAAATCATTTCATTAATTTCAAAAAATTTAGAAAGCTTACCAAAAATTTAACAACTACCTAATGAAAACCATTTTTGTTTTACCTCAAAAATTCATTTCACAAAAACCCAATTTTCCACATACCAAAACAAGGCAGTTTACATTTTAAATTTATTTTTTCAGAATTTCAAAACAAGAATTCTAAAGAAAAATATATTTAATGAAGACCTAAATGATTCAAAAGTTGGGAAACTAGCATCAATGAGAGACTAAGTCATATTGTTGGTGTCCATACACCAATAAATCCAATATCTCAGAGAGAATTATAGGGTAATATCCTTGGATCTACATTTATTTCTATGCCCTGTGATCTCATGGAGGCCACTACCAAAATCTATTTTCATTTCCCAATACAAAAAAATACACAATAACCAAAGACACAGACAAACTGAGAAATCCGATGGTAACTCGAGGCTCTGAATGAGTAAGAGTTTATGACACTCCTCCCGCACCTACAAATCAAGTAAAAAAATCCTACTCCTTCTAACTTTATATTCTTAAATAAACATGGATTATATAAAATCAAGGTCTTCAAAAGATCCGACCTCCTATGATACCATTTTTCACGAACTAGCCTAGGTCGACCCTAAATCGGTCACCCAATCTGGCTCACAATAAGGACTGAGGGTCACTCTCGATTCTCCTGGTTTGGCAACAAGCGCAAAGAGAATCAATAGAGTGATTATTGTAAAAATTTCTCCCAATATAAGTAAAATCAATGAAATAATCATAAAATAAAACCAAACTAATATTTATTCCATATTTTACATCATTTACATTTAAAAATTAAAATACAACAAACTAAACAAAAACTCCACTAAAAAACCCTAACTAATCTTGAAAACCCAACATCTCTATGTAACCCTTAAGGTCACCCTCCAATCTGTAACCAACTATCACCCAATGCGATCGAACCAAAGCCAAAACCTGCAGTATAAACTAAAAAAATAGAAAACACTCTTGGAATGGGTATTAAAACTTAGTAGGTAAGCCAAGATTGTTCTATTCTCAATACATATCATTCAAATAATGAAACATTGAATTTCAAGTTTGAAGTAAAACTACAAAAATAGGATTTTCTATAATTTTCATTTCAATGGAAGCAAATCAAAACCCATTTCCCTAACATTTTAAAACTAAGCTCATTCATGGAGGTATGTTAAGTTCCTAGGGGAGAAGGATAAAAAGAACCAATTAATAAAACTATCATTTTTTCTTATAAAGATAAATAAGGAAAACACTTGTTCATTCAAAATGTTTTTCTTGAAACGTATTTAGCCAAACTATAATTTTACAATTTTCCAAAAGAACACCCAAAACCAAGAACTAGGGAGTACAGTCCCACAATGATAGAAATGGATAACAATAGTATTGTTAGATCAACATGAGAAAATTAGGAACTTAGAGGAGAACCAGAACATACTATACATGTGACTCATCTTGAAGGAATTCCATACATGATGACATCATAACACCCTAATACCCAACCATCTCCCTACCTTTCCCGGTTGAGGGGCCTGATCCCATAGCAATAAAACCAAGTTCTCACATTCTATGGGCCACTATCTAGTACAATAACCTATAAAAGTGCACCAAACATTCCCAAAAATCCACTTTTCTATGCTAGGTTCCCAAGCTATGTTTGTAAGGGAGTGTACAAAAAATACAACAAACAATCATATATATATATATATACTATCATACACTCCCACAAATGACAACACCCTGACCTCCTCAAAAAGACTCCCACGCCTTAAAACAAGAATCACATGGGTCAAGTCCCAAGACGAGGACATTCCCACCCATTTTTCAATTAAATAGGGAATGGATCCCTCCTAGATAGGGTTCCAATTAACTAATTTATTATTCCAAATGGTAATTAAAAAATTTTCACAAAACAATTCATTTTATAAGTAACCACACATAAACCAATTTCACAACCAAACACATATTTGGAAACCCATTCCATCAATCCAACCAACTATTCAATTTGAAAACACACTTACAAGGCCCAAAGGGGCATACTATTAAGCAATTAATGTAAAAACCCAATTTAAAGACTCAAATAACCATTTTTAACATCACAAACACATTTATAAAAAACCAAAACAAACCTTTAAAAATCACTATTCACTTGAAAGATCCAACTGGGACATTTAACAAGCACTTGGGGTGAAAATTAATTTTCAACCATTCCAAACAATCACAAAATAAGATAAAACCAACTAATTTCACATGATAAAATTAATTTAATAACAATATATTTATATTTAGAAACTAAAGGAGGTGCACAATTCAATAAGCCAATGTAAACCTAATTTAAAGGGAAATATACAATGGGGTCCTACCTCAAGGACGAAGAAACTTCCAGAATTTAGTGTGAAACTTTAATCACACCCCCAACACACCCAAGGGAGACAAGATCAGACATAAAACATTAAGATCGAACAAAAAAATTGAGGATTCAACACTAAAAATTGAAACCCTAGACAAGGGGGAGAGGGAAGCCCAAGGAAAAGGGGAATAAAACCCTAAATAGAGATAAGGAATGAGAGAGTGGTAACTTACTTGATTAATTGTAGAAGAATAACCCAAATATGGAAATAAATTGAGGCCCCAAGGGAGGATGATAGAAGGAGAGGTTTTCCCAGGGAGGATGAACTTGAGGGAAAGGGTAAATGAGGGAAATGAGGGTTAAAATTGGGAGGAGAGAGAAAAATACCCAAAATTTTAATGACCTGGAAGGCCACATGGTTAGTCCACATGGGCTTCCAGACCGTGCAATGGCCCTGCGACTGCTTCTTCTAAGGGACAAGGTATCACATGATTACCTAGAACTTACCACACTATTTGATAGACCATGTGGTAACTGTGATTAGGGTAATATCTACCCCAACCCCCCCCCCCAATTTTACCCAAATCTCAAGGAAATAATCAAGAAGGAGAGCTAGGCCAGGTATAGAAGAGAAGAACCTTCCAAAAACCCCAACTTTTCATACTAGGTTCCCCACAAAAGAACTAAAAAATTAACCAAACCAGAAGAAAATATGATATTCAAAAATAGGGTATTAAAACATTAGTAGGTTGGTTACTTTCATTATAAAAGTCCTAGTCATACCAATACTAATTTCATAGAATAACCATGAATTTTTCACTTTTGTAGATAATATAGTCATCTCATGTATTTTATAGAAGGATGTCTAAAGGTAGTAAGGATAGATCTACACTCACTAGGGGTTTGTAACTTTATTTTGATGCATCCATAGGTGGAGTATCCTATCCTCATTATAAGGGGGATGTTTATTTGTCTAATAAATCTTAAGGAGGATCTAATAATGGATATCCTTACATAGTGGAGTATGCACCAGAGGAATCTGAGGAAAGGATAACTACTGTTAGAGGTATGATGTTTATTTCCTCATATATGGTACTAGGTTTATTTGATATAGGTGCTACTCATTCTTTTACATCATCAAATTTTATTGATGTGGTGGGATTGCATTCAGAACTTATGTTATTATTGTTGGATATTTCTGCACCTTTGGGAAAGAGGTTCAAACAAGATTCCAAATGTCCCACATGTTGGGTGATGATATCCAACATTGAAATGGTGTGATATTTCATCTGTTCTTAGACTCTTTCATAGTCACGTATGTGGATGATATTTTGGTGTACTCTATGTTAGAGGAGAAACACATAGATCATTTAAATATTATCCTTATAACCTTGATATAACAACTCTTGTATTTTACGGTTTCCAAGTGTGAATTTCATATCCAAGAAGTAAATTATACCAGGGATGTTATATCTAAGAGAGGTGTATCTGTAGATACTGAAAAAATACAACTGGTAATGTCCTAGAAGAAACCAAAAAATGTGTTTCAAATATGATGCTTCTTGGGTTTGGCATATTATTGTAGGCGGTTTGTTCAGGATTTCTCTAGGGTCGCATCTCCAATGATATCTTTAACTCATAAGGGTGTAAAATTTGAATGTGATGAAAAATGTTAGATATATTTCATGGAGTTGAAGAAGTTATTGTCTTAAGATCTAGTTTTGATTCTTCCTAAATTGAGTTCAGGTTATGGGGTATTTTATAATTCTCTAGAAACAAGAATGAGGTGTGTATTGATGTTGAGAAAATAGGTTGTGGCCTATGGATCACACCAATTACATCTTCATGAGAAGAACTATCCTACCCATGACATTGAGTTTACATCCATTATGCACTCTCTCAAAATGTGGAATCGTTATATATGTGGGGAGACGTTTCTTGTATACTTTTATTATAAGAGCTTTGAGTATATTTTTACTTTGAGGGATATGAACTTGAGATAGTGATGTTGGGTTGAGTCTATTTACACTTTATTTTTATATTTCCTATACTCTCAGAAAATAAAATTTGGCCACTGATGCATTGAGAAGGAAATTATATACTCAATCCTGGAAGGAATCAATGGAGGAGTGGTCTCTGATGAGATTTTTTGCTAAGATGAGCTTGGGAGTGTAATAGGCTAGAGGGATGTATTCCTAACCTCTGTTAAGGTTGAATAATAATTTGATGATTGGGTTCAGATTTAGTAGGTATCAAACATCTATTATCAGTGATTTAGTAAAATCATAAATAGTGGGGATACCTTAGGTGATTGGTCTCGGTCTCTCAGGGGTGATTTTTTTGGTTAGTTGGTTATTCCTATATCTTTGAGGTAGGAATTAATGGAAAATGGACACGGGTCATGTTGTTCCATACACCTTGGGAATAACAATATGTATTATGATATAAAACATTAATATTAGTGGATAAAGATGATTCAGTTGATTGTAGGCTTCTTGTCACTATTCATTACTTTTCATAGAATTAAGGTGAAGCACCAAATACCATCTAGTTTGTTGCAACACTTTCCAATTATAGTACGGGAGTGGGATAACATTTTCATGGACTTCATCATTGGTTTACCACATACTCCTCATGGGAACGATATGATTTGAGTGATCATCAATTGAATTATGAATTAATATCATTTTTTCAATATCAAGGATATGATGAAGGTGGATAAACACATGGACTTGTATGTTTGATAGGTTATACATCTTCATGGGTTTCCCAAAGAAGTTGTTTTGAACAGGGATCTATGGTTTACATATATGTTTTGGAGTGGTTTTACAGAGTTTATTAGGTCCCAATAGAAATCAAGAATGACAATTATCCTCAAATGGATGGGTATACCGAATTAACTATTAATATCCTTGAGGATATACTCTGGGTGTTCATGTTTGATTTTAGTGTTTCTTTGGAAAATAATATTAATTTTTTCAAATTCACCTATAACAATAATTATTATTCTTTGATTAAGATGGAACCCTTCCAAGAGTTTTATGGGTGGCCAAGTAGATATACCTTGTGCTGGGAATAGTTGGGAGAGTGGTCCTTGGTTGGACTGAGTTTTGTTTAAAAAATGATAGAAAAAGCGTAGTTGATTCGAAAGGGATTGGTCATGGTATAGAGTCATAAAAAATCTTATGCATACCATCATCTTCAACCACTATATTTTGAGGTTGTGATCAGGTCTTTCTTTGAGTTTCATCTCACTTGGGACACCATCAGTTGGGTAAATAGGGTAAGTTAGCAACGAGGTTTGTCGTACCCTTCATGATTATTTTATTACTTTGAAAGGTGCCTTATTTTTTTAAATTTCCATATTGTTTGACATTGATTCATGACATGTTTCTTGTTTCCCTATTGAGGAGGTATCAATTGGACCATTCCCATTTGATTTAATGGGATGATATTGATCTTTATCTCGACACTACCATGGTTGAATAATCAGTTAAGATTTTGGATCACCATGAAAATACATTTCATGATAAAAAAGTCCTATGGTATATGTAATATGGTAGTGTGGATGGGATATAAATGATATATTTGGGAAGGAATCATTGGAGAGATAGTTGTGATATTCTATTTTGGCAAGTCTAAGATCTTGATAAATTTATAGGGACAAAAAAAATTTATGGTGGGAAGAAATTTAAAACCCTCCGTGTCACAGTAATTCCTTAGTTAGAGATTGGATTATGCATTGGGCTGTTCTAGAGGTTTTCAATATACGAGGGTTCAAAAATTGTAATTTTGGAGAAAACATAATAGGCACATGGTTCAGAAACAATGTTGGTACTAACCATGTAGTGGCCATGCAGTAACCATGTAGTATGGATATATGTGGTTCTAGTAGTGTTTTTCATGGTTTGCGCATAACTAGTCAAACCATGTAGCATGCCATGTAAAGAATTTAGGTGTATTGGTAGTTATCTAGGGGTGTTGAACGTTTTGAGAATAGTTTTTTTCCAAACTGCGTGGCTCATCTCCAAGAAATTGTGCACCGTATTTTTCAAGGGAAAGAGGCCACACATGGTTGATACACAATTTGTCTGACCATGCGGCCTAACCATGCACCCAAATCCAAACCTTTAAAATGATACAATTTAACACTTTTCCCTTGGTCATTTTTATATATAATCACCACCTAATCCCTATTTGACTCAAAATAAATCATCCACAATGCTCTAAAAGCTTCTCATATTGGATTCAAGGAATTTGTTCCTTCTTTCTTGATATATTTGTTTGAGGTATGTTTCATTTTTGATCTATTTTATCTACTTATTCATAAATAATCTATTTATATCTTCTCCTACTATCTCATTGGAACCCAATTAAGATATGGATGCAAGATATAATGGGTTGGATAGATATTTTATGATGTTTATTATGGATCTAGTATCATAGGGACACAATTTCATCATTCATATAATCTTTTTTCAAATTGGATTAGTTTACCTCTATTATTGAGGCACGTTTTTGTATACAATGTTTCTAAATCATAAATTACATGATGTTATTGTAAATTAATTTGGATTGTTTAATGATAATTCATGATTTGATATTACAATGGATTTTTCTCATGTGATTCATGTTTTTAAAGTGGTTTTTATTTAAAACCTAGTTTGTGCGTGGTACGTGTTTGATGAAATTCCTTAAAGGTGGTTTTGGTTATATAAAGAATTTTTAAGAATGTAAGTGGAAACAATTTCATGTGAAAATGTTTTTTAATATGTGAACAAGGTTTTAAAATGTTTTTTTTGCAATCATGGTAAATTTATAACATTGTTTACATTGGGAAATAGAATATATATTTTTTGTGTGTGTAATACCACTAGAGTTTTCATATCAATAGACCGTGTCATGAATTGATATTAGTTGGATTCTTCTGATTCCTAGATTAGTGTTTTATTTATATGTCCATGTACATATTAGCATACGTTAGGGCCCAAAATATTGTGCCCTGTTAGTTTTTATTGGTTTTACACATGATTGTATATCTCATTTTTCATCACTCACTTGCTTATCTTAGGGTGTATCCATGGTTGGTTTTTATTATAATATCATGATTTTTATCATTTACTTGTCATATTCCTTATTTTTGTGAATATGAAAGGATTTTATGAAAACCAAAATCTATTTTAGAAATTGTTTTTATCTTTAAAAAGTGATTTATAATTGAATTTATATTAAAGTTAGAGATACTTCTTTCATGGAATTAGACTTCGTATAGATATTTTGGTGAAATCGTATTGGGATTTTTTTCACACACCCTACTTTTTTCCTTTGGGTGTTTTTAGATGTGGATTTTTAGGACCTAGTTAATGGGAAGGGTGTCTTATAGTTTCATAGATTCTCTTGGGATATCCTCTTTGTTGTGGGATAGTTTGGTGGTGATGGATGGTCACATAGAGATTCATCTTATAGATATTATTGTTTATATTTAGTTTTATCCTTTGGGGATTTATGTTTTATGTTTTATGGATGTATACTATTTATTCCACTATGTACTGTACTTGGTTTCACACATTCTAGTTATATAGGAGACTTGTTTTGGTTTCCTTATTTCTCTCTACTTTATGGTGGGCCTACTCGAGTGACATTTAAGGTAGACCTGAGATGGTTTGTTACATCATCCATCCCACATTGGGTGTTGTAGTATAATCCACCACCACACTTACCCTAGAGTTTCCATTCCTAAAATTATGAATTTCTTGAAAACTTAACTTCAAACCGATGTCATGTTGGATAGAGAAGTGCTCAAGATACATCTTGATTATTAATAATGTATCTCTAATTAAAACTAACTATCCCATTATAAAATATGTTATAATACCATTTTCAAATGCCCTAGCCAAGGAAGCCTGAATAGGGCCTGAACATAGAGACTTAAACACCTCAGGTGAAATTCTCCATATGAAATAGGATGACTACGAACAGTGATGGGATAACATATTCATGGGGAGAATATTCCATCTATGTAAACCCTTGGTCCATGCAAATTTTTACCAAAAATTTAACATGACTCATCCATATATCAGTTATCTAGAAATACCTTTATTAAAAACAAAATAGCCCCACTGAAAGTCTTGAGGTTGGGAGTCACCCGAACATTGAACCAGTAATTGATGGAATAGGGAATGACCATACATCCATAAGACTCAAATAATAACTTATCATTTGAGGGAGGTTCGTAATATATGCATCACATCAAGAACATTGACCCATCCTCACACACTTAAGGGAGGTTAGATCTAGACCGAAGACCCATCCCCACATACTCAAGGAAGGTCACATTAAGGACCCAAACCCAGTCCTATGAAGAAAAATTCCAAAAAGTATATAATCATCACACACAAGGAATAAAAAATAAGAACACAACCTATCAGACAAGTCACTAACTCACGAATAGGGATCTAGTCCCTCAATACATAGCCCAACGTCTGAAACATGTCCCAAAACCCATCTCAACTATCTTAGGGTTCTATTCCAACTAAACAGTTCAATCCATCACTTTTATACCAGGAATAATTCTTATAAGGATACACAAACAACACACATCATCATGAAAAACAAGTCCTCTCTAGGAAAAATACACAACCTGATTAATCATGCATCAACATGCACACCAGGAAAAGATAATCAAGAAACACCATAAGTAAAAAAGATTTTAAAAAAAATGTCACTACCCACATATGGTAAAATGGACCAAAAACATTTCTAATCAAGTTAATATATATTCCCTTTAATTTAATAAAAAATCATCTTTTCTAGACTATTTAAAAAGGCATCATATGGCACATTAATCATTGTTGTTACTTGGAAAAAAATTAATAAAAAATCACTTGAAAAACCCATGTTTGTTTTGAAATACCTTTTCAAATCACATTTAAAAATAATCCCACTTTTCCTTAGAAGTCCATTTTAGTCAAAAATAATTTTAAAACATATCTTAAAAAGAAAATGTTTTATCTTGGAAATCCAAAAAAATTCCATCAAGAAGTCCATAAGAAGAACCACCGACACTCGTTTAACCTATGTGATACCATTGAACCATTTAGAAGTCTATGTGGTCCATTTTGACTATTAAGACAATGAAATTATACAACAACCTTATGAGTTATATATCATAAAATTCATGAAAAATATATAGACAGGTTAATACTAATGTAGCATGTGATATTAAAATATCTAATTAAACAAGAGATTTAAATAAATCCAAGGACCCCTGCCTCAACTAATGTTCTGATAAATCTGTCCCATCTCATATTATCCTCCACTCACTTGATGATCACATATATCACAAATAACCATTAATAAATTTAATAATTAATCAATTAAAACCATTTTCACAAAATGGCATAATAGGTGAAAAAATCACCGGATATTCTTACAGTTCTGAAACCACAAGCAATTGGGTGTGGTACACACCCAAAATTCACCCAGACCTAATACAAGAAAAATACCCAAATTACATCACCGATTTAATGACCAATCAAACCAAAAAATACCAAAAAAATATAAATAACGCTATGAAACAACATAACTAATGATAAATTGAGAAATATTACTTGATTACAACCTCTAATGACCCCCTCTATAGGATTCATGAAAAATATCCATCATGAACAATCATATCACTATGATCCAGTGAAATCATCTATTCAGAAACCCTACCAACCACACAAAAATCAAACAAAATATGGGAAGAGGAACACGGGGGATATGAGAGGAGATCCTACCTAAAAATTTCTTGAATAAACACCCTCAAATGAACTAGATTTAAGTAACACTAAAGATTAATAATGGTGGTTTCAAAGCCCAAACCACTAGGGCCCACTTGGATAATGGAAGACCCAGCTGCAACTACCACCATCCCTCCTCCATAGGTTAGCGGTTGGATATAAGAACTAAAATGCATTACTAAAATGGGAGGTCTTTTCCTAAGTATCTAAACGTATGCACCCAAACATCTCTATGCAAAAGTATAAAGGAATAATAATAAAATACAGTAACATATGTAGAGTAAAAATAATGCATGTAATAACCTCTAGGGAATAAAAGAGTGAAAAAGTGAAATCCAAAATGTAAAGGAAAAAATACAAGCCTGACCAGAAAAGATGCCACAACCACAAAATAACAGGAAAAGGAATACTGAGATAGAATTTCTTTAGATATCTGAGACCCAACCACTATACACGGTCAAATGTACCCGAGTATACCTATTCTCCTCTAAAATCATCATCGACCTATCTGTCATCTGTATAATCATGATATGTGCAAGAAATCCCATGCTGGGGTTATTCTATCTAGATCTAGTAGGTCATCCCAAAAAATATAAGGGGATAAATAGAAGACACAATAGAAGTAGTCAGATCAACCCAAATAAAGAGGGACATGATACCCAAAAACAATGATATATGCTCATATAAGAAACCCATACAAGAGATAAATGGGAACTATATATTACAAAATAGGTTAGGAAAAGAGTTTTCAAATAGTTCAAAAGGTCTATCATTGATTCCCTAAATCACACATGTTATCCTAATAAGTAACCATGCAGAGGACCCACACCTCTCTATTGTGTCACATAGTTGAGGGGGTAAAATTCCCAATTAGAGGACCCATGCCCTACTGCATTCTGGGGGATACCACTTAGTACGTAGAAGACCCATGTGATAGTTCGTTAGGGGGAACCACTAAGTAGGTAGAGAACCTACACCCTAGTCCATCATGGGGCACCACTTAGTAGACCGAGGACCCACACCCTAGTCCACAAGGGGTACTGCTCAGTAGATAGGGTACCCACCCCTATTCAATTTGGGGTACCAAAGAGTTGATAGAGGACCCACCCTATATTTCTTTAGAGGATACCACTCAGTTTTTAGAGAACCCATTACCTATTCCATTAGGGGGTACCACTCAGTAGATAGAGAATCCATTCCCTAGTCCTTTTATGGGGGGGGGGGGGGGGTACCACTTAGTAGATAGAGGACCCACACCCTAGTGCATCAGGTGGTACCACTATGACCTCTCTATGACAATCTGTCCTAATCACTGTCGTCATCATGAATCACCTAATGAAGTGTCATTCTTGGAAAATATTGTATTATATCTCAGAAGCCAGTACGAAGGCCACCACTATGTTTTATGTGGAAAAAACTCAGGATAGGCTACTTGTGGGCCAAAATAAATGTCAAAATGAATAAGATATGATAGGTAAATGGTTCTCAATAATTACACGATGTGTAAGGGGTTTAAATGGTGTGTGAAAACACATGGAATCTTGGATGTATCCTCTATAGAACATGGAGTGCTCGACATATAGTGCTATACAATGTGTAAGGGTACTAAATGACATGTCTTATCCACTTGGGGCCTACCTATGATATCCTGGCCATGTCAATGTACCTTGAGTCATTCCCGTGTACCTAAATGTGCATCTACAAATTCCCTGGAACATAGATGTGCCTGTGTACCCCCAGAGTACATTGAATTTCCTCCAACATAGGGTCTTAGGTGTTTACAGCTGGCACATATCCTGGATTACTAGGTTGGGTTGCATGGTGTGTAGACCAACCACATGGTGTGTGATTATTATATTCCCCTAAACCTTGGCCACTATAGCTAGGCGGGGATACATGATGTGTGTTCATCAGAATACATGTAGTGTAGTCAAAGTTTTCACAGAAATGCTAGTTTCTTCACATTTTCTCTTGATCTAATATACTATTACTGAATAAAATTTTTATCTGAATTAAATTAGGGGAAAAATTCTCTGATCATCGATTTCCAAACTTTGGTGATTGGAATATCAAATCTTTGACCTCCTGCATGAATCTCTCATGCCACCCATCGCTCATGGTGACTCCTAATACCTAACAAAGTCCCAATCCAGGGTGGGATCACCTGAATCCTCCTTTATACTTAGAGAATTTTGTAAGACATCAATACATGTGTCATTTATTCTACCACAATAAATCTAAGGGATTTATTGTGGTTGAACCCAGCCCCAAAAAGTCAAACTATGACCCTGCAGACCAATAATGAAGAATGTAAAGAATGATGGGAAAATATAACCATAAAAAGTATGATAAAAATTCATTCCAAAACATTATAATTCAATGAAATCAATATAGGGAAAAAATGGTGAGATCATGGAACAAGAAGGATAATAAATTGAATAAACAATTTAATTTGAAAAAGGGGATAACACAAAGGGTGTAAAACTTCCAATAAAAGATAAGAAGATCAAATTCATGATTTAAAAATTTAATAAAGAGGAAATATACAAAAATTATATATTCCTACCTTGATTTGGACTAATATTAAATTAATTACATAGTCTCTAATGATGGAGAAGACTCATTTTGTTTTCTGTGGCATGATTTACCTTGACCTGGTTGCTGAAAATCGTATGATCTTGATTCACCAATAAAGGATGGTAGAACCCTCCTATCAATGATCAATGTATTATGAAGATAATTCTATATATTTTAAATAATAATCTATTTATATAGGGAAACATGTTATGGGTATTGAAAGAATGAATTAAATAAATTAATAAATTAATTTACTTAATGGTCTTTCTAATTGTTTCCTCATCCAAATTTCCATATATTACCAACTTTAGGTCATGCCTAAGGTAAACCCCACAATATGGATTAAACATTGGTCTTGGATTTTCAATAAAAAATATGTTTAGGATAAATTACATTACTTATGAAAAACTATGTATGTGTGACCCAAAATATATTTCATATTTTTATAAAACAAATCATGGGATCCCCAAGCCTTAGAATCTTGCATTGTATTAGACACTATCTTTGAAAATATTTATTAATACATTTCAAAGTCTTACAAGTGAAAGAAGAGTATCCAAATTATTCCCTCAATTAATATTTTTTCCTCAAGAATCACAAACTATGAAAATAGGTGGGGAAACTGAGCCCACATCTAACTCTCCCACTCTAAAGAGATGTCCTGAATACTCCCATGTGTCCAAATCATATGAACCAAAGGAATGACATGAACATGTGGGAACCTCTCTTTCTTATCCTTTATCACCACTAGATACTCTATTAATGTGGATCCATCTTTGATGCATATATCTACCTAGTCAATAACGTGTGTATAATCAGACACATATTCCATAAGCTATAACACATGAGAAACTTCATGCACTTGGTCCAACTATGGGGGTAAGGCTTGATGCTAAAAAACCTCACCAACCCTCTACAGAATATATAATTTTCTAATGAGACTAAAGGATTTATTTCCTCCTTTGAATATTCCCCAAAATCATCATCGTGGGGAGACTCTCAAGAAAATATGGGCCCCTTTTTCAATCTCCAAGGGACTACAACATTGATCGACATAATATTTATGAATCCTATGGGATTTCCTCATATACTCATGGATCACATGGACCTTATCTATCATTTCCTCCACCATATTTATCCCGACATGGTATGCCTTTCTAATCTCAGTATAGCATAAGGGAGACCTATAGGTTCTCCTGTAAATGTCCTCAAAATGTTCTATACCAATCATAGTGTGATAACTGTTATGATAAGAAAAATCTACCAATGTAAAGTGATCCTCCCAACACTTATTTAAGTTTAACATGTAATCCCTCTCCATACCCTCTTGAAACTGGATAGTTCACTTGGTCTACCCATCTATATAGGGGTAAAAATATATAATCATCCTCAACCGGATCCTTAATGACTCTTGTAGTCATCTCCACAACCATGATGTGAACCTTTCATCACTTTTAGATAAAATTTTCAAGGGCACCCCATGGAGTTGTACAATCTCCCACACATAAAACTTCCCCAAACTCTCCACTTAACTCTTATCCCTCATAGAAATGAAGTGGTATGAATTGGTATGTTGGTCAACTATAACCCATATAGAATTATAGCCTCTCACTGTCTGTGGACTCCCTATAACAAACTCTTTGGATATGCCATCCAATTTCCACTTTGGAATAAAGAGGACACAACAAACCATCTAGAACCTGGTTCTCAGCCTTCACCTTCTAACATGTGAGACACCAAAGGATGGAATCTTCCATGATCCACCTCATTCCATCCCACAAAAAACTTCCATCGAAGGTCCCTATATATATTCCTTACACCAGGATTTATACCCAGAGGATAACTATGATACTACCTTATCACCACCTCCCACATCCCAATTGGAACCACCATCCATCCCTAAGAAAGGATGACATGATTTCCTCCTTCAAAGAATCAATTTGGTGGATCTCTTAAGGATATAAAGATATATAATACCTTACCCTTGATGTATCCCAACTGATAATTCCTCTCATGATATAGGATAATAGGAGTCAACACCATTGGTTAAAGAAAACCTACACCCTCCTATTCTAAAAATGTTAGTTACAAGGAAGACAACTGCTTAGAAACTTCCTCCGCCAAATGAGACCGGGAATGAATACCAAGGGAATATGACACCATACATCCCTTCCTAGGAGTATATACTTTCTCAAAGTCACAGTACTATATGAACTCCAACCAAAACCTTTTCCTTAGGTTTATGTATCACTATTTTCCGACATACATGAGACTCTGATGGTTTGAGTAAACAACAATGTGCTCTCCTATAAGAGAGTGTCTCCTCATCCTGAGAGTGAAGTCTACTACTACAAAATCTAGGTCATGAGTCACGTAGTTCTACTCATGGGGTCTCAAATGACTCAACCCATATATGATCACTAGCTTCCTCTTCATCAAAACACAACCAAGACTATTTCTAGGGGAATGACAATAAACTATCTACTCCATTCCATCTTTTGGTATTCTCAAAATAGATGCACTCATTATCCTTATCCTCAACTCCTTAAAGGATTTCTGGAAATTATAAGTCTATGTAAAATAATTCCATTTACATTCTAGGGTGGTCAAAGGGTATACAATCCTAGATAAGTCCACCAAAAAACTCATGTATTACCCCTCAAAGCCAAGAAAACTATACAACTCCAACATGATCTTGAGTGGATCCCAATCAAGTACAATATCAATATTCTCTTAGTCTATATCCTATCCATGATAAGAAATTAAATTCCACAAAAAATGAACCACATGGATCTATAATTGGAACTTCAAGATATTACCATAAATATGGTTCTCTTGAAGCATGTCTAAAACCATCCTCAAGTGTTTTCTGGGCTCTTCCTCTAACACATAGTAGACGAGTATGTCATTAATGATGAAAGCAATAAATAAGTACAAGTATGGATAAAAAATCTAGTTCATTAGATCCATAAACATAGAGGGGTAATTCATCACACTAAAAGGCATCAACATAAAGTAATATTGTCCATAGCTACATTAGAATGCCAGTTTCAGAATATTAGCCTTAAGAACCCTCAAATGCAGGTATCCAAAATCGATATTAATATTTGAGAACCATGTGTATCCTAGAAACTTTTCAAATAGGTCATTAATACATGAACATGGGTATATTTTCATTATGATTTCCTAGTTCAGGTGATGATAATAAATACAAAAGTGCATTCCTCTATCCACCTTTTTTAGAAAAAAACACTAGATCTGCTCTGGGGGATACACTGAGTATGATAAAAACAATCTCTCAATGGTACTCTATCAAATACCTATGCTCTCAAATCATAGTAGGGTCTATAAAATATGCCAACTAAGATATTAGAGAAGTTCCAGGATGTAAGTTGATGGAACAATCAATCTCCTACCTCAAAGGTAGTCCTAGAATATCCTAAGGGAATATATCTATATAATCCTCCAAGACTGAAGGAAACTAGATGCTTGAAGATACCACTATTCCAAGGGATAAACTCGATAACTGATGGATAATTATTTGAAACTTCCTTATTACAAGACCCACTCACTCCACTATGAGATCTCTATCACCCACAAAAGAGAATCTAATCCCATCTTTCTAATGTCATATGACTAATATATTATGACAATAAATATAGACTTAGACAATAGAAAACCATTCCATACCTAATATGACATCATAAGGTCTCATCATGATGAGTATGAGGTACCAAGAGAATCAATATCCACCAAGAGATAGATTTCATTTTCAGAAGATAAATGATACCAAAGAAGTGTCCCCTATATAAAACTCAAGGCAAAGCTACTAGGATAAAGTCTCTCATAGGAGATCTATTTATCATACTAGAAGTAAAGGGATGCAATAATTTCTTACACCTATTTCTATTAGTATTGAAGTAATAGTAAAATAAACATAGATTATACCTCTAATCATCTTAGGATCCACCTTGTCATAAGCCTCCATAGCCTGTAGTTTCCCTCGGCCCCAACTACCATCTCCCTAACCTTGGAATTAAACTCTTAGTGGTGGTGGTGGAAGGATCTCATAACATCTCCCACCACCAGTAGTTCCTCCTCTAGTAGCCCCAACTACTACTCTTCTAGATCTGCCTACCTAGGGGAAGCCCTGGCCATGCCTGGTAGATATATGATAATGGTGTTATCTATACTATAGTGGTCCATCTGCTACATGCCTACCCTCCTTAGCATGTTATATCGGGAAATCACATTCCATGTGACCTTACCCATCACATGCATAACATCTCCCCTCTCCAAGCATACCTTACCCTCTGTACTGTCTCTATTCTACATGTCTACATCCCTAAGTCTAGTCATGAGGTGGTCTCATACTCCGAGATCCTATCAACTAGAGCCTATTAGTTGATGTAGATGAATTATCCCCAAGACTCCCAATTCCATCTCTAGCTGCATGGAATCCCTCAGATAGTAAGATCTTTATCACCATCACCCTCTCTAACACATAATCATATGTGATAAATCATAGGGGAACCCCACTAGCGCATATATCTATATAAATAACCTACTAAAAAATTCAAACTATGAAGTAACCACCCCGAATCATGCTAAGGGAGTACCATGTAAGGTCATTAAACCTCTCACTATAATCCTAAACTATTATCCCTACCTATTGAAGCTCCAAAATCTCTAAAATCCCAATGGTTCATAATAATGAGGGGTAATATTACACATGTAATAGCTACTGGAACTAGGACCATGAGAGTGATGACTCATCATGTTTCTTTGAGACTAATCACTACTATCACCCAATTGCTTTTGAGAAAAGGATGGCTTCCATTGCAACCATCTGACCAGTCCGGGTCCTCACGGGTCTAAAAACACAGATCAATTACTCAAACCAATCTTCTACTACCTGAGGATTTGGCTCACCAAATAACCTTAGTGTCCTCTAGTGATGGTTCTCGTGGAGCATGCTAAGACTACACACATCCTATACCTACTTTTCTTGTATAATCTACTACTTGGAAGGAAGGGGTGTTTTTACTTGACCACCTAGAGGAAAGATCTCACATGATGGACCCTCAACTGAGGCATTATCACTCACTAGTTCTTTATCATGATCCTAAATTAGTAACTAGGATGGCTATATTCATGGAGGTATCCTAAAAATTTAATCAAGATATACCACAATTGGAGGCGAATATATATGTGGGAATTTGAATCAAGAAGGATAATCGAAGGACTCAATCCTATATGATCCATGCACCAAAGTTCCTTACAAATAATGTCTTGATATGATGAGTTGATAAATAGGTATTCATTGTCGTAGTAAATTTATATGTTGGATTCCACACCAACAATGGGTTCCCAATTCTGAAATCCACACTCGATACACTTTGACACTATTTATATAAATTACCAACCAAACCACATATAGGAAGAAAATCAGAATACCATAAAAAGGTCAAAACAACTCTAATATAAACCTTCAATAAACCGAATAAATGGGGCTCACTTAGATGGCGAAATGATGATAAAAAATACCACGTGCATGCCTCCACAGTCTAGAGACTAGTGAATAGAACCTAAATGCATACATAAAATGGGAGGCATTTTCCTAAAGTACCCTCACACATGCACCCAACCATATCCATGTATATTTGAAGAGGAATAATAATAATATATATTAAAATATAGAGTAAAAACCATTCATGTAATAACCTATAGGGAATAAAAGAGTGTGATTGTTCAATATGAAAAGTAAATGGGAAAAATATACGCCTAACCAAAACTGATGTCCCAACCTTTCAGTAACTAGAAAAGGAATGTTGAGAGAGGATGACTTCATATCTCTAAGACCTAACCACTATATGTAGTCAAATGCAATCAGGTATCTCTATGATCCTATGAAATCACCAATGATCTGTCCTTCATATGCAAAAGACATGACACATGAAGAAAAATCCAATATACTGGTCTGAGTATACATACCTTGTAGGATAACTTAGAAACTGTACGGGGAGTAATAGGAGACATGATAGAAGTAGTCATATCAAAGAAAAGAAAGATGTAAATGAAACACAACAATAAATATATGTGATCATATAACAAACCCATACAAGAGAGAAAGGGGATCTCTATATAAAATCCCAACTCATGAAAATAATCTTCCAATAGTTCCAATTGTTTATCATTGATTCCCAACATCTCACATGTATTTACAAAGAAGTAACTGTGTGGAGGACCCACAACATTCCACTATTTCTCATAGCCAAGGGGTATAATATCCAAGTAGAGAACACAAAACCTAAGGCATCAGGGTAGAACCACTCAGTAGATATAGGACCAACACCCTAGTCTATCAGGGGTACCACTCAGAAGGCAGAGGAACCATGCCCTATACTATTTGGGGGTACCACTCAGTAGATAGGAAACCCACATCGTAGTCTTCCAGGGGTACCAATCAGTTGATAGAGGACCAACTGCCTAGTCTATCATAGGGTACCACTCTGTAGATAGAGGACCCACACCCTAGTTCATCATGGGGATACGAATCAACAGGTAGAGGACTAATTCCCTAGTCCATTAGAGGTAACCACTTAGGAGATAGGGGACCCATTTCCTAGTTCTTCAGGGGGTACCACTAAATATATAGGGTAACCACTCCTTAGTTCTTTAGGGGAACACTCCAGCCTCTCTCTAATTATCCTTCTTGATCACTACCATCATCAATAATATTCAAAAGAAGTATCATGCTCAAAACATCTTGAATCATATCTCAAAATCCTCTATGAAGGACAACATCACATCTTGTGTAGAAAAAAACACAGAATAGGATACTCTTGGGCCAAAATACAAGTCAAAATGAAGGAGATATGAGAGGTAGAATATTATCAAGAAGTAAATGGTGGTTAAGGGGTCCACATGGTGTGTGAATTCACATAGCCTTCTGGTCTTGTCCTTTCTGAAACATAGATTGGTGGCCATGTGGTACTACATGGTGTGTAAGAGTATGAAACAATGTTTCTTAGACATGTGTGACTTCACCTAAGCCTCCTAGCCATGTACTCTCCAACACATGAATTGTTGTCCATGCGGTACTACAAGGTGTGTAAGGGTAAAAAATAGCGTTTCTTGGACTCTTGAGCCCTTCCAGTGATTTCCAAGCCATGTTCATGCACCCCGGGCCATGACCAAGTATCTGGTCATGCATTTGGTCATGCACATGAACCAAGTATGTCTGTTTACTTCTGGACATACCTTTTTAATCCTAGAGTACATGGTGTGTCCTCTCATATGGAGAATTAGGTGTGTCCAACTGGCATGTGACATTTATTCCTAGGGGGAGTCACATGATGTGTGGCGTAGCCACATAGATTTTGATCCTTATGATCTCCAAAACCCTATCTGCCATAGTTGGGTGGGGCTACACGATGTGTGCTCATCAGAATATCCTCAGTGTAGTCATATTTCTTATAGAAATGATAGTTTATTCACATGTTTTCTAGATATGATGTATCAACATAGAATCCACCTGCTAACCACCAAAAATTAGATGAAACCTCCTCCATTCATTGATTTTTAAACACTGGTCACTAGAAGGTCGAATCCTGATCCTCTCACATGAACCCCATGACCCACCAATCAATCATGGTGCCTCTTGCAGCCTCACCGAGTCCTGACCATGGTGGGATCAACAACATCCAATTTCATACCTCAATCCATATATAATCCATTAATATCCAATTCATTTCTGCTACCACAAATGAATATTGGGGTTTTATCACACTCAAACCCACCCATAAAATGTCAAATCATGATTCATTGGCGGAAGGTGAAGAATATAAAGAATGATGGAGGAAAATAATCATAAAATTGGTGATAAAAAAAATTATACCAGAGTTCTTCCCCAATTATATCAACAAAAGATACCGAGGGTTAGATCATGGAATAAGAAGGACAATAAATTTAATAAACACTTCAATTTAACAAAGGGTCTCATACAAAGTGTGGGAAATCACCAAGAAAATATATGTAGATTAGATTCATGCTGTAAAAATTAATTTAAGAGGAAATAAATAGAAATTAAATATTCCTACCTTGATTAGTATTGATCATTGGTGAATAAAACAATCTACAATCATAGAGAGGACCTGTTGCCTTCATCGTGCCTTGATTCAACATGATTTGATTTCCGGTCATCATATGATCTCAATTTTCCAACGAAGGGTGGTGGAAGACTCCTCTCAATTATCGATGGGTTATGTGGTTAACAATTTATATTTTCAATATTAGGATATTTATAGTGGGAAATAGGCTATGTGTATTAAATAAATTAGTTAAATAAATAAAATAATTAATTCTCTTAACGTACCTTCCAATAGATACAACATCGAAATTTATAGTGCTGACCAACTTTAGGTCACACCTAGAGTAATAACCACACTTTGAATTCATCCATGGTATCATATTTTCAATCCAAGAATCAATTTATGAGATATTAAATTATTTCTAAAAAACTATGTGTGCATGACACCAATTTCATTTAATAATTTTATAATATTATTTCTAGGCTCACTGGGCCTTGGAATAAAACATCATCTTAGCACATAACTCCAAAAATATTTATTAATATATTTTGAATTCCCACTAGGATAAAATAGAGTTTCTATCTGATGATACAAAGGAGGATGTCCCTCTCCACCAGACACCCTAAATCAAGGGAACCCCAAGAGGGTTCCTAAAATAAAACCCCCATAAAAATACCAATATGATCAAAATAAATAGGTCAACCCACATGTTTCATATTATAAACATAGGCTCACGTCATGAACCAAATCTAAGAGTAAGTAAAAAAATTCTACCGAGCCCTTTCACAGAGTGACCCTTATGGCCACACTATGAATGGTCTTCTACTAGTAATTCTAATATCCTGAGCAATCTAGATCTACCCCCGATGTCCTTATGAACAACCATAAAACGATTTTAGCCTAAAAAACACATCCCAAACAATCTTTAAGGATGTTAAAACATTCAATATCCCAATCCTTACCTTATTTATCAAAATGAACCTCCCCCTAAAGGAAAAAATTTAAAATTTCTATAAGAATTCATAACCTATAATGAGGTAGGTCATTACACATGAGAAATAATTTATTAGTACATCACTAAAATATATGAATGCAAGTCATTTAAAAAACCCTTACCCTTAACCAAACAAGATATCAAGAGAAGAGTAAAATTGAAAAATATTTTAAGTAAATAAAACCCCTCCCCTAGGCTAAATCATCACCACCAATCTTATGTTGAGAATAATCATACCTTGCTTTATGAGGTTTTGAAAAGTAGGTAAACAAATGGTTTAATATTTTAAAAAAGTATTATCCTAGGGATTTATTAATATATTTTCAATCAAGTAAAATGGGGAGGTCTATCTATACTAATTTTGAAGGAATGTCAAGAAAAATTGATTGATAATGATTTCAGTCATTCCATAATTGAAGTTTTTTCTATAATATTCTTATTACATGACATTGATCATGCACTAGAAAACAAGAAAATGGATCATACCACAAAGATATCCCATGAAATGTCTAAACGTAGTGTCCTGGTATCACAATGGTTATTCGGTTTGTACTCAAAATTCTCAAGGGATGATTCTCTGGTTGTTTTCTTTAAGAGTGGATGGAATGAGGAATCAAATGAGAAAATTTTTTAAAATTAAAAAAGTAAATTAAATAATCCTCATGGTAGAGACTAGATGCATAAAAACACTACAAAATGTAATAGATAGAGTTCCATATATAAAATACAAACATATGTATTGTCATTGTGGTCTCACTTGAATGTGATTTGTGGACCTACACACATCTCTTTAAATGCTACCTATCTCATTTAATTTTATGTATTTAATATATGTGTGGAAATAATTTCCATCGAATCTCATTCCCATGATTAAAATTTAATAATAAAAGTAATAGGTTATTAAAAAATAAAATGTTCTCCCTTTTAATTTAAAAACATCCATCATGGGATATCCCATTTCAATTATAACACACACTCTCATGATTTTAATTCCCGTTTAAATGTAATACACCATTCTTTCATGGGACTTACCATTTAATCCATAAATCATGTTTTTTAAATATATGTTTCATTTTTTAATCATTTCACATTTTTTATTATTTCCTATTTAATTCAAAATTTTCAAAAAATATATGATATAATGAGAAAAAGTTTATTTTTTATTTAAAAAATATTTGCATTAATTTTTCACATTTGAAAATAAATTTTATAATTGTATTTTAATTTTTTTATAAATCCTTTTTTAAAACATTTTACTTATTTTTTTCTGATGTTTTCTCCTTTTTTAAATTTATAATTCCATTTTTTATGTCATTTCAATTTTTCAATTTTCACACTCCTTCTATTCTTATTGTTTATTTTTTATTTGATTATTTTTAATATCATTAGTTTAAATTTCCATTTATTGAATGTCAGAATATATATTTTTTATCAACATTTATAAATCACATCCCATATATTACTTAAATGATATAATTTTTATTCTATGATAACCATCATATTTTAACATGAAATTATTTATTTTAAATATTAATAAAATTAAAACAAATTAATATCATTTTAAAAAAACCATCTTAATTAAAATGAAAAATCTACACCTTAAAAATATAATAAATTTTATATTTCCTACAAAAATTGAAACAAATTATAAATAAATAATTTTCAAGTATTTACATTACATAAATTAGTGATCCATATATGTTAGGGTATTTACAGATAATAAAATTAATATGGTATATAATTATATATTGAATAGTGTATGAAGGTAGAAAAATTAATAGACCACATGAATGAAAAGAATAAGTGAAATAAAAATGGAAAGAAAGGACCACGGGTTAACACTGCATTGAAGATTTAGTCATTTATAATGGAGATAAATTCTTTTCTAATTTAGGTTTTACGGAACTAGAAAATTCCTAAAGTTATAAAGAGAATTATGAGGATGTATTTTGGCTAATCTTTGTCTTTGATAAGTGTACTCGAAGTGATTTTCCAGGGAGGGTAGATGGGGTAATCATACTTGAGGGGGGGGGGTGTATTTCATGGGTTAAAGTGTTGAATAAATTATTACTTCTAAGGTAAACTTTGTTATAGTGATTTTTTTACATTATAAATTATATATTTTTTTAAAATATATATTTTTATGACATTAAAACACATTATATGTAACATCAATACCCGAACCACCAGGTCCAAGCTAGAAGGTCACATGGCCTTGTGCACACCTCTCTATTTGCAAGAGGTTGTCGGCTAGTAATGAGTGTCTGAGTCCCTATGTGGGGAGATTGTACCATCATTATCATTTCATAGGATCAATAATCAATAATTACTAATATAATAAATAATTAGAGTAAACATTTATAAAGGTAAATATGGAATACATGACTAGTAAATAAAAGTATGTCCCAAAAGTGGCAAGTCTGTTGAGGTTAAATAAAGAAGATAAGCAAACAAATGATAAGTCAAAATTACTACTAGTGTTTGTCCGAGACCACCATCATCTTCACACTCCTTAGTTCATTAGTCCTCTATAGGATCCTATCCCTTTTTTGGGTCCCTCATGAATTCTACAACTTCACTAAAATACCAATGTATGGCGTGCGTACAAGACTCAGTAGGATAAATCCTATGCATCCTTATCCTAATGTGTTCAATTATACAAGTGTATTACATAATAATAATAAATTCATAATAATCATAAAAACACAAAATCCAAAATCGAGTGGTCTTAAGCTAACCAAGCCGTCACAAACACTCTTCCATACCTGTTTTAGATTTATTCAAGAAGGATAATTAGGGTGTTAGAAAATCAAGGATTATCCATGAGCCTAATGAATCATACAACTCGACATATTGTGATCTTGTAACTAAAAATACTCAATACTATAGGAATCAAGGAATTCATTATCTCATCATTCTCTAGGAATCAATATTTACTCAACATTCACTAGGCATCGAGAAGATAATCGTTGGCATCCACTAGGAATTGAGTGCATCACGCTATATCCATGAGGCATCATCATATCCCTACATTGTGCATAAACCCTTCATTTCCATTATTGTAAATTGTGTGCACTACCCCTATAGGGTATAAAAATGTAATGATGGTCCACCTTCCTTGTGTTCCAAGATCAATAACATAATATCACACATAGCATGGTGGGATAAATGAGAAATCATAACATATCATTATAAGAAATGTAACAGAATAATACATGTGATCAACATAAAAATGAATAAAAAGCTATAAAGTACTCATGGTATCAAGTGTCAAATATGGTTCTCAGGGCCACACACACAAACAAACCCACATGTGATTATAATATTTCATGATAATAAAATATTTATACACATAAAACATATTAAGGAAACATGTTTAACAAATCCCAAAAGGTAAGGAACCTGTTACCTCAAAATTCATTGATTTCAAATGTAAGGATAATCCAACCTATACAATACAATAGATAGAGTGGAATCCTTAACCGTCAAGAACACCTCTTAATGACCTTATTATCAGAAAAATTGATACATCAAAACATTGAGTTTCATCTAGGGTTCCTAGAATCGAAACCGTCTATTTTATTTTAAAAGGAAATAAAATATTCTATACAATACAAATTTCTCTCTCCTAGACAATTTTTAAGTTATCATTTAAATTATCACATGAGATGATATTTTATCCTTCTTGGATAATTTCAAATTATCATTTAAATTTACAAATGTGATGATATTTTATCTTTCCACTAGTCCAAAAATAGAATTTAAGGTCAATTTTATTCAAATTGAACGTCATTTTTAATAGACATCTATAAATGTGATGTAAGAAACAAGGTTTTGAACATCAGTTGTATAAAAACCGATGCCATAAAATGAGATTGGGAACCATTTTTGATATAAATTTATTAATTAAGACAACATGAAAAATCGAACCGAGTCTTTTTTTATATTAGTTTGTAAAAAATTGACACAAAAAATGAGAATCGCATGGGTTTTTATTTTAACAGACACAGAAAAAGGAACTTATTGATTCAGAATAGTGTTTTATAAAAACCGATGCCGAAAGATAAAAAAATTAGAAAATTTTGAATATTAAAACCCCAAAATAAATAAAATCCCTGTAATAGAAAAACTGTATATATAAATAAAACAACATGTATCATTGGCAAAATATATATAAAAACATACATACTTTTATCTATTTAATCAAAAAATTACCTACGCATTAGTATTATAAAGTATAATTAAAGATTACATACCTAAAATTAAAAGTATGATCATTGTTGATTATTTTTGAAACATTCATTTGATATCATTATGTTTAAACACCTTTTATAACAAAATAATTAGTTTTTTGAACATAAGTTATTTGGAAAATTTAATATTCACCATAAACATTAGAATATACATACTTAAAATCATAATCATACATAACAAATAGTTTGAAAATAAAGATTTAATATGGGTAAGTTCATTTTTCTTATAAGACTCATCATTATTGAATTTTTACAATAACATTTAATGATATGAGATTAAAAAAATATAATTCTATGACAAAAAATAAAAAACAATTAATATAACTAACCTTATCAAATTCAGTAGTTACTTCAGTTGTGATTATATAATACATGAATCTAAGAACATAATAACTAAAATCAACATGTCTTTGTTGATGATGCCACTATGGTAATAAAACATTAAATTGATAATAAAAACCAATATATATATATATATATATCAAAAATTAGAATAATATGTAATATAAAAAATATTTGAAGTTACATTCACATATTGAATTGCATTTGGTGTCTTTATTAACATGTGATATTTGATAATTTTTTTCGATAACCTTCATTTTCATATATATCAACTAATAATAAATGTATATAAAATAAGAATTAAATATAATGAAGTTATAAAAAAGAATAAAAATTACTTTTCTTAGAAGGTGATAATTTTTTTTATGAACATCACCTAGTAAAGAGAAAAACCAATGTATGGTGAATCCACTTCGGTAGAATACACCTAACATGCATTTCCACCTATAATACAAAAATTTCACAATTAATGACATTATAATGAACATTAGTTCATAATTATGTTTGTGTACTAACACATAAAGAAACGGAAAAAAACCAACACCCAATATCCATATGACATAATATCTCACATATATATGAAATTATATTTGGGTTCTTCACATATTTCACATCCGTGGAAATGAATTCTGGATCTATAAAACCATAAATTCCAGCAATGTCATTTTTTATAAGATTCATTTATAGATACCTAATTAAAAAATAAATATAGTTCCTAAATTTTAACCATATTTAATTAAAGAAATAAAAATTTAAACATCAATTTACTTACATATTAAATAACTGTAACATATTCATGCTGAGATCTTTAAAATCAATTAGATCCATCACAACTTTTTTGAATATTCTTAATGGATTGTATCTTCTTCATATATCTTACATCATCTGAAACTCATAGATATTTTCCAATGAATAATAATCATGAGATAATATTTTCATCCCATAATAAATATCAAAAGTATCTAAAGTTGTTTCTTCCTGAACCTTTTGTTTCATTTGTGAAATTTATTTTTCTTTTAAATACTAATACATGTGTTAAATGTCAGAAAAAATTATAAGTACTTTTCAATAATATTTAATTAATATTTTAAAAAACACATTCCTCATATGAAAGATAATGAAGAATTATAGATGGAAAAAGAAAAAAATTACCCATACAATCTTCAACTCTAGTGATCTTGTCAGTAGGAAATGGTAGTAGAGCAGTTGGATCAACAATATCAAGTACTCATACTTTAACCTGACCCATCTTCATAGGTTGGTGACGTAAAGAATCCCCAAAAAAATACATGAGTCCTAACGCTGCTATATGTATAAGAGGATATCTAGCATACAACTCTCAGTATAATGATGGGTCAAAGCGAGGAGTTGGAGGATCATAGTAGGTAGGCTGGGTAGGGTTGTCTAGCTGGGATGGCTGTATAAGTTGTTTAGCCAGTTTGGTAGGCTGGAGAGGCTGTAGAGCCTATGAATGTCTCTTCAATTACTCTAACATATCCTGCATAACAGATTGAATTTGATCTCCCATAGATTATTTCATATATTTCATCTCATCATTTAATTATTCTATTTCTGGGTCCCTTGATCTCTTACTTCGATGACCAAAAACATTCTGAATACTAACACATGCCTAACACCCACCTAAGTGGATAGGGTGTTTTATTTTTCCTAATGTAATGTCTAGGATGTCCATCCTACCCTCAGGGATAACAGTTCCATGTGTCACTTACTCCTAATTTTTATCCTAAAATGAAAAATGAAAATGTTATATT
This sequence comes from Viscum album, assembly GCA_963277665.1. Classification (NCBI taxonomy): domain Eukaryota; kingdom Viridiplantae; phylum Streptophyta; class Magnoliopsida; order Santalales; family Viscaceae; genus Viscum; species Viscum album. The sequence continues at coordinate 161,147,543 of OY728165.1, read as the reverse complement.
AGTGTGTTTAATTTATAAAATAGAAAAATCCATGACAAATAAATAATATTTACTTAATTAGTTTTCTTCAGAAAATTCCTCATCTTTCTCTATAAGATACTTTTTATTTCTTATTCTTCTTTATATATTACATTTTTAATGGTTAGTGGGGGGAGATAGAGGACCAAAATGGACCTTATCAGACCCACTAGTAGAGTGAGCTATTAATGCTTTAAACATTTCCTCAATCATTTTTGTCTCTAATAAATAATACCATCCATGTGATAAAGTATAAGGGTATACATTCTAAAACATGATGTCATTATGAGATTTCCTGAAGGACTGTTTTAAAAAAAGTAAACTAATATGTAAACTAATATATATATATATATATTTAAAATATAATATAATTATCATACCAGAAAGGATTTATCATGTCAATTGGAAACAAATTTTTTCCATGTATCTGCATGTATAAACTCATACTTGATGCATGAGTTTTCATTATTTCTCTTTCCAGAAACATAATTTTTTTTAAATGGAATGCACTGTAGCAGCGGCAGGTCACTGTAACGGTACTGTAGCAGTGCAGGTACTATAGTAGTACTATTCACAGAATGGGCTTTGGCCAAAAAATTGGGCCTACGGGCCATGTAATGGGATAAATGCCCACCGGGCCTTCGGGCTATGTAATGGGTCTCCCTCTACCTAATTAAAGAGGTCTTTACTTTCATTTAATAATAAACGAGGCTTTAGCCCCAACCTTTAAAAAAAATCAATTGAGATATTATACCTTTACAACCTCCCAAAGCAGATCATTTTCCATCTTGTCGATGAACTTCCAATCAGGATATAATATGATAATCCTACAACATCTATTCATGGAGATATAATTGTTAAATTAAGTTTCATTTGGTCCAGTTTCATTATTATTATCATCAAAAGTAATATTTAATTTCTCATCTCCACGATCAAGTGACAGTTTTGGTAAATGTGTAATGCCACATTTACCAACTCTAGAACTTGATTTATTAATAGTAAAAGTTGAGTATTTTACCACTGAAGTCTCATTAGTAGTCCTGTAGTTATTTTTTGTAAATTAAATGTTTGTTTTCATTAAATAATAATACTAATTTATATTTAATAATATGAAGAAATAAAAATACCATAGTACATGTTCCTCTATCTCGGTATCTGTATCTGTTATTGAAGCTAAAAATTTTAATGAAATCCCTTTGGACCTGAATATTATTAGCCAATTTAATAATTAAAATTTAGTAAAACTAAAATATATAAGTAAAAAAGGGAACATATGTGTAAGTTAAATAAAAAAAATAAAGATGTTATGATTATTAACAAAAAAATATAGAAGTTAAACTATTAAATATAAACATTACTTCTAAAATGATTGAAACATTTGTAATTTTAAATTTAAAATAGTTATTAAATATTATAGTTTTTACACATGTTAATTTCAAAAAAGAAAAATAATATAAATATTTACCAGATTAATTAGGAGTGTAATTTAGTGTTTTCCCATATCCCTTCAGCATGATCATTTCGTACTGCATGTACTATGTCTGTGTTATACTCTTTGTTTTCTGAAAATCATGTAATTAATGAAGAAGGATTCTGTAAATCAATAACATCATCAAAATCATCTAAATAGATTCTCTTTCCTTGAAAAATTATGGAACACTGATCATTCAATGGATTAGTAAGATAAAATATTTGTTTTACATGTGTTTCCATGAAAAATGGTTCCACATTGCAATTAAATCTTTGAAAATAAACTGGTTTGAATCCATATTCATCATGTTTCACATCACTATTACTTGAAAACAAATTGAAATTAAACAATGTGACTCAAAATTTAATATAATAAATTTTCCATATGTATTCAATAACTCCAAAATATGGTTTTGATGTAGAAATTGAGTTTTTATCATTAGCACTCGAAAATGAAGTACTTCAGCAACCACTATTACACCACTATTTTGAATGGTACTCTTTTAATCCATATTATTTATGTAAAATGTATACTAATTAATATAAAAACCAGATCATGTGATCACATTAAGAGATGGACCCCCTTCCAAACACTTCAATGTTTTTGATATAGATAAATATTTGATGAATTTCTTTTTAAAAAATAAAATAAAATCTTTTTTATGCTCTATCATCATCTACTTTTCATTTCCTTTTGGATATTGTAACTTTAATTTAGTAATTTGTGATTATATATATGATTGAACCTCATCTGTGTTGTTCAAAATTTATAAATGTTCCTTTATCACTACATCACGTGGAATAAAATCTACGTTTTAGCATTGAATCCCTCTACCTTCACTATCAACTATCAGATATCAAGATATTTGGAGACCAATATTCTCCACTTCATACAAACAATTAGTACATAAATCAATCACCTCATTGAATACATATTTTTGAACAATAGATGCCTCTGGTTGATAAGGATTTTTAACACACCCCTTCATAATTTTCATATACATTTAAAATGGATACATCCATAATAAATAAAAAGGACCACATATTCTTATCTCATGCACCAAATTAATTACCAGATGAACCATCATATAAAAAAATAGGCGGGAACTACATTTCTTATTGAAAAATAATAAGAGTAGATTAATTATCCAAAACATCTAAAAATTTGTATTAATGACTTTGATATAAATAGCTTTGAAAAAATTACAAAACCTGATGATAGTCTTTCCGACAGCTGTCAGAAATATACCACGCAGTGCGACTGGTAAAAGTTGTTTCATCAATACATTACAATCATGATATTTCATACCTATTAATATTAAATCCTTCAATGACAAAAATTCTTTACATTTGAAGAATAACCACTCAGTACTTTAATACCATGAAGACACCAACCAAAATTCATCTCCTCAATCTTTCTTAATGTGTGACAAGATGAATGTAAATATGTTCTATTTTCTTTCATAATGGGAGAAAACTCTAAATGTATTCACATTTATATCAAGTCCAATATTTTATGAAATTCATCTTTTTTCTTTCCTTTTATGTATAAATAAGTTCTAATAAAATGGTCAGATATGTTTTTCTCAACATGCATAGCATCAATGTTATGTTTTATCTCTAAAAAAAATCTAATAATGTAGTTCAAAAAAGTTATAGTGTTTCTTACATATTTTTTTTTGAGGACAATGAATTCCTTTCTTTCCAAATATCGAATCAATAATTTCCACATTTATATAATATTATACAATTGAAAATGGTCTTGGGGGAATATTGTATTACTTTAAACCATTAAATAATTTTTTCAATCAACAATAAGGATGATCAATTGGAAAAAAATCTTTCATGTCCCATGTACACTATTGTTATTCCATTCTGTAATTGATAATTTAAAGTCTATTCTTCACAAATTAGACATGCTTTATGTCCCTTAACAATTTATCTTGATAATTTTCCACATGCAAGAAATTAATTTATAGAGAACATTTTGTATGCATCAAAAACTTTAAAAACTATCTCCCTAGAATTTTCAAATCATTAATCAATGATTAAAGATACACATCAATATCGTTTCTTGGCAGTTTTGGTCCAGAAATCATTAAGAACATCATAAAATATTTTTTCATCAATCATATACGTGGGGATAAGTAGTAAACTAAAAAAATAGGCCATGAACTATGTTGGATACTTATGCTCTGATATGGATTCATTACATTAGTACAAAATCCCATTCTAATATTTCTAACATCACTTCAAAATTTAATTTTTTTTATCAAATCTCGTCGATTGTGGAGAATTAGAAGGGTGATGTAAGTTAGAATAAGATATGCACTGTAACGACCCAAAGATTCATTAATGGAAATCCCTCTTGATATAATTAAATGCCTCTATATGTTTATATAAAATTTCAACTTCTTTGGTTTTATGTTAAGAATTTTGATCATTGCTAATATAGCTATTGAACAGTGGTCACATGATTAGTATAAATATAGGGCTTTAACAAATCCAATTTACTCAGAAAAAAAGAAGCTATGGCCTCATCCAGTATAATTGCTCCATACGAAGCCCATTTGTCAGAGCTCGGAAAAGAGGTGGCGTCCTTGGGCTTCGATCTTGACCAAAGCCCAAGCTGAGCTTCATCATGTTAAGATCGAATGGGACCGTCTACGGGAAAAGTGAAAGTTGATAGAGATTACCACTCGAGCAATGTTATCCGAGCCACCCCAAGAGTCTGTCACCATCGCACACCTTACCCTTAGGTCTTATGCGGATTTTTTAAGGGGTTATGTAACGAATCTATAGTACTATGTTCATGTACATTATTTTTTGTATATAATAACGTATATACGTTCTTGTCATCATTGATACATTATAAATAGTTTTTAATGTAAAAATAGTGTTTTTTGTTATTATTTAATTAAGAATTATATTTTATTAAATTAAGGTATTTTTTAATTAAATATTATTTTAATAAAATATTATTATTAAATTAATTTTTATTAAATATAAATCATCTTATAAGTTTATAAATGCAATTATAATTTTTATTATGTTTTGAAAGCCATTTCTGTCAAAACCCGTGAACTTTCGATAAATGTCAGTTTTTATTTTAAAAGTGAAAATTAACATATTTATAAATTTATTTAGATAAAATATATGTTATTTTTGGAATCAGGACATCGAAATTATCCAACGGTTAATTTTTCATAATTTTATGAAACAGTCAAATATTTGGGTAAAAATTAAATACCGTTTAAATATATAATGTGTTTTATGACATCATAATGACCTAATAGTGATGTAATAAAATACTATAATCTTTATTTTCGGCCAATATATGTTTTACCATTAAAATAATTCTATTTTGGGTTTGTTTGACTTACTTTTCAAAGCATTAATGAACCCCTGAAGACTTATTAAACACCTTGTCTTTTAAAATTGTTTTTCTTGGGAGTGTGACTCACTTCCACATAATCAACCCTATTATTTTAAGAAGTTCAGGCTTTGACCTTATAAAATATTGTTTTCTTATTCCCTTTTCCAAAAAACATGGGAAAAAACCATGGTATGGTTTGTGGTTTGGATTAATTTAATATAAGGGGTCCCAAACCTAAATAATAAAGAAATCCCCCACCTTTCCTATATAAACCCACCGAAGCTCCCACTTCCTCCTCACTCAAAGCCTTTGGAGTTCATCCAAACTCTGCCCTAATATCTCTATAATCCTCCCAAGGTGCCCTAAGCTCCCAATAAGCCTCTCACAATCCTCTCTCTAGCCTTTGGAAGCACACTTCCATGTAAGGGTTTTTTCTTCCTTTCTCATTTTTCTCCAATTTTCATTAAGTTGTTTTTCCCTTTTAATTTCAATTATTAATGTTGGGGTATGGTTTTGAACCTCCCTAATACTGCCCTATTTATGTTTTAATGATGGGATATACCTTTTTCTCTCATTAAATTCCTCCCATGTACACCCGTTACTGTGCTGAAATTCTGAAAGGAACTTCTCCCTCCTCATTTACATTCAAGAAATACTTTTGTATCATGAACCTAAATTCCATTAAAATTGTTGGGAAATGTATCTATATGAACTCCTTACTATCAATTAAATGTAAATATGATGAGAAAACCCTTTCTCTCTCATCAACCTTTTTTATGAATTCTTACGTCACGCTGCTACGCCGCCGAAATCGCACCGATTTTCTAAGCCAATGCCATTGTGTAGTGAATACCATGACCATTTCTCCATCAAGGGTATTCACCTTTATGCACATTTAATTATTGATTATAAAGTTTCATATATGAATTACACATTCCTTTATCATGGAATAAATGATTATGTTTTATGAATCCATGTTTTATGATCCATGTGGCACACTTATGCATGAAATGAAATGTTTAAGAAGGGTGCGCCATTATAGCACTCCAATGCATTGGGTAAAGTATAGTATCATGATAAGTCATGTGAAATGAGTGTTTAATCATGCTAATTTAAGTGAAACAAGGGTTTACTCATGCTTCATGTGCTATGAGGGTTTACTCATGCTCCATGTGTAAAGGGCCTTGGCTCATGCTAATTCCATGTTAAGTGTTGTTGCCACATTTCCATGTTATGATTATCATGCTTTATTATTCCTTTATGTTCATGTTTCTCTTGTGCTCTATTGATATTCCTAATGTCTAACATGTATTGTACTCCTCATGTTATTCCGTGTGTATTCCCTTACTGGGCTTTATAGGTCACCCTTTTCTTATGCTTGTCCTCAGGTTATCCCATGCAATGCTAAGTACGAGGGAATGTAGTGGTCTTGTAAAGGAAGTTTTCAATAAAGATGTTGTATTTCATGTTTCAAGTTTTTATGTAATGATCCTAATCCCCAAAGACACTAAACCTCTCTATCTTTTTTATTGTATCAAGTGAATTTTTATGTAATAAATCATGTTTAAGTGTGTATTAAAAAGAAGGGTTGTCATAGTTGGTATCAGAGGATAGGTTTAGTTATTTTTGGGATTAGGATTAGAAAACCCTAGTAAAGCCTTAGAGACAAGACTACGTATAATAAAATCATCCCTTAGTTTTGGTATGTAATGATTAAGTGTCTTATCAAGAAAATGCATCCCTTTCTGGATGCGAGCAGGTAGAGGCGGCTCTGGCACAAATATATCCTAGGGGTAAAACCCGAAAACACCGCTATGTGCTAGACTCGAAAGGGAACTGGTGCACGACAATAGGCCTTGCTGCACACTTTCTTATGACATTCCCGGGGGATATGTTTTAAAAAATTCACAAGCTTTGTATGAACCCTTATTAAGGGAATTAAAAAAAATGCCCCTAAGAATTTATGTTAGAAAGTAGGTCATGGAAATCCTAGATTGAAGCCTATAGACTCATGATTTAAGGAAATAAAAGTTTATTTATAAGCCATCAACATTTGTCTTTGGATTACCCTTTATGTGTTACCCCTAACTTTTCTTTTACTCCATCCAATGGCCAGTAATAGGAGGACTCAGGATAACAACCGATGTGAAGATCAGTGTGATGACTGTACTAATGAGATGCCAAATACAGTGAGAGCGGGATTCGCGAACTTTGTCATGATTAACTCTCAGCTAACTCAAGTTTGAATAGAAACACGGGTCAATAGGAACGTTCAACCCCCCTAAGAAATAACACGTCGCTATCGAGAGCTTCATGAGACAAAGGCCTCCTACTTTTAGTGGATCATCCGATCCCATGATCGATGAACAATGGATCAACTCCATTGAAAAGATCTTCTCCATCCTTTAATGTTCTGAACAAGAGAAGGTTCTCCTAGAGGCTTATTGTATGGAGGGTGAAGATGATCAATGGTGGACATTGATAAAAAATACGAAGCCTGAGGAGGAGATCAAGGCGTTGGAATGGATGGATTTCTGGAAGATGTTTTTCGATAAATATTTTCCACTCACCCTCGGGCTTAAGATGAAAAGGGACTTACTATCGCTAAAGAAAAAAGACGACGAATCTGTTGGAGCATATGGGGAAAACTTTACAAGGCTTGCACGACACGCTTCCAGCATTGTCATTACCCCCGAATGCAAAGTTGACAGCTTCTTTGTTGGGCTGAAGCCTAGCCTGTGGAAAGCATTAGCGATCCATCACTTTGACAACTATGAGAAAATTGTCCAATGTGCCCTCAAGGTTGAAATGGAGATAGAGAAATCATAGGGGTATCATGGGGACAAGAAGCGTAAGGTGGACTTCAATGCTTGCAGTCTTATGGATAAATCCAACAGTGATAAAAAGATCCAGCACCCCACTTGCGAAAAGTGCAGAAAGAAGAACCCTGGAAATTGCCTTAAGGGGAAGAGGAAATGCTTCAGGTGTGGAAGAGAAGGGCACCCAGCTGTTAACTTTCTGAAAGAAATACCCACGGCTGCGACAGAGGAGAGGAATTCTCCGTTCGAACCTCAACGTGTTGTTCAATGCTACAAATGCAAAGAACCGGGGCATTTTTCAAATCAGTGCCCTAATCCAAGGGTTTTCGGAGGCAACCAATAACCTCCAAGGCAGCAAGGAAGATCTTTTTCTATCACTTCTTCCAAATTGAACCCTGACAACGAAGTGTTGACAAGTATGCTAGTTATTCATTAAATAATAGTGAACATACTTTTTGATTCAGGTTCTACGCATTCTTTTATAGCGAACAATCCCAGCACCACCACAAATCATGGAAGTGAAGATGTCGGTGAGTACAGAAAATGGGGCAATCATTGCATCCCATGAATATAAGTCCTCCCCTGTTATAATCTTTGGATTTAATTTCTTGACGAACCTCGTCATACTCCCTCTGGTGGAATTTGATGCAATTCTTGGCATGTATTGTCTTTCCTTATATAGAGCCAACATAAATTATCGGGAGAGGTAAATCACACTCCATATGAAGAATCGACCCCCGATTCTTTACAAGTGTAAGGAAGAAGATGAATCTCTTTAAGATCCATCATCTCAAGCATGGATATTACTTCCCTATGAGCAAGCATATCTGGCTCAGATGATTGAGTCCAAGGAAGAAACCATCCTTGAAGAAATTCCTATTGTGAGGGAATTCGCTGAAGTGTTTCCCGAGGAACTGCCCAGTCTTCCTCCTAGAAGAGATGTTGAATTCTTAATTGAACTTATACCAGGGGTGCTACCAATATCCAAGACTCCATATAGAATGGCTATCTTGGAGCTTGAAGAGCTGAAGAAACAACTACAGGAGAATCTGGACAAAGGGTTTATATTCCCAAGTGCTTCACCATGGGGTGCACCAGTCCTCTTCGTCAAGAAGAAGGATGGGTCAATGCGGATCTTCATCAATTATCGTGAACTTAAAAAAATCACGATAAAGAATAGGTATCCTCTACCATGAATTGATGACTTTTTCGATCAGCTGCGTGGAGCACAATACTTCTCCAAGGTGGACTTGCGGTCAGGATATTATCAAGTAAGGGTGAAGAAGGAAGATATCCCCAATAATTTTTTTCGCACAAGATACATGCACTATGAATTCAAAATAATGCCTTTCAGACTCACTAATTCTCCAGCAATATTTATGGACTTAATGAATAGAGTCTTTAGAGATTACCTCGACAAATTTGTGGTAGTCTTTATAGATGATATTCTAATATACTCCAAAACCAAGGAGGATCATGAGGAGAATTTAAGAACTGTACTAGAGACTTTGTGCCAGGAGAAGCTCTATGAAAATTACAGCAAGTGTGAGTTCTGGTTGAAGGAGGTGTCATTCTTGGGCCATATCATCACATGAAATGGGATTTTGGTGGATCCCTCCAAAAAAGATGCAATTGAGGGATAACCGAGGCCAACATCGGTAACAGATATCCATAGCTTCTTCGGGTTAGCTGGATATTATCGACGATTTGTGAGAAATCTCTCAAGATTGTCCAACCCTCTTACCAAGCTAACTCAAAAGGGAGTAAAGTTATCGTGAAGTGATGAATGCGAAGAAAGCTTCAAGAAGTTGAAAAGGAGGCTTATCACTGCACCCGTGCTCACTTTACCCACATGTGGGGAACTTTTTGTGGTATTCAATGATGTTTCAAAGAAGGGCTTAGGCTGTGTGCTGATGCCGAATGATAAAGTGATATCATATGCCTCATGGTAGTTGAAAATACATGAGCGAAACTATCCAATGCATGATCTGGAGTTAGCGGTGGTGATCTTTGCATTGAAAACCTGGTGGCATTATCTCTATGAGGAGAAATGTGAGATATATACTGACCACAAGAGTCTAAAATACATATTCACACAGAATAAGCTTAATATGTGCTAGATAATATGGATAGAGCTCATCAAGGATTATGACTGTTCAATACATTACCACCCGGGGAAAGCGAACAAGGTGGAAGATGCCCTAAGTAGAAAGGACCCATCGATTCTATCAGTGATGAGAATTGAGAGGGATCCAATCTTTTTAGACTTGATGAAGATGGAAATGGGAATCATAAATAAGGGAACATCATCAATCCTTTCACAAATGATTGCTCAACTGCCTCTTTTGTAAAGGTTAAAGGATGCTCAAAAGGATGATGTGGGAATTCAAAAAAAGGTGGAAGCTATCGAAAAAGGGAAATCCTCAGAGTTTAATGTTAATGAAGAAGTAATTGTGCGGCTTGGGAAAAGATTATGTGTTCCATCAAGTCAAGAGCTAAAGAAGGAACTTTTGGATGATGCACATAGTTAAAATTTCTCTATTCACCCAGCGAGCACAAAGATGTATCAAGATCTCCGAGAAATATTTTGGTGGGATTATATGAAGAAGGAGATCACTAAATATTCATCAAAGTGCCTAGTGTGTCCACAAGTGAATGAAGAGAGGAATAAGTCTAAGGGGATGATGCAACCATTTCCCATACCAGAATGGAAATGGTAGAACATCACCATGGAATTTGTCACCGGACTTCCAAGGACATCCAAAGGCAACAATGCAATCTGGGTTGTTGTGGATCGTCTTACAAAGACTGCACAATTCATTGCTATTCAGGATGATTTCTCATTGGATCAACTGGCATAGATATATATCAGGGAATTGGTAAGGTTTCATGGAGTACCACTATCTATTGTGTCTGACTGAGATCTAAGATTCACCTCTAAGTTTTGGAAGAGTCTTCAATATGCTCTCACTACTATAAATTTAGGCTATAGCCATGGTTTCAAACTGTGTCTATAAGCCCAAAAACCATGGCTATAGGTTATAGCCACGGTTCAATGAACCGTGGCTGGTATTGGCGTGGCTATAGGACAAATCCTATAGCCATGGTTTAAAACCGTTGCTAAAGCCTATAGCCACGGTTCAAACCATGGCTAAATCCCTATATCCACGGTTTGAAACCCTGGATGAAGCCTTATAGCCACGGTTTTAAACTGTGGAAGAAGGTAAAACACAAACAAGCCTTATAGCCATGGTTAGAAACTGTGGCTATAGATCAAAGTTCAATAAAAAACATAGCAGGCCTGCAGGCCTGCCTTCCACCCCCTGCCCCCTGCTTGTCCCCCGCCACCTGCCTGCCAGTCCCCCCTGCCCCCTACTTGTCCCCCTACCAGTCCCCCCTACCCTCTTCCATCCCCTACCAGTCCCCCTGCCCCTGCTAGTCGCCCGACCCCCTACTAGTCCCCCCTGCCACCCCCTGCCAGTCCCCTGCTAGTCCCCCTGCCCCCTGTTAGTCCCCCTGCCAGTCCCCCCTGCCTCCTGCCACCCCCTGCCAGTCCCCCCTACCCCCTGCTAGACCCCTAACTTCCATCCCCTGCCACCCCCTGCCACCCCCACCCTGTATGTCTCCCCCCTATTTTCTATCTGGCTCTGCCCCTGCCAGTCCCCCTACCGGGTTTCCCCTGGTTCCCCACCCATGCATCGCTACAGTGAACAACGGTCACCTTTGTCAAAAGTGCTACGGTGACTCTGAAGTCCGCACTACTATAGTTGCGGGCCACAAGCATTCGACCCAACTGGATCAGGGAACACCAATCCAACAATTTCTCTTATATAATTAACACATGCCCAAGAATCTTGTTCTTGATTCCATCTCCATGTGGACATTAGTTAATAATTTCACTTTATTCCTTATCAAGGTGACAACCAAATGATCAAATTGGACTAGAATTTTAATTACATTGTATATTTAGACAATCCCATAAATATATTTCTCATTTCTAGAAGTGATGGAATCTTATGCTTTCCACATATAAGTAAAGGATGGATCTTCAGTTATGATCTGGGTAGAAAGGCTGTTATATCTTCTTTTTTCAAGCCATATAAACATCTTAGGAATACGCAGTCAGTGGACTACTTTGGAAGCTATTTGTGAGTACCCGATCAAGGAGAGAGAAAACTGTGAGACCTTTGTTTACTATTGGAAAACACCAACACAGCTACGATGTGATCGCAGCTGGAAAAAGCGAGCACTTGAGGACAGTGCATGCATTATTTTTGACAATGCCGAAAACGTCCTTTTATTTTCCAATACCCATGAACATAAACAAAGTCCTCTTCCCATATCATAAAAAAACCAGCCCCCCCAGACAGAAGCCACCCCCATACATCCCTTTCACCCCTTGAACACCCCTCAACCCCCTACTGGACCCCCTTGGACAACACCCCACCTGCTGGACCCCCCTGGACAGTAGCCCCCCCAGACCCTGGATAGATCCCCCTACCCCTAGACAGATTCCCCCCAAACCCTGGAATGATTCCCCCAGACCCTGGAACGATTCCCCCCAGACCCTGGATAGATTCCCCTCCCCCTGCCAGTCCTACCCCCCCGCCAAACCATTCAGCAATTCGCATCTTACCATAATTTCAATTAGCATCGTTTCGAACATAACAAAAAAAATCTAAAAGCTAACTAAAGTAGTTCTAATTGTAGGAACAGTAAAACACCAAGAAAAAAGATGTAATACACAACTCTAGCAATGAGTAAAAATAAAGGCAATGACAAACCATCTTAACCAAAAGTACTCATCCATCCATTAGATCTCTTCAGTTGAAATCCAGTGGACTCTTGTAATGGTCCCACTTACAACAGGAGGGTGACTGTAAAATACCAAGCATGTTTTTCTTAATTTTAAAAAAACAACCACTAATAAATCATAGCACAATGAAATAAAAACACAATCAATAGTTCAGTAGAAAATTAAAAATAAATAATATTTTGAATGTGTAAAATGAAATATACAATGGGCAGTTATTATGAACATGAAATTAATGGTCGATTAGTCTAGATGCATTACCGGTATGAAAAAAGAGAGTTGGTTTATCTTCTCCGAATTCATTTTCCTTGAAATAGAGGAAGATGCCCAACCCCATCCCCCACCATCCCCCTCCCCCACCAGCCCCCTCCCCTTGCCCAACCCAATCCCCTACCAGCCCCTCCCCCCTACCCAGCCCCATCCCCCACCAGCCCCGCCCCCCTGCCCAGCCCCATCCCCCACTACCCCCTCCCCCTTCCTAGTTCTTCCCCTCTCATCCCCTCCCCCTGCCCAGCCCCATCTCCCCTACCCAGCCCCATCCCCCCAGCCCCCTCCCCCCGGCCCAGTTCTTCCCCTCTCATCCCGTCCCCCTGCCCAACCCCTTCCCCCACCAGCCCCTCCCCCTGCCCAGCCCCATCCCCCTGCCCAGCCCCATCCCCTACCCAGCCCCCTCCCCCTTCCCAGTTCTATCCCTCTCATCCCCCCTGCCCAACCCCTCTTCTACCCAACCCCATCCCCCCTGCCCAGCCCCTTTATAATCATATAATGTTCAGATATTTGGAAAATATCAGTGTGCTTAAAGATGCATATACACACTTATAAGATGGCATAGAGTATTTTTGTGTTTATATATCATTTAAACTCATGTAAGACATGTAGAGGAATAACCCAATATAAAACATGATTAGATTATAAATATTTCATTGTTTAAGATCATATTAAATAAATAAAATAAGAATTATTGATTAAAAAGAAAAAATATTCAAGGGATAAATACCAAGTATAGGGCCAGGTGTAAACAGAGCTCACCCCAAAACCATTATCAGTGGAAGTCCGATCAATTCCAACTTACATCTTTGAAATCAATTATTGCATCAAGTTGATTAGATTTATTATTCAAAAAACTACATACAATTTACATAGTTTATTCAATAAGATGTATTCAGTTTATGAATATAGTTAATATAGTTTAACAACATTCAGTTTATTCAATAAACTGCATTCAGTTTATTGAATAAAATGCATACAGTTTATATAGTTTATTTAGTAAACAACATTCATCTTATTTAATAAACTGCATACAGTTTATATAGTTTATTTAGTTTAGGCATCCACTTTATTGGATAAATTTTATATAGTTGATTAAATAATTTTTATGAAATCTATATGTTGTATACAGTTTATTCAATAAAATTTATGCATTCAGTTTGTTAAACCAATTGAAAAAACTATATAACAAAAATGAAAATTGAAAGAATGTTCATTAAATGTGTATGCCTGATAAACTATATGCCTAATTGGAATGATTTAAATTGTATTCCTAATTGGAATGATTTAATAACACAAATGAATAATAAAAGACAAATGAATCACCTGCTAAACCTAATAGAAAAAAAGAGAAGAACCCTCTTTTAATTGAACTCCTCGAGGCCATGATAATCCTTTATGTTGGAATTTTCAACCACTTTTGTTGCATAAATGGAGGATTTGGAGTGTTTTAAAACCTAATATTTATTCAAATTGCAGTAATTTTTCATGTACAGTGAAATCCATACACAACTATCCACTGCAACCAAATATAAATAGTAGTGATTAATATTCAAAAATCCAAAAAAGTTGAGGAGATCGAACTGAATACCTTATTCTCAGCCATATATGTCCTGATGATGTTTTCAAGGTTAGAGGCGGGCTTGTAGGTATTTCTTTCATATCCCTTCCATTCATTAGATTAAGATCCTCATCATGCCATTGCAATCTACTTCCCTCACAAAGGAATCAAAGAATGAAGGGTCACTACTTCATAAGGAAATGTGAAACATACAGGTTTATAATGGAGCATGCTCATCTAATAATGTGTTAAAACCAAATGGATAATGAAGACCACTAATGATGAAAAATGGAAGGAAACTTCCTTTGGAAATTCTTTAAAAAATGAAGTTGGAAACGCCATTACCAAGAAGTTTTTAAAGAAGGAATATCATAAATCCTTGGGTAATAAACCTTATAAGTCTAATCCAAGTGCTAAATATAAAAGGATCAATTATTCTATCATGGAAGAAGGAGAAAAACTTTGATTCATGCAAACAAGCCTTGCTTGTATGTGAAAATAGAGGCAAGAAATAGCATAATGGAAGACAGTGGCATGACCGCGGCGTGACCGCGGCATGACCGCGGCGTGACCACGACGTGTTGGCCCAGTCCAGCGACATCCCTGGTGCAGCATCTTCTGGCCAGGAGTGAAGAGAGCGAGAGGAGGCTGGAATGCCGGTGGAAGGGGGCTCGTTGCAGGTGCTGGGGGGATGGTGCAGGCTAATTCGAAGGTGGCAGGGGGGCTGTTGTGGGTTGGAATGTGGGTGGTAGCGGGCTGAAATGAAGGTGTAAGGAGGGTAGTGTGATCTGGATGTAGCTGGAGTAGGGCCAAATCACGACATTACCACGGCGTGACCGCGGCGTGTTGGCCCGGTCCAGCGACGTCCGCGGGGAAGCATCTTCCAGCTAGGAGCAAAGGGAGTGGGAGGAGGCTGGAATGCTTGTGGAAGGGGGCTGGTTGCAGGTGCTAGGGGGATGGTGTGGGCTGATTCGAAGGTGGAAGGGGGTGCTATTATGGGCTGGAAAGTTGGTGGCAGCGGGCTGAAATGAAGGTGGAAGGGGGGTGGTGTGGGCTGGATGTGGCTGGAGCAGGGCCAAATCACGACATTACCACGTCGTGACCGCGGCGTGACTGCGGCCTGACCGCGTCGTGACCGTAACGTGTTGGCCCGGTCCAGTGACATCCGGGGGCAGCATCTTCCGGCTAGGAGAAAAGGGAGCGGGAGGAGGTGGGGCAATTGAATTGCGAAAACCAAAAACATGCTAATATATGGTATTATACAAAAAATTCTAGTCAAATTAACTACACTAATAAAAAACAAACTAATATTACTAGAACTAAATCAAACATCATCACGCCAGTTTGAGTAAAGTGGAACAAAACCAAATGGTTTTGAAAAAGATAAAATTGAACCAAACTGAAAATAATGTAACCAAACTGACTCAAACCAATCAAAACTGACTTCAATAAAGCATAATTGAGCATTCAAAAAATGAAACTAACGAAACATTCCTGATTGGATCTAAAATTAAATTAATTAAACCGAATAGCCCCAAATCGAACAAAATGAACCTGTTAAAATTGACATAAACCAAAAAAAATGAACCCAATAAAAAATAACTTAGTAAACTTAACCTGGCCCAAACTGAACCAATGATCCGGGCCTTGTGATGAACTTTTAGAAGGCCTCATGCCCACAGGTTGAGAGGATATCCCAGTCATGTGGTGCTTCACTATCCTCAACAAGATCCAAAACACACTTCAAAGAGATAGGGAACCCAAAAATCAAAAAAACCCAAATTAAAAATTAAGCTAAAGAACAAAAATGGAAGAATCGTTACCTAAATCCAATGTTAAACTCACTGCCTTCTATGGTGGTAGGTAGAATCAACATCATCATAAGTAACCACCTGTAAGTAAATAATAGGAAAAAGAGTGAGATATAACAACTTCTTATATATATGCGATCAATGTGTAAACTGTACATGATAAATGATATATAACTCCATAATCAAAAATGAACAAAGAATATTCAGATTGATATATAAATCCCAATACTAAATAACATGATCTTTAATAAAGTCTTTTTGTTCAAATGAAATCCAATTTCATTCAATACATACAAAATAGAAGTGTTGTAGTAATATTATTCTATATCTATTGAGTATTCCATAATGGAGTAGGTTGCGCCACTATCGATGGGAAACATGAAAGATATGAGGGGATCGTGATGAAATTTGACACCCCTTGGGTTGTGTTGTATTTTTTGAAAAAATGTGTGAGATGATTCAAAAATCTGAAGATTATATTAAACTGTGAAATGAAATCATATAAAGTTTAAAAAATTAATTGTAAAAACTCAGAAGAATGGCCTTAATAAGTGTTAGATAAAAAAAATCCATCAATATCATATCAAGGTTATGTAAATGTTACACATATAGAGAAATGAAATGCAGAGGGTTATAAGGGAAGGTTTGGTGAAATATTGAATCACCACATATCTTTTGTCTTAAAAGATGGAGATGCATATGGAAAACATAAATGTAAATCCCAAACCTAGATATTTTTAATTCCCATATAATTCATTCAACTCCTTATAGTTTGAATTTGACAACCCACTAAAATCAATGTAGTACAATTAATTATGTTTTTTAATTCCTCTTACATTTCAGCTAATAATATCTACAGAAACTCTTTCTTGGGATTTTTGATGGGAAGTATCAATGAATTCCACTTCTTGGTTCTTGTCCCATAAAATCCATATATTAATATTAATTGTACTAAAATACATGTAATTGGACACATTTAATTTTCTAGAGACATCTTTGATAGAATATACCTTGAGTTTGGGTTCCCAAACTGCTAACATGGAATTATACGAATCAATAGGAGGGTAAGATCCATGAACCGGAGGCTCTAGAATATTACAATGCACTTCTGGGAACACATCACATGATGGGGAAGAAGAGGACTATGTTGCTGAATGAATCAGAGACCCGAGGAGAGTGAAAAGCTTCACTTCATGAACCTCAATGGGGGGGGGGGAGAAATAAAAATATTTAGTATACATAATGAGAATTAATTTAATTGCATACAGTAAACAACATTGAAATGAGAAAGAAACATACCGCCAGATAAAAATGCATTCAATGAGTACTTGTTAATGAATTCATAAAAATAGGAAGACCTGAAAATGTATTCATTATGTATTTGGACATGCGATCATTAAAATGCATCCATTATGCACCTGAAAATGAAAAAAGGGTAGTAGTTATTACTTAGCAAGGTAGTGGAACATTAAAGTGGGTCATTAAGTACATAAAATGAGATTGTAAATACAAAGCATAAGTAATTCAAAAAAAGCATGCTACTATAGTTATGTTATTAAAACAAAATTACTGTGAAAAAATATAATGATACTACTATTAAAATTAAAATTATTAATGAATATAATGTTTCAAAAAGTTACACAAACTGTATTTAAAATAGTGGAAGTAGAATAAAAGTAGGGCACAAAATTACGATTAGAAAAGAGGAAGAACCATTGATCATAAAGGCTGAATTAAATAAGGTTGAGAAAATTAGGATTTTAGTAATGGTAACGAACCTGGATGGAAATCTATGATCAAATGCGGAAGAATTGTGGATGGAAGAACGAAAAAAATCTGGTATTTTGTGATTTGGAGAGAATGTGTAGAGAATGATATTAAACTCCAATAGGAAGTTTCTAGGTTAATGGTGTAAAGAACAGAAGAACCTACTTCCTAGCATGTCCTAGAGGGGCCCCGGTAGGATCCTAAGGGGAATCTGGTGGTTTAGGCCACCAAAACCATCAAGTTGATTGATCAAATTCTTGCTTATATATCCATACAAAAAACCTAAAATAAACACAATCAAAACTGTTAAAACAATAAAATAAATAAAAGCTAATTCTGTAGCAGCAAAAGTACAACAACATTGGGCCAAAAATTGAGTTCCAAAATGATCAAGTCACACTTTTATGCAGTTAGGATTGTTTTAGATAATCTTATAAGTTTTCCAACTCAGTACAGATCACCCCAATATGACATCTATAACACAAGTAATCACAAAAAAGTGAGTTCCAAAATGATCGAGCCAGACTTGAAGAAGCATAACTACAGCCCACTGCCCCCCCACCTGCCCCCCCACCTGCACACACCCCTCCCCCTACCCCAACACCCCCCCGACCCCCTACCTTCACACCAACATGCCCCCTCTCCCTGCCCCCTGCCCCACCTGCACACCCCCTGCCCCCTCCCCTGCCCCCCACTGGCACACACCCCTCCCCCTTCCCCAACACACCCCTACCCCCCATCTGGACACCCCCCTGCCCCCTCTCCCTGCCCCCTTCCCCCCACCTGCACACCCCCTGCCCCTCCCCACCCCCACCTGCCCCCTCCCCCTGCCTCCCCCCACCCCACCTTCCCGCACCCACCTGCACACACCCCTCCCCCTGCCCCAGCACACCCCCTGCCCCCACCTGCACAACCCCCTACCCCCTCTCCCTACCCTTGCCCCCACCTGCACACCCACCTACCCCCACCTGCACACACCCCTCCCCCTACCCCAGCACAACCCCTGCCCCCACCTGCACACCCCCGTGCCCCCGTGCCCCCTCCCCTGCACCCCCACCTGCACACCCCCTCCCCCTGCCCCCCACCTACCCCCCCACCTACACACACCCCTCCCCCTGCCCCAGCACCCCTCCCCCTGCCCCGACACACCCCAATCTGAGGGATTTTGGCTTAAACATGAAAAATTATTCATGATTGCCTCATTTTTAGGAAAAATTTACAAGAAAAAAAGTATATTGACATTCCAAATAAATCCTAGTACAACTATAAAAAATAATAGGTGCAAGGTTTAGAGAACATGATCCATTATTATAGAGTTAGATAATAAATCCATCATCACCTTACTTAATGTATGGTGGGTCCCCATCCTTTAATGAAACATAATATCCTTAGCGGTCCTAGATCAAAAATGGATTTACCTATAGAACAAATCTCAAGATCTCTAAAGGATCAATAATTATCATAAAAGGATCTCTAAACAATGGGTTATATGTTTTGAATTGGAAGACCCATTTATGGAAATTGGGCAGTGTTTACAATACAAGCACTAACAATAATATACTATAGCATATAAGATAGGGAATTTCAGCTCCAAAGTTTTAGAGGAACACAACAACCAAAGGCCACTAAGTAACATCACAACTATAAATCATTCATTTTCCAGAGATTGTGTGATGGGAAAATCCAAGAGGGTGAGTTTAAATAGGTCTTATTTCAATGCTGCCAGCCCACTTGAATACATGTAGTTAGATTTTTGGGGGATATCCAGGACTAGTTCTTGTGTTGGATGATCCAATTTCATCATCTTCATAACTAAAATCTCTAATAATGTTTGGATTTAGATAATAAAAATAATATGATGCATTCCAAACCATTTAAAGCTAAAAAGATTTAATGTAAAATCACACTATAAAGACTATTAAGACCGAAGAATAGATAATGGTCTTGAATATCTTTCTATAGAGTTCATTCAGTTTTGTGAGTCTGATGGGATTACGAGGGACATAACTGTTAGGGAATCCCACTACCTAATAGAATAACCTAGTAGAGAGGTTGAATAGTACTATTCTGGAAATATTTAGAAGAATTCATGAATGCTCAAGACTCTCCAAATATTTTGGGCCAGTGAATCATATAAAAAACTAGGCTAGTTTCCAAGGGAATCCTTCAAAGAGAGGGAATTGATTACGATTAATTATTTCCCCTTTTTTCTTAAGAATTATTTCATTCATCTTTTGATAGATTTTGCAACTTATAATGACTTTCATATAGAGCAGTTAGTTGTTAAAACTGATTTCCGTCTTGGTGATTTGAATGAAAAGATTTATATGATACCACTTGATGATTATCCTGTTGAGATCAAACCAAATAAAGTATGCAATTTAAATAAATATTGGTCTGTCATGAAACAATCCTCATGAGTTTCATGATTTTCATGAAAAATGTGGTGATTCTTGGTAGATTTATGGATCATTTTGGTTTTTTCAATTTCTTGCGAGAAATAGAATTTTTATAGTGGCTGATATTATTTATAAAGGATAAATTTGTTATTGAATTTATTTGAAGATTTATTAGTAGAAGGTTTTAGTAACTACGTATCGGTATAATGTAACTTATTATAGTCTACCTACTCCAAAACTATCATAGGATGATTCCTTTAAGAGAACCATGCCCTTTGTGGCCGAATTATCCTCACAAGCTCCAGGTTTCACCTGTGATGATTCATGAGTTTGGCTGACCACCCCTACATGCGCCATTCATACTATGACCACCAATTACTCACTAGTAAAATAAGTCGAACACACTCATCCCTCCTCAAGCTAAGTGTTAGATGAAGCCTTAGAATACTATTCCTAATCAGATTTCAAATTAATTTCTCCAATAAAATCATGGAATTCTACCTTACCATGATACATGGTCTTTGTGATTGGATGATCCTCACCAGCTCTAGATAACATCACTTGAATGTGACATAGGTATCTTGATATCTAGTGTATAACCAAAAAAAGAACAAGAACACATTCATCCCTCCTCAATTTGAGTGATAACCGGAGACTTGAGTTTACCCATAGACCGAGAATCCCTCCAATAATTTAGAAAATAACAGCCTTGAATAAAACATGAAGAACAATAATCCACTTGAGTTTCTTAGATAATAGGTTTCTTAACTTTGAACTCATCATTGACAGAGAACTAAATAAACTCTGAATACTTTCTAGATAAGTTGAACACTGCATAAAAATGAGCCTAAATAGGATGTTTTCCTTCAAGCATTTTCTAATTGATGCACAAAAAAATTCTAAGAATTTCACTGCAATGTTTAAGAACTGAAGGATTTTTTAAAGGAAGATAAAACTAAAGAATCCAAATCTAGAGGAATAAAAAAGGCAATACATTCCTAGAGTGAACAATCAATTACTATTGATAGAGGCTGTGTTCGGCGAGGAGGAGGGTGTGGAGAGGTTGAGGGAGGAGGAGGGCGCAGAGAGGTAGAGGGAGGAAGAGGGTCATGGATCAGGGGAGGAGCGACGAAATTCGACAGGGAGGAGGTCGCAGAGAGCTCAACGGAGGAGGTCGCAGAGGCGTTCGACAGGGAGGAGCTCCAGGGAGGAGGCCGTGGCAGCATTCGGCGAGGAGGAGATCGAGGGATGAGGTCACGATGACGTTCGGTGGGGAGTAGCTCGAGAGAGGAGTAGGGCGCAGAGAGGTCGAGGGAGGACATGTTGCGTATAGGGGGGAGGAGCCCAACGCTTATTCATAAAAAAAGGAGTAGCCATGGTGTGTTAATTAAACCGTGGCTATAAACATACTATATCCATAGATCTATAAAACCGTGGCTAGAGATCCGTGGCTATAGCCTAAATTTCCAGTAGTGTCTGAATATTGAACTGAACTTCAGTACGACTTATCATCCTTAAACTGATGGCCAATCTGAGTGGACTATCCAAACACTTGAGGACATGTTGAGAGTATGCTCAATGGACTTTAAATGAAGATGGGATCAACATCTTCCACTAGTTGAATTATCCTACAATAACAGTTTCCACTCAAGCATCCAAATGGCACCATATGAAGCCTTGTAAGGGAAAAGGTTCAAAACACTGGCATGTTGGGATGAGGTCGGTGAAAGTAAGCTGCTTGGACCAGAAATGGTCGAAGAAATGGTGGAGAAGGTGAAAACCATTCAACAACATATCAAGGCATCACAGAGTCGATAGAAGAGTTATGTAGATAACTGTTGACGAGACCTTGAGTTTAAAGTTGGAGACATGGTTTTTCTACGTATATCTCCGTGGAAGAAGGTTATGAGGTTTGGAAATAAAGGGAAGTTAAGTCCAAGGTACATCAGCCCCTTCGAGATTCTTGATCGTGTCGGGGCTGTGACCTATCGACTAGCACTTCCACCTACCATGGCCAAAGTAAATGATGTCTTTCATGTATCCCTCTTAAGGAAGTACATACCGGACCCTTCACATGTACTCTCTTCTGAGGTGGTACAATTGGAATATGATCTTTCTTTTGAGGAGCAACCAGTGAAGATCGTAGATCATAGAGAAAAAGATCTACGAAATAAGGAAATACCCCTTCTCAAGGTGTTGTGGAGAAACCACACATTTGAAGAGTGACTTGGGAATAAGAGGAAATGATGAAGTTGAGTTACCTACATCTATTTTAGTGTGGAAAAAGGAAAATTTCGAGGGTGAAATTTCTTAAGGGGGGAATATTGTAACGACCCAAAGTTTCATAAATGGAAATCCCTCTTGATCTAATTAAATGTCCATGTATGTTTATATAAAATGTAAACTACTTTGGTTTTATGTTAATAATTTTGACCATTGCTAATATATCCATTGAGCAGTGATCACATGATTAGAATAAATATAGGGCTTTAAAAAATCCAATTTACTCTGACAAAAGAAGTGATGACCTCATCCAATAGAATTGCTCCATAAAAAGTCCATTTGTCAGAGCTCGGAAAAGAGGTGGCATCATTGGGATTCACTCTTGACCAAGACCAAGTTGAGATTCATCATGTCAAGGTCAAACGGGACCGTCTATGGGAAAAGTGGATGTTGATAGAGATTACCACTCGAGCAATGTTTTCCGAGCCACCCCAAGAGTCTGTCACCATCGCACACCTTACCCTTAGGTCTTATGCAGCTGTTTTAAGGGGTTATGTAACAAATCAATAGTAATATGTTCATGTAAATTATTTTTTGTATATAATAATGTATATACGTTCTTGTCACCATTGATACATTGTTTAATAGTTTTTAAATTACAAATAGTGTTTTTAGTTTTTATTTAATTAAGAATTCTATATTATTAAATTAATGGATTTTTTAATTTAATAATATTTTAATAAAATATTATTATTAAATTAATTTTTATTAAATATAAATGACCATATAATTTTATGAATGCAATTATAATTTTTATTATGTTTTGAAAGCCATTTCTGTCAAAACCAGTGAACTTTCTATAAATGTCGGTTTTTATTTTAAAAGTGAAAATTAACATATTTTGAAAATTATTTAGATAAAATAAATGTTATTTATGGAATTAGGAGTTTGAAATTATCCTACGGTGAATTTTTCATAATTTTCTGAGACAGTCAAATTTTTGGGTAAAAATTAAATATCGTTTAAATATATAATGTGTTTTAGGACATCATAATGACCCAATAGTGATTTAATAAAATACTATAATCTTTATGTTCGTCCAATATATGTTTTAACATTAAAATAATGTTATTTTAGGTTTGTTTAAGTTACTTTTAAAAGTATTAATGGACCCCTAAAGACTTATTAAACACATTGTATTTTTAAATTGTTTTTCATGAGAGTGTGACTCACCTCCACATAAGCAACCCTATTATTTTAAAAAGTTCGGAATTTGGCCCTATAAAATATTGTTTTTCTCTTCCCTTTTCCCAAAACCATGGGCAAAAACCATGGGGTGGTTTGTGGTTTGGATTAATTTAATATAAGGTGTCCCAAACCTAAATAATAATGAATTCCCTCACCTTTCCTATATAAACCCACCCAAGCTCCCACTTCCTCCCCACTCAAAGCCTTTTGAGTTCATCCAACCTCCGCCCCAATATCTCTAGAATCCTTCCAAGGTGCCCCAAGCTCCCAAGAAGCCTCTCACAAGCCTCTCTCTAGCCTTTGGAAGCACACCTCCAAGTAAGGGTTTTTTCATCCTTTCTCATTTTTGTCCAATTTTCTTTAAGTTGTTTTGACCTTTCAATTTGAATTATGAATGTTGGGGTATGGTTTTAAACCTCCATCATACAATCATATTTATGTTTGAATGATTGGGGACCCATTTCTATCTCATTAAATGCCTCCCATATACACCTATTACTATGCCGAAATTCCGAAAGGAACTTCTCCCTCGTCATTTACATTCAAGCAATACTTTTGTATCATGAACATAAATTCCATTACAATTGTTGGTAAATGTATCTATATGACCTCCTTACTATCCATTAAATGTAAATATTATGTGTAACAGCTTTCTCTATCATCAACCTTTTTTATGAATTCTTACATCACGCTGTTACGCCACTGAAATTGCACTGATTTTCTAAGCCAATCCCATTGTTTAGTGAATACCACGCCCATTTCTCCGTCAATAGTATTCACCTTTATAAAAATTTAGTTATTTATTATAATGTTTCATGTATGAATTCCACATTTTTTTATCATGGAATAAATGATTTTGTTTTATAAATCCATGTTTTATGATCCATGTGGCACACTTATGCATGAAATGAAATGTTTAAGAAGGGTGCACACTTATAGCGCTCCAATGCATTGGGTAAAGTATAGTATCCTGATACGTCATGTGAAATGAGTGTTGAATCATGCTAATTCAAGTGAGATGAGGGTTTACTCGTGCTTCATGTGCAGGGAGGGATTACTCATGCTCCATGTGCAATGAGCGTTGGCTCATGCTAATTCCATGTTAAGTGTTGTTACCACATTTCCATGTTATGATTATCATGCATTATTATGCCTTTTTATTGATGTTTCTCTTGTTATCTATTGATATTCCTACTATCTAACATGTATTTTCTCCTCATTTTATTCCATGTGTATTCCCTTACAGGGCTTTATAGCTCACCCTTTTCTTATGCATGTCCTCAGGTTATCCCATGCAATGCTATGTACGAGGGAATGTAGTGGTCATGTAAAGGAAGTTTTCAATAAAAATGTTGTATTTCATGTTTCAAGTTTTAATGTAATGATCCTAATCCCAAAAGACACTAAACCTCTCGATCTTCTTTGTTTTATCAAGTGAAGTTTTATGTTATAAATCATGTTTAAGTTTGTATTAAAAAGCAGGGTTGTCATATGCACTCATCTGAATTCTATCTCAACTTTTTTTTACAAACATAATTTGTAAATATACACTTCAAACGAGGAATAATTATAACATACCAAATTTCTTTAGTAGGATCTTTGATTCTGGTACTTGAGAATGAATCAATGTTTACTTATTGAAATTATATGAAAATATTATTTGATGAAATTATTAGAATGTATACAAAATTGATTTTGTATGAGGTTAGATTTGAGTAACTAAGAATAAATATGAGTTATATTTTCATCCATATTATAGCATGATGTCCCACCTGTTGGAAAACTCAATAAATATTCATTTTATTTCCTATAAAACACAAAATCATTTGGGGAATCATGTATCTTTTTATACCCCAATCCCATTGGACATAATATTTTCTTCTCCTCATAATTAAAATTTTGTAGCACATTTCCTTCTGGAAGTAGATCTTTTAAAATCTCAGTTAACTTGGAGAAACTTTTATCACTCCACATATTTCATTCATTCAAGTTAAATAATATCAAAACTATAAATAAAAATATATTTACTACAACCTAAGAATAATGGTTTTGCAGAATCTCCATAAAATCATTCCACATTTTAGGTTTTTATTGGTTTCAACATTTATATCATGAATTAATTCGTTAATACGACCCCCTTACCCATTATGAATATTTTCATCAACATTAGATGTCTAATTTTTATTTCTTTTACCATGACAAATCCAATGTGTATAATTAAGGATAAATCCATAAAAAATTATATGATCCTTGATTTCTATGGGGTTTAACATTCTCATATTAAAACACTTCACATAAGAAAAAAATAAAATCTATTTTTCGAAGAGTTCATTTAGAAAATCTCAAGAAATCAACTCTTTTTTCATATTCATAAGTGGTTCTTTGTAAATTTATCAAATTACAATCCATTTAATACCTAATATCACAATATAATCAGTGAATATATTAAAACATATAAAAATTTAAATAAATAAATATATATATATATA
Source organism: Viscum album (assembly GCA_963277665.1). Lineage (NCBI taxonomy): Eukaryota > Viridiplantae > Streptophyta > Magnoliopsida > Santalales > Viscaceae > Viscum > Viscum album. The sequence continues at coordinate 161,121,282 of OY728165.1, read as the reverse complement.
TATATAACTTGTAAACATAAAAATATTCAATAAAAATGATTTTTAATAAGATAGTAAACATAAAAAATTATTATTAATAATATAAAAACTAATCTACTAAAGGAATTTATTTTTCACGATGTGTGTCATGCTGATCCAATGGATATCACTTGTAATGACCCAATTAGAATTTCCCTATAGTAAATCTTGTTTTTAAACTAATCTATTATTTGGTTTTAATTTATTTCATATTATTTCTTTATATATATGTGATACTCTTAGTATAAAATCGTGATTTTGCCACAGTTTGTTTATTTTCCATAGCTTATATTATAATATTAGGATGTTTATTTAATTTTATACATTAATATTTGTTGTTGTGAATGATAAATGATTACTTATTTCATTAATTAACATTATAATATAGGGGTATAATCGCCTCATGGAAACTGCTTCGACCCATACTGCTATCAAAATATTCTTTTTGGTTAAATAATATTAATCATTATTTACAAGAAGAAACATTTTTTTTCTAAAAAAATACCAAAAAGATAGACTATGATAATGTTGAAATTATAAATCAATATTTGAAATTCATTTTTCAAAATTAAAATTATACAGTTATGTTTTTTTTAAATAAAGTAATATATATAATGTAAATTTGTTTTTATGAAATATGACCATTTGAATATTTATTGTTTTGTAATATTATTACAAAAGAATATGAAAATTACTTAATTATAATATTTTAGTTCATATATGGAAATATCATATATTTCTTCAATCATTTAATAGTTTCTAATATAATTTATTAAGGACAATTACACAAAATTTTAACATATTTTATTTGTCAAAAAATCTATTGTAGTAAAAAAATATATCTTTTAAATATAAAAATAGTATTTTTTTTATTTTCGTATTACATACATGTGTTTTATTGATATTATAATTTATTTATTTCTAATCATATAACATATATTAGTTCATTTTACATAATTGTGACACTAGTTCGGTATCGGGTGTGTAAAAAGATATTGAAGATAGTATTAATTTAACTGGTGAAAAAATACGGAGTCATTACATGTGATGTACACTATGTTGATGAATAATGACACCACATATCATTTTCTATTGCATAATATCATCCAAATCATTCTATATTATCATCAAATGAAAAATTTATCAAAATAAACTATCTTTAATAGAAACACTTTTAAAAAACAATCAAATTTTTACAAATAATTGAAACAATAACTAAAAAATATAACTAAATGATAAATAATTTAAATTCAAAATAAAAAAAACTTACAAAATCCGGAGTTCAAAAAGAAAAATGGACTCCTAATTTGAAATCACCCACATTAATTCTTTGTAAGAATAAATACTCCATGTTCTAATAATAATGTCTATATAAATAAATAATAAAAATTAAACAAATAAAATAAAACTGGAGTTGATATTTGGTTGGAAAAAATATTATGAAGATAAATACTTTAGTAAATGAAGAAACAATGATAGAGAATGAAGAATCTAGACCATAGATTGTGAAATGATGATAAAAATGGTAGAGAAACAACAACAATGGTTGTTGATGGATTGTGGGTCACCGTCAGGGTCGTCACGAGTCGAGAACAACACTTCGCATATCCAAAAAATGAGGGTTTCATGATCCTGTGTTTTTTTAAAAAAAAATTGGATTCTGTTCTTACATAATCCGACACTAATATATATATGTATTTTAATTTTTAGCATATGTTTTTGTGAAAACCGACACCAATTATTTTTCATTTATGGCTTCATTTTATACCAAAATCTATGCCATAAATCCAAACTCTAGAGTTTTTCACGTCAAATGTTTAAGAAATTGATCCAAAAAACACTATATAAATTTATATTGTCAATGGTTTACTTATAAACTGAGGCCAAAACTCTTGCTGATGAAACATTTTTCATCGGTTTAGAATAAATCGATGCCATATAATCAACATTGAAACTACTATTTCTACTAGTGTTCCAAGATAATTTCATATTATAATTTAAATTATCATATGAAATGATATTTATCTTTCCTAAGTAATTTCAAATTATCTTTTAAAAATATCCCTAGCATTGATATTTTTCTTTCTTTGAAAATTTAAATTATCATTTCAGAATATGACATGTGATGATATTTATCTATTAATATAGTTCAAATTATCATTCAAAGATATCACATGTGATGATATTTACCATTCCCTGATAATTTTTAATTATCATTTGAAAATATCACATGAAATGTTATTTATCTTTCCTGCATAATTAAAATTTTTATTTAAATTCAATTCATGTGTTTAAACTTATCCATCAATAATTTTCCTATCTTTGTTTTACAAAAATTATAATTTGATAATTATTCTATACATTAACAAAAATATTTCAATGTTTTATCTATTTAATATTTTTTAATTTATCCTTCGATAAAACATTTAAAATATTTTTTAATAATTTTTTTCATTAGTATCCTCTACTAATTTTGATAACATATTTTGATAATTTATTTAAGAACTATATCTTGATAATCCAATTAAAATTATCATTTTTTAATTTTAAATTTTTCATTTTTATTCAATATCAAAACTATTATTTTATTTTATATTATTTTATTTTTTTAACTTATTATATTTTTTTTCAAAAATGTTAATAAGGAATAATATTTAAAAAAAATAAAATAAAATGAAAAACAACCTACTACACACACGGAAGAGGAAAGAGAAAGAGTATGATGTTAACATTCTACGAGATCTAACTAGAAATCATCAACCCAATCGAAACAAGAAAGTACAAGGTCATTCTCATTTGATCAGATCCACCATGGCCCACAATGATTGGTTCTATTATAAAGAAAACCCTAAGCCCTCTATCTATCATTTTAGGAATTTCAATACTCAATTTTAACCATTAATCAACATAAAGATCAATAAAGAATAATTAATTTTTAATTAATATGGTTTTTCAATTTTTTTTGTAAACAGGTTGATAAATCGAAGGTCTAAAAACCATCGGTCATTAAAAATAGAGTCTAGTTCAAAGTGGGGGAGGAGATGAACAATACACACTTTTTTAATTTAATTAATAATGGTAATTATTTAATCTAAATATAAAATAACTTAATTTAATGAGTGAACTCAAAAAAATCCCAATGTGCATAAATTTTTTGCACCGCTAAGGATAAAACCTATGTCCCAGACATAACAGTGGTTTGATATTTCTCATAAGATGAACTGTTTGGAAGATATTTATTTATTTTCAAAAAAATAATATAATAAAAATATAAAATAACTTATCCTCATGTGAAATACAACCAAACGTTTGATTCTCACAAATATTGTACCCTGACTAGGATAAACACAATGTCCCTAAATTAACAACGGTCGTATATTTCTCATATGATGAATTGTTTGAGAGATTTTCAACTATTTTTTAGAAAAATATCATAAAGATATTAAATAACTTATACTCATGTGTGATCTGGCCAAACATTTGATAATCAAAAATCTTATACCCTATATAGGGTAAACACAATTTCCTCAACCTAACGATGGTATCAAATTTCTTATACGACACATCTTTTAGGAGACATTAAATTATTTTTTCAGATAAATCACATGAGCATTGATCAACCTATTCCATATCAACTATACTCTCTTATATGTATCTTGAACCATATTGGGGCCAACAACCATTTCTCAATCCACATCATGACAATACAGTGGTGGGTGACACAGTCTACCATAAAGAGACTCATGAGATTACAACTAAATAAATGGCTGATAACTATTATTGTACATGAAATCAACCAAGGTCATGTGATCATCCCATACTCCACCAAAGTCTATCCAGTAATCTCAAAGAATATCATTGTAGTTATACATGAACTGTCCATTGATCTGAGGAGGATACACCATGATCAATCTTAGATTTGTCCTTACGAATTTCTATAAGACTTTCCAAAATAATAACATAAAACATGAACCTTCATCTGAAACAATTCTAAAGGTAACTCCATGAAGGGGTACATCATCTCATACATAGATATTTCCCAACACCTCAACTGAGTGAGACTCCCTAACCATTAAGTAATGAGCATACATTATTAGTTGAACAAAAATCATAGATACTGCTTCACGATTCCTCGAGTTTCTAGGTAACTATATCACAAAGTCCATGATGAAGTCCTCACACTTAAACATAGGTATCGAGAGTAGCTATTAAAACCCACCAGAATGATGGTGCTCGACCTACACCCACTAATAGATAATCCATTAGTAGAAAAATCTTGAAATTTTTATCTTCATTCTCAACCACTAGAACTACCACCTTAAGTCATGATACATCTTGGTTACACTAGGATTTACTACCCATAAAGAGGTATGGAAATCCCTCATCAGCTCTTCTATGATGGATGTTGGGACTACCACTCTCCCATATACCATGATAACATCATTTTCCCCCAAAGTCCATCTAAAAATCGAGTCACCCTAGCCAGCTACTCCCTCATCACAATACACTATGGGTTTGAATCCTAAATAGTATTCAACTGATCCACAATCTAATATGTTATCAACAAAGAGAAAAAAGTTGTAGATCAATAATCATCTAAAGAAAAAACTCTCTAGTCAGCCAATAAACTCATCAAGCACCACTTCTCCTCTGATAGACTCTCACAAATCTCCTAATCAACCCTCACATTATGGCTAAGAAAATATACAATGATATTACCCTTATCATGTTCATATTTTATCTCAAAGTAAAACTTCTATAAATACTTAAACCATAGACTCTATCTTAGGTTCAAGTACCTATGTGTAAAGATATAGAGAAGACTCATGTAGTCCACATAAATAATTAATCTATCAAATAAGAGATAAAGTCTCCAAAATTTTAGATCTAGGACCATGAATTCCAGTTCAAAGTCATGTATAGGGTAGTTCCTCTCATGGGGTCATAGTTGATGAGAACCATAGGCTACTACCTTCTCTCTTTGGATCATCATAACCCCTAGAACAGTGCTTTATGTATCACTGTGAACTATATAACCAATCTTAGTTTTAGGGAGTGTTAGTACAAGAGTTATCTTAAAACTTCTCTTTAGCTCAAGGAAATACTCTTCTCATTGGTTTGAACACATTAACTCTACTCCCTTCTTTTTCAGTGATATCATGGGTATTTATAGTTAGGACATGTACTGGATAAACATTCATTAATATCCTGCTAAACTTAGAAAGATCCTAATCTCAGGCATGTTATGGGGATGTGTCCAGGATAAGATTTCCTCAACTTATTGAGGTTAAAAAATATATTGGTCCTAGACAAAACTTTTCCTTCAAACTTCACCTCTCAAATCCTGAAGTCACACTTTGACAGATTAACATAAAGCATGTATGCTCAAGGAATACTCATGAATATCTTTAGGTGCATAGTTTGATGTGATGGTGTCAGAGAGTTGATAAGGACATCTTTGATGAATATTAAGATGGATGAGTCCAAGTATTGATGGAGTATCTTGTTCATGAGGTCCATGAACACATCCAGTGCATTTGTCATCCCAAATGAAATCACTAAGTACTCATACAATCTAAAACTTATTCAAAACTCCATTTTTTTAATGTACTCATCTCTAAATCACAACTAGTGATATCCCAATGAAATATTAATATTAGAGAACCACCAGTCTCCCTGTAGTTGATCAAATCTATCATTGATAATGGGAAACAAATATCGATTCTTCACCACCCCCTAGTTTTGCTTTGAGTAATCAATACATAGACAAAGAATACCATCCAACTTCTTGGAGAATAAAATAGGTGCACCCCATGGTGAAGTACCAGGTCTAATAAATCCCTTCATCTCCAAATAATTTAAATATATCTTGAGCTCCTTTAGCACAATTGGGGCCATATGATATAGGGGTATCGAAATGGGGTTCACACCTGGTACGAGATCTAACTCAATGTAAAATCCCTTATCTAGATGGATTTCTATGAATTCATCTAGAAATACATGCTAATATATATGTACGACTAGTAGAAAAGATGAGGTGGATTCCACTGATCCGGTTGAAAGAGACAAGTCTACAATCTATGTTGTAATCATCCCAAACTGACTCAAATCTAGTCTGAATCTTCCTGATTGAAGTTCCGAATCTCTAGTCATCATGAACTTATCTACCTTTATAAATGTAAAATATACTAATGTATGATATAAATCAACGTGATCTTGGAATATGGTCAGCTATTCCATGTCAAGAATCACATCAAAATTCATCATATCTGGAATGATAAATTCCCACATATTTCTATAACCATCATCAATTAGTGGACACTCTCGTAATCAATGAAGATAATCCACTCTTATTCCAAAAATTTTCTCATTTTAGACTAACATAGAGGATAAATTGATTTTTTATTAAGGTATAGAAACTAATTTTGAAGATATAAAAGAATGAGAAACACTAGTATCTAATGAGGTAGTTGATAAAGTATACGTGACAAGGACTATACCTTGAATAGTGGATGGTCCCTCTCCAAAATCCGATGGAGTCTGATATACAACATAAAAATGGACTACCTTATCTCCTATTCAATATACCTAAGGATAATAACTAGAATGATTACACTATTGAGAACCCTAACCAGATCCCTGTGTCATATTCCTTCCTTAGAGACAGTTTTACCTAGAAATTATAGAGAAATATTGTTGAAGATGACCTGACTTCTATCACTTTAGACACATTCTCTAAGGTTCTATATAGAACCTAAGGATATTTACATCCTTTCCACAATTGATAAATTGTGAAACCCCTCCGAAATAGGATAATGAAGCTATAATTTTCTCAAATTATATGCTGGAACTCCTTTTCACTTCTCTGATCTTCCTCTTCTTACTACTTGAGGAAGCAACCATAGTAGTGAGAGGAAACTTGGTCACTGTACCGCTATGAACTGAGAGCAATTTAACAACCCTATACTCCTCAATTACCTTCTCAAAGGTTAGGGCCATGTGAAAGACCTATGTATACATCGTTTGGTCAAATCCCCTAACCTGATGTCCAAGATTCAGTCGAAGGCCAATCTCAAACTCCCAACACTTTTGAACCTTATTCCTAGGTAAAAAATAAGCAAACTGAAGAAACTCCATAAATAATGAATAATATATAGAGATATTCATGAAAACCTATCATAATTCCATGAAATCCTAGGCTTGGTCCAACTTTATCATGATAGGAAAATAATTCTTGAGAAAAATCTCATTGAATGTAACCCAAGTAAGACCCACTCATCTTCTAGAATGATTCATGCAAGTACACTATCTCATGGAGGGTCCCTTAACATGAAGGTCTCCAAGATCATAAACCCCTCTTTAGGAGTCTGAACCTGCTCAAATATTTTCACAGTAAACTCTATCCAATCATTTATATCTTCTCGGACATCGGTACCCTAGAATGTCTGGGGGCTACTAGAGCTAGAAATCTCAGGCAAGATAAATCATTTTTCTCTGTGTGGCTTTACCTTGGATAGTAACTATCCAAAATATGCTTGAATTAATGGGATTTATATCCTCAATAACCTATTTCGGTATATGAGCATACTGGGGTATATCCCCCTATACTATAGGAAGTGGCATGAGAGTATTCAGGGTTTCCACAGTTGGAGATCCCATCAAACATATAGATGGAGTAATCTATGAAATAATAATATCATTAGGAAAATAAACATAACCTAAAATGTCTATGGTATCATACAAATATCTCAAAGGATTCCACCCCTAATCCAAGGTATGACCCTCCTAGTATTACCCTAGTTCTTAGTCTCTACAATTTAGTCACATCCATTTTATATATATACGAGCACAACAGTATGATATGTTATACAAATAAATACTAGAAAAAAAATATATCGATAAACATGGAAAACACACACACACACACACATATATATCACATAAGGAGAAAATATCCCAAAAAGATATCACAAATCAGGCATTTAATTTAAGAACTACTATGCAACATAAAAATAGGTATATATATGACATGTTAACCTATATGCCTAGTCATGATGCATAAAATAACCTAAAATCCCATAAACCATATATAAACATAATTTTAATTATCCATGGTGATTTTAATAAAAATTAATTACAAAATATAAATCCCCCATTTTAAGAAAACTTGGAGGTCCACTATACAATGTTGGATATGCCCTATTATAGTTTCCATGCCCGAGTCCCAACCACTCCATCTCTTAACTATCGTATCACATCAAAATTCAAAGAGAAGAAACAATTTAGTGAGTTATAATGATCTGATACCATTTTTTAATATCCTAAACAAAACCACTAGGTCTGAGACAAGATGTCACATGACCTCATCCGCGCCTCCCTTTAAGCAAAAGTCTTCCAACTAGCAGTAAGGGTTTGATTCCATCAGTGGGGAGACTATACCCATAGTATCATGTCATTGGATTGATAATCAACAATAACCAATATAATAAATAATTAGAGTCAAAATTTGGAAAGGTAAAGATGGAATACATGATAAGTAAATAAAACCATCTCCCAAAAGTGGAAAGTCTTTATAGGGTAACTAAAGAAGATAAGTGAACAAATGGTAAACTGAAAGTCTTGCCAGTTTCTAACCTATCCCACCACTAACTCCACACTCCTCAGCTCAGTTTTCCACTACTAGGTTGCTTCCCTTTTATAAATCACTCATGAAATCTATAAGTGTATCAGAATTCCTAAGTAGGGTGTGAGTATAAGACTCATTAGGACACCACCAATTCATCCTTAATCCTACAAGATCTAGTATACAAGCGTATTATATAATAATAAAAAATTCATAATAAGAATAGAAATAAACAATCCAAAACTGAGCTATCTTGCAATAACTAAGATACGAAAAATACCTGGTTGTACCTACTTCAGCTCTATTCCAGAAGGATAATTAAGATGTCACAAGATTCAAGGATTACCCATGAGGCTAATGAATCATGATACACAACATCATGTTATCGTGTAACCCATAATATATACTCATCATTAACTATGTATCAATAATATACACCTTGACAATCTCTTATCATCATTACATAAACTAAAATAGTATGTTTATACAAAAGGGAAGAATAAAAAAAGAAAAATTGTTTTTTTAATGAAATACTTTACATTTTTAGACGTTGGAAAATAATTTTTAGGTTTTTAATTGAACTTTATTAGTTTATTTATCCTATTAAATTTGTTTTTCTTCAAACCAAAAATTCTATAATTAATTAGGTAATTATTAAATAATGAATTCTGTAATTAAAATATATTGTTTACATAAAAATTGTATTTTTTACTATTCACCCAAGCGTTAATGTTTTATAAAAAATCACAAAATAATCACTCTTAGATATTTTCAACATGATTATTTTAAAAATGACATTAATATTATCCAAAAATATTTATAACTCAGAAAATTTTAATTATTAAAATAAAAATTATGGTTTTTATGAAATTATTTAAAATAAACCTTATTAATAAATTAACATAATTTTATTTAGATTCTTATTTAAATACTTAATTTATGTAATTATAATATTTATATTTACTTAATATATTTATGGTAAATATTATTTACATTTTTTTATACTTTGTTATTGGTTATGTTACTGTTCTAACGATTAGATTTCTATTTTTATGGTCAAGTTACTATTCAAATGGCCAAGTTACGTAACCTAACAATCATATTTATATTCCCATGATCAAATTACTATTTCAAAAGTTATATTTATTTTAAAAATACCTCATATTTAATTCCTTCATCATTCAGTGAAAATTATTTTTAAGGTTATATATTCTTTATAAAATTTTGATTTCATTACCGATGTTTTGTTTCGTTTTTATATTGTTATTCACAAGTGTGACAATTATTGAAGATCCAAATGATACAAATTTTCCAATTGTAGTATTTTTTTTGAGTTTACGGTCCCATTATAATAATATCAATTTTATTAGGTATATTTATTTTTTAATGTTCTTAGTTAATGAAATAAAATATTTTGAGTTTTTATTATATAGTGCTTGTGTTTTATACAACACTATATTAAATAGGGACAACTATATATTCAGAATGAAATCTCCATATGTAAATGATTGGTCATTGTATTATTGTAATGTTCTATAATGAAGAAAAATATAGTTTATTTAATTGTTTTTTCCATACAATTACATTTTGGTATATTTTTATACTTTATTCATATTTTATAATTAAACATATATTTAATTATATAATAAAAAAATTAATGAATAATAAGTTATATAAAATACATGTTCATATACAAAAAATACATATTAATGAAATTTATTTAATTATTAAAATATAATATAAAAGAAATAAAATTATATAAAAATTATATGTCAAAAATTTGGGATGTTATATTCCACCCCTTAAATAAATCACATCCACACAATTTTACACATTGATAGTTACCTGTTAATGTCAAATATATAATGATAATGTAATTATAAATTCATGATATGACTCAACATTAAGGGTCTCAAAATGTTTACTATATTTTTTCATAATTTATCTATAAATTAGTTATCTATGACTAAATGTTATCTACCTAAGGATTTACACCCAATTATTTATAATAATAATTAGAAAAAATAACTAAACTCTACTATAATATCAAATGATATTCCCCTAGACCCACACTTCTATATCTAGTAGAAAACTTAAATTTTTTCATATATAAATTAAAAATTTAATTACAACAAAATTTCATGGAATCTAATGTTTAGTGTGTTTGGGAACTAGACACATATTACATCATTATCCTATATAAGGAAACCAAAAAATCTAATAAATCATTCTTCATATACCTAAAATAACATTAAATAACCCTTTTAAATAAATGATATTTCCTAGGGGAATACATGAATGAAAGGGTGAACAAAAATCCATGTAAGGGGAAAGAAAGGGAGACATTAGAATAATAATCAATGTGATATACCAAGATATCAATAATAGATACAAATAATCATAACATGGGATAATCATAAGGTATTAAATGGAATAGGAATGAGTAATACCACGAGGTGATTAAATAATTAATTTAATCATAAGTGAAAAAATTCATAATGATGGAACTTGGAATAATGATATGTAATTCATAGGAATGTGGAATATTAATCGTTATAGTAAATTGGTGAGTATAATCATCATCATAATATAATAAAAAATGGTTTATCCTCACAAGTATTATGGAATTTTTTAAAAGGTGCATATATTGTGGGATAATCATAATAATGAAACATAGTAACATTGTGGTCAAATTAATCACATAAGTTATGAACAAAGATCACATCATGTTCACAAGTAACATATTATATAGATCACCACATTATAAATTGTGAAAAATGTTTTCAACATACCAAACTCTAGAAGCTCAAATACAATAGTTTTATTACATAACTGGTAAAATATATAATATTTCCTGAAGGATCAAATAGTTTCGTAGTATTGGAATATGAGATATATACATACATTACAATTAAAATGACAAGATACAACATGATGAAATTACAATAAAATTATTATCCATTACATCATGTCCATGAAAATTACACATAGTCCTATTCTAGGTTTCCTGGGGAAATAAAAAAATAATGGTGAGCTCAAATTATTAATAACAAATAACATACATTTTAATCATACATAACATAATCACGGAATAACTGATATGGAAAGAATAAATGAACAACATAAATCCATACTCAAATACAATTAAGGATGTACTATATTAAAGAAAATAAATGAAAACATGAATAAAAATAATAATTAAATCCATAATTATGGAACATATAATTCTATAAATCACAAAATTTCTGTTAAGAACCTATACCCAGAGACTTTACTTGTCATTGAGACCACAGTTAAGACATCATACTATTATGAGAATAGGTATAATAAAAAACACAAAATGTTTACTCTCATGAGATGTATCAAAATATCAACAAACTATATAATTTCTATCCTCATCCATAATCTAATTATGTCAAATTCATTCATTATAAGATTCATAAAGACCTTTCATACCATTCCTCGAGGGAATTCATACTCAATAAAACATTTCTATCAGTATAGTGAAGAATAAAAAATATCAATACATGATCAACCTAAGTTGGTAAAAAATAATCATCATAATGAAAATAACTTTACACATGTTAGTAAAGGGGATAATATGATCATAACCCATCCTGATAATAAAGTTGGATGGTTAAACATTACATAGTAATCATGCTAATAATAATACATATTGTAATAATAATGTATGGGATAAAAATACATTTCCCCATGCCAATATAATAACATACCTTCTAGGTGAACATCATACAATCCAAATTATATAAAATTTTATGTTCACAATATATAGGTCGATGAGTATATATCTATTTTAATACTGGAATAACATGACAATAATCCATTCGTAGAAAGAAGTTGGATGGTTTCAAAAGCACATAACCCATTAAGTGAGGGATATTAATCAAAGAGTTTATATGGTAGAAATTTTTATCCCTATAAAATAATGATATAATATCACATAATACAATCAAAGGTAATAATGTACCCAAATTATTTGAAATAAGTTTAAATAATGAGCATAACTTAATAAATGAAAATTGAGTAACCAAAAATACTTATTACTAGGGAAAAACGGAATCAATAAAAAATTTAATAATGTAACATGATTTAATTAGTAAAAAACATTAAATACAGATATTATGATAAAAATATATCCACTAGAAATTAATATACCATATAAAGAGAACATGGAACACAAAAATGTATTATGTCTCAGAGAATCATTATTGAGACCAAGAAAACCCTTGTGGCTTTAGAAAAATTAGAATATAAACCCATTGAAAGGAATTTATTGAAATGTAAATTAAAATAAAATTATTAAAAGATAATTCATGATATTATTTCTCAAATAGGAAGTATATATACCACATAAATGAAATTAGGTTCACACATACAATACTTGTCTTAATAAAAGAAAACTGAGATGGAAACCCTCACCTATTATTCTGAATTCCATGAAAATAAATTAACATATTATATCATAAAAAAAATATATATAAATAACTTAATTTAACACCTTTATTATAACTATTTTCAATCATAATATACATAAATGGTCATTTTTGACATGAATTCTTCCTTTTTTTCACTTCAGTGTTTATAGTTATGATCATTTGTACTAGTTTCATAATTGATGTGTTCATATTCATTATTATTAAAAATTTAATTATTAATAGATCATTAAATTTAATTTTATTCATGATTTATAATAAATTATGATTCTTTAAAATCTTTAAATTATTGTTTTCAAACTTGTACTCGAGGATAATGTTGACAAAAAAATGTTTTCGTGATCTTTGATGAATGAATGATGTTTCCTTAATTGATGAATTAGAAATTTATATAATATCTCAAAAAGGAAAAAAACACTATAATTAAACATTTATATCATATTATACCCATAATTATGTTACCATATTCATTCATGTTATAAATTAAATGTATTGTTTAACTTAGTGGTTAAACTAATCCACACATGAACATACCATGATTAATGGATTATTATGAGATTATTTAGTTATAATATCATTATAAAAGGAGTTTAATTATATTATTTAGTGTTTATTATAATTTTATAACTTAATTATAAGGAAATAGTATAATAATTATTGTATATGAAATATTTTTTTTTGAATTTGAATAAACGATCATCCTCATAGTGCACTTTATTTTCAATGATTAAACTAATGATGATTTTTTTCTTGATCATATCATTAATAGGTAATTTAATTTTTCAAATAATAACCTTAATTATATCATAAAAATTATATTTATACTTTAATCCCATGATTATATCAAACCTTTGAAGGTGATAAAGTAATATGAAACACGTTATGTCGTGGAGGAGGTAATCCGTACAACACACAAACAACAATTTTGTGTTTCTTAATGAATGGTGTATATAAATAAAAAATGATATTAAAATTATTATGGTAATATAAAAGTAAATAATTTATTATAATATAATTATATTTTTGTTGATATAGGAAATATGAAATAAGATCATTAAGAAGAAAACCAAGTTCCTAATAATACTCACATTGGGAACTTGATTTTTCCTTGGAAGTCACCTTGAATTTAAAGGTATTGGGATAAATATGAGTGACTTGGGGATTCTGTATATTTGATAGGATTATAGGGGTACTAAAATTTATTATTTTTATGGAGTAATTATAAATATAAGTGAGTCTTTAAGTAGTGAAGATTTGACACTTTAATAAGTGAAGGGGGGGGGGGGTAATTTTGGGAATATCTTTACATTTTTCAATAATTCCATAAAAATATTCAAGGTTTAATGGATTAAAAATTAAAAAATAGGAGTTTAAAATGAGTTTGGTTCTAAAACCACCTCAAACACTCTTTTTAATACATGGTTTTAGTGATTTAGGGGTTTTTGTTTTAATTTTAATCATTTACCCTAATCTTTCTTTACCTTAGTAATTAATATTAGTGGAAATTATTAAAATTTTAATTTAACATAAATTTATAATTAAAATTTCAATTTTAAATATCATTTTATCAAATAAAATCTCAAAAGGTTTGAAAGGATAAATTTAAAATAAATTCACTTATTTACGTAAAAACTATTTTTATAAAAATAAAATTTTCATGATTTAAATTTATATATTATGTAAAGTTATTTTGGATACTGAATTTAATGACCTAAATTTATTAATTATAAAATATATAAAGAACATGATCTTTTCATTGAAATATAAAATGGAATCACCTTTTAAAATAATTTATTAAATGAAAAGAATGAAAAACCATTTTTATTTTATAGTAATATTTAAATGTGTTCTAAAAATGTTTTGCATCGGTTATATAACTTTAAATGATATTGGAAAATGTATAATTTTATTCTTTAAATTAAAATTTCATTACATAAAAGGGTTACTAAACTTCTAGGTCATTCTTATTTTAAGGGAAATTCATACAAATTACAAGTTTCATGAAAATTTTAATTTCTGACTAAAAATCGACCAGTTCAGAAAAAAGATCAGAATTTTTTACTAAAATTTTTTTGATATGATGAATTAAAAAATATAATTATTTTGTTAAATATTAAATTAATTTTTTTACATTTAAATAAATTCTTAATAAATTACTCTGTAAGGGGAACATTTGTTTAATAGTTCATTATAACATCCCAAAATTATAAATTATAACTTTATATTCAATAGTTTAGGAAATACAACTCCAAGTGGAAAAAAGGAATATAACAACCCTATACTTTACAATATATTTACCATATTAAATAAATATAATATATTCTATAGTTTGTAATGTATGCAACACTGAGTTATCTAAAGTTACACGCAAGAGAGACCTACCTTGACAACATGCATTACACGCAATATCGACTATCCTTAATAGCTTTATTTACAGACAATAGTGACCTTTTAATATATCTCGTGTTACTTGCAAGAGAGAAATTCCATGGCAGCTTCAGTTATAATCAGACTGAGTTTCACTGAATAATAATGTATTATTAAACTATTATCATCTAATATAACATGATTTAACCTATTAATTATGTTATAGGTTATGAATAATAATAACTAACTTATGAAAAATAATGGGTTTTATAAATATAAAATGAACTCATTGGCCACCAATTGATTATCAATGAAAATAAAAACCAATTGGGCATAAAAAGAAATATATTTTTATATTTCTACTGGAATTTTGTCTTAATAAACATAAATAATTACAAATATTTATTTATTTTAATGAAATATATATGTTATTTATTCAATAAAATATTTTTTATATTCATCCAATAGGTTTTATAGGCATAATATAAGAATAAACACTATTTTTACACCTAAAAAACTATATTTTTATAAATGTAATTTTAATTATTTTTAATGGTAAAACCATTTTAAATATAAATTTTTACACTTTAATGGATTAAATATGTCAAAGTAAACTTCATATTTCAAATAAAAACATAAGAATTATTTTAGGTTGAATTTTTGATATTTTTATGAAACATTTTATTTTTTAGTGAACAGATAAAAATTTTGAATTTTTGTTGAAAACTACTTTTTCATCTAATTTATTTATAAGGTTAAATTAAAATTTTAATTGGTTTTAAAATTTAATTAGATGATATTATTATAAATTAATACAGTTTATGTCATTGTAATCAATTTTAATTTGAAATTTATTATAAAAACATAACCAACATTTTTACGTTTTTAGTTTAAAAACCTGCATTATCGTCCCACCCGTAGGATGAATTTTAAATTAATTTATGTCACTTATATGTTTGGAATTTGAAAAAATGGATTGAATATTTTTAATTAAAATAATATATAATTTCTAATAAGTTCAAATTAGTTTTTTATCAAAAGGATTATTGAAAGTTATTAAAATTAATTACAATTTTTAAGGAAAAATTAAGCTTAACTAATGACTAAAACTTTATCTTAAGGGCTCAAATAACCAATACACTTGTACAAGTTCCATTTTATATCCATATTTATACCTTATAATGATTTTTTTATAATTTTTTACATTATTTTATCTACTTTAAATGTGAAAAACGTGCACGGGATTTCATTATAAAAATATTACAAGAGTGCTACTCCTCCTCTATTATAAAATGACCTTCTCTCCTCCCACTTCCTTTCACATATCAAGATAATTTTTATAGAAAAATTTCTTACCAAATAGATATCAAACATACCTACACTAATCCAAGAATCCTCTCCTTATTCAAAAATTAATCCAAGTAATATTTTGTTTCAAACCTAAAGGAGTTACCTGATTAAGAGGTAACATCTTTCCTTAACGTTTTTTGTATTATTTTTATTATCCAAAAAATTATCTATTTTTATTATATTATTTTAAAATAACCAAAGTATCCTTAAAATTATAGGTTGTTTTTATTCTATGTATTGGACCTAAATTCATACACACTTCTATTTAATGGGTAACAGACATACTATTTTTCTGTACGTCAAACTACTGCATCATGAAATGATGATTGTTTATTATTCCTTTACATCCTATCATGGTGGAATTATGATGGAAGAAATGTTTATATATGTTATATATTGAATTTATTATTTATTTAGGATTCATTAAATTTTTATAACATATTACTTTATACTCTTCATTTTGTGGGAATACTATAACATCATTTGAGGAAGTGTAAACTACCACCCCCACCAAGTGACGTGATTCATTCACACTATACATGGAACATATAAAGGATGATTTTAATTAAAAAAATATGAAATAAAAAACATATATATGATATTAATGACATAATTAAATTTATGTAAATATTATATATATATATATATTCCATTTTTTTATTACCCTTTCAGAGACAAAGTGATAACATCATTCTTGGATGTGTAGATTACTACCTCCTCAAAAAAATGTGATTCCTTTTACATCATAGTAATTATATATATATATTATTAAAAAATATGGTATTTATGATATAATTATCATTATGCAAATATATATTATTACTTACATTCTTTCCACTAGGATCATTGAAAAAATGGGACTGTTACTCATGCGTACATACGACCTACCGTCTCTATGATTATAACATTGGTTCCTTTTTCATAAAAATATTTCAATATTGATTTTAAAAGTATAATTAATTTATAAATATGACACTTATGTCATGATTATTATTCTATAGATGTTATATAATGATCTTTTTGACCATAGTTGATATACCAATATTATTTTTGACACAATAACCGAATTTGGTCAAAAAACCCACTGTAAACATAATTGTTTAAGTGGTATTATAAAAGATGGTAATAAATGAAATAAAAGTAATGATAAAAATAAAAATTGTTCTAAAACAATTATTTAATTACTATAAGTTTATTATACAAGATGTTAACGGATTCTCACTCGAAAGGAAATTCAAGTTAAGATATTTTCATCTCACTTTTTACACCTAAGAGAAAAATGCCATATAATCCAATTACTTATTTTGTGTGGTGTATTTAATACCCATTTTTATGTATTATATCTGGAATTAATTTATATTAATGGTATTTTAATGTTATGTTTTATATTATTTCTTTATGAGTTTTATGATTTAAAATGTTTCGAAGTGGCAGGGGACACTTTGGAATATTTAAAGATTATTTTCCTCAATAAGAAATTTAGTGATATTTCAATTGTATTTTAATTTGAGGAAATTTTATAACCATTTTTCAATAAAACATATCATTTCCTATACTCTAGTTATTAATTAACTCTTTCAAGTATTAGTACCATTTTCCCACTCTTTGGTACTCAAGGGTTTTTAGAAAATGGTTTTAAGAAAACTCGTATTCATTTATCTCTTTAATCAGAGAACATTTTTTCTTATAAAAACCATGTTTTATTAAAATGTTTCAAAAAATATTTGAAAATGATTTGGTAATGAAAATTTTCCATTTTTTTCTTTTACTAATTTTTTCAAAGGAATCTTCTTGTGACTTTCCTTACAAGGCATTTTTCTAACCCGTTTTCCTTGCAAAAGGAATGTTTATTTTTTTACCTTACACGACATTTACAGATTTATATAACCTAATTTATCTAAATATTCCCTTTTAAGTTTAAAATGATTATTTTAATGAATTTTTTTTAAAGGGATTTCAAAAATAAAATTATTTTCAAATTTTTTTTCAAATTTTTTTTATCTTCCTTAAGAATATGTTTTTATTTTATTTCATCAATAGAAAAAACCCTATATTTTTACTCCACTTAGGGTATGTTGTATTTATACAATACATATCCTTCCTCTAGATAGTTTTTGATTGATTTGTCCTAGGATAGTATTGAAATTCCTTTCCTTGATACCTTTTATTCCCCATGAAATATTTAATTTCCTATGTTTATTTGACATTGAATTTTCCCTAAGTATCCATATAATTTTTTGTGTGGATATGATTAGTTCCTAAATAGTATACAAATTTTTCATACAATTTTTAAATTGAATTTTATTTAATTATTTGGGGAAATATTGATAAATCTATATCTTCTATTTCATATTTATTTTTGATAAGCCACATTTTCAAATTGATTATTCTATATACAAGGAATGATTTGGATATGTATGACATGAGTGGGGCTTAGTTATAAATAGAACCTTGATACATAGATAGTTTCATGGGACGAGTTAGTTGGATTACTTCTTTAGATGGGTTTTACTTGATATCTAAACCATATTAAGTTCTTGACGGTACAGGTTCCATGTACCTATGAAACATGGTGTCCAATAATTAAGAACTTACCACATTTATTTTCATTTATTATTAATCTATGAGATATTACGTCGGAATATCTATGGATATATTTCATTTTAAGTTATTTAGCTGGCATGTGTTTCAGTTTCTTACATTGACATATTTCTTTTTCTTTATCTAGTTATTTGACTGGCATGTGTTTCATTTATTACCTTTTTATATTTTTTACACACTTCCATTCATATTATTTATTACATGGAATGTGTGTTCAGTTATTTACCTTTCCATATTGACTATTCTAATTGAGTAATCATTACTACCACTATATTTTTCCCTTATTGAGCATTTGATCTCCCCATTATCATGTTTCCTTCCCTAGGAATCAAAGAAGAGTACTATGAAAGATATAAATGTATATAAATGACATAATAATGTTACCCAATAAATTATTTAGTTATAAAGCAAAAAATATTAAACTATAATTATTTTATTCATTTGTAATTCCTGACTCATTTATGTATCTGGTTTACCAAGACTAATAAACTGACTAGTCCTTTAGGATTTGATTACTTGTAATCATGCCGATTTAATTTATAGAAGACACTGGTTTCAGGATTTCTGGGGTTGGGGAACTATAGTTGGTATCAAGGGAAGTTTAGTAGCAACCTTGGGAACTAGATTTATGAAAAAATAATTTAGAGAACATAAACTTAAGTTATAATCTTTTTATAAGTATAAAAGAATATCCTAGAATTTTGGTAGGGTTGATATTATTTGGATATTAATCAAAATATATCCATTTCGGGATACTAAAAGTTGACGTGGTTCGGGAACATATGTGACTAGGAGTAATAACTCTAACAAGGTGTTCCAAGCCTGGCTCGGTGTAACTTGGTACACAATAATGGGGTTTACTATGTACCTAGTTTGACACTCCAGGGGGACCTTCCTAGGATAATCCACGTTTTCTTTACAAACCATTATAAATAATTTGAATGGATAATGAAAACGAATGATCAAGGTTAAACCTAATATGTTTTAGATTTAATATAAGGTTTCATGATTTAAAAATCCTATAAATAATGATATAGATAAACATTAGAACAAGGAAGTAACTATGTTAAAATGAAACATATGGAGTATTTATGTATTGAGGCTGTATAAAAAACCATAGTTAAAAGAATATTTAGTGATTAACCTAATTTTAAGGTTTTCAATAATTGTTATTTTTTAAATTGTATTAATTTTCTTTTAGAAATGGACAACCTATAAGCCAAGTGAAAACCAATCAAATTCGGCAGGGTCATGTGTCTTGAACCCATGAAAGAAGGAATATAAGGGTTTCATTCCAACCAATGACCTACACAATTTATTAGTTAAAATTTTATTGTTTTTAGTTAAAAAATTAACAAACAAATGTTAATGATGAACTAGTAGTATCAATTTTGTGGATTAGATATTAATATATTAGCCATATTTATTTTGGAAGATAGTTAAAGAAAAATAGTTAGACGTTTAACTATTTTATGGCCCTTAAGATCAGTTAGAAATTTATTTTTGTGCTTTAGGAATCAATATTAATTTTTTAATGAATTTGAAAAATAGATCGAATCCTAACCAAAGATCAAAATTCTATTAATAGAAATATATCAAGTAAGTATACATAAGTAGTAACAGAATTATTCAACATTAGGAAAAGTATCTTAAAAAAATTTATCCTAATACCTTATTTTTTATTAAACCCATTTTTTCAAAATCATTACAGATTTATGGCTTTGAGGCCCTCTACATTCTATTTATCTTTCACCTGTTTGTGATTGATGACCTAAATTACTCTACGTAAATATTTACACTTTTCCTCTAAGTACATATCTATACTTATCAGTAATGTTATTCTACATAGAGAACTTGTTACATGTTAGTCCATATGGATTTTTTAATTCTCATTTTCTCTTTTCTAGAGGATTCTTTATGAACCCTTCTCATAATGTGGGATTTTCAAGATCAAGTTTATATTGTAAGGATGCAATTTAATTAATGTGGGGAGAACATAACATCCTAAAAGTTAAAATTACAATTTTTTATTCAATATTTTTGTGACATGAAACACTAAGTGTATAAATAGAATAAAATAACCTGATAATTTAAAAAATATTTTCTGTCTTAAATAAATATAATATATTCTATAGATTGTAATGAACACTACACCAAGTTAGATTTCATTACATGAGATATATACCTTTATCAATAGATTTAGTTACACTTAAGAGAGACCTTACTTTATAGATTTCTTTTCACATAATAACTAACTTCCTCAATATCTTACTTTACATGCAAGAGCGACCTTCCATTATAGCATGTGTTACATGAATGGAAAGGTAAAAAACCAATGGTTGATCTTGCCTGATGATTATGAAGAGGCTTGTATGAGTGAGGTAGCCTATTTGAAATCGAGTGCAAGGAAAGGTAAAAAACCAATGGTTGATTCGGATGGATATATCACTCCGAGTGCCAAAAAGACTCAGAGATGTAAAGATTACTCTAACCTCGAGAGAACAATTGTCACTAGATCTCTAGAGGCATCTAGGAAAAAACAAACCATGATTACACCACAATAAGGGGTTATAGAACTTCTGCTGACATCCCCTGATGATGGATGCATAAAGAATACCACAAAGATTGAAGACGATGACCATGTGGTGAAAGATTTTTATCAGTATAATGAGGATGTGAGTGATGAATTGGAATCTTGGATGGAAGAGAAAGATGAAATAGTTTTTAAAATATACATAAATGGTGATATCTCTATAGATACTTACCTAAAAATCAGAAAGCGAATGTACATTAAGATGCTTCATGAATTTAAGAAACATCCTGATTTTATTTTCAAGGACACTCCATTGCAATGATTTGTCTTATGTAATAATTGATGCATGAGGTTGAGGTCTTGTGTTGTTCTTCATTGGATGGGAGTTATTTGTACTTTTATGTATTTTTGCCTTTTGGTTCTAAGGATTACACTGTTGATCACGGTTCTACAAGTGCAAAGGATGCTTGAATCTCAGGAGCCCTCTAAATTATGTCTTCTTAATCTGCTCACATCAACATTGTTTATCCAATGTTTTTTTCTGCTCAGAACAAGCATGATGTGTTTCTATTTTTTCCTTTCGGTGCCTTGCTCTTGATTCTATAATATATGAAGGATACTTTTTATCAACCTATTTGTTATCCTACTTCTTCCCTGTTGAAACTTGTAGTTTTTTGAGTTTTTAAGTGCAACAGTACAGGGAAAGTTTCAATGATAGGTTGTTTTAGACTTGGAGGCAAGATGAGGCAATGGTGATCACTACTATTCGTCATGAGAATACTTTTTATTTGGGTGATTTTGGATAATGATTCCACTAACATTCACAACAGATGTCTTCGATAATTCAATAACATGGCTTCCCAAACGTGTCTCATGAAATCTGAACTTTTGTTTATTTTTATTGGAATCCTTAAATTTTATTCCCTTCAACCCCCTGTTGGTGTAAGATATTTACACCTTGTGTTTGTACTATAAGTCTTTTTTTAATAATTTATCTTGAGGCATGAATTTAAGGACCAATTCATGTAACCTATTTTATAAAAAAACCAATTAATTAGAAATGAAAATGATAACCAATTGGCCTTAAAAAGAAATATTATAATTTTTATGCTTCCAAAGGAGATTTGTCTTAATAATCATAATTAATTACCATTATTTAATGATATTAATGAACTATAAATGTTATATATTCAATAAAATATTTTTTTATATTCATACAGTATGGTTTCATAGACATAAGATAATAATAAACTCTATTTTTACACATAAAAACCTATATTTTTATAAAGGCTATTTTACCGCCTTTTAATAGTGAACCCATTTTAGATATAAATTTCGACACTTTAATGTATTAAATATGTAAAAAATAAACTTAATATTTTAAATATAAACAAAATAATTAGGTTAGGGAGAATTTTTGATATTTTTATGAAACATTTCATTTTTAGTGAATAGTTAAAAATATTGTATTTTTGATCAAAACTGCTTTTCATATATTTTATTTATATGATAAATTATAAATTTAATTAGTTTTAATGTTTAATTATATAATAGTTTTATAAATTAATAAAAATTATTTCATTAGAATCAATTTAACATTGAAACTGGTTAGAAAAACATAGCAAACTTTCATACGTTTTTTACTTTAAAAACCTGTATTGCCATCCCACCTATAGTATGAATTTTAAATTAATTTCTTCCACTTATATGATTCATATTTATAAAAATTGATTCCATATTTGGAACAAGAATAATTTACAATTTTAAATAATTTCAACTTAGTTTTTAACATTAATATTAGTGAAATTAATTAAAATTAATTACAATTATTTAGGCTAAATTAAGCTTAACAAAGGACTAAAATTTTATATTAAGGGTCAAAATGACCTAAAAATTTGTACAAGATCCATTTTATGGCCATATTTATTCCCTATAATCCCTTATATATATATTTTTTCCATTATTGGATCCACTTTTAATGTTAAAACATGCATAGAATTCCATCGTCAAAATATTACCAGAGTGCCACTCTTCCTCCACTATAAATGGACCTCCTCTCCTCCCACTTACTCACACATCTAAATACAATTTGGATACACAAATATCTTCCAAAATCGATCTTATACATCCCTACTATCATCCTATAAGCCTCTACTTTGGAATCAATCAATACAAGGAATCTTTTGGTTCAAACCAAAAGGAGTTACCCAATTAAGAGGTATTGTCTTTCCTTATGATTTTTTGAATTATTTACTTTATCTAGACCCTCATAACTTTTTATTATAATATTGTATAAAAAACCAGTATCCTAAAAATAATAGTATTTTTTATTCTATAGTTTCAAGCTACACTCACACATAGTTCCATTTAATGGTTAACAAGCATACTGTTTCTTTGTATGGTGAACTACTGCCTCATGAAACGATGACTGCTCATTTTTCAATTACCACCTCTCATGGAAGCCATTATTATAGAAACTATATTTATATATGTAATATAGTATATTTATTTTGTATTTATTATTATTTAATTATTTTATAAAACATACCCTTATACTCTCCATTTTGTGGGAATACGAAAACATCTTTTGAGGAAGTGTGGACTACTGCCCCCTCAAAGCGATGTGATTCATTCAAACAATGCATAGAATGTATAACAGATGGTTTAATTAAAAATACGTGACAAAAAAAACATATACATGAAATTAATTAAATAATTAAATTTCATTAAATAATATATATATATATATATATATATATATCAATTTTCTTATTACCCTTTGATAAAAAATGTTATAACCTCGTTCGTGGATGTGTGAATTACCACCTCCTCAACATGATGTGATTATTTTAAATCATAATAATTATATATATAATTATATATTATTAAATATTATGGTATTTATGATATAATTGTCTTTTTGGAAAGATATTTTATTACTTACCTTTTTTCCAAAATGATCATTGTGAAATGGGAATGTTACTTATGCCTACGTATGACCTACCATCTCCATGATTGCAACCTAAGTTCGTTTTTCATAACAATATTTAAATATTGATTTTAAAAGTATAATTAATATATAAATATGATACTTATTTCATGATTATTATTCGTTATATGTTTTATAATGAACTTTTTGACCATAGTTGACCTACCAAAGTTATTTTTGACGAATAAACCGAATTTGGTAAAAACACCCGATGTAAACATAATTGTTTAAGTGGTTTTATAAAACATGGTAACACGTGAAAAAAAGTAACAATAAACCTAAAAAATGTTCTCCATAAATTTTATAATTGAAATAATTTTATTATACATAAAGATAAAGTACACTCACTCGAAAGGAAACATGAGGTAAGGGATTTTCTTCTCACTTTTTTTACTTATATGAGATAAATATCATGGTCACCACTTTATTATTTTTGTGGTGTATCTACTACACAATTTTATATATTACTAGTACTCACCCGTGATATTGCACAACATATTCTGTTATAGGTTTTTCTTTTAATAAGAGGTTAATAATTATAAAATTTAGAAGAAACAATAATGTTTAAAAAATTTTAATTAGAATGTAATGGTGTAAAATAATTGAATATAAGTGAGTATCATATGAAGAAAACATTATAATAGTTTTCAAAGAAAAAGGACAGAGTAAATGTATATGAATTCTTAAATTTTGAGGAAGATGATTTGAATTAATTTTCAATTTTGATCAATATAACTGTAATGTGGGAACTGGAATAAAAAGTGAAAGTTAAATCAAATATAAGATAATGGTTATAATAAAAAAATGATAATTGTGATAAT
This sequence comes from Viscum album, assembly GCA_963277665.1. Taxonomy (NCBI): domain Eukaryota; kingdom Viridiplantae; phylum Streptophyta; class Magnoliopsida; order Santalales; family Viscaceae; genus Viscum; species Viscum album. Next base: position 161,095,526 of record OY728165.1, on the reverse strand, counting down.
AAATGAAATAATAATAAATAGAATGTGTGGGATGTTCAGAAAAAATTAAATGGAGTGAAACTATTCATCATGTATATGAAACAATATAGAATGAGCGGTATAAATATCACAAACAAAGATGAAACAGAAGATTCAATTGAATAAAACAAATATATGAAGACATAGAGTCGAAAACCACTTTACAATACTTGAAAATATAAAATTAAATAAAGAAATTAGATAATATCATTACATTAAACCGAAAATAAGGTGAATAAAAACATTAAAACTTCTATTTTGGACAATTCTTACAGTACAAATGATAGATCCGATTCCAACAACCTATATTTTCCTCTAAAATCACCAGTCAATATACCAATATTATCCTCCCCAATAAATATGTCTTTTAGAATGTGTGTCTGGTTGTATGTGTTTGCACATGAGTTCCAAATCTATAACATTTTAGTTCAAACAAGCATTCATGAGATGTTCTATACTCATCTCAATATTTCCCCTCAACCTTTCATGCTTCTCATTGTGAAGAACATTCCAAAAAAAGGCTATTATCAACCATTAACTGGAATATATTAAGGTAAAAGATGGAAAAATGAAAATGATAAACAAATTTTGCCATAAAAATCAGAGTTAACATACATTTTCTCATTATTAACATGCTGGGCCGATGATAGATAAAACTATTTTACCTAGAAAAAGGTGTTCAAAAACTGAGGTATGCTGTAAGAAGAGGATGTTAAATAATTTTTTCCCAAAAAATACAAAAAAGGAGATAAATTTCGATCAACTAAATTAAAAAAATCATTGAATACAGAATCTATGTAACTATTTGGTGAATTAAAAATATAAAACAATAATTTAATGTATACATTTGTATATAAAAGTTTAATGTATACCACACTATATAATATTTGAGATTATGGAACATTAAATATTTTGAACATTCGTATACATGAGTGTAAGACATGTTTAGATATTTTATGGCACCATCCAATGTGCATGTATGTTTAAAAAATGTGCATTATTGAAATTTATGTATATAGGTGTGCAATCTCACCATTTTTTCTATCAAGTTTTTCTACTACGTTCTACATACCGGTCCACATTTCCCTTGTAAGAAAAATCTATTGTTGATCTTGATCAAACCTAGTTAAAGAGGTTTCCATGAATAAAATATGAAGCCATAATAACTCATAAAAAATGAGTTATAAGTGCACACTGATACTACATAGTGGAAAACCTGTTCATATAATATTTGAGAAGAATATAATGCATAGCAGATAGTGGATTACCATATCACCATCCATATTGCAGTTTTTTAATTCCATCTATCCATGTATTTGAGAATATATTTAGTTGACATAGTTACATGCATATATATTTATATTTATCAATAAATCAAATCAACTATTTACTCAAAATTTTCACACATAATAAGATCTTTAGCCTACATACAAAAGGTAAATTACCATTACCTATAAATAGAAAATAATTATAAAAATGAGAGGGGTGTTACCTTATGAATCTATGATTTAGACCCATCCTTCTAGATAAATTAATATAAGGATTGAAACTGAGAATATTTCCATCTTATGTTCTAATAAAATAAAATAATAATATATTGGAATATGCATGCAGTAAAATAATTGGCCACAAATAAGAGAAGGAAACTTTAGAAGTAATGGAATAAATTCTATAAGACATTAATCTAAGAAGGAAAATAAATCTATAAGCACGTATGTTTTATGGAATTAGTAAGCATATGTTTTATGGAATAAAATAGTACAACATTTGGTTATAACTGGATGTATACAGATTCAATGAATACATGGGGGATAGAATCATTCAATAAAAAATAAAAGGTCCAACACAAGTAACTAGTGATTATGAAAATCAGGGAAAGATGTCAAATAAAAAATTCAAACCTTCGATGGTGAGGAACCATTCTATAAAGCGATACAAAGTCTTGGTCATAGTGGGACCAATTTCATCAAAGGGAATTGAAATATATTAATGAAAAGAACATTCAAAACAACACTTGAAAATCTATTATTTATGATAAATAATGTTGTAGATGAGGCCATACAAATGTAAAAAAACCATTAGAATAAATGATTATATTGAAAAACATAATATCTTATATTAATAAAAGAATATATATAACTAAAACAAAATATTTAAAAAATATAATCATCAAAATAATGACCCAATAAGATTTAATACAAGGAATGTCAACTAAAATCGATGTAAAAGAAACTAATAAGTAAAATTAAATTAATAGACATAAAATTTATTGAAAATAAATACCACAACTCTATATTTCATTTCACATTGACAAAAACATGGTTTTTATTGTGAAATATAAAAAATGATAACAATAATAGATGACAATGATTTTAACAATTATAAAGAAAATATATCAAAAGAGAATATGGAAAACATATTGACAAAAAGTTTGTCAAATTATACAGAATAAATATTCACATTCATATTTTTATAAATGTATAACTCATCAATAGTGACTTGATTCTATAGATTCTTACCAAATTATCATGTCACATTGTAAAAATACTCATCTTCCAAAACTTCTAAAAAACTTTTTCTCCATATTAAAAAATGTTTAAAAATAATAATGCATATTAATGCCTTCTGAATATGAAAAATATGAAAATATGAATGTAAAAATAAACCTAGTATAGTCCACAAAGTGTGATCTGAAAAAGATCTTTGGTAAGCTTATGTTAATAAGTGATGTAGGTTACAACAATATGTGTATTTTTTCACTAATCTGTAAAATTAATTCTTATCTATGGGTATCTTTTCAAGTATTGAATATCAATATAAATTTTTAAAAAATTTATTAATCCAAATTAATTTACAAAGCACTGAAGTTTTTATGTTTTATGTATAGATACAATGTTGTAAATAACTGGTAAAATCGATATCTGTACTGTGGATATGTCATAGATATGAGAAAATAAAATTCTATTGGAAAATAAATATTTTCAAATGATATGGAACAAAAACATTTTCAAATATATGTGAAATAACCACATGAAATGGATGTTTTATACATTATATAGATCATAGAAAACATATAAATAAGAAACAGATGTTATGCAGTATCCATGCCAGAGCATAATTCAGAAAATAGGGTAAATATATTCCACTAAACCTAATGTAAGCAATATAGACTAATAAAATTTTTTATATAAAAAATAATATATAAATAAAATATGAAAAAAATATGAAATGGTTAAATTGTAATATTTCCTTTCAATTACAGCTAAACAATTCAGTCAAATTTTTTACTCTTTTTTGCTATGTTCTCATTCCATAAGAGTTCAATCAACCTATAATGCTTAAAAAACAATTATAGAACATTAAGAAATATAGTTTTATAAACATTCAAAAGGTATTATATTACCTTACATGATTCATAGGCATTGCGACTAAAGAACACTAATCCATAATTCTTGTTTCAATGTAAAACACTTATATGTAGTGGGAAAAAATGCACCTATAGATTTTAAAAAAAAAATTAATTTAGTTAATATAGATTCATTTTTTGTAGAATACATACCAATTGGTAGTGGTGTTGTTTCATTCTAAAAATTGATTGGTAAATGTAATAAATATAAATGTAAAAACTTATAAACTTATTACAGTTAGTTTCATAAATTGGTTGAACATTCAGCATGCATGAAAACATGAACTGAGCCTTCAAGGCAGCTCAAGTGTGTCGTGTTGTTGGTTTTAATGCTCACATTAATAGAGACAAGTAATGGGTAAGTGTAGGGTTTTCCATAGTTTTTTTCACTGATTAGAGACATTCACCCATGCCAAGAAGCTTGATAAGAGTGATTTCAACCACTTTAGAATACCTGACAACATGAAATTGAATTAAAATATATATATAAAGATATACTGATTCTTGGTGTTGCATGAGAATAAATATCACCATTCTATTCAACTTTGATGCTATACAAATAATAAGTGCATGTAGAATATGCAAGGACACAGAAGTGAATTCATATTAAAAAATCCAAATATTTACTTACTATATGAATGAAATCATCATAGCTTTTTTTTGATGGGTGATCTTCATTGTTAGGGCCATGCATGTGTATAACTCATTGAGAAGTCTAGTCCAGCATGGTTCTGAAATGTGAGGAAACATTGCCTTGATTATTTCCTGATAAACATTGAAGGGAAAATAAAACATCTTTGAATGACCATATTTTCTGTACTTATTAAAAAATGAATGTATGGATTGAATATGAATCATTTATCATGTTTCAAATAGAATATAAAATATCATATGTTTCGATTCTATCATAACTATTTACCATATAAAGCATTGCAGTGATTTGAATTCCATTACATGTTGTGGTACCAAGAAAGTCTTTCATCACGACCATCTTGGTGCATGTAAGTTACTGAATCAAGCCAAAAAAATAAAAAATATTTCAATGTAAAAATATCGTAAAACTTGATCAAATCTTTCAACCTAAACTAAAAAGTAAAATAAAATAAAATAAAAGAAAATGATCAAATGGGATGAAAATACATACAAATAATATGAGACTTAATTTTTTTGCTACTACAATATGGGAAGCAAATATATACAGTGAAGATATTAGGGTGACTAGAAAGACCATTCTTGGATGTTTTGGATATTCACCACATATCGGGGACCGATAAAATCCGCTATTTTACTTTAAAAATGAAGACAATAATATGAATCCGAATTTTTAATTATAAAGAATGTACTCCTATAAAAGAGGAAAGATGGAAAAAATAATAATGAGGCCAAAAATATCTATGATTCAATTTTCTAAATAATATTATCAGATTTTTATTTTGAGACATAAATATTTATTAAAAATTGAATTCTCTATTGTTTATATAACACTAACACTACTCTAAAATACATTATTTTTTCTATTAAACACGATTAATTGATCCAATAAAACATGTGATCCACCTCTCAAACAAATAACACGATTTAATACCCAAAACAGTGCATCATTGACATGATCAAAGAGGAAAATTGTTCCACTTCTATAAAAAAATACTTTATTACTGAAATGGAATACATGATCCTCTAATCAAAGAAAATAAAAGACTGTAACAATAATGGTTTGGATTATTTTTATACCATCATTCTCTTTGACATTATAATCATCTTCCTCATCATCAAAATCAATATTCTGCAACAAAAAAAATCAAAAAACCAATCAAAGGTTTGTCCCAATACCAATGCTTGGAGAAAGGTTGATTGATATTTAGTGAGAACCTAATTATAATTATCATCACTAGTGTTCTCTTCGATCTCATCTGAGATCTCATCATATCCATCCTCATAGCACCTTCCTTCCTTTCCTTCAGTCTTTTACACTCATGAACCTACCCAATTGTAATTAATAACTTGAACTAAGATAAATCTTATTCCAAAAAATAACTCTAGTTAGTAAATTTAAATAAAATTTTAAAATTTAATCCCACAAGATATTTTCAATGTATTCAAAACATTCACAAATCTGCTACCACAAACTAAAATTAAAAAATTGGAATAAAACCTCAATTAAGATTCCACTTAACCGATTTTATCTTTCATGTTTATAGTCTGCCTAAAATTTTAAGCCCAAATCAAGATAGGGCATTAAATAATTAGATTATGGATATCCGGAAACCATAAGTAGCATATGAAACATTAAAGTGATAAGTTTTTAATTATTCAATCCAAGTGAGTATATAATAGAAAGTAGAAAATCCAACATGAATAATGAATTCATTGGAAAAGAAATTTATGCCAACTGAGGAAAGATAAATTAGGGAATAATATGTATTTGAATTTCATGCGTTGAAGAAGAGAACGAAAGAACCATTAACATTATCATTAATATTAACAGTGTTTGTAAGATCTAATATTTTCATCACTAAAAAACCCATATGAAACACAATTAAATTAAGAGAAATGAAACTCTAGGAAATAAATATAAAACTGACCTTACTATTCTCATCCCTTGTAAAATGAAAGAATGTGTTTTTGGTAATAGAAAAAAAATACAAAATATGAAATGTATGGAAGGTAATAGGAGATCCAGGAAGCGTGTAGAGAAGGGAAGGGGAATTCTATTGAAATTGAAAAACCAAAAATCCTTGGAATAGATATTTGAAATTGCAAGCCCTAGGGGGGTCGAAGGGAAGTACTAACAGTGGATTGAAGCATCTATGAACATATTTACTGTGATTGGAAGGAATGGAAGGAGGGTTCTAGAGGAAGAACCTTATGTAGTGGGGGTGAGTATAAACTGATTTGTGAGTTGAAGAGACTGTGAATGGAAATGTGAGTAGGGGAAAAACATAGTATAGGTGTATGATAAAACCGGGTTAAAAAGGAAGATGACTTATGAGCATGATAGATTACAGAGAAATTAAGAGGAGGATGATGCCGACATCGAGAATTTGCTGGAACCCTAGGTTGCAAACAACAGAATCTCGGTCACGACTGGAAGAATGAAAAACATAGAGAGTATATTTCAAATAGGGAGAAGGCGAAGGTCAGAGATGGAGGGCTGCAGACTACAGGTTGACTGGAGAGAGAGGATGATAGAGGTGGGGGTCGAGGGTAATCTAGGTTACAACCAATGATAAACTCACTAGGAGTAGGAGAGGGAGGTGCATAGAAAATGAGATAGCGCATGGTGGGGCGACGTGGGTAATTGGAGGGAAAACACATTTGGGAGAATTGACATTGATAAACGTGAGATGGAAACGTGGCAGATTGAAATCTAGGATTTTTATATAAAATAGATACCATTAATTTATTTATATTTATTGAATTTAAAACTTCAACTTAAGATTATTCCATCATGAAGTTTATGATTTAAAATTTTACAATGTTTTATGGGACACTATGGAGTATTTAAAGATTATTTTCCTCAATAATAATGTTAATGATCATTCAATGGTATTATAATTTGAGGAAAATATATAACCATTGTTCAATAAAGGTTTTCATTTTAATATCCCTTATTTATTAATGACCTATTTCTTGTATTAGTACCACTTTCCACTCTTTGTTATGCAAGGTATTTTAAAAAATGTTTTTAAGAAAACCCAACTCTTTTTTTCTCCTTAGTCAGAGAACCTATTTTCTTCTAAAAACCATGTTTTATTATTTTTTGTATTTTTTTAAAGTGTTTTGGTAAATACATTTTTACCTTTTTTTCTTCCACCAATTTTTTCAAAGGAATCATCTAGTCACTTTCCAAACATGACATTATCTATCCTTTTCTACCTTGAAAAATGAATGTTTTACCTTATACGACATGAACAGTTTTATCTTCCATCGTTTATCAAAAGAATACCTTTCATGTTTAAAAGGTTTAATTTAATGAAAATGTTTTTAAAATGGGTTTTAAAAATAATAGTATTTTCAAATGAGTTTTCAAAAAAAAAGTGTATCTTCCTGAATAATATTTTTTATTTTATTTAATAAATAATAAAAACACCATACTTTTACTACAATTGGGATATATTGTGTTGATAACATCCTTATCCTTCCTCTAGATGGGGTTTGAATGATTTTTTCAAGGATTGTGTTTATATTCACTTCCTTGATCCCTTTTATCCCACTTGAAATATTCAATTTATTATGATCTATTGACATTAAATTTACCTTAATTATCTATATCATGTTTAATGTATTTGATCATTTCCTAAACCATATACCTTTTTTATATGGTATTTACTTTTAATTTTATTTGATTATTTTGGAAAATATTGATAAATATGTATCATCAATTTAATATAGTAATTTGATAAGAAATTTTTTTAAATTGATTATTATATATATAAGGAATTATTTGAACATGTATGATATGCATGGGGCACAATTATAGATATCCTATCGATGAATTGATAGTATCATAGGATTATTTAGTTTTCTATCCTCTTTAGATGGGTTTTTACCTCATAGATAAAATGTATTATGAAAGGTCTTGATAGTACTGGTTCCATGTATCGGAGAAAAATTACATATAATAATTAAGAGCATACCTCATTTAGTATCAGTTATTATTCATCCATGAGATTTTGTGTTGACATATCTATGAATACATTGTTTTTTAGTTATTTAGATAGCCTGTGTTTCAGTTTCTTACCTTTCCATAATTATTTTTTCTTATCTAGTTATTTGAACGACATGTGTTCCAGTTATTACCATGTCATATTGTTTATACAATTACATTCATTTTATTTAATACACAAAATTTGTGTTCAATTATTTACATTTTCATTTTGACTATTCTGATTGATTCATTATTACTTCTACTATATTTTTTCATTACTAATCTTTTAAGCTCACCCTTGTTATGTTTATTTCACAAGGAAGGCAAGATGCATACTATGAAAGATATGTCAGGATATACTAGATGGAATAATGTTACCCTTGAAGTTATTTATTTATAAAAGAGAACAATATGTTGTAATTGGTATAATTATTTATAATAAAAGACTCATTTAAGTATATGATTTACGAAGACTAATAAACTGACCAGTGCTTTAGGATTTGATTCCTTATAATCATGACAATGTAATTGATAACAGAAAAAAACTAATAGCTTTTTCGTGTTGGGGTTCTATGGTTGGTATCAAAGGATGTTTATTATCAACCTTGGGAACAATATTTAGGAAAACATAGGATAGAGAACAAAACCCTAAGGTTTAATTTTCGGATAAGTAGAGAAGAACATCCTAGAATTTTGGTTGGGTAAAGATTATAAGGGTATACCTAGATATAATTCCTAGTATGCATTCTATAAGTTGATGTGGTTATGTCACAAATTTACTTAGAATTAATAACTCCGACAAGGTGTTCTGAGTGTAACTCAGAGTAACCTGGTATATGAAAACTTCCCTAACTGAGCACCTAGTTTGACACTCCTGTGAGATTTTCTTACTATAATCCAGATTTTCTATACAAACCCTTATAATGAATTTGAATAGATAATGAAAATTATTGATCACTTTTAAACCTAAGTTGTTTTATATTGAAGATAAGGTGTAATGATTTAGAAATCCGAGAAATGATATTATGGATAAACATTAGACCAAAGATGGACCTATGTTAAGATAAAATAGATGAAGTATTTATGTATTGAAGTTGTACTGAAAACCATAGTTAAAAGGCAACTTAGTGATTAAACTAATTTCAAGGATGTCCATTTTAGTAATTTTTTAAATTATAATAATTTATTTTTAGAAAAGGAAAACCTGTAAGCCGAGTGACAACAAATCAAATCAGGCATGGTTGTGAGTCTTGAACCCATGAACGAAGGAAGATAAGGGTTTCATGGAAACCACTGAACTACATAATTTCCTGGTTAAAATATCATTATTTATTTTTAAAAAATTTGAATAATAAATCATAATTATATACCAATAGTATCACTTTTGAGGCTTAGAGATTAATTTATTAACCATATTGGTGTTGGAAGATAGTTAAAGACAACTAGTTAGACTTTTCACTCTTTTATGTCCCTTAAGATCATTTATAAACATATTTTTTTTCTTCATGCATAAATATTAATTTTTGAATTAATTGGAAAATAGATCAAATACTAATCAAATGTTGATATTATTTTTATAGATATATATCAGATAATTATACATAGGTAGTAAAAAAATTCATTAACAGTTGGAAAAGTATCTTTGGAAAAAAATGTTGTCCTAATACCTTATTTTCTTTTGAACCTATGTATTCTAAATAATCATAGATTTATGACTTTGAGGCCCTTAACTTTATATTGAACATTCACGTGTTTGTGATTTCTGACCACAATCACTCCCCATAAATATTTATTCTTTTCCTCTATATACGTATCTCTTCTTGTCATTAATGTTCTCTTACATGGAGACCTAGTTACATGTTAGTCCATGTGAACTTTATAATTCCCATTTTCATTTTTATGGAGGATGATTTTGGAACCCTTATCATGATTTGGGATTTTTAACATAAGAAATATCAAACAATATATTACTAAGATCAAGTTTAAATTGTGAGGGTGAAATATAATTAAGGTGTAAAGAATGTAATATCCCGAAATTATAAAGTACAATATTGTATTCAATAGTATTTATGACATGAAACACCAAGTGTAAAACAGGAACATATTATCCAAATAATTTATAATATATTTACTATCGTAAATAAATATAATATATTCTATAGCTTGTAATGCACGCAACACCGAGTTAGCTTGTGTTTCATGCAAGAGGGACCTTCAAAGAAATCATTTGTTACATAAAAGTGTAACATTAATAGATATATTAATTGACATGAAATAGTGACCTTCGTCGATATCTTGTGTTACACACTAGAGTTAGCTTTCACGATAGCTTACGTAAAATGCAATACCGAGTTTCACCAAATAACATAGTGTTATTAAAATATTATTATTTAATATAATATGATATAAAATTGGAATTATGTTTGAGGTTATGAATTGTATTAACTAACTTATGAAAATTTATGTTTTATATAAATATAAAAGGAAATCACTGGTTACCAATTAATCAGAAATGAAAATAAGAACCAATTGGGCATACAGAGAAATATTATGATTTTTACGCTTCTAAAATAGTTTTTTCTTAATAAACACAATTAATTGAAATTAGTTAAATATTTTAATGAACTATATATATTATACGTTCCAACATTTTTTGTATTTATCCATTAAATTTTATAGGAAAAATATAACAATAAACTCCACTTTTAGACACAAAACCTATATTTTCATAAAGTCAATATTACATCCTTTTAATGGAGAACCAATTTGAAATCTGAATTTTGAAACTTTAATGTGTTAAATATGTCAAAATAAACTTCATTTTTGAAATAAAAATATAATAATTATTTTAGGTTGAATTTGTTTCATTTTTCTAAAATATTTCATTTTTAGTGAATAATTAAAAATATTGAATTTTAGGTCAAAATTAAATATTCGTATAATTTATTTATAAAGTTAATTTTTTTCATTTAATTGTTTTTAAATTTTAATTAGATAATATTTTTATCCATTAATAAAAATTATTTAATTGCATTCAATTTTACATTGGAATTGATCGTAAAAACATAGCAAACTTTCGTACGTTTTTACTTTAAAAACATGTATTTTCGTACTTCCTGTAGAATGAATTTTAAATTTATTTATGTTTATTATAATAATGAAATTTGGAAAAATGGGTTCTATATTTTCAATTTGATTAATGTATAATGTCTAATAAGGTCAAATTTGTTTTTTTACTAAAATGATTAGCGAAAGTATTTAAAATGAATAATAATTATTAAAGAAAAAATTAAGCTTAACAAAGGATTAAACATTTACCTTAAGAGCCAAAATGACATAGAAACATGAAAAATAAATATTTATGCCCATATGTGGACAATATATTCCCTAGGATAGATGTTTTTCTATTATTTGAGCCACTTACAATGTGAACAAAGTGCATGGAACTTCTTTGTAAAAATATTATAAGAGTGCCACTCCTCCACCACTATAATAGGACCACATCTCCTACCACACACTCACAACTCTCAAGAAAATTTTTCTCAAAAAATATCATCCCAATTATCTCCTCAATATACCTCCCCTAATCCTATAAGCCTCCACTTGTTCAAAAATAAATACAAAGAATAGTTTGGTTCAAAACAAATAAAGTTGCCCGATTAAGAGGTGACATATTTCCTTAAGTTTTTTAGTTTTATTTCCATTATACAACTCCTCACATATTCTTATTATATTATTTTATATGAAAAAATATTATAGACATAAAGGTATTTTTTTACGCTAAGGGTTCTACCTACACTCATACACACTTCCATCTAATGGGTAATGAACATACTATTTATGTGTAAGGTGAACTACAACCTCACGAAAAGATGATTGTTCATTTTTCATTTACCACCTCTCATGATTCCCATTACGATGAAAGAAATGTTTATATATGTTATATATTATATTTATCATGTATTTATGATTCTCAAATGATTTTATAACACATATCCTTATACTCTTAATTTTTCAGTAATACAGTAACATCATTTGAGGAAGTGTGGACTATCGCCCCTTAAAGCCAAGTGATTCATTCATACTATAAATGGAACTTATAAATGATGATTTTAATTAAAAATATGTGATATAAAAAACATATATATGATATTAATTACATAATTAAATTTCTGAAAATAATATATATATATATATATATATATATATATTATTTTTTTTATTACACTTTCACACACAAAGGGATAATGTCATTCGTGGACGTGTAGATTACCGCCTCCCTAGCACGACGTGATACCTTTTACATAAAAAGAATTATATATTTAAGTATATAATATTAAATAATATAGTATTTATGATATAATGATCATTAAGGAAAGATATAGTATTACTTACCTTCTTTCCATAATGATCATTGAAAAATGAAAATGTTACTCATGCGTATGTACGACCTACCATCTCCATGATTGTAACATTGATTCATTTTTTATAACAATATTTAAAGATTGATTCTAAATGTTTAATTAATTCATAAATATGAGTAATGATTATTATTCTTTAGATGTTATATAATGATATTTTTTACCATATTTGACATACTTAAGTAATTTTTGACACAAAAACTGAATTTGGTCAAAACACCAGACGTAAACATATTTGTTCAAGTGGTTTCATAACACATAGTAATAAGTGAAATAAAACCAATTATAGACATGAAAATAGTTATCAAGTAATTTTATAATTAACATAAGTTTATTATAAATGAATTTAAAGGATGTTCACTCAAAAGAAAACAAAAGTAAATGTATTTTCATCTCACCTTTTTTACTTATATGAGATAAATGTCATGTTCACCACTTATTTATATTTTTTGGTGTATATAAAAACCATTTTTATATATTATATAATGAATTTATTTATATTCATGGAATTTAAAATTTTCATTTCATATTATTCCTTCATGAGGTTTATGATTTAAAATGTTTCAAAGTGGTATGGGATACTTTGGAATGTTTAAAGATTATTTTCCTCAATAATTACTTTAAAAATCTTTTAATGGTCTCTCTATTAGAAGAAATTATATATCCATTTTTCAAAAAACCTTTCATTTTACTATCATATAGGTATTCATGAAATATTTCCACTATTAATACCATTTTTAACTCTTTGGTGCTCAAGGTATTTTAGAAAATGTTCTTAAGAAAACCCAACATCATTTCTCTCTTTAGTCAGAGAACCCTTTTTCTTATAAAAAAAACGTTTTATTATTTTTTTTAAAAATGATTTAGTAAATAAATTTTTACCATTTTTGTCTTTACCCAATGTTTTCAAAGGAATTTTATTATCTCTATCCCAAAAGGAATTTTTCTAACTATTTTTACCATGTAAATGGAATGTTTTTTTCAACTTGTACAACATATAAATATTTATCCACCATTATTTCTCTAAATCTTACATTTCAGGTATAAAAGGATTATTTTTAATGAAATTTTTTTTAAAATGGATTTTAAAAATAAAATTATTTTCAAATGTGTTTTCAAAACAAAATTTTATCTTCCACAACAATTTTATTCTTTTATTTCATAAATGAAAATAACCCTCTATTTTTACTCCACTTGGGATATGTTATGTTGATACCATCCATATCATCACTCTGGATGGTTTTTGATTGATTAGGATAACAATAGTATTTACATTGACATCCTTGATCCCTTTTATTCCCCTTGAAATATTAAATTGCCTATGATCATTTGAAATTTAATTTCACAAAGTATCCAGATCATTTTTGTGGATATGATCAAAATGCCTAACATTTTTTAAACAATATTTAATTTGAATGTTATTTGATTATTTGAGGAAATATTGATAAATATTTATATTCTATATCATATGGATGTTTTATATGGAATATTTTTAATTTTATTATTTGATATATGAGTAATCCTTTGGACACATATAACAAATTCAAAGCCCAGTTACAGATAGTCCCTTGATGCATCAGTAGTCTCAGGGGACAAGTTAGTTGGTTAGACTCTTTAGATGGGTTTTCACTTGATAGATAAACTGTATTCCTAAAGTTCTTGACAATACTGGTTCCATGTACCTTGGAAACATGACATCCAACAATTATGCTCTTCCCTCATTTAGTTTCTATTATTATTCATCCATTTATATTTTGTGTTGACATATCTATGGATACATTTCATTTCCAGTTATTTAGATGGAATTTGTTTTAGTTTCTTACCATGATATATTTATTTTTTCTTATCATTATATTTGAATGGAATGGGTTTTTAATTATTACCTTATCATGTTTTTACAGACTTCCATTCATTTTATTGATTATTGAATTTGTGTTATGTTATTTACCTTTCCATATTGACTATTCTTATTGATTCATTATTACTTATTTTATATTTTTCACTTACTAAGCACTAATCTCACCATTATTATGTTTCCTCCCCATGAATCCAATAAGATTACTTTGGAACATATGTAAGGATATATTAGATTGAATAAATTTACCCTCAAAGTTATTTATTTATAATGGGAAAAAATATTTTGTAATTAGTGTATTCATTTATAATAAAAGCCTCATTTATATATCTGGTTTAACAATAATAATAAATTAATCACTCCTTTAGGATTTGATTCCTTGTAAGCATGCAAATGTAATTGATATCATACATCTACTCTAGGATTTGTAGGGTCCAGGCCCTACATTCACGATATGGTGTTTGCACACTACAATTGAGTTTCAAGTGTTACATTTTCCAACCCTTAAACAATTTCATCTCCAAAATTGTGTTATATGTAATATATAGAGTATTTAAAATAATACTATGATTTTTAGAATATACAAAATTCAACATCATGCTTAATTGAACCATGAATTTTTTTTATTTTATAATGACCGCTATAACCTAACTACTAAATTAGTGGATATGAATAGAAATAACCACATTATGAAATATATATAAGAGGAATATTCATTAAAAATGTTATTATTAATTATTAGGAAATAAATACTCATGTTTTAGTAAAATCATTTTATTCTTCAAAAATATGTTTTCTCCAAAAATCGATTTAAATTTATTTTCTATGAAAAAAATATAATTAATTTTTATCAATTTCAGAAAATTCATTTGATAAAATGAACATCAATTTTGAAGTATTCATATTAAAATTATCTTAGGATTAATATTTGGGTTTTTTTGAAAATAATGATTTTCTAGTGAATAGTGAAAAATAATACTTTTTATTTAAAATTATATTTTTCAATCAAGAATTTAAAAAGTCTCATTTTTTTAAAACGGTATAAAAGTAAAATTAGTTCATTATATTTGGTATAAACACATTTCTAAACTTAAAAAGAATTTATTTGAAAAATTATTTTTCATTCCTTTTTGTACTTTTATCTTAAATTAATTTTTAAAACTTAGATGAATTGAATAATAATAAATAGATATCATATTTGGAATTATGGGGTCCAAATTTTGTAAATAAATCTATTTTATTTATGGTCATTATGAATTGTATCCATAGTAAATAATTGTCACCATGATAAGGGAAAATTTAGTAATTATGTGTAAAAATAATATGACAAGGATTAAAAAATATCCCTAATACTTGACTTAATTTTATTTCATGAGTATATATCATACATAAACATCCAAATTTTGAATATATGACCAATTTTTTTATTTTTCCATGATTTTGACCTTTATAATATTTTATATGAAGAATAGTATAAAATGTTAATCTCTTTGTTTTATTAACATTAAAATTTGGACATTGGGATAAAAAAAGGTATGTTCAGTTATAAATATTCATTTTAAATATATTTTTTTTATTTATCATGTTAATGTATTTATAATTTTTATTTATTAATTAATTACCCTAAATTCTTGTGAAATGTTGACACAACATGTATTTAATTAGAAAAAAAATAAAATCAATAATTATTTTATAAAAAGGTAAAATAAAATTGAAGAAATACTATGTTACAAAAATTTTGTAGATAAATATAACATGTTAGTGATGTTCTAAAAGATTATATTCAAATTCACTCATTTTTGTGTTTTATTTAAATACAAATTAAATGTATAGTGTTAAAAATGACATTAATGATATTTTATAATAAATAATGTATTATTAAATGATTTAAAGTTAATAAAAAATATTATGTTCATCTAAATGAATGAGATATGGTTTTAAAAATAAACCATGTTCCATTTATTGGTATTTTTTAATTTTATAGTAACATTATTAACCCTTAATGGGTAGAAAACATTAATATTATGATAATTTTCAAAAAGGGTTAATAGGGGGATAAAAATAAAAGAAAAGTGTTAAAAAACTTGTCCAAATTTTATTGTATGATAAAATTTGGACTTATAATGATATTTAATTTTAATTATATCAATTTAGAAGTGTTTTTTCATAAAAAAATATTTATATTATTTTAACACTTTTAGAAATTCAAAGAACCCCCACACCTCAATTATAAAAGGACACCCTCCTTTATACTCTTTACACCACTTTAAGCCATCTAGCTCGACCAACCACTAAAAATTACTCTTCTTAAAATCATTATCCAAATTCTAGAGGTTCTACCCTTTTAAAAGAAAAACCATAGGTCCGTTAAGGAGAGATATAAAAGAAGTCTTCCAAAAAAGATGTAATCATATTTAACAACTCTTTCACATTTATTTATTCTTCTACTTCCTCTTAATGTGTTATAACAACCCTAAAATTATAAATATAGTATCATAAATAAAATTAGTTGTTATTATTTTTATTATAAAGCCATATTCTATGTAATTTTTTGAAACTATCTGGTCCATTCCTTTGTAGAAATCTGGTGTTAGAGGTGTTTTGGGTGGTCAAGGTGACTTATTCCCAACACTTTTCCAAATTTCTAATTATGTGAATAATGTTTATAGAATGGTGAGACATTTAACGGTAGGTGCTACAATGTTTCTAGAATAGTGAGACATTTAACAGTAGGTTATATAGTGTTTCAAAAATGGTGTGGCATCTAATGGTAGGTGTTATAGTATTTCCAGAATGGTGAGACATCTAATACTAGGTGCTATAGTTTTCTAGAATGGTTATACATCTAATAGTAGGTGCTATAGTGTTTCTTGAACAATGGGACATCTAACAGTAGGTGCTATAGTGTTTCCAGAATGGTGAGATATCTAACTGTAGGTGCAACAGTGTTTCCAAAATGGCGAGTCATCTAACAGTAGGTGCTATAGTGTTTATAGAATGGTGATTCATGTCCAACAGTTTTTCAAATTTCTATATTTTCACATATTTCCCAGTTTTCCCCTTTTGACGACTCTCATTGACATAAAATGAGTTTAATTCAATATTTAAGTGGGTTTCAAGCCCTTGCAAGAGATATAAATCATATATTATATTTTTTAAAAATCTGGAGGCTTTTAATTAGTCAAACCACATGGTTTAATGTGATAAACATTAATGGAAATTATAATCCATTTTAAATCCCATTAGTCTTGGATATAATCCTTCAATATTAGAAACCTTTCCTTCTTTCATTCATTATTCCTTCTCTCTGTCTGAGGCTTCAAAAGAATTTCATCCCATAGGATTGGTGTGATTGAACTATAATCCATGGATCATTTCCCCTTGAAGTTTCTTCCTGCTACATCTGCACCCCCTATTTTGGTGAAACTATGAAGTGTCGATCTGTGTTAGTTATGAGGTATGTTCTACCTCCATTTTCTGGGTTCCTCGATCTATTTCCTCCTGTGTTTCCTTTCCATGTAATGGATTATGATCTCTATGTTTCTAATAGATACTTCTAGGGTGTAGGTGGATGCAGTCGTATCCTGACATCCTCAAGTGAATCCAGTCATAATAGGAGAGGTGAATGTGATCTATTGTGATTGGTCTACTCACATGAAAAGAAAATTGGAATCCTTTTGAGGTAGGGGATTCATTGATTCTCTATTTTTCTTATATGCAACAGTAGAGTTAGAATGATTTAGACCACTGAATCACAATGAAATTAAAATAATAATTATTTTAACCAGATTAAATAATTGGTTTCGATCCTATGTTATTGTCTCTTTATTTTCCAGATAGTGTGATATATTGGAATTTTTATTTAGAATATTGTTCTTAATTGAAATCAGTAAAGAATGTAAATCTGGAATTAATATTAAATTAATTGGAAAATCATAAAGAGGCATGAAACTGAATTCGGTTATTTTTGTAATTTTATGTTAATAAAATTAATGTAGATGAGAATGTTTAATTAAATTAATTGATAAACCTAAAGCATGTTGATTCTTGTTTATTAAAGGCATGCCAAATTAATGTTTATTAATTATTGATAGCTTTGATAGATTTCTGGTTAGGTTTCCCATAGTTGGAACCTACTAATAATGAATCGGTTAATTAAATACGGATTAAAGAACCAGTTTTTAATAAAGGATAAAACTTGATAGGGATTTGAGTTAACCTCATGCTTGTAAGGTCCAAGAGCCTTATTCTTTGGAGCCATGAGTGATCGTTATGTGTGAAGAATGAATTCCATGATTGGGGCCAAGAGCGAAGTTTCTTGTTGTTTCTTACGACACGTAATGTCAACCGAGAAGGCTGTTGTGGTATGTGGGGTAGGGAGGTCCTATTTTTTGGGAACACTTGACTCCTAAAGTGGAAATATATGTTGGTTTATGCACATGGGTGTCGGGGAGGTCACTAAAGATGATGAAAATGGTTCAAGCTAGACTTAGTCAATTTTTTTCTTGTTGGATGCTTGTTTTTTTTATTTGATATATATTCCCCACTACTTGAGGAAGATGGTCTTGCTTACCCTCCTTCCAAAATATATGAAGACATATGGGGTATTCTATGTTCTTTCTGTGTTTAGATTCTTGAGGATGGATGGGTTAATTCTCCTGCTATGGGTGGTAAAGACTCGACAAGTAGTTCACCTACTCACTATGTTAAACCCTCTACATTTGGTAGATTAGAATGCTTTCATATAATTCCTAGAATTATGGAAAATTGTTAATGCTGTTAATAGATTATTGAATAAATGATGTTGAAACCATGGGGTTGGATCTTGCTGGGATGAAATGTTGTGGTTACTTAAGAGGATCTGTAGCCTTGGTGTGGTTATTCCTAGAGGGCATGTGACATTGTTGTAATGGTAGTGTAATGTAATGTGGAGATGTTATTGGTTTATTAATGGTTAAAGAATTAATTAACATAAAGTGAAACTAATTTAAGGGTAAAAGATGATTTATTAAATCTCTTTTAATGGTTGTATTCTTATATGATATCTAGTCTTAGTAGTGGAAGCCAAGAGTCTAATAGACATTAGCAACAGTCGAGTATAATACTTGGTAAAAACTATAGTGTGGTTGTGAGATATAATATATATTGTAATTTTTGTATTTCTATACGCTACTCCACCCTTTCGGTTAGGGACACTAACACCCCAAGGATTTTGAGCCCCGGGGTGGGGGTGTTTTCCTTAACATTTTGTTCATAGAATGGATGTCTGACTACCCCTTTTGGCCCTTCCAACTTCTCTTGTTAATTACTTATCCTAGTATGCACGATGGTTAGTTTTCACTATACATGTGTGTATAAGTGTGTATTGTCTTGTGATTATTTCAAACACATATATTCTGGAAATAGTTTCCTAAGTACTACTATAGGTATAACATGTATAGGTTATGATAGCTTGAGGATCCTTACTCAGTGTATGGGTTGTAGTGGCTTGAGGTATAATACCTGATGTTTGATACATGTTATATGGGATATGGTGGCTCCCATGAACTACATGTTTAATTATTGTTGTGTGGATGGTGTGGTGCTTCGACCAAGTGTGTCTAAGAAATCCTTTATGCTGCATGAGGTGCATATTGTGGTGCTCAACTAGGTGTCTTCGAGCCTGATTTTTGGAGAGATATTTCTTAGGATGTGCGACATTGGGAAAATGTGGAAAACTAGTGAGGAAATTGTAACAGGGTACCCTTGATATTCTTTACTATATTATATACTCTTATATGTGATACTTGGTGAGAGTATCCATGGCGAGGTTTGGAACTTAGTATAAATTTTTATGGGAAAATTTAGTTTCACTTGTTGATTCAAGACGATTTAGCATGCTTCATTTAATTTTTCATGAGAGGCTTTGGGAAGGATCCTATTGAGTATATAGTTATACTCAACCTATGTTATATAAACTGTTCTTAGGTCACTTGGATACAACAAGAGGTCTAGTTATTTACTATAAGCTTGGGGTTTACAGGAGTTGTTCCGGATTCTTGATTGCTACTGTTAAATTTCTTTTGGTACTTGTATATTTCCATTTTAGTTGCAATAGATTTTTCATGTCATTACATATATATA
Source organism: Viscum album (assembly GCA_963277665.1). Taxonomy (NCBI): domain Eukaryota; kingdom Viridiplantae; phylum Streptophyta; class Magnoliopsida; order Santalales; family Viscaceae; genus Viscum; species Viscum album. The sequence continues at coordinate 161,075,055 of OY728165.1, read as the reverse complement.
CTTGGGATTGTTTTATATTTCAATCCGAGTTGGAGTTGGTCGGTGTTTGTCTTATCTGCCTCTTTCTCATGTGTTATCGTATAGGTTAATGCCTTCAATTTGTCTGTTTACTATACCCTCAGTGCTAGTCACCAACATGGGGCCTAATAGAGATAGGAATCAGGGGTCACTATCTCTCTTCTCACATTTCCAACCCAAGAGGGGTACACTTTGTGGTTAGGGGGTCATGACAGAGTGTTATCAGAGGTCTGGTTGAGGGATATGATAGAGTTTTGAGTTAGGAACAGGGGAGGATGCATGGGTTGTTAGGGAAAATGTATCAAACATGTTTAGAAAGCACTGTAAGTACTGGATACCAGATGATCCTTAGGTATTTAGGGACCCCTATGATCTGAAGCATGGACCTTTAATTTATAATGGATACTAAACAAAGTTATGTGGGATACAAGGAAGAGACCTAGGAAAGGATCATAAAACATTTTTCGTTATACCTGTATTTTAATGGGTAGAAATTGGGATAGGTTGACTTAAAATGAATAATATAAACCAAATAATTAATGTAAAATTATTCTATATTCTATGTTTAAGAGTTCTAACTGTTTTATTTATATAGGTATAGATCTAAGTCGACATACTCATCTGGTTCTCACATTAGATGTCTAGCAGGTTGCACCAGTAGATAACTTCAGTGTATAGGTTGATAATGAAAAAACATGGAGGACACTTTGAGAGTTTCAGTGCTATTTCATGAAGAATTATAAGGGCTTGGTTTTATATTCAGTCATGGAGGACTAGTTAGAAGGGGTTGGGATAAATTTTAGTTCGATCCATGCTCAGAAGGACCATTGGGTATCATTAGTTCTGATGATGCTACATGGGGCAGGTAGAGGATAGCCCCGAGATTCTCCCTGTTCTCAGAGAGCAGAGCACAACCACGGTGGTGGTCATCATCAGGGTTAAAAGGTAGTGTATTAGTTCATGTTCAACTTCATGCTTTTGTGTTTCTAGATCCAGGGTTAAAAGGTAGTGTATTAGGTCATGTTCAACTTCATGCTTCAGTATGGAATGGCTGTATTCAGTGCATGCTATCATGGATTTCTACAAAAGGTAGGTGGTGTTCTTCGATGTCGATGGAGAGACAAAAATGTTTATTGATGATTGAGAACCTATGATGGGTCTGAGGAATGTTCATACTTAGTCATAATTGATGGATAAGTTGATGCTGAGCTTATTAAAGGTTCAACAGTCATCATTTCCTTGGGTCATTTAATAGTACCTTGATGTTTTTTCAGAAGAGGTTGTAGCGTTACCCCCTTGATGAGGGATCAATTTTGAGATCATGTTGCAACTAGGAGAGTCTCCTATCTCAATGTCTCAATATAATATGGTGCATTTTGAGTTGTGGGTGATGCATATACAACATGATGGTTTATTGAAGTGCAGTTTCATTCAGCGAAGTGTGTCACCGTGGGGTGCACCAGTTTTATTCATGAATAAGGCTAACAGAAGTTTGTAGTTTTGTGTTGATTATCATCACTTGAACAAAGTTATAGTGAAGAACCACTATCCTCTTCAGTGGATTGATGAATTGTTTGATAAACTGAAGGGTGAAATTTGGTTCTCAAAGATCAATTTGTGGTCTGGGTATCATTAGATGTGTATAAAGGATGATGATATCCTGAATAGTACTTTCGGTTGTCATCATGGGAATTAAATGTGCTTGGTTATTCTATTCGGTGTTACAAATGCTCCTTCTTTGTTCATGGGGTTGATGAATTCTATGTTTCATGAGTTCCTAGATAAGTTCAGAGTGGTTTTCATCAATGACATCCTTGTGTACTTTGAGTCTGATGAGGATCATGTAGAGCATTTGTGTGCAATTTTGGGAGCTCTTCATCAACATTATCTATTTGATAAGTTTACTAAGTGTGAGTTTTGGGATCTAGAAGTCCATTTCTTAAAAAATGTTGTATCCCATTAGGGAGTAGCTATTGATCCATAGAAGATAGAAGAAATTGTGTTTTGGGAGGCCCCCAATACATTGGTAGATATGTAAAGTTTTCTTGGTATTGTAGGATAATACTGGAGGTTTGTAGATGACTTCTCCCAAGTTTCTACTCCTCTAAAAATATTGAATCGAAAGGATTAACTGTTCATATTTACTGATCAGTGTAAAACAACTTTCAAGTATATGAAGAAGAAGTTGTTCAGAGATCATGTTATTTGTCTTCTAGTGGAGGGAGTTTAGTTTTATGTTTTCTATGAAGCTTCGTGTTTGGGGTTAAGATGTGTTCTGATGTAGCACAGATCTGTGATTTTTATGGGTCTCAGTAGTTAAGTACCCATGAGCGTAACTATACCACCCATGATCTTGAGTTTGTAGTAGTGATGTTTTCCCTGAATTTGTGAGGAAACTTCTTTATTAGAGAGCTCTTTGTGGTCTTCACCGATCATAAAAGCTTTGGGTATGTTTTTTCCTAGCATGACTTGAACTTATGAAAACATCAGTGGATGAAGTTATTACAGGATTACGACTTCAAAATCTCATATAAACATGGTAAAGGGAATGTTGTAGCTGATGCGTTGATCAAGAAGTCACATAGTGATGCTGTACATGAATCTAGTGATTCCTGGATAGTGATGGAAGAACTTTAAGCATTAAATTTGTATATCAGAAAAGTTGGGGGAATAAGTTTTCTTTTCTAGATGACAGTGCATCCATCTTTTATGCAGAAGGTGGAAGATTCCCAGTTGGGGGATCTTGAGGTGGAGATCTGGAGAGACTCAATTGTTTGTAGTGTGGCCCCTAAAAGTTGTTCTAAGGATGAACAATAGAAAGTATTGTTTTGGGGGAGTCTTTTCATTCCATTGGCGATGCATGAGATGGTTCCCATAGAGTTCCATAGTTATCCCTTATTATTACATCTTGTGGTGACAAAGATTTACTGAGCCCTGAGGAGTCATTTTTGGTGAATAGGGTCAAAGTGTACAATTTCAATGTTTGTTTCTTGATGTTTGGTATTCCAAAAATGTGAAGGTTGAGCACTGTGTTCCATGTGGTTTTCTCTAACCATTAGATATTCCTCAATGAAAGTGGGAGGAAATGTCAATGGAATTTGTTGCCAGTTTACCTTGAGATCTAGGAGGCTGTGACATTCTATGGGTGGTAGGGGATTGTTTGATGAAATCATCCCACTTTATAAAAATCAAGGATTCGATCATAGTGAATGTTTTGTAAAGGAAGTATTTAGAGAAGGTGGTGAGACTCAACAGAGTCCCTAGGATGATCATTTCTAATCGAGACCCCCTATTTTACCTCTAGGGTGTGGAGATATCTCTATAATGATTTGGATTCTAAGAAATTCCTTAGCACTGCTTTTCATCCACAGATGAATTGTCAAATAGAGTGGACTATCCTAGCTCTTGAAGACATGTTCCTCTCTTGTGTCCTGGAATTTTGAGGTTTGTGGATGAGGAACCTTCACTTGGTAAAGTTCACCTACAAAAATATTTTTCAATCCACTATCACTGTGGTGGCATTGGTATCCTTGTATGGTCGACCTTTATATTCTCTATTGTGCTATACTGGGGTTGGAGAGTCAGCATGTCTCAGGCTAGAACTGGTAAAAAATATGATGGAGATAGTTTAGATTATTTGTGAGTGGTTGAAGGTAGCGCATGATCATCCAAAATCTATATCAATCATTGGATGAGACCTTTTGAGTTTGACATTGGGGATGATGTAATTCTGAAGGTGACCCTCTATCATGGTCAGTGAAGGTTTGGTCATGGGAGTAATAACTCTACCTAGTTTATTGGGCCTTTAGAGGTGTTAGATCGTGTTAAAACTATGGTATATTGGGTAGCACTTCTCCTATAGATGATCTGAATATAGGATGTTTTTCATGTGTCGCAGATCCATCATTATCTTCATAAATACTCTCATGCCATCTATTAGGGTGAGATCAATGTTGACGATGGTGCGACTTTCAAGGAGCGTCCTGTACAGATCGATGACCTATAGGAGACGGTGTTACATGGGAATTATATCCCCTTGGTTCATGTCTTGTGCAATCATAGTGGTGTTGAGGTGAGTACCTAGGAACATGAGTTTCAAATATTCACCCACTTCACCAAGTTATTTAATCTTTCACTTTTTTTTATAATGATGTTCATTTGTGGTTATAGACCTTTGATGTTTATGAGATGGATTTCTCTTGTGGCTTATTGGGTCTTACTATCTTTTGAGAGGTATCTTCCCTAGGAGATTGGTTAGGGGATATTTATAATTTTCACATTGTTTCATGATGTCCCTTTGAGGAATTGGTTGAGCTCTTTTTTTGGTGAGAGCCTTTAGAGGTATCTCAAAGGGTGGATGTTCATACCCCTTTAGTGTTTCTTATCTAGGTTGGTTTTGAATTCTCAAGGATGATAATGTTTTGAGAGGTATCTGATGTAATGGACCAGATATATCTGGTCTATTACTTTTCTAAAATCTAGTGTTTGAGGTGTTCTAGGAGGTGAAGGTGACATATCCCCAACACTTTACTAAATTTCTAGTTCGGCGAACAATATTTCCTGAATTGTGAAACATCTAACGGTAGGGGATACATTATTTCCTAAAGGGTGAAAAATTTAATAGTAGGTGGTATAATGTTTCCAGAATGGAGAGACATATAACAGTATGTGATATAATGTTTCTAGAATGGTGACACATCTAATGGTTGGTACTATAGTGTTTCCGAAACAGTGAGTCATTTCCAACAGTATTTTAAATTTTTCCAAATTTTCCAAAATTTCCATTTTGACGTATTTCTTTGACATAAAATGAGTTCAATTCTACATTTAAGTGGTTTTGATGCTATTTCATGGGTTATAAATTATATCATTGATATTATAAAAATCTGGAGGGTTTTAATATGTCAAACTGTGTGGTTTAATGTGATCCATATTAATACAAATTATTTTCCATTTCCAATCCTGTTAGTCTTAGATATAATCCTTCAAATGCAGAAAACTTTATTTCTTTAAATCCTTCTTTCTTCTCTTATTGTGAGGCTCCCCATGAATTTTTTCCATTATGATTGATGTGATCGAACTGTAATCCTTGGATCATTTCCCCTTAAAGTTTCATTCTACTATATGCGCACCCCCTGTTTTGGTGAAACCAGGAAGTGTCGACTGATCATTGATATAAGGTATGTTATACCTCCATCTTCTAGGTTCCTAGATCAATTTCCTCTTATATCCCGTTTCCATGTAATAGCCTATGATCTCCATATTTCTTCTGGATACTTCTTTGGTGTTGGTTGATATGGTCGTGCCCTGACGTCCTCAGGTGAATTCAGTCATTGCAGGAGAGTTGATCATGATCTACTGGGATTAGAACATTCTCAGGAAATTAATGTTGGAAAACATTTGAGGTAGGGGATTCGTTGATTCTCTATTTTTCTTACATGTTGTAGTATATTTATCATGATTTATCCCACTGAATCACAATGAAATTGACATAATAAAAATTTTAACCGAATTAAAGATTTTTTTTCAATCGTATGTTCTTGCCACATGATTTTCTAGATAGTGTGATATATATGAATTATTGTATATCATGTTTTTCTTAATGGGAATAAATAAAGAAAATAAATCTGGAATAAATTGTAAATTAATTGGCCAAATATAAAAAGGATTGAAAATGAATCCGATTGTTTTAGTAATTTGATGTTAATAAAATTAATGTAGAGGATCATGTTTAATTTAATTTATTGATAAAGCTAAAGCATGTTGATTATTACTGATTAAATGAATGTAAAATTAATTGTTTAATTAAATTTTATATTTATGATAGCTTGCGGGTTAGGATTCCCATAGTTGGAACCTACTAAAAATGAATTAGTTAATTCAAGATGAATTAAAGAACAGGTTATTGATAAAGGATAATTCCTGGTAGGGTTTTGAGTTACCCTCTTACTTTTAAAGTCCATGATCCCTATGCATTGGAGCCGTGAGTGCTCATTATGTGTAAAGGCTAAATGCCTTGATTGGGGCCAATAGCCTAGTTGCTTATTATTTCATACTGCTTGTGATGTGATGTGAGATTGGAAGGCTGTTTGGGTATTTGTGGTAGGGAGGCATAGTGGTTGTGGTAGTAGTTGACACCAAGAGTGGCGTGATACATTAGTTTATGCATATGGGTGTCGGGGATGACACCAGATATGATGAAAAGGAATGAAGTTGTGCTTACTCAATGTTTATATTATTGAGTGCTTGTTTTTTATCTTATATAATTTTCCCACTTCTTTAGGAAGATAGTTTTTTTACCCTATTTATAAAAGAGTTAAATATGCGCAAGTTATGTCACATGATTTTTGTGTTTAGCTTCTTAGGTAAGGATGGGTCTATGATCATTCTATGGGTGGTAAAGACTCGATAGGTAGTTCATATAATCACCATGTTAAGCCCCTTGTGTTTGGTAGGTTAGAATTATTTCATAGAATACCTATAATTATGGAAAAGTGTTTATAATGTTAATAAATTATTGAATAAATGATGTTAAACCCATGGGGTTGGAGCTTTCTTGGATGCAATGTTGTGGTTCCTTCTAAGGATCTGTGGACTCAGTGTGGTTATGCTTAGAGGGATTGGGACTTTGTTGGAATGATAATGTAATGTAATGTGGAAATGTTAATGGTTGATTAATGGATAAATAATTAATTAATGTTAAGTGAAACTAATTAAAGGGGATACTAAGATTTAATAAATCTCTTTAAATAGTTGTATTCTTATAGAATATCTAGTCTTAGTAGTGGAAACCGAGATTCTAAGAGAAGTTTTCTACAATAGATTCTAAGACTATGTTATTCCCATAGTGTGGTTGTGAGCTATATTATATCCTGTAATTTTTGTGTTTTTATATGCTACTCCACCATATCGGTTATGGAAACTAAAACCCCATGGATTTTGAGCCATGGGGGGTGTTTTCTACAACATTCTGGTGGGAGGATGGATGGATGACTACCCCCTTTGGATCCGCTCTCTTATCTTGGTAGTTACTTGTGATGGTATGCACAGAGGTTAATTTCCCCAAATATGTGTGTAGAGTGATGTAGTTTTTTGTGGTTATTTCAAATACATATATTCTGGATATAACTTCCTAAGTGATACTATAGGTTTAACATGTATAATATGTAATGGCTTGAGGATCCTTACTCAGTGTATAAGCTATAGTGGATTGAGGTATAATACCCAATATTTGATACACCTTATACATGTTTTGGTGGCTAATATAAATTACATGGTTATTTTTGGTTTTGTGGATATTATGGTGCTTCACCCAGGTGTCTACGAATATGTTTTTGTGTTGCAAGAGGGGCATGTTGTGGTGCTCACCCAGGTGTCTTCGTGCTAGCTTTTTGGAGAGAAATAGATTAGAACATGCAACATTGGGGAAAACTGGAAAACTAGTGAGGAAGTGGTAGCAAGGTATCCTTTATCTTCTTTAATATATTATATAATCTTGTATGAGATACATGGTGAGAGTATCCATGGTGGGGTTGGGAGATTAGTATACCTATTTAGGAGATGAGTTAGTTCACTTGTTGATTCATTGTGCTTTAGAATGATTCCATTACCTTTTCAAGAGAGGACTTGGGAAGGATACTATTGAGTATACTATTATAATGAACCTATGTTATATAAACTATTCTTCCTGTCACTTGGTTCATGTTAGAGATCAGGCTAGTTAAAACTAGCTTGGATTTTACTGCAGCTATTCGGGCTTAGTGGTTGCTGCGGTATTACATTACTTTAGCAATTTAAGTTTTCCATTTTATTTGTAGTAGTTTTTTATATCATTATATACATGTACTTGGAATTATTTTATATTTCAATCTGATTTATATTTGGTTAGTGTCTCTCTTATCTCTCTCATTCTCATGTGTTCTCTAAGAGGGAAATTCCTCCCAATTGTGTGTTTACTATATCCTCAGTGCTAGTAGCCAACCCGGGGCCTATTAGAGGCGAGACGTGGGGGTCATTATCTCTCTTCTCACATTTCCAAACAAATAAGGGTACATTTTGTGTGGAGGTGGTCATGTCATTCCATCTCTTTTTCATCCTAAAAAAATTTAAAACATCACTTGTGCATACAAGCGCCTTATCATCTCCACATAGCAGTGTAATTTGTTTTTCATCACCACATTAATTAGATTGTTATCAAGATGTAATTAATGAGTATAGATGATATTTATGAAACAAATATTACTCTATATCTATCATATCATATATACATTTTTTACATTGCAATCCTATGGAAAATGATAATGTTGCTTGTGCATACGTGTGGACGACCACCTCCATGAAATAATGGGATCTATTTTTCATTTAAAATTTATGTAGATAGTGATAATGATGTATTTAAGGACTATATAATATATATATATATATGATATAATAATATTTATATACATATTAATTATTATTCACCTTTATTTTTTATATCTTTTGAAAAGTAAAAACAATGTTTATGCGCACGTACGACCTAGCATATCCATGAACAGTGTAATTAATTTTTTAATATCTATATTTTGTGGATGAATCTAAATATATATATATATATATATTTAATATATATGATATTTTTACCATGAATAATATTCTAGAGATGATGTAACCATAATAAAAATATAAGGACAAAAACTAATGCCTTAAAACATACATAAAAATGATATAGTTAAAAATTGAAAAATGATAATAATAAAAGATTATTAGAAAATAGTTGAAAAAATGTTATAAATATATAATTTATGATATTATAGTTATGTATATTTCTATTTTATTTAATTATAATCAATCTAAATTTATTGTACTAGAGGTTGAAGCGTGTTAAACTAAAGGGATATGTGAGGTAATAGATTTCAAATCAATTTCCACTCAATTGAGACATATTATTTATTATAAACCTATTTAAATTATGTGGTGCATATAGGTCACTTTAGAGTTATTTGAAATGAATATATATTTATTCATGATGATTAAAAATTCAATTAAATTTACACTTTAAAGAAAAATGTTTAAAATAAAGGCCAATCTTATTTCTCTTCTTGGTTGGGTATATTTTTCATCCATTTCTATCTTTTTCAAAATTGTTTTATGAAAACAATTTTTATTTAAAAAAATATTATATAAAGGATATTTTATGTTATCCATGATCTTTTACATAGTATTAAATTAATCTTTTAATTTTTTATTGGAAGGTGTTTTTTTCATCATTCATTACCAAATTTCAAAAAGGAATTTTTTCTTAACGTATACGATGTTTCCAAACATTCCCACCACCATTACCATTTTACAACCATTAGATGATTCTAAAATTTTATCTTGATTCTTAAAAGGAAAGTCTTTATTAAAACTTATTTTAAATGTTTCCTCTCCATTTACATATATTCTTTAAAGGAATTGATTTTACTACAAAATATAATTTTTTAATGGTCATATCTCATCTCGTGATTAATTTTTGATCATTAACCTTCCCTTAAAACATTCAATTTATTAAGATAATTGGAAATTAAATTTATCTTAAATATCCATATTTTTTATAATGTATATTCTAATTTATTAAACCATATATCATTTCTACATATAGTGTTTTAAAAATATAATTATTTAATTGTCTACGAAAGACTTGATTAATATGTATTCTTTTATCAACATTGTTATTTATTATTAAGGAATAATTTTTATGAATTTAATTGAACATTAACTATATGAGTAATGCATTTGAAATATAGTGATTGGTGGGACATGGAATTATATATCCCCTATATCTATTGACATGTCTCATGAGTCAAATCAATAAGTTAGAAATAAATGGGTTTCTAGTGTATACCTAACCCTTGATTTAACAGTTTGGGAACAAGTCTTTGATAGTATAGATATCACAATATATGAAATCATGACATCAATTATTAAGAATTTACTTTTTTCGAGAATTAAATTATTATTATCCATGAGATTACTACATTGATATTATCCATGGATTCTTTTGATACACATTTTTTAATTAAGTAGAATTTGTTTTTAGTTATTTACCTTGTAATATTGATTATTCCTTATTTACAAATGATAGCTTCCACTATAAATATCTCTTATTGAGCATATAAGATCACCCTTTTATTTATTTTCTTCTACCTAGTACATGAATAAAGATATTTTGAATAATATTGAGGATGAAATAATAATTTTATGCAATGTATTTTATACTTCCTATGTGACATGATAATCATGTATATATTTTGTTCTTCAAGATTACTAAACTATTTAGTCCTTTAGGGCGTAATTACTTATATCTAATTACAATTTAATAAAGAAGACAACATCTCTATGTTACTAGAGTTGGATTTTTTAGAGTTGGAATCAGAGAAATTATATTAGAAACTATGAGAAATATGTTTTAAATTAACATATCTAAATATAAAAATATGATAATTCCTTATAGTATTTAATTTTTTTACCCTAATAGGGATTTTAATTTATGGATCAATATTCATGATGATAGTGAACTAACTTAGTTTGTGGCATTATTCAATAATGGTTCATATTGGGTGAAAGGGAATCAATACTCATAGATAATGTAAATATTTTGTGGATGGGAAAGAAAATACACCTACTATTGGAACTGACAAGATCATGATCACATTTGGGTAGCTTACTCAGGTTATGAATAATCACCTTACCTCAATGGAGAAACCCATTCTTCTATAATTTGATTCTTCTATGTTGGATTTCTACATTAGATATAAGCCTCCATCATTTAGTATAACTACTAATCCATTGGGACATGGGTAATGGATTAATTCACTTTAAAATATATTCCATGATTTTGGATGTGATTAATGTGAAAAGATAATTAAGAAATTATATCATTTGGAAGTAAATGTTGATAAATGAGGTTCATTGATCCAAAAAACTAAAGAGGACAATGAAATATAAATCAAGGAATAGAAAACCTTGAATGTAATTTTATTTGAGAAATACTTCCCTAAAAAAATGAGATAAAATAGAGAGGATGTTACTCATATTAAAGTAGGATAGAGAAATTGGGTAGAATTTGAGGCTAACTTCAAAAGATTATATAATAATACTTCAGACTACATATTTAATCTGAAAATAAAGATGGACTATTTCTTTAATATAATTAAAATGAGGGTCAAATGGGAACAAATTTCCCAATCATTTTTTTCATATGATGATATAGTATTGATGTCCATTAAGATAGAGAAAGAATTTTATAGGTCTTACATATTCAGGGAAAATCAATAATGAAGATGATGGTTGAATAGAAAGAAAAATGGAATGTTGGAAAGAAGAATAAGTGAACCAATCAATTAAAATAATGTGAAAATTGCAGAATCAAACATTCAAGAATATGCTTTAACAGTATGAGATTTTATTAAAAGTGCAGAGATAAAGACCATCAATACAATGACTAAAAGATATATAAACTGACCACTACTATCCATTCATCAACTATAAATAAATTTGTAATTATTCAAACTAATGGACCAAGCATGAAGGTAATATACTGTAAAAGATTCAAAGGGGAGAAGTCAAAGCTTATACATTCACTATAACTGAGGTTGAAGTTCCCAATGTTGTGATGGTAGGTACTTTAATCATAGCCTCAAATTTATACTATTATTTTTTGATTCTTTATCTTTTCACTCTTTTATATCTACCCTATTTTCTAAGGAAATTAGATATTTCACTAAAACATTAAGAAGGGAGTTTTCGGTCAAAAATCCTAGTGGAAATCTCATCATAACAAGGATGTTTTAGTTAGTTCCCATTATAAATCATAAATATTCCCTATTTGTAGAATTGATTATTATACCAATGTTTGATTTTCATACAATTCTTTGTATATATTGGATTTTAAAATATAATTAAAAAAATTGTTGTAAAGAGAAGGAAATTACGGTTCATGATGAGGATGTAAAATTTCTTATCTTTAGAGGGGATACATCCACATACGAGTTATGTATAGATTCATACCTAGTGGATCTTCTAGATGGTAATATTGGGGAAGAAGATCAACACAATATATAGATGGAAAATGTGATCTTCAAATTTAGAGTGTATATATTTTATAGAATGCATTGATATTTTTCTTAAGGAATTACATGGACATCCACCAGAGTGTGATGTTGAGTTTTCCATTGATCTCATCTCCAATACACGACCTATATCAATGAATCCTTATATAATGAAGATTGTGGAATTAGTGGAGTTAGAGAAACAATGGAAGGAGTCATGTGGTAAGGGTTTATATTCCCTAGTGTTTCACAATGGGGAGACCCTATTTTGTTCATTAATAAGAAATATGGTTCAATGAGGATATACGTTGATTATAAGTAAATAAATTCAATTATTCTAAAAAAAAGTATCCTATGACTCACATGGATGACTTATTCTATCTAATTCATGGAGATCAATATTTTCCAAATATTAACCTTACTTCCAAATATAATTAATTATGAGTAATTAAAGAAGATATTCTGAAGAAATTATTTTGGATGAGGTATGAAAATTATGAGTGTATAGTAATACCATTTGGATTAACTAATGAACCCACAATATTTATGGGTTTAATGAATAAATTATTCCATGAATATCTTGATAATTTTGTTTTTTTATTTATTGATCATATCTTTATGTACTCTAAAATTTATGAGGATCATTAGAATTAGTTGAAAATAAATTTTGATGCTCTTATAAGAAAAGTGTTAAATTGGGAATTTAGAAAGTGTGAATTTTGGCATCAAAAAGTTTATTTTATTGTCTAAATTTTCTCCTAGGATACAATCTTAGTATTTCTTGTGAAGATAAAGGAATTAAAATAGTGGTCTACACTAATGAAAAAACCACGGTTTGTTGTCTCATTGGTTTGGAAGGTTACTACGGGAAACTTGTTTAAATATTTTCCCTATTAAATAACATGTTAACCAAGATTACAAATAAAGGGGTAAAGTTCTTATGGGCAATGGAATGCGAAGAATGTTTTGAAGAATTAAATGGGACATTGGTTAATGATATGATTTTGAATCTAGAATTAAGAAATGATATATTTGTGATATATAGTGATTCTTTAAGGTTGGGACTTGGTTGTTTATCATGAAAAAGGATAATGCTATTTCTTATGCATCAATGAAGTTAAAGTCTCATGAATAGAAATATCCAAATCATGATTTTGAGTTGGTAACTGTAATATTTTTTTAATATATAGAGAAATTATCTCTATGGTGAAATTTGTGAGTCATTCGCATATCATAAGAGTATTTAATACTCATTTTTATTGAAGGATCTCAACATGAGGAAAATTAAATGGATCAAGCTACTCAAGGATTGAGATTTATCAATACACTACTACTCAAGGAAGGGAAATAAGGTAGTAGATTCATTGAGAATAAAAGATTATGGAGTCTCGAAAAAAGAGGATTGAAAGGGTTCTTATGTTCATGGATTTAATAAATATAGATCTAATAATTATTAAGGAAGGGTAAAAATCAATCCTTTTAAAAATGATTTACAAAACCAAATTACTAGATAAGATAATGAGATCTCACCTTGGTGATAAGAATTTTCAAAATAAAATTAAAGCTATGAATGATGTGAAAATGAAAGACTTCATATATGAATATAGTATTCTGAAATTTTGAAATAGGTTATATGTTCCATCCATACCCGAGGTGAAAATGGAATTATTATATGATTTTCATATCTAAAATTTATCTATAAACCGCGTAAGAACCAATATATATAGATATATAGATTTCAGGGAAAATTTTTGGTAGGATAATATGTGTTTTATTAAAGTGTTTAATTTTTTGTCAATGAGTAAATATGTAAGGGATGATAAAGTGGATATGTATTGAGAACTGTTATGGATTCATATAATTTCATTGGATGTCATGCATGAGCAATTATCTATGTTAAAACTCTAATTATTTTTTAAGTGATAATTAAATTTCAAAGAAATGTACTTAGGATATAACATTTAATACAAAAAGTGGAAGACCATGAGAATTATTATTTTCATGAAGTGAATAAGAGAACTATTATTTAAATTTAATGGTTTCCATGCATGAATAAAAGGAATTTTAGGATAGTGAATTAAGAAGTCCATAAAAAATATATATTTCCATAAAAATTTTTAGGGGTCCATGGAATAATTTATTACCTGAGAAGTTAATAAAAGGCTATTTAAAACGTATTTACATTTTACATAAGGAATGGTTGAAGAAGAATTTAGAGTTGCATGGTTTGATTTCTTAACTATTTTAATGTGGATTATAAAAACAAAGATGACCAAACTTGTGAGACATGAATAATATCCCTCAACCACATATAGGGGGACACTAGGTCAACCCTCATGGGAAATCTTACCAATGTACACCCATAAAATTGCATATATGACAAAGAACCATTTATAAGGTCATCAGGATCGTGTACCTATAATCATGCATGAGACCGTGCATAAGGATTGAAAAAGAGATAGATTGCACTATATAGGTGGCAGTTTGATAAGGAAACGGATGGGAGAAGACCTCATACTTTCTTATAGTGGTCTAATAGAACACATTGATTAATATACAATGACCCATATAAATAAAAGTTTGATGTGGGACAAGCGCTACCTGGGTACTATTCATCCATCATTAAAATTATATAAATAATGTGAGGGACATAATTGAGTTGATCTCGACCATACGATTTCTTCAAGAATATTTGTTTACATCCTGTGATTTCCTAATATTCCTTTAAATTTGTGTTCATAATGAACGACAATCGATCGATCAACCAGACATATTCCATGATGATATAGATTAGAGGAGTCATTTAGGATCATTATGATTTTATTCATGTAATCAGTGTCTTTCATTCATGAAGGAGTTAAAGAAAAAAGATACTATTGAAGATTATGTAGATAAGTTGAACCTTGAAAAAATAAACAAATAACATACACCATGTTATTTTTGTTTTATATATTAATAAAAAAATAATGAGGTGCAAAATTTGTGATGCTACATAATGAATAGAGAACCCGATATTCTTCATGTATTTTTATGAGTTGTTTACCACATGTATAATTCATGTATGTATATAATGAGATGAGATGTATTACACCACATGAAGAATGAAACCTGATCCTTTATGTGTTTAAATGATATAGGGTGAGCAATGAGTATTTTTATACCACATGAAGTTATAGTGTACTAAAACCCATGGGTATTCTATTTGAAATGAAGATACATGCATGCGGAAAAACATCTGCCGAGGCTCATTCATTTGAATAATAAATAAACCAAAATCCCTCAGGTTCTTTTGATGAGATCCATACATAATCAGTTTCATTTAAAAATTAAAATAACTATTTCATATAGAAATTAATATCTACATTCCATGGGTATTTAACTAAGTTTATATAATACTGAAACTACATTCATGTATTTGTATTTATAATGAGAAATAAATGTATTCATTAATAAACACATTTAAATGATGATTTAAATAATTGGTTTTAAATCATGGAATAATTGAGACCCCATTCACCACAATTGTTTTATAAAAATATTTACATGAATGTGATGAGAATATATACACAATTGAAATATACTTAGATATCCCGATAAACTATTGTATCAGAGAGACAAAGAATTTGAATCTATGAGTCCATTGAAGAAAAATCAACTTGTTTGACCAACAATTCAAATATTTTTTAGAATCTAAAATTAATCTAACCTAGAAGTACTCTTGAGATCAAAATTGTTGAATTTATTGAGTAAGTACACAAAAAAGTGTAATCTAACAATTTTTTGGATGAAGATCATATAATTAAAATATAGTGGATAAACCTTCAACAAATGTTAATTCTTTTGGTTAGATCCAAAATCATATATGAGTCTCTCAGTTGGAGTGAGGGAAAGAGAAATTTTTGTTGGACCTAAAAAAATAGAGTCTCTTCATTAGAGTTAGATTAGAAGTCTTTCAGTTAGATTTGAAAGTAATTATATTTACTTTTTGGATAATGAAGATTATATTTTTGGGTGTCTAACCATGATGGAAAGGAGTAGGATTTCAATTTCTAAACATTGTAAATATGGGGTTCTTCTCTCAACATTATTACCACTTCACAAGAGGTGAGATTGAGAGATAGTATTAAGTGGATCAAGAACCATAAAAATTTTAACTGGTAAAATTTCAAAAGAAAGAAATTCATAAAAATAAAATATTTATTCACCCCTCCCCTATCTGTGGTAAATTTTCCTTGGGCATCTAAAAGTGGTATCAAGGGGTTAGTCACCTATAAAGATCAAAAATAAATAAATTTAGATAAGGATTTCAATGATTTCATTAACCTTATTTCCAGAATGTACAAAAAAGAAAAAGTGATGAAGGAGGGAAATATAAAGAAGAAATTTGATTTATCCTTTTCATCCCAATTTAGAGATGACATGAATTTTCTTTTATTACATAAAAATAATAAGAAGAAAAATCCACCCTAGAATTTTTTCTCTCTAATATAGGTAAAATAAAAACCTAATATTATTTATGATCCTTAACCTACAGTAGAGGAAGGATGTAAAATTTCAAACTTTGTCTTGGAGATGGAAATGAAATGTGATTCAGGTGGTGATGGGGTAAAAAAATCGAGTTATCAATATAAGGAATTCTCAAACAATGACAAACAATATCAACAAAGAATCCTGAATGATGTTAATTACCCAATAATGAATGATTTGACCTTAAAAAATAAAAAAATGAGGGTAGAATAAGTGGTATTCAATATCAACTCAAATAAAATAGAAACCACGATGAAAGAGAAAAGTGAAATCATAGAAGAGATTTCCCAAAATATTATTAAGAAAATGTCCATGGAAATAGAGTTAAAGGTTAACATAATATCTCTAAAAACCCAACATAAATTATATAGAAAATCAGGTATAGTGACATATGAATTTAATGGTTTCCATGTTAAGTGAGGAAAAATGAAAATAAGAGACCTTTAGAAAAAGTTTAACACCTCTATAGAGAAAATAAAGATCCCTCAAAAATATGTCTCAACATGTGTAGAAGTAAAGAAGAAACTAGATCTTAAATTTTGAAGTAAATTTTCTTCCCATGAAAAATATGGTACATTGGTACTATAAAATATAAAATCACCAAAGAGTTTTTATAGTGGAAGACTTGGGCCCCAATTGAGTATATGTTTCAAATCCAAAAAATACCAGAGTTGTTAAAATAACTCCATCAGTTCCAATATCTAAATCATGGATAGACCAAATATGGTGTGATATTTTTGGTAAATGTTTTATTTGTTCTTATGCTGATCATATACAAAGGAATTTCACTTGTAGGAATCCATGAAAGGGTAAAGACCCTATAAGGATAAACTCCACTCCTATGAATTACAAGGAAAAAACATGTGCTAAAACCCTATTATGTTGGAAAATAGGTTCAACATTTTGGAGTATAAAAATGATCCTAAAAAATATAATTTCAAACACAAAAATACGATCATTCACAACAAAACTCTTGGATGAAAAGAAGTCAAATTTGGACACAAAAATAATAGGATTTATCAGCTATGACACAGGTGGAAAATGGTATTCCCTAAAAATAGGAAATGAATGAGAATAAAATATGTTCACAATAATTTAATCAGGTAAAAAATAAAGAAATAGCATCCTATAATGATCTTATTAAGAAGAGGAAAGTTGGGATGAGATAAAACTCCCACCTTTAATGTTTCTACTAAATAAATCGGAGGTTCCTCATTATGTCTAATTATTTTATGTTCTATGATATAAAATGTGCATAATTGAATGAGAAGTGATATTTATCATGGATTACATCAATTTCCATGTTATTTAATGATCTCATCCCTTAAAGGGGAGCTTAGATAATGCAGTTAAATTTTCACTAGTTGGTGAATTTGGAATTTTTGAACATCTTGATGAAATTGGAAGTTGTGGTATGCCAATTAAACTTTCATACCATATTCTTAATTTTATTATATTATAAATTAATGAGGAGTTCTTGGATGATGAAAAAAGAGGAAAAGGTGGAGATATATATATTTTCACCTAGACATTCTATTGGGTTTGTTGAGTTATGTGATGGATTTTTCATTTCATTGATAATTCTGACCCCTATATTGATAATTGAGAAACTATGAGATTAATATCATATATGAGTTTCTGTTGGGATAATTTTAGATTTACTTTTTTATTTTAATGTTTTTTTCTACATTAGGTTATCCCATATATAATTATATTTGATTAGATAAAGGCTCTTTCTTAAGTATCATGTCATATCATCCTTTTATTTTAAAATATGTGAAGATGTTTTTGAGATTAAAGAAGTGATAGGAAGGCACCCCAAATTATACTTTTAATTTTATTATCATTATCAGGAACAAGAATTAATGTTTCCACATATTTATTTTTATGGTGTGCAAAGATATTGACTATAAAATATAATGGGGGATATTGTTGTTCCCAAATGTTTCATTTATTATTAATGAGTCAATATGTGAGGGAAGATATGGTGGAGATGCATAGATAAATATTATGGATTCATTTAAAGTAATTGGATGTCATGATCAAGAAATTATCCATGTTTAAACTCTAGTAATTATTAAGGTGATATTTAAATATCAAAGACATGTTCATAGGTGAGTACATGGTGTAAAAAAAGTAGAATACCAATAAAATGACTACTTTCATGTAGTGAAGAAGATAATTATTATTTACATTTGAAGTTTTCAATAAAAGAAGAAAGGGAATTATATGAAGGGGAATTAATAATCCCACAAAAAAGATATATTTTTCACAATGAAGATTTGAGGGATATAGAATAATTTATTGCTTGAGAAGTTAAAAATGGACATGTAAAATGTATTTACATTTTACAAGTGGAATGATTGAGATGAATTTTGTGTTGCATAGTTTGTTTAGACGACTATTTTAATGCGTATTATAAAAAAAGATATCCAACCATGAAATCCATCAAGTCTAGCCTTAAACTACATATTAGGGGAACCATGGGTAAACCCCTTGGGAATACCTACAAATGGAATCTTTCATGGTTTCATGTAGGAGTGCATGCCCATGTATAAGGACCATAGGAGTGTGCATCTAAAATCACTCATGGGCCCATGTGTAAAGAAAACAAATGAGATGGTTTGCATCAAAGGGGTAACAACATGATAATTAAATGAATTTTATTAGTCCATGTACTCATATTTTCCAGGACAGCAAAATGATTTGATTAATATACCACACCCCAGACGAACGTGAAGTCTATGTTGGAAAAGTGCTACCTGGGTACTGTTAATCCATCATTAAAATGATAAAAATAATGTGAGACAATCAATTTAGTTGATATTGAACATATAATTACCTGAGGGAATTGTATTCAACCTCCTATAGCTTATGAAGGTTTCTATATTCCAATATTTATGAAGAACCACCATCAATAAAGAAACTGACCATCTTTTATAATGATAATTATAGGATGAGTCATTTGGGTTTGTTCAAATGCCATGTGGAATTAGTATCTTTCATGCATGAAGGAGTTGAAGAAAAATGACACAGACGAGGATGATACAGATGAGTTACAACTTTAAAAAATAATCACATGACCTACACCATATATAGATTGGGATTTCACCATGAGGAATAAAGAAAACTCATGATTCACCTATTCTAAGCATAGATTATTTTAGATATACCATGATCATAGGTATTTAGAGAAACCAAGACTCAACCTGAATTATGGAGGCCCAAATAAGCATAAATGGGTGTATGAGTCTTAATTTTTTGATGTAGGTATTCAAATAAGGGTTAAATGTAGTTTCTAAATACCATATTAATAGGATGGTAACGATGTAGTGTGATGTTTTTTTCTATGTGAAGAAACCGAGAATGAGGTGTGACATTTGTGATGCCATGTAATGAATAGAGAACCTGATATTATTTGGGTATTTGATGTGTTATTTTCCACATGTATAAATCGTTCATGAAGACATTGAGATAAGATGTACTACACTGTGTAATGAATCTAACCCCGTTCTTCTGGTGTTTAAATGATGAAGGGTGAGCCATAAGTATTTTCATACCATGTAAAGTTATAGTGTACCTCGACCCATAGGCATTCTATTTGAAATAAATATTAATACAATAGGATAGTGAGATTCATAGGCTCATCCTTGTGAAGAAGTAATAAACCCAAATCCATCAGGTGTTTGTGATGAGGTCCATGTAGAAACCCTTTCATTTTGGTATTTGAAAAATTAATGTATGGGGAAATAAATACCAACATTCCATGGTTATTTAAATGAGTAAATATAATACCTAGAAAATTAGGATACTTATATTTATAATGAGGAATAAATTTTTTCATTAATAAACACATTTAGGAATGGGATGATGGATGCAAATAATTCCACTCTCACGACCTGTGTTCCTCACCTTCTCACCTTATCTTCCATGAGGGTATTTTCTTTGGGTCACTCTTCACTAGAGATGTAGGTATCTTCATCAGGACAAGATGATTATGAGGATTACCTGGACCACCCCCAAATGAATAATTTCATCCTCCTCCTTCATTTTTTCTCTTCCCATCATTTCAACCATCCATCATGCATCTCAATGCTCAGGGAATCTTGATGGTTGTCCCTTGATGGATCTATCGATGGAAAAACTCAATGAGGCGTCAGCTTTCTATGATTTTTCATTGGTCATGTACTTTGTTGGAGACAAACCATACTTATAT
Source organism: Viscum album (assembly GCA_963277665.1). Lineage (NCBI taxonomy): Eukaryota > Viridiplantae > Streptophyta > Magnoliopsida > Santalales > Viscaceae > Viscum > Viscum album. The sequence continues at coordinate 161,054,223 of OY728165.1, read as the reverse complement.
TTCTTAAAGTATTTTGTGAACTCATGGGTTCTTCAACAACCGGTGGTGGTCTCAATACATTCAAGGTTTGTCTTCTATATTCATATTCTCAATAGGGAATACTTTGTGAAGGAATGTTCAAGAGAAGAGGGACATTTTGGTTAGTGTAATTTATCTATATCCCTCTAGTATTGGACAGTTCACTAAGAAAAGTAATCCAGTATGGCAGCGATTTGGATTAGGTTTCTTGGCCCTCCCTTGCTCCTTAAAAATCTTTCTATTCTTAAATCTATTGAAAATGCTTTGGGAAATGTTATATGTCTAGAAAACTACACCTGATGCCTTCAGACGACTACTTTTCCTCAAATCTTTGTTAAAATGGATGTTGTGGTGAAGTTCCCTAGTTGGGTTCAAATCAGAGCCGGTGATGGCTTTTCTACAGGGGTAGCGGAGCATCAAGGCAACAATAAACACACAAAATAGAGAATAATAATGAAGAACACATGAGATTTAAATGGTTTGGAAAGTTGCCTATGTCCAATGAAGAAGGGGACCAATTACTCTATTTCTATATCCAGATAAAACTCTACAAAGGATCACACATACACAATTACACACCACACACTTCATGGTTTTAAATATGATTTTAAATAAGAAGAAAAAATAATCTTCACTATTTAGTTTGGGTAGCTCATATACCCATGGAAAAATATCATACCACCTACTACCCATCCATGAAGGGTGCTCACCAAGGATTATGCTGCTACAGTTGTTACCAACTAAAGAAAAATGTTGCAGTCGACAGAAAAATCCCATGTTTATTTCTCCCTATATTGGGAGTGGCCCCAAAAAATCTCTCCATCACGACCAATTTGGGGTAGAAGCTATACCTAAAGTCTTTTTAAATGTGTTAAAAACATGATCAAAAAATCAAAAATGATTCTTCTCACCAGATGATGTGTCACTTCCACTATATTCAATCAATATCGAGCTGACTATAGTCCCTATAAATGATACAACCCTTGGGATTCTTTCTTAGTAATCATCATTGCATCTCCATGTGAGAATTTCCACACTACACCTACTATTGAAATCATGTACACTCTTGCATTGAGCCTACTTAATTATATTATGTTCCCTCTCATCTTTAGAATTAATTTGATGTCATCATGTTTATGTACTACTCCATCGGGCATCTTCAATTTCACCGTTCCAACTCCTCAAACCTCGTATGCTGACCCATAACCAAGTCTCACCAAATATCACAACTTCTAAAAGGTATGAAATACACCTTTGGTGGTACATATGTGTGCCGAGCTCCCCCAATCCAACACCCAACCGTCCTCTTCTAGAGTTTTATCCCATTCATTATTCCTTTTTAAAATGAGAAATTCCCACATCTTGTGCCTGTATATTTTGAATTAATGACACTGCACTTATCCCCATTCAACTCTTCCATATGAGTTAGATATTCCCATTTTCATCCATATTTCATTATATCCCAATGATTCTATTATTTTTTCAACCTTGTCTTCATCTTTCTCTTTCCCAACAATGTACCATTTTGGATCTCCACATTCACTTTTAATGTGAAACTTGTTTCTCGCACCAAAAACATGTGATTTCTCTAGGATCACCTCCCCAAGATTTTGGACACCATTATTTACCACTTAACTTCTAATATCATCTCCTCCCATGTTTATTATCTCTCATCAGCATGATTTTTTATCTTGAATACAATGCAGGTATTTGGAATTCCTGTGAATCTTAAAGCAATTCCATCACCTCATCCTGGTTCAATGTTTTCTTCCCAACAAGCAATGCAGTTAGAAGTCCATCAAATTATCTTGGTAGAGATGATAAAAGCAAAAGTGTTTTATCTGTATCTTCATCCTTCACACCAAGACCTAATAATTATGTCAATATTTTGTTGAATTATTTGGTGTGATCCAACAAATTTGTTCCCCCATCAATGTGAAACTCAGGCAATTTCATCTTTATGAATAATGTTTTTGTTAACAACTTCACCATATATCGATGCTCCAACTTCTTCCAGATCTCATATGGTGAGGTCTTATCCCAAACTAGGTACATTATTTCATTCTACAGACATTGTCTTATTGTGTTAACGGCCCACATCTCGAGCTCTTTCCAATCATCTTAACTAGTTATCTTGGGATTTTCTCCGATCAACGGTTTGATCATGACCTATTACACTAGAATATTTTTCGCTGTTCTTTTCCACAATATGAAGTTGTTCTGACCATCAAACTTTTCAATATTAAATTTTGGTAGTGCTCCACCACCAGCCATCTTCATTTTAAGAAAACACGAGTATCTACATCGATGTTGTACATATTTGAAAATACATAATAGATTGCGAATTTTGAAAATATAAACATATGAATGAATCCGTAATGGTTTAATTAGTAGGAATTTACTGTTGGATCGCCGAAAACGGAGTCTGATTGGGAGAGATATCACCAAAAAAAATTCAGTGGTCTAGATCGCCCGCTGATGTGGCGCTAACGTGCCTCTCCAGAAAAGTCAGCAAAAAACACCCAAGAATGTCTTTGACGGTGTTAAATAATATCATTATCTCTAGTACGGTGTTACTAGAGTACCCACTATTTGACAAGAACATCGACCAGCTCTAAAGACTTTGTTTCAACTTCATTTTTGACACTGCTTGCATCGTTGGAATCATCTTGCTGATCTCCTCACAGATCTGGGCTCAAAATTTTTTTATGAGAATTTCTATTTTCCGGTAACTGGAAAACCCTCATGACACTATGATTTTTGGAAGTCATTACCTATGATACCACATATGAGGGGGCAGAAGAGCATCGGGGTGATGATAAATTCACACAATAAAGAAGAAAAATGGAGAACACATAAGATTTATGTGGTTCAACAAGTTTCTTACATCCACAAGAGAAGGGGCTAATTTCTCTATTTCTCTCTCTGGATAAAAATCGTTGGAGGATCACACATACACGATTACACACCAAACACTTCATGTGATTTATTTTGGTTTTAAATAGAAAGAAAACATCAACTTCACCATTTTTATTGGGTAGCTCATCTTCCCATGAAAAAATCTACCACCACCTACATCCCATCCATGAAGGATGATCACCATGAAAGATTATACTATTTGTTTCTGAACAAGTAAAAATGATACATTTGACATATCAATCCCATGTTGATTTCTCTCTATATTGGAAGTAGCCCCTATAGCTTCTCTTGGTGGAAATTTTTGGGTTTGCAGGCTCCTCCAATATTTTGCTCGGAGTGCTGTCTTCCGGGCCACATGATGAATTTCTGTACAAATAGGAATTATCCATTTTTGGGGGCCATTGAGGTGGTTGAAGCTACTATGGGTGAGCCAAATCATTTTGATTCATCTCTAGTGGAGCAAGGGAGTGAATGTAATAAGTCTATGTGAGCTTCTTCAGATGAATTATTTCTATTTTTGAGTGAAAAAATGAGGATTAGATGGTTGTTTCGGCTTTGATTGAGCCATATTGGGCTAATCCCTCTTCAGAGGAGATAGTAAGTGTAGTGGAGAAGACCTTGGAAGGCTATCTAGTTGACTTAGTTTCATCTCTAGGTGGTGCAAGTGATGCTCGTGTGAGACTTTCGAATTCAAAGTTGATATCTCACGCACTTGTCATGTGATCTCATTTTTTAACCATTGAGGCAAAAATGAGCTCTGACACTTCAACACTTTATTTGGATCCTCCCCTTCTAAACCCTATTAATTTTATTTTTGGCCGGCTCTTGACCCCACCATTTACAATGCCAATGGACTCATCTAAGCAAATTTCTTGTTCTATTCACTTAGAAACAGGTTGTGTCTTATGTATGAAAGAAGGTCCTTATGATAAATCAATACCAGTGGGTGTTTTGGAGGAGATTAATGAATCTAAAAATTTACAAGAATGAATGATGATAATATCCTTATTATTGGAGGGTGTGCCTTGATTATATCATTCCCCTTTGGCTTGGTCACCTAATAGGTTTTAGGTTTTGGAGGAACCAGAAGATTCTTCGATGATGCTAGCCAATATTGTTAAACAGGAAAAATCTAATGTGAGCATTTTTTCATCTCAGTCTTTCAACACACCTGTGGATAGAGCTAGAGCCAGGGATGAATCTGTTTTATGTTAGAATTCAACGTCAGATACTCTTGGCTGTAAGGCCACACCCCATCATGTCTAATGTTATATATGATTATATAAAATTCTTGTGGAATAGGGATATGTGAGAAGCGTGTGTTTATTACCATTGATTAAACACATCATGAGTATTATTTATTTTCTATACTCAAACCAAAATAGGATTTTAGATTCATTTCTCACTTTTCCAAGAGTGTAGGTTACACTAGTTGCATTCATTCTTGGCCAACCAATATACACATATGGATTTTTTGGAAAAGAGGTATCTCGGTTGAGTATGTAGATGTTTCATCGAAATTCCTAACCCTAAAAATCAATACAACGGGGTAGTGAAATTTTTATTTCTTTTTTTCTATGCTAGATGTGAAGGGGATGAGAATGTTAGTCTTTAGAATCATCATAAAATGTTAAAGTCGGGCATCCTTCCATGGTATGTTGGTGGGGATTTAAATGTTATTACTGATAATTTAGAGAAGTAAGGAGGAAACGTTGACGTTAATCTACCATGAAAGAATTTAATGTTTTAATTTTCTCTAGAGGTATGATAGAAATGGGTTTTTTAGGAAGCAAACACAAGTGGTGTATCAACTGTAAGGGTGCTAATAGTATCTAGGGAAAGATTGAGCATTTTATTACTAATATTCAAGGTTTGAATGCCTTTTCTCATGAAAATGTTACACACCGTACTATATATTTATCCTACTATGGTTCTCTTCTGGTGGTGTTAAGTAAATAATATACAAGACACCACTATTTATTCTACTCCACTAATTGGCATTGATCTAAAGATATTTTTTGTAGATGTATAAGTAATCTTGGGAGCACATAGAGAGGGCAATTTCTTTGGCGGGTCTGAACAAATCCCTTTAGATGGTGAAAAAGGATATTCAGGCATGGATGTCCAGTAAACCTAATAACACTTATAACTTGGAAGTAGTAAAGGTTTATATTGAAAAGATCAAGGAAAATCTCAAGGAAAACTAGGATGACAGTATGTTTTCTATTTTGACTGGAAAATAAAGCATATTGGATATGATGCTTCTGTAGATGGAAAGGATCTAGATGAAAAATTTAAGAGCGTTATGGCTTAAGGAGGGGAACTTAAATATGATCTTCTTTATGGAATGTTTGAAAGAAAATAAAATTAGTAGGAGGGTTAACCTAAGGCTTGATGATGGTTCATTCATCATAGACCTAGATATGGTAGAAAGAATTGAACTGGATGACTTTGAAAAACTTTTAGCAGGGTTGATAACATTCAGACCTAGATCAAGTTATAGAGAATATGTAGTAGAGGAATTTATGAATTTCTATCCAAGATTTATAAAGAACTGGGATAATAACAGTTTGGTTAAAATTCATGAGGAGAAAGAAATCAAGGAGTCTATCTTCAATCTCAAATAATAAAATTCACCTAGCCTAGAAGGTTTCCCATGATCATTTTATGTGGTCACTTGGGATATTTTCAAGGGCCCAGTTATTGATGTGGTGCACGAATTTTTCAAGGTTGTTCCACTTAATAGTGGTACTTACACATCTTGGGTTATTAAGATATCCAAAGTGAAGGATCAAAATTCCATTACTCAATATTGAATGATATGTTTTTGCAACTTACCCAATAAAATTATTGCTAATATCAAAAAAAAGAGACCTATTAGTGTCATCCCAATACTTGTTTCTAGGGAGTAGAATGGTTTTGCGAAAGGTAAAGGTATAAAAGGGGAAATTGGTATTACTAAAGAAATAGTTGAATATTTGAACTGCAAAACAATTGGATACAATGTGATTATTCAAGTTGACAAGGATCAAAATTATATTTGACTCCAATGGGGTTTCATGATTAAGGTCATGAAGAGGTTGGGATTTCAGGATTGGGTTTTGGATTTATGTTTTATATTCTTTTCTTCTATGTGAATTACCATTTATCTTATGGGTCGATGATTTATTTTCTTCAAATCTATTTGTGGTGTCAAACAAGGTGATCCTTTGTCTCCCAACCTTTTAATTTTGGCACAAGAATCCCTTACATTGAATGTTCATAACGGAATTTGTGAAGGGATGATACTACCATACATAAACAAGGGTGGGAATGATATCATCTATCATCTATTATTTTTAAAAGATATCAAATTTTTTATCAATGGAAGACAAAAGCCAATCAGTGGTTTCATGAAAATCATGTCATCTTATGTTCGATTGAGCAGAAAAAGTATCAATCAATGGAAGATAAATATTTTTATCTCTAATAAATTCTCAAGAAGATAAAGCTATGCAATTCAGGGGATGATGGGTATGAAAAAATGACAAATCCCAATGATTTATCTCAGAGCTCCCATATTTAATGGAAGGATCAAGAAGGACCTCTTGGATTATCTTCTTAGAAAAATCATAGGAAGGATTAGTAACTGGAAAAATAAGTTTTTATCATTTGGATGAAGGGTTTAATTTATTATCAATTTCATAACACTTATCCCCATGAATGTGTTGTCCATTATTAACCCACCCAAGGGAACAATTATCATGCTAGAAAATATCATTACTTCTTTTCTTTAGGACTCCAATTTGATAAGATGATGCCACTGGGACTTATGGATGTGTCTTTTCAAACCGGTGGAGGAGGGTGGTGTTTGTATTCGCATCATATCTGAGTCTATTCAATCCATGTAGGAATATTTGTATTGGGATGATATAGAAGTGAAATCACTTTGGAAAAAATTTACAAGAGATTGAAATGGGGGTGATGAGAGGAATGGAACTTTTTTTCATAGAGACTTTCAAGACATTATCAATGCGTTATATCTCACATAAAAGAACTGTATGACCATGCTATATGAGTTGTGGGGTGAAGAAATATAAACCTATGAATGTCAAATTGGGAAGGTGAGAAGATATTTTTTCCAAGATTCAATAATCCAACTATATTCTTCTGTAAAGAAAGATGGATTCCAATATTCATGGATTCCATTCTCACCTAGAATCATAAAGATGTTTTTGATGCCATCTGATTAGTGGATGAGCTGGAAAAGTTTGTTTTTATGACTTCAATATCTGGTAGGTTCAATAATCAACGATTTAGGGAGTTGATTTATAATGAAGAAAGTTTAGATAGATGGAAATGTTATCTATGGTGAAAAGAGATTATGATCAAGAAAAATTATTTAGCTGAAGATAAGGAATCATGCTCTCCTGATTTATGAAAATATATAGAAAAAAGGGATCACCCTGGATTCTTATTTCTATTACTGTGATTGATCTTCGACTAAATATTTATAGAAAATTTTCTTCCAAGGAGATTGGGAAAAAGTGATCTGGGATTACATGAAGTAGTGCCTGAACATTAAAAATAGAGGGAGTTCTTTACAAGAGTTCCTATAATTTTGGTTTTCGGGAGAAGATCAACAAGGAGTTGAAGTAAAGGTTAAAGGTGTCACTTTGATCACTATTTTTTGGAATCTATGTAAGGATTGAAATAAGACTCGAGATGGTAGGTAAATTTCTTATAATTATCTCTAGGTGGGTAAGATCTTTTATCATGGAGCTGGGACTAATTTTTAAAGGAGGAATTAACTTTTTCACACTTCGTAGACTTTTTCCTAGACACATTATGGATATGAGATCAAATGAGTAGATGCATGATAAGTCGATCAAATAGAACCCTCTGGTGAGGGGCTTAAAGTTTAATATTGATGGATCGTGAATTTATAGAATTATGAGTGGTAGGAGGTTAGGTAAGGGATAATAGTGGCTCAGTGGTTATGGGGTTCATATCATCTTATGGACCAAGAAACTTCATGGGTGGTGAGGCATGAGCCATGAATACCATTCTCATGATTTTCAATTGTTACAATATTCTGGTTGCGGATGTTGAATCTGACTTAACGGTGTATGTATATCTTATAAAAGGGAAAAAATATCCGCGTTGGGATTTGAATTACCTCATTAGGAGCTGAAAAATGAAAATCCATTCGGGCTGCCATGTTGGACACTATTGGAGAGAAAGAAACTTTATGGTGGATGTTATCTCTAGGGACAGAAGACCTGATGAGAAGTTAATTGTCAACACAAACTCTGGTTCCCAAATTCTTGACTTCAAGGATGCAATTGAGGGTGTATCCTTTTCCCTTCATCACTTTCATCCCCCATGATCCGGTTCTCTTCTTTTTCTAGTTTTATGTGTTTGTTTTTTTATGCTTTATGACTTTAATTTCTAATAAAAATTCAATTTTCAGCATAAACATATTTAAATGATGATCTAAATAAGGGTTTTTAAATCATGTAATAACTAAAAAAACATGAACCACAATTTATTTGTATAAAAATGTGCATGAAGTTGATGATAATATATACACAATTTCAATATTATTTGAGATCCCAAAACACACTTGTATCGAAGAGGGAATTGCTTTAATCCTAGAGTATTTTGAAGAAGAATCAACTTGTCTGTCAAAGTATTCAAAGATTTAAGAGAATCAATATTGAACCTAATCTGGAAGAAAAATTCAATACAAAAATTGATTTAGTTCTATTAAAATTACAAAATAATGTGTGATCCAACAATATTATGGAGGAATTTCAGAGAATAATCTGATTGTGAATTATCCATTAACAAAGGTGAAGTATTCTCATTAAAGCTAGTACCAGAAGGATTATCTTGGTAAGAGGTAGAGAAATAAGTATTTTGGTTAGAGATAAAATAAAATGGAGTTTATTGATTGGTGTTTGAATAGAAGTTTTTTAGTTTGAGTTGAAATAAATTGTATTCACTTGTTTGACAGTGAATAATCCATGCTGGGGTGTTTAAACAACATGGTAAAGAGTAATCTATTCATTTCCAAACCTTATAAATCTTGTGTGATGATCTCTAAATAATTAATATTACACATGAGGTGAGATTTATAGATAACATTGAGTATATTGAGAGCCTTAACAAGTTTTAGAGGCTGAATTTGAAAAGAAAAGTAATTTGTAAAAATAAACCAACGATTCAACCCTCCCCTCTTAGTGGTCAATCCTATATGGGGAACCAAAATATGAAGTTTGAAATTAATAAATATGTGTCTAGAATTTTGTAAATTGGATGAAATTACCTTTTATTTTTTAATTAGATTAGAAAATACACCTAAAATGAATGATGTACTGTGGGTTTTTATTGAACACCATACCAAATATATAAATTTACCCACTATAAAATAATATTTACCTCCCTATCACCTCACATGAATCTATATTAACGATTTTATCAGACTTAATGAAGTACCAATTTTAATTATGTCTGATTTTGATCCACAATTTTCATTGAAACTCTATAAAATTCTCTAGAAGACTCTTGATACTAATCTTTATTTTAGAACCACCTATCATACTCAAATTTAAGGGAATTCCAAAACGACTATTCCCACATTGGAATACATTTTGAGGTATTGATCAGTTTACTTTCATGGTATGTGGGATAATTATTTACCTTTCTTAGTGTTTTCCAATAATAATAGATTTAATTCATGTACTAAAACAACTTCGTATGAAGCATTATATAGTAAGAGATGTAACAAACCATATTGTTGGGATGAAGTTGGTTACATGAATCTTATAGGCCTATAATTATTTTTATAGAAAATGATAAAGGTAAAGACTATTCTGACTTATATTAGAGAATCTCAAAGTAGAGAAGATATTTATGTTGTTAACTGAAAGAAATATTTGGTATTTAAAGTGGAAGATCATATTTTCTTGAAATTATAAACAGAGAAGGGTGTTATAAGATTTTCAATGAAGGAAAAAATGATCCCCAAGTACATATGGCCTTTTTAAATTCTAGAAATAATGGGAGTTATGGATTATTGATTGATATTGACGCCAAGCCTCTCTAAAGTACATAATGTGTTCCATAGCTCTTTGTTAAATAAATATATACTAGACCCAACAAATGTTATCAACTATGAAGAAATTGAACTAGAACCTAATATATATTACTATGAAAATCTCATCCATATTCTTGACACTATAGATAAGGCATTGAGGAATTTGACAATTCTAAAAGTAAAATTACTTTAGAGAAGTCATAAAATAGGGGAAACAATATGGAACCCTAAGGATATTGTGAAAATAAACAAGTACCATTTTTTAAAAGGTAATAACCCTTAAAATTTTGAGGATTATATTTTTATAGGAGGGAATAATTTAATATCTCGAGACTATAAAACAATACTATGTTTTATAGTGTATATAACATGAAACATTGATTGTTAGTGAACTATGAAAATTTATTACTAATATATAACTGTTATAACCTAGACATTGAGTTGAAAGATATGAATAGGAATAATTAAATTGTTAAATATATGTAAATTTTATACTCAATTTAAAATTTATTGATTAATCATTAGGAAGAAAACACTCAAATTTTAGTAAATTTATTTTATTTTGAAAATACATTTTCTTCAAAAAATGATATTTTTTATTTTTGTGGGAAAATAATATAATTATTTTTTTAACAATTATAGAATAATAATTTTATAAAATTAACTTAATTTTTTAAATAATCATATCAAAATTAATAAAGGATAAATTTTTTATATTTTTCTAAAAGGATTAATTTTCTAATGAATATTGAAAACACTGTTTTTTATTAAAAACTTTAATTTGGTTTCAATAGTATAAAAAATTAAAATTTCTTTTATAGTAATTTATAACATAAATTATTTATTCAATATTATTAATAATCCAATTATGTTCATTAGAATCAATTTTATAGATGAATTCGGTAAAAAAAAATTTCATAGTTAAACGACATTTTTTGGAAAAACTGTTTTTCATTGCATTTTGGGATTTTATCTTAAATTTATTTCTTAAACTTATAAAAATTGAATCATATAAAATAGATATCATATTTGGAATCAGGAGGTAAATTTTTTTTTAAATAGGTCCATTTTATTTTTGTTCAATATAAATAGTAACTATATTAGATAATTGTCACCATGGAAAGGGTAAAATAGGTAATTTTTGTTAAAAATAATATGATAAGGACTAAACAAATGACCCAAACACTTTCCATAATTTTATTGGCTGAGTATATCTCTTCCATAAACAAAAAATGATCTATATATGACCTTTTTTCCATTTGTCTATGAATTTGACCATTATAATATTTTATGCAAAGAAAAGTCAAAAATATAATTCTCTTTATTTTATTTAATTGAATGTTTTTTACAGTAGGATAAAAATAAGGTATGTTTGGTTATAAAAATTAAATTTTAACATGAATTATTTTTATTTATCACGGTAATATATTTATATATTTAGTGATGAAATAATTAACTTAAATTCTTGTGAAACCCAAATGAAACATTTTTTAAATTAATAGAGAGATAAAATACATGATTTTAAAAGTAATAAACGCAATATAATTTGAAATAATTAATGTGTTACACAGATTTTTTATATAAATATATCATTTTTGGGATGTGTTAAAGTATAATATTCTAGTTACCTCATTTTATTTTAAAATTTAATCACAAATTAAACAAATATCATTAAAAATTAAATTAATGATATTTTATAATAAATAATGTTTATTTAAATGATTTAAAATTTATAAAAATATTATATTCCGAAAAATGAGTTGAATATGGTTTTAAAAACTTTCTAAAGTCCTTTTATGTACCACTTTTTATTTTATAGTAACATTATTAACCCCTAATTGGTAAAAAAATCAATGTTACAATAATTGTTAAAAGGGTTTATGTGGTTAGGGGTGGGTGTTAAAACTAATTATTAAGGGTGTAAACATACCTAAAACTAGTCAAAATTTTATTTTATGAGAGGATTTGTAATTTTCAATATTTCTTAACTTAAAATCATAATATAATATAATAATATCAATTATGAACCATTTGGTAATGAAAAATAAATTATTTTAATTTAATACATTTAGAAATTCTTAAAATTCCCCTCCCCTCAATTATAAAAGGAAACCTCTCATTTCTATATTTTACACCACTTTGGTCCATATAGATTGAAAAAATGTAACCATTAATATTATAAACATCCTTATATAAGTTACAGAGGGGTTTTCCTTCCAAAAGACCAACCCTAGGCCCCATAAGAAGAGATTTAAAGGAAGTCTAGCAGAGAAGATGTAACTGCCTTTACCGACACTTTCAAGTTTATTATTTCTTCTAATTCATATTAATGGATTTTACTCAAAAATAAATAAATAGTGTATCATAATTATAGTTATATCTTATTATTATTATGGGAAAACCATATTATATCTCTCTTCCATCATATAAAAATCAAGAATATCGCTCGTGTGTATGTATAACTTAATATCTCCATGTAACAGTGTAATTATTTATTCATCACCACTATACTTGGATGGTTATTAATATTTTACTAATGAGTATATATATGATATTTATTACATAACTATTATTATGGAACTAAAATATCATATATAAATTTTTTACCTTCCAATCTGTTGGAAAACAATAATATCACTCATGTGTACGTGTGGACTACCACCGCCACGAAGTGGTGTGATCTATTTTTCATATAATGTCTACATGGATGGTAATAATGATATATTAATTAATATATTTATGATATATATGATATAAAAATTATTATTTAAATATTAATTATTATTCATCTTTCTTTCATTTCATCTGTTGAAAAATGGAAACATCATTCATGCGTACATACATTCTACCATCTCCATGAATGGTGTAATTCATTTTTCCGTCTCTATATTTTATATATGATTATATATATATATATATATTATGATATTTATACCATGAATAAAATTTTAGATATTATGGAACCATAATAAAAGTACAAGGTCTAGAACTACTGAATCAAAACATACATGAAAAATGAAGTAATTAACACCTGAAATAAAATAATAACAAATGGTTTTTAAAAAATGGGAGATAAAATGTTATAAATGGATAAAATATTATACTATAGAAATTTATATGGTTATTTAATGTAATTATAATAAATATAAATTTATTGTACTTGAGTTACAAACACATTCAATGAAAGAGAAATGTGGGGCAAGGGATTTCATCTCAATTTCTACTCTATTGAGACATATTTGGTATTACGTACCTATTTACATTATGTGTTTTATATAGTGTTGTTTTGAGGTATTTAACATGAATATATATATATATATATATATTTGTTAGGATTAATTATTCAATATTAGTTACTATTTTAAGAGGAATGTTTAAAATAAAATCCAATCTTATTTCTCTTATTGATCGAGTATATTTTTCTTAAATTTTATTTATTTTTAATTTTTTTTGTGAAAATATAATATAATTCAAAAAATTATTTATAATTTATATTTTATCGTATCATTATATTTTTACATAATATAAAATTAATATTTATAATCTTTTCCTTAAAGAAGCCATTTTCAACTTTAATTACAAAATGTAAAAAAGGAATTATTTTTAACATATACAATTCTAGTAGACTTTCCTTACACTAAAACCATTTTATAAACTTTCTTATTATTCAATTATTTTTCAATTATTTTTCTATAGAAACTATTTATGAAAAAATATTTTAAATATTTTCTTTTCCTTTTTGATCTATTATTTTAAAAAATTGATTTTACTACAACATCTACTTTTCTAATGGGCATCTATCATATATTTACTAATTTATGGACATTAAACATATCTTGAAACATTAAATTTCTTATGATCATTGAAAATTACATTTATCTTAAATATTTATATTATTTATCATGGATATTCATATTACTTAAAATTAAATTATTTATATATATAATTCTTTACTATGAAAGTTATTTGATAAATTAGGGACAATTTGATTAATTTTATTCATTAATCAATGTTGTTATTTATTGGTAAGGAATACTATTTATTATTTTAATTGATCATTTAATATTTAAAGAATTCATTGGGCATGAAATGAAGGTATGGATCCATAATTATATATCCCCTCGATGTATCAATAGGTCCATGATACAAATTTGTATGCTAGCATTAAATGGATTTCTAGTGTATAACTACCCATCAATTAAATAGTCTTAGAACATTTATTTGATGGTATAAATATCTTTATGCTTGTATTAATGAAGTCCAATATTAATAATTTTATTAATTGAGAATTAAATTATTATTATCCTTGTTATTACTGAATTAATATTCTACTTAGATGCTATATATGACAAGCTATTGATTAAATGGTTTGTTTTTTCTGTTATTTACCTTAACATGTAAATTATGTCTTATTTTATCCTGATAAATTTCACTATATATAAACATTATTGAGCATATGATCTCAAAATTTTATTTGTTTACTTTTTCCCAAGAAATGTTGAAGGAAATTTTGAATAACATTGAGGATTCAAGATTTATTTTCTGCTATAAATTTTATATTTCCAATGAAATATAAGAATAATTTTTGTATTTGGTTCATTAGTACTACTAAAATATTCAGTCCTTTTAGGTGAGATTCTAAGTATCTAGTTCCATTTTAATAATTAATACACCAGCTCTAGTTTATTAGAATTGAGGTTGTTATTGTACATATCAACTATGGAACAAATGCAGATACTCCTTCCTTAAACCTTATTCAATATCCTAGGTTTCTTATTCTAATTTGTGATTTCTCTAAAATAATTTCTCCAAATGAGTTTTATAATTCCATAATACTTAATCCACGGTGATATGAATATATAAAGTCTACTTATTATAGGATAAGTAAATTTTTAACTATATTCCCTCAAACATGACCACATGCGTTGGATCTATCATGTATTTCTTTAGTAATAAGACAAATAAGGTGTCATATACTTTTTAAAGGTTGAGAGGCATAACCATATATTAAGATACAACCCCAATTATTTATAATATTTAAATGTTCCAATGTACATAGTGTTTATCTTTCCATTTTTATCAGAACTTACAACTCATTTCTATGGTAAAACATTCAAGATTATATAATCCATAACCTGAACTTCCATGTCTTTCCATTCATTATGAGTATAATTGTTTTTCTTTGGAAAGATTTAATATAATCTTGAATAGTTTATACTTTAAAAAATTCCACTAATATAAGTTATTATCTAACTAAAATACTTTCTCAATCTTCTTCCCAGTATGCTAAAGTATAAAACCTCTCCCAATACAATGGTTTGTATGGTTCTATATGGATGCTTGAATAGAATATTTTCTTGTATAAAAAAACCACCAAAAATAAATACTGAGCTCATATAACTTTGAAGTTAATATAACATGATCTCATCATGTATTACAAATATTATATAGTTCTTTTAGACTGTTTATCAGTATAAGGATGACATGTGTCTCTTAAATGATTCTCAGTCTTGAGATCCCTTACGATACTCTTCCGGAATATCGATGTGAAACAAGAGTCATAGTTAGATAAAATGGATTAGGGTTCTCCATAAAGCCTTATGATTTAATTGATATATATGTATATCCTTGAAAGACACTCAATGGGAAAATCTTCTCTTATTTTTAAAAAATGAGAAGGTTTAATAAGAAGATAAAAATTATGAACATAACATTGTTCATCTTAGGAGTTTTTTTGAGTCTAGTGACAAAGTACATTGTAACATTATGAAGAGGTTTTATGACCCTATTAGAATTTTGCCTTTAAAACATTACCTACTAGAATACTTATCATCTAGAAATATAATCTAAATTTTTGGATTTCATACCATCCTACTAGAAATATTCTTTTAAATCCATATGAATCTTTATGATACCAGGGTGTATAGAGAAAATTGAGCTATGTTCTTTATCTAGCAGTTCCCTATTCAATTTAGGTACGTATAGAACATATAACTTCATCCCAAACTTTAAAAATCCATATCTATAGATGAATTACATCAATTTAAAATCATTCACTATTTAATGTTACCATTTAAGTTATTTTAGTCCCTTTTATACTTCTTTGGCATTTCTAGTAAGGATGGTTTAACAATTGATTGGAAATGGAATGATGGATTTCCTTAACTAGAAATCACCTTATCTATATTAAATATATATCTGTATATAGGTTCATTTTTAATCATCACCATGATTAGAAATCTATGATCTCTCATACTCAATACATCAAGAACCTTGTTTTGCTTCACTGGATTGTAGTGTAATAAGAAATCATATTCCTTGAGTAATTTCAACCATATTCTTTGACTTATGTTAAGATCATTCTGAGATAATATATAATTCAAACTCTTGTGGTCTTTATATATCTCCCACCTTTCACTATATAGTTTGTATCTTTATATTTTCAATGAAAATATTGTGGATTACATCTCAAGTTCAATATTTGGGTATTTTTTTCATGTATTTTTAACTTATTTGATTCATATGAAATCACTCTATCATTCTGCATATGGACACAACTAATTTATTTTCTTCTATGCATTATTATTAATTAAAAATACTTCCATACCTAATGGTGGAGACAATATTAGGGTATTAATCAGTATCCTATTAAGATATTCAAAAATTTATTTACACTCCATTGACCATGTGAATTTACACCCTTTATATGTTAACCTGGTTAACACATTTTCCAACCGAGTAAAATCCCGAAAAAAACACCAATAGTAACCTACTAATCCTAGGAAACATGGAATATTTGGTATGATCATTGGTTCATGAAATTCTTTTACCACCATTATCTTTGAGGGGTAAATAGATATCACATCCTTAGATAAAATATGTCCATGAAAAGAATCTTCATTTATTAAATTTACCTACACTATACTTCCCATATAATTCTTTTTTCGAGGGTATCAATAATTATTTGCAGATGACAGTCATGATCTTTGTATCTCTTAGAGTATATCTTGATTTAATCGACGAATACCACAAAAATATTTATCAATATGCTACTAAAATACTCTATTAATCATATCCATAAATAAAAAAGGTACGTTATTCAATCCAAAAGGCACTACCATAAACTCATAATGTCTATACATTGTTTAAAATATAATATTCAATATATCTACCTTATTTACCTTCAAATGATGATAACCAAAGTGAAGGAAGATCTTTCGAAAGTATTATAATCCTTGTATTTGATCAAATAAGTCATCAATGCATTAAAAATGATACATAATATTTATTTTATTGGAATTTATCTCCCTATAATTGATATAAAATATCATGGACCCATCCTTCTTTTTCAAGAAAAATAGGGGCTCCCCATAGTGATATAATGGGTTTCATAAATCCCTTGTCACTTAAATCCTGTAGATATTTATTTAACTTCACCAAATCCACTAGCTTTATTCTATAAGTATTTTTAGATATATTCCTTATATTAGGAATGGGTTCAATGGAGAACTCAACTTCACACTTCGATGGATGACAAAATAAATATTTTAGAAAAAAATCTAATAATTTTGTACCATAGGTACACCCTCTATTCTTATGATAACTTCATATTATATAGGCCACACTAGATCTTACAATTTACCGATAATTTCATTAAGTAAATATATTGGGGGAGGATCTGAACATGATTTGAATGATAAAGTTTCCCCTTTAAGGATAAGAGATTTCACCTCACCTTTGTGAATCATAATCTTATTCTCTTGGAAATAATTTTTTTACTTTATAAAATTAAATCCAATGAACACCAAGGATCATATCAAAGTACCCCATATCTATAATAACCATGTATTAAAATAAGGTATGCATGTGCATCATAATTTGAGTTGAATGGCATATTTTTGTTACCATAAGACTCCCACTTGGTTTCATAAATGATACATCCCTTACTAGGGTTCTAGGGAAATATATATTTTTTTAAAAACAAGGAAAATATAAAAGAGTGTGAAGATATATAATCAAACAAAACAATAGATAAATTTCTAGAAATGAATAATGTACTTTCCACCACATCATTAGGAACTTTGACATCATCTATGGTAACTCTATAATCTTGGCCTTTTTTGTGGAAAATTACATTCATGTTTGGGTAATTGGTTCTTATAATTTCCATTATCCATATAGTTAAATAATTTAACATAAAAACAATTTCCTTTCCCATATAATTACGATCTTTATGTCTTTTTTATTTACACTTTTATCAAACCCCTGTTCCCTTCTAACAAGTTCTAGGGTGGTTCCTTCCATATTTATCACATACTAGGAAAACAATTCTCCTATTATTCCGCTTAGCCACATTGTTCTTCCCATGATTCTCATCTGAAATTTTCTTATCATGATTTTACGTGAATACATACTACCTTAAAAAATCATTTTTTATCTTAATAGTGGTTTAGACTACATATTTATAAAAATAAAAATTATGAAAGACCAATGCCCTTAAAAGAATAACTTTAGCACATAAAATAAATGATCAATTTTACTTTTTGGGCTATTTACATAGTCTAAACATGCCTAGAAAACCTTCTTAAATATTATTAATACCCGACAACATTTTACACATCCTTTATTATTGTTAAGAAACCTTTTTTCCATTTCTTCTCTTTTATAATGAGGAAAGTATTTTTTATATAATACCACCTTAAAATTTACATACTCTATGAAATTGAAATAAAATTCATATTTATTGTTTTGAATTAGTGAACACCATTGGTCTCATCTTAATTCAGATGATAGACCAACATAATGACTTTTTTCCTTTCCACTACTTCCCAAAGTGAGAAAGATCTTCTCTAGGTACTTGATCCATTGTTTAGCCACCAATAGATTAGTAGTTCTACTAAATTTTTGAGTATGTTGTTTCAATAAGTGATAAAATATAGCTTCTCTATGTTTTGGATTAGTTGGACACTATATATAAGTGAAATTATTTATCATAACCTGGCTCAACTGCCCCAATATGGTTGTGAACTTATTTTCCTCAACTCTATATTCAATAATATATTTTGGGGGAATATTCATTCAATGAATATGGTTATTAATATGGTTACCATTACCAATATCTATTGTTATCATTATATAATGGAATATATATACTTATCTCATGATACTATAAAATACAATTCCTACTATGTTTTCTAGAGTTTTCTTTATAAATCTTGAGTATTTTTCATAGTAGTTGTTCAATCATACATAAATCATCTTATTAGAATCCCCAAGGTTTCTACTAATTTTCCTTTGATATGAACTATAACATCATAGAATAAAAAATCATTGAGATGATAGTTGTATTACATTATTGGTACAAAGTGAAAGAGTTACCAAAGGATTTAATAGTTTATTAGTATGGGAATACAAGATACATACCAACATTGCACTTGAAATCACAAGATTTAACCTAAACACATTTGGAGAAAATTATTAATTATTTTATAAAATCCCTAAAAATTACACATAATAATTTTTTAAGTTTCCTAGGGAAAGGAAAATAAATAACAGCGGGATCAGATGCTTAGTAATAAGTAATATGTTACATAAACCTAACTGACATAAACATGAAATAAGTGATATGAAAATAAGAAATAGATAACATTATGCCCTAATCAATTAAAACCATGGGAAAACTATAACAATGAAAATAAATTAAAACATGGATAAAAATAATCATTATAATTATACTGATAGTATGCATAATACTAGACAACAAAAACTTGCTATAAAATATTTATATTAAAATACTTTACTTGTCATGAAGACCATAACCAAGACATTATTCTGTTATAGGAATAGGTATAAACAAAAACCCAATTTTTTTCTCATAAGAATTATGAATTAATCAAGGGGATATATAATTTTGTGCCCCACCCATCACTTGATTATGTCCAATGCAGTCACTATAAGAGTCATCAAGGTCTTACATACCATTCCATAAAGAACATCATACTCAATAAAAATGTCAATAAATATAATGAAGAATATGGAATATAAATATAGGACCACCCAATATTGGTAGTAAATAAAAATAATTAATAATAATAATTTTTCCTATGATAATAAAAGGTATGATATGATCATAACTCATATTGAAAAATAAGTTGGATGGTTAAACATTACATTGTCAACATTCCAAAAATAATTCACATGGGAATAAAAATGTATGATAATCCAATACATTTCCCAAAGAAAATAAAATAAAATACCTTCTAGGTTAACATCATCCAATATATATTATGTAAAATGTGATGTTCACACCGTATAGAGATCTGATTATGCATCTAATTCAATGCTAGAAAAACATGATCATAATCCATCAAAGAAAGAAGGTGGATGGTTTCAAAAAAACCTAATTTAAGAAGTGAGTGATATTCATCAAGGGGATTATTTATTAGGAATATGTATTCACAAAAAAATTATATATAACCACAAAATATAATCAAATTGAAAATTTTACCAACATATATAGAATGAGTTGAAATAACGATCATGACCTAATGAACAAAAATTATGTTACAAAAAATCATCACTACTGGGGAAAAATGAATTAAAAAACAAATGAATACAGTAAGAATACTTGTCTAGTAAAACTCACTAAATAAAAATATTATAATAAAAATATATACATGGTAAGTTAATATACCATTCAAAAGAAACATGGTGCAAAAAATGTATTACGTCTCCAAGAATCCGAATTGTGACAGAAAAAACCCTTACAACTTTAGAAACATTTGAATCTAAACCCCATAAAATATAAGGCATGTAATTGAACATAAAATTAAATTACTAAAAGATATATATAGATATTATTTATCAAATTGGTAGTATATACACTATATAAAAATTTAGCTGTATAAATACAATACTTGTCTTAAAGAAGCAAAATTGAGACAACAACACTTACCACTTGTCATGTATTCGATAAACAAACTTTAACCACATTTATCATAAACATATATATATATATATTAATAACCTAATTAAAAACATTTATCATATCTATTTACATTCATAATTATCATAAACTATCTTTTCTATATGAATTTTCTTTATTTTCCCCATCAGTGCTTATTGTTTTGATCATTTGTGCCAGATTCATAATTATTGTCTCCGTATTCATCATTATACCAAATTTTATTAAAAATTGGTCATTAAAGTTAATTTTAAGTATTTTTCTATAATAATTTATAATGTTTTAAATTCCTTTCATGAGTGTTTTAGACCTTATCCTTGAATATAGAATAAAAAATAAACATGTTTTGGAGAATTTTGATGAACAAAATGTGTTCCATTAATTGATGAATTATATATTCATATAATATATACATAAAAAATATAAACATTTAATTACACATTTATAACATATTATACTAGTAATTTTTTAACCAATCCATTCATGGTATAAATTCAATGTATGGTTCAAGTCGGTGGTCAAACCGACCTAAACATGAACCTATCTTGATTAGTGGATGATTATGAGATGGTTTAGTGGGAATATCATTATAACATGAGTATAATGATATTATTTAGTGTTTATTAGTGTGATATATAATAATTATAAGGAATTTTGAAAATAATTACTTAGTATGAACACATTACGCAATTTTAGGAAAAGATTATCCCATTAGTACACTTTAGTTTAAACTATTAAACTAATGATGATTGTTTATTGGTCATATAATTAATAATTTCTCAATTTTTTACAATAAACTTAATGATATAATAAAAATCATATTTATTATTTAATACCACCCTTATATCCAACCTTGTAAGAAAATATGCAAAAAAACATGTTATGTCATACAGATAGTAGTCCACACAATGCACAAACAAATATTATTTTATTAATGGATGGGGTAAATGAATAAAAAATGGAAATAACCTTATTATAGTAATATTTTATCATATAAATGATAATAATTTCATTATATTATTTTTTATAGAATAAATTTAAAATAATATAGTCTAGAGGAAAACCAAATAGTCGATAATACCCACGTCGGTGACATGATTTTTTCTTAGAAGTCTCCCTAAATTTGAAGGGACGAGGCTAAAAATGAGTGAGACTTGTCTTATATTTGAATGAGGGGGTTTTATATAGAGTAATATGGTATATTTGAATTTAGTAATTATATATATAAGAGAGTATTTATGTGGTTAATATGTCAGCCTTTTATAAGTGAATGGAAGGGTAGTTTTGGTAACACCTTCAATTTTTCAATAATGTTATGACATTAATCTAGGGTAAATGTATAAAAAATGCTCTATATTGGAGAGTAAAATGATTTTGGGTTGAAAATAACCTCAACTACTCCATTTTTTTTGGAAAATTTGACTGATTTATGGTTTTTAACTATTAACTTTTACACGAATTTTTCTTTACATTAGTAATTAATTTATAACATGAGTAATTAATTTTAATGAAAAGTATTAAGATCAAATCTTTTACCAAATTATAATATTTTAATTTAAAATTTATATATAAATTTATTAAATAAAATCTCTAAAGGCCTGAAAGGTGATCTTTATAATAATCACACTTAAATGTGTAAAAACTGTTTTTAGAGAAATATTTTTTTATGATTTAAATTTATATATAATGTATTATGATATTCGATACTCTTTGTAATGACCTAAATTCATTTATTATAATATAAATAAATTATATATGTCTTTTAAGGTAATCCAGAACCAAATATCCTTTGAAAATACTTTATTCAATGAAAATAATGAAATATGATTTTTATATTAAAGCAACATATTGTTTTAAAAATGTTTTCTAGAGGTTTTATAAGTTAAAATAATATCGTAAAATGTATAATTATACTAATTAAATTCATCTTTTATTACTTAAAAGGTTTTAGGAACTTCTTTTTCATTTTAATATAATGATAATGTTATACAAGTTACAAATTTCACGAAAACTATAATTTTCAACTAAAAACTGACCTTTTTATAAAAAGAAAAAAATATAACTAAGATAATTTATATATGATTAATTAAAAATGGAATTATATTTATCAATTTAGAAATATAAAATGTATCCTTTAAATAAATTCTTGAATAAAGGATATTTAAAGGGAATATTTGTGAAATAGTTTATGATACTGTATTTACATACTATAATAGAGTCTCGAGTGTTACAAATGTATTCTCATGTTATTGCATAATATAAATAGTATCATGAGATATATCATTTTACCCAATCCAATTTAGATAGATATAAGTTTTTTATCACCCATTTTATCAAAAAATTATCATATTCATTCATTCCACATAGAAAAGAGTCATATAACAATTGTTAACATGAAATAAATCCACTAAGAATGAATGGGTTTTTTTAAGGATTTAGTAAATAATATTTCATTTTATAAACATTAATATTCCAAAAATTCTATGGTAGAAATATTTTTATACATATTTTATTTTCATAAAATATCCCATACCTTGGTGAGGATTGGAAATTACTTAATAGAAATCAATGAGATGTTCTGAAATATAAAGACTTTTTCTTAAAATAATTATAGTTGGCTTATAAATAATAAAAATAAAGTAGAAGAATGTATATCACTTACAAAATAAAATATATTTAAGTATTAAAATATATATAATGTATTTAATAAGACTCAATGGTGAAAATAAAAGAAATAGGTGATAAGAACAAAAGGAAAGAGTTAAGTTTGATATTCCCCTTACCTTAACTCATAAAATAATTCACCACTTTTAGGAATCCAATATAAAAACCTTATGTTTGTTAAAAAAATAAACCATAAGTATTTTAAATTTTTTTATTTACTGATCAATAATAGTCATTGAATTTTATTTTTAATCACCTTTGTTAAATTTGAAGTGTTTTGTCATCATATTTTCTTTAAATTAACCTACCTGGTTTCAATTTATTGAATTTGATTATTTGTAATTTATTTTTAAAAAATATTATAGGAACATAGAATAAATTAAAATAAATTTATATTACTTATGATACACTAACCATCCTTTTAGGTGGTCACACTTTAAGCATTGACAACATCATCATTGGTAGATAAAACTGACCATTGATTGAATGTGTAAAAAGAGGGAGAGAGGGAGTATATATACTAAAATTTGATTACAATTTTTATAAAAGTGTCATAATAAAATTAATATGTTATATTATTATAGATTTAAATGTTAATTATGGTATAAAGGGAAATATATTTAGTGAGTATAAAGATGAATCGAAATAAAAATGAAGAAAAGGATCACAAGTTACCACCACATTGAATATTTACTCCTTTATTATGAAGATAAATCCTTGAGGGATAAGAGTTTAATAGAGAAAAAATGTCCCTAAGTTTATAAATAGATTTAAAAGGAGGGATTTTGTCACGACCCGTCCTAGTGGGGCCCGAGCCACAACTCCCCATGCCCACCTCCAATAGGCCAGGGGCTGGTGACTAGCACCGAGTAGGCATGCTACTAACATGGGAGGCATTGCCTATAAACCTATACACATGCACACACATCTCCAAACCCACAAAGTTGAAATATAAAAACTACTAAAAATGGAAAGGGTTCATGCATACACTAAAACCCAACCAACATAGTACACCAGGAAGGTAAAGTACAGAAAGTGTAAAACCCTGGGCCAAAAGTACAAGCCCACCAAAAAGAAATTCTGTAACAAAGTCCAACCTATAAGAAAGGTTCTAGGACTGTAGTCTATATCCATAAGAACACACCTTGGCCTATCTGATCTCACTAAGTACCGTCTGGTCCTAGTCCGCCTAGAATCCTGTCAAAGGATCGCTTGTCTGCATAAGACACGACACGTGTGGGCAAAGCCCGTGCAGGGGTGAGTATAACAATACCCAATATAACACCCCAAAACCAAAAAGGAAATACAATAAGGGAAAATACCACAAAAGAAAGATACAATCATCTCCACACAGTATATGTCTAAAGAACATACCACAAGAATATCCAGATATACTCATGCACAATCGAATATCGTAAATACCACCTCTAGGATCCAACTTGAAGATTCCACTAAGCATACAACCGGGAGAACACACTCCAAGGTATGAAGAGAGAGGTAAGAAGTTCTCATTCTAGGAGAACACACTCTACAAGTACCTTGAGAACATGATGCTCAGATGAGGATCACAACCAAGTCATGGGGTGATTCCGACAACTCAGTCTGAGCTAATCCGCTAAGCAGAGGATCGGTGCCCGGGTAAAGTTGGTGACGTTGATACCAAGAACTCTACCTAGGGTTCCAGGAATGAATAGAGGATCTGGCTCTAAGTCCCACAGAGGGGATTCCAACAACTCTATTCAGGGAGTTCTGCTGAAGGGATCATACTCCTGTGTAAAGGAAATGATACGGGAACCGTCAGGGAAACGACCAAGGGTAGGAACCCTAAGATAACTATTCCAAGTCATAGAAGAAAAGTTTTTCAAGTCAACCAGAAAAGGTTACAAAGCGTGTAGTATGGTTACACGCCATGTTCCTTGACCCCGGGTACTGCCTATGCAAACGGCCCGTGTCATTCGTTAAAGCTGTGTAAAACCAAACTACACAGCGCGTAGAAAATGTACACACCGTGTTCCTTGACCCCGGGTACTGTAACATCCCAAGTTAGTAATGAATAATAGATATTTTATCTATGTCTATTAATGAATTAGATAGTGTTTTAGAGGCTTAAAATGAAAATAAATCCAATCTTAAGCATGGAATACACTAATATTTTTAAAAGATTGTTTTTCTGCCTTTGATGGCAAAACATTTTTGAATCTATCTTTTGAAAATTTTATAAACTATGTTTGTCAAAATAAACTTATTCTTTATTATTGGGACATAAAAATTTACTTTGTGTGAATTTTTGGTATTTTTCTGACAATGTTCATTTTTTTAATGAATAGTGAAAAATGTTGTATTTTAATTCAAAACCTCCTTTTAATCTAATTTATTTATATGATTAGATTATCTTTTGAATTGTTTTGAAGTGAAATTAGAATATATTTTTACCATTTAATCCAATGGTGGTCATTGGAATCAATTTTACTTTGAAATTGGACTTAAACTGGTGTCAATCTTTTGATACTTATTGTTTCATAAAAACACGCTATTTGTCATAACAGCGGGAATTAATTATTAAATTAATTAATGTTACTTATATGTTTTTAATTTTTTAAAATAGACTTCATTTTTGAATTCGGAATATCAAATATAGCTTAGGGTTAATTTTTGGTAATTTTCTGAAAAACTTCAATTTTTGATGAATAGTGAAACCACTAAGTGGTAGTTAAAGAAACTGATTTTTCGTTTAAATGAAACTTTGCCACTTTTGTGTTCTGAATTTCAAAAATCCGACTTACATGGTTTTAATTAATAAGTAAAATATGGTTCAATAAGATTAAAATAATTTTTTGGTTAATAGTAACTTATTAAGTTTTTAATCGCGATTAGTGGTAATTAGTGTAGTTTAAGGTAAAAATAATGCTTTAATAATATAAAATGACCTAGACACATTTCTTAAGATTATTGGATGTGTCATGGCCGACCAAGACAAGCCATGGTTCAACTTGGGGACCCCATGGAGCCACTTTGGTTGGGAAATGACATAAATAACTTTTTATTTAATGTTAAAGTAAAAATGACACAAACATGAGTTATTTTACTAAAACAATTTTTATATGGGGTTATACAAGTCAGATATTTGACTATAAATATTAGTTGGAAATCTAGAAAGATTTCCTACATCATAGTATTTTTTTTATAATTTTTTGACATTAAATAAATAAATGTATTTATGACATCATGATGATGCAGCGATGACCTCATTATTTAACAATTTAAATAAAATGGAATGATAATGTAATATCTAAGGCCTACACATGTCCAAAACCTATTGGATGAGTGGATTTCGAACCCATATCACCTTATAATTTAATTATATCAATGTGGGACCTTATAAATTCGAAACACTTTTGAAAATAAAATAATAGTTTCATGATTTCCAAAAGTGCCCCTCCTCTCCTCTTATAAAAGGCCCCCACCTCTACCTCATTTCACACACTCCTCAAGCCTTTGGCTCGGCCATCCCCTGCCCATTTACTCTCTCCACATACCTCTCGTCATCCTATAGGATTCCCTTTGGGCAGAATCCTTTAAAAGGAAGCCTTTAGTCTCAAATCAAAAGGAGTTACACATTTAAAGGTAATTCATTCTCTCAAGTTCATTTGTTTTATTTTGCTCCTCCAACCCCCTAAACTCTTTTTATTTACTTCTTTTGTAACAAAACAATTATATTCAATATACTAGGATGTTTTTATAAGATTTATTCGAGCTAAACTCTCACACAACTACATCAAATGGTTAAAGAACATACAGTTTCCATGGATAGCGAAATTCTGCCTCCCGAAATGATGATTGTTCAATACTCATTTAACACCTTCAAAGGTGGCCATTATGATGTCACTATTTTTATATATGATATATAATATGTTTATTCTTTTCTTAAGCTTCTGTATTTTTCATTTATGGCATACCATTATTGTTTCCATTATGGGTAAACACGATATCTTTATTTTAGGAAGTGCGGACTACCGCCCCCTCAAAGTGATTTGATTCATTAAATTCCATATGTGGGACATATAAAGGATGGAACTATGATATTATATATGATATTATACTGGAATTATAATATACCTTTATATCATTATGATTTCATTCTATAAAATACGAAATAGAAATGAAAGTAGCGTTCATGCGTACGTACGGCTTACTGTCTCCATGAACGGTGCATTTCATTTCTTACCTCTAAATGATTATGTAATACTATAAATGCATGAATGTACTGTATATATATGACATATAGGATATCTACATCATGAATAACATTCTGGATATAATGGATACATGAACAACATGTAATTATAAAGGGCTTATTATTGACTCACGTACCAATGATCGTTAGAATGACCGTTATTAACTTAAATAATTACACAGTGTTCATGACTTGGCAATAAGTGATATAAAAGGAATAATGTACTTGAAAAAGGTTCTTAAGCAAGTATAGATTAACTCAAGTTTATTATTCAAGAGATAAAAGAACGGTCGGGTCAAGTCGGATACGAGGTATGGGACTTCGTCTCAATCTCCTTTCATTGAGGCATATTTTGTTTTATACACAACCTTCTTTTATACGGCGTATAAAACCATTTTACTTTTACATTTATCCAAAAGGAATCTTCTTTATACGAAGCGTTTTACAAAACGACAAAAGGGAATGTTTTTGTCGTACGTATGTGGCGACAACGACTTCTCCACCGCCATGACCGTTATTTGAGTTTCAGCTTCCTCTACAAGCCATACCTTGTTTTTAAAAGAAAAATAAATACCATGTTTTAATTTTCTTTTATTTTGGAATTGAAAATGGTTTTCATAATGTTTTTATATCAATGTGTTGTATTGATATATTGTGATTGAAAGGTGTAAATGTTATGTTTCCTTTATGCATGTTTTATTTGATACGATTTTGTTGAGGTTCTTGGGCATTATTATGAAGACGGGTGGTTCTGTGATAGACTAAGGGCGGGTGAGCCCGATATAGCTCTCCAATGCATTGGGTAACATAAAGGAGTGAAACGTTAAGGTTTCTCCAAAGAGATTTAGGGAATATACTGTGATGGGTATTCCGAACGTAACCAAGAGGGTTACTCCCTACGTAAGAATGTTATGAATGCCTCAAGTTACCTTTATGTCTTATGATTTCTATGATTTACTCATGATTTGATGAGGTATGTTAATGTGATTATGTTTTATGGGTAAATTATGATTTCATTCTTATGTATATATGTACCCATGTTTCCTTTCCATGTTTTTATAACCCATACTGAGCTTTTTATGCTCATCCCAAGTTTTTTTTAAATGATTTTCACAGGTCAAGGGAAAGGTACATGATATGATGATAGTGTCAAGGAAGTATCAAGAAAGAATCCATGTTTTATTTTAATAATGCTTCCATTGATGGGAATGAAGAATACTATATTTATGTAACCACTTTGTTTATATTTGGAATGTATTGGAAGTTTTATGATCTAATTCTCTAAAACTCTAAACCCGAAAAGATACTCAATGTGTAATCTTGTAATAACTCAAGATTAAGTAAGGATTAAGGCTGGGGCCTTATACTTGGTATTAGAAGTCAGTTTAGATAACTTTAGGAGTTAGAATTCTATTAAATGATTATCCAAAAATATTTTTCTGAAATGATATAGCATTTGAAGATTACCATGTTGGTTCATCTAAGACATGTTTGTTCCGAATGGTTTTCCGCAGAGGAAACAAGGAAGTAGTGCTAGGAAGGCATGAAGAAGGAAATAACCTTCCAAATCAGCATCCTGAGATGGTCGGAATTGGAACTGAACAGTTTGTTGCAGTGATGGAATAGTTGACTCAGACTATAAATGGTGGTGGTATCCATGCACGAGATCATCCAGATCAACCATAGAGGAACATGTCAGTGGTGGAACATTTCATGAGGCAACATCCCCCATCATTCATAGGATCATCTGACCCTATGTTAGCTGAGGAGTGGATTAAAGCATTGGAGAAGATTTTTGATGTCATGGGGTGTTCAGACAATCAAAAGGTTAGTCTTTCTATTTACCATTTGGAGGGTGAAGTAGATCAGTGGTGGTCGATGGTTAAAAATATCCGGGACGCTGATTAGATTGATTCTCTCGACTGGGATGAATTCAAATGTATGTTTCTTGAGAAGTATTTTTCTAAGGATGTTCGACTTAGGTTGGAAAAGAAATTCTTGGAATTGAGGCAAGAGGAAGACTCAGTGGCTACCTATGAAGAAAGGTTCACTCGATTGGCAAGGTATGCTCCAAATTTTATCAGAGACCTTGATAGTAAAATCAATTGTTGTTACTCAGTATTAAAGCCAAAATATCGAAGGGAATTATCTTCTCGTGAGTTTAAAAGGTATGAAATGCTTGTTCGATGTGCTGAGAAGGTGGAAATGGAGTTTGCCGATGACCGAGTGTTCTATAACAACCAACAGAATAAGAGACCGAGGTGGCAGGAGAAAGGTTAGAATTCTCCAAAAAAGTCTGATGGTAAGAAAACTAAGTTTCCAGTTTGTGATAAATGTGGAAAAAGGCATGCTGGGGAATGTCTTATGAATTCTAGAAAGTGCTACCAATGTGGTAATATGGGACATAAGGCTCGTGATTGCACTGAAAAGGATCAAGGTGAAGGTAAGACCAAATTTGATTTACAGTTAGTGAAATGTTTTAAGTGCAATGAGATGGGTCACTATGCAAATGAGTGTTCGACAAAGAGCTTGAGTGATGGGAAGCAGTTAGACTACAAGCAGAAAGCGGTGGTGAAATCCTTTGCAACTACTTCAGCAGATGTCGGACCATCAAATGAAGTTGTATCAGGTACTTTGTTTGTTTTTTCAGATTATTCCAGTGTGTTGTTTGATTCGGGGTCAACACATTCTTTCATCTCTGAAAACTTTTCTAATAAAATGGGAATACCATCTCAAGAAATGACTCCTAAACTTGTGGTAAAGACACCTGGGGGAAATGTTGAGGCAAAAGAATTTATAAGAATCTTCCTATCCTTATCTGTGGAAGGAACCTACTTGGAAACCTTATTGTTCTACCTCTAGTGGAGTTTGATGTTATCCTGGGTATGGATTGGCTCTCTATTTACCATGCTAATATTGACTGTAGAGCTAAAGAAGTTTATTTTCAGAAATACTTTTAGTTTGTGTACAATAATGAACCGATACTGTTGATAACTTATCAAGAGGCCGAGAAACTTATAAAAGATGGAAATGAATGTTACCTTGCACACATCATTGAAAATAAAGGAACTGTTCAGATTAATGATGTGCCAGTGGTAAATGAGTATCTTGGTGTTTTTCCTGATGAGTTGCCTGGAATAATACCAGATCGAGAAGTTGAGTTTACTGTTGACTTAGTTCCTTATGCTAAGCCAATTTCAAAACCTCCTTATCGAATGGCTCAAATTGAACTTTTAGAGTTGAAGGAGCAATTGCAAGATTTATTAGAGAAAGGTTTCATTCGACCTAGCACATCACCATGGGGTGCTCCTATTTTATTTGTTAAAAAGAAAGATGGTTCTATGAAACTTTCCATTGATTATAGACCCTTGAATAATATCACTATTAAGAACAAATATCCTTTGCCTCATATCGATGATTTGTTTGATCAGCTCCAGGGAGCTCAGTTTTTTTTCAAAGATTGACTTGAGATCGGGGTACCATCAGCTGAAGGTAAAGGAGGTAGATATTCTGAAGACCGCGTTCCATACGAGATATGGCCATTATGAATTTGTAGTAATTCCTTTTGGGCTAACCAATGCACCTGCTGTATTCATGGACTTAATGAATAGAATTTTCCATGAGTTCTTGGATAAGTTTGTGGTGGTTTTCATTGATGATATTTTGGTATTTTCTAAAAGTAAAGTGGAGCATGAATGAAATTTAAGGGTTATCTTGAAAACCTTAAAAGAAAAGAAACTGTATGGAAAATTCAGCAAGTGTGAGTTTTGGTTGCAACAAATTTCTTTTCCTGGTCATATTGTTTCTAAAGATGGAATAACTGTTGATCCTGCAAAAACAAAAGTTGTGGAAGAATGGCCAAGACCCACAAATGTAACCGAGATTCGTAGCATCCTTGGTTTGGTAGGATATTACCGAAGGTTTGTTAGAAATTTTTCATGACTATCTAGTCCAATGACTAAGCTAACTCGGAAGGGTGTTAAGTTTATCTGGACAAAAGAATGTGATGATTGTTTTCAGGAATTGAAAAGAATATTGGTGAATGCTCCAGTTTTGGCACTACCTTCCAGGAATGGTGAGTTTGTTATATACAGTGATGCTTCATTGAATGGACTTGGTTGCGTCCTAATGCAAAATGATCAGGTAATTGCTTATGCTTCACGACAGTTGAAAACTCATGAGGTAAATTACCCTACACATGATTTGGAATTAGCTGCTGTTGTTTTTGCTTTAAAAATTTGGAGGCATCATTTGTATGGAGTAAAGTGTGAAATATATACCGTTCAAAAAATTTTAATGTATATATTCACTCAGAAATAGTTAAACATGAGATAGAGGAGATGGCTGGAATTAATCAAGGATTATGATTGTACAATTCATTACCATCTGGGAAAAGCAAATAAAGTGGCTGATGCTTTGAGTCGAAAAAGTAATGCTTCATTAGCAATGTTGCGTTTGGAACGTGATCCTTTGGTTAAGGATTTTATGAACTTTGGCATAGAAGTTGTTGGTGCAGGAAGTACTTCTGTTTTTTTTAAGGTATCAGTGAGATCTTCTCTATCAGGCAGAATCAAGCAAGCACAGAAGCAAGACAGTGAGTTGCAGAAAAAGGTAGAGCTGGTTCAGAAAGGTAAGTTGGCTGAATTCAAAATTGATAATGATTGTGTTTTGAGATTTGGGAAGAGATTGTGTGTGCCTTGTGATTCACAGTTGAAGAGAGATTTGTTATGTGAAGCTTATAGTTCTCCGTTTTCAGTTCATCCGGGAAGTACTAAGATGTATAGAGATCTGCGGGAGTATTATTGGTGGGATGGAATGAAAAGAGATATTGCTGATTTTACTGTAAAGTGTTTGACATGTCAAAAGGTTAAAGTAGAGTGGCAGTTACTGAAAGGGATGCTTCAGCCTTTACTAGTGCCAAAGTGGAAATGGGAAAATATATCCATGGACTTTATTGTGGGATTACTGAAGACATCTCGAGGTAATAAAGCAATCTGGGTTATTGTTGATCGCTTGACCAAATCTGCTCATTTACTTGCTATACAAGATAATTTCTCTCTTGATCAACTTTCCCGTTTGTATCTTAAAGAGATAGTCATGTTACATGGAGTTCCTCTCTCCATTGTATCAGATCGTGATCCCAGGTTTACTTCTAACTTTTGGAAAGGCCTTCAGAAGTCGTTGGGTATTGAATTAAATTTTAGTATGGCTTTTCATCCTCAATCAGATGGGCAGTCAGAATGAAAAATTCAGACCTTGGAGGATTTGCTACGAGCTTGTTCGATGGATTATCAGGGAAGTTGGGACCAAAATCTTTATTTGGTTAAATTTTCATATAATAACAGTTTTCATTCCAGTATACAGATGGCACCATTTCAGGCATTATATGGGAAGCGATGTCGAACTCCATCTTTCTGGGATGAAGTGGGTGAAAGGAACTTGATGGGACCAGAATTGGTAGAAGAGTTGGTAGAAAAAGTTCAGCTGATTCAGAAGCACATGAGAACAACTCAGAGCAGGCAGAAGTGTTATGCGGATAACCGGAGGTAGGATCTATCATTCGAGGTAGGTGATCATGTTTTTCTCAAAGTATCACCATGGAAAAGTGTGATGCGATTTGGTAAGAAAGGAAAGATGAGTCCAAGGTTCATTGGACCATATGAAATTCTGGAGAGAGTTGGATCAGTTGCTTACCGAGTGGCTTTACCTCCGAGTTTATCTCAGGTACACAATTTTTTTCATGTTTCGATGTTGAGAAAGTACATGCCAGATCCATCTCATGTTTTGAGTCCAGAGGTAGTTCAGCTGGAAGAGAACCTATCTTATGAGGAACAACCGGTCCAGATTCATGACCATAGGGAGAAAGTGTTACGGAATAAGGTGATTCACCAGGTAAAGGTTTTGTGGAAAAACCACATGATTGAAGAGGCAACATGGGAATATGAAAATGCAATGAGGGATAAGTACCCCCATTTATTCGATAAGTAAACAAATTGCGGGGACTCAATTTTCTAAAGGGGGGAAAGATGTAACATCCCAAGTAAGTAATGAATAATAGATATTTTATCTATGTCTATTAATGAATTAGATAGTGTTTTAGATGCTTAAAATGAAAATAAATCCAATCTTAAGCATGGAATACACTAATATTTTTAAAAGATTGTTTTTCTGCCTTTGATGGCAAATCATTTTTGAATCTATCTTTTGACAATTTTATAAACTATGTTTGTCAAAATAAACTTATTCTTTATGATTGGGACATCAAAATTTACTTTGTGTGAATTTTAGGTATTTTTCTAACAATGTTCATTTTTTTAATGAATAGTGAAAAATGTTGTATTTTAATTCAAAACCACTTTTTAATCTAATTTATTTATATGATTAGATTATCTTTTGAATTGGTTTTGAAGTGAAATTAGAATATATTTTTACCATTTAATCCAATGGTGGTCATTTTAATCAATTTCACTTTTAAATTGGACTTAAACTGGTGTCAATCTTTTGATACTTATTGTTCCATAAAAACACGCTATTTGTCATAACATCGGGAATTAATTATTAAATTAATTAATGTGACTTATATGTTTTGAATTTTTTAAAATAGACTTTATTTTTGAATTCGGAATATCAAATATAGCTTAGGGTGAAGTTTTGGTAATTTTCTAAAAAACTTCAATTTTTGATGAATAGTGAAACCACTAAGTGGTAGTTAAAGAAACTGATATTTCGTTTAAATGAAACTTTTCCACTTTTGTGTTATGAATTTCAAAAATCCGACATAAATGGTTGTCATTAAGAAGTAAAATGTGGTTCAATGAGATTAAAATAATTTTTTGGTGAATAGTAACTTATTAAGTTTTTAATCGCGATTAGTGGTAATTAGTGTAGTTTAAGGTAAAAATAATGCTTTAATAATATAAAATGACCTAGAAACATGTCTTAACCTTGTTGGATGTGTCATGGCCGACCAAGACAAGCCATGGGTCAACTTGGGGACCCCATGGAGCCACTTTGGTTGGGAAATGACATAAATAACCTTTTATTTAATGTTAAAGTAAAAATGACTCAAACATGAGTTATTTTACTAAAACAATTTTTATATGGGGTCACACAAGTCAGATTTTTGATTATAAATATTAATTGGAACGCTAAAAAGAGTTACTAAATAATAGTAGTTTTTTATAATTTTTTGACATTAAATAAATAAATGTATTTATGACATCATGATGATGCATCGATGACCTCATTATTTAACGATTTAAATAAAATGGAAATATAATGTAATATCTAAGACCTACACAAGTCCAAAACCTATTGGATGAGTTGATTTCGAACCCTTATCACCTTATCCTAGAATTATATCAATGTGGGACCTTAGAAATTCGAAACACTTTTGAAAATAAAATAATAGTTTCATGATTTCCAAAAGTGCCCCTCCTCTCCTCTTATAAAAGGCCCCCACCTCTACCTCATTTCACACACTCCTCAAGACTTTGGCTCGGCCATACCCTACCCATTTACTCTCTCCACATCCCTCTCCTCATCCTAGAGGATTCCCTTTGGGCATAATCCTTTCAAAGGAAGCCTTTAGGCTCAAATCAAAAGTAGTTACACATTTAAAGGTAATTCATTCTCTCATGTTCATTTGTTTTATTTTGCTTCTCCAACCCGCTAAACTCTTTTTATTTACTTCTTTTGTAACAACACCAGTATCTTCAATATACTAGGATGTTTTTATAATATTTATTCGAGCTACACTCTCACACAACTACATCAAATGGTTAAAGAACATACGATTTCCGTGGATGGCGAAATTCTGCCTCCGGAAATGATGATTGTTCAATACTCATTTAACACCTTCAAAGGTGGCCATTATGATGTCACTATTTTTATATATGATATATAATATGTTTATTATTTCCTTAATCTTCTGTATTTTTCATTTATGGCATACCATTATTGTTTCCATTATGGGTAAACACGATATCTTCATTTTAGGAAGTGCGGACTACCGCCCCCTCAAAGTGATTTGATTCGTTAAATACCATATGTGGGACGTATAAAGGATGTAACTATGATATTATATATGATATTATACTGGAATTATAATATAACTTTATATAATTATGATTCCATTCTATAAAATACGAAATAGAAATGAAATTAGCGTTCATGCGTACGTACGGCTTACCGTCTCCATGAACGGTGCATTTCATTTCTTACCTCTAAATGATTATGTAATACTATAAATGCATGCATTTACTATATATATATTACATATATGATATCCACATCATGAATAACATTCTGGATATAATGGATACATGAACAACATGTAATTATAAAGGGCTTATTATTGACTCAAGTACCAATGATCGTTAAAATGACCGTTATTAACTTAAATAATTACATAGTGTTCATGACATGGGAATAAGTGATATAAAAGGAATAATGAACTTGAAAAAGGTTCTTAATCATGTAGAGATTAACTCAAGTTTATTATTCAGGATATTAAAGAACGGTCGGGTCAAGTCGGATACGAGGTATGGGACTTCGTCTCAATCTCTTTTCATTGAGGCATATTTTGTTTTATACACAACCTTCTTTTATACGGCGTATAAAACCCTTTGACTTTTACGTTTATCCAAAAGGAATCTTTTTTATACAAAGCATTTTACAAAACGACAAAAGGGAATGTTTTTGTCGTACGTATGCGGCGACAACGACTTCTCTACCGCCGTGACTGTTATTTGAGTTTCGGATTCCTCTACAAGCCATACCTTCTTTTTAAAAGAAAAATAAATACCATGTTTTAATTTTATTTTATTTTGGTATTGAAAATGGTTTTCATAATGTTTTTATATCAATGTGTTTTATTGATATCTTGTTATTGAAAGGTGGAAATGTTATGTTTCCTTTATGCATGTTTTATGTGATACGATTCTGTTGAGGTTCTTGGGCATTATTATGAAGATGGGTGGTTCCGTGATAGACTAAGGGCGGGTGAGCCCGATATAGCTCTCCAATGCATTGGGTAACACGAAGGAGTGAAACGTAAAGGTTTCTCCGAAGAGATTTAGGGAATATACTGTGATGGGTATTCCAAACGTATCCAAGATGGTTACTCCCTACGTAAGTATGTTATGAATGCCTCAAGTTACCTTTATGTCTTATGATTTCTTTGATTTACTCATGATTTGATGAGGTATGTTAAAGTGCTTATGTTTTATGGGTAAAGTATGATTTCATTCTTATGTATATATGTAACCATGTTTCCTTTCCATGTTTTTATAACCCATACTGAGATTTTTGTGCTCATCCCATGTTTTTTTGAAATGATTTTCACAGGTCAAGGGAACGGTACATGATATGATGATAGTGTCAAGGAAGTGTCAAGAAAGAATCCATGTTTTATTTTAAATATGTTTCCATTGATGGGAATGAAGAATACTATCTTTATGTAACCACTTTGTTTATATGTGGAATGTAATGCAAGTTTTATGATCTAATTCTCTAAAACTCTAAACCCAAAAAGATCCTCAATGTGTAATCTTGTAATAACTCAAGATTAATTAAGGTTTAAGGCTAGGGCCTTATAGGTAATGCCCGTGTAACCGGCCCGTGTCATTCGGCTTGTCGGATATAAAGAAAATACATGGCATGTAGAATAATCACATGCCATGTCTGAGCACCTAGGCTCATTCCGTGTACGCTGGCCATGTTCCTGTACACAGCCTCTGTCCGTGTCCGTGTCGCCTGCCCGTGTACCAGTACACGGGGTATCCGGTATATCTCGTCGGGTCTGGCTGGGGAGGGGTATACACGGCGTGTCCTTGGCCGTGTACCCTACCCATGTCCATGTACTGTCGGATTACACGCCATGAAATCCTATCGACGAACACACGCCGTGTATCCCATACTACACGGATTGTAGTCAGGAAAAATTCCAGAATCGTCGTCTTCCTCCGCGTGCTTCGGATAATCCTCTGGATCTTGATCCAGCTGCCCGATCATCACAAAACACTAGATTTGGGGTCGTCCCGCACCTACTAAACCGATTCCGTCAGTTTCAGGGTTCTGATCGGCCCTTCAAACGCATCCCGATCAATCCGGATGAAAACGCTCGAAGAACAGAAACTTCCGAACGACATCGATTCATCTGCCTCCGTCGCCGTCGCACCTCCGTTAGGTTTCCTTGACGTTGGATCTTTGATCTTGGATCGTTTCATCAACCGAAAAATGCGCAACAATAAATTTCCTCCAAGAACACGTACAACGCAACGAAGAATGCAAGGGGGAAAAACAAGAATCAACAAGAGGGGCGAACCTCGATCGTTGTTTGTGACGATACGAGTTTGCCGTCGTTAGATTGAAAACCAAAACAATCTCAAGAATCAAAGCCTCAAATCTCTGCATGAACCCGTCCCACAAGAACGATCGACCCAAGGGCTATTCTGTTTGTAGATTAGTCCTCATTCATCGTAGAAATCAAAAACGGGAAAGGAAAAATCAAGACAAACATCCTACCTGGATTTCGCGGCATTCGTCGGTGATGATCTGGTCACTGCGTCGTCGTCGCCACATTGGGATGTTTCCTACAGAACCTCCAGAGCCACCAAGGGTTTCAGGGTTATGGAAATTGCAACCCTGATCCCCTGCGAAATCTCCATTTAAAAAGATAAGGTATTTCGCTGTAACAATAATTTAAATAAAATATTTTAATTAAATAATTTATTACAATTGCGTCCAAAAACTAGATTTTACTACCGACCTGTGCCGGACGATGTTAGGTCTTGCCTAAGGTAAAAATGTTGTTCTAAACGCAATGGTGCCCTTAGATTTATGATCCGAGCACCTGTTCATGAGTTACTCCACTTTTTCAGGAAAACCGCACGAGCGTGTTTATTTAATTATTAAATTAAATTCAAACATTTGTTCCGGGCTCACCAGGCCTCGGAACTGCACGTCGCCTTAGATCCTCATCTCGAATTAATTCCCATATAATATTAAAATAATACATGGAAAAATTTGGGACATTACATCACACCCACCTTAGGGATTTTACATCCCCGAAAAGCCAAAACAATGGCTACTCAAAAAGATGTGGGTACTGCACGCGAATCTGAGCCTCCCGCTCCCACGTGCTCTCCTGGCGATTCCTGTACTACCAACAGACATGCACCAAGGGAATAGCTCCCCAACGAAGGATCTTCTCCTGTCGATCCTCGATCTCCACTGAGTACTCAGAAAAGGTTTCTCCATCATCGATGTCCCGCTCTCCCCAGTCGATAACGTGAGATCGATCATGCACGTACCCCCGTAGCTATGACACATGGAAGACATTGTGTACCCGGTCCATCTGAGGAGGTAGAGCCAAGTGATACACCACCTCTCCAACTCTACTTAGAATCTGAAAAGGGCCAACGAACCTTGGAGATAGCTTCCCGCCTTAGCCAAATCTCTACAATCCCCTTCGAGGTGAGACCCGAAGGAACACATGGTCTCCCTCCTTGAACTCCAAGGGCCTCTGCCTCCTATCGACATATGACTTATGCCGACTTTGTGAAGTCTTCATCCACTCCTGGATGACCTGAACCTTCTCTGTATTAGCTCTCACCATCTCTAGGCCCATGAGTGCTGACTCTCCCAGGTTAGTCCAGCAAAGTGGCGACCTATGGGGTCGCCCGTACAGATCCTCGAATGGAACCATACCAATAGTGGAATGATAACTGTTGTTATAAGAAAAATCAACCAGTGGTAGGTGATCCTACCAGCTATGAAAGAAGTCAAGTATTCAAGCTCGAAGCATATCTTCCATGACCTGGATGGTCCACTCTGTCTGACCATCAGTCTGGGGATGAAACGCTGTGCTCAAGCGTAACTGAGTCCCAAAATATTCCTGAAATCCCTTCCACAACCAGGATGTGAAATGACCATCATGATCTAAGATGATCATGGATGGAACTCCATGAAGTCATAATATCTCCTGTACGTACAGGCATCCCAAGATCTCCACTAAACTCTACTCCCATATGGCTAGGAAGTGGGCCGACTTGGTGAGTCGATCAACAATCACCCAGATGGCATCGTGTCCCCTAGATGTATGTGGTAAACCCATCACGAAGTCCATGGATATCCCGTACCACTTCCAATCTGGAACCTCAAGGGGATGAGTCAAACCTATTGGCACCTAGTGCTCAGCCTTTACTTGCAGACAACTAAGGCACCGAGAAGCAAACTCTGCCACACACTTCTTTATTCCTGGCCACCAGAACTGACATCGGAGGTCCTGATACATATTTTCCATGCCTGGATGCACTTACAAATGAGATGTATGGAACTCCATTAGAAACTCCTCATGAAACGTCACTGGTACTACTGTGCGCCCTCTGAAAAGAACAACATGATCCCCACCTTATGAAAATCCATCATCCGCAAAACCTGTGGATATCTGAGCACGTAGAGTCTCACAGTTAGCATCCTCGTGTTATGCTTCCCTGACTCATTATAAGAGTGGAGGGGTAAAAACCATCAAATGATGGTAAGCTCCCTCATCTCTATCCATGTAGGATAACTGCAAGGAGGCCAACTGCCTCGTTTCCTCATCCAACAATATCGAACTGGATTTCCTACTGAGAGAATCTGCCACCACATTCCCCTTCCCAAGAGTATAAATGATCTCAAAGTCGTAATCCTGGAGGAACTCAAGCCATCACCTCTATCTCAAATTTAGATCCTTCTGAGAAAAGATATATCTGAGACTCTTGTGATTAGAGTAGACGGTAAACCGCTCGCCCATCAGGTAGTGCCGCCACATCTTCAATGCGAAGACTACCACTGCCAACTCAAGATCATGGGTTGCGTAGTTATGCTCGTGTGGCCTCAACTGACGTGATCCATAGGCAATCATCGCTTGCCTCTGCATCAGGAAACAACCAAGCCCGGTTCCTGATGCGTCACAGAACACTACGTACTTGACATCCTCCTCTGGTAATCTCAAGATCAGGGCACTTGTAAAACTCTTCCTTATCTACTGGAAAGCCTACTAGCATCTCTTGGTCCACATGAAAGGCTTCCCCTTTCGGGTCAAAGCTATCAAGGGTGTTGCAATCCGGGAGAAATCATGAATGAATCTCCGATAGTAGCCTAACAACCCAAGGAAACTCCGTACCTCCATCACGCTTCAGGGTGGCACCCATGCTAGCACTGCCTCCACCTTGGCTGGGTCCACTGCTAAATCATATTTCAAGATAAAGTGTCCCAGAAAGTGGACCTCTTGTAACTAGAACTGACACTTAGAGAGTTTCCCATACAACTGGTGCTCTCGAAGTGTGTCCAGAACCATCCTTAGGTGTCTCATGTGCTCCTCCTCAGACGCATAGTATACAAGGATATCATCGATTAAGACCACTACAAACTAGTCTAGATAGGGCTGAAAGATCTGGTTCATGATCCCCATGAACACCGCCGGGGCATTCGTCACGCCGAAGGGCATCACCAAGTACTCATAGTGACCATAGAGGCATCTGAAATCCCTCTTCGTTATATCCTCCTCCCATAATCGCAACTGGTGATAGACTGATCGTAGATCAACCTTCGAGAACCATCGTGCCCCTCTCAACTGGTCGAAGAGGTCATCAATCCTCGGTAGGGGATACCAGTTCTTTATGGTCACCTGATTCAAGAGCCGGTAATCCACATATAGCTTCAAGCTCCCGTCTGGCTTCTTGGAAAACAGCACTGGGGCCGCCCAGGGTGAAACGCTGGGTCTCACAAATCCATTCTTCTGCATGTCGTCCAGCTGCACCCTCAGCTCATGAAGCTCTGCAGGAGCCATCTGATATGCTGATGCTGATATCGGTGTCGTCCAGGGTTGTAACTCAGTGCAGAAATCTATCTCCCAATGGGGAGGTAGCACGTGGACATCCACTGGGAAGACGTCCTCCTACTCAGCCACTACAACTAGAAACTAGAAACTCCTAACATTTGCTGCACCAAGGTATAGGCTAGCCAACTGATGTGGAATCAGTTGTGCCCTCCTATGCACAAGTCCATCCTACGCTGCCTGGGTCTCTCTTTCACCGAAAAAATAGAACCTCATTCCATCACTGTGGACACACCGTACCCTTTACCTAAAACAGTCGATCTGGGCATGAAATTTGGATAGACAATACATACCAAGAATGACATCGTAAGGCCTCAACTCTACCACCAAGAGGTTCCAACCGAATGTCTCGCCTCCAAGGGTCAAGTCACACTATCTACAGAGGTGTGTGATTTATCAATCTTCTCCAGTCGGTGTTTCTAAGCATAAGGGTCGAGTCAATGATTCAACTGGAATCTCAAGGTCTCAAACAAGATAAACAACTAGAAAGGAATGACTAGCACCTGTGCTAATCAATACGGTAGCCAAAGTAGAAAATACACAGATAGTACCTCTAATCATTCCAGGAGTACCTGGGTCATAAGCCTCTACTGCTTGCAGCTGTCCTTGCCTCTGTCCACCAACTCTCGACCACCAGAGCCCGCTCGAGCACCACATCATAAGTACGAATGCTCATAGGGATGATGCTAGCTCGGATGTCTCAGCGTAATCCCTGCTCGAATGTCCGAGCTCTGAAGTACTGATATCTGACCATATCCATCGAGTACCACGAGAGGTCGGTAAACCGCGATGAATAGTCAGCCACCGTTATGGTTCCCTGCTGAAGCTGAAGATGCTCTAGTATGCATACTTCTCTTAGGGTAACCGGTGAAAAATCCTCTCTAAATAGACACTCAAACTCCGACCAAGTGAGTGTCACCTCCTCATGAGTCTGGATAACCAAACTTTACCATCTTCCTACTGAGCCCAGCATAAGGCTAGCTGCCAAGATCACCATCTAGTCTACTGGTGTCCAGACCAAATGGAAGACTCAGGACACCACCTCAAGCCAGTCCCCTACTACCTGAGGGTCAGGCTCTCCTTGAAACATGAGGGGTCTATGTCTCTGAAACTCGTGGAGTGCGCTCAGCCCGCGCTCATGTTCCACTAGTACAGTAGTCACTAAACACTGCTACACAGGTGGCGGTATAACTGGCACAAAACCTGGTGGTAAAACTGGGAGATCTGGTCCCTGTATCGAAGCTTCATCACTAAGGGTTTCATCTTCATGATCGAGCTGCTGGATCCTAGCGGGTGTGTATCGCGGATGCATCCTGTAAGGAAACAAGATGTATCTCAGTTAGTGAGTATATCTGGAGAGATGACTCAAAAAGGATATGAAAACCACAACTCATTCTTATATTATGCATGTACAATCATTTTCCCTGTAAGTAGTGTTATCATGTTCTGAGTCAAAAAGCAAGTTATCAGAGTCCTGGTGTATGGATACGTCGGCCGCCCGCACCAA
This sequence comes from Viscum album, assembly GCA_963277665.1. Classification (NCBI taxonomy): domain Eukaryota; kingdom Viridiplantae; phylum Streptophyta; class Magnoliopsida; order Santalales; family Viscaceae; genus Viscum; species Viscum album. The sequence goes on along the minus strand of OY728165.1, from coordinate 161,010,952 downwards.
CACTGGCGTACCTGGCCTGAAAGTCGAACTCAAAACACTTAACACTGTTGCCCCAAACCAACTCACAGACTCTCGGTCCTAAGATAGAACCGACCACCCCTGATACCACTCTATCATGACCCGACCCAGTGGGGACCGAGCCGCAACTCCCCAAGCCCGCCTCCAATAGGCCAGGGGCTGGTGACTAGCACCGAGTAGGCATGCTACTAACATGGGAGGCATTGCCTATAAACCTGTACACACACACACAAATCTCCAATCCCACAAAGCTGAAAAGTAAAAAATACTAAAAATGGAAAGGGTGCATGCATACACTAAAACCCAACCAACAGAGTATGATAGGAAGGTAAAGTACTGCAAGTGTAAAACCTTGGGCCAAAAGTACAAACCCACAATAAAGAAAGTCTATAACAAATTCCAACCTGTAAGAAATGTGCTGGGACTGTAGTCTGTAGCCATAGGAACACACCTCAGCCTGTCTGATCTCCCTGAGTACCGTCCTATCCTGGTCCACCTAGAATCCTGTCAAAGGCTCGGTCGTCTACACAAGACACGACATGTGTGGGAAAAGCCCGTGCAGGGGTGAGTATAACAATACCCAGTAGGACACCTTGAAACCACAAAGGAAATAGAACAAGGGAAAATACCACAAAGGAAAGATACAGACAGCTCCACACAGTATATGTCTAAAGAAAATACCACAAGAATATCTAGATATACTCATGCACAATCGACTATCTTGAATACCATAACTAGGATCCATCTTGAAGATTCCACTAAGCATGCAACTGGGAGAACACACTCCTTGGTCTGAAGAGAGAGGTACAAAGTACTTGTTCCAAGAGAGCGCACTCCACAAGTACCTTGAGAACATGATGCTCAGATGAGGATCACAACCAAGTCATGGGGTGATTCCGACAACTCAGTCTGAGCTAATCCGCTAAGAAGAGGATCGACGCCTGGGTAAAGTTGGTCACGTCGATACCAAGAACTCTACCTAGGGTTCTAGGAACGAATAGAGGATCCGGCTCTATGTCTCATAGAGGGGATTCCAATAACTCTATTCAGGGAGTTCTGCTGAAGGGATCATACTCTTGTGTAAAGGAAATGATACCAAAACCTTCAGGGAAACGACCAAGGGTACGAACCCTAAGAGAAATAGTCCAAGTCACAGAAGAAAAGTGGATCAAGTCAACCAGAAAAGGTTACACGGCGTGTAGTATGGTTACACGCCGTGTTCCATGACCCTGGGTACTACCCGTGAAAACAACCCATGTCATTCATTCAAGCCGTGTAAAACCAATCTACACGGCGTGTAGAAATGGAACACGCAATGTTCCTTGACCCCGGGTATTGCCCTTGTAACCGGCCCATGTCATTCGGCTTGTCAGATAGAAAGAAAATAAATGACGTGTAGAAGAATCACACACCATGTCTGAGAACCTGAGATCGCTTCATGTATGCTGGCCATGTGCCCGTACACGGCCTCTGTCCGTGCCCATGTCGCCTGGCCGTGTACTAGTACACGGGGTATCCCGTGTATCTGGCTGGGTCTGGCCGGGGAGGGGTATACACGGCGTGTCCTTGGCCGTGTACCCTTCCCGTTTCCATGTACCCTCGGAGTGCACACCATGCAATCCCTCCGACAAACACACGCTGTGTAGCCCATACTACACGGCGTGTAGTCTGAAAAAATTCCAGAATCATCGCCTTCCTCCTCTCGCTTCGGCTAATCCTCCGGATCTCGATCCAACCGCCCGATCATCATGAAACTACGGATATGGGGTCATCCCGCCCCTATGAAAATGATTCTATCAGTTTCGGGCTTCCGATCGGCCCTAAAAATGCATCCCGATCAATCAGTACGAAAATTCTTAAAGAACGGGAACTTCCAAACCGCATCAATTCATCCGCCGCTGTCGCCATCACACCTTCGTTAGGTCACATTCGCATTGGATCATTGATATCAGATCATTGTGTCAACAAATGAATGCGCAACGATTGATTTCCTCTAAGAACGCATAGAACACAACAAAGAATGTGAGGGGGAAAACACGAATCAACAAGAGGGGCGAACCTCGATCATTGTTCGTGACGATCTAGGTTTGCCTCTGTTAGATTGAAAACCAAAACAATATCAAGAATCAAATCTTCAAATCCCTCCATGAACCTGTCCGACAAGAACGATCGACCCGCGGGATAATCTGTTCATGGATTAGTCCACGTTCATCATTGAAATCAAAAACGGGGAAGGAAAAATCAAGACAAACATCATACCTGGATTTCGTGGCATTCTTCGGCGATGATTTGGTCCCTACGTCGTCGTCGCCACGTTGGGAGGTTTCCTATAGAGCCTCCAGAGCCGCCAAGGGTTTTAGGGTTATGGAAATTGTAACCCTGATCCCCTGAAAAATCTCCATTTAAAAAGATAAGGGATTTCACTGTAATAAAGATTTAAATAAAATATGTTAATAAAATATTTTATTACAGTTGCGTCCAAAAACCAGATTTTACTACCGACCTGCACCGGCCTATGTTAGGTCTTGCCTAAGGTAAAAACACTATTCTGAATGCAATGATGCCCTCAAATTTCTGATCTAAGCATCGGTCATGTGTTATTCCACTTTTTTAGGAAAACTGCACGCGTGTGTTTATTTAATTATTAAATTAAATTCAAACATTTGTTCCAGGCTCACCGGGCCTCGGAACTGCACGTCACCTCAGAGCCTGGTCTCGAATTAATTCCCATATAATATTAAAATAATACATTTAAAGATCTGATAAATTATAGATTTGGTAAGATCTAGGGATTTTAAATGTTTATGAGAATTTATTTTCCAAGGAAGGGGGAGGGGTATTTATACTTGAGGGGAGGGGTAATTTTGGGTTAAAATATTTAATAAATTATAATTTCAAAGGTAAAACATGTATTAGTGGTATAATTAAAATAAGGAATTATATTTAATTTAACATATTTTGTTAATATTTTTGAATATATTATACACCAAAGTTATTATTTTATACCAAAGGAAAGAAGAAAAAATGAAAACATAGTTTTTAAGGAAATACTTTACATTTTTTGACTTTGGAAGGAACTTTTTAGTTCTGGAAAGTGAATTTATAGGTTTATTTATATGATTAAATATGTTTTTGTTATATTAATTGACTATATAAAAATTATTTCACTATTAAATCCTGAATAATTCAATTAAAACACATTGTTTAACTAAAATCTATATTTTTTACTATTCACATAAAAATTAACGTTTTTCAAAAAATTACCAAACATAAACCCATAGAAAATTTAGATATGATGATGTTTAAAATGAAATAAATTTTATAAATATAATTTTATAACATAGGTATATTCAATTATTATAATAAAAATTAAGGTTTTTATAGAATTAGTTAAAATACACTTTATCAGAAAATTAACTTACAATTTATTTTAGATTCTAATTTGAATACTTATTTTGTGGCATTATAAGGTTTATATTTACATTATTTATTTATGTTATATATTATTTACATTTAATTATATTCTTTTATTGGTTAAATTATTATTCTAATGATCATATTACTATTCTTACTATCCAGTAACTATTCTAACATCCATGTTACTATTCTAAGAGCTATGTTACTATTCATTAAAGGTAGATTACTGTTGCAATGGTCACATTACTATTTCAGTGGTCACATTTTATTTTTAAAAATACCTCATATTTGCTTCATTAATTATTTACATAAATTCCACTCAATGTTCTATATTCTTTATAAAATTTTGATTTCATAGTCAATGTTTTGTTTCTTTTGTACAATGTTATTTGTGAGTGTGATAATTCTTGTATATAAAAATGATCCTAATTTTATGATTCTAGTTATTTCATTTCTATATGTTTCTTATACCATTATAATATTTTAAATTTTATTTGGTATATTTATTCTTCAATGTTCACAATTAATGAAATAAAAATATTTGGAGTCTTTATTATATTAGTCATGTGTTTAGAAATATTATCTATTGAATATATCAAACTATTCAATTAAAAGTTAATTTTAATATATAAATTTTAGGGTCATTACATTCTTTTAAAGTTATGTAATGATGTAAAATATTTGGCATCTATGTTTTTTCCCATAAAATTTCTTTTTGGTATAATTTTATACATTAATTCATATTTTTATGTAAAAATATATTTAATGATGTAAGAAAAATATTAAGGGATAAAATGTTTAATAAAATAAAATTTCATATATTAAACATATAAATTAATTTAATTTACTTAATTTCTACAAATATAATTTTTAAAAATTAAATTATTGAAAATTTATATTTTAAAAAGTCAGGATGATACATTATACTCCCATAAAGAAATGACATACTCCAAATTTTATTCATCAAGAGTCACCTATTAATGTAAGCCATATAAAAATAAGGCAATTATTAGTTCATGATATGAAAAAAACATTAATAGTCACCACATTTATACTCTATTTATTCATACTACCTATATATGAAATAGGTATTTTGGACTAAATACAATCAACCTAAGGATTTACCCCCAAATGATTCTAATCCTAAATAAAAAAATAAGTAACCTTCAATTTAATACCAAATGATTCACCCATAGACCTAAACTTCTAAATCTAGTTAAATAATTATATAAATTCAAAAAAAAATGAAAATTTAATTATTACAAAACTTCATAGAATCCCAATTTTAATGTCTTTTTGAACTAAGAACTAATTATATCATAATTATATTGATATAACAAAAAAATAAAAAATAATTCATATTAGATCTATTATTATTTAACATAAATCCTATAAATACTAGAAATATCTAGAGGATAAACATCAATGAATTGGTGGGAAAAAACAATATGAAGGGGAAAGAAATTGATACTGGGAATCATAATTAATGTGAAATACCAAGATATTAATAAGTGATCTAGATAATTAAAATATTAGATGAATATAAGGTATTAAATGTAATTTGAATGAGTATTACCATGAGGTAATCATGTAGAGCGAAGTATCATTAGAGAAACATGGGTCATAATAATGGAACATGGAATAAAGATATGTCTTCCATAAGAATGCAACACATAAATCATTATATTACATGGGTGAGAATAATAATAATCGTCAAATCATAAATAATGGTCATAATTATAAGTATAAATAAATTATTTAAAATATCCATGTAATGTGAAATATCAATAATAATGAAATCCTATAATAGTGTAGTTAAATCTCACACATAATTTGTGAATAAATTTATCATCATGTTCACATATAATGTATGTTTACAAATCATCACTCTATAAATTATGAAAAATTTTATCTTAAATTTTATTCAAAATAAACTTAATAACATAACATATATCATGTTACAAAATATATTAGAGATCTATATAGTTTTTTCCGACAAATTACATAATAAAATTCTCAGGTCCATGCATTCTATAATGAAAGTAATCATATAATGTTCATAAATATGAAATAAACCCATGAAGAAAGAACAGATTTCATTAGGATACAGTAAAAAATATTTCATTTAAAAATATTAAAGTTTACAAAAAGAACAAGGGTAAACTATTTCTGGACATAGATTATTGGAAACAAATATCATACTTTTTGGGGATAAGCAGTAACAATTCGAGAGTAATCAATGAGATGTTTTGGAAATTAAATTCTTGTTTTTAAATAATTAAAGTTAGCATTAAAATATTTTTAATGAACTAGAAGCATGCATATACTTAGGAAGATAAAATGAAAATAAGTTTTAAAATACATATATAATATATTTGAGATGAGTAAAGGTTTAAAATAAAATATAGTGGAGGTAAGCCGAAAAGAAAAAAGATAGGTTAAAAATTCTCATCATCCTACCCTCTAATTTAATCATTCACCTTAATTACTAATATATAATAAACATATGTTGGTTAAAACATGAAACCAAAAGTAATTTATATTCATTTGGTGACTCTTCATCAATAATAATCACTGTATTGTATTTTTTAATATTCTTTTTAAATGTGTTGTTTTTGATGTCATATTTTCTTTTAATTATCATGTATTGTTTTGATTTATTGGTTTCTATTTTTTATGATTTAACTTTTTGTAAAATTACTTATAAATTATTAGAATTAATTAATATAAATTTATAATACATACTATACACTAACCACCGTTGTATGTAGTGATAAGAAAATAATTAACATTGTCTTTATAATGGATGAAACCTATAATTGATGGGATATGTCAAAAGTGTGTGTGTGTGGGGGGGGGGGGTATACATAGTATAATTAGATTAAAATAGAGACTAAAACATAATAATATTATTAATATTTTAAATACTTATATATTTAATAATTTCCTGTGGTAGAAAAATAAATATATTAGGTGAGTATAAATAATAAGAGAAATAAAAATGAAAATAAAGGATCACAATTTACCTCTTTATAGAAGTTTTACTTTTTTTATGGAGTGAAATCATTGAGGGATTGGGGTTCAGTGGAAACAAAATTTCCCAATGGTTAAAATGAAACATAACTTTAGGGACTTGTGTAGATCATGATATTTAATAAGTGTATGGGATGCAATTTTCCATGTAAGGGAGAGAGGGTATTTTTACTTGAGTGGAGAAATATTTTTGGATTAAAATATTGAATAGATTATAATTTCCAAGGCAAACCTTTTAAGAGTGATATTTTTGTTATTATGAATTAAAAAATGATTAAAAATATAAATTTTAAGAATTTCCAAACCTTCATACTCCTATGTTATTAGTATATACAAAATGATTGAATAGATAATGAAAAATTGTTATTAATGAAATACATTACATTTTTTGACTTTGGAAAATACATTTTAGGTTTTGTAATTTTAATCAATAGATTATTTATATTATTAAATATGTTTTTTGTCAATAAAAAATTATTTCATTTATTGGATCATTATTATTTATTTAATGACATATTTAAATAATAAACATTACATAAAAATAGTATTTTTACTAATCACCAAAAAATTAACATTTTTTAGAAAATTACCAAAAAATAATTCTTAGATAATTTTGACATATGATTTTGAAAATGATATTCATCATATCAAAAAAATTATTTTACCTAGGTAATTCAAATTATTATCATAAAAATCATGGTTTTTATTAAATTCATTAAAATGTGTTTTGTAAAAAAACACCTACACATCAATTTAGATTTTAATTTAAATAATTATTTTGTGGTATTAGAATATTTATATCCAATTAATTTATTTATGATAAATAATATTTACCTATCAGTGTATAATTTTTTATTCTTTAATTTACTATTCTAACTAATATATTACCATTCTTATGGTCAATTTACTATTTTACAACCTAGTTACTATTCCAAATAGTCACATTACTATTCCAATGTCCAAATTACTGTTTCAATAGATATGATGATTTTATAAATACTTCATATTTCCTTTAACCACCATTCAATTAAATTTATCTCAATGTTCTATATTATTTATTAAATTTTTATCGCATTACTAAGGGTTTGATTATTTTTTTTCAATTAAATTCTCAAATGTGATTATTCTAGGATATCAATGTGATTCAAAATTTCCAATTTCAGTTATTTTATATTTTTTTAGTTTCCCATTTTATAATTTTTAATTTTATTAAGTGTATTTATTTTATAATGTTATTAATTAATGAAAAACTTATTTTCGAAATTTAAGTATATGGTATATGTGTCTTATAAAAAAATAAATTATATATGGAAAAAAATTCATTCATAAGGCCATTTCCCAAATATAAAAGTCCAGATCATTATATGCTTATAATGTTTAATATTAAAGTAAAATAAAAATCATCTAATTGTGTTTTCCTGAGAATTTAATTTTAGTATACTTTTATATATATATTCAAATTTTATAAGACTACATATATTTAATAATGTTAGAAAAAAATTAATTGATAAATATTTATATATAATACAAGATCATATCCTAAAACAGTAATGTAATTTTTTTACAATAAATATATTTTAAAAATAATTATAGAAAAAATATATTTAAAAAATATAAGATTTTATATTCAAAACCATTAACGGAATTTTATCATCTTGATTTTACTCATTTATAATAAACTATTAGTGTTTACTCAATAAAACTAAAGTAATTAACATTTCACGATATGACTTGGAAATAATAGTCTCAAATTATTTACCCTATTTTTTTATAATATCTATATATGAAAATGTTCTCATAGACTAAATGTTATCCACCTAATGATTTACACACAAAATGATTCTAATATTAATTCTAAAAAATAAATAAAATACTCTTTAATACCAAATCATATTCTCCCATACCCGAACTACCAGATTTGGTGCAATACATACAAAATTTCATAGATCAATTGAAAATTTATTTATAATAACCATTCCTAGAATCCCATGTTTAGAGTCATTGAGAACTATACAAATATTTCATCATCAACATATATGATACCATTAAAAAATTAATCAATTTTTATTTATAGACATAATATAATTTGACTAAATATTTTTTAAGTATTTTGATCACATGGGGGCATACATCAAAGAAAGGGTGAGGCAAAATCAAAGTAAATGGAAATAAAGGGAAACATGTGAATCATAATCAATGTGAGATACTATTATATCAAAAACTACGCCATAAAATCATAACATGGAATAGTAAAAAGGTGTTACATGGTATATGAATTAGTAATACCAAGTGATTATCAAGAAAATAATTGGATCATAAGATAAATACGAGTCATACTGATGGAAGAAAGAATAGAGATATGTCAATCTTATGAATGAGGAATATGAATCATTATAGTTCATGGGTGAGAATAAAGATCATAATAACATCATAATCAAAGGGGATTACTCATAATAATGATGGAACTATTTCAAAATTATATGCATAAGGTAAATTCATAGTAATGAAACATCATAACATTATGTTCAAATATCATAGATATATTGTAAACATGTATAATATCATGTTCATGCATAACAAATGTGTATAAATAATCACTTCATAAATTATAAAATAAAGAAGCATCATGTTCACAAATAATACCCATAATTTCATCAGATATATCGCATTACCCAATGTATTAGAGGGAGATATATTTTCATCCTCAGCCATCAAATAATAAAATTCACATTTTTATTCATACCACATAAAAAACCATATAAAAATCATAAACATGAAGTAAATAAATACAAAAAGAATAATTTTAATAAGTATTATGTGAATAATATATAATTGAATAATATTTAATGATAAAGAAGAAAAATTAAATATATTGTTGGAATATTAAATATTATCACAAAATATCATAGTCCATGGAGAGAATTGGAAACAACTCAAGAGGAATCAATGTGATGTTTTTGAAGCTAAATTTCTTTTTTAAATAATTAATGTTATCTTAAAAATCATCTCAATAAAATATAAACACACATAACACTAGGAAAATAATGGAAAATAAGTATGAATTACATAAAGAATTTATTTGATAATAATCAATATTGAAAACAAAAGAGATAGGTAAAAACCCAAAAGAAAGTTATAGGGTTTTAGATTCCCCCAACATTAACTCTGGATTTGATTTTTCAGCTTTACACATTCTAAGTAATAAATTTATGTTTGTTAAAATTCAAAACCATGACTGATTTATATTCATTTTTTACTTACAATCAATTATAATCAATGGATTTTATTTTTTAATATCATTTATTAATTGGGAAATGTTTTAATATCATGTATTTTTTTTAAATTATCCTATCTATTAATGATTTCATGATTTTTATTTTATAATTTATATATTTGGTAAATTTATTTTAAAAATCTAATAACTCATCAAAATAAATTTATAATAAATACTATAAACTAGTTGTCCTTGTTTGTTGTGATTTGTAATTAATTGACTAGATCCATATAACCTAATGAAACTGATAATTGATAGGACATGTCAAAAGTGGGAGGGGGGGGGGTATATAAACTGAAATTAGATTAAAATAGTTATAAAAGTCTCACATAAGGTTAAGATGAATAAGGTTCATCAAACATTCTGTATTGGAAGAAACCATAGCATAAGGGTAAGAAAAGTCTCATGTAAGGGTAACATGAACGTTCTGGAGCCTGGTAGAGGATCTAAACCACTATGTAATGGTACCAAACAGACCCACATAAGGGTAACACACTGAATTCATTGGATGTATATGGTTAGTAAACACTTTAATTATTCTATTTAAGGTTATAAATATCCTTTTTAAGGGTAAGCTATATAAAATGAACTATACATAATGGTCTCCAAAACATAAATAAAGGTAAAGGTAAAGAACCAAAGCCTACGAAAGGGTACAAAAAACTAACTTAAGTATAAAAGTAACATAAAATGGGTTACATTATAGTTATATAGAGAGTTAGAAAACCTATTTAATGATAAATTTAAATCCATATAAATATAAGAGTGCTCTCAAATTTAAACTTGTTGCATCTTCTACTTCCTACCATGAAACAGGTAGATAAAAATGAAGAATATATATAATTAATATGTCATTATATTAATGGTTTATATGGATTTTTTATTTAAAAAGAAGGAAAGTATTAATGAAACACGATAGTAATATGAACACTATCATTTATAAATCCCTTTTATCCCTTCATAGGACATAGAAATAGTTTCTTGCCTTCTCAGTAATCCATAACATATCCTCTATGAAATATTTATTTTTGGAAGATTTTAGAGAGTCAGCCATACCAAAATCATCGCATAATATTGGATATTATTATAAATTATTTACATATTTAGATGTTAAGTTTATAAAAAGATGAATATAAGAAGAAATAGTTTTATATACCCTATATAGAATATTCCCAAACCATTTCTCTTCCCTATTAATATTTGTTAATTATAAAACACTATAATATAGTGTAAGGCTAGCTATAAAAAGGGTAAACTTATCTCCATCATGGAGATTATTATTCAATTAGCTTTAGATTTTATATTTTTTTAGTTGTAGTCTTGATAGAGGAAGTAAGTGGGGAGCATATTGAGGGGAATCTTATCTCAAATGAATGAAGGATACATATGTAGATTCCTAGAGTAGTAGGTGAAGTGATCCATAGAAGAGCTCAACTTAATAGCATAACCAAAGGTGAGGGAAAACATGTTTTCTCTAAAACATCCATGATTATGTTTGTTAAACTCATTTTATGTATGGGAGAATTTTTTAAAATATTTTCTTTAATGTTTTCAAGGTAGTTTCTTATTTTCAAACGAGAAATATGTTTTATATAAAATTTTATTTTAATGTTTTCTAAAAACGTTTTTGTAATAAAAAAGTATTTTATTAAAATTATATTTTCCAAATGCCTTTCTTATAAAAGGATATGATTTTGAACTTCTATTTTAACATTTCACAGAAAAAAACCTTATTATAAGGGAAACAAATTTTATGGTTTTCAAAACCCTTTCTTATAAAGGAAAGGGGTTTTCAAAGTAATGTATTTACGAAATCTTAATTTTAAAGGAGTTTTATCTATAATTTTTTAAAATGTTTTATAATTTAGAGAAACAGTTTGAGGACATAGTATTAATCTTTAATAAATATTCTTAAATAATTAAATAATTGATATAAGTTTATTATACTGGTGTTAAAGGGTATACTTAGAAATTATGGATGAGAGGTAAATGATCCAGTCTCAATTTCCCTTTATTGTGGCATATTTCTATGTTATATGCCTAATTTATTTTATATTATATACATACTACCATTTTACAAGATATATCAAGAATCCTTAATAATTCATGGTATTTTATGTTTTAATTAAAATTATTTAATCCAAGATGATTTCACTTGAATGTTACAAAGTTGTAAGGAGTTTCATAACTCAATTTACATTCATTATGATACACATATACTTCATTGAGTTTATTAAGACTTGATTTTTTGTGAATTGATATATAAATTAGTTTATTATATATTTACACTAGATTTATGAGGAATTACATATGTGAACAAAATCACATCATGGATTAATTATCACTTCAAATGTTATGATCTTTGATAGGGTTCCATTTGTATCAATCTAATTTTCATCATACATATTTTTTGTCATGAAAGATTATTATCTTGTATGGTGTACTTACTGATTCATGAAATAATTTTGAAATATTAATTCAAAAAATTCATAGTATTTATAGAGCAATATCATACTACTAATTTGAATTACATTTGATTGAAAATATACAAAAAACAATAAAGTCTTTAGGTTACGATCTCTTATCTTTTTGATATTGATTATGTTCAAGGTTAAATTGGTGGAATCATATAATATTATTTTCCTAACCCACATCTAATTTATTACCCTATTTTTATTCATGTGGTTTAAATGTTTAATTTATAATTCCTCCCTTATTTATTAGATAAACATCATGAAAGTTGTTTGTATGTGATACCGATCGTGCATATTTTTTTTGATCAAGAATATTCCTCTTCATATCAATATTTTATAGAATATTCTCAAGAATGATATATTTTAGCCTGAAATGCTTTCTTAAGATCATTTTATAGTATCTTTTAATTTACATAAATATGGTTTAAAAATTCATCCTTTAAACACTTTTATACGATACATTCTGACTTTCTTTACTATAGTTTAAAAAAATGTTTTATTTAAAAATTTACAACAAAAAAGACTTTTCCACCATCATGAATATTTTTTAATTGATGATTTCTTTAAAAATTTGTAGGATTATTTTAAAAGAATTTTGCTTCCTAAAATTCTACTAATTTTTAATTTTTTAAAGTTATTTACAAATAGGAAAGGGAATTTTCCTCAAGAATGATTTTAATGTTCTTTTTATGATATTTTTATTCATCAATAATAACACATTGATGTCATTAATAATCTATTATGGATATATTATAACAATAAAATCTATATTATTTATCAATATGTATTATGATTCATTCAATGATATTTTTGTGGAACTTTTTTCTTTTCAATGGGTAAATCATGCTATCAATGAACAATGATAATTGTTATATTGAAAATTGAAAGATTCAAATTATTTTTCTAAATATATTAAAATTATACTTTTTTATGGATGAGTGTTGGGTGGTCTCATTAAAAACCAAGGATTAGTGGTTCTATTATAAACTATTTATGGTTGTTTCCTTAATAAACCAAGTATGAGTGGGTCTATTATAGACCTCACATGCATTGATTAATGAGATGGGGTTAACAGGACGAAAGTTACACTAAATAGATGATATATTTAAGTTAATAATAAGAAATAATTTTTTTTACTAGTTATGGGTTACTCGTATGGGATATTGGAATTTTTTGCTTATGTAATTCCATGATGAATGTTTGATTTTTAAAGATACCTAGGTAGTTTTTTATTTCTTTCAATGAGTTCTAAAAGATCCTTTATTCAATGATTTTTTTTCGTGGATCATGATTTTTGAGTTATAAGACTCTTTTCCTATGTTAAATCTTTATCCCATGTCACATGTTTAATGATCCATGTTTATATATGTATGAATTCTCTTATGTTATGATCATGAAAATTAATTATGTCATCATACCATTATTCTCATTTTATGCTCTCTGATGACATTAAATTATTAATGCTTATGTTTACCCATACCGATGAATTCATATCATTGTTATTATGTTTCCTTTCCCCTAGGTTGTAAATAATGGTTTTAAGTATGTTATTATTTAGAAAGTTACTATATTTGAAGAAATTAGGGGGATATGGTGTTGATTTTTAAAAAACCTATTTTTTATGTATCCACTTTGTTTTGTAAGAGTCTCTCCCTATTCATTAAAATTATAAACCTAAAAGGTCATTGGGTATATATGTGATCCCATATTTTCTTTTAAACTAAATGTTTGGGGTGGTTTCAATTGGTTATTGGTATCAAATTTATAAATGAAAAGTTGATGTTTTTAAAATAAGATCTAGGAGCGAGGGTTTATGGGTTCTTTAAAAGATATACCTAACATTATAAAATACATAGAATGGTGGATTTTGATAGATCGTGTTCTTTGAGAAGTATATGGTATGTGATTGGCCATAGAAGGTAGAGAGATATTTGAACTTTATGAGAGGATTATTTTGGTATTTTTGCATCATATTATGTAGTATATTATATGAAAAATATTTTTTTTAATATTTTCAAAAAATTAATATCAAAATTTTATTATTTTATAAAAAATATAAGAAGGAAAATAGAAAATTTAGTTTTAGTGAGATACATTAAATTTTTAGGCTTTGGGTAATACATTTTAATTTTGGAATTTTAATTTCTTGGTTTATTTTTCTTATAATTTTTTAGTCAGTCCAATAATTATAGAATTGATTAAGTCCTTATTACAACATGAATGGTGTAATTAAAATATTATAATTATGTAAAAATTTTAGTTTTACTGTTCATATACAAGTTAATTTTTTTTCATAAAACTAAACAAAATTCACCCTAAGATTATTTCAACATGATAATTTAGAAAATGATATTCATTTTATTAATTTTTTTAACTTAGGTTATTTTAATTATTAACAACAAAATTATGTTTTTTTTCTAAAATTTTTTAAAATATGTTTTTTCAAAAAATATAGTTACACTTTATTTTAGATTATAATTGAAATACTTATTTTTTGTAGTTATAAATATTATACATACCTAATTTTTTTGTTAAATATTATTGATATGTTGTTATACTATTTTATTTGTTAATTTAATTTTTAATGGAAATATTACTATTTTAATGATCATTATACTATTATAATTGTCACTATACTAATATAATGGAAATGTTCCTATTATTGACAATCATATTACTTTTTCAATATCCACATTACTATTATAATATTCAGATTAGTTTTATAAATACCTCATATTTAATTCATTCATCATTAACATAAAATCCTCTAAATGTTCTATATTATTTATAAAACATTTATTTTATTACTAATGTTTTATTTTTTATTACCCCATTATTCACGATTGTGGCCATTTTAAGAGATAAAAATGATCTATAATTTCCTATTCTATTTATTTTATTATTTAATTATTATACTATTATAATATTTTCAATTTTATTGGGTATATTTATTCTATAATTCTATCAATTAATTAAATAATGTTTTTTCAAGTTTTTATTATATGGTGCATATGTTGCATATAACACTATATTAAATATAAAAAACTATCTAGTTAGAAGTAAATTTACATATATAAAACTCTTTGTTATTATGTTTTTATAATGTTCTATAATGAAGTAAAATATAGATCATCTTATTATGATTTCTATACAATTTTATTTTTGTATAATTTGTACTTAAATTCATAATTTATAAGTAAAATTTTATATAATCATGTTATAAAAAAATAAATTGATAAATATTTATAGAAAATATGTGTTCATATCCAATAAATAAAAAAAAGAATGAAATGTATTTTTTTTTGAAAAAATATATTTTAAATAATATAAAATTATATAAAATTTATATGTCAAATTTCAAAATGTTACATCTATATTATTCAATAATATATGTTATGATTAGATTTAAACTTATGTATTTTACCATTAATTTTCTTAAACAAGTTTAAGAATAGAAAATATATTATTTTATAAAAAAAGAAGCCTCCACATTATCATTCTTTCACATTGGCTATATGTATCATGTGAAATTTAATGATAATTGACATCTTAAAGTAGGAATATGAGTTATCCCTAATTGATGTTAATGATAGAGTAAAATAGTTTGCGACATGTGTGTGTAGGATTTTGTGTAGAGATATAGAATATGCTCATGAGGCATAAAAAGGAGTTTTGGGAACTATATGACCACCATGTATACCAGATAGAGGCTGATACAATATATTTCTAGTACCCAAAGTGTTTATGTTTCATATTTGGATTTTAACAATAACTTAGGATGGAAATATACCAATAATGAGAACCTTCAAACTATTACACATTTCTTGCACAATCCTAAAATCTTAGCTAATCGGGTGGTGATTGGGTATGTTTCTAGTCACATCATTGGTTAACGCTTAACTAATATGGGATTTTCCTCTCATATGGGATTTATTAAATATGTTCCCTAAATTTCCATATATTTAAGAAGTATACATTTATACCTAGATAAGGAGTGTTATATTCTTATCTATTATATTAGGTTCATGTGATGTGCCCATCCACAAGGGAGGATGATGTGTGCTATATTCATCCACCAAATTAGTATATACTCATAGAGTTGAGAACTATTGAGTAGTTATATGGGATTTCCATACTTCTTGTACCATGGTTACTATATGTCTTAGAAAAAGGTAACATATGATAATTCATTCTTATATACAATAGAAATTGAGGACATAGGTATAGATATTCATGTGTTTGATGGAGATCACACTAGATCAATTTATAGCTTGATTAACACTGATTCTTAGCCAAAATATACTCTCTGCTACATTTATAAATTTTATAATTCATATTTGTTTTCAATGGGGTAAATACCCATAGGGTCACACTTTGTGGATAACTAAATTAGGATTGAGTTCTATAAAACTAAGAAAGATAATCTAAAGGTGTCATATATGAGCATATAATTTCTTATGGTATAGTGATATCATATCTATTTCTATGTCTAGTTTTAGTACTATAAAAGAGATAGTCACATGAAAGTCTGGTTTGAAGAATCATACTGTATGATTCTCATAAAACTCTATATTTAGAGATGTAAATAGAACATTATGTTGTTAATGTTCAAGTATATTCCACTAATAATTTTCATCGATTATAAAATTTCATATGATAATATTTTGAGGAGAATTGTAATGAATTTTGTTATCATGTGTTGTAAAATTTAAATTAAATTTTAATTTTGGGTTTTGAGTATTGTTAAGGTGACCCCATCAAATAATTTTTACTATAATGGTGTTGTCACATCATGGAAAGTGAGGGGAATGATGTAAAAAGGGGAGGGTCGATTATAATTCCATATATAAGGTTGTTCCATGGTATAAATGTAGTAGGTTATTTCCTGACTAGGGGGTGTCATGGCATGGAATATTTTTGGGTGTAGGATTTAAGGGTGTAGATACAGATGGTTCAAGAGAAGACATATCATGACCTTGGGAAACACAATGTGATTATAACCCTTACATATTAGATATTTTGGAAAATTAAAATATATTATATATAGAGGTAACATCATTCTGGATGGAATCATGCTATGATAATAACCCTTAAAAATGATGGTTTCCTTATATAAGAGTGAAAGCTTACGTATTAAAACCTTACATATTTTATTTAATAAAATTACATTTAGGGATGACCACACTATAAACCCTAATACACGTCGTAAATGATTTTCTATGGGGAGGTTTTTTGGTGTGTAACACAAGGGTTACATTTTGGGAGTGGTATCTTGTGAGAGGCCATGCCATAAAGGGATGAGGCCACTCCATGAATTCTTGGTTTATGGATTTTCATTAATCTTGAATGAGATGTGACATGAAATGAATAATGAGTTCACACCATAGAGGGGTGATTATAGGTTGGTATTTATCTGTGACTAATTTGGCTATATTATAACCAATACCAATGTTAGGGAACCATTCTGCGACATTAAGGATCAGGTCATGAAATTTCCCTTTTCTAGTGTTTTTTATTTAAGTGTGTACTTCTCACTTCCATGTAACCCCTTTTCACGATTCAGAGGAAGATAGATAAAGGGAACATTCATCGAACCGATACCATACCTATTTCTTCCACTAGTTAATCCATCTTATTGAGGGGTGTTTTAGATTTTTTGTGATGGGTATTTTATTCATAGGTATTCCAAGAGCAAGTTGTGGGAAGATTACATTCCATTAGTTGAAGTTTAATTGAGTAAATAATACTCAATTTTATTTTTTGTAAATAATTCATATTCTGTTTAAATATTTTAATTATTTATAAATTTATAAAATTAGTTATTTAGATATATTTTCCTAATACATGGTCTCTTGTGTTGACATGGATGAGAAAAATATTGGATGGGACTTGGAAAAGAATGTAAAGGGGTTAACTACATTTTCAGGTATATTGTCCCTATAATTCTGAAATATTTGCATGTTTATACAATATTTTGCATATATACATAAATATAAGTTATTGGGTAAAAGTGATAAGGACTAAGAGGGACCTAGGAAAAGGGATAGGGTGGTATTGAGCCTCCTACAGTTAGAGAATGTTCTTCTAATGTTGTGTATTTAAGGATCGCTTGGTGACTATGTCACCTGGTGGTCGAGGATGTCGATTGATTTTATGAGAGTTCTAGGTTAAGTGATGGTGTTGGGGTAAGTTATAGGTAGATTAATTGGAATCCCCAAGGCTAGTAACATAGGTATACAATTCATAGGCCTATGTATGATGTGTGAGATTTCCATATACCTCTCACTTGATTGGAAACACACTCTCAATGTTATAGGAGAGAATCTATGGATGTTTTTATGGAGAGACATCCTCTGAGAAAAGAAAATTTTTGGGATGGAGGGTTTTGTCAAGATAACGGTCTTGAGATCTATCCTAAGTGATATGTCATATGGGATCCAAACATGGGTGTTAGGAATTATGTTGATGATTTATTAGTGGGTTTCCAAAGGGATTAGTGAGAACTAGCATAGGACAGTCTCTGGTTAGTAGGATAGGGTAGTGATGTGATAATTGAATGGGGAACTTAACTTTCCTCTCAAGGAATGGGTCAAATTGGGCCCATGAGCTCTAGTGTCACTATAGGGTGGAAAGTGTTGGTTTGTACTAATGAGTAGGGATTCAGTTGTGATAAAGTAATCTAAGTCGATTCCCATAAATATGAAACATGGATACTAATATTGTTGGCACTTTGAACATGTGTGATTAAGACTATGTTGGGAGTTATCCAATAAGACCATACATGTGATGAGATATGTTTCAAGGTGTGGGGATAGTACATGATCAAATAACACTAGGTTATGAAAAAATGATGTTATCATGCAAGGTACTATATGAGTGTCCCTAATAATTATTATATGGTTGATGATGATGGAATATATATGGAATCACATTGACTGAGAATATTCTAGAAGGGTCCACCCTGAGTGAGAAGGAATTATTCCAATATGTGAAATAAGACTTTTTATTGATTGATATGGTTGTGGTAAAATGTGTTATTAGGCCCTTCCTTGAGTGAAAATGTAGTTGTTTAGAAGAAATATAAGAACCTTACATTAATTAGAAGTTAGTGGTCAAGATGTGTTATAGGACCATATATCGAGTGAGAAGGTAATGGTTAGGATGTGATATTGGAATCATCTTTGAGTGAGAAGGTAGCGGAAAAGATGTGATACTAGACCATCCATGAGTGAGAAGGTGTGGTCATAGACTTGTTATGGGTATGGAAGGTGGATTCATTTTATTGATAAGGGATTAAATAATTTTTTTTGGGGATAATAATTGTGATAATATGTATGATCCAACCTTTAGTGAGAATGTGTTGGTAGGGACCGCCCTGAGTCAGAGGGAGTTGTTCTAGGTTATAGTTGGGGGAATCCTCCCTAGGTAGAGTGTAGAGGCCATGAATTAGAAATATGGTGATGAGGTTTGATATGGGCCTTACCCTGAATAAAGGGGTTGAGGTTATGACATAGTATAACACGAGACCTTGAATCTTCAGTTATAGTTAAAGAGTCAGGGAACAAAAATACTTCTTATTCAGACATTGGTTGAGCATGTTTGGATGAGTTTCATGGTGTCCTGGTTGGCCCATGATGACCCAATAGGCATGTTTGTGTGGATTTTTATTTATATTATTTACATTCATCATGAATACACACAAAACGAAAACAAACAAACAAACACATACACACATATATCATATAATATATTAGTGTCACTTGGTTAGACCCTACAAAGATGTATTTCTCATACCCTTCATGAGGACCCTAGTTTATGGAAAACACTTTTTCTATTAAGTAGGTTTCAGCAAAAATTGTACAGTGTGAAGGGATAGAGTATCTCCATATGGATTTGGATTTGGGATGGAAGTGGGGCTCAAGGATGTTAGTAGATCATAATTGTACATTATTTATTTTGTTGTTTTTATATTTCATTGAACTAGTGGGTGATCCGTTAAGATATATAACTGCATGAATAAATATTCATTTAATAAAACATGGTTATATTGTTGATCTTACTTACTATGATATTATATAATGGATTATTTTTTGTTATTTTTTATTTATGGTTATGATATTTAGGTTATAATATTCTAAAAATAGGATTTAGGCCCTTTCAACTAGTTGGTAGCCTCTGGTGCACAAAGTGGAATGCATGATGTCATGTGGATCTCTGGATAAGATACTACTGAATGATTTTAGGCAGGTCATTAAAAAGTATTATTATAGAATATTTTTATTTATATTACTATTTTATATATTTTATACATGATATAGTAATGTGTCATATCTTTTGATGGACTTCAATCTAGGGATTCATGAACACCTTCGTAGTGTAAAGCCTTGGTAACCAAGGTTATGGGATTGCTGCTATGAGTTTTCACTATTACAGCTGAGATATTTATTCAAGCATGATATTCTGATTTGACACCATTATTGGAGTTTTTCTCTTGGACAATAGTGGAAGGAGTCATTTTAAAATGCATCATATTTGGAGAAAAAGATTTAAAAAACATTCATATGCTTGTTTTTTGTGATTTATTTTTATAGATAAAGAGATTCAATTGGATAAAAAATCAATAAAAAAATACATAGTGTTTTATTATATAACTTATTATTGTAATTCTACTCATCTAGAACATGTATTTGACTCAATTTTTGTTATTTGATGAAAATTTATGTGTATCCTATAAAAATATGTTCTTGGATAATGAATATATAATCTCAAGGTGTAAGTGATATGTAGTAAAACATGGTGGGTTATTTCATGCATTAAATAACTTAGTGATTTTTCAATGCATGTGAGGAATTTCTGAGAGATTATTTGGAATGGTAAAGGGTTTCCTTAAGGATATATATTCCCTTTTTCGGTAGAGAGGAAAATAATTTGATTATCCTTGTTCTTTTGATATTTGAAACACTTGGAGAGATTAAGGTATCATGGTTAATTTTTTATGGTGATATATATTAAATTCATACACTTATTGGGTTCTCCTAGAGTTTTTGATAGGATAATGGGTAATAACCCTATATGGTTTATTATTTTAATGGTAGAGAATGGGTAGCCTCTTTTCAGTTTAGAACAACACCTGAGTAATGGGTGATCATGTAGTAGTCCTTGGTGTCAGTTTTATCCCATGGTTTTAACAGAAAGGAATAAGTGACGATACTTTAGTCTAGGTGAGATATAACTGAAAGGGAATTAGGTTTAGTTCTTTAGGCATTTGATCTTAGGTTTTATGGCATGCGAATCATAGGATTATGATTATGATTTTGTAATCAGATATTATGGGTGCATATACACACTGCATTTTGATGATATCAGGTGAGATGATGGTAATGAACAAGTGAAAGGTTTTCTTTAGTATATCACACTACATTAGATGTGGAGAGTGAGGGATGAAATTTATTTTTTGGGAAAATATTTAATTCATGAGGGAAAGTGAACATTGGTTACAATTGATCCTATTTTTTTATTTGGTGAGTGGGTCATGTATTGTCTATTGAATTTTTTTTTGGGATCTAGAAGAACTTGATATGTTTACTAATAATAGTGTAGAGATGAATAACCCTTAGTCCTTAATTATCGAAGGTGGTTTTTTGGACCTTAGTGTGTCTAGGTTAATGGGTTGATCCTTAGGGTGAGGTGACTGATGTGATCACATATATGTGTGAGTGTGAGATCTGTCTAGGTTTTAATTATTTATATTGGAGAATTACCATTATTGGATGAATATTTTTAGTATCATCAGATTTTAGATTCTAGTGTTTGACTCATTTAATTTTTTCCTGGAATGATGATCGATTATGGAGAGATACATGAACGTGATGATTGAACCTATTTTTAGTTGTGATCAATGATCAATGTAATGAAGTATATATGGAAAGGAGCATAGAAATGGATATTAGAGTGTGTGATCCTCATTATGGGTGATTTTTTGTGAAATTATAGGATGATGATCTCAATAAGATATGTGTGTCTATTAATCAATGTTTTATTTTTTTATTACGTAAAAGAAACACGATAATGTATAGTCTTTAGGATCATTAATGGAAAAGATGTAGGTTATGGATATTAAGTGTTTTAGTTCAATGGGGTGATGCTACTCATACTCCATTGGGGGTTGCAGTAAATCAGTCTTGGATGTATGCCACTCATGTATGAATGTATATCTATATGATGAAAATATATAGATAATGGTTGATATTGAATAAATATGTTAGTTTGTAGGTGGATCCAATTATATTTGGTTCCCTAATGAATAATAGATTCGGGTTTCATACATAGTGTTGGGTGGAGTTTGATTGTCAGGTTCAAACTTTTGTGTGGGTGTTGGGATGATTATATACTTCTTCTAAGAATTTGGGCATTGTGATTGGGTGATGTGATGATGTGTCGGTAAGTTAGGTAGATTGTTTTTTGAAAAAATTTGGCTGGTGTAGAATAGATTGGTGGTTTTGTGTATTATTACATACAGTGAGGCGGAAACCACATTAGGTGTTTCATATTGGGTATGATTGATGTGTTTCAATTACTAAACTAGGAATTTTAAGGAAAAATGATGTATCAAAGATTACTGCTGGGTTATAGATATGTGTCTAGTTTATTTTGAAATTTGGAATGGGGATAGATATTTAACTTTGATAGATGAATTAGAATTTGGACATTTTATTAGGTTCTTATGAGGGATGTGAAGCATTATGTTGGGGAGTTTTTAATGAACCATATAATTATGGGTTATGTAATTCAATGGAATTTTTTTTGTTATATAGTTGGGTTAAGGTGACCCTACTGTATAATTATTGTTTTAGGTGGATCATCACACCATTATAGGGGATCATGATAATTCTGTTAAGAGGGTTTGGTTGGGGATCATGTAGCAACAAAGGTTTTATCAATGGAGTTAAGGTATAAGTCCATGTAATGCCTTATTAGTGTCACACGATAATGGATTTTGGGTGTGGGATTTAAGGTTGTAAATATATACGGGCCAGAAGAAGTCATATTTTGGACTAAGGTGTCATGTCATGATTATAACCCTTACATACTGCATACTCTGTAAAATTAAAATATCTTATGTATGGAATTCATGTCATGTAAAAGGGAATCATACCATGATGATGACCCTTAAATATGTGGGTGATCATATGTAAGATTGAAACCATATGTATTGGAACCTTAAATATTTAATTTAAAAAATTTCATGAGGAAGGATGGTAATGTAGTGACTCCTAATACTTGCATTAAATGCCTACCAAGGGGAGGCATTATAGTATGTAATTGTAGGGTTACACCATGGGAATGGGGTTATAAGGGAGACTACATCATGAAGGAAGAAGTCTACACTAAGAAAGATGGGGGTATATATTTTTATTCTACTAGATAATACATATAATGTGTGACCATGGAGGTTACACTATATAGGTGAAAATCTATGGTGTCATTGCTTTGTGAAACTTTTATTCACATTGTGACATGATAGAAAGTTGGGGGTTTTGGACATGAAACTAAGGCTCATGCTATAAGATGACTATTTTATAGTTTTTTAATAAGTTTATAGATCTATCTTTTCTAATTTAGCATATTTCATGATTTTGGTTATAAAGGGATGTGGTGAAGGTCCATTCAGTTAGGTCCATCCCTTTTCTTCCTATGGTGGATCAAACTTATTAAGGTGAATTTTAGAGGTGATTCCTTAACTATTTTTGGGAAATTTATTCCATTATAAACCTTCCATTATCCTTACCATTAATTAAACATTTATTTTTGATGATTTCGTCTTGGGTTAGATGATGGTTCTCCTAGATTATGGTGTAATCATCTAGAGATGATGAGGATTTATAGTCTAGTGTATTTTAGAAATTAAGGGATTGGAGATGTTTTATCATTCTTGAAATTTTAATAGAGGTTTGAAACCTGATGAATTTTCTTGGGTTTATTCCATTTTTCATGGAATTAACACCAGATTAGATTTCGTGTGATGGGGATTTTTTTTAGTTCTGATAGAGGAATTTCATGGGATATTGTAGTTTCATTTCCTGAGTTTCTCATGATTTAATGATGCTCAGTGAGTTTTTATAGATTAATTCTCATTGATTTAAATTTTATAATTAATAACAAAATTAAAATAATTGATTATTTTAATGTGTTTTCTTGATATATGGGATCATGTGTGGATGTTTCTATATAAAATCTTGGAAAATACAAGGACAATCTTGTAAAGAGGTTAAAAGTAACGCCTAGACCCTAGAAGCCTAGATCCAGTGCATTACTTTATTACATTGGAAAGATTACAAGGAATAAAATCCTTAAGTACTGATCATTTTAGTAGTCTTGATGAAACTAGATATATACATGGTACCCATTTTACATTTGGAAAGGAAACAAAATATTATACATAATAAAATCTAAATTACTGCATCCTTGAAAAATCAATAAATGATTTCTTGGTTATAAACTGGGGAAGAAAAAAAATGAAAGGGCTGATATCAAATTCTCAGTATGGGTAAAATATAGTGAAATAAATAAACAATAACATATTAATCATAAGAAATTACACATAATCAATATGGCATGGTGAATATTTGAAAAACACACGCCATAAAAAAATGATAATGAAAGTGCATCTACAGGTTTTTTCAGAGTAAAAACCTCATATATAGTAACAAATGAATTATAAATAAAGATAATGATTATTATTTGGACGTCATGTATTTGGAACATGAACCAACATACCTTTAAGAAGGTTTATTTATGTTGGTAGAAACCCATCTGATTTTTTGAAACAAACTCGAATGGTTTGTCGCCAACTAGCTTGCCTCATGAGACCTGTTGATGCATCAATGTGATGTAGTGGGACCCACCCATCACTTCCAGTCCAAATCATTATTTATCCAAAGATTTAATACAAGATAAATATTCATTTTAAATATCCTTATTGAGTATAGGTTATAGATTCCTCAATATTTATATAGTTGAAGTAGCATTCAAAACAAACACTGTATGTGTAATGGTATACAACATTTATGAAATAATCATATCAATGATAGAATAAAATTTATATTTAAAATAATTAAAATTTAAAATGAAAAATGATCTCGAAGGGGTAGTAAATACACCACATAATAATGATTAGGTTCACAATACCAAGTAAGTCTCAATGAAAATTGAAATTAAGACGAAGTCCCTTACCACATTGTAATCAATCAAATCATATGAACAAAAATTAGTATTCATAAAATTAATCATATAATAACATGAATATAAATAGAATCCTGATATTATGTATCAAATGTAAATACAAATACACGACATACAATAAATATGTGGCGAACCATGGAAATCTCATGGAATTAATAGTTATCTGAGAAACCCTTACAAAGAACATATCATTAGATTGAGGAAAAATCAACGAAATAATTATGAGTGACAAACATAAATACAAAAAATAAAAGTGGATAGAAATCATAAATCAATCATAATCCATTTAAACAATTTTTTTGAAATATAAAACCAATGAAATTTATGTTTAACTCAATTAATGAAAATTGAGTTAAGATATCCATTACTTCAGATTCGACTTCCTTCAAATCGGTTCAGAACTCTTGTAATATGGTTTGAATAGTTTTATTAAAATAATAAATAACTAAAACAATTGTTATAATAGAATACATAATTTTATGATACCATTTTCCACCCATTTATTGTAAATATTTTGGTTTTCCCATTGTTTCGGGTGTGTTCTTCTCATGGTTTCAATGGTCAAGAATATTATGTAATTACTTGTAAAAAATAATAATTCATAAATGAAAACATATATATATATATTTAAGTAATTTTAGACAATTAATTTATATTTGAAACTTCCCATGATTGTCTTAAAGTGATATGAAAATTCATCATCCACAAAAGCAGTTAATTGACACACCATAGTTGTCAATTTTGTTATTTAAGAATAAAAGAATAAAAGAATAGATTGTTTATGCATATAAGATAAAAAAACATTAAAATATATATATTATACTATATGTTTCCTAAATAATTGGATAATTTGTAGGGATAAGTTATAACTGAGAAATAATTTGAAAGAGAAGAAGAAAGAATCTTTCCTATTGAAAATATCTCTTTTAAAACCTCTTTGAGGCTCTTTAAAGTGGTATTTTTGTTATTAAAAAACTAGAAGAATGTGCTATGCGATATAGAGGATGGAATTTGGCATATATTTCCCAAAAAAGAAGGCTCAAGCTAATTAATATTCGAGAAATAATGTGTCTCCTTTTATAAGTTAGGTGGAGGATAACTTAGGAATTACTAAAATAATTAAATTATAATAAATATATTATATGTTTTAAGACTTCCATAAAAGGCCTAAAACTACAGGGTATTACATTTTGGAATGAATATTATAATTTTGGGCCTTGTTCAATATTTTTTATATTTTTAAATAATTTAATAAAATATTTTATTCATGAAAAACAAATTTGTGGAGATAAAAACTATTCATAACTGTGACTTTAGACACCTCAAAACAAATTTTATATAATAGAATAAAATTTTATATTATATCATAGAAATATCATATAAATATAGGGAATCCATGAATTAGTTTAAAAATATAAAATTATATTTATTTCATTATTTTGAATATCATTTATTTGATTTATTCATTAATTAAATTAATACTGCATCATCATTGTTGAAGCCATTATGGTATTTATTTGTTTTATAAAAATTAAAAATAAAATTACATGAGAAATATAATTTTATTATCATTCCAAATACTATTCTTGTTCGAATGAAACCTCAAGAAAATTTCATATAACAATATTATAAAAATTGAAAACTTTATTGTGACAACTTGATTTCCTATTGAAATAAAATATTATAAAGCCTTTAAAGTGATTAATGTGGGTCCAAAATATCCCAAATTACAATAATAAATTAATAATATTCTAGAAAATATTAAATAAGATGTTTTATCCAAAATATGAGCTATTTAATAATTCATATAAATTTAATTAATAACACAATATTTATTTCTCTTATGCTTTCACAAGCACTGCTTCAGCATTGCATAAGAATTAATGTTAATTATTTCATATATAAAATTTAAAAAAAAATAATATCATAAAGATAAAATAATTAGGGTCAAAATCAAATAACAAATTTATTTAATATTTATATTCACTCTTTCTTACCCTGCTCAAGCATTGCACAGACATTTGGATAATACTCATGTTATATAACACTAAAATTCATACTAAAAATAAAAGAGATAAATAATAAATAATTATTAATAAATAAGTAATGAATATAATTTTTATGAATATATTATTATATATAAACTACCAATTTTTACTTTTTCAGTACATTGCAGGAACTACGTCGACATTGAGAATGATTTTTATACTTATCATGAAAAAATATAGTTTTCATGTAATAAATTAATTATGTACAAGATTCCACTTGTAATGTAATTATTCTGTTATTACATAGTTTAAAAAAAATTTATATCATAATAATTTCATGGCGATGTCATGAAGAATGTTGTATTTTATAAAAAACTATATTGTTTACTATTCAAAGAAAATTAATCTATTTTAAAAAAATCAAAAAATTTCATCCAAACTATTTTCCAATGTGTAGAATCAAAAAAGGAACTCCATTTTAAGAAAATAATTTTCTAACCATGGGTAATTTAATTTTTAATAAAAGTCATCATTTACTTGAAAAATACCAATATTAAAATTATAACTAATTTTATGACACATCGAAAAAGAATTTTACGGCGTGATATTCTACATCAGAGGACCTTGTTTGGGCTCTGTCGTGTGCGTCCATGAAATGTGGGGGATGAGGATTCTATCTATACCCATGGAGCTATGATTTATACCTGAATTTTGATTTTCCTTCAATTTTGGTTTGGGTATGTTTTCCTCAACTTCCTCTACCATTCCAAAATCCTTCGATTCTATGTATGGTAGAAAATCTAGTGGGTAGATTTATCTGTGTGGATTCACGCACTGCATCTGTGTGTCATCCTATCAACCCAGACATGTGTGTGGAGGTGGATGTGTCGATTCCATGGGTTGAATCTGTGTGGACCGAAGCTCGCGAGGAGGTACGGTGTAAACAACCCGTGGTATTCAATCATTGGGTGGAGTTTTTCTCATCCAGCAGTAGATTGGGTCACTCAGCCACTATTTTTAGATGGGCTGGCCATCAGGGGAAGGTGATAGTGTAGGGGTGGAAGGGGAATAATGGTATCTAGACTAATCTATTGGCAGGCATGGAAGTTCAAAATAGAACTTTGGAAATACAAGTGAGGAACCCTCTGTGTTGGGGATTTTTTACCATATTAAGGAGGATTTGAGGGACCATGTATAACGACCCATACTTTACGCACATTGTTAATACTTCAAAATTGAAGCAGACTTATTACAATATATAACAAAACCACGAAAGGACCGTATAGGTATAGTGTCTTTAGAAACTGGAAATCATAAACAACTGGTTCATAAAGCATCTACTTTGCCTCCCATTTATTTCATCATATCTAGAGTATCTTTTTGGAATATTCTACTTAATAACCTTCTTCCTGACCTGGGGAAATAAAACATACAAAAGGGTGAGATCAAATGCTCAGTAAGGGTAAACAAAAGAAATATCAATCACATCATATACATAAGCACATAACTTTTGGAAATGTTAACCTGCAAAAGAGATCATAATTTCATAACATGGGATAAATCATAGTAGTGAAATGTAATCCCAATAATCATAACTTAAAACATGAAACTTTGTGGCATATACACATAATCATAGAGAATCATTTCTTATTAGTCAAGACTCATTTCCAAGACTATCTTAGTGGACAAAGTCCATTTCTGAACCGAGTCACCCTCATTTCAGTCCTGTTTCACTGAACCGGTATAACCTACCATTCCAGCCATGTCTATCTCATGAGATATAAAATATTTACCCAATGCATTGGAGGGAGATATAGGTCCCACCCATCTCATAATGATACCATTCTTACGTGTGCCACAAAATCATAAATCATACATCATTGCATAACCCATGTAATAAAAAATGGGAATCTTAAACATCGTGACATCATAAAACAATTTATATAAGATAATGGAATTCATAAAAATAATTCCATCACAACATAATCAAATCAATGTAATAATAGGGATAGAAACAGAACCCTTTATTATCTTAGATGGAAAATAATTTTGATAAAACACTTGAACTCCATTCTTGAGGAAAATATCCTTTCTACTTCAAAATTTTTTTTCCTTTCTTAACATGTCATAGAATTATAAAATAAAAGAACTTGATTAAAAATATACTTGAAAACATGTAATGGAATATTCTTGGAAATAATGTTTTAAAAATCCATTCATGCCGTATATGATAAAAAAACATTCTTCTCGTACTTTTGTTGGAAAAGTCAAAAAGTACCTCGTACAAAAAATGACAAAAGATTCCTTTCATATATTTTACTAAAAACTCACCGAAGGGTAAAATTGGATTTAAACAATTGTAGGTGGATGGAAATAGTATTACATATTGAGGAAGCATGGATGTGGATGATAAAATACACCCCAGTAAATACTAAAGTATATACAATCTCGGATAAAAATGAGATTGTGATATTTCCCTTAACTTAGGTCCGATATGCTTTGTACATGTCCGAACCTCCTGTATAATGATTTAAATAATGTTATTGACTTATTCCTGAATCATACTTATTTTTATGATATCATATTTGGTCATATTCTTAGCTTCTTAGTAGTAATATTTCATTGCTACTTGTTATTCGGGTGTTTATAACTTTTCGTTCTTACGCGTGTTTTGTCAAATAAATTCTTAATCTTCTCTTTAGGTTATAGATACCTCATTTCCATAATGGTATTAGTGTAATATATATCATATTCATTCATTCAATTCATTTATATAATCATTATAAAATGAATATCAGGTAGAACGAGTCGCATCACATCGTGGAGACGGTATTCCGTACGTACGCATGAGTGATGATATCGTTCCTATGATCATGGAATAGTATTGGAGTGTATGTATACTATTTCAGAATCAGTATCACTTTATAATAGTAATATACAGTCATTATTTACACCATTATACCCATCCAAGTAAGGTGGTGGTGGAAAATAGATTATAGCACGACGTGGAGACGGTATTCTGTACGTACGCACGCGCAGTGATTTCTTTTTCCGTAGGATGGATAAGTGGTGAAATAGGGTTGTTTCATACTTATAATAACAAATCAGTATATGAGTGATACTGATGTTATTACTTCATAATGAAACAACTAAAGAAGAAGAAGTGGAAGAAGAAATAAAGATGAAAGAATCGGTAACAGACATTAACTCTTCTTTGAAGTGCTTCTTTGAGACCTTCTTTTAGGGCACTAAAATTGGTCTTTGAAGAAGGCCAGGACCTCTAGTATGTCTCTATGGAAGTGTAGAGGAGAAATTGGCAGCGTTTGGCCGAGCTCGAAGGCTCAAAGTGGTGTGAGGAAGAGAGGGAGGAGGTGCCCTTTTATAAGGGAGGAGAGGGGCACCTTTGGAATAACTAAAAATATTATTTCATTATAAAGTCATGTTCGGTTTTAAATAGCTAAAAATTGATTTATTTAGAGTCTAATGTGGGGATGGGTCGTAATCCCCCCATCCAATATAATTTAGACAAGTTTAGGTTCTTATTTTAACCTTATCATGTAGATTTAACATTAAGTTAAATAATTTTACTTTTACCGTGTCTTCTTTTGTTCTTATACTATAAGGTTAATAAACTTACTATATCAAGACAAACGAACCCCAAGTTGTTTATTATTAATATATATAACCGTATCTAAGTCATTTTACAGAACCCTATATTTTTAGGAATAAAATAACAATTAATAATATAATATTTGTTTTAAAAACTATTTTATGTCAATTTTAAAACTATTTAGTAATTGTTTTTTGTGAAAATCATAACAGAATGATAAGTTCTAAAAAAGTTAATTAAATCAATACTAACATGTCATATTAACCTAGAAAATTAGTGTAATTAATAAAAAGTCTCAAATTATATTTATCTGTTTATTTATAACATCAATTATGTCAATATTTCATTAATAAGATAATTACTGCATCATCGTTGTGTCATAAATAAATTAAATTATTTAATGTCTAAAAATTAAAAATAAAATACCATTATGTAGGAAATATATTTAGCTTTCTAATGAATATTTATAGTCGAATTTATCTTATGTATAACCCAATATTAAAAATGATTTAGTTATTACACTTTGATTTTAACTATTTTAACCCTTCTTTAAATAAATTAATAATAAATGTCCTAATCTAATCCAAGTGGGCCTAAATGGTCATTTTTTATTCCTAAGTTTGTTTTTTGTCGAATTACACTTGTCCAATAGAATTAGTACATGTGTTATGGTAATAATAATATCATTTTTACCCTTAATTACCCTATTTACTTTTAACCGTGGTAAAAAAAGTAAAAAGTTACTATTCGCCAAAAATTATTTTCATCTTATTGAACCAAATTTTAGTCCTTGATATTAACCATGTCTCTCGGATTTTCAAAATTTCACTCACAGAAGCAGTAAAATTAAGTTTTATGAAAAAATCAGTTTTTTTAACCACCACTTAGTGGATTCACTATTAATCAAAAATTGAATGTTTTCAGAAAAATACCAAAATTTAACCCTAGGCTAATTTCGATATTACGAATCCAAAAATGAAGTCCATTTTGAAAAATAAAATTTATAAAATTTCAAAAAGTGGTTATTACTATTCATAATGGCTAGTTTTAATAATATTTTAATAGTATATCGTTGTTTAGTGAAACTCAGTATTGCGTACGATGCAAGCTTTCGAGGAAGGTTGCGATTTCGTGTAAAGCAAGCCTAGCAAGTGTTGTGTGTAGAAAAAGATTCCTTTGATGATTTATATAACATAAAATTCTCGGGTGTTACATTCTACCACCTTAAAATTAATTTCACCCTCGAAATTCGTCACATTGTAACAAACAGATGAGGATACCTCTCCCTTATTATATCCTCAAGATCCCATGTAGCTTCTTCTAGTTGGTGGTTCCTCCATAAAACTTTCACCAATCGAGTGGTCTTGTTTTGTAGGACTTTTTCACTACGATCCAGAATCTCTATCGGTTTTTCTTCAAAAGAAAGATCTTGCTCCAACGGTACAACTTCTGAGCTGAGTACATGTGAAGGATCAGGTATGTACTTTCTCAAGAGAGATACATGGAACACAGCGTGAAATTGAGAGAGATTCGGTGGAAGCGCCAATCGGTAAGCTACCTTCCCAACACGATCCAGTATTTCGAAAGGACCAATATATCTAGGGCTCAACTTCCCCTTCTTTCCAAATCTCATGACCCTCTTCCAGGGAGATATTCGTAAGAACACTTTATCACCCACTTAAAACTCTATGTATTTTCTTCGGTTGTCGGCATAACTTTTCTGTCAACTCTGAGCTGCTCTTATGTGTTGTTGAATAGATCTGACCTTTTCTGCCATTTCATCAACGAGATCAGGTCCTAATAGTTTTCTTTCCCCAACTTCATCCCAGCAAGTTGGAGTCCTGCATTTCTTTCCATAGAGAGCTTCATAAAGAGCCATCTGAATATTGGAGTGAAAGCTATTATTATAAGAAAATTCCACCAAAGCTAGGTGTTGATCCCAACCACCTTTGAAATCCATAGAGCAAGCTCTCAACATATCTTCTAGAGTTTGAATTGTTCTCTCACATTGACTGTCTATCTGAGGATGATAAGCAGTGCTGAAACTCAACTCTGTATCCAGAGTATGCTGAAGACTTCGCCAGAACTTCGAGGTAAATCTCGGATCACAATTAGATATAATATAAAGTGGTACTTCATGCAATCTTACCACTAACTTTACATATATCCTGGCACGCTGATCCGGAGAGAAATCCTCTCTAATAGCAAGGAAGTGTGAAGACTTGGTAAGAAGATCAACTATGACCCAGATAGCATTATTGCCTTTGGATGTTTTAGGAAGTCATGTGACAAAGTCCATAGTGATGTTTTTCCATTTCCATTCGGGTATGGGTAATTGTTGTAACATCCCCTTAGACTTTTGTCTCTCAGCTTTAACTTGCTGACAAACCAAGCATTGAGAGACATATTCAGCAACATCTCTTTTCATGCCATCCCACCAGAAGTACTCTTTTAGGTCCCTATACATCTTCGTGCTTCCAAGATGAATAGAGAGTGAAGAACTATGAGCCTCATCCAGCAGCTCCTTCTTTAATTCGGGGATGTGAGGAACACAAACCCGATTCCTGAACTTTATTATCCCATCACAATCAAGGTTGAATTCAGGAACATTTCTCACCTTATTTTGTAACTCGATATCTTCTTTTTGTGCCTCTTTAATCTTCACATGTATAGATGGTTGAACATTCATTTGAGAAAGATAAGATTTTTCCCCTTCCATTATAATTCTAAGATCCATCCTTTGTAAATCCATAAATATTGGATCTTTTCTTATCCTCATCATGGATAAACTGGCATGGTCTTGTCGACTTAATGCATCTGCCACCTTGTTTGCTTTCACAGGGTGGTAATGGATTGAGCAGTCGTAATCCTTAATCAGCTCCAACGATCTTCTTTGGCGCATATTCATCTCCTTTTGTGTGAAAATATACTTTAAACTTTTATGATCAGTACAAATGTCACACCTTTCTCCATAAAGATAATGCCTCCAAATCTTTAATGCAAAGATTACCGCAGCTAACTCCAAATAATAAGTTGGGTAATTTTGCTCATGTATTTTCAACTGTCGTGAGTCATAAGCTATCACCATATAATTTTACATAATAACACACCCCAATCCCTTCTTGGATGCATCACTGTAGATCACAAACCTTTCTCCACTACAAGGCAGTGTGAGCATAGGTGCACTGGATATCCTTCTTTTCAACTCCTTGAAATTCTCTTCACATTATTCCGTCCAAACAAACTTAACTCCTTTCTAAGGAAACTTGGTGAGTGGATTAGATAATCGTGAAAAATACTTCACAAAACGTCGATAATATCCAGCCAAACCAAGAAAAATTCAGATCTCAGTCACTATTGTTGGTCTCAACCATCTTTTGATAACCTCTGTTTTTGCTGGATCCACAGATATCCCCTCTTTTGAGATTATGTGACCCAAAAAATGCAACTTTTTGAAGCCAAAATTCACACTTGGTAAATTTGGCATAAAGCTACTCCTTTCTCAAGGTCTTCAATATAATTCTCAAGTGATCTTCATGTTCTTCCTTTCTATTTGAATATACAAGAATATCGTCTATAAAGACTACCAAAAACTGATCAAGATAGTCTCTAAAGACTCTATTCATCAGATCCATGAAGATAGCAGGGGCATTAGTAAGACCAAATGGAATCACTATAAATTCATAGTGTCCATACCTTGTATGGAAAGTCGTATTTGGTATATCCTCCCTTTTGACCCTTAATTGATGATACCCTAAACGATGATCAATCTTGGAAATGTATTGAGCTCCGCGTAGTTGGTCAAATAGGTCATCAATGCACGAGAGAGGATATTTGTTCTTGATAGTGATCTTGTTACGTTCTCGATAATCAATGCAGAGTCTCATTGATCCATCTTTCTTCTTAACAAACAGAATAGGTGCTCCCCAATGTGATGCAATAGGGTGTATGAACCCCTTATCAAGATTCTCTTGGAGTTGCTTCTTCAATTCCTGCAACTCAATTGGGGCCATTCTATAAGGTGTCTTTGAAATAGGCAAAGCACCCTGTACGAGTTATATTGAAAACTCAACTTCACGATTCGGTGGAAGACCCGGTAATTCCTCCGGAAAGACATCATCAAACTCCCATACAATGGGCATTTTCTTAATCGTGAGTTTATCACCAACCATTTGAGATAAATAACCTTCATTTAGTGGAATCAATACCCATAAAATGGAAGAAATTTCCACTAGAAGGTTATGTTCATCCTTGCATCGATAGACGATCATAGATTGATCTGGAATTTGAAATGTGACTTCCCTTCTTTGGTAATTGATATGAGCTCCATGTAGAGAAAGCCAGTACATGCCAAGAATCACATCAAATTCCACTATAGGAAGGATCACAAGATTTGCAGGAAGCAATTTCCCACAAACTTCAATCGGAGAAGAATTATAAACTTCTGATGCGACTGTTGTGCCATTAGGTGTTGTCATAGCTAACTCAACATCTAATTGTTGAGGTAATATGGTGATACCATTAGAAAATTCTTAATAAATAAAAGAGTGGGTGGATATAGAATCAAATAAAACATTTGCTACTTTAGAGTGGATGGTAAGTGTACCTTTCACTACATCGTTATCGTACTCCAAATCGCTGATAGAAATTGCATGTGACTTTCCTTTGTCTTTAGCCTTAAGACTTTGTTGATGTTGACCATCATCATCAACCCTTGGATTAGGGCATTTATTGGCATAATGTCACATCTCCTTGCACTTGAAACATTGAAGTGTAGTAGGTTGAATCTGTGTATCCCTTCCTTTGTTTGCATCATTAGACATCTTCTTCCCATCATCGCGGTATTCAAATGCCCGATGACATTCCTTTCCACATTTGAAACATTTACTTGTCCCTTTAAGACAACTCCCCTCATGTTTCTTTCCACACTTTGAGAATAAGGGAAAGCTCATCTTCTTTTAAATGTACCCTTTAGATTTTCCTTTGAATTCCATTTTCCTTTTCTTGTCAAACCTATGTGTCTGATGGGTTACTCCAATCTCCATCTCAAATTTGAGAGCACATCGAACGATTTCCTCGTAGCTATTGAAGTCCCTTATGGCTAAGGCCCTCCGAAGACTTGGTTTTAAGCCACTAAAGAATCGATCGATCTTACTCTCAGGTTGGATAATAATACCAGAAGCGTACCTTGCAAGTCTTGAAAAATTTGCTTCATAGGTACCAACAGATTCATCATATTTTTGCTTCAGTTCAAGAAACTCTTTCTCCATCTTTTTTTTTGAAGAATACGAGGGAAGTACTTATTGAAAAATAAGTTCATGAACTCGTCCCATTCCATGGACTCAATTTCATCCCTTTGCCTCAAATTCTTAATAATATTCCACCATTGATCAGCATCACCTTCCAAATGATACACTGCTAAGATGACTTTATCATGCTCAAGACATTGAAGAACTGAAAATATCTTTTCAGTAGTACTAATCCATTGTTCAGAAACTAATGGATTAGTATACCCACTTAATGAAGGTGGATGTTGTCTCATGAAGGATTCAATAGAATGTTGCTCCTTACTTTCCTCGTTTGGAAGTACTGCATGATTCATAGCTTGAGAAAGTTGTGTAATCATGGGTACAAGATTTTTCATTCCAGCTCCCATAACGTTTGGTTTCTCAGGGGGACAATCATTGCATTTCCCGTTTCATTCCGCATTAACACGGTTCTTTTGGGTTCTAGCCGTTGACTAAAACCAAGAAGAATAGTGTGCGCAACACTAATTATAATAGGAAAACCACATAATCAAGAATAAAATTTCACACTTAAGGTCTTATTCTAG
This sequence comes from Viscum album, assembly GCA_963277665.1. Taxonomy (NCBI): domain Eukaryota; kingdom Viridiplantae; phylum Streptophyta; class Magnoliopsida; order Santalales; family Viscaceae; genus Viscum; species Viscum album. The sequence goes on along the minus strand of OY728165.1, from coordinate 160,974,063 downwards.
GTTATTCATGGCCATTTCTAAAACACTAAGATTGTGTTCTATTCTTAGAATTATCCTTAGGGTTCTTACTAAGGCTTTCACATCATAGTTTCCAAAGGTTGACTATATAAGGCCCCAACCTTAAACCTTACTTAATCTTGAGTTATTACAAGATTACATGTTGAGGATCTTTTCAGGTTTAGAGTTTTAGAGAATTAGATCATTAAACTTGCATTACATTCCACATTTAAACAAAGTGGTTACATAAAATACAATATTCATTCTTCCCATCAACGGAAACATATTTAAAATAAAACATGGATTCTTTCATGACACATCCTTGACACTATCATCACATCATGTACCTTTCCCTAGACCTGTGAAAAACATTTCAAAAACATGGGATGAGCATAAAAAGCTCAGTAAGGGTTATAAAAATATGGAAAAGAATCATGAGTTCATATATACATAAGAATAAAATCATACTTTACCCATAAAACATAGGCACTTTAACATACCTCATAAAACAATGAATAAATCATAGAAATCATAAGACATAAAAGTAACGTGAGGCATTCATAACATTCTTATGTAGGGATTAACCCTCTTGGTTATGTTTGGAATACCCATCACAGTATATTCCCTAAATCTCTTCGGAGAAACCTTAACGTTTCACTCCTTCGCGTTACCCAATGCATTGGAGAGCTATATCGAGCTCACCCGCCATTAGTTTATCACGAAACCACCTGTTTTCATATCAATGCCCAAGAACCATAACATAAACGTATCACATAAAACATGTATAAAGGAAACAAAACATTTCCACATTTCAATCACAATATAACATTTTAGTATTTTGAAATAATGAATCCATACAAAAAGAAACCATTTCCAAAACCATTTAAAACATTTAATAAAAAGATTTTTGAATCAAAGTGTCCCATACCACCCTGAAGCTTTTAACATTTAAAACCATTAATATCCATATAAATAAATCATTAAAACCATTTTGAAAACATGGATATTAATAAGAACAAATCATTAAAACATTTAAAGTGATATTTTGGTTAAAGGGTTTTTACCAAAATTAGAGAAACTTGAATACAATAATTGAGGAAAAACATTTAATCAGAACTTTATAAAATCATGAGAATAAATGGATTCATGATATAACATTCCAAAGGACAGTATATACACTATATAAGAGTGAATTGGTGCATAACAACAATGAAGTCTCAATAGGGATGTAAAATGTGATGAAATCCCTTATAAAGAAGGTATCCATAAATTAAGGATAAATCAATCTCAAAATTATGTGTGACAAATATAAATACACCCAATATAAGTGGATATTAAGTTTGAAACAATAAAAGGTCATTCAAACATATTCAAAGGATGACATATTCAATAACTACATGTTGAACCCAAAGAAATCGAAATTCGGTTAAGAAGTTCCCTTGACAGCCTAACGACGTCACATCAAAATGAGTTGATGAGAGATAAAAAGTGTATCTCATCACTTGGACATAAAATTTACATCAATAAGGATATATGAGAACATATCCCAACATAAAAATATGTAAATTAAAATACCCAATGAAAGAAGTCTTTTAAAAAAGAGGAGGGTGAAAGGTTCCCTTACCGACTTGGGTATCTTTCAAAACATACACCTCATGAAAGAAGGACAATAAATCATTGATGTAAATACTCATAAACGAAAGTATATTACACAAATATTAGAATAATGGGAAATACATACAACACTCAAAGGAAATTGTGGCAAATGTAGCATAAATCTCAAAGGAATAAAAGTGAGATGAAAAATCCCTTACGAAAACTCGGCAGCCTAACGGCGCCACATAAAACTTACCAAAATGGATTGATGAGATCAAATAGGGTATCTCATAATATTAACTTAAAGTTCATAGAAAGAGGAATATAAAAGAAAATCCCCCAACATAACAAATAGGAGCTTAAAAGAAGTGACATAAATGAGAGTACTTAAAAAGAAAGAGAGAGGTTAGGTCTCTTACGAAAATTCGGCAGCCTAACGGCGCCACTCAAAACATCCAAAATGGATTGATGATAAAGAGTAGGGTCTCTCATCACATTAACATAAAAATAAAAGTATGTTTAATATAAAATAACATCCCAATAACAAGAAAGATGAGCTTTAGTGGGAATGACATAAAAGAGTGTACTTAAAAAGAAAGAGAGGAGTAAGATCCCTTACCTCGGGTCCGACTTGAATCGATCATTCTTTAACATCCTGAATAATAAACTTGAGTCAATTTACACTTTATTAAGAACCTTTTTCAAGTTCAGTATTCCTTTTAGATCACTTATTGTCATGTTATAAAAATTATGTAATCATTTAAGTTAATAATGTTTGTTTTGTCGATATTTGGTTATTAAGTCAAAAGTGGACTTCTTACAATTACATGTTGTTCATGTGGTCAAAGGTTATTTATATCTAGAATAACATTCCTGATTTGGATATCATATATATCATATATATCCAGAATATATATGTATTTATAATATTACATAATCATATAGAGGTAAGAAATGAAATGCACCGTTCATGGAGACGGTAAGCCGTACGTACGCATGAACGGTACTTTCATTTCATTGTCATACTTTAATGGAAAGAAATAATAATGATATATAGTTATATTATAATTCCAGTATAACATAATATATAATAACATTAAATCCATCCTTTATATGTCCCACGTATGGCATTAACGAATCACATCACTTTGAGGGGGCGGTAGTCCGCACTTCCTAAAATGAAGATATCACGTATTTCCATAATGGAAACCATAAAGGTAAGCCACAAATTAAAAATAAATAAGATTAAGTAAAACATAAACATATTATATATCATATATAAATATAGTGACATCTTAATGGCCACCTTTTAGGGTGTTAAAGGAATGTTGAACAATCATCGTTTCGGGAGGCTGAAATTCGCCATCCACGGAAACAGTATGTTCTTTAACCATTATATGTAGGTGTGTGAAAGTGTAGCTCTAATACTTCTTATAAAAACATACTAGTATATTTATGATACTGGATTTGTTACAAAAGAAATGAATAAAAAGATTTTATGGGGTTGGAGAAGCAAAATAAAACAAAAGGACTCAAGTGAACACATTACCTTAAAATCGGGTAACTCCCTTCGGTTTGAGCTCAAAGGCTTCCTTGGGAAGACTTACGCCCAAAGTGATGATTCAAGGAGTAAGAGAGGGAAGTGGAGAGACAAAATGGGTGGAGGTTTGCCGAGCCAAGGGCTTTGGGAGTGTGGGTAAGGAGGTAGAGGTGGGGGCCTTTTATAAGAGGAGAGGAGGGGCACTTTTGGAAAGTAAAGAAATATTACTTTATTTGAAAATGTGTTTCGGTTTTAAAAGGTCCCACATTGATATAATTCGTGGATATGGTCATAAGGGTTAGAAAGACACCCATAAAATAAGTTTTGGACATGTTAAGTTCATAGATTTTACATTATCTTTCCATTTTAGTTAAATCGTCAAATAATGATGTCATCGCTGCATCATTATGATGTCATAAATAATTTAATTTATTTAATGTCTAAACATTATAAAAAAAATACTATGATGTAGGAAATCAATTTATCTTTCCAATGAATATTTATAGTCAAAAATATGATTTGTATAACCCCATGTAAAAATTGGTTTAGTAAAACATTTCATGTTTGTCTCATTTTTACTTTTACATTAAATAAAAAATTATTTATGTCATTTCCCAACCAGAGTGGCTCCATGGGGTCCCCAAGTTGACCCATGGCTTTTCTTGGTCAGCCATCACACATACAATGGGGTTAGGACATGTGTCAAGTTCTTTTCATATTATTAAAACATTTTTTTTACCTTAAACTACACTAATTACCTCTAATCGCGATTAAAAACTTAATAAGTTACTATTCACCAAAAAATTATTTTTATCCCATTGAACCAAATTTTACTTCTTAATAAAAAACATGTATGTCAGATTTTTGAAATTCAAAACACAAATACGGAAAAATTTCATTTAAACGGAAAAATCAGTTTTTATAAGTACCACTTAGTGGTGTCACTATTCATCAAAAATTGATGTTTTTCAGAAAAATCCCAAAAATTCACCCTAAGCTATATTTGATATTCTGAATTCAAAAATGAAGTATATTTTAAAAAATTCAAAACATATAAGTCATATTAATTAATTTAATAATTAATTCCCGCTGTCATGACAAATGGCGTGTTTTTGTGAAACAATAAGTATTAAAAGATTGACACTAGTTTAAGTCTGATTTCAATGTGAAATTAATTCCAACGACCACTATTGAATTTAATGGTAAAAATATTTTCTAATTTCACTTTAAAACCAATTCAAATGATAATCTAATCATATAAATAAATTAGATTAAAAACAAGTTTTGAATTAAAATACAACATTTTACACTATTCATTAAAAAAATGAACTTTATCGGAAAGATACCAAAAATTTACACAAAGTAAATTTTGATGTCCTGATTCAAAAGAAGAGTTATATTTGGTCCAATAGAATTTATAAGATCGATCAGAACTATATTTAATGACGGTTCGCCGTCAAAAGGTGATAAGTGGACCTTTTGTGAAAATTTGAGTATATAAGCCTAAAATTGAATTCTTTTCGTATTTTAAGCCTTTATCCTTTATTAGATAAATGTATAAACATTTAACAAACATATATAATCATATTTTAGTTATTTATAATAATTCCCTCCAATATAACGACTATGTGTTAACTACCATTTAAAAAAATATTATTATATTACTAGTGTGCAACGTAAGTTTTCAAAGAAACTAATCGTTGCGTATCGAGTACGCTATTGAACGTAGAAACACCTTTTAATTAAAATTAATATTTAATTAGTAAATATTAATAAATATGAAAATGTTTTATTCATTATTTACCTGGGATGTTACATCCTTCCCCCCTTTTGGGAATTGCGTCCTCGCAATTTTAAAAATTGAACATGGAAACATCCTTGAAAGTCCCACATCGGAACAAGAGTCGGTAAGACCATAACATTAAAATAAAGGAAGATAAGTACAGAGGTCACCCGAGTTAACCCATATGTAGAAAAACATGGACATGGAAGAAAAAGCAAAGGGTCATTTTCTTAAGGGAGAGTGATAGTAAACATGTCTAGGAGAAAGTTAACCATAAGAAAATCACCAACTTGTGATGGGTTAAACAGTATTCGATTCCCCAGTAGAAAAAGTTAATAGACAAATTTTTTTTAAGTTACTTTTTATTGAGGAATTTATTCTTAAGGAAACATAATCACTTATCATGTTGACTTTCAACTTTTATTAGATTCCTTACACAAAATCATATTTTTTCTAAAAGACGAGTATTTAGGGAGACTTGTTCGCATTAAGAGTACTATAATGAACTTCAAGAGAAGCAACTAATCCACAAAAAGAGAACTATACATTTCACATGTCTTCAAACCTTAACCAAAATTAAAACCAAAAAGGTTACTACAAGATCAGATAATCCAAAAAAGGATAATCCTTTATAAAAAGAAAATCTATTCTTAGTCTCAAAATTTGTCCAACAAAACCCAAACTTCAACGAGGACCATTTGATAACCAATTTGTCCATAAAATTCTTCAAAGTAAACCAATATAAGATTGAAACCCAAATATTTGAAGGATTTAGTCACATAGTCTTCCAAGTTAAATCGTAACATTTATCTCCAAACAACATCAGTTGCTCCTAAAATCTCGTATTGAAAAGTAATTAACCTAATCACATATCCTCCATGATAGGTTAATTATTTTCATAAATAACCCAAAATCAACTTACTCTTAATTCATAAAATCATTTAACTAGAATGAATCAGTCAAACTAACCAGGGACTTCACGTAGTCTAGTGGTAGGTGATAAATACCAGTCGCACTTTGGTTGTGGGTTCGATTCCCGCAGCTTTGGCCGACGCAATGGGTAGTCACACGGTCTGCGTGTTGTCCTTTTTCCAAAACTATATAATTCTCAAATCATTCCCCAAAATGAGATAAAATCATCAAAAATAACCATAACATAATTTAACCACAATTTTATCTCATGCCTTTCACTGCCATCATAACATATAGTAACCCATAATTACCTCAAAAGTAAAGATCATATAAACACTAATGGTTACCTTTATAATTATTTCCTGAACTTCCACATCGATTGGTAATCTCGTACATGATGCATTAAAGATCATACCAAGGTTCGAGTGGTTTATCATGACCCCTTGATAGTTGGTTTAGAACAACCACGAGTTTCCTCATTGAATCCCCCATTTTATCTAGTATCTTAATCATAGAACCACCACAGTTTCCTTCAAACCTTTTGTCTCTTTGGTGCCTGCTAGATCCATCCATTCACTAAAAACAGAAATGTCAGTGTGAGTATATCAACAAAACCATCATGTTCTAATGAGGAAGGTAAACACTAAGATACACTTACTCATTCACTTTATCTAAAACTAGGACTCTTTCTGAAATCCGATCCATTATGGTACAATCACTTATGCTTAGAGAATACCCTAACCTCTAAAGTTATCTAAACCGACCTCTGATACCAACTATAAGGCCCCATCCTTAAACCTTACTTAATCTTGAGTTATTACAAGATTACACATTGAGGATCTTTTCAGGATTAGAGTTTTAGAGAATTTGATCATGAAACTTGCATTACATTCCACATTTAAACAAAGTGGTTACATAAAAGACAGTATTCATTCTTCCCATCAATAGAAACATATTTAAAATAAAACATGGATTCTTTCTTGACACATCCTTGACACTATCATCACATCATGTACCTTTCCCTTGACCTGTGAAAAAAATTTCAAAAACTTGGGATGAGCATAAAAAGCTCAGTAAGGGTTATAAAAATATGGAAAAGAAACATGAGTTCATATATACATAAGAATGAAATCATACTTTACCCATAAAACATAGGCACTTTAACATACCTCCTCAAACCATGAATAAATCATAGAAATCATAAGACATAAAAGTAACTTGAGGCATTCATAACATTCTTACATAGGGAGTAACCCTCTTGGTTATGTTTGGAATACCCATCACAGTGTATTCCCTAAATCTCTTCAGAGAAACCTTAACGTTTCACTCCTTCGCGTTACCCAATGCATTGGAGAGCTATATCGGGCTCACCCGCCCTTAGTTTATCAGGGAACCACCCATTTTAATAACAATTCCCAAGAACCATAACATAAATGTATCACATAAAACATGCATAAAGGAAAAAAAACATTTCCACATTTCAATCACAATATAACATTTTAGTATTTTGAAATAATGAATCCATACAAAAAGAAACCATTTCCAAAACCATTTAAAACATTTAATAAAAATATTTTTGAATCAAAGTTTCCCATACCACCCTGAAGCTTTTAACATTTTAAACCATTAATATCCATATAAATGAATCATTAAAACCATTTTGAAAACATGGATATTAATCAGAACAAATCATTAAAACATTTAAAGTGATATTTTGGTTAAAGGGTTTTTACAAAAATTAGAGACACTTGAAAACAATAATTGAGGAAAAACATTTAATCATAACTTTATAATATCATGAGAATAAATGGATTCATGATATAACATTCCAAAGGACAGTATATACACCATATAAGAGTGAATTGGTGCATAACAACAATGAAGTCTCAATAGGGATGTAAAATGTGATGAAATCCCTTATAAAGAAGGTATCCTTAAATTAAGGATAAATCAATCTCAAAATTATGTGTGACAAATATTAATACACCCAATATAAGTGGATATTAAGTGTGAAACAATAAAAGGTCATTCACACATATTCAAAGGATGACATATTCAATAACTACATGTTGAACCCAAAGAAATCGAAATTGGGTTAAGAAGTTCCCTTGACAGCCTAACAGCGTCACATCAAAATGAATTGATGAGAGATAAAAAGTGTATCTCATCACTTGGACATAAAATTTACATCAATAAGGATATATGAGAACATATCCCAACATAAAAATATGTAAATTAAAAGACCCAACAAAAGAAGTCTTTTAAAAAAGAGGAGGGTGAAAGGTTCCTTTACCGACTTGGGTATCTTTCAAAACATACACCTCATGAAAGAAGGAAAATAAATCATTGATGTAAATAATCATAAACAAAAGTATATTAAACAAAGATTAGAATAATGGGAAGTACATACAACACTCAAAGGAAATTGTGGAAAATGTAGCATAAATCACACGAGAATAAAGGTGGGATGAAAAATCCCTTATGAAAACTCGGCAGCATAACTTCGCCACATAAAACTTACAAAAATGGATTGATGAGATCAAATAGGGTATCTCATCATATTAACTTAAAGTTCATAGAAATAGGAATATAAAAGAACATCCCCCAACATAATAAAGAGGAGCTTAAAAGAAGTGACATAAATGAGAGTACTTCAAAATAAAGAGAGATGTTAGATCTCTTACGAAAATTCGGCAGCTTAACTGCGCCACTCAAAACTTCCAAAATGGTTTGATGAGAGAGAATAGGGTCTCTCATCACATGAACATAAAAATTACAGTAAGTTCAATATAAAATAACATCCCAATAAAAAGATTGATGAGATTTAGAGGGAATGACATAAAAGAGTGTACTTAAAAAGAAAGAGAGGAGTAAGATCCCTTACCTCGGGTCCGACTTGACTCGATAATTCTTTAACATCCTGAATAAAAAACTTTAGTTAATTTACACTTTATTAAGAAACTTTTTCCAGTTCATTATTCCTTTTATATCACTTATTGTCATGTTATAAACATTATGTAATCATTTAAGTTAATAATTTTGTTTTGTCGATATTTGGTTCTTAAGTCAAAAGTGGACTTCTTACAATTACATGTTGTTCATGTGGTCAAAGGTTCTTTATATCCAGAATAACATTTCTGATTTGGATAGAATATATATCATATATATCCAGCATATACATGTACTTATAATATTACATAATCATTTAGAGGTAAGAAATGAAATGCACCGTTCATGGAGACGGTAAGCCGTACGTACGCATGAACGCTACTTTCATTTCTTTGTCATACATTAATGGAATGAAATAATAATGATATATAGTTACATTATAATTCCAGTATAACATAATATATAATAACATTAAATCCATCCATTATACATCCCACGTATGGCATTAACGAATCACATCACTTTGAGGGGGAGGTAGTCCGCAATTCCTAAAATGAAGATATCGCGTATTCCCATAATGGAAACCATAAAGGTAAGCCACAAATGAAAAATACAGAAGCTTAAGTAAAACATAAACATATTATAAATCATATATAAATATAGTGACATCTTAATGGCCACCTTTTAAGGTGTTAATGGAATGTTGAACAATCATCGTTTCGGGAGGCCGAAATTCGCCATCCACAGAAACAGTATATTCTTTAACCATTAGATGTAGGTGTGTGAAAGTGTAGCTCGAATACTTCTTATAAAAACATCCTAGTATATTGATGATACTATATTTTTTACAAAAGAAATGAATAAAAATATTTTAGGTGGTTGGAGAAGCAAAATAAAACAAAAGGACTCAAGTGAACACATTACCTTAAAATCGGGTAACTCCTTTCGGTTTGAGTTCAAAGGCTTCCTTGGGATGACTTCCGCCCAAAGTGATGCTTCAAGGTGTAATATAGGGAAGTGGAGAGACAAAATGGGCAGAGTTTGGCCGAGCCAAAGGCTTTGGGAGTGTGGGTAAGGAGGTAGAGGTGGAGGCCTTTTATAAGAGGAGAGGAGGGGCACTTTTGGAAAGTAATGAAATATGACTTTATTTGAAAATGTGTTTCGGTTTTAAAAGGTCCCACATTGGTATAATTCACGGATAAGGTGATAAGGGTTCTAAATACACCCATACAATAAGTTTTAGACATGTTTAGTTCATAGATGTTACATTATCTTTCCATTTTAGTTAAATCGTCAAATAATGATGTCATCACTGCATCATTATGATGTCATAAATAATTTAATTTATTTAATGTCTAAAAATTATAAAAAAAATACTATGATGTAGGAAATCTTTTTTATCTTTCCAATGAATATTTATAGTCAAAAATATGATTTGTATAACTCCATGAAAATATTGTTTTAGTAAAACATTTCATGTTTGTCTCATTTTTACTTTTACATTAAATAAAAAGTTATTTATGTCATTTCCCAACCAAAGTGGCTCCATGGGGTCCCCAAGTTGACCCATGGAATTTCTTGGTCAGCGATCACACATAAAATGAGGTTAGGACATGTTTAAAGTTCATTTCATATTATTAAAACATTATTTTTACCTTAAACAACACTAATTACCTCTAATCGCGATTAAAAACTTAATAAGTTACTATTCACCAAAAATTATTTTTATCCCATTGAACCACATTTTACTTCTTAATGAAAACCATGTATGTCGGATTTTTTAAATTCAAAACACAAAGATTGAAAAATTTTCATTTAAACGGGAAAATCAGTTTTTATAAGTACCACTTAGTGGTGTCACTATTCATCAAAAATTGATGTTTTTCAGAAAAATCCCAAAAATTCACCCTAATCAAAAATTGGTATTCCGAATACAAAAATGAAGACTATTTTATAAAATTCAAAACATATATGTCAAATTAATTAATTTAATAATTAATTCCCGCTGTCATGACAAATAGCGTGTTTTTGTGAAACAATAAGTATTAAAAGATTAACACTAGTTTAAGTCTGATTTCAAAGTGAAATTAATTCCAACGACCACTATTGGATTTAATGGTAAAAATATTTTCTAATTTCACTTTAAAACCAATTCAAATGATAATCTAATCATATAAATAAATTAGATTAAAAACAGGTTTTGAATTAAAATACAACATTTTACACTATTCATTAAAAAAAAGAACTTCATCGGAAAGATACCAAAAATTTACACAAAGTAAATTTTGATGTCCCGATTCAAAAGAAGAGTTATATTTGGTCCAATAGAATTTATAAGATCGATCAAAACTATATTTAATGACGGTTCGCCGTCAAAAGGTGATAAGTGGACCTTCTGTGAAAATTAGAGTATATAAGCCTAAAATTGAATTCTTTTCTTATTTTAAGCCTTTATCCTTTATTAGATAAATGTATAAACATTTAACAAACATGTATAATCATATTTTAGTAATTTCTATTCATTCCTGCCAATACAACGGCTATGTGTTAACTACTATTTAAAATAATATTATTATATTACTAGTGTGAAACATAAGTTTTCAAAGAAACTAATCGTTGCGTATCGAGTACGCTATCGAACGTAGCAACCCCTTTTAATTAAAATTAATATTTAATTCGTAAATATTAATAAATACGAAAATGTTTTATTCATTATTTACCTGGGATGTTACAGACTATACCTTTCCTCTTATACCAACTATAACGACCCATACTTTACACACATTGTTAATACTTAAAAATTGAAGCAGACTTATTACAACATATAACAAAACCACGAAAGGACCGTATAGGTATAGTGTCTTTAGAAACCGGAAAGCATAAACAACTGGTTCATAAAGCATCTACTTTGCCTCCCATTTATTTCATCATATCTAGAGTCCCTTTTTGGCATATTCTACTTAATAACCTTCTTCCTGACCTGGGGAAATAAAACATACAAAATGGTGAGCTCAAATGCTCAGTAAGGGTAAACAAAAGAAATATCAATCAAATCATATACATAAGTACATAAATTTTGGAAATCTTAACCTGCAAAAGAGATCATAATTTTATAACATGGGATAAATCATAGTAGTGAAATGTAATCCCAATAATAATAACATAAAACATGAAACTTTGTGGCATACACACATAATAATAGAGAATCATTTCTTATTAGTCAAGACTCATTGCAAAGACTATCTTAGTGGACAAAGTCCATTTCTGAACCGAGTCACCCTCGTTTCAGTCCTGTTTCACTGAACCGGTATAACCTACCGTTCCAGCCATGTCTATCTCATGAGATATAAAATATTTACCCAATGCATTTGAGGGAGATATAGGTCCCACCCATCTCATAATGATACCATTATTATGTGTGCTACAAAATCATAAATCATACATCATTGCATAACCCATGTAATAAAAAATGGGAATCTTAAACATCGTGACATCATTAAACAATTTATATAAGATAAAGGAATTCATAAAAATAATTCCATCACAACATAATCAAATCAATGTAACAATAGGGATAGAAACCGAACCCTTTATTATCTTATATGGAAAATAATTTTGATAAAACACTTGAACTCCATTCTTGAGGAAAATATCCTTCCTACTTCCAAAACACTTTTCCTTTCTTAACATGTCATAGAATTCTAAAATAAAGGAAGTTGATTAAAAATATAATTGAAAACATGTAAAGGAAGATTCTTGGAAATAAGGTTTTAAAAATCCATTCATGCTGTATATGTTAAAAAAACATTCTTCTCGTACTTTTGTCGTAAAAGTCAAAAAGTACCTCGTACGAAAAATGACAAAAGATTGGTTTCATATCTTTTACTAAAAACTCACCGAAGGGTAAAATTGGATTTAAAAAATTGTAGGTGTATGGAAATAATATTACATATTGAGGAAACATGGATGTGGATGATAAAATACACCCTAGTAAATACTGAAGTATATACAATCTCAGATAAAAATGTGATTGTGATATTTCCCTTACCTTAGGTCCGATATGCTTTGTACATGTCCGAACCTCCTGTATAATTATTTAAATAATGTTATTGGCTTATTCCAGAATCATACTTATTTTTATGATATCATATTTGGTCATATTCTTAGCTTCTTAGTAGTAATATTTCATTGCTACTTGTTATTCGGGTGTTTATAACTTTTTGTTCTTATGCGTGTTTTGTCGAATAAATTCTTATTCTTCTCTTTAGGTTATAGATACCACATTTCCAAAATGGTATTAGTGTAATATATATCATATTCATTAATTCAATTCATTTATATAATCATTCTGAAATGAAGATCATGTAGAACGAGTCGCATCACATCGTGGAGACGGTATTCCGTACGTACGCACGAGTGATGATATCGTTCCTATGATTGTGGAATTGTATTGGAGTGTATGTATACAATTTCAGAATCAGTATCACTTTATAATATTCATATATATTCATTATTTACACCATTATACCCATCCAAGTAAGGTGGTGGTGGAAAGTAGATTACACCACGACGTGGAGACGGTATTCCGTACGTATGCACGCGTGGTGATTTCTTTTTCCGTAGGATGGATAGATGGGGAAATAGGGTTGTTTCATACTAATAATAACATATCCGTATATGAGTGATACTGATGTTATTACTTCATAATGAAACAACTAAAGAAGAAGAAGTGGAAGAAGAAATAAAGATGAAAGAATCGGTAACAGACATTACCTCTTCTTTGAAGTGCTTCTTTGAGACCTTCTTTTAGCGCACTAAAATTGGTCTTTGAAGAAGAACATGAACTCTGGGATGTCTCTAGGGAAGTGGAGAGGATAAAGTGGTAGGGGTTGGCCGAGCTTGAAGTCTCAATGTGGTGTAAGGAAGAGAGGGAGGAGGTGCCCTTTTATAAGGGAGGAGAGGGGCACCTTTGGAATAACTAAAAATATTATTTTATTATAAAGTCAAGTTCGGTTTTAAATAGCTCCAAATGATTTATTTCAAGGCTAAGGTGGGGATGGGTCGAAATCCTCTCATACAATAGAATTTATACAAGTTTAGGTTCCTATTTTAACCTTATCATGTATATTTAACATTAAGTTAAATAATTTTACTTTTACCGTGTCTTATTGTGTTCTTATACTATAAGGTTAATAAACTTACTATATCAAGCCAAACGAACCCCAAGTTGTTTATTATTAATATATCTAACCTTATCTAAGTCATTTGTCCGAACCTTACATTTTTAGTAATAAAATAACAATTAATAATATAATATTTGTTTTAAAAACTATTTTATGTCAATTTTGACACTATTTAGTAATTGATTTTTGTGAAAAACATAACAGAATAATAAGTTCGAAAAAAGTTAATTAAATCAATACTAACATGTCATATTATCCTATAAAATTAGTGGAATTCATAAAAAGTCTGAAATTATATTTATTTGGGTATTTATAACATCAATTATGTCAATATTTCATTAATAAGATAATTACACCATCATTGTTGTGTCATAAATAAATTAAATTATTCAATGTATAAAAATTACAAATAAAATACCATTATGTAGGAAATAGTTTCAAATTTATAATTAATATTTATAGTCAAATTTATCTTATGTATAACCCCATATTAAAAATGATTTACTTATTAAACATTGATTTTAACTATTTTAACCCTTCTTTAAATAAATTAATAATAAATGTCCTAATCTAATCCAAGTGGGCCTAAATGGTAATATTTTATTCCTAAGTTTGTTTTTGGTCGAATTACACTTGTCCAATAGAATTAGGACATGTGTTAGGGTAATAATAATATCATTTTTACCCTTAATTACCCTATTTACTTTTAACCGTTGTAAAAAAAAGTAAAAAGTTACTATTCACCAAAAATTATTTTCATCTCATTGAACCATATTTTAGTCCTTGATATTAACTGTGTCTCTCGGATTTTCGAAATTCCACTCACAGAAGCGGTAAAATTAAGTTTTATGAAAAATTCAGTTTTTTTAACTACCACTTAGTGGTTTCACTATTAATCAAAGATTTAATGTTTTCAGAAAAATACCAAAATTTCACCCTAGGCTAATTTCGATATTACGAATCCAAAAATGATGTCCATTTTGAAAAATAAAATTTACAAAATTTCAAAAATTTGTTATTACTATTCATAACGGCTAGTTTTAAAAATATTTTAATAGTATATCGTTGTTTAGTGAAACTCGGTATTGCGTACGACGCAAGCTTTCGAGGAAGGTTGCGATTTCATGTAAAGCAAGCCAAGAAAGTGTTGTGTGTAGAAAAAGATTCCTTTGATGATTTATATAACATAAAAGTCTCAGATGTTACACCATGACCTGGGTAATTCAGTGCAAATTGATGAATCCTCTTCACCTAAAGCTGAAGGTAGGAGCTCAGCTAATAAAGAAATTATGGTGTGGTTGAAAGGGGTGGCAATGGAAACCCAAATCAAGCAGAGTAGTTCAAGGGTCAACAATCAAACAGCGGGAAAGGCTTTGGTTCAAAATGGTGTTTAGACTCAAAACTCCTTTGAGTGTTTGGACACCAATGAGCTTGTCCTGGATTTTCCATATAACCCAGATGGAGTAATTACCAAAGGTGTGGAGTCTGAGGAGGATCATAAGGCTCATGAGGAGGGGAAAACCCCTAGGAAGAAGAAGGGTAAAGGATGCAAGGACTACTCAAATTTACCAAAACTGATGGAAACAGGGTTAGGTAAAAAATCAAAAAAAAAATGTGAGAAGAATATGTCTTCGAACCAAAAAATTATTGTGTAAGATAATACCCAAGTTACAGTTCCGGAAAATAACAATATTATAACCACCACTAGAATAGAAAAGGACTCAAAAGAACCTATCCTCCAATCTGAGGAGGAGATGGTGGAGGATATTATTTATGTCAACATCCCCCAGGAAGAGGAATAGATGATGGGAAGACCTATTCAGGTGGAGGTCAATAGAGAGAAGGCAAATTGGATTGAAAAACAAGATATGATTCTGATGAGAGGCTTCAATGATGGGAAAATCCGCAAAGAAGAGTATATTAGAACCTGTGAGAAAAAGGAATATCATTTTGAAGATGTTATTGGACATGACCCAGCTTTAAAATTATAGCTTATGAACTGGAATATTTATAGAGAGGAAAGAATTAATAGGTTGAGGCTTTTAATTGATATCTTTTCTTTCTCTTACGACGCTTCACCTCCGGATTGACTGGGACTGATTTCTCACTTTTCATAAAAAGTGATTTTATAATAAAAAGTTAATTTTCAGTTATTATTTCCAATTTTTGAAATTCAAATCATAGAAGTGGAAAAATTAAGTTTAACAGCTATGTTATAACTATCTCTTATAAAAAAGTTTTGTTTCACATAGACTCAGTGTTGTATTCACAATAAGTTATCTAATTAATTGAAATTATTCATACCATAAAATATTGGGGTGTTATATTCTTACCACCTTCGGAAATTTCTTCCACAAAATTGTTGATGTATAATTCACACAAAATATATGCGGCTGGTTCTTATATTATTGTCCTGAAAATCTATATTAGGTTTATTTTCACTAAACTATGTTGTCTAAATCTAGTTTCCATAGTTTCTACTAAACTTTCTCTAATACCAAATGTAATTCCCCAACACCAAAAGCATAAAGCTGGTGCATTACTTCATTACATTGGCATGATTACAAGGAATCAATTCCCGAAGGACTAATCAGTTTAGTAGTCTTGAAGAAACTAGATACATACATGAAACTAATTTTAAATTTTTAAAGAAAAAAATATGACACATAAAAAATATATAACATACTTCATCCTTGAAAGCTCAATAAATGATTTATTCTTCATAACCTATGGAAGATAAACAAATGAAAGGTTTGAGATCAAATTTTCAGTAAGGGTCATATATAGTGAAAGAAAGAAAAAATTATATTTGAATCATAATCAATTAGACATAATCAATATGGAATGGTGAATAGTTGAAAAAACACACCATCAATAAACTGAGAATGAAAGTGCATCCATAGGTTTTGTCATAGTGAAAACCTCACGGATAGTCAACTGTAATTCCCGGAACCTAGAATCCCAATGCTGGGGAATTATTTTAATATATTTTTAGGATTACATGGAAAAAAATCTTTAAGGACTGTGTAGTTTACTAGTTTTGGAAAACTAGATACATACATAGGTTCAACATTACAATTTCAAAAGAAACACAAAATATATGTTTTATTATGAACATCCAAAACTATAAGTTTATCCCTGCAGGTCAGTCATAACATACTTCTTCATGTCCTAATAAAATGAAACATAATAAAGGGTTGATCTTAAATGAATAGTAAGGTTATGAAACACAATGGAAGATAACATAAACATAAACATTAGTTAGGGTGAATAACTAAAACAAACGCCATTAAAAAAACTTGAACACCTTATGATTGGATTAAGAGTTGAATAAATAATTATATAAAAAAAATAATCATGGTTATTTTCTAAGTCAAATAACTACATGAACTATAAATAATATTATCAAAATGAGGGAAATGAATATTCGGGACATCATAACAATATTTTAAGGCCTCGTTCCATGACTATAAATAACCATTTTTTCAAGGCCTCATGATAGGACCTAGTTTGTCTCAGGAGACATTTTGATGCCTCGAGGGGCTATAGTAGGCCCCACACATAATATAATAAGTTCAATGAATTCTTATTATGAATGGGGATAAACATAAAAAACATATAAATTCAAATTGAAACTAACATATGAAATGTAAAAAACATTACCCAGTCATTAAACATAAACACTAACCCTTCAGAGAAATATGGTGAATAGAATAAAGATAGAAAATCTATATTAAAACTAATCATAAACCCTTCAAAAAAATAATTTTTATATGATATCATAGGTGATAAATCTCCATGAAATATATGATTCATCAAAGGATGTTTCCAAAAATAAAGATACTTTTAAATGAGTCCATTGAAAAATTCTTGAGGAAATAATCCTTAAATATTCCAGAGAATCCTATACCACCTTGAAAAATTCAAATAACAATCCCTTAGAATATCAGATGATATTTAGTTGACAAGATGGATGATAGATTTTGAAAATGTATATTAGGAAAGAAAACCCTAAGATATACTAGAAGATACACATAACAAAACATCCTAGAATTTTGGTAAAAAATAGATTATTTGGATCTTCCATGCATATAAATCCCTATCTAGATACTACAAGTGTAAGTGTTTCTAGAATAGATGTACCTAGGTGTAAAAACTTTGAAAAGGTGTTTTGAGATTGACTCTAGGTATCCTGGTATATGGCAACATTCCTTACAATGCACCTGGTTTGACACTTTTGGAGGATATTCTTAGGATAATTCACATTTTTTCATACTTACCGTTATGAAGGATTTATTCATAAAAAGTATCCAAAGTATATGGTTCTAGGATTTAAGATGAATAAATTTATGATATGTTCTATACCATGTTTAGAGTTATAAACATTTCCTAATTTTATAAGAAAATATAGCATCTGGAATTGATTAGAAATGGTGCCAAGAAGAAGGAATGAAAACATCACCAATGAATACGATGAAAAGAGTAATAAGGATCATATATCTCATGGTATTAAGCTCTTGTTTCAAAGGTATATAGTCTCCCATATGTCCTTATCATATGAATAAATAGTATCATCTATTAACAAGGTATGTAACTATTTCATTGAGTCCTAGGACTTTGATGGAATCAAAAGAAGAAGAGGATAGTAGAGAAAAGTATAGATAAAGGGAAGAAGGGAATGAAGGGGTTTCCTAAATGTAATAAGTATGGAAAAAATCACCTGGGTAAATCACTAAAGGTAATGGGTGTTTGTTATATGTTTGGAGAAATGTACACTATGTTCAGGATTTCTAGGTTAAGAAAAATGTTTCTAATGTACAATTCTACTAATTCAAGGTGAATAGACAAGATAAAAATAAATGTCCTAAGCATCAAATTAATATAACCGAAATGATGATTCTAGATAATTATAGAGTTATGATGATACCATAGATTAAGTAGAATGATTAATATAATAAGTTAGGAATCATGTCATTTGAATATTTTGTTAGTAATGTAATAGATATAATAATTATGGATTATATATGGATTATACTGTAACACTTTTTCATTAAGGATTTGAAACCATAAGTTGAATGGTAACCAGAAATGATATTTAATGGAAAGTAAATTTTGTTGAAGACAAATTATTGAGGGAAATAAAAACCTTAATACATATCTGATGTTGAGATAATTATGAAGAAATAATTATTTTGGATATCTACTAACTACATTGGAACAATTTAATGACTTAAAGAGAAGTGTTATATGCTATCATTAATGGAGTTTACAACACTTTTTGATTTTTGGAATATATCCAATAACATGTTTCTTACTTAAGAAATATAGAAGAATTTATGTTTCTAATATGGTTTTTACGATAATTCAAGTTATTACTATATTTCAAAAGGATAAATGATAATGCTATTCACATGTTTTGAATGCGATAATTTAGAGCTACTTCATGTTGACTATGGGTTAATGGTAAGTTCATATTGGAAATTTGGAGACATTCATTCTAAAGTGTTGAATAATTATATTTTATAATGTTTAACTATTTAAAAATTGGTTTAAGTTGATCATGGTATAAGATTTTATAGGTTAATGCGTTACTTCACGATATGGCATAACCTGTGCTAAGTGATGAAATATAGATAGTTCAAGGTGCAATAAAATGATTAGTTTGTAAATAAAAACATATATTTATACTCTTATAGAGTGAATTAACTCCTCAACTCCTATTATCATAATTTTTGGTAATATCAATGAATTTTTTAAATTTTTTATTGTTTTTTAGTAATCCTATTTCATCTGAACATGTTCTCTATCACGTTCCTTTAAAAATTCATAGTTAGATTTTTAATCGATGTCCAGGTTTTTACTTCCAACTAATTTTACCCCATTCGAAAGCATAATTTTTGTAGTGACCACCTCATTTCCAATAAAACCATTTTTTGGAGGATATTTTATTAACCCTATTTATGATGTGGGTTTCCCCCATGGGAATTTTCAAGTATCAACATTTTCCTTTTGAAGTGTAGTTTCAAATTTTGAGGACGCAATTTGGTTAAGGAGGAGTAATGTAACACCCCAAGATTTTCCAAATAAATTTAATATTGAATGCATGAAACACCGAGTCTCAAAAAAACACTACATTGTTATAACCTATCCAATAAATATAGTTTTAACACTTTTGTGAATAGAATTTTGAAAAAAATGACATACATGGTTGCGTTCATTATGGTATTTAGAGTCTAATATAATCAACTTAGAATTTGATGAATGATAACATAACCTTATGAATAGTAACATACCCTTATAAATATAAATGAATAGTAAATTAGCCAAAATAATAGAAACTTCACCAATGAATTTATAAATTCAATTTAGACATCTTATAAGTGAAAAAAATTATAGAATAAGTATTAGAATTTTTGAATGTAATAAACATTTTAATTACAATGTAATGATTAATTTAATAATTTAAAAAGAGAATTTATTTTCACAAAATTTCATAATAAATTTTTATTTTATTGTCTTATGGTTATAAGAGAATTTTATGGGACCTTATTTAAACATTTATGGTGTCATAAAATGAGTTACAGTTTTAATACAGGTTTTTTCGAATATATTATAATTTTATTTAAATATTAAATTAAAAAATTTTGAAATTTATTTTCAAAAAATGGAGTTCATTTTTGAATTCTACGCATCAAAAAATGGTTATGGTGATTTTTTGGGATATTTCTGAAATACTTGAATTTTTTGTGAATAGTGAAATTTGATAATTTAAAAAATATGCTAAATAAGTGACTTTCCTCATCAATATTGAGTCATGTGTGACTTAAATGACCATTAGTTCGAGATCACATTAATTTATTACTATTTTTGTCCACATTCATCAACTCTATTAGTTGTCTTTGGAAAAATAAAAATAATGATTAAAATAATGTGAAAACTCTCCACTCCTCCACTATAAAGCCCCCCTCACTCCCTCTTCCCTTCATTCCTCTAAAGCTTTGTGCCTTCTCCAAATTCAAACCAAATATCCTCAAATGATCCTCGCCCACTAAAAACAGCCCTTGGTCTCATAAAAAATACCAAATCCTCTTCCCTTAAGAGGCTATCAAGGAAGGTTAATTCAATAGGTAAAATTTCTTTATTTCTTTCATTCATTTTAAAGTTCCTTTGTTCTCTTTTTTTTCCTAACAGATCATCATAAAAATAGAATGAAAATTACATTAACATAAATTTAATATAATTTTGTTATTCTAATGGGTTATTTCAACCTCATCTCTACTTTCCCTCTCATTTATGCTAAAAATGAAACATTGTCCGAGATGTGTTGATTTATCACCTTCAAGGAAGATGATGATTTCAATTTGATTTAACTTATTCAAATATGGTAATGAAACCATTATTATAATATCTATATAATATTATATATTTATTTTATCTTATATAATTATCTGGAATCTTTATGCACTCATGATGTTAAATAATAAAACAAAACAAGGTAATTGTGAGGAAAACCGCCAAATTAATCCAAGTGTTTATCATTAATGTTTTATATAATGATTCACCTTCAATCCAAACAAAAAAAATTAATTCTTAACTATTTATTCCTTTTAATTTTCATTAATAAAATATATAATCAATTCTGTACTTCAAATTCCATCTTACATGAACTACCATACTCTTTTATAAGTGAGTTGATCATGAATATTATGAACACAAGTACTCACAAACAAGGAAATTGAGTCACTTAACCCATCTAAAAGTCAATGAATAAACTTAATAAAGATATAATAAACCAAATAAATGTTCAAAGGTTTATTTATTTTTTTATTAATTATCCAATTTTTTTATTAATGTCATTAATATCAAGCAAAGAAGACCCTTATATTTAAGGTAAGGGATCCTCTCTCTCACTTTTGTTCAAGAATCCCCCCTATGTTGTGTTCTATTATTTTTAATTATTAATGAAGGGGTATGTTTTTTCACCCCCATACTGACATTATGATATATGGATGATGGGATACCCCATTACTACTAATTAATCCCTCACAAGAACACCTGTTTCCATGCCGAAATGTTTGTAAGGGTTTCTTCATCTCACTTCCATTTTTGTGAGATATTCTGTATTCACAACTACTACTTGTGTATGGTGTATGTATACTGACCATTAATGGTTCACAACATTAATCTATTTATTTTAATGATATTAAATGAATAATTTTATGATTATTAATCTTTGGTAATACAATTCAATTGATTACAATGTTTTAATTATTTTCTACAGGAACTTCCATTTTCATTCGGGTTTATCTTATTCACTACTCACCGCAATGAAATTATTATTATTTAATATGTAATCCGAATAATTTTTTTGTTAATATTATATATATGTGTACCAATTAGAATACTTATTTATTTTATGGGGAGTTATATGTTTTACAAGAATCACTCAAAAATTATTCCGAAATGAAAGTCTGATTTAAGGAACTTCTTGAATTCTTACATATTTTGTAGTTCACTCTATAATCTGTCTTAAGTCATATTTACCTTTATTAAATAAAATTTTATTACTTTAAATATAAAATTTGGTTAATTTATGGTTTTATGAAATAAAAAATTCCTTTGTGCTTTAAAATCCATTAATATATTCCTTAAACTACACTAAAATGTTTTATTTCTAATGCTTCTTTAAATACTGTTTTTAAATTATTTCACCCCAATAAGACTTTATTTAAGCCAAAAATATAATTTCAATGAACTTAACTTTTATTTTATGGTATATCCATGTTTACACTCTGATTTCAAGAAAAATAAAAATGATTTTACCAAAGAACTCCTCTTTCTAAAGAAAAAAGGATTTTTATCATCTCACTTTAACTTTTATGAGATATATGCCTTGATCACCACTTATTTATTTCTTGTGGTGTATTTAATTCCATTTGGTATATCATAACCAGAGTCTCCTTATTCTCATGATATTATAATGGATTATTATTTAAGGTTTCATGGTGGTATGAGACACTTTGGAATATTGAAAGATTATTTCCTCAATGATTTTTCAATGGTCTCATTTAAAAGTATCTTCATCTATTTCAAAGTCAATTGTTAAATATTTTTCTTCATTGAAGTTTATCTCTTATGATATAATCCAAAATGTTGTATATAATGGTTTATGATTATTTTGACTATGGATGTGCTATCTTTAAACTATTCGCCATATTACTCCGAATGGTTAGTGATTATGATTAATGATTGGGGAAAGTTAATTACATTTCATATGTTAGTTTCAATATGATTTTTTATTGTTTATGTTTGTCACCATTCATAATTGGAATGAATTGGACTTAGTAAGTGTTGGTTGTGGCCCTCTAGATCCCCTCGATGCATCTATATGTCTATTGAGACAAACTATGGTCTTGGCACGAGGCCTTGATAAAATGGATATATATGGTCTTGGGATGAGGCCTTGACAGTATGGTTATAATGTACCAAATTATGAATTCCCTCATTATGAAACCATTAATTGAATGTTCCTAATGTTATTCGACTAATAGAATATCCTTATTTATGATTTAATATGGCATCAAATATTCAACTCTTATTCTTTCTATAATATGTTCATGTTTATTTTTAAAGGCATGTGTTTTTAGTTATTCACTATCTCTAATGATTATGTTTATGATATCATTTGATGTGCTGATTACCCTTATAGTGTATTTAGGTTGACTCATTTCTTAAGTTTTATCGTTCTAGGTTATGAGGGTGATTATACTATGAATGAATTATAGGGTTAATCTAAGAGATTATGGGTTTTTTATGTTGAAGTTATTAAGTTTTTTTAGCTTTGAGTTGTAATTTTGAACTATTTTATGTATCTAATTTACAGAAATACTAAACTAATTGGTTCTTTATGATGAATATTCCTTGTATATAAGGAAATGTAATAAAATAAGGCATCAACACTGAGCTTCTAGGGTCGGGGTGTGAATGAAATTGCATCCATATATTTTTTCATAGTGAAATTTTCATGGATATTAATAACTAAAAATGAATAAATAATTATTTATTAAAAGATTTAATAAAAGACCAATATGACTTTTAAATATCTGTATTGTGTATAGTTTATTGATTCATCAATATTTCTATAGTCAAAGTCGGATTAAAAACAAACACAGTATGTGAAATGGTATAAAGATTAAGGAAATAATCATATCCATTATACGCAAAAAATGTATAATTAAAATAATTATAATTTCAAATGAAAAAATGATATCAAAGGGGAAGAAGATACACCACATAATAAATATTAGGTTCACAATACCAAGTAAGTATCAATGAAAATGGAAATTGAGACAAATTCCCTTACCACATTATAATCAATCAAATTGTATGTCCAAAAATTAATAATCACCAAATAAATATTATAATACCATGAATAAAAATAGAATTATTATATTATATATCAAATAGTAATAAACATACACAACATACAAGAAATATGTGTTGAACCATGGAAATATCATGGAATTAATTCATATGTCCAAAAATTAATAATCACAAAATAAATCTTATAATACCATGAATAAAAATAGAATTATTATAATATATATCAAATAGTAATAAACATACACCACATAGAAGAAATAGGTGTTGAACCATGGAAATATCAAGGAATTAAAAGTGAGATGAGAAAACCCTTACAAAGAACGTATAATTAGATTGAGGAAAAATAAATGAAATGATTATGTGTCACAAACATAAAACAGTCATAGGTAATTCACACATATTCTTGGAAATACAAAACTGATGAAATTTATGTCTAACTCAATGAATGGAAATTGGGTTAAGATATACCTTACCTTGTGTTTGTCTTCTTTCAAATTAGTTCAAACCTCATGTAATATGGTTTTAGTAGTGTTATTAAATAATTATATAACTAAAATAATGTTTATAATACCATACATAATTTTTTTATTCCATTTCCACCCATTTAATAATAATATCTGGTGTTTCCCATTGTTTCTGTTATGTTCTTCTCATGGTTTACAAGGTTGGTTTATTATATAATTTCTTGTAAAAAAGAAATAATAATTCAGAATTGATAGAATATATATATTAAGGTCATTTTAAAAGATAACATGTGATTTGAAACTTCCCATGATTGTGGTAAAGTGAAATGAAAATGCATCATCCACAAAGGCGATTAATTCACACACCACAAATGATGATTTTCTTATTTAAGAATAAAAGAAGAAAATAATTGATTTTATGATGAATATACCATAAAACAGATTACCGTATATATATGATACCAGAGTTTTCATGAACCATTGGATAATGTGTATGGATATGTTATAAGTGAGAATGTATTTGAAAGAGAAGAAGAAAGAATCTTACCTCTTGAAAATATATCTTTTAAAACCTCTTTGAGGATCTTATAAGTGTTATTTTTCTTATAACAGAAGCACAAGAATGTGTTAAAGGATATGAAGAATGGAATTTGATAGATGTTTTAAGAAAAATAAGGATCATGGTGATTAAAACTTGTGAATTAAAGAGTCTCTTTTTATAAGTGAGGTGGAGGATAACTTAGGAATTACTAAAAATATTAAATTATAAAAAATATTTTGTAGGGTTGAAGAGATCAAAAATGCCAAAACTAAAGTTAATTACATTTTCAAATTAATATTATCATTTTATGAATTTTGTCAATAATTTTGGTAATTTTAAATAATTTAATAAAATATTTTATTAATAAAAAACAATTTTGTCATGATAAAAACTATCCAGAACTATGACTTTAGACACTTCAAATAAAAATTTAAAAATTGAATTAAATTTAATATAATATCATATAAATATCATATTAATATAGGAAATCCGTGAATTATCTTAAAAATATAAAATTATATTTATTTTATTATTTATAATATCATTTATTGAATTTATTCATTAACTAAATTAATACTGTACAATCTTTTTGGAAGCGATTATGGTATTTATTTTTCTCTAAAAATAAAAAATAAAATACCATGAGAAAGATAATTTTATTATAGTTTAAAATACTATTTTTTTCTGATTAAAACCTCTAGAAAATCTCATATAACAATATTATTAATATTAAAAACAATAAACTGATAACAAGATTTCCTTTTGAAATAAAATATAATAAAGGCTTTAAAGTGATTCATGTGGGTCCAAAATGTGTCAAAATAGAATAAAAACTTAATAATAGTCTAAAAATGATTATATAAAACGTTTTACCCAAAATATGGGTCTTTTAATAATTCTTATAATTTTAATTAAAAATATTGTATTTATTTTTCTTAAACTTCCTCAAGGGCTGCATCGGAGTTGCATAAGAATTAATGTTAAATATTTCACATATAAAAATTAAAAATTAAATAATATCATAAAGATAAATTAATTAGAGTCAAAATAAAATAATTCATTTATTCAATACTTATATTCACTATTTCTTTCCCAGTATAAGCATTGCATAGACATTTGGAATATACACATTTCATAAAACACTAAAATTCAAAAATAAAAATAAAAGAGATAAATAATACATAATAATTATTAAATAAGTCATGAAAATATTTTTTATCACTGAATTATTACATATAAACTACCAATTTGGACATTTTCAGTGCTACACAAGCATTGCTTCGAAATTGAAAATGATTTTTATACTTATCATGAAAAAATATATTTGTCGTGTTCGAAATTAATTCTAATCAATATTACAAAAGTAAAATAATTATTTAGTTATTACATAGTTTAAATAATTTTTTATATCATAATAATTTCATGATGATGTCATGAAAAATGCCATATTTTTCAAAAAACTGTATTTATGTACTATTCAACAAAAATTAAACTACTTCATAAAAATCCAAAAAATTCATCCAAACAATTTTTTTTATGGGAAGAATCCAAAAAAGAATCCCATTTTATGAAAATAATTTTCTATGAATGAGAAATTTAATTTTTAATTAAAATAATCATTTACTCAAAAAATACCAATATTAATATTATAACTGGTTTTATGACACTATGAAAAATTAGCTAGGGTCTCATTAAATTATCTTATAATAAAAAAAAACAAAATATTGAGTCATAAATACCTTTTATGAAAATGAATTATATTTTAAATTAATATTTTAATTATAAAATTGTAATTCATTATTTATTTCTCAAAACAACACCAACACATAATTATTAATTTTTAAAATATTCACTCTCATTTATAAGGTGCCTAATTTCTAATTTTACTTATATGGGTGAGGTTACTATTAATAAGGGTATATTACTATACATGAGGTTCAAGTTAATAGTCATAAGGGTACATTACTATTCATGCTACTATTCATAAGGGTTTATTACTATTTATAAGGGCCATGTTACTCTTCATAAGGGTATATTACATTTCAAGTTACTATTCATAAAGTTACATTACCATTCACCAAAAGTTATCTAATGAATTGATAGTTTTCATGAAATAAAATATTGGGGTGTTATATTATCTCTATGTTTAATATAAGTGGTCCCTATAATAAAAAGTTATTTGCATGTATATACTTCATTGTGCATGATTGCCTAAATTTATGTGTTTGGGTGAAAGGGATTGGGACCAAGAGTACCCTTTTTAAATGGATAAGGTGGCATTGAGAATCTTAGAGTTTTAGAATGTTCTATTTTTCATGTGTAGGTATTTTGGGATCATGTGATGACTACATCTCCATGGGGTAGAGGGTTCCATTTGATTTTTAAAGAGGATCGGGGTAATTCTTAGGGTTGAGATGAGTTATGGGTAGACTAAGTAGGGATTAATAGGTATAATATTGTATAAATGAGGGGCTTCAACCTAAGGATGATGTTTGAAATGGATTTGCATGTCAAGGTTGATTGAAAACACCCCCTTAAGGGTAGATAAGAGTCTTGCTTGTTGTTATTAATATGATATGTCCTTGAAGGATAAAAGTCATGCGACTTGTAGGGTTTTCTCTAATATATGGAATTAAGATATATCCTAATGTACATATCTAACGGGACCCAATAATGGGTCATGGGAATTATATCAAGGCTTGTTAGTGGGTTTCCAAGGGGTTAGTGCAAATTAGCTCATAAAAATCCTTGGTTAGTTCGATCAGGTAGTAAAGAAAGAAGTGAAAGGTGAATATGAATTCTTCATTAATCCATATTTAGATATTGTTTTTGGTTTATAGGGTCTCTATTGGGTGATAAGTTTGGGTTTTACTAATTATTATAGATTTGTTTGGGTCTAAGGAAACATAGTGGATTCCATTATATGAAATATGACAACATTGATGGGTTCAACACATCAAGGTCATGTATTTGAATCTATATTTGGAGTTATCCCATGAGGATAGTCATGTAACATGATATGTTTTGAGATACATGTCTAGTTTATTTATTCTATCCCATCTTTTTATTACATAAACATTTCATTACATTGAACAAACATAAGATATTTTAATGTTTAGTTTCTTAGAAGAAAGGTACATAATACATGAAATCATAAAAAATTATTATAATCCACTTGAAAGGATTTATCATGGGTTTATAATATGTACTATTACTTCATATCATAACCTGGGGGCATAAATTAATGGAAAGGGTGAGCATAAGGCCCAATAAGGGAAAACAAGGGAAACAATTTACATTTGATCTTGAGAAGAATTCGTAAGAACGTGAAGAATATCATTATGGAATGAAAAAGAGAACATGAGGTATATAATAAATTAAACAACATTAATCATAACTTTTAAATTTGGCTAAAAAATTTAAATGATACATTTATAAACATATCACCAATGTTTGTCACTATGGTGTTGTAAAAATTACCAAGGTTATTCATTAATGTATCGTAAAACATGTCATCTCTAGAGATTTAGCTGTTCACCCAATGCATTAGATAACTATCAAGGTACAACATTCATATGTTTTAATTAATGTGAGAAACATATATTATAATAAAAAAATTCATAAATAACCCATAAAGAATAAAAGATACTAATTTCATATAAAAATCATGGCCTTTTAAAAAGAAGTGCTAAAATAAAAGATCTTTATGTAATTATTAACCCACTAAAAAATAAGGTGGGTTTAATATATGATAATCCTTGAATAAAATAGATCATTTTAAAATCAAGTTGAATTAACCTGGAAAAAAATATGTTTGGGTATTCACAAAAGAGAATAAGAGAATTTATTTAGAGAAAGAGAGAAATTTGGAGAAAGATATCCAGCAACATGATGGGTATGAAACAAGGTTTTAGAAAATCCAAAAATGATAAAGGACATGGGTCTCATAATATTCAAATAATATTAATAAATTATAGGGATCGAATAGAATAGAAAGAAGAAGATAATATGCAAATTTGAAAGTCATGCCACATAAAAGTGAACTTGAAAGGAAAAGAGAAGTTGATATTTCCTTAACCATGAAGAGTAAATTATAAATATAAAATATTGGGAACTTGGGGGACTGAGGAAACCTTGGTGGGACTTATTGGGAGTTAAAACTATCATATATTCATGGATAAATAATTGGTAATGAACGCTAATTGATAAATGAGTGGGTATTTATAGCCAAAGTGAAGGAATTTTTATTGATTTACTTGGAAACCTCGGTAGTGGTATTTGAAAAACCATGGTCTTTCACATGGTATCATACAATGGTATCGAAAACATGGAATTTTTTTTATGTTATTATAATAAAAAATAGTTGAACAAAATTTATGTTTCATATTAAATCACTATGATGTCATTAAACATGCATAAAAACTCATCCTTTGTTTTTTATACATTGAATTTTTTCTAGAAAATTCTCATAAATACACCCTAACATAATTTTGATGTTCTGTTTTCAATAATTATTTTCATTTTATCATAATAATTCTCTATTTATTATAAAGTTATTTTTTAATTTTAGTATCATTTTTAATAAAAATAATACCGGATAGAAAATGCATATAGTAAAACTTTTGACACTTGAAAAAAATAAAATTATTTTATCGTTAAAATTTAAATAAAATGGTTTTAGTAATAAAATTTCATTAAAATAATTTTCATTAATAATATATTATTTTATTATAAATATTAATGTCTATTATAAAAAGTATATTTTATTTTCTAAAAAATAAATTTATCAAATTTGTCATATTTTTTTGGAAACTATTCTCAAAATTGAATTGATGGAATAAAAAATATATTTATAAAAAAGAATTATAAATTAATTAATTAGGTGTCAATACATAGACCCTTATAACACCTGCATACATCATAAGGGTGAGGTTTGCGATGGTGATAGATTCTTGGGTTGTCTCGGATACCATCACTCGAGTGGTAAATTCCATTAACTTGATCTTCTCTCTTAGTCGATTTCGTTCAAGATTAACATATTGAATCTTAATTTGGGATAGGTCAAGAGTGAAACATAGTAATTATACCTACCTCCCAAGATCTAAAAAATGAGATTCATATGACATGGCTCTACTAGAAACGTCCATCAACTCTTCTTACAACGTTACTTTTGACTTTTCATTTTTACACATAAACAATAATTATAACGTTAAAATTATTTTTTAGAGTATAGTTTCCAATGGTCATATTGACGAACAATCATAATAAAATTCAAAACCCATTTTTCACATTTAAAAATATACTCACCTCATTATTGGAGGGATATAACACACATTTTCATGAAACCAATATCATTCAAAAATTTTGGGTTGTTGCATTCATCCCCCTTAAAAATTTTCATCCCTGAAATTTCAACTCATTCCCTTGGTTGATAAAATGTGTGGGAACTTTTGAATCATTGTCTCCTCTGGTTCCCACTTATCATATTCCTATTTTTTGTTCCTTTACAAAACTTTAATGAGATAAATAGTTTTTTTGTAAAACCATATATCTACGGTCTAATATCTCCACTAGTTCCTCATCATAAGAGAGGCCATGTTCTAGTTCTACCACTTCAGGATCTAGTACATGTCAGCATTCAGGTATGTACTAATTCAAGAAATATATGTTGAATACCTCATGTACTTGAGATAGATATGGAGGTAGTGTAATCTGATAGGCCTTTGATCCTATGTGATCAAAGATTTCATAGGGGATACTATACCTAGGAATAAGTTTCCATTTCATCCCAAACCATATGAATATCTTCCAATGTGAAATTAGAAAGATCTCATCTCCCCCATCATCAAACTCTAATCTCCTTTGATAGTTATTATCATAGATCTTCTATTGAATCTAATCATCCTTTATGTGTTATTGATTACATGATACTTTCTATTATCCCTTGCACAATACCAGACTTGATAATATTTGACTCACCAGCATCTTTCTAACAAGTAGGGGATCTACACATCTTTCCATATAGATCATCATAGGGTTCCATTTTAATAATTGAATACAATATGCTATTGTATGAGAACTCAACTAATGGGACATGTTGATCCCATCCACCTTTAAATTTCATTGAATATGTTCTTAGCATGTCCTTGAGTTTCTAGATGGTACTTTTATATTTTCCATAAGTTTAGGGGTGATAGGCCCTAATGAAATTCAATTCGGTACTTAGATCATGTTGAAGACTTCTCCATAATTTTGATTTGAACATTGGATCATGACCAGGTGTAATGGAGAGTGGTACCCCGCTTATACTTAACACTTCCTTTACATAAATCATGGAATGTTGGTCAAGTGAGAAATCTTCTTGAATAGAGATAAAATGGGTAGTCTTGGTGAGACAATCCACTATAACCCATATCACATTGTTTCCTTTGTATGTTTCCAGGAGACCAATGAAAAAGTTAATAGTGATATTATACCACTTTCATTCTAGTATGGGCAGCAGTTGTATTACCCCTTTAAAAAGTTGTCGCTCGACCTTTACTTGTTGACACACTAGGAACCATGTAGTGTAGTAAGAAATTTTCATTTTTATTTAATGTCACCAATATTGATCAAGAAGGCCCCTATTCATTTTGGAGATTCCAGGATGTATATAGAATGTAGAGATATGAGATTCATCCATAAGCTCATTTATTTATGGAATATATGGAACACATAGACTCATATGATATTTTAGTACACCTTCTTGACCAGTATTGAACTCAGGAAACTTCCCATTTTTTACTATCTCTATATTTTTCTGTATCAATAGATATTCTCCTGAAATATCATTATCTTCTCTTGTAATGATGGTTGATAAATCATTTGGTATAATGTTAATGATGTACCTTCCCTTAATATTCCCATGTCTAATTTTAGAAGGTATATGATCAGAAAATTCACTTGAATACTCATCATTTCCAACACAACAAGTTCTTTCCTACTTAATGCATCAAAGAATTTTGTTTCTCTTCTCGGATGATAATGAATTGAAGAATCACAGTATTTAAGAAGTTACAAGCATCTATTCTATCTCATGTTCAATTCCATTTTCATGAAAATATTCTTCAAAATTTTATGGTCTCTATGTATATCACATTTCTCCACATAATGATAGCATCTGTAAATATTTGGAGAAAAAATAACCACAGCCAGCTCTTGGTCATGTATAGTATAATTCTTCTCATGAGGCTTCAACAATCCAGAGGCATAATCAATAACCCTGTAATTTTTCATGAAGACACACCCAATACCTTTTATATATTAATGGATAAAAATAATGAATCCTTATATGATAGAGGGTAGATTTAACATGGGTGCAGTAACCAATCTCTTCTTTTTCTCTTTGACACTTTCTTCACACTCCTTTGTCTAGATGAACTTAGACCCTTACTGAGTTATATTTTTTAGTGGATTATAAAGTCATGAATTTGTTTCACAAACCTCTAACAATATCCCACATATCCAAGGAAACTACAAATCTCAGTTACTATTATAGGATGAGGACAATCCTCCATAACCTTTATCTTGGAAGGATCAACTAAAATTCCTTCATTGGTTATAATGTTACCCAATAATTAAACTCATTGTAAACAAAATTCAAATTTTCTAAACATTACAAATAGAATATCATTCCATAGAGTTTATAATATAAACATTATATGATCGTCATTCTCCTCTCAAATTTTGGAATATATTAAAATATCATCAATGAAAACTACCAAAAAGTTATCAATGTATTCTTTAAAGACTCTATTTTTCAAATCCATAAAAATAGTAGGATCATTACTTAAGATGAAGTGACTAACAACAAAAAACATAATTCCCATATCCAAACTAAAAGGATGTATTTGGAATATCTTCTTTCTTCACCCTAAATTGATGCTAACCAGATTGAATATCAATCTTGGAGATGAATTGATCCCCATTAAGTTAGTCTAATAAATCATCAACTCTTAAAAGAGGGTAACTGTTCCTTACTATGATCCCAGTATGTTCTCTATAATCAATGCATGACCACATTGATCTATCCTTATTTTTTACAAAGAGGACAAGTGATCCCCAAAGAGACACACTTAGAAAGAGAAACCCCTTCTCCAAAAGATCTTGGATTTTCTTCTTTGATTCCTCCAACTCTACATTCTTCATTATATGTGGGGTATTTGATATCAGGATAGATCCAAACATGATATTAATTAAGAAATATACCTCTATTTCTAGGGGAGGTCTAGGTTACTACTTGGGAAATACATCAATGTATTCTTGGATTATGGGGACATTCTCTATTCAAATACTTTAATTTCCTTCTTTATCTTCATCGATCATCTAAAAAACGAAGAATATAGGTTGTGATTTTAAAAAAATATAAGGTCGAGATATCTCTCATTTGAAAACAACTATAGTCTTTTCATTAAAGACTAATGATATTTCCTATCTTCATTAGTTTATCTTAGCATTATACTTTTAGAGCCAGTCCATCCCCATGTATAATGTTGAATTCCAACATGGGAATGGTTACTAGGTTTGTGATGATATTGTTCTTTCTGAAGTGAATAATAGAGTTTATAAAAACTTTTTATTCTTGGATAATACCTCCATGACTCTTTAATGATAACAATACTTCTCAATGGTCAGGAACTGTAGTAGGTAATATTTGGCACTATACCAGCTAGGATTATTCCCCCATTTAGGCCCTTGGTCCACAGATTTAGTCCTCGAGTCCTTTGAGGACTTCATGCCACCTAGGACTTCGAGTCAATAAGGCCTTAGGGCCACCTCAAGGCCCTTGGGCCACCTTAAGTGTAGATACAAACTATAAAACCAATAAGGGACAATCTCCAAAAGGAGAATGATAAAGTATCTTTCACCACAGCAGAAGCTAAACAGGTTAAAATAATCAGAGGGTATGGAACATTCCATCAAGGCAATCCTTTGCATGGATGGGAAAGCCTATCCAAACAACCATGCGAAGGTGGAGAGATGATTTCACGATGAAGATGCTGGGGAGAAGCAGTTCCAAGTAGTTAGTCAGGGTTGTATGTAATGTTTGAAGCCTACGAGAAATGAATTACTCTAAGGCCGATGAGCCATGTAATAATTACACCCACATGCCTTGTAAGGGTTCTAAATTACCCCTTTAATGGAGGATTATTAAAAAAATAAAATTGAAGGCCGTCAGGCCATTGGAGGAGGAAATAAAAAAATGGTTAGAACAAGACTCAAACAAATTTCATTCTAGATTTTAGAAACAAATCAGTGTACCTTCCACCATATCATTCGGGGCATCAAATTTTTCATCAAGATATAAAAAGACTGACCTTTCTCTCTTGGCCTATGTGAAGGTTGATTGTGATTCCCTTCCAATAACTTCGTATTTGGAAAATGATTAGAAAAGTGCTCGAGATATCCATAGTTGATGCATTGTACTTCAGGTCGGGATTTCACTATCTTCACTTTTCCATTAGTGTGGAGAAGTTGAGGATTCACCTCAATATGATAGTTCTAAGAAATATGAACTCTTCTACACTATTTACATTTTCTACACCATAGAAATCATTTTCCTGAATTCTTGTTCTCACATTTGTTGAATGTCAAAATTTTCACTTTACTTCATCCTCTTCCTTGATCAAAGATCATCCCCATGTTTGGTTCCAAATATCTCTTATTTTCGATAAATTTATTGGACCAATTCATCTCCTTTAATGGAAATTAAACTTTTATATAGCTCTCCACAAACTCCTAAAAGTTTTCATTATCTCAGTTGGGTAGATTCTTCCGTAGATAGGGTCATAGTTTACTGAAAAATCTATCAACTACCCCATTAGGATCCATGAAGAAGATAGAGGTGTAATGGTGATGTCTTGTGATTTTTATCTCATAGATTCCAATATATTCATTTTCCTTCTACTTTATATTAAGGAATTATTTCTTCATTTTTATTCACATTGAACGAGGGAAGTATTTTTTGAAAAAGGTTCCCCAGAACTCTTCCAACTTCATAGATTCAATCTTCCCTCTTTGTGTTGTATTTTTAACCAGTTTCCACCACTGATAAGCTAATATCAATAATTGGTACATAGATAGGGTGAATTTTTCTTGTTTTTAACAATGGAGTATATAAAATATTTTTTCTATAGAGACTATCCACTGTGTAGAGATTAATGGGTCCATAGATCCACTAAAATAAGGTGGTAATTAATGGATTAAGGAATCAATATAAAGTTATAGTCTTCATGGTGAATCTATATCTTGGCTTGATTCATGTTATTTTTTATAACTCAAGTTAGTTGATTCATTATTCTCATGTTGTTTTCCATTACATCTTCCATCGATAGACCATCAACACCTGGTCCATTGAGCTCACCATTTAGTATGTTTCTCCTATTTCCTTCCATTTTCTAAAAGATGATAATCATAGTAAAAAATATATTTAATATAATAATATTATAATTGAAAATAAATTATATGTGTTAAAAAATTATACTGAATATATTATTCTTTAACAATAATTATATTTTCTATAAACCCTTCATAATAGTTCATGAAAATCTTACGATTAAACAAACATATCCCCTAGGAGTGTTAAACCTAAAGTGAAGAATGTCCAATTTTCATGTACCAAGTTACAACAAGTCATGCCTGATGCACATGTATGAGTTTTTACCCATAGGTACATCTATTATAGAGCCACATCTAATTGTTTGAATCCAAACAAATATTTGTTTTCTCAAAAACCATTTAATTTATATTCCACCAAAACACAATGATGTTTTTGATATATTTAAATATTTATATATGATTCTTGATAATTTTTTCAAATCCTTTTTTCCATAAATAACTAAACCATCCTTTGATACCAATTATGGAATCTGATATTTTTATTATATAAACATTTCATGACGTTGAACAAATTGTGGTTCTTTTAAAGTTTATTTTATTGGGAATAGGTTACATAATACATGAAATGATAAAATATAATTCTAATACAGTTGAAAGGATTAATCATAGGTTCCTCCTAAGTAAAATATATGCATCTCATAAACTAGGGATATACATCAATGGAAAGGATTATCATAATGCCCAATAATTGAAAGTAAGGGATACCGTTTATATGTGATCTTGAGGAAAATCAATAAGAATAGAAAAAGTATCATTATGTCATGAAAAAGAGAACATGAGGAATATAATACATTATATAACATGAAAAATAACATGGAAATATTTCTAAAAAAATTAAAAGAGACAGTCATAAAAATATCACCAGGGTTTTTCACTGAGGCGTTGCATAAATTACCAATGTTATTCACCAAGGTATCTTAAAACATTTCATCTCTAGAGATTAAAATATTTACATAATGAATTGGAAAAAATTTAGGGCACACAATTAATATTAATTAATTTATTTGAGCTAAATATATCATAATAAAACAATTAATTAATAAACCATTGGGAATAAATGAAACTAGTTTCATATAAAAATCATGGCATTTTTAAAATAAGTTCTTAAGGACAAGATCTTTATGTCATTTTTAACCCAATAAAAAGGATAGTGGGTTTAATTTATGTTAATACCTAAATAGAATAGATAATTTCGAAATAAAGGTTAATAAACATATAAAATATATATGTTTGAGTATTCAAAAAACAAAATAATATAATTTCTTAAGAAAAAGAGAGAAATTTTGAGAAGAAAATATGACAACATAACAAGTATGAAACATGATTCTAGAAAACATTAAAAAAAGAGGGGATAAAGGTATTCCAATATTAAAATAATTCTAATATAGTAATTTTAGAGAAGAAAATGTAAATAATAACATAGTATAGAAAATTTCAATATTTACCACATTAAAAGGGAACTTGAAAGGAAAAAGAAGATGAGATTTCCCTTACCTTGAAGAGTAACTCCTAAAAAATTAATATTGGGACCTTGGGGACTTGAGGACACCTTGGGAGGACACCTTGGGATGTAAAAATATAATATTTTCATGTATTAATAATTTTTAATGAAATATAATGAAAAATTGGATGGGTATTTATAGAAAAAGTGAGGTTTTTTTGATTTTTTTGACACCTCGGTAGTGGTATTTGCAAAACCATGGGGATGACCATGGTATTTTACCATTGTATTGGCCAATTGGGACATATATTAAGTTATTATAAACCAAAAGTGTCTAAAATAATTTTAGATTATATATTACATCATTTTGATTCCATTAGACATACCAAATAACTCAAACATTATTTTACTATTCATAAAAACAAACATTTTGTAAAATTACCATAAATTGAAAATAACCTAATTTTTACATGATAATTTAAAATATGATGTTTATTATATCATAATAATTATCTATGTATTTTAAATTCATATTTTAAAGATAATAATCCTTATTTATTTAATATAATAGTGGATAAATAATGTATAGTACAATGAATAGTAAAATTTCTGACACATGAAAGAAATAAAATTATTTTAGCATTTAAATTCAAATAATAGTGTTATAAAAAACTATTTCATTTAAATTTTAAATATTAATAATATTTTAATTTTTTATAAATATTTATATATTTTCTAAAAAGTAAAATTTTTGTCTGAAAAATCAATTGATCAAATTCTTCATATTTTTTTAGAAAAAATATTCTCAAGATAGAATTAATGGAATATTTTTTTTATAAAAACGTATTATACATGAATTAACTAATTCCTCGATACATAACCCATTATAATACCCTCTTATGACCTTTTGGTGAGGTGTAAAATGGTGATATATTCTCAGGGCAGCAGATATAACATCACCTGAGTGGTAATTTCCTCTAACCTGAGCTTCTCCCACAATCAATTTCGTTCATGTTTAATCAGTAGATGATCGGCTTATCCATGGTAAAGAGAGAAGCCTAGCGATACTATCTCCATCCCATGTTCTAAAAATGTTCTTATTATGGAACGACTCTACTGAATGAAGCCATCAAATCTTCATTCTACATTAACATTCCTTTTATCATTTCTACTTATGAAAACTAATTATATTGTTAAAATTTATATTCAAGAGTATAGTTTCAAATAGTAATATTAAATAATGATCATAATAAAGGTAAAAAACCAATGATCACATCTCAAAATATATTCACTTTAATATTAGAGAGATATTACACATATTATTAGGAAACAAATATCATTCAAAAAATTAGGGTCATTACATTATTAGTGAATAACACCAATTTGTTAGATGACTATGTGTCTATATTTGTTACTATATGAATGTGATTAATGTAAATTACCTGGTTTTTTATGAGAATAGATGTATAACCTAAACCTAAGGGAGAGAGTTTTGGAAGGGACCACCCCAAGTGAGAGGGAATTAGTCCCAGATATAAAATAAGACCATTCCTTGAGTGAGAAGGTTGTGGTCAATATGTGATATATGATCTTATCTTGAGTGAGATTTTAGTGGTTAGAATTCTATATAGGGACATTCCTTGAGTTATAAGGTAGTGGTTAGGATGTGATATAAGACCTTTCCTTTTAGTGAAAAGTCATTTATCATGATATGATACCTGACCTCACATTGTGTGAGAAGGAAATGATCAGTATGTGATATAGGAGAAAAATAGAATGAAAAGGTGTTGTTGTAGATTTGGTATGGGTTTTATGGGTGGTACATATTATGTGAAAAGGGATGGAATGTTTCTTTAGCAAAGGCAAATTTTTTTATAAGATTCATAGACCCACCCTGAGTGAGATGCAGTTGAAGGGACCACCCTAATTGAGTGGGTGTGGATCCACGATATGGTCGTGGGATCCAAACCTGAGTAGAGGGAAGAGTTCATGACTTATCATGATGTGAATTAGGTTTAATATAAGCCCTAACTTGGGTATGAGTTTGGAATTAAGGTCATTGTGTGATTCCATACCTTTAATATCTGGGTATGGGTTAGGGTTCATTGCATGGGGTGAATTTTTCTTCGAACATTGGTTGAACATGTATTGTCGGGTGTTGTGGTTGCCACGTTAGCACATGAAAACCCAAAAAACATGCTTATGTATAGTTTTATTTCAATTATTTACTTTTTTCATGAATAAACATGTATATTATAGTGTATATTATGGTTAATTGGGGAGTCCTTGAAAATATGTATTTCTCACACACTATATAGGAACCCATGTGCGTGTGATAATGTAACACCCCAAGATTTCATAGTAAGTTATCTTGTTTAAAGTAATTCAATAGCTTGCGCTACATGCAACACTGAGTTTGATTGCACCATGACTTACCAAACTAGACATTCAAAAAGTGTTTATGAATAAATATTAACTGAATTTTAAATTTTATATACTACATATAACTTTTAGAAACCATATTATGTGTTTTTAAAT
Source organism: Viscum album (assembly GCA_963277665.1). Classification (NCBI taxonomy): domain Eukaryota; kingdom Viridiplantae; phylum Streptophyta; class Magnoliopsida; order Santalales; family Viscaceae; genus Viscum; species Viscum album. The sequence continues at coordinate 160,934,359 of OY728165.1, read as the reverse complement.
ATAATATAAGAAGAAATTCAATTTTTCAGATAAAAGAAGTATTTTTCAAAAATGAAATTTTATAGACTTTTAATGGTTAATTATATATTCAATTTTACAAAATAAGTTTCTTATTTAGAATCTGGACATAAAAATTTATTTTTGATAAACTTTTGGTGTTTTTTAAAAACTTTCATATTTGAGTGAATAGTAAAAAATACTAAATTTTAATTGAAATCAACTTTTTTAATAAGAATAATTTATAGATTCAAATTAAAAATTTGTATGGTTTAGAAGTATAATTAGATTATATATTTATAATTTAATCTAATGTTTGTCATTGGAATTAATTTCACTTTAAAATTATACATAAACAAGTGTCAATATTTTGATAGTTATTGTTTCTTAAAAACACACTATTTGTTTTAACAATGGGAATTAATTTTATATTAATTAATATGACTTATATGTTTTTAATTTGGTGAAATAAACATCATTTTTGAATTTGGAAGATCAAATATAGCTTAGGCTGAATTTTTGTAATTTTTTTTGAAAAACATATGATTAGTAAAAACAGTTAGTAGTAGTTAAAAGACTGAGTCATGGACGACCATGGGAATCCTTGGGTCTATTTTGGGACCCCATGGAGCCACTTAAATATGATAATGACACTTTATTTCAATTAACTTTAAGTAATGAAAAAAATGGCATTAACAAATATCTTTTAGTATATCAATTTTTACATGAGGTTATATAAGTTGTATTTTCTATTATAAATAATCATTAAAAATCCACAAATATTTACTACATTATGGTATTTTTTTATAATTTTTAAACATCAAATAAATCAATGTATTTATAATACAATAATGATGAAACATTTACCTCATTAATAAATGATTTAAATAAATAAGATTATTAATATTAAAAAAATATTCAAAACCTATCCTATTCTTATTGGATAATTTTAATTCGAACATGAGTAATCTTATCATAATCTTTAATGACTTTTGCACCTTTTTAAACCATAGATAAGTTTATAATAAAATAACATTTTCAAACGTACCTAAAGTGCCCATCTTCTCCCTTATAAAAGGAAACCACTTCTAACTCATTCGTCACACCTCTCATTCCAATTGGATCATCCAAAACCTACCCAAATAACCACTAAATACCGCTATATTCCACTTAAAAGTCTTACCTTAGTCATAATTCACTTCAAGAAGTCTCTTTGGTTCAACAAAAGGGAGTTACCCCAATTAAAGTTAATGGTTTCTCTTAACTTCTTTTTTTATTTTACTTTTCCAACCCCTAAAATCTTTTTATTAATTTATTTTATAGAAAAAATAGTATCATAAATATAGTAGGATCTTTTTAGGGGAAGTATTTGGACTACACTAACACACACCTCAATCTATTGTGTAAAGAACAAATTGTTTCCGTGGATGGAAAACTAACGCCTCACGAAATGATGAATGTTCAATTATATCATACCACATCTCATGGAGGACATTAAGATGGAACTATATTTATATATGATATATATTGTATTTATGTTTTATTAATGCTTCTGTATTTTCTATTTATATCATTCCTTTATGGTTTCCATTATGGGTAAAACGCGGTAATTTCATTTGAGGAAGTGCGGACTACCGCCCCCTCAAAGTGATATGACTCGTTAATGCCTTACGTGGGATGTATAAAGGATGGGGTTAATGATATTATATATTATATTATACTTTAATTATAATATACCTATGGATAATTATGTTTTAATTCCATTAAAATACAAAATAGAAATAAAAGTAGCGTTAATGCGTACGTACGGCTTACCGTCTCCATTAATAGTGCTTTTCATTCCTTAACTCCAAATGTTAGGTAATGTTATAAATAAATAAATATATTGGATATATAATATATATATGATATCTAAATAATGTATATAATTTTGTATATAATGGAATTTTTTCCACATGGAAGAATTTTAATTATAACAAGTTCATTTTTGACTCATGTTCTGAACATCATTAAAATATCCAATGTGAACTCAAATAACTAAATAATTGTTAGATATAGGTAATAAGTTATATAAAAGGAATAATAAAAATGAAAAATGTTCTTAATAATGTATAAATTAACTTAAGTTTGTTATTCAGGAATAAAAAGGAACATACAAGACAAGTCAGACTTGAGGTAAGGGGTTTCTTATCTCACTTTTAATACTGTGAGGCTTCCATTGTTCACCCCTAATTTATTTCATGTGGTGTATTTTGTACAAAAATTTGATATATATTGTCATTATACTCTTTATATTTATGTTATTATTTGAATAATTTGGGGTTTATTACATTTTGGTTCTATGACTCTATTGATTACAATGTGGTAAAAAAATTTCATTTCACTTTTTATTTCCGTGAGATTCATGCTATATTTGCCACCATTTCCTTTTTTGTGGTTTATGTACTGCCCAAAATTGTATTCCTTGGGGAATATAATCCAATTTGTGGGTATTTAAATCTTCATTGTATGATACTTATTTCATGGGTTTTATGTTTCGTAAGTTATCAAATCGGTAAGGGAACATTTTAACCCAATTTCTATCCCTTCAGTTAATCATCTAATTATTAATAATGTTATGCTATGATTATGTGTGGAATCACTATTTTTTTATTTATGTTGTAATTTCCACCCCACTTTTTTTATATATACTTTTGATACACATAATCACTCTATTGATAAATTTTCAAGTCATCGATATAAATTTGATAAGAGTAATTTTAACTCAATTTGAATTCATTGAGTTAAACATCCAAGTCATTGGTGTTGTTTTTACATGAATATGTGTGAATATCCCCAGATTTATTTACACTGAATATCTAATTATATTGAGTGTATTTATATTTATCACACATAATAATTTCATTGATTTATCCTTAACCTAAGGATAAAGTCTTTATAATGGAATTCATCTCAACTTACATTCCATTGAGACTTCTTTGTTGGTATGCACCAGTTCACTTTTATTTGGTGTATATACTATACTTTGACATATTATATCATGAATACCTTTATTCTCATGATATTATAATGTTTTTATAACTTAAATTATTTGTATTCAAGTGTCCCTCATTCTGTTAGGAACTCTACCTAAAATAAGATTTTTAAATTTTTAAAAAATTTATTCTTCTAAATCCTTCTCATTAATTTCCATGTTTTAAAAATGATTTTAAGGTTATATTTACATGAATATTAATGTTTTAAAATTGAAATTCCTTTTAAAATTTTCAAAGTTGTGTGGGACACTTTGATTTAAAAATCTATTTTAAATATCTTCTTGATAAATAGTGAGAGTTTTAAATGTTTTCAAGAAAAAGGGGATATTTCTCTAAAATAGTTTTAATTACTATTTTCATCTATGTAAATATCCTAAGGTGTATTATATTATTTATTGCGGTTGATTTATCATAATACAATCATCCAAATTGTAATGAATGAGTTATGTTTTACTATGGATGTGATGTTTTTATGCCATTCATGGTTTGTGGTTGAAGTTTTGACATTTCATATGCTAGTTTTAATACAAACGTTTAAATTATGTTTCACCCTTTCATAAGAGGAATGCATTGGACTTATTGAGTGATGGGTGGAGCCATCTATAGCTCCTCGATGCATTGGTAGGTCTCATGAGACAAACTAGTGTCTTAGCACATGGCATTGAAAAAAATCTTATTTTTAGTCATGGAACGAGGCCTTAACTATGTGGTTATAATGTATGGTATTATGAATTCCATCATTATGAGATTAGATATTGACATTTCATGTGGTTATTCGACTAGTATAATACCCATGACTATGTTTTATTATGGCATTATTTCCTTAGCTCATATTCCTGCCATAAAGTGTTCAGGTTTATTATTTTTAAAGGAATGAGTTTTCAATTATTCACCATGACAACTATTTATATTATCTTCTGCAGTATTGATTACTCTTACTGAGCATTTGAGCTCACCCCTTTTTTATGTTTCATTTTCCTAGGATATAAAGAAGTTAGTTGTGAGTGACTTGTAGGAATAATCTTGGATGTTTGGATATTTCTAATGGATTAAATTAGTGTTGTTTTTCTTTAAAAGTTGTAATGTTGAACTTATATATGTATCTTGTTTCCAAGACTACTAAACTGGTCGGTCCTATGGGGATTGAATCCTTGTAATCATGCCAATGTATTAAAATAATGTACTGAATCCTGGATTCTGGGGTTGGGGTGTTACAGTTGGTATTTGAGGAAGTTCAGTACAAAACATAGAAACTAGATTTAGTTAAACCTTGATTAGAGTAAATTACCCTAATATAGTCTTTGGGGATTATTATAGAATAACATCATAGAATTTTGGTAATGTAGATATTTTGTGTATTTTCCATGAAATACATCCCCGTGTGGATACAAGTAGGTATAGGTGGCTCTAGCATGATGTACCTAGGAGTGAAAACTCTGACAAAGAGTTTCGGGATTGACCCGGGGTATGCTGGTACACGACAACGAGCCTTGCTGCACTCTTAGTTATGACACTCCTTGGGTATATTCTTAGGATAATTTTCATTTTCTTTACAAACTAATTTGAATGATTTTAATATAAAATGAGAATAAATGACCTTGGTAAATCCTATGGTGTTTTATATTGAAATTATGGTGTCATGATTTTCTCTAATTGATTTTATGAAAATTGTTACTCACACAAAGATTTCTGGTTTTAGTCAATGGTTGGATTCCAAGGAAGACATTGCAACTTTGAACATGATGTACAAGGTGGGAATGGTGGTGGAAATGTGCAAAAAATGGAATGTTGATAGGTGTAAAAGATATCGTGTTCATGCCAAATCAGTTTTCCAAAAATATGACCATTAACATATATATTAACCAACTCCAAGACTCAACATAGAAGAGAAAGGCGATGAATGATAAGAGCTCCAGTAATGGATACCATGGAGAAAAGAAACCTCAATTTCCATCAAGCAGGAAATGTGGAAGGAGAAAACCTGGAAAGTGTCTCAATGTAACAAAAAAATGCTTTATGTGTGGGAAAGAAGGACATAAAGTAAATAATTGCTGAGGAGAAATTAAGAGTACTATGGAAGAAAATAAAAATTGTCCAAAGAATCCCTGTACAATCATTTTCCGTAAATTTAGGTAACCTAGCCATTACTTGAGTGAATGAATTATTCTATAGAATATCTTCTTGGTCAAGGAAATGTTTAATTAAATGGTAGGCGAAATGTTTAAAAGTATTAGTGCTCTTTGTTGATGGGATTATATTGGAAGTCTTTTCTCTTGTATTTGTAACCCTTCAGTTTTTCATGTGCAAACGATATTTGAGGAATAATTTTCTTTTCTCTTATAAATATAGTTATAAATAACCATTTGGTTTTATATGATCATTGAGTTTGAGGCAATTACAAGTTGTTAAATTTTTGGATGAAAATGTGAGGTATGAGATAACATTTGTGGTTAAATTATGTTATGGTTATTTTGATGAATTTATCTCATTTTGGTAATTTTATAAAATATAGCTTATGAAAAAGGACAATATACAGACCATGTGACAACCCATCACGTCAGAAAAAGAAGTGGGAATCGAACCCACAACCAGAGTGCGGTTGGAATTTATCGTCCACCACTGGACTACGTGAAGTCCCTAGTTAGTGTGACTAATTATTTTTAGTTAAATGATTTTATTGATAAATAATAAGTTCATTTTGGATCTTATGTCTTATCAAATGGATACCCTTAGTATAAGAAAATTATTTGGTGATTAAGTGGTAAATGTTATTTTGGATGACATTTGCTCTGTTGGGAACACTATATGCCTAAGGTGAATAGAATACTATGGGATTTTAATTGAGGAGTACTGGTAGATTTTCATCTATGTTTTTATTAAAGATTTATATTGATTTGGGTTATTTATTGAAATGATTAACCTATCATAGAGAATATGCGATTAGGTTAATTAATTTTAATTATGTGACTTTAAGAGTAGTCGATGTCATTTGGAGATTAAATATAACGTGGAAGACTACATAACCAAAATCTTCTATGTTTTGGGTTTTAATATTAGTTTGGATTATATTGAAGTATTTTAAGGATACTTGTTTATTTAATGGTATTTATTTAACTTTGGGGTATTGTTGGTTTAATTTTAGAAATTAATATAAGTATTTATTTCTCTAAAAGATTATCCTTTTTGGGGATCATCTGATCTTGTACTAACCAATTTGGATTTGGTTAATCTCTGAAGACATGGTAAATATATGGTTTATTCTTTGTGAATCATGTTATTCTTTAGAAGTTCATTATAGCTCTACCAGTGTGACCAAGTCATCTTGAATACTCATCATTTGAAAAAAAAATGAGTTAGTGGTATAAATTTATTAAATAATGAAACTATACTTAATAATTAAGTATATCCCAAAATGTTTTTCTTCAAACTCATAAATAAATTCCTCAACTTTATGAAATGAAACTTAAAACAAAAAAACGTTGTTAGTTTACTTTTCCTACTGGGAAATTAAGGAACATTTAACCCATTACAAGTTTGTGGTATTCTTGTTGTTAAATTTCTCCTGATCTTGTTTTTATCCCTCTCCATCAGAACTTGAAACTTAGTTAATCTTCCATATCCATGTTTTCCTACATGGAATCCTAGTATGGGTTATCTCAGGTTACCTTTGTACTTCTCTTTATTTCTTTTAAAGTGACAGTTTTATTGACTCTTTTTCCGATGTGGAGATTTCAATGAAGTTACCAAGCCCAATTTTAAAAATTATGAGGCTGAAATTACCAAAAGGGGGAATAATGTAACACCCAAATATTTTATAGTAAGTTATCTTCTTTAAATTAATTCAATAGCTTGCGTTACACGCAACACAGAGTTTGAGTGCACTCCGACTTACCAAACTAGCCACTCAAAAAGTTGTTCGGAATAAGTGTTAACTGAATTTAAAATTTTATATAATACATATATATTTTATAATCCATTTTATGTGTTTTTAGACATTATATAAGAAAAATTCATTTTTTAGATAAAAGAAGTATTTTTAAAAAATGAAATTTTACTGCCTTTTAATAGTGAACTTTTTTAAATCCAATATTCGAAAATTTTATAAATTCAATTTGACAAAATAAACTTCCTATTTATAATCAGGACATAAAAATTTAGTTTCGATAACTTTTTGGTGTTTTTCTGATAACTTTCATATTTGGGTGAATAGTGAAAAATACTAAATTTTAATTGAAAACAGATTTTTTAATCAGAATAATTTATAGTGTTAAATTATAAATTTGAATGGTTTTAAAGTATAATTAGATTATATTTTTACCATTTAATCCAATTTTGGTCATTGGAATTAATTTCACTTTGAAATTTTACATAAACAAGTGTCAATCATTTGATAGTTATTGTTTCATAAAAACACACTATTTGTTTTGACAACGGGAATTAATTTTAAATTAATTAATACAAATTATATATTTTGAATCTGGGGAAATAAAAATAATTTTTGAATTCAGAATATCAAATATAGCTTAGGCTGAATTTTTGTTATTTTTCAGAAAAATATCAATTTTTGATGAATCGTAAAACCACTTAGTAGTAGTTAAAAAATAGAGTTTTCATTTAAATGAAATTTTACGACTTCAGTGAATTGAATTTTTAAAATCCAACAAACATTATTGTTATTAGTAAGTAAAATGTGATTCAATAAGATGAAGATAATTTTTGGTGAATAGTAACTTTTAACTTTTATTTACCGCGGTTAAAGTTAAATATGGTAATTCAAGGTAAAATGAATATTATAATAATAAAAAATTTCCATAACAGTTGTTATAACCATATTGGATGAGTCATGGCTGACCATGGGAATCTTTGGGTCGATTTTGGGACCCCATGGAGCCATATAACAATGATAGAGACACGTTATTTTAAATAACTTAAAGTAAAGAGAAAAATGACATTAACAAATATCTTTTAGTATATAAATTTTTTCATGGGGTTATATAAGTAATATTTTAGACTATAAATAATCATTTTAAATATAAACATATTTCCTACATAAAGGAATTTTTTTATATTTTTTATACATCATATAAATTAAATTATTTAAGATACAATACTGATGCACCATTTACCTGATTAATAAATGATTTAAATAAATAATATTATTAATACTAAAAAAATATCCAAAACCTATCCAATTATTATTAAATGATTTTATTTTAAACATGAGAAATCTTATCTTAGAATTTAATGAGTTTTGGACCATTTGAAAATGAAGATAAGTTTATAATAAAATAACATTTTCAAACATTCCTAAAGAGCCCCTCCTCTCCCTTATAAAAGGACACCACTTCTAACCCATTCCTCCCACCTCTCAAACCACTTGGATCATCCAACCCATGACCAAATAAGATCTAAATATCTCTATCTTCCACCTTGAATCATTATGTTAGGAAGAAGTCCGTTAAATCTCTATAATCAATATAAAATCTCATGGACCCATCCTTCTATTTCACAAAAAATAGGGGCTCCCCATAGTGAGATAATGGGGTGCATAAATATATTGTCACTTAACTCATGTAGATATTTATTTAACTTTAAAAACTCCACTAGTTCCATTCTATAAGTAGTTTTAAAAATATTTCTTATCTTAGGAATGGGATAAATGGAGAACTCAACTTCACACTTCGATGGATGGCCAAATAAATATTTTAGAAAAAAAATATATTAATTTGGTACCATAGGTACGCCATCTATTATTAGGATACATTAATATTCTATAAGTCACACATGATCTTAAAATTTAACTGTAATTTCATTAAGTAAATATATTGGGGGAGGATTTGAACATGATTTGAATGATGAAGTTTCCCCTTTAAGGACAAGGGATTTCACCTCACCTTTGTAAATCGTAATCTTATTCTCCTAGAAATAATTTTTTTTACATTATACATTGAAATCCAATGAACACCAAGGATAATACCAAAGTACACCATAGGTACAATAACCATGTATTAAAATAAGGTATGCCTATGCATAATAATAGGAGCTGAATGATATTATTGTTAGCATAAGACTCCCACTTGGTTTCTTAAATGATACCTCCCTAACTAGGGTTCTAGGGAAACATCTATTTTTTTTAAAACAAGGAAAATATAACAGTGTCAAGATATATAATAAAAAAACATTAGAAAAATTTATTGAAATGAATAAAGTAATTTCAACCCCATTATTAGGAACTTTGACTTCATCTATGGTACTGTATAATCATGGCCTTTTTTGAGGAAAATTCCATTCATGTTTGGGTAATTTGTTCAAATAATTTCCATTATCCATATAGTTTAAATCATTCAACATCATAAAAAATAAACTTTCCCATACAATGGTGATATTTATGTATCTTTTCTTTTCACTTTTAACAAACCCCCATTCCCTTCCTACATGTTATAGGGTGGTTCTTTCCATATCTATCAAATATGGGGAAAATATTCTTTAGTTATTCCCCTTAGCCACATCATTCTTCTCATGATTCTCATCTGACCTTTTATTATCATGATTTTACATGAACTCATACTAACTATAGAAATCCTTTTCTATCTTAATAGTGATTTAAAATACATATTTATATAAATAAAAATTCTGAAAGACCAATGTCCTTTAAAGGATCACTTTGGCACATAAAAGAAACGATCAATAATACTTTTTGGGCTATTTACATAATGCAAAAAAATTACTAGATAACCATATAAAGTCGTATTCATAACCAAAATTTTTTCCATATTATTCATTATGGTTAATAAACCTCTTTTAATTTTCTTATCTTCTATAATGTGGAATGTATTTTTCAAATAATACCTCCTTAAAAGTTACATATTCAACACAGTTGAAATAAAATTAATATTTATTGTTTTGAATTAGTGAACACCATTGGTCTTATATCCATTCAGATGATAGACCAACATAATGACTTTTTCCCTTTTCACTACTTCCAAAAGTGAGAGTGATTTTCTCTATGTACTTGATATATTTTTTAGATACCAATAGATTAGTAGTTCCACTAATTTTTGGAGGATGTTGTTTCATTAAGTGATAAATTATAGCTTCACTATGTTTTGGATTAGTTGGACACTCTATATAAGTGAAATTATTTATCAGAACCTAGGTCAACTTCCCCAATATGGTTGTGAACTTATTATCCTCAACTATATAATCATTAATATATTTTGGGGGAATATCTATTAAATGAATATGCATGTTAATATGGTTCTCATTCCCACTATCAATTGTTATCATTATAGAATGGAATATATATAATTATCTCATGATAGTATAAAATATAATTCATACTATTCTTTATATAGTTTTTCACAAAAATATTGAGTTCTTTTCATAGTAGTTGTTCAATCATACATAAATCATTTTTTTTATAATCCCCAATTTTTCTAATAATTTTCTTTTGATATAATATATGACATCATATAATCAAAAATCATAGAGATGATAGTTGTATTACATTATTGGTACAAATTATGAGAGTTCTGAAAGAATGGAATAGTTTATTAGTATTTGAATACAAGATACATACCAACATTACACTTGAAATCACAAGATTCAACCTAAACACATTGGGAGACAATTATTAAAGATTTTATTAAATCCATAAAAATTACACATAATTGTTTTTTGGTTTCTTATGGAAAGGAAAATAAATAACAGTGGGATCAGATGATTAGTAATATGTATGATGTTGCATAAACATAACTAACATAAACATAAAATAAGTGATATGAAAAGAATAAATAGATAACATGATGCCCTAATCAATTGGAACAAAGGGAATATTATATCCATGATAATAAATTAAAACATTGATAACAATAATCATTAAAAGTATACTGATAGTATGCATAATGATAGACATCACACACTTTCTAGAAAATCCTTATATTAAAATACTTTACTAATCATGAAGACTATAACCAAGACATTATTCTATTATAGGAATAGGTATAAACCAAAACCAAATTTGTTTTTCTCATAAGACCTGTCAATTAATCTAGGGGATATATAATTCTGAGCCCCACCCATCACCTGATTATGTCCAATGTATTCACTATAAGAGTCATCAAGGTCTTTCATACCATTCTATAAAGAACATAATACCCAATAAAAAATGTCAATAAATATAATGATGAATATGGAATATAAATACAGTACCAACCAATATAGGTAGTAAATAATCATCATTAATAATAATAATTTTCCATTTTCTAATAAAAGGGATGATATTATTATAACTCATATTGAAAAATAAGTTGGATTTTTAAACATTTCATTGTCAACATTCCAAAAATAATTCACATTAAAATAACAATGTATGATAATCCAGAACATTTATCCAAGAAAATATAATAAAATATCTTCTAGGTTAACATCATCCAATATTAATTATATAAAATCTGATGTTCACACCATATAGAGAACTTATTATGTAACTAATTCTATACTAGAAAAACATGATCATAATCCATCAAAGAAATAAGGTTGATGGTTTCAAAAGAACCAAACTCAAGAAGTGAGTGATATTCATCAGGGGGTTTATTTACTAAAAATATTTATTCCCAAAAAAGTTATATATAACCAAAAAATATAATCAAAGTGAAAAATTTACCAACATATATAGAATAAGTTGAAATAACAATCATAACTCAATGAAGAAAAATTATGTTACAAAAAATCATCACTACTGGGGAAAAAATGAATTAAAAAACACTTGAATAAGGTAAAGTTATTTGTCTAGTAAAAATCACTAAATAAAAATATTATAATAAAAATATATACATGGTAAGTTAATATACCATTCAATGGAAACATGACACAAAAATTGTTACGACTCAAAAAATCCGAATTATGATAGAGAAAACCCTTATAACTTTAGAAACATTTGAATATAAACCCCATAAAATATAGGACTTGTAACTGAACATAAAATTAAATTATTAAAATATAAATATAGTTATTATTTCTTAAATTTTTATTATATACACCATATAAAAATTTAGGTTCATAACTACCATACCTGTCTTAATGAAGTGAAATTGAGACAACAACACTTACCACTTGTCATGTATTCCATAAACATACTTTAACCTCATTTATCATAGACATATATATATATATATATTAATAACTTAATTAAAAAAATTTATCATATCTATTTTCATTCATAATACTCATAAATTTCCATTTCGATATGAATTCTTCTTATTCTCCACATCGGTGCTTATTGTTTTGATCATTTTTACACGCTTCATAATTGGTGTATTTGTATTCATAATTCATCCAAATTTGATTAAAAATTGGTCATTAAAGTTAATTTTATGTATTTTTTATAATAATTTATAATGTTTTAAATTCCATTAATGAGTGTTTTAGACCTTATCATTAAAGATAAAATAAAAAATAAGCATGTTTTGGTGAATTTTGATGAATAAAATGTGTTTCCTTAATTGATAAATTATATATTCATATAATTTATACAGAAAAAAATAGAAACATTTAATAACACATTTATATCATAACATACTAGTAATTTTGTTAACAAATCCATTCATGGTATAAATTCAAAGTATTGTTCAAGTAAGTGGTTAAACCGACCCAAACATGAACCTATCATGATTAGTGGATGATTATGAAATGGTTTAGTGGGAATATCATTATAACAGAAGTATAATGATATTATTTAGTGTTTATTAGTGTGATATATAATAATTATAAGGAATTAGAAAAATAATTACTTTATATGAACACATTACACAATTTAAAGAAAAGATTATCCCATTAGTACAGCTTAGTTTAAACTATTAAACTAACGATGATTGTTTGTTGGTCATATAATTAATAATTTCTCAATTTTTTCTACAATAAAATTAATGGTATCATAAAAATAATATTTATCATTTAATAGCATCCGTGTATCCAACCTTTTATGGAAATAAAAAAAAATAAAAAATGTCACATCATACCGATAGTAGTCCACACAATGCAAAAACAAATATAATTTTTTTAATAGATGGGGTAAATGAATAAAAATTTAAAATAACCTTATTATAGTATTATTATATCATATAAATGATAATAATATCATTATATCATTTTTTATAGAATAAATTTAAAAGAATATAATCTAGAGGAAAACCAAATAGTTTATAATACTCACGTCAGTGACATGATTTTTCCTTAGAAATCTCCCTAAATTTGAAGGGACAAGGCTAAAAATGAGTGAGAAGTGTCATATATTTGAAGGAGTTGGTTTTAGATAGAGTAATAAGGTATATTTTAAATTAGTAATTATATATATAAGAGAGTATTTAAGTGGTTATTATGTCACTCTTTTATAAGTGAATGGAATGGTAGTTTCGGGAACAACATAAATTTTTCAATAATGTCATGAAATTAATCAAGGTTAAATGGATAAAAAATGTTCTAAATTAGAGAGTAAAATCATTTTGGGTTGAATGTAACCTCAACTAATCCATTTGTTTTGGAAATTCTGATTGACCTATGGGTTTTAACTATTAAATTTTACAGTAATTTTAATTTACCTTAGTAATTAGTTTATAACCTCAGTAATTAATTATAATGAAAAAGATTAAGATAAAATTTTTTTACCAAATTTTAATATATTAATTTAAAATTTATATATAATTTTATTAAATAAAATCACTAAAGGCATGAAAGGTGAAATTTATAATAATCACACTTAATTCCATAAAAAATATTTTTAGAGAAATAACGTTTTTATGATTTAAATTTATATATAATGTATTATGATCTTAGATACACCTTTTAATGACATAAATTCATTTATTTTAAAATAAATAAATTATATATGTCTTTTAAGGTAATACAAAACCTAATATCTTTTGAAAATACTTTATTCAATGAAAATATAGAAGTATGATTTTTATATGAAAAGAATATATAGTTTTAAAAATGTTTTCTATAGGTTTTATAAGTTAAAAGAATATTGTAAAATGTATATTTATAATAATTAAATTCATACTTAATTACTTAAAATGTATTATGAACTTCAATTTCAATTTAATATAATGGTAATTTCATACAAGGTACATATTTCATATAAGCTTCAATTTTTAACTAAAAACCGACCATTTTATAAAAAGATAAAAATAGAACTAAGATAATTTATATATGATGTATTAAAAATGGAATTAGTTTTATAAATTAAAAATTTTTAAATTTATCTTTTAAATAAATTCTTGAATAAAAATTCATTAAAGGGAATATTTGTGAAATAGTTTATGATACTATATTTACATACTATAATAGAGTCTTGAGTGTTACAAATGTATTTTTGTGTTCATGCATAATATACATAGCATCATTAGATATATCGTTTTACCCAATGAATTTAAGATATATATAAGTTTTTTATCAACTATTTTATCATAAATTTATCATATTCATTCATACCACATAGAAAAGAGTCATATAATAATTGCTAATATGAAGTAAATCCACTATGAATGAACAATTTTTGTAAGAATTTAGTATACAATATTTTATTTAATAACCATTAATATTAAAAAAATTATAAGTTAGACATATTTTTAAACATATTTTATTTTCATAAAATATCCCATACTATGGTGAGGAGTGGAAATTACTCAAGAGAAATCAATGAGATGTTTTGAAATATAAATAATTTTTTTAAAATCATTATAGTTGGATTATAAATAATTTAAATAAAGTAAATGAATGTATATCACTTAAAAAATAAAATATATTTAATTACTAAAATACATATATAATTTTTATAATAAAAATAAATTGTGAAAGTAAAAGAAATAAGTGATAAGAACAAAAGTAAAGAGTTGAGTTTGATATTCCTCTTACCTCAACTACTAATTTAATTCTACACTTTTAGAAATCCGGTATAAAAAAATTGTGTATGTTATAAAAATAAACTATAAGTGTTTTAAATTTATTTATTTATTGATCAGTTATAGTCATTGAATTTTATTTTCAATCACCTTTGTTAAATTTGATTTGTTTTGTCGTCATATTTTCTTTAAATTAACCCACCCTGTTTAAATTTATTGAATTTGATTATTTGTAATTTATTTTTTAAATATATTTTAAAAACATAGAATTGGTTAAAATAAATTTATATTACTTATGATACACCAACCATCCATTTATGTGGTCACATTTTAAGCATTGACAACGTCGTCATAGGTAGATAAACCGACCATTGACTGAATGTGTTAAAAGAAGGAGAGAGGGAGTATATACACTAATGTTTGATTAAAATAGTTATAAAAGTGTCATAATAAAATTAATATGTTATATAATTATATTTTTAAAAGTTAATTAAGGTATAAAGGGAAATATATTGGGTGAGGATAAAGATGAATAGAAATAAAAATGAAAAAATGGATCAACGGTTACCACCACATTGAAAATTTACGCCTTTATTATGGAGATAAATACATGAGGGATTGGATTTTAATGGAAAAAATGTCCCTAAGTTTATAAATAGAATTAAAAAAAGAGATTTGGGAAGATATAGGGATTTAGTATGTTTATGAGAAGTGATTTTCCAAGGAAGGGGAGGGGTATTTATACTTGAGGGGAGGGGTAATTTTGGTTTAAAATATTTAATAAAATATAATTTCAAAGGTAAAACATGTATTAGTGAAATTATAAAAATAAGGAATTATATTTAATTAAAAATATTTTGTTAATATTTTTAATTTTATTATACACCAAAGTTATTATTTTATACCAAAGGAAAAAAGAAAAATTGAAAACATACTTTTTATGGAAATACTTTACATTCTTTGACATTGGAAGAAAATTTTTAGTTTTGGAATTTGAATTTATAAGTTTATTTATATGATTAAATATTTTTTTGGTATATTAATTGACTATATGATTTATTAGGTCATTATTACATCCTTAATAATGCAATTAAAACACATTGTTTACGTAAAAACTGTATTTTTTACTATTCACATAAAAATTAAGGTTTTTCAAACAATTACCAAACATAAACCCATAGATAATTTAGATATCACCATTTTGAAAATTAAAAACATTTTATAAAAATAATTTTATAGAAATGGTATTTTCAATTATTATAATAAAAATTATGGTTTTTATATAATTTTTAAAATACAGTTTATCAAAAAATACACTTACAATTTATTTTAGATTCTAATTTGAATACTTATTTTGTGGCATTATAATATTTATATTTACTTGATTTATTTATGTTATATTTTATTTACATTTAATTATATTCTTTTATTGGTTAAAATATTATTCTAATGATCATATTACTATTCTAACTATCCAGTAACTATTCTAACATCCAAGTTACTATTCTAAGAGCTATGATAATATTCTTTAGAGGTAGATTAATGTTCTAATGATCACATTACTATTTTAGTGGTCAAATTTTATTTTTATAAATACCTCATATTTTTTTCATTCATTATTTACTTAAATTCCACTCAAGGTTCTATATTCTTTATAAAATGTTGATTGCATCGTTAGTGTTTTGTTTCTTTTGTGCAATGTTCTTTGTGAGTGTGATAATTCCTGTATATAAAAATGATCCTTATTTTATGATTCCAGTTATTTCATTTTTATATGTTTATTATACCATTGTAATATTTTAACTTTTATTTGGTATATTTATTCTTTAATGTTTACAATTAATGAAATAAAAATATTAGTAGTTTTTATTATATTGTTTAAATGTTTAATAAAATTAT
Organism: Viscum album; assembly: GCA_963277665.1. NCBI lineage: Eukaryota > Viridiplantae > Streptophyta > Magnoliopsida > Santalales > Viscaceae > Viscum > Viscum album. Next base: position 160,917,528 of record OY728165.1, on the reverse strand, counting down.
CTATTAAATATATAAAACTATTTAATTAGAAAGAAATTTACATATAAAAGTTTTAGGGTCAATACATTGTTTTAATGTTTTCTAATGATGTCAAATATTTGGTATCTAATTTTGTTTCTCATACAATTTCATTTTGCTATAATTTTATACTTGAATTCATATTTTATATGTAAAAATATGTTTATTGATGTAAGAAAAAAATTAAGGGATAATGATTTTTATAAAACAAAATTTCATATATTAAACATATAAATTAATTTAGTTTACTTAATTTCTACAAATATAATTTTCAAAAATAACATTATTGAAAATTTATATTTTAAAAATTCAAATTGTTACATTATACTCCCATAAAGAAATGACATACTCCAAATTTTATTCATCAAGAGTCACCTATTAATGTATACAATATAAAAATAAGGCAATTATTAGTTCATGATATGAAAAAACATTAATGGTCACAACTTGTTTACCATATTTACTCATACTACCTATATATGAAATAGGTAATTAGGATAAAATGAAATCAACCTAAGGATTTACACCCAAATGATTCTAATCCTAAAGAACAAAAATAAGTAACCTTCAATTTAATACCAAATGATACACCCATAGAGCTAAACTTATAACTCAAGTGAAAACTTATATACATTCAAACAAAAAATGAAAATTTAATTATAAAAAAAATTCCTAGAATCCCATGTTTAATATGTTTTTAATCTAAGAAATAATTATATCATAATCATATTGATATAACAAAAAAATAATAAATAATTCATATTATACCTATTATAATATAACATAACTCTTAAAAATACTAGAAATATCTAGAGGATATAAATCAATGAAATGGTGAGAAAAAATAGTATGAATGGGAAAAAAATTGAAACTGGGAATCATAAGTAATGTGAGATACCAAGATATTAATAAGCGATCAAGAGAATTAAAATATTAGTTGATTATAAGGTATTTAATGTAATTTTAATGAGTATTATCATGAGGTAATCATGTAGAGTGAAGGATTATTACAAAAAAATGAGTCATAATGATGGAACATGAAGTAAAGATATGTCTTGAATAGGAATGCGACACATGAATCATTATATTACATGGGTGAGAATAATAATAATCGTCATATCATAAAAAATTGTAATAATTATAATAATAAAAAAATTATTTAAAAGATACATCTAATGGGGAATATGAATAATAATGAAACCTCATAATAGTGTGGTCAAATCTCACACATAATTTGTGAATAAATTTATCATCATGTTCACACAAAATGTATGTTTACTAATCAACACTTCAGAAATTATGAACAATTTTATCTTAAATTTTATTCATAATACACTTAATAATATAACATATATCATGTTACTATATATATTAGATGTCTATATAAATTTTTTCCCACAAGTTTCATAATAAAATTCGCAGGGCCATGCATTCCATAAAGAAAATAATTATATAATGTTCATAAATATGAAATAAACCCATAAAGAAAGAATGGATTTCATAAGGATACATTAAAGAATATTTCATTAAAAAATATTAAATGTTCCAAAATAATAAAGGGAAAAATATTTTTGGACATTAATTATTGGAAAAAAATATCACACTTTTTGGGGAAAAGCAGTGACAATTCGAGAAGAAATAATGAGATGTTTTGGAAAATAAATTCTTGTTTTTAAATAATTAATGTTAGCCTTGAAATATTCTTAATGAACTAGAATCATGAATATACCGAGGAAAATAAAAGGAAAATAAGTGTTAAAATACATATATATTATATTTGAGATGAGTAAATGCTTAAAATAAAATATAGTTGTGGTAAGCCTAAAAGAAAAAAGATGGATTCAAAATTATCATCATCCTACCCTCTGATTTAATATTTCACCTTAATTCCTGATATATAATATACTTATGTTGGTTAAAACATGAAACCAAATGTAATTTATATTCATTTTGGTGACTCTTGACCAATTATAATCACTGTAATTTATTTTTTAATATTCTTTTTTAAATGTGAAGTTTTTGATCTCATGTTTTCTTTTAATTATCATGTATTGTTTTGATTTTGTGATTTCTATTTTTTCATTTATATTTTTGTAAAATTACTTATATAATATTATAATAAATTAATATAAATTTATAATATATATTATACACTAACCACCATTTTATGTAGTGATAAGTAAATAACTAACAATGTCCTTATAATGGATGAAACCTACAACTGATGGGATATGTCAAAAGTGGTGGTGGGGGGGGGGGGGTATATACAATATAAATAGATTAAATTAGTGACCAAGACATAATAATTACATTAATATTTTAAATACTTATATATTTAATAATCTTTTATGGTAGAAAAATAAATATATTAGGTGATTATAAATAATAAGAGAAATAAAAATGAAAAGAAAGGATCACAGTTTACCTGGTCATTGAAGTTTTACCCTTTTTTTTGGAGTGAAATCCTTGTGGTATTGGGGTTCAATAAATCCAAAATTTCCCTATGGTTAAAAGAAACATTACTAGAGTGGCTTGTATAGATCATGATATTTAATAAGAGTATGAGATGTGATTTTCCATGTAATGGAGAGAGGGTATTTTTACTTGAGGGGAGCAATATTTTTTCATTAAAATATTTAATAAATTATAATTTCCATGGAAAACCTTCTAAGAGTGATATTTTTCATAGTATGAATTAAAAATGAATAAAAATATACATTTTAAGACTTTCAAAACTTTCCTACTCCTATGTTATTAGTCTAAAAAAGTATTTAATAGATAATGAATAATTATTCTTAATGAAATACATTGCATTCTAAGACTTTGGAAAATACCTTTTAGGTTTTTTAATTTTAATCAATTGATTATTTATATTATTAAATATGTTTTTTATCAATTAAAAATTATCTAATTTGTTTGATCATTATTAGTTCTTTATTTATTTATTTAAATAATAAACATTACATAAAAATAGTATTTTTACTATTCACCCAAAAAATTAATGTTTTTTAGAAAATTACCAAAAAAATAATTCCTAGAAAATTTTGACATAAGATTTTGAAAATGATATTCATCATATCAATATAATTTTTTGACTTAGGTAATTCTAATTATTATCCTAAAAATCAAGGTTTTTATGAACTTCATTAAAATGTGTTTTATAAAAAAACTCTTACACAACAATTTAGATTTTAATTTAAATAATTATTTTGTGGTATTATAATATTTATATTCAATTAATTTATTAATGATAAATAATATTTACCAATCACTAGACTTTTTTATTCTTTAATTTACTATTTTAGCTACTATATTACCATTCTTATGAAAAGTTACTACTTTACAACCCAATTACTTTTCCAAATAGTCACATTACTATTCTAATGGTCAAATTACTATTACAATAGATATAATGATTTTATAAATACTTCACAGTTCCTTTAATCCCAATTAACTTAAATTTATCTGAATGTTCTATATTATTTATGGAATTTTTATTTTACTTCTAAGGGTTTGTTTATTTTTTTACAATGAATTTCACAAATGTGATAATTCTGAGAGATCAATGTGAACTAAATTTTCCAATTTCTGTTATTTTATATATTTTTTAGTTTCCCATTTTATAATCTTTAATTTTATTAAGTGTATTTATTTTGTAAAGTCATTAATTAAATAAAAAATGTTATTAAATTTAATAATATGGTATATGTGTCTTACACAAAAAAATATATTAAATATGAAAAAATATCCATTCAAAAGTCCATTTCCCAAATATAAAGGTCCATATCATTATATTATTATAATTTTTTAATAATGAAGTAAAATTCAAATCATCTAATTGTATTTTCTGTAGAATTTAATTTTAGTATACTTATATATATATATTCAAATTTTATAAGTAAATATATATTTAATAATGTTAGAAAATAATTAATTTATAAATATTTTATATAATACAAGATCATATCCTACAAATTTAATGTAATTTATTTTATAAAAAATATATTTTAAAAATAATTAAAGAAAAATTATATGTAAAAAATTGATGATTTTATATTCAAAAGCATTTAAAGAAATTTATCCTCTTGATTTTAGTCATCGATAATAAACTATTAATGTTTACTCAATAAAAATAAATTAATTACCATTTCATGATATGAATTGGAAATAATAGTCTCAAAATGTTTACCCTATTTTTATACTATCTATATATGAACATGTTCTCATAGACTAAATGTTATCCACCTAATGATTTACACAAAAAATTATTCTAAAATTAATTATAAAAAATAAATAAAATTCTATTCAATACCAAATCATATTCTTTCATGCCTACACTACCAGATTTGGTGAAATACATGCAAAATTACATAGATAAATTGAAAATTTATTTATAATAACCATTACCAGAATCCCATGTTTAGTGTCATTGGGAGCTATACACACATTACATCATCCACATATATGATACCACTAAAAACTTAACAAATTATTATTTATAGACTTAATATAAGTTTATTAAATCATTTTAAATTATTTTGATCACCTGGGGGCATACATCAAAGAATGGGTGAGGAAAAATCCTAGTAAGTGGAAAGCAAGGGATGCATGTGAATCATAATCATTGTGAGATACTATGATATCAATAACTAAGCCACAAAATCCTAACATGAAATACTAATAAGGTGTTACATGGTATATGAATTAGTAATACTAAGTTATTATCAAGAAAATAATTGGATCCTAAGATAAATATGAGTCATACAGATGGAACATAGAAAAGAGATATGTTAATCATATGAATGAGGAATATGAATCATTATATTACATGGGTGAGAATAGTGATCATAATAATATCATAATCAAAGGGGAATACTCATAATAATGAGGGAACTATTTAAAAATTTATTTAAAGAGGTTTATTCATAGTAATAAAACATCATAACATTATGTTCAAATATCATAGATTTGTTGCAAACAAGTATAATATCCTGTTCATGCATAAAAAATGTGTATAAATGAACACTTTATAAATTATAAAAAAAATAAGCATCATGTTAACACATAATACCCATAATATCATTAGATATATCACATTACCCAATGTATTGGAGGGATATATATTTTCATCCCCATCCATGAAATCATAAAATGCTCATTTTCATTCATACCACATAAAGAGGAACCATATAAAAATAATAAACATTAAATAAATAAATACAGAAAGAATAGTTATAATAAGAATTATTTGAATAATATTTAATTCAATAATATTTAATAATATAAAAAGAAAAGTAAATATATTTTTGGAATATGAAATATTATAACAAAATATGATAGTCCATAGAGAGAATTGGAAACAACTCAAGAGGAATCAATGATATGTTTTTGAAGATAAATATCTTTTTTAAATAATTATTTCTATCTTAAAAATCATCTCAATAAAATATAAACACACATAACACTATAAAAATAACGGAAAATAAGTATAGATTACATAAAAAATTTATTTGATGATAATAAATGTTGAAAACAAAAGAGAGAGGTAAAAACCCCCAAAGAATGTTATTGGGTTTCAGATTCCCCAAAACTTAACTCTTAATTTTATTTTTCACCATTACACATCCTAAGTAATAAATGTATGTTTCTTAAAATTCAAAACCATGAGTTATTTATATTAATTTTTTAATATTTATCAATTATAATCAATGGATATTATTTTTTTAATATCACTTGTTAATTGGGAAGTGTTTTAATATCATGTATTCTTTTAATTAACCTGTCTTTTTCTTATTTCATGATTTGGATTTTTTAATTTATATTTTTTGTAAATTTATTTTCAAAAATCTAATAATTCATTAAAATTAATTTATATTAAAAACAATAAATAGTTGTCCTTATAGTTTGTAATATGTATTTAATTGACTACATCCATATAAGCTAATGAAACTAACAATTGACGGGACATGTCAAAAGTGGGGGGGGGGTAAATAAACTATAATTAGATTAAAATAGTTATAAAAGTCTCACATAAGGGAAAGATGAATAAGGGTCATAAAACATTATGTATGGGAAGAAACCCATATCATAAGGCTATGAAAAGTCTCACGTAAGGGTAGCATGAAAGTTCAGGAGCCTGGTTGAGGGTCTGAACCACTACGTAATGGTACCAAACTAACCCACATAAGGGTTACACAACGAATTCATTGTATTTATATGGTTAGTAAAAACATTACATAGGCTATTTAAGGGTAGAAATATCCTTATGTAAGGGTAATATATATAAAATAAACTCTACATAAGGGTCTCCAAAACATAAATAAAGGTAAAGGTAAAGAACCAAAGCCTACGAAAGGGTACCCAAAACTAACATAAGTATAAAAGTAACATAAACTGGGTTACATTACAATTACGTGGAGAGTTAGAAAACCTATTTACTGAAAAATTTAAATCCATATAAATATAATATTTCTCTCAAATTAATTTTCTTTTGCATGTTCTACTTCCTACGATGAAACTGGTAGATAAAAATGGAGAATATATATAATTAATAAGTCATTATATTATTGTTTTATATATATTTTTTATTAAAAAGAAGGGTAATATTAACGAAACACGATAATAATATAAACATTATAATTTATAAAACCTTTTTTATCCCTTCATAGGATTTGGAAATAGTTTATTGCTTTCTCAGTAATCCATAACATAACCTCTATAAAATCTTTATGTTAGGAACCTTTTAGGGAGTCGGCCTTACTAAAATCTTTGCATAATATTAGATATTATTATAAATTATTTACAGATGTTGATGTGAAGTGTATAAAAAGATGAATATAAGAAGTAATAGTTTTATATACCCTATACAGAATATTCTTGAACCATTTCTCTTCACTATTATTATTTGGTAATAATTAAACACTATAATATATTGTAAGGATAGATATAAAAAGGGTTAAATTATCTCTATCAGGGATATTATTATTCCATTTGCTTTATATTTCATATTTATATAGTTGAAGTCTTGATAGAGAAATTAAGTAGAGAGTATATTGATTGGAATCTTATCTCAAATGAAGGAAGGTTACATAAGTGGATTCTTAGAGCCATGGGTGAAGTGATACACAGAAGAGCTCAACATAGTAGTAGAACCAAAGGTGAGGGAAAAGCTGTTTTCTATAAAACTACCATGATTATTTTTTTTAAACCAATTTTATGTATGGGGAAAGTTTTTAAAATGTTTTCTTTAACGTTTTCAAGGTAGTTTCTTATTTTCAAATGAAAAATATGGTTTATATAAACTTTTATTTAAATTTTTTCTAAAATATTTTTTGTAATAAAAAGGTATTTTATTAAAATTATATTTTATAAAAACTTTTCTTATAAAGTGATATGATTTTAATCTTTTAATTTAACATTTCATGAAAAAAACCTTATTATAAGGAAAAAAGATTTTATGGTTTTCAAAATCCTTTCCTATAAAGGAAAAATGTTTTCGAAGTAATTTCTTTATGAAATATTAATTTTAAAGGTGTTTGACCTCTAATTTTTTTATTGTTTTATAATATAAAGACATGGTTTAATGACATAGTATTAATATTAAAAAAAATTCATAAATTCATAAATAATTGATATAATGTTATTATACTTGTGTTAAAGGGTATACATAGAAAGTCTAGACTTGAGGTAAATGATTTTGTCTCAATTTACCTTTATTGTGGCATATTTCCACGTTATGCACATAATTTATTTTATATTATATATATAATATCATTTTACAAGATATATCAAGAATAATTAATGATTCATGGTATTTTACGTTTTAATTATAATTATTTAATCCTAGGTATTTCACTTGAATGTTAAAAAGTTGTAAGGAGTTTCATAACTCAATTTACATTCATTTGGATACAAATATACTTCATTGAGTTTATTATGACTTGATTTTGTTTGAATTGATCTCTAAATTGGTTTATTCTATATTTACACTAGTTTTAAGTGGAATTACAAATGTGAACATAAACACATCAAGGATTAAATATCACTTCAAAGGTTATGATCTTCGATAGGGTTCTATTTTTATCAATCTAATTTTCATGATACACATTTTATGTCATGAAAGATGATCTTATATTATGGTGTACTTATTAATTCATGAAATAATTTTTACATAAAAATTCAGGAAATTAATAATATTTATAGATCAATATCATAATATTAATATCGATTACATGTGATTCAAAAGTTTCAAAAATAGTAAAGGGTTTATGTTATGATCTCCTATCTTTTTGAGATTGATTCTGTTCAAGGTTCCATTGGTGAAATCATATAACATTATTTTCCTAACCCACATCTCATTTATTACCATATTTTTATTCATGTGGATTACTTTTTTAATTTATAATTCCTCTCTTATTGATTAAATTAACATCATGAAAGTTGTTTTTAAGTGATACCGATCATGAATATTATTTTTGATCAAGAATATTTATCTTCATATCTATATTTCATTGAATATTCTCCAGAATGTTATTTTATACCATTAAATTATTTCTTAAGATCATTTTCTAGTATATATTAATTTACCTAAATAGGGTTTAAAAATTCATCCTTTAAACATTTTTATACGATATATTCTCACTTTCTTTAGTACAGCTTAAAAAGAATGATTTATTTAAAAATATATAGTAAAAATGACTTTTCCACCATCATGAATATTTTTTAATTGATGATTTATTTGAAAATTTATAATTTTATTTTAAAATAATTATTTTTCTAATATTATATTAATATTTATTTTTTAAAGTTAGTTTCAAAGAGGAAATGGAATTTTTTTCAAAAATGATTTTAATGTTATTTTTATGATATTTCTATTCATCAATAATAACAACATTGATCTCACTTATAATCCACTGTAGATATATTATAATAATAAAATCCATATTATTTATCTATATATTTTATGATTAATTCAATACTATTTTCATGGAACTTTTTTCTTTTCCATGGGTAAATCAAGCTATCAATGAAAAATGATAATTGTTATATTGAAACATTAATGATTATTATTATTTTTCTAAATATATTAAAATTATAATTTTGTATGGATGAGTGATGGGTGGTATCATTAAAGACCAAGGATTAATGGTTCTATTATAAACTATTGATGGTTGTTTCCATTATAATCCAAGTACGAGTGGGTCCATTATAGACCTCACATGCATTGAGTAATGAGATAGAGTTAACATGATTAAAGTTACACCAAATAGATGACAGAGATAAATTAATAATAAGAGATAATTTTTTTACCAGTTATGGGTTACTCATATGGAATATGTAAATTATCTAATTAAGTACTTCCATAATGAATGTTTGATGTTTAAAGATACCTATATAGTTTTTTATTACTTTCAATGAGTTCTAAAAGATCCTTTATTCAATTATTGTTTTATTCATAGATCATGATTATTGAGTTTTAAGACTCTTGTTCTATGTTAAATCTTTATCCCATGTCACATGTTTAATGATCCATGTTTTTATGGGTATGAATTCCCTTATGTTATGCTCATGAACATTAATTATGTCATCATACCATTATTCTAATTTTATTCTCACTGATGTCATTAAATTGTTAATTCTTATGTTTACCCATACTGAGAAATTAAGATTACTGTTATTATGTTTTCTTTTCCCCTAGGTTGTAAATAATGGTTTTAAGTATGTTATGCTTTATAAGGTTAGTAGATTTGATGAAATTAGTGGGATATGATATTTTTTTATAAACCTATTTTTATGTATCCAAGTGGTTATGAAATAGTCTCTCCCAATTATTTAAAATTAAAAACCTAAAAGGTCATTGGGTATATATGTGATCCGATATTTTCTTTTAAGATACATGTTTGCGATGGTTTAAATTGGTTCCCATTTATTGGTATCAAATTTAAAAACCTAAAGTTGATGTTTTTAGAAAAAGATCTGGGAGTGCGGGTTTAGGGGTTTTTTAAAAAATATACCTAACTTTGTAAAATGCATAGAATGGGGGATTTTGATAGATCTTTTTCTTTGAGAAGTATATGGTAAGTGATTGGCCATAGAAGGGATAAGGGTATTTGTAATTTAGGGGAGGAGTATTTGGGTATTTGTGCATCATATTATGTATTATTTTTTATGGATTTTTTTAATATTTTCAAACCATTAATATCAAAATTGTATTATTCTTAAAAAAAATGTAAGAATGAAAATAGAAAATTTAATTTTAGTGAAATACATTTTATTTTTAGGCTTTGGGTAATAAATTTTAACTTTGGAATTTAAATTTATATGTTTATTTTTCTTATATGTTTTTTGTTTAGTACAATAATTTTAGAATTGATTATGTCATTTTTACAACATGAATTATATAATTAAAATATTATAATTATGTAAAAAGTATTGTTTTACTATTCATATATATGTTAATTTTATTTCATAAAACTACCAAAAATTCACCATAAGATCATTTCAACATGATAATTTAGAAGATAATATTCATTTTAATAATTTTTTTTAACTTAGGTTATTTTAATTATTAACAAAAAATTATGTTTTTTCAAAAAATATAGTTACAATTTATTTTAGAATCTAATTTAAATACTTATTTTTTTAGTTATAAATATTATACTTACCTAATGTTTTTATGTTAAATATTCTTAATATGTTATTATACTAATTTATTTGTTAATTTAATTTTTAATGGTAATATTACTATTTTAATGATCATTATACTATTATAATATTCATTATACTACTAGAATGGTAATGTTCATATTTCTAACGATCATATTACTTTTTAAATAGCCAAATTACTATTCTAATAGTCAGATTAGTTTTATAAATACCTCATATTTTATTCATTCATCATTGACATAAATTCATCTAAATGTTTTATATTATTTATAAAATTCTTGTTTCATTACGAATGTTTTATTTTTTATTTACACCATTTTTCATGATTGTGGCCATTTTAAGATATCAAAATGATCAAATATTTTCTATTATAGTTATTTTATTATTTAATTATTATTATATTATAATATTTTCAATTTTATTGGGTATATTTATTCTATAATTATATCAATTAATCAAATAAATTTTTCTCAAGTGTTTATTATATAGTGCATATGTTTTATATAGTACAATATTAAATATGAAAAACTATCTAAATAGAATTAAATGTATATATATAAAATTCTTGGTTATTATGTTTTTATAATGTTCTATAACCAAGTAAAATATAGATAATCTTATTATGATTTCTATACAATTTTATTTTGGTACAATTTATACTTAAATTCATATTTTATAAGTAAATTTTTATATAATAATTTTATAAAAAAAATATATCATAAATAGTTATAAAAAATATGTGTTCATATCCTATAAATAAAAAAATAATGTAATGTATTTTTTTTGAAAAAAATAATTATTTAATAAATAAAATTATATAAAATTTATATGTCAAATTTCAATATGTTATATATATATTAGTCAATAATATAGGCTATAATTAGATGTAATCTTATGTATTCTACCATCAATTATCTTAAATATGTTTAAGAATATAAAATATATTTTTTTTATACAAAAAACAATCCTCCACATTATCGTTCTTTCACATTGGCTAAATATATCATGTGAAATGTAATGATAATTGACATCTTAAATTAGGAATATGAGTTATCCAAAATTTATTTTAATGATAGAGTATTATAGTTTGAAACATGTGTGAGTAGAATTTTGTGTAGAGATATATAATATGCTCATGAGGCATAAAAAGGACTGTTGGGAACTAGATGACCCCCATGTATACCAGATAGAGGCCCGTACACTATGTTTCTAGTATACAACGTGTTTATGTTTCATATTTGGATTTTACCAATAAATAATGTTGAAAATATACCAAGAATGAGAACCTTAATATTTTTAAACATTTATTACACAATCTAATAATCTTAGATAATCAGGTGGTGATTGGGTGTGTTTCTAGCCACGTCATTGGTTGACGCTTATCTAATATGGGATTTTCCTCTCATATAGGATTTATTAAATATGGGGCCTCAATTGGAATATATTTATGAAGTATACAATTATACCATATAAGGCATGTTTTATTCTAATCTATTATATTTGGTTCTTGTGATGACCCCATCCACAAGGAAGGATGATATGTGCTATATTCATTTACCAAATTAGTATATACTCATAGAGTTGAGAACTATTTAGTAGTTATACGAGATTGACATACATCGTGTCCCATGGTTACTGGATGTCTTAGAAATAGTTAACATATGATAATTTATTCTTATATACAATATACATTGAGGATATAGGTATATAGATTCATGTGTTTTATGGAGATCACAGTAGATAAATTTATAACTTGATTAACACAGATTATTTGCAAAAAAATACTCTTTGATACATATATAAATTATATAACTCATATTCATTTTCAATGGGGTAAAGACCCATGGGGTCAAACTTTGTGGCTAACTAAATGAGGATTGAGTTCTATAAAACTATGATAGCTAATCTAATGGTGTTCTATATTTTATCCCAAAGTTGTTTGAATGTATATTTACAAGATATTGTATATGATCTAATTCAAGGTGAAATTTATTATAACTTTACAATTTTTTAGGAAATACAAAAATGGTGTTTTAGATATATTTTTATAAGTTATTGTATATAATATAATATAGGGTGAAGTGAAACACATGTCCATGAGACATTAGTGTAAGTGCGAGATTTATGGAGATATCCTAACATTCTAATGTGTATATGACACATGTTAGAATATATCATAGTGTATGATATATGGATATCACAAGGTAAGATATACATTATTCCAAGTCAAATAATGGGTCATCGATGATGAAATATTTTCTTATGGTATAGTGATATAATATCTATTTCCATGTCCATTTGTTGTACAAGAAATGGGAAAGTCATATGGAAGTCTGGTTTGAAGAATCATATTGTATGATTCTCATAAAACTCTATATTTGGAAATTGAAATCGAACATTATGTTGTTAATGTTCAGGGATCTTCCAATAATAATTTTCATTGATTATAAAATTTCATATGATAAAACATTGAGGATAATTGTAATGTAGTTTGGTGCCATGTGTTTTAAAATTTAAATTAAAATTTAATTTTGGGTTTTTAATATTGTTAAGGTGAACTCGCTGAATAATTTTTACTATATGGGTGTTGTCACACCATGGAAAGTGAGGTTAATGATGTAAAAATGGGAGGGTCTATTATAATTCTATATCTGAGGTAGTACCACGATATAAATGTAGTAGGTTATTTCATGACTAGTGGGTGTCATGGCATAGAATATTTTTGGGTGTGGGATTTAAAGGAGTAGAGATAGAGGGGTCAAGAGAAGACATGTGATGGACTAGGGAAACACATTGTGATTATAACCCTTACAGATTAGATATTTTGGAAAAGTAAAATATATTACATATAGAGGTCACGTCATGGTGGATGGAATCCCGCTATGATAATAACCCTTAAAAATGATGGTGTCGTTGTATAAGAGTGAAACCTTACATATTAAAACCTTACATATTTTCTTTAAAAAAAATTAAATGTATGGATGGTCACACTATAACCACCAATACACACCGTAATGTATTTCCATGGAGTGGTGTTTTGGTGGGTGACACAAGGGTTATGTTATGGGAGTGGTGTCCTGGGAGAGGCCATGCCATAAAGGGATGATGACACTCTATGAATGCTTAGTTTATGGATTTTCATTAATCTTGAATGAGATGTGACATGAAATTACTAGATAGTTCACACCATAGAGGGGTGATAGTAGGGTGGTGTTTTTCTGGGACCCATTAGGCCATATTATAACCTATACCCGGGTTAGGGAAGCATTCTGTGACACCAAGGATCGTGTGATGAAATTACCCATTTCTAGTGTTTTTAATTAACTGTGTACTTTTCACATCCAAGTCACCCCTTTTCACGATTTCGAGGAAGTTAGATAAAGGGAACATTCAATCAACCGATACCAAACCTCTTTCTTCCACAAGTTAATCCTTATTATTGAGGGGATTTTTAGATTTTATGTGATGGGTATTTTATTCCTAGGTTTTCCAAGAGCATGTTGTGGGAAGAATACATTCCCTTGGTTGAAGTTTCATTGAGTAAATAATACTCAATTATTTATTTATAAATTTTTCATATTCTATTTAAATGTTTTAATGATTTATAAATTTTTAAAATTAATTGTTGAGATATATTTTCTTAATACATGTTCTCTTGTACTGAAATGGATGATCACAATATTGGATGAGACTTGTAAAATCATGTAAAGGGGTTAACTACATTTTTAAGTATATTGTCCCTATAATACTGAAATATTTGCATGTTTATGCAATATTGTGCATATGTGCAAAAATATATGTTATTGGGTGAAAGTGATAGGGACTAAGAGAAACCCGGGAAAAGGGATAGGGTGGTGTTGAGCCTCCTACAGTTAGAGAAAGTTCTTCTTATGTTGTGTATTTAAGGATCGCTTGGTGACTATGTCACCAGGTGGTCGAGGATGTTGATTGATTTTTTAGGAGGCTTTGGTTAAGTCATGGGGTTAGGATAAATTGTATGTAGATTAGTAGGAATCCCCAAGTCTAGTAACATAGGTATACAATTCATAGTCCTATGTTTGATGTGTGAGATTTCCATATATCTTACACTTGATTGAAAACACCCTCTCATGGTTTTAGGAGAGCCTCTATGGATTTTTTTATGGAGATATATCCTCTAAGTAAAGAAAAATTTTGACATGGAGGGTTTTTTATAGATAATGGTCTTGAGAGATATCCTAAGGGATATGTCATATGGGACCCAAACAATTGGTTTATAAATTATGTTGATGATTTATTAGTGGGTTTCCAAGGGGATTAGTTAGAACTAGCATATGATAGTCTCTGGTTAGTGGGATAGGGTTGTGATGTGATAATTGAAAGGTGGACTTGACTTGCCTCTCAAGGAATGGGTGAAATAGGGATTATGAACTATAGGGTCACTATAGGGTGAAAAGTTTTTGTTTGTACCAATGGGTAGGGATTTAGTTGGGACAAAGGAATCTAAGTCGATTCCCATACATATGAAACATGGATTGTAATATTGTTGGCACATTGAACTTGAATTTTTAAGACTACGTTGGGAGTGATTTAATAAGTCCAGACATGTTATGATATAAGTTTCTTGGTGTAGGGATAGTCCATGATCAAATAACACTAGGTTATGAAAAAATTATGTTATCATCCAAGATAATATATGAGTGTCCCTAATAATTATTATATGGTTGATGATGATGCAATATATATGGACTCACATTGAGTGAGAAGATTCTAGAAGGGTCCACCCTGAGTGAGAAGGAATTATTCCAAGATGTGAAATAAGGCGTTTTATTGATTGATATGGTTGTGGTAAAATCTATTATTAGACCCTTCATTGAGTGAAAAGGTAGTGGTTCAGATGCGATATAAGACCCTTCCTTTAGTGAGAAGTTTGTGGTGAATATGTGTTATAGGTCCATATATCATGTGAGAAGGTAATGGTTATGATGTGATATATGAAACATCTTTGAGTGAGATGGTAGTAAAAAAGATTTGATACTAGACCAACCATGAGTCAGAAGGCGTGGTCATAGACTTGTTATGGGTATGGAAAGTGGATTCAGTTGACTGATAAGGGATAGAATAATTATTTTTGGGGGATATAAATTGGGATAATATATATGATCCAAACTTCAGGGATAAGGTGTTTGCAAGGACCAACCTAAGTTATTGGGTTTTGTTCTAGGTTGTGGTTGGGGTAATCCTCCCTAGGTAGAGTGTAGAATCCATGAATTAGAAATAGGTTGATGAGGTTTGATATGGTCATCACCTTGAATAAGAGGGTTGAGGTTATGAAATGGTATAACACCACACCTTGAATCTTTATTTATAGTTAAATATTCATGGAACCTGAAGACTTCTTCTTCTGACATAGGTTGAGAATGTATGGATGAGTTTCATGGTGTCCTGGTTGGTCCATGGTGACCCAATAGTCATATTTGTGTGCATTTTTATTTCTATTATTTACTTTAATTATGAATACACACAAAAAAACAAATAAACACATACACATATATATCATGTAATATATTAGTGTCACTTGGTTAGACACTACGAAGATGTATTTATCATACCCTACATGAGGACCCTAGTCTATGGTAAACACTTTCTCTATTTTGCAGGTTCGAGCACAAGTTGTACAATGGGGAGGGATAGAGTATCTCTATACAGATTTGGATGTGGGAAGAAGGTGAGGCCCAAAGATGTTAGTAGATCGTATTTGTGCATTATTTATTTTGTTCTTTTTATATTTCATTGATCTTGTGGGTGATCGGTTAAGATATATAATTGCATGAATAAATATTCATTTGCTGAAACAGGGTTATATTATTGATCTAACATACTATGATATTATACAATGGATTATTTTTTTGTTATTTTTTATTGATGGATATGATATTGAAGTCATAATATTCTAAAGATATGATTTAGTCCCTTTTAATTAGTTGGTAGCCTCTAGTGCACAAAGTGGAATGCATGATGTCATGTGGCTCTCCGACTAAGATACTATTAAATGATTTTAGATAGGTCACTAAAATGTATTATTATATAATATTTTGATTTATATTACTATTTTAGATATGGTATACATGAGATAGTAATGTGTCATAGCTTGTGATGGACTTCAATCTAGTGATTCATGAACACCTTATTAGTATAAATCCTTTGTATCTAGGGTTATGGGATGGCTACTATGAGTTTTTAATATTATAGTTGAGATATTTATTCAAGAATGATATTCTGATTTGGTACCATTATTGTACTTTTTCTCTTGGACCATAGTGGAAGGAGGCATGTTTACATACATCTTATTTGGAGCAAAATATTTAAAAAACATTAAAATGCTTGTTTTTTGTGATTGATTTTATTGATAAAGAGGTTCAATTAGTTAAAATAT
The DNA here is from genome assembly GCA_963277665.1 of Viscum album. Lineage (NCBI taxonomy): Eukaryota > Viridiplantae > Streptophyta > Magnoliopsida > Santalales > Viscaceae > Viscum > Viscum album. The sequence continues at coordinate 160,900,430 of OY728165.1, read as the reverse complement.
AAATAAATAATTACATAGTGTTTTATTATATAACTTATTATTGGTATTCTACTCATCTATAACATATATTTGACTCAATTTTTGTTATTTGATGAAAATTTATGTGTATCCTATCAAAAGATGTTCTCGGATAATGACTATATAATCTCAAGGTTTAAGAGATATTTAGTGAAACTATGTGGGTCATTTAATGCATTAATTATATTAGTGATGGTTCAATGAATGTGATGAATTTCTGAGAGATTATTGTGAATGGTAAAGGGTTTTCTTAAGGATATATTTTCCCTTTTTTGAGTAGAGAGGAAACGAATTTGATAATCCTAGTTCTTTTGAGATGTGAAACAGTTGGAGAGATTTAGGTATCAAGGTTAATTTTTTATGGTGATATATATTAAATTCGTATACTTATTGGGTTCTTCTAGAGTTTTTGATAGGATAATGGGTAATAAACCTATATGGTTTAGTCTTGTAATCGTAGAGAATGTGAAGCCTCTTTACAGTCTAAAACAACACCTACGTAATGGGTGATCATGTAGTAGGCCTTGGTGTTAGTAATTTTCCACAGTTTTAATGGAATGGAATAACTGAGGATACTTTGGTCGAGATGAGATATAACAGAAAAAGAAATAGGTTTAGTTCTTTTGGCATTTGAGTTTAGGTTTTTTTGGTAGGCGAATCATAAGATCCTGATTATGATTGTGTGATCGGGTATTATGGGTGTATAAAAACACTGGTTTAGGATTATATCAGGTTGGATGACGGTAAAGAACAAGTGAATGTTTTTATTAGTATATCACTCTACATTAGAGGTGGAGAGTGAGGGTTGAAATTATTTTTTGGGAAAATATTTAATGCATGAGGGAAAGTGAACATTGGTTACAATTGATCCTATTTTGTTTTTCTATTAGTGAGTGGGTCATGTATTATATGTTGAAAATTCATTGGGATCTAGGAGAACCTGAGAGTTTTACTAATAATCATGTGGAGATGAATAACCCTTAGTCTTTACTTATCAATGTTGATTTTTTGGACCTTTGTGTGTCTAGGTTAAAGGGGTGATCCTTAGGATGAGGTGATTGATTTGATCATAGAGATGTGTGAGTGTGAGATCTGCCGAGTTTTTAATTACGTATATTGGAGAATTACAATTATTGGATGAATATTTTTAGTATCATGAGATTTTGGATTCAGGGGTTTGACTCATTCAATTTTTTATGGAATGATGATGGATTATGGAGAGATACCTGAATGTGATGATTGAACCTATTGTGAATTGTGATCAAGGATCAGTGTAATGAAATGTATATGGAAAGGATCATAGAAATAGATATTAGAGTGTATGATCCTCATAGTGGGTGATTTTTTGTGAACTTATAGAATGTCATTCTTAATAAGATATGTGTGATGATTTAACAATGTTTTATTTTTGTTATTATTTTAAAGAAACACAATCAGGTATAGTCATTCGGATCAGTAATGGAAAAATTGTTGGTTGTGGATATTAAGTGTTTTAGTTCAATGGGATGATGATACTGATATTTGATGGTGGGTAGCACTAAATCAGTCATGAAAGTATGACCCTCATGTATGAATTTATATCTGTATGATGAGAATAGAAGATTAATGGTTGATATAGAATCAATATGTCAGTTGGTAGGTGGATCCAATTATATTTGGTTTCCTAATTAATAATAGATTTTTTGGATTCATACACAGTGTTGGGTGGAGTTAGAGTGTTAGGTTCAGACTTTTGTGTGGGTGTTTGGATGATTATATACTTCCTCTGGGAATTTAGGCATTGTGATTGGGTGATGTGATGTTGTGTCTATAAGTTAGGTAGATTGGTTTTAGTAAAATTTGGCTGGTGTAGAACAGATTGGTGGTTTGGTGTATTATTACATAGAGTGAGGTGGAAACCACATTAGGTGTTTCATATTGGGTATGATGGATGTGTTTCAATTACTAAACTAGGATTTTTTAGGAAAAATGATGTATCAAATCTTAGTGCTGGTTTATATATGCGTGACTAGTTTAGTTTGAAATTAGGAATGGTGAGAGATATTTAACTTTGATACATGAATTAGAATTTAGACATTTTATTAGGTTATTACGAGGGATGTGAAGCCTTATGTTGGGGATTTTTTAATGAACCATGTAATTATGGGTTATGTAATTTAGTGGAAAATTTATTTTTCTATTTTATAGTAGGGTTAAGGTGACCCTACTGTATAATTATTGTTATAGGTGGCTCATCACACCATGATAGGTGATCATGATAATTCCGTTAAGAGGGGTTGGTTGGGGATCATGCAACATCAAAGGGTGTATCAATGGAGTTAAGGTATAAGGTCATGTAATGCCTTATTACTATCACAAGATAATATATTTTTCATGTGGTATTTAAGGTTGTAAATATATATGGTCCAGGAGAAGTCATATTTTAGACTAAGGTGTCATGTCGCGATTATAACCATTACATGCTACATACTTTATAAAATTAAAATATCATATATATGGTAGTCATGTCATGTAAGAGGGAATCATATCATTATGATGACCCTTAAATATGTGGATGATCACATGTAAGATTGAAACCATATGTATTAGAACCTTGAATATTGAATTTAAAAAAATTGATGAGGAAGGATGGTCATGTAGTGACTCCTAGGACTTGCATTAAATTCCAACCAATGGGAGGCATTACAGTATGTAATTGTTGGGTTACACCATGGAAATGAAGTTTTAAGGGAGACCACATCACGAAGGGAGAAGGCCACACTAAGAAGGATTGGGATATATATTTTTATTCTACTAGATATTTCATATAATGTGTGACCATGAAGGTTACACTATATTGGTGAAAATCCAGGGTGTCATTACTTTGTGAAAAATTTATTCATATTGTGACATTATAGAAAGTTGGTTTTTTAGGACATGAAACACAGAAACATGCTATAAGATGACTATTTTATAGTTTTTTTAATATGGGGATAGACCTTTCATTTCCAACTAATCCTATTTCATGATTTTGGGTATAGAGGGATGTGGTGAAGGTCTATTCTGCTGGATCCTTCCCCCTTTATTCCTCTAGTGGATCCCATTTAGTAAGGGGAATTTTAGTGGCGATTCCTTAACAATTTTGGAAATTTTATTCCATTATAAACCTTCCATTATCCTTACCATTAATTTAAAATTAATTTTTGATGATTTGGTCTAGGGTTAGATGATGGTTCCACTAGATTATGGTGTAATCATCATGAAATGATGATGATTTATAGTGTTGTGGATTTATAACATTAAGGAATTGGAGATGTTTTATCATTCCTAAAATTTCTTTAGAGGTATTACACTTGATGAATTTTCATGGGTTTATTCCATTTTTCATGGAATTAACACCAGATTGGATATCACGTAATGGGGATTTTTCTTTTAGTTGTGTTAGAAGAATTTAATGGGATATTGTAGTTCCATTTCGTGAGTTTCTCATGATTTAATGATACTTAGTGAGTTTTTATCGATTAATTCTATTTGATTTAAATTTTATGATTAATAAAAAATTAAAATAATTGATTATTTTAATGCGTTGGCTTGATATATGGGATCAGGTGTGGATGTTTCTATATAAAATCTTGGAAAATATAAGGATAATCTTGTAAAGAGGTTAATGGTAACGCCTCGACCCCAGAATCCCGAAGCCGATGCATTACTTTATTACATTGTAATGATTACAAGGAATTTAATATGTTAGTACCAATAAGTTTAGTATTCTTGAAGAAACTAGATACATACACGGTACACATTTTTCATTTGAAAAAAAAAATAAATGTTATACATAACAAAAGATAAAATAATACATCCTTGAAAAATCAATAAATGATTTCTTGGTCATAAAATGGTGAAGAAAAACAAATGAAATGGGTAATATAAAATTCTTAGTAAGGGTAAAATATAGTGGAAGAAGGAAACAATAATATTTTAATCATAATCAATTACACATAATCAATATGGCATGGTGAATAGTATAAAAACACACACCATCAATGAACTCAGAATGAAAGTGCATTCACAGGTTTTTTCAGAGTGAAAACCTCATGTATAGAAAGAAATTTATTATAAATAAATAGAATGATTATTATTTGGACGTCATGTATTTAGCACATGAACCACCATACATTTGAGACGGTTTATGTCTGTTGGCAGAAACTCGTCTGTTTTTTGAAAACAAACTCGAATGGTTTGTCGCCTACTAGTTTTCCCCATGAGACCTGTTGATACATCGATGAGATGTAGTAGGACCCACCCATCCCTACCACTCCAAACAATTATTTATCCAATGATTTCACACAAGATAAATATTCATTTTAAATATCCCTATTGAGTAGAGGTTATAGATTCATCAATATTTATATAGTCGAAGTAGCATTCAAAACAAACACCGTATGTGAAATGGTATACAACATTGGGAAATAATCATATCCATGATACCAGAAAATTTATATTTATAATAATAATAATTTCAGATGAAAAATAATCTCAAATGGGTAGTAAACACACCACATAACAATAATTAGGTTCACAATACAAATTAAGTCTCAATGAAAATGGAAATCGTGATGAAGTCCCTTACCACATTGTAATCAATCAAATCATATGACAAAAAATTAGTAATCATAAAATTAATCACAGAATACCATTAATATAAATAGAATCATGATATTATGTATCAAATAGTAGTACACATACATGGCATACAATAAATATGTGGAAAACAATAGAAATATCACGGAATTAATAGTTATATGAGAAACCCTTACAAAGATCGTATCATTAGATTGAGGAAAATTCAATGAAATAATTATTCATGTCAAACATTAAAAAAGTGGATATAAACCATAAATCAATCATAATCTGTTGAAACAGATTTATTGAAAGATAAAACCAATGAAATTGATGTTTAACTCAATGAATGGAAATTGAGTTAAGATATCACGAACCTCTAATTCAAATTCCTTCAAATATATTCAAAACTCTTGCAATATGGTTTGAATAGTGTTATTAAATTATTAAAGAACTAAAATAATTTTTATAATAGTATACATAATTTTATTATACCATTTCCACCCATTTATTATAAATATTTTGTTTTTCCCATTGTTTTGGGTGTGTTATTCTCATGGTTTCAATGGTAGATTTATTATGCAATTACATGTAAAAATACTAATAATTCCGAATTGATAACATATATATATATATTTAGGTCATTTTAAACAATTACTTTATATTTTCAACTTCCCATGATTGTGGTAAAGTGAAAGTAAAATTCATCATCCACAATAGCGGTTAATTGACACACCACAATCATCGATTTTGTTATTTAAGAATAAAAGAATAAAAGAATAGATTTTTTTATGCATATAACATAAACACAGAAACATTAAAATATATATATTATACTATATTTTTCATGAATCATTGGATAAATGGTAGGGATAAGTTATAAGTGAGAAATAATTTAAAAGAGAAGAAGAAGGAATCATATCTATTGAAAATATCTCTTTTGAAACCACTTTAAGACTCTTTGAAGTGGTATTTTTGTTATACATAAACCAAAAGAATGTGTTATGTGATATAGAGGATGGAATTTGGAATAGAGTTTCCAAACAATAAGCTTCAATCTGATTAATATTTGTGAAAGAAAGTGTCTCCTTTTATAAGTGAGGTGGAGGATATCTTAGTAATTACATAAATTGTTAAATTAAAATAAATATATTATAGGTTTCAAGACTTTCTAAAAAGGCCTAAAACTAAAGGGGAATACATTTTAGAATGAATATTATTATTTTGGGCCTTGTTCAATATTTTTTAGTGTTTTAAATAATTTAATAAAATATTTGATTCATGAAAAACAATTTTGTGAAGATAAAAACTATTCATAACTGTGACTTTAGACACCTGAAAACAAATTTTGTATAATAGAATAAAATTTTATATTATATAATAGAAATTTAATATTTATCTATAGAATATATGAATTAGCTTAATAATATAAAATTATATTTATTTCATTATTTTAAATATCATTTATTTGATTTATTTATTAAATAAATTAATATTGCATCATTGTAGTGGACGCCATTATGGTATTTATATAATTTCTAAAAATTAAAAATAAAATTAAATGAGAAATATAATTTTATTATAATTCAAAATACTATTCTTTTTCGAATGAAACCTCAAGAAAATCTCTTAAAACAATATTATTAAAATTGAAAACAATAATGTGACAACTTGATTTCCTTTTGAAATAAAATATTATAAAGTCTTTGATGTTTTTCCTGTGGGTCCAAAATATCCCAAATACTAATAAAAACATTATAATAGTCTAAAATTGATTAAATTAAATGTTTTATCCAAAATATGGTTCATTTAATAATTCATATAAATTTAATTAATAACATAATATTTATTTCTCTTATGCCTGCACAAACGCTGCATCAGCATTGCATAAAAATTAATGATAATTATTTCATATATGAAAATAAAAAAAATATCATACAGATAAATTAATTTGGGTCAAAAATAAATAATGAATTTATTTAATATTTATATTCACTCTTTCTTACCCTGCACAAGCATTGCACATTAATTTGGATAATACTCATGTTATATAACACTAAAATTCGAGCTAAAAATAAAAGAGAAAAATAATACATAATTATTAATAAATAAGTCATTAAAATAATTTTTATCAATTAATTATTATATATAAACTACCAATTTTGACTTTTTCAGTACTCTGAAGGCACTGCGTCTACATTTAGAATGATTTTTATACTTATCATTAAAAAATATAGTTTTCACGTTCTAAATTAATTCCGTACAATATTCCACTTGTAATATAATTATTCAGTTATTACATAATTTAAAAAAAAATTATATTATAATAATTTCATGGTGATATCACGAAGAATGTTGTATTTTATAAAAAACAATATTTTTTTTACTATTCAATGAAAATTAATCTATTTTATAAAAATTCCAAAAACTCATCCAAACCATTTTCCAATGTGTAGAATCCAAAAAAGACACTATTTTAAGAAAATAATTTTCTAACCATGAGAAATTTAATATTTAATTAAAGTCATCATTTACTTGAAAAATACCAATATTAATATTATAACTAATTTTATGAAACTTCGAAAAAGAATTCGATGGTGCGTTGTTCTTCATCGAAGGACTTTGTTTGGGATTTATCGTGTTCACCCATGAAATGCGATGGATGAGGCTTCTATCTATTCTTATGGAGCTATGATTTATACCTGAATTGAGATTCTACTATAGTTTCAGTTTGGGTAAGTCTTCCTCAACTTCCTCTACCATTCTAGAATCCTTTGATTATTTGTATGTTAGAAAATATAGTGGGTCATTTTATATGTGTGGATTCATGAACTGCTTCAGTGTGTCATCCGATAAACCCACACATGTGTGTGGATGTGGATGTGTCGATGCCATGGGTTGAATTGGTGTGGACTGAAGCTGGTGAGTAGGTACGGTTTAAACAACCAGTGGTCTTAAATCATTGGGTGGAGTTTTGCTAATTATGTAGTAGACTGGGTCACTCGGCCATTGTATGCAGATGGGGTGGCCATCAGGGGAAGGTGAAAGTGCAAGGGAGGATGGGTAATGATGATATCTAGACAAATCTATTATAGGACAAGGAAGTGTAGAATAGACCTTTGGAAACACAAGTCGAGTTACCCTCTGTGTTGGGGATTTTTGACCATCTTATGAAGGATTTCAGGGACCATGACCTGGGTAATTCTGTGCAAATTGATGAATCCTTTTAACCTCAAGCTGAAGGTAGGAGCTCAGCTGGTAAGGAAATTGACGTGTGATCGAAAGGCGTGGAAATGGAAACTCAAATAAAGTAGTGTAGTTCGATGGTCAATAATCAAACATCAGGAAAGGCTTTGGTTCAAAATGGTGTTAATTCTCAAAACTCCTTTGAGTGTTTGGACACCATTGAGCTTGTGAAGGATATGAAATATTAACCAGATGGAGTAATTACCAAAGGTGTGGAGTCTGAGGAGGATTATAAGGCTCATGGGGAGGGGAAACCCCCTAGGAACAAAAAGGTGAAACGACACAAGGACTACTCACATTTACCGAAACCGATGGAAACATGGTCAGGTAAAAAATCGAAAACATGTGAGAAGAATATATTTTTGGACCACACTATTATTGTGTAGGAGAATACCCAAGTTATAGGTTACGAAAATAGAAATAATGAAACCACCATTGGAAAGGAAAAGGAATCAAAAGAACCTATCCTCCACTCTGAGGGAAGATGGTGGAAGATATTCTTTATGTCAACATCCCATCGGAAGAGGCAGAAATAATGGGAAGACCTATTCAAGTGGAGGTCAACAGAGAGTAGGTTAATTGTATTGAAAAAAAGATATTATTATAATGAGAGGCTTCAATGATGGGAAAATCAGCAAATAAGAGTATGTGGGAACCTAACATAAAATGGAATATCGTTTTGAAGATGTTATTGGAAATGACCATCCTAAAAAGGTATAACTTATGAACTAGAATATTTATAGAGAGGAAAGAACTAATAGGTTGATGCTTTCCATTGATATATTTCCTTTCTTCTATGAGGCTTCACCTCCGTATTGATTGGGATTGGTTTCTCACTTTTCCTAAAAAGTGATTTTATAATAAAAAGTTAATTTTCATTCAGTATGTACAATTTTTTAAATTCAAATCATAGAAGTGGAAAAATTAAGTTTAACAGATATGTTATAACTATCTCCAATAGAAAAGTTTTTTTTTTCAAAAAGACTCAGTGTTGCATGAATAATAAGTTATCTAATGAATTGAAATTATTCGTACCATAAAATATTGGGGTGTTAAATTCTTCCCACCTTATGAAATATTTTCCACAAAATTGTCAATGTATAATTCACTCAAAATAGATGTGGGTAGTTCTTCTATTATTATCCTCAAAGTTTATCTTAGGGTTATGTTTACTAAACTATGTTGTCTAAATCTAGTTTCCATGGTTTCTACTAAACTTTATCTGATACCAATGGTAATTCCTCAACCCCAAAAGCCTAGAGCTTGTGCATTACTTCATTACACTGGCATGATTACAAGGAATCAATTCCTGAAGTAACGAACAGTTTAGTAGTTTTGAAGAAACTAGATACATACATGAAACTAATTTTACATTTGGAAAGAAATAAAATATGATCCATAAAAAATATATAATACAATTTATCCTTGAAAGCTCAATAAATGATTTATTCTTCATAACCTAGGGAAGAAAAAAAAATGAAAGGGGTGATATCAAATTCTCAGTAAGGGTCACATATCATGGAAGAAAGAGAAAATAATATTTGAATCATAATCAATTGGACATAATCAATATGGAAAGGTGAATAGTTGAAAAAAACACACCATGAATAAACTGAGAATGAAAGTGCATCCATAGGTTTTGTCATAGTGAAAACCTCATGGATACTGAACTATAATTCCATGCCCTAGAATCCCAGAGTTGGGGAATTATTTTAATATATTGGAATGATTATAGGGAATCAAATCCTGATGAACTGAGTAGTTTAATAGTTTTCAAAAACCAGATACATATATAGGCTCAACATTACAATTTACAAATAAACACAACATATAAGTTTTATTACAAACATCCACAACTCTATGTTTATCCCAGTAGGTCAGTCATATTATACTTCTTCATGTCCTAAGAAAATTAAACATAAGAAATGGGTGATCATAAAATCACAGTAAGGTTAAGCAATACAGTGGAAGATAACATAAACCTAAACATTAGTTATGGTGAATAACTAAAACACATGCCTTTAGAAAAACATGAACAACTTATGATTATAATAAGAGATGAATAAATAATTCTATAATAAAACATAATTATGGTTATTTTACAATTAAAATAACCACATGAACTATCAATACTATTTTCAGAATGAGGGAAATGCATATTCTATAAATCATAACCATAATTTCAAGGCCTCCTTCCATGACCATAAATAACCATTTTTTCAAGGCCTCGTGTCGTTACTTAGTTTGTATCATGAGACATTTTGATGCCTCGAGGGGCCATAGTAGGCCCCACTTGTAACATAATAAGTCCAATGAATTCATCTTATGAATGTGTACAAATATAAACAAAATATAAATTCAAATTGAAACTAACATATGAAATGTAAATATCGTTCGCTGGTCATTAAATGTAAACACTAACAATTTAGAGTAATATGGTGAATGGAAAAAAATAAAACATCCACATTCAAAATAATCATAAAACCTTAAAAAAATATTTTTTAGATGATATCATAGGTGATAAATCTCTATGAAATATAAGATTCATCAAATGATGATGACATAATTGAAGATACTTTTAAATGAGACCATTGAAAAACTCTTGAGGAAATAATCCTTAAACATTCCAGTGTGTCCCATACCACCTTGAAGCATTCAAATAATAATACCATAGAATATCAGATGATATTTAGTAGGTAATATAGAAGATATATTTAGAAAATGTATATTAGGGAAGAAAACCCTAAGATATACTTGAAGATACACATAACAGAACAACCTAATTTTTTTGTAAGAAATCGATTATTTGGATCTTCCTTGAAAATAAATACCTATATGGATAGTACAAGGGGAAGTGGTTCTAGCATAGATGTACAAAGGTGTAACAACATTGACAAGGGGTTTTGAGCTTGACTCCAGGTAACTTGGTATATGAAAACACGTCTTACTACGCTCCTGGTTGGACACTTTGGTAGGATATTGTTAGGATAATTCACATTTTTTTCTTAACTACAGTCATAAATGATTTATTCTTACAAAGTATAAAAAGTACATGTATCTAGGATTTACGACTAATAAATTTATGATATATGCTATACCATGTTTAGAGTTATAAAATGTTTCTAGTTTTATGAGAAAATATATCATATGGAATTGATTAGAAATGACTCCAAGTAGAAGGAATGAAAACATCACCAATGCATATGATGAAAATAGTAAGAGGGATCATATATCTCATGGTCTTAAGACATTGTTTCAAAGGAATATAGTCTCCCATATTTCTTAATCAAATGAAGAAATAATATCATGTGTTAACATGGTATTTAAATAATTCTCTGAGTAATATGTGTTTGATGGAAGAAGAAGAAGAAGAGGATAATAGCGAAAATTATAGATAAAGGGAATAATGGAAAGAAATGTTTTCCTACATGTGTTAAATATGGAAAGAATAACCTTGGTAAATTACTAAAGGTAATGGGTGTTTGTTATAAGTGTGGAGAAAAGTACACCAAGTTCATGATTTCTAGGGTAAGAAAAAGGTTTCCAATATACAATTCTTCAAATTCAGGGTCATGGGACACTATACGAATAAATGTCCTAAGAGTCAAATAAATATAACCCAAATAATGATTCTAGATAATGATCAAGTTATGATGCTATCATAGATGATGTATAATGATTAATATTCTATGTTAGGAATCATTCCATTTAAATATTTTTTTAGCAATGTACTGGTTATAATAATTGTGGAATATATCAGGATTGTACTGTAATAATTTTTCATTAAGGATTTGAAACCATAAGTTGAATGGTAACCAGAAAAGATATTCAATTGAAAGTTAAAAATTTTAGAAGACACATGATTGAGGGAAATAAAAACCTTAATACATATCTACTATTGAGATAATTATGAATAAATGATTGTTTCATATATGTACTGACTACCTTAGAATAATTTATTGACTTGTAGAGAAGAGGTACATGCTATCATTAAAGGAGATTACAACACTTTTGGATTTAAGGAATATTTCCTATAACATGTTTATTACTTAAGAAATATAGAATAATGTATGTTTCTAATATGGTTTTTACGGTAATTCATGTTATTACTATATTTTAAAAGAATTCATGATAACACTATTCACATGTTTTGAATGTGATAATTTAGAGATACTGCATTTTGATTATGGGTTAATGATAATTTCATATTGTAAATTTTGAGACATTCATTCTAAAGTGTTGAATAAATATATTTTGGAATGTTTTACTATTTACAAAATGGTTTAAGTTGATCATTGTAGAAGATTTTATAGGTTAATGCATTACTACACCATATGGAGTAACCTGTGCTAAGTGATGAAGTATAGATAGTTCAACGTCCAATAAAATGAGTAGTTTGTAAATAAAAACATAAATTTAAACTCTTATAGAGTGGAATAACTCCTCAACTCAAAGAAAAGAGTCTTAAATAAATTTTTTCCTATTATCATAATATTTGGTAATATCGATGATTTTTTTAAACTAGTTTATTATTTTTCAGCAATAATATTTCATCTGAACATGTTCTCTATCACGTTCCATTATAAATTCATAGTTATATTCTTTTTACATGTCCATGTTTTTACTTCCAACTAATTTTACCCCATTCGAAAGCATAATTTTTTTAGTGACCACCTCATTTCCCTTTAAACCATTTTTTGGAGGATATTTATTAACACTATTTATGATGTGGGTTACCCCCAAGAGAATTTTCAAGCATCAACATTTACCTTTTTATGTTTAGTTTTGAATTTTAAGGATAGAATTTTTTTAAGGGGGAATAATGTAACACCCCAAGATTTTGAAAATAAATTTAATATTGAATGCATGAAACACTGAGTCTCCAAAAACACTACTTTGTTATAAACTATCCCATAAATATAGTTTTACCCCTTTTGTGAATATAATTTCAAAAAACTTACATACATGGTTGCGTTCAGTATGATATTTCGAGTCTGATAGAATCAACTTAGTTTTTGATGAATAGTAACATACCCTTATGAATACTAACATACCCTTATGAATAGAAATGAATAGTAAATCATCCAAAATAATAGAAACTTCACCCATGAATGTATAAATTCAATTTAGACATCTTATAAGTGAATAAACAATCATAGTATATGTAATGGTATTTTTGTATGTCATAAACATTTTAATTAAAATTTAATTATTAATTTAATAATTTAAAATGGAAATTTATTTACATAAAATTTAATAATAAATTGTTATTTTATTATCTAGTAGTTATAAGAGAATTTTATGGGACCCTGATTAATCGTTTAAGGTGTTATAAAATGAGTTATAGTTTTAATGAAATTTTTTTCGAATATATTTTGATTTTATTTTAATATTAAATTAAAAATATTTAGAAATATATTTTCAAAAAATGAAGTTAATTTTTGAATTCTACCCATCAAAAAATGGTTATGGTGAATTTTTGGGATATTTATGAAATACTTGAATTTTTAGTGAATAGTGAAATTCGATAATTTACAAAATATACTAAATAAGTGAATTTCCTCATAAATCTTGAGTCATGTATGATTTAAATGACCATTGGTTAGAAATCACATTCATTTATTACTATTTTTGGCCACATCCATTAACACTATTGTTTTTCTTTAGCAAAATAATAATAATGATTAAAATAATGTGAAAACCCTCCTCTTCTCCACTATAACCCCCCCCCCCCCACAGCCCCTCTTCCCTTAATTACTCTCAAGCTTTGTGATTTATCCAAATTCAGACCAAATATCCTCTCATGATCCTCCCCCACTAACAATAGCCCTTGGTCTCATAAAAATTCCAAATCCTCTTCCCTTAAGAGGCTCTCAAGGAAGGTTAATTCAATAGGTAAAATTCCTTTATTCCTTTCTTTCATTTTCATGTTCCTTTGTACTATTTTCATTCCTAAGCTATCATCATCAAAATGGAATGAAAATTATAGTACCATACATTTAATTTAATTTTGTTATTCTAATGGTTTAATTCCACATCATCTCTCCTTTCCCTCTCATTTATGATAAAAATGAAACATTGTCTAAGATGTGTGGATTTATCAGATTCAAGGAGGATGATGATTTAAATTTGATTTAACTTATTCAAATATGGTAATGAAACCATTTTTATGGTTTTTATAAGATATTATATATTTATTTTATCTTATATAATGATCTGTAATTTTTATGCACTCATGATTTTAAATAATAATACAAAACAAGGTAATTGTGAGCAAAATTGACAAATTAATCTAAGTGTTTATCATTAATGTTTTATGTAATGATTCACCTTCACTCAAAATAAAAAATGATTTTTTAACCATTTAATCTTTCGAATGTTCATTAATAACATATAGAATCAATGATGGACTTCAAATTCCATCTTACATGAACTACCACACTCTTTTATAAGTGAGTCGATCTGGAATATTATGAAAAGAAGTACTCACGAACAAGGATATTGAATCCCTTAACCCATATAAAAGTCAATGAATGAACATAATAAAGCTATAATAAACCATATAAATGTACAAAGGGTTATTTAAATGTTAATTAACTATCCAAATTTTGTTATTAATATCATTAATTTCCAGCAAAGAAGACCCACATATTTAAGGTAAGGGATCCTCTCTCTCACTTTTGTTCAAGAATCCCCCCAATGTTGTGTTCTTTTATTTTAAATTATTAATGAAAGGGTATGTTTTTCACCCTTATACTGACCTTATTATATATTGATGATGGGATACCCCTTTACCACTCATTAATCCCTCACAAGAACACATGTTACCATACTGAAATGCTTGTAAGGTTTTCTTCATCTCACTTCCATTTTTGTGAGATATTATGTATTCACTACTACTACTTGTGCATGGTGTATGTATACTAACCATTAATGTTTTATATCATTAATCTATTTATTTTAATGATATTAAATTTATCATTTCTTTATTATTAATTTTGGGGCATACAATTCAATTGATTATAATGTTTTAATTATTTTCTACCCGAACCTTAATTTTCATTCGGGTTTAACTTATTCTCAACTCACCTCAATGAAATTATTATTTTATCCTATGTAATCCGAATAAAATTTATGTTAATATTTAATATATGTGTACCAATCAGAATACTTATTTATTTTATGGGGAGTTATATTTTTTAAAATAATCATTCAAAAATTGGTCTGAAATGAAAGTCTGATTCAAGGAACTTCTTGAAATCTTACATAGTTTTAAGTTCACTCTATAATCTGTCTTAAGTCATATATAACATTATTAAATAAAAAAATTTAAAATTTAAAATCAAAATTGGTTCATTTATGGTTTTATGAAATAAAACATTCCTTTGTGCTTTAAAATCCATTAATATCGTTTTTAAAATACATTAAATTTTTTTATTTCTGAAGCTTCTTTAAATAATATTTTTAAATTATTTCACCCTAATAAGACTTTATTTAATACAAAAATAAAATTTCAATGAACTTAAATTTTATTTTATTGTATATCCATGTTTACACTCTGATATCATGGAAAAAAAGGATTTTTCCAAAGAACTCATCATTCCAAAGTAAAAAAGGATTTTTCTCATCTCACTTTAACTTTTATAAGATATATGCCTTGATCACCACTTATTTATTTCTTGTGGTTTATGTACATAAATTTGGTATATCATAATAAGAGTTTCCTTATTCTCATGATATTGTAATGGATTGTTATTTTAACGTTTCATAGTGGTATGAGACTCTTTGGAATGTTAAAAGATTATTTCCTCAAGGATTTTTCAATGGTCTCATTTAAAATTATCTTCATCTTTTTCAAAGTCATTTGCTGAATATCATACTTAATTGAGGTTTATCTATTATTATATAATACACAATGTTTTATAGAATGGTTTATGATTATTTTATCTGTGGATGTGCTATCTTGAAACCGTTCACCATATTACTCTGAATGGTTAGTGTTTATGATTGATGATTGGGGAAAGTTATTTACATTTCATATGCTAGTTTCAATATGTTTTTTATATTGTTTATGTTTATCAACATTCATAAGTGGAATGAATTGGACTTAGTAAGTGTTGGGTGGGGCCCACTATATCCCCTAGATGCATCAGTAGGTCTCATGAGACAAACTATGGTCTTGGAATGAGGCCTTGACAAAATTAATATATATGGTCTTGGGATGAGGCCTATAAGATATGGTTATGATGTCCCACATTATGAATTACCTCATTAAGAAACTATTAATTGAATGTTCTTCAGTTTATTCGACTAATAGAATATCCATATTTATGATTTAATATTGAATTATTTATTCACCTCTTATTCCTTCCATAACGTGTTCAAGTTTATTTTCAAAGGCATGTGTTTTTAGTTATTCACCATCTCTAATGATTATGTTTATGATATCTTTAGGTTTACTGCGTACCCTTACTTTTTATTTAAGAAAACTCTTTTCTTAACTTTTATCCTTCTAGGTTATGAGGGTGATTATACTATGAATGAATTACATGGTTAATCTAAGGGATCATGGGTTTGTTAGGTTGATGTTGTTAAGTTGTTTTTAGATTTGAGTTGTAATTTTGAACACTTTTATGTGTTTAATTTAAAAAACTACTAAACTAATCCATCCTTCGAGATGAATCTTCCTTGTATCTATGCCAATGTAATAAATTAAGTCATCAACATCGAGCTTCTAGGGTCGGGGTGAGAATGAAATTGCATCCATTGATTTTTTTTCATATTGAAAAACTCATTGATAGTAATAACTGAAAATGTATAAATAATTATTTATTCAATGATTTAATAAAAGAAAAATATGACTTTTAAATATCTATATTGAGTATAGTTTATAGAATCATCAATTTTTCTATATTCAAAGTAGCATTCAAAACAAACACAGTATGTGAAATGGTATAAAGATTAAATAAATAATCATATCCATTATACAAAATAATTTATAATTAAAAGAATTATAATTTAAAATGGAAAATAATATCAAAGGGGAATTAAATACACCACATAAGAAATATTAGGTTCACAATACCAAATAAGTCACAATGAAAATGGAAATTGAGACAAAGTCCCTTACCATAGTGTAATCAATCAAATCATATGTCCATAAACTAATAATCAAAAAATAAATCCTATAACACCATGAATATAAATAGAATTATGATATTATATATCAAATGGAAATACAAATACACCATATACAAGAAATAAGTGGTGAACCATGGAAATATCATGGAATTAAAAGAGAGACGAGAAAACCCTTACAAAGAACATATCATTAGATTGAGGAAAAATAAATGAAATAATTATGTGTCAAAAATATAAAACCACAAAATAGAAGTGGATATAAAACATAAAACAATAATAGTTCATTCACACATATTATAGGAAATACAAAACCAATGGAATTTATGTTTAACTCAGTGAATGAAATTGGGTTAAGATATACCTTACCTTGGCTTTGACTTCTTTCAAATTAGTTCAACCCTCCAGTAATATGGTTTTAATAGTGTTATTAAATTATTATAGAACTAAAATAATGTTTATAATACCATAAATAATTTTCTTATACCATTTTCCACCAATTTATTAATTATATCATGTGTTTCCCATTGTTTTGGGTATATTCTTCTCACGGTTTCCAAGGTTGGTTTATTAGGGAATTTCTTGTAAAAAAGAAATAATAATCCAGAATTGAAATAATATATATATTTAGATCATTTTAAAAGATTAGATGATATTTGAAACTTCCCATGATTGTGGTAAAGTGAAACTAAAATGCATCATCCACAAAGGCGTTTAGTTGACACACCACAAACGATGATTTTATTATTTAAGAAAAAAAGATGAAAATAATTGATTTTATGATGAATATACCATAACCACAATACAATTAAATAATATATGTGATACCGAATTTTTCATGAACTATTGGATAATAGGTATGGATAAGTTATAAGTTAGAAATAATTTATAAGAGATGAAGAAGGAAGCTTGCCTCTTGAAAATATCTCTTTTAAAACCTCTTTAAGGATCTTAGAAGTGTTATTTTTGTTGTACCAGAAGCACAAGAATGTGTTAAGGGATATGGAGGATGGAATATGTTAGATGTTGAAAGAACAATTATGCTCATGGTGATTAGAATTTGTGAATGAAAGAGTCTCTTTTTATAAGTGAGGTGGCAGATAACTTATGAATTACAAAAAATATTGAATTATAATAAATATGTTGTAGTTTTGAAGACATAAAAAAGGCTTAACACTAAAGGTAATCGAATTTTCAAATTAGGCTTATAATTTTGGGACTTGTTAAATAAATTTTGTATTTTCTAAAAATTTAACAAAATATTTTATTCATGAAAAACAATTTTGTCAAGATAAAAACTATTCATAACTATGACATCAAACACTTCAAAAAAAGTTTAAAAATTAAATAAAATTTAATATTATATCATATAAACATAATATTAATCTAGTAAATCCGTGAATTATCTTAAAAATATAAAATTGTAGTTATTTTATTATTTTTAATATTATTTATTGGATTTATTCATTATCTAAATTAATACTGCGTCATCTTTTTGTAAGCGTTTATGGTATTTATTTGTTGTCTAAAAATTAAAAATAAAATTACATAAGAAAGATAATTTTAATAGAGTTCCAAATACTATTATTTTCTCAATAAAACCTCCAGAAAATCTCATATAAAAATTTTATTAATATTAAAAACAATAATGTTACAACTTGATTTCCTTTTGAAATAAAATATAATAAAGGATTTAAAGTGATTTTTGTGGGTCCAAAATGTCCCAAACTCTAATAAAACCTTAATAATAGTCCAAAAATGATTATATAAAATGTTTTATCCAAAATAAGGGTCATTTACTAATTCTTATAATTTTAATTAAAAAAATTTTATTTATTTTTCTCATGCTTGATCAAGCACTGCATCGGCGTTGCATAAGAATTAATGTTAAATATTTAACATATAAAAAATAAAAATAAAATAATATCAGAAAGAAAAATTAATTAGAGTAAAAAAAAATTCATTTATTCAATATTTATATTCACTCTTTCTTGCCCTGCACAAGCATTGCATATACATTTGGAATATACCCATTTTATAAAACACTAAAATTCGAAACTAAAAATAAAAGAGATAAATAATACATAATAATTAATAAATAAGCCATGAAAATAATTTTTATCATTCATTTTTTACATATAAACTACCAATTTTGACATTTTTAGTGCTACACAAGCATTGCGTCGACATTGAAAATGATTTTTATACTTATCATGAATAAATATATTTTTCATGTTCTAAATTAATTATATACAATATTTCACAAGTAAAATAATTTTTTAGTTATTACATAGTTTAAATAAATTTTTATATCATAATAATCTCATGATGATGTCATGAAAAATGCCGTATTTTACAAAAAAACTGTATTTATTTTCTATTCCACAATAATTAAACTACTTCATAAAAATCCAAAAAATTCATCCAAACCATTTTTTGATGTGTAGAATCCAAAAATGAACTCAATTTTAAGAATTTTTTTTCTAAGCATGAGAAATTTTATTTTTAATTAAAATAATAATTTACTCAGAAATACCAATATTAATATTATAAATGATTTTATGGCACTATGAAAAATAAACTAGGGTATCATTAAATTACCTTATAATAAAAAAACAAAATATTGATTCATAAATACCTTTTATGAAAATGAATTATATTATAAATTAATCTATTAATATTAAATTTGTAATTCATTATTTATTGTTCAAAAAATACCAACACATAATTATTAATTTTTAAAATATTCACTATCATTTATAAGGTGCCTAATTTCTAATTTTACTTAAATGGGTAAGGTTACTATTCATAAGGGTATATTATGATACCTGAGGTTCAAGTTAATAGTCATAAGGGTACAATACTATTCATGTTACTAATCATAAGGGTTTGTTACTATTCACAAGGGTCATGTTACTCTTCATAAGGGTACATTACTTTTCATGTTACTATTCATAAGGGTACATTATCATTCACCAAAGGTTATGTTTGTCCTATCAGACTCAAAATATCTTACGGAACACAACTGTGTATGTCTAATTTTCAAAATTCAAATCACAGAAGTGGAAAAATTAAGTTTAACGGTGAGGTTATAACTATCTCCTATAAATATGTTTTGTTTCACAGAGACTCAGTGTTTCATGCATAATAAGTTATCTAATGAATTGAAATTATTCATGAAATAAAATATTGGGAAGTTTTTATTAACTCTATGTTTGATATAAGTGGTCCCTATAATAAAAAATCATATACCTGTTTATACATGATTGTGCATGCATGCCTATATTTATGTGTTTGGGTGAAAGGGATCCAAACTAAGAGTACCCTTTTTAAATATATAAGGTTTCATTTAGCATCTTAGAGTTTTATAAATTCATCCTTTTCATGTATAGGTATTTAGGGATCATGTGATGACTATATATCCAAGGGGTAGAGGGTTCCATTTGATTTTTAAAGATGATCAGGGTAAGTATTGGGGTTGAGATGAGTTAGGGGTAGAATAATTTGGACTTTCTAGGTTTAATATTGTATAAAAGAGAGGCTTCGACCTAATGACGATGTTTGAAATAGATTTACATGTCATGATCGATAGAAAACACCCCCTTAAGGGTAGATAAGAGTCTTGGTAGATGTTATGAATATGATAAGTCCTTGAAGGAAAAAAGTCATGTGACTTTTAGGGTTTTCTATATGATATGACATTGAGAGATATCCTAATGGATAAATGTGATGGGACCCAGGAATGGGTCATGGGAATTATCTCAATGCTTGGTGGTGGGTTTCCAATGGGTTAGTGTAAATTAGCTCATAAAGATCATTGATTAGTTGGATCAGATAATGAAGAAGGAATTGAAAGGTGAATATGAACTATTTATTAATCCATATTTAGATAGTGTTTTTGGTTTATAGGATCTCTATTGGGTGATAAGTGTGCGTTTTTACCAATTATTATATATTAGTTTGGGTCTAAAGAAAACATAGTGGATGCCATTATATGAAAGATGAGAATATTGAAGGGTTCAATAAATCAAGGTCATGTATATGAATCTATACTGGGAGTTATCCCATGAGGATATTCATGTAACATGATGAGTTTTGAGGTACATTTCTAGTTTATTTATTGAATCCCACCTTTTTATTACATAAACTATTAATTACATTAAACAAACAGAGGATATTTTAATGTTTAGTTTCTTCGAAGTAAGGTATATAATACATGAAATCATAAAAAATTATTGTAATCCACTTGAAAGGAATCATCATAGGTTTATACTATGTACTATTGCTTCATATCATAACATGGGGACATAAATTAAAGGAAAGGGTGAGCATAAGGCCTAGTGAGGGAAAACAAGGGAAACAATTTACATTTGATCTTGAGGAAATTTAGTAAGAACATGAATAATATCATTATGAAATGAAAAACAGAACATGAGGAATATAATAAATAAAATAACATGAATCATAAGATTGAAATGTGGATACAACATTTAAATTATACATTCATAAACATATCACCAATGTTTTTCACTATGTTGTTGAAAAAATTACCACGGTTATTCATCAATGTATCATAAAACATGTCATCTCTAGAGATTTATCTCTTCACCCAATGCATTAGAGCACTATCAGGGTAAATCATTCATATTTATTAATTAATTTGAGTCACATATATCATAATAAAACATTTCATAAATAACCGATAGATAATAAAAGAAACAAATTTGATATAAAAATCACGGCCTTGAAAAAAAAGTTCTTAAATAATAGATCTTTATGTCATTATTAAACCGCTAAAAATGAAGGTGGGTTTCATGTATGATAATCCTATAATAAAATAGATCATTTTAAAATCAAGTTGAATTCCCCTGGAAAATAAATATGTTTGGGTATTCACAAAGGAAAATAAGAGAATTTATTTAGAGAAAGAGAGAAATTTTGAGAAGGATATCCGGAAACATGATGTGAATGAAACAGGGTTTTAGAAAACACTAAAATGAGAAGGGAAATATGTATGATAATATTAAAATAATCTTAATACATTATAAGGATACAATAAAATAGACAAAAGAAGATAATATGGAAATTTTAAAGACATGCCACATAAAAAGTGAACTTGAATGGAAAAGAGAAGTTTATATTTCCCTAACATTGAAGAGTAAATTATAAATCTCAAATATTGGGAACTTGGGTGATCGAGGAAACCTTCAAAGGAATTATTCAGAGGTAAAAATATCATAGATTCATGGATGAATAATTGGTAATGAATGCTAATTGAAAAATAAGTCAGTATTTATAGAAAATGTGAGGTAATTTTTATTGATTTCCTTGGACACCTCGGTAGTGGTATTTGGAAAACCCTGGTATTTAACATGGTATCTGAAAATGGTATTGAAAACATGGAAATACTGTTATGTTATTATAATAAAAAATACTCGAAATAATTTTTATGTTTCATATTAAATCATTATGATGTCATTAAATATGCTAAAAAACTCATCCTTTGTTTTTTATTCATCGAAAAAAATTAAGAAAATTATCATAAATACACCTGAACATAATTTTGATGTTATAATTTCAAAAATTATTTTCATTTTATCATAATAATTCTCTATTTATTATAAATTTATTTTTTAAATGTAAAAGCTTTTTTATTAAAAATAATAGCGGATAGATAATGCATATAGTAAAACATTTGACACTTCAAAAAAATAAAATTATTTTATCATTTAAATTTAAATAAAAGGGTTTTAATAATAACATTTTATTAAAATAATTTTCATTCATAATATTTTATTTTATTATAAATATTTATATCTGTTCTAAAAAGTAATTTATTTCTTTCTAAAAAATCAATTTATCAAATTGTTCATATTTTTAGGAAAAACTATTCTCCCAATAGAATTGATAGAATAAAAATTTTATTTATAAAAAGGGATTCTACATTAATTAATTAGGATTCAATACATAACCCTTTATAACACTTGTATACATCCTAAGGGTGAGGTTTGCAGTGGTGATAGATTCTTGGGGTGGCTTAGATACCATCGCCCGAGTAGTAATTTCCATTAACTTGAACTTCTCTCATAGTCGATTTCGTTAAAGATTAACATATGGAATCTTACTTTGGGCATGGTCAAGAGTGACGCACAATGATTATACCTACCTCCCATGTTCTAAAAAAAATGAGATTCACATGACATGACACTATTAGATGTGGCCATCAACTCTTCTTACTACATTACTTTTGCCTTTTCATTTATACATATAAAAAATAATTATAATGTTAAATTTATTATTTAGAGTATAGTTTCTAATGGTCTTATTGAAAAACAATCATAATAATATTCAAACCCCAATTTTCCCATTTAAAAATAAACTAACCTCATTATTGGAGGGATATAACACATATTTCTAGGAAATAAATATCATTCAAAAATTTCGGGTCGTTGCATTCTTCCCCCTTATAAAATTTCATTCTGAAAATTTCAACTCGTCCTCTTGGTTGATAAAATGTGTGGGAACTTTTTTATAATTTTCTCCTCTAGTTCCCACTTATCTTCTTTATATTTCTAGTTCCTCCACAACACTTTAATGATATGGGTAGTTTTTTTTTGTAAAAACATATCTCTACGGTCTAAGATCTCCAATAGTTCCTCCTCATAAGAGAGGCCATATTCTAGTTCTACCAATTCATGATTTAGTACATATAGAGGTTTAGGTATGTACCTATTCAAGAGAGATATGTGTAATACATCATGTACTTGAGATAGATATGGAAGAAGTGAAATCTGATAGGCCACCGATTCTATGTGATTAAAGATTTCATAGGGGATAATGTACCCTGGAATAAGGTTCCCTTTCATCCAAAACCGTATGAATCTCTTCCAAGGTGAAATTAGGAGGATCACATCTCCCCCAATATCAAACTCCAATACCCTTTGATAGTTTTTATCATAGATATTATTTTGACTCTAAGAAGCCTTTATGTGTTTTTGGATGACATGAACCTTTTCTATCATCCCTTGCACATGATCAGACTTGAGTATATTTGACTCACCATAATATTTCCCACAGGTAGGGGTTCTACATCTCTTTCCATATATAGCTTCATAGGGTTCCATTTTAATAATCGAATGGAATATGTTGTTGTATGATAACTCAACTAATGGGAGATGTTGATCCCATCCACCATGAAATTTCATTGAGTATGTTCTTAGTATGTCCTTGAGTTTCTAGATTGTACTTTTATATTGTCCATCAGTTTAGGGGTGATAGGCCCAAATAAAATTCAATTCGGTACTCAGATCATGTTAAAGACTTCTCTATAATTTTGATTTTAACATTGGATCATGACCATATAGAATGGAGAGTGGTACCCCACATAGTCTTAACACTTGATTTACAGAAATCATGGAATGTTGGTCGAGTGATAAATCTTCTGAAATAGAGATAAAATGGGTAGTCTTGGTGTGACGGTCCACTATAACCCATATCACATTGTTTCTTTTGTATGTTTTCTGGAGACCAGTTAAAATGTGAATAGTGATATTATACCACTTTCAATCTAGTTTGTGAAGCGGTTGTATTACCCCTTTAAGATGTTGTCGCTCTACCTTCACTTTTTGACACACTAGGAACCATGTAGTGTAGTAAGAAATCTACATTTTTATTTTGTGTCACCAATAATGATCATGAAGGCCCATATACATTTTGGTGCTTCCAGGATGTATAGAGAATGTAGAGATATGAGATTCATCCATCAGCTCCTTTATTTATGGAATATATGGAACACATAGACTCATATGAAATTTTAGTACACCTTCTTGGGAAGTATTGAACTTGGGAAATTTCCAATTATTCACAGTCTCTATCTTCTTCTGTATCAAAGGGTATTCTCTTCGGATATCATTATCTTCTATGGTTGATAAATCATTTGGTATAATGTTGATGATGTACCTTCCCTTAATATTCCCATGTCTAGTTTTACTAGGTATTTGATCAGAAAATCTACTAGAATCCTCATTATTTCCAACATAACAAGTTATTTCCTACTTAATGCGTCAATGGATTTTCTTTCTCTTATGGGTTGATAATGAATTGAAGAATCATAGTCTTTAAGAAGTTAAAACCATCTAATCTATCTCATGTTCAATTCCATTTGCATGCAAATATACTTCAAAATTTTATGGTCTGTGTATATATCCCATTTCTGCACATAATGATAGCACTTCCATATTTTTAGAGAAAAAACAACCACAACCAGCTCTAGGTCATGAATAGGACAATTCTTCCCATGAGGCTTCAAAAATCCAGAGGCATAATCAACCACCTTGTAATTTATCATGAGGATTCACCCAATACCTTTTATATATACATCTCTAAAAATAATGAATCCATATATGATAGAGGGTATATTTAACATGGGTGCAGTAACCAATCACTTCTTCAGCTCTTTGAATCTTTCATCGCACTCCTTAGTCTAGATGAACTTAGACCCGTATAGAGCTATCTTGGTTAGTGTGTTATAAAGTCATCAATTTTTTTCAAAAGACTCTTACAATATCCCACATATCCAAGGAAACTACGAATCTCAATTACTATTATATAATGAGGCCACTCCTCTATAACTTTTATCATGGATGGACAAACTAAAATTCCTTGATGGGTTACAATGTTCCCCAATAAATAAACTCATTGTATAAAAAATTCACATTTTCTAAACTTTACAAATAGAATATCCTTCCATAGAGTTTGTAATATAAATGTTAGATGATCCTCATTATCCTCTAAAATTTTGGAATATATTAGAATATTAGCAATGAAAACTACCAAAAATTTATCAAGGTATTCCTTAAAGACTCTATTCATCAAATACATAAAAATAGTAGGAGAATAACTTAAGATGAAGGAACAAATAAAAAAACCCATAATCCTTATATCCATACTGCAAGGAGGTATTTTGTATATCTTCTTTATTCAGCCTAAATTGATGATAACCTGATTGAAGATAAATATTGGAGACGAATTGATCCATGTTAAGCTAGTCTAATAAATCATAAACTCATAAAAGAGCGTAATTGTTCCTCACTATGATCCTAGTATGTTCTCTATAATCAATGCATGACCAAATTGATTTATCCTTCTTCTTCATAAAGGGAACAACTGATCCCCAAAGAGACACAGTTACACAGAGAAACCCCTTCTCCAAAAGATCTTGGATTTTCTTCTTTGATTCATCCAGCTCTACATTCTCTATTCTATGTGGGGTATTTGATATCATAATGGATCCAAAATGAGATTAATGAAGAACTATACCTCTATTTATAGATAAGGTCTAGGTTACTACTCATGAAATACATCAATGTATTCTTGTATAATGGGGACATTATATATTCATATACTTTAATTTCCTTCTTCATCTTCATCGATCATCTCAATAACGAAGAATATAGGTGGTGATTCTAAACAAATATCAGGTCAAGATATCTCTCATATGAAAAAAACTATAGTCTTTTCATTAAAGACTACCGAGATTTCCTATTTTCATTAGTTTATCTTAGCATTTTACTTTGAGAGCCAGTCCATCCCCAAGTATAATGTTGAATTCTAATATGGGAATGACTACTATATTTGTGATGATATTGTTCTTTCTGGTGAAAATACTAGAGTTTATATACACTAATTGTTCTTGGATAATCCCTCCATGAGTCTTGAATGACAACTATACTTTTTCGAGTTTAGGAACTATAGTAGGTACTATTTGGCACTGTAACAGCTGTGATTATTTTTCGTTTGAGCCTTTGGTCCACCGATTTGGTCCTCTAGTCCTTTAAGGCCTTTGGGTCCCCAAGGACATAGAGTAAATAAGGCCTTTGGGCCACCTCAAGGCCCTTGGTCCACCTAAACTGCAGATACAAGGCAGAAAACATACAACGAACAAGCACCAGAAGATGGATGAGCAGTGATCTTTCACCAAAGCAGAAGATAAAAAGATTGAAAGAATTAGAGGGTATGACCCCTACCATCGGAAAAAGCCTGTGCATGCATGGGAAAACCTAGCCAAACATCAGTGTGAAGGTGGAGAGCTGATTTCACGATGAAGGTGCTGGGGAGGAGCAGTTCCAAGTAGTTAGTTAGGGTTGTAAGTAATGTTTGAATCTTACGGGAAATGAATTCATCTAAAGCCTATGAGCCATGTAATAATTACACCTACAAGACTTGTAAGCATTCTACGTTACCCCTTTAATGGAGGATTATTAAAAAGAAATAAAAATGAAGGCCTTCAGGCCATTGGAGGAGGAAATGAAGGAATGTGTAGAACAAGAGTCAAATAAATTTCATTGTAGATTTTTGAAAAAAAATCAATGTACCTTCCACCATAGCATTTGGAGATTCGAATTTATATATTATGAAAAAAAATATTGAACATTCTCCCTAGGCCTATATTGAGGTTGATTGTGATTCCCTTCCAATAACTTCGTATTTGGAAAGTGATTGGAAAAGTTCTCAAGCTATCCATACTTGATGCATTGTACTTCAGGTCGGGCTTGCACTATCTTCACTTTTCCATTAGTGCTGAGAAGTTGAGGATTCACCTCAATATGATATTTCTATGAAATATGACCTTCTCTTCCACACTTGTAACATTTTTTACTCCCGAGAAATCATTCCTTGAATTCTTATTCCCATATTTATTGAATTTAGAAATTTTCACCTTATTTCCTCCTCTTCCCTGATCAAATATCATCCCCATGTTTGGTTCCAAATATCTATTATTTTACATAAATATATGGGACCAATTCATCTCTCCTAATAGAAATTAAACTTTCATAGAGATCCTCAATGTTTTAATTATCTCATTTGGCTAGATTCTTCCGTAGATAAGGTCTTAGTGCATTGAAAAATCTATCAACTACCCCATTAGGATCCATGAAAAAGATAGATGTGTAATGGGTATTTTTTGAAATGCTTATCTAATATATTATAATATATTTATTTTCCTTTTGCTTCAGATCTATTAATTGCTTATCCATTTTCATTCACATTGAACAAGGGAAGTATTTTCTGAAAGAGGTTCCCCTGAACTCTTCCCACTTAGTAGCTGCAATCTTCCCTCTTTGTGTTGTATTTTTAACAAGTTTCCACCACATTTAAAATAATCCCTCTAATTTGTACATAGATAGGGTGACTTTCTCTTGTTTTGAACAATGGAGTACATAAAATATTTTTTTCTAGAGCTTATCCACTATTTAGAAATTAATGGGTCAATAGATCTACTGAAAGAAGGTGGTTGTTAATGCATTAAGAACTCAATATAAAGCTATTGTCTTCAAGGTGAATCTAGTATCTTGGCTTGATTCAAGTTATTGATCATAACTCGAGTCAGTTGATTCATCATTATCTTGTTGTTTTCCATTACATCTTCCATCGATTGACCGTCAACACCTGGTCCATTACACTCACCATTTAGGAAGTTTCTCCTATTTCCTTCCATTTTCTAAAAGATGAAAATCATAGTAAGAATAATTTTTAATATAATAATCTTGTAATTATAAATAAATTTCATGTCTTAAAACTACATGATTAAATATATTATTCTTTGAAATCAATTATATTTTTTATAAAACCTTCATAAAAGTTTATAAAAATATTATGATTAAACAAACATATCCCCTAGGAGTGTTAAACCTAAAGTGATGAATGGCCCATTGTTATGTACCAAGTTACACCAAGTCATCCCCGATGTTCATGTATGAGTTTTTACCCCTAGGTACAAATGTTCTAGAGCCACATCTACTTGTTCGTATCCAAACATGGATTTGTTTTCTCAAAAACCATTTAATTTATATTTCACCAAAACACCATGATGTTTTTATATATTTAAATATTTCTATATGATTCTTTCTAATGTTTTGAAATCCAAATTTCCATAATTAACTAAACCATCCTTTGATACCAATTATGGAATCTGGAATTTTTATTACATAAAAATTTCATAATGTTGAACAAATAGAGGTTCCTTTAAAGTTTATTTTATTGGAAACAAGGTACATAATACATGAAATGATAACATATTATTCTAATAAAATTAAAATTATTAATCATAGGTTCCTCCTAAGTAAAATTTATTTATCTCATAAAATTTGGATATACATTAATGGAAAGGATTAGCGTAATGCCCAGTAATTAAAAGTAATATATCACTTTGGAAGTCTTTTCTCTTATATTTGTAACCCTGAAGTTTGTCATATGAAAATGATATTTGAGGAATAATTATATTTTGCCTTGTGGATATAGTTATAAATAACCATTTGGTTTTATATGATCATTGAGTTTGAGGAAGTTACATGTTGTTAAATTTTTGGATGAAAATGGGAGGTATGTGATAAAATTTGTGGTTAAATTATGTTATAGTTATTTTGAGGAATTTATCTCATTTTGTTAATGTTATAAAATATAGTTTATGAAAAATGACAACACGTCAACTATGTGAAAACCCATCAATTCTGAAAAGGTTGTGGGAATTGAACCCACAACCAGAGTGTGATTGAGATTTATCGCCTACCACTGGACTACGTGAAATCCCTTGTTAGTGTGACTAATTATTTTTAGTAAAATAATTTTATTGATAAAAAATAAGTTGATTTGGGATCTTATGTCTAACCAAATGGTTACCCTTAGTATAAGAAAATGATTTGGTGATTAAGTGATAAATGTTATTTTGGAAGACGTTCTCTCCTGTGGGAACATTATATGTTGGAGGAGAATAGAATACTATGGGATTTTATTTGAGGAGTACTGGTGTAACACCCTAGGTAAATAAAGAATATGACATTTTTATATTTATCCATATTTGTGAATAAAATATTAATATTACTTTAAAGTGGATGCAATGCTCGATGGCGTACCCAATACGCAATAACGAGTTTTCTTGGGAAGGTTATGTTGCACTCTAATAATAAAATAATATTATTTTAAGTAGTAGTTAACGCCTAGCCGTTGTAATGGCGGGAATGAACAGAAATACCTATAAAATGACTATATATGTTTGTCAAATATTTTTACTCTATACAATAAATTTTAGAGGAATAAAAATGCGAATGAATCCAATTTTAAGCGTAGACACTCTAATATTCTTTAAAAGGTTGATTAACCACCTTTTGAAGGCGAACCTCTTTTAAATCCACTTTTTGACAATTTTATGTGTTATATTTGACAAAATAAAATTCTTATTTAGAATCGGGACATCAAAATTTACTTTGTTTAAATTTTTGGTATCTTTCTGATAAAGTTCATTTTTTAATGAATAATGAAAAATGTTGTATTTTAATTCAAAACCTCTTTTTAATCAAGTTTATTTATATGATTAGATTATCTTTTGGATTTTTTTAGTAAAATTAGAATATATTTTTCCCATTTAATCCAATAGTGTTCATTGGAATTAATTTCACTTTGAAATTGGACTTAAACTAGTGTTAACTTTTGATACTTATTGTTTCATAAAAACACGCTATTTGCTCTGACTACTGGAATTAATTATAAAATTAATTAATGCAACTTCTATGTTATGAATTTGTTAAAATAGACATCATTTTTGAATTTGGAATATCAAATATAGCATAGGGTGAATTTTTGAAATTTTTCTGAAAATCTCCAATTTTTGATGAATAGTGAAACAACAAAGTGGTCGTTACAAAATTGGATTTTTTGTTTAAATGGGACTTTACCACTTCTATTAGTTTAATTTCAAAAATACAATTTAAATTATTTTAATTTTTAAGTAAAATGTGGTTCAATGGGATGAAAATAATTTTTGATGAAAAGTAACTTTTAGGTTTTATTAATCGCGATTAAAGGTAATTAGTGTGATTTAAGGTAAAAATGATATTATGATAAAATGAAAATATATTGACACTTGTCCTAACCCTATTGGATGAGTTATGGCCGACCAAGAAAACCCATGGGTCGATTTTTGGTACCCCATTGAGCCACATGGGTTTGATAATGACATTTATGCCTTTTATTTAATGTTAAAATAAAAATGTCACGAACATGATTCGTTTTCCTAAAACAATTTTTACATGCGGTTATACAAGTCATAATTTTGACTATAAATAGTAATTTGAAAGCTAAAATGATTTCCTACATCATTGTATTTGTTTTATAATTTTTAGACATTAACTAAATTAAATTCTTTATGACATCATGATGATGCAGCGATGACCTCATTATTTAACGATTTAAATAAAATGGAATGATAATGCAAAATCTAGGACCCAAACATGTCAAAAACCTATCAGATGGGTGAATTTAGAACCCGTATCACCTTATCCTAGAAACACATCAATGTGGGACAATTAAAATCCGAAAACCATTTGAAAATAAAGTAACATTTTATACTTTTCCAAGAGTGCCCCTCCTCTCCTCTTATAAGAGGCCCCCACCTCTACCACCTTACCCACACCTCTCAAACCTTTGGTTAGACCAAGCTCTGATCATTTTGTCTCTCCAAATCCCTCTCCTCATCCTAGAAGCCTTAACTTAGGCAGGAAGCTCTTCAAGAAACCCTTTTGATTCAAACCAAAGGGAGTTACCCAATTTTAAGGTAACGTCTTCACTTGTGTTCTTTTGTTTTATTTTGATTCTCCAACCACCTAAACTATTTTTATTCATTTCTTTTGTGACAACTATAGTATATTAAATATACTATTATTTTTTTTATAGTATGTATTCGAGCTACACTTACACACACCTTCATCTAATGGTTAAAGAACATCCAATTTCTGTGGATGGTGAATTTCGGCCTCACGAAACGATGATTGTTCAAACCTCATATAACACATTCAAAGGTGGCCATTAAGATGTCACTATGTTTATATATGATATATAATATTTTTATGTTTTACTTAAGATTCTGTATTTTTCATTTGTGTCATACCTTTATGGCTTCTATTATGGGTATACGCGATATCTTCATTTTAGGAAGTGCGGACTACCGCCCCCTCAAAGTGATTTGATTTGTTAATGCCATATGAGGGATGTATAAAGGATGGATTTAAAGTTATTATATATGATGTTATACTGGAATTATAATATACCTTTATATAATTATTGTTTTCTTTCCATTAAAGTATGATATAGAAATGAAAGTAGCGTTCATGCGTACGTACGACTTACCGTCTCCATGAACGGTGCATTTCATTTCTTATCCCCAAATGTTATGTACTATTATAAGTACATATAATGGATATATATGATTTATGATACATATAAAGGATGAATATAATTCTGGAAATAAAAATATACGCATCTCTCATTTAGTTTTAACTCCATTGATATGACATAGAATTGAAAGTAGCGTTCATGCGTACGTACGACTTACCGTCTCCATGAACGGTGCATTTCATTTCATACCTCTAAATGATTATGTAATATTATAAATACATTTATATTCTGCATATATATGATATATATGATATCCAAATCAGTAATGTCATTCTGGATATAAAGAACCTTTGTCCACACGAACAACATGTAATTGTAAGAAGTCCACTTTTGACTTAAGAACCAAATATCGACAAAACAAACATTATTAACTTAAATGATTACATAATGTTTCTAACATGTCAATAATTGATAAAAAAGGAATAATTAACTTGAAAAAGGTTCTTAAGCAAGTATAAATTAACTCAAGTTTATTATTCAGGACGTTAAAGAACGATCGAGTCAAGTCGGACCTGAGGTAAGGGATCCTACTCCTCTCTTTCTTTTTAAGTACTCTCTTTTATGTCATTCCTTATAAAGATAATATTTCTTGTTATTGGGATGTTATTTTGTATTACTCTTACTGTAATTTTTATGTTCATATGATGAGAGACCCTATTTTCTGTCATCAATCCATTTCGGAAGTTTTGAGTGGCGCTGTTAGGCTGCCGAATTTTCGTAAGAGATCTAACCTCTCTCTTTCTTTTTAAGTACTCTCCTTTATGTCACTTCTTTTATGATCCTCTTTGTTATGTTGGGGGATGAAATTTTATATTACTATTTCTATAAACATTATGTTAATATGATGAGATACCCTATTTGATCTCATCAATCCATTTTTGTAGGTTTTATGTGGCGCCGTTAGGCTGCCGAGTTTTCGTAAGGGATTTTTCATCTCACTTTTATTCCTATGAGATTTATGCAACATTTGCCACAATTTCCTTTGAGTGGTGTATGTACTTGCCCATTATTTTACTCACTGTGTAATATACATTCATTTATGAGTATTTACATCAATGTTGTATTGTCCTTCTTTCACGGGGTGTATGTTTCGAAAGATACCCATGTCGGTAAGGGAACCTTTCACCCTCCTCTTTTTAAAATACTTCTTTTGTTATAACTTTTAATTCACATACTATTATGTTGGGATATGTTCTTCTATATCCTTATTGATTTAAATTTTATTTCCATGTGATGAGATACCCTTTTTATCTCTCATCAACTCATTTTCTGAATTTTGTAGTGATGCCATTAGGCTGTCAAATTTTTGCAAGGGAACTTCTTAACCCAAATTTGATTCTTTGGGATAAACTTATACTCCTTGAATATGTCATTATATGAATTTGTGTGAATATCCTCTGATTCTTTTACACTTAATATCGCCTTATATTTGGTGTATTCGTTTGTCACACATAATTATGTAATTGATTTATCCTTAAACCAAGGATATCGTCTTTGTAAGGGACTTCATCTCAATCTCCTTTCATTGAGACATATTTCGTTTTATACACAACTTTCTTTTATACGGTGTATAAACCCCTTTGAATTTTACTTTTATACAAAAGTAATATTTTTCTATGAAGCATTTTACTAAACGAATAAAAGGAATGTTTCTTTTAACGTACGTGGTGACAATGACCTTTTCCGCCGCCGCGAGTATTATTTGATCTTTGGCTTCCTCAAGAAGCCGTAATGTTTTTAAAATAAAATAAATTCCAACTCTTTTATGTATTTTGGTATTGAAAATGGTTTTGATAAAGGATTCTATTTTGTCAATATATTTAAATGATATATTGTGATTGAAATGTGGAAATGTTATCATTCCTTTATATTGGTTTTATGTGTTATAATTTTATAATGGTACTTGGACATTTTATGGGTGGTTACGTGATAAACCATATGACGGGTGGTGCCGTGAATACTAGGATGGGTGGTTACATTATAACCTCAAATGCATTGGGTATGGAAGTCGGCCGTATGGCAATTCCATTAAGTATGTATGGAAGTTGGCCGAATGGCTATTCCATTAAGTGATATGCGTGGAAGTTGACCTTATGGTTATTCCACTTAAGTATGTTTATGTCCCAAGTTACCTTTATATGTTATGTGATCTTTATATGGGTTTTATGGTAATACTATGGTTACAGAAGGGTAAGTAATGAACTTTTATTCAGTGAAGAGTTTTTACTATTTCAAAAAGGTGAAAAGTTTTACTTTGATAAAGTATACATGGTTTACTTGTTGTTTTGAAAAACTAATAGTTTTCATTCTTTGTGTATCCCTTACTAAGATTTTTATGCTCATCCCATGTTTTTGAAATGTTTTTCACAGGAATTAACGTGGAATAGGGTCAAGGATGGGATCAAGGTAAAGTCATGCAACCTGAAACATGGAACTAGACATGTTTCTTTTTAAGAGTTTTTATTTTATGGAAACTTAGTAAAAGTTTCCACTTTGTAATCTATTGAGATGTAATAGTTATGTCCTAATTCTCTAAAACTCTAAACCTGAAAAGATCCTCAATGTTAATAATTCATTTAATTCAATATTAAGTATGGTTTAAGTCCAGGGCCTTATAGTTGGATTCAAAGGTCGGTTTAGATAACTTTAGAGGTTAGGGTATTCTTTAAGCATAAGTGACGTGACCATAATGGTTAGGATTTCATAAACAGACCTAGTTTTAGATAAAGTGAATGAGTAATTATATCTTAGTGTTTATCTTCATCTTTAGTACATGATGGTTTTGTTGATATACTCACACTGACCTTTTTGGTTTTAGTAAATGGCTGGATCTAGAAGGT
This sequence comes from Viscum album, assembly GCA_963277665.1. NCBI lineage: Eukaryota > Viridiplantae > Streptophyta > Magnoliopsida > Santalales > Viscaceae > Viscum > Viscum album. The sequence continues at coordinate 160,865,361 of OY728165.1, read as the reverse complement.
ACCAAAGTAACGGTGGATGTGAAGGAAACTGTGACAGTTTTCTGAGTGAGAAACTGAATGATATGGGATCTGCAATGAGAACTCTTCTATTTATCCTCAACCAACTATCTGGATTAATGATTGACCACCTAAAACTTGGTGATTTCTATAAGACATCATATATGCAAGAAACAAATCCCTACGGAACTACAGGTAATAATCATAAAGGTAAGTGTGTTCAAAAACCAATGTTTCATAGATGTGGAAAGAAACAAGTAGGAAAATGTTTCAAAGGGACAGAAATATCCTATAGATGTGGAAATGAAGGTTATAAAGAATGAACCTTCCATGGAAAATGGAAGCATCCTGTTGACTCGAGAAAAGGGAAAGAAGTTCTTTCTGAGGGATCAATTGAATGTTTTAAATGTGCTGTGCATGGTCTTTATGCAAACACATGTCCTATGAAGAAGTTTCGTGAATGGGATCACCAAGATCATACAAATACTCGTTTACCAATACCTAATGCCATTCTGATTGAGGATGAAGAAACTGACAATGACCAATCAAAGGTATGGATTATTTCATAACTTTTGTTTTCTATTTTTGAATCTTAGGATATGATTCATGATTTTGTTTGTAGGAAAGAAGTATTTCAGAATAAGTTGGAAAGGAATGGTTAATGGATCATGAAGAATATTGAATGAGTAAGAAGTCAACATATAAGGGCTTCAAGAGTTATGTTGAAATTCTTAAGAGTATTAAGTGTCTTTTGATTATGGGGTACATTAGAAGACTTTTTATAGTATGTGTAACACTGATGTTTGATATATGAAAATTTTATTCAAAGAATAGTAATATGTTCTTTTGTGGACAAAGTTATAAAGAACCATTTGGGTTTATATGATCCTTACTTTTGAGGTAATTATGGGTTACTATATGTAATGATGGAAAGTGAAAGTCATGAGATAAAATTGAGGTTAAATTTCATTATGGTTATTTTTGAAGATTTTATCTCGTTATTGGGGAATTTTTTAAGAATTATGTATTTTTGGAAAAAGGACAACACGCAGACCGTGTGACAACCCATCGCATCAGACAGGGCTGTAGGAATCGAACCCACAACCAAAGTGCAATGGGTATTTATCGTCGACTACTGGACTACGTGAAGTCCCTGGTTAGTTTGACTAATTATTTTCAGTTAAATGATTTTATGAATTAAGAGTATGTTGATTTTGGGATATCTATGGAAATTTATTAACCTATTATGGAGGATATGTGATTAGGTTAATTAATTTTCAATACGAGACTTTAGGAGCAACTGATGTTGTTTGGAGATAAATGTTACGATTTTACTTGGAAGACTATGTGACTAAATCCTTCAAATATCTGGGTTTCAATCCTAGTTTGGTTTACTCTGAGGAATTTTATGGACAAATTGTTTATCGAATGGTCCTCATTGAACTTTGGGTTTTGTTGGACAAATTTTGGATATTAAGAATAGATTTTCTTTTTATAAAGGGTTATCCTTTTCTAGATTATCTAATCTTGTACTAACCTTTTTGGTTTTGGTTTTGGTTAGAGTCTAATGACATGGGAAGTGTATAGTTCTCTTTTTTAGATTAGGTGATTCTCTAGAAATTGATTATAGTACTCTTAATGCGAACAATTCTTCCTAAATACCCCTCTTTTGGAGAAAATATGAGTTTGATTAAGGAATATAGTAAAAGTTGAAAGACTACATGACAAGTAAGTATGTTTCATTATGATTTAGTTAATCTCAAAAATAAATTCCTCCATGAAAAGTAACTTAAAACAAAAATTTTGTCTGTTAACTTTTCCTACTGGGGAATCGAATAACGTTTAACCCATCACAATTTTGTGATTTTCTTATGGTTAACTTTATTCTAGACATGTTTACTATCACTCTCCATCAGAACATGACCCTATGTTTTCTCCACCATTTCCATGTTTTCCTACATGGAATCCTAGTATGGGTTAACTCGGGTGACCTCTGTACTTATCTTTCTTTATTTTAAAGTGATTTTTTTTATCGACTCTTGTTCCGATGTGGGACTTTCAAGGATATTTCCAAGCCCAATTTTAAAATTGTGAGGACGCAATTCCCAAAAGGGTGGAAGGATATAACACCCCAGGTAAATAAAGAATATGAAATTTTTATATTTATCCATATTTGTGAATAAAATATTAATATTACTTTAAAGGGGATGCTATGCTCGATGGCGTACCCAATACGCAACAACGAGTTTCTTGGGAAGCTTACGTTGCACTCTAATAATAAAATAATATTATTTTAAATAGTAGTTAACGCCTAGCCGTTGTAATGGAGGGAATGAACAGAACTACCTAAAAATGACTATATATGTTTGTCAAATATTTTTACTCTTTACAATAATTGTTAGAGTATTAAAAATGCGAATGAATCCAATTTTAAGCGTAGACATTCTAGTATTCTTTAAAAGGTCGATTAACTGCCTTTTGAAGGAGAACCTCTTTTAAATCCACTTTTTGAAAATTTTATGTGTTATATTTGATAAAATAAAATTCTTATTTAGAATCGGGACATCAAAAATTACTTTGTTTAAATTTTTGGTATCTTTCTGATAAAGTTCATTTTTTAATGAATAGTGAAAAATGTTGTATTTTAATTCAAAACCTATTTTTAATATAATTTATTTATTTGATTAGATTGTCTTTTGGATTGTTTTTTAGTAAAATTAGAATATATTTTTACAATTTAATCCAATAGTGGTCATTGGAATTAATTTCAGTTGGAAATTGGACTTAAAGTAGTGTCAATCTTTTGATACCTATTGTTTCATAAATACACGCTATTTGCTCTGACTGTGGGAATTAATTATAAAATTAATTAATGCAACTTCTATGTTATTAATTTGGTAAAATAGACATCATTTTTGAATTTGGAATATCAATTATAGCTTTGGGTGAATTTTTGGTATTTCTCTGAAAATCTCCATTTTTTGATGAATAGTGAAACCACAAAGTGGTGGTTACAAAATTTGATTTTTTGTTTAAATTGGACTTTACAACTTCTGTGATTTGAATTTCAAAAATCCAATTTAAATGATTTTAATTGTTAAGTAAAATGTAGTTCAATTGGATGAAAATAATTTTTGATGAAAAGTAACTTTTAAGTTTTATTAATCGTGATTAAAGGTAATTAGAGTGATTTAAGGTAAAAAATGATATTATAATAAAATGAAAATATATTGAAACTTGTCCTAACACTATTGGATGAGTTATGGAGGACCAATAAAACCCATTGGTCGATTTTTGGTACCCCATGGAGCCACTTGGGTTTGATAATGACATTTATGCCTTTTATTTAAAGTTAAAATAAAAATGTCACAAACATGATTTGTTTTACTAAAACAATTTTTACATGTTGTTATACAAGACAGAATTTTGACTATAAATAGTCATTGGAAATCAAAAAATATTTCCTACATCGTTGTAGTTTTTTTATAATTTTTAGACATTAAATATATTAAATTCTCTATGACATCATGATGATGCAGCGATGACCTCATTATTTAAGGATTTAAATAAAATGGAAAGATGATGCAAAATATAGGACCCACACATGTCAAAGACCTATTGGATGGGTGGATTTCGAACCCGTATCACCTTATCCTCAAAACACATCAATGTGGGACCATAAAAATCCTAAAAAAATTTGAAAATAAAGTAACATTTTATACTTCTCCAAGAGTGCCCCTCCTCTCCTCTTATAAAAGGCCCCCACCTCTACCGCCTTACTCACACCTCTAAAACCTTTGGTTCGGCCAAGATCTGATGATTTTGTCTCTCCAAATCCCTCTACTAATCCTATAAGCCTTAACATATGCAGTAATCTCTTCAAGAAACCCTTTTGGTTCAAACCAAAGAGAGTTACCCAATTTTAATGTAACATCTTCACTTGTGCACTTTGGTATTATTTTGCTTCTCCAACCCCCTAAACTCCTTTTATTAATTTCTTTTTTAACCACTCTAGTATCTTCAGTATACTAGGATGTGTTTATAATAAGTATTTGAGCTACACTTACACACACCTTCATCTAATGGTTAAATAACATATAGTTTTTGTGGATGGCGAATTTCTGGCTCACGAAACGATGATTGTTCAACACTCATATAACACCTTCAAAGTAGCCATTAAGATGTCACTATGTTTATATATGATATATAATATTTTTACGTTTTACTTAAGCTTCTGTATTTTTCATTTTTGGCATAAATTTATGGCTTCCATTATGGGTATATGCGATATCTTCATTTTAGGAAGTGCGGACTACCGCCCCCTCAAAGTGATTTGATTCGTTAATTCCATATGTGGGATGTATAAAGGATGGATTTAATGTTATTATATATGATTTAATACTGGAATTATAATATAACTTTATATCATTATTGTTTTCTTTGCAATAAATTATGAGATAGAAATGAAAGTAGCGTTCATGCGTACGTACGGCTTACCGTCTCCATGAACGGTGCATTTCATTTCTTTTCCTCAAATGTAAAGTACTATTATAAGTACATATAATGGATATATATGATTTATGATACATCTAAAAGATGAATATAATTATGGAATTGAAAATATACACATCTCTTATTTAGTTTTAATTCCATTAATATGAAATAGTAATTAAAGTAGTGTTCATGCGTACGTACGTCTTACCATCTCCATGAACGGTGCATTTCATTTCTTACCTCTAAATGATTATGTAATATTATAAATAGATGTATATGCGTGATATATATGATACATATGATATCTAAATCAGGAATTTCATTCTGGATATAAAGAACCTTTGACCACACGAACAACATGTAATTGTAAGAAGTCCACTTTTGACTTAAGAACCAAATATCGACAAAACAAACATTATTAACTTAAATTATTACATAATGCTTATAACATGTCAATAATTTATATAAAAGGAACAATGAACTTGAAAAAGGTTATTAAGCAAGTAGAAATTAACTCGTGTTTATTATTCAGGACGTTAAAGAACGATCGAGTCAAGTCAGACCCGAGGTAAGGGATCCTACTCCTCTCTTTCTTTTTAAGTACGCTCTTTTTTGTCATTCCTTTTAAAGATCATCTTTATTGTTATTGGTATGTTATTTTCTATTACTCTTACTGTAAATTTTATGTTCATATGATGAGAGACCATATTCTCTCTCATCAATCCATTTTGGAAGTTTTGAGTGCCGCCGTTAGGCTACCGAATTTTCGTAAGAGATCAAACCTCTCTCTTTCTTTTTAAGTACTCTACTTTATGTCACTTCTTTTAAGCTCCTCTTTGTTATGTTGGGGGATGTTATTTTATATTCCTATTTCTATAATCTTTATGTTAATATTATGAGATACCCTATTTGATCTCATAAATCCATTTTTGTAAGTTTTATGTGGCGTCGTTAGGCTGCTGAGTTTTCGTAAGGGATTTTTCATCTAACTTTTATTTCCGTGAGATTTATGCTACATTTGACATAATTTCCTTTGAGTGGTGTATTTACTTACCATTATTTTACTCATTGTGTAATATACTTTCATTTATGAGTATTTACATCAATTTTATATTGTCCTTATTTCACGGGGTGTATGTTTTGAAAGTTACCCATGTCGGTAAGGGAACATTTCACCCTCCTCTTTTTAAAAGACTTCTTTTGTTATGTCTTTTAACTCACATACTATTATGTTGGGATATGTTCTTCTATATCCTTATTGATTTGAATTTTATTTCCATGTGATGAGATACCCTTTTTATCTCTTATCAACTCATTTTCTGAATTTTGTAGTGACGCCATTAGGCTGTCAAATTTTATCAAGGGAAATTCTTTACCCAAATTTGATTCTTTGGGATAAACTTATACTCCTTGAATATGTCGTTCTATGAATATGTGTGAATAACCTCAGATTGTTTTACACTTAATATCCCCTTATATTTGGTGTATTCATTTGTCACACATAATTATGTAATTGATTTATCCTTAAACCAAGGATACCGTCTTTGTAAGGGACTTCATCTCAATCTCCTTTCAATGAGGCATATTTTGTTTTATACACAACTTTCATTTATATTGTGTATAAACCCCTTTTACTTTTACTTTTATACAAAAGGAATCTTTTTCTATGAAGCATTTTACTAAACGACAAAAAGGAATGTCTCTTTTAACGTACGCGGTGGCAACAACCTTTTCCGTCGCCGCGAGTATTATTTGATCTTTGGCTTCCTCAACAAGCACTAATGTTTTTAAAATAAAATAAATACCATATAATCTTTTATTTATTTTGGTATTGAAAATGGTTTTGATAAAGGATTCTATTTTGTCAATATATTTAAATGATATATTGCGATTGAAATGTGGAAATGTTATCATTCCTTTATATTGGTTTTATGTGTTATAATTTTATAATGGTACTTGGACATTTTATGGGTGGTTACGTGATAAACCTTATGATGAGTGGTGCCATGAATACCAGGACGGGTGGTTACGTTATAACCTCCAATTCATTGGGTATGGAAGTCGGCCCTATGGCTATTCCATTAAGTATGTATAGAGGTTGGACGAATGGCTATTCCATTAAGTGATATGTGTGGAAGTCGACCTTATGGTTATTCCACTTATGTATGTTTATGTCCCAAGTTACCTTTATATGTTATGTGATCTTTATATGGGTTTTATGGTAATATTTTGGTTATAGAAGGGTAAGTAATAAACTTTTATTTAGTGAAGAGTTTTTACTACTTCGAAAAGGTGAAAAGTATTACTTTGATAAAGTATTCATGGTTTACTTGTTGTTTTGAAAAACTAACAGTTTTCATTCTATGTGTATCCCTTACTGAGCTTTTTATGCTCATCCAAAGTTTTTGAAATGTTTTTTACAGGACTTAACGTGGAATAGGGTCAAGGATGGGATCAAGGGAAAGTCATGAAACCTAAAACATGGAACTGGACATGTTTCTTTTTAAGAGTTTTTATTTTATGGAATCTTAGTAAAAGTTTCTACTTTGTAATCTTTTGAGATGTAATAGTTATGTCCTAATTCTCTAAAACTCTCAACCTGAAAAGATCCTCAATGCGAATTATTCATTTAATTCAATATTAAGTAAGGCTTAAGGCCGAGCCTTATAACTGGTGGATTTTTATATATGTTTTTATAATGTATTTATATTTATTTGGGTTATTTATGGAAATAATTATCCTATCATAGAGAATATGTGATTAGGTTAATTACTTTTATGTTTGCGAATTTAAGAGTTGTTGATGCCATTTAGAGATGCAATATAACGTGGAAGACTACATAACAAAATTCTTCAAAGTTTTGGGTTTCAATATTAGTTTGGATTATATTGAAGGATTTTAAGGAGAATTGTTTATTAAATGATATATATTTAACATTGGGGTATTGTTGGTTAAATTTTAGAAATTAATATCAGTATTTCTTTATCTAAAGGATTATCCTATTTTGGGATCATCTGATCTTGTACTAACCATTTTGGATTTGGTTAAACTCTAAAGACATGTTAAATACATAGTTTATCCTTCGTGGATCATGTGATTCTCTAGAAGTTGATTCTAGCTCTTCTGGTGTGACCAAGTCATCTTGAATACCCATCGTTTGAAAAAAAAGATGAGTTAGTGGTAGAAATTTATTAAAGAATGAAACTATATATAAAAATTAATTATATCTCTTTATGTTCTTAGTTAATCTCATAAATAAATTCCTCAGCTTTATGAAATGGAACTTAAAACAAAAAAACATTTTTCATTTACTTTTCCTACTGGGAAACTAATGACCGTTTATCCCATCACAAGTTTGTGGTTTTCTAATTGTTAACTTTCTCTTGATCATGTTTATATCCATATCCATCAAAACTTGAAACTTAGTTATTCTTTCATATCCATGTTTTCCTACAAGTAATCCTAGTATGGGTTATCTCGGGTGACCTTTGTACTTCTCTTTCTTTTATTTAAATCGATAGTTTTATTGAATCTTTTTCCAATGTGAGGATTTCAATGATGTTCCCAAGCCCAATTTTAAAAATTACGAGGATGAAATTTCCAAAAGGGGGAATAATGTAACACCCCAAGATTTCATATTAAGTTATCTTCTTTAATGTAATTCAATATCATGTGTTGCACGTAACATAGAGTTTGAATGCTCCACGACTAACCAAACTAGCCATTCAAAAAGTGGTTATGAATAAGTATTAACTGAATTTTAAATTTTATACACTAAAAATAAATTCTAGAATCCATATTATGTTATTTAGACAAAGTATAAGAACAAATTCATTTTCGTAGATAAAAGAAGTATTTTTCAAAAATTCAATTTTAACCCCTTTTAATGGTGAACATTTTTAAATACATTATTTGACACTTTTATATATTAAATTTGACAAAATAAACTTCTTATTTATAATCAGGACATAAAAATTTAGTTTTGATAAATTTTTTGTGTTTTTCTGATAACTTTCATATTGGGGTGAATACTGAAAAATAAAAAATTTCAATTGAAAACATCTTTTTTAATCAGAATAATTTATAGTGTTAAATTACAAATTTAAATAGTTTCAAAGTATAATTATATTATATTTTAAACATTTAATTCAATTTTGGTCATTGAAATTAATTTCACTTTGAAGTTATACATAAAAAAGTGTCAATTTTTTATAGTTATTGTTTCCTAAAAACACACTATTTGTTTTGACCACTACAATTAATTTTAAATTAATTAATTAAACTTCTAGGTTTTGAATTTGGTGAAATAGACATAATTTATGAATTAGGAATATAAAATATAGCTTTGTATAATTTTTTGGTAAATTTCAGAAAAACATCAATTTTTAATGAATAGTAAAACCACTTTGTAGTACATAAAAAACGACTTTTTCATTTAAATGAAATTTTACTACTTCAATGAATAGAATTTATAAAATCCACCAAACATTATTGTTTTTATTAAGTAAAATGTGGTCAAATAAGATGAAAATAATTTTTGGTAAATAGTAACTTTTGACATTTATTTACCGCGGTTTAAGGTAAATAGGGTAATTCAAGGTAAAATGAATATTATAATAATCCAAAAATTCCTTAAGAGTTGTCTTATCCTTATTGGATGAGTCCTAGCTGACCATGGGAATCCTTGGGTTGATTTGGGGACCCCATAGAGATACTTAAGAATGATAATGACACTTTATATTAAATAACATAAAGTAAATACAAAAATAACATTAACAAATATATTTTAGTATATAAATTTTTACATGGGGTTATATAAGTCATATTTTAGACTATAAATAATCATTGTAAATACAAAAATATTTCCTAAATTAAGGGTTTTATATAATTTTTAGACAACAAATAAATTAAATTATTTATGACACAATAATGATGAAGCATTTACCTCATTAATAAATTATTTAAATAAATAAGATTATTAATACTAAAACAATATCCAAAACCTATCCGATTATTACTAGATGATTTTATTTCAAACACAGGTAATATTATTTTAGACTTTAATGAGTTTGGACCTTTTGAACCAAAGATAAGTTTATAATAAAATAACATTTTCAAGCTTTCCTAAATAGCCCCTCATCTCCCTTATAAAAGGACACCACTTATAACACATTACTCACACATCTAAAACCTTTTGGCTCATCCAAACCGTGACTAAATAAGATCTAAATATCCCTATCTTCCACCTTGAATACTTAAATTAGGTAAGAGTCACTTAACTCCCTATAGTCGATATAAAATCTCATGGACCCATCGTTTTTTTCACGAAAAAATAGGTGCTCCCCAAAGTGAGATAATGGGGTACATAAATCCCTTGTCACTTAACTCCTGTAGATATTTATTTAACTTTACAAACTCCAAAAGTTCTATTATATAAGTAGTTTTAGATATATTCCTTATGTATGTAATGGTTTCAATGGAGAACTCAACATCACACTTCAATAGATGAGCAAATAAATATTTTAGAAAAAAATATATTAATTTTATACCATCGGTACACCCTCTATTCTTACGATACCTTAATATTATATAGGTCACAATATATCGTACAATTTACCTATAATTTTATTAAAAAAATATATTGGTGGTGGATCTGAAAATATTTTGAATGATGAAGTTTCCCCTATAAGGACAAGAGATTTCACCTCACCTTTGTGAATCGTAATCTTAGTCTCTTGGAAATACTTTTTTTACATTATACATTAAAATATAGTGAAAAAATGATCATATCAAAGTACACCATAGGTATAATAAACATGCATTAAAATAAGGCATGCATGTGCATCATAATTGGAGCTGAATGACATATTTTTGTTACCATAAGACTCCCACTTGGTTTCTTAAATGATACCTTTCTTACCAGGGTTCTAGGGAAATATCTATTTTTTTAAAACACGGAAAATATAAAATATTTTCAAGATATATAATCAAATAAAACATTAGAAAAATTTGTGGAAATTTATAAAGTAATTTCCACCACATCATTAGGAACTTTGTCTTAATCTATGGTAACTGTATAATCATGGCCTTTTGAGGGAAATTTCATTCATGTTTGGGTAATTGGTTCATATAATTTCCATTATCCATATAGTTAAATAATTTAACATCAAAATATTTTTCCTTTCCCATAAAATGGTGATATTTATGTCCTTTTTATTTACACTTTTAACAAACCCATGTTCCCTTCATACAAGTTCTAGAGTAGTTCCTTTCATATTTATCACATACCAGGAAAAAAATTCTTTTGTTATTCCCCATAGCCACAATGTTCTTTCCATGATTCTAATATTACCTTTTCTTATCACAATTTTACTTGAATAAGTACTACCTATAGATATTATTTTCATTCTTAATAGTGATTTAGAATTCATATTTATATTAATTAAAATTCGGAAAGATCAATGTATTTAAAGGACCACTTTAGTACATAAAATAAACGATCAATCTTAATTTTTGGGCTATTTACATAGTCCAAAACATGCCTAGATAACCTTCTTAAGTCATATTCATACCCAAAAACATTTTCCACATCCTTTATTATGGTTATGAAACCTCCTTTCCCTTTCTTCTTTTTTATAATGAGGAAATTATTTTTCATATTATACCTCCTTTAAAGTTACATATTTGATGCAATTGAAATAAAATTCATCTTTATTGTTTTGAGTTGGAGAACACCATTTGTCTCAGCTCCATTCAAGTTATAGACCAACATAATGACTTTTTTCCTTTTCACTACTTCCCAAAGTGATAAAGATCTTTTCTAGGTACTTGATCCATTGTTTAGCTACCAATGGATTAGTAGTTCCACTGAATTTTGGAGGATGTTGTTTCATTAAGTGATCCAATATTGCTTCACTAGGTTTTGGATTAGTTGGACACTCTATATAAGAGAAATTATTTATCATAACATGTGTCAACTGCCCCAATATGGTTGGGAACTGATTATACTCAACTCTATATTCATTAATATATTTTGGGGGAATATCTATTCAATGAATATGGGTGTTAATATAGTTCCCATTCCCACTATCTGTTGTTATCATTATATAATGGAATATATATAATTATCTCACGATACTATAAAATACAATTCTTACTATGTTTTCAAGAGTTTTACACATAAATCTTGAGTTATTTTCATAGTAGTTTTTCAATAATACATAAATCATCTAATTCTAATCCCCATGGTTTCTACTAATGTTCCACTAATATGAAATGTAACATCCTAGAATAAAAAATATAGAGATTATAGTTGTATTACATTATTGGTACAATTTAAAAGTGTTTCCAAAGGATTGAATAGTTTAGTAGTATTGGAATACCAGATACATACCAACATTACACTTGAAATAAAAATATTCAACCTAAACATATTGGGAGAAAATTATTAACTATTTTATAAAATCTTTAAAAATTACACATAATCGTTTTTAGGTTTTCTAGGGAATGGAAAATAAATAACGGTGGGATTATATTCTTAGTAAGAAATAAGATGTTGCATAAACATATCTAAAATAAACATGAAATAAGTGATATGAAAAGAATAAATTGATAACATGATGCTCTAATCAACTGGAACCAAGGGAATACTATATCCATGAAAATAAATTAAAACATGGATACCAATAATCATTAAAATTATACTGATAGTATGAATAATTCTAGACATCAAAAACTTGTTATAAAATCTATATATTAAAATACATTACGTCTCCTAAAGACCATAACAAAGAAATTATTCTGTTATAGGAATTGTTATAAACCAAAACCCAAAATGTTTTTTCTCATAAGACCTATCAATTCATCGAGGGGATATATAATTTTAAGGCCCACCCATCACCTGATTATGTCCAATGCAATCACTATAAGAATCATCAAGGTCTTTAATACCATTTCATAAGGAACATCATACTCAATAAGAAATGCCAATAAATATAATGAAGAATAAGGAATATAAATACAGGACCAACCAATATTAGTATTAAATAATAATCATTAATAATAAAAATTTTACCTATGCTAATAAAATGGATGATATGATCATAACTCACATTGAAAAATAAGTTGTATGGTTAAACATTACATTATCAACAATCCAAAAATAATTCACAATGGAATAACAATGTATGATAATCCAATACATTTACACAAGAATATAAAATAAAATATCTTCTAGGTTAACATCATCTAATCATAATTATGTAAAATGTGATGTTCACACCATATAGATAATTGATTTTCATCTCATTAAATACTATAAAAACAAGATCATAATTCCTCAAAGAAAGAAGGCGGGTTGATTTAAAAGAACCTGACTCAAGAAGTGAGTGATATAAATCAAGGGGTTTATTTATTAAGAATATTTATTCCCAAAAAAATTATATATAACCACAAAATATAATCAAATTTAAATTTTTTGAAACATATATAGAATAAGTTTAAATAACGATCACAACTCAATGAACAAAAATTATGTTACAAAAAATCATCACTACAGGGGAAAAATGAATTAAAAAAAAACTAGAATATGGTAACATGATTTGTCCGTAAAACTCACTAAATATAAATATTATAATTAAAATATATACATGGTATGTTAATATACCATTCAAAGGAAACATGTTGCAAAAAATGTATTACGACTCAAAGAATCCGAATTGTGACCGATAAAACCCTTACAACTTTAGAAACATTTGAATATAAACCCCATAAAATATAGGGCATGTAATTGGACTTAAAATTAAATTATTAAAAGATAAATATAGATATTATTTCTCAAATATTTAGTATATACACCATATAAAAATTTAGGTGCATAAATACAATACTTGTCTTAATGAAGCGAAATTGAGACCACAACACTTACCACTTGTCATGTATTCCATAAACATAATTTAACCTGATGTATCATAAACAAACACACACAAAAACACACAAACATATATATTAATAACTTAATTCCAAACATTTATCATATCTATTTTAATTCATAATATTCATAAATTGTCATTTATATATGAATTCTTCTGATTTTCAACATTAGTGCTTATTGTTTTGATCATTTGTACTAGCTCAATAATTGGTGTCTTTGTATTCATCATTGTTCCAAATTTTATTAAAACATTTTCAATAAAGTTAATTTAAAGTATTTTTATTATAATTTATAATGTTTTAAATTCCCTTCATGAGTGTTTTAGACCTTATCCTTGAAGATAAAATAAAAAAGAATCATGTTTTGGTGAATTTTGATAAACGAAATGTGTTCCCTTAATTGATGAATTATATATTAATATAATATATAAATAAAAAAATAGAAACATTTCATTACAAATTTATACCATATTATACAAGTAATTTTGTTTACAAATCCATTCATGGTATAAATTCAAAGTATTGTTCATGTAGGTGGTCAAACTAACCCAAACATGAACCTATCATGATTAGTGGATGATTATGAGATGGTTTAGTTGGAAAATCAACATAACAATACTATAATGATATTATTTAGTGTTTATTAGTATTATATATAATAATTATAAATAATTATAAAAATAATTACTTGATATGAACACATTATGCAATTTGAAGAAAAGATTATCCCATTACTACACCTTAGTTTAAACCATTAAACTAATGATGATTGTTTATTGGTCACATAATTAATAATTTGACAATTTTTTTTACGATAACCTTAATGATGTCATAAAAATAATATTTATTATTTAATACCATCCTTATATCCAACCTTTTAAGTCAATAAACAAAAAAATGTTACGTCATACAGATAGTAGTCCATACAATGCACAAACAAATATTTTTTTTAATGGATGGGGTGAATGAAAAAAATAACAATAACCTTATTATTGTAATATTATATCCTATAAATTATTATAATATCATATTATTATTTTTTATATAATAAATTTAAATGAATATAATCTAGAAGAAAACCAAATAGTTTATAATACTCACGTCGGTGACATGATTTTTCATTGGAAGTATCCCTAAATTTGAAGGGATGAGGCTAAAAATGAGTGAGAAGTGTATTATATTTGAAGGTAGGGGTTTTATATAGTTTAATGTGGTATATTTTAAATTAGTAATTATATATATAAGATAGTATTTAAGTGGTTAATATGTCATCCTTATATAAGTTAATGAAAGGGTATTTTTGGGAATACCTTAAATTTTTCATTAATGTTCTGACATTAATCAATGGTCAATGGATAAAAAATGTTCTATATTGGAGATTAAAATGATTTTGGGTTCCAAATAACATCAACCACTCCATTTTGTATGGAAATTTTGATTGATTTATTGTTTTTAACTATTAACTTTTACACTAAATTTTCTTTACCTTAGTAACTAATTTATAACCTGTATAATTAATATTAATGAAAAAGATTAAGATAAAAAATTTTACAAAATTTTAATATTTTAATTTAAAATTTTTATATAATATTATTAAATAATATCTCTAAAGGCTATAATGGTGAAATTTTTAATAATAAACACTTCATTGCGTAGAAACAATTTTTAGAGAAATAATGTTTTTATGATTTCAATTTATATATAATGTATTATGTTCTTAGATACTGTTTTTAATGACCTAAATTAATTTATTATAAAATAAATAAATTATATATGTATTTTAAGGTAATACAAAACCTAATATCCTCTGAAAATACTTTATTCAAGGAAAATACTGAAATATGATTTTTATATGAAAGAAATATATAGTTTTAAAAATATTTTCTAGAGGATTTATAAGTTAAAAGAATATTGTAAAATGTATAATTATACTAATTATATTTATATTTTTTTACTTAAAAGGTTTTATGAACTTTTATTTCATTTTAATAAAATGGTAATGTCATACAAGTTACAAATTTCATGAAAACAATAATTTTCAATTAAAAACTGACCTTTTTATAAAAATATAACTATAGAACTAAGATAATTTATATATGATGAATTAAAAATGGAATTAGTTTTATCAATTCAAAATTATAAAATTTATCCTTTAAATAAATTCTTGAATAAAGGATCTTTCAAGGGAACATTTGTGAAATGGTTTATGATACTGTATTTATATACTATATTAGAGTCACAGGTGTTACAAATGTATTCTCATGTTCATGAATAATATACATATTATCATGAGATATATCATTTTGACCAATGAATTTAAGAGAGATATATGTTTTTTATCACCCATTTTATTATAAAATTATCTTATTCCTTCACGCCACATATAAAAGAGTCATATAAAATTGTTAACATAAAATAAATCCACTAAGAATGAATGGGTTTTGTAAGGATTTAGTAAATACTATTTCATTTAATGACCATTAATATTCCAAACATTATAAGGTAGACATATGTTTATACATATTTTATATTTCATAAAATATACCTTACCATGGTGAGCAGTGGAGATTACTCAAGAGAAATCAATTAGATGTTTTAAAATATAAACACTTTTTTTAAAATCATTATAGCTAGCCTATAAATAATTTAAATAAAGTAGAAGAATGTATATCACTTAAAAAATAAAATATATTTAAGTACTATAATACATATATAATGAATTTAATAATAATAAATGGTGAAAATAAAAGAAATAGGTGATAAAAACAAAAGGGAAGAGTTGAGTTTGATATCCCCCTTACCTTAACTTCTAATTTAATTCACCACTTTTATGAATCTTATATAAAAAACTTGTGTTTGTTAAAAAAATAAACCATAAGTGTTTTAAATTTGTTTATTTATGGATCAATTATAGTCATTGAATTATATTTTCAATAACCTCTGTCAAATTTGATGTGTTTTGTCATTATATTTTCTTTAAATTAACCCACCATGTTTCAATTTATGGAATTTGATTATTTGTAATTTATTTTTATAAAATATTTTAGAAAAATAGAATAAGGTAAAATAAATTTATATGACTTATGGCATAGTAACCAGCCTTTTAGTGGTAATATTTTAGGCATTGACAACGTCTTTAGAGGTAGATAAAACTGACCGTTGACTAAATGTGTTAAAAGAGGGATATATGGAGTATATATACAAAAAATTGATTAAAATAGTTATAAAAGTTCCATAATTACATTAATATATAATATAATTATATATTTAATGGTTAATTAAGGTATAAAGTTAAATATATTGGGAGAGTATAAATTTGAATAGAAATTAAAATGGACAAAATGATCAGAGGATTCCACCACTTTGAAATTTTAGTGTTTTATAACGGAGATAAATCCTTGAGGTATTGGAGTTTAATGGAGAAAAAATGCCATGATATTTATAAATAGAATTAGGAGGATAGATTTTGGAATATATAGGTATTTTATATGTTTATGAGAAGTGATATTTTCAAGGAAGGGGGAGGGGTATTTATACTTAAAGGGAGGTGTAATTTTGGGTTAAAATTTTTAATAAATTATAAATTAAAAGGTATAACATGTATTAGTGATATTATTAATATTGGGAATTATATTTAATTAAGAATATTTTGTAAATATTTTTAAATATATTATACCCCAAAGTTATTATTTTATACCAAAGGAAAAAGAAAAATTGAAAACTTATTTTTTAAGGAAATACTTTACATTTTTTGACTTTGGAATGAAATTTTCAGTTTTGGAATTTGAGTTGATACATTTATTTATACGATTAAATCTAGTTTTGGTATATTAATTGACTATATAATTTATTAGGTCATTATTACATTCTAAATAATGCAATTAAAACCCATTGTTTACGTAAAAACATTAATTTTCACAATTCACATATTAATTAAGGTTTTTAAAAAAATTACCAAACGTAAACCCATAGATAATTTAGATATGATTATTTTGGAAATGAAATCCATTTTATAAAAATAATTTTATAACATAGGTATTTTCAATTATTATAATAAAAATTATGGGTTTTATAAAATTTGTTAAAATACACATTATCAAATAATACACTTACAATTTATTTTAGATTCTAATTTGAATAATTATTTTGTGGAATTATAATATTTATATTTAATTTATTTATTTATGATATATATTATTTACATTTAATTATATTCTTTTATTGGTTAAATAATTATTCTAATGATCATATTACTAGTCTAACTATCCAGTTACTATTCTAAGATCAATGTTACTATTCTAAGAGCTTTGTTAATATTCCTTAAAGGTAGATTACTATTCCAATGGTCACATTACTATTTCAGGGGTCACATTTTATTTATATAAATACCATATATTTTCATCATTTATTATTTACTTAATTTTCATTGAAGGTTCTATATTATTTATAAAATGTGGATTTTATCGTCAATGTTTTGTTTCTTTTGTACAATGTTATTTGTGAGTGTGATAATTCATATATATAAAAATGATCATTATTTTATTATTACATTTATTTCATTTTTTATGTTTATTATACCATTTTAATAGTTTAAATTTTTTTCGGTATATTTATTCTGTAATGTTTGCAATTAATGAAATGAAAATATTTGGAGTTGTCATTATATTGTGCATGTGTTTAATAAAATTATCTATTAAATATATCAAACTATTTAATTAGAAGGAAATTTTCATATATAAATTTTAGGGTCATCACATTTTTTTAATGTTCTGTAATGATGTAAAATATTTGGCATCTAATTTTGTTTCCCATACAATTTTATTTTGGTATAATTTTATACTTTAATTAATATTTTATATGTAAAAATATATTTAATGATGTAAGAAAAAAATTAAGGGATAAATATTTTTATAAAAAAATTCATATATTAAATCTATAAATTAATTTAATTTTCTTTATTTTAACAAATATAATTTGTAAAAAGAAAAATATTGAAAATTTATATTTTAAAAATTCAGGATGTTACATTATAATCCTATAATGAAATGAAATAATATAAATTTTATTCATCAAGGGTCACCTACTAATGTATACAATATAAAAATAAGGTAATTATCAGTTCATGATATGAAAAAGCATTTATGGTCACATCATGTTTACACTATTTACTCATACTACCTATATATGAAATAGGTATTTAGGACTAAATTTATTCCACCAAAGGATTTACACCCAAATAATTCTAATAATAAATAACAAAAATAAGTAACCTTCAATTTAATACCAAATGATACACCCATAGACCTGAACTTCTAAATCTAGTGAAAAAATATATACATTCAAACAAAAAATGAAACTTTAATTATATCAAAAATTCCTAGAATCCCATCTTTATTTTCTTTTGGAACTAAGAAATAATTATATCATAATTCAATTGATATAACTAAAAAATAAAAAATAATTCATATTAGACAAATTATAATTTATCATAATTCTTATAAATACTAGAAATATCTAAAGGATATATATCAATGAAATGGTGAGAAAACCTAGTATAAAGGGGAAATAAATTGAAATGGGAATCATAATTAATGTGAGATACCAAGATACAAATAAGTGGGTTAGAGAATTAAAATATTAGATGATTATAAGGTAATACATGTAATTTGAATGAGTATTACCATGAGGTCATCATGTAGAGTGAAGGATCGTTAGAGGAAAAACTATCATAATGATGGAACATAGAATAAAGATATGTCTTGTAGAGGAATGCGACACATAAATCATTATATTACATGGATGAGAATAATAATAATTGTCATATAATTTAAAAAGGTCATAATTATAATTATAAACAATTTATTGAAAATATCCATGTAATAGGGAATATAAATAAAAATGAAATCTCATAATAGTGTGGTCAAATCTCACACATAATTTGTCAATAAATTTATCATCATGTTCACACATAATATATGTTTACCAATCATCAGTCCATAAATTATGAACAATTTTATCTTAAAATTCATTAAAAATACACTTACAAACATAACATATATCATGTTACTAAATATATTACAGGGCTGTATAATTTTTTTCCCGCAAATTACATAATAAAATTTTTAGGGCCATGCATCCCATAAAGAAAATAATCATATAATATTCATAAATATGAAATAAATCCATGAAAAAAGAATTGATTTTATAAGGATACAATAAATAATATTTCATTGAAAAGTATTAAAGGTTACCAAAATAATGAAGGAAAAATATTTTTGGACATTAATTATTGGAAAAAATATCATACTTTTCGGGATAAGAAGTAAAAATTCGAGAGCAATCAATGAGATGTTTTGGAAAATAAATTATTGTTTTTAAATAATTAATGTTAGCATTGAAATCTTCACAATGAACTTGAATCGTGCATATACATAAGAAAATAAAAGGTAAATAAGTGTTAAAATGCATATATACTATATTTGAGATCATTAAATGGTTAAAATAAAATATAGTGGTGGTAAGCCCAAAAGAAAAAATATGGGTTCAAAATTCTCATCATCCTACCCTTTGATTTAATCATTCAGCTTAATTCGTAATATATAATAATCTTATTTTGGTTAAAAAATGAAACCAAAACTAATTTATTTTTATTTTAGTAACTCTTGATCAATTATAATCACTGTGTTTTATGTTTTTAATATTCTTTTTTAAAAGTAAAGTTTTTTATGTCATGTTTTATTCAAATTATCAGGTATTATTTTGATTTTGGTATTTCTACTTTTTTGTAATTTATGTTTTTGTGAAAGCTTTTATATAATATTGGAATAAATTAATATCAATTTATAATACATATTATACACTAACCACCAATGTATTTAGTGATAAGTAAATAATTAATAACGTCTTTATAAAGGATGAAACCTACAATTGATGGTATATGTCAAATGTGGGGGGGGGGTATATACAGTATAATTAGATTAAAATAGTGACCAAAACATAATAATGACCTCAATATTTTAAATAAATATATATTTAATAATTTTTTATGGTATAAAAATAAATATATTAGGTGAGTATAAATAATAATAGAAATAAAAATGAAAATAAAGGATCACAATTTACCTCTTCATTGAAGTTTTACTCTTTTTTTATGGAGTGAAATAATTGAGGGATTGGGGTTTAATGGAACAAAAATTTCCCTATGGTTATAAGGAAACATAACTGGAGGGACTTGTGTAGATCATGAGATTTAATAAGTGTATGGTATGTGATTTTCCAAGTAAGGGATAGAGGGTATTTTTACTTGATGGGAGAAATATTTTTGGATTAAAATATTGAATAAATTATAATTTCCAAGGTAAACCTTTTAAGAGAGATATTTTTGATGTTATGAATTAAAAATGATTAAAAATATACATTTTAAGACTTTCAAAACCTTTTTACTCCTTTTTTAATAGTCTATACAAAAGGATTGAATAGATAATGAAAAATTGTTCTTAATGAAATACATTACATTTTTAGACTTTTTAAAATATCTTTTTGGTTTTGTAATTTTAATCAATTGATTCATTATATTATTAAATATGTTTTTTTTCAATAAAAAATTATCTTATTTATTAGGTAATTGTTAGTTCTTTAATGATGTGTTTTAATAATAAACTTTACATAAAAATAGTATTTTTTACTATTCACCAAAAAATTAATGTTTTTAGAAAATTACCAAAAAAAATAATTCTTAGATAATGTTGACATATGATTTTGAAAATGATATTGATCATATCAAAATAATTTTTTGACTTAGGTAATTCTTATTATTATCATAAAAATCATGGTTTTTATGAAATTAATTAAATTGTGTTTTATAAAAAAACACTTACACATCAATTTAAATTTTAATTTAAATAATTATTTTGTGGTATTATAATATTTATATCAGAGTAATTTATTTATGATAAATAATATTTACCTATCACAATAATTTTTTATTCTTTAATTTACTAATCTTGCTACTATATTACCATTATTATGATCAATTTACTATTTTACAGCCCAGTTACTATTACAAATAGTCACATTAATATTCCAATGGAAAAATTAATATTACAATATAAATAATGATTTTATAAATTCTTCATATATCCTTTAATCCCCATTCACTTAAATTTATCTCAATGTTCTATATTATTTATTAATTTTTTTTCATTACTAATGGTTTGATTATTTTTTTACAATGAAATTCAAAAATGTGATAATTCTAGGAGATCAATGTGATCCAAATTTTCCAATTACAGTTTTATATATATTTTTTAGTTTCCCATTTTATAATTTTTAATTTTATTAAGTGTATTTATTTTATAATGTTATTAATTAATAAATAAATGTTTTCTGAAATTAAATTATATGGTATATGTGTCTTATACAAAAAATATATAAAATATGAAAAACTATTCATTCATAAGGCCATTTCCCAAATATAAAAGTCCAGATCATTATATTCTTATAATGTTTAATAATGAAGTAAAATAAAAATCATCTAATTGTGTTTTCCATAAAATTTAGTTTTAGTATACTTATATATATATATATATAAATTTTATAAGTAAACATATATGTAATCATGTTATAAAAAAATCAATTGATATTTTTTATATATAATAAAATTTCATATCCTAATAATTTTATGTAATTTTTTCCCAAAAAATAAATTTTAAGAATAATTATAGAAAACTTATATATAAAAAATTTAGGATTTTATATTCAAAACCATTAAATGAATTTTATCCTCTTAATTTTACTAATTGATAATAAACTATTAATGTTTAATCAATAAAAATAATGTAATTAACATATCATGATATTACTTGGAAATAATAGTCTCCAAATGATTACCCTATTTTTTATACTATCTATATATGAATATTTTCTCATAGAATAAAAATTATCCAACTAATTATTTACACACAAATTGATTCTAATATTAATTCAAAAAAATAATTAAAATACTCTTTAATACCAAATCATATTCCTTTATGCCCGCACTACCAGATTTTGTTCAAGACATACAAAATTTCATAGATAAATTGAAAATTTATTTATAATAACCATTCCCAGAATCCCTTGTTTAGTATTATTGGTAACTATACACATATTACATTATCAAAATATATTATACCACTATAAAATTAATCAATTTTTGTTTATAGACATAATATAAGTTGAATAAACCCTTTTCAATTATTTTGATCACTTGGGGGAATACATCAAAGAAAGGTTGAGGAAAAATCCTAGTAATTGGAAAGAAAGGAAAAAATGTGAATCATAATAAATGTGAGGTACTATGATATCAATAACTAAGCCACAAAATTATAACATGGAATACTAATAAGGTTTTACATGGTATATGAATTAGTAATACCAAGTGATTATCAAGAAAATAATTGGATCATAAGATAAATAGGAGTCATACTAATGTAACATATAATAAAGATATGTCAATCATATGAAGAAGGAATAAGAATCATTATAGTATATGGGTGAGAATAATTACCATAATAATATCATAATCAAAGGGGAATACTCATAATAACGAAGGAACCATTTAAAAATTCATTAAATGAGGTATATTCATAGTAATGAAACATCATAACATTATGTTCAAATATCATAGTTATGTTGTAAACAAGTATAATATCATGTTCATGCATAAATAATGTGTATAAATCATCATTTCATAAATTATAAAAAAATAAGTATCATATTCACACATAATACCCATAATATCATGAGATATATCACATTATCCAATGTATTGGAGGGATATTTATTTTCATCCCAAGCTATCAAATCATAAAATGATCATTTTCATTCATACCACATAAAAAAAACCATATAAAAATCATAAACATGAAATAAATAAATACAGGAAAAATAGTTTTCATAAGTATTATGTGAATAATATTTAATTGAATAATATTTAATTATCAAAAAATAAAATTTAATATATTTTTGGAATATTAAATATTATCAAAAAATATCATAGTCCATAGAGAGAATTGGAAACAACTCAAGAGGAATCAATGAGATGTTTTTAAAGATAAATATCTTTTTTAAATAATTATTGTTATCTCAAAAAATAAAAAGTTAATATATTTTTGGAATATTAAATATTATGTATGGGCAACATTCTATAGCATAAGGGTAATAAACGTCTCACAAAAGGGTTGCATGAAAGTTCAGGAGCCTAGTTGAGGGTCTGAACCACTACGTAATGGTACCAAAATGACCCACAGAAGGGTAACACACCAAATTCAAAGGATGTATATGGTTAATAAACAGTTTAATAAGTCAATTTATGGATATAAATATCTTTATGTAAGGGTAAGCTATATAAAACGAACTTTACATATGGGTCTCAAAAATATAAATTAAGGTAACGGTAAAGGACCAAAGCCTACGAAATGGTACCTAAAACTAACATAAGTATAAAAGTAACATAAAATGGGTTACATTACAGATATGTAGAGAGTTAGAAAATGTATTTAATGATAAATTTAAATCCATATAAATATAAGAGTGCTCTCAAATATAAACCTGTTTCATCTTATACTTCCTACCATGAAACTGGTAGATAAAAATGAAGAATATATATAATTAATATGTCATTATATTATTGTTTTATATGTATTTTTTAAAAAAAATAAGGAAACAATTAATGAAACACGATAAGAATATTAAAATTATCATTTATAATACCATTTTTATCCCATCATAAGACTTGGAAATAGTTTCTAGCTTGCTCAGTAATCTATAACATATCCTTTATGAAATCTTTATGTTTGGAAGATTTTAGAGAGTAGGCCTTACCAAAATCATCACATAATATTGGATATTATTATAAATTATTTAAATATGTAGATGTAAAGTCTATAACAAGATGAATCTAAGAAGAAATAGTTTTATATATCCTATATAGAAGATTCTTTACCCATTTCTCTTTACTATTATTATTTGTTAATTATAATACACTATAATATAGTGTAAGGCTATCTATAAAAATGGTAAACTTATATCTATCCGGGAGATTATTATTCCATTATTATTAGATTTCATATTTATTTAGATATAGTCTGGATAGAGAATGTAAGTGGAGAGTATATTGATGGGAATCTTATCTCAAATGAAGGAAGTTTATATAAGTAAATTCATAGAGTCATGGGTGAAGTGATCCATAGAAGATCTCAACTTAGCAGCAGAACCAAAGGTGAGGGAAAACCTATTTTCTATAAAACAACCATGATTATGTTTTTTAAACGCATTTTATATATGGGGAAATTTTTTAAAATAATTTAATTAACGTTTTCATGGTAGTTTCTTATTCTGAAATGAAAAATATTTTTTAAATAAAATTTTATTTCAATATTATCTAAAAACTTTTTTGTAATAAAAAACTCTTTTTTTTTAAATTTAATTATCCAAAGGCCTTTATTATAAATATATATGATTTTAAACTTCTATTTTGAAATTTCAAGGAAAAAACATTATTATAAGAGAAACAAATTTTATGGTTGTGAAAACCCTTTATTGTAAAGGAAAAATGTTTTCAATGTAATTTATTTATGAAATCTTAATTTTAAAGGAGGTTGATCTCTAATTTTTTCTAAATGTTTTATAATTTCAAGACATGGTTTAATTATATAACAATAATCTTAAAAAATAATCATAAATAATTAAATAATTGATATAAGTTTATTATACCAGTGTTAAAGGATACACAACGAAAGTCTAGACTCGAGGTAAAAGATTTCATCTCAATTTCCCTTTATTATGGAATATTTCAATGTTATGAACCTAATTTATTTTATATTATATATATAATACTATTTTACAAGATATATCAAGAATCATTAATAATTCATGGTATTTTACATTTTAATAAAAATTATTTAATCCAAGGGGATTTCACTTGAATGTTACAAAGTTGTAAGGAGTTTCTTAACACAATTTACATTCATTAGAATACACATATAATTCATTGAGTTTATTATGACTTGATTTTGTGTGAATTTATATCTAAATAGTTTTTTTCTATATTTCCACTAGTTATATGTGGAATTACATATGTGAACATAATCACATCATGGATTAATTATCACTTCATATGTTATGATATTTGATAGGGTTCTATTTGTATCAATATAATTTTCATGATATATATTTTGTGTCATGCAAGATGATCTTATTGTATGGTGTACTTAATGATTCATGAAATAATTTTGACATACTAATTCATGAAATTCATGGTATTTATAGAGTAATATCATACTATTAATTTCAATTACATTTGATTCAAAAGTTACCATAACAGTAAAGGATTTATGTTACAATTTCCTATCATTTTGAGATAGATTATGTTCAAGGTTCCATTGGTGAAATCATATAATATTATTTTCATAACCAAAATATTGTTTATTATCCTATTTTTATTCTTGTGGTTTACATGTTTAATTTATAATTCCTCCTTTATTGATTAAATAAACATCATAAAAGTTGTCTGTAAGTGATATTGATCTTGTATCTTATTGTTGATCAAGAATATTTATCTTCATACCTATATTTTATATAATATTCTCAATAATGTTATTTAATACCCTTAAATGATTTAGTAAGATCATTTTCTAGTATATTTTAATTTACCTTAATAGGGTTTAAAAATTCATCCTTTAAACATTTTTATATGAAACATTCGGAATTTCTTTACTAATGCTTAAAAAGAATGTTTTATTTATAAATATACAGAAAAAACGAATTTTCCACCATCATGAATATTTTGGAATTGATGATTTTGTTGAAAATTTCTATGTTTATTTTAAAAGAATGTTTTTCCTAATATTCCATTAATTTTTAAATTTTTAAATTTATTTTCAAAGAGGAATGGGAATTTTCCTCAACAAATATTTTAATGTTCATTTTATTATATTTATATTCATCAATAATAACAAAATTGATGTCACTTATAATCCATTGTAGATATATTATAATAATAAAATCCATATTATTTATCTATATGTATTATGATTCATTGAACACTATTTTCATGGAACTTTTTTCTTTTCCATGAGTAAATCAAGCTATCAGTGAACAATGATAATTGTTATATTGAAAATTGAAAGATTTTAATTATTTTTCTAAATATATTAAAATTAGAAATTTCTAGGGATGAGTGATGGATGGTCTCCTTGAAAACCAAGGATTATTGGTTCCATTATAAACTATGGATGGTTGTTTCTATTATAAACCAAGTACGAGTGGGTCCATTAAGACCTCACGTGAATTGAGTAATGAGATAGAGTTATCTAGATGAAAGTTACACCAAATAGATGATATATTTGAGTTAATAATAAGAGATAATTTTTTTACCAGTTATGAGTTACTCATATTTTATATGGGAATTATCTTCTTAAGTAATTCCATGATGAATGTTTGATGTTTATAGATACCTATATAGGTTTTTATTGATTTCAATGAGTTTTAAATGATTTTTTATTCAAGGATTGTTTTTTTCATGGATCTTTATGGTTGAGTTTTAATACTCTTGTCCAATGTTAAATCATTATCCTATGTCACATGTTTAATGATCCATGTTTTTTTCGGAATAAATTCTCTTATATTATGCTCTTGAACATTAATTTTTTCATCATACCATTATTCTCATTTTATTCTCAGTGATGACATTAAATTTTTAATGCTTATGTTTACCCATACTGAGAAATTAAGATCACTGTTATTATGTTTCCTTTTTCAAAGGTTGTAAATAATGTTTTAAGTATGTTATGCTTCAGAAGTTTACTATATTTGAAGAAATTAGTGGGATATGATTTTGATTTTTATAAACCTAGTTTTTATGTATCTAAGTTGTTATGTAAGACTCTCTCCCAATTCTGTAAAATTATAAAACTAAATGCTCATTGGGTATGTATGTGATCCCATGATTTCTTTTAAACTGCATGTTTAGGATGATTTAAATTAGTTCCCATTTATTGTATCAAATTTATAAATGTAAAGTTTATGTTTTTTAGCATAATATCGGGGAGTGTGGGTTTAGGGGTTATTTAAAAAAATATACCTAACATTATAAAATACATAGAATGGGGGGTTTTGATAGAACATGTTTTTTTAGATGTAGATGGTATGTGATTGGACATAGAAGAAAGAGGGGTATTTATACATTAAGGGAAGAGTATTTGGGTATTTTTGCATCATATTATGTATTATATTATATGAAAACTATTTTTTTTTAATATTTTCAAACCATTAATATCAAAATTGTATCATTTTATAATAAATGTAAGAAAAAAATATAAAATTTAGTTTTAGTGAAATATATTAAATTATTATTCATTGGGTAATACATTTTAATTTTGGAATTTCAATTTATTGGTTTATTTTTATTATAATATTTTTATTCGGTCCAATAATTATTGAATTTTTAAGTCATTATTACAGATGAATGATTTAATTAAAATATAATAATTATGTAAAAATTGTAGTTTTACTATTCATATAAAAGATAATTTTTTTTTGAAAAAACTACCAAAAATTAACTATAAGATCATTTAAACATGATAAAAATAGAAAATGATATTCATTTTATTATTTTTTTAGCTTAGGTTATTTTAATTATTAACAAAAAAATTATTTTTTTCTAAAAATTATTAAAATATTTCTTTTCAAAAAATATAGTTACACTATATTTTATATTCTAATTTAAATAGTTATTTTTTGTAGTTATAAATATTTTACTGACCTAATTTTTTTATGTTAAATATTAATAATATGTTATTATACTATTTCATTTGTTAATTTAATTTTTAATGGAAATATTACTATTTTAATGATCATTATACTATTCTAATTGTCATTTTACTAATATAATGGTAATGTTCCTATTTCTAATGATCATATTAATTTTTCAATATCCACATTACTATTCTAATGGTCAGATTAGTTTTATAAATACCTCATATTTTATTCATTCATCATTGACATAAAATTATTCTAAATGTTCTATATTATTTATAAATTTTGATTTCATTACTAATGATTTATTTTTTGTTTTCACCATTATTCATGATTATGGCCATTTTAAGTGGTAAAAATGATCTATAACTTCCAATTATAGTTATTTTATTATTGCATTATTATACTATTATAACATTTTCCATTTTATTGGGTATATTTATTCTATAATTCTACCAATTAATGAAAAAAAGTTTTATCTTGTTTTTATTATATGGTGCATATGTTTTATATTGTACTATATTAAAAAAAATATATATATTATTAAAAGTAAATTTAAATATTTAAAATTCTTGGTTATAATGTTCTTATAATGTTCTATAATGATGTAAAATATAGATCAAGTTATTATGATTTCTATACAATTTTATTTTGGTTCAATTTATACATAATTTCGTATTTTATATGTAAAATATTATATAATCATGTTATATAAAAATTAATTGATAAATAGTTATAGAAAATATGTGTTCATATCCTATAAATAAAAAAACAATGTAATTTATTTTTTTGAAAAAATATATTATTTAAAAATAAAATTATATAAAATTATTATGTCAAATTTCAATATGTTACATCTCTATTAGTCAATAATATAGTATATGATTATATGGAAACTTATGTATTTTACCATCAATTGTCTTAAATAAGTTTAAGAATATAAAATAAATTATTTTATACAAAATAGAACCTCCACATTATTTTTCATTCACATTGGTTATATATATCTTGTGACATGTAATGATAATTGACATCTTAATGTATGAATATGCATTATCCCTAATTGATGTTAATGATAGAGTATTATAGTTTTTGACATGTGTGAGTAGGATTTTATGTTGAGATATAGAATATTCTCATGAGGCATAAAAAGGAGTTTTTGGCACTTGATGACCCCCATGTATACCTGATAGAGGCTCGTACAATATGTATCTATTTTAAAAAGTGTTTATGTTTTAAATTTGGATTTTACCAATAACTAATGTTGGAAATATACCAAGAATGAGAACCTTCATAATTTTATACATTTCTTACATGATCATAGAATCTTAGCAAATCAGGTGGTGATTGGGTATGTTTCTAGTCACATCATAGGTTGATGATTAACTAATATGGGATTTTCCCCTCATATGGGATTTATTAAATATGGGCCCTCAATTTGGATATATTTAATAATTATACATTTATACCTAGATAAGGTAAGTTAAATTATTATCTATTTTATTAGGGTTATGTGATGTGCTCATCCAAAAGGGAGGATGATGTCTTCTATATTCATCAACCAAATTAGTATATACTCATAGTGTTGAGAACTATTGAGTAGTTATATGGGATTGAAATACATCATGTCCCATGGTCACTGGATGTCTTATAAAAAGGTAACATATGATAATTCATTCTTATATACAATATAAATTCAGGACATAGGTATAGAGATGCATGTGTTTTATGGAGATCACACTAGATCAATTTATAGCTTGATTAACACTAATTCTTTGCTAGAATATACTCTTTGCTACATTTATGAATTTTATAATTCATATTTGTTTTCAATGGGGTAAAGACCCATGGGGTCACACTTTGTGGATAACTAAATGTGGATTAAGTTCTATTAAACAAAGATAGCTAATATAGAGGTGTTCTATATTTTATCCAAAATTTGTTTGGATAGATATTTACAAGATATTTTTTAGTATCTAATACAAGGTGAAATTTATTATAACTTTACAATTTTTTTTAGAAATATAAAAATGGTGTTTTGGATATATTTTTAAAAGTTATTATATATAATATAATATATGGTGAAATGAAACACATATCCATGAGACATTAATGTAAGTGGGAGATTGATGGAGATATCCTAACATTATAATATGTATATGATACATGTTAGAATAAATCATAGTGTATGATATATGGATATCACAAGGTATGATATACATTATTCCAAGTCAAATAATGTGTTATCTATAAGAATATAGTTTCTTATGGTATAGTGATATCATATCTATTTCAATGTCCAGTTGTAGTACAAGAAATGAGATAGTCATATGGAAGTCTGATTTTAAGAATCATATTGTCTGATTCTCATAAAACTTTATATCTGAATATAGAACTCGAACATTATGTTTTTAACTTTCAAGGATCTTCCACTAATATTTTTTATAGATTATAAAATTTCATATGCTAAAATGCTGAGAAAAATTGTAATGAATTTTTTTATGTGTTTTAAAATTTAAATTAAATTTTAATTTTGGGTTTTTAGTATTGTTAAGGTGACCATATCATTGAATTTTTACTATAATGGTGTTGTCACACCATGGAAAGTGAGGGTAAGGATGAAAATAGGGGAGGGTAAATTATAATTCCATATCTATGGTGGTATCATGGTATAAATGTATTAGGTCATTTCATGACTAGTGGGTGTCATGGCATGGAATATCTTTTTGTGTAGGATTTAAGGGTGTAGATACAAAGGGGTTAAGAGAATACATTTCATGGCCTAGGGAAACACATTGTGATTATAACCCTTACATATTATATATTTTGGAAAATTAAAATATATTACATATATAGGTCACGTCATGGTGGAAGGAATTACGCTATGATGATAACCCTTAAAAATGATGTTGTCCTTATATAAGAGTGAAACCTTACATATTAAAACCATACATATTCTCCTCAAAAAACATTTACATGAAGGGATGGTCATACTATAACCCCAAATACATGTTGTAAAGGATTTCCATGGGGAGGATTTTTTTTGTGTGTAACATAAGGGTTCTGTTATAAGAGTGGTGTCCTGGGAGAGGCCATCCGATAAATGGATGAGGCCACTCTATGAAGGCTTGGCTTATGGATTTTCATTAATCTTGATTGAGAGGTGACGTGAAATGACTAGAGAGTTTACACCATAGAGGGGTGATTGTAGGGTGGTATTTCTATGTGACCCATTTGGCCATATTATAACATATACCTAAGTTAGGTAACCATTATGTGACACTAATGATCATTTCATGAAATTACACTTTTTTAGTTTTTTTAATTAAGTGTTTACTTTTCACTTTTATGTCACCCCTTTTCACGATTTAGAGGAAGAAAGATAAAGGTAACATTCACTCAACCGATATGATACCTCTTTCTTCCACCAGTTAATCCATATTATTGAGGGGTGTTTTAGATTTTATGTGATGGGTATTTTATTCATAGGTCTTCCAAGAGCATGTTGTGGGAAGATTACATTCCATTGGTTAAAGATTCATTGAGTAAATAATACTCAATTATTTTTTTTGTAAATTGTTAATATTCTGTTTAAATTTTTTAATTTATTATAAAATTTTAAAAATAATTATTTAGATATATTTTCATAATACATGGTCTCTTGTGTTTACATGGATGAGAAAAATCTTGGATGAGACATGGAAAAGCATGTAAAGGGTTTAATTCCATTTTTAGGTATATTATCCCCATAATACTGAAATATTTTCATGTTTATAAGATATTTTTCATATATGCACAAATTTATGTTATTGGGTGAAAGTGATAGGGACTACGAGGGACATGGGAAAAGGGATAGGGTAGTATTGATCCTCCTACAGTTGGGGAAAGTTCTTCTTATGTTGTGTATTTAAGGATCGCATGGTGACTATGTCACCCGATGGTGGAGGATGTCGATTGATTTTATGAGAGGCATAGGTAAATTCATGGGGTTAGGATAAGTTGAAGGTAGAATAGTTTGAATCCACATGTCTAGTAACATAGGTATAAAATTCATAGGCCTATATATGATGTGTGTGATTTTCATATATCTCACACTTGATTGGAAACACCCTCTCAAGGTTATAGGTGAGCCTATATGGATGTTTTTATAGAGATACACCCTCTAGGGAAAGAAAAATTGTGACATGGAAGGTTTTTTATAGATAATGGTCTTGAGAGCTATCCTAAGAGATATGTCCTATGGGACCCAAACATGGGTGTTTAGAGTTATGTTGATGATTTATTAGTGGGTTTACAAGGGTATTAGTGAGAACTAGCATAGGACAGTCTCTAGTTAGTGGGATAGGGTAGTGATGTGATAATTGACAGGGGAACTTAACTTGCCTCTCATGGAATGGGTGAAATAGGGCCTATGAGCTGTAGGGTCACTATAGGTTTAAAAGTGTTGGTTTGTACCAATGAGTAGTGATTCAGTTGGGACAAAGAAATTTATGTCAATTATCATACATATGAAACTTGGATACTAATATTGTTGTCACTTTGTACTTGTGTGTTTAAGACTATGTTTGGAGTTATACAATAAGACCAGACATGCGATAAGATATGTCCCAAGGTGTGGTGATAGTCAATGATCAAATAACACTAGTTTATGAACAAACGATGTTATCATGAATGATACCATATGAGTGTCCCAAATAATTATTATATGGATGATGATGATGCAATATATATGAACTCACATTGAGTGAGAAGATTCTAGCAGTGTCCACCCTCAGTGAGAAGGAATTATTCCAAGATGTGAAATAAGACTTTTTACTGATTGATATGGTTGTGGTAAAATGTGTTATTATAACCTTCCTTGAGTGAAAAGGAAATGGTTCAGATGCGATATAAGACCCTTCCTTTAGTGAGAAGTTATTGTTTAAGATGTGTTATAGGACCATATATCGAGTGAGAAGGTAATGGTTAGGATGTGATATAGGAAACATATTTGAGTAAGAAGGTAGCAGGAAAGATGTGATACTAGACCAACCATGAGTGAGAAGGTGTGGTCAAAGACTTGTTATGGGTATAAAAGGTGTATTCACGTGATTGATAAGGGGTAAAATAATTATTGTTTGGGGATAAGAATTGGGATAATATGTATGATCCAACATTTTTTGAGAAGGTGTTGGCAGGGACCGCCCTGAGTCTGAGGGTGTTGTTCAAGGTTGTGGTTTGGGGAATCCTCCCTAGTTAGAGTGTAGAGGCCATGAATTAGAAATATGTTGATGAGGTTTGGTATGGGCCTTACCCTGAATAAGAGGGTTAAGGATATGACATGGTACAACACCACACCTTGAGTCTTCAGTTATAGTTAAAGATTCATGGAACAAGAAGAATTCTTCTTCTGACATAGGTTGAGCATGTATGGAAGAGTTTCATGGTGTCATGGTTAGCCCATGATGACCCAACGTGCATGTTTGTGTACATTTTTATTTCTATTATTTAATTTCATCATGAATACACAAAAAAACACACACACACAGACACACAAATATATATATCATGTAATATATTAGTGTCACTTGGTTAGACCCTACAAAGATATATTTCTCATACCTTGCATGAGGAACCTAGTTTATAGAAAGCAAATTTTCTATTATGCAGTTTTAAGAACAAGTTGTATAATGGGGAGGGATAGAGTATCTCTATATGGATTTGGATGTGGGTTGGAGGTGAGGCTCAAGGATTCTAGTAGATAATATTTGATCATTTTTTATTTTTTTATTTTTATATTTCATTGAAGTAGTGGGTGATCAATTAAGATATATAACTGCATGAATTAATATTAATTTTCTAAAACATGGTTATATTTTTGATCTTACATACTATGATATTATATAATGGATTATTTTTTGTTATTTTTTATTGATGGTTATGTTATAAAAGACATAATATTCTAAATATATGATTTAGGCCCTTTCAACTAGTTGGTACCCTCTCGTGCACGAAGTGGAATGCATGATGTCATGTGGGTCTCTGGCTAAGATACTACTGAATGATTTTATACAAGTCATTAAAATGTATTAGTATAGAATATTTTTATTTATATTAATATTTTAGATATGTAATATGTGATATGATAATGTGTCATAGCTTGTGATGGACTTCAATTTAGTGAATCATAAACACCTTCTTAGTGGAAAGCCTTGGTAACCAGGGTTATGGGATTGCTGCTATGAGTTTTCACTATTACAGTTGAGATATTTATTCAAGAATTATATTATTATTTGATACCATTATTAGTGTTTTTCTCTTTGACCATAGTGGAAGGAGGAATGTTTACATGCTTTATAATTGGAGAAAAAGATTTAAAAAACATTCATCTGCTTGTTTTTTGTGATTGATTTTATGGATAAAGAGGTTCAATTGGTTAAAATATCAATAATGAATTACATAGTGTTTTAATATATAACTTATTGTTGGCATTATACTCATCTATAACATGTATTTGACTCAATTTTTGTTATTTGATTCAAATTTATGTGTATCCCATCAAAAGATGTTCCCAGATAATGACTATATAATCTCAAGGTGTAAGAGATATGTACTGAAACTTTCTAGGTTATTTCATGTGTTAAATAACTTAGTGATGGTTCAATGCATGTGAGGAATTTCTGAGAGATTATTTGGTATGGTAATGGGTTTCCCCAAGGATATATTTTCCCTTTTTTGGGTAGAGAGGAAAGGAATTTGATTATCCTTTTTCTCTTGATATGTGAAACACTTATAGATATTAAGGTTTCAAGGTTAATTTTTTATGGTGATATATATTAAAGTCATGTATTTATTGGTTTCTCCTAGAGTTTTTATTGGATAATGGATAATAACTTTATATGGGTTAGTCTTGTAATGGTAGAGAATGGGTAGCCTCTTTACATTTTACAACAACAGTTGAGTAATGGTTGATCATGTAGTAGGCCTTGGTGTTAGTAATATCCCACAGTTTTAATGGAAAGTAATAACTAGGGATACTTTGGTCGAGATGAGATATAACTGAAAGGGAATTAGGTTTAGTTCTTTAGGCATTTGAACATAGGTTTTATGGAATTCGAATCATAGGATCCTGATTATGATTGTGTGATTGGGTATTATTGGTGCATATGCACACTGTATTCGGATTATATCAGGTTGGATGATGGTATAGAACAAGTGAAAGGATCTCTTAGTATATCACTCTACATTAGAGGTGGAGAGTGAGGGTTGCCATTTATTTTTTGGGAAAATATTTAATGCATGAGGGAAAATGAACATTGGTTATAATTGATCCTATTTTGTTTTTATATTGGTGAGTGGGTCATGTATTGCCTGTTGAATTTTTTTTGGGATCTAGGGTAACTTGAGAGGTTTACTAATAATCGTTTGGAGATGAATACCCCTTAGTTATTACTTATCAGAGGGGATTTTTTAGACCTTAGTTCATCTAGGTTAAAGGGGTGATCCTTAGGGTGAGGTAACTGATGTCATCATAGAGATGTGTGAGGGTGAGATCCGTCGAGGTTTTAATTAAGTATATTTGAGAATTACAATTATTGGATGAATATTTTTTGTATCATGTGATTTTGGATTTAGGTGTGTGACTCATTTAGTTTTTTTATGGAATGATGAAGTATTATGGAGAGAGACATGAATGTGATGATTGAACCTATTGCGAGTTGTGTTCAAGGATCAATGTAATGAAATATATATGGAAAAGGGCATAAAATTGATATTAGAGTGTGTGATCCTCATTGTGGGTGATTTTTTGTGACCTTATAGGATGGTTTTTTTAATAAGATATGTGTGTTTATTAATCAATGTTTTAATTTTCTTATTACGTAAAAGAAACACGATCATGTATATTCATTTGTATTGGTAATGGAAAAGATGTAGGTTGTGGATATTAAGTGTTTTAGGTCAATGAGGGGATCACATTTATACTACAATGGTGGGTAGCACTAAATCATTCATGGATGTATGTCCCCCATGTATGAATGTATATCTATATGATGAAAATAAAGGGTTCATGGTTGATATAGAATCAATATGTTAGTGGGTAGGTGGATCCAAATATATTTGGTTCCCTAATGAATAATAGATTTGGGATTCATACACAGTGTTGGGTGGAGTTCGAGTGTTAGGTTCAGAATTTTGTGTGGGTGTTTGGATGATTCTATACTTCCTCTGGGAATTTGAAAATTTATATTGGGTGACGTGATGATGTGTCAGAAAGTTAGGTAGATTGGTTTTATGAAAATTTGGCTGGTGTAGAACTGTTTGGTGGTTTTGTGTATTATTACATAAAGTGAGGTAGAAACCACATTAGGTGTTTCATATTGGGTATGATGGATGTGTTTAAATTATTAAACATGGATTTTTTAAGAATAATTATGTATCAAAGAATAATTCTTTGTTATAGATACATGTCTAGTTTAGTTTGAAATTATGAATGGGGAGATATATTTAACTTTGATAGTCGAATTAGAATGTGGAAATTTTATTAGGTTCTTACGAGGGATGTGAAGCCTTATGTTGGGGTGTTTTTAATGAACCATGTAATTATGGGTGATGTAATTCAGTGGAAATTTGATTTTTTTTATAGTCGGGTTAAGGTGACCCTACTATATAATTATTTTTGTAGGTGGCTCATCACTGCATGATAGGTGATCATGATAATTCCATTAAGAGGGGTTGGTTGGGGATCATGTAGTAGCAAAGGGTTTTTCAATGGAGTTAAGGTATAAGGTCATGTAATGCATTATTAGTGTCACAAGATAATGTATTTTGGGTGTGCGCTTTATGGTTTTAAATATATATGGTCCAAGAGAAGTCATATTTTGGACTAAGGTGTCATGTCATGATTATTACTCGTACATACTACATACTTTGTAAAATTAAAATATCTTATGTATGGAAGTCTTGTCATGTAAGAGGGAATAATACCACGATGATGAACCTTAAATATGTGGGTGATCATATGTAATATTGAAACCATATGTATTGGAACCTTAAATATGGAATTTAAAAAAATTCATAAGGATGGTCATGTAGTGACTCATAGGACTTGCATTAAATGCCTACGAAGGGGAGGCAATACATTATGTAATTATAGGGTTACACTATGGGAATGGGGTTATAAGGGGGACCACATCATGAAGGGTGTAGGACACACTATGAATTATTGGGATATATATTTGTATTCTACTAGATAATTCATATAATGTGTCACCATGGAGGTTACACTATATAGGTGAAAATCTAGGGTGTCATTCCTTTGTGAAACTTTTATTCACATTGTGACATGATAACAAGTTGGGGTTTTAGGACATGAAATTGAGGCTCATGCTATAAGATGGATATTTTATAGTTTTCTTAATAAGCGGATAGACCTATTATTTCAAATTAAGCCTATTTCATGATTTTGGTTATAGAGGGATGTGGTGAAGGTCCTTTCAGCTAGATTCTTCCCCCTTTCTTCCTCTGGTGGATCCCGCTTAGTAAGGGTAAATTTAGAGGCAATTACTTAACTATTTTGGGAAATTTATTCCATTATAAACCTTCCATTATCCTTAAAATTAATTTAACATTTATTTTTGTTGATTTGTTCTAGGGTTAGATTATGGTTCCACTAGATTATGGTGTAATCATCATGATATGATGAGGATTTATAGTGTAGTGTATTTTAGACATTAAGGAATTGGAGATGTTTTATCATTATTGAAATTTCATTATAGGTATGACACCTGATGAATGTTCTTGGGTTTATTCCATTTTTCATGAAATTGACACCAAATTCAATATCGTGTGATGGGGATTTTTATTTTAGTTGTGTTAGAGGAATTTCATGGGATATTGTAGTTCCATTTATTAAGTTTATCCTGATTTAATGATGCTCTATGAGTTTTTATCGATTAATTCTATGGGATTTAAATATTATATTTAATAAAAAGTAAAAAAAATTATTATTTGAATGCGCTGGCTTGATATATAGGATCATGTGTGGATGTTTCTATATAAAATCTTTGAAAATAAAAGGACAAGATCCTAAAAAGGTTAACAGTAACGCCTCGACCCTAGAAGCATGGAGATGGTGCATTACTTTATTACATTGGAATGATTACAAGGAATAAAATACATAAGTACCAATTAGTTTAGTAGTTTTGACGAAACTAGATACATACATGGTAAACAATTCACATTTGGAAAGGAAACAAAATATTATACATAACAAAAGGTAAAATAATGTATCATTGAAAAGTAAAAAAAATGATTTCTTGGTCAGAAACTAGGGAAGAAAAACAAATGAAAGGGGTGATACCAAATTCTCAGTAAGGTTAAAATATAGTGGAAGAAAGAAAAAATAATATTTGAATAATAATCAATTACACATAATCAGTATGGGATGGTGAATATTTGGAAAACACACGCCATC
The DNA here is from genome assembly GCA_963277665.1 of Viscum album. Lineage (NCBI taxonomy): Eukaryota > Viridiplantae > Streptophyta > Magnoliopsida > Santalales > Viscaceae > Viscum > Viscum album. The sequence continues at coordinate 160,826,690 of OY728165.1, read as the reverse complement.
AATAAACTGAGAATCAATGTGCATCCACAGGTTTTTTCAGAGTGAAATCCTCATGTATAGTAACAAATGAATTATAAATAGGTAGAATGATTATTATTTGGAAGTCATGTATTTGGCACATGAACCATCTTACGTTTGAGATGGTTTAAGTCTGTTGGTAGAAACCTGTCTGATTTTTAGTAACAAACTCGAATGGTTTGTCACCAACTAGTTTGCCTCATGAGACCTATTGATGCATCGATGAGATTTAGTTGGACCCACCCATCACTGCTAGTCCAAAGCATTATTTATCCAAATATTTAATACATGATAAATATTCCTTTTAGATATCCCTATTGAGTAGAGGTTATATATTCATCAATATTTATATAGTCGAAGTAGCATTCAAAACAAACACCGTATGTGAAATGGTATACAGTTTAGGGAAATAATCATTTTCATGATACAAGAAAATTTATATTTAAAATAATAAAAATTTAAAATGAAAAATGATCTCAAAGGGGTAGTAAATACAACACCTAACAATGATTAGGTTCACAATACAAATTAAGTGTCAATGAAAATGGAAATTGAGATGAAGTTTCTAAACACATTATAGTCATTCGAATCATACGACCAAAAATTAGTAATCATAAAATTAATCACAGAATACCAGGAATATAAATAGATTCATGATATTATTTATCAAATGGATGTACACATACACAACATAAAATAAATATGTGGTGAACCACGGAAATCTCACGAAATTAATAATTAGATGAGAAACCCTTACAAGGAACGTATCATTAGATTGAGGAAAAATCAATGAAATAATTATGCCTGAAAAACATAAATAAAAAAAATAAAATTGAATATAAATCGTAAATCAATAATAATCCATTCAAACTAATTTTTTTAAAGATAAAACCAATGAAATTGATGTTTAACTCAATAAATGGAAATTGGGTAATGATATCCCTTACCTCGGATTTTACTTCCTTCAAATCTGGTCAAAACTCTTGTAATATTGTTTCAATTGTGTTATTAAATTAATAAAGAACTAAAATAATTTTTATAATAGCATACATTATTTTATTATACCATTTCCACCCATTTATTATAAATATTTTGTTTTTTCCATTGTTTCGGGTATGTTCTTCTCATGGTTTCAATGGTCGTTTTGTTATGGATTTACTTGTAAAAATAATAATAGTTCAGAATTGATAAATTATATATATTTAAGTCATTTTAAGAAATTAATTTCGATATGAAACATTCCATGATAGTGGTAAAGATAAATGAAAATGAATCATCCACAGAAGAGGTTAATTGAAACACCACAGTCGTCGATTTTGTTATTTAAGAGAAAAAGAAAAAAAGAACAGATTTTTTGATGCATATATAATAAACACAAAAATATTCAAATATATATATATGATACTGTATTCTTCATGAATCATTGGATAATTGATAGGGATAAGTTATAAGTGAGAAATAATTTGAAAGAGAAGACAAAAGTATCTAACATATTGAAAATATCTCTTTTGAAACCTCATTAAGGCTCTTTAAAGTGGTATTTTTGTTATACCAAAACCAAAATAATGTGTTATGAGATATATTGGATGGAATTTGGCATATATTTTCCAATCAAGAAGGCTCAAGATGATTAATATTTGGGAAAGAAAGTGTCTCCTTTTATAAGTGAGGCGGAGGATAACTTACAAATTACTAAAAATATTAAACTATAATAAATATATTATAGGTTTGAAGACTTCCAAAAAAGGCATAAAACAAATGGGGATTACATTTTGGAATGAATATTATAATTTGGGATCTTTTTCAATATTTTTTATATTTCTAAATAATTTAATAAAATATTTTATTCATGATAAAATTTTTTGTGAAGATAAAAACTATTCATAATTGTGACTTTAGACACATCAAAAAAATATTTATATAATAGAATAAAATATTATATTATATTATAAAAATTTCATATTTTTCTAGGGAATCCATGAATTATCTTAAAAATCTAAAATTATATTTATTCCATTATTTTAAATATCATTTATTTGATTTATTTATTAATTAAATAAATATTGCATCATCACTGTAGAAGCCATTATGGTATTTATTTTTTTTGTAAAAATTAAAAATAAAATTACATGACAAATATAATTTTTTTATCATTCCAAATACTATTCTTGTTTGAATGAAATATCAATAAAATATCATATAAAAATATTATTAAAATTAAAAACTATAATGTGAGAACATGATTTTCTTTTGAAATAAAATATTATAATGTCTTTGAAGAGATTCATGTCGGTCCAAAATATCCCAAATTCTTATAAAAATTTAATAATAGTAATAAAATTATTAAATAAAATGTTTTATCTAAAATATGGGTCATTCAATAATTCATATAAATTTAATGAATAACACAGTATTTATTTCTCTTATGCTTTCACAAGAACTGCATCAACATTGCATAAGAATTTATGTTAATTATTTCATATATAATAATTAAAAATAATAATATTATTAAGATAAATTAATTAGGGTCAAAATGAAATAAATAATTTATTCAATATTTATATTCACTCTTTCTTACCCTGTAAAAGCATTACACAGACATTTGGATAATACTCATGTTATATAACACTAAAATTTGGACTAAAAATAAAAGAGATAAATAAAACATAATTATTAATAAATAAGTCATGAAATTAATTTTTATCAATCAATTATTATATATAAACTAAAAGTTTTTACTTTTTCAGTACTGTGCAAGAACTGTGTCGACATCAAGAATGATTTGTATACTTATCATGAAAAAATATAGTTTTCATGTTCTATTTTATTCTGTACAATATTCCACTTATAATTTAATTATTTAGTTATTACATAGTTTAAAAAAAATTGTGTATCATAACAATTTCATGGCAATGTCATGAAGAATTTTTATTTTATAAAAAACGATATTTTTTTACTATTCAATGAAAATTAATATATTTTATTAAAATTTGAAAAATTCATCCAGACCATTTTCCAATGTATAGAATCCAAAAAAGAAATCCATTTGAAGAAAATAATTTTCTATCCATGAGAAATTTAATTTTTAATTAAAGTCATCATTTACTTGAAAAATACCAATATTAATATTATAACTAATTTTATGACACTTCGAAAATAAATTTGATGGTGTGATGTTCTTCTTTGGAAAACCTTTTCTGCGATCTGTTGTGTGAGCCCATGAAATGTGGTGGATGAAGCTTCTATTTATTCCTTTGGAGATACTATTTATACCTAAATTGAGATTCTCATACAGTTTCGATTTGGGTAAGTCTTCTTAAACATCCTCTAAGATTCCAAAATCCTTCGATTCTATGTTTGTTAGAAAATATAGTGGGTTGCTTTATTAGTGTAGATTCACAAACTTCTTCTATGTGTCATCCGATCAACCCACACATGTGTGTGGAGGTGGATGTGTCAATTACATGGTTTGAATCGGTGTGGACTGAAGCTTGTGAGGAGGTACGGTGTAAACAACCAGTGGTCTTCAATCATTGGGTGGTGTTTTGATTATCCTGCAGTAGACTGGGTCACTCGGCCACTGTATGCAGATGGTGTGTCCATCAGGGGATGGTGATAGTGAAGGGTAGGAAGGGGAACGATGCTATCTAGACTAATCTATTATAGGATAAGGAGGTGCAGAATAGTCCTTTGTAAAGAGAAGTTGAGTAACCCTATTTGTTGGGGGATATTTGACCATCTTGAGGAGGATTTGAGGGAACATGACCAAGGTAGTTAAATGTAAATTGATGAATAATATTCACGTCAAAATGATGGTGAGAGCTTAGATGGTAAGGAAATTGAGTTGTGGTTGAAAGGGGTGGCAATGGAAACTCAAATCAGGTAGAGTAGTTCGAGGGTCAACAATCATACAACGGGAAAGTATTTGGTTCAAAATGGTGTTTATACTCAATACTCCTTTGAGTGTTTGGACACCAATGGGCCTGTCCATGATATGCAATATTACCTAGATTGAGTAATTACCAAAGGGGTGGAGTTTGAGGAGGATCATAAGGCTCATGAGGAGGGGAAACCCCTAGGAAGAAGAAGGGGAAAGGACATAAGGGCTACTCTCATCTACCAAAACCGATGGAAATATTGTTAGGTAAAAAATTGAAAACATGTGAGAAGAATATGTCTTTGGACCACACAATTATTTTTTAGAATAATCCCTAAGTTACAGTTCACGAAAATAGCAATAATGCAACCACCACTGGAACAGAAAAGGACTCAAAAAAACCTATCCTCTACTCTACGGAGGAGATGGTGGAGGAAATTCTCTATATAAACATCCCACAAGAACATGCATAGATGATGGGAAGACCTATTCATGTGGAGGTAAATAGAGAGTAGGTGAATTGGATCAAAAAACAAGATATGATTTTGATGAGAGGCTTCAATGATGGGAAAATCAGAAAAGAAGAGTATATTTGAACTCGGGATAAAATGGAATATCATTTTGAAGATGTTATTGGCAATAGACCTGCTACAAAGGTATGTATTATGAACTAGAATCCAAATAGTGAGGAAAGAACTAATAAGTTGAGGTTTTTCATTGATAAATTTTCATTCTCCTATGAGGATTCACCTCTGGATTGACTGGGACCAGTTTCTCACTTTTCCTAAAAAGTGATTTTATAATAAAAAGTTAATTTTCAGTCAGTCTGTCCGAATTTTGACATTCAAATCACATAAGTGGAAAAATTAAGTTTAACAGCTATGTTATAATTATCTATTATAAAAAAGTTTTGTTTCATAGAGGCTCAGTGCTGCATGAATAATAAGTTATCTAATGAATTGAAATTATTCATACCATAAAATATTGGGGTGTTATATTCTTCCCACCATTGGAAATTTAGTCTACAAAATTGTTAATGTATAATTCACTCAAAATAGATGTGGGGGGTTCTTCTATTATTATACTCAATGTCTATATTAGGGTTATGTTAACTAAACAATGTTTTCTGAATCTAGTTTCCATGGTTTTTACTAAACTTTCTCCGATACCAACTATAATTCCCCCACCCTAGAATCCTGAAGCTGGTGCATTACATCATTACATTGGCATGATTACAAGGAATCTATTCCTGAAGGACTGATTAGTTTAGTAGTCCTGAATAAACTAGATACATATATGAAAATAATTTTACATTTGGAAAGAAAATAAACATGATACATAAATAAAATATAATATACTTTATCCTTGAAATCTCAATAAATGATTTATTCTTCTTAACCTAGGTAAGAAATACAAATGAATGGGGTGAGCTCAAATTTTTAGTAAGGGTCACATATAGTGTAAGAGAGAAAGAATAATATTTGGATCATGATCAATTAGACATAATCAATATGGAATGTTGAAGAGTTGAAAACAACCTTCATTAAACTGAGAATGAAAGTGAATCCATAGGTTTTCTCATTGTGAAAACCTCATGGATGGTCAACTATAATGCCCGGACACTATAATCCCAGAGCTCGGGAATTATATAAATATATTGGCCTGATTATAGGGAATCAAATCCTAAAGGAAAATTTAGTTTACTTGTTTTCTAAAACCAGATACATACATTGTTTCAACATTACAATTTGAAAAGAAACACAACATATATGTTTTATTACGAACATCCACAACTCTAAGTTTATTCTTGCAGGTCAATCATAATATAAATCTCCATGTCCTAAGAAAATGAAACATAAAAGGGGTGATCTTAAAAGAATAGTAACGTTAAGCAATACAATGGAAGATAACATAAACATAAACCTTAGTCATAGTCTATAACTAAAACACAAGCATTAAAAAAAACGTGAACACCTTATGACTGGAATAAGATATGAATAAATAATTCTATAACAATACACAATAATGGTTATATTACAAGTCAAATAACTACATTAACTATCAATACTTTTTTTAGAATGAGGGATATGAATATTCCAGACATCATAACCATACTTACAAGGCCTTGTTCCATGACCATACATAACCATTTTGTCAAGGCCTCGTTTAAGGATCTAGTTTGTCTCATGAGAAATTTTGATTCCTTGAGGGTCTATATTAGGCCCCACCCATAACATAACAAGTCCAATTTATTCCTCTTATGAATGGGGATAAACATAAACAACATATAAATTCAAATTGAAACTATCATATGAAATGTAAATAGCTTTACCCAATCATTAAACGTAAACACAAACCATTTAGAGTAATATGGTGAATAGAATAAAGATAGAATGTCCACATTCAAACTAATAATAAAACCTTAAACAAAATATTTTTTAGATGATATCATAGGTGATAAATCTCTATGAAATAAAAGATTCATCCAAGGATGTTGGCATAAATAGAGATACTTTTAAATGAGACCATTGAAAAATTATTGAGGAAATAATCCTTAAACATTTCAGAGTGTCCCATACCAGATTGAAACATTCAAATCATAATCGCTAAGAATATAAGATGATATTTTGTAGACAATATAGAAGATAGATTTAGAAAATGTATATTAGGGAAGAAAATCATAAGATAGACTTGAAGATAGACATAACAAAACATCATATAATTTTGTTAAGAAATAGATTTTTTGGATCATCCTTGCAAATAAATCCCTACCTGGACACTATAAGTGGATGTGGTTCTAGAATAGATGTACCTAGGTGTAACAACATTGACAAGGTGTTTCAAGCTTGAGTTGGGGTAACCTGGTATATGACAACATGCCTTACTACGCACCTGGTTTGACACTTTTGGAGGATATTCTTAGGATAATTCACATTTTTTTCTTACCTACCTTTTAAAGGATTTATTCTTCTAAAGTATCCAAAGTATATGGTTCTAGGATTTACGATGAATAAATTTATGATATGTGCTACACCGTGTTTAGATTTATAGAATGTTCCTAGATTTAGGAGAAAATATAGCATATGGAATTGATTAGAAATGGTGCCACGCAGCAGAAATGAAAACATCACCAATGCATATGATGAAATGAGTAAGAAGTATTATATATCGCATGGTCTTAATCCATCATTTCAAAGGATTATAGTCTTCCATATGTCTTTATAATATGAGGAAATAGTATCATGTTTTTACAATGTTTGTAAAAAATTCTCTGAGTCCTATTTCTTTGATGGATGAAAAAGAAGAAGAGGATAGTAGAGAAAAGTATTGATAAAGGGAAGAAGGTAAAGAAGGGTTTTCCTACATGTGATAAATATGGAATGAATCACCTTGGTAAATTACTAAAGGTAATGGGTGCTTGTTATGATTGTAGAGGAAAGTAAACCAAGTTCATGATTTCTAGGGTAAGAAAAAGTTATCCAATGTACAATTCTTCAAATTCAATGTGACGAGACGCTATATGAATAAATGTACTAAGCATCAAATGAATATAACCCAACTGATGATTCTAGATAATTATCATGTTATGATGCTACCATATATAAAGTAGAATGATTAATATTCTAAGTTAGGAATCATGTCATTTGAATATTTTGTATGCAATGTACTGGTTATAATAATTATGGAATATATGAGGATTGTACTATAATACTTTTTCATTATGGATTTGAAACCATAAGTTGCATGTTAACTAGAAAAGACATTCAATGGAATGTTAAATTTTTTATAAGAAACATGATTTAGTGAAATAAAAACCACATTACATATCTGATGTTGAGATAAAGATGAAGAAATGATTATTTCAGATATGTACTGACCGCCTTGTTACAATTTCTTGACTTGTAGAGAAGTGGTCTATGCTATCATTAGTGGAGTTTTCAACGCTTTTGGATTTAAGTAATATATCTAATAACTTGTTTCTTACCAAAGAAATATAGAAGAAAGTATGTTTCTAATATGATTTTTATGGTAATTTAAGTTGTTACTATATTTCAAAAGGATACATGATAACACTATTCACAATTTTTGAATGTGATAATTTAGAGCTACTTCATGTTGATTATGGGTTAATGATAAGTTCATATTGGAAATTTAGAGACATTAATTTTAAAGTGTTGAATAATTATAATTTGGAATGTTTAACTATTTATAAAATGGTTTAAGTTGATCATTAGACACGATTTTATATGTTCATTCCTTACTTCACCATATGGCATAGCCTTCACTAAGTTATGAAGTATAGATAGTTTAAGGTGCAATCAAATGATTAGTTTGTAAATAAAAACATATATTTATACTCTTATAGAGTGGAATAACTCTTCAACTCAAGGAAAAGAGTCTTAAATAATTTTTTCCCTATTATCATAATATTTGGTAATATTTATGAATCATTTTAAACTATTTTATTGTTTTTTAGTAATAAAATTTCATCTGAATATGTTATCTATCATGTTCCATTAGAAATTCATAATTAGATTTTTATTCCATGTCCAGGTTTTTACTTCCAACTAATTTTTCCCCATTCGAAAGCACATTTTTGGTGGTGACCACCTCATTTCCCATAAAACTATTTTTTTGGAGGATATTTTATTAACCCTATTTACGATGTGGGTTTCCCCTTAGGGAATTTTCAAGCATTAGCATTTACCTTTTTAAGGGAAGTTTCGAATTTTGAGGACACAATTTGGTTAAGGGGGGAATAATGTAACACCCTGTGATTTTTCAAATAAATTTAATATTGAATGAATGAAACACTAGGACTATAAAAAAACTAATTTGTTATAACCTATCCAGTAAATGTAGTTTTACCACTTTTTTGAATATATTTTCAAAAAATTGTCATACACGGTTGCGTTCAATATGATATTTAGAGTATGATAGAATCAACTTAGTTTTTCATGAATAGTAACATACCATTATGAATAGTAACATACCCTTATGAATATAATTGAATAGTAAATCAGCAAAAATAATATAAACATCACCCATGAATGTTTAAATTAAATATACACATCTTATAAGTGAAAAAAAAATCATAGTATAATTATTGGTATTTTTGTATGTCATAAAAATTTTAATTACAATTTAATGATTAATTTAATAATTTAAAAAGGAAATTTATTTGATTAAAATTTAATAGTAAATTGTTATTTTATTTTCTTATGGTAATAATATAATTTTATGGGACCTTGATTAAACATTTATGGTGTTATAAAATTATTTACAATTTTAATGCAGTTTTTTTCGAATATATTATGATTTTACTTAAATATTAAATTAAAAATATTTAGAAATTTATTTTCAAAAAAAGTACTAACTTTTTCAATTCTCCACATTAAAAAATGGTTATGGTGAATTTTTGGGATATTTCTGAAATACTTGAATTTTTAGTGGGTAGTGAAATTCGATAATTTACAAAATATGCTAAATAATTGAATTTCATCATCAGTCTTGAGTCATGTATGATTTAAATGACCATTGGTTATAAATCACATTAATAAGTTACTATTTTTTCCAAATTCATTAAAACTATTGATTGTCTTTGGAAAAATAATAATAATGATTAAATAATGTGAAAACCCTCATCTCCTCCACTATAAACTCCCCCTCACTCCCTCTTCCATTCATTCCTCTCAATATTTTTGCCTTATCAAAACTCAGACCAAATATCCTCCCTTGATCCTCCCCCACTAACAACAGCCTTTGGTCTCAGAAAAATACCAAATCCTCTTCCCTTAAGAGGCTCTCAAGGATGGTTAATTCAATAGGTAAATGTCCTCAATTCCATTCTTTCATTTTCATGTTCCTTTGTTATTTTTTCATTCCTAACCTATCAACATAAAAATGGAATGAAAATTTCAATACCATACATTTAATTTAATTTGGTTATTCTAATTTGTTAATTCAACATCATCTCTCATTTCCCTATCATTTATTCTAAAAACGAAACATTGTCTGAGATGTGTTGATTTATCACATTCAAGGAAGACAATGACATAAATTTGATTTACCTTATTAAAATATGGTCATGAAACCATTTTATTGGTTGATATATACTATTATATATTTATTTATCTTACATAATGATATATAATCTTTATGCACTCATGATGTTAAATAATAATACAAAACAAGGTAATTGTGATTGAAATTGCGAAATTAATCCAAGTGTTTATCATTAATGTTTTTTATAATGATTCACCTCCACGAAAAATAAAAAAATGAATTTTTAAACCTCAATCTTATTAATGATAATTAATAACATATAAAATCAATTTGGGACTTCAAATTCCATCTTACATGAACTACCACACTATTTTATAAGTGAGTCAATCAGGAATTTTATGAAAACAAGAACTCATGAACAATGAAATTGAATCCATCCTTCCATCTAAAAGTCAATGAATGAACTTAATAAATCTATAATAAACCAAATAAATGTAAAAATGGTTATTTAATTTTTAATTAATTATCCAAATTTTGTTATTAATGTCATTAACGTCAAGCAATGAGGACCCTCATATTTGAGGTAAGGGATCCTCTCTCTCACTTTTATTCAGGAATCCCCCCTATGTTGTGTTATTTTATTTTTAATTATTATTGAAGGGTTATGTTTTTTCTCCCTATACTGATCTTATGATATATGGATGATGGGATACCCCTTTACCACACATTAATCCCTCACAAGAACACCTGTTACAATGCCGAAATATTTGTAAGGGTTTCTTCATCTCACTTCCATTTTTGTGAGATATTCTGTATTCACTACTAAAACATGTGTATGGTGTATTTATACTAACCATTAATGTTTAATATCATTAATCTATCTATTTAAATGATATTAAATTTATCATTTTAGGATTATTAATTGTGGGGCATATAATTCAATTGATTACAATGTTTTAATTATTTTCTACCCGAACCTTCATTTTCATTCGGGTTTATCTTATTCTCTACCCACCTCAATGAAATTATTTATTTTTCCTATTTAATCCAAATAAATTTTGTGTTACAATTATATATTTGTGTAACAATCATAATAATTCATTATTTTATGTGGATTTATATGTTTTAAAAGAATCATTCAAAAATTGTTTCGAAATGAATGTTTGATTCAAGGATCTTCTTGGATTCTTGCATATTTTGAAGTTCAATCTATAATCTATCTTATGTTATATTTGCATTTATTAAATAAAAAATTTTAACATTAAAAATAATCTTTGGTTCATTTATGGTTTTATTAAATCAAACATTCTTTTGTGCTTTAAAATCCATTAATATCTTCCTTAAACTACACTAAAATGATGTATTTATAATTCTTCTTTAAATACTATTTTTAAATTATTTCACCACAATATGGATTTATTTAAGCCTAAAATATAATATCAATGAACATAACTTTTATTTTATGGTATATCAATGTTTACACTCGGATTTCATGACAAATATAAATTATTTTGTAAAAGAACTCCTCTTTCCAATGTTGAAAGGGTTTTTTCTCATCTCACTTTAACTTTTATGAGATATATTCCTTGATCACCAATTATTTGTTTATTATGCTTTATGTAATTACATTTGGTATATAATAACAAGAGTCTAATTATTATAATGATATTCTAAGGCATTATGATTTTAATGTTTCATTGTGGTATGAGACACTTTGGAATGTTAAAAGATTATTTCCTCAAGGATTTTTCAATGGCCTCATTTAAAAGATTCTTCATCTATTTCAAAGTAATTTTTTGAATATTTTATGTTGTTTAGGTTTATCTCTTATGATATAATCCACCATTTTTTATAGAATGGTTTATGATTATTTTGACTGTGGATGTGCTATCTTGAAACCATTCCCTATATTACTCCGAAATGTTAGTGTTTATGATTAATGATTGGGGAATGTTATTTACATTTCATATGTTAGTTTAAATATGATTTTTTATATTTTTTATGTTCTTCACCATTCATATGTGGAATTAATTGGACTTATTATGTGTTGGTTGGGGCTCTCTATAGCCCCTCGATGCATTAGTAGGTCTCATGAGACAAACTATGGTCCTGGCACGAGGCCTTGACAAAATGGATATATATGGTCTTAGGATGAGGCATTGATGGCATGGTTTGGATGTCTGACATTATGAATTACCTCATTATGAAAATATTAATTGATTTTTCCTTAGGTTATTTGTCTAATAGAATATCCATATTTATGATTTAATATGGAATTATTTATTGAACTCTTATTCCTTCCATAATGTGTTCAGGTTTATTTTTAAAGGCACAAGTTTTTAGTTATTCACCATCTCTAATGCTTATGTTTACGATATCTTTAGTCGTACTATTTAAAATTAATGTATATTTAAGATAAATCCTTTCTTAAGTTTTATCCTTCCAGGTTATGAGGGTGATTATACAATGAATTAATTATATGGTTAATCTAAGAGATCATGGGTTTTTTTATGTTGAATTTATTAATTTTTTTAGCTTGGAGTTGTAATTTTGAACTCTTTTATGTATCTAATTTAAAAAAATAGTAAAATGATCGGTCCTTCAGGACGCATCTTCCTTTTATATATGCCAATGTAATAAAATAAGGCATCAAAACGTAGCTTATAGGGTCGGGGTGATATTGAAATTGCATCCACATATTTTTTTCATAGTGAAAACCTCATGGATAGTAATAACTGAGAATGAATAAATAATTATTTATTCACAGATTTAATATAAGAACAATATGGCTTTTAAATATCTATATTGAGTATAGTTTATAGATTCATCAATATTTCCATAGTCAAAGTTGCATTCAAAACGCACACATTATGTGAAATTGTATAAAGATTAAGGAAAGAGTCATATCCATTATACCAAAAATATATAATTAAAATAATTATAATTTCAAATGAAAAATGATATAAAAGGGGATGTTGATGCACCACATAAGAAATATTAGGTTCACAATACCAATTAAGTATCAATGAAAATGAAAAATGAGACAAATTCCCTTACCACATTGTAATCAATTAAATCATATGTCCAAAAATTTATAATCACCAAATAAATCTTATAATACCATGAATATAAATAGAATTATGATATTATATATCAAATGGAAATACACATACACCACATACAAAAAATAAGTGGTGAACCACGGAAATATCATGGAATTAAAAGTAAGATGAGAAACCCCTTACAAAGAATGTATCATTAGATTGAGGAAAAATCAATAAAATAATTATGTGTGACAAAAATAAAACCAAAAAATAAAACTAGATATAAAAAATAAAACAATCAAAGGTCATTCACACAAATTATAGGAAATACAAAACCAATGGCATTGATGTTTAACTCACTGAATGAAAATTGGGTTAAGATATACCTTAACATGGGTTAGACTTCTTTTAAATTAGATTAACCCTCCTATAATATGGTTTGAATAGTGTTATTAAATTATTATAGAACTAAAATAATGGTTATAATACTATACGTAATTTTCTTATACCATTTTCCACCCATTTATTAATAATATTTTGTTTTTCCCATTGTTTCGGGTATGTTCTTATCATGGTTTCCAAGGATGGTTTATTATGGAATTACTTTTAAAAAAGAAATAATAATACAGAATTGATAGAATATATATATATATTTAGGTCATTTTAAATGATTACATGTGATTTGAAACTTCCCATGATTGTGGTAAAGTGAAACAAAAAATGCATCATCCACAAATGCAGTTAATTGACACACCACAAATGATGAATTTCTTATTTAAGAATAAAATTAGAAAATAGTTGCTTTTATTATGAATATACCATAAAAAACATTACACTATATATATTATACAAGAGTTTTCATGAACCATTGGATAATAGGTATGTATAAGTTATAAGTGAGAAAGAATTTTAAAGAGAAGAAGAAGGAATCTTACCTCTTGAAAATATCTCTGTTAAAACCTCTTTAAGGCTCTTAAAAGTGTTATTTTTTATACCAGAAGAACAAGAATGTGTTTAGGGATATAAAGGATATAATTTTTTAGATGTTGGAAAAAAATAAGGCCCATGGTGATTGAAATTTGTGAATGAAAGAGTCTCTTCTTATAAATGAGGTGGAGGATAACTTAGAAATTACTGAAAATATTAAATTATAACAAATATGTTTTAGGTTTGAAGACATAAAAAATGACTAACGCTAAATGTAATTATATTTTCAAATTTATCTTATCATTTTGGTACTTGTTCAATAGTTTTGGTGTTTTTAAATAATTTAATAAAATATTTTATTCATGAATTTTATTTGTCAAGATAAAAACTATTCAGAACTCTGAGTTTAGACACTTCAAATTTTTTTTAAATTGAATAAAATTTAATATTATATCATAGAAATATCATTTTAATATATCAAATCGGCGAATTATCTTAAAAATATAAAATTATATTTATTTTATTATTTTTAATATTGTTTATTTTATTTATTCATTAACTAAATTAATACTGCATCATCTTTGTGGAAGTGATTATGGTATTTATTTGTAGTCTAAAAATTAAAAATAAAATTACATGAGAAATATAATTTTATTAGAGTTCCAAATACTAATATTTTTTGAATAAAACCTCTAGAAAATCTCATATAAAAATATTATTTATATGAAAAATAATAATATGACAAAATGATTTCATTTTGAAATGAAATATAATAAAGGATTCAAAGTGATTCATGTGGGTCCAAAATGTCTCAAAATTGGATCAAAACTTAATTATTGTCTAAAAATGATTATATAAAATGTTTTATCCAAAATATGGGTCATTAAATAATTATTATAATTTAAATCGAAAATATTGTATTTATTTTTCTTATGCTTGCTCACGCGCTGCATCATTTTTCAAAAGAAATAATGATAAATATTTCATATATAAAAATTAAAATTAAAATAATAGCATAATGAAAAATTAATTAGACTAAAAATTAAATAATTCATTTATTCAATATTTATATTCACTCTTTCTTGCCCTGCACAAGCATTGCATAGACATTTGGAATATACACATTTTATAAAACACTAAAAATCAAAACTAAAAATAATAGAGATAAATAATACGTAATAATTAATAAATAGGTCATGATAATAATTTTTGATCACTCAAGTATTCCATATAAACTACCAATTTTGACATTTTCAGTGCTACGCATGCATTGCATCGACATTGAAAATGATTTTTATAATTATCATGATAAAATATATATTTCTATTTCCAAAGTAATTATATACAATATTCCACAAGTAAAATAATTATTTAGTAATTACATAGTTCAAATAAGTTTTTATATAATAATAATTTCATGATGATGTCATAAAAAATGCCGTATTTTTCAAAAAAAATGTATTTATTTACTATTCATAAAAAATTATACTACTTCATAAAAATCCCAAAAAACAATCCAAACCATTTTTTGATCGGTAGAATCAAAAATGGAACTCCATTTTAAGAAAATATTTTTCTATGCATGAGAAAAATAATTTTTAATTAAAAAAATCATTTACTCAAAAAATAATAATATTAATATTATAACTGATTTTATGACACTGAAAAATTAACTTGGGTCTCATAAATTTATCATATAATAAAAAAGACAAAATATTGATTCATAAATACCTTTTATAAAAATGATTTATCTTTTAAATTAATCTGTTAATTAAATAATTTTAATACATTATTTATTGCTCAAAAAAATACAAACAAATAATTATTAACTTTCAAAATATTCACTATCATTTATAAGGTGCCTAAATTATAATTTTACATACATGGGTGAGGTTAGTATTCATAATGTTATATTACTATACATTAGGTTGAAGTTAATAGTCATAAGGGTACATTACTATTCATAAGAGTTTATTACTATTCATAAGGGTCATGTTACTCTTCATAAGGGTACATTAATTTTCACGTTACTATTAATAAGGGTACATAACCATTCACTAAAAGTTATGTTTGTCCTATCAGACTCTAAATATCTTACTGAACACAACTGTGTATGTCCAATTTTAAAAATTCAAGTCACAGAAGTGGAAAAATTAAGTTTAATGGCTAGGTTATATCTATCCCATATAAAAATGTTTTGTTTCACAGAGAATCAAAGTTTCAGGCATAATAAGTTATCTAATGAATTGAAATTATTCATGAAATAAAATATTGGGGTGTTATATTAACTCTATGTTTTATATAAGTGGTCCTTATAACAAAAAATCACTTCCTGTTTATACATGATTGTGCATGCATGCATAAATTTATATGTTTGGGTGAAAGGGATTGGGGCCAAGAGTACCCTTTTTAAATTGATAAGGTGGCATTGAGGATCATAGAGTTTTAGAATGTTTTCTTTTTCATGTACTGGAATTTAGGGATCATGTGATGACTACATCTCCAAGGGTTAGAGGGTTCCATTTGATTTTTAAAGAACATCGGGGTAAGTCTTGGGGCTGAGATGAGTTATGGGTAGACTAAGTTAGAATTCCTTGGTATAGTATTGTATAAATGAGAGTCTTCGACCTAAGGATGATGTTTGAAATGGATTTACATTTCATGATAGATTGAAAACACCCCCTTAAGGGTAGATAAGAGTGTTGATGGATGTTATAAATTTGATAATTCCTTGAAGGATAAAAGTCATGAGACTTGTAGAGTATTCTCTATGATGTGACATTGAGATATATATTAATGGATATATGTGATGGGACCCAAGAATGGGTCATGGGAATTATCTCAATGCTTGGTAGTGGGTTTCTAAAGGGTTAGTGCGAATTAGCTCATAAAAATCCCTGGTTAGTTGGATCAGATAGTGAAGAAGGAATTGAAAGGTGAATATGAACACTTCATTAATCCATCTTTATATAGTGTTTTTGGTTTATAGGGTCTCTATTGGGTGATAAATGTGGGTTTTTAGCATTTATTGTAGATTCATTTGGGTCTAAGGAAACATAGTGGATGCCATTATATGAAAGATGAGAATATTGATGGGTTGAACACATCAAGGTCATGTATTTGAATCTATACTGGGAGTTATACCATGAGAATAGTCATGTAAAATGATGTGTTTTGAGGTACATGTCTAGTTTATTTATTGAATACCACCTTTTTATTACATAATCTTTTCATTTCATTGAACAAAAATAGGATCTTTTAATGATTAGTTTCTTAGAAAAAGGTACATAATACATGAAATCATTAGACATTATTGTAATCCACTTGAAAGGATTCATCATACGTTCGTACAATGTACTATTACTTCATATCATAACCTGGGGACTTAAATTAAAGGAAAGGGTGAGCATAAGGCCCAATAAGGGAAAACAAGGGTAAAAAATTAAATTTGATCTTGAGGATAATTAGTAAGAACATAAATAATATCATTATGGAATGAAAAAGAGAACATGAGTCATATAATAAATAAAATAACATGAATCATAACATTGAAATGTGGCTACAATATTTAAATGATACATTCATAAACATATCACCAATGTTTGTCACTAAGATGTTGTAAAAATTAGCATGGTTATTCACCAATGTATTGTAAAACGTGTCATTTATATAGATTTATCTCTTCACCCAATGCATTAGAGAACTATTAGGGTACACCATTCATATGTATTAGTTAATCCGAGTCACATATATCATAATAAAACAATTAATAAATAACCCATAGCGAATAAAAGAAACATATTTCATATAAAAATCATGGCCTTTTAAAAAGAAGCTCTTAAATACAAGATCTTTAGGTCATTATTTACCCACTAAAAATGAAGGTGGGTTGGATGTATTATAAACTCAGAATAAAATTGACCAATTTAAAATCATGTTGAATTCACCTAGAAAAGAAATATGTTTGGGTATTGACAAAACAAAATAAGAGAATTTGTTTAGAGAAAGAGAGAAATTTTGAGAACGACATCCAACAACGTGATGGGTATGAAACAAGGATTTACAAAACACTAAAATGAGAAGGTACCTGGGTATCATAATATTAAAATAATCTTAATACTTTATAGGGATAGAATAGAATAGATAGAAGAAGATAATATGGAAATTTGAAAGATATGCCACATAAAAAGCAAACTTGAAAGGAAAAGAAAAGTTGATATTTCCATAACCATGAAGAGTAAATTATAATTCTAAATTATTGGGAACTTAAGGAACTAAGGAAACCTTGAGAGGACTTATTGGGATGTAAAAATATCATTGATTCATGAAGGAATAATTGGTAATGAACTCTAATTGAGAAATGAGTGGGTATTTATAGAAAAAGTGAGGGAATTTTTACGAATTTCCTTGGACACCTTGGTAGTGGTATTTGAAACAACATGGTCTTTCCCGTGGTATCTTATAATGGTATTGAAAACATGGAAAACCGGTTATGTTATTATAACAAAAAATAGTCAAACAAAATTTTATGTTTCATATTAAATCATTATAATGTCATTAAACATGCAAAAAAAATCATCCTTTGTTTTTATTCAACAAAGTATTTTTAGAAAATTATCATAAATACACCCTAACATAATTTTGATGTTCTAATTTAAAAAATTATTGTCATTTTATCATAATAATTCTCTTTTTATTATAAATTTATTTTTTAAATGTAAAATCTCTTTTATTAAAAATAATAGCGGATAGGAAATGTATATAGTAAATCTTTTGACACTTGAAAAAATAAAAATTATTTTATCATTTAAATTTAAATAAAATATTTTTAATAATAAAATTTAATTAAAATAATTTTCATTCATAATATTTTATTTTATTATAAATTTTTATATCACTTCTAAAAAGTAATTTTTTTTTCATAAAAAGTGATTTATCAAAATTTTCATATTTTTTTGACAAAATAATCCCAAAATAGAATTTATGGACTAAAAATTTTATTTATAAAAAAGGATTATACATTACTTAATTAGGTTTCGATACATCACCCTTTATAACACCAGCATACATTCTAAGGGTAAGGTTTGCAGTGGTGATAGATTCTTGAGGTGACTCAGATACCATCGCCCGAGTGGTAACTTCCATTAACTTGAACATCTCTCGTAGTTGATTTTGTTCAAGATTAACATATTGGATCTTACATTGTGCTTGGTCAAGATGGAAACACAGTTATTCTACCTACCTCCCATATTCGAAAAAATGAGATTTATAAGACATGACTCTACTTGATGTGGCCATCGACTCTTCTTACTTCATTACTTTTGCCTTTTCTTTTCTAAAAATAAATAATAATTATAATGTTAAGATAATTATTTAGTGTATAGTTTCCAATGGTCATATTCACCAACAATAATAATAATATTCAAACCCCAATTTTTACATTTAAAAATGTACTCAAAGTATTATTTGAGGGATATAACACACATTTTCTAGAATCAAATATCATTCAAAATGTTTGGGTCATTGCATTCTTCCCCATTAAATAATTTCATCCTTAAAATTTCACCTCATTCACTTGGTTGATAAAATGTGTGGGAACCTTTTCATCATTGTCTCCTCCGGTTCCCACTTATCTTCTTTTAATTTTTGGTTCCTCCACAACTCTTTAACGAGATGGGTAGTTTTGTTGTAAAACATTTTCTTTACGGTCTAAGATCTCCACTAGTTCTTCCTCATAAGAGAGACCCTGTTCTAGTTCTACCACTTCATGATTTAGTACATCTCAATTTTCAGGTATGTACTTATTCAAGAGTGATATGTGGAATACAATATGTACATAAGATAGATATGGAGGAAGTGAAATCTGATTGGCCACTGATCCTATGTGATCAAAGATTTTATACAGGATAATGTACCTGTGAATAAGGTTCCCTTTCATCCCAAACCATATGAATCTCTTCCAAGGTGAAATTAGAAGTATCGCATACCCCCGCAACATCAAACTCTAATCCCCTTTGATAGTTGTTATCATAGATATTATGTTGACTCTAAGCAGCCTTTAGGTGTTGTTGGATAAATTGAACCTCTTCTATCATCCCTTTCACAAGATCAAACTTGAGAATATTTCAGTCACCGTCATCTTTCCAACATGTAGGGGTTCTACATCTCTTTCCATATAGAGCTTCATAGGGTTCCATTTGAATAATTTAATGGAATATTTTTTTTGAGAACTCAACAAATGGGAGATTTTGATCCCATCCACCATTAAATTTCATTAACCATGTTCTTAGAATGCACTTGAGTTTCTAGGTATTACTTTTATATTGTCCATCAGTTTGGGGTGATAGGCCCTAATGAAATTCAATTCGGTACTCAAGGCATGTTGAATACTTCTCTATAATTTTGATTTGAACATTGGATCAAGACCAGATAGAATGGAGAGTGGTACCCCACATAGACTTAAACCATCCTTTACATAAATCATGGAATGTTGGTCGAGTGAGAAATCTTCCTGAATAGAGATAAAATGGGCAGTCTTGGTGAGATGGTCGACTATAACCCATATCACATTGTTTCTGTTGTAGGTTTTCAGGAGACCAGTGAAAAAGTGAATAGTTATATTATACCACATTCATTCTAGTATGGTAATCGGTTGTATGACCCCTTTATGAATTTTTCGCTCTAACTTCAATTTTTGACACACTAGGCACCATGTAGTGTAGTCAGAAATCTGACTTTTTATTTTACGTCACCAATAATGATAATGAAGGCCCCTATACATTTTGGTGCTTCCAGGATGTATAGAGAATGTAGAGATATGAGATTAATCCATCAGCTCCTTTATTTATGAAATATATGGAACACATAGACTCATATGAAATTTTAGTACACCTTCTTGACCAGTATTGAACATAGAATACTTACCATTCATCACAGTCTCTATCTTCTTTTGTATCAAAATATATTCTCTTGAGATATCATTATGTTCTCTAGTAATGACGGTTGATAAATCATTTGGTACAATGTTGATGATATCCCTTCCCTTAATATTCCCATGTCTAGTTTTACTAGGTATTTGATTAAAAAATCAACTTGAATCCTAACCATTTCCAACTCAACCAGTTCTTTCTTACATAATGCGTCAAATAATTTTTTTTCTCTTTTGGGATGATAATGAATTGAAGAATCACAGTCTTTAAGAAGTAAAAACCATATAATCTATCTCATGTTCAATTACATTTTCATGAAAATAAACATTAAAATTTTATTGTCTATGTATATATCAAATATCTCTATATAAAGATAATATCTCCAGAAATTTAGAGATAAAACAACCACAGCCAGCTCTAGGTCATGCATAGGATAATTCTTCTCACGAGGCATCTACATTACAGAGGCATAATCAATCACCATGTAATATTTCATTAGGATTAACCCAATACCTTTTATATATTCATCACTAAATATAATAAATACTTGTATGATAGAGGGTAGATTTAACATGGGTGTAGTAACCAATCGCTTCTTCAGCTCTTGGAAACATTCATCACACTCTTTAGTCTAGATGAAGATAGACCCTTATTGAGATAGCTTGGTTAGTGGATTATAAATTCATGATCTTTTTCAAAAACCTCTTAAAATATCCCACATATAAAAGGAAGATACGAATCTCAATTACTATTATATGATGAGGCCACTCCTCCAAAACCTTTATCTTGGAAGGATAAAAAAATTCTTTCATGGGTTACAATGTGACCCAATAAAGAAACTCATTGTAAACAAAATTCACATTTTCTAAACTTTACGAATATAATATCTTTCCATATAGTTTTCAATAAAAACATTAGATGATCCTTATTCTCCTCTAATTTTTTTGAATATATTTGAATATCATCAATGAAAACTACAAAAATGTTATCAAGGTATTCCTTATGGACTCTATTAATCAAATCCATAAATATATTAGGATAATTACTTAAGATGAAGGAACTAAAGGAAACACATAATCCCATTATCTAGACTGCAAGGAGGTATTTGGAATATCTTCTTTCTTCTCCCAAAATTGATGATAACCCAACTGAAGATAAATCTTGGAGAATAATTGATCCCCATGAAGCTAGTCTAATAAATCATCAACTCTTAAAAGTGGGTAATTGTTCCTCACTGTGATCCCAGTATGTTATCTATAATTAATGCATGAAAAAATTGATATATCATTATTCTTCACAAAGAGAAGAAGTGATACCCAAAGATAAACACTTAATCAGAGAAACCCCTTCTCTAAAAGATCTTGGACTTTCTTCTTTGATTCATCCAGCTCTACATTCTCCATTCGATGTGGGGTATTTGATATCAACATGGATCTAAACATGATATTAAAGAAGAACTATACCTCTACATCTAGGTGTGGTCTAGGTTACTACTCAATAAATACATCAATGTATTCTTCGATGATGGGGAAATTATCTATTCATATACTTTGATTTCCTTCTTCATCTTCATCAATCATCTAAATAAAGAAGAATATAGGCGTTGATTATAAAAAAAATCAGGTATAGATATCTATCATTTGAAAACAACTATAGTCTCTTCATTAAAGACTACTGAGATTTTATATCTTCATTAGTTTATCGTAGCATTATACTTTGAGAGCCAATCCATCCCCATGTATAATGCTGAATTCCAACATGGGAATGACTACTAGATTTGTGATGATATTTTTCTTTCTGAAGTGAACACTGGAGTTTTTATACACTATTGATTCTTGTATAATCCTTCCATGAGTCTTGAATGAACACTATACTTCTCACAGTCCAGGAACTCTATTAAGTACTATTTGGCACTGTAACAGCTAAGATAATTCCCCCCGTTTGGGCATTTAGTCCACCGATTTGGTCCTTGAGTCCTTTAAGGCATTCGGGCCACCCAGGCCATTGAGTCAATAAGGCCTTCGGGCCACCTCAAGGCCCTTGGGCCACCTTAAGTGCAGATAAAAACCAGATAAACTACAAGGGGCAAGCTCTAGAAGGAGGATGAGTAGGGATTTTTCACCACAGCAGAAGCTAAACAGATTGAAAGAATCAGAGGGTATGTAACCTACCATCGGGACAAGCCTGTGCATGCATGGGAAAGCCTAGACAAATATCCATGCGAAGGTGGAGATCTGATTTCACGATAAAGATACTGGGGAGGAGCAGTTCCATGTAGTTAGTCAAGGTTGTATGTAATGTCTGAAGCCTATGGGAAATGAATTCCTCTAAGGACTATGATCAATGTAATACTTACACCTACATTCCTTGTAAGGGTTCTACCTTACCCCTTTAATAAAGGATTATTAAAAATCAATAAAAAATGAAGGCCTTTGAGCCATTGTAAGAGGAAATAAAGGAATGTGTAGCATAATAATCAAACAAATTTCAATCTAGATTTCAGAAAAAAAATCATTGTACCTTCCACTATATCATTTGGAGATTCAAATTTATATATCAATATATAAAAATATTTACCTTTCTCCCTTGGCCTATGTTGAGGTTGATTGTGATTCCCTTCTAATAGATTTGTATTTGGAAAGTGATTAGAAATGTGCTCGAGCTATCCATACTTGATGCATTGTACTTTAGGTTGGGCTTGAACTATCTTAACTTTTCCATTAGTGATGAGAAGTTGAGGATTCACCTCAATATGATAGTTCTAAGAAATATGGCCTTCTCTTCCACACTTGTAACATTTTCTACTCCCAAGAAATCATTTCCGTAAATTATTATTCCCACATTTGTTGAATGTGAAAATTTTAACTTTATTTCCTCCTCTTCCTTGATCAAAGATCATCCTCATGTTTTGTTCCAAATATCTCTTATTTTTCTTAAATATATGGGACCAATTCATATATCCTAATAGAAATTAAACATTCTTAGAACTCCCCACAATCTCCGGAAAGTTTTAATTATCTCAGTTGACTAGATTCTTCCATAGATAGGGTCTTAGTCCACTAAAAAATCTATCAACTAACCCATTAGGATCAATGAAAATGATAGAGGTGTAATGGGGATGTCTTGTGATGTTTAACTCATATATTCTAACATATTAACTTTCTATCTAATTCAGATCTAGGAATTACATCTCCATTTTCATTCACATTGAATGAGGGAAGTATTTTTTGAAAAAGGTTCCCCGTATATCTTCCCACTTCATAGATTCAATATTCCTTCTTTGTGTTGTATTTTTAACAAGTTTCCATCACTTATAAGCTAATACCTCTAATTGGTACTTAGATAGGGTGAATTTATCTTGTTTTGAACAATGAAGTACATAAAATATTTTTTCTATAGATCTTATCCACGTTTAAGCAATTAATGGGTCCATAGATCCACTAAAATAAGGTTGTCGTTAATGAATTAAAAACTCAATATAATGTTATTGTATTCAAGTTGAATCTAGTATCTTGGCTTGATTCAAGTTATTATTCATTACTCAAGTCTGTTGATTCATCATTATCATGTTGTTTTCCATTATATCTTCCATTGGTAGATGGTCAACACCTGGTCCCTTGCACTCACCATTTAGGAAGTTTCTCTTATTTCCTTCCATTTTCTAAAAGATGAAAATCACAGTATGAAACATTTTTAATATAATTATCTTATAATTATAAATATCTTTCATGTTTTAAAACATCATGCTTAAATATATTATTCATTAACAACAATTATATTTTCTATAAACCCTTCATAATTGTTCATACAAATCTCACGAATAAACTAACATATCCCCTAGGAGTGTTAAACCTAAAGTGAAGAATGGCCGATTATCGTGTACCAAGTTACACCAAATTTGGTCCGATGCACATTTATTTGTTTTTACCCCTAGGTGCATCTATTCTAGAGCCACATCTACTTGTTCATATCCAAATAAGGATTTTATGTCTCAAAAACCATTTTATTTATATTTCACCAAAACACCATTATGTTATTATAAATATTTCTATATAATTCATGATAATGTTTCTAAATCCTAATTTCCGTAAATAACTAAACCATCCTTTGATTCATATTATGGAATCTGACCTTTTTATTTAATAAACATTTCATGATGTTGAACAAACTGGGGTTCCTTTAATGTTTATTTTATTTGGAACAAGGTACATAATACATGAAATGATAAAATATTATTCTAATACACTTGAAAGGAATAATCATAGATTCATCCTAAATAAAGTTTCTGAATATCATAAACTTTGGACATACATTAATGGAAAGGATTAGAATAATTCCCAATAATTTAAATTAAGGGAAATCGTTTACATCTGATCTTGAGGAAAACCAATAAGAACCTAAAGAATATAATTATGGCATGAAAATGAGAAAATGTGGCACATAATAAATAATATAACATTATTAATAACATGAAAATTTTTCTAGAAAATTTAAACGAGACATTCATAAACATATCACCAGGGTTTGTCACTGAGGCGTTGCACAAATTACCATGGTTATTCACCAGGTATCGTAAAACTTCTCATCTCTAGAGATTGAAATCATTACCTAATTAATTGGAGATAAATCATGGCACAAAATTAATATTAATTAATTATCCTTGAGTTATATATATTATAATAAATCAATTAATTAATAAACAATTTAGAATAAAAGAAATAGGATTTATATATAAATCATGGCATTTTTAAAAGAAGTGCTTAAAGACAAGATCTTTATGTCATTATTAACCCAATAAAAAGGAAAATGGGTTTTATTTATGTTATTCCCAAAATATAATAGATTATTTTGACATAAAGGTTAATAACCCTGTAAAATATATATGTATGGGTATTCAAAAAATAAAATAGGATAATTTTTTAAGAAGAAGAGAGAAATTTTGAGAAGAAAATACGACAACATAACCAGTATGAAACATGGTTCTAGAAAACATTAAAAAGAGAATAGAAAAGTGTCTTAAAATATTAAAATAATATTAATATAGTAATATTAGATAATAAAATGGATATAAGAACATATTATAGAAATTTTAAATATATACCACATTAAAAGGGAACTTGAAAGGAAAAAGAAGACGAGATTTCCCTTACCTTGAAGAGTAACTCCTAAAACATGAAGATTGGGACCTTGGGGACTTGAAGACACCTTGGGAGGACTCCTTGGGAGGTAAAAATATAATATTTTCAAGTATTAATAACTTTTAATTAAATATAATGAAAAATGGGTGAGTATTTATAGAAAAAGTGATGTATTGTTTTATTGGTTTCTTTAGAGACCTCGGTAGTGGTATTTGTAAAACCATGGGGCTAACCATGGTATTTTCCAATTTTATTGTCCAATTGGGACATATATTATGTTATTATAATCCAAAAGAGTCTAAAATAATTTTATATTAGATATTACATCATTATGTTGTCAATAGACAAACCAAAACCCTAAAACAATATTCTTCTATTCATAAAAAAAACATTTGGTAATGTTATCATAAATTGAAAATAACCTAATTTTTACATGATAATTTCAGAAATGATGTTTATTATATCATAATAATTATCTATGTATGATAAATTCAAATTTTAAAAATAATAATCCTTATTTATTAAATATAATAGTGGAAAAATAATGTATAGTAAAATGAATAGTAAAAATTCGGACACATGAAAAAAATAATATTATTTTGGCATTTAGATTTAAATAAGAGTGTTATAATAAAACTATTTTATTTAAATTGTAAATATTAGTAATATTTTCCTTTTTTATTAATATTTATATCTTTTCAAAAAAGTATAATTTTTGTCTGAAAAATCAATTGATCAAATTCTTCATATTTTTTAGAAAAACTATTCTCAAGATTGAATTAATTGAATAATTTTTTTTATAAAAAGTGATTATACATGATGTAACTAATTATTAGATACAGAACTCATTATAACACCATCATATGACCTATTGGCGAGGTGTAAAATAGTGATATATTCTTAGGGAAGGAGAGATAACATCGCCTGAGTGGTAATTTCCTATAACCTAAACTTCTACCACAATCGATTTCGTTCACGTTTAATTAGTTGATGATCGAATTAGACTTGGTCAAGAGAGAAGCCTAGAAATACTACCTCCATCCCATGTTCTAATTTTTTTTCTTATTATGGCACAACTCTACTGGATGAGGATGTCAAGTCTACATTCTACATTAACATTTCTTTTATCATTTCTACTTATAAAAACTAATTATATAGTTAAAATTAATATTTAAGAGTTTAGTTTCCAATAATCATATTAAATAATGTTCATAATAAAGGTAAAAAACCTGTTATCACATCTCAAAATGAATTCACTTTAATATTAGAGGGATATTACACACATTTTTAGGAAAAGAATATCATTCAAAAAGATGGGGTCATTACATTATTAGTGAATAACACAAATTTGTGGGATGACTATGTGTCTATGTTTGTTACTATATTAATGTGATTAATGTCAATTACGTGGTTTGGGATGAGAATAGATGTATAAAATAAACTTAAGTGAGATGGTTTTGGAAGGAACCACCCCAAGTGAGAGGGAATTAGTCCCAGATATAAAATTGTACCATGCCTTGAGTGAGAAGGTTGTGGTCAATATGTGATATATGATAGTATATTGAGTGAGATGTTAGTGGTTATAATTATATATAGGGACATTCCTTGAGTGATAATTTTGTGGATAAGATGTGATATAAAACATGTCCTTTAGTGATAATGCATTGATCATGATATGATACATGACCTCACCTTCTGTTAGAAGGCAGTGATCAGTATGTGATATGGGAAAAAATAGAATGAAAAGGTTTGGTTGTGGATTCGGAATGGGTTTTATGGGTGGAATATATTATGTGAAAAGGGATGGAATGTTTTTTAGTAGGGAGATATTTTTTATCAGATGCATAGACCCACCATAAGTGAGAAGGTAGTTGAAGGGACCATCCTTAGTGAGAGGGTGTTGATCCAAAATATGGTGGTGGGATCCAAACTTGAGTAGAGGGAAGAGTTCATGACTATCATGATCTGAATAAGGTTTGATATAGGCCCTAACATGGGTTTGATGTTGGAATTAATGGAATTGTGTGATTCCTTAGCTTTAATCTTTGGGTATGGGTTTGGGTTTGTTGCATGGGGTGAATTTTTCTTCGAACATTGGTTGAACATGTATAATTGGGTGTTCAAGTGGCCATGTTAGAATATGAAAACCCCAAAAAAATGCTTATGTATTGTTTTACTTCTATTATTTACTTTTCTCATGAATAAACATGTATATTATAGTGTATATTAGGGTTACTTGTTGAGTACTTTCAAATATGTTTCTCTCACACACTATATATGATCCCATGTGCGTGTGTTAATGTAACACGCTAATATTTCATAGTAAGTTATCTTCTTTAATGTAATTCAATAGCTTGCGCTACACGCAACACCGAGTTTGAGCGCACCCCGACCTAGCAAACTAGATGTTCAAAAAGTGGTTATGAAGAAATATTAATTGAATATTAAATTTTCTATACAACATATAAATTTTCGAATATATATTATGTGTTTTTTAGACATAATTTAAGAAAAAATTCAATTTTTCAGATAAGAGAAGTTTTTTTAAAAAATGAAATTTTACCACCATTTACTGGTGAACCTCTTTAAATCCAATACATGAAAATTTTATATACTGAGTTTACAAAATAATCTTTATATTTATAATTGGGACATAAAAATTTAGTTTTGATAAATTATTTGTGTTTTTCTGATAACTTTCATATTTTAGTGAATAGTGAAAAATACTAAATTTTAATTGAAAACTACTTTTTTAATCAGATTAATTTATAGAATTTGAATGGTTTAAAAGTACAATTAGATTATATTTTTACCATTTAATCTAATTTTGGTCATTGGAATTAATTTCACATTGAAAGTATACATAAACAAGTGTCAATCTTTTGATAGTTATTGCTTCTAAAAAACATGCTATTCATTTTGACAACAGAAATTAATTTTAGATTAATTAATCTAACTCATATGATTTTAATTTGGTGAATAGAGATCATTTTGTAATTTTTAATATCAAATATATATTAGGATGATTTTTTGGTATTTTTCTGAAAAACATCAATTTTTGATGAATAATAAAACCAGTTAGTAGTTGTTAAAAAACTAATTTTTTCTTTTAAATGAAATTTTACCACTTTTTTTAATTGAATTAAGAAAATACTACAAACATGGTTGTTATTATTAAGTAAAATGTTGTTCAATAAGAAGAAAAAAATTTGTGGTGAATTGTAACTTTTGACTTTTATTTATCACGGTTAAAGGTAAATAGGGTAATTAAAGGTAAAAATAATATTATAATAATAGAAAATAAACATAACACTTATTATAACCTTATTTTATGTTTCATGGATGACCATGAAAATCCTTGGGTATATTTTGGGACCCCATGGAGCCACTTAATAATGATAATGACACTTTATTTAAATAAACTTAAAGTAAAGACAAAAAATGACATTAAAAAATATCTCATTGTATATCTATTTTACATGGGTTTATATACGTCATATTTTTTACTATAAATAATAATTGGAAAGATAAAAATATTTCCTAAATTATGGTAGTTTTTTTATAATTTTTAAACATCAACTAAATGAAATTATTTTTGACACAATAATGATGCGACTTTTACCTCATTAATTAATGATTTAAATAAATAAGATTATTAATATTAATAAAAAATTCTAAACCTGTAGAATTATTATTAGATGATTTTATTTCGAACATTAGTCATTTTATCTTCAACATTAATGAGTTTTGGACCTTTTTAAACCGACGATAAGTCTATAATAAAATAACATTTTCAAACATTCCTTAAGAGCTAATACTCTCCCTTATAAAATGACGCCACTGCTAACCCATTCCTCACAGCAGTTATACCAATTGTCTTGTACAAGTCCTTACAAAATACCTCTCAGGATACCTATATTCCAAATATAAGACTTACCTTAGTCAAAAGTCACTTCAATAAGTCTTTTTGGTTCAAACCAAAGGGAGTTACCCAAATTAAAGGTAATGGTTTCTCTTAACTTCTTTTCTTTTATTTTACTTCTCCAACCCCTAAACTCATTTCATTAGTTTATTTTAAAACAAAAACAGAATCATAAATAAACTAGGTTATTTTTATAATAATTATTTGGACTACACTTACACACAGCTCCATCTAATGTGTAAACAACATATTGTTTATGTGGATGGAAAACTAACACCTCCTTAAATGATGATTGTTCAATTATATCCTACCACCTCTCATGGTAGACATTAAGACGACACTATTTTTATATATGATATATAATATGATTATGTGTTATTTATAATTCTGTATTTTCCATTTATATCATTTTTTATGGTTTCCATTATGGGTAAAATGCGATAATTTCATTTGAGGAAGTGCAGACTACCGCCCCTCAAAGTGATATGACTCGTTAATGCCTTATGTGGGAAGGATTTAATGATATTATATATGATATTACACTTTAATTATAATAAAACTATGTATAATTATGTTCTAATTCCATTAAAATAAAAAATATAAATGAAATTAGCATTCATGCGTACGTACGGCTTACCGTCTCCATTAATGGTGAATTTCATTTCTTATCTCTAAATGTTATGTACTATTATAAATTAATATATATTATGGATATATAATATATATATGATATATAAATCATTTGTATAATTTTTGAGATAATTTACTTTTGGCCACATGGAAATATTGTAATTATAAAAAGTTCATTTTTGACTCAAGTTCCGAACATCGATAAAATATCCATTGTGAACTCAAATAATTAAATAATTGTGAAAGAAAGGTAATATGTGATATAAAAGGAATAATAAACAGGAAAAATGTTCTTAATAAATTATAAATTAACTTATGTTTATTATTCATAAAGAACAAGTAACATACAAGACAAGCCAAACTTGAGGTAAGGGGTTTCTTATCTCACGTTTAATTCAGTGAGATTTCCATTGTACACCAATAAGTTATTTCATGTGGTGAGTTTTGTTATACCATTTGATATATATTATCATGATACTCTTTATATTCTTTTATTATGTGAATCACATGGTGGTTATTATGTTTTTTTCATATGACTCAATTAATTACAATGTGGTAATGGATTTTTATCTCACTTTTTATTTATGTGAGATTCATGCTATATTTGCCACTATTTCCTTTTGTGTTGTGTATGTACTACCCAAAATTGTATTCATTGGGTAATATAATTCAATTTATGGGTATTTAAATATTTATTTTATGATCCCTCTTTCATGGGTTGTATGTTTCGTATGTTACCAAATTGGTAAGGGAACATTTTAATCCAATTTCTATTCTTTCAGTTAATATTATAATTCTTAATTATGATATTCAATGATTATGTGTGGAATCACTATTTATTTATTTATATTGTAATTTAAAATCCAATTTTTGTGGATATAATCTTGATACACATAATCACTCCATTTATAAATTCTCAAGTCATCGATATAAACTTGATATGAGTAATTTTAACTAAATTTACATTCATTAAGTTAAATATCCAAGTCATTGGTGTTGTTTTTAATTGAATATGTGTGAATTACCCCTGATTTGTTTACACTGAATATCCAATGATATTGAGTATATTTATATTTTTCACACATAATTATTTCATTGATTTATCCTTAACCTAATGATACAAACTTTATAACAGAATTCATCTCAACTTACATTCCATTGAGGCTTCTTTATTGGTATGCACCAATTCACTTTTATTTGATGTATATACTGTAATTTGACATATTATATCATGAATCCCTTTATTCTCATGACATTATAATGTTTTTATTACCTCAATTATTTTTATTCAAACATCTCTCATTTTGTTTGGAACTCAAACTAAAATATCATTTTAAATGTTTTAAAAATTTATTCTTATAAATATTTCTCATTAATGTACATGTTTTAAAAATGGTATTAAGGTTTTATTTATATGAACATTAATGTTTTAAAATAGAAATTCCTTTTAAAAGTTTCAAACTGGTATGGGACACATTGATTCAAAAATCTATTTTAAATAGGTTCTTGTTAAATAGTGAGTCTATTAAATGTTTTCAAGAAAAAGGTGATATTTATCTCAAATAGTTTTAATGAATATTTTTGTCTATGTCAATATCCTTTAGTGTATTTTATTCTTTATTGAGGTTTATTTATCATAATACAATCATCTATATTGTATTGAATGAGTTATGTTTGACTGTGGATGTGTAGTTTTTATGCCATTCATGGTTTCTGGTTGAAGTATTGACAATTCAGATGCTAGTTTTAATACGAATATTTAGATTATATTTCACCCTTTCATATGAGGAACGCATTGGTGTTAGTAAGTGATGGGTGGAGCCCGATATAGATCCTCGATGCATCGGTTGGCCTCATGAGAAAAACTAGTGTATTGGCATAAGGCCTTAAAAAAATATTATTTGTAGTCTTGGAACGAGGCCTTGACTTTGTGGTTATGATGTCTGGAATTATAAATTCCATCATTATGTGATTATATATTGATATTTCATGTGGTTATTCGACTAGTATAATACCCATGACTATGTTTTATTATTGAATTATTTCCTGAGATCATATTTCTGCCATAAAGTGTTCATGTTTATTTATTTTAAAGGCATGCATTTTCAATTATTCACCATGCTAAATGTTTATGTTATCTTCCACTATATTTCTTACTCTTACTGAGCTTTTGAGCTCACCCATTTCTTATGTTTCGTTTTCCAAGGATATGAAGAAGTTAGTTGTGAGGGACTTGTAAGAATAATCTTGGATGTTTGGATGTTTCTAATGGAGTAAATTAGTGTTGTTTTTCTTTTCAAGTTGTAATGTTGAACTTATGTATGTATCTTGTTTCCAAGACTACTAAACTGATCGGTCCTATGGGGATTGATTTCTGGTAATCATTCAAATTTATTAAAATAATGCATCGGCTCCTCCATTGAATGGTCGTGGTGTTACTGTTGGTATCAGAGGAAGTTTAGTACAAACCTTAGAAACTATATTTAGTTAAACTCTAATTAGATCACATTACCCTAAGAAAGACCTTGGGGATTAGTATAGGAGAACTTCCTAGAATTTTGATAATGTAGAGATTTTTTGTATTTTCCAAAAAATACATCCTTGTATGGATACGAGTAGGTAGAGGCGGCTCTCGAATGATGTACATAGGAGTAAAAACTCTGACAATGAGTTTCGGGCTTGACCTCGGGTATCTTGGTACACGGCAATGAGCCTTGCTGCACTCTTGGTTATGACACTCCCAGGGGATATTCATAGGATAATTTTCATTTTATTTACAAACCGATTTGAAGAATTTTAATACAAGATGATAATAGATGACATTGGTTAATCCTAAGGTGTTTTAAATTGAAAATATGGTGTCATGATATTCTCTAAATGATTTTATGACTATTGTTAATCACACATTGATTTCTGGTTTTAGTCAATGTCTGGATTCTGAGGAAGTCATTGTAACTTTGATCTTGATGTACAAGGTGGGAATAGTTGTAAAAATGAGCAACTAATTAGAAATTTTATAGGCATAAAATATATCATGTTCATGAAGAATCAGTTATCCAAAAATATGATCAACAACATATATATTAACCAACTCCCAGACACAAAAATGAAGAGAAATGCAATGAATGATAAGATCTCTAGTAGTGGATACCATGGAAAAAATAAACCTCAATTTCCATCATTTAAGAAATGTGGAAGGAGAAACCCAGGAAAGTGTCTCAATAAAACAAATAAATTCTTTACGTGTGGGAATGAAGGACATAAAGTAAAGAATTGTTGAGGAAAAATGAAGATTACTATGGTTGAAAATTAAAATGGTCCCAAGAATCCCTTTCAGTAATTTTTCATAAATTTAGGGAACCTGGAAAATACCTGAGTGAATGTACTATTCTATAGGATATCCTCTTGGACAAGGAAGAAGCTATGTGGAAATAAATGGATGGTGAAATGTTTTAAAGTATTAGTGGTCTTTGTTGATGGGATTACTTTGGAAGTCTTTTCTCTTATATTTTTAACCCTTTAGTTTGTCATGTGAAAATAATATTTGAGGAAGAATTATATTTTCTCTTGTGGATATAGTTATAAAAAACCATTTGGTTTATATGACCATTGAGTTTGAGGCAATTATATGTTGTTAAATTTTGGGATGAAAATGCGAGGTATGGGATAGCATTTGTGGTTATATTATGTTATGGTTATTTTGAGAAATTTATCTCATTTTGGTAATGCTATAAAATATATTTTATGAAAAAGGACAACACACAGACCGTGTGACTACCCATCACGTCAAACAAATCATTGGGAAACGAACACACAACCAGAGTGCAATTGAGATTTATCTCCTACCACTGGACTACATGAAGTCCCTGGTTAGTGTGACAAATTCTTTTTAGTTAAATGATTTTATTGATCAATAATAATTATATTTGTGATCTTATTTATTATCAAATGGATACCCTTAGTATAAGAAAATGATTTTGCGATTAAGTGATAAATGTTATTTTGGAAGACGTTCACTCTGTTAGGGAACACTATATGCCTAAAGAGAATAGAATAGTTTGGGATTTCATTTGATGAGTATTGGTGGATTTTTATCTATTTTTTTATTAAGGATTTATATTGATTTGGGTTATTTATTTAAATTATTAAGCTATCATAGAGAATATATGATTGGGTTAATTACTTTTAAGTATGTCACTTTAATAGTAGTCGATGTCATTTGGAGATACAATATAACATTGAAGACTACATAACCAAATTCTTCTATGTTTTGGGTTTCAATATTAGTTTGGATTATATTGAAGGATTTTAAGGACAATTGTTTATTGAATGGTATTTTTTTAACTTTGGTGTATTGTTTGTTTAATTTTAGAAATTAATATAAGTATTTATTTCTCTAAAGGATTATCCTTTTTGGGGATCATATGATCTTGTACTAACCATTTTGGATTTGGCTAATCTCTAATGACATGGTAAATATATAGTTTATCCTTTGTGGATCATGTGATTCTCTAGAAGTTGATTGTAGCTCTTCCTGTATGACCAAGTCATTTTGAATACTCATCGTTTGAAAAAAATGACGAGTTAATGGTAGAAATTTATTAAAGAATGAAACTATAATTAAAAAGTAATTATATCTTTTTATGTTCATAGTAAATATCATAAATAAATTCTTCAACTTTATGAAATGGAACTTAAAACAAAAAAAATGTTGTATGTTTACTTTTCCTACCAGGAAACTAATGGTCATTTATCCAATCACAGGTTTGTGGTCTTCTTGTTGTTAACAATCTCTTGATCATGTTTCTATCCTTCTCTATCAAAACTTTACACTTTTTTAATCTTCCATATCCATGTTTTCAAACATGGAATCCTAGTATGGGTTATATTAGGTGATCTTTGTACTTATCTTTCATTCTTTCAAGGTGTTGGTTTCATTGACCCTTTTTCTGATGTGGGGATTTCAATGAAGTTACCATGCCTAATTTTAAAAATTGTGAGGATACAATTTCCAAAATGTGGAATCATTTAACACCCAAGGATTTCAAAGTAAGTTACCTTCTTTAAAGTAATTCAATAGCTTGTGTTACATGCAACACCGAGTTTGTGCGCACCCCAAATTACCAAACTAGCCCTTCAAAAAGTGGTTATGAATAATTATTAACAGAATTTTAAATTTTATATGCTACATATAAATTTTAGAATCC
Source organism: Viscum album (assembly GCA_963277665.1). NCBI lineage: Eukaryota > Viridiplantae > Streptophyta > Magnoliopsida > Santalales > Viscaceae > Viscum > Viscum album. The sequence continues at coordinate 160,790,992 of OY728165.1, read as the reverse complement.
ATATTATGTGTCTTTTTGGACCTAATATAAGAACAAATTCTTTATTTTAGATAAAAGATGTATTTTTCAAAAATGAGATTTTACCGCCATTTAATGGTGAACCTTTTTAAATCCAATATTTGAAAATTTTATATATTAAATTTAAATAAATAAATTTCTTATTTACAATCATGACATAATAATTTCATTTCGGTAAATATTTTGTGTTTTTATGATAACTTTAATATTTGGGTGAATAGTGAAAAACACAAAAATTTAATTGAACAAAACTTTTTTAATCAGAATAATTTATAGTGTTAAATTATAAATTTTATTGGTTTGATAGTATAATTAGATTATATTTTTACAATTTAATCCAATTTTGGTCATTGTAATTAATTTCACATTGAAATTATATATAAACAAGTGTCAATCTTTTGATAGTTAATGTTTCTTAAAAACATGCTATTTCTTTTGACAACGAGAATAAATTTTAAATTAATTAAAATAAATTCTATGTTTTGAATTAGGTGAACTAAACATAATATTCAAATTTGGAATATCAACTATATCTTAGGCTGAATTTTTGGTATTTTTCAGAAAAACTTCAATTTTTGATGAATAGTAATACCAATTAGTAGTATTTAAAAAATTGAATTTTTCATTTAAATGAAATTTTACTACTTCAAGGAATTCAATTCCAAAAATCCAACAAAAATTATTTTTATTAGTAAGTAAAATTTGGTTCAATAATATGAAAATGGTTTTTGATGAATAGTAACTTTTGACTTTAATTTACTGTGGTTAAAGGTAAATAAGTTAATTCAAGGTAAAATGAATATTATAATATAAAACAATTACCTTAACATTTGTCCTAACCTTATTTTATGAGTCATGGCAGAACATGGGAATCCTTGGGTCTATTTTGGGACTCTATGGATTCACTTAATAATGATAATGACACTTTATTTTAAATAACATTAAGTAAAGACAAAAATGACATTAACAAATATATTTTAGTATATAAATTTTTACATTGGGTTATATAAGTTATAATTTATACTATAAATAAATATTGGAAAGATAAAACTATTTCCTAAATGAAGTTATTTTTTTATTATTTTTAGCCATCAAATAAATTAAATTATTTAGGACACAATAATGATGCAGCATTTACCTAATTAATAAATGATTTAAATAAATAAGATAATTAATACTAAAAAAATATCCAAAACCTATCCAATTATTATTGGATTATTTTACTTCAAACATTAGTAATCTTATATTATAATTTAATTAGTTTTGGACCTTTTTAAACTGAAGATATGTTTTAATAAAATAACATTTTCAAAGTTTCCTATAGAGCCCCTCCTCTCCCTTATAAAATGACGAAACTTCTATCCCATTCCTCACACCTCTCAAACCACTTGGATCAAACAACCCCTGACCAAATAAAATATAAATATCCCTATATTCCACCTTTAAGCCTTACATTAGGCATATTTCACTTCAAGAATTCCATTTGGTTAAATCCAAAGGGAGTTACCCAAATTAAACGTAATGGTTTCTCTAAACTTATTTTTCTTTTATTTTAATTTTCCAACTCCTAAAATATTTTTATAAATTTATTTTATAAAAAATCTAGTATACTAAATATACGAATTTGTTTTTATAATAATTATTTTAACTACACTTACAAACACCTCCATCTAATGTGTAAAGAACATGTTGTTTCTTTTGATGGCAAACTAACATCTCACGAAATGATGATTGTTCAATTATATCCTACCACCTCTCATGGTGGAAATTAAGATAGATATATACTTATATATGATATATATTATGTTTATGTTTTATTTATGCTTTAGTATTGATCATCTATATCATTCTTTTATGGTTTCCATTATGGGAAAAATGTGATAATTTCATTTGAGGAAGTGCGGGCTACCGCCCTCTCAAAGTGATATGACTCATTAATGACTTGTGTGGGATGTTTAAATGACGTAGTTAATGATATTATATATGATATTATACTATAATTATTATATACCTATGTGTCATTATGTTTTAATTCCATTAAAATACAAAATAGAAATGAAAGTAGCATTCATGCGTACGTACGACTTACCGTCTCCATGAACGGTAAATTTCATTTCTTATCTCCAAATGTAATGTACTATTATAAATAAATATATATACATGATATATAATATATATATATATGATCTTTAAATCATGTAAATCAATCTATAGATAATGGAATTTGGACCAAATGAAAAAATTGTAATTTTTACAAGTTCGTTTTTGACTCTAGTTTCGAACATCGATAAAATATCCAATATGAACTCTAATAATTAAATAATTGTTATAGAAAAGAAATAAGTAATATAAAAATAATAATAAACATGAAAAATATTCTTAATAAAGTATAAATTAACTTATGTTTGTTATTCACGAAGAACAAGGAACATACAAGATAAGTCAGACTTGAGGTAAGGCGTTTCTTAACTCACTTTGAATTCCGTGAGATTTCCATTATTCAACACTAATTAATTGACTATGGTGTATTGTGTACTGACATTAGATATATATTATCATTATCCTATTTATATTCATGTTATTATTTTAATCATTTTTTGGTTATTATGTTTTCGTCATACGACTTGATTGATTACAACTTTCTATGGTATTCTCATCTCAATTTTTATTTCCTTGAGATTCATGCTATATTTACCACTATTTCCTTTTGCGTGGTGTATGTGCTGCCCATGATTTTATTGATTGATTAATATAATTCATTTTATGGGTATTTGCATCTTCATTTTATGATATTTATTTCATGGGTTGTATGTTTCGTAAGTTACCAAATCAGTAAGTAACATTTTATCCCAATTTCCATTCCTTGGGTTAATCTTCTAATTTTTAATAATGCCATGCAATGATTATATGTGCAATAACTATTTATTTATTTATGTTGTAATTTCCACTCCACTTTTTGTGGATATACTTTTTTTTACTAATAATCACTCCATTGATAAATTCTTAAGTCATCGATATAAACTTGAAAAGAGTAATTTTAACTCAATTTACATTCATTGGGTTAAACATCCAAGTCATTAGTGTTTTTTACATGAATATGTGTGAATGTACCCTGATTTCTTTACACTGAATATCCAATCATATTGAGTATATTTATATTTTTTACACATAATTATGTCATTTATTTATTCTTAACCTAAGGATACAGTCTTTATAAAGGAACTCATCTCAACTTACATTCCATTGAGACTTCGTTGTTGTTAAGTGAAAATTCACTTTTATTTGGTGTATATTCTATACTTTGACATAGTATTTCATGAATCCCTTTATTCTCATGATATTATAATTTTTATATTACCTCAATTATTTGTATTCATGTTTCCCTCATTTGGTTAGGAACTCTAACTAAAAGATCATTTTAAATGTTTTAAAAATGTATTCTTCTAAATATTTCTCATTAATTTCCATGGTTTAAAAATGGTTTTAAGGTTTTATTTATATGAATATTAATGTTTTAAAATTTAAATACCTTTTAAAAGTTTCAAAGTGGTATGAGACACTTTGAATCAATAATCTATTTTAAACAGCTTCTTGATAAATAGTGATACTTTAAAATGTTTTCATGAAAAAGGAGATATTTATCTCAAATAGATTGAATGACTATATTAGTCTATGTAAATATCATTAAATTTATTTTATTCCTTCTTTATGCTGATTTATCATAATACAAGCATCCATATTGTATTTAATGAGTTATGTTTGACTGTGGATGTGCTGTTTTTATTCCATTTAGAGTTTGTGGTTGAAGTATTGAAATTTCGTATGCTAGTTTTAATATGAATGTTTAGATTATGTTTCACTCATTCATATGAGGAATGCATTGAACTTAGTAAGTTACGAGAGGAGCCCACAATAGCTCCTCGATGCATCGGTAGGTCTGATAAGACAAACTAGTGTCTTGGAACAAGGACTTGAAAAAATATTATTTGTAGTCATGGAACAAGGCCTTAAAAATGTAGTTGTGATGTATGACATTATGAATTACATCATTATGAGATTATATAATGATATTTCATGTGGTTATTCGACTAGTAGAATACCCATGACTATATTTAATTATGGAATCATTTTTTTAGCTCATATTCCTACATTAAAGTGTTCATGTTTATTATTTATAAAGGCAGGTGTTTTCAATTATTCACAATTACTAATGTTTATGTAATCTTCTGCAATATTGCTTACTCTCACTGAGAGTTTGAGCACACCCCTTTCTTATGTTTCATTTTCCTAGGATATGAAGATGTTAGTTATGAGTGACTTGCAGGAAAAATCTTAGAATCATGGATGTTTCTAATGGAATAATTTAGTGTTGTTTTTCTTTTCAAGTTGTAATATTGAACTTATGTATGTATCTTGTTTCCAAGACTACTAAACGGATCAGTCCTTCGGGGCTTGATTCCTTGTAATCATGCTAATGTATTAAAATAATGCACTGACTCTTGGATTCTGGGGTCGGGGCGTTACAACTAACCTTATGATTGTTATATAGGTTTGAGAAAAGGTTGTGAAATGGGTTGGGTTGGGGTATATTGATAGGGTTTTGTATATGGAATAGAGGTAAGGATCAGGTACGGCAGTAGATCCTCTGTATATATTATTTATTTTATGATATGTATATGTTTTGATCATAGGGAGTGATCGACTGGGATGTATGACTGCATATTAATTTGTTATATCATTGTTATAATAGAAATCCTACATAATCCTATATTATATTGTGTATTTTGTTTTTTATTAATGTTTATTATATAATGGGAATAGTTTCCCTAATGAATGATTTAATCCCTCACTACAAGATAAAATCATTTGGAATATAGGGAGTAATGATCGATGTTTGTAGAGCTCTAACTGAGATTCTATTGAGTGATTTTAGTTAGGGAATTACAAGAATAGATGATTGAAGGTTAAAAATTTTGTAACCATAAGTAATTTTCTCATATTATTTATAAAATCTATGTCAGTAGTGAAAATTCCAAGGGAGTGTACTTGAAGACTATATAAAGAGGCTGATGCCATTGTGATGGTTGTTTAAAATTTCCCATGAATTCCTTTAATTATCTGATTTTCTAAAAAATCTATATCCCCCAACATCTATTTCTAATAAAGGTTCTAGAATATTGTGGTTTTAATGAGGCTCTTACCCAAGTAATTTAGGGATTCATATCAGCCTATAGATAGACCATAGAGAGATGAACCGTTTCATTTCTCCTTAAAGATCTTCATCAACCTCTGTGATTGAAGAATAAGAGAATCAACTATCAATAGTGAAAGATAAATTTTATATAGTTTATTTATAAGTTATTTCAGTTTTTATAGAATAGTGATAATGAGAATGGGGATTCAAACATCTTCCCATACTTTAACCAAGTGTTGTTAAATCTATTGAAACCCTTCAGATGTGTGGTTTAGTGAACATCAAATCATGGTTTTTTCCAAGAGGATTGTGAAGATTAGAAGAAAATAATCATAGATTTTTTTTACCATGTCATTTTTTTATTTTCATTTTATTGATGGAAATTGAAAAACTAATCCCAGACTTGTCTTGTTGAATCATCATGGTTTTGGAATCTATGTTAATTGAGAAAAAGTTCAATGTTATGTAGTCTCTCGAGGATGTGGTTTTGTTCATTGAATTGTTAATATAAATTTAGTCCCTCAATTCCCCTAATTTGATTCATCTCTTATTTTTAAAACCCTATGTGGATGATAGTCTTGGTTTTAGAGAGTTTGTGATATCCTTGGTGGAATATCAATTCCATAGCTTCATGTGATTAATATTTTATGAATAATGGTACTATTTTTACAATTTATATTTTTCTTCTCTTGTTTAATCTTCTTATAAGATATGGTATAATATAATGTTTTATTTTAATATGTAATTGACAAATAATATTGTTTTGGTATCAATGTGTTATATGTTTATTTAAGGATCCTCACATGATTATAGGAATTTAATTATCAATTTTCATCACATATAGATGTTGTAATTTTCAAAATTCATTCAAGGTAGGTAATTTAGATATTAAATTTTATTTTACTATATTGATGTGGTTTAATAATGATTTATTTATACTTTTTTAAAGTATATGAAAATATCATTAATAATGATAAATAATTAAGTTGAATTAAGAAGGAAATAGATCGAATATTATTTAAATGTTTTGCCTTTGTCATTACTTATTTTTTTCTTAACTATTATGATAAAACAGATTCTATGATTAAATTTATTGTTAAGCTGTGGAAAATGTCTTTGAATTTTTTGAATTTATTAAACAATTAGAAACATGATGAAGAATGTAAAAATATAAATTATTTTATAAATTAGTATTACACTAAGCATGATTTAATGATTTAATAAAGTAATTATAAATATATAAAACTTATTTATTATTATTGTAGAAGATCTATGTTATGAAATTTTTATGGTCGTGTAAGATATCTTCATGTAATTTATTTGATATGTTAGAGGAAAAAATGTCAATGTGGCTTGCTGTTATGGTGGATTAATGAAATTAATGTGTTTTTGTGTGGTTTATTTTCTCAGGAAGTTATAGATGCAAAGGAAATCATTATTGATATGGTAGTGTGGTAGAGATGATTTAATTGTGTATTAATTTTTCATGAGATGTAGTTGTGATGAATTTTATAGAATAATTGAATATGGGGTATGATAATGGGTTGTGTTAAATTAATATAGTGATTAAAAACATGTAATAATGTGGTGGATTAAAATTGTGGTTAATGGATATTAATAATGAATTTAATTAAAAATTATTAGTGGTTGATGTGTATAAAAGAAATTTTTTACTTAATACGGATAATAAATTTCATTTTTAATAAATTATTAATGAGGAATTTGTAATTCAATATGAAATAAGAATAAATTATTTAGTTTATTGTTTGTTTAGGGGTGAGAATATTTTTTTTTCATGGTGGTGATGGTATGATGGAGGGATATGTTCTTAGAGATGTTTGGATAATAATTTGAACCTAGTTTGGGTTTGAGTTAATATTATATATCCATTATAATTTTTTCCTTTTTATATTCCACCACCCAAGTTAGTTAATTTGAAATATTATCATATAAGGATTTGGGGTACAGGTGAACCCCTAATATTCATGATGTAGGTGATACATATAAATTTCAAATACCCTATATATTTTATTATATTTAGTCATAGTTTAGTTATATAGTATTGATAAAATATATGGATATAGTATATAGATTTTCATTATAATATATGGTATGTGGAAATGGTAGGTGGATGGGACCGTTGTATGTAGATTTTGAATTATGGTATGTGGATATGGGATGAGTTGAAATAATAAAAACATTTATCTTTGGTACATGAGGGTGACTATATCAATAGTGAAGAGGGTAGTAGTAACCTTTTATTAATATATTTTTTGTATTATCTATGTTATACTTGTACTAATATTTGGTGAGTGAGACTTTATGATATGGGTTTTTTGTTGATCTGAGATAGTTAATGAGTCAAATTAACTACATTTATACTAAGAAATTAATTTCCTTTTCCCCATTATCATAACAATGTTTTGAGTGTAACCTACTTGTTGTACTTTTATGCTCACCCCTTATTATATATATTATTTTTATAGATATTTTGGATGAATTAAATGATCATGATATAAATTATTAGCTAATGGTTTAGTAATATGTAATTTTTGGAGTTTCTACCATAGTAGTTTTTTATTTTTACTATTTTCTTAGTGATTTTTTAAAAAAATGATATTTCATTTATTATGTTATCATTTTTTTGATTATATATAGTATTATTTATGATTGTTGTGTTTAATGGTGGCCTATATACTTTCTTTATGATAAATGTGGATAATGCCTTCTATTTTACATGATTGATACACTATATATCAGTCACCTACCAGTGTAATATTAGAGGAAGGATTTGGGGTTCAGTCTTGTCTTAATAACTATCCTAAGATGGGTTATAGTAGTGACTAGTCAAGAAAAAAGTTTTACTATATATTTTATTTAGATTTAAGTTATAGTATTTTGTTAGGAACTAGTAAAGAGTATATTTGTTTGGTTGGGAAATAGTACATCAATGATTATCATGTAATGTCGTACTGTGAGACTAACTTTTATGTGAAATCACACATATGATCCAATAAAAGGACTCTAATAGTCTATTGAATATGATTAAGAATTTTTATATTTATTTTGATGTAGATACATAGTTGTGGAACCTAAATCAAACCTATTTATGACTACGTTTTAAATGAGTAAGATTTATGGGAAATTAAAATTAAGTAAATAAAAATAAAAAAAATTGAATTACATACCCCGATTTAGCAGTATTTCTTGAATTTATATATATGGGTAGTGTGAATATCCTACTAATATAGTTTAGGGAGATGATGGTTGGTTGAAAAAGTCAAATATTATCATTTATGGTTCTTGTTTGACACAAATATGATCATAGAGATCATGGGGGATGAGAAGTTTGGTCTAAATGGGTGTAATTATAACACACCATTTAGGGTCCCTATCATTTTGGGTTCTTCCATTTTATAATTTTAGGAATTCTGATTCAATATTTATATTGTGTTTTCTCTAGATGTTTAGTTCATAGTTAACCAAATAATGAAATTTTATTGAAAATAAAAAGGACTAGGATGGATAGGGGAGTCAACCATGTGTGGTTCATATTTTAGAGGTACTATAGTATGCTCTAGGTGAGTATAGGTGTGATAATCTTAAGGAGGATGATTTGTGGAGGAGTTATTTTCATGAGTTTTAGTAGTATATTATTTTTAGGTATTATGTTACTTTCTCTAATTAAGATATATAGAGGTTGTTAATGGATCATTATATTTCATTTAGGTTGGTTTGTGTGGGAAAAGAGAATTTGATCACTTTAGATGTGAATTTGTGGGGGGGTATTATTTGGTGGTGGTGGATTATTTATTATGGTGATCATTATGAGTATAAATTGATTTTTGATAAGTTAATGATATATTTTTGGGCTTAGTAATTATTTTTGAAACCTAGAGAAGTATGAATAAAAGAGTTTATTAACCTTTGGTATGGGATATATTGTTTGAGAGAGTTTAAAGTATAGTTCATGAATCTTCTATATTATTCTTTATATGTACTTATAGATGTTGAGGTAAGGTAATGGAATTTTCTAGGAAGATTTACACCAAGATATTTAGTGCTAGTTGAGTCCCTTCAGGATACAGTCTTTTATTGTGGTGATGATAAGTGATTATGTAAGTAAGAAGTGACTGGAATAGATGGGTTTGTTTTGAGAGGCAATCCATTAGGAATTTACAAGGATTGGAGATATAGATAGGATATATCAATTTTCATATTTATTCTAGGAGACTTGATGTGCCTTTTTATTTATATGTATGGTGAACTCACTATTATTATTACTATATAAACATTATTTATGGTTAATGCGAAGATAATGGTTACTTTAATATGTTTCCTAATTAGTAGATTCCTCATAGGCCTTATCAGTATTTATCATATCGTTTGGGTTTTTTGACTAAAGAGGGGTGATAGAGAATATTGAGGAAAACTACAAGATTTGATTCATCTATAAGAACATATACATTAGGATAAACTAGGTGGTTTAAATCATCATGAATGAAAAAGTGATGTTTTATGGAATAGATAGATTCATGGTATGGATTTTATAGCATTTTATAGAATAAACATCATTCAAGGTATTATTTTCCTCTACTATACCCCAGTTTATACTTCTATTGACACATAAGTTTCATACTCCTTCATTATGCATGACATAATTAAAGTATTTTTTATCAAGGTGAATATAATTCTAGTTACCTTCATTTTATCCATGTTAGCTGGACTTTAGTTCATTTTTTATGATGTGTGCTAGGGTTATGAACTGATTATGGGGAAGTATCAGTCGATTTTTGTTTTTTTGTCATGCATATATCCCTATGATTTCATCACCACCATCTAATTGTTATATTTGGTTCATGATATGATTGATGTCGATTTTAGTAGAAGATTATATAAAGGGGTAATCTAGAGTTATGGAGATGTTTTTGTAGTTTTTTATTGAAGTGTATACAACATTACCAAATCAGAGTGTCATAGAGTATGGGAGACTTATAAAACAATGTACACCTAATTTCATTGTATCCTTATAGGATATTCCATTGTATATGGGGGTGTAATGGATTTAGGATAATGATTTATTACAAAAGGTTTTCATCTATCCAAGTGTGTTTCCTTGGGGTGCTCCAATGTTGTTCATGAAGAAGTCAGAACAAAATCCACCATTGTGTATTTATTATAACCAGTTAATATAGGTGATGATGAAGAATTTTTATCCTTTACTAAGGAATGACGACTTATTTGATTGGTTTAATGGAGATAGATAGTTGGTGAAAAATGTTTTTTATTCAAAGTGTCATCAAAATAAGGTCAATTTAGAAAATAATCTGAAGATCAATTTCAAGAGAATCTATATTTTTAGGCTTTTCAAATAGTATTTTTGTGATAGAATCTCATATATTGAAGTCACTTATAATGGGAATTCATCTAAAAAATAATGTTTTACAAAATGGAATTGGAAATATGATTATTAGCGATGGTTCTTCAAAAAAATATTAAAGAAAGATTGTTAACCCCTTCACTAGTATGTTTTTATTTGAAAAATAATTATGATAGATTTAAAATTTGTCAGAGTTATTTAAATATTAATTTAATTAAAAAAATAATTTTAAAAATTATGAAATTTGAAAATAATAACAATAAATACAAGAATAACATAATCACATCATTTCATACATAATATTTTCATCAAACTAAAATGCATAAAAACAACAAAAATAACTAAGGATTAGCTGGTATTAGGGGTAGTAGGATTACTTGAACTATTAGTGGGAAACTCTATGCTAACATCACAAACAATCCATCACATATAATCCATAATCTACCCATCTCAATGATTCCACTTCTTACACTCATCCTCCCACACTCTCTCCATACATAGTATCATCTCAACCTGAGCTCCTAAACTCTATTCATATTGTGACATGGATGGAAAAAAATCTGTATGATCCCCATTCGAGCTGACCAATGAAATAAAAAAAGTACCATAACAACTAGTAGGTTTCAATCAAGAAATAATACAATTCACATGGCCTTTCTCAACACCATGCATAGTCACATGTATCCATTCCCCCTCATCAAAACATGACTCACACATGAAATATAATTCCTTCTTGAATTGAATCTATCATGAATAAAAATTCCTAGTCTCGTAAATTTCCATGAAATTTAATGAGAAATTAAAATAACAATAAAATTAATTTAATATTGTTTTCTAAAAAATAGTATAAAAAATCTGGTGATGTGTGTCACCAAAAAATAGTATTTTACTCAGATTATTATACACATTCTTGTTAACTTCATACTCCATAAAAAGGGGCCATCAATGACCTTGATAATATAAAAATCATTTAGATTAAAAAAAATATATATTATTAAATAATATTACATACCATATGATTTCGATTCCAAAAAGCCTATACCCAAGTGGTATTGGATTCTGCTTGGCATCCAAAAGACCTAGGAACAAATTCAGGTAGGGAAGAATTATCAGATAATGGAGAAGTACTGTCGCAGTGGAAGAACTATAGAAGTGGTGACACTACAATGGTGGACGTGTTGTTGTTGGGTACAGTAGTAGTAACGGTACTGTAGCATTACAGGTACTGTAGCAGTACTATTCACTGAGAGGACCTTTGGGACAAAAAATGGGCTTTCAAGCCTAGTATCTTGGCTACTTGGCCTTGGGCCTTTGGGCTATGTAATGGGTCTCCCTATACCCAGACATAAAGAGGTCTTTTCTTTGATAATAGATTGAGGCTTCATCCCCAAACTTTAAAAAAATATATGTTTTCGATGTATACCAAATGTTTGACACCCATCCCGATGTGTGACCTTCTGCCTTCCGTAATTCTGATGGTTAGATGCTAATATCCCCTTAAAATTACCTCTTATCCAGTAGGAGCACATTCCATCCCACACCCAGTTTGAGATATTGTTTGGTCGTTGAGAGAATCCATAATGGTCGAAAAAATTAATTCAATCTCTATCCATGACTCTCTATCATAGGTTGTGTCAAAACTAATGAAAAACATCATTTATAAAAAATTTCCTAACCTCTCAGATAGAATTTCAAATTCATGCATCGATCAAAGGGAATAAAACTTGAATGAAAATTAAAAACCACATGTTATGAATTAAATAAATTTAAAATAAAACATATAATTATTTAATATACTATTTAGTGGTCAAACATCTGATGTCGAACAACAATGAGAACTTCATCCCATAACACGCATGGTGCATAAAAATAATTTCATAGAATCACACTATCCTTTTCAATAGCTAAATTGAAAAAACTATGAAAAAAATAATCAAAATATTTTCTCCAAAATTAATACAAAAACTTAATATAAAATAAATAACATAAACAATTGAACATACCTCATAAACATTGATCAAAATGAAGATATGAACATATTTATGGAACAAACTATAATCTTTAATCTAAAAAGGATACACCCTTCATAATAGATGCTGTTACAAAATAATGCTTTGGGTTAGATGAATGGTCATCAGTATAATCAATTGGAATACCAAGATCAGAAAGAGAAAAAAATAGATCACAGGTACCATCTCCATCCTTATGAAAAAGTAATCTTATGTGTAAATAAATTTTAATACAAATATTTAATAGAAAAAACTAAATTATTCCAGAATATAATAACATTAAATGTAAATAAATTGTTAATACAAATATCAAATCTAAAAGCTAATAAATACCATAATATAATAATCTTACCTAGAAATAATCAATTAAATATAATAATCTTACCTGTCAAAAATTTTTAATACTAATATAAAATATAAAAAATGAATAAAAACAAGAATAAAATTATATAAACTATGAAAAATTGTTAATACGTATATCAAATATAAAAATTAACTTACAAAATATAATAATATCTCATATAAATAATTATTAATACATATATAAAATATAAAAACTAATAAATATCAGTATTAGAGAGGGAACAAAATTTAATGATAGAACAATATCCATCCATCTGAAATAAATAAAATTATATGTAAATAATTATTAATACAGATATAAAATATAAAAAACTAATAAAATAACACAATATAATATATCATTCATCATCTTTATCCTTATCTTTATCGATTAAAATACATTCATCTTCTTATTAAGCATTATTAAATTCTATATGACTTTTGGTTTCATTATAAATTTGTTACTTCATCCGCATTATAAAAAACATCATCCCTTAACTTTGGGACTTCATCATTGATAATCATATTTCATCGAGCAACAAATCTATTTGGAAATGTTTATTGAAAAATTTCAACATGCTGCACTTCCACAGAACCAATTTCGTTTTCAACAAACTGATTTTCATTAGATTTCATGTTTATTACACTCCATTAGTCATTTAAATATCTTAAAACAACATAATTATTTTTATAATAAAAATTATGTTCTTAATGTCCCAACATAAATTGTTAATTTATGGAATTAATTGTTTTACATTCAATGTCAACTAATCCATATCATGGATGAACTCGTAACCCTCGATCAATGTATAATCAATATCATTTGAAAAGTGTTAAATAATTCATCCCCAGATAACCCAAGTCAATTATTTCATCTAACATTCTATAAAAGTCAACATCACTTTCTTTATAATGTTATTCTTTAAAAATAAACACCATTATTCCTTTATTTCTTTGATTCACTATACATTCAGGTATAAAATTGAAATAAATTAACCACATGGTGATTATAATATTTTACCAATTTAGATGGAGGGTTTTTTAGTACACAAAATCGACTATCAATTTTACTTTCATGTTGTGTTCCATGCAAAATATAATAATTTTTACTAACGGATATCATTACAAAATTGATTAAATATTCCATCATAAAAAACATAACATACGTTTTTGGAAACCAATATAGAAAATTATATTGTTGACATTTTTTAAAATAATCATGGGTAATTTGGATAAAATGTTATTTGATATAGTCATTATATAGTCTATAGAAAAAACAATATAAATAAATTTATCTCTTAAAAAATTAAGAATAATAATAATAAGTAATAATAGATAAAAATAATTTTATTTCTTCATAATTGACAAAAACATATGTTTGAGAACTATGTAGTTCTTCATCTTAAATCCATTTTTCATGATAACTACTAAAACCAAGTTCATGATAATTTAAAAATGACAATTGATGGTCCATTAAATCATCAATATTTTCCTCATTATGACCCATGTGATTATGTTTTAATAGTTATTTATATTGAAAATAACAAAAGAAGAACTTGATATTTTACTCATATAAGTGTTCTTATTAAATTGACCCTTCAACCGATGACTTTTACATACATTATTATTTAATTTTTCATAAATCACTCAATTGGTTACATCCACCAGAATGGTACCTACACTCCACAATCAGCTTCATATAGAAAATGTAATATTAAATGTTCCATTGAGTCATAGACAATCAGTGGTGATATTTTCTCCAATTTATATAAAAGTAAAACAATTTTTTTCCACATAAATAATGTATCATAATATGATGTTTAAGAAAAATATATCAGAAGAAATATTATATTTTGGTCAACATGTCCCATACTAAATAATTCAATAGGCCTATAAGACAAAAAGGTATTATTCTTTCCATTATGACATTACATATATGAATTTTTAACCCGATAACATGTCTATTTCTGATAGAATAAAAAATATTATATGCATAAACAAATGGTAACCTCAAATATCTGGTCCACTGATAGAATAATAAATGAAATTCTTTTGAAATTGGGTAATCTAATTTTATATTCTTTAAATTATATGATCTTTAATTTCCAAATGATTAATTTTTGTGAATGATTCATATTTGTGAAAGATTTAATAGTTTCTTTACATTATCTTAGGTCATTCCAGGTTTTTCCTACATGATATAAAATATGTTATAAAAAAATTCATCTTAATATGAATTACACCCAATACATGATAATCTAAGAAATAATACAAATATAGAATGTATCAAAAAAATACACCACTTTATCTAATTTTGATCTCTCCCAAAACCATATTGTTTTTCATTTGTAGCTAGTCTAGAAGTAATATGAGGTTATGAAAAGATGATATATTTTACCTGAATACCTGAGAGAACTGACGGAATTTTGTCTCTTTGAATTATAAATTTTTTAAAAATAATTTGTATTCCATAAAAAATTGTTATGAATTAGAATAAATATCTAATGAATGTCAAAATAACTAGTCATTCTTCAATTAAGAATTATAAATGATTCAATTTAGCTATGATGTAAAGGAATGATTTTAAACCTTGTGTACTCCATCCAGATAATATTTCGTATCCTAAAATTCATTGAATTTTCACATTAATGAAACATTAATTGTAAAATTATGATATGAAACTATATCTAGTTTAATTACACCATTGTTCTATAATGAAATTAAGTTATAAATTAGTGGATTCAAATAAACATTATATTCTTCTTCAAATGAACTAGAACTAATAGTTCTATATATATATATTGTTCCTTCCTCAATATATAGAGTTATGTTGTATAGATTTTTTAGAATAATCCAACAAGAATATTGACTACCATAATCACTAAATGGACTAAAAAAATATTAGTATAAAGACTCTACAATATATTATGTGGTTCTAAATAAAAATATGGAGGAAATTGATAAAATTGATTCCCTGAATCACCATCATACAAATGATTTAATCATTTACTGATGGAAATATTTGATATATTCCATGTCTTTAATATAGTAGTGTTGTGATAAATAAATAGACAATGTAAATGTGGTGTAATGGGAAAATAACTTATGTCTTTCATAATAAATTAAGAATTTACTTGTTGTGACTCTTTATACCTCGATTATCCAGATGTTGGACATTTAAATAATGATTGATAATCACTATAAGATAAGATACAATTATTTGAACAAGCCTAGATCTTCTGATAAATAAGACCCAAATTATTGAACAACTTATCACTTTCATAGAAACATAAAGGTGATGTATTCTTGTCAGGAAATAATGATTTCACCATATAAAATATTTTATCAAAATGAAAATTTTAAATTCTAAAATTTAATTAAAACCCATAATTTTTTTAACAAATTTAGGATTTCGTATCTTTATTCCTTAATATAATGCCTCCCCAGTATATTTAAAAAAATTGTAAAATTGCGATGTTTCGGATTTAGGATTTGGAAAATCATTTTGATTTTTTGTTTAAAAAATTGATAGGACAACAGCATGGTGTCACGACTATTCAATGATATAATAATAAATATATAATAATTTGCAACTCAAAATTATACCCAAAATCAAATATGAAATAAAAAAATAAGGATAAAAAAATATCTAGCTTATGATGATAAATTATTTTAAAAAACTCCCAAATAAGAAAATTTTTTAAATTAATTATTCAAAATCAGGGAAACTACCCTTTAATATAATTTTAAAACAATTTTTTGATTTAAGATTACTATTAAACTGAAAATAAACAAATATTAACACCCAAATATGAGAATATATTTAATATAGTGGTTAAAAATTGGTTGAACTACCTCAAATCAAGTGAAATGAACTCATGTGGAGCCATAACATGTCATCCTCGATGGTGGACACCCAAATAGGGAGAAATAATCATAAATTAACCCTAAATGCCCAATAAATTTTGAAAACTGGGTAATGTTTTTGACATAGGGTATGAAAAAACTAATTATAGGGGGAGAGAAGGGAGATTCAAAAAAATAAGGGTGGAGGAGTGAAGAGGAGTCCATGCCCAGTGGATCCGAACCTCAATTGGTAGAAAATTACTGGAAAGAGTGGAATATGTGGGTGGGTTGTGTGACGTCGGCGTGACACGGGGTAGGTGGCATGATGTGGTAAAGATTAAGTGGGGGGGGGGGGGGGTAGAAAATGCTTTTGATATTTTTTTATTAAAGTTTTTATAATGGGGTAATAACGACACACAATCTATTCATAAAAGGATGTCAGCATGAATCTTTTGTGAAAAACCATATTTTCTGTTTCTATTAATCTTATCATAATGACTTATTGCCATTTATATAAAGCTCATCCTATTTCCCATCATAAATAAGGTTTTTTTTGGTAAAGGCTAATATGGTCAATCACAAAAACATAAGTATTCTTGGATATTTTTAATAGATTACGATCCATTTCAAATAACCCATTACAAATGCCAATTTTTCTATTAGTGAAGAATCATTATAGATACTTAAAATTTGTGTTGATTTATTTTAAAATAAACAATTCTCTAACTGTGTTAATGATTATGATAATCTTAGTGTTTCATGAGTTTTTGAACTAATTTGTGGTTGTGTTCATCAATGATATCCTAGTGTATTTGAGGTTATGGGAAGATTATGTTTAGCATTTGAGGACAATATTGGTTGTCCTATAATAAAATCAGTTGTATGTAATGATATAAAATTGGATGTTATAGATATATGGGGAGAATTTCCATGGGTGTTTCATTTCGAATCCTGGATTAGTGCTTATTAATTTTGTAAGGTTTTGGTCTGGATAACTCTAAACAGTAACTAGAAGGGAAAACCACATGACCTCATGGGCACCCCCTCGTAACCTAGGGGATACCAAATAGAATTGGGGGTCTATAGAGATATTGTTGGGAAACTATTACCCCTATACCAGAGTGAGAAATAAAATAATATTTAATAATTATCATACGCAACTGTAACCATCAGAGTACACATTTAAAAAAAGGAATAAAAAATATGTGCTAACAAATGAAGTAGTAAGATACCAATAAAATTGACTAATATTCCTCTGTGCCAATAAAATATAACGAATAAACAAAATAAATAAATAAATATCAACATAAAAATAGAGGTGTTTCAAATTCAATCCTTGAACCTCACTTCATCCTGATCTCTAAATCCATTCTGAGCTACTTCAGATCGTTCAAGAAATCCTAAGATTCCCCCCAACCTAAACCTCCAACACGTGAGGGATGCTTAGGTACCAAATTTCAATGGAGGCCTGATCTGGGTGTGAGTACATAGATTATTAGGGAACCATCAATGTGGTGTCATTATATACAAAATATGTAGTAATTTCTTCATGATATTCGTTTAGAATAAATAAATTACTACTGAATAAATAATAATGTAAAAAACTAACAATACATGCTTTGACCAGTGATAAAATATATTTTAGTACATCGAATTGACTGTTCCAATCCATCTAGCATTCACCATATTGTTATCGATCCTTAGTTCTATGACCGTGATCAACCATACCTTCTCCGGCCTATCTCAAGGTTACTATGAGCATGCGATGATGATCATGCATCCCATTATAATAGACTTGGGTTTCCCTGATATATAGTTTAAGTTTCATGATCATTCCATATGAGAGTTTTCTTAACTATTAAAAAAACCACAAGTTTCATAGACCCCCCCATGAGACTTTCTCATCTAGTAGTAACATAGACCACCCATATGAGTGTTTTCTCAAATTGAAGTATCATAGGCCACCTAAATGTCTGTTTTCTCAGCTAGTAAACAAACCGCCCAGGGGTGTTTTCAATACATAAACACAACACTCCCTTAACAGTTTTTTCTATCTCAAATAATAAAAACACTACTACTAAGGGATTTACCAAAATTCATAAAAATAATTGGAACAAGGGTTGGTCAAGCACCCAAACCCATCAGCACTATTCATAGAACAGTGCACCCATTCATGGTTAATCAATAATCAGGGAACCTACCATGGACCCCTAGGTTACATCACAAAGATTACACCCTACATGGGGTACTGGGTCAATATATAACCCTCAGAAAAATGCCCATTATTTGGGGTTTCCCAAATAGAACATTACCTCATAGGCCACCAATGAAATGCAACATTGGAAAATATCAGAGGAAATAGCTCATGACCCATCTAAAATATAAAGTCCACTCTAGTTCGGTCCACTAAACAAACTCATTCCCATAAAAACAAATATATAACCATCTAAGATATACATATCATAAGGTTACTTGCATGGCCCACTGAGATCATGCATCCCAATTCAGCACCCCCTCTGGGTGGTATCCAAATATCCCTACGGAAAGTCCACTAAGTCACAACCATTTCAATTAAACTCTAGAAAAATCCTCACGGGGGGGGGGGGGGGGGTATGAGTGTTATCTGAAATCTATTTGAATGATGTGATTAACTATCGACAACCAACTCCAATAAAGCAGTGCACCAATCCCAACATGGACCAACCCTTATCTAGTTCACTTTTGATATTAAATTTAAAATATACATAAAATTTTATTAATTAAAATGGACCAACTCCTTCAGTGGTCTGGTTTCATATTAAATTCATCATAAAAAAAATCATTGAACCATATGGATAGTACTAAGGACCACCTACATTTAAATAATTTCTTACATTAAAATTAATGTTCAACATATCCGAACTAAGGCCATCCAATCCCACTCTTAGAATAATAAACAACCTCTATACACTTGATTCCCTAAACCACAACATGCATATCCCTCAATTAATCATAAAAATTATAACTAAATTAAAACTATTATCAAAATAGGTGTAAAACCTAATTTTTTATATGGATATGTCTTTTCATTGAAATCAAAACCAACTGAACCTAGAGGGTCTGTAACCTAACACCAACCTCAGTAAAATACATAGCACATGATGCATGATTTGGAACGAAAATAATTTAATTTAAAAAAAATATTGGGGAAACATATATAGTGACAAAAATTAAAGAAACAAAAGGAGGTAGCACAAAGAAAACATTTTGGAACATCAAATATATAAGATACCGGAAATCCCATTAAAAAATGTAAAATTTCACCACTCTTTGATAAAATATCCATCAAATCCCTAAATTGAAAAATTCCAAATCTGTGTGAGGGAGTAATAAATTAAAAGATAAGAAGGAGATAGAGGATAATACCCTAAAATGTTATATGATTACACTCAAAATTAGACCAAATTTATGGGATAATGGGGAGAGGGGGAGATCTAGTAATTTGATTCCCATCCACGAGCTACTCCACCAAAGAGAAAAGGTATGGACTGAGCCCCATCTTAAGATTTATAAAATAAATAATAAAAAAAGTTTTATGAAATTAACAGAGTCGTTAAATCATGAATTTTTAGGTCATTTTTTCTTTTCAGCATTTCCTATTTATTAATTGTGACACATGATGAAATCAATTCATGGAATGTGTTACAATTCACACCACTAATGGCCTCCTAATGTTGTTTTATGCATCCCAACCACTCTTAACTCATCTCAACATCCCTAGGAAAGCCTGATTCCTTTCCTACTTCTCAGTACATATATAAAAACACAAGATTGATATGTTCAAACACATGGAAACCCAACCTGAGCCTCAATTCTCCAAACGAACTATCCACCCAAAAATATAAAATTACAATTTAATT
This sequence comes from Viscum album, assembly GCA_963277665.1. Taxonomy (NCBI): domain Eukaryota; kingdom Viridiplantae; phylum Streptophyta; class Magnoliopsida; order Santalales; family Viscaceae; genus Viscum; species Viscum album. The sequence goes on along the minus strand of OY728165.1, from coordinate 160,770,304 downwards.
TCATTTCTCATATTTAAAAAGTTTATTAAAATATCCCCCCCAAAAAAAACTTCTCATACCTGAGATGTATTTTAAAAAATTAAGAAAATTAACCAGTCCTACATGGCTCACTACAACATGATCAACCCATCACATTTGATCTTTGAATTCCAAACAAGTTCGTGAAGTGAAATTCCAAGAAAAAAGACACAGTATCCAAAAAAACCAAATCCACCACTCATCATTTAAACTAAAAAAATATAAAAGATGTTTCATGATTCACATCAATCTTGGGATACCACCATGTCACCAAAAACCTCATCCCTTAGCTTATGATGCTCTCCACCATAAGCGTTAGCTCATAATGGAAAATTTCGATCCATAGTGACCCCCCCATCAGAACTACCTTCCAAAAAATGTTCTTTAGTAGTCCAATAACACACTAAATTTTTTCCACGTGATGATCCTAACATGTGTCTTTATCATCATGTCTACAAATAAAAATAAATCTAGTTATCCTTCATTTAACCAACTATTTTCAAAATTATCAATATCACCAACCAATGCATCCTCATGAGAAGCACCTACCTCCATCTCAATATTTCCACTAATGATCATCACATAAAGTGTCTCACTCATTTTGGGAAGCATGGATCCATCTTCCTATGATTTGAAAAAAACATTCCTCTCAAAATACAACCTTCATTAAATATTTTGACATGATTAACCCCCTAAATCTTGTGATGAAATAAGTCCACCTCTTGAGCCATATCACGAAACTAATTCAACACCTGAACCATTTCACGAAATATAATTTTACATGGTGAAACACATCAAAAATCATGGGTCACCCCATGAATCCCCCCAGGTCACATAAAGATCACCCTGAGCCTGAAGTTAATGCAATTACTCTAACCATAACCCCATCCAAATCTTGAATATGGTAATAATCTAGGATACAGATCATATTAGATTTGATAACACACCGGTACCCTGGTGCCATCTTGATCATCCTTTGAATGGTCTCACAACATATAGACCCTTCCATCATGAAGGTTATTTACTTGTGACTAATATAATGCTCCCCCTAAATGAGCCTCATTATCTTTTCCCAAAGGATCCAAAAAACACATCACATATGGTTCATTCTCTATTCATCAATAAACATAATAATTAGTGTGGATAAGATCATTCATAACTGGAAACTTTTAAGGAACATCAATTTACTTCCCATTCCATGATTACGGAAATTTCATCATTAAACATCTACCAAAACTCATCAAAACTGAGGTTCACAACTTCAAACTTCTCATTTGATCAACCTCAACTGTATTGAACATAATTAGATGTGTTTTTGTCTTCCGAAGCCATGCTCTACACATCCCATCTAAATCCATCATCCCTTAGATCACACATTACCTTCACTAATTCCAATTTCAATTGCTCCCACACATAACTAAATTTGTTACTCTGATTTGTTCAAAACCCAAGGGTCACATTATTTTTATATGACCAATCAAGAAACCTGACTCCGGACTTTTAGTATATCAAATTATTTAATGAAGGCTCAAACACTTAAACAAATGTCCATTCTCTAGGGCATGTTAGTCTCACACATCTAGAGAGGCCATGAAATTCCTTTCCAAACCAGGCATAGCTCCTATTCGAAGATTAACCACATGACTAGATTCCAGTTGAAATCAAAAAAATAAATAAAAAATTACCATTGCTTACACTGTTCTTCTAATGCGAATCCTGAAATAATAAGGTCTGACACGATGCCAGTCATTCCCTCAAAACTAACTTTGATACAAAAAATGATCGCACACTTGACTCTATTGAGTCACCATGACTATAATATAACCCAGATATAACCTCTAATTAATTGATCTAAAATGTAATAATCCAGCCATGATTTATACGTCAAAGGCTATAGTATGGTCTCATAACCCATCTTGTGGGACATCCTTATAGAACACTAGGCACTGACTGCGTAAAAATTATGACTCACATCTCAAGGGGTCTATAGGTTTCCCTATTAGCCCCAGTCACATATTTCAAGTCTCATAGAAGTTTATAAACCATGGATTATCACCTATGAACCTATATCAACATCCCTTAGATTCGAATGTGCTGAAACATCCACTCATGGGTCTCATGTACATAACCAAAAACATGTTCTAAAATCATCAACCCACTAGGAACTGATTATCACTGAACACCAACCCAAAGAACTACTCCCTTTAATATCAAAAAATCACCTGTAAACAATTCAATAACCAATGAAATAATTAAATAAAATCCATTTTAAAGGTAAATAGAGGAACTATATTAGTAACTTATAATTCCATGCCAATATATATGGGAAAATTTATAAAGGCTATTAATATAAATTTAAATAACCAAACCTGATTTTTTAGTGACTAAAAAAGGGTTTATAACAAAGGCATCAAATGTTTATATTTACCTACTTCAATCACAACACCTATTGTGTACATGGGGTTCTACAACATTTTTATTGTCGAAGAGCATCTCACCGTAGATCTACATAACCCACCACTACAAGAAATATATATACATTTTGGTCTAGCTATGTAGGATTACACCAAGAAAATATATAGGAATAATGATATAATTCCCTATCCTAGGACCCCCTGAAACTATGTTCCAATATGGTGTTCCACAAAATCTCGTGTGCACCTCCTCATATGCTAGAGGTTGCTGAATAAAAGCATGGGGAAAATGTGGGAAAATGATGAAACTATACCTAGATATAAGATTTAAACTAAGAGTATAAATAATAATGAAATCAAATATATCAAGATATATAATATAGTGGAGATACATCTAGGTATGTGATAATAATAATCAAATAACACTTCATATATTAGAAAATAAAATTAAATGCATCAAGAAGTCATACATAAACAATGATTCATACATACATAAAACCAAAATAAAACAAGTATAAAAAACTAAAGGAATCTAAAAAATGGTCTCCAGTCCCCACCTAGACTCAAAATCACATGCTCCATCCCCTCTTCCCAAAAAGCATTGAGAAATTGGGCCATTAACCAATACCAGATGAAAATCAGGTAGCATTTTCTTGAGTACCCAAGTGAAATAAAATCCAGACCAGGGTGGGACTAAAACTCTGTAAGACACCAAAAATAAAATATCTAAATATCTAGTCTAATAAAAAAGTGAATACAAGGAATAGTAAATAAAAAATCCATTAAAATAAAATAAATAAACAAAACCCCCATGTCTTGGGCTTCACGGTGATGCTCACTGTTTGTCCTACATGCTTCAACCACTATCGAGGTGCCTATGAGCATGTTAGGATAATCAGACCTCCAAAATTAACTGAATTAAATATAATAACTCATACTAGAATTTACTATTATCAATAAGTATCGCTAATAATTCGAATGAACATCCTAGTATTCACATATAATTTGATGCTCATGTCGGCATTCCTCAAATATCACATATCATTAAAAGAACCCAGGTACTCATTCTAGTAGTCTGAAGCTTCTGGTATAATTAGGAATCTATAAAACTAATCCCAGTATTTTTAGCTCATGATTCATATGGAATCAAAGGAACTGATCCATGAATTACCACTTATTTTTTATTACATGTCAAATATAATCCAAGGATCTCATTTTGGAATTCCCCATCACATGTGTCGGATGAAATCTAGGAACTCATCTCAATATTACCTATCTCACTTACCAGGACACCCTATGGCATTTATACCATATATAATTTTTTTATTATGGTCCTTTTAAATTTATCATTTCAATAGGCATATACCATTTCCCTATTTACCATTTACCACATTGATACCATTTTACATTTACATTATACAACCCACTTTACATTTTATAAAAATTCTACAAGCATTCAATCCATAATATAACATTCATTTCCAATTCCATAAAACCCAGTTTACCCATTTATCAAGATGATATCTTGCAATCATATAACATTTTATTTAATGAAAGGATATCTCAATTTACAAAATAAATTTGCCACATTATGTTTCAAATAAAAATATAAGGCATTCCAATAGAATTACCCTTTACATTGGCTTATTGGCACATAAGTATTAAATATATCAAAGGACATGTTATCTACCTACTATTATATTCTTAAAATGGGTTTTGGATGATATTTCATTAATTAATTACTCATAATATCAAGGGAAAATCTAAAAAAAATCAATTCTTTCTTTTTCTTCACCATTTCATAGTGTTTAAGTCTCACAATATGAATCCCATTTGAATCACATTCACAAAAACCAATTAATATTATATTTAAAGACACATGATAAGGAAAATTCACATTGAAGGTTTTAATTTTAATTTTAGGGTCAATGCACAATATATCATCATGACCAATAACCCATGCACATTGAAAATTATGAAATACTATTGGAAAGACCTAAATACCACCATAAGTTTTCTTAAGAGACTCCACATGGCTGATATTGACTACTAGATTAGGTTGAATAAAGAGAAAAAAACAATGAAGACAAAATCCCTAGACATAGGGAATATTAGACTTATATCATGAGGGATTTTATGATATTTAAAGAAACAAAAAAAGATGGAGGAAAAAAACTCATATACTTACCTATATCCTTATAATTCCATAGATATGAGGAGAATTATACCTCAGATGATGGAGATCCACTATGAAGGTAGGAGATGAAAAATCCAAAGGGGTGTTGCTATAGGCCAAGTTGAGAGAAAAAAATCCATGGGAAATTAAGGTGTTGGAACTAGTAGAATTACCGAGCTTCTAACTTTTTAAAAAATGGTTTGTTGGTCCCCCAAATAATAACCAATGTGTTCAGAAGCCCTCATTAGGCAACAAGACGTTCCACTAGCTAATCAGTGACACTACAACAGACATAATGTAGGCCTCAACTCCCCCTAAGCCTCCTAGATACCTACCCAACCATTCCATACCCCTTTTACATATCTAAAAATATGCATTAAAGTCTTATAAATCCTCATATATTTTCCAAAATCCATTTAAAAATTCGATCAACCTATTAAACAAAAATCTCGAACTCCTCTAGAATTTTAACATCTATATAGAACATAGGGTATTAAAATATCCTCACCTTATACTAGTTCATCCCAGAGCTATAAATCCATTTGTATATAATCTCTTTCAACTAATCATAATAAAAAATGAAACAACCTCCATCATTTGGAGCCCATGATTCCCTTCGGCCAACATGATCACGTTTTACTTTGGAGATATTATCAAGATACAAAACCAATGAACTTGAAAATAAGAGGATATTAATGGAGACTAAATACAATCTAGGGCTCCTTAGGATTTCATTATGTGTTTCTGAGATCAATAGAGCATTCTATGAGGTATTTATCATGTGACTCAATTATAATGAAAATGAGTCACTTGCCGCCCGCTAACTATTTCTATGCCAAACAACATGAAACCCGATCTACCCTAATAAACCTTAATAGAACATGAATCAAAATTAAACTCACATAAAACACTCCACCATGACCGTTCATGTTTGGTTGCTTTCATGAGTTCCTAAAACCAACAGCATCAAACCACATTGGTTGGTGTCAATTGTTTTCACCCGTCCACACCCAAATAGTTTCTTCTCTAGAATTCATGATCTAACTCCTAAAATCCGTTTTGAAATGATTCGTTGCTTCAAAATTCAAATTAGAAAAACAATAACCAATCCAATAATAATATCCTCCATATAGCATTCAGATAGTTTATACTTGAACCCGTATTCCTCTAGATTACCCTATGATAGTTTTTTACGAATCACAAGTGCCTACCACCTTCAGAATTTCTGAAAAACTCAAATTATACACTCCCTAGATGTGAATAACAAACCCCCAAACACACCATACTAAACCATCCATAAAAAACATTACATTCATTGGGCCAACCCCTCATTCTTAGTTTTTGACCAAAACCGATTAGTATTGGTATTATATCTATCAGGCCAATATATGATACCAAAATGTACCCACCATATCCAAAAAATAGTCAACATGGTTTCCAACCCACTTCATCTAACTTCATGTGATAATATAACTCACACTTCTTCCATCCAACCTAGTTTTAAACACTTATATGTTCCCTCAAATGCATTTCTAGCACCCAGACCACATTTGATTATACAAAAACACATCCATTTATCATTATGGTATGACCACTAGAGTATCTACCATAATTCTTATGAAAATCCCTAATTGAATACTCAAATAGAAAAATCCACCACTATAACATAGGGTGATGAGCAACACACCCCAAACCAAAATAATTATGTCAGCTCGAAGACCATCCTATGGTTGAAGTCAAGGACCAAGCTCCACCTAACACTATATCTGAAACCATACCATACATTTATTATGACAAACATCTATTTCCCCACCTTATGATCATTCTTGCCATCAGATAAACCATTTTCTATACTCCACATCCCGTGCTCTTACCATCACAAAAAATAGTGGCTCATCTAATCCTTGACCATTCACCCCAATGTGTTATTTTAAAATGTAACTCGACACCCACTCACAGTTAATGGGAATATTACTCCTGATACCCATTGAAAAAAATTCTAATGTGAGGGTCTCACATTTAATCAACATATGTTGTACTCCAAACAATATTGGCTCATCCCCTACCACTCTTTGAGCATCGACCCAAAATGAGTCTCATTGAAACCAACCATGTGCCACTTCTCCCAAGACATTCTCTTACATCATTCATGACTACCCATCACACATCTATTGAATTTCAACCCTGAATCAATTGTATATTCCTATTGATCCTTTTATATTCCCATTCCACAACAAAAATATCATGATTTTCCCTAGGGGCCTTGGGTCATATTCGTATAAGATTCTCATTACACCCACATCAACCATGAACTGAAACATATGATATCTTGTTGGTTATGAATCCTGGGTGTATGCTCTTGTACTACCCAAGTCACAATAAAAATAGAACAAAATATCTCCATCACAAGATTTCTTCTGATATTTCATAAAATTAAAATGGTTACACAATATGGTATGACTCAAACACACTGACCTGACTCAATTATAATGTTTTATGCCTCCCCGAAACACATCTCACCCATATAATACATTAGCCATGCCTCTCCTACATGCCACCCTAACGAAGCATAGATCACTATTATAAATTTTCAAAACCAATAATACTACCTTGATGAAACCATACATAGACAACTCTTAACCTGAGTGTCATTCTATAATTCCATTGGTATTCATTTACACTTTCATAATATTCATGAAGGTGCATCTTGAGTTAACAAGGTCAAACCCTCGACCTATATTTCCCTCATTAACCATATACACTATAGAATCAACAACTCTTAGGGTGATTAATGTTTCATTATCAATAGGTATTTCCTTATGGTTTACTGAAAACCCATTCAAGGGTATTCTATAGATAGACTGACTCAATCTTAGTCTAGTTTTATAACCACCAGGCCCACATTGCTTATATTGAAGTAACCGGGGCTATGAATCCAAATGATCTTACCCTTCTCAAAACCAAAATAAATACCAAAGGATCAAAAAATGATTGATCTTATAAATAATAATAATGGTCATATAATGATTCCTCACCATAAATGATGATGAACCAATTGTTCACTAATCTTGTACGCCGAAACATTTACTTTTTCCTTGGAAACATAAAAGAACTTACAAACTCAACCGAACCCTTTTAGGGGTCACCATTGAAAGTCATAGGGAACAGAATATGTTTATTAGAGTAATTAATAAGGAAGATATATAGGATATACTACCTATCCCATGCTCCCTATCTTATAGAGGTTACATATCCTTGAAGACACATACCCCTACTCATAGGTCACAATACCCCTCACATAAAAAATGACCACTGTAGGGTATCACTAGATGCGGTCTCTTTCCATCCCTTCTACCAAAGAATAATTTAAACAAAAAAACAGGTATTATATCCACATTATACACATATAGAATTCAAAATTTTACACATTTTCCATTTTTCCTTAATTGTAGTTTCCATAAAAATTGATCAATTAAATAAACTATAAACTAAATTCATATTGAAAAAAACACTTTATATTATTTACTTAGAATTTTATTTAGCTGAAACAAAATAAAAATAAAGGGTAAAAATCACATAAATTACTTTTAAAAATATTAATTATAACTTTTCACAATAATGGATTAGTTAAATATGATATTGATTACAAGTTAGAGAGTAATGTTCTCTATAAGTTGTAATTGATATTTTTTTAGCTGGAACCTCATATTAATAATGAAAGGTAATCACATAACATGTATTTTTTCCCTTTCAAGGGTTATTTTAATAAAATTATACGATACGCGAATATAGAAACACTATATAAATGGATACAAAAAAAATAAATAGTCGACTGACATCATAGTATAGGTAATAAGATAACCAATCATAGGAAACCATGTACATGAATATGATATGAATGATATGATTCATGAGAACAATCTATATTTTCATATAGGGACAATATAAAATTTCCATAAATCAATAACCTCAAAAATAAAGGGCATCACTCAAGGTGAAATTCTATCAACTATAACATCAAAAAAATTTAATAACAATCCAATCCATGAAGATATTAACATTCCTTGAACATTGGGTGTCTAGTCCAAGGAAAATGTTCTACACCATTTAATGAAGCATTCTTATACAGTTTTATACCATAAAAAATAGAAAAAATGAACAAATACTCTGATACGACTATTTAACGTCCTAACCACCCCACGACTTGAACCAGATCATCTGACCGCATGGTTCTTATATAATAGCTTAGTTAACTTTTAAGAACACGATGATATATTACCTATGAGGGTCAATTATTAGACTAATAACTATCCTCATAGGCCTACACATGTTCTTTTAGGGTGATTTTTCCTCACTAACACACACCTCAGGGAAGGTCCCAAGAGGTCATCGGTCCTGACACTACTCTAGGACAAGCATGCTTATCTATGGAGTTATAATTAGGTAGGGTTATAAAGATAAAGGTGAAACATCTTGATATAGGTAGTAACATTTAGTCTTTTAAAATAAACTTTTCTAGGTGTGTTATATACTCCCCTGCCCCCATGAAGAACAAAACCCTCTTTATGAACTTCACTCCCCAAAATCAAGTGGTTCCATGGCACTTATGATGAGATATTGGATTATATACAACTTTATAATTCCGTAACCTAGGATCTACTGAAATATTTCTCTTAGTTGCTGTAGTAAATGAACTCTCACATACCTCCCCATATGCTAGTGGATGACAATGAGAAACATGGGTCTAATATGGGATAGTGGAGACTCTATACATTTATATTATAGTGGAAATAATATAAAAAATAATTAATGAATTAGGTATAACTAGATATTTATGATAGTGGAGAAACATCCAAGAATGTGAGGACAATAATCAAATAAGACATGATATGCAAAATAAATAAAGACAATGCATCTGGCTCTCATACATAAATTACGATTCATATATACATCATCTCCAAGTAAAATAAAAATTAAAAAACTAGAAAAATCATGAAAAATGGTCCCGAGTCCACACCTAATCCCGAACTCCCATGCTTTATCCCGGCTTCTGAAACAATCAACATGAAATCATGCCTTTAACCTAAATAATTCCAACAAACATTTAGGATCTTTTTATATACCCAATTGATATGGAGGATTGAGTAGGGTGTGAATAAAAATTAATTGGTCAAGTCCCTAAATATCCAATCTGATTAAAAAGTATCTTCACAGTAAATTAATAAAAACAGGTGATACAAAATAAATAAATAAACCCCTAGTTTATAAGGATATTCATTTAAAACTGTGGTCTTCCAAACACACTTTATCTAGTACTGGGGTTTCTCCAATAATTTCATGATGATCATAGTTCCATAAGTGACCAAAATGAATCCATGTGGTCATCCTAAAATTACAGAGTATCAGTAAGTATCACATGGAATCTGAGAACTCATCCCAAAATTCCCATGAATTATTATTCTCATATCAAGATTCCAAAAATATTAGGTTTCCTAAAAAATCTAGTGTCTTATCTTGAAAATACTAAGCATCTGGTATTATGTGGGATCCATAGAGATCATCCTAGAATTATTAACTCATATACCCTGTGAAATCTGAGGTCCTCATCATGAAATTCTCTCTAATTCAATATCGTATGGACAATTGAAACCAAGGAGATCAACCTAGAATTCACCATCATGAATCATCACATGGAATCTAGGTACTCATCTTGACATTCTCTATCTCAATTACCATGACCACCCTAGTACATATACAATTGCCATCGAAAATATTTCATGAAGGTTAATTTGAATTTATCATTTCAAAATGCATTTAACATTTCACTATTTACCATTTATCACATTGGTCCCATTTTAACATTTAAATTATCCAAACAACCTCACAATTTTAACCCATTCTAAAATTCACCAATATATAATATAATACTTACTTCCAATTATATAAAACATGGTTCACAAATTTATCAATTTGAGATCATCCCATGATATCACCTTTCAATTAATGAACAACGTTCTCAATTTTTCATATTAATAAGCCATATTAATGTTATACTAAAAATATAGGGAATTTCATTTGAATAACTCTTTAAATATTCTCATTAACATATAATGCATAAAAATTTCCATGTACCTCATATCTACCTAATATTTCATAACTCATATGTTAATTTTGGTCTACATTTCATTCATTAAGATCTCTTAATATACTCAGTGTCCAAATATACATCCATTTTAAATTTTACTTATTCATGATCATTTCATTGGGTCCATGCCTCATATGAGGTATCCCATTGGGATCACCTTGAAAGAAACCAATTAAAATTTTGTCTAAGAGAAAATGATAAGGAAAATTCAAATTTGAGGTTATAATTTTAATTCTATGTTCAACACATGATACTTTTGTAAGACATATAACCCATTCAATTTTAAATTTATTAAAGATTATGGTACATACCTAGGGACCACCAACATTAGACCTAAGATTTTCTACACATCCACTATTGGCTAACAGATCAGTTTAAATCAACAAAAAAACCAAGAAGCATACAAAATATTTGAAGATAGTGTTTATTATAATTAAAAAGAAAGGGATTACTTTATAGGTAAATAAAAAAGAGATAATAAATTGACTTATAACCTTACCACTATCTCACTAACACCATATACAGATGAATAATCAGACATCAAATGATGAAGATCCACCTTGGTAGATGGGGTAGAGGAAAACCCCTAAGGGGTGATTCTACTGGATAATGGGGGAGGAAAATACTAAAGAGGTTTTAATTGGGTGGTATTGGTAAAATTATATATCTTAACACAATTTAAAAAATGGTTTTAGAGGGAACCAGCTTACTACTGGCTCCCTACTTGCAAGCTAGTGAAACAAAAATAGATTTTTTGTAGGTATCGAATCCTCACAATCCTTATGGATTCCTTTATGGCCATCCTAAAACCCTATTAAATGTTCTAAAATACATATTCAAGGTATCTAAATCCTCAAGATTTTGTTCCAAGCTATTTTTCAAAGTTCAACCTTCTTATCAAACCAAATACTCAAACTCCACTTGAATTTTAACACTCACAGAGAACAAGAGGTCTTAAAAATATTGAATGAGATATGGATGAAACATTAAATAGTTTAACCTATCATTAGTGGTAAAATCACAAACCTGAATTCCTATTTCTCATGTGAATCATACATGTAAATAATGATGCAGTCATAAATACTTCTTTCTAACATGAATATATATTAACGTATAATAACTAGACTCTTACCAATAGGGAAATATCTTGAAATATAATAAGTCATGAATTATAATATTATGTTCATCAAAAAAGATGAAACTCATATAAACCATAATATTGAATATAAATTACATCAATCCCAATCATGTGATAACATTGACTTATTCACAAAACAGTTGTTCTTAGGGCACCAACCCAGTATTCCTCATTATCTCTGATAGATAACTATAACTCTTGGATAAAATATAAAAAAGAGTAATAAAAAAGAAAATAAAAATATTGAAACTAATATGTAACATCTTGACCTGACCCACATTGAATAGTAACCATACCAGACCCCCACATAACTTTAGGCACGCCTCCCCTTACACTAAAGGATTCTAACTATGAGTGAGGGTCTATAGTGGTATTATGGAGAGACTATACCTATGAAACCCAAATATATTTATGAAATATATTTCTAAATTATATCATTTATTTGATATATTTCATTTTAGACTACACCATGTTAATTTTACACTACATGCAACACCCACTTAGCTTGCATTATAGGAAACAACGAGTTTCTACAAAACATCATTCTATTATTGTAATTATTTAAAGAAGAAAATTATATCCTAGCAATTACAATGGTGGGTATTAATAGGATTAAATAAATTATGAAAATTAGGGTTATAAATTTCTATATAATTAATTCTTTTGAGAGCAATTTTTTTTAAATGTAAATAAATCCTTTTCAAAATAAAAGGAAATGGTTTTCTAAGATACTATTTAAATGTGAACAAGTGTGTTTATACCAATAAAATAAAAAAATAACTATTTATGGATTATATTAATGATATATATATATATAATTTTCTATATAATTTTGAATATCTATTCTATGTGTTTTCAAGACATAATATAAAAATAAATCCATATTTATCCTTAAAACTATATTTTTACTCAAAAAACATTTATCTACATTCAGTGGAAAACTTTTTTAAAAAATTTATTTTGGCACATTTATAAATTATATTTTAAAAAATAGACTTATTGTTTTAAATAGGGATATGAAAATTAAATTTGTTTTAATTATTGATATTTTTCTGATAAGTTCTATGTTTTGATGAATAGTAAAAAATACTGAATTATAATTAAAAATAGATTATTAGCCTAATATATTTAGTGTTTAATTGTATTTACGATTGGTTTTAAATTATAATTAGATACTTATTATATATTTTAATCAAATTTAGTTCATTTGAATCAATTTCACTTTGAATTTGGATATAAAAACATAAATAACTTTTGAACATTTTGACATTAAAAACCTATTTTTTAATCCAACAACACGATTAATTTTAAATAAATTTTATCCAATTATATGTTTTGAATTTTTAGAAATTTAATCCATATTTCGAATCATAAGGAACAAATTTAGTAAATAGTTCCCTTTTATTTCTCTAAAATATGAATATAAGCTTTAGTATTTTGTTATTACCACAGTTAATGGTAAATTGTGTAGTTAAGCGTTAAAAAATTATAAATATTATAATACTACCCTAACACTTTATAAAATGTTATTTAATTATTTTAATTCGACCCTTAACATATATGTTTATAATGTTAATAAATTAGTGGAAAATTTTCCATTTAAATGACTTGGATATTATTAAAATTAAAAATTATGACCAAAGTCACACCCTTACTTTTAAAAACAATAATATTTATACTGTAGGGTTAAATATAGGATATTATAGATTATATATATATTAATATGGGATCTATAAAGTTTATATAAATAATGGAAATTTATTTTTAAATTTTAGTGAAGAAAAAACTATCATAAATAATTACACAACCATGATGCAATAATTATTCAATTAATAAAAAACTCTATTTTGTGTTATTTAAAATAAAACAAAAAATATAAATTTATTTAATTAAGGTGATAAACTAATTTTACAGGTGAGTATTACATATTATGGGTGTATTATATGAATCAATTCGATGTTATTTTGTTCTACTGATTCTATTAAAGTCAATTTAATTAATAGTATAAAAATTTACAGTAATGATATTTTATGAAAATAATATTTCATTAAATTAGTTTAAAAAAATAAAAAATTATAAATAAGGAAAATAAGATAAATTATTGTCTAAAATATTATAAATCGATCATTTATGGTTCGTTTTATACATTATAAGTAAAAATATCAACCTTTTAAGTTTGGAACATTTGTTTACATAGTTCAAATTAAAATAGGTCCACTAATGGTTAATAAAAATGATAAGGTCTAAAATTTAAAAAAACATACCTAAAATAAATTATTTGATGGTATTGAAAACCTAGCCCACATTTTATTTTAATAACAATCCATTTCTATGTACTTGGATTGATATTTAATTTATTATAAATTAATCTTTTGAGAAATTCCAAAAATGCCCATCACCTTCATTATAAAAGGAATCCTCTTACCTCATATCATTACACCACATTAATTCTTATAACTAAAAAATTATATAAAGTTATATTCTACACTTCACTATATATATTCTATAGGTTCGGTTCTTCATAATGGACCAACTACAGAGTCCTGTAGAGGAGAAATAATATAGATGTTTTGAAGAAGTGGTAATCACTTTAACCGATCACTCTCTTTTTTATAATCTTCTATTAATCTTATAAATATATGATATATATCATAAAATAAAAACTTCATCATCCTTACTATTATTAAATTGTATTATTATTATGAATTCAGAACTATACAACCACTTTCCCATCGAACAAGAAGTGAAATAATCTCTCGTGCATACATACGACTTACCGTAACTACATTACAATATAATTTACTTTCCAAAACCAAATTTTATAACTGGGAATTATCATTGTTTTAATGTTTACATATGATATTTATGACGTAATCATACTATTTTAATTATAATATCATTCCTAACTTTTTTCCTCATAATCTTTTGGGAAATGATAATGTTACTTGTGCATACATATGGATTACCATCTCTACAATGTGATTTGATTAATTGGTGATATATATATCAAATGTGTGGTAATAAGTATTAATTTTATGAATATATATGATACAAATAACATAATAACAATTCTCTAAATTATAAAATAATGATCAAATTATAAGGATCGGGACTACCGAACCAAAATATGGTAGAAAAAAAACAGATATCACCCAAGACAATGATTTTAAATTATTGATAAATATGTGTTAAGATGTTATAAAAGAAATAATAAATAGTATGATTGATATATATTTATTTAATAAATATATAGTGAATCTATATTTATTATATAGGAGGTTTAAATGTGAACATTGAAATGTGATACTTGAGGTAATATATTTTTGTCTCACTTTTATTTCTATGGGACACATACATTATACTACTTTTTTGTTATGTGTTGTGTATATAATTCACATAAATGTCTTTTATGAGAATTATCATGATGATTTTGGGATTTTCATGTCCATATATTTTTCATTCTTTCATGGGGAATGTGATGCAACTGATTATTATGTGGTATGGGTTAATTTGATAATCTCATTGTAATTCTCCAGCCACAGTTATCCATAGTCGTTGCATTATTAAATAACATTGTAATGATTACAAGAGATCAAGTATTAAAAGATCTATTAGGTTAGTATCATTGGATGTACTAGAGACATACATAAGTTTTTAATTACATCATGAAATAAAAAAAACCCCTCATCATGTCCCCTTTTAACACACTGATATCTCTTACCATATCCCAACAGGTAAATCATAATATAATTTCACATATTTGGAAAAGAAAACATAAGAAAGGGCTGAGATCATATGCTCATTAAGGATAACAATATAGTGGAAACTATCATAAATAAGCATAAACATTTAAGAAAATGTATATGACTAATACACAAGACTTTTAAACTTAAACTTCAGCATAATATGGAAAAGATAAATCCAATACTTCCATTTAGTTATTCACATGGTTATTCTACTAGTCGAATAATAACATGAAATATCAATAACTAATTTCATAATGTTGGAATGTATAAGGATGTACATCATAAACACATAGTCAAGACCTCGTGAAAAGACTACCAAAAATATTTTGTTAAGGCCTTATTCCAAGACACTAGAATGTATGATGAGACCTACTAATGAATCAAGGACCTATAATTGGTTCCACCCATCACTTACTAAGTCCAATTCATTCCTCATATGAAAATTTTGAGACATAACATAAAAATCATATTAAAACTAGCATATGAAATGTCAATACTTTAACCATAAACCATGAATGGTATATAAATAGAACATCCACATTAAATCATATCACAAAATGTTCAACACAATATTTAATATTGTATCATAATAAATCAACTTCAAATAAGCATAAAATCAAACAAAGGATGTTGACATAGATGAAGTAAAATACATTTGAGAGAAATATCTATTTATATTTTGAAATCATTTTAAAGTCATGTGATTAGAAAATAATTTTTTTAATAATATTATTATAATATTGTAAGGGATTCTTCTAAGGTGATATAATGACAGAAAATAACCACACCCACCATATAAGGTAAAAAAATAGTCTTTATTTAATTTTGTCAAAATGGTCATAAAGAACCTTATTTGGAAGAAAACTGAAAGATTACTTTCAAATTTTTTTATAAATAATCAAAAAATGATATAAATTAAATTCAACAATATTATAAGAAATAGTAAAAATGTTTTGAAATAAATTTTTAGGAAATAGTGACAGGGATGATAAATAAGGCCTAGTAGATACTTAGGTATAAACAACCTCAGATAATGAAGAGATTGTAATGTTAACCCTTACCTTGTACTTTTCCTTAGTCGAGGGTATGTTAACCTCATGTATAATGGTAAAATAATTGTTATTAAATTATATAATAACCCAATAAATAAATATGATATCATATATGATCCTACAATATTTCATTGTTAATAATATTGCATTAGTATTATTGTTTCAGGTGTTAACTAATTCCTTTTATTTCATATGCATTGTTAATTTTGTCATGTTTTTTATCGATAATATATATTAGATTCATATAAATAATTATATTAAGTTCTTTAAAAATTATTTTTAATCATCAAATTAAAATTATTCTTGAATTGTTATGATGGAGAATGAAATTTCATCGTGTCGTGGAGATTGTAAACCGCACGTATGCATGAGCGACAATATCATTATATTAGTGGTGAAATAGTATATAATTTGATGGTATATTAAATATAAAGAATAATTAACATGTTATGATTATTATTTAAATCAATTATACCTATTATTATTCCCATCCAAATAACAAAGTTTTGAATAACAAACTACACAACGACCTGGAGACGGTAAGCCATACGTATGCACATATGATGACTTTGTCATTCATAGGATTGATAGAATAATTAATATGGTTGTACCATATTTATAATAACATCATAGTATTTATAATGTACATGAGTAATTATTTTGGTATGAATAAAAAAACAAAGAAAGAGGAAGTGGAAAAAGAAAGGAACTTTGAATGTGATGATGAAATAATTACCTCTTCTTCGGGTTCTTTCTTTTGATTTGATCAAAAGGGATCCATAGGTTGGATTTACGATCAAATTAAGGCCTCTAGGTTGAATTTAGGGTATTTGGGAGGATATTTGGGCTAGTTTTATTCATTCAAAATGGATTTTGTGGTGTGAAAATAAGATAATGGGAAGTTCCCTTTTATAAGAGAGGTGAGGGCTAGTTTTGGAAAATCATGACATATAAATTTATTATAAAATATTTTTCAGGTTATAATGGCTCTAGGTGGATTTATTTATATTATAATGTGGGACTATGTCTAAAACATCTCAACCAATAGGTTTTAGACAAGTTCAGGACACCATATTAACCTTATCTTTTAGATTTAACTCTTAGTTAAGTAGTTTATCATTACCATGTCTCATTGTATTTTTATAATTCATGATTAATTAACATACCATAAAATGACAAGATAACGTCAAGTGGTTTATTAAAGACATATATATCATTATATAAGTATTTTGGCAGAAACTTATATTTTTAAGAATATTATTTCATATAATAATATATTATTTGTTTTATAAGATCATTTATGTCAATTTTGACACTATTTAGTATTTGGTTTTTGTGAAAGTCAAAAAAACTTTATTTCTCCATAAAAATACATTAAATTAACCATAAATGTCTTTTTATCCTATAAAATTCGTGGAATGCATCAAAAGTCTAAATTTACATTTATTTTGATATTTATAATATCAATTATTTTAATATCTTATTAATAAGGTAAT
Organism: Viscum album; assembly: GCA_963277665.1. Classification (NCBI taxonomy): domain Eukaryota; kingdom Viridiplantae; phylum Streptophyta; class Magnoliopsida; order Santalales; family Viscaceae; genus Viscum; species Viscum album. The sequence goes on along the minus strand of OY728165.1, from coordinate 160,752,119 downwards.
TATTGTATCATCATTGTGTCATATATAAATTTAACTATTTAATGTCTAAAAATTATAAATAAAATAACATGGTGTGAAATATTTTTATATTTCTAATGGATATTTATAGTTGATATTATCTTATGTGTAATAGTATATTAAAAATGTTTTAGTTATTAAAATTTGAATTAAACACTTTTAACTCTTCTTTAAATAAAATAATAAAAAATATCCTAATCTAATCCAAGTGGATCGGAGAGGATCATATTTTATTCATAATGTTGATTTTGGTCAAAAAAAGCTTATCCAATAGAATTTGGACACATGTTATGGTAATTATAATATCATTTTTGCCTTTAATTGCCTTATTTACTTTTAACTATGGTAAATAAAATTCAAAAGTTACTATTCACCAAATATTATTTTCATCATATTGAACAACATTTTACTTACTTATGTCTACCGTGCCTCTCATATTTTTAAAATTCAATTCAATGAAGTAGTAATATTACATTTTATGAAAATTTTCTAACATTCCTAGAAGGTGGGTCAAAGAGTTAAAATGTGGAATAAAACTTTTACATCTAATTTTATTATAAAATGACTTTAACGAATTAAATTGAACTAATATATGAATTATATATCTATTTTGAATTAATTTTTTTAAATAAATTAAATATTTATTTACATAAAATGATGGTTTTAAACAACACCATAATATTTTGACTATTCATCAAAAATAGAATGTTTTCAGAAAAATACAAAAAAAATATCCCAAAGATAATTTTGATAATTTGAATCCAAAAATGAAGTCCATTTTGAAAAATTAAATTTATAAAATTTCAAAAGTGGGTATTAATACTCATATTTAATTTTTTAATGGCTAATTTGATTGGTCGTGGTGTGCTGGAACTCGAAGTTGTGTATAACACAATCTATTACACTGTTCAAAGAGTAGCGTACCGTGGAAGCTTGGGTTTTACATTCCCCTCTCTTCCAAAAACTTTCGTCCTCTACATTTCTATAATATTACTGGATAAAAAGATTTGGGTCGTTTGTCATCATAAGTTCCTCAGGTTCCCACATTGCCTTTTCAATTTTATGGTTTCTCCATATAACTTTTACCAGACGAGTAATCTGATTTCTCAACACTAGTTCTATGGTATCAATAATTATGATAGACTCATCACAATAAGATATATCAGATTCCAATTCTATTTCTTCATAGGTGAGTACATGTGTGGTGCCAAGAATGCATTTTCTCAATAGTGATACATGGAACATATCATGATCTTTGGAGAGACTTGGCGGTATTTCCAAACAGTAAGCTATAAATCCAATTCATTCTTGAATTTAGAAAGGGCCGATGTACCAGGGACTTAATTTAACCTTCTTATCAAAACATATAATACCATTCCCTAGAGATACCTTCATGAAAACCTTACCTCCTAATTGAAATTCTTAATCCATCCTACAGTTATTGGCAGAAATCTTTTTCCTGCATTGAGCTGCTTCGATGCGTGATTGGATAATCTTTACCTTTTCATTGTTTCCTCAACAAGTTTTGGGTCTACAAGTTTTCTTTCGTCGACATAATCCTAGCAAGTTGATGTGCGGCATGTCTTTTTATATAACACTTCATATGGTTCTATTTGAATAATTGAATGTAATCTATTGTAATAAGAAAATTCTATTAGAGGTAAGTAATGATCCCACATAAATCGAAAGTCAAGTGAAAAATATCTTAACATGTCTTCTAAGGATTGAATAGTTCGTTCTGATTGTCTTCTAGTTTGAGGGTGGTAGAGAATGCTCAAATGATGTTTAGAACCTTGGGCTTTCTGGATACTTTTCCAGAATATTGATGTAAAATGGGGATCACGATCAGAAACTATCTATATAGGTACACCATAAAGTCTTATAAAGTCCTTAATATATAGTCTTGCTAAACGATCAAGTTGTAAATCCTCTCTTATAGAATGAAATTATGCTGACCTGGTAAGACGATCAACTATGACCCATATTTCATCATTACTTCTGGGATTAATTGGTAGCCCTATGACAATGTCTATTGTAATATCATCCTATTTCCACTCAGGTTTGGGAATATGTTGCATGAATACTCCAGGATGTTGTCTTCTAGTCTTAACCTATAGACAAACCATACATCATGACACATAATGAAAAATATCCATTTTCATGTTTTCCCACCAAAAATGTTCTTTAAAATATATTTACATATTAGTACTACTATGGTGTATAGATAAATTGGAGTTATATGCATCATTTAAAAATTCCTTTTTTAGATCAGGTATATCTGGAACACAAAGCCTCCTCACAAATTTCAAAATACAATCATCATATATGAAGTTAATCAATCTACCATCATTCATAGCATCCAATCTTCATATATGTATTGGTAACCGTTTGAAAATGTATAGATGTTTCGCATTCCATGATTATTCCCACATCCATAATTACTAGATCAATGAACATAAGATCCATTACAACTCTAATCTTGTCGAGAACACCCTAATCATTTCTGCTTAAAGCATTTTCCACCATATTCTCCTTCTCATGGTGGTAGTGTATAGTGAAATCATAATATTTTAGTAGTTCGAGACATCTCCTTTTCCTTATGTGGAGTTTGTTATGTGGGAAAATAAACTTCAAAGTCTTATGATCATTATATATCTCACATTTTCACTATAGAGATAGTGTCTCTATATCTTCCAAGAAAATATTACAGCTGATAAATTAAGATCACGAGTGGGATAGTTCTGTTCATGAATTTTTAGCTACCGTGATGCAAAGGAAATAACTCTATCATTCTGTGTAAGGACACAACCAAGTACTTTATTTGAAGCATCACTATAAATAACAAACCCATAATTCCCCGATGGTAGAGTCAAGATAATAGAATTGAATAATAATTTCATCAATTATTCAAAACATAGTTCACACTCTTTGGTCCATGAAAATTTGACCACTTTATATGTGATCTTGGGTAATGGGTTGGCTAGTTGAGAAAAATTCTGGACGAAGTGCCGATAATAACCTTCCAAACCAATAAAACTATGTACCTCAGTTATACTCGTCGGTGTTTCACATTATTTGATTGCTATTGTCTTATAAGGATAAATAGATATTCTATCTTTAGTGACAATATAGACAAGAAAAGAAATATCTTGAATCCACAATTTACACTTGTAAAACTTCCCATATAATTCACTTCTTCTAAGAGTCTTTAGAATAATGTGTAAGCTATTTTCATGATCTTAATAACTTTTAGAGTAAACCAAGATATCATCAATAAATAGTACTAAAATGTCATTAATATATTCCTTTGAAACTCTATTAATTATATCCATGAGAACAGAGGGGGCATTAGTCAGTCCAAAAGGAATTACTGAAAAGTTGTAATGCCCATACCTGGTTCGAAATGTTGTCTTTGGAATGTCTTCCTTCTTCACGCACAACTGATGATATCCAAATTGAAGAAAAATCATTATAAAATATTGAACTCCATGAATTTTTTCAAATAAATCATCAATGTATGTTTTGGGATACTTGTTATTTATTTTTATAGAATTGATCTCCCTATATTCAACTCACAACCTCATAGAACCATCTTTCTTATTAACAAAAAGAATAAGGGATCCCCTTAGAGAAACACTAGGGAGAATAAATCCTTTATTACAAAATTCCTCTAGTTATTTATTTAGTTCCACTAATTCCACAGTGGACATTCTATATGGGGTATTCGGTAAGGGCCATGAACCAGGAATCAAGTTAATGGAAAACTCAATTTTCAATTCTAGAGGATGTCCAGGTAAATCCTCTATAAATACATCAACATATTCGTTCACAATAGGTACATAATCTATTTGAAAATTATTTTCCTCACCCATAGTTATTTCACTCCCATCTTCCCCAATAATTTAATTTAATAGAGATACTGGGGGTGGATCTAGATAAGAATCAGATGGGGACGTTTTAGCAGTAAAGATAAGTAATTCCTTATCATTACCAAAAATTGTAACATACTTATTATTACCATAAATTTTCACATCATTTTCCAAAAGCCAATCCATACCGAGGATTATATCAAATTCAATCAAGGGTATGATAATAAGATCAGTAGATAAAGCAAGTTTATATAACAGAATAGTAACTGATTGAAAAAACATCGTTGCAATGATACTTCCCTTAAGGTTTTTGATTGAAAACACCCTTGTTATGTAAAATTAAAAATATCTAATTTTCTTGGAAAAATATTATGATATGAATGAATGAGATGATCTAGAATCAAATAATGAATTTTCTAATTTTCAATAAATGACTAAAGTACCTTCCCCCACATCATTCAGAGATTCAAGCTCAATAATAGTGATCACATAAGCTTGGGATTTCACCCTTGGCCTTTTATGAAGTAAGATTCCTTGATTCACAGGACATTCATTTGCATAATGTACCATTTATTAACAGTTTCAGCATTCAACATTGGCAGCCTCTTTCTTTCCTTTACAATCACTTGCTTGGTGGCCTTTTCCCACACTTCTAACAAACTCCCATTCCCTTCAGGAAAGTACCATGGTGTTTCATCCCACATTTACTATAGGATGAAAATTCAGATTTTTTCCTTCTTCCCCTTATTTAAATTTTTGAGTGTTTAATAGATATCTTCTTCTTTTACTCTTCTTTAATGCCATGAGACTTAGAGAATTTTTTTTCCATCTTGATAGCACATGAGAGTATATCTTCGTACACATAGAAAGATTGTGATACTAGTGCTCGATGCATAAATGGATTTAACCCATCAAATAATCGATCAATCTTACTCCTTAGGTTACATATATAATCTGCATCATGCCTTTGTATCAATGTAAATTTAGCCTCATAATTTGAAACATTCTCATCATCCTTTTGCCTTAGAATCAGAAATTGTGTTTCCATATCCACTTGATAGTCACGAGAAAATTATTTTTTAAAGAAAAGATCTTTAAACTCCCTCCCTTCCATATTTGATACTTATTCATTCTCTTTTGTGTTTTGAATTATTTACCACCACAGATCTGCATCTCCTGTGAGGCGATAAACTATCATGAAAACTTTTTGCCTTTTTTTACTCCCTAAAGCATGAATTTTTTCTCTATGGAACATATACTTTGATTAGATTCAAATAGATTTATAGTCCCATTTAATGTAGATGGTTTTTCCCCTTTAATCGGTCTAACATTGATCCTCCACGTTGTGGATCAGGGTGCACTATACGGGTAATTTTATTATTCAAAACCTGAGTGGGTTTTTTGAGTATAGTTATAAGCTTTTATATACAAGTTACATCACCAGCTCCTCTTTAATTATTTTATATTGGAGGGAAATCCATACATAGATTACGTGAATTGATAAAATTTCCATTTCTTCCACTAAGCATGATTTCTAAACAACTTCATACACTAGATTAGTTGATGAATCACAAAATATAATTCCAAACATGTAAAATTCCTAACATAAATTGAACAGTTTATGCATATAATCAATAACCATAAAATTTTTTTTCTTTGAGGAAGTATTTACTCATAAATCCTTCATAATGGTTTGTAAGGGAAATGTGAATTATCCTAAGAATATTCCCTGGGATTGTCATAACCAAGAGTTCAGCAAGTCCTATTGTCATGTATTAGGATACCCATGGTCAAGCCTGAAACTCCTTGTTAGTGTTTTCACTCATAGGTACATCTATACAAGAGCTGCCTCTACCTACTCGTATCTAGATAGGGATGTATTTCTTGGAAAATCCACAATATCTCTAAATTACCAAAATTCTTGGGACTTCTTATATACTAATCCTCAAAGTTTATATTTGGGTACTATTCTCTAATCAGTGTTTTTATAAATCTAGTTTCCAAGGATTATAGTAAACTTCCTTTGATACCAACTGTAACACCCCGACACTAGTTACCCAGATTTGGTGCATTACTACATAACACCTCCATGATAAGAATAGATCAAGTCTTGAAAGACCGATTAGTTTAGTATCCTTGTAATTACTAGATACATACATAAGGTTTTCATTAAATCATGAAATAAAACAACAAAATCATTATTTCCCCTTTGAACACACTTATATCCCTTAGCGTATCCTGACAGGTTAATCATAATATACATCTTCGCATCTTGGGAAAAGAAAACATAAGAAAGGGGTAAGCTTAGATGCTCAGTAAGGACAACAATATAGCAGAAACAATCATAATTAATAATAAACATTTAAGGCAATGTATAATACTAAAAAATCTATTTAAACATAATCTTCAAGATTATATAAAAAATATAAAACAAATAATTTCATTTACATATTCATATGGATATTCTACCAGTATAATAAACACATGTAATATCAATATCTAATTTCATAATGATGGAATGTGTAATGTCGGACATCATAACTACATAATCAAGGCCTCATGCCAAGACTACCAATAAGATTTTTTCAAAGCCTTGTTCCAAGACACCTATTTGTCTGATGAGACCTACTGATGCATTGAGGAGCTATAGCAGACTCAACCTGGCACTTACTAAGTCCAATTCATTCTTCACACAAAAATGTTAAAACATTACATAAACATTCATATTAAAACTAGCATACAAAATGATAATACTTTAACCATAAATGATGAATGGTATAAAAATAGCACCTAAACAGACAAAAATATCACAAATCCTTCAATATAATATAGAATATTGTATCATAATAAATCAACTTCAAATAAACGTTAAATCCAACTATGGATGTTGACATAGATTAAATGAAAACTATTTGCGAGAAATATATCTTTATATTTTGAAATCATTTAAAAGTCATGTAATTATAAAAGAAAATTTTTTTTTTTATAATATTATTATAAATTATAATTGAATATTTTAAGGTGTTATAATGGCAGAAAATAACTGCACCCACCATATATGTTAAAAAACATTCCTTTCTTAATTTTTTTGAAAAGGTCACAAAGTACATTATTTGGAAAACGACGGAAAGATTATTTTGAATTTTTTTCATAAAAATTCAAACAAGGGTAAAAATGACTTTATCTAATATTAGAGGAAATAGTAAAAATGTTTTGAAATATATTTTTATGAATCATGGATGTGGATGATAATGAATGACCGATATATACATACGTATAAACATCCTCAAGTAATGAAGAAATTGTAATATTAATCCTTACCTTGTACTTTTCCATAGTCGAGGGTACTTTAACCACCTATATAATTGTTAAAGAATTGTTATGAAATTATAAAATAACCACATACATAAATATGGTATCATATATGATCCTTTAATATTTCCTTGTTAATAATATTGCATTAGTATTATTGTTTCAGGTGTTAACTAATTCATTTTATTTTATATGTTTTTTATGTAAGTCATGTTAATTATGCGTAGGATATATTTGATTCATATCCAAAATGATATTATGTTATTAAAATATTATTTTTAATCATCTAATGAAAATTATTCTTGAATGGTTACGATGGGGAATGAAATTTCATCGCGTCGGGGAGACGGTAAGTCATACGTACACACGAGTGACAATATCATTCTATTAGTAGTGAAATCGTATGTAATTGGATAGTATATTAAATATAAAAAATAGTTAACATGTTATTTTTATTATTTACATCAATTATACTCATTATTATACACATCCAAATAAGGAAGTTTTCAATAACAAACTACACCATGACGTGGAGACTGTAAGCCGTACGTACGCACATATGGTGACTTTGTCATTCATAGGATGGATAAAATAATTAATATAGGTGTACGATATTTATAGTAACATCTATATATGTATAAGGTACTGTAGTTGTTATTTTGGTGTGGAAAAAGACAATTAAAGAGGATGTCGAAGAAGAAAATAACTTTGAACGAGGTGATGAAATTATTACTTCTTCATCAGGTGATTCCTTTTGATTTGATCAAAAGGGATCATTAGGTTGGCTTTTTGATCAAAGTAAAGCCTTTAGGATTAATTAAGGGTAGTTGGGAGGATATTTTATTAGGGTATGTCCGAGCCAAATGGCTTTAGAGGTGTAAAATTAAGAGTATGGGAAGTGCCCTTTTATAAGAGAGGTAAGGGTCACTTTAAGAAAAGATTGAAATATTAATTTTTTATGAAATCATTTTCTATTTTAAATGAATCAAAATGGATTTATTTTGAGCCTAAGGTGGGTCTGGGTCGAAACACTCTCAAATAATAGGTTTTAGACATGTTTATGTCACCATATCAACATTATCATTTAGATTTAACTCTTAGTTAAGAAGTTTAACTTTTATCATGTCTTCTTGTGTTTTTATGAAACATGATTAATTAACATACTGTAAAATTCCAAGAGAACCTCAAGTGTTTCATTAATTCTATATCTATCATTATATAAGTCTTTTGGCCAATCCATATATTTTTAAGAATATTATATCATCTAATAATATGGTATTTGTTTTTAAAACCCCATTTATGTCACTTTTGACACTATATAGTATTTGTTTTTTGTAAAATTCAAAAAACATTATTACTTAGAAAACAATACATTAAATCAACTCTAAAATGTCATATTGACCTATAAAATTCATGTAATGCATCCAAAGTCTCTATTTACATTTATTTTTATATTTATAATATAAATTATTTTATTCTCTTATTAATAAGGTAATTACTGCATCATCATTGTGTCATATATGAATTTAAATATTTAATATATAACAATTATAAATAAAATAACATGATTTATGAATTATTTTTATATTTTTAATGATTACTTATAGGAAAAATTATCTTATGTATAACCTTATATTAATATTTTTTTAGTTATTAAAATTTTAATTTAACTCTTTTAAGTCTTCTTTAAATGAAATGATAATAAATGACGTAATATAATCAAAGTGGATAAAATATGATCATATTTTATTACTAAGGTTGATTTTTGTCGAAAAAAACTTATCCAATAGAGTTAGTACACGTGTTAGGGTAATTAAAATATCATTTTTACCTTTAATTGCTCTATTTACATTTAACTATGGTAAATAAAATTCCTATGTTACTATTAAAAAAATTTTATTTTCAACCTATTGAACCAAATTTTACATATATATTTCAACCATGTCTCTCTTAATTTTTAAATTCAAGTCACAAAAGTGGTAAAATTAAATTTTATGAAAATTTACTGACATGCTTAGAATGTGGGTAAAAGATGTTAAAGAGTTCAATAAAATTTAATACATATAATCTTATTAGAAAATGAATCTAATGAATTTTCCTTGAAATAATATAGGTATAATGTATCTATTTTTTACTTAAAATAAATTTAATTAAAATAGATAATTATTTAAATAAAAAATCAGTTTTAAACAATAACGTAGTGTTTTTTACTATTCATCAAAACTGAATGTTTTTAGAAAAATACCAAAAATTCAATATAAGATAATTTTGATATTAAGAATACAAAAATGAATTCTATTTTGAAATCCAAAATTTAAAAAATTTAAAAAATTGTGTTTTATAGTCCATAACTACTTTCTAAAGGGCTAGTTTGATTGGTTGTGGAGTGCTGGAACTCGAAGTAGCGTACATTGCAAGCTATTACATTATTCAAAGAGAAGCATACCATGGAAGCTGAGAGTGCTACACTCATTTTATTCAACATAGTTCAAATATAAGTATCTCCTAGGGAATAATTCTCTTCTATGTCCATTAAATATTTTTACTATTTTTTTATAATTGTTTTAATTTATTTTTATCCATTTGTGAATTTCTACTAAATGGGTTGAAAGGAAATTTTTTTTATTTTTTCTAAACATGTTAATTTGGGACTTTTTCAACAGAAGTATGAAAGGAATGTTTTTTTAACTTTGAAGACATGAATAAATTTTTCTGATTTCATGGAACACTAATGGCTTGAAGATTAACTTACAATATTACAAAGTTATTTACAAGTAAAATTTTTTCTTTTAAAATTGCAGGACATTTTAATAAATGAAAATATTTTTAAATCGAAAATGTTATTTTCTTCAAGAAATATTTTCATCTGATCTGTCAAAATTATTTTTCTTATACGATAACATTATTTGATGTTACTTATACTTTAATGGGCATATTTTTCAAGGATATTATCCCTATTCTTTATAAGTTTGTTTTATGTTAATGATGGAACAATATTTAAGAAACCTATTTTTTCATGGGTTAAATTTTGATCAAATGATGTTTTTTGAAACCCATTGTATTCTATGGATTCTGATATGATAAAAAATTTATGTTTTTGTGGCACAGAGATGCTTAGTTTTTATATAGTGAAAGGTGGGACCTATATCTCCCATAAATAAAATAGTTAATTAATTATATATCATGATGTAGATAATGAAATCAAGTATATGTACTTGATCTGTTGAAGAAAATAAGTCGATGTTCTTGATCCATGATGGGAAACAATTGGATGTGCATGATCCATTTGGGTAAACATATGCTAAGGCATAATATTAAAGTCTCGGTAGTTGTCCTAGAAATATAAAATGGTTTTATATGCATATGACGTTCTCTAAAACATTTATAACATGAAATTATATTTCATTATTGAGTTATTATGAAGTTTAATTCTTATGATTTCTGTCTTTTTAAATGTTATAGTTTTTTACCATGACTTATGTTTATGATCCATGATAGGTTGGTTATGAACATATTATGTTATTATCATGATCATATACACATATTTACTATCTTATGATTTCATAAGAGAATAAATTGATATATTCCATGTTTACCCTTACTATGCATATGATATTACAATTTTCTTATCTTTTATTTCCATATGTTAAAGAGAAAGGTTTTATGTAGAGGTAATAATGGGAAGATCATTGTGGGAAACATTGAAGATATTTCAGCTGACTAGATTTTTTTACAAGTCTCTGAAGGAACTAAGCTATTGCAATCCTTGAGAATTGGATTTGTTAATGTAGTGAGTATTCATATAAAAAAGAATTAATTTCTATGTATGAAAATAAATCGTCATTATATTTGGTATTAAAGGAATGGTTTAGTCAACCATTGGAAACTTGGATGAGTAAAAAATTGTAATATCCAATGTATAAATATATGTATAGGTTACAATTGAAATATTTTAATAATAATCAAGAATAACCTAGGATTAAACCAAATGTGTCACATTTTTAAATATTATATGAAATTTTCCTTTATTATGTGATTCTACCATTATGATTAGTGTTTCTCACACTATGATTTCTAGTTTTAGTTAATGGATGTGACCTGAGGGAACCAAGATAATGATGAATGAGATGATCAATGAAATTATTTTCTCTAAAACAATAGAACTCCATGGAAGAAATAATGAAAAATCATAGTGATGTGATCACACAAATATTTCAATCTATAAATTCTACTGGAATGTCAAATGAGAAAAGTGGGGATTAACACTCTATTGAGTCCTTTGTGAGGATGTGTCAAAATAATTATAGTGAATTTTTTAATGTAAAAGTGGATTAGGAATGGATCAGTACCAATAAAATGATACCTTCGGTTCTCTAATTTTGAGAACAAAATAAATTAATTTTGGTTGTCTACCATTTGGAAGGTTATACAGATCAGCAGTGGAATATTATGAAGAATATAAGATAGTGGGATGAAAATAACAACATGGTATGGGATGAGTTAATGAATAGATTTTTCAGTAATCACTTTCAAAATATTTTTCATAGAAAAATGGAAAATTAATTCCTTGACATAAACCAAAAAGGATGATGGATCTATTGGAACCAATAAAGAAAATTTTATAAGACATTAAAGGTATGCTTTTGGTATTATTATCCAACCATAAATTAAGATTGAAAGATTTTTTAGTTGATTAAAACTATGTATCTGAGGTGTTATTCATAAGATAATTCAGTAGCTATGAAGAAATTATTATATGTCCTCTTAAGTTGGAAATGGAATTAGAGATACCCACCATTCCAATCATGTAGATTAGAAAGTAAATATCAATTATCATTAATGCTTAAATAAATCCCATGGTGGAAATAAATTCCAACTGTATACATGCCAAAAATTTGGGATGAAACATCAATGTAATTGTTTGAATGAAACCAATCGGTTATATAAACATGTAAAGTTAAGACATAAATCTTATGAATGTCGAAAGGTAATGAATAGGCTAGTTAATGAAATGGCGTAAAATAGGATTTGAACTAACTTACCACCTAAAAATCAGTGAATTAATTGTAAAAAAAATGTTCATTATGATAACCAGTTCCCTAATCTGAGGGTTATTGATGATGATCAACATTGGAAACATTGTAAATCCAAAGACAAAGAGAAATATCTTGTGATCACTATTGGTGATTTGGAGAATGAAAATGAATTGTTGGAATGATTTAGTGATTATGCAATGAAATTCATGAATAATGTTGTAGAAGTACTTATATGGTATTAAAGAATAATGAAACATCTAAGTATTGGTTCATTGAATTTTTTCTTTAAGGATCTAAGAGAATACGATGAATAGTGTTGATAACCATGAAAAGTGATTGAGGTGGGGAGTTGATATTTTTGGAATACATATTATTAAGGGAAAGACAACCCTTTATATATGAATGATGTTGGGAATATAAAATACAAAGATGCTTAATTGTGATAAAATAAATGGGAATGTATTAATGGCCATGGAACTGATATTATGTAAATGTGGTTTATGATATAATGTATTGAGTTTATAGAATTTTTGGATTTATAGTATATAAAAGAGGTATATTTTTAAATCATGCATGTTTTCACTAAGGTTTTATGGTTATTTAGGTTTTAAAATGTTTCAAGAGAGTACCTGATAATGGGTTCCAAATGTTTGGTATGTGATAACGAAGAGATACATCATGTTATTGAGGTACAAATGATACTTTTAGTGACCTTATTTAAAATATATTGGATTTTAATATTTTGAATGGTTTATATGGATAACCATTTATTAAATTTTTTACATTGAAATTTGGATGAGGTTTTAAAGATTAAGGTTTCATAATATAAAGATTTATGCATATTGGTTATTGTACGATAACCATTTTTTTGCGATGATAAGTAGAGATATAAGGAATGACTTATCAATACATTATGGATCTTTTGATTCATTAGTTATTCAGGCATTAAAATTTAAACTTCATCTTTTCTTCGAGTAAGAGATGAAGCAGAAATTATTCAAGGAAAAACTCTAGAGTGTGATTATACTTATGAGATGACATTAAGAAATTATATCTTCTCAATGGATTTTACAAATAAATGGTTTTTCTATTATCACCATCTTTGATCATCTAAATAAACTTTGCTTGACATATTTGGTCTATTATTTTATTTTCATTAACTTTATCTTGAACATGTTCTTTATCACTCCCCATTAAAACTTATTAGTTAGTTTTATCTTATATTTTCATGTTTTTAGTTGATAAATATGTTATACTATATAGAAACCTAGTTATGAGTTACTCTGGTTAACTGTTAAGTACTTAAATTTTTAAAGTATGTTTTAGTATTCATTTTTACGATGTGGGTTTCAATGAATGTAACTTTCATATATTAAAATATTAATGACCTCAATGAATTTCAAGGAATAAATTCATTTTAAGGGGGGTGGAATGTAACACCATGATAGTTTTATGAAATTGATGTTTTAAATTTTCGTATTTCGTTGATATCTTGCATTGAGCACTACACCATGTTATGCTTAATTTGTACACAACACTATCTTAGCTTGCATGTACGCAACACTGAGTTTCTATAATATATAATTTTATTATTGTAATTATTTAATGAATACAATTATAAAAAATCCATTAGAATAGCGGGTATTAAAATGATTAAATGAGTTATGAAAATATTTTTTACACATGTATATATGATTAATTATTTTGTGACAAATTATTTATAAATTAAAAATAAAACATTATTTAAATTAAAAGAAAATGGTTTTCTGAAAAACTATTTAAATGAGAACAAGTTTGTTTCCAATAAAATTAATATATAACCCTTTTGGGAGTATTTTAATGATATATATATATATATTATTAAATAAAATTTTTAACATTCATCATATGTTTTTTTAGATATAATATAAAAAATAAATTTTGTTTTATTCTTAAAAACTATATTTTTTCTAAAAGAATTTTTATCATCTTTTAATGGAGCACTAATTTTAAAAATAATTTTTGAAATATAATTAGTTATAATTGAAAAAATCATCTTATTCATTGAAATTTTGATATAAAAATTTACTTTGGTTAATTTTTTGGTATTTTTCTGATTAGTGTCATATTTTGATGAATATTGAAAATTTTGAAATTTAATTGAAATTTTTTTATTCTAAAATATTTAAAATGTTAAATTATATTTTGTATTCTCTTTAATGTATAATTGTGTAAATTATATATCAGTTAGGCTGATGTAGATCATTGGATTCATTTTCTTATTGAATTTGGATATAAATACAATTCAATCTTTTGAATGTTTTCACATTAAAAAAAATTTTCATTCCGAAAATGTGATTAATTTTAAATAAATTTGTTCCCAATTATTTATTTTTAATTTTTAAAAATTTATTCCATAATTGGAATCACAAGGTTTATATTTAGTAAATAAGTCCCCATTATTTCTAGACAACATTAACATTAACATTAGATATTTTTATTACCATGGTTTAGGGTAAATTAGGTAATTAAGAATAAGAATAATATTATAAATATTATAAAATAAACCTAAAAATTGAAAAAATGTTATAGGTGAATTTAATTTTACCCTTAATAGATAATATTAATAGATTGAATAATTAAATGGACACATTTACTTGAAAATTACTTGGAAATTATTAAAATCAAAGGGAGGGAAAAAATGTCAAACCGTTACTTTTAATAAGTATAGTATTTTTAATATGGGGTTAAATAAAATATATGATCTAATATATATTATATATAATATGAAAGGATTATTTAAATCATGGAAATTTATTTCCACTTTTTTTGAAGTAATAATTATCATAAATTATTTCATAATGATGATGCAATAATTATTCAATTAATGAAAAACTCTATTAAGTAATATTTAGAATTTTAAGAGAAATATAAATTTAAATAATTAAGGTGATAACAGTTTTTCCTAGGAGATTATGATATATTATGGGTGTATTTTATGAATTTTTTAGGAGTTATATTTTTGTATTTATTTTCTTAAATTCAATGTAATGAATAGTGTCAGGGTTGACACTATTGATATTTTATGAAATTTGTTAAAAATAATTAAAACAATAAGTAAGGAAATATTGGATATATAATGTTAAATAAATATCATAAATTTACCATTTATTTTTCAATTGATACCTTATAATTAAAAATGACAACCTTTTAGTGTTGAAATATTTTTTACGATAGTGAAACTTAAAAAAAGTTTACATATGGTGGGTTAAAATGAAAAGGTTTATAATTAAATAAGCGTTTTTAAAATACATTTTATGATGGGATTACCACCCTATCACACATTAACATATAATACCTTTCCATTTTGAGGTACTTGGATTGAGATTTAATTTATTATAAATAAATCTATTGAGAAATTCTAAAAGTGTCCCTCACCTTTATTATAAAAGGACACCTCCACCCCCATCTCTTTACAACAATTTGAATATTATATGTAGATAAAAATATAAAAAGTTATCTTCTCCACATCTTTATACATATTCAATAGGTTATGGTATTTTAAAAGGAATAAATCTAGAGTGCTTTAGAGGAGATCTAACAGAGCTATTTCAAAGAAGATGTAATCACTCTAACCGATCACTCTCTTTTTCTACTCTTTTATTACTCCTAAAATATATGATATATATATATATCATAAAATAATAACATCATAATAACCAATATGCTTAAATTTTGTTAGTATTATGAGCACACAACTATATATCTCCTTTTTTATCGAATAATAACTGAAAATATCGTTCATGTGTATGTACAACTTACCGTCTCCACATAGAGATAAAATTTATATTCCATAACCATATTTTATGAATGATAATTATGATGGGTTAAATGTTTATATATGATATTTACGAAATAATTAATCTTTTGGAATGAAAATATCATATCTACTTTTTTTCCACGATATATTTTGAGAAATGATAATGTTTCTTGTGCGTACGTATGTCCTACCATCTCCATGATGCAATGTGATTTGTTTGTCATCTATATTCCACTTTGGTAGTAAAGATGACGTTTTTTCTAACATATATGATATTTATATCATAATAATTATTTTTTAAATGATGATACCATGATAAAATTATAAGGATTAGGACTATGAAACTAAAACTTACATGGAAAAGAAAAGTATTATAACCCAGAATAGAGATTTTAAATTATTAACAAACGAGTGATAAGTTGTTATAAGAAAATAACACATGGGATTATTTATATATTGTTATTTAATAAATGTATAATAAATCCTTTTTATTATATATAAGGTTTGAACTTGTATAAGGAAAGGAAAGACTTGAGGTAAGGTATTTTTTTCTCCCTTTTATTTTTGTTGGAAATATTCCTTATACCACATGTTTCTTATGCATGGTGTATATAGTTCCTATTAATTTATTTTATGAGTACTATATTTAATATTATGAAATTTTAATATCCATATAATTTTATTTTTTCATGTGGAATGTGATTTAAATGACTATAAAGTGTTAAGGGTTAATTTCAAAATCTTATTTTATTTCTGATTGTTCATTTGTATTTATTTTCTAAATAATATTTTTCTTACATGTACATGAATCCTAAATGAAATTAAAAAAATATATATGATTTTAAAATTGTTTATATTTATTTTTACCCATGTTCTAATGTTTACGAAATAGTTTTAATCGAATCTTTTTATTATTTTCCAAATTTAGAACATTGTAAATTTTCAGAAAAAAACTACGAAAGGAATGTTTTTAAATATTATGGAATTATTGATTTTTATCCTTTAATTTCACCTTAATGAAATAAAGATCCCATTACATTTGTACAATTTTATTTTCAATGAAAATATTTTCTTTTAAAATTGTTTGTAATTTTAAGAATTTTTTTTCAAAGCAGAAAGGATATTTCCCTAAAGAATTATTTTCAAGCGGCCTCTCAAAAGTATTTTTCATTTACAACAGCATAATTTTATGTTTCATATTCTTTATTAGGAATAATTTTCAATTATTCTATTCCTATTATTTTTAGGGTTGGTTTATATTATTTATGGAATTATTTTTTTTGAAGCCCATTTATTTTTTTGGGTTATGTTCTGAAGGAATAAAGTATATTAAACACATTTTATTCCATGGGGTATAATATTAAGAATGATTAATGTTTTTATGGAAGACATATGTATATTATTAAATATTAATTAATAAGACCTATATATCCCTTTATTAAATTGGGAAATGAATTATATCTCATGAGATAGATAAGGTAAACCAGACTATGTGCCTGTTACATTAAGGTAAATAAGTTGATGTGCTTGATATGTGATTTTAAAAAAGAGGATGTGATTGATATGTTAGGGGAAATAGGTGATAAGGCCCAATACAATAGTATTGGTAGATAAAAATTACTAATTAAATGTTTTTTATATATGTATGATGATGTCACACACATTTTTGATATGAACTTATGTTTCATGATTTATTTTTGATGCACATTTCATTCTTTTGATTCTTGTCTTTTGAAATATTAATGTTCTATGAGATGACTTATATTTATGATCAACTATAGGTTTGGTATTAAAGTTTAATGTTATAATCATTATCACATACCCATATTTTTTATCTTATTCTTTCATAAGATAATAAATTGATATATTCCATTTTTACACTTATTGTGCATCTGATCTCATTGATTTCTTTTGTTTCCTTTTCAGAGGTTATAAAGAAAGATTTTAATTAGTGATACATAAGGGGAATATATCTTTGGGAGACAATGAAGATCATTCACCAGAATAAATTTTTGTGTTTCATGTTTCTAATGGAACCAGACTATTACGGTCCATGGGAATTTGTTTGTGTAATGTAATAAATATTCACCTAAAAAAGATGAAATATTTCTGTATAAAAAGATTGGGTCTTTATAATATCCACTATATCATAGTGAGAAAAAAAATAAAAGAAATAATTATGTATCAACCACAATCATAATCATAAGATTATGTATATAACAATAACGTAGAAAAAAAGTATTAATAAATCAAGTACTGACATACAAGTATACAGTACTGATCACCCACTAGGCTGGTCACATATAACAAATAAATAAATAAATTAAATAAACATATACATAAAAATGTTGAATTATACTATATAATCATTTTGACACACCTCATTCTAATTTCGAATCCCATCCGAGCTGGTCCAGCTCGATCATTTAGTCTCAAGCCTTAGCCTAACCTGAACCTGTAACTAGTGAGGGATACTCGGGCACCCAAGTGAAATGGTGTCCCAAGAAGGGTGTGTGTGTATATAAATCAATATGAAATCAACAAAAAATACTGTATTATACCATTAAATTAGTGTTATGTGTTTTTCACATGCTTAGAATAAATAAATAAATACTAAACAAATAATAAAATAAACAACCAATATGAACTAATTTGACTGGTTTTGGAATGTCTTTTAGGGAAACACATGGACAATTCCATACTATATTCCATGTACCATACTATTTTCAAACCATAGGTATGTGACCCTAATTTACCTTACCTGTTTTTTTCTTTTTTTACGTGTCTATGAGAATATCATGATGATTATGCCTCCCAATATAACAGACCTAATTTTCCCCAGAAGACTGTTTAAGTATCATGGACATCCCCTATGAGAGTTTTCTCAGTAAGGAAATATGAACAAAAGTATCACTGACCTCCTTTATGATATTTTTTACATCTAGTTTTTACAAAGACCACCTCTATGGGTGTTTTTTAAGCCAGAAGTAAATTAGATCACACCACGTGTGTTTTCATAGATAGTAACCAAAAGAAATCCCAAATGGGGTTTTTATACATAAATAAAACACTTCCCCTATGAGTTTTTTTCTATCTAAACTACAAAAAAACCACCAAATGTGAATTTTCAAAAAATTATAAAAAATAAACCATGGATTTTCTAAACCCCTAAACATTCCCTCACTATCCACATCCCATCACACCCACTTAGGTCTCCTTTATCCTTAGAGAACCTACCATATTCACCTAGGTAAAATTTCTTGGCCGAAACCATACATAGAGTTTTAGATCCAACATATAATCCTCAATGCAATTCCCATCACATTAGGTTTCACTAATAAAACATGGCCTCATAGGCCAATCAAGACACACCACCTCAACAATGGGTATAAGAGAAGGCTCATATCTGATCAAAAGGATAGAGGTAACTCTAGGTCTATCCATCCACCCATCCCAAGAATATCATATATATGATATATCCACCCAATATAAAAATACCACAAGGGTCCTCATAAGTCTCAAATTCTATCAAAATTCTACATAACCCCTCTTGGAGTTATTTGAAGATTCAAAAGAAAAGTCCACAATGTCGCAGTAATTTCAATTTAGCTCAAGAAAAATCTATTTGAACTATAGGATCCAGCAAAGACATCCAATACCAAAAATTCAGTACTCATAGTCCAACATGTCCTTACCAATCATTCAGTTCAATTACTACATGGTTTTTATATTAAAAATGTATTCCAAATTAATAATTCTAATTAATAAATTAAAATGGGACACCACTTTTTTTGGTTTCGTTAAGAATCACATGTATCAAAACAAAAAATAGTTAAAGAAATAAAGTGATTACCAAGGACCAACTACCTTTAAAGAATGATTTACATTTAGATCAACTCTTAACATATTTTACATAATCCTGTACAAGAATTGTCTTATACCAACAACCCATCATCACCAACCTAATTCCCTAAACCATGCAAAACATTAATAATAATTAACCATAATAATTATAACTATCTTGAAGTATATATTCCGATATAACCATAATTTTTATATTCTCACCTAGTGATTTTCTATCACTGAAACCATGACCAAACAGACCCAAAGGGTAAACAAAACACTCCCAACCATGACCTACACAAACTACCTAGAATGTAATGCCTGATTAAAATCCAAAATAATTTAATTTTAAGATAAAATTTAGAAGAAATATTACAAAAATATACCTAAAAGAAATAGAATGCGTAGGTATGAAGATAATATCTCTGGATTCCATCCAGCTAGGCTACCTAAAATCCCCTTTTTAAATGGATGATTTAACCATTCTCTAGTAAAATATTTATCAAATCTATAAATTAAAACAAAACCAAATCTTCTCATGGGAGAGGTATGGATGAATAGAAGAAGGATACATAGGATATTACCCATAAAATTTATCCAATGATATCTAAAAATACCTAAAATAGATGGAAGAAGGAGGATAGGGGGAGTTCCGGTTGTTGTCCACTTGTTTGAGTGATCCTCTACCAAAGAGACTAGGGGGAGGGGGAGGGAGAGATACCTTTTAGAATTATAAAAAAAGTATAAAAAGTTTAATGGAATAAAATATGTTGTCATTTCATGAATTTTTGTCTTAGGTATCTTTTTTTATCAATTTTATTATTCAAATATTAAGATACTCGGTGAAATAATTTCACGACATTAATTGTCATTATTACTGTGAATGACCTCCTACTAATGTTTTCAACAACCTCACCACTCTGAAAACATATCAGAATACATAAAAAACCTAGTACCTCCATCAAACCTCAATACATATCTAAATACACCTTGTATTGACATTTAAAAACTCAAAAAATCACCCTGGTCCCTAATTATCTTAATGAACCATCCCCCAAAATGAATAAAAATTCAAATTCATCTTGAATTTTATTACCTATACAAGAATGGGGTGTTATACCATCAAATATTGAGGTATTTATTCCTTATATATCTCAAATGAACATTATGTAGTTTTATATCCTTATATATTCATTTAATATCCCATGATTTTAGAGGATCACTATACTCGATAGAATATACTACACAAAATGATGAGCTCAAAAAAACTAGAAATATTATTATTTAAATATAAACATTATAATATAAGAATTGAATTGGTGATTATGAATAAAAATTTAAAAAAATTATGGTAATATAATATAATTTCATACACATTACAAATTTATTGAATAATTATTTGGAAATAAACAGTCAATTTTTAGTAAATTTGTTTTATTCTTCAAAAGTACATTATATTGAAAAATTATTTTTATTATTATTTGTGAAAAAATAATATAATTTATTTTTTACAATTTTATGAAATTTATTTGTTAATATAATTTTTTTTTATTAGACTATGAAAATTATATTATTATTATTTTTTGTATTTTTCATAAATTTTTTATTTTTTAATGAATAATAGAAAATTCTTCTTTTAATAAAAACTGTATTTAAATTTCAATAATTTTAAAATGTTCATTTTTTTAAAAATTCTTAAAAAAATTACTTCAATTATATAATTTATTATTAAAAAATTATTTACAATGAATTTAATATATGAAATTTATATAAAAACTTATTTATAATTAAAATATAATTTTTATGAAAAAACATATTTCACCACATTCTTCAGGTTTAGTTTTAAGATAAATTCTGAATATTATGTGAATTTAAATTTATTAAATTTATCCAATATTCATAATCATAATAATTAATATTATATAATAATTTCAACTTGATTTTTGGTCATAATGTATAATAAAATAGTAAAAATATGTCACTATAGTTAATGTTATAACTAATTTACAAGGGTGTTGTACTAATAATATAAGGGTAAAAATTACATTAAAACATTTCTAATTTCAATTTTATTGAAAAAGTTTTACATTATCTCTTCTAATATTCTTAAATTTTTTATTTTGGATCTATTTTTATTGATTAAGGCATTAATATATTTTATTCTCTTTAAAAATTCCAAATGTGTCCCATCCCCCACTTATAAAATAACACCCCATCTCATACACTCTCCATACATAATGTTCCTTTTGGGTTGTCCAATACCTACCAAAATATTTTCCTTACATCCATAACCTTAACCCATTTCCCCTTGTTTTATCAGAAAACCATCATAGGAAGCCTTTACTGATAAACCAAAATATGTTGACTAAAGAAGAGGAATATTTCTTGACATTGGGTTTTCATTTTATTTATTCTTACAACTCCTTAAAATATTTTTAATACGTTATGAAATAATAAAAATAATATATTCCATATAATTAGATGTTATTATGCTAATGGAATAATCTATTTCTATATCTTATTCCATAAAATGGAAAATGATACCATCATTCGTGTATATGATAGACTACGTCCTCACAAACCAATGTAATTAATTTTCCATCACTACATCTCAGGAAAAATTATTTTAATGGATTTAAGGTATATATATCAAATTAAGTAAATATTTATCAATATGTAAATGTAATATATCAAATATTTTGTTACCTTCCCATTCATTAGAAAATGATAACAACATTTGTGAATATGTGTGGAGTACTACCTCAACGAAGTAATGTGATTCATATTTCCAAAACCACATCACATGGATGATATATATAAGTTTATTTCAAAAAATAATTTAGTTTTTTTGATATAATTTCAATTTTATGAATATATAAAATACTTAACTTGTTTCCATAATGATCATTGAAAAATTAAAATGTTACTCCTGCAGACATACGACCTATCATCTCTATGATCATAATTTAGGTTATTTTTTATAACTGTATTTCATGTTTTATTTTAAATTTATAATTGGTGTATAAAAATTATTAAAATTTAATTATTTTTACTCTATAGATGATGGAACAATGTCTTGTTTTACCATATTCCACCTACCGAAGTCATTTTTTTTACATTTAAACCAAATATCAAAAATTCATCCAACAAGAACTTAATTGATTATGTAATTAAATATAAAATGTTAATAAATAGTATTAATTAAATAATAAACCAAAAATAGTGAATTAGGTAAATAATTGATGTAATTTTATTCTTGATGAAAATAAACAATATACGTGACAAGTTAGAACATAGGTTAGGGACATCATCTGGATTTCCACTCTATAAAGACATATTTTGTTTTTATCACAAATTTACTTATATACAGTGTCTATAATTCCTATTTTAGGCATTTAACAGTTATTTATATTCATTAATAATGATTAATTATTAAATTCAAGTTACTCTTTCAAGAGAAATGTTTAAAATAAAAGACAATCTTATTTCTCTTTTTGATCGGGTATATTTTTATTCCATGTCCATATTTTTCAAAAAAAATTTACAAATGTCTTTTTTATTACTCAAATAATTTATTAAGAAAATTTTAACTTATATATATTATTTTTTACATGGTTTTAAATAGATCCTTTTAATATTTCCTCAAAAAGAGACATTTTCAACATTATATGTACAAAATCAATGTGAATGTTTTCTTTTTAATATAAATGGTGTTAAAAAAACATCCCACTACCATAACCATTTATTCCATTTATATTATTCTATAATATTTAAATGATTTTAAAAAAGGAAACTATTTATAAAAAATAATAATAAATGTTTCATTTCTATTCTTCAAAATAATTTAGTTTACTATAAAATTTTCTTTTCCGAAGATCACATCTCATCTCTTGATTAATTTTTGGTCATTAATATTCAATTGAAACATTAAATTTCATATGATAATTAAATATTAAATTTTTATTAAATATAAATATTATTTGTATCATGGATATTATTACTAGAAAAATTGTACACCAATTCTATAGATAACGTTTACTTTTAATGTTATTTGATTGAGTATGGAAATATTGATCTTCTATATTCGTAACTTAATATAGTTATTTGTGATAAGGTATATTATTTATGATTTGAATTGACCATTCAATATATTTGGAATAAAATAAAAGTGTAGTGGTGGGTGGATATAAATTATAGATATCCCATCGAAGCATCGGTAAGTCTCAAGAGACAAATCAATAATTTCAAATTAAATGGGTTTCTACTGTATACCTACACATCGATTAAACTATAATTGAAGAAAAATTTAATTGTATTTATTTCATGATGTATAAAATTATGAAATCCAACATTAACCATTTCAATTATTTATAATTTAGTTGTTATTAACAATGATATTATTACTTAATTGTTATTATCCATAGATGTATTTTGTGCTCGAGTTATTGATAAAATTTTATGCACTTTTAGTTATTTTCCATTCCATATTGGTTATGCCTTTTTTGATACATGATATATTATGTTGTCAAAAAATATTGTTGAGTATTTGAGATTACCCTTTATTTTCTTTATTTTTTCCAGAATATTAAGATGAATATTATAAATAATATCAATGATGCAAGAATTATTTTATACTATGAATTTTATGCTTCCATCGTAATATGGGAGTTATGTATACATATTATTCATATAGACTACAAAATTGATTTTTCCTTTAATATTATATATTTTGTATCTATTATAATGTAATAAAGTATACATTAGTTATAAGTTATTAGAGTTGGGGTTGTTATTGTTGGTATCAGATTATGTTTAATAGAAATATCAGGAACTAGAATTTAAATCAACATATCTACATGATAATCATGATAATCCCATATAGTATTTTATAAATTATACCATTAGAGGGATGTTAATTTAATAGATGAATATTGATGATCATTATAGGTTATATTAGTGAGTTCCATTATTTAGTGATGGTTCCTAATAGAGTAAATAGAATTAACACCCACAGATAATGTAGAGTTTCCCTTGGTGAGAAAGCTAGTGAAACTATATTTGGAATAGTTAATATAATGAGCATTTTTGGGATACTTACTCTTGTTATGATAAATAAAATTTTCCTAATATAAAAACAATGTTTTCCATAGCCTTATTATTTTATGTTGGATCACTTCATGTGACATAAGTCTCCATATTTTAATGGAACTATTAATCCATTGGTAGATTAGTAGTGGATTAGGTCTCTTGAAAATATATTTCACTATTTGGGATGTGTTGAAATTTAATTTTTTTTCTAGATGTGTATTATAAGAAAGGATATGAAAATAATTGGTGGTAATTGATCCAAAACACTACATAGGATGCATAAATACAATTAATTAAATGGATAACTTTTAGAGTGATTTTATTTGATAAATTTTTCTATGGAGAACAATGAGAAAAAATGGAGAGGAAGTTCCTCACTTTAAAGTCTAGGGAAGAAATTTTTTTGGCTAATTATGATGAAAAAATTACATGTTTAGTTAGACATACTTCATAATACATATATAATAGAGAACTTTTTTTTATTTTTCCTTGATGGGATTAATATGAGTCTCTTAAAGGAAATAGGTTACTAAAGAATTTAATCATATTATGATATATTATTAAGTTAAATTAATGTGGAGAAGGAATTTTAAGTCCATATTTATTCAATGGAAATCAATAAATTAAGAGTTCAATTAAAAAATAATAAAATGTGAATGGTTCAAATAATTATAATACAATGAAGAAATTTCCATCATATGAAGATTCTGGAAAGAAACATTTAGTAAAATTCATGATGAAAAGGAGATTTTGTTACAAGTCCAATGACATGGGTAATATACATAAATAATGTAAGGGGAAGAAATTAACCACTTATATCTTGAGCTTCAACTATAATGAAATGAGGAATTAGTCAAACCAATTTCCAATGAATCATGTGAATATAAAATGTCACTACCCGTCCTCAGGGCCCGTGCTGTGACTACCCCAAGCCCGCCTTCCATAGGCCAGGGGCTGGCGACTAGCACCAAGGCACAATTATCGATAAAAAGGGAAGGCATTGCCTTTGTAAAGTAAAAAAACACACAGAGTAAGCAATCAGAAGTAAACACTAAGTAAAAACTGGATACAACAGTAAATGCGGAAAAGTAAGTGGTCCAGAATACAAACACAAACTAAAAGTATAGTACAACTTAAAAGAGAGTACAACAACTGAAAAGTAAAGCTGCAGCGTCTAGCCATCCACTAGAAGTCCCACCTGAAGGGTGGGTACAGATAGTCTCCACAGCTCCTCGGGTCCAGCCGTCCGCTCCGAGTACGTCCCGCCCAATGATCCACCTCTAGGTACCGACCTGCTCCGCAAGCCTCAACAATGATCAGTGCTGCCTGTCGTCTACCACCAACACAACTTACTGCGGGAATAGCCTGTGAAGGGGTGAGTATAAGCTACTTAGTAGGGACCTCGAGACCCCCGAAGGTCTCCCAGAATCCACAAATGATAATTCATAAAAGAAAGATACAATCATGAAGTAACATCCGAAACTACTTAGGTTTATTCCCATACATATACCTAAGTAATAAATTCTAGTTCGGCTCCAACATCCGAGCCCAAGTTCGATCACATTCACACAGGATAGCACAACACAATCCACACAGGAAAGCAAGTCAATCATATCGAAGATAATGATTGAAAGGCAAGATCCATCTCACACAGGTATACTTCTTCGTATGACGATAGAGATGATCAGATGTAGCCACTGATTCATCTAAGCTGTCAAACCCACATAGGATCGATAGGTAATAACCCCCACAATGAACCACAAAGAATCGATAGGTAACTAACCCCGCAATGACCCACAAAGGATCGATAGGTAACTAACCCCCACAATGACCTACACAAGATCAGACCCACACAGGATCTGTAGGCATTGGCCCACACAAGACCGCTGAGCACTGACCCACAAAAGATCTAACCAACACATGATCAGTAGCACTAATCCATGTAGGCTCGCTGAGTTCTGTAGTCGTCACCGTCTAATCCACGGAGGATTCATGTACAGTCGTCATCATCCTCATAGTAACAACCAGCTCTAGGGTTCCCGCACATAGAAAGCTCAGTGAGGAGTGTCTGCTCCACAAGCTGAGGGGATGACACATCAACTGAAACAATGTCCGGAGTTGATGTATCCAAAAGTTCCGTATCGTCAACAAGAACTCAATGTGACAGACAACGCATCAATCGGACGCCCGGTCTGAGAGTTATTAGCCTTTTCGTCCCAGGGGCTCGATTGGTTTTTAAGTCAAAACCAACCCAACCATA
Organism: Viscum album; assembly: GCA_963277665.1. Taxonomy (NCBI): domain Eukaryota; kingdom Viridiplantae; phylum Streptophyta; class Magnoliopsida; order Santalales; family Viscaceae; genus Viscum; species Viscum album. The sequence goes on along the minus strand of OY728165.1, from coordinate 160,724,894 downwards.
CTCCAACTACATCCAAACCTCGAGTGGAGTAATACAAAACGTCTTTCTCACTACGAGGAATCCATCAAAGTCGACGACACGTCAATCGGACGTCCGGATCTCAAGTTATAAGCGTTTCCACTTCGAAGGCCCGGTTGGTTTTGTGTACGAACCAACCCGGCCGAACCCAAAGTTCTCCGAAACCATTATTGTAATATACCGAAATGACCGTCTCGATTCAAGGATAACATCGCAGCAGACGGTGCGTCGATCGGAGGTCCACAACCCATGTTATCGGAAAAAGACCGAAAGAGGTCCGGAATTAGGGGTTTCGGGCTCGTTCCGTCCCGACCCGATACCCCCAGGGTTGGCCCGAACCGGGTAGACCCAACCAAGGTCTTGGTCCGGCCTGGGCGCAGCCCGTCCTGGCGGCTCGGCCGTAACGGCCGAGGGATGCGGGGGGGGGGGGGGGTGGCTGCCCCCCAGCATTGTGAAACCGCGGCCCCAATGTGGGGGGCCGCTCCTGCTGGCCAGCCGGGGGTTACAACCCCCGTCGCTTCCCCCAAACCAGCCAGCGGCTGCCGCCAAGGGACCGGGGTGGTCCTGTCCCCCTGCTCCAACGCCGACGGCCCGAAACCGGCCACCGTTCCCTGCTCTGCCGCGGCCTTGATCAGTCCAGCACGGCGTGACGTCGCCGCGCCCCTCCGCCGCAGCCCCTTTCCGGCCACGGTGCCTTTATGGTACTCCGGTACGGCACAACGGCACTGCGGTTTGGTTCGTCTTCAATGGTGTGGCACGACGGCACCACGTTTCTCCGCCCTTTCATTAATATTTCCCGCGCGGTGCTTTGGCACTGCGTTGCCTTGATCATGCCGCGAACAATACCAAACAACCAAGGGGAGAGGAGGGTGGGCCGTGTTCATGCGGTCCGACCTCCTCCCATTATTGCGATAAAAAGTGACCCAAATAAGATGATAAATCAATGATGAATGTAATTAGGAACAAATGAAATAATAATCCCCCTACCTCGAGTGTAGTCATCGAACAAGGTTTGTTGCGGAAAGGGACGTCACGAAATTGATCGTCACAAAAGAAGGTTCCGCACACTTGACAAAGATTGTCTGAGGAGGAATGGTTTCTCCCTTCCTTTGACGCAGGAAGGAAGGATGAAAGGGTGAGTGTCGGATCGTCGATCTCTGAGGAAGGCATCTCTCACCATTGTCCGTCATCGGAGGTCCGCGTTCTTTGCCTGCTTTGTCGAGGAAGAAGAACTTCAAGAACATGAGAAAAATCTTCCCAATCCTTTCACAACCCAACAACTCTAATAAAATAAGAGTTTATCTTATTTTTTTTCTCAATACAAGTGTTTTGAAATTGAAAAACGAATCAAACAATTAATTGAATTAATTGCAACGTTTAAACCGCCCAATTAAGAGGCATTTCATAAACAGATAAATGCAAGGGTTGACTTCCACTTAATAGGGGTGTGAGTGCGTTATCTTATTAAAGGAGGGGGTTTAGGAAGAAAAGAAATAGTGAGGCTCTTGTGGGTCCCACCTCACAATTATCCTACATAGTGGGTAGGATATCATAGTTCCCACTTCATCCACTTAGCTTAGGTTAATCAAAATAAAATAAAATTGGTTGTACCACTTTTATTTTATTCTATTACTTAACCACAAAATCTAAAAACCACACTCGAGCAAATGCAACTCCGGAAAAGGTATTTCTAAGCAATTACCATCACTACGATTCCATCAGTGTCCTCAGATTACGATTCGATGCAACGGTTAAAAAGTTAGGAAAACCCGCTCGTTCGTTCACTGAACATACCCGAGTTAAACTTTGGAAAATGATTCCAGGAACACCGGGCCTCGGAATCAGGTGCCGTCAGAAACTGAATTCTTGTAAAATTCCCCATAAAATTAAGAAAAAAATTCCATTAATTTTATGGGTATTTACATCACTCCCACCTTAGGGCTTTACGTCCCCATAAAGATACATCAAAAACTAGGGAAACAAATGCGGGTACTGAGCACACATCTGAGCATCCCGATCCCAAGTGCTCTCCTGGAGGTTCCCATGCTGCCATCTGATGCACACTAGAGGAATCGAACTTCCATGTAGGACCCACTCCTCTCGGTCCTCATTCTCTACCGAGGCCTCCACAAAAGTCTCCCCATCATCAACATCCAGCTCCCCATGGTAAATGATATGCGTCAGGTCATGCACGTATCTCCTCAGCTAAGATAAATGGATGATGTCGTGCACTCGGTGCAACTGGGGTGATAGAACCAGGTGATAAGCCATCTCGCCAATCCTACTGGGGACCTGGAATGGTCCGATGAAGTGTGGAGACAACTTTCCGCCTCATCCAAATCTCCGTAATCCACGTCGAGGTGATACCCGCAAGAAGTCATGGCCTCCATCCTCGAACTCTAGTGGCCTCCGCCTCCTGTCAGCATAAGACTTCTGCCAGCTCTGAGCTGTCCTCATCCGCTCCTGGATGACCTGTACCTTCTCTATCGTTGCCTGAACTAGGTGACAGTGAGGAAAAAGTATCTGCTACCGTGGATTGATGACCTCTTCGATCATCTCAAGGGAGCACAGTGGTTCTCAAAGATAGACCATAGAGAAGGCTATCATCAGCTAAGAGTTCGGGACGAGGACGTGAAGAAGACGACCTTCAGATGTCGGTATGGCCACTATGAGTTCTTGGTTATTCTATTCGGCGGATGGGTCTTGACATATTGGTATCAGAGACAGTGCGGAAAAGTAAGTGGTCCAGAATACAAACCCAAACTGAAAGTAAAGTACAACTGAAAAAGAGAGAACAAAAACTGAAAAGTAAAGCGGTAGCATCGAGCCGTCCACTAGAAGTCCCACCTGATGGGTGGGTACAGATAGTCTCCACAACTCCTCGGGTCCAACCATCCGCTCTGAGTGTGTCCCGCCCAGTGATCCACTTCCAGGCACCGACCTGCTCCGCAATCCTCAACCATGATCAGCGCTGTCCATCATCTGCAACCGACACAACGTAGTGCGGGCATAGCCAGTGCAGGGGTGAGTATTAGCTACTCAGTAGGGACCCCGAGACCCCTGAAGGTCTCCCAGAATCCACGAAGGATAATTCATCATGGAAAGATACAATCACGAAGTAACATCCGACACTACTTAGGTATATGCGCATACATATACCTTAGTCATCAATTCCAGTTCAGCCCCAACGTCCGAGCCCAAGTTCGATCACGTCCACACATGATAGAAAAACATAGTCCACATAGGAAAGCAAGTCAATCTTATCGAAGATAATGATTGAAAGACAAGATTCAACCCACACAGGTATACTTCTTCGTATGACGATAGAGATGATCAGACGTAGCCACTGATTCATCTAAGCCGTCAGACCCACACATGATCGATAGGTACTAACGCCCACAATGACCCACAAAGGATTGATAGGTAACTAACCCCCGCAATGACCCACGAAGGATCAATAGGTAACTAAACCCCGCAATGACCCACACAGGATCGAACCCACATAGGATCTATAGTCACTGGCCCACCCCGGACCACTGAGCACTGACCCACACAGGATCTGACCCACACAGGATCGGTATCACTGATCCACGTAGGATCACTGAGTGTTGTATTCAACGTCGTCGAATCCACTGAGGATTGATGTACAATCGTCATCGTCCTCACAGTCGCAGCCTGCTCTAGGGTTCCCGCACACAGCAAGATCGTTCGGGAGGGTCCGCTCCACGAGCCGAGGGGCTGATACATCAATTGATACAAAGTCCAGAGTTGATGTTTCCAAAAGTTTTCTATCGTCAATAGGAACTCAACATGACAGACGACGCGTCAATCGGACGCCCGGTCTGAGAGTTATTAGCTCTTTCGTCCCAGGGGCCCGGTTGGTTTTTAAGTCAAAACCAACCCGACCATACTCCAACTGTATCCAAACCTCGAGCGGAGTAAGCCAAAAGTTCTATATCACTAAGAGGAATCCATCAAAGTCGATGGCACGTCAATCGGACGTCCGGAGCTCTTGTTATAAGCGTTTCTGCTCCGAAGGACTGGTTAGTTTCGAATACGAACCAACCCTACAGAACCCAAAGTTCTTTGAAACCTTGAGTGTAATATACCAAAACGTCAGTCTCGATCCAAGGATCGCATCGCAGCTGACGGTGCGTCGATCGGATGTCCGCAGACCATGTTATGGGAAAAAGACAGAAAGAGGACCAGAATTAGGGGGTTCGGGCCAGGTCCGACCCAGCCTGATACCCCCAGGGTCGGCCCGAACCGGGTCGACCCAACCCGGGTCCGGGTGCGGCCTGCTTGGGCACGGCCCGGCCCGGCCTGGCAGCTCAGCCAGGCAGCTCCGCCGTAATAGCCGAGCAATGGGGGGTGGGGGGGGGGGGGGGGCTGCCCCCCCCCCCCCCCCCCCCGCATTGTGAAACTGCGACCCCCATGTGGGGGGCCACTCCTGCTGGCCAGCTAGGAGTTACGACCCCCAGTGCTTCCCCCTGACCGGTTGGCCGGCTGCTACCGCCACGGGACCGGGGTGGTCCCGTCCCCCTGCTCCGACGCCGACGGCCCAAAACCGGCCGTCGTTCCCTGCTCTGTCGTGGCCTTGATCCGTCCAAGGCGGCGCGACGGCACCGTGCCCCTCCGCCACGGCCCCGCTCCAGCTTCAGTGCCTTTGTGGTTCTACGGCACGGCGCGACATCACCGCGGTTTGGTTCATCTTTAACGGCGCGGCGCGACGGCGCCACATTTCTCTGCCCTTTCTTTAATATTTCCCTCGCGGTGCTTTGGCACCGCGTTGCCTTGCTCGTGCGGCGAACAATACCAAACATCCATGGGGAGAATAGGGTCGGCCATGTTCATGCGGTCTGACCTCCTCCCGTTATTGTGATAACAGGTGGCCCAAATAAGACGATAAATCAACGATGAATGTAATCAGGAACAAATGAAATAATAATCCCCCTACCTCGAGCATAGTCGTCGAACAAGGTTTGTTGCAGAAAGGGACGTCGCAGAATTGATTATCGTGGAAGAAGGTTCCACACACTTGACAGAGATCATCCGAGGAGGAATGGTGTCTCCCTTCCTTTGACGTGGGAAGGAGGGACGAAAGGGTGAGTGTCGTATCGTCAATCTCCGAGGAAGGCGTCTCTAACCGTCGTCCATCGTCAGAGGTCGGCGTTCTTCGCGTTCTTCATCGTGGAAGAAGAACTTCAGGAACTTGACCAAAATCTCCCCAATCCTCTCACAACCCAACAACTCTAATAAAATAAGTGATTGTCTTATTTTATTTCTCAAGCCAAGTGTTTTGAAATTCAAAAACGAATCAAAAAATTAATTGAATTAATTGAAACGTTTAAACCACCCAATTAAGAGGCGTTTCATAAACAGATAAACGCAAGGGTTGACTTCCACTTAATAGGGTTTCAGGTCCGTTACCTTTTTAAAGGAGGGGGTTTAGGAAGAAAAGAAACGGTGGGGCTCATGTGGGTCCCACCTCACAATTATCCTACCTAGTGGGTAGGATATCGTGGGTCCCACTTCATCCACATATCTTAGGTTAATCAAAATAAAATAAAATTGTTTGCCCCACTTTTATTTTATTCCTTTACTTAACCCCAAAATTTTAAAACCACACCTGAGGAAACGCAACTCTGGAAAAGGTGTTTCTAAGCAATTACCAGCGCTGCGATTCCATCGGTGTCCTCAGATTTCGTTTCCGAGCACCAGTTCAAAAGTTAGGAAAACCCGCTCGTTCGTTCAATGAACGTACCCAAGCTAAACTTTGGAAAAATGATTCCTGTAACACCCCAAGCTTCTACGGTACGCTTCTCTTTGAATAATGTGATAGCGTGTGTTGTACGCAACACTGAGTTATAACACATCATAACCAATCAAACTAGCCGTTATGAATAGTAATACCTACTTTTTGAAATTATATATATTTTATATTTCAAAATGGACATAATTTTTGGATTAGGATTATCTAATTTAGCCTAAGGTGAAATTTTGGTACTTTTGGATAACTTTAATATTTTGATGAATAGTGAAAATTATTAAATTTTAATTAAAAACAACATTTTTAATCAAAATAATTAATAGTGATAAATTATTAATTTGAGTGGTTTTAAAGTATATTTAGAATATATTTTTACCATTTAATATAATTTTGGTCATTGGACATAATTTTACAATTAAACCAGACATAAACAAGTGTCAATCTTTTGATAGTTATTATCTCTTAAAAACACGCTTTTTGTTTTAACAACGAGAATTAATTTTAAATTAATTTCTGCCACTTCTATGTTTTGAATTTGAAAAAATGGATTCCATATTTGGAATCAGGATGTTCAAATTGTGTAAATAGGTAACTTTTATTTTTATACATTTTGAATAATTACTTCGGTAAATATTTTATTTACCATGGTTAAGGGTAAATCCGATAAATAAGGGTTAAAAAATAATATTATAATAATACTAAATTACCCTAAAACGTGTCCTATCCTTATTTTTTGATACATTTTCTAACATAGGCATATTTGGGTCGATTTCGGGACCCCATGGAGCCACTTTTAGGTGATAGGAACACTTTATTTTAATTAATTTAAAATGAATACAAAAATGACACAAGAATATATCTTTTAGAAATTTTTTTTTACATAGGGTTATATATGTTGGATTTTAGACTATAAATATTCATTAGAAAGATAAAAATATTTCCTTCATAATGATAGTTTATTTATAATTTTTATAGATTACATAATTTAATTTATTGATGACACAATGATGATGTAGTAATTTCCATAATAGTGAAAATTTAAAATAATGGATATTATAAATACCAAAATAAATATAATTTGAGACATTTAATGAATTAAAATAATTTTCTAGGATAATATGACATATTAGGATTTATTTAATCAACAGTTTTCGAAGTAATAATTCTGTTATGAGTTTCAAAAAAATCAATTATTGAATAGTGTCAAAATTGACATAAACGAGTTTTTAAAACAAATATTATATTATTAATTGATATTAAATTCCTAAAAATCTAAGGTTCGGCCAAGAGACTTATATCATGATATTTGTATCATTAATGGACCAATTAGGGGTCTCTTAGTTGTATATAGTATGTTTATTAACTATATAATATAAAAATACAAAGCTACATTGTAAATGTCAAACTAATTAATTAGGAGTTAATACTTAATGATAAGATTAATATAGTGACCCAAACCTGTCCATTTCTATTGGTTGAATGTTTTTATACTTATACCCACCTTAAAATTTAAATAATCAGCTTTTCAGCCATTATAAACCGAATATGAAATAATTATAAATTAATATTTCTAGCTTTTCCAAAGGTGCCCCTCACCCCTCTTATAAAAGGGCACTCCTCCTTATCATTTCTTCACACCTTAAAAGCCTTTTTGTTTGGCCAAACTCTGCCCGAATACTCTCCCCACATCCCTCAATACAACCTAGAGGCCTTAGTTTGATCAGAAAGCCAACCTATGGATCCATTTTGATCAAATCAAAGGGAAGAACCCGAAGAAGAGATAATGATTTCACCACCCTTTTCCAAGTTCCTTTCTTCTTCCACTTCTTCTTCCTTTGTTATTACCATTCTAAAATAATAACTACAGTATCATATATATTCTGTGATGTTATTATAAATATGTTACAACCATATTCAGTATTCTATCCATCCTTTTAATAACATGTCACCATACGAGCGTACTTACATCTTACTGTCTCCACGTCGTGGTGTAATTGTGATTCAATAAATTATTATTTGGATGGGTATAATAATGATGTGTAATTCATGTAAATAATAAATTTATCATGATAATGATTCTGTATATATGATATACCATCCATTTATATATTATATTAATATCCAAAGAATGATATTTTCGCTCGTGCGTACGTACGGACTACCGTCTCCACGAACGCGATGAGATTCATTATCCATCGTATCTATTTAAGTATAATTATCATTTAATGATTTAAAAATGATGTTTAAGGACTTGATATAATTATTTATATGAATAATATACAACCTATCCATGATAAACATGGATTATGTAACAAAACATATAAAAGAAAATGAGTATGTTAACACCCGAAATGACGATAATACTAAGATATTATTAACAAAGAAATGTTAAAAGATCATATATGATATCATATGAATGTATATGATTGCTGTATAATTTAATAACAATTATTTCACTATTATACAGGAGGTTAACCAACCCCCAAACAAGTAAAAGTACATGGTAAGGGTTTACTTCACAATCTCTTCATTATCCGAGGTTGTTTATATGTAATAATCTACTGGGACATCTTTATCATCCACATCCATGTTTCTTAAAAATGTATTTCAAAACATTTTTACTATTTAAAAGAATATGGGTTAAAGTCATTTATACCATTTTTTGACTTTTTATAAGAGTTTTATAAAGGAATCTTTCCGTCGTTTTCCAAACAAGGTGCTTTTTAACCTTTTCGACAGAATTAAGGTAAGAATGTTTTTTTTAACTTAGACGGCGGGTGCGGTGATTTTCCGCTGTTATAAAATCTTCAAAGCTTCCCTTACAAGCTTATACGAATATTTTCAATGAAAATGTTTTATTTCGTAAATATAAGACTCTTAAATGATTTCAAAATAGAAAGAGATATTTCTCTAAAAAGAGTTTTGATTTCATCTATGTCAACATCTTTTGATGGATTTTACGCTTATTTGAAGTTGATTTATTATGATACAAAAATTCTATATTGAATTTAAGTTTTCATGATATGTTTGAATGTGGATGTGCTATTTTTTATACCATTCATAGTTTATGGTGAAATTATTGACATTTCGTATGCTAGTTTTAATACGAATGTTTACGTTATGTTTAAAAATTTTCATATGGGAATGCATTGGACTTAATATGTGATTGGTGGAGCCCGCTATAGCTCCTAGATTCATTGGTAGGTCTCATGAGACAAACTAGTGTCTTGGCATAAGGCCTTGGAAAAATATTATTTGTAGTCTTTGGATGAGTCCTTGGCTATGTGGTTACGATAGTCTGGCATTATGCATTCCATCATTATGAAAGTGGTTATTGATATTGCATGTGATTATTCGATTAGTAGAATATCCATGTGAATAAGTAAATGGAATTATTTCATTTTATTTTTGCCATACAATGTTGAAGTTCAAGTTTAAAAGCCTTTTGTTTTATTTATACATTTTCTTAAATGTTTATTCTTATTTATGAAAGTTTCTCCTATATTGTTATCCTTACTAGGAATTTGAGCTCACCCCTTTTCAATGTTTTATTTTTCCCAAGATGTGAAGAAGTAAATTATGAATGACCTGCATGGATATTATGAGGGGATAATAGTGTGGATTATGGAGAAAATATGTTATTGTAGTTGTTTTTCACTTAATGATGTAATTTAAAATTTTATGAATATATCTAGTGTTTCCAAGGATACTAAACCAATCGGTCTTTCGAGATTTGATATTTCTTGTGATCATGACAATGTTATGTAATAATGCACCGACTCTGGGTAACTGGGGTCGGGGCGTAACGGTTTGTATCAGAGGAAGTTTAGTAGAAACCGTGGAAGCTAGATTTAGATAATCTCTGATTAGAGCACGTAGACCTAAGATGAACATTGGGGATTAGTATAGAAGAACTTCCTAGAATTTTGGTATTGTAGTGATTTTGTGAGTTTTCTGAGAAATAAATCCCTGTCTAGATATGAGCAGGTAGAGGCGGCTCTGGCACAGATGTACCTAGGGGTAAAACCCGAAAACACCACTTTGAGCTAGACTCAAACGGGAACTGGTGCACGACAATGGGCCTTGCTGCACTCTTGGTTACGACACTCTCGGGGGATATGCTTAGGATAACTATCATTTTGATTACAAATCATTATGAAGGGTTTATGAGTATATAATTCCTCAAAGAAAACAATCTTATGATTATGGATTATATCCATAAATAGTTCAATTTATGTTAAGTGTTTTATAAGTATGGGATTATGTATTTTGATTCATAAACTGATCTAGTTTATGCCATTTTTTAGAAATGGCACCTAGTGGAAGAAATGGAAACCGTATCAATGCACACACTCCATGTTTGGATTGCCCTCCTGCTCAATATAATTATAATGGAGCTGGTGATGCAATTGGTGCCGATCAGCTAATCCCCCTACTGGGACAACTCACTTAGGTTATGAATAATAACCTTACCCGTATGGAGCACCCTAATCCGTAGCGTGGAGGATCAATGTTAGATCGATTCATGAGGGAACAACCACCAATGTTCAATGGGATTACAAATACCTTAGTAGCTGAGAAATGGATATTTTCCCTAGAGAAAATATTTCAGGCTTTAGGGAGTAGTGAAAGGGAAAAAGTTATCATGGTAGTTTACCGCCTCACTGTAGATGCTGATCAATGGTGGTCATTGATTCAAAATATGAAGGAAGATGATGAATTATCAAATATGGAATGGAAGGAGTTCAAAGATCTGTTTTTAGAAAAATACTTTCCTCGTAACCACAGAGTAGATAGGAAAGGCAGTTCCTAAGTCTGAGACAAAAGGAGGATGAGAATGTAGCAAAGTATGAGACTAACATTACAAGGTTAGCAAGGTATGCTGGAGATTATATACGTAACCCAAGAAGTAAGATTGATTGTTTCTTTGATGGGTTAAAACCATTTCTCCGTTGATCATTAGTCTCACAATCCTTTTCATCGTACGAAGACATTGTCTCATGTGCTATCAAGACCGAAAAAGAAATTCTCTAAGTCTTATGACTTTAAAGAAAAGAAAGAGAAGAAGAGACCTACTGATCAATATGGGAATGGAAATAAGGGGAAGAAGGGAATGGTTGAATATCCATCCTTTGGTAAATGTGGGAAGAAACACCCCGGTACTTGCTTGAAGGGAATGAGAGTCTGTTACAAGTGTGGTGAAAAAGGCCACCAAACTCGTGATTTCAAGGGGAAGAAGGAAGCTACCAATGTTCAGTGCTACAATTACAGGGAGATGGGGAGCTATGCAAATGAATATCCTAAGCGTCAGGAGAACATACCTCAGAAAAGGACAATGGATCAAGGCAGATCTTATGCAATCACTACTGCTTTGGTAGAAGCTCCGAAAGACATGGTGGCAGGTAATTTAATGGTTTTCTCATGTTAAGCAAATGCATTATTTGATTCTGCGTCATCACATTATTTCATATCATCCCAGTTTTCTATGAAAATTAGATATTTCCAAATTGATTTAACAAGGGAGTTGTCTGTTAAAACTCCAAAGGGAAGTATCATTGCAACAAAGTTTTGTGAATCTGTCCCCATTAGAGCAATAAATGTTCTTTATCTACTAATATCGTCGTCATACCTATGATTGAATTTGATATAATCCTCGGTATGGACTGGCTTTTGAACTATGATGCGAAGATTTATTATAAGAAGAAAGAGGTTACTATTTTTGATGATGATGATAAGGAACACCTTATCTTTAGAGCAGAATCGTCACCACCTAATTCTTATTTTGATCCACCCCCAGTAGCTCAACTAAATTCAATTATTGGGGAGGAAGAGAATGAAATAACTGTGGGTGAGGAAAGGAATGTTCAAATAGAGGGTGTGCCTATTGTGAAAGAATTTTTAGATGTATTTCCGGAAGATTTACCTGGACATACTCCAGAACGAGAAGTTGAGTTTTCCATTGATTGAATTCCTGGATCAATGCCTATATCAAAGACCCCTTATAGAATGGACACTGTAGAATTAGTTGAACTAAAGAAAAAACTAGAGGAATTCAGTAATAAGGGATTTATTTGCCCTAGTGTTTCTCCATAGGGAGCCCCTGTTATTTTTGTTAAAAAGAAAGACGGATATATGAGGTTATGTATCGACTATAGGTAGATCAATGATATAACAATAAATAACAAGTATCCCCTACCACACATTGATGATTTATTTGACCAACTGCATAGAGCTCAATACTTTTCAAAGATTCACCTTTGATATGGATACCATCAGTTGTGTGTAAAGAAGGAATACATTCCGAAGACAACATTTCGAACCAGGTACGGGCATTACGAGTTTACTGTAATGCCTTTTAGATTGACTAATGCACCCTTTGTATTCATGGATCTGATGAATAGAGTTTTCATGGAGTATCTCGATGAATTTGTGGTGGTATTTATTGATGATATCTTAGTATAATACAAAAGCTATTAAGATCATGAAAATCACTTGTGCATTATCTTGAAGACTCTGAGAAGGCCTGAATTGTATGGGAAGTTTAGCAAGTGTGAATTCTGGCTTCAGGATATTTCTTTTCTTGGCCATATTGTCTCTAAAGATGGAATCTTTGTTGATCCTTCTAAGACCAAGGAAATCCAAGAATGGACAACAACTAAGAGTATAACTGAGGTACGTAGTTTTATTGGTTTGGCAGGTTATTATCGACGTTTCGTCCAAAATTTTTCCCGATTGGCTAACCCATTAACGAAGCTCACACGTAAAGGGGTTAAATTTGTTTGGACAAAAGAGTTTGAAGAATTTTTCGAAGAAATGAAGAGAAGATTAGTCAATGCTCATATATTGACTCTACCATCGGGGAATGATGGGTTCTTTATTTATAGTGATGCATCGAAGAAACGACTTGGTTGTGTCCTTATGCAGAATGATAGGGTTATTGCCTATGAACAACGATAGTTGAAAATTAATGAAAAAAACTATCCTACTCATGATCTCGAGTTAGCAACTGTGATATTTGCTTTGAAGATATGGAGGCACTACCTCTATGGTGAAAAATGTGAGATTTATACTGATCACAAGAGTTTGAAGTATATTTTCTCACAAAAAGAACTCAACATGAGGAAAAGGATATGGCTTGAATTACTCAAGGATTATGATTGAAAAATACACTACCACCCAGGGAAGGCAAAAAAGGTGACAGATTCTTTGAGCAGAGAAGATCATGGAGTTTTGAACAATATGAGAATTTAAAGGGATCCATTTTTCCTGGATCTAGTGAAGATGGACATGGGAATAACCAGGGAAGGTGAAACATCAATTCTTTATCAAATGGTTGCCAAACCATCTTTACTTGAAAGGATTAAGAGTTCTCAGACCGATGATGAATAATTTCAAAAGAAGATTAAAGCTGTGAATGATGGGAGATTGAGAGACGTTGTGTATGAAGATGGAATTTTGAAATTTGGGAAGAGACTTTGTGTTCCCGATATACCTGATCTAAAAAGGGAATTGTTGGATGATGCTCATAGATCGAATTTCTCTATACATCCTGGGAGCACCAAAATGTATAGAGATTTGAAGGAACATTTTTGGTGGGACAACATGAAGAGGGATATTGGTGATTTTGTGTCAAGATGTATGGTTTTTCAACAAGTGAAAGGTGGAAGGCAACAGCCTAGAAGAGTCATGCAACCTCTTCCCATACCGGAGTGGAAATAGGACAATATTACGATGGACTTTGTCATGGGACTACCAAAGACTCCTAGAAGGAATGATGCAATATGGGTTATTGTTGATAGTCTTACCAAGTCAACACATTTTCTTGCTATAAGAGAAGATCTACCACTGGAACGTCTAGAAAGACTATCTATTAATGAAGTTGTGAGACTTCATGGAGTACCCCTATCGATTGTTTCTGATCGTGATCCCTGTTTTACTTCAAGATTCTAGAAAAGTCTTCAGAAATCCCTAGATATTGAACTTCATTTGAGCACTGCTTACCACCCTCAGATAGATGGACAATCAGAACGGACTATTCAAACCATAGAATACATGTTGAGATCCTACTCACTTGACTTTCAGGGTATGTGGGATCAGTATTTACCTCTGGTAGAATATTCATATAACAATAGCTTCCATTCAAGTATTAAGATGGCACCATATGATGCGTTATACGGAAAGAGATGTCGCACACCAACCTGTTGGGATGATGTTGGTGAAAGAAAACATGTAGGTCTAGAATTGATGGAGGAAACGATAGAAAAGGTGAAGGTAATCCAAAATCAAATCAAAGCAGCTCAAAGTATCAGTAGATCTATGCCGATAATCGAAGGAAGGATTTGGAATTTCAAGTTGGTGATCATGTTTTCCTGAAGGTATCTCCATGGAAGGGAGTCATACGTTTTGGTAGAAAAGGTAAATTGAGTCCCAGGTACATCGGACCTTTTGAAATTCTAGAACGAATTGGGGCTGTAGCTTACAGATTGGCAATGCCGCCAAGTCTCTCCAAAGTTCGCGATGTGATCCATGTATCTCTGTTGAGGAAATACATGCCAGACCCAATGCATGTACTCACAAACGATGAATTAGTACTGGAACCTGATCTGTCTTATAGTGAAGAGCCCATCAGGATTCTTGATATGAAAGAACAAGTACTGAGAAACTGGACGACAAGTCTGGTAAAAGTTTTGTGGAGAAACCATAAGATGGAAGAGGCAACGTGGGAACCCGAGGAACTTATGGTGAAGAACCACCCGAGTCTTTTCATGTGGTAGTATTCTGGAAATTTTGAGGATGAAATTGTTTTAAGGATGGTTGAATGTAACACCCCAAGCTTCTATGGTACGCATCTCTTTGAATAATGTGATAGCGTGTGTTGTACACAACACCGAGTTCTAACACACCATAACCAATCAAACTAGCCGTTATGAATAGTAATACATACCTTTTGAAATTATATATATCTTATATTTCAAAATGGACTTCATTTTTGGATTCGGAATATCGAATTTAGCCTAAGGTGAAATTTTGGTACTTTTTGGATAACTTTAATATTTTGATGAATATTGAAAATTACTAAATTTTAATGAAAAAAAACTTTTTTAATCAAAATAATTAATAATGATAAATTATGAATTTGAGTGGTTTTAAAGTATATTTATAATATATTTTTTCCCTTTAATATAATGTTTGTCATTGGACATAATTTTATAATTAAACCGGACATAAACAAGTGTCAATTTTTTTATTGTTATTATCTCTTAAAAACACACTTTTTGTTTTAACAACAGGAATTAATTTTAAATTAATTTCTTCCACTTCTGTGTTTGGAATTTGGAAAAATGTATTCCATATTTAGAATCAGGATGTTCAAATTGTGTAAATCGGTAACTTTTATTTTTAGACATTTTGAATAATTACTTTGGTAAATATTTTATTTACCATGGTTAAGGGTAAATACGATAAATAAGGGTTAAAAAATAATTTTATAATAATAATAAATTACCCTAAAACGTGTTATAGCTTTATTGGTTGATACATTTTCGACCATAGGCATCTTTGGGTCGATTTTGGGACCCCATGGAGCCACATGTAAGTGATAGGGACACTTTATTTTAATTAAGTTAAAATTAATACAAAAATGACACAAGCATATATCTTTTACAAAAACAATTTTTACATAGGGTTATATATGTTGGATTTTAGACTATAGATATTCCATAGACAGATAAAAAGATTTCCTACATAATTATATTTTATTTATAATTTTTAAAGATTACATAATCTAATTTATTTATGACACAATGATGACACAATAATTACCATAACAGTTAAATCTTAAAATAACGGATATTATAAATACCCAAATAAATATAATTTGAGACTTTTAATGAATTACAATAATTATATAGTATAATATGAAATATTAGTATTTATTTATTTAACTTTTTTCGAATTAATCATTCTGTTATGAGTTTCACAAAAATCAATTATTGAACAGTGTCAAAATTGACATAAAAGAGTTTTTAAAACAAATATTATATTATTAATTGACATTAAATTCTTAAAAATCTAAGGTTCGTACAAAAGACTTATATAATTATAGTTGTTTCATTAATGGACCACTTAGGGGTCTCTTGGATGTATATAGTAAGTTTATTAACTATATAATATAAAAATACAAAGTGACATGGTAAATGTCAAACTAATTAACTAAGAGTTAATACTTAAAGATAAGGTTAATATAGTGACCCAAAACTATCTAAATTATATTGGTTGAATAGTTTTCGACCTATCACAACCTTAAAATTTAAATAATCAACTTTAGAGCAATTTGAAACATAATATGAATTTATTATAAATTAATATTTCTAGCTTTTCCAAAGGTGCCCCTCACCCCTCTTATAAAAGGGAACTCATCCTTCTCATTTCTTCACAGCTTAAAAGCCTTTTGGTTCGGCCAAACTCTGCCAAAATACTCTCCCAACATCCCTCACTACAACCTAGAGGCCTTAGTTTGATCCTAAAGCCATCCTAGGGAGCCCTTATGATCAAATCAAAAGGAAGAACCCGAAGAAGAGGTAATGATTTCACCACCATTTTCCAACTTCCTTTCTTCTTCCACTTCTTATTCCTTTGTTATTACCATTCTAAAATAATAACTCCAGTATAATATATATACTGTGATGTTATTATAAATATGGTACAACCATATTCAGTATTCTATCCATCCTTTGAATAACATGTCACCATACGTGAGTACGTACCGCTTACCGTCTTCATGTCGTGGTGTAATTGTGATTCAATAAATTATTATTTGGATGGGTATAATAATGATGTGTAATTCATGTAAATAATAAATTTCACATGATAATGATTCTATATATATGATATACCATCCATTTATATATTATTTTAATATCAAAAGAATGATATTGTCGCTCGTGCGTACGTACGGACTACCGTCTCCACGAACACGATGAGATTTATTCTCCATCGTATCCATTCAAGAATAATTATCAATTGATGATTTAAAAATGATGTTTAAGGACTTGACATCATTATGTATATGAATAATATACAACCTATCCATGAAAAAACATGGCTTATGTAACAAAACATATAAAAGAAAACGAGTATGTTAACACCCGAAATGACGATAATACTAAGATATTATTAACAAAGAAATGTTAAAAGATCATATATGATATCATATTACTATATATGATTCTTGTATAATTTAATAACAATTATTTAACTATTATAAAAGAGGTTAACGTAGCCCCAACCATGGAAAAGTACAAGGTAAGGGTTTACTTCACAATCTCTTCATTATCCGAGGTTGTTTATACATAATAATCTACTTGGACATCTTTATCATCCACATCCATGTTTCGTAAAAATGTATTTCAAACCCTTTTTACTATTTAAAATAATATGGGTGAAAGTCATTTATACCCTTGTTTGACTTTTTATAAGAGTTTTATAAAGGAAAATTTCCGTCGTTTTCCAAACAAGGTGCTTTTTAACCTTTTCGATAGAATTAAGGTAAGAATGCCTTTTTAACTTATACGGCATGTGCGGTTATTTTCCACCGTTATAAAATCATCAAAGATTCCCTTACAAGATTATAAGAATATTTTCAAAGAAAATGTTTTACTTCATAAATATAAGACTCTTAAATGATTTCAAAATGGAAAGAGATATTTCTCTAAAAAGAGTTTTGATTTCATCAATGTCAACATCCTATGATGGATTTTATGCTTATTTGAAGTTGATTTATTATGATACAAAACTTCTATATTGTATTGAAGGTTTTGTGATATGTTTGAATGTGGATGTGCTATTTTTTATACCGTTCATAGTTTATTGTGAAAGTATTGACATTTCGTATGCTAGTTTTAATACGAATGTTGATGTTATGTTTAAACCTTTTCATACGGGAATGCATTGGACTTAATATGTGATGGGTGGAGCCCGCTATAGCTCCTCGATGCATCGGTAGGTTTAATGAGACAAACTAGTGTCTTGGCACAAGGCCTTGGAAAAATCTTATTTGTAGTCTTGGCACGAGGCCTTGGCTATGTGGTTATGATAGTCTGGCATTATGCATTCCATCATTATGAAATTGGTTATTGATATTGCATGCGATTATTCGATTAGTAGAATATCCATGTGAATAAGTAAATGGAATTATTTCATTTTATTTTTTCCATACAATGTTTAAGTTCAAGTTTAAAAGGATTTTTTTAGTTATACATTTCCTTAAATGTTTATTCTTATTTATGAAAGTTTCCTCTATATTGTTATCCTTACTGGGAATTTGAGATCACCCCTTTTTTATGTTTTATTTTTCCCAGGATGTGAAGAAGTAAATTATGAATGACCTGAAGGGATATTATGAGGGGATAATAGTGTGGATTATGGAGACAATATGTTGGTGTAGTAGTTTTTCACTTCATCTTGTAATGTAAAACTTTATGAATATATCTAGTGTTTCAAAGGCTGCTAAACCAATCGGTATTTCGAGATTTGATCTTTCTTGTGATCATGCCAATGTTATGTAATAATGTACCGACTCTGGGTAACTAGGGTCAGGGCGTTACAATTCCGGGCACACCGAACTTCTGAATCAGGTGCCGTCAGAAACTCCATTCTTGTAAAATTCCCAAGAAAATTAAGAAAAAAATTTCCTTGAATTTTATGGGTTTTTACATAAAAAAATAAGAAAATGGGATAAGGTCATGCTTATATATCACTACAGCTATTGTTGAATATTCTAAATGAGATCTCACTAAAAGAAGGATGTGTTAGTCAGTTCCCATTATGACACATGAACATGTCCTATTTACAGAAATGATTATTATAACTATGATAGATTTTTAAATAATACTTGCTATGTATTGAATTTCAAAATATAATGGAACAATTTATTTACAAGATAAGGAAATTCTGATTCATGATGATGATGTAGAATTCTTCATCTTTTTATGTGATACTTTATCATCTGAGCCATGTATTGATCGTACCATAGTTCCTCTTATGAATGTGATTCTTGGGGAATAAAAGAAAACAAATCCTTAGGAGGGAAAAGGTAATATTAAAATTGGGAATTTATATATTATATTAGAGTAATTTGATGCTTTTACCAAAGAATTTCATCGATATACAATAGAGTGTAAAGTTTATATGTCTATATATTTAATCTCTTTTGTAAGACATATATAAAAAATTTCATATAGAATGGCCATTGTTTAATTAGTAGAGTTGAAGGAGAAAATATAGAAGTTTTGTGGAAAGTGATTTATATATCCTAGTATTTCACCTTTTAGAGGCACTATTCTTTTTATTATAAAAAAATATGTATCTATGAGGATGTGCATTGATTATAGGGAAATTTTTTACTGGAAAAAGGTATCCACTTACTCACATTGAGGAATTATTTTATCAACTTCATAGATGTTAATATTTTTTAAAGATTGACCATCACTATAAGTATCATCAATTATTAGTAAATAAAGAACAAATTTAGATGAAAAATTTCTTATAGGGTATATATATTACAAATTTATTGAAATTCCATTTGGATTGACTAATATACCCTTAATTTTTATGGATTAAATTAAAAGAGTATAAAATTAATATATTGATAAATTTTCTATGGAATTTAATGATAATTTTTTTATATTCTAAATTTTATGAGGCCCGTTAGAATAAGTTTTGGATCATTGTTGAGACTCTTATAAGAAAAGAGTTATATTTGAAATTTAGAAAGTGTGGATTTTGGCATTAAAATGATAGTTTTCTTCACTGTATTATCTCCAATGATGTAATATATATTGATATAGAAAAGAAAAATGTATTAAAAGAATTCCCTACAATAGTGAACATATAAAACACCAAATTCTATATTTAATGACAGTTTATTATGGACAGTTTAAGAATACACTATTTAAAAAATGTAAAAATTTTAGTGGTAGTTTTTTAAAAACCATCACAAAATTTATTCCATTTTTTGAAAAAAAACTTTCCCCCTTATACCCATTCTCTCTAGACTACCCTTCTCCCCTAGATATTTCCACCCCTCACCACCATTTACCTTCCCCCCTCATTGTTGCTCCCCAACTGAGCTCTCCATTTCTCTCATTTCCCCTTTGTCGCTGCTCCTAACCAATCCCTCACAAATGCTCATTGAGCCCTCAGCGTCAATGCCCCATGAGCCCCCACATCCCCTATACCCTCACCACATCTCCCCTTACCCTCTCAACAATGCACCCAAATATAGTTTACTACTTCTACCTGACTGATCTCTCCACCACATTCCTTTCCCCTTATTGATTCTCCCCATTCCCCCTTGCCACTTCTCCCCAACCAAGACCACCATTTCTCCCTAGATGAGCTTGTCACCACTCAACTTTCACCCTTACAACCGCTCTAGACTGATCCCTCACTACCGCTTCCCAATCCCTCACCACATCTTCCCCCATGCCCTCCCTGATCCTTCACCAGTCCTTCTTGATCCACCATCCCCCGAGCCACCGATCCCTCACAGTTCTCTTTCTTTGCCCTCATTTATCAACCTCAATCCCTTTTCCAATGCTCCCATTTAGCTTTCCCCCTCTCTACCTATCAAATGATCCCTCACTATTGAGCCCTTTTTTAATCCACTTATCATTTAACACTTCTATCCAGCCCTCTTTCTTCACCTCATGGTCTTCCTTTCTTCCTTTTCCCCGACCACAACCTTCATCACCTTCAAGAGCACCACCTTTCCATCCCCCATTCTCACTAGTTAGGGGTTATTTTCATAATATCTCCATTATAATTTAATATTTTTTGTATTAAATTTCATTTTTGTGTATTTATTATCTAATTTTCATTAATTATTACAAATTTATAATGATGGGATATTCTGGACATTATCAATATTATGGAATAATGTATAAAAATTTAAGGTAGGTTTTATCCATAACCCACTTGATTTTATAACTAATCATCAGCATTGATTGTAATGTTATTAATATATTTTATTTTTTTTAAATACTATCATGCCCATATTATATTTTCAATTCATTAAACATACTCATATAGAATCTATAATGTTTTGGATGTGTTATATAAATTCATATTAAAATCTTAAAAAATGATTTTGTTCAAAAATAAATTCCAAATAATCCACATATAGTTTTTTATATTTTTTGTTATGAATAAATTATTAATTTTTTTAAAATTACATAACATTCCTTATGTGTTTTAATTTTTTTAATAACGTAAATGAAATTTTTCATTTATGGATAAATGTTGGATCACATTACCAAGGAAAACACCTAAAAATGTTAAGGGTATTGAGGTGTTTTTAGACATTGAAAATTTCAATCGATCCGATAAAGGGAAAATAAGATAATAATAGCCGAAATTTAAATTTATAAAATGATTTAAGAGACATTATGTTTATGAACACTTGATATTGAATAATTTCACTTCTAAATATTTGTGTCAGGTTTGGCATGGAGACTCAAACTTTACATAAAGTTTTAGCACTGATGTTAGTCAATGGAATGAGATCCCAAAATAATTGACTATGAAAAATGAAATGAAAAAACTTATAAATGATTATTTTAGAATTATAAGGAAATAACATCAACATAAATACATTTCAGAATTACTAGTTGAGGGTGATACAAATAGTAAGTTGACAAATGAATTTTTTTTAGACTATAGCACAAACAAATAAAGATCTTAACATATCATTTTATAATCCTATTGATTTTCTAGAGACTAATGTAGGGGAGATATTTGTTTAATATAAAATTATTTTTTATGATTTAGTTGATAATGGAAATGAAGAGCAGTAAAATGGATGTATGAAATTTTCAAAACACTATTTTCTATTAAAGTTGTACCATATAAAATGCCTATGTAGAATTAAAAATAAGTCAATTTCCATGATATTGGAATTATTGTGAAAAATATTTTATAAAGCTAAGATGCCTAATCTTTCTAAAGATATAAAAAATTTGTTAACAAGATTGTTCTGAATTATTCAAAAATGCATTCTTGTGCTAATGACTGTATGATTTATTAGGGAGAGGATTCAAGAGGATAGAATTGAAAAAATGGTCATCTTTTAGATGTAAGTTAATTATTGAATTTGGAGGTTTGAATCAATATGTTACTATGAAGAAGAAAAAAATAATACACCTACAAATATTTTTCATTACTTCCCTTTAAAAACATGACTGCAATGATTATTCATGACATCGAAAACCAACGAGAATGTGAAGTGACATTCTATAGATATTTACAATGATGGGTTAATGATACATCCAATAGATTCTAAATTATATAATATATTTTATTCATTGCATCCAAATTTCTCATATGATCATGGGAATATGAGACTGGGATTGGACGATGATGGATTCAACTCATTTGGGACTTTGAGTACTAGTTATAGAATTTTCATAGTTGTTTTGATCCCATGAAACATAACTCTATATATAAGTATGAAAGAATTTTTTTTTCATTTATATGAATATTTATACACAAAATTTACTATAAATGACATTTATGCATACATTCAGCCTCTTATTGAAGAATGATAAGAGTTATAGAGAAACAATGTTGCGACATATGATGTATCTTCTAGAACAATATTTAAAATGAACACTACTCAACAATAAACCCTTAGTGACTTCCCTTGGAATTAGAACCTATCTAGTTAGAACACTTACATGAGTTTGGATTATCCAGTTTTTAACTTTTACTTTGATCATGAATGACTACCTTGGAATAAAAAATGTAACTTCTTGGGTCATCATATATTTCTCGATGCATCTCAAATATTTTGGTTGAAAAATTAAAAATTAAATTGGTCTATTGATCATAAACCACCTCCAAACTTTTATAATGTTTTTGTAATATTAGAAAAACAAGTAAATTTCAAAAGATAATATGAAAAGGTACATCATTTTAATGATTGTGGGAAATTAGTTCTAAGTGCTTCATCAGTTGAAATCATAATGCAACAACGGAAGAAAGAAGAATATTCTTAAAAAATCTGAATTAAAAATTTAATTTTTCAGGTTATTATATTAATGTTATTCATATTGATAAGAATTTATTTGGAAATTTGATCTTCATCTTACCTAATTATCATGGAAAATATAAGGACATATTATGATAATAAGGACCTACAAATAATGAATATAAAACATGATCTATTGCTAGATGAGAATAGAATGAATGAATCATAATTTTTTTCGTCGAAAAATAGGGATAAAGATTAATTATATTGAATTATTAAATTTGTGAATGTATCTAACGGGCATTCAAGTAACATCTCAAGGTTTTTCAAATTAATGTATTATAGTTTACATGGATCAGAAATTATTGATTCACATATTTTGTTTCAATAGTTACTATTATTTGAACTGTGTAAATTGTTATCTAAAAACATCACTGTAGTTATACTCCAATTTTTCATATTCTTTAGAAAACTATTTGAGAAAACAATATAACCAAATAAGATTGAAAACCTTTAAGATGGATTTTTAATAACACATTGTGAAATAGTTATGATATTTACTCCATTATTTTTTACCTTCATGATGCATTTAACTATTTATTTTGTCCATGAAACAAAATTTGGAGGTCACGTACATTATCAATGGATGTATCCAATTGAGAGGTACTTTATTTATATGTTCTTAATTTTACGTAAATAATTATTTTAACTTAATTAAATATGTAATTTTGTTTTATTTATTTTATTTCACAGATACCTTTGTCATTTGAAATCATACATGACAAATAAATATCAACTTGAAGGATCTATTTCAGAATAAAAGTTAAACGAGGATTATCTTACCTTTTTTTAGATACTTGGAAAATATTGTGACAAGATTCAATCAATTTTCATATATTGAAGACATATCTCAACTATATAAGAAATCAAAAATCACTCTTAATATTAGCCAATCAGTTTAGAGGATATCAAGTATTACACTGACATAAATAGAATTATTACATAAAAAAGGATAAGTTCAAATGAATAATAAAATTTATAATCCATTTATTTAAGAGACCACGATACAACCAATGTGAAAAATGAGAAGTCTGATAAGAAATGGGGAAGATATTAAAACAAATGTTATTCAAGAGCTTGTATAATGGTCTGTATATCATGTAAGTTCATAAATATTGAAATGAATATGGTATTTAGGTTACCACAAAAAATTTTTATACATAATAATGGAGATTAATTTTTTATTTCATGAATATTGATACTAATTTTAAAGTCATATATATGGATACCACTAAAAGGTGACCCGATCTAGGTTGGCCACATGGCCTCAGGCGCATCTCCCAAAATTCTAGAGTCTACCGACTAGAAATGGGGCCCCCGATGTGTTAGTGAGGAGACTATTCCCTCATCACCAAAGTGTAGAAAAATAGAAATACAATAACATTAAAGTACTGGTAGAAAAAAATCAATCATCAAATAGATGAAAAATGGGAATAGATACAATAAAAATCTACCAGAAACGTGTATCATATACAATGAGGATGATGCATTTCTTATGTTTTTTTAAAAAATTGAAAACAAGAATATATAGAATTAGTACAGTACATGAGTGAAAAGTAAAAAAAAGTTCAAAAGTATCCCAACTAGCGTCACAAGCCTCATATAGGTCCTATTCTACCCTGCTCTTTAGAAGAAAACAAGAACCTATAGTATCATGCTTTCCTTTATCAATAGTTGTAATCATTTAGTTTGTTCAGGTAACCAAAGGTGGCCCAAATTGGGTGTGATAAATAATACTATAAGGAAACACCCCAATGACAACTGCTATCTAGTTAGTGAATATATAATGGTAATTGTGAATATGAAATAATAAAATATTTATACAATGTACTGTATGTAAACATCCAATAAATTCCATGTTCTCATTTAATAAAAAACATTATTTAGTAATTATATTCCATTTAATTTATAAGTCTCGAGACCTAGCACGTAGTTCGACATTCCACATGAAAAAAGACAACCGAAGGATGCATAAACTGGTCATATATAATGTATAAATAAAGGCGAAATCCAATATTTTGTTTTGACTTGACAGATGCATAATATAAATCATTAGAATAATTATTATAGTTTTTCTTAGCCCATCATTTGAATTCCGAATTTTTAATCCATGTATTTCTATAGGTATAATATAAACTAACACCCTAAAAGATTTTCTATGAAGATCCTTACAAGAGCCCATGTATCACTATAGGTGTGGAATAAAATCACTTCTATTTGATTCCATCCTTGGTAGCCCACTATGGGAGTCCAAGTATAACCCATGGCATATATGATCAAATTACCTTTTATTACATCCTTAAAAATCCATATGGAGTCCAAGTATCATTCGATATATAATATTCATCCCTAAGAGTCCATCCTTGAAAAACATACAAGGAGTCCATGTGTCACTCAAACATAAGCATGGTAGAAGCCAAATGAGTCCATCCATTTCATTCAATAAGGAATCCATGAGTCACCATAGTAATTAATCATTCAATATCATTGAATTAAATTAAATAAATTTTATTCAAACATATCAAGGTCATCACCAAGAACATCTCAATTTAAACTCACCATAGAAGGTGACTCAAGGCATTTTTTAGGCATAGAAGGATTGCATCTTAACTAATCATGTAGGAATTCATTATATCAAGTATTTGTTGATCAAAATACCAATACATGGAAAGTGTCTAAACATATAGAATACACCCCCTCTTCATTTTCAATTCCATTAACAATTTATATCACAATTCCAAAAATAATTAATACCACCACTCCAATTATAACATGATTCAAAAATAATTGGCAATTTAATATCGATCATCCCTTATCTAGGGGTAAAGGGCACACCTAAAACGTATCCATGATTTATGTTCCATTATAATGGATGATTTAAATACAAAAAACACCCATGGGGGTGGTTCCATTCAAGGTTCATAACCATTTAACATTTATCAATATTCCTCAATAGTTGAATAGGATTTACCTATCAATTTATTTCATGAAATAAAATTTATTTAAAGGAATCAAATGATAATTGGTTATGTTGAAAAACTATATATATAAACACTTTTATTTTAAGCAAAAGTCCAGAGACCACCTATTATAGGTTCTTAGGGGATAGCTCACCAAATATTAGCTCTTTATTAGACACATATCGGGAGAAAATCAAAGGAAGGATGTAGAAACTATTAATAGGTACTATTTTCATGCACATAAAAAATGAATTTGATACAAAAAAACAAAGAACAACTACAAAAGAATTAATAACTTACCGATGATGATCTACTGAGACTAATGATGCTTGATTCCGATGTTAGAGAGAGACTATCTGTTGATTCAATGAATAGTCTCCAAAGGAGGAACTCTTAGGACTTAACTGTCAAATGTGAGGAGAAAGGAGAAAATATTTAAGAAAAATTTTTAATTATGGGAAATATCATTAATCTATTCCCAAAAAATGGTTGTACTATTTCGCTGCATGGTTTCCCAAACCGTGCACCAACCGTGAATACTTTTTATAGAAATGGGCACATCACATGTTTTTTATGAATGGTTTGACTAATCTTGTGAAAATCATGATGAAAATACTCAATAAAAAATATATAAATTCATTCATATTCATGTGACTCAAATCACATGGTTTGATCTATCCATAAAGCATAGAGATTCTGTCTATCTAGCCATACATGGTTTTATATAACTGCGCGGCCTACCCTGCATGATTTCTACTAACTGTATACTGAGCCTTTTTCACCCCATAAGTTGGTTTTTAGGATCCAAACCAGACCATAACACCCATTATACTAACATCAACTCCAATATAATTAATATTAGGCCATATTTAAATTATCAATCTAAAAATTCATGGAATGTAAATGATTCATATTTGAAGAAATAATTAGATTCATACAAAATCCCTCCTAATGAAATTAATCCCTAAATTTCCCTTCCAATGGCGGTGAATCATAATCCATGAAAAACTCCATCCATTATGCTCAAACCTAGGCTTCTCGTTTCGAGTTCTTTCATTGTACATCACTGTGCTTCCATAACACCCATACAAGTGGAACTGTCTGTCCATAGAGAACCTTCACACATCAATTTAAAATACATATCAGATGCCCTTAAAAGGACACATCTACCGATATCAAAACCTTATTATGCTTAAAGGTAGGAGATGGGTTTGAATAATAGTGTCACAATTGAGATACATGGAAGAAATTGTGCGTGGACAGCTACCTATGAGGTAACTGAAATTGATGGGCTCCCAGACCGACTCTCTCTAAAATCTTAAATTTCTTTACATATCATGGAGATGGATTACCATATCTCATGATCCTCATTTTTCCAAACCTTGATGACACATGTAAAGAGATATGATCCTAAACCTCAACATATAGAGATTGTATGTGGAAACTGATATGTGATTTCCATCAATACTACAAAAAATCTATCTTTTTCTGAATCAACTTCATCTGCTCCATGGTTTTCAGAATAACAAAATGTCCAGGAATAGCCAACTCTCCCACCTCTAACCAAAATTTGGGTGATTAACCTTTCCTTCAATACAAATCCTCATAAGGTACTATATGTATATTATCCTAAAAAATAATGTTTTAAGAGAATTAAACAAGTGGTATGTGCTTCTACCAAGAGTGTGAAAAATCGAAGACACATGACCATATAATTTACTCACACACCATAATTGTGTGCTCTGACTTCCCATATATTTGGGGTTATGTTGTCATGCTCCGTAGCACCTATGAACCTAACACCATCTATATCACTTTACAAAACCATTAAGTAAACCAGAAATCCCTATATTAAGTTATAGTACGTAGAATCCATTTAATTAATACTATCTCATGGATATACAACATTCCATGCTCATCAACAATGAAGGTTTCCTTGATTGTTAGGAAATGTGAGACCTTGTAATCCAGTCAACAAGAACTCATACAAAATCATTTTTTAAAGGTGAACTTGGTAAAAATATCATTAAATCCATCATGAAATCATTAAATTTTCACTCAGGAATGGGTAACTACTGTAAAAGTCAAAATGGTTTATTGTGATCCACCTTAACTTGCTAACAGGTGAAACACCTCCATAAAGAACCTACTACATACTTTCTCATACCTGACCCCAAGTATTAGCGATGTAAGTAAATATACATCTTAGTGATTTTGGGGTACACATACTATTATGAATCATGAAAATATCACATAATATCATAAAAAATGTATGATAAAACTCTTACATGACCATGTATGCCTACAATTTCATCCTAACCTATAGTCTAACTAGGAGGAGGGTCCTCACCTGCCACACTCTCTTAAAAGAATATGACCTTCTAAACTGATAGATGACTCATAATTACACTATCTAGAAGGGTAAAGCTAACAAATATGGATAATATAAAGGTCTTCCCATAACTATCATGCACATCCAAGTGCATCTCAGAGAACAAACCAATAACATTTCCAACCACTACTATCCTATTAAAATTACTATTTCTGAGTCCTCCTACTCAGGGCATTGGCCACTACGTTCCCCTTACTAGTCATGTAATAAATATCAAATTTGAAATACTATAGTTATTCAATGGACCTTCATTAACTCATATTTATATCACATTGGGTAAATATGTACTTAAGGATTTTGTAGACTGTGAACACCACAAAACACTATCCAAGTATGTAATGCTTCAAATAGCAAAATGTGTGAATAACTATAGAGATCGTGCACAGATAATTATTCTCATGAGTCACCAATTACTGAGACCCATAATCCCTGAATCTATCCCCATTTATAATAAATTTCCCTAAACTTTTACTGAATGCGTCTTAGTACACAATGAATCTGTTATCTGTCTCTAAAAATATCATTATTGGATCAAAATTTAGTCCTCCTTTCAGTTACTAAAGGGTTGAATCGCATGCATCTGACCATAAAAACTTCACTCCCTTCATAGTCAATCCCATGACCAGTATTGATAAGCATGAGTTGTCATGTATGAAATCTATTTAATATATGGCCATCCACAAGAAAATATTTACCAAAATGTTTTCATTGGGGTCCTCCTTGAAAACTATAACTCTCACTTTCTTTGGGTCAATTGATGCTTTAGTATATGAGATGATAAGACCTAAGAAGTGGATCAGATCCACCAATAAGTGGCACTTTGTGAGCATAGGATATAAATTATTATCTCTCAGTGTATTCAATATGATCTCATGATATTAGGAATGGTCATGTCAATTGAGATTACACAACAATTTATCAACCATGAAAACCACCACAAATGAATCTATATATGGATGGAAGTCTCATTTTATCAGTTCCATGAAGACTACTTGTGAACTCAAGAGACCGAAAAACATAACCAAATACTCACACAAACTACACCTACTATGAAATGTTGCGTAAGGTATTTCTAAGGGTATAACATGCACTTGATGATAACCAGATCTAAAATAAACCTTTAATAATAACCAATATCATAAGATATGGTCGAAGATACCATCTATTTATGGTAGAGGATACATGTTCTTAACTATTAGGTGGTTATATTTCTAGTAATCAACATATTTTCTGAAGGTTCAATCTAGCTTTTTTCTCAAAAAGTAATAGAGAATCCCATGGATAATTACTTGTTTGGGTAAATAAATTTTCTTATTAATCCTCTAGATACCTTTTTATTCTTGAATCTCAATAGTATCCATCCAGTAATAAGTAATGAAAACCAGTGAGAATTCATAATATAGTTCAATAGAAAAATCTAACACACTCACTAGAGGTAATCCTAAAATGTCTTCCAGGATTTCATCCCAAAAATGATCAACCAATGGAGAGAAATATTCCTAACATGTTCTCGGATAATCCATATATATACTTATAATATGATCTATCATCCCACCTAGAACATGATTCCCGATTCTATATTCACTCACCTAGACATCCAATTTACCCTTTTGAATAAACTCACTGGCCTCTGGTGATGTGTTAGTCACCCTTCAGCGATAGATATTAATGAAATCATGAAATAGAACCAAATATTCCATCCCAATCAAAGAAAAAAGAGGTCTCATATAATGTGATTCCCACCAATCTCAAGGGGGAAGTCCCTGTACTGACCTACAACCTCCATTCTAATCCCCAACAGAGTGTGAAGCATCAAAATTCCATCAAAACATTTAACACAGAGCCCAAGCCTCTCCAAAACAGGCACATATATAAATCTATGATAATCCCCTATATAAAAAATATAATATGATATAGTAGAGGCTACTAGAATAGTACATATCATTGTAGAAGGTTCAAGATCCTACCCCTCATGTGTTGGTTGCACTACATTTATCTATCTAGATTTGTGGCCATTTGATACTGCTTCGATCCCTGGGTAGATCTGCTCTTCTATCACTACAAAATGATGGTCTGACTACCACAACTATGACCACTACTTCAGCATGATCTGCTAGTTGTACTCCAGTTCCCTACCTAAAGAGAAGATGCTGACCTCACTCATGTACATTGTGTCGGTGAAAACCCTCTCTCAATACCTTCTAGAGGAAATATTCTCTAGTAGTTCTATTTATGTCCCAAATTTACACATGATTGGGACTCGACTATGTCCGTTGTGAACTAAGGCCTCGTATGTACCAGCCTACAGAACTAGTGGCCCAACACCTGACTACTTGAGCATGCTCTCTTTCTACTAATACCACCCCATTGAACATCCAGTCGATACTTCCTACTATCGGTAGATATAGTAACATATATATATATTCTCAACCACAATAGATCACACCTTCAGCCTCTCCCAGGTTACGCTCTATGATAATATCAAGATTAAGTATTCTAGAAATGGTAGTCATCCAAAATACATCAACCTGTGATTGGATTTCATACTTGAGACCATCGTTGAATTTTCTGAATTTATAATGATTTTCAGCCACTAGTAAAGGTGTAAATTTTTAGAGTTTGGAAAAACGAGCTGAATAATCCATAACAGATGATTCAACTTTCTCCAAGTGCATGAAATCTCAGGATCTATTGTCCCCCAACATCTAGGTATAGAAGTTGTCAAAAGTCCATATGAAAATTCCTCCAAGACATCTCCTAATGATGATCCATTTGAATAATTATATCCCACCATATCTTGTAGAAATCACACAACATATACATAGCAAGATTTATCCTCCTCTACGGATGCCTCTAGAAATTATTGAACAATGAAAACATGGCCTCTAACTATGACTCCATATCTTGTGGTCCACCATCCCTAATAAACATAAGAGTTTGATACTATTGTAACTTACACATCAACTCTTCCATAGTCGTGGAAGGTCTTGATTCCCCCGGAATGGTCTGTATGAACCACATAAATCCCTCAAGGAATTACTCCTTAGAACCTATCTCTAGTAAGACCACTAATTCCTCAACTAGGACCATATAAGGATGCATTGGTATCCCATGGACCACCACCTTTAGAGTGTGGTCATAGAAACCCACCTTGCGTACAACTAGATGATATTGTAGTGGTATACCTCTAAATATTCCAATAACATGCCATTGATCAAGATAATTATCAAATTTCATAGTTCAAAAGTGAATATTTTGAAATAAGATAGGTACAAGATCCCATATACAAGAACACACCCCTCTGTCTACTCCTTGCGTCAGGTCTAGGTGGCATACATATCATATATAAAGAAGAGATACTACATAATACCCACTACTATGGTTGGGTTTTGGTCATGTTCTCTATAATAAGAAATTATTGTCTCAAATTCATTTTCAAAATAATTTCTATTTTATCATTTGTTTTAATTTTATACCACAATTCATTTAAATATGTTCAATTGAATGTTACATCAAATTATGATCCAATTGGGCCCATACTCCCCATGAACCAAAGTATGGAATCAACCTAATCCACACCACAACATGTTCTAGAATACTTATAAAAATAGAAGGTATAACTATCCTGATACGTATCACAATAGCTTGCAATAAGTAATGCATACTAAATGGCATAGCATGATGCATGGAATGTGATTTCCGATAATGTTACTAAAATGATGCATGAGATGTCACATACTTTTCTCATTGAGTTGGAACACAATTGATCCCAAAACCATAGAAATAATAATATCAAAATTCAAGTGCATCAGCCAGTTGTGGAATCAAATCAACTGTAATAGTCAAAGTCTAGAAAACAACAAATTTGATAGAGGGAAATTAGATTTTTTTGGTATGTGGGTTAGAAACACCCATGACCAACTCATTATCATACTCAATTTCCTTCCTATACCTTTTTATTGTCTAAAAATAAAACTTAAATCAGAAAAATCACCCTTTCATACCACATTATATCATCTCAAATCCAGATGCCACTGAAAGGTGCCCTGATTTGAGTTGGCCACATGGGCTCAAGCACATTTCCAAAAACACTAGAGGCTGTAGAAGAGAAATTGGGGACTATGTGAATTAGTGTGGAGACTATACCCTCATCACTAGAGTGTAGTAAAATTGAAATTCAATAACATATAAGTATCATAATTAGTGAATCAATATGAAAACAAATGAACAACATGGATAGATACAACAAACAATACCAAAAATGAGTCTCATATTAAATGATGATGATACATGTCATTTATCTCTAAAAACATTCAAAAAATGTATACATAACATTATTAAAATACCTGAGTAAAACATATAAAAATTCCAAAAGTATTCCATCTAGCATAATGAGCCTCAGATCGGTCTTGTACTCCCTTACTCCTAAGAAGCAATAAATAACCTGGAGTAGGTCACTTTCGATTATCTATACCTGATATAATAAAGACTTTTCAGTTTCAAAAAGGTAAAATGAACATGGTGTGAGAAATAATCCCCATAGAAAACCACTAAAGGTCTAGTTCCAGTAATAATTGAATATATAATGATAGCAGTGCTCAGATTGTAACAAAATATGTAAATAAGGTACTGAAAGTTAAAATACTATAAATTATAGGTACTCATTTCATAATCAAATCTATTTAAAGATTCAATTTCATTTAATTTACAATTTTCAAGATCCATCATGTATCCAGACATCCCTAGTGAAAATATGTAACCAAAGGATTCAAAAACAGGAAATCCATAAAGTATAAACTAAATATGAAACCAGTCTTATGCTTTGACTTGGAAGACATGTCATATAACTCATTACAATAATTATTCAATTTAGAACTTGGGACCTTCCTTGGAATTTCTAATTTTGAATCTAGGTATCACTCTATGTATAATATAAACCAACACCCTATAATCCCATGAATGGTTATCCTCATAAAAACCCAGATATCCCTCTTGTTGTGGCATAACACCTCAGTCATTCGAGTCTGTCCTTTGCAGTCCAATATGGGAACCGAAGTATCACCCATAGAATATATAATCAAAGGAAATTTTATTTCATCCTTGGAAATCCATATATATTTCAAGTGTCACTCAACATATAATAATCAGACCCCAAGAGTATATCCTTGGAAAATCGTATAAAGAGTCCATGTGTCACTCGATAATTAACATGGTAGAATTAAAATGAGTCTATCCAAGGAATTCATCATTTAATCCATGTGTCATCCAAGGAATTAAATATTAAATATCATTTGATACCATTTAATCAATTTCAATTAATCAATTTCATTTAATTTATTTCATTCAAACATGTCTAGGTAATCACCAAGAACATTTTAATTCAAAACTACTTCATAAGGTGACTCAAAGTGTAGGAGAAGGTAAATTATTGATGGATTGAGAGCTACAATAAAGACAAAACTATCTCTTTATATGAATAAGACCTTCACCTCTCAAGATTCCTATTGATTCAAAAAAGTAATTCTTTTTTAGTCAGATATCTCTTAAAATCATTGAATCATTTCACTAAGAATGAGAGAGGTCTTTTCATGACAAAATTTGTGAACCGTAATATTTCATGAGCACATGGAAAAAAACCTGAAAATGATATATTATTTTTAAATAATGTATAAAAAATTAATTGTGCCTATGGATTCACTTTTTTGTTCCTATGTTGACAAAGGGGTGTTTCCCAAACCCCCCACTTTTAGGAAAATAGATGATGTTGGATTCTTGGTCATTGTAAATCAAGAATATTTTCAGGAAGGAATGAAAATAAGAAAATTTACTATTCTTAGATACTGTATGTATTCCAAAAGGGTAATTCCATGGACTGAAGATGATATTAAACTTCAAATTTATCATTATTGGGGGGGGGGGATGACTAGAAGCTAGTCTTGATTAGAAGAGGAATCTTGCACATCATAATGAAAATAAAGAAGATCATGATTCTGTTCAAGGAATTTATAATGTCCACCAGAGGCCTAGTACATTAAGGATCATTTAAGGGAATATTAATTTCAACCCATTCAATTATAGAAATTGATATGGTTAAATTCGTGTTATACTTCACAATTTTAAATGGGTATATTCGAACCCTAAACTATTGAATTATCTTATTACTTGTATAAGAACTCCATTGAGGATGAATCATCGCAGTTTGAATGGAAAGACGGGGATATATACAAGGGATATCATTAAATAAGATCTTGATGTTGAGATTCCAGATGATATCTATATAATTTTCAATGAACACAAATATGAGGTTAAACTTGAGTATGAAAATGTCCCATTTTTTCTATCTTTATAGAATTGGGGGACACAATATCTCCAATTCCAGATCTCATCAGAAGCATGTGAAGTCTAGAGCCAATACAAATGCCTAAAAAGAGGATAATATAAGGAAAAAAGGAAAATCGACTTCTCTTCAAAGAAATGAACCACCAAGAAATACTGAACAGAGAAAATTAGAGAAGAAGCAACCAGGAACTGTTGATGTTAAATTCTTCAAAGGGAAAAATTGGGCCACTATTATTAATGATGGGGAAATGGGGATTTATCTTCAAATAGCAATAAAATTCACGAATAAAAATTATGTTCTTAGTGGATGTCTTAGTATAAATGGAACCTTGAAAAATTATGATAATGAAATTTACATTGATCTTACCCATGATATAATGAACACTGTAAAATTAATATAGGACAATTCATCTATTTCCTCTAATATACAACATGATGTTTCTTTATCTCAGTCTTATGTAAAGGGAATTAATAAGTTTCTCATAAAATAAATTAAGTATATAAAACTCTTATCAATGTAATTGAGTTACCTATTAGATATGTTTCCATGAAATCCAAAACTTGTCAATTCATCTGCCATCCTAGTCATGTTGATTAGCCGCTGGACTTAATGAAACACAACACTTGCAAGAATAACCACACTTATTATTGAAGAGATATAAATGATGATAATAAAGTGACTTGTGCTCTTTATTTTAGTATTATGGGTCCTTCTGTATAGAATTAATCAATAAATTAATCATGAAATCTAGATATAATTACTGGAAAATCCAATATGGAAGAAGCTATACAGCCCAGTGAGAAAAAAATCCTGAAATCTGATACTGATATATTCTTCAATAGCACCCTATATTGTTTTTTACAACCCTTTTTTCATAAATACTCAAAATATTCCTCATGAAATATAGTATTATCATCTATAAAATTAGATCAGGAAAGAATCTATATTAATCAGTCAACAAGACACTCTAAATTGGGATAATGATCCAATATCAGTGGAACATTTTATTATTCTTTAAATAAATTATAGTCAAGGTAAAATAATGGTCTGCTCAATAACAAAAAATCACTACTCAAGGAAAATATAAAATTATATTTATGATTGAAAAAACCATTTTTTCCATTTATCCAACCATAAATAATGGATCTGGTGGAAAGAGAAAAGGGGGCTTTGTATAAAAGTGAATATTTAAATGATGTTCTTATTTTGGAACTATAAGGGGATTTATAATCCTGAGAAAACTTGATCCATTCAAATATTTATATGAAAAAATAAAACCAATGTCTTGGGTCATTCTGAACCAATCAAGTATTTTTATGAGAATGTTGACTCTCTTGATAAATTGGGGTATCAACTTATTGGCACAAGTCTATCCAGTAATGACATTAAGATATTTCAGGTCTTTACTCACTCAAGCTGGAGAAAATATCCTCTATAATCTTTTTTGAGTAAATGGTTACTTTCACTTATAATTACAGGGGAATGCATCAATGGTGCTTCATCATATATTCCTATAATGGATACCAAGATATAATAGAACTTTAAAAAACCATTTTTTGACAAAATCAACACAATTATATGTCCTTGGACTCTCTTGAGATATTTTAATGCCATTATAAACCTATATGACAAGATTATAATAGTTAATTAATCTAAATAAATTATGGAATTTAAATATTTTATTGAAAATAGTAATCTCTATGAACTAAACTTAAAGGGAGATAAATATACTTGGTATAGGAAGAACCTTCACACTATGGTTTCTAGAAAAGTGGATAGAGCTTTTGTTAACGATGTGTCCCTTACTGCTTGGTACTATATTTCCTATCACACCCTTGAAAAATTGAAATACTATCACCAACCAATATTGGAAAAGCTAGTTTATAAAGATTAAAAGATACTCTCCCTCTTTAAATTAAATAATTATTAGAATAGGAATCCTCATCATAGAAATCAGGTTCATGAAACATGGGGATCCATTAACATTAATGATAAATCTGTATCCTGTGTTTTAAATATTAATATTCTTATGAAAAGGATGGATGTTTTGGAGATGGAAAAAATTCAGTCACATTGATGAAAATATTTCTTATATTGAATCCTTGATTTATTCTACTTAGGATAAAGACATTATTAATAATTCTTCTGCTTCTCTTGACTATAAAAATAAGGTCACACATAACCTGAACACCTTATTGAACCTGAAATAAAAATCTAAGACGAATAAATGAAAATTAAATGGCTCAAGGACAAGGATAAATAATTTTTTTTTTCAACTCATATCAAAGGTTTAGGAAAATCAAAAGGCCTTTGGCTATTCTTAGTGATAATGGAATCATATTCGATAAGAGATAAGACTTGGTTTCTCATGTTTTCTCCTATTACATAAATCTATTTAATAACCCTATCACTTCCAAAGTCTCAATATAAGATTTCATTAAAAATTCTATTAATCAAGATGATAACTAAATTCTCTATGCTATTCCTCTTGAATTTGTTATCACAGAGGCTATTTTTGGTCTTAAATCTACACGTTTACCTAAACTAGATGTTTTTACCAACTCCTTATTTTAGAACATCTATTACATTAATCACTATGATGTGTACAAGTTGGTGAATAATTTTTTAATGTTGGTGAGCTAACATAAGGAATTAATGCACAATTTTAGCTCTCATTCCCAATGTTGAGAATGAAAATAAGATTAATATATTTAGACCATGTTTCTCTTTCTTACACCATTTAAAAAATTACTGAAAAATTATTGAAAATAGCCTTTCTAAAAATTTCAAAAAAAAATGTTATCTCCAAATCAATTTGTATTTGTTATGGTAAAAACCAGGCAATAATATCTTATTTCAGCTTCTAAATATGTAAATATCTTTAGTAATTACACTATAGAAGGTAATGTTACTCTCAAACTTGATGTTATAAAATTATTTGACACTCTTTATTGGGGATTCATTCATGAAATTTTTTACTAGTGTTAGATTTTGTGAGATATTTTTTAAATATATGAGCATTATTTTGAGTTCATCCCACATATCTATTTACACAAATGGATCTCTAGAGGGATATTTATCTTTCTCAAGTGGTGTTATACATGGTGTTCCTATTTTATCCATTCTCTTATCTATTTCTAAATACTATTTTAAAAGACTTGTTCTTATCATGGTGACTGACAATAAGATTCCCTCCATCAGAGCTGGTAGTGGTATATTTTACCCCACATACATATTATTTATGGGTGAAATCATCCTTTTTATCCAATGATACATGAAATACTTCAATAACCTAAAATATTATCTCCTCAATTATGAATAGTTATCATGGTAGGAAATTATATGGAATAAATCTTACATGTAATTTTGAAAAAATACCTATAAATAAAAGGGTGAATATCACCAATGAGTTAGGACTTAGAGAAGGAAAACTTCCCTTTATATAAATAGGTGTACCCATGTTTTGGAGAAAGCCTCATTTTATATAATTTTTACATATTGTGAGATAGATCAAAAAATATTTAGCCTAATTGGAATAAAAAAAATTCTCTATATGGATGATATGATTATCCTTGTAAAATATATTAGTTTATAAAAATTTGTCTAATTTTTTATGGTTAAAAAAATTCCCAACTATAATTATGACGGTCATCAATACTTTTATAAAAAATATCCTTTGGAGTGGAAGCTTCCTTCAATGAAAAATTACCATTGCTCCATGGAAACTGTGTTGTCAACCAATTAATTGTGGATGTATGGGAATAAAAAATGATATAATATTCAACCAAACTCTATTGGATAGTTTCATGTGAAGAAAAATAAACGAAAAATCAAAATATATTGATTTTATAAGGGGAATTTTCATAGGAAAACTCAATATTGGAAATTTTAAATATGGTGATTCCTCCACCTGGGCTTCTTTCAAGGACTCCTCCAATATTTTGATTAACTCACACTAGATGCTTAGTATAAAAACTTATCTTATATTTTGGTAAGATAACTGGATTGGTTTTCATCTTCTCAATAGTTTAGGCTCACATGGTCTTTCTTTGGATTCCAATATTTCAATTAATGCGAAAATAGAAACCCATTTGGATAACCTTCTTATTGAAATAAAGGATATTTCCTTAAATTACAATTTCATTAGTCAGGATGAAATTATAATTTGAGAACATAATAAAAATGGAATGATTTTTTAAGAAGAATTCTGTCATCACATGATACAAGAAAAAACCAATTACTGAGAATTTGTTTTAGAAAAACCTTTGATTATTCTGTCTAGATTTAATCTTCCTTGGAGAGTGATTTATTAAAAATTAACCACTAATGACTAACGTTAAATACTTGGAGCAAACTTGTGTTCTGGATGTGTTCTGTAAAACAAACATAAGGATGATATTTAGAATTTATTTATGAGTTGTGTCACAACCATTTCTATATGGATTATTGTAGATTATTTATTCAATGATTGATTTACCTGCTACTCTTGTATTTGGGACCACATTGTAGCCATCAGGCATATCCATCTCTCACAACAGCTCAAAAATTTTCTTCTTTTTGCCTGTAATGAAACCCCATTTTTTATCAACACTAGCCGTAATAAATAAATACATGAAAGAATTTTAGTATGTCTCCAAACAAACACTGATTGTATCATTTCTATTGTTAAGGGCTCAAATATTATTCAAACAAGTTTTTGTGACAATTCATTACAAAATTTTACTATTTTTAATCATTCTAGAGTTACATGTAATTACCACCCCCTTTGTGGAAATTTGGGAGTCCTATGAATCTATGATTTTTTTGGTTAGATAATATATAATATGGATGGTGCTTCATGTTGTAATCATATTCATTCTGGGTATGGTTATATATTGAGAGACCATGAATTTAATGCAATTGGGTATCTATTTGGGCCATGTGGTATAATCACATCTGTGGATTATGAAATGCTTGGGATCATCAATGTAGTTGACCTGGAAGAAAAATAAACATGGTTCAATTTAAAGATTCATTGAGATTCTACTACTGTGGTGTATGAAATTAGAAAAGTTATAATTAATATATCCTAGAAGTTTTCTAGAAGATGAATTGGAATTATGGAATATTTCTTTACAATAATTATATCATTACACATACATTACATGAAGCTGACCACATGTCTCATGAAATTTCTTGTAAAGGAGTTATAGAAAAAGAGTTAACTTGGATAAATGGAGTTCTATATGATCTTCTTTCTTCTTGGAAAATTTATTTTATTAAAAATATACATTTGATACTACTATAATTATATTATATTTAAATAAATGAAGATTTTAATTCTTGGGAAAATCATCATTCCACCCAAAAAAAGTTGAATCAAAGCATTGTACAAGCTAAAAAGTCTTTCCTTTTACTAATCATGTGTTCATCAATTATATCAATAATTTCATTCTTAAACAAACAATACATTTAATGTTTATAGGGAAATGGTATCCATCCTCTCTTTTTTGAAGATTCTATTTCAAATTGGTATCATAATTCAAATAAATTTCATACAACCATTCCAATAATAACATGTTTCATTTATAAATGACTATTCAATATTAAACATCCCTTGACTGGTGGTAAAGGGAACACATCAAACGTATCAAAGATTCAAATGGTGTCATAATGTCCCATTTTAATACACAAAAAACCCAAGGGATGGATTCATTATTTTTTTTAACCATTTCACATTTATCAATTAGCCTTATTAGTTGAAAAAGATATATCTATCAATTAAATTCAAGTATTAAAGTCCATTTCATTGTGTCACCAAAGAATTGGGAACGTGAACAAACATCAAATATAAAAAATTAAACATTAAATGAATGTCATGACACTACCTACCATATTTTGAAGTGGATATATTATCAAATATCATCTACTAATTTTACTCAGGTCGGGAGAAAATTAAAGAAACGATGAAGAAACTATAAATTGGTCATATTAGCTTGCACCAAAATATAACAAATAATAATAAAACAAATGAAGAAAATATAAAAAGGAAATTAATAACTCACTGATGTTGATCTAATGAGACCAAATATGCTCAATTTTGGTATCAAATGGATACAATCTCTTGATTCTAAGAATATTCACTATAGGAGGATCTATCTGAAGGTTCTGGGCATAACAGAAGCTTGGTTGGTCCAACACCCATCTTTGATATTTACCGTGATCAACAATTATTTTGGGATCAACATGATGATGAACTTCAGTCTCCCCATAATATAATCAAAGATTAAGATAAATAAGGAAGAGGCCTGAAACATTTTTAAAGGGTATTTTACATCATGTTTATAATTAATTGAATTAATTTCATAATGAAAATAATACCTCAATCTTCGGTATTTTATTGGTTGATGATGTTGGTTTTTTGGAATGACCCCACTAGATTATCTTTTTGCACTTGCAAGGATCCTATTAATAATCCTTTTAGCGGGGTCCACATGTGCTTCAACGCCCTTTGATTGACACCACTCTTTCTCGGGGTGCGAGCGCGACGAAGCGTGTGTCTTGTGTCCATCATTCTTGATAGCTTGTTCTTCAGCCATTGAGAATGTATCTCATTCTTGAGAGGGACAAGAATAGGATTCATGAGAGAATTATTTAGCTCAAAAATTCTCAATTCACCGGGTGTGCGGTTCGGTACTTGGCACAATAGATGTATGTGTCTATTTATTGGAATATGGCTTCTGTTACAAAATTTAATTGAGTAATATAAATTAAATACATTTATAACCTTAGATAACACCCATTATATTAATAATAATACTATGTCATTATTTATGGTGCATCAACTTGCATAAAATAGAATTATAAATAAAATTCTATGTCACAAAATAATAGTAGTGTTATTTTAATTTGTTCCAAATAGTTAAATAATTATTTATGTCCATGAAAATAATTATTTCCTGACTAGACCAGCCATGGTCCTTTCGAACTCCACTTCCATTTATTGAACACCATAATAAATAAATAAATAATTTATTCTCTTAAATAAATATTTTATTTACAAACTTGTAAATAAATAATTATCAAATGTTCTATAAAATAAATAAACATATTTTACCCACAATCCAATGAATAAATATTTATTTAATTTATGCAATAATTTCATCTTGAATAAAATTATTCCATTTTCTTGAGAATAATAATAATTAATTAAATTCAAATATAATTTAACTACGACCACCAGAAACAATTAGTGTGTAAACCTCTAGGATTATTTTTCATTAGCATTAGGAGGTATTGCCTAAACTCCAAGAGTGATGTCAAGTAATGCGTCAAGGCACCCAAGAGAAAGAACATAAACTCACAACAACAACATCCACATATGAACTCTCACTATGTAATTTAATCCCTTTGTCTCAATTTCCCATCCATAAGGTTTCATGATATTTTCATTAACTTTTATGCTTGATACGTTGTTCTTAGACTACTTGAAATAAACTCGTCATTACCCAATGACCATGGAATTTAACACAATTGTTCAATTTCAATAAAATGGTAAGGATATCAACATCTGTAAATGTAAGGGGAAAATCATTACTTGACTTATCCATTAATAAAATGCCACTCATGATGCACCCAACACACCCTACTTTCTGCCAACTACCTCCATGATAGTTTTTGTCAGTAAATCATAGTGCGCAAGTAATGAGACTTATTAATGATAATCATAATGTCTACGGATCTATACACAGACTCAGAGATAGAAAGATTTGATCACACCAAAACATATGGATTTCTTATAGTAGGCCTTTTCTCATAATCTCATGTCTTGGAGATTACCATGTACGCACTTCATGAGAGGAAGCCTCATATTCTTACGAGTACTCACACCTAATATTATGCATGCTATGTGTCCCATAATAGTGTGCCATCCATCCATAGAACTATATTCGATAATATTGTTATAGCATTTCAAAGTTCTCATCTTAGAGGGTAACTTCCATGACCTTATCATTGGAACAAATACCATAAGAAATTATTACATCATAGTCCTAGATAACAATGAAAAATATGTAATAAGATTTTTAATATTTAAATACATTAAATATCCTTGTAATAGACGTACAACCAGTTGGTTCTAGTACACAAACTCTTAAAAAGTCCCACTTCGACTATAGACAAATGCCTATGAATTTCAATCTTCTAGACCTCACATGGGGATCATGTATCTACTGAGTAAAGGGTTTAGTCAATGAGTCTTCCACATTGTCTTCCATGTAAATACTAATCACTACAACTTCACCACAGTGAGAAAAATTCCTCAAGAGATGATAATTTTCAGGTATGTGATTCTTCCACTGATGTGACCTCGACTCTATTGCGAGAGTCATCGCTGTAATATTATCACAATACAATGTTATGGGATCTTTACATCTAGGTATCACATCTAACTCATAGACAAAGCTTCGCATCCAAACAGCTTCTTTAGGTGCCTAAGAAGCTGTGATATATTAGGACTCTACTGTAGAATCTGTGACTATACACTTCTTTGGGATCTCTAGACTACAACACCTCCATTAAAAGTTAAGATGTATCCCTTTTGCAACATCATGTCATCTTGATTATTCGAGAAACTAGAATCTTCATATCCTCTGATGACTAGTTCATAATCTTCTCCATAAACCTAGAACATATCTTTAGTATGCCTCATATACTTTAGGATGGTCTTGTCTGCCATCCAATGACAGTCACCTGGGTTAGCTTGATAT
This sequence comes from Viscum album, assembly GCA_963277665.1. Taxonomy (NCBI): domain Eukaryota; kingdom Viridiplantae; phylum Streptophyta; class Magnoliopsida; order Santalales; family Viscaceae; genus Viscum; species Viscum album. The sequence continues at coordinate 160,681,581 of OY728165.1, read as the reverse complement.
CTCCCATCCACACTCAATGAATAGACAACATCCAGCCTAGTACAAATAATGGCTTACATGAATAACCCAATCGCGGATGCCTATGGAGTCCATTCCTTTATCATTTTTCCTCATGTGTCTGAGGAAACATTTTCTTGGAAAGATGAATGACATGTGATTCTGGAGACAATCCCATATTGGATGGTCTATACTAAATCTCTTCAGTATCTTATCAATGTTTGTACTTTAATTTGGGCCCATAAATCTCTTGGATCTATCATGATGGATCTTGATCCCATGAATATCTGCTACCTCACCCAATCCCTTCATGGAGAAGTATTGATTAAACCATTCATTATCAGACTGTAAGTCAAGTATCTCATTTCCAATAAGCAATATGTCATCAAAATATACTATTTGCAAGCAAATTCACTCCCACTAAATCATTTGTAGACACAAGACACACATTCATTCCTGATAAAACAAGATTCTGTTATGCCTTCATCAAAATTAATGTTCCATGACTTGGATTCATTCTTTAATCCATAAATGGATTTATGAAACATTCATTCCTTATTGGAATCTTTTGGAGTAACAAACCCTTCAGGTTGTGTCATGTAGACATCTTCTTAATGGATCTATTAAGGAATTCTATTTGGAAATCCATTTTCCCAATCTCATAGCCATGGTAAGCCTCAATGGAAAGTAGAATTATAATGGATTTAAGAAGTGAAAATGATGAAAATGTTTTATCATTGTCAATTCCTTGATGATGTTTCAACACTTTTGCAACCAATTGTTCCTTAAAGGTACTAAATTGTCCTTTCATATCTAGTTTTTTATTGAATACCTATTTGCAACCAACAGGATTTACATCAATTAGAGGATATACCAAAATTTATAATTGGTTTGGGTACATGGAATCCATTTAACAATTTATGGCTTCTTTCCACATGGAAACATTTGTGCCACTTACTACTTCATTGTATGTTAGAGGGTCATTATTATTAAAAAATAATTTGTCATCATCTTTAGTAACTATACAACCATAGCGTTCTAGTTCTCTAACCTCTCTATCATTCGAACATAGTATTTGTGTCTCCAGAATAGATTCTTCATCCATGGGTCTTTGTGAAATCTATTTTTGTACCAACTCTTGTGTACCTTGAGCCTTGACATCATTGAAGTCTATCTCCCTCTCACTATCTCTTCTGGAGATGTGGTCCCTCTCAAAGAATATGGAATATCTTCCCAGTATAACATTTTTCTCTAAGGGGTCGTATATGTAATATCCCCTTGTTTCCTTGGGGTATCCTATAAATGTACACTTTGTGCCTTGGGGTGTGAGTTTGTTACCTGAATTTTCATTAGAAAATGATTTTCTACACCACACATGTAAATTAGATAACATGGATTTTCTTGCACTCTACTAATCGTATGGAATACCATTTATTAATTTAGTTTGTACTTGGTTTAGTATGTGTGCTGCGGTTTGTAACACATACCCCCAATGGGATAATGGAAGACCCACATGACTCATCACTGATATAATCATATCCAACATGGCACAATTGCTCCTTTCTCTCACACCATTCCACTAAGACTTGTATGGAGGAGTGAGTTTGGATAGGATCCCAAACTCTTGTAAGTAATCAATGAAGTCCTGATTAAGATATTCTCAACCTTCATATGAACAAAGTATCTTAGTATTCTTACCAAGATGGTTCTTAGTATCATTCTTGTAATATGTCATCGTATCAAAAGAATCCGACCTAAACCTCATTAAGAAGATATATCCATATCCACTAAAATAATTTGTAAAAGTTATAAAGTATGAGTAACCTTGCCTTGCATCAACATGAAATGGTCTATACACATTTTTATTGAACAATTCTATAAATTCATTAGAACTTTCACCATTACCACTAAATGGGCCTTTGGTCATTTTTCATTGTAATCATGCATGACATATACCAATTGGTTTTAGTTTTAAAGAATCTAAATACACATCTTGATGTAACATTGTCAATCATTTCTCATTTACATGACCTATCTGGTGATTCCAAAGTTGGGTGTGGTATGAGTCATGTGATGTATCTTTGTTATCAATGTCCATTACTTGGTTTGTGTAATCTAACACATAAAACCCATTTTTAAATGTGACCTACCAAAACAAATTCTATATTTGTAAAAGAATCAACATACATTTACAAAAAAAAAGAAATATATATGTATCTAATATAGATACAAAAATTATGTTTTTTGTAACATAAAGGCATATAATAACAACCCTTTAACATGAAGATCATCCTCATTGGCAACGTGAGGTGCTAGTCCCCAACAACTACATCAACAAGTCTGGCTCCTTTGGCTACTCGTAGATATACCTCCCCTTGGTCAATCTTCTTGAATCTACTTGGTTCAATTATTTGTATACAAATGTGAGCACCACAAGTTATATTTAATACCAAATTATTAGAAACATATAGATTTCATTCTATTAAAAAAAATGAAGTTTCCCCTTGCTTCTTAGGCTGGGTGCAGTTCTTCTTATAGTGGCCCTTCTTACCACATGAAAAACAAACATTCTCAGGTTCTTTTGTCTCCCATTTGATATTACTTTTTTGGAAAGCTGTGAAGATTATTTGGGCTTAAATCTATTCTCCTTCCCTTTCATCTTATTCACAATAAGGACATAATTATTTTCGCACTTCATATCTTTTTCCACTCGGCAAATGAGGATTATAATATCAGATTGATAATTCTCAATGTTGTTCATATTTAAATTGAAAAAAGTTATTTAATCTCTATGTGAGTGATGCAAGAAAGAGATTGGTTCCCAGTTCTTCGGGGAGTTTAAACCCTAGATCCTCCAGGCACTCAATGTATACAATGAGCTTGACTATATGTGGACCAGCTAGGGAAACTTCTCCCGGATTACTCTGATAGTGTCCCTTAGTGATATCAAACCATTCGAATATTTTTCTCTCTGGGTAAAGCATTTGAGGTTCTTGAGCATTCTATAAGAATCCATGTTTTAAAAGACTTCATGAGTTCAATGGATATTGATGATACCATTAAACATTGAATTTAGACCACATCATTCATATGTTTCTCAGAGACTAGGAAATACTCATAACTCGCCTCTTTGGTAGGCAGATTAGGTAATGCTGACTCTAGCATGTAAGACTTTTGTTTATGGCGTAGGATAACTCGAAGGCGTCTAAACCATTCCTTGAAGTTACTGCCGATGAGGATGTTTTCTTTATCTATAATTTATTGTTGGGATAGTGTGGTTGAAAATCTTTTCATTTTTATGTTACAATTAATAGATCAAATCATTAGTACATTATTTATTACCTTTAATGAGAAATAATAAATATTATTAAGTCTCCCACTATTTTATCAAGTCTCAATGGCCCTCACCATTGAACTCAGAATGTCCAGTTTCCATGAAATTCTAGTGTCATGTATCCATATTCCCCTTTACATAACCCCCAAAGGGTTTCTCAATCTATTAGAAGTTATATAGGTAGATAGATCTTTACCAACTATGGGATTTTTTTATTCTTGATCTATTGAGTGGACTCCCCAATCCTAAAATCATGACATTTGGATTTCCTCAACTCTTGCCTCTAATATTATACCAAGTTTATCAAGGGATACTCCCCTTGATTTAATATGGTGAAGTTAACCTAAAAACATTCATAAGAGATTCTTGTATGAAAGTAAGTGTCCCAACAAGGGTTTGTCAAACACATAGTTTTATTTAGTTTTTCCCTTATTTAAGTAACGAAAGGCTTGGTATGACATAATATTTTATTTGAGGGATTTTATCTCTTATGCGTGAATATTTTATTATCATTATCACATGCTTGTTAATATTAATTGGAACTTTATTATTTGATTAACCATGTCTTAATAATATTTACACATAAGTATTATTTATTTTAGTTCCATCTTGTATGCTTGTTTAATTCATTAATTATGTGAATGTTACAACACATCCCTAATGACAAACCATGAAACTGAGAAAAATAAATTAAATTAAAGGACACTATCATGAGCTTTTCTACTGGTTAGATTATCTAGCAGTTGATAAACTAACCCTAACCTAGCAGAGAAACATCTTGAACCTATTGGGATTATGTTTATAGCATTCAACCTGTCCACCTCTGTATCTACAGGGATTGGTTTCGTCTCATCTCCATCTTGAACTGCCCCCACTAGCTTGGGAGTTCGATCCATTACATATTCCTTTGTTTAAACTCACTTGCAAGTTAGGGGTAAAATGGGTTATACATAAAATAATCCTTGGGAATGTAGGCCCTAAATATAAATTAGGGGAATAATCACATGCCAAAAAATTTAATTCAAATAAATAAATTAAAATAATTCATCCACATACAAAGGTCTTGGTCTAGCTCATGATCATGAATACATACGACAATATTTACGTATAAATAAAACTAACATTAAATTCCATAATCATTATTTATTAAGAAAAATCAATCTTGGATCAATTAATTATCATCTTTAATTAATAAATATTTTATCTTAAGCCATTTTTTGAATTTCCTTGATATTCCCAACCATCATAATATCAAAAAAATCAATTCGTTTAAAATTATCCTTATACGTAACTTGTACCTTGGAGGAAACCCGGTGAATTCCTATTCATATATACCAAATGATTATAAATGAACATTACAAATATGTTAAATTAAACACATACATATAAAACACACATCATGTATTGTGCCTCAGCTTTACGCCCGCACGATGGTACGCATCTCAAGAGTTTGTATAATATAATAATAAATTTCAAAAAATATGCACAATTTGTATAAGTAAAATACATGTAGTTCTAACTACAGAGTGTGTACTATTTTTCACCATCCATCTGAAGTACATGCATAGAGAAATGATGTGCGAGTGTGCTTCAGAAATCATTAGATTACACAACATGTCAAGTGGGTCACATGCCGTGTAGTTCCTCGTTACAGGGTCTCCATCTGAGCAATTTGTGTAAGGGGTATATGGTCTAACCCTATCCTGAAGGTGACTACTCATCGTGTACATTGGGACACATATCATGTAATCTAAAAACCGCATGCCACATGTTGATGGTCAGTACACAGAGTCATTAATACTTAGAAAAACTCCAATGACACAACTTGGTTTTGTGGACCAGACCCCGTGAATTGAACCTTGGATACATGGTGTGTACTACCTAATACACTTCATGTGTTCTCGTGTTTTGTGGATCGAAACCTCTGGAACCTCCGGATGAGATCATCTTTTTAATATTAATCAAAACTAAAAGAAAAGATCATTTTTTGTAAGGTGAAATAGAAACAAAAGAGGAGGAATATGTCTCAAGCTTCAAATTTCAGAATGACTAAATTGAATTGAAACAAATAAATTATTAAATTCATAAATCATCAACTAAATATTAAAATAATTATAAAATATGATGTATCATCCCTCTGATACCACTAGATAGTCCTGGGCACAGTGGAAGCACGGTTGGTCCAACACCCAACATTGATTTTTACCATGATCAATGATTATTCTTGGATCAATATGATGATGAACGCCAATATCCACAAAATAGAATCAAATATTTAGATAAATAAAGAAAAGGCTTGAATCTTTTAGAGGGGATCTTGAACAAAATATTTATAATTAATTTAATTAATTTCATAAAAAAATAATACCTGGATCATAGGTATTATCTTCATTGATGATGTTGATCATCTAGAAGGAACCTTCCAAAATATATTGTTGTGCTTGCAAGGATCTAAGATAGAATCCTTCAAGAGGTGATCCACACATGTTCTGATGGCCTCTGGTTGACATTGATCATTCTCTGGGTGCTAGCACGACGAAGCGAGTGTCTTGTGTCAGTCGTTCTTAATCTCTTGTAATTCAGCCTTGAAGAACATATCTCATTATTAATAGGGTCGAGAAAAGGATTCGAGAGGGAAATTATTGAACTCAACAATTATAAACTCACCATGTGTGCAGTTCAGTACTTGACATAATAGACGTATGTGTCTATTTATTGACATGGGGCTACAGTTACAATATTTAATTGTCTAAAATCAATTAAATACATTCCGAACCTTAGAGAAAACCCATTATATTAATAATAATACCACATCATTATTTATGTTGTGACAACTTATGAAAAAACAGAATTATAAAAAAAATTACATCACAAAATAATTCGAGCATTATTTTAATTTGTTCAAACTAGTTAAATAATTATTTATCATCTTGCAAATAATTATTTCACTACCAGATCAGCCTTGGTTCTCAAGAACTAAACTTACATATATTAAAAACCAGAATAAATAAATATATAATTTACTATCTTAAATAGATATTTTATTTACAAACTAGTAAATAAGTATTTATAAAATGTTAAATAAAATAAATAAATATATTTTACCCAAAATCCGGTGAATAAATATTTATTTAATTTCTAAAATCATTTTTACTTGAATTAAATTATTCTATTATCTTGAGAATAATATTTATTAATGAAATTAAAACATAATTTAACCGAGACCACAAAAAACAATCAGTGTGTGACCCCTAGGATTCTTTCTCGTTGGAATTAGGTGGGATTTTTTAAAGTCCAAGAGTACTTTCTAGAAATGGGTCAAGGAACCCATGATAAATAAAATAATTTCACAATAAAGACATCCATTTATAAACAATAACTATGTAATATAATCATTTTTCACAATATCTCATCAAGCAGGATTCATGATAGTGTAATAAAGTATTATTCTTGATACATCGTTGTTTGAATACCTAAAATAAAATCATCATTACACCATGGTAATTGAATTTTGTCTGACGGTTATATTTAAATCAAAGGACGACATATCAACTTCCATAAATGGAAGGGGAAAATCCTTCCTCGAATGTTCCATTAATAACATTCCAGTTGTAACGCACCCACTGTATCCTAATTCCCACCAACTGTCTGCATAATGTTTTTTTAGTAAATCAAAGTGCGCGAGTCATGACACATATTAATGATAATATTATAGTCTAAGGATCATTAAACACACCTGTAGATAGATATATCTGAGGACACCCAAACCTGTAGAATTTATAATGGTGGGTATTTTATCATAATCTCTTATCATGGAGATTACCAAGTGCGAACATCACGGGAGGAAGTCTCATTTGCTCAGGAGTACTCATAGTTAACATTCATCATGATATAGTTCCAATCATAGTATTTCATCCAACTATATAACTACAGTTAAGAATATATTTATAGTATTTGAAGGTTCTCATCATAGAAGAGAACTACCATGACCTTATCAATGCAACAAATACTCTAGGACATTATTACATTATAGTCATGCAGAACAATGAACAATATTTAATAAGATGTTTAAAATTTAAATAAATTAAATAACATTATAATCAAAGTACAACTAGTTGGTTCATGGGAAAAAAATATTACACTCTCAAGCATTGTCTATCCAACATGAGTAGAAGGGAGGAATTTTGTTAGAATTACAGTTAATTAGGATAAATTTAGTAAATTTCAATAAAATATAGGGTCTCTTGGTTTGGAAACAAGATTCTCTAAACTGTTCATCAACATTAGTTTTTTAGATGTAGGGATGGTAACATCACATGGTTTATACATAAGATTTGATAAACCATGTAAAAAACATGAAAACGCCCTTTGCTAAAATTACAAAAAATAATTGCATGGATATTTGTCTCAGATCGAATTGTTTTAAATAACCATGAAACCTATAACTTTTATGTACACATCATTGCATGTTTTTATCTAATCATGCATCCTGATGCGCATGGTTTCTACTAATTGTGTGCCAATAAATTTCCATCTTATAAGATGGGTTCTAGAATCTGAAATATCCCATCTCACCCCTGATAACTCCATGAACTTAATGAGAATTTATATGAAATAATATTTATAAAATTTAAGTAGGAAATTTATGGAAATTAAAGGATTTGTACCACAAGAATGAACCAGGTTGTTACAATAAGGATGTGTTTTCATAATATTAGAAGTTTTTGGATCGATGTACTTTATAACATGATAGAATATTTAATGCTTATATTGTGAAAGAATTCAAATTAGGTAAATTCCACAAGGAATAGGGTTAAAAACATAGAATCGTGGTATAATTATAGTTGGTAAATGTTGATACTATGGAATGTTGATAGATATTATCTAATTAAACTGCCATAATCATTTTTTAGATTTTTTATTTAAATGAATGTAGGTACATATAACCAGGGGTATTGAAAGATATTCCTAGAAATTTACATAGATGAACCTCTCTTTGTTGATCGATTTTGGTGACCATGAATTACATGAGCTGTATATCTCCTCCTCCTAAGATAAAATAGTATATTATGTGGAATATATAATTGATGAAGGGTGGAGTGTAGTTGTTCACTGAAAACAAATAAACATGATGATATGGGTGAAAAAGTGGAAGATTTGAACTCTAACATGGAATCATATAAAAAATAAACTAACTAATTTTCCCACCATGATATTTAAAGTATTATTCATTCGTGTGTGAATGAAGTAATTTTGGAGGAGGATAATGACATGATTGATGGAAAAACAGGTTTTTTTTTCAAGCCATAAATTAACTTATCAACCACATATGTTATTTGTGATTCATTTATAGTACTTTATATATGATATCATATTTAAATTTATTTCAATGCATGATTTTTTTATTTATGAAAAATTAAATTTAATATTTGCTGGGATGTGCATTCATTCATTATCGTATCGATGTATATTATGTTTTTTGGTACTGTTGAAATATTATCATTTCTAAATTATTTTTCAAAATTATTTTTTCTAAAAATATGTTATAATGTTATTTTTACTTAATTAAATTACATAAATTCCATGCAATAAGAGTTTCAATGTTACCAATCAATTACAAGATAACATTATATTGACCACACAAACACCAGATGATCCATCGGGATCACTCATTATATCATATAGAACCCCTTTATCTTCCCCCATCAGTATTTTACACACCTTTTTTCTCCCTACCATCATTGTCTGGAACACCATACCTCTATATCTCATCAGAATCAGACACAATGCCTCTCGATTTAGTAGGTTCAACAAGAAAATTTTTTAACAATGAGGGAACATATAGTAAGTCCTATTTCTTCATGATGATATTGGAGGGTGATAGTTATAGGTACAAATTTTAATGTGAATAAAGTTATTTCATATTTATTATAATAATAACGATTTTAAAAAAATATATTTAAACATTGTTACTAATGTGAAAAATAGTAACATTTTAGATGTAATGAATCTGAATGGATTGAAGATAGTCATCCCCATTTATTGTTATGTGGTACCCACAGATGATGTTGTAGGATTTTTTGGTAATATTCTAGTTCATTTTGAAGTTGAGCTGATTACCCTTCTGATTATATATTAAAATAGTATGAATATGCTTCAATGTTTTAGGAATAAAGTATCTGATTCCCAGATAAATTTTTTTTAATACATTATGGCTTAATTGAATTTCCATTATTTAATTAAATTCTAATATTTTAATAAAGAATCTATTTTTATAGATGTTATTCCAATTTGTCATTGTTGATCTTATCACAAGAAAGTTGATGGTCAAAAATTTGGGTTATAAATGGAATGCTTTATATGGATATTATATAATGAATTCAATAATACACTGTCGATCACTCAAAAATAGTATGATAGTGTACTTGAAGGGGTACTGAGAGAGAAGTGGAAGCTGTTTGTTGATATCCATATCCATGAGAATGACATGGTATTGAAAAATATAATATTATATTAATATCATTTCACATAAACACACTCATATGAAAAGGAGAAGACATTTTATACATTAATATTAGATTACATGTTATTTTTTTAAGATTTTTCAAGAAAAAATGTTTCAATTTGAGCATAACAAATCATCCCCCACACTAACGGGTCAAATATTTTTTCAAGAAATAAATCAACTATGGTAATATTTACATTAGTATAAATATTTATAATATAAAATTATCAGTTTCATATATTAAATTATTGAGTTATATTTTTTTAATAGTGTCAATTAATTTTGGGCACCAAGTCTCCCACATCGATCTTTTGGTGGATGTTTATACGAAATCTGATGGGAGTTATGTGAATTATCCTTCCAAAGAAGTTGGAGTATTAATTCGTGTTTCATTATAATAAATTATTATTAGTTGTCAATTTGATAATATGTATTTCTTTAAATATGGTTTATATTTTATGTATAGGTAAAAATAAAATAACTATGAGATGCCAATCTCATGCAGTCCTTCTTAGTCTCTAAGGATTATCAAAATAGTTAGGTCTTTGGGAAGGATAATCCTAGTCGCATGTACAAGATGGTTTGGTAACCATTACCATCAAAGGTATTTCGTAGGTCATCAGGGATTACATAATCATATACTTATATTTGTAGTTAATTGTTTATTTGATATTCTCATAGGTAGATTATTACAATAAATGTCACAATTTAGAAATAGATAAGCAGAAACCAACAATAGGGGGATCATATATAGATTAAGGATGTAAAGATCAATGATATATATAAATAATTTTTTGAATTATATGATAATATTATTTGATATTTCCCCAATGATACTATACTGATGGATTGTTCAAGGGATTGTGTAAATGGCGCAACTTTATGATCATTTATCACAAAAAATTTAATTGGTTTTATGTTTAAATTTAAATATACAAGACAATTTAATTTGAAATAAAATTTTTATATACGATTTTTTAGAAAGGATTGGTGATAAAGATAAATATGGGGATGACCTTAATTCATCAGGTAGTGATGAGGGTTGAATTTGGATTTCATGATGGTGATGTTTAAATAAATTTATGAAAAACTAATTCAATGCAATGGTGATTGGGAAACCATGATGGGGTTTAAGGTAGGGGACATCATTATTTATATTACATTAAAGGAATTCTATATGCCTGGATTAATTTATATGTTGTATTCAAAATATTTCCTTATAATAAACTTTATTATGCACTTTGGGTTTATTTTTTAAATGATTCTTTGAAAATTCTTCCATTATATTTTTTTGTTTATTCCTTTAATTAAATGTTATATTATATTTTGTATTAGTGGCATATGATTTTTTAATATTAAATAATCGATTTTAGTAGGTTCATATTTTGAGGGAGAGTTTGGTTGGACCATATAATGAGGAGGTTAAAATTGAGTCATTGGTGTATAAATTTTGTTTTTATCTATTTTTTATCATGTTTAAATTGTTATATTTTTGTCTTGGGGTTCTTGTGTGGTTATCAGAATGAAAGTGGGTTTTTTGATATCATTTAGGAATCCAAGAAAGAAGTTTCGATGATATTATGGAGGGGTATTTAATTATTATCTTGGAATGTGAAAGCCTTGTTATGGGAAAATTATTATAGTAATTTATTTCATGTTTTTTTATTTGTGTTTTTTTGGAATCTATTTAGAGATGATGTGGTTACAAATTATAAGGATGTGTATTTGTGGTATGGATTATCATTATTTTTTTATCGTCTAGCTTCAAACAACATTCATGCCTCTTCATTTAAAAATATGTATTTGTGGTATAGATTGTCATTATTTTTCTTCAAAAAAATTACTCATAGATCAATTTTGATTTAAAATAACTCCAAATTTTTTCTAAAAACTAAAAACACTACTTCATAATCTCTTCTATATCAGGTATGAAAATTTCAAGAGGAAATTGTCTTTAAAAGAAATATTTAATATTCAAATAATTGAAAAATATAATTGAGATATTATAAAATCAATGAAACCTATATCAGATATCATATCATCTATTTGATTCTCCCCCAATCAGGTTATAAGATTTTAACTTTATCTCAAGCTTTAAATCCCACAAAACTGATAAATAATACATAGTATTGTTTTTTCTCAATAGTAGTAGGATAATAATTATATAAATAATTTCACGAATCATAAGTTAATTTTAATTAATTAATTAATTATGAAAGGTAAATTTACATAAAGAGAAACACATACACCTCAATAGATGTTGTTCTCCCTCTATTCCATTTAATAAAATATATTTATTTTAATTTAATGATATCCTCCCTATTTATAGTTGAAAAGAAGTAAATGATTGAATGAAATAAACATGTAAATTTATTCATAATGTAAATAAAAATAAAAATAATATTTTTCTTAAAAAATATTAAATTAAAAATATAATATGAATCATTTTGTGATAATTATAATCTTTTATAAAAAATTAAATTCTTTTATTTGATTTTCAAAATGAAATACTAAACCTTATAAACTAGTTATATGATATAATAATCAAAATTTATCCAAAAATATACTAGTTTTAATACATTCCATTGCCACTAAATTATTTCATAAGATGATCCATCATAATGAATCTATAATTGAATATGTCGAAACTAGTTTTTTATAGAATTTTTTTTTCTCATATCATAGGACTAGTTTATTGGGTTTATGATTTTAAATATATATTAAGTTAGGATTCCATACCAAAACGAATAAAAATATGGATACAAGGAAAAAATTAATAAGCTATACTGTCCTCAATATTTTAGATATTAAAAAATAATATTTACATTAAATCATAATTTTGTCACAAAAACATAAAATAAGGAAGTAGTTAAAGGAAAATTATGAAATCAAATATCCCTAACCCAACATATATAGATGAAAATGATTAATATAAAAAATTAATATAGACATGAAAAAATATTTTAGTATCTATACATATAAATGATGAAATAAAAATATTAAAATATATTTACAAGTGTATGTTTTAACAAATAAAAAAAATACATTTACTTGAATTCATTAGAGATTAGAATACTATATTAAAATACATATTATACATAATCCTTTAATATATTATGGACCATTTCCATATCACAATTGTTATTATGTTCATTTAATCATATGATATATAGAGGAATATCATATAATTTCATAACACCATCAACATTATCATCATCAAAATGTACTTTTACCTTAAAAAATAGTAAACCAATAATCATTTAATGGATGAAAACATAAAATATCAATATCAAATATTCCATAATGATATATGGATCAATTTTCCTACTAAAACTTTCTAAAAAATGTCAATCCAAAATCATCATGTTTTCCACCACTATTAATATCAACCTAGTTCCAGTTAAATATTTGTATATGAAATTTAATGCAATGCATTTTCCATAAATATTTTACATCTCTAAAATATGAAATTGATATGTAAATTGGGATTTTATTTTTTTCACTTAAATAATTCATTTGTTTTGATACAAACATTACTCCATCATTTTTAACAGTGCTCACAATAACCTATTATTATTTAAAATATATAATTATTAATGTCATAACCAGACTATGTGATCATATTAACACATGGACCCCCTTATAACCATTTTAAAGTTTCATATATACATTATTTAGTACTAAAATTCTCCGTAAACCTTGAAAAAATATATTTTATGCTCATTAATAAACCAAATGTCTTTATATTTTGAAATTTTATTCTTTAAATGTATATATATATATTGTTAAATAATGTTTAACTACACTTTTTTCATTCAAAAATTAAAAATTCGACCTCATTATTTCATCACATGCAATGAATATTACTTTTAATCCATAAACACCCTTTTCTCTAATGTTGAATCCCATATTTTAAAATACTGAACCCAACACTCCCTCATATAACTAATATGGGTCACTTAGTGTCTTAGAACATAACTACCTATAAGCCTAAGGCTATCAACTAGATGTGACTATCTGAGGAATATAGTGTGGAGACTATAACCTCAATAATAGAGTTTTAGTAGCAATAAAACTATGATAAATCAGTCATTACATAATACTCAAGATGACAACACACATATAAAAATAATCCAAATAATGGTAATAAAAAATGTCATTATATACTGTATAATACAATAATAAACATAATGTTTAATTTTATAAAAGTTAAGAAATAAAAACAGACTCCAAAATCCCAGTCCCAAACCACATGGCTGATCCCATCTCAATGCTCTAATCTATTCTAGTAAATAAATAAATCAAGAACAAGTACCTTTTCCCTTATTTAAGATTTTTTCTATGAAGTTTGTCCATGTACCAAATAGTTCTCGAACAAGGTGTGAGTAAAAAATAGTAAGCCAACACCCATAGTGTATAAAAAATATAGTTTGAGTAAATAGGTCATGAAATAATATGATAAATAAGGGAATTAATTCATAAATTAATATCGAATATAAAAATAGACACACTAGACCTTAATCTATGAGTTGAAACATGGGGTTATCCAAACCTAATTTAGAATGATGTTATATATCTCTGCAAATTGGGAAAATCTAATTCCTAGTATGAATTTCCCAAACCACTATTGGATTCCTTTACTAAGGTTGAATCAACCATATCACGTATATTTCCATCAAGTATCAATATTGGACTCTATGACAATTCTCATTTTAGAGGAATTTACATGTTCTCATTCCTCATTAACCATGCCAAATGAGAAGTAACCTTGTCATACTAGACTGTATAAAAATTTCAAATCTAGGTCCACTTATGTGTTCCCATGTAACATTACTTATTCCATGAGTGATATTTGCATACCAAAAAAATCAATAGAAAATTCCTTTCAAATCATAAAACATCCCAGACATGTTATCTTTTGATTTTTTTTAATTTATCCAAATTACCAAATATCAACCATTTATTCAAGCTTGCCATGTTTCCAATTACACAATACTTGTAGAAATATTATTTTAATATCCATTTTTACCAATTACTATTTCACATGTCAATATATTCTAATTTTATCATGACAATATTCCCATTCCAATTTCATTATAATTTACCACCCTCAATAAAAGTTATTATTTATTATTCCTATTAAATATATTAAACCTATTTACTAACTGAAAATTTTAAATCAAAATATAAACAATTTAAAATTCAACATAGGATCTTAGTTCATACATTCCATGTTACAACCTAGTGTCAAGGGCTGGAACACCACTTGGGTGGATGACAGTCCTAGTCTCAAAACCAAAAGGCCTAATGAGATCCATGGGAGGTCAAATAATATAGAATGAAAAAATTTAGTTATTTAATAATTAGGAAAGTATATATCCATGAGTGCCAGTGTGATTGTACATGTTACACAAAATAAAAGAAACACATCAGAACATAAGGAGCATTTATGAACACCCACTTCATGAAATAAAGAAGAAGAAAACAAAGATAAGGTACTAGAAAAATGTGAAACACCAATATTCCATGTTGATATTTTTGACACACTCATTCAAAGATAGATGAGGAGGATTCAATAGGAATATAAGATGAATCCATAAATTATAAGAAGAACACATCATTACAAGATGCCTAGATCACACCTTGGATAAAAAACCAATTACAGTTATTGGAGAATCCCCAAGTGTCTGGGATAACCCTTTACATTATAAAATAATGAGTGAGTTTCTAATTAGGGTGATTATTTGTTTCTAATGGTTTTTAGGGAAAAAATATGTCTTTTACACTTCTTACTCTAGCCCATCATGATGCCATTTGATGGATGAGGGGTACCATAAGGATGATTATAGTGTTAACAAATAAACATGTATGGCATGGAACCCCACACCTAGGTTGGTGGGTCTTCTATAGGAGACTCACTTTGTCCATGCCCAATGTTTGGATGGTGATCCTTGTTAATGTTTTCTGGGTTTCTGGGAATCCCAATGACTGACCAAATGACTACACCATCCATCTAATGGTACAAAAATATCTCTATTATATCACACTACCTCTAGACAATTTCTATCTCAACATCTGGAGTCCTTAAACACCTTTGAAACAACACTTAATCCAAGAAAAGGGTTCTACTAAAGAAATTAAATGTTGTCTAAAAATAATAAATAGGAATGTGTCTACAAAACTTGGGATCTTACAAACTCCCCACCATATTACGTCTCATAACTAACATGTGGTCCAAATAATCATTGATAAGTACAAAGGAACACCTCTTGAAACTATTCCCACATATCAAAATCCCACATCTATACATCCTCCTAAATATTCTCATGATACTACTACAATCACACTATTGGAATAGTCTTCCCTCATAGATTATTCTCACTTCTATATATGATAAATATTGGATGATCATCAAAGGATTCATTGACATTGAGCTGAAAAAAAAAATCAAAATCTATCATTTTATAAGGATTAGAATGGAATCTTTAATGTTGTGAAAAATGAATCATATCATGCAGGGAATTATTATACTAGGGAAGATCCAATTATATTTCCATTTGACTGAATCTTTACACCATATCAAAAAAACAAAATACACCAAGGTGATAGCTTTCACTATTTATAGATACTATCTTACCCTAGCCTTGGAGGCACCCATTTTAAAACATGATGACCAAAATCAAACTCTATAGGTCATTTATAAAGTCCAGTGTATGGCTTCTTTGAGGTATGTGTGGTTACCAACAATATTACAATCAATTAACCCTACTCAAATGTCTCCTCCATAAGGCTTGGTCCAACTAACCCTAAATTTCCCACCTCTAACCAACATAATGTTAAATTTAATGACCTTAAATAAAATTCCTAAAAGGATACATTTAGATTGATTCATAGACATTTTTATTACAAGTGAACTCTATTAGTTCCAAATTTTTATCCAAATAACCATCTATATCTAGAACACAAGCTCATAAAATGTCTTATATAATATGAATGATCCATATAGATTGGTCATCTATATGATAATGATTGGTTGTGTTCAAAAGAACTTGTGATCTGAGCACTTACAGAAGGCCCTTCCAAAACCATTGTGTGAAACTATGATCACGATTACAAATGATACTCATTAAAAAACCATGAAATCAAACTATCACACACACACACACATGACCTAGTTCATTGACAATGAAGGTCTCCCTGATAGGTAATAAGTGGTAGTCCTTTATCAGTTGAACCACAATCAACCATACTACATCATTTTTTTAAGGTTTCATAGGAAACAAAATCTTAATGAATATGGTTATATCATCCAAATCCATTATAGAATGGTAAATAGATGTAGTAATCTATAAGGCCGTTAATGATTAACCCTATCATACTGATAAGTAAAGAATCACAGAATAATGATTTCAACCTTTGATTTCATCCATGGACACAAATATTTCCCATGAAAAACACAATAAATCTTTGTTATAATGGGATGCACAACTAATTTAATAGCATTAAATTCCCCCATCAACTAGTCATGAGATCTTGTAGTAACCAAGATATGACCATGGACTAGAAGAACATCATCACTACTAAGAGACCAACCAAAAATTGTCTCCATACTATATATGATGTCCATCTATGTTAAACTTTATGGATCAAATATCTTTCACCTCTTGATCTAATCTAAAAGAATGGGACGAATTTATTTTGATGCTGGAGTCACTCTCCCTTGGGGAAATTCATTGTCTATATGTATATCTGAAAAGAGTAACATCACATGACACTCTTCAGAAGATTTATAAATTGTCTCTAGTTGTTTCTTCCTACTAAAATAATTGGTTATTAAATTTCCCGTATCTATATTCTATTCCAAATAAAAATAAATATACTATTACTAATTAAGGAAACTACTCTGTTGATGATTTCACTTAAAAAAAAGCTCCAGTAGGTGTGATTTTATTTCATGAACTTGATACTATTTAAACCACCACCAAATAATATAGTAGTGGTTATTATAAATACTGCCTATTTTCTGATCACTAGTAAAATAGTGAAGTTTTATTATTAATTTCATGGTGGGTTTATTAAGTAGAATTTTTGGAGGATTTAGTTGTGGAGATCCTTTTATTTAGCAGTGGTTCTTTTATAAAGAAAATATATGCGGGAAATATGAATAATATAAAACAAACCATAAAAAAACATATTAATGACAATTTTTTTAGTGTTGGTTAAGAGTAACCACTACTAAACATATTATTTGAAACATATTTATCAGTAGTTTCATAAAACCACCGCTAAATAAGTTTTCATTTTTTAAATATTTATTAAAAAAATATAAATATCAAAAAAACTAACATGTAATAAAATAAAACATATATATGGTAAAATCAATCACACACACACACACACATATATATATATATCAAACATCCACAATCATATACAAACACACAGTCATCCTAACATCAGTATTAGTAAAACTATACATTTGTCCACATACATATAAAATATGTACAAAAACAACCCATGACCAATATAAATCCATCTGACGAACTCCACTACATTTTTATTCCACTATATCATCGCATCAACTGAAACAAAACAAGTCATCTCACCAACTGTAAGAAGAAAGAAAAAAATTAAAATAATATATAATAAATCATAATTACAATTGAATAATTTATAAAATTTTAACATACCATAGAAAAAATCACCATCATGACTTCATTTTGACGAATTTCATGGATCAGAAGGGCCAACCTTCTACCAACTACTAGTATCTACCGCCTATAATGAAAACAAAAAAATTTATGGAAAGAAATGTAAAAGATAAAAGATACAAAATATATTAAGAATAATGCACATAATTTTTTTTATTTTGTTAATAAAACAAAATAAATGTTAAAATAAAAAATATTACATAACAAAAAATACTTTGAGTACATAAAAATACAAATTGAAGACAATATTCAATAGTTGAAACTAAAAAGGGATATGTAAATATTCTAATTTATTTTGTATGTGACGTATGGTGTGCTCAAAATTTTTTTAATAAATTTTTGTAATGATTTTGATATCAAAACATGTCCTATATTTCAAAAACAACTCCATCATAGTTTTCCCATGATATCATGTCAATCTAAGGCTGTTTGCTTTTGTTTTGCCCATTCCATGCACATTTTAGGGGTTTGAAACACTAAAAACACATTTATGGCCATCATGGGAAAATCAGAATTTCAGAATCAAAATTTATCAAATTTTAAATTTAATAATTAAATATATGGGTTTTTTCAATGATTTCAATGTAGTGAAACATCTTTTTTACTAGTTTTGACTCCATGAAACTTGTTTTTAATGGCTTGTGTGCCTTTCTAATGTGTATACCATGTAATTATGACCACACCATATGTCAGAATGCTGAATTGTTTGTGTGTAAAAAAAACATAAAATTAGTTCTCCCAATATTTCACATAAATATGGGGTTGATTGTTATGTTTTTGACTATTCCACACAAGTTTTAGTGATTTAAAACACTAAAATCTTGTTTACAAAAATAACAATAAAACCGTAATTCTGAATGATGTTTTGTTAATTCCTATATTTTAAAATTAAATATATAGTTGTTTCCCGATGATTTTAGGGAAATATAAACTCATGTTCTAGGATTTGACCACCTAAAAGTTGTTTTTAATGGCCTTTTTAGCTTTCAAAAGTGTATAAAATATAATTATGACCACATTACACGTTTGATTGGAATATTTTATATATATACACATAAAAAACAAGTCAGCGGTGGTTATTTCATGATTTTAGAGAAATATAAGGTGGTTTCATATGATTCTGACCATTCCATGCATGTTTTAGTATTTTAAAAAACTAAAAATGCATTTACAACCATAATAGAAATAACATAATTTATAATTTCATGATTTTTGATTCTAAATTTAAAAATTAAATATAATATCACTGTATCATGATTCCAGGGTAATACGATGTCATTTTCCTACTTTCAATCCCCTTGTATTTGTTTTTAAAAGATCATATACCTTTAAGAAGTGTATACTGAGTAATTCCGACCACACCTCATGTTTAATTGACTTATTGTCTATGCGTACACCTAAAAAACAACTCAACATTGGTTTTTCCCTGATTTCACATCATCACGAGGTCATCTTCAATGGTCTTGACCATTCCATTCATGTATTAGTGTTTTAAGACACTAAAAATGCATTTACAGCTATAATGGGTAATCCTTGATTTGAAATGACATCTAGCCAGTTCCCCTATTTAACAATTAAATAAAAGGTTATTTTCCTTTTATTTCAGGGAAATTCAACACCATTTTTCTTATTTTGACCCCAGAGACTATAATTAAAGGATATTGTATCTTTAAGTAGTGCGTAAAAAGAAAATTATGACCACACCACATGTCAAATGGATGTGTTGTTTATGTGTACATGCCAAAAATTAATCATCAGTGGTTGTCTAGTGATTTAACTTCAATATGAGGTTGTTTTCTTTCATTTTGACCATTCTACACATGTTTTAGTGTTTTATAACACTAAAAATGCCTTTACCACCATTACAAGGAAATTGTAATTTATAATGATGTTCCGTCTATTCCTACATTTCAAAATAAAATCTATGATCATTGTATCATAGTTTTAGGGAAACCTATCATTGTTTTCATAGTTTTGACCCCCTAAAACATGTTTTTAAAAATGGTTTTTACCTTTAGAAGAGTATACAGAGTAATTATGACCACACCACATGTCAGATTGATATGTTGTCTATGTGTACAAATAAAAGAAAACTCATCAATGGGATTCTCATCATTTCACATCAATATGAGGTCATTTTCTATGGTTCTGACTGTTTCACACAAGTTTTGTTGTTTAGTACACTGAAAACATATTTCTGGTCATAACAAAAAAAAATTATAATAATGTGATGTTAGTTCCGACATTTTGAAATTAAATATATAGTTTTGTCCCCATTATTTCAAGGAAATACAACATTTTTTTCTTGTTTTGACCCCCATCACTTTTTTTAAAAGCTTTTATACATTTCTAAAGTGTATACTGAGTAATTATGACCAAACTACATTTAATATTGACATGATGTATAAATTTACACATAAATAACCATTAAAATATTGTTTTACCATTATTTCACATTAATATGAGGTCATTTTCTATGGTTTTGATCGTTCCACACATGTTTTAGTGTTTTAAAACCCTAAAAACACATTTACAACCATAATTAGTATACTGTAATTTTTAATGAGGTGTTTTTGATTCCTACAATTTAAAATTTAATATAAGGTTTTTCTCCCATGATTTTAGGAAATCCCTACATCTTTTTCTTAGTTCGGATCCCTGAGACCTGTTTTTAAAGGCTTTTGTACCTTATATAATTTACTTCTGAGTAATTTCAACCACACGAGATGTCCAATTGATTTTTGTTCTACAAGTACATGTCAAAACAACTCCTTGATGGTTTTACCATGATTTAAAATCTATATAAGGTCTTTTGATATGGTTTTGACTATTTCAAGCATGTTTTAGTGTTTTAAAACACTAAAAACGAATTTACCACCATAACTAGAATATCGCAACTTGATATGATGTCATATTAGTTCCTAAATTCCACAATTAAATTTTCAGACAATTTACCATTATTTTAGGGAAATAAGAAGTCATTTTCTTGGGTTTTAGCCCTCACACTTGTTTTTAAATTCTTTGTACCTTTCAGAAGTGTATACCGAGTAATTCTGACCATACTACATAGTAAATTGATATTGTTTCTATGCATACACATAAAAAATAACTCAATGGTTGTTTTCCCATTATTTCATCTCAATATAATGTCATTTTATATTGTTACGACCATTCCACAATGTTTTTTGTTCTTTATAACACTAAAAACCAATTTAGGCCTATAATAGGAAGACAATAATTTGGAATGACATTCCGTCCATTCCAATATTTCAAAATTAAATCACTAGTCATTTTCCCATGATTTTAGGGAAATAAAATTCCATTTCTATATTTTTGAACCCTAACACTTGTTTTTAAAGTCTTTTGATGATTTTAGAAGTCTTTACTAAGTCAAAACCAAGAAAACAAGGTCAAATTGTTTTCAAATTTATGGATAAAGATTTATAATTCATTTTTTACATGTACAAATAAAAAACATAAATACATCACAAAATGTGGTTGATATTTCTAGAAATTTTTCTTTTCTATATAAAACATTCATTTGAGTTTTTTATTTTTGTTGTATGTTTTCTTTTTAAATGTGTGAATGATATATAGAATTTATAATTTACCTCCGTGGGAAGATCTATAAGGCTATAAATTTCTCTGGATATAGTTCTAGTCATCCACTAAAATACCCAAACTAATGAATTTACAATTTCTGTCCTCCACTAATCCTGTATTTTATAATAAAATTTTTATTCTTGCACATTTTCTTTCAATCATGAAATTTGACATTGGGATTCCCAATAAATGGAACAACTTGAACCCCCACTGGGTGTAGTAGTAATGGATAAAATAATAATACCAATAATTGTTGGTATATTAAGCCCAAAACCATCCCCCACACACTTCTATGATTATACTTACCTAAAACTATTCCAACTGTATTATTCTGGGAAACATATGATGATTGTGAAGGTTTAACATCCCAAACATCATGAATTTAAACCTATTAATAAAAAATATTATCAATGATTTTTTAAAATATCTAAAATTGATAATGTTATCAAATTATTAATTTTATTATTATTATTTGTTGTTATTTAATAATTATAATAACATAACAATGAATATTACATTATGACAACAAATAGTCCTCAAACCAAATTAATTGTGGATGGCTAGATGTTTCAAATGATGACAAATTGGCATCATTTGATCCTTGTAGATGAACCTATTTTGTTGGGTTTAAGTATTTTTTGACATTATAATATATATTTCATTATTACATATTTATAGTTATGAAATAGTATGAAATGGTAATGAAAATTACCAACTCCAACATCCTTTGTAGTGTTAATTACAAAAATGCCATTGGGTTTCCGATTCATATTAAACCAAATCTCTATTCAGCCAATGGAGTGACCTAATTCAATATAATTTATTAAAAAAGTTTAATAAGATAGAAAAAAACTTGAGTTATAATAAAATAATATAAATAATAATGAATAAAGTAAAAACCAAAATAATTAGTTTTCTCGAACATCTCTGATAACCTACGATGTAAGGAATGACTTTCTTCTCATTACTTAGATGAATTTTTTAGATAATTCTAAAAAAATATAAAAATTAATAAAAATTGTAATTTTATTATGTCTATGTTATTAGGATACTATAAAATATGGAATTACTGAATGATATTCATCTCTACTGATATCAATAAAGAGATTCTATTTCTCAGGAGAAATGCCTTCAGGCAGTATCTTATACATTTTTCATGATCTTAGATATGTTTTATTAAACTCATTACAAAATATTGAATTAAAATCACTCCATTTCATACCCAAAAATTTCTATTTCCATGGGCGTGAAATAGATCCATAGAAATGAAAATGAAAAAACATACAAAGATAAATTACACAACAGTTTATTAGTATATTACAAAAACATCACTCATATTTTAAATTATCTGTCAAGGAATATAAAATTAATATTTCCTTTAAATGAGTATAAAAGACCTAATTTTTCCAAGATATAGTAATTTTCCTAAAATCTTTTTAATTAATGGGAAATATCACTGTCTCACAAGAAGTTTTCTTAATAATCTTCCCATAAATTATCACAGTGCCACTAGTAGACACCCCAAACTCATGAAAATACAATAATAATATTGAATTCCATTATGTACCATACATTTATCATGTTAATATCTATATCTTTTATATTCTTGTCTTTATCTGTTTGAGAAATTGATTAGGTAATTAATAAAATATAATGTTTTTCTTGAAAAATGTCATAAATACCAGTAATAATAACTCACCAATATACCCTAGATGGATGTGTGAATAAATAATCAATCATTTGAGTTGAATCATGCAGTGATCTACCAACAACTTCTAGGGAAATGGATTGTTCTATAGTAGTCTTGGGTACAAAAAAATTACTAAGATCTACAGAAGGTTATAGTAGTGGTGGCGTACATCAAGATTCTGATCGACTAGTATCCTATTTTTTTTGTTCTTGAAATTCATACATTTCAAATGGTTAAGGTATATTAAATGTATATAAAATGAAGAACTAAAATAATTTTACATAAAGACAAAAAAAATAAAATTGTATATATGTGTGACACACTTATCAATGAGAAATTGTTACATATTTTCATTACCAATTTATATGTTCAATTATCATAACATTCTATATCTTCATTTTTATCAAAATTCATTGTGAAGAGTCCTTCATTTTCACCCACTGTTTAAAGTTTTATAAATTTGATTTAGATTGGAAAAATCAATTCAGAATTTAGTGGTTTATGAGGTTAAAAATCATAAGTAACCAATTTATCTTCATCTCCCTTATCATGTAAGTTTCTATGCTTCATGTTTACCACAAGATTCCATAATTCATTAATTTCATCATCCACATAATAAATCAACTTCTCTTTTGATGCCATTATAAATTAATCATGATCAGCCTGCTAAATGTTATCCATAAAGAAATAGAAGTTGATATAAGTAAAATGTAACAAATATTTCTTTATACCCCTATCATTGTTGAACAACATTAATTTGAATAACTCAACTAAAAACTGGACGTTATTTTTTAATAAAATTAAATAATTTAGCTTCCCAATGTATCTCACCATTGATAATGTAAATACACCACTATTCTGAGTATTAATGTATTCTTCATGATAAATTGTATGAAACATGATTCCATGAATATTGTAGGCATCAATTCTCTTAGCCTTTCTTAGAGTACATCATTCCAAAAACAACAAATCATTCGATATTTCAGCTTTATTTTAGATATTCATTATCTAGAAAAATAGATATAAGTTGTCACATTTAACATTTAAAAGTTAACTACACATCAATAATATGAAATTGAGTATATAAGTACACTACTAGCTGACTATTTGATTATATCATTGTTAACATCTTTTGTTAATTTTAGATCATTTAAAACTCGACCCATTAGTCTCCTCTTTTTTGGAGGTCACAAATATTCAATAAATGGATATGTAATAACACAATTTAGTAGCATATATATATGTGCTTTTAGAAACTCTAATTCAGTCATTGTAAAATTTTACACCATTCCAATTGGTCATCTCATAGTCAGAAATAATAGTTACAGATTTTCAGAACAATAATAAATTGATATTTCATCTTCTCATCCAGAATGATTGAATCTAGTCTCAATCCCATCCAAATAACTAGAATAGAGGACTATTCAGTCTTTAGCTATGTAACCTTCATCAATAGAGCCTTATGGTTGAGATTTATTCCTCACATATGATTTGAAATGAACTAAGTACTTGATGGGAAAAAATAAACATAATAAAAACCATAAAGCAATGATTTGATAAAATCAAATTCACCAATGGAAATAAAATAAAATATCCACGTACCACTCAACTAGAAAAATGCATCAATAGTGTACTAGTCCCCATGTTTAGATTCATCAACCAAATTAACAACCAAATGAATCATGAAAGTGAAGAGTGAAGGGAGAAATAACACCTCCAAATGTCAGTTTGAAAGAAATGTTTTCTTGAAGATTATAAATCTCAGTTGGATTTAGATTTTTTCCCTAATTCCCTCTGAAAAGAGTACACAACTACACTAAAACAAAAAATAGGTTTTTTTGTTCAAGTATTACACAATTCCAATGGAAATAATTTCTTTACCATAATATGTGATTCATGAATTTTCAATCCATGTAACATTCGATATTTTAAGTCAACACACATTGATATGGTACTTAAATATCCATATGTCCCTTTTATATTTTTTAAGGATTGAAATAATACATCTCTCCCATTATTTTTCATTTTAAAAATTCCCAAAGTATACTCTCCGTTCTCATTTTCCCACATACCATGCTTCATATTCGATGACTCCAAATCCTTACAAGCATTAACATGATACGTCAATTTACCCTACTCCTTAAGCACCGTAAAAAATAAATTTTCACAGATTTTCTTCTCAATATGAAATAAATCAATATTTTGACATATCTAATTAAATTCTAAATAATGATGTTTAAAAAATAATATATTTTTCTTCAATTGTTGTGTTCAATATTCTTCGGATATTGTACCTCATACCCTTATCCACCTTCATGAAAATAATGAAATTTTCTAAATTCTTCAATGACATTCATTAATCATTCCAATATTTATGAACTAGATATGAACTTCGGTGACATTATCATTTCAATATCTCTACTGAATCACGTATTGTTAAACCTTATTTTTTTGAATCATCATTAAATCAATGATGACACATCAAACACTATTTTTCTCTATGAGGTAATCATCAATGATCAAAATGAAAATTAAGAATTTGAAAAGTAACACTAGTATGAGTGTTCCAACAGATTAATTTTCTAGTTTAAGAAAGTCACTATGTATCCATATTATATGATCATGCATTTTGAATAGTTGTATCTTGGAAGAATCATATGTTTCCACACCATCATCCCATAATTCTAGTTATTCTTTGATTACAAGTTGAGTGTATACATCATTTTCATTTCAAGGAATTTTTATTCCAAGAATAATCATCGAAATATTCAACGAAGTATTCTTCATAAAAATCCATGAATGTAGATTATAAGAGATCAAAAAAAATTGGCCAAATTCTATAATTAGTAGCTAAAATACAAAATGGGTTAAAAACATCAAAATCCAATCCCAAATTCAAAATGCATGGATCCAAAAATATATGGATATAAAAAGTCAAAAATCTTCCATGATGTTGAAACTTTTGGATGTATCATCAAGCCATCGTCATGATATTGATCATTCCACTTTTTTCTTACACAATATTAGATGACAAAAAAATCTTTCCAAGTATGATTTTAGAGGAAAGTAACAAAATGACTTTGTTAGAGTTTTCGTCTCATGTTTCATCCTAGAGTTGCATTGATTTATTATTTCGTTATTTTATATTGAATTCCATATTATTGTATGAAATATTGTATATTATTCATCATAGTAATCTTCTTCCTAACAAAGAATGAAATCATTAGTGCATGCATGTATCTTTTTGAAATCAAGTAAATGGTTGTTGGTGACTTTCTACATTCCATAAAATAATACAAGGATCTTATATTTACTAAATGAATCATGAAGATATTCTATAATAATGTACATTTTATTTTAAAAAATTTCATAGAGAAACTTGATGTGATACAACTTAAGTAGAAAATACTAATTCTCATACTTGTCACACCCTTCATATATTTCTTTCTATCCTTCAACAACTAATTCATGAAATTTATTTTTTTACTAATTATCTGATCATGATTAACCTTTTCAAGATAAACTAAAGGTTATATTGATCTATTAAAATCTTGATCATTGTATTATGTAAATCCAAATGATTCATTTCACAAATTTTAAAGATAATTCTCATCTTCCGGGTCACTTTTTTATTTTATTGATTGTATTTACATTTTTTTGACATTCAATAGCATTTGATTTAGAAAGATAAATCCATCATACATTTAAATAAGAAAAATACTTCAATATAATGTTCTCATATAATTCATTTTTTTCAACAATCACTTGAATTTACAGTTAGTATAAAATGATTTTATTCTACCGTCCACGGAATGGTTTTTAATTGAATATTATAAAAATTATTCCAACCCCTTATCACATAGAGGTGTGTTTAAATTTAAAATAATCAAAATTTTATCCATTATTATTGGATTGTATTTTCTATATAAATTGAAATATAAGGAAATTATTGTTTAATCAAATTAGTGTAATCAATATTAAATGCCACTATATGTCTCCATTGACGCTGTAATAACAACTATAATGGAAATTGTGATAAATAAAATAATGATATTTTTCTTACTAAACTTATAATATAAAAACATTAATCAGATAAATTATTATTTCTTACGAAAATAGATGAATAATGACATAAAATAGACAAACACCACATTTTATCACAAGTTAAACCTATAAATGTTCTAAAAGATAAAAAAATTGACTTCCTAATTTGAGAGTTAGAAGATGAAATATCTTTCTCAGTAAATATAAAAATAATTTTTTTAGGTTAAATTAAATATATACAGGTTAGTATAAGACTCTCGATCATAAAATTTGAATTTAGTTACATGATTTAAATAATTAATATTAAATGATTGAAGTCTGGAAAATAGAATCTACATTAAAAATGAATAATATGTATCAATTTTTGATATTTCATATGTAGATGATTTTATTTGTATGGGAGAAAAAGAAAATGGTGTATTCTGACCTAGTGTTGTAAGTAAGGATAGATCATTCCCTTGATAAATTAATTACATTGAGCAGTGTCCAAAACATTTCAAATGATCTAACTAAGACCTTGAGTACCCATTTAAAAAGATGAATAAAAAATATACATTAATTGGATATCAAAAAATGTCATGCATACAAAAAATATTCAACTCTCTATGTCTATATTCTATTCAACTAGTTCAGTATGACTTCATGTTTTCTATGAATTATATAAATCAACTCTGTTCACATAACATCGAATCAGATGTTTCTCTAATTTGATATAAACATAAAAACCATGATGTTAACATAAATTTGAATAATGTGTATTGTTATTTTCAAAGAAAATGATAAAATGTGAGTTAGTTACCTAAAAAACTACACAATATAATTAGTTATCTAAAAATCTTGTTAGTTAACATGTAATCAATGAAACTATATTGGATGTTCTTGCTACTATAACAAATAAATCGTTATCACACATTTAAAACATAACCCTAAATACTATATCAAGATTCAATATATTTGATTAAAATATATTATTCCTCACATTCCATAAAAAATGAATCATTATGATAAAATTTAAAAGGGTAAAACATCTCTTTTTAATGGCCCTTATCCTTGTAGACCTTTCCAGGGTTGGTGATGAAACCATCGTTGACCCCAAAACCTACCACCATGTTATCATGAGTTTAAAAATAGTCTCAATTATGTATATGTCAAATATTGGAGGCATAAAATTATATAGAAAAAAGTGGAATTCATTAATATCAAATACAAACCATGAAATTATGAAAGATCTTGATTCTATAACTCACCTATATCATAAATGATTTTTTTCATTTAATTCAACATATCCAAAATTAATGATTATTATAACTCTAAAAAAATAACTGAAAAATAAATATGGCACATTATGAACCAAAATTATATATATACATTACTACTGAATGAATTAAAAACAAATTAAATTCACTTCTTATCACCCATTATTGTCCATCTAATGTTACAGAATAATAGAATTTGGGTGAGGATGATGCATCCTTGGGGTGGGGGGGGGGGGGGTCCACATTGCCACAGAGGAGGGGAACCGAGCCGAGGAGAGTGAGGTTATATGGGGGTTGTTTAGGTCGGAGGGGGGGGGGGTGTCATGGGGGTTTGGGTATCCATCGAGAATGGAGGAGGTAAGTCAGAGTGGTGGAGGGGGCATGTATCATAGGCTCAGGGTTGCCACCGAGGAAGGGAGAGGAGGATGTTAGGGGAGGGAGGGGTGTAAAGGTGTTAGGGTTGCATAGATGGAGCAGGGGGGTTAGGGATTTATTTGAAACATTTTGGGGTGGTTTAATTAAAAACACCAATAATTGTAAAAATAATAATAAATAATGTTGGATTGATGAAACCCCCACTATAATATATATATTTTAACTAGATATAAATTTTTGATGGTTACTAGAACTTCTACGAAGAATAAATTTTTTAGTGTTTAGGTTATATTATGAAAATATGTTATTTAGGATCATTTGATCTGGGTACGACATAAACCGCTCACCAAACATACAGTTCATCCAACATATCAGCTTTTGTACCACTCCAACTAATTGCAGGTCATGAGTAGGATAATTATTCTCCTTCATTATCAGTTTTATAGAGCCATAAGTAACAACTTGATCCTCTTACATCAGAACCAATTCATCAACAACATATTTTTCCATATAGTACACAATATACTCCTTAACTAAGCCATGTAAAGTGGTGATCATTATTGAGGTCAACTATTTCTTAAAACACTAAAAATCATCCACATAACCCTTAAACCAAAAAACATATACACATTCTTGGTAATCCTAGTCATCAATTCTACAAATAAGGGAGAAGTAAAGAAGGAAACACTCTTAATAGATTTCTAGACCCATAAATATACAAATATCAAATATTTCCTTGGGTTATTCCCATGGTATCATGAATTTGTCCTTCTCTGAGTCCAATGACACTCTAGCCTCTGAGATAACATGATCAGAGAAGAGAAATTTTTACTTATAGAAATTAAAATTAAATAGATTGGTATATAGATGATTCTCTATCATCTTAGGAAATATGATGTAAAGATATTAGATAGGATTGCCTCTTGACTAGATTTACGTGAATATTTCATCAATGAAATCCACCATAAACTAATTCAAAAATGGATAGAAGATCTAATTTATCAAGGATATGGATATCACTGGTGAAATTTCCAGACCTAGTAGTTTCACTAAAATCTTATACAAACCATAAATTCCGTTAAATGTAGCCTAGTGAATTTTAGATGGTAAAAACCTCAATAGATGATACCCTAACATCATGTAATTCATAGATAAAATTTAGGACTCTTTGAACTCATCGAAGAGATCGTCTATCGGTGGAAGGAGATACATGTTCTTAACTATCATATATTTCATTATATGATGGTCCACATAGAAACACAAAATCCAATATTCTTTATTAGAAACAAACATCGGCGAACCCCCATGGTGAAGTAATATGACATGAAAATATTTTAACTTTCAAATAATCCAACTATAATTTCAACTCCTGAAGCACAATTGGTGCCATATTATATATATGTGTAGAAATAGGTTTAACTCTTGGAAAAAACTCAATATTGAACTCGATCTCCCATCTGGGTGTTAAACCAATGAATTATTTATGAAAGATGTTATCATCAAACTTATTGACTAAAAGTTCTATAATATAACTCACCAACTTCTAGAATATGACTTTTTATATGATAAATGGGACAATACAATCTACACTGAATTTGTATATCATGACTATCCTAATGATCTCATTCACCCCTATGAGTATAGATACCCCTTTCTATAAATATATAAGTAACCCTACTTTGATAAAAGTTGACATGATCCTAGTACTGAATTACCAAAAAAAATACCTAGAATCAAATAGAATCATTCCATTTCAAACATAAACGGATCTCAAAAGTAATGTTTTCCATGATCATTGAGAGAACACTCATTAATTGATATGATACACTCTCATCTCACCCCTAATTATATATTGATGGTCACAACCCCATCTATGATTTACACATCCTTACTTAATCAGTTTAAAAATTGAGTATATATAAAAGAACGTGAGGCCCCTATATCAATCAAAAATGCAAGAAATGGTAGATTAAACAAGAATCATACCAATAACAGTGGATCAACCTACATCCAATCTGGTACAAGTAGAATATATATCATGCACTTGGATCAACCCTATACTTAGAGATACATTTTAACTCACCTAAGATGTTACCCATGGTTTATATTAATCCTCTTATATTAGGGAACCACATCCCCATCCCCAACATGGGAGAATTTTTGAATCCCAACTACCTATTTACTAAGCATTAGCTGAGTCCATCATAGATTTTGGTTCCTGCACTTATCCCTTTTCACCAAACAACTATTGATTACTCATGAAGAAAAAAATATATGACCCATCCTAGTTTAAGTGAAGCACTTTATAGTAGCTAAAATACACTTGAAGAAACTATTTTTATCCCTACTATATAGAAAAACTACCCATGCTATATTATTGAGATGGTTGTATACTCCCTTAGCTTCTTTTCCCACTACTAATTCAGCTGAAATTCACAAAGTGATCCTTATTGTCACCTAAAGAAGAGATATTTTATCATTTACCTAATAATCATTAATCACCAATTAATGAATCCTTAAGGTTCCCATCTACGATGGGATCTTGGATTATCATGTCAAAAAAGATACTCAATACCTATGACATTATCTAATAACTAAACTGATCTTGGAAGAAATTCACCCTAGAAACCTCAAATGTTACAAAGGATAGAGGAAAATATAGTAAGTTAGTAAAAAGTGTAACATACTCTATCAATAATAAGATCAATTTCTTCATATGCATAAACTTCAAATCACTCTCATCACTCATCATCAGTGGATTGAATTGAATCAGGATCATTACATCAAATTTATTTTAGTGCAGCTCCTCTTATTTTCCAGTTTTATCTATGATATCCCACAAGATCATGGCTAGTCCTTGTATAATATAATAAAAAATATTCACCTTACTATTAAAAAGATTATTTAGGTTTTTGTATCTCATTTGGATTGACTCAGTCCAGAACTCAATTACATGAGGTCCTCCATCACTTTTAAACATGGGTAGGTATTGCAGCTGAATCTCTCTTGTCAAATCATACATTGATGATATGAGGTTATTCGTCTCCCATTATATGGATAGAAAGACCAATAGTAAATTATCAGAAAGATGATATTCCATCAAATTTTTTAGATCTATAGGATATTACGATTCAGCTATGGGATTTGTTTATTGATTAAGACTCTCTTAATGCTAAAAAATATAAAGTAAAAGAATTTTTTCTACAAGGCTCGTAAAACTCCCCAGATCATAAGATATATAACAAGATCAAACCCATAAATACAATATGAAAACATAGATACACTGACACAAGGTTACTCTTAATGTATATTAACCTGTGAATTGGTATATAATTAAAATTTCATTCATTCATTTTTATCAGACATGTAAAGCGATTAAATTTAACATATTAGATAGATATTTATGTCACATGAGATTAATTTGTACCCAAAATGAACAATGAATATCAAAATATTTTCGTATATCCATTGCATGATGCATGCATACACACATTATTCCATTCTTTCATATAACAAACCATACTTTTCAGATAGAGATATTACATCTTAATAAACTAATATTCATTATACAATATTATGATCCATGAAAAAAACACAAAGGTTTTATATATTTGTATAAAAGACAAAAAATCATTTAATTTCATATAAGATATCCAACATCACCAAAAAATGTCATACCACATATTATTTTTCGTATAAATACCCAACATAAAAACAGTCTTCATAACATGGGGAAAGGAAACAAAAGAAACGGTGAACTCAGATGCTCAGTAATGGTAAAAAAGGGATATATCAGTGATCACATATTAATAACATGAGAATTAGTATATTATGAAATGTTTTTTACATTTGAAAACCATACCCAACAAACCATATATCAAATTATTTAGTTATGGAATAATGCCTGAAAGCTTATAATACATGAATAAAAACTCAATCAAAGAACAAGATGAGAGCATAACACTAGCATAATACATAAGTTATTAGGATGCACATAAGCATATAAAATAATTTATTTAGTCAAGTGTCAAATCCAAGACTATCATAGTGGATTGGGATCACTCCCCATTCAATTATAACCCTTCTTTATGTTCACACCAATGACTATTGTAGTGGGAAGATGACCTTAACAAACTGAGTTCACTTCTTATCCCAGTCCTAATTATATAATGAGATATTCATATTTACCCGATCTATTCTAGGGAAATATAATTACATGACCATTAATCACATAATGAAAATCCTAAAAATGTGAGTCATAAGATCATAAAACATTCACCATAGCATAAAATATGGAATGGAAATGAGTTTCATAAACATTTCATCATTTCATCAAAGGATAATCCATGGAAACGAAAAGGGTTTCATAAATGTTTTCATAACATAATTAAACCACGTAAAGAAATACAATTTATATAATCTTCCTTAAATTTGCATCATCAAAAGTTATACAAATAACGAAATTTTATGGCATCATTGAATAATATCACCACAAAATAATTTGTAACATTACTGGATGTTATCATAGATGAAAAATTCCATTAACGTATCATAAGAAAATTTCATGAGGAAAAACCCCTTTTCAATTTGAAATTAATTATTTAAAATATAAAAATTTCCCAAATATTAAGGCAAAATTTGTCCATGAAAATAACCCTAGAAACATGTAAAGAAAGTTTCATAGGATTGATCAGTCCCAATGATGGTAAATTCCATTAATTTTGGGTTCATTAAAATAAATAATCATTTCAATTGTTTAGTAATATGTGAAAATTAACCCATTCTGAAAAAAATTAAACAATTTGGAAAAAAATAAATCATGTGAAAAAATGAATTTAGTAAATAATATTATACTATAAAAAAGACTCTTTAATTTTTTTAATAAACATGGACATGGAAAAAAATGGTTATGAATGAAAAGAGAAATAAAATATTACTTCTTTAAAAGGGGGTACATAATGGTGGTTACATAATCATAATAAAATTTAAATATATGTAGGATATATAATTTTTTATTTTTAGATTAGCACAATATTTTTATAAAAGGTATAAGAATAAATAAATTAAAAGAGACTGGGTAGGATATTTACCTCTTCATTTGTAGGACTACTTTATATAGTTTATTAATGACCCTTGTAATGACATTTTAAGATGGAAAAAACTCTAATTCTTATTACGAGATTATGAGAAAATAATTATGTAGGAAATTTTTGAGTTATAAGCCTCAAAGTTGTGGAAATAAAAGAGATAATGGGTGTCCTTTTATATGAGAGATAATGGAACCAATTGGATTTATATACAATATTTAAATATAAATAATTGATTTCCCATGTATAATGATTCCCAATATGCATGAATTAAAAGATATATAGACTATAATAGAAATATCAACTTCAAATTGAATTTAAACTCATTTTTGTGTCATATTAAAACATAATGTTTTGTTTAAAACCTTCAATAAATGAATTTTACCTCAATAGTGGTTATAGATTTTTCAATCATAAAGGTTTATAATTTTAAATAAAAGCTAAAAATTTATTCAGAAATATATAAGAGAAAGTTTTTTTAACCATTTCTCATAATAATTACAGCATCCTTGACCCATTAATTGATTATTCATTGATTAATACCATTACACTAGAACAATATATATGAAATCACATCCCATAGGACTCTTGAGTTCAGTATTCTTTGTAAACTAGATACAGAAATAATTCACATGTAACATTTCAATACACAAACTATGATATTTTTTCAGGAATAATTTTATTCTATGTAGCGTATCTCTTCATATTAGTCAATGTAAACATCACAGAATCTATGAAAAAAAACAAAAAATAATTATGATCTCAAACGGTCATTAAGGGTTAAGTATGAAAGAATAAATAATTAATCAATGATCATAATCATCATGGAAAGTTAAATATCTAAACACACATACCATATAATCAATAATCTAATAAATAAGTGAGTAAACAATTTGGAAAGGTAAATATCAAAAAACACATTCCATTTAATCAATAATGTAACTATCCTAACTGGATATGAAATAATCAATATGGAATATTAAATAACTGAAACACATACCATTTAAATAAAAAAAATGAAATTAATCCAAAGATAATTTTGTTGTGAAGATATATTATTTAGAAATAACTAAATACTCAATGAACTCAATTATTAGTTATTAGACTCCATGTTCCCTAGGTATATGGTACCTTTACCATCAAGACATTTCAAAAGATAATTTAAAACATAATGGATAAAAACCCACTTAGCTAATGATACCGAGATGATTCATTCAAGGAGACTAATGATGCATCGAAGAGATATATATAAACAGGCCCCAAATATGTTTTATGTAATATCCCAAACCTCTCACATCCATTCCTTAGTGAAAATATGGTGTTTGAGGTGTTCTGGGAGGCCAAAGCGACTTATTTCTAACACTTTCCCCAATTTATAGTTTTGTGAAAAGTGTTTCCAATTTTGTGAACAGTGCTACCAGCAATACATATGTGAATAGGGTTATCGGTGAGATAGATATGAATAGTGTTGTCAGTGAGAGGGATGAAAACATTAATATGGGTGAGTCATCTATTGATGAGTCATATGCAACTGTCGGCGATTCATCTGTCGATGATTCATCTTCAACTATCAGTGAGCCATCTATCGGCGAGTAATCTTAAACTTTTTGTGGGTCATCTATCATTGAGTAATTTTCAACTATTGGTGAGTAAAATGTCAGTGAATCATTTTCAACTATTCATGAGTTATCTGTCAGTGAGTTTTCCTAAAATGTTTTTCAGTAATCTGTTTGTGAGTCACCTTCAACTATTAGTGAGTCATCTATCTATGAGTTATCTTCAACTCTCGGTGAGTCATCGGTAGATGGGTCATCTTTCGGTGAGCAATATATTAGTGAATCATATGTCAGTTATTCATATTCAACTATCAGTGAGTCATATTTCAATTAGTCATCTTCAACTATTGGTGTCGTTGAGTCATCTTCAAATTTCGGTAGGTGCTATAGTGTTTCTAGATCAACCAGTTAACAATGTTTCTAACATCCTATAGTTTTTCCCATTTGACATTTTGTTTGATGTAAAATGTTTTTAAAGCCATTTTAAGGGATTTATGTCTGATTCAAATCCCAAAAATTTTAT
Source organism: Viscum album (assembly GCA_963277665.1). NCBI lineage: Eukaryota > Viridiplantae > Streptophyta > Magnoliopsida > Santalales > Viscaceae > Viscum > Viscum album. The sequence continues at coordinate 160,644,900 of OY728165.1, read as the reverse complement.
CTTGATATTCCTGAGTGTCTAGGTTCTTTTACTAAGTCACACCGCGTAGTCTTGACAAGAACCTCTATTAATGAAAAATCTAAACCATATATAAAACGCTGCTCAGTTTAGATTTTCAAAAGAACAAGATACATTCTACCTTATTCTATCATCTTTTTTTCCTTGTTACGAGACACCCTATACCTTTCCTTCCCAAGGAGATGTTCCATTGTGTTGCAGCCTTTCACTGAGTTTTCCCTTCTTGCCTACCCATATTTTGGTCCAAGAAGTTTGTGTGGATCTATCTTCAATAAAAGATATGTTCTATCCCTATTCTTGTGGATTCTTTAGTCTATTTTCTCCAATTATCCATTCCATGTTAAGGCATGTGGTCTCCATGTTTCTAATGAACCTTTATTGGGTGTTGATTCATGTGGTTGTGCTACGAAATCTTTGGGTGGATGCAGTCATTACAGGAGAGGTGATTGTAATCCATTGTGTGGGAATATTCTCATTGAAGGAACATAAAAACGATTTTGATGTAGGGGATTCATGGCTTCTATTTTCAATTACATTTAATCACAGAGACAACATGTTTTAGCCACTATATCTCAGTGAAAATGACATTAAAAATATTTGTATTGGATTAATGAATTGGAATCGATCATATGTTATTAATTTATACCATGCTAGATCACATGATATGTATGATGTTCTTGTTAGCATATTTTTATTGATGGAATTGGTAAATAATGTAAATAAGGGAGTAATTATAAATTATTTGGATAAAGATAAAGAGCAATGTAAATGAATCAAGTTGTTGTAATTTGATGAAATTTAAATGGATGCAGTTAAACATGTTTAATTGAATCAGTTTATTCAATATGGAATAAAGGACCAGTTGTTTGATAAAGATAATTCCTCAAAGGGTTCTTATTTACCCTCTTAATTTTAAAGGCCAAGAACGTAATTCTTTGGAGATATGATTTCTCATTATGTGTGAAGGTTGAATTCCTTATTTAGGGACAAGATATCAGTTACTACTATTTGTTTCCTGCTGCTTGGGTTGTGGTGAGAGCTTGGTATGGCTGATCCTGGAGGGATTTGGTGGTATAGGGGGGTAGTGAGGCCAAGTGGTGGTGGAAATTTTCGACTCATAGTGTGACTAGATGCATCCGTTTATGCGTGTGGGTGTTAGGGAGGACACTAGGGATTAGGGAACATGTTAATGCGGGGATTACCATTGATATTAAAGTGGTTTCCATTGAATCTTTTAGTTGTTATCGGATATAATTTCCCACTTCTTGAGGTAACTGGTTTTTCTTACTCTTCTTTCCAGAAGAGGAAAAATATCACACGATATCCCAGGTTCTTTCTGTGTTTATATTATCGAGGAGGGATTGGTATATACTCTATCTGTAGGTGGAAAATACATGATGGTTAGTTCATCAACTCACCATGTTTCTCCCCTTGTGTTTTGAAACATATAATGAATTTCTAGAATTCATGGGAATTATAGAAAAGTAATAATTTTTTTTAATAAATGATTGAATAAATTATGTTAACCCATACGGTGGAGGCTTTCTGATATTCAATACAAATGTTGAAATTTAATGGAACAGTGGACTTGGTTTAGTTATGCCTAGAGGGAATGGATCTTTTTTTTATGTAAATGGAAGGTAATGTGGTAAATAAAAATTGTTAAATAATGGTTAAATAATTAATTAACAAAAAGTTAAACTTATTAAAATGGATAAATAAACTTAATATATCCCTTTAAATTTTTGTGTTCTTATAGGATATCTAGTCTTAGCGGTGGGATCCAATAATCTTTGAGACGTCAGCTGCATTTGAGTATTATACTAGATTATTCCCATAGTGTTGTTGTGAGTTATAGTATATTATGTACTTTTTTTATATGCTACTCCACCCTATCTATTAGGGAAACTGACACCCCAGGGATCTTGAGCCCTGGGGGTGTTTACCCCAATATCCTAGTGGGAGCATGGATGGCTGACTACCCCCTTTGGACATGATCTCTTATCCTGGTAGTTACTTGTACTAGTAGGCATGGTGGTTAATATTCACTATATATGTTTGTAGATGGATGTAATGTCTTAGGGTTATTCACACACATATATTATGGATATAGTTTCATTTGGACTACTACAAGTGTAACATGTATAGGTTGTGATGCCTTGAGGATCCTTACTCGGTGTATGGGCTATAATGTCTTGAGGAATTATACTTGATTTATGATACATGTTATGAGAGCTATAGTGGCTCATAGAAACTGCCTGGAAACCTTGGTTATGTGGATGTTGTGCTCATGTTTTATGAGGTGCATGTTGTGGTGCTTGGCCTATGTGTCTATAGTCATGCCTTCATGGAGAGAGATTATTATCACATGCAACATTGGGAAAAAGGGGAAAACCAGTGGGGGAGTGGTAGTGGGGTACCCTTGATATTCTTAATTATATATTATATAATCTTTTTGGGGATACTTGGTGAGAGAATCCATGGAGATGATTGGAACACAATATACCTATTTAGGTGACGAGTTATTTCCACTTGTTGTTCACTATACTTTAGCACGATTTCATTAATTTTTCATGACTGGATCTGGGGAATATCCTACTAACTATACTATTACATTCACCCAATATATATATATAAACTATTTTTCATGTCACTTAGAGCAGGTTGGTTACTACTATCTTGGGGTTTCATGAGCAGTTCAGGATTAATGGTTGCAGATTTTTAACTTTTTGTTGGTACACATAGGTTTCCCTTTCAGTTTTAGTAGTTATTACATGACATTACATATGGTTACATGGGATTTATTTTATATTGCAGCCTGAGTGGGAGTTAGTTGGTGTCTGTCCTATCTCTCTCTCTTTCACATGTGTTATATTTGAGGGTAATGTCTCCCATTTGTGTGTTTACTATACCCTCGGTTCTAGTCGCTAACCCAAGACCTACTGAAGGTGGGAATTGGGTCTCACTATCTCTCTCCCCCCATTTCGGGCCCATGAGGGGTACACATTGGGGGGATGGGGTCATGATAGAGTGGTATTAGATATCTGGTTGAGGGATATGATAGTGTTTGGAGTTAGGAACATGTGAGGTTTCTTGGGTTGGTTGGGAAAAATGTTTACTATGTTTAGAATACACTATAAACGTGGGATTCCTAATGAGACATGGATATTTAGGCCCCCATGTAATATGTTGAACGTCTCATTATGTTTACAGTGGATACTAAATGAGGTGATAATTTTTGTAGGGTAGAGACCTGGTAAATGATCATGCATCATCTTATATATTCCTATGTTTGATTGGGTAGACCATGGGATAGGTTAAACTAAAATGAATAAAATAAAATAATTAATTAATTAATGTTTATTCTTCTATATTCAAGGTTTAAGAGATCTAACTCTTTGTAAGTTTTTAGGTCTAGCTCTAGGTCGACGTCCTCATCAGGTTTGCGCAGAAGTTGTTCAACATGATGTGGTAGTAGATCGCCAAAAGGTAGAGGTTGAAGATGACAACACTTAGAGGAGGACACTCTGAGAGTTTAAGTGAAAAAGTTTGTAGAAGTACTAGGGCTCTATTTCAGATGTGGTCATGAATGACAGGTTGGAGGATATTGAGATAGCTTTTAGCTCGATCTGTGTTTGGAAGGTTCACTGGGTTTCATTGGTTGTGACAATACTACATGGTGCTTCTTGGTAGGGGTGGTTCTTATTCCTAGGGGTTTATGAGGAATTGGATGTCTTCTGGTAGGAGGTACTAGACAAGTTCAGAGTCAAGTTTCTTTCTTTGACCATGAAGGCGACTAGTCGCCAAGAGTTTCTTACCCTTCGACATGTGAGATCATGTATTTGAAAGTTTGGAATCCATTTTAGGAACATTTTACAATATGATTCAGACCTATTTCCAGATGAGGAGGCCAGGGTGAGGCATTTCAAGAAGGCTTTTCATCCATTGATCTAGCACAAGGTCACCCTATTTATACTAAAGACATATCTGGAGGTGATGGAGAGGGAAGAGGTCATAAATAGTCTGTTATATAGAACTATATCACCATGATAGGGGAGTCGTCAGGATTCCTCAAAAAGAAGAGACGTGGTCTGATGTTTTTGGTTTTCAGAGAAAAGAGTTTTCCTTTGGACGAGGGTAATTATATGCCCATAGTACCCCATTTATATAGGGGAAGCACCTCTAAATCCTATTCCAAGGGTTCAAATACTATTTTTCTTATGGATTACAAGGTTATTAGCATTGATATTTCCTAAAATTTCTGAGCATTAAATATGCACCATCTATTCTACTTCATGTTCCTCCATTGATGAAATTTCATCTGAGGCAGCAGTAGGTAGTTGCACCAGCTATGTATTAGCATAGAGCAGATAGGATTGGTAGAGGATAGCCCTAAGGTTATCCTTGTCATCATAGGGGAGAGAAAAACCATCGTGGGGGTCTTCAGTAGTGTAAGAGAGGCCGGGGAGAAGCCGTTGTTAGCTTCATTCATTAGCTTTGATAACACCGGGTGAGCCAAACATCGTTTGAGGTACCCTTTTCTTATTTTATATATCGTTTTATGCCTTGTTTGAATTAGGATTGACACACTCCTTCACGTCACCTACCCTTGTCAATTCATTAGGAATTGAGGTAGAGAGGCTTCCAGTGCATTTGGAATTGACTACACCCATCAGAGTCAGAGATGACTCGTTTGAAGTATGTAGATATTGGGAGCTAGTTTGGGGAAACACTTCTCTTGGGGAGATTTCATATGTTTACAGATAAAACCATATGTTTTCATCCAAGGAATGTATTGGTTGTATCCAATGTAGTCTATCATGGATTTCTTTAAGAGGCAAGTGGAATTTTTTGATGATAATGGATAGATAGTGGTGTTTTTTGGTGAGTGAGACCCTCATATGAGTTAGAGGCGTACTCCATCCATGACATCCTCAATGTCTGAGCTGATGCTGAGTTAATGAGATGTTAGATAGTTTTCATTTCACAAGGTCATGGAAGAGTACCATTATATCTTTACATAAGAGGTTGAAGCGTTACCCCCTCCATGAGAGATCAATTTCATGATCAATTTATAGCGAGGCACGTCTCCTATATAACTTTCTCTATATAGGATATCCCCTTTTGAGTTACAAGAGCTACATATACAGCTCGATGGTATGTTAAACAATGTTTTTGTTCGGCTGAGCTTGTCATTGTGTGGTGCACTGGTTTCTTGTGTGAAGAAGGCTGAAAAAAGGTTTTGGTTTTGTTTCTAATATTTTCTCTTGAACAATGTGATAGTGAAGAATCACTGTCCTCTTCCCTAGATTGAGGATTTAGTCAATAAACTAAAGTGTAAAAGTTGGATCTCAATGATCGATATGCAATAACGATATCATAAAATGTCTGTGAAGGATGAGGATATCCCAAATATTTAATTCTGTTGTCATCATGGGCATAAATGGTTTGTTTTGATATCATTATGTTTGACGAATGCTTTATCTTATTTCATTGCGATGATGAACACTATGTTCCATGATTTCATGAACAAGTTTGTGGTGGTCTTCATCAATGACATCCTTGTGAACTTCGCAAATTATTAGGATCATAAAGAGATTCTACATGATACTTTTTGGGTTCTTTGTCAACATTATCTATTTGGTAAGATATAGAATATTGATTTTTGGGTTCGATAAGTCCATTTATTGGGGAATGTTTTATCCCAGTAGGGAGTATTTTTGGATGCGTCAAAGATAAAATTATTTGGGTATGGGTTATCCCCAAATACACTGGAAGATGTGAGAAGTTTCCTTGGTCTTTCTAGCTATTAAAGGAGGTTATTAGATGATTTATATTGGGTTGCGACCCCTATGACATTTTTGATTAGAAATGAGCAGGTGTTCGTGTGGACCGATCGATTTTAGGCAGATTTTTAGTATCTAATTTATAAGTTGGTTAGTGATCCAATTATTTCTCTACCAGTAGAAGGAGTTCAGTTTGAGGTTTTCTACGATGCTTCATGTTTGGGGGTAGGCTGTGTCTGATCCATCAGTGATTGATAATTTCATAGGGGTCTTAGCAGTTTTGCCCCCATGAGAGTATCCCAACCACCCATGATCTAGAGTTTGTTGTTATGGTGTTTTCCCTTATTTTGTGGAGACATTTCCTAATGTGATAGAGATTTTTAGTCTTCACTAATCATAAGATCATGAGGTATATTTTCCCCCAATGGGATATGAACTTGTGACAATGAATGTGGATGGAGTTATTACAATATTACGACTTCAAAATCTCATATACACATAGTAAGGGGAATGTTTTATCCTATGCTCTAAGTAGGGAGCTGTATAGTGATGCAGTGCATGAATCAGGTGATTCTTGGAGAGTAATGGAATAAATTTTAGCAATACATCTCAATGTGGTATAATATGGGGGTAGTAGTTGTCTTTTTCAGAAAATAGTGTAGTCATATTTGGTGAAACATGTAGAAGATTCCCAGTTCGGGGATCTTGAGGTGGAGGTCTGGAGAGACTGTTTTTTTGTGCTGAGGCCCCTAATGGTTGGTATGAGGATGAACAACATTGGGTGTTGTTTCAGGGAAGGATTTTGGTTCCTTTAATATCACATGATATGGTTCCTTGAGAGTTCTAAAGTACACCATTAGCGGTACATCATGGAGTGAAAATAATATACTGAGATTTGGGGAGTTAATTTTTCAAGGATGGGTTGAAGCATGAAGTTGTAGAGTTTCTGTCTCCATGATTGGTCTACCAGAAGGTGAAGGTCGAGTACTGGGTCCCCAGTGGGTTTATGTAGCCATTAGAAGTTTCTCAATGGAATTGGGAGGACATATTGATGGACTTTATTACCGGTTTACCTCGAGATCAAATAGGATAAATTTTATATTGGTAGTTGTTGATCATTTGATGAATTCATCCTACTTTATAGAAATCATGGAGTCATGCTCAGTTGAGGGCTTGTCAATGAAATATCTAAAGGATGTGGTGAGACTCCACGGGGCCTGTAAGATGATCATTTATGATCGATATCCTCATTTTACCTCCAGGGTTTGGAGAGGTCTCCATCATGCATTTTGGTCTCAACTATTCTTTAACACTAATTTTCAGTTGCAGAAAGATGGTCATAGAGAGCGGACCAACTAGACTCTTGAGGACATTTTGTATGCTTGATACCTATATTTTGGAGGCTTATGGATGAGGCACTTACCCATGTTAGAGTTCTCCAACAACAATAGATTCCACTCCACCATTGATATGGTGCCTTTTGAATCCTTTTATGGATGAAATTTCCATTCCCTATTATGTTGGACTGGGATCCGAGAGTTAACAATTCTCGGGCCGGAACTAGTATAGATCACCATAGAGATTGTTTATGTGATTCAAAAGAGGATAATGGCAGCAAAAGTTCATCAAAAATCTTATTCTGATCATATGAGGAGACCTTTTGGAGTTTTTTGTTGGGGATCATGTGTTTCAGAAGGTTACTCCCCATTATGGATATTGTAGGTTAATTCATGGGAGTAATCTATATTCCCATTTTGTTTCACCTTTCTAGGTATTGGATTGTGATGAAGATATGGTATATCGAGTAGCACATCCCCAATAGATGATTAGGATACTTGATGTTTTAGACTTGTCTCAGCTCTTTCGTTGTCTTCATAGTGACTCTCACGTCATCGATTGGGACGAGTTCAATGTGGAAAATGATGTGATATTCAATGAGTGACCTGTAGAGATCCAAGACAACAAATAGATGGTTTTCCATGGATGTGATATACCCCTGGTTCATGTCTTGTGGTGACACAGCAGCGTAAAAGAGGGTATATGGGAATTCGAGTCACAAATACATGCTTAGTACCCTAAGTTGTTATATTTGTAGCTATTTTATTATTATGTTTTCTTTTCTGGATGAAAACATTTCATGTTTATAAGATTGAATTATATTATTTTTTTGAGGCTATCTATCTTTGGTGAGGTTTTTCTCTTGAGAGAGTAGTTAGGATTTGGTTATAGTTTTCATGTGGTTTTGCGTTGTTCCTATGAGGAATTGGTTGAGCTTTTTTGGGGGTGAGTGTCTTGAGAGGTATCAAGAAAGGTGGTTTTTCTAACCCTTTTTCTATTTCCTCACTAGATTGGTTTTGGATTCGGGGGGATGAGAATATTTTGAGAGGTATCTAATTTAATATACATGACCTCTCTGGTCCATTCCATTGTAAAAAATTGGCGTTTTAGGTGTTCTAGGAGGACAAAGTGACTTATTTCTAACACTTAGCCAAATTCTCATTTCTGTGAATAGTGTTTCCAATTTTGCAGATAGTGTTGTTACTGAGACCGATGTGAACAGTGTTGTTCGTGAGAGACACATGAAAAATGTTTTCAGTGAGTCATATTATAGTGAGACATCAATCAGCGAGTCATATTCAAATGTCGGTGAGTCATTTATCAATGAGTCATCTTCAACCATTGGTGATTCATCTGTCGATGAGTCATCTTCAACTATTGGGGAGTCATCTATTGGCGAGTCATCATTTACTATCTGTGATTCATCTATCAGAGATTCATCTAATGGTGAGTTATCTATCATTAAGTCATATTCAACTATCTATGAGTTATATATCAGGGAGTCATCATCAATTGTCAATGTCGATGAGTGTTATTTATATTTTAATTGGTGTTATAGTGTTTCCAAATCAACCAGTGAACAATGTTTCTAGCTTCCTATAGTTTCACATGTTTGAAATTTTATTAGATATAAAACACCTTCAAAGACTTGTTTTAAGGGATTTATGGCTTATTCAAATCCCACAACTCTTATATTAATATTCCTAAGGGTCTGAGTTCCTTTACTCAGCCAAACTGTATAATCTTGAAGAGATACAACTTTAATGAAAGACCTAAATCATATCTGAACTGTTACTATGTTTATATTTTCAAAAGGAATCGATACATTTTTATTATTCTTACATCTTTTTTTCCATGGTATGGGATGACCAAGACCTTTCTTTCATGAGGATATATGTGATTGTGCTGTAACCTTGGACCGAGTATTTAATTCCTGCACACCCCTGTTTTAGTAATAGCAACAAGTGTTGATCAGTCTTTGATAGAAGGTATGTTATATCCCTATTCTTGTGGATTTTGTGATCTGTTTCCTCTTTTTATCATTTCCTTGTTACTAAGTTTAGTCTTCATCTTTCAAATAGACCTTACATGGGATTGGATAATTGTCGTTGGGCTACGATATCATCAGTTGTATTCAGTCGTTGTAGGAGAGGTGATCGTAATCCATCGTGCCAGTACATTATAATGAAACAAACATGAGAAATATTTTTTTGGTTTGGATTCATGGATCTTATATTCCTTTATGTGAAATTGTTTAGTTATATGGTTTTAGCCACTATATCACAATGAAAATGACATAATAAATATTTGAACTGGATTAATGAACTGGAATCGATCGTATGTTATTTCTTTATACTAAGATAATGATTTTATTCATGATTTCTAGATCATGTGATATCTATAATTTTATTGTTATCATGTCATTATTGATTGAATTGGAAAGTAACATAATGATGATATTAATTATAAAATACTTTTCTATAGATAAAGAGGCATGTAAATGAATCCCATTTTTTGGTGATTTGATGATAATCAAATGGATGTAGTTCTTCATGTTTAATTTAATTAGTTAACTAAATAGGGAATAAATGAATAGTTATTTGATAATGATAACACCTTGAAGGGTTCTGAGTTACCCTATTGGTTTAAAAGTCCAAGAACCTTATTCATTGGAGCTATGAGTTCTTGTTGTGTGTGAAGGTTGAATGCCTTGTTTATGGCCATGATCCGAATTACTAACATTTCTTTCCTTCTACTTGTTTTGTGTTGTGATCCTTCTATGGCTGAGCTTGGGGGGCATTTGTGGTATGTGGGGGAATGGATGCCCAATGGTGGTTGCAACAGTTGATGCCTAGAGTGGAAAGATTCATCTATTTATGCATGTGTGTGTTGGAGAGGAAACTGAGGATAATGTAATAGGTTGAATTGGGAGTACCATTCATAAGAAAGTGTTTTCTATTTAATCCTTTGTTTCTTATCTTATTTACATTCCATAATTCTTGAGTAAGATGGTTTTATTACTCTCATTTCAAAAGATTTGATGATGTGAGAGGTATGCCATCTTCTTTAGGTGTTTATATTCTTGAGGATGGATGGGTCTATGGTCCAGCTATAGGTGGAAAAGACTCGACAGGAAGTTCATCTACTCACCCTATTGAGAACCTTGTGTTTGGAAGCTCAATTTTTTTTCTAGAATTCTTGGGAAACATAGAAAAGTGATAATGGTATTAATAAATGATTGAATGAATAATGGTACACCATGGGTTTGATCTTACTCGGATGCAATGATGAGGTTACAATTTAAAGGAATAGTTGACTTCATTTTATTATGAATGGAGGTAATAGATCTTTATTTTGATGCTAATGGAAGGTATTGTGTAAATGAGCAGTAAATTATTGTTTAACTAATTAATTAATATAACATGAAACATATAAAATGGCATAAAGTAACATAATATAGATCTTTAAATAGTAGTGTGCATATAAGATATCTAGTATTTGTAGTGGTAGCCACGTGTTTGAGAGACGTTAGTTGCAATGAGTCTTAGACTAGGTTATTCCCATAATGTGGTTGTGTTCTATAGTGTATTTTGAACTTTATTGTGTTTCTTTATGATATTTCACCATATCAGTTATGTAAAATGACACCCCGGGTATTCGAATCCCTATGGGGTGTTTTCCCCAATATCCTGGTGGGAGGATGGATGGTTGACTACCCCTTTTGGCCCCGCTCTCTTCTTTTGGTAGTTACTTGTGCTAGTAGGAACGATGGTTGGAATTAACTATATATGTTTGTATAGGGAATTAATGGATTGTGGTTCTTCGCAGACATATATTCTTGATATGATTTCATATGGAATACTATAGGTGTAACATGAATATGTTGTGATGTCTTGAGGACCCTTACTCAGTTTATGGGATATAATGGCTTGATGTATAATACCTAATGTATAATACATGTTAAACAAGCTAGGATGGATCCTAAAAACTACATGGTTATCTTGGTTTCATGGATGTGGTGGTTGTGTTTCATGAGGTGCATGTTATGGTGCTTCACCTAGGTGTCTTCTGGAAACCCATTTTGGAGAGATATGATTAGAACGTACAAAGTTGGAGAAAAGAGGTAAACTAGTTGGTAATTAGTAGAGGGGTACCCTTTATATTTTTTAATATTTTATACTCTTGTATGTGATACTTGGTGAGAGTATCCATTCAGAGTCTGGTAACATAGTATACCTATTTTGGTGATGAGTTAGTTCCACTAGTGGTTCACTATGCTTTAGCATACTTTCTTTACATTTTTCACGAGAGGACCCATAGAGAATCTTACAGAGTATACTATTATACTCACCCAATGTATAAATACAATTTCTTCTAGGTAAATTGGGGAAGGTTGGTGATTATAATGTTTACTACTAGCTTGGGGTTGGAGGAGATATTTAAGCATTATAGTTTTTATATTTTGTATTCTTTTGGTACATGCAATTTTTCCTTTAAGTTGTAGCAGTTCTTGCATAAAATTATATATGTGTGCATGGGATTTACTTTATATTCCAGCTTGAGTTGGATTTGGTTAATGTATCTCTTATATCTCTCTTTATCATGTGTTCTCATCGATTGTAGTGCCTCTAATTTGTGTGTTTACTATACCTTCAGTGCTAGTCTTCAACCCGGGGCCTACTAGAGGTGGGGCTTGGGTGTCACTATCTCTCTCCTCTTATTTTTTTCCCAGGTGGGGTAAAAATTTTATGTAGGGGGTCATGACATCATACCTATCCAAATAATTCCTCATATATAAAAAAATCTATTTAATGTATAAAATAGATCTTTATTAAATATTTGTACTAAGTACAGAATACAAAGTTTTCAATATTTCCCTAGATGTCAAATAAAATTTAATTTAGTACAATATATGTGAAATGATATACCGTTTATAAATAATCTTACCCATGATAAGGAATATTTTTTTTTGGGAAATTTAATATCCAATGGGGGTAACTGAGCATTTCTTGGAAAATTCACTGACTACAAAAATGCAATTAAGGTGATGAATGTCAAGACATTCCTAAATCAAAATGATCATAAACCATCCATAGAATGAATAAGGATAGTATCCATACAATATATCACAAGTGGAATATATTTAAAATATATGGTATTAAAATTTATAAAAAAATATTACAATAATATAGTTAAAAATGTTTTTGTGGAAAATATATATTTCCTTATGAAATAAAATTTGAAATTATTTTTCATTGAAAACCAATTTAAAAAATAATTTATAAAATATAATCATAAACATGGAAATTAATCTTAATTAAATTGATAGTACTATCATAGGGTAATTCCATACATTCTATAAGGAATATTACTTGTGTATAGTAAAGAGGTTAGAAATGTGCCTTGTTTAGAAAGTGATTAGAAGATTACATTTAAAATACCTTTTAAAAAGAAAAAAATATAAAAATATATCTTAATAGATCATTTTGAAATTTTTCATGAAAAATGTTTTACGACATTTTTTGAAAACATGGTTTTGTTTGAAAACAGATTTCCTACTAAAAAGAGAAATGAATTCAGATTTTATTAAAAAAAATTCTCAATGATTTTATATTCCAAATTGTGGAAAATGATACTATCACATCAGAAAGATAATTAATAAATATTTTATAATAAAATTAATGGTTTTATTAAATATTGATCATATAATTACCTTTAATGTAAATTCATGAACAAACCATATCAATTCAAATGAGATTGTTAAATAGACACTAAAAAAGATCATAAAATTTATTCGAGAATAAATTAATTGATTATGTGTATAAATTGTAATTCCACAATAAAAAAGTGTAATTATAAAAAATAGTAAGTGAATATTCATTATACAAATAATCATATAATATCAACAACAACAAATAATTAATATAACCCAATGAGAGGAAATTGAGTTATGATATTTAATTATCACATGGTAACTTTATGTCCAAATGCCTTTAAATGAAATAAAAAAATTGAAACAAAAAATAAAATTAATAATTATAATTCATGAAGATACATTTATAAAGGATAAAAAAGTACACCATTAAAAGGAAATTAGACACATTATAGTACAATATACCTCAATCGAACGATATATTAGTTTAAAAGCATTACATTGTGATTCATTTTTGTTGAATGTGATTTAAAATCGGGTATAGTTGTTTTAGACATGTTATTAACTTATTAAAGAACCATATTAATATTTTTTTTATCATATATGATCCTTTTAAATAAACTTATTACTTTTTAGTTAAAAATGATTCATTATTTTCATTTTTCCAAGTGTTAATTGGCTTGTTTTCTCAAGCATGTTCCATAAAGAATGATTTATTTCTTGTGAATATTATATAGATATACAATCTACATAATAATAATCATGAAAAATTTGAAATATTTATTCACCAATTATCCTTTTAAATCAAATCATGATTTATTTTTATGAAATATAAATCCTATTACGATCATGGAGATGATAAAGAATATGTCCGCATGAGTAACATTTTCATTTTTCAAAGAAAATTATGGAAAGGTAGTAAGTAGTATACATTTATAGAATTATTATAATATAATTTATTACATATTACATATTAATATTTATCATCCATAAGTTATGGTGATAAAAAAAGTTACAACGATTTGTGAAGGTGGTAGTCCACACGTACACGAATGATGTTATCATCTTTACTTGAGTGAAAATGAAGGATAAAAAATAATATATATTATCCTTAAATAATGATAAATATGTAAAAAATAGCATAATAATGTAATTTATATAACATATTATCATTAAAATCATCTTTATCACTTTCCATGTGAAGTGTTAGTGAAATTGGTATAATAAAGATTCGTGAGACAGTAGTCCGTCGTACACATGAGCGACATTATCGAGTCACCTAAAAATTTATAGTAAAATGTTATATATCTTATAATGACTATATAGATATAATAATTTTATATATATTATATATATAAGTTTTATATCTATAATCATATCAGACATTTAGATATGGTAATGAAAAAATGAATGACATCAATTCGCAAGGCGGTATTCTGCCGTAACACAGAAGATAATTTTGTGACCCATTTGATAGAAGAGGGGAAGGATTTGGGTCGTCATATTATTATGAAAACAGAAAATTATACTTACAATAATGATTTTATTATACAATTTTTGAAATAAAATTTTAATGAGGTTGAGAAAGAAGTAAAATAAAGAAACTCATTGAAATATAATTCTTCTTCTTGGGGTATCTTTAACAGGTATGATCTAAAGCCTTCATAGGTTGTCTTTATGCCCAATGTAAGGATTATAGGATTATGAGATGGAATTTGAGATGTTATTTGGGAATTCTTTGGCCACAAAAAAGGGTTTTTATGTTTTTAATTGGAGATAAGAGAAGGTTCCCTTTAATATGTGTGCTGAGAAAAATAGTTTTAATTTGTCAAAATAGTGAATTACACCTAATTTAATTCTTTTTAAAAAGGACCCAATAATTGTAAATTATATAATATAATTTATCAAGACTAAATATTTCTCTAAATATGGGTTTCAAAAGTTTGGGGATCATTTTTACACCTTATATTCAATGTTTAACCACAAATTATACTTTCTTTTAAATTAATCACAATAATTAATTTTAAATGTCTTCACTAATAATTATAATAAAATATAAAGGTGACATTTTTATATAGTATAAATAATTAATACTAAAAATATATAACCAATTTTTCCAAATTAAATTCACATAATTTGAGAAAACTAATTTAAAATTAATCTCAAAGAGACGATGAGAAGGAATGTTTATAAAGTGAAAACGATCAAATGTTTATAATGTTTTTATATCAAATTAAATTATTAAATTATTTAAAATTAACTAAACTAGATAAATGGATTTATATTTTAAATATATTTACTTTAACATCAATTCAAAATGTAATTTATCATTATAAATTATATATTTGAAAGGGAAATTTTTAATTAAAATTCAGTATTATTCGATATTAATCAAAATATAAAACTTCTTAGAAAAACAAAATGTTCCCCCCCCCCTAGATAATTTTGGTGTCCCTATTACAAAATGAATTTTAATTTTTCATATAAATATTATAATACTATTAAAAATAAATTTTTAATTATGGGAGTCAAGCACGACTAAGCCACCTTTTACAAAATACAGTATCGAATATTTTTTATTTCAAATGATTATTATTATTATTTATAATCAATAGATAAACATTTTAAAAAAATATATATATTTTCATAAGTTATTTAATCCAATTCATACCCTTCATTCCAATTTCTATATAATAACTATCACATTAAATAATATTTATAGTACATTATTGATTGGTGAAACTTGGTCTTACTTGTAATGGAAGCTATTGAGGAATCTCGTTGTTGCGTGTAACAGAAGATAAACTCAGTGTTTCTTAAATTCAAATTTATAAAATTGATATAATTTATTAATAAAAGTAAATTTATTTTAAATTATTATGGTATTATATTTTCTTCTATACTAGGTGTCGTTTATCATACACGTTATCATTTAAAATTTTTTTATTTTAGAATTATGTGGTCTTACATTCTACCTAAATTAATCTAATAATGTTGTAAAAAATAAAATTTCATCATAGTAAGATAGCATTTAATATTTATAAGTAATTTTTTTAAAATCCCACATTATTATTTTGATAATAAAATATCCTCTTAATAAGAGATAATGTGAAGTAAAAAGGATCATATGGAATAACCAATAACTAGGTTTCTACATAGGAGAAAATTGGCGGCAATTGAAGATGTTGGGATAGAGGAAAATGATAAATATTTATATAGATTTACTGATGTCATTGATCAAAAAAATTTAATTATCAATGGAATTTTGAGGTCCTCAAATCCATAAGTCTAATAGGTGTGAAATGTTCATTGATATAATCCAAAATTATAATACTAGGTTACCATTTTTTTCCAAGTTCATCTTTCATAACATCAGAGAATTATTTTACTACCTAAGAATATAATAGAATATACTGAATTTATATACTTTTATTTCCTAAACAAATATTTATCCTCTGGTTGTGCTTTGATCAATTTTCTATTTATCCCATTATTCTAAGAAATGAATATCCAAAAATGATTTTTTAGGCCTAAAACACTAAAATTCAACTTTAATATATTGCAAGATCTATAAAAGAGTGAAAAGTCTTTCTTTCTGTATCTTCTATTTTCCAAAAACAATATTGATATCACATGTTATCCAATAAATTAATCTCTAAAAATAAAAATTAATACCACTGATTCATTATTAATATTTCTTCATCAATTTTTTAATTAGAAACAATGAAATATTAACCAGGATATCACATATGATAGTGGTAAGAAAGAAACCCTTGTTATCCATCAGTCATAGGTTCAAGACACACCACCTTTATAGATGCAACATGTTTTCAACCTATACATGGTTTATTAATTTTATAAACTATATAATTTTTATAAAGTACCAAATGATATGATAAACATCCTTGAATAAAGTTATCGATTAAATTAACATTTTCCTAATGTTTTTAACACAATTTATTTATTTATTATAATTTTTACAATATCTAATAATATTATTTGAGTATTATTACAATGTCTTTAATGATCATATTACCAATAATGGTAATAAATAATTTTAAACATATGTTCTATAAAATGTAAATAAATTTTCCCTCAAATAATTTTTTCACAAAAACATTTACTAAACTAATGGTATGTATTGCCATAAATTTCTTCTTAAATATCTTTAATCTTGGTAGAATCCCATCTCATAAATCCTAAATGTTTTTTTAAGAATTCAATCATATAGAAAAACTAAATAATATAAACCCATGATGTTATTCATTAATTTTAGGTTAATGAAGACTCGTGTGACTAATAATTTTACACAATCCTTAGACATTTCATAAATCTTATAACCAAAATACCCTTAGTAAAATAGTTCAAAAATATGATTCTTGAATCCCAAAATATAAATAATTCATTAATTTCTTCTCTACATATATCTTTACATCGTCTAGGGTTTAACCTTTAGATAAGTTCGTTTATTTATATAATTCATAGTCTCCCTAAATTTAAGAAAACAAACACTAAATGTATCCTTAGGATGGGATTTATTTCCTTATATTAAAATATTTAGTTTTCCTCAAAAATTATTTTCTTTATTTATTCAATTTATACAAATATATAATTTTCACTATTATTTGAGACAATCTACTAGGATTTTCATTACCCATACCTAATATAATAGAAATAGATCTTAATTTCATCCACAGTCTCCACCACTTGAGTTTTTATAAACTTACATTATTTGATTATTTGGTTAGTAATAGAGTTGTTTAATATATAGGTTGTGAATAATATTTTGGGAAAACTACTAAAGTAAAAACATGATATATTTCACTACAATAATAATCCCATTTTGTTTCTCGTTGTCACCGTTTTTTCCATTATGTTCGATTTTAACACGATTCCCTTAGGATCCAGCTATAGAAAAAAACCTAGAAATCATAATGTGAGTAACAATAATCATAGTGAGAAAACCATATAATCATTTATATGATGTATAAATTATGGCACCTTATTATCAATATAAGACACAGTTGGGTAAACCTAGGTAATTAATTTCCAACATTTATTTATGTTTTTCATAATTAGTTGTAAATAAAATGGGGATTTTCCAAAGCATATCCCCCGGGAATGTTAAACCAGCTACATAGAAACACGCGTTGTTGAGTATCGGTAAATCGCGATTCAAGGCTGACACACCTTTTTCAATGTCATTAACCCATGGTACCTCTATTCCATAACCACATCAGATTGTGGTATATAGATAGTAACGTTTTTCTAGGAATACCCACACAATCTCTTCCTTATGAAAACAATAACATGTTCTTATATTCTTATCCTCAAATTATACTCTAGGTTTTTGTTCCCTAATATATGTAATCATAAATCTAGTTCTCGTGGTTTTTACTAAATTTATATGTCAAAACTATAACAAACCCTACACCTGTATCATAGATTTAGTTCCCAATACCCTAACATTGTCATAAAATACATTGAATCAAATCCCATAGGATTTATTATTCAATTATTCTTAGTAAAATAGATAAATTTATGACTCAAATATTATATTGGAATACAACAAATACAACATAATTTTTTCTCAGGAATAACTTTATTACACCTAGAGGATCCCGACACAACAATCATATAGAATTTATATAATCCTAGAGAAATGAAACAAAATATGGGTGAACTCAAATTCTCACTTAGGGTTTTGTATAGTGGAAGAATTAATGAATCAATGAGAGTAATAAATATGGAGTGTTAAATAACTAAACACTCATTCCATGAAATCAATAATCTATGAAGGAAGTGTGTAAAAATATGGTTAGGTAAATAACTTAAAACACATTCCTGATTATAAATAACATTACTATTATAATTGAATAAGGCATAATTGATATGGAAAGGTAAAAAACATGAACACATTTTATTTAGATACCTATAAATTAAATGCATACAAGGATAATTCCATAGTCAAAAAAACTATTATTCAAATAAACTGATACTAAATGAAGGAAACACTTAATTATTACACCACATGTTTCCTAAGTACATTGTACCTTGACCATAAAGACATTTCACAATATTATTTAAAACATACCTGATAAAAACCCACTTAACAAAGTCTAGTGAACTGATTCATCCCATGAGATTGTATGTGCATTAAGGGGAATCTGTTACTTTTCCCTACTTATTTTAAACCATTCGGAAGACTTCCTGATATATTTAATTATCTATTCAATTGAAAATCAATTTTTCATTTCAAATATTTGTACTTAGTAAAGAATATATATTTGTGAATATTTACCTAAATAAGAAATAACATTTAATTTCTTAATAATTTATTTTAAATTATATATGTTTTATGAAATAAAAAATTCCATGATAGGTAATATAGATATTTATGGGAAATTTAATGTCCAATGATCCTTAAAATTTGAACCTTTAAATAGAATATTATTGACTAAAAAAATGAAATCAAAGTACTGATTGTCAATAGATTCCATAATCAAAATGATCATAAACCATTAATGAGAAGAATAAGGAAAATATCAATATAACAAATCTCTTGAGTATTATTTTTAGAATTTGAGTTTTTGTCATTTGTGAATATAAATACCATGAAAAATCAATAAAAAAATTCTTGGGAAAAATATTATATTCATTTTTGAATACATATTGTAAAACATTTTCACTAAAAATAACTTCTAAATAGATTTTCTTTAAAAATATCCTTTTAAAATTAACATTATTCTCCAAATAAACGATGTTCATATCAGTGAGTAATTCCACACATGCCATAAAGAAAAATCTCTTTTCATGGTAAAATTTTGAGAAATGATTCTTATTCAGAAAAAGATATTAAGATTCCATTGAAATGATTTTTTAAAAAGAAAAATGGGTAAAAATGAAATTTAAAAAATAATTTTGAAAACATTATGGGAAAAAAATTTAATTTATTTATAACACATTGATATGTAAGAAAATAGTCTTCTGGCCGAAGAGAAAAATAAAGTCATGTTTCATTAAAACATTTCTTCAATAATTTTATGTATGAAAGAGTGAAAAATGGTACAATTATGTGAAAAAGGTCTTGAATAACCAAAGGATAATAAAATTAAATGGTTTATTAATCAATTATAATATAATTTTCTTTAATGGGAATTCAATAATAAACCATATTGATTAGAATGAGATTGTAATATAAACAATAAAAATGATCATATGTTTGAATAGAGATTTAATGAATCGATTATGTGTATTCCCTATGAATCCAAATAAAATATGGGGAATAAAACAATATATATTCAAAATTCATTATAAACACAATCATATAATATAAACCATAATGAAAAAGTAATATAACCTAATGAAAAGAAATTGAGTTTTGAAATTTGATTACCACATGGTAACATTATGTTCTTATCCCTTAGATGAAATAATTATTATTTAATCTTAAAATTACCTGAATAATGAATCGGTCATGATATTAGATGTCAAATGGGTAGTATAACCAACATATAAAATATATTACATGCATAACATTACAATATGCATTGATGAAATAAAATTGATATGAAAACCATTAAATTAGGATTTTTTGTTGAATATGATTTAATATAAAATATTGTGGTTTTAAAAATGTTACTAAATATTTGAAGAAACATTTTAATATATATGATATCTATTATTATCCTTTATAACTTTTTTTCACCCATTGGTTAATAATCTTTCATTATTTTCATCTTTTTGGGTGTTAACTACATTGTTTTCACTTTCATGTTTCGTAACAAGAGACATGTTTCCTATTTATATTATTTATATATATCATATAAAGATTAATAATCCTGACATATTTATCATATTTTTTAATAAAATATTCTTTTGAAACCAGTTAGTATTTTTACATGGAAATGAAGCATGTTATGATCATGATGATGGTTGGCTGTATGTTTGCATGAGTAACGTTTTCATTTTTCAATGTTTATTATGGAATTGTAGGTAATTAATATTATAAATATATGAAATTTAAATAATATCATATATAATATATTATACAATTATATATATCATCCATGCGAGGGAGTTATAATAAGATACCTGCATCAGTTCTTGAAGGCGGTAAGAAACGTGTACATGAATGATTTTATCGTCTATACATGAGGGAAAAGGAATGAAATAAAATGATACATATAATCTCAAAAAATGAAAAATATTTAATTAATATCATAATTATTTCATTTATATCACATATAATCATTCAAAATATCTTTATCACCTTCCTTTCGAAGCGTTAGTGGATGACGTATCACATCGATTTGCGTGACGGTAGTCCGCTGTACACAAGGTCGACATTATCGTGTCTCATATATAAGGGAAATTAAGAAATTTATATATGACATTGTAACGCCCGAAACCTGTTACCCAGAGTCGGTGCATTATTACATAACATTGACATGATCAAAAGAAAGATCAAGTCTCAAAAGACCGATTAGTTTAGTAGCTTTTCAATAACTTGATACCATCATAAAGTTTACATTACATTATAAAGTGAAAAATTACTACAACAACATATTGTCTTCATATCACCTCATATTATCCCTGTAGGTTATTCATAAATTACTTCTTCACATACTAGGAAAAATAAAACATTGAAAGGGGTGAGATCAGATGCTCAGTAAGGATAACAATATAGAAGAAACATTCATAAATAAGCATAAACATTTAAGGCAATGTTTAGCTAAAACAAAAGCCCTTTAAACATGAACTTCAACATAATATGGAAAAGATAAAATGAAATAATTTCATTTACTCATTCACATGGATATTCTACTAGTCGAATAATCACATGCAATATCAATAACCACTTTCATAATGATGGAATGCATAATGCCAGACTAACATAACCACGTAGCAAAGGCCTCGTGCCAATACTACAAATAAGATTTTGTCAATGCCTCATGCCAAGACAATAGTTTGTCTCATTAGACCTACAGATGCATCGAGGAGCTATAGTGGGCTCCACTCGTCACTTATTAAGTCCAATGCATTCCTTATATGAATTGGTTTCAACATAACATAAACATTCATATTAACACTAGCATATGAAATGTCAATACTTTCACCATAAACCATGAATAGTATAAAAATAACACATACACAATCAAACATATCACAAAAACATCAATTCAATATGGAAGTTTTGTATCATAAAAAATCCACTTCAAATAAGCTTAAAATCCATCAAAGGATGTTTACATAGATGAAATCAAAACTAGTTGAGAGAAATATCTATTTTTTTGAAATCATTTAAAAGTCCCATAATTATAAAATGAAACATTTACTTTGAAAATATCCTTATAATCTTGAAAGGTAAGCTTCTAATATTTTATAATGGTTGAAAATAGACGCACTTGTCGTATAAGTTAAAAAAAGTCATTTATACCTTTATTTTGTCGAAAAGGTTAAAAAGGACCTTGTATGGAAAATAATGGAAAAATTCCATTATAACCCTCTTATAAAAAAGTCAAACAAGGGTATTAATGAAATTAACCCATATTCTGTAAATAAAATGAATTTTTTGAAATACATTTTTAAGAAACATGGATGTGGATGATAAAGAGGTCCCCGAAGATAATTACATATAAACAACCTTAGATAATAAAAATATTGTGAAATAACCCTTACCTTTTAATTTTCCTTAGTCGATGGTATGCTAACCTGTTGTATAATAGTTAAAACAATGTTATTAAATTATACAATAACCATATACATAATTATGATATCATATATGATCTTCTAATAATGCTTTGTTAATAATACTTTAGTATTATCGTCGTTTCGGGTGTAAACTTACTCATTTTTATTTAAAAGTTTTGTTACATAAGTCATGTTTTTTATGGATAGGTTGTATCTTATTCATATCCAGAATGATATAAATTTATTAAAAATTACTTTAAATCATCAAATGAGAATTAGTTTTTAATGGATATGATGGGGAATGAATTTCATCGTGTTTGTGGAGACGGTAGTCCGTACGTACGCACGAGCGACAATATCATCCTTTTGATATTAAAATAATATAAAATTGGATGGTATATCATATATAAAGAATCATTATCATATTATATTTATTATTTACATGAATTAAACATCATTATTATACCTATACAAATAAGAATATATTGAATAATAATTACACCACGACGTGAAGACGGTAAGCCGTACGTACGCACGTATGGTGACATATAATTCAAAGATGGATAGAATATTGAATATGGTTGTACCATATTTATAATAATATCACATAATATAGTAGATACTATAGTTATTATTTTAGAATGGGAATAACAAAGAAAGAAGAAGTTGAAGAAGAAAGGAACTTGAAAGAGGGTGTTGAAAACATTACCTCTTCTTCGGGTTCATCCTTTTGATTTGATCAAAAGGGCTCCATAGGATGGATTTATGATAAAAATAAGGCCTATATGGTTAATTTGGGGATGTTTAGAGAGTATTTGGGTAGGTTTTGGCCGAACCAAAAGGCTTTCAAAGTGTGAATAATTGGTTAGAAGTGGTGTCCTTTTATAAGGGGGATGAGGGGCACCTTAAGAAAATCAAGAAATATTATTTTATAATAAATTCATATTCGGTTTCTAATGGCTTTAATGTAGATTATTTAATGGTTAAGGTGGGGATGGGTCGAAAACCACTCAACCAATAGAATTTAGACATGTTTGGGTCATTATATTAACCTTATATTTTAGTTTTAACTCTTAGTTAATTAGTTTGACACTTACCATGTCCCTTTGTATTTTTATATTATATAGTTAATAAACATACTATATACCTCTAACCAACCCCCAAATGGACCATTAAGGATACACGTATCCTGATATAAGTCTCATGGCTAAACCTTAGATTTTTAGGAATTGAATATAAATTAATAATATAATATTTGTTTTAAAAACTCTTTTATGTCAATTTTTCTACTGTTGGGTATTTTGTTCATGAAAAACTTAAATACCATTATTACTTCGAAAAAAATTTATATAAACAATAATTATTTGTAATTGTATCCAATAAAATTATTTTAATTTATAAAAAGTCTCAAATTACATTTATTAGGGTATTTATAATACAAATTATCTTAATGTTTCATTAATATAGTAATTAATGCATCACCATTGTGTCATAAATAAATTAAATTATTTAATGTCTAAAAATTTTAAATAAAATAATATTAAGTATTAAATGTTATTATCTTCCTAATTAATATTTATAGTTGAAATATAACATTTATAACCCTATGTAAAACTTTTTTTCTAAAAGATATATGCTTATGTCATTTTTGTATTTACTCTAACTTAATTAATATAAAGTGTCCCTATCACATAGAAGTGGCTCCATGGGGTCCCAAAATTGACCAAAAGATTCCCATGGTCAGAAATGTATCCACCAATATAGATAAAACATGTTTTAGGGTAATTTATTATTATTATAATATTATTTTTTAGCCTTATTTAATGGATTTACCCTTTAACCATGGTAAATAAAATATTTACCGAAATAATTATTCAAAAAGTCTAAAAATGAAAGTTACCTATTTAAAAAATTTGGAAATATTAATTCCAAATATGGAATCAATTTTTCCAAATTCAAAACACATAAGTGGCAGAAATTAATTTAAAATTAATTCCCACGGTCAAAACAAAAAGTGTGTTTTTAAGAAATAATTACAATCAAAATATTGATACTTCTTTGTGTCTGATTTAATTGTTAAATTATGTCCAATTAACAAAATTGTATTAAATAGTAAAAATATATTATAAATAGACTTCAAAAACACTCAAATTCATAACTTATCACTATTAATTATTTCAATTAGAAAAGTTGTTTTTAATAAAAATTTAGTAATTTTCACTATTCACCAAAATATATAAGTTATCCAAAAAGTACCAAAATTTCATCCTAGGATAATTTAGATATTCTGAATCCAAAAATGAAGTCTATTTTGAAAGATAAAATGTATAAAATTTCAAAAAGTGGGTATTACTATTCATAACAACTACTTTGATTGGGCGCGACGTCTTAGAATCTCGATGTTGCGTATAACACACACTAATGTATTATTCAAAGAGAAGAATATCGTGGAAGCATGGGGTGTTACATTCTCCCCTCCTTCAAATAATTTTGTCCACTGAATTTCTACAATATTACCGCATTAATGGACTTGGGTAGTTCTTCATCATATGTTCCTCGAGTTCCCACGTTGCCTCTTCCATTTTATGATTTCTCTATATAACTTTTACCAGTGGAGACATCCGGTTTCTCAGCACTTTTTCTATCGTATCAAGAATCCTAATGGGCTCTTCGCAATAAGAGAGATCGGGTTCTAGTTCTAATTCCTCATATGTGAGTACATGCATTGGGCCTGGCATGTATTTTCTCACCAGTGATACGTGGAACTCATCAAGAACTTTGGAGAGATTTGGCGGCATTTCCAAACGGTAAGCTACAGCCCCAATTCATTCTAGAATATCAAAAGGACCGATGTACCCGGGACTCAATTTACCTTTCTTTCCAGAATGAATAAGTCCCTTCCCAGGAGATACCTTCAAGAAAACATGATCTCCCACCAGAATTTCCAACTCTTTTCTTCGGTTGTCAGCATAGCACTTCTGCCTACTTTGAGCTACTTTGATGTGGTTTTGGATTACCTTCACCTTTTCCATCGTTTCCTCCACTAGTTATGGGCCTACACACTTTCTTTCTCCAACGTCATCCTAACAGGTTGGTGTGCGACATCTATTTTTGTATAACACTTCATATGGTGCCATCTGAATACCTAAATGGAATCAATTGTTATAGGAAAATTCTACCAGATGTAAATATTCATCCCACATACCCTGAATGTCAAGTTAACAAGATCTCAACATGTCTTCTAAGGTGTGAATAGTCCATTCTGATTGTCCATCTATTTGAGGGTGGTATGCAGTGCTCAAATGAAGTTCAGTATCGAAGGCCTTCTGAAGACTCTTCTAGAATCTCAAAGTAAAACGGGGATCTTGATCCAAAACAATCGATAGGGGTACTCCAAGAAGTCTCACAACTTCATTAATATATAGTCTTTCTAGATGTTCAAGTGGTAAATTTTCCCTTATAGAAAGAAAATATGTGCACTTGGTAATACGATCAACAACAACCCATGTTGTATCGTTCCTTCGAGGAGTATTTTGTAGTCCCATGACAAAGTCCATAGTGATATTATCCCATTTCCACTCAGGTTTGGGAAGAGGTTTCATGACTCTTCCAGGATGTTGCCTTCCAGCTTTCACTTGTTTACAAACCATACATCTTGACAAAAAATCAGCAATCTCCCTCTTCATGTTGTCCCACCAAAAATGTTCCTTTAAATCTCTAATCATTTTGGTGCTCCTAGGGTGTATACATAAATTGGAACTATGAGCATCGTTTAACAATTCCCTTTTTAAATCAGGTATATCGGGGACACAAATTCTCTTCCCGAATTTCAAAATTCATTTTTTATACACAAAGTCTCTCAATCTCCAATCATTCATAGCTTTAATATTCTTTTGAAATTCTTCATCATTGGTTTGAGAACTCTTATCCCTTTTTAGTAAAGATTGTTTGGCAACCATTTGGAAAAGCACTGATGTTTCACCTTCTAGGGTTATTCCCATGTCCTTATTCAATATATCCATGAAAATTGGATCCCTTTAATTTCTAATATTGTTCAAAACCCAATGATCTTTTCTTCTCAAAGCATCTTCCACCTTATTTGACTTCCCCGGGTGGTAGTGTATCGTACAATCATAATTCTTGAGTAATTCATGCAATCTCCTTTTCCTCAGAGTCAGAAATTACCTTTCCATATCTTCTCGATGGTAACGAGGAAAGTATTTTTCTAAAAATAGATCTTTGAACTCCCTCCATTCCATATTTGATACTTCATCATCTTCCTTCATGTTAGAATCAATGACCAGCATTGATCAGCATCTCCAGTGAGGTGATAAACTACTGTGATAAATTTTTCCATTTCACTACTCTCCAAAGCCTGAAATATTTTCTCTAGAGAACTTATCCATTGCTCAGCTACTAAAATATTTTTACTCCCCTTTAATGTTGGTGGTTGTTTCTTCATGAAGCGGTCTAACATTGATCCTCCACACTGCGGATCGGGTTTCTCCATACGGGTAAGGTTATTATCCAAAACCTGAGTGAGTTATCCTATTATAGTGATTAGCTGATCAGAAAAAGTTGCACCACCAGCTCCACTATAATTATCTTGAGCAGGAGGGCAATCCCTACATGTAGTGCATGCATTGATACGGTTTCCATTCCTTCCACTAGGCGTCATTTTTGAAAAATAGCATAAACTAGACTAGTTTATGAATCAAAATACATAATTCCATACTTGTAAAACTCTTACAAAAATTGAACTATTTATGGATATAATCCACAATAATAATAAAAATTTCTTTGAGGAAGTATATACTAATAAATGCTTCATAATGGTTTTTAAAGAAAATGAGAAATATCCTAAGCATATCCCTTGAGAGTGTCATAACCAAGAGTACAACAAGGCATGTTGTCGTGCACTAGTTCTCATTCGAGTCTAGCTCAAAGCAGTGTTTTTGTGTTTTACCCCTATGTACATATGTGCCAGAGCCACCTCCACCTGCTCGTATCTAGATAGGGATGTACTGCTCAGAAAACTCAAAAAATATCTACAATACCAAAATTCTATGAAATTATTCAATACTAATCCTCAAAGTCCATCTTAGGTATATGTGCTCTAATCAGAGATTATCAAAATCTATCTTCCAAGGTTTGTACTAGACTTCCTCTGATACAAACTGTAATTACCCGACCCTAGTTTCCCAGAGTTAGTGCATTATTACATAACATTAGCATGATCACAAGAAAGATCAAGTCTCTAAAGACCAATTAGTTTAGTAGCCTTGGAACAACTAGATACATTCATAAAGTTTACATTACATCATAATGTGAAAAAACTACTACAACAACATATTGTCTCCACACTCATATCCCATCATATTATCCATGCAAGTCATTCATAAATTACTTCTTCACATCCTAGGAAAAATAAAACATTGAAAGTGGTGAGCTCAGATTCTCAATAAGGATAAAAATATAACAGAAACATTCATAAATAATCATAAACATTTAAGGAAATGTATAGCTAAAACAAAAGCCTTTTAAACATGAACTTCAGAATTATATGGAAAAGATAAAATGAATTAATTCCATTTAATTATTCACATGGATATTCTACTTGTCGAATAGTCACATGCATATCAATAACCACTTTAATAATGATGGAATGCATAATGCCAGACTATCATAACCACGTATCCAAGGCCTCATGCCAAGACTAAAAATACGTTTTTGTCAAGTCATCATTCCAAGACTCTATTTTGTCTCATTAGACCTACCGATGCATCAAGTAGCTATATCGGGCTCCAACTGTCACTTATGAAGTCCAATCCATTCCTCATATGAACAGGTTTCAACATAAAAAAACATTCGTATTAAAACTGGCATACGAAATGTCAATACTTTCACCATAAAACATGAATGGTATACAAATAAAACATCCTCAGTCAAACATATCGCAAAACCTTAAATACAATATGGAAGCTTCGTATCATAATAAATCAACTTTAAATATGCTTAAAATCCATCAAAGGATGTTGAAAAAGATGAAATCAAAACTATTTAAGAGAAACATCTATTTTTTTAAATAATTTAAAAGTCACATAATTATAAAATAAAACATCTAATTTGAAAATATCCTTATAATCTTGTAGGGGAAGATTCTAAGATTTTATAATGGCAAAAAATAGCCGCACCCGTAGTATAAGTTAAAAAATGCATTCTTACCTTAATTCTGCCAAAAAGGTTAAAAAGGACCTTGTTTGGAAAACGACGGAAAGATTCCTTTATAAACCTCCTATAAAAATTAAAAACAAGGGTATAAATGACTTTAACCCATATTCTGTAAAATATAAATAATGTTTTGAAATACATTTTTATGAAACATGGATGTGGATGATAATGATGTCCCAGTAGATAATTACGTATAAACAACCTCGGATAATGAAGAGATTGTGAAATAACGCTTACCTTGTAATTTTATTTAGTTGATGGTATGTTAACCTCTTGTATAATAGTTAAAAAATTGTTAATAAATTATAAATGAACCATATACATAATTATTATATCATATATGATCTTCTAAAAATGCTTTGTTAATAATACTTTAGTATTATCATCGTTTCAGGTGTTAACTTACTCATTTTCATTTATATGTTTTGTTACATAAGTTGTGTTTTTTATGGATAGGTTGTATATTATTTATAACTAGAAGGATATAAAGTTCTTAAACATTACTTTTAATCATCAAATGAGAATTATTTTGAATGAATACGATGGGGAATGAATCTCTTCGCATTCGTGAGAAAGTAGTCCGTACGTACGCACGAGCGACAATATCATCCTTTTGATGTTAAAATAATATATATTTGGATGTTATATCATATATAAAGAATCATTATCATTTTATATTTATTATTTACATGAATTATACATCGTTATTATACCCATCCAAATAATAATATATTGAATAACAATTAGACCATGACGTGGAGACAGTAAGCCGTACGTACGCACGTATGGTGACATGTCCTTAAAAGGATGGATAAAATACTGAATATTGTTTTAAAATATTTATAATAATATCACAGTATATAGGATATACTGGAGTTATTATTTTAGAATGTGAATAACAAAGAAAGATGAATTTAAAGAAGAAAGGAACTTGAAAGTGGGTGGTGAAAACATTACCTCTTCTTCGGGTTCTTCTTTTTGATTTTTTCAAAAGGGAACCATAGGAGGGATTTTTGATCAAAATAAGGACTATATGTTGAATTTATGGAAGTTGAGAGAGTATTTGGGTAGGGTTTGGCTGAACCAAAAGGCTTTGAATGTGTGAAGAATTGGTTAGAACTGGTGACCTTTTATAAGGGGGAGGAGGGGCACGTTAGGAAAATCTAGAAATATTTGTTTATAACAAATTCATATTCGGTTTATAATGGATCCAAAGTGGATTATTTATAGGTTAAGGTTTTTAGGGGTTGAAAAACACTCAACCAATAGAAAATAGACAGGTTTGGGTCATTATATGAACCTTATATTTTAGTTTTAACTCTTAGTTAATTAGTTTGACATTTACAATGTCACGTTGTATTTTTATATTATATAGTTAATAAACATACTATTTACCTCTAAGAGTCCCCCAAGTGGTCCATTAATGACACGACTATCATTATATAAGTCTCTTGTCCGAAAAGTAGATTTTTATGAATTGAATATAAATTAATAATATAATATTTGTTTTAAAAACTATTTTTTGTCAATATTGATACTATTTGGTATTTTGTTATTGATAAATTAATAACATCATTATTACATCAAAAAAATTTATTTAAATAATCCAAATATGTCATAGTAACCTATAAAATTATTGTAATTTATAAAAAGTTTCACATTACATTTATTTGGGTATTTATAATAGCAATTATCTTAATCTTTAATTAATTAGGTAATTACTGCATCATCATTATGTCATAAATTAATTAAATTATATAATGACTAAAAATTACAAATAAAATACAATTATTTAGGAAATTGTTTTATATTTTTAATAAATAATTATAATCTAAAATATAACATATTTAAACCTATGTAAAAATTGTTTTTCTAAAATATATATGCATATGTCATTTTTGTATTTACTTTAACTTAATTAATATAAAGTGTCCCTATCACCTACTAGTGACTCTATAAGGTTCCAAAATTAACCAAAAGATGCCCATTGTCGGAAATGTATCCCAAAATCAGGTTAGGACACGTTTTAGGGTAATTTATTATTATTATAATATTAATTTTTACCCTTATTTACCGGATTTACCCTTTAACCATGGTAAAAAAAATATTTACCGAAGTAATTATTAAAAATGTCTAAAAATAAAAGTTACCTATTTACACAATTTGGACATCCTGAATCCAAATATGGAATCCATTTTTCAAAATTCAATACCCATAAGTGGAAGAAATTAATTTAAAATTAATTCCCGTTGTTAAAACAAAAAGCGTGTTTTTAAGAAATAATAACAATCAAAAGATTGATACTTGTTTATGCCCGGTTTAATTGTTAAAATATTTCAAATGACAAACATTTTCTTAAATGGTAAAAATATATTCTAAATATACTTTAAAAAAACTGAATTTAATAATTTATCACTATTTATTATTTAGAATAAAAAGTTGTTTTTAATAAAAATTTAGTAATTTCCTGTATTCATGAAAATATAAAGGTTATCTGAAAAGAACCAAAATTTCATCATAGGATAATTTTGATATTCCGAATCCAAAAATGAAGTCCATTTTGAAAGATAAAATGTATAAAATTTCAAAAAGTGGGTATTACTATTCATAACAGCTACTTTGATTGGTCACGACGTGTTTGAATCTCGAAGTTGCGTACAACACACGCTACTGTATTATTTAAAGAGAAGCATAACATGGATGCTTGTGGTGTTTCAGATATAATTACTCAAAAGTTATAATAATGTTATATATATTACATATTTAATTTATATCCATCATCATACCATACCATGAGTGGTGGTAATCGAAAAATAAAAGACATCGGTTCGTGAGCTGGTAGTCCGCCGTATGCACCAACAATGATTTTATGACCCATTTTATTGTAGTGGATAAGGTTTTATTTAATGAAATTATTATAAAATCACACCAGTATATTAAAAATACTGATTTTAATAAAAAAAAATTAATAAAAATATAATGATCTGAAGAAGGAAGTAAAACAAAGACCCTCATAGAAAAACATTACCCCATCTTTAGGTATCCCACACAGGCTTGCACTAAATTCTTCCTAGGATGGATTTATGACTATATAGGGCTTATAATTTTAGGGGATAAAATTTGGGAGGTGATATGGGTAGTTATTGTCCTAGATAAAGTAGTTTTAAGGTGTGACGTGGAGAGAAGACAGGCTGGATTTTTATAAGTTGGGTGAGAGGAACACTTAAATTGTTTTGAAATACTTAAATACTAGCACATTTTATATCATGTAATCAGGCCCAAATAATGGTCCATTATGCATAATATAAGATATAAGGTAGAAATATATCAAAAAATAGAGCTTGTACATGTCTTTTGTGATTTTTACACCTTATATTCTAAGTATAACCACTATGTAATTTCGTTTTTACATTAATCACTACAATTAATTTAAGATGTTTTCACTATTCATTGTGGAAAATTTTTAGTTTACCATATTATATAATATAGATAACTATAATTCAAAATATTTAATCCATTTATAAAAAATAAGTTCACATAAGTTTTAACAATCAATTTTAAATCAATCACGAATACAAAATGAGAAAGATGATTTTTAATGTGAAAATGTTCAAATTTTATAATTATTTTATATCATAATTCAGTATGGTATTGATTAAAATTAAAATAATTAGATTAATGTGTGAATAATTGATCTATTTAATCAATAAAACTATTAAAAATTATAATTTAATAATATTAATTATTTAGACCAAAATACGGTTTTCAATTAAAAAACTCGTATTTTTCACTATTTCTAAAAAAAGAATCATCTCAAAAAAGTCCAAAAGATTTACCCCAATATAATTTTGGTTTCCCAATTTAGAAAATTTATTTTATTTATTAAGATAAATTATTTTATAATTTTAAATAAATAATTTTTTTTGCGCCCATCAAGATTAACATTAAAGTATAATTTATTTTTTTGAAGTTCAGGTAAAAACAAAGAAAAATAAATTTGAAAACGCAGGGGATATAAAACAACAGGTTTAGTCTCAATCTGAGATTTATTCCTCCCATCTTGGTGATTACTTTACACCCAAAAAACTATTTAGATAATTTTTTTGATCCATACCCTAGACTGAAGTTAACACAATAGTAAACACATAGTCAAGGTCACAAGAACTCTACTACTGTTATTCCTGGGAATAAAATACAACCAGGTCACACATGACCTCTTCCAGAGTTCTTTGTGGGATAAAAAAGTTAAAAAAGATATTTGTGTGAGGATATCTAGTATCCTCCAGTTTAGTGCAGAATATAGTGTTTGTTTTATCAACAGATACACACACTCCTTCAAAATGTTGTAAAAAGGTAAAAAATAGATAAATATGTATTTGATAGAGTTTTTAAGACTCTATAAATTATGTAGTTCAGATTTGTAATATTTAATCTATTTGAGATGAAGATAGAGTCCTCATCTAGAATTAGACATTGAAAATAGAGTGTCATTGAGAATTTTGCTTTCCCTTCTAGGAAGATGAGATGATCTTATCCTTTGGTTTAGTGGGATACTGCAAAGACATTGGAATTATTAAAGAACAATAGTTCACTGGTTCATAGAATGTTGGAATAAATAATTCCTTCTGTGTTTTCCTTTCTATTTGTTGCTAGTGTGTTTTTTTCTACTGTGTCTACTCATATTTTTTTGTGTATGTGTATATCTTTAATGTGCTCTTCTATATATATACATTCCTGCAGCCCGATAATGTTCATGTTTTAAGGTAGATATTGTGGCTCGTATTTTTTACATCCTCATTTGAGATTTTTTTAAAAAATAATTAAATTATACAGTCATAATAAAGCACTAAAAATATTACCGTTAGACGTAATTTTAAATAAATCAAATTTAAACAGTTTATCGGTGAGTCCACTGTCAGTTTATCCTTTTATTGATTACTCATTCCATCAGGGTCTTCTTTTTGTCGGTCTTCCCATGCTATAAGGACTCATTTAAGTGACCCATTTTAACTAATGGTGAGTCCTTGAATCGGTAGCACCATTCATTGGTATGTCCTTCTGTCAGTAGGTCCTCGCATCAGTAAGTCATTTGCATCGGTAGGTCCTTTGCATTATTAGGTCCTCACATCAATAGGTCCTTGCATCAGCAGGTCTATTGATCTATCAATGAGATAGTCGGTCTGTCGGTGTGTCAATATCATTATCAGTGAGTCATCTATCAATGTGTCATGTTGTTCTATCGGTGACTTAGTTGGACTTTTTGTATGTTGTTTTGACTATTGGTGTCTCATATCTTCCGTCGTTGTCAATCTATCATAATTTGTAAATATTTCTACATGGACTATCTTAAAACATAAATATTATCAGAATGTGTTGAACTTATTTAGGATCATAGATAATTATAATTACACATATTGAAAGCTAAATATACACCATTGAAATTATTAGACATGATTAATGGGAGTTGACATGATTTGTGATTATTAAAACCACTAACACTAGCGAGGGTGGCCAACAGTCTCCTTTGGTCCAACACATACATTCCAATAGCAATGTGATTACTATCATATTAGATAATATTAACAGTATATAGTTATTTGAAAGAACTAATTCTTGCGTGTAATGCAAGCTATTAAAGAAACTCGTTATTGCATGTGACAAAGGATTAAATCATAGTTTCATGCAGTGAAATGTATAAAATATTTTAAATTTATTTAATATAGAAAATATTTCATAAAGTCTTGGGGTATAATATTCCCTCATACACAAAGTGTTACTTGGAATACACTCTATTGGATAAAATTTTATTATTTTAGAATTTCAGGGTGTTACAGTAATTTTCATATTTTCAGTTCATTATTATTTTTCAATAAATAAATTAAATGATATTTTCCTTTAAAATATCATTGATTTAATTTTTAAAACTAAATTCATCAATATATAAATGGAATTCTAATATAAACCATTAAAACTATCAAAATATGTTATATTCATCTATAAAAATCACTGGGTACTATAATCTACAAAAACATTATTACATTTATATTTCTTTAAATCATTTACATTTTTTATTCATCTTTCTCATGAACTTTTTCAGTGTTCGGTAAACATTTTTTGTCATTATATAATCAATAAAAACATAAAATAAATTAATATGATAAAATATTTTATATTTTAAATAAAAATTTATAATGAATCTTATATTATTTTAATTATTACGTAAAATAATTAAGATATACAAAACATAATTGAGTGAATATTTTTAATTTTATTTACTTAAAATAAATAAATTTCATTATAAAGTTAAAATAGTAAAAAATGACATGTATTTCTAATATTGATGGACATTTCTGAAATCCACTCATTAAATAAGATAATGAAATGTTTTAGAGAAATTTTAAAGACTTGTCCCAAATTTGTGACCCAATTTTAGATTTCATACCCTTATCGAGGTGATAAATATTTATCAAGGTTACTGTTTATATTGATAAAAAATGAAAGAGTTGTTTTTTTCCAAAATTTTATCATATTAATTCAAAATATGGAATAAATTTTTCATGATTATATTTATATAATTGTCTGTAATTCATTTTAACATAAGTGTAACAAGCAGGATGAAAACCTTTTTTTGAGAAAAATACATTTTTATCATATAACTGGATATATTCTTATCTCATGCCAATAAACAACTTTAGATGAATTTTTATTTTTTTTATTGAATATATAAATTAAAATTTTCACTAAAATAATTAATCAATAGTTATTAATTTAATTTATTAAGATAAAAATTCATCACACCATTAAGAATAATTTGTTCCGAAAAAGTTCTCTTATACATTAAAATTATTTTAATATTAATTTATAATAAATTTATTACCGATGTATTTATTTTATACATGTGCAATAAATATACATTTTTTTAAATTTTTTTAGTCATATTTATACCCTTATATCCAATAGCTAAAAAATAACTATAATATTAAATAATAATATTTCAATAGTAAAATGTGGTTAATTTAAACTCAGTATTTCTCATAAAATAAGTTATTGAAGAAATAAAATTTCTTTATAAATAAATATATTATAAAATATTGGGTTTTCACATTATTCCCCCTTTTAAATTAATTTCTCCCTAAAAAGTTTGTCAGTTTGAAATAAATGAACAAGGACATCTCTTTTTTCATCACTTCCACTAGTTCCCAAGTTGTTTCATAAAATTTATGGTTTCTCCATAGAGCTTTAAACAGGTGAGTAGTTTTGTTCCATAGAAAATTATCTATATGATCTATGATTTATAAACGTTTTTCTTTATAGAAAAAATAATATTCCCAAACTAAACCTTTATGATTAGTACAGGTGAAGGATTAGGTATGTACTTACTCGGGAGAGATACATGAAACACATTGTGTAACTAAGGGAGGTTTAGTGGAAGAACAATGTGATAAGATACTATCTATACTCAATTAATAATCTCATAACTGATAATATACCTAGGGATTATATTTCCCTTATTTCTGAATCTATAACCATTATTCAATATAGAAATTCATAGGAATACATTCTCACCAACCAAAAATTCATGATTTCATTAGTAATTATCTACATAAATTTTTTATCTACTTTAAGATGTATTGTTGTGATACTGGATGGCTTTAAACTTCTCTAAAATTTACTAATCTTTCTCAATTCTTAATAGTCACATTTATCCAACATCATCCCAACACATTAGAGTTCAATAATTTTTTCCATTCGAGTATTTATAATGATAAATATAAATTCATGACTGAAATACATTATAATAAGAAATCTCAATTAGAGATAGGCGTTGAAACCAACTGGATTTAAAATAAATTAAACAATAGCTCAATATATCCTATAGGTTTTAAATGGTTTCTCACAATAACCATATATATAAGGATGATATAAGACACTAAAAAAACACTGAAACCTAATCTTTCTAAATACTTATGTATAACATTGAGGTAAACCTCATATTCCAAAAATATACAATAGAATTTGGTAATCCATGTAATTTTAACAATTGATTAATGTATAATATTGAAATAAGATCAATGAGAATATATTATCTGATTGAAATTATGCTTGATGACATCATAAGATGTTCATCTAAAAACCAAATAATATTATGGCCTTTATATGTTTGGTGATTCTAATGAAAAAATATGTGCTGATGTTTTACCTTTTATATTTAGATATGGGTAAAAGTTTTAAGAATAAATTAAAATGTTTTCTATATACCTTTACTCACTGACATAAGAAGAAACAAGATACATATGCTATAATCTCACTCTTCATTCTATCCCACTAGAAATACTATTTTGGATATCTGTACATCTTCATACTTATAGGTTTAATAGAGAATGATTAACTTTTAGATTTATCAAACATCTTCTTCTTTAATTTTGGTATGGAAGAAACACATACACGGTTCCTAAATATTATCATTCGTTTATAGTCAAGGTTGAACTTCAATGTATTTTATACCTTCTTTTTAATATATACATTATAATTTTGTGCCTATTTTATCCTTTCATGGATAGATGGTTTAACACTCATTTGATAAAGATAATATCTTTACTATTCCATCAATATTTCTATATCCAAACATTGAATGTATAAAAATCTTGGATATTTTATGATCCTACACATAGATAAGCTAGAATAAACCTTTTGATACAATGAATATGCCACATTTTTTATTTCCCAAGGTGGTAATGTTTTGGGTACTCATAATCATTAATCTAATATAACCAACTTCTACAGAGAATATTCAAATCTTTTTGATAGAACATATACATTAAAATTTTATAATTTGAATATATTTCACACAATTAACTCTAAATATAATTCCTCGATATCTTCTTTGAAAAATTTACCATATTTAACTCCATGTTTTTATTTTGTTAATATTATCATGAACTTCAACTTCCATCATTCACAAGACATCAATAGCTTCTATCATTGAAAGTTCCATCGATATACCCTCATTTTAGATTATATGAAGCAAAATGAAACTCTATATAGCCAAAGTTGACACATAAAACATTATCCATAAAAATTCCATTTCCTAGGGTATTTAGTAAAATTATAAAGTGATCTCCATGATAATACTTTAAAATGGAATATAAAAAGAATATAATCTATAAATACAAAAACAAAATGATCAAGGTAGTCTCTAATGTTTATATTCATTAGATCCATTATGATAAGAGTGGAATTAGTAAGACCAAATAGAATCACCTTAAATTCATAATGTCTATACCTGGTAAAACAAATATCTTAGGTATATTACCTTTATTGAACCTCAATTACTAATATCAAGAATGTCAATTATTCTTCGAAAAATATTTATTTCAACATAATTGATCATATTTTAGGACCCAATAATTGATTGACCACTCAGAGGGGGGGGGTGGAATATTGGATTATTTTTTCCAAATTCCTAATTTTGAATTAAACCTATTAAATTTTTAAGGTTGTCAGTACACATAGTGATATGTCATAGTCATAATTTATATACCTATGTAGTAAGACTGATCACAACACATAGTTGTTACAATGTTCAACATAAAGGCCTACTTCTAATCATGTTGGTTATTCCACCAACATAGACTATCTATTATAATATTAAAAATGTTTAAAATGGATAAGGAAAAAATTAGTTATACACCCCAGTATTTGATCCTCCAGTTGATCCTAGTTATACCCACAAACAATCCAACTATTTTTCCTCATTTCATTATACCCCCCAACAATATTCTCTTCCACTCAAGCCTCTTAAACAAATCGTTACACCTCTAAGTTACAAGTTCCTTATTCTGATTGGTTTTTATCCTTTTATCGAATTTTCTATTTTTTCTTGGTCACATATTCACTAATTGATACTAATCATACTCTATAAGATTATTGGATCAATAAGAGAAATTATGTACACTTTAAGAGCCCCTGCTTGTTTTAATACGTTCTACTGGTCTTGATCAAGTTCTATTTATCTTAAATAAATGATTAGGTAAACCTAAATCATTCAAAATGAGCTGAAAATAATTTTTACTTTTGTAAGATCAATCCTTGGTCTCAATTAAATTTTCACAAGGGGTTCACAAAAATTATTTAAAAATATTTTATGTATGAAATATATTTCTATATGCCAAATTTTTCATTCTTCTTGAATTATCAACAATATTTATGCATGTTTTAAATAATACATATTTTATGAAAATTTCACATAATAAATTATCATTTTCAATATTTTAGGTGACATCAAATTAAATTATTTAATATCAAAATATCTCAAAAATTATTTAATAATATCCTTAGTTTTTTACTTCCAAACTAATCGTATTTTTTCAATAGTGGTATGTAGGATGCACGAAAAGCATGAATTTCATGAATATTTTTTCTTCAATTTCCATCATGTAAATAAGTAGGGTTTATGAAAAAAATATTAATTCAAGAAAAATTCCTTTGTAAAATCTAGGAAAGGATCATGTCTGATTTTCATGTATCTCAAGGGTAATTCATGAAAGAGAATCAATTGAATGGATCATGTGAACCACTTATGTATTGTTCATGTGAAAAGGGATTTCTACGGGTTCTATCACCAAACATTGGAGGATAATTTTTAATTGTTCATATGTTCAAAATATCTCCACATATATTCCCATTCATGTGAATTAACCATGTGATATCTTCTTCTACTTTTTTGAAGGGTTCACATGGATGCTTTCTTCCTCACATGAAGAGTCCATGCGGATTGTAAATTTTCTAAGATGAGCACCCTTTATCTATCTCAATTTCAAATAGAAACACCAACATTCAATTCCCCTTGAATTTATTTTTATTATAAAGGATACATAGCCTATCTTTTTCATTACATAGTGATTAAAGGTATATTACAATCCTTAAAAGCTCAATTTTTCTCGATTATTTCAAATGTTAAAATACATGGCTCCATTAGGAGATGTCAATGTGATCATGTGATCACCCGATCACTTCACTTGACCATGAAAAACCTTGGTACTTCTCATAATCGACTTATTCTCCTGGTGAAACTGATATTAGTAGTTACTTGAAAATAATTGAAATATTCATGTTAAAGAAGCTATAAATGAAAAAAGATTCTGTGATGAAAGATAAAAATCCTTCATGATGTTGAATCAGGAAACGTATTGGTGTCCATTAGATTCATCTTGGTTATTGTCTAATTACATGGATCACTACCATCATACAATTTCATGATCCATAGATCATCATGTGATGGCTTCACATGATCACCTCTTGTGGTCAATGCTTTATTTATGCAATGGATCTATCTCGCTATCATGGATTGAACTTCATTTATTTATCCAATGTAAATTTCATGATGTATTAATTTTGAACATATCATAAAGGAAATACAATGGAAATTTAATTCTTGAATGAATCATGAAAAAGCCAACAAAATAACTTAGTGCATGTAGAAAAACCATCGGGTGAATGTGGTTGAAGATGATCAATTGACATTACATATGCAATTGATCAAGGGCCCATGAAATGTTCATAAGATTTTTATAGGAGCTATAATGTTCTTACAAATACAATTCCCAAATCATAAATTTGGTTTGTGATGAAGCACTTCATAAATGATCATATGACACAAAATTCTTGAGCTAGAAGTGGGGTTCATCACCCACAACCTATTACACATACATTATTATCATGGGCCACACCTCTACACACTAGATCACTTACCCAAGTACATGCACTCCCACCTAAGTGATCTTATGAGGAATTATACACTTGTCAACTCTCAGCCTCAATATGGGATGGACTAGCTAGTTTCCATTCATTATTAATTCCTCCTCCAATAAAAGTATGGTTAATCTAGCTAGATAAATCAAGAGGTTTCCACCTATTTTTTTCGCCACAAAGAATTATTTCTAAGAGATATATGCCATTAAAAACTAAAGTATCCAAAAATATTTATTTTTTAAAAAATATGAATATATTTATACCTGTGATCTAATTTTTTACATATAATCTAGTTTATCGTCAACTATTAATTTAGGAATAAAAATTAAAATGATATACTCAACATCTTCCTCAATATAATTAATCATATAAATATATAAGAATAATATTAAGTAGTTCATAATGTTATTACCTAAAAACAACTTCATGAAAGTAAATATTTACATTATATTCCGATAAATATCATCATGAAATAATGAAAATGAATATTTCATGAATTTATTCAATTTATATTAAAAAAAATAAAATATATTGACTTGTTGAAAACATTGTGTCATTATGGGCACATGTATTTGACATGTAAACTAGTTTAACAATAATCCCATTTATCGGGGAAAATTTCTCACGGATGACAACTAATGTCATTAAATTAATCCATAATAATTCTACAAGAATCAATATTTCAGGGAGAATTGCTAACGTATGGAAGTTTACTCAATTTTATTAATAAAAAAAATTTATCTAAGCTTTACCACATCATTCAAAAATATAAAAACACATATTTACAAATCATTGAAAAAAATATAAAAATCAGTCTCCACAATTTCCCCTGTGGTATTTTGATTTCAATTTCTCTTCACATTGTCGAAAGGAAATATGTTTTCTTAAAATTTATGCTATTTATTAGAAATTAAATCCCAAGAGTACGTAGGGGATATCCAAACCCATAAAGTTTCCTAAAATATGTCTTCTATACTATTAAGATAATTTCTTAAACACTTCTAGGAGATGGATGAAATCCCATGATTTATATATATAAGAGATTTTATTTAAATATAAGTTTTCATTAGATAGCTCGATGTAGAAAATAGGAGAGATATTAATAAGGTTATCTATGATGTTTGTAAACTATCATTCACGTGAAAATATGCTAATTTTATTTCATTTTCTTCTTAGGGGTTGAAAATAATCAAAATTTTCATTGAAATGTTAAATTCTACACAAAAATCAACAAAAACATGAGAAAGTTCATGTGAAAAATATATAGATCCATCTACTTGGTATAATAATAACTCCCCATTCATTATGATTACCAATTGATTTATAATAGGTATTTTGGAGTGATTTTCATACCTTATCTTCTAAATTTATAAAGCTACTCATATACTCCACATTCACATTGTAGTGGACATTTTACTAATTTAACATATAAATTATCCCTAAAAAGGGATGAATCCATATACTTTAATTACCTACATTTTAGTGAAAATATAATATATATATACACACACACAAAAGAATAAGAAGGGGTCTTCTTGTTTTCAAGAGTAACACTTAAGTTGAGTGATTCTTCTGAACCTTGTCCATTCTTTTCTCCCAATCTAAGTATGGGATTATTTATTTTAGAATCATATACATATTATTAGTCTCATCTACTTGATTATATTTTTTCTACCCTCGAACTTCTTATTTTTGTAACACTCATTTTTTTTCATTGTATTAATTTGAGAGGATGAAACCTATGGTTCTTTCATTATATTTTTAAACATTTTTGACTATCTAGAAAGGAATTTCAATCACTAATTAGTTGTATTCCAAACTTCATGAAATATTCACACAAAAAAATATCATTTATTAAATTTCTTATTTTTGATAACTTCTATAGGGTTTATACTTTATCTTTTGAAGCCACTTTTTTTCCATTGTATTTAACAATTTTTTCTGCTTCCTCAAATTGTTTATCTAATTTCAACTAATTTGGACAAAAATCAAGACACTATTTATTGACATATTTATTCTTCTTAGAATATTTATATGAATCAACACTATTTTTTTATTTAAGAACCATAAACTTCAAAACATTGGAAATATATGATTTCAGTAGTTTCATGCATTTCACAATAATGTGACCCTTCACTATACATATTCCACAAACTTCTTCTAATAAGTCATATATGTTATGAATTAGTAGTTAGGATATATTTTAGATGACATAATTTTTTCTCGAAGAATATATCATCATATTTTCACCTTGAATATTCATTAATTCAAGAAGGTATCCTAGAATATACACGTTAAACCAAATATAATTGGTTTTGTGACCATATCTTCCACAGCACCATAGAAAACAATGATCCTTGATTTTCCACCTTGAAATATATTGTATATATAATGGTTTCATTATTTTAATTATTTTTATTGAACCTTAATTTACCTAGAGGTAGTTATTTTCTTGACATATTTATTTTTTAAATTGATGTAGGAAAAGATCTTTCATCTTTCCACTTGGGGATAGTTTTTTTGATAGTCTTCATCTTTTATACATACTCCATAGGCAACTTGTTAGTTTCCTTTCATACCTACCATCATTTTATTGAGGTTTTAACTTCACATTATTTGATGATATATTTATTATTGATACATTCCATCACTCATCGTATCAATCTATAATTTTATTATATTACTCACAAAAAACATTAAAACCTTGAAATATGTTCTTTATATATATATATATTGGAATTCTTATCTATGGTGCATATTGTTGGTCATATTAGGACACTAAATAATGGGTGAATTGATTTTTAAAAAAACTCTTCTCTAAAACATGTATTAAAATGTTCCAAAATTTTAAATAAAAAACAACTCAGTTAACCAAAGTAGTATATTTATAAATGTATAGATCTTCTATAGACTCCGCAAAGAGTGAT
This sequence comes from Viscum album, assembly GCA_963277665.1. Lineage (NCBI taxonomy): Eukaryota > Viridiplantae > Streptophyta > Magnoliopsida > Santalales > Viscaceae > Viscum > Viscum album. The sequence goes on along the minus strand of OY728165.1, from coordinate 160,601,503 downwards.
TTGTTCTTATTTTAAAAAAATATGGATTATTATTTTCAAATTTTAAATCAATCTACTAAATAAAATTATAATATAATCACTATATGAGATTATCTATCAATGTAAAATAATGTATTGTGATTTAAATAAATATAAGAAGAGAAAAAAAACATAAAATAACACTGAAAAATTTAAAATAAGGTGTTTAGGCTCAAAAAAGATACTTAATCTTAGCCACATAGTGATCACCTAATACAAATATACTTAAATAAATAAGCTCTAATCTACACCCTAGATCGTGGTAAACAAAAGTATACACACTATCCAGGTAAACAAGACCTCTTCTGAAGATTTTATGGCCGTATCAAAACAACCAGGATACACAAGGACCTCTTCCTCTATTTTCAGTGGTAGTTTTAGATGTAAACATGTTGGTTCGTGAAGATATACATGTATCTCTCTATTTTTTATAGGAGTCAGTGTGTGTTTATATGATATACAATCACACACTACTTCTAATATAAAACCAGTACAAAATTAGAGAATAAATAATGACATAAGGTTAGAAGGTTTTGTATTATTGTCAATGCAGCTTGCGACTACTTGAAGTTGTGTTGAAATGAAACTTTAGTCTATTTCCAAAAATAAAAATCAAAACATAGTGGCATGAGATCTTCTTTAATCTATTTTTAATCCGGTAAATTTTTTCCCAAAGAGTTATTCTAGTTTATGTGTGTGTTGCTATGAGATGATTTTCATTTTAATCTCTCAACTGTATCTTCTTGTTTCCACATTTTGTATTTATTGGGGTTTTTACATAGGCACATGAGAAGATCAATAGCTCTTTATATTTTTGAACTGATATTCCTTTTATAATTACATCCAGCAATAATCCTGTTCTATGCTACATCATACCTCATACCGGTCTTCATCATTGATTTAAAGGTCTTATATAATGGGAAGATAAATCCATTAATATAAATAATGAGAAAAAATTTATGAAATATGAAAATTAAAATAAATTTGAGTTTAAAAGACAAATTAAGAGTTAGTGGTGTCTCAGAAACAGTAGGTTAGGTACCCGGGCCTTAGAACTTGTGTCTCAAAATTAGATCATTCTACAACCAAGAATTGTGAGTCCAGTAGAAGTGACTTCAAAACAGCAGTTCACTCTGATGGTAGGTTGACGAGACATTGACTCATTTGGTTGGTAGCTCATACCGATAACTAATAAATAAAGAAAATTAGTATTTCATCTTCAAGTAAAAATATTGGTATGTTGATGCAATGGTGACTTAGCAATTGGTATCTAAATGTGAAATTTCCTTATCCTTTGTGAAAATTTGGAGAAGTTGTTGAGTCTAACAATTACTCTCTAATGTAGTGTCATGTCATTTATGAAAATTATGAGTTGAGATACCAGTGAGAAAAATGATGGTCAGAAATCTTATCGGTAGGTTTATACCAATGGTAACTCATACTGAGCCATTTTTTTGCCAAAAATAAGATGTCTAATAGTGAGTTCATCTCAATGGAGACTCAACTATAACGGTGAATTATACATATTCATATTCAGTAATTCTATATTATTATGTAAAACAAAAACATAACAGACTAAGATACTAATTAAACATTATTAAACATAATTGTGGATGATTTTTGAGAATTAAAACTAGAGGAGGCCAATAATATTTCTCATTTTTGATAATCACAAATTATGGGAAAAAATAATCTATTCTAAATTGTAAAATGAAAATTTATTTTTGGCATGTAATATAGTTTATAGGAAACTAAATTTTAGGTTAAATAAAATTAAATAAAATTTAATTCCATCTCATTTTCTCTAAATTCTATAATGATTCTCTAATAAAGGAAAATTCCATTTCATATTTCTCCCCTTCTAGGATTATGAAAATGAGAAATAATAAGAACAAACAATTAAAAAATTATAGAAGAAAAAATATAATTCATTTCAGGATAAAAAAGGATTATGTTGGATGTAAAAAATAGAAAAAAAAATACATCCCTATAAAATATTGAACCAAAATCAATTCTTCTCTAAATATTGATACATGACTAATTTTCCTTATCAACAGCAGTAGGTTGAGGTATAGAAGGAATAGAAGAAGCTTATGTATAAAACCAATGAATGGAAATTCAATAGGGTATTGTAGGTGAAAGACCTTGAGTAGAAGTGGTAAGAGCAATAAGTTCCCTATAAATCATAGGCTATATATGACTAAGAGACTAAGCTGTAGACATGAGAAATGGTTGAAGGGTTTCAAGGAGAGGAGAAAAAGGATTTCACGTTACAATAACATTGAATTAGGGATTAGTAGATTAGTATATGGATCTTGATGGTCGGTTCTCAATCACTTGTCTAATAGTGAATGCCTCTAGTGCTACAATAGTAATACAATGATGATGTAGTTATGGATTAAAATGATTAATAAAATCTCTTTTTATCTATTTCCCTTTCTCAATAGCCTTATTAAAATCATATTTTTCCTCCATAAATATCTAATGAGTATGAGTATGCTCCTTTAATTGTTTTACATTTTCTTTAAACACTTTTTTCACATTAGTTATCCTCATATTTTCAACCAAGTAATTAAAGTTACTATCCAACTGTAATTTGGTATAAATCTTTTTAAATAGAAATATAACTTCTATTTCATTTTTTCAAAGGCATTGGTAACCCTTTTCCTATATAACAATACCGTATCATGTATATATTCATTGTTCTATTTTATTTTTCTTTGGATCTTCTGATCTTAGATACCCATCATATTATGAAGTTATTCTCTTATCAATGATCTGATCATATCCCTATATAAAGGATGAGTATGAGAATCAGAGGTTGGGGATTAATTTACCACATCATTGAATACTAATCTCAAAATAGCTAAATCAATAGTTGGAGAAGGAGGAGAAAAACCATCCTTCGAAGATGTATCATCATGAATATTTTCAAAAAAATTCAAAAAGACTGCATACTTAGATGAAATCCCTTTCACTAGAGGAATTTGTACTACCAACTCATTACATAATTTTTTATTTTCCATCCCCACTTCATGATGTTACAAAACTATGTTTGGGTGAATCATAGAGACAACTAGTTCTACAGACATATTAGCATCACTTTCACTAATACATTTTATAGGTGTAGGTTGAGGTTGGAGAAATTATCTAACAACTGAATGCAAATACTTTTTAAATACATTGAATTAACTCTAACTTACATTGTCAGAATGAAGAAGAGAATTTAAAATAATATAAACTAGAGCAGGACTAGGTGCCACTACTATAGTAGGTGTTATTTCATAATCTATTCCAATTAGAAATCTTTGATCCTGGCCTACTACTTCAACTATAGACCCCTTGGGATTAGATGCCTCATCATTTGAATTTGGATAGTATTTTATTAAAGCGATATATCCATGGAATTTTTCCCATTAAAAAGATTTCACATCATAAGAAGTGGGATTAGAAAAATTAACTATCTTATGCCATTCCTCCCCCTCAATATATACTTCCTTCTCAACATATGCTTTCTTCCTAGAATAAACAAGATCTTGCACATGAACAACTACATCTTATTCATTAACTTGAACTAACCAAAGAGAAATTTTGAGATTCCACCACTGGTTCTATTTATAATAAAACAATTTAATTATTATCTATAGGTTCATCAATAGGGCATTGATTTTTAATAGGAGGGTCATCTTCACCACCAGTTTCATCACCAATATTACCACTTTCTTATTTTTCATCTTCTTTATTTGTATCACTTTCACTTCCACTTTATTCCTCTTCTTCTTCACATTATTTTTGTTCCTCCTCTTCTTTATCATCCTAATTGTCATCTAATTCCCCTTCATCACTTTACTTATCCTCATTTTCTTCATTTTCATCACCAGTCCCATCATCAACTTCACATTCATTTTCACTATCATACTCAGTATATACATATTCCTTTATCTCCTCACCAGAATAATTATTAGGAGATGTTATTTGGGAGGAAGTCTTTTTGGAGGTCTAGGAGGGACATAAAAAATTACTTTATGGATTTTAACAATATCTAGATCACTCCTATTGTCAATAGAAGAGACCATTTCTTTCTCTTTTTTATCTACTTATTAATCCTCATCAGAATACTCATCAACTTCATCTAGTACTACACCAGGATCAACCATATCGTTTAGCTTAGTGGGGTCTTGAAAATGATTAAAAACATCTTATATCTTCTTATTATCCTATACCCAATGTCCTTTCAAGGGATTCAAGTTAGTTTTGATTCTTTTAAATAAAACTTTTGTAAAGAAAAAACCATTTCAATCCGACACTTTTCACCTCTTTCTTTTACTTCTATATTATCTATCTAAAATTCTGAAATCATCTTACAATATAACAGAGAAGTATACAAGGATTGTGGTTTAATAATATCACTCATGTGGGCCATGAAGTATATTCAAAAATAAATTATATCACCTTATTTCATCAGATACAACAGATAAACACAATAATTGTAACGCCCCATCCCTAGTTACCCAGAGTCAGTGCATTATTAGATAACAATGTCATGATCACAAAAGATCAAGTATCGAAAGATCGATTGCTTTATTAGCCTTGGAAACAGTAGATACATTCATAAAGTTTACATTACATAAAAAATTAAAACTACAACAACATAGTCTCTATAATTGACACTCATATCCCCTCATATTATCCTCGCAGCTCATTCATAAAATACTTCTTCACATCCAGAGAAAATAAAACATAGAAAGGGGTGAGCTCAGATGCTCAGTAAGGATAAAAATATAGCAGAAACTTTCATTTATAAACATAAAAATTTAAGGCAATGTATAACTAAGACAAAGAACTCTTAAACATGAAATTAAGCATAATATGGTAAAAATAAAATGAAATAATTCCATTTACTTATTCACATGGATATTCTACCAGTAGAATAATCACATTCAATATCAATATCCACTTTTATAATGATGGTATGCATAATGCCAGACTATCATAACCACGTAGCCAAGGCCTAATGCCAAGACTACAAATAAGATTTTGTCAAGGCCTCAATTCAAGACATTATTTTATCTCATGAGGCCTACTGATGCATCGAGGAGCTATAGCAGGCTCCACTCGTCACTTACTAAGTCCAATGCATTTCACATATGAACAGGTATAAACATAACATAAACATTTGTATTAAAACTAGCATAAGAAATGTAAATACTTTCTCCATAAACCATGAATGGTATAAAATTAACACATCCATAGTCATTCATATCACAAAACCTTCAATACAATATGTAAGTTTTGTATCATAATAAATCAACTTCAAATAAGCTTAAAATCCATCAAAGGATGTTGACATAGTTGAAATTAATACTATTTGAGAGAAATATATATTTTTTGAAATAATTTAAAAGTAACATAATTATAAAATACAAAATTTACTTTGAAAATATTTTTATAAGATTTTAAGGGAATCTTAAAAGATTTTACAATGGTGGAAAATAGCTGCACCCACCATATATTTAAAAAAATACATTCTTACCTTAATTTTGTCGAAAAGGTTAAAAATGACCTTGTTTGAAATATGGCATAAAGATTCCGTTATAAACATATTATAAAAAGTCAAAAAAGGGTATAAATGTCTTTAAACCATTCTGTAAAATAGTAATAATGTTTTGAAATACATTTTTAGGAAACATGGATGTGGATGATAAAGAGTTCCAAGTAGATAATTACGTATAAAAAACCTCGGATAATGAAGAGTTTGTGAAATAAACCCATACCAATTTGGTAACTTACAAAACATACCCCCAATGAAATAGGTATCATACAATGAATATGTATATACACATAAATTAAAGTTTATTACACAATGAATACAATTATGGGTAGAACATACAGCACACAAAAGGTAATAGTGGCAATATGGAATGAATCTCACGGGAATAAGGAGTGAGATGAAAACCCCTTACCTTGTAATTTTCCTAGGTCTACGGTAGGTTAACCTCTTGTAAAATAGTTAAATAATTGATATTAAATTATACACGAATCATATACATAAATATGATATCATATATGTTCTTTTAACATTTCTCTGTTAATAATATCTTAGTACTATCATCATTTCGGGTGTTAACATACTCATTTTCTTTTATATATTTTTTTAAATAAGTCATGTTTTTATCCATAGGTTGTATATTATTGATATTCAGAATGATATAAAGTCCTTAAAAATTAATTTTAATCATAAAATGAAATTATTCTTGAATGGATACGATGGGGAATGAATTTCATCGCGTTCATGGAGACGGTAATCTGTACGTACGCACGAACGGTACTTCCATTTCATTTTTCATTTTAAAAAGAATCAAAACCAAATGATACATAGGTATATTATTATTACATTAAAATATAATATCTTATATTTGTTACTTAAGTTCATTAACACCATCCTTTATACGTTTCATGTATGTATGAATGAGTCATATCACATTGAGGGGGCGGTAGTCCGCACTTCCTCAAATGAAATTATCGTATATATATACAACATGAAACGAATAATGGTATGCTATAAAATGGAATTACAGAAGATTATATATAAAATAAATATATTTAATATCATTTTTAATTATAGTTCCATCATAATTTCCACCCTATGATATGGTAGGAGATAATTGAACAATCATCGTTTCGTGAGGCGTTTGGTTGCCATCCACAGAAACATTATATTCTTCACCGATTAGATGGATGTGTGTGTAAGTGTAGTTCAAAGAATACTCATAACAATATCCTAGAATATTTATGATACTGGTTTTGTTACTAAAGAAAATAAAAAGAATAGTTTAGGGGTTGGAGAATTAAAATAAAAGAAAATAAGCTAAGACAAATCATTACATTAAATTTGGGTAACTCCCTTTGGTATGAACCAAAAAAGACTCTTGAAGTGCTTTATGCCTATGGTAAGGCATATAGGAGGAGGATAGGGATGTACTGTGATTAATTAAGAAGAGTTTGGACGATCCATAAGGCTTGAGAGGTGTGAGTAATTGGTTAGAAGGGGTGTCCTTTTATAAGGAGTGGGGGGAGGGGCTCTTTAGAAAAAACATAAAATATTAATTTATAATAAATTAATATTCAGTTTATAATGGATCCAAAGTGGGTTATTCAAAGTCTAATGAGGTTATGGGTCAAAAAACACTCAAAAAAAAGATTTTATCAGGTTTGGGTCACTATAGTAACCTTATCCTTTAGATTGAACTCTTAGGTAAATAGTTTGACATTTACCATTTCTCTTTGTACGTTTATATTATATAGTTAATAAGTTTACTATATACTTCCAAGAGACCGCAAAGTGGTCCATTAATTATAAAAATATCATTATATAAGTCCTTTGGTAGAACCTTATATTTTTAGGAATATAATATCAATTAATAATATAATATTTGTTTTAAAAACTCTTTTATGTCAATTTTGACACTATTTAATAATTGATTTTTGTTACAGTTTTAATAACTTTATTAATTAGAACCAAATTAAATTAATCAATAATAACATGTCATATTAACCAATAATATTCATGTAAATCATAAAAAGTCTCAAATTATATAAATTTGGGTATTTATAATATAAATTATTTTAATATTTCACTAATAAGATAATTACTGCATCATCATTGTGTCATAAATAAATTCAATTATATAATCATTAAAAATTATAAATAAAATACCATATGTAGGAAATTTTTATATCTTTCTAATTAATATTTATAACAGAATTTATCTTATGTATATCCCTATATTAAAAATGTTTTAGTTATTAAACTTTGATTTTAACTCTTTTAACTCTTCTTTGAATTAAATAATAATAAATGTCCTAATCTAATCCAAGTGGACCAAAGAGGTTCATATTTATTCATAAGGTTGTTTTTGGTCGAATAATACATAGCCAATATAATTAGGACATGTGTTAGGGTAATAATAATATCATTTTTACCCTTAATTACCCTATTTACTTTTTAGCATGGTAAATAAAAGTAAAAGTTACTATTCCCAAATTATAATTTTTATCTTATGGAACCACATTTTACTCCTTGATATTAACCGTGTCTCTCGAATTTTCGAAATTCCACTCACAGAAGAGGTAAAATTATATTTTATGTGAATTTAAAAATTCTCCTAGGATATGGGTAAAAGACGGTGAAAAGTTCAATTACATTGATATATATCAAAAAATATTATAAACTGACTCCAATGAATTACATTGAACTTATATAGGTATTATGTGTCTATTTTGACCTAAAATAAATTTAAATAAAATAAATAATTATGTAAATAAAAATTCAGTTTCATACTATAAATCTGTGTTTTCACTATTTATAAAAAATTAAATGTTTTCTAAAAATTACCAAAAATCCACCCGAAGATAATTTTGATATTCTGAATTCAATAATAAAGTCTATTTTACCAAATTAAAAACATAGAAGTTGAATTTATAAATTTAAAATTAATTCCCGCTGGCAAAACCAAAAGGTGTATTTTTAAGAAATAATAATTATCAAAAGTTTGACACGTGTTTATGTCCATTTTCAAAGTGAAATTACTTACGATGACCATTATTGGATTAAATTGTAAAAAAATAATCTATTTATACTTGCGAACCATTAAAATGTATAATTTAACACTATAAATTATTTTGATTAAAAATGTTGTTTTTAGTTAAAATAAAGTATTTTTCACTATTCACCCAAATATGAAAGTAATCATAAAATCACCAAATGTTTATTGAAACTAAATTCTTATGCCCCGATTCTTAAGAAGAAGTTTATTCTGTCAAATTGACTATTTAGAAGTTTCAAATTCTAGATTTAAAAAGGGTTTTCCATTAAAAGGCCGTAAAATTGCATTTTTATAAAAATAAAAAAGAATTTGTTCTTACATTATGTCTAAGAAACTCATAATATGGATTATAAAATTATAATTATTATATAATGGTCAAAATTCAGTTAATACTATTTAATAACCGCTTTTGAATGGATAGTTTGGTAAGTCGTGGTGCGCTTGAACTCAGTGTTGCGTGTAGTGCAAGTTATTGAATTACTTTGAAGAAATAACATACTAAGAAATATTGGGGTGTTACATTATTCCCTCCTTAAATAAATTTTGTCCTTGCAATTTGAATACTTTCTTTAAAATTAAAAGGTTGAAAATAGAAAATACCTTTGTGGGGAAAACCCACATTGGAAATTAAGTTAATAAAATTTAGTCTTAATGAGAGGAAAAGAAAAATGAAAGGGTCACCAACAAATTATGATCTCGATTAGATGAACATTGGTGGAAATTAGAGACATATAATTGGAGGAAAAAAATGTAAATATTAATATGTAGGATTGAGGTCATCAATCAAAAACAAGTGTAAAATTGAGGGCCTTGAATTCATCAATCTATGATGATTTAAAATACCATCGGTTCAACAAAACATATGATATTAGGATAACACAATTTTTTTGTTTTATGATCCCTTCACTAAAGTATAATAATTAATTTATTCATAGAATAATAGAAGAAGAAAAATATACACTTGACAAGTATAGTCCCAACCTTTAACTAATTTCTACCACAAACTCATATTTCACTCTAACAGATAATAGAACTTAAAAATAATATTCTATTTATCCTATTCGTATAGGGTTAAAAAATTGAATTTATAATTCATATACAAGATTTTTTTTAAAAAGACTCCATTATTCAATCTAGGACATCACGTGGGCCAGTGGTAGGTGATACACCCCTGTATCCCTTCAGTTGCAGGTTTAAGTCTTACGGCCTTGCCGGATGTGATGGGTTGTCGCCTGACCTCCAGGTTGTCCTTTTTTTGGAAATCCAAAAATAATATGAAACTAGAATTATCCAAAATACTTCTGTCCAAACTCACAGTCCAAAATTTAGAAGGAAGGTAAATACAATGAAGATCCTTTTTTCCACGTAATAACATGTGAACACCTTCATCATGTATTCTTTTGAAATACTACTAAATCCTGAATTACCATAAAACCTTGTTGATTAAATTCATGATCCCTTATTCCTTATAGAATACTAGATATAATCCTTCTATCCAAAAATTCTGTAAACTACAAAAATGATAGAATATACAAATCATTAATCAGTTTCAAGGTAGTCAAGAATATCAAATATTATTTATCCGAATCAATAATATATTATTCCAAAATCACTACCGCGGTATCAGAACCATATTGTGGTTTATCTTTTTCTCAACCATATATTTTCCAAAACATTAAACTGATATTGAGTCACTTTTCTTGGTTCCACATAATCTGAAGTCTTTAATAAAATAGTAGTATAATAAAATCTTTATATACTCCATAATTATTATAAACAGTACATTGTTGATACAACACTCAAATGACATAATTCTCTAATAACAACATAAGAACTCTAATCATTCCTCCTCATCTGTGGTAGTATCATAACTATATTATTATCCAATAGCATCATTTGGGGCATACTCTGATGATTTGGACATTGGTTCGTGTAGTGTCCCAACTTCTTGCAGATGAAGAATTGTTCATTTGAAACCTTTTGCTTACCCTTACAGTCACGTACTTGGTGTCTTTTTTGTCAACACTTATAACAAACTCCTATTCCTTTCAGGAAAGTTCCAGGGTGTTTCTTCCCATAGTTATCACATATGGGAAAATTATTCTTTTCCCTCTTCCCTTTATTCATCTTTTTCTCCTCCATCCTTTTATTCTCATTCTTCCCTTCAAAGCCATAGGACTCATAGAATTATTTACTTGTCTTTTTAACACATGATACTATTTATTCATATGTTTAGAATACATGGGAGACTATTTCGGTTTTAAATGTTGGATTAATATTGTAAAACATATTATCCTTCTTACTTTATGGATCATACATATTGCTTGAGTTCACAATCCTTTTACTGGGAGCCATTTCTATACAATATCATAAACTAGGCCAGTTTATGAATTGAAATGAATAATTCCAAACTTGTAAAATACCTAACGTAAAGTGAATGGTTTATGGATATAATACATAATTATAAGGATGTTTTCATTGAATAATTATATACTCATAAACCCTTCATAATGATTTTTAATGAAAATGATAATTATCCTAAGAATATCACCAAGGAGTGTCGTAACCAAGAGTGTAGCAGGGCCCGTTGTCATGCACTAGTTCCCGTTCGAGTCTATCTCAAAGCGGTGTTTTTTGTGTTTTACCCCTAGGTACATCTGTGCCAGAGCCACCTCTACCTTCTCGTATCTATATGGGGATGCATTTCTTAGAAATCTCACTAAATCTCTATAATACCAAAATTCTAGGAAGTTCTTCTATATTAATCCCCAAAGTCTCTATTATGACTATGTGCTCTAATCAAAGATTATCTAAATATTATTTCAAGGTTTGTACTAAACTTCCTCTAATACCAACTATAATGCCCTGACCCCAGTTACCCAGAATCGGTTCATTATTACATAACATTGGCATGATCACGAAAGATCAAGTCTCGAAAGAACGATTAGTTTAGTAACCTTGGAAACAATAGATACATTCATAAAGTTTACATTACATCAGAAATAAAATCTATAACAACATAGTCTCCATAGTCCACACTCATATCCCCTCATACTATCCCTGCAGGTCATTCATAAAATACTTCTTCACATCCAGAGAAAATAAAACATAAAAAGGGGTGAGCTCAGATTCTCAGTAAGGATAACAATATAGCGGAAACTTTCATAAATAAACATAAACATTTAAGGCAATGTATAACTAAAACAAAAGACTTTTAAACATAAAATTAAGCATAATATGGAAAAAATAAAATGAAATAATTCCATATACTTATTCACATGGATATTCTACTAGTCGAATAATCACATTCAATATCAATAACCTCTTTCATAATGATGGAATGCATAATTCCAGACTATCAAAACCACATAGCCAAGGCCTTGTGCCAAGACTACAAATAAGATTTTGTGAAGTCCCCATTTCAAGATACTATTTTGTCTCATGAGACATACCGATGAATCGAGGAGCTATATCAAGATCCACCCGTCACATACTATGTCCAATGCATTCCTCATATGAACAGTTTTAAACATAACATAAACATTCGTATTAAAACTAGCATACAAAATGTAAATACTTTCTCCGTAAACCATGAATTGTATAAAATTAACACATCCACTTTCAAACAAATCAAAAAACCTTCAATACAATATGGAAGTTTTGAATCATAATAAATCAACTTCAAGTAAACTTAAAATCCATCAAAGTATGTTGACATAGATGAAATCAAAACTATTTGAGAAAAACATTTCTTTTTTTTGAAATAATTTAATAGTAACATAATTATAAAATAAAAAATTTACATTGAAAATATTTTGATAATATTGTAAGGGATGCTTCGAAGATTTTAAAATGGTGGAAAGCAGTCGCACCCGCCGTACAAGTTAAAAAAAGACATTCTTACCTTAATTTTGTCAAAAAGGTTAAAAAGAACCTTGTTCGGAAAATGACGTAATGATTACTTTATAAACTTCTTATAAAAAGTAAAAAAATGGTATAAATTAATTTAACCCATATTATGTAAAATAGTATGACTGTTTTGAGATACATTTTTAAGAAACATGGATGTGGATGACAAAGAGGTCCAAGTAGATAATTACGTATAGACATCATCGGATAATGAAGAGATTGTGAAATAAACCTTTACCAATTTGGTAACTTATGAAACATACTCCCAATAAAAGAGGTATCAATCAATGAATATGTAAATAAACATCAATTAAAGTGTATTACACAAATAATATAATTATGGGCAGTACATACACCACACTAAAGATAATAGTGGAAATATGGCATGAATCTAACGGGAAAAAGGAGTGAGATGAAAACCCCTTACCTTGTACTTTTCCATGGTCAAGGTTAATTTAACCTCATATATAATAGTAAAATAATTTTTATTAAATTATACAAGAATCATATACATAAATATGATATCATAAATGATCTTTTAACATTTTCATTTTCAATAATATCTTAGTATTATAATCGTTTCGGGTGTTAACTTACTCGTTTTATTTTATATGTTTTGTTACATAAGTCGTATTTGTTATCCATAGGTTGTATATTATTCATATCTAGAATGATATTAAGACCTTAAACATTATTTCTAATAAAAAAAAGAAATTATCCATGAATGGATACGATGGGGAATGAATATCATCGCGTTCGTGGAGATGGTAATCCGTACGTACGCACGAATGCTACTTCCATTTCATATTTCATTATAAAAAGAATCAAAACCAAATGATACATAGGTATATTATTTTTACAATATAATATAATATCTTATATATGTTACTTACGTTTATTAAGACCATCCTTTATATGTTCCATGTTTGTATGAACGAGTCATATCACATTGAGGGGGCGGTAGTCCGCACTTCCTGAAATGAAATTATCGTATATATAAAACATGAAACGAATAATGGTATGCTATAAAATGGAATTACGTAAGCTTATATATAAAATAAATATCATTAATGTAATATTTAATTATATTTCCATCATAATGGCCACCATGAGAGGTGGTAGGAGATAATTGAACAATAATCATTTCGTGGGGCATTTGGTTTCCATCCACAGAAACATTATGTTCTTCTCCCATTAGATGGAGGTTTGTGCAAGTGTAGTTCGAATAATTCTCATAAAATTATCATAGTATATTTAGGATACTGGTTTTGTTACAAAAAAAAATAATAAGAGGATTTTAGGGGTTGGAGAAGTAAAATAAAAGAAAAGAAGCTAAGAGAAATTGTTACCTTTAATTTGGGTAACTCACGTTGGATCTAACCAAAAGGACTCTTGAAGTACTTTCTACCTAATGTAAGGAATCTATGAGAAGGATAGGGATATAGGTAGCTTAATTTTTTAGAGGATGGATGAGACAAAAGTTTGAGAGGTGTGAGGAATTGGTTAGAAGTGATGTCCTTTTATAAGGGGGGGGGGTTCTTTAGAAAAAACATAATGTATTAATTTATAATAAATTCATATTCGTTTTATAATAGGTCCAAAGTGAATTAATCAAATTATTAGTGAGTATGGGTCTAAAAACACTCAAAAAATATATTTTATACAGGTTTGGGTCACTATCGTAACCTTATCTTTTAGATATAACTCTTAGTTAAATAGTTTTACAATAACCATGTCTCTTAATATTTTTATATTATATAGTTAATAAACATACTATACACATCCAAGAGACCCAAAATTGGTCCATTAATGATACACCTATCATTATATAATTCCTTTTTTCCAATCCTTATATTTTTAGGAATATAATATCAATTAATAATATAATATTTGTTTTAAAAACTATTTTATTTCAATTTTGACACTATTTAATAATTGATTTTTGTTAAAGTCTTAATAACTTTATTAATTCGAAACAAATTCATTTAATCAATCCTAAAATGTAATATTAACCAATAAAATTAGTTTAAATCATTGAAAGTCTCAAATTATATTTATTTGGGTATTTATAATATCAATTATTTTAATATTTCACTAATATTGTAATTACTGCATCATCATTGTGTCATAAATAAATTAAATTATATAATGTCTAAAAATTATAAATAAAACACCATTATGTAGGAAATATTTTTATATTTCTAATAAATATTAATAACCAAATTTATCTTATTTATAACACTATATTAAAAATGTTTTAGTTATTAAACATTGATTTTAACTCTTTTAACATTTCTTGGAATTAAATAATAATAAATTTCCTAATCTAATCCAATTGGACCAAATAGGTTCCTATTTTATTTAAAAGGATTTTTTTGTTGATTTATACTTATCAAATAGAATTATCACATGTGTTAGGGTTATAATAATATCATTTTTATCCTTAATTGCCCTATTTACTTTTTACCGTGGTAAATAAATGTAAAATTTACTATTCATCAAAAATTATTTTAATGTTATTGAACCACATTTTACTCATCTATATTTACCGTATCTCTCATATTTTTGAAATTCCACTCACAAAAGTTGTAAAATTACGTTTTATGTGAATTTGTAAATTCTCATAGGAGATGAGTAAAAGACGGTGAAAAGTTCAATAACATTTTTATATGACTAAAATTTTTATAAACCGAATCCAATGAATTAAATTGAACTTATATATGTATTATGTGTCTATATAAACATAAAATAAATTAAATAAATTAAATAATTATTAAAATAAAAATTTGTTTTTATACTATAACTCAGTGTTTTTCACTATTCATCAAAAAATAAGTGTTTTTAGAAAAATAACAAAAATACAACCTAAGCTAATTTTGATATTCTGAATTCAATAATAAAGTATATTTTACCAAATTCAACAGAAAGATGTTTCATTATTAATTTAAAATTAATTCCCGCTGTCAAAACCAAAAGTCGTATTTTTAAGAAATAATAAATATCAAAAGTTTGATACTTGTTTAGGTTCAATTTCAAAGTGAAATTACTTACAATGACCATAAATGGATTAAATGGTAAAAATATAATCTATTTATACTTCCAAACAATTAAAATTTATAATTTATCACAATAAATTATTTTGATTAAAAAAGTTGTTTTTAGTTAAAATATAGTATTTTTCACTATTCACCCAAATATGAAAGTTATCAGAAACACACCAAAAATTTATTGAATCTAAATTCTTATGTTCTGATTCTAATTAAGAAGTTTATTTGGTCAAATTAACAATATAAAAGTTTCAAATATTGTATTTTAAAAGGGTTCTCTATTAAAAGTAAGTAAAATTGCATTTTTTGAAAAATAACAATGAATTTGTTCTTACATTATGTCTAAGAAACTCATAATATGGATTCTAAAATTATAAAGATTATATAAAGTTAAAAATTCAGTTAATAATATTTAATAACCACTTTTTAATGACTAGTTTGGTAAGTCGTGGTGCACTTGAACTGATTGTTGCGTGTAGTGCAAGTTGTTTAATTACTTTGAAGAAATAACGTACTATGAAATCATGGGGTGTTATAATAACATTTCAAGTAAGAAATTTCCAATTTCATAGTACATATTTAATACCAAATAAACATAAATAAAAACCTAATTTCACCATATTGCACATATCTATAGTTATTCATGGGTTTTCATCACTTGTAAACTTGATTAGGGATATTTCCTATCTAAAAATACCACCTAGAGGGTGAGGAATACATTGCTAATCCTTAGAAATACCTTTATGAGGCACCTTAAATAATTCATTCCACTACCTAGAAGAAAATGAAATCGTTTTTCCTTTTATTCTCGTCATAATCCAAAATAATTATTTTCCCTCAAGAATTAGCTTAGTATTCATATAAAAATTAAGCACTAGTTTCAGATAAAGATGATGAGTTTTGTTGGAGAACCACTCCAACCAGCCTTGTTCTTATAACACAATAAAAATGTGATACTTAATTGAAAATAACCATTATACATTCACTTACTTCTTTGGTATGAATATTTTATTAGAAATATTTTGGTTAACAGATTTGGGATTAGGTGCACTTGATTTACCTTTTTTCTTCATTGAAGGACTAGACTCGTCTAGTGAATTCTCATAGGATTTCTTTACATGAGCCATTATGAAGGATTCAAAAGGTTCTATTTGAGGAGGAATGAAGTAGAGGTTCAAGAGTGTAAGGTTTGGTTTTTTGAGAGTGAGTGAGTGAGAAATGGTTTTGGAGCGGTTAGATATTTATTATTTATGGATTTTTCAAACATAAATAACATATGTGGTATAAAATAAACAAAAATAATTAAAACATGGGAATTTAGTTTGAGATTGAAAAATAACAATGTAAATATAGGTAGGTAACAACAGTGAGTCATAACAATGAATTGTCAACAGTGAGTCCTCAACAAAGAGTCATTAATAATGAGTAATCAATAGCGAGTCCTCAATAGTGATTCATCAACGATGAGTCATCAACATTGAGTCATCAACCATGAGAAATCTATGGGGAGTTATCAATGACGAGACACTAATGTTTTGTTATCAATGGTGAGTCATTAATGTTGATACATTAATGGTGAGTCACACAACTGTTAGACACTCAAAATAGAACATCCCTAACTCAGGTATGATGTAACTCAATCTCTCAGAATTTAATTTCATAATAAAAATTTTACTAAGATGAGGTTCTATACCAATTAATTCAAGAGTTATATGACCTTTTTGATAATGATATCCTAAAAAGTGATGTCTTACATCAATATGATTTGTTATTGAATGAGAAACTAGATTATTATAATTTTTATTAATAGTTTTTTGGTCAATGTTTACAGGGATATTCTTAAATTGATACCCATAGTCTAGTAATGTGTGATTCATTCATAATATTTTAGCACCATACCTACCTGCGACTATGTATTCATCTTTATCCATAGATAATTAAATATAATTTTCTTTCTTAATAAAGAAATGAAACGATAGAATTTTCCAAAAAAGTGTAATATTCCATAGGTGACTTTTCTATCTAAATTGAAACCACCAAAAATCATCATTAGAATAGATAAATAAGTCAAATGTTTGACCTATATGTTAGAATATTCCTATTTTGGTAGTATATTTGAGGTATTTTAAAAATATTGCAATGGTAAGAAGATGAAACTCTTTAGGTTTTGTTTGAAAAACAAAACACATAAATAAAAAAAATATCAGGTCAACTAGAAGTCATTTATAGAAGACTTCATATCATACCTCTATAATTGGTTTGACCAACTGATTTTCCATTTTCATCAAGATTTAATTTACAGGTGGTACTCATAAATGTATCACTACATCTAGTGCCATCTATGACAAATTTTTTAAAAATATATTTATTATTTTAACATTGTTTTTAAATAATACCATCATTGTTTTGAATATTTTTAAATCCATGAACAAACTTGAGTTGACCCATTAAACTCATTTCAAACTCATTTTGTATCATTTTTTGAAAAATAAACACATAAAGAATTTTTTCACGATCCAAAAATAATATCATCTACGTAAATTTGATCTAAAAAATCAACAGATTTTTTTTATGAAAAGAGTCGTTTCAGCATTACCTTTAGAAAAACCTTTATAAAGAAGAAAAGTTCTAAGCCTATCATACCAAGATTTTGATGTCTGTTCTAAACCATAAAATCTTTTTTTTAATATAGAAACATGATTTGGAAAATGGGGATTTGTAAAACCATGGGGTTATTCAACATAAAAAAACATCAACTATATAACAATTCAATAATATACTTTTGACATCCATTTGATAACGTTTGAAATTAATATTTTCTTTATAAGCTAGAAGAATTACAATGACTTCAGGTTGGTCCATTGGTACAAAGGATTCTTCACAGTATATTCCTTTCTCTTGAATATAACCTAGCAAAACTAGTATAGATTTATTTATTACTATAGTGCCTGCTTCATCTAGTTTGCTTCTAAATACCTACCTAATTCATATTGCTTAGGTTTATTTGGGTTTATTAAGAAGTTCCCATATTTGTTTAATTCAAACTGGTTTAATTTTTTTAACTTATCCATTATCCAGAATTCCTCATTGATTACATCATTGTTGTTCTTAGGCTCAAGCTATGAAAAAAATATTTGATGTTAAGTGTGGTTTCTTTGAGAAGATCTAGAATGAATAAAATTGTCTATGTATCGAACAACAACATTTAAAGGATGGGTTTTAAGGGTTATAAAAGAAAAAAATAATGGCATGTCCCTTCAGGATTATCTATAGGTTCGAGTTCATTTTTAGAATATAGAGCGTTTCCAGAACACTGTTTTGTTGCTTTTTTAGAAATAGAATTAGAAGGTTTAAGATTTATGTCTATATTGGATAGTTTATTCTAAAAAAATTTACAGGAATGTTTTGGATACATGTTGATTTATTTCATCAAATTTTACATGGACATATTCTTCCACACAAATGGTTCTTTTATTAAAGAATCTATAAGATTTACTAGATATTTAATAACCTAGAAAAAATTCCCCCATCAATCTTGGAGGAAATTTTTTCAAGATTTTATTTTGTATTAAGGAAAACTAATTTGAGATGAAAAACAATGAAGTAACTCTCCTTAGGTATCCTATTATTTTACATCTAATAGGGGGTTCTATTTAGGATAGGTCTAATTGAAACTCTATGGATTATACAACTAGATGTATTCATAGCTTCTGCCCAAAAATAAATTAGTAAATCATATTATTTAACAATAGTGTAGATATTTCTTTTATGGTTCTATTTCTACTTTCTACAAATCCATTTTTCGAGGGTGTCCATAGAGCATATAAGTTATGAAAATCTCCAGTTTTTTGAGAAAAATGATTCAAAATCATGATATTCAAACTCTTATCCAAGTCCACTTGCCATGGTTTTAATTATAGATATACATATGTTTTCTAGTGATCTAGCATGATTGGTGAAATATGAACAAGCATCACTTTTGTGAGATAAAAATATTGTCCAAGTCTACCTAGAAAAGTAATTTACTCGAACATAGACATACTGAATCCATTTAAAATTGAAACTTTATAAGGTACGGAAAAATCCATGTTCACCAACTCTAGATGTAGAGAAGTTGAAACATCTTTCATTTGTTTGAAATAAGTTTTGTGTTGCTTTCCTTTTTGATAATGATTTTAGACTTTATCATTTGGAATATCTAGTTTAGGTAGATCCTTGACTAATCCATTTGTAGAAGGCTTTCAAAGAGACGGAATGTTACAGTGTCCTAATATTCTATTCCAGAGCCAGGAATCATTATAAATGAAACTTAAGCATGAAATATTCTATGAGACTAAAAAATATTTGTCAAAAAAATACATATTTTCATTTCTAAAAGCGGTAATGACTAAATAATTATTAGAATTTAAAATATTACAAGCATCGTTTTCAAATTTAACATGAAATCCATCATCGTATTACTTTTAAATTTTAATAAGATTTTACTTAAGACTATTAACATAAAGAACATTAAGTATTAAAACTGAGTTAGTGTTACTAATTTGTAAAAGGCCGATAATTTCCCCTTTTTAATTGTCATCAAATTTTACAAGTTAAATATAAATATTTATGAGGTTCTGGAAGCTTGAGATGTCCCTAGTCATGGGTCTTGAAAATCCACTATCCATGTACTATATGATCTTATAGTAACTCTACAAATAGATTTCCCACATAAACAGTTGAATTAAGAAAATACTTTCGTACATAAATTTTCTTAGGTCTAGTAATATTTGTATCTAGAGATTTGAGAACCCACATTTTCTTCATGGGGATCCCGTAAATAGGTTTATAGATTTTGAAAAAATATACTCGATTAGGTGAATAAAAAATTGATGTTGTAAAAGAATATCTTATGTTGGAACTTATAGAAAACTTCCCAGAATTGGGCATAAAACCCAATTTTTCAGATATAGATACAAAATTGGTTTTAAAATATTTCTTTTCCCATGTTGATTACCAATGCTAGTAGTATATTTAGGTGTAAATTTTTTTACAAGAATTTTTGTTAAGTTATATTTACAATTTGTACATTTTTAATGGTACTTCTTTAATTACTCAGTAGAAAGATCATGTTCCCTTTCTCATGGAGTAGTTAATGGTTATTTTTTTCCTATAGCGAAATCTGATTAAACAGTAGTACTTATAGATTTATATTTCTTGTGAGATCCATATTTATATTTAAGTTTATTCAAGTATCCGCAAACAATTTACAGTATTCAAACATTTCATTATTAATCATATTTTCCGAATTTTTAGATTCAGATTCATCCCCATAATAATTATAGTCCCATGAAAGAGATACTAAGTTTACTTTAGATCTGTTTTTCGTAAAACAATGTTGTAATTTTCACCATTTTCATCATAAGATGATTATGATTCCTTGGAGATATCTTCAGATGCACTCTTGGTATCCATTATATCGTTCTTGTACTCTCTATCATTATCCTAATATTTCAATTTTTACTTTATATTTGGAAAATCAACCTTCACTTTTCATTTTCTTTTACATTCATAGAAGACTATCTCAGTTGTATTATCACATATTTTCCAATCCATTTTCATGTTACTATTTCTATTAAATTATCCTCTATAGATTAACTTTTCAAAGAACATATTATTTTTATAAAATTTCATAAATCTCTTGTCTAGTTGAGCCATTTCTTTACCACTATCACTTAGTGAGTCTTCATTAGTGTAACATTAAACAAGAACTTGAATTTTATCTTTTTTATTATATGTAGTGGTTTTGAAATACAATGACTTTCATTTAGGGTCATCATCTTCTTTTCAGATGACCTTAAAATCTTCATCACACGTCATCAACTTACCTATCAATTACTTGATAGAAAACATAATAATGTCACAAGATTCTTTTCTTGATACTATGGTTCCTATCCCAATTTCTTGTAAACATCTATGTAGTTTCATTATTTGTTCCTTAGCAACACCTGGCTTTACCAGAGTTCTCATTATATTGATAATTTCATTGACCTTGAGATAAATATTAGGTATAGGTTCTCCAAGATTCATTTTGAAATTATCATATTCGATGGTATATGTATTAAGTGTTATTTATTTAACATTTTTCATTCCTTCTTGTAAAATATATAAAGTGTCCCAAATTTCAAAGGCTGTTTTACATACAGATATCCTATTAAATTCTTCCTCACCTAGAGAACAATATAAGTATTTTATAGCTTTACAATTATTTTAATAGGAAGTCTTAGTTTCATCATTACAAGTACTAGTAGTAGTATCAGGAATTATATATTCATATATAATTGCAGACCAGATTTCAAAACTCATACTTTTTAAATGCATTTTTATATTCATTTTTCTTTAAAAATTGTTTGTGACATTGAAATAGGGAGTTCTTTTGGTAGCAACAACTTATTATATATTTTCCATGTTAAATAAAAAAATTAAAATAAATAAAATTTTGAATTGATAAAATATTTTATATCTTTGATACACAACTAAAATAACAATTGATAAGATTTAAAAAATTGATATCTTTTAAACTTATATTGTAATAAATTATTTGACACCAAATTTTTATCGGAGTAGGACACTCAAGAGGGGGTAGAATTGACTTCCAATATTTTTTTTCTAATGAATGTATCCAAATGTTCCCCAATTTGAAATAAAAAAGGGACCTCTTAACCATTGTAGAATATTTATAAAAGTTTCTATCTTTTAAAATATTTTTCAGAGTGATTACTTCTTCATCAAAAAAATATTGATCTTTATTCTACCCTTTTAAATCAATATATTATATTAAATTAAAATATAAACAATATCTAAGATTAAAAATCAAAGTAAATTAGTTTTTTTTATTTAATAATATATAACAAAGAAAATTAAACAAAAAAGAACATAAATTTTTTTAAAACAAGTGGTTCAGTATCAATCGAAGATGTAATACTCTTTAAATGGTGATAACCTAACACCAAGTAGTTTATGTGAATAATATTTTATGCAAACCCTAGATGAAGTTAAAAAAAGTATTAACACTATCCACAACAACAATACCTCTTCCACAGTTTTTTTGCAGTGAAAAAGCAACCAGACCACACAAGGACCTCTTCCACTATTATCTGAGGGAGTGTAAGATGCAAAATAGGTGTTTTGTGTTGATAAATATATGTATGTTCTAGAATTTCATAGAACTCAGTGTGTGTTTATAAGACAGACAGTCACACATGTCTCATAATGTAAAAACAATACACAATCTGGGCATATATAATGAGATAAGAGTTTGAAGGCTATGTGTGATTGTTAATACACCTTGAGACTCCTTGAATTTGTGTTGAAACGTCATTCCAGTCGATTTTTAATAAAAAAAATGAGTGTCATGAGAGCCTTTGTCTTCTATTTACAATTAGGTAAATTTGTTCCCAAAGTTTTATTATCCTTTCTTTGTGTGTCATTACAAAAAGTTCATTAGTTTAAGCTCTCAGTTGTATCTTCATATTTCTAAATTTTTTAGTTATTATGTTTTTTACTCAGGCAGATGAACAGCTCCACACATCATTAACTTTTTGAATGAATATTCTCTTTGTAAACTTCAAATGGACAAAAGCATGTTTCTTTGGTACCTTGTACCTCTTAATGGTCTATAACATTAATATAATGGTTGTCTACAAAAGATAGAAAAATACATTAATATAAATATTAGAACTATGTATCCCAAATATACCCATTAAGATAAATTTTAATTTATATGACAATGTAAGAGTTGATGGTATCTTAGAAATGGTAGGTTAGGTAACGGTGTCTTAGAATTGATGTCTCAAACATAGAGAATTATGAAATAAGGAACAGTGAGTTAGGTTGTGGTGACTTGGTAATGGTAGTTCACTCTGATGGTAGGTCGACTTGATAGTCACTCATTTCATTGATAACTCATAATGGTAACTCATACTTGGTGGAAATTATAATGTGATTGGTAAGTCATTATATCGGTAGGTTTGTGAAATAGTTACTCACCTATCGGTAGCTAAATGAAATGTTGTATCATCCTTTATGAATATTTTGAAACATTTTCGAGTCTAATGGTGACTCGCTTGAACGGTTTATCATCCTTTTCGAAAATTATGAGTTGATATGTCAGTGATATAGTTGACAGTGATACATCTTATCAGTAGGTCCATACAAAGATTATCTCATACCATTCCATTTTTTTACCAATGGTGAGATGTATAATAGTGAGTTCCCCTCAATGGTGACACATCCTTAATGGTGACTTGTATTTAGAAAAATTATTTTTATCAGTCTTTTGATGTGAAAAACTAATAGAATAGATTATGATGATAAGTAAACATGAGTAATAATCATTATTCACAATTTGTGAGCACTAAAACTAGAGGATGCCAACACATGTCTAATATTATATTCATATTTTCACCTCTAAAATGATAGAATTCTGTTATTTTTATAAATTTTAACTTTAAGAAAACATTCCAAATATTTATTCCCAAAATTCAACCAACCTTAAAAATAGCCTAAAAGTCTATTTCACTTCTTCTATGGTGAAGTCTGTCAAAATTTCACTAATAGTGAATCTTTAAATTTTTTTAGTGTAATAATAAACCTTTTGAAGACTTCTCAGAAAATAAATATTTATAAATATTTTCTGATCAAAACATGATGTTGTGGGATTATCATTATTTTTAAACATCCAGTTTTTTTTCAGAATTCAGTTTAAAACATGTACCTGCATTTGAAAAACATTAACACATAATATTGTTTATATGTTATCAGATGCATTATTCATATATGATTTATTCATTTGGTTATAAATGATGTCAATATCATATTATATTCATGATAATAAATGAGAGTTTTTGTAGAAACATCTATATTCTCTTATTATGCATAGCTTCAGCTTGTGGTGATTCTTGATTGTTTGATCACCCATCTATTTCTAACTGATTCATTTTATGTAGTTCTTCACATCCTCAACCAATATATTCTTATATTATTATCCTCATTAATCTTTTTTATTTTTTCTTTATTCATTATTCATGATTATTGAAATGGATTTCCAAGATACTATATTTATTTTTCTTTATCCTCTAATTTAGAAGGTTTGAAAACCATATAAACAATATGATAATTTTCAAGTTCATATAAATATTATAAGAAATGGTCTCAATAAAATCCCTTCCAAAAATATTATTTTATAATTTTAAATATCATTATGATTTCATAAATTTCAAAAAAAATGTTTAATCATTTTCTTTCACATGTTTTGAGATAGAGGTGGGTATACTAACCTTTTACGAAAATTATTCTTCCCAAGAAATAGTCTCTTCTAATACTTCATATTTTTTATTTTAAAGACCCTTGATGCCTCCAACAATAAATTTTACCACTTATTTAGGGATTTTATTCAATTGTTATTTGAATAAAAATTAAAACCACTAAGTGATAAATAATATTCATAACTTGAACAAGAATTGTTAGAGTAATCAAAATAAAAATAATTGTCATTATATGTACAACCTTGATTACCATTAGTTAATGGTGAATATTCATTTACTGTATGGTTCTTGTTGATATTCCTATCTTAAGTTTTTTTTAATTTATTTTGAGTCTTGGTATATATTTTCATATTCATATCCTTAGGATTAACTTTCTTTTTCCCCATCTAAGATAATATACACATTTTTTGGAATTGTCACTTCATAAAAGTTTTATTGCATATTTAGAGGGACATATACTCTAGTACCAGGTGGAGAATCTCATTAATTATTGACCACTAAGGGGGGGGTGAATAAATGGTTTAATTTTTCCAATTTGTTTTTTAATTCAACCACTTGACCATATTAATGTTCTCTATCCACTCATTGATATCTGATATTCTCACTTCACATATAGATATAATTAGATTTATCACATCACATTATATTTATTACTTTAATTACAAATACATACTCTTTTCCACGTTGCTTATTCCCCAAAATATTTATTCACCAAAATAATATTATCAATTATTAAAATGGGAAAATAAGTAACTAGTTAAACACCCCATTAGAATATCTTCAAGTTGATCCTAGTTATACCCCCCAATAATCTAACTACTTTCCTCTATTTCTTAAACCCAAAACTATATTCTGTTCTCCTCATGCCTCTTTATAAACTAGTTATACCCTCTAGTGACAATCCCATTCTTCATATTTTCGTTATAGTTTAAAATAAAGATATCGTTCTCCTGGTAGCTTCTTCACCGGTGTATGCTGATCCTCTAACACAATCTTGCAGGATCTGCTAGCCAACATGTATATATATAAGCAGACTATATAGCTGATAATCAAGTTTGATTATCTTAATCCTATTATATAGATCTTTAGTAAACTTCTTGGTCATCGTCAGTTAATGAAAATTCCCTAGAACTAATTTTCCCTTATGATTAATGAATTATAATGCCTAACTAAATGTGTACAATTTGTGAAGTGAACTTCTTCCATAATATTTTATACAAGAATGATTTTTCACTATGTATAATCCGTCATCCATCATGAATTATAAAAATTATTCATGAATGAATTAAAAAATTCATAGTGATTTAATATTTTAAATAACCCTTTTTAATATCATTATTATGAGCCTTTTAATTAAAATATTTAATATAAAAATATCACAAGCACCCTTTAATATTCTTTCTAGTTTTTCCTTCCTAAATGTGGATTTTTTTTTAAAAAATGGTACGTGGGATAAATGACATTAATTCATTTCATGAAACATTTTCTTATATTCACATCACATAACAATGTAGGGTTCACACAAACTATCTTCCTTCAAATTACATACCTTCATGAAACCAAGGTAAGTCTAAAGGGTACTTCTACTCTGTCTCATGGGTTCCTCACACAAGGGATTTTTAGTAGATGATTAAAAAACCTCTTCTAACTCCATTGTGTGAAAAGGGTTGTCTGATGGTTTCTATACATAACCTTGGATGTTTTTTGTTCTTTCATAATGGGATAAACATAACTTCATTGATATTCCCTTTATTTTTAATGAATCACATTATATCTTCTTCTACTTTTCAATAATGGTTCATGTGGCTGCTTACTACATTCATGTGAAGAGTTTTTGTAGATGATCTATTTTTTGAAATTAGGGTTCCATATCTCTATCAAAATCAAATATAAGAACATAAGTTCATTCCCATTTCCCTTGTATTTATAAAGGATGCTAAAAAACATATGCCCCACTTTTAATAGATATTTATGTATCATTAATAACCAAATAAAATTGGAATCTATATGGTATTTTAGATTTTGAAAGTATAAGATTTTTTATGTGAAGTTGAGATGATCAGGTAATCACATGATGACATCACATGACCATTAAACACATTAGTGCTTCAAATAGTTGGATTATTATTCATGTGACACTAATATAGACAGTCACTTGAAAATTACTCTAATATTCAAATTATAGAAGTTATAAACCACAGAGTCTTAGCATAATAGAAGATACACATTCTTCATGCTATGGAATCACGCAATGGATGGATGTTAATGCCATGAATATGATGTTTTTATTCTTCCATGGTCAGTTGTCTCCATATGGTCACATGATCCATATATTTGAAAATTACAAATTCACATGATCACCCCTTGTGATCAAAACTTTGTTCAAGCAATGGCTCTGTCTCACTATATTGGATTCAAATTTATTTTTTCATTCAAATGATGTTTCATGATTTATCAATTAGGATCAAATTATCAATTCAATCAAATGGAAATCTAATTCTTGGACAAATCATCTTACACTATATAATATACTTAAGCGCATGCAAAAAACCCTTGGGTGGATATTTTTGAAGATGAATGAGGGATAAAATAGATATAATGGATCAAACAAAAAAGAAAATATCCATAACCATTTAAACATAGATAAAGTGTCCACATGGTTATGAGTCCCATATCTGACTTTTGGTTTGCTGAAGAGTACTTAATCAATTTTTTCGTTGCACTGAATCCTCTAGCAGAATGCATGGTCCAATAGCTGAAACACATTTCACACACGAGTTCTCAATGGACGCACCTCCACATACTAGACCACCTTTCTATGCGTGTGAAATCCTACCTAACTGATCTTTTATATCATTATACACCAAAAAACTCTCAGCCACCATATGGGCTAGTCCAGCTAGATCACATTCAGGGTTGAGTCATCCCCTAAAGAAATCATGGTTGAAATGTCCAGATAGATTATGTGGTTGGATCCTTATTTATTTTCCCAACACTTATATGTATTTCTAGGTAATATATTCCATGAAAAATTAAATTATCCAAAAAATATTTCCTAATTCATAACATATTGTTATATGTATGTGAGGCCTCATATTTTTACATGTTATCAATTTCAAAATATTCTATTCATTTTGTGATACAAATTAAAAAGAGTTATTCAAAATTACCATCAATATAACTCATTACAAAAATATATAAGAATCATTTTAACGGACATTATAATTTTATTTCATAAAAAATATGCATGAAATTGATTATTTTAATGATATTCAGATAAAACTTCTCAGGCATTAATCCGAATGAAAATTTTATAGATTTCTTTGATTCCTATTCACCTAAATAAAATGTTTCCACTTGTTGAAAACATTATTTAATTATTTACATAAGTATTTGGATTTTTTTTAAAAACATCATATTTATCAGGGATAATTTCACAGGAATGACATCCAATTGCATTAAATGAATCCATTATTATGATATGAGAATCCAAACTTTTTGGATATTAACTTAAGTATGAAATCAAATTCCATTAAATAAATACCTAAATATTATCATAGAATATAAACTATATCCTCAACTAACCAAACACATAATGAAACATCATTGAAAATAAATGAATCACCTAGTTTCAACATAAAAAATCATAAATTGAAGTTAGTGGATACATGTTATAAAATGTTATCTTGGTCAGTTCTTGATAATCAATTAAGAGGCACAGAGATCCATCATTCTTCTTATCAAAAACAATAGGTACATACCATGGTGATATACTTTGATGAATGAATCACTTATCAATAATCCCCTAGAGTTTCTTATTCAAACCCTAAAACTATATTGGGTTAATTTAATATGGATTCTTTCAAATAGATATAGCATGAAGAATACATTTTTTTGAAAAATCAACATCATAATTTTGAGGAAGACTAGAAAATTAATTTTTAAAAAATATCAATTAAATATTGTAGAAGATGAATATATTATATGTCTTATATTTATCATATAATCTGAGTTTAAAAACCCTTTTTAATAGGAATAAATTATTATAAAATGGATGAAATTTGCATTGAATGTTTATATTTATCATCAAATTAATATATGATCTAGGTTGGTTTGGAATATATAATTTCACTTCCCTTCTATAGAAATTAATATTGAATTTATATAAATAAAATCAATATATTCTTAAAATAACATTAAATTCTACTTGAGGGAGAAAAATAATATTTTCAGGAAGTACAATATCACAATTGTCTATTGGAGAAGAATCATAGACTTCAGATATGATCATCATACCATTATGTGTTTTTATCAGAAATTAAATGACTACAAGTTGCAATGGTATTGTGATAAACTTAAAAAATTATTCTGATATAAAAGAGTTTGTAGATCCAAAATAATATAAGACATTACCAGTTATATAATGTATTTTAATTGTTTTTTTCACTACATTCTTATCATACCCCCAATAAGAATAGTAATAAAGTGATATTTCACATTATATATTAGATTAAGACATTAATAACATCGATCATAATCATTATTGTTTTTATTTTGACACTAGCTAGTATAATACCTATACTCCTTTCATTTGAAACACTATAACATGAGTGGTACATTCTGGAGGTATTTCTCTTCATCGTTATCTAACTTCATCTTCCCATTACATACAAATACAATTTTTTAGAGACCCTACATTCAACACACAATAAATTTTGTAGTCCCCTTAAGATCTGAAATGTTGTTACTATAGTTAAAGATAAAATTAGTAAATAAAGTGGTCAAACCAAAAGATAAGGTTTAATTTAACAAATAAACTATCTAAATTTAATTGGATGATGATATTTCAACCATATCCTCTTTCATTAAAATTAATAAATATTTTAAATAATTATACCTAAGAAATAAAATATTTTTATTTAAATATTTAAAGTAATTAAAAGTGTTTCCCTTCCCTTATTATAAAAGGAAATCCTTTAACTCTTTTATTTACACACTATTGATCCATATTACTCAACAAAACCCTACACAATTCTCTTTTAAACATGCAGGTACATGAATTAGATGATAATACCAAAATCATATCTCATAGGTCTAGTAACATTTTCGTCATATCTACTAATGGATTCACCATACTTATAATTTAGTATTGGTAATCCTTTATCCAATTTTTTTATTAGGAATAAAAGGAATTTACTTATTGAAAAATAATATCTTAAACTCATTGCAATGCATGGAGAAATATTCTTCCCATTTAATTGTGTTCATGATAAGTTTCCACTACTACACTGGTTTTCCTTCCAAATGATAAATATCCCAAATAAATTTTCCATTTTCCAAGAACTGGAAAAGATAGAATGTCATTTTAGTGGTACTATTCATTGATCAATATCTAGTGGATCAGAAGACCTACTATAAGAATGTGTATGTTTTCTAGGGATGGACTTAACTGAACATTGATCCCTCATTTTTCAATTTTTAAGATCTATATGATTCATATATTGAGAAAGTTTCATAAGCATAAAAATAGAATTTTTCATTTAATCTCCCATAGAATTTGTTTTTTTGGGGAAAAATAATTGCATTTTATATATTCTTCAACATTAGAATGATTTTTTTGGTTTTTCCATTGACTAAAACCAAAACAATCATAGTGTGAGAAGAAAAAATAGTAGTGGGAAACCACATAATCTTGATAGATAATTTATTGGGTGTGAAACTCATGAAAACATCTTCTCAATATATGGAATATTAGGTTTAACATGTTAATCCATGTTTATGGAAAAACCCTTAAAAAGTTATCCTATACTTAGACTTATACCCAATATTTTCAAAAACGTTCTCCGCTCTTAATATCCAAATCTTTGCTAAACCATACTCTAATTCCAACTATAGTGACCCATAATTTTGATACATAGATATTACATATTAAAATATAATATTAATAACATAACAATATGATCTATGATAGAATCATCAAGGTTTAGTATAGTTGGAGTCCAAATAAAAAATCATTTTATTTGATGGATGATCATAAAATCATCCTAGATGGATCTTTATATAGAGTACTTTTCATGGAAATACCATACATAAAAACATTCTTTAAAACTCTAAGAAATAATATTTTTATAATCACTTAAAAATAACATGAAATTTGGGTAGGGAGAAATGATTTTAAAATTTCAAATCCATAACCTGCATGTCATAGATAAAAACATTGATTCATTGAATAAATCTTCACAGCTCATAAGACATGAATCAAAAATAAATAAAATCATGTGATCCATAATATGATAACATTTAAAAAATATAGACGTTTCTAGTATACAATAATCATATAAAATCCTTAATTTCTTCAATTATGACTACCAATAATATCATTGTGGATTGGGATCACTACCCATTACATCATATTGTCTGTAAAGGTTCACTCCCAAGACTAACATAGTAGAAAATACCCATAATAAACTAGGTTCATTCCCTATTATAATATTTATTAAAATATGAGATATCTGTATTTACCCAACACATTATAGGGATATATAATTCTAGGCCATGTCATTACCTAATTAAAATAATCCATATGTGTGCAAGAAGATCATAAACATTAATCACATCATAAATCAAGGAAATGAAATACATTTTATAAAATTTTATTGATCCTATCATAGTAAAAATCATTTAAAATAAAATACATTAATTAAAGTTTCATTATAAATAAATTTACTCATATAAAGAAATAGGTTTCATAGAATCAACCTTAAATAAACATTAACATTAAAAATCCAAAGAATTATTATGAATGGTATCATTGGATTATTTCCCCATTATAATATAAGTAACAAATAGAATATGTTATCATAGATGGTAAATGCCTTGGAAATGTCAATGGAACATTTCTTGAGGAAAATAACCTTTTCACTTTGAAGTAACTTATTTAAAATCTAAAAATATATCATATATTAAGAAAATAATATTCATTGAAAATAACATTATAAAATTGTAAGTGAATATTCAAATCTCATATTAGTAATTAAAAAAATAAATTACATTCATTTTGGGTGAGTTAAAATAATGATTCCATTCACATTTTTAATAAAAATACAAAAATACCTCAATCAGAAGAAAACCAGAGGATACTTTTTTAATTTTTTAATGTAAATCATGGGTAAAAATTTCATTATTTAATCATTATAGAATATTTTAAAATATTAAAACATTTTATGAAAACATTTACATTTAATAAAAAGTATTTTTGACCAAAGAGAGATAGAATGTCAGATTTACTAACTAATGATATTTTGGCCCATGAGTATTTAATGTGAGAAATAAGAGTAAAACATGTAATCTATAGAAATAACAAGAATATGGAAAAATAAATTAATTTTTTGAGAGTTATATTATGAAATTTCATCACTAGAAACATAATCATAAAAAATGCATAAAAATAATGAAATTATAATATAAAACTCATACATCAGGATCTGTTTTACTTAAAAGATTTATACCCCTCTATATAATAAATTTAAATTTATTAAAATTATATAAGAGATTCATTTAAAAAATTATGATATTCAAATATTATTTTATTATAACATTTATACAACTATTTATAATTTTTTATATTAAAATTATCAATTTTGGGTGTTATCTATTTAATTTTTAATTAGAGTTTCATCAAAGTAGTTCCAATCCTTGAAATGTTATGATTTTTAAAATAAATAAATAATTTTAATCATGACAAAAATATTATATAAATTAATTATATATATATTTATAGTCATCCTTAAATGATAAATAAGAAAAATTAATTACACATTTTAGGGAGATGGTTGGTTGTACTTATGCATGATCATTGATTTCACCTTTCAACATATGGAATAGATGGAAGATAAAAAGTAACTCATATTTATAGAGTAATTATTGTATCATATATATAATATATTTTCATTAAATAAATCCTTATTACCAATCATGTAAAGACTAAATGAAAAATGAATCATATTTCTTCATAGAGGTGGTAGTCCACATGTTCGCCCATGTGACGTAATTATTTTCCAATGGATGGAATGTTAACAAGATAGATATGATATTATAATTATGAAAGAATAATTATATTATAAATACCATATATAAAAATGAAAACCATTATAATAACCATCCATGAAGGATGGTGGTGGAAAATGAACTCTATCATTATGTGGAGGTGGTAGTCCACATGTACACACAAGTGATACATTAACTTCCCATTTAATTGAAACGAGGGTGAAAACTAGTAGTTAGATAATCATGAAAAAATTATAATATATTTAAGATAATTAATTTAATAATTTATGATTAATAAAAATTATTTGGATTAGTAAAAACAAGAAATAAATTAAAAGATGTGAGGTAAGATGTTTACCTCTTCAACAGTAGAACTCCATTATATCCATTATTAATGGAAATTAGAACAGAATTTTAAGAATAATAGAACCTCTAATTCTTGTATTTGTATGTTTGGATGATGATTAGGTAGGTTGTTTGAGTTATATAGATTAATATTGGGTAAAGATAAGAAACAAGGGGTTTCATTTTATAAGGAAGGGAAAAGAAAAACTTTGAATTAATTTAAATATTTAAATATGAATAATGTATTTATCAGTTATAATTATTTAAAATTTCCATTATTTAAAATGAAATATTAAAATGGTTGAAATATCATCATCCAATTAAATTTATATAGGTTTTGGTGTTAAATTAGACCTTATATTTTTGTTTATCCTCTTTATTTACTGATTTATACCTCAACTATAGTAACATTGTTTCTAATATTAAAGGGATATAATTTTACTTATATGGTAAAAATTTGATAATAAGTAGAAATGGGATGAAAATTTAGACCATTTATTATCCTAATATTCCTATTTCAATGTTTCTTTATTATTTAATAAATTTATGAAATATCATTTATTTTATTTCTAAAACTATTCATTTAATCTTACATTAATGGAATGAGGATATAAATTGGTTTCAAATATTATCCTTTCTAATATTATACTTTAAAATATTCATAATATATTATATTAATATATAAATTTCTTGTTTCACTATAATTCACCCATAGAATATCACTTTTATATTTTCTTAAAATCATTTACCTTATTTTTCTAGTCCGTGCACAATCTTCATGTCAGCATTGTGTAAATATTTAAGATAATTATTTCACCACTAAAATTTTAAATTAAGTTAATATGATTAAAAATAAATTCATATTATCAATTTTAATTTATGACAAAACATTTGTTTTTTATCCTTATGTAATCCATTTAGTGATATTAAAGTCAGTAGAGTGATAATTTAGAATTTTATTCACTTAAAATAATATAAATGTAATTATGAAGGGGAAATGGGAAAAAATTTCATATATTCTAAATATGTATTTAGATGGATAAAATACAATCATTCAATTATATGAGGCATTTTTTTAAAATTTTAAAGCCTTATCCCAATGTTTTTACCATATTTTACCTGTTTTACCCTTACGATATGAAAAAAATTTATCATGTTTAATATTCATAATGAACAAAAATAAAAGTAAAATATTCTCTAAATTTTATCATAATGATTCTAAATATTGATACAATTTTTCCGTATTAAATTTCTTTTAGTGGATGAAATTCCTTTAAATTTTAAATGAATTTTTATTTTCAATTTTAATCAAATGATAACCAATGATTCATTTTATACATGTGTAAACAATACATTTTTCATAATTTAATTTCTCATATTCATACACTCCAATTCAATGGCTAATTGATGGTTTCACATTAAATAATTGAATTTCAAAAATATAAACTATCTAATTTAAACACATTATTGTGTGCGAAGAGAAATATTAATGAAATAAAATTTATGTATTGAGAAATATAGTATAAAATATCGGGTTGTTATATAGGCCATGAATAAAATATCACAAAATAGTAAAATCACCAATATGTGCATCACCCATTGTTAAATAATATCCCAATTTCAATAAGAGAACATCAAGAACAGAAATCCCATCCTTGGGAATATTGGCTTAATTCACACATCGGTTAGATAATCTCATTCATGAGCTCATTACCAATATCTGACACAACATGGTCTCCTATATACCTTCCCCAAATAGTATATAAATAGAAAATAACCTAGATATAATACCATTTTGTAATGTATATGACCTAGTTTTCTTGTACGTGATCAAGATGGGCAACTAAATGATCTCATGAATGCCTCCCCATACAATATAGGCTACCAAATAACAATGAGGGTTTAGTTAATATAGTGGGGATGATATACCCTCTCGAAAATTGTAGTAATCATAATAGATCTAAGATAAATCTATCATGAAATACAATTAAAGATGATACTTGATGTATACTAATAATACAAACAATAAAAATGAACTTTTTCATCCCATACTGTATGGTATACTAAATTTCAATCTCAAAGTAAATAAAGAAAATAACTTAAAATAGACAATATAATACGGTATCTAAAATATCAGTTTCAAAACCTTCACTCAATCCCATATTCAATTTCCAATCACATCTTACAAAAAAATCAATAAATCACAATGTCCCTTTCCCATTTCTAAAGGTATTCTCTTGAAGTATTTTATGGTATCAAACAATTCCCAAATGGTGTGCAAGTTAATATAGATAGAACCACACACACAAGGTCTAAAAATCCAATTTGACTAAATAATGCATACAATAATATGATAAATGATACCATTAATTAATAAATTAATAAATAATATCAAAATATACCCACCAAACCATGATATCTTTTTTGACACCTTGGGTCATCCAAACCTCATTTGGCGTGAGAAATATGTATTTTCCTATTTCTATATTTTATCACCTTGGATGAATCTCCTATAACACTCATGGATTCTCCTACCAAGGATGAACAACCCATATAAAGTATATTACCCTTATTCATCATGTAATTATACATATTACTCTTTTGAATTTATATTGATCTCTCTAAAAAATCTCATTCTAGAGATGCTAACATATTCTCATAGTAAATTATCCATGCCAAGGGTGATGTATCTATGCCATACTAGACTCTAAGAAATTTTCCTTGCTAGAGCATCTTACATGTTCTTTTGGAACATCATTCATTTCTAGGGTTATGTAACTTTGTCATAATAATATCTATGTAAATTCCCGTTCTAGGGATTCTTACATGTTCCCATGGAATATTACTCATGCTAAGAAAAAAGTATCCACTCAAAAATAATGAAAAAATTCTAAATAATTTCAATTCATCAAACTTTAAACAATGTTATGTTATTCAATATTTTTAATTTATCAAAATTACCAAATATAAACAATTAATTCCATCATGAAAAGTTACCAATTTTCAAAATAAATGTAATAATTACAACGACCAATTAAGAACTATGTGGTTACTAAGATGGGGACGGGTTGAATCAGTGATATTGTATTATTTCTTTTTATTTTTATATTTTTATTATGAAACAACCTTCACCTCATTTTAATGATTATGAATTTTCTAGGAACAGGGATAGAAGAACAATCCATAAGAATAGAAGTATTTATAATGTACACTAATTAACTAGAGTCACTAGTTCATAGCATGGATTGTAAATAATCAAATACCATACAATCCATTATAAAAAATAATTTTTATGTGGTTACAATATGATGTGAATATCCTTACACTCTCATTTCACTATAATCAATAAAAAATAATTCTTTCTTCAATGAGATAAATTTCTAATACATGTTTTTGTAATAATAATTAGAAACTTTCACCAATGGGAATCAATATGTTCTCACTGTGTTTCCTGTATTCCTTCAATCTTACTCTTATTTGAAGAACTTCTACTTCACTTGATTTTCCAAAAAATTCAAATACATTTATCCTTATAATTTTATATGAAACATTCATCTACTCCCATATTCATATGATTTCTCCATCCAGTCATCCATTCAAAAACATCGGTCTGTTTCCTTCTGAAAATCGATATCACTTTATTATTCTCCATTGTTTCATTCACCCTTTCATTGTTTTTCTAAACCCAAATGATATGAATATTTTAATGGCATCTTCTATCTATTACCTCTGGTCACAAGTACATAGTCTTATAGAAATATCATATTTAACTAACAAATTCCTTGGTTATAAACATTCTCTACTTGAATGTTGGATTTCATATTTTCACCAGGTATCTATATTTAATACTATTTATACATAACATTAGTTTTTAAAAATTTTAACAACACTAATTTTGATTTGTAAAAACACCCCTTTATACGGTTGATCTTGAATGGTAAAAATCAGGACTTCTAAAAGATTATCCCACCTAATGAAAACTAAAAATTTGATACTCCCACTCAAAATATCTTTCATATGTGCTTCTCAGAGATTTTAGAGTATTATTGATATTTTATGAAAACAAAGCATCAAGAAAATTAAATAAACATACTTTAAAATCATTAAGAATCATTATTTTACTTCTGTGATATTTGGAACAAGGAATTATCAATATATTTATATCTTTATGAAAATAGATTAATGAACATTGAATTAGTACCAATATTTTACAAAAATTCATCTAGTAATTGTTTTTATTAATTCACTTATCCATTGATACATCATTTGATTATTCCTATAAAAATAATATAATAAATTCTCAAAATTATTTCCTAAAATATTATACCATCTGATGAATTCCATCATAATATTTATATTTCATTAAAATTACATTCTTTTTATAATGATATTCATACAAATCATCTTTCTACTATTTTTAATCAAAACCAATATATCTGTTAACTCAAATCCATTTATCAAAGCACTGGTTCATCTAATTAACTCTACCCAATTTTACATCTTTTGATTTTATTTAATCTAATGATATTCCCCAA
The DNA here is from genome assembly GCA_963277665.1 of Viscum album. Lineage (NCBI taxonomy): Eukaryota > Viridiplantae > Streptophyta > Magnoliopsida > Santalales > Viscaceae > Viscum > Viscum album. Next base: position 160,563,692 of record OY728165.1, on the reverse strand, counting down.
TACCTTCACTTAAAACATTGACATCTATGAAAAATTTATAAACCTCAAACTCAAAATCACTTCATCTAAACTTATATCTGATATCATATTTATAGTGAAACCAATTTTAATTCATCATAATATCATAGTATGAACATTATAGATACAAATTAATTATCATCCTTTAAATTTATGATTTGATCATGAGATCTTTCAGAACTCAAGATGTTCATAAGAATTGACTTATGAATCTTTTTAATAAACCTCATAAGAAACCATTCTTATTACACTAGGAACCATCATCATAAAAATGGATTCATATAACAATAATAAAATAACCAATAACAACTTTAAAAAACAATTAAAACATTTCATATATGCTTAAATAACAATATACCTCTTTTAATAACTCCTCCAAAAAACATGATTTTTCCCAAAAGGTAAAAAAACATACCAATGGATAGATTAATGTTACATCCTATTTACCCCCTTTAAAACACAATACAAATTCAATATGATGAGGGGGAGGTTTCACAAACATTATATCTGATGAAAATGATGATGAACACCTATTATCAACTTCATGATATGAAATTTTTGATTTGGAAATGGTTTTGTGAAGATATTAGAAACTTTATTAGTTGTAGGAAAATACCACTTTTAAGTTCATTCTTTTCCACATGTTCGTTAATGAAGTTATATTTTATATCAATGTTAATAGAAAAATTATGTTGTATTGAATTTTTAGTGAGATTTATAGAACTTGGATTTTCATGTCCCTATATAAGGGAAAACATGATTGAACCACGATTCACTGTTTCATTTTAACCCTTACACCACTATGCTAAACTTGATTTATATTGAAAATTATAAAAATAGTAAAAAATTTACATCTAATAATGAATCATTTATATTGTGTTTATCACTATTAATAAGGGAAAGGTTAATTGTTTTGATTATTCCATTGCAGGAGGAGGTGATTTGGAGGACCCATGATGATGTCCAAGAAAATTTGGCCAAACTGTGCAAGATCCATGCACACTAGTGGACTCATCCGCACACATCTCATGAACCATGAATTAAAATGTTCTTTAAAGTTGGGGGAAGGTAAAAAATACATTGGGATAAATTTCCTCTAAAGTAAGCGAAGACGCATTCACCCATATGGTGGACCAAATGACCTGATCTTTCTTGTACCCTGAATCTGCACGAAGTCATAAGTTGTGTGTTTTGATCTATCTATATCTCGGGTTCTAGTTGTCTAAACTGTTCCAAACGTTCTATGGAGACAAAAATGATGTGGGAATACAATATTTGTTTTATCCAAAGTGAGATAAGGATGTATGGAGGTCTAATCCCATGTGACAATTAGTTTTAAGTAATCTATGTTCTCAAAACCCCCTTCACATTTTCCTATAAAATGGAACCTTCGGATCCCCAATTGTATGTTTGACTAGGAGGCAATGATTTGGTATTTTGGAGACCCAAAGTTGTAGTATCCTCAAACAAGATTTTATGGAGTCCCCTGTCATCATAGGGGGATCAATAATGAAGGAGTTCCACCCAAGCCTTCAACTCCTCTCGATGGCGAGCTAGACGGTGGGTGATCATTTCAAGGGATATACACATACTTGGAAGGGAGTTATGGCACTTGATACTCTACTAGTTTTGAATAATTTTGGTGTGTATTATTTCAATTATGTTTTATTGAATAACTTTTCTCCTCTTAATTCATTTCTTTGGTTTAATAAAGTGAAGTACTTTTCATTTCAACCCTGATTGTGTTAAAATAACACATGGGAAACTTGGGTAGTTCCCATTGGGAAACACAAGGATACTCTTTCTCTCACACAAAAAAAAAAGATATTAGTTTTCTTTGGTAGACATTAATATATTCTTCAAGTAAAAACGTTGACAACACAATTGTTGTGTCAAGGGTTGGTACTTTGTGAAACGTTTAGAGAGACAAGAGGGGAATCAAGATCGTGACAACCCTCAACCCAAAAATTAAACAATAACATGAAAAATATTAAAAAAATGAACTATCCAATATGTTTAGTGAACATGAAGTGATATCCTTATCTTATAATTCTAAAAGACCACTTTTATTTATCGACTATTATACTCTATAAATCAAGTCATATTCTTAAAATGGGTTTCAAGCCACACCCTCTTTTGTTCTTCTTATTAAAACATCACACTATAAAACCACCAAATCGTCTTGAATGAAAAACTAGGGTCTTTCCTATACTACAAAATATTATTTAAATAACTATAAATTTGACGTGTCACAAAAACTCTTTTAAAACCCCATATAAGAAATTCTTCCAATTGCATCTTTATCCATATAAGTTGTGTTGCAGCATGATTGGAAGAAGCATACTCATCATACAATATACTGATATTTTTTTGAATTATTTTTCATTATATATTATAAAAAACATTTTTCTTCCAAAAAACCTCCACCATATGTTTATTTGATATTATTTAAATACCTACCCAATCTATATCTTTATAACCAAACTAATCAATATTTGATATGCTTTCTTATTTTAAACCCAAAAAAGTAATTATTTTAACATAGATGAGAATTAGTATTCCATCCATGTGATAAGATTGCATTAGTTAACTTTGATATCTTGAATTATGTGATATAATAAAAACATGGGTGGGTATTAAACCCATTTCATATAATAAACTTCCATACAACTTTATAAACTCTTCAAGATCTACCTATTTTACTAACCTATATTTTTACAACTTTTTCCCACTAAAATCTGTGTGGAAATTGTCTTTCAGTCTTCTATTCTAAATCTACTAAGAATATCATTTGAACAGTTCTCTTGTGATTAGAAAATATACATCTTCTTTTGTAATTTTAGTAATCCAAGAAAGTATTTAATTTCTACTAGAATAGAAATCTTAAAAATTATCTTCCTATCATCGACATTTTTTCACAAGATTATTCATCATTCATTGAAAATATGATGATGCCCACAAAAACTATCACAATTAGGTAAAAACCATGAACTAATTTTATATAAAAGATATTATCAACGCTTCCTTTCATGTAGTTCAACTTTCTCAATATGGTGTCCAATTTATAATACTAAGATATTGTAGCTTTATTCAACCCATACGAATCCTTCGCAAGAAAACACATATAACTTTATTATTTACCAATCATGAAGACACATGATTTTTCAATATAAACTTCTTCATTAAGATCTCTATTAAGAAAATATGACATAAAATCAGTAACACCCCAAGATTTCATGATACGTTTCCCTTTGAATAGTAAAATAGCTTGCATTGTAGGCAACATCGAGATTATAATACACCGCGACCAATCAAACTAGATGTTATAAATTTTAGTACCAAATTTTTGAAAATTTATTAATTTTATCTTTCAAAATGGAATTCATTTTTGGATTGGGAATATCAAAATTTGTATAGAGTGAATTTTTGGTATTTTTCTGAGAACTTTTAATTTTTGATGAATAGTGAAAAAACAATAAGTTATTGGTTTAAACCAACTTTTAATTTAAATAATTAGTTATTTATTTTAATTTATTTAAGGTCAATATAGATACATTATACCTATATATGTTAATTGTAACTCATTGGAGTAATTTATAAATTATATTAGATATATAAAATTTTAATGAACTTTTTTCCGTCTTTTACGCACCTATTAAGAGCATTTTCATATTTGTATAAAACATAATTATACCACTTCTATGAGTTTAATTTAAAAAAATCGAGAGACACAGTTAATATTAGTAAGTAAAATGTGGTTTAATAAGATGAAAATAATTTTTGGTGAATAGTAATGTTTTTTACTTTTATTTACCACGGTTAAAAGTAAAAATGGTAATTAAATGTACAAATGATATCATAATTACCCTAACACATGTCCAAATTCTATTGGATAAGTGTAATTAGACCCAAAGAAAACATAGGAAAAAAATACGATCCTTTAGGTCCACTTGTATTAGATAAAGACATTTATTTTGTTTTATTTAAAGAAGTGTTAAAAAAGATAAAATCAAATTTTAATAACTAAAGCATTTTTAATATAGGGTTATACATGAGATAAATTCAACTATAAATATTTATTACAAAGATAAAAATATTTCCTACATAATGGTATTTTATTTAAAAATTTTAGATATTAAATAATTAAATTTATTTATGTCACTATGATGATGCAGTAATTACCTTATTAATGAAATATTAAAATAATTGATATTATAAATATCCAAATAAATATAAACCAGAAATTTTAATGAATTATACTAATTTTATCGGTTAATATGACATGTTATGGTTGATGAAATGAATTTTGTTCTAAGTAATAATTTTGTTATGAATTTAACAAAAACAAAATACCAAATAGTGTCAAAATTGATATAAATGAGTTTTTAAATCAAATATTATATTAATTGTTATTATATTCCTAAAAATATAATGTTCAGAAAAAGGGGTTAAATAGTATTATATATGTCCTTAATTAACAACATGGGGTTCTGATGTATGTTTATATAATTTTTATTAACCATATAATATATAAATTCAAAGAGACATGGTAAATGTAAAACTATTTAATTTAGAATAAATATAAAAGATAAGGTTAATATGATGACCTAAACCTCTATAAAACATATCTTTTGTGAGGTTTTCGTCCCAAAACTACCTTATCCCTTAAATAATTCATTTTGGAAAAAATTAAAACCAAAAGAAAATTTATTATAAAATAATATTTCATGGTTTTCATAACGTGACCCTCACTAATGTAATAAAATAGAACTTCACTTATCTCAAATTCACACCTTTAAAACAATTTTTCTCGGACAAACCCTACCCAAATATCAAACCAACTTTACTCCCTTAATCCTTGATGATTTATTTTAGTTGGAAATCCAACCGATGGATCCCTTTTGATCAAATAAAAATGAAGAACTCGAAGAAGAGGTAAATATTTCATCACCTCTTTCAAGATCTTTTCTTCTTCCACTTCCTCTTTATTTTCTGCTTCCATTATTAAATAAAAACTCCAATAAATTATATATACTGTGATGTTATTATAAAAATGGTAAAAACATATTCATTATTCTATCCATCCTATAAATGACAAAGTAGCCATATGTGCATACATACAATTATCCTCTCCACGTCGTGGTGTAGTTTGTTATTCAAACACATAATCATTTGGATGGGTATAATAATGAGTATAAATGATGTAAATAATAAATATAACATGATAATAATTCTTTATATATGATATTCTATCCAATTATATACGATTTTAATATTAAAATAATGATATTGTCGCTCATGCGTACGTACATATTACCATCTCCACGAACGCGATGAGATTCATCCCCATCATATACATTTAAGACTAATTTATGTTTTATGATTAAAAAATAATTTTTAGAGACTCAATATCATTATGAATTTGAATAAGATACATACTAACCATAAAAAACATTACTTGCATAACAAATCATATACAAGAAAACAAATTTGTTAACACCCGAAATGATGAGAATACAAAAATATTATCAACAAAGTAATATTAGAAGATCATATAAGATATCATATTTACTTATATGGTTCTTGTATAATTTAATAACAATTATTTAACTATTATACATGAGTTTGATGTACCCTAGACCAAGGAAAAGTACAAGGTATGGGTTACTTTCACATTCTCTTTATTATCCGAGGTTGTTTTTATGTAAGAATCAACTATGACCTCTTTATTTTCCACATCCATGTTTCTTAAAAATGTATTCTAAAACATTTTTACCGATTAATTGAATATGTGTTAACATCATTTATACAATTGTTTTACATTTTGTAAAATGGTTTGAATGGAATCTTTCTGTCATTTTCCAAACAAGGTACCTTATGACCTTTTCAAAAAAATTAAGGTATGATCGTTTTTTAACTTATATGGTGGGTGCAGATATTTTCCACCATAATAACATTGTTGAAGCTTCCCATACAATATTATAATAATATTTTAAAAATAAACGTTTTATTTTATAATTATATGACTTTTAAATGATTTAAAAATAAAAATAGATATTTCTCTAAAAAAAAGTTTTTATTTTATCTATGTCAACATCCTTTGATTGATTGAAATCTTATTTGAAGTAGATTTATTATGACACAAAAATTCCATATTGTATTGAAGGTTTTTTGATATGTTTGACTATGGAGGTGTTATTTTTACTCCTTTAATGGTTTATGGATAAATTATTTAAATTTTTTATGCTAGTTTTAATATGGATTTTTATGTTATGTTTAAACCTTTTCCTATAAGGAATGCATTGTATATAGTAATTGAAGGGTGGTGCCCACTATAGATCCTCAATGAATCGGTAGTTATCATGAGACAAAATAGTGTCTTGGCACAAGGCCTTGACAAAATCTTATTTTTAGTCTCGGCACAAGTCCTGAACTATGTTGTTATGATGTCTGACATAATGCATTCCATCATTATGAAAGTGGCTATTTTTATTGCATGTGATTATTTGACGAGTAGAATATCCATGTGAAGAAGTAAATGGAATTATTTGATTTTATATTTTTTATATTATGATGAATTTCATGTTTAAATGTCTTTTTAGTCCTATAAATTTCCTTAAATGTTTATGCTTATTTATGAATGGTTCGGCTACATTGTTATCCTTACTGATCATCTAAGCCCACCCCTTTCTATGTTTTATTTTTCCCAGGATGCGAAGAAGTGTATTATGACTAACCTATAGGGATAGTCTAAGGGATATGAGTGTGGACTATGGAGACTATGTTGTGGTAGTTTTTCATTTTATAAATTAATGTAAAACTTATGAATGTATCTAGTATTTACAAGGCTAATAAACTAATTTGTCTTCCGAGACTTGATATTTTGTGATTATGCCAATGTTATGTTATAATGCACTGGCTCTGGGTACCTGGGGTCTAGACATTATAGTTTGTATCAGAGGATGTTTAGTACAAACCTTGGAATCTTGATTTAGAAAAACTGTTATTAGAGCACATTACCCTAAGATAGACTTTGAGGATTAATATATAAGAACTTCCTAGAATTTTGGTAATGAAGAAATTGTGTGAGGTTTCCAATAAATACATCAATTTCTGGATACAGGTAGGTAGAGGAAGATCTGACACAAATTTACCTAGGGCTAAAACCCAAAAACACCTCTCTGAGCTAGTCTTGAATGGGAGGAGGTGTAAAACAATGGGATTTGCTTCACTCTTCGTTACGAAACTCCGAGGGGATATGATTAGGATAATTATAATTTTCATTACAAACAATTATGAAGGGTTTATAAGTATACATATCCTCAAAGAAAACATTTTTATTATTATGGATTATATCCATAAACTATTCAATTTATGTTTAGTGTTTTACAAGTTTGGAATAATGTATAGTGATTCATAAACAAATATAGCGTATGCCATTATTTAAAAATGGTGCTTAGTGGAAGGAATGTAAACCATATCAATGCCTGTAATCCATGTAGGGATTTCCTTCCATCTCAAGATAATTATATTGGAGTGGGTGATGCAATTGGTGTTGATCAGCTTACCACCATACTGGGAAAACTGAATCAGGTTATGAATAATAACCTTACCCATATAGAGCACCCTGATCCATAATGAGGAGGATCAATGTTATACCCCTTCATGAGGAAATAACCACCAACATTCAATGGGACTACAAATCCATTTTTAGCTGATTAATGGATAATATTCTTAGAGAAAATATTTCATGCTCTGAGGAGTAGCAAAAGGGAAAAGTTGTCACAGAAGTTTATCACCTCATGGGAGATGCTGATCAATGGTGTTCATTGATTCAAAACATAAAGGAAGATGATGAGGTATAAAAAATGGAATGGAGGGAGTTTAAATATATTTTCTTTGAAAAATAATTTTCTCATGACCATCGAGCGGATATGTAAATACATTTTCTGTGTCTGAGGAAAAAAGAGGATGAGAATGTCGCAAAATATGAGGCTAAAACTACAAGGATAGAAAGACATGATGTAGATAATATAACTAACCCAAGAAGCAAGGATGATCGTTTCTTTGATGGGTTAAAACCATTTCTCCATCGAGAATTTGTCTAAAAATACTTCTCATCATATGAAGATATTGTCTCATGAACTATCAAGAAAAAAATTCTCTATTTCTTATGAATTTAAAGAAAAGAAGGAAAATAAGAGATATGTTGAACACTATAGAAATGGAAACATTGGGAAGAAGGGAAAAGTTGAATACCCATCCTATGGTAAATGTGGGAAGAAACTCCTTTGAACATACTGGAAGGGAATGGGAGTCTGTTACAAGTGTGGTGAAAAAGGACACCAAGCTCATGATTTCAAGGGGAAGAAAGAGGCTATCAATGTTGAATGCTACAATTTTATAGAAAGGGAGCATTATAAAAACGAATTTCCTAATCTATAGGAAAACATACCTCAGAAAAGGCCAAGGGATCAAGGCTAAGATTATGCTATCACTACTGCTTAATTTGAAGCTCCAAAAGATATTGTGGTAGGTAATTTTATGGTTTCCTCAATTTTAGAAAATTCTTTATTTGATTCTAGATCATCGCATTGTTTCATATCTTTCTAATTTTCTAAGAAAATTAGATATTTCCAATTTTACTTGACAAGAGATTTTTTAGTCAAAACACCTTAGGTAATTATCAGTACAATAATGTTTTGGGAATCAGTTCCCATTATAGAATATAAATGTTCTTTATCTGCTGATCTCATCATCATACCTATGATTGAATATGATATAATGCTTGGTATGGATTAGATTTCGGACCATGATGCAAAAATAATTGTAAGAATAAGGAGGTTGCAATTCTCTATGACGATAAGGATTACCTTATCTTTAGAGTAGAAGCGTCACCTCGAAATTCTTATCTAGATCCACCTCTAGTAGCTCAACTAAATTCAATTATTGGAGAGGAAAAGAATTAAATAACTATAAGTGAGGAAAGTAATGTTTAAATAGAGGATGTACATATTTTGAAAGAATATGTTGATGTGTTTCGAGAGGATTTACCTGGACATCCTCCAGAATAAGAAATTGAGTTTTCCATTGATTTAATTCTTGGTTCAAGGCCCATATCAAAAACCCCATATAGAATGACTAATACGGAATTAGTGGAACTAAAGTAACAACTAGAGGAATTAAGTAATAAGGGATTTATTTTCCCTATTTCTTCTCCATGGGGAGACCTTGTCCTTCTTATTAAGAAGAAATACAGATCTATGAGGTTGTGCATTGACTACAGGGAGATCAATTCTATAAAAATAAAAAAACAAGTATCCCATACCTCGCATTGATGATTTATTTGACAAGCATCATGGAGCTAAATTTGTTTCAAAGACTAACCTTCGATATGGATATAATCTGTTGTGTGTGAATAAAGAAAGAAATTCCGAAAACAACATTTCAAACTAGTTACGGGCATTACGAGTTGACAGTAATGCCTTTTGGGCTGACTAATGCACCCTCTGTTTTCATGTATCTATTGAACATAGTTATCAAGGAATATATTAATTAATTTTTATTGGTATTTATTGATTATATTCTTGTATACTCCAAAAGCTATGAATATCATAAAAATCACTTGTGCACCATTCTGAAAACCCTAAAAAAATTAATTATATGGAATGTTTAGAAAGTGTGAATTCTGGCTTCACGAGATTTGTTTCTTGGAAATATTGTCTCTAAGGATAAAATATCTATTGATCCTTAAATTACCAAGGAAATACAAGAATGGGCAGCACTGACGAGTATAAATGAGGTATGCAGTTTTATTTGTTAAGTAGGTTATTATCAGCATTTTGTCCAAAATTTTGCCTGATTGGATAACCCATTAACCAAGCTCACACGTAAAGGGGTTAAATTTGTTTGGAAAACAGAGTGTAAATAATTTTTTGAAGAACTGAAGAGAATATTAGTCAGTGATATTTTCTTGACTCTACCATCGGGAAATGACAGGTTTGTTATTTAAAATGATGCTTCAAAGAAAATACTTGGTTGTGTCTTTATGGAGAATGATAGAGTTATTGATTATGCATCATGACTACTAAAATTCATGAGAAAAACTATCATATTCATGATCTTGAGTTATTAGCTATAATCTTTTCTCTGAAAATATGGAGACAGTATCTCTATGGTGAAAATGTGAGATTTATACTGATCACAAGAGTTTGCAGTATATTTTCTCACCAGAAGAACTAAACATGAGGCAAAAGATATGTCTTGAAATAATAAAGGATTATGATTTCACTATACACTACCACCCGAGAAAGGAAATTAAGGTGTCAAATGCTTTGAGTAGAAAGGATCATGGAGTTTTGAACAAGATGAGAATTAAAAGGGATCATATTTTATGGATCCAATAAAGATGGATATGGTAATAACTATAGAAGCTAAAACATCTATTATTTTTTAAATGGTTTCCAAACCATATTTACAAGAATGCAAAAAGAGTTCTCAGACTGATGATGTAGAATTTCAAAAGAAAATTATAGCTATAAATGATGGGAGATATAATGACATTATATATGAAGATGAATTTTGAAATTTGGGAAGAGACATTTTATTCCTCATATACCTGATATAAAAATGGAATTATTGGAGGATTATTATAGATCCAATATCTCTATACACCCTGGGAACACTATGATGTATAGTGATTTGAAGGAACAATTTTTGTGGGACAACGTGAAGAGGGAGATTTATGATTTTGTGTCAAGATGTATAGTTTTTCAATAAGAAACAGTTGGAAGGCACCATCCTGGAGGAGTCATGCAACCACTTCTGATACCTAAGTGGAAATGGGATAATATTACCATGGACTTTTCATGGGTCTACCCAAGAATCTCAGAAGGAATGATGCCCTATGGGTCATTGTTGATTGTCTTACCAATTCATCACATTTTCATTCTATAATAGAATATTTACCATGTGAACGTCCATAAATACTATATATTAATGAAGTCTTAAGACATCATGGAGTGACCTTATCGATTGTTTCTAACCGTGATCCCCGTTTTACATCATGGTGGTAGAAAAGTCTTCAGAAATTCCTGGATACTGAACTTCGTTTGAGCACTTCCTACCACCCTCAAACTGATGCATAATAAAAATGGACTATTCAAACCTTAGAATACATGTTGAGATCTTTATCACTTGACTTTTAAGGAATATGGGATCAATACTTACCTCTGGTATAATTTTCCTATAACAATAGCTTCCATTCAAGTATTTAGATGGGACCATTTGAAACATTATATAGAATGAGTTGTTGCACACCAACTTTTTGGGATGATGTTGGTGAAAGAAAACTCGTTGTCCCAGAACATGTTAAGGAAACAATGGAAAAGGTGAAGGTTATCTAAACCCACATCAAAGAAGACCAAAGTAGGAAAAAGAGATATGATGATAATCGAAGGAATGATTTGGAATTTCATGATGGAGACAATGTTTTCATGAATAAATCGGCATGGAAGGGTGGTATACATTTAAGTAACAAGGGTGAATTGAGTCCCACATATATCAGTCCTTTGAAAATTCTTGAACAAATTGGAGTTGTAGCATATCGTTTGGAAATGCTTCTATGTCTCTCTAAAGTTCATGAGGTGTTCCACGTATCACTTTTGAGAATAAATACATGCTTGACCCAATGCATGTACTTACCAATGAGGAAATTGAACTGGAACCGGATCTATATTATTGTGAAGAGCCTATCAAAATTATTTATTCAAGAGAATAAGTGTTGAGAAATCAGATTACTCATCTGGTAAAAGATTTATGGAGAAACCATAAGATGAAAGATGCGACATAGGAACCTGAGGAACTTATGATGAAGAACCTCCTGAATCTTTTTGTGCAGTAGTATTATAGAAAAATCAAGGATGAAATTATTCGATGGAGGGAAGAATGCGACTCCCTAAGCTTCCATAGTACGTTTCCCTTTGAATAATGCAATAGCTTTCATTGTATGCAACTTGGAGATTCTAACACACTACGAGCAATAAAACTAGCCAACATGAATAGTAATACCAATTTTTGAAATTTTATAAATTTTATCATTCCAAATTTACTTCATTTTTGGGTTTATAATATCAAAATTAGCTTAGGGTGAATTTTTTGTATTTTTCTGAATACATTCAATTTTAGATGAATAGTGAAAAAACACTATGTTATTGGTTAAAACCGACATTTTATTTAAATTCGTAGTTATTTTATATTAATTTATTTTAGGTCAAAATAGATAAATAATACCTCCATATTTTCAATGTAATTAATTTGAGTCTTTTTGTAATCCAATTGGATATTTAAAATTTTATTGAACTTTATACCGTCTTTTACCCACCTCATATGATCATTTGAAATTTTTTATAAAATATAATTTTACCACTCTTCTGAGATGAATTTCAAAAATCTGAGAGACACAATTAATATCAATAAGTAAAATCTGTTTCAGTAAGATGAAAATAATTTTTGGTGAATAATAGCTTTTAATTTTTATTTACCACTGTTAAATGTAAATAGGGTAATTAATGTTAAAAATGATATCATAATTACACTAACACTTGTCCATATTCTATTGGATAAGTGTAATTTATCCAAAACCACCTTATGAAAAAAATAAAATCCTTTAGGTCCACTTGGATTATATTAGAACATTTATTATTATTTTATTTAAAGAAGGGTTAAAAGATTTAAAATGAATGTTTAATAACTAATCCATTTTTAATATAGGTTTTACCATAAGATAAAATCAACTATAAATATTCATTAGAAATATTAAGATATTTTCTACATTGTTATATTCTATTTATAATTTTTTGACATTAAATAATTAAATTTATTTATGACACAGTAAAGATATAGTAATTACCTTAATAATGAAAGTATAAAATAATTGATATTATAAATATCCAAATAAATATAATTTGAGACTTTTATTGAATTACACTAATTTTATATGTTAATATGATTTTTTAGGGTTGAATAAATGAATTTAATTTATGTAATAATGCATTTATTAATTTAACAAAAACAAAAAACCAAATGGTTTCAAAATTTTCATAAATGAGTTTTTAAAACAAATATTATATTAATTGGTATTATGTCCCTAAAAATATAATGTTCGTCCAAAGGGCTTAAATGAAATTATATATTTCATTAATGAACCACTTTGGGTTCTCTTGGAAGTTTATTTTATGTTTATTAACCATATAATATAAGAATACAAAGAGACATTGTAAATGTCAAACTATTTAACTAAGAGTTAAATTTAGAAGATAAGGTTAAAATGATGACCAAAACCTATCTAAAAACAATTTTTTGGGAGGTTTTAGACCCATAAAAACTATATCCAATAATTAATTAATTTTTGAGCCCTTCGAAACAGAAAATTATTTGATTACAACAAAATATTTTAAACTTTTCCTAAAGTGACCCTCACCTCTCTTCTAAAAGGGAACTTCCCCTTCTCACAAACACACAACATAAAAGCGATTTTTCTCGGCCAAAACCTTCCCAAATATCCATCCAAAATCATTTATTTCATCTTAGATTCCTTACATTCATCAGAAATCCAACCTATGGAGCCCTTTTGATCAAATCGAAAGGAAGAACTTGAAGAAGAGGTAAATATTTCATCACCTCTTTTAAGTTCTTTTCTCCTTCCTCTTACTCTTTCATTGTTGTTTCCATTATAAAATAGTAACTCAAGTATCTTCAATATACTGTGATGTTATTATAAATATGGTACAACCATATTCATTATTCTATCCATCCTATAAATGAAAAAGTCACCTTACATGTGTACGTACAGCTTACCGTCTCCACGTCATGGTGTAGTTTGTTATTCAAACACTTCACCATTTGGATGGGTATAATAATGAGTATAAATGATCTAAATAATAAATATAACATGATAATGATTCTTTATATATGATATAACATCCAATTATATATGATTTTAATTTCAAAAGAATGATATTGTCACTCGTGCATATGTACGGATTACAGTCTCCATAAATGTGATGATATTCATTCCCCATTGTATCAATTCACGACCAATTTTTATTCGATGATTAAAAAAATAATGTTCAAATAATTAATATCATTATGAATATGAATAAGATACATCATATCCATAACAACCATTACTTATGTAAAAACTAAATAAAGGAAAATGGATCAGTTAACACCTAAAATGATGATAATACCAAAATATTATTGACAATGTAATATTAGAAGATCATATATGATATCATATTTACTTATATGGTTCATGTATAATTTAATAAAAATTATTTAACTATTATACATGAGTTTAACATACCCCTGACCAAGGAAATGTACTAGGTAAGGGTTAATTTCACAATTTCATTATTATCTAAGGTTGTTTTTACATAATTACCTATTGGGACCTCTTTATCATCCACATCAATGTTTCATAAGAATTTATTTCAAAACATTTTTACTATTTAATAGATAATGGGTTAAAATCATTTATACTCTTGTTTGAATTTTTATAAAATGTATTGAATGAAAACTTTCTGTCATTTTCCAAACATGGTACCTTATTACCTTTTAAAAAAAAGTCAAGGAAAAAATGTTTTTTTAACTTATACGGAGTTTGCGGCTATTTTACGCCATTATAACATCGTCCAAGATTCCCATACAATATTATAAGAATATTTTGAAAATAAATGTTTTCTTTTAGAATGATATGACTTTTATATGATTTCAAAATAAAATGATATATTTATCTAATAAAACATTTGATTTCATCTATGTCGACATCCTTTGATGGATTGTAAGAATATTTGAAGTTGATTTATTATGATAAAAAACATCCATATTTTATTGAAGGTTTTGTGATATGTTTGACTGTGGATGTGTTATTTATACACCATTCATGGTTTATGGATAAAGTATTGACATTTCTTATGCTATTATTAATAAGAATGTTTATGTTATATTTAATCCTTTTCATATGAGGAATGAATTTGACTTAGTAAATAACGAGTGGAGCTCACTTTAGATTCTCGATTCATCGGTAGGTCTCATGATACAAAATAGATTCTTGGCACAAGTCCTTGAAAATATCTTATTTGTAGTATTGGCACAAGCCCTAGACTATGTGGTTATGAAGTCCGGTATTATGAATTCGATCATTATGAATGTGGTTATTGATATTTCATGTGATTATTCAACTAGTAGAATATCAATGTGAATAAGTAAATGGAATCATTTGATTTTATCTTTTCCATATTATGCAGAATTTCAAGATTAAAAGGATTTTGTTTTAGTGGTATACATTTACTTAAATGTTTCTACTTATTTATGAATGTTTCTGCTATATTGTTATCCTTACAGGGAATTTGAGCTCACCCATTTCTATGATTTATTTTTTTCGAGGATGTAAAGAAGTATATTATGACTGACCTACAGGGATAGTATAAGTGATATGAGTGTGGCCTATAGAGACTATGTTGTTTTGGTTTTTCATTTTATAATGTAATGTAAAACATATGAATATATCTAGTATTTCAAGGCTATAAAACTAATTGGTCATTCGAGACATGATCTTTTGTGATCATGTCAATGTTATCTAATAATGCCCCAACTCTGGGTAACTGGGGTTGAGGAATTACATAATCTATCTAAATTTTTTATATTTCTATTATGAAGTCATATAAAAAATTATTATGATATTTTATTATATTTCCACTACATTAAAAGTCTCATAAAAGTTAATGCCATCAATTTGTGAGTAACCATTAGAAACTCGTGGTGACTTATTTTCTATGAATTCACCTTTTTAATAGATTTTTTTCAGATCACCCACTTAATACCAATCAAATTATTATTGTTCATTTTTTGTACAACTTCATAACTATCATTCCTATAAATTTCAACAAATTAAATATTCTTACCTTCAATTCATTCTTGATGCTCTAAATAATAATTATCATTATTTGATCAACCTATAAATTTTGGGATGTATATAAAACTGATTTTGATGTCCTTGTTATTTCAGAAAAAATTCAATGATCTCTAATGATTTTATGAACATCCAAATTATTACATAGACTATGATGATATGTATGTAATTTTTCCTCATCACTTGAGATATGTAAATTAGAATATATTTCAGTAATTGCTTATAAATTTTTACTATCATTGGGAACCATTTCACATTATTCAAATTCATCCTCCTTATCTTCCCTTTATTCTATATCTATAACTATTTGTGACAATTTCTAATTATTTTGTACAATAACAATAACATATTTCATGTAAAAAATAATTCTTATTTTGATGTTATAATATATGTATCATCCTCTATTATAAAGGTAGCCACGAAATATTCCATCAATACCTATCTTATCAAATTTACTAATATTCTCACCCGTTATTTTTATAATACAAGGATTATAGATAAAAATTATATGTTTCAAACATGGGTTTTTTATAATACATCCCATAAGGAGTCATATCAGAGGTAAACCAACTAAAACAGTGATTCTAAACCTAAAATGATACTTTGATAGCTTGCATCAAAAAATATTGATATATATCATGTTAAATCAAAATTTCTCATACCATCTTGAAAAAAATTTATGTCTTCTTTTAAAAATGTATTTATATTGTGGTGTGTATGGTGATCTAAACTAATGATTAATTACTTTATTTTCATTATAATATATGAATTTACCACTTGTATATTCACCACCATTATCAGTATGTATTTTCATCATAGAATTTGTGTATTGTATTTTTTAAATTATCATCAAACTCTTAGACAATTTGAGATCATGATATTTTTGTTTAAAAAATAGAATACATGAAATGAGAGTTTATTCATCAATGAAATAAATTAATTAATTATATTTATGTGTTTATTTTTAATTCATTATCCCCAAAATGTCATAATGTATCCACATAAAGGGACTCGTTGAATATATATCATCTTTATTATATACTGATATTGTAATACTCTATTTATGTAAAATGTATCAGATCCAATGTATTATTATTTTAATATCAAGGATGTCATGAATAATTTCTATATTCATCAACATTTTCATATTACTATAACATGTATGTAAAAAGATTTATACCATTGTTTATGTTCTTCCATCATTCTTAGATAACATGAAATTTTTGAATCACCAACATGAAATAAGTCTCCCTTTATTTATTGGCATCACATTACTATGTTTCCATAATAAATTATCTTACTAAGAAACAGTATATTATAATGTAATTCTATCACCATAATTAGAATTTTTTGAAACACTTAATTTTTTTTCATCCCATCAAAGAACACGGTTCTTTAGAATTTTAACTTTTCTTCCCTAATGGGAGTATGCCCACTGATATTGATTATGAGTGACTCATAATTATAAAAATCTTCATTAACTTATTTAAAATATATTAAATTATTAAAGAACATCAAATATTCTATAACAAGTGAAGAGAAAGTATTTTCCAATGTCCAAGGTTGTCCCCCTTTTGTAGTATTGAGTACAATTTCAACAACTAATGATATTTATTTACCTTTATATTTCCTCTCAAGAATTTTTTGAGATTTTTTGTATAGATAATGATATGTAAAAATAATAATAATATATTATTTTTCAATATTTATATGTTTATCATATATTTTAAAAATAGTTTCCAATGGTTGAAAATTTTTTAACCCTATAACTATATTTCCTGAGTTTCCTTCTTTGAGTGAGTTGACTACAGCTCAGACATTACCTCCAATTTTTCCTAGATTCACTATAATGTTGATGATTGAAATAATACATATTTTCTCTATTCAAGTATCCATCAATATACCAAAACTTTTATATAGAAATCATATTTCCATTTTAGCTTACATTCTGTCCAGAGTTGTGTTTCTACCTTTCATTAAATTTTTTATTCCCAATTTAGTATTTAAATATGCCCCAAAATTTTTTTATGTTGTAAAATTTTATTCTAAACAACAATAATAACTCAAGTTGTAGCAGGTTTTGGTTGAGACTTAGAAACCATAAACCTTTTAGGATTTTCATCTATTTTTATTTTGGATACAAACATGGTCTTCTCGGATTGTTATTTCACACTCACATATTCATAATTTTTATAATTATTTGTGTAAAATTTTTGTGGGCCCTCATAAGATTTATATTTCACATAATATTCACCAACATCAATAACTATTTTTTGGAAATTTTTAATTCTATTTTGTTCTTTAAAGATTATTTTTTGATTGAATTTGATATCTTCCCCCCATCACATTCAGATATTCTTCAAACTTGTTGTTGATATTTTTCTTCTCGACAAGTAACATCTTCATGTCATTAATTTCATTTATAAAGATATATTTCTCTTCAAGAAATGATTCATGATTGTTTTGTAATTATTTTATTTATTTAACATATTAGTCTCACTCTCATGTTTTAAAATCATTACATGAAATTATATTAAATTATTCTTTAGAATTAACTGTATATGAGTTTCTTATTCTTATAAACTACTTATTTCATCCCTAGTGAATTGTTCATATGCTAATTTTTCAATAAGATGATTGTTATATGCATTATCACTGATGTTATCAAAATCTCTTTTATTTTCATAGTTTTCCTTACACATTGAAAAATGTATCTCAATTTTTATTTAGAGTTGGATTTACCTAACATCTTATTAATGTATGTAATTGAATTTATATCACCATAATCATTTTATTCAACATCCATTCAGCCTATAAAATTTTCAGAAAAATTTCCAACATTTCCAAAAATAATCCTTTAAGTGGAAAATTTCCTTTATAATTTCAAGTGACTTTTTTTACCATTTTATAAAAACAACATAAATTAATAAAAAAATTTAGTAACCTTTTATTTGATGTCAAATTTAATATATTCTACCATTATAAAATTTTTAGACTTTCATTTCTCTATTGCTTTGAATTAAATTTCCCAATCAATATTCTCTTCATTCTTCATCAACTTTTATCTTCTCATATTGAAACTGATGAGAGTTCCATGTAGATCATCCAAAGAGAGTTTTAGGATATTTATCTTCCAATGTGGAATCATTTTTATCAAATATATCATGAATAATTCATAATAAATTTTTAATAATGATTGAATCATACAACATCTCACAAAGACATATTATAGTTCTAAAAGTTTTATTCACCCTTGTAAATAAATCAAAAAACATATTCATAATCATTTATATTATGATCTTCAAACATTATTCACTAGATTTGAAATATTGTTTTACTTTTATATTTATTTTCAACATTTTTGTTTCAAATTTTCCCAAATTAATTTTTCGGTTTGAACTCATTTGAATCAATGAAACTTACATTTAGAGAGTGATAAAAGTATATCATTTCTAGATATCCCATCATTCTTAAAATTATTATTATCAATAGATGATAGGGAAGATCACTTGTAACCAGTTTTGAATACATATATAACATCATTAAGAGATTAATAACTACGGGTCATAGGATAAGGTGACATTATATCATTCTAAATATGATAGTTTCTTCATTTAAAATAAAAATACCATTACTTTTCATAGAATTAAAAACATTCATTAAAATTTCTCTTTTCATAAATCTTCAATGAATATTTGATGAAGGGATACTTCCCTATAACATCCAATGAAACAACCAATAATGATATGCGTGATCATTATGGGGGGGGGTGGTGAATCATTAATGCTTTCATTTTTTTTATTTCTTAGAAAACACCCCTCACATCATTTTAGATAGATTTTGAAATTTTTTAAAAGAATAACACAAACTTAATCCACAATTACATAAGAATTAATATGTTTCACTACTCAGCAAGATTAACTAATCCTTAAAATATTTTGAAGACAATCCCATAACAAAAAATATATTAGAGAAAAATATTTATATGTTGTTACAATAAGAAGGTAATATCCTAACACTATTATTTCACTATAATCAATAAAAAGTGTATGTTCTCACAATACAGATAAAGACGTGACAAGTAATTTTTTTAACAGCTGTTATATACCTTCACCTATATGAATTAATATGTTATCACTATGTTTCTTGTAATTATTCACTCTTTCTCTTTTTAAATGAGCATATTCCTCAAATTCATCCATAGTAGTAAGAAATAATTTACTTTTATATTATTGAATAAAAAATTAATCCATTATCTTGTTCATCATATATCTCTATCTGATTATCCATTCATAAATCTATGTTTTATGATTTCTAAAACCCAATATCAATTTATTATTCTATATTCACCCATTAACCTTTGCACATAATCTGTTTGATTCCACCAGATAAGAATTAATTTTTAGTGCCTTATTTTTGGTTTCTTTGTTTACAACTCCTCTATCTGATACAAACCTTATCTTAAAAAATGATATTCATAGTTTGAAAATTTCTTTTCTCGAACAATGATATTCATATTTTCATTTTGTATCTCTATTAAAAAGTATTTCTTCAACACATCATATTTTACACACATTAATAACACTCATTTTGAATTTTATCAATACCTTTTCTGTATAGAATATGTTGAATAATTAAATGTGGTAATTAAAAATAATATTCCAACTCAGTGAAATAATGGAATTTGAAACTCATGTTCAAAAAAATTCTCTTGAATTTGTACTAAGGCATCTAGATGATTCTTGAAGCTTCTAAAAAACTCAAGAATCCATAAAATTAAAAAAAGCATCCTTCAAACTCTATAAAAATAACTAATCTTCATTTCATGATATTTTTAAATTTAATCAATCAATAAAAAATATTCAAATTTTATATATTTATGAAAACTCTGAAGAAATTCAAAATGAAACCACTCATTATCAAACATTCATTTGATAAAAACATAATTGGAAATATTCGATCAATTGAAACTTTTTATAATAGTTATTATAAAAACATCGGAGGAAATTATATCAAGTCATTCCAAGACACTTCTTATTTTCGGTGAATTGTATTAAGATTCCCTATATTATTCCTTTATATTTCAACCTTTGTTCAATAATATTTACTCAAAACATTCAAATGATATTTTTAATCAATAAACCTATGTCTTAGGACTCTATGACTTCTGTCTAATAGAATCCATATGAGTGGACATTTTCCAAGATGTACTTCAAACATTATGAATTTTTTTTAATTGCACTTCTTCCAATGAAATTCCATATAATCATCCCTTAAAATATATAAACTACCAAAAATTCATAAAAAATGACCAAAAAATATTTTCAGCCAAAGCTCTATTTGATATAGCCTATTTGGGGAACTCCTTAAAACATCCCTAGATCATTATATTTTGTACTTTGTAGATAGAAAAATCACTCCCCTTTTATACTTACTCTTGGTTCATGAGATCATTCATAACTCATGATATTGGAAACACTAATGAAATCCAAGAATATCATTGTTTTTCTTCACAAAAAACAATCTCTATTGAAATTTTTATAATATTTATGGGAAATAATCAAAATTTTTTAAACATCTCAATATAGAATAATAAATATACTAGATTTAATCAGAAAAGAGAAGTCCAGTTTTCTCTATCTATTCCCCGTTTGTTGGGATCTACAAAAATATAAGTGTTATATATTGCAGAAAAAAAGACAAAACATAGATGAACCATTCTTTAACCGAACTAAATTCTTATAAACTTCTAGCTACTATTTTGAAATCACATTATAAATTCTTTTTCCCAACAAAAATTCTATTCAAATTCCATATATTCCCAAATACAATTTTAAATATCATTATATCCATATTCCATCATGCTATTGTACCAATTCAAATATTAGTATATCCATATTACATAATTATATTTTACCAATTCATATTTCATTTCAATTAAGATATTTCATTCCATGTTACTCTTTATCAAAACAATTACATTAATTCACATGGTAAACCTTTTCACTCTATTAAAGAAACCATATTCAATTTCTAATTCAACATAGATTCTAGTTTTATATGTTCTAATTTTAAATGTAGTGTCCAGGGTTGGCACACCTCTCATGTGGCTATAAGTCATAGTATCAATGTCAATAGACCCAACCATATCACTAGGTTGTAAAATAGTATATATTTAATATTATCATTGCTGTAAAAATTTTTAATGGTTATGTGGTTGAGTTTCAGCATGATCACGCATGTTACACATACTAAGATGAACACATTAAACCATACTATGTAATTTAAGACCACTCAAATCAGGAAAAAAAATTCAAAAACTAACATAATGTACCATATTTTCATGAAACCCCAGGATACCTTATAAATAGTTTTTTCCCACACACCTTCAAGAATGGATGAATATAATCCAAAAGGAAGGAAAGAGGAATCCCACAATCCTTATAAGAATTCACCATTACATTTTTACTGAATTAACCTGTAGATCAAAGAACCATGAATAGGTGTTGGAGAAGGATCCAAAGATTTTTATAACCCATTTCATTTTAAAATCCCATTTCAGGATCTAATTAATCATGTCTAGGTGTTTAAAATGGCTTGGGGGGATATGAATTTTCCCATCATTACATTGGCCCAACCTAATGCTATTGGATATCCGATGGGTACCACTAGCTAGTAGATGGTCTCCACCAGTGTGCCTGTATAGATAGGAATCCCATTGCTGATTAGGGGGATCATAATGATAGGCTAAAAAGTATATTTTAGGGGACCAACACTTCCAAATTCCTCCTAGTGGCTGGTGGGTATCACTGGCTATCTAGTGAGCATTCATTAGGGTCATTTGGTTTCTCGGAAACCCACCAGCTCACTAGTGGTGCTAAGGCATCATGATTGATGTATACCACTTCTAGCCTCAAACTGTCTCAAAATCATGAGCCCCCACACAGCTATGAGAAAAATATTTATAACAAAATGGGGATCTATTACAGAAAATAAAGTAGATCCAATAAAAAACCCAAAGTGGAATTTAATTAGAAAAAGGCTTGATGTTACACACATTGTGAGATTTTGGGAGTCTAATATAATCCTCTTAATATTAGTAGTTATTATAGAAACCTACCACCATATTAGATAAATATATATTTTAATAATAAAATCCTCTTTTCAATATAGAATCTTAACATATACCATTGAAATTAACATATTTCATTCAAATGGATACATTAAACATAAATATAATGAAACACATGATTTATCTCTTACATTAAATGAGTCATTTATATACTATAATTTAAAAAATTATGGATAAAAATAAATCTATATTTGGAAATATAAAATGATAGCATTATTCCCCAAACTATTTAATAAATCGAGATTAATTATTTTTTTCAACAAATGGAATTTATGAAAGCAAAATAACAATCAAATATCCTTTATGAGATGTATTGGTGGTATTTCACACAATGTAGTTTGTATTAGTTGATTCATAAAAACATGCAAATAATGAGATTCCATGCCTTTTAAATTTATATATTTTAATTAAACCACATTTTTTACATTTAAATAACATCAAATTGATAATTTAATTCCATGAAAACATTGATAGAAATTAATTTTTTCATTATGTTTTAATTTATTCCATGTGAATGATATGTATATTAATTTTCCTTTTTCACTGGGAACTTGATTTATTTTTATTTTTATAGATATTTAATCCAATCATATATTCATCCACATTTTTATCTTTTTGATTATATTTAATAATGTTATAATCAAGTGTTTATCTATTCTTTTATCAACATGCATAACATTAATGGTATGTTTAAACAAAAAAATATTTTATAAGGTATATCAAATAAGATGAAATATTTATTCAAATTATTTTTTACCATTAATTGATATTTTCACTATAACATTTTTTAATCAATGTTTTTTATTTTTTTATTTTATTCATTTGTTGAAAAATGTTGTGGGGGGAAATCATACTCCAATAAAGCATTACATTTTTTTAATATTTAATAAGGGTGATCTAATTCAAAAAATATTTTATGACCCATGTAAATTATAATTCTACCATGCTGTAATTAATTATATAAACCCCCTTCTTCATAAATTAGATAATCATTATAACCCTTAACAATATATCTAACAAATGTTCATATATAGGTAATAAATATATAGTGAATATTATACTATAAAGCATAGGGAAAACCCTTTTTTATTTGATTAAAATAAATAAATTCTTACCTCTTATAAATATTAGTCGTATTGAATTAATGGTGAAAAGTAAAAAACAAAAGTATTTAAAAGATTTTTTGGTCAGGAAACAATCATGCTCATCAGAAAATATTTCTACATTATAAAAATCAGTGTATAAATACTATAATCTACCAACATAATTGGGCCCTAACTATATTGGATACTAAATCACTGATAGTGATTCATTAAATTCATATACAATCCCAATATATTATTTGTAACTTGATTTCCAAAATCAAAAAATTTATGATCATTATAATTTCATTATGGTGAATTTCCTCAGTGACATAGTCTTCTATGACATAATCACTCATTTCCATTCTATCTAAACTACTTAGATAATTAAAATTTGAAAATAAGAACATCAAATGGATAATTATTAGATTTTATCAGATTTTATTTTCTCACTATATGGTACATATCCCTAAAGATGAATCAGAATTAGATATAATATTTTTTAGCCTCATAATTCGAAAATGATTATTTATTGGCTTCAAGAAGTATCTATTTGCATAGCTCAATAAAAACAATGAAACTCCTATCACTCCATTAATTATTTAATTTTATGTAAAATATTCTCCCCACTTTAGATAACACCATAAATTTAATACAACTTAGGTAAAATGGTTCTTCAGCATCTCTATAATATTTTCCAACCATATTTTTTTAATATAATTTAAACTCCTACAACATGAAGTAATTAATTAATATAATCAGATGAATCATATTGAAAAATCATTACATTTAGATATTAAATTCTATTATATTTTACCATGTTATATCCAATAATCATAAATTAGATTACAACCATTAAAAATTAAATTATCATTAATTTCCAAGGACATTAATTTTCCCTGATTCATACTCTCCACACATGGTTAATATAACTTGTCTCTATTTTCAACATTCCATTTATCAAATTAATATAAATCATTATTTATTTTCTCATATATGTTTCTTATTCATCATACAAGTATATACATACTAAATCACTTTTTATTTTTCAATTTTTTAGATAAAAACACTTAAAAATTGAATGAATAGGAACTTACACGAGCCTCCATTTTAAAATGTAGATGGAGAAGACCGTTATATATCCTCTATTTTGATGGTATGATTGAGAAACCAAAAATATAGGATTAATGGACAAATCCAAGTTCCTCTAACAACTAAAGGGCCTATGAATCCACTATTCATTTCATGTTGCACTAGATACCTCCCACATCATGTCCATGTTGTGTTAGAAGAAACCCACTTGTGTCGTTTTTCCACTAAAGTTATCTAGTAACAACATACAAAAAGTTGACATCATTTTATATGATTATTAAATATATTTAAAAATAATAAACACAAATGGATTGAAAAGTTTTAGTGAATCTGTATAATAGACAAAAAAATTATTATTTACCTACAATCCTCATTATCTCACACATATTTCTTTACAGAAGGTACCCTTAATGAAAAATCGCACTTAGAACCATCCATTAAAACATGGGGATGGAAAACATAAGTATGGGAGAGATAATATTTTTAGTATGGGAAAACATGAAAAATACAAATCATTAGAGAATAAGATGATCCAAGGTTTATAAAACCATATTCACGTGCATGTTCTCATCATAAAATATTCATTCCTATAAAATATTAGATCCTAACACCAACATCAATTCATATATAAAATCATGATTCGTATGGGTGTCAAAGAAGTAATCATAATTCAGGAGTCACACCATTGGATGTGGAATCAGAAGAATAGGAAATCATAATCTTATAGACATTAATAAATAAAATCATTGACTTGTATAATATTGTGTTCATCCCTTGAAATTGATCATACTCACAAATAAAAATGGGAAAAAATTTATTCTCATTCACGTCCATATGTATTCCTTTGGGCATACATGAAATAGATCATACCCATGCATATATATGTGAAAAAATCTATTCAAAATCATTTCCACTCTTATTATAATCATATCATGAGATATAAATATAAATCTTCCCAATTCTATAAATATCTAAAACATAAAAAACTATTATATTGTCGTAATCCATATAAATGAATTCAAAATGATCATAAAACATTCATCATATGATAATAGAATAACATACAGAAAAGAAATGAGTTACATAAATAATTCATTATCATAAGAATAAACCATAAAGAAAAATAATAAACCATAAAGAAAAGCAATAAATATGGAATCACAGTATTATATACCAATTATTTCATAATTTAAATAAAAATATGTTATCATATATAAATAATTTCTTTCAAATATCACTGTAATATTTCTTGAGGAAAATACTCATTTCATTCTAGAATCAAATATTTGATAATAAATTAGTTACAATGTATTATGAAATCCTTTTAATTCTAAAATAACCATTAAAAATTTTAATGGAAGCTTAAAATCATGGGGAGGACATGAAAATGTGAAATGTTTTCACATAATAATCATTAATGGAATGATTTTGATCACACCTTCTTAAAAAATGCATTATTTATAAAATAAAAACAAGTATAATTTACAACCATTTTGTAAAAAACTTAAACATGTATAAAAATGAATTTAAAAATAATTTATGAATAGTAAAAAAAATATTGAAAACATTTTATAAATTAATATATATGGAGAAAAAATAATTTGACAGAACGAGGAGATATATAGTTAAATTTTCATAAAACAATTAAAACCATTTGTTATACCAAAGTGTGGAAAATGGTCAAAAATCATAAAAATTATTTACATAATCATATTAGAAGAAACATTAAAGTTTTTTATTATATAATTTTCATATAATTTCTTTAATATAAATTCAACTGTAAACAATACCAATTAAAATTGAATTAAAACATAATTCCCTTACCTTAGGTCTTGTATTTATTTATACGCATTAAAATATCCTATATCATAAATATATATTTATAAAATTTATCTTACATATCTATATTCTTACATATCACACCATATTTGATTTAATTATAATATTTATCACCCGTTTATTTATAATTCATTATTAATATCACTATTCTATGTTACAACTATATAATTTTTCAAATATTTTCAGTTAGACGGTTCTGATACTTTCAACTTTGGTAAAGGTTTCATAAATTATAGAATTTTTATAATGAGATATGTATCATATTTATTCATCATTTAAACTTTAATAATTACACATAAATTGGTGGGGAAAAGTTAATTATATCACTTCAACGAGATGGTAGTCCGTACGTACACATGAATGATGTCTCCACTTTTTAATGGTTGGAATGGAAGAAAGGAGAATAATTATGCAAATAAAAATAAAAAATATTATATCATAGATATCATTAATATTAATTAAATATATCATTATTACCATCCATGTAATGTAAAAATGAAAAAATGATTCAAAACACTTCGTGGAGGTGGTAGTCCACATGCACGTATGATCGAATTTGTCATATTTTAACAGATTGATTGGTAAGGTGGTAGATAATATATTATGATTATAGAAGTATTAATTTAAAAAATATCATGAATATACATTAAATAATTAAAAATAAACAATCCTTAATTATGGTGGTGAAGAATGTTTCATATCTCTATGTGGATGTGATTTTCCACATGTACGCTCAAGTAATACATTTTGTTTCCCATTTAATGGAAATTAAGGTGGATATTGGTGGTTTCATAATTACAATATCAATTAATTATAATTTTTATAATTAATTTATTATTTCATGATGAATATCATAGATTCAGGGAAGTTATAGGAATAAATAAATCTAAATCATTCCAGCAAATAGTTATACCATTCTTTAGAAAAACTCCATTTATTTAAACATTCATCCATCTAAGGTTGGTATTCTGAAAAAAATAAATATTGAAGGATTTAGTAAGGGATATTAAAATGTTATTTGGTTGATTATTTTTATATACTATACAATCTTAAAGTGTGGATAGCTGAGGATATGGGTATCCTTTTATAAATGAGGGGGAGGACACACCTTGTAATTTTGAAAAGAATGAAAAATATTAATGTCTTACTCAAAAAAATGGCTCCAAAGTAAAAAATTTTAGAATATTAGAAGATTTAAGGTTCAAATATGGACATATAATATCATTATACTATTTATTAGGCCATATTATTCCATATAACATTATTTATTCCCCAATAATCATTTTTTTAATATTAACCATGGTAACAAATTTTTATTATTTTAAATATTAAATATAACCAAATATTATGTTGATCTTATTACATAATATTTATTATTTTTATTGAATTTTTCTAATTTTATTTTAATAATTTCAATTCACATATGTGGAAAATTTTAATTAAAAATTAATCCTGAAAAAACATGGCCAAAGGAGTTTTTTAAAAAAATTTATTCTTAAATATAACTTTTTTATACCAAAATCTGAAATATATTGATTACAATGACTTTAATTGATTTATTCACTATATTAATGAACTAATTTTACATAATAACTATTTTAAAATAATTTTTATCCTTGTAAATTTTAGAATTAGAAAAATAGTTTCAATAGAAATAAGCATTTTTCACCTTTTATCAAAAATTATAAGTTTTTGGAAAATTATCAAAAAAATTATATCAAAGATAATTTTGAAAAGATAATTTAAAAAATTGTATTTTTTTCAAATATTTATTTAATTTTTGGAATAAATTAATTATTTTATTTTCTCATAAAAATAATAAAATAAACTTATTAAGATAAATGTATTTTTGAAGCATATAATGACTATACTAAAATTTGAGCACCTATTTATCAATCTGTTTGCTGTATCTGAAATATTTAAAGATATTTTTCAAAATTTCATTATTAAAATTCATAATTACAATTTAATAGCTAGGTTATATTTATAAATTATCTAGCAGTTCATTTAGACTTGGGGTTTTGTGTATGAAAATCAATTAAAAAAATTAAATTTATTTGAAGAGAAATATAGTATAAAATATCTAGGAGTTATAATCGCACATCAGAACTTGAATATGAACTTATTTCATCACGAAATACCACCACACCAAAGAATAATGAGCCCCCAAATACGATGAAAACATCGATGAGACATTTTTAAACTAAAAGATTTCGAGGAACACCCTTTTAGGAAGCTAGATCACTTGAGAAAACTCATACATGTGAATACCATAAAAAAACATATAAGAAAAATTTATGTTAGAACAAAGAAAAATTTATATATTTCCATTAAAAAAATCCTAATAAATCATGGGAATTGGCACCCTGACCAAGATATAGGTATGAACGATGGGCCAAGTTGAAAGGGTTGAAGGAAAAAAGGACCGAGAGGCTAAGTTAAAGATAAGAAAAAAACCACCTAAAACCATACTAATAACATGAATATAAATGAAAGTGGATGAATTCAAAATGATTAGTTCAATAGAATATGATTATTTCAAGGAGGATAATTAACTCTGGAGATTTACTGATAGAGATTTAAATAAATGACGTTGAGTCCACATACACATGAGACCGAACACACATCTGTAATATGAAAAATTATACATTAAAGGGAAATCAATAACTGGAATGAAACCCCACTTGTAAATGGATGGATAAAATAAAAGTGGAGTTGGAGTCTAGAAGCAGAATACCAGAAATGGTACTCACACATCATCAAAGGAGAATGTGGAACTGATGATACTTTGCAAATAGATCTCTTGACATATGGTCACATGGGGCCATAATGGGGAAAACACTCCACATGATGAGAAATATTATTGAATGAACTAAAAACCAAAAAATCCAAACTCAAATTAGAAGGCTAGACCAAGTGTAGAAAAATGATATATACGGGAGGAAGGGAGGGTGGTAGGAACCCTAGAGAATCTCTACAAGATATCTCAATATATTACACTGTGACACCTCGTTATAGGTAACCATTTATTATACATTAATTCCCATGAAAACTAAAAAATAAAAAAGTATTTTTAAACATTTTATAACCATGAAATAATGTAAAATTTTAAAAAATTAATATTTTTATAAAAGACAATCACAAATAACACTTGATTAATTAATTTATCAAAATAGATTATTATAATATTTGTCTATGGGAATCTAGACACACATATGGTTGATAATAATCACATATATTTCATTTATTATATATATCGTATAAATATAAAAGACACATTTAATTTTAATAGAATTAAAATTTGTTATGTATATTTTTGTGTGTGTGGTCAACATAAAAATATATTGTAAAAATTTCAAAAATATAACAACATCTAGGTTTACTATTTAATAATTGATATTTATTACTATTATATTTTAACACATAAATAAACCTATAATGATCAAATAATTATTTTTTAAACTTTTAATAATTTAATATAGTTTATTTTAGATTATATATAAAGGAATAAGGTCATATTAAACCAATATAACATTGAATTGTAGCACCAAATCTAAAAAACATTAATAACTTGAATCAAATATATTGAAAATTCTATTAAAATATATAAAACAAAATTAATATTTAATAAAAAATATCAAGAATATATTCGGAAATCCAAAATAAAAAGAACTGATAAAACACATTACTTTTCTAAAAAAATATTCTGGAAATACATAAATAAATAAAAAAGAATATAGTAATGGATGCCTTATTAATATCACGATAATGAAGGAGTCACTTCTAAAACAAATCAGAGTGAGGGATGAACTCTGATAGACTAGTACCATGTTTTTATGTAGTGGTAGTGGAGTAGTGAGGGTAAAATGATAGAGTGGAATAGAAATTAACGAAGGGAGAATAAACTATAAAACATTTTAGGTTTTTTTATGATCATGGGAAAAATTAGGAAAAAACTTGTGTATTTTAATTTTTTAAAATTACGTAATGTAAAATCCTTTTTATTCGCATAAGGTAAGGTTCCATTATTATATGGCTTAAAATTCTATTTCGGTTCTTTTTGGTTGGTTTGGTATTTTTTAGAGGATCCTATATAGGCCTTTGGGATGATTCTAGGATGGAACAATAGCTATATTGAAGCTAAAAGTGAATCTTAAAAGAAGAAAACTTATGACATAAATTAGTGGCCTTCACCATAATCTATTAATTTATTGAAAACAACACTCTCACAGCATATATATATTGAGAATACCCTATGAAGTGGGAGGATTTATGGAAGAAATCTGCTGTTTATATCGAAAATATGTCAAGAAACATAAAAAGTGTGGGGAATTACCTTATCATGCCAAGTATCTTATAACATAATATTTTCTAATCTCTTTTCATTCCCACACACAACAACATATCTAGATGCCCGTGATCCCTTCTCCCTCTCAAGATTGTATTTGAGCTAGCCACACCATCCAATATTGGAATCACATACTATTGGTTATGTTGGGTTGCTAATGGTAAGAAACATAATCCACTTATTTCATTAATTTGGTTATCGAACTACATGGTTTTCTAAATGCATGAAAACTAATATTCCCTATTTTTATAGAATTTCTTTACATCACTGATTTCTTCAGTTCTAGTCTGGATTAGAGGCCAACATGAGATGAAGACTCAACTACATTTATAATGTGGATTTTCAAGTATTTTTGCCTTAGGACCATGTTGCTTTATATCACATTACATGAAGACACACACCAAACTTTCCATTCATTGAATCAAAGCTATGGACTATCCTAAATTTATTTTTTAGCTATGTTACGAATCCCCCAATACACGTGTTTTAGTTGGATAATGTTCATATCGACTCGTGCCACCTCTTTATGGGTGGATATAAAATGTTCCATGACCATATAAATGATTATCTAATAAAAACAAAATCTAATAAGATTTTTATTGTATCCTAAATGAAAAGCATAACATGAATTAAATGGAGGTGACTATAATGACCATGTCACATTATCGTTATATACATTGTGTGTTATGCCCTTGACTAAATGAAATGTAGAATGGTTGGAGACCATCTATTGACAAATATTAAATCATGACCAACATTTATTAGTTATTATACTTTTGAATATTGTAACGCCCCGACCCCAGCTACCCAGAGTCAGTGAATTACTTCGTAACATTGGCATGATCATAAAAGATCAAGTCTCGAAAGACCGATTAGTTTAGTAGCCTTGGAAACACTAGATAAATTCGTAAACGTTACATTACATCATAAAGCGAAAAACTACAATAACATGGTCTTCATAGTCCACAATCATATCCCTTTCTGACTACCCCTGTAGGTCATTCATAAAATACTTCTTCACATCCTGGAAAAATATTAAAACATTGAAAGGGGTGAGCTCAGATGCTCAGTAAGGATAACAATAATGTGGAAGCTTTCATAAATAAACATTAACATTTAAGGCAATGTATAACTAAAACAAAAGCCTTTTAAACATGAACTTCAACATAATATGGCAAAAGTAAAATGAGACAATGCTATTTACTTCTTCACATGGATATTCTACTGGTCGAATAATCACATGCAATATCAATAACCACTTTCATAATGATGGAATGCATAATGCCAGACTATCATAACCACGTAGCCAAGGCCTCGTGCCAAGACCACAAATAAAATTTTGTCAAGGCCTCGTGCCAAGACACTAGTTTGTCTCATGAGACCTGCCGATGCATCGAGGAGCTATAGCGGGCTCCACCCGTCACTTATTAAGTCCAATGCATTCCTCATATTAATAGGTTTAAACATATCATAAACCATAACATAATCGTATCACATAAAACATGCATAAAGGAAACATAACATTTCCACATTTCAATCACAAGATATAAATACAAAACATTGATATAATAAAAACGCTTTCAAAACCATTTTCATTACCAAGATAAAAGAAAGTTAAAACTTTGTATTTATTTTTCATTAAAAAAATGATGGCTTGTAGAGGAAGTCGAAACTCAAATAATGGTCACGGCGGCGGAGAAGTCGTTGTCGCTGCATAAGTATGGAAAGAAAAACATTCCCTTTTTGTCATTTAGTAAAACACTTCGTATAAAAAAGATTCCTTTTGAATAAACGTAAAAGTCAAAGGGGTTTATACACCGTATAAAAGAAAGTTGTGTATAAAACCAAATATGCCTAAATGAAAGGAGATTAAGACGAAGTCCATAAAAAGATCATTTTTAAAATAAAATAGATCTATTATGTGTATTCACTATATGTACACATAAAGAATACAAAATAAGAAATAATAATATCATGACATAATTTGAAAGTAGGAGATTAACCCAAAGAATAGAAATTGGGTTAAGAAATTCCCTTACCTTGCGTCTTGTCCTTACTCGACTGTTCTTTAACCTCCTGAATAATAAACTAGAGTTAATATATACCTTATTAAGAACCATTTTTTATTTCATTATCCTTTTTATATCACTTATTACAATGTTATGAACATTATGTAATTATTTAAGTTAATAACTGTCGTTTTGTCGATCTTTGGTACTTGAGTCAAAAATAGACTTCTTATAATTACGAGTTGTTCATGTGGTGAAATATCCATTATATCCAGAATTATATTCATGATTTAGATATCATATATCTCATATATATCCAGTATATACATTCATTCATAATATTACATGACATTTAGAGGTAAGAAATGAAATGCACCGTTCATGGAGACGGTAAGCCGTACGTACGCATGAACGCTACTTTCATTTCTATTTCGTATTTAATGGAACGAAATCATAATGATATAAATGTATAATATAATTCCAGTATAATATAGTGTATAATACCATTTACTCCATCCTTTATACATCCCACATATGGCATTAATGATTCAAATCACTTTGAGGGGGCGGTAGTCCACACTTCCTAAAATGAAATTATCGCGTTTTACCCATAATGGAAATCATAAAGTATGCCATAAATGAGACATACAGAAGCATAAGTAAAACATAAACATATTATATATCATATATAAAAGTAGTGACATCTTAATGGCCACCTTTGAAGGTGTTATATGAGTGTTGAACAATCATCGTTTCGTGAGGCAGAAATTCGCCATCCATAGAAACCGTATGTTCTTTAACAATTAGATGTAGGTGTGTGTAAGTGTATCTCGAATCCTTCTTATAAAAACATCGTAGTATATTGAGGATACTGGTGTTGTTACAAAAGAAATGAATAATAAGAGTTTAGGGGGTTGGAGAAGAAAAATAAAACAAAACAACATTAGAAAAGACATTACCTCAAAATCGGGTAACTCTTTTTGATTTGAGCCAAAGGCTTCCTTGGGAAGATTTATGCCCAAATTGAGGCTTCTATGAGTAAGGGAGGAATGTTGGGAGAGTATTTGGGCAAAGGTTGGCCGAGCCAAATGGCTTGAAAGTGTAAATGAGGTGGGAGAGGTGGGGGCCTTTTATAAGTGGAGAGGAGGGGCACTTTTGGAAAGATTGAAATGTTACATTATTTCACAATGCTTTTCGGAATCTAAAGGTCCCACACTTATATAATTCGAGTCTAAGGTGATAAGGGTTCGAAATCTCCTCATCCAATTGGCTTTGGACAAGTGTAAGCCTTGGATTTTGCATTATATTCCCATTTTATTTAAATCATTAAATAATGAGGTCATCACTGCATCATCATGATGTCATAAATAATTTAATTTATTTAATGTCTAAAATTTATAAAACAAATACTATGATGTAGGAAATCTTTTTATCTTTCTAATGAATATTTATAATCAAAATTTGGACTTGTTTAACCCCACTTAAAAACTGTTTTAGTAAAACAACTCATGTTTGTGTCAATTTAATTTTAACATTAAATAAATATATATTAATGTCATTTTCCAACTAAAGTGGCTCCATGGGGTCCCCAAGTTGACCCATGCGTTGTCTTGGTCGGCCATGACTCATACAATAGGAGTAGGACAAGTTTCATGCTCATCTCATATAATAAAAACATTATTTGTACCTTAAACTACACTAATTACCTCTAATCGCGATTAAGAACTTAAAAGTTACTATTCACCAAAATATTATTTTAATCTCATTGAACCACATTTTACTTCTTAATGACAACCATGTATGTCGGAATTTTGAAAATCAAATCACAGAAGTGGTAATATTTCATTTAAACGAAAAATCAGTTATTTAACTACCACTTAGTGGTTTCACTATTCATCAAAAATTGAAGTTTTTCAGAACAAAGCCAAAATTTCACCCTAAGCTATAATTGATATTCCGAATTCAAAAATGATGTCTATTTTACAAAATTCCAAACATATAACTTGCATTAATTAATTTTATAATTAATTCCTGCTGTTACGACAAATAGCGTGTTTTTAAGAAACAATTTATATCAAAAGATTGGCAATTGTTTCTGTCCAATTTCAATGTTAAATTAATTCTAATGACCACCATTGGATAAAATGGTAAAAATATATTCTAATTATACCTTAAAACCACTAAATAGTATAACTTATCACTATAAATTATTTTGATTAAAAAAGTTGTTTTAAGTATTTTTCACTATTCATAAAAATTTGGAAGTTCTCGGAAAATTACAAAAAATTCAACATAGGCTAATTTCAATATTAGGAATACAAAAATGAAGTCCATTTTGAAATATAAAATTTCTATAAATTTAAAAGGTGGTTATTACTATTCATAACGGCTACTTTGATTAGTTGCGGTGTGTTAGAACTCGAACTTGCGTACAATGCAAGCTATTGCATTATTGAAAGAGAGGCGTATCGTGGAAGCTCGGGGTGTTACATTCTCCCCTCCTTCAATAAATTTCATCCTCGCAATTTGATATTTTTCTTTGAAAATAAGAGGTTGAAAATAGAAAATACTTTTGTGGAAACCCCACATCGGAAATAAGGTTAATAAAATTTAGCCTTAATAAGAGGGAAAGGGAAATGAAAAAGTCACCACCCAATTATGATCTCGATTAGGAGAACATTGGTGGCAATTAGAGACATATAATTGGAGGAAAAACGTAAATATTCGTAGGGAGTGATTGAGGTCATCAATCACAATCAACTGTCAAATTGAGGGCCTCAAAGCCTTCAATCTATGTTGATTTAAAATATCATCAGTTCAACAAGACATAAGGTATTAGGATAACGCATTTTTTGTTTTAATATCCCTTTACTAAAGTTTAAGTATTAATTTATTCATTGAATAACAGATCAGTATATATATATTTATGCCTGACAATTAGAGTTTCAACCTTCAACTCACCTTTCACTCAAAAAGATAATAGAACCCAAAAATATTATACTTTTCCTAATTGTATAAGGTTCCAAATGTTAACACATACAATTTAGATTAGTAAATTTATTTTGTAATAACCAGGGACTTCCTGTAGGCTAGTGGTAGGAAATAAAGGCCTGTCGCACTATGGTTGTGGGTTCGATTCCTGCAGCTTTGTCCGACGCGACGGGTTATGCCCCACCCTGCAGGTTGTCCTTTTCCTAAAAATATAGTACCATACTATTCCAAAAATAATCTTCATAAATGTTTTAACCTTAAACAATACTATCCTAAGATCAACTTAATCCATTCCAACCTTTATAGTTATCCAAAATACCTCCGTCCAGACTTTCTCTAAAGGGTCGTTAAATTCCAAAATCAATTGTAACCTCAGATTCCCCAAACAAAGTAAAGTTTCTCTTATTGTCACATAATAAGAATATGATTACCTTCATCATATTAAATCCTTAATGAAAACAACATGTACTGCAGTACAATCCTTATATATATCACATTATTCTTATAACCATAATCTAGTTCTTGAGTCCAAAAACACAAATACAATAATTATTCCGCTTCAACTGTAGTCACAGCATAAGATTGGCCTTGATCCCTTGGCCTTTTCTGAGGTAAGTTTCTTTGACGCTTAGGACATTCATTTGCATAATGACCCATTTCTCTACAATTGTAGAATTCAACATTGATAGCCTCTTTCTTTCCCTTGCAATCACGCGCCTGGTGACCTTTTTCCCCACATTTATAACAAACTCCCATTCCTTTTAGGCAAGCACCGGGGTGATTCTTCCCACAACTATCACATAATGGAATATCCTTCTTTCCCTTTTTCCATTTATCTGTTTCTTGTTCCACCATTCTCTTCTTCTCTTGCTTTACTTAGTTGTCATAAGACTTAGAGAATTCATTTTCTGTCTTGATAGCACACGAGACAATATCTTCGTATGATGAGATGGATTGTGATACCAAAGCTCGACGGAGAAATGGTTTTAACCAATCAAATAAACGATCAATTTTACTCCTTGGGTTACGTATATAATCGGCAGCATGCCTCGCTAACCTTGTAAAGTTACCCTCATACTTTGCGACATTCTCATCCTCCTTCTGCCTCAGACTCAGAAATTGCCTTTCCATATCTGCTCGATGGTCACGAGGAAAATATTTTTCTAAGAAAATCTCTTTGAACTCCCTCCATTCCATATTCGATACTTCATCATCTTCCTTTGTGTTTTGAATCAGCGACCACCACTGATCGGCATCTCCAGTGAGGCGGTAAACTACCATGATAACTTTTTCTCTTTCACTGCTCCCCAAAGCCTGAAATATTTTCTCTAGGGAATTTATCCATTGCTCGGCTACTAAGGGATTTGTACTCCCATTGAACGTTGGTGGTTGTTGCCTCATGAATCGATCTAACATTGATCCTCCACGTTGCGGGTCAGGGTGCTCCATACGAGTAAGGTTATTATTCATAACCTGAGTGAGTTGTCCCAGTATGGTAATAAGTTGATCAGCACCAGTTGTATCTCCAGATCCACAATAATTAT
Organism: Viscum album; assembly: GCA_963277665.1. Classification (NCBI taxonomy): domain Eukaryota; kingdom Viridiplantae; phylum Streptophyta; class Magnoliopsida; order Santalales; family Viscaceae; genus Viscum; species Viscum album. The sequence goes on along the minus strand of OY728165.1, from coordinate 160,525,664 downwards.
CTTAATCAAGAGGGCAATCCCTACACGGAGTTCGTGCATTGATACGGTTTCCATTCCTTCCACTAGGCGCCATTTCTAAACAATGGAATAAACTAGATTAGTTTATGAATCAAAATACATAATTCCATACTTGTAAAAAACTTTACATAAATTGAACTATTTATGGATATAATCCATAATCATAAAAAGAAATGTTTTCTTTGAGGAAGTATATACTCATAACCCTTCATAGTGGTTTGTAAATAAAATGAGAATTATCCTAAGCATATCCCCCAGGAGTGTCGTAACCAAGAGTGCAGCAAGGCCCGTTGTCGTGCACCAGTTCCCGTTCGAGTCTAGCTCAAAGCGGTGTTTTCGGGTTTTACCCCTAGGTACATCTGTTCCAGAGCCGCCTCTACCTGCTCGTATCCAGACAGGGATGTATTGCTTGGAAAACTCACAAAATCTCGTACAATAACAAAATTCTAGGAAACTCTTATATACTAATCCTCAAAGTCTATCTTTGGGCTATGTGCTATAATCAGAGTTTATCTAAATCTAGCTTCCAAGGTTAGTACTAAACTGCCTCTGATACCAACTGTAACGCCCCGACCCCAGCTACCCAGAGTCAGTGCATTACTTCGTAACATTGGCATGATCATAAAAGATCAAGTCTCGAAAGACCGATTAGTTTAGTAGCCTTGGAAACACTAGATACATCCGTAAACGTTACATTACATAATAAAGCGAAAAACTACAATAACATGGTCTTCATAGTCCACAATCATATCCCTTTCTGACTACCCCTGTAGGTCATTCATAAAATACTTCTTCACATCCTGGAAAAATATTAAAACATTGAAAGGGGTGAGCTCAGATGCTCAGTAAGGATAACAATAATGCGGAAGCTTTCATAAATAAACATTAACATTTAAGGCAATGTATAACTAAAACAAAATCTTTTTAAACATGAACTTCAACATAATATGGCAAAAGTAAAATGAGACAATGCCATTTACTTCTTCACATGGATATTCTACTGGTCGAATAATCACATGCAATATCAATAACCACTTTCATAATGATGGAATGCATAATGCCAGACTATCATAACCACGTAGCCAAGGCCTCGTGCCAAGACCACAAAAAAATTTTTGTCAAGGCCTCGTGCCAAGACACTAGTTTGTCTCATGAGACCTGCCGATGCATCGAGGAGCTATAGCGGGCTCCACCCGTCACTTATTAAGTCCAATACATTCCTCATATGAATAGGTTTAAACATATCATAAACCATAACATAATCGTATCACATAAAACATGCATAAAGGAAACATAACATTTCCACATTTCAATCACAAGATATAAATACAAAACATTGATATAATAAAAACGCTTTCAAAACCATTTTCAATACCAAGATAAAAGAAAGTTAAAACTTTGTATTTATTTTTCATTAAAAAAACGATGGCTTGTAGAGGAAGTCGAAACTCAAATAATGGTCACGGCGGCGGAGAAGTCGTTGTCGCCGCATAAGTACGGAAAGAAAAACATTCCCTTTTTGTCATTTAGTAAAACGCTTCGTATAAAAAAGATTCCTTTTGAATAAACGTAAAAGTCAAAGGGGTTTATACACCGTATAAAAGAAAGTTGTGTATAAAACCAAATATGCCTAAATGAAAGGAGATTGAGACGAAGTCCATAAAAAGATCATTTTTAAAATAAAATAGATCTATTATGTGTATTCACTATAGGTACACATAAAGAATACAAAATAAGAAATAATAATATCATGACATAATTTGAAAGTAGGAGATTAACCCAAAGAATAGAAATTGGGTTAAGAAATTCCCTTACCTTGCGTCTTGTCCTTACTCGACTGTTCTTTAAACTCCTGAATAATAAACTAGAGTTAATATATACCTTATTAAGAACCAATTTTAATTTCATTATCCTTTTTATATCACTTATTACAATGTTATGAACGTTATGTAATTATTTAAGTTAATAACTGTCGTTTTGTCGATTTTGGTACTTGAGTCAAAAATAGACTTCTTATAATTACGAGTTGTTCATGTGGTGAAATATCCGTTATATCCAGAATTATATTCATGATGTAGATATCATATATCTCATATATATCCAGTATATACATTCATTCATAATATTACATGACATTTAGATGTAAGAAATGAAATGCACCGTTCATGGAGACGGTAAGCCGTACGTACGCATGAACGCTACTTTCATTTCTATTTCGTATTTAATGGAACGAAATCATAATGATATAAATGTATAATATAATTCCAGTATAATATAGTGTATAATACCATTTACTCCATCCTTTATACATCCCACATATGGCATTAACGATTCAAATAACTTTGAGGGGGTGGTAGTCCGCACTTCCTAAAATGAAATTATCGCGTTTTACCCATAATGGAAATCATAAAGTATGCCATAAATGAGAAATAAAAAAGCATAAGTAAAACATAAACATATTATATATCATATATAAAAGTAGTTACATCTTAATGGCCACCTTTGAAGGTGTTATATGAGTGTTGAACAATCATCGTTTCGTGAGGCAGAAATTCGCCATCCACAGAAACCGTATGTTCTTTAACCATTAGATGTAGGTGTGTGTAAGTGTAGCTCGAATACTTCTTATAACAACATCCTAGTATATTTAGGATACTGTTGTTGTTACAAAAGAAATGAATAAAAAGAGTTTAGGGGGTTGGAGAAGAAAAATAAAACAAAACAACATTAGAAAAGACATTACCTCAAAATCGGGTAACTCTTTTTGATTTGAGCCAAAGGCTTCCTTGGGAAGAGTTCTGCCCAAATTGAGGCTTCTATGAGTAAGGGAGGAATGTTGGGAGAGTATTTGGGCAGAGGTTGGCCGAGCCAAATGGCTTTAAAGTGTAAATGAGGTGGGAGAGGTGGGGGCCTTTTATAAGTGGAGAGGAGGGGCACTTTTGGAAAGATTGAAATGTTACATTATTTCACAATGCTTTTCGGATTCTAAAGGTCCCACACTTATATAATTCGAGTCTAAGGTGATAAGGGTTCGAAATCTCCTCATCCAATTGGCTTTGGACAAGTGTACGCCTTGGAGTTTGCATTATCTTCCCATTTTATTTAAATCGTTAAATAATGAGGTCATCACTGCATCATCATGATGTCATAAATAATTTAATTTATTTAATGTATAAAAATTATAAAAAAAATACTATGATGTAGGAAATCTTTTTATCTTTCTAATGAATATTTATAATCAAAATTTCGACTTGTGTAACCCCACTTAAAAACTGTTTTAGTAAAACAACTCATGTTTGTGTCAATTTAATTTTAACATTAAATAAATATATATTAATGTCATTTTCCAACTAAAGTGGCTCCATGGGGTCCCCAAGTTGACCCATGGTTTGTCTTGGTCGGCCATGACTCATCCAATAGTAGTAGGACAAGTGTCATGATCATCTCATATTATAAAAACATTATTTGTACCTTAAACTACACTAATTGCCTCTAATCGCGATTAAGAACTTAAAAGTTACTATTCACCAAAAAATTATTTTAATCTCATTGAACCACATTTTACTTCTTAATGACAACCATGTATGTCGGATTTTTGAAAATCAAATCACAGAAGTGGTAATATTTCATTTAAATGAAAAATCAGTTATTTAACTACCACTTAGTGGTTTCACTATTCATCAAAAATTGAAGTTTTTCAGAACAAAGCCAAAATTTCACCCTAAGCTATAATTGATATTCCGAATTCAAAAATGATGTCTATTTTACAAAATTCCAAACATATAAGTTTCATTAATTAATTTTATAATTAATTCCTGCTGTTACGACAAATAGCGTGTTTTTAAGAAACAATTTATATCAAAAGATTGGCAATTGTTTCTGTCCAATTTCAATGTTAAATTAATTCTAATGACCACCATTGGATAAAATGGTAAAAATATATTCTAATTATACCTTAAAACCACTAAATAGTATAACTTATCACTATAAATTATTTTGATTAAAAAAGTTGTTTTAAGTATTTTTCACTATTCATAAAAATTTGGAAGTTCTCGGAAAATTACAAAAAATTCAACATAGGCTAATTTCAATATTAGGAATACAAAAATGAAGTCCATTTTGAAATATAAAATTTCTATAAATTTAAAAGGTGGTTATTACTATTCATAACGTCTACTTTGATTAGTTTCGGTGTGTTAGAACTCGAACTTGCGTACAATGCAAGCTATTGCATTATTGAAAGAGAGGCGTATCGTGGAAGCTCGGGGTGTTAAAAATATGGCCCATTATTATTTATGATACTCACGAAAGACATCCATTATTATTATACATGATCATTTGGCACTGAATCCCTTATTATTTATGATACATTGGCATGGGGTCGCTTATTATTTATGATACTCAGGAATGGTTTCCCTTATTATTCAAGATACACAAAAAGAATATATTTATTATTTGTATAATGGGGGCTTGTTGTCACTAATTTCACATGATACTCAGGCAGGGAATACCTTATTATTCTATGAGACAGATGGGCATAGAGACCCTTATTTAATTTTTTTGACTTGTATGATTATGTATTGACATTTGAGTTATGACATGGGTCCTGGATAGTACTACATATCTATATATATTTAAATATATGTTATAACATATATAGTACACATATATATATACACACATGCATATCTATATATTTGTAAACCTATATATATAATGACACATATTTAGAGATATCTAGGATTTGGATGAAGTAGTTAGATTCGGTCGAGTGTTGTTAAGGAACATAAGCTAGCCTGGTTGATGTTTATATTTTTTTATTATTGTCACACAAGAACACTTCTCATTATAAATACACAATATATATCACACTAGAAAGTTGGTGGTGGAAACTGAGTATATATCACACTCCCTTCAGGCTTTTGATGCTACTCGAATATATTTGATGGATTTAGGTAGGGACAAAGGGAAGAATTAAACTTTAGACTGTTAATTCGTAATACCAGGATGGAGTGTGTGAGGGGTGATCAATGTCACACTTGAAATTCTATTAGAGATATCCTTATTTCATTGTTTAACTTTTTGTAGATTGTTTTATATTCTTATTACTATATATTCTGTGTATTTCCTTTTTTTTATTGCTTCATGCCATGATCATCATTTTGTATATTATTGGATATGGTTCTGCATTTTTATGCAATTTTATCTAGCTTAGTGGTTTATTTTTAACTGGATTATTTATTATATTATTTATTCATTTGTTATACCATTTTACTATCCACTAAAACATACCTACTACAACATATTAGTCCCCCAATACTAGTCAGTAGACTCTGGTGTACAGGGAGGCACTCTTAAGGCCTGGTTTCTCATCTGTTTGTTTAATAACCAGTAAAATATACCTCAGAAATTACCATGTGGTATAAATGATTCTTTTAATTTTTTCATACTATTAGGGTTATTATATAAGAGACTTGGAATTTTTCAAAACATGGTAATGATATTTCCCTTGGCAGTAGGTAACCCACGTATGAGAAAAAATCAAACTTACCTAGTTTGGGACATGTTCTTCTAGATTATGCCTCTTATAGTTGTATTGATTTTACCATTGTGTGATGAACATGTTTTGTAGAAATAACTTTTATTATGGAATCTATTATAACCTAGTCCTGGTATGACAAGGGAATGGTTTATCATGCATTATAATTGGCACATAATAATTGACATGTCATATATAAGCCATGTGATATATTTTTAGTACATGAATTCCCTATAACATTTTTGAAAGTGAAATGATTTCTATATTTGTTATTGGAATAATTATTATAAGAGATTAATAAAATATATAATTATTTATTTAAATCCTATGCATTAACTTAAATGGTGTTTTCCGATATGGCTTTATGATGACACCTTAATTAACTAATTATGCAATATTTGAGCCGTGGAATATTTGTCACGTGAAATGAAATATTATTTGTTGCAATTAAATAGACAGAAACTGAAATTTAAAGAGTATGTGTTCCAATATAAATTGTGACTGGTGATCCATATAATTTAACAATCATACGATACTAGTTGTATATAAATGTATTACTAGTTCCAACTTAAAAAGTATTAGACATTACATGGGAATGACTGACACATCCAATTGAACCAAAAAATACTAAAATATAATTATTTCATGGAGATTTTATCATTAAATGGGGTTTATAATTTCACCATGATAGGTGTTCTCCACTATAACTTTTAACTAACACTCTATAGACCATAACATTTGTTATGATATAAGAGACCTTGAACCTGACTGAAACTCCATAGTGGGTAGTTGGAAAATCTCACTTGTGAACATTATAATCTTATTTATCCCCTATAAATAGATTTAATATATTGATGGGAGCTATGAATTTTATATAGGATGTCTATGTAACTATACTATTCATATAAATGTTATCATCTTAATATTAATTCTTCGATGAGGTGGGTTTCTAGAAACTATAGAAAAATACCACCATAACAGCCTCAGGTCGAATGCTTAGAAGGTGGTGATAACCATGCTCTTAATGTTGTCGGACCTAAAAAAATATAATTTCTACACGTGGAACCTCCTACTATGCCTCCATTTATTACTAATATAGGAACTGATGTTTAGTAATGATATACATTCATATTATTTATGTAGTTCATATAGGGAGCACAACAACCTTCCACTACTATGTAAGGGTTGATGTGAGAATTCCACTACCAGTATCCAAAAAATTTCACAAGAGATGGTTGTCCCTAGGATACTGAGTCCTGGATATATGATATGATATCAATATTTTAGCATATAAAGGCACATTTTTTTAGGAGCTTCATGCTCACAAAAAAATATGATATGTGATTCTCTTACGCAACGGTAGTAAATTTTCAACCAGTCTCATCCACATTAGATTGTGATCTTGGAAGAATTTTAGATTGTAATATAGGAATATTTAACCAATCATATGCTGAGAGAAGACCAATATAGAGTGGTTATATATTTGATGTAGGGTATTACATTTTTCATGGACAATTCTACTCGATTTAAGAAACTACAGTGCTTCACGCTAACTCTTTTTTGTGACAATTTGGAGTCACAGAGATGATTTGAGGATGGGTGTGGATACATATTATAATAATATGTGAATTTATTATGATTTTACACATTTTATGTTATAATTTACTATAATATTATCACTGAGAGAAACCTAATGTAAGACGATAGTGTGGTCTAGGATGGTCCGATACTCATATAAGAAAGTGGTACATCGAGTGGAATGAAGTGAAACCCAGAGTCTACATTATTGGGAAGTGACGGTTTCCTAGAACTCACTGATAATTACTTGGTGTGTCACCAATTTGGAGAGCTAGGAAATAAAAATACCCAATGACCCAAATACCTCATTAAGTTCCATGATGTAGAAGGATGGGTTATCTTCAATTTTTTTGTAAGACTTTCTCATACATTCCTACCGGGATAGGATCCGTACAATATCTACCTTCATGAGTGGGACCAGTAGCGCATCTATATAAAGGTGGATTGGGTACTACTATTCATTAATGTTTAGGATGTGGTCAATGATGGGGGGATAAAGACAATGTTGATATCCCTAAGGGATAATTATTTTCCAATGTAGTTTAGTTGAATCTTAGGGTCATAGATCTATATATTTATATGTAGTGTAGCCTAATTCTAATGACTAGATCATCAAACATTCATCAAATCGAGGTAAAATTTTAGTTTATTATAAATAAACCCACGATTAACATACATGGAAGTTATATAGTTTTATAGGAATATTCATCACATAAAAAAGTATATTTCTGATGACTATTTTAGTTTGTCTCTTTGGAATCATGGGAAAATATATTTTAACACAGCGAATGATCATCAATTTTTCCAAAAAAATCTACCACTCTCGTACTTCTTCATGAACCCTTTTTTCATAACATGGAAATGGAAACATAAGAAATGGGTTTGGGTAGATGCTCAATAAGGGTCAAACAAGTATATACATAATCAAAATGTTAGCACAAGGTTATGAGAACATGAGAAAAAACATTTGAAGACCATTCCCTACATATCCAATATCATATACTAGAGTCATGTAATAAATATTTCTAGTTCATAAGACTTGAATCACAAAGGAACCAATAGAATAATCCATGAAATCCTAACATATGAATAAGACATGGAATTTTGGAAGACAAATAAACATATAAAATGATGTTTATAATAGTCAAGGCATTGCTACAATGCTCATAATATTTGTACAGGTTCACTACCCTTACCATCTTGGTAGTAATGGTTTACTCCCATGACAATCTTAGTAGTCAAGGTTCATTTCCAAGACTCTTTAAGTAAATAAAGACCTTTAATGAACCGAGATCACTCCATGTTCCAGCAATGTCTATCTCATGAGATACAAATCCTTAACTAATGGATTGGAGATAGATATAGGTCCCACCCATATCATAATGAAATCATACAGATGTGTCCCACAATATCATAAACAATCATATCATATACCAAGAAATAAAATGGGTATTAGAAACGTGTAATCTTATCTTATCCTATGGAAAAGAGAAAATTTATATAATCATTTCATCAAATCAGATCCCGTGCAATGAATCGGGTTTCATAATAATATAACCCATGAAAGGGGAATGAATTTTATATACATATAAACCATTAAAGATAAATGTGTCTCATAAACATCATGTTATCAATACATAAACCATTCAAAGAAATAATAAGAAACAAAATGTTGGATAATTTTCCTAAAAAGGAATGATTAACACCAACAGATGTTATCTTATTTGGGAAATAACTTAGAAATATATTAAAAAAATTATTAAGAAATTATCTCTTATTCGTTAAAAAATGATTTTAAAAACATAAAACCTTTTGAAAAAATATCTTCTAAAAACAAACATTAAATCAAATAAATGAATCTCTGAATGCATTTGGAAAAAAAAATTCTTTAAAAAGTTATAAATAAATGATAAAAATGTTTTTAAACATATTATGATTGAAAACTTATAAAATAATATTGATGCCATTTTGAAAACAATTTCTTTGAAAATACTTTGAAAAAATATATTTAATTCTTGTAAAAATTTTGAATTTTTTTTACAAAATTATAAATAAAGATTGAAAACATTTTGAAAATATTTTTCCTTCAAATCTTATCAAAGAAAATTGAAAATGATATGAAAAAAATTTCATTGATAATAAATTTAAAACATATAATGAAATATAGAAAACCTTTTAAAAACCTTTTTCTTTTAAAAGTTATAAATAATGCTTGAAATTTTATTGAAAACAATTTTAATAGAAAACATATAAAAGAATGCTGACGTTTTTATGAAAACAACTTGTTAGAATATATTTTGAAGACATAAAAATAAATTTTGAAACCAATTTTAAATCCTTTTTCTATGAAAACATATAATGATATCTAGAAAATGTTTTGAAATCCATTTTCCTTGAAATCTTATAAAAAAAGTTTAAAAATGTTTTAAGAACCATTTCCTTGAAAATAATTTGAAAATTCATAAACAAACCTTGATACCATTTTCATAACCTTTTTCTATGAAAACACATTGAAAACATATGAATTATTTCTGAATTTTTTAGAAAACATGGTTTTGAAAAAACACATATTTTAGACCAAAGAGAGAGTTAAATTCATAATTTTTTTAAAAAACATTCTTAATAATATTATGTACCAAAGAGTGAGAAAATGGTATAAATACAAGAAGATATTATGAATAAACATTGGAGAAAAATATCAGGAGGGTTCTTTAGATATTGATCATATGATTTCAATAATGGAATCACAATTATAAAAAATCACAATAAATTGGGGGATTGTTTCAAAAACTAGTTAGCACTTGGTAAATTTGAACTATACTCTAGATGTATGAAAATTAAATTACCAAAATCATAAAATATCATTAAAATAAATAGTTTCATGATATAACAAGTCTAATGGAAGAATATACCCATCATATAAGAATAATGGTGCATAGCATGACACACATCTCAAAAAGTGAAAATTGAGATAAAATTACTTTACCAATTTGGTATCTTTTCATGCACTAAACCCCTGAAAGAAAGTTCATCAAATGGATTGGTAAATAACCATAAAATTAATTTTTAATAATTATTTAATATATCCATTGGATGTATACACCCCATATATAATAAATAGGAGATGAACATGGCTTATATATCATGGAAAATAAATATGAGACGAGAAAACACTTAACTTTAGTCTTGACATTACTTGTACATGATCAAATATCTAGTATAATAAATATATTTTTATTATAAAGATAGTACAGGACCATTATATTATATCTAATACCATATATGATTCTATTATGACTTTATATTACCCATTTATTAATAATTCCATTTTAATGTTATGGTTTAGGTAATTTGTGCTTTGATTTTTGACATGTTTTAACTTGTTATTCTTGATCCTATTACATAGATAATTATTTTCTTATTTTAAAGTTTTAAATAATTATGTAATTTCAATATATAATAATTATAAAAATATTTATAAAAATATATAAAATGGAATACACTGTTCTTTAAGACGATTGTGCGTACATACACATGAATGATGTTTCTGTTTTATTATGGTATTGAAAGTAATATAGTAAATGAGATAAATAAATAATTATTACTCTGTATATTATCAAAAAATTATAATTATTATATAATATATATTTCATAATTTCACTAAACCCATCCATAATACATTCCATGTGTAGTGTGAACAAATCACATCGCTATGAAGAGGCTGTAGTCCATAGTTCAACACAGAATGTTATATATTTACAAAAAATGTAAATCATGATGATTTGATTTATATAATAATTAAAAAATAATAAATACATAATAAAAATAATATATATCAGATAAAAATATAGTTCCCATTATAATTATAACTTATGAGAGGTGGTAAATGAGAAATGAACAACATCGTTTCGTGAGGCAGTAATTCTTCTTACACAAGAACAGTTAGTTCATTACCAATTAGATGTAAGTGAGTGTAAGTGTTGGTCATTCACATACCATAAAAACTAATTATATTGATGATAAATATTTTATTATATAATTATAGAACATGAATATTTTATGGGGTGGATAACTAAAACAAACAATAGATCTTGAGAAAGGATGCAACATCTTCTTTGGGTAACTCATCTTTGTTTGCACCAAAGGGATTCCATGGTTGTATTTATGAACAAAGGGATGATTCTAAGATGAGGGAGGTATTTTTGGATACTATTCGGGTAATTTTTAGGTGGTACAATGTGGCATGGGATGTGTGAGTTAGGGGAAGAGTGGATGCCTTTTTATAATGGGGGAGGAGTGTTATTCATGAAAATACCAAAAGGTAAACCCTATTACGATGTCTCCCTTACCTAATGTGACTAAGAAATAAAAAAATTAAAAAAATTAAATGAGATTAATGGTATAAATATTCTTAAACACACAAAACCAGGTGATGTTTTATAATTTTGTTCCTTAACTTCTAGGTTTCCCCAATTTAATCATTTTGCATTATATAAAAGTAACTTGTTTTCTAAACTAAGTAATATAAGAATTAATATTTAAAAAAAGTGATAATTATTAGTAAATTTGGATCCAATTATTTATAAATATGATATATAACTTAACAACTAAAAATCTCAAGTGTTTTAGATATTAATTTTAATATAAGCGTTTGTAACACCCAAAAACACTACTTTAACAAAGAGTGTAGTAAATGTATTATTACTATCTATGGGTAAATATCCTATATATATATAAGATAAATTGGTTAATAAATTGAATATATTTTATATTTATTGACAATAAAAAATAACTTGGTAGAAGATAGTGTTTTTATAAATTTTATATGATTTAATAAAATATCATTTGCTGTAAAATAATATTATTTTCAATTTTGAGATTATTTATTTAATTTTTATTTTAAAAAAAATATTTGAATTGAAATATATTATGTTAAATTATGTGTAATAAGCTATATTTATCTAAAACTAATAATTTTACATTAAATTTCAATATTTTTAATTTACTATTTATATTTCATGATCATTTATTTTATTTAATTATTAACTAGATAATCCATTCATAAGAGTTTGTTATGCGTTTAATGTAATTATAACATCTCTAAAAATTAAATTTTATTGAAAATAATAAAACTAAATAAATTAAATTTCTATATGATGTATATAACTAAAACCATTTAGCATCTTCCATACCCTTAATCATTGAAAATTCTAAAGGTAAGGAAGGTTACATTTTCTCATTTTCCACACTAAAATTATTATATGGCTCTATTTCATGAAAATGTTTCCTAATAACACAAAAAAATATTAAGAACTAGGAATTTTAATAAATATTTGATGTCATTGGATTTTGGACATTTTTTACTTGTCATTTTGGTGCTGTAAGTTTAAGGATTTCTCTCTTATTTAGCATAATTTTACATTAATTGTCGTAAATAATTTTCATTACTTTCAATGATATTTTTTTTGTAAAAAACAAGGATGAAAGTATTAGAAATTTTATATTATTTTTATTAAAAATATTGTATCTAATTTTTCAAATTAAAATGAAATATGTTCCATAAATTAATTTTAAGTTAATCCCACAAGCAGCATGACTAAAAGGGGTTTTATAGTAAAAATGTTCAGAAGTTTGCTATGTTTTTATATCTAAATTTAATTCGAACTAGTTTACAATAACATAATTTGATTTAAATGATATAAAATTTGTATAATTATAATTAAAAACCATTATAAAATATTATTTACCTATATACAAAAATTGGATGAAAATGCAGTTTTGAACTAAATTTGAGTACTATTCCTTATTCATAAAAATATGAATGTTCTCAGAAAAATACCAAAAATTCACCAAAAGTAAAATTTGAAATTATTAATGCAAAAAATAGTTTATGTTTCAATTAAAAAAATTTAATGGGTCAAAAACTTTGTTTAAAATCTGTTCATTATGAAAAGGTGGTACAATTAATTTTTTGGAAAATACCACTTCTTAATCATAAAATTAGATTTATTCTTACCTTATACATATAAAATCTATTGTATTAGTATAAAAATATGTTTTTAATATATAATATAAAATTTTTATTCAAAAAATTAATCAATATTTGTTTCTTTAATATATTAAGATAAAATAATGTTTGTACATAAAAAATTGTTTTGTAGAAATTGACTTTATTTTTTTGAAGTAGTTCTAAATTTCATTTCTCGATAATTTATAACCAAAAGAATCTTGTGTAAATATTTTTATCATTTTTTATTTAATCTTATTTTCTAATTCCATTCAAATGGTTAGGTTCCAACAATAATATTATTTTAATAATTTTTTGAATAGTGTATTATAGTCTAGTAAAAACTGAGCCTTTTATGTAACAAATTCTATCAAAGGAACTCCAAATTATGTGTAATATAAGAGAAAAATATTGTGTTTAAGAATTTTATATAAAAATAGTTTATTAAGGGTTTTAGGAAATGAAAATTATAATAATGATTAAATTAATTGAAAAAAACATTTCACAAAAATCTTTGGCTGTTACATTATACCCCTTGAAAATGAATATCTCTGTCAAAATTCAATAGCATTCTCAAATTTTTAATTCCTGAATATTTTGTTCATAGTGAACCATTTCATAAAAAATAATGTAAAATATTCATTAAAAATTGGTAGAACCATAATAGTTAACCAAAGAAACATTAAACTAGGTTTCCATATAGGAGAATATTGGTGGAAAGTGAAAACATAGACGTAGATAAGAAATATAACTATCAAGTCTTGATGGAAAGTGATGTAGAAAATTGTTAAAAGAGAGTTATAAATCAGAAATCCATAACCAAAAGAGGCTTAAAAATATCATTGAATTCAATAAAAATGGTGATAACTACAAAATGTTTTATTTCAAGACCCTTTTTCCTAAAATTTTCGAATTTTAATAAAAAGTTATAATTACCTGATTTCAAGAGAATATTACCCTTTATTGTTCCTTTATTAACTTCCACTTAATCATTTAATCCTCGAAATGAATGTGATGTTTTCATTCCTCAAGCAGTAACAGATAATGAGATCCATAAACCGAATGATATGTCATTTCATTTGTCATTACAACAAAAAAAAGTTATAAAAACTTATCAAATTTTCATAATACATATATAGAGATATAATACATTAATATCTAAAACCTCATCCAATGTTTTACATAATCCATTCCATAAAATTTTAACCTAATAACCCTTATTAAAGATGTTATTCCAAAAAATTATAAAGAATTTTAGTAAATTTATGAGAACCAGATTAGTGTCGATCCCCAATATATCATAAAGTAGTTCTTAGTTTCCAAATACCAAACATATGTATACCATTTCAGTGTTCCCTTGAATCATAGTAATGAGCAAAAATACTAATAGAAAATAGGTATGTTTCCTTATTCAAATGATTGAGGGATATATTCTTTTAGTCCAAAAATATTGTAAACTTCATCAATTATAGCATAGAACACATGTAAAAATAATCCTTAATAAGTTACTTGGTAATCAGTACTTTATATTTACTTACTCATATCAAACTTATATTTATGAAAGAACTATTATATTGGCATGAAGAACATATTAATGGTTATCCTTCCCTTAATCATGTGTTTAAAATAAATATAATTTTTCCATTAAATACCTTTTATAGTCCCTCAAAACCATTCAACACATTATTGTAAATCCTTATCAAAAAAACATAAACTGAACAATATTGACACATTTCACCATTCATATTTCATAATTACTGAAACCAAATACCTAAAATCATCGATTATTCAACTTATTTATTATGAAATTAACATGGATACCTCGAGCTATTACTTATTACCTCATACCATTCATATTTCACTTATAGTATCATCATTATATGAAATATAACCATTACTCATACAACTCTTTTGATTATCATCTTGATATTTTCACTTGGGACATTGGTTTGAATAATGACCATTTATTTCACAGTTATATAATTTAATCTTATATGATGTCCTAGGGAGATCAACATTACCAGACATTGAATTAACCGGACCCTTCATTTTTCCATTGAAGTTGAATTCTTTTTTTCGTTCTTTTCAATAGTCAAAACATGTTATTATTCCTTTAATATATTCACATGGGTGATTCTTTCCACATTCGTGACACAAAGGAAACCTAATATTCATTCTTCTAGGGTTTCCATTTTCTGAACTCTTAGTTAAATCCACCATACTCTTATTTTGTGAGTCTTAGAGAAGGTTATGTTATGCATTATTAATATTTATCTGGGAAAACATATTATGCAAGATCACTACATCATTCACTCCAGTGATAATCCCATTTTCCTTCCAATCAGAAAGTTTTCCATCACATTCATCATTAATCCAGTTTTTTCTGGTTCTCATCATTTACTAAAACTATAAATCATATTTTTATAATCACTTATCATCCAATAAAACCATATAATCATGAAAAATCACTTATATTATGTCTAAATTTCGAAACCTTATTTTAAATCTATGACACCTTAGTCTTATCCTTAGATATATCCCTAAAAATATCCTTATAAATATCCCTGGGGATCTCAATAATGTTTTCTCATCCTTGTTTCCAAAGGATGAGTAAAAATTTACTTTCATACCATCTATAGTGACATAGGATTAACATACATGGATATTACTTCACATTAGATGAATATTCATAACATTACAAAAGTTCGTTCCCAAGGACTATAATAGTTTAGTGTATTTTGAAACATGGATGAAAATGTTACAACATAGGGAAATATCTTAAATGTTTTCCAAAAATATCTTCTCATTTAGTACATATACTGAAATCATTTCTTTATAAGCTGGGAAAGGAAATATAATAAATATTTGAGATAAGAATCTCAGTAATGAAAAAATATATATACATAAGCATAACGTGATCATAAGGGAATGATAACTTGATAATATCATTTTAAGATAATACTTTTCATATCAAAGAAAATATACCTGATTCATTGTATAAATATTGACAGTTCATAAAACATGAATCAGATGGGAATCAAAATCATCATCCAAGAAAGCATTACATAAGAATAAGATGTGTAATTATGGAATACATAAAAGAAAATAAAATTATTTCCATAATAGTAAATACATTTCTTCCAAGTCCATATTTGTAGTATAGGATCACTCCCCATACTATCTTGGTAGTCATGGATCACTCCCATGACCATTTTAGTAGTCCAGGATCACTCTCAATACCATCTTTGTAGACAAAGACCTTTACTAACTGATTTTCACTCCTCATTACATAAATGTCTATCTCATGAGATATAAATCATTATGTAATTCATTGGAAGAATATATAGGTCCCATTTCAGGAACCAAACTGAAGTTCCATCCATCCTGAAATTTGACCTGGTATATGACATGGACTAAAAGGGAATTCCTGATCCCCATAGGCTGGCAAATAGTGTCAGGCATCAATTTAGTCATCAAGAGAATTATTTTTCCCTTGAACCAGGATCAAATTAAATAAATAATATAAGAAAAAAGATACAACTACTAATGATAAATAAATATATAAAACTAGTCTACATTCAAATACAATAGAGTAAATATGGTACTAGGGAAAAAATGAAATTTCTACCAATGCAATATTCATGTGACCTCTAGGTCACCTCCATCCACAAGACCAACCTGCTACAACAACACAAACACAAACTAGGAACCTGAACCTATAAAATAACTCATGTCTACTGACACCGAATGGTACAAGTAGGATGTGAGCTTGACAGCTTAGTAGGAAACCACCAAAAAATCGATTAATATCATTTCCCAATGACAGTCCAAAAATAGTAGTTTTAAATACAAGTATAAACATTTCTTTTTCTTAATTTTAAATAAACAAAAACACTTTATCTTGATTAAAATATAAAATCCACATCACTATTTTCTAAACAGATTTAAATTTAAAAATAATATCCCAAACTAAAAATTATGTAAATGATACCAAGCTACGATAATAATAAAACTATATAGTAAATAAGGAGGAAAAGAACAAAAGAATGTTAATAATAAAATATAGATAGTAAATTGTGTGAATTTCATAGAAGTAACAATTGTGATTCCAACACATAATTGAATCATACTCACCATCTATAATAAAGTGAAACTGCATAGTATATAACCAAATGGCAGTCATAAACAAACTAATCTTGTGGCACATCCCACCAAGCGTTATACAATCAAGGTGGTATCGGCCCATCCAATCATGGTCAATAATCAACCATCACTAATACATCTAAATTTTTTCCAGGAAACCAATGGTAATTATATTTTTGGTAATTAGGTGGCCCTCACACATGTGACTCAACTTACATGCAATCACTATACTTTACCACCCCAAACACTGACACCATATACATGTTAACCCATATAGGTGAAATATTCTACAATGGATCCCTATATAAAACAAGTTGTACACAAGTTCTGACAGGACCTTCATATCACATGATCTTTCAAAATCGTTTCTCAAAACATTTAATGATTCTAATATGGAAATTACGCTTAAAAACACAACTTATTTCTAAAAAATTATAAATTTCAAACTAGGACCCACATCATGTAAATTGTAAATATGCATTAAAATAATTTCCAAACCATTTCAAATATGATATAAAACACCATTTTGATATATATGATGCTAATAATTCCTTTACCTTTGAAGTACAATTCCATTAAAATCAATCATGAAAACAACCAATATATTTAAAGATCCCAAATGATATTTTAAACCATTTAGTGACCAATCATGTACTAAAATTCTAAACAGGGCATGTTTGAAAGGACACTATCGAAACCACTTTCAAAACCTCATTGAGACCATGAACCATTTAAGAAAACAAGTAGGCTTAAACAGAATTGGAAAAAGGAAGAGGAATAAAGGTCAAGTGTTTTGAAAACAAGATTTTATTAATATAATTATTTATCTAATGTCATTATCATTTGTGTGACCATCAATGTTTACACTTTGAGAACATAGGGATGTGCCAACATCTAATGGAACAACACAAGCATCCAAAAAAATTACCCAAAACCATTTTCAAGGAAATATCACATGACTTACAACCAAAACAACAAACCAAACTATAAAATAATCCCCATTCAATATATAAATCCCAAACCCCAATCAAAATAATTTAATAAAAAATATGTAATGGAAAACACCACTAAAATCATCCAATTTTACTTTAATGGATTATATGAAAATTTATCCAACACAATAGTTTCACATATACATACTAATATTTTAAGAATCACTTTGAAAAATGTTTTTTTAAACATTTTACCCACACAAAACCACAAAAAATAAAAATAAGTGCATCACCTGAATTTGTAATAGATTTATATGTTATTTAAAAACACACAATCATCATTGGATTGTGGTGGAATGAAAAATAAGGGAAACACCTACATCAATGGAGTGCATATGTGATAAACATTTAAGATAAGGAATAACTAAACACTAAAAATGATCCATAGACCATAAATAAAAAAATTGACAAATATTATCCAACCCCAACCCTATGGTTTATCCAAGAGAGGAACCCACCATGAAATAACTAATAATCAAGAGAGTTGGGAGAAGTGAAGGATAAATCGACCATGAATCAGAAGAACTCACATTAGGAACCAAAAAAGGTCCTCAAAAATGGAAGGGAAGAAATGAAGAGGGATATTGGATGCCCCCTAGTGTTATTAGTCTAGAAAAGGGAGAAGATTCCCGATTAAGGGTTAGAAATACAGAGGGGAAAATATGAATTTTCAAACTGTTATGAAACTGGAATTCATTCATGGTTTAGCCGTACAGTTTTGGAAACCATAAACAAACCATAAGGACTCCAATGTCCAAGTTGAAATAACCTCACACATTGTTTTATCATGGTTTCCTAAACAATGAAAAACCTATGCATCCTACCCCTATACCCCAAACCAGTCAACATTGTTACCTAGGCTAGGTTTCTCATTTTCCTTGAGCCATGTGCAAACCGTGCACCATCCAAAAACTCACAGGGAACTTCCAATATATAAAAATTTTAAAACGGGAATGAACATGAACCTCAACCCAAAATATACTATGTAAATAAAATAATAAAATAAAATAATTCCAAAGGGTGGGGTGTAACAATTCTCCCCACCACAATTGCTTTCGACCCAATAAGTCACCTAGAAAAAAGGTTAACAAAAATATGACTCCATGCTAGATAAATACTAAAATAAACAACAAATTTGGGGTGTTAATTCACATCACATGTCACACCCAACAAATTCCAAATAAAAAAAATACTCATAGTGGAAATAGGAGAACACGAGAGGGTTCTCCCCACTACAAGAACTGCCTTACCACCATAGATAGACTTCAGATTGAATTGCCAAGGGAAACCAACACAGAATGTTTCATATTAACCCAGAAACACCCACACCCCTATCAGAAGCTCCCAAAAAACCAAACCAAACTTCATCACAAAACAGAAAAAAAAAACACCACCAAAACCAACAATTTTACACACAAACCGAACCCCAACCCTAGGGGAAACCAACAAAAGGGACTCAATATAAACAGTAAACCAGAACCACAACCCATCAATTAAAAACAATAATGCATATTAAAATAATATAAACTAAAACCAAGACCAACCCATGTGAGGGATAATCACAACCAAGGAAGGTAAATGATTCAAAGAGCAACATTTGTAACAACCATGACCTAGGAGCCACTAAACTGATGCTTTGAGTCAGTTTTCTATATGACCTCAAGTGTGTCCCCATGTATGCCAAAGGTTACTGACTAGCAGTGAGGGTCCAATAGGTAGTGTGGGGAGACTATACCCTAAATACCAGAGTATGACAGAGTATATAAATATTTAATTATTGTAAACAAAATATAACAATCCATAACATGCATAAATTACCAAATCCCAAGAATGGGAACAACCGTATAAAATAGTAAATATTTCATGTGTTTCTATGATGTCAAGTAAAGAAAACCCAAAATAAATAAAATATAAAAATACCCAAAATGGTCCAGACTCTGAGTTTGTAACCTCACCCCAACATGTTACACGTCCAATTCAACTCCCTAGAATTGGTCCCTTGCCCATGTCCTGACCTGTAAGCATGAAATCTTCTCAGGTACCCAATGGTGGCCCGAGCTGGGTGTGAGTATAACTTAGTGTGCCACCACAAAAGGTGTCTAAAAAATATCCATCAAGCTATATAGTGCATGAAAAGAAAAAATAATGTCTAGTTATGGTAAATAGGTCAATAGTCTATCTTTTTTTATTGTTATTTTATGTTGACCTACAAATTAACCCATGTTTATTACCAAGACAATTCATTTATCTTGTCACCCATTTCATATTTTCAATGGATTAGGCATGATAAATGTTTTCCACATGTGGGAATTAGACATGTCTTATCTCACTAGTCATAATATCACAATAATTCTCAATATCCTCACCTCGAAGATTCAGTTAGGGTAGAATGAAATGGTTAGGGGAATAGAATTTAATCCACTTCTCTAACCCATGTATTTAAGAGAGGATCTAGAACCTCAAACCAACTAAACCCATGAGAGTAGAACCTTAAATAAATATCCCACTATACCAATCCATGTGCACATGATTTTTTTTCCTATACCACAACACACCATATCTCAAAAACAAAAAAAACATCATTTACAACATCAAAATAGAATAAATAAATGGGAAAATAACATTTTTCATCAATACATTAACACGTTCATTATTCATATTACTTAACTCTTTAGCCCCATTCCCATTTTCTATTCCAATCTCATTAAGAATATTCTAATATAAAGATAATCCCTAACATTTTTCCCTTTATCAATTTAACACTTTTTCATTCCAACCAAATTAACACATAGGTAATTACCCAAAAAAGTGTTTTACTAAACACCAATTGCACATCACTTGGGTATATTAACATATATTTCATAGGCTCTATGTTTTCGCACAATGGACTATATGTAATTAGCTATCTCTAAGTGTGTGGAATATCAGAATGCCCCTTGAGTGGCCCTAATATTGATGACTCATCCTCCTTTCATCCCATGGGGATCAAAAGGTGTTAAATTAACCGTTTGGCACCAAGAAATATTCAAAAGAGGGAAAGAATAAAAACCCTACATGCACAAATAAACAAAAACCCCTAGTGGAATAACTTGTAGACCACATACCTTGAATCCATTGGAGAACACACTGTCAACCAATGCTTTAGATCTTGATTTGACAAAACCTTGAAACCTTAACCTAAACATCAAATAAAAAGAACGTTTTAAGAACATCACAAGAAGATAAGAGGAAGATACCAACACAAATGAAGAGAAAGAAGCATGTATGGATTTATCCTTACCATGATATTTGATTCAACTTTATTGGTAATCAAAATGGCCAATAATCAAAAGAGATTGATCCTTGGGAGATCATGGTCCCTTTAGTTTGTTCCTAGGTTTGCAAGGTAGGAGGAGGAAAATCCAGAGTGAGATATAAAATCCTAGAGTGGCAATTTCATAATTTTTTAAAGGATTCTGTGTCACGCAGTTTACCCACATGGTTTTCCAAACCGTGTGCAAACCCTGTGGAATCCACTATCCAAAATTCCTCCTCCTGCATGGTTTATCTAGGTTTCCCATACGGTTAACACAAACTATGCGTAGACCGTGCGGCTCGACTATAAAAAACCATCTCCCCCTTTTTTGTGTCATGAACCCATGGAACACCTCCTAAACTCCATAAAGAATTTTTAAAGAATTTAATTAACTAAAATAAAGATCTTAAACTGGAATGTTTGAAAATTATACCTTTCATAGAAATATGGGACCTTTCAACCTCCTCAACTTATAAAGGCTCTTCCCCAAGCCGCTCTTCCCAAGCATCATTGAGTTTCAAAATAATATAGATAGGGAAAATGAACCCATGTATCATATTCCCATTCATATGTTTCCTCCTAAAAATTTCTATGTTTCCATAGAACACGATCTATGTGCACAACATTACCCTGCAAAACATTCTTGTTGGGATCCACAATAAAAAATGGGTGCTCTCTAAAAGACGCATTAGCCTCAAGATCAACATCCTCGACATTTATCACATTAAATTGGTTTGGGTGATACTGTAAAATTTGTGAATCATGGAAAACATAATGCATCCCACTATACAACTGGGAAGATCCAATCGGTAAGCCACCCGTCCAATCCTAGGCACAATCTCAAATGGCCCCACATATTTAGGAGCCAACATTCCCAGTTTATGAATTTTATTGTGACCCTACCTTGGTGACTCTCAAAGAAACAAACTATCACCCACCATGAACTCAAGAGATCTATGACAATGATCTGTATATGACATATGCCTAATCTGAGCTATTTCCATACTCTTTTGAATCAAATGAACCTTCTCTAATGTATCCTACACAAGACATGGCTCTAATAGCTTAGACTCTTCAGCCTCTAACCAACACAACATTAATCTACATGGTCTCTTAGAATGTGCCTCAAAATGTACCATCTAAATAGTATCCTTAAAACTGTTGTTATAAGAAAAATGAACAAGTTAAAAGCATTTTTCCCACAAAACAGTGCAATCCAGAACACATGCTCTCAACAAGACTTTTAATACATGAATTGTACACTCCGACTTCCCATCCATCTATGGGTGGTAATCCGTACTTGGAAACACTTAGGTACCAAGTGCCTTCTGTAGTCCCTTCCCAAATGGCGAGGTGAAACGTAGATCTTGATCTGAATCTATGCTTATCAGAACACCATGAAACCATATTATTTATTGAATATACCACTCCCCAAACTAGTCAGCTATATAGGTCTCCTGAATTGGTAATAAATGGGACACATTGGTCAGCCGATCTACAGCCAAAAAATTGCATCATTCTTCCTAGGAATCCCTAGAAGAAGCACTATGAAGTCCATCATGACGCCATTCCACTTCCACTTTGGAATAGGTAATAACTGCAACAACACACATGGGTGTTGATGTTCTGCCTTCACCTGATGATTGGTAAGGCATCATTCCACAAAACTTTCCACTACTGTCTTTATTCCCATCCAACAAATGTACCTATGTAAATAGTGGCTCATCTTAGTCATGCCTAGATGCACTGCCCACTTTGACGCATAGAACTCGTGCATTAACTCTTCCTGTACATCTGTCAGCACCCCAACACGACTATGAATATAAGAAAATATATCAGTAAAGAAGGACAAACCATAAGGTGACCCCCCAACATTAAGAATTTATTTCATATAAGAGAACTCTGGATCTACCAACTGACTCTCATTAACTTGTCTGAAAAGTGCGGACTGAACTGCTATAGACGCAAGGGTTATCTGCATGTTCCCCTCCTGTACTTCGAAATGTATCTCCGCTAACAGGGCCATCATAACCTACTATAAATTGGATTTCTGAACTAGTTGATTCTGAGTATTCGGTCTCACAGCATTAGTGACAATATTCCATTTCCTCAATGTGTAAACCAATTCAAAATCAAAATACTATAGTTACTAAACCCACAATTGCTGTAAATGATTCAAATCCTACCGAGAAAAGATGTATTTGAGACTTTTATTGTTGTTAAACACCGTAATGGGTTCTCACAAAAAATAATTCATCCAACACATTATGGCATGGACCAAAACAGCTAGCTATAGGTCATGAGTAGGATAATTTCTTTCACATGGCCTCAAATTCTTTGACCCATAATCTACAACCCAATCATCCTACATCAACACTGCCCCAAGTCTAACACTAGAGGGATCATAGAACAAGGTATACTTTTTAACTAGTTTAGGTTAGATCAAAATTGGTGTGGTGTTCAACCACTTCTTTAGCTCCTAGAATGAATTCTCACATGACACTGACTAACTGAACATAAATCCATTCTTGGTCAGGCCTGTGAGCGGCACTGCCAAATGAGTGAAATCTCTAATAAACCATCGAAAAAAACTAGCCATACCCAGAAAACACTAAATATAAAAGATGTTATTGGGATACTCCCAAGACACCACAACCTACACCTTTTCTAGATCCACCAATACAACAAACTCAGATATGATATTTCCTAAAACGTGAACCTAATCAATACAAAACTGACATTTTGATAGCTTGGCATAAATACTATTCTCTCTTAGTGTACTCAAGAAAATTTCTAGATGTTTTTCATGATAATCATGAGTTCTGACGTATACCAAGATGTCATTAATGAAGACAAGTACAAACTGATCTAGATATAGTTGGAATATCATGTTCATCAAAGCCACGAACACAACTAGTGCATTTGTCAAACCAAACCACATTACAAAGTATTCATACAACCCAGACCTACTTTAGAAAGACATTTGGGGTATGTCAGAAGGCCTCACCCTCAACTTACGGTATCCTGATCTCAAATCAATGGTGGAAAACACTAAGGCACCTCTAATCTGATCAAACATGTCATAAATTCTTAGAAGAGTTAATTAGTTCTTAACTTTCATTTGGTTCAGCATCATATAAACAACACATAACCATTGTGATCTATTGTACTTCCTAGAAAATAGCACAGGATATCCCCATGGTGATGTACTAGAGAATATATTACCCTTACGTTAAAATTACTCTAACTGGACCTTCAGTTCTTGGAGTTCTGCCAGTGCCATTTGGTAAGATGGAATGGAAACTGGCTCCACTCTAGGAAACAATTCAAGCCTAAACACAACAACTCTCTCAGGAGGTAACCCCGAGAAGTCCTCAAGAAACACATCATCAAACTACTACACAATAGAAGGGAATACTGGATGTCCTTTCTTCCCATCATCTATCATAATGCATGCCACTAGGGCTGTGATCTCCCCCATCTGATGGGTTAGTAGCCCCGTGTGGCCCGCTTGATTATCCCACTCACAAAAAAGGAAATGATTTCACCCATTGAGAGAAATAAACATTACTAGATATCTATAATAGTAAATATGGGTTTGATATAACACCAACTAATTCATCCCCAAGATTAGTTCAAAACCTGAAATCTCTAGGACAAATAGATCCCACCAAAAATGATAGCCCCAACCTCTAGAGCATACCCCTTACATTGTTGGATGTCCTTGATTCTCATCCCTAGTGGAGTATCAAGTGACATTACCCCACATGCAGTCTCTACAGTTAAGCCCAATACAACTATGAAATGAGTAGAAATTAAGGAATGCGTAGAAAATATATCAAATAAATCACTAGAAAACATGGATGCTACAAGAATCGTACCTCACATAGTAGACAAACCTACATTTGAACCTTTAGGTGCACCTAAACTGCAAGGGGATGACCTTCCCCTTTACCTTAGGATCCAACAACAGTACCCTGCACTACAATGCTCTACTGGTAAGGGTGATCTCACTACTGAATTCCACGCCCACTTCCTCTACCAGTACGGCCCGTGGAGCTGAAACATCCTACCTAATACAACATAAATGACTCCCTACCTACACTTGGCATCTGCCTCTGCCCTCAATTATTCCCGAAAACTGTCGGTTCTTGCAGAATCTATGTACATGGCCTAGCCTGCCGCCTGCTCGGCACTCAACTGGTGGGTGGGGACAGAGGTTGCGCCTATTCCCCAGCCTGTCACACTAATAACAGAAGACCTGGTCATTACCTTGAGATGTTGGGCCCCTCTTCAGATTACAATGTGCGCTTCCACCCAGTTGAAAGATACCAAAGTTGTGCTTCCTAATATAAGAAGCCACACCACTTTCTCACCCATCTAGCACCACAAGTTCACTACCTAAATCTCAATTCAGGTTCCCCTCTCTGATAAAGGATTGATCCACCATTTTAGAAACCCTTTGAAGATGAAAGATAATCACTAGGGATCTAATCTCGTGTCTCAGACGATCCTTGAAGAATTTCTCCATAGCTACCTCATCTCCCATCAATGTCAGAACAAAGCATCTTATTTTCGGTGAAATGGCTAGCTTAATTTATCACTAACATTATCCCCTGAGTCAACCTCATAAAATATGTATCCTTATTCTACCTCCAGGTTTCTAGGTAGAAGTTCTTAAGAAACTTCTTCTGAAAATCATTCCACATCATCCACTCATCCAGGTCTGTCTGAACGATAATGTCCCACCAACATTTTTCTTTCCACCTCAGCATATAGGCCTCTAACTTGACATTCTTCGTGAGAGGAGTCTCTAGATGCTCGAGAATATTATGGATGGATTTAATCTTGAGCTCTACTACATCTACCCCTCCCTCTCTAGTAATGGTTGGTGGGTGTTTCAGCTGAAACTCCCTGTTTAGCTCAAACATACTCAGTGCATCCCAGCATGGGTTTCGTTCCATCATCTACATAAAATGAGAAAAGTTTTCATTAAACTTCTCTTCCCAATATCCTTGGATTACTACATTATCTTTCCCAACTATTGGTAGAAATTTCATGGAAACATCCTCATGCTGCCCAACCGACGCACATCTTCAAGGTGGCATTTCTCTACAATTCCAAACATGAGCATTAGAATGAAACTACAACACTTTTATGAAAGGAAATGATACATAGGTAGAGTAATCACTTTTCATATCCAAACCGGTTCTCATACCCTAATGAATAGATCCCACTCGCAAATGGGTCACTACAATCGACCATCTCTTTATGTCCATGGCTAACACAGTATCTAATTCACATAGTTACGATCCTTATATTTTACTCCAATGCAAACCATTTTCATATTCCAATTTACCCATAAAATAAATTATTCCACATTTACTTCATTGTCAAGAAACATTTTCTAATTACTAATTGAAATATCCAATTCCCCTTTTTACACATTCATACCATATTATTAGACATAATTCATTACTTTTAAGAGAATATATGCATCATAACATTTATATCCCACACAACAATTCCATGTGTGTGCTTATCATGATGTATGTCACATTCCTACATAGGTGCCTATAATGATGCATGAATGTACTACCTCGTACCTTTCCTACCACGAGAGAGATATCACAAAACCGTAAAACCACACAACACGTTCATCACCCAATGGTGAAATATCATCAAATTTAACAACACACAATAAAAAAAATCCCCTACCAGGGTGACTTGGGGTTTCCCCCAAACATGGGTCAGCTACTGCCAATAATTAGATCATTACCAAGGGATGACCCTTTCTAAACTCATTTATACAATCCCCAAATAGTGATAAATATAAAGGAACCTCCTCTCATACAACTTTTTAATGTCTCCAACCGAGGGGCCACTAAATTTGTGCTCCGAGTTGGGTCGATACAATACCTCAAGCATTCCTCCCCATATGCTAGAGGTTGCCGGCTAAAAGAAAGGTTCAAATAGGTAGTGTAGGGAGTCTATACAATCAATACCAGAGTAATCCACATTAGATAACAAAATAAATAGAATAAACAAAAGAGTAAAATCCATAAAATTCATAAATAAACAAATCTCAAGAATGGGAAAACCCATATACAACAACAAAAATTTCATTTCTATCTAAGATGTCAAGTGAAAAAAAACAAAAAGAAATAAAATATAAGAATGCCTAAAATGGTCCATAATCCATGTTTAGAACCTCATCCCAACACATTAAATGTCCAACTCAAATTTCTAGCATAGGGGAATTTCCCTTGTCCAGACCTGTAAGCATGAATTCTGCTCGGGTACCCTACGGCAGCCCAAGAAGGGTGTGAGTATAACTATGTTGGCCACCATCAATAGTGTCTAAAAAATATCTAGCAATAAAGATAGTTAATGAAAATTATAAATAAAGGCAAGTTAAGGTAAATAGTTAAATAATATATCTTTATTTATGTTCATTTATGTTAACCTACCAATTAACCCATGTTTGTTACCAAGAAATTTGATTTATCCTATCACCATTTTCATGTATTCAATGAATTATACATGATAAACATTTTCAACATGTGGGAATTAAACAAGTCTGATCTCACTAGGCATTATATCACAACAATTCTCAATATCCTAACTTCGAATCCTCAGTCCGGGCGGAATGAAACCACTAGAGGAATAGAACATCCTCCCCTTCTCTAACCTGTGCATTTATAATTGGAGCTAGAACATGAGTCTAACTCAAACTGTGGACCTTGAAATTAAATTCAATACCCTACTCTATCAACCCATGTGAACATACTTATTTATCATTCACCACAAAACATCATATCACAACAACAAATCCAACATCATTTACAACATCATAAATGCATTGATAAAGGAGATATTAAAATTTTTCCTCATTCCATTAACACATTCATTATTAATATTACTTAATCCCTTCATCCCCATTCTCATTTTCAATGCCTGTCTTACTAAGAATATTCTAGTGTGCAGATAAACCTTAAAATTTTCCCATTTACCTTTTTAATAGTTTTTCATTCCATCTGAACAACCTCTTAGGTAATTAACCAACATAATTGTTTTATTAGACTCCAATTGAACATCACCTGGGAATATTAATATATTCTCCATATTATTTATGTTCTCACCCAACAATATAAACTTACTTAGCTAGATCTATGTCTGGGGAATATCATCTTGCCCCTCGGGTGGCCCTAATTTGGTCAAGTCATCCTTATTTCATCACATGTAGATCAAGTGGGGTTCAATTAACCATTTTGACACCACTATATCACATCATGTCACATGCAACAATAACTTTTGAAAATATGGAATGAATAAAACCCTTCTTGAAAAAATCTACATAAACCTTAAGAGATATAACTTTTAGACCACCTACCGTGAATATATTAGTGAAGGCACTATCAACTGAGGCTTTAGATCTCAATAAAACCAATCCTTGAATCCTTTACCTAAACTTCACCAAAAAATATGGGTTTGAGAACACTAGAAGAAGATACGAGGAAGATACCAACCAAAATCAAGAGAAATATGCAAAGAGGGGGTTAGACATACCCAGATCTTCAATTTTCTTCCAATAGAAATCCAAATGGCCAAGAATCAATTGAGACTGATCCTGGGGAGATATTGGCCCCTTTAGTTAATTACTAGGGTTTCATGGGAGGAGGAGGAGGAAAATCTTGAGTGAAATATAAAATCCTGGAGGGACAATTTTTTAATGTTTTAAAGGTTTTTGGGCCACAAGGTTTAATCACATGGTTTTCCAAACCATGTGAAAACCATGAAGATGCCAATATCCTAAAATCCTCATCCTGCACAGTTTACCTAGGCATCCCGCACGGTTAGCACTAACTGTCCACAGACCATGAAACTATCCCAAAAAACTCATTTTCTCCCTTTTTTCAGTCCCGAACCCTCAGAACACCCCTCAGACTCCTTAAAGACTTTGTAAAGAACTTAATTAGCTAAAATAAGTGTCATAAAATGAAACGTAAGTAAAACATACCTTACATATAAATCTTAGATATTACAACATTAATAAAAAAACAACTACTCCGGTTATGAAAGAACAAGACCACCGAACTTTTATAATGGAGAGATGAACTTACAACAATAGAAAAACTAAAACAAGAAAATAATTCCTCCAAGTGTTTTAAAATGATAATGCAAAGATACAATGTAATAGAAACAACAATATAATACTTAAACTATCTCAACTCCAATATGGAAGACAAAAATTGGGCTAAGGTTCCCCGCACACGCCTCAAAATTCCTGACTGCGTGTGAGGTTCACTCTCGGGCCTATGATTGGAGCCCTGGTTGTTGAAGTGTCTACTAACTCACAACTACATGACAATATACATTGATTAAAATATATGTTTAGAGCAACAATATCAACCAAACCTGTCCAGGTGGCTGAGACAACTGCAATAATGGAATGTTTTTTGAGGATTGTGACAATACGACTTCGAATTCCCAAACTGATCACACTATTTGTATTCAACCAAATTGTCTGAAAAGATAGAAATCAGACCCAATGAGGATACCTCTCAGAAATTCATTACTCTAGAACACACCTCTCTTCTGATGGGAAACCCTCTTAAGCAAAGAGAGATACTGGATTGAAGACCGCCTCCATTTTGAAAACCAACTCACCTAAAAATGTTTAATCCACTAACTTCTCAAAACAATTAAAATTGTGGGATTAAAATCTCTCTTTGATCCCTATTTTAAGACCATAATGAAATGATATTTATTCAATAGATCATGCCACACTATATTTAGAGAAAAGGAACCCATATCCCAGAGGTAGTCAATACATGCCTTCATTATCCCCCAACCGTGCTAAATACTCATGAGCTCTACCCTTTTCTTCATCTCTACTGCCTATGGTATAAAACATAAAAATATATGGACATAAAAACATCCCACATTATTAAAACTATCATCAATTGAAGGGAAAACACCCATTCATCCAAATCTTAACCCAAAATGAAACCCAAAATAGCTCAAACTCTAACATCTTTGGGATCTCTTAAAAATCTGAAGAGACACTCAACTTCATCAAGAGAATCTAATGAATCTAGTGGACCTAAATCAATATAATAGATAAGAAAAACTCGATATAAACCAGGAACATGGAATTAATCACTAAAAAAATTAGAGACCTTTCTTGGCAGCATATTCTGATCAACACAAAAAACAAAAACCTCAATCAATAACAACCTGAAACGCAATTGAAAAAAAACATCTCAAGACAAAAAAATGGATCACAATCTGAACACAAACAAACATAACCAAAATACTCTTATAAAAAATCACCAATTCCATTTTATTTCAAAAATTCCTTCTTTCAAGGACACTTTTGAGAAACCAAAATCTATTTCCAAAGGAAAACCCCAATGTCCAAATAAAAATAATCTCAAATCTATTTTAATTCTAAATAATCACCCCTATAACAGTATGAACCATCGCATATTTGTCCAGCAACTCCCACATGATTATTTAATGAAAAGGTGCCATCATGAACGTTCTATAGATTACGAATCATATGTGAACATCGATAAGGAATAATAAGGGCCAACATACCATTTCTTTATCAAAACCCATGAACATAACAAATTTGTCAATACAATTTCTCTTTTAAATCCATTTTTATAATTCTATAACCATTTGAAACAATTTATTTTTATCTTCCAAATAGTCTTTTTTAAATATCACTTACTCCATCCAAAACCCGAAAAAAATTATTTTTTTTAAAAAACCAATGGATTGAAGAACTATTGCTTGTTCATATCTTGGTTACATGTTAGTGGGTCATCGCTTAATAGAGAATAAACCACTAAGAAGATAATGAACCAAGTACTAAAACTTCACATGGTTCACTACTCCATGTGTTATAAGAAAAATATCACTGGATCACCTCCATTGACAATCATCATCCAAAATAATCTAAATTCCATGACAGAGAATCAAAACATGGACTACCCCTGAAAACTCAATGATCAGAAAAATCAAGAGTTCATGACTCTCTTCATGTACCTACCTCCCTAGTTTTGATAGTCCTAATATCAAATATACCTGAAACCCTAAATAAAGAGGTCCTCCTTTGATACTATTTATTATTGAACTACACCGGAGAGACATCCAACCTAACATCCATCTCGATCGAAGACATGGCCTGAAGGGTATTCTCAATACCCACATGCTGGAAACTAGTGATGGATATCAAATTAATCATAGAGGGAATGATTTTTCTTATTGTTCCAGGAAAAAATAAAATAAAAAATATTCAACAAGTGATAACCACTGATCATAAATAAAAAAGAATAACTAGTCCAGATACAAATATAGTGGAATAATGATGAGACTAGAGAAACAAAAATGATACCAAAACAATCTCCAAGAAACCTATAGGGTACCTCCAACCTAAAGACTAACCTGATCCAATAGTGGCCACACAAACTAGAAGCCAAATATTTCAAGATATCTTTGGCCTACCAGCACGGAATGGTACAATTTGGGTGTGAGATTAACAACTCAGTAGGAAGAAATCAAAGAATCCATAAATTTCCTTTCACAAAAACATTATACAATTTCTTGTTTTAAATATAAGTATAAAAATAGGGTTTTATCATTTTAAATAAAAAACACATCTTTCACTTTTTTAAAAAATAAAATTCTACATCAATTTTTTTAAATGGTTTAACATTTTAAAACTAAATCCCATAAAAAATATAGTCAATGAGACCAATCTATTCTAAAAAATAATCAAGTAGTGTAAATCGGAATCAGAGTGCATTTGAATATAAATCATAAAATAAAGATAGTTTACCTTTGGTTTTTCCAAAACATCCCTAGAGTGATCATTGGTCATACTCGAATCAGAATCACCTACTGGGGTATAGTGTATCTCTATAGTATATAACCAATTAGTGGAACTAAACTATCTAATCTAGTGGCATGTACCACAAATCCCTATGATGTCAAGGGGGTACAAACCATTCTAATTAGGTTCGATAAGAACCCATCACTCAAACCTCTAAAAGGAACCCAATAAACCTATGGTAATAGTATACTGTTTAAGAGGGAGGCCCTCACATGTGTGACTTTACTTACCTTCTATAACCACACTTTCATACCCCAAACACTGATCCCACCTATGTGGTGACCCATATTAGGGAAATTTTCCATAAGGGTGCCGAACATGAAAAATTTCATACACAAGTTCCAACTGGGCTGTCATATCACATGATCTTTCAAAATAATTTCTCAAAAAATTAAAAGATTCCAATATAGAATTTATGCTTTCAAAAACAGAAATTGTTTAAAAAATATTATACAGTTCCGAAACATCCTCACAAAGATCCTATTTTGAATACACTTGAAAATAATTTCAAAAAAATTTAAAAAATGACATAAAAGTCAATTTAAAAATATATGATTCCAAACATGGATTTAACTTTCAAGATTAATTCCATTTAAATTCATGATGAAAACCCACAATATATTTTAATATGAAAAATGGTCTATCATAACATTTACAGACCAATCGTGTCCCAAAAAAACGGGATAATTTTTAAAGGACACAATCAAAAAAACTTTTAGAACCATATTGAGACCATTAACCATTTAGTGAAACATGTATGTATAAAGATAATTTAGAGAATGAGGAGGATGAATGGTCAAGTGTTTTGAAAACTTGGGTTTTCAATTAAAAAAATTTATCTAATTCCAAAATCATTTTTGTTCAAATTTGTGTGTGCACTCTGAGCACACATGGATGTTCCCACATCCAATGGAAAACCTCAAGAATCAATTAAATTACCCAAATCCATTTTCATGGGAACATCACATACCTAACAACCTATAAAACAAACATAAATATAAAAGCCATCTAATTTTATATATAAAGACCAAATCAAAATAAAAAATTTAATACAGTATAATTTAAGAAAAACACTACTCAAATCATCCAATTTTACTTTAATGGATCAATTAACATTTTATCTAACACATTAGTTGCATATATACATAGGCATATTTGAATAATCCCTTCAAAATAATTTTATAACAAATTCTACCAATACTATAACACTATAAAAAAAACATATCACAAGAATATATAACATATTTACAAATTATCTAGAAACATAAAATCATCAATGGATTTTGTAGGAATGGAAAATAATGGAAACACCTACCTCAACGGAGTTTGGGTGCAATGAAACATCATGTGAATGAAGAACTAAGTCTCATGGATTATCCGCACACCCTACATCAATAAAAAAGGATCTTATATTACAACCAAAACCCTAGAGTTTGGCTAAGAGTGGAACCCACCAATACAGAACCATGAATCAAGAGGGGATAAATAAGAGAAAGAGAAATAAACTAAATATCAAAATAAGAAACCTTAAGAACCATCAATGGGATTATAAAATGGAAGGGAAGTAATGGGGGAGGGATTGTCGAGGGACCCATAGTGTGCTTAAGATAGAAATTGGAGATGAATCCCAATTTAGGGTTAAAAATATGGAGATGAAAACTTGAAATTTCAAAATTTTATGAAATTGGGAAGCTCACACATTTTGCCTACATGGTTTTAGAAAATATGTGAAAATGTGAAATCTCTACATTCCAAATAGACATAACCTCAAGAAAAAATTGAAAACAGTTTCCTAAAACATGAGAAACTTATGTGCCATACATTTTTACCCCAAACCAGGATACATGATTACCTGGGGAAGGGCACAAATTTTCCCTACACCGTGTGCATACCTCGAATAGGCCAAAAACGCACCCCAGGACATCCAAAATCAAAATATTTAATATGTGGATCAACATTAAGCTCAACAAAATGATCCAAAACTAATAGAAGAACAAAATAAAAATAATTCCAATGTTTGGGGTGTGAAATCCCACCCATATCATTATTGAATCATAAATATGTGTGCCACATTATCATAAACAATCATATCATAACCCAAGAAATAAAATTGGTATCATAAATATGTAATTATATCATAAAATGTGGTAAAGAAAAATGTTTGAAAATAATTTCATCAAATAATAAACAAAGAAGATAATCATGTTTCATAATCATTTAACTCATGGATGGGAAAGATGTTTCATAAACAAATAAAATAAGAAAGAGAAATTAGTTTCATAAATATCATTAAATTAATACATAAACCATTTAGAGAAATAATATGAATTGAACCTTTGGATAATTTCCCTATAAAGGAATGAGTAACACCAATAGGTGACATCATAGATGGTAAATAATTTTAAAATATATTTTAATAACATATCAATATGAAATTATCCTTTCTACATTGAAAAATAATTTTTAAAACATAAAACCTTTTCAAATTTTTTTTCAAGAGAATAAACTTGAAAACATATAAAGGAATCTTTGAATTGAATTCATATACATTGTTCATTGAAAAGATATTAGGAAATATTGAAAATATTTTGAAGACCATTTTCCCTGAAAAATTATAAAACAAGCCTCAAAACATTTTTTAAAACCATTTATTTGAAAACTTATAAAGAAATAATGAAAAAAATTTAAATACCCTTTTCTATGAAAAATTATAAAGAAATATTGGAAGAAAATTGAAACACATTTTCTTTGAAAACATATAAATTTTCCTCAAATGTTTTGAAAACAATTGATTTTTAAATACTTTGTAAACATACACAAAAATTGTGAAAATAATTATAAAACCTTTTTCATTGAAAACTTATAAAGAATGCTTGAAAATTCAATAGAAAATTTTTTATTATAAATAATATTAATGAATAATGAAATGTTTTGAAAAAAATATCTCTTAAAATACATCAAAAAAATATAAATAATGGTTGAAATTTTTTATAAAACCATTTAAATTAAACCCTTATAAAAAAACATTAAAACATTTTGAAATCAATTTTCATTGAAAACCTATAAAGGGAGCCAGAAAATATGTTGAAAACCATTTCTTAAAAAATAATTTTTAAAACTATAAAGAAATCATGAGAAAATTGAAAACCATATTCATTTAAAATAAATTGTATTCTTATAAAAAATTATTCAGAACATTTTTAGAAGACATGATTTTGATGGAACATATATTTTTAAATGAACAGGGAGCTAAAGTCTGATGTTCTTAAAAACACTCACTTAATAATATAATATACCAAAGAATGAAAAAATGGTACCAATACATGATGATATCATTAAAAAAAGATAATAAAATTAATGATATTTATTTTAATATGGATCATAATATTTCATTAATGGAAGCATAATCAAAAACAATATCGATAAATGATGATATTGTTTCAATAAACAGATACCACTTGGTAACTTTGAAGTATACACCCCATGTAACAGAATGAAATTAAATGTAGCTTAAAATATCATGAAAATAAACAGGTTCATGATATATCTTGATATATGGAAGTATATATACCTCGTAAAATTATTAAGGTGCATAACATGGTATGTCTCTCAAAGAATGACAAATTGAGGCGAAAATTACATTACCAATTTGGTAACTTTTGAAACATAACAACCATGAAATAGATTTCATCAAATGTATATGTAAATATCAATAAATATTATTTATAATAGTTATAAAATACATCGATGATATGTACCAAAACCACATATAATAAATAGGAGGTGAACATGGATTAGGTCTCATAGAAAATAAATGTGATATGAGAAAACCCTAACCTTAAGTCATGAACTTTTTTATACACAATAAAAATACATATATAATAAATATAATTTTTCTATATATCTATTAAATGACCATATTATTTTATATTATTAATTATATAATTTTATTATGACTTTATATTACCCATCTATTTTTAATTCCATGTTAATGTTACGTTTCAGGTAAAATATGCTTTGTTTTTCGTTAATGTTTTAACTTTTTATTCTTGATATTATAACATAGATAAAAACTAAATTATGTATATACATTATAAAATTATTTAAATATTATATATATTAAGTAAATAAATATTTATAATAATCTATAAAATATTGAATTATGAAATGGAATATACTGTTCATGGAGATGGTACATCGTATGTACACAAGAACGCTATTTCTATTTTATAATCGTATTGAATGGGAGAAAGTAAATTACATATAGGGGTATATATATTAATTATAGTGTAATTATTATTCCATTCAAATCATATAATTTTACTAAACCCATCGTTAATAAATTCCATGTGTATTGTGAATGAATCCAATCGCTTTGAGGTGGTGGTAGTCCACACTTCCACAAATGAAGATATTATATTTACATAAAATGTATATTAAAAATATAAGTTGTAAATAATAATTAAAAATGAATTAATAAATCATAAATATAATATATATCATATATAAAATATATTTCATCATAATTCCCAGCTTTTACCAGAGGTAATGGAAAAATGAAAGACATTGTCTCATGAGGAGATATTTCTCCATACAGAAGAACAATATTCTATTTACCCATTGAATGTAAGTGTGTGCATGTGAAGTCCAACCCATTACAATTGCAGCATATAAGTATATTTTAATTAATTATTTTAATGTATAATCCGGGAATAAGAAGAGTTGAGGGGGTGGAGAATGAAAATAAAACAAAGGAGCTTGAGGATGGATATTACTTCTTATTTGGATAAATCCTCCTAGTTTACAATAATGGGATTCATTGGTTGGATTTATGAGTAAATATAAGACTATGGGATTATTTTAGGGATGTTTTGAGACTATTTTGGTAGATTTGGGACAATAAGAATTGGATTGAGAGGTTTGAGGAAGGGGAAGAGTGGATGCCATTTTATAATGGAGGGGAGTGTTATTCTTGTAAATACGAATAGGTATACAACAATGGGAGGTATACCTAACCTCATGTGCCTCAAAAATGAAAAAATAATTGATTAATGTGGTTTAATTATTGAAAAAAACTCCATCACAAAACAATAAGAGTATTATTATAGTTTTTTCCTTAACTTATATATTTCTCAATTTTATCATTTTTTTTCTTATTAAAGTAAAAAGTATTAAATACTATGTAATTTAAAAGTTAATACTAAATTAAAGTAGGAATTATTAGTAAATTTAGACCCAGTAAAATATAAATTTTATACCTAATTAAAAAAATTAAAAACTAATGTGTGTTCGAAACTATTTCTAAAACAGTCACATCTAACATGAAAAACACTACTTTAACCCAACTGTGTTAACAATGTTTTTACGAACTTTTGTGAATATTTAAATTATAAAATATTAATTGGTCCATTAATAGACCATATTTTGTTTTTATTAACACTTCAAAAACATCTGGAATTAGACAATATTTTTATGAATTTTCAATAATTTAACAAAATATCAATTATTATAATGTAACATTAATGGAAATTTTGACAATATTTATTAAATTATATTTTATAAAAAAAATTAAAAAAAAATTGAATACAAATATATTATGTTCAAATATTAATAACATGATATATTTATCTACAAACACTATAAAAAAATAATTCCATAAATTAACATTACTTTATTATGTCTTTAGCATCATTCATTTTATTAAATTATTCACTACATAATCCATGCATTAGAATTTTATAAGATTTAGACGTAATTATATCATATATATAAATTAATGTTAAAATAACATTAAAAAAATATTTTACTTCTAAATTAATTATTATAATTGAAACTATGTAGCTTCTTCCAAACTTTAAGTCTTTATAAATGCTATAGGCAAAGAATGTTTTTTTGTCCTTTAACTTACTTAACTTATTATATTGGTCAATATAATGAAAATGTTTCCTAATAACTCATTAAATTTTATAAAAATGAGTATATGGTCAAACTATTGGCATACAATGTATTTTAGACAAGTCTCTAGGTCATTTTAGCCCCTATGTTTATGGTTTAGTTATTTGTTGAGTTTAATTTTACCTTAATTATTGGAATTAATTTTAATTAATTTCACTAATATTATTGGTAAAAAATAATTTGAATTTATTAATCATTATGAATTGTTTTTAATAAAAATATGGAATCCATTTTTCAAAATAATAATCATATATGTGGAAGAAATTAATTTAAATTTAGTCCTGCAGATAAGGCAAAAAAGCAGGTTTCTGATATAATCATTTTCTAAAGATTTCTATGTTTCTATATCTGAATTTAATGTGAAATTATCATAACTGTCATAAAAATGTTTAATTGATATAGATTTTATCCAATTATAAAAAAATCAATTAAAATATTATCTAAATATATAAATAAATTGGTGGATAATGAATTTTTAAACTGAAATTCAGTATTATTCACTATTTATAAAAATATTAAAGTTGTCATAAAACTAAATAAAATTCACCAAAAGTAAATTTTTATTTTTCAATTAAAAAATGATGTTTATTTTTATCAAATTAAAATTATAAAAGTGTCAAAATGTATATTTAAAATAGGTTCTACATTAAAAGGTGGGGAAATTATCTTTTAGGAAAATACATCTTTTTATTCATAAAATTGGATTTATTCTTATCTTATAACTATATAATATATTAGATTTTTATAAAAAGTTTTGATTGAATATATTATATTTAAATTTTCTTCAAAACATTAATAAAATTTATTTTTTTTTATTT
The DNA here is from genome assembly GCA_963277665.1 of Viscum album. Taxonomy (NCBI): domain Eukaryota; kingdom Viridiplantae; phylum Streptophyta; class Magnoliopsida; order Santalales; family Viscaceae; genus Viscum; species Viscum album. Next base: position 160,486,416 of record OY728165.1, on the reverse strand, counting down.
ATTAAAATAAAATTGAGTTTGTTTATAGAAAAATAGTTTTCTTAGAAAAATACTTTCTTTATTTTCAAATAGAAGTAAATTTCATTTGTAGATAATTAATTACAAAATGATTCATCTAAAAATATTATTTTTTACAATTTATTTAATATTATTGGTAAAATATATTCAAATGGATTAGTGGTAGCTAAAAAAGTATTTTGATAATAATATTAATAGTGTATTTTAGTTTAGTAAAAGCATGGACTTTCGTCTAACTAAATCTATAAAAGGGACTTAGTATTATGTTTAATACTACCCAAACATAGTGTTTAGTGTACCAAAATATAATATCAGTGTTGAATTTTGTGAAATATTTACTTCATGTTTTATATAATGCATGTCAAATATAAAACTTTTATATTTAAAACAATATTCAATGTTTCATGAAATATAAAATATTAAAAATATTAAATTAATTTGAAAAAACTTTTTAATAAATATTTATGTGTTACATTATACCCCCATAAAATAAATTGTCCAATTTAAATTCATCCAATTTATCGAAGGATTAATATTCAAAAGTTCCATTCATAGAAACATATATCGTAATAATGAATACTAAAGTCTCCTTTAAAAATAGAATGTTCTAACCATATAGGTTACCCAAAGTAACTCAAAACTAGGTTTGCACATAGGAGAATATAAGTGGAAAATAAAAACCTACACAAAAAAGAAAAATATAACTATATAGTCTTGATGGATGGTGATATATAACATGGTAAGGAGAAACATAATAGTCAGAGAGTCATTACCCAAAGAGGCTTGAAAAAATCATTTATATCATAAAAAATGATGATAAATTGACAAGAAATTTATTTCAATACAATTTATCCGAAAATTAAATAATTTTCAAGAAAAGATATACTTATAAGATTTTAAGACAACATTACCCTATTTTGTGCCCAGATCTACTTCCACATCATCTCTTATTCCAACAACTAAAGGAGAATATGTCATTCATGAAGCATTAACATATCATGAAATCTATAAATAGAATGATAGGTTATTCCATATGTCATTATCATAACAGAAAGGTTATCATAATATATCAAATATGAATAAATTCTTATATGGATATATAATACATTAATCACTAAAAAATTATTCAATGTTTAACAAAAACCATTCCATAAATGGTTTTCCTTATAAGCCTTCTGAAAAATGGATTTCAAAAACAATATAAATAATTCCACTAAATTTCTCAAAATATGATTTGAATTGATCCCCATATATAATAAAGTATCTCTTGGTTTCTATATACCATATATGTGAATATGTTTTCATGTATTATTTTGACACAAGGTAATTTCCAAAAATACTTATTGAAGACATGAATTTTATTTTATTCCGTTGTTTATTATATATAATACATAACTCCAAAAATGTTGTAAACTTAATCAATGATAGAATAAAACACTTTTAAAAAATCCTTAATTAGATACAAAGTAACCAATACCATCAAATTATACTTATTCATATCCATAATATATTTATCAAAACATCATTATCTTTACATAAGTAACATATTAAGGGTTATCCTTCCCTTAATAGAGTGTTTCCCATGAACTTCACCTTTCCATTAAATCCCTTTTCTAGTATATCATAACCATTTAACATATTCTGGAAAATCCTTAGGAAAAAAATTATAACTGAACAATCCTCATATATTTCACCATTCATATGAAATAATTTTTGAATCCAAATACATAAAAACATTGATTAATCAACTTCCTCCTTAATATATTAACAATTATACCTCATCCTATTACTTAATAAATCATTCCATTCATTTTTAACCTATATTATTGTCATAATTAGCAATATAACCATTACTTGTACCACTTGTATTAATATATTCTTGAGATTTTCACTTGGGACTTTGATTTGTATAATGACCATTACTATCAAAAATATTGAATTCAACCATTTATGTGTCATATGAAGGCCAATATTCCCATCCATTGAGTTAACCAAATCCTTAATTTTTTCATTTTTGTTACTTGATTTGTGTCCTTATTTTCTATAGTCAAAACATGTTCTTGTTCTATTAAGACATTAAATTGGGTGATTGTATCCATATTATTGAGACAAAGAAAAAAAATATTCTTTCTTCCATGGTTTATATTATCTGAAAAATCCTTAAAATCCTTCCTCATATTCTTTTGTGAGTCCAAGAGTTGGTTATGGTAGGCATTGTTAATTATGTTTTGGTAAAACTGATTAGGCATGCTCAGAAAATCCTTTACTCTAGTGACCATCACATTTGATTGGTCATTGGAAAAGTGTTAATCACATTTAGTGTTAATCTAATTTCTTTTGGTTTTATATATTTAGTAAAACCATAAATCACTGGGTGAACATAACTTATCATAGAGGAAAACAACATAATCATGACCAATCACTTATACGAGGTCTAAATTATGAAACCTTATTTTAAATCTATGAAACCTATTGGATAATCCTTTGAAATATATATAGACGTATCCTTAGAAATATCCCTTGGTACATCACAAAATGTATTTAAATTCCAGTTTCCAAAGGTTTACTAAATCATTCATTTGATACGAAATTTAGTAGCAAAGACTTATAATATATGGATATTACATCATTTTGGATGAATATTAAACACATTAAAAAACTAAATACCTCAGGACCATAATTGTTTAATTTCCAAGAATCTTAGAATAAAATATATTAACTTTGTGAAATATATTTAACTTTTCCCAAAAATATGACCCCCTTTAGTACTTATACTTACAACCTTTATTGATGACATGGGAAAGGAAACATAATAAATAGGTGACATAAGATTCTTAGTAAGGGAAAACAGATATACATAAGCATAACGTGAGGATAAGGGTATGATAAAATGAGAATAAAATTTGAATATTATACCTTTCATATCAAATATCATATACATGAATCATTTCATTAATATTATTAGCTAAAAGGACCTGAATAATATGGGAATCAAGAAAATAATCTTTAAAATCAAAACATTGGAATACAGTATGGAATTGTTAAAGAAAAAAAGTCATATAAAATTATTTCCATAGTAGTCATGAAATCAATTCAAATCCTATGTTCGTAGTATAATTTTTCACTATATAACATCTTGGTAGTCATTATTCAATCTCATGAACTTATGTTAAGTCAAGGTTCACTCCCTATACTATATTAGAGGAAAAAGTCTTTTATTGAACCGAGTTCTCTCCCTTTTCTAGACATGTTTATTTCAGGAGATATAAATCTTGTCCTAATGAATTATAGTGGGATATAAGTCCCACACATATCATAATGATATCATTCCAATGTTTTCCACAAAATCATAAAAAATCATATCATAACCCTTGAAATGAAATTCGTATCATAAACAGGTAATCATATTATAACATGTGGAAAGGATAATTGATTCTTAATCATTTCATCAACTAATAACCCATGAAATGAATAGTTTTTAATAAGTATATAACCTGTGAAAGAGAAATAGGTTTTATAAACATTTATCCCATGAACGAGAAACAAGTTTCATAAAAAAACACTATCAACACAGAAATGATTAAGGGAAATAATATGAATCAAATATTTGGATAAGTCCCCTATAAGGCCATTATTAACACAATAAAATGTAATATTATATGGGAAATAATTTTAAAATATCATTTAAAAACATTTAATTAAGAAAATTTTCTTTTTTCTTTGAAAAATTATTTTTAAAACTCAAATCCTTTAAAAAATTATTTTCTTGAAAATAAACATTTATAATTATAAAGTAATCATTCAAAACATCTTGAAAACAATTATCCATGGTAACTTATAAAAAATATATTTAAAAAATAATGGAAACCTTTTTCTATGAAAACCTATTCAAGTATATTGAAAACATTTTGATACCCATTTCACTGAATATACTTTGAAATCTTATAAAGAAATATTGAAACAATTAGGGAAACCTTTTCAATTGAAAAACTAATAAATATATATTAATAAATTATTATAAACCATTTTCAAATAAAACATGTAAAATATTTTTTAAAACATTTTAAATATCATTTCTTTGAAAATATTTTGAAAATTTATAAAAAATTCATGAATTTTTTTAAAACATTTTTCATTGTAAAGTTATAAATAATGCTTAAAAACAAATTGAAAACCATTTTCCTTGAAACCATATAGAATAATATTGATAATTTTTGGAAATATATTTTTTATAAAACACATTGAAACATTATAAATAATTCATGAAAACATTATTACCACAAATTTCATTGAAAACTAATAAAAAATATTTAAAACATTTTAAAAACCGTTTTCCTTGAGATCTTATTAAAGATGCTATAAATTTTTTAAAACCCATATCATTAAAAATAATTTCAAAAATAATAAATATTTATCATAAACATTTTGAAAACATATTTTTTTTAAATCTTATAAATAAGGCTTGAAAACATTTTTAAAAGACATGGTTTTTAAAGAACTATGATTTCTGATCAAAGAGGAAGCTAATGGATGACTTTAATAAAAATAATTTCATAAAAATGGTACGCACCAATGATTAGAAAAAATGTATAAATTAATTAATACAACATTAATAATATGATTATAATAATATAAATTGGAGTTACTGAGATAAAAATAATAAGATTTCATCAATGGAAGAATTATCATAAACAATCTTGACAAATGTTGAGATTATATCAATAAACTATTAATGCTTATCAAATTTTAACTGTACTACCAATGGAGAAAATGAAATTACATGAATATTATAATATAATTAAAATAATTAGGTTCATGATATTTCATGTCAAATCTATGTATATGCACCTTGAAAAATAATGTAGGTCCATAGCATGGCATGTGTCACCGCGAAGGAAAATTGAGAAAAAGATTATATTTCTGATATGGTTTGTTATGAAATGTAAACCCCATGAAATAAAGTTCATAAAAAGATATGTAAATATACAGAAATTTAATTATAAGAATCATAGAAAAAATAAATAGTTTTATACATTTCACATATAATAAATAGGAGGGGACTATGGCTTTCGTCTCATGAAAAATAAAAGTTAGATTAGAAAACCCTTACCTTATGTATTTAATTTATTTATACACATAATAAATACTATATAATAAATATAAAATTGTTTTAAATATATTAAATAACCATGTTTACATACCTAATACCATATATTATTTGATTATGTATTTATATTACCCTTTTATTAATAATTCCATGTTAATGTTATGCTTTAGTTAATATTTGCTCTGTTTTTTGTACAATTTTTTACTTGTTATTCTCGATCATGTTACATAAATAATTAATTGAATATTTATATAATTTAAAATATTATTTAAATATTATATATATTTAGTATATAAATATTTATAATATTCTATAAAATATATAAATATGAAATGGAACACACCGTTCCGGGAGACGACAGGCCATACGTAGGAATTAATGTTGTATCCGTTTTCTTATCATATTGAATGTAATAAAGTAAATATAATATATGTGTGTAAATTTATATGTTATATAATGGGTTATGAGTTTGTATATGGGTTGCACTGAATGTACAATACTCATGAAATGATATAGGACTCAGAACACATATTCCTTATATTATATTGTTTTGTTTTGAGCTAGATGATTTGAGATATGATGATATGTTATATATGGTGATAAATTATGATTTGGTGTCATATTTTTTTGGGCTACTCTTTGTGACTTAGTGGAGTGTTTTATAGGGTGATGTTTTATGACCCTACAACATGTTTCCAAGTGTGATAGTTTTTTTTCCAAGGAGTACATTCTTTAGGGGGAGTAGTAACACAACTAGGAGTCTTGGTAAACATGTTGAAAAACCTATTACATGATCTAAATTATTCTCTATCATTGATCAATTCGGGTGGGGTTGGATGTTGGGGTGGTATGGTTAGCACATAATGACCCGATGTTGTTACTTTCATGCCTTGTGTTATAAATTTATTTGTTTTTATCATTCATAAACATGTAGATAAGGGGAAATATTTGGGGCATAATTGATACTGGACTATTGAGATTTATTCTCACACCCTATACATGAACCTATAAAAATTTTAAGGCCTTATATGTAATGTTTCTTCCTGATCATTGGCTATATAGATATTCAGCCTGGAATATCATGATGTGCTTTACAGATGGGGCTAGAGATACACTAGAAGAAGTGTTGTTAGGTATCATTTTAAATTTTTTTATTTTTTCTATTTAATATATGGCAATCCCAATTATAGATAAATTTTTAATATATGAAATACATGGACAATATAGTTCACTTAATTATAGAGAGTGTGTATAATTATTTGATTATGGATCTCATGTTACTATGTGTTTCTTGATATTATTTATGGTGACACATTTTTAATAAATTTTCATTTAATTCATGTGGAATTAAGAGTATAGTATATATAAAGGTGTTCACATACTTTTTCAATAATTTTTGTTCTCCATCATATGGGGGGAAATGAGGGAAATAAGTGATATTTGGAATGGGTAATATTTAGGAAATCCAATTTAAGGACATACATCATTATTTAGTGTGATAATATAAGAGGAATAAAGTAGTTACTTTATTATATCAATTAATGGGAGAAATTAATAAATTGTGATTATAGTTTTAAAACACCGAGGCTAAGGTGGTTATTGAAAACATAGAGTGGAATACTTTCAAAATAAAATTTTTCGATATATATATATATATATATATGGTGTGATAATCAAAGATGAATCAAATTTTCTCAAATCTAGGATAAAAGGATAATAAGACAATAACTGATTATTAAGTTAACTTTATAAGGTTACCAAAGAATGATTAGAATTAGATATGAATCATGGATAATAATAAGAACTAATTCATTAATTGACCATGTTCATGTATTTTAAGGGTTTTATTATTTAAAAGTTTTCTATACATAATGTTATTGTGATAAGTTCCATAAAATATAGAAGGAATTTTCTAAATCATACAAAATTAAGGGTATAATGGCGGAGATGTTGACAGTATAAAACCACATGGAAATACTAGTTGGAAGAGATATTAATGGAAGGCATTTTTTTCCACTTCAAAAAACATTTGGATGGAGAACCTTAGTACATCATTAAAAGGATAAACTGGTCAATGAGTACATGATTAAAATGTAATGGAAAAAATAAACCTATGTAAAATTATTTTATTGAATATATATGTGTTAGAATTCAGATAAGTTACCAAAATAAAATAAAATTAACTATAGAATAGGTCAGGAGACCAAGGTCATTATTTTCTGTGATAAGACAAGTTAGTGCTCAAAATGATTTTATTATAGGTACAATAGTTGTAACATCAAAATTAACATATAACTTATTTGATTATTGTTAAAATCCTTCTCTTATATGTTCTATGTTAGAAAAAAATATCATGAAATCGTCAAATATATTTAGAAAATAATTTTAAATAAATACACCTAGTGGTAACATAGTCTAAATTAAAATATATTAGAATATTCATGTAATAATTCTTGTTCAGTCTTAATCATAATATAGTTTTAATACTACTGATATAAATTAAAATAATATCATAGATATACTAGATCTCTAATTATAAAAATCAATATTTTTCTTTAGAAAAGGTTGTTACTATTGTTTTGGTGGATATTAAATGACTTAATATTAGACAATAAATTTCATCAACTAAATCAGGGAATGAATAAGCAGTTTGGATAATATTTATTAAATACATGATGAGAATTTATATGATGCATAAGCTAATGTGAGGGTAAAAGTAACTATATTATTAGATGTACCGATAATATTTTTCTGTTTCATCAGTGATATAGAAATATATCATGGGTGAATTTTTGATCTCTAAAAGATAATCTGAGTGATAATTTATTTGAGGATGATTGTGGATTACGAGAATACAAAAATCAAATAGAAAAAATTTATTTTATTATAAAAAAATTATAATAGACAACATAGTAATTTTTATTGTATTCCATATCTAAATGAAAAAATATACTCTTTATAACTCACTATCCTTTATAGATGTGGCACTCACATTAAAGATTTATCACTTTTGAGGTAGATTAAAAACAGTTTAAAAATACATGTTTCAACAAATTAGAAAATTAAAAACCCCATAAATTTTCCACACATGAAAGTACAACTTAGAACATTTCTTTTTATGTAGAGTAAGAACCAATATTGTTTTTATCCAAACCCAAGGCACATCCTCAAACCCCTTCCTTTTAGTAAACTTATGGATATTCAGATTCCTATCTTTTAAGGATAGTATAAACAACACAAAAAACACTAAAACAAAAAATTTAATCCAAAAAAATATATTAAAAATGTGAAATGTTATGATGAAACTCAATGATAGAATGTCAATGAGGACGTTGGTATTTAGAATATGAAATTATTCCACTATCCATGACATAGAAAATCATTTTTAAAAACACATATAAATGAAATATTAACATTCATTATGTTAGGATATTAAATATTGATTCTTTGGAGTATTTCGTATAAGTACCACAAAGATTTCTTTATCAATAAATAAAATATACATTAAAATCGAGTACATTTTTTGTCAATTCCATAATAAATAATGAATAACTTTATTTACATGATAATATCCAACATATGGTAACAATATTTAAAATATATTCACAAACAATAAACAATATAGGTATAAATATTTAATATACTGATAAATACTCGAAATTAATACTCCACATAATTATACATTAATCATATAGATAATCCCTTTAATCCATGCACATTTTTTTAAATTCTAGTACTATTTGAATTCAAAATAACATATTAAAATAATAATTAATAAAAATATTTTCTAATATAAATAAAATTCTAAAACAATATTCCATTCATACAATATATAAACATAAACATTCATTTATTTGTAATATATTTAACTTTTCATAAGTATATGATACCTAATATATTTTAATCAAATAGAATAAAACATCTGAGATATATAGGGTGTATGATATTTTACCATTCCAAAATTTAATATGTAATATAATGAAGTTCATACAAAGTATAAATTTCAACTCTCCATAAAATGAATAAATTTTTCTACATTTTTTGAAAAATAAATATATAAAATATTTTACTTTGTAAAATAGATAATACATACAATATTTCTTGATAATTAGAGAAATATTCAATATTCTATACTTTTAAAAAAAACATAATTTTTTCGAACCCATGAATAAGATTCTTATCCATGTATTTATTTTTCGCCCATGTGTTAAATTTTTGACATTGTCAAAATCATGAAATACTCCATACATAATATATATTTTTATACTCTAAGGGGATACATAATATATATTACATAAACAATATCCACTTCTATCAATACATAATATATTCTACTCTGCTAAAAATAATATATAAGAAATTTTACTAACATTATGCGTTTTTGAGTGGGTTGAATTCCTCAACCCATTTTGATTTTTGGAGTTTAAGGTCCGAAAAAATTGTTTATTTAAATTTGGAACATAATTCCAAGATTTTAATTGAACCATAGACTTTTTATGATTTTAAATGATTGGATGGTTCATTAAGTATTTAGTTGAGTTTTGGGTGTGGAATAGAAAAAAGTATCAAATTTCATAAGTGTGAAGACATAGGCACATAGTTTAGAAAAATCATCCAACCTCCTAGGATAATTTGTGACACAAACAAGTTCCCTATGAATGGTTTTACAAACCATTTAGGAGTGATTTCATGACCATTTGAGTCATCTCTATTTTTTAGTAGAGGCTCTTAAGTGGTCTCAGTACAGTATGGAAAACTGGGTAGGACAATCATGCAAGGTGTCCCTTTGGAATGAGGGTGTTTTATGGTTGGGGCACAATAAGACAAGCTATGTGATCCAACCAGGTTCTTGATTTAGGGAGGTAAAATTACCATTTTCCCTCCATATATTTATTATTATTCTTCCTATATTCTTTCTTCATCTGCTTAATTTTTGAAGGGAGAACATCATACTCCCTCTTTGGATATTTTGAGCTCCACTCTTCATCTGACCACTGATATTAGCTGTGTCAGTATTGATGGAAACTAATAGATATTATATTTAATCCACAGGCAAATTGTTATTTTTTATCTCTCTATATGGTGTGCTATATCTGTTCAAGACAATTTACCCAATATTCAGAGAATCCATCTAAAATCATGATTTCTTCTAAATTAGCTCGAGTAAGAGACTCAGATCAAATATGTGAGCATCTAAAAACATGAGGTAATTATTTCCTATCCTTATATTGATTTTTATCTTATTTGTTAATGTGTGTTATTTACGTATCCATGGGTTAGTATGAGAGAGACCCAATAAATTCAATGGGTTTATTTTAATTAATCAATTTGATCATGTGAGATTCCAATGGGCATGTTCATCCTTGGAAAAAATTATTATGTCTTAGTGATATATATTAGGCCATGAAGGGATTATTTTGGGGTGTTTATTTTATTAAATTATATTTTTATGTTATATTTATTTTGATGGTTACATGGGAATGAGACGAGAATAGCCTACAGATTGAGGTGGTAATGACAACATGGCTTGTGGCGTTATTGATGATTAGGTTTAGATTATACCAGATTCATTAGGTGATATTGATCACACTTTAGGATACATATTCAGCATATAGAGGTGATGATGTAGTTAGGATTTGGGTATGGTTTATTTGATATTTTAACATGTTAAACATTAGGATGAGCTACACATTCACTAGGAAACGATGTGTCAAGATGATGTGGATTATGTACTTTTTCTGGTGATTTCCCCTCACCATGATTGGATGTTGTTCTACTGGAGTCATGTGCCAAAAAATAATACTTAAATGATGAGGTGGTGTTTACCACTTGTGTGGGTATATGACTCCATTAGATTTCATATTATAGTGGTGTTGACCCCCAGTATGTTTGGCGGAAATTCCAATTGGAAGCCACATGGATGATGATGATCCATCAGTTGATAATGTTGAGAAAATCAGTTGGTGGTTGAGGCTCACCATATATTGAGTCCGTTGGGATGAGATTATGTGGGAGGATGGATATCCTCATTCTTTAGTACATTGGATATTGAGACAATTATTTTTCTTATTTGTAGGGTATACATCATTGTGAATCAAACATCAGGCATTGAGTTTATGGGGATTCTATGAGCTTTGGTTTGAGGGACCAAGTTCTATTTTGGGAATGCCAGGACATTGGTTATTGGATAGATGACATAAGGTTTTAGGAGATTATATTATAGGTCAATCCTGAGGGTTCACCTAAGATGAATTTTTTTAGGACATTTCATTGTTTTTTGTCTAAGGATCCTCTCGACTATAGTTATACTGATGATGGTTGAAGCAAGTAACAAACGCATTATGCCTGCTGAGTACAAAGATATAAAGTTATATTATTTGATATACATGTTCTATTTTGTGTATATTTAATGAACCTATGTATTCACAGATGAAATTTAGGCATATGTTGGGGGGGCCCATTGAGATTATTCTAACACCCTACATTGGACCATCAGGACATGTGTAGACTTCATGCTCTTCTGATCAGGTAAGTGATGGAGCTCCGGAGATGGACCTTAGCGATAATGTCTTATTGATTAGAATGGGTTGTATGGAACGAAAATTAGGTTATTTCATCATATAGATTACCTTTTACATCTTCCTTTTGTTTTAACATGACTATTATATTTATGTACCGAGGTTATCCATGATCAACCATTTCTATTACTGTATTATATGACATGTTTTTAAGCATGTGACTAAAAATGATGTCTAAATTAGCTTTATTATAAAATGGTATATTTTGGGCATGTTTATTGTTATTTCTGTGGCTTATATTGTGCTTACTCTATGATAGGATACTAGTACATTGTCATATAGTCCTTCTTAGACTACTGTATTAATATACACCATTATTTTCATCATCATAAAATGGTATAGTCTCCCCAATATTAACTATATACACCCTCATAAAATTTTGATGACCATTGACGTACAGGTATGTGCACTTCTGTCCCAGTGGCACACTAGCCTATAGCAATGTTTGAGTGTAAAAATTAGTTGGGTCACTATAAATGGTTTTAGAGTAGTTCATGATAGAGAATTAGTAGCAGTGTTCTACTATATACTAATGATATCAATTACTTTTCCCATATATTGGTCTTACTATTTTAGGCTATGCTATATGAGAGATTAGGATATTGTTGGAACTAGGTACATATATCATTTTTGGGTCCCTACAACCCCATGAATGGGGGTAAAGCTAGTTTCTAGGGTTGGTAAATTTCTGTTCTAATTTAAACATTTACTGTTTAATATTTTTCCTTCTTGAGTGGTGCACATTGATGTTATTATAACCTATTTTGATATGTGACCATTTCAAGAAATTTAAAGGTGGAGATATGGAACTTTGGCATTGTATGTGAATAGATGATTGATTGGGTTTCCCAATAGGCATATATGAATATATGTGTGTGTTTTTTTGTGTGTGTGTCGTGATAAATTTATTGTGATCATCATTGGGAAGCTAGATTGTGCTCAGATGGTCTTGGTTGTTTAAAGTGTCAACAAATTAATCTAAATAGTATTTTCTTGATGATAATTATTTAGTGTAATTATACCCAACAAATAAAGTAGTATGGTTCCAATTAGATATTTATTTGATGAGATATATATATGTAAGATCATGGGACTTATTGGAACAGGCATGGATGATGACACTAGCTGAGCTTTTTGAAATGTCAAAAAAGAGTGTTAAGAAACATTTTCCTACATATCCTTCTTTGGTGGCATGTTACTCAACTAACTAGGATTTATACACGACACCTAACCCTGATATGGGTAGGAAAGGGACCATGATTCATGATTTTCATGTGATACTTGGTTCAGATATGAGAATGTAATGGTATAAGAGGAGGAATTTCATGGGACCTTGCTACGATGGGGGAGAGTAAGGGTGGTGATATTATAAAAACTCTTAATTTTTCTATATTTTCAATATATACATACATAAATATATATATATATATTAGATTTTTTAACAATTTATTCTTTTTTCAATGGGTTTCTACTTGGATATATTTTGATGAAGTGTTTGGAGGGAGGTGATTTATATCGCATTGGCATGTATAGTTTAAGGCCCCTTAGATTCAATAAGAGGCCTTAAAGTTTCAGGAAGACCATGAGTTATATGTACGGACTAATGTGTAGTTATGGCTATTGGAAATAACCAATTTTAGGCCCTTTCATAGTGGGTAGATCATAGAGGACCTGGTTTGTGTTGTTGAGGGATTTGATAGGGGAGATTATGGAGTGAATCCTTCAATTGCGTATTTTTCATCCTGGTTCCAATCACAATACCCATCACTATTTTAGGTTGAGGGTTGACCACATGAAGCTGAGAACTGAATTGATGTTGGGAAGACCATATTTAACATGCTAGAGACAGCCATAGGTTGGATGGTGAAACTAGATACATACATGATCATAGGGTTGACAATGGGATGGTGAGATGTGTATGTGTAGGCTGGAATAAATGAATAACTGGCTTGGATGGACTTCGAGACCAGGTTACACAATCTATTCTCCCCTAAGACACTTTTATTGGAGAGAGATTGACAGTTCATGAGCCTATAGTAGGTTGAAAAGTATGTCAAGAAATATGCATCTACCTTCAAAATGATGTCTCGTTTCCCACCTAGTATAGTCAGAAATGACACCTTGAGGATGAGGTGTTTTGAGGAACAGTTATGATACATAGTTCAGGTAAAGGTAAAAATCTTCTGGTTGACCTCATTCTTAGTGGTGGTGAACTAGGCACTAATAGAAGAGATAAATTTGATAGTCCGGTCTTAGTTAAGAATGTCAATAGATTTAGGTAATTAAAATTGAAATGCATAAGAGATTAGATTTTGAGGCCTATAAAAGTCTCATCAGAGTGTTCAAGAAATGTAATCAAGATGTCCACTATGGATTGGTTCGTTGATGGTGTTCTTTGAGTTCAGACTGCTCGGATATGTGTGGATGCAATGTGATTTGGCACCGAAGGAGTTCTAATAATGATAAATTATTGGTAATATCAATAGGATATGTGAAATCCTTCTCGGATAGCTAGTATTTAAGGACTAGAGATGTCCTATGCATATAAGGTTGGACCCATAGATGTCATAGGAGTTGGTAGTTGTGATTTAGTTTCTATTGGATGAAATGTCAAAGATAGTGGTATATAATAGTGGGGTTAGTGGTCGGAAGATTTTATAACACCATAGGGATACTAGGATTAAATTAGTTAGTCTTCAATCTAGGGGAATACATTTGAGCTTCCTTGGTCAATGAAGAATAGTGATCCAATGATGGTTGGATGCATTCCAGAGACATGAACAACATTTCTTTTTTGGCACATACCACTTTCTAGGCATATCTGTTTTTGGTGAATGAGGTTCACATGATGTATTTTTGGACTAACAAGATGCTGATTAGTTGGTTGACATGGGATCAAATGAATATATATGTGTGTGTGTCTGGCATGTAGAACCAGGATTATATTTGGGAATTGGTTTGATGTTGGATAAATTGAGCTATGTTGGCATATGGGAATCAAAGATATGTGGGCTCTATGTGAGTTACGAGGCCCCATAACATCTTAAGTTAATTTGATGAGATTTGTAACCCCATGGGTTCCATGAAAGGAATGGTAATGAGGCATGAATCTATAGAGATACATTACAATATGGGTTTCCGATGTGATATAGGTATGATTTGAGAACCATAAGAGGTGCGGGAGTGATGATGCTTCAATATATGACTTTTTAGTCTAGGTTTGGTGTTGTAACATCATTTTATTTTGTGTTTTTGGTTGGGTAGTTACCATGGTAGGTAAAGATTAATACTTGGAGCACCTTGAAAGACTAACTTTTGACTTTGAGACTCAAGTTAATTGGGTTGATTTTAAATGAGATGGGTTTGTATGTTACGATATATAAGTAAAACCTTATATCTTGGGGATGATCTGTATTATTGTGGGAAGATTGTAAATTTCTAGTTTTTTGTAGTAGGTCTTATTAATCAACCCTTTTTATAGATTTAGTGGTTAGAGAAACATACAATTTGTACTTAAAAACATTATTCAGAGAGCTTCCTTTACCCAAGGACATTTTCATGGTGATTTATAATGCCAAAAAAGAGACTCAGGGGTGTATTTGAGTTTTAGGAATGAATCAGCCCTGAAACCCAACCTTTTTATGTTTGTTGATGGAGGCACATAGTTTGGATAAACTGTGAGGCCTCCAAGGAAAATATGTGGAACCTATAGTTTCTCCGTAAACTATTAAAAAAATCATTAAGGGTGGGGGTGCATGATCTTGTGAGGAATCAATTTTTTTAGAATAGGCTCACACGAAATCTCCACACAACTCATAAAAAAAGTTTGGGATAACTGTGCAAGGTTACCCCTTTAGATAGAGGGTGTCACACGATTGGCGCACAATTAGCCAACCGTGTGATTAAACCATGATCCTTATTAAAGCAGGATAAATTTCCATTTATGGTCCCATTATTTATGTTTCTTCCGCTTTTTTTCCTTCTCCACACATGAGAAAAATTAAGGGATACCACCATTCCCCATATTTGGATATTTTGAGCTCCCCTCTCTTTCTGAACTCTGATATTCTCATCATCAATCGCATTGGAAAAAAACTTGTATAAGAATTAATCCTATTTCTTCTTCTTCAATTTTATATGTCTATATGATA
Organism: Viscum album; assembly: GCA_963277665.1. Classification (NCBI taxonomy): domain Eukaryota; kingdom Viridiplantae; phylum Streptophyta; class Magnoliopsida; order Santalales; family Viscaceae; genus Viscum; species Viscum album. The sequence goes on along the minus strand of OY728165.1, from coordinate 160,470,562 downwards.
CAATAATTCTATGGGACACGATTTACTTTATTTATCATAAGATCATATTAAACAGCATTTTCTCCAAAATTTGTTCGAGTTGGAGGCTGAGATCAGATGTAGAACCATCCACCAACATGGTGTTTGTGCTTTCTAGCCTCTTATTGATTTCATTAATTTTTTAGGGGATCATTATTGAGAAATCCATTGGGTATTCTGACAGTTACAATATAAATTAAATTATTGTCATTTAATTAATCAATTTGACCTTGTAAGATTCCAATGGGATTGATCATCCAAGACTAAAAATGGTTATGGATTGGTGAGAGGCTTTAGACCTTGTGAAAATAAGGCATGGGTGTTTATTTTATTAAATTAATTTTTTATATTATATTTATTATGATTGATCAATGGGAATGAGATGTGTGTGGCTTGAGGATTTAGGTGGTGATGACCACGTAGATTGAGGAAATGTTGGTAATTAGGTTTGGCCTATCCAAGATGCATTTTGGAATGTTGATCACTAGTTGGGAGACATGGTCATCAAAATGATGAGATAAGGTAGTCAAATAATGAGAATAGATGATGTGATATAGGATGGTGTTAGCCATCGATATGAGGGACATATTTTTCGAGAAACTAAGTGTTAGGATGCCGTGTCATAGGTACTCTTCAATGATTTTTACTCACATTAATTAGCCAATGCCATATTGTATTTATGTATAAACAAATTGAACTCATGAGATGAAGAGGTGGTGTTGACCACTCATGTGGGTATATGCATTCATTAGATTCAAGCTTAGGGTGGTTTTGACCACCAGTATGTTTGGATGTGATTTCCATATAAATCCACATGGATTCTAAGGATCTATTAATAGATAGTATTGAGACTATCAGTTGGTGGTTGAGGATCTCCATATATTGAGGTTGTTGGGCCCTGATTATGTTAGAGGACGGATATCACTATTCCTTGGGATGTCATCTATTAAGCTGATGATGTTTATTATTTGGAGGGTAAATATCATTGTGGCTTGGATTTCAGGCTTTGAGTGAACAAGGATTTTATGAACAATGGTGAGAGGGACCAGTTACTAGCATGAGAATTACATTGGGAAATATAATGTTGGATTGATTGCAAAAGGTGTCATAGGTGGCAATTATTGGTAAAGCCTAAGGGTTCACTTGGGACAATTTTCAATAGGGGATTCCTTAGGTTATTTTTTAAGAAACTTTTCTACAATAGTTATACTAGCGATGGCTAAAGTGGGTAACTAATTCCTTATGGATGCTCACCATTAGGGGATTAGGTTATAGTATATGATGTGCATGTGCTTCATTGTTAATATTTAGTACACCTAAATATTTATATATGTATGTTAGGAACACGTTAGTGGTGGCCAAAAAAGGTTATTCACACACGCTATATGGTTCCTTTTGGATGCATGAATAATTTAGGCTACTGTATCTTGGTAAGGGACTAAGATCAGGATCCGGACCGTAGTGATCATGTTGTATTTCATAGCATGGGATGGATGGAAAGGACAATGGTTTCTTAAAACCCCTTTAGTTATTTTTATGTATTCCTTTTGTTTCAGACATCCTATTATATGTATGTACTACTGTCGACCACAGTTGACTATTTTTCTTCTTGACATGTGTGATGTTTTTGGTAAACAGGTGACTATAAATTGTATCTTTTTTAGTTCTATTATAAAAATGATATACTTTAAGATTGTTTATTATTATTGTTGCAACTTATATTGTTCATCCGCTATGATGGGTTACATGTAGAGTGTTTTTTTCTTTCTTTTTATACTATATTAATAGAGAATATTATTATTATCATAAATAAGGGTATAGTATCCCCAAAATCACATCATTGATGTAACGAACCAAAATGTTGTTAATAAAAATCCCTCTTGATCTAATTAAATGTCTTAAAATGTGAAATGGTTATACAAAAAATGTATTTATTTGGTTTTATTTTTTTGGATTTTAAAATAACATTAATAATTGTGACTATTTCTAAAAGAGCCGTTGAACAGTGATCACGTGATTATTATAAATATAGGGCTCTAACAAATCCAATTTACTCAGACAAAGGAAGTGATGGCCTCATCCAGTAGACGTACCCCATACAAAGCCCATTTGTTAGTGCATAGAAAGGAGGTTGAATCTTGGGGATTCTCTATTGACCAATCCCAAGTCGAGCATGAATTTGTTAAGCTCGAGTAGGACCACGTACTAGAGTAGTGGTAGTTGATAGAGATTACCACCCGAGCAATGTTATCCGAGCCACCCCAAGATTCTGTCACCATCGCACTCATTACTCTTCTTTTTTTATGGATGTGTTATAGGGAGTAATGTAACAAGACCATAATATTGTGGTTATGTAAATTATTTTTGTATATAATAATGAAAATACTATAATTTTATTGTTACCTTGTTTATATTTTTTGAAGCAAAAATAGTTTTTTTAGTTAATGTTCAACTAATAAATCTTTTTTGATGAATTAATGGATTTTTGAATTAAATAATATTTTAATAAATTATTATTATTATTATTAAAATAATTTTAATTAAATATAAATGATCATATAATTTTATGAATGCAATTGTAATTTTTATTAAGGGTTGAAATCCATTTTTGTCAAAACCCAAGAATTTTCGATAAATGTCAGTTTTTATTTTAAAAGTGAAAATTAATATATTTTGAAAATTATTTAGATAAAATGAATATTATTTTTGGAATTAGGACTTCAAAATTATCCAACGGTGAATTTTTCATAATTTTCCGTGATAGTCAAATATTTGGGTAAAAATTAAATACCATTTAAATATATAATGTTTTTTATGACATCATAATGACCGAATAGTGATGTGATATAATACTATAAACATTATTTTCTAACAATATATGTTTTAACATTAAAATAATGTGATTTTGGGTTTGTTTGATTTATTTTACAAAGCTTTAGTGGACCCTTCAAGACTTATTAAAAACATTGTCTTCTTAAATTGTTTTCCTAGGGAGTGTAACTCACCTCCACACAATAAACCACATTATTTTAATAAATTCGTACTTTGGAAATATAAATTATTGTTTTTCACTTCCATTTTCCAAAAACTATTGGAAAAAACAATGGTCAGGTTTGTGGTTTGGATTAGTTTAATGTGAGGTGTCCCAAACCAAAATAATGATCAATTCCCTCACCTTTCCTATATAAACCTACCCAATCATTCACTTCCTCATCAATAAAAGCCCTTGGAGTTAGTCCAACCTATGACCTCATTTCTCTATAATCCTCCCATGGTTCCCCAATCTCCTAATAATCCTATCTCAATCCTCTCTCAAGCCTTTGGAAGCACACTTCCAAGGAAGGGTTTTTTTCTTCCTTTCTCATTTTGGTATTCCATTTTAATTTAAATTATAAATGTTGGGGAATAGTTACTCACCTCACACATACTGACATATTTATGTTTTAATCATGAGAGACCCATTTATCTCTCAATAAATGTCTCCCATGTACACCGGTTACTATGCTGAAATTCCGAAAGGAATTTATCTCTCCTCACTTACATTCAAATAATTATTTTGAATCATGAATCTAAATTCCATTTAAATAGTTGGGAAATGTATCTATTTAAACCCATTACACTAAATTTCTTGTAAATATTATGAGACATCCCTTTCTCTCTCATAAAATGTTTTTATGAATTCTTACATCACGCCGTTACACTGCGGAAATTGCACTAAACTTCCAAGCCAATGTCACTGTGTAGTGAATACCATGCCCATTTCTCTATCAAGCGTATTCACCTTAATGAAAATTTAATTATAGATTATAAATATTCATGTATTAATTCAACATTCCTTTATCTTGGAATAAATGATGAATATTTATGAATCCATGTTATATGATCCATGTGGCACACTTATGCATGGTATGAAATTTTTAAGAAGGGTGCACCATTATAGCGCTCTAATGCATTGGGTAAAGTATAATATCATGATACATCATGTGAGATAGGTGTTGAATCATGATAATTCATGTGAAATGAGGTTTTACTCGTGCTTCATGTGCAATGAGGGTTTACTCATGCTCCATGTGTTATGAGCCTTGGCTCATGATAATTCCATGTTAAGTGTTGTGGCCAAATTTCAATGTTATGATTATCAAGCTTTATCATGTATTTATGTTCATATTTCTCTTGTGCTCCCTTGATATGCCTATAGTATGACATGTATTTTATTGTTCATGTTATTCCATGTTTATTCTCATACTGGGCTTTGTAACTCACCCTTTTCTTATGAATGTCCTCAGGTTATCCCATGCAATGCTAAGTGCAATGGAATTTAGTGGTAGTGTAATGGAAGTTTTTAATAAAGATGTTTTATTTCATGTTTTTAGTTTTTATATAATGATCCTAATCCCCAAATCCACTATACCTCTCAATATTCCATGTTGTATCAAGATAAGAGTCTTTATAATAAATCATGTTTATGTATGTAATAAAGAGTAGGGTTGTCATAGTTGGTATCAGAGGATAGATTTAGTTATTTTTGAGAATAGGATTAGAAAACCTTAGTGAAGATGTATATACAATAATATGTTTAATAAAAACATCCCTAGGTATTTTTGAGTATTGAGTAAGTGGTTTATTAGGAAAATACATCCCTGTCTACATATGAGCAGGTAGTGGAGGCTCTGACATAGATGTATCCTAGGGGTAAAACACGAAAACACTACTTTGAGCTAGACTCAAACAGGATCTGAAGCATGACAATGGGCCTTGCTACACTCTTGGTTACAAAAATCCTAGGGTATATGCTTTGGTAAATTCACAAGCTTAGTATGACCCATTATTAAGGGACAAAAAAAATTCCCTAAGAATATATGTTATAAAGTAGATCATGAATAACATAGACTAAAGCCAATAAATTCACATGTTAAAGAAATAAAATTTATTTAAAAGTCCTCAGTTTTGTCCTTGGATTACCATTTAAGTGTTACCCCTAACATTCCTTTTATTCCAGCTGATGGTCGGTAGTTGGAGGACTCAGGCTAACAATTGATGTAAAGATCAATGTGATGATTGTACTAATGAGATGCCCAATCCAATGGGAGAGGGAATCGCAAACATTGACACACTTATCTCTTGGCTAAGTCAAGAATTGAATAGAATCATGGGTCAAGAGGAATGTTCAACCACCCCTAAGAAAGAACATGTCGCTATCGAGAGTTCTATTAGACAAAGGCATCTTATTTTTAATGGATCATCTGATCCCTCAATCACTGAACAATTGATCAAATCCATTAACATGATATTTTCCATCCTTCAATGTTCTGAACGAGATAAGTTTCTTCTAGCTACTTATCCTATGGTGGGTGAAGATGATCAATAGCCGATGTTGATCAAAAATACAAAGCCAAAGGAAGAGATCGAGATGTTGGAATGGAAGGATTTCTAGAAGATGTTTTTTGATAAATATTTTCTGTGCACCATCCACCATAGGATAGAAAGGGACTTCCTTGAACTCATGAAAAATGACGAAGAATATGTCTGAGAGTATGAGTAAAAATTAACATGCCTTTCATGATACAACTCCGGCTATGTCATTACCCACGAATACAAGGTTGACAACTTCTTTTGTGGGATGAAACCTAGCCTATGGAAAGAAAATGTGATCCATGACATCGACAACTATGAGGAAATTTTATGATGTTTCCCCATGGTAGAAATGGAGATCATAGAATTTCAGGGGTATCATGGAGATATGAAGCGTATGGTGGAATTCAATTCTGGTGGTCTGATTGTTAAATCCAATGAGGCTGAGAAGATCTAGCACCCCACTTGCCAAAGGTGCAGAAATAAGCACCCTGTAAATTTCCTGAAGGGGATGAGGAAATGATTTCGGTGTGTAAGAGAAGGGAACCTGGCTATTAGGTATAGGAAAGAAAGACCTAATGCTATGATAGAGGAGAGGAACATTCCTTTTGAACCTAAACGCGTGGTTCATTGCAACAACTACAAAGAACTAGGGAATCTTTCAAATCAGTGCCATAAGCCAAGGGTTATCAGAGGCAACCAACAACCTCTAAGGCAGAAAGGGTGATCAATTTCCATTAGTACTGATTAAGTGAACCCCAAAAATGAAGTGGTGATAGGTACACTAGTTATTTATTCAAGAATACCAAAATTACTTTTTGATTAAGGTTCTACACATTTTTTATTTCTCAAAAGTTTAGTAGAACAATCACAACACCACCACAAAATCATGGAAGTAAAGATGTCAGTGAGTATAAAAAATGGGGGAATCATTGAATCCCATGAATATAACTCCTCCCCTGTCATAATATATGGATTAAACTTCCCAAAAAACCTTGACATACACCCTCTGGTAGAATTTGATGCAATTATAGGCATGCATTGGCTTTCCTTACATATTTCCTAAATAAACGGCCATGAGTGGGAAATCACTCTCCATGTTGAGAATCAACCCAAGATTCATTACAAGTTCAAGGTGGAAGATGATCTTTCTTTAGCTCCATCATCTCAATAGTGGATATTACTACACTATGAGCATGCATATCTGGCTCAGATGATTGAGTCTAAGGAGGTAACCATCCTAGAAGACATGCCTATTGTGAGGGAATTGTTTTAAGTGTTTCCTGAGGAATTTCTTGGTCTTCGTACTTGAAGAGATGATGAATTATCAATTTATCTTATACTTGAATAATTTCCAATATCCGAGTTTCCTTGTAGAATGGCTGTTGTGGAACTTGAGGAGCTGAAGAAACAACTACAGGAGGATCTGGATAAGGGGTTTATATGCCCAAGTGCTTCACCTTGGGGTGCACCAGTCCTCTTCATCAAGAATAAGGATGGGTCAATGCACCTTTACATCCATTATCATGAGTTTAAAAAAATCACAATAAAGAACAAGTACCCACTCCCACAAATTGAATAATCTTTAGATCAGTTACGTGGAGCACTATACTTATCCAAGGTGGATTTGTGGTCAGGATATTATCAAGCAAGGGTGAAGAAGGAAGATATCCCCTAGACTGCTTTTCATATAAGGTATGGGCACTCTGAATTCATAGTAATGCCTGTCGGACTCACTAATGCTCTAGAAATCATTATGGACATGATGAATAGAGTCTTTAGAGATTACCTCGACCAATTTGTGTTAGTCTTTATAAATGATATTCTGATATACTCCAAAACCAAAAAGGATCATGAGGAGCATATATGAAATATACTTGAGACCATGCAGAAGGATAATCTCAATGCAAGGTACATCAAGTCTGAGTTCTTGTTGAAGGAGTTCTCACTCTTGGGCCATGTCATCACAATCAATGGGACAACTGTGGATCCCTCTAAAAAAGATGCAATTATGGGATTTATGAGGCTAACATCGGTAATAGATATCCGTAAAATTTTGGGGTTAACTAGATATTTTTGAAGATTTGTCAGAAATTTATCATGATTGTTGAACCCTCTAACAAAGATAACTTGGAATGGAGTAATGTTTTATTGTAGTGATGAGTGATGAATCAAGCTTCAAGGAGTTGAATAGAATGCTTATCACTGCGCTCGTGATCACATTACCCACAAGTGCAGAAATTTTTGTGGTGTCTAGTGATGCTTTGAAGAAGGGTCAGGGATCTATGGTGATGAAAAATGACGAAGTCATTTCCTATTATTCAAGGAAATTTATTGTTAATGAACAGAACAATCCAACACATAACCTATAGTTGGTTGTAGTGATCTTCGCTTTGAAAATTTGGTGTCATTATCTCTTTTGAGAGAAGTGTGAAATATATACAGACCACAAAAACCTCATGTATATATTCACATAGAAAGAGTTGAAAAATCTCCAATGAATATGGTTAGAGCTGATCAAAGACTATTACTACTCAATCCATTACCTCTATGAGAAAGCGAACAAGGTGGATGATTCCCTAAGTAGAAAGGACCCAACGATTCTATCATTGATGAGATTTTAAAAGGATCAAATCTTCTTATATTTGTTGAAGATGGACATAGGAATCATAAATAAGGGAACATCGCCAGTCCTTTAACAAATTATTGCTCAACCGTCACTTTTGGAAAAGTTAAAATATGGTAAAAAGGTTTTTGTGGGAATTCAGGAAAAAGTGGAAGCTATCCGAGAAGGAAAATCCTTAGAGATTAATGTTAATAAAGAAGGAATTGAGAGATTTGGGGAAAGACTATGTGTACCATCATGTCCAGAGCTGAAGAAGGATCTTTTGTATGATGCACACAGTTCAAATTTCTCTATTCACCATGAAAACACAAAGATTTATCGAGATATCTGAGAGGCTTATTGGTGGGATAATATGAAGAAGTAGATCGTTGAATATACATCAAATTTCCTGGTGTGTCATCAAATGAAGATGGAGAGGCAGAAGTCTAAGGTTATGATGCAACCACTACCCATTCCAGAATGGAAATGAGAGAACATCACCATGGACTTTTTCATCTAACTTTCGAAGACATTCATATGAAACAATGTAATCTAGGCTGTTTTGGATCATCTTACAAAGGTATCATAATTCATTGCTTTTTGGGAGGATTTCTGGGATCAACTGGCACAGATATATATCAAGGAATTGGCAAGGCTGTGTGGAGTACCACTATCTATTGTGTTCGATCGTGATCAAAGATGCACCTATACATTTGGAAAGAGTTTTCAACATGCTCTAAATACTGAACTAAACTTTAGTATGGCCTATCATCTTAAAACTGATGGCCAATCTGAGAGGGCTATCCAAACACTAGAGGACTTGTTGACAGCGTGCTCAATTGAATTTAAAGGAGGATGGGATCAACATATTCTTCTAGTTGAGTACTTTTTTAATAATAGTTTCCACTTGAGCATCCAAATGGCACCACATAAAGACCTTTATAGGAAAAGGTTCATAACATTGGCATTTTCAGATATGGTTGGTCAGTGTAAGCTTCTTCGGTTATAAATGGTCTAAGAAATGGTGGAGAAGTTGAAAACCATTTACCAGCATATCAAGGAAACCTAGAGTTGATTGAAGAGTTGTGTAGTTAACTATCAACGAGACCTTGAGTATAAAGTTGGAGAAATCATATTTTTATGCATATATCCATGATAGAAGGTCATAAGGTTTGGAATGAAAGGGATGTTATGTCCATGGTACATTGGCACCTTCAAGATTCTTGATCGTGTCGGAGCTGTGGCCTATCGACTAGAAATTTCACCTTCCATGGAAAAAGTACATGATGTATTTAAATTATCCCTCTAAAAGAAGTACATACCAGAATCTTCATATGTACTCTCTTCAGAGGGGATACAGTTAGAAGATGATCATTTATATGAGGAGAAACCAGTGATGATTTTAGATCATAGAGAAAAAGTTATACGAAATAAGACAATGCCCCTCATCAAAGTGTTGTGGAGAAACCACAAGTTTGATGATGCGACGTGGGAATAAGAAGAAATGAAGAAGAAGAGTTACCCAAATTTGTTTTAGTGTGGGAAAAATGAAATTTTGACCGTGAAATTTTATAAGGGGGGAAGATTTTAACGACCCAAACCTTTGTTAATGAAAATCCCTCTTGATCTAATTAAATTTCATAAAATGTGAAATGGTTATATAACATACGCACTTTATTTGTTTTATGTTTTTGTATATTAAAATACCATTAATAATTGTGACTGTTGCTAACATAGTTTTTGAAAAGTGATCACATGATTAATATAATTATAGGGCTTTAACAAATCCAATTTACTCCGACAAAAGAAGCGATGACCTCATCCAGTAGATGTACCCCATACGAAGCCCATTTTTCAGAGCTCGGAAATGAGGTTGCATATTTGGGCTTCTATCTTGACCAATCCCAAGAAGATCTTGAATATTTTACACTCGAGAGGGACAACCTATGAGTGTAGTGTAAGTTGATAGAAATTAACACCCGAGCAATTTTATCCAAGCTAGCCTAAGAGACTGTCACCATCTAACACCTTAAACTTTGGTCTTATGCTGGTGTTATCAGGGGTTATGTAACAAGACCCTAGTACTATGGTTATATTAATTAATTGTTAATATAATATTGAATATACTTTAAATTTATTGTTACCTTGTAAATAGTTTTTAAAGCACAAATAGTATTTTTAATTAATGTTCTACTAAGAAATATATTTTAATGAATTAATTGATTTTTGAAATATATAATATTTTTAAAAAATATTATTATTTTTAAAAAATTAATTTTTATTAAATATAAATGATCGTATAATTTTATGAATGCAAATGTAATTTCAATTAAGGTCTGAAACCGATTTTTTTCAAAACCCATGAATTTTCAATAAATGGTGGTTATTATTTTAAAAGTGAAAATTAACATATGTAGAAAATTATTTATACAAAACGAATATTTTTTCTGGAATCAGGATGTTGAAATTATGCAGTGGTTAATTTTTCATCATTTTTTGAGACATTCAAATATTTGTCTTAAAATTAATTATTGTTTAAATATATAATGTGTTTTATGACATCATAATGACCCAATATTAATGTAATAAAATACTATAAACTTTATGCTCAGACAATATATGTTTTAAATTTAAAATAATATAATTTTGGGTTTCTTTGATTTCTTTTAAGAAGCTTTAGTGGACCCTTGAAGACTTATTAAACACTTTGTCTTTTTAAATTGATTTCCTTGGAAGTATGACTCACCTCTACATAAGAAACCCCATTATTTTAAGATTTTTAGACTTTGGCCGTATAAAATATTGTTTTACACTTCTTTTTTCCCAAAACAAGGGGAGAAACTATGGGCTGGTTTTTGGTTTGGATTAGATTAATGTGAGGTGTCCCAAACCAAAATAATAAAGAATTCCCTCACCTTTCCTATATAAACCCACCCAAGATCCCACTTACATTTCACTCAAAGCCTTCGGAGTTCATCCAACCTATGCCCTCCTGTATATAGAATACTCCCAAGGTTCCCCAAGCTCCCAAAAATCCTCGCTCAAGCCTCTCTCAAGCCTTTGGAAGAACACTTCTATGTAAGGGTTTTTCTTCCTTTCTCATTTTTGTCCAATTTTCATAATGTTGTTAAGACCTTTTAATTTGAATTATAAATGTTGGGGACTGGTTTCAAACCTCCCCCATACTTCCCTATTTATGTTTGAATTTTGAGAGACCCATTTCTCTCTCAATAAATGCATCCCATTCACACCCGTTACTATGTCGATATTCCGAAAGGAATTTATCTCTCCTCACTTATATTCAAGATATTCTTTTGTATCATTAATCTAAAATCCATTACAATTATTGTGACATGTATATATATAACCCCATTACTATCCATTTAATTTAAATATTATGAGACACCTCTTTCACTCTCATAACCCATTTTTATGAATTCTTACGTCATGCCATTACACTACCGAAATTGCACTGAATTTCCAAGCCAATGTCATTGTGTAGTGAATACCATTCTCATTTCTCTATCAATGGTATTCAACTTTAGGAAAATTTACTTATTGATTATAATGTTTCATGTATGAATTCTACATTCCTTTATCATGGAATAAATGATGATGTTTTATGGATCCATGTTATATGATCCATGTGGCACACTTATGCATGAAATGAAATGTTTAAGAAGGGTGCACCCTTATAGCGCTCCAATGCATTGGGTAACGTATAGCATCATCATATGTCCTGTTCAATGGGTGTTGTCTCATTATAATTCAAGTGTAATGAGTTTTTACCAATGCTTCATGTGCAATGAGGGTTTACCCATGCTTTATGTGCAATGAGACTTGGATCATACTAAATCCATGTTATGTTTTGTTGACACATTTCCATGTTATGATTATTATGATTTATATTGTCTTTATGTTCATATTTCTTTTATTCTACATTGATATGATTATTTTCTAACATGTATTTTATTCCTCATGTTATTCCATGTTTATTCCTTAATAGGATTTATAGATCACCCTTTTCTTATGCATGTCCTTAGGTTATCCCATGCAATGCTAAGTGCGATGGATTTTAGTTGTCATTTAAAGTATGTTTTCAATAAAGATGTTGTATTTCATGTTTTAAGTTGTTTTGTAATGATCTTAAGCCCTAAAGACACTATACCTTTTTATTTTTCATATTTTATCAAGTGAAATGTTTATGTACTAAATCATTTTTAAGTATGTAATAAAGAGTAGGGTTATTATAATTGAGATCTGACTTCTAGTCAGCAACCTTTGGTGTATACGGAGGCACCCTTAAGGATGAGTGTCACATCATACCGTATCAATTTTCTAGCAAATAAATGTGTTGGGGTTCTATATTTACATTTATATTCATGAAACACAAAACTAAAATGAATAAATATCCATAATTATCTTAATAATAAATATTAATATGAATAAATAATTAACTAATATAAAATAAAAGCATGGTAACATAAAAAAATTCAAAAACCTTTTTTTACAAGTAGTGTATGATTTAAATAATATAAGACATTATTCTGAAGAAAATATAAATATAAAACGAATAAATATATTTATGGACAAAATTTCCAAAATAAAAACAATGTTTCAAAGATGAAATAAAAAATATTCCATATTTTAGTCATTAGCAAACTAAACAGAACTACATAATATTTCCTCATTTTGTAATTTATCGAAAGTATAATATATTGATGAATAAATTAGTTGAATTATGTATAATTAAAAAAACTTTTGAAAATAAATTAATAGTTCTATAAATAAATATTTATCCCCTGAAAACAATTTTCTTCCCAAATAATAAAAATGTTATTAGAATAAGAAAACATGATCAACTCAAAAAAATTCATAATACTTACCATGCTTAAACTAAAATATAAATATAAAATCACTAAAGTATGCTTAAATATTAATAAATATGAATGGATTTAAATAATATAAAGCCCCCTAAACTCATGAATTCTAAAATCGATAAAAATTAGAATGTAAAAAAATAATTTTTTTAAATTTACCTCTTAATTAGAGCTTGTATTTAGAATAATCTTAATATTAAATACAACATTCATCTAGTGAAAACAAACTGTTATTTACTAAAAATAATACTATACCAAGGATCCATAAAAATAAGTTAAATGGTATTTATATAATTATATAATGATATGAAATGAAAAAATTTAAAAATAAAATTATATGCCTATAAACCATGTAATAAAAATGATAATTCATGTAAAGGGTTTTATAGTTAATGTAATAGAATAAGCTCATTCAAACATTCCATATAACATAACTATAAAAATTTAGGCATGTTGGATAATAAAACATTAAATAAATTACATTATTATATATAAAACTTATTTTCAAAGGATATTATATGTTGCTCTATGATTTTTTAAAAAGGAAACTATATTCGATAGTTTATCCGACTAACAACACTGAGCCTAAATGAACTATGAAATATTATTATTTAAATAAAACCTTTATAACCTATCCAATAAATTGGTGGTTATGAATATGATTGGTTTTTTATGAAATATATATAAAGGTCATACTAAATATAAAATTATTTATAAGTTCTTCGAAAATAATCACTGAAATTATAGTAAACCTAATTTATTCATCACAAATAAATTTTCTTAAAAATGGATTTATCTATTTTTTTGACAAAATATTATAATTATTTTATGAAATTTTAAAATTTTGATTTTATAAAAAGTTATATTTTTTAAATCATCAAATAAAAGTTATATTTTTGTGATATTTTGAGATTTTTTTATATGTTTATTTTTTTTAGGAATATGAAAAATTATTGTTTTTTATTATAATGTATTTTAAAAGTAAAAATATTTCATTGAATTATTTTTATAAAATAATTAGAATATTTTTTTAATATAAATCTTATTATGGTCAATATCATCAATTATATACCTGAATTTTTTTAAAAAAAATTAATACTCAAAAAATATTTTAAAAAAACTATATATCATTTCATTTAGTTGGGTAATTTTGAATTAAATTCAACCACTTATGAGAATTGAATACGAGAAAATAGATTCAATATAAGACATAAGGGTTTATAAATTTAGGAAATTGGTCCATTTTACTTTTATTACTATAAATAGAAATTATAATAAATAATTTTCTACATGGTAAGAGTAAATAAGGTAATTAAGGTTAAACATAACATTATAAGGAAAAAATATAACCCTAATACATACCATTATATTATTTTTATCTTATTATATGAGTGTATTATTTTTCCATTTACATACATTTATTAATTATATTTCCACATGTTTTCATATTTCTTTGATTGCGACCACTATAATATTTATATAAAACATTAAGACAAAAATGTCCATTTCTTTATTTTAATAACAATATAATTTTGTGATGGAGAATGAAAATTAATTTTGTTAAATTTTAAAAATTAATTTGAATGATTAATTTTTTTTATAATTGAAAATAATTTAAAATATTTTCTAATAAAATAATTACCATAAATACTTATGTAACGATGACAAAATATTTATTCAATTAATAAAAAAAATTAAAAATGATTTTAAAATTTTAAAAAGTAATATAAGTCGAAGTAATTTTTGTGTTTGAGAAATTTGAATATAAATAAAACATATATTGAATATGTGAAAGTATTCTATTCATTTTACATTTCTATCATGTTGTATCGAAATTGAAAATAAATAAATAGTTTCAAAAAGTACATTAATGGTATTTTATGTAAAATAGAATTTTATTAAATTATTTAAAATTTTGAAAAATGCTATATTCAAGAGAGTGATTTAAATAAGGTTTGAAATATGACCCATGGTCAATTTATTGTCTATTTTTTCTATTAATATTACAGTATTGACCACTAAATTTAAAAACAATTATAACATTAATAAAAAAAGGGTTAACATGGGATAAAACAAAAAAATATAAGGGTTTAAACATCCTCTAAGTAGGTAAAATTTTTATGAGATAATTTAGACCCATAATTATATTTTATTCAAATTCTGTCACATTTCCTACATTTTTATATGAAAATATATTTCTATTAATTTAGTACTTTAATTAATTTTCAGAGTACCCTTCCACTCACTTATAAAAGGGAATATCCTCTCCTATTTTATTCACACTTGTAAATCCTTTTTGTTAAACAATAATTAACCAAATAACATCCTGAATTCATTGTATGTGTTTTTTCGGTGTCGGTTTGATCACAAAACCAACATAAGAATGCTTTTGGTGTAAACCTAAAGATGTTCTCCCAAGATGATGTATTGTTCTTAATAGAGTGGTTTTATTTTATTTATATGTCCACATATTATGATTTTTATTTAATAGTTCTGAAATAAAAATCTAAATATATTCCATATCCTAAGATATTATTATATTAGTTATTTAATTTATACCCATCTACAACTTCTATAATTTTGGAAAGGAATCCGTTGTTCATGAGTATGACAAAATACAACCTCACAGATCGATGTTATTCATTTTCCAACAGCACCTATCATGAATTTTTATAATGATGGATTAAATATATATGTGTGTATATATATAATATTAAATAATTAATTAATTATTATTTAAAGATAATATATGACATATTTTAATAACTTTACATTCACTAGAAAAATATAATGTCGTCTATACGAACCTATCGACTACCTCCTTCATGAAGTGATGTGATTGGGTTTTCTTCACCACGTCAAATGGATGATAAATATATGATTATTTAATGAAATAATATATTATTTATGATATAATTATCATTATATAAAATAAAATAATACATACCTATTTTCATCATGATATATGTTAAAAAGAAATGTCAATCATGCATATGTACGACCTACCACCTACATGAATGTGGAAGAATTCATATTTCATAACTATATTTGATGGATTATTTTAAAATTATAATTTATTTAAAATAATAATAATTATTTCATCCTTATTAATTTTTATGTTTTTAAATAATGAACATCTTGATCATAGTCCACCAAAAAAAGTCATTTTGGCCATACTAGCTATGTACTATCAAAACGTCTGACGTGAACTTAATTAGTTAATTAATTTTATATAACATGGTATTAAATAAAATAAAAGGTATAATTAACTCCAAAATGTTCTTCTGTAATTAATTATTTTTCATGTTTTTTATTCATAAATGTAAGGAATGTACGTGACGAGTCGGGCTCAAGATATGAGACTTTATTTTTAAAATCCCTTTTTAATGTATCCCTTCCAACACTTTTTCATAAATGTATATATATTAATAAAAATATATTATTATTATATTTAAATAGATATAAAATAAATAAAGCCTAATTTATGTACCCTTTTTCTATCTTTCAATGGATTTCTAAAAAATATTTTTACATAAATATTTTATCTTTAATTACAAAAATTTGAAAACAATTTTTTATTTTAATGTATAAGGCTTTAACATATTTCCCACCATTGAAACAATTATTTAATGTTTTTATTCCATTATATGATTCCATTCCTTCTTCGAAAAAAAAATTCTTCATACTTTTTTTGAAATGGTTTTTCAAAAGTAAATTGAACATCAATACCTGAAAATATTTTTTTCATTTGGGTTCAAAAGTATTTTCATGGGGTTTATGATAAAAGATGTAGTCATATTTTTTTATTCATTATATTGTACATGATATTTATAAATGTTAATGGATAATACTAACACAACATAATCGACTAGTGACACTAGTACATCAAATATGATGAGTGAGACTGATATAGGTGATTTGATAGAAATGACCGGATAATGCTCTAATGCATTGAGTAATATACCATCTCATTATTTGAAAGAATGATAGAGATATTTGGAGTGATTTTCTTATATATTTAACTCTTATCTAATTTTTTCTGGCACATGTTATGAAAATAATAACCTAAGTTTCCAAAAAGAGTTTTTATTATATTTATATGGGTTTTATTGGGTTTTGTTGAGTAAATGGTGTATGTTTTCCATTTGGGAAATATTTATTTCAAACACTCAAATAATTTTGTGATAAAATAAAATATTTTATGTGTTTTCATTTTTTCACTAGAAAAACTGATTTCTTCATTAATGTACCGTAATGATATTTTTCTTCTCATCTCATATTTTAAAATGTTTTTTCATAGTGTTAAATGATTTGTACGAATAAAAAAGAATTAATGTTTAAAGTCTTGATGATATATCATAAAACGATAATGCATATCTTTTCAAATTTTTATATCATGGGAGAAATGAATTTTGAGTAAAGGACTCCATTTTAAATATACAGCTTTCATATGTAAGATTTCTGACCTAATTCTCTAAAATCCTAAATCATAAAGATACTCAATTATGTAAGAATTTGAATTCTAGACAACATACAGTAGATTATAAATAGTTTAAGGTAATTTATTTATTGTTTGTATCAAATTAAAGGTTTAAATATATTTTGAAACTATGTTGTTTTTATATTAACTTAATATTTATGGATATCCACATTGGATAATAAGTGTAAGGTTTATCTTAATTTTAAAGGAATAATCTATTTTTGAGGATTTAATTGATGGGATTTAATGAGATAAATTATGTTGTCTAATAGTTTTATTGAGTTGAGATTTGTGTAGTGCTTAGGTATAGTGTAAATGATTATTTTATAATAATACAATGATATTTTTTAGTATAAAAGTTGAATGGTATGATAGAGCCTTTGAGGATAAATCATTCATTAATGTTGAAGTTATTATATATATTTTTTGGATTTGAAGGTTATATTATTATATAATTTCTATAGGTATTTTATTTAAACAAACTATTTTACTTTCAACATTCTATAATTCATTCAATGTTTTAATGATGTTTTTTATATAGATTAAACGACATATTTCAAGATAAAAGGAAAAGGATGTAACGTAATATTCTTATCCCTTATAGATAATTTAATCATCAATATCATGAAAAAATATTTTTCAAATTATTTGGAAATATTTTGGAATATCTAAATCACATAAAAGAAATTGTTTTACCTATCAAACTTTTTTTTTATTTCTCAAAAAAAAATATTATTTCCTTATATTTATTTTATTTGATTTAAAAATATCATCTCACTTCTCTCACTAATAACGGGAAATACCATCAAGGACATGGCTATTTATATTTGAGAGATATAATCATCATGATGAAAGATGAATGGGAGACAACAGCATAAAAGAAACCCCAATTTTTTCATTTTAGGTAAGAATTATTTTCTTATGTTATAATTATGAAACATGATATATTTTATATTCATGAATGAAAAGGGAATATTTCATATCAATTATTTATAGGACTAATGTATTATAAAATAAGATAATAAAGCATGGTTAATGGTTTTATGAGGATGTTTATAGAATGATGTGTTTATACATGGTATTTTGATATTTTTTAAATATAATTAGAAACATAAAACACATAAGTATCAATCTATAATAAATTTTTATTTCCAATTTTGAATCATAAATTTGATAAAATTGATACCATTTAAATTTTTAATAGTGAAAATGTGAATTCTTTTAGAGTCTCCCATTAAGATAACGAGATAAATAATCATTTTTAATACACTGTTGATGTTTAGGAATTTATTTTCAATTACCATTATTTAAATTTGTGAAAAAATGAGCTGCAAAGAAAAACATAGAGGTTAATAAGAGATTTGATGATTAATGATATTTTTTAGTATGTTAATAGTACTTTTGGGAATGTCATAGGAATTATTTGGATATATTTTTAGTAAAAAATACATCCTAATGCATCCAAAAAGGCTGCGAGCCTTGAGCCCACAATCAAAGGGTGATAAGTTGCAATGCCTACCACCGACCTACGTAATGTTCTATTAAATATATAAATATTTTAAAAAAAGATAAATATTATGTTGATGATGGGAAATTATATATTAGAGTATAGATAACCTTGGTGCTAAAAATATATTTTTTGACTATGTGATTATAATTTTTTAGAATACGATCACTATTTTAATGGACCATTATATAGTTTATTTAAATAGAATATTATGGGATTTTATTTTTGGAATAAAGATTAAGGTATATTTTGGAATAATATATGATTCTATTTGGGATGTATTGTGATACATTTTATTTATGAAAATTAGTAAAATGTTTTGGAGAGTATATTATTAGGGAATATGATTTTTTATATTATAAGTTTATGAATGACTAATTTCGGTTGGAGAAAACTGTTAAATTAATATTTGCAGAATATGAGATTAAAATCCATATGATTTTTTTGTTTTGATCTTGATAAATAACAATTTTAATAATTTTTAAGTAATTTATAAATTAAATGATCTATGATTAAAATTTGGGGTTATTGTTGAGGCCTTAAATATTGTTGTTGTATTTATTCATAGTACGTTTTATTCTTTTGGGGAATTATATTACCCTGTGATAAATTTTTGGCTTTTTGTTAATTTATAATGATATTATGAAATAATTTTTACCCTTTTATTTATTATGTGATCCATTATATGTTTATTTTATTACTTTGGGAATAATAAATTAATATAGAATACTCATAGGATAGAGTAAAAGATAATATTGTGTGGTAAATTGATAAAAGGCTAAAAATATACTTGTCTCGTAAGTATATAATTTTATATCCCCAGTTTTGATGGTAAATTAATCCTTTAAATCTATGAAAAGAATCGTGAAATGAAAATTTTATCCTTTTAACTTCATTTTAGGTAAATCAATGAATTTTCACACCTCATTGATTTTTGGTTTTGTGGTCATTGAATTTATCGTGATCATTCATATTTTTTTGGTCAATGTTCTTTGTCACTATCAATCTTTATTTGGACATAATTTATTTTCTTGATGTATATATTTTAACGTATCACTAATTTTCTCATTTTGGAAACCAAGTTATTTTTTAGTCCACATGACCATTATATTTCATTTACCTACTTTTCTACAAGAATTTTTATTAACATTTTTTACGATTTTGGATTTCCAGAATGGAATATTTAGATTTCAAACCCTTGATTATTGAGATAATGTTCAAATACTGACAAACCAATTTTTTAATGGTTAGATAATATAACAAACAATGTCTTTAAAAATAAAATTATGTCCCAGAGAATGTACATCACACAACACTAAGCCTAAATAGACCATGAATTATTATTATTTTAATACAACTATTATAACGTAGCCATTAAATTAGGGGTTTGTATTAGATTAATTATTTATTAAATATATATAAACTCAACACTTAATAAAATTTGTTGGAATATTTATAGTAAATAATCACTCATGTTTCATTAAATTCATTATTTTCATTAAAACATCTTTTTTTGTTAAAAATGGTTTTTATTTATTTTTCTGATAAAATATTATAAATAATTATTAGAGAATATATTAATTTTATTTGATAAAAATATATAATTATAGAAATTGTAATATCAAAATCATATTATTATTAAATTTTGAGATATTTATGAATAGATTTATTTTCCAATGAATAGTAAAGAATGCATATTTCTATTGAAAACTTTATTTTCATTTGAAATATTTAAAAAGATATATTCTATTTTGATTATGATTTAAAATATAATTTTTTTATTTTTATTAATAAAAATCCAATTATTTTATTTTCCGTGAATTTTATACTTTAAATTGGTATTAGAAAATTTTTATAATTAAAATGCATTTTTATAGAAAACTGTTTTCATGCATTTTTAGAGTTTAGAATAAAATTTAATTCTACCACTTTTTTGAAAGTAATATTTGAAACTGGATTCCTTATTTCAAATAATGTGGTCCAAATTTTTTAAATTGGCCTCATTTAAATATGGTAATTATAGATAACAACCATAGTAAATAATTATCACTACGGTAACCGTAAATCTGGTAATTATGTTTAAAAATAATATAATAAGGACAAAAAATAACACTAAAACTATTTTTTATCAAATTTTATTAGTATAGTTCTTCCATTTCCATATAATTACTTAATATAAATCCATTTATCCCATGTTTCATTTATTTTACTTTTAAGAAAAAATAATTAAAATATAGAGACAAAAATATAACTTTATTTATTTTAATAACAATAATATTTTTAGATAGATATAAAAACAAATTAATATTTGTTATAAATATGTATTTTAAAGAAAATTGATTTTTTATCATTGTAATTTATTTATAATTTATAGTACAAAAATAATTTTCTTTAAATTCTTAGGCAATGCTGACAAAATAGAAATTCAATTAATAGAAAACTAAAATATATTATATGTAAATATTATAAGTAATATTATTTTTGTTAATTATTTTGTTTTAATAAACTTATATATAAATAAAATATTTTTTTTTATGTATATAGTTTTTTTAATTAAATTACATTTCTATCATGTTATTTCCAATTTGAATTAAATGAATACTATCAAAAATTATATTAACTATGCTTCATATCAAATAACATTTTATTTAATGATTTAAATTTTTTATGAATCCTATATTTATTAATGTTTTTCTATCTTGTTAAAAATATAATCCCTCGTTAATTTATGGTCTAATTTCACTTTTATATTAATGTTGGTGACCCCCAAAGAGTAAAAAACATTGTTATAGTAGTAATAGTAAAAAATGGATAAAAATGGTTAACACTGGTTAAAATAAAAAGGTAAGGGTTAAGAAATGAAATAAACATGTAAAAACGTTATTTAATGAGATTATTTAGACCCATACTAATATAATATAAAAATTATATTAGTTCAGATCCATTTTTTCATTGAAAACTTTTTTATATTAATTTAATACTTTAATAAATTATTGGAGTTCCCCTACACTCACATATAAAGGGAACCTTCTACTCACTTTTATTCACACATATAAACCTCTTGGTTTAAACAATACAGACCCAAATACATTACATAATTACCACATTATTTATTAGAGTCCATTTTCATTAGAAAAATGAAAAAGTAAAGCATTTGGTGTAAACCGGAAGAGGTTATCCCAAGAACTCGTATTGTTCTCAACCAAGACTTTTTTTATTTCTTCTTCAACCTATTTTAAATATTATTTAAACAATATGAAATAATAATAAATTTGTATTTAATATACTTATATACTATTTTATTAATTCAATAATTTACATCCATGTCCATCATCTATCAAAATTGGAAAGGAATTCATTGTTCATTCATATAATATATAATCACCTCATAGACTGATGTCATTTGTTTGGTATCAACACCTCCCAAAATTGGTTATAACTACATATTTAAAGGAACTATATCATACTCTATAAATAATTTATACATATTAAAATATAATATATCACTTACCTTATTACCTTTCAATTCATAGAAAAATGGCAATTTTGTTCATGTACTTGTGTAGAAAACCACCTACATTAAGCGTTGTGAATAATTTATTATTAATATGTCACATAGATGATATATATATAAATATCAATTTTATAAAATATTATAGAATTTAGTAAATAATTATCAGTAAATAATTCTAAAATAATACTTAACTTCTTTCCATCATTTTTTGTTGAAAAATGGAAATGTCACTCATGTGCACGTATGACCAACCATCTAAAAGATTGTAACAAAATTAAATTTTAAAAACCATCATTAATTAATTTTTGTAAAAATTACAATGAACATGAAAAAAGTTCTTAATCATTTAAATAATTAACCAAATTTTTTATAATTTTTGATAAAGAACTTATGTTTCGAGTCAGACATGAGGTAAGAGACTTTCTTTTCAAAATCATATTTTAATGTTCCCTTTAAAATATTATTCTTCCATGTCCATATTTTTTAAAAATTCACAATAATAAATTTATATATAAATAAAAGATTTTTAAATGTATATGTATCTCTCTTTTTTACTTTCTTTTAGATTTTTTCAGAATGATTATTTTACGCAATGTTTGGAGTTTCTTTACAAATATGAAAAAATGAGTGTTCTATTCTAATGTATATAATGTCAATAAATTTTCCTCGGCC
Source organism: Viscum album (assembly GCA_963277665.1). Taxonomy (NCBI): domain Eukaryota; kingdom Viridiplantae; phylum Streptophyta; class Magnoliopsida; order Santalales; family Viscaceae; genus Viscum; species Viscum album. Next base: position 160,447,534 of record OY728165.1, on the reverse strand, counting down.
ACACAAATTATTTTAAATTTGGATTATGTTATAATATTCTATTATATCTTCAAATAAGAATCCTTTGGTCTATGTATTTTAGTTTTTATATTTGATTTTAAAGGGAAAGGGTTTCTCAATAAAAAAAATCACTTTGTATATGGGTTCAAAAGAGATTTCATGGGGTTTATGATAAAGGATGAAAGGATAAAAACGTTATTTATGTTATAAAACCAATGAATTATAAATCATGATAGCATAGCACAATACATATTATATGAATAATGATCTCGATACAACTTGTACGATGGATGATCTCGATATTTTTTGTACAAAAGGTTCACCTAGATTGTGCTATAATACATTGTGAAATGTTCCGTGTATTTATAAGAAATAATAAGGGAGATAGGAGGGGTGGTTTATCCAATTTACTTAACTAGGAACCATTTAATTTTGAAGAGGGTTTTATATATAATTATCAACATTTCTAGAAATGAATTTTATTTTTATTCTTCTCATTTATAAGTTTTTAGATGATAAATATTTTTTTCATGTAGAAATTATTTATTAAATAATCTCAATGAATATTCTGAAAAAGTAAAATATTTTATGTGTTTTCATATTTTTCAATGGACTAACATATTTTTTCCTTTGATTCTATTGCTGAGTTGTTCGTTCTCAACACATTTTTATACTTTTTTATATAAATTCTATATGGGTAAGAACAAATAAATATTCAAGTATAAATTTCTAAAGATTAGTCATTAATAGAGAATGTGTTTATTTTTAAAAGTTTTATGTTGTGGGATAAATGGATATGTTTTATAATTTTACACATTATATTATTTTGGTTTGACATGTAATGGTTTTGACCTCACACTATAAAACTATGAACAATAAGGATTCTCGAGTATTTATATAAGTGAATTATAATCTAAATAAACTAGATTATGTATGATTTATGGATAGGTCATTTCATTATAATAAGAAACATTATGAACAAATGCAGTAGAAGGATTATATAGTTTATATTAAAATAGAGTTTAAATATAAAATCGTAATTATTACCTTGAAATTGGACATGCCATAAAGAAAAATTAAATTAATAATATAAAAAACCAATATATTTTTAATAATTAATAGATGAAATACTTGTCAATTTTAATTTTAGAAATCTATTTATAAATATTTTATGAAAAATACCATCATAACTAAGTCCATTTTTCTGTCAATTCATTTTATTCATAAAAATCATATTATTTTACATTTCTACTCCTTGAAAATTTATTGATAAAAATCATTTAGTAGTTTTATCCTCATATTTAAAAGTATATTTTTTAATAGACTTTAATCATAAAAAACAATTCAAAAATATGAAGAAGATTTATATTTTTTATTTTCATTTTCCAAAATATATTTTTCACTTTCTTCTAAAATTTAAAAATTTTGAAAATCAAGAATTTTTTAGACTTTATACAACACTTCCAATATATCATTAATTCATACATGAATCTACAATTGTAAAAATATTGTTTTAAATCTCATCAATGTTAATTTCACACAATTTATCACTTGGATTAGTATATATGTTTTTAAAATTGAAATCACGATCAAAATTAAATATTTCATCCATGGTAGTCATTGAAAAAATATTTCCAAATTTCCCACTATATTATCTTAAATTAATTTATGATCATGAGTGAGGTGTTAATAAAGAAACATTACTATATTTTCTTCTAAAATAATGGATATAAGTTTTCATTTCAGTTCATGCTTGATAACTTAAATATGAACTTTTAGAACTACTATAACTCACATATACTTTTTATCTATATTCTTTAACTACAAATATTTCCTTAGAATTCTGTGATTTTGAATACTGGGTTTGATGTGTCTTTTTCTCATTCACTCATAAGAAGTAAGATTAGATTAATGTAGATTTAAAATTAAACTAATATTCTTATCATCTTTTATATACTTCCATTGTTATCTTGACTTGATCATAATATTATTATAAACACCTATATCAACTTTGGTTATATTATTTTTTACACGAGTTTATGCAATATAATAATAAAATCATGGAGGTGATGAAATAAAATTTTTAGAAGTTTTATTATTTTTATCAGCGTCTTTATTAACAATATTTTTTAGCTCAATATCATTTCTAAAGAGAGAATAAAACTATTAAATACATTGTATAATATTAATGTTTGTTAATTTCATCAATTGTTATTTTCATATAATTCCACCTATTGGGTAGTGATATCAAAACACAATCAAACACAACCATATTTTTTAGGTATTCTCTAAGATCACTCATTCTATTCACAATGCTAGTGAACTTGTGAAACATTTCTTGAAATTTAAATTTTCACATTATTTTAATCATGATATTGATTTGAAACATTTATAACTTTGGTAATATTGAATATAATGGTATATAATATGTATATTTAAAATAATATTGCTATAATAAGACATCTTAAATGTAAATGTATGACTAGAAATTTTTTTGTTAATAGAAATATAAAAAATATTCATGATTTTTATAATTAACACAATCATATCTACATCATTAGAAATGACTGAATTATCATTAAATATATGTAATTTTTTATGTTATACCATTTCATTATATTGATAAATTTTTATCTAGTTGATATTATCCTCCATCCATGATTTCCAATAGAACTTATAATTTTTGTAATAGTAAGGTGGTATCAGTGGAATCCCTCAATCATTATAAAATTGACTTAAAATCATGAATTATAATTCACAAGGAAAATTTGGTATAGGATATGGTTAGTATATATGAATTATATATAATCAATTAAAGAATAACAACGGATATAAAATAGATCCTATACTATGATTCCAATTTTCAGTCTCAAATGAGAGATAACAATTGGAATGTGGGGGATGAACTTCAAATCTTAAAAAGATAATTTGTCTAAAAAATTATTTATAGAATATGGTGTATTTTGAGAATAAATAATTCATTCCTAGATATTTATATTAATTTTGTGTTAATATTTTAAAAATAATATGAAAAATTTATAACCCAATGAATTTTATAATGTTTCATATCTAAAAGTTATTAAATATACATTTCACTACTATATATCCCCATGAGATATGGAATTTTCTAAAAATTAATATAACATTGAAATAAGAATGAAATATCTCTACTAACTAACTTTTCCAATCCTATGGCATAACCTCAAAAACCACTTTCTTTTTTCACACCAGGATACATGACTTAGAACCTTTGGTTTGATGTAGAAGAAGAACCAACATTGACTTTATATAAAACAATTTCAGAACTGAAAACACATTCCTTCTACCTAATCATTTCATAATAATCTTTTAATCTATTAACTATATCATAACCAATAGGATGAACCCAAAATAGATACATTAATCCATAACAATATAGAAAAAAATAGAATAAGATAAGAAAACCAATAGAATAATATCGATAAGTATAATCATGTATGAAATATGTAATGATTTGATCCTCCTTGATGTGGGTAAGAAAGATTGGGAAATCCCGAAAAGGAATTCCTAGAATTTAAAAACATTAGGATGTTAAATAACGAACCTTGAGAGTCTCATCTATATATAATTATAATAATAGTCCTTCTATAATCAAATGATAAATCATCAACTAGTTCCCTTTATGATTAGTATATAATATATTACCTACAATATTATTTATACGAAAATATCCTAAAGATATAAATATAATATAAAAATGATTGTTAACAATAAATAATAAAATAAAAAATATAATCTATCCATAAATAGTACCAATTTTACTCCACATAACCAGCCATTAATCATATTGATATTCACATTAATCTATGAAAAACAACCTTTATAAATTATAGTTAAACCTTAATTTGAAATAATAAATCAAATAATTAGTAATATATATAATTTTTAAAGAAAACATCAATAATAACATACATCGTACATCCAAATTCCTCATAGGTACCTTAAGGGGTTTTGCTAAACCTTATGGATCCTAGTGCCCAACCTTCACCTGCAGACAAGTGAATCATCAAGAGACAAACTATGCTACTCACTTCTTCATTCATGGACACAAAAACTGATGTCAAATGTCCTAGTACATATTCACATCACAAGTATTTACTTCCCAATGGGATGTATGAAACTCCCTCATGAACATCTATCCTGTGAAAATGATAATGTGCTCCCCACTTTCAAAAAATTCTTTAGGAACATGTCCACTGAATATTTAAGAACATGGGGTCTAAAAACATGTACCTTCATGATTATCTTGTCTAAAATTATGTAAAATAATTATGGTAACAACCATATACTGGAGATATAAAAAACTATCCATGTCCACTAAGGAAAACTATAATGAGTATATATTCTGCGATCCGTAAAATAATAACTAAGAATAACTTCTTCTTCTAATAGTATTTTCCACCACATTACCCTTTCCAAAATAATAGGCTATATCAATGTCATATACCGTGATGAAATCTATCCATAAACTATATCTCATGTTATGATCTTTCTGAGACAAGATATACTTAATTTTATTCTACATAGAGTAGACAAAAAAATAATCACCCATGAGGTTGTGTCACCACATTTTCATAGTAAAGACTACCACTTATAAGTCAAAATCTTGGGTTATATAGTTTTTATCCTAAGGTATCGACTATTGAAACCCATAAGAAATCGCACCTTATATATTCATCAACAGACAACCATGTATGGCTTCCGAATCATCACAAAACACTATATACTCAACACCCTCATCTAAAAATCTCAAGATGGGTGGTGTTATTCATCCTCTTCCTGATCTCAATAAAACCCTACTAGAACATTTTCATCGACATGAAAGGATAACCCTTTTGGGTCAATGATGTCAACGGTTCGAATATCCAAGAGAAATCATGCACAAATATCATGTAGTACCCTTCGAACCTATAGAAGTTCCACACTTGACTCAAAATATTTGGTTTCTCCCAAGACAAAACTATCACTTTTATTCAATAATTGAAAATGGATACACACATGGTTTGGAACTTTTGGTATATCACCCCAAACTTTGGGTGTAGCTTATACTTACAGTTTGGGTGACTGTTGCATTATTCTCTATAGGTATAGACCAATACCAACATATTGAAAAACTCATTGGTATATAACACATATAAAAATAGTTTGAAAAACATTTGTATAAGTAATTTCAAATGGAACACCTATAACATATATTTTGAGAACTATTGGTATTCGTAATTTAAAAAGAAAAACATATACCCATGGTTTGGTCAAACCATTAATATACATCCTCTATGAAACAAAATCAGGTGTTGTGTAATGATCCCACAACCTATTTCTTATATTCCAATTACATTACAACTATCATATGAAATAATATATGTTAATATATATATATATATATATATATATTTATGTATATAAATTTAAATATAATATTAATAATTATTAATAAAATTATTATGCATTGATAGTGGAAACACAGATACTAATGGTTTTCCCAAACTGTTGGTATAGGTGTTTAAAAAAATTACCTGTACCAATGGTTTTGGTCAAACCATTGGTATTGGCCATCTATTGATAAAAATATAGCACTGGGTAATGATCCCATAAAGAGTTTACCACTATCCTATGGAATCTATACATATATATATATAATTAAATTTATTATTATTATTATTATTATTATTATTATGAATAAATAAAATTTCCACCTATACTAATCGTTTTACTAAACCATTGGTATAGATGAAAAAAAGTACCTATACCAATAGTTGTCGTCAAAACATTGTTGTAGATACTATATTCAAAATAAAATCCAATTATGTGTACAACTCCCACTACCTCATAATTATATTCCAATGACTTTAACAATATCCTTATAAAAATTATATGTTTTTATATATATATATAATTTATGTTGAATTAATTACTACTATTATTATTATTATTCATAAATAATGGAATCTCCTATACAAAATATTTCTCCAAACCGTTGTTATAGGTGTATAGAAAAATTATCTATACCCACATTTTGACCAAAAAATTTGTATAAATGTCCATGAAAATTACATATACCAATGTTTTGGTGAATACATCAGAATTGGTGTCCATATACATACCTATACCTATTGTTTTACCAACCCATTAGTGTAGGGTGACTATTGCAAGTGTTATTCAACCCATTCGTATAGATAAAATTATTACATATATGTGTTAGGTACACTACTACACCATTGGATGAGATAACATGTCCCATAAAATGGACCCAATGAATCAAAAAATGATACATTCAGATCTTAACATTAAGTTGTTACTCTTAATGTGTTTTTAGAACCATCCTCAAGTGTCCTTCATGCTCTTCCTTGTATACTAAGTACACTAGGATATCATCGATGAAGATGGCTAGAAACTGATCTACTGAAGGTTGAGAGATCAAATTCATGAGTCCCTTGAACTCTTATGGGGTGTTCTTTATGCTAAATGAATCAACATGAAATGATCATTAACTTAGTGACATCTGAAGTCATATTTATATATCCTAAACCCATATTCATTGTTTATGATAGTGTAATCTGAGGTCAATATTTCAGAACCACCACACCCTTATCAACTAATTGAAGAGGTCATCAGTCCTCAGTAGTGGATAATTTTTCGCCATGTTCACTAGGTTCATATATAGATAATATTCCATGAAATTCAGTCTCTCATCTAACTTCTTTTAGAACAACACTAGGGATGGCTAGAAGGAATCAGCAGGTCTCATGAAGCATTTTATCTTTAAATCTTCTAACCACACCCTAATCCCGAAAAGCTCTATAGGATCCATATTTATTGTAGGAACAGATGATGAGGATGTAACTAGGTGTAATTCAATGTGTAAGTACATATATCGACAATTTGGTAAGCCTATAATTCCTTTAGAAATGAATTCACCATACTCAATAACCACAGAAGGAAAATGATAGTCAACAAAATCGACTACTCCAAGAGTCATTCTAGCCAATTGGCGAGTAAGAAGTTGCACCCAACTATGTATGAGTCCATCCCACTATTCCTAGTTTTCTATCTCTCCTTTTAAGGAAAACTACATCCCATCAATGTAGGATCACTACATACTCCTTATAAAACTATAAATCTACGTATGAATAGTGTATTGTTAGTCCATGACTAAGATATTGTTATAAAGACTCATTGTTGTGATAAAGAGATCTCATGAAACCATTTCCCTCTAATCATTAGATCACACTATTAGAATATGTACATGATCACTGAGTCATCTATTTTAGGTCTCTGTAAGCACAAGGATTGATCCAAAGGCACAATCGGATCCTACAGGAGTTAACCTATGGATGTAGCATGATAAGAGTGTATTATGCCTATTTCTATAAAAGCTACATCAAAGGATAAAAATCCATGGATCATACCTATAATAATCCCTAGATACTCTAGAAATTAGTTCTTCATAGCCTACACATGTACTCTAGATCCTTGATCTTGGCGAGGACCACCTTTGGTGGTGGTGGAAAAATACCAAAATTGTTTTCCACCTCCCCCTACTGTCCTTTATCAATTTAAATGAATTCCACCATAAGAACCTCCCTAATCATCCAATTCCTCTACTTAGGTAGATTATACACCATCTATCTATCATCAATAAGGTGAGTTGGACAATCTAGTGTGAGATTTACCGAAACATCATAAATGTGGCACCTACTATTCATATGCTGACTAGAATTATCTTAAGATCCATAAACCGTAGACCCTCATTCTAGAGAACACCATCTGAAATGTCTCCTAATAGACCTCACATGAAATAATTGATCCTGATACATAACCTTTTAGTGTTGTAAGGGGTTGGTAAACTATGATGAATACTCAATCATAGTCATTCTGTATAGTTATAACTGTAAATGAACTTGGATTCACACTTCTTATATCATAGCTATTGATTAATACTCTATAAAGAGTGGCTCAAATTCAATCCATAAATGAGTCTCCTCATCATATGATAGAACAACCAATCTCTACTAATATCATTGGAACCTTGAAGAAGACTTTTCCTGATGACAACTATCAAGTCTGTAGGATTTCTGATGAGATGAATAACTTGTGTAACAACATTAATCAAGTACTTTACTACCAATGGATCTTGATCACCCATTATCATGAGTAGTCGCTACATATGATACTCATTAAGTGAACTCATCTTGTGACTCTCATCAAATTGTATTGCAGGTACAATTTTATATTCGATGGGTGGAGGTAGGATAGAAAACCCACCTAGAGGCACTACCTCATGAGTAGGTCCTGAAATTATTTCCTCATCACTGATAGTATTTTACAATTTATCCTACTACTTTATTCTTTTTTGAATTCATTTGGGAGGTTTCTTGAAATAGACAAGATAAACCTTGATAAATTAGTATATATAGGATGATAATTTAAGAAGGATAGGTAAACTCAACCAATTTCAATATGATTCTTGTACAATTTTTTTCTTAGAAAAAATTTCTACAAGTAATGAGAAAAAAGGAAGGTGATCAGAGTCTTGTTTTATCTATAAGTTCTCATTCACACTAATACTCGTGTCCCTAACTAGAAATCCAAAGTTGAAACACACAAAACTTTTTACATAATACAAAAAGTGATCTCACAGCTAGAAAAAACCCCAAACACTAGTCTTAGGATGGAAAATCCTCTATTAACAATCTATCATGAGAAACCAACTATGGTCTACCTAGATTGTGATAGTCCAATTGTGACTACCCCAATCTAGCCTCCAATATTCCAGAGGCTAGTATCTTGTACCGAGTAGGCATAACAATCAAATGGGTGACCCTATCCTAAAGTACTTGTACTCAAACACAAATCTCCAAGACAATAAAATCATGCAATATAAGATAAAAATAATATGAAATGAATTCATACATTTAGATCATACAATTAGTGAAAAAATACTAGGAACTAATAAAGGAAAAATACAATCCCACCAAAACTCTATAGAATTATAACCTAATAGTTGGATGGTAATATTGTAAAATGTGACTACTGGAACAAATTGTGGTCTAACAAGACCAGATCTTAGCTCCATGTACTCCATGTTCACTGAAAAACTCATTAAATGACCTATAATCTACAAAAAAAATTACATGTTAGGGAAGATGACATGCGTACAAGAGTATAAAAATACCCTAATGGAAACCTTTAAAAAGCTAAGTAAAAGACAACTAGAATTTTCAAATCATTACATGATATGTCAATCAAAAAAGATGAAATATAAAAAATATACATATATACCTATAGTTGACACTATGTCTCAAGGTATGGTCACAACCACATTTCTAACCTAATATTCTCCTTGAGATTCATAACCACACTCACCCAATAGAATAAACTCCATGTGTGGATAGTATTGATGGTTTACATCTAATAATTACTTCTCATTGGTTATCGTTGTAAGAATATACGATATGGAAGTAGGAAGATATTGATACATAGATGGGGATCAATCCTAGGGTTGTGGGGAAATGCTGAATAATAGAAAATATAATAACCCGCTATGTAGTGGATCAATTCCTTGTACAGTTTGTAATGCCACTTCCCAGATCCCCAAATAGGGAAAAGATGATAAATGATCTCATCATAAACTATAAGATATATTCCTACAACTCTATATGAGATTAATTCCATAGGAAGGATCATAATACATTGTTCAATATTTCATTCCGTACTATACCCTTAGGGGGATGAAGTGAAGGAAAACACCCATAAAGAAATAAGTGCACGTTGAGGGGAAAAGAGAATCCAAGTCAACTTTGTAGATTTACCAACTGTATACTATTAGTAAACTACATCTTTCTTCATTACCGAGTATACCCATGTATCATGTCTTATATCGGGGTTCATTCCCATGTACACCAGGTCATGTCCATGTACTGGTCCTTGTCCATGTATTCATACAAAGTCATTCCTGAGAAAATGGATTGGTATGTGTACTTTGGTAGTGATATATTTTTGGTTGTTATCATGTCCACATATCCTCTTGTATACATGTCGAGCCTCTAGTTAATGGTAATAGGACATGTGATGTTTAACTTCACACTGAACCATGACTCCACAGCTATGGGCCCACACATGTCATGTGTTCTTCTCATACATTCCATATGGTGTTAAAAGTTATAGATTCCATTGATATTCACATGTATTACTCCTCCACCACTTCTTCATTGATTTACACTATGATACTTTTTGAAAGATATTAAACAAAGTCAACTAAACTCGATCACCACTGGATATCCTATTTTTTCTGATCGAAATCCATTATGAAACGTTCACCATAAATTCATTGCACTGTTCCATCCCAAAACCATGACCATAGATTCCAAAATCTAATCCAGATCTGAAATATTAATACTTTTCACCAAGAAATAGGGGTGGAATGATTGATCCAGAAAAATTTGTTGAGACACCAGAAAAAACGAATTCCATTGATGAACAAAAAATGAATGAGTGATGAAATGTAAAAAAAATAAAACATGGGAAACAAACCTCAAAAAATGTTATTGTTGGCCTCAATTTGATTATTTTGGATTGAAAATTAAGAGTTTTAAATTAAATAACAAAAGATAACCCAAAATTCCTATCAAATACTACCATACCTGAAATTTGATCGAATTAAGAATCAATTCATTTGTTTATTGATTCATGTTTTTTCATATGATAAATAAACAATAATAATTCCACCTAAAAAAAAATTCATAACCTGTCATGGGTCAATCACTGATGAATAATAAAACCACATTATTTTCTATTGTGATAATCCCAATTGTTTTGTTTAAATGTTCCTCGATCAATCATCTTCGTTCTCTAATCCTTCATCCAACACCCTCTCCCAATACTCTAGTTTATGTAGTTGAACCTTATAGTTAAAAATAATTATGTTTAAATAGTTGAAGATTAGGTTTTTTTGTCTCTCTAAAAAAATTAGTTATTATTTATACTCGTGATTATTTTTCACAAAATACCTATACCGATAAAGATGTTATGTTATCTTTCCTTGGGTAAAGACCGCATTTTAAACTCAATAATGATATTAGATTTCTGATCCAAGATTAAATTTAGTATTTATAAATTTTTTTAGGAAAACTGGTCTCATGTAATACTTATATACTAATAATTCTTTAAATTTCAATTTTGGGGTCTCCAAGCCAGAAAATGTAACACCTCTTATCTTCTAGTTCCAGGAATATAACAAGATATATTTCAAAAATTTAGATGAAAAAAGGAAATAAAATTACATTACTTTTAATTATTATTATGTTTTCACCAATGTTTCTAAATCCTAATACCCAAATTTACTAAATCATTCTTTTTAAACCAACAATACCGACCCAAATTTTTCTAAAATTAGTATTCCATCATTTTTAGATAAATTTTACAATAGTGATACAATCTATGATTTAAATGTATAGTATCTTAGTTAAATTAGGAATATACATCACTTATACAAAATAAAACATAATGAGTTATTTTAAAAATCCTTCTTCATTATCCTTATAAAATCTCTCAAATTATCCTTAGTAGATCTAATCATATCATGATATACATTAAACAATGGAATTTTCTGAAATCCCAGTAAGGGTAGGTACAAGGGACATGGATCAATAATACACGAGTGATTATAATTAATATCTTCATATAATAAGAATATGATCATGATCATAATCATGATGGAATCATATTATAATTAAATGGAATGTTCCATATAAATTATATTGAAACATCATAACATAGTTGTTAAATACCACACATATTAATAAATAATGAAATTATCATGATCTTTTATAACATATGTTTATAAATCATATCATCATACTTTTGAAAAAATGATAGAATTATGTTATCACATTATACACAAAATATATTGAGATATATAAAATTACCCAATTCATTAGAGACCTATATAATCTTGGCTTAACTGTCACATTATAAAATGCTCATAATCAAGCTTTCCCAATGGAAAGTAAACATTTAGTTATAAAATAAACCCACAAAAGGAATGGGTTTCCTAAAGTATTTATAAATAAATTTTCTGAAGAATAACTATTTGAATTCTTAAATTAAAAAGGAAAGTAATTTTTTTACTTAAAATATATTTTTTATTGTATGATGAAGCAACTCAATGGAAATCAAAGGATTTTTTGAAAAATAATGAACTTTTTTAAAAATAATTATAGTTCGATTAGAAAACATTTAAAATGGTTAGATATATATATATATATCCCTAAAAAGAGAAGCTAATGAATATTTAATGGAAATTTTAGTGATAATATAGTAATATCCATAATGAAAATGAGGTGCGAGAGAGATAACCCAAAAGTAATGAGATGGGTTTAAGGATTCCTCGTACCATAAATCCTACATTATTTCATCACTTTTCGGATTCCAAACTAATACAAATTGGTTTGTTAGAACACTAAATTATCTGTGAATTATTTAAATTTATTTAAATTTTTATCAATTTTTATCATTTGGAATTCATTAATTAATTATAGTTTTTAAAGGTAAAATTTTTAGATATCATGTTTTCAATATAAATATCCCTTTATATTTCTATTTTCCTATTTTTTATGGTAATTTATACATAATTATAGTTTATTACATCATTTTTTAAATAAATATATTTATACACTTTTAAAAAATAAATATTAATTTATAACCATCAAAAAGATTTATGATACCAAAGGAGTTGGAAACATATTCATTGATGGTTAACTAATTGTTAGCTGAACATTTTCAAATGATAAAGAAATAGAAGTTTGAAATATAAATACATCATAATTGTATTTTTTATATTTGGTAAAATTTATTAATAAAATTTTTCACATTGAATAATATATATTATATTGTTTTATTTTGAATGGAATTTGTAAAAATAAAATGAGAAGATGAAAGTGGGAGAAGAGTGGATATAAAACATACTATTTTCTAAACAATTCTTCTCTTGTATGATAATAAAATCTATTAATGCATGAATTTGGTCTTATCTATAACATCAATAAGTATTTTAAGGGGCTGCAGATAAGGTATTTGGGTGGAGTGTTTTCATTGGTAAGTGATGGAGGATTGGTTTCCCAAGGGGGGGAGTGGTTTTATTTTTACATGGAGACAATGGTATTATTAGAATAAAATATTGAATAAAATACAATATACCAGGTTAAAATTTCAATAATGTATTTTTTGACACTAAGAATCATATTAAAAAAATAAAATATATTTAGGGCTTTATTCCTATTAAGAAACCTAATTCAATAGTTTATTAAAGTGGAATGTGGGAAAAAAATTATTATTTTAAAGGAACTCTTTTGAATATATTATTTGGAAGAGAATTTTTAGGTTTTGAAATTATTTTTATTATTTTAAAATGAACCATATATTTTATTAAATTATTTTTTTCAGTGAAATGTACAATTTTTTATTTTTTATGTAATTAATTATTTTTAATTATTTAATAATACATGTGGTATTTGAAAAACAATATTTTTTACTATTCAAATAAAAATGAATTATTTCAAAAAATTAGAAACAAATAAACCTTAGAAAAATTCTAAAAACTAATTATTAAAATTACATTCATTTTATAAAAATAACTTTTTATCATAGGTAATTTTATTTATTAAAATAGAAATTTTGATTATTCTAAAATACATAAAAATTTATTTTTTTAAAAGTGTACTTATATTTTGTTTTACTTTTTAAACTATATATTTATTTTATAGCATTATAGTATTTATATTTTCATAAAATACTCATGATTAATGTTATTTACATTACATTTTAATATATATTTTATCCCCTTGCAATGTTTAGAATCTTCAAATGTTTAGTTTCTAATTAAAATAATTATCTCTAATATCAATTTTTGTTTATGTCTTGTAATTTTATAATACTATATAATATAATATAAGAAACAATTACTAATAACAAAATATCAGTAATAATTTTTTGGGAATTGTAGCCATGTTCATGTCGATAGATAAGATTAAACATAAATCAGTTCATGATATATGATTTTTAGGGTTCCCTAATTTAATTTATTACAATTTATTAATGATGTGATGTTGTAATGAGTATGTGGTTATTTTATCTACATAAATAACTTTACCGTAGCATTTCATTCCTCCTCTTGTTTTAATTTGACTTTAAATGAAATGTTTAATTTGAAATATAGGGTCGAATAAAAATTAATATTTTTCCACTTAGTTCCGTGGATTATTGTTAGATAAAGTAATGGTCCTCCAAGGAACTCACTTGTTCTTTTATAAGCCCAATTTTATACCAAAAAGGTGTTTGATAAAATTGGGCAATTTTTTCTGTCAATGGTGGTTTATTGATTTGAAATCCTTTGATTTGAGTGAATGATTGTTAATGATGTCATTATATGACCTTGATATTCAATATGAATGGTATACAATATTTTCATTATGAGGTGAGAATTTTTTATTTATCTGATTCATATTGGACTTTTGTGCGTTTTTTATTAATATTGGTGAGTGTTACAAAAGATTTTCTTACACACTAGACAATTCCCAAGGCATGATTACATTGTCTCTAGAGGAAGTTAAATTAAGAGGAAAAGTGGTTAATCTAGTTGTGGGTTTCCATTTGGTTCACATATTCCATCAATTATTCCATGAGTTAGATCCTAATGATCCTATTTCATTTTATTTTAGTATACCTATAGCTTAGATCCCATGTGATGTTTTTTATTGGGATATATCATCACTTGTGTGTGTCTTTATTATTTTAATGTTTTTAATGATTTATTTTAAATATTTATGATTTTTATTCTATACATTTATTACAATTACTCCTATAATGAAATTTATATTTTTGATAAAAACGAAGGATTTTACAATCATTTCGGACTTTTTTTTTCTAAAACAAAAAGTGTATTTCCAAATATTATTTTTAAATAATACTTACAGTTTACAATGTAAAATATATTATGTCGATCTATGGTGTAATCCTACAAGGATTTTTTATCACACCCTATATACATGATTTTAGTGTACATAGACATGGTAATGTTGGATGTGGGTAAATGGAAATGTACTACATCATTTGGTGGATTTTCTGAATATGTATATATTCTACATTATATGGGGATTAATGGTGACCATGGGTCAGGAGAAGTTGACTAGGTGGAGTGTTTTTGGATCCTCTAGAAGTCATTATTTTTTGTTTATCTATCAACTATTTATAAATTATTTTCTCAAGGCTGTAATGAAATAAATTTACATGTGGTATGGTAAACTGTAGATTAAATATTTTAACTAAAATTTTTTCAATCCTCCAGATTTAAATTACAAAGATTTATAAATAAAATAAAATAAAATACCCTAGTAAAAATATCACATGAAAAGGAAATATAAATAAATTAATATATATATATATAAAATAATGTGGAAAATATGTTTTATGGAGATTATGAAAATGTAAAAATAGCATAAATTATAAATTTTAACATATTGGGAATTCAAAATAATATATTTAGTATCAGTTAACATAAAATATTCTCCTTTTAAATGATATTGAAATGTATATTTATAGACTATATCAAATAAAACCATGAATTTAAATTTATAATAATATGATTGTCTTCCTATCCACAGATTCTATCAAATTGGACTTTCATTTGGTATAGTATTTTAACCCTCGAAAATCTATCTTCCAAGACTATGAATCCCACAATCAGGTGTGATTGGTAAAACATTCATCTTATTATCTATAGATTATATCAGTAACATAGTATCTATAAAATAACTATCATTTTATCCTCAAAATCCCTTGATAATATTAGATTAGTAAATGGAAAAATATAGGAGAAGTATTAAGAGATTTATTATAAATCCACACATGACATAACTCTTAGTTAGGACACAAAATATAAAACAATTGGAAGTAATATAATTTAATAATTTGGTGAGTACATAAATAAATTTAATGTTTTAATTTTTAATTAAATTGTACATCCCTTCATCTGCTCCCGGAGGTTTTAGATCTATTTATAGACATTGTGTAACAAACATCAATGGTTGAATTCCAAAAATCAAAGAGTCAGATGTAAATATATCAATATCACCCTCACTACCTTTTGTTGATATTAGTGTTTTTATTTATTTATTGATTATTTAATATAAAAACACTATTTTTCTTTTGAATCTAGTTAATGTAATCAATAATAAATATTTAGACTACTTATTTATTGTAAGTAATATTAAGGTCTAGTGTATATCATTTGGTAGAGGTATATTCTATACATACAAAAAAAAAACTATGACAAAACTCATGTTAAATAAATCATATATAAATAATATTGTGATTTTCATAATAAATAAAACCTGTGAATCACTAACTCAACAATTTCCGACTTTTTGGGATGTAGGAAAAAAATTAGTAAAATTAAAATGTTTAAAAGGATACTCCATTTCAAAAGACACTATATGAATTTTCCTTATTTTTTCAAGATAATTCCAAAATAAATTAATTTACTATAAAATAATAAAATAAAACATTAAATAAATTCAACTATATTTTTCCCAAATTTTCATAAATTTCTCCTCATTTGTGTTCTCCTAAAATAAGGAAAAAAGATAGTCAGTGAAACAACTTAAAAAAGTTTTACATTTTTTGTATTATGGATTCATGTGTATATGATGGTTATATATCACATTAATTTTATATTATAATGTATCTTTGGATATTGTTTTTTCATTATAATATTTTTGGTTGAGTTTTTTTATTGAAACTTCTTACTAATGTGAATGGATCTCCTAGTTATTCATAAACCATGTCAATTATTGTGATAGTGTTCATTTAAATGTTTATGTGAATTTTAGGGTAAAATAATTTCAAAATTTGGTCTTTAATACCCTCAACACATTACTTTAGTATTGGTAAATAAGTGACACACTTGAGGAACTGTTCCATATTGGTCTAGGTGATATAGTTTTTTGACATGAGATAGTTCATTACATAAGTACTAAATAGTTTTTATATGGTCATATCTAATATTAATAAAAATAATATATTAATAAATTACTATAATTAAATGAAATGTTCTATCAAAAAAATAGTAATAATTGAAGAAATGTATTAAAAAAAGAATAAAATTGATCTCTCTCATTGCACAAACCACTATGTTTTTTAGTCCATTTTCTGAATGTTTATATCTATAAAAGTTAAAATTAGGTAGATAAAATTTTTGAAAGATGAAATCAATAAAAAATATATTGTTATAGCAAAAATTACATATAATGATTAACAAAAATCTGAAATCCCACACAAATAAATATGACAAGCTCCTTATATAGTATCTCCCTCTCTGGTAGATGATTCATTATTTATATGATAACCCTTAATTCATTCTAGATGGGATTTCCCTCAAGTCTATGGTTTTATTTTTTAATTAATACCATTAATGGTTTCTTTACTCACCCTCAATTATTAATTGATCATCATACGGAATGTTGTATGTTCCTTTTACACATGTGGGTTAGGAAGCTCATAAATATTTCCCATAAGGGTCCCGTGAATCTATTATTCATTATATGTGGAATTGAGATGGTCCTGATGATTACATATTTAGAAATAAATCCAATATTAATTTTTTATCTTCATTATTTTTATGGTAATGTTCAATATCATACCTGATAATGGACATGAAATCTATATTACATAATCCCTTAATGTATTTATATAGGTTTATAGGAAGTAATTTAATCTTAATTAATAGGAAGAAATATAAAATATTTTTATTTTATATGGTAAATAATTTTACACTTCCTATTGTGTGTTTTTTCTTCTCTTTTGTGAGATCCAAATACTCATACATCAGATTGGATTAATCATACACTTCCCTCATTATTATCTTCTTAATTTCATGCATTTCGAATCATATTCCAATTTTCTCAACCAAGTGAAAAACAAGAAAAAGTATTTAGTTTCCTTTTCATGATATTTTCCATCCAGGCTATCTCTTGATTTTTTTTTGGAAAATGGGGATTTATTATATTTGATGTACAAAATTGATTAATTATTATATATAAATCTTGGAGCCTAGTTTAATATTAGATGGACTAAATAATTCCCACTATAATATTAATTATCCTTAGGAAATCCTTATCTATGATTATCTTAACATTCTTCACATATAAATAAATCAATAATTTATGAAAAGTTACCCATCCATTTTATTACAAAAAATGACAGCTCAAATAAAATAAAATTTTGTCCAAATTGTTTAATATTAAGAAAATCCTATGAATTAAATAAATTAATCCAACAAGTTATTTAACATAAATAAATAAATAAATGAGATATAATAAAATGATTGTTATATCAATAAAATTAAATGAATATTTTTAATATTTTAACTCCCCAAACTTATTTTATTATATTACAGAACAAGTTAACATCAAGATGGTACCCAATAAAATAAAAAACTCCAGATATAGTGGATGAACATTCTTAAATACATGATAACATATTCTCATCCCACATCTATCATATTATACATTCATTTGGAATTATATAAATATTTCAATTGATTTCTACTTCTCTAATTCTCTAATACCCATTTATACATACCTTCCTAAAAATATTTTTCCATCAACAATAAAATTATAAAATTTAAACAAATATATATTCAAATAATAAATATTAAAGGGTAAATATATTCTTTATTTTTCTATGGAATCCCCTTAAACTGAGTCAAGGAATCTTATCAATCATGAGTACTTGAAGAGATATTCTTTAATTGAAGGTACGTTGTTCATTATGTTTAAAGTTATAGACATAGAATGAAGAGGTTTGTTTCTAGAAAAAGTTAATAAATTATTTACAATTTACTCTAAAGATATTCATAATCTCTCAATCTATTATAACTGTTTTCCAAAACATAATTAAAATATGTGATATAGATTCATTATTCAAAAATTTACAATATAAATTGATGTCTATTCTCTCTTATCTATTGGTTTTTTCTAATATTTCATCATCACATCCTCGTGATTTTTTCATTATTAGAGATATATAAAAATAATTATATTTCAAAAAATTTTGTGATCTCCATTTTCTATTTGAAGGATGTTTCCCCAACAGCCTTAGTAGAAAAATTATTCTCCCATTGTTTCCCAATATATATCCTCTTCCATCCCACTTGAGTTCAATTGTGAAAATTTATTTTAATTTTGATGAAGGTTTTTATGGAATCTGTAGCTTGTAATGTCGATTTTATAAAATTCTATTCATGAAAACTACGGAATAATAAAAGGGGATGTATTTAATGGTTCTTCAAATATAAATTTATTAAAAAAATAGATTTCAAAAAGGATTCCTCTATAAAAACTGACACAAGATCCATGTTTCAAAATTTTTAATTAAGAATTCAGAATATTTTCTAGTAGTTAAATAAAATCTTGAATCAATTAAGAAATGTGGCTATTTTATGAAAATTAAAGAAAGTAGTATAGGTCTCTCAATAATGTGATAAGAAATTTTTATATAATTTCATTTAATGGGATTAAAATAACTATGGTCCTTTTATGTTTTCTAAAACATCAAATCTTAAAAGAAGCTCGTTTTAGTTTTTATTTAAATTGAATTTTTTTTAATTAACATGGTTTCCCACTAATTTAATTAGTCTTAATGTGATAACGGTATTCAATTTACCTTAATTTTTTTTTAAAACACAAATAATTACAACAATGCGTATAGAAAATGAAAAATAAGACAAAAAAATCTATAAAATATAATTTTTTTTCTCCCTTACCAACCAATTGTTTATGAAATTTCCTTAATGAAATATTAATAATAATTCTAATTCTTAGTATATTTTTATAGAAAAATAATTACAATGAAATTGATAGGTATAACTGGTGAATTATTTATTGAAATATTGGTGGTGTTTAGTCACTTACAATGGTTCCTCTAAAATATTTCATTAGTACTTATTTAATATTTGGCCATTCATAGTGAATGGCTACTTATATTCTATAATAATTTTTTAAACTACACCCAAAGGAAAATTATAACTATTAATTGACTATCCCAAATGTAATAATGCTTATGTGGTAAATATTTAATCCTATAAATATTGAGATAATATTTTCTTCTAGGTGAATCTTTAATTGCAAAATAATTTATCAATCCCCACTCATTTTCATTCTTTTTAAATCCTATAATTATCAAATACTTCCCTTATAATTTCACCATGATCTTATATTTAAATTTTCTTTTCATGCCCAAAATTCTCAAAAATCAATTTTCATCTTCTTATCTAACTAATAACATCTAAGAACTATTTCTATATGAATATAGAAGATTATCTATTTGACTAATCTCCATATGATTATTCTAATGGGGTAATATTAAGCTATTTTATAATCTTATAAGGTAAACTCCATATTTTGAATCTAGTCTTTCATTTTTTGGTAAAAAATTTTCTATAAAAAATCATTTTATCTATATGTTGGAAACTTCAAAATTCCCATTTTTCTAGTGGTGGTAGGATATTAATGTATTATAGTTCAATCTATATGTTATCATTATTTAATACTTAATTTGATTATATTAAATGAATAATGTGTTCATATACTATTTCAAATACTATCCCAAACCTATACAATGTGTTTGTTCTAAACAATAATCACACAATAAATGAGTCTGGGGTTTTGGTATCCTTAACCTATTACCAATTTGAAGAATAATAAACCACTATGATGATATATGAAAATAAAAAAGGCTTTTGAATGGTTCTCATAATACCATTTATTTGAACATTAAATATTTCAAGAAAAGGTATATGAGTTATTTCTTTTATTTTTTAAGATGCTTGTTATGAACTAACACTGACTGAATTTTTGATATAATTCAAGAATATCTTTAAATGTAGTAGGGTAATATAGTCTAGACAATTGAATTTTCATATCCATCCTATGAGGTCTAAAATTTCATCCAAAACCTTATTTGAGGGTAAATTTTATTTCAAATATCATTTCACTTTAACATAAGTATTATTTAATACATGTTCACTGTATATTTTCTGTATATATAGATCACCAAACAAATAATAATTATATTTACACATAATCCAATAAATATTATGATTATTAATATGTGATTAAAATTGAAAGGTTGTTAGTAAGTTACCACATATAAAAACCAAGGAACCTCACCTTTAATCAAGTACTATAATTATCTTCGTATTAATTCATTCTATTGTTCATTTTCCATAAATATTACCTTAGTAGTATAAGTGTAATACCAATAACCCAGTTACCCAGATTCGGTTCATTATTATATAACATTGGCATAATCACAAAAGATCAAGTCTCGAAAGACCGATTAGTATAGCAGCCTTGGAAACACTATATACATTCATAATGTTTACATTACATGAAAAATTTACACTAAAACAACATAGTCTCTATAGTACACACTCATATCCCCTTATACTATCCCTACAGGTCATTCATAAAATACTTCTTCATATCTTGGGAAAAATAAAACATAGAATGGGGTGAGATCAGATGCTCGGTAAGGATAACAATATAGAGGAAACTTTCATGAATAAACATAAACTTTTAAGGCAATGTATAACTAAAACAAAAGACTTTTAATCTTGAACTTCAGCATAATATGGAAAAAATAAAATAAAATAATGCCATTTACTTATTCACATGGATATTCTACTAGTCGAATAATCACATGCAATATCAATAACCTCTTTCATAATGAAGGAATGCATAATGCAAGACTATCATAACCACGTAGCCAAGTCCTCGTGCCAATACTACAAATAAGAATTTGTCAAGGCCTCGTTCCAAGACACTATTTTGTCTTATGAGACCTACCGATGCATCGAGGAGCTATAGCGGGATCCACCCGTCACATACTAAGTCCAATGCATTCCTCATATGAATAGGTTTAAACATAACATAAACATTCGTATTAAAACTAGCATACGAAATGTAAATACTTTCTCTATAAATAATGAATTGTATAAAAATAACACCTCCATAGTCAAAAATATCACAAAACCTTCAATACAATATGGAATTTTTGTATCATAATAAATCAATTTCATATAATCTTAAAATCCATAAAAGGATGTTGACATAGATGAAATCAAAACTATTAGAGAGAAATATCTATTTTTTAAATCATTTAAAAGTCACATAATTAAAAAATAAAAGATTAAATTTGAATATATTCTTATAAGATTGTAAGGTAAGCTTCAAATATTTTACAATAGTGGAAAATAGCCACACCCGCTGTATAGGTTATAAAAAGACATTATTACTTTAATTTTGTCGAAAAGGTTAAAAAGGACCTTGTTTGGAAAATGACATAAAGATTCCATTATAAACTTCTTATAAAATGTAAAACAAGGGTATAAATTACTTTAACCCATATTATGTAAAATAGTAAGAATGTTTGGAAATACATTTTTAAGAATCATGGATGTGGATGATAAATAGGTCCTAGTAGATAATTACGTATAAACAAAGTCGGATAATGAAGAGATTGTGAAATAAACCCTTACCAATTTGGTAACTTATGAAACATACCCCCAATGAAAGATTTATCTTACAATGAATATGTTAATACACATAAATTAAATTGTATTACATAAATAATACAATTTTGGGTAGTACATATACCACAAAAAAGGTAATAGTGGCAATATGGCATGAATCTCATGGGAATAAGGAGTGAGATGAAAACCCCTTACCTTGTACTTTTCCTTGGTCAAGGGTAGGTTAACTTCCTGTGTAATAGTTAAATATTTTTTTTTAAATTATAAAAATATCATATACATAAATATGATATTATATATGATCTTTTAACATTGCATTGTTAATAATATCTTAATATTATTGTCGTTTCGAGTGTTAACTTACTCATTTTCTTTTATATGTTTTGGTATATAAGTCAAGTATTTTATCCATAGTTTGTATCTTATTCATATCTAGAATGATATAAAGTCCTTAAAAATTATTTTTTATCATCAAATTAAATTAGTCTTGAATGGATACGATGGGTAATGAATCTCATCGCATTCGTGGAGACGGTAATCCGTACGTACGCATGAACGCTACTTCCATTTCATTTTTCATATTAAAAGGGGTGAAAACCAAATGATACATAGGTATATTATTATTATAATATTATAAAATATCTTATATATATTACTTAAGTTAATTAGTACCATCCTTTATACTTTCCATGTATGTATGAACGAGTCATATCACTTTGATGGGGAGGTAGTCCGCACTACCTCAAATGAAATTATCATATATATATACAACATGATAAAAATAATGGTATTCTATAAAATGAAATTACAGAAGATTATATATAAAATAAATATCATAAATATCGTATTTAATTATAGTTCCATCATAATGGCCACCATGATAGGTGGTAGGAGAAAATTGAACAATCATCGGTTCATGAAGCGTTTGGTTTCCATCCACAGAAACATTATGTTCTTCACCAATTAGATGGAGGTGTGTGTAAGTTTAGTTATAGTAATTCTCATATCAATATCCTAGTATATTTTTTATTCTGGTTTTTTTACAAAAGAGAATAATAAGAATAGTTCAGGGGTTGGAGAAGTAAAATAAAATAAAAGAAACTAAGAGAAATCGTTACCTTTTATTTCGGTAACTCTCTTTGGTTTGAACCAAAAAGCACTCTTGAAGTGCTTTATGCCTAAGGTAAGGCTTTTAGGAGGAGGAGATGGATTTATGGAGCTTAATTGGGCAGATTTTGGATGACCCAAAAGGCTTGAGATGTGTGACTAATTAGTTACAAGTGGTGTCATTTTATAAGGGGGAGGAGGGTCTCTATAGAAAAAAATTAATGTATTAATTTATAATAAATTTATATTCGGTTTATAATGGCTCCAAAGTTTTTTATTCAAAGTATAAGGTTGGATGGGTCTAAATTCACTCAACCAATAGATTTTAGATAGGTTTGGGTTACTATAGTAACCTTATCTTTTAGATTTAACTCTTAGTTAAATAGTTTGACAATTACCATGTCTCTTTGTATTTTTATATTATATAGTTAATAAACTTAATATATACTCCCAACCCTAGAGTGGTCCATTAATGATACACATATCATTATATAAGTCCTTTAGCCGATCAATATATTTTAATGAATATAATATCAATTAATAATATTAAATTTGTTTTAAAAACTCTTTTATGTCAATTTTGACAATTTAATAATTGATTTTTGTTAAAGTCTTAATAACTTTATTAATTCGAACCAAATTCATTTAATCAATAATTACATGTCATATTATCCAATAAAATTCTTGGAATACATTAAAAGTCTCAAATTATATTTATTTGGGTATTTATAATATCAATTATTTTAATATTTCACTAATTAGGTAATTACTGCATCATCATTGTGTCATATATAAATTAAATTATTTAATGTCTAAAAATTATAAATAAAATACAATTATGTAGGAAATATTTTTATCTTTTTAATGAATATTTATAACCTAATTTATCATATTAATAATCCTTTATTAAATATGTTTTAGTTATTAAACATTGATTTTAACTCTTTTAACTCTTCTTTGAATTAAATAATAATAAATGTCCTAATCTAATACATGTGGTCCAAAAAAGTACATATTTAATTCCTAAGTCTGTTTATGGTCGAATTATACTTAGACAATATAATTAGGACATGTGTTAGGGTAATAATAATATCATTTTTACCCATAATTACTCTATTTACTTTTTACCGTGGTAAATAAAGTAAAAAGTAACTATTGACCAAGAATTATTTTTATCTTATTAAACCACATTTTAATCATTGATATTAACCATGTCTCTCGTATTTTTAAAATTCCACTCACAGAAGTGGTAAAATTATGTTTTATGTGAACTTGCAAATTCTCCTAGGAGATGGGTAAAAGACGGTGAAAAGTTCAATAACATTTTTATATATCTAATTTTATTATAAACCGACTTCAATGAATGCCATTGAACATATATAGGTATTATGGTTTTATTTTGACCTGAAATAAATTTAAATAATATAAATTCTTATTAAAATAAAAATTATGTTTTATACTATAACTCAATATTTTTCAGTATTCATCAAAAATTAAAAGTTTTTAGAAAAATACCAAAAATCCAACCTAAGCTAATTTTTATATTCCAAATTCAATAATTAAGTCTATTTTACCAAATTCATGAAAAATATTTTCATTTATTAATTTAAAATTAATTCCCTCAGTCAAAACCAAAAAGCATATTTTTAAGAAATAATAACTATTAAAAGTTTAACACTTGTTTATGTCCAATTTAAAAGTGAAATTACTTACAATGACCATAATTGGATTACATGTATAAAATAAAATCTATTTATACTTTCAAGCCATTAAAATGTATAATTTAACACTATAAATTATTTTGATTAAGAAAGTTGTTTTTAGTTTAAATATAGTATTTTTCACTATTCACACAAAATGAATGTTATCAAAAAAATCAAAAAAATTATTGAAACTAAATTCCTATGTCCTTATTCTAAAGAAGAAGTTTATTTTCTTTCAAAATGACTATATAAGAGTTTCAAATATTTTATTTAAAAAGAGTTCTCCATTAAAAGGCGTTAAAATTTCATTTAAAAAAAATTAATTTGTTCTTAAATTATGTCTAAGAAAATCATAATATAGATTCTAAAATTATAAGGATTAGATAAAGTTCAAAATTCTGTTAATACTATTTAATAACTTCTTTTGAATGGCTATTTTGGTAAGTCGTGGTTCGCTTGAACTCAGTGTTGCGTGTAGTGCAAGTTATTGAATTACATTGAAGAAATAACGTACTAAGAAATCTTGGAGTGTTACATTATTCCCTCCTTCAATAAATTGCGTCCTCACAATTTGAAATTTTTCATCGAAAATAAAATGTTGTAAATAGAAAATATCTTTGCAGGGAAAACCCAAATCAGAAATTAGGTTAATAAAATTTAGTCTTAATAAAAGGTAAAGGGAAATGAAAGGGTCACCACGAAATTATGATCTCGATTATAAGAACATTGGTGGAAATTAGAGACATATAATTTGAAGAAAAACGTAACTATTAATAGGTAGTGATTGATGTCATCAATCAAAAACCAATGTAAAATCGAGGGCCTTAAATTATAAATCTATGATGATTTAAAATACCATCGGTTCAAAAAAGCATATGGTATTAGGAAAACACATTTTTTTTTGTTTTAAGATCCCTTCACTAAATTATAAGAATTAATTTCTTCATTGAATAAGAGAAGAATAAAAATATATACTTGAAAAGTATAGTCCCATCCTTTAACTAATTTTTACCACAAACACATCTTTCACTCTAAAAGATAATAGAACATAAAAATAATATTATATTTTTCCTATTCATCTAGGGTTAAAAAATGAATTTATAATTCATCTACCAGAATTTTATTTTAAAAAAATACTACATTATTCAATCCAGGACATCATGTGGGCCATTGGTAGGTGGTACACCCTTGTCGCCCTTCAGTTGCGGGTTCAAGTCTTGTAGCCTAGCTGGACGTGACGGGTTGCCACATGACCTCCGGGTTTTCCTTTTTTGGAAATCTAAAAATAATGTCAAACTAGAATTATCCAAAATACTCCTGTCCATACTCACAGTCCAAAATTTATAAGGAAGGTAAACATAATGAAGACCCTTTTTCTGCATAATAACATGTGAACACCTTCATCATGTATTCTTTTAAAACACTGCTACATCTGGAATTACCATAAAACCTTGTTGATTATATTCATGATCCCTTATTCCTTATAGAATACTGGATATACTCCTTCTATCCAAAAATGTTGTAAACTCCATCAATGATGTAATACACGAATCGTTAATCAGTTTCAAGGTAGTCCAGAATATGTAATATGATTTATCCATATCAATCATATATTATTCCAAAATCACTACCTCGGTATCAAGACCATATTGTGTATTATCTATCTCTAAACCATATATTTTCCAAAAATTTAACCTACTATTGAGTCACTTTTCTTGGTTCCACACAATCTGAAGTCCTTAATGAAATAGTACTGCAGTACAATCCTTATATACTCCATAATTATTATAACCAGTACATTATTGATACAACACTCAAATGACATAATTCTCTAATAACAATATAATAACTCTAATCAGTCCTCCTCATCTTTGGTAGTATCATAACTGGATTATTATCCAATAACAACATTTGGGGAATACTTTGATGATTTGGACATCAGTTCGTGTACTGTCCCAACTCCATGCAGTTGAAGCATTGTTCATTTGAAACCTTTTTCTTACCCTTGAAGTCACGTACTTGGTGTCCTTTTTCTCCACACTTATAACAAACTCTAACTCCCTTCATGAAAGTTCCAGGGTGTTTATTCCCACAGTTATCACATATGAGAAAATTATTCTTTTCCCTCTTCCCTTTATCCATATTTCTCTCTTCTATCATTTTCTTCTCATACTTCCCTTCAAAGCCATAGGACATAGAGAATTATTTACGTTTCTTTTTAACACGTGATACTATTTATTCATATGGTGAGAATACATGGGAGAATATTTCCCTTCTAAATGTTTGATTAATACTGTGAAAGATATTATCCTTCTTGCTCTTTGGATCATACGTATTACTGGAGTTTACATTCTTTCTACTAGGTGTCATTTCTATATAATAGCATACATTAAGTTAGTTTATGAATTGCAATAAATAATTCCAAACTTGTAAAATAACTATTGTAAATTGAATGGTTTATGTATATAATCCATAATTATAAGGATTTTTTATCGAGGAATTATATACTCATAAACCCTTCATAATGATTTGTAAAGAAAATTAGAATTATCCTAAGCATATCCCCCGGGAGTGTTGTAACCAAGAGTGCATCAAGGACCATTTTTGTGCACTAGTTCATGTTCAAGTCTATCTCAATGCGGTGTTTTCAGGTTTTACCCCTCGGAACATTTGTGCCAGAGCTGCCTCTACCTACTCGTATCCAGACAAGGATTTATTTCTCAGAAAACTCACAAAATCTATACAATAATAAAATTCTAGGACGTTCTTCTATACTAATCCTCAAAGTCTCTCTTATGGATATGTGCTCTAATCAGAGTTTATCTAAATATAGTTTTCAAAGTTTGTACTAAACATCCTCTGACACCAACTATTATGACCTGGCCCCAATTACCCAGATTCGGTGCATTATTAAATAACATTGGCGTGGTCACAATAGATCAAGTCTCGAAAGACCGATTAGTTTAGTAGCCTTGGAAACACTAGATACATTCATAAATATTACATTACATCACATCAAAAATTAAAACTACAACAGAATAGTCTCAATAGTCCACACTCATATCCCCTCATACTATCCCTATAGGTAATTCATTAAATACTTCTTCACATCCTGGAAAAAAACAGAGAAAAGGGTGAGCTCAGATGACCAGTAAGGATAAAAATATAGTGAAAATGTTCATAAATAAACATAAAAATTTAAGGCAATGTATAACTAAAACAAAAGACTATTAAACATGAACTTCATCATAATAAGGTAAAAATAAAATGAAATAATTCCATTAACTTATTCATATAAATATTCTACCAGTAGAATAATCACATGCAATATCAATAACCACTTTCACAATGATGGAATGCATAATGCCAAACTATCGTAACCATATAACCAAGCCCTCATGCCAAGAATACAAATAAGATTTTGTCAAGGCCTCGTTCCAAGACAATAGTTTGTCTCATGAGACCTACCGATGCATCGAGGAGCTATAGTGGGCTTCAACCGTCCCTTTCTAAGTCCACTGCATTCCTCATATGAACAGGTTTAAACATAACATAAACATTCATATCAAAACTAGCATACAAAATGTAAATACTTTCTCCATAAATGACGAATGGTAAAAAAATAACACATCCACAGTCAAACATATCACAAAACCTTCAATACAATATGGAAGTTTTGTATCATAATAAATCAACTTCAAATAATCTTAAAATCCATCAAAGTTTGTTGACATAGATGAAATAAAAACTATTTGAGAGAAATATCTTTTTCTAATCATTTAAAAGTCACATAATTATAAAATAAAACATTTATTTTGAAAATATTCTTATAATTTTGTAAGGGAAAATTTGAATATTTTATAACGGTGTAAAATAGCTGCACCGGCCGTATAGGTTAAAAAAATAAATTCTTACCTAAATTTTGTCGAAAAGGTTAAAAATGACCTTGTTTGGAAAATGATGTAAAGATTCATTTATAAACTTCATATAAAAAGTCAAACAAGGGTATAAATGAATTTAACCCATATTCTGTAAAATAGTAAGAATGTTTTGAAATACATTTTCTAGAAACATGGATGTGGATGATAAAGAGGTCCTAGTAGATTATTACGTATAAACAACCTTGGATAATGAAGAGATTTTAAAATAAACCCTTACCAATTTGGTAACGTACAAAACATAACACCAATAAAAGAGTTATCATTAAATGAATATGTAAATAAATGAAAATTAAATTTTATTTCACAAAGAATACAATTATGGGTAGTACATACACAATAAAAAAGGTAATAGTGGCAATTTGGCATGAATCTCACGGTAATAAGGAGTGAGATGAAAACACCTTACCTTGTAATTTTCCTTGGTCGAGGGTAATTTAACCTAATTTATAATTGTTAAATTATTTTTATTAAATTGTACAAGAATCATATACATAAATATTATATCATATATGATCTTTTAACATTTCTTTGTTAATAATATCTTAGTATTATCATCGTTTCTGGTGTTAACTTAATCATTTTCTTTAATGTGTTGTGTTAAATAAGTTGTGTTTGTCATCCATACGATGTATCTTATTCATATGCAGAATTAAATCAAGTCCTTAAACATTATATTTAATCAAAAAATGACATGATTCTTGAATGGATATGATGGGGAATGAATCTCATCGCGTTCATGGAGATGGTAATCTGTACGTACGCACGAACCCTACTTTCATTTCATTTTTCATTTTAAAAGTAACAAAAACCAAATGATACATAAGTATATTATTATTCCAGTATAATATAATAACTTATATATGTTACATAAGTTCATTAACACCATCTTTTATACTTTCCATGTATGTATGAATGAGTCATATCACTTTGAGGGGGCGGTAGTACGCACTTCCTCAGATGAAATTATTATATATATATATACAACATGAAACGAATAATGGTATGCTATAAAATGGAATTACAAAATCTTATATGTAAAATAAATATCATAAATATCAAATTTAATTATACTTCCATCAAAATGGCCACCATTAGAGGAGGTATAAGATAATTGAACAATCATTGTTTCGTGATGTGTTTGGTTTCCATCCACAGAAACGTTATGTTCATCACCCATTAGATGGAGATGTGTGTAAGTGTAGTTCTAATAATTCACATAAAAATATCTTATTATATTTAGGATACTAATTTTGTTAAAAAAGAAAATAATAAAAAGATTTTAGGGGTTTGAGATGTGAAATAAAAGAAAAGAAGCTAAGTGAAATTGTTACCTTTAATTTGGGTAACTTCCATTGGTTTTATCCAAAAGGGACTCTTGAAGATATTTAAGCCTAAGGTAATGATTCTAGGAGGAGAATAGGGATTTAGGGAGCCTAATTGGGCAAAGGTTGGATGAGCCAAAATTCTTGAGAGGTGTGAGGAAATGGTTAAAAGTTGTGTCCTTTTATAAGGGGGAGGAAGGGCTCTTTATGAAAAACATAATGTATTAACTTATAATAAATTCACATTCGGTTTATAATGGCTAAAAAGTAGATTACTCAAATTATAATGTTCGGATGGGTCGAAAACCACTCAACCAATAGATTTTAGACAGGTTTGGGTCACTATAGTAACCTTATATTTTAAATTTAACTCTTAGTTAAATAGATTGACATTTACCATGTCTCTTTTTATTTTTATATTATATAGTTAATAAACACACTATATACTTCCAAGAGACCCCAATGTGGTCCATTAATGATAAAACTATCATTATATAATTCTTTTGGCCGAACCATAGTTTTTAGGAATATAATATCAATTAATAATATAATATTTATTTTAAAAACGCTTTTATGTCAATTTTGACACTATTTAATAATTGATTTTTTTAAAGTCTTAATAACTTTATTAATTCAAAAGAAATTGATTTAATCGATAATAACATGTCATATTAACCAATAACATTCATGGAATTCATTAAAAGTCTCAAATTATATTTATTTGGTTATTTATAATATTAATTATTTTAATACTTCATTAATAAGGTAATTACTGTATCATCATTGTGCCATAAATAAATTATAGTATTTAATGTCTAAAAATTATAAATAAAATACCATTTTGTTGGAAATCTTTTTATATTTCTAATGAATATTTATAACCAAATGTTTCTTATGTATAACCCTTTATTAAAAATTTATTAGTTATTAAACTTTGATTTTAACTCTTTTAACTCTTCTTTGAATTAAATAATACTAAATGTCCTAATATAATCCAAGTGGACCAAAGAGGTTAAAATTTTATTCCTAATTTTTTTTGGTAGAATTATACTTATCTAGTAGAATTAGGACATGTGTTTGGGTAATAATAAAATCATTTTTACCCATAATTATCCAATATACTTTTTACTGTGGTAAATAAAAGTAAAAAATACTAATCACCAAAAAAAATTATCTTATTGAACCAAATTTTTATCCTTGATATAAACCATGTCTCTTGGATTTTTGAAATTCCACTCACAGAAATGGTAAAATTTTGTTTTATGTGAATTTGCAAATTCTCATAGGAGATGGGTAAAAGACGGTTAAATATTCAATAACATTTTTATATATCTTAAATTATTATAAACTGACTCCAATGAATTAAATTGAACATATATAGGTATTATGTGTATATTTTGACCTAAAATAAATTTAAATAAAACAAATTATTATTTAAGTAAAAATTCGGTTTTATACTATAACTCAGTGTTTTTAACTATTCAACAAAAATTAAAAGTTTTCAGAAAAATACAAAAAATCCACCCTAACCTAATATTGATATTCTGAATTCAATAATGAAGTCTAATTTACCAAATTCAAAACATATAAGTTTCATTTATTAATTTTAAATTAATGACCGTTGTCAAAACCAAAAGGCATATTTTATAGAAATAATAACTATCAAAATTTTGACACTTGTTTATTTACAATTTCAATGTCAAATTACTTACAATGACAATCATTAGATTAAATGGTAAAATATAATCAATTTATACTTCCAAACCATTAAAATGTATAATTTAACACTATAAATGATTTTGATTAAAAAAGTTGTGTTTATTTAAAATATAGTATTTTTCACTATACACCCAAATATGAAAGCTATCAGAAAAAACACAAAAAATTTATTGAAACTAAATTGTTATGTCCCGATTCTAAAGAAGAAGTTTATTTTATCAAATTGACTATATAAATTTTTCAAATATTGGATTTAAAAATGGTTCTCCATTAAAAGGCGGTAAAATTTAATTTTTTTGAAAAATAAAAATGAATCTGTTCTTACATTATTTCTAAGAAACTCATAATATGGATTCTAAAATTATAAGGATTATATAAAGTTCAAAATTCAGTTAATAGTATTTAATAATCTCTTTTGATTGGATAGATTGGTAATTCGTGGTGTGGTTGAACTCAGTGTTGCGTGTAGTGCATGTTATTGAATTACTATGAAGAAATAACATACTAAGAAATCTTGGGGTGTAACAATAAGGTAGTTTAATTATGTGATTTTAAAAAAAGATTATGTGTTCCACTATTTAAAATAATCAACACACAAAACAAATTCAATATAAACATCCATATTTCTTATAATTGTTTTTTTAATTTGCCTTTCTAAGGGGATACATAATTTTTATATTACCATATAAACTAATTACATTAGTTCCAATTAAATAAGATCCTAATTTATCTAATGAATAACTATATATAAAAACTCATTCTCAGTAGTGGTGGGATTGATATGTGTAGATTCAATGTTTATTGAATCATGTGTAATGAAATTACATTAACCATAAATTCATTGTGAGAGTACTTCCCATATATTATAACCAGTGGTATCACATAATTTCTCAAATGGGAAATCCCAACATAGTTGTTAAACTGTAGGGGATATTTAATTTTCTATTTTTTATGGTAAAATATTTTCCTACTAGACTCATCAATGTAAAATTTAGGGTTGTTTTTACAAAAAATTTTGAATTTTTAACCAATTAATATAAATATTCTATTAATATTATATAGAAACATACATTTCCAAAAAATATATCATTTCTTTTACAAAAGAATGTTTGGTTAGAGAAGTAGTTATATCCATTTTGGATTTATAAATCCTAATACCATTATTGAGATTACATGGTCAAACACAGTTCATTTAAAATAATATAAAATAATTTTTTAAAATTTATAATAGGATTATTTTCAATGTATTTCTTTAAAACATTATCTAGGTTTGTTAGTAAATGATCAAATGATGGGTTTTTAAGAGCATTGATATCATTAATAAACACATTTAATCAATATTCAATAAAACCATAAAAAAATAACCACTAAGAATATTTAAATATTCCTAGACCATTGAACAATGAAAATATAATGATAATATATGGAAAATATTGATAAGGATAATTGATGGTGGGTTTACCCATGTCATGAGGTTCTATAGGAACATAGATGTTTCCTAAAAATCCATTAAAAATAAGTAACGTGTATTCCATTACAATGTTTCAAAAATATTATCACTGAGGAGTATAAGTGAGTCATCTTCCATTGTTACTTTTTTATATTTTTTATAATCAAGGCATACTCTCTAGTTTTATAGAACATTAATAAGGATAACCTATTTTATTTTATTTTTAATAATTGTGAGTCTTGAATTTTTTTGGGATTTGTGAGTTAGACTTACCCATTATGAATATGGAATTGGGATAATTATTTTACCATCTAATAATTTATCTATATAATTATATAATACTTATATCATGGATGGATTGAGTCTTCTATTGAATAATTAATAAGTTTTTCATCATTTTTAGGTAGAATTATATTCATATATATTCTTTTAATAAGTATAGGTATGTGACCTAAACCCACAAAATAGATTTCACATTTTTCTCTACAAAGTAAGGAAATTTATTTTTTGATCTACTAAAATGTTTCTAGAAATATATAAAAATAACCAATATTAAAACATTAAAACAAGAATTTTTGGTTAATTGGAAATGGTTCTACATCTATTTCTGTCAAAAAATTCAATAAGTTACAATTTCTATTGACTAGCATCAGCCACTTAAAATTCTTACATATAAGGTAAATTATAATGTTCATCATCATTGAAAATAAAAATATTAAATATTAAATAATTCATTACTCACCTCAAAATCTTATTAACACATATTTTCTCTATGAAATTTTAATTGTCCTCCTATTTAAATATTTTTTCACACCGTTTTCACCCCTTAATTTATTTTTCCAACATAAAATTTATTTCTAAAAAGCTATTTCCCTATATAGATTTTGTTCCAAAGAGTTTTTAAGTGTGAAAATTTATTGTTATTTCTAGGGAATTTCATTTACTAAAAAATATTTAAATACAAAATTGTTTACCTAAATTTCATTGATAAAATACTGTTTTATACATTTATGGTATTCATTAAAATCATTGAAAAGATCTATTAAAGATTACTAGTGACTGGGTCGATGTTCAATTTTCCTCCATGTTATGAACATAGAAGATAGAAAAAATATTAAATTCTATACTCTTACATGTAAATCATTAATAATACGTTCTTGAAAAGTAGTGGATCTATTTACCAATTGAAAAACCACTCTGGTTGGTTTTCATTTTTCAATATATAAATATGAAAACCTAGAGGGAGGCATCCAAAAAAAGAAGTAGAAATACCACCTAAATCATAAGAAAAATTATTTTATCCTACTATATATGGAATTGAAAATTTACAGAGATCATGGTGTTGGTTTGGAAGTTAAGGTGATATCAAATTACATAAATTCCTTTTAGTACATTTTATCTCATTACCTTGAACTCATATTTTATTTCTACATAATTCCATAAATAATTTAGTATAAATTGGTATCTATTTAATATATTTTAGTAATGGACTATTTATTTTAACTTTTTTAAATGTTTTAATAATTTATTTTTAATTTTCTTGTCACATATTTTAATTTACAATATCATTATTAAGGGATAAGGAAACAGATTGTTTCTCATTTCACTTGATTTTATTTCCATTTTATCCAATTTTATTCCATTATTTTCAAAAATATCCAAATATAATTTATAAATTGATAGACCTGACTATTCTTAATTTTTTTGGGTTATGTTAAACATCACATATAGTGGCCCATAATTTTCAAACATTTACATCACATCTTATTAAATAAATATTCAATATATAACATTACGATCCATGAAAAAATCATATTTGTCTATTTACTTTGGAAAATTAGATATATAAATGAATTATTCACAAGAAAAATACATCACCTACAACTAAATTCTTTCTAACTTTCCCCTTTCTTAGACATATCACATTTAAAACCTTATTTTATAAACTTGGGAAAGGAAACATAACAAAGGCTGAGATATGATGCTCAGTAAGGGTTAAAATGAGAGATAATAATATAACAATACTATAAGGGTATGATAACATGAGAATAAAATTTTAAAACCATACAATTTATTTCATAGATTATACTATTTCGTCCTGAAAAAAATCATGGAGCTACATAATACATGAATCATAAGGGAATAAAAGAACATGATCCATGAGATAATAACATTGGTATAAGGCAAGTTTTTTGTATACACATAAGCATCAAAAAATAATTTAAATAGATAAAATTCACTACCAAGACTGTGATTGGAGATTTTTATTCACTACCCAAGCCATCATATCCTTATTAAAGGATAAATACAAGGAATTTTATTGTTAAAAAATTCCCTCACTGATTTAGGTTCATCCACAATCTAGTATTTATTACCTATTGAGATATCCTTATTTACCGAATAAATTTATGGGAAATGTAATTTTGATAAACCCATTAAAAAATAATAAATTTTTCGAATGTGTGCCCCAAAATCAAAAAAAATTCACCATATAACATAAACCATAAAATTCAATGTTGTTTCACAAGCATTTCACTAATTCACCATATCAATACTGTGAAAAAATAACTATTTTCATTAAAATCACATCTTCATAATCATAAACCATCCATAGAAATAATAAGTAGGATATCCTGGGATTTTATCCCCAATATATAATAGGTTACCTAAAAGCATATATATTAAGATTAATATTCTTTAAAAAATCACTGGGTATATTCTAAAAAAATACCCTTTTCATTTTAGTATCACTTTAAAATGTAAAAAATTTAAAAATATTATGAAAAAATATTTCTTTGAAAATATCATTCAAAACATTAATGTATTATTTATGAATTGATCATTAATGATTATATTAAATACCATTCATGTTCTGTATTTTAAAAAAATACTCCTTTTAACTTTTTTTGTAATTCAAAACTACCTCATTAAGAAGAAATAAATAATATTTCATTTAAACCATTTTATTAAAATTAAATAGTCCGTAAAAATAAATTTAAAGAATCATATGAGAATAAAAAAAATTACATTCATTTTTTTAGAAAACATAGACCTGGAAGGAAAAATATTTTTGGCTGAATAGAGAAAAAATGATGGTCTTCCATAAAAACATTCTTTCATTATATTGAGTGCGTAAAGAGAAAAATATAAAAAAAACATGTATTATCTATATATAAAAATATCAGAATAAAAATCATGAGGTTATTTAGAGGTAGATTATGAAATTTCAACATCATAAAAATAATCATAAAAAATCTAGGTAAACAATGAGATTAAACATCAATCCCTTAAAAAAAGTTATATTTCTTATAAAGTTCTATAAAATCATGTATTATAAATTTAATCTTATTATAATTCCATAAAATTATCATTTTCATACATATAATATCATATATTATCTACTTATAACATTTCAACAACCATTTATTAATAATTACTTACTAAAATAACTATTTCTAGGTGTTAATAGTTTCCTTTTAGGAGAATTTTAGATCAATAGATTATGTCCTTATACTTTGAAAATGATTATATCATATCAAAAATTGTAATAAATATATATATATGATAAATATTAATTATATATATAAATATATATTCATACATAAAGTGAAGAGATATAAAAATGAGTTACCACATTCACATAGACGATGGGTCGTTTGTGTCCATGAACGCTATTTTCACATTTTGATGAGTAAAGTGAGAAAAAGGTAAATAATAAATCACCTCTATAGAATAATTATTATTTAATATATATCTCATATATTCATTCAATATATTCTTAATATTATCTACGTACAGCCGAAATAAAAAACAAGACACCTCACTTCAGGGAGGTATATATGATGTTATTATTATTGAAGAAAATTATTTCATAAATAAAATATATAAATTTTAAAATCATCATTATAACCATCCATGAAAAAATTTGATTGAAAATGAATCTTATTGCTACAACGAGGTGACAGTCCACATGTACTCATATGTGATAAAATTAGGTGGATATTGGTGGTTTCATAACAATAATAACATTTAATTATGTTGAGGGTGATTTAGTTTTTATTTTATGATGAATAATATATATTTAGAGGAGGTATAAAAAGAAATAAATATACAGAGGGTCAGGAAATTCTATTACATCTCATTTGGGTGAAATGATTTAGATCATTTATTAAGAACCCTTTAAATGTTATTTTAAGAATAAAGGAACATATAATTAGCATATATAATGATTTAAAGATATTTGGATAGGTTTTGGCCAAGAAATAAGTCTTCATATGGTGTAAATGAGAGAATGGAGGGGTGTCCATTTATATGTTGGTGGATAGACCACTCTTGTAATTAAAAAAAATGATTGAAATATAATAAATTTATTAGCAAGAGAAATGAATTAAAATTGACATACATTTTAGGTTGGGGTGGTATGTGGTCAAAATTGGGCTATAAAATATGATTTATACAAGTTTAATTTTCAAATTTACCCTTATCTCCTAATTTAACCAAGATTGTACTCATTTTATTGTTAATTATAGTCATTTTGTTACTATTTATAATATACATTTTGACAAAAAATTAATGAGAAATAATTACCAAATTTTAAAATTATGCTTCAAATTATGTTATCCATTTTATCAAATTTAACCTTTGAAATTAACCAAAATATATTTTAAAATAAAACTAGAAAAATCATTGAAAAAACAATTTTCATAATTTTTTCATAAGTATACAATGTTTTATATAACAAAATACACATAATATTAATTATAATGTATATAATTATATTATTAATAATATAAAAAAACAAATTTTACCTTTGAAACCATTTAATTTTTTAACTTTTTATGTTCTCTAAATGAAATGATAGTTTTCAATAAAAACCATTATTTTCACAATTCATTAAAAATTTCATATTTTCAGAAAATTATCAAATATTCAGCCCATGTTAATTTTTATTAGTTGATTTAAAAAATGAAGTTATTATTTTCAAATAAATTTTATAATATTGTAAAAATTTAATTATGTTATATAATTATGAAATATAATAAAAGATATTTTTAGGGAAATGTATTTTTTATGAATATAAAGATTTTACTAAAAATTGATTACATATTTATCAATATATTTTATTTACATTAAATTTTAATAAATATTTTCAAAATAATATTGTTAGTATTAATACAACCAATTTAATGGCTAGTTTATGATGGTAAACTATATTATTGATCATTTAGACTCATGGTTTCCTGTATCAAAATCTATAGATGAAATTAAATATATTTTTGAAAAATACGTCATAAAATATCATGGATATCAATTATAATAACTTTCAAATTAAATTTCATTTCAAATTTCATCCCTCCAATAGAAAAAATGATGATATATGTGTTTAATCACATCTTCAATTCCCAATTATCTACATTTAATATCTAGTTCCCCTTGAGAACTATGAACTGATGAGTAGTATTATTTCATAAAATTTTATTTCTAGGTTCCATGATTTATTCTGGTTGTTATTAATGGAAAATATCATACTCCCATGTTAACAAACCTGAGTTCAGTACATGTGAACGACCAAGTTTGCACTTCCTCATGATAGATTTGGGGAACACATTATGAACATCAGAGAGGTTCAGAGGAAGTGCAATGTAATAAATTAACATATATACTCGATGAAGATTCCTACAGGGGCCAATATACATAGAGATTCACTTTCCATTTTTCCCAATCTCATTACCTTCTTCCATAAAGGAATTCATATTGATAAATTCTCACAATCATAAAATTCCATATTTCACTGATGATTGTCAACATATATTTTCAATCATCTTTAAGCTACATTAATGTGTTATTGAATGGATATAGATTTATATACCATTTACTAAGCTATATCAAGTTCTAATAGATTTATTTCTTTATCTTAATCTCAATACATTGTAATTATACACTTATTTCCACAGAGGGGTTCATAAAAAGGCATATGAATTCTAAAGTGAAAGCTATTTTTTGTAAAAAAAAATCGACCAAAGGAAGGTGTTAATTCCAATCAATGTT
The DNA here is from genome assembly GCA_963277665.1 of Viscum album. Lineage (NCBI taxonomy): Eukaryota > Viridiplantae > Streptophyta > Magnoliopsida > Santalales > Viscaceae > Viscum > Viscum album. The sequence goes on along the minus strand of OY728165.1, from coordinate 160,407,617 downwards.
GATATTAATAAAATTAGGTCACATCATATAATCCATGTTATGAATGGTTCTCAAATACTGAATAATTGACTAAGGATTATATGTAGTCCTAAAACACAACATTGAATTATTATCTTTCAAATATAATATTTAGAACTTTTAGGTAAACCTCACATCCCAACCTGATAAAATAGAATGCGGTACTCCATACAAACATACCACATACTTAATGAATATTCTTCCATGTTGATCAGAAGAGAAAAATGTTCGAATAGAATTTTTTTTGATGATTTTACAGTGGAATTTACTACTTCCCAAATGTAATTATATCCTTCAGACATTTTATGGAGTTTGAAGAAATAAATACATGGTGATGTTTTCCCATTTCCATTATGATATGGTTAATGGTAGTAAAATAACCTTATAATTACATGTCTCATCCTTTATATTATGAAATAGTTAGAACTAATATACTTATAAAGAAGATATCTCTTTCTGTTTTATAATAATAAATTCTCTTAAATTTTTCTATATAATTTTATACTTCCATGAAGAATAGAGAATAATGAACTATGATATTTATCCAATTGATCCTTCATCATTTAATGTATTTATGGGACACAAATAATGAAAATAAAACCTATAATGTCATCATAATCAAGGATGAACTCTTGAATATTTCGCACCTTATTCTATAGCTGCACAAATTCCTTTTTCACCTATTTAATCCTCATATGGATAGATGGTTAAAAACATGTTTGGGTAAGATATTATTACTCCCCTTTATTTAAGAATTATAGATCTATAATTTTTTAATAAAACAATATTAATACATTTTTAATCCTTATCAGAGATTAGACAACATGATCATTTGGAATTAGAGAATCTTAAACCTTTTTATCTTTCTAAATATGTTGATGTATTTTTTAGAAGTTATAATATTTGAAAAACTCAAACAATCTCCTCTAGAACATTCTCATCTATTTTGAGTTGATATATACTTTAAAATATTATGATCAGTTTATATATCACACCATTATCTATAAATGTATTCCCTTAATATATTTTATCAAAAAACAAATCTAGCATGATCCAAATCATGGGATGGGTAATTCTTCCCTGAATGTTCAATTTCTCTGAGTCATAGATTATCACCATATCATTATATATTATAATGAATCCTAAAACCTTCTTTGATGAAATATTATATAACAGAAACCCTTATCCATTGTAGTGTAGTGTAAGAATTTGTGAAATGACTAATCTTCTCTTAAACACCTCAAAAAATTTGGTCACCTTTATTTATCCAGAGTAACATGTCTCCATTATTAGATAACATAGAGACTCGAGCAAATATAATTGATAAAATATACAAAAACAATTAATAATACCAACCAAACCAAGAAAACTATGAATCTCAGTCAATGTGGTTGGTTTGACACAACATTAAACAACTTCCATCAATAATGGATTCACTAATATTCTCTATCTTGAGATTATATAACCCAATATAAACTTTTTATACCTAAAATTAAATCTTTGTAATTTTTTCATACATCTTCTTCTTCCTTATGGTCGTCAATACCATTCTTATCTGATATTCATTCCCATCATTTCCTATTTAATTTATAAGAACATCATCAATAAATACTACTGAAAACTTCTCAATGAAGTCTCTGAAAATTATATTTATTAAATCATGAAGATAAAGGGAATTATTAAGACAAAATAGGATCACTATAAATGAATAGTGTTTATAACATTTATAGAATATTTCCTTCATTACAACCTCCTTATTTGATGATATCAGGAAAATAATTTACTAATGAGAATTATTAATCTCAAAACTATTGATCAAACAAGTCATAAATATAGTGCATTTAATATTTTTATTGATACGGATAATTTAATGTTAATTATATTAAAAATAGAGTCATAATTATCCATTATTATTTATAAAAAAGCACAGGTGCAACCTATTTTGACAGACTTGCATAAATGACTCCCCTGTAATGATTTTTCTTGAGCTACTTCTTCAATTACTAAAACTCAGTCAGGGGAATTTTATATAGATTACTTTAAATAGATGTAGCACCATATATGAGTTTTTTTAACATTCAACTTCATTATTCGATAGATGTTTAGGAAACCCTAATTAAAAGACATTGAAAAACTCCCAACCAATATGAATATCATTGTTGTTAATTTTCTCCCAAACCACCAGATATAGACATCCATTTGGAATGGGAGCAAAGACCCACAAAATTAATCTGATTTTCCTCAAATGTTTATATTTATTATCGTACTAATAGAAGTCCATAGGTTGGTTTGTAATATTTAACATGGCTTCCCTTACTCAGCAATTTTTTAGGGAGTTGTATAGGGAATGTCAATCCGTGTATATGATAACGTCAAATTTAACTAAAGTGGGTGTGACTAGATTTTTAAGAATCACATTCCCAAAAACATTAGTAAGATAATAATCATATAATTATGATTTAATCGTAATACCATTATGATTTTCACTTATAATTCATCATATAATTATGGAGGTAGTATTGTGATACCCCAAGAAAATATTTTAACATAAATGAGTTTGTGGATGTTGAATCAAATAAGACATTTAATGTTCTAAAGTAAATCGTCATGAACCAACCCGGGTCAACCCTGAACCGGTCACTTGAGCCCGCCCGTGACATGGCCCGAGGGGAATTCCAGATCCCCACGGGTTGGAAACTAGTGTCGGGCATCAAAATTTAATAGGTGGGAATGATTTGGCCCAAAATAAAATAAACTAAGCTGTAAAGACCAGTAAATTTCAAGGAAATTTTTTCCTTAATTTTCTTTGGAATTTTACAAGAACGCAGTTTCTGACGGCGCCTGATTCCGAGGCCCGGTGTGCCCGGAATCATTTTCCGAAGTTTGGCTCGGGTACGTTCAGTGAACGGACGAGCAGGTTTTTCTAACTTTTGAACCAGTTCCCGGAATCGAATTCTGAGGGCACCGATGAAATCGCAGCGCCGGTATTCGCTTAGAAACGCCTCTTTCAGAGTTGCGTTTGCTCGGGTGTGGTTTTTATTTTTCTGGCTTAAGGTTAAGAAATAAAATGATTTTGCGACAACTTTATTTTATTTCACTTAAGCCGCTTGGAAGCCACTTGAAGCCACTAAAAGGTGGCTTGAACTGAGTTGAACTGGATAGGATGCTATCCAGAAATATCCTACCCCCTTGGTAGGATATTTGTGAGGTGGGGCCCGCACGAACCCCGTCGTTTCTTTCCGCTAAGAAACGCACCCGTGAAAACCCGTCTTAATGAAAGTCAACTGACGCGTTTTCTAAATTCCTAACAGACCATTTAATTGGGCGGTTTATTTCGTGAATTAAATGGGTTGTTTCTTTCGTGAATTAAATGGGATGTTTCTTTGGTTGAAATAATTCAACGAATTAATTCAATCGTTTCATAACCTGTTTTCATGTGTTGGCATATTAATAAAATAAGACCAACCCAAAATCTTTTGAGAAGATTTGAGAGGATCCTTGTTTCTTCTTCTCCCTCGCGAAGAACGCGAAGAACGCGAAGAACGCGAAGAACGCCGAACCCGGAAATCGACGACGCGACGCCTTGATCCGCATCGCCGACAACGTTCTACTGCGACGTCTCTTCCTCCGCGACGGATCTTCGATCGGCTTCTTGAGGTAAGAATCTCGGACCTTCCTTTTTATCTCCTTCGTGGTTCTTAACCAAAAACACGGATTTAATTAATTAAATTAAATCTGCTGTTTCATGGTGCGTTGAGTTCGCCGACTCAACACCGGATTCCGCGACGACGCGACGCCTCCCCGCAACGACGCGACGATCCCTCTCTTCCGCGACGAGCTTTTCCGCGAAAAACGCCCGCGCGCGACGATCGACGAGGTAGGGATTTATTATGGGAATTACCCCTTTTTATATTATTCCCGTCAATGTTTCTTAAAGAAATTAAAGAACCCAATTGTGAACAATTTTAATCTTCTTAAAATTGTTTTTTTCCCGTGTGGAATAAAATTCTCCCGGTTGTTTATCTCTAACGCGGAGGGTGCGGGCCAAACGAACACGGCCCGACGACCCTCCGCCATTCTTCGTTTTATGCGGATTTTGCGGGCGACGACGGAACGTGCCGCAGTGGATGTTTGACGATTCCGCAGTAAAGAACGGATCCCGGGAGGAGCAATGGCGCAGACGGGAAGAGAAGCGGACCACCGGAGCGATCCCGGTGGCCCGCGGAACTCGCCGGCGGCGCCGGCAGCCGGAGGCGGCGGCGGCCAACGGACCCGCGGCCGCGCGGGTCCGGTTCGCCCGCGCGGGACGCGGCTCTGCCGCGTCCGCGGTTCACCAGCGCGGCCCACGCGGGCCGCGGTTTCCTCAGGCCGCGGGTCAACGCCCGCGGCGCCTGGCACTCGGCCGGTCCGACCGGCCGGGCCGGACCGGGCCAACCGGGTCGGGTCGGACCCGGGTCGGGTCGACCCGGTTCGGGCCGACCCAGGGGGTCGGGCCGGGCCCGTACCCCCCCTTCTTCGGACGTTTTCGTTCAAATGGCCGTATCTTGAGCTACGGGCCTCCGGACGACGCGCCATCAGTGGCAACGTGATCCTTGGATCGAGACGGTCGTTTCGGTATACTATACTCAAGGTGCACCTTCCTTTTCGGGAGCCTACGTAGTTAAAACTCCGTAGTTAAGCGTGCTTGGCCTAGAGTAGTGATCAGGATGAGTGACCTCCTGGGATGTTTCCCAGGGTGGGTGTGAGACGGAAAGGCCAATAACTAACAGACTGGGCATCCGATTGACGCGCCGTCTGTTTCGTTGAATTCCTCTAAGTGAGACGGATCTTTTGGCATACTCCGCCCGAGGTTTGGATGCAGGTGGAGTACGGTCGGGTTGGTTTTGCCTTAAAAACCAACCGGGCCCCTGGGACGAAAAGGCCAATAACTCTCAGACCGGGCGTCTGATTGACGCGCTGTTTGTTGCGTTGAGTTCCTCTTGATGAGACGGAAATTTTGGCATCCTCTGCCCGAGTTTTGGATGCAGATGGATAGTGGCCGGGTTGGATCGCACTGAAATCCAACCGGGCCCCTGGAACGAAAAAGCTGATATCTTTCAGACCAGACGTCCGTTTGACGAACCGTCAGCGGCATTGGTGATCACTTTGAAAAACGGTCCCTATGAGTATACCCTGTGAGTGTTCGGGGTATAGTTGAGTTACGGCCGGATTGGTTCGCTCACGAAACCAACCGGGCCCCTGGGACGAAAAGGCTAATAACTCACAGACCGGGCGTCCGATTGACGCGCCGTCTGTTGCGTTGAGACCCCTATGACAAGGTGGTTCTTCGAGATACTTCCTTGCGGGACTTTGTGATACTTAGAGTATCGACCAGTAGCTCGTGGAGCGGACCCTCCCGGAGAAGAGCGGGCGGAGCACGGAGACCGTGTAGCTGACTGAGACCCGACGACTGCTGATCGAACGACTCGGTGTGTGACAGAGGTGCGCTTGGTTGTAGTGGCACATGGGAGCGCTTGGTTGTAGCGGCAGACCCACGACAGAGGTGCGCTTGGTTGTAGCGGCACATGGGAGCGCTTGGTTGTAGCGGCAGACCCACGACAGAGGTGCGCTTGGTTGTAGCGGCACATGGGAGCGCTTGGTTGTAGCGGCAGACCCACGACAGAGGTGCGCTTGGTTGTAGCGGCACATGGGAGCGCTTGGTTGTAGCGGCAGACCCACGACAGAGGTGCGCTTGGTTGTAGCGGCACATGGGAGTGCTTGGTTGTAACGGCAGACCAATGACAGAGGTGTGCTTGGTTGTAGCGGCACATGGGAGCGCTTGGTTGTAGCGGCTGGCCCGCATTACTCGATAGGTGGGGTACTACAGCAGTCTTAAGTTAGTGGGCAGTACCTCGGAGTTGTGACAGGACCACTGTACACTCCAGAGACGGAGCTCTTCAGCAGTTATGGTTTCGATGATGAAAATCCTGGTTTGAGCTGAGACTTTTGACCTTGTGTTTGCCTCATGATTGAGATGGGTTACTTGATAACTTAGGTATATGTATGGGCATATATCTAAGTAGAGGTTATCTGTTGAGATCTTCTTTGTGGTTATCCTTGTTGGTTTTAGAGAGACCTTGAGGGTCTCGGGGTCCCTACTGAGTATCGTTATACTCACCCCTGCACGGGCTATGCTCGCACCTCGTTGTGTTGGTTGCAGACGACAGGCAGTGCTGATGGATGCTGAGTGTTCGAGGACTGGACGGTACCCGGAGATGGACTACACGACGAGTCATTACCCGGAGGTGGACTACATGACGAGTCAGTACCTGGAGGTGGACCACTGAGCGAGACATGCTCGGAGCGGACGGCGGGACCCGAGGAGCATTGGAGCTATCTGTACCCACCCTTCAGATGGGACTTCCAGAGGACGGCTCGATGCTGCAGTTTTTCCTTTCAGTTGTACTTTACAGTTGGGCTTGTATTTCCGGCCCCTTTTACTTTCAGCACATCTTGTACAGTTTTTACTTAGTGTTTACTTTTCTGCTTGCTTACTCTGTGGTGCTTGTTTACTTTTCAATGGCAATGTCTTCCCTTTTTGTTGGGATTTACACCTTGGTGCTAGTCGCCAGCCCCTGGCATATGGAAGGCGGGCTTGGGGTAGTCACGGCACGGGCCCCGAGGACGGGTGGTGACAAAATGGTATCAGAGGTGGTCGGTTCTACCGGGGACTCTGATCTTTCTTCTATGTGAAACAACATTGTTTAGCGTATTGGGTGTGGTTATCAGTCCAGGGAGTCCAGTGTTGGTGCGGCGGCCGACGTATCCGTACACCAGGACCCTGACTTCTGATTTCCGACTTAATGCACGAAAACATTGATTGCATGTGTGTTTCAAGTTTTCCTTGTGATTACTTCTGTCAGCTCACCAGGTATACTGTCCTGACCGTGGCGCACTTGTTCCCTTTTCAGGATGGCCCCACGACGACAGCCAGCTAGGATTCCGAGATTGGAGCGTGATGACAGCCCACCGAGCGTAGAGGACTCGGTACAGGGCCCTTTGACAGCTGAGGAACTGGCGGTACCTATACCCGCCGAGGCACCGATGCTACCAGCCGCAGCCGCTGGCGATGCACGTCGCCTTAGTGCACTGCATGAGTTCCAGCGCCAGCGACCGCCCAGGTTCCGCAGGGAGACGGACCCTCAGGCCGCCGAGGACTGGCTGGAGGCAGTTGTTCGGGTTTTCAGATTAGTGAGGACACCAGCAGACCTCATGGTGATCCTCGCAGCGAGTCTCCTGCACGCGGCAGCAGGCAGATGGTGGAGCTTGATGCTCCAGGTGCACGACGAGGCGTCTCTCCTCTGGACAGACTTTGAGAGCATCTTCCGCTCTGAGTTCATCCCAGCCACCCTCCGAGTGGTGCGCATCCAGGAGCTACTACAGCTGCGGCAGGGCAGCATGTCAGTGGCCTAGTACTCGGCGAGATTTTCTGATCTCTCGCGCTACTCCACAGATATGGTACGGGACCCGTTCTTCCGGGCCCGGACCTTCGAGCAGGGACTGAGGCATGAGATCAGGGCTTCGATGATCTCCCTCAACATTCCGACTCAGGCAGGGGTGTTAGAGCGAGCCCTCTTAGTGGAGAGTTTCCTTGCTGAGCAGTCTCCAGCAGCAGGACCCACCACTTACCGGCATACGGCAAAGTCTTCTGCAGCGGGCAGTAGACGGATGACGCAGGGGTCCAAGAGGACTGGACCTACAGGTGGTCGCCAACATGACTCTGGATCATTTTCGTGAGGCACTCGGGGTGGGCAACGACTTGCCATTAGAGGGCAGTGTTACTCCTGCGGCGGGGTTGGTCACATGGCTCGTGACTGTCTGACCCACCATACGGATGACCAACAGACGAACGAAGGACCCCCCTGGCAGAGGCAAAGGTTCGATCAGGGCGGGCCGCAAGAAGCAGGCGGCCATGACAGGGGAGTTGGTCGTGCAACAGGAGGTGGACGACGCTTCGGGGTGTTGCCACCACCACCACCAGGCCGTCCACCCCGACCGCAGGGGACAGGAGGACATGGGAGAGCTTAGCTTCAGGCAGCTGAGGCCTACGATCATGGAGCTCCGGGAGCAGATGGACAGGAGCGGGACTAGCTCCAGACCTGGAGACTTTTGTTCACGTTGCTTCTAGTTTTGTTGATGTGTGTTTATATATGCTTTGTGTCTTTGTACTTGAGCTGCAGTAATAAAAGACACCTTTTCTTGTGGCATTTTACTTTCCTGTCCTCTCTTGTGTTGTTACTAAGAGGTTCCGGTTTAGACTGTTGACTTGACCCTCACTTGTGAGACATCTACTGGAGGAGACCCAGTTACCACACACTAATGCCGACAGTGTGACTCAACCCTTGGAGGCGAGAGTAATGGTTGGATCTCTTGGTAGTAGCGTCGAGGCCTTACGACGTCATCCTTGGTATGGATTAGTATCATCCATGTCGGGATTGACCGTATTAGGCGAAGAACGTGGTTCATCCAGGGGATGAGACTAGATTTCTCTTATCGGCAAGGAAGAAATCGTGGCAGCTCTAGTGGGACCAGAGGTGGTCTGGGCCACGACAGAGAAGGTCCAGGTGAGCACATGGGAGCGGAAGGCTCAGATGCGTGCTCAGTACCGCCTTTGTATCCCTAGTTTGTGTTGAAGCTTTACGGGGACGTAAAGCCCTGTGGTGGGAGTAATGTAAAGACCCGTAAATTTCAAGGAAATTTTTTTCTTAATTTTCTTTGGAATTTTACAAGAACGCAGTTTCTGACGGCGCCTGATTCCGTGGCCCGGTGTGCCCAGAATCATTTTCCGAAGTTTGGCTCGGGTACGTTCAGTGAACGGACGAGCGGGTTTTTCTATCTATTGAACCGGTGCCCGGAATCGAATTCTGAGGGCACCGATGAAATCGCAGCGCCGGTATTCTCTTAGAAACGCCTCTTTCGGAGTTGCGTTTGCTCGGGTGTGGTTTTTAATTTTCGGGCTTAAGGTTAAGAAATAAAATGATTTTGCGACAACTTTATTTTATTTCACTTAAGCCGCTTGGAAGCCACTTGAAGCCACTTAAAGGCGGCTTGAACTGAGTTGAACTGGATAGGATGCTATCCAGAAATATCCTACCCCCTTGGTAGGATATTTGTGAGGTGGGGCCCGCACAAACCCCGCCGTTTCTTTCCGCTAAGAAACGCACCCATGAAAACCCGTCTTACTGAAAGTCAACTGACGCGTTTTCTAAATTCCTAACAGACCATTTAATTGGGCGGTTTATTTTGTGAATTAAATGGGTTGTTTCTTTCGTGAATTAAATGAGATGTTTCTTTCATTAATTAAATGGCCTGTTTCTTTTGTTGAATTAATTCAACGAATTAATTCAATCGTTTCTTAACCTGTTTTCGTGTGTTGGCATATTAATAAAATAAGACCAACCCAAAATCTTTTGAGAAGATTTGAGAGGATCCTTGTTTCTTCTTCTCCCTCGCGAAGAACGCGGAGAACGCGAAGAACGCCGAACCTGGAAATCGACGACGCGACGCCTTGATCCGCATCGCCAACAACGTTCTTCTGCGACGTCTCTTCCTCTGCGACGGATCTTCGATCGACTTTTTGAGGTAAGAATCTCGGACCTTCCTTTTTATCTCCTTCGTGATTCTTAACCAAAAACACGGATTTAATTAATTAAAATAAATCTGTTGTTTCATGGTGCATTGAGTTCGCCGACTCAACACCGGATTCCGCGACGACGCGACGGCTCCCCGCAACGACGCGACGATCCCTCTCTTCCGCGACGAGCTTTTCCGCAAAGAACGCCCACGCGCGACGATCGATGAGGTAGGGATTTATTATGGGAATTACCCCTTTTTAATTTATTCCCGTCAATGTATCTTAAAGAAATTAAAGAACCGAATTGTGAACAATTTTAATCTTCTTAAAATTGTTATTTTCCCGTGTGGAATAAAATTCTCCCGGTTGTTTATCTCTAACGCGGAGGGTGCGGGCCAAACGAACACGGCCCGACGACCCTCCGCCGTTCTTCGTTTTGTGCGGATTTGGCGGGCGACGACGGAACGTGCCGCAGCGGATGTTTGACGATTCCGCAGTAAAGAATGGATCCCGGGAGGAGCAATGGCGCAGAGGGGAAGAGAAGCGGACCAACGGAGCGATCCCGGTGGCCCGCGGAACTCGCCGGCGGCGCCGGCAGCCGGAGGCGGCGGCGCCCCGGCGCGCCGCCGAACGAGCCCGCCGCGGCTGAAGTTGCGACGGCGGCGGCCAACGGACCCGCGGTCGCGCGGGTCCGGTTCGCCCGCGCGGGACGCTGCTCTGCCGCGTCCGCGGTTCACCAGCGCGGCCCCCACGGGCCACGGTTTCCTCAGGCCGCGGGTCAACGCCTGGCACTCGGCCGGTCCGACCGGCCGGGCCGGACCGGGCCAACCGGGTCGGTTCGGACCCGGGTCGGGTCTCCCGGTTCGGGCCGACCCAGGGGGTCGGGCCGGGCCCGTACCCCCCCCTTCTTCGGACGTTTTCGTTCAAATGGTCGTATCTTGAGCTACGGGCCTCCGAACGACGCGCCGTCAGTGGCAACGTGATCCTTGGATCGAGACGGTCGTTTCGGTATACTATACTCAAGGTGCACCTTCCTTTTCGGGAGCCTACGTAGTTAAAACTCCGTAGTTAAGCGTGCTTGGCCTAGAGCAGTGATCAGGATGGGTGACCTCCTGGGAAGTTTCCCAGGGTGGGTGTGAGACGGAAAGGCCAATAACCAACAGACTGGGCGTCCGATTGACGCGCCGTCTATTTCGTTGAATTCCTCTAAGTGAGACGGATCTTTTGGCATACTCTGTCCGAGGTTTGGACGCAGGTGGAGTACGGTCGGGTTGGTTTTGCCTTAAAAACCAACCGAGCCCCTGGGATGAAAAAGCCAATAACTCTCAGACCAGGCGTCCGATTGACGCGCCGTCTGTTGCGTTGAGTTCCTCTTGATGAGACGGAACTTTTGGCATCCCCCGCCCGAGTTTTGGATGCAGATGGATAGTGGCCGGGTTGGATCGCACTGAAATCCAACCGGGCCCCTGGAACGGAAAAGCTGATATCTTTCAGACCAGACGTCCGTTTGACGAACCGTCAGCGGCATTGGTGATCACGTTGAAAAACGGTCCCTATGAGTATACCCTGTGAGTGTTCGGGGTATAGTTGAGTTACGGCCGGATTGGTTCGCTCACGAAACCAACCGGGCCCCTGGGACGAAAAGGCTAATAACTCACAGACCGGGCGTCCGATTGGTGCGCCGTCTATTGCGTTGAGACCCCTATGACGAGGTGGTCCTTCGAGATACTTCCTTGCGGGACTTTGTGATACTTGGAGTATCGACCAGTAGCTCGTGGAGAGGACCCTCCCGGAGACGAGCAGGCGGAGCACAGAGACCGTGTAGCTGACTGAGACCCGACGACTGCTGATCGAACGACTCGGTGTGTGACAGAGGTGTGCTTGGTTGTAGCGGCACATGGGAGCGCTTGGTTGTAGCGGCAGACCCACGACAGAGGTGCGCTTGGTTGTAGCGGCACATGGGAGTGCTTGGTTGTAGCGGTAGACCCACTACAGAGGTGCGCTTGGTTGTAGCGGCACATGGGAGCGCTTGGTTGTAGCGGCAGACCCACGACAGAGGTGCGCTTGGTTGTAGCGGCACATGAGAGCGCTTGGTTGTAGCGGCAGACCCACGACAGAGGTGCGCTTGGTTGTAGAGGCACATGGGAGCTCTTGGTTATAGCGGCAGACCCATGACAGAGGTGCGCTTGGTTGTAGCGGCACATGGGAGCGCTTAGTTGTAGCGGCTGGCCCGCATTACTCGATAGGTGGAGTACTACAGCAGTCTTAAGTTAGTGGGCAGTACCTCGGAGTTGTGACAGGACTACTGTACACTCCATAGACGGAGCTCTTCAGCATTTATGGTTTCGATGATGAAAATCCTGGTTTGAGCTGAGACTTTTGACCTTGTGTTTGCCTCATGATTGAAATGGGTTACTTGATAACTTAGGTATATGTATGGACATATATCTTAGTAGAGGTTATCTGTTGAGATCTTCTTTGTGGTTATCCTTGTTGGTTTTAGAGAGACCTTGAGGGTCTCGGGGTCCCTACTGAGTATCGTTATACTCACCCCTGCACGGGCTATGCCCGCACCTCATTGTGTTGGTTGCAGACGACAGGCAGTGCTGATGGATGTCGAGTGTTCGAGGACTGGACGGTACCCGGAGGTGGACTACACGACGAGTCATTACCCGGAGGTGGACTACACGACGAGTCAGTACCTGGAGGTGGACCACTGAGCGAGACGTGCACGGAGCGGACGACGGGACCCGAGGAGCATTGGAGCTATTTGTACCCACCCTTCAGGTGGGACTTCTAGAGGACGGCTCGACGCTGCAGTTTTTCCTTTCAGTTGTACTTTACAGTTGGGCTTGTATTTCCGGCCCCTTTTACTTTCAGCACAGCTTTTACAGTTTTTACTTAGTGTTTACTTTTCCGCTTGCTTACTCTGTGGTGCTTGTTTACTTTTCAAAGGCAATGCCTTCCCTTTTTGTTGGGATTTACACCTTGGTGCTAGTCGCCAGCCCCTGGACTATGGAAGGCGGGCTTGGGGTAGTCACGGCACGGGCCCCGAGGACGGGTCGTGACATAAGCAGTGAAAATTAAATATAACAAAAGAGAATAAACAAAGAACAGCCAACAAAGCTACTAACTTGACCATGACCAAAACTCAACGTGACCCCAGGGATCACTCTCCAATACTACAACCAACGTTTCTCAAGGTGAAAAACTGAATATGGAACCTGCAATAGAACTAAAAACAAGAAAACATTATATGCGTGAGTATTAAAACTCAATTGGCTAGCCCAATATCTATTCCCAATGCACTACCTTTAAAATAAAATAATCACCATTTCAAGTTTAAACTACAATATATAAAAGTATTTTTTTCTAAATATTTTAATTAAAAAAATTACAAACCATTTCCAAACATGGGTTCATTTCATTAGTGTCAATGGATTTTTAGAAAGGGAAAGTGATGCTTACATATTCAAATTTACACAAATAGGAATAAACACTTTCATTTGACAAACATCTCTAGAAACCTAATCATAAGAAATTTACCACATTCCAAGGAAAAAAATACACCATATATGCACAAAGTAAAACATTGAGCAAGGGAAATGTATGTAAAAATATGAGCATCCTAATCACTACTACAAGAAACAAAAGCCGAATAGACATGGGTGAACCTAAGAGATCAAGAATAAACCCGAAGACACCAATACATGTGATATAATCCTTCTTTACATGTCACGATGAAATCAAAATGCACAATACGCTCGACCATCCTCTCTCGTGTAGGTCGGGGGAAAATCCCATAGTAATAAACCCAATAAATCCACCTACTATGGGCCACTGGTCAGTACCATAACCTAACAGTGCAGCAATAATTTTTAGAATATTCTTTGAATATTCCAAATTCCCATGTCTCAAGTGTTTGGAAAGGCGGTAAGCCAACCGATGCCAACCGAGCATCTAATCATATATAGATATATATAAAGCACAACATGCGTCACCCCGATACACCCCATGCAACAACCTCTTGCCTTTAAACTACTCAAGTACTCGGGAGCCTCTATGCGCGGCCTACCAAACAATCAATTTCAACCAATGAATGAGATTTGTCCTAGGTGGGTTTTTATCAAAACATTTTCACCACTTTCCAAAAAGTTCCAAATGGGCATTAAATACATTTCACAATCACTGCTCTAAAAAGAACCAAAATGCTTATTCATTATTGACAAGAAATAATTTATCATTAAAACTGGAACTACATTTTAAATTTTGTGAGTTATGTTTATAGGAAAAACGGTCATTCTTCCAATACTGGGTGTCTGCTCATTAAGAAAATTTTTCAAGTGTTGTGTATAAAATAAGCGGGTATTTTTTACACTAAATAATCATTTAGAAATTAATTTTAATATATTAAAAATTATTTATCTTATATTATCTCACATTTATTAAAATTAATAAAATATTTAATTTGAACAATTAGTGTGCACAAACAACAAGAAATATTGTATCTTTAATTTTAAAAACTAGTCCATGGGGAACCTACCTCGACTCACACCTCGAACGCAATAACGCGACAAAGCGACCTGCCTCGCACAGGCGCACAGGCATGCACAAACCAAAGATCGTGGTAATGCGGGGTTACCCCGCCAACAAGATACAACCGCAATGATAAAAACAATACATGAACATGGACTTAAAACAAACCATACAAACAAACAATATAAAAGAACCACCTCGACACACTTCCAAAACCCAGCTCGCCTAATCTGTACCATTTAACAAACCACATTAAACTTTTTAAAACAATTTCCAAGTAGTAACCCACAAATTATGCACCCAAAAACCTCTTCATAACCTTATTTTATGACCAAACGTACACAACGCCGCATCAAAAACATAATTAACCCCACTTGTAAAAATTAATAAACTAACTACACAATTAAATAAACCATTTTCACAACTAACCGAAAAACTAAGAAAAAATTTATTAAACAATTTTTTAATTTGTCGCATGACTCAAAATATCGAGAACTCACTCAAAAAATCTTTTATAACTAAACACAAGACTTGCATAGTTGGAAAAAACTAAATACAAAAATTCATGAAAATATATTAGACAACACAAAACTAGTTCATTTAAAATCAAAACATTGCACCCAACTAATCAATCAGAAAGCATGAAAAATCAATAATTTAGGTGAAACCATTAACCAAATAAATATTATCTATAATATCACATAATTTAATAAATCATCTAATTAATTTATGAATTAATTCTTGGTAGTACAAAAAGGATTCCCACGAAAAACACACGTAAAAAACTCCTAAAATAAAAAGCACATGATGTCCCTTCCAAAAAAATAATAATAACAATTGTAAGTTTCACATCACATGCACAATTTAGTTAACCACTTTCACAAATTATCCATACCGAACCATTTTAAGAAAACCACAATTTTCCATATGACAAACCATTTCCATTTTACACGCACACCACAACCACTTGAAACACCATCTACTCCACTTATGCATGTCAAAAGTCCACAATATCAATTTCTAAAAAATTCTAAAAATTTATGAACACCATCATGGATTAGTAGACATATTATAATGCTACAAAACAAGTAAAAATGATAATTAAAGCAACACAAAAACCAATCAATTTCTTCAAAAAGGAATTGATCAAAAACGCCTACCTCAAATCGAGTGTTGAAGCGCCCAAATCTCCAACGGAAAGTAAACACTCCCTCGCGGACTAACCGCTAACGTAAAACAATGTTATTAATAGGCAAAATTAACCAAATGTGTTAGTTTTTTTCTAAATCAAAGGAAAAACCTTAGAAAATGAGAGGCAAACCCATATGGAGGATTAGTATGCCCATCGGAGAGAGAGACAGTCGGATGTGGTGTCAGATGCGTCGCTGGCAGAGAAAGGCGCCTAGAGCGCGACCTGGTCAGAGATGTAGAAGGCCGGAGGCCGGAGGTGTGGAAGGCTGGAGGACCTAGAAGGCGAACGAGAGCCAGCCGGAGCGGATGAGGTTGGAGTGGGGAAACCAGGAGGGTAGGGCGACAGTTTTCCGGAGGGAGAGAGGGTGAAGGTGGAGGCTAGAAGCCGAAGGGCCAGAACCGCAGTCTAGTGCGCCGAACAGAGAGACGAAGAGGGAAGGGGTGGGTATAACGTGCATCACACAACACAAATGGGGGGGGGCATTGTTTGGGTAGCATTGGGTTTTTTTCAATTTTTTATAATAATAATAATAATAATAATAATATAAAACCAATAATAATAATAATAATATAAATAATAAAAATATAAATAATAAAAATATGAACCAATAATAATAATAATAATAACAATATAAAACCAATGATAATAATAATAATAATATGTAACTGCATAACACTAAGGTTGGTTGTGCGGCCACCACCAAATGTGGGGTGACCACGCACGGGTCTGAAACCAAGAAGAGAGGAAAAAAACGTTAAATGTTGTCAATTTTGATCCGGGACCCAGTTCGGACCTTGGTGAGAGAACCCAGGCCCAAAAATTAATAAAATAAATATTAATCTAAGTAGGAGGGTGTGACAATTCTCCCCACCATAGACTCATTCGGCCCCCAGAAAGTCACCCGACCTAAAAATAGACAAAACAATATTCCATGCCCAACTGAGACCAAAAGAAACCACATTAAGAGAGAACTGGAGATCACGAGAGGGTTATACCCACCACAAGAGCTCAACTAATGTGAAAATGTTATCACTGAAACATACCTCCCTAGGAAGGGGTTCAACGTGGGATCTTCCAAATGATCTAAACTAACTTCTATAGCATGAAAAAACAACACCTCCACTAAATCCTAAAACTCTTGACCAAGACCAAACAATCCCGACAATGGGGGAAAACCATCGAGTGGAACATTCCCCAAGAAGTGAACCAAAGTACAACCACAAACATCAGCTCTTTCATAGGCACTTACATCTCCAAACGAACACAGCTAACCTAAAATTAACCAACACAAGGTCCAAACATACTTTTACGAAAAATGCATGATCCGTGACACCATAATCAGTCAAACGAGACTATTTGGATTATAAAACAACACGTTCAAGCCAACCTCATGACGAAACAATGAACCTAAAATAACGCCAAAACATTAAATGTGGAAGGACAAGAACGGAAGGACTTTAAATGTTTCATTTACAACACGGAACATGAATCCCAAACTGAGGCGTCACACCCCCGACAACTCCTGACTGCACTCGAGCTTCACCCCAAGACCTATTACAGGGGATCTGATGGATGAAGCATCTCTTGCCTCACAGTCAGGCACTAGAATCATCTGGTCAGAGTGTCTTCCCCAGAAAATGCTTCCTGCAAACTTCTCTAGATGACTTAAACACCTGCAATGATGGCACGTCCTCGGTGGGGTGTGACATGATGGCTTCACATGCCCTAAACGTTCACACAGATGGCACGCTATTGGAAAACCTGTCGAACTGGAAACTATAGACACTAAAGAGGACTCTTTAGAAATAGATCCATCTAACACACTCTGCTCGACAGATGGGGGACCTTCACGAGGAACTGGATACGGTGGATTTTCAACCATCTATGCTCCGGAGACCAACTTAGCTAAAAACACCTCATGTACCAAATTCTCAAAATGATGGCCCCAAAAGGGAGGACAATCTCTTTGATCTCTGGAAAAAGACACCTGATGAAGGGAGGGGTCTTCATCAAATCCTGAGACGCTACCTCCAGAGAAAGACACAAGTTCTTTGAAATTTTCAACACATGCTTTCACCGTCTGTTGGCCTTGTTGAATACGCATGATCTCTTCCAATTTCTTTATCCTCCCCTCTTCAAGTATAAACCATTGGATGAAGATGAATTAAAAGAAATCCCACGTTATCCCAGCTTGTATTGATGGTGGGGAGAACAACTCCTACTCGTCCAAAGTTGGACCTTCGAACAGACCCAAAACAGCATGCACTCTAATAGCATTGGGGGTTCCCAGTAACCTGCAGATGCGCTCAACCTCTTCAAGACATTGCACTATCTCTAACAGACTCCAATTACCATGAAGGATAGACAACATCTGAGAAGGACCAAAAACTGGGCATGACTCATCAAAAACTCCAGGGACCTTTTTGGGCCGCATTTTTGAACAACATATAAAACACCAATCCAAAACCGATATCATTTGGAGCAACATCAAAGAAAGTGCCTTCATCCGAAACTACCAGCTCAAAAGAAACAAGAAAATGATAACAAAAACCAAAATTCCTTTTTTTCAACACCCCCTCTTTTTTTGGATTTCAAAACCACTTTCTTTAAATGCAATTTTTCTAAATACTAATCCCACTTTTCAAACCAAATTCAATTTTCCAAAAGTTATGTTTCTTCTTTATAAGATAATTTTGTAAGAAAGTTCAATCCTTTAATTTAAAACACACCTAGGTAATGTAAAACCCCAATATTTTATAGTACATTATTTTTTCAAAGTAATTCAATGACTTTCACTACATGCAACACTGAATTCAAGCGTATCATGACTTACCAAACTAGCCGTTTAAAGGCATTTATGAATAGTATTAACTGAATTTTGAACTTTATATAATCCTTGTAATTTTAGAATCCATATTATGATTTTGTAAGATATAATTTAAGAACAAATACATTTTTTCAGATAAAAGAATTATTTTTCAAATATGAAATTTTACTGCCTTTTAATGCCGAATCCTTTTTAAATAAAATAATTTATTCATTTATATATTCAATTTAACAAAATATAATTTTTATTTAGAATAAAGACATAAGAATTTAGTTTCAATAAATTTTTGGTGTTTTTCTAATAACATTCATATTTGGGTGAATTGTGAAAAATACTATATTTTAACTGAAAAAAAAATTATTAATCCAAATAATTTATAGTGTTAAATTATACATTTTGATTGTTTATAAGTATAAATAGATTCTATTTTTACCATTTAATCCAATTCTGGTCATTGTAAGTAATTTCACTTTGAAATTGGACATAAACAAGTGTCAATCTTTTGATAGTTATTATTTCTTAAAAATACGGATTTTGGTTTTGACAACGAGAATAATTTTAAATTAATAAATGAAAATTATATGTTTTGAATTTGGTATAACAGACATCATTTTTGTATTCAGAACATAGAATTTAGCCTAGGGTGAATTTTTGGTATTTTTCTAAAAACATTCAAGTTTTTGATAAATAGTTAAAAACATAGAGTTATAGTTTAAAACTGAATTTTTATTAAAATATTTGTTTATTTAATTTAAATTTATTTTAGGTCAAAATATATACATAATCCCTATATAATTTCAATGTAATTCATTGGATTCATTTTATAATAATTTTAGATATATAAAAATTTTATTGAACTTTTCACTGTCTTTTACCGACCTCCTTGGAGAATTTGAAATTCACATAAAACATAATTTTACCACTTCTGCGAGTGGAATTTCAAAAATAAAAATACATTGTTAATATAAAGGAGTAAAATTTGGTTCAATGAGATGAAAATAATTGTTGGTGAATTTTAACTTTTTACTTTTATTTACCACGGTTAAAAGTAAATTAGGTAATTAAGGGTAAAAATGATATTAATATTACCCTAACACATTTTGTAATTCTACTGGACAAGTGTATATTGAACAAAAAAAACCTTAGGAATAAAATATTATCATTTATGTCCACTTGTATTATATTAGGACATTGATTATTATTTAATTCAAAGAAGAGTTAAAAGAGTTAAAATCAATGTTTAATTACTAAAACATTTTTAATATAGGGATATACATAGGATAAATTCGATTGTAAATAATAATTATAAAGATATAAAAATTCCTACATAATGGTATTTTATTTATAATTTTTAGACATTAAATAATTTATTTTATATATGACACAATGGTGATGCAGTAATTACCTAATTAATGAAATATTAAAATAATTGATATTATAAATATCCAAATAAATGTAATTGTAGACTTTTTATGAATTACAATAAATTTATAGATTAATATGACATGTTATAATTTATTTAATTTTGTTTTATCTAAGTAATCATGATTTTGTTATTTTCACAAAAATCAAATACCAAATAGTGTCAAAATTGACATAAAAGAGTTTTTAATACAAATATATATATATAATTAATTGATATTCTATTCTTAAAAATTTATGGTATGACCTAAGTACTTATATCATGATATGTGTATCATTAATGGACAACATGGGGCTCTCTTGGATGTATATAATAAGTTTATTAACTATATAATATAAAAATACAATGTGACAAAGTAAATGTCAATCTAATTAATTAATAGTTAAAACTAGAAGATAAGGTTAATATAATGACCGACACCTATCTAAAATTTATTGGTTGAAAGTATTTCAACCCATACCCACCTTATACTTTTAATAATTCACTTTGGAGCCATTAGAACTCGAATATGAATTTATTATAAAATAATACTTTACGTTTTTCCCAAAGAGCCCCCCTCCCCCATATAAAAGGACACCACTTCTAACCAATTATTCACACCGTCAATGCAATTTGGTTCAGCCAAACCCAGCCCAAATATCCTTTCAACTTCCCACACTTCCTCCTAGAGGCCTTAATTTGATCATAAAGCCAACCTATGGTTCCCTTTTGATCAAATGAAAAGGAAGAACACGAAGAAGATATAATGTTTTCACCACACTCTTTCAAGTTTCTTTTCTTCTTCAACTTCATCTTTATTTGTTATTCCCATTGAAAAATAATAACTCTAGTATCTTCTATATAATGTGATGTTATTACAAAAATGGTACAACCATATTCAGTATTCTATACATCCTTTGAATGACATGTCACCATACGTGCGTACGTACGGCTTACCGTCTCCACATCGTGGTGTAATTGTTATTCAAAACATTATAATTTGGATGGGTATAATAATGATGTGAAATTAATTTAAATAATAAATATAACATGATAATTATTCTTTATATTTGATATAATATCTAATTATATATTATTTTAATATCAAAAGAGTGATATTGTTGCTCGTGCGTACGTACGGACTACCGTCTCCACGAATGCGATGAGATTCATTCCCCACAATATCCATTCAAGTATAATTCTCATTTGATGAATAAAAATAATGTTTAAGAACTTGATATAATTCTGGATATGAAAAAGATACAACATATCCATCACAAACATGGCTTATGTAACAAAACATATAAAATAAAACGAGTCAGTTAACACCCGAAACGATGATAATAATAAAATTTTATTAATAAAGCATTATTAGAAAACCGTATATGATATCATAATTATGTATATGGTTCTTGTATAATTTAATAACAATTTTTTAACTATTATACCAGAGGTTAACATACCATCTACTAAGGAAAAGTACTAGGTATGGGTTTATTTCAAAAAGTCTTCATTATCTGAGGTTGTTTATACGTAATTATCAACTGGGAACTCTTTATCATCCACATCCATGTTTGTTAAAAAATTATTTCAAAAAATTCTTACTATTTTCCAGGATATGGGTTAATGTCATTTATACAGTTGTTTGACTTTTTATATGAATTTTATAAAGGAATATTTATGTCATTTTCCCAACAAGGTCCTTTATAACATTTTCAACAAATTAAGGTAAGAATGTCTTTTTTTAACTTATACGGTGGGTGTGGCTATTTTCCACTGTTGTAAAATCTTCAAATCATCCCTTACAAGCTTATAAGAATATTTTCATAGTAAATTTTATCTTTTAAAATTATGTGACATTTAAATGTTTTAAATATTTATCTTTCTAAATATTTTTAATTAATGTCCATGTTTTAAAAATGATTTTAAGGATTTATTTATATGGACATGAATGTTTTGAAATGATAATCCTTTTCAAAAGTTTCAAAGTGGTATGGGTCACTTTGATTCAAAATTCTCTTTTAAATTACTTCCTTTATAAATGTTTTACTTTTCAATGATTTCAAAAAAGAGATATTTCTCTCAAATAGTTTTGTTTTCATCTATGTCAACATCCTTTGAAGGATTTCAAGCTTATTTGAAGTTGATTTATTATGATACAAAACTTCCATATTGTATTGAAGGTTATATGATATGTTTGACTGTGGATGTGTTAATTTAATACGATTCATGGTTTATGGATAAAATATTGACATTTGGTATGCTAGTTTTAATACGAATGTTTATGTTATGTTTAAACCGATTCATATGAGGAATGCATTGGACTTAGTAAGTGATGGGTGGAGCCCTCTATATCTCCTCGATGCATCGATAGGTCTCATGAGACAAACTAGTGTCTTCGCATGAGGCCTTGGATACATGGTTATGATAGTCTTGCATTATGAATTCCATCATTATGAACGTGGTTATTGATATTGCATGTGGTTATTCGACTAGTAGAATATACATGTGAATAGGTAAATGGAATTTTTTCACTTTATCTTTTCCATATTATTCTGAAGTTCATGTTTTAATGGATTTTGTTTTAGTTATACATTGCATTAAATGTTTATGTTTATTTATTAAATCTTCCGCTATATTGTTATCCTTACTGAGCATCTAAGATCACCCATTTCTATGTTTTATTTTTCACAGGATGTGAAGAAATATTTTATGAATGTCCGGCAGGGATAGTCTGAAGGGGATATGAGTGTGGACTATGGAGACTATATTATTGTAGTTTTTTCACTTTATGATGAAAAATAAGACTTATAAATGTATCTAGTGTTTCCAAGGCTATTAAACTAATTGTTCTTTCGAGACTTGATCTTTTGTGATCATGCCAATGATACGTAATAATGCATCGACTCTGGGTTACTGGGTTTGGGGCGTTACCGTTGGTATCAGAGGAAGTTTAGAAATAACCATGGAAACTAGGTTTAGAAAAACTATGATTAGATCACATAGCCCTAAGATAGACTTTGAGGATTAGTAGAGAATAACTTTCTAGAATTTTGTTATTGTAGAGATTTTATGAGTTTTGCAAGCAATACATTCATGTTTGGATACGAGTAGGTAGAGACAGCTCTAGAACAGATGTATCTAGGGGTAAAACCCGAAAACACCGCTTTGAGCTAGACTCAAACGAGAACTGGTGCATGACAACGGGCATTGCTTCACTCTTAGATACGACACTCCCACAGGATATGCTTAGGATAATTCCCATTTTCATTACAAACCATTACGAAGGGCTTATGAGTATATAAATACTCAATGAAAACATTTTTATGATTATGGATTATATCCATAAACTATTTAGTTAATGTTAGGTGTTTTACAAGTTTGATATTAGGTATTGTTATTCATAAACTAATCTATTGCATTCCATTGTTTAGAAATGGCGCCCAGTAAAAGGAATGAGAACTCCAGCAATACACATCTTCCAAATAGTAAGAAGGATCATATCTTTCATAGTCCTAAGCCATAATTTTTAAGGGAAATAGTATCCCACGTATTATCATCATATGAAGAAATAGAATCATGTGTTGATAAGATAAGTAAAGAATTCTCAGAGTCCTATGGATTTTAATGTAGGCCAGAGATGGAATGGACGGTAGAGAGAAGGACAGATAAAGGGAATGAGGTAATGAAGGATTTTCCCATATGTGATAAATATGTAAAGACTCACCCTGGAAAATGCTTGAAGTGAATGGGAGTATGTTATAAGTTTGGAGAAAAAGGACACCAAGTACGTGACTGCAAGGGTAAGAAAAAGGTTTCAAATGTACAATGCTTCATCTACAAAGAGTCTGGACACTATCCAAACCAATGTCCTAGTCATCAGACTATACCAAAAATGATGCTATTTGATAATAATCATGTTATGATACCACCAAAGATGAAGAGGAATGACTAGTGTTCCTATATTTTTATTTTGGAATTATTTCATTGAAGTGTTGTATTAATGATGTACTGCAAAAAAATAAGGATTATACTGCAGAACTATTTCATTGAGGATTTGACATTTTATGGTACTAAGAAAAGTGACTCTACAACAAATTAAACCTTTTGGAAATTACATGGATGAAGTAAAGTTAACCCTTAATATGGTCCTAATATTGGGGTACTGATTTTGGAATAAGATATGGTTGATTTGGTAAATTATATTGGATATTTTTGACTGCCTTGAAACTGATTAAAGATTTGTATATTCCATTATTGTTGGAGTTTAAAACGTTTTTCGATGGATGAATTATATCCAGTATTCTATAAGGAATGAGGGAGAATGAATGTAATAAATAATGTTTTATGGTAATTCAGGATGTTTCATTAATTTAAAAGAATACTTGATGAAAGTATTCACATGCTATTATGGGATAAAAAGGTTCTTCATTTTGTTTACCTTCCTTATAAATTTTGGACTGTGAGTTTGGACAGAAGTATTTTGGATAATTCTAGTTTGAGATTATTTTTATATTTCCATAAAAGGACAAACCAGAGGTTGGGTGAAAACCTGTCGCATCTGGCAAGGCCATGAGAGTTAAACGTGCAACCGAAGGGTGACAAGGGTATATCACCTACAAATGACCCACGTAATGTCCTGGATTGAATAATGTAGTTTTTTATGTTCTGATAGATGAATTATAAATTCTTTATTTTTAGAACCATATATGATTTTGATAAATAAAATAAATATTTTTAAATCTTTTGGAGTGAAAGATTAGTTTGTGGTTGGAATTAGTTAAAGGATGTAACTCTACTTGTAAAGTATATAGGTTTCTTATTCACCTATTCTTTGAATAAATTAATTCTTATACTCTAGTGAATGGATTTTAAAACCAAAAATGTGTTATCCTAATACCATATATTTTATTGAATCGATGGTATTTTAAATCATCATAGATAGATGAATTTAAGGCCCTCAATTTTACACTTGTTTGTGATTGAAGACCTCGATCACTGCCCATAAATAATTACTTTTTCAGCCAATTATATGTCTCTAATTTCCACCAATTTTCTCCTAATCGAGATCATAATTTAGTGGTGAAGTTTTCATTTCCCTTTTCCTCTTATCAAGACTAAATTTTATTAACCTAATTTCCGATGTGGGTTATCCCAAAGGTATTTTCAATTTTCAACCTATTATTTTTGAAAAATAATTTCAAATTGCGTGGAAGAAATTTATTGAAGGAGGGATAAATGTAATACCCCATGATTTCTTAGTACATTATTTCATCAAAGTAATTCAATGACTAACACTACACGTAACACTGAGTTCAAGCGTATCATGACTTACCAAACTCAAAAGTAGTTATGAATAGTATTAACTGAATTTTGAACTTTATATAATCCTTGTAATTTAAGAATTCATGTTTTGATTTTGTTAGACATAATGTAAGAACAAATACATTTTTCAGATAAAAGAAGTATTTTTCAAAAATGAAATTTTATCGCCCTTTAATGGCGAATCCTTTTTAAATCCAATATTTGAAACATTTATATATTCAATTTAACAAAATAAACATCTTCTTTAGAATTAGGATATAAGAATTTAGATTCAATAAATTTTTGGTGTTTTTCTAATAACTTTCATATTTGGGTGAATAGTGAAAAATACTATATTTGAAATGAAAAAACCATTATTAATCCAAATAATTTTTAGTGTTAAATTATACATTTTATTGTTTTATAAGTAAAATTAGATTATATTTTTACCATTTAATCCAATGCTGGTCATTGTAAGTAATATCACTTTGAAATTGAACTTAAACAAGTGGCAATCTTTTAATAGTTATTATTTCTTAAAAATATGCCTTTGGGTTTTGACAACTAGAATTTATTTTAAATTAATAAATGAAACTTATATCTTTTGAATTTTTTAAAACAGACTTCAATTTTGGATTCGGAATATCAAAATTAGCCTAGGGTAAATTTTTTGTATTTTTCTGAAAACATTCAATTTTTTGTGAATAGTGAAAAACACTGAGTTATAGTTTAAAACCGAATTTTTATTTAAATAATTATTTATTTAATTTTAATTTATGTTAGGTCAAAATAAATACATAATACCTATATAATTTAAATTTAATTCATTGGAGTCAGTTTATAATAATTTTAGATATATAAAAATTTTATTGAACTTTTCACCATCTTTTACCCACCTCCTAGGAGAATTTGGAAATTCCCACAAAACATAATTTTACCACTTCTATGAGTGGTATTTCGAAAATACAAGATACACAGTTAATATCTAGAAGTAAAATTTTGTTCAATGAGATGAAAATAATTTTTGGTGAATAGTAACTTTTTACTTTTATTTACCACGGTTAAAAGTAAATAGGGTTATTAAGGGTAAAAATGATATTAATATTACCCTAACACATGTCATAATTTTATTGGACAAGTGTATCTAGACCAAAAACAACCTTAGGAATAAAATATTATCCTTTAGGTCCACTTGGATTTGATTAGGACATTAATTAATATTTAATTCAAAGAAGAGTTAAAAGAGTAAAAATCAAAGATTAATTACTAAAACATTTTTAATATAGGGTTATACATAGGATAAATTCAATTGTAAATATTAATTAGAAATATAAAAAGATTTACTACATAATTTTATTTTACTTATAATTTTTAGACATTAAATAATATTATTTATTTATGACACAATGGTGATGTAGTAATTACCTAATTAATGAAATATTAAAAATATTGATATTATAAATATTCAAATAAATGTAATTTTAGACTTTTTATGAATTCCAATAATTTAATAGTTTAACATGACATGTTAGTATTGATTTAATTGTGTTTTATCATAGTAATCATTCTGTTATGATTTTCCAAAAAATCAAATACCAAATAGTGTCAAAATTGACATAAAAGAGTTTTTAAATCAAATATTATATTATTAATTGATATTATATTCCTAGACATCTAAGGATTGGCAAAACGACTTATATCATGATAGGTGTTTCATTAATGGTCCACTTGGGTGTCTATTGGATGTATATAGTATGGTTATTAACTATATAATATAAAAATACAAAGTGACATGGTAAATGTCAATCTAATTAACTAAGAGTTAAAACTAAAATATAAGGATAATATAAAGACACAAACCTGTATAAAATATATTGGTTGAAATTATTTCGACCCATCCCAACATTATAATTTGAATAATAAACTTTGGAGCCATTATAAACCGAATATGAATTTATTATAAAATATTACTTTATGTTTTTTCCAAAGAGAGCCTCCTCTCCCTTATAAAAGGACACCACATCTAACCAATTATTCACACATTCAAAGCCTTTTTGATCTGCCAAAACCAGTCCAAATATCCACTAAACTTCCCTCACATAAACCTATAGGCCTTAGTTTGGTCAAAAAACCAAACTATGGAGCCCTTTTGATCAAATAAACAGGAAGAACCCGAAGAAGAGGTAAAGTTTTCACCACCCTCTTTCAAGTTCCTTTCTTCTTCAACTTCTTCTTTCCTTGTTATTACCTTTCTAAAATAATAACTTCAGTATCTTCTATATACTATGATGTTATTATAAATATGGTACAACCATATTCATTATTCTATCTATCCTTTGGAGGACATGTCACCATAAGTGCGTACATACGGCTTACCCTCTCCACGTGGTGGTGTAATTGTTATTCAAAACATTATTACTTGGATGGGTATAATAATGATGTGTACTTCATGGAAATAATAAATATAACATGATAATGATTCTGTATATATGATATAGCATCCAATTATATATTATTTTAAATATCAAAAGAGTAATATTGTCGCTCGTGCGTACGTATGGACTACCGTCTCCATGAACGCGATGAGATTCATTTCACATCGTATCCATTCAAGTATAATTCTCATTTTATGATTGAAAATAATTTTTAAGGTCTTGATATAATTATGTATATGAATAATATACAACCTATCCATAACAAACACGGCTTATGAAACAAAACATATAAAAGAGAACGATTAAGTTAACACCCGAAACGATGATAACACTAAAATATTATTAACAAAGAATAATTAGAAGATCATATATGATATCATAATTATGTATATGGTTCTTAGATAATTTAATATCAATGTTTTAACTGTTATACAGGAGGTTAACATACCATCGACTAAGGAAAAGTATAAGTTAAGGCTTTATTTCACAATCTCTTCATTACCTGATGTTGTTTATATGTAATTATTTACTGGGACCTCTTTATCATAGACATCAATGTTTCTTAAAAATGTATTTCAAAACATTATTATTATTTTAATGAATATTGGTTAAAGTAATTTATAGCATTGTTTGAATTTTTATAAGAAGTTTATAAAGGAATCTTTATGTCATTTTCCAAACAAGGTCCTTTGTAACCTTTTCAACAAATTAAGGTAAGAATGTCTTTTTTAACATATACGGCGGGTGCGGCTATTTTACACCGTTGTAAAATCTTCGAAGCTTACCTTAGAAGCGTATAAGAATATTTTCATAATAAATATTTTCTTTTATAATTATGTGACTTTTAAATGTTTTAATGATTTATCTTTCTAAATATTTTTAATTAGTGTCCATGTTTTCAAAATAATTTTATGGATTTATTTATATGGAAATGAATGTTTTGAAATGATAATCCTTTTCAAAAGTTTCAAAGTTATATGGGAAAATTTGATTCAAAAATCTATTTTAAATTACTTTTTTTATAAATGTGTGACTTCTCAATGAT
This sequence comes from Viscum album, assembly GCA_963277665.1. Classification (NCBI taxonomy): domain Eukaryota; kingdom Viridiplantae; phylum Streptophyta; class Magnoliopsida; order Santalales; family Viscaceae; genus Viscum; species Viscum album. Next base: position 160,379,245 of record OY728165.1, on the reverse strand, counting down.
TTAAAAAAAGAGATATTTCTCTCAAATAGTATTGATTTCATCTATGTCAATAACCTTTGATGGGTTTTTATCTTCTTTGAAGTTGATTTGTTATGATACAAAACTTCCGTATTGTATTGAAGGTTTTGTGATATGTTTGACTGTGGATGTGTTATTTCTATACCATTCATGGTTTGTGAAGAATTTATTGACATTTTTGTATGCTATTTTTACTATGAATGTTTATGTTATGTTTAAACCTATTCATATTAGGAATGCATTGGAGTCAGTAATTGACAGGTGGATCCCGCTATAGCTGCTCGATGCATCAGTAGGTCTCATGAGACAAACTAGTGTCTTGGCAGGAGGCCTTGAAAAAATCTTATTTGTATTCTTGGTACAAGTCCTTGGCTACGTGGTTATGATAGTCCGGAATTATGCATTCAATAATTAGGAACATGGTTATTGATATTGCATTGGATTATTCAACTAGTAAAATATCCATATGAATAAGTAAATTGCATTATTTAACCTTATCATTGCTATATTATTCTGAAGATCGTGTTTTAAAGGCTTTTGTTTTAGTTATACATTGCGTCAAATGTTTATGCTTATTTATGAAAGCTTCCTCTATATTTTTATCCTTACTGAGCTTCTGAGCTCACCCCATTCTATGTTTTATTTTTCCCAGGATGTGAATAAATATTTTATAACTAACCTGTAGGGGTAGTCTGAAGGGGAAATGAGTGTGTACTATGGAGACTATATTATTGTAGTTTTTTTTTACTTTATGATATAATGTATGACTTATGAATGTATATAGTGTTTCCCAGGATACTAAACTAATCGGTCATTCGAGACTTGATCTTCTGTGATCATGCCAATGATACATAATAATGCACCGACTCTGGGTAACTGGGGTCGGGGAATTACATTTGGTATCAGAGGAAGTTTAGAAATAACCTAGGAAACTAGATTAAGATAAACTATGATTAGAGTACACATCCCTAAGACATACGTTGAGGAAAAGTAGAGAAGAACATCCTATAATATTGGTATTGTATAGATTTTGTGAGTTTTCCAAGAAATAGATCCCTGTCTAGATACGAGCAGGTTAAGGCGGCTCTAGAAAAGATATACCTAAGGGTAAAACACAAAAACACTACTTTTATCTAGACTAAAATGGGAAATGGGGCATGACAACGGGCCTTGCTGCACTCTTGGTTACGACACTCCTAGGGGATATGCTTAGGATATTCTAATTTTCTTTACAAACCATTATGAAGGGCTTATGAGTATATACATACTCAGAGAAAACATTTTAATGATTATGGATTCTATCCATAAACTTTTTAACTTATGTTAAGTGTTTTACAAGTTCAGGATTAGGTATTTCTATTCATAAACTAATCCAGTGCATTTCATTTTTTAGAAATGGTGCCCAGTAGAAGGAATGAGAACTCCAGCAATACACATGATCCAAAGAGTAATAAGGACCATATATTTCATGGTACTAAGCCATAATTTTGAAGGGAAATAGTCTCCCACGTATTATTATCATGTGAAGAAATATTATCATGTGTTATAAGATAAGTAATTAATTCTCGAAGTCCTATGTCATTGAAGGGAAGATAGAGAAAGAAAGGATGGTAGAGAGAAGGACAGATAAAGGGAAGAAGGTAAAGAAGGATTTTCCCATATGTGATAACTGTGGAAATAATCACCTTGGAAAATGTTTGAAGGGAATGGGATTATGTTATATGTGTGGAGAAAAGGGACACCAAGTACGTGAATGCAATCATAAGAAAATGGTTTCAAATGTACAATGCATCATCTACAAGGAGTTTCGACACAACCCGAACCAATGTCCCAGTCATTAGACTATGCCCTAAATGATGATATTGGATAATAATCATGTTATGATACTGCAACAGATGAAGTGGAATGAATAGTGTTATTATGTTGTTATTTTTGGAATTATTTCATTGAAGTGTTGTATCAATGATGTACTAGAAATAAATAAGGAATGTACTGTAGTACTATTTCATTGAGGATTTGAGATTTTATGGTACTAATAATGGTAACTCTAAAAGATGTTAATGTTTTTGGAAATTGCATGGTTGAAGGAAAGATAAACCTTAATATTGTCCTAATATTGATGTACAGATTTTGGAATAAGATATGGTTGATTTTGTAAATTGTATTGGTTATTCTTGACTGCCTTGAAACTGATTAATGTTTTGTATATTCCATCATTGTTGGAGTTTACATCATTTTTGGATGGATGAAGTATATCCAGTATTCTATTCAGAATGAGACAGGATGAATGTAATCAATAAGGTTTTATGGTAATTAATGATTTCTCAGTATTTTAAAATAATACATGATGAAAGTATACACATGATATTACAGGGTAAAAATAATCTTCATTGTGTTTACCTTCCTTATAAATTTTGGACTGTGAGTTTGGACAAGTGTATTTTGGATAATTCTAGTTTGAGATTATTTTTGGATTTCCAAAAAAGGAAATCCCGGAGGTCGGGTGGCAACCTGTCGCGTCCGGCAAGGCCGCGAGACATGAACCCACAACCAAAGGGTGACAAGGGTGTACCACCTACAACTAGCCCACGTAATGTCATGGATTGAATAATGTAGTTTTTTTATGTTCTGATAGATTAATTATAAATTCATTATTTTTGGAACCCCATATGATTAGGATAAATAAAATATATTTTTTGAAATCTTTTGGAGTGAAAGATTAGTTTTTGGTAGGAATTAGCTAAAGGATGTAACTATACTTTTCTACTATATAGTTTTCTTCTTCACTTATTCTATGAAGAAATTAATTCTAATAATCTAGTGAAAGGATCTTAAAACAAAAATTTTTTTATCCTAATACCATATGTTTTTTTGAACTGCTGGTATTTTAAATCATCATAGATTGATGAATTTAAGGCCCTCAATTTAATACTTGTTTGTGATTGATGACCTCGATCCCTACCTATAAATATTTACGTTTTTCCTCCAATTATATGTCTTTAATTTCCACCAATGTTCTCCTAATCGAGATCATAATTTAGTGGTGACCCTTTCATTTCCATTTTCCTCTTATTAAGACTAAATTTTATTAACCTAATTTTTGATGTGGGTTTTCCCAAAGGTATTTTCTATTTTCAACATTTTATTTTCAAAAAATAATTTCAAATTGTGAGGACACAATTTATTGAAGGAGGGAAGAATGTAACACCCCAACATTTCATAGTACATTATTTTTTCAAAGTAATTTAATGACTTGCACTACACGCAACACTGAATTCATGTGTATCATGACTTACCAAACTAGCCGTTAAAAGGCGTTTATGAATAGTATTAACTGAATTTTGAACTTTATATAATCCTTGTAATTTTAGAATCCATATTATTATTTTGTAAGATATAATTTAAGAACAAATACATTTTTTTCAGATAAAAGAATTATTTTTCAAAAATGAAATTTTACTGCCTTTTAATGCCGAAGCCTTTTTAAATAAAATAATTTCTCCATTTATATATTCAATTTATCAAAATAAAATTATAATTTAGAATAAGGACATAAGAATTTAGTTTCAATACATTTTTGCTGTTTTTCTAATAACTTTCATATTTGGGTGAATTGTGAAAAATAATATATTTCAACTGAAAAAAATTATTAATCCAAATAATATATAGTATTAAATTATACATTTTAATGGTTTATAAGTACAAATAGATTCTATTTTTACCATTTAATCCAATGCTTGTCATTGTAAGTAATTTCACTTTAAAATTGGACATAAACAAGAGTCAATATTTTGATAGTTATTATTTCCTAAAAATATGCATTTGGGTTTTGACAACGGGAATAATTTTAAATTAATAAATGAAACTTATATGTTTTCAATTTGGTAAAACAAACTTCATTTTTGGATTCAGAACATAGAATTTAGACAGGGGTGAATTTTTTGTATTTTTCTAAAAACTTTGAATTTTTTGATAAATAGTTAAAAACACAGAGTTATAGTTTAAAACTAAATTTTTATTTAAATATTTTTTAATTTATTTTAAATTTATTTTAGGTCAAAATAGATACATAATACATATATAATTTAAATTTAATTCATTGGAGTTAGTTTATAATAATTTTAGATATATAAAAATCTTATTGAACTTTTCACTGTCTTTTACCCACCTCCTAGGAGAATTTGGAAATTGACATAAAACATAATTTTACCGCTTCTATGAGTGGAATTTTGAAAATCTGAGAGACACATTTAATATCAAAGGGTAAAATGTGGTTCAATTAGATGAAAATAATTGTTGTTGAATAGTAACGTTTTACATTTATTTACCAAGGTTAAAAGTAAATAGGGTAATTAAGGGTAAAAATGATATTAATATTACCCTAACACATTTCCTTATTCTATTAGACAAGTGTATCTCGACCAAAAAAACCTTAGCAATAAAATATTATCATTTAGGTCCACTTGATTTAGATTAGGACATTAATTATTATTTAATTCAAATAAGAGTTAAAAGAGTTAAAATCAATGTTTAATTACTAATAAATTTCTAAGATAGGGTTATACATAGGATAAATTTGATAGTAAAAATTAATTATAAATCTAAAAATATTTCATATATAATGGTATTTTATTTATAATTTTTAGACATTAAATAATTTAATTTATCTATGATACAATGGTGTTGTAGTAATTACCTAATTAATGAAATATTGAAATAATTGATATTATAAATATCTAGATAAAGGTAATTTGAGACTTTTTTTGAATTCCACTAATTTTATCGGTTAATATGACATGTTAGTATTAATTTAAATATATTTTTTGAAGTAAACATGCTGCTATGATTTTCACAAAAATGAAATTCCAAATAGTGTCAAAATTGACATAAAAGAGTTTATAAAACAAATATTATATTATTAATTGATATTCTATTTCTAAAAATCTAAGGTTGAATAAATGACTTATATCATGATAGTTGTATCATTAATGTACCAGTTGGGGTAATCTTGGAAGTATATAGTACGTTTGTTAACTATATAATATAAAAATACAATGTGACAGGGTAAATGTCAATCTAATTAACTAAGAGTTAAAAATAAACGATAAGGATAATATAATCACCCAAACCAGTCTAAAATATATTGGTTGAAAGGATTTATACCCCTTCCCACCTTATACTTTTAATAATTCACTTTGGATCCATTAGAAACCTAATATGAATTTATTATAAAATAATACATTACGTATTTTCCAAAGAGCCCCTCCTCCCCCTTATAAAAGGACACAACTTTTAACCAATTATTCACACCGTCAAAGCCTTTTGGATCGGCCAAAACCAGCCCAAATATCAATTAAACTTCCCCCACTTTATCCTAGAGGGCTTAGTTTGAGTATAAATCCATCCTAATGTTCCCTTTTGATCAAATCAAAAGGAAGAACCTGAAGAAGAGGTAATGTTTTCACCACCCTCTTTCAAGTTCCTTTCTTCTTCAACTTCTTCTTTCATTGTTATTACCATTATAAAATAATAACTCAAGTATATTATATATAATTTGATGTTATTGTAAATATTTTACAAACATATTCATTATTATATCCATCCTTTGAATGACATGTCACCATACGTGCGTACGTACGACTTATCGTCTCCACGTCGTGGTGTAATTGTTATTCAAAACATTATTATTTGGATGGTTATAATAATGATGTGTAATTAATGTAAATATTAAATATAACATGATAATTATTCTTTATATATGATATAATATCCAATTATATATTATTTTAATACCAAAAGAGTGATATTTTCGCTCGTGCGTACGTACAGACTACCGTCTCTACAAATGTGATGAGATTCATTCCCCATCGTATCCATTCAAGTCTAATTCTCATTTGATGAATAAAAATAATGTTTAATAACTTGATATAATTCTGGATATAAAAAAGATACAACCTATCCATCACAAACATGGCTTATGTAACAAAACATATAAAATAAAACGAGTCAGTTAACACCCGAAACGATGATAATACTAAAATAATATTAACAAAGCATTATTAGAAAATCATATATGATATCATAATTATGTATATGGTTCTTGTATAATTTAATAACAATGTTTTGACTATTATACCGGAGGTTAAAATACCATCTACTAAGGAAAAGTACTAGGTATGGGTTTATTTTACAATGTCTTCATTATCTGAGGTTGTTTATACGTAATTATCTACTAGGAACTCTTTATCATCCACATCCATGTTTCTTAAAAAGGTATTTCAAAACATTCTTACTATTTTATAGGATATGGGTTAATGTCATTTATATAGTTGTTTGACTTTTTATATGAATATTATAGATGAATCTTTATGTCATTTTCCAAACAAGGTCCTTTATAACCTTTTCAACAAATTAAGGTAAGAATGTCTTTTTTTTAACTTATACGGTGGGTGTGGCTATTTTCCACCGTTGTAAAATCTTCAAAGAATCCCTTACAAGATTATAATATTATTTTCATAGTAAATGTTATCTTTTAAAATTATGTGACTTTTAAATGTTTTAAAGATTTATCTTTCTAAATATTTTTAATTAATGTCCATGTTTTAAAAATGATTTTAAGGATTTATTTATATGGACATGAATGTTTTGAAATGATAATCCTTTTCAAATGTTTCAAAGTGGTATGGGTCACTTTGATTCAAAATTCTCTTTTAAATTACTTCCTTTATAAATGTTTTACTTTTCAATGATTTCAAAAAAGAGATATTTCTCTCAAATAGTATTGTTTTAATCTATGTCAACATCCTTTGAAGGATTTTAAGCTTATTTGAAGTTGATTTATTATGATAAAAAACTTCCATATTGTATTGAAGGTTTTGTGATATGTTTGACTGTGGATGTGTTAATTTTATACCATTCATGGTTTATGGATAAAATGTTGACATTTGGTATGCTAGTTTTAATATGAATGTTTATGTTATGTTTAAACCGATTCATATGAGGAATGCATTGGACTTAGTAAGTGACGGGTGGAACCCTCTATAGCTCCTCGATGCATCGATAGTTCTAATGAGACAAACTAGTGTCTTGGCACGAGGCCTTGTCAAAATATTATTTTTAGTCTTGGCATGAGGCCTTGGCTACGTGGTTATAATAGTCTAGAATTATGCATTCAATCAATATGAATGTGGTCATTGATATTTCTTGTGATTATTCGACTAGTAGAATATCCATGTGAATACATAAATGGAATTATTTTACTTTATCTTTTCCATATTATTCTGAAGTTCATGTAAAAAAGGATTTTGTTTTAGTTATAAATTTCCTCAAATTTTTATGCTTATTTATGAAAGCTTCTGCTATATTGTTATCCTAACTGAGAATCTAAGCTCACAACTTTCTATGTTTTATTTTTCCCTAGATATGAAGAAATATTTTATAACTGACCTACAGGGATAGTCTGAAGGGGATATGATTGTGGACTATGGAGACTATATTATTGTAGTTTTTTTCACTTTATCATGTAATGTAAGACTTATGAATGTATCTAGTGTTTCCAAGGCTACTCAACTAATCGGTCATTTGAGACTTGATCTTTTGTGATCATGCCAATGATATGTAATAATGTACCAACTCTGAGTAACTGGGGTCGGGGTGTTATAGGTAATCCCCTGAACCGTTGCACATGTCTTTATCCACATTCATTCATACGCCCCAACACGCATGTTACACGCATCCTCTCACATGTGAAAACGTTCATAAAGAGTACCTGAGGTTTCACCGCAATCCATTCTCAACCAATTTCAATGAAAACAACAGTTTTCCAAAACAAAATAATTTAGTTTTAAAATACATTTCATAAATTTAGAGTCATTTAAAAGAAATCAGTACCATTTTCAAAACCGCTTTTTCATTTCCAAAAACACACATACACCAACCAGAATGAAAATGACACAAAACGTGCATCAAACCACCGGAGTGAGGGACTAGCGGTCTCAATAAACCGGGAGAGATGGTAGCAGGCCATGCCCCAAGAAAGAATCAACAACTAGGAGGAATTAAAACTGTGTACCCTGACTCCACATGGGTCAGCACTCCATGTGATATCACGATGTAACATCGGTTTACCTCCGTTGTCATCCCTAAATCCAAAACAAACCAGAATGAAACAAAGAATCAATTCCTGGACAACCCCTGGCAACTCGAGGATCAGAACGAGTGAGGGTTCATGACAACCTTCCAATACCTACCTCTCGAGTCTCGAAAATCCTAATATCCATCTACCAGACACCCCAAATAACAAGGACCTCCTTTGATACCATTTTTTCATGAACCACACCAGGTCAACCCTGAACCTGTCACCCAAGCCCGCTCGCGACGTGGCCCGAGGGGCGTTCCTAATCCCCACGGGCTGGAAACTCATGTCAGGCATCAAAATTTTACAGGTGGGAATGATTTGGCCCAAATGAAAATAAACTAAGAAATGGAATTTAAATAGAACAAAAGATAATAAAGAAAGAACATCCAACAATGCTACTAACCTGACCACGACAAAAACTCCACGTGACCCTATGGCTCACTCTCCAATACCACAACCAACGCCGCACAAGGCGAGAAGCAGAAGATGGAACCTGAAACATAACTAAAAACAAGAAAACACAATAGGCATGAGTATGAAAACTCAGTAGGCTAGCCTAATATCTATTCCAAATGGACTAACTTTAAAATAAAAGAAACACCATTTCAAGTTTGAACTACAATATATAAAAGTACGTTTTACTAAATATTTTACTTAAAAACAAAGTATGAACCATTGCCCGTAACCATTTCTAAACTTGGGTTCATTTCATTAGGTTCAATGGATTTTTAGAAAGGGAGAGTAATGTTTACATTTAAAAATTTGCACAAAGAGGATTAAACACTTTCATTTGAAAACCATCTTTAGAAACCTAATCAAAATAAGTTTACCACTTTTTAAGGAAAACAATACACTAGAAATGCACAAAGAAAACACCCAAAAAGGGAAATGTAGGTATACATATGAGCATCATAATCACTACTACAAGAAACAAAAGCCAAATAGACGTGGGTGAACCTAGGAGATCGAGATTAAAACAGAAGACACAAAATACATACGAAAGCATTCTTGTTGACATGTCACGATAAAATTAAAATGCACAATACGCTCGACCATCCTCTCTCGAGCAGGTCGAGGGAAAATACCATAGTAATAAACCCAATATATCCACCTACTATGGGCCACTGGTCAGTACCATAACCTACCAGTGCAGCAATCATTCTTAGAATATTCTCTCAATATGCTAGTTTCCCATTTCTCAAGTGTTTTCGGAAAGAGGTGAGCCAACCGATGCCAACCGAGCATCCAATCATATATATATATATATATAAAGCACTACAGGCATCACACCGAGCCACTCAATGGAACAACCTCTTCCCTTAAACAACTCATGTTCCCGGGAGCCTCTAAGCACGGCCTCCCAAACAATAAATTGCAAACAAAGCATGAAAGTTGTCCTAGGAGGGTTTTTATCCAAAAAGTTTCATCTCTTTCAATAAAGTTCCAAATAGGAATTAAATACATTTCACAATCACTACTCTAAAAAGAACCAAAACACTTTTTTATTCTTGAGAAGAAATCATTTATCATTAAAACCAGAAATACATTTTAAATTCCATGAATTATGTTTAAAGGCCAAACAGGCATTCTTTCAATACTGGGTGTCAACTAATCATGAAAATGTTTCAAGTGTCGTGTATAAAATAAACGACCCTTATTTAAACCAAATAAAAATTTAAAAATTAATTGTCTTATATTAGAATTTAATTATCTTATATTATCTCACATTTGTTAAAATTAATAAAATATTTAATTTGAACAATTAGTGTGCACAAACAATAAGAAATAATGAAACCTAAATTTTAAAAAGCAGTGCATTGGGAACCTTCTTCGACTCGCAGCTCGAACACGACAGCGCGACAATGCGACGTGCCTTGCCCATGTGCAAAAGCACACACAAACCGATGATCATGGTAACGCGGGGTTACCCTGCCAACACAATGAAACTGAAAAGATAAATAAAATTCATGAACACAGACTTAAAACAATCCATACGAACAAACAACACAAAAGAACCACCTCGACACATTTTCAAAACACAACTGGCCTCATATGTACCATTTAACAAACCACTTTAAAATTAATAAAAAAATTTCCAAATAGTAACCCATGGCGTATGCACCCAAAAACCTCTTCAAAACCCTCTTTTATGACCAAACGTACACAACCCCGCATCAAAAACACAATTAACCCCACTTTTGCATATTAATAAACTAACTACACAATTAAATAATCCATTTTCACAACTAACCAAACCACTAAGAGAATTTTTATTAAACAATTTCAGAATGTGTCGCATGACTCAAAATATCAAGAACTCAATCAAAAATTCTTTTATAACTAAACACATGACTTGCATAGTTGGATAAAACTAAATACACAAATTCATGAAAATATATAAAACATCACAAAACTAGTTCATTTAATTAACAAAACATCGCACCCAACTAATCAATCCCAAAGCATGCCAAATCAATAATTTAGGTGAAACAATTAACCAAATAAATATTATCTACAATATCACATAATATAATATATCATCTATGCAATTTATAACGTACTTCTTACTATCACAAAAAGGATTTTCACTAAACACACACGTAAAAACCTCTTGAAATCAAATGCACATGAAGTCCCTTCCAAAAATAAAAATAATAACAATAGTAAGATTCACATCACATGCACAATTTAGTAAACCACTTTCACAACATACCCATACCAATCCATTTTATGAAAACCACAGTTTTCCATAAAACAAACCATTTCCATTTTACACAAACACCAAAACCACTTGAAAACACCTTTCACACCACTTATTCATGTCAGACGACCACAAGAAGAATTTCTAATATATTCTAAATATATATAAACACCATCGTGGACTAATTAGACATATTAAAATGTTGTGAAACCTGTAAAAATTATAATGAATGAAAAAAACCAATCAATTGCTTTGAAATGGAATGGGTAAAAAACGCCTACATCATATAAAGTGTGGACGCGCCCAAAACTCCGACGGAAGCTAAACACTCCCCCACAGACCAACCACTAACCCAAAATAATGATATTAACATGAAAAATAATCCCAATGTGTTATGGTTTTTTCTAAATCGAAGGAAAACCCCTAGAAAATTAGAGGAAAACCCATGTGGATGAGGAGTATGCCCATCAGAGAGGGAGACAGTCGGAGGTGGTGTCAGATACACACTTGGATAAGCATGGAGGCCAGAGCGGGGCCCAGCCGGAGGTGTAGAAGGCCGGAGGCTGGAGGTGCGGAAGGCCAGAGGACCTAGAGGGCTGACGAGAATCAGCCGGAGCACAGGAGGTCAAATTGGGGAAACCCGGAGGGTAGGGCGACGGTTTTCCAGAGTGAGAGAGGGCGAAGGGGGAGGCCAGAAGCCAGAGGTCCAGAACCGCGGTCTAGTTTGCCAAATAAAGAGACGTAGGGGGAAGGGGGTAAATCGCATATCGCGTAGCGCAAATGTGGGGGGGGGGAAGCATTTGGTTAGCATAGTTTTTTTCAATTTTTTATAATAATAATAAAAATTAAAAAATATAAAACCAATAATAATAATAATAATAATAATAATAATAATAATTTAAAACCAATAATAATAATAATAATAATATTAATATGAAATTGCACAAAACTAGGTCCGGTTGCGCAGCCACCGCCAAACATGGGGTGACTTCACATAGGTCTGAAACCAATAAGAGAGGAAGAAAACATTAAACTTCGTTAATTGGGATCCGAGACCCAGTTCGGACCTCGGCGAGAGAACCCAGGCCAAAAAATAATAAAATAAAGATTAATTTAAGCAGGAGGGTGTGACATAAATGGTATGTGTGTCTCTCACCATGTAGTTATTATACCCCTCATCACCTGTAGTGATCGCCTGATATTTTCCTTTGTCTTTTAGATAACTTATATTTTGATATAAATCGTCTTAATTAATGTTTATATTTGAGCGTTGGTTATCATAACTCCCATACTTCATTAATTTGACACAATGGAGTGTGGGTAGATCACTTATGGAGAATTTTTATCTTTTCTTATATAATTTAATAATAACATAAATTTGGAATTCAATTACTTGATGACTTTTTTCCAAACATAAAATAATTAGTAGTCCCCTTAAAAAAATTTCCTCCACATTTCCTTCTAAAATTGAATCATGATGAAAATATCACCTTTTTCTCTCTCTACATTTTATAATTTTATTTGAATTCCATCTTTATTTTCTTATCCAAAACATGAGATTTATTGGTTACTCTAATCTCCATATCCACTTTGGAAGAGCATTGAATGACTTATTCATAGCTACTAATTTCCTTTATGGACAAAAATTATTGGGGAATTTGTTTTAAAAAACTAATAAATCAAACAACCATACCTTCAGGTCATATGATAATAGCATTAAACTAATTCAAAAGTCTTATCAAATTTTACTCGTAGTTACTAACTGATTCATCACCAGTTGAATTTACCTTAGGGAATTACTTCACTATTTTTATATAATGAATTTGGTGATGTTCTTATTGAAAAATAAGCTTCTTAAAACATCACATACAATGGATTTAATTTCTTCTCATTGAATAATATTATTGATTTGATTCTATCTTGATCTACTTCACTTTAAAAATGATAAATATATAAAAAAATTATCCTTCCAAAAATTGGAGAATGGATAATATATTTTTATTGGTATTGATCTATTTATCAGTAACTAGTGGATCAACAGATCCCCTAAAAAGGTGGACGCCAGCTCAAGAAGGACTCAATATAATATCATTCCCAATTTTTATGGTATTCTACCTCGACATGATTCATTTCTTGATAATGTTTCATAAGAATATAAATATGATATTTTATTTCTGGTACCATAGAATTTAGTTTTTAATGTGGAATATCATTGCATTTCCCATCATATTAATTATTAAAATTGTGCCTTATGGTTCTATCAATTGACTAAAACAAAAAATCATAGAGTGAGAAAAAATAATCATACATGAAATACACATAATCATGAAAAATCATTTATTGGATGAATAAATCATGATAACATCATTTCAAACTAATAAACTTATCTTTAACCTAAGAAATTAATTGTCATTATCTATTCAAAACATTCACAATGGTTCTAATGATAATGTGTGTAATCCAAAATGATCCCTCTGGAATTTCAGAATATGTGTGTAGTAATGTAACACTCACCATATAGTAGAATTATTTTAGAGTCATACTTTACCTAATATTTTCAGGGTTATTACCCCTAGATTCATCTCTACCAAAGCCACACCAACTGGTAGTATCAAGATATAGATGTTTTTTTAGGAAAACCATACTCCATTGTTTACTATGATATATAGCATTATCATATACATATAATTATCCTAATGGTTCTCAATAATGTTGTCTCATTATAGTTTCCAAAGATAAATAAATAATTATTTCGACACTAACTATTGCGACCCATAATTTTCATACATAAATATTAAATCATATTTGATTAATATTAAATGGATTACATTATAATCTATGTCTGAATCATATTTTTCTAGTGTCTTTGGAATTTTGGATACAGAACAAAAAAATTTATAAGAGATCTATATCATCTCCCACTAAGTTCCTCATCATTATCAACCTTGTAAGATATATCACACATAAAACCATAGATCATAACCTAGGGAATGAAAACCTAAGAAATAGTGATATATGATGATCAGTATGGGTAAATAAGGGAGATATGAATATAACAAGAGCATAAGGGTATGAGAACATGATAAAGACATTGGAATGTACTATCCTTATATGATAGTTTATAATCTCATTTCAGTGCATAAATCCCCACAATTCATAAAACATGAATCATAAAGGAATCAAAGAACATGATCCAAGAGAGTAAAATAGCGACATATGACATAAGGTTTTTTGTAATACACATAATAATGGACATTAACTTCCTTAATTAAGGAAAATTTCAAATAATATCATTGTGGAATGGGTTTAATCTTCATTCCATAATATCCATTATCATGGTTAACTCCCAAGACTATCATGTTAGTCAATGTCACATACTGAACTTGGTTCTCTACCCATTACCGTTTTTATTACCATAAGATATATCCAAATTTAAAAAATTCATTAGATGGATATGTAATTCTTCTCCCATACATCACATTATCATAATCCATTTATATTTTTGTAACACAAGATCAAAAAAATCAACATATATCAAAACTTGGGGAAAAGAAACGGGTGTGATAAAATTTATAAAATTATCCACAACATAAGCCATAGGAAATAAACAAGATTCATAAAAATATAATCATCATAATAACAAAAAATAAGAAAAAATAATAAAAATGGTATCCTTGGATCATATCCAATGTAAATAATAACTAACATCAAAGGATGTTCTCATTAAGTAAAATTTCTCTAAAATATCACATTAAATATTTATTGTGTAAAATCCCATTTACATTCTGGAATAACTTCTCTATAGTTAACAAAAATTCAAAATATTATACAAAATATTTCCTTGGAAATATCCATATATAATTTTAATGTATGATTCAATGAATTGAGTGATCATGTTGATGGGAAATTTTATTCATGTAGTGTACGTTAAAATAAATATTCCCTTCACATTTTCAATAAAAATAAAAAATTCCCTCTCTATGAAAAAAAATATTACTTTTAAATCATTTTTATAATTCAAATTATGTGTAAAAATTAATATATAAATATGATGATTATATAAAAAAATATTTTAATTTTTTTATAAATCATATATATGGAAGATAAAAATATTTTTGAATAAAGAGAAAAATAAATTTTTTTCCTTACAAATACTCTTTTAGTATCTTGAGTAAAAAAGGCATAAAAATTTAATAGAGAATATTTAATATCTATAAATAACCAATGGATACAACAATTAATTGGTTTATTTATATATAGGTCATAAAATTTCGTTATTGTAAACTTCATCATAAACTATCTTGATAAATACTGAGATTGTAACATGAATCTCTTACCTCATGTCATATTTTCAAAAATATTTCTCTATCCAATTTTATAATAAAAATAAAATGACTAAAATTTTATAAAATAGTCCTTGATATACATATAAAACCATATATGATCCACTTATAACATTTCACCACCCATTTATCTTAATTACATATTTTATTATCATTTCATGGAGTTAATAAATTCATTTTTTTCTGATAATTTTAGCTCATTAGATAGATTCCTTATAATTTTAAGATGGTTTTATCATATCCGGAATGTTGATAAATATATAAATCATAACAAGACAAAATTATAAAAGAATATAATTTTGTTTGAGAGCATGTGTGGTCTGCTATACTAAGAATATAAGAGAATATCTCATCCAAAGATGTTATGATATATTTAATATTTAAAATAAATTCATTATATTTTATGGTTATAATTTTTGTAATAAAGAGTTTTTTTATATCTTCTCTTACAAGCATGACTGATTTTTACCTAAAGATAATATACTATTAATTTTATTATTTAATATGATAGTTACCGCCTATCCATTGTAATTTAGGGAATGAATTTGATTAACAAACTTATGAAAATTTATTATAATGTTATATTATATTTTTTTTGTAGATTTAATGTAAAACAATTTAAAATATAAATTTATTAATCCATTTTTTGTTATTGGAATCATTTTAATATTGAATTTAGATATAAATACATTGTAAACTTTTGAATGGATTTAATTTAAAAACCCTCTTTCTCATCACCCTTATAGGATTAATTTTAAAATAAATTTTAAATATTATATAAATTTATTTGGATAATTTTATTCATAATTTTAATTATAATTTCTTATAATTTAACATAATTTTTGATGAAAATGAATAATTAATTCACTAAAAATTAATTACCTTAGTTATGGTAAAAATAGTTTTACCGGTGGGTTAAACTAAAATAATAAGTGTAGAGATTTCATAGAAAATTTTCTAAAAAATATTTGATGACTCATTTAGACCATTATATCTTTTAGTAATGATAATTTTCCAATTTGGACCCTTCGGACATTTGAAAAGGGGGAGAGGATTCTATTATATTGAAAATTACCAAGTGTGTCCTCTTCCCCACACATAAAGGGTCACCCAATATCCTCAAAAATTAACACCATAAAACACTTTTGCTCATCCATGAACTATGAAAATTAATTCCAAAATCCCTCGCCTCATCTTATGATATTTATTTGGGGTGTAAATATAACCTAGGAGGTTCAAACCTATGGAGGATACTCAAGGATGAGTAAATTCTCTTCAACTAGCATATTTATTTTACCTATTTTTCCACCTCATTAATTTTCTATTATACCATGATGATATAATCATCCACTTATACTACATATAACGGTATTTTATTATAATAATTCAATGAACTAAAACTATCTCCACTTCTATCAAATTCGTAATGAAATAATCGATCATGATTATGGCAGATTACTGGCTCCCAAACCAATTTCATTCGTTATTCCATTTCCACCACTCAAGGTTGGGTATGATGATGAATATGAAGTATATAAATTATAAAAAAAATTATTTATACCTATGAAGTCATTATATCTTATATATCTTCTTAACATGTATTTCATAGGTGACATGATAACGTTTCTCGTGTGTATGACAGATTCCCTCCTCACGAAGCTATGTGGTTCTACTTTCACAAACACATCACATGGAAGGAGATAAAGATAATGTTAATGATTGTATGTTATATACATGAAATAATTTCATTATTAATAAATATTTATTATTATGGAAAGATAATATACATCATTTTCTTTCATTCCGTTACACTAACGAAAAGATGATAACATCATTCATATACGTGTGGACTACATCCCTCACAAAGTGATGTTAATGTTATTATATTAATACACAATATGGATGATATATATAAGTATATAATATAGTTTATGTTATATTATGTTCATTATATTAAAATTTTACTCACCAAATTTTTATAAGGATCATTTAAAAATGGATGTGTTACTCATGATTACACATGACCTACTATCTCCATGATCATAACATACATCTTTTTTCGTAACCTTCATTCATTATTGGTTCTAAAAAATTCATGTAAAAATATGATAATTATGTAATTACTTTTTTTGTAGATGATAAAATTACATAATACCCACACGAACATGATTTTTCATGATGAAACATGTTTGAGGAAACAGGATAATTAATATAAAAAAATAAGGAAAATAATTGAAGATTATTAATAAACAGGTGATAAGATTTTACAAAAGGATGACATATGATATCATAAAATTAATATGGTTCTATTATAAGTTAATAACATGATTAAAGACACTATAAAATAGTTTAAATCATGTTCAACCAAAATTAAGTATAATGTATGTGATTTCGTATCAATTTTATTTCATTTGGGTATACTGTAATTTTATGCACATAATTTCTTTTATATGGTTTATATAGTACCCTCTTACATGTAATATCTTGGATGAAAACATATTAATTTTATTCAAAATTTCAATTTGAATTCCTTCACCAAAGATAATTTTAATTAAATTTTATGATGTTCAAATTAATTTCTTACCTTATTTTCTGTTCATTAGTATATGCTTATACATCATTGTTTTTTCTGTAAGATCTAGGGTCTTACAAAGAAGATAGGATCCCCTCAATTTCTATTTAAATTAATTTTTATTCCTTAATATGAATACCCCTTGAGTTCAAGGGTGTATTTTGTGATCTTGGGGATTATTTGGAGTCTAAAATCAATCATTTTGGGTAAAACAAGTAGGTTTTATGGTTAATAGAATCTAAATGGGGTAGGCTACATGGCTAATAAAACCATTTGAGGCCAAGAAAGTGGGAATAAGGGGCACATACAGTTTATGGAAATCATGTTTATGTAGGTGAAATCTCTTGTTTAAGTAATTAAATTTTTAACTAAGGTGTTTTTTCACAGGTTAGAGACAGTTTGTCAAACTATGCACAATGACTGTGTGGGTGCCCTATAGCAGAGAAAAGGGCCAAAAATTGGTGCATGGTTTTCCAAACCATGTAGCCAAACCGTGAGGCCCAATATTTTGATGAGAAATTAAAATATTTTCCATAAAATCAATTATAACCTAAATTTATTTACATTATCCACTATTGGATAACAACCTTAACCTCAGAGCTCTACCTTAATGATATTTGATCACTTTATATACCATTATTCCATATGAACTCAGATTCATGTGATGATCATCTAATTAGATTCCTATTGGTATGTGGTTTGATCTCCTTGAACTGTTCTTCTATTGTCTTGGTATCACTTTTTCTTTATTGGTGAAATCTATTATATCGTATTTTTAGGTTCTTCATCAGTTATTCTTTTTTAGTTGGATCTCAGTCAAATAGAAAGTTGATACTGGAAAAGTTGTCTACTAAAGAGATATTTTTGGTAGTAAATACATTTCATGAGTGGTTTTATGATTTATAGATCTAGATACCATAGTGAGGTACACTGTACTTCCAAACGTTTCCCCTAAAATGAATTCAATGTTTAAATTAAATGCAATGAAACATATTAAGTATTCCCACTATTTCCATATGAATTATTGAAGGTTGTTTCCCTAGCTAAGGACACCCATGGGGCGTTTATTGGGGATTTTTTGTTATTGAATCAATAATGGTGTGTGTGTATGAGCTTTATTTGTTATAGGATGCCCAGTTAGATAGGAATTTATTTGTATTATTTGATAAGGGTTTTTTTCATTCTTATCCATGTGAAACATGATGTTGAGTTGGTTTTATTGTTTGAATGTGAATTGTTGAAAATGCGTGGGTATACTCATTGGATTTCCTTGAATTTTTATGAATTGATAAATGAAATTAATTATGAATGATTCCATTAGATTCATTGGATGGTAGTCATTGGATATTAATATAGGTAGCGGAAGCCTTAAAAGATATTTATCTTTAGTTCTTGATTTCTTTGGATAACATGGGCCTCACTTCCTTTTGGATCTAGCTTGTTTGGTATTGAATTAGATGTTGTATGTTGATATGCCTCTTGGACCCCAAACCAAGTGTAATAGGTTTTCCATCGTGATTCTCATGGGGATCAACGTGGATTCCTTAGTTCAGTATACCATGGATAGATCCTTACGGATTCCAAAACATCAGATTAAATTTCTTAGCAATGGAAAATGTAATATTCTTGATTATTCATCTTAGTAATGGTTGATATGATATTATAGATATACGGTGTGGTCATGGATGATATTATATATAGTGTATATGGCTTGGATATAATGTCTACTTCTGTTTTCTTGACATATAATTTGTTAGAGGAGCTTGATCATTTTTTTTCAAAGATCTGTGTTTTTATTGATAGTATAATTTTACATTTATTAAATATTACATGGGAATTTTACTTATATTACAATAATATCTGTTATATATCTTTTACTCATCTTTAGATTGTTTTTCATAACATAGAATTTATATATATACCATGGGTGCTAGTCTATTGGGATTGAATTTCAAACCCTATTCAGGCCATTGTTGTGTACCTTGAAAAACAATACAGATGTAGGTGGGGACTCTAGAAAGAACCCATGGTAAATTTCTTGAATTTGTGCCATTATTAGAATAAGGGGATCTTGGGACCAAGATGAGGTTCGTGATGTTATCTAAATATTGTTATTTTTTTTGAATTTTGATACATGTATTTTACTGATTCTTGTACACCTATTTTGGATAATTTGTACACACATTATATGATCATCATTGTATATAAGAATAAATCTTTAATTGTATATATATTCTTTTTGTTGCTATTATCGCAAGTATGGATGATTTTTTTCTTCTACTATTTGATTGATATCATTATTCCACTACATTACACTATTAAACAAGGGAATTATATCCCACTAACAAACCCTAGACATTTTCTACTTGTCTTTATCCTCTTGAATTATAGGAGATGTGCTAGAGTCCATGTGACCCATCATCTCGGGGAACCATTTAGTGGCATCCGGGTTGGGACATTACATAGTGGTATCAGAAATATTCATATTTCATGATTTTTTTTATTTTGAGATAATAGAAACGGAGAGGGATAAATTGGAATTTGGAAATGATTTGTGTTTAGGAGTAGTTAACACACGTTCTAGAGAAATCCAAATTGCATCAAATGGGAATTTATGTTTTCAGGATTTCACATATTACAATTGATTTAATTCCACCATTGGGTGATGAATATGAATTAGGATGTAATTATTGATATGATTGAGGGTTCTATTTTACTCAAAATCAACAAGATGAGGGTATACCATATCCCGCATCATTTTAAGAACTGTATAGAGTTCACATTCCATGCATTATATGATTCCATTTAGGGACCATTACGTGTTTTCCTGACATTGTGATATGTTTCATATGGTATATACTTGTTGTTTGACTGATAATCTATGTATTTAATTGGAAAATAAGGTTGGTACTAAGATCATATACCATTACTTCAATTTTTTTCATAATTAGGCTACAAGAGACACCCTAAGAAACCATTTATGGTAAGTTGAGTCATGGATTGTGAGTCACTTGAAATAGAACATGTTATTGTCTATATTAGGTGGATTCCATATTTCAATTCATGAGTAGTATGAGCCCTTATGGATAGAAAGTTTTGATCCATTTGGTTCAATCATTAAAAATGAAATATGAAATTAATATGGAAATAAAATATAAATTTAATTGTGAAAATAGAATCATGAACGAGATCCATCTTTTGAGTACGAAGTTGGAAGTGTCTCTAGTGACCTTTATGACAGTTTCTTTTTATGAGTACCGGTTTTAGGAGAAGGCTACATGGTATGACCTGGTAATGGGAATGTTTAGACCTATCCTACACTTTTATCTATGATTGTTTCTATCAAATTTTCTTGTGGTGAGTGTTTGGAAGTGTAGAGACATGACACAATAATAACCTCCTGTCGTATTTCCGAGAGGGTGGTGAAAATAATTCTTTAAATGTTGTGGGAATTAGTCTACTAGTTGATCCTCCCATTCTTACAAATAAGAAACCAATTTTCTACACAAAAACAGTATTTATGAATAGTTTTGCGAGGGGTTTTTATGCAATACACTGACTTTTCATGAATCGTTAAAACTTTCCTTACCTATGGGTGAGTTTATGCTTGTGTTCCAATAGCATCATCAACACATGAAATCAATTAACGGTGGTCTACAAGGTATTGAGTTAGGTATTGAGGGAACTTTTTCAATATTCAATCATCTAAAGACACCTCCTAATAGAAGAGTTTATCTCATGAAATACAATCCTTGAGGAGAATTAATCACTATGTAAATGTTCTAAACTAGGCTAATAGGATGAAAGATATGGTTTTGGATGATTTCCAAACAATTTTTTATTACTATATTTATATCGAGATTCTAAGATAAGAGTGGGACATTAAGTGAATGAGTCTACAGTTTGGTGTTATGATGGTTATGATGTATTCAAAACAATTTATAGAGATTCATTTTTTGATTTGATATACCTTGATGACGAGATTAGAAGGTGTTATTCTTTGAGGAAGGCCACTTGCATAATTTTTTATCTCAGTTCAGTATGTTTATGTTGACAATTACTACTGAGATAGTAAATTAGGTGAAAATTGTAGAGTGTAGCCTGAGGGAATATGGGGGTTTGGAGCAGAGTAGTATAGTCTCATGACCTAGTAGTTCAACCTATAAAGGTAGTGTGTTTCAATTTTAGGCTGATCATGATATGTGTACTAGCCAGGCCACTAGTGATTGAAGTGATTTTTCAATCATCGTTGCAGAAGATAGGGACATGTGAGGAATCAGTGCGATTGAGACCCATTCGAGTGTTGATATTATGGATGGATGTGCCACATGATATATTTTTAAAATACATTCCCTATATAAGTTAGTGTAATGGGGACAACTCTGGATTTGAGTTTTGGATTAGGTTTCACAGCATCACATTATGCAGGGATCTAGAGTTGTACTTGTCAAATAGGTCAAGGTGGTGGTCGTGGCCAAGGCATCCATGCACCAATTGTATCGGGACATCAAAGTGCACCTACTTCCAATAGTGGGGTTCTGTCATAGGTAAATGGTACATTCCATATATATTATATACAACATACCCCCACAAAGTTGGGATCCAAACCATCTATGGTGATATGTTTGATCTAAGTAGTCTCTGTTCTTGAATCTCCACTTTTTGACATAGGTACATCGCATAGTTTCATATTTTTACCTGTTGTGGAGATATTTGTGCTTGTGATTTAGTTTTTTGATGGAATAATTATTCTTGAACCCCTATTAGTGGACATAATGGTGGATGAAAATAATTTTAGGGAATACTACCTTAAGATTGGTGGGTTTCTCCTCGTATGGATTTTTTTCTCGACATGATAGGGTTGATTTTTTCTAATTAGAATAAAGATGCTAGTTTCTTATCAATACGTAATTTATTTTTATCCCCAAATGGGGAAATTAATTTTACCAAATTGTGGTGTTTATATTCATATCATTGATTGTGATGTCTATGCCTATCGATAAAGACTAGAGAATAATGAGATGGGATAGATAAAATCTCATATTACTAATTTTTATTTGTATGATTAGGGATTGCATCAGCTAGAACATCCCCCAATGGTTAATCATTTCTGAGAATTTTTCCTAGATTAAATATATTGTATAACTTCTAATATAGATAATGAGTTTTCCATTTATAAATTTATAGGATATTCACTTGTATCAATTATCTTTACAGGATAGTTACTATAGAGTTTCAGAAGCACAAGAGGTAGCTTGAAAACATAGATGCAATGCGGTTTATTCAAACTAGTACTTCTATATTGGGATTTCTTGTTCTTTTTGGGGGAAATGAAGATGTTTTTTTTAGGATATGTGTTTATTATTTAATATTTGTCCTGGTGATAGTTAAAAATGGTTATCTTTTGTTGCAATTATATGGCCTTTTTTATTAGCTCTGAGGACCTCGAGTGTTCATGAAAATTGATTCAAGATATTAATAACATCAGGTGGGTGTTAAACATGAAAACATACCACACACATATATTTATAATTGGTATGGTCTATATGAGTATATGGTGACGTATTTTGGTTTTCCAAACATGCCAGTAGTTTTAATGGCTCAGATGAACTATGTTTTAAATCTTTTTCTTGATTCATTTGTGGTGGGTTTCATGGTTGATATCTTAGTTTATTCACATAATCGACAAATCCATGATAAATATCATTGTTTCATTATGGATACATTGATATGGGATGAGTTATATTGTAATATCACCCTTTTGTACTTCTATATTGATATGATTCCCAACCTAGGTCATATTATCTTTGAGATAGAAGAATTTATTTTCCTAGAGATGGTGATGGATGTAGTTTCTTAGAAGAATCTCAATAATGGATTTGATATATAGAGTTTCATTGGGATAGATGGATTTTAAAATAATTTCATACAATAATTCTTACACCTATCTGCTCCGGTAATGGGCCTGATTGAGAAGGGTTCGAAGTATCTACGGACTGATACCTACAGGACTATCTTTCAGGAGCTGAAAAGGTGATTTACTGTAATGCTATTCCTAATTCTACTAGAGTAGGGAAAAATATTCACTTTGTATTGTGATACATCATGTATCAGAATGGTGAAATTATAATGGTGGGGGATAGAGTTTTGGCATATGGGTCTCACTAGAAAAGGCCACATGACAAGGATTACTAGAAGCACGATATAGAGATAGTTACAATTGTTCATGCATTTAACTGTTGGAGAAACTATTAACTAGGATAGTATTTTTTGGTGTAAACATACCATAAAAACCTCAAGTATATATTTAACAAATGGCATTAATATGTGGTACGGAAGTTTGTTTGAGTACCTATATTTTTTCAAATTTTCGATAGCCTATACTCCTGGAAAAGGAAATGTAGTAGCTGATGAACTGATCATGATGAAACATATAGAGATAGTTTAGGAGGACATTAACGAGTGAAAACTTATATATTTATTTAATGAGATTCACTTGGAGGTGTTAGAAATTCAGGGATAGAATTTACTTTCACATTTACCTATTAACTCTAAACTTTTTTTTATAGTGAGGTTGGGGTAGGTATTAGATTCTGAGGGACTAGTCCTACTAGGAAGTGTGGAAGGTGAGGACCCACCTATTGGTTGTACTGTAGTGAAGGATGAAATTATACATATAAATGGTCACGTTTGGGTTTCAGTATACATATAAAGGGATCTAATATGGGTGTTCCATGCCTTAGTTTGGGTGGTGCATCCTAGAAATACAAAGCTGTATTGTGATTTTTGTCACCATTACTGGTGGTCAGGGATGAAGTATGAGGTAACCAGTTTTTTATAAGGTGTTTCAGCTACCAAAAGGTAATAGATGAAAATTAGTTACTTGGTAGAATTTTATAGTAGTTACCTATTCTGTTTTGAGAATTAAATAATTTCATGGGGGATTTTATGATCGGTTCCTAAGGTCTCTTCAATGACATGTTGTGAGTGTGAATCCTATATTTTAAGGAATCTTAGGATAGGTATATACCAATTATTTATTTAAAATATAATAATAGTCATCAGGTGACTATAAATATGGAACCTTGTGATAATTTGTATGGTTTGACATTCTGAATACCCTTGTGCTATATAAAGGGAGGTGTGGTAGTTTTATTTGGACCATGTCTCATATAAGAGGCTTCTAAGTAGAAATATTACATCAATCACCACAAGCAGCCTATAGAGTTTAAGGTTGGGGATTAGGTCATTTTATCTATCACATCGAGGATAAGACAGATAATGATCGAGATATAGGGTATTCTTTCACCATGATATGTCATGAATTTTGAGTGTCTGGGGGGAGTCAGGCCGATAGCAAATCGGTTGCATTTACCTTAGATGTACCATGCCTTGAAATATTTATTCTATGTATCTAAACAACTCCACTATCACACAGAACCATCTTACATTCTTTATCAAGATGATTTAGAGACAATGTTTGATGTTTCCTTTGAGGAGAATCATATTTGTACCATAGATAGGATCATTCATTTTTTTTAGGATGGTCACTTACTCTATTATTGATTGTATAGTAGAAAAACCATTTATAAACTGATCCATGATAGTGGGAGGCCGATGTACATGATCAGTGGATAGAGTTACTCCTGGTTGATTCTTGAACCACCATTAAGAGGGATAACTGGGGTTTAATTACATTGCTGGGTAATTTTTTTATGATCTTGTGTTTTCTTATGTGGTACAAATTCCTTTAATTTTTGGTTGAACTGTTTTTTATAACCTAATGTGAATACCCTTGGATATCAAGGGGTATCTAGGGGTGTTTGAGGATTGTTCAAACCCTAAAAAAAACATTTTTGGGAAAAAAGGATGTCCACACTGGTATTTAAACCATATGGGGTAGGAATCATTTTTTTCAAAATTTGTGAGGTCTAGAAAGTGGGAACTAGGATCCCACATGGTTTTTGGAAACCATGCGGATGGTGGCAGACACCCATGTGGGAGAACATCTCATTTTTAATACAAGTGTTTTTCATAGTTTGTGTATGGTGATTCAAACCATACATAATGATCAGTCATGTCCCCCTTAGCATAGAAAAGTGCACATGGTTGGCACAAGGTTTGGTGTACCATGTGGGAAAACCATGCGACCTAGTATTTTGATGTAAAATTACAATACTTTCCATAACATTAATTAACCCCAAAATATAATTTACTTCTCCTCCCATGGACAACAATATTTTCATTTATTCTCTCCCTTGAACATATTTTATATCTTTTGATCTTTTTCATCCAAAAAAACTCATTTTCAAGCACTGATCATCTCATATGAATCCAATTGGTGTATTCTTCATTGTTATTGTGTAATTCTTTGATTAACTTTGTATCAACTTTTTGTTTTGGTGGAATCTAATTTGAATTATTTTTGGGGTTTTCATTCATTCATTATAGATATAGTATCTATAGTGAGCCATGTCATACTTTTCGACCTCAACCCTTAAATGAATTTAATGTTATAATTAAATGTACTGGAACATATTAGGGATTTACACTTGTTACATTAGATTTATTAGAGGATTTTACCCATCCAAGGCCATCAATGAGGTGTGTCTTTACGATTTATTATGGTTGAACCACCCAAGGGTTGTGTGTATGAGTTTCCATGATAGTGGAAGCCTATATCGAATGAAAATAATTTGAATTGTTTTATTAGGATATTTTTTCATCCTTTTCCATTGGATAAATAATCTTCAGTTGGTTTAATTTTCTGAATGTGAATTGCTGAAAATGAGTGGGTTTACTAATGTAATGTAATTGAATTCTTGTAAATTGATGTATTTAATGAATGGAAAATGAATCCATTAGGTTCTGTTGATGTTTCTACTGTGATATTGAATGTAGTAGTGGATTCCATAGATGAGATTTCTCTTTGGTTATTAATTACATGGGATGTATTAGTCATTTACCCCCCTTGAATCTAAATTTTCTATGATCGCATTGGAAATGGTATTTTTATATGCTCTATAGACCCTGATCCATGTCTAACTAAGTTTTTGTTGAGTTACTCCAGGGTATCAATAATGATTCCTTGGTTCACTATACCTTGGATTCGGCCTTGTGGGGTTTGACACATCAGATTATATGGCTTGGTTAGGGTAAAAGTGACATACTTGATTATACATCTTTTCAATTATTGATAAGATAAACTGTATTGATGGAGTGGTCAATAATGATATGATACACTTTGTAGAGAACATGTCTAATTTTTTTACTTCTATTTTCATTAAAGATTCCTTTTTATAGAATCTTGACCCTAGTTTTGTAGGGATCCTTATTTGGATTGAAATTATCACTTTAGAGGTACTACCTTATCAAGGGGAATTTTAATTTTATCACTACCATAGTTTTCATATGACTACCACTCTTATTTGTGTTGTATTTCACACGTAGGAATTTTCATAGACACCATGTATGGTGGTCTATTGTGACTGTATCTCACACTGTATTATGGGCATTGTTGGGTACCCGAGAAGACAATATGGATGTGGGTAGGGACTGGGAGAAGAACTAGTAGTATTAATCTTGACATTATTCAATGCATAAGAGCATAAGAGTAGATGATCAGGTCGATATTTGGGATGCTATATATATAGTTATTTTTGGTCTTTTTGGTATTTTGATACATTTATTGTAATGATTCTTGGATACATGTTTTGGTTTTTTAGACGCCTGACATGATTAATATTGTACATGAGATTACTTCTGGAATTGTTTATATATTCATGTTTTGGTTATTATATACTATATGGATGATTTACTAATTCTACCATTTGGCTAATATCATTATTTAGTTGTATTAAAATTTATATCATTGAATACTCTCCCCAAGTAAATTCCATAGTCCCTCAATACTATTTATAAGAATCTATTATCCGGGGAGATGCGCTTGAGGTCATGTGACCCATCTGTTGTGGACACCATTTAGTGGCATCTAAGTCAAGACATTACAACATCACTTTAAGATTGTGTGTATAATATATTTTAATTATTTATGTCATATTTACACATTTTGATGTGGATTTACAGTTGATACACATAATGGATATTTTATTTTGTTATTACTTAAACATTATGATCTTTAAATTAGTTTAATTCACAATCTCATTTTAATCAATATTGTTTATTATTAAATTTTAATTGAATAAAATTATTTTCTCATTATTTAATGAACAATTTAATTTTCTTAACATAATGTTATTAATGATAATTTCATGTAATATTACCATTTTTTCACTCATAGGTAATTATATTTACTAGGAAAATGTTTTATGTAAATATTTCTTCATTTCTCTCTTCAGTCGAAATTTTTTTTCTTCCAAAATATGTTTTCTATTTTTTTTCAAAAATGTTTTTACAATTTCCAATTTTATTTATCAAAGGAATATTCACTCATTTTTACACTTTAAAAAATGTTTTCAAATGGATTATTATTTCATTTTAAAAATAATTCCTTTTTGGATTTTACAAAAAAATGTGAATGGTATCTTTTTATAGTTTTCTGAACATGGTATTTAACTAAACATTTATAGTGAAAAAATAATATTCTTTTTTTATTTTAAAATATGTAATGAATTAACAACCATCATGATCATCAGTTTTTTGAATGTAATATCCCATTACTATTTCAGGTATTCCTAAACCCTCTTGTATTAAATTATTATTACCTTAAATGGGGAAAATGGTTTATTCGTGAAAAGTTGTGTTTTTGTTATACATGCCCCAGAATAGTAAGACGCACAATTAATACTTCAGAATATTCAATTAAATATTTTCCGAGTTAAAAACTGAGTATTTATAAGTTCCCAATGTCAGCAAATCCTCAGGGATGATAGAATAAAATATTAAATATATTATTTCAAGCACAAGAAATTTATTCTAAATGACTGGATAATTCAAAATGGTCCGTCGTATGAGAAATATGAGCATAATATTATGTCTGAAATTTGGTGTTAACCCTATAAACGGTATAACATTTGAAAGCACCAGAATTTTGGATGTCTTGCTCATGAGGTAAATTTATTAAATAATATTCAATATATTGTTTTACTAAAAATAATTAAAAATAACCCAAACGGTGCATCATATGGGAAATATGAGACTACAGATTGGTCTAGAATGAGGGGTTTTCTCCGAAAAATTTATAAAACTTGTTAGCAATGGGTGTTTAGATGACATACTCACAAAAATAACTCTTTTTATTTTAATTAATTATTTATTCCATTTTTTAATTATTAAATCATCAATATCATTAAAATGGTTCCTTATATGGGAAATATGAGACCTCCGTTGTGTCCGGAACAGGGCGTCTACCCTAGAAATTGTATAAATATCATGAGAAATGGGTGTTTGGTATGTATGATTTTTAAATTATGTTATTTAATAATTGAATTATTAAAATAATTGATTAAAAAATGAAGTACTTTTAGTCATTTCAGTTTTAATAGAATACACCATTTTGACGGATGACTTGATTCAAAAGATTCCATTTTGGATCATTTTTACCGTTTAAGATATCAACGCATTAATTTTCCAAATTAAATCCCTCCACCCTAAACCTTTTGTTGAAATCCCAATTAATTTGGGGGTTTCTAAATTTATGTTTTGTAAGGTGTTTTGGGTTTCATTAAAATACCCAAACCTATTTTACCATCGGTGTATTATGTCAATTTAGTCAGGTTTGAATAACCCAAATATTCTTCATGTTGTAGTGAATGGTAGTCTCTACTATCCTCCCTCCCCAAGTGTTGCTCGATGGATATAAGCCTACCGAGGAGCCTTCCTTGGTGAGGTGATACAATGGACTGTGTGGTGTTGAAGATGGTAGGTTTATTTTGAATTATTTTTATTTTATTTTTTTTCCATTTATTTTCTTATATTCTATAAATCTCCTATCTTATATATCTTTTTCGTTATCTATTGGAATTGTGCGCCATCGGTACCGTTGAAATTTTCACACACAATTTTGATTTTTCCATGGTTTTGGGTCATGTCACGGTTTGGGGAATTATTTGTCTAATGTTTTTGGTTTTATTAAAACAATTTATGTTTTAGGACTTTGCAGCGTCAACTGCACAGGAAAAGAATGGTCCAGAGATCATGTGGTTATTCCAAGACACCCACGTGATCACATCTGGATTAGATAGACTCCACTACATGGTTCACGCATGGCCACTGGAGCAGCACAAGGACTGTGCAGCTACACTACATTAAAATAAATGAAATAAATAAAATAAAAACGAGACGAGAAAAAGAATTTTAGAAATAAAATTAATGAAAATGAAGCATTTTAATTTTATTAATTATATTTCTATCAGTGAAAATAATAATAATATTATTACCAAAATTTGGCCTTGTTATTATCATTATTAATATTTCATTACTATTATAAATTTTATTATAAATACTATAATTAAATTGAATATTAATTATTTTAGAAATTAAGAATTAACTTTTTTTTTCTATTTTTTAGTTTTTTCTAACCTACCCAGCACCCCACACCCCCCCAACTTGTTGCAAGGCCCCCCTCTCCCAACCTGGTCTGCGTGAAACACTCACGGATCATCTCCCCTTCTCCCCTCGCCGGTGCACCGCCCTCATCCTACCACCCTCCTACCACCACACTCCCTTCGAAGCATCCTCCCCTGCCTATGCGTAGAAAGACGACCGCAACACCCCCGGATCCTATAGTCTTTTTCACCCCCAGACCCACAACCACTTGCAAGAAGCTCCTTGTTCTCATCGTTTCTTACCGGAATCCTCCATCTAGTGATAGCCTCCTCCGATTTGGTGCCCCCTTCCTCATTTTTAGGGTTTTGTATTACCAAAATCTTAGTTTATAGGGTTAGTTTTATTTTTATGGTGAATCATAAAATTGATGGTCTAATATGGTTGTTTTAAGTTTTATTTAATCTTCCCTGGGTGTTATTGAGTTGAAAACGGTGTTTTGCACCAATTTCTCGAATTACATCGTCAATTGAGGTAGGATCCCTTTTTTTAATATCTTACTTTATGTTTTGAAATACATCAATTGCTTGTGTTTTTAATTTCTTGAATATTAATTAATTATTTTAGTGTGTGTTGTGATTTATTAGATTGTTGTGAATTTATTTTTTTCAAAAGAAATTTAGTTGCGTATGATAATTTCTACCATGTTTATGGGAAGTATGATGAGTTTTGATGAAATCCAAATTTGTACTGTTTAATAGATTTCTATGAAATTTTTATATTTGTTTGTTGGAGTTTGGAAGTAATGCATATTCTATTTTGGTATGCTATGGGAGTGAAATCGATCATTAAAGTAGTTTTTAGAAGATTTTTATGTATAGAGTCATGGGTTATTTTTTTAAAAAATGTTTTAGAAATTCATTAAATGGATAATTAAATAATTTGAATGGAAAAAATCAAGTTTTGGAAGTGTCTTGAGGTGCACATGATTTTAAAAAGGTGATTTTATCATGTGGTGCATTTTTTCCAAGTTGTTCACACTATATGGTTTTATCAAAATGGCCCTATTGGAAGTTTAACATGATTAGTGATTTCTTATTTCATGTTTTGATATTTATGAACAAGTTTCTGATGTATAATGGGGTGGTTTAAGTCATTAAATAGGTTTTTCACATTATGTGCTTATGATATATAACTCTTTGGCCACTACAAGTGCATTTCTAATTTAAATGGTGCATGAGATTTATGAAAGGGTTTTTGAAATATGATTCTATTTGCGAAGGTTGGTTGTGTGCTATTATTTATTAAATAAACTATTTTTTATAAGGTTGAAAGGCTAGATAGACCATATTAGTATAAAACTGATGTTTGGAAATGTTTTGGAAATTTTTTTTAGTATTTTTGGTAAATGGTAAATTCTAATGAATCTAGAGGATGGTTTTTAAATTTTAAATGGATATTTGGAAATCCCCTCTAGGGTTGGGTCTCCCTCCTAGTTGGTTGATTTCGAGTTGGGAGGGTCCTCGGTATGGGACTTCCCTCATATAATAATTATTTAAAGGCATGAGACTAACCATTAGGAGATCAGGGTAGTTCCAGACTGTGCGATGTGTGTATTTATATATGTGACTTGTTATTCCAATTGTACAACATACACCCTTATAAAATAAACATGGGATCCTAGCATATTAAAGAGGATTATAAAGAATTATTATTGCAGTAGTTTATATTTTTCATTGGCTAGTGTCTCATAACATATGGATGTTTTTTTATAGTTGTTATCAAATTGGGCCGCTCGACCAGGCCTAGTATGGTAGTAGTCAGGCATTATGGTGTTATGACATCACTGAGTAGGGAACACCTTCGTAATTAGTCACATTTATTAGTATGTTTTGGTTCTTTTATTAGTTATTAGGGTTTCTTTTGATCTCTTGTTATGATTTCCATTAGAGTTGTTTCCCTATTTGCATTGTATTTTGTTCCATATGCCTAGTTTTGGTTATTGTTTTGAAAAAAATATAATATATTTATTAGTTTAAAAATAATTTCTAAGTGAATGTTATGAAAGAGAAAACTCAACTACCATTTTTCTCTCTTTTTCCTTTTCTTAAATTTGGAAGGCAATGAATTATATGTGTATGTTTTTAAAATGAAATATGTGGTAAACCCTACATTTATATTTTTAGTTGAAAACTGTTAATCAACATTTTCTTTATTTATATGTTGTGCATTGGTAATAGATTAGTCAGGCCTACCACTTGATTTTTAATACTCACTCCTATATTGTTTTGTGGTTTTTAGTTTTTATTATAGGTTCTAGTTCCAGTTTGATCACCTTGAGAGGCATTCGGTTTTAGTACCAGATAGTAAACCACAAGGATACATGGAGTTTTAGAGGTTGACATGTTAGTCGTGTGGTTCTTCTTCCATTCTATTTTCATGTCGGTTATTTACTTTTGTTATGTTTTATATTTTTTTAAATTTATTTTATTTTAATTGGGATAAATCATTCCTTTTTTTTACATTTCATATGCCCTGACACTTTTTCCCAGCCCGGGAGGATCAGGAACACCTCTCTGTCCTTTCTCTGGATCGTCTTGGGTGACCGGTCCAGGATCAACCCATGTTGGTTCATGACAAAATGGTATCAAAGAAGGTCAGATCTCAGTAGACCTTTATTTTCTTAGTGCCCTTTTCTATTTGGGGTATTCATGTTAAAAGGTGTATATTTTTTGGGACTCGAGTTGTTAGAATGAGAAGGAAATCATGAAACCTTTCCCATTCTGAACCTCAGGTTACTATGGGATGTCTGGGTTGTTAGTTTCATTTTGGTTCCTTTGAATTTTTTTATGTTGGGAAATGAAAAGGGAGTTGGAAAAGTAGCCTAGCAAGCTTACAGGGCCTGTCAAGCCATGTGGAGCTGGGAAATTTCCCTATACTACTCTCTGTGATAGAGGCATGACTGGTGTATAGATACCAACAATATGTTCAAGCCACCCATCAGAACTAGTTTTTCATTGTGGATCATTTGGGTCTTCTTTACATCTATGAAATGTATTGTAATGATTTTGTAGAGTTTTTGAATGTTTACATTAAAATGGAAATCTACACGTTTTTATTGTGTTCTTTATTTCCCTATTCCATGGTGTTCACCCCCATAAAGGTTTGATGAATGCCAAAGGATCAACTTCGGGTGGTGCGCCCTAAAAAAATTCTCTAGTTGATCAACCAATAGAAAATATTTTGGAATTATAGAAGTTGAAACCTCCCCTATTTTATGGTGAAGAAGATCCTCTTGAGGTGGAGGAGTGGTTGCAAAAGATTGATAAGAACTTAAATTTCATTGGGTTGCCTGTGTCTTTGAAGGTTTTGTTGGCTACCTTTATGGTTGAAGTTGCTACCTAGAATTGGTGGAAGTTCATGTCTCAAAGAATGCCTTGAGAAGATCTCACTTGGGAGTTATTAAAGTCCTCAGTTATCCAAATATATTTTTTTGAGTTGATGATGCTGAGGAAGAAGATGGAGTTGTGTTGTGTTCAGTAGATCATTGAATCGGTATTAGAATTTGACCTGAAATGTAGTTGAAATTAGGAGAGTTAAACCTAACCTCCTTCTCAGATGTTGTAGGTCAAGCCTTTCTAGATGAATCTTATTTAGTCAGAGGACTTGAGGTGGTGAATCCTTCAGCGTTGGGAAGTAGTTTAGATAATTGCGATAAGAAGAGTGGGAAGAGACATGATGGTGGTGGTACTGGTAGAGGAATCAAGAGGCCTTCAGATCATCATTCATCTTATCCATAGCTCAATTCCATGATCAGTCACCAGTGGGGTAAATAGGGACATAAGAAGCTATTGTACCTAAGTGTTCCGAGACCCTACCACAACTGTGGATGTTTGGGTCACTTACAGCGATTCTGCTGAGGTGATTCCAAGAAAAACAAGGAAGCCAAACCTAGTTCGTCGAGGGTCACCTCATCCTGTTAGCAAGAGTATGGAGATTTTCATGATATTTGTGGGGTTTCCATTTTGTAATGTTATTTGGATGTAATAGATGAATTTGGTGAATTTTTGTGTTTCTTTTCATTCTAAATTAAGAATGGTTGATGTCGACCCCCATTGAACATTCATTTTAATGAACACACATTTTGTAAGATTTTGAACTGTGATGTCTTTATGGGGGTCTTTAAAGCCTAACTGTGAGGTAGGATATGCTTCAATCATTAGAACTCCATCCATTGGTCCGGGAGTGAAGCTGGAGCATAGTCAGAAAAACCCTAGTGGTGTAAAAGACATTGGTATAATCTTTGTCTTTAGTGCATCAAGGTTTGTGTTTCATTTGAGGTTGTGATGTTTTTGGAATAGTGATGGAGATTATTTTGATGCTCTATCAGTTGGGACCTTCCCTCCATGTCCCTTGTGGTGGAATGTTTTGTTAGTGTATAAAGACTTCATGTTCTATTAATCTCATTTGTTCATATTGTGGGGAGACCCATCATGGGTCTCATTGAATTCAGTTTGGCTTATTTCTTATGGTGGAGAGTATGTTTGGGCCTCCCCATGTCAGTATCAGAGTTACGTTTTGGGTGTCATTTTAGTGTTGGCTAAAGTGTTTGTCTTTTGAGGTAAGTTTCATGCCATGAGAGTTTAGAGTCTGTTTGGATTGATCAGCTGTAGGTGCTTAAACATTGGGGTGGGTAAAACATAAGGAGCATCATCCTTGGGTCTTGGTCATTTTTTGGATTTCTTAGGGTGGAAAGCATAACAGTGGTTAGAATTGTCAAACTCGATTTTGATTATTACCGTGGTTCTCACTCGGTTCATGGATTGAGGGAAGTCATTGTTTAAATTTTTGGGTTTTTCTAAAAAAATGCATGTTTTGGGGCTTGGCGACATCGGGCGGACGGGCAGAGCATTTTCTGGAGAACGTGCAGTTACGCCTAGACACCCACGTTACCACTTCTGGATCAAACAGAATCCACCGCACAGTTCGTGCACCACCACTTGAGCTACACACAGATTGTGTGGTTGCCCAACATTCAAAAAAATGAAATAAAAAAAATACAAATGATATAAGACAGACAATTTTAGAAATTAAATAAAATAAAATAAAGTGTTGTGATTTTAATAATAAAATTATTCTGGTTTCAAAGAATAATATAATTATTATTTCTAAAAAGTGGTCATGTTATTATCATTATTAAAATTTTGTTACTACTATAAAATTTATTATATATATAATAATTTAAATGAATATCAATTATTTAGAAATTGATAATAATAATTATTATTATTATTATTTCTTTTTTTAGTTATCCCTACCCTACTAGGTTCTCCACCCCTTCCCCCTAACTGCTGTGTCACCCCCCCCCCCCCCCCGACGTGGTCTGCGCACAACACCCATAGAGCCCCTCCCCTTATCTTATCATCATCGCACCGCCCTCAGCCATCCGCCCTCCTGTTACCACTTCCCCCAGATGTAACCCCCTCAGAGGTCCCTCCTTGGGTGAAACAAGC
This sequence comes from Viscum album, assembly GCA_963277665.1. NCBI lineage: Eukaryota > Viridiplantae > Streptophyta > Magnoliopsida > Santalales > Viscaceae > Viscum > Viscum album. Next base: position 160,343,457 of record OY728165.1, on the reverse strand, counting down.
TGACCCGTGACCCCCCCTTTCTCTAACTATACGGCACACCATCCTAACCCACAACTTCTGGTGAGATTCTCATCAATGGTGATGCTCCTTAACAGTATACTCCTTTCGACGACATCCCCATAATCTCCTATAGTCACACTTCCTACCTCATTTAGATGGTTTTTGTTTTATTCACACCCTAGTTTTTAATGTTTATTTTATCTTTAGGGTCGATCTTAGAATTGATGGTCTGATATGGCTGTTTTATATAACATCCCTTCTCTTTATTACACACTTAAACATGATTAATTACACAAACATGCACTTAATACAACTATGAGGATCAAGATGTCTTGTGACTTCATAAATTAGGGACATTACATGAAAAATTAAGATGTAAAACTACAAAATCATTATTGAAAACATCTTTTACATATACACATCATTCCCTCTTACCTAGCATTGCATTGGATAACCTGAAGACATATATGTGAAAAGGGTGAGGTATAAAGACCATTATGGGAGTAATCAAGGAACAACATGAAGAATAAAATCCATTTTAGGAAATAGGAATATCATAGGAGCATAATAGAATCATGAACAGAAAGGAATGACATAACATTATTATCATAACATGGAAATGTGGCAATAACATTAAACATGATATTAGCATGATCCAAGGATAATTGAACATGGAGTATGAGTAAAACATCATTATAGTTGAATTAGAATGATTAAACCCTAATTTCATTGGAAATATCACCTTTACCCAATGCATTGGAGCGCTAGTAGGGCACACCCTTCATAATCATTTAAATTCATGCATAAATGTGCCACATGGATCATACAAATGGAATCGTTCAATATAATATTTTATTCAAAGATAATGTAATGTTGAAAACATATATGAAACTATAAAATAAATAATTATATGTGCATAAAGTTTAGTACACTTGATAGGTAAATGGTCATGGTAATCACTATACAATGACTTTGGCTTGGAAAATCGTAGTGCAGTTTCGACAGCATAACGAAGTGACATAAGAATTCCTAAAAATGGTTTATGAGAGTGAAAGGAGTGTATCATAATAATTACATGAAATGAAATGTAATAGGGTTATATAGATACTTGTACCAACATATATAATGGAATTTATATTAATAAAACAATAGAATTTCGTGAATATAAATTAGGAGAGAGAAATCCCTTATGGATTTAGGCATGGTAATAGGTGCATATGGGAGGCATTAATGATAGAAAAATGGGTATAACATTATTAAAACATTAGGAAATAGGTATGGGGGAGGTTTGAAATTATACCTCAACATTTTTAACTGAAAATAAAAGGGTATATCAACCTAAAGAAACATGGAAAAAAATAGAGATGAGGAAATACTTTACATGGCAGTGTGATTCCAAAGGCTTGGGAGGGGCTTGGGAGAGGATTATTAGGGGCTTGGGGCATCTTGGGAGGTTTTCAGAGAGATGCGTTATGGGTTTTGTTGAGATCCAATGGATTTTAGTGAAGAGGAAGTGCGATCTTGGGTGGGTTTATATTGAAAAGGAGAGGGAATTATTTATTATTTATGTTTTTGACACCACACATTAAACTAATTAAAAACACAAATCATTCAATGATTTTTCCCTTTATTTTTGACAAATGCGAGTGGAAAACATTATTTTATAAGGCCATTTGACGAAAATCTATAAATATTAAGCTTGATTATGTGGATGAGATTAACACTCTCAAGGAAAACATTTTAAAAGTGAAAATGTTTTATAAGTCTTAGAGGGTCCACTAAGGCCACATAAAATTAATCAAAAAATATATAAAATAAAATTATTTTAACGGTAAAACATATATTGTCCGAAAATAACATTTATAGTATTTTATTACATTCTTATTGGGTCATTATGTGGTCTTAAAACACATTGTATAATTAAACGGCATTTAATTTCTACCAAAAAATTCGACCATCTGAAAAAATTATGAAAAATTCACCTTTGGATAATTTGGATATCATGATTCCAGAAATAATATTCATTTTATCAAAATATTTTTCTAAATATGTGAATTTTTACTAATAAAAGAAAAACCGACATTTATCATAAATTCATGGGATTTGACAAAAACAACTTTCAATAAATAATACAAATTATAATTGTATTTATAAAAATTATATAATAATTTATATTTAATAAAAAGAAATTTATTAATAATATTTTATTAAGTTATTATTTAATTATAAAATTCATCGAAATATATTTCTTAATTGAATATTAACTAAAAATTACTATTTGTTCTTTAAAAACTATTTACAAATTAACAGTAATAAAATAAATGTATATTATTTAGACAAAAATAATTTACATAGTCATAGTGATAGGGTATTGTTACATAAGTCGTTAAAAAACTTGCATAAGACCTAAGGTTATGGTGCATGATGGTGATATACTCTTGAGGTGGTTTGGATAACATCACTCAAGAGGTAATCTCTATCAACTTCCACTTCTCCCGGAGTGGCTTCCATTAGATCATAACGTGTTGAGGACTGGATTGGGATTGGTCAAGAGAGAAACAGAGTGAAACCACCTCATTTATGAGCTCGGACAAATGGGCTTCATAGTAAAAATTATACTGGATGAGTTTATCGCTTCCTTTCTCTGTGTAAATTTTATTTTTTAAATCCCGGTATTTATACTATTCTTGTGATCACTATCCAATGAATATATTTGAAATGGTAACAATTCATAACAGAATTTTGAAATCCAAAAACATAAAACAAAATATGTTAAAACTTTATATAAAAATTTTACGTAATAATACATTTAATTAGATCAAGAGGAATTTTCATTAATAAAAGTTTGGTTTACTACAATCTTCCCCACTTAAGAAATTTTTCCCTCAAAATTTTATTTTTCCACACAAAAATAGATGAGGGCAGCTCTGTTTTATCACATCCTCCAATACCCATTTGGTTACTTCAAACTTGTTATTTTTCCACAACACCTTAACGAGGGGCATTGTCTTATTTTGTTGAACCTTTTCCCTACGATCTAATATCTTCACCAAAATATCTTCATAGGAGCGGTAATTCTCTAATGGTATAACATCTAGATTGATTACATATGATGGGTCAGGTATGAACTTATTCAAGAGTGATTCTTCGAATACATCATGTACATGAGATAGGTATGGTGGGAGTTCTTGTCGATAGGCCACCGCTTCAATGAGATCAAGGACCTCAAAATTTCCAATGTACATTTCACTAAGATTTATCTTCTTCCCAAATCACAAAACGCTCTTCAATGATGATATGGAGAGTAATACCATGTCTTTGACATCAAAATCTATGTCTCGTCGATGATTATTAACATAGATCTTTTGTCGACTATGAGAATCATTAATGTGTTGCTGGATGTTCATAACCATTTCCACTATTTCTCTTACCATTTATGGACCTAGTAGTTTTTGCTCCTCAACTTCATCCAAATATGCAATTGTTCTTCACCACTTCCCATAAAGGGAATCGTAAAGATTCATTTATATGATTGAGTGTAAATTTTTGTTTTAATAGAACTCAACTAGAGGAAGATGTTGATTTCATCCTCCTTTGACATCAATTGACCATGATCTTAACATGTAATAAAGTGTTTGGATGGTCCAATCAGATTGGCCATCAGTTTGAGGATCATAAGACTTAATAAAGTTTATTTCTGTATTCAGATCATGTTGCAGACTCTTCCAAAACATACGGGTAAATCTTGGATATCGATCAGATACAATTTATAGTAGTACTCTATGAAGCCTTACCACATATCTGATGTGTGTCTGTTCTAGTTGATCCAATTAGAAATCCTCTCGAATTGCAATGAAGTGTGATGTATTTATAATACGATCTGAAACAACTGAGATAGCATTATTTCCATTAGATATATTTGGATGTCCGACTAAAAAGTCCATGGTGATGTTCTCCCATTTCCAAGCTCGTATGGGTAATGGTTGCATCATCCCCATAGAATTCTTCCTCTCAGCCTTCACTTACTAGCCTATCATGCACATTGATGTATACTCAGCGATCTCCTTCTTTATGTTATCCCACCAATAATGCTCTCATATATCTCAATACATCTATGTGTTTCCTTGGTTAATGGAGAGATTAGAACTATTTTCATCATCTAAAAGTTATTTCTTTAACTCCAAAATTGATGGAACACATAGTCTTGACCAAAATCTCATAATTCATTCTTCATTAACATTGAACTCTAATCAATTTTACTTTTTTGATAGTTTTTACTTTCTTCTAAATTGCCACATCATCCTTTTGATCATCCATTAACCTTTCCAAAATAGACTGTTGAGAAATAATTTTTGTAAGGGTTGATGATGTTCCCTTCTTTAGGATTCCCATGTCTATCTTCATCAAATCTAAGAATATTGGATCCTTTTTAATTCTCATCAATGATATAATTCCTCTGACCATTCTACATAGAGAATCTTCCACCTAGTTCACTTTCTCAGTGTGGTAATGGATTCTGTATTCATATTATTTTTTTAGCTCTAGCCATATTCGTTGGAACATATTCAACTCTATCTCTGTGAATATACACTTGAGGCTTTTTTGATTTGTGTATGTTTCACACTTCTCCCCAAAGAGGAAATGTCGCCAAAATTTTAAAGCGAATATTACTACATCCAACTCCAGATTATGTGTTGGATATTATTTCTCCTAAAAATTTAATTTCCTTGAAGGATTTGCAATGAATTTGTCATTTTAAATCAATATACAACCCAGGCCCTTCTTCAAATAATAACTAAATACCACAAAAATATTTCCATGTGTGCGTAATATGAGCATGGGCGTAATGATAAGCCTCCTTTTCGACTCCTTTAATCTCTCTCCACATTTATCACTCCAAGAAAACTTGACCCCCTTTCGAGTTATATTGGTAAGAGGGTTTGATAGTCATGGGAAATTTCTAAAAAATTGATGATGATATCTAGCTAATCCTAGGAAGATACAGATAACTATTACCGATGGTGGCCTCGACCATCCTTCAATTGCAGCTATCATGGAGGGATCCACATATATCCCATTACCTGTGATGATATGTCCTAATAATGCATCCTCCATCTTCCAAAACTCACACTTGTTGAACTTTATATAGAGATGATACTTTCGCATGGTCTCTAGTATAGTGATTAGATGATCCTCATGCTCCATATTGGTTTTAAAGTATATTAGAATATCATCTATAAAGATAACCAAAAATTTGTCTAGATAATCTATAAAGACACTATTCATCAATTCCATGATTATTTTTGGGGCATAACTGACATCTAAACTCATTACTATGAATTCATAGTTCTCTTATCTTGTATGAAAATAGTCTTAGAGATATCATCCTTAATCACCCTTACTTAATAATGTCATGACCGAAAATAAACCATGGAGAAGTATTGTGGTGCATGAAGATGATCGAACAAGTCATCAATTCATGGAATAGGATACTTGTTTTTTATTTTGATTTGTTGAGCTCACAATAATCAATGCAATGGCACATTGAACAATCCTTCTTCAAGATGACGAGGACTGATGCACCCCATGGTGAAGCACATGGACATATAAAGGCCTTATTAAGATTCTCCTGTAGTGGTTTCATTAGATCCATAAGCTCCACAACATCCATTCTATATAGAGTCATGGATATTATAAATTCCCAAGGTATAAGATCAATTTAGAATTCAATATATCTTTTGGGAGGAAGACCAATCAATTCCTTGAGAAACACATTAGTGAATTCCCTAACAATTTGCATGTCTTCAAGGATGGTTTGTTACTTAGAATCAATAATTTCAGCAAGACACACATGATCATAGGGTTGTACTATCCATGCTTAATATGATGGTTCTAAATAATATTCATACCCTCCTTGCACATGTACAAAATCGGGGGTTGAATCGCCCCATGAAGAGTGATTTCCCTCTCACGTCAATTTATGTTCACTCTATATAAGGAAATCCAACGAATTCCAAAAAAAATTAATCAAATTACACCATAAGGAGTATGACGGGGTTCAACAGGAAGTTCATACCACAAATTGTGTCCATGTAGGTTTTAAATTCATGGGTTTCAATGATTGCTCTATCTTCCGTTTTCCCCGGAATCTTTACTTCCATGATTTCTGATGGTATTGGGATTTTTCTACTAATATTTTGGGATATGAGAGAATTTTTAGAATGAGAATCAAAATGTATGATCACTATTCCTAAATGAATAATTAGTGTACCTATCACCACTTCATTTTCGGGGTTCAGTTTGGTTGTAGTGATGGAAAAAGATCGCCCTTACTTCCTTGGTTGTTGTTGGTTGCCTCTAAAATCCTTGGCTTAGGGATATGGTTTTCAAAGTTCCATGTTTATTTGTAGTTGAAGAAATGAACAATGGGTTGAGGGTCTAACATAGTTTTCTGATCCTCTATCGTAGATGTGGGGTATTCTTTTCAGCAGTTAATGTCCAAGTTCCCTTCATTTCCACACCTAATTCCTTTCCTTGTCCCCTTTAAAAAAATTCTAGGGTGGTTCCTTCCGCACCTTTGGCAAGTGGGGTCATGGAATTTCATAGCACTTTTAGATTTATCCATCAGACTTCTAGAATTTAAGTCCACATTGCACTTCTTATCCCCATGATACCCTTGAAATCCCCCGATCTCCATTTCAACTTTGAAGGCACATAAAAATATTTCCTCATAGCTCTAGAATTCATGGATCAGTTGGGATTTCTATAGGCTAGGATATAACCCACCAAAGAAGTGGTCAACTTGAATTCTAGGGTAATGAAAAATACAAAGCCATATTATGCATTCCATTTTATGTTTTAATCATTCGCTCTGAAGGATTATTAATTTTTTTTCAGGAGGGATGTGAAGTCCCTTTCCATCATAAGTAAGAGGGTTCATGGAAAATATTTGTCGATAAACATTTTCTGGAAGTCCTTCCATTCAATCACCTCAATATCCTCCTTAGGCTTCAATTTATTTATCAATGTCCACTATTGATTAGCTTCGCATTCCATACGATAAGAATCCAGAAGCTCCTTCTATTATTCCAAACATTAATGGATAGAGAATATCATATCAATGGAGTTGATCCATTGTTCATCAATTGAGCGATCAGATGATCTATTAAAATTAGGAGGCCTTTGACTCATTAAGCTCTTGGCTATGACTTGTTATTTCTTGGTGGGGGGGGGGGGTTGAATTTTCATCTTGACCTATGTTACTATTCAAAACATGAGTTAACTGAGAGATTATCATGACATTGTTGGAGAATCCCACTCCCATTGGAATGGGAATCTCATTATAACAATTTTCAAAATGATATTTGCATCATTTGTTAGCCCTAGTCATCCTATTGCTGACTATTTTCTAGAATAAAAAGGAATGATAGGGGTAACACATAAAGGGTAATCAAAAGACAAAAATAAATGACTTATAAATTACATTTATTAACTTAACTTATGAATTTACAGGCTTCAATAAATATTATCCATGATCTACCACCCAACATATATTCTAAGGATAATTTTTTTAACTCCCTTAATAATAGTTCATACCATGCTTATGAATTTAACAACATATATCTCTTAGGAGTGTCATAACCACGAGTGGTTCAAGGCCTGTTCTTGTACACCAGTTCTCCTTCTAGTCTCACTCAATGCGGTGATTTTGGGTTTTACACGTAGATACATATGTGCCAAAGCTTCTTATATGTGATCATATCCAGAAAAGGATATATTTTATTGATAAACCACTTAATAAATAATCACCAAAATTTAGGGATGTTTTTTATACTTAGTCTTATCCCTAAGGATTTCACTAGGGTTTTTTAGTCCTAATCCCAAAAATAACAAAACCTATCCCCTGATACCAACTATAACAACCTTACTCATTATTACACACATAAATATGATTTATTACATATATATTCACTTAAGAAAACTATGAGGATTAAGTGGTACAGTGTCTTGGGAAATTAGGGACATTACATGGCATCTTAAGACATACAAATACAACATCTTTATTGAAAAACTCTTTTACATTACCTCAAAATTCCCTCATACCTAGCACTGCATGAGATTACCGGAACAAATACATGCGAAAAGGGTGAGATATACATCATAGTATGAGATTAAACAAGGAACAAACTGAATAATTCAATACATGTTAGCAAATATTCATATCAATGGAGCATAATATAAACATTAACATAAAGGCATGGCATAGTAAGATTATCATAACATGAAAATGTGGAAACAACATTTAACATGATATTAGCATGATCCAAGGATCATTGAACATGGATCATGAGTAAACACTCATTTCACCTGAATTAGAATGATTAAACCCTCATTTAACTTGATGTATCATGATACTAATCATTACCCAATGAATTGGAGTGCAATCAGGACACAACATTCTTAATCATTTCATTTCAGGCATAAGTGTGCCACATGGATTACACAACATGGAATCATTCAAAATCATCATTTAATCCATGATAAAAGAATGTGTAATACATACACTAATCTACATAATCAATAAGTAAATTTTCAAAAATTTGTATACCATATATTGAGAATTGGGAATGGTATTCACTATATAATGACTTTTCCATGGAAAATCATGGTTCAATTTCGGCATCATAAAGGCGTGATATAAGAATTTATAAAAATGGTTGATTTGAGTGTAAGGAGTGTCTCATTATATTTACAATAAATTTACAGTAAGTGGGTTAATATAGATACACTTTCCAACATATGTAATGGAATTTAGATTCATAAAACAAAATAATTTCTTGAATGTAAATGAGGATTGAGAAACCCCTTACAGAATTTCGGCATGGTAAGGGGTGTAGATGGGAGGCATTAATGAAGGATAAAGGGGTATCTCATCATTTTAAAATAATTTGGGGCAGTATGGGGGTGGTTATAAATAATACCTCAATATTTATAATTGAAAACACAAGGGTATAGAAATATAAAAAAACTTGGACAAAAAAGAGTGAGGAAGAAATCCCTTACTGGAAGTGTGATCCAAAAGGCTTGTGAGGGCCTTGAGAGAGGATTCATGGGAGCTTGGTGTGACTTGGGAGGATTTTAGAGATATTTTTTTTGTGGTTGGTTGAGCTCCAAAATCATTTAGTGAAGAGGAAGTTGGAGCTTGGGTGGGGTTATAAAGGTAATTAGAGGAAATTATTTATTATTTAGGTTTTGGAAACCACACATTAAACTAATAAAAACAACATATAATATCATGGTTTTTGCCAATGGTTTTATACAAATTCTAGTGGAAAACATTATTTTATAAGGCCAATAGCTTATGTTATTAAAATATTAGGCTTGATTATGTGGAAGTGATTCACACTCTCAAGGAAAACATTTTAAAAGTGAAAATATTTTATATGTCTTGGGGGTCCACTAAGACCCCATAACATTAGTTAAAAAAATCTAATATCACATTATTTTTAGGGTAAAAAATATATTGTCCGAAGATCCCACTTATAGTATTTTAATACATCACTACTATGTCATTCTGATGTGAGAAAACACATTATAGAATTAAACGATGTGTAATTTTTACCCAAATATCAGACTGTCTCAGAAAATTATGAAAAATTTACCGTTGGGTAATTTCAATGTCCTGATTAGAGAAATAATATTAATTTTATCTAAATAATTTTCTAAATATTTTAATTTTTTACTTTTATGATAAAAAATTTACATTTATTGAATATTCATTAGTTTTGAAAAAAATTGCTTTCAAGACTTCATAAAAAGTACAATTTTATTCATAAAAATTCTCTGATAATTTATATTTAATATAAATTAATTTTTTAATAATATTTTATTAAAATAGTATTTTATTTAAAAATACAATAATTCATCAAACTAGATTTATAAATTCAATATTACCAAAAGAATACTATTTGTGCATTAAAAATTATTTACAATGTATTTGTAATAAAATGAATGTATATTATGTATAAAAAATAATGTACATAGTCATAGTTCTAGGGTATTGTTATATAATACCTTAAAAATTACAAACAATACCTAAAGGTAAGTTTCACGATGGTGACAAACACTTGGGGTGGCTCGGATAACATTCCATGAGTGGTAACCTCTATCAACATCACCTTATCCCGTAGGCGGTTCCATTCGAGCTTAACATGAGGAAGCTCAACATTGTCTTGATCAAGAGAGAAACCCAATGACACCACCTCCTTTCCGAGCTCCAACAATTGGGCTTCATATAGATAATTTATACTAGATGAGTCCATCGCTTACTTTTTCTGAGTAAATTAGATTTGTTAGAGTCCTATATTTAATCTAATCAGGTGATCACTGTTGAACGTCTATACTAGCATTGGTGAAAATTATTAATAGTTTTTGGAAATCCAAAAACATAGAACCAAAGAAGTTAATATGTTATCTAAATATTTTACATAATAAGACATTTAATTATATCAAGAAGAATTTTCATTAATAAAGGTTCATATTGTTACATTTTAGGTTCGATTTAATCTCCCTTGGGTGTGATTGAGGTAGAAACGGTGTTTTGCACCAATTTCAAGAAGTTATTCATCTATTAAGGTAGGATCTCTTTTCACATTCTTCTATTATGTTTTTAAATGCATTGATTTCTTATGTTTTTTATTTTGTTGAATATTAATTAATTAGTTTAGTGTGTTTTGGGATTAATTGCATTGGTGTGAATTTAGTATTTTAAAATAATTTAGTCGAGTTTGATACTTTGTAACACGTTTATGGGAATTATGGGGAATCTTGATGAAATCCAATTTTTTATTGAAAAATATATTTCCATGAAATTGTGATATTGGTTTTTTGGACAGTGCAAGTCATGTGTATTCTCTTTTGGTATGATATAGGTGTGTGGTTGATCACAAAAGTGGTTTTTGGATGGATTTTGTGCTTAATGTCGTGAGCTATTTTTTAAAAAAAATGTTTTATAAATTCATTAAATGGTTTATTTAATAATTTTAATGGTAAAAATTATGTTTCGGAAGTGTTTTGAGGTGCGAATGACTTTAAAAATTGAATTTTTGTGTGTGGTGCATTTTTTTCAAAGTTGTGCACAATATGTGTTTTTCACTAAATGGACTAGTTGGCTCTTTAAAATGATTAGTGATTTATTTTGGCATGGATTGGTTTTTAAAAACATGTTTGTGAAGTTTAAAGTGGTGTTGTAATTCTAAATAAGTTTTACACATTATGTTCATAATTACATATGCCTGTTTAGCCATTTCAAGTGAGTTTCTAACATAAATGGCTCACAAGATTTATGAAATGGGGTTTGAAATGTCTGTTCGGTTGCGAAGGTGGGTCGTATTCCATTATTTATTAAATAATTGTTTTTGATATGTCTATAAAGCCTTTTAGACCTCGTTAGTATAAAAATAAAATTTGGAAATGTTTTGGAAATGGTTTTTATTTGTTTTTAGAAAATAGTAAAATGTTATGAATCTAAAGGCTTGTTTGGAATTTTTAAATTGTTTATGGAAAAACCCTCTTGGTTTATTTCTCCTTCATAGTTGGTTGGTTGTGAGTTGGGAGGGTCCTTGGCATGTGAATTCCCTTGTTTGATAGTTATTTTAAGGAAGGGGAGTAACATAGAGGTGGCTAGGGTTGTGCAAGACTGTGTGATGTGCGTAGTTATATATGTGACTTGTTGTTTCAGTTGTATGACACACCCCCTTGTGAAATATACATGGGAACCTAGCATAAGAAAGAGGTTTACCAAGAATGATTATTTCACTAGTTTAGATTTCGCACTGACTAGTGGCACATAGCAGAGGGATGTTTTGTTGTTATTGATATGCGATTGGGCCCCTCAACTAAGATAGGATTGGAGACAGTCAGGCATTATGAAGTTATGAATTCATTCAGTAGGGAATGCCTTCGGAATGAGTCACATGTATTAGTATATTCTACTTATCCTATGAGTTTTTCGTATGTTCTCCTGTTATAAGTAACATTAGAGTTGTTTCCCTCTTTGCGTATTATTTTATTCTTTACCCCCAGTTTTGGTTTTGGTTTTGGAAAAATGGGGATGGATTTATTTTCTTAAAAGAATGTCTAAGTGAATGTTTTTAAAGAGAAAAATCAACTCCCCTTTTTTCCCCTTGTTCCTTTTTTTAATTTTGGAGGAAATGGATGTCATGTGTTTGTTTCAAAATGAAATGTGTGGTAAACCCAACATTTATATTTTCAGTTCAAACAAGTTGATCAATATATTATTTATTTAAATGATGTTCATTGGGAAAAGATTATTCAAGACTAACTCTTGAGTTTTTATAATCATTCCTATAGTGTTTTCTATTTCTATTTCCTAATGTAGGTTCCAGTTCTTGTTTGGATCTCCTTAAGATGCGTTTGGTTTTAGTAACAGAGAGTAATCCACGAGGTTATGTGGAGTTTTAGACATTGACAGGATAGTCGTGTTGTTGGTAATCATTTCTCTTTTCTTGTCGATTATTTATTTCGCGATGTTATATATGTTTCTACTATTTAGTTTATTTTCATTGGGGGAAATAGTTCCCTTTTGTACTTTGTTGATGCCCTGGACCATGTCGCTAGCCCAGGAGGATCGGGAAAGCCTCTCGGGCCTTGCCATGGATTGGCTCAGGTGACTAGTCTAGGGTCGACCCGGGTTGGTTCGTGATAGAATTTGTCTTGACAAGAAGAATAAAAATAATATTTTTTGTTTTGAAGGCAATCAGTTATTTCTAGATCTTATTTTTTACATTTCAATGAATCATTGAAAATAAATTATCAATATATAATTTCTAAATTTTAAATGGATAATTTGGGAAAAATTATCATAAATTAATTATAGATGGATAAATATTAAATGAAGTTATTAGAATATATGAATGAAAACACCACTAGATTATCATATGAATTTTTAAATAAAATCATCAAATGTTTTTTATTGGATACTTGTATATAATATTCTAAAATATATATATTCTGAATTTATCAAAAGATAATTGTTAAGAATTATCGAGTGTAGTTACAATGAATTATGAAAGATCAATTACATGGAAATATTAATGATATTATTTTCATATATTATCGAAGGATGATTAATATAATTATCAAATTATAATTTATTTATAATCAGAGGTTAATTATAAATATTATTAAAAATATAATTGTGAGTTTATTAAAGATAATTATTTATATGGATAATCATGAGTGCATACATTTACCTAACGATTAACAAAAACTATTTCATAAAAGATAATTATATTGCATGTTACAATATATATGTAATTTGAAACTTATCTTGGGGAGATAAATTATAATATCATGTAATAATTTAAATGATAATCTAAAAATTATCTAGGAGAGAAAAAATGTTTTCCCATTTGATATCTTATTTCCTTTTGAAATAAAATAGATATTTGTTGTTCAAGGAACCCTTGACGAACATCGACCATTGTTGTGTTGACTCTTATAACAATAGGGTCATGGGGAGGTGTACTGAACCACACATGGTGATTTATCATTGACGTTGTCATCAATAACCTTGAGGTAAGGGGTTCCATCCTGATTAGCCAATTTTATAATCCTTGAAATGATTAAATTTTTTTTCAATAATTGACTTAAATTAAATTGCTCAAATTTTCTTCAAATTATATTTATGAAAACCTAATTCCTGTGAATCATGATATTTGATATAGTTTTGGCATGGAAATTTTGAAAAACACCAATTCCAATGAATTGGGTCTGTTTATAGCAATTGGTTGATTTATATTGTGGATTTGATGGAAATTATTTCAATTAAATTTTTGAATTTAATTTTGGAAACAGATTGTGTAGTGATGAAATTAGTTTTGAAAATATTTCAAAGTGGGGAAATGGCTATAAATGATTTGATTGAATCCCATTGGTTTTATTAGGTTAAAAAATGTTTTTTAATAAAACATGTTTTGTATTTAAATGGAAAGAAATTGGAACTTCTGAAATGGATGAATTAGATTGATCATATTTTTACGCAGTCTTAAAATAGTTCACCCATCATGAAAGAGCACATGAAAGCCTTAGGTAGTTAGTGAGTTATTTGGATACACTCTACACTACGAAAAAATTATAAATCATACTTTTAGTGGGTCTCATCTCAATGGGTTGGTGAAGAGTCTCCATTGGCCAGTGTCATAGGGACGTGTGTATACACATTTTTCTGAGTTCACATAGAGAGTGTGGAATCCAATAGCTAGTTAATACTATAGTACCTTTTGAAAGATGACTATGTTATTCTCTTTTTTATTTATATTTGAGATATAAATTTATACTAATTATTGGAACATCATTACATGCCTAATAATATTACATAAACTATTTTTTGTAATGATTTTATTTAAGACATTGTTTTAGAAATATCCCATCATTTGTTAAGATTTTTCTAGATGTATTTTTCAATCAAATTGTAAATGTAATGAATTTTTTGTTTAAATATGCTTTTAAATTTCCAAACCTATTTACTTTAACATTGATAGAACACCTTTGGATAATCAATTGTTGGAATAAGTTATGGAATATTTAGTGTTATCCTTCTAGGTTTTGGCGCAAACCCTACATTTTCCATTGGGTGTTTCTAGACATTCTCCTTCCAGGTTAGAGTAAAGGAAAATGATCTCTTGGAGGTGGATCTAGTTGTTGAGCTTTGGACATGGTGAGTTTTTTCCTTAGGGACCATGGATATATTTTCTCATTTTAGTACTTTGGTTGTAGTTCTTTGAACTAATTTAAGCCCTATAGACTTCTGGTACATTACTCCAAGTGGATTTTCTTTTGTTATGAATACTCTCCGGTTTCATTTTCATCCACATTGTTGGTAGAAAAGTGTTCCCAATTGAATGTTGTGTGATTCTAGGTGCTAGTAACCGACCCGTGGGGATCAGGAATTCCCTTCAGGCTATGTCTAGGCTAGATCAGTTATCAGGTTACCAGTGTACACAGGATGGTTCACGAAAAAATGCTATCATAGGGAGGTTAAGCCTTTGTCTTAAATACTCTATGGTTTGGTGAAATATTGTTGGGATATAAGAGGTTGTTGTGATTGAGTTCTTGACTAGCTCATACCGTAATTAACCATATGTATCCAAGGGTGCTTAGGGAAAGAACTCTTGTGGATTAGTTCTATTATTTTCCCTATTAACCTGAAATATTGGTTTTTTTATTATGAACCCACTTTAAAGATGAGTGGTAACCCACATAAAAATAGGAAGAAAGCATAGAAAAACTTCACAATTAAAAATAAAAAATTAAAGCTCCATAATTCTATCTTGGTCAATGTACCACCAAACGTCACCCAAACACCTCGATTCAGACACTTTGTACCATCAAAACCCCATCATTACTTCAGATCAAATCACCCGTGAGCCCATCCACAAAAGTCTGTCATCGATGTCACAATATATTCATTGTCTCTGCCTTTATCTGTGTCTTAATACCAGTCAAAAAACCATATCAGCATCGCTCCACCTTCACAGTCACCATTAACACGTGCATCCAGTACCACCAAGACCCATAAATTACACAAGAAAACTAACTCCCAATTTCCAAATCATCCCCAAATGTTTCGAATAATAAACAAAAATAAAATATGACAAAAAAGAAACCAAATTCATTGGATTAGACCAAATCAATAGGGGTCTGGACCTAAAACCTTCAAACCACACTTCTCAAAACCTCAAAGAATCCACTGCTCCAAATCCGACTGGGAGAGTCACTGAGGAACAGAAGGTCAGAGAAGGGTTGAGTGACTGGGGGATCCAAAGAATTTCATTGTGGAGTATGAAACTAGAATAAGTCACAATGAGAGAAGGCCAATGCCAGGAATTCCACCGAACCCATCGTAAACCGGAACAACACATGACCCAAAACACTATTTAACCAAAGCTCTATCTCCACTAAAAAAACACATGACCCAAAACACTATTGATATGGATAGAGTGAAATCTAAATCATGTATGTTCTAGCAGTCATGACCATGTTTCCCTCATTTCTATGTAGTAGAATTATATAACAACTTATTTATTTTCTACGGATGTTTTGTAATATCATGCCTCCAAGAAGTTGTGAAAATCATATCCAAGATGGGGATACTGGTGAAAATCAATGAGAAAATACTCCAGTTCACATGATCATAGTTGAAGTGATTTTGGGCAATGTCTAAGATCTGGGATATGCCCCACCTCCAGTCTCGGTTAAGGTTTTAGCTATGTAACCTGGCGATATGCTCTTCAAAATTGTTCTCAATATTTCATTCCCTATAAACCACTTCTTTTCAAAGGTTCCGTTGATCTTCAACATGTAGAGGAATGGTTGGGCTATATTGAATGTCTATTTGGGTTCTTGGAGACACCAAACGAGATCATGGCGATGTGTTCTACATTTGTGTTGGAGGGACCATGAAAGAGATGGTGGGATATGATAGTGATGGGAAAGAATCATGCTGGATTATAGCAGAAGGACATCAAGGTTCTTTTCAATGTAGACTTCTATCCAGAGTCAATGGTGCCAGCCAAGGCTGTGGAGTTTTTCGAGCATCAGAATTCTAATAGAACAATGTCTCTTGTAGATGTTTAGGGAACTTGTAATAGTCCTTCCACAACTTTTCCACTCCACATAACGACATGAGATCATAAGAAACCTCAAAAACTATGAGTAAATCAAATTCCTCATTTATAAAATAGTTCCATCCACAAGTATCCAGAACAAACCTTCGCCAAGCATTGGATGAGTCTCCATAGGAATCTGATACATGTCCAGTTACTGTGATAGTTATCATTACAATATCTTCGAATCTAGTGACTTGTCTATTTGATACTAGTGAATCTCCATCGTTTTTTTCAACCCATACCATTAATATTCTTAATATTCTTATGGAAATTTTATATTGTGAAATGGATATGACTACACCCCATGGAATGATGGGAGAGAAGTGTCTCCTTAGTCTTTTTTGTGTATTCTCTCTATCAGATGTCAAACATTTTTTGAGTTTTCTAGTACTCGACATAGAATATCTTAACATCGTATTCAAGATGGAATGGGTCGTTGGAAATAAAGATCAGATTGATTGTTATCTTCAAAGGGACTACCATACCAAATCTAGTTTTGTGTCTCTTGTATTTCAAAGATAATGGAACCCAAGGTTGAGAATGTCCATAAATTCTTATCTATAGCTAGAGAATGTAATATTAGTATTTTCTTATGATTTGGAGGTGTGATCTCAATTTAGTTTTCATCATGTTTCCCACCATGATTCCGTCGGATTTTTTTTTGGTTTACCACTGGTAAGAGATTTTGAGTTTTCCATTGACATAATGCCCAATACTCAACTAGTTTCTTTTCCATATTACAAAATAGCTCTAAATAAATTGAAATTACTATTGTACCAATTGGATGATCTTCTAGATAAATACTTTGTTCAACCATGTGTGTCTCCTTAGGCAGCGCCGATTCTATCCACCATGAAAAAAATTGTTATCTAACATCTTCTATTTTTAAGAAGACTCTTTAGAAACAAAGGTTTTTTTGAATTCTGTAATTGTTAGAGACTCTCTTTGTGGTGGTGAAATTGATTCCCAAAAGTGTTTCTCCAAAGAGGGTTTTTGGTGTTATCAGAATCTTTTTGTTGCATCATTGGTGAAAATAATGGATATAATGGTATATTTCCATAATTTTAAATGTGAATTTTGACAAAGAAACACTAAGACATTGTACAACATGAAGAAGTAGATTTGGTGACCATGTATTCTTTAAGGTTTCACCCCAGTTGGGTCATCAATGTCTTGAGAGGAAAGGGAAGATTTATCTTTGTTTTGTGGGATCTTTAGAGGTCATTGATTATGTGGGGAATATTTATTACAATTAATCACTACCACCATAGCTGAATTTGATACTTAAATTGTTCTAGGTTTATAGTTGTGAATGTTTATATTATTCATCTCTTATCTAGAGTTTGTGGGATCCTGAAGTGGAACCTGTATTATCGGCGACTGAATGACCAGTCATAGTTGTTGATTCTGAGATAATGGTACTTCATGGGAGGAAGATACCTTTGGTTAGTATTATATGGAATCATGGTTATAGTTATCATGAGATGTTATAGGGAGCATCTGATGTGATAATAATGGAATTTTATTTCTAATGTGGATGCTTTTTCATAAGCATTCATGAGACCGAATGTTACAATGGTGGGTAGGTTCTAATATACCGTTATAGTTTTAGGTATACCTTAACCCTATAGTTTTAAAATATTGTTACATTAAATGGGAAATTTGTTTATCAGTGAAATGTTTTGTTTTTGTCAAACCAATTGTGGAATGGTAACACACCATATTAATACTACGAAATATTATATTAAATATTTTTTGAGTTAAACACTAAGTATGTATGAGTTTTCAAGGTCTGAAAAGCCTTGGGGGGGGATGGAATAGAAAAATTAAATATATTATTTTAATCATGGAAAATTTATTCAAAATAATTGAATAACTCTAATATGGTTTGTCGTATGAGAAATCTGAGTATACTGTTCTGTCTAAAATGTGATGTTTTACCTAGGAGAGGTATAATATTTGAATTCATTGGTCGTATGGATGCCTCTCTCGTGAGGTAATGTTATTAAATAATATTAAATATTTTATTTATTACAAATAATTAAATATATCCCAAACAGTGTGTCTTATGGGAAATCTGAGACCCCCGATGGGTCTAAAATGAGGGGTTTACCCTAGATATGGTATAACATTTGTTAACATCAGGTGTTTGGATGCCTCACTTGAAAAAATATTAGTTTTTATTTTAAATAATTATTTATTCCAATTTTTAATTAATAAATAATTTATATCTCTCAAACGGTGCAACATATTAGAAACTTTATACCACCGTTGTATCTAAAACAAAGTTTTTACCCAAGATAGGGTATAACATTCATGAGAAACGAGAGTTTGTTATGTCTAATTTTTAAATTATGTCATTTGGTAATTGAACTATTAAATTAATTGATTATAATTGTATGTTCTATTTATCTTCTCACTACTAATGCCACACACAATTTTTGGCAGACGACTTGATTGAAAAGCTTTAGTTTCGGTTCTTTTTTAAATATTTATGTTATCAACACATTAAGGTTCAAAATTAAATACCTCTATCATCAATAATCATTGGAAATAAAAATTAATTTGGGGGTTTCTAAATTTATGATTTGGAAGGTGTTTTGGGTTTCATTTAAAAATTCGAACCTATTTCACCTTGGGTGTTGTCGATTTGGTTGAGTTGGAATAACCCAGATATTCTTCACATTATAGCAAGAGGTAGTATCTGCTCTCCGCCTTCCCCAAGTGCTGCACGACAGATCTAAGTATGTGGAAGAGCCTTCCATGGTGAGGTGAGGGGATGTGCTATGTCAGGTTGAAGGTATATTTGGAATTGATTAAATTTTAATTAACATCCTTCAATTTTTTTTAATTTCCAATTATTTTATCTTTTATAACATTTTTGTTATTGATTAGAATTGTGCGCTATCCATACCGTTGATTTTGTGTCGACAAGAAAAATCAAAATAATATACCTTATGGTTGGGAAGGTAGTAAGGTATTCCTGATTCGATTTTTCACATTTTAATGGATATTTGAAAATAAATTATAAAAAGGTAATTTCTAAATTATAAATGGAGAATTTCTATATTAAAAATGGATATTTTGTGGAAAATTATCATAAAATAATTATAGATGGAAAAAATATAATTGAATTCATTACAATATATCAATGTTAATCCTATTATATTATCAAATTAGTTTTTAAATAAAATTATCAAATATTGTTTATCAGATTATTGCATGTAATATTCCAGAATGTAGTAATTATGAATTTATCAAAAGATAATTGTTAAAAATTAACGAGTGATAATTGCAACAAATTATCAATGGTCAATTTCATGCAAATATCAAAGATATATTTTTTAGTTATATGATAAAAGGATAATTAATACAATTATAAACTCATAATTATGAGATTATCAAAGTTTAATTTTTAATATTATTAAAACAATAATTGTGAGTTTATCAAAGATAATTATCCAGATGGATAATACGAAGCAAATGCGTTTACCAAACGATAAAATAAAATTTTCCATAAAAGATAAATATTATCTCATGTGAAAATATATATATAATTTTAATCTAATCCTGGTGAGATAAATTATAATCAAATGTTATAATTTAAATGATAATCTAGAAATTATCCATGAGAGTGAAAAAAATTTCATTTGATCTGTTATTTCATTGTGAAATAAAATAGATGTTTTTGTTCGAGGAACCCTAGACCAACATCGAACATTGTTGTGTCAACTCATATGATTAAAGGTTTGTGTCTTGGTGTATTAAACCACACATGGTGTAATATCATTTCCACTAACATTAACGACATTGAGGTTAGTGGTTCTATCCTGATTATCCAAATTGACTATCCTTGAATTGCTTGATTTATTTCAATTGTTTATTATAATTAAACTACTCAAATTTTTATTCAATTAAATTGATAAAAAACATGATTCCAATGAATCAAGATATTTGAAATGGTTCTGGCATGGATGTTTTGAAAACCCTCAATTCCATTGAATTCAGTGTTTTTATGGAAATTAGTTAATTTAAATTGTTTAGTTAAAATTTTGGATTTGATGGAAATGATTACAATTAAATTGTTGATTATAATTGTGGAAATAAATTGTGTAATAATGGAATTGGTATTTAATGGATTTCCAACTAATGAAAATGGATTAAATTTATTTGATAGAAACCAAGTGGTTTTATCTTGAGAAAAGGCAAGTTTTTAAATTAAACATGTTTTCTTTTTAAATGGAAAGAAATTGGAACCATTGAAATGGAAGAATGTGATTGACCATATTTTTAAGCAATCTTAAAATATTTTACCCATCATGTAGTAGATAATGCAAGACTCAGGTAGATAGTGTGTTATTTGGATACAGACTATGCTACGACAACATTCTAAAACATACTTTCAGCAGGTCACATCCCCGACAGGCTGGTGATGAGTATCTTTTGACCAGTTTTATAGGAAGATGTGTATATAATATTTTCTGATTTCACATAGAGAGTGTAGAATCCTATATTTTGATAATAATATCAATCCTTTTGTCTGGTGAAAATGTTTCTCACTTGTTTATTTATATTTGAGTTTTAAATGTATACCAATTCTTTGAACTTCTTTACATGCCTTCTATTTTTACAGAAACTATTTTATGTAAATAATTTATTTAAGTTATTATTTTAAAAATCTTCTTTCATTTGTTATTATTTTTCTTAATGTATTTAAGCATCATTTGGAAAATGTATATCATGTTTTGTTTTAATATTGTTTTGAATTTCTAAACCAGTTTACATTGAAATTTCAAGCATTATTTAGGTTAATAAATTGTTGGCATATGTAATAGAATATTTGGTGGTATCCTACTGTGCTTAGGCTCTCACCCTACTTTTTCCCATCAGGTGTTTGTTGACTTTATCTATTAATGTTCGAGAAAAGGTAATTGGTCTCTTAGAAGTGGATCATGTTGTTGATTTTTGGTCTTGGTGAGTTGTTCCCATAGAGACCTTGAAATTGTTTTCCCATTTTAGTACTTTGGTTATAGTATTTTTGTCTAGTTTATGCCTTGTTACCATCAGGTACATTTATCCTAGTTTAGATTATTTTGTTATGCATACAATCTGGTTTCTTTTCTTCTACATTATTGTTGGAAAAAACATTCCCACTTTCATGTTTTGTGATCCTAGTTGCAAGTCACTGACCCGTGGGGATTGGGAACTCACTTCGGGCTATGTCAGGTTTGGATCGGTTATCAAGTTACTAGGGTACTTGGGTTGGTTCATGAAAAAATGTATCTAAAGAAGGATAAGCCATTTTCATGAAGACAATATACTTTTGTGAAATATTTCTATGACTTAAGAGGTAGTTGTGATTGAGTGTCTGCCCATCTCTCACCACAATGAACCTTATATCTACATGGGTTGTTTTGGAAAGAAATCTGGGAGATTAGTTCTAGAATTTTCAATATTTATACATCGATAGAGTGAAATAAATATCATGTATTTTCTACTGGTTGATATCATGTTTCACTCATTGTATTGTATGGTCATTATTTATTATCATCCTTATTTTCTGTTGATGTTTTGTAACATAATTCCATCCAGAATACTTGGGAAGATAATCCAAGAAGGGGCTATGGCTAAACCTTTGTGAGTGAATCCTTTAGTAGACCTGATCCCAGTTGAGATGATTGTATACACTATCCATGATTTAGGATAGGCACCTCATCTAGTCCATATTTAGGTTCTAGTGGTGGATTCTTGGGGGGAGGGGTGGTGATCTTTGAAATTGTTCTCAGGAGTTCTTTCACTAGAAACCCCTAGTTATCAAAGGCTCCACATATCCTCAACAAGAGGAGGAATGGTTCTTCTGGATTTTACGACTATTTGAGTTCTTGGAGAAGCAAGATGGGATCATGGTTAAGTGTTCCACCTTTGTGTTGGAGGTACTAAGAAAGATAAGGTGGGATATGATAGTGAAAGAAATCAAACATGAGGGCATAGAGTTGAAGGACATCAAGGTTCTTTTCACTAGAAAATTCTATCAAGAATCAATAGTGTTGGCCAAGGATGTGCAGTTTTTCAAGCACGAGAAGGTCAACCGAACAGTGGATCCTGTAAGTGTTTAGGGAACTTGTAGAAGTTATGCCACAAATTTTCCACTCCATGTAACTTCATGAGATCATCATAATTTCAAAAACTGTAGGGATATCAAATGATTCATGTACAAAACAGTTCTTGATATAGGCATCCAGAATGAAGCTTCTTTACATAGTGGAATAGTCTCTATAAGAATATGATATAGGTCCAATGACCATGACTGGTATCATTACTATAGCTTCATCTTTAGTTACTGGTATATTTGATACTAGTTCATCTCACTCAATTTTTTCCATCCATACTATTAATCTTATTAATCAACATATGATTCTTTTATCATGTGTATGGGATATTACTTCACCACATTGCATGATGAGAGAGTAGTTTTTTTATAGTCTATATTGTGTCTTCTCACTATCATATGTCAAACATTCTTGTAGTTATCTTGTACTCGACTTGGAATCTCTTAACATCATATTCGGGGTGGATTGGATTCTTGACAATGAAGCCCACATTGATTATTATCATCGATGGGTCTTCCTTTCTACACCCAGTGGTGAGTCTCTTTTTATTCAAGGAGAATATGTCCCAAGGTCTAGTAGAGCCAGACCTTCTTATCTGGAGTTCTGGAATGTGATATTAGTTTTTCTTAGGATTTGGAGCAGTGATCTCCCACCAGTTGTCATAAAGTTTCCCATCATTTTTTCTTCTGATTTTTTATGGTTTACAACTGGTAAGCAAGGATGAGTTTTCTATTTACTTGATAACTGATAATAAACAATTTCATTTCCATATTACAAAACTACTCCAACAAAACTGAATGAACTAACATCCCACTTTGATGGTTTTCTTGAGAAATCCTTTGTTCACAAAAGTGTGTCCCCATGGGCGGCACCAATTACATTTACCATGAAAGCTGGTGGTTCTCAATCATATTCTCTCAAGATTATTCTTGAAGAACAAAACCATTTTTGACGAATTTGGTAAGCATTATATAAAATCTATTGTGGTGGGGAGACTGATGCCTGATGTTCATTCTCCAAACATCTTTTTCTGTGTTATCAGAATGGTTATGTTGTATAGTTAGTGAAAAGGAAGGATATAATGGTGTATTGACATAAATTCCATTGGTTTTTTCACTGAGTAATCAATAATACATTCTACGACTTGATGTAGTAGTTTTAGTGACCATGTATTGTTTGAGGACTCACCACAGTTGGGTCATCGATGGATTGGGAGGAAAGTGCAACTTTCTCCTTGTTTAGTGGGATCTTATGAGGTAATTCATTTGGTGGGTAATGTTTCTTACCATTAGCCACTACCACAACAGCTTTCATTGATACAAAACATGATCTATGTATCATAGCTATAAAAGTTTATCTGACCCATCTCTTGATCTGAGTTGGCGTGATCATGAATTTAAACTATTTAATCTGTGACTGAACAACTTGTCATAGTTATTGATTTTGAGAAAAATATAATTCATGGGAGGATTACACGTTTGGTCTATATGATATGGAAGCATGGTTATGGTTCTCATGAGATGTGAGGGGGTGAAACTTATAAGATAATAGTGGCCTTGTCCTTTGGATGTAGAGGTTTCTTTATAGGCTTTCCAGGGACAGAATGTTCCAATGGTTGGGAGGTTATAACATCCCGTTACTATTTCATATATTCTTAAAACATATTGTGTTAAATTATTATTACATTAGATTTAAAAATGGTTTATTCATGAAAACATGTGTTTTTGTTAATCACGTTGTGGAATGGTAATACACCCATTAAGTACATCAAATTATTCAATAAAATACTTTCCAAGATAAACATTGAGTTAGTATGAGTTTCTGAGGTCTTAAAAGTCTCATAGAGGATGGAATAAAATTATGAAATACATTAATTTATGCACATGAAATTTATTCAAAATAATTGAATAACTCCAAAACAATCCATTGTATGAGAAATATGATCATACTATTATGTCTGAAATGTGGTGTTTAACCTGGGAGGGGTATAATATTTGAATGTGAAAGAATTTTGGACACCACGCTCAGGAGATAATATTATTAAATAATATTTAATTTATTGTTTATTAAAAATAATTAATTATCTCCGAAATGGTGGGTCATATGAGAATTATGAGACAACAATTGGTCCGGAATGAGGAGTTTACCCTAGAAAAGGTATAAATTTTGTCAAAATCAGACGTTTGGATGCCTCGATCAAAAAAATAATTATTTTTATTATAATTAATTATTTATTGTAATTTTTCATTTATAAATCATTAATATATCTCAAACAGTGTGTCATATGAGAAAACTAAGACCATTGTTGTGTCTGAAACGGGGTGTTTACCTTAGACATGGACTATCATGATCAATGAGCGTTTGTTTTTTTCATTTTAAATTAGGTTATTTAATAATTTAATTTTTATACTAATTGATTAAAAATGGAAGTATGGTTTATCTTCTCAATTTTATTTCCATACACCATTTTTGATGGACAACTTGATTCAAAAGATTCCATATTCGATTGTTTTTACAATATAATTTATCAATTCATTAATATACCAATTTAAATCCCTCCATCATCAATCTTCGGTTGAAATCCGAATTAATTTGGGGATTTTAAAATATAAGACTTGAAATGTGTTTTGGGTTTCATTGAAATAGCCGAACTAATTTCTCCTTAGGTGTAGGTCGATTCGGTAGAGTTGGAATAACTCAGATATTCATCACATTGTAGCGAGAGGTAGTTTCTTCTCTCCTCCTAACACAAGGGATGCATGATGAATCCAAACATGTAGAGGATCCTTCAATGGTGATGTGATGCGATGGGCTGTGTGGGGAAGAATAAGGTAGGTTTATTTGTAATAGTTTTTAATTTATTTAATTTCTTTTTGTTTTCTTTTATTCTCTATATCGTTTCTCTTCTATAACTATTTTATTATTGATCAGAATTGCACGCCGCTGATACTGTTAAATTCGTCTCGATGAGCATAATCAAAATAATATTTTTTATTGTTTCAAAGGTAACAATGTATTCCTTAAGATGATTTTTTACATTTTAATGGATCTTTGAATAAAAAATATCAAAATATCATTTCTAAAATATAAATGGATAATGTGCGAAAAATATCATAACATAAATAAAGATTGATAAATTGTAAAATAACTCATTATAATATATCAATGGTAATCCCACAAAATTCTCAAATGAGTTTTTAAAAAAAATATCAAATGTTGTTTATCATATTATTGTAAGTAATATTCCAGATAATAGTTATTGTGAATTTACCAAAAGATAATTGTTATGAATTGTCAAGTGATAATTAGAAAAAAAATTGAACATTAGTTTTAGGGAAATATAAAAGATATATTTCTAACATATATTATTAAATGATAATTAATATAATAACTGAATGATAATTTTAAGATTATCAATGGTTAATTATTAATATTATTAAAATGATAATTGCGAGTTTTCAAAGTCCATTATTTTGATGGATAATCGCGAGCACCTGCGTTGACCTAATGATAAAATGAAAATATTCTTTAAATGATAAATACTATCGCATGTGATAATATATATGTAATTTTAAACTTATCCCGGTGAGATAAATTATTATGACATGTGATAAATTAAATGAAAGTCTAAAAATTATCCAAGAGAGAGAAAATGTTTTCATATTTGATATCTTATTTCCTTTTGAAATAAAATATATATTTTTTGTTCAAGGAACCTTTGATGAACATTGACCATTTTTGTGTCGATGCATATGATAATTGGGCCATGCGAAGGTGTATTGAACCACACGAGGTTGTTTATCATTGTCATTGACATTGACGACCATGCGGTATGTGGTTATATCCCAATTGGCTCAACTGATTATCCTTGAATTACTTTATTTTTTAAAATTATTCATTTAAATTAAATTTCTCAAATTGAATTTCAATTAAATGGATAAAAACCCGATTCTGGTGAATCAAGATATTTGAAATGGTTTTGGCATGGAAATTTGAAAAACCCTCAATTCAATTGAATTGGGTGTGTTTATGGAAATTGGTTGGTTTAAAATTTTTATTTTAATTGTGTGTTTTTCTAAATGATTTCAATTAAATTTTTGAATTTAATTGTGGAAACAAATTTTGTAATGATGGAATTGATTTTTAATAAATGTCAAACATGCGAAAATGTATTAAAATGATTTAATAGAAACCTGGTTGTTTAATCTTGTGAAAAAGGTATATTTTTGAATAGAACCTATATTGGTTTTAAATGGTAAGAAATTGGAAATTTTGAAATGGAAGAATGGGATTGATCATATTTTTATGCAGCCTTAAAATAGTACACCCATCATGTAAGAGCGCATGAAAGCCTTAGGTTGTTAGTGAGTTATTTGGATACACTCTAAGCTGTGACAATGTTCTAAAACATACTTTGGCAAGTCACATCGTGAAGGGATGGTGACGAGTCTCCCTTTATAGTATCATTGGGATGTGTGTATACAAATTTCTTTGAGTTCACATAGATAGTACAAAAGCCTATAGCTGGTTAATACTATCATACCTTTAGGAAGACGTCCAAGTTTCTCTCTGGTGTATTTATATTTGAAATATAAATGTATTCCAATGATTTGAAGTTATTTACATGTATACTGATCTTACATAAACAATTTTATGTAACTATTTATTTATGCAAATGTTTTAGAAATGTTATTTCATTTGTAAAGATTTTTATTATAGTATTTATCCATCATTTTGAAAATGTATAGCAACTTTTGTTTAAATATTCTTTTGAATTTCCAAAAATGTTTACTTTAAAATTTAATGAATTCCTTTTAAATCAATTACTAGCATCCGTTATGGAACCTTTGGGGGTATCCAAATATGAACTAAAAGACACCCTACTTTTTCCATCAGGATTTTTTAGACTTTCTCCTTCCAGGTTAGAGCAAAGGGAAGTGATCTCTTTGAGGTGGATCAAGTTGTTGAGCTTTGGTCTTGGTGAATTGTTCCCTTGGTGACTATAGGGATATAATTCAATTTTAGTTCTTTGGTTACAGTGCTTTGGTATATTTTATGCCCTGTTGACTTCTAGTACATTACTCATAGTAGAGTTTCTTTTGTTATGCATGTTATCTTGTTTCTTTTTCTTCTACACTGTTGGGGGGAAAAATAATTCCCACTTGAATGTTGTGTGTTTCTAGGTTCTACTCATAGGCCCATAGGGATTGGTAACACCCTTTAGGCTATTTCAAGGTTGGCCCAGTTATCGGGTTACTAGGGTACCCAAGCTAGTTCGTGACAAAATGGTATTAGAGAATGTTTAAGCATTTGTCTTGAAGACAATATGATTTTGTGAATCTTGTTGGGACTTTGAAGGTAGCTACGATTGAGTATTTGACCAAATCTCATAGAAATGAACCTTAAGTAACCATTGGTGTTTAGGGAAATACATATTGTGTGTAGATATAGTATTTTCATTATTTTGATATGGATTTACTGAAATCCAAATCATGTATAATCTATCGGTCGAGATCATGTTTCCCTCGTTTCTATATATGAACATTATTTACTGTATTACCTAATTTCTACTGATATTTTGTAACATCATGCCTCCAAGAAGACATGTGAATCAGATCCAAGAAGGGGATACTACTGAACCTCAGTGAGTTAATCCTTCAGTGGACTCAAGCCTAGTTGAGATTATTGTGTGCACCATCCATACTCCGGGATAGGTACCACCTCTAGTCCCTATTCAGGTTCTAGCTATTCAACCGGGGGGGATTCTCTTTGATATTGTTCTCATGAGTTGTTTAACCATAACCACTATTTTTTAAAATCTACACTGATCATAAACATATGGAGGAAAGTTTATGTAGGATTGGACTCTTATTTTTGTTCTTGGAGACACCGGATGAGATCATTGTGATGTGTCCCACATTTGTCTTGGAGGGACCAAGTAAGAGATGGTATGATATGATAGTGTCAGAAAATAATCATGGGGGGATAAAGTGGAAGGACTTCAAGGTTATTATAACTAGCCACTTATATCCAAAATCAATGGTGTTGGCCAAGGCTATTGAGTTTTTCAATTTTGAGAAGGCAGACATAACTATGGTTCTTGCAGTAGTTTAGAGAACTTGCAGAAGTTCTACCACAACCTTTACACTCCACATAACAGCACGAGTTCATTAGAACCATAAACAATAGCGGGTAAATAAAATTATTCATGTACAAAAGAGTTCCAGCCATAGGAATCCATAACGCAGCTTCTTCCTGTACTGGATGAGTCTACAAACGAAGCTGATATAGGTCTTGTAACCATGACAGGTATCATTACTATAGCTTTGTCTTTAGTGACTAATCTATTTGATACTGATGCATCTCACTCAAATTTTTCATCATATACCATTAATATTCATAATATCCCTGTGTATATTTTATCTTTCTCAATGGATATTACTATACCCCTTGGCGTGATGAGAGAGAAGTGTCTTTGTTTTCCTTCTTGTATCTTCTGTCTATTAGATATAAAAAATTCTTGAAGTTTTTTGGTACTCGACATGAAATCACTTGACACAATATTCAGGATGGATTGGATAATTTCAAATAAAGATCGAATTGATTGTTATCTTTGATTGGTCTACATTTCCACACCCCATGGTGTGCCTTTTTTATTTCCAGGAGAATGGGTACCGTGGTCGTGTAGGTCTATACATTCTTATCTGGTGCTGGGAAATTTAATATTAGTTTTTTCTTCTGATTTGGAGCAGTGATATCCCTCCAATTTTCATCATGTTTCCCAACGTGTTTCCTTCTGATTTTGCTTGTTTAACACTGGTAAGAGAGGGTAAGTTTTCCATTGACTTGATGCCCGATACTCAACCAGTTTCTTTTCCCTCTTACAAAATGACTCCAAATGAACTGAAAGAACTAATGTCCCATTTGGATGATCTTTTTGAGAAATCCTTTTTTCACCCTAGTGTGTCACCTTGAGCAGCACCAGTTCTATCCGCCTTTAAAGCTAATGGTTCTCTAACATATTATCTTATTGAGATGATACTTCAAGAACATAAACTTTTTGAAGAATTCTGTAAGCATTATATAGTATCTTT
Organism: Viscum album; assembly: GCA_963277665.1. Taxonomy (NCBI): domain Eukaryota; kingdom Viridiplantae; phylum Streptophyta; class Magnoliopsida; order Santalales; family Viscaceae; genus Viscum; species Viscum album. Next base: position 160,313,562 of record OY728165.1, on the reverse strand, counting down.
ATAGTGGGGAGACTGATGCCCAGTTGTCATTATCCAAAGAGGGTACTATATGTTATCATAACCGTTATGTTTCACCGTTAGTGATAATGAATGGTTTAATAGGGGATTGAAATAATTTATAATGGTTTGTGCACCTAGGAAGTACTAATACATTCTCTGACTTGACGTTGCCATTTTTCTGACCATGTATTCTTGAAGGTTTCACGATGGTTTGGTTATTAATGGCTTGGGAGTAAAGGGAAGCTTGCTCCTTATTTTGAGGTATTTTTTTAGGAAATTGATTAGGTAGGGAATGTTTATTACCATTAATCACAACCACCCAAGATGACGTCAGTACATAACTTGTTCTATGTATCAAATCTATGAACATATATCTGACCCATCTGATGTTCTGAGTTTTGATGATCTTGAAATGGAACCTATTTTATTTTTGACTGAATGATCAGTCACTGTTGTTGATTTTGAGACAAAGTTACTTCATTGGAGGATGATACCTCTGGTTTATATGATATGAAAACATGGTTCTAGTTCTCATGAGATGTGAGAAAAAGGCACTGATTAGATAAAATTGTCACTGTATTTTTGATGTGGAGGCTTTTTCGCTGGCCTAGAGGGGACAAAAGGTTCCTATAGTGGGGAGGTTTTAATATCCCGTTACAGTTTCAGGTATTCATAAACCCTCTTTTGTTAAATTATTAATACATTAAATGGGAAAAATGGGTTATCCATGAAAAGTTTTGTATTTTTTAAATACATTGTGGAATGGTAAGACACCCAATTAATTTTCTAGAATATTCAATTATATATTTGTTGAGTTAAACACTATGTAACTATGCATTTTCGAGGTCTGAAAATCATCCGAGAGGATATAATAAAGTTATAAATAAATTATTTTATGCATGGTCAATTTATTTATTATAATTGAATAATTCTAAAATGGTCCATCCTATGAGAAATATGAGAATAATATTATTTCTGAAATGTAGTGTTCATCCTATGTGCAGTATAAATTTTTAAAGCGTAGGACATTTCGACTATTTTCTCATGAGGTAAAGTTATTAAATAATATTTATATATTATTTATTAAAAATAACTAAATATCTCCCAAACCATGCATCTTATGGTAAATTTGAGCCACTTTGGGTCTGCAATGAGGGGTATACCCTTGAAAAGGTACTACATTTGTTATCATCACGCCTTTGGATCCCTCATTTGCGAAAATAAATCATTTTATTTCAATTAATTAATAATAATTATTTTAAATTAATAAAAAAGTAAAATATCTCCAATGATGTGTCCTATGAGAAATCTGAGACCAGCGTTGTGTCCCGAAGAGGGTGTTTAACCTTGACATTGTGAAAAATTCATGAGTGGCGGGCATTTGATATTAATTATTTTTAAATTACATTATTAATAATTGAATTATTAAATTAATTGATTAAAAATGGATTTACTATTCATCTTTTCAATTTTAGCGCCATTCACCATTTTTAACAAGCGACTTAATTCAAAAGCATCCTTTATAAATCATTTATTTACCATTTTAGTTTTCAATGTATTAATGTACCTAATTAAATCCCTCTAACATCAATCTTCGGTTGAAATCTAAATTTATATGGAGGATTATAAATTTATGATTTGGAATGAATTTTGGGTTTCATTGAAATAGCTGATCCTATTTAACCTTGGGTGTAGGTTGATTCAGTCGGGTTAGAATAACCCAGATATTCATTACAATGTAGCAAGATGTAGTATATGATCTCTTTCTTCCCTAAGTGATGCATGATGGATCCAAGCATGTGAAGGATCCTTTCATGGTGAGGTGATGCAATGGGCTGTGTGGGGTTGATGAAGGTATGATTATTTTAAATTGATTTTATTATATATAATTTTCATATATTTTATTTTATTCTCCAAATATTCTATCATATGTAACATTTTCATTAATGATTGGAATTTCATGTCATCGGTACCATTGAATTCATCTCGACAAGAATAATCAAAATAATATTTTTTGTTTCAATGGTAGTAAGGTATTCCTTGATCCGATTTTTTACATTGTAATGAATCTTTAAAAATAAATAATCACAGGATAACTTCCTAATTATTAATGTATAGTTTGTGAAATATTATCATAAAATAATTATAGATTGATAAATTGTACAAAAAATTTTAAAATATATCCATAATAATCCAACCGTATTAACAAATAACTTCTATCAATAAAATTATAATTTTTTTATCATATTATTATAAGTAATATCCCAAAAGATAGTTATTATGAATTTATCAAAAAATAATTGTTAAGAATTATCGAGTGATAATTGAAAATAATTATAAAAGTTCAATTGCATGGAAATATCAATGATATATATTTTTACATATACTATAATAGTATAATTAATATAATAATTAAATGATAATTTCTAGATTATCAAAGGTTGATTATTAATTAGATTAAAACAATAATTGTGTGTTTATCAAAGATTATTATTCTGATGGATAATTTTGAATGCATGCATTGAACTAACAAGAGACTATAAATTTTCCTTGAATGACCAATATTATCACATGTGATAATATATATGAAATTTGAAACTTATCCTAGTGAGATAAATTATCATCACATGTGATAATTTAAATGACAATCTCAAAATTATCCAGGAGAGAGATATTGTTTTTGTATTTGATGTATTATTTCCTTGTGAAAAAATAGATATTTTTTGTTATAGGAAGCCTTTATAAAGATTGACCATTTTTGTGTCGACGCTTACGATAATAGGGCCACACATAGGGGTATTGAACAATGCAAGGTTGGATTATCATTTTCTATGTCATCGATAACCTTGAGGTAGGTAATTCCATCCCAATTAGCCAAATTGATTATCCTTGAATTTATTGATTTATTTCAATTATTAATATAAATTATATTTCTCAAAACTTATTTCAATTAAATCGATAAAAATCTGATTATAGGGAATTAATATATTTTAAATAGTTTTGATAGGGAAATGTTGAAGGTCCTTAATTCCATTGAATTGGGTGTGTTTATAGAAATTGGTTGTCTTAAATTTTTATTCTAAATTTTAGATTTCATGGAAATTATTTCAATTAAATTGTTTAATTTAATTGTAGAAATAATGTGTGTAATGATGGAATTGGTTTTGAATAGATTTCAAACAGGTAAAATGGATTAAAATTATCTGATAAAAACCAAGTGGCTTTATTGGGTAAAAAAGAAATGTTTTTGAATAAAACCTGTTTTGGTTTTAAATAGTAAAAATTGGAACATTTTAAATAGAATAATGGGATTTATCATATAGTTAAACTTTATTAAAATAGTTTAACCATTATGTAAGAGCTCATTCAAGCCTTAGGTAGTTGGTAAGTTATTTGGAAATGCAATAAGCTATGACATCGTTTTAAAACATACATGCAGAGGGTCACATCCTCGATGAGTTAATGACGAATCTCCTTTGGCCAGTGTAATATGAAAATGTGTATAAACATTTTTTTGAGTTCACATAGAGAGTGAGAAATAATAAAATTGGTTATTACAATAATATCTTTTGTTATATGACTCACTTATTTATTTATATTTGAGATATAAATATATGCCAATTCTGTGAGCTGATTTACATGCCTACAAATTATACATTAATAGTTTTTTATAACTTTTTTATTTTTTTTATTATTTTAAAAATATTCCATCATTTGTAAAGATTTTTCTTAATGTATTTATCTATCCTTTTGAAAATGTATAGAATGTTTTGTTTAAATATGACTTTTAATTGCCAAACCAGTTTACAATAAAATTGAAATCATTACATTGGTTAATAAATTATTGGAATCTATTATGGAATATTTGGTGGTATACTACTGGGATTTTTCACACACCCAAATTTTTTCATCGGGTGTTTTTAGAATTTCTTCATCCAGGTTCGAGCAAAGGGAAGGGATCTCTTGGAGGTGGATCCAGTTTTTGAGCTTTGGTCTTTGTGAGTTGTTCCCTTGGGGACCATGGAGATATTTTTCCATTTTAGTACATTGGATGTAGTGCTTTGGGAATGTTTATGACATTTTTACTTCTATTAATTTACTCCCAGTGGAGTTTCTATTGTTTTTCATAATTTCTTGTTTATTTTTCATCAGCATTGTTGGTGAAAAATCATTCCCATTTGTGTGTTCTGTGATACTAGGTTCTAGTCGTTGGACCATGGGGATAGGGAATTCCCTTCGGGATATGTTAGAGCCGGCTCGGTTATTGATTTACCAAGGTACCCAAGCTAGTTCATGAAAAATGGTATCAGAGGGAGGTTAATCATTTTTTGGAAGACAATATGGTTTTGTGAAATCCAGTCGGGACATACGTGGTAGCTGTTATTATGTTCCTAAACATATCTCACAAAAATGAACCTTAATTTTCCATGCGTATTTCTGGAAGGGCATATTATGGATTATTTTGAGTATTTTCCCTATTTTGATGTAAAAAGAGTTAAATCCAAATCATGTATGTTCTACCAATCAGGATCATGTTTCCTTAATTACTATATACCAACTCTATTTAATGACTTCCTTATATTCTGCTGATTTTTTGTAACATCAAACCTTTGAGAAGAAAAGAGAATCAGATTCATCAAGGTACTCCTGTTGAAACTCAGTGAGCAAATCCAATGGTGGACCTGATCATAGTTGAGGTGATTGTGTGCCTTATCCATGCTCTTGGCTAGGCACCACCTCTAGTCCCTGTTCAGGTTCTAGTAGTTGAACATAGGGGATACACTTTGAAATTGTTCTCAACATCTATTTCACCCAAAACAACCTATTTTCAAATTATCCATTGATCCTCAACATGCTGAAGAATGGTCGGGTAAGATTGAACACCTATTTGAGTTCTTGGATACACTATACAATATCATTGTGAAGTGTTCCACCTTCATTTTGGTGGGACCAAGCAAGAGATTGTGGGATATGATAGTGATAGAAAAAGGAACATGGGGGATTAGAGTAGAATTAATTCAACGATATATTCACTGGCTAGCTCTATCTAGAGTCAATGGTGTTGTCCAAGGCTGTGTGGTTTTCAATCTTGAGGAGACCAACAGAATTGTGGCTTCAGAATATGTTTAGAGCACTTATAGAAGTTATACCACAACTCTTTCACTCCATGAAATGGAACAAGATCATCACAACCTTCAAAAAATATAGGAAAATCAAATGATTTATATACAACAGAGTTACAGAAACAAGCATCCATAATGAAGCATATTCATGTAGTGGATGAGTCTCTAGAGAAGGCTGATACAGGTCCAGTGACTGTGATAGGTATCATACTATAACATAATCTTTAGTGACTTCTCTATTTGATACAGGTGTATCTCACTCAATTTTTTCAACCCATACTGTTAATCATCATAATCTTTTTATGATTCTTTTATCTTCTGCAATGGATGTTACTACACCCAATTGCATGATGGGATATCAGTGTCTCTGTAGTCCTTTTTGTGTATTCTCTCTATAAGATGTCAAAATTGATTTGAGTTTTCTTGTGATAGACATGAAATATATTGATGTCATATTCTGGATGCATTGGATCATTTAAAATAGATACTAGATTTATTGTTCTCTTCAATTGATCTACCTTACCACACCATGTGGTGTGTCTCTTGCCTTTCATGGAGAATGAGACTCAAGGTCGAGAAGGTCCATACCTACTTATCTAGAGTTGGGGAAGGTAATATTAGTTTTTATTCTTATTTAGAGTAGTGATCTCCCTCTAGATGTCATCATGTTTCCCATCATGTTTCCTTCTGATTTTTCTGGTTTACCACAGGTAAGAGAGGTTGAGTTTCCCATTGAATAGTCTCTCGGTACTGAACATTTATTTTTCCCCCTTACAAAATCTCTCCAACTGAAATGAACGAACTAATGTCCCACTTGGAAGATATTCTAAAAAAATCCTTTGTTCACCCAAGTGTGTCACCTTGGGGCGCCAGTTCTATCCGCTAAGAAAGGTAATTATTATCTAACATCTTATCTTCTCGAGATGATTCTTCAGGAACATGAGAATTTTGAGGAATTATATGAGAATTAAAGACCTTATTTATGGTGGGTAGATTGATGCCCAGTTTATGTTATCTATATAGGATGTTCTGTGTTATTGAAACTATTTTGTTTCACCGTTAAAGACATTGTAGGCTATAATGTGGGATTTCCATAATTTCCAATTGGTTATGCACCTATGTCAACGACCGAATGGGAGGTAAGGGAAGATTGCTCATTGTTTTGTGGGATCTTTTGAGGTCATTGATTAAGGGGTAAAAGCTTCTTACAATCAATCACTACCACAATTGATGTCCATTCATAACATGTTCCATGTGTCACATATGTGAAAGTTTATCTGAACCATCTCATATTGTGAGTTGGTGTGATCTTGAAGTGGAACCATTTTTACCTATGACTGAATGACCAATCATTGTTTCTGATTCTAAGACATATGTATTTCAATGTACGAAGATACCTCTAGTTCATATAATATAGAATCATGGTTATAGTTATCATGATATGTGAGAGGGAGGCACTGATGAGAGAATAATGGCCCATTCTTTTTGATGTGGAGGCCTCTTCATAGGCTTTCTGGGGACAGAAAGTTCTTATGGTGGGGAGGTTGTAACCTACCATTACTATTCTGGTATTCCTAAACTGTCTTTGGAAAATTATTATTACATTAAATTATAAAAAAATTGGTGTATCAGTGAAACGTTGTGTTTTGGTTAAACACATTGTGGAAATGTTGGACACCTAATTAATACTTCAAAATATTCAATTAAATATTTTTAGAGTTAAACACTGAGTAATAATGATTATCCATGTTTTCAAAGCCTCGGGGAGGATGAAATAAAAATAATAAATATATTATTTTAATAATGGGAAATTTATTCAAAATAATTGAATAACTCCAAAACGTTCAATCGTATGAGAAATATGAGTATTCTATTAGGTCTGAAATGTGGGGGTTACCCTAAGAGGGGTATAACATTTGAATTCTCTAGAAATGTGGATTTCTCACTCATGAGTTAAAGTTATTAAATAATATTTAATTTATTATTTATTATAAATAAATAAATATCTCCTAAACAGTGCAACAAATGGGAAATATGAGACCATCGATGGGTCCAAAATGAGGGGTTTACCCTATACAAGGTATAATAGTCATTAACATCATGATTTTGGATGCCTCACTCAAAAAAATAACTATTTTTATTTTAATTAATTATTTATTATGATTTTAATTAATAAATCATTAATATCTATCAAATAGTGCATCCTATGAGAAATTTACGACCACAATTGTGTTCAGAATGGGTTTTTTTACCCTAGACAGGGTATATCATTCATGGACAATGAGTGTTTTATATTTATTCTTTTAAATTGTTTCATTTAATAATTGAATTTTAAAATTAATTTAATTAAAATGGAAGTACTGTACATCTTCTCAGTTTTAACGCCACACACAATTTTTGATGAAATAATTGATACAAAAGCTTCTATTTTGGAACTATATTTCCATTTAAGTTATTAATACATTAATGGAAAAAATTAATTCTATCCACCATAAATCATCGTTTGAAATATGAATTAATTTTGGGGTTTCTAAATTTAAGATTTGGAATTGGTTTTGGGTTTCATTGAAATAGTCGAACCTATTTCAACTTTGGAGTTGGTTGATTCATCCGGGATGGAGTAACCCAGATATTATTCACGTTTTAGTGAGAGGTAGTCTCTTCTCTCCTCCTTCCCCATGTATTGCATGAAGGATCCAAGAATGCAGAGTAGCCTTCCATAGTGAGGCGATGTGATGGGATGTGTGGGGTTAGATAAGGTAGGTTTATTCATAATTGTTTTTATTATAATTAATTTCCTTGTATTTTCTTTTATTCACTAAATCTTATCTTTTCTATAACTTTTTCATTATTGATCAGAATCGTGCACTGTTGGTACCATTGAATTCATCTCGACGCGAAGAATCAAAATAATATTGTTTGTTTTGAAGGTTTTAGGGTTTTCCATGATCTAATTTTTGAAATTTTAATGGATATTCGAAAATAAATTATCAAAGAGTAATATCTAAATTATAAATGGATAATTTTTAAAAAATTATCATAAAATAATAATAGATTAATAAATTTTAAAATAAGCTACTAGAATATATCAATGATAATACCTCCAAATTACCAAATTAAATTTTAAATTAAATTTACAAATTTTGTTTTTTAGATTATTTTTTGTAATATTCCAAAAGATGGATATTGTGAATTTATTAAAAGATAATTGTTAACAATTATCGGGTGATAATTGAAATGAACTATCAAAGAACTGTTTCATTGAAATATCAGAGATATATTTTTGACATATATTATCAAAGGATAATGAATATAATAATAGAGAGATAATTTTTATATTATCAAAGGTTAAATATTAATATTATTAAAAGGATAATTGTGATGTTATCAAAAATAATTATTCTGATGGGTAATCGTAAGCGCATGTGTCGACCTAATGATAAAATGAAAAATTTCCACAAAAGTTAAATGTTATCAAATGTGATAATATATATGTTATTTTAAACATATCTTGGTGAGATAAATAATCATCACATGTGATGATTTTAATGATAATGTAAATTTTATCCACTAGAGGGAAAATGTTTTCACTTTTGATATCTTATTTCCTTTCGAAATAAAATAGATATTATTTGTTCTCAGAACCCAAAATTAACTTCAACCATTTTTTTGTCAAAGCGTATAATAATAATGCCGTGTAAACATGTATTGAACCACACGAGGTAGTTTATCATTGCTGCGGACATTGACGACCTTCAGAGAGGTGGTTCATTTCTGATTAGCCAAATTTATTATCCTTGAATTTATTGGTTTATTTCAATCATTGATTTAAATTAAACTTATCAATTTTTTTTAATTAAATTGATAAAAACACTATTTCTGTGAATCAAGATATTTGAAATGGATTTGGTATGAAAATTTGGAAAACCTTCAATTCCACTAAATTGGGTGAGTTTATGGATATTATTTGATTAAATTTATTTAATTTAAATTATTGATTTGATGGAAATTATTTAAATTAAATTGTTGAATTTAATTTTGAAAATAAATGGTGTAATTATGAAATTTGTTTTGAATGGATTTCAAACTAGTGAAAATGGCTTAACATTATTTGATAGAAACACAGTGGTTTAATCTTGTGAAAAAGGAATGTTTTTAATAACACTTGTATTGATTTTAAATGGAATGAAATTGGTACTTTTGAAATGAAATAATGGGATGGATCATATTTTTATGAAGCATTAAAATAGTTTACATGTCATGTAATAGAGCATGTAAACCTTAACAAGTTAGTGAGTTATTTGGATACACTCTATGTTATGACAATGTTCTAAAAAATACTTGCGTCGAGTCGCATCCCTGATAAGTTGGTGACAAGTATCATTTGGCCAGTTTCATAGGGACGTGTGTATGTACGTTTGTTTATGTTCACAAAGAGAGTGTGGAATCCTATAACTGGTTAATAATATCATACCATTTGAGAAATGACCATGTTTCTCACTTTTTTATTTACATTTCAGATATTAATGTATGCCAATGCTTTTAACTGATTTACATTCCAACTAATTTTACATAAAATATTATATGAAACTATTTTATATAAGCTATTATTTTTGAAATATTCAATAATTTTTAAATATTTTATCTTAATGTATTAATCCGTCATTTGGAAAATGTATACATGTTTTGTTTAAATAGGATTTTGAATTACCAAACCAGTTATCATTATAGCAGAAAGCATTCCATTGCATAATCAATTGTTAGTATCTGTTATGGAATCTTTGGTGGAATCTTACTAGGCATGGGGCCACACCCTACTTTTTCTTTCAGGATTTTCTGTACTTTCTCCTTCCGAGTTTGAGTAGAGGGAAGGGGTCTCTTGGTGGTGGATGCAGTTTTTGATATTTAGTCATGGTGAATTATGCCCTTTGGGACCTTGGGAATGTTTTCCCATTTTAGTACATTGGTTGTAGTGTTTTGGTCCAGTTTTTTACTTTTTGACTTCTAGTAAATTACACCAATTGGAGTTTCATTTGTTATAAATAATGTCTTGTTTATTTTCAACAACATTTTTGGTGAAAAAATTGCTCGCACTCACATGTTGTGTGTTTTAAGTACTAGTAACCGATCTGTGGGGACCGAGAACGCCCTTCAGGAAATATCAGAACTATCTTGGTTATCTAGTTACCAATGAACCTTGGCGGGTTCATGATAAAATGGTATTAGAGGAAGGTTAGGCCTTTGTCTTCAAGACATTATGTTTTTGTGAAATCTTGTTTGGAAATAGGAGGTAGTAGTGATTGAGTGTCTGACCAACTCTCACTGCAATGGACCTTAAATCTGTATGGGTTGTTAGGGAGAGATGTCTTGTGTATTAGTTCTATTATTTTTCTTACTTTGATATGGATAGAGTGAATTCCAAAATCATGAATTCTCTATTGTATAGTATCATATTACCCCCATTACTATGTACGTGAATTATTTAATATCTTCTTTATTTTATTGTTATATTTTGTAACCTCATGTGTCTGAGAAGATGTGTCAATCATATCTAGGAATGGGATACTATTGAAAATTAGTGAGAAAATCATCCAGTGGACTCGAATCTAATAGAGGTGATTGAGCCCATTATCCATGCTTTGGGATATGAACCACCTCTAATCCCAGTTCCGGTTCCAGCTGTTGAACCTAGGGGGGAGGATCATCGAAATTGTTCCCAAGTGTTCTATCACCATAAACAACAAATTTACATATGCTCCACCGATCCTGAACATGATGAGAAATGGTTGGGAATGATTGAAAATTTGTTAATGTTTTTGCGGACACCATAAGAGATCATGGTGAAGTGTTCCACCTTCTTGATGAAGGTACCAAGCAATAGATTGTGGGTATTATAGTGACATAAAAGAAACATGGGGTCATAGAGTGGAAGGACATCAAGGTTCATTCCACTAGCCACTTCTATCAAGAGTCAATGGTGTTGGCCAAGAAAATTGAGTTTTCCAATCATGAGTAGGTTGACCAAATAGTGGATCCATTAGATGTTTAGGGAACTTGCATATGTTCTTCCCCAACTTTTTTACTACACGTAATGGAAATAGATCATCAAAGTCATAAAAAACATACTAGAAATTAAATGATTCATGTAAAAAAGAGTTTCATCAACATGAATTCAGAACAATTTTCTTCACACAGTGTAAGAGTCTCTATAAGAAGTTGATACAGGTCTGGTGACCGTGATAGGTATCATTACAATAGATTCATCTTTAGTGACGGCTCTATCTGATACTGGTGTAACTCACTCTTTTTTTCAACCCATATCGTTAATATTCTTAATCTTCCTATAGATATTTTATCATGCGCAAGGTATATTACTACACCCCATGGCTTGATTAGAGACCATTGTCTCTATAGTCTTGCCTCTATCTTCTCTCTATTAGATGTCAAACATGCTTGGAGTTTTAAGGTACTCGACATGAAATCTCTTGAGGTCATATTCAGTATATATCAGCTCATTTCTAATAAAGCTCAGATTGATTGTTATCTTCAATTGAATGACATACCATACCTAGTCGTGTGTCTCTTGTCATTCAAGGGGAATGAGACCCAATGTTGAGCAGGTATAGACCTTCTTATCCATAGTTGGGTAAGGTAATATTAGTGTTTGATACTCATTTAGAACAATAGCCTCCCTCCAACAGTCTTCATGTTTCCCATCATGTTTCCTTCTGATTTTTTTAGTTTTCCTCTGGTAAGAGAGGTTGAGTTTTCCATTGACTTTATTCCTTGTACTCAAATAGTTTTTTCCACTCTAACAAAATGGATCCAACTAAACTGAAAGAACTAATGTCCAAGTTGGACGATATTCTTGAGAAATAATTTGTTCACCCAAGTGTGTAACCTTGAGCAGTGCCGGTTCTATCCACAATAAAAGATGATGGTTCTCAGACATCTTCCTTTCTTGAGATGATTCTCCAAGAACCGAATCATTTTTAGAAATTTTGTATGGATTAGACACTCTCTTTATGGTGGGGAGATTGACTAATGGTCGTTCTCCAAATAGGGTGTTTTGTGTTATCGAAATCAATATGTTGAAATGTTAGTGATAAAGAAGAATGTAATGGGGGATTTCTATAATTCCAATGGGTTGTGCACCATGGAAGCACTAATACATTATAAAAATTGATGTGGCAGTTTTAATGACCTTTTATTCTTGAAGGTTTTACCCCTATTGGGTCATTGTCATATCAGGATGAATGGGACACTTGCACTTTGTTTTTCTGGATCTTTTGAGGTTATTGATTAGGTGGGGAAGGTTGATTAACATTATGCACTACCATTGTAGTTAACTTCGATAGATAATTTGTTCCATGTATCACAGCTATGAAAGTATATCTGGCCCATCTTATGTTCTGAGTTTTCATGAGCTTGATATGAAAACTTTTTTATCTGTGATTGAACGACTAGTCATAATTGTTGATTATGAGACAAATTTACTTCATGGGAGGATGATATCTATGGTCCATATAATCTGGAAACATGGTGAAAGTTCTCATAAGACGTGAGAGGGAGGCACTAATGAGAGAACATTGACCTTGAATTTTTTATGTTGGGGCTTCTTTATAAGTTTTCTTGGGATCGAATGTTCATATGCTAGGAAGGTTTTATCATCCCATTACTATTTCAGGTATTTTTGAACCCTCTTGTGTTAAATTATTATTACATTAAATTGGGAAAAATATTTTCATCATTAAAAAGTTTTTTCTTTCAAAAAACTCGTGTAATAGTAAGATGTCTAATTAATATCCTGTAATATTCAATTAAATATTTTTCATTTTAAGCATTGATTATGTTTGAGATTCTGAGTCTTAAAATCCTCTAAAATGATGGAATAAAAATAATTAAAAATTTATTTTAAGCATGATTAATTTATTCAAAATAATTTTATAACTCATAAAAAATATATCATATGTGTAATATGATTTTACTATTATGTCTGAAATGTGGTGTTTACTCTAGTAGTGGTATATCATTTGAAAGCACCAGACTTTTGGATGACAATCTCATGGGGTAATGTTATTAAATAATAATTAATATATTATATATTAGAAATAAATAAATACCTCCCAAATGGTGTGTCGTATGAAAAATCTGAGACTACTGATGGGTTCGTATTGAGCAGTTTACCCTAGACAGGGTATAACATTCGTTAGTATCAGTCATTTGGATGTTTTTCTCGCAATTTTTTTTAATTTTAATTAACTATTTATTCTGATTTTTAATAAATAAACCATTAATATCACTCATGTTAGACTCCTCATGTATTAATCATGTTTTAATGATCGCAAATCTTATTCAACCAAGTGAACTCCTATAAATTATATCCAATCATGTGTATTTATGTTTCAAGTTCTCTCATGATTTATAATGGTTAAGCTCAATCAATTTCATGCATATCACTATTTATGTTTGAGTACAGTTATTTGCCTAAGTACAAGACACCATGAAGCAAGACAACATGAATCAAGACAATGTGAAGCCAGACACTGTAAACAAGACACTGTGAAGCAAGACATTGTGAAGAAAGACACAATGAAGCAAGACACCGTGAAGCAGGACACCGTGAAGCCAGACACTGTGAAGCAAGACACCATGAACATGACACCGTGAACAAGGCACCGTGAACAAGACACCATGAAGAAGACACCATGAACAAGACACTGTGAACAAGCCATCGTAAATGAGATACTATGTCACTCATACACCGTGATCAGTCTAGACACCGTGTGAAGAAGACACCATTTTCATAACTTACTGTGACACTGTTTCTTAAACTATTTTGTCATCTTGCAATTTAATTTATAATTGTCATATTTGATTCCTTTAATCCACTGACATAATTAATGTTTCATTGTAGACATATCACCGGATAGTTTGAGGTATGAGGTGCAGAGCACATGGAACCTGTCGGAAAAAACTCAGGCAATCGAAGATAAAGATCTAATTGTGCACAAGAACAATATAGATCATTTCAAAAAGAAAAAAAAGCTTGTGGGCATGACCGAGAAGAACATATTGTAAGATATTCAAAAGGAATCATTGTTACATACATGCAATCTGACTCTGTTGAAGAATATATGAAGTAAAATGGAATACATAGAACGTCTTCACATTATCAAAACTCGTGAAGAACACAAGCTGAATAGTGACACTTGGTTTTTCACACAACATCAAAAGAAGGACTCAAATCTTAATCTTCTTCAATCCAAATAATCCCAGAGCTCCATTGACATCACTCAACAGCATTCTAACATCATCTCTATAATCTTACATGAATGCGATCATCTTTTTATTTACATCATGAGTCGTGTGTTCCCCTATCTTTTTTGACACACACTGACTCGTGAGCTGAATAGGATGATACTAAAATAATTACACTAAACTCTTGATAATTTTTTACCCATGAAAAATGTGGAATAGGTCCCAGTGTGGTCTGGTTATTATTTTTTATTTACTCACGAAAACTATAGAAGAGGTCCATGTGAGACCTGCACAGTCTGTGTATTGTTTTTAACCCCAATCTAGGGTGTGGATCAATGTTTATTTATATAAATTGGTTATTGGCAGGTAATCACTAAGTGGAGTGTATTAGATCTCATCTTGAGACTGAACCACATGTTTATTATCTGTTATGCTGTTTAAATTTAGTCTTCTATGTTTTAATGCTCTATTGCATAATTTAGAAATATTCAATTTCACTTTGATAGTTAGTATTGGAAAGAAGTCATAACCAGTTTGTCTTAGTATGATAACGTTAAAAGTAATATTAATAATACAAATTAAATTACTGAGAATTAATCAATCTTCTAAGAAGCTGTTTTAAAAGTAAAACTCTTATAACAGTATAACCTTGGTTAACTGGGCTATATCTATTTTTGGGGAAACCATTTCTTTCGAATATAATATTCTTTTAACCGAAATTTTTATAGTTACTCAATTCACCCCTCCCCTTTTGAGTAAACTACTCCAACCAACATCTCAAACGGTGCATCCTATGAGAAATATGAGACCACCATTGAATCTAGAGAAGGGTGTTCACCGTAGACATGGTATAACATTCTTGAGAAATATTCATTTTGTAGTTATTCTTTTTAAAATTGTGTTATTTAATAAATGAATTATAAAATTAATTGATTAAAAATTGAAGTACGATTAATCCTCTCACATTTAATGATAGACTCCATTTTGGAGGGATAACTAGATTCAAAAGATTCTATTTTGGACTGTGTTTTTTTATTTAAGTTATCAATACATTATTGTACCAAATAAAATACCTTAACCATAAATCATCCGCTAAATTCAGAATTAATTTCGGAATTCTAACTTTATGATTTGGAATGCGTTATCAGTTTCATTGAAATAGCTGAACCTATTTCCCCCTTGGTGTTGGTAGATTCGGCCAAGTTAGAGTAACCCAGATATTCATCACATTTTTGCGAGAGGTAGCCGCTGCTCTCCTCCTTCCCCAAGTGCTGCACTATGGATCCAAGATTGTGGATGAGCCTTCCATGGTGAGGGGATTCGATAGAATGTGTGGGGTTAAAAAGGTAGGTTTATTTTTGATTTTTTAAATTTTATTTTATTTCATTATATTTTTTTATTCTTCAAATCATATCTCTTCTATCATTTATTTTATTTTTTGGAATTGTGTGTCATCCATACCGTTGAATTCATCTTGACAACAAGAATCAAAATAATTTTTTTTTGTTTCGATGGCAGCAAGGTATTCATAAATCCAATTTTTCATATTTTAAAGGATCTTTGAAAATAAATTATTAAAGGATAATTTCTAAATTAAAAATGGATAATTAATGAATAATTATTGGAGGATAAATTGTAAAAGGAGTTATTAGAATTTATCAATAACAATCCCCCATATTTTCAAATGACTTTTTTAATAAAATTATACATTATTTTTTATCAGATTATTATATATAATATACTAAATGATAGTTATTATGAATTTATCAAAACATAATTGCTAATAATTATCGAGTGATAATTAAAATGATTTATCAAAGATCAATTGTATTGAAATATCAAATATATATATTTTACATATATTATCATAGGATAACTAATATAATAATTAAATGATAATTTCAATATTATCAAATGTTAATTATTAATATTATTAAAATTGTAATTGTGATTTTGTCAAAGATATTTATTATGATGGAAAATCATGAACACATGGGTTGACCTAATTATAAACTAAAAATATTACATGAAAGATAAATACTATCACACATGATAATATATATATAATTTGGTACCTAACCAGGTGAGATAAATTATCATCGCATTTGATAATTTAAATGATAATATAAAAATTTTCTAGGAGAGAGAAAATGTTTTAGAATTTGATATCTTATTTCCATGTAAAATAAAATATATATTTTTGGTTTTAGGAACCCTTGAAGAATATCGAACATTGTTGGGTCAATGGTTATGATAATAGGGTTGTCCCAGGTGTATTGAACCACATGGGGTGGTTTATCATAGTCGCTGACATCGACAACCTTGAGATAGGTGGTTCCCTCCCAATTAGCCAAATTGATTGTCCTTGAATTTCTTTATTTGTTTCAATAGTTGATTTAAATTAAATATCTCAAATTTTATTTTAATAAAATTGATAAAATCCCAATTCTAGTAAATTGATATATTTGAAATGGTTTTGGCATAAAAAATTTGAAAATTCTCAATTCCATCGTATTGGGTGTTTTTCTAGAAATTAGTGAATATAAATTGTTTAATTTAAATAATAGACTTGATGGAAATGATTTAAATTACATTGATGAATTTAATTATGGATATAAATTGTGGAAATAAATTTCCTAATGATGTAATTGGTTTTTAATGGATTTCATACTAGTGAAAATGTCCTAAAATGATTTGATAGAATCCAAATGGTTTTATCTTGTGAAAAAGGCATGTTTTTTTGAATAAAACCTATTTTGGATTTAAATGGAAGGAAACTGGATATTTTTAAATAGAAGAACTGGATTGATCATTTTCTAGGATGTCTTAAAATAGGCCACCCGTCATGTAAGAGCACATGAAATCCTTAGGTAGTTAGTGAGTTATTTAGATACACTCGATTCTACAACAACGTCCTAAAACATAATTGCAGTGGGTGACATACCCAAAGGGTTAGTGATGGGTATTCTTTCTCTAGTATCATAGGGACATGTGTATACACATTTTTCTAAGTTCACATACAGAGTACAGAATCCTATAGCTGGTTAATACTATTGCACCTTTTGAAAAATGACCATGTTGCTTGCTTGTTTATATATATTTGAGATATAAATGTATGAAATTTCATTAAACTTCATTACATGCCTATTGATTTTAAATAAACTATTTTATGTATCTATTTTGATTAACCTTTTTTTTAGAAATAATTTATCATTTTAATGATGTTTTTGAATTTATTTATCCATCATTTTGAAAATTTAAAGCATGTTTTGTTTCCATATGCTTTTGGATTTCCAAACATGTTTACTTTAAAATAGAAGGAATTCATTTGGTTAATAAATTTTTGGAATTTGTTACAGAATATTTTTTGGGATCATACTAGATATAGTTTCACACCCTACTTTTGCCTTCGGGATTTTTTAGACTTTCTCATTCTAGGTTCGAGAAAAGGGAAGCGATCTATTATAGGTGGATCCAGTTTTTGAGCTTTGGTCTTGGTGAGTTGTGCCCTTAGAGACATTGGTGTTGTTTTTCCATTTTATTACATTGGTGTAGTTCTTTTTTCTAGTTTATTCCTTGTTGAATTCTTGTACATTTCTCGTAGTGGAGTTTCTTTTGATATTCATACTATCTTGTTTCTTTTCTTCCATATTGATAGTGGAAAATTTTTCCCACTTCTATGTTTTGTTATGCTAGGTTCTAGTCACCAACCTGTGGGGATTGGGAACACCCTTAGAGCTATTTAATGGGTCTCCCTCTACCCAATTAAAAGAGGTTTTGGCTTTTCTTTAAATAATAAATGATGCTTCGACCCCATACTTTATTAAAAATTAAACCCCTTGAAATATTCATTTTATTTTGATCATTAAACAATAAATTTACCTTAAATATACTTATTAGTTATCATGGATGTTATAATTTCATAAACTGTATATCATTTCAAAACATTTTTTTACATTTAAAATTATTCTTTTGAGTATGGAATTAAAAATAAATTCATATCCATTCCTCAATATAGATATTTGATATTAAAGAATATTTATTCTTAAATTAAATCTATTATTCGATACATGAGGAATGATTTAGAACTATAGTTATTGGGTTGTGCTCAAAATTATATATCCCCATGATTCATTAGTTGGACTCATGAGATAACTCAATTAAAAAACAATTAAACTAGTTTTAACATTTAGATTTAACCGCCTTTGTAAAGGTATTTATGGTTTATGTATCATGTTCCGGAGACATCACACCCAATAATTATTCATTTGCAAAATGTAATTTTTAAATTTTTTTATCCAGGACATTTACACAATGATATTATCCCAGTCGTCATTTAATTATAATTATAATGACTAAATGAAACATGCTTTTAGTAATTTACATTAGTATATAGATAATTACTTATCTGGTTATTTAAATTCCATGTGTGCTTAGTTATTTATATTTCCATATAGATTGTTTCTTATACAGTTGTTTAAATAGATTCTATTCTATGTTACTTATATTTCCATATTTATTATCCTTATTAACTCCTAAATTCCTGCACTATACTTAAACATTACTAGGAATTTTTTCTCACCCATATTTTGTTTCCAATCCCCAGAATTCCAGGTTGTTTACTATGAAAAATATGTAAGAATATTCTAGAGGGAATAACGATATTATCCAAAAAAATTAGGTCATAATTTTTTTAATGATAGTTAATTTAAGAATCATGTAGGTACGTGGTTCTTCAAATCTATTAAACTATTTTGTCTTTTGGTATTTGATTCATTGTCTCTTATGCTAGTATAATGGTAACATGAAATATCATATGGATACAATGGGTCGGGGTTTCTGTAGTAGGTATTAGTTCATGTTTAATAAAATACTAGAGGAATATATTTTAGAAAACATAGACTAGAGAACATAATATTATTATAAAAATTGAGGATAGTTGTATAAGAGCATCCTAAATTTTGATAATTTGGACATTATCTGATTTTTACTTAAAATACATCCTTATCTAGATACTTCAAGTGTATACACTTCTTTCATAGATGTACTAGGGGTAATAACTACTAAAATTGGCCATTGTTCTTTACCTAATCATTACATGGTGCATTAAAATGGGTCTTACTATGTAAATGTTCTAACACTTCTTGGGGATATTCTTAGGATAATTGACATTTTCTTTTATACTAATTATGATGGATTGGAATGGAAGATTATAATGAATGAACTAGGTTAATCATAAGGTGTATTATATTTAAAATAACATTTCATGATTTATACATCATATAAATGATCATATGGTTTTAATAGTTTGATTATTATTTCTAATAAAATTCTTCTAGTTTTGGTCATTGGATGGAAGGTGAAGAAATAATTAGAACATCGAATATGAAGAAAAATGTGATGGTCATATGAAACCAAGAGAGATAAATACGATATTGAAATATATTATAATCATGCCTAATCCTTATTCTTGAAATATGACTATAAAATATACCATAAAAATTACTAGACTCGCCAATGAAGGGAACAATGGATGTTTCTATTAACACAAGTTGTTTGGACAATAGATAAATGAAGGATTGATTTCCATCATGTAATTAATGTGGATGGAAACCCCAATTAATTTGTCTTAATATAATGTGAAAATGATTTATGTTAGGAAAATATGGAAATAAATAAAATAATTATTGGGTATTAATGAAGAGTAAAATGAACGAAAACAAATCTCATCATAGTGGACCATTTAATGATCATTTTATTAAATATGGAGAACCAGGGAATTACCTCAATCAATTAACTAATATAAAGCTAAACCCATATAAATAATATTAACCTATGTGTAAATAAATTGGATGAAGTATTTATTTATTAGGATTCATGAATTTACATTTTTTATATATTTTACCAATAATACTTTATTATAATAATTATGAAACATATAAGGTTTTTTTAAACTTTTATAAGAACATATGAATTCATTAATGTAAGATTTATGGATACCATAATGGATTATAATCATAATATTGGTCATAAGTACAATATCTTAACCACCCCCTTTAAGAAAACTGTGGAAGTAATTTCACAAGGATTAGGATATTTTTAAAGAAAATTATAGCAATACATCCCATTGTCTATGAACACGTTTTAGTGGAAAATTTATTTGAGGAACAATGCATTTATATTTTATATAAATAATACTAAGGTTATTGATAATATTTCGGGATAAAATTTTCATTAATTACATTTTAATAACAGTAAAATAATATTATTTGACCTTATAAAAAATTTATTTGCATCAAAAACATTAATAAAAATGATATTTAATGGTTATTTTTTATTTCAAGGATGTCAGTAATATTTATTTTTGGGATAATATTATAATTATTTTAATATAGTTTAGAAAGAAGAAAACCTATATAGAGGGTGACAACCCATCATGTTTAGAAAATCTATAGGGCTTAAACCCATGACCAATGGATGATAAGGGTTTCACACCTACCATAGGCTTATGTGATGTATTGGTTAATATTTCATTGTTTTTAGTTAAAATATGATGAATAAATATTAATTATGAACCAATGGTGTGTTCTATAGATTAATTTATTATATTGGATTACATATGATGACCAAATAGGATTTTTAAAATAGTTAGATACATACATAAAGGCATTTTTATTGATATTATGATCCGTTAAAAGTGAATTTTATTAATTCAAGAAAAAAGTTGTTATTGAATATTCATTTCACAGAGTAAGCGATGAATGGTAATTTGATCAAAGAACTACTAATGGATGAAATTTAAATTATGAAGTAGAAACAGATAATGTAATAAAAATTCCATTTTTTCATATATAGTTAAATAATTCCACAATGTTATGAAAATGATCTTAAAACAAAAATTTAATCCTATTACACTCATATTTGATATATCATATGCACTTTTAAATTAGTATATATTTATAGTTTTGTGGCCCTTAAAATTCTACTGATCATTAAATTTTGTAAATGATGTTAAAAACACTCAATATGTATGTACAATTTTCTTCCATGTCCACTGCTTTACTTTCTACAAATGTCATCATAAATAGAAACCCTTTTATGTGTTCTTCCACCTGTCCTTGGTAATTCAATTTCACTCTTATTAAGATAATATTTTATTTACCAATTTTATGATGTGTGTTTTTAATTAGTGGAATTTCCAAATTTAAAATCCATTACTTCCAAGATCATGTTTAAATCTTGGGGGAAAATTTATTTATCATAAGAAAAATGTGACACCTAAAATTACATAAGATAACTATAGTTTTTAAAAGAGTGTATAAAATGACAAACCAAGCATAAAAGAGAATATAAAATCCCAATTATTTATTATATACTTACCATTTTTAATAAATTATATATGTAATATATCTATTAATTAATGAACAATGAGTTTTTTAGATAGCTTGCGTTAAATGCTTGATTGTGTTTTACCAAAAAACAATATAAAATTAATATTAACATTTAATATGGAAATTAACACCTAGAAATTGGAAAATATTGAAATAATATGAATAAATAACTTATGAAAATATATTGTATTCACATGTTTATTTTTTATCTATTTTTGAAAAATAAAATAATAATCATTTAAAATAAAAATAATTATTTTATTAAAAACTATAGTTGTTCTGAAATACAGTAATCAAACTTTTTAAACACAATTTAATTTTAGTTTCTACTACTTTTAGAAAATTTATTTGAAAAAATAATTTTTAGTTTTTAAATATTAACACAAATTTTTTTAGGGTGATTTTTTGGCATATTTATAAGAAGTTTCATTTCTTTAGTAATGAAAAATAAGGAATTTTAATTGAATGTTGACTTATTGTTTTAAAAAATTTACTGATAAATTATATTTCTAATTGGTATTAAAGTAATATTTGTTTAATTATACATATATGAATCCAATTTATGTCATTTGAATCATATTTATATTGAATATAAACATGAGTTGTTATGTAAATTTTTTAACAATTTCACATTAAAAACTAGCTTTCTCGTCATGTCTACATGATTAATATTAAAATAATAATTTATATATATAATTTAAATTAGAAAAAAATGATTAAAAAATAGAAAATAGAATTATTTTTATTTTCTATTATGTTTAAAATAATTTTTTACTAAAATTAATAGTGAATGTAGTGAAAATTAATTACAGCAGTTATGGAAAAAATGATTAATTGGGGGGTCAAAATAAAAATATAAGGGTATAATGATTTGTAAACATGTATAATGAGTATCGATGTTCGTATTTTTTCAAGTAATTTTTAATAATGGTACATTTTTTACCCTTATTACATATGAAAAATGTGGGATCATTCAGTTCTTCTAAAAAATACCATGTGTGTCCTATCCCCCACTTATAAAAGGCCACCGACACTTCCCTCCAATTCACACCCCCAAAAAACATTGTATCAGCTAATAAATTCCAAAAAAGAACCAAAATTTCCTCACATACTTCTATAATATTTAAATTGGTAATAAATCCTACGTGTGATGGATTTAGACCCATCTTAGGGAGGATACCCAAAAAAGTGGTAATGGTCTTCAATAAAAGTATTTATATTATTTATTTCTCATACTCATTCAATTTTTATTAAACCATACTGATATAATATCATCATTATATTAATAATACTAGGGTTTTTAAAAAAAATAATTACTTAAAACTTCCCCACTTCCATCAAATGAGTTACCAAATCATCATTGGTGTGTATAGAGGACTACCGCATTATGAGCCGATGTGGTTTATTTTTCATTTCTTCTTCTCAAGGATGGGTATAGTGATGGATAAGAAGAATATATGTGATATTAAGAATATATATATATATATTTGGATTAAATATATAAAATATATAATTTTACCTTCCATTCTATAATAGATATGATCATGTCACTCATGTGTAGGCTGAACTTCATCCTCGTGAAGTGATGTGATTTTTCTTTCATCAACACTTCAAATGAAAGAATATTAAGATAAAATTAATGATTATAGGTTATATAAATTAAAAAATTATTAAATTCTTTAAATATTTATCATTTTGGAATGATAATATATACTAGCTTCTTTCTTTTCTTTTCACTCGTATAAATATTATAACACTGTTCACGTATGTCTGGATTACCGCCTTTACGAAGCGTTGATATTCACTTTTCATCACAAAAAAAAACTATGATATATATAATTATATAATATCATGGATGTGCTATTATGAAAATTATATAAAATTAAAATTTTACTTACCACCTATTTGTAATGGTGACTATAAATGGAAATGTTACTTGTGCGTATATAGTGCATATTGTCTCCATGATCGTAATATACTTCAATTTTCAAAACCATCATTGAATATTTTTTATGTATAATTTATGTAAACATATTAAAATTATGTAATTATTAATATCATAGCGTTTATGTAACTATATAATATAAAACAGAACCAGATCATTCATAATGAATCACAAATGATAAATCAAGTGAATTAAACCATGAAAACAATGAAAATGATGAAATATTTTTAACTAACGGGTGATAAGATGTTTTAAAAAAAATGAAAAATGAAATACTAATATGGTATTATTATAAGTTAATAAATTGGTTTAATATAAAGGATGTTAAATCCAATTCAACCAAAAGGAATAATAGGGTAACCGATTTTGTATCAATTTCATTTCATTGATTAAAATTGTAATGTTATACCCATAATTTATTTTATATAGTGTATATACTACACCTTTAACTAGTAATTTAAGGAATAATTAATTATTCATGGTATTTAAAGTTTCATTTTGTATTATTTTTTCTATGGGTATTTGAATTAAATGTTACAAAATGGTAAACAATGGATTAGCTAACTTTCTGTTCATTGGGATAATATTCTACTTCATTGATTATATGAGTAGATGATTATTTTTATAATTAATTTTTATTATATTAGAGTTTATTTTCACCTTTTTTATTTTCAATTATAATTTTTACAAATAATTGATTCATTGGTTGAATATTACATCAATGTTATGATAACTTCATGGGTTTAATTTACAATGTCATTTCCATCATGATTGGTTATTCGTAAATTTCAATTATAAGAAATTATTTTATCATTGTTTAATAATAAATTTAAATTTATTATACTCTAGTTATTAAAATTATTTTAAAATTAAATATTTGAAGTGAATAATTTTATCACGATTTAATTGTATCATTTTTTTACTATTTGGTACTAAAATTATTTGAGATTTTTTTAGAAAATCCGACTTCATTTCCCTCATTAGATAGAAATATATTTTCTTCTAAATAAAATTTTCTAATTTTTTTTCAGAAATGTTTTATCTATTTAAAAATAAATTATAAATTAAATTTTCCCTCATTTTTACCCTTTAATATATGTTTTTAATGTAATAATTTGTCATTTTAAAAACAATTCTTGTTTGTATTTTACAGAAAATGAGGAAAGATTCCTCATGTCATTTTATAAATAAGGTGTTTTACTCTCCAATTTATTGTGATAAATTAATAGTTGGTTTCCGTTTTTTACATAATATATAAAATTACCTTCTTTCATTACCATAATTTCTTTGTATATTCCTTTGCAATTTTACAGGTATATTTTTAATGAAAATGGATTTTAAAAGTTATTTTCAAAGAAAATAATTTTAAAAATGTTTTTCAGAATGAAGTGTATATTTTCTTCAGCTGTTTTTAAAGATATTATTATTGTATGTATATCCATAAATGAAAAAACCTTTTATTATTTCTCCAATGGTTATTTTCAAACACCTTTTTTATTCTACCTTTATATTCTTTATTATTGTTTTGAATAAAGATTTTATTAACATTAATTTCATTCTTTCAATTCGTAATTAGTAGATTATCCTTGAAATATTCAATATTATTTGATAATTATATATAAAAGTTATCATAAATATACAATTATTTATCATGGATAATATTTTTAATTCAACTATATATCATTTCAAAATATTATGTTTTTCTATGAATATTATTTTTTAACTGGTGAAATAATGATAAATACGTGACCTTTACTCAGTATAGATATTTGATATTAAAGATTATTGATTAATGAAATTAATATAATATTTGATATATAAGGAATTCTAGGGACCTTGAATGATTGGTTGGTTGAAAAATTATATATCCCTAGGATTCATCAATAGGTCTCGTTGAAAATCCAGTTAAGCTAGCATTAAATAAGTTTTTTTCTATAGATGAAACCATCTTCTGAAAGGACTTCATGATAGAGGTATCATGTTACTAAAAAATTAATTCCAATAATTAATCATTTCCTATGATATATTTTTAGTTATTACTATCCATGAAATTTTAAAAAAGATATTATATTTGGATGCATTTTATTCTGAATTTTATTATTAAATGGATTATTTTTCACTTATTTACCTTGCCATATTGATTATGACTTATCCAGTTATTTAAAGAGAAATAGTGATAAATTATTTTCATTGATATATTTTTTATAACATATCCAGTTATATTAATTTCATGTTTTCTCAGTTATTTAGATTTATATATTTATTAATCATATTGAATCATAAATTCTTTTTTTGTACCTAACCCTTACCGAGATTTTGATCTCACCCCTTATTTGGATTCTTCCTACCTAGATTCCTTGATCAAAACTATGATAGATATGGAAGAATAATCTAGAGGAAATAGTGATTTTTAAAAAAAATTATGTGGTAATTTGGGTATTCAAATGTAATGTAAGACTCGGGTAAGTATAATTCTCTATAACTACTATCCAATTCAATCATCGGGGATGTGATTTATTACATCTTATTCCAATGTATTTGTAAAATTAACTAGTTATTGTATGATAGTGTTGAGGTCTATAAATAAATATCATATATATTCAATATATATATATATATATTCAACTATTCAATATAAAATAGAAAAATGAATTACAATATTAAAAGAGATGGGATGTCTTACGTAGGTATGAACTGTGTTTTCTCTTTTTGATGGATAGAATGAAATAATCGTAAATAATAATTTATCTATATATAATTTTTATTATATAACATATAACACATATATTTATTAAATATATCATTAATAAAATCCATGTAATTTTTGAATGAAAAACTAATCACACTATTTCACAGTGATGGTAGTCCACATGTACACGCATGCGAGGCTATATTTTCCATACAGAGTGGAATGTATGAACATAGATATGATATTATAATTAAAAAATAATAACATTATCCGAATTTTTATATAAAAAATTTATAATCTCGTCATTATAACCATCAATGAATGTGGGTTATGGAAACTAAATTTTGTCACCATGTGGGGGTGGTAGTCCATACACACACACACACGATATAAGGCCCCAACCTTAAAACTTACTTAATCTTGAGTTATTACAAGATTACACATTGGGGATCTTTTAGGGTTTAGAGTTTTAGAGAATTAGATCATAAAACTTGCATTACATTCCACATATAAACAAAGTGGTTACATAAAGATAGTATTCTTCATTCCCATCAATGGAAACACATTTAAAATAAAACATGGATTATTTCTTGACAATTCCTTGACACTATCATCATATCATGTACCTTTCCCTTGACCTGTGAAAAGCATTTCAAAAAAAACTTGGGATGAGCATAAAATGCTCAGTATGGGTTATAAAAACATGGAAAGGAAACATGAGTTCATATATATATAATAATGAAATCATACTTTACCCATAAAACATAGGCACTTTAACATACCTCATAAAATCATGAATAAATCATAGAAATCATAAGACATAAAGGTAACTTGAGGCATTCATAACATTCTTACGTAGGGAGTAACCCTCTTGGTTACGTTTGGAATACCCATCACAGTATATTCCCTAAAATCTCTTCGGAGAAACCTTAACGTTTCACTCCTTCACGTTACCCAATGAATTGGAGAGCTATATCGGGCTCACCCGCCCTTAGTTTATCACGGAACCACCCGTCTTCATAATAATGACCAAGAACCATATCATAATCGTATCACATAAAACATGCATAAGGGAAACATAATATTTCCACATTTCAATCACAAGATATCAATACAACACAAAAAACATTGTGAAAACCATTTTCAATACCAAAATAAAATAAAAGTAAAACATGGTATTTATTTTTCTTTTAAAAAGAAGGTATGTCTTGTAAAGGAAGCCGAAATTCAAATAACGGTCACGACGGCAGAGAAGTCGTTGTCGCTGCATACGTACGACAAAAACATTCCCTTTTTTCGTTTAGTAAGCGCTTCGTATAAAAAAGATTCCTTTTGAATAAACGTAAAAGTCAAAGGGGTTTATACACCGTATAAAAGAATGTTGTGTATAAAATAAAATATGCCTCAATGAAAGGAGATTGAGACGAAGTCCCATACCTCGTATCCGACTTGACCCGACCGTTCTTTAATCTCCTGAATAATAAACTTGAGTTAATCTCTACTTTCTTATGAACCTTTTTCAAGTTCATTATTCCTTTTATACCATGTTATGAACATCATGTAATCATTTAAGTTAATAATGTTCATTTTGTCGGTATTTGGTTCTTAAGTCAAAAATAGACTTCTTACACTTACATGTTGTTAATTTGGTCAAAGTTTCATTATATCCAGAATGATATTAATTATTTGGATAACATATATATCATATATATTCATCATATACATGTATTTATAATATTACATCACATTCAGAGGTAAGAAATGAAATGCACCGTTCATGGAGACGGTAAGCCGTACGTACGCATGAACGCTACATCCATTTCTATTTGGTATTTTCTGGAATGGAATCATAATGATATAAGATTATATTATAATTCTAGTATAATAAAATATATAATATCATTAACTTTATCCTTTACACATCCCACATATGGTATTAACGAATCAAATCACTTTCAGGGGGCGGTAGTCCACACTTCCTAAAATGAAGATATCGTGTTTACCCATAATGGAAACCATAAAGGTATGCCCAAAATGAAAAAAAACATAATCTTACAGAAAACATAAACATATTATATATCATATATAAAAATAGTGACATCATAATGGCAACCTTTGAAGGTGTTAAATGAGTATTGAACAATGATCGTTTCGGGAGGCAGAATTTTGCCATCCACGGAAACCATATGTTCTTTAACCATTTGATGTAGTTGTGTGAGAGTTTAGCTCAAATAAATCTTATTAAAACATCCTAGTATATTGAAGATACTGGTTTTGTTACAAAAGAAGTAAATAAAAAGAGATTAGGGGGTTGGAAAAGCAAAATAAAACAAATGAACATGAGAGAATGAATTACCTTTAAAAGTGTAACTCCTTTTGATTTGAGCCTAAAGGCTTCCTCTGAAAGGATTCTTCTCAAATGGAATACTCTAGGATGAGGAGAGGGATTTTTAGAGAGTAAATGGGCAGGGGTGGGCCGAGCCAAAGGCTTGAGGAGTGTGTTAAATGAGGTAGAGGTGGGGGCCTTTTATAAGAGGAGAGGAGGGGCACTTTTGGAAAGTAAAAAAATATTACTTTATTTGAAAATGTGTTTCGGCTTTAAAAGGTCCCACATTGATATAATTAGTGTATAAGGTGATAAGGGTTCGAAATCCACTCATCCAATTGGTTTTTGACATGTGTAGTTCATCGATTTTACATTATCTTTCCATTTTATTTAAATCGTCAAATAATGATGTCATCGCTGCATCATTATTATGTCATAAATAATTTAATTTATTTAATGCCTAAAAAGTATAAAAAAATACTATGATGTAGGAAATTTTTTTAGCTTTCCAATGACTATTTATAATAAAAAATCTGATCTTTATAACCCCATGTAAAAATTGTTTTTGTAAAACATATTATGTTTGTGTCATTTTTACATTTACATTAAATAAAAAGTTATTTATGTCATTTCCCATCCAAAGTGGATCCATGGGGTCCCCAAGTTGACCCATGTCTTGTCTTGGTCGGCCATGACACAACCAATGAGGGTAGGACATGTGTCAATCTCATATTATTTTATTAAAGAATTATTTTTACCTTAAACTACACTTATTACCACTAATCGCGATTAAGAACTTAATAAGTTACTATTCACCAAAAAATTATTATAATCTAAATGAACCACATTTTAATTATTAATGACAACCATTTATGTAGGATTTTTGAAATTCAAAACACAATGATGGAAAAATTTCATTTAAACGGAAAATCATTCTTTATAAGTACCACTTAGTGGTTTCACTATTCATCAAAAATTGAAGTTTTTCAGAAAATTACCAAAAATTCACCCTAATCTATATTTGATATTACAAATTCAAAAATGAAGTCAATTTTACAAAATTCAAAACATATAAGTCACATTAATTAATTTAATAAATAATTCCCGCTGTCAGAGCAAATAGCGTGTTTTTATGAAACAATAAGTATCAAAAGATTGACACTAGTTTAAGTCCAATTTCAAAGTGAAATTGATTCCAATGACCACCATTGGATTAAATGGTAAAAATATATTCATATTACACCTTAAGACCAATTCAAAAGATAATCTAATCATATAAATAAATTAGATTAAAAAGTTGTTTTGATGTAAAATGCAGTATTTTTCACTATTCATTAAAAAATGAACATTGTCAGAAAAATACCAAAAATTCACACAAAGTAAATTTTGATGTCCCAATCATAAAGAATAAGTTTATTTTGACAAACATAGTTTATAAAATTGTCAAAATATAGATTTAAAAAGGGTTTTCCATCATAAGGCAGTAAAAAATCTTTTAGGAATATTAGTGTATTCCATGCTTAAGATTGGATTTATATTCATTTTAAGCCTCTAAAACACTATCTTAATCATTAATAGACAAAGATAAAAATATCTATTATTAATTACTTACTTGGGATGTTACATCCTTCTCCCCTTTATAAAATTGCGTCCACGCAATTTATTTACTTATCGAATAAATGGGGGTACTTATCCCTCATTGCATTTTCAGATTCCCATGTTGCCTCTTCAATCATGTGGTTTTTCCAAAAAACCTTTACCTGGTGAATCACTTTATTCCATAACACTTTCTCCCTGTGGTCAAGAATCTGGACCGGTTGTTCCTCATAAGATAGGTTCTCTTCCAGCTGAACTACCTCTCGGCTCAAAACATGAGATGGATCTGGCATAAACTTTCTCAACATCGAAACGTGAAAAACATTGTGTAACTGAGATAAACTCGGAGGTAAAGCCACTCGGTATGCAACTGATCCAACTATCTCCAAAATTTCGTATGGTCCAATGAATATTGGACTCAACTTTCCTTTCTTACCAAATCTCATCACACTTTTACAAGGAGAAACCTTGAGAAAAACATGATCACCTACCTCGAATGATAGATCCTTCCCTCGGTTATCCGCATAACTCTTCTGCCTGCTCTGAGCTGTTCTCATGTGTTTCTGAATCAGCTGAACTTTTTCTGCCATCTCTTCTACCAATTCTTGTCCCATAAACTTCCATTCACCCACTTCATCCCAGAAAGCTAGAGTTCGACACCGCTTCCCATATAATGCCTGAAATGGTGCCATCTGTATACTGGAATGAAAACTTTTATTATATGAAAATTCAACCAAAGAATGATGTTGGTCCCAACTTCCCTGATAATCCATAGAACAAGCCCGTAGCATATCCTCTAATATCTGAGTTGTTCGTTCTGACTGCCCATCTGATTGAGGATGAAAATCTATACTAAAATTTAATTCAGTACCAAACGACTTCTAAAGGCCTTTCCAAAAGATTGAAGTAAACCTGGGATCACGATCCGATACAATGGAGAGAGGAACTCCATGTAACCTGACTATCTCTTTAAGATACAAATGGGAAAGTTGATCTAGGGAAAAAGTATCTCATATAGAAAGGAAATGAGCAGATTTGGTCAAGCGATCAACAATAACCCAGATTGCATTATTACCTCGAGATTTCTTCGGTAATCCAACAACAAAGTCCATGGATATATTCTCCCATTTTCACTCTGGCACTGGTAAAGGCTAAAGCATCCCTTTCGGTTACTGCCGCTCTGCATTAACTTGTTGACATTTCATACACTTCACAGTAAAATCAGCAATGTCTCTTTTCATTCCATCCCACCAGTAACACTCCCGTAGATCTCTATACATCTTAGTACTGCCCGGATGAATTGAAAACGGAGAACTATGAGCATCATATAACAACTATCTCTTCAACTGTGAATCACAAGGCACACACAATCTCTTCCCAAATCTCAAAACACAACCATTATCAATGTGGAATTCAGGCAACTTACCTTTCTGAACCACCTCTACCTTTTTCTGCAACTCACTGTCTTGCTTCTATGCTTGCTTTATTCTATCTGATACAGATGATCTCACTGATACCTGAAAAAAAACAGAAGGACTTCATGCACCAAAAACTTCTATGCCAAAGTTCATCAAATCCTTAACCAAAGGATCATGTTCCAAACGCAACATTGTTAATGAAGCATTACTTTTTCGACTCAAAGCATCAGCCCCTTTATTTTCTTTTCCTGGATGGTAATGAATTGTACAATCATAATCCTTGATTAATTCTAGCCATCTCCTCTATCTCATGTTTAACTCTTTCTGAGTGAATATGTACTTTAAACTTTTGTGATCGGTATATATTTCACACTTTACTCCATACAAATGATGCCTCAAAATTTTTAAAGCAAAAACAACAACAGCTAATTCCAAATCATGTGTAGGGTAATTTACATCATGAGTTTTCAACTGTCGTGAAGCATAAGCAATTACCTGATCATTCTGAATTAGGACGCAACCAATTCCTTTCAATGAAGCATCACTGTATATAACAAACTCACCATTCCTGGAAGGTAGTGCCAAAACTGGAGCATTCACCAATCTTCTTTTGAATTCCTGAAAACAATCATCACATTCTTTTGTCCAGATAAACTTAACACCCTTCCGAGTTATCTTAGTCATTGGACTAGATAACCGTGAAAAATTTCTAACAAACCTTCGGTAATAGCCTGCCAAACCAAGGAAGCTACAAATCTCGGTTACATTTGTGGGTCTTGGCCATTCTTCGACAACTTTTGTTTTTGCAGGATCAACAGTTATTCCATCTTTAGAAACAATGTGACCAAGGAATGAAATTTTTTGCAACCAAAACTCACACTTACTGAATTTCCCATACAGTTTCTTTTCTTTTAAGGTTTGCAAGATAACCCTTAAATGTCTTTCATGCTCCTCTTTACTTTTAGAAAACACCAAAATATCATCAATGAAAACCACCACAAACTTATCCAAGAACTCATGGAAAATTATATTCATTAAGTCCATGAATACAGCAGGTGCATTGGTTAGGCCAAAAGGCATTACTACAAATTCATAATGGCCATATCTCGTACGGAACAAGGTCTTCGGAATATCTGCCTCCTTTACCTTCAGCTGATGGTACCCCGATCTCAGGTCAATCTTTGAAAAAAACTGAGCTCCCTAGAGCTGATCAAACAAATCATCGATATGAGGCAAAGGATATTTGTTCTTAACAGTGATATTATTCAAGGCTCTATAATCAACGCAAAGCCTCATAGAACCATATTTCCTTTTAACAAATAAAAAATGAGCACCCCATGGTGATGTGCTAGGTCTAATGAAACCCTTCTCTAATAAATCTTGCAATTGCTTCTTCAACTCTAAAAGTTCAATTTGTGCCATTCGATAAGGGGGTTTTGGAATTGGCTTAGCATCAGGAACTAAGTCAACAGTAAACTCAACTTCCCGATCTGGTATTATTCCAGGAAACTCATCAGGAAAAACATCAGGATACTCATTTACCACTGGCACATCATTAATCTGAACAGTTCCTTTATTTTCAACGACGTGTGCAAGGTAACATTCATTTCCATCTTTTACATGTTTCTCGGCCTCTTGATATGTTATCAAAAGTAAGGGTTCATTCCTGTAAACAAACTGAAAGTCTTTCTGAAAAGAAACTTCTTTAGCTCTACAGTCAATCTTAGCATGGTAAATAGAGAGCCAATCCATACCCAAGATAACATCAAACTCTACTAGAGGTAGAACAATAAGGTTTGCAAGTAGGTTCTTTCCACAGATAAGGATAGGAAGATTCTTATAAATTCTTTTTGCCTCAACATTTCACCCAGGTGATTTCACCAAAAGTTCAGGAGTCATTTCTTGAGATGGTATTCCAATTTTACTAGAAAAGGTTTCAGAGATGAAAGAATGTGTAGACCCCGAATCAAAAAACACACTGGCATAATCTGAAAAAACAAACAAAGTACCTGATACAACTTCATTTGATGGCCCGACATCTGCTAAAGTAGTTGCAAAGGATTTCACCACCCCTTTCTGCTTGTAGTCTAACTGCTTCCCATCACTCAAGCTCTTTGTCGGACACTCATTTGCATATTGACCCATCTCATTGCACTTAAAACATTTCACTAACTGTAAATAAAATTTGTTCTTACCTTCACCTTGATCCTTTTCGATGAAATCATGAGCCATATGTCCCATCTTACCATATCGGTAGCACTTTACAGAATTCAGAAGACATTCCCAAGCATGCCTTTTGCCACATTTATCACAAACTGGAAACTTAGTTCTCTTACCATCAGACTTTTTTGAATAATTCTTACCTTTCTCCTGCCACCTCGGTCTCTTCTTCTGCTGGTTGTTATAGAACACTTGGTCATCGGAAAACTCCATTTCCACCTTCTCAGCACATCGAACAAGCTTTTCATAACATTTAAACTAACGAGAAGCTAATGCCCTTCGATATTTTGGCTTTAATCCTGAGTAAAAAAGATTTATTTTACTATCAAGGTCTCGGATAAAATTTGGAGCATACCTTGCCAATCGAGTGAACCTTTCTTCATAGGCAGCCACTGAGTCTTCCTCTTGCCTCAATTCCAAGAATTGATTTTCCATCCTAAGTTGAACAGCCTTAGGAAAATACTTCTCAAGAAACATACCTTTGAATTCATCCCAGTCAAGAGCATCAATCTCATCGGCGTCCCTGATATTTTTAACCATAGACCACCACTGATCTGCTTCACCCTCCAAATGATAAATAGCAATACTAACCTTTCGATTGTCTGAACACCCCATGACATCATAAATCTTCTCCAGTGCTTTAATCCACCCTTCAGCAAGCACAGGGTCAGATGATCCTCTAAATGATGGTGGATGTTGCCTCATGAAATGTTCCACCACTGACATGTTCCTCTGCGGTTGATCTAGATGATATCGTGCATGGATACCACCACCATTTATAGCCTGAGTCAACTGCGCCATTACTGCAACAAACTATTCAGTTCCAATTCCGACCATCTCAGGATGCTGATTCGGAAGGTTATTTCCTTTTGTATTCCTTCCTAGCACTGCTTCCCTGTTTCCTCTGTGGAAAACCATTCTGAACAAACATGTCTTAGATGAAGCAACATGGCAATCTTCAAATTCTATATCATTTCGAAGAAATTTTTTTGGGATAATCATTTAATAGAATTCTAACTCCTAAAGTTATCTAAACTGACCTCTGATACCAACTATAAGGCCCCAGCCTTAAACCTTACTTAATCTTGAGTTATTACAAGATTACACATTGAGGATCTTTTCGGGTTTAGAGTTTTAGAGAATTATATCATAAAACTTGCATTACATTCCATATATAAACAAAGTGGTTACATAAAGATAGTATTCTTCATTCCCATAAATGGAAACAAATTTAAAATAAAACATGGATTATTTCTTGACACTTCCTTGACACTATCATCATATCATGAACCTTTCCCTTGACCTGTGAAAAACATTTCAAAAATACTTGGGATGAGCATAAAAATCTCAGTATGGGTTATAAAAACCTGGAAAGGAAACATGAGTTCATATATATATAAGAATGAAATCATACTTTACCCATAAAACATAGGTTCTTTAACATACCTCATAAAATCATGAATAAATCATAGAAATCATAAGACATAAAGGTAATTTGAGGCATTCCTAACATTCTTACATTGGGAGTAACCCTCTTGGTTACGTTTGGAATACACATCACAGTATATTCCCTAAAATCTCTTCCGATAAACCTTAACGTTTCACTCCTTCGCGTTACCCAATGCATTGGAGAGCTATATCGGGCTCACCCGCCCTTAGTTTATCACGGAACCACCCGTCTTCATAATAATGCCCAAGAACCATATCATAATCGTATCACATAAAACATGCATAAAGGAAACATAAAATTTCCACATTTCAATCACAATATATCAATACAACACAAAAAACATTGTGAAAACCATTTTCAATACCAAAATAAAAGAAAAGTAAAACATGGTATTTAGTTTTCTTTTAAAAAGAAGGTATGGCTTGTAGAGGAAGCCGAAACTCAAATAAAGGTCACGACGGCGGAGAACTCGTTGTCGCCGCATACGTACGACAAAAACATTCCCTTTTGTCGTTTAGTAAACGCCTCATATAAAAATGATTCCATTTGAATAAACATAAAAGTCAAAGGGGTTTATACACCGTATAAAAGAAAGTTGTGTATAAAATAAAATATGCCTCAATGAAAGGAGATTGAGACGAAGTCCCATACCTCGTATCCGGCTTGACCCGACCGTTCTTAAATCTCCTGAATAATAAACTTGAGTTAATCTCTACTTTCTTATGACCCTTTTTCAAGTTCATTATTCTTTTTATACCATGTTATTAACATCGTGTAATCATTTAAGTTAATAATGTTCATTTTTTCGGTATTTGGTTCTTAAGTCAAAAATAGACTTCTTACACTTACATGTTGTTAATTTGGTCAAAGGTTCATTATATCCAGAATGATATTAATTATTTGTATAACATATCTATCATATATATTCATCATATACATGTATTTATAATATTACATCACATTCAGAGGTAAGAAATGAAATGCACCGTTCATGGAGACGGTAAGCCGTACGTACGCATGAACGCTACTTCCATTTCTATTTCGTATTTTCTGGAATGGAATCATAATTATATAAGAGTATATT
The DNA here is from genome assembly GCA_963277665.1 of Viscum album. Classification (NCBI taxonomy): domain Eukaryota; kingdom Viridiplantae; phylum Streptophyta; class Magnoliopsida; order Santalales; family Viscaceae; genus Viscum; species Viscum album. The sequence continues at coordinate 160,277,059 of OY728165.1, read as the reverse complement.
ATAATTCTAGTATAATAACATATATAATATCATTAACTTTATCCTTTACACATCCCACATATGGTATTAACGAATCAAATCACTTTCAGGGGGTGGTAGTCCGCACTTCCTAAAATAAAGATATCGTGTTTACCCATAATGGAAACCATAAAGGTATGCCCAATATGAAAAAAAAACAGAAGCTTAAGGAAAACATAAACATATTATATATCATATATAAAAATAGTGACATCATAATGGCCACATTTGAAGGTGTTAAATGATTATTGAACAATCATCGTTTCGGGAGGCAGAATTTCACCATCCACGGAAACCGTAGGTTCTTTAACCATTTTATGTATTTGTGTGAGAGTGTAGCTCAAATAAATATTATAACAACATCCTAGTATATTGAAGATACTGGTGATGTTACAAAAGAAGTAAATAAAAAGAGTTTAGGGGGTTGGAGAAGCAAAATAAAACAAATGAACATGAGAGAATGAATTACCTTTAAAAGTGTAACTCCTTTTGATTTGAGCCTAAAGGCTTCCTTTGAAAGGATTCTGCCAAAAGGGAATCCTATAGGATGAGGAGAGGGATTTGGAGAGAGTAAATGGGCAGGGTTTGGCCGAGCCAAAGGCTTGAGGAGTGTGTGAAATGAGGTAGAGGTGGGGGCCTTTTATAAGAGGAGAGGAGGGGCACTTTTGGAAAGTAAAGAAATATTACTTTATTTGAAAATGTGTTTCGGTTTTAAAAGTTCCCACATTGAAATAATTCGTGGATAAGGTGATAAGAGTTTGAAATCCACTCATCCAATTGGTTTTGGACATGTGTAGTTCATAGATTTTACATTATCTTTCCATTTTATTTAAATCGTCAAATAATGATGTCATCACTGCATCATTATTATGTCCTAAATAATTTAATTTATTTAATGTCTAAAAAGTATAAAAAAAATACTATGATGTAGGAAATATTTTTAGCTTTCAAATTAATATTTATAATCAAAAATATTATCTTTATAACCCCATGTAAAAATTGTTTTCTTAAAACCTATTATGTTTGTGTCATTTTTACTTTTACATTAAATAAAAAGTTATTTATGTCATTTCTCAACCAAAGTGGATCCATGGGGTCCCCAAGTTGACCCATGGGTTTTCTTGGTCGGCCATGACACAACCAATGAGGGTAAGACATGTGTCAAGCTCATCTTATTTTATTAAATCATTATTTTTACCTTAAACTACACTAATTACCACTAATCGCGATTAAGAAATTAATAAGTTACTATTCACCAAAAAATTATTATAATCTCATTGAACCACATTTTACTTCTTAATGGAAACCATGTATGTCGGATTTTTTAAATTCAAAACACAATGATGGAAAAATTTCATTTAAACGGAAAATCAATCTTTATAAGTATCACTTAGTGGTTTCACTATTCATCAAAAATTGAAGTTTTTCATAAAATTACAAAAATTCACCCTAAGCTATATTTGATATTAAGAATTCAAAAATGAAGTCTATTTTACAAAATTCAAAACATATAAGTCACATTAATTATTTTAATAATTAATTCCCGCTGTCAGAGCAAATAGCGTGTTTTTATGAAACAATAAGTATCAAAAGATTGACACTAGTTTAAGTCCAATTTCAAAGTGAAATTGATTCCAATGACCACCATTGGATTAAATGGTAAAAATATATTCATATTACACATTAAGACCAATTCAAAAGATAATCTAATCATATAAATAAATTAGATTAAAAAGCAGTTTTGATGTAAAATGAAGTATTTTTCACTATTCATTAAAAAATGAACATTGTCAGAAAAATACCAAAAATTCACATAAAGTAAATTTTGATGTCCCAATCATAAAGAATAAGTTTATTTTGACAAACATAGTTTATAAAATTGTCAAAAAATAGATTTAAAAAGGGGTTTCCATCATAAGGCAGTAAAACAATCTTTTAACAATATTAGTGTATTTCATACTTAAGATTTGATTTATTTTCATTTTAAGCCTCTAAAACACTATCTTAATCATTAATAGACATAGATAAAAATATATATTATTCATTACTTACTTGGGATGTTACACACGATACCTTCACTTACTATTTGATTAAATTGAGGTTGATTTTGGTGGTTAAAAAATCCGAATAAAATATAATTTTATTAATGGTACTTGATTATGATTTTATTATGAATATAATAAATTTATAGAGGTATAAGAAGAAAAAAATCTAATGTGGTCGGGTAATAATATTACCTCTCTTTTGGTTGGCCTCCTTTAGATTCTTCAATAAGAAACCATTGAATGGTATTTTAAGAATAAAAGAACCACTAATTCATGTATTTATAAGATTAGAAGATATTTTTATTGTTTTATAATAATATATAAGGATAAAAATTTCAATGGAAGAAAAAGGAGGACTACTCTTTTATATGCAGGGGAGAATGCACACATATAATTTATTAAAAGATTATAATATAATAAATTCATTATCAGGAAAAATGCATCCAAATGGACGTATATTCAAATTTTTAATCGTATTATTTCAATTTATTCCCAAAAATATTATTTAGATATGTTTATTTGAAAACTTTACCCTTATCTCTTTTTTAACCCCCTTGTAAACCTTATTTAACTTTAACCATATTGATTGTTTTACTATTTTCAGTATCAATTTTGACAAAAATGGAATGTGGAATAATTAAAAAAATATGAAAATTTTTATTCCTAATAAGGAGTTAATTTTTCCAAAATTAAACTTCAAAAGGTTCTATAAATTAATTGTTTAATAATCCCATATAATGTGACAACAAATGTTTTTCAAGAAAATATATTTTCTTAACAATACAATGTTTTTGTACCAAAGTCCACATAAAATTAATTCTATGAAAATAATTGTATTACTAATGATATAAATTAAATAATATAACATTTAAAACTATGTTTAAAAAATTTAATTTTGAAGTCTCTCTATCACAAGATCTTTTTCAATAAAAATCTATATTTTTTACTATTCCTCAAAAAAATAATATGTTGAAAAATATTAATAAAAATAACTACATGTTATTTTTGACCTGATAAATTCAAAAATGAAGGTATTTTTAAAAAAATTATTTAAACATTTGATAAAATTATTTTTATTATTTTCTCACAAAAAATAATAAAAACTATTTTGAAGAAAACGTATTTTCTTAAATTATATAAGGACATTAATAAAAATTCAGTATTTATTTATTAATAAATTATCTTTATATAATACCTTCATAGACATTTTTAAAATCTGTATAATAACATTCATAAAAAAATTTATGGATAGATTATAACAATATATTATAATTCGGTTACTTTAGACTAAGAGTTGCATGTATTTAATGATATCCAAAAAATTATATACATTTAAATAGATAAATATTATATAATAATGCGGTGTTACATATCTATAAATAATAATTATTAGCATGATAATATTAATTATAAGATTTATAATTGGTATATTTTTTATTTTTATAATGTTTTTAATAATTATATATAATTATGACACAATACTCCTTATTTAGTTTTTCATTTTTTTAAATATTTCTGTCCAATTCTAAATGTTTGAATCTAGTTTGGTTTAAATATGTAATTGTGAAACTTTTAATATATGACCATGTAATATAATTTATTTAAATAGTGTTGGATCAATGGTTTTTTATATCGTTTCTTGAAATCATATTTAATGTTATAAGGTTTTCATTTTTTTAATCGTTGTTTAACTTGATTCTTCTATTTTTAAAATCATTATTTGTATTGAGAATCCTACCTCTATACATGGTTATTCATTGGTTATTGATATGATCAATTTTTTAATCATCTACAAAATTCATAGAGTCATAATGGTAAACACATTAGTTAGTGGTCTGTTTTAGAGAAAAACAAAGTCCATATTTCATTACAAGTGTCTAATAATATGTCTATTACCTAAAATCCATCATTTAGAATAATGAAGTTCTTTCTTGTAATTTTTATTCCAGTCATTATGTATTAGGGGATTTTACCTCTTTTATTCATTATGTTTAACTACCTTAGGTTCTAAATTTTAATGAATTTAGAGATATATTCTCAAAGATTCATTTAGATTATACTGAATATTTATCATTAATTGCGTCTATAAATGATTCATATTATAAATTTATATCACTATATTTTTTCCATGGAGGAATAATAATAGGAAATGGTATTCCTAAATATCTTTTTGGGGAAATCCTAAGAAAATATTATTTAATATCTAATAATTTCATATAATTCGTATCATAAGTCTTTTTGAATCCATAAATTTATTTTATTAGGGCAGTATATCTTAAAATTATAAATAATATTGGGATAAATTTTCTTTAATGTTCTCCCAAAATGGTATATTATCAATATTATAAATTTTAAAACCAGTCCTTTTATTATCCTTTTAGAGAGTAGAGTAATTATCTCCACATAACATTTTCATAAAATACACTTATTAGTTTCAATGTTTCACACATAATTGTGAATTTTTTGATATGTTTCTTGGGATCCCCACCTATAATATAATAACTATAAAATTTTAATAACTCTATTTTTATGTTCAAAATAGTATCGAAATACAAGATAGTCAATTTGGTTGTTATTATTTATAAAATAATGGTTTTGAATTTATCTTAGTTTCTGATTAGAATTATTTGCTAAATTAATGGCTAATAATTCAAATTAAATCATTATAAAAACTCTCAAAAAATATCTCTATAAATGAAAATTATTTAAATTTTTGGATAATTAGTGAATAGTTCATTAATTTGATATTTGTTATTTTATCATAAGTAATAGATTATGTGATAAATGTTATACCACCTCCCTTGAAAAGCACAAGATTTATAAAGAAAATTATACGTTTTCTAAAAAATTAGTTATTATATAAGGTTATATATATATTTATGTATATATATTTATGTAGCACCAGGAGATTCTGAAAAAAATATGTTTCTCTCGATAGCGTACAAGACAGACAAAATCGAGTTTAGATGAGCCATTAAATATTATAACTTGAATACAACTATTATTATGTAGCCATTAAATTGGTGGCTATAAATAGTATTTAATAATTTATCAAATTTATATATAAATATATATTTACTATTGAATATAAATATGTTGATAAACTCTTAGTAAATAATAAATCAATTTTTAGTACAACCATTATAAAAATAAAAAATATGTTTTCATTGAAAATGATTTATATGTTTTGTTAAAAAAATATCCAAATTAATATCCTCTGTATTTAGAAAATTTATTTTAAAAAAATTATTTTAAATAAATATATAAAATTTATCTTAAGGTAAAATTTCACGATTTTTGTAAAATAATTATTTTAAGGTAATATTGAATATCACCAATTTTTTTAAAATGTAAATTGTTTCCAATAAATTAATCAATTTAAAAGTAAAATTATGTTTAGAATAATAATTAAATTAAATTAAATATTATTTATTTCAATATATTCTAGATAATTACATTTGAAACATATCCATACTATACTATAATATAAGTTTATTTATTTTTTTAAAATCGATTTTTTCAAGAAAACAATTTTAATCTTTAAAATGTTTCTCCATTTTAATTAATTTAAAAAGCACCTAATGATGAATATTTTAAATGGAATTTATGTATTATAAATGAATACATATTAATTAAAGTTCATAATGTCACTATTACTAGTCATTGATTTAATATAAAACCATCTTATGGTTGAAAAATACATCTCTGGAGAAACTTCTTCTTCATCAGATATACTAGTTTTATTTTAAATTAAATTACCAAAATTCAATGAATTTAATTTATTAAATTTGAATAAATATTTTGAAATAACATAATTTATATTATATAATTAGTTCAACTTATTTTTTTGTCAGAATTAATAGTGATGATAGTAAAAGTATTTTTTTGAAATTAAGGTGAGAACAGGTTTACCACGGGATAAAAAAATAATAAAAGGGTTAAATTTTCAAAAAACATGTGAAAAATATATTTTATGGACATAATTCGACCATATGTCATCACATTCTCTATAACGATCCATTTCAAATCCTTTTGGAATTCAAAAAATGAAGATATTACTTTTTCTTTTGAAAATTAACTTTTGTACCACTCACCTCACTTATTTTGATCAAAAAATATTTAATATAACTTCTTTAATTATTTCCTCATTTCCTTAATCCCTTGTTTTGATTATAAATCCATCCTATGATGTTTTTTGGTGCTAATCTGTTGAAGTTGTCCAAAGAAGCGGTATCATGTTAAAACAACATGTTTTATTTTATTTTTATTGCACCTTATTAAAATATTTTTAAATTTTGATGATATAATAAAAAAACATATATATCATATAACTATATTTTATTATGTGAATTTCATAACATCAATTCTGGTAATCTTCCATCAAATGGGGAATGAATCCATCATTCCTATGTATTGTGGACTACCGCCTCGCAAACTGATGAATTTTTTTTTCATAATCACCATTCATATCTTGTTATAATAATAGATATAATGTTAATATTTTAAAAAATTACAATGATTGTAATCATGTAATTATTATATCATATATACTTTATTACATTATATTCTATTTGGAATAAGATAACATTTTTTATGTGTATGACATAATGCCGCCTAGCGAAGGTTGGTGATTCATTTTTCATTAACACTTTAAAAGGAAGGTAATAAGGATAAAGTAAATGAATACATGTGATATACATGTGAAATATTAATTATATTTGGAAAATATTTATCATTATGAAAATATAATATATTGTTTTTTCTATAACATTAATCTCACTAAAAATGATAATCTCGATCGTGCATACATGTGAAGTTCCTCCTCTACGAAGCGATGTGATTCATTTTCCCTCTAAAAATAACATAGATTTTATATATAAGTTTATATAAATAAATAATATGATATTTAATTATATTATTAATTATTAAATCATAAAATAATACTTAAATATTTTTCATGAGGATCGTTGAAGAATATAAACATTACTCATGTATACATTTGACCTATATTCTCCATGATCATAACATAGTTCATTTTTCATAATCATTATTAATGTAATATTTTAAAATAATAATTGATATGAAAAATTTAAAATTATTTCATTGTTACTAATCTATATATATAGAAATAATAGCCACTTTCACCATGTTCAACATAAAAAATCCATTAAAAATAAGGAATAGAACATCCTCAAAACACATGAAGTGGAATTAAGTGATTAATTATTTAAATATTTTATTAAAAAGAAAAAAGATAAATGATTTAATTAATTTTTTATTAAACATATAATTTTTTATAGGAAATAAAATCATTGATATGGGGTAATTATATAGTAGTTAAAGACATACATGAAATATTCGAACTCGTGGAAGGGGTTTCTCATCACACTTTTTATTTATATGTGACATATGCCATATTCACCAATTTTTTATTTCATGGTGCATATAATTCAAATTAATTTATTTTTTGAGTAATTTCATTGAATTTAATTGGATTTATGAATCCATTTCAAGCTCTATATTTCATGGGGATTTGATCTAAGGATTACATAAGCAATAAGGGACCTCATCTCAATTTTCCTTCTTTTAGGCATATGTTATTATTATGAACATAATTTATTTTATGTGATGTATTTATAAATAAAATTTATTATATTATATATTAAATACAATATATTTTATGGTATTAAATGTTTAATCTTGAATTATTTTTTCCAATACGATTTAACTTGAATGTTACCGAGGTGTGAAGGGTTTATTAACAAAATTTACATTCATCTGGTTATAAATTTTATTTACTGGAATTGTTATGACATTATTATATGTGAATTGATATAAAAATTGTTTTATTATATATTTATGCACGTTTTAAATGGATTTAAATTTTATACACATAATTGATTCATGGATAAATTATCACTACAATGTTATGATCATTGTATGGGTTAGTCATATAAAATTCCCTTTCATTAAGACATACATCTATGATATAAAATTATCTTCTTTTATGATATTTATACACATCCAATTTGATATATAATATCAATAATATACTTATATTAATGATACTTTAGGTTTCAAAATATTTTACACTTTCACGGGACTATTGATTTAAGTGTTACCAAAGTGGTAAAGGATTTATGATACATATAATTTCTATTGTAATTTGTTATACTCAATGTTAAATTGGACGAAATAATACAATATCATTTTATTGAACCACATATATTTCTTTTATAATGGTTATGAATGTGTTTAGTATGTTTTATTTCTATCCCCCCTCTTATTGATTAGATAAACATCAAGAATGTTGTTTACAAGTGATACTAATCTTATATCATCTTTTATATCATGTATCATTCTCTTCAACATCAATGTTTTAAAAAAAAGTATTATTTTACAAAAGTAAATGATTTCCAAAAGATACTTTACAAGATAATTTATGTTAATTTAAATTTTTTTAATGTAATTTTTTAATGTTTTTTATGTTAGTCACTTTTGAAATGCATTTCAAAATACTTGATAAGAATGATTATTTATGAAATTTACATTACTAAGTGATTTTACCTCTATCATGAAAAATATTTTAAGAAAAATATAATTTTATAAATTTTCATGATTATTTTAATAGAAAAATATTTTCTCAAAATAATGTTAATATATTTTCTAAAACTAATTTTCAACCCAAAATGGTTATTTTCATCAAGAATGTTTTTAATGATTTTTTAATGGTATTTCTATTCATTAATGTCAAAAATCCATTATGTGACTTTTTCATCACTGGTGATATTTTGTATTGATAACATATTCTTTATTTATCTAGATGGATTATTATTTTTTAAAATATATTTATATGGAACCCGTTTATTTTATATATGGTCATAAAGATATTAAAGGAAGAATGTTTTATTTATGAGGTTTATGATGAGATTCCACCTCTACACACTTCATTCATTTTTTGGTTATTTGAAATTATTTATATGAAGGGTTGTTCCACAATATAGATGATGGGTGATCCCAATATATCTTATAGAATGGTTATTCTTAGATATCACTCCAATATATTGAGTACAGAAGTCTAACACATGTTTATTCCATTTGTAACGGTTTAATAGAAGTTTTATAAGGGTTTTAAAAATATAATTTTCCATGATAACAATTAATTTTATTTATGATTTCAATAGAATTTTAATGAATAATTTTATTATTATTTAAATTTCATGGATCGTGATTATTTATTATTATGAATCTTTAATTTGATAATTAATTTTTTCATTTTTCATGATTGATGATCCAGATTTTGATAGGTATAAATATTCTTATGTTATTCACATTTTATTTGATTATCTAATCATAGCCTCATGATATTTTTAATATCAGTAATAATATTCAACTATTATTGATTATATTTACCCTTATCATGAATTTGATCTCAACCTTTTTATATTTCCTATTACCCATGTTATGACGAATGATGATGAAATTATTTATATATTGGAAGGTTTCTAATATCTTGACGTATGTGGGATATGTTTAATACATAATTGGGAATAGAAAAATCAAGGTATAATAAGAGATGATGTTGATATTTATAAACCATATTTTTATGAATGCATGTTTATAATATATTTTTCTAATTCTCTAAAACATTAAACCTAAAAGTTTATTGGGTATACAAGTGATCCAATATTTCATTTTTTATGTTGTAAATATTAGATGGAAAACATTTGGTCATATTTATTAGCATACAACCTATAAATTTAAATTCTATAATGTTAGAACCAGATCCACAAGATTGGGTTTGCTGCTATTGTAGATGGTATCGATGGTAAGGTTTAGATAAATTTTTATTTTTGGATATTTTCATGTAAGTATATCTTAATAGTTATGGATTACATCATGGGATCATGATATTAATATTAATGAAAAGTTTAATGTCCTTGAATTATAGTTTGATGTTTTAAATAATAGAATTTTGAGCTGATTAATAATATTTTAGGAGATATTTTTTAGGTTTGAGGCATATTAGACCCCTAGATTTAATGTTAGGTTTTATATGAGGAATAAAACCATTGCAATTAGGGAAATAAGTTTAATAGTAGTGATGCACCTAATTGTTTATCATATTATTATTGGAAAAAATATGGGTTTTTAATATTTGGGATCTTATGCTATAGTCAACCATGGCATTTAAAAGTTATTTGGTGTCTACATGATTATTTTTATTTTGAAAGAGGATCACTATATTTTTTTTGGTTTAATAGTAAAAATACACAAGAAAAAATTTTATGCTAAATGACACTTTAATTTTGATGTTATTTCATAGGTATTTAGTTTTAAATTTGGGTATTATAATCTAATTTTAGATATTAATGTTATTTCATCATATAAGGGTTTTCACATTTTCGAATTATATAACCTTGTTCTAATTTTTTTTGTTTTACTTAATGTCTTATGGTAGGTGGAATATATTTATATCCCATTAAAGGATTTTTGATCTTTTAAAACATTATTCTAGAGCTTCGTGTATAAAAATAAATCGTAGATACTCTTCATTTGGTGAAAAAGATTAGATTGTGGTGAGAATAAGTTAAAAGATTAAATTATTCATGTTAAATATGTATATTTCACATTGTTTTCTATTGGTAACAAGTGTTAAACATTTAATAATCATGAGTTCAGCCAATAATTTAAATTTCCCTCAAATTTAGAATCTTTTTAGGTTTATAGTCTTTTAGAATTATACCATACATCATACATAACCAAACCATAAAATACAAAGTAGACACTTCTAACAAGTATCCATTTTTCCATAATATGAAAATTTTAAAACAAATCATAAATTACTTTTATATAAAATCTCCACAATATCCCACTTTATTTTATATTTTACCTTACCCATACATAAACCCTATAAAAACATTTCAAAAACATTGGATGACAATAATGATCGGTAAGGGATATAAAAAAAGAAACTGTTAGTTAAGTAAAAAAATAAAAAATCATATAACATTTACCTATGATTCAATATTCATTGAAAATATTTTGTATGAAATTTTAACAATAATAACAAACATAATTTTTTTTCAAATAAAACCCTTAAAACCCATATCAATCAATTATAACTATTTCCTTAAGTTAGAGCATCATATACATAATCCCTTCAAAAACCATTTTAATTGGAATGACCATAAGGAAAGCGTCCAACATTATTATTACTGAATGCATTAGAGATATATAATGGGGATCAAACTTCATATATGATATATTAGGATATCACTTTTATCATGGCCTATAATGGGGCTCAACCCTTTAAATAAGCTATATCAGGCTCACCCAGGAAATAGAGTGGTGCCTAACCTTTCATATAATTTGTATCTTTATCAATAAATTCATATAATTATAAAGAACCATATTAATAGTAATGCGGTATTATCATAAAACCATTTTAATTTTTTTAAAAATATATTTGAAAACACATTTAGATTAAAACGCCCACTTTTGGAGAACCCATTTTCAGTACACATATACCATTTTCTTTAGAAAAAAATTTTCAGTTCCAAAATAACCAAATAAAAGATAAAATGTTTTTCAATTATAAAAATATTTATGTATTTAAAGGATGATATAAATCAAAATAAATGTCACTATGACATGAAAGGTAATTATCACGGTACTTTAAAAATAGGATATTTAATTTTTCTTTTGTCAAAATGATCCTTTTAAGACAAGTAAACATATTACATTTTAAAAAAAATTGAATAAAATTAAAAATCTATATATAATGTAATTTATAACCCATTTATATCTATATAAATAAATATTTAAAATAATATTATGAATATATATATAGAGAAAACAATTTAAAAATTAAATCATTAAACATTCAAAGTGTCCTACACAAACATCGATTATTTATATGATAAGGCCCATGAAAGAATAACATTTAACAATACATTAAACAATAGGATAATAAATTCATTTATTAAATGATATGTAAAAGTGGTTTTATAAACAGATTATAATATAAGGTGGCTATATAACATAAAAATATTCTTTAATGAACGGAGATTAAGATGAAAGACCTTACAACATTAGTAACATTTGAATTATTAACCCCCAAAAAATAATCCTAAAATTTAATATTTAAATACCATTAATATAAAAGAAATAATTTTAAAATTTATCAATATAATAATTATATAGTCCACACAAAACAAAAAAGTGTTGCAGAAGACATTTATCTCAAAGATGTAAAAAGTGAAATGAAAAATTCATTACCATGAGTCTGACTTATCAATTGTGTATTTAGCTTAATAAATAATAAATTTAGGTAAATTAGTTACATTATTTAGAACCATTTCCATGTTTTCCATTAATTTTATTTCAATTTTTAGAATTTATCCAAAAAAACTAGTTAAAAAGTTATGTTTATGTTTATTATTTAGACCAAATTCTGTTCTAATGTCAAAATGACATTGGTCGGTAAACTATGGTAAAAAAGTTTAATTATATAAACATATAGAGATTAATAGTTATGAAATAATAATAATATTTATAAATCAATTTTACTTTTAAAACCAATAATTGATGCTGGTTTTGAATAATGAACCAATGTTTAAATTATGAAGATATTAGGTCGTACATATGAATGTGTAATGATCCCATTTTTGAATGATCATTATAGAAGGTAGATAATTAACATTTATTTTTCAATAATGATCTTTATATCATAAATAAATAATTATTTAATCATATATACATTTATATTCAATTAATGTGATACAAAATGAATCACATCTTGTCGAGGAGGTGGTAGTCCACAAGTCCATGGACGACATTATCATTTTTTTCAGTGTGTAAATGGGTAATAATGAAAATGATTTTATATATTTTTAGAAAGTTAATTATTTGAAAAATAAAATATATATTTTATATATGTCACATATGTTTAATTAAAATCATTCTTAATACATTCAATGTATTGTGTGATCGTATCACATCATTTTTAGTGTGCAGTAGTTCACGCATCCACAAATTATGTCATTATATTAAAAGAAATAATAAAAATGAATGTGTGTGTTAAATAAAAATTAAATAATTATTAAGAAAAAATAAATATTATATATATATATACATAATAAAAAAAATTCTATTATAATTCCCAAGCATGAGAGGTGGTAAAGGAAAAAAGGAATGACATCATTTCGCAAGGCGGTAATTCACTGTACATGAATAATAATTTTATTAACCATTTAATGGAAGTGTGTACAGGTTTAGAACAAACCATTAACATAAAAACATATCAGTATATTTATGAAAATTATTTTTTTATATAATAATTTAATAATAATAATTTAAGGGGTGGAGAAATAAATAAAATAGAAATGCATATTTGACGAATGTTACCTCTTCTTCGGGTAACTCCTTTTTATTTACACTAAATAGATTCATTGGTTGGATTTATTCCAAAAGTTAGGCCTCTATGGTGACGTTAGAGATGTTGGGATATTATTCATGTAGTATTTTGGTGATAAAAACCACTTTAGAGTTGTGAATATGTGAAGTGTAGAGGAGCCATTTTATAAGGGTAAAAATGAACACATTGGATATTCTTGAAAATATCTGAGCGATCAACATGTGTGAATTCTCCCCAAAGGGTTAAATATTGACCATTATATATTCTTTAGATGTTTAATGGTCTAAATTTTTCCATAAAATAATTTTTAGACAACATTAGGGTCATTTCTATACTTTATTTTCCATTTTTATTCTTTAATTTTGGTCATTTTATCTAAATCATTATTATTAATTTGTATTAATTTTTCTATTAATTATATTAAGAAGTTAATTTTACAATATCTAAAATTAAAAATTATTATTATTTTAAAATTGTAATCCATTTTTTTAATTAAAATCACATAAATGTAAGCAATTAATTTAAAATTAATCTTGTTGATGGGATGACAAGTCATGGTTTTTTAATGTGAAAATTAAAAAGTGTTCTATGATTTCATATCTATATTCTATTTGAAATTAATAAAAATGGACCAAATTGGATTAAATGATATAAAAATAATCTAATTATACTTTAAAATATATCAAAAAATAACGTTACAATATAATTTAATTTTATAAAAATGCAATTTTTAATTAAAATTATATATCATTAACTATTCATCAAAAAATTAATGTTCTGTGAAAAATACATAATATTTACCAGAAATAGAATTTTATTTCTCTATTTCATAAATAATGTTGATTTCCAATACAAAAATTATATATTTTTTAAAAAATATTTTAAATAAGTTCTCCATAATTAGCGGTAAACATGATTTCTAGAAATATACAACTTTTTGTGATTATCAATCGATTTATTTATTTTTATTCTTATAAAACATATTAGATGAATGTAAAAATAGTTTATAAAAATAATATTGTTATTCATATACATTCTTGTTGATACACATGCTATGTGATAACTGCAATATTAAAAATAATATTAACAATTTATTATTCGTCAATATAATTTATTCTACTCCAAAACTCAGATTTCTGATACACAAATTGATTCATGTTGTATATTCTATGGTAAATAAAGTATAATTAAAGGTAAAATTACAATATAATTATTATATATTCATAAATATGAAAGAGACATATTCTATCTTTACATGGGCTGCTACATTTTTTATATTCAATTAGTTTTTTTTCATTTATAATTAATTATCAACAAATGAATTATCTTATAAATATGTGTAAACTATAATTTCATAATTTATTTGATATCTTCCATTACATTAATTAAAATTTATATATTACTACTATCATAATAATATTAATAGAATATTGTTGTTTGGTAATAATCGGCCTTGTGTGTAACGTAATTCATCAGAGGAAGTTGATGTTGTGTGCAATAAAAGATAAACATTGGAATGTGGGCGACATAAGATAAATTGTGTATAGTGTGTAACACTACAGATCAAATAATTTATGTAAATTTTAAATAATAGATTTCAAAAAATCTTGTGATGTTACAACATAACCCTATAAAATTCATATCTCCCCCAAAATTCATCTAAGTTATCAATGATTTAATACTTGAATGTTTCTTTATTACAAAACCCTAATAAAAATGAATCCAAAAAATCCATTAAAAAGAAAAATTTGGAACTATAATGGTAACTGAAATTAACTCATAAATAGTTTTATACCTGTGATAACATATGCTGGGAGTCAATATTGGACATTGAATAAAAGCTTAAATTACTTTAGAGAGAGATAAAGATCATTAAACACAAACATGTGAATGATCAATGGGAAGTTAAGGACCAAAAAAATTTAAATCAATGATGATGGACGAGGCTATCTGTTCACCGGAAATTAAGTTATTAGTTTAATATATTTTTCAAGATTCATTCCATCAAGTTGATGGAATCCTTCACTATCAATAGTAAGGGAAAAGGGAAATATAATTACATGATGAGTAGATATTAATCCATTAATCAAATTACTGTAAAAAATCATCTCAACCTCCAAAAAAAGAGTAACTAATATGAATTTTCATACCGAAACATATAGAATATACAAAAATGTATCACATAATCCTCAAAATGATATCATGATATTCCTCATATGTTTAGATATTAACCAAAACCCACATGGTTATCACATAGTTAGGGAATTTAAATATTCTTGTGATGATATAAGGCCATAATATGTAAAGTTAAATAGTAATAACCAATGTTAAACCTAAATAGTTCCATATATATATAACCCTAATGGTTAGAAATACCATTAATCATAAATCTACACTAGTGAGGAATTCTTCCTCACATAAAATTTAAGCATATACCTTATATAAATACAAACTCAATAAATATCTCCTAAGTTATTTTAATTATTTAAAAATATAAAATAATTATGCTTAAGACATCAGATACATGATAAAACATAGAAAAATATAGAACTCCTTTAGGCATCTATCATTTCACCAAATTGACCAAAATCAACTGTAGAACCTGATAATGATTTATCAATCCATATTTTTCTTCTTATAATTAGGATTTAATCATTGGTTATGTTTCCTCAGAATCAAGTTATCATAAGTTCTGAACTCATTGCAGCTAAATCTTATTACTATTGAGTTATTATATGCTATTTCATTATTGGATTTTTTGGGACTCTTCCTTGTTTTCACAAACCTTTTAACCAAACATACCACACTAGTAACACTTTCCATATCCTGACATACATTCCTTAAAAAATATTTTACAACACTTGGAACATGTTTTAGGATTACCTCCATAATTTTTAATTGGTTTATTCTCTATTTCTATTAGCATTAACCATTTCTTACTGTAGTAATCTCGTTGAATTTATGTGTTAAAAACATCCTTTCAATGTTCACATCAAAATTAACCACATTTTTAAAACATTTGAATTTTTGAGATAAAAAATCTCTTCGTATAATTCATTTTAGTTCTATGTAAAATTTATTAGATTTTCTATCAAGATCTCGAATAAAATTGATAATGTACCTTGAAAATGATGTGAAGTTTTCATTATACATGACTTGAGAGTCATCATTATTTTTCTTTAATTAAATGAATCATTTCTCCACCATATACCAAAAAACATTATAGAAATATTTCTAATGTAAAATATTATTAAATTTTTTCCATTCCATGGATTCAAGATCATATTTCTATCTAGTATTCTTAACCAAAAACCACTGTAGACCAAATTCACCTTCAAAATGATAAATTGAAAAGGCTTAACTTTTTTATGTTCCAATCTTCCCCTATTTTCATATTTATTTTCGAGGGAACTGATCTATCCTTCAACTACCAATGGTTCATATGATAAATTGAATGATGAGGGATGTTTCCTCATGAAATTATCCAAAATCTTCATGTTTCTTCACTATAGTTTGGATTAATATTTATAATAGAAACCACCACAAGTTATTACGTGTTTCAACTGAACAATCACTAAAAAATCAATTCCATTCTTATTGAAAGAATATCAGGATGTTGTTTTAGAAGGATATTTTCCCATTGATTCCTTCCCACTAAAACGTTATTGTTTTCAGTGTAGAAAAAAATTCTGAAAAACATACATTGTATAATGGAACATACAAATCCAAAATTCAATATCATTTTAACATAATCATAACTGAAATTATTATAATGGAATTCATCAGACACTATACTATCCTTTAAATTTATCTAAACCATTTCTTTAATAACAACTATAAGGACTCATCCATAAATAGTACATAATATTGACCTATGTATCAAATTTTAGTTTCTATCACATTGAATATATTTTCAGGTTAATAGTTTTAGAGAATCAGTCCATAAAACACACATAACAAAATCCGAAAATAAATAATGGAACATTATATCAGAATCCATTTTTTTCATAATATGAAAATTTGAAAATAAATCATCAATTATATTAATGGAAAATATCTACAACTTCATACATGACTTATTTATTTTCCAAAACCATCAATAAACCCCATGATAACTTTTAAAAAATATGGGATTATCAAAATTTTCAGTAAGGGATATAAAAAATTAAACTGTTAGTTCAGTAAAAACATGAAAACTCATATTATGATTACTATTGACCATTATTGTTATTTTATAATTTTATGTAAAATTTTTTAACATGAATAAAAAACACACATTTTACTCAAATAAAATCATTAAAATCTATAGCAATCGAAAAAGATTTATTTGGTAACTTAGAGCACCATATACATAAACAAATTCAAAACCCATTTAATTGAAATAAGTATATGGATAACATCTGACATTATAATTACCCATATTCATAAGAGATATTTAATGGGGATCACCCTACATATAATCTATATTAGTCTCACCTATTTCTCATGAGTTATAATGGGGATCAACCCTTTATATAAGATCTATCAGGCTCACCTGTGTGCTATAACAGTACCTAACTTTTTATATATGTTTTATCAAGCTCACTCGATTCATATAACAATCAGGTACTAATCCCAGAGTAAAAAAATCTCAAAATAAAACTGATTAAAAACTCTTTCTGAATTCATATGAAAACATATTTTGATAAAAATAACCCTTGCGTTTCGGAACCCATTGTCATTACCAAAACACCATTTTCATTGAATATTAACTTTCAATATCCAAATTAACAAATAAAATTAAATAGGGGGTTTTAATTAAGAAAAAAAATTAATTTTAAAAATAATCTATAAATAAAATATAATTAATGATGATATGAAATTTTATTATAACTATACCTTAAATGTTGGACATTTCATTTTTTATTTGTCAAAATTTTTCTTTTAAGACACAAAAGAAGATTTATTTTGAAAAAAAATGACTATAAAAATCATGTACAATCTTATTATATACATATAAATAAATATTTCAAATAATTTCATGAATAATGATGAGGATAAAATGATTTCAAAATAAAATCATTAAACATTCAAAGTGTCTGATACCACTTTAAACAATTAAATCATAAGACCTATGATAGAATAAAATTTTATAGAAACATACAATAACATGATAATAAATAAATTCATGATATTATATATAGAATAGAATGTATATAAACTATATAAAACAAGGTGGGTGTAAAACATGAAAATATATCTCAATAAAAAGAGACTAAGACAAAATCCCATACATTTATGGAAATATTTGAATATAAAAACCCAAAAGTAAAAATCATTAAATCAACAATTTAAATACCATTAATATAAAATAATTAATTATATAATATATAAAATGTGTTAGTATATAAACCACATATAAGAAGTAACTGGTCAATATGAAATTTATCTCATAGATGTAAAAAGTGAGATGAAAATTCCCTTACATTGAGTTAAACTTATCATGCGTGTATTTATATTCCTAAATAATATAATTATGTAAATTATAAAATTTATTCAGAAACATTTGTTGATTTTATCATTAATTTCATTTCACTTATAATTTTTTTGTAAAAAATTAATTAATCATATATGTTTATATCGTGTTTTTGTACCATATTCGGACAACGTGTCAAAATGACTTTAGTTGGTCAACTATGGTCAAAATGGGTCATTATATAAAAATATCTAAAATAAGATTCATTAAATAAGAATTTTATTTATATATAATTTATAATTTTCAATCCAATCATGAATGGTGATTATGAAAAATGAACCAATGTTACAATCATGAAGATTGTAGGTCGTACATACACACGAGTAACATTCCCACTTTTCAATGGACATTATAGAAAGAAATTAAGTATCATTTATATTTATATAATGATAATTATATACTAAATAATTTTTTTAATCATATAAATATATATACAGATAATGTGATGTTAAATGAACCATAAAAATCCTAGAGGTAGTAGTCAACAACTCCACAAATTATGTTATGAATTTTTTGTGTGTGAAATGGTAATAAATATAATGATATAATATATTAATAGTAGGTAAATTATTTCATTCATATCATAAATATATTATATATGTAACATAAATCTAATCAAACCCATAATTTATGAATTCTATGTAGTTTGTGAACATATCACATCACTTTGAGGAGGAGGTAGTCCACACGTCCACAAACGATGTTATCATATTTACACAAAATGAAAATCATGAGGATATTTATTATATAAAAATCACATAAGTATGAGGAAAAAATATATATCATATATATATATTATAAAAACATTTCCCCATTATAATTTAGAACCATGAGAGGTTTTAAAGTAAAAATGAACGACATCATTTCATGAGGAGGTAGATCGTTGTACATGAACAATAATTTCATTACCCATTTGATGTAAGTATGTAAAGGGGTATGTTATTAAAATAACATTAAAACATATTAGAATATTTATAATTATTATTTTATCATATATTCATATAACTATGATAATTTATGGGGTGTATATAGAAATAAAACATAAATTCAAATTAAATAATCTTACCTCGTTTTTAGGTAACTTCTTAAGGTTTGCACCAAAGGGCTTCCCTGGTTAGATATTCACAAAAGTGAGGACTATAGGGCTATGAGAGTTATGTTCGGAGCTTATTTGGTATGAGTTTATATGATCCCAAGGGCTTGGTAGGTGTAAAGAATTGGAGATAAATTTTCCCTTTTATAAGTGGAGAAAAGAACACATTAGGTATTGTTGAAATGATTTGTGTCCTCCCCATGTTTTACTCCACCATAAAGAGTTAAAAATAAACTTGTAAAGATTATTATAATTCTAATGGTATAATATTTTCTGGAGAATAATTTTTATACAATCATAGGTTAACTTTTTCACAATTTTTTCCATGTTTTTTAATTAATTATCCTTGTTTTTTCATAATCATTTAAACTAATTTTAATTAATTTAAATAATATATTTAGTTAAAAAACATATTTGAACTTATTATACATTATAAATTTTTATTTCGAAATATCTAATAATTTATTTCATATTCTAATCACATAAGTGTCATTAATTTATTTAAAATTAATCCCATGGATGGGACGACAGAGAAAGAGTTTTGAATGTAAAAGTTCAAAAGTGTACTGTATTTTTATATCGAAATTCATTGTGGAATTATCCCCAAAAACATAAATTGTATTAAATGAAATAATATTTTTCTATTTATAATTGTAAAACAATTAAAAAGAAAACTTAATTATATCAATAAAATAAATAAAAATACCGTTTTCAATTAAAGTTAAGCATTATTCACTATTCATGATAATATAAAAGTTTAGATAAAAAAAATGTACCCAAATAAAATTTTTATATTTACCATAAAAAAGGAAGATTATTTTTTCATATAAAAATATTAAATTTTAAAATTTTATATTTAAAATATGTGTTCCATTAAAAGGCGATAAAACTGATTTTTAGAAATAAACAACATTTTTTGTAAAATAGGATTTATTCTTATTTTAGACCTATAAGACTAACTGTGTGAATGTAATAATAGTTTATAAACATAATATAGTAATTACTATTCATTGTTTCATAAATAACCTTTATGTTATAACACCTATGTTAAAAAAATTTATTAACAAAATATTATTGCTCGATATAACTGACTCTTGCATGCAACAAAAGATTTGGGAGAAACTCATTGTTATGTGTTGTGTCTCCTATTGAAATGGAGAAAAATTTATGTAAAAATTAATATCTAATTAATAAATATTAATAAATAAAAAAATTATATTTATTCCATATTTACCTGGGATATTACATCCTTTATATTCAATTGGTAAACAATGAATTCATCTTTTAAACATGTATAAAAAATAATTTAATAATTTAGTTATTCTAGTCCCTAACCTTTATTCCAACAGATAGGTTATAAATATCATAGTAATATTAATAGCTTATATTTTCTAGTAAGACTCTATCTTGTGTGTAACATAAGTCCTCAGAGGAAGTTTTTGTTGTGTGAAACAGAAGATAAGCATCGTATTGCGTGTGAAGCCAGTTAAACTATGTATAGTAAGTAACATAATCTGTTAATGAATTCAATTTAGTTTGAATTAATATGTTTCAAAATATCATAGGATATTAAATTTTCATTATATATGGTAAAACAATTCCTTAACTGTATAAAAATAATCTTGAAACAAAAAAAAATACCCTTTAACTTTTTTTAGATGAACAAATAGCCCTTTCACTATCTCAGATTTCTAATTATATAAATGTTAAATTTTATAGATCATTCAATTTCTTGGGATCAATTGTCCTTATTAGTATCCATAATTATTTAATCTTATATTAAATGTCTATATCATAACATTCCATCAAATTCTTTTATTTTGAAACCTAATGTATGTTAATCCAAATGACCTTCATACTTCTTTTTTTGTTTGATCTTGTTGATGTTTTAATGACCCTTTTTCGGATGTCGGTTTCTAACAAAGTAATTTTAAAATATAATAAAATTTATTAACATGACAAATTTAAAATTTTTAGGATTCAATTTATTAAATTGGGGTTAATTTAACACCCTAATGTTTTTAAAACATATAAGCTTGATAACATACAACACATGCAACATCGAGCTTAGATAAACAATGAAATATCATTATTTAAATATGACCATTATAACATATCTATTAAATTGGTTTATATGAATAATATTAACTAATTTAAGAAATATATATATAAATTAACTAGTCAATATTATTTTATTTACAAATCCATAGTAAATAATCAATTTTTAGTAAAGACATTTTATCTATAAAAAAATATGTTTCTTTCGAAAATGATTAGTATTTATTCTTATGGGAAATATTATAAATATTTTACAAATATTTAATAAAATCAATTTTAAAATATGAATTTAATTTTTGAAACAAAAATATAAAATTCAACAATGTTTGAATATTTTTTATTTTCCAATAAATATATATTTTTCAATGAATATTAAAAAATACCGATTTCTGTAAAATTATAATATATTTTATATTAATTAAATAATTTAAAAGTAAAATTATATTTAAAATATTATATAATGTAACATAACTATTATTTATTTATATTTAGTACAATTAATTACATTTTAATCATATTTTTACATGATATTGTTATAAGTTTATTTTTTAGTTTAAAATCGAGTTTTTTTAAAACCATTAAGAAGTTCATAATGTGTTTCCATTTTATTTAATTAAAAAATCATAAAGAAGAATTATTAAAGTGAAATTTCGGTATTATATATAAAAAAATATTAATTTAAATTATCAAATATATTTTTACGAGTCATAGTTTTTATAAGAAAACATCTTTTTCTTGAAAAATGAATCTTTTGAAAAACTAAATTATCGTCACATCTGTATGTTTTATTTTAAATAAAATTCATCCAATTATATAAATTTAATTTGAAATAATGGATTAAATATTATTTATAATAATAATTTATAATATCTAACAATGTAATATATTTTTGGTCATCATGACTTGTGGAAACACTAAAAAACATTACCATAGTTAAGGTGAAAACAAGTTTACCTAGGGTTAAACTAAAAATATAGTTGTTGAAATGAACAAACAACTAGTTTAAATTCTATAATATAACCATATTTAGACCTTATATAATTTATGTCTTAATAATATTCCATTTTTTATACTTTTGTCGTGTGAAAATTTTGGGCAAAACTATTTTATTTCAAAAATTAGTAGTGCTCCACTCACCACACTCATAAAAGGCCTCCCTCTATCATCTCTTATTCACTCTGAAAATACATTTTTATATTAAAATAATTATCCATGTACCATTATTAATTCAATATCCCAGATATTGATACCCTTTTTTATCATACATCTATAATAAGAAGTATTTTTGTGTTATCCTAAGAATGTTGTTCGAATAAGAGCTATTGTGCTTGAACAACCTGTTTTATTTTATTTCATCTTACACCTATTTGAAATATAATTATATTCTAATGGTATAATACAAAATATATATACTATGCACAATTATTTTATAATGTTAGTATAATAACCTAAATTCATATCCTCTTCCTTCAAATGGGAGATGAAACTTCCATTCATCTGTATAGAAGACTACCACATCACGAAATGTCGTATTTAATTTTTCATCATCGCCAAACATGAAAAATTGTAATGATTTAAATAATGTATATATATGATATTTATAACATAAATATAAACATATAATTATGATATCACGTATACATTTTTTTACTTTCAATTATTGGTGTATATGATAACATCACATGTGTGTACGACGAACAACGGTCTCAAGAAGTGATGTGATTAATTTTCAGTAATTATTTAAATGGAAGGTAATAAGGGTAAAGTAAATTAATTTATGTGATATAAATATGAAATAATAATGATATTCAGGAAATACTTATCATTATGAATAGATATCTATATCATGTTATTTTTTACCTTTCGACTCACTAATAAATTATGACATCTTCTAGGGATATGTGCAGACTACCACCTCCATGAAGTAATGTGATTATTTTTTCATCACCAACATAAATGGATGATTTATATATGTTTATATAAAAAATATTTTTTTATTAAATTTTTATCATTCTAGATAAGTAAAATCAGTCTTACCATATTTTAGTAATGATCATTGAAAAATGGAATCCTTAGTCATTCATACATACCACCAACCATCTACATTATCACAACATAGTTCATTTTTCATAATCATTATTAATGGATTAAAATAAAAGTATAAAATATTTATAAATTTCATAATTATTTTATGATTATGATTTTTAATATGTTAAAGTAATAACCATTTTGACCATGGTCAATACACCGAATACATTTTGGAACAATGATCCAAAAATACACAAAGCACCTATCAAGAGTATAAATTATTATGAATTTTAAAATGAAATTAAAATGAAATAAAATTATTTATTTATTTATATGGTATTAAACCTATAGAAATTTATTTATAAATCAACTAATTGATATAATCTAATTATATATGAGTAAAATGATATACATGGATAGCTTAGACACAATATAAGGGTTTCACATATCACATCTTATTTCAGTGAAAAATATTCCATATTCACCACTTTTTTTATTGTGTTATTTTTATATTAACTAATAATATAACTCTAAAAAATTCTAAAATAAGAACATTTTATTTGATAAAGTATGATACACACAAAGAGAAGCTTAGAAATAAAATATGACTCCCCAGGACATTATGATATATTTATTTTTGAAAAAATTCATTATTATAAATAGAATTAATTAAATGAAACATTAATTTGGTCATTAATTATACGAAACAAAGTGTTTATCTTACGTTACATGCAACACTAAATTTAACTTGTGTCACACGTAAGTCTGAGTTCAAAAAATGAGAAATTATATTGAAAAACAATTATTTATATGAGTTGGATGGTAGGAATAGAAATAATAAATGTTTTAAATTCATTGTTATATGCTTCTTATAATTAAAAATAAAAACCATTTAATTAAAATATAATTTAATTTATAGAAGATATGTTTTTTCAAAAGACTTGTTAATCACACATTTCAAAAATTATTTAAAATTATTTTTCACCACTTTAAAAATTTTATTTTAAAATTTAAACTTAATTGTTGATACCATCACATAAAATTTTTCTTGGGTATATTTTTGGTATTTTTCTATTTTTTTTATTTTTTGATGAATAGTGCACAATACTTAATTCTAATTTAAAACTGCCTTTTTGTTTAAATAATTTATAATATTGAATTATATTTTGAATTTAATTTTAACTAAAAATTGTTAAATATAATATAAATTAATACAATATTTGTTATTGTAACCATCTTCATAATTAATTAGATATAAAACCCTATATACTTTTGGAAATTTTCACTTTAAAACCTCATATTCTCATTAAAGAAATTGAGGTTAATTTCAATATAAAATTTTCCAATTAGGTGAATTGAATTCTAAAAAATTGGTTCTATATTTAGATTAATCATAATTTATAATATATAATAAGGTTAAATTGAATTTTTACCAAAATGAATATTGAATTCATTAAAAATTAATTACCATCGTTAACGTAAAAAGGGGATTACCAATAGTTAGACTAAACATATAAGTGTAAAAATGATCTAAAAATTTGTCTAAAAACTAGTCATTGAAAAAAATTTACCATTCCTCATATAAGGATCTATAATGGCCTAGTTTAGAACCTTCTGACATATGAAAAATTGGCGTGCACTTAATTTTTTCAAAAAAACTAAGTGCTTCCTCTCCCCGGCATATAATAGGTTAACCCATATACTGCCATATTCAAGCCAAAAACCAATTTTTTTCAGAAAATACCAACATAATTATTCAATAATTTAATCCCAAAATCTATTCTTTAAACCAACCTTGGGAGGATTTTGTGGAATCCTATGGTGGATACCTAATGAAGAGGTAATGTTCGTCAGAGAGCATATTCATTTTATATCTGTATTAAACAAATTAAATTTTTATTAAGACATCAATATATAAAATACATCATATAATCACATAATGGTATTTAATTATAATAAGCTAATGAGGTACAACTATTTCCACTTCCATCAAATGGTTTATGAAATCATTGTTTGTGTGTACGGCAGACTACCACCTCACGAACCAATGGCATTTGTTCTTCCATTACCACCCTTCATGGTTTGATATGACGAGGGATAAAAAAATATTTATGATATTCAAAAAATATTTATACATTTGGAGTAATTATATCATTTAAATATTTTTACCTCTAGTTTTGTAGGAGATACCATAACATGGATCATGTCCACAATGGACTGCTGCCACCCAAAGTGATGTGATGTGCCTTTCACTAACTCATCACATGAATGTTTATAATTATAATTTTAATAAACATATGTTATATAAATGGAATTATTATAATATTAATTATATTTTTTTCAGTCATGAATGTTACTATATAACATCTTCTTTCTTACCCTTCCACTCACATAAATATGATAACATCATTTATATACATGTATACTATAGCCTTCATGAAGTGATGCAAATATCTTTTTATCACCACAATAGATGTATGATACAAATAAGTAAATAGTATGGTATAAATGATTTTATTTTCATTATTTAATTATTAAATATTATATACATTCTTTCTATAAAGATCATTGGAAAATAGAAACATTACTAATGCATAAATATGAAAGACTGTATCCATGATTGTAATATACTTAATTCTTTAGAAACATATTTAATGATATATTCAAAAAAATGGTGTATAAATATGATAATTAAATCATATTATTATTAAATAGATTATATAACTGTAAAATATGTACAAGAACCATATCATTCATGATGAATCATGCATAAGAAAACACGGTAATTTAAACCCCAAATAATTATAATAATGAAAGACTAGTAATATAAGGGTGATAAAATGACATTAGTTGGATTAAATATGATATTATGAATATTAATATGGTTATTTTGTATGATAATAAAATGGTTAAACCCACTACTCTTGAGGATAATTGATGTTCAACTAGAACAAAGTGTGAGGTAATGGATTTCATCTCAATTTACATTCCATTGAGAATTATTTGTTTTTATGCAAGAATTAAATTTTAAATGATTTATATACATCTACATTTACATGTTATATAATGGTTAATTCATAATTCAAGGTATTATATTATTTATATTGAATCATTTTATCCAAGGGATTTGAGTGGAACATTACAAAGTGGTAAAAGTTTTTGTATAATCCCAATTTCCTTTAGAACTGAAATATTTTTCATGAAAATAAACATTATACTCATCATTATCATTAATAGTTATATTTATATTAAAAAATATATTATTTTATTATATATATGATAATTTACTAACCATATACAATTTTTACATATGGTTTAGGCCTGATAAGTTATTTGACTAACTTGGGAAATTCTCATAAATCCTTATCATCTAATCAATAGAGATACTTGATTATTAAGAACATTATTTATTAAGTAAATTGATTATTTTATATATCAATAATTATTTTGGAATGAAACACATGGGTGGGTATTGTTCAATTATATCCCCTCGATGCATCGGTAGTCTTATGAGATGAATCTGTTGGATGAATCTGGTGGGTTTTTACCCAGTATGTTTTAATCCATTTCTTGAATGGTCAAGACAATAAAAGTATAATGTTACTAGGAAAAATGATTTAAAATATTTAATAATTCAATTCATTTAGATTTCAATTATTATTATCAATGATATTTTCACACAGATTGTGTCTATATATGCATTTCATTCTTTATTTATTGATTAAATTTCATGTGTTTTCAGTTATTTACCTTTCAATATTAATCAAGCCTTGTCTAGTTATTTAGGAGTATTGTGTGTTCATATATTTAACTTTATATATTTATTGTTATTAATATATATTGATGGTATCATCCACTAAACATAACAATTATTGAATATTTTATGTCACATTTCTTTTTTTTTCTTTCCCAAGTTTATGTATATTAATCCTTTGAAAGAGTTTCAATGATGCTGAACATTTTATGTGGTTGTATTTTATTTTTTTCCTATATAAAATGGGTATCATATATGTATATACTTTTACATAAACAACTATATTGATTGATGATTTTATTTAACCCATTTTATCGATTCTAATGTACAAAAGTAAGGCACCAACTCTAAACTATTAGGGTTCGGTCATTACAGTTGATATCAGAGTAAGTGAGGTAAAAACATGGGAACTATATTTAAAATATATATATATATATTATGTACCATAACCATATAATAAACAATGAGAAAAATTAAATAAGTTTAACATAATTTTTTAGTAATGTATATATTATGTATTTTTTCCTAGTAATACATCCATTTTTGGATACTACATGTGGATGAGGTTTTGGCACATAATGACCATAGGGAAACAACTCTAAAAATAAAATAATGGGCTAGACATGATCATCACATGGTGAAAAAATTAGCCTTTCTATGAAACTGATTTGAAAATCCCATGGGATATTCTTAGGATAATTCAAATTTTCAATACAGATCAATATAAAGGATTTGGAAACAAATTTCGTATCCAAATAAAAAATGTTTATGATTATTTTAAATTCTAGGCATATTTTTTTCAATTTATGTAATGTATTTGACATGATTTCTGATTATTGATTATGTTCCATAGGTATTTTAATTAATATAGTGCATGGCATAACGTTGAAATAGATCCAAGAAGAAGGAATATAAATTTTAGCAATGAATGTAACCTAAAGGCTATGAATGATCAATTCATTGATTGTTTTAAGATATTATCATGAAGGTAACTAATCTCTAAAGAAATTATTATCCTATGAGGAAATATTATCATGTTATAAAAAGATAGAGAAAAATTCATATAAGTATTATGTATTTGAAGGGAATCAATTGAATCATAGGATGATATTAAAAAAAAGAGGATAAAGGGAATAAGATAAAGAAAGATTTTACCACATGTGATAATTTTGGAAAGAAACACCCTAGTACTTGATTAAAAATAATGGTATTTTCTACAATAATAGGGATAAATCATGGTTTTATTATGTTTTCAAGTGTAAAAATTGGGTTCCATTGTTCAATTTTTCAAAATTATGGATATGGGGCCATACAAAAATTAATGACCTAAGAGTGAAAGAAATATATCTCAGAAGAATCTAGGAGATCAAGATCAAGAATATGATTCAACCATAGAAAAAGATGAATGATTAATGTTATTAGGTTTGGATTTTATAATTTTATCATTTTAGTACATTATCTATGATATCATGGTTATATGCATTATGAAATGTATGAGTATTGTATTAGAGTACAGTTTCTCTAAAGATTTTAAAATTTTTATTGAATTTTAACAAGAAAAGTCATTCAATGAATAGTTTACCATCTTATATAAAATTTATTTAATGAAATATAGCCCTTAATATGCTCATGATTTTTAATTAATGATGTTGAGATAAAGATATAATTGATATTGATAATGTTAATTGGACGGTATTGACTTCCTTGGAACTAATTAATGATTTGTTAATTATCTAGTTTTTACTACAGTTAATTTTTTACAATATCTTATTATTTAATTAATATGTCTAGTAATATGTTTTCTCACTTAAGGAATAAGGATTAATTAATTATTTCAATAATATTTTATGGTAATTTATTTTATTACCATGTTTGAGGAAAATAAATAATTAAGGGATCCAAATTTTTGGTATGTGAATATTATGATATAAATAATATTGTTTAGGGGATTAATATTAAATTAAAATTTCAAATTAAATGACCATATTTCTAATGTTTTGGATTTTAATCTTTTAAAAGGCTCATATGGTTAACCATTTATTATTTTGTTTAAGTTTAACATTGGATGTCGTTTTTGATATTAATGTAATACTTCTACATATAGAGATTTTTACCATATTGGAGAACATGTTATAAACAAATTAGTTCTGAAAATTTATAGGGATATATTGAAATAAATGCTATGTTTTTATGGATGTTATAATCCATTAAAAGTGAATTTTATTGAGTCAATAAAAATAGATTCATTTTTTATATTCATGTCATGGAATATTGGATGAATTGGAAATTTATCTAAGAACATAAAAACTATGAAATCTTTTTTAAAAAATATAATTGTGTTTGGAATGTATATTTAATTATATTATTAGACATTAAAAAAATTCCTCAACTCTTGTAAAATGATATTGAAATATTTTTTCCTCATATACCTTCATTTATGTTGATCATCCTGAATGCCTCGAAGACCATCATTTTTTTTAACTGAAGGGGAACCCTTCAGTTATAAAGGGAACCCTTTACATTATTATAATAGAAGGATTTAAAGGAATTATTTCATTATAGACTATTACTACTTAAAAATTCCCTTCCCCATCCATTATATCGTGATTATCTCTTGACCTTTGCATTGTTATATGTCTAGTTGTCCTGTGTAGAGGTTCACAGGCCTGGTACCGATAGGAAATTCCAAACCCTATCATTCGTCCAAATTTTTTGTCTCTCTTATAGTGAATGTTACATCATATAAATCCTATTTTGGGGCTTGTTACATGTTGATTCTATCTAGTAGCATCATCA
Source organism: Viscum album (assembly GCA_963277665.1). NCBI lineage: Eukaryota > Viridiplantae > Streptophyta > Magnoliopsida > Santalales > Viscaceae > Viscum > Viscum album. The sequence continues at coordinate 160,246,333 of OY728165.1, read as the reverse complement.
CATCGGGTGTCCAGAAGGCCTTGAGGTGGCCCGAAGGGCTTAAGGTGGCTCGAAAGCTTTACAGACCTAATGGTCTGTTTAGCCTAAATACCTTAATGAGTCTAGGCGGAAACTAGTTGACCAAAGGTGAATTATTATGGATACTATAGTACCAAATGATACCGACAATAGTACCTTCAATATTACATTCTACAGTACTATACATTACTACGACATCACTACTACTATAACCTGAAATGTTTCCACTTCTCGGAATCGAACCTGGGTCTCGTGGATGCAGTTGGACAGATTGTCTTATAAATCATCACAAAATTATGAATTTGAGGCCCTTAAAATTCAATTGATCATTCATTTTCATTTAATCAATGAACCTTATCACTCCATATAATTATTTATACATTAATTCCATGTCCTTATCTTCACTTTTTGCAAATGTTCTCCTACCTAGATACTTATTTAGGTGTTATTCAATATGATCCTCATACACTCCTTTCACTCTATGTAAAATGATATTTTATTAAATATTTTTACGATATGGGTTTACAATTTTTTTTTTAAAATATCAAAACCTTGATTATCAATATCAACTATAAATATGAATAATTAAATTTATTTTTGGTTGGGAGAATGTAACAGCATAAAATTATAAAATAGAAACATTTTATTCGATAGTGTATGAGACATGCAACACAAATATTTGAATAAAATATTAAACTATGATAAATTATGATGTATTTATGTTAAAATAACTCTAATCTCCTCAATTAAGGAATTTTAAAGAAATACGAGTTTATCTAATATGACATGAAGCCATATTTTTAGCTAGTGTTACACATAGTACTATGTTTAGCTTGAGTTACAAGCCACGTTAAGTTTAAATGAAACGTGAAGTATTATTTAAATACTATTATTTAATAGTTATAACCTAGATGATAAATTTTTAAGTATTAATATTAATAACTAAATTATTATACTTATGATTTTCTTCTAATTTGAAATAAAATAAGAATCTTTTAAATAAAAAATAAATGTTTTTTTAGAAAAACAACATTTTTCTAAAAGATGGTTCAACCATGATTTTCACACATAATTTATAATAAAATTTTTATATATATATATAATTAATTTGATAAAATAATCATTATTTTTGAAAGAAAAATATGTATGATCTTAGGGTGAATTTTATATTATTTTTTGAAAAGTATCTATTTTTTATGAATAGGGAACAATACATAATTTTAATTTAAAAAATTCTTTTAGTTTAAATAACATGTAATTTTATTTTATATGTAAATTTTTTTAAATTAAAATAATATATATTTTACATAAATCAATCCAATTTATTTTATTTCAATCAGTTTAATATTTAATTTATTTAGTGTGACCATTTAATATTTTGAACATTTTCACTTTAAAAACCCTCTTTCTCATCAAGTATGTAGGAATAATTTTAAATTAATATTTTCCAATTGGTTAAATTTATTTTAGAAGAATGGGTAAAATATTTTGAATCAAGAAAATTTATACTTTTTAAAAATTTCTACTTAATGTTTCACCAAAATTAATAGTGAATGTAGTAAAAAGTTATTAGTACTATTAAGGTAAAAATGCTTTTACCGGGGGTGAAACTAAACATTTAAGGTATAAATGACCTATATAAATTATTTAAAAACTAATTCGTGGAATTATTTAAAATATTAAACATCTATGTATTTATAATATTCCATTTTGGAAACCTTTTACCCTTGAAATTTGTGGGATCACACCATTATTTTGAGAAATACCAACAGTGTGCTCTCCCCATTATAAAAGGACAAGCACTCTCATACATTATTCACACCATCAAAACTATTTGGAAAATACAAGACCTACCAAAATCAATCTCTAGATTCCCTCCACCATCTTAGAATCCATATTTTTGTCATAAAGTCATCTATTGTGGATTTAGTGAAAAGCTAATGATGGTACCCAAATAAGAGGTAATGTTCTCCAATGAGCATATTTATTTTATTTCATTATCCACCTATTTAAATTATTATGAAACAATGATGGTATAATAAACACATTGTAATAAATATAATTTAATATTTATATAAAAATTTCATGACTTACAACCACCTGTAAATCCATCAAATGGTTTACAAAATCATCATTTTTGTGTCAGGCAGACTATCAACTTGCAAACTGATGTCATTCATTAATCCATTTGCACCTTTCATGGTTTGGAATGATGATGGATATAAATTATATTTTATATATTTATAACATATTTAAAAAAATGGAGTGATTATAACATATATATATATATATATATGTATTACATTAAATTCGATTAGAGATAAGATAATGTCACTCATCTTTACGACGAACTACAACCTCATAAAGCGATGTGATTAATATTTCACTAACACATTACATGGAAGGAGATAAGTTTACATTTAGTCAATATATATGTTATAAATTTCATAGTTATGATATTAATGAGATATTTTTCATTCTAGAAATATTATATGTGTGATTTTATTTCTTACCCTTCCACTCACTTATTGATGATAACATCATTCTTGTATTTGTGAACTACATCTTTCAGGAAGTGATGCAACTTTATTTTCATCATTACCACAAATAGAATATATATAAACATATATAATATGGTATATATGATATTATTATTCATATGTAATGATTATATATTACTTATCATTTTTTCATTTGTGATCATTGGAAAATGGAAACGGTTCTCAAGTGTTTGTATAACCTATCTTTTCAATGATTGTACTATACTTCATTTTTCATAACCATATTTAATTATTGGTGTTAAAAGAAATTTTTTTGTAGAAATATGATAATAATATCTTGATAATTATTATTATTTATATGATATAACTATATAATATTCATAATAACCAGATAATTCATGACGAAACACCCATGAGAAAAAAAGGAAATTAACACCCAAAATAATAAAAATAATGAAACATTATTAATAAAACAATGATACAATTTTTTGAAAAGTATCATATATGATATTATAAATATTAATATGGTTATGGTTTAAGTTAATACCATGTTTAAAACCTCTATTATAGATATTAAATGGTGTTCAACCCAAAGGAAATGTGAGGTATGTGATTTTTTCTCAAATTACATTTCATTGAGAGTTATTTTTTATTATGTGCCAATTAAATTTAATGTTTTTATATACTACCAATTTAACATGTAATTTAATGATTCATTTATAATTAATTTTATTTTATGATTCAATTCAAATCATCTTACCAAATTGGATTTGTCTTGAAAATTACCATGTTCTAAAAGTTATTGTCTAATTTCTCTTTCTTTTGTGGTTGTTAACATTCTATTTAAAAATTAACTTAATTTTGATCATATTGCACTTGTAAATAGTCTTTTTTAAAATATACATATTCTTATGTGATGGATATGATTTTTTCCTAAACAATATACAATTTTAACATATGGTGTATACTTTGAATTTTATTAGATTAACATTGTAAATATTGATAAATCCATATATTCAATGAAATATTGATATTTTTATGATTAGAAAGAATTTTAATGAATTAAATAGAATATTAGATATATGAGGAATGAATTGGACGTTCCCTACATGGATTTTCCTACTTAATGATATCCCCTTGATTAATTATTAGTCTCATGAGATGCAATATTTGGGAAAATCAGAGGGGTTTTTACCCATTTTTTTAGACCATCTTATGAAAGGTCATGATGGTAAAGGTATCATGTGATTGGGAAATATGATGTCAAATAATTAATCATTTACATTATTCATAATTTAGTAATTATTATCCATGATATTTTCACAATGATATTGTCTCTAGAACTATTTAATTCTAAGTTTGTTGATTAAATGAGATGTGTTTTCAGTTATTTAGAATTCCATATTGATTATGACTTATCCTGTTATTTAATTAGTATGTTTGTTCAATTATTTAACATTCCATATTGATTATTTTTATTTATCCCTGATATATTCTTTTTTACTTGAACCATAATAATATTTCACTCTCTCTTTTATTTTGTTTTCCTTCCCCATGTTATAAAGATAAATTCTTTGAATGAGTTTCAACAATGATGAGAATTTACTTTTGTGCTTTTTTTAAATTTTTTCCCAATTTAAAATGTGTATCATATATGTATCATGTTTTCCAAAACTACTAAACTGATGAGTCATTTGGAATTAATCCCATTGAATCCATGCCTATGTGAAAAATTAAAGCTTCATATTCAGGCTATTAGGTTACAGTTGTTATAATGATTTTTTTAGGACTAATTTTTTGAAAATTAATGATTTTATGAATAAATTTATGGTTCCTTATTTTTTTGGGTTTTTATCCAATCATTACCAAAGTATTAGGGGACTTCATCTAAATTATCCTTCATTGAGGCATGTCTTATCTGTTTATATAGCTAATTTATTTTATGTGGTGTAAATATATTTACAAAATTTTATATTATTTAAAAAATCATTAATAAATCACTAAACTAAATGTTTAAAATTTAATTATTTCCTTCAATTTGATTTTACATGAAATTTACCTATTTTTAATGAGTTTCTTAACTCATGTTCCTTTCATTGGGTTACAAAACTTATTCACTATATTCGTTATTAGATGACAATATATGGATTGATGTAAAAAAATTATTGTATATTCCCACTTGTTTTATGTGGATTTAAATTTTATTGACATAATTGATTCATATATTAATTTTCACTTAATTATTTTTGTCATTGAAAGAGTTTTCATAAAAAATTCCCTTACTTTTGGACATATGTAAATGAAATAGACATATATTATATTATGAGGTGTATATACAACCCATTTTACATGTTATATAGTAGATATATTTTTTTATTATGATAATTTATGTTTAATTTGAAATTATTCTTTCCTGGGGATTATGATTGAAGAGTAACCCATGTGGTATATAATTTTTTATTTAATCTTCTATCTTTTCTAATTTTTAATGTTCAAGGTTCCTCTAAAGGAAATCATATTATCAACTTTTCTTGAACTACTTATTGTTCATATCATCAGGTTATGAATGTAGATAATATGTTTTATTTCCATTTCCACCCTTATTGATTGAATAACCATCAAGAAATCCATTTGAATGTGAAAATAATCATGTATCTTCTTTTAAATATTGTATAATTCTCCTCCACATCCATTATTTTTAAAATGTTTAAAAAAATACCCATTTCCAAAAAATATTTCAAAAAGATATTTCAAAAATGATCATTAACAATCTTTTAAAAGGTTTTAAAAAGGAAAATTTGGAATTTGATATAAATGGGATTATTTTAACTAACTTTACACAATTTTTAAAAAGTTGTTTTTGGGAATTTATACCATGAACATTTTTTCCACCATAATAATCAATGGATTAAATATTATTTTTTATAATCATTCTATAATCATTCTACTCTATTTCGATGTTTTTATATGATTTTTCATATGTCCCAATCTATACTTATATGATTCATTATGCTCATTTTTTATAGAATTTTAACTTCATAGAAAAAGTTTAAGAGGATAATTTTTTAACATTTTCCACGTTGTTACTTTCTTTACTTATTTTCATTAGTTATATTATTGAATATTTTTCTCCAAGCTGTCATGTCCATACAAATATAATTTTATTCACTTTATAATTTTTTCTAGTACTATTAATATAAGAGAATATTTTTATTAAAATAAATAATATAAAAAGTTAAATTATATTTCCTTTTTTAAATTAATATTACAATTATATTAAAATGTTTTTTTACTAATGTTAATATCCTTTAATATTTGTTATGATTTATTAGGGATATGACCTAATACCAACCATATTATTTCTCTAAATAAATTTTGATGATGAATTGTCGAAATCATCATGAAGCCCATTTTTTCTCATCAGTTAATTATTATATATTTGTGTCACAAACCGCCCTCAGGGCCCATGTCGTGACTACCCCAAACCCACCTTCTAGAGGCCAGGGGCTGGCGACTAGCACCAAGGCATAATTCCCCATATAAAGGGAAGGTATTTCCTTTGTAAAGTAAACAAACACCTTAGAGAAAGGAAGCAGAAGTAAACACTAAGTAAAAACTAGGTACAATTGAAAGTGCGGTAAAGTAAGTGGGCCAGAATAAAAACCCAAACTGAAAGTAATGCACAACTGAAAAGGGGAGTACAACAACTGAAAAGTAATGCCGCAGCCTCGAGCCGTCCACTAGAAGTCTCACCTGAATGGTGGGTACAGATAGCCTCCACAGCTCCTCAGGTCTAGCCGTCCGCTCCGAGTACGCCCCGCCCAGTGGTCCACCTCCAAGTACCAACCTGCTCCTCGTGCCTCAACCACGATCAGTGTTTCCCGTCGTCTGCATCCAATAAAAGTAGTGCGGGTATAGCCTATGCAGGGGTGAGTATAAGCTACTCACTATGGACCCCAAGACCCCTAAAGGTCTCCCAGAATCTATAAAGGATAATCCACAAAGGAAAGATACAATCACGAAGTAATATCCAACACTACTTAGGTATATGCCCATACATATACCTATGTCATCAATTCTCATTCGGCTCCAAGATCCGAGCACAAGTACAACCCAGTCCACACATGAAAACACAACCAAATCCACACAGAAAAGCATAACGTAATCCACAATGGATATCAAGTCAAACATATCAAAGATAAGGATTGAAAATCAAGACTTAGCTCACATAGGTATACTTCTCCATGATGTCAAAACCACAGCTGCTGAAGAACTCCTCCTCTATCGAGTACAGTGGGCCTTCCGCTACATCCAAGAGCATAGAACTCCTCCTCTGTCGAGAACTGTAGGCAAGCTGCTAAAACCAAGTGCTTCCCTCCATGGGTCTGCCGCTATAACCAAGCGCTCCCCCACATAGGCTCCAGAGGTACTCCTTCTGTTGAGTACCATGGGTCTGCCGCTACAACCAAGCGCTCCTCCGCCGTGGCTATGCAGCTACAGCCAAGCGCTCCCCCTCATATCCTCCATAGGTACTCCTTTTTTTGAGTACCACGGGTCTACCGCTGCTACCAAGTGCTCCTCCACTGTGGGTCTGCCGCTACTACCAAGCGCTCCTCGGTCGTGGGTCTGACCCTACAACCAAGCGCTCCCCCCTGGGATATCCGAAATTCAGTGAGTCGATAGATCAGCAGTCGTCAAGTCTCAGCCAGCTGCTAGGTCTTTGCACTCTGCAAGCTCATCACCGGGAGGGTCCACTCCATGAGCTACCAGTCGATAATCATAGTATCATGAAGTTCCACGAAGAAGTATCTCAAAGGACCGCCTCGTCATAGGCGTCTTAACGCAACAGACGACACGTCAGACGGACGCCCGATCTGTGAGTTACTAGCCTTTTCGTCCATGGGGCCCGGTTGGTTTCCTGTGCAAACCATCCCAGCCGTATCTTGACTGTACCCCGAACACTCATAGGGCGTTGTCATAGGGACCATTTCTCAATGTTATCACCAATGTCGTTGAGGGTTCGTCAAACGGACGTCCGGTCTGAAAGCTATCAGCTTTTCTGTTCCAGGGGCCCGGTTGTATTTTGGGTTCTATCCAACCAAACCATTATCCAACTGAATCCAAATTCTTGGCGAATCATTCCAAAAGTTTCATCTCATCAAGAGGAATCCAACAATGTCAATGGCGGGTCAATCAGACGTCCGAAGCTCATATTATAAGTGTTTCCGCTTCGAGGGCCCATTTGGCTTCTGTACGAACCAACCCGGCAGAACCCAAAGTACTCCGAAACCTTGAGTGTGATATACCAAAACAACCATATCGATCCAAGGATCACATCACCACTGACGGTGCATCCATCGGAGGTTCGAAGCCAACATTATGGGAAAAAGACCATGAGAGGTCCGGTATTAGGTGGTTTGGGCCCGGTCTGACCCGGCCCGGTACCCCCTGGGTCGGCCCGAACTGGGTCAACCCGACCTGGGTCTGAGTCCAGCCTGGCCTGGGCGCGGCTCGGCCAGGCCTGGGTGCGGCCCGGCCTGGCGGTCCGGCCGGGCGACGCGGCCCGGTGCGCTGGCGCTGGCCCGGTGGCCAGGCGGCCAGGCGGCTCGGCCATTACGGCCGAGCGAAGAGGGGCGGGGGGGCGCTTCTCCCCGCATAGAGAACATATAGCCCCCATGTGGGGGGACTCACCTGCTGGCCGACCGGGCGTTACAAACTCCTGGTTTTCCCCTAACTAGTCGGCCTGCTCTGGTCGACCAGCTGCTGCCGCCACAGGACCGGCGCTGGCCAGTCCCCCTGCTCCGACGCCGGCGGCCCAGAACCGGCCGCTGGTCTACCCGCTCCGCCGCAGCCTCAGCCGCGGCCCCTCTCTGGCCGCGGCGCTTTTATAGATCTCCATCGTAGCACGACGGTGCCACATCTTTGGTTCGTCTTCAATGGCGAGGTGCCACGGCGCCGCTTCTCCCACTTTCTTGAATATTTCTGCACGGTGCTTCGGCACCGCATTTCCTTGTTCATGCCGCAAACAACATCAAACAACCAAAGGGGAGAGGAGGTTCGGTTGTGTTCGTGCGGTCCGACCCCCTACCATTATTTTGGTATCAGGTGTATCCAATAGAAATGAAGAAAGGAAACGAAAGAATTCACAAACAACAATTAAAATAAAACCATACCTCGTCGAATTCCATGAGCGAGGATTCGTCGCGGAATTAACCATCGCGGAAGAAGGCGTCGTGGAAGGAGGATCGACACGTTGCGGAGAAAGGATTCGTCGGCGTCGCGTCGTCGATCACCGAGGATCTAGAATTCATGTCGACCTTCATCGGAGGTCGGCGTTCCTCGCGTTCTTCGCGTTCTTCGCGTTCTTCGTTGAGGAGGAAGAACTTCATGGTTTGAGAGATTTATCCCCAAACCCTCTTGCACAACCGACCCCTAATAATATAAGAGTTGTCTTATTTTATTAATAATAGACAATGTTTGAATTTCAAAAAGACACAATCAATTAAAAGAATTATTGAGGAGTTTTAAACTGCCCAATTAATGAGGCGTTTATTAACCAGAATAAACGCAAGGGTTGACTTCATTAATAGGGGTGCAGGTGCGTTACTTAATTAAAGGAGGGTGTTTAGGAAGAAAAGAAACAATGGGGATTGTGTGGGCCCCACCTTACAAATATCCTACCAAGTGGGTAGGATATTTTTGGTCCCACTCCAAACACATAGCTTAGGTGAAACAACTTGAAGTAAAATAAAAATTGTGCGTCCAATTTTTATTTTATTCCTTTACATAACCCCAAAATTTAAAAACCACACCTGAGAAAACGAAACTTCGAAAAAGGTGTTTCTAAGCAATTACTGATGCTTCAATTCCAATGGTGCCCTTGTAATTTGATTCCAACCACCAGTTGAAAAGTTATAAAAAAATCCACTCATTCGTTCACTGAACATACGCGAGCTAATCTTTGGAAAATGATTCTGGGCAAACCGGGCCTCGGAATCAGGTGCCGTCAAAAACTGCAATCTTGTAAAATCCCAAAGAAAATTAAGAAAAAAATTCACTTGAATTTTACATGTCTTTACATTACTCCCACCTCAGGGCTTTACGTCCTCGTAAAGCTTTAACGTAATCTAGGGTTACAAAAGCGGTACTGAGCACGCATCTGATCCTTCCGCTCCCATGTGCTCACCTGGAGGTCCCCGTACTGCCATATAATGTGCAATAGAGGAATCGACCATCCACGTAGGACCCACTCCTATCGATCCTCAATCTCTATTGGGACCTCCACAAAAGCCACCCCATCGCCAATGTCCAAATCATCATGGTCGATGATATGCGAAGGGTCGAACGCGTATCTCCTCAGTTTTGATACATGGAAGTCATCGTGCACCTGGTGCAATTGAGGTGGATGGGTCAAGCGGTAAACCACCTTGCCTACCCTACTGAGGACCTGAAAAGGTCCACTGAACCTCAGAGATAACTTGTCGCCTCGGCCACATCACCATAACTCACGTCGAGGTGAGACCCGTAGGGAAACGTGGTCACCATCCTTGAACTCTAGTGGTCTCTTCCTCCTGTCAGCACTATACATTTTCCGGCCTTGAGCTATCCTCATCCGCTCTTGGATGACTTGGACCGTTCTATTCCTATAAGAGCTGCTGATATTTCTTCTTTTCCGATAAGATAAATCCGGTCTCATCCTTTGGATGAACCACGTTCTTCACCTAATACTGTCAATCCCGACATTAATGATACTAACCCATACCAAGTATGACATAGTAAGGCCTCGACACTACTACCAAGAGATCCAACCATTACCATCACCTCCAAGGGTTGAGTCACACTGTCGACATCAGTGTGTGGTCACTAGGTCTCCTCCTGTAGGTATCTCAAAGTGAGGGTCTAGTCAATGGTTTTTTAAACCGGAATCTCTTAGTAACAACATAAATAGAGGACAAGAAGGTAAACGCCACAAGAAAGGTGTCTTTTATTACTGCAGCTCAAAGTATAAAGACACAAAGCATCTTCAAACAAACATCAACAAAGCTATAAGCAGCATAAACAAAAGTCTCCTGGTCTGGAGCTAGTCCCGCTCATGTCCATCTACTCCCGGAGCTCCATGATCGTAGGCCTTAGCTGCCTGAAGTTGAGCTCTCCCATGTCCACCAGTTCCCTGCGGTCGGGGTGGACCTCATGGTGGTGGTGGTGGAAACACCTCGAAGCGTCGTCCACCTCCAACTGCACGGCCAGTTCCCCTTCCACGGTCTCCTGCTCCATGCGGTCCACCTCGATCGAACCTCTGCCTCTTCCTAGGACGTACCTCGTTCATATGCTGGTCATCCGTATGGCGGGTCTGATAGTCACGAGCCATGTGACCAACCCTGCCACAGGAGTAACACTGTCCGCTCATGGTAAGTCGTTGTCCACCCCGTGTGCCTCGGACAAACGATCCAGTGTCATGCGGTCGACCACCTATAGGTCTAGTCCTCTTGGACCCCTGCGTCAACTTTCTATTTCCCGTTGTAGAATACTATGCAACATGCCAGCTAGTGGTGGGTCCTGCTGCTGGAGACTGCTCAACAAGGAAACTCTCCACTAAGAGTGCTCGCTCCAACACTTCTATTTTTGTCAGAAAGCTACGAGAAATAACTGAAGCTCTGATCTCTCGCTTGATCCCCTGCTCAATGTTTCGGGCCCAGAAGAATGGATCTCGTGCCATGTTCGTCAAAAAGTGTGAGATATCGGTAAACCTCGCCGCGTACTGGGCTATTGTCATGCTGCCTCGCTGCACCTATAGTTGCTTCTGGATGCGCACCGTACGGAGGGTGGTTGGGATGAAATCTGAGAGGAAAAGGCTCTCAAAGTCCGTCCAAAGGAGAGATGCCTCGTCGTGCACCTGGAGCATCAAGCTCCACCATCTGCCTGCTGCCGCGTGCATGAGGCTCAATGCAAGGACCACCATAAGGTCAGCTGGTGTCCCTACCAAATGGAAAACTCGTACAACTGCCTCTAGCCAATCCTCGGCTGCCTGAGTGTCCGTCTCCCCACAGAACCTGGTCGGTCTCTGACACTGAAACTCATGCAGTGCACTAAGGCGACGTGCATCGTCAGCGGTTGGGGCTGGTAGTATCGGTGGATCAGTGGGTAGATGTACAGCCAGTGCCTCTTCTATCAAAGAGCCATGTACCGAGGCCTCATCGCTCGGTGGGCTGTCGTCATGCAAAACTCTCGGAACCCTAGCTGGCTGCCTTCGTGGGGCCATCCTGAAAAGAAACAGGTGCGCCATGCTTAAACAGTATACCTGGTGACCTGACACAAAGTAATCACAAAGAAAAATTGAAACACACATGCAATCAATGTTTTCGTGCATTAAGTCAGAACTCAAGAAGTCAAGGTCCTGGTGTACGGATACGTCGGCCGCCGCACCAACACTAGACTCCCTGGACTGATAACCACACTCAATACTCTTAACACTATTTTATTCAAATAGAAAAAAAATCAGAGTCCTGAGTTCTGTTGTAGAACCGAACTCCTCTGATACCAATTTCTCACGACCTTCCCTCGGGGCCCATGCCGTGACTACCCCAATCCCACCTTCCATAGGCCAGGGCCTGGCGACTAGCAACAAGACGTAATTCCCTGTATAAAGGGAAGGCATTTCCTTTGTAAAGTAAAAAAAACACCATAGAGAATGCAAGCCAAAGTATACACTAAGTAAAAACTGGGTACAATAGAAAATGAGGTAATGTAAGTGTGCCAGAATACAATCCCAAACTGAAAGTAAAGCACAACAGAAAAGGGGAGTACATCAACTGAAAAGTAAAGCCACAGCCTCGATCCGTCCAATGGAAGTCCCACCTAAAGGGTGGGTATAGATAGCCTCCACAGCTCCTCGGGTCTAGCCATCCACTCCGAGTATGCCCCGCCTAGTGGTCCACCTCCAGGTACCGACCTGCTCCTCATGCCTCAACCACGATCACCGATGTCCGTCGTCTGTATCCAACACAAGTAGTGCGGGTATATCCCATGCATGGGTGAGTATAAGCTACTCAGTAGGGACCCCAAGACCCCAGAAGGTCTCCCAAAATCCACAAAGGATAATCCACGAAGGAAAGATACAATCACGAAGTAACATCCAACACTACATAGGTATATGCCCATACATATACCTAAGTCATCAATTCTCGTTCGGCTCCAACATCCGAGCCCATGTACAACCCAATCCACACAGGAAAACACAACCAAATCCACACAGGAAAGCATAATGTAATCCACACAGGATATCAAGTAAAACTTATCGAAGATAAGGATTGAAAATCAAGACTCAGCTCACAAAGGTATACTTCCTCATGATGTCAAAACCATGGCTGCTAGAGAACTCCTCCTCTATCGAGTACAGTGGGCCTGCTGCTAAAACCAAGCGCTTCACTCCATGGGTCTGCCGCTACAACCAAGCGCTCCCCCACATAGTCTCCAGAGGTACTCTTTCTGTTGAGTACCGTAGGTTTTCCGCTATAACTAAGTGCTCTTCCGCCGTGGGTCTACCGCTACAACCAAGCTCTCCCCCTCATGGCCTCCATAGGTACTCCTTCTATTGAGTACCGCTGGTCTTCCGCTGCTACCAAGCGCTCCTCCGCCGTGGGTCTGCCGCTACAACCAAGCGCTCCCCCTCCTAGCCTCCAGAGGTAGTCCTTCTATTGAGTACCGTGGGTCTTCCAATACTTCCAAGAGCTCCTCCGCCGTGGGTCTGCCGCTACAACCAAGAGCTCCCCACTGTGCTATCCGAAATACACTGAGTCGATAGATTAGCAGTCGTCAAGTCTCAGCCAGCTACTAGGTCTATGCACTCTGCTAGCTCGTCACCGGGAGGGTCCGCTCCACGAGCTACCGGTCGATACTCCAAGTATCATGAAGTTCCATGAAGATGTATCTCAATGGACCACCTCATCATAGGGGTCTTAACGCAACAGACGACGCGTCAGTCGGACGCCCGGTCTGTGAGTTACTAGCCTTTTCGTCCTAGGAGCCTAGTTGGATTCGTGTGTGAACCAACCCGGCCGTATCTAGACTATACCCCGAACTCTAATAAGGCATTCTCATAGAGACCATTTCTCAATATGATCACCAACGCCACTGACGGTTCGTCAAACAGACGTCCGGTCTAAAAGCTATCAGCTTTTCCTTTCCAGGGTCCCGGTTGGATTTCGGGTTCTATTCAACCCGGCCATTATCCAACTGCATCCGAAACTCAGGCTAAGAAAGAAAAAAGTTTCTTCTCATCAAGAGAAATCCAACAAAGTCGACGGCACATCAATCGGATATCCGGAGCTCATGTTATAAGCATTTCCGCTCCGAGGGCCTGATTGGCTTCGTGTACGAACCAAGCCGGCCGAACTCAATGTAATCCAAAACCTTGAGAGTGACATATCGAAACGATCGTCTCGATCCAAGGATCACATCACCACTGACAGTGCATCGATCGGAGTTCCGAATCCCATGTTATGGGAAAAAGACCGTGAGTGGTCCGGTATTAGGGGGTTTGGGCCCGGTCCGACCCGGCCCGGTACCCCCTGGGTCGGCCTAAACCGGGTTGACCCGACCCGGGTTCGGGTCTGGCCCGGCCTGTGCGCGGCCTAGCCTGGCGCTCCGGCTGGGCGGCTCGGCCCGGCGCGCTGGTGCTGGCCATGTGGCCAGGCGGCCAGGCGGCTCGGCCATTACAGCCGAGCGAAGAGGGGCGGGGGGGAGGGCACTGCCCCCCGCGTAGAGAACCCGCGGCCCCCATGTTGGGGGCCGCACCTGCTGGCCGACCGGGGGTTACGAACCCCCGGTTTTCCCCTGACTGGTCGGCCCGCTCTAGCCGGCCAGCTGCTGCCGCCACGGGACCGGCGCTGGCATGCCCCCCTACTCCGACGCCAGCAGCCCGGAACTGGCCGCTGGTCTCCCCACTCCGCCGCGGCCTTGGTCCGTCGACCGCGGCGTGACGGCACCGTGCTTCTCCGCTGCGGCCCTGCTCTAGCCATGACACTTTTGTAGTTCTCCGACGTGGCGCAACGGTGCCGCATCATTGGTTCTTCTTCAACGACGCGGCGGGATGACGCCGCTTCTTACCCTTTCTTTAATATTTCTGCACGGTGCTTCGGCACCAAATTGCCTTGTTCGTGCCGCAAACAACATCAAACAACCAAAGGGGAGAGGAGGGTCGGCTGTGTTCATGCGTTCCAACCCCCTCCCATTATTGCGGTATCAGGCGGGTCCAATAGAAATGAGGAAAGGCAACAGAAGAATTCACGAACAACTATTAAAATATAACCCTACCTTGTCGAATTTTATGAGTGAGGTTTTGTCGCGGAATTAACCGTCGTGGAAGAAGGCGTCGTGGAAGGAGGATCGACGTGTCATGGAGAAAGGATTCGTCGGCGTAGCATCGTCGAGCTCTGAGGATCTGGAAATCTTGTCGACCTTCATCGGAGGTCGGCGTTCCTCGCGTTCTTCGCATTCTTCGCGTTCTTCATAGAGGAGGAGCAACTTCACGGCTTGAGAGAATTCTCCCAAATCCCTCTTGCACAACTGACCCCAAATAAAATAAGAGTTGTCTTATTTTATTAACACAATACAATGTTTGAATTTCAAAAAGAATCAATCAATTAATAGAATTAATTGAGGAGTTTTAAACCACTTAATTAATGAGGCGTTTATTAACGAGTATAAATGCAAGGGTTGACTTCATTAATAGGGGGTCCAGGTGCGTTACATAATTATAGGAGGGGGTTTTGGAAGAAAATAAACGATAGGGATCGTGTGGGACCCACCTCAAAAATATCGTACCATGTGGGTAGGATATTGTGGGTCCCACTCCCAACACTTAGCTTAGGTTAAACAACTTGTAGTAAAATAAAAATTGTGCATCCAATTTTTATTTTATTCCTTTACTTAACCCCAAAATTTAAAAACCACACCCGAGCAAACGTAACTTCGGAAAAGGTGTTTATAAGCAATTACTGACGTTGTGATTCCATCGGTGCCCTCAGAATTCGATTACGAGCACTGTTTCAAAAGTTAGAAAAAAACCCCTCTCGTTCGTTCACTGAACGTACCCGAGCTAAACTTCGGAAAATGATTCCGGGCACACCGAGCCTCAGAATCAGGTGCCGTCAAAAACTGTGTTCTTGTAAAATCACAAAAAAAAATTTAGAAAGAATTCCCCTTGAATTTTATGGGTCTTTACAATTTGAACTATGAAAATGTTCTTTTTCTTGTTCATGTGATACACATATGTTTCTCTATAAGAAAAAACATTCAATGCAGTGATTTATTAGAGGCACTATTAAATAGAACACATCCAATTTAAAAACCAGTGGATATTTTTGGTTCACTATAGTAGATTTGTTGTTATTAACTATAATCACCACATAATAGAATACTAGTAATGGGGATCAAGGAAACTAGTACAAGGGTTATAATAAGTAGGATTATTTTAAAACCATTCCAATTTAATCTATATTATCATATTATTACCCCCTCTCCTCAAATTTCAACTATCACAACAATCCATTCTAATACTCCTTCTACTTCTCCACAACCATCCCACTATCTCTTTACCAATAAAGTGAAAACCACTTATACCCTATTATTTAATCCTACAAATAACTTCTTCTCTTTAGCATTATTGGTTTTTTCTTCTTCAGGCTAGCTCATCTTTATTCGTATCATGTTCCCTTTCTTCATCATTCGTCATGTAAACACATTCCCCTTAATTTTTTTTATTTATTATGATTATATGGTACATTTTTTAAAGTTATAATATGATATATTATTTAGTATTATATGATTTTATAACACACCAATATTTCATAGTATTTTATCTTCTTTAAAGTAATTCAATAGCTGGCGCTACATGCAACACAGAGTTTGAGCACACCTTAACATACCAAACTAGACTTTCAAGAAGTGGTTATGAATCAGTATTAACTGAATTTAAAAATTTTATATACTACATATAAGTTTTAGAATTCATATTAGCTGATTTTTAGAAATAATATTAGAACAAATTCAATTTTTCAAATAAAAGATATTTTTTTAGAAATGCAATTTTACCGCCTTTTAATGGTGAACCTTTTTAAATCCATTATTTGAAACTTTTATATATTAAATTTGAAAAATAGACTTTTTTTAAGAATCATGACAAAAAAATTTGTTTCGATTAATTTTTTGGGTTTTTTTATAACATTCATATTTGGGTGAATAATGAAAAGTATAAATTTTAATTAAAAACAAATTTTTTAATCAGAATAAAATATTTTTGATAAATTATACATTTTAATTTTTTTAATGAATAATTAAATTATATTTTTACAATTTAATCCAATTTTCATTATTTTAAATAATTTTACATTGAAATTATACGTAAACAAGTGTCAATCTTTTGACAGTTATTGTTTCTTAAAAACATGCTATTTATGTTTCCAATAGGAATTAATTTTAAATTAACTAATACAACATCTATTTTTTGAATTTGGTGAAATAGACATCATTTTTTAATTCAAGATATCAAATAAAAATTAGGATTAATTTTTGATATTTTTCTGAAAAACATCAATTTTTGATGAATAGTTAAACCACATAATAGTAGTTAAAAAACTGACCTTTTCATTTAAATGAAATTTTACCGCTTCTATTAATTGAATTTATAAACTCCGGCATACTCAGTTGTTATTATTAAGTAAATTTTGGTTCCATAAAATGAAAATATGTTTTGTTGAATAGTATCTTTTGACTTTTATTTACAGCGGTTAAAGGTAAATAGGGTAATTCATGGTAAAAAGAATATTATAATAATACAAAATTACATTAAAACTTGTCCTAACCTTATTAGATGAGTTGTGGCCGACCATGAGCATCCTTGAGTTGATTTTGGGACCCCATGAAGCCACTTAAGAATGATAATGACACTTTATTTTAATTAACTTAAAGTAAAGACAAAAATGACATTAAAAAAATCATTTAGTATATCACTTTTTACATGAGGTTATATAAGTCATCTTTTCAACTATAAATAATCATTGGAAAGCTAAAACTATTTCCTAAAATATTGTTTTTTTTAGAATTTTTAGAAATATAATTAATTAATTCATTTATGAAACAATAATGATGCAACATTTACCTCATTAATAAATGATTTAAATAAATAAATTTATTATTATTAAAAAAATATCCAAAACCTGTCCAATTTTTATTAGATTATTTTATTTCGAGCATGGGTCATATTATCTTAGACTTTAAATAGATTTGGACATTTTGAAACTGAATATAAGTTTATAATAAAATAACATTCTCAAACATTCCTGAAGAGCCCCTCCTCTCCCTTATAAAAGGACACCACTTCTAACCCATTCCTCTCACCTCTCAATCCCTATGGATCGTCCAAACCCTACCCAAATAAGCTATCAATATTCTTCTTTTCCTATTATATGCTTTAACTTAGGTGTAGGTAACTTCATGAAGTCTGTTTGGTTCAAACAAAAGTGAGTTACCCAAATAAAAGGTAATGGTTTCTCCTAACGTCATTTCTTTTATTTTACATATCCAACCCCTAAACTCCTTTTATTTATTTATTTTATAAAAAATCTAGTATAATCAATATAAAAGAATGTTTTTATGATAATTATTTTAACTAAACATACAAAAACCTCCATTTAATGTATACAGAACACATTGTTTCTGTGGATGGAAAACTAATGCCTCACGAAATGATGATTGTTTAATTATATCCTATCACCTCTCATAGTGGCCATTAAGATGAAGCTATACCTATATATGATATATATTATCTAGTTATTTATTTATTCTCATGTATTTTACATTTATATCATTCCTTTATGGTTTCCATTATGGGTAAAATATGTTAATTTTATTTGAGGGGGTGTGGACTATCACACCCTCAATCTGATATAACTCGTTAATGCCTTATGTGGGATGTATAAAGGATGTAGGTAATGATATTATATATTATATTATAATTTAATAATAATATAATTATTTATCATTATGTTTTAATTCCATTAAAATAAAAAATAGAAATGAATGTAGTGTTCATGTGTATGTACGACTTACCGTCTCCATGAACGGTGCATTTTATTTCTTATCTCCAAATGTTATGGACTATTATAAATAGATATATACATATAATGGATATATATATATATATATTTGATATATAAATAATGTATTTAATTCTAGAGGTAATGGACATATGACCGCATGAAAAAATTGTAATTACAACAAGTCCATTTTTTACTCAAGTTCCGAACACCGATAAAATATTCAATATGAACTCAAATAATTAATTAATTTTTATAGAAAGGTAATAAGTAATATAAAATGAAAAATAAACATATAAAATGTTCTTAATAAATTATAAACTAACTTATGTTTATTATTCAGGAAGAACAAGGATCATACAGGACAATTCGGACTTATGGTAAGGGGTTTTTTATCTCACTTTTAATTCCTTGTGATTTCCATTGTTCACCACTAATTTATTGCATGTAGTATATTATGTAATGAAATTTGATATATATTATCATTATTATCTTTATATTCATGTTATTATGTGAATTATTTGATGGTTATTACATTTTGGTCTTACAACTTGATTGATTACAACTTGGTAATGGATTTTCCTCTCACTTTTTATTTCCGTGAGATTCATGCATGATTTTCCATTGTTTCATTTTTTGTGGTGTATGAAATGACCCATAATGTATTCATTGTGAAATATAATTCAATTTATAGGTATTTAAATCATCACTGTATGATCTTTCTTTCATGGGTTGTATGTTTTGTACGTTACCAAATCGGTAAGAGATCATTTTAACACAATTTAAATTCCTTTGGTTAATTTTATAAATCTTAATTATTTCATGCTATGATTATGTGTGGAATCTCTATTTATTTATTTATGTTGTAATTTCCACTCCACATTATGTGGATATACTTTTGATACACATAACCACTCCACTAATAATTTCTCAAGTCACTGATATGAACTAGATAAGAGTAATCTTAACTCAATTTTCGTTCATTGAGTTAATCATCCAAGTCATTGGTAGTGTTTTTACAAGAATACGTGTGAATATACTCTGATTTATTTACACCAAATATCCAATCAAATTGATTGTATTTATATTTTTCACACATACTTATGTCCTTGATTTATCCTAAGCCTAAGGATACAGTCTTTATAAAGGAATTCATCTCAACTTGCATTCTATTGAGACTTCTTTGTTGTTATGCACCAATTCAGTTTTATTTGGTGTATATACTATATTTGGACATAGAATATCATGAATATATTTATTCTCATGATATTATAATGTTATTATTACCTCAATTTATTGTATTCAAGCATCTCTCATTTGGTTAAAAACTCTAACTGAAATATCATTTGAAATGTTTTAAAAATTTATTCTTATAAATCTTTCTCATTGATGTCCATGTTTTAAAAATGTTAATTATATGTATATTAATGTTTTAAAATTGAAATCAATTTTAAAAGATTCAAGGTGTTATGGGAAACTTTGATTCAAAAATCAATTTTAATTAGATTCTTGAAAAATAGTGAGACTTTTAAATGTTTTCATGAAAAAGGGGATATTTCTCTCAAATAGTTTTAGTGACTATTTTAGTCTATGTCAATATCCTTTAGTTTATTTTATTCTCTATTGTGGTTGTTTTATCAAAGTACAATAATCCATATTTTATTTAATGAATTTTGTTTGACTATGGATGTGCTGTTTTTATGCCATTCAGGGTTTGTGGTTGATGTATTGAAATTTCGTATTCTAGTTTTAATAAAAATGATTAGATTATGTTCCAAAATTTCATATGAGGAATGCATTGGACTTAGTAAGTGATGGGTAGAGGCCATTATAGATCCTCGATGCATCGGTAGGTATCATGAGACAAACTAGTCTCCAGGCACCAGGCCTTAACAAAATCTTATTTTTATTCTTGGCACGAGGCCTTGACTATGTGGTTATGATGTCTGACATTATGCA
Organism: Viscum album; assembly: GCA_963277665.1. NCBI lineage: Eukaryota > Viridiplantae > Streptophyta > Magnoliopsida > Santalales > Viscaceae > Viscum > Viscum album. The sequence goes on along the minus strand of OY728165.1, from coordinate 160,225,761 downwards.
CTCAATAATTATAATATTATCTATTGATATTACATATGGTTATTAGACTAGTAGAATACCCATGACTATGTTTTATTATGTCATTATTTCCTCAGCTCATATTCATACCAAAAAGTGTTCATGTTTATTATTTGTAAAGGATTGTGTTTTCAATTATTCACCATGCCTAATGTTTATGTTATTTTCGGATGTATTTATTACTATTACTAAGAATTTATGATCACCCCTTTTTTATGTCTCATTTTCCCAGGATATGAAGATGTTATTTATGAGTGACTTTCCAGAATAATCTTGGAATCTTGGATGTTTCTAATGGAAGAAATTATTGTCTTTTTTATTTTCAAGTGGTAATGTTGAAATTATGTATGTATCCTATTTCCAAGACTACTAAATAGATCTGTCCATCAGGGCTTGATTCCATGTAATCATGCAAATGTATTGAAATAATGCACTGGATCCTAGATTCTGGGGTCACGGTGTTATAGTTGGTATCAGATAAATTTTATTACAAACCTTGGAAACTAGATTTATATAAACACTGATTAGAGAAAATTATCCTAAGATAGTCTTTGAGGATTAGTATATAAGATCTTCCTAGAATTTTGGTAATTTAGAGTTTTTGTGTATTTTCTAAGCAATGCATCGCTGTCTAGATATGAGCAGGAAGAGGTAGCTCTGGAACAGATGTACCTAGGAGTGAAAAAACTTACAAAGAGTTTCAGGCTAGACTCGGGGTATTCTAGTACACGACAATGGGCCTTGCGAAACTATTGATTACGACAAACCTAAAATATATTCTTAGGATAATTTAAATTTTCTTTAAAAAACGATTTGATGGTCAGTAATATATTATGATAATAAATGACCTTGGAAAATCCTATGGTGTTTTAAATTGAAAATATGGTGTCATGATATTCTGTAAATGATTTTATGACTATTGTTACTCAAACAATGATTTCTGGTTTTAGTCAGTGGTTGGATTCCAAGGACTTCATAGAAACTTTGAGCATGATTTAAATGGTGGTAATGGTGGTGGAAATGAGAAAAAAATGGAATGTTGATAGGCGTAAAAGATATTGTGTTCATGTAGAAGCGGTTTTTCAAAATATGATAAAAAACATATGTATTATCCAACACCCGGAATCAACAAAGAAGAGAAAGGCGATGAATGATAATATCTCCAATAGTGGGTACCATGAAGAAAAGAAACACCAATTTCTATAATGCATAAAATGTTGAAGGAGACACCGAGAAAGTGTCTCAATGGAACAAAGAAATACATTACGTGTGGGAAAGAAGGACATAAAGTAAAGAATTTCTGAGGAAAAAAAAGAGTACTAGGGAAGAAAATAAAAATGGTCCCAAGAATCCCTTTATAGTCATTTTTCGTAAATGTAGGGGACCTGGAAATTACCCGAGTGACTTCCCTATTCTATAAGATATCTTCTGGGTCATGGAAGAAGCTATGTGGAAATAAAGGGATGGAGAAAGGTTTAAAAGTATTAGTGCTCTTTGTTGATGGGATTACATTGGAAGTCTTTTCTCTTGTATTTTTAACCCTACAGTTTTTCATGTGAAAATGATATTTTAGGAAGATTTATCTTTTCTACTGTGAATATAGTTATAAATAACCATTTGGTTTAATATGATTATTTAGTTTGAGGAAATTACAAGTTATTAAATTTTGGATGAAAATGATAGGTGTGAGATAAAATTTGTGGTTAAATTATGTGATGGTTATTTTGAGTAATTTATGGAATTTTGATAATTTTAAAAAATATAGTTTATGAAAAAGGACAACAAGCAAACCATGTGATAACCCGTCGCATTAGACAAAGCTGGGGGAATCAAACCCACAACCAGAGTGCGATTGGGATTTATTGCCTACCACTGGACTATGTGAAGTCCCTGGTTAGTGTGACTAATTAGTTTTAGTTAAATGATTTTGTTGATCAATAATAAGTTGATTTTGGACCTTATGTATTATAAAATTGATACCCTTAGTATAGTAAAATGATTTGGTGATTAAGTGATAAACGTAATTTTGGAAGACGTTCGCTCTGTGGGGAACACTATATGCCTATGTAAAATAGAATACTATGGGATTTCATTTGAGGAGTAATAGTGTATTTTTATCTATGTTTTTAATTTGGATTTATTGCAATTGGGTTTGTTTATGGAAATGATTAACCTATCATATAAAATTTGTGATTAGTTTACTTAATTTTATGTATGTGGCTTTAAGAGTAGTCGATGTCATTTGAAGATACAATTTAACATGGAAGAATACACAACCAAATTATTATATGTTTAGGGGTTCAATATTATTTTTAATTATAGAGAATTATTTTAAGGAAATTTGTTTATTGAATGGTATTTATAAATGTAACACCACGAGCTTCCACGATAAGCCTCTCTTTCAATAATGTAATAGCTTGCATTGTACACAAGTTCGAGTTCTAACACACCGCGACTAATCAAAGTAGCTGTTATGAATAGTAATACACACTTTTTAAAATTTTAGAAATTTTATATTTCAAAATGGACTTCATTTTTGTATTCGTAATATCGAAATTATCCTAAGTTGAATTTTTTGGTATTTTTCTGAGAACTTCCAATTTTTTATGAATAATGAAAAATACTTAAATTTTTTTTTAATAAAAATAATTTATAGTGATAAATTATAATATTAAATTGTTTCAAAGTATAATTAGAATATATTTTTACCATTTTATCCAATGGTGGTCATTATAATTAATTTCACTTTGAAATTGGACATAAACAATTGTCAATGTTTTGATATATATTGTTTCGTAAAAACATGCTATTTGTTGTGACAGCGGGAATTAATTATAAAATTAATTAATGAAAAATATATGTTAGTAATTTTGTAAAATAGATATCATTTATGAATTCGGAATATCAATTATATCTTAGGGTGAAATTTTGGCATTGTTCTGAAAAACTTCAATTTTTGATGAATAGTGAAACCACTATGTGGTAGTTAAAAAACTGATTTTTCGTTTAAATGGAACTTTACTGCTTCTATGTATTGAATTTCAAAAATCCTACATACATGGTTGTCATTAGGATGTAAAATTTGGTTCAATGGGATTAAAATAATATTTTGGTGAATAGTATCTTTTATGTTTTATTAATCGCGATTAAAGTTAATTAGTAAAATTTAAGGTGAAGATAATGTTATAATAATAATAAATGACCATAACACATGTCCTAAAACTATTGTATGAGTCATGGAAGACCAAAAAAATCCATGGGTAATCTTGGGGACCCCATGGAGCCACATTGGTATGAAAATGACATTAAAAACATTTTATTTAATGTTAAAATAAAAATGTCACAAACAATAGTTATTTTACTAAAAAAAATTAAATTTCTTTAAACAAGTAATATTTTTTACTATAAATATTCATTAGAAATAAAAAAAATATTTCCTACATCATGATATTTCTTTAATAATTTTTAGACATTAAATAAATTATATTATTTATCACACCATGATGATGCAGCGATTACCTCATTATTTAACGATTTAAAAAAATGAAAAGATAATGTAAAATCTAAGACCTACACATGTCAAAAACCTATTTTATGGGTGGATTTAGAACTATTATAACCTTATCCTTAAAATATATAATTTTGGGACCTTTTATATGTGAAAAGCATTTTATAATAAAGTATCCTTTAATAACTTTCCAAGAGTGCCCCTCCTCTCCTCTTATAAAAGGCCCCCACCTCTACCACCTTACCCACACCTATAAAGCCTTTTGCTCGGACAACTACAACCCATTTTGTCTCTCCACATCCATCTATTACTCCTAGAATCCTCACTTTGGGAAGAAGTCTTCCCAAGGAAGCCTTTGAGCTCAAATCAAAAAGAGTTATCCGATTTTAAGGTAATGTCTTCTCTTGTGTTCTTTTGTTTTATTTTGCTTCTCCAACCCAATAAACTCTTTTTATTAAATTATTTTGTAACAAAACCAGTATAATAAATATACTAGGATGTTTTTATGAGAAGTATTTGATTTAAACATACACACACCTCTATCTAATGGTTAAAGAACATATTGTTTCTGTGGGTGGCAAAATACTGCCTCACGAAATGATGATTGTTCAAATATTCTTTTAACACCTCTAATGGTGGCCATTATGATGAAATTATTTTCATATATGATATATATTATGTTTTTGTTTTCCTTATTATTCTGTAATTTTTATTTAAGGCATATCTTTATGATTTACATTATGGGTAAACGCGATAATTTTATTTAAGATGGGCGGACTACAGCCCCCTCAAAGTGATTTGAATCGTTAATGCCATATGTGTGATGTATAAAGGATGGAGTAAATGATATTATATATGATATTATACTGTAATTATTCTATACCTTTATATCATTATGATTTCATTCCGTTAAATACGAAATAGAAAAGAATGTAGCGTTCATGCGTACGTACGGCTTACCATCTCAATGAACGGTGCATTTCATTTCTTACCTCTAAATGTTATGTAATATTATGAATGAATGTATATACTGGATATATATGATGTATATGATATCTACATCATGGATATAATTATGGAGTTAATGGATATTCTACCACATAAACATCTTGTAATTATAAGAAGTTTATTTTTGTCTCAAGTACCGAAGATCGACAAAATGACCGTTATTACCATAAATAATTACATAATGTTCATAACATGGAAATAAGTGATATAAAATGAATAATAAACTTGAAAAAGGTTCTTAAGCAATTATAAATTAACTCTAGTTTATTATTCATGAGGTTAAAGAATGTTCAAGTCAAGACAGACACGTGGTAAGGGGACATCATAACCCAATTTATATTCTTTGGGTTAATCTTCTACATTCAAATTATGTCATGATATTATTATGTCATATCTTGTATTTGTACATTATTTATGTGTAATTATAGTAAATACACTTAATAGATCAATTTTATTTAAAAAATGATCTTTTTAAGGGAACTCCTTAACCCAATTTCTATTCTTTGGGTTAATCTCCTACTTTCAAATTATGTCATGATATTATTATATCCTATCTTGTATTTATACTTTTTTTATGTGTACATATAGTTAATACACATAATATATATATGTTTTATTAAAAAAATGATCTTTTTAAGGGACTTCATCTCAATCTCCATTCATTGAGGCATATTTTGTTTTATACACACATTTCTCTTATACGGTGTATAAATCCCTTTGACTATTTCATTTATTCAAAAGAAATCTTTTTATACGAAGTGTTTTACTAAACAAAAAAAAGGAATGTTTTTCTTGTCGTACGTATGCGGCAACATTGACTTCTAAACCACCGTGACTATTATTTGAGTTTCGGCTTCCCCTATAAGCCACAACTTTTTTCAAAAAAAAAATAAATATCAAGCTTTAATTTTCTTTTATTTTGGTATCGAAAATGGTTTTCAAAGTGTTTTTATTATATTAAAGTGTTGTATTGATATCTTGTGATTGAAATGTGGAAATTTTATGTTTCTTTTATGCATGTTTTATGTAAAATGATTATGTTATGGTTTATGATATATTCAAACCTATTCATATGAGGAATGAATTAGACATAATAAGTGATGGGTTGAGCCCGATATAGCTCCTCGATGCATCGGAAGGTCTCATGAGACAAACTAGTGTCTTGGCACGAGGCCTTGACAAAATCTTATTTGTAGTCGTGGAACGAGGCCTTGGCTACGTGGTTATGATAGTCTGTCATTATGCATTCCATCATTATGAAAGTGGTTGTTGATATTGCATGTGATTATTTGACCATTAGAATATCCATGTGAATAAGTAAATGGCATTATTTCATTTTACTTTTTCCATATTATGTTGAAGTTCATGTTTAAAGGATTTTGTTTAGTTATACATTGCCTTAAATGTTTATGTTTATTTATTAAAGCATCCGCTATATTGTTATCCTTACTGAGCATCTGAGCTCACCCCTTTCAATGTTTTAATTTTTCCAGTCTATGAAGAAGTATTTTATGAATGACCAGTAGGGATAGTCTAAAGGGGATATGACTGTGGAGAATAGAGACAATGTTATTATAGTTTTTAACTTTATGAGGTAATGTAACATTTATGAATGTATCTAGTGTTTCCAAGGTTACTAAACTAATCTTTCTTTCGAGACTTGATCTTTTGTGATCATGCCAATGTTACGCAATAATGCAGCGACTCTGGGTAACTAGGGTCGGGGTGTTACAATAAATCTTATGTATATTGTTGTTTTAATTTTTAGAATTATTAGTGGTATTTCTTTCTCAAAAGGATTAACCTTTTTTGGGATCATATGATATTTTACTAATCATTTTGTATTGGGTTAATCTATAATTACATGGTAAATATATAGTATATCCATTGTGGATCATGTGATTCTCTAGAAGTTGATTCTAGATCTTCCGGTGTAACCTAGTCATCTTGAATACTCATTGTTTGAAAAAAATAGGACTTAGTGGTAGAAATTTATAAAATAATGAATCTCTAATTAAAAATAACTTATATATATTTATGTTTTAAGTCAATATCATAAATAAATTCCTCAAATTTGTGAGATGGAACATAAACCAAAAAAATGTGTTCTATTTACATTTCCTACTAGGAAACTAATGTCCGTTTATCCCATCAAAATTTTGTTGTTTTCCTTTTTTTTACTTTCCCCTGATCATTTTCTATACCTATCCATCATAACTTAACACTTAGTTAATCTTTCGTATCCATGTTTTCTTACATGGAATCCTAGCATGGGTTATCTCAGGTGACCTTTGTACTTCTCTGTTATTAGTTTAAAGTGAAAGTTTAATGACTCTTTTTCCGATGCGGGACTTTCAAATAAGTTCTCAATCCTTTTTTAAAAAAAATTTTGGATGAAATTTCAAAAATGGGGGAATAATGTAACACCCCAAGATTTCATAGTATGTTATTTTCTTTAAAGTAATTCAATAGCATGCGCTACATGCAACATGAAAGTTTGAGCACACCCCGTCATACAAAACTAGCTATTCGAAAAGTTTTTATGAATAAGTAATAATTGAAAATTCAATTTTATATACTATTTATAAATTTTAGAATCCATATTATTTGTTTTTTAAACCAAATATAAAAACAACTACAAATTTTCAGATAAAAGATGTATTTTTAAAAAATTCAATTTTACCGCCTATTAGTGGCGAACATTTTTAAAACCAATATTTGACAAAATAAACGTCTTATTTAGAATAGGGACATACAAATTTAGTTTTGATAACGTTTTGGTGTTTTTTTGATAACATTCTTATTTGGGTGAATATTGAAAGATACTAAATTTTAATTGACAACATATTTTTTAATCAGAATAATTTATAGTGTTAAATTATACATTTGAATGGTTCTAAAGTATAATTAGATTATATTTTTACGATTTAATCCAATTATTGTTTTTTTAATTAATTTCACTTTGAAATTATACATAAACAAGTGTCCGTATTTTTATAGTTATTATTTCTTAAAAATACGCTATTAGTTTTGACAGCGAGAATTAATTTTAAAATAATTAATACTAATTCTATGTTTTTAATTTGGTGAAATAGACATCATTTTTTAATTTTGAATATCAAATATATCTTAGTATGAATTGTTTGTATTTTTTTGAAAAACATCAATTTTTGATGAATAGTAAAACCACTTAGTAGTAGTTAAAAAACTGAATTTTTCATTCAAATTAAAATTTAATACTTATGTGAATTTAATTTAAAAAATACAATATACATGGTTGTAATTAGTATGTAAAATGTGGTTCAATAAGAAAAAAATATTTTTTGCTGAATGGTATCTTTTGACTTTTATTTAGAGTGGTTAAAGGTAAATATGGTAATTAAAGGTAAAAAATTATTATAATAATACAAATTTACATTAACACTTGTCCTAACCTTATTTTATGAGTCATTTATGACCATTTTCATCCTTGAGTCGATTTTGGGACCCCATGGAGCCACTTAAAAATAATAATGACACTTTATTTTAATTAACATAATGTAAAGACAAAAATGACATTAACAAATAGATTTTAGTATATTGAATTTAAAATGGGGTTATATAAGTCCTGATTTATACTATAAACAATAATTGGATATATAAGAACATTTACTACATTATTGAGTTTTTTTATAATTTTTATACATAATATAAATATAATTATTTGTGACACAATAATGATGCAACATTTACCTCATTAATAAATGATTTAAATAAATAATATTATTAATATTAAAACAATATCAAAAACCTATATAATTATTATTTTATTATTTTATTTCGAAAATGAGTTATCTTATCTTTGACTTAAATAAGTATTGAACCTTTTCAAGCCAAAGATAGGTTTATAATAAGATAACATCTTCAAACATTCATAAAGATCCCCTCCTCTCCCTTATAAAAGGAAACCAGTTATAACCCATTACTAACACCTCTCATGCTTCTTGTCTCATCCAAACCATGACCAAATAATCTCCCAATATCCTTATCTTCCACCTAGAATTCTTACTTTAGGCAGAAGTCTCTTCAAGAAGTCTGTTTGAAACAAACCAAATGGAGTTACCCAAATTAAAGGTAATGGTTTCTCTAAACTTATTTTTTTATTTTACTTCTCCAACCCCCAAACTATTTATATTTCTTTATTTTACAAAAAACTAGTATCCCTAGTATACTAGGGTGTTTTTATGAGAAATATTTGAACTAAAATTACACACACCTTCATCTAATGTGTAAAGAACATATTGTTTCCGTGGATGGAAAACTAACACCTCACGGAACGATGATTGTTCAATTATATCCTACCGCCTCTCATTGTGGACATTAAGATGGAACTGTATTTATATATGATATATATTATGTTTATGTTTTATTTAGGCTTCTTTATTTACAATTTATATCATTCTTTTATGGTTTCCATTATGGGTAAAATGCTATAATTTCATTTGAGGAAGTGCGGACTACGACCCTCTAAAGGTGATATGACTCATTAATGCCTTATGTGGGATGTATAAAGGATGAATTTAAAGATATTATATATTATATTATACTGTAATTATAAAATAAAAATGTTTCATTATGTTTTAATTCCATTGAAATAAAAATTAGAAATGAAAGTAGCCTTCATGAGTACGTGCAGCTTACTGTCTCGATGAAAGGTGCATTTAATTTCCTATATCCAAATGTTATGTAGTGTTATAAATACATATATATAATGGAAATATAATATATATATATATATATGATATCTAAATCAAATATATCATTCTCAAGATAATGTACTTTTGACCATATGTAATAATTGTAATTATAACAAGTTCATTTTTGAATAATGTTTTGAACATCGATAAAATATCCACTACGAAATTGAATAATTAAATAATTGTTATAGAAAGGTAATAAGTGATATAAAAGAAATAATAAGAATGAAATTTTTTCTTAATTATGTATATATTAACTTATGTTTATTAATAAGGAAGAACATTGAACATACAAGACAACTTGGACGTGAGGTAAGGTGTTTCTTATCTCATATTTAATTCCGTGAGATTTCCATTGTTCACCCCTAATTTATTGAATGTTGTGTATTTTGTAATTTACTTTGATATATATTATAATTTTACTATTTATATTCATTTTATTATGTGAATAATTTTGTGGTTATTATGTTTTGGTCATACAACTTGATTGATTACAAAGAGGTAAGGGATTTTCATTTCACTTTTTATTTCCGTGAGATTCATGCTATATTTTCTACTATTTCTTTTTGTGTGTTAGACCAAGGTGCCCCATCCCCAAAGATTTATTACTGTGTGAAGAGCTTCACTCCGAGACCTGTGACTAGAGCTCTGATATCTTGAAGCATCTGTTGCCCCGCAGTTAGGAGCTGACATTATCCTATTTAGACTCCTCCTGTAGAAACCGCTAGAGGAACCTCTCCAAGTTTCCCAAATGGCACACCAATGACAAGTCTTTGAAGGATGATAACAAGGTGACTTAAAGTACCCAAACCGAACACACCAGAAGAAAACAATGGGGGTGGCCCAACTAATAATTGATGGGATTGACAAGAAAACTTGTCTGAGATTGGTTCCTCTGATTCGCTCTCGTAACCGGATGGGGAACCTTCCCGAACACCAAAAAGAAACAGTCCTGGAACCCTGGATGAAGACTTTTCACAAGAAAAACTGTAACTGATACCAAGACGCTACCTCCGGAGAAAATGGAATCGAACCCTTAGAATGCATCACATAGGCCTTCACTACTCGTTGTCCTTACTCAACACTCACTAGTTCTGCAAATTTCTTCGCCTTAACTTCCACGGGTATAAACCATTGGATGAGAGTGGTCTTAAAAACCATCCAAGACATGTCATCATGAAACGATGTTGGGATTATCTCCTCCGCCAATCCAAAGTTTCACCTTCAAATGGACCCAAACCAACATGAACTCTCATAGCTTTGGGAGCTTCCAATAATCTGAAAATACCAATGATTTCACCATGCCAGTCCGCTACCTTCAATCGATCACGATCACCATAGAAGTAGGACAAAAATAGAAAATATTTCAATTCCCCCACTCCGCTAAGAGACTGGGTAGAACCAACAACTAGAAGAGACTCGTTAAAACCCTTTGGAACTTTTCGGGGTGTCATACTCAAAAACAAAAGGCACAAAGCCAAATCAAAACTCATCATAAATCAAAATTCCACACCTCAATCACATGATAAAACTCAACCTCAATTCACTATTCTAACAAAAATTCAGTATGGAAAAACCAAGAACCTGTGAAAAAAATAACACCCAACACGAAGAGAGAACGCTAAAAAATTGATCACTCACTTTTCTGAATATTTAAATTACCTTTTTGAAAACCCTTTTTCCAACAAACAGATCAACTTAAATATCCACCATTAATATCCAATGAAGTCTCACACATACATATCCATGTGCTAGCTCAAGAACCCATCCACTCACATCACCAATTTCTCCACTTTCCACATGCACACATCAATTTATGTGATCACTCATAGGAATACCAAGGGTCAGTTCAAGACACTTCTCATTTCCAAAACATATCATTCATCACGAAGCACAAATTCCCAAAAATTTTGAGAAAGTAACTTATCATTAAAGAAATACATTTCCAATTTCCAAAACATTTTCCAATTTACATTCCAATAGTGTTACTGAGATCCCTAAACAACTTCCAAAACACCTCCCATTTTCCCATTGAAACCACACATTCGTTAAAAGAAAACATTTTCCATTTGAAAACCACTTTTCCAATTTAACACCACATTCCCATTTGAAAACACCTTTACAAAAAAAACCATTTTCATTTTTGAGATCTACTCACACCAACCGAAATGAAGGTCAAACATAACTCACATTAAAATTTCCAAAAACAAAGAACTAGTGGCTAAGCCAACCTGGTAACATGGCTTAGAATACCAAGCTCGAAGCGAGCATTAACCACATGAAGCATCTTAAACCATGAACTAGGGTTGTACAATGGTTGATACTCCATGAAAATCATTCGTGTAACACTGGTTCACCTCCTTGGTCATCCCTCATCCACACAGACCAATCCAAAGAAGAAAATTCAATCCCCGGACCACCCTGGAAACTCAAGTCTCGGGATGAGAAAGGGTTCATGACGTCCTTCCCGCACCTACCTATCGAGTCCCAACAGACATAATCACCAGGCTACTTGACACCTCAAATAATAATGGCACCTTTGATACCATTTTTTCATGAACCAGGCCGGTGCGTCATCCGACCAGACACCCGACCCGGTCCGCGACATGGCCCGAACGATGTTCCTGATCCCCACCGGCTGGAAACTAGTGTCGGGCATCAAAATAAACTAGTTGGGAATGGATTGTCCCATAACAAAGAAAAATAAACATAAACTGAACAAGCATATAAATAAAGAAATAATAAACTGAACAACTTGGCAGCGGAGAAAGGAACAAACAAACCAATGTGACTTACCTCAGGTGACCCCGTGGATCACCGCGGTTCCTAAACTACAGTCGCTCCCAAAAGCGGTCCAAGACTGAAACCTGCAACTGAAAAGAAAAGTAGACATGAGCACTGAGATGTTCAGTAGGAATGCCAAAATATAATAATGTCCTATGCCCCTGCCTTTAGCAAGAAATCTAGTTATTCCAGTTTGAAAATAAGGTATAATAAAATAATGTTTTTCATCCTTTTCAAATTCAAGTAATGAGTTTTCATTTTTAAGTAAATCATTTCACTCCGACTACATTTTTAAAATAGGTTCCAAGAATGCGTTAGCGTTTAAAAAAATGAACAGAAACCACTTTGGATTAAAATATGGTTTTCACAAACAAGACATCATGTATGAAACAACAGAAAAGAAAGTTATGTCACAAGTAGCATGTCACAAATGAGAACCACGGGTAATCTCAATAGGTTTCTGGAACAAGTGGGAACCAAGAGACCTCGTACCTCGGTGAAATGTGGATTAGAAGACCATAACCCTCAGAAAACGTGGCTTAGAAGGCCATGACCCTCAGAAAACATGGCATAGAAGACCACGACCCTCAAAATTCATATTTTTAGTTAGTGTTATTGCATCAATCCTGCTAGAAAAACTGGGACGAACCCCTACCGTGTCATCTTGCGTAATAGTCCCGGTCACCCACCTTGATACCCAGGTTTCCCATTATGCTCTATTTCAAGTGGTGGTGAGTTTTCATTATCATGAAAACATATAAGTACATAACACTTTATTTTTCTAAAACTCATTGAACCTCTCACCACCGCTCTCCCTCCTTGAGCGCATTCCCCCTCTTTCACGTCACAAAACACATAAGCATCAAATTAGGCACTTGATAACACATTAAAATTAAAAAATATCATTTTTCTAAAACCAAGGGGGTGTGCCTAAAGAGAGGTTTTTATTTTACATAAAAAATTCAAAGGATGTCAAACTGGGATAATTACATAAAGGGAACTCTTTTTACAATTAACTGGCCAAAAGGCCAAACACCTTTGGAAATACACCTTACAAATTCAAAACCACTTAAGAAATTAATTTTCAAGAAAAATCACTCAACAAAATCGGCGTTTGAAATACATTTCAATTTCTAAAACAAATAAATAATCGTTTCTAGCAACCGCAATTAGATTTCATAGTATGTCTATATAGCATAAGGTGAAAAATATTTCTTAAACAATCAAGAAATCCTGAATTTCAAATTAAAATAACAGACATAGGGGACCTACCTCAAATATGTCGTTATTTGTCGATGACCACTCGAACTCATGTTTGACACATACACACATATGCATTTATATATATATATATACACCTAGATGCATTTCACATATTCCCCATGACATGAGGGAATATGTACAAAGAGGGCATATATATATATATTCCTTACCCTTTGGATGTACACATAGTATACCTCAAACCCGCGGCCCCCAAACCATCGTAGCGAGGCCCAACGCACTACACAAATAATTTAATAAAACAATTAAACACTTAAAAAATCAATAAAACATTTCAAAATGACACACTAAGGGTGTGCAAAAATAACATGCCACTTACATAACTCATAAAACCCATTGAAAATATTAATAGAAAAGCACATAATCAATTTAACCATTTCCAAAGGCTATTTCCAATCGTCACATAAACAGGAACCAATTCCAAAACATTCATTTCATTGTTTAAAACATTTCCAATACAAGTTTTTCACCATTCAAACAATTTAAATAGACCATTACACAATTTATAAAACAACCCAAGGAAACCCCTTACTTCCTCACACCAAGAAAATACCCAAAATCCACTTTTTAGAAACAAACACACACTGAAAACTATACCCAAACCTGTTTCGCAACAGAACTCTGTTTGATAAATCATTAGCACAATTATTAAAAAAACTTCAAAAGAACACAACAACACTTACATCAAGAACATATAGACATTCCAAACCCTTCAAAACATGTTTGTACCACCAACACAATTTATTTAACTATTTACACAATTTATAAAAGGATACCAAAAGAACAATAAGATATTAAACTAGTTTCACAACTTAGGTGGCATAGTCAAATGAATCAATGAGGGTTTCCACAAAAACAAACATCGCATTAAACTAACATGTTACAAAATAAAATCAATGCATGTTAAATTCTTTAAAAAAACAGATTTTGTACCCAAGTAAATAATTAAAGATTATGTTAGACAATAAAACAAAAAAAATTAATGAATCAAATAATGTTTATACATGGAACCACCCAAAATAATCAAAGAGCATGCAAAATAAATTAATCCAGACAAATCCTTCATCAAACAACATTTATAGATGAGATCTCCTACCATTAGTGTTGAAAGCCCCAAATTTTGAGGTGAAACACCAATCGTGCACCAAACGCATCGCAAAAAACATCAAATAACCCTAAATTAAGAAACCGAACATAAGAAAACAATGAAATCAATCTCTAAATGAAAATTAACTAAAACCCTAGCTAAGAGGAAACAGGGGATACCAAAGGTAATGAGAGGGTCCGGTCGGAAGAAGGTCGCTCACCGGATGGAGCGCTGCTTGCCGGAGGGAGAGGGGGAGTGTGATGGTGAGAGAGCCGATCGGAAGGAGGGATGTCGTGTCGAACTCCTACGAGCATGGTAGGGGTGCCGTCGGATGGAGACCGTAGGAGGGAGAGCTACCGAAGGGAGGGAGGCATGCCAGAGGTCCATCGCCGGTAGGAGCAGCGTGAGCGGAAGGGAGAGGGAGGGTAGTGCGAGTGGAAGAGAAGGGGGGTGCTGTGCGCGACACCTAGGGAGGAAGAAATAAAAGAGATAAAAAATGGAAAGAAGGAAAAAAAGTAAGTAAAAAATAAAAATAAATAAATAAGTTGGAAAATAAAGAAATAAAATAAAATAAAATAAAATAAAATAAATCTTTATTAAATAATAATATTAATAATAAATAAAATAAAATAAAACTTTAATAATAATAATAATAAGATAAAAATAATTGTAAATAAATTAGAATTAAAAATATTAATATTATTACTAATAATCATAATAAAAAAATTATAATAAACATAATATTATTTTAATAATCCTAATATACTTAACAAAATTTATAAAATTTTAATAATAATAACTTAATAATAACAACACTATATTAATAAACATGGTGAACATAATAATAATAATAATAATAACCATTATTATAATTATTAAAATACATTATTAAAACTCATTTTATTTATTTTCCTTGAACATGAGGCATGAAACATGGTGACCCAGGAAAAGTCATGCAGCTTTGAATACGCCACGCCATGCATCAGACGATGTCAAGGGTGAAGCATTCATTCATCAACAAAATGAACAAATTTCGAACAGTCTTGGCTCGCAGTTCGATAGAAAGTTTCAAAATCTGATAAAATAATAAAATAATATTATCTTAAAAGTTAGGGTGTGACAATTGACCCATTAAGTAAATGATATCATCACCCATGTATACATATGACTGACCGTCTCCACGACGCGGAGAGAGCCATTCTATACAATAACAATTCATGAATGATTATAAGGTATATATAATAAATAATCATGAATTATATGACTTAATAATTCTACAAGATATATGTACATATGTGTAATTTATTTTCTTCCATTCAATTGAATAAATAAACAGAAACAACGTTCATGCATACGTGTGACCTACCGTCTCTGTAAATGGTGTATTCTATTTCATTTTTCTATCTATTATATATATTTTTATACTTAATATATATGATATATATATCATTATTTACATTTCTGAAGTAACTAAATCATGATATATGTAATAAGATCATTAATAACAAGTCAGAACACATTTGGTAAATAAATTGATTATTACCCAAACGTTGATTAAACAAGGAATTGATAAATCAATGAGTAATATATAGTCACATGTGAATCATATATGTTTCATATATTTTATTATAGTTTTGTTACAAATTTTTAATATGTTTGAACCTACTATATAGGAGTTTTGGACACATATAGAAGAAATATGACCAATGGTATGGGATAATTTTGTAATCTCATTTTTATTTGAGATTGTTCATGGTTAATTATTTACTGGGGATATATTTCTCATCAATATCCATCTGTTCAAAAAATGATTTCATAAAATGTTTACTATTATTAAATGTATTATTGTTGTCATTTTTACCCATTTTTTACTTTTACTACATGGTATGGAGATAGTCTATCTTTTTTTACAATACGAGGTGCTTTTTGACTTTTTAGAAAATGTATGAGGTGATTGTTTTCTCTAACTTATATGGGATGAAGAGATTTTTTATGGTTTCATGATGACTTATTTCAATGAATATTACTCTACAATATTTCAAGATTATTTTTAAATAAAATTTATTTTTAAAAATTGTGTGTCAATTTGAGAAAAGAAACTGTTTTTGAAGAAGAAATGATATTTTCATCATTACTTAATTTCAGGTGTTTTATCAAAATTATTTTATATCTAAGATGATGCCCTTAAATAGAGATATGGATCTAACTCTATTAGTACAATGATTTTATTTTCTAATTATGGAATGATATTTTATATGTACTATGTTATAATGGAATGGTGTTTAAGAAACCCATTTTATTTCATTGGTAATGCTATGATGAATGATTTATATTTTTGGGGCACATGTAAGAATGATTTAATTATGAGATTGGTGGGACCTATATCCCCCTACAATTCATTGGTTAAAGGTTTATATATCATGATAGGGTCATGAATTAAATATAAATTAAATCATTTTTAGTAATATAGGGTTATAATGGCATGTAAATCTAGTTCGGTGATACATGGATGGAACGACATGTAATCCCGGTTTAGTAATTGAATTTTTACACTATCATAGTCTTGGGAGAAAAGTATTGGATACTATAGAAATCATATCATGTGCTTATTTTTTTCGACAATTATATGTTTTATGAGAATGCTATTTTATCATGGTTAATGTTTTTTTATGATCTATACCTTACATACTTCCATGATTAATTTCATGACTCACAGTTTTGATATTCAAAATTTATCTTCATATTTTCATATTATTATGTTGGTGTGTTGTTTTATGTTCATCATGTTTACCCTTATTGAAAATTTTATCCCACCCTTTTTTGTGTATTCTTTTATTTATGATATAAAGAAAGGTTTTAGGTAGGGAACAAGTGGAAGATCTTTATGGGAGATATTGTATACCTTTAACTATGTTAGAATATTATATTTCATTTTTCCAAAGGCACTAAAATAATTTTCTCTTTGGGTGTATATTTGTGTAATATATTAAGTATTCCATCAATGAAATGTAATGTATATATACTTCAATATTTGGTTGTGACTGTTGGTATATGAGTAAAGAATTAGTTAACCTTTGGAAACAAGGATACAAAAACATTAGTGAGATCCTTAGAGATATTTACAAGGTATGTCGTGGGATGAAACTACGGTTATGTCTAACTATAGGTTACTATCCTATAATTATGGTTAGAACCAGGAATAACCTAGGATTAAACCTATAATGTAAAATATTTAATGTACTCCCCCTTGATTATATTGTTTTCCTAGTATGTTTTTCACCTCTCACACTATTATTTTTGGGATTTAGAAAATGGCTAGAAATAGGGAATTTATTTTAATGAATAATATGGTTGATAATGAAATGATATTATTCATGATAAACCAACTGAAATGGGAGTATAAAAGAAAAATAATTATTATTCTTATTTATAAAAAACATAATATGATCTATAATCTCTACTTTGTTGGGTTTTCTAACCCAACTATTAAGATAAAATTTAGTTTCCTGGTGTGCAAAGAGGAAATAAAGTTTCATTTTCCTCTTGAAAATATTGTGGGAAGAGGCATTAATGGGAATGGTTCAAAGGAACTAGACATGACATATGAGATGAATGATGTGTTGAAGAATAAAATGATGAATCTCAATTAATGGATCAAGATGATAGTGGAATAATTTCATGTTTTTTCAAGAATAATGTTGTATAAGAAATTTTATGGAACTATAGAATAAAGAAAAATATATGGATTATTATACTATTTTATTTTAAATTATTTGTTAAATTGTACCAATAACCATGAAATGTTATGGAGGTTATTTACTGAAAACACATGATCTGTGAATAATGATGGGATAAGGTGACAATGAGTTAATTGGTAGTATTAATGAACTCAGGACTAATATAATCTCAATGTTATATCATGGTTTGAGAGTATAATTTTTTTGGTGTTTTTGGTGTGTGGAAAGATTTAATTTTAATTGAATTCATGTTTTCTCTATGTTTTTATGGTAATTCATGTTATTTACATATTTCATGAGAATATATGATTATACTATTAACATGTTTGGAATGTGATAACCATGTTATACCTTATGTTATATGGGATATAACTATTATTTTTATTTAGTTCACCTCTTTCTAGTGAGTTATATTTTTTATTTTTTCGATGGATTGTAATGTTATCCATTTCTGGATAATATATGTTATATTTTTTATGATGTTTTTATGATTAATGTATTATCTCACTATTGGTGGACTTGTGCCTAATTTATTACATGTTCTAAAATTTTATTGAGAAAGATGCAATGATTTGTCATTCAATCTCATGATCTACTAACACTTCAAGAATGAATTATTCAAATTCATTTCCTCAAATAAGAGATAAAGTGGAAATTTTTCAAGGCAGGAACAACGATCACATTATACTAAATAAATATTAGTATTTATTATCATAAAAAATTATTCATCTTTAAGGAATGAATATTGAAAATCTAAAATCTTATCTTATTAACCTCTTATTTTATGAACCAGATGGCCCCTTAAATCAGCATAGATGTATGGCTTTCTAGTTTTAACTATCTCAAAGCATTATTATATATCACTCTCCATCAGATTATGATGGTTTGATTTTTTCATCCATATCCATGTTCCAACTTCCCAACTACGTTCTCGTATGTGGAAACCCATTTATGAGTTACTTTGGGTAACCATTATGTTTTTTTTGTTTACTTTTTAAAAGGAACTTTTAGTATTTCTTTTTTACATTGTGGGTTTCTATGAATGAATAATTCAAGTTGTAAACCTTTTATAACCCATCCAAATTTCTAGGGAGAAATTTAATTTAAGGGGGTATATTGTAACACCCAGAGATTTTATGAGAAATATTATTTTTAATTTATTTTGTGCCTTATGTTTTACACAACACCAAGATTATCTTTCACTATATACAACACCATGTAAGCTTGAATTTTACACACCACTATACTTAGATTGTGTTACACATAATTTTAATTTCTATTAATAAAATTCATTTCATGAAACACTAAATATAGATTTTTTTCAATGTATATAAGAAATATATTATAATTATGTTATAAAAAACACCAAATTAATCTTTCACTAAATGTAACACTTACTTGGCTTGCATTACACACAAGAGCCACATTTCTCGATTGCTTGTGTTGTATGCAATATTGTGTTTTACTAAACAATAGTATATTATTAAAATACAAATATTTAATGGGATATAAATTATATTTTCATAATTGTGTTAACAAAATTGTGAATTTTATATTGAAATAAAATCCATCTTTCGTATTTTCTATAACAGTATATAGGAACAAATTCAATTTTTTGGATAAAATATTTTATTTAAAGTGATATTTTACCACATTTTGATGATGAACCAATTTTAAATCTAATTTATAACACTTTTAAATATTTTATTTAAAAAAAATAAACGTTTTCATTGGAATTTGTACATATAAATTTATTTATTTTTAATATTTTTTAATTTTTGGATAACATTTAAATTTTAATGAATAGTTAAAAATATTAAAAGTTAAATCGAAGAAAACTTTTCGTTTAAATTATTTATATAGTTAGTTTATTTTTTTAATTGGTTTTCAAGTGTAATTAGAATATTTTTTATCATTTATTCCAATTTTTGTCATTATATGTAATTTAGCATTTAAATTTGATACACACACATGTAAATCTTTTGATAGTTTCTACTTTTAATAAACATACTTTCTAGTTTTGACAACAGAAATCAATTTAAATTAAAATTTTCCAATTATGGATTTTGAATTTAGAAAAATGGATTATATATTTGAAATCAGAAGGTAGAAATCTTTTAAATAAATTCATTTTATATTTAAATTATAAGAATAGTAACTAAGGTAATTGTTTTTACCCTAGTTAATGCTAAATTTTCTAAATTAGGGTAATAAAAAATATTATTAAGATAAAACAATTACCCTAACACATGAAAAAATCATATTGTAGGAATTAAAGTATAGAAATATAACCTAAGTGTTGGAATTGATTCTTTTAATGTACTTTTTTCCATGAATGTTATGTAATTATAATTAAAACCGAATAATGTAACAACGTGTCACTCTCTTATATCTTATAAGTATAATAATATTAATATAGTGATAAAAATTATAAAACATCTAAAATAAATAATCAATAAAAATATAATTGAATTTTCTAAATTATGTTAATTTATTTAGAATTTTTAGAGACTATATAATTACCATTAATGATGTCAAAAATAGTGATGTATAAATCATTTTATTTATAGAAATATCAAATAAATGGTTTTAAAAATATTAAAATAGATATTATATGATGTAATTAATCCTCTCCACGATTTTTCATGTGGAGTATGACATGTTAAGAGTGTATTAAATATTTTGGTAAGAATTTATCTATCTTTGTATTTTAATTAAATTCAAATAAATTAATAGTGTCAAAATTGACACTATTGATATTTCATAAGAATAAAATATAATTTAATTTTTTAAAAAAAAATAAAAAATTAAAATGTGAAAATTATATGGTCAAAAATTTCATAAATTATCTAATTATAGGCAACATACAAAACATAATTAAATATTTATAACCATTTAATTTTTAGAATATTATTACCTCATTTAAAATTATATTTATAAAATAATGATAAATCAAAATGATATGTTTTAAATTAAAATCAAATCATGTCTATGTAGGAAGTGAATTAATATGAGGAGAATGAAATTTATACATATCATATGATATTTCAGTATATATTCCCATAAAAAGAGCTGAATATGAACTGAATTAGATGGTTAGAGTTGATAAAACATAATTAATTCTCAATACATTATCACACTATGAGGAAAAAATGTGGTTGATTTCCTTTGAAGTAAGGATCATTCTATATTATCCATTATGAGGATTGAAAAAGAGCCAATACTCATGGATGCACAATAGATGAATATTAAACTCACAAAGGAATGAGATAAATCCTATAATTCCCAATTTATTTCACAATCATCAATTCACATGAAGTTGAAATAATCCTATAATGATGAAACACAAATAAAGAAAAATTTCTTGAGTAATAATGATTTTATCATTGATATATGGAAATTTATAAGGATTGCAATGCAGATACGGGCATAGTAAAACCCAGAACTGAAGATGGATATTTTGGATGATCCTTAAAACTCATCTGTATTTATCAATTCATGATGAATGAATATTTATATATAAATATTGAAGAAATTTTGTGAGAAAGCATAAAAAAATTAAATTGAATAATACACATCTGGATGCATTGTATTCAAGTATGTTATGGCTAAATGATAAAAGTAAAAGGGTATTTTTAACCATTAAATATTCTTGTATAGAAATAGAGAAACACTTACATGGAATTTATTGAGGTACTCCCCAATACATCTAAAGTAAATAATTTCATTGGACATTTAGTTTATCTCTTTGAAAATTCAATGTATTTTATTTTTATTAAAGAATATATCTATTTTGAAAAGCACTCTATAATATACACAATAGAAATTGTAAGACTCTCTAGGGTTACACACTATATTCTATCTGATCTATGTACATGGATTACCTCAATATTATGGAGAATTATTAATATGATCTTAGAAGTATTTTATATGACCCTTAGATAAATGATCAATCTGATAGTTCAATTCATACTCTAGAGGATATGGTGCGAATTTATTAAATGGACTTCCAATTATGTTGGTATTAACACCTTCCTATTGTAATTTTATAATGTAACAATAGTTTTAATTATATCATTCACTTGGAACCACATGAGGCTCTTAATGGGCATTGATACAAGATACCAAAATACAAGAATGAATTTAGAGAGAGGAAGATACGAGGTTATTCCCTGGTCCAAAATATGAGGTATACGGTTCAAAACATTCAGTGAAATAAGAAATCTATATAAATGCAATTGAATATTTATAAAGATAATATTAAATGAGATAGAGTGTTTAAATTTCCTAAAAATGTATTCCTTCAATTATCCTCATGGAAATGGTTTGTGAGGTTTGGGAAAAAGGGAAGCTAATTCCTAGATAAATTTGCCCTTTCAGGATCCTTGATAAAGTAAAAGTAGTATCAAATCACATTGAACCCCATATCGACCCATACCAAGTAAATGATGTGTTCTATGTATCACTCTTGAAGAATTTAATACCACAACCTACACATGTACTGACCATGGGAGTTGTTCAACTAGATCATGACCTATACTACTTTGAATATTATAGGGTGATATTAGATTGATGATAAAAAGGAATTGTGGAAAAAGAACACTTATATAGTATACATTATATGGATAAATCATAATCCTGATAAATCTATGTGGGAACATGGGGATGACATAGAGAAAAATTACCATCACTATTTTTCCCCCATGTAATAAAATTTTGAGGACGATATTCATTTTAGTGTGTAGAATGTAAAGACATGAAATTATAGAACATATAAAACTAATGTTATGTTAGATAACATACTTTTAATGATAGACCCAATGCTCAAAAAATATTATTAGAGAATTATTAATAAATTTATTATAAAAACTAACCACCTCAAAAAAGAAGACGTCATGGTATCGACTATGGATCTCTCCTCTAGTTGTGGTGTCACTCCCCCTATTTTTAGGGTTTAATTCTTGTAAAGGTTGGTTATGATATCATCCTCTGTCTATTTTGTTGTGGCTAGTTTTATTCCTTGTTGTGTCAGGGTCCGTTCTTCTTCCCACTACTTCTAACAGGGTGGCATGGTATGCAAGCATCAGCGGTATGGTTTCTCTGAGCTTCTTCTTCTTCTTATTCACTAATGATATGGTTTTTCCATTGATTAGGCTTCCTTTTTTAGTGGTGAGAGTATCCACAACATCTAATAATGATCTCTTCCTTGTATCATCTAAGTCTCATTTTATTGGGTTTCCTTGGAAATTTCATTTCAATCGGCTACCAGATTTGATCACGGCAGTAGTGGATAGATCTATTTCTTCAGCTTTACATTGTGTGTGTGTGTGGTTCTTCTTAGGAATCTTCAATTCCATATCCAATTGTGTATTCTCTCCCTCGAATTCAGGTTATTCTATGGGGGTTCATTTTATTTTTGTGACATGGGTGATCGTGGGAGTCTGGTGTGACACTGGTTACTGTGATGCTTTAGAAAAGATGGTTCTTATTAGGCTTGCTGTGTTTTGAAAATCAATATCTTGTCTGCTGGTTCATTACTGGGTTCTTTGAGGAAGGCATGGACCTCTGCCAAGCTTTTTTCTTTTCAATACTACTAATGTCTTGGTTCACTACTCCCATCCTAGTCAGTCTAGTACAGTGTTCTCTAATGAGGCATTGGGATTGCGCATTTGAGTGGCCAAAGTTTTCTAGAAGAAGTGATTCCCTAATGGACCCCTATTTTCTATTTTTATTGATGTTTTATGAATGACTTTTTTTCGTTATATTTTGTATAATTTTTTATCGATGTAAATGCTTCCTTTTCTAGTGTGGTTTTTTTAGTATTAGGGGGATGTGGAGAAAAGATTTATTGAGGGATTTGGCTGCACCTTCTTCTGATCTTTCTACAAGATTCATCCACATTACCTAAGGCAGATCTGAGTGGTTTTCTTTATGGTGAATTAGGATGTCAGGATGAGTGATCGCTGATTTATTTTGGTTGATCTATCTTTGTTGGCTCTAATTGATTTTTTTGATGGAATTATAGGATCTTGATGAGGTTTATATGTTGCTTAGGAAAAAATGGTGGTCCCTCTAATTTTGAATTTTAAATTTGAAGCCTACCCATGCCTGAATAGTTATTGTTTGCGACAACATGATTGGTCTTTGGTGGTTTTTTAATTCTGTAATGTGAAAGTTTCAAGAAAATCTACATGAAAAAAACTTCAGTTGAGGTTTAAGAGTATGATGTATTAATTAGATATTTGCCATATTAATTTGGAAGATTGAGAGGGTATGACTTTCTTCCATCAGTACAAGGCCTCTGCATCCCTACATAGGAGATCTAGCTGAGCGATCACGCGATTGTCGAGGCTTGAAATAATGATATAGTCATTGGGGAGGGTCATTTAATGTACTCTTTATCTGCAATTACATTCCTTTTAATGGTTTTTATTTACTGATTTTTTAGTGTTCACACTTATCCATTATATCTCTCTATAGAAAATACAAAAAAAGGATTTTTGCAGTAGTAAACACTAATATGATAAACCATTAATATTTATTACCTTTAGAATGTATATAATAAAAAAAGTTAACATTGAAAATTTTAATTCCCAATAAAGACCATTTTCTTTATATTTAATATTTTATTTTACAATAAAAACTAAAAAACATTTATAATTTTAATTATTTATAACAAAATTAATTTTTTAATTAAAAATATAGAATTTTTCTTAATATAATTTTTTTAAACATTTAAATTTAGTTGAAAAATATAATTTTTGTAAACAAATATATTTTTATTGATTAAATAATTTTTTAAAAATATCGTAGAAGATTGATAATTCTTTTTAAAGATAAAAATTTTATTTAAGAAATGTTATTACAAATTTTAAATCTTTCTTTATACTTATAAACCTAATGTCTAATATATTTTGAACTAAATTATCTTGTTACATTAATATAAAATATTTCATAATTTTTGATTTAATTAATATTTTTTAGGTCAAATTAGGTTTTTATTATTTGTAAAGACACCTAAATATTAATCGTTTTATATTAAGTAAATTTAATCATTAAAATTTATTATCTATGATAATGTTATGTTGTACATAAATTTTTTTACCTTAATAAAACTTGTTATCTAAAAAAATGTTTTTATGCTCCGTGTGTGATTATTTCAATATTAAAATTTTTAACACTTAAAAATGTTACATTATAAAATTATTTTAAAATTCGAAATCAAAATATTAAAATTATATTAATGTTCCAATCTATATCTTTGACATTAACATTAATTACTTTGTTTAAATTTAATTACCAAGGTGAAAGAAAATTTGGGTAAAAGTTAAACGTTAAAATAAAAATACTATAGAAACTTTTAGATGTGTCTAATATTAGTGGATGGAGGTAATACATTTCAAAAAAAATGTCCCATAAAATATTTCATTTTGGATTCATTGATCAGTGTATAGTATCGTTACAAGTTTGAAAATGTAATGGTTTCTTCCAAAATAATCCTTCCCTTCACTTATAAAAGAGTGACACATCCACCACTTAAAGACTACCCTATCCCTATAATTTTTAAATTAACCTCTTTCATTTTATTCCTACTAAAACAATCACCCATGATAAAAAGATATTCTAGACCCTTATTTTTTATACAGACTTTATTTTAGAAGAGAATTCTATGTAAAATTCTTGTCCTTGACGTGATTATTATCAACTTCTATGATTTTCTTCTTAAATATCAATAATAATATTTATTATAAACACACTAATATAATGATATTAGTATTATTTATATTATTAAATGTTATTATATTATGTTAATTATCATTATCTATTCATCGATCCCATCTATTAATAGCAATTGAATTCCCATTCTTGTACTCTTGTAGACAAAACCTCTACGAGCAACAAAATTTATTTTTTATCATCATCCATCATTATTGTTTCCAGGAATTTATTTAATGAGGAAATATTATTTTTATTATGTGTTTAAACTTTTTTATTTGTCACATAATCATTTTTTAGATACATAGACTTATTCATTAAATCATTTTAACATGTTATTATTTGTTTCAATTTAGTTGCATGTGTAATACAAATTATAATGATTATTTCCTAAATGATAATAAGATGTGATACAATGTTAGTATCATGTAATAATTATATATTTAATATGTTTTAATTTTTTTGTTAATATTTAAAATATTTAATAATATATCAAATTTCAATTGTTATACACATCATGAACTATTTCACTACGATCTCAATTTTTAAAAGACGTATTCATGTATTTTACCTAATTAAAATGGAAAATAATTAATAATTTAAAAAATTATCATTTTATATTTAATTATATACTAATTATGAAGTTTAAAACACTTATTTACAATTTATTTCTTCCTCAGGATGTTTGTTATAATAAAAAATAGAAATTTATAACACACATTTATAAAAATAATTGATAACTAACTAATATAATCATAATATATAATAATAAAAGATGTTTATAAAAGAAAAAATTATATTAATAAGGTTTTTAAATATTATATTAATATAGTTATAATTTTTTATTAGTTGAAACAACATATTCAAATGAGAATTAATAAAGGTAAGGTATTTTCATCTCAAATTCAATCAATTGAGGCATATTTTTTATTATTCACATAATATTATTAATATGGTGAAAAATTTCAAATTTTTAATATAATATCATTAATGGTCTTTTAATAATGATATTTTCATTTCCAAATATGCTTTCTCTCCATCAAAATGGTTATGATTAAATCATTACCCAAGTTGCAAGGAGTTATTTATCTAAAATTTAAATTAATTAATACATATTTATATTATAGTCTATGATTTTTTTAATGGTGTAAATAATTCCACATTGAAATTATGAATCATTATAATCTTATATTTCTGGATATTCAATGTTTTATTAAAATATATAACTCTAAGGGGGTTTTGATTCATATGTTACAATGTTTGTAAGGTTTTTTAACGTATATATTATTCTAGAGTCATAATAAATCCAATTCTGTTAAATTATTTTAGGGTTTAATAATTATACACCATAAATCTGTTATGTTATATTTTTATCTTATTTTATATGGAAATAATGTTTCATTTTAAATTATTCATCCTTGATGAATGTATAATTTCATAAAACATGCAATCTTTTAAGAAAAATTTCAATATACTTTAATGGAATTTTCTCCATATTCATGGTTTTACATTCTCAAATTTTTGTCCATTATCTAAAGTAAAATAAATTTTTTATCTCTAATTATCCTTTTATTCATATGTATTTAATTTAATATAATTATTTGGTTATGTTTTTAATGATTTCGGTTTTGATAACATTGTCTTAAAATATTTTAAAGGATATTCCTTACAATGATATTACATTCTTCTCTTACGAATAAAATTTTGATAGATGATTTATTTCTTATCAATGTATATTTTTTCGAATTTATTTTAAGTAATGTATTAAGAAGTGTTCTTATCATCTTAATTTATTTTGGAAAGCCACTGGAAAATATCATCTTTTTAATATGATATTAAGAAACATTATTTTAAAAAACCATTTTTGTGACTTCTATTCCATTTTCAAAGGATTAAACTACAATAAATCAATGGTTCATAAATCACCATATATATGTAATTCATTAATATTACATATAGAATATTTTTTTTTCAGTAAAAAATGGTAATGCTTTTTTACGATACCATTTACATATTTTAGAAATCACATTTCAATTTATAGGTTATTTATCAGAAGATAAATTATGTTATTTTATATGGAGCTCATATGTGTGGATGATGATGAGTGGGGTACTATATAACCCTCCAATTCATTGGTTAAGAGTTTATATCTCATGATATAATGAATCATTGAAATATTTTTATTTTTATATAAGCTGAAGAATGGTCATTCAAGTAAGTAAGATACCTTATGTTCTTATTCAATCTCAAAAATAAATCCTCCAAAATTATTAAAAGTAACATTAAACAAAAAAAATTTAGGTTTACTTTTATTACTAGGTAATTAAATACAACTTAACCTATTAGAAGAATGTGATTATATGGTGGTTAACTTTCTCCTAACCATGTTATCAATCACACTCCATCAGAACATGATGGATTGTGTTCTCTTCTATATCCATGATTTTCTACATAGAATCCTAGTATGAGATTATCTCAGGAGACCTTTTTTACCTCTCTTTCATTATTTTCAAGTGATATATTCATTGAATATTTTTTAGATACGGGACTTTCAATTACGTTTCCAAGCCCAGTTTTAAAATTGCAAGGACGCAATTTCCAAAAGCGGGGAAGGATGTAACATCCCGGGTAAATAATGAGTAAGGAATTTTCATATTTATTAATAATTGTGAATGAAATATTAATTTTACTTTAAATGGGAAACTATGATTTGATGGTATACCTGATATGCACAATGGGTTTCTTTAAAATCTTACGTTTCACACAATACCGAGTCATACTGAAAAATAATAATATAATATTATTATTTTAAATAGTAGTTAACCCCTAGCCATTTTAAAGGAGAGAATGAACATAACTAACTAAAATCTGATTATACATGTCTGTTAAATGTTTTTATATTTATTCAATAAATTCTAGAGCCTTAAAATAAGAAAGAATCTTATTTTTAGCATAAATACTCTGAATTTTTTTAAGGTTGATTTACCGCCTTTCAATGGAAAACCCAATTTAAATATAGTTTTGCTCACTTATATATGTTCGATTTGACGAAATAAAATTCTTTTTTAGATTAAGGACATCAAAATTTAATCTAGGTAATTTTTTGTTATTTTTCTGATAAAATTAAATTTTAATGAATAGTGTGAAATACAGTATTTTATTTCAGAAATGCATTTTAATCTAATTTATTTATATAGTTAGATTATCTTTATAATTGGTTTTAAAGTGTAATTATTTTATATTTTTACCATATTATCCAAATTTGGTCATTAGAATTAATTTCACTTAGAAATTGTACATTAATAAGTGTCAATATTTTGATTGTTATTTTTTCTTAAAAACACACTCTTTGTTTTGACAACAAGAATTTATTTAAAATTAATTGATGAAACATATATTTTTTTTAATTTGTTAAAATAAATATTATTTTTAAATTCCTAATATCAAATATATCTTAGGCTGAATTTTTGGTCTTTTTGTGAAAAATAACAATTTTTAATAAATAATGAAACCACTTAGTAGTAGTTAAAAAACTGACATTTTTTTAATGAAACTTTACGGCTTCTATGAATTAAATTTCAAAAATCTGAAACACATGGTTGATATTATTAAGTTAAATTTGTTTCAATAATATGAAAAAAAAATTATTTAATAGTAACTTTGAGTTTTATATACCGCGGTTAAATGTAAATAGGGTAATTTAAGGAAAAAAATTTATAAATATTAAAAATTAACTTAACACTTGTCTTAACCTTATTGGTTGAGTCACGGACGACCATGGACATCCTTGGGTTGAATTTGGGACCCAATGGAGCCACTTAAGTGTGATAATGATACTTTATTTTAATTAACATAAAGTAAAGACAAAAATGTTGTTAACAAATATATTTTATTATATCAATTTTTACATGGGGGTATATAATTCCTATTTTCGAATATAAATATTAATTGTAATTATAATATTATTTCATAAATGATTTAATTTTAAAAAAAATTAGATATCTAATAAATTAAATTATTTATGAAACAATAATGACACAGTATTTTCCTCATTGATAAATGATTTAATTAATAAGATTATTAATATTAAAAAAATATCCAAAACGTATCCAATTATTATTGGATGATTTTATTTCAAAAATAAGTTATATTATCTTCGAATTTAAATAGTTTGGGACCATTTGAAACTGTAGATATGTTTATAATAAAACAACATTTTTAATCTTTCTTAAAGAGCCCCTCCTCTACCTTTAAAAAGACACCACTTATAACCCATTACTCACACCTGTAAAGCCCATTGGATCATTCAAAAACTACCCAAATAAGCTCTCAAGATCCCTATACTCCACTTAGAATCCTTACCTTAGAAAAAAGGAATTTCAAAAAGTTGATTTGGTTCAAACCAAAGTGGGTTACACGAATTAAAGGTAAATGTTTCTCCTAACTTTTTTACATTTATTTTACTTCTCCAACCCCTAAACTCATTTTATTCATTTATTTTATAACAACAAAAGAATCCTAAATATACAGGGATTTTTTTATGATAATTATTGAATCTACACTTACACATACCTCCATCTAATGGGTGATGAACATATTGTTTCTATGGATGGAAAACTAACACCTCACGAAGCGATGATTGTTCAATTATCTCCTACCGCCTATCAGTGTAGCCATAAAGATGGAAATATATTTATTTATGATATATATTATGTTTATGTTTTTCTATATTCTTCTGTATTTTTTTTACATACATACCTTTATGTTTTCCAATATGTGTAAACATGATAATTTCAATTGAGGAAATGCGGACAACCACCCCTCAAGGTGATATGATTTATTTTTGTCATACATGGAATGCATAAAAGATGGAGTTAATGAAATTATGTAACATACATATCATATGATATTATACTATAATTATAATATAACTATGTTTTATTATGTTATAATCCCTTTATATATAAAATAGAAATGAAAGTATCGTTCATGCATACATACTGCTTACCGTCTCCATGAACGGTGTGTTTCATTTATTAATTCAAAATGATATGGAATATTATAAATACATATAAACTAGATATATATGATATATATGATATGTAAATCATGAATATCATTCTGGAGATAATGTAATTTTGACCACATGGACACTATATAATTATAGCATGATCATTTTTTACTAAAGTTTGGAACATCGACCAAATGTTCGATATAAACTCAAAGGAATAACTAATTGGTATAGAAACGTAATGAGTGATATAAAAGGAAAAATTAAAATTAAAAAATTTCTTAAGGAAGTATAAATTAACAAAATTTTATTATTCATGAAGAACATGTAACATATAAGTCAATTCGTACACGAGGTAAGGGATTTCTTATCTCACTTTTAATTCTATGAGATATCCATTGTTCGCCAATTATTTAATGAATGTGGTGTATTGTGTATAACATTGGATATATATTATCCTGAATCTATTTATATTCATTTCATTTGTGAATCATTTGGTGGTTATTAACATTTTGTCATACAACTTGATTGATTACAATGTAGTAAGGGATTTTCATCTCACTTTTTATTCCCGTGAGATTCATGGTATATTTGACACTATTTCATTTTGTGTGGTGTATTAACTACTCATGATTGTATTAATTGTGTAATATAATTCATGTTATGGGTATTTAAACCTTCATTTTATGAATCTTTCTTTCATGGGTTGTATGTTTTTAATGTTACCAAATCGTTAAAGGAAACTTTTAACCCAATTTCCCTTCCATGGGTTAATCTTCTAATTCTTAATTATGTCATGATACAATTAAGTGTGGAATAACTATTTATTTATTAATTTTTTAATTTACACTCCCCTTTGTGTGAATATATTTTTCATACACATAATCACATCACTGATAAATTCTCAAGTCTTCGATTTGAACTTGATAAGATTAATCTTAACTCAATTTCTATTCATTGAGTTAAACATCAAAGTCATTGGTTATGTCGTAAAAAGAAATTGTGTGAATGTCGTATGATTGATTTAAACTAAATATGCAATCCTATCGAGTGTAATTATATTTGTCACATATTATTATGTAATTGATTTATCCTTAATCTAAGGATAGAGTTTTTATAAGGGATTTTGTCTCAAATTACATTCCATCGAGAATTCATAGTTGTTATACACCAATTCACTCTTATATTGTGTATATACTATATTTTGGAATATTATATCATGAATCAATTTATTCTCATGATATTATAATGTTCTGATAAAATTTTATTCCTCAATTATCTGTATTCAAGTGTCTCTTATTTTGTTAAAAACTCTTTAACTAAAATATGGTTTTAAATGGTTTAAGTATTTATTATTCTTAATTTTTTTCATTAATGACCATGTTTGCAAAATGTTTTTTCAGATATATTTGTATGGAAATTAATGTTTTCAAATGAT
The DNA here is from genome assembly GCA_963277665.1 of Viscum album. NCBI lineage: Eukaryota > Viridiplantae > Streptophyta > Magnoliopsida > Santalales > Viscaceae > Viscum > Viscum album. Next base: position 160,193,437 of record OY728165.1, on the reverse strand, counting down.
TATTCATTTAAAAGATTCAAAGTGGTATGAGACACTTTGCTTCAAAAATCCCTTTATTAATAGTTTTAAATGGTTTTGAAAATGGTTTGATAATGTATTGTTTATTTCAATATCTTGATTTGATATATTGTGCTTGGAATTTGGGAATGTTATCTTTCATTTATTATTTTGTTATGTGTTATTATTATGGTATAGCAATTGGGAATTGTTTACATATATGGGTGGTTCCTTGAAAAACCTTGAGCGGGTGACCCTGAGATAGCACTCTAATGCATTGGGTAATGTGACAGAGGTAAATGTGATGTTTCTTCTAAGATATTTAGGTAATATACTATAAAGAATATTCCATGTGTAACTCCTTAGGTAGCTATGATAAATACAATGTATGTTTGATAGGAATTCCATAATTTACCTTTATGATTTATGATTTTTGTGTGATATTCATAGATCTTATGATTTCATGAGTTATGATATGATTGAAAAGTATGGATTCTTTGGTTGGTATTTATTAATGGGATAATGTTTTATTTCCTTATTTTATAACCCTTACTGGGATTTTTATGCTCATTCTATTGTTTTGAAATGTTTTTCACTTGGTATAATGAAGGGTAAGAGAAAGGAATTATTCAACAAGATTTATGTCAAGAAAATAACTCTTCTTTTATTTATTGAGTTTCATTTTTTTAAAACCTTAAATAGATTAAAAGTTTCTACATTATATTTTTTGAGATTTAATTTAAAATATATGGCATAATTAACTAAAACTCTAAATCGAAAAAGATCCTCAATGTGAATTCTTGACTTAACTCAATATTTTGTAATGTTTTAGGCTGGTTCCTTATAATTGTAGTTAATGAAATTACAATGATATTGGATTTCCCTCATTATGATTTTTATGTAAATATTTTTGAATCATTTTATGAAATGGTGAAATTTTATAACATGATATATTTTTATTATAAAAAGATATATGTATATCTCAATCGATGCATGTTGTGTCGATGAAGAGATTCATATAAATAAAATTGTAAAATATTTTGTAATTTTCAATGGAAATCAGTTAATTGTGATGAATTTTTTAAGGTAAAAATTATTAAGAATAATAGAAATAAATTGGATATGGAGGTTTTACGTAACGTTCCATTGAAATAATGACTTAAAATATTGTTCATGTCTTAAAAAAACCAAAAAAATAAGGAATTATATGGTAATCAATAATGATGGGGTTATATGAAATTGAATGTATATGAATTCAAAAATATAATTTTATTATTTATTTCAAAAAAATCTCTTAGATCTATGGAGTAAGAATTTTTTATTGTATACTAATTGATTTAATATATTTGGTTATCTAAGTAATCCTAATAGTATGTGTCATATCCTTTTGATCTCTTACAACCATCCTCTATGGATGAGTATGAATTGAATTATATAATTTTTCAGATAATAATTATAAGAAATAAGACAACTAAAAATAACATTTATAAATATAATTATCCTATAATATAATAATTGTATGAAATATGAGACAATGATGTCGATACATATGATTAATCTATGGCTGAAATGATCAAAATGTGTACATCTCTAATGGAGATGATTACAAATTTTCCCATATTAGGAAACATTAGTTATCAAAACAGTTACACTAGTCTGTAATTTCCATTTTATTACATTAATTTGGATCCTAGATGACTACCACAAAAAATAATGTAGTGTTATATCTATCATCATCAATTTTTAGATGCTTATCATTGATATTAGTTTAAAATCCATAATTATATTGGAAAAATGATTTGAGGCCACGAAAAAAATAATTAGGTTTAGAAATAATGTTCATATAAACAAAAAAGGTTGTAGAATTTGGGAAAGAGTATTAGTTGATTTTATTGTATAATAGTTCAAATATCATTATATATATATATAGTACTCTATATTGGAAGAAAGTATTTATTTTTTTATAAATAACTTCTTTATTTGTTTTCAATTGTTACATCATATTCTTGAAATTATGAACATTTAAATTAATAAATGTGAAAATTATTTTATTAAAATATTTAATCATAATAAACTCAAAATATCATATTAATTCTCCGAAACACTTTAATAATTATATAAATAATTATACCTGCGAAAATTTTATTGAAAAATATAGAGAAGATACTATTTCATCGAAAAATCCATAAAGATCATTTTCCTTAAAATACTATAAAATTTGAATATACTTTATGGATATGAAATTAACTTTTCAGGATGTGTTGAGTTAGAAAATCTTATGTCACATGTGATTAAAATTAACGACTAATATATTTTAATGGATTCTTTTGTACTATTAGTACTGTTTAAATTTTTACCTAATAATATAATATTAATTTTAATTGACTTTTTCATATTCTTCAGATATATTTTTGATAAAAAAATTAAACCCCATTGAGCTTGATAAATACAAATAATGAGTTATAATTCTAGTTTCGAACTTAGAGATGATATTCCCCAATTGTATTTGAATGGGATAGTTTATTTAATCAATCATTTGACTTAAGTATTTATAGTTGGAAGGAACATTGATTATTGATGGATGTATCATATCAGAGATATGGTTATCTTAGATCTTTTTCATTTTTACATTAATATTTTTAAATTATTTATATATGTGGATTAATTATTCATGTTTCCTTTTTAAATTTGGCATCTTGGAAATTTGAAGTATTTTTTGAGAAATAAAGATCTACCATAAGGATCTACCACCCAAGGAAAGATGGTCGAAGTGTGTAACTCCTTTTATTTTTGTTATTTAGATATTATTTGAAACATGATTCTATAAAGTTAGATGTATTGATTGAAATGAAAAACAATTGAATTCTTAAAGTAACTTAGTATACATTTCTACATTAGGTCTCCAATTTGAAAAAATATTAGTAGTTTCATTAATATAAATAGAGTTCGTACAAGAAAATCGATATGTGTAACTCAATTTTGATATTGAAAATCCATTCATTTCTGAATTTAATATGACTAAATGAGATAACTACAAAATAAAACATGAAATGAGAAAAAGATTAAAAATTCATCAATAAATACATTATCAATTTTTTATATGTCATTTAGGATCACAATCAATTTTTTAATCATAATAAATATAAATAATTATCTTATTTTGTTGTTAATATTTTATACTAATACATGTAGATTATTATTGTTAATAATTGATCTATAGTTCTAGATGATTTGAAGTATTTAGCATGAGGACCTCTGAAAGAGTGTACAATATTATATTATTATAATAGTAATTGATTAAATTTTCATATAGATTTTTGAATATAGGTTTTAAAAATAAAAATTAGAGTAAATTTCACAAAATTAAGAAGGGTTGGATACTATGGATTGTTTATTTACATCATCTAATTAATTTTTCATGTAAAACTTTTAGTTTAAATATTCAAATTTGGGAGGGATGATATTTAAAGTTGAATAATTAAATATTCACTATAACTTACTTATGTTAACTAATATTTTTTTGATCGATACTTGTGAGCATGGAGAAAAAAATCTTAATATATTGGCTTTTCAAGATAAAATATTGTATAATCTGGATGATATGGACAATTACAGGTGGAGTGTTATAGTCCAGTTCATGTTGGGAGACATATATGATACGATTCATTGAGATGCAGAACTTTTTTATGATAGAGAACCCCACCCATAAGAAATGTATTAACTAAAATTATATGATGTTATTTAAATGGTCAGTCTTATAATGGAGGGTTACAAATTATGAAATGATGTTAATGGTGGAAAAACAAAATAAGATGTAAATTTATAATTTAATTTATTATATGATCACTTATTCTTTAACTTATCTATTTTTTTATGTTGAGTTGGAATACATGAATTTGGTTAATCTATGTACATAATTTCCAAAAAAATCCTTACTTTATATCATATATATTATTATAACTTGTTTTTTATTATATTTAAATGTATGAATTATGAAGGAAATATAATTTAATGATAGAGATAGGTCTTCCAAAAGTCTTATAATCTATAATGCATCTAAAAATATCTCTCTCTCATCTAATATATTTCATTATTTTGGTATTACCCCTTTTTTCCATTTGATTTAATTTGATATACTCTTAGATTCACTAAAATTATCTCTAATTATTGCGTATTACCATTAACATCATGGAATATAAAAATAACAAGTATTAGAGTTGGCTATTTTTAATACACAATAGTTTTACTCATCTCAAATTTATTTTATTTAGTAGTATAAATTTTGAATAAATCTATACACATTTAAATTAGAGGGATATTTTTATTAATAAGTGCCCTTTAAAATGACTTTGGATCTTTGATAGGATGTGCTTGTGAAACCGTATCTAAAATGAATGTTTTGGTTAATTTTTCAAATAAATTTTTTATAATATATTGGTTGTTACACCAAACAATATTAAATTTTAGATGTCATAATTCATTTTTTTCAATAAACTAGTTGTTTTTATATCTATATAAAATATATTAGTGGTAGTTAGAATTATATAGATGCAGTTTTTCGTGAGAAACAACAGTTGAAACTACCACAAACTATATATCTATGTTTTAAACTAATACTGATTAAAAAAATTACTAACATATAATAACCAATTACATTAGTAACCCATAAAAAAGAGGTTAAAGTCAAGGATTTAAAATGTCTATATTACCATGATCATTTCGGATTGGAGCGTTGGATAATTAGGGAATAAATTACATAAAAAAATTGAATAGTTCAAGAAAATATACATCTTGTATCCAAAAAATATGGTATTATATTTAGAAAAATGTTTCATTCATGATATATTTTCTTCTTTTTTATGATTCAAAGGTAAAATGTTTGACCGTTATACAGTTACAACATATCCCTGTATCCGTAAAAAAATATTTTAAAACATTGGATGAGAAATAATAATCATAATAAGGTATATAAAAATAAATGGATCCGATTAGTCCAGTGAGAACATAATAACCAATGAATATGATTACTATTTTCTTAATAAAAATTTTATAACCTAAATAAAACATTTACACACATAAAAAATAAATAATTTATCAAATAGAATTTTTGAGACACAAAAATAATTATTTCAATACCATGAAATCATATTGAGTCACAGTAGAACATTGGAAAACATTTCTTTTAAAAAAACAATCCTTTACCCTTCAAAAGTGTGCAAACATTATTTACCTCATGAAATCATAATATTTATATAAAAAATATTTTATGAATGAATAATATAATTATTTTACAGTATAATATTAATAACTCATGTTTTATCATATTATGCATGGGCTAGAATAATTTAATCCCAATTGATTCAATAAGAATAACCAACCTGGTTATCTCCTTCATTTTTCATTTTGAAACACTAAATCATTACCAAAAGCGTTGGTGTGGTATATCAAAATCCCCTATCATCCTAATCGGTATCTGGATCACCCATTATCATTTATAATTCAAAATTATAGTATTATATGAAAAAAACTTGTGATATTTTACTTTTTAGACATAAAACCCCTTGAAATATCATTTGAACCACCAAAAATACACATTCCATTTTCTCATAATTGTAATATAAATAGATTTTTTCTATGAAATTTTTTAAAAATTAATAATTCAAAATATATTGGTAATATGATCTAAATTGATAAAAAGATTATTTTTAATGTAGTCTTAATAATGAATAATAACTATTATGGTTGGAAAATATGGTCAATCATTATATGTCAAAAAAATTCTTTAGTACTTGTTTTAAAAAGTTTCAAATAACTCATAAAAAGAATATTGAAGAGATTTATTTTAAATTTTTTTAATGAAACTAAAATATTTAATAATGATATTTTTAAATCATAAAATCATAAATAAATACTTTATAAAAACATTTAAAATAATGTGTATATAGATAATAAATAGTTTAAAAAATTTAAAACAAAATTAAAATGCAGAATAATTTTCCTTAAGTATCATAGATATTCATAAAATAAATAAATTATAAATAATAAAAATATATTGGTTTTATAATTTCCAAATAAAAACATTCATGTTCATTTCATTATCATTATCATCTGTATTCCATTTGTATTTAATTTTTATTTGGTTACAAAAATGTTTAAGTTCATGTTTGATGATTTGGGTTCATTCGGTTTATAACATTTAAAAAACAATATTGTGTTGGTCGTGGTCAAAGGGGATATGTATTTTTTACCAATATAATCATAATTTTTAAAATTATCATATTATTGTATTATATGTACTTTTAAGACCAAACATGAAAAAGAAACACAAAAAATGAACCACCTCGCTTCATGACAATGATAAGTCATAAATGTATATGAACGATGGGAAAAGAGTCATCTAATGGAGTCCTTTTGTATATACAAAAAGGTGATACCTGAAAAAGAGGTAATTGTTTTATCACATATTCCAAAATTCTTTTATTCTTCTACTTCTTCATCATATGTTTTTTCATACTAAAGTAATAAATTCAAAATATTATACATGCTTATATGTTATTAATATTATGGGACAACCATATAATTCCTTTTATTTATCCTACTAATAACAATATCACCATGCATGTGTATGTACAAATTACCAACTCCATGACGTGGTGTAATTTTTTACTCAACAATACATAATTTGAATTTGCATAATGATGATTATAATGGATATAAATAATGAATATAACCTTATAATTATTATTTATAATTAATATACCGTACAATTACATACCTTTGCTGACACGAACCAGGCTGGTGCGTCATCTGACCCCATGCCTGACCCGGTCCGCCACATGGCTCGAAGGGCATTCCCGATCCCCACGGGATGGAAACTAGTGTCAGGCATAAAAATAAACAAGTTGCAAACGGTTTGGCCCATAACAAAGATAAATAAACATACACTGAACAAGCACATAAATAATTAAAAATTAAACTGAACAACATTTCAGCGGAGAAAGGAATAATCAAAGCAACGTGACATACCTCAGGTGACCCTGTGGGTCACCACGATACCTAAACTACACTCTCTCCCTATTGCGGTCCTTGACTAAAAACTAAAACTGAAAATACAAGAATGCATGAGCACTGAGATGCTCAGTAGAAATTCCAAAATATAACCATGTCATATTCACCTTCCTTTAGCAAGAAATCCAATCATTCCAGTTTGAAAATAAGGTATAATAAAATAATGTTTTTCAAACTTTTCAAATTCAAGTAATGAGTTTTAATTTTCAAGTAAAGAATTTCAATCCCACTAAATTTTCAAAATAGGTTCCAAGCATTCGTTAACGTTTAAAAAAATGAACAGAAACCAGTTTGGATTAAAATATGGTTTTCACAAGCAAGACATCAAGTATGAAACAACTGAAAAGAAAGTTTTTTCACATGAAGCATGTCAGAAATGAGTACCATGGGTAATCCCTATTGGTAGCTAGAACAAGTGGGAACCTAGAGACCTCATACCTCGGTGAAACGTGGCATAGAAGACCACAACCCTCATAAAAGGTGTCTTAGAAGTCTACAACCCTTAGAAAATGTGGCTTAGAAGAGCATGGCCCTCAAAAATTCATATTTTTAGTTAGTGTTGTTGCGTCAATCCTACTAGAAAAACTGGGACGAACCCCTATCATGTCATCTAGCATACTAGTCCTGGTCACCCACCTAGATACCCAGGTTTCCCATTGTGCTCTATTTCATGTGGTGGTGAGTTTTCTTTATCAAGAAAACATATATGTACATAACACATTATTTTTCTAAAACTAATTCAACCACTCACCACCTTTCTCACTCCATGAGCACATTCCCCCACTTTCACATAACACAATACATAAGCATCAAATTAGGCACATGATAACACATTCAACTTAAAAAAATTATTTTTCTAAAACCGAGGGGGGCATGCTTAAAGAGAGGTTTTTTTCCTTGAACACGGTGAACAAAATACTAATAATAATACATTACTAAAACTCATTTTATTTATTTTCCTTGAACCAGAGGCAGGCCGCATGGTGACTCGGGCAAAGTCGCGCAGCTTTGAATACACCATGCCATGCATCAGATGATGTCAAGGGAGAAGAATTCATTCGCCAAAAAAATGAAAAATTTTCAAACAGTCTTGGATCACAGTTTGATAGAATGTGTCAAAATCTGATAAAATAATAAAATAATATTATCTTAAAAGTTCAGGTGTGAAAATTCTCCCCACTATAAAAACTTTCTGCCCCCAGAAAGTCACCCAACCAAATGAGGAAACAAAATCATGTTTGAAACTGAATGAGGCCAACAAAATCACAAGTCCGCATGACTTTTCACTTCATCAGTCACACCCAACCAACTCTAAGGGAAACTAAAAAGAGAAGAGTCCTCAGGAAACGAGGAGGGTTCTCTCCACCACAAGAACCCGACTAGCACAACCAACATTGAGACACTTAGCATGAGCTATCTCTGGAAATGCTAACTTGATCCAAGAGAAAACCCCCACACAGACCAAACCTCGACGAAGGAAGAACAAGATTTGTGGTGGGTCTACCCACCATTTAATAACCGGCCATCTTAAGCCAATTAGCACGGACTGACAAGAGAAACCCAGCACAAACCGACCCATGAACTCTCCGCATAAACCAGACTCCCACCACATGGGGTCCTCGACGAAAGACCCCAAAATGAATGTCAGACCATACCCCTATTTATTATTACCCAAGACACATGTGTCTCCAAAAATAGCACATCCTAAAACAAGAACGAGTCACCAAAGGAGATAGCCACACAAGAGAGACAACCATTTTGACTCATATCCATAATAAGACAACCTTCAAAGCTCACACTTGAGGAGGCACATCTACTAGAATTACAAGGAGACGAGATCACCATGCATTCTTACAACCAAAGTGGGGTATTCAAAGAAAAAATAAAATAATGAGAAAAGGGAGAAATTTATGCCACATACATCAAAACAGAACCTTCAAAGATGGGGGAGATTTAATGGAGAAGTTTAAATCATCCTTATTTTAGCACTGGAGACAAAAGTTAGACCAAGGTGCCCCATCCCCAGTGATTTATTACTGTGTGAAGAGCTTCACTCCGAGACCTGTGGCTGGAGTTATGATGTCTTGAAGCATCTATTGCCCCGCAGTTAGGAGATGACATTATCCTGTCGAGACTCCTCCTGACGAAACCGCTAGAGGAACCTCTCTAAGTTTCCCAAATGGCACACCAACAACAAGTCTTAGAAGGATGATTACTAGGCGAATTAAAGTAGCCAAACCGAACACACCAGAAGAAAACAAGGGGGGTGGCCCAACTAATAAATGATGGGATTGACAAGAAAACTTGTCTGAGATAGGTTCCTCTGATTCACTCTCGTCACCTGATGGGGAAACTTCCTGAACACCAAAAAGAAACAGTCCTGGAACCTTGGATGAAGACCCCGCACAAGAAAAACTGTAACTGATACCAAGATGCTACCTCCAGAGAAAATGGAATCGACCCCTTGGAATGCATCACATAGGCCTTCACTACTCGTTTTCCTTACTCGACACTCACTAGTTCTGCCACTTTCCTCACCTTCACTTCCTTGGGTATAAACCATTGGAGAGAGTGGTCTTAAAAACATTCCAAGACATTTCATCATGAAACGATATTGGGATTATCTCCTCCGCCAATCCAAAGTTTCACCTTCAAACAGACCCAAACCAACACGAACTCTCATAGCTTTGGGAGCTTCCAATAATCTGAAAATACCAACGATTTCACCATGCCAGCCTGCTACCTTCAATCGATCACGATCACCATAGAAGTAGGACAACAACCGAAAATATTTCAATTCCCCCACTCCGCTAAGAGACTGGGTAGAACCAACATCTAGAAGAGACTCGTTAGAACCCTTTGGAACTTTTCTAGGTGGCATACACAAAAACCAAAGGCAAAAAGCCAAATCAAAACTCATCATAAATCAAAATTCCACACCTCAATCACAAGATAATACTCAACCTCAATTCACTATTCCAACAAAAAATCAGTATGGCAAAACCAAGAACCTGCGAAAAAAATAACACCCAACATGAAAAAAGAACGCTAAAAAATTGATCACTCACTTTTATAAACATTTAAATTACCTTTTTGAAACCCCTTTTTCCAACAAACAGATTAACTTAAATATCCACCATTGGTATTCAATGAAGTCTCACATGTACATATCCCTGTGCTAGCTCAAGCACCCATCCACTCACATCACCAATTTCTCCACTTACCACATGCACACCTCAATTTATGTGATCACTCATAGGAATACCAAGGGTCAATTAAAGACACTTCTCATTTTCAAAACCTATCATTCATCACAAATCACAAATTCCCAAAAATTTTACAAATTAACTAATCATTAAAGCAATAAATTTCCAATTTCCAAAACATTTTCCAATTCACATTCCAATAGTGTTACTGAGATCCCTAAACAACTTCCAAAACACCTCCAATTTTCCCTTTTGAAACCACACATTCGTTAAAAGAAAACATTTTCCATTTCAAAACCACTTTTCCAATTTAACACCACATTCCCATTTGAAAATGCCTTCACAAAAAAACCATTTTCCTTTTTGAGATCTACTCCCACAAACTAAAATGAAGGCCAAACATAACTCACATTAAAATTTCCAAATACAAGGAACTAGTGGCTAAGCCAACCCAGTAACATGGCTTAGTATACGAAGCTCGAAGCGAGCATTAACCACATGAAGCATCTTGAACCATGCACTCTGGTTGTACAAGGGTTGATACTCCATGAAAATCATCCATGTAACATTGGTTCACCTCCTTGGTCATCCATAATCCACATAAACCAATCCAAAGAAGAAAATTTAATCCCCGGACCACCCTGCAAACTCAAGTCTCGGGACGAGAAAAGGGTTCATGACGTCCTTCCTGCACCTACCTATCGAGTCCCGACACTCATAATCACCAGGATACTTGACACCCCAAATAATAATGGCACCTATGATACCATTTTGTCAGGAACCAGGCCAGTGCGCCATCCGACCCGTGACCCGACCCGGTCCGTGACATGGTCCGAAGGGCGTTCCCAATCCCCACGTGCTAGAAACTAGTGTTGGGCATCAAAATAAACCAGTTGGGAACAGATTGGCCCATAACAAAGATAAATAAACATGAACTGAACAAGCATATAAATAAAGAAAAAATAAACTGAACAACTTGGCAGTGGAGAAAGGAACAAACAAACCAATGTGACATACCTCAGGTGACCCCGTGGGTCACCGCGGTTCCTAAACTACAGTCGCTCCCAAAAGAGGTCCAAGACTGAAACCTGCAACTGAAAAGAAAAGTAGACATGGGCACTGAGATACACAATAGGAATGCCAAAATATAATAATGTCCCTTGCCCCTGCCTTTAGCAAGAAATCCAGTCATTCCAGTTTCAAAATAAGGTATAATAAAATAATGTTTTTCATCCTTTTCAAATTCAAGTAATGAGTTTGCATTTTTAAGTAAAGCATTTCACTCCGACTACATTTTAAAAATAGGTTCCAAGAATGCGTTAATGTTTAAAAAAATGAACAGAAACCAGTTTGGATTAAAATATTGTTTTCACAAACAAGACATCAAGTATGAAACAACTGAAAAGAAAGTTATGCAACAAGTAGAATGTCACAAATGAGCTCCATGGGTAATCTCTATAGGTAGCTGGAACAATTGGGAACCTAGAGACCTCGTACCATGGTGAAACGTGGCTTAGAAGACCGCGACCCTAAGAAAACGTGGCTTAGAAGGCCATGACCCTCAGAAAACATGGTATAGAAGACCATGACCCTCAGAAATTAATATTTTTAGTTAGTGTTATTGCATCAATCCTGCTAGAAAAACTGGGACGAACCCCTATCGTGTCCTCTAGCGTAATAGTCCTGGTCACCCACCTAGATACCCAGGTTTCCCAATGTGCTCTATTTCAAGTGGTGGTGAGTTTTCTTTATCATGAAAACATATATGTACATAACACTTTATTTTTCTAAAACTCATTCAACCTCTCACCACTACTCTCCCCCCTTGAGCATATTCCCCCTCTTTCACGTCACAAAACGCATAAGCATCAAATTAGGCACATGATAACACATTAAATTTGAAAAATATCATTTTTATAAAACCAAGGGGGGCGTGCCTCAAGAGAGGTTTTTCTTTTATATAAAACATTATTAGGATGTCAAACTGGGATAATTACATAAAGGGAATAATTTTTTCAATTAACTGGCCAAAAGGCCAAACACCATTGGAAATACACCTTACAAATTCAAAACCACTTAATAAATTAATTTTCAATAAAAATCACATAAGAACATCAGCGTTCGAAATAAATTTCAATTTCTAAAACAAAGGAATAATCGTTTCTAGCAACCGCAATCAGATTTAATAGCATTTCTATATATCATAAGGTGAAACATATTTTAAAAAAAATCAAGTAATCCTGAATTTCAAATTAAAAGAATAGACATAGGGGACCTACCTCAAACATGTCGTTATTTGTCGATGACCACTTGAACTCACGTTTGACACATACACACATATGAATTTATACATATATATATACACCCCTATATGCATTGCACATATTCCCCATGACATGAGGGAACATGTACAAAGAGGGAATATATATATATATATGCCTTACCCTATGCATGTACACATAGTATACCTCAAACCCGCGGCCCCCAACCATCGTAGTGAGGCCCAATGCACTACACAAATAACTTAATAAAACAATTAAACACTTAAAAAATCTATAAAACATTTCAAAATGACACACTAAGGGTCTTCACAAATAACACGCCACTTACATAACTCATAAAACCCATTGAAAATATTAATAGAAAAGCACATAATCAATTTAACAATTTCCAAATGCTATTTCCAATTTTCACATAAATAAGAACCAATTCCAAAACATGCATTTCATTGTTTAAACCATTTCCAAAACAAGTTTTTCACCATTCAAACAATTTAAATAGACCATCACACAATTTATAAAACAACCCAAGGAAACACCTTACTACCTCACACCAAGAAAATACCCAAAATCCACTTTTTAGAAACAAACACACACTGAAAACTATACCCAATCTTGTTTCGCAACAGAACTCTGTTTGATAAATCATTAGAACAATTATTAAAAACACTTCAAAAGAACACAACAACACTTACATCAAGACCATATAGACATTCCAAACCCTTCAAAACATGTTTGCACCACCAACACAATTTATTTAACTATTTACACAATTTATAAAAGGATACCAAAAGAATAATAAGATATTAAACTAGTTTCACAACTTAGGTGACATAGTCAAAAGAATCCATGAGGGTTTCCACAAAAATGAACATCTCATTAAACTGACATGTTACAAAATAAAATCAATGCATGTTAAATTCTTAAAAAATGATTTTTTACCCATGTAAATAATAGAAGATTATGATAGACAATCAAACAAGAAAATTAATGAATCAAAAAAAGTTTATACATGGAACAACCCAAAATAATCAAAGAGCATGCTAAATAAATTAATCCAGACAAATCCTTCATCAAACAACATTTATAGATGAAATAGCCTACCATTAGTGTTGAAAGGCCCAAATTTTGATGTGAAACACCAATCGTGCCCCAAAAGCATCGCAAAAAACATCAAATAACCCTAAATCAAGAAACCGAACATAAAAAAACAATAAAATAAATCTCCAAATGAAAATTAACTAAAACCCTAGATAAGAGGAAAAATGGGATACCGAAGGTAAGGAGAGGGTCCGGTCAGAAGAAGGTCGCTCGCCGGATGGAGAGCTGCTTGCCGGAGGGAGAGGGGGAGTGCGATGGCGATAGAGCCGATCGAAAGGAGGGATGTCATGTCGGACTCCTGCGAGCATGGTAGGGGTGCCGTCGGAGGGAGGTCGTAGGAGAGAGAGCGACCGAAGGGAGGGAGGCATGCCAGAGGGCCCTCACCGGCGGGAGCAGCGTGAGCGGGAGGGAGAGGGAGGGTAGCGCGACTGGAAGAGAAGGGGGGCGCTGTGCGTGACACCCAGGGAGGAAGAAAGACAAGAGAGAAAAAACGTAAAGAAGGAAAAAAGTAAGTAAAAATAAAAATAAATAAATAAGATAGAAAATAAAGAAATAAAATAAAATAAAATAAAATAAAACTTTATTAAATAATAATAATAATAAATAAAATAAAATTACACTTTAATAATAATAATAAGATAAAAATAATTGTAAATAAATTAGAATTAAAAATATTAATACTATTACTAATAATATAAAAAAATTATAATAAACTTAATATTATAATAATAAACCTAATATACTTACCAAAATTTATAAAATTTTAATAATAATAACTTAATAATAACAACACTATATTAATAAACATGGTGAACATAATAATAATAATAATAACCATTATTATAATTATTAAAATACATTATTAAAACTCGTTTTATTTATTTTCCTTGAACATGAGGCATGATGCCTGGTGACCTGGGAAAAGTCATGTAGCTTTGAATATGCCATGCCATGCATCGGACGATGTTAAGGGCGAAGCATTCATTCATCAACAAAATGAAAAAAAATTTAAACAGTCATGGCTCGCAGTTCGATAGAATGTTTCAAAATCTGATAAAATAATAAAATAATATTATCTTAAAAGTTCAGGTGTGACAATTGACCCATTAAGTGAATGATATCATCACCCATGTATACGTATGACTGACCGTCTCCACGATGCGGAGAGAGCCATTCTATACAATAACAATTCATTAATGATTATAAGGTATATATAATCAATAATCATGAATTATTTGACTTAATAATTCTACTAGATATATGTATATATATATGTAATTTATTTTCTTCCATTCAATTAAATAAATAAATAGAAACAACGTTCATGCATACATGTGACATACCGTCTCTGTAAATGGTGTATTCTATTTCATTTTTCTATCTATTATCTATATTTTAATACTGAATATATATGATATATATATATCATTATTTACATTTTTGAAGTAACTAAATCATGATATATATAATAAGATCACTAATAACAAGTCAGAACACATTTGGTAAATAAATCGATTATTACCCAAATGTTGATTTAACATGGAATTGATAAATCAATGAGTAATATATAGTCACATGTGAATCATATATGATTTCATATATTTTATTATAGTTTTGTTACAAATTAGTAATATGTTTGAACCTACTATATAGGAGTTTTGGACACATAAAGAAGAAATTAGACCAATGGTATGGGATAATTTTGCAATCTCATTTTTATTTGAGATTGTTGATGGTTAATTATTTACTGGGGATATATTTCTCATCCATATCCATCTTTTCAAAAATTGATTTCATAATATGTTTACTATTGTTATATGTATTATTGTTGTCATTTTTACCCATTTTTTACTTTTAATTCATGGTATAGAGATAGTCTATCTTCTTTACAATACGAGGTGCTTTTTGATTTTTTAGAAAATGTATGAGGAGATAGTTTTCTTTAACTTATATGGGATGAAGCGATTTTTATGGTTTCATGATGACTTATTTCAATGAATATTACTCTACAATATCTCGAGTTTTCTTAAATAAAATTTATTTTTAAAAATTGTTTGTCAATTTGAGAAAAGAAACTATTTTTGAAGAAGAAATGATATTTTCATCATTACTTATGTTTTGGTGTCTTATAAAAATTATTTTCTATATAAGATGATGCCCTTAAATAGAGTTATGGTTCTAACTCTATTAGTACAATGATTTTATTTTTTAATTATGGAATGATATTTTATATGTACTATGTTATGATGGAATGGTGTTTAAGAAACCCATTTTATTTCATTGGTAATGCTATGATGAATGATTTACGTTTTTGGGGAACATGTAAGAATGATTTAATTATTAGATTGGTGGGACCTATATCCCCCTACAATGCATTGGTTAAAGGTTTATATATCATGATAGGGTCATGTATTAAATATAAATTAAATCATTTTTTGTAATATAGGGTTATAATGGCATGTAAATCTAGTTCGGTGATATATGGATGGAACGACATGTAAACCCGGTTTAGTAATTGAATTTTTCCACTATCATAGTCTTGGGAGAAAAGTATTGGATACTATAGAAATCATATCATGTGCTTATTTTTTTCAACAATTATATGTTTTATGAAAATGCTATTTTATCATGGTTAATGTTCTTTTATGATCTATACCTTACGCACTTCAATGATTTATTTCATGACTCATAGTTTTGATATTTGAAATTTATGTTCATATTTTCATGTTATTATGTTTGTGTGTTGTTTTATGTTCATCATGTTTACCCTTCTTGAAAATTTGATCCCACCCTTTTTTGTGTTTTCTTTTCTTGATGAGATAAATAAAGGTTTTAGGTAGGGAAAAAGTGGATGATCTTTATGGGAGATGTTGTATACCTTTCACTATGATAGAATATTATGTTTCATGTTTCCAAAGACACTAAAATAATTTTCTCTTTGGGTGTATATTTGTGTGATATATTAAGTATTCCATCAATGAAATGTAATGTACATATACTTCAATATTTGGTCTTGACAGTTGGTATACGAGTGAAGAATTAGTTATCCTTTGGTAACAAGGATACAAAAACTTCAGTGAGATCCTTAGAGATATTTACAAGGTATGTCGTGGGATGAAACTAAGGCTAAGTCTAACTATAGATTACTATCCTAGAATTACGGTAAGAACCAGGAATAACCTAGGATTAAACCTATAATGTAAGAGATTTAATGTACTCCCCCTTGATTATATTGTTTTCCTAGTATGATTTTCACCTCTCACACTATTATTTTTGGAATTTAAAAAATGGATAGAAATAGGGAATTCATTTTAATGAATAATATGGTTGAAAATGAAATGATATTATTCATGATAAACCAATTGAAATGAGAGTCTAAAAGAAAAATAATTATTATTCTTCTTTATAAAAAACATAATACGATCTATAATATCTACTTTGTTGGGTTTTGTAACCCAACTATTAAGATAAAATTTAGTTTCATGGTGATCAAAGAGGAAATATAGTTTAATTTTCCTCTTGAAAATCTTGTTGGAAGAGGCATTAATGAGAATGGTTCAAAGGAACTGGAAATGACATATGAGATGAATGATGTGTTGAAGAATAAAATGATGAATCTCAATCAATGGATTAAGATGATAGTGGAATAATTTCATGTTTTTTCAAGAATAATTTTCTATAAGAAATTTTATGGAACAATAGAATAAAGAAAAATATATGGATTATTATACTATTTTATTTTAAATTATTTGTTAAATGGTACCAATAACCATGAAATGTTATGCATGTAATTTTTTGAAAACACATGATATGTGAATAATGATGGCATAAGGTGACAATGAGTTAATTGGTAGTATTAATGATCTAAGGACTAATATAATCTCAATGTTATATCATGTTTTGAGAGTATAAATTTTTGTGGTGTTTTTGGTGTGTGGAAAGATTTAATTTTAATTGAATTCATGTTTTCTCTATGTTTTTATGGTTATTCATGTTATTTTCATATTTTATGAGAATACATGATTCTGCTATTCACATGTTTGGAATGTGATAACCATGTTATACCTTATGTGATATGGGATATAACTGTTATGTTTATTTAGTTCACCTCTTTCTAGTGAGTTATATTTTTTTATGGATTTTAATGTTATCCATTTCTGGATAATATATGATATATTTTTTATGAGGTTTTTATGATTAATGTATTATCTAACTATAGGTGGACTTGTGCCTAATTTATTACCTGTTCTAACATTTTTATTGAGAAAGAAGGAATGATTTTTCATTCAATCTCACGATCTACTAACACTTCAAGAACGAATCATTCAAATTCATTTCCTCAAATAAGAGATGAAGTGGTAATTTTTCAAGGCTGGAACAATGACGACATTATACTAAAACAATATTAGTATTTATTATCATAAAAAATTATTCAACTTTAAGGAATGAATATTGAAAATCCAAAATCTTATCTTATTAACCTCTTATTTTATGAACCAGATGGTCCCTTAATTCAGCATAGATTTATGGATTTCTGGTTTTAACTACCTCTAAGAATTATTATATATCACTCTCCATCAGATTATGATGGTTTGATTTTTTCATCCATATCCATGTTTCAACTTCCCAACTATGTTCTCATATGTCGAAACCCATTTATGAGTTACTTTGATTAACCATTATGTTTTTATCTTTACTTTTTAAAAGGAACTTTCAGTATTTCTTTTTATATTATGGGTTTCTATGAATGAATAATTCAAGTTGTAAACCTTTTATAACCCATCCAAATTTCGAGGGAGAAATTTAATTTAAGGGGGTATATTGTAACACCAAGAGATTTTATGAGAAATATTATTTTTAATTTCGTCTGTGCCTTGTATTTTACACTACACCAAGATTATCTTTCACTATATACAACACCGTGTTAGCTTGAATTTTACACACCACTATACTTGGCTTGTGTTACACACAATTTTAATTTCATTTAATAAAATTCATTTCACGAAACACTAAATATATATTTTTTTCAATTTATATAAGAAATATATTTTAATTATGTAATAAAAAACAGCAAATTAATCTTTCACTAAACGTAACACTTACTTGGATTGCATTACACACAAGAGCCACTTTTCTCGATTGCTTGTGTTGTATGCAATACTGTGTTTTACTAAACAATGTTATATTATTAAAATAATAATATTTAATGGAATATAAAATATATTTTCTTAATTTTTTTAACCAAATTTTGAATTTTATATTGAAATAGCATTCATCTTTTGTATTTTCTATAAAATTATATAAGAAAAAATTAATTTTTTGGATAAAATATTTTTTTTAAGGTGATATTTTTCCACATTTTGATGGAGCACCAATTTTAAATATAATTTATAACACTTTTAAATATTTTATTTAAAAAAATAAACGTTTTCAATGGAATTTGTACATATAAATTTACTTTTTTTAATTGTTTTTTTAATTTTTGGATAACATTTAAATTTTAATGAATAGTTAAAAATATTAAAAGTTAAATCAAAGAAAACATTTCATCTAAATTATTTATATAGTTAGTTTATTTTATTAATTGGTTTTCAAGTGTAATTAGAATATTTTTTATCATTTATTCCAATTTTTGTCATTAGATGTAATTTCGCATTTATATTTGTTTCACACACTTGTAAATATTGTGATAGTTTCTACATTTAAAAAACATGATTTCTAGTTTTGACAACAGAAATCAATTTAAATTAAAATTTTCCAATTATGGCTTTTGAATTTAGAAAAATGGCTTATATATTTGAAATCAGAAGTTAGAAATATTGTAAATAAATTCCTTTTATATTTAAATTTTAAGAATAGTAACTAAGGTAATTGTTTTTACCCCAGTTAAAGGTAAATTAGGTAAATTAGGGTAATAAAAAATATTATTAAGATAAAAAAATTACCCTAACATATGAAAAAATCATATTGTATGAATTAAAGTATAGAAATATAACCTAAGTGTTGGAATTGATTCATTTAATGTACTTTTTCCAAGAATGTTATGTAATTATAATTAAAACAGAATAATGTAACAACATGTCACACTCTTATATCTTATAAGTATAATAATATTAATATAGTGATAAAAATTATAAAACATCTAAAATAAATAATCAAAAAAATATAATAGAATTTTCTAAATTATTTTAATTTATTTAGAATTTTTAGAGACTATATAATTACCATTAATGATGTCAAAAATAGTGATGTATAAATTATTTTATTTATAAAAATATCAAATAAATGGTTTTAAAAATATTAAAATAGATATTATATGATGTAATTAATCCTCTCCATGATTTTTCATGTGGAGTATGACATGTTAAGAGTGTATTAAATATTTTGTTAAGAATTTATCTATCTTTTTATTTTAATTAAATTCAAATAAATTAATAGTGTCAAAATTGACACTATTGATATTTCATAAGAATAAAATATTTTTTAATTATTAAAAAATATTCATAAAATAAAAAGTGAAAATTATATGGTCAAAAATTTCATAAATTATATAATTATAGGCAATATACAACACATAATTAAATAATTATAACCATTTAATATTTAGAATATTATTACCTCATATAAAATTATATTAATAAAATAAAGATAAATAAAAATGATATGTTTTAAATTAAAATCAAATCATGTCTATGTAGGAAGAGAATTAATATGATGAGAATGAAATTTATACTTATCATATGATATTTCAGTATATATTCACATAAAAAGAGCTGAATATGAACTGAATTAGACGGTTAGAGTTGATAAAACATAATCAATTCTTAATACATTATCAGACTATAATGAAAAAATTTGGTTGATTTCCTTTGAAGGAAGGATAATTCTATATTATCCATTATGAGGAATGAAAAAGAGCCAATACTCATCGATGCACAATAGATTAATATTAAACTCACAAAGGAATGAGATAAATCCTATAATTCCCAATTTATTTCACAATCATCAATTCACGTGAAGATGAAATAATCCTATAATGATGATACACAACTAAAGAAAAAGTTCGTGAGTAATACTGATTTTATCATTGATATATGTAAAGTTATAAGGATTGCAATGCGGATATGGGCACAATAAAACCCAGAACTGAAGATGGATATTTTGGATGATCCTCAAAACTCATCTGTATTTATCAATTCATGATGAATGAATATTTATATATAAATATCAAAGAAATTTGGTGAGAAAACATAAAAAAAATTAAATTGAATAATACACATCTGGATGCATTGTATTCAAGTATGTTATGGCTAAATGATAAAAGTAAAAGGGTATTTTGTAACCATAACATATTCTTGTATAGAAATGGAGAAACACTTACATGGATATTATTGAGGTACTCCCCAATACATCTAAAGTAGATAATTTCATTGGACATTTAGTTTATCTCTTTAAAAATTCAATGAATTTTATATTTATTAAAGAATATATCTATTTTAAAAAAACACTCTATAATATACACAATAGAAATTGTAAGACTCTATGGGGTTACACAGTATATTCTATGTGATCTATTTAAATGGTTTACCTCAATATTATGGAGAATTATTAATATGGTCTTAGTAGTATTTTATATGACCCTTAGATAAATGTTCATTCCGATAGTTCAATTCATACTCTAGAGGATATGGTGCAAATTTATTAAATGGACATCCAATTATTTTAGTATTAACACCTTCCTATTTTAATTTTATAATGTAACAATAGTTTTAATTATATCATTCACTTGGAACCACATGAGGCTCTTAATGGGCATTGATACAAGATACAAAAATACAAGAATGAATTTAGAGAGAGAGGAAGATACGAGGTTATTCCCTGATCCAAAATGTGATGTATAAGGTTCAAAACATTCAGTGAAATAAGAAAGCTATAAAAATGCGATTGAATATTTATAAAGATAATATTAAATGAGATATAGTGTTTAAATTTTCTAAAAAGGTATTCCTTTAATTATCCTCGTGGAAATGGTTTGTGAGGTTTGGGAAAAAGGGAAGCTAATTCCTAGATAAATTTGTCCTTTGAGGATCCTTGATAAAGTAAAAGTAGTATCAAATCACATTGAACCCCATCTCTACTAATACCAAGTTAATGATGTGTTCTATGTATCACTTTTGAAGAAATTAATACCACAACCTACACATGTACTGACCTTGGGAGTTGTTCAACTAGATCATGACCTATCCAACATTGAATATTATAGGGCGATATTAGATTGATGATAAAAAGGAATTGTTGAAAAAGAACACTTATATAGTATACATTATATGGTTAAATCATAATCCATAGAAATCTATGTGAGAACATGGGGATGACATAGAGAAAAATTACCCTCACTTGGTTTCCTCCACGTAATAAAATTTTGAGGAAGATATTCATTTAAGTGTGTAGAATGTAAAGACATGAAATTACAGAACATATAAAACATATGTTATGTTAGATAACATACATTGAATGATATACCCAATACATAAAAAATATTAATAGAGAATTATTAATAAATATATAATAAAAACTAACCACCTCAAAAAAGAAGACGTCATGTTATCGACTATCGATCTCTCCTCTAGTTGTGGTGTCACTACCCCTATTTAAGTGTTTAATTCTTGTAAAGGTGGGTTATGATATCATCCTCTAACTATTTTGCGTTGGCTAGTTTCATTCCTTGCGGCGTCAGGGTCCGTTCTTTCCCCACAACTTCTAACGGGGTGGCATGGTATGCAAGCATCACCAGTAGGGTTTCTCTGAGCTTCTTCTTCTTCTTATTCACTAATGATATGGTTCTTCCTTTGATTAGGCTTCCTTTTTTAGTGGTGAGAGTATCCACAACATCTAATAATGATCTCTTCCTTGTATCAGCTAAGTCTCATTTTATTGTGTTTCTTTGGAAATTTCATTTCAATCGGCTACCAGATTTGATCACGACAGTAGTGGATAGATCTATTTTTTCAGCTTTACGTTGTGTGTGTGTGGTTCTTCTTAGGAATATTCAATTCCATATCCATTTGTTTATTCTCTCCCTCAAATTCAGGTTATTCTATGGGGGTTCATTTTATTTTTGTGACATGGGTGATGGTGGGAGTCTGGTGTGACACTGGTTATTATGATGCTTTAGAAAAGATGGTTCTTATTAGGCTTGCTGTGTTTTGAAAATCAAAATCTTGTCTGCTGGTTCATTACTGGGTTCTTTGAATAAGGCATGGACCTCTGCCGAGCATTTTTCTTTTCAATACTACTAATGTCTTGGTTCACTACTCTCATCCTAGTCAGTCTAGTACAGTGTTCTCTAATGAGGTTTTGGGATTGCGCATTTGAGTGGCCAAAGGTTTCTAGAGGAAGTGCTTCCCTAATGGACCCCTATTTTCTATTTTTATTGATGTTTTATAAATGCCTTTTTTTCGTTATATTTTGTAAAAAAATTTATCAATGTAAATGCTTACTTTTTAGTGTGGTTTTTTAGTATTAGGGGGATGTGGAGAAAATATTTATTGAGGGATTTGGCTGCACCTTCCTCTGCTCTTTCTACAAGATTCATCCACATTATCCAAGGCAGATCTGAGTGGTTTTCTTTAGGGTGAATTAGAATGTCAGGATGAGTGATCGCTGATGAATTTTGGTGGATCTATCTTGGTTGGATATAATTTATTTTTTTAATGGCTTTAGAGGAACTTGATGAGGTCTATATGTGGCTTAGGAAGTAAATGGTGGTCCCTATAATTTTGAATTTTAAATTTGAAGCCTACTCATGCCTGAATCTTTATTGTTTGCGACAACATGATTGGTCTTTGGTGGTTTTTTAATTCTGTAATGTGAAAGTTTCTAGAAAATCTACATGAAAAAAACTTCAGTTGAGGTTTAAGAGTATGATGTATTAATCAGATATTGTCCATAATAAATTAGAAGATCAAGAGGGTATAACTTTTTTCCATCAGTACAAGGCCTCTGCATCCCTACATAGGAGACCTAGCTGAGCGATCACACGATTTTCGAGGCTTGAAATAATGATACAGTCATTGGGGAGGGTCATTCAATGTACTCTTTATCTGCAATTACTTTCCTTTTAATGGTTTTTATTTACTGATTTTTTAGTTTTCACACATATCAATTATATCTGTCTATAGAAAATACAAAAAAAGGATTTCGGCAGTAGTAAACACTAATATGGTAAACCATAAATATTTATTACCTTTAGAATTTTTATAATAAAAAAAAGTTAATATTGAAAATTTTAATTCCCAATAAAGAACATTTTCTTTATATTTAATAACTTATTTTAAAATAAAAACTAAATAACATTTATAATATTAATTATTTATAACGAAATTAATTTTTAAATTCAAAATATAAAATTTTTCTTATTATAATTTTTTTTGAAATGTTTAAATTTAGTTGAAAAATATAATTTTTGTAAACAACTATATTTTTATTGATTAAATAATTTTTTAAG
Organism: Viscum album; assembly: GCA_963277665.1. Lineage (NCBI taxonomy): Eukaryota > Viridiplantae > Streptophyta > Magnoliopsida > Santalales > Viscaceae > Viscum > Viscum album. The sequence continues at coordinate 160,169,279 of OY728165.1, read as the reverse complement.
CATATCGTAGAAGATTGATAAATCTTTTTAATGATAAGAATTTTATTTAAGAAATGTAATTATTAATTTTAAATCTTTCTTTATACTTATAATCCTAATGTCTAATATATTTTGAACTAAATTATATTGTTACATAAATATAAAATATTTCATAAATTTTGATTTAATTAATATTTTTTAGGTCAAATTAGGTTTTTATTATTTGTAGAGACACCTAAATATTAATCTTTTTATAGTAAATAAATTTAATCATTAAAATTTATTATCTATGATAATGTTATGTTGTACATTAATTTTTTAACATAATAAAACACGTTATCTAAAAAATGTTTTTATGCTCCGTGTGTGATTATTTCAATATTAAAATTCTTAACACTTAAAAATGTTACATTATAAAATTATTTTAAAATTCGAAATCAAAATATTAAAATTATAGTGAAGTTTAAATCTAAATCTTTGACATTAACATTAATTACTTTGTTTAAATTTAATTACCATGGTGAAAGAAAATTAGGGTAAATGTTAAACATTAAAATAAAAATCCTATAAACACTTATAGATGTGTTTAATATTAGTGGATGAGGGTAATACATTTCAAAAAAAATATTCCATCGATTTTTTCATTTTGGATTCATTGAAGATTGTGTAGTATCATTACATGTTTGAAAATGTAATGGTTGCTTCCCAAATAATCCTTCCCTTCACTTATAAAAGAGTAACACATCCACCACTTAAAGACTACCTTATCCCTATAATTATTAAATTAACCTCTTTCATTTTATTCCTACTAAAACCATCACCCATGATAAAAAGATATTCTAGACCCTTATTTTTTATATTGACTTTATTTTAGAAGGGAATTCTATGGAAAATTCAAGTCCTTGACGTGATTATTATCAACTTCTATGATTTTCTTCTAAAATATCAATAATAATATTTATTATAAACACACTAATATAATGATATTAGTATTATTTATATAATTCAGTGTTATTATATTATGTTAGTTATCATTATCTATTCATCGATCCCATTTATTAATAGCAATTGAATTCCCATTCTTGTACTCTTGTAGACAAAACCTCTACGAGCAACGAAATTTATTTTTTATCATCATCCATAATTATTGTTTCCAGGAATTTATTTAATGAGGAAATATTATTTTTAATATGTGTTTAAACTTTTTTATGTGTCACATAATCATTTTTTAGATACATATACATATTCATTAAATCATTATAACATGTTATTATTTGTTTCGATTTAGTTGCATGTGTAATACAAATTATAATGATTATTTCCTAAATGATTATAAGATGTGATACAATGTTAGTATCATGTCATAATAATATATTTAATATGTTTTAATTTTTTTTTTAATATTTAAAATATTTAATAATATATCAAATTTCAATTGTTATACACATCATGAACTATTTCACTATGATCTCAATTTTTACAAGACGTATTCATGTATTTCACCTAATTAAAATGGAACATACTTAATAATTTAAAAAATTATCATTTTATATTTAATTATATACTAATTATGAAGTTTAAAACACTTATTTATAATTTATTTCTTCCTCAGGATGTTTATTATAAAAAAAATAGAAATTTCTAACACACATTTATAAAAATAATCGATAACTAACTAATATAATCATAATATATAATAATAAAAGATGTTTATAAAAGAAAAAATTATATTAATAAGGTTTTTAAATATCATATTAATATAGTTAGAATTTTTTATTGGTTGAAACAACATATTCAAATGAGAATTAATAAATGTAAGGCATTTTCATCTCATATTCAATCAATTGAGACATATTGTTTATTATTCACATAATATTATTTATATGGTGAAATAATCAAATTTTTTATATAATATCATTAATGGTATTTTAATAATGATATCTTTATTTCCAAATATGCTTTCTCTCCATCAAAAGTGTTATGATTAAATCATTACCCAAGTTGCAAGGAGTTATTTGTCTAAAATTTAAATCAATTAAAAAATATTTATATTATAGTCTATGATTTTTTTAATGGTGTAAATAATTCCACATTGAAATTTTGAATCATTATACTCTTATATTTGAGGATATTCAATGTTTTATTAAAATATATAACTCTAAGGGGGTTTTGATTCATATGTTACAAAGTTTGTAAGGTTATTTAACGCATATATTATTCTAGATTCATAATAAATCAAATTCTATTAAATTATTTTAGAATTTAATAATTATACACCATAAATATGTTATGTTATATTTTTATCTTTTTTTATATGGAAATAATGTTTCATTTTAAATTATTCATCCTTGATGAATCTATTATTTCATAAAACATGCAATCTTTTAAGAAAAATTTCAATATCCTTTAATGGAATTTTATCCATATTCATGGTTTTACATTCTCAAATCTTTGTCCATTATCTAAAGTAGACTAAATTTTTTATCTCTATTTATCCTTTTATTCATATGTATTTAATTTAATATAATTATTTGGTTATGTTTTTAATGATTTCGGTTTTTGATAACATTGTCTTAAAATATTTTAAAGGATATTCCTTACGATGATATTACATTCTTCTCTTACAAAGAAAATTTTTACAGATGATTTATTTCTTATCAATGTATATTTTTTTGAATTTATTTGGAGTAATGTATTATGAAGTGTTCTTATCATCTTAATTTATTTTGGAAAGCCACTGGAAAATATCATCTTTTTAATCTGATATTAAGAAACATTATTTTAAAAAACCATTTTTGTGACTTCTATTCCATTTTCAAAGGATTAAACTACGATAAATCAATGGTTCATAAATCACTATATATATGTAATTTATAAATATTACATATGGAATATTATGTTTTCAGTAAAAATGGTAATGCTTTTTTACTATACTATTTACAAATTTTAGAAATCACATTTTAATTTATAGGTTATTTATCAGAAGATAAATTATTTTATTTTATGTGGAGCTCATATGTGTGGATGATGATGAGTGGGGTACTATATAACCCTCCAATTCATTGGTTAAGAGTTTATATCTCATGAGATAATGAATCATGGAAATTTTTTTATTTTTATATAAGCTGAAGAATGGTCATTCATGGATTGAATTAGAAATGAAAAGGGTTAAAATACATTACATTTTGAAAAAAATTAAGAGTTCACACACATGTATTTTTTTATAATATTTTCCTAGGATTATGCTGGTTTTATATATATAAAATGTTCATTATTTTAAATTCATGCCATATTTTTCTGAAGTTTCATGTTTTAATGATCCGCATTTCATCTGTATTGATTTATTTTTCATTTTCTATTTCTATCCTAGGTTTTAATTGCTAATTTTTATTATGTCTCTTTTTATTTATTCATAATACTAAAGAAAGTATAATTATTTTCACTTGTGACCCCATGATCCTTCCATAACATATTTCTACCTTTATCATGTTTTCACCCATGTTGATGATATAATGGTTATGAATTGTTGTGATGTTTCTCTTATTTATAATTTAATCTCACTCACTTTTTATTTTTCCATTAAAAATGATATAAAGATGACTATGTCATATAAGATATATATAAGAGGTTCTTGAGGAGTATATATATATAGAGAAATTCCCACATTTTTCGAAAATAATTTTTTTTAGGCTAGTATATAAGATATCAATCCTTTAAGTCCTTTGGAAATGTGACTATTTGTGAGATGTATTATTTAAATCATTGAATAAATGTATTTTCATGTATCTTTATCTAGTTTCTCTATAAAAATTACTTATATATAACCAACAATGGAATTATTTCTTGAGTCTTTAAAAAACTCTAACATTGATCCATGGATTGGTAACAATTTTTCTCTCATAAATTCTCCATGGTTATGAATATTTTCCACTCATTTATAGTGGAACAAATATATAGAATGAAATAAATTAATATTCTAAAATATCAACCCAAGTACTTTCATTTTATATTTAAACCAAATACACATTTTAATAATACTATATTCTTCTTCATGGTGAATCTATTTTGATTTCACTTTAATCCCACATAAATATCACAATACTATGTGGTGATATCCATGTTGTGGTGTAAAACTAACTAAATTGGATTTCACCGAAATTTCATAGCTTGTCACTATGGAATGGTACCCCTTCTAATACAACTTCCGAAACATGAAAAATCTTATTAAGGTGGGATATTTTTTCCAAAATATATCGAAAAATATCATGATTTATAAACCTTAAATATAGAAATATAAATATTAAGTATAACTATATTTTTTCATCATTAATATATTCACATTAATATTTATTTAAATCAACCATAAATAAAATAATTAAATCCATTAAAAAATATATTATTTATTCAAACTTCTGTCAACTTCTCTATAATTTTCGATATTTGAAACCTTCATGAAAATACATATATAAATATCACAAATTAATTTATATTTAATTATTGAAATATTTATTTATATAATACAATTTCAAATTCATGAACTAATTCAAATCATTTTCGCTTCACAAGGCACATGACCACTACATCTTTAACATTAGTTTTTGAAACAGCTAACATAATCTTATGTGGGTGGGACTAACTATTTTATAGCTCTTGAATATCATAGACTACTCTAAAAATGTCTTTGAATTAATATAACTTGATGATTTGATTCTCTTTGTTAATCTAACAATGCCTTTTAATTTACCAATTAAATATCACAAAAGCTAAAAAAAATTAATCTTACATAACCCATTTCTACTATTACACAATAATTCTTATTCATACGTTTATTCTCATATAGTTTTTTATTATTTAATACCATTATGAAATGTTTTTCTACCCTTACGTAATATATTTGAAAAAAATTAATGTTATATAGGCCCTATACAATCTATTTACTCTTAATTAGACTAAATAAAATATATATTAGTGACAAAAACATCAAAAATTGATGATTACTCTTATATATATTTCCGAATTTGTCCATATTTTACATAGCCTTCTCATAACATCATAAAAACTAGTGACACCTCTTCTAAACCTATATTATACTTGGATAATCTAATCAATATTTATTAAACTCTCATTGATTATGTATATGACATTAAACATCAGTATTATCATCCCAAATCCATGGGAATCAATTTTATGAATCTTCATACTACTAAGACATTTATTATTCTTCTCCCAGTATTAAAAATTCATCCATAAACAACAATTTAATATATAAAAATATTCCACAACCAACACAAAGTGTGTTTTCCATTTAATGAAAACCATATTATTCTCCATCCATGATAATTATCATCCTTAATCCTTATGAAAAAAATATGGCAATAATTAACTATAAATCTAACCAATAACTTTTTGGTTTCAATATTCCGCCACATTGAATGTTGATTTTAATTATACCATTAATCCATCTTCATGATACATATCCAAAAAAATACAAGGATTTATATTTCATTAATTACTCCCCTCCCCTTGGATAATAAAAATCATGGGTTATTTTCCCGATTTTGTCCTATTTATTCTCCCCCACTTTATCTCTAAAATTCTATAAGGGTATCTTTTTCATAGATTCTTCCTCACAAAACATACAGTAGATTTAATAAGAGTATGATACCATTTTTAATTATATCATTTGTTTTATCCAATTCTATATCAAATACCACTATCTTAATAATAATATTTATAGAGATAAAACTATTAAATTAGTATCACATAACACTCCATATTTCTCTTTATAGCACATGTTTACATCCAAGTACTCATGCTCTATCAAGTATTTTTAAATTTTCTTAATATCCAATTTACACTCATTAAATGACACAACCTACTAGTAGAAAACATTTCATAACAATAATATAACTTTTTTTAATACTCAATAAAGCTAGTATGGTTGGTCTACTTAATGAATAATGAAGGTCCTGGGATTATGAAAACCACAGATAAGGGGGACGAATTAATGGTGATATTTTACAATTTCTTCCATCTTTAAATAAACATCTTTAACTTTTTTGAGTTTCTATTTTTTCATTTTTATAAAAAAAACAATGTTGGTTATTAAATGTGAATAAATTAAACAAATGAAAACAACATTTACATGGTTCTACCTCAGTGTGGTTAACTACATCCTTCCCATAGTGACTTTAATTAGGCCATGGAAATCCACTTTAATATGAACTGAATACAATTTGGGCCAGCTACTTTTATAACTTTTTTCCAGAATGGTAATCATACTAACTAACATTATTAACAATGTTTTCTTATTTTTATATAAAACAATGATGAGAATGTTTGAAAATATCTCAAATGAACATTGTCTAAAAATTCTCATTTTGATATACTTCCTCAGTTACGAATCCTTTCAACATGCTCTGTCTTCATTTGGTATAGCATCAGTTGGTGTACATAAAATCACACTGTCTCCAATTATTGGTCGGTTTTATGAATAAATAATACACTTCAAAGATTTTTTCTTTCATATGTTTCTGATCACAAAACCAATGTCCAATAACTTTAAATGTTTTACCTATTCCTGGTAGTTTCATCTTTATCAACAAAAGGAATACGTTGTTTTAACCAAATGGGTCTCAAAACATCATCACTTAGTTTGGTAGCTCTATCCAATATCATGTTTTCAATGAATCAATTCCATTTATTTATTTGAAATTTTATCAATGCATTTTTCTTATAATTCATTCACCATGTTAATGTGTTTATAGTCAAAAGAAAATACAAGAAAATCAAAGAAAATTCTTTCCCAAATCAATGTAAATTTTAAAATTCTCCAACTTATAAAAAAAATTCACTAGACACCTCTCATATATTCTATAACATCATTTATGATTCATGAAAGTAATAAATTTCTTCAAAAATCTATAGACTCTTTTGATAAATAAGAATTAAAGGATCATCTCATCATCATCATTGGTGTGGAAAATATTGTATTTATTAAATATCCTAATAACTCCATTAGAAAAATAATTAAATAATGACTTTTTTAGAACTTATTTTTCTAGTTAACTAATCCTTTATCTGATTAAATAGATAAGAAATACTCCCCCTAATAGTTTCAAATTTTTTTATAATGAGCATTGGATAATTCCTCTATCCAATGGGGACACATTTGTTTGACAGTATTCCATTGTAATATTCTCCCTTTATTACTCCAATAAATATTATACTATTCTTTGTTCTCAAAACACAATACAGTACATCTTCATTAAATCATTTTTCAAATGACATCACATTTTTTTCTGATTCTAATTTTTTTGAAAGAACATTTAATGCTCAATATAAATAGATAAAACTCACACTCTTGGATTTATTGATCATCCACTATTTATAAAAGACGAAATACTACTTCTCAGATCGGTTGGAATTTTTTTATTACATATCCAATTGAACTATACTTCATTGTAGACTCTATTTAACCTTTATCAGGTTATAATATAAAAATTTTTCTTCTAATGAGACATCATGAAATGGTTTTCTGTCAATACCTTGCAGAAAACTGTCCGATTGAACATAAACTCAATCATTTTGACTCACTATGGTTACTTTCTCAAAACAAGACTTCTCATGTCTGGTAAAATTTCAACACCAGTGTCTGATTAAATTTGTTTCATACATCTTAAGATCTTATAAAATTATATCTGAAAAAATTTGGTATGATGGATATTTTCTCGATCAATGTGAACCAATAAAATTTTCATATAGATTCACCCTCTAATAATTCATATATTTGAACTTTTTATTTTGTGAAAAATTAATTTATACAAATTTTATACCTCATAAATTTTTTTCTAACATTGTACAACTAAATAAAAATAATTTTATTTGTAAATTCATATAATTGTTTTTATCTCATATCCTCAAAAGCCTCTATTTGATTGAGTTTTACCATTAGCCTTTATTATTATGTGGATGATCATTTTTTACAAATTTAACACATTATGTATTCAACTATAAAAATCATGAACCATTGATATTAATTTGTAAATGAACATCTCCTTATTTATTACAACTCATAAATACTTATATATTTTCATGAGTATCTTCAAGATGGTCGAGACCTAAAGATCAACAAATAATTTTTTCAATTCATATGGAAAAATTAATATCCTATTTAAGGAATACATTATGACGTCTCTAGTAAATATTTCAAACCTATGATACAAAACCATTAAAATAATGATGTGGATAAAAAATAAAAACAAATAACAAAAAACCCCAATGGATCTTTAATATTCATCTTTCTTTTGGTCGAAATATTTACAATAACCATACCAATTGTAGAAACTCTTTTCACAATATTTTATATAACCAAAAAAATTATCATAGAGAATGTACATGTATAATACAAAAACATAAAGAAATTTTTTTGATGGTGTTTCATACCTTAATTAATATAAAATTTTCATTTATGATAAGACAAAATCCCCCACAATCATTTCATATCCTCTTTTTTATGATAATATCGGCATCTGAATCACTAATTATTTTCATAAATAGTTTCATTTTCTACCACCATTTTAAAATTCAATCCAAAGGATCATGGGGGTGGGTATCCACTAAAAATTTATAAATTCATTTGTGGAAGTTGAAAATATAGTTATCGCATAAATTTGTAAAATATTATCTATATTATAGCTTTTGAGAAAACAACATCAATTTTATACATTATTGAAATATATTCAATCATAACATCCATACTAGCATATTTATATTTTATAAAATGATACTTAATATCAATTTTATTTTCTCTCGAATATTGGGTCAGGTTTTTTTGGATAAGTAGAGGAACATTGATTATAAAGAAGACTATTAAATAGTTTACCCATATTGAATTTAAAATCATATAGTTGAATATTCATCCATATCATTGTTTTAAAATCATTGGTAGTTGAAACATATTTTTCTACCACTATACTAAATGTAAAACAAATTTTTAATTACTATGTCATCTCACACAACTAACACTTTAGAGGAAATTTATTTTGGATGTTGATTTTCAATAATTACAATCTCAAGACCCAAAAAAATAATTGAAAATAAGAAATTTCATCTCTTTTATTATTTTATATATCATGTTATATTTTTCACATTAAGAAACTAGATTATCATTGTATCCCCTGAGATGTGTAATTTATTTATATCACTATGATATCTTTTAAAAATGTAAAAACTTATTAAATTCATCGTCTTAAAACAACAAGGGAGAATATATTTCCTATCAACTTATAGAAGTCTTTCTAATTAAAAATTTCCCAGATTATTTTTTAGACAATTTTATTCTAATATATATAGGTACATAAATTTATTTTTAATAATTAATTAAAATTTATTGTTGAGTCTTTTTGGAATATTTTTGTTGATTTTAGATATGTATGTTCCCTTTTTTGATATCCTGATCCTATAAAGAAATTTAATTCTATTAGAACATGAATCTAAAAATTATTCTTCATTTTCATATTAAAATAATTATAAAAAAATTAAACTCATATCTTAAATAATTATATCATTAAAGTAAATAATGAAAATCAGTGTGCTTGTGATCATATCCATTATATAAATATTTCTATAAACTTTTTCATTAGAAAATTTAAATTGTTCAAGAAACTATCTAGTTTTTAGTTCATGGATTATGGGTTTTCAACCCTTAAAACGATTTAATTAGTGTAAATAACATGTTTTAATATTTATCATATATATAACCACTAGGCTATTCAAAAAATATATTTTTAATCTCTCGATTTATGAAATATGAATTAGAATTGATACGATAGACTTTTTAATTTTTATGTGTAGAAACTACTAAGAACGCTTTATAGATTCATGTCAAACAATATGGAAAAAATTTCTACAAAATAAACACCTTCCACCTATGAGAAACCATTGAAAGTTAGTCAATCATTGGTTTGAAAAAAAATATTTGTATATTGATATTTTTTAAAACACCCAAATTATTCTTATAAAAAACTTTTCTATAGGTTGTGGACCAAGATCCCATAATCTAGTTTTCAATATTTTATCTAAATCTCCATTCATATAATTTTACCACTCTTTTGGTTAATATAACTTCAAAATTGACTGTGGATCAACCTTTGAGATAAGTGATGACTGATTTTTTATTCTATGTTCCTATATTTTCTAAACTTGAGCATTCTAATTTCTAATAATGTTATAAAATTCAACTAGTTTCTATAAATATTGGAATATTTTTAATTTTCTTCCAATCATAATTTACTCATCAGTGGACAGATCTAAATAATCTTATACAAAACTAGTCTCCCAAGAATTATCTGTCACGACCCGTCCTCGGGGCCCGTGCCGTGACTACCCCAAGCCCGCCTTCCATAGGCCAGGGGCTGGCGACTAGCACCAAAGGCGTAAAATCCTGTTAACTGGGAAGGCATTGCCTTTATAAAAGAAAACAAGCACCACAGAGTACAAGCGGAAGTGAAACACTAAGTACAAAAAGAACAACTGAAAAGCAAAAAGGGGCCGGAAATACAAGCCCAACTGTAAAGTACAACTCGAAAGGAAAAACAGCGACTGAAAAGTAAAGCTGCTACGCTGAGATGTCCACTGGAAATCCCACCTGAAGGGTGGGTACAGATAGCTCCTCTGCTCCTCGGGTCCCACCATCCGCTCCGAGTATATCCCGCCCAGTGGTCCTCCTCCGGGTACCGCCTCGTCGTATAGTCCACCTCCAGGTACCGTCCAGTCCTCGAACACTCGGCCTCTGTCAGCACTGTCCGTCGTCTGCAACCAACACAACGAGGTGCGGGCATAGCCCGTGCAGGGGTGAGTATAACGATACTCAGTAGGGACCCCGAGACCCTCAAGGTCTCACTAAAACCAACAAGGATAAACACAAGAAGATCTCAACAGATAAACTCTACTTAGGTATATGCCCATACATATACCTAAGTTATCAAGTAACCCATCTCAATCATGAGGTAACACAAGGATTGTGAAAACGACGGATAACCACTACCCGGGTATATGCCCATACATATACCAAAGTTAGCAAGTGACCCATCTCATTCATGAGGTAAACACAAGGTCAAAAGTCTCAGCTCAAACCAGGATTTTCATTATCGAAACCGTAACTGCTGAAGAGCTCCGTCTCTAGAGTGTACAGTGGTCCTGTCACGACTCCGAGGCCGCCGCTCACTAACCTAGGACTGCTGAGGTACTCCTCCTGTCGAGTACTGCGGGTTTGCGGCCAACTACCGGGCGCTCCGTCCGCTGAGGGTCTGTCGCCAAATACCGGGCGCTACCCAGATAGCCTGCTGAGGTACTCCTCCTGTCGAGTACCGCGGGTCTGCTGCCAACTACCAGGCGCTCCGTCCGCCGTGGGTCTGCCGCCAAATACCGGGCGCTCCGTCCACTGGGCTAGTCGACTCACTCCAAGTCGAGTCGGTCAAGCAGTCGTCAGGTCTCAGCCGGCTACACGGTCTCCGTACTCTGCACGCTCGTCTCCACCGTCGCGGGTCTGTCGCTACAACCAAGCGCACACGCTCCGTAGAGTATCGCGGGTCCGCCGCTACAACCAAGCGCTCCACCGCCAAGGGTCTGCTGCTGCATCCAAGCGCACCACCACTGCCAAGTACCACGGGTCCGCTCCACGAGCTACTGGTCGATACTCCAAGTATCACAAGGTCCCGCGAAGAAGTATCTCAAAAGGTCCGTCTCGTCACAGGGGTCTCAACGCAACAGACGGCGCGTCGATCGGACGCCCGGTCTGTGAGTTATTAGCCTTCTCGTCCCAGGGGCCCGGTTGGTTTCGAGTGCGAACCAATCCCGGCCGTATCTCAACTGTACCCCGAACTCCCATAGGGTAAACTCAAGGGACCGTTACTCAACGTAACCACCAACGCCGCTGACGGCTCGTCAAGCGGACGTCCTGTCTGAAAGATATCAGCTTTCCCGTTCCAGGGGCCCGGTTGGATTTCGGTGCGATCCAACCCGGCCACTATCCAACTGCATCCAAAACTCGGGCGGAGGGTGCCAAAAGTTTCGTATCGTCAAGAGGAAGTCAACGAAACAGACGGCGCGTCAATCGGACGCCCGGTCTGTGAGTTATTGGCATTTTCGTCTCCGGGGCCCGGTTGGTTTTTAAGGAAAAACCAACCCGACCGTACTCCACCTGCGTCCGAACCTCGGGCGGAGTATGCCAAAAGATCCGATTCACTAAGAGGAACACAACGCGACTGACGGCGCGTCAATCGGACGTTCGTGGCTCAAGATACGAGCGTTTCCGCTCCGAAGGCCCGGTTGGTTTCGTGAACGAACCAACCCGGCCGAACTCAAAGTAAACTGAAACCTTGAGTGCGATATACCGAAACGACCGTCTCGATCCAAGGATCGCGTTGCCGCAGACGGTTCGTCATTAGGAGGTCCGAGGCTCAAGTTATGAGCCAAAAACCGAAACTGGTCCGAAACGGGGGGGTCCGGGTCCGGGCCGACCCGGCCCGACCCCCCCCCCCCCCCCTGGGCGGCGCGGTGGCCGGCGGCGGCGGACGGCGGCGGCGCGGTGGCCGGCGGCGGCGCGCGGCGGCGGCGAGCGGCGGCGCGGCGGGCCGCGGCGGCGGCGGGCCGCGCTGGCGGCGGCAGCGGGTGCCGCACGGGGTGCCGCACGCGGGGGGTTAAACCCCCGCTTCTTCAGGGTGGCGGCGCGGCTATGCCGCGCCGATTTTTATTAAACCGCCCCCCCTCACATGAGGGGGGCCTGCTTGAGCGGATCCGAGGGGGCAGCCGGCCCCCTCCCTTTAAATTAAAACCGCCCCCCTCTTTAAGAGGGGGGTTTTTCCAGATGGCCGGGGAATTAATTCCCCGGTTCCGGCCGGCCAGCCGGCCGGCCGGTTTTCTCCAACGGGACCGGAAAATCCGGTCCCCTCTTCTGCTTCCGACGCCGGCGGCCCGGCCGCCGGTCTTATCTTCCGCCGCGGCCCGGAACCGGCCGCGGTCTCTTCGTCCCGCCGCGGCCCGGAACCGGCCGCGGCGTTCGTCGTCCGGCGCGGTGCGACGGCACCGCGCCCCTTTGCCGTGCTTGAATCCTCCCAACGCGGCGCGACGGCGTCGCGTTCTTGAAGTCTCTCCTCGGCGAAGCGCGACGGTGTTGCGGAAAAATTATAAGCATGTTCATCCGCGTGGTGCGACGGCACCACGCCTCTTGCTTCCACCCGCATGAATAAAACGAGAACTAAGGAGGGGGGGTTCGGCCGTGTTCATGCGGTCCGACCCCCCTCACGTTAAATAATAACATAACTAAAGAATATCCAAAAGCCTCACATTTAGTCATGCTAAAATCCATGATTCAAGAATGGAATAAAAAATAATCAATAAATAACATCCCCTACCTTGATAACGAGATGAAGTTCGAAGAGCGTCGCGGAAAGCGGCGTCGCGGGGTGAAGTTCCGTTGTCATCGGAGGAAGAGTCGTCGTCTATGGCGACGTTCCTTGCGGTGGTGTCTCCTCCCTTGACGCGAAGGAAGAAGAAGAGAAGGCATGTTGTCGGTAACTTCGCGTTCTCCGTCGGAGGCGTTCTTCGTCGGAGGCGTTGTTCTTCGTCAAGAACGTTCTTCAAAACTCAAGAGCTCTCTTCTCTTTCACTTAACACATCCATTCCAACCAAAATAAAATAAGGCTCCACCTTATTTTATTTACCCATGCCATGCATTCAAATTTACAAAATTCAAATCCAATTCACTTAATTAATTAAACCATGAGTTGTTTAATTAATGAAGAGGTAGGTTGGCAAATTAAATAAGGAAGTGGAAGAGTTACTTAATTTAAGGGAGTTAACAAGTTTAAAGGGAGAGTTTATGAGAGTTATGGGAATGTGAAAGGATGGGGCTCGTGTGGGCCCCACCTCACATTTATCCACACATGGGTAGTTAGGAACTAGTGGGTCCCACCCCAACTCCCTCACTTAGGATATAACCACTTAGATAAAAATAAAAATTGTTCCCCAATTTTTATTCACTTCTAATTTAATCCACAAAAAAAAACTTCTCATCCCGCAAAAACGCAACTCCCGAGAAGGTCTCTTTAAGCGAATATCGGCGCTGCGAGTTCATCGGCGCCCTCGGATTTCAATTCCGAGCACCGGATCAAAATTTAGGAAAACCCGCTCGTTCGTTCACTGAACGTACCCGAGCCAAACTTCGGAAATTAATTCCGGGCACTCCGGGCCTCGGAATCAGGTGCCGTCTGAAACCGCGCTCTTGTAAAATTCTAAAGAAAATTAAGAAAAAAAATTTCCCTTGAATTTTACGGGTCTTTACATTACTCCCACCTCAGGGCTTTACGTCCCCGTAAAGCTACATCAAAAACTAGGGAAACAAAAGAGGGTACTGAGCACGCATCTGAGCCTCCCGCTCCCATGTGCTCTCCTGGAGATTTCGTGCTACCCGAGAAGCACCCCAGAGGAAGCAACCGTTCCCGTAGAACCTACTCCTGTCGATCCTCAATCTCTACTAGAATCTCTGTGCTTATCGCCCTGTCATCGACGTCCAACTCCCCGGGGTCGATGACGTGTGAAGAAACATACACGTATCTCCACAGCTGAGACACGTGGTGGACACTATGCACCCGGTGCGACTGAGGTGGTAGGGTTAAGCGGTAAACCTCCTCGCCTACCCTGATGAAGATCAAAAGGGTCCATCGAACTTCGGAGATAACATGCCGCCTCGGCCACATCTCCGAAACCTCATCGGGTTGAGACCGTATAAGAACGTGTTCGTCACCCTCGAACTCAAGAGGTTTCCCTTTTTAGGTTAGAACTGAACTCAAACTCCTGCTGCCACAGGGGTAGGGTTGACCAACTCAAGAGTGATCGGTCACACCCTCTTATGTCTGAGTTTAACATGAGCTGCCCAGGGTTTCCTTTTCACCGACCAAGGAAAACCCATTCCGACGTTTGCCTAAAACAGTCAACCGGGGTATGATTTGTGAATCAAAACCATACCCAGATCAACGTCGTAAGGCCTCTACGCTGCCACCAAGAGATTCCAACCGAAACTCTCGCCTCGAGGTCAAATCACACCGTCGGCGTAAGCGTGATTATCGAGTCTCCTCCCAAAGGTATCTCCAGACGTGAGGGTCAAGTCTACGGCTTACCCGGAACCTCTAGGTCTGGGACATGATTCGTGGAAGGGTAGAATGATTGGTTCCTATGTCTATAGATATGGCAGCTCGTAGTAGACATAATTCGTACCCCGAATCATTCTTAGAGCTCCTGGGTCACACTCCTTGACCGCAATGCAGCTATTCTCCTCCCCAGCCCTCCTGCTCCCTGAGCCTGGCGGGGACTACTAAGTCGGGTGGTCGTAACATGTCGAAATGTACACCACCACATGCTGCTCTCCAAGCTCTGCTTCCACGTCTGCTACCCTGCAGATTCATCTGTCCTTAGCACTTCCTCCTCCTGAAACATTTTACACGCCTGAGTCTCTGAGACTGGCGCTAGTCTCCTGCCTTTCACTGCTAACGTTCACAACCACAAAGGTTCTCTCTAGCATCCTAGCATAGGTAGGAATGCATAGAGGAAAAGAAATGGTTCGGATGTCCTTTAGACACACTTCGCTCAGAAGTTCGAGTCTAAAGAACTGATCACAACGTAACCAACGAGTACCAATATTGATTGGTAAGCCACGTTGAGTGCTCTGCTTCCGACATGTCGTACTGTCGAAGCTGTATTAGCTCCAGAAAACTCACAACCACCTCCTCAAGCCAGTCCTCAGCCGCCTACGAGTCAGGCTCACTTCGAAACTTGAGGGATATCTGATGCTAAAACATAAGTAAGGCACTAAGCCTGTGAGTCTCTGCTACCGGTACCGCCGGTAGTGTCTGCTGACCAACAGGTAGTGACATAGCTGGCGCTCTACCCGTAGGTACTAATCCAGGTATCGGTTCGCGTACCGAAGCCTCGTTACTATAAGGACCAACCTCATGGTCACTCTCTGGAAACACCTGGAGCTAATATCATCATCCGCTCTACTAGTATCCAAGCTAGGCGTAGAACTCTAGCATTCGTCTCCATCCAGTCCACTGCTGCCTGGGAAATCTGTCTCGCCTCGTATCCTCAGAGGCCTCTACTGCTGGAACTCGTGCATCGCGCTCTGCTAGCGTGCACCGTCAGCTAGTGGCATCTGCTGCCTAACGGGTGGTGGTGCTGCTGGTACACCACCCGAAGGTGCCAACACTGAAAAAGGGCCCTGCACTGGAGTCTCGTTGCTCGGTGGGCCATCATGAAAGAAACAACGTAACACGATCAAACGATTATACCTGGTGAGCTGACCTGGTTTGAGCTGTTTTAAGGGAGAAAAAACCTTCGAAAACACACACGCAATCAGTGTTTTCATGCACAAAGTCGTAAATCAGTTGTCAGGGTCCTGGTGTATGGATACGTCGGCCGCCCGCACCAACACTGGACTCCCTGAACTGAAAACCACACTCGGTACTCTCAACACTATTGCTTCACAGAAAGAGACATCAGAGTTATAAGTTCTGCGGTAGAACCGAACTCCTCTGATACCAATTTGTCACGACCCGTCCTCGGGGCCCGTGCCGTGACTACCCCAAGCCCGCCTTCCATAGGCCAGGGGCTGGCGACTAGCACCAAAGGCGTAAAATCCCGTTAACTGGGAAG
Source organism: Viscum album (assembly GCA_963277665.1). Classification (NCBI taxonomy): domain Eukaryota; kingdom Viridiplantae; phylum Streptophyta; class Magnoliopsida; order Santalales; family Viscaceae; genus Viscum; species Viscum album. The sequence continues at coordinate 160,152,590 of OY728165.1, read as the reverse complement.
GCATTGCCTTTATAAAAGAAAACAAGCACCACAGAGTACAAGAGGAAGTGAAACACTAAGTACAAAAAGAACAACTGAAAAGCAAAAAGGGGCCGGAAATACAAGCCCAACTGTAAAGTACAACTCGAAAGGAAAAACAGCGACTGAAAAGTAAAGCTGCTACGCTGAGATGTCCACTGGAAATCCCACCTGAAGGGTGGGTACAGATAGCTCCTCTGCTCCTCGGGTCCCACCATCCGCTCCGAGTATATCCCGCCCAGTGGTCCTCCTCCGGGTACCGCCTCGTCGTATAGTCCACCTCCAGGTACCGTCCAGTCCTCGAACACTCGGCCTCTGTCAGCACTGTCCGTCGTCTGCAACCAACACAACGAGGTGCGGGCATAGCCCGTGCAGGGGTGAGTATAACGATACTCAGTAGGGACCCCGAGACCCTCAAGGTCTCACTAAAACCAACAAGGATAAACACAAGAAGATCTCAACAGATAAACTCTACTTAGGTATATGCCCATACATATACCTAAGTTATCAAGTAACCCATCTCAATCATGAGGTAACACAAGGATTGTGAAAACGACGGATAACCACTACCCGGGTATATGCCCATACATATACCAAAGTTAGCAAGTGACCCATCTCATTCATGAGGTAAACACAAGGTCAAAAGTCTCAGCTCAAACCAGGATTTTCATTATCGAAACCGTAACTGCTGAAGAGCTCCGTCTCTAGAGTGTACAGTGGTCCTGTCACGACTCCGAGGCCGCCGCTCACTAACCTAGGACTGCTGAGGTACTCCTCCTGTCGAGTACTGCGGGTTTGCGGCCAACTACCGGGCGCTCCGTCCGCTGAGGGTCTGTCGCCAAATACCGGGCGCTACCCAGATAGCCTGCTGAGGTACTCCTCCTGTCGAGTACCGCGGGTCTGCTGCCAACTACCAGGCGCTCCGTCCGCCGTGGGTCTGCCGCCAAATACCGGGCGCTCCGTCCACTGGGCTAGTCGACTCACTCCAAGTCGAGTCGGTCAAGCAGTCGTCAGGTCTCAGCCGGCTACACGGTCTCCGTACTCTGCACGCTCGTCTCCACCGTCGCGGGTCTGTCGCTACAACCAAGCGCACACGCTCCGTAGAGTATCGCGGGTCCGCCGCTACAACCAAGCGCTCCACCGCCAAGGGTCTGCTGCTGCATCCAAGCGCACCACCACTGCCAAGTACCACGGGTCCGCTCCACGAGCTACTGGTCGATACTCCAAGTATCACAAGGTCCCGCGAAGAAGTATCTCAAAAGGTCCGTCTCGTCACAGGGGTCTCAACGCAACAGACGGCGCGTCGATCGGACGCCCGGTCTGTGAGTTATTAGCCTTCTCGTCCCAGGGGCCCGGTTGGTTTCGAGTGCGAACCAATCCCGGCCGTATCTCAACTGTACCCCGAACTCCCATAGGGTAAACTCAAGGGACCGTTACTCAACGTAACCACCAACGCCGCTGACGGCTCGTCAAGCGGACGTCCTGTCTGAAAGATATCAGCTTTCCCGTTCCAGGGGCCCGGTTGGATTTCGGTGCGATCCAACCCGGCCACTATCCAACTGCATCCAAAACTCGGGCGGAGGGTGCCAAAAGTTTCGTATCGTCAAGAGGAAGTCAACGAAACAGACGGCGCGTCAATCGGACGCCCGGTCTGTGAGTTATTGGCATTTTCGTCTCCGGGGCCCGGTTGGTTTTTAAGGAAAAACCAACCCGACCGTACTCCACCTGCGTCCGAACCTCGGGCGGAGTATGCCAAAAGATCCGATTCACTAAGAGGAACACAACGCGACTGACGGCGCGTCAATCGGACGTTCGTGGCTCAAGATACGAGCGTTTCCGCTCCGAAGGCCCGGTTGGTTTCGTGAACGAACCAACCCGGCCGAACTCAAAGTAAACCGAAACCTTGAGTGCGATATACCGAAACGACCGTCTCGATCCAAGGATCGCGTTGCCGCAGACGGTTCGTCATTCGGAGGTCCGAGGCTCAAGTTATGAGCCAAAAACCGAAACTGGTCCGAAACGGGGGGGTCCGGGTCCGGGCCGACCCGGCCCGACCCCCCCCCCCCCCCCTGGGCGGCGCGGTGGCCGGTGGCGGCGGACGGCGGCGGCGCGGAGGCCGGCGGCGGCGCGCGGCGGCGGCGAGCGGCGGCGCGGCGGGCCGCGGCGGCGGCGGCAGCGGGTGCCGCACGGGGTGCCGCACGCGGGGGGTTAAACCCCCGCTTCTTCAGGGTGGCGGCGCGGCTATGCCGCGCCGATTTTTATTAAACCGCCCCCCCTCACATGAGGGGGGCCTGCTTGAGCGGATCCGAGGGGGCAGCCGGCCCCCTCCCTTTAAATTAAAACCGCCCCCCTCTTTAAGAGGGGGGTTTTGCCAGATGGCCGGGGAATTAATTCCCCGGTTCCGGCCGGCCAGCCGGCCGGCCGGTTTTCTCCAACGGGACCGGAAAATCCGGTCCCCTCTTCGGCTTCCGACGCCGGCGGCCCGGCCGCCGGTCTTATCTTCCGCCGCGGCCCGGAACCGGCCGCGGTCTCTTCGTCCCGCCGCGGCCCGGAACCGGCCGCGGCGTTCGTCGTCCGGCGCGGTGCGACGGCACCGCGCCCCTTTGCCGTGCTTGAATCCTCCCAACGCGGCGCGACGGCGTCGCGTTCTTGAAGTCTCTCCTCGGCGAAGCGCGACGGTGTTGCGGAAAAATTATAAGCATGTTCATCCGCGTGGTGCCACGGCACCACGCCTCTTGCTTCCACCCGCATGAATAAAACGAGAACTAAGGAGGGGGGGTTCGGCCGTGTTCATGCGGTCCGACCCCCCTCACGTTAAATAATAACATAACTAAAGAATATCCAAAAGCCTCACATTTAGTCATGCTAAAATCCATGATTCAAGAATGGAATAAAAAATAATCAATAAATAACATCCCCTACCTTGATAACGAGATGAAGTTCGAAGAGCGTCGCGGAAAGCGGCGTCGCGGGGTGAAGTTCCGTTGTCATCGGAGGAAGAGTCGTCGTCTATGGCGACGTTCCTTGCGGTGGTGTCTCCTCCCTTGACGCGAAGGAAGAAGAAGAGAAGGCATGTTGTCGGTAACTTCGCGTTCTCCGTCGGAGGCGTTCTTCGTCGGAGGCGTTGTTCTTCGTCAAGAACGTTCTTCAAAACTCAAGAGCTCTCTTCTCTTTCACTTAACACATCCATTCCAACCAAAATAAAATAAGGCTCCACCTTATTTTATTTACCCATGCCATGCATTCAAATTTACAAAATTCAAATCCAATTCACTTAATTAATTAAACCATGAGTTGTTTAATTAATGAAGAGGTAGGTTGGCAAATTAAATAAGGAAGTGGAAGAGTTACTTAATTTAAGGGAGTTAACAAGTTTAAAGGGAGAGTTTATGAGAGTTATGGGAATGTGAAAGGATGGGGCTCGTGTGGGCCCCACCTCACATTTATCCACACATGGGTAGTTAGGAACTAGTGGGTCCCACCCCAACTCCCTCACTTAGGATATAACCACTTAGATAAAAATAAAAATTGTTCCCCAATTTTTATTCACTTCTAATTTAATCCACAAAAAAAAAACTTCTCATCCCGCAAAAACGCAACTCCCGAGAAGGTCTCTTTAAGCGAATATCGGCGCTGCGAGTTCATCGGCGCCCTCGGATTTCAATTCCGAGCACCGGATCAAAAGTTAGGAAAACCCGCTCGTTCGTTCACTGAACGTACCCGAGCCAAACTTCGGAAATTAATTCCGGGCACTCCGGGCCTCGGAATCAGGTGCCGTCTGAAACCGCGCTCTTGTAAAATTCTAAAGAAAATTAAGAAAAAAAATTTCCCTTGAATTTTACGGGTCTTTACATTATCATTCTGAATATCTTATTTTGAAATAACCATTCATTATTTTATAACATTTTCCTTATTACCTTTAATAAATTTTGTTAGGGAAATCTTATTTTTCATGACATTCACATCATAGGAATCAACCAACCCTAATAAATGATTATTCCAACACTTGTAACATCTACCTTCAGCTAAATATCCCATGAAAATTCATTATTTCTGTTTTTCATAAATATTTATGAGATTTTTAAATTTTATTTTGAGTAAGAAAGGACTTCTAAAAAATTTATTGAATTTCATCATTATATTCTCATTATACCACATATCATAGGGATTAATTTTATATTGAAGTCACAATAATAATCTATTTTGAACATGAATTCCTTCACGTATATTCTATATTTATAATAATTCATAACGGTTTTACCAAATTATCATGATTATTCATATTTATACTAAATTTTTCTTTTTTCATTCCACTACACTATATTATAGGTGTGTTTAGGGACAACTACAATGGTTTTTGGTTTCTAATATCATCAAGTAGAAATTGAAAGAGTTACTTTTGTAATAATTCGTATTGTATTTCTGGTGAATCAAAATTTATACACCCAAATCATTCGCAATATCCCTTTTGAAGTAATTGATCATATTTAGAACCTATGATTTAGAATTAATTATAATAATTTCTTATAGGAATAAATTTATTAATGAATCTAATAAAATAAAAATTTCATTTTATTGATTGATGACTAACCACAACACAAAAAGTGGAGTCTATAAGCGCAAGAGATCAGTTGGATTGGATTTCATCTTTCTAATGCCTTACACTAACCATCATTCCTTTTAGAAAAGAGTTATGAACAATAACATATTTCTTTTTTAGTAGTGGAAATTTTTCTACAAAATCATCACTATTATATGTGCTCCTACTTTTGTTTCCATGACTCCAATGTATTTAGTTATATATCTTTCTTTCAAACTCAACACATAAGTAACATAGATTTAGAGGATATAAAATCATGAATAGATTTTCACTAAATCATTATACATTAGTAAAAATTCCATGTCTTTCAAATAATATAAGATTTATGAATATTTTCAATGATAATACCCTTATCAATATCAAAAGGTTGGATAACTATACGTATGTTTTTCTTTCATCAATTATAAAATAGAACGTCCTTCAATTTCATTTCTAAGATTCAATCTCTAAGTTTTTATTCATTTAATTTTCACAAAAATAACACCTATAAGAGTAAATACCCCTCCCTTATGTTATTTAATATATTTAAAGAAATTTATATCAAAACAAATATGTGAGGTACAATCACTAAAAAAAATTTCTATTTTTATTCTACTGATATCTTCTAGATAAGTATCAATAACAAAATCTCTTTCTTTAATTTTATTCTTTGAAAATTATTTCTATTTTATAGGATAATTAATTTCCCATAAAATAATTACAATACATTCTTCAGCTTAGTGACTTGGAAGGCCACACCTTCCAAAAACATTCTTCTATGCAATCAAATTAGTTTTTCTTTGGGGAATTCTTAACTTCTGTTGACTTTGATTTTAATTATTTATGTACCATAGGAATGTTACTCTCTTTTCAACTATTTTTTCTCCACATTATTTCATTCATATTTCTAGGGAGTAACATGTTATTATAATAATTATTTTTCATGTAACCATATATACCATATTGCTAACATTATCCATGGCCTTATATAGAAATAAAATCTTTCCATATGATGAGTTTTTTTATGTTCAACATAAATTTCTACACCAATTTTACCTAGGCATGGGAAAAACATATCCATGATATATATTTCTTACTCTTGTTGATGTGTTTTGTTTATCATGTTCTTTATCTACTAAATCATTCCCAAAATTTATTGTCACTCTTTTTTGGTTATATAATTAAATTAAATATTATGTTTAGTGGGTCAAGATATCACTTGATTTCTGGGAGGACTTCATTTAGTAACTTGAGATGTTTTGGACTTCACCATTGAAGCATTGTTCAAATTATCACTCAAATTACTAATTGTACTATATTTCTCAATGAATATTGATTGAGTTTTAAAAAATATATCTTTATTTAAATTTAATTTCTTACCATGATCTTTCACCATATTTCACTTTTCTATAACTATAATATTGATGTTTTTAATCTCCTAGATTTTCAAATCTTCCTTTATAAATAAATCTTCATTTACAATATTCTGTTTCTCACTTTTTTTAGTTAACATTATAACTTCTTTATTGAGTATTGTGTTTTTATCAGTGCCTTCAAGAAGTTTCAATATCATTTGATATTCCTGGTATTTTTATTCACTTTCAACATTATCACTATTTAAATATAATTCATTCTCTCAATATTTTTAAATAAATTTACAAACATCTCTATATTTTCATATTTTGATGAAATTTTCTCCGGATATTCATAATCTACATTATTACATAACATATATATTATGTTCATTCTATTTATATTTTTCTTCCTTCAAGTGGATTTATAATATTCCTTTTATGTTTTTATCAACATTATACATTAAGGATTTTCTTCATAATCATTATAATATTCTCCCACTTTTAACTTCATAATTTTATTTGAAAAATATCAAATTCCACTACAATTGAAATATTTATGTTGGATTTTTTCCTTTATATAATCCATTATAATTTCAATAATTTTTATAGATAAGAGATATGATTCTCTAATTTTCATTGATAACAATGTTCTTATACTCTGATTAACTGAGTCCCACTATCTCATGCTCTGATTCATAATTTTGGATATTCTTTTTATCCTTAAAATCCAATTCTTTTGTAATCTTCTATTTTAATGAAAGTGAATTTATAAAATAATAAGACAAAATAATGTTATGCAATTCATCAAAACGTAAATGGTCTTTATATTCTATGGAAGAAATTTTAGGATCATACCCATTTGGAATGTTTTTCATGAGTTTGATTATAGTGGTATAATGATTCATGACTTCACTAAATTCCATGATTTTGGAGAATATTTTTAATTTTGGTGAAATAGTCATTAATAGATTTATCATATTCTATTTTGATAAATTCATGATTATTTATATATATTTTATTATTTTCTTCATCTTCAATTATATTTCTCTCTAATATGCTTTTGATTTTTCCCAAGATTAATAGCTATTATTAGAATTGTTAACTTCTGATATTAATTTTATTAAAAAGATATTATAATAGTATTTCATGATTTCCCATAGACCTAATGATTTATTTTCCCATGTAAGGTTATAGGATAATAATTCTTTATGGGTTAAAACCCAACTGTAGTTACATAGATTACCATCAAGCCAAGAGATATAAAATAAGGTATCATTCTATTTTAATATCCAGGAAAATTTTTTCCATTGAAGTCAAGATTGATGCTATTATTAAATTATTGCAGATTATCCATGATAATAAAAGTAAGGATATCACATAGGGATTACTGACGCTTAGATTCTGGATAATGTTCCCCAGAGTGTGTGAACCATTGATAAGAAGGTGTATTAGTGGTGACACTTTATAATTAATTATCTATTTGAATAATCCACATTAACGAGTTATTTTATCTATTATTCTCAACCTTATAAATCTAAACCATAAATTCTTTTCAATTTTAGGAAATTTAAACAAGGATTACGTGATTTATATATTTCACCACCTAGTGTGGGTGACTATATAATTTTCATGGAGACTCATGCCTATCATTGTAAATCCACAATAATACGAATTGAATAAAATTTTAGTCTACTCCCTTTAGACACCTTCTATATCTCGATATGTAATTATAATAACTCACATCAGTTACAATAATGGGAAATTTTCTATGCATCTCATGAAAAATTCATCTAAAAATTCTATATTTGATATACTACATCTGGTAATACAATATTTGGGGTAATCTATCTTCATCTAGTATAACTCTGTATGATGAACCTCAAATCACTATAACATTAATCTATGTTCTATTTGATGAAGGTAATATTGTTTCGATTTTCGATGTTGCCTCTAATACCCCTATTAGTAAACCGTTATATGGTAACTCTAATCTCTAAACCACTACCTGAAAAATTATTCTTCCTTAACAATGATTTTCCATTGTTGAAACATCACACCACTAAGAAAATCTACTATCATTCTAGTAACTCTATATGATATCTTCTTTAAAGTAATTTGGATCACTTAACGTTCGAATAATGTAATAAACAAATTTTCAAAATGTAATTTTACTAATTTATATATGTTCACACTCATGTGAATAGTATATATCTCAAATATTTTTCTCTCTTCTTAAATTCAGGTTTTGAAATATCCCACTCGTTATTACTTATTTATACACCTCTCAAATATTCTATAATTTTCTTGTGGTTTCGTAAAACAAAACTATTTATTTATAATTCCTTAAAATCACTTGATAAAAAAATTTGAAGAACCATATATGCATCATAATATTTAAGGACTTTACAATGTTTAAGTAAATATATAATGAACATCATCTGAAAATATCTAATAGGTGACATTTTAATGAAATTATTCCTCTAGTTAACTAATCCTATATCTAGTGAAATCTATATTAAATCCTTTATCTCAAAGATTCATAAAAATTTATCCAACGATACTTATAGCATTTCAAAATATGATAAACTCAAATATGCATGACCTAAAAACATTTTTTTTCTCCCATTCATACTACAACTCATATTTATACAGTTCATGATTTAAAAAGTAAAATCCACTGTATCTTCATTGAATTTTTCATCTTATGACATATCATTTGTTTCTATGTTGTTTATCCATCCATCATAACATTGATTGATCTACATTACTGGATAAAACTCATCAGCTCAACTTCACTGATCATCCAACATCTCTAATCTATTAAATAATATTCTCCTAACTAGAATTACATTGTTAGTTGCCTATCAAATAGAACATAACTACATATTAGAATTCATACAATATTTATTCGATATGAACTTCATATTTCTACAAATGATGTGATTTCATGAAATGTATTTCCATCATAACATTACAGATAACTATCTTATGAAACTCCCGCTGGATCAGTTATAGTCATTATAGAAATAGTCATATAACACCACTCTGCCTATCTAGTGAAATTTATACATTACAATCTGATCAACATATCATTTACACATATAATTATCTTTTAAAATATTGTATGAAAACACCTGTATCAATGAAACTTTTTTATATTTACTCTAACCGATAGTCTTTTCGTATATAAAACATATTCCATTAATTCATATATTGTACCTTTATATAGTGTGTAACATCAATTTTTCCCGCATATCTTTCTGGTAACTTGATCTACAACATTGTATAGCTACAACACAAAATTTTCATTAGGAACATTATATGAATCATTTGTGTAATAACTTCACATGTCATTATCTTATGGACCCATACTATTGGCCTTTAAAGTTTTCAATCAAATAATTTATTTCACTTTCACCACATCATATCTAAAATTATTTATAACCAAAAACATTGATCTAAATCTAAAAAAAATTTCCCTTAATTGTTAAAACTCATACAAACTGAACTTGGAATATGAGTATATTAATTATGTTAGAAACCATAAGATCAAAATAGAATAATTTGAATTTATAAGGAAATATTCATAAAATTTTTATGTAATTTTTCTTAACCCCTCACATAACATTTAATTACCTACAATATAAAATAATCACAAAAATATGTCATTAATAAATAAAAATCATGTTAACTACAAAGAAAAGTATCCTTAAAACCAAATTTAAAATTTTCCGGTCAACATCAGATCCTTCATTGTAATGCTAATGTTTTTAATAAATAGTGAATTAAAATTCCACATTAATATGAGTTATCATAAAATACAATAATCATATTAAGTTGGGACCTAATGTAGGAAACAGTAGTCTAATTCGACAACCTCAGTTTTATCCATTCCACTCTCTTACTTCCATAAATAACATAAATCTTCAAAAATTCCATTCTTCCAGCATTACTCCAAAAGAACTCAATCACTCTTACAAAATAAAATCCTCAATTGAACATTGAATAATAATGTGTTTGAATCATTACACATTTAAATGCTTATAAATTTATATATAAGGCAAAAATACATGATCTATAATTCCTCTAAAACTAGTAACTTTCATATTATCAATTTTAAAAAAATAACCCATAAATATTCTCTCCATTAATCTATAAATAGATCTATAAGAGTATAAATAGACCAAAGATTTATCCCCTAAAAATACCAATTAATATTTTATAATCATTAGAGAGTTAAAAATATAAAAAAAATTATATATCATGAAAATCACATGTTGATCATCCAAATTTGAGATTCTTCATCTTCTTCAATTATTCTAGAATGAGTACTCCTTTTTTATTTTCAATTAAAGATGAAACATTATTTTACATTATGTATTCCATTTTTGATTTGATTGCATTTGAAAATTATGATAGTTCATTGAAAAAACATTAATTACATAACATAATCTATATATCAAGTGATTATTAAACATATCACTCAATTATTGATTTATATTTGGATATTAGAAGTGTTTTCTGAACACCACAATTCACATATTTTTTACAGAACATAATCTCCAGGGATAATATCTAACTCTTAAGGATAAAAAATATAATTAATATTTATAGATAATAAATTACATGGGGGAAAGAGGATTTTTTTGAAGATCCTCAAGAAGAGGATTATAGTTGGTCTTATTAAAATACCACATTACTTCAATCATTCTTTAAATCCCACTTGGTGGTATTTTCTTAATGGTTCTATTGACACATTATTCCTCATAATTTTATTCTTGTTCACTCTTCATTTTTTTGGATTAATGATCAATTCTTTTTTTTACACATTATTTTTTATCCCACATCTGAAAATATCCTTCGTATTCAAGAAATAATTTCATACCACTGTGACATAATTTTCTTCAATAATATATCATTAGAGATAATAAATTAATTATTCATTTAATTATTTATAACTAGTAAAATAGTATGTAGGGTTAAACCCTTAAGGAATTTGTGTCAAACATTCTATAATAATAACTCAAAACAGAGGAAATGATGATGGTATGTGATTTGGATGAATTTGAATGTGAACGGAAATTATAGTGAAAAAATTAAAAAATATGTCAAAATATATTTGAAATCTTATCTTATCATCTACTAATGTATATATATATTAATAGATGCTTTAAATGAGTAGTTTTCCCCATTTTGAATGAATTCATGCACAAATTAATTTATTTGCAGATCACTATCATCACCTCATGCTTTAAAAACTGATCTCCATATGGTTGTTTCCACTGTTGATCATAATCATCAAATATTTCAACATAATATCTCCCACAAATATCTCTTCCCATACATAAAATATTCCTAATATCCAAGAAATAAAAACTCATATTCTATCTAGGTTTATTTAATTATTCAAATGGTTTCACACTTGGTTTTTAATTGACACTCACTTTATTCCATATCATATTTAATAATTTATTTTTCAAATATTTATCTTCTATTATCCTTGTATTAATTACTTCTATCTATGATCCATGAATTTTTCTAAAATAATTTGATATTTCATTTTAGTTCATCAATATAAATTTATTGATAAGAAGCATTTAGAATCCTAACACCACCCTATATGAACTATCATAGAAGTATCTTGTTCCATTTCTAACAAAATCCCCAATAATCAAACATTAGATCTCTATTTTTCATTATCTTCGTTAGTGTTATAAAAAACTATATCTCATTCTTTCAAATTGAATGGTAAATAACCTTGATCCCCATGAATCATTGATTTATGACTTGAAAACATATCAATATTTTATATAGACATTAAAAAGGCCTCATTCATTACCTTCAAATGGTCATTCAAGTAGTATTATCAATATAATTGTGAAGGTATTTTATTGAGATATTGGAATGTGTACATGTTAGTTCATGTAGCCAAAGAGATGGGAAGATAATGAACCCATTCTTTTCAAGAATTTGATAATATAATATAATGAAAAACATCAAACAAAATAAATCATTATTTCTTGATAATGGATCTCCATCAGCATAGGGGTATCTCATCTCGATGTTTATATTAATTTTTTCATCCTCGATCGATCATAGGACATCACTACTGTAAATTCAAATATCATTGATATGGATCTGTTGGCATTCTTCCCTTATCGTGACTAGGATTGACGTTTTTTATGAAGAATAATTTCCACATGTAAGTATAATATTGATGCTAGATTTAATTTATATTCATATGAGTTCTACTTTAGTTTTTTTAGGCTTGATTTCAATAATTTGAAGGAACATAGTCCATTACTCATATGAAATTCATCAGGTGACTAATAGAAAATTATTTTCTACTCAAACATTATTGAGGATAATAAGTATACCCATGATTCACCATCCATAAACATCCTCCTAAATCAATCATAAAAAGGATATAAAATACTCTTATTAAAGATGAATTAATCTCATATGAAACACTCTAATAAGCCATACACTACTGTGATGAACATGGAATTTGTGAAATTTCAATAACCAACTACATGGAAAATTAAATATTTATATAAAAATACTATGAACATAATATTAAAAACAAAATTTCAACTTACTAAATAAAATAAGTTCTAGATCAAAAAATATATTTAAAAAATGACATTACAAACAAAAACATGGAATATGGAAAAATAAACATAAAAATGAATAATCAATTTTTCAACTACCTAAAACGAATTATTTTAAAATATGTGAGGACAATATCAACCATAATTTAAGATCGTAAGAAATATAAAATAGAAACAAATTTAATTAAAACATTAAATCTAAAAAAACTATTATTATCATTCAAATTATTAAATAATAAATATTTATTTACAAAATTACCAATATTAAAATAAAATTTAGACATAAAAACATAATTGTTTTAAAAAATTATTTAGAGAATTATTATCATGTAAAATTCAAACTAAATTAACCCTACTTAAATAATTTATTTACCTAAAAAAATAAATTTATTATATTTTGTGGAAGTCAATTCCCCTGGAAATAAAATATTTACAATACCAATAAGATGTTACATTAAAAAATATTTTACCCCATGGACTATATCGATTAAGAATGGATTAAATATCTTCAAAAAAATATATTTATATAAACATTATATTATGGTTTATCAAAAGTGATTGAATTTGAATATTCTGAAATTAGATTTAAAAAAATCACTTATCTTTCATTTATTATTCCATGCTTATATCTTCATCCATAATGAACAAAAATAAAAATCTCAACATTGAGAATAATTAGACAAAACTAAACAGATGATTAAATTAAATAAATATATAGTAGAGTAAATAACTCATCCAATATTTTTAGATTATGTAATAGAATTATCAAAAAGTATTTGGAGTTTATTTAATTAACTATTCTAATAATGGATTATTAGTATAAGTTTTGAAAAGAATATACATTTCAATATAATTTTGAATCCTACTGCAAAAATTTATCTAAATGAAATATTTTAAGATATAAATGTAATTTATGTTGAAATATTAAATCCATGGTTGAATATAAATTATTTATCACTCAAAGATAGAAAACAATCCACAATTTCATGAAAATCGAACAGCCACTATAAATGAGTTATAATCCTTGAAAATAATAAATTTTGATAATTTTTTAGGGTATCTTGATATTTTCCCAATGAAATACTATTTATTATTGTAAAATACCCCTCCCACACAATTGAAACATAGAATTTCCCAAATTTCTAATTCCAAAGGTAGAGGAAACATTTCCATTGTTTAAAATCATTTTGAAGGATAACATAATAGTTTGAAAATAATATTTTACATGCAATATAAAAAATGAATGTTCATAGAATAAATAAATATTTCCATCCAGTTACTAGAATGGATTAACAATGAAAATAAATACTCTAATTAAGAATGTTCATGCTCAAAAATTGACGGTTCAAAATAGTTATCAGATATGAATAAAATAACAAATAAATATAATAATTTTTGAAATCATATTAATCAAACTTTTAGAAGTAACTAGAATAATTTCTAAAGATTTCATCATGTAATCAAACTCCATGACATATTGTTCATCCCCTTGAAATCCCTGAAAATAGTAGTAGTAGATTTTTGAAAAATTATTCAGTGAACCATTAATAAATGAGCAGAAAAAATTTATTACTATAAATATTTATTATTCATAGTGTTGACTAAATTTCATCCATATTTACGTTGTATCTATCTATTTTATCAACTTCTCAATAATGTTAAAACAATTAATTATTATCTTTTTTTGAAATCACATCATTATTAAAATTATATATTAGAAAAATAAAATCAAAATTAATTATAAATATAAAATCATATTAAAATTTAATGATCAAAACATCAAATTATTTTTATTTAAAACATAAATAACAAAAAGAAAACTCAAAAAATGTCCATGGGATGTCTCTAATAAATCATTGAGTTTAATTCCTTCAATTATAAAAAATGAAATTTAAAAATTCAATCATAGATATGGAATCCAAGTGTATGGAGCCCAATCCCAGTATCATGAAGACAGTGCCTTACAATATATCATTTTTACTATGAATGTTAAATTTCATACCAAAGGAATGAATAATTTATTCGATTTTAAAACCCGATACAACCAAATTTGTTACATTACATATTTAATGTAAAAAATAATAGAAACTCCCTTGGAGATACCAATAATATCATAGATTATCTTTGAAATTCATTCATAAAATACATCGTTGTATCCAGGGAAAAATAAATCTTCTGAAAGTGGTGAGATCATATGCTTAGTAAGGGTAACAAATATATTGGATGGTCTTATAAATGAACATACACAATAATTCAATGTGAATAACTGAAAAAAAAATCCATTAAAATATAATTTTTAGCCTAATATGGAAGGAATACAATCATATTAAATAATTCCATATAAATAATAAAATATGAATGAAACTTAAATAATAATATTATACTAGTTGAATAATAACATCAGTTTTCAATTAATAATATTATAATGATGTGATGAATAATGTTGGACATATGAAATATATTTTCAAGGTTTCATTTAGGATATATGAATATAAATGGTCAAGTCCCTATCTAAATGTATATCTAAAATTAAATGGGTAAGGCCTTGGCCAAGCGCTTATCTTCTTTGTTTTGTTAGACCTACCAATACATGGGGCGGATATGGCAGACCCTACCTATCACTAACTAAGTTTAATTCATTCATCATATTAATGGTATGAAACATAAATAACATAAATATTTGAAATGTAAATTACATTACCTAGTATAGATACATAATCAATAGCAATTCTAAGTAATATGGTGAATGATATAAAGATAGTACATCCACACTCAAACTGATCATAAAAATTAAAAAAAATATCATTGATGATATCTTAAAATATTTATATAAATTAGTATTATTATTAAATAGAGGGTTGTCAAATAGATTAAGATACTCTAATAAAATCATCGAGGAATTATTGTTAGATATACACTTTTGAACATTGTAAATAAGAGTTGTTTTTTAATATCATTTTAATTTGTTATAAAAAAATATTACAGACATTTATATCCTATAAAATAAAATATAATTTCAATTAAATTATGTTTTAGGAAATAATTATGTCCAACTTATTTTAAAACATGTAGAAAGAGTTTCAAAAAAACCTCAGAAAGGGGCCACTTGAGTGTGATTTAAGAGAAAAAAATAAGTATTTAAAATAAAAAAGGTCCTAAATTTTTGTATAAAGATAAAAATAAAAAAAGTTAGTTCTTAATGATATGATGTGATATTTTATTAAAAAAAGACCTTTTAAAATTAATTATGGATGGTACATGAAAATGTGTATGATATTGGGATGTTGCAATTACTCGGTCTTACTTACCAGTAGGAATTGACAAGGTGACATTATAAAACATGTTTTCCACATAATATAAATATTAACTAGTAAGGATAAATTATTTTTGAAAATATAAATATAATTTATAATAGATATGAATAATAATTACATTGATTTAAATAGAGAGAATGAATAACCCTATTAAAAAATGTAGTTTCGGTGAGAATCCCTAACCACATTGTAAACAATCAAACCCTTTTACCCATAAAATTAAATAACATGAAATAATAAACTGAATAAATTAAAGATAAAAATTTTAATTATATTGTGAATAAAAGGGTAGTTTTCATACACCACACCTAAAAAAGATTGGTGAATATAGTAAATCTGACAGAAATGAATGTTAGAAAAGAAAAACCCATACCTTATCTTAATATGTTTTACAGTTGAACTTATTGATAAGAATAGTGAAATTATATTTATAAATAATTAAATTAAGAACCTATTAAATATAGATTTGATTTATTAAAATTTAATTAAGTTCATTTTGGTCCCTTTTTAGCAGTTATATGATTCAGTTTCATCATTTGGGAGTGTTTCTTTCCAGGGTTTTCAAAATTAGTTCACTTGTATACAAGTATGAAATATCAAGTAAAATGGAAATGGAAATATAGAATTTAAATTATATGTTATTAATTATATTCCAATATATTTAATTTTCCTATATAATATTTTTTCTTGATATAAGGATGATTCATTAGATAAAAAATTCATGATAATCATTTAGATTTTTTTTGATTGTCATAAACTTGTTTTGTCTTATGAATTAATATTTTGTATATATTGTCATTATAGAAAAATATATATGTTTAATTATGTATATTACATCCTTTTTATCTTTAAAAAAGGTTTTCTGACTAGAATTTATAGTGAAATTGAAATTTTAATACTCATCACCCACTAAGGCAGTAAATCGGCACCTCACAGATGACGTTTTTATTTTATAATAAAAATAGAAATAGAAGAAAATTTATGATAGATCTACCTTTAACATAAAAAATTATTGAATATAATAGATAATGGAATTATCATGTCACGTTGGATAGGTGTTTGGATGGAAGGATTATAAAATAAAATAAATTTAAAGAGGGAAAGATAAGGGTTTACCTTTTGAGTGCCACCTCCTTGAAAACATCATTAAGGGACATAAACATTGACAAGACGTCACTCCAGCATGACCAGAATATTAAAGAGATTATTTTGAGGAAAAATGGTAGGAATATAAGCAATATTAATTTCCACTGATGTTTGAATATAATTTTTTGGGAGAGGTGGAATTTATTGTAGAAGAGAGTGGTGTTTTTTATTTAATTAATTTTTTTATTAGCTCAGCTCAAGAATATTAGTTGTGATGAATCATGAGACTAAAAAATGTAAATAGTTCTTTTGTTTTCTAAAAAATGAGTTATTATCTCATCTATAAATCATCCAAGTCACAATAATTCAATTATTTAGATAAAATTTTTAAATCAAAAAAATATTGTATTGGCCTATTCAAAAAAAGCACCTATTTCAAAAAAATCCAAAAATTTCACCTTAAGATGATTATGAAATTATTCATTTAAAAATAAAGTATATTTGGTTCAACATAATTTATAAATGTTTCAAAATTAGTTTTTAACAATGTGCACTATTAAAAGGTGGTAAAATTTTCTTTTAGAAAATAAATCATTTTTAGCATAAAATTGGATTTAGTCTTATCTTCAGCCAATAAAACTTAGAGATTTAATTTATAAATATTTTATTTAATATATAAACATCATCAATGTATTTCAATAATATTTATTAATTTAATAAAGAATTTATATTGTTTTTATTAATATAATATTTTATGACAACAAGTTCTTTATGTTCAATAAGTTTTTATTTTCATTTTTAATTAATTTTTAACCAACGCAATAATTTTATTAACATGTGTAAAAAATATTTTATTAATTAACATAATCCATTTAATTCTGAAAATTATAATGGATAGTTTTCTATAATAATATTTAATCATTTGTTTATTCTTGGTGTTTTTTGAAATTTAAGCTATGGAAGAAGTAAAATTTTTAAAACAGACATACCATGAAATCATAGATTGATGCACCAAGACCTTTGATTCCTATAGAGATAATATTTTATTCACTAACCATTATAAAAGAATATTTTGATATATTCTCTTACTAATTAAATTTCTTTATTAATTAACACTCTAAGATTTGTGAATAGTCCAATCCAACTAGATTTAATGCTTCCAAGGAATAAATTGAGTCTAAAATTGATCACAAGCACTTTCTAACCAATAAAAAATTCTATATTACGAATGATAGAATCATCATAGTTTTTCGTTATTTTCATTGATATCACAAAAATTCTCTTTGGATTATCTTAAAATATTATTGAGATCACTGTTCTCCAAAAATAATTTTTCCATTGAATATTTGATATAAAAATTTAACAATTGAATAGAACAATAGGTGATATGATGCATTTCAATAGGTAAATGTAATGATTTCTAAAAAATAATCCTATAAATGGAAATCTAAATTTAGGTCTTAAATTCAGTTTAATAATCCCACAAGGCCTTATATAACTTCAAAAAATAATCCTTACTGGAGAAAATCGCGTAATTCTCTAGAATGAGTTTGAGTTTTTAGTTTGAGATTTTAGTTTTCCCAACAGATTATAGATTCTCATTAGTTTAAATTTTATGCACAAATCCATAATATTCTCTCAAATTTTTAATTTAGTTTTTTTAATTTCGCTTCATTGTTTATTTTTAAGGATATGTGCACCAAAAATCATGTAAATATTTTCTTCTTAATAGATTTTAGAATAATGATTGCTTGATTATTAATCAGTGCCACAACCTTATCAAATTTGGTGAAATTTTAAAAAAACACTAGGATTTACCCATTCCCATTAGAATATTGTAATTTTCCCATAAATTTAAACCCCCATAAAAAATATAAATTCCACAATTCTTTTTTGAGGCATATATTGTTTTATTACAACATTAACAAAACCTGTCTCTAATCACATCCAATTACATGACACTTGTTATCTTTGAATATTTTAAAAAAACAAAATATATCATTATTAACTTCTGGGGTTATACTTTTTCCCCCATGGCATCCTACTAATGATTAAAATTGACAAATTTAAAGGGAATACATCATCAGTTCCTTAAGAACACATCTCTTAAGGATTCCATCATTACACTGACTAAAGTATATTGGGTCATCCTAGAAGTGGTAATTAATATGAAAAATTAATTTATTTTCTTATAATATGTGATATTCTTGTAATGTCCCGCACAAATAAAAATATCTAAAATATGAATACCATGAGTATCTTTTAACAGAATATGGAAAATATTTACCATCTTATAAATAATATTTAATCTATCTAGGGTCATCAATTTGGTTATCATGTAGTCTAGATAGGTGATTATTGACAATAATTTCATCTCTATTGTTATCCAAAATTGCGGAAACAAATTCATACAACAAAGGGATTATTTTATAGAGTCTCACATTAACATAAATCGTGGGAAAATATACATTATGGTAACATGGTCAATAAAAACTATAACCCTTGGATCAATAAATTATTTTATAACATTTTCAAGAGAAAAAATCAAATACCAAGAGTTCAGTATTACTTGTGGTGTAATTCATCTAAGAATAATCTAGTAGTATAATATCATAGTATACCTCCGGTAATCTCTTTTATTTATTTTTCGTAAAATAACCTCAATAATGAGAACAATTTCCTAACACATAGACTCAAATGGGTTTCTCTGGTTAGGGAAAATCAAGATTGGGTAAGTAATAAGTTTTTCGATGAGTAGATTTAAGGAAACTAAAAATATTTAATTAGAAGAAATGAGTCAATCTTTGGGAAGTATTAAGAAAAGGGGTATTGTAACAATAATAAAATCCTTGTTGAACCTTTGAAAAAAACCAACATGTATCAAAAAAACATTTATCTCCCTTGACATTTTATAGAGGGGGAAGCTTATTAATAACTTCTCTTTTAGAATTATCGACTTTATTCCCTGTTTTTAATACATTATGGACAAGCACAATTCCATCAATTAAAATTACATTAATGAAAATGCCCTTATATCCCCATTTTTTACAATAAGAGAAATTTTACAAAGGGTAGGTTAATGTTGTTTTATTTTGATCTGTTAGGGTAAATTAATCAAATAATTATTATAATAAACATCCAGAAATATAAAAAGCCTTTATTGGTTTTTCAAATGACCATTTTTACAAAAAAATGTGATGAAAAATTGTTTATTATAGAGATGAATTGAGTTTCCTATAGTCCATTCACAATCCCCACTAGTCACATTTCAACATGGAATATTTATATATTATTTTTGATGATAATAATGAAATTATCTTCTGGGGAACCACTTGGATTGGGATGTCCCAAGGGATATAAAAAATTTGAAATCTTATCTCATAATCGAGTAGTTTTATTATCTATTCTTTAAAACCTGTTTCATGTTGGGATTCAGTCTTCTTTGGCCCTCAACTCTTAGCTTATTATCTTGCTCCTTCGGGACCATATCCACGTAAAATGAATTTCAAATCCATTTTTTATTCAATGGTCCAACCTATGGTAGTTATATTAATCTGAAATATAAAAAATTTATTTTATTTTTTAGGTTTCCTTAAATCAATATAAATGATGATTATACTCATTGAATTATCTCCCAAAAATGAGTATTTAAGCTACTAAGAAAGTATTGTATGATCTATATGTAGTTCTTCTTGGATGTAAATAATTTCTCAAAGGTAGTCCAAGGTATTAAATATATTTCATAAATGAAGTTTGAATGGTGGAAAATAACTAATTCTCAATGTCTTCCATAATAGAAAACTCTTTATATTATGATTCCAAGTCTATCCTAAGAATATTCTTCATCGAAAATTCATCATGGTGTTCCAAAAACTCACCCTTAGAGTCATATAAGGGATCATTATAATTTATTGAACTGATTCCCATACAGTTTCCAATACATGCCAGTCTTATATAAATCTTGATAATTATTATCAAGGATATTTCTTCTAATGGAATAACATATATATTAAATACTAGAATCAAATCTCTTGAGTAGTTTCCAATTTATGTGGGTACTTTTAATTTCTCATGAAATTAAATTCATCACTTTTTTATACCAACATGAATATTAATTTCCATTATAAACATCATTGACTACTCCACCATAGGGTAGGATAGTCCTACAAAGAATTATATGGACTTATCTTTCACAATATATATGAAGAATGAAGAAGTTAGAATGCAAGTAAAGTTTTTTCACCTTAACTAAAAGGTATTTCACAATTAAAAAAGGGTATTTATGTAACAACCATCCAAATAAATAACAAAAGTAGTTGTTTGTAGTTTTATTATCCGACACTATTGACAATATGATGATGGGGTCAATTTTATACTATTATCGAGATCACATAACCAATTGAGATGTTTATTATTCCAAAATGTGCATGAAATAACGAAAATTACTGGATCATTGAGATTAAGATTTATTATATAATGAAAAAAAATAATTCACTCTTATATCAATATATATGTGAATTTCTCCTCCATTGTATATATTTTTAGCATAATTTTATTTAATTATTTGAAATATTATGAAGCATAACTAAATCTTAAATGAAGGGAATATTGATTGGATGTTTCATACAAATTTCAAGAAACTAGAGCAGTTTGGGTTTTTGATTTTTCTTTATTATTAATTGAGTAAATTTAATAGTTTGGGATAAATTTCTCACGATAATGGGAAACCCATCATGTTCTTACTAAATATTTGATTCTGCTTAATTTTTCTTTATATTATATCACTTTTATCATGTTTTAGGTGGAACAACATGTATTATATCCTATAGATCATGGTTTCCAAGATTTAAATATTAATAGTATTACATATTTTGGTTTGAATATTATTTTATAATTTTAGTTTGAACTACCCCAAGATCATTTATATCTTTAAAACGTGTTCTTAAACCACTCTTGGTGGTGATATACATAATATTGTCCACATGGATTACTCTATTTGTGATAGGTAATTTATAATTATTTCTAGTGTTTGTATCCAAAGTTTTCTACAACATTTTTATATCTATGTTATACATCATAGAATCAATTTGATAATTATTTATAACACCATGAGATTTTATATTTTATGTTTTTGTTTAAACTATAATGTTTCCAATATCTTTCTTCACATGAAACATTGATCTTAAAAATCATAAAACGTTTTACAACCAATAAAATGAATCGATTGAATTTTTTGGTAAAAATAGGGGTTACCAAATTAGTAAAAATATATAAATAAAAATAAATGTCATTAATAGTATTATTGCATTTATGAAAATTTTATTAGTGTAGTAAAATAACGGATAAGTCTGAATTACTCTTTAAAATGTAACCTTTCTAAAAAGTGTATTTTAGGTGTTTTTCTAAAAAATATATTATGGATATAATAATTTTTTTATTTTAGTACAACTTTTTTATTATAACTTTATATAAATAAGAATAAAAAAAGGAAATATGTGTTTAAAAAATATTTTTTTCTTATGAAAAAAATTTCATTTTATTTTAATGATTTTAAATATAAGTTATACTCTTAATTATTATAATTTTAAACTTTTAAAATAAAATACATTTTCAATTCAACATTTAATTATTATATTTCGATAAATTTTTGGTATTTTTATGAAATAAATGATTTTTAGATGAATAGTGAAAATATTTTTTTTAACTATAACATTTTAATTTTTTTAATATAAAATAAAGTCCAATAATTTTATAAAACCTTTTAAATTGATAAAGTATTTTTTAATGAGTATATATATATATGTGTTTGTGTGTATGTTTTTTATAATATCCAAAATCTATAAAACCCATGTTTAGTATTTTTTGTACACAAATAATGTTTTTCAATAAAAGAAACTGTATTTTGTATTACATTTTAATTAAAGATTATTTTTTAAAAAATTATGTTTTTTGATTATTTAAATAGACAGAACATTTATGTTTTATAATAATAAAATTTTTATCAGGAAAATAAAAAACATTTATATATTTATCATATACATAAATTATAAGAATAAAAAACACATTTTCTATAAATTGGTTTTTACTAGTCACATGCGCTAACCTTAAATCAATTTTCTATTACATATATAAATAATATTTGATAAAATTAATTTCATATTTGGAAAAATATGGTTTAAATTAATTTTTAATAGCAATTTTATTTTCAGTCATAAAACGTAAATTACTTTGGTAAAAACTCGATACCATGGTAAAAACCGAAAATGGAAAAAATATAAATAAAACAATAATGATAGTTGAAACAAAACATGTTTAAAACAAGTTTCAAAAGGATTTCTATAAGATTTTAAAGACTTCTCTCACTCCAAAATCCACTATTTCTCAATTTTTAAACCATTGACTCATGAATATTGTCATCCAAATATTGAAAAATAATGGCCATTCCCAAAAGTACCATTTTATTCAATTATAAAAGAGGATGACTTCAACCTTATTAAAGTTGCACATGCCCTTAGAAATTTCCATGTAACACAAAACATTATCCTATACTATAATATTATTTATTAAGATAATTCCCCTATCACCAGGAGTTTTGAAAATCCTTTCATTTCGAGCGAGACATTCAAGAAAAAGTTCATGGTCCCAATGTGATTATTACTTAATCATTATCCTTTAATGAATAATATTAATCATGAACATATACTTTTAATATTAATATAATGAACTTAGTATAATTAGTATACTTTTTTAAAATTATATTAATTTAAAAACCAATCTTTTTCCTTTCCATTGACTTTGAAAAACAATAAGCCATCGATCATGTGTTTGTGCAGACCACTGACTCCAGGTAGGGAACTCTTCTATTTTTCACCACCACAACTATTAAGTTATTTTATGGATGGTATTAAATAATTAATGTAAAAAATATAATATAATTGTGATTTTTAATATAAAAATGACCATGACCTTTATTCCCAATCATTCATTGGGGAAATGAAAGTGTCAATTGTATGTTGTAGAGACCATCGCCTCGACGGAGTAATGTATTTCATTTTAAATACAATTTCATTATTATTTATTAAAATATATTTTAATAAAATTTAAAGACATAAAAAATATAAATAATAGCATTACTCTTATGTAATAATGATATTATTTCAAAATAAATCACTTTCATAACCACAATCATACATTAATTATTGTATGTTCATGATTGAGTCTGTTTAACCACATATATTAATAATACTATAAAACAATATAATGGATGAATATGGTAATTAACTTAGTAATATTATTATAAATTCATAATAAAGTCACGATTTTATGTATTTTTATGATATATTACCTATTTTTCTTAGTATAAAAATATCATATTTGATTTCGTAAATTTAAAAAATAAATTCAAACCAATTTTTATTTTTATAGAAAATAAGTAAAAAAATATGTAATTGGATAAGATATTTATAAATTAATATAAATTATATATTCTATTACATTTAATTATCTAGAAATTATTAACATTGTATCCAATAATGGTTAACGAAATCAGCATCATAAATAATGTGTGAACCAACTGAAGTAACTAACGCATGATGGTAATAAAATATACAACTAAAAAATAATTTAACAATTAAATATAATAGATTAATTAAAAATAAGTTAATTTATATTAATAATATTATATAAGATAATATTTTCATATATTTATTTATTGGATTTTTGAGCATATTTGAATAAGTGAGGAAACAAATTTTTGGGTTCTTTGTCTCAAATTTCTATTCCAAGAAAAATATTTATATTATAAAACATGTTATCTATTGTTTGGTATTATTAAAACATATATGATATTTTATTAGGTTTCTATTATTAATTATAGTATTTAATTCACCATTTGAAATTCTACCCTTTGAGTGGTTTTTATATTTTCATATTTTTAAAGTTCATAATATTTTTTGTCTCTATTTTAAATTCCACGAGACATGTATTATATTACACACCATTTTTTCCTTTTTATGTTGTATCCAAACCCCTAATTCTTTTAATTATAATGAATATATTGTAATTAATTATATTTTAAATTTCATGATATCCCTCTCATGATCAGTTGATTCTTAGATTTCCATTATAATTGGGGTTTTCTAAACATGATATTGGTTTCTTGAGATATGATTTATGTTCAAAAAATTTTTCCCCTTTATGGTGTATATATGATTTATGTATTACCATATTTATCATCTAATAATATTTTATTTTGGTGGAATAAAATTTTTTAAATCCATTATTTCAATTTTCTTCCTAAATCATCCACTATTATAATAATATTTTTTCAGCCAATGCCTTTACGTAGTGAACACTCTAAATTTACATCATTTGATTTAATAATTTTCACCAAGATTTGATACATATATTGACTTGGGAAATTATTAAACTAACATTATACCAATTTTTATATACTGTGTTATTTTTTGGGATTATTACACAGAAAGTTATTCCATTTATTGATTGTGGAAATATTGAAAATCCATATACATTTTATTCTAATAAAGGTGTTTGTTCAATAAAGATGAATAAGTATGTTTTAACCATCCAACATCTTTGTTTGTTTTGATTATATTCATTACGTATTTTTGTACCTAAATACACATGTTTATTGATTCTTATAGAAATTATATTTTACATTTTATTGATATTCATATATTTTACAAAGTGAATGTATTGGAATTTAAGATGTGGTGGGTTTGGGGATTGATATTATATATTTCATTGATGGATCAGTTTGTATCATGATTCAAAAGGTAATAATTTTTTTATGCCATCCCAATGTATGAATGGTGTCTTAATTTCAACCATGATATTTGTAATGATGTCTCAGCTATGGCCTCGATAATAATGATGTCTTGGATGAGGCATTGATGGTAAATGTCTTTCAAAATTATGCATTCCCATTCCATTAATCCAGTTATCGTTATAAATGTTGTTGTATATGTTATTATTTCATCCATATTTTTATATGAACATATTGTTTTCAATTATACGGTATTATTCTATACTTAATTATTCTTATTATAATATTCATTCAATGATAACTTCGATTATAAATTTTCCATTACTATGTTTTTGATATCAACTTTCTTATGTTTACATTTTCTTATGTTATGAAGAAATGTATTACACATCGTATATCTAAAATAATAACATGTGTGAATAATTTCAATTATATATGGAAGACTTATTATTTATTAATTATCTTATTAATCTCTTGAGAAAAATTTCTAATTCATTAGAAATAAATGTTATTTTTTAGTTAATAAGTTTTCATAATTCAATAAATTTCTAAACATAAATGTTCATGGTAATATATTAATGAAATATTTTATTTAAATAATGGGTTTATGGGATATTCATTTCTAGTAATCTACTATTGTAATGAAATCCATTATATAATGTATGTGTTATCGACACTAGATCTAAGAGTGTTGGTCAAGGGTGTTGTAGTTGGTACCAAATAAGGTGTTAGATAAATTTTGTGATTATGAAGTTATTGGTTAAGGTTGTAAATGTAATTAAAGAGTAATAAGTGAGGTTTGATCATATATTCAATAAAATATATAACTCTTTAGTTTAGTTGGGGTAATATTTATTATTTTAGGGCATGGTTTAATAAAACATTAGTGAAAATCTAGGGTAGATTCTACCGGATTAGCCTATATAAATGATAACTTCGTATATTTTTTATGTAGTAAAGATTGTGTGGTTATCCAAGAAATTACATCCTTATCTGGATACAGAAAGTTGATGTTTCTATGGATCAGTTTCTCCTAGTGTTAATCACAGTTAAAAATATCATTTGAGTATCAACTCAATCTTTACTCTAGTGCCCAATGAGTAGGACTAAGGCTACACAGATGCCTAGAAATTCACAATGGATAATCTTAGGATGAATATATTAATTTTATAAATCATTATATGATAATTTAATATATTTTAGAAAGATAAACTAATATGAGAATGATCATGGATATATTAGATTTATATAAAACTTTTCATGATTTAAAAAATAAACTAGTTTATGCATTCTTTCTTGGATAATGGTTAAGATGAATTTTGAGATCATAAATTTAAATGATTTTCATGTTTAAAATATTTGAATAATTTTTGTGGAAAAGGTAAAATTATACATCATAGATTAGGTTATGTTTTATGAAAGAACCTAATAGAAGGTAACCTATATTAAACTAATAATGATATAAGTTAAAATGAAATTGATTTAGGTTGAACTAAAATTGAATTTAACAATGTTGAAGATTAAGAAATTTTTAGGTTTAATTGTTCAATTAATTATCCTAAAATAAATTACATGTATTGTTAATTATTCGTTACCCACAATTAACTATTTTTTGTTTTAGTAACAGTTTAATGTAGAAGGAATGATTGTAATTATTGATTCCATTGATATGGGGAATATTTTACTAATGAGAAACCGAACATGATGATAGATGGAGTGAGGAATATTTTGATTATTTCAAACCAACTATAAAGAATTATTAAAAACAAAATGAACATAGATGAGTTCTAAAAAACAAAAGAAGATAACGTTGGACACTCAAGGATGTTTTATTGATAAAAATGATTAAGGATGAAAATTCAATTTCTAATTTGTCAATAATTTTAAAAGAGGAACCTAGGGGAATGTCTTAAAAGAACTAGAAGATTCTTCATGTGTAGAAAAATGAGGTCATAAAGAACAATTTTTAGATGATGAATTTTGGATTCAGTTAACATGACGAAGGGAGATTTTTTTCTTCCTAGTCGTACCTATTATATTAATGTAGACTTATCATTTAATATTATATCTTGAGTTATACCTATCATATAGCACCCATATGATTTTAGGAAATATTTTCCCTAATTAATTTTAATTCTTCAATAGCTTTCCTTGCATGAATTTAGATATTTAAATGAAAGGATGGATTCCCTTAGTATAAAATGACCATTTCAACCTAGAAATTAGTTTAGAATAAATAAATATAACTATATTATAAAAATGTACGGTAAAGTCATTCACTAAAAATTACATATGAAAAATATAAATCAGTTTGTTTTAATGTTTTATTTTAAAAAAATTATTTAATTATTGTTAGTAAATGAAATTACCTTACTTTATATTATATATACTTAATAAAATATTTATTATATTCATACAATAGATGTTTTTGTTATAGGGTATGAATAAAGCATATTTTATGTATAGAAACGTAAATTTTAAGAAGGAAATTTTACTTCCTTTTAATGAAGAACCCTTTTTAAATTATGATTTTGAAACTTTAATAATTTTTATATTACAAAAAAAATTCTTTGGAAGATTAATAAAACATATTTAATTGTATGACATTTTAAAATTTGTTTTATAAAAATAAATTTTGATGAAAAGTAGAGATACACAATTGGTTTATTAAAATCAAATTTTTCATCAAAATAATTTATATGGTCATATTATAATATTTAATGGTTTTAATTTATAGATAGAATATATTTTTACCATCCAATATAATGTATGTCATTATCATTTATTTTTTATTGGCTTCAGATGTAAAATAATATCAGTCATTAGCATAGTTTTAACTTTAAAAACATGTTCTATCTTTCTGAAAAAGCGATTAATTTTAAATTAATTATTCATTCATATATGTTTTGAATTTTGAAGAATTGATTTCATATTTAGAATCAGGAGTTCCAAATTATGTAAATATTCTTTTTTCCATTATGATTTGTAACCTCAATAATTTTTATTAATATGATAAAATGGGAAATCGGCTAATCAAGTGTGTGAATTATATTATAAAATTAACCTAAAACTTGTATCAATATCACTTGATACGTTTTTTTCAACCTTCAAAATACATGGGTCAAAATGTTGTCATTTTGAAGCCACTTGGTTGATATTAGGACATGTAATTTATTTTATTTAAAGATAGGATAAATATGTCTCACTCAACCTTTAATAAAGAAATCATAATTTATATAATGGTACATAATAGATAAATACAATTATAAATACCCACTTTAAAGAAAAAGCATTTTTATTTATCATGTTAATTTATTTTTAATTCATTAAATATAAATAATTATCGTAAAGACATATACTTTCTGGGTGTAAAAATTAATTTTTTGATGATAAATAAATAAAAAAATATTTTTAAAAAATATAATAACCATAATGATATAAAAACACTTTTCCAAATCTTTTTTTCATGTATAATCACCCATAAACATCAAATGGTTGAGTTAGTGACCATTCTAGGCCTTATAGAAGAGATTGTGACAGTTATACTGTTTCATTTAATATTATTTTAATGTTATCTCGTTTATAATTTAAAAATTATAAAATTTTAAATATAATTTTATCTAGAATATATATTCGACTAAATATATTATTCTGAAAGATGTTATTTTATCTTAAACATAGTATTTTATTTTTAATTTTTAATCAACAATTATGTGTAATAAATATATACACAATGTGATGTTGTAATTATCTTATTAATAGTGACAAAAAATAAATATAACTAAAAATAATAAATTACATATAATTCGGACCATTAATATGTATAAAGAATTTTATCGAAGATCGTATCCTTCTATAAATATAATAAAATAGTTTATTAGATGTTATCTTGTTACATTAATATTTTTAAAAAAAATCAATGAATTGAAATGTGTCCAAATTGACACACTTGATTATTTAAAAAATTAATGTTTAATGAAATTTTGAAAAATAAGAAAAACTTTTAAAAAATATATAATAATTATTCCATGTTTGAATTGAATCCTTGATTTTGGATCACTTTGTAGGTTTTTTATAGGGTTTTATTTTATTATAAATTAATATTTTTGGAGATCCCAAAAATTCCCCTCACCTCAATTATAAAAGGGAACCTCCTCCCTCATCTCTTCACTTCACATTGATTCTTCAAGATCTTTCATCCCCTTCCATTTTCCCTTTGAAAAATCCCTTGTTACATTCTATTGGTTTTTTCTTCTTCAAAGACCAATTGTAGTTTTCTAAGAAGAGATTTGGTGGAAGCATGACAAAGAAGAGGTAATATTTTCTACCGATTCTTTCAATCTTCATTATTCTACTACATTCTCTTCATGATTTGTTTCATTATAATTTAATAACTCAATTTTCACTTAAATACTAAGATATATTTAAAATTTTTAAATTGTCATATTTCACCTTCTATCAATCCTCCAAAAAATGAAAATCACCACGCGTGCAAATGTATGGATTACTGTATCCACATCGTGGTGTAATCTATTTTTCCCCACTACCTTACATCAATGAGTATAATGATCGAAATAATAAATAAATATGATCACTACAACATCATTTTTATTCTGAAATATTATACATCATTCAATTCAATTCCTTTCCACAATTTTGAGATTGATAATATCGATCGTCCGTACGTACGACATGTCATCTCCATGAAGCGATGTGATTCATTATAAATGATCTTCATTAAAAAATGATTATAAAAATGTATATAATGACTAAATATGATATATATAATTTTAATATCATTTTTTAATGATATAACAACGGCCAATGAAGGATAACTAGAACATATTAAACAAAACTTGCATAAGAACATAAAACAATTAATATCATAAGAATGAGTAACAATAAAATGTTATTAACAAAATGATGATAATATGATCATATTTGATATCAATAAAATAAAAATTATTATTAAATAATTCAATTACATTTTTTAAATCATTATACAGGAAGTTCAGATACATGCAAAGGAAATTTGACCAAAGGGAATGAATTTTTTTAATCTCATTATTGTCTGAGATTATTATATGTAAGTATTTAATGTGATATATTTGTCACCCATGTCCATGTTTCAAATATTTTTAATACTATTTCTATTCTTAAATAATTATTCAAAGTTAATTTTACGCATTGGTAAAAAAAATTTAAATTTTATTAAAGGAATATTTTGTCGTTATTCGATATGAGGTGCTTTTTAGTTTTCTGGGAAACATTTGAGGAGAATGTTTTTTTAACTTATACAGAATGAAAATATTTTTATGTATTTATAACGCATTATTTCCATGAATAATCCTCCACACGATTTCAATTTCATTTTAAAAAAAAATCTTTTAATGTTTCCTGACATTTTGAGGAAAGTAAATGTTTTTGAAGAAGATGGATATTTTCCTCAAGAATTAATACCTAGTGTTTTATCTACATTATTTTCCATATAATATGACATTATTTAAATACGGTAATATTTATATATCTATTTTTATTGTGTATTTTCTTGTGTTTAATATGGAATACTATTTATCAAATACATTTTTTTATATTGATTAAGATGGAATGTTATTTAAAAAACCCATTTTATTATTTAAGTTATTATATGATGTATGATTTATGTTTTTGTGGAACACATAATAATGATTTAATTATGAGGTTTTTGGTACCTATATCTCCCGATAATTATTTAGGTATATAATTATATCTCATGAGATAGACATGTATGGAACCATAAATGATCTCAGTTCAATAATACTGGGCCGGAATGAGGAGTGAACCTTATTTAGAAATGGAATTCTCCCACTATGATGATATTGGAAATGATCCATGACTAATATAAATTGATTCTCTATGCCTTTTTATATGCCAAAAAGATTGATGTCTTATGTTATGAATTTTTTTATTATGTTCATTGATTCTTATGTTCATGATTTATCCCCAAGTATGATATCATGATCTTTTATATGTTGGATAAAACATTAAAATGTTATGTTTTTATGTATAGTTATTATGATAATAATGATATCTCCCTTGTTTAACCATATTTAGAATTTGAACTCAATCATTTATATGTTTTTCCAAGGTCATGAAGAAGTGTATTAAATAAGATATGTTAAAGAGTTCTAGTTATGACAATGTATGTCGGGGATAACAATGATGTCTTATGAACCAGTTTTTTAGGTTTCCCAATATCTAAAGGCACTATAACTATACAATCATGTCACGGATTTGTCATATTTTTTATTGAATATTCATATATTATGATGTAATATCTATGTATGCAATGTATGGGTCTTTATAGTTGGTATTAGAGGAAATGTATAGTTAACATTTAAAAAATTGGATGATAAATCAGTAGTAAGAACATAAAGGATATGTTTAATTATAAGTTATAATCCTAGTTTTTTAGAAATGATATTGAATAAACTTGGATAAAACCGAATGTGTCATAAAATTAATGTTTATTCGGGATTATGTGGTTTTTTCATTATGATTAGTATTCCTCGCACAATGCTTCATTGTTTCAGTCAATTGATGGATCCCAAAAGAACTATTTTAATGCAGAATGTGATGAGAAATGAAATGGTTGTCCCCCCTGAGTGACCAAATTTTATTAGATATTGAATGAAAAATATTTTATCTATGATCCCACTACATTTTCAAGCTATAAATCATGAAGGACTTCCCGACCAGCAGAAGGGAGAAATTTTTTTTGTTAAGTTCCTCATGAGGCAGTATCCAACTTCATTTAGTTGGTATTTTGATCCATTAGTTGTTGAATAATGGATCAGTACCATTTCTCAAATGCTTAGAATATGGTAATGTCATATTTTTAGTCTAATGTTTGGATGGTTAAAGATATGAATCGTGTAGCCATATTAAGAATTTGAGGAAATTAGGCAAAATTGGATCCATTTAATTTTATGAGTTCAAGAAATTATTTTTTCAATAAGAACATTCCTCATTTTCTTTAAATAATGATATAGAAGGATTTCTATGAACATAGAAAAAAGGAAGATGAATGTGTTGGTACCTATGAAGAAAATTTGGGATGACTTGTGAGGTACGCTTCTAGAATTATTATCCAACGAGAGAGTAAAGTTGATAGATTCTTTAGAGGCATAAAACCAATATTCTAAAAGGAAATTGTCCTAAGGTACATCAACAGCTATGATGAAATCATTCGATGTGATATCAAGGTTGAGATAGGGATTACAGTAACACATATGTCCTATGGGTTTGATAATAATCAAAAAATGGATTTAAATGGAAAATTTAATGAGCACCCTGAAACGAAGATGAGTTTTCCATTATGCTGAAAGTGTGGAATTAAACAGTGAGGAAACTGTCTTCACAAGACTAGTAAATGTTTCATGTGTGGAGAAGAAGGTTATCAGGAATTTTTACACTGAAGTGATGGGAAAAAATGTCTAATGATACAAATATGGAAATGGTGATAAAGAATGCCCCTTCTACACATCATTAATACAAGTGTAATGAAAATGGGTCAGAATGAAAATAAATTTCCTAATACACATTTTATTGATGATTAGAAATGTCAGCAAACTCTTAAGTCCCATGATAAATTAATGTAACATTCAATCACTGTCAAAGATGTGGAGTATGATAATGAAGTGGTAAAAGTTACAATTACCATCAAATCTAAAGAATAAATTTTGTTATTTAATTATGTAT
The DNA here is from genome assembly GCA_963277665.1 of Viscum album. NCBI lineage: Eukaryota > Viridiplantae > Streptophyta > Magnoliopsida > Santalales > Viscaceae > Viscum > Viscum album. The sequence goes on along the minus strand of OY728165.1, from coordinate 160,119,102 downwards.
CCACCCCCTATTTTAATAGTGAAACAATCAAATAATTTTTTTTTAATTATTCTCCGATTGATGTTTTTAGGAAGGTGCTTCCTAATAATATTGTGATTCTTCCTATTGTGGAATTTGACCTGATTTTTATTATGGATTGTCTTTCTATATATGTTGGTCTTATAAATTTCTAAGGAAGAGAAGTAAAGTTTTATATTATAGATCATTCTATGAACACATATCAATTCAAGGATGATAATGACCTTATAGTGCATTTTTTTCCCATATTATGGTTCGTGATCTTTAAAAAATAAAGGCTATCTATCTCAAATAGTTGGCTAGAATATCACAATTAATAATAAACCCATTGTACAGGGAGTTTAATGATGAATTTATAAAAAAAATTAAAAGGTTTTCCAAAAAATCATGAAGTTGGGTAATTTGTAGAACTCATACTGAGTTCAATTTATATTTCAAATCCACATTATAGAATGGACCCAATTGAGTTGTTGGAATTGAAGAAGTAACTCCATCAGAATCTTGAAAATAGATTAATGCTCCATAGTGCATCACCGTTGGGTGCACCTATTCTATATGTTAATAATAAATTTGGTTCACTGAGACTCTGTAATATCTATTTAGAACATTACAATATCAGTGTCATGAAAAAATATCATCTTTCATGAATTGGTGACTTATTCACCCAACACACAGAGCCCAATACTTTTCCATTATTGATCTTTATTCATGATATTATCAATTAAGGGTCAAGAAGGAAGATATTCCAAAGTTGACTTTTAGTAAAGGGTATGTACACTATGAATTTATATTGATGCAATTTTGTCTTTCTATTTCCCCCATTATCTTCATGGATTTAATGAATACTGTCTTTCGATATTATGTTTATCAGTTTGTGGTAGTATTTATAGACGATATTCCTTTTCTATTCAATAATCACGTAAGAACATAAAGATCTTTTGACAATTATACTGATGACCCAGAGAAAGAATAATCATTATAAAAAATTTACCAAGTATGAATTTTTTATTCCAAAATATTTAATTTTGGTTATATAATCTCAAGAGAAGCGATATATGTGGATCTAGTAAAAAAATATGTTATTGAATGTTTTCCGAGACCAAAAAGAATAACTATGATCTTAATTTTTGTGGTAGGTTGGATTCTGTCCAAATTTTGCAAAATATTTTATACAATTATCTAATCTACTCTCCAAATTGACTTGAAAAGGATTTAAGTACATGCAAATAGAGAAATGTGAATAGAATTTTAAAGAGCTCAAAAGAATTTTAGCTATTGCAGTTCTGCTCACATTTCCTTGTAGTGGAGAATGTTTTGTGATCTACAGTGTTAACTTATACAAATATAGGTTTATCTAGTGTTAGGGACTTAAAATGCTATCAAGAAATGATGATCAATACCCCATTCAATAGCGCTAAAAAAGAACTATTAAAAGTGGGAGTTTCACAACAATTTTTTAGCATTGTTAAAGGGGGTTTTAATAGTTCTAAATAACAATTTAAAGGTGTACCTTTATTAGCAGTTTTTTACAAGTGCTAATAAATTTGTTATTTTATTAGAGATTCTAAAAAATCACTGATAAAGGTAGGGGTGGTGGTGGTGGATTATCAATGCTTTTTTATAAGTGCTGATTTATACCCCCTTTATTATTTCTTTTTTACAAGTGCTGATAATAGTAATGTTCAAAAAAATATGTCATTAAAAGTAATATATAAATATATAAATATATAAATATAGCTATATCAATATAAATATAATATATATTTTCTAAAATATATTATAAATAATGTAAATAGTAATTTAAACCTAAAATACAATATATTTAGTTAAAATGGATAATAAAATAACTAAAAAAATAAATTAAATTTTATTTTTCTTATTATTAGCAAGTAATATTCATTTAATATCTATTTGAAGATAAAAAGTAAAATTAATAACAAAATAATTTAAATAATATTAAAATGTAACTCCCACTACCAATAGCCATAACCCTTGATCTGGGTGTCTGTTTAGCCTTTATCAAATATCAAATCGAAACATGTGATGAGCTCTACACCATCATGATCAGGGGGACAATAGTAACTATTTTTTGAGGCAAAAGTCCTAGAAGGCCTCAAAAACAAAGTTTTTAGTTAAGGTACCCATATTTTAACATTTGATGGATTTTAAGCCTCATTTATGGGGATTTTATACCCTTATTTAGTGGGAACTAATTTTATTCCTAGGACTTACAGTCAAATTGATATTATGGATTTCCAATTTTATCATTTTTCAAAAAATATTTTTATTTTTAATCAAATATATAACAATATATATGTATTTTTTATAAATTCACACATAATGAAATAATTTTATAAATAAATAAATAAAACATATTTATAAAGAAATAATTTTATATATAATTTTATTTTTAATCGAGAGTTCTTATGTTTGAATCTTTCTAGAGGTAGGTGTGTACACGGGAGGCCGGGGTTATCTAAAGCGATGATAAAGGGGTGGGTTAGAGGGAGGTGATGATAAAGGGTGGTGGGTGGGTAGGGGAATTTTTTTTATATAAATTTTATCAGCAAAGTCTTTATCAACACCTTTTTAGTGCTGATAAAAGTTTTGGTCTTTTAATCGTGCTTTGATTATCATTTCTTTTTTTTTTTGCACTGATAATATCCATTTCTAGAACTATTAATGCCTCGTTTTTTAGTATTAGATGATTCAAAAAGGGGGTTGTGATTTTTTCTCATGAAAAATGTAATGGTGAAAGCTTATGTCTTGTGAAAATTGTAAATCCATGTGAAAAATAACCCAACTCATGATTTGGAGTTAGCTGCTGTAATCATTGCACTAAATATATGGAGGAATTTTCTTTATAGTGAATTTTTTGATTTTTATGCTGATCATAATAGTATAATGTATATTTCTACAGAAAAATGTAGTTGAATTTGTGTAAATGAAGATTGTTGGAGTTGAATATTGATAATTTCTTCTCAAGACATTACCACCCTGTGAAAGCGAACAAAGAGGAAGATGCTTTGAGTCGAAATGACAATGCAAGCTTCTCCATGAAAAGGATAAAAAAAGATCAAAATTATATTGATTTGAAAAAGGATAGATCTTGAAATTTTAATTGAAGTGGAGAAATATTACACTTATCCAATGAATTTTCAACCATATATACATGTGAATATTAAGGAGGTTCATAAAAAAATGTAGAGCTATAAAAGGAGTAGAAAAATGGTCCTAAATTAACCCTTGTATTTATCAATTGATGATTTGTGGTAATCAGGTTTCTACTCCTCAGATTCTATTACTAAAGAAGGATCAATCAGATGAGTCTTATAGTTATAATGTGGTTTTAGTGCATTTCATAATCTTCTGTTTGACTAGATGTGGAGATGAAATGGAATCCCAGATCAAAAGTTATAATCTTTTTAGGGGTTTTAGGGTTTTAATGTTTTAAGGGCAGTTTACATTATAATGCCTTTAAAAAGGTCATATGTTATGAACTGAGTTCCCATTTATCCTTTACCACATATAAAATCGAATCCTACGACTATATCTATGCCTTGGTGTCTCACCTAAAATATAAATCACCCCTATTGATTCTAATAAAGGCTCATAAGGCATCCAAATGGCCATAAATTCTACTACTGGTGTCTGTTAATTTTTTCATTGAAATTTACCCAGCACTAATAAAAACATGTTGATAAAGTCCCCCTTTATGAATTAATTTTTAGAATAAATGATTAATTCGCAGTTTATCTCTGATTTTGTACTAGTGATGATAAATGGGAGGCCTTTATCAGCGTTGATAAATCAACCCCTTTAATAGCTCCTTTTTTATTGATTTTAAAGAATACCTTAACATCACGTTTTCTAGTACTGAGAAAGGGTGGTTTTAATAGAGCTTTTTTCAAGAACTGTTAAAACCATAGAACTAAATAATCCTTGGTTTTTAGTACTGTATTATGATACCATTCACCAAATTAAAAAGAATAGTATAGGATTATGCTTATTAATTGGGAAATTTTTTAAAATTTTATATTTTTTCTCTCAATATGGTTGCTTATATTCTTTTATGATTCAACAATTTCATACGAAGAATGCATTGGACATAGTAAGTGATGGTCTGGGTTCTCTGTATCCCCCTTGATGCATCAGTAGGTTTCATGGGACAAACTATATTGGGTATTTGGCCAATCCATTACCCATTTATATAAGATGTCTTAAAAAGAGGCTATGGATGTATCGATATGATGTATGAAATTATTCATTCCCTTAGTAAGATACTATTCAATGATATCTTTATATTTATATTTAATGACCCAAACTTTTGAAAAATATTTGTTTCCAGAATTTGTGTGATATTTTATTTTATACTCAACAATACAATAAACTTTTACTAATGAAGATAGTATATTTAATATGAGATCATTGGGTTTTTATTATTTTATGATTTTTGGTCAATATGACTATTGAATACTTCACACATAACATTATGATTATTTTATATAAGTACAAAATGATCATGGTTAATTAATATTGAATGAAGAGTCGATTGCCTCTTCTAGTAGACTCAGGTCGTAAGAAGGCCATGTTTTAGAGCTTGGTAATGAGGTAGAATCATTTGAATTTTATCTGGACCAACCCCACGGAAAACTCCAACATTCTAAGCTTGAACAGAATCACTTATCGGAGAAGTTAAAGATGATAAAAACCACCACTCGAGCAATGTTGTCTGAGCCACCCCAAGATTTTATCACCATTGCACACCATAATCTTAGGACCTAGGCATGTGTTATAAGGGGCTATGTAATGAAGCAGTAGTTACTTTGTGTAATCCCTTGGTATAAAAAATTGTTATTTCACAATTATTACATTATGAATAGCTTCACTTAAAAAATAATATTTTTATCTAAAACAAATTTGATAAATTGATTTTAGAAGAAACAATTGAACTATTCAATGATTTCTCATACATAGTGAATTATTATGTTAAAATAAACATCTTTCTTTGAATTTCAAATGTCAAAATTTAACTAGGCTGAATTTTTTGAATTTTTGTAAGAAGTTTAAATTTAATGAATAGTGTTATATGGATAGTGTTTCTTTATGAAAATTATTTAATTAAGGGTAATTTTTTATGGATAGTATGAAAACATTTTTTATTAAATAAATTTTTCTATGAAATTATTTCTAAATATCTGACTTAAATGATTATAATCAAGGTGAAAAATGTTTTTCAACAAGATCAAAATAATTTTTTTGATGAACAGTAAAATTGCCTTTTGGAAAAGCAATTTTACCCTTATAAATGATAATTTTACCAATGGAATAGAAACATAACCTAATGATGTATAAATATTTTTTATTCTTCTTATTTAGTAATTTGATATAAATGGTATAAGTAAATAACGGTTTTAGAAATTATTATTTAGTATTAGTATTTTTTTTGGGTAAATAGTGATTTTTTTAAAAAATTACTTATCTCATAAATAGATATTTATTTTCATAAAATGGAATTAATTTTTGAATTTATATAATTGATATTATGTTAGGTTCAGTTTAGGAGATTTTTATAAAATGTTTTATTTTTCAGTGAATATGAAAATTTCAGTTTTGAGTTATAGTGTATTTAATGACACAATTAATGAAGTAATAATTATGTAATAATTATGGTCGACTTATATACAGAACATTATGTTATGAGGCATCGCAGGTGTCCAATACCATGGGAATAAACCACGGGCAAACCCATGCTTTTTCCAATTCCACTAATGTTGTGTCCCTTGGAAATTAATAAAATATTTCCCCACTTTTGCTATATATACCAACCCATTCCTTCATTAAATTCATTCTAAATTCCTGATTTTCTAATATTTGGTATTTCACCTCCTATAGAGTCCTTTTAAGGTTCCCTCAAGCCCCCAAGGCCTCATCCATTAGGTGCTTGAAGTTACACATCAATGTGAGGGAACCTTTCACCCTCCTCTTTTAGTCAATATTCCTTTATGTAATGTCTACCAGTTTCCATTTTATTATGTTGGGGTGTTATTCCATATATTATTATATCTATCCATTTTATGTTGAAATGATGAGATACCCTTTCCACTCTCTTCAAATGATATTCTGAATTTTTAAGTGACACTGTTAGGCTTCAGAATTTCTGTAAGGGATTTCATAACTTCTCTTATTTTATTTCATGTTCTCTATTATGTGGTATATCTTTCAACATTACATTATATGTTATTATTTAGATTTTATTCTTTTACTATACTATATTATGAGTCATTTATGGATTTAATACCCTTCACTTATCTCTTTTAAATTTTTTATAAAATAATGTTGTATAGCTGTTATTCTGTAGAATTTTCATCTCAAAATATCTCTCTTTTACTCATGAAATTCTCTTATTTTATTTATGTTAATACGCAAAAACTATTTCATTTATAGGGGTATACATCATGAAATAATATTTGATTATTTTATTCCAGAAGTTTTATATATTAAACCCTCATTCCCTTTATATGGGTTACACATTACATAATGATCTTGTTTTTAAGCACTTTTGAAAATTCCACAATTTTGATATCAAACCCATTTATTTTATTATATTTGGGTTATTAATAAAATGTTTTATTATGATCTATGTGGATCACATTAAAATAAAAACATATTAAGGGTGTTCCTTGATAAAGATATAATGCATTGGGTAAGGAATTAATATCCAGAGATGACAAGTTTTATAAAACCATGGGAATAACCTTGGTGAATTTATTTGGCACCTTGGGGATGGACCTTGGTGATATGATTGTGAATTTTAAAATTAAAATTTTTCAGCATATTTTTAAGTTACGATTCAAGTTATAATTTTTATTATATTCCCCTTTATCAATCCTTTAGGATATCCCTAATGTTCTTATTTATATCCCTCAAGATAACATGTAAACTATTTCACTTGTTTTCCTTATTTGGCCTTCTTCTCATCCATTACTATGATGTATGTATCCTGGTTATGAGATGTAGTAATTATAATTAGGACAAAATTATGATGAATCCTTAGAAGTGTATTAAGAAAATGTTTTAGTTTTTCATGTATTATGTTCCTGATTTCCAAGACACTAGACTATAAACATAATCTGTTTATAAAATGCAATGAAACATTATGTAACAAAAATGTAGGATTCCATAGTTTGTATAAATATATATTTTAGTTATTTGTGGAAATTAGGATACAAACACATTTGGAATAATCCTATATACAATATTAAATATAGTTGTAGTTCATATAATTTTGGTTAAATATTATTTTAGTGGTTTATAAACAAATAAATACCTATCTGGAGACGAAAAAATTTGAAATGGCTTGGGCATAGATGAACCTAGGAGTGAAATCTCAGACAAAGTGTCTAGAACATAACCTGTTGTATCCTTGTACATGACAACGGGCCTTGAACCACTCTTTCTTTGACACTCCATATGGATAAGTTTGGTTAATAACAAGATTATTGTGAATCATTATGAAGAATTTATAAAAAAAATGTACTTGTTGTTAAAGAATAATATTTTTAAGCATTAAGTTTTAAGATATAAAAATACATTATAGTTAAAATATTCTTAAATGAATTAAGCTTCCCACTCTAGTTTTATTCTTTTATAAAATGGTGGGAAATAGTAGGAACTTTAAAAATGGTGAACGCAATGGACCATGTGCTGAAAGCCCTCCAATAGAAGCTGGAATGGAAACATTCATGAGAATGGTGAATCAACAGACTCATGTTATGGTGAATAACTTGAATCATGCTTAGAGACATATTTCCCAATGATGGGAACAACAATCTATTGTGTATTTTATGCGTCAATGACAACTAACATTCATTGGATCTACCAACCCATTTATTTTTGACCAGTGGATCAGCCATATTGAGAAGATCTTTTCATTACATCTTTATTCCAATCAAGAGAAGGTCACCCTATTTTTTACCACTTATAGGGGTAATCAGATCAGTGGTGGGAACTGATTAAAAACATGAGGCCAAGAGTGGAGGTTTAGGATGTAGAGTGTGAAGAGTTCAGAGAGATAATCTTCGATAAGTATTTCCCTCATTCTGTCATAAAAAAATTGAGAAGGATTTTTTCAAGCTAAAGAGGAAGGAAAATGAAAATTTTGGAATCTATGAGATGAACTTAAAAGGATTTCAAGTTACACTTCATGCATCTTCATGGATACTAATGGTAAGGTTGATATATTATATGGTGAACTAAGACCTCATCTGCAGAATAATCTAGCCAACCGAGACTATAATAGCTATGAAGAGATTTGGAGGAGTGTGATGAAACTAGAACTAGGGTTTGGTGAGACACAGTGGTCTCATAAATCCAAAGATAAGAAATGATTAATAGATCAAATATTAGGAAGAATATTTGATCAATAAATTAGAGGAAATAAAGTGCAATGTCCCACATTTAATAAGTGTGTGAAGAAGAATTTGGGGAACTGTATGATCGGGAGTGGAAAGTGCTACAATTGAGGAATAGATAGCCATATCATGAGGAATTGTCGTAGTGAGGTGAATACTCAACATCAAAATATAATATAAAAGTGGAATATGGTGCATGCCCTACATAATGTCATATTCTTCAAGTGTGGACAACATAAAAATTATGATAATTAGTGTCCAAATCATAGGGAAGTGGATAAAAATCACCATCAGCCTCAACCAAGTCTAGGGAAGAAAGTTTGAGATTTTTCTATCACAATAACTAATGTTGAAGCTCAAAATGATGTGGGGGAAGGGACTCTTTTTGTTCTCTCAAATCTAGAATGTACTTTGTTTGATTCTAGTTGTACACATTCTTTTATTCCTTCCAATTTTACACTAAATTTAGAATCAGCCGTTGAGTTTCGAAATGTAGGATTACCAGTCAAGACTCTGGGTGGGATTATCCAACCATCCTCAGTGTTCAGAAAAAGTAGTATATATATTAATGAGAACAGTATTATCACAAATCTATTATTCATTCTAATGATAGAATTTGACATTTTAGTGAGGATGGACTAGCTATCAATGTATAATGCTACGATAAAATGAAATTGCAAGGAAATATTTGATGTATTGAATGGAAAACCTACAATTATCTTCTAAGGAGAGGTATCATAACCTGATCTTTGTCTAGAAGATCCCCCTATATCCATCTTTATAGAGTTTATTGGTGAAGAAAAAAAGTAATTTAAAGTATAAAGATATAAAATTTCTCCATAATCCAATAATACATTGACATATTTCCTAAGGTGTAATCAAATATCCCCCAGAAAAAAGGTAGAGTTCTATGTTGATCCTATACCTGTATCTTTTTTGATATAAAAGACCCTGTATAGGAATGAAAATTTGGAGCTGGAGGAATTAATTAAGAAACTCCTAGATCTTTTTGATAAGGGGTTTATCTGATCAAGTATGTCTCCTTACCGAGAAGTTGTTCTCTTTGTGATGAAGAAGGATAGATCGATACAGCTATGTATTGATTATATAGAACTTAATGGGATCAAAGTAAATAATAAATACCATATTCTCAGAAATGATGACTTATTTCACCAACTTCATAGGTCTTGATTCTTCTTTAATATTATTCTCTACTACGGTTACCATCTACTGAGGGTGAAGACAAATAATATTCTAAAAACATCCTTCCAATAAAAATATAGGCATTATTAGTTTTAATATGCCAATTGTATTGACTAATGCTCCTTCTATATTTATTGATTTGATTAATAGTTTATTTATAGACTACATTAATAACATTGTTTTAGTTTTTATTGATGATATTCTGAAATATTCCAAAATTTTAAAGGATATTGAGGATCATATAAGGGTTATTTTGCAAACACTATGAATGGAGAGGAATTTTGGAATGTTCAAAAAATGTGATTATTGGTTACAAGTTCCTTTCTTGGGAAAAATTATGGCCAATGAAGGAATCACAGTTGACCCTGCAAAGAAAATGGTTGTAGAGGAGTGGCCTTATCCTACAGCAAATAATGAGATTCAAAGTTTCCCTGAATTGGTGAGATATTATAGGAGGTTTTTGAAAAACATTTCAGGACATTTTAATCCACTAACAAAGTTAAATTGTAATGGGTTCATGTTCATCAAGAAAAAATAGTGTGAGGAATTTTTCCCAGAGCTAAAGAAGATATTGGTCACTTCACCCATGGTAACTATTCCCTCATGTGGAGAAGGAATCATTATTTTTAGTGATGCATATTTGAAAGGGATTGGGTAAGTCTTTATGCACAATGAAAAAGTCATTGCTTATGCATCATGAAAATTGAAGACATATGAGAAGATCTATCCTACACAAGATCTAGAGCAGTATCTGGACGTTTTTTTCTCTGAAAATATATTGGCACTTTCTCTTTGTGTAGAAGTGTGATATATACATATATCATAAAAGTTGAAGTATATTTTCACACAGAAGGAATTGAATATGAGACATAGGATATGGTTGGATCTTCATAAAGTCTATGATTGTTCAATTAATTATCTTCTCAGAATTGCAAACAAAGTTTTCAATGCTTTAAGTAAGAAAGACTATGTTTTTTCTATCCATGATGCGAATTCAAAGAGATCCTTTGATCAATGACCATGTAAAGATAGAAAAGTTAATTAAAAGGTAAGGGATATAATAAACACTATCACAAATGATTTCCAAACTTCCATTACTAGAGATGATAACGAAATCCTAGAATAAAGATCCATTGTTACAAAATAAGTTCAAGGCTTTGATATATGGGTGTTTCATGAGTAAAATATTGATCAAGAATGTGTACTAAAATTTCATACAAGACTATGTGTTCCATCTATTACAACAATAAAGTAGGAGATGATGGATGAAGCTCATACCCTTAAATTCTATATTCATCAGGGATGCATGAAAATGTATAGGGACCTCTGTGATCATTATTTTTGGGATAATATGAAAAAGGAGATTGATGACTACAATATAAGGTGTCTGGTATGTCAGAAAGTGAAGTAATTGCAACAAATTATTAATGGGGTATTACAAACACTACCCATACAAACATGGAAGGGGAAAATATCACTATAGACTTTGTCATTGGTCACCTAATAATTTCAAAAGGAAAAATAAAATAGGTTTGATAGTAGACCATCTCGCCAAGACAACACATTTTATCTATATTCGGGAAGATTCCTCTCCTAATCAACATGCCAGGACGTACATGAAGAAAACAGTAAATCTGCATGGATGTCTACATTCTATCATATCTAATCATGATCTATGATTCAAATCAGAATTTTGTAGATGTCTTCAATATGCTATGAGTACTAAATATAATTTCAGTATGCCCATCACCCCAAAACTGATGGTTAATAAGAAAGAACTCTTTGAACACTCAAGGAAATGATGAGAACATTCTCAATGGAATTTAAAGGGGGATGGGATCCACATATCTAATTATCTTAGTTCTCTTACAACAATAGTTTCCACACAATAATCCTAATGAAACCCTACGAAGCTCTATATGGGAAGTGATGTAGAACTCATACTTATTGGGATGAAGCTAGTGATAGATATATTTTTGGGACTGAACATGTGTAAGAGATTATTAAAAAGGTTTATTTCATCAAGAATCACATTAAGGATGCTAAGAGTCGGAAAAAGAGCTATGCCAACAACCAGTAAAGGGAATTAGAGTATAATTTTGGTGAAAAATCCTTTCTTTGAATCTCACCTTGGAAGAGAGTCATGAGGTTTGGAAATAAAGGGAAGATTGTCCGTATGTACATTGGCCCCTTTGTAATCCATGATTTTATAAGAGTAGTGAACTATCCACTTTCACTTCCTCTAAATCTAGCACATTTTCATGATGTCTTCCTTGAATCCCTCTGGAGTATGTACTGAACTCACACTTCACATGTACTAAATCCAGAGGTGGTACAACTGACACACAACCTCTCTTATAATGAGCTGTTAGTAGAGATCTTGAATCATACAGACAAGGTTATACCTAACATGACTACCATCCTGGTGAAGGTATTGTAGAAGAAACACAAATTTGAAAAAGAGATGTGGGAACTAGAAGAGTATATGAGATAGAAGTACCCACACCATTTCTATTCTAAGGGTATGAGTAGAAATTTCACGGATGAAATTTATAAAAGGATGAAGAATGTAACGAGTCTAAATTTTGAATAATATGTGTTTCCAAAATTTGTGTGTTATTTTTTTATACTCAACAAAACTATATCATTTTATTAATAAAGTCAGTATAATTACCATGAGACCATTGGGATTTGAGTTTTATATGATATTTGGTCAATATGACCATTGGAAACTATACTCTTAATTTTATTAGTATTGTTTATAAATAAAAAATGTGCATGGTTAATTAATACAGAAAGAAGAGTTGATGGCCTACTCTAGTAGACTCAGGTTGTATGAAGCCTATATTTTGGTGCTTGGAAGGAGGAAGCATCCCTATGCTTAGTTTTATTCCAAGCCCAAGATGAACTCCAACATGTTATCTTTGAACAGAATCACATATGGGTGAAGTTCAGGTTGATAGAAACCACAACTCTAGCTTTGTTTTCAAAGCCACCCCAATATTTTATCACCATTTCACACCGTACACTTAGGTCCAAAGGGGGCATTATTATTGGATATGTAATGAGGCCTTTGTTACTTTGTGTAATCCATTGGTATAAATAAAATTGATACCTCATCATTCTTTCTTTATGAATAGATTTTCTTAATAAATAATATGTTCAATAAAGAAAAAAAATTTAATTGATTTAAGAAGTAAAAATTTTAATTTTTATAGAATTCTCATACATTGATAATTATTGTTAAAATAAACATCCTTTTTTATAATTTCAAATGCCTAAATTAACCTAGGCTGAATTTTTAAATTTTTTCTAAGTTTTAGTATGATGAATAGTGATTTTTAAATAGTGTTTTTTTGGTAAATAGTATTTTATGAAAAGTATTATTTATTTAATATTATAAATATATTTTATTATTAAATAAAATTTCATTTAAATTATTTTAAAAAATCGAACATACGTGGATATAATCAGGGTGAAATTCTTTGTTTAACAAGATAAAAATATTTCTTGGTGAATAGTAATCTTACCCTTCAGAATATTAATTTCACCATTATGAATAGTAATTTTACCAATGGAATAGTAACATCCCATAAACAAGTATATATATATATTACTAATCTAAGGTTGTAATGTGATATAAATGGAATAAGTAATTAACTGTTTAAAAAATTATTAGTCAAGTATTTTTATTTTTTCAGATAAATAATGTTTTTATTTAAAAATTATATATCCATAATTAGAAAATTATTTTGATGAAAATGAGTTCATTTTATAATTCTGGTCATTGATATTAGGTTAGGTTGAATTTCTGAGATTTTTATAAAATGATTTGTTTTTCAGTGAATAGTAAAAATACATTTTTGAGTTTCGGTGTGATTAATGGCATCATTAATGATGTAATAATTTTGTAATAATTTTTTTCTACATATATAAAATATATTATATAATGAGGTGTCCCATGTCTCCAATAATATTTGAATATACCATCAGTAATTCCATGGATTTTCAAATTCCACAATTGTGGTGGCCCTTGGAAATATAAAATATATATTCTCTCAATTTTGTTATAAATACCATCGAATTCCTTCATTTATTTCATACCAAATTACTCATCAACTAATATATGGTCTTTTTTACCTCCCAAAAATTCCTTCCAATGTTCCCTCAAGCCCCCCAAGGTCCAATCCATCGTGTTTTTGAAGTTACTCTTCATGGTGAGGGAACCTTTCACCCTCTTCTACTAGTCAATAATTCATTTATGATATGTCTTATAGATTCCATTTTATTATGTTTTTGTATTATCTTATATATTCTTATTTATTTCCATTTTTTTCCAAATTATGATAGGCAATTTCAACTCACATCAAATTACTTTGAGAATTTTTAATAGATTCCATCAGGCTGCCAAATTTCTATAAGAGAATTCCAAAGTTCTGTTTTTTTTCAAGTTATATTTTATGTGTTATATCATTAAAATTTCTATAAAATGTTATTATTTCAATTTTCGTATTCACTTTACTTTATTTTTAGTCATTTATGGATTTTAGACCCCTTTTCCCCTTTTTTAATGTTTTCTAAAACCATGTTTTAAAGCTATATTGCTGCAGAATTTTCGCCTCCAAATCTCTCCCTTTTTCTCAAGAAATTCTCTTATATTATTTATTTGATTACCCAATAATTTTTCATATACATTAAGAATTCATCAATACATAAAAATAATCTATTTTATTCGCATATTGACATACAAAAGACCCTCATTCCCTTTCTATGGGTTATAAATGGCATAATGATCTGGTTTTTATTCACTTTTTTAAACGTCAGGATTTTCATATCAAACCCATTTATTTTATTCTATATGGGTTATTTATGAAATTTTTTAATATTATATATGTGGATAAAATTAAAATAAATACATTTAAATGGTTCTCCATTGTATCTATTCAATTCATTGGGTAAAAAACTCATCTTTTAGATGGAACATTTTATGATTCCTTGGTGAACAACGTTGGAAATTTTTATGACACCTTGGGGATGGTCATTGGTGATATGCTTATGAATGAATAAATTAAATGTTGTAGACAAATTTGCATGTTGTGATTCAATTTATTATAGTGATGATATTACTATTTATCATTCCATTATAATATCCCACATGTTCTTATAGATATCAATAAAGATGACGTGTACATTGCTTCACTTGTTTTCCTTACTAGGCCTTCTGCTCACCCTTTCCTTTGATGTATGTCCCTAGGTTATGATATGTAGTAATTGTACATTTTATGAACCTATTATGAAGCATTACAAGTAGATTAAAATAATTTTTTATTTTTCCATGTACTATGTTTCTGATTTCTAGGACACTAGTCTTTAAAGATCATTTTTATGTAAAATGTAATGAAATATTATGTAATAAAAAAGTGGGATTCCATATTATTCAATTAGTTATAATATCAATGGTTATGTTTCAGTATCATGTTATTATTTACATGGAATTATTTATCCATCATATATTCCAAGAATATTATACTTCATATATAGGTTATTGATTAAATGAAACATGTTTCAGTTAATTACATTTCCATATTTTTTATGCCTAATTTATTCATGATATCTTACATAGTATAAATAAAATTATTAATAATTAAATCACACCACTTTTTTATGATTCATAACCCCAAGATTATAGAAATAGTATTATGATTTATTTATAGGTATATGGTAAAGATAATAATGATTCCCTCAAAGAAAATATTATTTTTTAATTTATGTTTTCAATTTTAATTTTTGATTCATGTGTGTAACAATTTTACTAAGACAAATAAACTATTTTGTCATTCTGGATGCGATTCCTTGTATCTAGTGACCATGAAATAATGTTACCACTATCTCTAGGATAATATGATGAGGGTTTTTACATAGAAAATAATAAACATTAAAATTTTATCTTACACATAAATATTAAGATTAAAGATACACTTCCGGTAAAAATGTGGTTTTACACGTTACCTGTGCTAATTTTATAATTTTTTTATTATAAATAAAAATTTTATTTAATTATATGGAATTTATATTTGGGATCATTCATTATAAATAATGAAATAAGGCCTATTTTATTTTGAGTAATAATATGTAAATTTCTTTTTTAAGAACTAATCAACCTAGTAAAACCTAAAATAGAGAAATTTAAAAAATAAATCATTGTAAATGACATGAAACATATAAAAAAACATCCTAAAATTAGTGTCATTAAATTACTGAAAAATAAACAGTGTTCACAGAAGTTTCCATTTATTTACCTATAAAATAGTATCACATCCAATTATAAAATTACTTAAACTCTTTCCCAATTATCCTCTCTCAGATGTCCCTTTCAACACCTAAATCCCCCGATCACAATAATTTATCCTATAACATTCATTTCTAATAATACATTCAATAGAATGGTCAAGGCCCTAAATTTTGTATTACTTAATCATTATCCTTTTATCTTTACTCATTATCTTTCAAAACTATCATTACAATTGTAATTTGATGACATCAATATAATTATTTTATTAATGTATTATCATATTGATGGAACAATCCTTATTTATTTATTTCCAACCACTTAGAAAGATAAAAGGACATCGATCGAGCTATGTTACATCTTCTATTCCTGACAACATATTGTGTTATGTTTTTATAAGGATGAAACTAAATAAAATATTTAAAATTGAAATATTATTATTATTATTGTTATATAAATTGAAATATACCTTAATTATCTATCATTCTTTGTAATAAATATTTGTAAATCATGCATTGTGCGGATTACTGCCTTCATAATTTAGAGTATATAAATTTTAGTCTAGTTTCATTATTATTTATTATACTCTAATAAAAGATGATTAAAAAACTTCAGAAAATCTAAATAATATCATTATTATTCCATAATATTGGTATTATTCTAAATTAAACCACTTTTATAACAATAAAAATCCATTAATTATGGTATGTTCACATTTTAGAAATTCTAACTACTAACAAAAACAATGATATAAAAAATTAATGGATAGTGATGGGAACATTATAAACAATGTTATTATAATTCCGTAATAAAATAATTTTTATTTTAAGGTTCATGAAGGGTTATTTTAATTATTAATCTAAGCATTGTGTTACTATAATTGATCTCTAAAATTAACAAAACAAGTCAACACAATTTCAATTTTCATGAAAAATAACTAAAACACTTATAGAATTAGATTAGATATTTATAATTCAATAAATATTATATATTATACAGAATTTAATTATTTTGTATTTATGTACTTAGTATAAATGTATTTTTATCGAAAATGACTTCATAGAACTAGTGTGAGGAAATTATTGTTACTAAAACCTAATTATAAAAATAAGATATTAGTAAATAATATAATCATAATAAATGATCATAAATATATAATATAATAGATAATGTCTGTTTATAATTTTTTTAAATATAAAATTAGATTGTTAGGTTTATCTTATAGATGGTTAGAGATAATTTTACTAAGTGGGGAAACAATGGAAGGGGTTTTTTGTATCAAATTTCAATACCTTGAGACTTTTTTTTGTAATACACAATTTTTTCAACTGTATTGTGTACATACTTCTGATTTTATATTTTTTATTTTTATTATCTTATTATTAATTGAATTTAATGTGCCATTTTAGAATATATCATTACTTTTTGTTTGATTCGATGGTTTCTAAATACATAATTGTTGTTTGTCTCTATCTTCAATTCTATGAGCCATGTGTGATATTATACAACATCATTTATTTTATAAGTTATATTAACAACCCGATTACCTTCAATTTTAATTAAATCATTTCTATTCATTATATTTTAATGTTCGTTGTAACCCTATAAATTTATTTTTATTTTTATTTTTACTTTACCATAAAGGTGTTTGAATAACAATTTTTTTTTGAGATACAACTCATATTCACCACTTGTTTCTCATTTTTATTTTTTCTTATTGTGCATGTATTACCATAAAATTTATATAATTCTATTTTATATTGTGAAATAATATTTTTTAATTTCTCATTACCTTTATATTTCCAAATCAACCTCATTTATAGGAATATTTTTTTGTCTCATTTCATTTATCTATGAACACTCTATATTTCATCCTTTGATTGAAGGATGTCAAACTGTATTACACATGTTGATATATTATGAAAATTATTGAAATATTTTTATACCCTTTTCACAATGTGTTGTTATTTTTATGGATGCATATATTTAAAAAATATTCATTTATTGATTAGGGAAATATTTAACATTTGTATATTTTTATTCTAATATAGATGTTTAATGATTACTTTGGAAATTTGAAAAGGTATTATTTAACCTTCTAATTTCTTCATCTAAATGGATTATGTTCTTATTAATTTTCTTATCTCAGTATGGTGGCTTATAGTTAGGTTTATTATGAATTTAATTGATATTCATATCATTCACATGGTGAGTGGATTTGACATAAAGAAATTATAGGTATTACTCGATGTTATATAGCCCCTTAGTGAACCAGTTTTTCTCATGAGTAAAAGGATTGGGTATTTAGGGTACGAGAACCCAATGAAATCGATATGTCTTGTTTATATTCTTCTTGAAAATTATTATTTCATCAGGTTATCCTAAGGGAAAGAATAATTTCATTGATGCGTCCTTGACCATAAACGTTGCCCAACATTATGTATTCTATCTCCAAGTTTCCAGTTATTGTAAACTATATGATTAATTATACTATTATGTAATCCATGGATTTATTTTAATATCATTATTTAGTTATAGTACATTATTTTACAGTTATATATTGGTATCATATTATTCCTTTCATGATAAATTGTGTAATAAAGTTTCCCTTTCTGGTCATTTGAGGTCACCCTTTTTATGTTCCCATTTCCTAAGGTTATGATGAAAAGTATTCCACACCATATGTATAGAATAATATAATGTGTGGATAATTTATGGGGAATTTTAAATACTTATTATTTATTAATTGTCTTCTTATTATAGTGTAAAAAAATTCATTGTATGAGAACAAATTGGATTTATTATATAATGTTTTGTCCTAATTTTTTAATGCACTAAACTAAAAATGTAATAGGAATATATGCAATGAAATATTCACATTAAATCATGTTATTATGGTATAATAATGTATAATAATATACTATTGGTATTAAATCAAGTATGTAAATTTTGTATTATCAAAACCTGATCATGGAGTGATAGTTTATGGTGTTGCATTGTCTAAATCGTATTTTGGTTTTTGGAATCAAATTAAGCCTTTTGTGAATCAAATATTCGTTATAACTATTTTGACATAACCATTACTTATTATTTAGAAATATTTGTTTCATCCAAATTTTTATTTATATATTGAGGCCTCGTCTGTAGTTGGAAACATTGGGAAGCATGTTGTCTCAAAATTCCATACTCTCTAAATAATAGATTGGGTTAGTTTTAATATCATGTGTTATGGTTATTGGTAAAAGGGACACCCCATACATTCTCCTAGGGACATGTATGAAAATGTTATCATTTTTAATAGATAGTTAATAAGGTCAAAATTTAGTCATTATGTTATATAATATCAAAACATGCTACATTAATGTCATTATTCCCCAAGGGTATATTTTTGTTTTTATCATCCAATATGACAAACAATTTTCCACGATTTCATGATTGTTAAGGATTATATTTGATATTTTATATTAATATAATATGATTGAATTTTAAACATTTATTTAGTAGTCTACTCCCCCTATTGAATCTTAAATTCCTAGAATCTTTGGGCTATGAACTGTGGGAATGTGTGTTATAGATTTATCATCGTTATTTAATTGATTTTTCAGTGTAATGGTATCTAGTAAATTGTTTCAAGAAAAATTGAACTGAAGGTGAAAAACATCTTAAAAGGCCACAATGAGAAGGTGTGTAGACAGATTGTGTTCATGAAACTACCTGAAAAGGTCCTTAATCATTTCCCAAGAATCACAAAAAGTCTCTCCATCTTCTTCACAACAGCTTTTGGTTTGATGTCTATGATTATTTTAAGACTCCTAGGATAGTATTATCTAATAAATTAGTTTTTATCTTGATCAAAGGTTTCAAAATTCTATTTATCTAATAAAAAAATAAATATTCCCTATAATTTCATTTTATGAATAAGGGGACACGCTCATTTGATTTCATTTTCATTCACCTATTGTAGTTGTAACTCCTACATAATGCTGTAGAAATCCGTAATGAAGGATAAAGAGTTCTAATTTGGTATATCATTAAATAAGGGAATAATAAAATACTATTACTATTTAAAATCCTTATAATGGACCTAGATGTTATCAAAATTGATTATCTGTATTCTAACATTTTATTTAGAGGATATTCCCTTTATCTTGAGTCTATTAATAGTTTTTTAAGAGAGATAATTGTTTGGATTAGTATCACCAGGCACTCTATCTCTCTCCCTCTCTCTTGTATTTTCCATTTTAAATTTCATTAATTTATTGAGATCTCTAAAACGTATTTAAATATAAATTAAAACATACTCTAGATATGTAGTTTTTGATTGATTTCATATCCTCTTGATATATATTTTTTATGATTTTAAAAATACTATAAAACATTGGTCAAAACTAATTCATTTAGAGAACTTACAATTTGTATACATAGCCTCATGTCCTTTTTCAAAACAACATTAAAATGAAACATGTTATTGGAAATACCATATTACCAAAAATTATTTTATATATGTAAAACTATTAAAGTAGTAAATATGGGACAAAAACATAAAGAATGTATAAAAAATTTCTTGAAAAACAACTCAAAATAAAATAAAATACAATAAATCATTTAAAATTGATGATTGTAGTACAATGATGAAGGGATGTTTGAAACATGATCAGGATTGAAATAGCGTGAAATTAGAAAAAATTTGTGAATGAACTAAGTATCTTACGAAAAAATAACAGTAGAAGTTAAATAATATAAAAGAATAACGGAAAATTCCATTTGTCTGATCTAGAAATTATTTTCCTTTTTTGTATATTATAAATGGTTCAATATGGAAACAATTAATACAAAATAGATCCAAGAATGATTTATTGAAGAGGTTTACACGAAAATAAATAGGTTCTATTTCTTTTGACATATAGAAAATGATTTAGTGGGAATACATTATTGGGAAGGCAAAAAATATTTCAATCTATTGAGTTATTTGTTGAGACACTCTTCAGTGATTCAAATAAATCCTTTCAATGTGATTTGGAAAAGAAAATTAATTAAATATTTGATATTATTTGATCTTTTTCAACTTCCAATAATCTTGATAGATTTAGAAATAAGTTTTCTTAATGTATATGAGAAATATTATAATCTCAAACTGAAATAGAAGAAAACAATGTAAATGTATCAGATTTATAATAATTAATATTCCCCAAAAATGGTTTTATAGAAAAATAATTATTTAATTTTGTAATATGAAACAATGAAAACATTTCTGAAGATAAATAAAAATTAATATGGTGACTAGAGGAGACACTAGTATTCACTATAATGTAAACTAACTCTACCACAGGATCCCTCGCTAATATTGTAACCCTTAAAACTATCACATTTCCACCCCTTAATCCTCATTTCATTTCATTTATCACAAAGTGGATGTCTTGAATGAATATTCAGGAACCCCTAGATTCATGACTCGCAAATAGAATATATATATTTTCTTCCACAAAACCATAAGGTTTCCATTATTTTTAATTATTTTATTCATGTTACTCGAGAAAAAATTTCTCACATATGTCACCACCAACAAGTGTCATTATCATTGGATCAAAGAGAGGGTTATCGAGATGATATCCCAACTCGATGCACTTCAACCTTAATTTTTCAATAACCATGATATAATTTATGTGAATTATGAAACACAAAATAATAAGAACATTAGATGCTAGAGAATAGACAAATATTATTCTCAAGGATGTGTGAAAATTTATTTATTGAGAGAGAGAAATTATTTAATCTCCCTCTTCTAATATTATATGAAAATTATCTCTCATAGAGAAGATCAAATTTCTCCAGTTTTTTCATTCCCCTAGAATTGATCAACATTTTTGTTCTTGAAAAAAGTATATATAATATGAAAAATAAATGAATTAAGGCTCATTAAATCATCAAAAACTTTAATTCACAATAAAATATTCCAAAATTATAAAATTAAACATCTTATAAATCCTATTAAATATTTTTCATTAAATTTCTAAAATCCATATTTAAAATGATTTTTTAAAAAATAATTTTTTATTCCAAATATGAAATTAAAACAAAGGTATTGTAATTCAATAAAATAAACTACCCATTTCATTTTCAAACATTAGTTCAAAAACAATTTTTTTTCAAAATAAGGAAACATTCAAGGAAAAAAGTTCAATTATATAACCAATGTTTGAATATAATAAATTTTTTTCATAAAAAGAAAATGTTTCATGTATATTTCAAATAAATAACACATTTTTATGAAAAATTATTAAATATAATAATTTTTTAATTAAAGGGATATTTTTTTAATAGTATATCCATAACAAAATGAAAATTTATGTGAAAAATATATCCAATAATGACCACATCACTCTTAATTTTCTTTCATTCTCACTTCTTGAAAATATATTATCTCTTTACTTCATCTTTTTTATCCATGGGGATTGATTCCCCATTCGTATTTTCTTTGAATATTTTCCTCTTCCCCATCCTTAAAGTTTTTATTGTAATTGTCTTATATTTTTGACACACTTGTTAAGAAAAATGTTTTATTTTCTCAATTTCTCAATTTATTTTGGGAAAGAACAAAAATAATTTCATAATACTTTACTAACTTATATACATCCTTAGTTTTATGAATATTTATATAGAAAAGTATTTATTCTAAATTTTAAAAAATATGTGTATTTGAAGGAATGTTTTTTTAATTAGACTCACTTGTTTAGGATTGGAAATTATAATTTTCATTAAAATAAAATTTATAAAATTATATAAGTTTAAATATTTTGAAGTTATAGTAATACTCTAAGAAGAACATTATTTGAGTAGAGTCAGACATGATCTCCAAATGAGCTTTTCTAAATCTTTTGTTTGAAGAATTAAATTTTACAATATGAACAAAGATTATTCTATTGGACAGAATATATAGACAATATTAAAATTTATAAACCTAATGACCACCAAATGTAGAATATACCCTATACCATTAATGTAAAGGATGTCTTTTTATGAATCCATTTAAACCAACTCTTAGGAATGAATTAAATGATCATTGTAGGTTTTCCTATTTAGATGAGTAACATTTAAAGAGAAGTTAACCTTTACATAATTTTCAATATAAGAGTTAATTTTAATATTTTTTTAAAATATTATTACTTTTAGGGGTCAATTATTTGTAATTTAATATAAAACTATTACATAAGTCATTTGATTTGTGAGGATCCTTGTAAATGTCGTGGCTTTTCATTGTTTTAATTGTATTTTTGATCTGGTGTGATCAATGGATTATAGGTTCTGAAGGATGGTTTTTTATGATCTAATTAATAAAGGGTTCCAATGGCATAGGAAAAAGAGTAATAATGATCATTATATTAAGGGATTCATTTTTTAAGGATGAAAAACCTTTATAGTTTGGTTAAAACTATGGATACCAAATGTTTGGATTATAGAAATCCTTAACACCAAAGTTTAATGAGTGGATATTTATTAAAAAATGTATATAAACATTTCTTGAATTTTTTATATGTTTTCATATTACTTGTTTTTATAATATCTTATTTACGATATGCATGTATTTGAAGAAACATTAATTTTACAAAATTTTCTTTAACTATGAATTTATAAAGTATCTGATCAATTGTTGATTCAATTTATTTCATTTATCGAGAATTTGTTTCTCCGATTAACCTAAATATGTTTTTTTAATTAGTAAATTTAGTTTATAAACTAATATTTTCCCCCTCATGTATTTTTTTTACTCTTATGATCCTAAAATACTTCCCTTTAAAATTACATCTATGTCTTTTATATGATCATGAATATATTCTTTAACATAAAAAATTTTCATTCCATAACATATTCATTTCTATTCTTCATTATTCATTCTCTCATGTTGCAATATATTGAAATATATAAGTTGTTATAAATTGATACCATTTTATGTATTATATATCACTACCTATTCTTCTCATACTTGGAATGTAGTCTGAAAATTACATTATACACTCATTTATCTTGTTTCTTTACGATCCATATAAATAAAAAATGACTTCCAAGGTAATGTTTGACTTCCCTTTTCTATGAATAATATTTATTTTTTATTTATATTGTTTCCTCAAATTAAGAAAACAACTATTAAAAGGATAATAATTAGAATAAAAATAGTAATACCTTATTTCTTATGGCGTGAAAGAATTTGATATTATCATATTTTCACAATCTGAAATCAATATGATACTATCTTCTCTAAAACTACAAATATTTACAGTTATCCCTCAATAAAAAATGATTCAAAATTTCACTATATGGATCCACTAGGATGATTCAATTAAACATTATACCTTTTAATTCCAATTACTTTCTTTATCACAATGTGATCTATTTATCTCTCTTTTGAAATTCAATACAATTTTTTATGACAATACATAAAACTATAAACCTATTTCACACGTAACATTTTTTCTTTGGGATTCAATTCCTTCATTAAACGTTCTTAATGAATCAAAAAATCAAAAAAATCATAAAATAGAATCTTCAAAAAAAATTAACTCAATCTTCAATTTAAGGCTCGTCGCGTTATGAAGAAACATTTAATAAAACACATGTTTTATTTTATCTTCATATTTAATTTTTATAATCATCATGTGATCATCTATTTCTTTCTATAAAGAGACTAAGGATTCCATGCCCTGACTCACGTGGTCCCACCAGACTGGTGGTACACCAATTGTGACACATAGAGCCAACCTCCAAATGTATTGGTGATGGAGATCCACATTGATTATACATATCACACACATGAGACGCCATAGACTAAGGTACCTATACACACAAACACGCATCTATAAATACCCACATAATGATGAAAGGTAAAATAAAAATAATATGAAAATTAATGCATACATCTATATCCCATAATCGATTATGAAATAATTAATAGGTATCAAAATTGGAAATATATAATCCCGCTAAAACTATAATAGAGTCCATCCTATTATGCAATGAGGGACATTTATCATATGAATCAATTTTTATAATCCACAATCTTTCCATCTCAACTATGATACCACTATTGTTGGTCTACCTAGGATAGAATTTTAAGGACCTTCATCTGTAAAATTCATGGTATGTCTAGGAAGGTCCCACTAATGGGGAGTATAACAATAACTCATAAGACACCCCAAAGTCACCAACAATAAATCATCATGATAATATTCCACATATAATGAAAAATCGTGTAGATTGAAATATGTAACATAATAATAACCCTAAATATATTGGGGAAATAACTAAACCTCAATGTAAATCCACAACCAAACATCCATCCTAGGATTCATAATCAATTCTACAAGGTAACATTAATCTAGGAGAATCACTCCACGAGTATGATAAAAATGATGGATCATATCCGAGAGGTTATGCCTATTGGGTCCCACCATGAATATGTAATCATTGAAACTAAGGATATATTGATACATAGATAGGGTATCTCACCCATGACCTTTAGGGTATACCCGACTCTATATATTATAATCCATTATAATAGAATCTATGCTCGAATACATTGGTCATGACAGTTTCTAAAAACCCCACTTAGGGAAAGAGATTATGAAAAAGGATCACACCCCAAGCCATGTGAATGGAGTCATAAACTCTATCTATGACTAATAACATAGAGGGGATAACGTATTATTCATAAGATTTGATTCCTTAGTATACCATCAAAGGTATGGACTAAGGGAAAACATAATAGAGAAACTATTATACACTTATGATAATGAGGGCCTAAAACTACAATGTAAAATGTATGTCTCATGTACTATGAGTACACAATGTGTATTGACTACCACCATTCTTCCCATTCACTATATTAGACACCCATTTATTTTAGCATATTTTCATTTAATCTGGTCGTGTTGGATTACTGAGCCATATGCAAATACTCATGTCGTACCCATATACTTTGTTGTGTTCATACCTATTTACCCCAATGTTTCATATTATTCCACAATTTATGAGTCACATGGAATATGGGGGTACCAAAATATGTGTGATATTTTATTTTCTCTGAAACCATATCAATCAAATACATGGTTCCCCCTAACATGTGTTTTCTGGATATATGTCGTGTCGTGAGGATTTTTCTAGAAACCATTGGTTTCTTATGTATCTTCACCACACACCTCATCATATTTTGGTAAAACTGGGATTATATCTGTATAACATAGATCAAATTTTTACAAAGCCCTTCCATCACAGGTGGATATATTCTCTCCATCCAATCCACTCATGAATCATTCATCATAGCTCCACACCACTAAAACAATTCGAAACCATGAACCACCCATACTGATTTTTTTATCCTCTATCATAAACACCGCAACCTGATCATTCATTATATTCAAAACCTAAACCCATTATATTGATCCCTAATTCCAAATAATTTTCATACAACGATCTATCATCATGTATTTTTTTGAACCACCATCCAATGAATGTATTTATTATGAACATGTAAAGAATGAGGGAGAAATGAACAAAAAAACATGAATAATGGATTTCATCGATTATTTAGGTTGACCTAATTTTTATTACTTTAAAATGATCAATGAGACCACACTATCAAGATTTATCATAATAATATCCATTATTAATTTTAGAAAGAATATGAAATACCCATAAATTAAAAGTCTTCCCATGAATCAATTTTTTAGAAGGAATAATTCATCTTCTAAAAAGGAAAATAATGGGGTATTGAATACAAAACCAAACACCCTAACATGAGTTAGGATCAATAACAAAAATATAATGATTTTTTCCTATGACATTGGTGGGATAGTTGAAATCATTTAAATTGCTGATTGCCAAAGCGTGATCATTTTTGGATCATTCAAGAATTCTCTTCCAATAGATCCTCTATCAATATCACGGGTTATATGGATAACTCAAGGGCCATTTTAGTATCACGATTAAATATTGAATGGTTATAAGTCAATTAAAATCAATGACTAATAATTTTTTTAATTTAATTTATTTAATTATCAGTATCATATGATTTGTCTTTAATGATACACCTAATGCTGATTAACATTTTGTCATGCCTATGGTAAAACCTGCATTTCAGAATGAATGGAGGTCTCATATTTTCAATCGATAAATCAATTTGATATTTATTCTATTATTTCAGAAAAATTAAAATGGCCATATATTTGACATTTTTATTATATCAATACCAAGACTACCCAATTCACATAAAACCATGATCACTCAGTTCCTAGCCTCTAAAATATTCTCTTAAATACTCTAAAATTTTAATAGGGAAAAATTGTGTTGTTTCAATCTTACAGACTTAGAGATTTTTATAATAAAATAATAAAACTACTACAACATATGTGGATATAAGGCTTTCATATAGCTCTCCTTCTCCAAAGTGACCTCTTAAATATTTCAATATTTCCATTAGACACACACCAAGGTAATTACATTCCCATAAAAGATATTCTGACGCCAATCCTCTATATCTTCCTGTACTCTATGAAGGTAGTTCCATCCTTGATGTAAAAATCATCCTAGTCAATGACAATCTATGATTGATGAACAAACATCCTCATAAACAACACATGGAAGAAATCATGTACTTCACTTTACGATGGAATTTGGTTAAGTGGTATGCCACCTATTTGACCCTACAATGTATTTGAGAAGTTATAATGGACCTTAGAGACAACTTTTCTCCTCAACCAAATATCCATAATCCTCATTGAGGTGAGACCATAAGGAACACGTGACCTTCCCCGCATAGAACATCAAAGGTCTCCATAATATGTTTTTATAATACATATTATATCTCTCGGTAGTCTCCATATGCTCCTAGATGATTTTCACTATCTATGTTATCAAATTCACAAACTCTCATAATACATTTTCTGACTTTATGAGGTTATTAAAACATAAGGGTGACTTATAGGGTCTCAAAAACGAGGACTAAATTTCATCTATATAGATGGTGGAGTGGTAACTATCATTTTCTATGAACTCTATCAGACGTTGGTGATCCACCCAATTAAGGCCAAATCCCAACATGACATTCAAAATCATGTCCTCTAAAACATGAATTGTTTGATCAGTCTAGCCATCTGCCTAGGGGATAAATGTTATGCTCAAAAGTAACTGATTCCCAATGGTCTCTTGAAATCCACTAAATAATTGTGATGTGAATAAATAATTATGAACTAAAATTTTTATTGGGTGGACTTTATGAATCTAAAATATCTCTTGAATGTAAATGAATCTAAAAATCTCTAATGACTCTACTCTTGGATGCTTATAATGTGGGGAAATGTGGTCGGATTTTTTAAGATCACTGAGATAACAACATGTAATGTTGATGATCATCGAATTCATGTCATAACGTCTTTATAGAAACCATCCCAGTTCCATTATAAAACCTTAAGGGGTTGATACAACTCTGTCAGAACGTGGAAGTCATCCTCACCAACTAAAACGTTTGGCATTGAGTGACATGGTCTCCTAAAAACTTCTTCATTATTTAACTCCATAAAAACACTCTAGGTAGGGGTACATATTCACTACTAAATGATATACAAATATGGTGGCATATATAAATTTCTTAAGAACATCATATCATAACATCCCTGGTACCATAGTTCATCCTTGGAAAAGGATTAAATGTTCCACGCCTTCAAAAAATCCATCTGTAAAACATCCAATGGACATATGAAAACTAATGGCCTCATAGTAATTATGTTAAATACAATACTCCCCAAAAAAATATAAATTTAGATAACAAAACTATCATCTAGATGACCATTACACCATCCCCATCCAATAATGACAAATAAAATAAGGCTAGATACTCTAATGCTTCACCCAAAAACTATGAAAAATATCTCTAATAGAGATCATATGCCACAATGTTCCTAGTTCAATGATTATATTCTATCTAAATTTCAAAATTATGAAGATACTCTTTCCACCATATATACATAATATTTACATCATTTTTAGATTATAATCTTGAGACTCAAATTGTTTGAATATAAAATGAAATTATCACCTATATGATAGTGTCGCCACATATTTACAATGAGAACTACAACTAAACTCTCTAGATCATGGGTTGAATTATTCTACTCATGGGTTATCAAATTCTAAAACTGATAGGAATTCACCATCTTCCTCTACATCATAACACATCCAGGCCTAATTTTGGATGCATTAAAGAACACTACTTACTCAACACCCTCTTCTAGGAGGATCAAAATGGGGGTGCTTGTTAACCTCTTCCGCAACTGCTAAACATTTTTTTTGAATTTTTTTCCCATATAATAGTATATCCTTTTTAGGTCAAAGTAGTTGAGTGTTATTCATTCATGGAGAGATCAGGTATGAGTCTCTAATTGTTTTTTTCCAACTCAATGTGCTTATGCAGCTCATCCATAATCTTTTATGGCTCCGAAGCAAGCACTACCTCTACTTTCACTATTTCCATTTCTAAACCCTCTTCTAATATGACATATCCTAGGAAGTAGACCTATCAATTAAAAAAATACACATAGAGTTATTTAGAAAAAATATATTTCCCTTAGATTATGTCATCATTCATCCTCAAGTGTCTTTATTTCTCCTCCTCAGATTATGATTACACCAATATGTCATCAATGAAGACTAAAAAAAGATATATAAAGGGCGAAAGGATATGGTTATTGATTCACATGAACATTAATTGTTCATTATCCAATTAAACAGTTATATCTATGTACTCCTAATGTCATTAGAAATATTAGAATGCAATATTTGTTGTATATTATTCAAAAAATCAACCATGGCGATAGCCTGACCCTGGGTTAATATTTTAGAACAACATCTCACCCGTGTACTAGTGGAAGTGGTCATAAATTATTGAATTCCTATAATATCCTAAAGTTTCACCTTATTAAATAATCTATATTACACAAAAAACCTCAAAATAATATTATCCTTAATGAATTATACTAGGGATATCCGGTGGGAACACTTGGAATGAAAAAACACTTCATATAAAACTCATTCAACCACACATTTGGCTGACATATATCTATCAGAGTCATATTATAATGTGGTGTAGATGTCTAAGAATATTCAAGGTGAAATTCAATGATGAGATCTATCATTCGGTGGGGAGGTAGTTCCTAAACTTCATAATGAATGATGACCTCATACTCCACCACCATTGTATGAAGCTGAAAACACATAGAATTTTTTATTTAAAATGGAAATACTAGCTAAATAGTATTTTATCAGTTGTATCATTCTATATAAGATCTCATACTAATCTTCCTTGGCCTACTTTTCATCCACTAATAAAAACCTCATCCCATAAAAATGGTCACACTATATCTTTCTCCCAAATAAATTAATCTATACATGAACTAAGTTGAGCTAGTCCATACCGATATTAGCTTCATAAGGCACAATATTTAAAATAAAAAGATTCTAAAGGAGTATCAATCCTATAAGTGTTTGGACACACTATTAGTTGATTTTTTTGATCACTTCATCTACTCTAGTCAATATACCTAAATTCAAGGGTAGATCTAAATGCTCAATTAGAATCTCTCTGTCTCATAAAAAGGGAAGTAGTATGAAATTAGTGGCCCCGGCATGTGTCTACCAGTAATGTAGCTAGGTGATAGTAGAACCATATAATACCAATAATTATACCTAGATACTTTAGTACATAGGCCTCTATATCATGAAGTTGTCCACATCTTTTCCCACCTTCTCCATCAGCCTATCATTGATTACCTGGGGGTGATGGTGGTAACAAGCATGACAATATTCAACCTCTTGATGATTTACCTACACCTTTTCCATACAAATATCTCTATATAACCCCATTATAAAACAATTTTCTCTACCAGTGTAGTCCAACCAATGACTCCCTATCATCTACATGGACGGTTATACTATCCTGTGATATATGCCCTTCCCCATCGCAAGAGCAATAACTCCTATTTCGCTACTACCTAGAACCATCCCAAAATCGATATACTATAGAGCCCATATCCTATGATTTCCTTCTAAAACACCTAAATATCTTGGATCGTTGAGTCTCACATAAGTTATTGGATGTTCATTCCTAGTTTCAAAGTATCTATGACCATCACTAACCTCTAGTGATGTCTCTTCCAAGAACAACTACAATAACAAATCTTTTTAGACTACTCCTCCATAAGTTGGAATAGATAGAGTTGTCACACATGTCCTTATATATTTATTTATGACATACTCAATGTCCCATTATCGGAGGAACACATCTTGAACCCAATCCATAGAGTATCATGAGAGGCTAGTGAACCTCATCAAATACTCAGATACTATCATGCGTATGGGTTGAAGATACAAATCCTCAAAGATATGAACTTGTCCTAAGGTAGTTTTATAGAACATAAAAATGTAGATAAGATTAATATCTATCCATGAAAGAGTCACCTCATCATATGATAGAGTACTATGATCCAACATCACCTTATAAAACCATGGATAATATCCACCACTAAGACCACCATCTGATTTTTAAGTGTCCTAATATGGTGGAAAATCACATTACTACCTCAAGAAAGCCCTTTTCTTATTGGGGGTATTTATCACTCTAATACATGAGAGGATTCTTCCTCTAAAGCACATAATCTATTTCTATACTATGTGCCTCATATTATTCTACTACAAGTGAAACTTATTACTCAACGTGTAGTGGTATGATTGGAAAACCACCTGAAGGTACCACCTTCAAAATAGGTCCCTTTATCAAAGCCTGATAACATTATGGATCATACTCATGATCTTTATGTTGAATCAAAGTTGGAAATCATCATGAAAAAATTCTAAAATAAATAATAAGTACCACAATCATGAGTAGATCTGTGGAACAAACTCAATAAGTACATAGAAACCATAACCCTTTACTATAATATGCATGTACAAATGTTTTCCCACAACTAGTGATTACATGTACAAATTTAAAAAGTAGGATATCCAGTACATAGTGAATGGATGTGTGGGACCCCACACTAACACAATATTCTCTAGCACGAGAGGGAAACCCAAAACACATTAATAATAATTTTCTAATTCCCAATCCAATCCTCATAGAGAGAAAATCTCTAAAATCTAGTCCTAAGGTGAAATCATCTAATACAACTTTATCAGGACCCAAACCAATAAGTGTCGCTTAGTCAGTGGTAATATAAGAGAGATATCCCTATACTACTTCTAATAGTCTAGGGGATGGTGACTAGTGATGAGTTGGTATATCACACACATGTGATGACTTAGCCTAAGGAACCTGTACACATGAAGACATCTCCAAATACCCACATAATGCTGAATGATAAAATAAAATAGATTCCAAATTTCATGAATACATATATATCCAAATTAAGAGTATGAAACAAGAATTGGAAAATTTAAAGGGCCAAACACAATCCCACCAAATCAGTAAAAGGGTCCAAAAATCTACATAAGTAGGGGAATGTTGAGAAATTAAACACCTGGTAAAAACAACATTTATTTATCTCAACTATGTTCCAAATAATCCTAGTCCACCTATTACACTATCAAAAGGATTATCATTTGTATAAGACATGACATGTGAACACAAATCACTTGTAGGGGTGAGTATATAGATACCTAGAAAGACACCCCAAAATCACTAAATAGAATTCATCAAGGGAGTTGTCATATAATCATCACAAATGAAGGTAAATAATTATATGATATATAATAATCATCATCATCATCATGATAGACACTAAATATAAACACAAATCCATATCCAAATGGTTTTCCTATGATTTCAGCTCAAGGTTACAAGGTCACATTCATATTAGAGAACTCACTCAAATGTCTGATAACTCTAATGGTCCCCACCTAATAGGTCCTGAAATATAGATCTTCCCATTAATTAATAAATTATGTAACATAGAATATATATATCTATATAGGGGATCTCACCCAGATCCTAGGGTACACGTGAACCTGTCTGAAATAACTTTTTACTTAGGGGATTCATTTCCCTGTATGTTAGTCATGATGATTCCCAAAAACACCACCCTAGTAAGGACATGATGGTAGAGAATCACTCATTGGTCTACCAAAATGGATTATAAAACTCTATGCATGAAATATACCATATTGGGGATCAAATCCTATGCATAGTACGAGAATCCTCACTGTGATGTCAATGGAATGGACTAGGGGAATACACCATCAAAAAATAGATCTTGACTGAAGAGAACCAGGTCCTCAAAATTCCATTAACAATGAACGTGACATGTACTATGATTACCTGATGTGTCATGGATTCCTAAGGTGATTCCAATTACTCTAGAATAGTCTTGTGTACATTAATACATGACTATGTAATCATGTCATGTTTTTGTACATGGCAATTCCCCAGTACTCTGCATGTTCCCATATACATTGCCTTGTATATTCACATGATCCCCATGTGTACATGATGTGTTTCCAGGAATGGTTCACATGAAATGTTCTTGGTAACACGTAGATGGTGTAGTTTTATTTTCTCAAAAAACCTATCCACCCTAACAGTGGTATCAGACAGTGTCTGTTCTTTAGGTTACATGATGTGTAGTCATGATTTTTATAGAATCTATTTTTTCTGCAAACCTTTTCACCCCATGAATCCACAACATTAAATATAGCCACATTTCTTAACATAGAACCCAGATATAACATTGATCTGGCCCTTCCATCACTATTGGATATTTTACATCAATCTAATCCACTTAATAATCATCATTCATTACTACACACCATCACTATAACACCAAACTGTAAACCTCAAATATCGATCCTTAATATCTGATGTCAAATATCAATTGTGATATTGATTCTAAATTATAACACAAAATATTATTCAATTATTATATATAATGGTGTTGAAATGAACAATCTATGATTATGTGTAAAACTACCAACAAAAGAAAATACCTGCGATGAATGTGTGTAGAATGAGGGGGAAATACCATAAATAGATGAATTGGGGAAAAGAATCATCTATTTTTCATGTCGGAATTAATTCATTTTCATTTTAATAATGAAGGATGAAAAAATAATATGAATTATATAAAATAGTATCCATTCCAAATCTTATGATGAATAAACAATACCTATAAATTAACGGTTAACCCACAAGTCAATTTATTAAATGGAATAATTCAAATTTGATCAAGGAAAAAAGAAAATATATTAAATAAAAAACACATTCATTTGGATCAATAAATGATGAATAATAGTCACATTTATATGTATTTTTTGTTACATATGAATTCCTTTGGCACACCAATCGCCAAAGCATTATGTGTTGTTGATCATTGATAAATTCTCTTCAAATGGATCCTTTCTCAATCCCTAGGGTTATGAAGATATCCATATGATTTTCCATAAATGGGATTAAATATGGAGGGGGTATGTGTCTTTGAAAACAAATGACTAATAAATTAATTTTATGTATTTATTTAATTATCTTTTTCCCATGACTGTTCATTTACAAAACACCCATTATTCTTGAAGATTATGTCATGCCCAGTGTAAAACCTACAATTCAAATTTAATGTTATCTTCATATTTTCCATCCAAAACATCATTATGGTGTTATTAAATTATTCTAGATAAACTATGAATGTGTTATATAATATATTTAATATTTTTTTTATATTATTATTGAATCTCATTGGGCCTTATAATCAAATGAAAACATATTTCTTATCCATGAAAATAATATCTTTCATATTCCAAAACATTATAATGAAAAATAAAGTCATTATAAAGAAAAATTAAATATTTATAACCTTTTTACATTATATCTAATTTTGGGTTATTTAATATTGAGCTTAATTTTATATATCCTTCACCTTATATTAATTTTTCTTCTAGGGCATTGATAAAAAATTTACCTCTCCCCCCATTCTCTTTCGTAATTAAATAATTATGAAGAAATATTATTTGAACATATTTCTAAATGATATCCTTATATAGATTTATTATAGTATCAACATATTCATTCAAATGATTATCTGTTGATTCATTATTTCTATGAAGTTATTCATTGATTCCTTTCATTATAACATTGGGAATCTCTTCTTCATCACTACTCTCATCATACATTTGCAATTAATTTTCTTCACTGAATCCCCTAATTTTTTTCATTCATATAATTGATCTAAAGATGGATAAAAAATAAGTCCCCCTTATATGTTATTAATTTTTATAGAGAAGTATAGTCATTTCCAGAACCATTTTCTTCAATATAAAACTAAAATTTTTGATCACCTTGGACAATTCATCAAACTTTTTATTCAAAAAAATAAAAACCCTAGATTTTTAAAGATCTATAACCTAAAATCTAATTAGATATTAATGAATAAAATTTTCCCAAATATTTTTAATATACTAATATAATTATTTTAACAACCCTTGTATATTTTTATTAATCATTTATTGTATATACTTTATTAGTCTTAAAACATTAATTTAAGATCACGAACTCCTATTAGTTGTCATTCAACATCAACAATCATCTATTCCTTTAGATATATGAGAGTCATATAAATTAAAGAATATTTTTTCAAATTTAAACATTAATAAGTAATTGTTGAATCTATTAGAACTTGTTAGAACTTGGGAAACCCTGAGAGGTGGGTGAATCTGTGTGTGTTTCAATTCAAATAGTTTCTCAATCACAACTTCCTTTAAATATTTTTCCATGGATAGAAGGAATATATTTAGTATATTATTCCTATTAATCAAAAACTCAAAGAGAATCATGAATGGAAGTGGAAATATAAATCACATAACAAACATGAACATAAATTTTTATAGCCACATTAGGACACATTCAAGGAGCATGAAGTAGAAATTGAATTTTTGGGATTGTATTGTCTCAATAATACTATATAAATCGTATTGATTTTGATGCACACAAATACCCTTGTTTGTTTCACTGATGATATTACATTATGTGTAATTCAGGAAATTATTATTCTTTATATTCATTATTCGGGAAATATTTTCATGTTTATTATTCATGTGGAATATTCATCAAAGTGTTCTACATGCTCATAACCGTACTTTGGAAACACTGTTCATAACGTACGATGATGAGACATAATGTAAGGAAAAACCATATGTATTTATTATAACATATGCCAAAAGATCATAAAATATAGTTAATCAAACCTACCTTGATAGTGACGAATGGATAAATAACATTACATTTGGATTAAACCTCACATTTAAAAAAGAGAAAAAGTATGGTTAAAGAACCCTACATAAATATATAACATTATGTTTCAAAAAAAAAGTATGGACCATCAACCTTACTTTTTTAATCAACCTTGAATTTTGAAACATACATTCAAAGAATGAACGCTATGTTGTTGAACCACACGATTGGTATTTTTTCAATTTGAGAACGAACCTTATGGTTGACTTTTCTTCACCGAAGATTTGAATTTATGATTTTATAGGAGTTTTATGTAACGGTCATTATGGAATATCATGCCGATTTATATAACATTTTCGAATAATTAAAAACTTTTTATGATTAATTCAAATAATTTTATTAATTGGAGAAATTATATAATCTTCTTAATGAAAGATATGACTATTTTGAGTTATCTCAAGAATTTGAATTCTTATGATTAATTAGGAAATTTTCATGGATCTGATTTAAACAGATATTCTATTTTTTACTTATATTAGGGTATTTATTCTATATGTGTGTGTGTAGGATTCAAAGAAGCATATATGTTGAGATATATATTGTGACATGTATTCATGATTGAAATTTCATTCTTGAGAAGATATTTTATAGATCCACTGTAACAATTGATCAGACTATGTTCTACTACGAGAAGAGGCTACTGTGGAAATATAAATATTCAAAAATTATTATTTGTTATATGTCTTCTTATGCTATCCATTTTTGTTTTTATTTAAAAGATATTTTTCATACAGATCCCCATAGAATTTCTCTTTCCTAATGAAACTATATTCTGAAGAATAAGATTCATCTATAGTTAGTTGTTGTTCAAATGTAATGTTCAAATATATCCCTTTGTAATTGATATCATTTTATTAAAAGTTTCAAATACTTGTAAATAGTTATTGTAGAGTATCAGCTTCTCGATCTATGTTGTGGTTTATAGGTTCTCTGTTATAGAACCAGAAGACTGTGTTTCTTCTTTTTTTTTGTGATTGTGTCAACTTCCTACACTCAATTGTGGATTGGACATATGATATGAGTACCTGACTAGTGAACTTACCCAAACTCAAAGAGAGAGAGAGAGAGTAATTGGTGGAGTGGACAAGGGGATCTATATTCCTTAAACCACTCTAACATGTCATGTTCTATATTTCTATTTTTATACACTTCTCATAATTTCATATAGAAGGAAAACACAACCTAATCGCATAATCATCTGTCCACATTAAGAGTTTTAATTGTAAAGGAATTTAAAAAAAGATAATTCACCCCCTCTTGTTTATATTGGTATATTCCGACCTAACGATTGGTATTAGAAGAGATTTTATAGAGAATGTTATAATAGGATAAACGTATAAGGTCTATAAAAATATGGAAATGACTAATCAGATATAAAAAATGTCATTTGATCATGATCTATATTTCAATGATGATATCTATGTTTACTAGAACAATAGATGATTATATATTTGAATAATGTGGGATTCAATGTCTATTCTATGATCAGAACACCTTATTTAATTCTTGAAATTCTTACAAAATGGACTACTACTACAGAGGCTGACTATGACATAAATTCTATACCTATGAATTCTATTATATGTGGTACTTGACCAAATGATTTCAACCATGTCTCACAATGTCATACTGCTAATGAAATGTGGAAAAAATTGTAGTTTCTTATGAATTAATAGAAAATATAATACAAATGAAGTATACAATATAAAAAATGAAATTTTATTCATTCAGAATGCACGGTGGGGAAAGTAGCACTCAAATTAATGGAAGTATTAAAGACATTATAAATAATATTATAGCCTTAAGTGATCCAATTAAACCAGAATATCAATCATTAAAATTACTACGATTACTACCTACAAAATGGAATGGTATATCAGCTACAATTTGACAATCCACACCTGTCCAAAATCTAACAATAAAAGAAATGATCAGGACAATGATGATGTATGAAGATGAAATGCAAGATAAATCTGAAGATCATAATGTCTTAGTGAAAAGGATAATACTACTCTAAAGGTTACATCTCAAAATAATGAAAATAATAAAGTAAGAAGTCCGAGAAGAAAAGAATTCAAATACATCTGATTTTGAAATGGAATTGGCTTAATTATACAGAATGTTTAAGAAGTTTTTTAAGAATAAATGAGGATTCAGAAAGCATTTCAAAATTGGGGAGAAATAATCTAGGGAAGTCTGCTTCTATGAATGCAACAAATTCAGTCAAATGTGACCTAATTTTCCCCAGGTAAAAGGTAAAAATATAAATATAGAAAATGCATATTAAAAAAATGATGATTATGAACATATAATAACAAAGAGCAATGAAGGCAATATGGAGTGTATTTTAAGACTCCAATGGATCAATAAAATCTAATTTTTAAAAGAAAGAGTCACATCTAGAGGAACATATGTTCTTCATGGCATAAGAACATAAGGTACAAAACTATTATTCATTTAATCTTGATTGTGAATCAAACTATTAAAATAATAAATTTTCATCATACTAAAAAATGCGAGATGGAAAAAATGACTCCTTATTACGAAAGAAAAATCATAAAAAAATTATTCATAATGATATTTTAAGAGAAATATGTGCCTTACTGAATTAACATCAATAGTTAACTGAATAATTTATCATAATTACCACAAGATGTGTTGATCAATAAAATAAGATTAATGAATTACAAGATGATGTAGAAACATAAAAAAGTGATGAATTCTTCATTACTGAAGGAGAAAATATTCTGAATGAAATTATTAGAAAAAATTTCATTAGAAATAAATGATTTGTTATAGGAAGTAAGGGTAAAAAATAAAATCTATATAAGAATTATTTTTTTCCCAACTCAAAAACTATGACCATTAAATTTTGTTGAAGATAAGGGCATATAAAAAATACTATTATTTAATAAGACCTCAGATTATTTGAATTAAAAAAGATTTTATTTCAAATAGCTTATCTGATGTAAATATGAGTTATGTAAAAAATAATGCGGATCTGGATACCCAGATCTTTTCTATATAACACTGATGGACCCAAAAGAATATTGGTACCAAAATAAACTCTTTTTTATATTTATTTTATAGGAAATAGGTTAGATATAAATAATATATATATATATATGGTATGTGGATTTTGGTTTCTCCATGAATATGTGTTTAAACTCATCAAAATTCAATACACTAACTCAAATAGATGGAGTTCTATTAACATTTCATGATATTACGAATGATATATAATTGAACTTGAGACTATTGGAGATCCAAAAATTGTCTCAATAAACAAATTAATATTTTTACAAGGGATGAAGAATAACCGTATAAGTATCTCTCAACACTATGGTGATGAATATTATGTCTATTTTTCTTACAATTCAAGTATGGTGTTTAATGAAACACTTCTTCCGTTTAGAGAACCTATAACTGATAATGATTATACATTGGATTTAAATTCCTTGTGTAAACATAAATTGAATTGTTTAATTGTTAAGACAAAGGAATCTTGGGTATGGAATAGAAGATTTTTTCTTTATAATACTTATTCATTACATAAATTTTCTAAGAAAGAGTTAGTTTTTTATTTTCCTAGACTTATGTTTGATAGTTTCATATTTACTGATGCATGCCACATTGGCAAGAAACAAAAATCATCCTTCAAATATATTAACAGAATTGCTACATCGAAACCTATAGAACCTATCCACATGGATCTTTTTAGACCATCAAAATTTGCATGTTCGGATGGAAAATTATATGTATATGTTTTAGTTTATGAGTACTCTAGATTTCAATGGATTTATTTTATAAAACTCAAAAGTGGAGATTTTACTATTTTTAATGTGTTTGTAAGATAGTTCATAATGAAAGAGGTTTTTAGATAGTTTCATTAAGAATTGATCATGTTGTAGAATTTTAAAAGTAATCATTCACTTTCCTTTGTTCAAATCTTGGTATTAAACACACCTTCTGTGCACCCCAAACTCCTCAAAAAATGAATTTTTTTTAAAGAGAAACATAACTATTGCTAAAATGGCTCGGACTATGTTGAATTAATACAATCTACCTACCTACTTCTAGATACAAGCTTTAAGCACAACCTGTTATATCATGAATATAGTTTTAATTCAGCCTATTTTTAAAAAGACACCATATGAACATTGGAATAACATAAAAAAACGTAGCATAATTTAATATTCTTGGATATAAGGTGTATATCCTTAACACCAAGGATAATCTTGGTACATTCTTTCCAAAATCTGATGGAGGAATATTATTATGATTTTCTATTACCTCTAAGTCCTATAGAGTGTTTATAATACAGTCAATGATTTTTAAAGAATTAGTTCATGTGAATTTTGATGAAACTAACCATTTTATTAAAGAGAAAGATCAACCGGTGAAACTACTGACTCCTCTAACGACATTAGACATTAAAACCTAAAAATTATTTTGAAAATAAAATCAATAAAATTCATTCTAGTTCATAAGAACATTAACTAATGAACCTAATAGTTTTTTACATAGACAGTCAATAACTTTAATTAATCATCATTAACAAACTGTAATAGAAGAGCAATACCTAAGAATAAGAACTAGATGAAATACATGAATCTTTTTTGAATTCTCTGTGTTTCTATTTTGACAATAACCTAAATCTTTTGAAGAACACTTAGAAGAAGAGAGTTTGATGTTAGCAATGAAAGATGCGATAATCCAATTCAAAAGGATTGATGTTTGTGAATTAGTTAAAAGACCATAAAATTATCCAGTTATAGAAAGTAAGTGGTTCTTTAGAAATAAACAATATGATCAAAGGATTAAAAATAGAAATTAAGCTAGAATAGTAGATAAAAATTATAATTAGGAAGAAAATATAAATTATGATAGAATTTTTTCTCATGTACCTAGATTAAAATAAATTAGAAATATTTTATATTATACATCTTATATGAACATTAAATTATATTAAATTGATGTTAAATCTTCCTTTTTAAATTTCAATTTATTAGAGGAAGTATATTTTGAGAATCGTCAAGATCTTGAAAACTCTCAGAAACCAATTTTCATAAACATACCAAAGCTCTATATGGCCATAAAAAATAAAATAGATCTTCGTATGAAAGATTACATTCTATTAATTTGAAAAATTGTTTGGCAGTTGTAATTGAAGATCCCAATCTTTTTAATAAAACAATTTTCTCTAATATATTATTACATCAAATATATGTTGATGAGGTTATTTTTGGTTTAACCAATAAAATATTGTAATGACTTTTGAAAAAATATGGAAAAAGAATTTTAAATGAGTATGCTGGGAGAATTGAACTTGTATTTAGGACATCAAATTTATCAAAAATATTATGGAAATATTCTAGAGAAATGTAAAAAATAACTGATTTATTAAAAAAGTTTTTTCTTAGGAATTAAAAGACATATACAACTCCAAAGTGTTCCAATATAAAACATGATTTTTATGAAGCTATAGAACTAGTGAAAAATAAGTTGTATCGATGTATTATTGGTATTTCACTTTATCTAACTACTAGAAAACCATAAATTATGTTATAAGTATGTATATATGATATATTTCCTAAAAAAATAATATCATCTTATTGATATAAAAACGCGTTTTATATATTAAAAGGGAACTCTTTTCAATATATTATTAATCAAAAAACAGCAGACTTTAATTTTATATGATATTGAGATGATGATTTTGGACATTGTAGATTAGATAGAAAAAGTACATCAGGAACGTGTCACTTTTTAGGAAAATATTTAGTATCATGGCCAAGTAACAAACAACACTCAGTTTCCTTATCAACAGTCGAGACCAAATATACATATGAAGGTAGTGGTTGAGCACAATTATTTTTAATGAAAAAC
The DNA here is from genome assembly GCA_963277665.1 of Viscum album. NCBI lineage: Eukaryota > Viridiplantae > Streptophyta > Magnoliopsida > Santalales > Viscaceae > Viscum > Viscum album. The sequence continues at coordinate 160,076,975 of OY728165.1, read as the reverse complement.
ACACTAATGGACTTTGGAATAAATTTTATAGTACCCATATTTTATGTGATAATAAAAGTGCTATAAATATTTCAAAAAATCCAATAAGTCATTCTTGAACAAAGCATCTTTATATTAGACATCATTTTCTAAGAGTCCGTTTTCTTAAAAATGATATATCTTTAGGATTTTAAATACTGAATATCAACTAGCTGATATTTTTACTAAACCACACCCAACTGTAAATTTGGATTTTATTAACGGGGAGTTAGGTATATTTATTTTTTAAAATGTTAATCTTTTAAATATTTTTAATTGTCAATATTTATACTATTACATTTATTTATTTACTCCTGTTTATTTATGTAATAATAATTTACTCATTACTTAACCTCACTTGTTTTAATATTTTCTTTTTGTTGTACATTTCAGTTAATTTATTTGAATATTAAATTTATTCGCATTGAGTTCTTTCAAAAAATTTAATGATTGCCTTTTGAAATGACATGTGAAACATGAGATTTTCAAAAATGGTAAGAATACCAAAACCATTCAACTCTCAAACTGTTTGTGAATACCGAAATAGTCATTTATCATCATCTACATTCGCATACCTTTTGTTTTCTTTTGGAACCCAAAAAACATGAAGAACCCAGAGCTTTCATTTCCTAGAAATTTTGAAAAATAAGAGAACTGGTGAAGGTGAAGCCTGTAACCTAAATCATTAGAATGATTCTCGAAGAAATATTCTATAGGTTATAGTATTGGATTTTGAATGGATCTATCATAAAAATTTATTTCTAATGAAATAGAAAAACCTTCAATGATTTGAATATGCGTTCGATGAGGTGACCTCAAGATTAATTTACAAGGTAGAACCTAAGTTATTCTATTAAGTTATTCTATTTTTTTGTGATTCTGAATATAAAATTTTCTCTAGAATAGAATATAAGGAATTTTTGGTTTCTTTGACAGAAATTTAACAAATCTTGAACTGTCTTCATGAGTGAGGGCTTCATTTCAATCTATGGTCTATTGGAGATAATGTCTATAAATATGAATACATTATGTCATTTTTTTCTCAAAATTGATAGATAATTTTTTTTCAAGGATCTCGATGCAGACCATAAATTATTAATTATGTTTATTCAAACAGGAATTTCTCCTAGAATGGATGAGATGGATAAAATTATATATCCAAACATGTATATAATATTTTTGTTTTGGAGTGATATAATTCATAATTTTCTGAGTTATGTGTTCAAGTATTTAACTTAATACTATAAACCATATGCTAGGATGACATTATATCCTTATAGAAGGACAATTTCTTAAATTTTGTTTAAGAAAGGAATGATTCGATTAACTGACTCTCGAATTGAATATCATCACATCAACATACTCAAGGTAGGAACCACTTGAAAGTTAGGTTTTTAGTAGATTACGGTCAAAGGAAAAACCTAAAAAGTGGGTGGATATAGCCAACAATGATCAAGATCTTTTCCTCAGGGGGAGATAAGTGAGATAGAGAAATAGGGAATTGGTGAAACCCATGATTAAGGACATTAGATGAAAACCAAAATAAAATTAAGACATGTTGATGAATAATAAGAAGATGAAGAAGGGGATGTGAAAATAGAATGGGTTTTAAAACCATAAAAAAGAGTAGATCCACCTACTTTAGAACCATTGTTGGGTTCAGATGAGGCTACCAGGTTAGTATATTTAAAATAGACTTTTCTTGAGAAAGATCATGAAGTTTAATGTTGTATAAGAGATCTATATACTATTGATTTTCTAGTTGTTTAGGAGGAATAACATGCTATATAAAAAGGGAAAAAGTTGATCCGAACCAAAATTATGGCTATAGAGATCATTAAAAAATTACTTTTATCTTTTTTAGATCATGTGGATAATAGAAATCAATCGGTAAATAAAGAAAAAACTAACATTCTTGATAGTTTGAATTTTTCATGTAAAAAACCCCACTGAAAAACTGGTAGAGAAGTATATGGAAAATAATAATTCACTATATGTAGAAATTAAAAAACATGTTCATTCATGAAACCAAGATGAAGGGACAACTGATTCCATAAAAAATTAGGAAAAAGAGATTGTTATGATGTTTAATAAGTATCAGGAAAAGAATGATAGTCTTCAAAAAGAGTTAGAAGTTACAAAGAAGAAGTTACATGATCTTCATGAAAATTGTATTTCAAATAAAGAATTTCATGCTTTCAAAAGTTAGATTCTAAATGATGTTAGAATGATAAGATCTGAAGATGTTTCTATGAAATACATTGATAATATAAAGTGGTATTCGGGGAGTTAGTCTGAATTAATAAAATGTACTGTTGGTTAGACTTGTATATATACCTCTTCTCTTAATACCTGGCCAGATATGATTTAAAGATTTCATCTCATTCCTCTGTCATTGTTTATATAGATGATCATCTTCAAAAGATTCAGTGCAACAGTGACCCTCTATCAGTTCTGTTGGAAAATCAGAAATTTCATGTTGACAAACTGACACAATGTGAGCCAGATATCATATTTTTTTCTGAAAAAAATCATAGAAAATTTATATCAGCTTATGTATCAAGAGGATAGATTGAATGTCTTTTTGAAAGTCGATATAGTTTAGATTTTTATATCAGTCAAGATTATAGAATTTGTATTATGAAATTAGGGGATTGTCTGATGAAGAAGTTGTGATTGTACACGGACGAGTTGAAAGATAAGTTTGATGCTGCTTAAAATCATTAGAACATTAATCAAGAAAACTCCTACCCAATATTTTTTAAACCAAACCATTTCATTTGACCAAAAAATATTCCTAATCAAACAGATTATTGTATTCATAAACATTTTTTCAATAAAATCTCTTTATTTTCATTTTTGTGTACATTATTATACTTTATGTTTATGTATGGAAGCAAAAAATCAAATATTACTTATTTATAGAGATTATAATATCATTCACTTACAACTCAGTGAAAAAATTTATGTGTTTCATTCAATTATTCACATTTTTTTATCTAACAAAAAGGGGGAGAATATTCAATAACACAAAATTTCTGTTTATTGAAATAATTTTATAAAATTGAATTTTGAAATCAAGTTTTGAATTGTTTCAATTTTAATTTTTTTTCAAAATAATAAATTCTGTTATTAATATGATGGATTCTTTTACCATAAAAAAGAGGAATATTTTTTTTATGTATTGTATAAAAAATAGTCTATAAATTTTATTGATTTTTATGGTAAAAAAATACCCTAGTTTGATTTAAAAATGATATTAAATTATATGTATTTTTTAAAAATTAATATTCTTTATATTCGTTATTCTGTAAATATATTCAACCTTATAAATTTTGTGGAATATTCATCAATCTGTTCAGAATGATCCTACCTATTCTGGAAGTATTATTCATACCATACGCTGAAGAAACATAAAGTAAGGAACAGAACCTATGTCTGTATTATACCTAATGTTGAAAGATCATCACATATTGTTAATCAAATAGAAAAAGTATGGTTAAATAACCCTATGTAATTATGGAACCTTATGTTTGAAATGAGACTTATGGATCCTCAACCTTACATTTTTTATCAACCTTATGTTTTCAAACGTTCATTCAGATAATGCATGCTACATAGCTAACCCTGCGTTTAGTATTTTTTTGTTTTTTGAAAAAAACATAGGTTTGACTTTTCATCACCATGTATTTTAATTTATGATTTTATTAGTGTTTTATTTAACAGTTTTATGGAATATTGGAATGATTTAAATATTTTTTTCAAATTATTCAGTGGTATTTATGATTAATTCAATGAATCGTATTTAGTGGAGAAATTATCTACTATTATTATGTAAAGATACGCCTACTTTGAGTTGTCTCAAGAATATGAATTGTTATCATTAATGAAGCGATTTTCATGGATCTGATTTAAAAAAAGGCTCTTTGTTTTACTTATATCAGTGTATTTATTCTATTTATATATATGTGTGTGATAGTGTGTGTGCATGAGTCAAAGAATAATATATGTTGAGATATATATTGTGACATATTTTCCCGATTTCTACTGCATTTTGGTGAACATCTTTTACAGATTTAATGCAACAATCGATCAGAAAATATTTTTCTACACAACAGGCTATAGTTGAAATATAGATATTCAAAAATTGGGTTTTTTGTATGTATTCTACTTCTATTCGTCTCTATGTTTATTTTAAAAGTCTTTTGAAACCAGATCCCTTTGGAACTTCTCTTTACTGAAGAAACTATTTTGTGGTGGAGTATCTTCTTATTGGTCTAAGTAGTGGTTTATGTGTTCTCTATTATAGAACCATAAGAATATGTTTTCAGTCATTTTTGTAAAGGTGTCAACCACCTATACTCATTTGTGGATTGTTCTAATGATATAACGACTAGGCTTGAAAAATTCACCAAACTCACAGAGAGATTAATTGGTGGAGTGGACTAGGGGATTAATATTCCTTGAACAACCATAAAAATCCCTGATCTATATTTATGTCTTTATCTGCAACTCATAATTTCATAATGATGACAAACTCTACTGACCCACAAAATCAAAATTTGACATCAAGAGTTAAAAATGTAATGGATTTTGAAAAGACCCAATTCACACCCCCCCGTTCTTTTGTATATTTGTATATTCTAACCTAACATGTATCGGGGTACCAAAATTCCAGAAATAACCCAAAATTTGTATGGATATCATATTTAGGTGAATTTATTAATCTATAAGTCCCACTGAATATACAATGTTTTAGGGAGGATCTCCCTTCCACCCAAGGATCACTTTACTCCCATATTTTGGATATTACTATATAAGATATCAAATTTTAAACTTGTATGTCTCTTCTATATTTAAAAATATGAAGGTCCTTCCAAGGTAAATATATCGAATTTTTTTAAACAGCATGCTAATTAAAGATGTTATTACCTAATGAAATCCACATGTTTCTCCATTTTCTTAAACTAGATATGATCAAAATTATGATCGAATAGTGGAAACATTATCCTCACCACAATCAATATAATAGCATCAAACTCCTCCAAATATAGAACTAATAATTATTTCTATATTCTTCCTCCCTCAGATCCTTATCAAAATTTCATATCTTGTAATGTACTTAATCTTTTGTATTTTTATTTTAGTAATAAATTTATCTTCTAATAAACATATATTATATAAATTCCCTTATTCATATTATTTCTTCTTAACATGATTTTTCAATATTATTCTCCATTTTTCAATTTAGATTTAGATTTTTCAATATCATATTGTAAATCCAATGTTTCCATTACTATTTTTGTAAATTATATAAAAAATCCAATATTTATTCAATGATTTGGATTTATATGATTTTACTCAATTCCCATTGGTCATTCCATGTGTCTACTAAACTACAAAGATAAAAAACATTCTAAATGAAACAATTCAATCTCCTCAAATCCAATTAATTTTTTTTAATTCATTCAAAATCATCATTTAACAAATAATATATTATTCTTTAGGGAGAAATAATCTAGATTGTGGAATGAACCCTCTTAGAACACTCACTATAGTGAAATGATATGAATTTTATAGCATTAAGATCATTAAAAAAATATCATATCAAATTATCACAACCTCTCTATGGAATGGTCCCTTTTCTGGTACAATTGTTTCATCATGGATCCTCTTATTATAGTTTTTAAACTAGTTAAAAAAGATAAGATATTATAATGGTTTCACAAATTTGAATATGAAAATATTTCATTTAATATATATATGGTTTTTATTTATTAAATTCTATAAAATACCAAAATTGAAATCATCCAAGAGAAATTAAATTAATTCTTATCTTAAACTAGTACACGCAATTGAGTTAAACACCCCTCAACTTATCCATGAATTTTCACCTTTTAAATCTCCCGAAAAATAAAATTTTAATTCTCCCTCAATTTTCTATATAATTATATGATTAAAAAGAATTTACTTTCATTAAATAATTCTTATGTTTTTACCTTTACATGAAATAAAACCTCTAAATATCACACAACTATTTTTTATATATGTTAGTAATTCTTATATGTGTTTGGATTACTCTTACATAACTCATGAATATCCCAGACTACTCTTTTATATCCTTCTGTTTAATATAACATGAAAAATTTAATCATAGAGCCAATATGATGAAAAATTTTAATTTCATGATTTAATCTCACACAACCATGAATAATGTATATTACCAATACACATCATGTTTTTATTCCTACACAATTCCTTTTTATTGATATAGAACTTATTTTTTTGTTTTTTATACTTATATATCTTTATAAAATGTTGGGTTAAACTTCCATAGAATCCCTCAAACCAATTTATATTTATTTATCCCCTAAAAATGTTTTGCAATTATATAGTCTATAAGAACTCTAGTTTTATTACACATAGACACTATCAATTGTTCATTAATCATACATAGCTTTCTAGATTTATAATGAATTAATTGAAACTTTCTTTAAATGTACATACAATTTATCACAACTCATTGAATGAAAAAAATGTAAATGAGTAATCTCATTGATATTTATTAAATACTCATTGAAGTCATATTTCATAACACATTTCAAATCACTCATCCATGATTTTTGAGTATCATTATTATACATCTATTTTACATGAAGTATTTAAGGATTCCGCTCATGGTATTCTTACTTCATACTAAATCATCAATGAAATATAAGAAAATTTTATGTATCCAATAAAAACTATATTATACATATGATAATAACTATAATATTCTTTTTTCAGGTCAACTCTCATCATGACACCTAATGATAACACTAAAGGGAATAACAATTCAATAAAAATACAATCAACAACCTAATTTAATTACTACAACATTCTCTCTTATTTTATTATACAGTTAATTCCAACATAAATGTCACAAAATGATAAATTAATAATGAAATACATCGATATATATATTGAATTCATTACTCTACATTTTATTATAAAATCCATCTTTTATATTAACTAGATTCTTCTCGTTATTTGATACTCGTTTTTAGCATCATAACACAATTTGAGAGGGGTGGGGTGTATCTGGGTGTTAACTTTTTTTCCTTTTATTTCTTTGGATTTTGTTCCAAAGATTGTAGGAACTCCTTAAACATATTTTTGTTAATTATAAATCCTATATAAAAACAAAAATATAAATAAATTCAGGGAACAAAAATTTTTAATTGGTTCTCTGCTAAGAGTTATACCAATGAACATACAGAAGATTTTGTTCTAATGTACCAGGATACACAAATATTCAAAAAAAATTATGTCTACAAGTTTTAAATAATGGTCACACTATTCCAAGCTCAGCACATTAATAAATGAGATCAGGTAATAACTCAATGCTTCCCTTAGATCACTTCCATTAACTTTGTCATTGCAGACTATAATGTATAGATGTATCCTTGGTTTATAAACAAGAATTTTGCTTATAAATTATCATAAATTTATAGTGTGATTTCAATAAGAATGGTTGTGTGTGATTCTATAATAAAAACCTTATTATTGGATCAAATATAATGTCTCCCATGTATGGGTTCTAATAGGATATTTTACATAAGTCCCATCAAGAACATCCTTGGACCATGTGTACTTGCTCAAGTATGTTCAATCATGTATTTCACATGAATCTAATTTCATTCTATGTCCTTCACTAAAGTTCTTCTTAGTTATTCTATTCACATTACACTCATTGATAAGGTATTTTCTCGAAATTACCTTTTCATAGATTTTGTTTACGCAATTATCCTCAACCGAGTTTGGTTTACAAAAGTATATTCATATGACCTCCTTTAACTAACTTTTTTAGGAAAACTAGTTCACGGTACTCTTTCATGAAACTACCTTCACCTAGATAATTTTAGGAAGTATAATTCTCATTAATGAGACTTCTGAAATGAGATATAACCTAATAATTATTCAAATATATATTATTCTCCAATGAGTTGGAATATTTAATATTCATAGTAATGTCTTTGTCCTTATTTCATATATTCCTCAACCACAAAATGTGTCCCCACAACTTATGAAATCTATGCACAAATCCACTATTTCACTATATAAATGAAACATTAAAATTATGAGTTTCTACCTGACAAACAAAAACAAATAATAGTACCAATTATCAGGCCCCAAATAGTTGAAAATCCCCCAACTAGTTGAAAATATCAAGATTAATGTGAAATCACTATGATTAGTGTGAAATCACATTGACTAGGATGAAACAATATTGACATGTTAAAGACCACTACCTTTATACCAGAATTGGATCTTGGATTAATCTAAATATCTTCTATAATTTGAAACATCAACCAATATATTAACTAGGATTTTATATATAAAGAACCTTCTCTGGTACAACTATATTGATATCAAACACAAAATCATTCCCCATCTTGGAAAAACTATGTTTTTATTTTCTCCCACTTTTGGGTTTGTTAGAAATACGAAAGTCAAATTCAATTCTTCATGTAAAGTTATTTTAATCTAGATGATAATAGAATATGTTGTCCATCACTCTAACACTATGTATCTATTTCCTAGTTTAGAATACAATAGTTCAAGAGAGTATCCCATGCCTTAGGTCATTCTCCATTCCTTATCACCCCTTGTTTTAACACTCAAAAAAACTTCATTCTACTATTCCCAATGCATCATATCTTCTATAAATTTCCTATCGTAAACTCCCCATTTATGAGAGAATCATATCCCTAAAACGTATTTTAATGAAAAAATACATTATCCATATTTCAATATTTAATTTCACTAGAAATTCTTCCCCTATGAAAATAAACCCAAAGTAAAAGAACCGACCAAACATGAAACACATAATGAAGAGAATTAGATAAAAATGGGGGATGTTATAGTCCCTGAATCCTTATGATTAAGGTGGTGGTTGAACACCATGGTTCAACTGATTTATTTCAAATGAAATAGTGACTATTTACAATGCCATTATCTCTTTCACATTCTCATTTGTAACAACATTCTATATTATGATGAGGACTTGTTCCACTTTTAATTTTATAATGATACATTTGATCTGAATGTGCTTAGAATTAGTGTTTGGAAGTATATTTTTTTTAAGGTCAATCTCACTCTTGTTTCCAAAAACCATCATCATCATCAATTTCTTCACATATTCACTAATATCTTCTCAACGATTCTTCATCTATAGTAGATGATTCCATGACTCGATTATATCATGGTATTCATCCTTATTCAATAAAAATAATGTAATTTAATTATTTTTTATCAACCTATATATACATTTTTTCCAATAAATAATGCGCCTCCACTTTTAGACTTTTAGTCCACTACATCCCCATGAAAATCTACATCAAAAAATAATTATAACAGAAGATTATTTCCAACACCAAAGAGTAATCTAATACACGGAGTACATTAAATTATCTTCATGATTTATTTAACAATTATGATATGTTATTAAATATAATTTTTTTGTAAATACGATACAAAAAACATTGATTTTTTTTTCAAATCATGTTTCATTTGAATTAAAAAAGCTTTAAATTATAATTTTATTCAAGTTTGGAATACCTATTAACCATCCTTATGATTCCGAATGTTAATTACTAGCACCATTAGAATAAAAAATGTTATATAATCATGAATATTCAATTTCTACCAAAACACTTGCCCCTAATTTTCAGGATAAGTAATGTTATATCCGTCTTTAAAAATGAATTAATACATTAGAATGTAATTGGGTTCACCAATCATGGAAATTTCAAATTCCATGGTCAAGAGAATACTAAACTCCTTCAATGATTTTTTCCTTCATTCACAAAAACTTATGTCATTCACATAAACCAAAAAAGTAAATTATTCCACCTTGTATATTTTTATATAAATATTGTGATCATGTATTTTTTATTTTGAATTTTTATTTCATCATATACGATTCAAGAGGAGTATACCAAATTTTTGGAGCTTGAATCAATCCATAAAGGCCTTCATCAATATACACAATTTAGATTCATCATTTTCATTAATGAAGACCACTAGGTGTTCAGTATAAAATAATTTTTTAAGAAAACCAACATTTGTTTTTTATAATGTAAATACGATATATATTGATTCCTCTTGAAATTTCATTCACTAAAATAAACTGGAATGAATTTTGTTATGTCACAAGTGAAAATGTATCTTCAATATAAGTACCAATGATATTTTCGAATCCATTAAAAAAAATTTCCCTTATTTAGAATCATATTTTCATATTGATTAATTGTATTATAAAATTTCTAGTTTTTTATTATCACATTTTTATATTCATGCTTCTTCCAAAGATCCAAATTTTTATTTTTTTTCAATTTGTCCCAGTTTCTCCTGCATAGCTAAAACCCATGATTCATATTCTTTAATTCATTAAAATTATTGTAGATCTAATTCAAAAAATATGGTTTCATGATTTATGTCTCTCATCATTCAAGTCTTTGTTAATTCTAATTAATATCCAATTATATATGATCATCAAACAACCAAAAGAATTTTTATCCTTTAAGGAATGGGATATATTTCATAAATAATTCTCTAGACCATTGATTAAATTTCTCAATATTCACCATTTATAGAACCCTATTAATTTTTATTACTTTTCCCAACATCATAATTTGTGCCAACTTTATCCTCTAATCTAGATATTTCATCCATTTTTACAAATTTATTGTTATTTAATTCGTTATTTTAATTTTATTTTCAAACTTTACTGTATAATTTTATACATCATTTTTTGTAACATATTTAATACTTAAAATGTATTGAGTGTTCTAGAGATAATCTATACATTATGTAATAACAATACTTACATTTATTTCCATAATTATTTCAAATGTATTATTTTCTTCTGAAGATCTAAATTTTTTAATGAAGGAATCATTTTGTGTCACACTTCATGGGGTGTGTTCTATTACACTATGCTTAGTACTACATATTTCTATGTATATAACACAACATAAACTCTATATTTCTAATAATCTCTTGAGACACCACTTTTATTGATAAAATGATTAGGATATATTATTCACCTACTAATTTCTTATTTCTAAAATCCTATTTAGTGGAAGTGTTTTTATAGAATATATCACATTATTAATTCCATGTTTTTTATGTAGTTTTCAACATCAAAAGATATATTTTCTTTTACAATATAGTATTGTAATATTATAATCATGAATCCATTTGGATTTTTAAACTATTCTTGGATAAATATTCATGCAATCAATGAAATTTTTTCTCTACATTAGTATAACATATTATTTTCTATCTTAGTTATCAATAAAGAGGATGCAATAACTCCTTCAATATGTGTAAATTGATTAGTTTACCCAATATAATAAATTTAAACCAGATAAAGAGGTTGGATATCCCTTTTTTCTTCTAGAAATAGATATTTCATAATGTATTTACCTTAATACACTCATCACATTCCTTCAGATGATCTCTCTTTAGATTTAAATGTCAACTATAGGATTTTTTTTATAAATGTTTTCAATTATTTTCTGGTGAATATGGCCTAGCATCCAAGTCTAAAATATATTATCCTATTAAATATTCAAGATACAAGTATTTTATTTGATATCCAATTGGTATATATTTCCATTCATTCCCAATAATCTCATGAGAGAGTTCCCAACAATATCTTTGATTATACATCCCTTATGATTAATTGTAACTTCCATTTTAGAGTTTTATAGTGGACTCACACTCAATAGGTTGTGTTGAAATCCATCCACATTTATAATATACATATTTATTTACTCATCACGTATTAATTGGTTATTTACATTACCTTTTATCTTCAAATAACTATCATTATCCAGATGCAATATACCATTGACTCTTCCCTTCAGATTATTATGAGATCCATATTTCTTGTTATATAGAAAGAGTATCTGGTATCTAGGATCTTGTTGTTGTAATTATTTTTTGGGTTAACTTTAATTTTATTCAGTTGATCCTCCTCTATCTCTTATTATTTTTATTTCATAATACTCAAAAATTGTTTATATGCATATGATGACCTCTCGTATTTCCCTTTGTAATTGGAAATAAAATGAATAATATCTTCTTCCTCAAATGTATAATATATATTTGACTAAATAATATGCTTAGAATATACTAAAACCATTTTTATCTAAATTACATGGTGGTAAACATAATTTTATCTACACTTTTTGTCAACATATTAATAAAAACAGTTAAAACATCAATTATAATACTCAAAAAGTGTCTATTCTATATAACGAAGGATATGGTATCATTATTCTTTGAAAACTCCATTATTATTCTCTATTCATGCAACTCATTTACTCTTGATAGTAAGACATAGTTTGTCTAAGATAATTATAGAGGTGACATTTTATGACATTAAATCTCTTGTCACTTTCATTCCTCCTCATATACCAATTCATTTAAAACATTATGACTATTTTTTGACCTTATATGGTTCGGTATTCATTCCAACCCCCATCCTTCTTTTTCTTGGTATTATAATTTTCCACGGTTCTAATGTCAATGTGTTGGAACCAAAATCTTCAAAAAAAAATTATGTTTATCCTAGTATATTATAGTTCTTTCATTTGATGTCTTCATCTAATAACAAACTCCACTTTTACCTGTGATCTTCATTCTTAGATCATTTACAATCTTCTCATGACATTATGATACTTATTTGGATATTTCCATGAGTTTACAATCTAATAACACATAAAATTATATTATATTTTTAGTTCACCTATTTTTTTTAATTTAATTCATTCCTCAAGGAAAAAAATCAATTAAATTTTGTATGCTTTTGTAGAATTCTACTATAAAATTAAATTAATGTCATTATTAATCTTTACATGATCTTTTGTCTTTTATTTTAATTTCATAAAATATACTAAGAATTTCCAACTATTTAATTTATTTATTAACTCCACTTATACCCATCCAATTCTAGATTCATGTTGATCCACAGATTCCTAATATTCATTAAAAAATATCAATTTTCTAATTTTTTTTCTTTTTATGTCGAAATATTTTGGTTATCCTTTAAATTTCACCTCGATATTGACAAAACCATATGGTTCTTTATCATAATCTATTTTTAGCACCTCTTTGTTCATTTTTTCCATCATGGATTATTATATATATGAGATTTAAATTCTATTTCTTCCCCTATATAATCTTAATAATCATATTATTGTTTTTTCAAAAAACACTTCCTCGGGAACAACATTCTAGATTAACTTCCTATTTTAGTGTCTCTTATATGAAGGAAAATTCTTCATGACATTAATATACCTTCTATAACTATTTTCTTCTTCAAATTTTCTTATTCACTATTTCAAAATGTATCCATCTTTTCCCCATAAAATACATGAAAAAGTAATCATTACATAGAATATCCCTTTTCCACTCTTGAATTTTATAAATACTAGATAAATTAATTGATAATATATATACCCTTAATCATCCAAACCTTTAGCAATATCATGTTATTTCATGTCTTTATATTCCACTTTTGACTTGTGTTGTTGATGTGCCTTTTAAATTAACTCTGAGTTCATAGTCCCTTAAACTACATTACAATTCATCAAGTGACCACATGGAATAAATCTATCTCTTCAAGAGTTTATAATTTTTATTATAACATGATTGTATCCATCAACATATATTCTTTATTATACAAATATTACTAATTTATTCACCAATGCCTTTAATGGATCCCAAAAAATATATATGATTTAGTTTAAGAAATTGACAACATTTTCATCAAGATTTATTTACAAATCATCAAAAAATGTTATAAAGAACCTTAATTTTATCATCCATTATATTTCTATAACATTCATACATGATGGATAATTTATCCCATATGACCCTGTGAATAGTAGAACTCATCTATTTCAAGTATATCATATTTGATTGAGCATTTTATAATACATTTTTACTCTTGACATCAATATTTAGTAGCTTCTAGTTCACTTTAGTCTTGGATAGTTATAATATATATTGCTCACAAATTTCTAATGTATTATAGAAGATAAATATTCTATACCAAGTTATCATAAATTGGATCTCATTTCATTATAGAAAATATAAAAATTACATAAATCAATTAAATGAAATCCCTTTTAATTTAAAGTGTTTCCAACTAAATAAATCTCTAAAGATATATTTGACCCCTATAAAAATTGTCTCTGATGCCGCTTATTTTATTTTTGGTCATCAAAATAATTGAAGGGTGAATAAAGGTGTAAATTATTTATTTTGTTTCTATACGTATTGTTCCCATGTTGGTTCGGACTCATTAAACATATTTGTTATAATTTCAATTTTTCCAAATATAATACAAAAATAATATGGACAATTGTTTTTATTTTTTTAACCACTAAGGTGTAGTCTAGGAAGTATAAACATGACATTACGATGTTGTTCCCTTATGTACTATGATTCAATAGTTTTCATGGATATAGTGTTCTGATTATGACCACTTTGTACCTTGATAATTACTTTTACAATTGAATTTATGGAATAGATCATTGTTTCCCATAGATCACTTCTGTTGAATCCTATTTTTCACATTAACACAATTTTTTCTCCTCAGTTTATCAATATCAATGTATCGTCTATATCATCATGAATTTTTATAGTTATTTATGTCACGCAATCTAGAGTATGGTGCTCCAATTTAATCCTTAGGATTGGATCAGATAATGATTCAATATAATATAGGTTTACTATAGTATGTCTTCACCCTGGTGAATTCTATTCAGCCCATTTAGAAAAATTCATTTACCCATGTGTACTCTCTAATATATATCTACTCAATCATTTCATACAAAATTTTCTTCATGCCACTTCCTTATCAAAACCAATTATCTAATGTATTGTTCTTGAAATTACCTTAACCAATGTATGTTTTTCCAATAACATTCTATTAGGTTTTGAATATCCAATTACCTTCATTTTGGTTTAGATTATGAAACTATCTTTATATAACCCTCTTCACTAAGATTCATTCTCAAACACTAGTTTTCACTATATTTTTCAACAAATACCCTCATTAATATATTTTTCTCATGTATTTTTTACATCAGATACACTTATGTGAAGAGAGATCCCAAAATAGATTTCCAAATAATTATTCAACTATAATTATGGTCTGGACTGATATTTATAATTAAATCACCATTCTTATAACATCTCTTCCCCACTAAAAATGTGTGTAATTTACCATGTCCATACATGTTGGAAAATTATTAATGGAATTTATAATTTTTAATTATTGGATTGGTTTATTTGGGGATCATGGATCATAAAATAATTTTTATTATTTTAAAAAACAAAAAAAAATAGTGTTTCCAGATTAAATTTATGGTTTTTTATCCACCCGACGTGTCCAGGGAAGCCTAAGTTGAATGATGCAGGGATAACAGTGTAGTATGGGCATGATGTAGGAACTTGACCCCATGTATCATGGATTTAAAATGTCAACATTTTTTGTGGGGTTCAATACTCTACTCAAGTAGGTTCATTAATTAAAAACCATTGGATATTATGTGAAACCTTATTATGTTTTTTTTAATTCTTGATGTTGTATGGTTCCCCACTACCCCTAGAGGTTTATCATGAAAATAAATAAAAAAATTAATTGTAATGATGGAAATTAGGTGGATCAACACCCCTATTTTTACCAATTCTGGGTGAAAATGGGAGAACCAATAAAAATCTCTCCCCCTCATCCCCCTTTGATTTGGGTTGGTTGTTGGATAAATTTTAAAGAGATTTTTGGTATGTTATAACACCACTCTTTATTCATATTATTACACCCAAATTAAGCATAGTTTGTTTTAGAGGTTTAGGTGATTTCCACAAATTTATAGTGTATGTTTCCCCAATAAATAGAGATTTAATGATGCTAACATTGAGGGTGTCCCAAGATGCCTTCTTTTTATAACCTTTTATTCTTTCATCAATTGTTCATCACATGATATTTTTTTTGTAGTTTCCTTTAAAACTAATTTTTTACATGGAATTTGGATGTGTAGATTTGGGATTTTTACCAGAATAGGTTAGAGTGTGTGTCATTGATGGATGAAACTCAATTGCTTGAGATTTGGGTTAACATTGGATGCCTAGAGAGATTTTAATGATTATTCCATTTTTAATTAAATGATATATTTAATTTTAATTAATTATAAATAATTAATTATGAATTCATGGACTGAATTTGGGTCATGGTAATGTTAGATGAGTTTGTTGGTGCAGGGATGACGATAAAATATTTTGGGTGAGCCACAGTAAGGGTTTTTAGTCTAAGAAATAAATGTTAAATGGCAACTAATGTGGTTGGTTTTCCTTGAATCATTACCTATGTCCATACCACATTTTATTTAAGATATATTTTATGTTAGTCACTACACCATGGGAAATGACCTATTAGTTATACTAAGTTATTTATTTTAATTTTTCCATAATTTAAATTAAATGGATGTTTAATTTAAATAGGTTAGGTTAGGTAAAATAATTAGATAAATGTGAGTAGCGTTCCAAGGCCACTAGGGATTTTGTGTTCTAGTTTGATGACCTTGATAAAGGATACTGAGGACTGGATTAATTGGTTACCTGGACACTAGGGAACCTCTAAGAGGGATTTTTTTTACTTTAAATAGATATTATTTATATGCTAAGTTAGGACCCTTATTAAATTTGTATCCAAGATTGATAGACTATATGAAAAATTTGACTTGGGCTGGGGTTAGTTAAACTGTCTGGCATAACCCAAGACAAGTATTTTGGTCTATGTGCATCAATTAAAACTATTTACATTGTTTCATATAGTAGAGGCATGTGTGTGAATGAACTGACTTTGAAGTTTATAAGGTACAGTATGGACCTTGATATTTAGGTGCAGTCTAAGAAACTAATTATGAAGGAGGATCATGAGTTTGTTTCATTCGTAATAGTCATGACTTAGGGGGGCCCTTGGGGGTTCCCCTTCATGATATAAACCTAAGATGGTGTATGTGGATATTGTTATATATGGGAATTTTTTCACCTATCATCCATACAAAACATGTGATATATAGGTGTGATGAATTTTGTGACAGTCATTATCATTCATCTAGCCCTTGATCTATTTTTATGATATTTGAGTGTATGAGATGCTAGGAATTTGATGCTTGGCCTAGCAGTACTATTATTTTCCACGATGTTAGTGAATTAACTATTAATATGGATGAGATCGTGGAATGAATGATATGTTCGAAATATAGCATTGCAATATATTGGGGAGTTGATTCCAAGTCCGACTAGCATCCAGTAACCTAGTTTACGAGGGATTAGATGTCAAAGGGTTTTCTCTAGGATCAAGTATTTGAGTTTCAATGGAAATTTATATAAGAATTATCAAGATTATAGGGGTAAATATGATATTATGATACCATTATAAATTCCTAAGTGCATGTACTTGAATAATGATACCAATAGAACATTGTTAATTCCAATGTTTTCTGATATTTGAATAGTGGTTTGATGTTCTGAGTGGGCGTATATCTCTAGGAAAATATGTTTTAAATTTGATGGTTTGTTGATGTATCCCCTCAATGGATGACTAATATTCCATAGTCAATTGAATTTATTTGGTTAATATGGATGAGTACCCATGTGCATTGGATGCCGAAGTCATTAATCGTGGGATTTTCAGAGGCTATTCCTTTTTATTTTCTAGGTCAACCTAGAATTATTCATGACTAGACATCTAATACTGCATAAGGACTCACCCTCCTAGACATATATTAATAGTATAATATTGTGAATGGATAGGAACTACTATTGGGTTCATCTTGGGGGTTTGGGGATGAGGGATTTCTAGTGAATCTATTGGGTCCAGTACTCATCATGATGGAGGCATGAAGATAGAACCACAGTGAGTGGAAAGAGGTTCTCCAAGGTGTTGGTCATGCTCTAAAAAACTCTAGGACTATCTATAGTTGGTATGGTTGAATAGGATCTTGGGAATTAGGATTGAAAATGGTTTTTAAGAATGAAACCATTTTTATGCTTACGACTTTAGGGAAATTATGATATATTGGATGGCATAGTCCACATGAGGTGCTCAGACAAATTTAAGTTTTTGGCAAAATATGGTATTATTAATGGGTTTTATTTATTTATTTAGTGAAATATTTATTTATAATGATCACATCATATGAACATATCACTTTATTACTTGTGTAACCTGGGACCTTTTTATTGGATTCTAAGTAAGTTTTGTACTCCCACCATGATAAGGACACCATTACATTCGCGTATCTAAGTAGAATCTCACTTTTTTGTAGGTATAGGTTGGAAAGAGGCCTGAGTTTATATATTAGAGCTAGAGAATCTTGATTAATAAAAAAGGTAGGCATATGATATGGATCTATTTATTTATAGTGCCTCTCTTGAATTTTATTTTTTTCCTCTGTATATATGATCTGGTTAATGAATGATTAGTCTTATAATAATATATCTGATCCTATTTTTTATTAAGGCATGATAAGTTTATTTATTATTCAAGAATAAATTGAATTGTATTATTATTTGTTATTTTGTCGATATTTCAATCTTTATATTTGGGGTTATTTTCTCCCCATGGTACCTTTATAGAATCATGTAGTTATTCAACATTTTCTAGTTTACAAGTAAGAATTCATGAGGTCTCATGGTGGTCATGTATGGTTACCGTTTATTGTAAACCAAGGTGGGACATTACAAAGTGGTATCACTGAGCATCTATTCTTATTACTATTTATTATATGATTTTAAGGATATATAAAAATGTATTGGGGATTGTGATGGATATTGGGGCGGTGAATCATGAACTCCTTTTTAGGTAGGAAGTCCATGTTTACATGTATAGGATTGATTTTTTAAATTTTCAATGTTATGTTTGATTTTATTTTTACTATGAGTTATTCACATAGTTTTTAGGTTTATGATTATGATTTAAATAGGATTTTTGGATCTTGGAATTTAAGAAAGAAACTAGTTATAAACTTTGGATCTTGGCCCGTAGTGTTGAGATACATCTCATGCGTCATTATTTAGCATGTAAGATTCACATGGAATTTACGGGCTTTCAATAGCGATTTTTGTCTTTGATGATTTTTATATCTAATTAATGTGTCAACAACTTCTCATACAATATTTTATTTTATAAATACTTTGTGAAATTCTTCTCGATTTGATGGACACGAATACTTATTCTCTTCTAATGTAAGGTCTTATAGATCTATAAAGAGTCACTTTTGTATTAAACAATAAAAAACTCAGTTTATGGGACATGAGGTTATTATAGTTGGACTGGAAGACACATGGTTCCATAGTAAGACAACCCTAGTGGTTCATTAGTATTTCTATTTGGTTACCTAAAGTAACAGTAGTAACTTATATATTATTTTATATAACATGGAATTAAAATCTAATTCACCGAACATTTTTGTAGTAGTTTCCTAGATATATATATCAACATAGGGTGATTTCAATTGAATGTACCATATAGGTTCGATTATATAATGTTTTAGTAACAGCCTAAATAAAGTTTTTCTATATTTTTTGAAATTTAATTCAACTTATCCACGATAGTAACTATTTTTTCCATAGTATAGATTGTTTATGATGATTTCATTAGTCATGATATTAGTGGAGGATTAGTTGGTATTATCGAGGGAGAAATCCCTTAGGATGATGTTTGGTAAGAATTAGTGCCTAGATAAGCTGTTTGGTTGGTATGGGGTTCTATTGTGGTTATGAGACATGTGATTGGGTGTTTTAGCATGTGTGTTCTCATGGTATTTCGAGATTGATGCAGTGATTACTATCCCATGAACTATGAAAATCGATGGGACTAGACCTCACGGAATGTTGGGAGACCTAGAGACCATGAGGTTTGACTCATTTTTTAATGAGTTGGATATTTTGCGATGATCAAGGGTATCCCATCAATGGGATTGGAATGGGAGATTGCGTGACATAGAGGAAAATGGAATGGGATTCCTTGGTTTAAATTTTTATGTTAATAATATTTAGTGCCAATGATTTTGGTATTGGGGATAGATTCAAAGGGTATAATTATATGTGTTCCAAAAACTATTCACTCAAGATATGATTTAAAAGTATGGTGTGACCATGGGTATGTGGTTATGATTTTTTATGGTGATAGTTTTTCACTAAAAATGTGGTTGGATTAATTATTGACATATACTGGCGACTTGTTAGTCTATTTTTTATTAAGTGAAATAATAGAAGTGTGAGTGGGGTTTCAGTTGTTGGATGGTACTGAATTATATTCTAATTTGATTCTAGATGAGGTCAATGTGACACACAATATTAGGCATGAGGCCTATTGACATTTGAATCAACAATGGATGGGAATGATCTGAGGAATAATGGGTTTATTTTGGATGAGTTGAGTGTGGAAGAAAAGGGAACAACACATATACAATGATGGAACCTACTGAAGTGGAGATATAGTAGTGATATAAGTGTATCCAGATAGTGAAGACTGAACCATTGACCCATGAGGGTGTGACCCACATTATGACTATAAATTTTGCATTTTTCAGGGATAATGTTCCTAGGAGATGAGAATAGGATCTTATTGGTGTTCATGTTAGTGATTTAGTATGAGGTAGATTATAAAATATACCTATTATATATTTTAATGGATGGATTCAATGAGTTGGAATCATGATCAAGGTGATATCAGTTTGAACTAATGGTGATTTTTTGGTCAATCAATAATTACTGACCTGTTTTAGGGTGTGAATCCCCATTTAATTATACTGTTCTGTGGGTGAACCAATTTTGTAAACTATTTCAGGCAGTGAATCCCCATCTCATGACATGGTTCTTGGGGTGAACTAATTTTGTCACGTGTTTCAATGGTTAAAAACTAGTTCGTCTCATGGTTTTGGTTGTGATTCTTAAGATGAAATTTTAAAAAGGTGACTGTTAAGGAAAAATTGATTTGGATGTATGGGTAGATTTCGTCATGGTTCAGAGAATGAGATAGACCATATGGTGAGGATCATTAGTGGAAATGATTTATTAGAGGTAGGTGTTTATTTTTTAGAATTTCATGGTTAGAGTGACAAATAATATTTTGTATAGTTAAATAGTTTTTGTCTAACTAGTATTTATGCTTGAGGTTAGACATGATGTGAGGTAATCAATTTCAGGATCTTCATGTGGGATGTATTTATCAATTTGGTGGTCCATTGGAAATGAATTTTTTGTATTCCATTCTTATAGTGGAGATCCCTATAAATTTGGATCGGATGTGGTAATTGGAATCCCTTAGTGTATAGTACCATAATTTTATGATGATTTGGATGAGGAAAACATGATGTTCCAAGATACAAGGGTGTTGTGGATCACTCTCTATAGGTTTCGGTGATGGCTACGAGTGGTGTATTGAGTTATTATGAGTGATGTGCCTCATGTTTGTTGATGTGTAGCGAAACCCCATTCATCATTCTAGAGTAGAATGTGGAAAATAGATCCTGGTTTGGTGAACCGAGTATGAAAATTTTATTTGTTGAATGGTTAATAATACTTATTTAGGATGATAAATGTTGTGGGGGTATTTTGAAATCTCTAATTTCTATATTGTTTGCAAAATTCCAAAGAGAATTTTAATTTTTTCCATTAATGTATGGTTCATTTATAGCATAGGGAATTGGATCAGGTTTCAGAGGTTTTCTAAATCCCAAAAGCATGTTTTAATATGATTTTTAAGGCTTAGTGGACTCACTACTTGTTTGATGAATTATTGGAGAAGGATGGGGTTTTGGAGGTGAAATTGGTTTCTACTACAGGAACATCCCATGGTGAATCATGATTCATATCAAGAAATTTTGATGAAGGAGTAATTATTGTAACTAAGTAGATTCACATTGTGAACCCCTTGGTCATGTCGTGTGACCTTGTTTTGATGTTTTTACAAATAAAGGATGGGGTCATCCCTCCTTCTTTTATCCAATGGATGGTTTTCATGGGAGGGATTCTGATTGATTCTTGTCCTTTATACCCCTTGATTTGGGGTGAATCTTGGTATCGTTTTGTAGTTATCATAGGTAAAATCCTTCCATATATCATTCTTATTTTAATTGAACACTAATTTTTCTAATTTTGGTTCATAAATTTTTACTAATTTCCACCATAGTATGGTGAAAATAACCCCCATTCAATAGAGATTTAATGATTCATTCACTGAGGGAATCCTGATAATATTTTATCCTTTCACTACCCATCATTTCAGAAATAGTGCATCATGATATAGATTGGTCTTTGGTTACCTAAAAAATTGAAATTTTATTGATGATGGAATTTGTGGTGAATGATGGGGGTTTGACTAGGAATAATTTTTTGGGTGTTCCAATGATAATAGACACCTAGATTCATGAGAATTTTGTGATATTTGAATTCTTGATCAGATTTCAAATATTGGTCCATTTTGAACTAAATGGTTTATTTAATTTTAAATTTTTATAAATAATTAATTATGACTCTCTGGAATGGGTTAAGTGCCCAGGAATGTGGGTAGTTTCTAGTGATGCTAGGATTTCCTTGTATGAGCTTGGATGACCCTCATCAAGAGTTAATAGGATATTAAATAATCATTAAATTGATTATAAAAAATTAAGGTAGTCCTCGATACATTCATTGTGGAATTTTTGCATATTATTTATGATGCATGTGATTTGTGGTCACACCACCAATGGAACTGGCTTGTTATTTTTAATGAGTTTTTTGTTATGTTATTTGGTTAATTTAAATTAAGTAGAAATATAATTTAAATGAGTTAACTTATATAATATATCTCGAATAATGTGAGTGATGTTCCAAGTCCACTGAGAACATTATGATTAGTCTTGAAACCTAAGACACTAATGGATTATCCTTGCACTAAGTAGTTACCCAAACACTAGGGAGCCACCAAGAAGAGGTCATGGTGTTACTTGAGATGGAAAAAACCTTATTTTATTATTATGAAAACATGATATGTGTGTAGCCTAGTAAGAAAGACTGTATAAAAAGTGTATTTTTTTTAGGGATATGATTAGTCTATAGTGACTCGAGACATAGAGATGGGCCTTGATCCCTCTTTGATGAATATTGTTATTGTGCATACCACAGATGCCTATGAGGATATAAATTTACATTAATGATTTTGGGGGACGCGATGTCCTCTTATGATCATGTATAGTAAACCTAAACTATGGTGATGGAGGATCCCATGTGGTATTCCACCTCCATAGATAAGTCCAAGGGGACCCCTGATTGAGCCCCTTCATTAGAGAAACCGGGTTTGGTGTATGTGGCTATATGTAGGGATGGTAGTAGGTTTCGCCTATAACCCTTGTCAAATAGGTGATCTTGAGGGATTATGAAAGTGTGATTGTCATGGGCATTTATCTAGTCCATTATATGTTTTATTTTTTTTATTTTATGTTGGTATGTGATTACCCAGAAATCATAAGAATTAGCCATTTTCTATCACTTCCGTGATTTAATGGGGTAGTAATGAGTCACAAATTGAAATTGATGAGACCATAGGATTCTTGATATGTTCAAGATGTGTTCTAATGGTATATAAAAATATTTTTCCTTTCTAAACTAGCATCCAGCTACACGGATGATGTGGTAGTGGATTCTTAGAGGTGGTATATAGGATAAAATTGAAATTTGTCTGTGGCCATACATATAGAAATTCCTAGGATGGTGGAGGTTCCTTTGACATTGTGATACCATTAAGAGTTTCCTAGTTTCCGGATTTGAATATAGATTCTAGTAAACAATTTGAAATGCTCATGAATGTAAGGATTCCAATAGAGGATTCGGGTTCTAGGTGGGTGTATATCCTAAAAAAATATAATGGATAATTTATGGGTGACTACTGGATCCCTTATATCAATGTGAATAATAACTTATATGATAATTTGTGTGCACTATTTATGGAACATCAGATGATTTGAGTACATAACCATTAAATTGATCATGGGTTCCATAGAGGGAATTCTATTTTATTATGTAGGTCACCTGGAAATTTGTATCACATGATGGTATATAATTTCATAGGGCATACCCATCCATAGGAATGAAAATTACCCTGACATTGGGAATTCCTAGGTACTACTCTATTTACAGCTTAAGGTAATAGGGATTATGGATCTATGGTCTCACCCAAGGGTCCACAACTCATTATTATAGAGGAATGAGCATTTGAACATCACTGAGTAGACATAGGTTCCCCTGAAGTGATTCTTAGTCAGATAATAACATTGGAACTGGATGAGGAATGTATGGTTGACTGGGATCTGGGACCTAAGGCTACCAATGGTTATGTGGTGTGTCAATAATTATATTTTTTCCCCAATGAAAATTATGATATAATGGTTGGAATTACCCCCTTGATGTTCTAAGACACATTTTGGAAGTAAGATAAAGAAGTTATAATAGATGGTTTTTATTTATTTTTTTAGTGAGTTATTTGTTATCCAAAGAAAGTCATGTGAACATATAACTACATTTTTGGTATAGTACGAGACTACATTTGTTGTGACTCACTAAGTTATATAATCACAACCTTCTTCATTCACCACTACACTGTGGTACCTGAGAAAACCATCACATTATTGTAGGTACAGGTTGGGTAGAGGACCAAGTTTTCATATTCAAGATAGTTCATCCTTATTATAATAAGAGGCTATGATATAAAATAGATTTGTGTCATTATAGAGGCTCTATTTTATTTTATTTATTTTCTATCTATATAGTTGATCGACTAAGTGTGTGATCAGTCTTGTATAATTTTTGTCTGAATTTAATTTTTTATATTATTATCAGTTTATTAATTCATCCATCATACTCTGAATTATATTTTTCTTGGATAATTTTGATATGACACGCTCAGATATAAGTTATATAGTCTCCCCATGGTACCTCTATATACCCCCACTACTAGTCATCAACGACTGACATATAGTGAGTTGCACTAGATAATTCATGGTACTCTGAACCATTTCCTATTTATAGTGAACCAGGTTACCACATGTCTCCACTGCTTATGTAACTTTTTAATATCTTTCCCCAAAATATATGTTTCTGAAACTTCAACTTCCAAAAGTGTATACTCAAGTATCATGAGCTTCCAGACCTAATGTTAATTGTGTACTAACTATGAAAAAATAATCAGACTAAATTGAAATATATTAACGGTTAGGAATCATATTTTATTATAATGAAACTATTTCATAAAAATTAAAACTCCCAACTTTACATCAAAATAAACATTATACTACCACTACTAAATTGTTAGAATTATGAACTTATTCCAAGAAGCGCTCATTTTATCTGAATAGAAAGAACCTTCCCCACTAAATAAATTTACAATAGACACACCATCATTCTCAATTTCTTATCACCTTTATTACAAAACCATTTATTACAAAAATTTATTTAGGTATATTATCATCATTGCTTATTCCATAAATAACACACACCATATTAGATGAGATTAATCTCCCTCTTTATAATACCATCATTTTCACAATCTATTTTTATCTCAAATACTGCTATCAAAATAAATATATTTAGATATTTAAATATCAAAAATTATTTTTCAAAACCCCTCTATAACATTATTCATACTTATTATTAACATCCAATAACATTGGAATTTTTAACCACTTGTAAATAGTATTTTTATCTAATTTACACTCTTTCAATTTCACCACCTATTGTAATAATACATTTCCCCTATTTACTATTAGTGGAACATTATTTCATACTCTACAAAACCTATAGGAACTATCGACTAATTAAATACCAAGTTTAAATATTAATTTTGACCTAAAATCCATCAAAACTTAGCTATATTTTATTAAATATTTCACTGACAGAATATTCCACTTGAAAGTGACTCATCAAATAATAATATAAGATTAATAATTTAGTTATTGGTGTAGAAATAAATAGTTTAATTAAAAAATATTAGTGTTGTCTATGTCAATAATTACTTCTATAAAAACTATAAATCTATAGTAATTACCTTCTTCCAATATTTCTCCTTTGGAACATAATAATACTTACTAAATATCACCAGTATATAAAACATAAATCAAAAAACTGGGTGAAATATACCAATTATCAATTATTATTAGTTAATATATATAGAACAAACATATGTTCTACTAATATCTTCATAACTAGTAACTTTTATAGCTTTAATATTATTATATTCCACAAAAAATATACTCACTAAGTGGTCATAAAAAAATCAATAAAAATATAATTTTCTATGTTCTTTACTAATATAATACATTAATATCTCTTAATCATAGATGATTTCACATAAAAATAAATCATATATGTTATAAAAACATATCAAGATCATTAAAACTTCATGTTACTAATACCTCTCTCTACCTTCCATCATGACATGTCCTATTATATCTTCAATGATAGATTACACATTGTACCAATTGTTGGATTCTTTTTTATGACTAATATGAATTGAAAATTATGATAGTGCTTTGATACCACTTAAATTGTATATCATTATCCGAATCACAATTACTTCTTCAAACTAGCACACTACATCAAATTTTTCTTTTAATATCCATTGACTATACCTAACACCACTTATTTCCTATATTTTTTTAGTACGTATGACCCATTTATAATTTATCGCTCTTAATCTAGAACCATCTCAGTAATAGTTAAAAATAATTGAATTCATTAGAGTGTGGGGTTCTTCCCAGGGATCATTAAGAATAGGATTGTGGTTAGTCTTGATAGAATTATATATTTATTCTATATTTATTGTAATAATTATGGTCTATATTTCTTTCTATAAAACTATAGATTCATTATTCCTCGTGGGTTTTTGATTTATCAATCTTTTTATACTATTATCTAAATTTATATTTCCAATGCGGTGACCTTTTTGATGATACCACTTGTGTAAGATTTCATCCATTTCCAGACAATATTTCATCCACTAGATTTATATCTCTTCATTTTCTTTCATATTCCAATTTTTACAATATATTGTTCTCTCTAATTCCCCTTAACAATCTAGGATAAGGTATTGCACCTTATTTGTATCTTTAAATAATTCTAAAATCTCTTTATTTAATTGTTTTTATCTTATTAAAACATTATTAGTTTGATAAAAATATCTTTTATAGTCCATCACATCCATTTTAAGATGATGAATCTATTATTTTTCATAATAAATTTTATTTCAATACTAGCTTCAATTATATTGTTTATTATTCATAGTCTCATTTTACAATAACATACAGTATGTCCTCTATATCCAAATTTAAAACATATTCTAATACAGATAACACAAATTCTTCTTCTAATCTTTCATTTCTAGTCTAAAAATTTCATTCTGAACTCACTAATCAAGTGCCCTTATCATTTAGAGATAACCGTTACATCAAAGGTGAACTTTTAAATCCTTTATCTATAAAATAAACTCATCCATGTTTGTTTTTATTACTCATTTTAATATCACTACTATTAAAAGGATAATAATTAGAAGAATAAAAAATTTACCTTCTTTTATATGTCATGAAAGGAGTTTATAATTTCATCTTCTAACTATTTGAAATTTATGTGATAGCTTATTCATCAAAACTAGATGTATTAGTTTCAACCCATAATAAAAAAGACATGTTTTTATACTTATCTCTTTTGATTTGACTAGTTGACTCAAATACTTTTGTCAATATCGGATTTGTATTCTTGGATGTATCTATGTGATATCCCATCATATACCCTTTATTACTCATTGGAAATATCAACATTTCTATAAATAATAACATATAAAAATCTGAACCTATTTTTTCCATAACAGTTAATATTCTAGATTCATGACCTTAATCAAACATTCTCAATGTGTCAATAAATATAAAAAAAATTCTCTTATATTCATCATTGAATTTTGCAAATTTTTTTGCATGATCACTTAATCACGTAACATATAATTGAGTTATCCTCATTCATCTCATAATTGTTTTTCTTTATATCAACTTTTGTGAAGCATCACATTATATTCATTTCCTTATTTAAATTGACTAAGAAAATGTCAATATTTTTTATCCTTTTTTTTACAACTAACTAAGACATTATGGATTTTCTACCGGATTTTTGTGCTTATTCCAGTAGTTTTGATTTTAACACAAGTTCAAGGATAAAAAATTATCCCTATCTCCATTTTCATCATTCATTAACTTATCAGGAATAAATATTCTTTGAAATTTATTATTAAGTTCAAATTGAGAGAGATTCATTACATTTTCATCATATTCTGTAAATAGTTTCATTATTGATTCATTATTTCTCTAAATATCCTCTTTATCAACCGTTATTATCATATTAGTGACATCATCTTCACCAATACTATCATTATATATATAAAACTCATTTCATTCACAAAAATCCCCTGAAACCATTTCATTCAATCAAATCATCATAATAGATCCCGAAAATTTCCCTTTTTAAACTCAACAAATTCTTCTTTGAGTGATTCAATTATTTCACATTTTTATTCAATAGAGTGAATCAAATTTTCGATAACCATGTCTTTTCCATCAATCATTTTAATGATATTAACAAGTAATTTAGATTTTTATTGACTACCATATTGGTCATTATTTAGTTGTTTGAGCTGGGAAAGATTATCCTCATGTAGTTTGACATATTCATATAATTCGATTAATAATCCTTTGAGATTATTTTTTATATTTATATTTATATTTACCTATAAAAGAGTGATTTAAATATATAGTTCAACTTAAAAAGAAAACTACAATTCCATTTTATATTGAACGGTCATCCTATTGTTTTGAGATATGAGAGATTCATAAATTCAATAATAGATTTTTAATATTGATCTCTAAATAAAACCAATTGGATCTAATATTTCTTATGACAATCATTGAAATATTAAGAAAATGAGGGCTGAATTAAAATGTTGTTCAACTAAAATATTTTCTCTCTAATATGTACCTTTGTATTTTGTTCTCTAATTGAAATTATCTTTTTAAATTTCTGATTTCCCTCAACTAATAACTCATCAAATATCAAGCATCAAAATAGAAATGTAAATTACATAAAAATTGATATTTTAATAAGTTCACCTACACTATGATACATACAAGGATCATACACTTGATAGTGTATGGGTGTACCAAAATAAATTACTATCTATCAATTTTAGTGGATACACGATTTAGGTTAATATATTATTCACCAAGGATCACAGCCTATAAAAAGTATTATAAAATAGCTCACTAACTTAAAAAGGTAATTTTCTTCCTTTAATTTGCATATTTTTCCAAAAAGTGACCCGTTTATATGTATGTATTTATATTATAATTCTATATAAACAATTTTCATGACATGATAAATATATAGACATATTGGAAACTATATAAAAATTCTAGATGTGATACTCCAGTGTGAACCAAATGGATATCCCTTAATGTCTAACTATATACAACCAAATTTTTGATAGAATAGTTGAATCAATATATTACCGACAATATTCTCAGAAGCACTAAACTATTAATTATTAATAAATAGAAATACATTCTATATTATTCCTTATTATTATACATTTTATAATTCAATATCTTATGATATACTCCCTCCACATTATTTTTCTTTACTAAGTAAATATTTGATCTTCTCAGAAAAAATATGCAATGAAATTCCTGGTTTTTTCATTAATTTAGAATTTATTTTTCAATATTAATCATGAAATATGTTTTTTTTAATCTAAATGCATAATATCTAATAATGTTTCAATAAATGTCATTTATTTTTTTTACAGAGTATTGGAAAATAGAAATCATGATTCATGGATTGGTATTTATTTGATTCACCTCAATAGTCTATAGTCATTCCTTGTTTTCTGTCAATTACAGTGATAAAAAAACATACCAACTGAGTTAAGTAAATTTTTTAAAAACTCACGAAATTTTTTTATACTTTATCAAAACACATTATTCTTCTCATCCCAAAGATATGTTTATCAATTCTATACATATTCATACTACCATGTATTCAATGATTCATATACTAGCCTTATAAAATGATACTTATATATTAATTCCATATATTTAAATATCCAATATCTTACTCAAATTATGTTTTCGGATTAATTATAAGCATATTGTATTCCATCCATTTCAATAAAAATCTAAATATAATTGAAAAAAAATCCAAACTACAACCACTTAGTATAAACATTATATATGAAATTGGTAGTTTGTTTTATATGTCAATGTTTATAATATTTCCTAGTAATACACATACATTTTTCTTTGTGTGATTTTATATATTTGTAAGTGTCTGTTGGTTTATTGTGTTCACACCCTGCATGTGAACATTGGTAAAAAGGAATATTCATTTATTTTATTTTAGGTATGTATTATTACATTGATTGTCTTTTAGATAATTAAATATTTTATTGTATTTTTATTTCACACTATAATGGTTGGGAGTATTTTAGGTCTCAGAGAAAAAAATATAATCTATTTTTATGGAATATCCACATAGAATTTTCCCATATTCATTCAGTTTTGTTGTCTTAGGTTCCATTTTGATGCATTTTATATTTTATCCCTTATTATATATTTATGGTCTATTTGAGAATATTTTGATTTTATGTAGTTGATTTTTTAATATAATACCATAGATATGTTGTGTACTTTTGATGTACTATTACTTCCACTTAACAAACAAGCCGCTTTTAATTTTTGAAATCTCTAAAATACAGATATGTCATATTTGTTTTTTGGTAGAATATATAATCGAACAATTTTTAAATTTAATAGGGTAAATAATTCTCTAATTATTGAAAAAATGGAATTATTAATTATCCTCAGGATATTGGGGATTTATCTTAGAGTCCATTATGATCCCGTTCAGGTCAATAAAATAACTATCCCATGTCGTTATATGTTGAATCTTGGTAGTGTTTTAAGGATTTCTATGATATTGTAAATTATGATATAAGATTATTGGAACCTGATATGTAACCCATAAAAAGGTATAATAAACTTATTTATGTTTTAATATCATTTTATGAGGTATGTTGAGATACTAAGTAGGAAACATAGGTATGAGTGATCGTTTTTGTAAAATGTCATGTGTACAACATCGTAGAATTAGATAAGTGTAATAGAGATCATCCAGTATCCAAATTTAGCATTGGATTAGGAATATATTCTATAGATGAACATTTGTAATTGTCTCTGTTATTTTGTGTTTTGAGTGTTATATCTATTTTTTTTTGATAAATTACAGAAATATAATAATGAAAATATTCTTTTTTGAAAATCATTATTTTGGGATATGTAAATAATTATAATTATTTATCAATATACTTAATTTTAATTCATGACTAATTTTTTATTTAAAATTACTTTTTAGAGAATGTTTGATAATTTTGATATTTAATGTTTATGTCATGAATTATTATAGTGTAAATGTAGAGGGAACAATTTCACTAAAAAATAAACCTTTAACAGCCCTAAAATTGTCCATTATTAGTGATAGAAAAGCTCAAAATATCAGATCACAATTAAAAAACCTAATATTTTTTTAGTGATAGAATAACATTGATAATGGGGTACTCTGTTAGTACTTAAAATTAATTGATGAAGGACCCATTTATCATCTCTTTTATAATTTTAGATAAAGGACCCCATTTATCATCACTTTTATTTAGCACTAATAAAGTGGTCAATTATTAGTGATTTCATAAACAATAATAAATGTAGAATTTATCATCACTTTTAAAAGAAATGATAGAGGATCCCATTACGAGGGCTTCTAGAATGGATGAAAAACTATTCTTTTATCAATTCGTTTAGGATCAATAATATAGGGGCTTACTATAGTGTTCTGTAACAAAATAATACAACACCAGTGCAGTGTGTTGGAACAGTTCAATACAGTTGAAAAAATAGTATAATAAAGAAGAAAAATCAAGTAAAAATATATAATTAAAATGAAATAAAATTTTCAACACAAACACACTAAAAACACTATATTATATATATTTCAAAAAATTGGCTTATACAATTATTTGAGCAAGAAAAAATTATTAAATACATTCAAATACGTCAATGTTTCTTTGTCTTTTCCCCTAACCCCAACCCATTATATTACCAAAAAACAACCCTTTCAAATCAAAAATAACCAACATGTATCATGAAATAGTTTTTCTGTTAGTAATAATACATCAAATAAATTAAATATAATGTTTATGTTTTAAAATAAACTATGTCTCATACCAGGAACAATGTGTATCCTATTGAGTTGTGGTTGATTTTTTCATGTCACACTTTTTCTTGTTCATCATTAATGATTATATCTATAAAAATTAACTAAATAAGTATATGATAGTAACAATCAAGAAAATAATTATTTATTTATAATATAATGATTATAAAACAATTTTGTCTTGTTTTCTCAATTTTAACGATTGATGAATGTTTTCTACTAAAATTAATCTTATATATTAAAAGTTACACTTGGAGTCATAATGGTCACACAGTGTGTAGGGTTATAGATTGGTAGATTCCTACATGTCCCAAATGAGTTACGGAACTCTTTCTTAAAGTATCAAAATAATCAAAATATTTTTTCTCAGTTTTGAGTATGTCACATGACATATTTTATAGAATGTCATTTTAAACTGGAAACATGAATTCTAAGTCAAAGATGAAACATCCTATATTAGTTTGACATGAGACTGATTCTTACACATCCCAAATGACTTTAGAATCATTTTTGAAAATTATGAATACAATCCTTGTGTGTTTTCTATGTTTTTCATAACAAAAACCTTTGAGATAAAATTTCAATTTTAATTTGATAATATAAAAATCGTTTTTTTCTGATTGAATATCTCTAGAGGGGAAGGGGTGAATTGTGTTTCCAATAAATAGTTCTATTAAAATATGATTATTTTTAAATCCCCTAAAAGTTTAAATATGAGAATGTATATAAAAACAAGTAGTATGATATATATATTAATCATTCTAATGATTTATATAAAAATTGATTAAGTCATAGATGTATAATATATATAATTAGATTTAATCCTTTAAAATAAAATCACATGAAAAAATACTATATGTACATGAATTAAGATTTATTTTCAATGTATATATATATTTTTTATAGTTAAAATTTTTTAGTTTTAAATTAGAAGTAAAGAAAAACAAAATTAAAACACCACGTAGAGAGATTGTCTACAATAGATTATGAATCATGTTAAGACTTATACATATCTACATGATGGTCACTCACCATTAAGAAGTTTATATAAACTAAACAAGAAGATCCACAACCTAGATAAGGTTTATAAAATATATTAAAATTGTCCAGGTCACACATGACCACTTCTATAGTTATACTTGGTAAAAAAATTAATAGGCCACATAGAGAAACCTACCACTCTTATCTGTTGTTGAAACAAATAAGAAAAGTGTTTGAGAGGATATAGAGTACCTTCCAGTTTAGTACCAGAGACATTGTGCATGTGGTGAAGAAGAGTAAGCACACACACTACACAAAATGTAATAAAAATAAATAAAATCATGCAATCTAAGAGTATAATGTTTAGATGTACTCGGTCAGGTTCAATGAATCTTGAGACTCTTGAGTTTAATCATCATTGAATTTTGAGTCATATTCTTTCAAAATATAAATTAAAAATAGAGTTTCATATAATATTTTTGTGACTGGAGGAAAACACTTGGTTTTATGATGCATAGGATTCCTTAGTTGACTGTTCACAGTAGGTGATCTCTTCGTCTTTGCAATCAGTTTTATCTCTTAAACTCTCAAATATTTAGCGAGTCAATCCCATTTTTTCCACATGTTTTTAATCTACAACAAGATGATATCCTTTCATCATGTTTTACTATATGTATCTGCATAAGGTAGTGTGCTTTACTTTTATCTATAGTCATATGAATATTTGAACCAGTTTAGTCCTAATATGAATGTTCTAACATGGTTTGTATCAGAAATTTTATGTACAGTCATTAAAATATTAATTGTAATTAAATATGATGAATATAGATATTATAGTAATATAATTAAAAGTAATTAAAGTAATAAAAACAGTGATGATGTCATAAGATCGTCCAGTTTCAAGATCTAACCATATATTTCTATGGAGGTATGTTGCTCTAGTGGTATGTTATTCTGGAAGAATGAAACTGGAGGTTTCTTCGACAGATCCAAATTTTCTGTATGTTTTTGGTGTCTCAATTGGAAAATTATGGTCTGATGGTGAAATTCTCTGATGATTTCTAAGACATAGGTAATTTTTTTGCATTGATGGTATGAATTTTAGTGAGATATCTAGTGGTATTTTATAATTTTTTGAATTTTTATTTTGGTATCATGAAATCCTAGCAGTGTGTCAAACTATGATATCCCATACTTTTTCAATTATTCAGTCCCATTGCAATTCAATCTGATAGTGTGATATCTTGGTGGTTTCATAGACATACAGATTTTTATGCTGGTGGAGTTTTATGAAAAGTGGTTTCTGCCAGAATGGTGTCTCATACATAGATTGATTAGTCAACTATTCTAAGAAAAATATATATAATAAACATAAAATTAATTAGTATTATAACAAATTAATATTAGATCATTAAAACTAGGTTTTCAACAATCCCCCCATTTCTTATGATAAAAAATCATGGAATCAGAATAATATTATAAATGTAAAAAGTGGCCATCAATGGTATTACAAAAGTTTAAACATGATATCCAATGTAATATCCCAATATAAATCAAGAATTATCATATATTATATGTTTACATGGTGTCCAAGAAAAATGGAAGGAAAAAATAGTAATTATTTGTTTTAAAACATATTTAATACGTAGAAAAATTTAAAACAAATAATGTCAAAAATAATAGGTTTTCAAAATAGATAACCATAATTCCATAAATTTATTCATAACACAAATTCCATAAAATATATTTCCCTTTGGGATTATCAAAAATTTATAGATGATTAAAATAAATGCATTAAATGGAATTATAAGGAAATGAGTAAAATATTTAATTGGAAAATAAATGTAAAACAGACAGATGAAGATATAAAATATAAATACAAAATTATAAACAAAAAGTTATTTCAATAATGATTCCATCACGGATAGTACATTCCAAAATAATATATTAAAAAGGTCATGGTTTCTTAGAGGGTTCCATAGGTTCTTTTCCTTTATCCTTGTATTTTTCTTGCTCCAAATCTATGGAAGCATGATAAGACCATTGTTAATGATATGTAAAACCATTGGAGAGTATATATATATACCAAGGATGGTCTTCCACAATATCAATTGGTCAGAGGTTTCGAAAAGAATTATCATGAGACATCAATAAAGGTTGGATATATGTAGGGAAATGTGATAAAGGGTCCTGAGAAACTCCAGGTCTATGAGTTAACTCAAGGGTAATAGGCAAAACATCCTAATAAACCACTTCATTACCACGTAAATGAAGAAATTGATTAATTATATTGAAAAAAATACATTATAATTTAGCCACCCCATTCCATTGAAATTAATAAATCAGTCTTATCTTTTATGAAACAGTTCAAGACCGGGGTCATCTCCTTGACCTATTAGACTTTATCTTCAAAATTCTGAGCCAAAAGAGGCATTCGTGGATTATTAGAAAAAAAAAATTAAAATGGGAATCCATTGAATGCATGCTATATAATCTTTAATCTCATCTATCATTTCCTCAATAAAAAAACATGAGAGATTCTAGTTCACCACTTATCCTCTTATTCTCAATATCTATCTCATTAACATGATGCATCATTTACGGTTGGATATAATAAATAAAAAAACAAAATATAAACCTTTCATCCTTTCCACTGAGAATTTTTAAATTAGGGGATTGATTCCTTACACACTTGTTAAACCCATACATCATTTTTCACTAGAAAAATCATGGCATATTGAGTAGCCAAAACCATTAGAACGGCTAGTTGAGTTGAAGAAGGTTTAGGTATAGGAGGTCCCACTGAACCAAACATTTCAATCATACATTCAAGATAAAAAATGGATATTAATGATCCCTTAGAATCACCATGAACACTAACTTCATATTTATCACTCTTAGGAGGGATTCTTACAACATTAGAGAACATTCCCCACTCATCTTCCATATGATTCACCCAATGACATGAAACAACATTAACGATAGATATAATGGAATAAATTATAAAAACATATAGATTCATCTAAGCATTAAAACAATGAGAATCCATTGTGTGTTCCACACTGGACGGATCAACATCCAATTGTGTACATACAATTTGCGCATCTTGAATATCATCATCCTTTTGGTCATGAAAAATTGTAGAGTCACCTTTTACAGTTTAATACAAAGTATACTTATGAACATTTAAAATAGTTAGTTGGCCATTTCCAAATTCTTCCTCATTAATCTCCTTCGTCTCTGGTTTGGTAACATGCTTTTCCATGACAGCTATAACTGTCATCTATTTATCCACAAAAAAATGAGAAATATCCTGTCATATGGAAACTGGTCTAGACTCAACACGATCCACACTTGGAGATTTATGAAAATATCATTTAATGGAGAATTCTACCCCCCAAAAAATGAATTATTATGATTTTGAGGCACTTCCACATTATTTTTCTTGATTATTACACTATCATAATCTGGTCCAAAATCTTTTACATCATCACTTTTATCATCAACAACATCTTTTTCATAAACATTATTACAACTTCCATTATCATCTTCTTATGTCTTTTTTTCTTCCTTATCAACATCATCATATGTAGATTTGGAAATTTTATATTGATCCTCTATAGATACCTCAATCTCTTCTTTATCACTCTTAACAAACATATATTTTTGTTTTCAATATCCTAGGTGGACTAGTAGCTCTGATTTAAATGGTATTCGATTTTGGAGAAATGTTAGGGTCACTCCCAACATCAAAAGTTGTACCTTTCCCACTTTTTGAACAACATATTCTTTCACATCTAAGTATTCCACAATATCATCAAGCTCTATGCCTAGATCAACATCATCCTTAGGTCTGGTTGGATGATCAACCAGATTATATTTAGCATACAACTTCTCACTATTAAAAACCCATTGTATCTTCCATGGGTTCCAACTTATCTTCATTCTTGAACATGATGAACTAGTTATGAAGAAACCACCACATTGTAAAATAGATTCATCATAATCATGTACTAGTCCCTTGTAATATATCACGGCAGGACTAATCTTTTGGTAGATCAACTTATTTGATATAAACGATGGTTTGATCATCTCTCTCGTATATACCATTATATATCTACATATATTAATCTTGTTACATTCTATTATAAGTAATAGTAGATAAGCATCTTGATTCATTTTGTGTAACACCCCAAGATTTCATAGTGTGTTATTTCATCAAAATAATTCAATAACTTTCACAACACACAACACCGAGTGCAAGCGCACCACAACTTACCAAACAAGCCGTTCAAAAAAGGTTATGAATAGTATTAACTAAAATTTGACCTTTATATAATCCTTATAATTTTAGAATCCATATTATGATTTTCTTATACATAATGTAAGAACAAATTCATTTTTTTCAGATAAAATATGAATTTTTCAAAAAATTCACTTTTACTAATTATTAATAGTGAACCCTTTTTCAAATCCAATATTTTAAACTTTTATATATTAAATTTGACTAAATAAATTTATTCTTTAGAATGGGGACATATAAAATTTACAATGTAACACCCCAAGCTTCCACGATACTTTTCTATTTGAATAATATAGTAGCATGTGTTGTACGCAACTTCGAGTTCTAACACACACTACAACCAATCAAACTAGCTGTTATGAATAGTAATACCTACATTTTAAAATTTTATAAATTTTATCTCTCAAAATGGAATTCATTTTTGGATTTTCAATATTTCATTTATCCTAGGGTGAAATTTACGTACCTTTTGGATAACTTTTATATTTTGATGAATAGTGAAAATTGCTAAATTTTAATTAAAAACATGTTTTTTAATCAAAAATAATTAATTGTGATAAATTTTTAATATGAGTGATTTTAAAGTATAAATAGAATATATTTTTACCATTTAATAAAATTTTGTTCATTAGAAAAAATTTCACAATTAAACCGGACATAAACAAGTGTCAATATTTTGATAGTTATTATATCTTAAAAACACGCTTTATGTTTTAACAGCGAGAATTAATTTTAAAATAATTTCTGGTACTTCTGTGTTTTGAATTTAGAGAAATGGATTCCATATTTGGAATCAGGATGTCCAAATTGTGAATATAGGTAACTTTTATTTTTATACATTTTCAATAATTACTTTGGTAAATATTTTATTTACCATGGTTAAAGGGTAAATCCAATAAACAAGGGTAAAAAATAATATTATAATAATAATAAATTACCCTAAAACGTGTCCTAACCTTATTGTTTTATAAATATCCGACCATTGGCATCTTTGGGTCGATTTGGGGACCCCATGGAGCCACCAGTAGATGATAGGGACACTTTAAATTAATTAAGTTAAAGTAAATACAAAAATGTCCTAAGCTTATATCTTTTAGAAAAACAATTTTTATATAAGGTTATATATGTTATATTTTCGATTATAAATATTCATTTTAAAGATAAAAATATTTCCTAAATAATTTTATTTTATTTAAAAAATTTAGACATTGAAAAATAAAAAATATATATGACACAAAAATGATGCAATATTTTCTTTATTAATGAATAAATCAAATAATTGGTATTATAAATGTTAAAATAAATATAATATGAAAGTTTTGATGACATACACGAATTTTATTGGTTAATATGACATGTTATTATTTCTTAAATTAATTTGGTTAGAATTAATAATGTTTTTATGACTTTAACAAAAATCAATTATTGAGTTCTGTCAAAATTGACATAAATGGTTTTTTAAAACAAATATTATATTATTAATTTATATTCTCTTCCTAAAAATATAAGTTTCGGTAGAATGACATATATAATTATTGGTGTATCATTAATGGACCACTTTGGGGTCGCATGGATGTATATATAATTTTTATTAACTATATAATATAAAAATACAATGTGACATGGTAAATGTCAATCTAATTAACTAAGAGTTAAAACAAAATGATAGGGTTAATATAATGACCCAAACCACTCAAAAATATATTGGTTGAAAATATTTTGATCCTTACCCACCATATACTTTGCATAATCCACTTTGGATCCATTATAAACAGAATATTAATTTATTATAAATTAATACTTAATGTTTTTCTTAAAGAGCCCCTCCTCCCCCTTATAAAAGGACCCAACTTCTATCCAACTATTCACACCTTAAAAGCCTTTTGGTTCAGCCAAACCCTTCCCAAATACACTCTATACTTCCTTCAATTCATCTTAAAGGCATTATTTTGATCATAAAGCCATCATAAGGAGCCCTTTTGATCAAATCAAAAGGAAGAACCCGCAGAAGAGGTAATGTTTTCACCACCCTATTTCAAGTTCCTTTCTTCTTCAACTTCCTCTTTCTTTGTTATTTCTATTATAAAATAATAAATCCAGTATCTCCTATATAATTTAATGTTATTATAAATATGGTTCAACCATATTCAGTATTCTATCCATTCTTTGAATGATATGTCACCATACGTGCATATGTACGGCTTACCATCTCCACGTCGGGGTGTAATTATTATTCAATACATTATTATTTGGATGGGTATAATAATGATGTGTATTTTAAGTAAATAAAAAATATAATATTATAATTATTCTTTATATGTGATATACCATAGAATTATATATCATTTTAATATCAAAAGAATTATATTTTCACTCGTGCGTACGTACGGATTACCGTCTCCACGACACGATGAGATTCATTTCCAAGTTCACCATTCATCGATGAATAAAAAAATATATATTACTAATAAGTATGTATTATATGAAATAATAATGCTACTAGATATATATATATATTTATATATATATGTATTTATGTACCTACATATATCTTATTCACTTATTTTCATTCAATGCTATATGAAAACAGAAACAGAGTTTATGAGTACGTACGGACTACCGTCTCCATAAACAGTGTTTTGAATTTCATATATATGTCTATTATACATATTTATATTCTAAATATATATTATATATTAATAATGTTTTATATTCTGTAATTATTTAAATCATGATCTAAGTGATATAATCAAGAGTAACAAGTTAAAACACGTATGATAAAGAATGCAAATATTACCTAAAATGATTAATTTAACATGGAAATTATTATTAAATGGGTAGTATAAAGTCATAATTGAATCATGTATGATATCATAAATATTAATATGGTTCTTGTATAATTTAATAACATACTACGATCTTCGTACAGGAAGTTAAACATACCCTTGACTAAAGTAAAGTGCAAGGTAAGGGTTTTAATCTCACTCCTTATTCCCATGAGATTCATGTCATATTTCCACTATTACCTTTTGTGTAGTGTATGTACTTACAATAATTGTATTCCTTGTGTAATAAACTTTAATATATGTGTATTTTCATATTTATTCTATGATAATTCTTTAATGGTTTGTATGTTTCGTAAGTTACCAAATTGGTAAGGGTTAATTTCACAATCTCTTTACAATCCGAGGTGGTTTTTATGTATGTATCTACTGGGAAATATTTTTTATCCATGTATATGTTTTATGAAAGAGTTTTCAAAGGGATTATTTTAAAGTACTTTTAACTAAAGCATCATTTCAAATGTTTTAAATATTTATTCTTCTAAATCATTCTCATTTATGTCCATGTCTTCAAAATGGTTTTTAAGTATTTATTTATATGGACATGAATGTTTTTAAAATGGTAAATCCTTTGAAAAGTTTCAAAGTGGTATGGGATACTTTTATTCAAAAATTTCTTTAAATGGCCTCTTTTCTAAATTATGTGACTTTTAAATGTTTTCATGAAAAAGGGGTATTTCTCTCAAATAGTTTTACAAATCATTTTCTTCAATGTCAAAATCCTTTAATGGATTTTAATCTTGTTTTGATGTTGATTTATCATGATACAAATCTTACATATTATGTTGAAGGTTTTTTGATATGTT
The DNA here is from genome assembly GCA_963277665.1 of Viscum album. Classification (NCBI taxonomy): domain Eukaryota; kingdom Viridiplantae; phylum Streptophyta; class Magnoliopsida; order Santalales; family Viscaceae; genus Viscum; species Viscum album. The sequence goes on along the minus strand of OY728165.1, from coordinate 160,035,618 downwards.
TGACTATGGATGTGTTATTTTTATACCATTCGTGGTTTATGGGTAATATATTGATATTTAGTATTCTAGTTTTAATACGAATGTTTATGTTATGTTTAGACCTTTTCATATGAGGAATGAGTTGGACTTAATAAGTGACGGGTGGAGCCTGATATAGCTCCTCGTTGCATCGGAAGGTCTCATCAGACAAACTAGTGTCTTGGAATGGGGCCTTGATAAAAAATTTATTTGTATTCTTGGCACAAGGTATGTGCTACATGGTTATGATAGTCTGACATTATGAATTCCATCATTATGAAAGTGGTTATTGATATTGCATGTGATTTTTCAATTAGTGGAATATCTATGTGAATATGTAAATTGAATTATTTCATTTCATTTTTTCCATATTATGCTGAAGTTCAAGTTTAAAAGACTTTTTTTAGTTATACATTTCATTAAATGTTTATGCTTATTTATGAAAGTTTTTGCTGTATTATTGTCCTTACTGAACATCTGAACTCACCCCTTTCTATGTTTTATTTTTCCCAAGATTCCAAGAAGTGTATTGCGATTGATATGCAGGGTTAAGACAAGGGAATAATGGCATTTATAAAAGTTTATTTATATTTTTTTGTATGTTATGAAGTGTAATGTAAGATTCATGTATGTAATCTATTTTCCAAGACTGCTAAACTAATTGGTTCTTTGGGAAATGAATACATATAATCATACCAATGTATTAAAATAATGCACCGACTCTGGGTAATTGGGGTTGGGGCATTATAGTTGGTATCAGAGGAAGATTAGTAATAACCTTGGAAACATGATTTAGATAAAATCTGATTAGAGCGCATATCCCTAAGATAGACATTGATGATTTGTGTAGATGAACATCCTAGAATTTTGGTATTGTAGATATTTTGTGAGTTTTATGAGCAATACATCCCTGTCTGGATACGAGCAGGTAGAGGCGTCTCTAGCACAGATGTACCTAGGGGTAAAACACGAAAACACCGCTTTGAGCTAGACTAGAATGAGAACTGGTACATGAAAATAGGCCTTGTTTCACTCTTGTTAACGACACTCCCGGGGGATATGCTTAGGATAATTCTCATTTTCTTTACAAATCATTATGAAGGGCCCATGAGTTTATATTTACTAAATGAAAACTTTTTTATGATTATGGATTATATCCATAAACTGTTCAATCTGTGTTAGGTATTTTACAAGTTTAGAATTATTTATTGAAATTCATAGACTGACCTAGTTTATGCTATTGTATAGAAATGGTGAAAAGTAGAAGGAATGTGAACTCCAGTAATAAGTAGGATCCAAAGAATAAGAAGTATTATATCTTCCATGGTATTAAGTCATCATTTATATGGGAAATAGTCTCCCACGTATTATCCTCATACGAAGAAATAGTATCTTGTGTTGATAAGATAAGTAAAGAGTTTACTAAGTCCTATGGCTTTGAAGGGAACCAAGAGAAGAAAAGGATGGAAGAGAGAAAGATGGATAAAGGGAAGAGGGAAAAAAAGAATTTTCCCATATGTGATTAATATGGGAAGAATCACCCTGGAACTTTCTGGAATGAAATGGGAGTTTGTTATAAGTGTGGAGAAAAAGGAAACCATGTACGCGACTGCAAGGGGAAGAAAATGGTTTCAAATGTACAATGCTTCATCTGCAAGGAGTTGGGACACTCCGCGAACCAATGTCCAAATCACCAGAGTATTCTCCAAATAATTCTATTGAATAATAATCTAATTATGATACTACCACAGATGAGGAGGAATGACTAGAGTTCTTATGTTGTTATTAATAATTTCTTTCATTTGAGTGTTGTATCAACAATGTACTGATTATAATAATTATGGAGTATATAAGGATTGTACTGCAGTACTATTTCATTAAGGACTTCAAATTGTGTGGAACCAAGAAAATTGGCTCAATAGAAGGTTAAATTTTTGGAAAATATATGGTTGAGAAAAAGATAAAACATAATATGGTTCTGATAATGAGGTAGTGATTTTGGAATAAGATATGGTTGATTTGAATAAATTATAGTGGATATTCTTGACTGCATTGAATCTAATCAATGATATTTATTCCCATCATTGTTGGAGTTTACAACATTTTTTTATAGAAGTAGTATATCCATTATTCTATAAGGAATAAGGGATCATGAATGTAATCAATAAGGTATTATGGTAATTCAGGATGTTACAATGTTTTAAAAGAATACATGATGAAGGTGTTCACATGTTATTACATGGTAAAAGGGATCTTCATTGTGTTTACCTTCCTTATAAATTTTGGATTGTGTGTCTGGACAAAAGTATTTTGGATAATTATAGTTTGAGATTAATTTTGGACTGCCATAAAAGGACAACCCGGAGGTCGGGCGGCAACCCGTCGCGACCGGCATAGCCGCGGGACTGGAACCCACAACCGAAGGGTGACAAGGTTCTATCACATTTCCCTAGCCCACGAGATGTCCTAGATTAAATAATAAGAAGGTCTACTAGATGAATTATAAATTCATTTCTTAACACCAAAAGAATAGGATAAATAGAATATTTTTTTAAGTTCTATTATCTTTTAGAGTGAAAAATGAGTTTGTGGTAGAAATTAGTTAAAGGATGGAACTCTACTTGTCAAGTATATATTTATATTCTCCTCTTATTATATATATAATTTAATTCTTATACATTATTGAAGGAATCATGAAACCAAAAATGTTTTATCCTAATACCTTATGTTTTGTTGAACCGATGGTATTTTAAGTCATCATAGATTGATGAATTTAATGACCTCAATTTTAAACATGTTTTTGATTGATCACCTAAATCACTGCCTATAAATATTTACGTTTTCCTCCAATTATATGTCTCTAATTTCCACCAATGTTCTACTAATCGAGATCATAATTTGGTGGTGAACCTTTCATTTCTCTTTTCCTCTTATTAAGACTAAATTTTATTAACCAAATTTACGATGTCGGTTTTCCCACAATGATATTTTCTATTTTCAACCCTTATTTTTTAAGAACAATATCAAATTTCGATGACACAATTTATTGTAGGAGGTGATTATGTAACACCCCAATATTTCATAGTATGTTACTTCTTTAAAATAATTCAATAACTTGCACAACACGCAACATCGAGTTCAAGCGCACCATGACTTACCAAACAAGCCGTTCAAAAAAGCTTATGAATAGTATTAACTAAATTTTGACCTTTATATAATCCTTATAATTTTATAATCCATATTATGAGTTTCTTAGACATAATGTAAGAACAATTTCATTTTTTTCAGATAAAAGAATAAATTTTCAAAAAATGTACTTTTACCAACTGGTAATTATGAACCCTTTGTTAAATCAAATATTTTAAAAGTTTATATATTCAGTTTGACTAAATAAATTTATTATTTAGAATGGGGAAATAGAAAATTTACAATTTAACACCCCAAGATTCCATGGTACGCTTCTCTTTGAATAAAACAGTAGCGTGTGTTGGACGCAACTTCGAGTTCTAACACACACTACAACCAATCAAACTAGCAGTTATGAATAGTAATACCTAATTTTTGAAATTTTATAAATTTTATCTCTCAAAATGGACTTTATTTTTGGATCCGTAATATCTAATTTAGCCTAGGGTGAAATTTTGGTACTTTCAGATAACTTTTATATTTTGATCAATAGTGAAAATTACTAAATTTTAATTAGAAACAATTTTTTTAATCAAAATAACTAATTGTGATAAATAATGAATTTGAGTGGTTTTAAAGTTTACGTAGAATATATTTTTACCATTTAATACAATTTTGGTCATTATACATAATTTCAAAATTAAACCGGACATAATCAAGTGTCAATCTTTTGATAATTACTATATCTTAAAAACACATTTTTTTTCGTTTTGACAGCGGGAATTAATTTTAAATTAATTTCATCCACTTATATGTTTTTAATTTAGAAAAATCAATTCCATATTTGGAATTATGATTTCCAAATTTTTTAAATAGTTAACTTATAGTTTTAGACATTTTGAATAATCACTTCGATAAATATTTTATTTACCACCATTAAAGGGTAAATTCGGTAAATAAGGGTAAAAAATAATATTCTAATAATAATAAATTACCCTATAACATTTCCTAACATTATTGGTGGATACATGTCTGACCATGGGCATATTTGGGTCGATTTTGGGACCCCATGGATCCACTTGTAGGTGATAGGGACACTTTATATTAATTACGATAAAGTAAATACAAAAATGACATAAGCATATATCTTTTAGAAAAACAATTTTTACATAGGGTTATATATGTTATATATTCGATTATAAATATTCATTAGAAATCTGGAATTATTTCATAAATAATGGTTTTTTATTTATAATTTTTATACATTTAAAAATTATAAATATATAGGACACAATAATGATGCAATATTTTCATTATTAATGAAAGAATCAAATAATTGGTATTATAAATGTTAAAATAAATATAATTTTACAGTTTTGATGACATACAAGAATTTTATTGGTTAATATTTCATGTTATAATTTCTTTAATGAATTCTTTCGATTTAATAAAGTTTTTAAGACTTTATCAATAATCAATTATTGAGTAGTGTGAAAATTGACATAAATGAGTTTTTAAAATAAATCATATATTATTAATATATATTATATTCCTAAAAATCTAAGGTTCGCCCAAAGGACTTATATCACTATTGGTGTATACTTAATGGACCACTATGGTGTCTATTGGATGTATATAGTATGTTTATTAACTATATAATTTAAAAATAGAAAGTGACATGGTAAATGTCAATCTAATTAACTAAGAGTTAAAAGTAAAAGGTAAGGCTAATATAATGACCCGAACCTTTCTAAAATCTATTGGTTGAAAATATTTCGACCCATCACCACCTTAGACTTTGAATAATCCACATTGGAGCCATTATAAACAGAATATTTATTTATTATAAATTAATACTTTATTTTTTTCTTAAAGAGCCCCTCCTCCCCCTTATAAAACGACCAAACTTCTAACCAATTATCCACACCTTAAAAGCATTTTTTATCAGCCAATCCCAGCCCAAATACTCTCTCAACTTCCCTCAAATCAACCTAGAGGCATTAGTTTGATCATAAATCCAACTTATAGATCCCTTTTGATCAAATCAAAAGGAAGAACCCGAAGAAGAGGTAATGTTTTCACCACCCTCTTTCAAGTTCCTTTCTTCTTCGACTTATTCTTTATTTTTTATTTTTATTCAAAAATAATAACTCCAGTATCTACAATATACTGTGATGTTATTATAAATATGGTACAACCATATTCAGTATTATATCACTCCTTTGAATGACATATCACCATATGTCTGTATGCACGGCTTACCGTATCCACGTCGTGGTGTAATTGTTATTCAATACATTATTATTTGCATGGGTATAATAATGATGTGAATTTTTTGTAAATAATAAATATAAAATTATAAGGATTCTGTATATATGATATAACATCCAATTATATATTAGTTTAATATCAAATTAATGATATTTTCACTCGTGCGTACGTACAGATTACCGTCTCCACGACGCGATGAGATTCATTTCCTAGTTCACCATTCATCGACGATTATAAAAATACATATTACTAATAAGTATGTAATATATGACATAATAATTCTACTGGAGATATATATATTTATATATATAAGTATTAATGTACTTACATATATCTTATTCACTTACTTCTGTTCAATACTCTTTGAAAACAGAAACTGCGTTTATGCGTACGTATGGACTACTGTCTCCATAAATAGTGTTTTCCATTTCATATATATGTCAATTATACATATTTATATTCTAAATATATATGATATATTTATCATGTTTTATATTCTAGAATTATTTAAATCATTATCTAAGGGATACGATCAAGAGTAACAAGTTAAAACACGTACAATAAAGAATGCAATTATTACTCGAAATGATTAATTTAACATGGAAATTATTATTAAATGGGTAGTATAAAGTCATAAATGAATAATTTATGATATAAAAAATTTTATTATGCTTCTGGTATAATTTAATAACATACTACGATCTTCGTACAGGAGGTTAAACATACCATCGACTAACGGAAGGTGCAACGAAAGGGGTTTTCATCTCACTACTTATTCCTGTGAGATTCATGCCATATTTCCACTATTACCTTTTGTGTGGTGCATTTACTTCCCATAATTGTATTCCTTAGGTAATACACTTTAATATATGTGTATTTACATATTCATTGTATGATTCTTCTTTCATGCGGTTTATGTTTCTTAACTTACCAAATTGGTAAGGGTTAATTTCACAATCTCTTTATTATCCGAGGTGGTTTTTATGTATGTATCTACTGGGAAATATTTATTATCCATGACTAGGTTTTATAAAAGAGTTTTCAGAGAGATTATTTTATGTTACTTTTCACTAAAACATCATTTCAAATGTTTTAAATATTTATTCTTCTAAATCTTTCTCATTAATGTCCATGTCTTCAAAATGAGTTTTAAGGATTTATTTATATGGACGTGAATTTTTTTAAAATGTTAATTCCTTTCAAATGATTCAAAGTGACATGGGACACTTTTCATTAAAAAATGTTTTTAATGAATTCTTTTCAAAATTATGTGACTTTTAAATGTTTTATTGAAAAAGGGGTATTTCTCTCATATAATTTTACTAATCATTTTCTTCAACGTCAAAATCCTTTAATAGATTCTAAACTTGTTTTGATGTTTATTTATCATGATACAAATCATCCATATTGTGTTGAATTTTTTGTGATATGTTTTACTATGGATGTTTTATTTTTATACCATTCATTGTTTATGGGTAAATTATTGACATTCCGTATGCTAGTTTTAATACAAATGTTTATGTTATGTTTAGACCTTTTCATATGAGGAATGCATTGGACTTAATAAGTGACAGGTGGAGCCCGCTATAGCTCCTCGATGCATCGGTAGGTCTCATAAGACAAAATAGTCTCTTGGCATGAGGTCTTGAGAAAAATTTTATTTTTAGTCTTGGCACGAGGCCTTGGATACGTGGTTATGATAGTCTGGCATTATGCACTCCATCATTATAAAAGTGGTTATTGATATTGCATATGATTATTCAATTAGTGGAATATCCATGTGAATATGTAAATGGAATTATTTAATTTCATTTTTTCCATATTATGCTTAAGTTCAAGTTTAAAAGGCTTTTGTATTAGTTATACATTGCATTAAATGTTTATGCTTATTTATGAAGGAAGATTTAAAAACATTGTCTATATTTTGGAATTCATCCATAGTAATCCTAAAATACTCCATCATGAGGTAGATTAAAACACTTAGTCTATATTCATGAAGAAAACCCAAAACCCATTCCATTGACATCACTTTTAATCCAATTAGCACCATCATGGTTAAATGTAAAATCTATGTTCAAATAAAACTAATATATCATCATTTAGTGGAAATGAATATTATTTGAAGAAAAACACTCCAGCCACCGTTGGTTTTGGAGAACCATAAGTACCTGAGACTTACTCAATAACATCCACATTGAGTCTACTTTATTTTATCCTATAGAAATTCAGTGGAACACCTCTTGAATCACAAATGTAACTAGAACAGGTTCACTTAACTCTTTATTATTATTCTTGGAATATTTTTAACTTATAAGAAGAAAGATCAAAATCTTCATTCATTCTCGACATTTAGTTCAGCTTGTAAAGCCTTGTAAAGGGTATTGATAAGGTCTGAACAGAGAGAGATGAAAGGGTTTCAATAGTCTTGAGAGTGATATATTTGAGTTAAATTAGTGGATCAAGGTATTTTGGGAATGTAAATTTTGATAATTAATATCATTTCGGATATTAGGTATTCTAAAATAGAAATTATACATGAAATTTAATTTATGATTGAGACAAAAACATGCATCGGGTTCCAGTAAATATAATTAACCCAAAAATAAGCCGATGGTTCAAAATAAAGAGAAATAGAAAAAAAATCATTCCAATACCATGAAAATAAATGGAATGAAAAACCAATGGCATGAAAATCCAATAGATTTACATGTTAAGGACATGATAGTGCAATGGAATTAAACGCCAATGTTGTATTATACACTATATTTCATACCCAATTGATATGTTATAAAACATAGTAGAAATTTATCATTCCTAACACATGTTTGATATAATTTATTCTCCTAGAATTTAATGGATTAATTGATATATTAGCTAACTAATTTTTTATTCCAATAAATTAAATATTAATATCTCCCATATTCAAAAAATTGATGTCTTATATCACTTTGTTTTGTTTTAGAATGATGTAAATGATTATTTGATAGGTTCATTCTACTTGTATTGTCATGTTTTATGGGGAAATTTTGTAGTTGATATCCATTGTTGGGTATAGTGTGTTTCATTGAATAAATTTGTGTACATAAACTACATGTGAATATTTATTCATCTTTAATAGTAGACAATACAATATAATATTACATTTTACTACACCATGAAACAATAGAGATTCCTAAAAAGCAACATGTTCTAGAGGGTATTATCTTATCTAACTTGAATCCACCAAATTAAGCCTCGGAATAACATAATAAATCAGATTCTTGTATTCTAAGGTAGAATAACCCTAAATTAGTTAAATATTTTATGAATTTAAAAAAAAGTTATAGAAATAATATTTGAATCTTTAGGATTTTCTTGAAAAGATGCACACATACACATAATAAACATAATATCTGTTCGACTAGTCATCTAGTAGATAATAAATACAATCAAACCACTATATCTAACTTGACCAACTACTTTCCCAGCTTCCTCAAGATCTAATTAATTGGTGTTACTCATAGAGGTATCACTATGTTTAGTGTTATTCAGATTCAAATTTTTTAAAATATATTTTTCACATTTACTTTGGTTTAAAATAATTCATTCTTTATTTTGAAAAATATGTAATCCAAGAAATAATTTGGGGACACTCATTAGGATCATTTCAAATTCATTTTGCATCATTTTAGAAACATTAGTACATATAGGAATTTTTTGATGATCTGAACATAATATAATTAACATATTTCTAATTCCAATCCATCTTTTGAAATTAATTTCATGAAAATTGCAGGATCATATATTCCATTTGAATTTTTTTTATAAATTATAAAATTGGTTGTTCTATCATACCAAGAACTAGAAGAATATTTTAAACCATATAAAACATTATTTAATTTAAAAAATTAATTTTAAAGTGGGGATATTTAAAACCAGGGGCTACTTCAAAAAATCATCCTCAATAATATACCCAATAAAGAATTCACTCTTCAAATCTATTTTATAAATCATGAAATTTAGATGATCTATAAAATAAATAATGATTCTTATGGACTCATGATTGTATATTGGTGAAAAGGTTTACTTCAATTCAATACATTATTATTGATTATAAAATTATGAAACTAGTCGATCCGTTATTCTAACTATATTTTCTATCTCATCTACACTATTCCTAAACATCCATTTAGTCTAAATAATCAATGTGTCATTGAATCTATTTTCAAGTTCCCATACATTGTTCCTTTACAACTGTTTTAGCTCTTTTTTATAGCTATTACCCAAAATTCATCATTAATAGAGTCATTGATGTTCTTAGGTTCATGCTAGGATGTGAAATCTTGATGTTCAACCATATTTCTGACTAAATATATAGTTCAATTTCTTCAATTTAGATCAACCACAAAAGCATCTATAGAATGGTACTCATTAGTTATAATAGCTCTAGTGAATGGGGACTCATCACTTCTTGATTTTTTAGTTCATGTTCTAGAACATATTTATATTCTTTAGAAATAGAAGATTTTTTTCTTATTTTACAGCTGAATCTAATAGTTTATAATTTATGTATAGATAAGATAAATCAGGATAATGGTTTTATAATGTGGTCTTAGACTCATGCAGATTATTTTCATCAAATTTTACATGAACTGATTATTCCTCATTTTTTCTTCTTATAGAACACATTATATGCTTTGAATGATACTGAGTAACAATAGAAAATTTCTTCTACACTTTTAGAAACAAAATTTTCAAAGTTATACTTAGTGTTAAAAATAAATACATTTCAAAAATACCATAAACGAACTCATCTTATGATTTCTATTATTCTATTACTCATTATGGGTTTTATTATGGATAGGTCTAATCAAGACCCTATTGATAATATAGATATATTTATTTATACTTTCATCCCAAAAATATATACGGTTTTTATTCTCATTTAATATGATCTGGATATTACATGGGAGGTCTGATTTCTTATCACTATAAATCCATTCTTATATGGTGTCCATATAGAAGAAAGTTATGAGTGTAGCCTTTTTTGGGGAAAAATGACTCAAAATATTGGTTCCCATACTCATAGCCATGTCACTCTTTATGTTCATTAACCTATGTCCACTCTAATTTTATATAGACATAGCATACATTGTAATGTAAAAGAAAAACTCTCTTTTTTGGATAAAAAATATACCCAATTATTCTTAAAATATTCATATACTGAAACATAATCATTGTTTTTCCCTTTAAGATGTGAAATTATAAAATATCAAAACAAATCCCTGTAAACCAAATCAATTGGTTGATAATTAGACACTTATTTCTTTAGATTAAATGAAAATTTTGGGTGTTTCCCTTTTTGATAGTGGTTGTAGAAATTATCTGTTGGGAACTGAAGATTAGGTGAATCCCTAACTAAAAATTTTCTATTTATCATTAAAAGTGATTGAACGTTTTATTGGCATAGTCTCTTATTCAAAACAAATTATTATTTATGAAAGGATCTTAATCATAAAACATTCTGAGAAACTAAAGAATTTAAATCTACAACATGAGATTTTTATTTTCCCAATGTTGGAAATATTAAATCATTTTTAGAACCTGAAACATTAAAAGAATAATTATCAAAAATAATATAAATACCATCATTAAAAATTGAGAAATGATACACATATTATATTTTAAACCATCAACATAAAATACATTAGAAATCAAAACTGGGTTTTTATTAACAATCTGGACTAGGCTGATGATTTTTCTTTTTTCATAGTCACCAACGGTACTGTCTCCACGATAAAACATGATAATGATCTTTATTAAATATTAATCTCCAATATTATGACTTAAAAAACATTTTCCAAGTACCATAGACATCTAATAGATATATTTAAGAAATTATCCTATAAAACATGTTTTAAACAAGAAATGATTTTGCTACACAAATTTATTTTTGTCTAGAAATGTCAGTAATCAATCCTCTGGGAACCAAAATTTTCATTATCAGTTTCCTATTAATGGATTACATACTCTTAAAAAACATTCTTGTGTTCTTTTAAAAAAATCTTGGCTGTTGAGCTTTTAGGTCTATATTTTGGAAAAAAAATTCTTATCTTTTCTTATTTATCATGGTTCATATCCTATCCCTATAACATATTTGGAAGAAACATGTTTTCCAAAAATATTTGGGAGATTCTCTCTATAATTTGAAAAAAAATCATTGTCTTAATTAAAATTATCATTTAAATGTTGAATTTCATTATATTTTTTAAGAAGTTGATCATTTTTCTCCTTATCTATAAACTGCCCAGATTTACTGTTCACAGTTAGAGCATACTGTATTTTTAGACTTTTACACATATCTTTTAATGAATTAATGGTTTCCACATTCATGTTTTAGATTAAAAAAAATATTCACATTATATATTATCTTCATCATGTCATACATTTTCATAATTATCAAACACATGGATAGGGAAAACACTATAAAGAGTAGGTAAGTCAAGTACCTCACAAACATTAGTCATGAAGAACATGTTTTCCCTCTATTTTTTATTTTCAGGTGATGTATATGAATAACTTTAACTATATTCTGATGCTCTACATGTTGCTTTAATGACTACTTGTACATCTTATCCTTATCTTTATATTTATTTTTTTAATTAGTATTTGGACGGTCAGATTTTATAGGACCGTTCCTTTATGATTCATAGATGACTAGATCCTTTGGATCATCACCTTTTTTCTTCCAAATTATTGAATTATGATATGTTTTTTATAGTTTAGTTTTATGGAAAACATCCTATAGAACATATTAATCCTTCAAACTAGGTGGTCAATTTCCTCATCATTATCAAATGTTTATTCACTATCACTCAAATATACATGTTATACATTCTCATATTCTTTTTTCCTTCTATTATCTAAGTGTCGTAGTCTTGAATGAAACCAACATCCTCCTAGGCTCTATATCCTCTTCTCAGTTTACCTTTATCTCCTCTTCCAACATCATATGCTTACCTATCTGATCATTCAAAGGTATTTTACTTATATCAAATGATTCCCTAATGACACTAATGCGCCTCTTCTTCTATTATATAGAAATATCATCAATTTAATTATATGATCCATTCCAACTATAATATTTCCCAATGAGAACGTGTTATTTAAAATCGCATTTAAAATGATTTACATATCATAAATGGGTTCATTATACATCATTTCCAATGTATCAAATTTTATAGTATAAGGTATTAAGCTTCATTTATTTAGTAATTTATCATAACTCATGGGAAACATAAAAAGTGTCCAGAATTGGAAAATATATTTTAAAAGATGACTTATTATTATATTTTTCATCTCCTAAAGAATAGTACAAGGCATTCATAGATTTTTTATTATTGTTGCAAGCTAGTTTATCCGCATCACCCCTAGTTCTTCTATAAGAATCGAGTATTACATATTCTTCTTGTATTTCATACAAAAGATGAAAACCCCTTCTCTCATTTTGCATTATCATCTTTATTATCCATATCTTGTAACTTGTTCCATTAAAGAAAAGATGTTTGTTGTTAACAGAACCTTCATGAAAATTATCCATGTTAATGAAAATAATTTTGAACAAACAGAAATTTATGATATGTAATGTATAACTGAGATCAATGTTAAAATAAATTAAACCAGTTCTACGAAAGAAAGAAACACTCCTCTATTTCAAATTTTTTTTATCAGAGTGAGTATCTCAATAAGGGTGAATTGAGTACCCAATAAAAATTTCTGTTAAAATTGGATTATTATAAAATATTAAAAATGATTAAATACATGTAAGATAATAAAAATACGTAATATTATATATATCATAATCTTTCTAAATATTTCTCTAAATATTTATTAGGTATTGAATGAATAATATATATATATAATATTATTGAATCAATTTTTTTAATAAAAGCAGTTGCATGAATCGGTTGTCATTTCATTCCCCAAGAAATTTTTTATTAGAAAAATTAATAGTAAAAGAATGTGGTGTAAATAGATTATACCTGCAGGGAGAGAAAGGAGATAAATGTTAAGAACCCGAGAAGAGAATAGAAAACTCAATAATCATATAATAAATGAAATTCCCTAACAGCAACCATTCCATGAAAGGTGGAAGGCATCCCATAGATCTGATGGGATGTAAAAAGTTGTCACCATACCCATTAAGCTAGTCCTTCCTTGTTGATATTCTCATAGAAATCGTTATCAAGAGCCATCAATATGTTCCATGAAAGACAAAACATCCATGTATGGATTTAGAATAATAGATTTTATCACTTCAATTTAGAAAAATCAGTAATGATCTCCATTACATTTGCAAGAAAAACTAATAGAATTTAAAATGGGGCAACCAAAATATACATGAATAGGAAAATAAGACACATTATCCCACAAATGACTGATCTAGTGACAATTTTTCATGAACCATGATGGGTCACCATCCAACCCGACACTCGACCTAGTCTGAGACATGGCCTGAAGGTCGTTATCAATCCCCACGGGCTGGCACAAGTGCTCGGGTATCAAAACATTACACATGGGAATGATTTACTCTAAATCGTAAAAAAAGAACCACTGAAAAGTTAAATAAAATAAAAAATTGAACTGACAACCAAAGATACCCTTAAACAAAAAAACAAATTTAAAGGATTACAAATTGAGCCAACATCCACAAATAAACGAAAAAAAAGAAAATAATTCTAACTCAACCCTCTAAGAAACAAGAGAGGTTCAACATTCTCACGCCGCAAACACCAACCTACATGAGAAGATCATAAATGACCAAAATCCCTTCACTGAGCATGATACCTCAACCTGGAATACACATAGAACAAGGTCTACATACACCCAAAGGTGTATGTAGGGTGTGAGTGAAATTCCCTGTAGGACGTCCCCCAATAAAAAGGTTCCACACATAATTATTAAATGACAAATACATTTTCAATATTAAATAAAGAAAAGAAGTAAATTATTGAATAAGTTTAAAGAAAACAAGATTAAAGAAAATAATTTTAGAGGGAATAGCTTAAATTAAAACACACACACCCTTAATTTTTAAAATAACTGATGTGTCACACTGATGAGCTAAATTAACCAACGAGCACTAACATTGGGGGTTGCCTCATGGGTGTTAGCTACCATGGTCCCCTAGATCTTCGTGTCTTAGTGAAACATGGTTTAGACGGCCAAGACCCTCAGAAAATGTGGCTTAGAAGGCCACCACCCTCAGAAAAGCATATGTTTAGTTAATGTTGCAATTGTCAGCCCTACTGGTGAAATCAGGTCGAGTCACCTTTGGAACACTATACCACTAGTCTAGTACACCATCCTAGCTACCCAAGCTTCCCGGTTTGTACTCCAACAAGTATCAAGTTCATGTTACATGTCACACTAATGCATAAAATCCAAAAAGGGCATTTACACATGAAAAATCGCAATTTCACACCCAAACCCACTTTTAAAACAATACACACACCAAAATATTTTTAAAACATAATTAACATGGGTTACATAATCATCTAAAACATATAAACAATTTAAAACATAGTCACCACTGAACGATCCACCACTTATACATGTAAACACCATTTTTAAATAAGGTGCACACTAAAAATATATCAAATCAAAATGTGTATCAGTTACACAACCAATTAAAACAACTGCACAGTTAATGAAATCACTTTCATTATCAAACATGCCACTAACGGAATTTATTAAAAAAAACCACACACGTCACATGACTTAAAAACACAAAAAATGTTCACACAATTTAAATAGAACAGACTTTCACCCATAATAATTATTTAATAAAACAACCCAAATGCTTCATTAATAATTTTTTGAGGGAACAAAATTATTTACACACTAGACTGACCCAAACCACCTCACATTACCAAAGTCACACAACGCCACCTCAAGAACCCAATCTACATCACACACGTGATTAAAGAAAACACTTGCATAGTTAAAAAGACCATTTCTATAATTAAATGATCATCCAAAAACATTTTACAAACAATTTCAAGTTATTCCATATGACATTAAACACCAAAAACACTTTTAAATGCCATTAATTACTAAATGAAAACAGACGCAATACTAAAACAACAATTGCACCCTTTTAACACTATAACAAACTAACTACACATTTTTCTTAAAAAACTAATAATCCGTTCAACATTGATTTCTCAAAAACATACCCATATCATGCAACACACTACTAAACACATAAAAACACAATAACCTTAAGTAAAATCATATTTTCACCAAAATAACTAATTAATAAACATGGTACATTAAATAAGAAAATGAATTTATCAAACAATAATCATGTGTGGAACCACCTACCATCGACGCTGAATTTCCCACAAATAGGTGTGAAACCGCAATCACACAACAAAAACTCCACACAATGATCAAACTGAACCCCAAAATAATAATCCGAAACAAAAAAATTCAAAATTGAACCCTAAAAGTAAGAAAAACTCTAAAAACAGGGAAAAAGTAGAAATTAGAAACCCTACCATAATGGAGAACTGCCGGAATAAGTCACGCGATGGGTCGGGGGAGAGCGGCGTTCTAGAAGCGAGTCACTCTAGAGTGGGTAGCGCCGACCGGGGAATGTGGAAGTCGTCCGGGAAACCTCGGATAACAGGGGTTTGCACAAGGCATGGAATAAGAGAGGTGGAAGTGAAGGATGTTCGGATATCCGGACATGGGTTTGGCGCACACGGACTGTCGGACGGAGCGGGGTGGCCACCGTATTTCCGAGGCATATGCATTGTGCTGCGGGAGGCCAAGGGGTGGGGGTGAGATGGGTTTGGGGTTGCGCCTCAGATACAGAGGAGGGTGTGAGGTTAGAAGGATGGGAGGAGTAGGGGGTTCTCATGAAATCAGCAGAGGCGTTCTGGCCTAGGGGGATACCAGAGAGGATGATGGACGAATCCGTAGAAGAGGAGAGTCCAGTGGGGAGGAAAAAGATATGCGCGAGTAGGGTAGGGGGAGATTCATGTGTGATGAGAAAGGTGGAAAGGAGATAAGTTGAGGGAGATAAAACAAATAAAAGAAAATAAATGAATAAACTACATAAAATGAAATAAAAAATTGAAAAAAAATGTGACCCTATGAATGAAATTAAAATAGTCTAAAATAATCCTAAAAAAATAGCAATATTGATAATAAAAGTTAATAATGTCAATGTTTTAAATTCTTATAACTAAATTAAAATATTAATTATAATAATGAAAATAAAAATACTTATAATAATTATAATAATAATTGGAATAATAATAATAACCTAGATAAATTATTATCCTTAAAACTAACAATAACAATGATAATAATATATTTAAATATAAAAACAATCCATTAAATTTTTATCAAACTTCTCGTTTTATTTTATTTTAATTTTATCCCCCTTTTATATTTTATTTCTTTATCAATAATTCCTTTTATTTAATTTGTTTCACGTCAAGCAGGCATGCAGAGAACCGAGCGAGGCCGCGAGGTGACCCAAGTGAGGTTGTGTGGCTTCGACAGCGGTGCGCTGAATGCCGTCATGGACAAAAAGTGTGTTTCTAAATATGAATTCAAAAATTTAAGTCTGGTTTCACCCAGACTGCCAGATACCAAGAAAAATTTATTAAATAAATAATGTAAAATAGGAGGTTGTGACAATTCTCCCCACTATAGAACTTTCTATCCTCGGAAAGCCAGCACAAAGACTGAACCCCAAAGTAGAAAACAACAACCCCTTAATGTTCAAAGAGGGTCCCCATGAAAACAAGAGAATAGAGGCAAACACATCGTGCTCAGAGAAGGTGACTAAAATGATAAACACCATAAACTCATAAAAATGATTTCTGATATATGTCACCTGCCCCAATGAGCCATAACTCCTCTAGTTGACTGATCAAGGAAAGGAACTCTCGCACCCACAGAAACCATCTTCACAAGCCGTAACATCATAGAACTATTAAACGAAAACCTCAAAATTTGTCTAGAATGAACCAACAAGGTCAAACCATGTCCATGGAACACTCTTATCACTTATCACCAAGCCCTCTTTAGAAATAGAAGCAAAAGGACAACATGGAGAGGCCCGAGAGGCTCCCCACAATTAAGAACATACTGACACTCAAGATGAGATTGAGAAACTGACACAGGGAGGCCTAAGCGGACTCCCAACCATTATAGAGAAGGTCAACATTGATTCACTACAAAGACATTTTTGTGTGACCTATCATCTGTCTCCCCACTATTGGAGCTGACAGAAGATACAATCCCTTTAGAACATTTCGACGTTAACCAAGCAACCCATCAAAAGCGGTGAGGAGGGTCGGGCCCAACTACTGTTTTTCAAAACCAAGGTCGGAGATAGACCAACAGCTCCAAATCCTTGGATAAGAATTATTGAAAATTGAGACAGATTTACACAACAGACTCCCATAAGGACCACTGATGTGATTACATCTAGTCGAATGCATCCCCCAAGACTTTAAGGCAATGAGAGTAACACACATCCACATGTTCATGAAAACCTTACGCAGCCAGACAGTTCGTTCGGAATGGAACAACCATAGAAACAATTTAAACTACCTCTACTTTCAACACCGATGGATGAAATAAATTCGGGGTACCATACACTCTTTGGGTTCTTGACCACACTCCAACTTCACTCCAAGGCCTATGTTTGGAGCCCTAATGTTTTAAGCATCTCCTGCTTCATATTCAAGCATTGATGACACCGGAATGGGGCTTCTCCTTTTGGTGTCACACACAACCACACCGCAACCAAGACAACACCATCAAACATGACACACTCTGACATCCACCCACTACCTCACGACATGTTCACCAGACCAAGGTTTTAGATGACACACCTGCATCACCTCCCAACCATAACCAAGAATCCTAAAAAGGAAAGATGTACTACCACCACTCTCCTTTAAACAAAAAAAATTAGAGCTCCCTAAGAGAAGAACACACACCTTTGAAAACAGGGATTCTCGGAGGGTTCTACAAAGTCCATTTTTCTCTTCAAGAAATATCACGATGCAATACGTCACCAAACATGACCCTTGCAGCCTATGAAATCACTTCAAGACTTTCAGGACATTGGTCAGAACCAATAATTCTAAAACGCCTTCACCCTTTCCCATTGCAATTCCTTTAACCATTTTCAGGTGGGCTTCAAATACAACAGTGTCAAACTTCAGACACGATGAGTAAGAAAACTCAAATAATAAAAATATCCCTTCAACTCCTCTCACTTCTATCATCCCTCTAGGATAGGATTCACTTATCTGAAAAGGAAAAGGGAAAACCTTGCATTATCACTAAAAAGCGTGAGTCCCTACTTCAATCAACTGGAGGGTCAGCCCATGGTGATTACTCATAGTCACACTTCAATTGCTTGTTAATGCTTTATGGGGGGGCATGCAATAGTCACGAAAGAAAACCATGGACCCAATAAAACTGGTCCAATGGTCAATAAATACCACAAGAAAACACTAAACGTGTATGGGAAACCACTGCAAGTGCTTCCCAAAGCACTTTTCAAAAGAATTCACTAACTACATGCTTGCATACCAACATAAAAATATGAATTCAAAATCAGGACACAAATCATTCAGAAAGGATCTTTTTCTCAAAATGCCTCACATCTGACATTTTTAAAACATAAGGACACACCACAAAATCAACGGTTATCAGCACACCGAATTCTCATTTAAAAAAACTTTTTTGAAAATAAGTAAAGCTAATTGGTGGCGCAAATTCCAATGGTGTCCCATGGGCCTCACACATGCATGATCCTATACCAAATCAGCACCCACCTCATATACAACCAGGAATTTTTCTGTTCATGCCATTGAACTTTTCTTTTTCCATATACACTCATGCATGTGGTTTCCCACAAGAACACCAATGATCAAAACCAAACCATTCCATTTTTCAAAACCAAAACATTCAACCCACACCTTTCAAACCTCATACATCATTCCCTTATTAAAGTGCTTTATTTCAAAACATTTTTCAGGACCAAATAATTTTTACTTAAAAACCAATCTTCCACAATTACAAAACAAAGAAACTAGGAATGGTGAAAGAGAAATCTAATGTTAGTGGGTTATTAGAACATATTGTTGGCAGCCATACGCCAATCATGCCACTACCACAAAGGTTATTCTGGGACAGAATCTCTAGCTCCACATGGCTTGCCAGACCCTGTGAGCTCATTTGGACCACTGAACCTACTCCCTTTTCATTTTCCCTATACAAGATTAACTGCAAGGACCAAAGACTCAGACAAACCTCAACATACTTTGGTAACTCAAATCCTACCATAAGGTTTGCTGGCCAAGAACCTTACTCGTAGCCAAGACGTCGGGTTCCAACAACCTTAAGTCCAATTTACCATTACTCTATCCCAAAAGAAAGTGACCCAATAGAGAAAACCTCTTATGATACAATTTTTCACGAACCAGGCCGGGTGGCCATCCGACTCGACACCCAACCCGGTCCGCAACATGGCCTGAAGGGCATTCCAGATCCCCACCAACTAGCACAAGTGCCCGATTATCAAAACATTACCCATGGGAACGATTTACCCAAAATAGTAAACACAGAACCACTAACAAGTTAAATAAAATAAAACTATGAATTGAAAACCAAACATACCCTTAAAAAAATATTTAATGGTATACAACTGGAGACAACATCCACTAATAAACGACAAAAAAAAAGAAACTAACTCTAACTCAAACCTTTAAGCAACAAGAGAGGTGCAAAATCATCATGCCACAAAAACCAAACTACATGATAAGACTATCAATGACCAAAAAACCATCCCTTAGCACGATACCTCAACCTAGAATACACAAAGAACAAGGTCTACATACACCCAAAGGTGTATGTAGGGCGTGAGAAAAATTCCCGATAGGGCGTCACCTAATAAAAATGTTCCATGCCTAATTATTAAATAACAAATATATTTTCAATATTAACTAAATCAAGTAAGTAAATGATTGCATAGGGTTAATGAAAACAGGATTAAAGAAAACAATTTCAGATGGAACAAGTTAAATTAAAACACACACACCCTTACTTTTTAAAATAACTAATGTTCCACACAGATTAGCGTAAAGTAACCAACGAGCACTAATATGGGAGAGGCCACATCGGTGATAGCTAGCTTGGGCCCTTAGATCTTCGTGTCTCGGTGAAACGCTCCTTAGAAAGACACAACCCATAGACAACATGGCTTAAAAGGCCACAACCCTCAGAAAATTTTTCATAGAAGGCCACAACCCTCAGAAAATCATATGTTTAGTTAATGTTTCAATCACCAGTCCAGCTAGGGAAACCGGGTCAAGTCACCTCTGAAACACTAGCCCACTAGTCTAGTCCACCCTCATAGCTATCATGGCTTCCCGATTTGTGCTCAAACAAGTTGCAAGTTCATGTCAAATGTCAAACTAATGCATAGAATCCAAAGAGGGTATTTACACACACAAAATCACAATTTCACACCCAAACCTGCTTTCAAAACCATACACACACTAAAATATTTTCAAAACATAATTCTCATAGGTTACATACTCAATTGAACCATCTGGACAATTTAAAATAGGCTCACCACTAAACAAACCACCACTTACACATGTAATCACCATTTTGTAATAAGGTGCACACAAAAAATATATCAAAACTAAATATTTATCAATTACACAACGAATAAAAACAACTGCATAGTCAAAGAAATCACTTTCATTATCAAACATGCCACTAACGGAATTTATTAAACAAATTCCACACAAATATCTTGACTTTAAGCACAAAATAAATATTCACACAATTTAACTAGAATAATCATTCACTTATAATAATTATTTAATAAAACAACTCAAATGTTTCATGAAATTTTTTTTGAGAGAAAAACAATTCTTTACACACTAGATAGACCCACCCCCCCCCCCCCACATAACCAAACACACACAATGCCACCTCAAGAACCAAATCTGCATCACACACACAATTAAAGAAAACACCCGCAAAGTTAAAAATACCATATCTATAATTAAACGAACTTCGAGAAACATTTTACAAACAATTTCAAGATATTCTGCATGATATTAAACAATAAAAACTCTTTCAAATGTCATTTATAATTAACAAATAGACTCAATATTAAAACAACAAATGCACCCTTTTCACACACTAACAAATCAACTATAAAATTTTATTAAAAAAACTAATAATTAGTTCAACATTGATTTCACAAAAATATACTCATATAATGCAACAAACTACTAAACGCATCAAAACACTATAAACCTTAAGTAAAATAAAATTTACACCAAACTAACAAATTAATAAACAAACTATGTTAAATAAGAAAATGAGTTCATCAATTAATACTAATGCACGGAACCACCTACCATTGACGCTGAATTTACCACAAATCGGTGTGAAACCACAATGGTACCACAAATGCAGCACACAAAGATAAAACTGGACACTAAAAAAAGAATTCAAACCAAAACAAATCAAAATTGAACCCTAAAATCAATAAAAATTCTAAAAAATATTAAAAAATAAAAAAATAGAAACCATACCGTAATGGAGAACTGCCGGAATAAGTTGGGAGAGGTGTCGGGGGAGAGCGGGGTACTAATAGCGGGTCACAACGGAGCGGAGTAGCACCGACAAGGGAAAGAGGTAGTCATTTGGGCAACCTCAGATAGCAGCGGTTCGTGCGAGGCATGGAAGAGAAGAGGTTGGAGTGACGAAATTCTGGCTGGCCGGATGTGGGGTTGGCGTGCATGAACCATTGGACGAAGTGGGGAGGCCAACGTATTTACAAGGTAGATGTGGTGTGCGGCGGGAGGCCAAGGGGAGGGGGTGCGATGGTTTTGGTGTTGCGCCTCAAATATAGAGGAGGGTGTGAAGGCGAAAGGCTGAGAGGAGTAGGGTTGTTCGCATGCAATCAGCAGAGGCGCGCTGACTTTGGGGACTACCAGAGAGGATGCGGGAGGAAGCTGTCGAAGAATAGAGTCCAAGGGGGAGGAAGAAGATAGGTGTGAGAAGGGTTGGGGGAAGATTCATGTGTGACGAGCAAGGCGGAAGGAAGATAAGTTAACGGAGATAAAATAAATAAAAGAAAAAGTATGAAAAAAGAATAAAAAAATTAAAAGAATGAAAAAAAATTGAACCTCAGAATGAAATTAAAGTAGTAAAAAATATTCTGAAAATTAGAAATATTGATTATACAAGTTAATAATGTCAATGTATTAAATTCTTACATCTAAATTAAAATATTAATAATAACAATTAAAACAATAATACTTACAATAATAATAATAATAATTTGAATAATAATAATAACCTAAATAAATTATTATCCTTAAAACTAAGAATAATAATGATTATAATATCCTTAAATATTAAAACAATCCATTAAATATTTATCAAACTTCTTATTTTATTTTATTTTCATTTTATCCCTCTTTTAAATTGTATATCTTTATTAATAATTATTTTTATTTAATTAGTTACACATCAAGAAGGCATGTGTAGAACCTAGTGAGGCTTCACGGTGACCCATGCGAGGTCGTGCGGCTTCGACATCAGTGCGCTGAACACCATCAATGAAAAAACGTGTGTTTATAAATAAAAATTCAAAAATTTGAGTCAATTTTCACCCAGAATCCCAGATACCCAAAAAAATTGATAACATAAATAATGTAAAAGTGGTGTGTGTGACACATCATCCAATAGTAATAGTGTGACAAATAAATCTTCAAATTTATATTAATGTCCAGTAAAAACAACGAATGTTCATAGAAGCATCAAAAAATAACTAGGAAATTTACATCAGGCTATAAATGTTAGAAAAATACATATTGATTCAAGAATGATTCAAATCAAAAAAGAAGATCCATTAAGAGAGCTTCCATTTTTAGAGTTTCAATGAATAGTAACAACCAACAAACAAACTAAACCAGAGATCACAACGCAATTCATCAAACTGAAGAATTCAAACCCAGGGTATATCTCTAAAGTTGAAATTATGATTCCTCTTGTATTCAGAAACCATCCTTATGAACATATGTTTTATGATTTCAAGGTATGTTTTAGTCAAAATATGATGATAGAAATATTTTTTATATGTTATTTCATCTTGTTCATTTATCCATGCACTATGTTCATCACTAAAATCATCCACAATATGATAGGAATCTGAATACATATGATTTTTTTCCATGTCATATTCACCCTCTTCCTTTGAGAGTTTAATAGGTTCAACAAGATATTTTGGAATCTCAACACCATTCTTAGATACTTGAGGCGATCCTGTGACCATTGTTCATTCTATTTCAAAATAGTCTTTATATTTCCTAGTTTCATTTGTATTTGAGGTAGCAAATTCATCTTCATCAACAAACAATTTTATTCATTCCGAGAACTTGATTTGAGAAAATCATCATCAATTCTATCTGATGGATCATTCTCTTCTTGAAGAGAATCATAAGAGAGATCTCGTTGTTACTTGTCTTATGAGTCATTTGAATCAAGTTGATTCCCCCAATCCTCTTTCATGTAAATAGGGACAGTATTAGAACTAGTGATAGAAACAATATCATCAACCAATCCTGACATTTATCTGTTCTCAGAAGGCTATACAATATTGACAAAATTATCTATATTCACATCATTCCTTTTCATTTTATCAGATGATATAGATGGTACTGCATTAGTCATGGGACAAACATTAGCCACATCTAGTCCAAGATTCTATTTTAATTGTTCAATCCAATTGGATTTCATGGCCTTATAACCATCATTTTGCTGGCCACAGACATTGGAGGCATGTACATGACTATAGAAATGGTTTCAAAAATCTGGAAGCCTTTCATAAAAAACCTCTTGAGAGAATCCATATTCACCATTCTGGATCCAAATGTGAGATGGTAGATACTTAGATACATCAATTAACCCACAATTTCTGGTAGTAGAAGGTCTTGAATGAGTTCTAAACACTGAATCCAGTTTCAATGGTCTACCAATGGGTTTAAAAATTATAAACAAAGAATGTTTTTCAAACAGCTGCAATGGAAGCCCTATGAAAAACAACTCAGATTGGAACTAAAGGGGATTTGGAGTGGGGATCTAAATCTAAGGACCGTTTGGAAACATTCAATGAAGAACCCCCTAAATACCGTGAATGATTTTCCCAAAGTCAAAAATATTCATACTCGGAGGATAAGCTAATAAAAATATTAGAGGAGTTAAGGAGTCCAATATAAATCACCAAAAACCCAATGGATTCAATGGATGATCTTAGAAATTTCAAAGAGTGTATGTTCTTAAATAATTCTTAACAAGAAAAAAATATTAGCTACAAGAATATTTACCTCAGGAGTTTAGAATGAGATCGCCAATTGGTCCTGGTGTCAATAATTATTATGATTCACATGATGATCATCGTCTGAGAAAGAATTTTGGGGTATTGTGTTCTTATAAATTATTCTAGTGACCACATCCATGATGGAAAGTAGAATTAAATTAGGGTTATTGTCGCACTGATTTGGTTGGATTGCGTGTTTTTTATGAGTTATCCTCTGCATCTCATTAAGTTTATTATGATAATGTATCATTCATTTTTGAATCCGTTTAAATCAATTTAAGAATTCCAAATATTATATAAACATGAATTAATATAAATTATCAAGGTATTTATATTTTTGTAGAGTAAAATAAATTATCCATTTTTGAGAGGAAATAAAGAAAAAAAATTAAAATACATAGTGGAAAATTGAATATAAAGGTATCATTCTCATGTTGAGACTTAACCCTCTCTACTTGGTGATCACTCACCACCATGCAATTTATATAAAATAACCATGATGATCCATAAAATGGATTAGGATTATACAATAGTTTACAACTGTCCAGTTCGCACATGACCTCTACCAATATTATGCATTAGAGTAAAAATAAAATGTTTACAAAAGGACATCTAGCACACTTATCTATGAGAGAAACAATTAAAAAAAAATTGATAGATATGATATCAATTATCATTAAATATTGTGTATGATTTAGTGTGTGTGTGTGTGGAAAAGATTAGTAACCACACACACTACTCGAAATATAATAAAACTAAACAGAATAGATCATTCTAGGAGTGTAGAGTTTAGAAGTTCCTTGCCTTCTAAAATGTATCTTGAAACTATTGAGCTAAATTAGTAATGAATCATGAGTTTGGTTCATTCAAAATATTTAGGAAAAACAGGTTTTCAAAAATATTTTTTATGACTGAAGGAATGCATTGGATGTGATGATTCTTAGTATTTGTTAATATAGTGTACATAGTAGATGGTATCTTCATGTTTGAAATCGGGATTAGCAATTTATCTCTCAAATATTTAAAGAATCAAAATTCAATTTTGGCCAGGTCTCTTATCTTATTTGTAATGTTTATATATCTTTTATACATGTTTTTATCTATTTTTCTTCAATAGGGAGTGTGGTCCACTTTTATCAGTAGTATAAGGATCATATGAATTATTATATTACTTATACTGCATGTTTTGACATGGTTTCTATCAATAATTTAATGTAAAGTCAATAAAATAGTAAATTTAGTTTTATTAAATGAATATAGTAATTATATAAATGTAATTGAGAAAAATTAAAGTAACAAAATTGTTATGGTTTCATAGGATCTAGTAGTATCAAGAATTGGAGGTATGTTTCTATCATGGTTTTTTTCTCTAGTAATATGTTTCTTTAAAGGTATGACACAAATAATGTCTTGGACGATGTGAAATTTTCAGCATGCCGATCTTGTATCAACTAGTGTTGTACGGTCTAACGGTGTAATTCAATGATAGTGTCCCAATATTATGTAATTTTCTACTATTTGTACTATGAGTCTAGTGGAGTGACATTTGGTGGTATTTCATACATTAAAAAATTTATGTTCCAATGGAATGACATACTGGTGATGTGTCAACCAATAGTATCTCATACATTGTCAATTATTCAATCCAATGGTATGATAGTCTAATTGTGTGATATCCTAGAGGTATCTCAGAATTACATATTTTTATGATTTTTGCATCATTAAAACTAGGATTTGTCACTTTGAGTATACCCGTACATCGTGCATCAGATTGAGGTGAGGCTGATTTCTAAACATTACAAATGACTTATGAATTATTTTCCTAATGTATCAAAACAATTCGAATTTGTTTTATCAGTTTTGAGTAGGTTAGTTTTATATTTTTTCTAATATAATTTTCAATGATAATTAAAAAGAGGCACAATGACTCATTGTAGTGACACAATGTATCCAATTGAGGTAAAGGTGATCACAATATGACTCAATTGACTTATGGATCATTTTCCTAAACGATATCAACAATGTGAATTAATTTTATTTATTCTAAATGTGCCTCTTTTCAATTTTAATAAAATGTAATTTATAATGGAAAATGCACATTAATTCATACTAGTCACATAGTGGATCAGGTTGACATGAGACTAATTTCTACAGGTCAAAAATGACACATTAATCGTTGTTTAAAATTATCGAGAAAATGTTAGTGTTTATTCTTAGTTTTAAGTGAGTGGAACATTTTTTAACTGAAATGCAAATTTTAAATTGATAACAGACACCCTGAGTCATTCTAGGAACATCAGCTATCATATTGAGGTGAGCATTATTCCCATTGATAAAGATGACTTATTTATTGTTTTCAAAAACTAACAAAACAATCCTAATATGTTTGATTAGTATTGATTATGTTAGTAGCCTTTTTAATAAAATTAATTTCAATTTTAATTAATAAGTCAAACATGGAGTCATACCTGTCACACCATGTGTCAAGATGAGGTGAACAATATTCCTACACATCAAAAATGACTTATGGATCATTTAACAAAAGTATAAAAATAATGATATTTTGTTTCCTCAGTTTTGATTATGTCACTAATCTTTTTATACAAAAATGGAATTTGAAACTAAAAATGAACAGCTTGATTCATAATAGTAACAAAATTTATCATTTTGATGTGAAAATGAGTCCTACACTTCAAAAATTAAGTATGAATTGATTCTGTAAATTGACATGAATATCTGATAATGTTTTGTGTGTTTTCAGTGAGTGGATCTTATTGAACTAAAATATAAATTTTAAACTAATAATAGACATTTTAAATCATACAGACCATATCGTTTATTATATTGGGGTGAAAATGATTCTTACATATCATAAATGACTTATGGAAAATTTTTATAAAGTACAAAAACATTCCGAATGTGTTTTATCTGTTTTTAGTAGGTTAGTTGTGATTACTATTAATTTTTTTTAAATAAAATGACACACATGGAGTCACACCAGTCACACCATGCATCAGAATAAGGTGTAGATGATTCCAACATGTCCCTAATGACTTATTGATCATTCTCATAAAGTTTCAAAACCATTTCACTATTTTTGTTATGTTTTGATTACTCCATGTTTCCTTTTTTACTAAAATCTATTTTTAATCAGGAAACATGCACATTGAGTAATACCAGTCACATAGTGACATTGTTTAGTGTGAAAATAATTCCTACACATAAAAAATGACATATGAGTCATTTCACTAAATCATAAATAAAATCCAACCGCATTTCGTCAGTTTTCAACATGTCACTTCTCTTTTTTACTAAAATTTATGGCAAATAAAAATAAAAATAAAAAATTACAGTCATAACAAACACACTGAGCATTGGATTATAGTGAAGCTAAATCCTACACAATAAAAATGACTTATGTAAATTTTTACTAAAGTATTAAAAAAATAATTTTTTGGTCATTTTTGAGTTTGTGATGTGTGTTTTCAACTTAAATAAAAATTATAAGGTAATAATATACAGTTTTGGTCATACCAATACCAATATTTTTCAAATTTTGGTTTGTATGATTGAGTATGTGATATGTGTTTTACATTTAACAATATATATAAATCTATAAAATACTTAATGTGTTTCATTATGATGGAATAGAAACTCTATACTCTCTAAAACACTTCACAATATAGAGAGCATAGGATCTCCTCTTCCTTTAAAAAGGAACATGTTATCTCTTTTTCTGATCTTTGTAGATAGTTTAATAAAATATATCTTCCTAAAATATCTATGATGAAACTAAATAAGATTTATATAAATTTTTTAAGGAAATTAACATACAAATTGTAGGTAAAATAATGATATATTTAATTAAATGATAAGTATGAAATATCCTCTTCATGGCGGTTGTATAAACCCTTGACCTATTTACTTGTTTTATATATCTCTATTGTAGCCTCAAATTCCATTCATTCATCAGAATGAAAATATTCAAAAAGAAAATCTCTACTCAAACAAAATAATCTCCCTTTATTAAAAATTATTTCTTATGATACTAATGCTTAAAATTAATAGATTAATATGAAATATGAAACAACACATTAATTTTATAGAAGAAGATTTTAATAAACATCAAGATTGCCTCTGTTATTGAGAAGTGGTAGTTCTGTTTTACTTTCTACAATGTTAGTAGAGTGGACGTGAATAAAAGTGATAGATTCCATCACAAGATTGGTGAAATGGTTTTTAGGTAGAAGATGTATATGGATGTTTTAGAGCAGAACAACATTAAATATGGAAAAAATATTCAAAAATAAAATAAGTCTTCAAGGAACAATGAAAATTAAAAAAAAGATTCATTATATAATTTCTTTTTAGATTAGAGAATGAAAATCAAAACATTTCCATTATATCACCTCAAAGGGTTTTCTCCATTGTTGTATTTTCTTCCATGAAATTTTAAAGATTATCATATTTAGAAGAAATTTTATATATGTGTTTTCAAATTATTAATTTATATTATATTATTTTATAGAGATCATATAATATTATGCGGAAAAAATAGTATATTAAAAAAATATTTACATTAATATTGAAGTAACTTTATTTTTTTAAAATGTTTTAATCATTTCTATCCTTTATTGAGAATCTAAATTCCCTCATTATGGTCCCCTATAATATACAAGACATTATTTACATTGTTTATGAAAAGAATTGATTTTGATCTCTCAATGAAGGGGTTATACTGGATTAAGTTTTCATCTAATCATACAGTTTTTTTCATTACTAGAATGAAAATCGAAAGATTCATATTATCTCAATCTAATATATACAATACCCACAATACTTGTGATGAAATTATGAACAACTCATATTTCCCCCTTCCTCACTAAAATGCACCTTAATAAATACCCCATTCATCAACAGTCACTACACTCTTTTTTTTCAACCCATTTGTAATAGAAAATAAATACCTAGAAGGTTGAATAATTTGACCCATATATTTATTTGTAATGATAAAATTAGGTATATATTCCTAAATTGGATTTCTATCAATGGAACTATATTTGTGCATCACTAACAGCATAATGAAAGATTCACAATTTTTCATCGTACTGTAGTCTTCATGTTCTTTTGTTTAGAACATATAACCACTGACTACAAAACCAATGTATGATATAACATTTTAATTTTTTCCCCTAGCTATCCATCAAAGTAATTAAGCAATTGAAATTAAATTTTGAGATGTATCCTTATATATATGATTTTGGAACCATCCCATAAACTATTGATTATGTGTATTTGATATCCATCCTTGGGTATTTGATGGTTTTAAATAGCTAATAATTACATTATGGGATTCAATGTATGGATCAACATCATCAATATTATGTAAAATGTTAAGTCTCTAATACTACCACTCTGTCAAGGTAATTGAATCAAAATATCTTATAGAAATAACTTCACACATAAGATATACGGTGTAATTAGACTTTGGGAGACAAATATTGTAAATGTATTGTAGGTAATCAATTCATAATTCATTAGATAATTAAAAAATATATCATTATGAAATAAAACCTTCTAACTAACATTGATTCTATAAATATGTTTTCAAAATCATCATATATCAGTTAATGGGGTGAATCCATCTGTAATTGAAATCACTGCATAGTTAAGCCACTCTAACCATGTGAACTATTAGTGGACCATTATATCAAATAATGATAGTGGGAATAAAATATATAATTCACATAATATGAATGAATCCTTTATATCTATGATTGTAATATTCATCAGGCCTATAAATTTAATTCATACAGATTTGAAAATGTAGTAGAATCTAGTTAATGCGTGTCATACATATTTATAAATAAATCAATAGAAGGAAACATGCATCAAATATTGTATAAAAAATGATAGTTATGTAATTTTATTCCATGTAGCCTCAAATTATTCACTGATATAGCATTATTTATATTTAATGTAAACCCATATGAAATTTTACACTATTAAAGAGAACATATAATTACTATTTTCCCTTTATTTATTGGGTGTAAGATTTTGGAAGAAGAAATGTCTCCTCTTTACCCTTCACCAGTGCCAAATCATCCCATATCCCCATGTCAATAATTTCAAGCCTATCCTTGATGAAATATTTAATTTTCCTAGGACTATTTAGTAACATGTTAACAATACAATCAAAAAATTTCACTTCTACACGTATGACATCAAGAAAATGTATGGTGTACAAAAAATCCATCATGAAAATTAAGTGAAAATTTAACTATTCTTCCAAAATTATATCATGAGGTTTTTTTAAAATGGTATACCAGAAATAGTTTAAATATATTTTACTTTATTAAAAAATTAATCACCCATTAGTAGAGACGGTGTTGTACTTTGTTCAGTAATGCCATAAAATATTGTCATCCAGGATCTGTATTTATGTCTTTAAGGTAAAGAATTAAGATGTCCTAAAATTGCAGTCCTTCAGGAATGTTTCAACCAAACTGAGTAAGTTCATTCTTTAAAAATGGGACAAGCAAATAATCCATTAATGTTATAGCTTGAAAATTTCCCTTAAGAAGAAAATTCATCCATCACCCTATAAAACATGTACCTCAATGTGGATTCGTCAATAAAATGACCATCATAAATTGTAACATCAATATCTCACATCTATTTTAGGTCTTCGATTAATGGAGCCAAATAGACATCAATATCATTACGAGATTTCTTTAGTCTAGATATATGCAGAGAAAACATAATATATTTGTGCTTCAAGCATAACCATGGATGCTAATTCGAATTTACCCACATAAAGGGCATTGTAATTTTATTAATAATCTATACACCAAAATTATTTATTACAGATGTATATAATATTTGATGAATTTTTTTTATCTCATTTCAAAATTCAGTATAATCATAATTAATTTTACTCCATGGAAGAGAATCAAATGGATAACATAGGTTCCCATCTTTTATTCACGTATCTTTATGCCATGTCCATTATTTAACAGTTTCTTGACATCTATATCATTTTTTATACAATATATTTATAGGAAAGCACCATTCAAAATTACAAGGACTTGATTCATTTTTCTTGTATCTGTCCACACCATACACAGGAATTCTATCAGTGATTCACTATCCTTGAGCTACAATATACAATCATTTAGACAATCATGTATTATTTAGAGATCATTCCCACTTAACACAACATTGATTTTGCATCAAATTTTCTACATGTATGTTCATTTTATTTTAGTATCATATCATTTAATAGACCACGTTGTTCTATAAAACATGTTCCACTCGATCCACTAATAGATTTCAAATTATATAACATCCATACATCAATCAATTTGGTTTATTTGTACAAATGATATACAATGGTCACTTAGCATAGCAATATAACTTCTCAAACAACTTTGGAAAATCATTAATGTTGTCTTTAATTTCTATTTTCATTTCATCCATCAAATGGCCATCATCATTTACACTGGTATTCATATCAAATGATCCATAAACCATAATATAATCCCAATTAGTGTGGACATTCATTTTTTCTCATATTTAGTAAATAATTAATATTTATGACTTATTCTGTGGAAAATCATATTTTCATCCAACTCTTTCAGAAAAATTTTTCTTGAAAAGAAAAAATGTTATCATGGACAATGGATTTGAGAAATGATGTATGTGTGAACATAATGATCTTTGTATCTCCATCTTGATGCTATTTCATTAATCTATTTATGTGTATCCATTTTGGATTCACATGCACCCTATTAGGTTCATAATATATTAATTTTTTATAATAAATAAATAAATGCACATAAGATACTCATTATCTGAAGTTAAAGTTAAAGATTATTTTAATTAGTAGGACCCAACATTTGATTGTTCCAAATAATATATGTATTCATTAAAGAAAATGGGTTAATAAAGTTATGAAAATAAATACTCCACTATTGTAGGTTTTATCCTCTGATTTCATCCAAATGTGTATGTTATGGACAAAATTCTTCCTCTTCATCATCATCTTTTAACGAGTTATTATTGAATTGTTTGGCTTAATAATCATCCCTCATATATTTTGTAAATGAACATAAGTTTACTGAACTACTCAGAGTAGTATTCATACCATAACATGTACCAGTGGTTATTCTTCATGTATACTTCTCAGAGTGGTTCAAGAAATATAGAATATGTGGGGATGAGTCTTGAGTAACATATTGCAATAATAACTGTTCAGGGGATAAAGGTGATAAGGAGGAAACCAAACCTATCTTATCTAAAATAATTTGTGTTTCTAATATTTTTAGAGTTTATATTCGTAAAATAAATAAACATGAATCTAAAATAATTAAATATGTTTTTCTCTATGTTAAATATTAATAAATCATATATAATAACAGACATAGATTCTAATTTCACTTTTGAATACTAAGATGTATAAATTTTTAAGAATTAATTTTATAAACATAATTAGAATAAAATTGTACCTCATAAACATAGATCTCATGTTTCATGTAGTTATTATATAATTATTGAGAATAAAATGATTATTGAGTTGAACATAAAAGGATTAAAATACCTTTAAGGAAGAAACATTCAAATAATGATTTCATAAAGATTAAAACCATCATTTTTATTATTTATAATGATTAATAATATAATATTCTGAAAAAATCAATTATTTTTCTAAACATAGAGGATGATATCAAGTTATATAATGAATAATTATCTTAAAAATATGTTTTATTCTAGAAAGAATCACATAATGTTGTATTATATACTAATATGAGAAATAATACATTTATATTTACAAATTTTCTAAAATATTCAAATCATATTGGCTATAAATGTGAATAAAGATATTGGTATGACTCTAATGATAAAAATAAATTTTTAATGCGAGAATATTAATAAAAGGTTTTAAAAAATGGAATGGATTTGTTATTTTGATACTTTTACTTAGTTTGATCAAATTCGGACAACAAAGATATTAGTTGCCTTTAAATTTGAAAAAGCATTTTTTTTCCATTAAAACGTTTTTAAAACTATATTTTTAAATATTATTTTCAATAAAGAATTTTTTGAGGGATAATTTGACATTTTTTTATATAATATATTTTAAATAAATTATGTAAAAACGTTAAATATACATATGGTCCCAAATAAACACCTATAAAACATTATTAGTATGGTTCTATTATTTTATCAAATGGATTTTTTCAGGTTTATGTTTATAACATTATTTTTTAAAATTTTTGAAAATAAAAATAATATATTATGTGTATCTATGTCGATTAAGTATTAATTGTTTTTTGAAAATTACTGGTATTAATGATATTAGAAACAATTGTCCTTCATGATTAAAATAATTTTAATTATAATACCAGATACAATCCAAATTATTAAAGTAAGAACACATTGTTGGGGTTATTATTTATGTTAGTTTCATTATATTATGAATATGATTAATAAATGTAATATTATATATTTTTATGATTCAAATACTCCATTTGAATCAAATATATATTTTTTTATTAATATAGAGATAACTATATCACAATATGAACATTCTAGTATACCTTTTTATTTAATGTATTTGATATAAAAGAATAAACCCAATATAATATTTCTGGTTTTTCAAATGCATTGACATTAAATTAATGATATCACGGATTGTTGGATATTTTATAATTATAATATTATTATGATAAATACAGGAAAAAATGCTTTTATATTATAACTTTTACCTGACAACATTAATCATGAACTAATTCAAGTCAAAATACCATCATGGGGGATTATCAATCCCTGTTTGGATTGATATATACTCTTAGGGATTGTTTAATTTATGGGATTTGAATTAAATAGAAAGTTCACATTCAACAATATTGTCATATTTTTATACTTCAATAACATATAGAAGAGATAAAATTAAATCATAAACATATCAAAATAATTTAAGATATGTAATATTCCAATTCTTATTATTTCCATTAGTAATTGAAGTGGAGAAAAAATGTTAAAATATTATAGTCGCATGATTAAAGTAATGTAAAAACATATTAATTAAGACATGATATAAAAGAAAATTATTATAAAATGGATCAATAATAAATTTTATGGGAAATAATTGAATAACCTTGAAGATAACTTTATGAAATATATATCAAGGGATATTCTTAAAAAAATTAATTTATAAATTGGTATAAAACCATAAAATAGACAATTTAGTGCAATGTTTTATTATACAATAGTGTAATGCTAATACCTAGATCATTCACCAAGCTACCCAAGGGTTCTCATAACATTTTTGTTAAAGAGATAAATAAACTATAAAACATCTCAATATAATAAATATAATAATTAAAATATTTTAACATTCAAAAATCCACTCGCACCATCGAAAACCCTTTAATGAAAAATCCCATTCATAATAACATATAAATTATAATGATTTCAATGGAACATGGTCAATTCATATTACAATGAAAAATAACTTTTCACTGATGAATCAATATGGGTATTAACATCAATTGTGTGTATATAACACAAAATATAAATCTAATTGGGAAAATAAATCAAACATAGATTACTTAATTTTAAAATATGATAAAAGACATCATACATTCCAATTTAAAACCATTAAAAAGAAATTAAAATATAAAAGGAAATAATTTTTCCATGTTAAATAATAACATAGAAAGTATCTGGAAAAATCACCCAGTATGGTAAAATTCAATGATATAATTAATAAAACATTAATATCAATTCATTATAATTCATAATAAATCATTACCTGAATTCCATTTTTAGTTATTTTATAAAAACCATTGGTGTAATTTTAATAAACACTTTGTGTGAATTATTTACATCAAAGGAAGTTAAAAACATTTAAACATACGAAGATTTCCTTTTATGTAAATGAAAACATAAGAAAGAACATATAAATCCATAACCACATCATGGATAATTATAAAATATTTTACTTTTTATTTAAACATTGATTTTAATGATGCATGCATTCATGGTGCCACATTTAAAGGAAATTGAATGGATCCACCTACCAGAATGGATGAAATCGATGTGTGGAAGTAATAATATGCTACAATGAAGCATGAAAATCAATTAAAGGGTCAATGCAAACCCAAAATAATATTAAAAAATTAAAAAGGAAAGAAGTGATAGATAATTAATAGTAAGGCATAATAAAAAAACATAAAAATAAATCCCCTAATAAAAAATTAACAATTGGGGATGACGATAAAAAATTACATACCTTGGATTCAAGCTTTGATTCATCTGAGTGATAGTAAAGATACCACTAAAACATGGATTTGTCTATTCCGTCAATTCATTTGAGCCACAATTCCTTCGAGTTTTGGATTTCAGTCCTTGAATTGTTTGTGCCTTTATTAGATCTTAGATTTGACAAGGATGAGTGTATATAATAGTTGGATTCTGCCGAAGGTTTTAGATATCACAACTGATTACCACCGAGTAGGGTTTTTAAAATAGATCAGGGAAACTTTTATGAGTACTTATAAAAAAGAGATGATAAAGATACCTCTTATCAATGCTAAATTTATAAGAACTGACAAAAGGCATCATTATGAGTTATTTTAGTGCTCCTGAAAGACATCTATATCAGTGAAAAATGATAGCACAGATATACGATTAAAAATTACAATTTAAGATTATTTTTTTCTATATATATTTATATATTCAAATATTTATTTATCGTATTTTTTTTAATATATAATTATTTATTTATATTTATATAAATAATTTAAAAAAATTATATTTTTATTTATAATTTTATATATATTTATTTATAAATAAGAAAAAATGTACATTTATAGATATATTTATAAATATATTTATAATTATTTATTTGTGATTATCTATATATTTATATCATTATATAATTTTATATAATTTTATATATATTTATCAAATATTTATATATATATAAATATAATAAATATATTTATCATTCAAATATATTCATTATAAATCTCCAATTATAAATATATTTATATCATTACATATATATATATTTAATAAATAAATATAAATATAAATATAAATATATTATATATATTCATTATTTAAATATATTTTTATAAATTTATAATTATTTAAATATATAATTATTTTTTTATAATTATATATATACAATCTTCAACGAAAATTATGTCTTTATATAATTATAATTTTGTATATAATTAAATATATATTTTATAAATAAATATAAATATAAATATTAATATTAATATATTAAAAATATTAATTATTTAAATTAATTTATCATAATTTTGTAATTATTTGAATATATAAAATATTTATTTATGATTTTATAAACACTTTTTAGAAAATAATATTTATTTATTTATAATTTCAAATATATAAATTTCTCAATATTTTAAATAAAAAATTTAAAATACATATATTTATAATTATCTACAAATATATTTCTAAAATTATTAATGAATATATAATCTTAAATGCATCCATGCTAAAAATGAGGGAAATT
Source organism: Viscum album (assembly GCA_963277665.1). Classification (NCBI taxonomy): domain Eukaryota; kingdom Viridiplantae; phylum Streptophyta; class Magnoliopsida; order Santalales; family Viscaceae; genus Viscum; species Viscum album. The sequence continues at coordinate 159,998,224 of OY728165.1, read as the reverse complement.
GTTTAATTAAATCTGAGTACACTTAAAAAATATTGAGAAATGGATAAGTTTTATTAATTAAATATAAATTATTAAAAATAAATATGGATATATATTGAAATAAATATGAATACATATTGACAATATTAAATCATAGTAAATAAAAAAATAATAGAAACTGATTAAATTCCAAAAAAATTAATTAATAGCTAACTGTAATAATATTAAAAATAAATAAATAAATAAAATATACCCATTAATTAAATTATATATTAAATGTATCATGTTATAATTAAATTATAAAAAGAAAACTATAATTTGAATAAATTATTGAAATATTTGTTGTTTGTGTTACTATTTTATATTTCATTAATTTTGTAAATATTTGTGTGTGTATGTGTTGTACTAAAAATGCATTAATTCCATATATGTAGGTGAAGTCAACGTAACACATATTTCATATGTAAAATTTAAAAAACAAAAAACAATCAATTATTTCTATAACCTGATGCAATTAATCGACATTTTTATTTAAAATTAATTTTTAATTATAAACCATTCTTCACTAAATATATAGCTTCTTTAATGTAAATCATAAATATATGGTTTTTTATAAAACAAATTTTATGAAATATTATATGCACTCATAAATAAATAAATAAATATATGGACATATTTGTATACTAAATGTATTAATGAATAATTCTATATAAAACCCTTTAAAAATGAATAAGAAATTAATATTTTTTAAATTATAATTTTTTATTAATTTTTTATATGTATGTTTCTTATATATTAGTTATTATTTTTCTAATTATTATATATATATCTATGTGTGTGGGGGGGGGAATTTATTTGTTTTCTTAATAAAATTTTCAATAATAATTTTTTTAATAATTTTGTAATTTATTCATATTTAATTTTTTTGTTTAATTAATCAAATTGATATATTTTTAATTATTTTTGAAATTATTAAAATTCAATCATTATATATATAATATATTATTTTCTAATGATTATAATATATATATATATATATGTATAATAAAATCATATATTTTTTTCAATATTTATTTGAATTATAAAAATATTTTTTTTGTAATTTACTCATTTTTATTTTTTATTTGTTTAATTATTTCATTTTATTCATTTTACATATCTATATATTTCATATATACAATATAATATTATTTATAATTTATATATATATATGTATATGTCATTTATTTATTTTTACCAATAATTATTTTATTAAGAAATTTTTTTATAATATTTTATATTTACTAAATTATATTTTTTATTTGTTTGATTATTTATTTTTATTTTGGAACATTATCATGGTTAAAAATCACTATTAAAGGAAATCCTTTATCAATAATAAAAATAAATCATCATCAAAGGGTACCTTTTATTAGAGCTAAAGAAAAACACTGATAAAGGATAATATTGTAATTGTTACGTTTTATAGTACGATTTATATCAAAGAAGATATTGATTTTTTTTAAAAAAATTGAGAATCAAAATACTTTTCAGAAGGTAAATTGGGTAATGTTTATTTAATATTGGATGTAAAAAATAAATTGGTTTTGTAATACTAAGGGTTATAAATGTAAACCTTTAGATATGATTTCTAAAATGATGTTTAATTCAAGTGAAAAAAGTAATTGTGTCATCTCATTGTAAACTAGAAATCTATCAATAGTTACTAAAAGGAAACAACTCTGTGATTTAAAGAGTGGGTTACACCATGCGTTAATGACTTTTCTAATGGTAATCTTTTTTGGGGAACTCTTAGTGTTTTAACATGCCTCTTTTGATTTAGATACTTTTGTAGAGAATTGTTTATTTTTATTTTTGAATTTATTAAAAACAATTGAGGGAGTAATTTTTGTTAAAATTATAATTTTGAGTTTCAAATTGGGGATTAAGATATATATAAATTCATGGGAAATAGATGTGTTTTTTGATGTCACCATGTACTCAATAGAGTCTCCTTGAGGACCTAGTAAGATTAATGAAATGTTGGTGGTCTAGGGAGAGTATCAAGTACCTAGTAATACCTAGAGTGAGTATTTATTTCATTGAATGGTAATTATTATTATTATTATTATTAATTTTTTTGTAATAAAACGATTTTTTTTTTGAAATTTCATTATTTTCAAAATGTGTATAAATATATATGAATGATATATTTAACATAAAAATACTATTATTTTTTGAATATATGTGGTGGCATGATCAAAATTATTTTGGATTGTTATTTTATCTAATATAATAGTATCAAAAAATTATTTTGGTTTATATGATAATGTAATTATGATGTAGTTTTTTCAAATCATGAATTCATATATGTGATTATTATACTAAAGTTATGAAATAAATAAATATTTTATTATTTTTATTATCACTTGACATATATTGGTTATTATTTTTGAATTATGGATTTATAATCAATGTTATATAATTATTATTGGGATAGATTATTCATATGTATTACTAATGTTGTGCTTATTATTATCTCATGATATATATATATATTTAATGAAATATAAAGTGTGAATTGTTGTTATTATTATTTATGTTATTATAACAAATATAAATAGATATATATGTGTGTGAGATTTATTAATTTATTTTACAAAATAATTATGACATAATAAGAAATTGTATTAATAGTTATAGTTTTTTTATTATTGGAAATTGTTTTAACTACTGAAATATCATTTTCATTATGGTTTTTGAAAATTTATTCTATTTTTTATAATCAAATTCTCATTATAATGGTTATTATTATATCATGAGATTTTCCAATGACCTGAATCATTATAATGTAGTATATATAAACTATGCAACTATTTTGGAGTCTCATTAAAATTTATTCATTTTATTCATTATTCACAACAGTCAGTATATATTTCTTAGCACTATAAAATTTGGGTTGATCCGTTATGAAACAAAAATAAGTTAAATTGTTTTTACTTTTAGAAGATTTTATATTTTTTTAAGAACATCCATCATTGTTTAGTTACGTTTATTATATTTTTTCTTATACGTTTCTGCCTCGCTTTCTTATCTAATTTTGGGTATTCATATTTTTTAATTGATCCTAGTAATGTATTATTAATTCTATGCTATATCACTTATATTTTCAATTAGAAAGTATACCATCTTTCTTTCATGATTAAAAGCGAGATAATAGAAATAATTAGTAGTAGTTTGTTTCCAACCTTTAGAAACACATACATTAAATATATTGGAAAAGGTATTAAATCTCAATTTATAAAAATGACTAAAGAGGACCTAAAATTTGTTTTACATACCTATAATTCACTAATATCATGTATATAATGTTAATTATCAACTTATTTCTCATGGAGTAAATAATCAAAGTCATCAATAGAATCAACAGTTACCACATTCTTTCATGCTTGCCAAAAATTTCTAGAATACGCCCTATTTTACATCTCTAAATTTTCCATTAATAATTTTAGAGAAAATAAATATTTATTTTAACGAACTAGTTTCCCTAGATGGATTAAAATTATTAAAACATGATAGTATAAAAACTATGTTCTCTGCCTAAGGATGTTTTATAAAACAAAAAATATTAAATTGGACATTTTTCCCATAAAAAATCATTTTGAGTCTACCTTTGTGGAAATTTATTATTTCCATTTTTGTTTTTAATAAGGGATTTATTAATAATGTGTTAATGATCATGACTTATGCAATATTCTTTTTTCAACAAATACAAATTAGCTAATAACTTTAAAATCCACAATTCGACCAGGAAAACTTTAATAATTCATACTACAAAATGTCGTTGATCTATTGGAAAGATGGGAAATATTTTTTTTGTTTTATTTTTACAATATATATAATTCATAGAAGGAAAAATGTTGTAAGACATTATTAAAAGGTCATATATATCATAATAAATTTGTGAAGGAAATTAATCCATTACAATATGGAATAAAGAATTTCTTTGGGTCTTGATCATTTGTTTATAGCTGTGGAATGATCAATGGAAAAGTATATATTACTAAAAATTTTCTCTCATTCACGTGAAGAATTAATTTTTAGGGAATACATATTAAGAAATCTGTTTGAGGGATTTAATAAAACATATTTTGATTTCAACCTTTTCTAAAGCTTCTAGATTTTGTCTTTCATCTATTCCTCAAGAATATTACTTGATGGGGCTGTTATTTACCAAAATAACAGTCTAAGTTATTTTTTAATAATTTGTATTTATTATAATGATTATTAATTAATTTAAACTCTTCTATGGTCAAAATTATTTTTCCCCTTTAGTATCCCTAATGTATTTCAAAATTTATTTGGTGTTAAATTTAGAAATAGGTTTAATATCTTTGCCACTCCTTATTATTACCAAACTTATAATTATCTTCATATTTGAAATGGGTTATATTGTTACCATACCATTATATTTGGATATCATTTATACAATTCATCTTAATAGAATTTTTAATTCCTCATTCTCATTTATGAAATATTAAATTTCTCAATATTGTTAATTTCTCACTTGTGGTTTTCAACTAGTTAAGGGATATTCATTAGCTTTCCTATAATAAAGGGGGAGTGTTGGATGGTTTTTTGATTTTATATTTTCTTGAAAGCATGTTTATGTACACGAGGTTAGAGATATTGTAATTTAAAGGGTGTCATATCCTAATTTTACAAGTTTATATACCCATATAGATATTGATAAGGGACTCTCTATCCTTTATTGGGATGTTGGAATTACCTATTTTGATAGGCATCCATGAAACGTTTTTTTCTTATACTTGGTTACATTGGTCTATATAGTGATATTTTGAAAACAAAGACCACATTTCAAAACTAGCATGAGCAAATACCTTGATGTATTAATATCCATTTTCCGAACCATACTAGATGGATACTCAAGTTTATCCTATAATGAAGGTGATTTTATAGATCTCACATCATGCCATCTACTTGAACCAGAACCAATTACACTAATAAATATTAATTTTGAGTTATTTTCTAAATAATTTATCTATCTTAAATTGGTGACATGTCGATCAGGTCCCCATGATGAGGAATATAATATATTTATATTAGTATCAAGTTGAAAAAGATAAAAGGAAACTATGAAGTGGTGTTCTTTAATTTTTTGGTGTGGAAAACTTTTACATACCTTCTTGAATCATTACTAATACTCACAAAGTTACTCTCATGAATCTTGTATTATGTAATAAATATTTATCCATGTATATAATATCTCGTATATTTCACATTACCATAGGAGAAAATTACAATAAATGTTATCCCAATGATTCGATTCTCTAATTTTTTGGTTGAAAATCTATTTTTAGATGCTCATTATAATGAATATTAAAATTTCCTCAATACCAGTTGGTCTTCCTCTGGTCCACATGGATTATTTATAGCTCACCCTAGGAAGAAATCATTTATATTCATATTTTGATCTTCAACAACTATGAAATGGGATTTGGAAAAATATTGAATAATACATATTTTCAATTGAAAATTATATTGTAATAAATGAATGTACGTTGGTGATTTTGATTAAAAAGATGATGTTCAAACAAATCTATAAGGATTTCATTTGGATTTTCAAACCTGGATTAACTAGAAATTAATTCTGAATTAACATAGACCCCACTTTTAAGGGATGAGGGGGGAACCAACAAGACATCAAAAACATGATACAAAAACCTTTCCCCATGGTCAAAAGATTCATGGAAAAACCTCCCAATTAAATTCTTCAAAGGAAATCCCCTCCCCATTATATATAATGTTATGGAAATCTTCTAACATCTCCTCACTACACGAATAGCTGTCTCGTGCAGGGATTCATCGTCTTGGTATCGATGGAAACCAATATACCCTCTCAAAATTCTAATTCTGGATAGAAATGGCCTGGTGAAAACACCCTTCTCTAATCCTCTTTTGGAGTAGTCCCCTCTATGTGAACTGGATGCATTATACCATAAACCATGGAACTAAATGCCACAATAAAAACATACTATCAAAAAAAATCCATTCCATGAATTCCCAAATTCACCTCTAACCCACTAAAAAATTGCCGCAAACCAGTTTCACCTTCCCCATGAAGCCTTCACGCTTTCTCTTCCACAGTAGTCAAAAAATTGGTCACCGAAACCGAATCTGGAAGAAAACCCAACCACCATCCATGAGGCTTCCTCCAACATTGCATCCCTAGAAGCAACACAAAGTGGAATTCATTCCACGGATCGTGAAGATGAATCATTATCACCTTGGATAGGATGACCAAACACCAAATTGTGGGACACTCACTAATGGTGAGATCTAAGCTGATCTGACCCCAAAACAACACTATTGTTAAGGATCTAGATTGATTTGAACCATGGAAGAAACTCACCAGATTCCTAATCACACAAACTACATGGATCAGAAGACATTGTCAAGGATAATAATGGATACTCCAATGATAGTGATACAAAAAAAACAACCTTTATACCTTGAAAAATCAATGCATAAAAACGAAACACTCGCCTTTTACCATGATTATTTACAAATTCCAAATGAGTGAGAGAAAAAGAAACATGAGTTGATGGAAAGAGTAGGTGGAACTAGATCCCTCCATCTAAACAAAAAAGTAGCGAGCCTCCCCCTCAAGAACAATAGTGAGGGGAACCCCTAAATCGCACTAGAAGTGAGAGACTCCACACAGAGGATCATATTAACAATGCTCTCTAATTAGTGGTGAATACATGAAATTTCACATTACTCTATTAATGAATGTTTTTAAAAATCTGATTACACTTTTACCATTATCGGTTTATATATATATATTTTTATAACTAAATAGATGAAGAGATAAATTTTGGAAAGATTTATAGTTTTTTTTAAAATTATGGATGAAATTTTTGACACCACATCCCCTGCAATAGTGTAAAATTTTTCAAACACCTCTCACAAGGTTGTAAAAAAACTATCAATACCCAAGGTTACACTATTTCATAGTGTGTACTAAAGTTAGTATATAAAAAAGGGTGTAAATTTTTTTATATCAATTATGGAAATAAAAGAGGTTTTAATTTATTTTTTTAAAAAAAACAAAGAATCGTTGACATGAAATAGAAGGTGAAATTTTTATGTAATGTAAATTATTATTAGTTCATGGGATGTATTAAAAATTATTATTCTATCATTTTATTAAATTAATTAAGCATCCTAATATAATTAGAACAAATATATAATCCACAATTTCTTGTCTCTAATCAAGGTGTGTGAGTGATTATGTGTTTCAAATAAACAATGAGCACTAAGGACTATTGATTCTTCTAATGATTATGGGATAAATAATTTTCTCTTCCTAGATAACTCAAGGAACTCTCAATTGGGTGATGTAAACTCTAAGTAATTCATAAATATCCACCCCATACCGTATTTATATGAACAATAACTTCATTATACACCAAAAAAATAGATCCTAATCCATCATAAATGGAAAATTTCCTGTGTGGGGAGAAAAGAGTTTTAGAACCCAGGAAATTCATAGTTCCTAAAATTTAACTAATTTTAATCAAATTTAATTAAAACAAATAAACATTGAAAATGAAGAATAAATATAAATAGAATAACTTTCAATTGATATCCAAATCCAATAATTATTAAAAAGATTATCCTCAAGACTATCCAAATCACCAAAATTGTTTTCCCTCTGTTTATTGCATTATAATAATAGAATAATTATTATATAGAAGAAATTAAAAAAAAATCCTTGTGTCTTTAATATCCCTCTATTCTCATGGAGCCTCAACTTCATCAATAACTTATTCATCTTTTACTTGGTTATAGTTACTATTACACCTTCTATTTGATTTATAATATCTTCTCCATCTAGATTTTGAATATTTGCCTCTTGATTTTAGGTTCATTGGAATCCCTCCTTGGTATCCTTTGATTGCACAAACTCCAACTTTCATTGAGTTAATTTCTATAACAATACTACCCAAACAATTTCAGTTATTATGTGTTATGTCATTCTTTCAATTTTTTAATGAAAATACCCTTTAAGTATTATACTATTAATTATTACATATTCACGTCACTTCGTTGTTGAAAAGGAATGAAAATTATAGATTTTGAAATTATAGAATCTAGGTCGATCCCTCAATCCTATAGTGTATATAATTTTATTCCTACAAATAATTTGTGTTTTAATATCACCTGATGGGTCTCTAGAATATAATGTGAACCAATAGTAGCATTAATAATCACCTTACAAGAGATTTGGGTTCATCTAACATAGGTGTTTATATTGAATAGATTGACTGACACAAGATTCAATTTCCACCTTATCATATTACATGATCTGATTTGCATGAATAATAAATTATACATGAGTGAATGATTCTATTAATACATAGTGATTTCAATTATCCTTAAATGAGTGATTATGTTACAACTTTTATTCTGATGTTATATACATCTCTCTCCCATGTAATAGGAATATCTCCTATAAACTAACCATAACCATAGGATCCAATTATGAAACATCCAAAAAATATAAAATATCAACCAAATTTAATTCTATGGAAAAGTGTATGACCTTTTTAAATTACTTAATCTGTGGAAATTAATCATTTGTATGGGGTATTTTATCCTAATGTAAAATAAATACACAGAAAATGGTAATTACCTTTACATATTCATAAGGATCCCTCTAGTGGCTAATTTTATAACTACTACATATAATATTAGACCTTTAGGTAAGGGGTTTTCCCTTTGATATTTTCATACAACAGCTTCTTCCAAGTACCTTTATACATGGTATGTTCTTATGTATTGTAAAATGAATGTACCATTATGTATCACCTTTTTTTGTAGAGTTACCTTTTTATTAACCACAAAATTTTCAAATTCATAACAATTTTAACCCTTATGTATCAATATAAAGAACCGTTATGAATCCTAAAACTAAGAAAAATTTGAATCCACATATTTTTAAAATTAAATCCTCCCATGTTATTCTACTTCTGAATCCTCCTACTCCATTTACCTTCAAGAACATCATTCATCCCAAGGATTGTTATACATGATGTCATTTTTCAACTACAATGATCATCAAAAATTTAATATTCTTTCTTCCTATTATAATATTATGGACAAATATGCATTCAATCATGAATATTCTTTATTTTGGTACCTCTTAATTTTGAAAAATTTATATTTACCTTAAAAATACCAAATAGACAGATTATCAGTAGCTGGTCAATCATTTTTTCCAAAAATTAATCAAATCAATTATGTTCACAATTTCAACTATTTATGAAACATTAACCAAATTTAATTATATAATCCCTAAAGTTAGAAAAAAAACTAAAAAATAATTAATAAATAAATGTGATGAAATAAAATAAATTTATTATTAAAAAATTAGTTATTTATTTCAATTCTATTACACTTAATACTTTGAAACATATATGAGTGAACATAAAAACTAATTCCTATGAAAAATTAAATTTTGTAGCTAATGATAGTCTCTTTCCAATATCCATGTCACTAAAAATTATAACACCACTCATATATTCATAATAATATATTCATGAGAAGTTTTATTGAATATTTTTTCATCCTTCATCGTCACATATACATTTATACATATTTTCCTAAAATATATTTATCTCGCCACTATTTTAATAGCTTAAAACCATATTTTTATCATTCTAAAATAATGTATTGGTCTCCACAGGCATGTTTATATTCTAAATCTCCAACCAACGAGTCATGTACTTGTATTTATCATGGTGTATTTTTAGGTCAATTGTATGGATAAGTGCAAGTATGTGATAATATTAGAAAATATGGGTTATAAAAAAGAGTTTTTGGCTTTTAAATGAAGTAAAATGCTTGATGAAAACTTTATACTAATGAATGGTAACCTAACACGTTCTAATTTTGATATATTTACCTCCATATAAATTGCATTTTCTGGGAATGTCCACACCTTTACTACTTCAATATTGTTAAATATTATTTTTACTAATTCAAGAGAATTGTTTCTCACATTTTTCAATTTTGATTATATTTTTTATTATTAAGGTATAGTGTAATATTTGGTTATAAAACAATTTTTTGAACTTAATTTCCTAATTATTAATGCAACATTCATTACATATTACAAAAACATGATGCTTCTCACCATATCAGTTAAAAAAATAACTTATTTCCATATGTTCCCACAAAATAGCTTCTCGTACCATTATGTTACACTTTGATTATACCTTTAATACAAGAGAAGAATAGTTCGATATTTTAGGGTTGTAATATGGATTCCTAAAAAACAATATTAATGCAAGATATGGTATTAACAATGTTATGATGTCACGGTAGGTAAAAATTAATTATAATTATAAAAAATGATATTATTAATCAAAATAATGCCTCAATAATTTTCCACATATGTTCCAAAAAAAATCTATGTTCTAACTAAAAATCCAAGAAAATTATGGTTATTCAAGAATGTATTGGCTCTCTCAATAAATGAAGGAATTGTAATGAATGTGTAAAAAATGGTTTAGAATCCTCAGAAGTAGGTGATTAAAAAATTGGATAGTATTTCATGCATTGTGTTTAAATAATCAATGGTCATTCATCAATTTCTCATACTTTGAATCTAAAAATATATCCAACAAATTATTAATATATGTTTTTTTCTTGTTAAAATTTGTTTCTATAAATTGGAATAGCTTCCGAAGATGTATACATATTTAATTTGAGATCAAAAACTAAAGGTGAAATTGCTAAAAACTAAAAAGGTTTCCCTCCCCGACACATAAATTATATATTGTTCCCAATGGATTCAAAAATAAATGAAATTTTGAGAATATTTAATCGAATGAAAATTTTTCAATATGTATAAAGAAATTTATAACTTGGTATTTTTAGGAATAATTGTGTTGATAGAGTTTGATCTACTCCCTTTGTTTCTAAGGTATATTAAATGATAATTTTTTTCATCCTATGTCCATTTACAATGAATGGGTTATTCTATCCATTTTATAATAGTTTACACAATAGTAAATAGATTATAAATATTTATGGTAATTGTGACTCCCATCTATAATGATTTTTACCTAAAATAATCTTCATTTATTATTTTTAATGATCACTTTCACTCATAGATGGATGTCTCTTTGTTTAATTTGAATTTTATGTTACTCTCTTTGTATCTCCTTAGAAATTCTTTAGTTTTCAATTTTTATCCCTTAATATAATCATGTTGTTGAATATGAATTATCCAATAATTATATATTTTACATATTCATATTTATCCCCTTGAATACCCACCATTCATTTTTTTAAACTCTACATGTAACTGATAGATTTTCCCATAGTTCAATCTGTATGGTCTCATTCCAATTTGGGTTCTAAATGTTGTTCTTGAAGCCCATGAGGATTCTTCCTACATTTGCCTCTATTATTTCTTATTTATATTGATATAATTTCTATTATTCCATTTATATTTTTGTATAAGAATTCATATTATTCAGTTGTTTTGTTAGTTATAGGGTGTTAATGATATATGTTTCACATTGTACTTCGTCGTTAAAGATTCCATCATCATATTAAAAAATTAGGTTCCCCAGCCAAAGTTGATTTATTATGGGATTCCAATTTTTTTAAAGATATTTGTTTCAAAATTTTCACAAACAGAATTTGAATCATCAATTTTTTTGGCTTTATAATATACCTATTTAGAAACAAATCCCTCACCTAACAATATTTAATAATATCCAATGATATGTGATATGTTATAATAAATTCTATTCCATATATATCAAACATTTCATACAAATTACTTGGTTTTTAATGAATTTATTACTTCTTAGATATGTTATTTGTCAACTGGAATCACACACATATCATAAAAAACTCATAAGAATTTCTAAACAGTGAGGGAAAGTATATGAAAGGATATAATATTATCATAGTATTATATTATGTTACAAAGTGGTATCCATAAGATAATGTATGAATGAATTATAGTATATATTGTAAATTACATTCAAGAATTCATATCCTAATCATTTGACCATTAAATTTTTCCCAATGATTTGGATCATCCCAAACATAAAACATTAACTCACATTTGAGACTAAAAATATGTTTTGGGTTCAAATGAGATGTTACATCAAAAGTTAATTAAAAATTTACCAATTTTTAGTAGTATAGTAATTCCTAATTTTAATAATGATAACATAAATTTATGTTATTTATAATAAATTATATGTTTTATAAAATATATATATATATTTCTAGAACATACATGATATTTTACAAGGTCTAACAGTGACCATAATGAAAAGGAAGGAAATCTATTAACTATGTGTCTGAAAAGTTTTAGAGGACTCCATAGATTGCATAAATATTGCATCGTCTGTATAGAGTAATTTGGATAAGATATATTTGACCAAGTATTATTAAAATGGCATGATATTTTAATCAAACATGGAGGAAATCACTAAGGTCTCAAGTGACTGTAAGACCAAACGAGTGACTATACATTTTATCTCATATGACAAAAACTATCATCTTATTTTCAAAGGCATCGATTGAACACATGACTGGCGGATCAACTGAACACATATCCAATAAAATATGTCTATTTTATTTTCAAATAATTTGTTGATCACTTGTGTAACCTTGAAAATTTAAAACTGATTTGAAGTAACTAGATGTTATTCAAAAATATATACACCTTTTAATTTTTCATATATTGATTTCAAATATACCACATGATAATGTTAGAGTGACCATTTCATATTTTAAATTTCCAAAAAATGGTGGATATTTTGTTTGATTCAAATTTTCCACATGGTCATGGGAGGAAACCGTATGGAAAACCAGAATTTTTGAAAAGTGATGGAGTGATTGCATGGATTAGTGAATCAACCATAGAGATTAGTCAATTGTTCTTAATATAATGGGTCAGCTATAAGCTCAAGATGATCGATCATACATATTTTCAGAACATCCCATCATAATTCTCAAAGTATTAATGTTATCGTGAAAGATAACATGGAACACTTTACAAGTAATATATCAAATTTTTGATGTAATATTTATTAAATATAATATTATAATAATTTATATATATATAATTTAATCCATGTCAAAAAAATTTAAAAAACCTGGATTTTACAATGAGTATGAGGATTTGTGATGATATATTTTCAGTGGGTTTTTTACTAAAAGTGTTAATTTTATTATAAAATAAGGATAAAAACAAATATATACACAATAAACGCATATTGAGATGTTTTATGACAAAATATTTATCTGTTTTATTGTTCAGAAAACTCTTTTTTCTCTATAAAATCATCAAAAAATCATTAAACTTATTCTTATCATTACATATCATTTCATAACAAAAATAACAAACCAAGAGGAAATTAATAATTTATAGAATAAAAAAACACATTCTTCAATAAAAAAAACTTATTTTCACTTCTATATATCTATTTTTAATAAATTTAAGTTGTGATTTGTAGAATAGTTTCATATCTTGAGAAATATCACCTGAACCATATTTTATAGTATGATATACACTATATTATTCATTATTTACATGTTCAAACCCATGGAAACTATATAAGAGGCTGTGTATAGCCAGGATGGCCCCTCATGTAATTTTTTTTAAAACCTAATCTAGTTTTGGATTGGTTTATTTAATAATTATCATTATTAATAGTATGTGAGTAATTAGTAGAGAGGAAAAGGTCTTATGATCATACATAAACTCATCTTTTAATTTCACTATGTGTTTTATTATTTTGTCTAATCTTTAAAAAAAAAAACCAATTTTAGTATTCAAAACTATATATTAAAACATTACTTTGATAGTTATCTATAATAACATTTTTATATATGTTGTATGATAAATGTAAAAAAATTTCAAAAGTTATTGAGTTTTTAAGACATTTTTAACTGAGTTGTGATCAATCATTTGAGAATATTTTTAAAAATATAAAACTATTTAGTTATATTATTCAATTTAACTATGATAGTTTTTTAAAATATTTTATATCCGTTTTGAAATATTTTTCAATTGAAATTGTAATCGGATGCTCAATTCACCCCCTCTTAGGTTGTATACTTCGATAATCATTTGGTCTTTGAAGTTGTAATATTTCATTATCTAGTTTTTAACTATGTTCTTTTTTTACCCAAAATGATCAACATTTTTTTATACATTTATATCATCATGGATAACAGTATATTTGAGGGGATTACTACTAACATGCCTCTTTATTTTAATGGAACAAATTATAGATTATGGAAAATTAAGAGGAGAATATATACTGAGAGCATATAATTTTATATTTTGACTGTAATGAAGGGAAAATAAGATAAAAAAATGATATATAGAATATTGGAGTGATTCCTCTAAGGATACTTATGATTATAAATAAAAATTGATTAATTCATTACTCGATGCATTAAGAGATGTTTTCATTAATATAATTTATATATAGTCAATTTTTTTGAAATTTGGGATCCACTTGATTTGTATTATGAATAAACATCACTCATTAAAGAAATTTTTTTGAATACCTATACAATAACACTTGAATCAATTACAATAATATTGATAACTACATTCTGAAATGTATCTTAGGTTTAAAGAAATTTTCAATACAAATCATACACTTGGTAAAAAATTGTAGATAAGGAATAAGTTATGAGGCTCCTATGCTACGTACTAGATTGATAGATGGGGAAATCTGTCACTATATATGTATACCATGATAAATATTAACATTATATAATGCATATGATTGGAAATATCATGATTTCTGAAGAATAATTGAAACTAACCAATGGATATGATGAACACAATAAATAATCCATTTCTTTCAAAAAATCGTAGTTAAAGATGAAGGGGAAAAGAGTGAATTTATTTTTAGTGATATTGAATCCCCTAAATAAGTAATGATAAGATGAATCTTCCAATAGGATATTTAATAAGATCAATTGCAATATTGAATTCTTCAAGAAATCAAATTGTATTGGAATGTATGATATAAGAGAAAACAGGAAAAATGAAAATCAACTAAAAGAAATAAATTATTGTGAATGTACGAGAAAATGGAATAAAAATGATGACTACCCAAAATTTAAGTAGAAGAAAAGACTTTAGGAAAATGGAAAACAGACATGTAAATATATGAATGTAAACTAGTGAACATTTAAGGAAAGTTTATGTGAGTCATACTTGAGCATATAAGAGATGGTTAATAGAGAAAAAATTTGTTTTATGGAAAAAATGAGGTAATAAAAATTGTCTCTATATATCTTTATTATATTTATAATATCACTGAAAATGAAAATAATTATGAAATTATTACAAAGGAATATTTATTTGAATATTGTAATATGGTGGAAGAAACATTGAATAAAATTAATGATATGTATAAAAATTTAAATGGACAACAAGATTAATCACTTAATGTTAAATATTATATTGTCATAGAAAAAAAAGAGTAATCATTTACTAAAAGAGAATAATTAACTTCATATGTAAAATGATCAACAACAAAAAGATCTTGAATGTTTTACAAAATTTATAGAAATGTCAACTGTGATTTTTGGAATATTGGCCACATCGTTATACACCACTGGGATTGGATAGCCACCCAATTAATGTTTAATTTATAATAATAAATTTATTCCTAGATCAAAATCATCCAATTATGTAAATAGTTCATATTCATGTTGGGATAATAAAAGTTTTTTTAAAAAATTCTTAAGTGTACTGAATATAAATAATCAAAATAGCTTTGGATTCCAAAAGATCTTATTGCTAATCTCTCAAGACCCAAGAAGGAGAGGATAGAGTATTCAATTCTTTTTTAAATGTTTGTAAGAAGCCTATTTGATGAGTACCAATATATATTTTTTATATCTGGATACTGGATCTTCTAGACACATGACTAGAGGAAACTCTATATTTAAAAGTCTTATAATGGTGGCTGGGGGACATTTCACTTATGGTGAAAATCATAACAGAAAAAATATTTATAATTAATAAAATTAGTATCTCTAACTCTATTTTAATTTAAAAAATATTTGTTATTTGTTTAAATTATAATATAATTTTAATACCACATTAATTTTTCAATGGTAACCATCTTATGTTTGAAAACAATGCTTAAAATCAATTATTCAAAACATCCCTTAGTATATTATTATTTACAGAATGATAATGTTTTTTCTATTGATTTAGATTCATTATAATTTCAAAATATTTCATGGTTAAGTTCCATTCACAAAGAAACTTGGCTATAACATAGGATACTATTCCATTATAACCTTTACTCTCTTAGAAAGATAACTGAGAATGGTTTAGTTAATTATATTTCTAATCCATAATTCTTAGAAAACAATGTTTTCAAGCCATGTTAGAAAAAGAAACACCATAATATCTCATTAAAAGTAAATGAATAATTTTAAACTCATTAAAACCTAGAGTTAGTCTACATGGAATTTGTAATGCCCCAACCCCTGCTACCAAGAGTCGGTGCATTACTTCGTAACATTGGCATGATCACAAAAGAACAAGTCTCGAAAGACCGATTAGTTTAGTAGCCTTGGAAACACTAGATACATTCATAAACATTACATTACATCATAAAAATGAAAACTACAATAACATGGTCTCCCTAGTCCACACTCATATCCTCACTGACTATTCTTGCAAGTCAGTCATAATACACTTCTTCAAATCCTGGGAAAAATAAAACATTGAAAGGGGTGAGCTCAAATGCTCCGTAAGGATAACAATATAGTGGAAACTTTCATAAGAAAACATAAGCATTTAAGGCAATGTATAACTAAAACAAAAGCCTTATTGAACTTGAACTTCAGCATAATATGGAAAAAGTAAAATAAAATAATTCCATTACTTACTCACATGGATATTCTACTAGGCGAATAATCACATGAAATATCAATAACCACTTTCATAATGAGGGAATTTATAATGACAGACATTCTGAAACATTTTGTCAAGGCCTCGGCCAAGACGTCTAAAATGATTAAGGCCTCGGCCAAAACCATAAATCAAATTTGGAAAGGGCCTCGGCCAATTCCACGTCTAGTTGTCTCATGAGACCTACCGATGCATCTAGGAGCTATAGCGGGCTCCACCCGTCACATATTAAGTCCAATACATTCCTCATAAGAATAGGTTTAAACACAACATAAATATTTTTATTAAAACTAGCATACTAAATGTCAACAATTTCTCCATAAACAATGTATGGTATAAAAATAACACATCCACAGTAAAATATTTCACAAAATGTTCAATTGAAGTTTTGTATCATAAATCAATTTCAATTAAACTTAAAACCCATCAAAGGATGTTGACATGGATGAAATCAAAGCTATTTGAGAGAAATATCTCTCTTTTTGAAATCATTTAAAAGTCCCATAATTATAAAATAATACATTTACATTGAAAATATTCTTATAAGCCTGTTAGGGAAGCTTCGACGATGTTATAATGGCGGAAAATGGCCGCACCCGCCGTATAAGTTAAAAAAAACATTCTTAACTTAAATTTGACAAAAAGGTCAAAAAGTACATTGTTTGGAAAACAACGTTATGATTCCTTTCAAAAACGTATATGGGTATAAATGACTTTAACCCATTATCCATTTAATAGTAAAAATGTTTTGAAAGACATTTTTAAGAAACATGGATGTGGATGATAATGAGGCCCCAGTAGATAATTATGTATAAACAACCTTGGATAATGAAGAGGTTGTGAAGTAAACCCTTACCTTGTACTTTTCCTTGGTTGGGGTAGGTTAACCTCCTGTATAATGGTGAAATAATTGTTATTAAATTATACAATAATCATATACATTCATATGATATCATATATGATCTTTTAACATTGCTTCGTTAACAATATCTTAGATTTATCGTTGTTTCGGGTGTTAACTTACTCATTTTCTTTTATATGTTTTCTTACGTAAGTCATATTTTTCATGGATAGGTTGTATCTTATTCATATCCATAATGATATCATGTCCTTAAAAATTATTTTTAAATCGTAAAATGATAATTATACTTGAATGGATACGACGGAGAATGAATCCCATCGCGTTCGTGGAGATGGTAGTCCGTACGTACGCACGAGTGACAATATCATTATTTTGATATTAAAATAATATATAATTGGATAGTATATCTTATATAAAGAATCATTATTATGTTATATTTATTATTTACATGAATTACATGTCATTATTATACCCATCTAAATAATAATATATTGAATAACAATTACACCACGACGTGGAGACGGTAAGCCGTACGTACGCACGTATGGTGACATGTCATTAAAATGATGGGTAGAATACTGAATATGGTTGTTCCATATTTATAATAACATCACAGTATATAGAAGATACTGGAGTTATAATTTTAAAATTGAAATAATAAACAAAGAGGGAGTGGAAGAAGAAAGAAACTTGAAAGAGGGTGATGAAAATGTTACCTCTTCTTCGGGTTCTTCTTTTGATTTGATCAAAAGGACTCCTTAAGATGGATTTCTGACTAAATTAAAGCTTCTAGGATGAAGGGAGATAAGTTGGGAGAGTATTTGGGCAGAGTATGGCCAAACCAAAAGGCTTGAATGTGTGAATAAGGTGGTAGAGGTGGGGGCCTTTTATAAGAGGAGAGGAGGGGCTCTTTTGGAAAGATTGAAGTGTTAAATTATTATACAATTCTTTTCAGATTCTATAGGTCCCAAACTTATATAATTCATGACTGAGGTGATAAGGGTTCGAAATATACCCATCCAATAGTCTTTGGACAAGTGTAAGCCTTGGATTTTACATTATCTTTTCATTTTATTAAAATCGTTAAATAATGAGGTCATCACTGCATCATAATGATGTCATAAATAATTTAATTTATTTAATGTCTAAAAATTATAAAAAAATACTATGATGTAGGAAATATTTTTATCTTTCTAATGAATATTTATAGTCAAAATTTGGACTTCTGTAACCCCACGTAAAAACTGTTTTAGTAAAACAACTCATGTTTGTGTCAATTTAATTTTAACATTAAATAAATATATATTAATGTCATTTTCCAACAAAAGTGGATCTATGGGGTCCCCAAGTTGACCCATGGGTTGTCTTGGTCGTCCATGACTCATCCAATAGGAGTAGGACAAGTGTCAAGCTCATCTCATATTATTAAAACATTATTTTTACCATAAACTACACTAATTACCTCTAATCGCGATTAAGAACTTAAAAGTTACTATTCACCAAAAAATTATTTTAATCTCATTGAACCAAATTTGACTTCTTAATGACAACCATGTATGTCGGATTTTTGAAAATCAAATCACAGAAGTGGTAATATTTCATTCTAACGAAAAATTAGTTTTTAACAACCACTTAGTGGTTTCACTATTCATCAAAAATTGAAGTTTTTCAGAATAAGGCCAAAATTTCACCCTAAGCTATAATTGATATTCGGAATTAAAAAATGTTGTCTATTTTAAAAAAATTCCAAACATATAAGTTGCATTAATTAATTTTATAATTATTCCCGCTGTTACAACAAATAGCGTGTTTTTAAAAAACAATTTATATCAAAAGATTGGCAATTGCTTATGTCCAATTTCAATGTTAAATTAATTCTAATGACCACCATTGGATAAAATGGTAAAAATATATTCTAATTATACATTAAAACCACTAAATAGTATAATTTATCACTATAAATTATTTTGATTAAAAAAAGTTGTTTTTAAGTATTTTTCACTATTCATAAAAATTTAGAAGTTCTCAGAAAAATACAAAAAATTCAACATAGGCTAATTTCGATATTCCGAATCCAAAAATGAAGTCCATTTTGATAAATACACTTTATAAAATTTCAAAAAGTAGGTATTACTATTCACAATGGCTAGTTTAATTAGTTGTGGTGTGTGTTAGAGCTCGAGGTTGCGTACAACACACGCTATTGCATTATTCGAAGGGAAACGTACCGTGGAAGCTTGGGGTGTTACATTCTCCCCTCCTTCAAATAATTGCGTCCTCGCAATTTCTAGGGTATTACTGCATAAAAAGACTCAGGTGGTTCTTCATCATAAGTTCCTCAGGTTCCCACGTTGCCTCTTTCATTTTATGATTTCTCCACAAAACCTTTACCAGACGAGTCGTCCGGTTTCTCAGCACCTGCACCCTCACATCAAGAATCCTGATGGGCTCTTCGCAATAAGATAGATCAGGTTGCAGTTCTAATTCCTCATAGGTAAGTACATGTTTTGGGTCGGGCATGTATTTTCTCAATAGCGATATGTGGAAAACATCGTGAACTTTGGGGAGATTTGGCGGCATCGCCAAACGATAAGCTACAGCCCCAATACGATCTAGAATTTCGAAAGGTCCGATGTACCTGGGACTCAACTTACCCTTCTTACCAAAACGTATAACTCCCTTCCATGGAGATACCTTTAGGAAAACATGATCTCCCACCTGAAATTCAAAAACCGTTCTTCTGTTATCGGCATAGCTCTTCTGCCTACTTTGAGCTGATTTGATATGGTTTTGGATTACCTTCACCTTTTCCATTGTTTCTTCCACCAGTTCTGGTCCCACAAGTTTTCTTTCACCAACGTCATCCCAACAGGTTGGTGTACGACATCTCTTTCCATATAACGCTTCATAAGGTTCCATGTGAATGCTTGAATGGAAGCTATTGTTATAGGAAAATTCTACCAGTGGTAAATATTGATCCCACATACCCTGAAAGTCAAGAGAGCATGATCTCAACATGTCTTCTAAAGTTTGAATAGTCCGTTCTGATTGTCCATCTGTTTGAGGGTGATAGGTACTACTCAAACGAAGTTCAGTATCCACGGCCTTTTGAAGACTTTTCCAAAATCTTGAAGTAAAATGAGGATCACAATCAGAAACAATTGATATGGGTACTCCATGAAGTCTTACAACTTCATTAATATATAGTCTTGCTAGACGTTCAAGTGGTAGATCCTCCCGTATAGCTAGAAAATGTGCTGACTTAGTAAGACGATCAACAATGACCCATATTGCATCATTCCTTCTAGGATTCTTTGGTAGTCCCATGACAAAGTCCATCGTAATATTATCCCATTTCCACTCAGGTATGGGAAGAGGTTGCAATACTCCACCAGGATGTTGTCTTCCAGCTTTCACTTATTGACAAACCATAGACCTCGACACAAAATCATCAATCTCCCTCTTCATATTGTCCCACCAAAAATGTTCCTTCAAATATCTATACATTTTTGTGCTCCCAGGGTGTATAGAGAAATTGGAACTATGAGCATCATCCAGCAATTCCCTTTTTAGATCACGTATATCGGGAACACAAAGTCTCTTCCCGAATTTCAAAATTTCATCCTTATACACAAAGTCCCTCAATCTTCCATCATTCACATCTTTAATCTTCTTCTGAAATTCTTCATCATTGGTCTGAGAACTCTTAATCCTTTCTAGTAATGATGGTTTGGAAACCATTTGAAAAAGCATTGATATTTCACCTTCCCTAGTTATTCCCATGTCCATCATCACTAGATCCATGAAAATTGGATCCCTTACAATTCTCATCACATTCAAAACTCCATGGTCTTTTCTACTCAAAGCATATGCCACCTTGTTTGCCTTCCCCGGGTGGTAATGTATCGTGCAATCATAATCCTTGAGTAGTTAAAGCCATCGCCTTTGCCTCATGTTGAGTTCTTTTTGTGAGAAAATATACTTCAAACTCTTGTGATCAGTATAAATCTCACATTTTCACCATAGAGGTAATGTCTCCATATCTTTAAATCAAAGATCACAGCTGCTAACTCAATGTCATGAGTAGGATAGTTTTTCTCATGAATTTTTAACTGTCGTGATGCATAGGCAATAACCTTATCATTCTGCATAAGGACACAACCAAGTCCTTTCTTTGATGCATCACTATAAATAACAAACCCATCATTCCCCGATGGTAGAGTCAATACAGGGGCTTTGACTAATCTTCTCATCAGTTCTTCAAAACATTCTTCACACTCTTTTGTCCAGACAAATTTAATCCCTTTACGTGTGAGCTTTGTCAATGGGTTAGCCAATCTGGTAAAATTCTGGACAAAACGTCGATAATAACCTGCTAAACCAATAAAACTGCGTACCTCAGTTATACTTGTCGGTGCTGGCCATTCTTGGATTGCCTTGGTTTTAGAAGGATCAACAGAAATTCCATCCTTAGAGACAATATGGCCAAGGAAAGAAATCTCCTGAAGCCAGAATTCACACTTGCTAAATTTCCCATATAATTCATGTCTTCTAAGAGTCTTCAGGATAATGCGTAAGTGATTTTCATGATCTTCGTGGCTTTTGTATTATAACAAGATATCATCAATAAATACCACTACAAAATCATCAAGATATTCCTTGAAAACTCTATTCATTAGATCCATGAAAACAGAGGGTGCATTAGTCAATCCAAATGGCATTACTGTAAACTCGTAATGCCCGTACCTTGTTCGAAATACTGTCTTTGGAACGTCTTCCTTCATCACACACAACTGATGGTATCCAGATCGAAGGTCAATCTTTGAAAAGTATTGAGCTCCATGCAGTTGGTCAAACAAATCATCAATGCGAGGTAGGGGATACTTGTTCTTTATTGTTACAGCATTGATCTCCCTATAGTCGATGTACAACCTCATAGATCCATCTTTCTTCTTAACAAAAAGAACAAGGGCTCCCCAAGGACAAATACTAGGGCGAATAAATCCCTTATTACTCAATTCCTCTAGTTGTTTATTTAGTTCAACTAATTCCACAGTGGCCATTCTATAAGGGGTCTTCGATATGGGCCTTGATCCAGGAATTAAATCAATGGAAAAATCAACTTCTTGTTCTGGAGGATGTCCAGGTAAATCTTCCGGAAACACATCAACATATTCTCTCACAAAAGGTACATCCTCTATTTTAATATTCCTTTCCTCACCCTCAGTAATTTCCTTCTCTTCCTCCTCAATAATTGAATTTAGTTGAGCTACTGGGGGTGGATCTAGATAAGAATTATGTGGCGACGATTCTGCTCTAAAGATAAGGTGTTCCTTATCATCATCATCAAGAATCGTAACCTCTTTCCTCTTACAATAAATTTTTGCATCATGGTCCAAAATCCAATCCATACAGAGGATTATATCAAATTCAATCATGGGTATGACGATGATATCAGCATGTAAAGAATATTTAGGTGCTCTAATGGGAACTAATCGACAAAACTTTGTTGCAACAATACTTCCCTTAGGGGTTTTGACCGACAACTCCCTTGTTAAATCAAATTGTAAATATCTAATTTTCTTAGCAAACTGGGAAGATATGAAACAATGCGATGATCCAGAATCAAATAATGCATTTGCTAAACTTGAGGAAACCATTAAATTACCTACCACCACGTCTTTCGGAGCTTCCCCCTCAGCAGTAGTGATAGCATAAGCCTGGCCTTGATCCCTTGGCCTCTTCTGAGGTAAGTTCCCCTGACGCTTAGGACATTCATTTGCATAATGTCCCTTCTCTCTAAAATTATAGAATTCCACATTGACAGCTGCTTTCTTTCCCTTGCATTCATGAGCTTGGTGGCCTTTTTCACCACACTTGTAACATACTCCTTTTCCTTTTAGACAGGCACCAGGGTGCTTCCTACCACAATTATCACTGAGTGGAAATTCATTTCTACCCTTCTTCCTTGTTTCCATATTTCCTTTCCCAGAGTTTTCAGCGGATCTCTTCTTATCTTGCTTTGATTTAAAGTCATAAGACTTAGAGATTTCCTTTTCCGTCTTGATAGCGCACGAGACGATACCTTCGTATGAAGAGAAGGTTTGTGATACTAAAGCTCGACGGAGAAATGGTTTTAACCCATCAAATAAACGATCCGTCTTACTTATTGGGTTACGTATGTAATCTGCAGCATACCTCGCTAACCTTGTAATGTTAGCCTCATACTTTGCGACATTCTCATCCTCCTTCTGCCTCAGACTCAGAAATTGCCTTTCCATATCCGCTCGATGGTCTCGAGGAATGTATTTTTTCTAAGAACAGCTCTTTGAACTCCTGCCATTCCATGTTTGTTAATTCATCATCTTCCTTTGTGTTTTGAATTAGTGACCACCATTGATCGGCATCTCCAGTGAGGCGGTAAACTGCCATGACAACTTTCTCCCTTTCACTACTCCCCAAGGCTTGGAATATTTTCTCTAAGGAATTTATCCATTGCTCAGCTACTATAGGATTTGTACTCCCATTGAAGGTTGGTGTTTGTTGCCTCATGAAATGGTCTAGCATTGATCCTCCACATTGCGGATTAGGGTGTTCCATACGAGTAAGGTTGTTATTCATAACCTGCGTGAGTTGTCCCAGTACGGTGAGAAGCTGATCAGCACCTGTTGTATCACTAGCTCCACCATAATTTTCTTGAGCAGGAGGGCAATCCCTACACTGAGTGCGTGCATTGATACAGTTTCCATTCCTTCCACTAGGCACCATTTCTAAATAATGGCATAAACTGGATTAGTTTATGAATCAAAATACATAATTCCATACTTGTAAAACACTTAACTTAAATTGAACTAATTATGGATATAATCCATAATTATAAAAATGTTTTCATTGAGGAAGTATATACTCATAACCCTTCATAGTGGTTTGTAAAGAAAATGGGAATTATCCTAAGCATATCCCCCGGGAGTGTCGTAACCAAGAGTGCAGCAAGGCCCGTTGTCATGCACCAGTTCCCGTTCGAGTCTAGCTCAAAGCGGGGTTTTCGGGTTTTACCCCTAGGTACATCTGTGCCAGAGCCGCCTCTACCTGCTCGTATCCAGACATGGATGTATTGCTTAGAAAACTCACAAAATCTCTACAATACCAAAATTTTCAGGAAGTTCTTCTATACTAATCCTCAATGTTCATCTTAGGTCTACATGCTCTAATCAGAGTTTGTCTAAATCTAGATTCCAAGGTTAGTACTAAACTGGCTCTGATACCAACTGTAACGCCCTAACCCCAGCTACCCAGAGTCGGTGCATTACTTCGTAACATTGGCAAGATCACAAAAGATCATGTCTCGAAAGACCGATTAGTTTAGTATCCTTGGAAACACTAGATACATTCATAAACATTACATTACATCATAAAAATGAAAACTACAATAACATGGTCTCCCTAGTCCACAGTCATATCCTCACTGACTATTCTTTCAATTCATTCATAATACACTTCTTCACATCCTGGAAAAAATAAAACATTGAAAGGGGTGAGCTCAAATGCTCCATAAGGATAACAATATAGCGGAAACTTTCATAAGAAAACATAAGCATTTAAGGCAATGAATAACTAAAACAAAAGCCTTATTGAACTTGAACTTCAGCATAATATGGCAAAAGTAAAATAAAATAATGCCATTACTTACTCACATGGATATTCTACTAGACGAATAATCACATGAAATATCAATAACCACTTTCATAATGAGGGAATGTATAATTCCAGACATTCTGAAACATTTTGTCAAGGCCTCGGCCAAGACGTCTAAAATGATTAAGGCCTCGTCCAAAACCATAAATCAAATTGGGAAAGGGCCTCGGCCAATTCCACGTCTAGTTGTCTTATGAGACCTACCGATGCATCGAGGAGCTATAGCGGGCTCCACCCGTCACATATTAAGTCCAATACATTCCTCATATGAATAGGTTTAAACATAACATAAATATTCGTATTAAAACTAGCATACGAAATGTCAAAAATTTCTCCATAAACTATGTATGGTATAAAAATAACACATCCACAATAAAATATTTCACAAAATGTTCAATGGAAGTTTTGTATCATAAATCAATTTCAATTAAACTTAAAACCCATCAAAGGATGTTGACATGGATGAAATAAAAGATATTTGAGAAAAATATCTCTCCTTTTTGAAATCATTTAAAAGTCCCATAATTATAAAATAATACATTTACTTTGAAAATATTCTTATAATCCTGTTAGGGAAGCTTCGACGAAGTTATAATGGCGGAAAATGGCCGCACCGGCCTTATAAGTTAAAAAAACATTCTTAACATAAATTTTTCAAAAAGGTCAAAAAGTACATTGTTTGGAAAATGACGGTAAGATTCCTTTCAAAAACGTATAAGGGTATAAATGACTTTAACCCATTTTCCATTTAATAGTAAAAATGTTTTGAAAGACATTTTTAAGAAACATGGATGTGGATGATAACGAGGCCCCAGTAGATAATTATGTATAAACAACCTTGGTTAATGAAGAGGTTGTGAAGTAAACCCTTACCTTGTACTTTTCCTTGGTTGGGGTAGGTTAACCTCCTGTATAATGGTGAAATAATTGTTAATAAATTATACAAGAATCATATACATTCATATGATATCATATATGATCTTTTAACATTGCTTTGTTAACAATATCTTAGATTTATCGTTGTTTCGGGTGTTAACTTACTCGTTTTCTTTTATATGTTTTGTTACGTAAGTCGTGTTTTTCATGGATAGGTTGTATCTTATTCATATCCAGAATGATATCATGTCCTTAAAAATTATTTTTAAGTCATAAAATGATAATTATACTTGAATGGATACGACGGAAAATGAATCTCATCGCGTTCGTGGAGACGGTAGTCCGTACGTACGCACGAGCGACAATATCATTATTTTGATATTAAAATAATATATAACTGGATAGTATATCATATATACAGAATCATTATTATGTTATATTTATTATTTACATGAATTACATATCATTATTATACCCATCTAAATAATAATATATTGAATAACAATTACACCACGACGTGGAGATGGTAAGCCGCACGTACGCACGTATGGTGACATGTCATTCAAATTATGGGTAGAATACTGAATATGGTTGTTACATATTTATAATAACATCAAAGTATATAGAAGATACTGGAGTTATAATTTTAGAATTGAAATAATAAACAAAGAGGGAGTGGAAGAAGAAAGAAACTTGAAAGAGGGTGATGAAAATGTTACCTCTTCTTCGGGTTCTTCTTTTGATTTGATCAAAAGGACTCCATAGGATGGCTTTCTTGACTAAAGTAAAGCTTCTAGGATGAAGGGAGAGAAGGTGGGAGAGTATTTGGGCAGAGGTTGTCCGAACCAAAAGGCTTGAAAGTGTGAATAAGGTGGTAGAGGTGGGGGCCTTTTATAAGAGGAGAGGAGGGGCTCTTTTGGAAAGATTGAAGTGTTACATTATTTTACAGTGCTTTTCGGATTCTAAAGGTCCCACACTTATATAATTCATGTATAATGTGATAAGGGTTCGAAATATACCCATCCAATAGTCTTTGGACAAGTGTAAGCCTTGGATTTTACATTATCTTTTCATTTTATTAAAATCGTTAAATAATGAGGTCATCACTGCATCATAATTATGTCATAAATAATTTAATTTATCTGATGTCTAAAAATTATAAAAAAATTATATGATGTATAAAATCTTTTTTTATTTCTAATGAATATTTATAGTCAAAATTTGGACTTGTGTAACCCCACTTAAAAACTGTTTTAGTAAAACAACTCATGTTTGTGTCAATTTAATTTTAACATTAAATAAATATATATTAATGTCATTTTCCAACCAAAGTGGCTCCATGGGGTCCCCAAGTTGACCCATGGGTTGTCTTGGTCGGCCATGACTCATCCCATAGGAGTAGGACAAGTGTCAAGCTCATCTCATATTATTAAAACATTATTTTTACCTTAAACTACACAAATTACCTATAATCGCGATTAAGAACTTAAAAGTTACTATTCACCAAAAAATTATTTTAATCTCATTGAACCACAATTTACTTCTTAATAACAACCATGTATGTAGGATTTTTGAAAATAAAATCACATAAGTGGTAATATTTCATTTTAACGAAAAATCAGTTTTTAACAACCACTTAGTGGTTTCACTATTCATCAAAAATTGAAGTTTTTCAGAATAAGGCCAAAATTTCACCCTAAGCTATAATTGATATTCCGAATTCAAAAATGATTTCTATTTTTCAAAATTCCAAACATATAAGTTTCATTAATTAATTTATAATTAATTCCCTCTGTTACAACAAATAGCGTGTTTTTAAGAAACAATTTATATCAAAAGATTGGCAATTGTTTACGTCCAATTTCAATGTTAAATTAATTCTAATGACCACCATTGGATAAAATGGTAAAAATATATTCTAATTATACTTTAAAACCACTAAATAGTATAATTTATCACTATAAATTATTTTGATTAAAAAAAGTTGTTTTTAAGTATTTTTCACTATTTATAAAAATTTAGAAGTTCTCGGAAAAATACCAAAAATTCAACATAGGCTAATTTCGATATTCCGAATCCAAAAATGAAGTCAATTTTGATAAATAAACTTTATAAAATTTCAAAAAGTAGGTATTACTATTCAAAATGTCTAGTTTAATTAGTTGTGGTGTGTGTTAGAGCTCGAGGTTGCGTACAACACACGCTATTGCATTATTCGAAGGGAAACTTACCGTGGAAGCTTGGGGTGTTACAGAATTATTTAGACATTTTTTTATTTTTTATATGAAATGTTAACCATTATCACTATGTTATTATTGATCAATATTATATATATATACATGGGTATTATTTTTATCTCAAAGAAAGTGATTCTTTTTTCTATTTTTCAAAATATGAAATCCCTATAGAAAATCATGGGGGATTATAATTAATATCATAAGGATTGATCATTACCATGAGTTTTAAAATTATTATGTTGAATAATTATTCTCATAAATAAAAACTAAGATCAAAATATTTCTACTCATATTACTCCCCAAGATAATGGTGTTATAGGGATAAAAAATATCAGACTTCAATATATTTTTCTAATGATCATCAAAGAGTATGATCTAATAGTTTATTTTTGTGAAGAAGCAATCAATAAATCATGAAATATTATCAATATGGATATTAACATTCCTCATTTAATGATGAATCTATATGTTTTTTGTAAAGGAAGAATCTCAATGGTTAATTTATTCTACATTTTTTGACGAAATGAATTTATTCCCAATATAAAGGAGTTTTTTGGTAAATTTTAATCCAAAAGTGATGAAGGAATCGTACTTGGTTATTCAACCACCATTAAATCATATATGGTGTTTGATAAAAGTTCAAAACATTTTGAATAATACATACATGTTATATTTGATTAAATAGATCCAAATTATCATAATTTTTATTTAGAAAATAGTAATGGTGAACTTTTTGACTTTAATACCAATACCTCAACAATGTGTAGGGATTTTTAAATGAATCCTGTTATAGAAAAATTACCCAGTGATATTGAAATAATAAATCAAGATCATGAATACCAAAATTAATTAAAAAATAATTATATGAATAGAGCTTTCGAAAATCAAATATTCCATTATTTATATGATCTCACATGAGATCTATATTAGAGAACTCAAACAAAGTCATATCTTAGAAACAAGGTTGAAAGTATTTTTTTCTTTTCATATCATGAACCTAAAAACATCACCGGTTTTATAGATAATGAAATATGTGTAATACTCAAGAAATAATAATTAAATATATTTGAATGAAAAGAAGTATGTGAATGAGTGAAAAGTCATAAATACATCATAACTAGTGAAATTAAATGGGTGTTTAGGAACATGGTTGAGGAATCTGAAACAATAATTTTAAATAAATATAGTGTTGTTTCACAAGTCTATTATTTATAAGAATGAATTGACTATAAATAACCCTTTAAACTATTAAAAATACTTATAATAATTATAATTATTCTTTCATGTTTTGTAAATTTTAATTTAAAACTACATAAAATATATTTTTTGATTTATTTTATTAAAGGATTATCATTGAGGGTGTTTTTGATGAACAACACCCTTGATTTTAGAATCCAAATTTTCCAAATCATGATTCTTAATTAACCAAACTGTTGTGGTTCAAAATAATCTCCAAAATATTTAAATTATATAATTAAATATTTTTTGTTTCTAAAGGGTTTTTAAAATATTTATATGATCCTTACTTATTACTACAAGTAATTTCCAAAATTATTTGTTAGGTCAAATAATTGATGATGAAATTATTTTGGGATCATATAAAAACACTTTATGTAATGTTTTTTTTGCTAATTTATGGAAAATGATATATAAAATGAATTTGATAGGTGATTTAAAATCCTTCATTTGTTTTTATATTTTTAAAAATGAGGAAAAATTATTTAAATTAACAAAAAATATCTAATTATTATTTACAAAATTTTGGTACAGAAAACACAAATGGTAGTGGCACTACAATGAGTACCACATGTAAATTGTACCTTGATGAAATTGAGAAACTAATTAATAATACCACCCAAAAGAGAATTATTTTAATCTTACTCAAATATATTTCTAGCTAACGTGATATTATGTTTAGTGTGTTAATCTATACATAATTTCATGAAAATAAAAAGGAAGAATATTTTAAATCATTAAAATAATTTTTAGATACCTAAAAATTAAGAGTAATATTTTATTGTTTTATTCTAGAGGAAACTAATTTGACTTGTTTATTTATTCAGATACTGATTAATATGGTTGTATATTAGATAAAAAAGCAGATCCAGAACATGTAACTTTTTGGGAATGTCTCTAGTTTCATGGAAAAATAATAACCAAAACAATATTTCATTATCAACTATTGATGTTGAGTACATAGCTGCATTAAATGTTCTTACATATATTTTTTGGATGAAACATACTTTAATTGTTTATGGTATTCACTTTAGTCATGTCCCTATAAACTATGATGAATTTTTTTTATAAAAATATATAAAAATATTTCATCTCACACAAGGAAAAAACATATTCATATATGACATCACATATTTAGAGATAATTATAAAAGGTATATATTACTCATAAAATCATTAGAACTAAACTTCAAATTCTTGATATAGTTACAAAGCCATTGGATATTTAGAGAATTAATTATATTATACATGGATTAGGTATGATCAATTATGATTATTTTTTTCATTTTATGTTTAAAATAATTACCGTTGTAAGTTTATTTGATTAATATAAATCTTTTAATTAGACTATCATTAAATGATAATATACATGATTTAATTTTAAGTGTAATTTTATCTTTTTTCACGTGTTCTTATATTTATTGAATACCTTAATAATTTAATATCCAAAATTACTATTGGAATTGTCACCATACTTGAACCAATCCCTCTTTCATACCATTCATAAAAAAAACCTAGCCTTTCGATCCATGAATATATTTGGTGAATATTTAAGATGAAGAAATATATGGAGGATTATATTATGGAATATTATAATATACCCATGAATGTAAAGGTGAGTACAAGGGGACCTAAAAAGAACATGTATCCACATCTTACCTCCAACAAAGACACCCTAGAGAATAAAATTTATTTAAAATGGTTTAAGAGATTTTTTTCATTAGTATGGAGAGTTATTCTCTGTCAATGTGGGATAAGTTGGTTTTTGGATAAAGATAACCCTTTCTATATATGTTCTGTAAAAAAATTACATGAAGATTATTTATGAAGCTAGAGATCAAGAAGAACTAATTGCGAAAAAAATTTGGCCATGAGTGAGAGTTTTATTAAAACTTTTGGGTTGACTATTTAAGGGTTTTTGATCCGGTTGAATAGGAAAATTATCATAGCATGTATCTTTTAAACCATCATCATTTTGAAATTTTTAATTCCTTAGTAGAATTGAATGATGATAGAAACCATCATAGGTTTATTGATAATGTGTTATATATAGAATACAGGATACTACTCAAGTTAATATAGCATACTATCTCCCATTGAAATGAATATTTCAACTAATTTTACTTTAATATCTTTTCATGTTGTAATTAATGGTTCACATAATCATAATAAGGATACCTCTATTTTTCATGCATTTTATGGATGATTTATGTAAACTATCATGAACTGAATTTGATCTCCATCTAAATTGGCACCAAATCCAACCTACGACGAGGGCCTAAGGGTTTTCCCGATCCTCACGGGCTAGAAAATGTTCCATGGTATCGTAAACTTAAAATTGGGAACGATTTACCCGATTTTATAAGCATAAAAAAGAAAACGAATATAATAAAATGTATTTGAATTTTTAAAACAAAACCATGTTTTAAAATTTTTTTGAATTTAATTACATAGTTTAAAACAAATCTCAAAGACTATAAAATTGGTACAAAACCAAAATGAGACATCCCATAAACCTCCACAAAGTAAGAGGCACCACCCTTAATCCAACTTCACAACACTGCATCATAATGAATAACTAAAAACCTAAACCATTTGCACAAAATTTGTATCCAAACCTTTGGATGAAATATCCAAGTTTACTTAAACCCAATGTTTTAAGAAGGGTGTGAGACAAAGAGAAGTAAGATACCCCCACAAATAGATTCCATGTGATAAACAGTCAAAAAAGAAAATGTTTCATGTTTTGTAAATAATAAATTCTTGTTAAAATTTCTAAAAGATGCAAATTTAAATAAAACCATTTTTCAAGTGGGATATTTTTAATAATCAACACATATAAAAATAATGTCCATGATACTGAATTTTACATCCAACCCTAATGTATTACGATTGTAAGAATAATGTAAATAATGAGCACATGCAACAGGAAAATAACCATTGGCTACTAGCTCAATGTGGATCCCAAGTACCACGTATCTCGGTGAGGGTAACCATCACAATATCTATTCTCGTTCACATGAGCTAGTATTAAAGATCATACCCATAACCTAGTGGTCCCCCAAAATCAACATCAGCATAGTTAAGTTAGTGTTGTATCATCAATCTTGCTATGGGAAACTAAGGCCAGACATCATGGGTTCAGTCGCGTACTAGTACACATCCACCACCTAAATACCTGAGTTTCCCTCTTGTGCTCAATAAAATTCAACAAGACAAGAAATATAATTTTCACATGAAAATAAAACTTCTACCCCACACATTATCCTAATAGTTCTCATGTATAACACACTATTAACATAATCCACTGATTCATTTATATTCATTTGGAAATCATACTCACACCAAAATTGCTGACAACATTTTTTACATTTCATTTACACATCCAAAAATCCTGTAACCAATTTTACAAAACCATTCCAAGATAGTCCAAATCACATACTTGACCAATCAGTTATCAAATAATACTTCTTTCATAAACATGATTCATTTTTCACATCATACTCACACAAAACAGACCACAACCATGTTTCACACCTCTCTTTCCATTTGATAAAACATGTCACCACTTAATAAGACATTATAAAAATATTTTACATCTTAAATCACCACATTACCTTTAAAATTCATAGATTAGGGGAACACACTCACCAAACAGTACATATACACCCATTTACCACTTTTTTAACCAAAAAAACATTTATAATTTCCATAAAACAAACCCAACGGGTGTAACTATGTCTTGTAGAAAACACCCATTTAGAAACCCTATTTCAAGGCCTAAATCACACCCAGACCCTACCATATTAAAAATAGGCAGCCCTTAAAACATTTATTAAACAATTCTCAAGTGCTATAAAATTACCTCAAATAATACCACAAATGATACACATGAAAAAACCCACATTTTCATAAAACACTTTCAAGGAGTGAAATATGTTTTGACACATAACAACCTTTCAAAACCCCCTTTATAGGCCCACATTTCGCTAAATCATTTAAAACCAGTATTGGAAGCCCATTTAAATAATAATAAATCACTTTAATATGTTTTAAAATACCCCTAAATATTACCCCAAGTGTCACACATAAAAAGCACCCAATTTGAAGAAAAAATGAAACTATAAAATTAAAATCTTATCCAAATCCATCAAAAACAGTATTCAAACTACACACATCATATGAGTAAAAAAAAATTAAGTAAATAAAGCATTTTAACTCATCAATGATGGTCTACACATGGAATAACCTACCTTTTGTGTTGAATCCCTCAATTCATGGTGTGAAACATTAACCACACCACCACTGCACCACAAGGAAGATAAATCCAGCCCCAGACCAAAATATTTGACCAAATAAATACCTATATTTGACCCCTCTCTTTTGGTCATGTGGAATGACAAGAAAGAGCATATAAATTAATGGAATATGGAAGAAACCAAGAAGGAATTCACTTATATGAATTATCTTGAGGTTTCTCCACCAAATCCTCCATCAAAAAATTACTTCCATGGGAGTTTGAGGGATATTAGAGGCCTCCCAAGACTTTAATGGTCGAATGGGGGAAGAATGGGGTGGATTATATTCATTTCGTAGAGGGAAAATGTCAATTAGAAAATGATTTAAATGACCTGGACAACCTCATATGGGTTTCCTTCACGGTTTAGTAAACCGTGCAGCCTAACCATGTAGCCTATTCAGGGATACTAAAAACCATCCAATCTACTCCAATTTCAGGGTGTCCAAGTGGGAATACAAGGGGAAAGGATAATCCAAGGATAGGGGAGAAACATTCCACAAACAAAGTACTATCCTCTGCCAAAAACTCATCTAACTCAATAGAACAAACCACCTTGACAATGTACCCCACAAGTGGTGCCACAAGGAGTGTCACAAAACCCACATTAAAAAACCACAACCTAATACTATCTTTTTTAAAAAATAAGAGGTCACATATCATAAAATATCCTCACGACAAAATTCATAGATGAAGAACATATGAGACACCAAAATTTCAAACCTGGAACACTTAGAAACCAAGAGAAAATCAAGAAAAAAAAGTGGTTTTGAGGAAAATGATGGAATTAAAAATTTGGTTGTGAAAATTATCCCCACCATAAATATTTACACACCCGAATATCCACATAAAGGCCAAGAAAACAAAACCCATCTTGGTAACCAACAAGTACTCATTTTCCATGCTTTTCCCCTAAAGTCCAAAAAACCTACAGTGATCAATTAAGTAATTAATACTCTCACAAACCAAAAATTAAACCACTTTATTAAAATGGGAATGAACATTAAGAATTTATCCCATAGGAAGAATCCTCAGAAACCATCCAAACAAGACATCAGAAATTTACACAAATGAACAATTACAGAAAACAAGTTTACAGTTATATGGATTTAATTAATCTGTTGGACATTCTCTAATCAAAATGTTTACCTAAGGAATATATAGGGAGTTTGATAGCTCTGAATAGAAAACCTACTGCCAAGCCAAGATCAATGACTAATCTGAGTTAGTTGTACGTGGAGACAGAAAATGTCACCCCACCATAAGAGACAACCAAAAATTTTCCGAGACAGAATTAGGGCACTAACAGGGGGAGGTCAGAATGGACTCCCTAGTTTAAGGGCTACACTCCCATTAAACCTTTCCAAATAAACATACATAAAATTTATAGTGGGTCTCCCCACTATAATAACAAAAAATCTTAACTGACCTGTGTAGGTCGACATAGAAAGATCCCAAGACTAAAATATTTGGGAAAGCCACATGGTTCGTCTTCGCAATTTGGGAAACCATGCCCTAATTGTGGGGATCATTCTGTATGCATTTCTATATAGTATGCAGTCACTAAAAATCATGAAGAAACTATGTGCTCAACCTATCCATCCAAACTTCCAACCATACTCTAAAATCAAAATGGAAACCAAAGGGAAAATAATGAAATTGGGTGATAACCTAGGCACGAGGCCCTCCACCTCTTTCCTCCAAATGGGAAAAACATAAGCATGATAATGACACCAGAGGTTCAAACTCATCCCATATTTTATACTAAGAATATTACTGATACAAGAGTTTTAACTACCATGGGTTTTACCCAGAGAACGTTCCAGCATCACTTTGAAACTTGTGGATGAATCTCAAATGATTGAAGCGCCTTCAGCCTCACAGTTATGCTTCGGAAACCCCATAAATGTAAAATTTTCTTTCCATGCACAAATAAATACACTGCAATAACTAATATGTTTACAAAGATATAACACATTCCAAACTCACATTACCCTAACCCAACATTTCACTAGAATAAGGTCTTATAAGAGGCACAAACAACACACCTAGTTTCTTTTGGTGAGAAACAACTGGAGGGAAGAATGCATATAAACACCGTCCACTAAAATGAAGGATTTGAAGTTTTTCCATGGAAGAAATAATGCCAAGATAACAGAGACTCTCATAGGATTTCACGACCTTCACCTTTATTTTCAAATGAGCACACAACATCACAATGCATCACTAAACATGAAAATTGTGACCAAAAGAAAAAATAAATTTAGTGGGACCTTATGCAATGTCCCCAAGCATCAAAACAATTCTAGAGAGGGTCTGTGACAGCCTCTTATGACTAGATATCCCACACTGGTAGTTTAAAGTGATGTCATTCTTTTAATAGACTATGATGTACTGAGAGGCCCTCTTAGGAACTATCTAGACACTCATACACACTGACAACCCCATCCCACTTCCCCCTTCGACGAATCATGTAACTCAATATACTATGGTTTATTTCAACCTTATGTGAGAACTCTCCCACTACAAGGGAATCCAAAAATCAAATAAGGTAATTTTTGTAAACTCAATATCCAAATCTTGAGAAAAATATTCCTTATATTGATCAATGGTAGGTACTTCCAATGGAAAAACAATCTGGGTTTCACTTCAGTCGTGCACTAACCCTTAATGGCGGCGTACCTTATCCAATGAGAGAACCCAAAGACCCAAACAAAATGGTCCACTAGAAAAGACATATAGTAATCAGATCAAAACATATTAGGGGAACCACAATAAAGGCATCTCAAAACATTTCTCAGAAGAGACCACTAACCAGCCATTCAACCCAGTTTACCAACCAAACACAAACCCAAAACATGGTTCACACAAGTTGGGTTCTTCGACTCATAACATCCCACAACAACATTTCTAAAAACACATAAGACACATCATCTCAAACTAGTCATCAAGATAACGTTTTTTCAATTAAAAATATTTATTTGAAAACAAACGGTTCAACGCTTAGAGTATCCACCAATGGTACCCCATGGGCCTCACACATGCATGTTTTAATGTCCAATGGGAACCCTCCTCATATCCATCCCACCACTTATCTAGTCAATCCATTAACTATACATCATACCATTTAACCCCAATCATGTGGTTTCTCAAACATATACCAAATGTTAAAATGAAAATTATTTCCACTTTTCAAAACCCAAATAGTCAACCAACCCATTATTTTTCTCATGATCGCTAAACAAAAGATTGAAATCCCTATTTGAATTTTACAAAACATTTCAGAAAGACACAATAATTCAGATAAGAACACACTTTCAAGTCATTCACATTAATTTCAAAAAATATCATCCCATTTGAACACCTTTCAATATTTTATAAAACTTTATTGGAAAAACTTTTTCAATCCCAACATTAACATAATTTCATGATTTCAAAAAAAGGTGTAATCACACCATTTTCCCTTTCAAAAAAATTATGAAAATTCAATTCCACCAAATTAAAAATCAAACACCTCCTTCTTTATTAGATGATCATTTCACAAAAACATTATGCTTCTTAGAACCAGGACGTTTTTTAAACCAAACTTCCAACATTTTGAAACACAAGGACACAAAACAATGCAAGAAGAGACTAGTTTCCGTTAGTGACTTGGACATATGGTTGGAATCCATATGACAATCACTTCACCATCACAGTGAGTATTCTAGGGAAATATCCTTGACTCCACATGTCTTTCATGAACCTGTGACCTCACTCATACCATTAACAGAACTCTTTTTTCATTTCCCCTAATCATTATCTAACCAAGTTAACCAATGGACTATGATATATCCCAATATCACCTATAAACATGAATCTTATCATCATGTGTGCTATATAAGAACACTACCCATATCCAGAATGTAATTTTTCGATAATAATTGCTCATGTATATCCTTACTCCTCCCCAGATAACATAACCCAAATAGAGAGAACCTCTTCTGATACCATTTTGTTACAACCTGAATCTGGTCTCCATCTAAACAAGCACCAAACTCAGCCTGCGACAAGAACCAAAGGGTGTTCCCAATCCCCAATGTTGGGAAAAATTTCTTCAGTATCATAAACCAAAAATTGATAATTATTTACGAGAGTTTATAAACATAAAATTGGAAACGAATCCAATAAAATGAATCTGGATTTTTCAAACAAAATCATCTTTTACAGAATATTAGAATTGAATTAAATAGTTTAAATCAACTATAAATGACTATATAATAGATAAAAAACCAATAATAGGCATCCCAAGAACCTCCCCCATGAAGGAGGCATCTCCCTCAATCAAACTCCACAACACCACATCATGATGGACAACTAAAAATACGAACCATTAGCAAAAATGTTGTACCCAAACATGTGACAAAAATAATCAAGTCTACTTACACCCAATGATGTATATAGGGTGTGATAAGAATCCCAATAGGATACCACTACTAATATATTTCATGTGATAAACAATAAAAGATGAAAATCTTAAATGTTTTGTAAACATAAAATGCTAGTTACAATTTCTAAAAGATTAAACTATAAAAAAACTAGTTTTCATGTGTGGTATTTTTTAGAATAATCACTTTCAAAAATAATACCCATGATGCTAAATTTTTTAGGCAACCATACTATATTCTGATGGTAAGAATAGTGAAACTAATGAGCACAAGCAACAAGAAAATAACCCCTATGCACTAGCTCTCTATGGGTCCCAAGTACCTCGTAACTCAGTGAGAGAAACCATCACAATATCCATTCGTGTGCAATGACCAGAAGTAGGTATCATAATAATAACCTATTGGTCCCCCAACATCATCATCATCATTGTTTAATTATTGTTTTCATCATCAATCTGGCTACGTGAAACTAAGGCCAAACCCAACGGGGTCACTAGCATACTAGTACATGTCAACCCACCTTGATACATGTGTTTTACATTTGTTATAAAACTTGTTCAACAAGCCATGAAATATAATTTTCACATGAACATACCACTTCCGCATCACACATTAACAGAAAATCACACATGTATATCACAAAAGTCACATTATCAACTTTTTCATTCAAATTCATTTTGAAATTGTACTCACATCGAAATAGCCCACACCACTTTTTAACATTTCTATAACACTTCAACAAATACCTTAATAAATTTTATAAAACCATTCCAAGATAGTCCAAGTCACATAACAGCCCACTCACATATCACATAATAATTCTTTAATCAAAAAAATTCATTTTCCACATCACACTAACACAAAACATCCCACAACCATTTTTCACACCACTCTTGACATTTGGTAAAACATTTCATCACTTCATAAAACATTCTAAACAATTTTGACATTTTAACACCCCACATTACCTTTTAAAAATCCATATTAGGTGAACACACTCACCAAAAATTACATATGAACCATATTCCCACTTTTTTTAACAAAATAAAACATTTACAATTTTCATTAAACAACCCCAAGGGGTGTAATAATGTCTTGTACACAAAACCCTTTTCAAAACCGTATTTCAATGCCAAAATCACACCAAGACCCTACCAAAGCAGAAATGGACTTCCCATTCAACATTTATTAAACCATTATCAGGGTCTATAAAATTACCTCAAATAATAGCACAAATGATACACATGAAAAACACACATTTTCATAAAACACATTCATTGGGTGAAATAATGTTTTACACATAACACGCATTCAAAACCCCCATCTTAGTCCCACGTGACACTAAAGAATTGAAAAATCATAATTGGATGCCCATTTAAACACTAATAAATCACTTTAATATGTTATAAACTACACCCATATATTACCCAAAGAGTCACACATGAAAAGAACCCAATTAGAAGTTAAAATGATACTATAAAATTAAAATCTTAACCTAATCCATAAAAAACCATTTTCTCACCACAAAATACATATGAAGAACATGTAAAATAAGTAAATAAATTATTATAACTCATTATGGAATTTCTACACATGGAATCACCTATCATTTGAGTCGAATCCTTCAAATCATGGTGCGAAACATCCACTACACCACTTCCGCACCACAAGAAAGATACATCCTTCCCTAGACCACATTATTTGACCAGAAATACGCCAAATCAAACCCTAGGTTCTAAACATAACTTCTGGACATGAGGATCTTCAAGAAAGAGAAAATAAAAAAAATATTGAATTAATCAAGAAGGAATTCCCTTAATTGAAAGATCTTGAGGTTTCTCCACCAAATCAACCATAAAAATGATTTTTATAGTATATTGGTGGATCTAGGAGGCCTCCCATGGTTACTGGGGTCTAATGAGGAAAAATGAAGAAAATTGGATTTATTTTAGGGAAATAAAAATCAGAATTAGAAAAATATTCTAATGACATGGACACCCTCGCACAGTTTTCCGGCACAGTTTAGTAAACCATGAAGCCAAACTATGTGGCATGTTCTAGCCACCCAAAAACAATCCATTCTCATAAAATTTCAGCGGGGTCCAAGGAGGAAACATTTGGGGACTTATAGTCCAATGATAGGTTATAAAAATTCACAAAACAAAGTACTATCCTCATCCTGAAACTTATCTAACTCAAGGGTACAAACCACATTGATAGCATACGTCACATGTGGTGCCACAAAGAGTGACACAAAACCAATTATAAAAAACCTCAACCTAATACCATAATTTTGAAAAAAGATGAGGTGAAGTTTCATAAAATAACCCCAAGACAAAATTAAGAGTTCAAGAACAAAGTAGAATCCAAAATTTCTATCCCAGAACACCCGAAAACCAAGAGAAAACCAAGAACCAAAAGTGGTTTTGAATCAAAGGTTGGAATTGAAAATATGGATATGACATAAGCCTTATTCTAGATTAACACTCATCCATAACTCATATTAATTTATATTTTTCTATAACAGAATCAGAAGATTTATAAGGGAGTTGAGAAATCTTTATATTCTAGTTGTACTTTTTTAAACTTAACCACATGAAAGTATATGAGATTTATATAGAATACCTAGAAGAGGATGTCAATATCCGATGAAGAATTGGTTGAGGTACTTCTCAATCCAATTTAAAATACAAAAAAAAACTGATTCCATTGATCCATAATTGTTCCTAGATCAAATTTCTGAAAAACATTATTCTTATAATGAAGATAAATATCAATATAAAGATGAAATATTTGAAGATAAAATTTACATTATGAAGAAAGCTTTGGTGGATCTTCTAATTATAAAAATACAATAGAATCTATGTATTTTAATTAGGTATAATATATTAAAGAATTATATTTCCCTAATGGGGATATGACTCCTAGAAATGTTTTTTTAGAATCATCCTTATAGATTCTAAGAGTGATGATGGGTTTTTTTATCTTGAGAATATTCCTATCGTGATTGATATTAGAGGGTATCGTAAATTTTATTGTACTCCTCAAATGGGATGATTCTCCACCAAATAATAATTTATTTGATATAGATTTGTCTTCTTATATTGATAGTGGTGTTGACAATGATTATGATTACAATGGAAATCAACCTAGGCTAGAGAGTGGTTCCTTTTAGTCTGTTCAGGGGTTATAGACTCCAATGCACTACGGGTTTCTTCTCTAGTTTCAGAATATCTGATTACACTTTATCCCTCTAATTATCTCTTGAGAATCAAATAAATTCCTTTCCCTACTAGGCCTACATTAAAATATAAGTTTCAATGAGAACCATTATAAATTTTTTCAGGAATAATGGTTTTAGTTATAGAAGAGTAAGAGGAAGATGCAAACACCTAAATTAAAGATGTTTAGAGACCCCCAAGTATCATTTTTGAAACTGAAGGATCTTGGAAGATTCCTTAATATTATTTGTTTAGTGAATAATTTTCCTCACTTTTCATCAGACTAATCATGCTTCTTATGTATCTCTTGATCAACATGCTGGAACTTATTATACATCACCTTATATAATCACTTTAAATTTTTCTATTCATTTTATGATTGATCTTATAGATATTTTAAAAGAGGTGAATATATGTATAAATTATTCTAATGACTATGACAGGAAATGGAATGTAGTGTTCACTAATATGAATTTGGTTTCTCATATATTTCCAAATATCATTCTTAAGAAATATAACATGAATCATGTGATTAAGAGTTTAAAAATTATATAGACGTATTTAAATTAAAATTAGATCCCTTCACACTAGCTTGATAGACATGGAATAAATTTTGGTTAGAAGGTATTTGTATATAATTTCTAGTCCTTATGGACCCTCTACATATGTATCAGTTCCTCATGCATCATTATATATTTATGTGGATATTATTAAAATGCTCAAACATGTGGAGATAAATATTATGAATGAATGAATAATGTATATTTTAATCATGTGCAGATGGAAACTTATGAAAATGTAGAAAATAATTATGATAATATTAAATCCAAATATTTCAAGGTTTCTAAATACATAAATGTAATTGAGGGCCCTATCAGGTACTATCTCAAATAGATTAACACTTAGGTAGACATGAATTCCTAATTTATACTTTTATCCATTGATATTAAAATTCCTCCTATAATAGCCTTTTTAAGAGGTAATGTAGTAAAAATATTTGTTATGAATGTTTGGTGAAGGATGAATTTATTCAAATAAATGGTCATGGATCTAGGTATATAAATGATATTACAAGAAAATTGGATCCCTATATATATGTTGTGAGTTCCTTACTCCTGGATTCTCTAGAATTACTAGTACCTCACCCTTCTTCCTCCATATTTACCACATTTGGTTTAAGATTAATTTATATATCTTCAAAAAATACAACCTCTAACTATACAATTATTACTATAATTAGACAATTTTTTCTCGCACTTACTCTAGTATTACCCCAGATCAAACTGGTTTCCATGTCTCTAACAATACTAGTAGTTCCTATAAAACCAAGACCTTCACTTCTTCATGTCATTATTTTTTTTATATTGAAAACTACTTATTAATCAATAATCACTTCCATAAAATTATGATTAAAATAAATATTAGGTATTATTATAGG
Organism: Viscum album; assembly: GCA_963277665.1. Lineage (NCBI taxonomy): Eukaryota > Viridiplantae > Streptophyta > Magnoliopsida > Santalales > Viscaceae > Viscum > Viscum album. The sequence continues at coordinate 159,954,964 of OY728165.1, read as the reverse complement.
TATAATGTATTTTTCAATAATTATTGAAATATCTCTTTATTATTATTATTTTAAATTAATTTTCAATACTGTATTTTCCTTAATAATTTTATTTTTTACTCTTTCACCCTTTATACTCATTATTTTGGATAATCACAAACAAGGGAGTAAATTATAGAACATATATCATGTTTATATTGGCATATTAACATGTCACTTAGAATGTCTATTATTATAGTAGACTGTATACAATTTATTTTTTATTCCTTGTGTATTGATACTTATGAAATTATTTTTTATCAAAAAAACTGGGGAGATTATTACCTATGTCAAAAAATTACTCATTTTAATAATTGAAAAAAATAGTATTATTATAATAAATTCTAGTTTTTAGAAATGATAACTATTTCTCTAGAACATGGTAGATATTTTTCTATGTCTTGAAGTGACCGTAAAGCGCTACAATCTAGTCTATCAACCGCGAGTTTAAAATATTTCCAATTACTCAATAGAACACATGAATAGTATATCAACCATACAATGAAATATATAAAAGATGGATTTTAAAAATTAATATAACAAATACACAAAATGAGTTTCAACCATAGTTGACATATCAAAGGACTCAAGTGACCACAAGATAAACAATTTGACTGCACGTTGTATCCAAAGTGACCAAAACTATCAGGTTATCCAAAAAGTCGGGGATTGACCACATGACTAATAGAACAAATGATACTATATTAAATAAACTATGGTTGATTTTTTTCTTACTCTTTGTTATAAAAAATGATAAACCTTGTTAGAGTAAATCTAATTAGATGATACTACATGTCATTCAAAAAATTTGGGAGAGCATCGAATCGAATGCATGTTTATTTAAAATAATAAAAAAAAAGATAGAGTGATCATGATCTAATGATAATTTTGACCAATTGAATGAGATTCCATAAATATAAAATCAAATACTTGTTAAATTGATGATACTGTATGCAAAATTGGACTTTTGGAAAAGAGATAAAGTGTCCACATGTCTTAGTGATGTGATCATGGATTGTATTCTTTTTTTGATAATGTGCTAGTTTGAACAAAATCATAAGAGGACCAAACTTATTAGTTTTAAATATATTTTCTTAGAATCCTCATAGTGTCAAAGATATTGTGTAAATTATTATGAAAAAATATTATGTAATTGTATAAAATTTTCATTATTATATTTATTAAATCTAATATTCCAAATTATTTTCTGTGCTGAAATATATTACGGTCAGAAAAATTTAATAAATACAGATTTCATGTGTAGTACATCGATTTAAAATGATGTATTATTAATAGAACTTTTTAGAGAGAGTTTTACCTTTATAGTAGACTGATGAATTGGAATAATACATACATGAGATGTGAATATCAGAATGTTTCATGACAAACTAGTGTTCTATTTGAATGTCAATGCTACTCTGTTTTATCTATAACATGATCATATACATTATATAAATTATTTCTATATTAACATAGAATTTTCAAAAAAAAAAATAATACATCAAAAGGATATGAGTCATATGAAGAATAACATAACCCCATTATTAAATACACCCAAATTATTTTGTATTTTATATCATTTTTCTTAATACATTTGTGTGGTTATTGTTGTAATTATTTTATTTATTGATCTCAATCTCCTTAATTTCATAAGATATTATGAGATATTCTATCATATTCGTTAATTTCATCTGTACACCCATAAAATGCTTAGAAGCATTCGAGTATAACAAGGATATCCTTGCCTACTATTTTTCTGAAACCTGATCTAGTCTGTGCATTAGTTCATTTATTATTAAATTTTCCCATTATTATGTGACTACTAAGTTGATAAGGAATTGTATCAGCTTGAGAAAAAACGTATTTTTTATTACACTATGTGTATTAATTTTTTTACCCTATTTAAAAAAAACTTATTTTCAGTTTTTAAAACTATATATAAAAAATTGCATTGATAATTATATTTAATAAGTTTTTTATATACGTTGTTGGATATAATTAAATTTGTTAATAGGTTAATAGTTTTTAAAAATTGTTTTGACTTATTTGTGATCAATATTTTGAGATGGTTTTTAACAAATCAAATTATATTCCTCTATTATTTTATTCAATAGCTCTATTTTATAAATATAGGGATTATTTTTTATATATTTATAAATTGTAATTTTAATTGGAACTTCAATTAATCCCATCATGTGTTTACTTATATGAACAGAAATCATTTTAAATTTTTGTAGTTCTTCTCCCTAAATTAAATAATTTTTTTCACATGGAATAAATAAATTAAATGGTTCATTGTGTGGAATTCATACCTCATCTCTATTGGGAAGCATGCTCAAGTGACCTGTTACTTGATTTTTTGATCCTCTACAATCATTCATTTCCTAATAAAACTCTTGTAGTACTAACATCCAGCATTCTATCCTTGCATGTTTTCCTTCATCACTAAGAACATAAGGGTTTCATGGGTAGAGAAATCAATTAATTTAGTACCAATAATATAAGATTAAAAATTATCTATGTAAAAAAATACTGCAATAAACTAATTTTTAATTGTCTTATAATTGTTTTCGGGTTGCAAAATGTTTTCATTAAGTATATTCAATGACATTGTGTATTCAAAAAATCCAACCTTACCAAACTCTTTGAACCATATGATATGAAGAATCACATATCATTTTAAATAGACACTCTCAATTAAGCGGTGTGTGACTAATTGTGTGGTTAATTTAAATTCTAGTTTATCATACTCATGTATGAAATTATAACAACAATTAAATACATTATCTTTTAAGAGTAATTTAGATAGTGGGAAAGTAATTACAAAAAAAATACTCAATAAATATTCAATAAAATACTTTATGTCCTATAAATGAGGTAATTTGTTTCAAACAATTAGGGTAAGTTATTTATTTGATAAATTTAATCATAGATTTATAAAAATCAATCTAATTTTATGAAATTACATTTTCATGAACAAAAACTCTTTTAATAATAAAATTAAACTATTCAAAATTGGAGACAAAAATTATCTTCAATATATTTTTTCATGAATATATCAAATTTCCCTAAAAAGTGATCAAATGATTTTTATAAAATATTGAAGTCATATATCAATATATTTCTCTATTTTATCAGTTAAATTTTTTACCATGAATCTTTGAAAAGTTCCCACTATACTGTAGAATCATAATGGTATTCTACCTTGAGAAAATGTGCTATAAGGATATGTCATGTTTTTCATTTCCTAGACTTCAGATATAATGGGAAACATGAAATATCATACAATCTACCTAAAACTTAATCATGGGATTTTCTTCTTACCATCCATGAAAATGATAAACATATAGTACAAGAAAATGTTATATTGTTGTAACATGACTTGGTTTTATATAGTCTACGTAACCTCTCTTACTATTTTTGGGATCTCATGAGAATTAATTCCTTTTGTTAAATTTTTAAAATGGTTATTTTATATTTCCAAGTAAATATATAAATTCAGATAACACATTAAGAATAATAAATTGGGGAATTGATTCAACAATATATTATTATTTTAATTTATTTTTATTTTAAATTTCATCATTGTTTTTTTCAGTCTCATTTTAATATTCCTAACTTGTTTCCCCTTATTCTCTATTTTAATTTTATGAATGAAAATTTAGAAACATATCCTGGGAAAGAATCCTAAATTATAGTTTATAGATCTCATATTTTTTCTCAAAATATTTATGAGTTTATATTTTTTATTACAAAATAATATTATATCAATAATTACTGATGGAATTTTTCTTTTGATTAGAAAGATGTACTTTAAAAATATGGGTAGTTTTATTAAATCATGAATTTTGGGCTGAACTAAATATTAGATCAATTTTTTTACCTACCTCTATGTATATAATTTCTTGTATACGAGGTGAAGTTTTAATATCTTGCCCATTGATAAAAGTTAAATTATATAACCTATATCATAGTTTTACTCATCCTCTGATGGTTACATATTAAATTTCTCACAATTTTTTACAATAAAATTTTAAAATCATAATTTATTACTGAACTCAAAAATTCAATAACCAAACTAGTTTAATCACATGGATTTGATTCATTATATTTTGATATTGAAAAATATGTCTACATTTAAAGTGGGTATTTTATAGAATTAAAAATATTGAAGTGTAATCTGCTATAAAAAACACCATTTTCAAATAACCATCATGGAACCTTATGATTGTATTTGATATTTTTATGAACATTATTTACAAAATTATGGGTGGATGGGCTACATTCACATATACATCATTTTTTACGGCAAAAAATTCATTTAGAAATATTCAATTATGCACTCTAACAAAAACATCTTCAAAAAATATTACTAGGAATGTCATGAATCTATTAGACATTGATAAAATACTCATGTTAGTTGTTTCAATAATATATAAAATGAATAAAAGATAGAATATAGAAAAAAATTAATAGAATACCCTAGATGACATAACAAATTTTGGAAATACTTATATCTAATTATAAATGGAATATAAAACATACCATGGTCTATAAATTTGATTAGTATTAACAGTTTGATAAATACAAAACAATTATTCCTAAATTTAAACACTCCTTCCCTTAATGTATTAAATTTTAGTTCATAATCCATTGTGTAATTAAATATATTTTGGAAAATATTTTCGGGATTCATGAATATGTATTGATATTTCATCTTTTTGAAAAAATTTCATAATTATTTTTTGGATTTATTCACTATGAATCTTATTTGATTTGATCATTCATGAGGGAAATTGTTTTGTCATTTTTTCCCAAATTTGATTTTATGAAAATGATAATAATTTTGTTTTTCCTCAACATAGTTATATCACCCCCTTCCCAATTAGTTTCCATGGGGTATTCTAAATTTGGGTTGCAGTCAGACTCTGGAATAGGGTTAATCTCCTTCCCACTACATAATATTAATGGAAAAATATTTCCCTCAGATTTTCTATGGGTATTGATGGTAGCCTCCCAATATATTTTATCTTCATTTTTATGAGAATACTAGAATGGAATTTTAATTCATTTTTCTCACTACCCGACACATAAATTATTGAATTTGGTTGACTCTGTATTCATGGTTTTTAACTAGTTAAATGTTATTTAGGGGGATTCATTTTGTAAAAGGGTGGTGGTTGGATTGCTTGTTAATTTTATAGTTACATGAAATGTTGTTATAATGGTGGAAATTATAAATATTATAGTTTAAATGATATTTTATCCTAATTATTTTAGGTCTTAAACACATACTAAACTTAGGAAGTCTATTTCCATCATTACTTTTCTATTGAAATTTCATTTATTCACAGGCATCCAAACTTCTTTCTATTACTAGTACATAGTCACATTGGTCAATATAAATAATTATAGATCAATAAAGACATAATTAACTATCATGTTTTAATTTATTAGATGAATTATTAGAATTCATATGTCTGTCCATTATGGATATCTCCTCAGTTTTATACTCTGATAATGGTGAATATGTTGATCTCTCCGGATTAAATACTTATACATAGGTACATCATTTACCAAACTATAATAAATTTTGACAAATCATATCAATAATTCCTCTAGATTAGACTAGGGAATTTTCATTTAAGGAACCTTCCGATGATGCATCCATTATATTTAAATTACAATGCATTAATCCTCAATTAGAGAAAACTAGAAAATTGGGTTTTCAATTTCTTTTTGAGGAAAACTGGAACCTAGAATATTGAATATCCACCATTTATAAAAGAGTTTATCTTATGTGGATTTTATAATGTAATTTTTTTTTATACCTTTGATCCTTTAAGTTAGAACAAAATAGTAGAGAAAAATCATTTACTGGTTATCCCCATTATGTAGGTTGTAAATATATTTTCTGGCTGTTATTTCCAATGAAAAAAATAAATTTTATCAATTTGATTTGTTACTTAGCTACTCATCTTGTATTAAGTTTATAACAGACAATGGTGAATTCATTAATATGGATATTCATCTACATGGTCATGGAATTTTGAAAATCATTAAAATATATATATTTTTAATTCAAAATCATCAAATATTTTCATGGAATTTTTGTTATTTTTATCACAAAAATAAGGTGCAAAAATTCCTTTCTGTTTAGATTGGATTATAATTAATAATCTAAAAATATTAAGGAACACTTCATGTTTTAATTGATTATATTAATGTAATGTTTTTAATATATTATTATATTGTTGACATTTAATGTTTATTTATAAATTATCACTCAATCTCTTAATCAATAGAGTAAATATGGATAAAATTATAAAAAGTCATTAAGAATAGGGAACTAAATATGAAACACCCTACCAGAAAAATGGTTCTATTTTATTTACACTCTATTCACATAATGGTGAAAAAATAAATTTATACCTAAGTTAAAAATATAGTATAGTGAGGACTAAAGGTAATTTCTGAAGAAGTGTAATAATTTTTTATGTCATTATGAAATGAAGAGAAATTTATATAATTTTTTTTTTGAGAAAAAATAGTCCTGATACAAAAAAAATTAAATCAATCAATTGTTGTAATATGTGACTCATTTAATGTTTTGATTACAGATTTTTATATAATCATGATAATAAATTGGTTAACCATATAGCTATAATTTATCCTAAGAGGGAATCTACAGTTTCATTCTTTTTGTCTAGAGGTGGTTATGATTGTGATTATGAAACCAAAAGCTATCACTTATGACTAATCCTACATTCAATGAGAAAGTGATCTATAATAGAAAATCCTTAAACTACTTAATCAGCTCCTAATCAGGGGAATACACTCCGATGAAATTTAGAAAGATAAAATCCATACCATACACATATTATTAGTCACTTGATACTTCACCAAAAAACTCATAACCATTCTATAATATATTAGAATTATCATGTTGAGTGTGAAAATAATAAGAGTACAATTTCGAAAATATAAACCAAACACAATCACATTATTAAAAATATATTGACACTACAAAATGGGTTCAAATAACTATGGAATAATTTTATATTGACATCTATGATAAAATATTAGAACAAAGGTTCTCCTCCTTATAGTCCCAATGACCCAAATTATTTTATGATAATATATATGGGGTTTAATAAATAAAGAATGATGATTTTAATAAAATTTGAAATCAAATATCAGACTCAAGGTGTCTTAAAAATACAATGATCCTCCCCTTTATCCTCCCATCCTTCTAGCATATTCAATGGATTATACATCTATTGTTTATTTAAAATAATTATTTCTTGTGTAATTATCTTCAGAATATTTTATCTATATGGATTTTAAATATTTTAATACATATTTTAGGTTCTTTTGAATCTCAACATGTTCTCCTTAAAATGTGTGAACTTTAATATTCATTGAGATTATTTCTATGAAAACTGTATATAAATAATTTTTCATCTTTTTTGGAACATCATTGTTATTATTTTTAATGGATATATCTTATATATATACTTAGGTTTTCCTATTAGTATTATAATTCCATCCCTATTGAAAAGATAATAAAATAATTTACTTGGGATTTATATATTACTGGTTGATCCCTTATGTAATATCTGTAAATTTATTCAATATTATATATAATAATGTTTTAAATTATAGGAAGGGAGATCTAGAATGTCATAAAGGATGAAAATATTCTATATAATTACATTAATAAAAATTTGGGTTCATTTTATGTTGTTTTGGGCAAGTTCTTGGTCACCTTATGCAATATTTCATTTCAACTAGATCAACTTATGTGAGCCTCTTTAAAGTATTAATCAATAATATTTGAGTGGTTGATATTTTTTCATAGATGGAGATTCCAATTATTCATAAGCAAGTTAATCAGTCATGAATTTTATATTTATAGGAGTTATATATCGCCCTTAGTTAATTCATAATTCATACATATTTACTATATCCATTAGTGAATCATACACATCAAACAAATAATTTTATATATCAGAGAACATAAATTACATGGAAAAGAGAACGATTATGTATTGGGTGTTTTATTCCTATAAAAAAGTAATTTACCATTGCATATTAACTGGTCTTTATAATTTACCTTTATGTGTTAGTTGGTATCACTCAAATATTCATGTAATGAAACTCAAGGAATCATACATGTTCCATACCTAAGGGTATTTCCATTTGAATTTTTCATGCAGTGGTTTCATTAGAGTACTGTTACATACAGTTCATTATTACTTTATAAATATTCAAATACTTTTATGTATCTCTCAATATATAGAGTTATTATTATTTATATTAATTTAATATAATTTCTCAATTCAAACCCACATGAATGAGTGTTGGAAACACTTGTGTATCCCAACACGCACAAAAATTTCAACTGAAGGATTCAAGAAATTAAATCCACCCACATCATTTATCTATTAGAACATACTTAATTATTCATATTATATAACATTCAACTTTTAAAGTAATATTATGTATGATTTCCCTTTTCCAATACCATGATCTTCTAGATGAAAATCTTATTGCATCCAATGGTTTTCTTCTAAAACTCAATGTTGTTCACTATGTGATTTTCATTCTTTCAAAACACCTAACTCATAGAAGTTTAATATTCACCTTAAAAATACCAAATAAAAGTATTATCTATAGGTGGATATTCATTTTATTCTAGAAATTAACCAAATAAATTAAAATTACACTGTCATCAATTTATATAATTAATTAAAAAACATAATGAAATGATCCTTAAATTAAAAAAACTCTATAGGCATAATTCATTAATAAATTTGAGGAGGATAAATTAATTTAATATGAAACAAATATATTCACTTAGTTTCTTCTTCCATCGTCCTCCAAAAGATATCATATAATTCACTCTAAATTTTATTCTATGAATCATGATTTTGATCACCAGTCATCATTGAAATAATTTATTTATATGAACCAACATCCCCGAAATATATAAACCATTAGATATCCAATTTCATCATAAAATATTTATGTGACCACCCAAATACCAATTACATATATGGTCTACAACCAATCTTGGTCACACATATGGAATGATCATTCCCATAAGATTAAGGAATATAATCTTCTTAGAATAATTAATCAAGAAAATAAGGGTTGTCAAATCACATGTCATTGATTTTACACTTAAAATGGAATACCGTTATTTTATAAGGTAATATGAGAACATTAACTGCTCAATTAAAATTTTTACCCTAGTTTTTTATATATTTCCACACAATTAAAAATAAACTTTTTTGTATATATTAAACTACATTATCTTCTGCCCAACAACCTAATAAGCATCCTTCACCGGTAATGAATAAGTACAAAACTAAAACATTTAAAAACTAAATTTATACATTAATTATATTTATATATATTAAATGGTATGAAATATTACATCTAATTTCAAAGAAAAGAAATTCAAACTAGATTTGTGGGTAATTAGCTGATTCTCTGGACTGACAACAGATCTCATAGAAAATGACTGATGAAATTATATATCTATAACACTCAAAATTTAATTAAAACTAGTTTTTTAATCTATTGAAATATATTAAAGTACATGACTTTATTCATAATGATTATGATCAATAAATAAATTCTAATAGTATGTACGCATTCCTTCAATAACATTTCATATTAATGTGAAACTAAAATAGACATGTCATTAAATCCATTCCACAACATCCAAAAAAATAATTTTAATATATTGACTATGTTTTCTAAGGTCTATGACAATGAAATCATATCGAAAACATCAAAATTGAATAAAACATATAAATAAAACACCAAAAAATCATTATGTATTAACATATTATGTACTAGTATTCAAATTAATCATTATAAAAACATAAATAAGATAATACCTTTACATGGCTCCCAAATAAATTATTTATTCATGAATTTAAAATAATGTTCTAGGTAGGATATTTAATGGTGAGTGATCCCACCTCACATGTTAGCTTCCCTAGTAACCCATTGAAACTACCCATTGTAACGTTTATAGGTTCCAGAATTAATTCATATTGGAAAATTTTCATTAAGTCAATTAAATTATAAATATCTTGACTTTTGTTGTTTTTATCTTATTAATTGTTAGTTTTTATTTATTTCATAAATTAGTTAATTAAGATAAATATTTATTAAATTAGTCTTATCCTATTAAAAAAAAATCAATTAGAACGAAACAACAACATCATCTTGATTGTAAATAAGGCATTGTCTGACAACTAGAGGGATGCACCATATCTATCCCAACTGATCCCTAATATCCTCCAAAGAAGGCATACTTTTGGATGATAATGTACTAATATAACTCAAAATTTAACTATAAATAAATTTAAAGGTATGTGATAAAGTTCATTCTATGTAATATGGGTTGAATGGTTATCAAGTGAAGTTTACACACTCTTTTTATCATCAGAATAATTCATATCTTTTCTCAGTGGTTTACCCTATATAGGGGGTGTAGAATAGAAATATTGTACTATATGTGTTGATTCGATAATTGGAGTAAAACAAATATCCAATATTGTAGAGAAAAAATCATATCTAAACATTTCTAAGATTGACATTCCAATGAAAAAATATCATGAAAATATGTAATTCAATTAATCCTGTATTTTATTAAGAAATCATTAAATTTTTATTTATTAAATAAAGTTATGAATATGTGAACACATTTAAAAAATATAGATCCGAGTTTTTGAATAAATAATAAAAAAGTGGTTTATATATAAATGTAAAAATTTAGTAAAATAGGGAACATTATCGACATTCTTATTCACATTGGAAATATTAATATCAATAAATTAAATTCATTGGATGATTTATTTATATTATTAAATAAAATTTTATGTACTACCAGTGACTATGGTAGAAAAATTGGTATATTCGATAGTTATGAAAAAAAATTCTAAAAATTCATTCTATTTTATTGATTTATTTTATATTGGGAATATAATATCTTAAATGATTTTGATCTTCATAGGGTGTTTACAATTTATGAGATTAGAATTTCTTTAGTTATCATGATAACAATTATAAATGATAAGGAGACTATAGTAAAAATAAAGAAGGTACTTGATATTAATGAAAGGGGGAATAAACCCTTGACTTATTAAAGAGATATAGATGTTAATGTGAGACATGAAAACATATTGATTGATATCAATTATAAAATTGGTGTGGGATAAATTATATTCTAAATTTAGATATTGTAATTTGGATAATGATATAAATTTATCATTAAACGTTGTCAAGATAAAATATGATAAAACTAATGATTGATAAACTATAAAATGATTATATAGAAATAGAAGAAATTCCCTCAAAAAAAGAATTTAATTTTCAAAATGAAATTTATTTCTATAAATATCAAAAATTTACCATTGTTTTGAAACATGATTAAAATTTTCAAATTATGGGCATGTGATATATCAAATAAAAATAAATATTTCATTAATAATCTAGCAATATATCAAAAGCCTAATATTTATGGATTTTAAAATAAATTTCAAATTGATGATGATTTCATAAATCAAAATAAAATCTAGATTTTTTTTTGAAATAATGTATAAATAAAAGGATTAAAAATATAATAGTTCTGAATAAAATAAAAAAAAATTATAAAATAAATACAGAACGAAAAAAATTTATAAACTGATGATAGGGGGAGGAGGTGGGGAGAGAAGGTTATTATGATAAAAGTAGGTAAGGGAGTCTCTTATAAGAGGTTGAGAATAATTGAAATTTGGTATAGGGGGTTAAATGATATTTTATATAATTAAAAGATTTTAGGTTTTATTTAAATTGAAATATGGTGTAGAATATCACCTCATGAAGTGGCGCTGTGAGGTTAGGTTGAAAGGCCCAACTAGTAGTGGTTCTTTTAGGTTTTTTTCCCACCCCTAATTTCTTCCCTACGCTCTACAATTTAACATACTTTATTTAATTATAATTAATTATTATAAGTTTATAAATATTCTAAATTATTTAAAATTAAAAAAATATTCATTAATATATATTTATAATTTTATATTTATGAACATAATTATAATGTTATTGAGATTTAAAGTGTATATTAAATACTTTTATTATAAATATAAATATATTTATATAATAGTAAATATTTATTTATATTGATAGGTTTATAATTATATATAAATAAATATATTTATTGTGTGTATATATATATATTATTTTATAAATATATAGTGCTACATTAATAACTACATATAAACATGTATATATTTATAATTTATATAAGTATTAATATGTTCTCATAAATATTATAAATATAATTACTATTTTAAAAAATATATATTTTTAATTATGTAAATATGTTTTCATTTATAATAAATATATTGTTATAATTATATATTAATATAAATTCATAAATATATATATATATATATATAGAATATATATTAAAGAAAATATATAAAAAAATATATTTATAACTATATTTAAAAATGAATAATTACAATATAAAAAATATATTTATAAATATGTATTTTAAAAGTATATTTATAAATATTAATTTAAAAATAATAATTTATTGGTAATAACATTTATATTCATATTTATAAATATTTAATTATAAATATACTTTTTAAATATTTAACTAAAAATATACTTTATAAATATATCATTATATAGTAATAAAAAATATTTATTTATATAAATAAATAAAATATTTGTAAAAATATTTAAATAAATTTATGAATTTATTTAAAATTATTCTATAAATAATCATTTTAATATTTAAAATATATGGTTTATATATATTTATATAATATAAATAATATAATTTAAGATATATAGATATATAATAATATAATTAAATAAAACTCATATTTAAATAATTTATAAATATAATTATATAAATAAATAAACCTTACATTTAAAATTTATAAATTTATATGTAATTATACAAATATATAAATAAACCTTATTAAATAAATCTAGTAATTTTATAATAATTAATATATATAGGTTACAAATGCAGTTTATATATATATATATTGATCTAGAGTAATTATAAAGATCTATATCCATAAAATCAATTGATGATCACTTATCACATTGTTCATTTTTTATAATTTGTTGATCCCTTTCTCAATTTCAATTTTTTCATTAATTTCAATTTCCTATTTTATTTTCTAGTTATCTATAGTTATGGAATTTAATTTCAAACAAGTAACAATAGGAATATATTTTGATATTTTTATCTAATCCTCATTAAACAACTCCAATTGATAATTAAATTGTCAAAATAAAATTCAATGGGGATTTATAAATAGATATAATCATGTGAAACCTCTCATTAATTCAAATTGAATGGCCAAAATGTGTATAGACACCTGATGGTGGTGGTGGGATGAAAACGGTTTTTTCAAAAAAATTCATATTCAATTAGAATCAGTGAACCCCTATGAAATATAACATATATTGGTTATTAATAAATCTCCATATATTTAATGTTTCTAAAATAATTCATCTACATTTTCAATCATCTCTAATGAATTCCTCAAAAAAATCATTATAATCATAACTTTGCATCATGTTTTACTTGCATTCCATGAGTCCAATACTATCCATAGTGTGGCATAGAGTTTCTGGCAGGACAATTTTTTTTGCATCCTTCACGAATTCTATCAATTTTATTACATTTATAACCCCAAAACCCAGAACAGATCTCCATCCACTGAATATATAATCATAAAATTCATATATGTATTTAAGCTATTCTTCATGATCTGAGTCAATATTTTATCTCAACATTAAATAGTTTAATGAAACTGTCCTCATGAATTTTAACATCTTAATATCAAAATTCATTATAAAAAATTATACTAGCACTTCAGGTATGCATTATTTATGTACAAATATCACTTCAGGTATGCATTATTTATGTTCACACGTTACTTCATCTAAGGTGGTCTTTATTCATGTAAATTTGTTTTTCTTTAGTTTTTTTTAATTTCTATTTATTTTTCTAAAATAATAATTATTTATCATAGTAAAAAACGTTTTTTTACATACATCATGATATCCAAATAAATAAACATTGATGACCTCTGGTACCACAACGTGACGCCTGAACCACACGCCCACTCAACGTCTAACGTCTATGTCACTCTGGTTTCCTAGCTATATGTTTGGGTTCCTCCTCTTTTGGTGCTTCTGTATATTCGTGATGGTGTTGTGTAGAGGACTAGAAAAAATCATGTGTGGATGACCAAAAATCATATGTGAATCCATATGGGATTGATGCTCTTAAAAATGAAAAAATTGTACATTTAATGATTCCTCATCAGTATGAGAGGGGGCCTCTACAATATGTTTTATAACACCTCGATCATATTCCAATGTAGTCTGTGGAGACAAAATATGTGGAAAATAATTATCTACCAAATATGTAAGATCATCAGTAGGTTGTGCAGGATCATCTCTCTGTGTTGGGCTGCATCTATAGGAGCTGCTCTCGAACGACTATGTCATCAACTCTACCCCTGCGGATTTCCTCATCTCTATCTTCCAACTGGTAGTGGTGATGGTGGTGCATCAACCCCATCAAGCATACAAGGGATATCATCATCCCTATGAGTTTTAGCTAGAGGATATGGATTGGGATATAATTGTGGCTCCTCATCATAGATACTCTCATGTATAGACTAGAGAGGATCATAAAGAGCCAACACATCTGGGTGAACTACATCTTACATAATAAATTCCACCTCCTGAGGATCTTTGATATGTTAAATAAAAAATATTTTATGTGTCAACAAATGAAATAACATTCACATTAATACCTAGAGTGATTAAAAAATATAGTAAATATCTGTATACATACCAACTGTTGAATGAAGATCCCCTAACGTGTAAGGTGTATGATAGTGTTTAATCTGTTCTAGTAAACTTAATCCCCCTGATTAGTTAATAGATAGAGTGCTATGGGATATCTGTATTAAAAGATACTATATCGGGATCATGTGTCCCAAAGGTCGATATAATTTTCATTAAATTTCCACATGTGCTTGGTATTTCTACCTATATGATTAATTGAATATAACCCATCAATCTATCAGAGTTCCATGGGGATATTCTATATATAAGAAAATGGGTTTATGACCCAGTCTGGATGGTTCCACTCAATGATGTGGAAGTGGATTTGTGGCACATCTACAGCATGATCTCCAATCATAGTTGTGCAGTGTGGTGAACGTTATGCATAGATGAAACATATATACTAATTCAATGAAACCATAAAATTTAAACACAAAAATAATTCATAAATTATCATAATAATGTTAATTTGATTACATTGAAATAACATAAAATGGACAAAAGTAATTTGTATAAAAAAACTCAAGTTTTACAAACATCAACTAGCTATATGGTGTCAAATATTTGTCTAAAACAATGCACACTATGTCTTGGGGTATGTGAATAATTTTGAGAGTGACTCCACCTAGTTAAAAAAGAGTTATATATGGTATGTTAATAAAAAAATTACCAAAATTAATAAATAGATAAATTTAATGACATAAACACACTAGCATCCTTGGGGACAATTATAATTTATCTCTAGTGCATGTGGTGTAGTAACTTGAAGAGAGATGTGTGGAAAATTCTCTTAATCCCACAAAAGTACCAATGCCATACAACTTACAATATATTGCGCATTGGCATGAAAATTGGTATAGATACATATATATTGATGTTATAATACAAAAAACCCCCAACTATATATTTTTGTCTGATCAAGATCCTCAATTAAGTGGAGGTACATCATGTGTACCAATTTGGTGGAGTAGTCAACACTCAACATGCCTCTGACCAGTAAAACAATATATGCATGTGTGTTCTGAATAGGTGTCTCATCATTTGTATCATCAAGATTGACACTGAAATTCTTATCAAGACACCCCATGTGCAAGAGAGAACCCTAGAAGACACATAGTATGCCAAAGATGTCAATTCCTAGAATATTTTTTATACCGACACTCCAATCACCACTAGTGTCACCCATAACTGCCTATTCATGGATGGGTAACCCAAGAATGTAGGCGACATCCCCTAAAGTAATAATCATCTCCCTTATGGAAGATGAAAAGTGTGTGTCTCCATATTCCATCTCACAACTAATGATTAAATCAAATGGTGATCAATTGTCTTGAAATCAAAAATAAAGACTCCAAAAAATCCCGCAAGTCTGAGGTATAGAAAAATGGATTCCTAGGGTGTATCATGATGAAAATGATGTTCTATCTGAATACCAATATGTTTTACAAGTTGTCACACCAACACATCGCGTGACACGTGAAACAGCTTTATAGATTACAAAGGCTACTCCATTGGAACATATGAATATTAAATCATTAATATCATGATCTATGAAAATATTCTGGTAATATATGTCATTTAACCTTACATTACTTTATAATTATTTGAAATATTACTCGTGAACATTATTATGGTTTGGACATTAGTTGGTACTTGATCACCACAATTCGTGATGGTTCCTAAGACACAATATCTAGTGGGGTTTGAATTTTGACGTTTGCATTTTGTTCGATTTACAATTGCTATTGTATCATTATGGAATGTTGAAAAAGGTTTATTTTAGGGAAATTATTTTTGATTTGAAAGAGATCCTAGGGTATTATTTATTAAACAGGTTTTAATTTCATGATAACTTTTTTCTATTATTTTATATATTTAATATATGATTTTATTATAATATATAGGTACAATTTCTAAAAGTTACACTATACAAAAAGTATAGATTTGTGATTAAAAATGTTCATAATGATAAAAATGATTTCAAATACAAAAATTTATAGAATCATATAGAGTGAAAGATTCATTTTAAACATTATATGATTTCTCTATGTGTCTATAAAAATGAGACTTCATATGAATTTCATGGTGGCATATGCTAAACCGTCATCCAAGTTCCCGTTCAATGGTCTAATCCATCTCATTCTGAATTCAAGTTGACTTTGGCGTCAATTTAGATTGAATCTTGGTCTTGTTTGGTAGAAGTGTGGGTGCTCCATTAGAAAGATCAATATTATAATATTCACTGATTGGAATCCATGGAGTACTGTAGATGTTGGTGATACTATTTTCGATAAACAAGATCATCTAACATATATGGGTAAGGGTATGTAATATCATGAATCAATCAAATGGACATATGAATATCACAATGTTTGAATGATTCCTCATTAATAGTAACACTTATCTAATAAAACCACTCATACACTTCCATTTGAACATGACATGAATTCACTTGTCTTAGTGACTTAAAATAATTTATCTGGATGATTAAATGCAGTTACATGATATGTTACATCCTCTAGATGAACTCTATCTTGATCGTGCTATAAATGGAATCTATAGCGCATCTCTCTAGTCATACCCTCATTATCCCACATTCCTTATTACATAAAATAGTTTACACTATTATTGAAGGTTTCTTATACCAAACCTAAAATTTAGATTGAAAATATCATTAAAATAATATATTATAATTGTATACGTTCTTAGTACATATAATAAAATATTAATATTTACCTGTGATTGGTAATTTCTACACTCATATGAAAACTCCATTTATACATTCTATGATCTTGGTTTTCATATGTCCATATCACATCCAATAATCATATTCAAATGACCATTTATGAATTAGAATTTTCATCATGTAATAATAAACATATGATTAAATCGATGAATATCTTCAAGATGTTCCTATATCCTTTATTGATGAGGAATTTATACCAAACAAGATTTAATTGCAACACATTTGAAAATACCTATGATAATAATTTTTAAAATGAAAAATGATATTCATACAAAATTTTTATGATTTCTTTCTTCATCAACTCTATCATGAAATTATTTCATAAATTTCAAAAAATGTGTCGAATAATGTATCGATGGTGGTAATTGGGGGGTATCTAGGAAATAAACTAAGATTTTAATACCTCCTTGACTGCATGATGGAATTTTGAAATTAGGAAAATTCCTTCTGCATCCATATAAAACAGTTTATGAAAGGCCAGAAACCATTCCTATGATTAAAATTTCTCTTTCTCCCCTACTGAAAATGCTAAAGGTAGAGGGGATCAATTTCTATCTTCTGTGGCAGAAATAAATAAATTTAATATATACATTCCATACAAATATTTGTCATCAATTTTTATAATCTACTTGCAATGTCTAAAAGTTTACACACATAGTAGAAATGTCAAAAACAATCTATCAAACACAACCATCGACTAATTGACATGGTTGTGTTGGTCAACATATTAAATACGATGTAATTTATATATCACTTGGTTATATTGGTGTAAATTTTATTATAAGTTATGGAGAAAATCGAAAAGATTCATCCAAATCACCTTATACAGTATCAATATCCATTTTTTGTGCTGGCCATGCCTTCCAGGATGAGATTTGATACCCATAAAGTTATTTGATTCACTCCACCACCAAAATTATAGTAACATCATTACATGGTCTAATCATTTCAACAATAATATTTTAATAAATCTAAACATCTAATTAGGAGTGTTTTTATGTAAATATTGGGTTCAAACATGTGTATGGAGTAAATCTATGGATGTCCCAGCTATGAAAAGTGTTATCAATTATAACTTCTAGATAAATTTGATAGTTCTAATCAAATATTTCACAACAGATCACATAATAAAACCTATTGGACTGTTATACAAAATAATAGTAATGTATTTAAATGTAATATTATTCTTTTAGAATTTTTACTGCATTTTTTTTTCAAAATATCTTCCATTATACAGTACACCATCATCTGAAACTTGATTTGTTCCACCAATGATTATTATAAATTCTGTACGATGAGTAGTAATTTAAAAATAAAATTCTTTAAAATGTTTCTTGACTTAATTTGACCATGAAGAAAATAGTAGAGGATGTATCAACAGTCAATTCAAACTCACCTGATTGGGAAAAAACTATTCTTCCACATGATATTATTCTTATTCAACATACTCTTCATTTTCTTGTTCTAAATTTTCTTTATCCTCAAAATCAATATCTAATGATTCTAATGTATATGGAGGACTATCTATTGAATCTGTCACTATAGGAAATGTCGGAATAACTACCATTGTTGATGGAACGTCTTGATGTGTTATATCAAGAGGATATTTCATAGTATCATAACGTTGTGATTTCACAACATCCAATGTCGATAAAACATCCATTATAGTTATAGTGACATACTACTCCATCATTTGATTCTCTAGTTTATACTTAACCAACGTATGTATGTATTCCCATTCATTATCATTAGTTTTGATATATGACACATACCAAAACCTATCTATAGATTGAAGACGTCTGTATGTGATGGATTCTATCACATAATATCTTGTTAGTTTTAACATTAGATGAATATTTTATTGAGGCAATTCCAAAGATGTACAACCTCCAATCATCACAACACCATCTGGACATATACTATAACAAAATCCTTATTCTGTATCAATTATTTATCCATTGAAATAAATTTATGTGTCCATGTTTTTTATATAAACCAAAACCATCATTATTATTAGAATGATGAAATATTTTCAAAATTACAATGTTAGGTACAAAACTTTTGAAGATGTTATAAATGTTTATGATTCAAAAAATTTAGAACATATTATTATATCTTAAACTATGATAATAATGTTTCTTAGTACAAATGTTAACCATACTAAAGGTATTTTAGTGGTTTATAATAAAAATATGTATCATATAAAGCATATCCCCCAAATACCATCAAACTAATATGTTGAAAGTGTATGTTTTAGGCATAGAAGAAGCACATGGATAGGTGTACCCAACATTAATTTTTCAGTTAACAATGATCAATCTGAGATCCATCACAATAATAAAATGAAAAATATTCATAATAAAATGAAGAATGAAATAAAAATAAGGGAGTCACATAATCATAGAGATAATCTTCATATGTTGGTTATAATTAATTTAATTTAATTTAATGAGAAAAATCACCTTGATGAAATTCTATCTTCGTTGATGTTTCCATTTATGATCTGATGTGATCTATCTTTGCATCATAGAATCCATGTGTATGATTCCTCTAGCGGTGATCCAAACCTGATCCATGTAACTATAGGCATCACTGAAGGGATCTCTGGAAGCAGGAATATAAGAGAATTCACTTGCGATGTAAGTTTTTGATCTCCTTGATAATCTCTTACATAGCGCACTCCTTGATTTGGTGGGGGATCACTCTTATAACTTGAGAGAGTTCTTGGAGGAAAGGAATTATCTCTTGGCTTGAATGATTTCTATAGATCTATTGTGCACAATTAAATAGAATGGATTAATCTCCTAAGAATAATATAATTGGGATTTAAATTACCTAGAATAATAATATGAATTAATTACTCATAATAATTTATTCATTTAATTTAATTCTTATTAAGACCCCATGTCAAATAATAACATTTGACTATTATTATTTCCTGAAATGATCCAAGTGAATTATATCTAATATTATTTAATTAAATAAATAATATTATATCTCATGAATCTTCAAAAAAACTACACAGCATGTATATGTTAATATACATTGTGTGAACTTTTGTTTTTCCATTTTCATTATTTCCTTCACCTCATTTTTTAGTCCTTGAATGACGACTATTTATTTCTTAAAAAAATATCACTAAATTATATGCTAATAAATATATTATTTTGACCACAATATTTTCTCCCAAATAACTAGTTTTGAAATAAATGTTATCATGAATCCTTGAGTAGGTATTAAACCACAATCAAGAATAATCTTTCTCTAACTTTTTAAATGATTATTGTACTATGATAATTAGACACACTTAGTGTATGACCCTATAGGACGATTTCTCTAGGTAATTAGGTAGAGCCTACCTAATGTTCAAGGATATCACCTAGACACATGCCAAGGTCCCCATGTAGAAAGACGATAACACTGCAATAACCTGTCACCTCCTACGAATTCTTTCCGTTTAATGTTATCCCTTTGTCTTGATATCTCAAATCATGAGGTTTTTATTCTAGTGCCATCAAACCATGTGCTTTATTATTCATTCTTTGACTTACCATAATTGAACATCCCTATTCCTTACCATGGAAATGGATTTATTTACACTATATCAATTCCAAGAAAGGGCTTGAGATATGAACGTCCATTACAGAATTGAAGGGATAAATCCTTTCTCGTATTATCATTTATTTCAGTATTACTCATGACACACCCAACATATATTACGTCACTGCAAACAATGTGTCATCACATTTTTTTTCAAAACATCTATGTGCACGATTTTGAATACCCATTAAAAATAATATTAATTTCTAAGGATAAATACAGACATCTAAAAATAGGAACATTCAATGAACCCATGAAATGTGGATTTCCAACTGGTGGGTCCATTCTTATAATATCTTCATGGATATTACCTAGGGCACACACCATGATAAAATGCCTCAACATTTTATGTGTCCTCACCCCTAATAGACTATTTTATTTTTGTCCCTCAAATAACATCATTCGACCGTAGAACATATATTTCATAGTAGTGTTATGGCCTTTCCAGGATCTCATCAGAGAAGGGATCTGCTATGACCCATTGGTGAAACAACTATCCATATAACATTATCACATGAATTGTTATACAAAATATCAATCATGATGGGAAATGGTATTTATTAACAAATAATGTATAATGTAGTTGGTTCTAGGCCAATAACTACTACAGATTCACACTTTGACTAGTGTCAAATGCTAAAAACCTTTTACTCGCTAGCTCCCACCTGTTATTCATGCTTCTATTGAGATGAGCCTATAGTAAATTGTTTGAACATGTTCTATTACATGGACACTCTTATCACTATAACATCACCGCTTTTATAGAAATACAGTAAGAGGTGATACTTCTAGATAATGTGCTTTTCCAGTTGATGTAACCATGGTTTATTTCAAGAGACAGTGTTGTGGTATTATCACAATACAATGTGTTATGATCTTAATGCTAGGAACTATATTAATCTCCTGGAAAAATTATAGAATCCGGACGGCTTCCTTGGTTGCATCAGAATCCACTATATATTCAGACTCCACTATAGAATCAACGGCAACTAGTTTATATGAACTCTTTCGGCTCACAGCTCCTTTGTTGTGATAGAAAACATATCTAGACTATGAAATTAGATCATTCTGATATGTCTAAAAACTAGTATCATCATACCCTATGATGAAAATCTTCAAATCTTCTCCATAATCAAGGAAAGTTTCCTTAGTTCTTCTCATATACTAAAGGATAGTCTTATCAATAGTTAAATATTGTTCTCATGGATCTGCATGATATATTCTTACCATACGTAGTTCGTAGGAAACATCAAGCATGGTACATAACCTTGCATACTTGATACATCCTATAGTTGATGCATATGGGATCTCACTCATCCTATCTTTCTCATTTTGTGTCTGAGGACACATTTTCAATGAAATATGTAGACCATGTGACACTTGAACCAATCCCCTCTTGGATTGTTCCATGCTAAATCTTTAGTATCTGGTTAATGTATGTAATATAACATATTCTAAGAAGGCTGATTTTCCTATGACCTTCATGGAGAAACACTTTTTCTACTAGTCCTTAATATACTAAAAGGCTGGTACATCATTTCCAATATGTAAAATGTCTTCAACACATACAACAATGATAATAAGTGCATTTGCATTAAACTATTTATAAAAACATGGATCACCTTTATTCTTAATGAATAAAAATTATTTATGGCTTCATCAAATTGAATGTTGCTTGGCCTTGATGCTATCTTTAATTGATAAATGTATTTCTATAACTTAAAAGACCATTTGGATTCACTTGGTATCACAAACCATTCTTATTGTGTCATATAGAAATAATCCTAAAGATTCCTATTAAGTAATGTTGTTTTGACATCTATATTCCAAATCCCATAGTCATTGTAAGCTTCTATAACAAGTATGATTCTTATGGATTAAAACATGGAAACCGGTGATAAGGATTCATCACAGTCAACTCTTTGATGTTGTCTGAATCCTTTATCCACTAGACATGATTTATAGGTTCTATCTTGACCTTCAATGTCAAAAATTCTCTTGAATACCCATTTGCATCCAACATACATTACATCAAATTCCACATCGACTAGAACCCAGTCCTTTTTCTGATACATGGACTCCATCTCAATTTTCATAGAATCTTTCAATCTTGTAGATTCTAATATTTCTACTTATTCCTTGTAGTATAGAGGTTCATAATTTTACATTAATAATGATTCACCATCCTCGGTGATTGGAAACAAAATCTCTCTATTTCCCTTAACTCTCTTGAGATCCTATGTAGTACTTGTGCTTCTAGAACCTCTTAAAAGGGGACCTATAGAAGTTGTTCCTGTTCCAACTCCTATATATCTTGAGCATCTGTTTTGTTCAAGGAAATCTTGCTCCCACTATTTTTTTTGAGGATTTTCTCCCTCTCAAGAGATAAGGGTTGTACAGTGACAATCATTTTCTTGTATGAATGGATTTATATGTAATATCCTTTCATTTCCTTATGATTTTCTATAAAGATTCACCTCATTCTCTGGGGAGCTTTCTTTTTCCTAACAAGGCATAACAAATTCCTTCCATCCCCATACACAAGTTTGAAACAAATTGGGTTTCTTTCCATTCCATAACTCAAAGGGAATTCCATTTTCCACCATAGTTGGTACTCGGTTTAATGTGTATGATGTGGTTTAAAATGAATATCCCTATAAGGATAATGGAAGGTCTGGGTGACTCATCATAGACCTCACCATATCCAACAAGGTGTGGTCCCTCCTTTAACTAACACCATTACAATGTGGTGTATATGGAGGAGTGAGTTGATATATAATCTCAGACACCCTTAAAAGGTCGATGACCTCTTGGTTTAGATATTATCTACCTTGATCCAATCAAAGCGTCTTTATCTTCTTACCAAGATGATTATCTAATTTATTATTGAATTCTATAAATTTCTACATGGACTCTAACTTATACTTCATTATGTAGATATATCCATATCTACTCAGATCATCATAAAAAGTAATGTATTAAAAATATCCACCTCTAGAATCTAATGGAAATGGTTCACACGCATCCATGTGTACTAATCCTAGAAGTTATGTGGCCCTTTCTACCTATCCACCAAAAGGAGGCTTGGCCATTTTTCATTGTTAACAAGAGTAACATATATCAAGTGGTTTTAGATAAGTAGAGTCTAAATAACTATCTTGATAGAGATTTTTCAATCTATTGTCTTTTACATAAGCAAGATAATGATTCCACTACATGGTGTTGTACGATTCATGTGAGTTTGTTATGTTATCGATTGACAAAACTTCATTTTTGTAATTTTATACATACAAGATATTATTTAAATGCTCCATACCATAACATATGTTGTTATTATAAAATAAACAACCCTTATTTAGAAACATGAAAATAAAAACATCCATATCCAAACATGATACAAAAATTATGTTCTTGGTAACATTAGGCACATAATAACAGTTATGTAAAACCAATAGCATTATAGTTGGCAATGAGATATGGTAATCGCCAATGGACAACGAATCCATCCTCCCACCATTGGTAGCTCAAAGATCCACCTCTCCTCTGGAAATCATTTTAAATCTACTTGGATCCGACATTTGAAAACACATTTGAGCCACACAAGCTGTATCTAATGCCCAATGTGTAGAAATGGAATAATTATACTCAATAATGAACACACCGTTAGCGTCCCCACACTACTAGGTTCATTTCATCTTCTAGTGTCATGGAATTCCACAAGTAAAACATATTAGCTCCCATTCCATTCTATTCCTATGGATCTTCCCCTTCTTCGAGGGATGGTTCTTAGGGGATTTAGACTATTTATAAATCCTTGGACCATTTCCATTGTCCTTCATTTTCTTATTCACCTTAAGGAATATTGGTTTGTCAAGCCCCATGTCCTTATCTTCTTGGTGAATTAAGGTCAAAAGTTCCTATAAAATGTTCTCATTGTTTATCAGGTTGTAGTTGAAAATAATGTTATATAAGGTCTTGGGTAGTGATTATAGGATGAGATATGTATGCAAATCATCTAAGAACATAATCCCTAAGATGTATAGGAATTCATTGTTACCAATAAGATTAACTACATGAGGCCCAGCTAGAACAGACTCTCCAAGATTAGTTGTGAACAATGCGTTGGAGATTTCATATCTTTACTTTCATTCCTTCTCTTGATAGAGATCTTTAAGGTGATACATCATGGTATACACATCCATTTTTTCCTGCTTCTCCAAGAGCTCATTAGAAATAGTCGATATCATGAATTATTGGACATCTGGGGAATCATAAAAAAATTTCATATATAGAGATAGTTCCTCATCACTAGCCTCTTTTCTAGGAACCAATGGAATAGGCTCCTCCATCATGTATAATTTTTTTTGAGGTGAAGGATAACAAGTAAATGACTCATCCTTTTTTAAAAATTGATGCCTGTGAGAAGTTTTCTATCTTGAGTATAGTTCTCAATGATATGTTTGAAGTAATTTTTCATTCCATTTTTAAAAACTAAGATTACAAAATATTTAGTACTTTATCATTATAAAACTAATACAAATAAATAAATTAATACTTATTAGTCTCCATCTATTTTAATGAAATCTAATAGCCCTCACTATTTGAATTCAGAAAATTGTATTACATGAATACTCTTATGTGAAGGATCCAAATTTCCCCATCCCATTACCCCAACAAGGGTTGGTCACATAACATGAAGGGTATTAGGTTGGCATGCCAAATGAAAATTGCATTAACTCACAGATCCTTGATCTGTTAAGTGGACTCCCCAATCCAGAAATCCTTTTATTTATCGATTTCCTAAACATTTGCCTCATGGTCATACCAATTTCTTCGGTGGTAGTCAACCCTTGATGTGAACCATTTAAAGTCCATAAAAAACCATGAATTTTAATTCCCCAATAATTGAAATCACTCTAATCAGGGTTGGTCATGAACATTAAGCTATATTTTGATTCTAACTAAGATTGTGGAAGTTTATACCGACTTAATATTTAATTGAGGGATTTTTTCCTACACATAAAATTGTAATTTATTATCTTTATTACATGATTTTTAATATTAAGTGGGATATAATTTACTGATTAACAATGTATAAGATAATATTTGTGCATAAGCAGGTCTTATTTTACTTCTATCTTTCATGCTTCTTTAATTCATTAATTGTGTGATTGTGATATCACATCCACAATAAATAAACCATGAAAGTGAAAAAATAAAATTAACAATATGATCTTGATATTGATATATTGATTAAATTATCTAGTGGTTGATAAACTAACCTAAGACCAATGGGAGAAACACCTTGATCCTTTTAGGTTTGTGTTTACAGTTGTCCACATGTCTACCATTGAATCTTCTTGGATTGGTTTCACCTTGGATCCTAACTTAAGCCACCTCTACTATCATGGGAGCTCCATCCCTTATAAATTATTTTATCTCACTCGCAGGTGAGGTGTAAAATTGGCTTTTACATAAAATAATCCTTGGGAACGCATATCCTAAATATTAATAGGGAGAAGGATTGCTGGACAAAAAATTTAATTTAAATAAATTATTTAATAGAAACCATCAAGATAAAAAAGTCTTAGTTTAGCTCATGATCATCCATACGTGAAACGATATATATGCATAAATAAAACTAGAATCAAATTCTTTAACTGTTCTTATTTAAGATAAATCATGATCAAATCAATTAATTATCTTTAATTAATAAATCTTTTATGTTAAACCCTTATTTAAAGTTCCTTGAGATTCTCATACATCATAAATTTAAACAAATAAATTCATTTAAAATTATCTTTTGTACAAACCTTGTACCATGGAGGCATCCCAGTGATTTACCATTCACAAATACCCAATGAGTATAAATGAACATTACACATATATTAAATTAAACATATATATATATAATTCATATCATGTGATATGCCTTTAATTTATGTCCTCACCATCATACATATCTCAAAGAATAGTATAATATAATAATAAATTTTAAAAAATCTATGCAATTTGGATAAGTACATGACGTGTAGTTCCAACTACACGGTGTGTATTACTGTTCATCATCCATCCGAAGTATATGCCCATGGATATGACATGTGAGTGTACTTTGGAAATCTTTAGAGTAAACAGAGTGTCTAGTAGGCCACACATCGTGTAGTATCAATGTTACAGGGTCTCGAACTGGGAATTCCTTGTACGGAGTACATTGTTCAACCTTAACCCGAATGGAATACACGTCGTGTTTAGTGGGCCACATGGCATGTATTCTAGAAACCACATTCCACCTATTCCTTGTCATCACACACAATCATTTACAACTTAGATAGAATCCAACACAGGACTTGTTTTGGAAGAAAAATCCTGGTTCATGGAACCTAGACAATACGACATGTATTCCCAAATACACGACATGTGTTTTGGTGTAGTACAACCTAGAACCTTTGTCACCATCAGATGAGATCAACTATTTTATTTTAATGAAAACAAAAATAAAAATATCATTTTGATAAGGTTAATGAGAAATGAAATAGGAAGAAAAAATCTTGAGATTCCGATTTATAGAAAGATTAAACTGAATTAAAAAAACTTAATTATTAAATGTGTAAATATTAAATGAAAAAATAAACAATTATAATGATTTATATGACCCCTTTGATACGACTTCAAGGTTCCGGGCACAGTGAAAGTACATGTATGGGTGTAACCAACAGTAATTTTTTCTGTAAACAATGATCATTCCAAGATCTATCATAATAATAAAACACAGGATCATCAAAATAAGACGAAGAAAAAAAGAAAGATAGGGGAGTCCATGAACCATAGATATGATCATCATATGTTGGTTATAATATATTTAATTAAAATAAAATAATTATCTTGATAGAATTTGATATGCGTTGATAGTTCTAGTCATAATCCAATGTGATTTGTCATTGCATCGTAGAATCAAAGTGTAGGAATAATCTAGAAGTGATCCAGATGTGCTCCACATATCTCTGGATGTCACTGAAGGAATATTAGGGTGATAGCATGGAAATGACTTTTAACAACCCAAATATTTTAATAATTTAACTACTGAATTATAATTTTAAATAAATAATCGTATAAAATATTTTTATAAAACTATTAGATTTCATTTAATAAAAATGAATTTCTTTTACATTTATTTATATTATTTTTCATAATGTCACTTTTTAAATACATATTGAAATAATATAAATTAATTATACTTTTATGAAATTTAGTATTTTACAAGATATATTCTAATATATTATTTTATTAAATAAAGATAATCAATGTTCATATTAATCGTAACATATTTTATTTAAATGAAACATAATATTATTTTCATTATAGTATATATTTGTGAATTAGTTTTATAACTATTTTTAGAAAGTTATATAACAACTTTTTTAATGAAATTAAATTTGAATTATGTATTTAAGAAATCATGTTTTTAAATACATATGTAAATATAATGTTTTAATCAAACAGATGAACTTCATTAAGACCAATTTATTTAAATGTTATTATATATACATATATATTAAAATTTATGATTCATAATGTTAATTTTTATATAAATACTCATATTAATTCAAACAAAATAGAAATAATAAATCATTTTTGAAATTGAAACTAATTAATAATGTAATGTTAACATATAAAATCAAATATATGATTTAAATATAAAAACTATAAATTATTACCTGAAATTATAATAATAATAAAATGAATATGGACCTTTACACGCATATATATATATATATAAAGATATTATATATATATATATATAATGAGATAATTATTTTATTTCAACAAATAAAAAAAACAATAAAATATTTTTAATGAAAAGAATAAAAAGTTGAAATGAAATATTAAAAAATGATGAATTGTGTTTTAGGGTATTAGGGATTCGATAGGTCGTCTTTGCCGAAGAGTGGCACAGAAGGATTCCAATCATGCAGGGTTCTCCAGTGAGACCGATCAGAGGTCATAACACAAGCTCCGATGTAGCTTGGATGGATATTGAAGACGATTCGTGTCATGGTCAATGCTGAAGGAAAACTATTCAAATACCATAAATATTCTTCGTATGAAGGGATTGAGTTTGTTTTGGATATGGTTTTGATTATTTTGTGTTTGGTGGTGTTTCTGAATGGTTTTACGGCGAAAAAGACATCCAATCTGCCTTTTGTTGATGGATACTACAAGTAGGTATTCTTTGATTAAATTTTTTTTTCAGATTTTTCCGTAAATCCAATTTTATTTTTTTCAGTTTTTCCTATCGAAATCTATTTATGGTTATCTTGAATTTTTAATTTTAATAAATAGTTTTATACCACTGATTTTTTTAACAATTTTTCTTCAATTTCATTCTATTTAGATGATTCTATTTTGTGTGTTATCCATTTATTGTCTAATTTAGTTTGACGTCATTTTCTAGACACTGTTTCATATTTGAATTGAGATTTATTTATTGAATCCAATATTGATTTTCATTGTTTTCGATCGAATTTTTTAAAAAACAGATATGTTGGAGATATCATAATTTGATTTTTTAGATATTATGTATAATGAATTAATAATGCTTGTATAGTTGCCAATTTTTCTGTCTACTTTTGTCAACTAGTTATGTTTATTCATATTCATCATCATTAATTGAATTCCATTGGATGTCATTTTTATATTGGGTTCAAATTTCATTTAATTTATGATAAATTAGAATTTAATTTAACACTTGAGAACTTCTATTTAAAAAGAAGTTCTCTTCTACAGTAAGGGATAATAGGAGTGTGCTATGTGTGATGCCAGAAAGGAAAGTAGTAGCTACTTTATTTTTTTCCCCTTAGTGTACTTTCTAATGCTTAGTTTGTGAGAGTTGAGTGGTGCCGATCTGAATAAAAATTTTTCTATGCATAAAACTTGTAAGGGATTCTAATTTTAATTTTTTTTAGATTATACGCCTCTTACACATTTACTTATGGATTTCTTCCAAAAAAATAAGCATTTTTTTCAAAAAATTTATAAATTTATTAAGCTAATTTATACAACAATTATTTTGATTTAATTTTGGTATGATGTTTATTCATTCTTGATGGAAAATTTTTTAATTGGGTTTTTAAGGGACTATTTATTTTCAAATACATTGTATGTAATTCTATTTTAATTTAAGTAAGGGGTTTCTTATATGTCTTTTCTATAAATTATTTTTCTACCCAAATTATATTTGTGCAAAAGATAATTTTCTACATATTTGATTTCTTTACATTCAATGTTGATTTTCATAGAGTTTTTTTCCATTTTACATATAAGGTCTTCAAAAATTATTTAATTTTTGGGTAAGGGATTATATATTCTAAAATGACTTATTTACACTTTCAATTCCATTTTGTTTTTGTAAGGAATAGTTTGTTTATTTAAAAATTATGATATTTATTTTTTGAATGAGATATATTAATAAATATATTTATTTAATTCTATGTTTCATGCCTTATATTTTTCTAATTTCCCCATATCAATTATATTGAAATTATTATTCCTTATATTCAACATGTATTCAATTGATCGTGTTAAATTATATCATATTATATTTCAAGTGTTTTATTTTCCAAAAGTAAGCGAGATATTATTTAATCAAAAATTATGAATTTATATTTCAAACTTATTTTATAAGGATCAAGATTATGTTTCATATGAATTATATTAATAATTATTGTTCTAATTAATTAATTATTAAATATATATATATATATATTAATAGATTATTTATGGAATTTGATGAATTCAAATGATGGATCTACATCCATGTCATACTCATATCACGATTATGGTCATATATCGACAAGTTTTCATTACATTTCATACAATCATATACATATATATATATATATATTTATATATATATACACGATAATTAAATAAACTTTACCAAAAATGGGTATTTACGGCAATATGGGTGAAATTTTATGTGTTCAAATGGTGATTAATCTTTTGTGTGATTATACAACGTCACATAACATGAGATTTGATCGTACCAAGTCTAATTTATAGTTTTTAGTAAATATTAGTATTTATTTGTTCCATTCATGATTATAAATAAAATTTCAAAACTAAAACACCAATAAAAATTATATATATATAAGTTATGCTAATACAAAAATGTTTTATAAAAATTGGTAATCGAACATTTTAAATACGATAGGGAATTGGATAGAGAATTCATCCCTCAAGTGGGTAGGGCCAACATAGCCTTCAATGTTTCAAGTGACCTCAGTTTTTTTATTTTTAAGAGTTTGCTTAATTTTTTCAACTAAATAACTAGATTAGTTTAAAAGCGTTTTCGATGTATAATTAATTTTAAAAGCATAATAGTATTTTGTAAAGGTTGTTTTACAAATGTATTTAAAATTTAATTCTCCAAATGAATTGTCAAAGGAATAATTTTAATGGGATTTATAAATGGTTTTAAAAACTCCTTATTGAGTAATTGAATGCTCACCCATTTATTTTAAAAATGATTTTCACATAT
The DNA here is from genome assembly GCA_963277665.1 of Viscum album. Classification (NCBI taxonomy): domain Eukaryota; kingdom Viridiplantae; phylum Streptophyta; class Magnoliopsida; order Santalales; family Viscaceae; genus Viscum; species Viscum album. The sequence continues at coordinate 159,923,168 of OY728165.1, read as the reverse complement.
ATTTTAGGTGATTACTTATATATTTCATCGCTTTTGGAGATAGCGTGTGCGGAAGCATAATGGAAAATTGTTTTATTTGATTATTTGAACTCTGATTAAATGTAATGTTTTTTCTAATACTCTAGATCCTAGATAGGTAAAAGTTTCTTTTTTGTGTTAAGTTTTGTGTAATCATTATGTTTTTTGTAAAAACAATTTACACAACATTTTTAAGCAATGACTCCAGAAGAGTGGTCTTATGGTGTTAAAATCCTTCTCTGTGATGTCCGCCTTCGATCGCCTTGAGTGCCACATCCAAAGTTCACTCTTTAGTCTGGTGGGGGATGATCTCTCTCATAACTTGTTAGTATTCTTGGAAGAAAGGGATTATCTCTTGGCTTGAGAGATTTCTCCAGATCCAGTGCACACAACCATAGAGAATGGATAAATCTCATGAGAATAATATAATTGGGATTTTAATTACATAGAATAATAAAATGAATTAATTCCTCGAAATCATTTATTTATTTCATTAAATTCTTAGTAAAACCCCATGTATAATAATAAAAGTTTAGTTTTATTATAACTTAAAAGGATCCCAAATAATTATACCTAATATTCTTTAATTAAATAAATAATATTATATCTCAAAACATTAATGAAAAACTACATGGCGTGTATATATTCATATATACCGCGTGTAATTTTGGTTTCCCATTTTCTGTATTTAATCCACCAAATTTGTTAGACCTTGAATAATATCTATTTATTCCATAAATAATTATCATTACATTACTCACAAATAAATATATCATTTCTCACACACTATATTATCTTGAATAAATATTGTCTACATAAATGTGATTAGGCATATTTGACTAAATATAAAACCACAATCAGGAATAATCTTTATTCAACTTGTTAAATGAATATTTAACTGAGATACATGGACACACATAGTCTATGATCCTCTAGTCATCTTTCTCAGTGGAATTAGGTGGAGCCTTCCATAAGTCCAAGGATAACATCTAGAAACACACACAGGTCCCCATATAGAATGAATTTTTGTCCTCAATGACATTTCACCTCCTTTGAATGCTTACCGTGTAATGTAATCCCTTTGTCCTGATTTCTCAAATTAAGAGGGTTTAATTCTAGTGCCATCAACATAGGTTCTTGATTATTCTTTCTTTGAATTCCTGTAATTGAACTTTCCCATTCCTTACCATGACCATGAATTTATTTATTCTATATAAATTTCATCAAAGGGCCTGATAAGTCAACATCCATTATGGAAGAAAATGGATAAACCATTTCTCACACTGTCTATTAATGTAGTATTACTCGTGATGCACCCAACATATCCTACCTCGCATCGAATAGTTTTTCGTCATAGTTTTCATCAATAAATGTATGTGAATGAGTTTTAATAACCATTAGTTATAATATTAATGTTTAAAGACCAATACACATGTCCGTAGATAGGAATATCCAATGACACGATGAAATGTGGATTTCCTACTGGCGGGTTTCATACTCCTAACATCCTCCATGATATTAATAATGGTGCACACCATGAGAAGGTGCCTGATTGTTTTATGAGTCCTCACCCATAAGGGGCTGTATTATTTGTGTCCCTAAAATAACATTATCCGGACATAGAATATATATTCAGGAATAGAGTTATTGCACTTCTGGGTTCTCATCATAGCAGGGATCCACTCTCAGTTGTTGGAGAAATAGTTGTCCCCAGGATATTATCACATGCATTTTTACATAGAAGAACAATAAAGATATGATAAGGTATTTATTAATGAATAAATTAGAAAGTAGTTGGTTATACTCCACTAAGTCCATCATCAAGGCCCATTGTTTGGTTACAGGTTTCCCGAGTCATGCTCCGAGCACATTTTTGGATTTGTTAATCCAAATTACATCTATGTTAGAGAAACATCCACTTTTTTATCCATATTATGATTTGATTGATTAGATAACAACATAATCTTTATGATACCAAAATTCTAGAACATGATCTTATATCAATAAATATGACACTAATCATTACTTAACCATTAATTAATCATTACATAATGATTATTTAATCATTACTTAACCATTACTTCATCATTATTAGACTATTAATTCATCATTATTCAACAATTATTTCATCATTAGTTAACCATTAGTTGACCATTAGTTGACCATTAGTTGATCATTAATTAATAATTAGTTCATCATTAGTTAATCTTTATTTTATCATTTCGTATCAATTAGATAATCTCCAGTTAATCATGCCTTACTCATTTTGTATTCATCCCTAAATCACCATTAAATCAACCCACAAGTTTGTGTTACTTACCCAAATACAATTACTTCACTAATAAAGGTGATAACTTTTCTAATTACTATAATTACATAGCTAATTAATATAATTACTTCAGTAATTAATATAATTGCATAACTAATTAATATAATTACCTTGCAAAGTAATATAATTACCTCACAACATAATATAATTACATCACTAATTTCATCCCTGAATCAACCTTTAATCATTCCAAATGTTATAGTTACTTACCCAGTAATAATTACATCACTAATTAATATAATTACATCAATAATTAATATAATAACACATCTAATTAATATAATTACCTTTCTAATTAATATATTTTCCTCACCAATTAATATAATTACGTTTCTAATTAATATAATTATATCTCTAATTAATATAATTACATATTTACAACTAATTAAGCACCAAATTACACATCATTAGGTACTTAATTACACTTAATTAAGTACCTAATTACACTTAATTATGTACCTAACTACACTTACATAAGTACCTAAATAAAATTAATTAATTACCGAATTACTCTTAATTAATAGCATAATTACACTTAATTAATCACCTCATTAAACTTAATTAATTATTTAATTAGAAATAATTAATCACATAATTTCACTTAAATATCACGTAATTACACATAATTAATCACCAAATTACATTTAACTAATTAACAAATTATAATTAATTAATTCATTAATTCCAATTAATTAATTCCCTAATTGACCATAATTATTCCCCTAATTTCACTTAATTAATTACATAATTATACTTAATTAATTACCTTTCCTACTAAATTAATTACTTAATTAAACTTAATTTATAACCTAATTACACTTAATTATATTCCTAATTACCTAATTACACTTAAATAATTACAAATTAAACTTATTTAATATCCTAGTTAAAATTATTTAATTACATAATTACACTTATTTAATTACATAATTACACTTAATTAATTAACTAATTACAATTAATTAATTTCATAATTACACTTAATTAATTTTCTAATTAAACATAATTAATCCTTAATTATAATTTTTTATTACCTAATTAAAATAAAATAATTACCCAATTATAATTAATTAATTTCCAAATTTCAATTCATTAATTACCTTATTAAAATTCATTAATACCCTAATTACACTTAATTAATTACATAATTATAAATAATTAATTACCTAATTATAATTAATTAATTATATAATTACATATTATGAATTAAATAATTAGACACCTAATTATAATAAATTAATTACCTAATTATAGTTAACTTCTTATTACAGTTATTTACTAATTGTATACAATTATTTAATAATAAAATCACTATAATATTTTAAATACCCATTTTGTAATTAATGACATTTAATTTAACTAAAATATTAATATTTATAAAATATACAATAACTATAAACTAAAAAAATAAACAACTAATTAAAAATATTTAACAAATTAATAAAAAAATTACCTCAATTTGGGGAGAAGTGTTGATGCTTCAAAGTAGAATAGCAATGCCGGAAGAAAAATTATAGGGATAAAGGATAATTTTGATGAGTGATGGGGGATCGAATGAACTTGGGGGAGGGGGGGGGGGGGGGGGCTATCCCCCTTTTATAGGGGGTAAGAATTTAGGCACAACTTAATGTGGCGCTGATCCAAAAAACATTCAAAACACCACATGTAAGGGAATTTCGTATATTTTTTCCAATAACACCACTTCAAGTGGCACTATTGAGGCCCATATTCAAGTTTAGACTAAACCTAGACCCATATATACAAATAAATACCCCCCCACTCCGAATATTTAATTGGAAATCAATATCAAAAGACTATGAAAGTGAATGTAGTCTATGGAGGATAATATTTTATGACTTTATGGCAAACCTAGATGAATAGTAGTATGGGAAATGGAATCTATTTAAACTCTTTTAAAATATTTATCATAGGTTTTTTAAACCCTCCAAATGATGAACTAATTTATAATTGGTGTTTTTTAATATGTATTATAGTTATATTGTAACACACACAAAGATGTATATATAATTATTATCATTTTTGTTTTTATTATATAATTATAAAAATTTAATATAGTGTGAGAAACATAAACAATACAGAGTTACAACAAAAAGGTAAAACCCCCAATGGGGGTTTTGCTAGGGCATGGTACAAAGTGTGTAGGGGTTGATAGAGGGATCCCCCTCCACCTTCTTCCCATTTTTTTCTCTTCATCCCCTAACTGAGGAAGTACAGATTCCCTTAAAATTAATGAATGTGGGTATGCAATTTCCTTATTCTCATGTTTTTGTTCTTTAATTTAGGGATTTAATAATTTTATTTCAATAAAGATGTATAAATCAGTTAGAATCATAATGATTTCTTATTTAACATATATATTAAGATTAAAGGGAAATAATTAATAACAGTTTACATATTTTTTGGTGATTTCTTTATATTCCAGACTCCCCTAATAATCCGTGTGAATGTAGTCTAGAAATTGGAATTTTCATTTCATTTATCAAATTCATGGATTTATATGAGGAATATTATAGGTTTTTTTAACATATCTGATATGCATTTTACCTTATTATATGGAATTTGTTGTTTAAATTAATTTTTTGGTTTCATTAATTATTAATTTAATTTTAAAGATTAATTTTTTATAAGTGATGTTTGGGTTTTTTAAGGATCTATTTGGTGGTCGCGTTAATATGTGAAGCTCTTTGATGATTGGTTTCAAATTTTTGTATCAACATATTATACCTTTTTAATTAGTCTATTATTGTTTTGTGTCATTCAATATTTTTTCAAAAATTTCATAATGATTAGTAGACTTATTTGTGTAATGTAGATGTGATTTTTCATGGATAATTTAATAAGTCAATTTAAACAATTTTTTGGGGGTATATAATATAGTTATTTTAAAACGATTGGATTATAAGTTTAATTTAATTTCTTATTTATATATTGTCATTTGTATTATAATTTTTGGTATGGATCAAGTTATTTGGTATTTAAATGATACTTTATGGTATAATAATTTCATTATGGAACCAAAATATGTTGTATTTTATTATTTATTATATTATTGTAAAAACCATATTTCTTCCATAACAATAATAAAATTATTCTTGAGATAGAAATGAATAATATTTAATACCTTTTTCATTAAATTTAGTTATCATTTGGAGTTTTTAACCAAAAATAATTCCTTTATTGAAGAAATGTTTTCCCTGAATTGTATATTTAACAGGAAAATTGTGTTTGTTGGATTAAAAATAATTGTTTATTAATGCACATTATTTTTTTATATTACCTATAATATTAAATAACTGTCTATATAATAAATTACCATAGTTGGGGTTACTCCCATGATTCTTGACTTAATTTTCTAACTACTGGTATTCGTTAGTGGTTATTTATATCATGTCTTATTACTTGTTTGACATACAACTAAATTTATTGATTCACTACTATGTTATAATTTTAGTTTGGATTAGCCTATGATATATTCTCTATAAACATGTAATATTAAAATTTACATTATTGTGTTGTTATAAATCTTTATTGTTATTGACACTACTTATCAAGTAATATGCATGCATGTTAATTTTTTATTATTGCTGGTTATTGATATATTATTATACACTTGTAGTATAAATTATATAGAAATTTAAAAATAGGCTATTGCGATGGAACCATGGTTAGGAATGGGTACCATGGATACACATGAACATGTTCACCCCAACTTCTGATTATATTATGTATATGTGAATGTATATGTATGACCGTTGTGCACTTGATCAAAATTTCATATGTTTGCATTTCCATGATATATCGGTATAGTAACCATCATGTTTGACTATCTATTTACATACAATATAATTTTATATAGTATAATACATTTATTGGATAAACCATTTATGTAGAGAATATTATTCTATGCTAGAAAAGATATCCCGTTGTGGACAATATATTCTTTGATTGAGTGGTTCTTTCATAGTGGATAGGATATCCCTTGGTGGAAAGGTAAATTAGGTGTAAAAACATATATTTACTTGTATATTTCTATATTATGGATTCAAATTATGGATCATGTAAGTTTTTAATCCTATTAGTGATGCATATGGTATCTATTATTAGTATTTTTCCTTGGTGAATAATATTATTATTGATTTTTTACCTCTTTTTTACATATAAAATTGATATTTCTTAATATTTTAATATGTACAAAATTTATTAGGCATACACCTACATTTATTGATGTTTGAGTTGAGATATTTACTGGTACCTATTGGTTATTTTTTGTTACACCATTTATGTCTGCATTAGTGTATATAGAACATCACTTGTTTTATTTTAGGTACATTCATGAATGCCATTATTTTTTTGGACCGTTTTTTGGTTTTTTAGAATTTAGTTCAGAATATAATTCTTATGAATAAAAGAGATTTGGGATAATAAAATACTAGATTATGTTAGTGGAGTATTCACATGGAATAATTTTATATTCATTATGATTTATCATTTTAGGGTTTATTTGTCCATGTTTTCCATTTATTAAAGTAATTATATATGTGTGATCTATTTTGGATTGATTTAGATTCATTTAGTTGGAGTTTATTTGTTAATAAAACATAGATATATTAATTACTATTGGTGCACAAGTACTTCACTTCTCAGTATGAGTCACTTTCTATATTTTTTAAATGCATATCATATACAAGTTTCATGATTATTTTTTTGGTAAAATCAATCATTATAATATTTTATTAGTTTAATAGGGATAACCATTCCCTAACTAATATGTCTAACCATCAATAATAGATTCTGGAGCTAGGATATTGAAGAATTATCTTGGCCTCAGTGATGATCTAGTTTGGGTCAACATATCTTCTAAATTTGGTCATTAAATATATGCATTGAGATCAGGGTTTTCAAAGGAATGTGGCAAACTAAGGCCTAAAGGATGTATGTTGATGCGGTGTGAGGCATGGTGTGAGACACAACTAATGAAAATTGAAACATAATTAATTATATATATTTTTCCACATTATTTTTTATTTAAAAAAAATAAATTCCACAAAAAAATAAAAAATAAATTCATATTGAAATTTTTTATAAAGTGGTGCATGTAGAGTGTTGTGTGTGTGATGTTTTTATAGAGTTTTTTGTGAGTGATATTTTCAATAATATATTAAATATTATATTTAATTAAAATTATATTTCACTCAGTTATTTCCATCACTCACCCATCATTCCAGATCTATGCCAATTTCCCCCTCCCACCACCCCTGATTTCCATCATCCTACATCACTTATCCACCCCCATTTTTCACAGTCTCTATTGATCGACCTCTCCCAGCCACCCCCATCTATACCCCCTATCTTCACTGATCACTCTCACCACCACCCTAGTTTTTATTTCCCCCGATCTCCACCACCCTTATGTATCACATATTTCTGTATATACAAAGATTTACATCCTACCATTATTTCTTCAACCACACCCAATATCATCTCCCACAATTTCGACCATTGCCCCTATCTGTTTCATATTTTTATTTCCATGACCCAAATAGAAACAAGAATTCCATAAAGTTATTGTCTCTTTTAGCATATATTTCTTTAGTGCACGATGCTTGTACCTTTGGTTGCCTTACTAAGGTAGCAATGCCTCAACAGAATTGAGGTGCTCCAAGTTCACCACACCTCTCCTCACGCCAAGCTATGCTGAGCTACGTTCCATTGAAAAAAAATTGTGTGATGAACTTATTCTCATTTTTAAATTAATCCTAAATATGTATTTTAAAATAGGCCTCTATCTATGTCGTAAAACCTACATGACCATAAGCTAGTTTGTGTGCCAAAAGTGCTCAATTTTTATTTCATTATTTGAAATCCCCCAAATCATCCATATTCCCCTAAATATCACGTTGAATGCCCCAACCATTTTTTATTTTGTGTTGTCAGAAACTTATAATGATATATCAATTTATTTAATTTTCTTAACTTTAATTTCAATAATTGGAACATACAAAGTCTTAGGTAGGGGCTAAAAATTATAATCTGTAAGTGTATGGTTTACAACCCAATACTAATGGAATAAAATTAATAGTGATTCCAATGGACATAATGTTTTATCATATATACAACTCAATGAAATATATATACAATATATATTCATTAATAAATTTAAAATAATCCTAATCATGATAGATTAACTATATTATAAATAGACCGAGGTTTAAAATTTTAGACAATATAAAAAATATCCAAAAAAGGAATGTAAAAAATGGGTATGGTAATTTAGGTCATACATCATCTAGTCTCAATCCTCTCATTATCAATGTCTTCTATCATGATCTATAATCTTCTTCTCCAATCCAAGAATAGTATACTAACGAAAATTCATATCTCTACAAAAAAAATAAATATAGGTGTTATATTCTACTTGGAAGACCAAAATTTATAATTTTATAATCCTATTTCATAACCTAAAAATTTATACATTATAACCTAAGGATAAAGTTTACTATCTTCTCATGAGTATATGTTGGACTACAAAAAATTATCATCCAAGAATAATCCAATGTTTTACTATACTATACTGCATGAGGATTGATAAAATCAATATTAGATGATATAGATTATTTTTTCATATAATAATTTGTATTAATTACCTCAACCATTATTTTCTTAGGATGTCCAATATTTATCTTCTTGTATCTCACCTTTTATAGTTGTGTCTGATTCATATTTTTTGTCACAATGTTTTTATATAGTATATTTCATACAATGTGGTGTCTCTACATATAATCATTATTGTAGAATGCATCATTAAATGCATTGAAAAATTGTAAATAGTTATTATTTACTAGAATTATAAATTGATTGCTAGTATTTTCATCAACCATAGTATTTCATTTCATATACTGACCAAACTCTTTATCATTGTATTTATAGAAATAATCTTCTTTAATTTTATAAAATCCATCAATAATATAGAAAAAGGATCTATGAACTCTTTGAGACTCTTATGATTAAATACCCTGTAAATCAATTGAATATAATCTTGGATAACACCAACTGTGTTTTTTATTCTTCAAAATATCACCTTGAATTTCATTTCCATAATACAAGCCTCATATGTTTTTCTTATCTCCATAGTAACACCATAAAATAATCACATCTTAATCAAAATATTTTGTCTCTTCTCACTCATATTCCCATGTCTCTGATTACAAAATTCTATAAAAATGAACTTGTATAAATTACATGGGATGATCATTATCCCTATCACTATGTTATTCATTATAAAATACAATTATTTGTATATATTTTATTTTATCATAGTTGAGACCCCAAAGATAATATGTATATACCATTATATCAATATAAGTGATATAATATATTTTATAAAAATCCAATATGAGTAATAATTTTCCATAATTTTGATACATTTATGAAATTTAATTTTCCGACCACCCTGTTATACATTTGGATATGCACCATGATATGGTCTAAAACCCTAAATATGGTGTCTCCCACAACCCCCACCCCCAAAATCAAACTACCATATCAATTTTTAAAATAATAGAATAACTCCCGATATAAATACCTATGATATTAATTACGAGTCATAAAGATCCTAGAATATTTTGAACATGATGAGGGTAGTAAAAAAAATTTGTCCTCTTCGTTATTGGAACTCATTGAATAAACACATCCATGGAATTACTAATAAATTTATATTCCAAAATTTTATTTTATATAAATTCAAAAACACATTTAAATTATGTTTTTTTGAAAAAAATAGCACATGATAACAAATCATGTTTTGAAATTTCAATTGAATTTGAAATTTTCACCTATTTTAGTTTTTCCTTCTTTATTAATTTTCAAAACCTGATCAAAATATTTATTATTTCACCAAACTACCATATTTTAATTTCAATGATTTCGTAGAATATTTCACATTATTTAAACCAACTATTTCCAACAATACAGAATAGTTTCAATGAAATTTTTCATGGTTCTTGACAAAAAATTGTGATTATAATATTATAAGCATATTTCTTCACATTATGTATAACTCCATTAAAATATAGGATATCATTGTTTTTATAATCTTGTTTTTCTAAAATAAATATACATTATACAATATTTATAATATATATGTTTCTTATATATGGTGTTTTCTCACGTATTTTTAAGACAACTTTATACTAATTAGTTCCAATGTCCTTGAGGCATTTTTTTCAGTGGCCTCTCATAAAATCTCATCATACAGACTCTAGAAAACTACACAATGTTCTATATTCTTAAATTTACTCTGATTAGTTATAGTCATCTTAGAAATACCTTATTTGAAACATCTAGCATGAGTTGACAACCATTCTAAACCATATATTATTACATCATCACCTTGTATAAAGATAAATCATTTAACACATTGAATTTATCAAGGATGAATTTATATATCATCAATATATTAAATTAAATTAAAATAAAAACACTAATATAGTCTTATATATAATTATAAAATATAACCTAGATTCTTTGATAACAATTACTGAGTCCCTAGACGGTGAATCAAAAACATAGACAGAGACAGAAAAATATAACCCAAAATATTTTCATGGTACGATCTTGTGATCTATATAGAACTGTAGAAGGAAAATGATCCAATTTCCGATAAAAATATCAAGTGTGTTCCCAAACCATAAATATTAAATATATATATATATTTATATATTTATATAGATTCCTGAAATATAGTAAGAACAAAAAAACGGTTTGTGTCATGATACACTCTAATAGAATTACAAAACCAAGTCACTCATCAATATTGTATCTATTTATTTTCCTATGTTCCAACGCCACTCAACAATGCTACGATATAACTGAAAATCACCAATGAGGTGTAAAAGACATTAAAATATAACTTTGAAACAAATAATTTTACATCACCTACGTTCAGGTTTATGATTACTGAAAAAGCTGAACAATATTGGATGCCACTAAAACATTTAAAAACCGAATGATGGTATATTCATCTATAAGGTCTATAATATAAAAATAATCTGATGTAATCATGGAAAAAGTTTTTACATTTTAAATGATTCCATCCTTGAAATACCAAAATTAGATAAACAAAGATGGTGGGATGACATTAAAAAAATAAAAATTTCATTTAATATAATGTAAATGAATCATTTTAATTTCAAATTTAAAAATAATTGAAGCAAATAAATTTTAAATACATCTATCAATACATTATTTTTTAAAATCCAGAAAAAAAATAAATTAATGATTTTATATTTATTAAAAATTTCACATTTTGTTACATTATTAGGGCAGTTATTAGTTTAGTGGTTATCTGTGGCACATATAAATTATTGGACATCATCTATAATTTGGGACATAAAATTTGTTTCATTTTATATGACATAGAAATAGTGGTTTTATTAATTTTTTATATTTATTTGAAAATAATATTTATTTTAATTATTAATTTTATGCTATATTAAATTATATAATATAATTTATATTAAAACAATTAATCAATATATGTATTCAAACTATCTATTAGGAAGAATTTATAATGATTGGTGACAAATTTTTATAATGGAATTTTAATTAAGTAATTAATAACTCATTATGTATAATTAAATGATTTAATGGGATTTTATGAAATATTTTTAATTTTCTACCAACAATATAAATTTAATTATAATAATATTAAAGTTAATATTTATAATTTCTGATTTTCAAATTAAATTTTCAATTTTTTAAAATCATATAATTTTTTTTATATTTATTTTATTATTGATTTTTTATTTCTTGTTTTGATTTCAATATCAACAATATTTTATTAGTCTATTCATTTAGATATTTTATTAGAAATCTAACAATTAATAAATTTTTTACACTTATTTACTATGAGTTCAAACTAATTGTTTAAACAAATATACTTTTATTTATCTTTGTAAATAAGTCTAAAAATTATTTATTTCATAATTATCCCATTTTTATGTTGTTGAGTTTATAATGTTGTTTCAGAATTTTTAATTAAATTTTCATTCTCATAAAGAAAAAAAACAATTTTTTAATGTATGTTTTCTTTTTAAAATTATGCATTTTTTTAAATTAAATAATTTATTTTAATGTTATCCTTATTTTTTAAAAATTTATTAATTTTTTATAAGTGGATTTTGAACAAAAAAAATCTTGTTTTTTAAAATGAATATTTATTTTTTAAAACATATTACTAATAAATTTTCCTTGGTCGACTCAACCTATCACCCAATCCAGCATACCATAATGTTCGAAGTGTCTTACTAATTGCGATTGGATGGTGATACGAACCGAGGGTATCAAAAAAAACCTTTAGGATTAGTTTCACTCAAAAATTTATAGAGTCAAAAACATAGACATCCCCTAAATCCAATATTAGGTATTGATAACTTGGACATCAATGAATGCCAACAAGTACAAAAAAATAACAATAATCAACTAAATAGAGAATAATGTATAATAAATAAAAAACAAATTTGAATCTTTAATTTCTAAAATAAATTTAAATTGAGAACAAAAAAATATACAAAATGACCAAATGAGTATCCCGGATGGAATAACTAATACATAAAAAATCCCACCTAAACCAACACTATAGTTTCCCAATAATTCTCTATACATGTCATCTCTATGTGACTTATTACCACCACCAACTCATCCATGGTAGGGAAATGAAGGTATCAAGAAGCGGTATTATAATACATAGCTTGGATCTCTTTACCTAAGAGATACATAACCTTGTCTTTATACACTAAATGGATGTAATATGGAGGTAAATAAAAATCCTAGTATGATATCATTTTTAATCTATATAATATATTTGACATCATAATAAATTAGTACTAGTTTGAATATATTCTTTAAAAAACACTATTTTTAAGGAAAAGTGATACTGGTTTTCTAAAATTATATTTTAGAATCCCATTTTGAGTTAATTTTTTTAATAAAATTAGAAAGGTTTTTGAAATAATTTTTAATTAATTTATAATTCATATGTTAGGGAAACATAAAATATTTAAATGACAAAAACCACATTATTATCTCATGTGGTCACAAACCGTCGAGACATGTACAAAGGAAAGGGGTGATGGACAACATCATATATGGGATTTTGGATGACCTAGAAGAACAAAGCTGCTACTCCTCCCAAATTTACCCTCTTGGCCTAACTTATACGTAATCATTGGTAGATATTAATTATTCATTGGCTAATAGTTAGAGGAAAATCTAATCTTGTGGATCACTCATCCAATCATCCAAATATCTGTCCAAGGATCACTTTTTTTACCCATCTATAATAAATACCAACCAAATAAATATTCAAAAATTAATATTGAAATAATCAAATAAGTTTTTATATCAAAAAAATTCATACCAATCCCTGATACATCACTTATAAAATAATTTCCTTTTCAATTCTACTTTTAAACTCCATTTAGAATTGAAAATCTCATAATATAATATTTTTAAACACCTCATGAGCACAAAAAATATTTTTTAATTAATAAAATGAAAATGTATTATATTTTCAAGAAAATATAATACAAGCATAATGAAAAAACATAAATTTGTTTTCCATAAATCATTTCAATAATTATATATTAAAAGAAGATATAAAAAATCATGTGTTAATTTTTTTAATGTAATAATACAATATATATAGAAACCCACATAAAATATAATTAAAACTCATCACCATTGTAAAATGAAATAATAAAGTGGAAGAAGGGATCCTAAAAACCCTAAACAAATTGGGATTCTACACTAGAAACACATCCCTACTCATAATAGAATCCACTACAGCCATCTTATGTAATAAAGCTTGATGGGATTTTATGAATAATAGAATAAAATAATGGATGATAATAAATCTAAGAGGAATCAAGAGTTTAACTTGAAGAAGATCAATAGATTCCACAAGATACCACCAAAGATAATGTAGGATGAGATCTACACAAGTTGTAAGATAGAGGTCAAATTATTGGGGAATAAAGGAGTAAAATCACATTGAAAATTAATTGGTTTTATAAGTAATTTCATACTTTTTAGGTAACAAGGGAAGTTTCATGGTTTCTCAAGATGATTTTGGAAGCCATGCAATAACCGTGATACCTACAATTTTTAATAAAATTAAGGTACATTATTTTCTTAGGTAAACACATGTTTTGAATAAAAATTTTCCATATTTAAAAATGATAATGGAAAACTCCTTCCCCTTCTACGTGGATTGAGTGCATAGTTAGCACTAACTGTGTGATAATTGTTCACCCCAACCCGTTTTCCCCATTTTTAATATTTTCAATATGACAAATACAAAAACACTAATAATAAACTAATAAATTTTAATAAAAATCATACCAGTTACGTGGTAGGTGTCACAATTCTTTCCACCATGACACTTTATTCACAAAAAGGACTTTATTAGAAATATCATAGAAAAAATATGTTATTTTATATCACATCATGGATAGATGATCCCATTTATTATGTATATCTCTACAAAAAATCTATATAATAAGAACTAAAGAGATAGAATTATCATGAATCACTCTACCATTTTGATCCATGATACAAATAGGTTTCTCAACTATAGTGGTTGTGGGTTCCAAATCCGCATATTCCTAATCAATCACATGAGGTTAATATATATGATAATTATTTAACATGGAAACTTGAAATAAATAATGAATGGATTTTATCTAGGGATAGTAAGGTAAGATACTCTGACAATTTCTTGAGATGCTCAGTGATCTCAAATGGTTGACATAATACAACATCATCAAAAAACAATTTCCCACAAAAAATATAACAACCAATGAAAAACACCCAATGACCAAAAACAAATCCAAAAGTAAGTAACGAGAGTTATCGTATGATATTTTGAGACTACTATCCATATAAAATATTTTCTTAATCAACTATACTTTATTAGTAATCAATTTAATAGTGTTTAGTCCCAACAAAAAACACTCAACCAATTAAAACTATAAAAGAGGTGACCGATATTTTCATCTATATTGGTCCACAATTGTATATATTTTTATCAAGGATTGATTTCTTTTATTGTAATAAAACATATCCAATGGTAAATTATTCTCCCAAGATCCTCCAAAACAATTCACACAATCTTAGAGAACATCTATGGGAACTAAATAGCCCACTCTATCAGACCCCCATTTGGGGATGATTGGCCATACTCAATTTTAGATAAGAACCCATATCTTCCTAAAGACCATTCTATAATTAGAGTGGGTAAGTCATGGTTATTTAATTGAAAAAATGGAAATAGAAACACCACTAATATTTATAATATCATGGATGATCATGTGTCAAAAATATACTACCTTAATCTTCTATTTTATGAGAAATGTGGGATTATTTTTTCACCAAATTGATAATCACTGAAATAAATCTCATCAAACTTTGATTCAATGGTAAATTGAAAAAATTAACATATAAATATTTCTATACTTCCACACTAGAATATAAAAAGGATAATATAAAACATCTATGATTTGGTTCTCAACATTGATTCTATGATATGTATGGTAGTGGGATATGAAGTGAGAAACCGATCAGTTAATTTTGGACAACAAGTATTGGTGTTTCAGATAATATTACATTTTGGTTTCCTAGAGGTGTACTACCCAACTAGAATTGTTTCCACCTTCCACCACATTCTACCTTATTATCAAAGGGACCAGTATCCACTTCTTATAACAAATTGATCCATCAGGAGACCAAGAATAATTGATTGAGTTCTCCCAACTATTTAAAATCCTTCATTGATGTATTCATTCCAGATCCACTACCTTTTAAATTATGATCATGTTATCTATGAAGGGTGTGACCTTAATATATGACATGAATTCCTTATCATCATCCTATTATACATATTGATGAAATTTATTGAATAAGATCATAGAATTTCATTCATCTTCTGATTATTTTACTGCCTATGTTGGAATACATATGCCCAATGAATATACTTCCACATTCACTTTACTAAATGCATAGTTAAATAAAAATTGATAATCATTTAGATTATAGATACTATAGATTAACATATATAAATATTTATTCATTTTTATGAATGTTAATTATATTAAAAAACTAAAAATGTCTGAGCAAATTAAATTTTTAGTTACATCAAAAAATGGAATATAAACAAATTATCCCATAGGTGAACTGCATAATCCTTAACTATGATCAAAATGAATAGAAACCTTATTAGACATATCATATGTAACACATTTGTTATCAACATTGGGAAAGGAAACATAAAAAAGGATGATATTTGATGATTTGTAAGGGTAAGAAAGGGAGATACATAAGCATAATATGAAAATATTGGTATGATAATTTGATCACATCATTTGAAAATCATTCCCTATAAATCAATGATCATAATCATGATTCATATAATAAATATTGGCATATCCTAACAAATGATTCTTAATGTAATTATATAAAACAGGTCATGAGATCATAACATTGGAGGAATAAATATATTTTTTGAATACACATAAGAAAAGAAAATAATTTCCAAAGTATTAAAGTATTACTACTAAGGAAATCATAGTAGAATGGGTTCACTCCACAAACCGTCATAGTAATCGAGGATCAGTCTCAAGACTGTTATAGTGGAAAAGGTTTTTACAGAATCATGTTCACTACTTATTCTTGTCTTATCTATCTCATGATATATAATTCATCACCCAATTTAATGGAGAAAGATACAGGTTCAACCAATATCATAATGAAAAATATATTTACGTGTTTCGGAAGATAATAATTAAAAAACATATCTTATCCCATGAAATGAAATGGGTTTTATAAACATTTCATTATATCATAACCTGAGGAAAAGGGAAATGTTTCATAATATCTACAACCATTCATAATATCATATCATGGGGAATAAAAAAGTGGATATCATAAGAATTTTATCATAGAATAACCAATGAAAGAGATCAGAGTTGGATAAAAATCATGCCATTATAAAAATAAAACATTTAGAGAAATAATAAAATTGTTATACTTAGTTAATATCCCCAATAACGAATAGGTAACATCAACATATGTCATATTAGATGGAAAATTATTTTTAATGCTCATTTACAAAATTTCTGTATGAAAAAAATCATTTCTGCATTAAAAATTAGCTTTTAGAACATAAAAAATATTGAATTTATTTTTGAAAAAAAATTAGTTATTATAATTGAATCATAAATGAAAATAATTTTCTGAATGACAAGAATTTTAATTCATGATGTACATATTCAAAAAAAATTTCCTTTCACATTTTTGGTAAAATTTTAACAAGTATTATTCAAAAAAAAATACATGATTATACCTTTATAATTTTTTTTGTAAAAAAGTAATATTAGGTTAAAATTAATTTTAAAAATCATAGTATATTAATAAATTATTTTATAAAACACTATTATAAAACATGGTTTTGGAAGAAGACAGATTTCCAACTAATGAGTGAAATAAATTAAAATTTTCTTTAAAAAAATCAATTTTATTTTATGTACCAAATAGTGGGAAAATGATTATTGTTACTTGAAAATATAATGAATAATTATATTTGAATAAAAGTCCTGAGTTTCTTAAGAGATAGATCACATGATTTTATTATCAGAAAAAAATCATAAACAATCCTGATAAACAATGAGATTGTAACAGAAAATCATTACCACTTTGGTAAATTTGAATCATTATCCCCAAGAAGGAATAACATAAAATGGAACTTAAAATATCATGAGAATAAAAAATTCATGAAATCGCATGAAAAAGGGTATATATAAAAACCTTTTAAAATAATACGGTTTCATGAAATAACATACTTCCAATAAAATAAAATTGAGAGAAAAATCCCTTAACATAAGTTTTGAATTTCATTGTACACATTCAAACATTCGTTGTAATAAATATATGTTTATTATAAATTTATTATAGAATAATATTCACATATATTATACCATAAATTATTTTCCAATGACCTTTTATTACCCGTTAATTAAAAATCACATGTTCAAGCTACATTTTGGCAGTTATCACTTTATTTTTCATATATGTTCTGATTTATTATTTTTCGTACTCTTACATTGATCATAATTTAATCATATTAATAATTTTTACAATGAGTTAAATATAATATATATTTATTATATATGTATTTAGAGTAATACATAAAATTTAGTCATAGAAAATGAAATATAGTACTAATGAAGATGGTAGGTTGTATGTATGCATGATAATTGTTTACATTTACTTGTCACATTAACTTAATTAAAAGTAAATGATATATTATCATTATAGAATAATTTTTATATCATAAATATCACATATATTCATTAAAATCAACATTATCACCTTACACATAAATCATGAATGAATAACATCGGTTCAAGAGGCGATGGTCCACTCTACACAGAGCATCATTCTAATATTCCAAAATATTGAGGGTATGAAGGTGTAACGTCCCGACCCCGCTTACCCTCAAAAGGGTAGCCAAACCGGTCAACACATGACCTCCATTTTACCTCTCCATAAACCAGAGGCTTCCGACTAGCAGCGAGGGAGTAAGGATAGTCAGTGGGGAGACTATAACCTCGTATTAGAGCTTCCACAGTCGTATAACAACATATAAATATATGACATCATCATAATTATTATAAAGTATCAAATATTGTGGAAGAAGTAAATTATAATATCCACTCAATATAAAAAATTTCCAACACCAGTTTATATAACGAATTCATGTCATTCTAATCCATATCTGAAAGTAGTAAACAAATCATCATACATTACATCTTAGTATAAAAAATGAAGAGGGCTCAATTACCCAAGGGTGATATCCAAAAGCATTCTGATCCCTCACTCAGTCATTTTCCCTAATTCCCAAGTATATGAAAAAAACATAACAAATGTCCAGATTCCGGTAAAAATGAAAAGTCTACTCTGGTACCCCAGTACAATAGTGGCCCGAATCTGGTGTCTGGTATAAATATCAATAGGACGGAACCACATATATCTTTTTTAATCTATAAAGTGTACTAAAATTAAATGGTTTGAAATTATATTGAAGAAATAAAATAATTGAATCAATTACCAACAACTTGTCTAGGTACTTAAGGGATACATCATGACAATACCTTCTTTATCCCATAGCGTGAATGTCTCACCATGTCAATTATGTATATATATATATAGTAACAATATATATATATTTACAGATAGATATGCTTAACATCCTCCTATATTGACCAAACACATATGATTTCCAATAGGGCATATATCAGGGATACTATTTCTGGTTGGACAAAGATGTAATGTACAGACATTCATTACTAGGGGAAGGACTAACAGACTTTCCCCAGGTCCAAACTCCATGACCTTTCATGGTCTCAAGGAAATAAACATGGAAGCTAAAACTGTCTTCAAACACTAAGACCTCATGGTCCTTTGGAAAATTATGTTGGGTGGATCATGATGTAACAAATAGACATCTATAAGAAAGAGTAGCGCAAACGTTCTATCTTTTGGCTAAACTCCAAGAGCTCTCACAGTATCTAATAGATCAACACAAAAACTATAATATTATTTCTTGTTAAGTGCTCTCACGTTCCCTTGGTTCCCCTTCCTATACATGGCATAACCATTAAAAACAAAAAATGCATTAAGCCTTTAAACTCTCATGCATTTCATAATCCCATTTCAATTTCTTATAATCATTAATATTTAAATTTATACATAAGGAAAACCATCTTAATTATTTCAATTAAAACATTAACATGAGATTCACATTTGAATAAGAAAACATAAGGCATGGGCCTCTCATTCATCTCATTGTCCATTCTCAAATAAATTTTTTAATTAAACAATTAACTGGATACACAAATCCAATTAATTAATTTATCAATTTATTAATCATCATCAAAATTCATTTCTCACAAATAATTTTCCCAAATTAATTCTCTCATTATTAATCTCAACTATCCATATTCAATTCCAAAATTAAATTTCTAGATCATAATAACAAAGAAAAAAAATTAATTCTTCATAAATTATCACAACTCATCCAAATTTTATATCGCATATTCAATCCCCTGATTAATTATCACAATTACAATTATCATAGTATATAATTAATTCAAAATTAATTTTATCAACTATGAAAATTTAATATCTCATAATTAATCCCCAGATTAATTATCTCAATTAAAAATTTCAAAGAACATAAATAATTAATAATGAATTATCTCAACTTAGCCAATTTTATATCTCATAAAAAATTCCATGATTAATTATCTCTACATAAAATATGAAAATAACAAATTAATTCACAATAAAATTTCTCAAATTATAAAATTTAATATCTCATAATTAATCCATTGATTAATTATCTCAATTACAATTTTCAAGGAACATAATTAATTCACAATTAATTTTCTCAATATATCCAATTTATTATCTCATAATTTATCCCCAGATTAATTCTCTCAATTAAAATTCTAAATGCACGTAATTAATTCAAAATTAATTACCTCTTCATATCCAGTTATATATCTCATAACTAATCTCCCATAAAAATTTCTCAATTATAAATCCATAAAAACAAAAAATTAATCACAATTAGTTATCTCAACTCAGACAATTTTAGGTCTCAAAATTAATCCCCTGATTACTTATCACTATTACAATTCTAAAAGTATATAATTAGTCAATGATTAATTTTCTCAACTTAAAAAAATTAAAATCTCATAAATATCCCTAGATTAATTTTTTCAATTACACTTCTCAAAAAATATAATTAATTTATAATGAATTATATCAACATAGAACATTTTATATCTCATAAATAATCCCCCAATTAATTATCTCAATTAAAAATCACAAAACTCAGATAATTATTCACAATTAATTATCTGAACATAAAAAAATTAATATATCATAATTAATGACCCAATTAATTATCTCAATTACAAATCTTAAGGAACATAATTAATTCGCAATTAATTACCTCAACTTATCCAATTTAAAATCATATAATTAATCCCCTAATTAATTATCTAAATTAAAATTCTCAATGAACATAACTAATTCACAATTAATTATGTCCACATAGATAATTTTATATCTCATAATTAATCCATCGATTAATTATCCCAATTATAATTCTCAAACCGCAAAATTTATTCACAATTAATTACCACAACATAGACAAGTTTATATCTCATAATTAATCCCCCGATTAATTTTCTCAATTACATACACCAAAACACAAAATTAATTCACAATTAATTTTCCCAACACAACCTATTTAATATCTGATAATCAATCCCCTGATTAAATATCTCAATTAAAATTCCCAATGATATTAATTAATTAACAATTAATTATCTCAATGTATCCCACTAATTAATTCATATTTAATTATCTCAACTTTTCCCACCCAAAACATCTAATTACCACGTAACTCAAGTGCGTCAACATGTAAGGGATACAATAGAAAAACACACATCATCTATCAAAAAAACATATCAGTCTAATCATTATATTTTTATCATGATGCAAGCACACCGACGTTAGAGGGTTATTATTAAAAAAACATGATTTTGTAATCTAATAAATTATTTTATACAAATAAAAAAATAATTCAATGTTTTTAGTTAAATTTCAAAAAAAAATTGTTTTTAAAAAACTTATATGTTTTATTAATTATGAAATGTCGAGGACCCAAACTCGGATAATTGGTGTATCCAATTCTTTTTAACACAAACCATAAAACCCTCGTCCATTCACACTACCATTTTAATGTGTGCACGTACATGGAATTGATCACAACACCTAACAACAACAATCATCACCTACAATTAGTGTGGCAAGGACTAATGCACTGATAAAAAATTATCCACAACTCATCCAATGCAAGAGAACCCAAAATAAGGATGGAGAATCCATTCCTTCGATACATAGACTTACCCGAATATGACATCGATGAAACAAAAATAAGACAATTCCCTTCGATTTCAGTGGTTTTTATTGGAATACGGACCATCAGGTCCCAAGACTTCTTCCACAGAACCTAGAATCAGAAGAAAAGAAGAAACTGAATCAATCTTAGACATTATGGTTTCGGTCTAATGGAGACTCAATGAATGAGAGGTGAGATGAGCGAATCATACAATGAAACAAGTAGAGTATGACCTGCCTCAATGAGATAGAAAAATTTTATGAAGACTCTAGGAGGAGATATCCACTAGAAGAGGGACCTAGAGAGGATGGTGGTGCACCCCCATGGGTCATGCACCATGGGAGCGTCGCGCCCCTTGTAGGAGGAGGGAGAAGATATCCTCTTTCAAATTTTCTCCCTGAAATAAATTATAATTATAAATTAAAATAGAATAATTTATATAATAATAATAATAATATTATTATTATTATTACCAGTTAATATTATACCCCTTTGAATAATATCTGAGCCACCATTTTCACCTTATTTAATTAAATTATCCTCAACCAAATTTAATTAAATAGATTTTCCAACTCATTCTATTTAACTAGATTCTATAAAATTCAATTTAATTAAATTAAAATCCTTGTTTCACATATATTATTTATATTTTTCTTAACCTTTAATGTAGTAAAATAAAAACCCCCCATTTCACATAACTTAATTAGATTCCATTTGTCTCAGTTTGGAAAAATAATAATCTCAATCTCACTACATTTAATTAAATTTATCAAGATTTATTTAATTAAATAAAACCTTCCTAATAATAAAAATTAATATATTTATCATTTATTAAAATAAATTTTTGATAAATACCAAAACAAAATATTAAAACATTATTTAATTAAATACTTCTCAAAAATATTAACTAAATAAAACCCCCACTTGGCATCATTTAATTAAATTTAGTTTAAAATAATTTAAAAATATAATGTTCTCTATCCTACCAGATTTAATTAATTTTCTCATCTTTAATTTAATTAAATAAAACTGTCATAATAATAACAATTATTATTATTAGCATTTAATAAAATACTTCGTTGAAGAAACCCAAAACTCTTTAATTACATGTCCTTTAATTAAATTTTTTCCAATTAATTTATGTAAATACATTCTCTATCACATCATTATTTAATTAAATTATCTCAATATAATTTAATTAAATAAAAATCCCATTTTTCATTCAATAATTAGATTCATATTAACCTTGAATATAATTAAATAAAACATCCATTTCGCATTAATTAATTAAATTCCACATTTCTTTTAATTTAATTACATGAAAACCCAACTCCTCATTTAAAAATAATTTAATATTACCATTTATGATTACCCTTCTTTGATAACCCCAAACTCCTCATTTATATGTCATTTAATTAAATTCCTATCATCTCAATTTAGTTAAAAAAAGACTTCAACTCATCAACATTATTTTAAATAAATTTAATTATTTTAATCTCAATTTAATTAAATAATATCTTCATCTCAACATAATTTTATTAAATTCTATGAAATTTAATTTAATTAAAAGATACCCCCAATAACTAATTTAATTAAATTCCTTTTAACCATGAATTTAATTAAATTAATATAACCTAAAACTAAAATTGTGTAGACCGTATGTGTTACACCCAGAGATTTTTTGAGATAGGTTATTTTTAATTTCATTGATGTATTTTTTATATGCTACACCAATAATATCATGCACTATACGATGCACTGTATTATCTTGAAGTATACGCAACACTATTCTTGGATTATTCTATACCCCTGTTAAAGTTATTTTTATAGAATTTATTTCACGCAACACTGAGTATATATTTTTTCTATGTATAAATGAACTATGATTGGATTATTTTATATGTAACACCAATGAAATATTTCACTACATACAAAATTGACTTGGATTGTGTTAAACGCACCAGCTACCTACCTCGAAAGATGGGGTTGTATGCAATACCATGTTTCACTAAACAATGATATATTATTAAAAGACTATTATTTAATGTGTCATAAAAAAGACGTTATAAATAGTATAAACCACAAAAGGAATTTTATTTATCATTATCATTGATATTACATATTTTCGAGTACATGGTATGTGAAAAAATCAATTTTTTATATAAAACATATATCTTTTCAAAAAAAATAAGTTATACATCTTTTTGATGGCGCACCCATTTTAAATCTAGTTTTTGAAAATTTTATAATTTAAATTTGAAATGATAAAATAATTCCTTGGAAGTGGGGCAGAAATTTTCTTTTTATTCAAAAATTTTTTTTTTCTAAAAAAATTCAAAGTTTAATGAATAGTGAAAAATACTGCATTTTAATTCAATACTACATTTTCATCAAATTTTTTTATATAGTGAGATATTTTTAGTTTGATTTAAAGTATAATTGGATCATATATTTATCATTAAATCCATTTCTAGTCATTGAAATCAATTTGAATTTTATATTTGACTTAATCACATGTCAATCTTTTGATAGTTATTACTTCAAAAAAACCTTCTTTTTTTGTTTTGATAATGGGAATTAATTTTAAACTAATTACTGCAACTTCTGTCACTTGAATTTGGATAAATAGATTCCATATTTGGAATTCGAAGGATCAAATTGTACAAACATGTACCTTTTATTTTTGGACATTATGAATAGAAACATTAGTAAATATTTTATTTTCCGTGGTTAAAGGTAAATCTAGTAAATAATCATAAAAATAATATTATAATAATACTAAACAATCATAACACATGTCATAATCCTATTATATGAGATATTTTCAACCATGAGATTCTTTGGGCTTATTTTGGGACCCCATGGATTCACTTGGATATAAAAATGAGATTTTATATGAATTAATTTATTGTGAAGATAATTATAACATAAACATATATATTTTGTTAAATAGAAATTAATATAAAGTTATTTAATTGATATGTATGTCTATAAATAGTTATTATAAATATATAATGTCTTCCTAAATCATTATATTTTTTTATTATTTTTATACATTAGATAAATATATTTATACATGAAATAATTATGATGTAGTGATTACCTCGTAAATTAATTATTCAAATAAATGAATTTATAAATATTAAAAAAAATTAATTTGAGCCATTTGATGACACAAACTATTTATCTGGGTAACATTGAAATTTTAAAGATGATTTAGTTTCTTTATTTCATAGTAATCAAGGTTTTATGAATTTTTGTTTTAAAAAAATTCATGTATTAATAGTGTCCAAAATTGAAATTATTCAAAATTTAAAACATAAAAAATTTATTTAATTATATTAATGTACTAAAAATATAATATTTTCTAAAAATACATAATATAAGTCCAAATATGTCATAAATTACTTTTTTTGGTCGTTTGACCTAATATTGTTATTATATTAACCCACAATATGTAAATAACACAATGGTGTAGTAAAATTTAAAATTGTAAAATAAGGGTTAAACAAAAAAGATAAGGATAATAAAATATTCAAAACATGTCTAAAATTTTTTTGGATGATTTTTATTTGGAAAAAAATATTCTTATCTTTGAATGAAATATTTTTTTACCTTTTTAATTCGATATTGAATTTATAATTAAAAAATATTTTAATAATTTTCTAAAATTCCCCTCTCTTTTATAAAAGGGCACCTTCTCCCACTCTTCTTCACTCCAATTTCAGCAATCAAGCTCAGCCAAAACCATCCCAGTTCTCTTCAAAACGTCCATAATTACATTCATGATTTTCTTGTCTTCTCAAAAGATCAATCTGGTATCCTAAGAGGAAATTTGATGGAGGCATGTCGACGAAGATGTAATCTCTTATACCGATTATTTCAAATTTTATTCTTCTTCTACTTCCTCTTCATAAGTTTTATCATTATAAAGTAATTACATTAGTATCAATAATTTAATGATATGTTATTATATATAAGAAAATAAAACTATTCCACCTTCTATACATCCTATGAGAAATGAAATCACCACGCATGCATACATACAACTTACTGTCTCCACGTCGTGGTGTAATATGTTTTTTAACACCACCTTACTTGGATAGGTATAATTGTGGAAATAATAAATATATATGATTATTATAACATGATTTTTTTATGAGATGTTATAAATGATCCAATAGAATACCATTTAATAATTATGTGAATGATATCGTCATTCGTGCATACGTACCACTTACCATCTCCACGACGTGATGAGATTCATTCTCAACATTTACCATTTATGAATGATTATACAGTATATATAATAAATAATCACGAAATATATGACATAAAAATTCTACTATATTTAATTATATATATATATATATCATTTACTTACTTTCATTCAATTTAATATGGAAACGAAAATAGTGGTCTTGTGTATATAGGGCCTACTGTCTCCAGAAAGTGTGTATTCTATTTCATTTATCTAATATATATATATATATATAATATAAATCATTATTTGAATTCTAGAAGTATGTAATTCATGATATAAGTAATATTATCATGAATAAGAGTTCAAAACACCTATAATAAATTAAATTATTATTACCGATAACATTTCTTTAACATGGAATTGACAATTCAACAGGTAATATAAATTTATATGTTAATCATGTATGCTATCATAAATATTATTATGTTTCTGTTACAAGTTAATAATATGTTCAAACCCACTATACAAGAGTTCTTTACACATATGAAAGAAATTAGACTTATGGTAAGGGATAAATTTTTAAATCTCATTTTCATCATAGATTGTTTATTTCTAAGTATTCACTAGGGATATATTTATCATCCATGTCAATGTTCTCCAAAAATGTTATCCAAAAATGTATTCAAAAAATGATTAAAAATCATCTATTTATTTTTTAAGTCATTTTTACCCATTTTTAATTTAAGTACATGGTTTTTAAGGAATATTTCTTATATTTACCACATAAGGTACTTTTTGACATTTCCTGCAAAAGTTCGAGAAGATTATTTTTATAACTAACACGAGATGAATAGATTTTTATAGTTTCATGACCCAGTATTTCAATGAATATTTCTATACACTATGTCATGTTTATTTTCAACTAAATTATTTTGTTTTAAATTTTCATGGAATTTTGAGGAAAGATAATGTTTTTAAAGAAGAATGGATATTTTCCACCAAAACTGAGTTAAAGTGGTATATCAAAATTATTTTCAATATAAAATGATTATCTTTATATAATATTAAATTTTTATCCCAATTATTACTGTGATTTTATTTTTTAAATTATAGAATTGTATTTTATTTGGATTTTGTTATGTTGGAATGATGTTTAAGATAACACATTTTATTTTTAGGTTACGCTATGATGAATGATTTATATTTTTGTGGAGTATGTAAGAATGATATCATGATCTGATGGGTGGGAACTATATATCCCTACAATTCATTGGATAAAGATTTATATCTCACGTGATATACATGACTTAAATATAAATAAAATCGGGTTTAGTAATATAGGCCTGGAACGATTAGTAAATATGGTTCAGTAATACCTGAATGGAACAATAAGTAAAATCAGTTCAATAATCGGATTTTCCCATAATAATGGTCTGGGAAGCAATGGCTTGGATACTATGAAAATCAAATTATGTGCTTGTTTATTTTCCACAATCCCATGTTTTATGCCAATGTTATTTTATGGTTATTGTTCCTTTGTGATCTATTCCTTACGAACTACCAAGATTTATTTCACGACTCAAGATTATGATGTTTTAAATTTATTGTCATGTTTTTATAATCAAATATTTATGGTTTGTTTTATGTTCTCTAAGATTACCCTAACTGATCATATAAGCACACACGTTTAATGTCATTCCCAATGATATAAACAAAGTTTTTAGGTTCAAAAAACTAATGGGAAATAAATTTCTAAAAGATGTTGAAGATCTTTCACCATGATATGAAGATATTATTCCGAGTTAACAATGACACTAATCTAATAAGATCATTAGGCGTCTATTTGTATCAATTATTAGGTATTCCAAAAATTAAATTTATTGCCCATTTATGTCATGA
This sequence comes from Viscum album, assembly GCA_963277665.1. NCBI lineage: Eukaryota > Viridiplantae > Streptophyta > Magnoliopsida > Santalales > Viscaceae > Viscum > Viscum album. The sequence goes on along the minus strand of OY728165.1, from coordinate 159,894,671 downwards.
AAGGGTCTCTATAGTTGATATCAGAGCGAAGGTTTAGTTATCCTTTGAAATCGAGGATTCAAAAATTTTAGTGAGATCCCTAGAGATATTTCTGAGGTATGTATAGGGATGAACCTAAGGTTAAGTATAACTATAGGTCACAATATAAGAATTATTCTAAAGATCATGACTATCCTAGGGTGAACCTAAGGTGTCATGGATTGAAGAAGGTGATATAATTTAGACATCCTAAAAGTGACTTTTTATTAATGTGTGGTTCCTCATTATTTTAACTGGGTTAACATTGAATCTGATCGACAAATAGGTCACCATGAGCAATGAAATTTCATAACTCCAAGAGTGAATGATATTGTGATTATGTCAAATCAGTCAACAAGATATATGATTAATAAGGTGAAATTTAGTGGTATTCCAATGTCACTAAATTAAAAGATGATGGACTTTTATGCATGATCTCTTTGTGAGGAACATAAAGGAAGAAAGATAAATATTTCTACATGTTAACAAGAAGGGAAGAATAACCTTGATGAATACCTCAAATGAATGGGAAGATGTTCTTTGTGGTGGGAAAAGGGTCATTGATTGATTAACTTTCATGGAGTTCAATGTCTTTTATGTGGACAAAACAAGCATTACCCATTTCAATGACCTAACCTAAGAGATTACTTTTTAATTAAGTAAAGACCTATTCCATTCCAATCATTCAAGAGGATGGATTGAAGTGATTACGTATTGGTATTCATGAATAATTTTATAGAGGTAGTTTTATGGTATTATGGAATATTAAAAAATCTATGGTGTATTCTGGTTTTCCCTAAAAATATGGTACATGTAACCATGAAATATGATTGAAATATTTTTTTGGAATGAACATGATATTCACATATTAATGGGATATGGAGATAATGAGTTATTTGATAATATTAATGAACTCATGACTCATATAATGAGAAATTGATATCATGGTATGCGTATATATATTTTTTTGAATTTTTGAGTGTCAAAAGAGTTAATTTGGACAGAATGCATGTTTTCTATAAGGATCTATGACAATTCATATTATAATCATATTTCAATGGAATACATGATTAATGTATTCATATGTATCGAATGTGACAACCATGTACAAATGAAGTTATCATACTCCCACAAAATGGAACGTATGAAGGTATGTGTAATATAAAAATTAAATAGTAATTAATACATCCTAAATATCATAATTATCATATAAAAATAATAATTACAGTAATATTAAAAACCATTAAATGTGGTAATGGAAGAACTAATGACATCAATAAGCGATGTGGTAGTACGCCATGCACACGAACAATGATTGTGTATCTGATTTGATCAAATTGTGTTTGAGTGTTGGCTGTACCATTAAAATATAAATATATCAGAATATATTGGATCCTAAATTTATAATATAATCTTGTAATAATATTAATTTATCAGGTGTAAAAGAGTTGAAATAAATGTTTTTGTTGAAGGATGTTACCTCTTCTTTGGGTAACTCCTTTTAGTTTCCACCAAAGTGCTTCCTTGGTTCTATTTATTCCCAAAGGGAGGCTTCTAGGATTAAAGTAGGGTTTTTTGAATATTATTTGGGTAGTTTTTTTAATGATAAAAATTTATTTAGAGTTATGTATATGTGAGAGGGATTTACATTTTATAAGTGGGTGAAAAGACACACAAGGAATTTTTAAAAAGAATTTGTGTTCACCCCATGTTTTTACCAACAAAGAGGCTTCATGGTGACACTAATTCGGTACATGAAGTGTTAAAGTCGAATTATTTAAAAAAATTCATGGTTTACAATTATAGGTTTTTTGACACATTAAATTTTTTGTTTAGTAATTAAATAAACTCATTTTTACCTAAATATGTGTAATCAATTTTAACTTCTTTCACTAGTCATATTTGTTAAAAACTATATTCACCATACTATAAACTAAAAATTATGCTAATTCAAAATATTTTAAAAAACAATTAAATTATATATCATATAATTTTCATAATTTAATTTGAAAACTAATCTCGCATGTTGGATGAAACAATGGTTTTTAATGTCAAAATGTTAAAATGATAGAAATGTTTTTAAATCCAATTTTAGTGTGAAATTTATTAAAATGAAAATAATCATATTAATATACATATTATTTTATTAAATATACTTAAAAAAATTTAAAATATAGCTTAATTATATAAATATAAATATTTTAGATTAAAGTGTTTTTAATCAAAATTTAGTGTTTTTCGTTGTTCATCAAAAAATGATTTTTTTAAAATAAATAACAATATATAACCCAAATTTCATTTTGATATCTATATTTCAAAAAAAATTCATTTATTTTGTAAAATTAATATTAAAAAAGTGTCAAAAATTATTTTAAAACAAGTAATCCATTAAATGGTGACAAAAGGGTCCTTTTGAAAAAAAAATCGTCTTTTATGCCTAGTATTGGATTTGTTCTTATTTTATGACTATCAAGCTAATTAGATGAATGTAAAAACATTTGGTTTACTTTATAATATATATTACCATAATTTCTCTTACAAAAAGTGAATTATTTAATTTGTTAAGATAATATGAATTTATGAGAATAAAAATATCTTTTTTTATAAAAACTCATCGTTTATATTCAATTGGAATTTATATACATTTCTAAATAATTGATAACCAAACAATTTTATCTTATAAAAATTTTTAAAATATAGTTTCATAATTTATATAATATTGTTCTAATATTCCATTACAATGTCTATTTGAAAACTATAATAATATTTTTATAATAATATTATATTTTAGCTTGGAAAAACACAGTTATTTATGTAACCAAATCTATCGAAGGAACTCATAATTGTGGGTAAAAAATCTAATTACAGTGTTTTATATACAATAATTAAATCTAATTTTTGTGTATATTGAAATCAAGATTTGGGGTTTTCTTAAAAATAAAGAATAACTGGGTTCTTTCATATATAATGTGCTTTATTCAGTGTCACGTGAGATGAAAAATATCAAAAAGATTAAATTATTCAATGAAAATTTTCTTAAAATATTGAGGTGTTACATGATACCCCACCTAATATGAAATTTACACTCAAAACTAAACTAGGTTATCAATGGATTCATACATTAATGTCCCTTTTCATAGAACACACATCATAAAAATTAATACTAAAACTTCTTTTAAAAATGGACTGTTGGAAACATAACAGTTAACCAAAGAAACTCATAACTGGGTTTCTATGAAGGGGAAAATATGAGGCAAGTGAAGACATGTGCATATATGATAAATATAACTATCATTTTTTGATGGAGAGTGATATATAACACAGTTAAAAGAGATTTAATGATCACCAATTCATAAACAAAAGAGGATTTGAGAAAGGCCATTAATGACATTATTTTTTTTACTTCAAGAACATTTTCCTAATGTTGGGTACTTTTCATGAGAACATATAATTAAATGATTCCACTCAATCTCACCATTTGTTAGGCTATGATCAATTAACACTTCATCTATTATTCCAAGAAATGAAAGTGAATTTTTCATTCATGAAACATTATAAAATCATGAGATCCATAATTAGAATTATATGGAATTCCAACTGGCTTTATCAAAAAAATGATTATAATTGGTTATATGATATGTATAAATTCTCATATAGCGAAATAATACATTAATATTTGAATCCTCATCTGGATATTAGCTTAAACCATTCTATAAATTGTTTACCTTATAACCAATTCAGTAGATGTGAATAAAAATCATTAGAAATATGGTCACTAAATTTCTCAAAATTTATTTAACATTTACCCCCATATATCATAATAAAGATCTTGATTTTCACATACCGAACATGTGAGTTCCATCATCATGTAATCTTTTTAAACATGGTAATAAACTGACATAACCTAAATAATCATTGAGAAAATGCATGATTTCTTATTCCAATGATTATTGGGTATATTCCTTAAATAAAAAAATGTTATAACATTTATCAATGGTATTATAGACCATTTTTTCAACATGTCATTTATCAATTCTGAGGTAATAATTACTATCCAAATAACACTATCATCTCATTAAACATACTAAATATCATTTTATAATCCTTAATAACATGCTAAGGGATTCCATAACTTAATGTAACCTTCCCATTAAATTAATTTTCTAGGCCATTATTATCATTTATCATATTATTCCAATTATTTAAAGAAAAACATCTACTAACAATGCTTAAATAATTCATGATTCATTTAACATAATCCTTGAATTAAAATTTTTTAATAATTCGATCATTCCACCTCTTCCTTAATCCAAAACCAAAGCTTCATTATATTATTCCTTAATATATCTTCATAAAAATATGAATTTGAATCGTTTCTATTCAATTTAATCATTATTCATTAATTTAATTTAAACAATACAATTTTAAAATCCCATACAATTCCCATTTTGTTCGAGGAATCTTTATCTTAAGTTGTATAAAAAATACTCATAACACCTTCTTGATTATCTTCATGATATTTCCCCTTAGGAAATAAATTTTTATATTTCTTATACTTTCCAAATATGAAACATTCAATGTTAATCCAGTTCTGCGTAGTTCCTTATATTGACTAAGTCCATAAAATATAGTGTGTAAAATACATATCATAGCATATGAACCTTAAAATCCTTAAAAATTAAATAAAATATGTCTAAATTATGACACCTTCTTTTAAAACTATAACACCTTATGCATATCCATAGGGACATACCATGAAATAGACTTATAAATATCCCTATAGATTATTTATTAATGTTTTCTCATCCTAGATTCTAATGATTGATTAAACCATTCCATTGATATGAATTTTAGGGACACTAGATTAACAAACATGGATATTACATCATTTTACATGAATATTGACCACATTAAAACATATACATTTTTAAGGACTATAATAATTTTTTATCTCTGGAAACTAAGAAAATCAATATTTTAAATTAGTGAAACATCTTCAACATATCCTATAAAGATCTCCCCAATTTTTAATCATATGTTAACCCCATTATTCATAACCTGTGGAAATGAAACGTAATGAAGGATGATATGAGATGCTCATTAAGTATAATTAAAGGAGATACATAAGATGAAATTGAAAATAATGGTATAATAACATGATCATAAAAATAAAACGTCACACCCAACATATCAAAGATCATAGAAATTAATCATGGAAGAAATATTTATCATTAATAATACATAAATCATAAGTAAATAAAATATCATTAGTCATGCAACATAATATAGAAATAAAATATAAAATTGCGTCAAAAAAATAAAAATATTAAATGATTTCCATTGTATTCATAGATCACTTATAAGGCCATATTAGTATATGGGTTAACTCCGAAACCATCTTAGAAATATTGGTTCACTCTCCAACCAATTTTACTAGTCATGGTTCAATCCCAGGTAAAATTTTGTAGTATGGTTTCACTTCCAAAACAAAATTAGTAGTTATTGTGCACTACGAATACCTCATAGTAGCATGGGATCACTACCCAAATTATCTTAGTATCCAAGGTTCACTCCCAATACCATCTTAGTGGAAAAAATACATTGTTGAACTGGGGTGACATCCATTTACATTCATGTATACTTGATGCGATATAAATATTTTCCTATTTCATTGGAGGAATATATATTTCCCACCCATAACATAATTAAATCACACATATGTTTTCCATAAGAGAATAACACATTCATCATATCATGACCCATAAAGAGTGACGGGTTTAACAAACATCATATAATTACCAATGAAATGAAATGGGAATAATAAACATTCCATCATATCATAACCTATATAAAATATATAGTTTTTAGAATAATTTTACAAAATAATAACATATGAAAATAATAGTGTTTCATAAGAATGTAACCCATGGAAGGGAAAAAGGTTTCAAAGACAACATTTTAATTTAAACAAAATTCATTCAAAAAAAATTAATAATTATGTCCCTAACGAATCAAAAACTATATCTAAGTTTGTCATCTTATATTTAAAAGGATTTTTAAAGATCACTTGGTTAATTTTTCAACAAAAATAACATTATTGGAAAATATTTTTTCAATGAAAATAAACATTTTTAAAATTTTTTCCATGAAAAATAGATTGAAAACTTGTGAATTATGCTTTAAATGCAATTTAAAACATTTTATGGGGAAAATATAATTTACAATATAAAAACCCTTTTTAAAATCATATGACATAATAATAAAAAAAATCTTATTGAAAATAAAATTGAAAATATATAAAGTTATATTGAAAACATTTTAAAAACATTTTCTCTAAAAATATCTTTGAAAACATATAAAGGAATCATGAAAAAAAATTTAAAAAATTTTAATTTGAATTATCCTTGAAAAATTATAAATCAATCTTGAAATTTTATTAAAACCATTTCATTGAGAATATATAGGTGAAATTATAAATAAATATTCAAATTATTTTAAACATTTTCTTTGTAATTATATTTGAAAACATATAAAGGAAGCATGAAAATATTTCGAATACCTTTTATTGAAACATATATTTGAAAACTAATAAACGAATGTTAAAATACATTTTAAACACATTTCAAAACATAAAGTAATTATAAATAATTTTCATTGAAAATCATATTAAAATATTATCAAAAAACGCATCTGAAAACATTTTTAGAAAACATGTATTTGAATGAAAATTGATTTTTGACTGAAGAGAGAAATATAATCAATTATTTTAATTTTTTTTAATTATCATAAGAAACAAAGAGTGTAAAAATTGAACCATTACATGAATATATCTTGAATAACTATAGGTTAATAGTTTTAATAATAATTCCAGAAATATGTATTTCAATATTTAACCAATAAAACTTAATCATAATAAATCATGATAAATGATGAGAATTTAGCAATAAACTTTTACCTCCTTGGAATCATTAAATGTAAATCATCCATAACGAATATAATTACATGAATGTTAAAATATCCGGATAATAAGTAAATTCATGATATTAATTTTCAAAAGAATGTATATACACTTAATAAAATAATATATTTTCAAGACAAAACATCTATTTCAATTAAGGAAAATTTAGACAAAATTACCTTACTGATTTGAAAACATTTGATCTTTGAACAGTGTGAAAGAGAGGTAATAAAAAGGATTTGTAAAAAGACATAAATTTAAAGATATGGAACATATATTACTTTCATGAGATATATATACATCAAAAAAACAATTTGTGATAATGGAATGAGTCTTGCACAAATAAAAGTGAGACTATAAATACCTTTACATAATGAATAAATTTTGAATCTTGATCACCATGAATGGAAAAAAAATATTTAATATCATTAAATAAATGAAACTAATGATATAAAACTTCATATAATATTATATACTCTATAAGATAAGAATATGTGGTGAATATATCCTATATCTCAGATAAAAAAAGTGAGATGAGAAAATCCATCCTTACATCATGACTTTCTTTGTACATGACCTAATATCATATATAATAAATATAATGTTATTATACATCAACCAAAAAACAAAATTATTATATATCATACCATATATGATTTTATTATGAATTTATATTATTTTTTTATTTACAATTCTATGTTAAGGTAACATTTTAGGTAATATCTAATTTGTTCTTCACATATGTTTTGAATTATAAATTTTGTTTATTTTTACATGATCATGATTTAATTATCTTTGTAATTAAAACAATGATATATATATATATAATATTAAGTATATATGTATTTATAATAATCTATAAAATATTGAAATTTAAACTGAGATACACCATTCTTAGAGACATCATGACATACGTACAGATGACTGATGTTTCCATTTTCGCATTGTATTGAAAGAAAGAACATAAATAACATTTAAATTTATATTATCAATAAATAATAATTATTATTTCATATATATAACATATTTTTATTAAACCCATCCTTAATAATTTCCATGTGAAACATGAACGAATCACATTGTTTTGAAGACTTCATAGTCAACATGTCCACAAATGAATTTTTTATATTCCCAAAAAAATGGAAATCATGAAGGTAAGTGTTATATAAAAATACTAGAAGAAAAATTAAATCATAAATATCATATATATCATACAGAAAAATCAATTAAATCATTAATACAAACCTTTAAAAGTGGTAATGGATGTACATACAACATCATCTTGCAACATGGAAGTCTATAGTACAAACAAATGATGATTGAGCACCCCATTTAATAAAAGTATGTGTGAGTATAGGTTACTCCCCTAACATAAAAACATATCAGTATATTTGGGATAATTTGGTTGTTATATAATAATTTAATAATAATAACGTGTGGGTGTAGAAATTGAAAAAACAAAAGTGCTTATTGAAGGATGTCACATCATCTTTTTGTAACTCATTTTTGTTTTCACCAAAGGGATTACTTGGATAGATTTATTTCTAAAGGGGGATTATAGAAAGTAGGGATGGAATTTGGGAGATTGGTTTGGCTGGGTTTTTATTATCGAGATGGCTTGATAGGTTTTTAGAAATGAGGGGGTTAGTGCACTTTTATAAGTGGATGAAAGGATCCACTTGGATTTTTTTGAAATGAAATTGTACGTACTTCACATTTTTTACAATCAGAAGGATTAAATTACACAAAAAAAAATCTATACATGAATGTATAATGTCTAAATATGGACATAAAATTTCTTTTATAAATGTTTTTTATCAGTTTTACACCTTAGTGTCTATTTTTAGTCATTAAGTAAGAACATTTTCACCTTAATCAAAGTAATTAATTCTAACCAATTCACTATTTTCTGGAAAAACTAATGTTGAAGTTACTAGAAATTATAAATTATACATATTACAAATATTAGTACCGTTTTTTATATTATAATCACATATTTGGTACAATTTAATTTAAAAACTAATCCCATATAAAAGATGAATCAATGAGTTTTTAATGTGAAAAAGTTAAATAGATTGACATTTTTATGTCAAATTTCATTGTGAGATTGATGATAATAACCTATATTGTATTATTAGATTTATAATTGATCTAAATATAACTTCAAACCAATTTAAAATATAATTATACTATATTAATATATTAAATGAAAATGTAGTTTATAATAAAAATTAAATGCTTTTCACTATTCATCAACAAGTGAAACCTCTCGAACATTTCCAAATATTCACCCTAATTTAATATTTATATTATATAAAAAATAATTTTTTTATTCAAAATAATAATTATAATAGTGTAAAAAATAGTTTTAATGTAATAATTCCATTAAAATGAAGATAATCTCTCTTTGAGAAAAATATTTCTTTTTACACATAAAAAATGGATTTGTTCTTATTATCTACCAATAAAACTTATTGGAATAATAAAAATAGTTTGTTTAATAAATAATATATAAATTCCATTAATATATTCCACAAATTAATTATATTATAAATTATTATGATATAACATTTTTGAAGGAATGAACATAGTTTTTTCAGAAAAACTCATCATGTATATTCTATTAGTTTTAATTTTAATTTCTAATAAATTGCTAGAAAACAATTAATTAAATTAGGATTTGTAAACCATATTTTCACAAATCGGATAATATTATTCATATATTCCATTAAAATGGCTTTGTGATAATTGTTCAAATATTTTGAAAATAATACTATATTTCATTACAGTAAAACTATGTATTTCGGGTAAAGAAAACTATCAAAGGAACTCATCATTGTGTATAACATAAGTCGAACATATTGTTTCATGTATAAAAATATTATCTATGTGTTGTGTGTAACACAAGATTTACTTAGTTTTGTCTAGAAATCAAGAATAAAATGGTTATTTCATATAAAATAATCTATAATAAGTGTTGCATGAAATGGAAAATATCAGAAAAAAAATAAATTAATAAAAAAAATTCACAAACTATTATGATGTTACAAACTTGAATCATAATGAAAATGATGTAATATATTGAAAAACATCATAAATAATTGATCATATCATCACCCATATAATGAATTTATTTTCATAATTTTTTTATATCACACCCTATAAAAAATAAATAGGTTTCACAATAATTTCAATATTTTATCAAATGAAAACTCATTGAAAAAGAAGTGTGCTACATAATAATTTTATTTTGGTATAACCCATGGATGATAAATAGGTTTCATAAAAATATTTCCATCACAAAAATAAATCCATAAGAGAAATAATAAGTATGATATCCTTTGACCATATCCCTAATATGTAAAAGTTAACTACAATGGAAGTCATATTCGATGTACAAATGATTTTTAATGATCATTTAAAATATTTTATATGGAAAATAACATTTCTTATTTGAATTTTATAAATCATACAAAATCATTATAATATTTTTCTTTTAAAATAAACATGAAAATTAGAAATATAATATTCAAAAAAATATATATGATGATGGGGAGTTTCATTCATTCTATAAAAAAATTTATAAATATTATTTTCACATTTTGTCAAATCCAAATAGGGAATTTTTTGAAAATGACATAAATATTCCATTAATTTTTTTAAAAATTTAAAAATGGATAAAATTTATTTAAAATTTAGTTGTATAATAATAATATAATTTTGAAAACATTTTCATAAAAATGGTTTCAGAATAAAATTATTTTCCGACTGAAGTGATAAACAAAGATGGATATTCTTTAGAATAATATCTCAATTATTTTAAGTATAAAATATTGATAAATTGGAAATATTACTTGAAAATGACATTAATAATTACGTTATAATGAACTTCATGTATTTCTTGAGATAGGGATCAAAATATTTTATTTTCACAGACATAAATGCAAACATTCCCAACAAACGATTAGATTGTTACGTAAAATAATTACTAGTTTTGTAACATTAAATAAGAAGATAAATAAAGGAATAAAATAAATGTGAATTTAAATTATAATTAGGATATATAAATTAATAACATTATATGTCAAATTTTCCCTAAAAAAATCTCATGAAAGAATTTTGGTGCCTAACAAAACATATGTCTAAAAAAATGATAGTTGAGGCAAAAATTCCTTACATTAATTTTTTTTTTCTGTAATACAAATTCAATAATAATTTATAAAAAATATTATTTTATTATAAATATAGTAAATAAAAATATTTACATATATCATATAATATATGATTTTATTATGACTACATATTTCCTGTTAATTAGTAATTCCATGTTAATGTTACGTTGGGGTTAAAAACTATTTTGTTTTTCCTATATATTTTGATTTATCATTTTTGGAACTAATACATAGATCAATATTTTATCATCTATAAATTTTTTATTATTATATAAATATCATATATATTTATTATATATTAGTTTGTAGTATTCCTAGAAATTTAGTTATAGAAAAGGAAATGTAATGTTCATGGAGACGATATGCCTTATTTATGCATGAACGATTCTACCATTTTCTAGTAAAAATGAAATAAATAATGTTAAAATTTATATTATAATTAAATATGAATTTGTATATCAAATATTCCACATAGTTTCTATAATCTTATCTATATTAACTTCCAAGTAAAGTGTGAATGAATCACATCGCTTCATGAGGTGGTAGTCTTCCGTAATTAAGAGCGACGTTATAGTAATCCAAAAAAATGATATCTATCAAGGTATTCCTAATATATTAATTCACTATGTATAATAATATCTTAAATAGGATATATAAATTACAATTCCATCATAGTGCCTATCTTTTATAGGTTGTAATGGAAAAAAAATGAATTACATCGATACATGATGTGGTAGTCTACCATACACATGAACTATGATTTTGTAATCCATTTGATAGAAGTAGTTATGGTTATAGGTCATGATTTTTACAAATAAACCTAAAATTATACTTAAAATAATTATCTCATTATATAATATTTATATTATAATAATTTAAAGGGATGGAAAAATAAAAAAAACAAAAACGCTCGTTGATGAATGTTACCTCTTCCCTGGGTATCCACCCAAGGGATTCACCAAAAGTCTTCATAAATCAACATTAGGTCCACATTAATGCTATTATGATGATATTATATATTTTGGAAAGTTATTTGGGTAGGAATTTTCTTAATTATATTGGTTTGTATGTTTGAAGAAAAGAAGATAGGGGTGTCCATTTATAAGCGAGGTGAGTGGCACACATGTAAGTTTTTGATAAGAACATGGGGTACCTGTGTTATATCATGAAAAGATATTAAAAAATGAACTATTATAGATTATATAATATATAAGTTGAAAATATGTCCAATATATGGGTGTTGGTAATTATTTTGTTTAATTTAAACCCATATAATTTTAATTTATCCACAAGTAAACCCAGTTTGTCCTTAACAACAATATATATTTTTAACTTCTATTACTATTAATTTTAGTAAAAACATAAATTGAGATTATTATATAAAATAAATTATGCTGATTAAAAATATATAATGTATTTTTTAAAATTCAATCCACATAAGTGTAAGATTTTATTTTAAAATTAATCATGTAGATGCAATGAGAAAGAGGGGTTTTTATAGAGAAATGTTTAAAAATTTACATTGATTTAATATATAATTTCAAAATAAATTTGATTCTTATGGCCTAAATTGAATAAATTATAGTAAAAGAGAACTAATTTTCCATTAAACCCAGTTTTAAATACAATTTAACATTAGAAAATAATTTAAATACAAAGTTGTTTCAATTAATTATCATTAATTTTTACTATTCATCAAAAAATATAACATTTCATAAAACAAAAAAATAATAATTCTAAAATTATTTTGACATGATGATTTAAAAAACTAATTATATTTTATCAAATTAATTTTCTAGATGTTTTTAATATTAATTTTAGTAACGTTTTTAATAATAAATGAGACACATTTTTTTATAAAATGGTTTTTTAAAAACATATAAAGTCATTATGAGAAACTACGTAACTTATTATAAATATATTTTCTATATAAAATAATTATACCTAATAATTTTTTTCCACTATTCATATTAATATGTTTAAAATCTTGGTTATAATGGTTACATTAAAATAACTATATTAATAATATATCATGGATTTTTTCTTAAAACACTATCTTGTGTAATAGAAGTTAACCTAGTGTTTCATCTAGGGTAAACTTATATTTGTTTTATGTGTAATTAAATCTATAAATAAAATTAATTTATATAAAAAAATTTAAAACATGTGGTTTTATAAGATACTTAACTGATTACCTCTATTTGAAATTCTGATCCTCTTATGTGATGAAATTTTTTAGAATATTAGGATCAGAATACATGGTAAAAGTATCCTTGAAAATATAGTTGATTTATATATTTAAAGCATTAATCGTCTCTTCTAACATGTAGTCGTGGGTGGGGTTATTCTTCTCATGAGGTCATAAAATAGATATAAATATTCCACAACATTATCAGGTTTCATAAATACGAACCTGAACACATACATGTGGAATCACAATACATTTCCTATCAATATTAACTTAAAATCCTCAATGGATCTCATGTGTTTGTCATCCTAATCAAATTACATCCCTTTTTGAGTCAAATTTTCCATTGTATATTCCAACATAGTGATTTCCTAAACAAAACACTTGTAATACATAGATAATTCAAGAAATATCTTGATCTTGAATAAATTTCCATGTCACTCCAAATAAATCACATCTTAAATATTTTCAATATCAACATAGATTCGTTTATATGATACCATGTTTTCCATTAATTTTACCTCATTGATAAAAAAATTGATATTAATTAACCTTTTCATATAGTTTATGCTCCATTAATGTTACAAAAACAATGTACTATTGTTCCTCATGATTTTCATTAAACATGGAATGGACTATGATGTCATATATGAGCACCATTGTAAAGGTGTTGTGATACCGATAGAAGATATGATTCATAAATCCATAAAAGTTGAATAGGAATTTGTATGTCCATATAGATTTAATATTATTCATAATGGTCACAGATAATCTTGAAGGTGGTTCCTAGATTATGTATTTTATTTTTCATCAATCGGTGGTATCTCCATGACTGGTCACTCTTTGAAAATCACCATTCTACCTAGAGTTGAATAGTTTGATCATAATCTGACAAAATGAGCACATATTCTTGGTTATAACTACACTGATATGTTGGTAATAAATGTAAATTTAGAGACACTCATCCATTATATTTTAAAATAGAACTATAGATTCCAATGCAGATACACTACGGTTACTAAAATCATTTCTCTCGATATCTTCTAGTTGATACATTAACTATTTCAATTTTGAAGGATGCATTTGGTAATATGGGAATGAAATGGGATTGTCCCATGAAGTAAATCAATAGAAAAATCTACCTTAGGTTTGAGAGGAAACCTTAACAAATTGTTAGTTAAAACCATAGGATATTTGTCCAACAATATTTGGAAATTACTATCTAAACACTACTAAACAACATAAAAATGAATAAATTAAATTAAATAAACAGATTTTGTAGGATAATAGGTTCTACCCTACATTATATTTGAAATCATTCACCCTAAAAGAGAGGACTATTACCATCAAGATAAAATAACATAATCTTATAATGGTAGAAATCATTATGAACAATATAGATAAACATTCAAACCTTACAAAAAATATGATCAAAGATATAGAGTTCAGAAACTATGAAATCAAAAAAACATCTATAATATAAAATTTTACATGAAACTTTAGAAACACAAATCCATTAACTATAATCTTTACCAAAAAGGGTTCTAATATATTTTATATGGAAATAACTAAAATTTAAATAACAATGAACCAATCAACATGAATGAAATAAAATAATTGGGTACACCTGTGCCAAATAAAAGTGAAGTCCATATAAGAAGCAATAAACGCGATACCACTAATGGCTATTAATATAGCTTAAGATTCCAAAAATGCATGATATGTGAAATTTAAATTCAAAAATTCATGAACACATAGAGAATTACTATGCGGAAGATAATTACCTAATGTATTTGGATGATATCTCACTCCAATAGATGTATTGAATGATATCAAATAGCATCTTGTTTGAGTATATTCAACCCTACTACTCTGGGTTGGTCTCTAGAAATAGTGTTATAGATGACCCTATCATCCACAGTGATGAATATATATAAAATCAATTAAAAAATCCATTTTAGTGTGGCCAATATTCCTATATTGGTATCACAACAATATTCCACACCCTAAGGGATCCATAAGAGTAAATTTTTAAAGATGTTACATTCTCTTTATATTACCCTAGTGAGATTATTCATGCTTCCTCTGTGGATATAAAGTGGAAACCTGAATTCATACTATTGAAAATATGTAAAACCCTAATGTATTCAACCATTCTATGTATGTTTCATCCATTTTGTAATCTTTATCCACCTCATCCTGTGTTTTTAGGTAGAAATTAACAATCGTTAATTCATCTTTTGGTCTCAATCCCATCTTGAATTTTTAATACTTTAGTTAGTCATTTTTGAGGAGTTCATCAGAAAGGTGGACTAACTCCGAAATATAAATGAAATATTCTATCATAAAAATAACCCTTCATACCAACATCAAAAAATAAAATGATTTTAACACCCTTAACATCTATGGGTATATTTTCTTATTATTCATTATTTCTAACCTAGCAAGAGTGATACCTCAAATAGATTTTCCCTCAAAATAAGCTCCAACTACTCCTATTTTAGTGATCCCATCCCATATATGAAAAAATTAAATTGGAAGATTCAAGAGAATAAGGAAAATGAAATATGAGTTCAAAAATTTACATCCAAACATTGGCAACCTAAGACCCTCAGTCTATGAAATGCATATGAATTTTACATGGTAAATTAATAGGAATGATCTGATACTCATGTTTATTATTTCCTACCTCCCTAGACCAATTATTAGATGGTTTGGGTAATCAAATTGATCATAATTGGATCCATATAATGGTAATATTATATATCATTCTCCATATCTCCCTTTAAATGACTCATTGAATACATTCTAGGAGGAGTGGATGATAACACATGGAATATATAACCAAATCAATTCAACTCTAAATTAATTATGGAAAAAATATATAATTCCCCACAATTACTAATAAATAAGTAAAAACAATAATAAAAAATATTTCATATTTAATATGGGTGAAACATAAGAAATTTCAAAAAAAATTACAATTCACAGTTTGGTGGAATGGTTTGGTGAACCATACAAGTGACATAAGGAAAGTGTGCCTACCTAGTCCCACAAATCACATATAGTTTTTGAAACAATGAACCTAAACCATGATGTTATTTTTATTATAACCCTTTTACCAAATGACGTTAAATCTCAAATAATAGCTCATATAATTACCCTCAAACACATAATAGTAGTAAACCATCACAAAAAAATATAGAATAATGTTTAAATCAAAACAATGTTCTAAACCATCAATTATAACTCATGGTTTTTCATAATGATGTTCGAGTAATGCACTCCCCATAACCATTATTTTAATAACCAACAAACCAATATCAATACAAAATTTACATAGCCAATAATAAGAGGTATTTTATTAAAAAAAAATAATAAACCAACACGAGTCAACCCAAACGATCACCTGAGTTATCCTGTCGTACGACATGATAAACATTCTAGATTGTAATGTGACAGATAGAAGTACAAAGGGAATATAAAATCATTTGGAATGGTTCTATCCTAAAAGTCACA
Source organism: Viscum album (assembly GCA_963277665.1). Taxonomy (NCBI): domain Eukaryota; kingdom Viridiplantae; phylum Streptophyta; class Magnoliopsida; order Santalales; family Viscaceae; genus Viscum; species Viscum album. The sequence continues at coordinate 159,877,816 of OY728165.1, read as the reverse complement.
TAATAAATAATAATCCTCACATAAATAAAAAAATGCATTCATAACTTGGAAATAAATTCAAATCTATGAAAAGATACAAATTATAAACATCATTTGAATAGATAAAAAAGTAATAGAAATAATAACCAAACATAAAAAATAACATTATAAACTAATGGTAATGTGGGTATGATATAATGTATTCATATTTATGAAAAGTGATTAAATAAAAGAATGGAATATAAAAAAACCAAAATCCACTAACAAATGTGGATCCCTAAAACATGTCACCTGATCTATCTCTATGTGACCCACAGTCACTCAAAATCCTATACTACAAAGGGGGGTTAATGTATTAAAAATCACTTCTATAAAATAGAAATACTTTCCCTTTATCTGAGTTATACATAATTATGTCATAATAAACCCAATGTATGTATGAAATGTAAGCTGAAAAATCCTAGTATGATACATCCATGAACCTATATAATAACATTGACATTTAATATCATTAGTAATAGTTTGAAATCATGATTTACAATACATTATTTTTTAGGAAACTTGACTTTGGTTTTATAAAATTAGATTTTAGAATCCAATATCAAATCCCAATTGTTGGGAAAAAATCCCTCAAGGTATCATTGGAGCCTTTTTGAGGTGATTGTGTTTGTTGACAAAGTGGACATCTGAGTTGTGATTGTTGACAAAGAGGATTTCATGATGGAATGTCGAGTTCAAGAGCTGAGGTCAACGATCCATGTTTGATTGAAGAACGTCGATAAAAGGAATAGAAGATCTGGAGGCGGTACAAAAGAACAGATACAAGGTGGCGCCGTTTTCCAGTGTTTGCCAAATTTTTGGGCCTGAAAATCGGCAAATGAAGAAAAGTGTTTTTGGCAAAGGGACTTGTGCGCCGTGGACTTGGAGTATAGGAAACTTGCGCGCCATATTTTTTTCAAGATCAGAAGATCAAAATATGGCTAAGGCAATAGGTTCGCGCCAGTTTGGGAGTTGGTCGCGCAAGTGTCTAAAAGGAGAGAAGACTTGCGCGCCGAGATTGGGTCGCGCAGGTGACTTACGCGACGTCGTGCAGGGTGGTCAGATTGCCTATAAATACCGGACCACCCCTCCTCATTTCTCACCGGAGTTCAAGACGAGAGCTCCCATCGCGCAGGTGTGGTGGTCGCGCAAGTGGTGTGTGTGGTCGCGCAGGTGGGACTTGCGCGCCAGAGGTTGAAGTTGTGCGCCAGCATTAGAAGTTGCGCGCCAGTTGGCAGTTGGGCGCCAATATTTGTTTGGGCGTAAAAGGAAGAGAGTCGCGCAAGGTTGGAGTTGAGGAAGGTTGAGTTGCGCAAGTGTTTGAGGAAGACTTGCACGCCCATAGTGACTTGCGCGCCGATACTTGCGCGCCGAGGTTGACTTGCGCGCCAAGTAAGGTTTGTTCCAGCAGTGTTTTTCGGGCTGCGTGGAAGCTGGAAGTTAGCCCGATACCTTCGGTGCAAAGAGATATTCATCAACCGGTGAAAGTTAAACTTCAACAGAGCATCTACATACAATAGAAGATGCATTCTTTCATGAAAATGAAGAGACCTACAGGTCTATAAACTGTGAGTGGATTCCATCCAAGAGCAGTGAGCTTAGGAAGAGGAAGAAGGTGATCCTCTCCACCGGCAGTGAGCCAGAGAGAGAGAAACAGGGAGTGACCCTTGGGAAAGCAGTGAGCTGACCCTAAACATTGTAAAGGCAGTGAGCCTGGGCATAGAAGTGATCTAGCCCGAACCTTGTAATCCACAGCTAGTGAAGATTAGTGGAATTTGGTACGACCGGCAACCTGTCGGCGTATGCTCCTTGGACGTAGCCCTTAGCGGTGAACCAAGTAAAATTGATGTGTCCTGTGCTTGCTTTACATTCTGTTTATATCGTGCAGCAGGAAAAAGAGAGAAGAGTGTTTTGCTTAATAGCGAAACAAGATCAGAACGGGCATTAATTTTTAATTAGTCAGACCCTGATTCACCCCCCCTCTCAGGGTATCCAGCCTAGTGGACCTAACAAGTGGTATCAGAGGGAAAGGTTAACAGTTGGTCTTCTCTCAATGGAGTTCACTAATCATAGAGGGATTTCGATCTTCGACGGATGTAATTTTCAGATATGGAAGAATCGAATGCAACACTATTTCCGATCTCTGGGAATGGATGTGTTTTCAGCAGCTATGCATGGTATCACAGCTGATATTACTAGTGGTGCATTATCAGAAGCTGAGCACAAAGAGTTGGATGCTGATTCCAAAGCAATAAACGCCTTAGGGGGAGCCCTCTCTAATCCCATTTATACAAAGGTGATGTCATGCAAAACGTCACATGCCATGTGGGAAAAACTTTTGAATATTTATGAAGGGGATACAAAAGTCAGAGAGGCAAAGCTGCAAGTGTTGTGGAACAAGTATGAAGATCTCAAAATGAACCCGAATGAGTCTGTTGATGCATTATTTGACAGGGTAAATGCTGTGGTAGAAGACATGCAGGGTCTTGGAGAAATTATCGAAGACATTAAAATCGTAAAGCGCATTTTGAGAAAGCTTCCACCTCGGTTCAATCCGAAATTTTCTGTGTTGGAAGATAAAGATCCGAAAGAGCTAACATTGGATAACCTACACAACACTCTTATTTCATATGAAATGAGAAATGATGACAATGATGCTGTGGAAAAGGGGAAATCCAAAGAGGTGGCATTTAAGGCCATGAAGAGGCTCACTATTGAAGATTCTCAGGAGGAAGAAGAGTCAGATGAGGTGATGTCGTTCCTTTCTTCAAATCTGCAAAGAGGAAAAGGAAAGATTAAAGGGAAACTTCCACTAGCATGCTTCCGATGCGGAAAGGTTGGTCATCTTGCAGCAAGATGCCCCAATAAGTTTCAAGAAGAAAGCGATGAAGATGAAGTTGAGATTCCCATGAAAAAATCTTCAGCCTATGTGTAAGGGAAGAAGCAGTTCCAGAGAAATTTCTTTAAGAAGAAGAATCTTCTTTCCCAAGAAATTGACAGTTCAGCTGAGTCTGAGGGTGAAGAAGTTGAAGAGATAGAAAACTGTAGAGATCGTGGTCAAAATGCGATAGTGGCTGTTGCTAGTAGAGCTCTAGAAAAGAAAGAAACTGAAACTGATGAAGAAGAAGAAGAAATTGAAGGGAGAGTTGACATGGAAGCTGAATTAGAAGCAGCTCTTGAAGAGATAGATGTTTGGCGAGCAAAAACAAAGAAAGCCAATAAGATAGTACGTGATGCCAAACCCTACATGCAACAACAAGAAGAAGAGAAGTCTGAGCTTGAAAAAGAAATTGAAAATCTTAAGTCTTCCAGGCCAGAGCGCACCGAAAAGGTTGATGAGCATAAGCTCGAGATTGAAGAGCAGAAAAGGGAGATCGATTGCTTGAGTCGAAAAGTGAAAGATCACGTCAAGCGTATTGAAGAGCTTGAAGAGGAAGTTGTCGGTCTGCGGAGAAAAGTTAAAGACCAGGAAAAACCTTTGAATCCCAACACATTCTTGGGAAATCAGGTCGTTACGAAGACGGAAAAGAAGAAAGAAGAGCCTAGTAGTTCAGCAGGAAAGAAGCAGCAATTGAACTCAGATGTTAAGGCTGATTCATGGCTTAATCAGAAACAAAAATCTACGGCAGTTGAAGTTAGACCGCAAGCACCTGTCCCGAGATTGAAAGTGGATTTGAGCACAACGCAGAATCAGAATACTCAGAGATCCAAAGGGGAAACTCGTAGTGCTGAAGTAACATGAAGGAATGCACCTTATATCAGGTGTTATTGTTGTGGAAAGATGGGACATTCACATTATGTGTGTTCCATAGCCAAAAGATATCGAAGGGAACAAGAACAGAGATGGCAGCCAAACAGAGAACGGTTTTCCAGAACATTTTTTGAAGGACACTATTTTGGTGCGGAGGATTTGGACACATGGATAGGTACTGCACTCTGACCATTCAGAAAAATGTGCCAAAGCAGAATCAAAATGATCGCAAGCAGCAGATCAGTAAACCGACAAGTGAGATAAAAGTTCATAACAGATTTGCAGTTTTGCAAGATGAAGTTGGTCCATCATACTCTGAGAAATAACAGAAGCCTCAATCCATGCCGAGTATGAAAGAAAAAGTATGGACTAAGAAGAAGAAAACTGAGAAGGCCGTAGTTGCTGAAATTGCCCTTAAAGCATCAGATCGTTCTGGTGTTTGGATCCTTGATAGTGGTTGCACATCCCACATGACGGGTAATAAGGATCTGGTTACAGGCATAAAATATGACAAAGAAGGAGTTGTCAAGTTTGGAAATGATGAAGGCCTGAAGATTGTTGGCTCAGGAAAAGCCAAGTTTGGGGGAAAATAAATGAGACATGCTGATGTCTTGGTGGTAGAGGGTCTCAGTCATAATTTGCTTAGCGTCAGTCAACTATGTGACTCTGGGCACTCTATACTATTTACCAAGAAGATGGGTATTGTTAAAGGAAAAGATGGAATAGTCATTATTCAGGGAAAACGAACAAAGGGGAATCTTTACCTGGTAGGTGGGGAAGAAGATTCATGCCTTTTATCCAGAGAAGAAGAAAATTAGTTGTGGCATAAGCGACTTGGTCATCTATGTCAACCATCTATGGAAGATCTGGTAAAGTGTGATGCTGCTAGAGACCTTACCAAACTATCACGTGATCGCACTCATACGTGTGATGCTTGTCAACAAGGGAAGATCATCAGGAAGACATACCGGCCAAAGGAACAAAAAGCAACTCGAGTGCTCGAATTGGTGCATGCTGATGTATGTGGACCTATCTCACCACGAGCTATAGATGGGCAAAGGTACTATGTTCTTTTCATTGATGACTACAGCAGAATGGCCTGGGTATTCATCATTACCCATAAGACAGAGGTGTTCAGTTGCATAAAGAAGTACAAGAGGGAATCAGAAAAGATGCTTGGGAAGAAAATTCTGAAGTTTCGTACTGATAACGGTACAGAATTTACAAACAGTCAGGTTGAAAACTATCTCGAGAAACATGGGATAAGGCATCAAGTTTCTTCAGTGAGAACTCCCCAACAGAATGGTGTAGTAGAAAGGAGGAATCGGATCATTAACAACATGGCCAGAACAATGTTTATTGATAAGGACCTACCAGAGAAATTTTGGAAGGAAGCAGTTTTGACATCGGTCTATGTTTCAAACAGGTCCCTATTATGTCCGAAGCAAGGGAAGACTCCGTATGAACTGTGGTACGGAAAGAAGTCAACGTTGAAATACTTTCGAATCTTTGGAAGTAAGTGTTTCATTCTCAACAAAGAACATCATAGGAAGTTTGAGGCACGAGGAGATGAAGGGATATTCCTTTGCTATTCAGGGAAAAGCAAAGCATATAAATGCTTCAACAAGAGGCTGGGAAAAATTGTTGAGAGTAATGATGTCACTTTAGTCGAAAATGAACAGACTGCTCAACGACCCAGTGAACAGTTCCTGGATGAAAGTGATGATGAGATAAGAAACCCAGGGGGAGAAGAAGTGGCAGAAGCTGACTCAGAAGAAGATACTGATGATGAAGAGGAAAGTGTCAAGTCGGTGTCTGCGAGGAAGCCAAAGAGTCGAGCTGAGATTGATAGACAGAATATCATTGGTGATCAAACAGCTCCAGTTCAGACTCGAAGAATTAAATCATCACAGCAAGCATCGTTTTTGTCTCAAGTGGAGCCGAAATGTTTTTCTAATGCAGCTGAAGATGAAAACTGGGTTCAGGCCATGAACGAAGAGCTTGATCAGATTGAGAAGAACCAGACATGGGAGATTGTTTCGAGGCCAGCAGAAAAGAATGTCATTGGGACCAAATGGGTCTATCGCAACAAGATGAATGAAGATGGCACAGTGATTCGGAACAAAGCACATCTAGTGTTCAAGGGGTACTCCCAAATCGAGGTAATTGATGTTGATGAGACATTTGCACCGGTTGCAAGGCTGGAGACAATAAGATTATTCCTAGCCATCGCAGTGCAAAGGAAGTTCAAAGTGTTCCAGATGGATGTCAAATCCGCATTCTTGAATGGGGTTCTGGAAGAGGAGGTGTATATTGAGTAGCCAGATGGTTTTCTCATTCATGAGGATGAGAACAAAGTTTGCAGGCTGAAGAAGGCATTGTATGGGCTGAAACAAGCACCAATGGCATGGTACTCAAGGCTTGATCAGTACTTGAAGAAGCGTGGTTTTCAGCGTGGAGGAGTTGATTACAATCTCTATTTCAGTAATGACAGTAATCAAAGGATGATGGTGTTGGTTTATGTCGATGACATAATATTTGGTGGATCAGATGAAGCTCAGTGCAGACAGTTTTCCGAATTCATGAAAAATGAATTTGAAATGTCAATGATTGGAGAGCTAACGTTTTTCCTTGGTCTACAGGTAACACAAGGAAGGAATGGAACATTCATTTCTCAATCTAAATATGCCAAGGAGGTCCTGAGAAGGTTTGGAATGGACAATTCCAAGGAGATGAAGACTCCGGTGGCTACCCAGATGAAATTATCAAAAGATGAGGATGGCAAGGCAGTTAATATCACAGAATACAGGCAAATCATTGGAAGTCTGTTGTACTTAACCGCAACAAGGCCTGATATTGTTTTCGCCACATGCCAAGCAGCGAGATATCAGAGTAATCCCAAGGAAAGTCACATGCTCGCAGTGAAAAGAATACTTCGGTATATTAAGGGCATGGTGGACTTCGGCTTGACATACAATGACAAATCTCAGACAGAGTTATTGGGGTACACTGATGCAGACTGGGCCGGTTCAGCGGATGATAGAAAATCAACGTCTGGTGGTGCATTCTATCTTGGTGGATTTTGTATTTCTTGGCTAAGCAAGAAGCAAGATTTCATTTCATTAAGCACCACAGAAGCTGAGTATATTGTGGCCACTCAAGCCTGCACACAGTTATTGTGGATGAAGCAACAGCTTGAAGATATGGGAGTTGAAGTGAAGTATCCGATCGGAATCCAGTGCGACAACTCAAGTGCTATAAATCTTAGCAAAAATCCCGTCAATCATTCAAGGACAAAGCACATTGAGATTAAGTATCACTTTATCAAGGAAAAGGTTGAGCAGGGGATCGTGAAGTTGGAGTATGTGCCTATAGAGCTACAGGTTTCAGACATTCTGACAAAGGCCTTACCCAAGGAAGCTTTTGAGAGGCATCGACTGGCTCTGGGAGTTCAGTCGATTCCCCACACTTGAAATAGTGTGGATATGGGACCCACCCCCTCTCCCCGAGGTATGCTGTGTATTCCCTACTGTGCTAATGTGTTCTCTACTATGTTATAGACTACAAAAGAGTGACCTTTGGGTTCGTTGACAAAGGGGGAGAAAATAGTGGTTGTTCAAGGGGGAGACAGTGCAGAGATTTGATAAATCATGAATGATATGGGGAGAAGCTGACAGGTGGAGTAGCCAGATATGGGGAGTTGAAGTTAGTTGAACGTGCTTAGCCAGAGCTTAGCTTGGACAACACAAGAAATATGGCTAAAGAGGTGTTGATGCTGTGAGCAGAAAGGGGGAGCGTATTAAATCTGACGATGCTAGAAGTGATCGATCAAAGAAAATATATCACGACAGCTGAGGATCGTGATAAACGCAGAAGAGTGGTGTTGGACAGTGTTTGGTGTCAACAGTGGATGTCAGAGATAAAGTGATTCATTGATGAACTTTTCATTTACTCTTGTTTCTCACGCCGAGCATTGCTCATGTGGGATTAGGGTATGTGTTGAGTAAATCCTTGGTCGCTATTAGAATTGCAATGAGGCGAACGGAGGCTGAAGAATCAATGACGTATCTTTGTTTGGAAGAGTTGTCAACAAACCCAAAGGGGGAGATTGTTGGGCAAAAATCCCTCAAGGTATCATTGGAGCCTTTTTGAGGTGATTGTGTTTGTTGACAAAGTGGACATCTGAGTTGTGATTGTTGACAAAGAGGATTTCATGATGGAATGTCGAGTTCAAGAGCTGAGGTCAACGATCCATGTTTGATTGAAGAACGTCGATAAAAGGAATGGAAGATCTGGAGGCGGTACAAAAGAACAGATACAAGGTGGCGCCGTTTTCCAGTGTTTGCCAAATTTTTGGGCCTGAAAATCGGCAAATGAAGAAAAGTGTTTTTGGCAAAGGGACTTGCGCGCCGTGGACTTGGAGTATAGGAAACTTGCACGCCATATGTTTTTCAAGATCAGAAGATCAAAATATGGCTAAGGCAATAGGTTCGCGCAAGTTTGGGAGTTGGTCGCGCAAGTGTCTAAAAGGAGAGAAGACTTGCGCGCCGAGATTGGGTCACGCAGGTGACTTATGCGACGTCGCGCAGGGTGGTCAGATTGCCTATAAATACAGGACCACCCCTCCTCATTTCTCACCAGATTTTAAGACAAGAGATCCCGTCGCGCAGGTGTGGTGGTCGCGCAAGTGGTGTGTGTAGTCGCGCAGGTGGGGCTTGCGCGCCAGAGGTTGAAGTTGTGCGCCGACATTAGAAGTTGCACGCCAGTTGGCAGTTGGGCGCCAATATTTGTTTGGGCGTAAAAGGAAGAGAGTCGCGCAAGGTTGGAGTTGAGGAAGGTTGAGTCGCGCAAGTGTTTGAGGAAGACTTGCGCGCCCATAGTGACTTGCGCGCCGATACTTGCGCGCCGAGGTTGACTTGCTCGCTAAGTAAGGTTTGTTCCAGCAGTGTTTTTCGGGCTGCGTGGAAGCTGGAAGTTAGCCCGATACCTTCGGTGCAAAGAGATATTCATCAACGGGTGAAAGTTAAACTTCAACAGAGCATCTACATACAAGAGAAGATGCATTCTTTCATGAAAATGAAGAGACCTACAGGTCTATAAACTGTGAGTGGATTCCATCCAAGAGCAGTGAGCTTAGGAAGAGGAAGAAGGTGATCCTCTCCACCGGCAGTGAGCCAGAGAGAGAGAAACATGGAGTGACCCTTGAGAAAGCATTGAGCTGACCCTAAACATTGTAAAGGCAGTGAGCCTGGGCATAGAAGTGATCTAGCCCGAACCTTGTAATCCACAGCTAGTGAAGATTAGTGGAATTTGGTACGACCGGCAACCTGTCGGCGTATGCTCCTTGGACGTAGCCCTTAGCGGTGAACCATGTAAAATTGCTGTGTCCTGTGCTTGCTTTACATTCTGTTTATATCGTGCAGCAGGAAAAAGAGAGAAGAGTGTTTTTCTTAACAGCGAAACAAGATCAAAACGGGCATTAATTTTTAATTAGTCAGACCCTGATTCACCCCCCCTCTCAGGGTATCCAGCCCAGTGGACCTAACACCAATCATTTTTCATGAAAAAATGTCATGATTTCTAAATAAATAAAGAACATAGGAAATTTATATTATCAGAAATTTAATCATTAATTATAAACATGAAAAATATCACATCACAATAACATCTCATACATGATCGTACTATTGGGGCACATATAGAGTAAACGGGGTGATCTAGGACCTGGCATACAACACATTGTCTGACCTATGTAAAACTAAATTCAACTCAACCCCATTGTGCCCTCTCATTATCAATGACAGGTAATATCTTTGGGATCTAAATTATTATTAGGTAATCGGTCAATGAAAAAATATATACTGGTTTTCAACTCATCCAATTTCCCAAATATGCACCCATAGATCCCATGTTCAACTCATCAATAATCATGACAAGTCTCAATACAAAAACAGAAACATCAATATTAGCTTGATAAGACAACAATATATTATAATAAGAGGAAAAAAATTAAGGTAAAAATTATAAATTAATTTTTATTCTAAACCTAATTAAAAACATTTCAAATCAAACAAATCATTAAAATATTTTTTCAATCACCTCATGTGAACAAAATTTTGTTTAAAGTGAAAAATGCCAAATTTTCAAATGAAACCATAATGATAATCTCAAAAACCACGGCCTACTAGGGAATGATAGATTTAATAAAGTTGATGAAAAAAAGAATAAAATAATGGAGGACAATACATCTAAGAGTAATAGTGTTTTGAATTCAAAAAAACTCACTATAATTGAAAAGATACAAACAAGGATCATGAAGTAGGAGACCTCCACAATTGGGTGTATTTGGGTTATTTGAAAGGGGAATGAAAGGAGGATAATTAATCTTACAATAATTATTGGTATAAAATTAATTTCACACTTTTTAAAAAATTGGGAATTAATCTAGTTTTCATACATGATATGGGATACCCATATGTTAATCATGCTCTCTATCTTGACATAAAAACAATTTAGAAAAATTTACTTGAAGAGCCATACAATTTAGTGCATTGTGAATTAATCATGAAAATGAAAATTGAAAATGCCTAACCATTACATGTGTATAGTGTGGATGTATGACAATAAACATATACGCTAGACTATTTTCCCCATTTTTCTTACACCCAATCCTACCACACCAAAAACTCACAAAATAATGTAAATAAATATATTAATAAATGCTATTATATACCCTTGACCATGTGGGTGTCATAATATTTGGTAATTTTCAATATACAAAACATATATTGCCTTCCTTGTATTTTATTTTTTTTATATTCTTTAACAACATTATATTGATATATGTTTTTGGTAAATTATTCTTATATATTCACTTTTTTAAACACATAAGGTATGTTACATTATTAAAAAAAATCTGAATATTAATTTTTTTAATCACATTTGATATCTTTTTAAAACATGTAACATGTTTTTATGTATTATGTTGTGTTTTATTAATGATTTTTAATATATTTGAGCTAAATTTATTTTTTGGAAAAACAAATAAATATTTATTTTTTAAATATGATATTTGGTTTTTACTTTTTTTATAATTTAATTTTTAATAATTTTGTTTATATATAGGTTTATTTAGATAAAATGTCTTAAATATTTTTTTAAACACAAAATTTATGCCTCTTGTTTTGAAATTTGAATACATGATTGATAATTTTTAAAACATATATTGTAAAAAAAATGTAATTTTGCAGTTTGTTTTTAGTTGTTGTTTCAAAAAAACTACTGACCATTTGGATGAAAATTACCACTAATTTTCAATGGTTTATCAAAAAATCACCATTGTTGAATGGTAGTTCAATCAATCATTAAATTAATATTTTTAAAAATTTATTTTTAGTTTGAATTTTGTACATATCGCCTCAAAATATATTAAATTAAATAATAAACATTTTTATTTATTTATTTTATTTATAATTTACAAATATGATAAATAATCAATAAAAATTATTCAATAATTTATATTAAATAATTAATAACAATACAAACAATAATTTGTTTACATTAATAATTATTCATTGTTAACTATTAAATATATCTTATTTATTGGTAATAAGATAAGAAAAAAATAGTGATTAATAGTTAAATATAATTATAAATATTTATATATATTTAATATATATATTTAATATATATATTCATAAATATTTAAATATGATAATAATAATAAATATTTCTTAATTGATTAGTATTCGGTAATAAATATTAAAAATATCTTATGAATTAGTTGTTTCATAAGGTAAAAATTGATTTGTAATGAGTAATTATATGTAATTATAAAAATTTATATGTGTGTAATTTTATAATTATATATAAATACATGAAAATATATAAATATGTTATTATTAATTAATATCTTTTAAATTGATAATTATTCATTATTAACAATAAAATATATATTATTAACTGGTAATTACAACTGGTAAAAATATTTAGTGATTAGAAATTATATATAATTACATAGTTTAATATATATTAAATTATTTATATGTATGTAAATATGTAACTCCCCATCCATGGAACACTATTTAGTGACCAAGCTAAGGTCCCCACATGACCTCAAGTGCGTCTCCCCACACACCAAAGACAATTGACTGGAGGAAAGGTAATGCAACATGCATTGTGGTGAATATTATCTCCATAACATAGTGGTCAATAATGGAAAATAAATAAGAAACGTCCATATCAGAGTACACAGAGTGAATAAACTCATCCAATCTCATACATGTTGCGGTCAGACAAAATATTCATTGATCACCCCCTGAGATATTCCTGAATAAGAAATAAATAAAAAAAATTAAACCACTAACATAATTATTGTCCCCAGTCCATACTACACTATTATCCACCAAAATCCCTAATCATTTTCAACCCAATCCCCTAAAAAACTTGTCCTCTAACCTGAATGTTGTTATAAGGTTTGCATGCTCCCAGAAGATCCTATGCATGGTGTGATCATATAACAAAATAGTGTTACACCAAACACCCATAATATATGTCATCATATGGATGTTTATGTTCAATAATAATAAATAAATAATTATATATTCTTTTATATTCATTGGGTGGTAAAATGAATACCATGACACACAAAGAAGAACACATATCATTTAGGTCGTCGTGTGTTAACTACGCCAAAATAGATCCTAACCAGTCTACTTTATTTCTATGTTAAACCCCTTTTGCAACCATTCCTCACATAACTTAACCTAATTCCAAACCCATTCCTGATGTCTCATGGTATGGTATCATCCAAATTTTAACACATTACCCTCGAAGGAATAGGGTATAATCATTTGTCCACATCTCAACCCACAACCTTATAACTCAAGGAGGGGTCTATCATCCATGTCACATGACAGAGACCCTCATAGGGAATATATAGTCATGCCCCATGTATCTTCGGGGAAGGAAAAATAGTACCTCTCAAGCCTCCCAAGACAACTTCCTATATCAAACAGAGAAGGAATCTGTCTTACCCACAACGTTTCACCCATCCATCTAACTTAATGAAAATCTATGATATAGGATCCAAATCCCCAATCAAGTTTTTCACCTATCATAAGCACCAACATTCTCATGCTGAAAAACTTCGGAACAAAACCCATGACACTACTAACTATCTGATAACATGGTGCTACTCACTCAATATTAAACCCCGTACCTCAAAACAAATCTCACCTCAACCATCAGGGAGTCCAACGGGCCCTCTAGAACAATCTCATACATGTCACAAATTGATTTCAACACAGCTCGAAAGATCATTCCAACCCAATACTCATGGTGTGGAAAAACCTCACCAAAACCATTCTCACTCAGGGTATGAATACCAAAAGATAATCCCAAGATATCATTATCTTAAAAACCATGATCTCAATTTGAAGAGTTTAATTCACATCCAAATTCCAATTAGCATCCCAAATCCTATCCATAATCAACTCCCACAACCCTCAGCTGGTCATCATCACACATCTCCATAGATATATCCCACATCCAGTCACCCATAGGATGCAATTCAACATCACATTCAAAAATTCAAAAAGGACATATCCCACTCACGTCACACACCAAGAATATTATCTAGATTCTATGGGAGTTACTAGTAACCCATGATATTTACAACCATCTCGACCCTAATCTCTTAGTCCCATATATGTAATGTTTTATTACTATCTCTTGAAACCCAACCCATGATTTCTTAAATCACCATTTATACCCATATACATACCTAATTCTTTACTTTATGAAAACTAATACCTTCACCCCCTTGGTGACATAGCTTCCTATGACCCTAAATTTCCTAGGATAATAAAGATAACCTGATCTCATCTGGGAAGAATCATAGACACCCTGTAACCTAAATTAATGGCCCTCTTGATATCTATTTTTTCTCCTAAAACCCATGATGTTATTTAGGAATCTATTAGAGGGGCCACCTACATTGAACTAGAATTAAACCCCTATCCAAGATTCTTTGAGCCTTCATTAAACGTTTCCATGATCTTGAGAACCTACCACACAACTACATATAAAATTAATTAATTATATTATTTTCTATATATTAATTTAAAAGAAACTAAATATAAATTTTCTCCTAAAAATAGTCCATATAAACACCACATTGAAACCACTTATAACAATGTAAAATTAGCCTCTCAGGGCATCCTCTACCCGAAACATATGAAATACACACAGTTCATGATTTATTTCATTATGATATAGTAGAATTTATAAAAAACCCTAGCCTGATTCACACTAAATCAGAGACCAGTGGAGAGGAACCAATGTTAAAGGATAGAAGAGAAGAAACCCAACTAAAACTACAACAATAATGGTCCAAAATCTATCCCCTGATAAGACATATTGAAGGGAGTAATAAAAGGGGAAGGTTAGGTAAATATAATCTATCCACACATCTTATTCAACCTAAAATGAAGAAAGGACAACTCAAAAAAAGGATCTTCGCCTCCATAAAGCACACTCATCCCTTGGTTGTGATTATAACAAGGGGGTTCATGGAAATTTATTCATTCACATGACATGTTTATGGTGTGAACATAGTTTGCAACAGGAATCACTCATATAAAATAGATGTGGCCCAACCTCCCTCATTTTTAGCATAATACCCATGTCCAGTTCCTTTCATGATGCAGTTTCCTCCCAAGTAATGTTCCTTCCCTAAGACTTCAACCATATATTTATTAAACCCACCTTGGTAACATAATGACCCGTTGAAGGTTTCTCAATTTACGGAATCAACTAACTGACCCTAGATTGTTTCTTCTCTAACCACCTGAACCACAAATCACGCCTCCTTATAGATAAAAAACATCACATCATTTCTTTTAAACCCAGTGTTTCCTAATATGAACCCCAATTCAAGGAATAACCCATGGTAAAAATAATAAATTTCTATTTCCTCTAAAAATTGACGACTAAAAAATTTAACAGTCATTACAGACTCCCCACCATAACACATATTCTCCTTGAGATGTTGTGGTAGTCCTCCATTCATCAAACACAACCTATATGTGTCATCAATTCAAAAAGATCTCACTACACTCAATATACATACACTAAATTATATTCCATTTTGGAAATCCATCTCTCATGCACACTATTTGTAACACCCCGACCCCAGTTACCCATAGTTTGTACATTATTACATAACATTGGCATGATCCCAAGTGATCAAATCCCGAAAGACCGATCATTTTAGTAGCCTTGGAAGTACTAGATACATTCATAAGTTTTACATTACATTTTGAAATAAAAACCAACAACAATATTGTCTCCATTGACCACATTCATATCTCTTATACTGCCCCAGCAGGTTAGTCATAATATACTTCTTCGCATCCTAGGAAAAATAAAACATCGAAATGTGTGAGATCATATTATAATTATGGATAAAAATATAGCGGAAACAGTCATAAATAAGTATAAACATTTAATGCAATGTGTAAGACTAAAACATAATCCTTTTAAACATAAACTTTAGTAAAATATGGAAAATATAAATCAAATAATTCCATTTACTTATTTATATGGATATTTTACTAGTCGAATAATCTAATGCAACATCATAGGAAATTTCATAATGATGGAATTCATAATGTTGAATATCATAAACTCATAGTCAAGGCCTCGTGCCAAGAAAAAAAATAATATTTTTCCAAGGCCTTTTCCAAGACACTATTTTGTCTCATGAGACCTACTGATGCATCGAAGAGATATAGTGGGCTCCACCCATCACTTACTAATTCTAACGCATTCATTGTACGAAAAGGATTAAACATAGCATAAAAATTCGTATTAAAAATAGAATAGGAAATTTCAATACTTTATCCATAAACCATTAATGGATTAAAAATGAAACATAAAAAATAAAACATATCACAAAACCTAAAACACAATATGGAAGAATAGTATCATAATAAATCAACTTCAAACATGTTTAAAATCCATCACAGGATGTTGACATAGATGAAATCAAAACTATTTCAAAGAAATATCTCTTTCATTTTAAAATAATTTAAAAGTCACATAATTAAAAATGAATACAGTTATTTTTAAAATATTCTTATAATCTTGTAAGGGAAGCTTCAAAGGTGTTATAACAGCATGAAATTAGCTGCCCCCGCCGTATAAGTTAAAAAACATTCTTACCTTAATTTTGTCGAAAAGGTCATAAAGTAATTTGTTTGGAAAAAGATAGAAAGATTCATTTCAAAACATATATGGTCAAATAAGGATATAAATGAATTTAACCCATAGTCTAGTAAATTGTAAAAATGATTCAAAATATATTTTTATGAAAACACAAATTTGGATGATAAAGAGATCCCAGTAGATACTTACGTATAAACAACCTCATACAATAAAGAAAATGGGAAATTTAACCCTTAAATTGTACTTTTCATTGGTCGAGGGTACGTTAACCTCTTGTATAATAGTTAAAGCATTGTTATTAAATTATCCAAGAATCATATAAATAAATATGATATAATATATGATCTTGTAATACTTCTTTGTAAATAATATTTCAGTAGTATCATCGTTTCGGGTGTTAACTAACTTGTTTTCCTTTATATGATTGGTTACATAAGTCATGTTTGATATGGATAGGATGTATTTGATTGATATCCAGAATGATATTATGTTGTTAAATATAATTTTTAATCATCAAATAAAAATTATTCTTTAATAGTGATGATGGGGAATAATATCTCATCGCGTTCGTGGAGATGGTAATTCGTACATACACATGAGCGACAATATCATTATATTGATGCTAAAATCGTATGTAATTGGATAGTATATCATATATAAAGAATTATTAACATGTTATATTTTTTATTTACATCACTTATACTCATTATTATTCACATTAATTAATTGGAGTGTTTGAATAACAAACTACACCACGACATGGAGATGGTAAGCCGTACATACGCACGTATGGTGACTTTTTCATTCATAGGATGGATAGAATAATGAATATATTTGTTAAATATTTATAATAACATCACAGTATATATAATGCACAAGATTTTTTATTTTTTATTTAATCCACAAAGAAAGATAAAGTGGAAGAAGAAAATAACTTGAAAGAGGGTGGTGAAATTATTACCTCTTCTTCGGGTGTTTCCATTTGAGTTGATCAAAGGGGCTCCATAGGTTCCCTTTATGATAAAATTATGGACTCTAGGTAGAAGAAAGGATAGTTGAGAGAATATTTGGGTATGTTTGGCTGAGCCAAATGGCTTCGGAGGTGTGATTTTGAGAGAAGGGGAAGTGCCCTTTTCTAAGAGAGGTGTTGGGCACCTTAGGAAAAGATTGAAATATTATTTTATAATAAAATAATTTTCCTTTTCTAATGGCTCAAAAATAATTTATTTCTAGGATAAGGTGGGGAAGGGTCGAAAACCACTCAACAAATAGGTTTTATACAGGTTTAGGTCCCGATATTAACCATATCATTTAGATTTATCACTTAGATAAATAGTTTAACTTTTACCATGTTTTCTTGTATTATTATAACACATGGTTAATAAACATACTATAAAATGACACGAGATTATGAAGTGTTTAATTAATGATATATATATATATATATATATATATATTATATAATTATTTTGTATGAGCATTAATGTTTTAGTAACATTATATTTTTTAATAATATATTATTTGTTTTAAAAACTAATTTATGTCAATTTTGACACTATTTGGTATTTTGTATTTGTGCGAGTCGTAACAGAATGATTACTTAAAAAATAAAAATTTGAATCAAACCTAACATGTCATAATAATATATAAAATTATATTAATTAATCAAAAATATCAAATTACATTTATATGGATATTTATAATATTAATTAATTTAAAATTTCATTAATTAGTTAATTATTGTATCATCATTGTGTTATAAATAAATTTAACTATTTAATATCTAAATATTATAAATATTATACCATTATGTAGGAAATATTTTTATATTTCTAATTAATATTTATAGTCTAATTTATATTATGTATTATCCTATATTAATAATGGATTAGTTATTAAACTTTGGATTTAACACTTTTAACTCTTCTTTAAATAAAAAAGTAATAAAGGTCCTAATCTAATCTAAGTTGATCTAAAGGATAATATTTTATTACAAAGGTTATTTTTGGTCTAATTACACTTATCCAATTGTATTAGAACATGTGTTAGGTTAATAATATTATTTTTTTAATTACCCTATTTACTTATAATTGTGGTAAATAAAAGATTACAATTACAATTCACAAAAAATTATTTTGATCCTATTGAACAATATTTTACTTACTGATATCAATTTTTTCTCTCAGATTTTTTAAATTGAACACACAGAAGTGGTAAAATTAAGTTTTATGCAAATTTTCAAATGCTTCTAGAAGGTGGGTAAAAGACGATAAAAAGTTCAATAAAATTTTTTATATCTAAACCTATTATAAAATGACACCAATGAATTAAATTGAAAAAAAAGAAGTATGATATATCAATTTTGACATAAAATAAATTAATTTAAATAATTCAACTAATTATTTAAATAAAATGTCTGTTTTAAACAATAAAGCAGTATTTTTCATTATTCATAAAAAATTGTCAGTATTCAGAGAATACCAAAAATTTACCCTAAGCTAATTTTGATGTTCCAAATCCAAAAATGAATTCCATTTTGAAAATTAGAAATTATAAAAATTCAAAAAGTTGGTATTACTATTCATAATAGCTAGTTTGATTGGTCATGGTGTCTTAAAACTCCAGGTTGTGTACAACGCAAGGTGCTACATTATTCAAAGGGAAACGTATCTTGGAAGCTTGGGGTGTTCCATTCTCCCCTCCTTAAAATAGTTTCATCCTTGAAATTTCTATAATATTACTGCACAAAAAGATTTGGGTGGTTCTTCATCATATGTTCCTCGGGTTCCCACATTGCCTCTTCCATCTTATGGTTTTTCCACATAACTTTTACCATATGAGTTTTCTGGTTTTTCAACACTTGTTCTATGGTATCAAAAATTACAATAGTCTCTTCGCAATATGATAGGTTCGGATCCAATTCTATTTCATCATAGGTGAGTACATGCATTGGTTGAGGCATGTATTTTCTCAACAGTGATATAGGGAACACATCATGAACTGTGGAGAGACTTGGGGAAATTTTCAAATGATAAGCTACAACTCCAACTATTCTAGAATTTTGAAAGGTTCGGTGTTCATGGGACTCAATTTACCTTTTCTTACTGAAATGTATAACACCCTTACATGGAGATACCTTCAACAAAACACGGTCTCCTTATTGAAATTTCAAATCCTTCCTTCAGTTATTGGCATAGTTCTTTGGCCTAATTTGGGCTACTTTGATGTGGGTTTGGATAATACTCACATTTTCCATTATTTAATAAACAAGTTCTTGGCCTATATGTTCTTATTCACCAAAATCATCCCAACAAGTTAGTGTGCGACATCTCTTTTCATATAACACTTTATATGGTGCCATCTAAATACTTTAATGGAAGATATTATTATATATAAATTATACCAGAGGTAAATATTGATCCCACATAGCTTGAAAGTCATGTGAACAAAATCTAAACATTTCCTCTAAATCTTGAATAGTCCATTCTGATAGTCCATCGGTTTGGGGTTGGTAGGCTGTGCTCAAACAAAGATTAGTATCCAGGGACTTCAGAAGACTTTTCTAGAATCCTAATGTAAAACATGGAACATGATCTGAAACAACTGATAAGGGTTCTCTATGAAGTCATACATCTTCATTAATATATAGTCTTTCTAGATGTTCATGTGGTAAATTTTCTCTTATAGCAAGAAATGAGCTGACTTGGTAAGACGATCAATAATGATCCATATTTCATCATTCCTTCTAGGAGTCTTTGGTAGCCCCATGAAAAAGTACATCATAATTTTATTCCATTTCCACATAGGTATGAAAAGAGATTTCCTAACTCCTCCAGGCTGTTTCCTTCCAGAATTCACTTGTTGACAAACCATACATCTTGACACAAAATCATAAATCTCCATCTTCATGTTGCCGCAAAAAAAATATTCCTTCAAATATATATACATCATGGTTCTCCTAGAGTTTATAGATAAATTGGATCTATGATAATCATCCAACAATTCCCTTTTTAGATTAGGTATTTTAGTAACAAAATGTATCTTCACAAATTTCAAAATTCCATCTTCATATACAAAGTCACTTGATCTGTCATCATTGCCATCTTTGATCTTCATTTGAAACTCTTCATCATCGGTCTGAGAACTCTTTTTCTTTTCTAGTAAAGATGGTTTGTAAACCATTTGAAATAGTTTTTATGTTTCGACCTCCATGGTTATTCACATATCCATATTTACTAGATCCATGAACATAGGATCCCTTTCAACTCTCATCTTGTTTAAAACTCCATGATCTTCTTTGTTCAAAGAATCTGACACCTTATTTTCCTTCCCCAGGTGGAAGTGTATAGTTAAATCATAATATTTGAGTAGTTCAAGTCACCGCCTTTTTCTCATGTTGAGTTCTTTTAGTGAGAGAATATAATAGAAACTGTGGTAATCAGTGTATATCTCACATTTTTTACCGTATAGAGAGTGTATCTATATCTTCAAAGAAATTATTACCAATTCTAACTCAAGATCATGAGTGGGATAGTTTTTTTCATTAATATTTTGTTTTTGTGATGCATAATAAATATGTATATCATTCTACAAAAAGAC
Source organism: Viscum album (assembly GCA_963277665.1). Classification (NCBI taxonomy): domain Eukaryota; kingdom Viridiplantae; phylum Streptophyta; class Magnoliopsida; order Santalales; family Viscaceae; genus Viscum; species Viscum album. The sequence goes on along the minus strand of OY728165.1, from coordinate 159,857,220 downwards.
ACAACCATGTCCTTTCATTGAAACATCACTATAAATAAAAAACCCATCATTCCCCAATGGTAGATTCAATATATGAGCATCGACTAATATTTTCATTAGTTCTTCAAATCATTCTTCTCACTCTTTTTTCCATTCAAATTTACCCCTTTCTATGTGAACTTTGTTAATGGGTTTTCTGATCAAACAAAATTCTTGACAAAGCGCTGATAATAACTTGTTAAACCAATCATATTGCATACCTCAGTTATCCTTGTCGGTGCTGGCCATTCTAGTATTGCTCCCGTCTTAGAAGGATCAATAGATATTCTATAATTAGAGGGAATATGGTAGGAAAAGAAATATCCTGAATCTAGAATTCACACTTGATAAACTCCCATATAATTCATTTCTTCTAAGGGTCATTAGAATAATCTGAAAGTGATTTGCACGATCTTCGTTTCATTTTGAGTATACCAATATATCATCAATAAATATAACTAAAAATTCACCAAGATATTCCTCGAAAACTCTGTTCATTTTAGCCATCAAAAAATAGGGTTCCTTAGTCAGTCCAAAAGGCATTACTGTAAACTTGTATTGCTCGTACATGGTTCGAAATGCGATCTTTGGAATGTCTTCCTTCTTTACGCACAACCGATGATATCCATATCTAAGATCAATCATTGAAAAATATTGACCTCCATGAAGTTGAGCAAATAAATCATCAATTAGAGGGAGGGGATACATGTGGTTTGTTGTTATAGAATTGATCTCCCAGTAGTCAATGCACAACCTCATAGATCTATCTTTCTTCTAAACAAAAAGGACATGGGTTCCCCATGGAGAAACACTAGGGAGAATACATCCTTTATTACTCAATCCCTTTAGCTGTTTCTTTAGATCCACTAATTCATCAGTGGCCATTCTATAAGGGTATTCGATATGGGAATTGAACTAGGAATTAAATCCATGGAAAACACAATTTCTCATTCTGGGGGTTGTCCAAGTAAATCCTCTGAAAACTCGTCAACATATTATTTCACAATAGGTACGTCCTATATTCGAACATTCTATTCCTCACCCATATTTATTTAATTCTCTTCCTCCCGAATTATAGAATTAATTAGATCTACTGGGGGTGGATCTAGATAATAATTGGGTGGTGACATTTCTGCTCTAAAGATAAAGTACTCCTTATCATCATTGAAAATTGTAACCTCATTCTTCTTAAAATAAATTTTTTCAACATGGTATGAAATACAATACATTTTGAGGATTGTATCAAATTAAATCATGGGTATAATGATGAGATCAGCAGATAAAGCACATTTATATGCCCTAATGGGAACCGATTCTCAAAACTTTGTTGCGACGATACTTCCCTTAAGAGTTTTGATTGAAAACTCCCTTGTTATGCCAAACTAAAAATATCTAATTTTTTTAGAAAACTGTGAAGATATGAAAAAATGAAAAGATCCAAAATCAAATAAAGCATTGGCTGTACTTGAGGAAACCATTAAATTACCACCCACCATATCTTTAGATGCTTTAATGTCGATAGTAGTGATCTCATAAGCTTTTCCTTTCTCCCTTCATATTTTTTTAGGTAAGTTTCCTTGGCACATAGAACATTAATTTTCATAATTCCACCATTCTCTATAATTTTAGCATTCATCATTGACTGCCTCTTGTTTCCCTTGAAATCACGAGCATGGTGGTCTTTTTCACAACACTTATAACAAACTCCCATTCCCATCAGGCATGTACCAGGTTGTTTCTTCCCACCTTTACATCATGATTGATATTCAGTTTTTACCTTCTTCCCCTTATTTCCATTTCTAGAGTGTTCAACAGATCTCTTATTCTCTCTCTTTTCTTTCAAGTTGTAAGATATAGAGATTTCATTTTCTATCTTGATAGCTCATGAGACTGTATCTTTGTACGATAATAAGGATTATAAGACTAAATCTTGACAAAGAAATGGTTTTAACCCATTAAAGAATCGGTAAATCTTACTACGTTGGTTACATATAAAATCTATTTCATACCTTTCTAACCATGTAATGTTATCCCCATACTTTGTGACATTCTCAACCTCCTTTTTACTCATACTAAGAAACATCCATTCCATATCTACTCAATGGTCACGAGGAAAGCATTTTTCTTTGAAAAGATCTTTAAAATCCCTCCATTTCATTCTTGATACTTCTTCAACCTCCATTGTGTTTGGAATTAATGACCCCCATTAATCTGCATCTCTTGAGAGCAAAGAAACTTCCATAACAACTTTTTTCCTTTCACTACTCCACAAAGCATGAAATATTTTCTCTAAGGAACATATCCATTGTTTAGGTACAAATGGATTTAAATACCCATTGAATATTGGTGGTTGTTTCATCATGAATTGGTTTAACATTGATCACCAACATTGTGGATCAGGGTGCTCCATACGGGTAAGGTTATTATTTTTAACCCGTGTGAGTTGTCTCAGTATGGTGGTATGGTGATCAACACTAGTAGCATCACCAAAGCTGCTATAATTATCATGAGCATGAGTGAAATCCCTAAATGGATTATGTGCATTTGTACAATTTCCATTTCTTTCACTAGGATCCATTTCTAAACAATGGCATACAGTAGATTAGTTTATGAATCACAATATATAATTCCAAACTTGTAAAACACTAAACATAAATTGAGAAACTTATGGATATAATCTATAATCATAAAAATGTTTTCCTTGAGGAGTTATATATTAATAAATCCTTTATAACGGTTTTTAAATAAAATTTTAATTATCCTAATCATATCTGCCGGGAGTGTCGTAACCAAGAGTACAACAGGGCCCTTTATCGTGCACCAGTTCCCATTTGAGTCTAGCTCAAAGTGGTGTTTTCGAGTTTTACCCATAGGTATATCTATACCAGAGCTACCTCTATCTTCTCATATCCAAACATGGATTTATTTCTTAGAAAATAAACTAAATATCCACATTACCAATATTCTAGGAAGTTGTTCTATAGTAATTCTAAAAGTTTATCTTAGGGTAATGTTCTCTAATCAGAGTTTATCTAAATCTAGTTTCCAATGTTTTTACAAAACATTCTCTGATACCAACTATAACATCCTGACACCTGTACTAATAGTAAGTGCATTACTATATAACATTGGAATGATCACAAGCGATCAAATCCCGAAAGATCGATCAATTTAGTAGTCTTAGGAGTACAAGATAAATTCATATGTTTAACAATAAATTATTAAATGAAAAAACAACAACATTGTCTCCATTGAACACATTTATATCTCTTAGAATATCCCTAAAGGTCAGTCATAATATAATTTTTTTAATATTGGGAAAAATAAAATATTGAAAGGGGTGAGCTCAGATGCTCAGTAAGGATAACAATATAGCGGAAACATTAATAAATAAGAATAAACATGTAAGGAAATGTATAAGACTAAAATATATGCATTTTAAACTTAAAATTCAACATAATATGGAAAATATAAATAAAATAATGTCAATCACTTATTCACATGGATATTCTACTAGTTGAATAATCACATGCAATATCAATAGCCTATTTTATAATGATGGAATGCATAATGCCGAACATCAAAACCACATAGTCAAGGAATCATGCCAAGACTACAAATAATATTTTTACAATGCCTTCTTCCAAGATACTAGTTTGTCTCATTAGACCTACCAATGCATTTAGGAGCTATAGTCGGATCCACTAATCACGTATTATGTCTAATACATTTCTCATATGAAAAGGTTTAAACATAACATAAACATTCATATTAAAACTAGAATATGAAATGTCAATACTCAATCCATAAACCATGAATGGTATAAAAATGAAACATCCATAGTCTAACATATCACAAAACAACAATTCAAAATGAAAGATTTCTATCACAATAAATTTACTTAAAATAAGTTTAAAATCCATCAAAGGATGTTGACATAGATGAAATCAAAACTATTTGAGGGAAATATCTATTTCTTTTTTAAAACATTTAAAATCACATAATTATAAAAGGAAAATGTTATTTTGATAATATTCTTATAAGAATTTAAGAGAAGCTTCAAAGGTTTTATAACGGTAGAAAATAGCCGCACCCACCGAATTAGTTAAAAAAAATTCTTGCCTTAATTTTGTCAAAAAAGTCATAATGTACCTTTTTTGAAAAATTACGGAAAGATTCCTCTTAAAATATATAAGGTCAAATGAGTGTATAAATTAATTGAACCCATAGTCTAGTAAATAGTAAACATGATTTGAAATATATTTTTATGAAAATACTAATGTGGATGATAAAGAGGTCTTAGTATATACTCACATATAAACAACCTGAGATATTAAAGAGTTTGTGAAATTTAACCCTTACCTTGTACATTTCCTTTATCGAGGGTATGTTAACCTCTTATATATAAGTTAAATCATTGTTATTAAATTATTAAAGAATCAGATATATAAATATGATATCATATATGATCTTCCAATATTTCTCTGTTAATAATATTTCACTAGTATCACAGTTTTAGGTGTTAACTGATTAGTTTTCCTTTATATAGTTGGTTACATAAGTCTTGTTTGACATGTATAGGATGTATTTCATTCATATCCCGAATGATTTTGTGTTATTAAATAATATTTTTAATCATCAAATGAAAATTAGTCTTGAATGGTTATGATGGTGAATGAAATCTCATTGCGTTCATGGAGAAGGTAATCTATACGCACGCACGAGCGATAATATCATCATATTGATGGTGAAATCATATGTAATTGCATGGTATATTGTCATGAACTGAATCTGGTCACCGCAAAAACCAGCACCAATCCCAGCCCGTGACATGACCCGAAGGGCATTCCCTATCCCCACGGGATGGCACAAGTGCCCGGGTATCATTAATTTAGGTTGGGGAACGATTTACCTGAGTATGAAACCATAAAACATTAAAAACAATCCATAATATAAATCTGAAATTTTTGAGCCAAATAAGACTTAAGTAAAAACCAGAACTGAGTACATTGGTTTAAATATAATACAAGTGGTCCAAATAAAAATAATTATAGCATCAATACAGCCCCAAGGACTCCACACGACTTGGGGTAATCGCCCACAAGCTATCTCCACAACTCCGCACCAAGGATGGGAACTAACAACACGAACCGCCATCAACCATAGCCTTTCCATTTCCTGAATCAAACATAACCAAGTCTACTTACACACAAGGGGTGTAATTAGGGTGTGAGTCTTAGCCCAGTAGGATAACACCCAATGATTCCAAAGAGTAATAAATAGAATGTGAAAAAGCAAGCAGTTTTCAAACGCAAGGAAAAGTAGTGTTAAAATTTCAAGAAATAAAACCTCAAATTGAAAATAGTTTTCAATCCAAAATTTTCAGAATATTAACACAATAAAATATAAATGATATATAATGTAATTTACTTCCAAACACACCCTATGAAATTGGTAAATACTACAAATCCAATGAGCAACAACATTGGGAACACCCCTAGGCACTAGGTTGTCTTGGGCCCTAGGTACCTCGTACCTCGGTGTAAAGTTACCATAGAAAAATCCTTTCTCATGCATGAGCCACTAGTAGGGAACATATCCATAACCTAGTGGTCCCCAATAATCATCCACATAGTTTAGTTAGAGTTTTCATTATCCAAATGCTAAGTGAAATAGGGACAAAACCCATCCGGTCCACTAGCTGTACTAGTACAAATCTGCCCCACCAAGGTACCAAGGCTTCCCCTTTTGTGCTCAATCAATTTCAGCATGAAACATAAATAAATTTTCATATAAAACACCATTACTATTAAATCACCACCAATACAGTAGCTATCAAATTTTATACCACTTAAAACATGCAACAAAACACTTATATTTTTCATAAAACAATTCCTCAAAATCTCGTAGTGGTTCGGACACAAAACTCCTTATAAAACTCACTTTCATACTATGTGCACATTTTTAAGTTTCCAAATCATAAAGGGAATCCTACTACATTTTAGTGAAAACACAAAATCATTTTTAGGGCAGCCCCATATGGTTCAAGAAACGACATCCTTGCAAAGTCTCCTTTTTTACACAACACAACTCTTAGAATTTCATGTGGTTCACAAGCACCATTAAAACCAGGTTATTCAGAAATAAACAGAAGGGAAAATCATTAAAATCTGTATTTTTATCCCTATTTTAGTTCAATAAAATCAACTAGTTACTTATAGTGTACCCCAATTAAACTAATAAAACATTTCTATGAAAAACCCCTAATTTCACATGAAATTGGCATTTTGGATTCATTTTAAAAACAATCAGCACTCAAACTATACTTTTCAGAAATAATAAAATTGAATAAGAATGAAAATACCATAAAAACAGTAGCTATTTCACAAATATTTCATACACAATGGAATCACCTACCAAAACGAAGGAAACCCTTGAATCCTTTGTGCGAAAACTCAAACGCACCACCGCCGCACTTCAAGGAAGGTAAACCAGACCTAAAACCATAATTTCAGACCGTGAAACACAAGATAAAACCCTAGTTTTTATACCCTACTTCCTGGACACTAGTAACCTAAATGATAATGGAAGAAACCCTAAGTACATTGGATGTAACCCTAAACAAATTGAAAGAAGAAAGGAGGAGAACAACTTGCTTAAAATATCTTGTAGAAATCGCCCCCAAAAATACCAGTATCAGATTTTAAAAATACTCAAACCTTCAAGGGAGGTTTGAACAAGGATAGGTAGATCATATAGGAATTTTAATGTGGGGTAAAGAGTAATAATCAAAGGATTTATGAAGGAAACAAATTACCTTTATAAATATTCCCAAAATTTGAGTTCTTCAGAAGATTCGACCTAAACCGCGATGCAATCGAGATGAAAAGAGAGTGGGAGGAAATTAGACGTGCGGCTAGATTCAAGGGGCGTGTTTGGGGTTTTGAATCACCGAAAAACGCTTAGAAATGAATAGGTTATTAATTAATCAAATATTGTTTTTAAAACTGGAATTGGGCTTTCGGGCAGACCCAATCCCTTAAATAAAATCCCATATACACCTTGGTTATGGATTTCCAAAGGCTCCAAATTTTAATTTTGGTGTTAATATATCAGGGAAGAACATTTAGGAGTTGGAATGAGTCAAAAATATTAAAAAATGAATAATTTATAAAAGAAACTAAATTTATTTTTAAATCAGGAATTGGGCTCACGATTTGGCCCAATTCAGGAAAACTCACCTACTCTCCATAAAAACTTTGGAAACCCCCCAAAACAAAACATTAATGGAAATTAAAATAAAAATACATTTAAAATAAGCTATGTATGTTAAAATTATCCCCACCATCAAAACTTTCCGCCCCAGAAAGTCACAGTAAGGCCAAAGCAACAACCAAACCCAACTGAGAAACCAAGAGGTACTCTCTTGCCTGGTTTCCCCCCCAAAGGCCATAACACCTCCAGTGATCAATGAAGGAAGGAATACTCTCACAAAACTAACTTACAACACATTCCTGAAAGAATCAATCACATTCTGGATTTATCCCAAATGAAAACTCCTCAAACACAATCTGAATAATAATCAATCAATTTACCCAAATAATCATCAACATCGAACAAGGTTACACTTTCCCTACTATAACTAAACCATTTTTCACTCTCCAATATACTTGTTTACCAAAGTAAGATGTAGGTAGTTAGATATCTCCAAATTATAATACCTACTTCCCATACAAAACCAAGGAAAAATATGAGTTACTCGTATGAAGAGACACAAATGGGCTCCCCACCATAAGAGACAACTTATTTTTTTGAGACAGAATCAAGACACTAATATGGGGAGGCCCAAATAGACTCCCTAGTACAAGGGGTATACATAAATTAGAAATTTAAAAAATAATATACATGATACCCATAGTGGGTCTTCCCACCACAAGAACCAGCCATCTTAACTGACCAGCATGGGACGACATAGAAAGAACCATTTTTTAAGATTTGGGAAGGGTGCAGGGTCAGTCCGCACGGTTTGGGAAACCGTGCACTAACTATGCTGATCATTATTTCCACGTGGATTCCAAGCACACTTTCACTACTAATCGTGAACAAAATGTGTGCTCAAACATTCTATCCAAATTTACAACCATTCTCCAATGACTTAATGGAATCCAAAGTGGGAGGGAAAGACAATAGGCGATGACATTGGTACAAGACCCTCTACCTATTTCCACCGAACGAGAACAACAGAAGGAAGATGATGAAACCATAGGTTTAAACACTTTCTATCTTTCACACTGAGGATATGAAATTTTACAAGGGTTTAAACAACACTTGTGTTTCCCCGGACTACGCGCCAGTTTCTCTCCGGGACCTATGGCTGGAGCTCCAAATACTGAAGCATCTTCGGCAACACAGTTAGGCTATTGAAACCCCTATGTCGAACTTCTTCTTTCGGTGCCACAAACAACTACACCTCATATCCTGATGGTTTCATCAAGACATAACACACTTCATAACCCACTTTACCAAAAAACAGACATTTCACTGAAACAAGGGATCAGAAGATGCACACACATTGCACCTTGTTTCTTTTGGTGAGAAACAACAGAAGGGAAAGACACGTATAAACACCTTCCTCTAAGATAGAGGATTTGATGTTTTTCCCGAGGGAGACATAATCCCAACATAACATATAACATTATAGGATTGTCTGACCTTCACCTTTATGGTCAAAAGAGAACACAATGTCACAACGTGTCACCGAACATGACCCTTGCGATTGATAGAAACAATACATGGAACGAGACCATATTCAAAGTCCCTGAACAACAGATAAGTCCAAAAAGTGGACACAATATCCTATCATGACCGAAATATAAAAATTGGTGGTTTAATAAAAACACTTTCTTCAAAGAAACTATAAAGAAGCCAAAGGCCCTCTTAGATACCATCAAGACACTCCTCTATACTAACAACGAAAGAACACTCCCACCTTTGATGAATCAGGAAACTTAAGAAACTAAGGTCTCTTTCAACCTTCCTCAAGCACTATCCCACTACAAGAGGATCCAAAAATCAGCAAAATGAATGGGTGTAGACTCAATAAAAAAAATTTCAATAAAATATTCTTTATATTGATCAACTGGAGGAATTTTTAATGGTGAAACAAAACGGGTTGCACTTCAGTTGTGCATTAAACCTTAATGGGGGCGTACCTTATCCAATGAGAGAACCCAAGGACCCAACCAAGCTGGTCCATTGGTCAAAACATGACACAAACCAGATCCAAATACATGAAGGGAACCACCATAAAGGCATCCCAAAAAAATTTCAAAAGAGACCACTCACTGTCCCTACAACACACCTTACCGACCAAAGACAAACCCAAAACACAGTTCAAACAGAAGGGGTTCTTGAACTCAAAACATCCCACAACATCAACAATTTCAAAAACCCATAATACAAACCCTACCAAACTATTCATCAATACATCATGTTTTTCTTTAAAAACAATTCTTTGAAAACGAACGGTTTACCAGTAAGCGTATCAACCAATGGTACCCCATGGGCCCCACACATGCATGTTTTTGTGCCACACCGGACACCCTCCTCATATCCATCCCAGCACTCATCCAGTCATGCCATCATCCTTCCATCATCCCACAAAATCCCATGCATGTGGTCACTCATGGAAATACCAAAGGGTAACACAAAACTTCCTTCCACTTTTCAAAAACAGAATGGTCAACCAACCCAAACTTTTTCTCAAAACTGCTAACAATGAGATCAAAATCCCAATTCACATCTTACAAAACATTTCATAAGGACACAACCATTTAGAAATGAATCCATAATTCAATTAAATCACATATTCATGCCTTTCACAATCATTTAAAAACATTTCAACCCATTTCAAAACACTTATAATTTAATGAAAAACCCCATTTCATAAATCTACATTTAATTAAGAACTCAACTCTTCTCATTTCAAGACAAGGTTATAAAAGTTCATATTTTTTTGGTTCAGTAGTCACCAAACCCAAAATCCATCTTCAACCCCCACACAAAAATTCTATAACACTTAATTCAATCCAAATCACTTATCCATGGTTTAAAAAAAAATCCACTAGAAACATATTTTCAAAACCCCAATTAACATAGTTCATACTTTCAAAAGTTGTGTAAACACATAATTTACCCTTTTGAAATAATTCTAAAATTTCATTTATAGGTATAAAAAAACCTTTTTCACTTTACAAAAAAATAACTTCACAAAAATTCACTCTCCTTAAAGTGAAGTAATTTTTTTTCTTAAATAAAACTAAGATTCCAAGATCCCAAAACAAAGATACACAAGACAATGTGAGAGGAAACTAGTTTCGGTGGGTGACTTGGACATATGGTTGGAAGCCATATTCCAATCACTTTTCCATCACAGAGAGTATTCTAGGGAAATATCTATGGCTCCACATGGCTTTCCAGGCCCTGCGAGCTCACTGAGATTATTCGCCCAACTCTCTTTTCATTTCCCATAGTCATCATTAAACCAAGAAAACCAAAGGACTCAGATAAATCCAGACTTCCCATGGTGACTGGAATCCAGTCATGAGGTGTGCTGGCCAGGCACACTATCCATGACTGAAATTTCAAGTCCAAAAAATCCTTGCTCCAGAATATGCTGACTCTTCCCCAAATAACATGACCCAAGGAGCGAACCTCCTCTGATACCATTTTATCACGAACCGAATCTGGTCACCGCCAAAATCGGCACCAAACCCAGCCCGTGACATGACCTGAAGGGCGTTCCCTATCCCCATGGGCTGTAACAAGTGCTCAGGTATCATTAATTTAGGTTTGGGAATGATTTACCCGAGTATGAAGGCATAAAACATTAAATACAATCCATAATATAAATTTGAAATTTTTGAGCCAAACAAAACTTAAGTAAAAACCAGAACTGAGTTCATTGGTTTAAAGATAATAAATGTGGTCCAAATAAAAATAATTATAGAATCAAGACAGCCCCAAAGACTCCACACGAATTGGGTTCATCGCCCCCAAACTATCTCCACAACTCCGCACCAAGGATGGGAACTAACACCATGAACCGCCATCACCCTTAGCATTTCCTTTACCTGAATCAATCATAACCAAGTATACATACACCCAAGGGGTGTAAGTAGGGTGTGAGCCTAAGCCCAGTAGGATACCACCCAATGATTCCAATGAGTAATAAATAGAATGTGAAAAAGCAAGCAGTTTTTAAACGAAAGGAAAAGTAGTGTTAAAATTTCAAGAAATGAAACCTCAAAATGAAAATAGTTTTCAATCCAATATTTTTAGAATATTAACCCAATAAAATAGAAATGTTAGATACTGTAATTTACTTCCAAACACAACCTAAGACATGGGTAGATACTACAAATCCAATGAGCAACAACATTGGGAACACCCTTAGGCACTAGGTTGTCTTGGGCCCTATGTACCTCGTACCTCAGTGTAAAGTTACCATAGCAAAATCCTTTCTCATGCACGAGCCACTAGTAGGGAACATAACTATAACCTAGTGGTCCCCAATAATCATCCACATTGTTTATTTAGAGTTGTCGTTATCCAAATACTAAGTGAAACAGGGACAAAACACATCCAGTCTACTAGCCGTACTAGTACAAATCTGCCCACCTAGGTACACTGGCTTCCCCTTTTGTGCTCAATCAATTTCAGCATGCAACATAGATAAATTTTCATATAAAACACCATTACTGTTCAAGAACAACCAATACAGTAGATATCACATTTTATACCACTGATAACATGAAATAAAACACTTATATTTTTCATAAAACAATTCCTCAAAATCTCATAGTGTTTCGGACACAAAACTCCTTATAAAACTCACTTGAATACTATGTGCACATTTTTAAGTTTCCAAAACATAAAGTCAATCCTACTAAATTTTTTTTAAAACACAAAATCATTTTTAGGGCATCCCCATATGGTTCAAGAAACGATATCCTTGCAAAGTCTTCTTTTTTACAAAACACAACTCTTAGAATTTCATGTGGTTCACAAGCACCATTAAAACCATGTTTTTCAGAAATAAACAGATGGGACAATCATTAAAAACAGTATTTTTATCCCTATTGTAGTTCTATAAAATCAACTAGTTACTTATAGGGTAGCCCCAATTAAACTAATAAAACATTTCTATGAAAAACCCCCAATTTCACATGAAATTGGCATTTAGGATTCATTTTAAATACAAACACCACTCATAATATACTTTTCAGAAATAATAAAATTTAATAAGAATGAAAATACCATAAAAACAGTATCTATTTCACAATGATTTCATACACAATGGAATCACCTACCAAAACCAAGGAAACCCTTGAATCCTTTGTGCGAAAACTCAAACGCACCACCACCGCACTTCAAGGAAGGTAAACCAGACCTAAAACCATAATTTCAGACCATGAAACAAAAGATAAAACCCTAGTGTTTATACCCTACTTCCGGGACACTAGTAAACTCAAAGATAATGGAAGAAACACTAAGTACATTGGATGTAACCCTAAACAAATTGAAAGAAGAAAGGAGGAGAACAACTTACTTAAAATAACTTGTAGAAATATCCCCCAAAAATACCAGTATCTGATTTTAAAAATACTCACACCTTCAAGGGAGGTTCTAACAAGGATAGTTAGATCGTTTAGGAATTTGTATGGGGGGAAAAGAGTAAGAATCTCAGGAGTTATGAAGGAAACAAATTACCTTTATAAATCTACCCGAAATTTGAGTTCTTCAGATGATTCGACCTAAACCGCGATGCAATCGAGCTGAAATGAGGGTGGGAGGATATTGGAAGCGCAGCTGGGTTCACGGGGCGTGTTTGGGGCTTTGAATCACCGAAAAAAACTTACAAATGAATAAGTTATTATTTAATAAAATTTTATTTTTAAAACTGGAATTGGGCTTTCGGGCAGGCCCAATCCCTTAACTAAAAACTCATATACACATTGGTTATGTATTTCCAAAGGCTCCAAATTTTAATTTTGGTGTTAATATATCAGGGGAGGACATTTAAGAGTTGGAATGAATGAAAAATATTAAAAAATGAATAAGTTATAAAAGAAACAAAATTTATTTTTAAATTAGGAATTGGGCTCACGGTTTGGCCCAATTCATGAAAACTCACCTACTCTCCATAAAAACATTGGAAACCCCCCAAAACAAAACATTAATTGAAATTAAAGTAAAAATACATTTAGAATAAGTTATTTATGTGACATATATCATATATAAAGTATCATTAACATGTAATATTTATTATTTAAATTACTTATACTCATTATCATACCCATCTAAATAATTAAGTGTTTGAATAAAAAACTACACCACTACGCGGAGACGGTAAGTCGTACTTACGGACATATGTTGACTTTGTTATTTATATGATGGATAGAATAATGAATATAGTTTTTCAATATTTATAATAAAATCACAGTATGTATAAGACACTAGATTTATTTTTTTGGTATAGAAACAACAAATAAATTGAAAGTGGATGAAGAAAATAATTAGAAAGATAGTGGTGAAATTATTACTTCTTCTTCGTGTGTATCCTTTTGATTTGATCAAAACGGATCTTTAGATTGGATTTATGATAAATTTAAAGCCTATAATTCAATATGAGGATAGTTGAAAGGATATTTGGGTAGGGGTTGGCCGATTCAAATGGATTTGAAGGTGTGGTTTTTAGAGATGGAGAAATGCCCTTTTACAAGATAGGTGAGGGGAACCTTAGGAAATGATTGAAATATTATTTTATAATAAAATAATTTTCGGTTTCTAAATACTCCAAAAGGATTTATTTATGGGATAAGGTAGGTATGGGTCGAAAAAGACTCAACCAGTAGGTTTTAGACTGGTTTAAGTCACCATATTAATCTTATCATTTATAGTTAACTCTTAGTTAAATAGTTTAACTTTTACCATGTATTCTAGTATTATTATAATAAATGGTTAATAAAAAAACTAAAAAAAATCAAGAGAACCTCAAGTGGTTCATTAATGATATATATATATCATTATATAAGTCCTATTTCCAAATAATTGATTTTTGTAATATTTTATCATTTAATAATATAATATTTGTTTTAAAAACTCATTTATGTCAATTTTAACACTATTTTGTATTTTGTTTCTGTGAAAATCATTACAACGTGATTACATTGAAAAAAATTTATTTAAAAACCCCTAAAAAGTCAGATTTATTTATAAAATTATTTTAATTCATCAAAATTCTCAAATTGCATTTATTTGGATATTTATAAGATCAAGTATTTTAATCTTTCATTCATAAGGTAACTACTGCTTCATCATTGTGTCATAATTAAATTTAATTATTTAATGTTTAAAATTTATTAATAAAATTCCATTATGTTGGAAATATTTTTATATTTCTAATAAATATTAATAGTTGAATTTATATTATGTATAACCCTATATTAAAAATGGTTTAGTTATTAAACATTGAATTTAACACTTTTAACTCTTCTTTAAATAAAATAATAATAATGTCCTAATATAATCCAAGTGGACCTGAAAGATCATATTTTATTCCCAATGTTTTTTTGGTCTAATTACACTTATCTAATAGAATTAGGACATGTGTTAGGGTAATAATAATATCATTTTTACCTTTAATTACCCTATTTACTTTTGACTGTTGTAAATATAAGTTAAAAGTTACTATTCACCAAAAATTATTTTCATCTTACTGAACCAAATTATACTTATTGATTTCAATCATGTCTCTTGGGTTTTTTAAATTCAACACATAGAATTAGTAAAATTATGTTTTATGCAAATTTGGAAATGCTCCTAAAAGGTTGGTAAAAGGCGGTAAAAAGTTAAATAACTTTTTATATATCTAAAATTATTATAAAATGACTCCAATGAATCACATTTAAATAAATAGTTATTATGTATCTATTTTTAACTAAAATAAATTAAAATAAACTTAATAATAATTTAAATAAAATTTTAGTTTTAAACAACAACGTATTGTTTTACACTATTCATCAAAAATTGAAATTTTTCATAAAAATACCAAAACTTCACCCAACGCTAATTTTGATATACTGAATCCAAAAATGAAGTCCATTTTGAAAATTAAAATTTGTTAAATTTTAAAAAGTGTGCATTACTATTCATAACAGTTAGTTTGATTGGTCGTGGTCTGTTAAAACTACATGTTGCATATAACACAAGCTACTGCATTATTCAAAGGGAAATGTACCGTAGAAGCTTGGGGTGATACATTATTAACTAGAAACCAACCATGCCACTCACCACCAACACCAACACTAAGATGATGCTTACATTCACTAGATAATCCTTATAAACCATTGTATTTTAACCTAGTGCTTCTTATGAATTAAGGTTTTTCCCATCATAAGGATTGACTTAAATAGATATGAATGTTGAACCATGGTACAATCCACTATAGGTATAAACTTATAATAATACACTTGTAGTGGTCCACCAACCTAATTACTTCATTCTAAACAATTACCCCCAATATATTTCAACATAACCATATCCAAACTCATGAAATAACTCGAATCTTCCCACCTCTATCTCACTTCTCCCTAAAATTATCAGTTAAACCTACAGATTCACTACCACACCACCATATCATAGAGACCTATATTCGGGTGAAATCATGTGATCGGTGAATGAAAACACCAATGTATGATCCTGAAAAATGATGAAAATTAATGAATAGATTATCAACCACCTTTTCCATCCATTATACCCTTGTCCCAAGAATTGGTGTGTTGCTGATGTTACT
This sequence comes from Viscum album, assembly GCA_963277665.1. Lineage (NCBI taxonomy): Eukaryota > Viridiplantae > Streptophyta > Magnoliopsida > Santalales > Viscaceae > Viscum > Viscum album. The sequence continues at coordinate 159,841,346 of OY728165.1, read as the reverse complement.
AGACCTTAAATCTCACAAACCCATCTTCCGGCCTGATGTTGATAGGATGATTCTACCCAACTCTACATCAAACTACTAAACCAAGAATTTAGGAGGGAACCAGATAAAATCATATATTACAACACACTAAAATTACAGTTTCACCTAAACCATCCACAAACTAGTCTCACCACCATAATGAGCCTTCCGACATGAGGGTCAGTCACATGTGACTAATATGATGTTTCCCATGATAGGAGTTTCTTTGTTATCACTCTATGATCCAACCTACCAATATCCATTGACTGTTCTTTATCAATTACTCCACATAATGACTGAATGTTGAAGATCTTCTCATACACAAGTACCATCATGAATCACTGACTATCTCATATTTTCAGTCTATTTAAAACATCATACTCAATTAATAATGGTGTACACCCCCAACAAAAACGCTCCCTTATGACACTACATGATCTCTTTCCTTATAAGGGATCTAACACAATTATTATCTAATAATACATTTCAAGGAGAAAACATTGGTTAACCATGACATATAACATTGATAAAAAATTTATGTCACCTCCGACCATTGAGGTAAATCTCTCAGATCACCGGACCTTGGTCCACCATGCCCATACACATATTATTATCTCAATACAACTAAAACATAACATGGATCATATAAAACTTGAATTATTATCAATTAACCCAAACATGAACCATTCACTAATATTCCAACATGATGGAACCATGTTTAACTATTTTTCACCATTCCTTGTACATAGATACTTTCCTCAAAAATCTATATCAATGCATGCTCCCCTCCACCAAGACAGATTGATCCCTCAAAAAGCCTCTCACCAGTTCTCACCCACTATCTACTTCAAACCCAATAGCTACATGCTCTTAAACAACCAAATTTCATTACCTAACTCATACTATTATGATTTATTTATCCCCAAACCTAGGCCCATACACCTAATACACTAACCTTTCTCTCCTCATGTGTTGATATCATCCTACAGCTATGTAATCTCACATAGTTCAAGGCTAACTACAGAGTCACCTACAAAATTATCTTCCTACAAAAACCATGATAATATACACATGATCTCACTATATTATTGAAATCATTTACATGAACCACAGTTCTTGGCATCCCACAAATCGTTCCCTCCAAAACCTCACCTCAATAACAAAATAGCCACAAATTCCAAATATTGTAACCGACATTAATTTACATAAATCTATTCAACCAATGTTTTTTTTGTAAAATGACACCATGAATATTTATGGGAAAATTTAAAATTGGTTTTCAATGACACATTATTTAATTGAACCTATATCACCCTAGAAATTTATGTCATTCCTCATACCAAGATTCAAGCATTCCAAGCATGTATTTACCCAATATGGGTCTCTATACGTACCTTGATGAAGGAAATACATTACTATAAATGGAGAAAATACCACTTTAATATCCACATGTCCAAAAATTTAATAGAAATAGACCAAAATACAATTGATGAAAATGACTCCAGCATGTTATATGGGAAATTTTAATATAAGTTATTTTTATTTATTTAAAAAATGGACCTCTAACCTAAAGACAACCACAAAAAATAACACATGTTTGATGTGATTCATACACGCCTAAGCATAATAATAATATTAAATACTCACTTCATTTTTGAATCAATATCAAAATTCTATTATTTAAAACCAAAATGAAAATATTCTCACCCTAGTAAACAGGACAACCCAATGGAAACTTGTTTATAATGTATCAGGATGAGGTCTGTAATAATAATTGAAAGATTATTATACCACCTATCTAATTTATCTATGATTAATAAAAAATAAATGTTATAATAACACTTTATAACACCTTTTCCATGGGACACTCAGTTGTACCCGAGTCGAGTTCACTGCATGGCCTCAAGGATGTCTCTCCATACACCAAAGTCTGATGACTTGTTTTGATGGCCTAAAACATGCAATGTGGAGACTATGAAATAGATATCATAATAATAAGTACTAAAAAATAACCAATAAACATCTAAATATATTTTTGAAAAATTAATAAACACATGTAATTTCAGACATAATGAAGTCCTATAAAACATATACTGATCTTCCACTTTATTGATCAGAAATAAAAAATAAACAAAATAAGAAAATACATAAAACAAACCCACTTACATCCATATGTCATACTATAAAACCAACACAAAAAATTCATAGATCTACTTTATCATAGTCCCCAGTATAACATGTGTAACACCCCCATATTTCATTGTAAGTTATCTTCTTTAATGTAATTCCATATCTTCCGCTTCACGCAACACCGAGTGTGAGCGCACCCCAACATACCAAACTAGACGTTCAAAAAGTTTTTATGAATAAGTATTAACTGATTTTAAATTTTAAATACTAAATAAAAATTTTGGAATATATATTATGTGTGTTTTAGACATAATATAAGAACAAATTCAATTTTTCAGATAAAAGAAGTATTTTTCAAAAATGAAATTTTACTGCCTTTAAAGGGTGAACTTTTTTAAATCCAATATTTGACCCTTTTATATATTCAATTTGACAGAATAACCTTATTATTTATAATTGAGATATAAAAATTTAGTTTTGATAAATTTTTGGTGTTTTTTTGAAAACATTCATACTTGGGTGAATAGTGAAAAATACTAAATTTTAATTGAAAATAACTTTATTAATAAGAATAATATTTACTGTTAAATTATAAATTTGAATGGTTTGAAAGTATAATTAGATTATTTTTTTTCCATTTTATCCAATTTTGGTCATTGGAATTAATTTCACTTTGAAATTATACAAAAACAAGTTTCAATCGTTTGATAGTTATTGTTTCTTAAAAACACGCTATTTGTTTTGACAATGGGAATTAAGATTAAATTAATAAATGAAACATATAGGTTTTGAATTTGGTGAAATAGGAATAATTTTTGAATTTTGAATTTCAAATATATCTTAGGCTGATGTTTTGTAATTTTTCTGACAAAATTCAATTTTTGAAGAATAGTAAAACCACTTTGTAGTAGTTAAAAAACTGACTTTTTCATTTAAATGAAATTTTACCACTTCTATGAATTTATTTTCTAAAATACTAAAAACAGAATTTTTATTAGTATGTAAAATTTGGTTCAATAAGATGAAAATATTTTTCGGTGAATAGTAACATTTGACTTTTATTTACCGTGGTTAAAAGTAAATAGGGTAATTCAGGGTAAATTAAACATTATAATAATAAAAATTACCTTAACACTTGTTCTAAACATATTGGATGAGTCCTTTATGACCATGTGAATCCTTGGATATATTTTGGGATCCCATAGAGCCAATTAATAATGATAATGACACTTTATTTTAATTAACATAATGTAAAGTCAAAAATGTCATGTACAAATATCTTTTAGTATATAAATTTTTACATGGGGTTATATAAGTAATAGTTTTGACTATAAACAATCATTGGAAAGATAAAATTATTTCCTAAATTATGTTATTTTTTTATAATTTTTATACATCATAAAAATTAAATAACTTACGACACAATAATGATGCAGCATCTACCTCATTAATAAATTAAATAAATAAATAAGTTTATTAATATTAAAACTATATCCAATAATTGTCCAATTCTTATAATATTTTTTTTTTCGAACATGAGTCATCATATTTTTGACTTTAATGTGTTTTTTAACTTTTGAAACCGAATATAAGATTATTATAAAATTAAATTTCCAAACATTCTCAAAGAGCCCCTCCTCTCCATTATAAAAGGACACCACTTCTAACCCATTCCTAAAATCTCTAAAGATCCATGTATCATCCAACCCATGCCAAAATAATCTCTCAATATCCCTCTCTTCCACAAAAAAGACTTACCTTAGTCATAAGTAACTTCAAAAAGTCTATTTGGTTCAAACCAAAGGGAGTTACCAAAATTAAAGGTAATGGTTTTTCTTAACTTATTTTCTTTTATTTTACTTCTTCGACCCCTAAAATCTTTTTATTAATTTATTTTATAAACAAACCAGTATCCTCAATATACTAGGATTTTTTTTATGAGAATTATTTGAATTAAACATACACACACTTCCATTTAATGTGAAAAGAACATATTGTTTCCTTGGGTGGGAAACTAACACCTCCTGAAACGATGATTGTTCAATTATATCCTAAAACATCTCATGGTGGACATTAAGATGGAACAATATTTATATATGATATATATTATGTTTATGTTTTATTTATGCTTCTCTATTTTCCATTTATATCATTCCTTTATGGTTTCCAATTTTAGTAAAACGTGATAATTTCATTTGAGGAAGTGCGGACTACCGCCCCCTCTAAGTTATATGACTTGTTAATTCCTTATGTGGGATTTATAAAGGATGGATTTAATGATATTATATATGATATTATACTATAATTATAATATATATATTTTCTATTATGTTTTAATTCCATAAAAATATAATATATACATGAACATAGCATTTATGCGTACGTACGGCTTACCGTCTCCTTGAACGATGCATTTCATTTCTTATCGTCAAATATTATGTAATGTTACAAATACATATATATACTATATATAATATAAATATATATATATATATAATATCTAAATCACATATATAATTTTAGAGATAATGAACTTTTGAAAACTGCAAAAAATGTAATTATAACAAGTTCATTTTTTACTCAAGATCCGAACGCCGATAAAATATCCAATATGAACTCAAATAATTAAATAATTGTTATGGAAAGATAATAAGTGATATAAAAGGAATAATAAACATGTAAAATGTTCTTAATAAAGTAAAAATTAACTTAAGTTTATTGTTCAAAAATAACAAGGAATATACAGGACATGTCGGACTTGAAGTAAGGGGTTTCTTATCTCACTTTTAATTCCATGAGATTTCCATTGTTCGCCACTAATTTATAGAATGTGTTGTATTATAGACTTCCATTAGATATATATTATCAAGATCCTAATTATATTAATGTTATTATTTTAATAATTTGGTGGTTATTATGTTTTGGTCATACAACTCGATTAATTTCAACGTGGTAAGAGATTTTCATCTCTCTTTTTATTTCCATGAGATTCATGCTATATTTTCCATTATTTACTTTTTTGTGGTGTATATACAGCCCAATATTGTATTAATTGTATAATATAATTCAATTTATGGGTATTTAAATCTTCAGTTTATGATCCTTATTTCATGGGTTGTATGTTTCTTATGTTACCAAATCGATAAGGGAACATTTTAACCCAATTTCCATTCCTTGGGTTAATCTTATAATTCTTAATTATGTCATGCTATTACTATGTGTGGAAGAACTATTTATTTATTTATGTTGTAATTTCCACTCCACATTGTGTGGATATACTTTTGATACACATAATCACTCCAGTGATAATATCTCAAGTCATTTATATGAACATGATAAGAGAAATCTTAACTAAATTTCCATTCATTGAGTTAAACATCCATGTCAATGGTGTTGTTTTTACAATAATATGAGTGAATATCCTCTAATTGATTTACACTGAATATCCAATAAATTTTGACTGTATTTATATTTTTCACACATAATAATGTCATTGATTTATCCATAACCTGATGATACAATCTTTATAATGGAATTCATCTAAACTTACATCCCATTTAGAATTCTTTGTTGTTATGCACCAATTCACTTTTATTTGGTGTATATACTATACATTGACATAGTATATCCTGAATATTTTTATTCACATGATATGATAATGTTTTGATTAACTCATTTATTTGTATTCAAATGTCTCTCATTTGGTTAGAAACTCTTTATAAACTTTCATTTTAAATGTTTTAAAAATTTATTCTTCTAAATCTTTCTAATTAATGACCATGCTTTAAAAATTATTTTAAGATTGTATTTATATGGAAATTAATGTTTTAAAATTGAAATTTCATTCAAAAGTTTCAAGGTGGTATAGGACACTTTTATTCAAAAATCTATTTTAAATAGCTTCTTGATAAATTGTGAGACTTTTAAATGATTTCAAGAAAAAGGGGATACTCTCTCAAATAGTTGTGATGACTATTTTCTTCTATGTCAATATCCTTCACAGTATTTTATTCTTCCTTGTGGTTGATTTATCAAAATACAATCATTCATATTGTATGGAATGGGTTATGTTTGATTGTGGTTGTGTTGTTTTTATGCAATTCATGGTTTGTTCTTGAGGTATTGAAATTTCGTATGATAGTTTTAATATGAATGTTTATATTATGTATCACCCTTTCATATGAGAAATTCATTGGACTTATCATGTGACTGGTAGAGTCCACTATATCCCCTCGATGAATTGGTAGGTCTCATGAGAAAAACTAGAGTCTTGGCACGAGGCCTTGACAAAATCTTATTTGTTGTATTGGCACGAGGCCTTGACTATGTGGTTATGATGTATGGAGTTATGCATTCAATCATTATGAAATTATATATTTATATATCATGTGGTTATTCGACAAGTAGAATACCCATGACTATGTTTTATTTTCAAATTATTTCCTCATCTCATATTCCTGCCATAAAGTGTTCATATTTATTATTTATAAAGGTGTGTGTTATTAATTATTCACCATGCATAATTTTTATGTTATCTTCCAATATATTGATTACTCTTATAGAGAAATTGATCTCACCCCTTTCTTTTGATTCATTTTCACATGATATGAAGAATTTAGTTATGATTGACTTACAGGAATAATCTTGGAAGCTTGGATATTTTTAATGGAATAAATTAGTGTTGTTTTTCTTTTCAAGTTGTAATGTTGAACTTATGTATGTATCTTATTTCAAAGACTACTAAACTGATCGGTTTTTCGGGGGTTGATTCCTTGTAATGATGAAAGTGTATTAAAATAATGCATCGGCTCCTATATTCTATGGTCGAGGCGTAACTGTTGGTATCAGAGGATGTTTATTACAAATCATGGAAACAAGATTTAGATAAACTCTAATTAGAGCAGATTACCCGAAGATATAATTTAAGGATTGGTATAAAAGAATTTCCTAGAATTTTTGTAATGTGAAGATTTTGGGTACATTCCATGAAATACATACCTTTCTGGATATGAGCAGGTAGAGGTGGCTCTGGCACAAATGTACCTAGGAGTGAAAACTTCAACAAGGAGTTTCAGGCTTAACCCGTGGTATCATGGTACACGACAACGGGCCATGATGCACTCTTGGTTACGACACTCCTGAGGGATATTCTTATGATAATTTACATTTTCTTTACAAATCGATTTGAAGGATTTTAATCTAAGATGAGAATAAATGACCTCAGTTAATCTTAAGGTGTTTTAAATTGAAAATATGGTGTCATGATATTCTCTAAATAATTTTATGACTATTGTTACTCACACAATTCGTTCTGGTTTTAGTCAATGGATGGATTTCAAGGAAGTCATAGTATCTTTGAGAATAATTTAAAAGGTGGGAACGATGGTGGAAATGAGAAAAAAATGTAATTTTGATAGGCGTAAGAGATATAGTCTTCATGCGGAATCAGTTTTCCAAAAATATGATCAACATATTATCCAACTCCCAAACTCAAAAGAAAAGAGAAAGGAAATGAATTATAAGAGCTCCATTAGTGGATACCATAGACAAAAGAATCCTCATTTTCAATCATGTAGGAAATGTGGAAGAAGACACCTAGACATTATTTTCAGAAGAACAAAGAAATGATTTATGTGTGGGAAAGAAAGACATAAAGTAAATAATTGCCGTGGAAAAATGAAATATACTATGAAAGAAAATAAAAATGGTACCATAAATCCATTTACAGTCATTTGTAATAAATTGAGGGGAATTGGTCTTTACCCTATTGAATGTCATATTCTATAGGATATCCTCTTGGTCATGGAAGAAGCTATGTTGAAATAAATGGATGGTGAAATGTTTAGAAGTATTAGTGCTCTTTGTTGATGGGATTAATTTGGATGTCGTTTCTGTTGTATTTGTATCCCAGTATTTTTCATGTGAAAATTATATTTGAGGAATAATTATCTTTTCTCTTGTGGGTATAGTTATAAATAACCATTCAGTTTTATATAATCAATGAGTTTGAGGCAATTACAAGTTATTAAATTTTGGGATGAAAATATGAGGTATGAGATAACATTTATGGTTTAATTATGTTTATTTTGAGTAATTAATCTCATTTTTGTATTGTTATAAAATATAGTTTATGAAAAACGACAACACGTAGACCGTGTGACAACCCATCACGTCGGACAAAGCTATGCGAATCGAACCCAGAGCCAGAGTGTGATTGGGATTTATCACCTACCACTAGACTACGTGAAGTCCCTAGTTAGGTTTACTAATTCTCATTAGATAAATGATTTTATTTATCAATAATAAGTTTTTTTGGGATCTTATGTCTTATCAAATGGATACACTTATTATAGTAAAATAATTTATAGATTAGTTGATAAATGTTATTTTAAAATATGTTCGCTCTGTTTGGAACACTATATGCCTAAGGAAAAGAAAATAATACGGGATTTCATTTGAGGAGTAAAGGTGGATTTTTATCTATGATTTTATGGTCCATTTATAATTATTTGGGTTATTTATTGAAATTATTAACATATCATATAGAATATGAGATTAGGTTAATTACTTATAAGGATATTACTTGAAGTGTATTAGATGTCATATGGATATACAATTTAACATGGAAGAGTACATAAACAAATTCTTCTATGTTTTGGGTTTCAATATTAGTTTAGATTATATTGATAGATTTTAAGGACAATTGTTTGTTAAATGGTATTTATTTTACTTTTGGGTATTGTTGGTTTAATTTTAGAAATTAATATTATTATTTATTTCTCTAAAGGATTATACTTTTTGGGGATCATCAAATATTGTACTAACCATTTTTTATTTGGTTAATCTCTAAATACAAGGTAAATATATTGTTTATCCTTTGTATATCATTTTATCATCTCGAAGTTGATTCTAGCTCTTCCGGTGTGACCATGTCATCTTGAATACACATCGTTTGAAAAAAATATGAGTTTGTGGTAGAAATTTATAAAAGAATGAAACTCTACTTAAAAATTAAGAATATCTCTTTATGTTCATAGGCAATATCATAAATTAATTCTTCAACTTTCTGAAATGGAAAATAAAACAAAAAAAATGTTGTATGTTTACTTTTCTGATAGGGAAACTAATGCATGTTTATCCTATCACAATGTTTTGGTTCTCTTATTGTTAAATTTCTCTTGATCATGTTTCTATCCCTCTCCATGAGTACTAGAATCATAGTTAATCTTCCATATCCATGTTTTTTACCTGAAATCTTTGTATGGTTTATCTCGGGTGACCTTTGTACCTCTCATTATTTCTTTTAAAGTGATAGTTTTATTGAATCTTTTTCCAATGTGGGAATTTTAATGATGTTCCCAAGCCAAATTTTTAAAATTGATAGGATTTAATTTTCAAAATAGTGGAAGAATATAACACCCCATGATTTCATATTATGTTATCTTCTTTAAAGTAATTCAATAGCTTACGCTACATGCAACACCGAGTTTGAGCGCACCCCGACTTACCAAACTATCCATTCAAAAAGTGGATATGAATAAGTATTAACTAAATTTTAAATTTTATGTACTGTATATAAATTTTATAATCCATATTATGTGTTTTTTAGACATAATATAAGAAAAAATTTGATTTTTCAGATAAAAGAATTATTTTTCAAAAATGCAATTTTACATATTTTTAATGGTGAACCTTTTTAAATATAATATTTGACACTTTTATATATTAAATTTGAAAAAAAAACTTATTATTTATAATCGGGACATAAAAATTTAGTTTTGATAATTTTTTGGTGTTTTTCTGAAAACCGTCATACTTGAGAGAATAGAGAAAATTACAAAACTTTAATTGAAAAAAACTTTTTTAATCAGAATAATTTATGTTTTTGAAGTATACATTTTAATGGTTTGAATGTATAATTAGATTATATTTGTACCATTTAATCTAATTTTGTTAATTGGAATTAATTTCACTTTGAAATTATACATAAACAACTATTAATCTTTTGATGGTTATTGTTTCTTAAAAACACGGTATTTGTTTTGAAAATGGGAATTAATTTTAAATTACTTAATATAACTTCTTTGTTTTTAATTTGGTCAAATAGAAATCATTTTTGAATTCCGAATATCAAATATATATTAGACTGAATTTTTGGTATTTTTCTGAAAAACATCAATTTTTGATGAATTGTAAAACCACTTTGTAGTAGTTAAAAAACTAACTTTTTCATTTAAATGAAATTTTACCACTTTTGTGAATTGATTTTCTAATATCCGACATATTTTTTTATTATCAGTAAGTATAATTTGGTTCAATAAGATGAAAATATTGTTTTGGTGAATAGTAACTTTTGAATTGTATTTACCACGGTTAAAAGTAAATAAGGAACTTCAAGGTAAAAAGAATATTATAATAATAAAATTTACCTTAACAGTTGTCCTACCATTATTGAATTAGTCATGTATGACCATGGGAATACTTTGTTCTATTTTTGTATCCCATGGACCCACTTAAGAATGATAATGACACTTTATTTTAATTAACATAAAGTAAAGACAAAAATGTTATTAACAAATATCTTTTAGTATATAAATTTTTAAATGGGGTTATATAAGTCATAGTTTCAACTATAAATAATAATTGTAAACATAAATATATTTCCTACATTATGGTATTTTTTGTTATTTTTTAGACATAATATAAATTAAAATATTTTTGACAGAATAATGATGCAGCATTTACCTCATTAATAAATGATTTAAATAAATAAGATTATTAATTTTAAAAAAATATCCAAAACCTGTCCAATTATTATTGGATGATATTATTTCAAAGATGAGTCATCTTATATTTGACATTAATGAGTTTTGGACCTTTTGAAACTGAAAATATGTTTAAAATAAAATAACATTTTCAAGCTTTCTTAAAGAGCCACTGCTCTCCCTTATAAAAGGACATCACTTCTAACCCATCCCTCACACCTCTCATGCCCCTTGGATCATCCAAAACCTAACCAAATAAGCTCTCATGATCCCTCTATTCCACCTAGAATACTTACCTTAGGCAAATTTCACATCAAGAAGTCCTTTTGGTTCAAACCAAAGGGAGTTACCCAAATTAAAGGTAATGGGTTTTCTTAACTTATTTCCTTTAATTTTACATCTCCAACCCCTAAACTCCTTTTATACATTTATTTTATAACAAAACTAGTATCCTAAATATACTAAAATTCTTTTATGAGATAAATTCGAACTACACTTACACACACCTTCATCTAATGTATAAATAACATATTGTTTCCGTGGATAGCAAACTAATGCCTCATGAAACAATGATTGTTCAATTATATCCTTCCGCCATTCATGGTTACCATTAAGGTAGAACTGTATTTATATATGATATATATTATGTTTATTTTTTATTTATTCTTATATATTTTCCATTTATATCATTCCTTTAGGTTTTCCATTGTGGTTAAAACGTGATAATTTCATTTGTGGAAGTGCGGACTATCGACCCCTCAAAGTGATATGACTCATTAATGCCTTATGTGGGATGTATAAAGGATGGAGATAATGATATTATATATTATATTATACTATAATTATATTATAACTATATATAATTATGTTTTAATTCTATTAAAATACATAATATAAATGAAAATAGAGTTTATACGTACGTACAGCTTACCGTCTCCAAGAACGATGCATTTCATTTATTATGTCCAAATGTTATGTACTGTTATAAATGCTTATATATATATACTGGATAATATATATAAATATATATTTTATATCTAAATCATTTATATCATTCTGGATGTAATGTATTTTTGACTAAATGGAAAAATAGTAATTATAACAAGTTCATTATTGACTCAAGTCCCGAAAATCGATAAAATATCCAATATCAACTCAAATAATTAAATAATTGTTATAAAAAGGTAAAAAGTGATATAAAAGAAATAATAAAGATATCAAATATTTTTAATCTAGTAGAAATTAACTAATGTTTATTATTTAGTAAAAACAAGTAACATACAAGACAAGTCGGACTTGAGGTAAGGGGTTTCTTATCACACTTTTAATTCCATTAAATTTCCATTGTTTGCAACTAATTTATTGAATGTGGTGTATTTTTCACTAAAAATTGATATATATTATCATGATCCTTTTTATATTCATGTTATTACGTTAATAACTTGGTGGTTATTATGTTTTGGTCATAGAACTTGATTGATTACAACATGGTATGGGATTTTCATCTCACTTTTTATTTCCATGAGATTCACGCTATATTTACCACTATTTTCATTTTTGTGGTACATGTACATCCCAAGATTGTATTTATTGTGTAAAATACTTCAATTTATGTGTATTTACATATTAATTTTATGGTCCTTCTTTTATGGGCTATATGTTTCGTAAATTACCAAATAGGTAAGAGAACTTTTAACCCAATTTCCATTCCTTGGGTTAATCTTAAAATTCTTAATTATGTCATGCAAGGATTATGTGTGAGATCTCTATTTATTTATTTATTTTGTAATTTAGTCTCCACTTTGTGTGGATATACTTTCTATAAACATAATCACTCCACTGATAATTTCCCAGGTTGTTGATATGACTTGATAAGAGTAATCTTAACTCAATTTCCATTCATTGAGTTAAACATCCAAGTCATTGGTTTGTTTTTACAAGAATATGACTGAATATTTTATGATTGATTTATAATTAATATCAAATAATATTGAGTTTATTTATATTAGTCACATTATATTATGTCACTTATTTATCTTTAACCTAAGGATATGATCTTTATAAAGGAATTCCACTCAACTTACATTCCATTAAGACTTCTTTGTTGTTATGCACCAATGCACTTTCATGTGGTGTATATACTATACTTTGATATAGTATATCATGAATCCCTTTATTATAATGATATTATAATTTTTTTATTACCTCAATTATTTATATTCAATCGTATCTCATTTGGTTATAAACTCTAACTAGAATATCATTTTAAATGTTTTTAAATTTTTTTCTTCTAAATCGATCTCATTAATGTACATGTTTTAAAAATGGTTTTAATGTTTTATTTATATGGACATTAATGTTTTAAAATTTAAATACCATTTAAATGTTTGAATTTGTTATAGGAAACTTTGATTCCAAAATCCATTTTAAACAGATTCTTGATAAATAGTGATACTTTTAAATGTTTTCAAGAAAAAGGGGATATTTCTCTAAAATTGTTTTAATAACTATTTTCATCTCTTTCCATATCATTAAGTGTATTTTATTCTTTATTGAGGTTGTTTTATCATAATACAATCATCCATTTTGAATTTAATGAGTTATGTTTGACTGTGGATGTGTTGGTTTATGTCATTCATGGGTTTTGGTTGAAGTATTGACATTTCAAATGCTAGTTTTAATACGAATGTTTAGATTATGTTTTAACCTTTAATATGATGAATGCATTGGACATATTAAGTGATGGCTGGAGCCTGCTATTTCTCCTCGATGTGTCAGTATGTCTCTTGAGAAAAACTAGTGTCTTGGAACAAGGACTTGACAAAATCTTATTTTTAGTCTTGGTACAAGGCCTTGACTATGTGGTTATGATGTCTGACATTATGATTTCAATAATTATGAGATTATCTATTGATATTTCTTGTGGTTATTCGACTAGTAAAATATTGAAGACTATGTTTTATAGTGGCATTATTTCCTCAGCTCATATTCCTTCCATAAAGTGTTCATGTTTATTATTTTTAAAGGCATGCGTTTTCAATTATTCACCATGCCTAATGTTTATGTTATCTTCCACTATATTTATTACTATTACTGATAATTTGAGCTCACCCCTTTCTTAGGTTTCATTTTCCCAGGATACGAAGAAGTTAGTTATGAATAACTTGCGGGAATAATCATGGAATCTTGGATGTTTTTAATAGAATAAATTAGTGTTTTTTTCTATTTATGTTGTAATGTTGAACTTATATATGTATCTTGTTTCCAATACTACTAAATTGATCAGTCCTTCAGGGCTTGATTCCTTTTAATCCTGGAAATGTATTAAAATAATTCACTGGCTTCTGGATTCTGGGGTCGGGGCATTAGAACTCATCTTAGGACCTAAAAGCATATATGTGTTCTACACACACACACCAATGTTCATGTATGAGGTGAAAGTATATGAATCAGTTGGGTCTCAGAAAGAACCTTTAATATATTAATTCTTAGGAATGTGTATATATGAAGGAACTAAATACATAAATTAAAGTGTTTTTTGGGTTATCATGTGATAACTAGGATACCACGACATATAATGATGTACAAATGCCTTCCAGGACACTATGTTCAAACAATGACACCATTGTTCTGGAGGATACCTACTTCAAAATCATATTGGAATCATATTTTCACCATTCCTTATTCCATAAAACTTGATGCCAAACCCCTACCTATGGTCTTAGGGTATAACATCGTCCAATCCTTAACCAAATTCTATAAGGAAAATTGTATGGTCACTTATTAACATCTTGAAACACTACATTATCAAAACAAAACCCCTAACATGAATTTGATTGTAAAAAATCTGGATCCATACCTAATTTAATATTCCATGACCCAGGATTCCCAATGAATGGTCATATTTCATGAACAAGAGGGAATCATGTCACACTTATATGTCTATCTATCCATTTAAATAATAGAAAATCCATGACATGGGATGACTTTCCCTCACTAGGTTTGTAACCTATAAAAATAACAAGTAAACCCAAACTACATAAGAATATCACACAACCCATCACACAGTTTACTAGAAAATCATACGGCACTAGTCGCCCAAGACCAAGAACCTCACCTTAAAACAAATCTCCAATCACATATATAGTGACCCATACTTTACATACATGGTTAATACTTCAAAATTGAAGCATACTTATTACAATATATAACAAAATCATGAAAGGACTGTATAGGTATAGTGTCTTTAGAAACTAGGAAACATAAACAACTGGTTCATAAATCATCTACACTGTCTCCAATTTATTTCATCATATATGTAGTCCCTTTTTGGCATATATTACTTAATACCCTTCTTCCTGACCTAGGAAAAGAAAACATACAAAAGGGTGAGCTTAAATTCTCAGTAAGGGTAAACAAAAAATATCAATTACATCAAATTCATAAGAACATAACATTTTGAAAATCATATCCTGCAAAAGAGATCATAATTTCATAACATGGGATAAATCATAGTAGTGAAATGTAATAACAATAATCATAACATAAAACAAGAAACTTTGTGGCATACACACATAATCATATTGAATCATTTCATATTAGTCGAGACTCATTGCCAAGACTATCTTAGGGGACAAATTCCATTTCTGAACTGAGTTCACTCCTCATTTCAGTGCTGTTTCAATGAACCGGTTTAACCTGCCGTTCCAGCAATGTCTATCTCATGAGATATAAAATGTTTACCCAATTAATTGGAGGGAGATATAGGTCCCACCCATCTCATAATGATACCATTCTTATGTGTGCCACAAAATCATAAACCATACATCATTGCATAACCCATGTAATAAAAATGGGAATCTTAAACATCATGACATCTTAAAACAATTCATATAACATAAAGGAATTCATAAAAATAATACCATCAGAACATAATCAAATCAATGTAATAATATGAATAGAAATATAACCCTTTATTATCATAGATGGAAAATAATTTTGATAAAACACTTGAACTCCATTCTTGTGGAAAATATCCATTCTACTTCAAAAACACTTCTCCTTTCTTAACATGTCAAAAAATTCTAACTAAAAGAAGTTGATTAAAAATAAACTTCAAAACTTATAATGGAAGCTTCTTGGAAATAATGTTTTAAAAATCCATTCATGCCGTATATGTTAAAAAAAATGCTTCTCGTACTTTTGTCAGAAAATTCAAAAAGTACCTTGTACGAGAAACGACAAAAGATTACTTTCATATCATTTACTAAAAACTCACCGAAGGGTAAAATTGGATTTAAACAATTGTAGGTGGATGGAAATAATATTACATAATGATGAAACATGGATGTGGACGATAAAATACACCCCAGTAAATTTCAAAGTATAAACAATATCGGATAAAAATGAGATTGTGATATTTCCCTTACCTTAGGTCTGATTTTCTTCATAAGTGACCGAAACTCCTGTATAATGATTTAAATAATGTTATTTACTTATTCCATAATCATACTTATTGTTATGACCTCATATATGGTCAAATTCTTAGCTTCTTATTAGTAATATTTCATTAGTACTTGTTATTCGGGTGTTTATTACTTTTCGTTCTTACGCGTGTTTTGTCGAATAAATTATTATTCTCCTCTTTAGGATATAGATACCACATTTACAGAATGGTATTAGTGTAATATATATCATATCCATTCATTCAATTAATTTATATAATCAGTATGCATTGAAGATCATGTAGAATGAGTCGCATCACATTGTGGAGACGGTATTCCGTACGTACGCACGAGCGATGATATCATTCCTATGATCGTGGAATTGTATTGGAGTGTATGTATACTATTTAAGAATCAATATCACTTCACAATAATCATATATATTCATTATTTACACCATTATACCCTTCCAAGTAAGGTAGTGCGGAAAATAGATTACACCACGGCGTGGAGACGGTATTCCGTACGTACGCACGCGCGGTGATTTCATTTTCCGTAGGATGGATAGATGGTTAAATAGGGGTTTTAATACTTATAATAACATATCAGTATATGAGTGATACTTATTTTATTACTTAATAATGAAACAACTAAAGAAGAATAAGTGGAAGAAGAAATAAAGATGAAAGAATCGGTAACAGACATTACCTCTTCTTTGAAGTGCTTCTTTGAGACTTCCTTTTAGGGCACTGAAATTGGTATTTTAAGAAGACCAGAACCTCTAGGATGTCTCTAGGGATGTGTAGAGGAGAAAGTGTCAGGGGTTGGCCGAGCATGAAGGCTCAAAGTGGTGAGAGGAAGAGGGGGAGGAGGTGCCCATTTATAAGGGAGGAGAGGGGCTCCTTCGAAAAAACTAAAAATATTATTTTATTATAAAGACAAATTTGGTTTTAAATAGCTCCAAATTGATTTATTTAGAATATAAGGTGAGTATGGGTCGAAATACTCTCATAAAATATAATTTAGACAAGTTTAGGTTCCTATTTTAAACTTATCATTTAGATCTAACATTAATTTAAATAATTTAACTTTTACCGTGTCTTCTTGTGTGCCAATACTATAAGGTTAATAAACTATATATAACAAGACAAAAGGACCCCAAGTTTTCTATTATTAATATATATAACCTTATATAAGTCATTTGGCCGAATCTTAGATTTTTAGGAATAAAATAACAATTAATAATATAATAAGGTTTTTAAAAACTATTTTATGTCAATTTTGACACTATTTAGTAATTGATTTTTGTGAAAATCTTAACAGAATTATTAGTTCGAAATAAGTTAATTAAATAAATACTAAAATGTCATATAAACCTATAAAATTAGTTGAATTCATAAAAAGTCTCAAATTACATTTATTTGGGTATTTATAACATCAATTATGTCAACATTTCATTAATAAGAGAATTACTGCATCGTCATTGTGTCATAAATAATTTAACATATTTAAAGTCTAAAAATTACAAATAAAATACCATTATGTAGGAAATAATTTTATATTTCTAATTAATATTTATAGTCTAATTTATCTTCTGTATAAACCTATATTAAAATTGATATACTTATTAAACTTTGATTTTAACTATTTTAACCCTTCTTTAAATAAATTAATAATAAATGTCCTAATCCAATCCAAGTGGGCCTAAATGGTCACATTTTATTCCTAAGGTTGTTTTTGGTCGAATTACACTTGTCCAATAGAATTAGGACCTGTGTTAGGGTAATAATAATATCATTTTTATCCTTAATTACCCTATTTCCTTTTAACCGTGGTAAATAAAAGTAAAAAGTTACTATTCAGCAAAAACTATTTTCAACTCAATGAACCAAATTTTACTTATTGACATCAACTGTGTCTCTAGGATTTTTGAAATTCCACTCATAGAAGTGGTAAAATTAAGTTTTATGAAAAATTCAGTTTTTTAACTACCACTTAGTGGTTTCACTATTCATCAAAAATTGAAAGTTTTCAGAAAAATACCAAAATTTCACCCTAGGCTAATTTCGATATTCCAAATCCAAAAATGAAGTGCATTTTGAAAAATTATATTTACAAAATTTCAAATAGTTGTTATTACTATTCATAACGGCTAGTTTTAATAATATTTTAATAGCATATCGCTGTTTAGTAAAACTCAGTATTGCGTACGACGCAAGATATCGAGGAAGGCCGTGATTGCATGTAAAGAAAGCCAAGAAAGTGATGTGTGTAGTGAAAGATTCCAAAATATTTCTCATAAATGTCTCGGGTGTTACATTCTACCCCACTTAAAATGAATTTTTCCCTCGAAATTCATCACTCTGTAACAAACAGATGAGGATACCTCTCCCTCATCATATCCTCAAGCTCCCAAGTAGCTTCTTCTAATTGGTGGTTCCTCCATAAATCTTTCACCAAGCGAGTGGTCTTGTTTCGTATGCCTTTTTCGCTATGATCCAGAATCTCTATCAGCTATTATTCATAAGAACAATCTTGCTCCCGTGGTACAACTTCTGAGATGAGTACATGTGAAGGATCAGGTATGCACTTTCTGAGGAGAGATACAAGGAACACATCGTGAACTTGAGAGAGATTCGGTGGAAGTGCCAATCGGCAAGCTGCCTTCCCAACACGATCCAGTATTTCGAAAGGACTGATATATCTAGGGCTCAACTTCCCCTTCTTTCCAAATCTCATGACCTTCTTCCAGGGTGGTATTCGTAAGAACACTTTATCACCCACTTCAAACTCTAGGTCTTTTCTTCGGTTTTCAGCATAACTTTTCTGTCGACTCTGAGCTGCTCTTATGTGTTGTTGAATAGATCTTACCTTTTCTGACATTTCAATAACGATATCATGTCCTAATATCTTTCTTTCCCCAACATCATCCCAGCAAGTTGGAGTCCTGCATTTCTTTCCATAGAGAGCTTCATAAAGAGCCATCTGAATACTGGATTGAAAGCTATTATTATAAGAAAATTCCACCAAAAGTATGTGTTGATCCCAACCACATTTGAAATCCATAGAGGAAGCTCTCAACATATCTTCTAGAGTTTGAATTGTTCTCTGAGACTGACCGTCTGTCTGAGGATGATAAGCAGTGCTGAAACTCAACTCTGTATCTAGAGTATGATGAAGACTTCGCTAGAACATTGAGGTAAACCTTGGATCCCGATCAGATATAATAGAAGGTGGTACTCCATGAAATCTTACCACTTCATTTACATATATCATGGTAAGCTGATCCAAAGAGAAATCCTCTCTAATAGCAATGAAGTGTTCAGACTTTGTAAGATGATCAACTATGACCCAGATAGCATTATTGCCTTTGGATGTTTTAGGAAGTCCTGTGACAAAGTCCATAGTGATGTTTTCCCGTTTCCATTCGGGCATTGGTAATGGTTGTAAAATCCCCTTAGACTTCTGTCTCTCAGCTTTAACTTTCTGAAAAACCAAGCATCGAGAGACATATTCAGCAACATCTCTTTTCATTCCATCCCACCAGAAGTACTCTTTTAGGTCCCTATACATCTTCGTGCTTCCAGGATGAATAGGGAATGAAGAACTATGAGCCTCATCCAGCAGCTCCTGCTTTAAATCCGGGATGGGAGGAACACAAACCCGATTCCTTAGCATTATTATCCAATCACAATCAAGGTTGAATTCAGGAACATTTCTCACCTTCTTTTGGAACTCGACATCTTCTATCTGTGCCTCTTTAATCTTCACATGTATAGATGGTTGAACATTCATTTGAGAAAGATACGATTTTCCCCTTTCATTAAAATTCCAAGATCCATCCTTTGTAAATCTATAAATATTGGATCTTTTGTGATCCTCATCAGGGATAAACTGGCATGGTCTTGTCGACTTAATGCATCTTCCACCTTGATTGCTTTCCCAGGGTGGTAATGGATTGAGTAGTCGTAATCCATAATCAGCTCCAACTATCTTCTTTGGCGCATTTTCATCTCCTTTTGTGTGAAAATAAAATTTAATCTTTTATGATCAGTATAAATGTCACACCTTTCTCCATAAAGATAATGCCTCCAAATCTTTAATGCAAAGATTACCACAGATAACTCCAAATCATGAGTTGGGTAATTTTGATCATGTATTTTCAATTGTCGTGAGGCATAAGCTATCACCATATCATTTTGCATAAGAACACACCCCAATCTCTTCTTGGATTCATCACTGTAGATCAAAAACCTTTCTCCACTACAAGGCAGTGTGAGCACAGATGCACTACATAACTTTCTTTTCAACTCCTTGAAATTATCTTCACATTCCTCCGTCCAGACAAACTTAACTCCTTTCCGAGTCAACTTGGTGAGTGGATTAGATAATCATGAAAAAAAATTCACAAAACGTCGATAATATCCACCCAAACCAAGAAAACTTTAGATCTCAGTTACTGTTGTTGGTCTCGACCATCTTTTGGTAACCTCTGTTTTTGCTGGATCCACAGATATCCCATCTTTTGAGATTATGTGACCCAAAAATGCAACTTTTTGAAGCCAAAATTCACACAGGTAAATTTGGCATAAAGCTTCTCCTTTCTCAGGGTCTTCAATATAATTCTAAAGTGATCTTCATGTTCTTCCTTGCCCTTTGAATAGACAAGAATATCATCTATAAAGACTACCACAAACTGATCAAGATAGTCTCTAAAGACTCTATTCATCAGATCCATGAAGATAGCCGGGGAATTAGTAAGACCAAATGGCATCACTATAAATTCATTGTGTCCATACCTTGTACGGAAAGTCTTCTTTGGTATATCCTCCATTTTGACCCTTAATTGATGATACCCTGAATGAAGATCAATCTTGGAAAAGTATTGAGCTCTGCTTAGTTGGTCAAATAGGTCATCAATACGCAAGAGAAGATATTTGTTCTTGATAGTGATCTTGTTATGTTCTTGATAATCAATGGAGAGTCTCATTGATCCATCTTTCTTCTTAACAAACAGAACAGGTGCTCCCCAAGGTGATGCACTAGGGAATATGAACCCCTTATCAAGATTCTCTTGGAGTTGCTTCTTCAATTCTTGCAACTCTATTGGGGCCATTCTATAAGGTGTCTTTGAAATAGCCAAAGCACCCGGTACGAGTTCTATTGAAAACTCAACTTCAAGATTTGGTGGAAGACCCGACAATTCCTCAGGAAAGACATCGTCAAACTCCCGAACAATGTGTATATTCTTAATCGTGAGTTTCTCACCAACCGTTTGAGATAAATAACCTTCATTTATTGGAATCAAGACCCACAAGATGGAAGAAATTCCCACTGGAAGGTTATGTTCATCCTTGCATCGATAGAGGATCATAGATTGATCTGGAATATGAAATGTGACTTCCCTTATTTTCCAATTGATATGTGATCTATATAGAGAAAGCCAATCCATGCGAAGCATCACATCAAATTCCACTATAGGATGGATTACAAGATTTGTAGGAATCACTTTCCCACAAACTTAAATCGGAGAAGAATTATAAACTTTTGATGCGACTATTGTGCCATTAGGGGTTGTCACAGCTAACTCAACATCTAATTGTTGAGGTAATATGGTGATATCATTAGAAAATTCAACAGAAATAAAGGAGTGGGTGGATCCATAATCAAACAAAACATTTGCTACTTTAGAGTTGGTGGTATGTGTACCTTTCACCACATCGTTATCGTACTCCACATCGCTGATAGAAATTGCATGTGACATTCCTTTGTCTTTAGACTTAAGATTTTGTTGACGTCGACCATCATCATCAACCCTTGGATTTGGGCATTGATTGGCATAATTCCCCATCTCCTTGAACTTGAATCATTGATGTGTAGTAGGTTCATTCTGTGTACCCTTTCATTTTTTTCATCATTAGACATCTTCTTCCCATCATTGCGGCATTCAAATGCCCGATGACCTTCCTTTCCACATTTGAAACATTTACTTGTCCTTTCAAGACAACTCCCTCCATGTTTCTTTCCACACTTTGAGCATAAGGGAAAGCTCATCTTTTTTCAGTGTACTTTTTATATTTTCCTTTGAATTCCATTTTCCTCTTCTTATAAAACCCATATGACTGATGGGTTACTCCAATCTCCATCTCGACTTTGAGATCACATCGAACGATTTCTTCGTAGCTATTAAAGTCCCTTATGGCTAACGCCCTTCGAAGACTTGGTTTTAAGCCACTAAAGAATCAATCGATATTACTCACAGGTTGGATAATAATACCAGAAGCGTACCTTGCAAGTCTTGTAAAATTTGCTTCATAGGTACCAACAGATTCATCATCCTTTTGCTTCAGTTCAAGAAACTCTTTCTCAATATTTGTTCGAAGGATACGTGGGAAGTACTTATTGAAAAATAAGTTCTTGAACTCGTCCCATTCCATGGACTCAATTTCATCCCTTTACCTCATATTCATAATAAGATTTCACCATTGATCAACATCACCTTCCAAACGATAAACTGGTAAGATGACTATATCATGTTCAAAACATTGAAGAACTGAAAATATATTTTCAATAGTACTAATCCATTGTTCAGCAACTAATGGATTAGTAGACCCGTTGAATGAAGGTGGGCGCTGCCTCATGAAGGATTCAATAGAATTTTGCTCATTCCTTTTCTCGTTTGGATGTCCTGCATGATTCATATCTTGAGAATGTTTTGTGAGCATGGCTACAAGATTTTTCATTCTAGCTCCCATAACGTTTGGTTGCTCATGGTGACAATCATTGCATTGCCCGTCTAATTCCGCATTAACACGGTTCATTCTGGTTCCAGCCATTGACTAAAACGAAGAAGAATAGTGTGAGAAACACTAATTATAATAAGAAAACCACACAATAATGAATAAAATTTCACACTTAAGGTCTTATCCTAGGTTATTCAGGGCCATTTCTAAAACACTAAGATTGTGTTCTATGCTTAGACTTATCCTTAGGATTCTTACTAAGGCTTTCACATCCTATTTTCCAATGGTTGACTATACCTTTCCTCTGATACCAACTATAGCGACCCATACTTTACATACATGGTTAATACTTCGAAATTGAAGAATACTTATTACAACATATAAAAAAACCTTGAAATGACTGTATAGGTATAGTGTCTTTAAAAATTGGGAAACATAAACAACTGGTTCATAAAGCATCTACACTGTCTCCCATTTATTTCATCATATCTATAGTCCCTTTTTGGCATATCTTACTTAATACCCTTCTTCCGGACCTGGGAAAAGAAAAAATACAAAAGTGTGGGCTCAAATGCTCAATATGGGTAAACAAACGAAATATCAATGAGATCAAATTCAAAAGAACATAACATTTTGAAAATCTTATCATACAAAAGAGATCATAATTTCATAACATGGGATAAATCATAGTAGTGAAATTTAATCACAATAATAATAACATAAAACATGAAAATTTGTGGCATACACACATAATCATAGAGAATCATTTATTATTAGTCAAGACTCATTACCAAGACTATCTTAGCGGACAAAGTCCATTTCTGAACCGAGTTTACTCCTCGTTTCTATCCGGTTTCACTAAACCGGTTTAACCCGCCGTTCCAGCCATGTCTTTCTCATGAGATATAAAATATTTACCCAATGAATTGGAGGGAGATATAGGTCCCACCCACTTCATAATGATACCATTCTTATGTGTTCCACAAAATCATAAACCATAATCATAGCATAACCCATGTAATAAAAATGGGAATCTTAAACATCTTGACAACATAAAACAATTCATATAAGATAAAGGAATTCATAAAAATAATTCCATCACAACATAATCAAATCAATGTAATAATAGGGAATGAAACAGAACCCTTTGTTATCTTATATGGAAAATAATTTTGATAAAACACTTCAACTCCATTCTTGAGGAAAATATCCTCTCTACTTCAAAAACACTTTTCCTTTCTTAACAAGTCATATAATTCTAACTAAAAGAAGTTGATTAAAAATAAACTTAAAAACATGTAAGGTAAGCTTCTTGGAAGTAATGTTTTAAAAATCCATTCATGGCGTATATGTTAAAAAAAATTATCCTCGTACTTTTGTCGGAAAAGTCAAAAAGTACCTTGTACGAAAAACGACAAAAGATTCCTTTCATATATTTTATTAAAAATCCACCGAAGGGTAAAATTGGATTTAAAAAATTTTAGGTGGATGGAAATAATATTACATATTGAGGAAACATTGATGTGGATGATAAAATACACCCCAGTAAATTTCAATTTATAAACAATCTCGGATAAAAATGAGATTGTGATATTTCTCTCACCTTAGGTCCAATTTGCTTCGTAAGTGACCAAACCTCCTGTATAATGATTTAAATAATTTTATTGACTTATTCCAGAATCATAATTATTGTTATGATATTATATATGGTCATATTATTATCTTCTTATTAGTAATATTTCATTACTACTTGTTATTCTGGTGTTTATTACTTTTTGTTCTTATGCGTGTTTTGTCAAATAAATTCTTATTATTATCTTTAGGTCATAGATAACAAATTTCCAGAATGGTATTAGTGTAATATATATCATATTTATTCATTCAATTCATTTATATAATCATTATGCAATGAAGATCATGTAGAACGAGTCGCATCACATCGTGGAGACAGTATTCCGTACGTACGCACGAGCGATGATATCGTTCCTATGATCGTGGAATTATATTGGAGTGTATGTATACTATTTAAGAATCAATATCAATTCAAAATAATCATATATATTCATTCTTTACACCATTATACCCATCCAAGTATGGTGGTGGTGGAAAATAGATTACACCATGGCGTGGAGACGGTATTCCGTACGTACGCACACGCAGTGATTTCATTTTCAATAGGATGGATAGATGGTTAAATATGGTTGTTTCATACTTATAATAACATATCAGTATATTATTGATACTGATGTTATTACTTCATAATAAAACAACTAAATAAGAAGAAGTGGAAGAGGAAATAAAGATGAAATAATCAGTAACGGACGTTAACTCTTCTTTGAAGTGCTTCTTTGAGACTTCCTTTTAGGGCACTAAAATTGGTCTTTTAAGAATACTTTTACCACTAGGTTGTCTCTAGGGAAGTGGAGTGGAGAAAGTGGCAGGGGTTGGCCGAGCTTGAAGGCACAAAGTGGTGTGAGGAAGAGGGGTAGGAGGTGCCCTTTTATAAGGGAGGAGAGGGGCTCCTTTGGAAACACTAAAAATATAATTTTATTATAAGGCCAAATTCGGTTTTAAATAGCTCCAAATTGATTTATTTCAAAGCTAAGGTGGGGATGGGTATAAATCCTCTCATCCAATATAATTTATACAAGTTTAGGTTCCTATTTTAACCTTATCATTTATATTTAACATTAAGTTAAATAATTTTACTTTTACCTTGTCTTCTTGTGTTCTTATACTCTAAGGTTAATAAACATACTATAACAAGCCCAACGAACCCCAAGTCGTTTATTATTAATATATATAACCTTATCTAAGTCATTTGGCCGAACCTTAGTTTTTTAGTAATAAAATTACAATTAATAATACAATATGTGTTTTAAAAACTATTTTATGTCAATTTTGACACTATTTAGTAATTGATTTTTTGTTAAAATCATAACAGAATTATTAGTTCAATAAAGTTAATAAAATAAATTCTAACATGTCATATTAACCTATAAAATTAGTGGAATTCAGAAAAAGTCTCAAATTACATATATTTGGGTATTTATAACATCAATTATGTCAATATTTCCTTAATAAGATAATTACTGCATCATATTTGTGTCATAAATAAATTAACTTATTTATAGTCTGAAAATTACAAATAAAATACCATTATGTAGGAAATATATTTATCTTTCTAATAAATATTTATAGTCGAATTTATCGTATGTATAACCCTATATTAAAAATGATATACTAATTAAACATTGATTTTAACTATTTTAACCCTTCTTTAAATAAATTAATAATAAATGTCCTAATCTAATACAAGTGGGCCTAAATGGTCATATTTTGTTCCTAAGGTTGTTTTCCGTCGAATTACCCCTGTCCTATAAAATTAGGACATGTGTTAAGGAAATAATAATATCAATTTTACCCTTAATTACCCTATTTACTTTTAACCGTGGTAAATAAAAAGAAAAAGTTATTATTCACCAAAAATTATTTTCATCTCATTGAACCACATTTTACTTAATGACATCAACCGTGTCTCTCAGATTTTTTAAATTCCACTCACAGAAGCGGTAAAATTATGTTTTATGAAAAATACAGTTTTTTAACTACCACTTAGTGGTTTGACTATTCATCAAAAATTGAAAGTTTTCATAAAAATACCAAAATTTCACCCTAAGCTAATTTCGATATTCCGAATCCAAAAATGAAGTCCATTTTAAAAAATAAAATTTATAAAATTTAAAAAAGTGGTTATTACTATTCATAACGTCTAGTTTTAATAATATTTTAATAACATATCGTTTTTTAATGAAACTCGGTATTGCATACGATGCAAGCTATCAAGGAAGGTCGTGATTGCGTGTAAAGCAGGCCAAGCAAGTGATGTTTGTAGTGAAAGATTCCAAAATATTTTTCATAAAAGTCTCGGGTGTTACAACATAACTGTGAATCCAATGGGTCCTCTAGACCATCCACATTCAAATGTCACATCAATGACAACAATAAATCATGTCTCATCTCAGACCAAAACTCAAGGACTTATCCAACCTCAAAAAAATAATCATCAACCTTGGTAACCTTCGTAGAGGCCCTTCAAATACATAATTATACACCTGAACTTATATTTAATATTGTAGTTCTATCCTATAAATCTTTAAAATCTAAAAAATTAGTCACAAATATCACCCACAACCCTCACATGGGTCTAATTAATCATCTTTTAAGGGAGATCACTTAGATTGTCACAAAGCGAAAACCCATCTTCATTATATAAAACATGAATCAAAGGAATTATATAGCTCACCTAACACACCTCTACTGTACTATATCTTATAAGGTAGTTCATTATTTCTTTTGAGATGTACAATCATCTCTCCCACCACCAGTCACCCCCTAACCAGTTATCCCATACAAATATCACTAAGAACACAACCTATTCCATCCTTCATCACCATCTTATTCACAAATACATACCCGAGTCCTCACATAAACATAGAAAAAACCTTATAACTCTTGAAGACATAGACATCTGGTTAATCAAAATTGTCCAAGGTTCTAAATGGAACTTGTTTGCATCTTGAGAGGCTCAATGCCACCTCTTTGCCTCAATTCATGTGCCTATTTTTATCCAGTCTTTCTAACAAATCCCATGTAGTTATGTTACGATGCACACCAATTCATAAATAGACATATGTAATTATATTATAGGGGACACCATACTAAATAATGATGTTAACCCCTTTACATGTTTCCTTGATCCTCATCCATGCTCATTCATGAACCTGTGAACCCGTTTAATCCCAAGAAACACCAATAATTAAATACAAAAAATTATAACTAATTATTCAAAACAAATTAGATAAGAATTTTTACATGAAGACTCAACATTCTTCATCATCCCATCGAAACTCCATCTCATTGTGTGAATTCTACTTCATATGTCTTCCTATAGAAACCAAATAAGAAAGACTCAGCATTTCGTCATGATTGCAACATTATCTGCAATAATAAATTCCAAACCCTGTCTTGGTTCACCCAAAAATAGTGAGAAATGAAGGATAATAAAAGTGAAAATAGAGTAAAATTGATACTCACTAGAAAACACTTACAAAATTGAACCAAAATCCATCACCATCGATAGGGGTTGGAGGGTCGAAGTTGTGGGGGAGGAAAGGGTACCTTCTTAATAATAATTCACAGTGTGAACACAGTTCACAACACAAATCAATCCTCTAAAAGGGATGTGGCTCTAATGACCTCACTCATGTCGTAAATCCTAATTCATAGTGAACTTCAAAGAATTAAACCCATCTAAAGAAGTTCCTTCCCTCATCCTATAACCATTTTTAGTGAGACCTTCCTGAGTCATGACATGACCTACTATAGGCTTCAAGAAATTTCAACACTTGAGCCACCTAACCCTACTATGATGCTTCTTGGAGAACCCTAGCCACCAACTGACCCTCATTCCAAGTCAGGAAACCTCATTTATGAATATTCAATATCTTGGTTCCAAACCTGTCCCCCCTAATTCAATGAAAAAACTCTTCTCTAGATTTAAAATTCAAATTCCCTTTAAAACATATCGTCTATAAAAACAATAGGGAATTAACAAATACATGTATATATATATATATATTGGTATAAGAGGTTACAAGTAAATAATAAACCCATAAAATTGTAAATATATTAATATTTATATAGTAAATAATTTTTACTAATTAATAATTTTTTCATATACATTTAAAAAGTATTATTACTATTTAATAATTATAAATTTTTAATAATTAACTAATAACAAACAGGTTAATATGTTTTCTTATTTTTATTTTAAAATATATATAAATATCTATAAATATTTGAAAATGTTTATAGCTAGATATAAATAAACATGTACATATAAATATAAAAATATATGAGAAATTACTTATATATACATCTGTGTTTTTTAATTTATAATTTATTCGTAATTTCTAATTACTAACAAGTAATTATTATTCAAAAATTTTACATTAAAAAAAATTAAATAGTAAGTATTAATAAGTAAATTATTATTTATAGTGAATATTAATTAATTTATAATTTATAAGTTTTTATTAATAATAAATACCAAATAATTTCTAATATAAAAATGTATAAATATAAAAAAAATATATTTAAACAAATAATAAATCTATAATTTATAGTAAATATTAAATTAATTTCTATTAATATATATGTGTGTGTGTATACCATTATATAATTAAATATATTATTTATATTTATATATAATTATTGTTGACACACCATTATTATAATGATCACAAATCATGTTTGTTATATTTCTAATAATATTACTATTTTACAAAATAATTTTTTAATATAAGGTAATTAGATTAAAAATTTACTATGTTTTGTAGTGATTCACTAAAATCATGAGCCAACTACATTCATGTGTCACCATTAACATAAATGACTCCCCTTTAGATATGAGTAACCGCCATCTTGAAACACTATTATTTCAATTAGATCCATGCCATATACGAGTGAAGACCATCTTGACTCACTTTTACTTCTAATGACTCACCGCCAGATTCACTCACTGTTAGTTCAAATGAGTCACAACCAAACATACTTACCCATAGACCGACCCACCATTAGTTAAAATGGGCCACTTCCAAACTATCGCACCACCACACTGACTCATCAAGTCACAACGAGATGAGATTCTATTGTTTTTATTCCTGTTTTTAATTAAATTCTCCAAATATTTTTGTTGATGTGATTAATTCAAATTTTTATTTTATGATTATTTCTTCATCCATTTCAGAGACGCATTAATGAAAAAGTCTAAGTCAGTATGAGGATCTAGAATATCTTGATGATTATTCTTTAAAGGTATCTTGTAGTTATTTAATTTCAAAGTATGTTCCTCATGTGCAAAAGAGAATAATGATGAAAGGGTTAGATGTTCAATAAGTGCCTGATTTTCAAAATACATTGAAGATAATCACATGATAAAATAGACACTTCCAATATACTTATTTTCAACTAAAAATGAGTGTAACAAAGTGGAGATCATTATCAATTTTCTACATAGAGAAATAAGATCCCTGTGAATGTTTATTTTAATAATAGTTTCATTTAAAATTTCATGCTCCTCACAAAGAAAATTCACTACTACAAAATAGGCATTTAATAGTGCTTAAATGAAAGTTATTAGTGCTATAGAAGAATTAACTATTGAAGTGAGATTAAAATCTCTAGTCCTTTATCAGTTATTATAGAAGTGCTGATAATGGGTTTGTTTATTAACTCTATTAAAATCCCTAATAATGGAATCCTTTTTCATCACCTCTAACATCATAGTCAAAAGACCCCTTATCAGTGATTATAGAAGCACTGATAAAGGGGCCAGCAGTTGTGTGCTGTAACAGCACACCAAAGTAGAAACAACACCACAAAATCAGCAAAAATGAAGCACCATTAACGAATTTAAACAAAATAAAATTTGCAACTCCAATGCAAGAAACAAAACAATATTATATACATTTCAATAATTGAATTATAAAATTAAATAAGTAAAAATTATTACATATATTAAAAAATATCAATATTCCTTTGTCTTTTGATGATAACACCTTTTAATGGAAAAATGAACCTGTATATAAATAAAATCTTTTATTTGTAATATTATATAGAAATAAAATAATAGAAATTGTTATTTTAATACCAAACATTGAGTAATACCAAGAACATTGTATATCATATTGAGTTGTTGTTTATTGTTTAATATCAAACCATTTCATGTATGTCATCCAGAATTATCTCTATGAAAATTAACATAATAAGTAATAGACCAAAATGATATGAAAATTTATTATTTAATAACAGATTTAATTATGAGAAAAAAATATATTATCATTTTCATTGTTTTGGTGATGGGATGTTTGTTTAAAACTAAAATGACAATTATATATTGAAAATACGCATTTGATGTAATACTGGTCACACCATTCATAGAAATGAGGTTAGGCTGATTCCTAACCATATCAAATAAAATAATGTTCATTTTCCGAATGTATCCAAACAATCTAAATGTTTTTTCTCAGTTTTGAGCATGTCTATTATATTTTTCACTAAAATATCATTTTAATCTAGAAACATTTACTCTGACTCATACCTTTCATATCATGTGTCAGTTTGATGAGATACTAATTATGACACACCATAAATGACTTACTAATCATTTTTATAAATTATCAAGACAATTTTAAGATGTTTCCTTTGTTTTCAATGAGTGAAACTTTTAAACTAAAATGTTTAATTTAAATAACTAATAGACCCATTTGGTCATACAGGGAACATCCTGTATCAGATTTAGGTTTGGGTGATTCCTACACATCAAAAATTATAATTTATTAATTTCTAAATGTATCAATGAAATCAAATCATGTATTCTAAATTTTTAGTTGTTCAGTTGTCCTTTTTAATATAATTGATTTCAATTTTAAATAAAAAGTCACACATGTGGTCATATAGCTCACACTGTGGGTTGGATTGAGGTGAGTCCAATTCCTACACCTCTCAAATGGAATGTGGATAATATTTCTAATTTATGAAAAATTCATAATGTGTAGAAAAAGTTTTTAGTATGTCACGTAAATTTTGTACTAAATGTTTTTTTAAACAAGAAACACACATGATGACTCTTACTGATCACATTTTGTGTCAGTTTGATGTCAGAAAAATTCTCCCACACAACAAATTAATTATGAATTAATGTCCTAAATTACCAAGAAAATATGAGCATGTATAATTAGTATTGAGTGAGTAAAAAATTTTGAACTAAAATATTTGTTTTTAAATCTGTTAAAGGATACTTTTAGTAATACAAAGAACAACATGCATCAAATTGAGGTGCGAATAATTTCTATAAATCAATATCTACTTATGGATTGTTTTACTAAATTATCAAAATAATCGATGTAGCACCCCATATTTGATTTATGTATTATTTATTATTCCTTTTTATGGTTTTAAAGTGATTGGTATGAGATGAGATGAGGTTGGGGGAGTTTTGAATGGGTTTGAACAAGTTTAGAGGTGTTTTAAGGCTATACGGTTTGAGCACAGTTAGGGGAAGCCGTACAAGATGAACCATGATGGTAGTAGAGTACTTAAGGTTTTCACATGGGTGGATTAACCAAGCAGGGTTCTCCATGTGAGGTTCCCATTTAAGGAAAATACAAGCTCACTATTAGTGCACAATTGATCTAACCATAAGAGCTAACCATACGACCCTTTAGAAATGGTTTTCTTAAACCGGGGTAAGTCGTGATTTACCCTAACTCAACCTAATATTCTCTTATATGAACCCTACATGATATTTTTCCTTCTCAGTGGTTAGGTGTTCTCTCTCATTCATTTTGGAATGGATTTTAAGGGGTTTCTTGGTGTTTTTAAGGCGGCTCATCTTGAGTAAGTTTTCTCTCTTGTTTGTTTTTTGGTTCTCTCAAGATCTACCCTCCCACCTATCTGTGTTTTCTATATATACATATTCTTCATGTAGATCTAGGGTTGTGACTTCCTAAAGTATTGATCTTAGGGAATATTGATGTAATATAAGGATATCTAGAGTGGTTTGGGTGGAGCATTTTTCTGGATTTGTGGTGCGGTGGTTCATGGGTGGATTTTGATGGAACCCTAAAGGTATGTGGCTTCACTCTTGACTCAAACATAATAGAACATGGGGATTTACATTCAAATAATTGGATTTTCTTGAATTTTTTTGGGTTTTTTGATATGAAAAACTTGTTGGAAATCCATTATGTAATGATTTTTGGATTTTGGTGAAAATGGTGTCATGTTGTAAAACATTATTTGTTGATAGATTTTAAAATGGTGATTTTAAAAAACGGTTTCCAGGGTTGTTTTATGTAAATGGAATGAGAAAATTGTATTCAATAAAAGGGTTTACATTATTAAAATGTACTATGGCATAGATGATATCCCAAGAAATCTTTTGTTTACAAATTGGTTGTTTGCATATTGTTGTGTCTGGAATGGGTATATATTATCATTTTTGGATTTATTGTTTGTGCATTTGTTGTCTTGATGTGAAGTAGAAAGAAGTACCATTATAAATAAGATTTGTATAGGGGGAGGAAGGACCACTATAATGTGGGAGGAGGTACCACATTAAATAAAAGGATGGATAGGGGAAGAAGGACCACTATTAGGGGAAGGTGGGGGGATGTACCAATGAAATGGAAATGAGTGGATCAGTTGGGTAGAATTAACATTGTGATTAATATATCGGTTTTTGTGTGTGAACATTATGGTCATGCTTTGTTGTGAAGTTCCCCTGAAAAGTGGAATTATTGTCCTAGTTTTTGTTGGTAATTGGCTTATAAAAATGTTGTAGATTTCCCATATTTTTTGTGGCTTGTTAATAGCATGTTTGGATTATGGTAATGGATGCACTATTTTCTATTTTATATAACTTATTTTATAAAATTTTTATATTGGTTTTTTCCTAGTGTTGTGTTTAGGGACATCATTTGGGAAAACCTACTGAGTATTTATACTCATGCCCTCCATTGGGATATTGGAGCTTTTTCATATGTCATCTTCCGAGACACAGTTATGTGTAAGGCATGTAATTTTTCTAGATGTTGGATATGATTTCTTGGTGATGTTGTGGTGCTTGGAGCATGGAACTTGGTGTGAATCTAGGGTGTGTCTCTTGGTTTACTATGGGCATCGTGTGTTGTGTTCTGATTGGTAAACTGATTTTGGTTTAGTTGTATTGGTCTTTGGGAATTTTTGTGGCAAAAATTGATTGTATTTTAGAGATTTATGGTTTGGTTTTCTATGTTAACATGAATCATGTAGTGTTGATATAAATTTCTTGTTTGGTTGGTTGTAAAATTCAAATGGAAAATCATTCCCAATTATTCTCAAATCTATCGGTATTTATTACCAACCTTTGGTTCTTGGGGAATGTCTTTTAAGGACATGTATCATTCCTCCACCCTCCCAATCCAATGTGATGGGGCAGGATGTTTTAAGTGGTATCAGTTTGTTTTGTCCATGGATTTCATGTGAGAGTAGTAGTTCGTTCCATTAGTGTTGACTGTTGGTCTTTGTGTTGACATTATTTTCGAGCCTATTTCTTTGATTTCTGATTGTATAAAGGTGTAGAATTTTTTAAACATGAAATTTATATAATTTAAGGACATTTCTAACCATTTTATGTTGGACTTCATGTTACCAGGGAGTTGGGTACATATGTGTTTTGAGACACTTATAAGCATTGGAAGTATAATTGTTGTTGGTGTACCCGATGAGATGAGCATGTAATGCATGGTAGAAAGGAATTACCTCTGGAATGAATATTTCATTGGGGTATAATGATTAATAGTGCTATATAAATGTGTGTATTTTGAAAAATTTGGATTGGGTTTCAAAATGGAAGGATTTGAGACATGGAAACTAGTGGTATTTTGAAAATGGGTTGAATTTCAAAACATGGTGTATTTTTTTAAAATATCGCAACATGGGAATCATGAACATGTTGAAGGCCTGGTTGTATGTGTTTTTATATAATTGAATTTAGATTTTTTTCCTTTTTTTGATATGGGTGTAGGGCTAATGGTTGTTTTCGTGTTGATATAAATGACATCAGATAGGCATTGTAGTGATCACTCAGAGGAAGCTATGGGAAATGTTCTTTCACCTGAGTCGTGGGCACACCAATAGTTGGACCAAAGCATCATTCAGGGTTTTCAAATTATTCAGTCAAGATTGCAACCAGATACTCCAATAATGATATCTACTACAGTAAAAAATCTATGTGATGGAAGTAGGGTTGTATTCACGAGAGGAAGCATGAACCCAATCATTGTGAGTAGGAATAAAAGTCATGACTTTTGTCAAAAGTGTAGAGCACATCATAATCAGACCACTAGATTGTTAAAACTCCATCCTCGATCCAAAAGTAATCTTGTATATTTTAAGTGAGGTTCTATGAGCCACATCATGTGGGATTGTATGGAATATCCTCGATCGTATCATAACTGTAAGCAGTTGGGTCATCCTCAACATTATTGTAGAAATGATTTTAGGCCGAGTGTCCATAACACACCTCATGGGTCATAGGGGTCTTATGCCTCAATGGGATGGGGCATTAGTATACCCCTCTTTAGAAGAAAAAAGTGGGTCCTGGTGATCATCAGAATACCACAACACTGTAATAGGGTAATAAAGACTAGAGCATGGAAAGAATTATATTATTTAAAGCAGAGCAGTTTCTGGTGGATTATCAGTCAAGGCTATCCATGGTTTGAGGAACAGTTCATTTTAAATTAATTTTTGATGCATGATTTTTTTGGATACGGGTGCTTCAAATTCCATTCTTGCTTCTCCCATCATTAATTTTATGGGATTACATGTGGAAATGATGCCCTTTATTTTGAATGTACAAACTCTTTTGGGTCAAGAAGAGTGTCGAGACTTTCTATGTAGAGATTGTTACATAGTTTTGGATTGCATTGAATCTATGTAGGATTTCTAAGTTCTTGATATGGATTCTTATTATATTATCCTAGGAATATTTTGGTTGGAAATGTTTAAGGCCGACATCTATTCCTATGAATGAATAGTTAGTTTTGTTATGGAGGATAGCGTTAGACATCTATTTTGAGGGAGAAGAGTGAGAAGTCGGGTGAAACAGGCATGTTTGCAATAGTGGTTGGAACAATATAATATCAGTTGGAGTCTTTGTCATTGGAATTGGTTGAAGGTTTTGAGTAGAGTGTTCTTCTAGATGTTGTGGATTAGTTTAAAGATGTATTTCCCAAATAATTCTTACAGTTTCCACCTATAAGAGGAGTGGAGTTTATGATTGATCTCTTTTTGAGAACCCATCCTTTATCTAGGACATATTACTGTATGGCACAATCCTAATGGAGGGAATTAAAGGTACAATTGGAAGAGTTATAAAATAAAGGGTTCATCTAGACTAGATCATCTCCATGGGCATCGTCGTTTTTTTTTATTAAAAATAAGGACTGAACTATGTGGATAAGTGTTGATTATTGTCAAATTAATACAGTTATGATAAAGAATCAATATCCACTTCCATGAATTGATGATTTTATTGACCATGTGATGGGAGATCAGTGGTTATCTAAGATTGACTTCAGGTCAGGGTATCATTAACTGTATGTCAGGAATGAGATTATTCCCAAAACATCTTACAGAAGTAGATATGTCCATTATGTGTATGTGATTATTCCCATTTGACTAGAGAATGAACCATCAGTGTTCATTTTATTGATGAATCAAATATTTCAAATCTATATGAATTTTTTTTGGTAGTATTTTTTGATGATATACTGTTGTATTCAAGGACAAGGGTAAAACATGAGAATCACTTGGTGTTAGTGTTTGGGATCTTGAGGGATGTTCAATTACATGCCACATTTTCATAGTTTGAATTTTGGATACCGGAGGTTCTTTTCCTTTTCCATGTTAGTTCTATAAAAGGTGTTTTAGTTGAACTGAAAAAAATTGATGCTATTATCTCATAGAAACTACCAATGAATGTTTTCGAAATACGAAGCTTTCTTGGCCTAGATGGCTATTATCGACATTTTTTCATGATTTCTCATGATTTTCCTCACCAATTAAATCTTTGATAAGGAATAACATCCCATTTCAGTGGGATTACCAGTGTCAGAAATGATTTAAAGATTTAAAGGGTCACCTTAGATAACCACTAATCCTGGTATTTTCAGAACCAGAGAAAGTGTATGTGGTGTATTGTGACACATCGTGAATAGGGTTGTGGTGTGTTATCATGTAGGTGGATCATGTGGTTTAATATGGATCATGGATTTTGAGGTTTCATTGGAATAACAATCCAACACATGATTTGAAGTTTTTTCTAGTTCGTTATGTTTACAAATGTGGAATCGTTATCTCTTCGGTGTGAAATATGTAGTGTTTACCGATCAAAAGAGTTTAAAGAATATTTTCTCATGCATAGATTTGAATTTGAGGTAAATGATATGGATAGAATATCTCTATAAGTATGATTTCTTCTTAATGTAAAGACCATGAATGGGAAATTTGGTGGAAGATGAATCTAGAAGGAAATCATATGCTTAGGTGGTGAAACAGGCATCAAATCAGTGGTATGTGATGTCGGTCATAGCCAACATGCATTTGGATTGTGAGGAATAGGGTGGAAGTTTTGGCTTATTTCTAGTTTTGTTGGATCATGGCTTGTATGGTTTGTTTAGAGAGGCGCATGCATAAGATTTAAAATGTGTGTTGATGAGGCCTAAAATCAATGGTGGGGAGACAATTGAATTCTAGGAACTGATTGAGAACTACGTCTTCTGCTTTTGGAATTAGATGGTGGTTCCAGTGGCATGTCAGGAAGACCTTATCAGGGATTATTAGCATTCTGTGAGGTTTGTTCATCCCAGAATATAGAAAACGTTGAAGGCATTGAATTCCCAATGTTGGTGGGTGGGGATGAAAATAAAAGTGGCGTGTAGATTTTGAGATGATTGACTTTTCATCATGTCAATGCCTAATATTAGTGTCCAGTTGGCATGTTGCAACCTTTACCTATCATAGTGTTGAAATGAGAGAGGATAACAATGGAATTTATAATAGGTATCCAAAGAATAGTCCGGAAATTCAATTCCATATGGGTGATTGTTGATCGACTCACAAAGTCGGCCCATTTCATTATGATTTTATAAAACCCATACAATAGTGGTATATCCAAAATATATATTTGGGAATTGGTAATTAGGAATGATGTTCCATTTTTGATTGTTTCAGATAGAGACATGAGGTTCACAACTTGTTTTTGGAAATCCTTGAAGCAATCAATTTGAACATATTTGACGATGAGCACAGCATATCATCCTCAAAAGGATGGCCAAAACAAGAGGACAATACAAAATTTGGGGGATATTATAAGGTCTTAAATGTTGAAATTTGATTGTTCATGGGAGGATAACTTACCATTAGTGGGTTTATCCAATAATAATAGCTATCAGGCTTCCAAAAATTTGTCTCTTTTTGTGACTTTGTAGGAGCATCTGTGTCATTCTACACAATATGGGGTGGAAACGGGTGAGACTTTGATGATTGTACTGAGCTGTGTCAAAGAGACAAGAGAGAAACTCAAGTTGATCAGAATGAGGATGGTCGGGGATCAACATCTCATAAATTTTATGTGTTCCATCATTAATAATCTTATTGATTTCAGGTGCGTGATCATATGTTTTTTTGAATCTCTCTTAGGTTTGGACATCGTCGGGATAGAAAGAAGGGTATTTTATCACAATGGTATATTGGTCCTTTTGAGATACTTGAGCATATTGGAGAGGTGTCAAATTATTTTCCCTTTCCACCATGGTTTAGTGTGTTGAAAAATATTTTTTAGGAGTCGTAGTTGAAGAAGTATTAGTTACACTCTGACCATGTGATTTGTTGGGATCATGTTGAGCAAGAACTCAATGATTCCTTGGTGCATATTCCAATGCATATTATGGATAGGTAGGATAAATTCATGCATCATAAAAGCATTGGTTATGTTC
Source organism: Viscum album (assembly GCA_963277665.1). Taxonomy (NCBI): domain Eukaryota; kingdom Viridiplantae; phylum Streptophyta; class Magnoliopsida; order Santalales; family Viscaceae; genus Viscum; species Viscum album. The sequence continues at coordinate 159,802,638 of OY728165.1, read as the reverse complement.
TGGTTTTGTTGAATAATGGTTTGATTCTGGAGGAGACTTGGGAGCAATATAATTAGATGGTCGTGCATTTTCCTGAGCTCTTTTGACAACAAGTTGGTTCTCTACATTCTAAGGACAGAAAGTCCAATATTGGGGAGAATGTAGCACCCCCAGTTTGATGTATATATCCTTTGTTATGCCTTTTTCTATGTTTAATGTTTATGAGTTGACTTGGGATGAGTTTGGATAGTTTGGAATGGTTTTGAATAAGTTTGGAGGCCTTTTAAGGTTTCATGGTTAAAGCATGATTTGGGGAAACTATGCCAGATGAACCATGTGGGTAGTGGAGTAAAAATGATTTACTCATGGGTTTCATAACCGAGTTGGGTGGGCGGTGGGAGGTTCCCCTTTCAGGCAGTGGCAGGTGCATAGTTAGTTCACAGTTTTTCTAACCATGCGAGCTAAACATATAGCCCTTTAAAATGTATTTTTTATGGGGTTAGTCCTGATTTATCCTAGCTCACCCAAATCATCTCAAATTTGAACCATTCTGGGATTTCTATTTCTCAAGGGTTGGGGGGTGCTCTCCCACTCATATTGGAAGGGATTTAATGGGGTTTCTTTTTGGTTTGACGGTGGTTCATCTCGGTCAAGTCTTCTTGGTTGGTTATTTTGTAGTTTTATCTAGATATACTCTCTCCTCTCTTTTAGTTTCCTAGATATACATTTTTTTCATGTAGATATATGGTTCTGGTTTCATTATGTGTTTATTTCAGGGATTTTAAATGGTAGGGAAATAGATCTAGAGTGGTATTGGTGGATCATTTTTCCTGATTTATGGTGTAGTTGTTCATGAGTTGATTTTGCCGGAACCCTAAAGGTGGGTGGCTTCTCTCTCAAATCATCTTTGTAAGAAATATAGACATTACATTCAAATAATTATTATATCATGAATTTGGTTGTGTTTATGATATGTGAACCCTATTGGAAATCCATTATGTAATGATTTGGGGATTTTGGATAAAATGGGTTTTTGTGGTAAATCCTTCATTGTTGTTAGATTTTAAAATGGTGATTTTAAAATCGGATTCTTGGGTTGTTTTATTGAAATGGTTTGTGAAAATGATTTTTAATAAAAGGGGTTTCTTTATTAAAATGGATGGTGGAATTGATGAAATTTTAAGATATTTTTGGTTCAAAATTAGTTTTTACACATTTTTGTGGGTTGAATGGGTGTATATGCTAGTGTTTGAATTATTTTTTATTTCATGGGTTGGATTGATGTGATGTGGGAGGAAGTACCACAAAAAATAGGGGATGTATAAGGGTGGAAGGACTACATTAATGTTGGTGGATATACCACCATAAATAAGAGGATGTATAGGGGCAGAAGAAACACTATTATGGGTAGGTGGGTAGAAGTACCAACAAATTGGGAATGAGTGGACAGGTTGGGTGGAAGTACCATCATGTTTGATATATTAGTTTCGTTTTGTAGAATTTATGGTTAATTTTTTTTTTGAAGTTCCCAGGAAAAGTGGAATTGTTTTTCTAGTTTGTGTGGGTAATTGGCTTATAAAAAGATTGGGAATTTTCATTATTTTACATGGATTGGTAATGGTGTGTTTGGATTACAGTAATCGTTTCACAATTTAATGTTTTATATAATCTAGTTTATATAAATGTGCTAATGGTTCTTTCCTAGTGGCGTGTGTAGGGAAGTCATTTTAGGAATACCTACTAAATATTTTTACTCACACCCTGCTTAGGCACTTTGGTGATTTTTCATTTGTCATTTTTTGGGACATAGGTAAGGGAAAGGCATCTCATTTTCCAAGTGGTTCAACATGATGCTTTGGTGATTTTGTGATGCCTGGATCATGGATCTTGGTGGGGATCTGGGGAGTGTGTCTTTGCTTACTATGGGTCTCTTGTGTTTTATTCTACATGGTATTCTGATTTTGGTTCAGTTATATTGGTATTTGGGATTTTTGTGGATCAAAATTGGTTGTCTTTTGGAAATGTATGGTTTTGGTTTCTTTGTTAACATGCATCATGTAGTTTGTTAGAAATGGATTATTTTCATGGTTGTACAATACAAAGGGAAAATTGTTCCCCAATTATTATTATAGCTGTTAGAATTTATTTCCAGCCTTTGGCGCACAAGGAATTTCACTTAAGGCCAAGTAGTATTCTTCCGCCCAATAAAGTGGGCCGAAGTACCACTATAAATAAGAGGATGGATTTTGGGAAGAATGACTACTATCAAGGGTAGGTAGACAGAAGTACCACTGAATTGGGAATGAGTGGTTGGGTTGGGCAGAAGTACAATTGTTATTGATATATCAATTTTGTTTTTTGAACATTATGGTTATGCTTTGTAGTGTAGTTCCCACGAAAAGTGGAATTATTGTGCTCGTTTGTGCCAGAAATTGGATTATGGAAATGTTGTGGATTTCCCTTATTTGACATTGATTTTTAATGGTATGGTTGGATTTTTATAATTTCTTGAATATTTAATGTTTTATATAATCTATTTCATATAAATGTGACAATGGTTGTTTCCTAGTGGTGTGGGTAGGGAAGTAATTTGGGGAAAACCTACTTTGTATTTATACTCACCCCTATTTTATCACATTGGTGCTTTTAAATATGTCTTTTTCCAAGACAAAGGTAAGGGTAAGACAACTCATTTTGCAAGTGGTTCGACATGATGCTTTGGTGATGTTATGATTCTTGGAGCATGGAGCATGGTATATAGATGGGGAGTGTGTCTTGGTTTACTATGGGTCAATTATGTTGTATTCCGCTTTCTTCTCTGATTTTGTTTTAGATGTCTTGGTCTTTTTGATTTTTTGTAGAACAAATTGGTTGTCTTTTTTAAATGTAAGTTTTGGGTTTCTAAGTTTACAAGCATCAGGTAGTTTTGTTAGAAATGGCTTGTTTGGTTGGTTGTACAATTCAAAGGGAAAATTGTTCCCCAATTACTCTTGATGCCCTCAGTATTTATTCCCATCCTTTGGTGCCTGAGGAACTTTGAATAATGAAAATTTTCATTCATCCACCCTCTCAATCCAATGAGCTAGAGCGGGATGTTACAATCAAAATTATTTTTGATCCGATTTGAGTAAGTTAATTGTACTTTTTACAAAAATTTGTTGTAAACATTGAATAAAATTATGCACCTGGAGTCATACTGGTCACATCATGCATCAGATTAAGGTGAAGATAATTCCTAAACATCTCAATAGTTATAAGGATAATTTTTATAAACTATCCATGTAATTATACAGTGTTTACTATATTTTGAGTATGTTGGTTATCTATTCACTAAAATGAAAATTTAAAGAGGAAACACATATTTTGACCCATACCTATCACTTCATGTATCAATTTGACATCATACTTAATCCAAAATGTCAAAAAATGTATTCTGAATCACTTTACTAAATTATCATGAAAATCTGAGTGGTTTTGATCAATTTTTAGTGAGTGATACCTTTTGATCTAAAATATCAATTTTAAAATAATAACAGATACATAGAGTCATTAATGGTACATCGTGTATCATATTTAGTTGAGTTTGATTCCAAAAAGTCATAAATGACATATGGATATTTTTTCTAAAATATCAAAACTATCTGAATTCTTTTGAATGGATTTGAGTTGGCCAATTTTCTTTTTTAATAAAATTTATGTCAATTTTGAATAAAAAGATGCACTTGGAGTCGTACCAGTCACATTGTTTGTCGGATTGAGGTGATTATAATTTAAACATGTATAAAATGACATATCAATAATTTTCCAAAAGTAAAAAAACAATCAAAATGTGTTTACTTATTTTGGAGTACGTCACTTGCCTTTTTTAGTGAAAGGTCCTTTTAAAATGGAAATATATACCTTGACTTATACTGATATCAAAGTATTTTAGTTTGATGTGAGTTATATTGCATCATTTAAAAAATGAAATATGAATATATTACCTAAACTATCAAAAATCTTGAGTGTGTCTACTCGGTTTGGAGTGACACTTTTTGAACTAAAATTTCCATTTTAAAGAGATAATGAACACTTTTAGTTATACTCTACTCATCTTGTTTCAGATTGATATGTGGATGGTTCTTAAACATCACATCTGATTTATGGACCATTTTCATAAAGTATAAAAACAATTATAATTTTTTTTCTATTTTTTGAGTTCATTAGAATTTCATTATACTAAAACTAATGAAAATTTTAAATAAAAAGATGCACTCGGAGTCATTCTACTGGAACCATGTTTTTGATTACTGTGTTGATGATTCATAAATGTTGAAAATTAGTTATGGATAATTTTCCTAAAATATAAAAACCATATGAATGTGTTTACATAGTTATTAGTATGCCACTTTTCTTTTTTCACTAAAATGTAATTTTAAACTAGAAACATGCACTTTGACTCATTATAGTCACATCACGTGTCAGTTTGATGTGATATTGATTCCTACATGTCAAAAATTAATTATGAATCATTTTAAAAAATTATAAACTCTATATGAGTTCATTTTCATTATTTTAAATTAGTGACTCTTTTTGAACTTAAATATATATTTTATACTGATAAGAGACACATTTGGTCACACCAAGAACATAATGTATTAGATTATTGTTCGGTTGATTCCTACACATCCCAAATGACTTATGGATCATTTTACTAAAATATAAAAACAATCATAATGTGTTTTCTTTATTTTGAGTAAGTTATGGAACTTTTTACTAATATTGATGACTATTTTATATAAAAAGAGACACTTTGAGTCATAAAGATCACACCATGAATCATAATGAGGTGTTGTTGATTTCTAAACATCTCATATTACTTATGGGTTATTATCCCATGTTATAAAAAAATATTAATGAATTTACTCAATTTGAGTACATTACATACCTTTTTTAATAAAATTCCATTTTAAATTGGAATCACACACTCTGACTCATACTAATCACATCATGTGTCAAGTTGACATTAGACTAATTTTTTTACAAAAATAAATACTTATTAATCGATGATGAAAAATATTCGGAAAATACGGTCATGTTTTCTCCTTTATCATCGAGTGAAATTTTTGAACTAAAAAGTGTGTTTTAAACTGATAACGGACAAATTGAGTCATTCCAGACACATCATCTATAGTATTAAGGTGTGAATGATTTCAATATGATATAAATTACATAGGGTTTATTTTCATAAAGTACGAAATCAATTTTAATGTGATTACTTTGTTTTGAGTATGTTAGTTTCCCTTTTTACTAAGATTAATGTCAATTATAAATAAAAAGGATCATTTAGAATCATACTAGCCACACTGTGTATCCGATTGAGGTTTGTCCAATTCTTACACATCCTAATAAATCAAAAAATTCTAAAAATTTCATTTTAAAATGACTTCCATTATTTTTTTTTTCATGCTTCCAACAGTGCATATTGATTTGAAAAAACCAATCTCATTGATGAAATCTAGAAAAGAGAAGGAAGCTCATATGCCGATTATATAACAAGATGTCACCATAATAGGAAGATGGGCTTCCTCTACTCTCCTGGATTTCAACAAGAAGAATGGTTTTTTGGATTATAACATCAAATTAATATGTAGTGTTGGAGGGTCGACAAATAAATGAAATAGAGAAATAAATCCAGGTAATGTTGAAAGAAAGAAACATATTATCATGTTTGTGTCTTGTTGAATATAGTTGTAAGTAAAATAAGAATTCCTAAAATATCTAAAACAAGATAAATAATTATTTGATACAAATGATACATAAATTAACTTATAAATAGTAGATAAAATGATGAAAAAATTAATTAAATATGTTCTATGAATTCACCATTTCATGATGGTTGTATAAATTCTTAATGCATCTACTTATTTTTGTGATCTGAGTTGTAATCTTGATATCAAATTGTCATGTTGAGTAGCTTTGAAAAAACCATTTTAAAATGAACTGAAGAATCCACCAATATAAGAAAACAATTGTTATATGATTAATACTAAAAGTAAATTTATTAATCATTAATTAATATATTAATTCATTGTAAAATGATTTTAATATAAAAACATCAAGATTACCTTTTTGACTGAGCAGTGGGTGGATCTTAAAAGAATGTGATAAATGTCAACACTGAAGTAGTGAATTGGTTTATAGGGGGAAGATACATATATAATTTTTGGTACAAAATAGCATGAAAGATGGAAAGACCACCCAAACTATAAATAAAGAATCCAACATTATAAGAAAATAATTCTCTTCTGATTAATAAAAAAATATTAAAAAATAAACATGAAACAATACATTAATTCTATAAACATTGATTTTATTGTAAAAAAATCAAGATTACCTTTTCATATTATCGAAGGGTTTCCGTCATCATTGTTTTTTCATCCATGGGATAGCTATAATCATAATGTGCAGAAGACATTTCTTTATTGAGTAGTCAAATATTTAATTTCGATTTTGTTAATGTGTTATAGAACATGTAATATTATAAAGAAAATAAAATATATTAAAAAACTTTTTCAATATCATGAAAGTAGCTTTGTTTTTTTAATTGTTTTAGGGTTTTGGTTCTTATATTGAGAATCTAAATCCCCCTTTTTTAATCCCCTGTAACGTACAATACATTTTCTACCATAGGACCATACTAAACGAATTGTGAAATCTCAATTAAAGAATCACACTTTATTGAATTTATATCTAACACAAAACTTTTTTATTCACCATTAGGAAAATAGTTCAATTCTCATTTGATGGATTTGATACATTTGATACTTTAACTTCTTGACATGCCAATATGAACTACTTATCCTTTCCCCCTTCAAAATAGAAATTCATCTTCACAAATACCATTTTGTCATATTTTACCACCCTAATAATTTAAACCCATTTTCAATGAAAAATTGGCACATGAAATGTTTAACAGTAAAACAAGTATATCCTTTCTTTAATGAAAAAATATGACATATTTTTAAAAATTATATTTTTATTTTCGAACCTAATATGTGTATCATTTTTTCCTCAATTTTAACACCACTATTTCTCATGGTACTGCATTATTTTTAATATTTTATATAGAATATATAACTATTGATTGTAAAACCAGTGTAACATATAATATTTCTATTCGGTCCCCATAGTAGTCATTGATTTAATTTGACAATTTAATTTATATTTTCAATTAAATCATTATTATTTTGATCTTGGAGCCATCGTATAAATTTTTTATTATATTTATTTGATATTTATCTTATTCCCCTTGACAGATTCAAATCTCCAAAAATTTATATGTGGGATTCAATGCATGGATAAACATCTTCAATAATATGTTAAATGTAATGGTGTGCTTGTCCTTCCTCTCTCAGGGTAATCATAACAACATATCTTCAAGAAATCCCTTTGACCAAAAGGAATCCACTATGACAAGACATTGAGAGACCAATTATGTCAGCATCCAATCGGTAATCAGTATAGTGTACATTATATTTTTAAAAATACATCATTCTGTAATACAATGTTTTGGCTGAATTTTATTATTTATGCATCCTTTCAAAAATTTTATATGCAGTTCAACGGGGTACATCCATTTCTAATGGAAAAGTCCTCATAGTTGAAACTCTCTAACAAATTATACCATTAGGTGTAAAATTATATAATTGAATAATTGTGGGAATAACATATCTAATTCACGTAATATGATTTCAACCTCCTTATTCAGGATTTGAAACTTCATTGGTTCTATAACATTACTACATATGGATTCAAAAAATAAGTAGAGTTTGGTTAATCTATGTTATATATTTTGAGATAGAATGAAATAAAAATAAATAGAAATCATATCTTTCATAAAAACATGTATTTCATTTTATTTTAGACTAGGTAACACGAAATAATTCGATGCCACAATATTACTGATATTTGATGAATTCCATTATAGAAATTTTACACTATTAAAGAAATATAGATTTTTTATTTTTCTTATCTGGATAGAGTGTATGCTTCTAGATAAAGATAATTTCACCCTTTACCCTTCATCGGTGCCAGCTCTTTCCTTACCACTATTTCAATCATGTACAACCTAGCCTTAATTACATTATTTTCTTTTTCAAGAATACTTAGTAACATTCCAATAACACGATCAAATTTTTCTTTCACTATATTAATAACATAAATAAAATCTATTATATACAAAAAATTGTAATATGTTAATCCAAAGAAAATTGATCTCCTCTTAAAACATGATTTCATAAAGCTTTTTGGAAAATTATTTATTGAAAACAGTGTTAGTATATTTTACTTTATCTAATAGTTGATCAATAATTATTGGATATAGTGTTATACATTTTTTTTGATATTCACATAGAATACTATCATCAACTATTGGTATTTTTATTGTCGAGTAAATTTTTTTTGATGTTCTAAAAATACAATATTCAAGGAACATTTCATCCAAATTGATTGTGTGTGTTTTTCAAAAATGGGACACCACAACATTCAATTAGTTATATAGACTTATAATTTTTTATAAGGGGGAAGTTATTTATCATCCCATACAACATGTACTTAGATGTGAATTCTTATATTCTATGAGAATAATACATTGTAACACTCGTATACCAAATCTATTTTATATATTTGATCGCATGATCCAAATAGGCATCAATGTCATTATTCGGTTGTTTTGGTCTAGATATAATCAGAGACAACCTAATTTATTATTCCATCATGAAAATCCATGGAAAAAAGATATAATTTACCAACATGACAGTTCATGTACTATTAGTACTACTCTATACACTACATGGATTTATTCTATTTGTATATAATGAAATATAAATGTTTCTCGACTAATTTTGAAACTCAGGTTACTTGTAATAATTTTTCTTCCACTGAGGAGAATATATTGTATGATGTAGGTTCATATATTTAATTCTTGTATCTGTATGCCCTATCAATTTTCATGTGTTTTTGTGACATATATACAGTCATTCAAATCTTGTAATAATAGTAAATTACCATACATATTTTGAAGGACTTGATTCATTTTTCTTATTTCAACCTATTCCACACTTAGGGAATGTTATGAGTGATACTTGTTCTTTGTGAAATAATATGAAATCATTTTGAAAAGCATATATTTCCTTAGATATCATTCCCATTGAATTAAAATTTATTTAGAAATATATTTTCTACATGGTAGTTCATTTTTTCTTGTATCATATCATTCTGGAGACCGAGTAGTATTGTAAATTTGTGTCATTCCCTATAATTATATATTTGAAATTATATAACATTAGTATTTCTAACAATGTTGTTTAATTATTATACCCAGTATACAATGGTCTCAAGGAACAACTATTTAAATAATCAAACAAATTTGGATAATCATAATGGTCATCTAAAATTTCCACTATCATTTCTTTAATTTTATCCCCATAATAATATACAATGGTATTCATATAAAATGATTTATAAACCATATTATCATCCAAATTAGTGAAAATATTAAATTTTTACTCATGTTTAATCCATAATTCATTGCTACAATCTATTCTGTGAAATATCAAATGTTCTTCAAACTCATTCGGACTAATTTTTCAATAATAAAAATAATGTTAACATAGAAAATGGATTTTATAAGCTTCATATGCATGTTAAATTGTAAACATAAGGATATCCTTAACCATATCATTATACACATTTTACAAATGATTAGTGTGAATCCATTTTCTATTCATATCCATTCTATTCAGAACAGAAAATATTAATTCTATAAAATAAATAAATAAATTGACATAAGATATTCATAATCAAAACTGAAAGATAGGGATAATTATAAAAAAGGAAACCCATCATTGGAATGTTTAATAGAATTTTAGTTTACTTTAAATAAAATGGGTAATTTAATTTACGAAAATAACTACTCCAATATTTTATGTGTTATCCAATATTCAAATTTGAATGTTATAGATAACTTTCATCCTCTTCAGGTCATCTCCTGACAATTTATCATTTCTTTTTGTTGTTGGACACACATCTTATGTATCTTGTGAACATGCATATATGTTTTTTGAAATAATATAATTAGTAATCATCCATGGGATTGGTAATTCATAGAGTAGTAAAATAAATAGAAAATATATATGGGATGTGTATCAAGAAGAAAGTGAAATTATAACTATAAGGGAGATTAATCTCATGAGTATGGTTGATGTACTGTATTGTGTTCCCTAAATGGGGTAATTCCTCCCATTTGTGATAACTACATGGATGGAAAACCGAGATTCAAATTTTGGAACCAAAATGAAATGTAAAAGTATGATATATTTTTTGATAAATTAAATGAAAACATAAATAAATTTTATTAGATGTGTGATGAATGAAATGATGTGATTTTTACGAAGTATTAATATGTGTATTATCATTTAAAAAATGGACATATTTTTAAAAAGGTCTAGAAAACTATCTAAACAATATTTTGATTATTGGTTGGTTAAAAATTATTATTATTGTGTTTGAATAAATACATTTATTTATGGTAGTAAATAATAGATAATATTATACAATGAGGAAATTAAATACGAACATAAAAAGGGTGGGTTGATGTTTCTTATGAAGGAAAAATAAATTTATATTTATATTTTTCTCTAATTAGAATCGATAGATTGTTAATAATTAAAAAATGATGAAAAAATGGTGGAAATTAATACTGAATTTAGTAGAATAAGGGATGGGAGAAAATGTGGCTGAGGAAGACTCCAAATGAAACATTTATAGTGAGGAAAGTTAAGAAAGATGATAAACTACAAGAAATACAAGAATGGTGAAAATTAATGAATAAAATTTCATTGGTGATCGGATGGTTTTAATGAAAACTTATTTGAGTGATACTTTACCAAAAATATCATTTAACCTAGCCAATACTCAATCATTTAGTGAGTATGAAAATGTAGATAATTAGGTAAAATCTATGCATGAGGAGCTTGATCCAAATAAGAACAATCTGATATGGGGAATTGTTCAATGGTTTGAAAAAAAATGTATTTAAGAAACAAATGGTTTTTCTATAATAAACACATTGAAAATGGAAAAGTGGATCAAATTAAATAACATATAGTATAAAGGGTAATTACTAGATCAAAGTTATTTATATTTATTATAAATTTACACCCATAGAATAGTTGGAAACTATATGGATTTTCATGAATATTTGAGTGAAAATTTAGTTAATAATATATCTAATCGATATTAAATTTATGTTTCTCAGTTGATTTATTAAGGTGTTAGTATTTACTGATAAGCTAAATTGGTTTGTTAGGGATAAAAATTAAACAAAGGTGTGCCAGATAAAGAATTATTTTTATAATATAAGTAACTCACTAAGGACCCGGTATCTACGGTTATATTATTACATATGAAAGATTGGATTTTAGTGATATAGATTTGATAACAGCCTCTACATAAAGAAGGGTAATTACCAATGGTTGTTCATACCCATATATGTCAAAGACATAATATTTGAGTATTGAAAAAATAAAAACACATTTTTTTGCGGTTCAATTAGGTATGATTTCGATATTTTTATGATTGGTGATCTAAAAATTTTCCATTGTTTATAGGTGAATCAAGGAAATAATAACACAATTATTTCCTAATAAAAATATGAAAAAGTGGCTCCCAAATTATTTTCAATCAAATAATCCAAACCAATGAAATCACCGACAATTATATGGATGAATTTTAAAAAAATTAATGATTTCAAGGATCTAGATGTCACAGAATATAGGCACTAGTTTCGTATTTTACCTCACAACAACATGACCCAATATTGGTTTTGATATATGTCATGGTGCATAGAACAAATGTTATCCCTTGGAGAGCCACATACTATTAGAGAATATGATACTTCAATATATACAGAAAATAGTGAATTTGGGGTTGTTTTATTATAGGATAGTGCTTGAGGTGTTTTTGGGATAAACAGATGTGGGCTATGAAGGTGCAGTGGATAAGTCAGCGAAAGTAGATATAATGAAAATCAGAATTTCATTTTATCCTGGGTTTCATTAAAAACATGAATCGTTTAGCCCTTAATATCAAGCCTTGGAATAGTTGGTTTTTTATTCTACCATATAGTCAAACTAGGATTTGGCAACGAGGATCGCAGGTAGTAGGTGGATTCTGTGGAGGGATTCAGATATCATAAACTGGTTTACAAGGGTTAGGGATCTTAAAATTTACTTGGACACTTTTATCAGCACCTCTAAATAATTAACATAAAGTAAAATTTTATCATCATTATGCTAATAAGAACTAATTAAATTAATTATTATCTGTACTTATTTAGTTATGATAAATCTCTATCTTTATCAACTCTTATTAACTAAATGGTGCTAAAGGATTTATAATTATAATTATACATATTTTTAAAATTATATTTATGTAATTATATATATATATAATAAATATATTCTTTTTTAAAATATATTTATTATAATTTTATAATTATTTAAATATAAACCTATTTATTTATAATAATATACAATCACTCAAAAAAATAATATTAATACCACTATATATATGTATATAAATACATATATATATAATTAATATATATATAGTAAATATATTCCTAATTTAGATAATTTAATTATTTTTTAAATAAGTATTTTAATATAAATAATTATTTAGAAATATATAATGTATATTTTTAATTATTTAAATAATTTTTGAAAAAATAATACTTATTTATTTATAAATATTAATATATTAAAAGATAAATACAGTAAATATTTTTATAAAAATATATATATTCAGAAAAAATTACAAATACATTTTTAACATTATTAATGAATATTTAATCACATATACAAAAATGGGTGATATTTAATGGTTAAAAATGAGCACACGTTTAAAATATTTAATAATTGTATAATTTTAACTAATTAATTAAACATTATTCGTAAAACTATGTATATATATAGGAATAAAGATGAATACATTTGAAAAATATTAAAACATAGAAAACATATATATATATATATATTATAAATAATAGAAATTGAATAAATTCCAAGAAAAAAATTAAAAAATTAAAAATAAAAAACACAACATAATAAAAATGATTTAATAACTAACTATAATATATTTTATAAAAATAAATAATATTTATTATTATTAAAGACTTGATCTATTAAATGTATCTTTTTATAATGAAATACTAAAATAAATAATAAAATTAGAATAAATTACATAAATATTAATTGAATTTGTTTCTATAAAGATTACATTAATTTCATAAATATTTGGGTCTTTGTATTATATATAAAAATAAATTAATTATATATACGTGAAATCAATATGACACCTGTTTGATCTATTTTCAAATGAAAAATCAAATAACATTTCATTATGTCCATTACACGATGCAATCAGTAAGTATTTTCAATTCATATTAATTTTAAATTATAACCTGTTATTCACTAAATATATTACTAGTTAATATAATGCATAAATATTTTGTGTTATATAAATCACATTTATAAAAAATAATATACATTTATATATTTAATATATACTATTCGTTAACATTATCAATTATTATTTAATAAATAAAATGTTTAATATTTTTCTCAATTTAATTATTTTAAATTTTTAAATGTTTAATTTTCATTTCACACACAAACACACACACACACATATATATATATATAATACTATTAAATATTATTTATAAATTATATATTATATAATCAATTTATTCATTTTTTTTAAATAATTATTAAATTAATAGATTCTTTAATATTTTTTAATAGTCTGATTTTATTATTTATTTTTTTATTTTTTTATTTTTTTCGACCTTTATAGGTTCTAAAAAAAGAAATGATAATGTATCTAATTGTGGGAAATATAGATAATGAGCTTATAAAGGGTACCCGTTATTAGTTTTAAAAAATGAACTGATAAAGGATTTCCTTTATTTGTGATACATAAAGTGCTAACAAACAGAACCATTTACAAGTGAAAAAAGGGCTGATAAATGGGACACTTTATTAGTATTTATTTTACCACTAATAAAGGTAACCTTTAATAGTAAATTTTCTAGCACTGATAATGAACAACGTTGTAAAAGGCTAATTTTTTAGTGGGGATTTGAGGACACTGGGCCATGTGAAGCACTACAAAACAAGAAACATTACCTTTTATACATCTTATTTCTTTATCATTATGTTATTTTATTTAACTTTAGAGTATTGTGTTGTTTTCATTTATTATTATCACAAACTATCTCCTGTTCTATAATGGTATATGACATGATATTCTCTCCTGTCTTTTTTTATTTTCATACTTACAGTGTAACACCCCAGGTAAATAAAAAATATGACATTTTTATATTTATCCATATTTATTAATTAAATTTTAATATTACTTTAAAGGGGATTCTATGCTCGATGGCGTACCCAATACGCAACAACGAGTTTCTTGGGAAGCTTACGTTGCACACTAATAATAAAATAATATTATTTTAAATAGTAGTTAACGCCTAGTCGTTGTAATGGCGGTAATGAACAGAACTACCTACAAAATGACTATATATGTTTGTAAAATATTTTTACTCTTTGCAATAAATGTTAGAGGATTAAAAATGCGAATGAATCTAATTTTAAGTGTAGACATTCTAATATTCTTTAAAAGGTCGATTAACCGCCTTTTGAAGGCAAACCTCTTTTAAATCCACTTTTTGACAATTTTATGTGTTATATTTGACAAAATAAAATTCTTATTTAGAATCGGGACATCAAAATTTACTTTGTTTAAATTTTTTGTATCTTTCTGATAATGTTCATTTTTTAATGAATAGTGAAAAATGTTGTATTATAATTAAAAACCTCTTAATAATACTGTTTATTTAAACGATTAGATTATCTTTTGGATTGTTTTTTTAGTAAAATTAGAATATATTTTTACTATTTAATCCAATAGTGGTCAATGGAATTAATTTCTCTTTGAAATTGGACTTAAACTAGTGTCAATCTTTTGATACTTATTGCTTCATAAAAAGACGCTATTTGCTCTGACTACGAGAAATAATTATTAAATTAATTAATGCAACTTCTATTTTATGAATTTGGTAAAATAGACATCATTTTTGAATTCAGAATATCAAATATAGATTAGGGTGATATTTTGGTATTTTTCTGAAAATCTCCAATTTTTGATGAATAGTGAAACCACAAAGTGGTGGTTACAAAATTTGATTTTTTGTTTAAATGGGACATTACCACTTCTGTGATTTAAATTTCAAAAATCCAATTTAAATGTTTTTAATTTTTAATTAAAATGTTGTTCAATGGGATGAAAATAATTTTTGATGAAAAGTAACTTTTAAGTTTTATTAATCGCAATTAAAGGTAATTACTGTGATTTAAGGTAAAAATCATATTATAATAAAATGAAAATATATTGACACTTTTCCTAACCATATTGGATGAGTTATGTCCGTCCAAGACAACCCATGTGTCGTTTTTTGGTACACCATGGAGCCACTTGGGTTTGATAATGACATTTATGCCTTTTATTTAAAGTTAAAATAAAAATGTCACAAACAAGATTTGTTTTACTAAAACAATTTTTACATGTCGTTATACAAGTCAGAATTTTGACTACAAATTGTCATTGGGAAGTTAAAAATATTTCATACATCATAGTATTTTTTTATATTTTTTAGACATTAAATAAATTAAATTCTTTATGACATCATGATGATGCAGTAATGAACTCATTATTTAACGATTTAAATAAAATGGAAAGATAATGAAAAATCTAGGACCCACATATGTAAAAAACCTATAGGATGGGTGGATTTCGAACCCTTATCACCTTATCCTCGAAAAAAATCAATGTGGGACCATTAAAATCCGAAAACCGTTTGAAAATAAAGTAACATTTTATACTTTTCCAAGAGTGCCCCTCCTCTCCTCTTATAAAGGCCCCCACCTCTACCACCTTACCCACATATCTAAAACCTTTGGTTCAGCCAAGAACTGATCATTTTGTCTCTCCACATCCGTATACTCATCCTAGAAGCCTTAACTTAGGCAGGAAGCTCTTCATGAAACCCTTTTGGTTCAAACCTAAGGGAGTTACCCAATTTTAAGGTAACGTCTTCATTTGTGCTCTTTTTTTTTATTTTGCCTCTCCAAACCCCTAGAATCTTTTAATTCATTTCTTTTGTAACAACTCCAGTATCTTTAATATACTAGTATTTTGTTATAATAATTATTCGAGATACACTTACACACTCCTTCATCTAATGGTTAAAGAACATACAGTTTATTTGGATGGTGAATTTCTGCCTCACAAAACGATGATTGTTCAACACTCATATAACACCTTCAAAGGTGGAAATTAAGATGTAACTATGTTTATATATGATATATAATATTTTTATGTTTTACGTAAACTTCTGTATTTTTCATTTGTGGCATACCTTTGTGGCTTCCATTATGGGTATACGCGATATCTTCATTTTAGGAAGTGCGGACTACCGCCCCCTCAAAGTGATTTGATTCGTTAATTCCATTAGTAGGATGTATAAAGGATGGATTTAAAGTTATTATATATGATTTTATACTGGAATTATAATATACCATTATATCATTTTTGTTTTATTTCCATTAATGTATGAGATAGAAATGAAAGTAGCGTTCATGCGTACATACGGCTTACCGTCTCCATGAATGGTGCATTTCATTTATTATCCTCAAATTTAATTTACTATTATAAGTACATATAATGGGTATATATGATGTATGATACATATAAAGGATGTATTAATTCTGAATTAAAAATATACACATCTCTCATTTAATTTTAATTCCATTAATATGACATAGAAAGGAAAGTAGCGTTTATGCATATGTACGGCTTACCGTCTCCATGAACGGTGCATTTCATTTTTACCTATAAATGATTATGTAATATTATAAATACATGTATATGATGGATATATATGATATATATGATATCCAAATCAGGAATGTCATTCTGGATATAAAGAACCTTTGACCACACGAACAACATGTAATTGTAAGAAGTCCACTTTTGACTTAAGAACCAAATATCGACGAAATAAACATTATTAACTTAAATGATTAAATAATGTTTATAACATGTAAATAATTTATATAAAACGAATAATGAACTTGAAAAAGGTTCTTAATCAAGTAGAAATTAACTCATGTTTATTATTCAAGACATTGAAGAACGATAGAGTCAAGTTGGACCCGAGATAAAGGATCCTACTCCTCTCTTTCTTTTTAAGTACACTCTTTTATGTCATTCCATTTAAAGATCATCTTTCTTGTTATTGGGATGCTATTTTATATTACTCTTACTGTAATTTTTATGTTCATATGATGAGAGACCCTATTCTCTCTCATCAATCCATTTTGGAAGTTTTGAGTGGCACCGTTAGGCTGCCGAATTTTCGTAAGAGATCTAACCTCTCTCTTTCTTTTAAAGTACTCTCCTTTATGTCACTTATTTTAAGCTCCTCTTTGTTATGTCGGGGGATTTTCTTTTATATTCCTATTTCTATAATCTTTATGTTAATATTATGAGATACTCTATTTGATCTCATCAATCCATTTTTGTATGTTTTATGTAGTGTCGTTAGGCTGCCGAGTTTTCGTAAGGGATTTTTCATCTCACTTTTATTCCCATGAGATTTATGCTACATTTTCCACAATTTACATTGGGTGGTGTATGTACTTCCAATTATTTTACTCATTGTGTAATATACTTTCATTTATGAGTATTTACATCAATGTTGTATTGTCCTTCTTTCACGGGGTGTATGTTTCGAAAGATACCCATGTCGGTAAGGGAACCTTTCACCCTCCTCTATTTAAAAGACTTATTTTGTTATGTCTTTTAATTAACATACTATTATGTTGGGATATGTTCTTATATATCCTTATTGATTTAAATTTTATTTTCATATGATGAGATACCCTTTTTATCTCTCATCAACTCATTTTCTGAATTTTGTAGTGACTCCATTAGGCTGTCAAATTTTTGCAAGGGAACTTCTTAACACAAATTTGATTCTTTGGGCTAAACATATACTCCTTGAATATGTCGTTCTATGAATACGTGTTTATAACCTCTGATTGTTTCACAGTTAATATCCCCTTATATTTGGTGTATTATTTTATCACAAATAATTATGTAATTGATTTATCCTTAAACCAAGGATACCGTCTTTGTAAGGGACTTCGTCTCAATCTCCTTTAATTGAGGAATATTTCATTTTATACACAACTTTCTTTTATACGGTGTATAAACCCATTTGACTTTTACTTTTATACAAAAGGAATATTTTTCTACGATTCGTTTTACTAAACGAAAAAAGGAATGTTTCTTTTAACATACGCAGTGACAATGACCTTTTCCGACGCTGTGAGTATTATTTGATCTTTGGCTTCCTCAACAAGCCGTAATATTTTTAAAATAAAATAAATACCATATACTCTTTTATGTATTTTTGTATTGAAAATGGTTTTGATAAAGGATTCTATATTTTCAATATATTTAAATGATATATTGTGATTGAAATGTGGAAATGTTATCATTCCTTTATATTGGTTTTTTGTGTTATAATTTTATAATGGTACTTGGACATTTTACGGGTGGTTACGTGATAAACCATATGAAGGGTGGTGCCGTGAATACCAGGATGGGTGGTTATGTTATAACCTCCAATGCATTGGGTATGAAAGTAGGCCGTATGGCTATTCTATTAAGTATGTATAGAAGTTGGCCGAATGGATATTACATTAAGTGATATGTTTAGAAGTCGACCTTATGGTTATTCCACTTAAGTATGTTTATGTCCCAAGTTACCTTTATATGTTATGTGTTCTTTATATGGGTTTTATGGTAATCTTTTGGTTACAGAAGGGTAAGTAATGAACTTCTATTCAGTGAAGAGTTTTTACTACTTCGAAAAGGTGAAAAGTATTACTTTGATAAAGTATACATTGTTTACTTGTTATTTTGAAAAACTAACAGTTTTCATTCTTTGTGTATCCCTTACTGAGCTTTTTAGGCTCATACCATGTTTTTGAAATGTTCTTCACAGGACTTAACGTGGAATAAGGTGAAGGATGGGATAAAGGGAAAGTAATGCAACCTAAAACATGGAACTGGACATGTTTCTTTTTAAGAATTTTTATTTTCTGGAAACTTAGTAAAAGTTTCTACTTTGTAAATTTTTGTGATGTAATAGTTATGTCCTAATTCTCTAAAACTCTAAACCTGAAAATATCCTCAATGTGAATTATTCATTTAATTCAATATTAAGTAAGGTTTAAGTCTGGGGCCTTATAGTTGGTATCATAGGTCGGTTTAGATAACTTTAGAGGTTAGGGTATTCTTTAAGCATAAGTGACATGACCATAATGGTTAGGATTTCATAAACAGTCCTAGTTTTAGATAAAGTTAATATGTAAGTATATCTTAGTTTTTATCTTCCTCTATAGTACATGATGGTTTTGTTGATATACTCACACTGATCTTTTTGGTTATAGTAAATGGCTGGATCTAGCAGGCACCAAAGTAACGGTGGATGTGAAGGAAACTGTGATAGTTTTCTGAGTGAGAAACTGAATGATATGGGAGCTTCAATGAGAGATCTTGTATTTATCCTCAACCAACTATCTGGAGTCATGATAGACCACCTAAACCTTGGTGATTTATATAAGGCATCATATATGTGAGAAACAAATCCCTACGGAACTACAGGTAATAATCATAAAGGTAAGTGTGTTCAAAAACCCATGTGTCATAGATGTGGAAAGAAACACCTAGGAAAATGTTTCAAAGCGATAGAAATATGCTATAGATGTGGAAATGAAGGTCATAAAGCAGGAACCTTCCATAGAAAAAGGAAGCATCCAGTTGACTAGAAGAAAGGGAATGAAGTTCTTTCTGAGCGATCAATTGAATGTTTTAAATGTGGTGTGAATGTTCATTACGAAAACATGTGTCCTATGAAGAAGTTTCATGAATGGGATCACCAAGATCATACAAATTCTCTTTTACCAATACCTAATGCCATTCCGATTGAGGATGAAGAAACTGACAATGACCAATCAAATGTATGGATTATTTCTTAACTTTTGTTTTCTATTTTGGAATCTTAGGATATGATTCATGATTTTGTTTGTAGGAAATAAGTATTTCATAATAAGTTGGAAAGGAATGGTTAATGGATCATGATGAATGCTGAATGAGTAAGAAGTAAACATATAAGGGCTTCAAGAGTTATGGTGAAATTCTTAAGAGTATTAAGTGTCTTTTGATGATGGGGTACATTAGAAGACTTTTTATAGTATGTGTAACACTGATGTTTGATATATGAAAATTTTATTCAAAGCATTGTAATCTATTCTTTTGTGGACATAGTTATAAAGAACCATTTGGGTTTATATGATCCTTACTTTCGAGGTAATTATGGGTTACTATATGTAATGATGGAAAGTGAAAGTCATGAGATAAAATTGAGGTTAAATTATATTATGGTTATTTTTGAAGATTTTATCTCGTTATTGGGGAATGTTTTAAGAATTATGTAGTTTTGGAAAAAGGACAACACGCAGACTGTGTGACAACCCGTCGCGTTGGACAAGGCTGCGGGAATCGAACCCACAACCAAAGTGCAGTGGGTATTTATCGCCGACCACCGGACTACGTGAAGTCCCTGGTTAGTTTGACTAATTCTTTTCAGTTCATTGATTTTATGAATTAAGAGTATGTTGATTTTGGTATATCTATGGAAATTTATTAAACTATCATAGAGGATATGTGATTAGGTTAATTACTTTTCAATATGAGACTTTAGAAGAAACTGATGTTGTTTGGAGACAAATGTCACGATTTAACTTGGAAGACTATGTGACTAAATCCTTCAATTATTTGGGTTTCAATATTATTTTGGTTTAATTTGAGGAATTTTATGGACAATTTTTTTATAGAATGTTCCTCATTAAACTTTGGGTTTTGTTGGAAAAATTTTGGAGATTAAGAATAAACTTTCTTTTTATAAAGGGTTATCCTTTTCTGGATTATCTGATATAGTACTAACCTTTTTGGTCTTGGGTTTGGTTAGAGTCTAAAGACATGAGAAGTGTATAGTTCTCTTTTGTGGATTAGGTGATTCTCTAGAAATTGATTATAGTACTCTTAATGCAAACATGTCTTCCTAAATACCCATCTTTTAGAGAAAATATGAGTTTGATTAAGGAATCTAGTAAAAGTTGAAAGTCTACATGACAAGTAAGTATGTTTCATGATGATATAGTTAAGCTCAAAAAAATTCAGCCATGAAAAGTGACATAAAACAAAAATGTTGTCTGTTAACTTTTCTTACTAGGGAATCGAATACCGTTTAACCCATCACAAGTTTGTGATTTTCTTATGGTTAAGTTTCTCCTAGACATGTTTACTATCACTCTCCATCAGAACATGACCCTATGTTTTCTCCTCCATGTCCATGTTTTCCTACATGGAATCCTAGTATGGGTTAACTCGGGGGACCTCTGTACTTATCTTTCTTTATTTTAAAGTGATTGTTTTACCGACTCTTGTTCCGATGTGGGACTTTCAAGGATATTTCCAAGCCCAATTTTAAAATTGCGAGGACGCAATTCCTAAAAGGGGGGAAGGATGTAACACCCCAGGTAAATAAAGAATATGACATTTTTATATTTATCTATATTTGTGAATAAAATATTAATATTACTTTAAAGGGGATGCTATGCTCGATAGCGTACCCAATATGAAATAACGAGTTTCTTGGGAAACTTATGTTTCACTCTGATAATAAAATAATATTATTTTAAATAGTAGTCAATGCATAGCCGTTGTAATGGAGGGAATGAATAGAACTACCTACAAAATGCCTATATATGTTTTTCAAATATTTTTACTCTGTACAATAAATGTTAGAGGATTAAAAATGAGAATGAATCCAATTTTAAGCATATAAATTCTAATATTCTTTAAAAGGTCGATTAACCGCCTTTTGAAGGAAAACCTCTTTTAAATCCACTTTATGACAATTTTATGTGTTATATTTGACAAAATAAAATTCTTATTTAGAATTGGGACATCAAAATTTACTTTTTAAAAAATTTTGGCATCTTTCTGATAATGTTCATTTTTTTATGAATTGTGAAAAATGTTGTATTTTAATTCAAAACCTCTTTTTAATATATTTTATTTATATGATTAGATTATATTTTGGATTTTTTTAGTAAAATTAGAATATATTCTTACCATTTAATCGAATAGTGGTCATTGGAATTAATTTCACTTTGAAATTGGACTTAAACTAGTGTCAATCTTTTGATACTTATTGTTTCATAAAAACACGCTATTTGCTCTAACTGCGGGAATTAATTATAAAATTAATTAATGTAACTTCTATGTTATGAATTTGGTAAAATAGATATCATTTTTGAATTTGGAATATCAAATATATCTTAGGGTGAATTTTTGGTATTTTTCTGAAAATCTCCAATTTTTGATAAATAGTGAAACCACAAAGTGGTGGTTACAAAATTTGATTTTTCGTTTAAATGGGACTTTACCACTTCTGAGATTTGAATTTAAAAAATCCAATTTAAATGATTTTAATTGTTAAGTAAAATTTGGTTCAATGGGATGAAAATAATTTTTGATGAAATGTAACTTTTAAGTTTTTTTAATCGCGATAAAAGGTAATTAGTGTGATTTAAGGTAAAAATGATATTATAATAAAATGAAAATATATTTAAACTCATCCAAACCCTATTGGATGAGTTATGGCCGACCCAGACAACCCATGGGTCCTTTTTTGGTACGCCATGGATCCACATGGGTTTGATAATGACATTTATGCCTTTTATTTAATGTTAAAATAAAAATGCCACAAACATGATTATTTGTACTAAAACAATTTTTAAATGTGGTTATACAAGTCAGAATTTTGAATATAAATAGTAATTGGAAAGATAAAAATATTTCCTACATCATAGTATTTTTTTTTATAATTTTTAGACATTAAATAAATTAAATTTTTTAAGACATCATGATGATGCAGCGATGACCTCATTATTTAATGATTTAAATAAAATGGAAAGATAATGATACATCTAGGACCCACACAAGTAAAAACCCTATTGGATGGGTGGATTTCGAAACCTTATCAACTTATCCTTGAAACACATCAATCTGTAACCATTAAAATCCTAAAACCATTTGAAAATAAAGTAACATTTTATACTTTTCCAAGAGTGCCCCTCCTCTCCTCTTATAAAAGGCCCCCACCTCTACCACCTTACCCACACCTCTAGAACCTTTGGATTGGCCAATATATGATCATTTTGTCTCTACACATACCTCTTCTCATCCTAGAATCCTTAACTATGGCAGGAATCTCTTCAAGAAACCCTTTTGGTTCAAACCAACGGGAGTTACCCAAATAAAAGATTACGTCTTCACTTGTGCTCTTTTGTATTATTTTTCTTCTCCAAATCCCTGAACTTTTTTTATTAATTTCTTTTGTAATAACTCCAGTATATTCAATATACTAGTATGTTGTTATAATAATTATTCATGATACACTTACACACACCTTCATCTAATGTTTAAAGAACATACAGTTTCTGTGGATGGAGAATTTCTGCCTCACGAAACGATGATTGCTCAACACTCATATAACACATTCAAAGGTGTTCATTAAGATTTAACTATGTTTATATATGATATATAATATTTTTATGTTTACTTAAACTTATTTATTTTTCATTTGTGGCATACCTTTATGGCTTCCATTGTGGGTATACACGATATCTTCATTTTAGGAAGTGCGGACTACCGCCCCCTCAAAGTGATTTGATTCGTTAATGCCATATGTGGGATGTATAAAGGATGGATTTAATGTTATTATATATGATGTTATACTGGAATTTTAATAAACCTTTATATCATTATTGTTTTCTTTCCATTAAAGTATGAGATAGAAAAGAAAGTAGCATTCAAGCATACGTACGGCTTACCGTCTCAATGAACGGTGCATTTCATTTATTATCCTCAAATGTAATGTACTATTATAAGTACATATAATGCATATATATGATGTATGATACATGTAAATGATTAATATATTCTGTAATTAAAAATATACACATCTCTCATTTAGTTTTAATTCAATTAATATGACATAATAATGAAAGTAGCATTCATGCATACGTACGGCTTACCGTCTCCATGAACGGTGCATTTCATTTCTTACCTCTAAATGATTATGTAATATTATAAATATATATATTCTGGATATATATGATATATATGATATCCAAATCAGGAATGTCATTCTGGATATAATGAACCTTTGACCACACGAACAACGTGTAATTGTAAGAAGTCCACTTTTGACTTAAGAACCAAATATCGACAAAACAAACATTATTACCTTAAATGATTACATAATGTTTATAACATGTAAATAATTGATATAAAAGGAATAATGAACTTGAAAAAGGTTCTTAATCAAGTATAAATTAACTCATGTTTATTATTCAGGACGTTAAAGAACGATCGAGTCATGTCGGACCCGAGGTAAAGGATCCTACTCCTCTCTTTCTTTTTAAGTACGCTCTTTTATGTCATTCCTTTTAAAGATCATCTTTCTTGTTATTAGGATGTTATTTTATTTTAATCATACTGTAATTTTTATGTTCATATGATGAGAGACCCTATTCTCTCTCATAAATCCATTTTGGAAGTTTTGAGTGGCGCTGTTAGGCTGCCGAATTTTCGTAAGAGATATAACCTCTCTCTTTCTTTTTATGTACTCACCTTTATGTCACTTCTTTTAAGCTCCTATTTTTTATGTTGGGGGATGTTATTTTATATTCCTATTTCTATAAACTTTATGTTAATATGTTGAGATACCCTATTTGTTCTCATCAATCCATTTTTCTAAGTTTTATGTGGCGTCGTTAGGCTGCCGAGTTTTCGTAAGGGATTTTTCATCTCACTGTTATTCCCGTGAGATTTATGCTAAATTTTCCACAATTTACATTTAGTGGTGTATGTAATAACCATTATTTTACTAATTGTGTAATATACTTTCATTTATGATTATTTACATCAATGTTGTATTGTCCTTCTTTCACGGGGTGTATGTTTCGAAAGATACCCATGTCGGTAAGGGAACCTTTCACCATCCTCTTTTTAAAAGACATCTTTTGTTATGTCTTTTAATTCACATAATATTATGTTGGGATATGTTCTTCTATATCCTTATTGATTTAAATTTTATTTCCATGTGATGAGATACCCTTTTTATCCCTCATCAACTCATTTTCTGAATTTTGTAGTGACGCCATTAGGCTGCCAAATTTTTGCAAGGGAACTTCTTAACCCAAATTTGATTCTTTGGGATAAACATATACTCCTTGAATATGTCATTATATGAATATGTGTGAATAACCTCTGACTGTTTTACACTTAATATCCCCTTATATTTTGTGTATTCGTTTATCACACATAATTATGTTATTGATTTATCCTTAAACCAAGGATACCGTCTTTGTAAGGGGCTTCATCTCAATCTCCTTTAATTGAGGCATATTTCGTTTTATACACAACTTTCTTTTATACGGTGTATAAACCCCTTTGACTTTTACTTTTATACTAAATGAATCTTTTCTAACGAATCATTTTACTAAACGACAAAAAGTAATGTTTCTTTTAATGTATGTGGTGACAACGACCTTTTCCGCCACCGCGAGTATTATTTGATCTTTGTCTTTCTCAACAAGCCGAAATGTTTTTAAAATAAAATAAATACCATATAATCTTTTATGTATTTTGGTATTGAAAATGGTTTTGATAAAGGATTCTATTTTGTCAATATATTTAAATGATATATTGTGATTGAAATTTTGAAATGTTATCATTCCTTTATATTGGTTTTATGTGTTATAATTTTATAATGGTATTTGGACATTTTACGGGTGGTTACGTGATAAACCATATGATGGGTGGTGTCGTGAATACCAGGATGGGTGGTTATGTTATAACCTCCAATGAATTGGGTATGGAAGTCGGCCGTATGGCTATTCCATTAAGTATGTATGGAAGTTGGCCAAATGGATATTCCATTAAGTGATATGTATAGAATTCAACCTTATGGTTATTCCACTTAAGTATGTTTATGTCCCAAGTTACCTTTATATATTATATGATCATTATATGGGTTTTATGGTAATCTTTTGGTAACAGTAGGGTAAGTAATAAACTTTTATTCAGTGAAGAGTTTTTACTACTTTGAAAAGGTGAAATGTATTACTTTGATAAAGTATACATGGTTTACTTGTTGCTTTGAAAAACTAACAGTTTTCATTCTTTGTGTATCCCTTACTGAGCTTTTTATGCTCATCCCAAGTTTTTGAAATGTTTTTCACAGGACTTAACGTGGAATAGGTTCAAGGATGGGATCAAGGGAATGTCATGCAACCTAAAACATGGAACTTGACATGTTTCTTTTTAAGAGTTTTTATTTTATGGAAACGTAGTAAAAGTTTCTACTTTGTAATCATTTGAGATGTAATAGTTATCTCCTAATTATCTAAAACTCTAAACCTGAAAAGATCCTCAATGTGAATTATTCATTTAATTCAATATTAAGTAAGGTTTAAGGACATGGCCTTATTGTTGGTATCAGAGGTCGGTTTAGATATCTTTAGAGGTTAGGGTATTCATTAAGCATACGTGACATGACCATAATGGTTAGGATTTCATAAATAGTCCTAGTTTTAGATAAAGTGAATGAGTAAGTATATCTTAGTGTTTATCTTCCTCTTTAGTACATGATGGTTTTGTTGATATAATCACACTGACCTTTTTGGTTTTAGTAAATGGTTGGATCTAGCAGGCACCAAAGTAACGGTGGATGTGAAGGAAACTGTGACAATTTTCTAAGCGAGCAACTAAATGATATGGGAGCTGCAATGAGAACTCTTGTGTTTATCCTCAACCAACTATCTGGAGTCATTATTGACCACCTAAACCATGGTGATTTTTATAAGGCATCATATATGTGAGAAACAAATACCTACAAAACTACAGGTAATAACCATAAAGGTAAGTGTGTTCAAAAACCTATGTGTCATAGATATGGAAAGAAACACCTTGGAAAATGTTTCAAAGGGATAAAAATATGCTATAGATGTGGAAATGAAGGTCATAAAGCAAGAACTTGCCATGGAAAAAGGAAGCATCCAGTTGACTCAAGGAAAGGGAAATAAGTTCTTTCTGAGGGATCAATTGAATGTTTTAAATGTGGTGTGCATGGTTATTATGAAAACACATGTCCTAAGAAGATGTTTTGTGAATGGGATCACCAAGATCATACAAATACTCATTTACCAATACCTAATGCCATTCCGATTGAGGATGAAGAAACTGACAATGACCAATCAAAGGTATGGATTATTTCTTAACTTTTGTTTTCTATTTTGGAATCTTTTGATATGATTCATGATTTTTTTGTAGGAAAGAAGTATTTAAGAATAAGTTGGAAAGGAATGGTTAATGGATCATGAAGAATGTTGAATGAGTAAGAAGTCAATATATAAGGGCTTTAAGAGTTATGGTGAAATTCTTAAGAGTATTAAGTGTCTTTTGATGATGGGGTACATTAAGAGACTTTTTATAGTACGTGTAACACTAATGTTTGATATATGAAAATTTTATTCAAAGAATAGTAATCTGTTCTTTTGTGGACATAGTTATAAAGAACCATTTGGGTTTATATGTTCCTTACTTTCGAGGTAATTATGGGTTACTATATGTAATGATGGAAAGTGAAAGTCATGAGATAAAATGGAGGTTAAATTAAATTATGGTTATTTTTGGAGATTTTATCTCGTTATTGGGGAATGTTTTAAGAATTACGTAGTTTTGGAAAAAAGACAACTCACAGACCGTGTGACAACCCGTCGCGTCGGACAAGGCTGTGGGAATCGAACCCACAACCAAAGTGCAATGGGTATTTATCACCGACCACTGGACTACGTGAAGTACCTGGTTAGTTTGACAAATTATTTTCAGTTAAATGATTTTATGAATTAAGAGTATGTTGATTTTGGGATATCTATAGAAATTTATTAACCTATCATGGAGGATATGTGATTAGGTTAATTACTTTTCAATACGAGACTTTAGGAGAAAATGATGTTGTTTGGAGATAAATGTTACAATTTAACTTGGAAGACTGTGTGACTAAATCCTTCAAATATTTGGGTTTCAGTCTTAGTTTGGTTTACATTGAGGAATTTCATGGAAAAATTGTTTATCTAATGGTTCTCATTGAACTTTCGGTTTTGTTGGACAGATTTTGGAGATTAAGAATAGATTTTTTTTTATAAAGGGTTATCCTTTTCTCGATTATCTGATCTTGTACTAACCTTTTTGGTTTTGGTTTTGGTTAGAGTCTAAAGACATGAGAAGTGTATAGTACTCTTTTGTGTATTAGCTGATTCTCTAGAAATTGTAATAGTACTCTTAATGCGAACAAGTATTCCTAAATACCCATCTTTTGGAGAAAATATGAGTTTGATTAAGGAATCTAGTAAAAGTTGAAAGTCTACATGACAAATAAGTATGTTTCATTATGATTTAGTTAAGATCAAAAATAAATTCCTCCATGAAAAGTAACCTAAAACAAAAATGTTGTATGTTAACTTTTCCTACTGGGGAATCGAATACCGTTTAACCCATCACAGGTTTGTGATTTTCTTAAGGTTAACTTTCTCCTAGACATGTTTACTATCACACTCCATCAGAACAAGACCCTATGTTTTCTCCTCCATGTCCATGTTTTCATACATGGAATCCTAGTTTGGGTTAACTCGGGTGACCTCTGTACTTATCTTTCTTTATTTTAAAGTGATTGTTTTACCGACTCTTATTCCGATGTGGGACTTTCAAGGATATTTCCAAGCCCAATTTTAAAATTGCGAGGACGCAATTCCAAAAAGGGGGGAAGGATGTAACACCCCAGGTAAATAATGAAAACAACATTTTTATATTTATCCATATTTTTGTATAAAATATTAATATTACTTTAAAGGGGATTCTATGCTCGATGGGGTACCCAATACGCAACAATGAGTTTCTTGGGAAGCTTACGTTGCACTCTAATAATAAGATAATATTATTTTAACTAGTAGTTAACGCCTAATCGTTGTAATGGCAGGAATGAACAGAACTACAAAAAAAATGACTATATATGTTTTTCAAATATTTTTACTCTTTACAATAAATGTTAGAGTATTAAAAATGCGAATGAATCCAATTTTATGTGTAGACATTCTAAAATTCTTTAAAAGGTCGATTAACAGCCTTCTGAAGGAGAACCTCTTTTAAATCCCCATTTTGACAAATTTATGTGTTATATTTGACAAAATAAAATTCTTATTTAGAATCGGGACATCAAAATTTACTTTGTTTAAATTTTTGGTATCTTTCTGATAATGTTCATTTCTTAATGAATAGTGAAAAATGTTGTATTTTAATTCAAAACCACTTTTTAATCTAGTTTATTTATATGATTAGATTATATTTTGGATTTTTTATTAGTAAAATTAGAATATATTTTTACCATTTAATCCAATAGTGGTCATTATAATTAATTTCACTTTGAAATTGGACTTAAACTAGTGTCAATCTTTTGATATTTATTGTTTCATAAAAACACGCTATTTGCTATGACTGCGGGAATTAATTATAAAATTAATTAATGCAACTTCTATGTTATGAATTTGGTAAAATAGACATCAATTTTGAATTCAGAATATCAAATATAGCTTAGGGTGAATTTTTGGTATTTTTATGAAAATCTCCAATTTTTGATGAATAGTGAAACCACAAAGTGGTGGTTACAAAATTTGATTTTTCATTTAAATGGGACTTTACCACTTCTGTGATTTGAATTTAAAAAATAAAATTTAAATGATTTTAATTGTTAAGTAAAATTTGGTTCAATGGGATGAAAATAATTTTTGATGAAAAGTAACTTTTAAGTTTTATTAATCGTGATTAAAGGTAATTAGTGTGATTTAAGGTAAAAATGTTATTATAATAAAATGAAAATAAATTGAAACTTGTAATAACCCTATTGGATGAGTTATGGCCGACCAAGACAACCCATGGGTCGATTTTTGGTACCCCATGGAGCCACTTGGGTTTGATAATGACATTTATGCCTTTTATTTAAAGTTAAAATAAAAATGTCACAAACATGATTTGTTTTACTAAAAAAAATTTACATGTGGTTATACAAGTCAGAATTTTGACTATAAATAGTCATTGGAAATATAAAACGATTTCATACATAATAGTTGTTTTTTTATAATTTTTAGACATTAAATAAATTAAATTCATTACGACATCATGATGATGCAGCGATGACCTCATTATTTAATGATTTAAATAAAATGAAAAGATAATGCAAAATCTAGGACCCACGCATGTCAAAAACCTATTTTATGGGTGGATTTCAAACCCTTATCACCTTATCCTAGAAACACATCAATGTGGGACCATTAAAATCCGAAAATCATTTGAAAATAAAATAACATTTTATACTTTTCCAAGAGTTCCCCTCCTCTCCTCTTATAAAAGGCCCCCACCTCTACCACCTTACCCACAACTCTCAAACCTTTTGTTCGGCCAAGATCTGATCATTTTTTCTCTCCACATCCCTCGCCTCATCCTAGAAGCCTTAACTTAGGTAGGAAGGTCTTAAAGAAACCCTTTTGGTTCAAACAAAAGGGATTTACCCAATTTTAAGGTAACATCTTCACTTGTGCTCTTTTGTTTTATTTTGTTCTCCAAACCGCTAAACTCTTTTTACTAATTTATTTTGTAACAACTCTAGTATCTTCAATATACTAGGATGTTTTTATAATATGTATTCGATCTACACTTACACAAACCTTCATCTAATGGTTAAAGAACATACAGTTTCTGTGGATGGTGAATTTCTGCCTCACGAAACGATGATTGTTCAACACTCATATAACACCTTCAAAGGTGGCCATTAAGATGTCACTATGTTTATATATGATATATAATATATTTATTTTTTACTTAAGCTTCTATATTTTTCATTTTTGGCATACCTTTACGGCTTCCATTATGGGTACACGTGATATCTTCATTTTAGGAAGTGCGGACTACCGCCCCCTCAAAGTGATTTGATTCGTTAATGCCATATGTGGGACGTATAAAGGATGGATTTAATGTTATTATATATTATGTTATACTGGTATTATAATATACCTTTATATCATTATTTTTTTCTTTCCATTAATGTATGAGATACAAATGAAAGTAGCGTTCATGCCTACGTACGGCTTACTGTCTCCATGAACGGTGCATTTCATTTATTATCTTCAAATGTAATGTACTATTATAAGTACATATAATGGATATATTTGAGGTATGATACATATAAAGGATTAATATAATTCAGGAGTTAAAAATATACACATCTCTCATTTAGTTTTAATTCCATTAATATGACATAGAAATGAAAGTAGCGTTCATGCGTACGTACGGCTTACCGTCTCCATGAACGGTGAATTTCATTTATTACCTCTAAATGATTATGTTATATTAAAAATACATGTATATTCTGGATATATATGATATATATGATATCCAAATCAGGAATGTCATTCTGGATATAAAGAACCTTTGACCAAATGAACAACATTTAATTGTAAGAAGTCCACTTTTGACTTAAGAACCAAATATCGACAAAACAAAAATTACTAACTTAAATGATTACATAATGTTTATAACGTGTCAATAATTGATATAAAAGGAATAATGAACTTGAAAAAGGTTCTTAATCAAGTAGAAATTAACTCAAGTTTATTATTCAGAATGTTAAAGAATGATCGAGTCAAGTCGGACCCGAGGTAAGGGATCCTACTCCTCTCTTTCTTTTTATGTACGCTCTTTTATGTCATTACTTTTAAAGATCATATTTCTTGTTATTGGGATGTTATTTTATATTACTCTTACTATAATTATTATGTTCATATGATGAGAGACCCCATTATCTCTCATCAATCAATTTTGGATGTTTTGAGTGGCATCGTTAGGCTGCCGAATTTTCATAAGAGATCTAACCTCTCTCTTTCTTTTCAAGTACTCTCCTTTATGTCACTTATTTTAAGCTATTATTTGTTATGTTTGGGGATGTTATTTTATATTCCTATTTCTATGAACTTTATATTTATATGATGAGATACCCTATTTGATCTCAACAATCCATTTTTGTATGTTTTGTGTGATGTTGTTAGGCTGCCGAGTTTTCGTAAGGGATTTTTCATCTCACTTTTATTCCCGTGAGATTTATGCTACAATGCCACAATTTACTTTGAGTGGTGTATGTAATGCCCATTATTTTACTCATTCTGTAATATACTTTCATTTATGAGTATTTACATCAATTTTTTATTGTGATTCTTTCACGGGGTGTATGTTTCGAAAGATGTCCATGTCGGTAAGGGAACCTTTCACCCTCCTCTTTTTAAAAGACTTCTTTTGTTATAACTTTTAATTCACATACTATTATGTTGGGATATGTTCTTCTATATCCTTATTTATTTAAATTTTATTTCCATGTGATGAGATACCCTTTTTATCTCTCATCAACTCATTTTCTGAATTTTGTAGTGACGCCATTAGGCTGTCAAATTTTTGCAAGGGAACTTCTTAACCCAAATTTGATTCTTTGGGATAAATATATACTACTTGAATATGTCGTTCTATGAATATGTGTGAATAACCTATGATTGTTTTACACTTAATATCCCCTTATATTTGGTGTATTCATTTGTCACACATAATTATGTAATTGATTTATCCTTAAACCAAGGATACCGTCTTTGTAAGGGACTTCGTCTCAATCTCCTTTCATTGAGGCATATTTTGTTTTATACACAACTTTATTTTATACGTTGTATAAACCCCTTTGTATTTTACTTTTATACAAAAGCAATATTTTTCTACGAAGTGTTTTACTAAATGACAAAAAAGAATGTTTATTTTAACATATGCGGTGACAACGACCTTTTCTGCCTCCGCGAGTATTATTTGATCTTTGGCTTCCTCAACAAGCCGTAATATTTTTAAAATAAAATAAATACCATATACTATTTTATGTATTTTGGTATTGAAAATGGTTTTGATAAAGGATTTTATTTTGTCAATATATTTAAATGATTTATTGTGATTGAAATGTGGAAATGTTATCATTCCTTTATATTGGTTTTATGTGTTATAATTTTATAATGGTACTTGGACATTTTACGGGTGGTTACGTGATAAACCATATGATGGGTGGTGCCGTGAAAACCAGGACGGGTGGTTAAGTTATAACCTCCAATGAAATGGGTATGGAAGTCATCCATATGGCTATTCTATTAAGTATGTATAGAAGTTGGCCGAATGGTTATTCCATTAAGTGATATGTGTGGAAGTCGACCTTATGGTTATTCCACTTAAGTATGTTTATGTCCCATGTTACCTTTATATGTTATGTGATCTTTATATGGGTTTTATGGTAATCTTTTTGTTATAGAAGGGTAAGTAATGAACTTTTATTCAGTGATGAGTTTTTACTACTACGAAAAGGTGAAAAGTATTACTTTGATAAAGTATTCATGGTTTACTTGTTGTTTTGAAAAACTAATAGTTTTCATTCTTTGTGTATCCCTTACTGAGCTTTTTATGCTCATCCCAAGTTTTTGAAATGTTTTTCACATGACTTAACGTGGAATAGGGCCAAGGATGAGATCAAGGGAAAGTCATGCAACCTAAAACATGGAACTGGACATGTTTCTTTTTAAGAGTTTTTATTTTATGGAACTAGACATGTTTCTTTTTTAAGAGTTTTTATGGGATCTTTTAAATTATTTGATAACCCAACATCATTTTCCTTAAAAATATTAGATATATTAATATATAAATAAGAATTCAATCTTTTGAAAACAATAATGAATTCAAAATGTCTTTTCCCTAATTATTCCATGAAGCATCATTTTAATATATTGGTTTTCAATAATTAATTTAAAATATTCATAATAAACAAATTTAATCAATGAATTTCATTTTTAAATAATATTTTCTCTATGATTTATATTTTCTCTCCCCATATATCTTTCATCTATTGAGTCATCCATTATCTCACCCAACACTTCAAATTCCTTCATAAAGTTAAAACAAAATATTAAAATTTTGAAAATCATTTAACATTAATCAACCATAATTATAAAAATTGTATATTTGATATATTTATCTTATAAATTTTTCATGATCTCTACTAATAGGTATGTTGTTTGTTAAGGGTGGAAAAAATGGCTTTCCATGTAATAAAATCGATGTCACATCATCCAAAATTAATATTTTAAATTTTATGTTAAACCCCTGCATGGAATCAATTATCCCTCACATGGTACCTACTTGGAATAACTATTTGGTAATAATCCTACCATAACTATCACCTTGTATTATCAATGTAACATCCAAATTTATATCCGATTGTCTAACCTAAATTAATAAAATATCTCAGGTGAACATTCCAAGTATCAAATACTGGAATAAACACCATGGTTTAAAGAAGATAATTTTTGAAGTAATTTTATCACTATTATAGTTAATTTATTTACTATGATATTATGATAAAAATCCATCTTCTTTTATCTTCATGTTGAAAATTTAAAAACTAATTAGCTATCGTTTCTTTTGATGAAACATGTGAAAATAAAATATGGAACTGAAAGTTGTATAACGTAAAACAATAAGTAAATGTAAAACCTGAATCTATATGAGGTATGCCCAAAATATTACCTAATATATATAGTATATCATACAGAAAAACCTACAATACAACGCATATAAACATATTAAAAAGAAAACAAAAATGAAACATCTCATATCCACTCAATACATCTTCTATTATCTCTAAAAATTCCATCATATCACCCATATCAATTTCCTAGAAACACATTTTTTTGGGGGTCTTTCACTATAATTTATCATTGATAAGAATATTTATATACATCCCAAGGGGAAACATACAGTGTGAGTATAAAATATATCCACTAGGTGGTCACTAACTGACCACTACATGCCTTC
This sequence comes from Viscum album, assembly GCA_963277665.1. Taxonomy (NCBI): domain Eukaryota; kingdom Viridiplantae; phylum Streptophyta; class Magnoliopsida; order Santalales; family Viscaceae; genus Viscum; species Viscum album. The sequence continues at coordinate 159,767,355 of OY728165.1, read as the reverse complement.
AATAAGACTTTGTTAATGCATTAGACATATAAACAGTGAAATTAAGAATACAATAACCATAATCATTTTAACTAGTATTTGATAATACTAATGGAAATTTTTTTATTGAGAGTTAGCTTCCAGATGTTAACTATGTTTCCATGAAAATGAAAATACCTTCTTTGATCTAGGATCAAAGTATCTGGTGGATGGAATAATACATTCTCTATATATGGGAATATAAACATATTTTATTAACAAAATTCTCACATAGGAGGGAAAAATAAATCATGTTCAATAAGGATTTCTATATATTGGAAAGGGGAAAACAGATCATGTTCATAGGGAAATATTTATATGGGAAAGAGGGAAAATATCTTATTCCATGGGATTATTCATATATCCTTATGTAAGAATATTTTTTAAAGAATAGTGAATCCATCATGATATTTATATCTCTATAACCATTCTTTTAACCTAATTTAAAAATTATGATATTATATATAAAGTATGAAAAACAACAATCACTAGGATTTTCTGTATCATCCTGTAGTTAACCTATCAAATCATAAAAACAATTTGTGCATAACAATAATAGAAATTACTAATAAAACTGAGTACTACTAAAAAATTTATAATATTATTATGGACTATATATATATATCAATTGTATAATAAACCAAAATAATATATAATGTTTTCAAATTATAAAAGTTATTATGCATGTTCTATAAATTATGAAACATTTATAAATAAATTTCTACTGAAATTAGACATGATAAGTCATTAAATAAGAATAAAATTAAATTTTAGGTGGAATCTAATTCTAACCAGTTCCACTTACAACCATTACATTATAATAATATGATAAATATTAGGGGTCACCATTACATTATAATAATATGATAAATATTAGGGGTCACATGGGTTTTATTATTCAATTTAAGCATGGAAGAACTCGGACACCTATATTGGCTCTTTCCAAAATCCTTTATTGTAATTCGTCAATTTTTCGATATACACATTTAAGGGTTTATGTGATTTAGATCCCTTGATCCCCTGCATAAAATGGAAATGCTTTGGTCACCATATATGGTTCAATCAATTATGAATTGTTTTTACAAAAAATGAGTTTAATCCTTTGAGAAAATGGTAACTATTAATCACTAATTTTAAAATCTCTTTTTTTAGACGATTCTTTCATGCATAAATCAATATTTCCCCATTTACAATGCATTATTCTCATACGAATCTCTATTCTCCTCTATAGGTTCTATCACTTTCAATTTGCTTTACTCCCCAACTTCTCTAAACACTATGTCGAATACATTAACAACATAGTAGGATTTGTGATACAAATAAACATGAAGGTGGTAGTTTTCACAATAAAATATTATATAATATGACTTATATAAGGGTATTTTATAGGAATTCACATAGACCAAATTTTCATTTTTAATATTTATATTGTTGTCCTTATAGTTTTGTTTCACTATATTCTTTATCTTTTTTTTATTTCTTGGTTAGAAACCTCAAAATTCCATTTTGTTTGGGTGATAAGAAATTATAATTATATTATTTAAGCCATTTTTATTCATAATGGATTCAATGTACTTTTTGATAATTTGTGGGATTTTTTCAGTAATTATTTCTCTGGGAACTCCAAAACAACAATAAACATTTTATTTTAGAAACCCATTTTTTTGGAATCATCATTTCATGTGGATTTTTCTTCAATCTACATAGAAACATAATCCACTCATAATAACATGATATAAAATTAAAATTGAAAAAATAAAGGACAGCAATGAATCTAGGCCCCATATATCAATATATCATAGTGATAACAGGTTTTGGGGAAATTTCATTTTTTATAGTCTCAAAAGAAAATTAGCAATTTGGACATTTTTTTAAAATAATCATGGGTTCCCTTGAAAATTTAGAACCAAAATAAATAATAATTAGAAACATTCATGTCGTTTATTTGAAAACCAAAATGGCCTCTACATAGAAATTATTGAAAAAATATAAGTACAAAGATAAATTCTTATTCTATGATACAGACCCCTATTAATTGATTACTACAGATCTTCCATAAATATAGGTCTACCCAAAAAAATTGATTCATATTTTAATTAATGTTATTTATGTTTAGAAATGATAGAGGGTACCTTTATTATATCACCAAAATTTACAATATCATCATACCTAAGATCTTCAGTGGCTTTAGATATCTTCTCTTGTGGTCTAAAACCATATTATCACAAACATATCTATCCTTGATCTATATTTTTAATTAATATAGTATAAAATTTCATATCACTTGTATCATAATTACATCATCCAACTTGAGAAAATACAAAATTGTTTCATAATTAGAGAAAATAGTTACTCTACATCAATATATGTACGATCCAATTTTTTAAAGAAATAACAGTAGAACAAAAACTTATTATCTATTACTGTATAATTCATATGAGATATATCAAAGGTATTTGTAAAATCCTTCATCAATAATGTGTTTTTATTCACATATAAATAAATTTAAACTCTTATAGCTTCGTTTGATGTGTTACACAGTATCTCAAAGGGGTTCTCCTTGTTTAGTAGACTTAATATAAGGGACATAATTATGATTTATCTTATATTTTCAAAATCTGTCAAACTTAAATAATAAAATTATTCCCTCTTCTTTACTAATTTTTTATGATTTAACTAGGACCTAACTGCCCATTGACATGATTTGTGGGTGCACTGGATTTGGTTGACCCACATTCCAACATTCCAAAGGCGGTTGATATTCATCCCAATAATCAGCAATGTCTGATCCTAAATAAAAATGGGATGATGGTATATCAATTCATCCTTCCATGGATTATTCTATGGATATTTTTCCCTAGTATAAGTCTCAATCATATAGTTATGTAATGTTTTTGGAACTAATTCCATGTACCATCACTTTGTAGACTCTGGTTAATTATAATTCTTCTGTCAGGCTTTCTAGATAACATTAGTTACAAGAGTATTCCCATTGGGAATAATCAAGAATGTTTGGAAGTTGGGAACATTGGTCACCTATATTATTCCTCTTGGGAGGTAATCTCATGTGAGGCATCTTAGTCATGTAACCTAATGCACACTATGTCGATCATGAGGTAATTAACCCTAGGGGATAAAGTATTCTAACGATTTTACAACACACATCTCATATTTTCCATTTACAATGTGTTTGGGATTTTCACAAGTTCTATGTCCTAAAGATATGGATTAGAAAATCTAGTTGATAAGGATGAGGGAATGAGTGTCATGTATTGTTGATATGGGAACATAGTAAATGTATTGTGGGGATATTATAGATGGATCACAATTCCCCACAACGGAGGATCTAGAATGATGATCATAAGACCCATTGAGAATGATCAAGGAGGCGTATCCCTATATAGGGAATATGCCACACCATAATGTTGATACTTTAGTATTTCCCTTGATATTGATTAAGGAGTATGATTAGAAATATCCTTGATGTGGATAAAGGAGGTGTGTCCCTCAGATTGATGATGTAAAACATTGGTTAATTTATTCTCATAACCCTTGAGGTGGATCCATGAGGTGAAACCCTAGAGGGGAAGATGTCACACATGGATATTTTATTAATAGATGGATCAAAAAACACCATGAGAATGATCCAAGAGGTTAATAAAAGTGTTGTGTCTCAAGAAGGTATGATTTCACACCTTTTATAATGGATAATAAGATCTCCTGATGCAAATACCATAGTTTGGTCAGATTTCCCATTGAGGTGGATCATAGAGGTTTATTCTTGGGAGGGGAAATTTCACACCAAGGCTGATGGATCAGAATAACCATTAAGGAAGATTATGTGGTGTGTCCCAAGGATATAATATGTCACACCTAGATATTTTACTAATGGTTGTATTAGAACACACCTTGAGGTGGATCCGGGAGGATGATTAGAACATTCCTTGATGTAGATAAAGGATGTGTGTCCCTAGAAGGGATGATGGCACACCTATAAAGTTTACTAATGGATGGATAATAACATTTATTTATAAAAATATGTGTGGGTTTTCTTTAGGTGGGAACACATGGAATATTATTTAGGTTTGGATTAAAACTCTATGAAGTGACCTACATACCCTATCTAAAAGATTGTGATCAATACCATTGACATTTTATGTCATTGTTTAAGACCCAAGATAGGGAATGTCCATGCAATTTAACATCATGTTGTAATTTTTAATGTGTCTTGAAAGGAAAATAAACTAGGTATGGTATGGGGATTAAAAATAGAAGCTTTATTTTTAAAGATTATTTATATTTTTTGTAATGGTATGGGGCTAACAAATTGTTCTACTTGGGTGATGTTAGGGGAATGAATAATGTTGATGGGATTTATGTGTGGATGATTATCAGAGGTTCTCATTACATGTGTTTTTTACATTGAGAATAAAATTTTTATATCATAAGTTCAGATGTGTGTAGGGGTTAGTGTTATTCTCATGCCACTCTTACAAGGAAAATCCTATGTTTATTCCAACTGGTAAGGCTACAGTTATACATCTTGTAATGCCCCGACCCCAGCTACCCAGAGCCGGCGCGTTACCTCGTAACATTGGCATGATCACAAAAGATCAAGTCTCGAAAGACCGATTAGTTTAGTAGCCTTGGAATCACTAGATACATTCATAAATGTTACATTACATCACAAAGTGAAAAACTATAATAACATAGTCTCCATAGTCCACACTTTTATCCTCTTCTGACTATCCCTGTAGGTCATTCATAAAATACTTCTTCACATCCTGGAAAACATTAAAACATTGAAAGGGGTGAGCTCAGATGCTCAGTAAGGATAACAATATTGCGGAAGCTTTCATAAATAATCATTAACATTTAAGGCAATGTATAACTAAAACAAAATCCTTTTTAAACTTGAACTTTAGCATAATATGAAAAAAATAAAATGAGATAATTCTATTTACTTACTCACATGGATATTCTACTAATCGAATAATCCCATGAAACATTAATAACCATTTTTATAATGATGGAATGCATAATGCCAGACTATCATAAACACGTAGCCAAGGCCTCGTGCCAAGACCACAAATAAAATTTTGTCAAGGCCTCGTGCCAAGACACTAGTTTGTCTCATGAGTCCTGCCGATGCATCGAGGAGATATAGCGGGCTCCACCCGTCACTTATTAAGTCCAATGCAATCCTCATATGAATAGGTTTAAACATATCATAAACCATAACATAATCGTATCACATAAAACATGCATAAAGGAAACATAACATTTCCACATTTCAATCACAAGATATAAATACAACACATTGATATAATAAAAATGCTTTCAAAACCATTTCCAATACCAAAATAAAAGAAAGTTAAAACTTTGTATTTATTTTTCATTAAAAAAAATGATGGCTTGTAGAGGAAGCCGAATCTCAAATAATGGTCACGGCGGCAGAGAAGTCATTGTCGCCGCATAAGTACAGAAAGAAAAACATTCCCTTTTTGTCGTTTAGTAAAACTCTTCGTATAAAAAAGATTCCTTTTGAATAAACGTAAAAGTCAAAGGGGTTTATACACCGTATAAAATGAAGTTGTGTATAAAACCAAATATGCCTCAATGAAAGGGGATTGAGATGAAGTCCTTAAAAAGATCATTTTTTTAAATAAAGTACATCTATAATGTGTATTCACTATAAGTACACATAAATAATGTACAAATACAATATAGGACATAATAATATCATGACATAATTTGAAAGTAGGAGATTAACCCAAAGAATGGAAGTTGGGTTAAGAAATTCCCTTACCTTGCGTCTTGTCCTGACTCGACCGTTCTTTAACCTCCTGAATAATAAACTAGAGTTAATTTATATTTACTTAAGAACATTTTTCATGTTCATTATTCCATTTATATCACTTGTTACCATGTTATGAACATTATTTAATTATTTAAGTTAATAACGGTCGTTTTGTCGATCTTTGGTACTTGAGTCAAAAATAAACTTCTTATAATTACAAGTTGTTCATGTGGTGAAATATACATTATATCCAGAATTATATTCATGATTTAGATATCATATATATCATATATATACAGTATATACATTCATTCATAATGTCACGTAACATTTAGAGGTAAGAAATGAAATGCACCGTTCATGGAGACGGTAAGTCGTACGTACGCATGAACGCTACTTTCATTTCTATTTAGTATTCAATGGAATGAAATCATAATGATATAAATTTATAATACAATTACAGTATAATATAGTTTATAATACTATTTACTCCATCCTTTATACATCCCACATATGGCATTAACGATTCAAATCACTTTGAGGGGGCGATAGTCCGCACTTCCTAAAATGAAATTATCGCGTTTTACCCATAATGGAAATCATAAATTATGCCAGAAATGAGAAATACAGAAGCATAAGTAAAACATAAACATATTATATATCATATAAACAAATAGTGACATCTTAATGGCCACCTTTGAAGGTGTTATATGAGTGTTGAACAATCATCGTTTCGTGAGGCAGAAATTCGCCATCCACAGAAACCGTATGTTCTTTAACCATTAGATGTAGGTGTGTGTAAGTGTAGCTTGAATACTTCTTATAAAAACATCCTAGTATATTGAGGATGCTGGTGTTGTTACAAAAGAAATGAATAAAAAGAGTTTAGGGGGTTGGAGAAGAAAAATGAAACAAAACAACATTAGAGAAGACATTACCTCAAAATCGGGTAATTCTTTTTGATTTGAGCCAAAGGCTTCCTTGGGAAGAGTTCTGCCCAAAGTGAGGCTTGTAGGAGTAAGAGGGGGAAGTTGGGAGAGTATTTGGTCAGAGGATGGCCGAACCAAGTGGCTTGAAAGTGTGAATGAGGTGGTAGAGGTGGGGGCCTTTTATAAGAGGAGAGGAGGGGCACTCTTGGAAAGTAATAAGATGTTACTTTATTAAACAATGATTTTCGGATTCGAAAGGTCCCACACTTATATAATTCGAGGATAAGGTGATAATGGTTCGAAATCTACTCATCCAATAGGTTTTTGACAATTGTAAGCCTTGGATTTTACATTATCTTTTTATTTTATTTTAATCGTTAAATAATGAGGTCATCGCTGCATCATCATGATGTCATTAATAATTTAATTTATTTAATGTCTAAAAATTATAAAAAAAATACTATGATGTAGGATATCTTCATATCTTTCTAATGAATATTTATAGTCAATATTTGGACTTGTTTAACCCCACTTAAAAACTATTTTAGTAAAACAACTCATGTTCGTATCAATTTAATTTTAACATTAAATAAATATATATTAATGTCATTTTCCAACTAAAGTGGCTCCATGGGGTCTCCAAGTTGACCCATGGGTTTTCTTGGTCGGCCATGAATCATCCAATAGGAGTAGTACAAGTGACATGCTCATCTCATATTATTAAAACATCATTTGTACCTTAAACTACACTAATTACCTCTAATCGCGATTAAGAACCAAAAAGTTACTATTCATGAAAAATTATTTTAATCTCATTCAACCACATTTTACTTCTTAATGACAACCATTTATGTCGGATTTTTGAAAATAAAATCACAGAAGTGGTAATATTTCATTTAAACGAAAAATCAGTTATTTAACTACCACTTAGTGGTTTCACTATTCATCAAAAATTGAAGTTTTTCAGAACAATGCCAAAATTTCACTCTAAGCTATAATTGATATTCCGAATTCAAAAATGATGTCTATTTTACAAAATTCCAAACATATAAGTTGCATTAATTAATTTTATAATTAATTCCCGTGTCACAACAAATAGCGTGTTTTTTAAGAAACAATTTATATCAAAAGATTGGCAATTGTTTATGTCCATTTTCAATGTCAAATTAATTATAATGACCACCATTGGATAAAATGGTAAAAATATATTCTAATTATACTTTAAAACCACTAAATAGTATAATTTATTACTATAAATTATTTTGATTAAAAAAGTTGTTTTTAAGTATTTTTCACTATTCATAAAAAATTAGAAGTTCTCAGAAAAATACCAAAAATTCAACATAGGCTAATTTCGATATTCCGAATCCAAAAATGAAGTCCATTTTGATAAATAAAATTTATAAAATTTCAAAAAGTAGGTATTACTATTCACAGCGGCTAGTTTAATTAGTTGTGGTGTGTGTTAGAGCTCGAGGTTGCGTACAACACACGCTATTGCATTATTCGAAGTGAAACGTACCGTGGAAGCTTGGGGTGTTACATTCTCCCCTCCTTCAATAAATTGCGTCCTCGCAATTTGAAATTTTTCTTTGAAAATAAAAGGTTGAAAAGAGAAAATACGTTTGTGGAAAACCCACATCGGAAATAAGGTTAATAAATATATAACATTAAAAGAAAGCAAGATAAGTACAAAGGTCACCCGATATAGCCCATTCTAGGATTCTATGAAAATATGGATATGGAGGAGAAACAAACCATCAAGGTCTGATGGAGAGTTATAGAAAACAGGATTAGGAGAAAGTTTAACTACAAGAAAATCACAAACTTGTGACTGGTTAAACAGTCATTGAATCCCCAGTTGGAAAAGTTAACCGACAACATTTTTTTTAAGTTACCTTTTATAATATTGAGGAATTTATTTAGGAGGTTTACTAAGAACATAAGGGAATATACATACTTGTTAGGTATACTTTCATTCGTTAATAAATTTTTACCAAAAACCAATCTTTCACTCTAAATGGTAATAGAACTCAAAAATATTCTATTTATCCTAATTGTATAAGGTTCCAAATATTAACACATACCATTAGATTAGAAAAACTATTTTGTAATAACCAGGGACTTCCTGTAGGCTAGTGGTAGGAAATAAAGGCCTGTCGCACTATGGTTGTGGGTTTGATTCCTGCAGCTTTGTCCGACGCGATGGGTTATGCCCCACCCTGCAGGTTGTCCTTTTCCTAAAACTATAGTATCATAATATTCCAAAAATAATCTTAATAAATGCTTTAACCTTAATCAATACTACCCAAAGATCAACTTAATCCATTCCAACCTTTATAGTTATCCAAAATACCTCCATCCATACTTTCTCTAAAAGGTCTCTAAATTCCAAAATCAATTGTAACATCAGATTCCCCAAACAAAGAAAATATTCTCTTATTGTCACATACTAAAAATATGATTACCTTAATCATATTACCTTAATCAAAAAGTACTGCAGTACAATCTTTATATATATCACATTATTCTTATAACTAGAATATAATCCTTGAGTCCAAAAGCACCAATACATTAATTATTCCGCTTCAACTGTAGTCACAGCATAAGATTGGCCTTGATCCCTTGTCCTTTTCTGAGGTAAGTTTCCTTGACGCTTAGGACATTCATTTGCATAATGCCCCATTTCCCTACAATTGTAGCATTCAACTTTGACAGCCTCATTCTTTCCCTTGCAATCACGAGCCTGGTGACCCTTTTCTCCACATTTATAACAAACTCCCATTCCTTTTAGGCACGTACCAGGGTGATTCTTCCCACAATTATCACATAATGGAAAATACTTCTTTCTCTTTTTCCCTTTATCTGTCTCTTGGTCCCCCGTTCTCTTCTTCTCTTGCTTTACTTTGTTGTCATACGACTTAGAGAATTCCTTTTCTGTCTTGATAGCACACGAGACAATATCTTCGTATGATGAGAAGGATTGTGATACTAAAGCTCGACGGAGAAATGGTTTTAACCCATCAAAGAAACGATCAATCTTACTCCTTGGGTTACGTATATAATCGGGAGCATGCCTCGCTAACCTTGTAAAGTTAGCCTCATACTTTGCGACATTCTCATCCTCCTTCTACCTCAAACTCAGAAATTGCCTTTCCATATCTGCTCGATGTTCACGAGGAAAGTATTTTTCTAAGAAAAGCTCTTTGAACTCCCTCCATTCCATATTCGATACGTCATCATCTTCCTTTGTGTTTTGAATCAGCGACCACCACTGATCGGCATCTTCAGTGAGGCGGTAAACTGCCATGACAACCTTCTCCCTTTCGCTACTCCCCAAGGCATGGAATATTTTCTCTAAGGAGTTTATCCATTTCTCAGCTACTAATGGATTTGTATCCCCATTAAATGTTGGTGGTTGTTGCCTCATGAAGCGGTCTAACATTGATCCTCCACGTTGCGGATCAGGGTGCTCCATACGAGTAAGGTTATTATTCATAACCTGAGTGAGTTGTCCCAGTATGGTAATAAGTTGATCAGCACCAGTTTTATCTCCAGATCCACAATAATTATCTTGAGCAAGAGGGAAATCCCTACACGGAGTTCGTGCATTGATACGGTTTCCATTCCTTCCACTAGGCGCCATTTCTATACAATGGCATAAACTAGATTAGTTTATGAATCAAAATACATAATTCTATACTTATAAAATACTTAACATAAATTGAACTGTTTATGGATATAATCCATAATCATAAAAAGGTTTTCATTGAGGAAGAATATACTCATAACCGTTCATAGTGGTTTGTAAAGAAAATGAGAATTATCCTGAGCATATCCCCCAGGAGTGTCGTAACCAAGAGTGCAGCAAGGCCCGTTGTCGTGCACCAGTTCCAGTTTGAGTCTAGCTCAAAGCTGTGTTTTCGGGTTTTACACCTAGGTACATCTGTGCCAGAGCCGCCTCTACCTGCTCGTATCCAGACAGGGATGTATTTCTCGGAAAACTCACAACATCTCTACAATACCAAAATTCTTGGAAGTTATTCTATACTAATCCTCAAAGTTCATATTAGGTCTACGTGCTCTAATCAGAGTTTATCTAAATCTAGCTTCCAAGGTTAGTACTAAACTTCCTCTGATACCAACTGTAACACCCCGACCGCAGCTACCCAGAGCCGGTGCGTTACTTCGTAACATTGGAATGATCACAAAAGATCAAGTCTCGAAAGACTGATTAGTTTAGTAGCCTTGGAATAACTAGATACATTTATAAATGTTACATTACATCACAAAGTGAAAAACTATAATAACATAGTCTCCATAGTCCACACTTCTATCCTCTTCTGACTATCCCTGCAGGTCATTCATAAAATACTTCTTCACATCCTGGAAAACATTAAAACATTGAAAGGGGTGATCTCAGATGCTCAGTAAGGATAACAATATTGCGGAAGCTTTCATAAATAATCATTAACATTTAAGGCAATGTATAACTAAAACAAAAGCCATTTTAAACTTTAACTTTAGCATAATATGGCAAAAATAAAATGAGATAATGCCATTTACTTACTCGCATGGATATTCTACTAATCGAATAATCCCATGCAACATCAATAACCATTTTCATAATGATGGAATGCATAATGCTAGACTATCATAACCACGTAGCCAAGGCCTCGTGCCAAGACCACAAATAAAATTTTGTCAAGGCCTCGTTCCAAGACACTAGTTTGTCTCATGAGACTTGCTGATGCATCGAGGAGCTATAGCGGGCTCCACCCGTCTCTTATTAAGTCCAATGCATTCCTCATATGAATAGGTTTAAACATATCATAAACCATAACATAATCGTATCACATAAAACATGAATAAAGGAAACATAATATTTCACATTTCAATCACAAGATATAAATACAACACATTTATATAATAAAAATATTCTCAAAACCATTTTCAATACCAAAATAAAAGAAAGTTAAAACTTTGTATTTATTTTTCATTAAAAAAAATGATGGCTTGTAGAGGAAGCCGAATCTAAAATAATGGTCACGGCGGCGGAGAAGTCATTGTCTCCACATAAGTACGGAAATAAAAACATTCCCTTTTGTCGTTTAGTAAAACGCTTCGTATAAAAAATATTCCTTTTGAATAAACGTAAAAGTCAAAGGGGTTTATACACCGTATAAAAGAATGTTGTGTATAAAACCAAATATGCCTCAATGAAAGGGGATTGAGACGAAGTCCTTAAAAAGATCATTTTTTGAAAATAAAGTACATCTATAATGTGTATTCACTATAAGTACACATAAATAATGTACAAATACAATATAGGACATAATAATATCATGACATAATTTGAAAGTAGGAGATTAACCCAAAGAATGGAAGTTGGGTTAAGAAATTCCCTTACCTTGCGTCTTGTCCTAACTCGACCGTTCTTTAACCTCCTGAATAATAAACTAGAGTTAATTTATATTTACTTAAGAACCTTTTTCATGTTCATTATTCCATTTATATCACTTATTACCATGTTATGAACATTATTTAATTATTTAAGTAAATAACGGTCGTTTTGTCGATCTTTGGTACTTGAGTCAAAAATAAACTTCTTATAATTACAAGTTGTTCATGTGGTGAAATATCCATTATATCCAGAATTATATTCATGATTTAGATATCATATATATCATATATATACAGTATATACATTCATTCATAATGTCACGTAACATTTAGAGGTAAGAAATGAAATGCACCGTTCATGGAGACGGTAAGCCGTACGTACGCATGAACGCTACTTTCATTTCTATTTCATATTCAATGGAATGAAATCATAATGATATAAATTTCTAATATAATTACAGTATAATATAGTGTATAATACTATTTACTCCATCCTTTATACATCCCACATATGGCATTAACGATTCAAATCACTTTGAGGGGGTGGTAGTCCGCACTTCCTAAAATGAAATTATCGCATTTTACCCATAATGGAAATCATAAAATATGCCATAAATGATAAATACAGAAGCATAAGTAAAACATAAACATATTATATATCATATATAAAAATAGTTACATCTTAATGGCCACCTTTGAAGGTGTTATATGAGTGTTGAACAATCATCGTTTCGTGAGGCAGAAATTCACCATCCACAGAAACCGTATGTTCTTTAACCATTAGATGTAGGTGTGTGTAAGTGTAGCTCTAATCCTTATTATAACAACATCCTAGTATATTTAGGATACTGTTGTTGTTACAAAAGAAATTAATAAAAAGAGTTTAGGGGGTTTGAGAAGAAAAATGAAACAAAACAACATTAGAGAAGACATTACCTCAAAATCGGGTAACTCTTTTTGATTTGAGCCAAAGCCTTCCTTGGGAAGAGTTCTTCCCAAAGTGATGCTTCTAGGAGTAATAGGGGTAATTTGGGAGAGTATTTGGGCAGAGGTTGGCCGATCCAATTGGATTGAAAGTGTGAATGAGGTGGTAGAGGTGGGGGCCTTTTATAAGAGGAGAGGAGGGGCACTCTTGGAAAGTAATAAAATGTTACTTTATTAAACAATGCTTTTCGGATTATAAAGGTCCCCCACTTATATAATTATAGGCTAAGGTGATAAGGGTTATAAATATACTCATCCAATAGGTTTTTGAAAAGTTTAAGCCTTGGATTTTACATTATCTTTTTATTTTATTTTAATCGTTAAATAATGAGGTCATCGCTGCATCATCATTATGTCATAAATAATTTAATTTATTTAATGTCTAAAAATTATAAAAAAAATACTATGATGTAGGAAATATTTTTACCTTTCTAATGAATATTTATAGTCAAAATTTGGACTTGTGTAACCACACTTAAAAACTGTTTTAGTAAAACAACTCATGTTTGTATCAATTTAATTTTAACATTAAATAAATATATATTAATGTCATTTTCCAACTAAAGTGGCTCCATGGGGTCCCCAAGTTGACCCATGGGTTTTCTTGGTCGGACATTACTCATCCAATAGGAGTAGGACAAGTGTCATTCTCATCTCATATTATTAAAACATCATTTGTACCTTACACTACACTAATTACCTCTAATCGCGATTAAGAACCTAAAAGTTACTATGCACCAAAAATTATTTTAATCTAATTCAACCAAATTTTACTTATTAATGACAACCATGTATGTCGGATTTTTGAAAATCAAATCACAGAAGTGGTAATATTTCATTTAAATGAAAAATCAGTTATTTAACTACCACTTAGTGGTTTCACTATTCATCAAAAATTGAAGTTTTTCAGAACAATGCCAAAATTTCACTCTAACCTATAATTGATATTCCGAATTCAAAAATGATGTCTATTTTACAAAATTCCAAACATATATGTTGCATTAATTAATTTTATAATTAATTCCCGCTGTCACAACAAATAGCGTGTTTTTTAAGAAACAATTTATATCAAAAGATTGGCAATTGTTTATGTCCATTTTCAATGTCAAATTAATTCTAATGACCACCATTGGATAAAATGGTAAAAATATATTATAATTATACATTAAAACCACTAAATAGTATAATTTATTACTATAAATTATTTTTATTAAAAAAGTTGTTTTTAAGTATATTTCACTATTCATAAAAAATTAGAAGTTCTCAGAAAAATACCAAAAATTCAACATAGGCTAATTTAAATATTCCGAATCCAAAAATGAAGTCTATTTTGATAAATAAAATTTATAAAATTTCAAAAATTAGGTATTACTATTCACAACGGCTAGTTTAATTAGTTCTGGTGTGTGTTAGAGCTCGAGGTTGCGTACAACACACGCTATTGCATTATTCGAAGTGAAACGTACCATGGAAGCTTGGGGTGTTACACATCTGGTGCTGAGAGATTTATAACGTTGTTTAACAACATATGACTAAGACACAAAACTAGGTAGTTTTTAGCCATGAAGCATAGAACTTGGGGGTAACCTCTTTACCCATGGAGCTTTTGTGACCACCTCTCATGCTCCTTTGGAAGAGTCATGGAATTGGAACTACAGTGGAGGAGTGGTCAGTCACAAGTTCAATTTTATGATCCCCATAATGAGATGGAATAGGGTTTATAACACATATGCAGAGAATAAATATTTAGTTGGGAGGCATGATCCACACAATGGGTGAAGTGGGAGGAAATGAGAGTGGGTGTCCTAGGGAATATATGCAATCGATGTGTATATGGACCAACCATGGATGGTTGTGGGGATCCTGGGAACTCAACCATCAGGAAGGGGTGTCCATTGGAGAAATACACTAAGAATTGACCTAGAAGATAGGTTTTTTGAATCATTTGACCTTATATATAGGCACTTCCATAAGGTCATGTGACTCATGAAGGTTAAGGGATTCACAAAGGGATATGCTTCACAAAACAGGGTTCCCCTTCCTTGAAGAGAATTACTGATTTGGAAACTAAGTGCTTCAAGAATGATAAATGATTCAAAAAGTGTCATGTTATCTATTTATCCATATTACTTCAATAATTTTTTATGCCTTAGTGAAAGGAATATCCACCTGGGGTGGTGGTTCTTATGAATAAAGGTAATGAGATTTTGTGAATCCTGGATACATTGTGTGATCAATTTCACATTATTTTATGATGTTCATGAGTTATGAATCAAAAGTATCTTCTAAATTTCAATGGTCCTGCATCAACAATAAAATATTTTACATAAGGGGTATTTATAGGAATGGGGTTTTATGAATATTTTAGTTGTATCATGAAGCATTTATGGGCTTTACAAATGGGCATAGTTCTGTGAGTCTGAAAGTCAGACTCACGAAAACACCACCAACCGTTTACACATTAGTGATGCACTCCATGACTCCAATAATTGTTACATATATGTATCATCAAGTATACCCACGTTCATGAATGAAATTTTTCATCCAAGTTGATTGGAGAGCTTTGTCTAATTGTGAAGTTGTTGGGCATAACAAAAGAGACTTCTTAGAGAGATTTTGGAGAACATTTTCCTAAGATTCACTTCAACACTATTGTGTATTCCATGAATCTTCCTCAGATATATGTATTTAGACATCAAAAAATTCCCCCTTAGTATTTCAACTGAATGGGAAATAAGAGGGTTGTATTATGAGGGAAAATCACAAAAAAAATACAATAAAATCCCTTTCATGAATCTCAGTTGTGAAGATTATTTACAAATTCTGTTGGTGATGGTCACTTTTGAAAAGACCGTTGTACAACCAGTGCTTCCATATGGCTATTAATATAAAAGAGGTCCCCACTAAGGGCCCAAACATCGGTGATGAGAAAATAAATTTTCCATTTTTTATAAAAGACCATCTTCCATGCAATCTTTGCTCTAAAATTATTCTTCATGAAGTAGACTCTTTTAATCATTTCTATGTGAAAGATTGTAAGATAGCTAGAAATCACAAACAAAACCTTCATAAAGAAATATTCATGAGTCATAGCACCATGATTGTCCATAGTGAATGAAATTCTTGAATGACCCTAAAAAAATAGACTCAAAATAACAACTAAGTATTTAATATAATGGTTGGTTAGGGAGTTAGTATCGCGGCTTCTCATAGAGGTTACCTAGATGGGAAAATTATGATATTAGAGTGTGTCTACAGAACCTCAAACATGGAATCACTTAGGGCACTACTAATAGAAGTTCATATAGAGTACCCATTGTGCTAGAGGCTTCCACTTTATGACATTAGATTGAGAGATGAGGTCTTCATCTAAGTGGCGAGTAGAGATGAATTATCCTATTGGTTCAGATCCAGACCATGGAAATACTAGTGGCATATGGATTCTATAGGGAATATCTAGAAGGAACATGCATAAATTACATTAAATGTTCTCTAAAACCACATCAGTAACATTGACAGGGAGAAGCTAGTGGATGACGAATCCCTAGTGCATTGTCAAACTATCCTTTCTTTGGGTTTGGGAGTTGTTTTTTTGGGATGGTTTGATGGTTGGTATATGAGCCACTATTTAAACATCACTGATGAGTGTGCCTGGGAAATCTTGGCCCAAACATCATGCACTAATTTTGAATTAGAGATGAATAATGTCGGCCTCGATGAAGTTGCACAAGATTCATAGATTCATGTCCACCACCCTAGGAAATCATGCTCAAGCTATTGAGATGGTGGATACTATGGACCCAAACATATTATATGCATCATGGGGAGGTCAAAGTTAGAATATGGGACCATCATCAAATCGATGAGATCTTAATCCTATGGGTTATTTATGATGATTTCCTCACTACAAAAAACATGCGAGGTGGACAAGAGTAATTTATGACCTTATAAAAGTAGTTTATAGATATGGTGTATGGGACAAGTTAAGAGATTCTATGGATAAATAATGTTCCCCTTATACAATGGTTCAATTAATTCTTGAATAAACTAGCAGAATATCCATTTGGGGGGAACAGAGAGTAAAGAGGCTACCTATGGGGATACTCAAATGTCCCAAATGATAAAAACAAGGCAAGGAGGGACCTTACTAGTTGATCATAGAGGTGAATGAGTGGAAACAATATTAATACACCATCATTCCTAAGGATATACTCATACATAGGTTGGCGGGATTTATTGTTGTCATCCTATGTGATTTGATTCTCCTCGTGAAGGTTTCATATATGGGGGCATAGCTCAGGACCTTTATTATAGAGTATTTTCTAGTGATGGTTCATCGTGACAACATGGATCATATAGTACTAGATGTGTTTTACAATATACTTCACCACATTAGTGAAGGGAATACCCCACTGCATGTGTATTGGAACCTCCACTTCATGTATAACTAGGTGGCCAATCAAATGAGGAGATAAGAGTACCTAAACCCCATTAGTCCCCATACTACCGAAACCTGACCATTGATCATAAATATCATGGGGAATCACCCTTTCAGATTGGGTTTGGATGATGTGTTGGATAAGGCAATGATGTTAGTGATCTTCATTTTTCAACCATTCCACCTTCCAATGGGGATGTTGACTGATGAATGTAAAAGGAACTTTCAGTATAGATCAGACCTCTTAGCCTTTCAAGGTGGGGTATATATAGAGATACTAAAATATGATCCAATCATTGATCCATAAAACTCACACTATTTCACAAGGAAATTAGGGTGTTTATAGAGGCTGACACTGAAGGTATAATAAAATGTGCATCAAGAGTGTCACCCTTCAGCAATGTTCTAGATCTCGGACATGGTTACCAGTGATGATGGGTTGATTTTGAATGATTTTCCACCACCCACTACCACATATGTCCTTCTTTTCTAGTATGCATTGAGTAGGTAGATCACATATCAAGGTATATGTTGAGGCATCAATCCACCAAAGAAAAGAAAGGGGTGGCCCATCAACCATGCGGTAAGGGATGACGGAAGGTCATTGTGCACAGTGGAGGCATAGATGTCCCAGTATGCAGGGGAGATACAGTGGTTCTAGATATTTATTTCCCCGAATATGAGTGAGATGTATGGAGTGTAACATCAACATCAGGCCCAATACTCCTTGGAAGAAGATAAATAGAATAAGGTGATCTTTTTTGGGAGATCCCAAGCCTCCACTTTCAAGGATGAAGGAAATAAGTACATCACCAAAAATATTCCTTGTGATGCTATGATTCCCAATGCTTGGGAGACCTTGGGACCCCATAAGAAACACACCACCCCTTGGAATGTGTGGTAGTATGTCATCATCCTTGAAATATTCTTCACTACAATGGGCAATGAAAAGGAATGATTTTACACTTCTTATACTGATGTGATGTAATATATCGAAGATAGGGAGGATGTAATCTAATCATGTGGCACCATGTGCCCCAGGACATATCGAGTGAGGAAGATGTTTTGGAAGTTTCTCTCCCCCAATGGCCATTGCGGGTTGTGAACCTACCCTATTGGCCATGGGTGTTGAATTGTAAGACTCGTTGTGTAGGGATTCATACAAAATATTAGATGGGTAATATGCTTTTAATGATGACTAAGAATGTACTTGGATATTATATACCTTGGATATAACATGTTATTAGAACAATTTTTTAGGAGTAATATGAAAGATGTTTTGGGTAAGGAAAGGGAACCTCAATCCATGATGAGGTGAGCATGCGATCACATACTAATGTTATGGAAGAAACTGTTCAGGCATTCTTGCCTACAATTGGGGATGTTTCTATAGAGGGATGATTACCCCGAGGCAACCCATGATCCTTAATGAGCACCTTTCTAGTGTGGGAAATTTCATTTAGTCACTTCATCATTTATTCCCTTGAATATTATATTTTACCTCATATTTATGAATGGTTTATTTTGTATTGGACATTTGAATGATTCTTGGGACTACCACTAGCACTAAAACATGCCTTATAAGTGCCTGAGGTAGAGGTGGAAATGGAGGTTTCATCCCTCTTATTGAGAATGGATGAGAATATAGTGGTTCTCAATCCAACCATGGGGGTTCCACTCGAGGGGACTAATAAGCCCATTCCCTATGTGTAGAGGTTCATGGACTAGACCGCAACAATGTTGGTCAAATTATCTATGGTGGTTAATTTTTTTGTAGAGGTGCCACTTGAGATAGCCATTGAATCTGAAATCACGATGGGAGGGGCCTAAATTAAGACAATAAGTGGAGTTATTTCTGGGGTATTATTGAGAAAGAATTTCCTAGATGTAGCAGATGTGGAAGATATAGAGTAAAAGGATGAGTTTATGCCCCCAATAGGGGCTACTAAGGGAGATAGGTTTGTTATGTACACCTCATTGGTGCCCCCGGGTGTGGTAGAGTCTTCTTCTATATTATTATTTAATGATGATAAGTTGAATATGGGAGTGGATCTACATCTACTCACACCTGAAAACCTACATCTTAATGATCTTGATGAAAATATATTTGTGATATTCAATCTTTACTATCATATGTTGCCTAAACGTTTTGAATACTCTGACTCATATGTAACTGAAGAGACCCATATTTTCCATCAAAAGGATAAGAATAATATGCAGTACATCGTCACCTATATCCAGATCGGTTAAATTCCAAATAGAGTGGGGTTTCTCAACCATTTTATATATGTCTTGTAGAGTAGTGGGGTAGACTCCAACATTCTCCATGCAATGCATTGATACTACCTTGTCGAGTGGTAACATGCGAAATTGAAAGACCTTAACCTTTCCTGGAATAAACACAAAGATAAAGGATCTAAGGACCATTAGGTAGACAAGGAATAGATATAGTATATAGAGGGGCTGGCCAATAGCATGTCGTAGTCATTTCTACTATTTATGAGATCATTAATACTATGGGTGTCAACTAGTAGTGGCCGAAGCCATAGAGGGAGAGTCAAAGGAGGTAGAGGCTAAGTTCCAGGCTAAGCAGAACACGTAGTGGATCAGGTAAAAATGTGTTCTCTCATAAGCCAATATGGATAACTATGAACTTTAACATTGGTAGATGATCATAAGGCCACTCAGTAGAGGCTTTCTGAGATCATTCTCTTTATTTAAGTGGTCATACATTGATGGAAATTTGTAATGGAGAGGCATTAATATATGGATGATCCTATAAAACTTTGGTTTTCATTATTTATTCAAGCTTGGACAATTTTAGTTGCTTCATTACCGCACTTTGATAATTTTATGATACAACAAAAAAATCTCTATGATCACGTGATCCATGATATGTGTGAGGTATTGTGGATTAACAATTGGATTTTCATTCATATGAGAGTTTTAGAAAAACATTGAGCACCTAGGAATGCTATTGGTGGATAAACATAGGGATTGTTTAGGTAGAATGATTTTGTGTCCAGAGAAAGGGAATCTCTAAAAAGATGACTTTATTTTAGAATATCCCCTATTATACAAATGGGATAACATCAAGGGAATTTAATTCATCCTGTACAAAGGGGTTATGAAATGTTTCAATCAGGACAACCAAAAATTATAAAAAATATTTGTGGACTCATGACAAAAGAGGACTACTTATGATGTTAGAAATATATCATCCATATAGCTTACCAATAAATGGGAAAAATAAATGATGGTTGATAGATTACCATGTTCAAAACATGGAACTTGCCTTAGAATTATGTCCATATTCTTCCATGGAATTAGGAAATTATGGTAGTTAAGACATTTTTTTCCAAAAATAATTTTTGGGCGGTCCCTTCATATGTGGAGGTGTATGACGATACAAATAAGGTAAATTAGAATAATGGGAATGAAGTGATGGAATGTTCTGATGGAATGAAGAACTCTCAAAATTATGCCAACATGGCTCAGAGAACATTCATTTTTCTGTATTGGTCTAGAAAAATTAAAACACAACTTCCATGGTGGGAATCAACTTGGATGTTGAGGAATGGTCAAAGAACATGAAAATTGCATTAGATAAACAACACTATATGAAAGGGCCTAAGATGGATTGCAGTTATACATTTTTTAATGAGGATGATAGAAACATAGTTTAATGTTATTCAATGGGGACGCTGGATATGTAGTATAAAATTATACAGTGAGGATGATGTATCATAAAAATTAACATCATGTAATTAGGAAGTATCTCATATTATAATGTCATGTGGTTATGAAATTACCTAAATTTTAAGGGAGTACGACATGGACCATGGAAAATAGTTTAAATTCATGTTTCATGGACTATAGGGGAAGTCAATTTAAGGGATATACACAAAATCAAATGATGTTTTCCATATGTTAATGGATTGACCTATGAGGCCACTTGATGTTTTACAAAATACTCATGAGACAAGCCAAATATATTTTAATGTCGTGATAATTGGAATTGTTATCTGTTTTTGATTATGGTCATAGGGTTCAGAACATGAGATTCCCTAAAGTGTCTTGAAGTAGCATGAAAGGGTATCAGACTGACAGAAATGAAGGTAGGGAAGGCCGACGAATCTTGTGAAATGTGTGGGGTGTGTCGAAAAATAGTTTAAGGTCATATTACATGGAAAATGAATTTAGTTTTCGGCTATAAAATTATTTATGATGAGTCAAAAGAGTGGGTATAAACCCCATATAAAGTATTTTTGAATCTCTACATGTTCCATAAAAATGGGAATCAAGACACAAGTTGTTCTGTAACACGGCGTAGTAAAAGATCAATTCTAAAAGTTGATACCCTCTCAAAAAAAGATTTTGAATCCTCTTTAACAAAGATACGAGGTATCTTAGATTTATACAATGTAAGGATACAATATTTCCTCATGTGTGTTGGATGATAGTGATTATTCATACCATATTTATCATATAGGGAATTCTGATTTGGTATAGGGTAAAATAATCTCTTATTCTAAGGTATCCCAAAAAAATTCAAGGTGAGACAGCATATTAACATCATCCACTGAGGATGTTCTTTCCGTATATCGAGTTATGAAGGAATCCTGGACCTCTAATAAATCAAAGTAATTTAAAATGTCTTATTCGTAGAAGGAGGCCTATGGAACATTTGGGGCGATTACACTAGAGATAATAGATGGTTTCATGATGAATCGACAGCTAGGATTATAGAAAAAAAGTGTAGGCCTCACTACATATACCATTATAATGAGAATTAAACCACATGAAATTCTAGAATTGGATACTCATAGTTTAATATTGTATGGTCTGGACCATGGCCCGTTAGTGGGTGTCAAGGATCATTATGTGGTGAAAGATTCAATACCTAATGTGAATGTTCCAATGAGACCCTCAATGTCATGAATTGATAATTAATTTACATTATCATAGTTTAAGGAAATTTATTGGAATATATAAAATCAATTTAATGGTGGGATGTGTGAAATATAAAGGTATTTGTTTTGAGGATACTAGCGCATAATTAAAGAGTTAAAACCTGATGTGAATGGGCCTATATAAGATCCCATACCACAAAATTATTAGGATAGAAACAAAACATTGTTTAATTTAATATTTCTTTTTTTGCGGAAAAGGGATAAAATAGATTATCTTTATAATTATTGATCAGCGTAAATGTTAGACCTATGGGAACCTATATGGAATAGATTGATGTAATACCAAACCTTAATGGATCCATAGGAGGCTCACACACAAAAATGGAGCTTAATGGACCAGGGGTTGTTGAATTTATGTTTGGGCCCATAGATGAGATGTTCACGCATCACAGTGTGTCTCATAAGGATAAAAATCAAGCCACATATAGTTTTGAATCATTGTGTGGTAATATACCTACATAGGTAGTGTAAATTGTCTCTGGTGAGATAGTAAGAGGGATAATATGGTTATGATGGATAATTCCATGATTAGAGCATGTGGTAATGATTTTCTCTTATTGGGTGTCATCCCAATCTTATTCGATGTAAGACTATAGTTTAATGTTGTCTGCTGATGATTTTAGGATTTTTAGTATACTGTCATACAATTAAGACTATAGGGAATGAAAATATTTTTAGGTTATAATGCATGTACCAACTATTGAATTTTTAGGGTAGTTTTGCATGGACTATACAATGAATTTTTGTTTTAGGTATCAAATATTGGACCAATGAGGGTCTTAGTTTATGTTTATAGTGTAACTGCCCATGACATTACACCATGTCCCTTGTTTGAAAATAAATTTAATCTATTAGATAACTTAATTTCCATAGAACATTTAGCATAGACAGATGATTAAATATTATTATTTAATTTTCACATAATTTTGACAATGGTTGGAATGAATGATATTAACTATATTTTGAAAATATAGTTTAAAATGGTATTAAAATTTATGTCATTGGTAACTAATTAATAAGAAATGAAAAGAATAACAAAAAAAATATAATGGATTTGTTTTCATAAAAAATCCATTTTTTCCATAATGAAATTTTAACTTAAGAAATTAAATTATTCACTATTTGTAAATGATATTTATGAAATTTATATTTTTTTATTAAATATTTTTTTAATATTCATATAATATGATTGACAGGTTTAAGATAAGAACAAATCCTATTTTAAGCATAAAAAAATAATTTTTATTAAAGGAAATTTCTCCACCTTTAATGGAGCACCTTTTTTAAATTTTAATTTTAAAACATTTATAAATTTTGTATGAAAAAATAATTTTTGAAATCAAAATTTATAAATTATTTTACTTTTTTTATTAATTTTTTAATGATGTTTATTTTTATTATTAAAAATTGAAAATATCATTTTTTTAATACATATTCTTAAATAATTTTTATATGATACTTATTCATGTTTATTAAAACTTGATATTGGTAAAAAGGTATTAATGTAATAACATAATACATAAAGAGTTTCATTTAGAAACGCATGCTCAATATTTTTGAAACCCACAATTTTAACCATTAAAAACGATTTTTATGAGTTATACACATATCTTGTAACAATTGAATTTTATCACATTTACAAATTTAATTATTTAATATGGTTTCAATATTTAGAATCATATGTTCCAAATTATGTAGAAGGTTCTTTTTAATTTTTAGGCCTAAAAACGTTACAATGGTAATAAAATTATTGACCACAGTATAGGTAAAATAATTAAAGGATTAACGTTAAAAGGTAAGAGTTTTAAATACAAAAAAACTAAAACATAAAATGGGTGTTGGATGTGTTAATTTACGGGAAATTGTTTTACAAAAATTATTATTAGAAAAATAAATAGAAATTAATGCGACCAAAATATGGTTGGATTTAACTATAAAACCATTGTTTAATCCCTTAAAACCACCTATCCTCAAGTAAAAATACCACCTATTACCACACGATTTCCCCTCACAAGATATAAACCTCATAAAATATCATACAAACCCTACAATCCCCACTCCCTCCATGTCCATATGCTACATGTATCAGTAAAATAAAAAATCCAAGATCCTCATGGGGTCCTAAAAAGAGGTGATATTCAAGTGGAAGTTGAAGTATGAAACACTAAAAAGGAAGTGTGAGGTAAGGGGTTTCAAAATTCAATATTTATTTGATGGGTTATACATCTACTACATTGATTATATTATTACTATAATATTTTTTGACTCAATTTTTATTTATTTAAGTATTATTTTCCCTTATATTTGTGTGAATACATGTTCAGTACACATAATAACCCCATTGATTAATTCTCACCTTAATGATAAAAAAATTATTAGAGGTTCTCATACCACGTTTTCTTCTATAAGATGTATGCAGTATTGCCCAATACTTTTGTGTGTGTAGTTTAAATACTAACCATTGATATAATATATCAATAATATCATTATATTAAGGTAATTAAATGTTTCATTTGATACTTTTTTCTTTTATGGGGCATATTATTTGATTGATTACCATGTCGTATTAGAATTCTAAACCAAATTACATGGTTTGTCCTTCTTCATCATTGATTATGTCATTATATGACTATGTGTAAGAAGAATTTTGATTATATTTTGATGAATTTTGACATTTTTCTCTAGATTTATAGTAAATACACATAATAGATTAATTTTATCAAACCTTAATTCTCAGATATTATATTTATAAGTGATTTTCTATTTAAAAAATATATTTATAATGTTTCCCTTGAAACTCACATTTTCTTTAATGCCCATTGCTTTCTAAAATTATGTCTAAAAGTGTTTTGAATGTAATTTTATGGTTTTTTATCATTTTTACTCATGAATGGATTTTTAAAAAATGGTTCGAAATTATTCTTTTTTTCATTTTCTAGGACTGGTTCTTTATAAATTTCTAACATAAATATAGAAGGAATGTTTTTTATCTTAAAATAATGGGTGTTTATTCCAAGCCTTATGACTTTTAATGCCTTGAACCTTTGTTTATAAGATTACAAGTTTATATTCATACAATATATTTTCTTTCATAAATTCATCACATATAAAAATGTCATTTTCAAATTAGAAATGATATTTTATCCAATAATTATTTCAAATCATATCTAAAAATTATTTTGCCTAGAATATAACATTATTTATTGTTAATTTTTATTTAATAAGGATATTATTATATAGTACTATTATTATTATTATTTTAGTGGAATTATACTTATTATGGAAGGATATTAATGAAACATATTTATTTTCCAAGGGTAATATTATGATAACATGTTTTTGAAAATTATTTATTTACAAGAATTTTGATGTGTTAAATGAATAATAATCTTGTTTTATTTTCAATATGTGATCGGTGGTACCTTTATATCACTCTTTGGAATTAGACAATGATATTATGTATCAATATATAGTATGTATTAAAATATAGAATGACCATGGTTCAATAATACAGGTCTAAAATGGCATGTGAACTCAGTTCAGAAATAAAAGAATTAAATGTAGAGTGAACTCAATTCCGAAATATAGGATTGGACCAAGATGCCAACACAGTTATGTAATATTGGACTATAACATGGGGGGACCTCAGTTAAATATGGGTTTCATTAAGTGATAGGTGAGACCCATATCTATCTCTAATGCTTTGGGCATTGATTTATATCTAATGAGATAGACAAAAATGGAATATAAAGTGAAATATGTTAAGCAAATGAATTTTTTCTACGGCGATTGTTTGGGGATTGAACACAATCTATTATGACAGACTTTGGAGTAAACTTTTACTACTATGATAGATTAGAATGTAATCACATTTTACTATGATTGTATTGGAAAAGAGCCTTTAATACTAAAGAAATAATTTTCTATGCTTACGTTCCATTTTTTATAAAAAAACATTTTATAATTCATGCTTTATGAATTTTTATGATTTATTCAATTAATAAAGATTATGATCATTGGTATGTAGGATATAATTTTCAACTTTTATGTTTATATTCTGATACCCTTATGTTTCTGTAGGGATTCATATCTCCTTTATTTACCCTTACTCAACATCTGATCTCAGCCTTTTCATGTGTTTATGATCCCCAGGATATGAAGGATGATAATAAGTATTACATGTCAAAAATGGGACTAGTTAAAAAGGAAAACCGGTATAAGATGTATATGTTTTATGAAATATAATTATAATTTTCCATTTTTCAAAATACACGAAAAATATATATTCCTATAATGGTTTTGATACGTTTTTCAATGAATATTCTTCTATTTAGATGTAATATCTATGTATTAAAATCTTGGGTCTTTATAATTTGTATCAAAGAATGGTTTAGTTATCCTTTCGAAACATGGATGTGAATACGTTAGTAAGAACCCAATGGATACGTCTATTTTACAATCTTATAGTTTTGGTAAATATCATGAATAACCTATGATAAGCCTAAGATGTCATACATTAAAATTTTATCAATAATTTCCCTTGATTATGATGTTTTACATGTTTAATTATTGTTTATCACACTATGTTTTTGATTTTATCCAATGGATGGAACCTGAAGGAATTTGGTTAATGTTGAATGTGTTGTAAAATTTTATAATGAGAATTAAAATTAGGTGACTATTGGAAGGAAGGATGTTGTTATTAGGCCTAACCAGTTTTTATATTACATTATTAAAAATGTATACCTTGAAATACTCTCAGACTCCCCAATGAAGAGAAGGAGAGTGTCCCCTAAGTTTTCGGGTGGTGGAGACCATAGTACAAATAAGATTAAATATACTACCTATTGAGAATGTGAAATTAAAGAACTAAGTGGGTTCCATAGGGGAATATGAATATGTATAAACTGTGTAAAAGGACACAAATATATTGAAAATAATGGATGAATTAAGTGTTTGTTTAAATCAATGGATAAAAATATTTGTATTCCATGGTATTATATATAGATGAATTTATTAAATGTAGAATGTATGTAAATTATGAATATATATGTCCTTGGGTGATGTCTGTGAAGAAAATCAGCAAGGTGGTATGAGTAATGGATATATTGATACTATAAATGACAAGTGAAAAGAAAGTTGTGTTTTATAATAAGATGATAAATATTAGTTAATTATTTTGGAAAGAAGTTATATGAATGAAGTATATATGTACTAAAGTACAAATATTATGTTATAAAGTCATGAAATATATAAGTGTTTTTTAAAATATGTTTTTCAATAATATTTTGATAGGATATGTAGAGTGTTGTTGATGGATTGGAAAATTAATTTAATGGTAAGGAGATATATTTAGAGAAAATATTATTATGGTAAATATAACCCATAATATGTGAATTATATTGGGATAATAATGAGAGAAAAAGATTTTTTATTTTGATAAAATAGTGATAATAACCTTGGAACTAAATATTAATATGATGACATGGTGGTTTAATGATAGTTTTTATAGATTTTTTTGAATTATGGTATGAGGTAAGGGATAATTTTTGATGTCATGAATTTTTTCCTCTAAGGTATTTTTTTTATTCAAGAAATTAACTTATTTCAATAGAATTCATGATAATGATCTTCACATGTTTGATACATGACAATTACGAGGTGCATCATGTTGTTTTTGGGATTAATGATACATCGATATTGAAAATTCGGGGACCTATATTCATATATTTGAATTTTAATCATTTCAAAGGTTCATATGGGTGAAAATATTTGAAAAAAATTATGTTTAACTTTTGATGATATTTTTTATATTAATGTATTACATAACGATATAGAAATTTATGCACTCACCATTTTTTTATGATGACAACTAGAGATGGAAGAAATTATTTTTCAAACCATTATGGATCTTACGATACACTTGTTATAAAGGCACTACAATTTCATCTTCATTATATAGAGTATGAAATGAATCTTATGTTGATCAATGTAATATAAAAGAGTGAGATTGTACTTATTAGATTAAATAAAGTATTTATATCAAATAAAATTATTTTGAAATAAAATGTCATCCAATTGTCAAAATTTATGATGATATTAATAGACATTTCAGAATTATTTGGCCTTTGGTTTTGTGGTCATTAACATTATAATGACCATATTATCTATCTTTATCCATCATAAGTTTATTTTTGGAATTTTATTTCATTTCCATAATTTCAATTTCCAACAACATTCTCCAAATTGGAATCCTAGTTATGTGGTGATATTCACGTTTTACTTCAACTTTTTTAAATATGCATTTTTGTTGACCCATTTTTTGATGAGGGTTTCCCAAAAATGAAATTTTCAAATATATTTCTTTTTATATTAATATTCAAATAGTGAAGACATAAATTTTTTTAAATTTCTGATTGTATCGGGAAAATAGCTAATAAAATAGAGCTTCAACTGAATCTCTCTCAAGTTCATGGTATGTTCCATGTATCGCACCTGAAGAAGTACATACCTTATCTTTAAAATGTACTAAACCCTGATGTTTTACCACTGGGGAAATATATTATAGATAATTAACAACTATTGGCGATTCTGGATCATATAGATAATGTTCTATGATACCAGACCACTCACCTTGTTAATGTTTTGTGAAAACCCACAAATTTGATAAAGCTACATCAGAACCTAAGTATGTGATGAGGCATAGGTATCCTAATAAATTTTATGTCCGATTGAAAAATATTTACAGAGAAGTTAATTTAATGGGGTTAGAACGTGACAAACCAAGATTTTACCCTATGATTTTTTTTTTCAAAAAACATAATCTATTAGATAACACACTTTGCACAGAAAACCTAGCTTAGAAAGATGATTAGGCATTATTATTTAATTTTTACCTAGGTATTGGAATGATATTAATTAAAAATATTAACTAAATTATAAAAATATAAATTACATATGTTTATAAAATTAATTTATTGGTTACTAATTAGTTATAAATGAAAATAAAAACTAAATAAATATAAAAGATGAGTTTTTAAGAAAAAATATTTTTATAACCATAATGAAATTTTACCATAATAAATTAAATTAATAACTATTATTAATTTATCTCAATGAAATTTATATGTTATATATTAAATAATTTTTTTAATTCATCTAATTAGTTTGATATGTTTAGAATAGAAATAAATCATATTTAAGCGTAAAAATATATTTTTTCTAAAAGAAATTATTGTCACATTTTAATGGTGAATCTATTTTAAAATGTAATTTTGACTCATTTAAAAATTTTATTTAAAAAATAAAATTCGTTTTTTAATTTTGAATGTTGAAATTATCTCTCTATATTTTTTCATGAATTTCCTTAAAAATTTGTTCTTTGGGTAAAAAAGTTAAAATACTATATTTATATAATAATTGTGAAATAATTATAATATGATCACGATTTAAATTTTATTAAACATTATTATTGATAAATAATTTTATGGAATAACATAATACATAACAACTTACATTTATAAACGCATGATTATCATTTATGAAAACCACTATTTTAACCTTTAAAAAATTGTTTTTATGAGTTATTTAAATATCAAATTAGAATGTATTTTCAAAATTTTATAAAATGAATATAAATAAATCTATTCCATACTTTGAATCATAGGGTCTAATTTAGTTATTAGGGTCATTTTTATTTTAATGCATAAAAAATTCCCATGATGAAATAATTATTTATCCTAGTATTGGTAAAAAAATTGATCGAGTAAAAGATAAAAGGTAATAGCCTAAAATACCTAGACAAAATACAACATTAAATGGATATATGATGTGTTTGAGTACCCTAACCATCCATTAAAACATTAATTATCATTCAAATTTGTGGAAATTAGTTCCACCCAAATGTGGATGTCATTAAACATAAAATAAGTATTATTTAAACACTTAATACCACCTCAACTCTAGTATAAATAACACCCCTCACCACCCCATTTCTCCTCACAAGACTTTAATATCATCAAATATCTTACAATACCTCTCCTCCCCCTTACACCCACATCTATGTGTTGCATGTCTTTCTAAATAACCAAATCTATGGTCCACGTGGGGTCCTCCAAGGAGGTGATACTCAAGAGGAGGTTGAAGTATGCAAAAATAAAAGTAAAGTGTGGGGGAATGGGTTTATTAATTTAGTTTTCATTCATTTAGTTATACATATACTTCATTGATTTTATGATTCCATTATTATTTTTCGAATCAATATTTATTGATTTATTTTATATATTTTATTTTCATTGTATTGATATAACTTGGTTACACATAATAACCCCATTGTTTAATTTTCACCTCAATAATACGAATATTGTAATGGTTTCTCGTCTCACTTATTCATATATGAGATATAAGAGATATTCACTAAATATTTTCTGTGTGTGGTGTATATACTATCCTTGGATATATTATATCGCAAATATCATTATCTTAATTTCATTAAATGTTTTGTTTGATATTATTTTTCTTTTATAGACCCCAAAATTTGATTGTTCAAAGATTTGTATAGTAATTCTTAACCCATTTCATTGGGTGAAACTTATACTTCAATCATTATGTCATCGTATGATTACTTATGGGATGAATTTACATTATATTTTGATGCACTTCCATCTATCTTATGTGGATTTATAGTGAATAGGCACAATTAATTAATTTTATCAATTATCACATAAATGATGTGACATATATAAGTGGTTTTATATTAAAAAATATATTTTTAATGTTTCCCTTGAATATCTACTTTTTTTCTATGCACATATTTTTCTAAAATTATATGAATTTTTTATAATATTCATCTATGATTGTTTTTTATTTTTTTCTCATTTTTACATTTTTAAAATTAGTTTAAAAGGATTTTTTTAGAGAGGTTCTTTATCTCTTTCTTATAATAATATAGAAGAAATAATTATTTTTAATTATATTTCATGAGAAGATTTTCCTTCCCTCATGGTTCATTAAATCTGTGAATCTTCCTTCACATTTGTACAAGGTTAATTTCAAAAAAAAATATTTATAATTTCACTACATTTATATAAATGGGGTTTTCAAAAAATTATATTTTCCTTAAGAATTATTTCATGTGATCTGTGTAAATTATTTTCCATAAAAAATAACTCTGTTTGATCTTACTTATTCATGAATGGGGAATTGTCTAATAATTCCATCATTATTATTTTTATGGTTGTTGTATGTTTTGATGTCATGATATTTATGAAACCTATTTCTTTTCAACAGGTTATGTTTTGATGACATGTATATGAAATTATTTTATTTAGTGTTTTTGATTAGATGAATAATTTATATTCTTCTGTGATTTTCACTATATGATGGGTGTGTCCTATATACCCCACCAATGGATTGGGTAATGATATTATATCTCTTGATAATGATAGGACTGAAATTTATATTTAACATGGTTGTGTAATATAGTACAAAATTGGGGATGGAACTTGGATCCGTAATATAAGAATGAAATAGGGAGTAAAATCGGTACAGTAGGACAAGACTAGAAAGAAAAGTTAAGTCAGTTATGTAATACCAGACATGAATAGGATGTGAACTCAGTTGAGTATGTTTTTTCTTATGTTATGGATGAACCCAATATCTCCCTCCAATTCATTATGAAATGATGTATATGTCATGGTATATAAATAACTATAAAATAAAGTAAAATCGATTCAGTAAAGTGACTTCTCCACTATGAAGTTTTGGAGAGATAATCCAATATACTATGATAGTATTAGGTATGATCCTTGGCCACTAATACAGCTTGGGATGTAAACACATTCTAAACTAATAATATTGTAAATAGCCATCACTACTCTAAAAATAATTTATTATGATTATATACAGTCTTTTAGTCCAATGTAATCATTTTATGATTCATGTAATGTGAATTTTTAGTATTTTTTATATGACTGAATATATTGTTCTTTGATATGTAGGGTATAATTTTCCAATGTCATGTTCATATTCTTATACCCTTATGTTTATTTTATGAATCATATCTCTATTGATTACCCTTACTGATCATCTGAGATCACCATTTTCATATTATTATTTTCCCTAGATATAAATGAAGGTATTAACTATGACATGCAATATAGGGGTATTGTTTTTAAGGAATAAGTGTTAGAAATTGTATAAGTTTTATGAATGAGCTATTTTTCATTCCATGTTTACTAATACAATAAACTCGTACAGTTGTTACATAGTTTATTTAATTTTATTTATTGAAAATTAATATTTTTAGATGTAATATATATGTATCAAAATATTTGGTCCTTACACATAGAGTTTGTACCATGGGTGGGTGTATAAAATAGATATGTGTAGTGTGAGAGTGTGATAAACCCATTGTGAATGAGAAAAATGGAGGCCCATCACAACACCACACATTAATGAGGTGATTTGATATAGTTTATAGTCATGATTCATGGAATTTAGGATCCATGTTTAAGGTCATATAGATCAAACCTCGAGCGAGTATTCTGACCAAAAGGGATATGTGTGCAGCAATAGGAAGAACCAAGTGTGAATGAGGACAATGTAGGCCTAGTCTCTCAACACATTCTCATTATAGATATGCACATTGTTTAATGTAATGATTCATGGGATTGGGATCCTATATTAAATTCATAATTTCTATACCTATTAGAGGAGAGTCTCAAATAGATATAAATAGTTTGGAAGATTGAAAAACCCAACAAGAATGGAGGGACACATAGGCACATTTCCCTATGACACATTCCTAAGATATCACATATATAGTTTTTTATAATTATTATTGGTCTCAAAATATCAGTTTAAGGTCATAGAGTTCATACATAAAAAATAGTTTAACCTCATTTGTCTAGTACGTGGAAATCTCATCATGTGATGTACTTCTTGGGGAAATTATCATTAGTGGGAGGAGTGATATGTTCTTAATCAATAGTGATAAAAGATTATGCACCATTGGAATATTCCTTATGATTGATATAATTTCCTTCCCACATGGGCTCCAGATTTTATGGATTCATTCTAAGTATAATTGGAATTCTTTTTAGACATCAATGTGAAACTTTAAAGTAAAGAGAGGAGGAAAAACTTTTTATTTAACTCTCTTTATTTATTTTTATAGTGCCTCACTAGATTATGAAATGTATGGATTCTATTCTCTTAGGAGGGTTCTAGTTTTCCTAGTTGATATTCTTCTATTTTTTCTAGTTTCTTCTTGTCATAAATAGTTATTCGAAAATATGGAAACTAAACCTCCATCGGTAGGGTTGCCACTATTCTTAAAACGGAGAAGTATGGTTCCACGTCAGTGGAATTCTGAGTTGAAATCTAACATGATCCAAAGGGAAGGGGAAATTTTTTGGTTAAATGCTCTTATTATACTATACCATCTTCTCCAAAATGTTGTATATGGTCTTTTTTAAATCCTCAATATATCCATATTCCTATGAATGGAATAGATAAATATGGTTGGACCGGATTTTGTACTTGGTGCACAACCTCTTTATCTTAGAAGCCCATAATTTGGTGTTTTTTGGTGAGAATACCATAAGGAAATCCAAATTGATGGATGATGTGGGATATCATGAATTCTATTATAGATCTGGCCTTGAATTCCCTACTAGAATCACTTATTCCTACTTAGAGAAGAAACTTATTGCAGTCAGATTGAAACCGCCCTGGAGTGACGTCCCTTGTGGATACTGTCCCACAATATCGAGAACCCATATTGAAAAAGGAAAATAATATATGGTGTAATAGGGGAGGTATGATGATAAATGAAAAAATGGCATAAATTTAACATGAATAGTACCTCTTGGTAGAATCAATGCATTCTTGAATCAAGGTGGACCAGAAGTACCCCAACCTCTAAATGAAATAGAAGAGAGTCTATCCTACCTGATGAGAAGCATGAGACCCAGTACACTCTTCCTATACAAACTTAATAATCTCACCTCCTTAGATACAATATAAGATAATTACATTAAACACATCTTTGTATGAGGTTGATTCAATGTTAGCACCACTATGTAGGGAAAAAAATGATGCACACTGATGGATTTGATCATACCTAGCTTGATCTGGAAGGAGAATGTAGAACAAGATATATTCAACAAAAGATTATTCTAATAATAGGTTTCCTATATTATGGGATGACTTGAGGGTCCTAATGTGGAAGCAACAGAAGAAAACCGGTTCACCTATTGGATATTATCATCATCTATATTGATTGGAGAGATGAACCTCCTATGCATCCCATGATTGAACAGTCCATCCTTGCTAGGCTCTTCCAGATAGGTAGCCAAAATATACTAGGTGATCAATCAACCATTATATGATTGAGGTATATGAGTCACTTATGGTAAATAAGGGGACTGGTTCATTAGGTAATTAGTGTAATCTTGTTGGTGTACGTTCTTTAGTTTCCTAACAATGTAGTCACCATTATTCATTTTGATGACTAACTCAATATATTTTTTATATGCATGTGGGGAACATCAATCAAAAGGGCCATATAGGGAATTGTAATGAGATCTTGATAATCTACCTTATTATTGGTGTAGCCTTCTAATAGAAGGAATAAGTATAGAAGAACAGTCTGTGGATGAGTAATGAAAATGATCCCCATGCCTACTCAATTGAGATTGGGATAGTTGACTCCTCTATTAGTTAGGTTCTATGAGGCACCATATAAACCCATATTCTATCATGTAATAGCCTTATCCATTGATAGGTTTACCTCATCCAGGAAATATAATTCCATATGAAATTCTTTAGGATCCAGATGAGTGACGAGAATATTATCCAAAGTCCAACACTTGATAGATTTTTGTGGAGTGAACATGATGTCAAACTGTTGAAGGGTCTCTACTTAGTGTTCCAAACATTCCGTCAATAAGGGGTATTTCTGGATATAATTCAATAGATCTATAGGGGAACGTTTCTATATCCTATGGGGCTATATATAATTACAACCAATCTATAATACAAAAACCATCATGAGGAAGCTCATCTCGATAGGGGAGTAATTGTCTTCCATGTCGAGAAGCATGCGACTGAGATAAAATGAACTACTATCAATTCCCTCATTTTTTAAATGGGTGAGAGTTTCAATGAGATAACATTACAATGTAGTCACACAGTGGACTAGTTGTTTCCTTGATATATTTTTAATCAAAACCAGATGTTGTAGAAATTGTTGGTTGATCACATCGGTGCTAGTCTGAAATTCATCATCCCAATGGTAGAATGTTCCATTATTAATGATCCTTCAAAATGGATTACACTTTTCAAATATATTTTTAATTAAATGGAGTATATAGAATAAGTGTCCCATGAGGCCCAACATCTCCTAAAGGATTCTATGGGGAGGAATCTATGTGATGGCCTTGAAATTCTCCTAGGTTAATATCAATACCATTATATATGATGATCATGTTG
Organism: Viscum album; assembly: GCA_963277665.1. Classification (NCBI taxonomy): domain Eukaryota; kingdom Viridiplantae; phylum Streptophyta; class Magnoliopsida; order Santalales; family Viscaceae; genus Viscum; species Viscum album. The sequence goes on along the minus strand of OY728165.1, from coordinate 159,731,316 downwards.
AGAAGAGGTGACCCCAAATTGACACATCAAGGGGTTAATATTCAAATAAAAGGGGAAAAGGAAGCTACAGAATTTTTCAAGATCTATGATATGGACCTAACACTATAAATATTTTACCACCAATTTATCCATATATAATTCCACCAACATCAAGAGAGTCAGTTTTATTATGTGGTGCATGGACTGTTGATAATTGGTTTCTAAATTCTACAAGATAACTGGAATCACCTAATATAAAAAGGCCTCTTGGAGTTACCTAAATTTGATATACTCATTATCCTCTATGTCCATCCTAATCTATTTGTAATTAGAGTATCCATCTATAATGGTGTGAGGCTAGAACCTAACCATAATATCAATCGATAGTTTAATTAATAGAACAGGTAAATAATCCTTATATAATGGAGGTTAAGTTATTAGAAGTAGATATAGACTCTGATATTACCATTCTTATTCTAGACTGGGATGATGATGGATATCCATTTCGGGTATTGGACTTCCCTCGTGAACATATATTTGATAATACAATCAACATCAACATGGAACATTAAACCATGAGAGGGGTATATCTTCTTAGGATGATTATTGGGCCCATGATGACTCAGTGGGATATCAATACGGTGGTTTGAAACATGAGGTTCTTATCTTGGTATCACTTCATAACTCCAAAAAAAACTCATTGTGTTTTTGCTTTAGGAGATCCATGTACTACTGTTTGACATTTGGGTGAATGATAGCACTAATCAACATTGACCTAGGATCTTCCTCGGTACTAAGGTTCACCAAAACTAGATAATTGATAGTACTGGAACCCCTTATAAAAAATTGGAGGAAAATATTATGAATCCTATTCACCATATGATACAGTAGAATCCATCAGAGGATACAGTTAATATGGGCCAACAGACTAGGGGGTGTACTATTTCTTTCTTGGGAAGATATGGAATTCTTTCTGTGTGGTTCTTACTCTACTAAAACCATGGAGATATAGGGGTTTAATCTAATTCAATTATTCCATTGACTGTTCTTCCCATACATTATGTAAATAAAATGGTGGTGGGTCATCCTCTATCTATATAGCCTTGCTCGATGATAAAGGTGAGACTGTCACAATATTAGGTCCATGGGGTGAATCTATTAGTATTTCACATTGGTAGGGACTTCTAGAAACACTTGACCCTATCATCTATATAATTGAAAAGTAATATATATAATTTCCTTCCATTTAGTCATGAAAAATCGCATTTTCTTATAAATTACAATCCTACAGCCCATGTCATGTGTTGGAGCCTCTAATCAATGAAATTGGATAATGAGAGAGTTATCAATATTTACTCATGGACTAGTTGTGGTGGTTGTGTGCTCAACCTCCTTGGTATAATCCATATTTCACTCCCTCTTGTAATAAAACGTATATATATAGAAAATTCACATGATTCAATGTTGGAATAATCATCTTCTAGGACCCCTACATGACCATTGAGGGAATATTTTAAACTATGTTAAACGTAGAGGGGAATTCATAAGTTAGATGAAACTAGGGCCAACCCAGTAGTGTGTTGTAAGTGGTTTCATGAGATTGTACCGTGAATTTTACTCATGATATCATTCCAAGGAAATGAATCTTCAAATAAATCATTCAAAATAATCTCTACTCATTCCTACCATCACCCTACATCTTCGAGTTTAAAGGATTCAAGTCTGTTTCAAATAGTTCTAGCTTAAAGAGCATCTGAGTTAGAAAAATGTTAATCCCATAACTAGTTTCACATATGTTGTGATGGATCTGTATGAAATTTAATATGACTAATATGTACATCAGGTGGATATTAACATGCATGAGTTCACTCTCATATTAATTGGAGAATGATAAAATGTACTGGAATCCCTCTCACCCACCCTTTTATGAATAGTTGGTATCTTGGATAACTACTAATTATTCAAATAGAATGGGGTCTTTAGTGCTTCAGTGAGGTCCCCACACATTCATTTCTACATGAAAATGGCGATAAGGATAAATATCCTTGTACTAATGCTTGGTATTTTCTTTAAAATGTATTATTTTTATGCCCAAGGTGTGTTTCTTCCCATAGGGGGGGGATACTTGGATGGGGATGAAATAGAAATTTCTATGTATACCATGAGACTCTCACTAGTATTAGAAATATCATTCCACACACCATATAAATCCCCCTAAAACACTTTTATCTAACAATTTGTTGGATGATACCTATCTCTTGCTTTATATAGATGATAATGGTGTTGTCACTAAAAATATACATATGTGACTAAAAATGTCTGCTCTAATTCATTTACTCAATTAGTTAACAAAGTAAACTATGGTGGTGTATCAAATAAAATTTTATGGGATTAATTTTTTTGATCACTATACAACACTTAATACCTATTCATATTAACAATAATGACTCGATTTGTGGTATTGCCCTGATCATTTTTCAGGTTTTCATTTCTACAGCATATCCTGAGATGTCATAACCCAGAGGAATTATGGGGATTATCTTTATATTCTTCATCATTAGGGACTGTAAAGGTATCCAAAAAATTTACCAAACTCACATAGGCTTACTCCTTCTCATCATTTGAGTGACTGTCCAATGTTATGATGACCCTATATGTGATTCCCAACTTAAGAGGAATGAAATTTATGATGGTGTGAGACAGATTTAAACCTGATAGGGGACTCAAATTTCCCTTACGTCATTTTTTCCTACATTTTTGGGATTCCAGAAGCTGTGATGTAGATTCTAAAACAACAGTCAGGGAAGATGTGATAACCCTAGTAGGTTTTGACCTTAATTTGAGGGTAAGGATGACACCATTGGTATGAGAGACTTCTCTATGATCCAACCAGTCATCATAATTTGAAGTCCTATGGTGGGATACCCTTTTCAATTCACCTAAACAATAACATTCATTATTGATTTAATTAGATATATGTTCTACCTATGTCATGAAATTTCACAATTTGACCAATCCATTATCCACTAGGTCCTATAGAAAATTATTAAACACATCTAATTACTCGTTGATATGTATGATTAACCTATGGTAAGGTAAATGATAGAGGAAATCAATGTGTTTAGCTCTATGGGGCCTCTTGCATTCTAGTTACTTTGGAATCATGATTTCCAAAGCATTGATGAAATAGACCGGTACATATGAGTAATTCAAGGAATAATTATGATTCTTTCTATCTTGTAAAGCAACTCTAGGATCCTACCCTTGATTAGGTTTTTAACATAATGATGTTTTTAAATAACATTATATTGTCTTGGAAGTTTTGATTGGTGAGGCAATTCCTGGAAGTTTTGTGCTGGGAATGGATATGCCGGATAGAGAAACTACATTGTATGAGGATATTTAGGAAAATGGTCCTACAAATCTAACTGACTGGGGGCCTATAACAAAATTGTAATGGAAATCCATTCTTTGGAAGATCTTCTAATAGGAGGGGGGAGTGGCAGCCGACGTCACTCTCTAGCCTTATTTGAGGCTTCATCCAAATGATGAGCTTTATTAGATAATTCCTATAACCCACCTAGGAAGATATTGGTGATAAGTATTGTGACCATATAATCTTTAATATTCCCCACATGAATCGTTAACCTCATGTCTTTAGTCAGTAGCATGTCGAATGAGTACATGAGGGCTTGCCACTGGGAATTTTTTTTACATGCCCAATAGTTATTTCCTTGATCATTAAGTGGTTAGAAATAATGGTTTTTCACAAGGTGGAATTAAACTGGTAGTGGAGATTCATGATAGGGACATCCCAACCAATGATAGACCCTATAAGTAGCTGGATATACCTGAAAAAACACCCTTATTATGTCTGGATGAAACACTTAATCTTAGTAGACTCAGGCTACTCTGGGGTTCCCGACATGGGTCCACACTAGGAGATGAAGTGGCCCAAATTCTATAGTGGGTCACCCATCCCATTGAAAATAGAAAATATAGGTTTCAAAAACTCTGAGGGTGCTCACATGTCCTCCACCCATCCTTGGTACGAATTTCGATCAGGTGGGATCCACAAATTTCATGTCTCCTAGTCCTCAATATGAGCTTTGATAGTGTCTATCATATCCTATTTGTGATGATATATAATGTGATGAGAGTTCTTAACCACTAATGCATGTATTGGCTAACAAACATGACAGGAAGGCTCAATAGCATGTGGAGTGAGATGACTTAGATCCTAATGATGATAATATGGCTACTCGGGAGGGTTTGATGAATCATACCTCTATCACCTTCCATATAATCTACACTCTTCTTTTTATGGATGCATCATCTTAATTAAAATGATTTGGGGGAAAATTCCAAGATGGAATTAATTCCATATAAGGGGATAAATGGGATCTCAATGGTAGGCACCATAATCTGGGTGCTGGTTAGTACTAATCTAATTGATGATCCACTTTTTCTATTCGAACTACTGAATAAAGGAATCCACCATTGGATTAGACTCTATATTTAGTGAAAACTCAGATATATCAGAGGTTATGACATACTTATAACCTTTTTTATACTCAATTGGGGAATCAATGCTTCAATGGATTGATCCCTAAGGATGACTTCTTTCCTCTTCTAGAAGATACATACATCTATATGACGTATCTCTAGAAGTTTTCCACCACTTGGGATAGTTTTTCCCAATCACACTCTATATTAATTCCCTGGTTCCCCTGATTCCATAGTAGGTTTGGGATTACCATGTTTACTAAGATGGTACCAAGAGGGTAACCCTCATCGTTGAAAGGTTGGTCAGGATAACATAATATGGGGATAAGTGAGAGCACCATACTATCCAAACCTTGTGATATACACATGAGGAGATTCATATTACATGATTTAGTGACGCACTACAAGGATATAGATAAATATCTATTTACGTTTTTGGGGATAGCCATGATATCTTGGGTGTTGAGCCACTAGAAGCAATGAAAACTCATCGTTTTAACATTATTGATCAACATCCTGGAGGGTCTATAAAAATCCTCAGTAGGCCAACTAATGATCACAAAGGAAGTGATGAATTTCCCAGATGATCTGGCAGAAACACATGGCATGTAACTCATTAAGATACTCTAGGGTGTAGATGTTCTAAGTTATTTTTAGCCATAATATACCTGAAAACTAATCGAATGCTAGAAAATCCCACATTCCCACTTGTTTATAAGAATGACCTTACTATTGGTTATCCCTTTCCCTAGTTGGAGTTGGTTGGGACATGGGTGGTTTTAATGATGTGGATTGGATTAGTTGTAAGTTGGCTGATAGATGAATCATAGTGTAATTCATATGTTCAGTGCATGTGGGTCATCTCTTGGGGTAGGAACCAACCACATCATTGCATCCTGGTAAGATAGGGTATCTACCACTACCTCATGTGTGATGGAAGTGACACATATCTTCTGCTTTTTAGATTGCTCAAATTCTATAGGAGATAGCGCATACCAAAACAACTCTCTATTCTAATGGGTATAAATTTAGAGGCAGACTATAAATTATGGGGATGTATACATTATGATCCCTTATAAAGGAGGTAGTAAATCTTTCGAATGTATTTACCTACAACGGGATTTGGGAAACATGTTGACCTCATCTTCTAGGATGGAAAACCACAACCATCAGTCTCCTACCCAAATTTCTCATGGTAAGGGTATAAAATCCATCACCAAGTCATCTATATCGTCAAATTATGAATGATTGACATGGTCAATGATGACCTCACATTTCTTATGATTTCACCTTTGGATGATGGTGTTCTCTCTTCTATACCATGATTTTTCATTTGGTCATGTTGCCTCTTTTGAATGGTGAGGACCTACATATTGATGGGTGGTGATGTGGGGAGCACATGCACATTGGTTTTCTAGAGCACATGGAATACCTTCAAGTTGGTTGAAGTGCATATAGGGAGTACCTTCATGCTGGTAGAAGTGGCCATTATGAGGACCTCCATGATGCATAGTGGGATTTTAGAGAATTCCTCCTTATTGGGGGTTGAATGATTGGGTAAGAACTTTTCTTTTGTTATGTATTGTCCATGTAGCACCTCGATACTAAATATCATCATCACATTTTGGCCCGTAATAAGTTTTTGGGGTATGGAATATCAGTAGAGTCAACTCGGACTGCCAATGAGGTGACCAGGGTCTCCATGACCATCGTGCAATGTCGGATTCCTATTGATCCAATTTATGGAATATAGGGACCTATAAAGATGTTCCAGTGGTGGAATGAACAACTAAATTCACGGTATATGAATCCCATATATGGTTATTATCCTAACCATACCCCAAATTTTTTTTTCTTCATTCAGACCATAGATGGTGGATCCAGAGTAAATCCCACATGTTCGTCGACCTGAGGGAACAGTCATTGTTGGTGATGAAGCAGCATGGTGGGAGACCTCTGTGGAATCTCCTTGGTGGTAGATGTATCTAGGGTGACTCAGGAATCCCCTAGATTCTAGTAGTTGGAGATCAATTCATTTAATCTCTTTTGGGAGAGACTCCTAAAGTAGTTCACCATTGGAATAGGGGTGGTTCCCCCTGAGCGGCTATTTTGGAAGTGGTGTCAGTGAGGCACTAAGGCCTCTTGGTCCTATAGGGGCATGTCCCTTATAGAAATGACCCCATACTACTGTTAAATATGTATGAGGATGTCAATTTCCCTTAATTATATGATCTATGAGGGTAATACATGTCTTTGGTGCCTAGTAGTTGAGGGCCTTGTGGATGTCACAGTGGAAGTGGTGTTCTGTAGGATATCCCCATTACCATTTCTCATAGACTAGCACCTGCCTGATTTGGAAGGATGATTTACTTTAGGTAATTTCCTTCAAGAAATGTGGATTCAACCGTCAGTATAGGTACATGTAAATTTATTTTAAATTCCCCAGAATCATCCAATCATTTGAAGATGGATAGGGATCTTTAGTGATAATTTCATAGACTGAGGATTCCCAAATGTTAAATTCCCCAATTTTTGTTTGTTTTGTAACGGGACCACGAATTTATTGGTAATAACTTGGGACATATGTTTGAATCTTGTGTCATTAAAACCCATTGATGTCTCAAACACTACTTATACCTATGTTAAGAAAAATATTTTCACGTATGTATTGCCAATTATATTTCTGACACTTTCTCCCAAGCTCTAACCACACATCAAAATGATGAATGTGCACAATTGGTAATGTACATCATGTTCCCTCTTTCAAAAGGCAGTCTAAATTCATCGCATTCATCAATGGTGTCTTCTCCATGATTGAAACTTTATAATGGCATGTCAGTTTTTTTACAAGGATTACTTCATAGACATTTTTACTTAGTATGGAGTTAAGTCATATTATTTGATCCTTTTCTTGATTCCATCCCTTTAGGGATTTTAGTTATTTAAAATACTTTTGTTTGGCGGGGAATGGACCATTGGGAAGGGGAGGAACCACATTCATAATCTCTTGGAATGTTAGGATATTAGATTATTGGTCCCCTTTATTCTTCTTATTAGGTTGGAATATCATGTGAGGAATCTTAAGCATGTAACCCAAATCATCCCATGTTTATCAAGAGGTAATTAACACTATGAGAATAATATTTTTTAGGGTTTTTACATCAGGCATCAATTTTTTTCATGGAGTATGTGTTTGAGTTTTGAAAAATGTTCCATGTCCTATAAAGATAGATAAAAAAATCTAGGTGAGAAGGATTGGGGAATGAGTTTAATGTCTAATGGATACATGAAAAAGGTTAATGTATTTTGTGGAAATGATGGATGGATCATTACACCCTATGATGGTGGATATGGAATGTTGATCAGGACACCTATTGAGGTGTTTCACGAACCGGATCTGGTCGCCACCATTAATGGCACCAAACCCGGCCCATGTCAAGGCCCAAAGAGCGTTCTCTATCCTCATGGGCTGGAACAAGTTCCCGGGTATCAAAAAATCTGGTTTGGGGATTATTTACCCAAGTATTAAAGCATAAAACATAAAAAAACAATCAATAATTAGAAAATGAAATTTTCATGCTAAATAATTCTTAACAAAACCAGATATGAATAAATTTTCATAAAGACACTATAATTTTTCCAAATACAAATAATTACAACAGAAATCCATCCCCAAGGACTCCACACTACAATGGATTCATCACCCGGAAGCCTTCTCCACAACTCCGCCCTAGCGATGGGGACTAACACCCTGAACCGCCATCACCCTTAGCGTTCCCTTTACCTGAGTCAAGCATAATAAGGTATACATACACCCAAGGGGTGTTAGTATTGTGTGAGACTAAGCCCAATAGGATACGACTAGATGATTCCAATGATTATTCAATACAATGTGAACAAAACAAGCAATTTTAATACACAAGGTGAAATAGTGTTAAAATTCCAAGAAATGCATCTTTCAATTGAAAACAGTTTTCAATCCGAGAATTTCAGAATGTTAACACATTATAATAAAATTTTTATCTACTATAATTTACTTCCAAACACACCCTAGTACATGGGTAAATACCACAAATCCAATGAGAAACAAAATCTAGAACAACACTAGGAAATTTGAAAGAGGAAAGAAAGGGACTCGCTTACTTGAAGTATTCAAAAGTAATCACTCCAAAACAAAAGTATCTGAAATTGAAAATAGAAAAAATTCATGGTTTGTTTGAACACGATTTAGGAGGTCATTTAGGAACATTAATGGAGGGAAAAAAGTATGAATGGAGAGAGTTAAGAAGGTATAAAGTTACATATTCAATTCTGGCCGAATTGAGACACCCTATAAAGTATCTCCCTAATTAGATATATCAAAGAGATCCAAGGAGGGATGGAAAAGAAATGGGAGCGCACTTGGGCTTCTTAGGGTCTATAGAGAGGTGGAATAACCAGAAAATTCATTATAATGAATAAGATATTAAAAAATTAAAAAAAAAAATTAAAACTATAAAATGGGCTTTCGGGTTGGCCCAATTCTTAAATAAAAACCCAAATACCCCATTGTTTGGGATTCTTAAGGGGTCCAAATTTCATTTTTTGGTGTAAAAAGGTCAGTGGAGGATATTTTAGAAGTGTAATGGGTGAAAATATTTAAAAATAAAATAGCTATAAAATAATCACAATCGGTTTTTAAATCTAGAAATGGGCTCTCGATTTGGCCCAAATCATTAAAACTCACCCTTTCCTCCAGAAATGAATGGGAAACCCCTAAAAAGAATGAATATATATTAAATGAAAGTTTACTTTAAAATAAGTTATGTATGTGACAATTCTCCCCACCATGAAAGACTTTCTATCCTGGAAAGTCAACATGATGCTTTAATTGAAAACATGAATGGGTACTTTTCCTTGACCCATGACTTCCACTCCAATGTATCGTGAGTATCACTACCATGCTGACAACGAACCTGGACCAGTAGAATGGACATCCCCCGAAGAACCTTGTCTTGGGAGTCCACTATTTTCACTAGCCTCTCTACAATAGACAGGTTAGGCTCTATCTCTAGTTCTTCCCAACTCAGGATATGGGACAAATCCGAGTTATATTTCTTCAACTGAGAGACGTAGAAGACATCATGGATTGACGTCAACTGGGAAGGTAAGTCCAATTTGTATTCCACCTTTCCAATACGCTTGGTGATCTAAATGGTCCCGAAATACAATGGAATCATCTTACCTTGCTTTCCCAATCGACGATGGCCCAAACGAGGGGCCACTTTCAAGAATACCCTATCACCCACCGAAAACTCTAGGTCTTGACGCCAATGGTCAGCATATGATTTATGACGACTCTGAGCTGTCAATAAACGTTACTAGAATAATTTTACTTTCTCAGATGTCTCCTGCACCAGACTCGGCCCCCGTAGTGAGGTCTCACCTACCTCAGCCCAACACAGGGGGGACCAACAAGGCTGACCATAGAGCGCCTCAAAAGGAGCCATTCGAATCGAGGATTGGTAACTATTATTATAAGAAAACTCAACCAATCCCAAATGGGTATCCAAGGAAACTCCAAAGTATAGGACACATGCATGGAGCATGTCCTCCAAATTCTGATTTTCATGCTCTATCTGACCATCAGTCTAAGGATGGTATGTTGTGCTCATCATAATCTGGGACACAAGGCCTTCTGAAGGTCTTCCCAGAATTGAGAAGTGAATCAGGGGTCTCTATCTGAGACAACTGCTGATGGTACTCCATGGAGTCTCACCACATCCTGAAGATACAAATGGCCTATCTCATCTACTTTAGTTGTATCTTTTATCAGAATGAAGTGGGTTGATTTGGTCAAATGGTCAATCACCACCCAAATGCAATTCTTACCCTGAGGTGTATGAGGTAATCCATCAATTATGTCAATGGAGACCTCATCCCACTTCTAGGTAGTAATGGGTTGTTTTTTGATCAAGCCGGAAGGCCTTTGGTGCTCTGCTTTCACCTGCTGTCATCTGTAGCATCTTGAAACAAAGTCCGCTATGTCCCGTCTCATACCAGGCCACTAAAACTGCCGACGAACATCATAATAAATATTAGTGGCACCCGGATGGACAGCCCACTAAGATTGGTGGCTATCCTGCATCACCACCTTCTGTAAATATAATGGAACAACTGAACTTCCCTTGAAGCACACGATGCCCTCGAGAGATGACGACCAATCAGAGGATGTCTCCCCACCCTGAAAAAACTAATTCGACCGCTGATAAAGCTCATCACTGGGTTGTTCCTGCTGAATCAACTCCAACAGAGAAGGAGTCAACTGGACGCTCGCCATGAATTCCCCTCCATTGTGTTCCCTGGTCTACACATGCATACTAGAAAAGATCCCCATCAAAGTCCACTAATCACTGGACTTCATTAAAGCCTGCACTGGAACTCTTCTACTCAATGCGTCAGCCACCACATTGCCCTTTCCAAGGGTATAGACAATGTCAAAGTCAAACCCCTGCAAGTACTCTATCCAACAATGTTTCCTAATGTTGAGGTCCTTCTGTGAGAAAATATAGGCCATGATTTTGTGATCAGAGTAGACCAAAAACTTCTCTCCAAAGAGGTAGTGAAGCCAAGTCTTCAAAGCATGCATCACCGCTTCTAACTCCAATTTTTGGGTTGGGTATTTCTTTTCGTGTGTTCGGAGTTGGAGAGATCCATATGCCACCATGTGATCATCCTTCATAAGCACGCACCCAAGACCCATACCTGAAGCATCACATTAGACCACATATCCCTTTCCAGCATCTCGAAAAATCAGCACGGGGGAGGTAGTCAACTGACTCTTGAGCTCCTTGAATGATTCTTGACATTATGGACCCCATACAAACTTCACCCCTTTCCGGGTGAGTGCTGTCATTGGTGAAGAAAGCCGAGAGAAATCCCGAACGAATCTCCTGTAATCCCCAGCCAGGCCAAAGAAAAGTCTTGATCTCGAAAACATAGTTTGGATGCGGCCATGACATAACCACACTAATTTTCTAGGGATCCACTAAAACTCCATGTTCCAAGATCACATTCCCTAGAAATCTCACCTCCCTGATCCAGAAAGTGCACTTTGACAACTTTGCATAGGGGCGGTGATCCTGTCATTTACCCAAAAAATCCTCAAGTGATGTTCATGTTCCTCCTCCGAGCTAGATTATTCCATAATTTCATCCTGAAACACAAAAAAAAAAGAATCGAGATAATGATGGAACACCCTATTCATAAGTTCCATATATACCACTGGAGTATTAGTCAATCCGAAGGGCATAACAAAATAATCAAACTTGCCGTACCTGCTTCGAAAAGCTGTCTTTAAGATATCTGACTCCTACACCCTGAGTTGATGATACCCTGAATGTTGGATTATCATTGAGAACCACTTTTCCCCCTTCAACTGATCAAACAAATCATCTATTATGGGTAAAGGGTATTTATTTTGAATTGTTACCTTATTTAGCTTCTGGTAGTCAATGCACAACTGGAGGGATCCATCATCCTTTTTTGTGAAAAACATAGGAGAGGCCCCAGGAGAGATGCTTGGGCAAATGAATCCTTTGGATTCTAAGTCTTCATCTATATATTTAACTCCCTCAGCTCGGTGGGGGCCCTGCGATAAGAGGGAAGAGATATCAGCTGTGTTCCCAGCACCATATCAATTGAAAACTCCACATCCCGCTCTGGGGGAAAACCTGAAAAATCATCTGGGAATACCTCCGGAAACTCATTCACAACATGAGGTAGTGCTCCTTCAGGTGAAATACAATCCTCTATCAAGATCTTAGATAACTTGAAGATAACACTTCCCAACTCTAGGAGTGGAGGCCCTGCGCGACCTGACTGAGGAACCCATTCTCCACGAAAAACCTGACGACTCCCATCAGGTGCTGTGAAACTAACATGCCATCTGTAGCAATCGATGTGTGCCTAGAAGTGTACTATCCAATCAATGCCATGTATTATTTCAAATAGTTCCATATCTATATCTAGGAGGTCCCACTCCATCTCAACCCCTAACAAGGAAAGCGCTCAAAAGGGGCACCTGAGGCCCTGCTCCTTCTTTCCCAGCGGTATCACCAACTCCATCATGAAAGACATCAAATCAGTTGGAATATTCAGCATGTCCACCAAATGGGAAGAAATGAATGAAACAGAGGAACCATTATCAAAAAGAGTAGTAGCTATAGAATATGCGATCAGAACGGTACCTCGAACTGTTGACGGTCCCACCTCTGATCCTACTGGTGCCTGATCCACTACATGGAGATGTCCAGTATCTGCCTGAGGATGACTGCTAGTCTGTGGCTGTGCCCTGAACTAGATCCTCCCAGATGATGATCCAGCCCTACCACCACGACCTCCAAATTGATATCCCCCATTCCTCGACGGCTCGGACTGTTTTAGCCCTCCTCTTGAAGCCACTGACCCTGTCCCACTTGGGAGTGGATGTTCCACACCGCAGAAGCGTTGCAAATGCCTCATACCTCTACACTGGTAAGAAGGCTTCGGAGGAATTGGACATGCTGGTCAGATATGCCTGGGCTTCCAACATTGGTGGCACATGACCGATCTCGCACCAAAAGCCACAAAAGTAAACTTCCAGAAAGAGTGACCTAAACTGCCACCTCATTTCTTCACATGATCCCCCCACTTCCTTTTCTTCTTTGAGGAGCTACCACTACCCACTGCAGATACTGAACCATAGAAACCAACCCTTCCTTTCCTATAAATCTCCAAAATGCAGGCCCGATCAACGACCTTTGCAAATGTCCTCAGCTTAAACAAGAACACATGGGATTATATCTTTGGTCGCAAGCCATTCTCAAACCTCTGGGCCTTCGCCTGCTCATTAGAGACAATTTATGGAGCATACTGAACCAACTCAGTGAAACGGTTGTCATAATCCATCACAGATAGATTCCCCTGAACAAGTTCCATGAACTCTCTAGACCTTGCATAAGACAACACCTCAGGGTAGTACTGTTTATTGAAGACAGCCTTGAAATCTCCCCAACGCATCTGTTAATTCTTCCCATCCTGAAGCACTGACTCCCACCCCTTATGTAACACCCCAAGCTTCCACGGTACGTTTCTCTTCGAATAATGCAATAGCGTGTGTTGTACGCAACCTCGAGCTCTAACACACACCTCAACTAATTAAACTAGCTGTTGTGAATAGTAATACCTACTTTTTGAAATTTTATAAAGTGTATTTATCAAAATGGACTTCATTTTTGGATTCGGAATATCGAAATTAGCCTATGTTGATTTTTTGGTATTTTTCTGAGAACTTCTAAATTTTTATGAATAGTGAAAAATACTTAATTTTTTTTTTAATAAAAATAATTTATAGTGATAAATTATACTATTTCGTGGTTTTAAAGTATAATTAGAATATATTTTTACCATTTTATCCAATGGTGGTCATTATAATTAATTTAACATTGAAATTGGACATAAACAATTGCCAATCTTTTGATATAAACTTTTTCTTAAAAACACGCTATTTGTTGTAACAACGGGAATTAATTATAAAATTAATTAATGCAACTTATATGTTTGGAATTTTGTGAAATAGACATCATTTTGGAATTCGGAATATCAATTATAGCTTAGGGTGAAATTTTGGCCTTATTCTGAAAAACTTCAATTTTTTGATGAATAGTGAAACCACTAAGTGGTTGTTAAAAACTGATTTTTCGTTAAAATGAAATATTACCACTTCTGTGATTTGATTTTCAAAAATACGACATACATGGTTTTCATTAATAAGTAAAATGTGGTTCAATGAGATTAAAATAATTTTTTGGTGAATAGTAACTTTTAAGTTCTTAATCGCGATTAGAGGTAATTAGTGTAGTTTAAGGTAAAAATAATGTTTTAATAATATGAGATGAGCTTGACACTTGTCCTACTCCTATTGGATGAGTCATGGCCGACCAAGACAACCCATGGGTAAACTTGGGGACCCCATGGAGCCACTTTGGTTGGAAAATGACATTAATATATATTTATTTAATGTTAAAATTAAATTGACACAAACATGAGTTGTTTTACTAAAACAGTTTTTAAGTGGGGTTAAACAAGTCCAAATTTTGACTATAAATATTCATTAGAAATATAAAAGGATTTCCTATATCATAGTATTTTTTTATAATTTTTAGACATTAAATATATTAAATTATTTATGACATCATTATGATGCAGTGATGACCTCATTATTTAACGATTTTAATAAAATGAAAAGATAATGTAAAATCCAAGGCTTACACTTGTCCAAAGACTATTGGATGGGTAGCTTTCGAACCCTTATCACCATAGCCATGAATTATATAAGTGTGGGACCTTTAGAATCCGAAAATCATTGTATAATAATGTAACACTTCAATCATTCCAAAAGAGCCCCTCCTCTCCTCTTATAAAAGGCCCCCACCTCTACCACATTATTCACACTTTCAAGCCTTTTGGTTGGGCCAAACTCTGCCCAAATACTCTCCCAACTTTTCTCCCTTCATCCTAGAATCATTACTTTAGTCAGAAAGCCATCCTATGGAGTCCTTTTGATCAAATCAAAAGAAGAACCAGAAGAAGAGGTAACATTTTCATCACCCTCTTTCAAGTTTCTTTCTTCTTCCACTCCCTCTTTGTTTATTATTTCAATTCTAAAATTATAACTCCAGTATCTTCTATATACTGTGATGTTATTATAAATGTGGAACAACCATATTCAGTATTCTACCCATCATTTGAATGACATGTCACCATACGTGCGTACGTACGGCTTACCGTCTCCACGTCGTGGTGTAATATCTATTCAATATATTATTATTTAGATGGGTATAATAATGATATTTAATTCATGTAAATAATAAATATAACATGATAATGGTTCTGTATATAAGATATACTATCCAATTATATATTATTTTAATATCAAAATAATGATATTGTCGCTCGTGCGTACGTACGGACTACCGTCTCCACGAACGCGATGAGATTCATTCTCCGTCGTATCCATTCAAGTATAATTATCATTTTATGATTTAAAAATAATTTTTAAGGACATGATATCATTCTGGATATGAATAAGATACAACCTATGCATGAAAAACACGACTTACATAACAAAACATATAAAAGAAAATGAGTAAGTTAACACCCGAAACAACGATAAATCTAAGATATTGTTAACGAAGCAATGTTAAAAGATCATATATGATATCATCTGAATGTATATGATTCTTTTATAATTTAATAACAATTATTTCACCATTATACAGGAGGTTAACCTACCCCAACCAAGGAAAAGTACAAGGTAAGGGTTTACTTCACAACCTCTTCATTATCCAAGGTTGTTTATACATAATTATCTACTGGGGCCTCGTTATCATCCACATCCATGTTTCTTAAAAATGTCTTTCAAAACATTTTTACTATTAAATGGAAAATTGGTTAAAGTCATTTATACCCTTATACGTTTTTGAAAGGAATCTTACCGTCGTTTTCCAAACAATGTACTTTTTGACCTTTTTGACAAATTTATGTTAAGAATGTTTTTTTAACTTATACGGAGGGTGCGGCCATTTTCCGCCATTATAACTTCGTCGAAGCTTCCCTAACAGGCTTATAAGAATATTTTCAAAGTAAATGTATTATTTTATAATTATGGGACTTTTAAATGATTTCAAAAAGGAGAGATATTTCTCTCAAATAGCTTTGATTTCATCCATGTCAACATCCTTTGATGGGTTTTAAGTTTAATTGAAATTGATTTATGATACAAAACTTCCATTGAACATTTTGTGAAATATTTTACTATAGATGTGTTATTTTTATACCATACATAGTTTATGGAGAAATTTTTGACATTTCGTATGCTAGTTTTAATACGAATATTTATGTTATGTTTAAACCTATTCATATGAGGAATGTATTGGACTTAATATGTGACGGGTGGAGCCCGCTATAGCTCCTCGATGCATCGGTAGGTCTCATGAGTCAACTAGACGTGGAATTGGCCAAGGCCCTTTCCCAATTTGATTTATGGTTTTGGCCAAGGCCTTAATCATTTTAGACGTCTTGGCCGAGGCCTTGAAAAAATGTTTCAGAATGTCTGGCATTATACATTCCCTCATTATGAAAGTGGTTATTGATATTTCATGTGATTATTCATCTAGTAGAATATCCATGTGAGTAAGTAATGGAATTATTTTATTTTACTTTTGCCATATTATGCTGAAGTTCAAGTTCAATAAGGCTTTTGTTTTAGTTATACATTGCCTTAAATGCTTATGTTTTCTTATGAATGTTTCCGCTATATTGTTATCCTTACGGAGCATTTGAGCTCACCCCTTTCAATGTTTTATTTTTCCCAGGATGTGAAGAAGTGTATTATGACTGACTTGAAAGAATAGTCAGTGAGGATATGAGTGTGGACTAGGGAGACCATGTTATTGTAGTTTTCATTTTTATGATGTAATGTAATGTTTATGAATGTATCTAGTGTTTCCAATGCTACTAAACTAATCCGTATTTCGAGACTTGATCTTTTGTGATCATGCTAATGTTACGAAGTAATGCACCGACTCTGGGTAGCAGGGGTCGGGGTGTTACAGTTGGTATCAGAGGCAGTTTAGTACTAACCTAGGAAGCTAGATTTAGACAAACTCTGATTAGAGCACGTAGACCTAAGATGAACTTTGAGGATTAGTATAGAATAACTTCCTAAAAATTTTGGTATTTTAGAGATTTTGTGAGTTTTCCAAGCAATACATCCCTGTCTGGATACGAGCAGGTAGAGGCGGCTCTGGCACAGATGTACCTAGGGGTAAAACCCGAAAACACCGCTTTGAGCTAGACTCGAACGGGAACTGGTGCACGACAACGGCCCTTGCTGCACTCTTGGTTACGACACTCCCAGGGGATATGCTTAGGATAATTCCCATTTTCTTTACAAACCACTATGAAGGGTTACGAGTATATACTTCCTCAAAGAAAATATTTTTATAATTATGGATTATATCCATAATTAGTTCAATTTATGTTAAGTGTTTTACAAGTATGGAATTATGTATTTTGATTCATAAACTAATCCAGTTTATGCCATTATTTAGAAATGGCGCCTAGTCGAAGGAATGGAAACCGTATCAATGCACGCACTCCGTGTAGGGATTTCCCTCCTGCTCAAGATAATTATGGTGGAGCTAGTGATACAACTGGTGCTGATCATCTTCTCACCGTACTGGGACAACTCACGCAGGTTATGAATAACAACCTTACTCGTATGGAGCACCCTGATCCGCAACGTGGAGGATCAATGCTAGACCATTTCATGAGGCAACAACCACCAACATTCAATGGGAGTACAAATCCTATAGTAGCTGAGCATTGGATAAATTCCTTAGAGAAAATATCCCAAGCCTTGGGGAGTAGTGAAAGGGAGAAAGTTGTCATGGCAGTTTACCACCTCACTGGAGATGCCGATCAATGGCGGTCACTAATTCAAAACACAAAGGAAGATGATGAATTAACAAACCTGGAATGGAAGGAGTTCAAAGAGCTGTTCTTAGAAAAATAATTACCTCGAGACCATCGAGCGGATATGGAAAGGCAATTTCTGAGTCTGAGGTAGAAGGAGGATGAGAATGTCGCAAAGTATGAGGCTAACTTTACAAGGTTAGTGAGGGTATGCTGCAGATTACATACGTAACCCAAGAAGTAAGACTTAACATTTCTTTGATGGGTTAAAACCATTTCTCCGTCGAGCTTTAGTATCACAAACCTTCTCTTCATACGAAGGTATCGTCTCGTGCGCTATCAAGATGGAAAAGGAATTATCTAAGTCTTATGACTTTAAATAAAAGCAAGATAAGAAGAGATCCGTTGAAAACTCTGGGAAAGGAAATAAGGAAACAGGGAAGAAGGGTAGAAATGAATTTCCACTCTGTGATAATTGTGGTAGGAAGCACCCTGGTGCCTGTCTAAAAGGAAAAAGAGTATGTTACAAGTGTGGTGAAAAAGGCCACCAAGCTCATGAATTCAAGGGAAAGAAAGCGGTTGTCAACGTGGAATGCTATAATTGTAGAGAGAAGGGACATTATGCAAATGAATGTCCTAAGCGTCAGGGGAACTTACCTCAGAGGAGGCCAAGGGATCAAGGCCAGGCTTATGCTATCACTACTGCTGAGGTGGAAGCTCCGAAAGACGTGGTGGCAGGTAATTTAATGGTTTCCTCAAGTTTAGCAAATGCATTATTTGATTCTGGATCATCTCATTGTTTCATATCTTCCCAGTTTGCTAAGAAAATTAGATATTTCCAATTTGATTTAACAAGGGAGTTGTCGGTCAAAACCCCTAAGGGAAGTATTGTTGCAACAAAGTTTTGTCTATTAGTTCCCATTAGAGCACCTAAATGTTCTTTACCTGCTAATCTCATCGTCATACCCATGATTGAATTTGATATAATCCTCGGTATGGATTGGCTTTCAGACCATGATGCAAAAATTTATTGTAAGAGGAAAGAGGTTACGATTCTTGATGATGATGATAAGGAACACCTTATCTTTAGAGCAGAATCGTCGCCACATAATTCTTATCTAGATCCACCCCCAGTAGCTCAACTAAATTCATTTATTGGGGAGGAAGAGAAGGAAATTTCTGAGGGTGAGGAAAGGAATATTCAAATAGAGGATGTACCTATTGTGAGAGAATATGATGATGTGTTTCCGTAAGATTTACCTGGACATTCTCCAGAACGAGAAGTTGAGTTTTCCATTGATTTAATTCCTGGATCAAGGCCCATATCGAAGACCCATTATAGAATGGCCACTGTGGAATTAGTTGAACTAAATAAACAACTAGAGGAATTGAGTAATAAGGGATTTATTCGCCCTAGTGTTTCCCCTTGGGGAGCCCCTGTTGTTTTTGTTAAGAAGAAAGATGGATCTATGAGGTTGTGCATCGACTATAGGGAGATCAAGGCTATAACAATAAAGAACAAGTATCCCCTACCTCGCATTGATGATTTGTTTGACCAACTTCATGGAGCTCAATACTTTTCAAATATTGACCTTCGGTTTGGATACCATCATTTGTGTGTGAAGAAGGAAGACGTTCCAAAGACAGCATTTCGAACAAGGTACAGGCATTACGAGTTTACAGTAATGCCTTTTGGATTGACTAATGCACCCTCTGTTTTCATGGATCTAATGAATAGATTTTTCAAGGAATATCTTGATGAATTTGTAGTGGTATTTATTGATGATATCTTGGTATACTCAAAAAGCCACGAAGATCATGAAAATCACTTACGCATTATCCTGAAGACTCTTAGAAGACCTGAATTATATGGGAAATTTAGCAAGTGTGAATTCTGGCTTCAGGATATTTCTTTCCTTGGCCATATTGTCTCTAAGGATGGAATTTCCTTCGATCCTTCTAAAACCATGGCAATCCAAGAATGTCCAGCACTGACAAGTAAAACTGAGGTACGCAATTTTATTTGTTTAGAAGGTTATTATCGATGTTTCGTCCAGAATTTTGCCAGATTGGCTAACCCATTGACAAAGCTCAAACGTAAAGGGATTAAATTTGTCTGGACAAAAGAGTGTGAAGAAAGTTTTGAAGAACTGAAGAGAAGATTAGTCAAAGCTCCTGTATTGACTCTACCATCGGGTAATGATGGGTTTGTTATTTATAGTGATGCATCGAAGAAAGGACTTGGTTGTGTCCTTATGCAGAATGATAAGGTTATTGCCTATGCATCACGACAGTTAAAAATTCATGAGCAAAACTATCCTACTCATGACCTTGAGTTAGCAGCTGTGATATTTGCTTTAAAGATATGGAGACATTACCTCTATGGTGAAAAATGTGAGATTTATACTGATCACAAGAGTTTGAAGTATATTTTCTTACAAAAAGAACTCAACATGAGGCAAAGGAGATGGCTTGAACTACTCAAGGATTATGATTGCACGATACATTACCACCCGGGGAAGGAAAACAAGGTGGCAGATGCTTTGAGTAGAAAAGACCATGGAGTTTTGAATGTGATTAGAATTGAAAGGGATCCAATTTTCATGGATCTAGTGAAGATGGACATTGGAATAACTAGGGAAGGTGAAACATCAATGCTTTTTCAAATGGTTTCCAAACCATCCTTACTTGAAGGGATTAAGAGTTCTCAGACCAATGATGAAGAATTCTAGAAGAAGATTAAAGATGTGAATGATGGAAGATTGAGGGACTTTGTGTATAAGGATGGAATTTTGAAATTTGGGAAGAGACTTTGTGTTCTCGATATACCTGATCTAAAAAGGGAATTGCTGGATGATGCTCATAGTTCCAATTTCTCTATACACCCTGGGAGGACCAAAATGTATAGAGATTTGAAGGAACATTTTTGGTGGGACCATATGAAGAGGGAGATTGCTGATTTTGTGTCGAGGTGTATGGTTTTTCAACAAGTGAAAGCTGGAAGACAACATCCTGGTGGAGTATTGCAACCTCTTCCCATACCTGAGTGGAAATGGGATAATATTACGATGGACATTTTCATGGGACTACCAAAGACTCCTAGAAGGAATGATGCAATATGGGTCATTATTGAATGTCTTACTAAGTCAGCACATTTTCTGGGTATACGGGAGGATCTACCACTTGAACGTCTAAAAAGACTATATATTAATGAAGTTGTAAGACTTCATGGAGTACCCATATCGATTGTTTCTGATCGTGATCCTAGTTTTACTTCAAGATTTTGGAAAAGTCTTCAAGAGGCCTTGGATACTGAACTTCGTTTGAGTACTGCCTATCACCCTCAAACAGATGGACAATCAAAACGGAATATTCAAACCTTAGAAGACATGTTGAGATCATTCCCTCTTGACTTTCAGGGTATGTGGGATCAATATTTACCACTGGTAGAATTTTCCTATAACAATAGCTTCCATTCAAGCATTCAGATGGCACCTTATGAAGCGTTATATGGAAAGAGATGTCTTACACCAACCTGTTGGGATGAAGTTGGTGAAAGAAAACTTGTGGGACCAGAACTGGTGGAAGAAACATTGGAAAAGGTGAAGGTAATCCAAAACCATATCAAATCAGCTCAAAGTAGGAAGAAGAGATATGCCGATAACAGAATAAAGGTTTTGGAATTTCAGGTGGGAGATCATGTTTTCCTAAAGGTATCTCCATGGCAGGGAGTTATACGTTTTGGTAAGAAGGGTAAGTTGAGTCCCAGGTACATCGGACCTTTCGAAATTCTAGATCGTATTGGGGCTGTAGCTTATCGTTTGGCGATGCCGCCAAATCTCTCCAAAGTTCACAATGTTTTCCACATATCGCTATTGAGAAAATACATGCCCGACCCCACACATGTACTTACCTACGAGGAATTAGAACTGGAACCCGATCTATCTTATTGCGAAGATCCCATTAGGATTCTTGATGTGAGGGACCAGGTGCTCAGAAACTGGACGACTCATCTGGTAAAGGTTTTGTGGAGAAATCATAAAATGGAAGAGGCAACGTGGGAACCTGAGGAACTTATGATGAAGAACCACCCGAGTCTTTTTATGCAGTAATACCCTAGAAATTGTGAGGATGCAATTATTTGAAGGAGGGGAGAATGTAACACCCCAAGCTTCTACGGTACGTTTCCCTTCGAATAAAGCAATAGCGTGTGTTGTACGCAACCTCGAGCTCTAACACACACCACAACTAATTAAACTAGCCATTTTGAATAGTAATACCTACTTTTTGAAATTTTATAAAGTGTATTTATCAAAATGGACTTCATTTTTGGATTCGGAATATCGAAATTAGCCTATGTTGAATTTTTGGTATTTTTCTGAGAACTTCTAAATTTTTATGAATAGTGAAAAATACTTAAAAACAACTTTTTTTAATCAAAATAATTTATAGTGATAAATTATACTATTTAGTGGTTTTAAAGTATAATTATAATATATTTTTACCATTTTATCCAATGGTGGTCATTAGAATTAATTTAGCATTGAAATTGGACATAAACAATTGCCAATCTTTTGATATAAATTGTTTCTTAAAAACACGCTATTTGTTGTAACAGCGGGAATTAATTATAAAAGTAATTAATGCAACTTATATGTTTGGAATTTTTTAAAATAGACATCATTTTTGAATTCGGAATATCAATTATAGCTTAGGGTGAAATTTTGGCCTTATTCTGAAAAACTTCAATTTTTGATGAATAGTGAAACCACTAAGTGGTTGTTAAAAACTGATTTTTCGTTAAAATGAAATATTACCACTTCTATGATTTTATTTTCAAAAATCCAACATAAATGGTTGTCATTAAGAAGTAAAATGTGCTTTAATGAGATTAAAATAATTTTTTGGTGAATAGTAACTTTTAAGTTCTTAATCGCGATTAGAGGTAATTAGTGTAGTTGAAGGTAAAAATAATTTTTTAATAATATGAGATGAGCTTGAAACTTGTCCTACTTCTATTGGATGAGTCATGGCCGACCAAAACAACCCATGGGTCAACTTGGGGACCCCATGGAGCCACTTTGGTTGGAAAATGACATTAATATATATTTATTTAATGTTAAAATTAAATTGACACAAACATGAGTTATTTTACTAAAACAGTTTTTAAGTGGGGTTACACAAGTCCAAATTTTGACTATAAATATTCATTAGAAAGATAAACAGATTTCCTAAATCATAGTATTTTTTTTAATTTTTATACATTAAAAAAATTAAATTATTTATGACATCATTATGATGCAGTGATGACCTCATTATTTAACAATTTTAATAAAATGAAAATATAATGTAAAATCCAAGGCTTACACTTGTCCAAAGACTATTGGATGGGTAGATTTCGAACCCTTATCACCTTATCCATGAATTATATAAGTGTGGGACCTTTAGAATCCGAAAAGCATTGTATAATAATGTAACACTTCAATCTTTCCAAAAGAGCCCCTCCTCTCCTCTTAAAAAAGGCCCCCACCTCTACCACCTTATTCACACTTTAAAGCCTTTTGAGTCGGTAAAACTCTTCCCAAATACTCTCCCAACTTCTCTCCCTTCATCCTAGAAGCTTTACTTTAGTCATAAAGCCATCCTAAGGAGTCCTTTTGATCAAATCAAAAGAAGAACCTGAAGAAGAGGTAACATTTTCATCACCCTCTTTCAAGTTTCTTTCTTCTACCACTCCCTCTTTGTTTATTATTTCAATTCTAAAATTATAACTGCAGTATCTTCTATATACTGTGATGTTATTATAAATATGGAACAACCATATTCAGTATTCTACCCATCATTTTAATGACATGTCACCATACGTGCGTACGTACGGCTTACCGTCTCCACGTCGTGGTGTAATTGTTATTCAATATATTATTATTTAGATGGGTATAATAATGATATGTAATTCATGTTAATAATAAATATAACATTATAATGATTATGTATATAAGATATACTATCCAATTATATATTATTTTAATATCAAAATAATGATATTGTCGCTCGTGGGTACGTACGGACTACCGTCTCCACGAACGCGATGAGATTCATTCTCCGTCGTATCCATTCAAGTATAATTATCATTTTATGATTTAAAAATAATGTTTAAGGACATGATATCATTATGGATATGAATAAGATACAACCTATCCATGAAAAACACGACTTACGTAACAAAACATATAAAATAAAACGAGTAAGTTAACACCCGAAACAATGATAAATCTAAGATATTGTTAACGAAGCAATGTTAAAAGATCATATATGATATCATATGAATGTATATGATTCTTGTGTAATTTAATAACAATTATTTCACCATTATACAGGAGGTTAACCTACCCCAACCAAGGAAAAGTACAAGGTAAGGGTTTACTTCACAACCTCTTCATTATCCAAGGTTGTTTATACATAATTATCTACTAGGGCCTCGTTATCATCCACATCCATGTTTCTTAAAAATGTCTTTCAAAACATTTTTACTATTAAATGGAAAATGGGTTAAAGTAATTTATACCCTTATATGTTTTTGAAAGGAATCTTACCGTCATTTTCCAAACAATGTACTTTTTGACCTTTTTGACAAATTTAAGTTAAGAATGTTTTTTTAACTTATACGGCGGGTGCGGCCATTTTCCGCCATTATAACTTCGTCGAAGCTTCCCTAATAGGCTTATAAGAATATTTTCAAAGTAAATGTATTATTTTATAATTATGGGACTTTTAAATGATTTCAAAAAGGAGAGATATTTCACTCAAATAGCTTTGATTTCATCCATGTCAACATCCTTTGATGGGTATTAAGTTTAATTGAAATTGATTTATGATACAAAACTTCCATTGAACATTTTGTGAAATATTTTACTGTGGATGTGTTATTTTTATACCATACATAGTTTATGGAGAAAGTGTTGACATTTCGTATCCTAGTTTTAATACGAATATTTATGTTATGTTTAATCCTATTCATATGAGGAATGTATTGGACTTAATATGTGACGGGTGGAGCCCGCTAGAGCTCCTCGATCCATCGGTAGGTCTCATGAGTCAACTAGACGTGGAATTGGCTGAGGCCCTTTCCCAATTTGATTTATGGTTTTGGCCAAGGCCTTAATCATTTTAGACGTCTTGGGCGAGGCCTTGAAAAAATGTTTCAGAATGTCTGGCATTATACATTCCCTCATTATGAAAGTGGTTATTGATATTTCATGTGATTATTCGTCTAGTAGAATATCCATGTGAGTAAGTAATGGCATTATTTTATTTTACTTTTTCCATATGATGCTGAAGTTCAAGTTCAATAAGGCTTTTGTTTTAGTTATACACTGCCTTAAATGCTTATGTTTTCTTATGAATGTTTCCGCTATATTGTTATCCTTACGGAGCATTTGAGCTCACCCCTTTCAATGTTTTATTTTTCCCAGGATGTGAAGAAGTGTATTATGACTGACATGCAAGAATAGTCAGTGAGGATATGAGTGTGGACTAGGGAGACCATGTTATTGTATTTTTCATTTTTATGATGTAATGTAATGTTTATGAATGTATCTAGTGTTTCCAAGGCTACTAAACTAATCGGTATTTCGAGACTTGATCTTTTGTGATCATGCCAATGTTACGAAGTAATGCACCGACTCTGGGTAGCTGGGGTCGGGGTGTTACAGTTGGTATCAGAGGCAGTTTTGTACTAACCTTGGAAGCTAGATTTAGACAAACTCTGATTAGAGCACGTAGACCTAAGATGAACTTTGAGGATTAGTATAGAAGAACTTCCTGAAAATTTTGGTATTGTAGAGATTTTGTGAGTTTTCCAAGAAATACATCCCTATCTGGATATGAGCAGGTAGAGGCGGCACTGGCACGGATGTACCTAGAGGTAAAAACCGAAAACACCGCTTTGAGGTAGACTCGAACGGGAACTGGTGCACGACAACGGGCCTTGCTGCACTCTGGGTTACGACACTCCCGGGGGATATGCTTAGGATAATTCCCATTTTCTTTACAATCCACTATGAAGGGTTACGAGTATATACTTCCTCAAAGAAAACATTTTTATAATTATGGATTATATCCATAATTAGTTCAATTTATGTTAAGTGTTTTACAAGTATGGAATTATATATTTTGATTCATAAACTAATCCAGTTTATGCCATTATTTAGAAATGGCACCTAGTGGAAGGAATGGAAACCGTATCATTGCACGCACTCTGTGTAGGGATTGCCCTCCTGCTCAAGATAATTATGGTGGAGCTAGTGATACAACTGGTGTTGACCAGCTTCTCACCGTACTGGGACAACTCACGCAGGTTATGAATAACAACCTTACTCTTATGGAGCACCCGGATCCGCAACGTGGAGGATCAATGCTAAACCGTTTCATGAGGCAACAACCACCAACATTCAATGGGAGTACAAATCCTATAGTAGCTGAGTAATGGATAAATTCCTTAGAGAAAATATTCCAAGCCTTGGGGAGTAGTGAAAGGGAGAAAGTTTTTATGGCAGTTTACCACCTCACTGGAGATGTCGATCAATGGTTGTCACTAATTCAAAACACAAAGGAAGATGATGAATTAAAAAACATGGAATGGCAGGAGTTCAAAGAGCTATTCTTAGAAAAATACTTTCCTCGAGACCATCGAGCGGATATGGAAAGACAATTTCTGAGTCTGAGGCAGAAGGAGGATGAGAATGTCGCAAAGTATGAGGCTAGCTTTACAAGGTTAGCGAGGTATGCTGCAGATTACATACGTAACCCAAGAAGTAAGACTAATCGTTTCTTTAATGGGTTAAAACCATTTCTCCGTCGATATTTAGTATCACAAACCTAATCTTCATACGAAGGTATCGTCTCGTGCGCTATCAAGACGGAAAAGGAATTATCTAAGTCTTATGACTTTAAATCAAAGAAAGATAAGAAGAGATCTGCTGAAAACTCCGGGAAAGGAAATAAGGAAACATGGAAGAAGGGTAGAAATGAATTTCCACTCTGTGATAATTGTGGTAGGAAGCACCCTGGTGCCTGTCTAAAAAGAAAACGAGTATGTTACAAGTGTGGTGAAAAAGGCCACCAAGCTCATGAATGCAAGGGAAAGAAAGCGGCTATCAACGTGGAATGCTATAATTGTAGAGAGAAGGGAAATTACACAAATGAATGTCCTAAGTGTCAGGGGAACTTACCTCAGAAGAGGCCAAGGGATCAAGGCCAAGCTTATGCTATCACTACTGCTGAGGTGGAAGCTCCGAAAGACGTGGTGGCAGGTAATTTAATGGTTTCCTCAAGTTTTGCAAATGCATTATTTGATTCTGGATCATTGCATTGTTTCATATCTTCCCAGTTTGCTAAGAAAATTAGATATTTCCAATTTGATTTAACAAGGGAGTTGTCGGTCAAAAACCCTAAGGGAAGTATTGTTGCAACAAAGTTTTGTCGATTAGTTCCCATTAGAGCACCTAAATGTTCTTTACCTGCTGATCTAATCGTCATACCCATGATTGAATTTGATATAATCCTCGGTATGGATTGGCTTTCGGACCATGATGCAAAAATTTATTGTAAGAGGAAAGAGGTTACGATTCTTAATGATGATGACGATAAGGAACACCTTATCTTTAGAGAAGAATCGTCGCCACATAATTCTTATCTAGATCCACCCCCAGTAGCTCAACTAAATTCAATTATTGGGGAGGAAGAGAAGGAAATTACTGAGGGTGAGGAAAGGAATATTCAAATAGAGGATGTACCTATTGTGAGAGAATATGTTGATGTGTTTCCGGAAGATTTACCTGGACATTATCCAGAACGAGAAGTTGAGATTTCCATTGATTTAATTCCTGGATCAAGGCCCATATCGAAGACCCCTTATAGAATGACCACTGTGGAATTAGTTGAACTAAAGAAACAACTAGAGGAATTGAGTAATAAGGGATTTATTCGCCCTAGTGTTTCTCCTTGGGGAGCCCCTATTCTTTTTGTTAAGAAGAAAGATGGATCTATGAGTTTGTGCATCGACTATAGGGAGAACAATGCTATAACAATAAAGAACAAGTATTCCCTACCTCGCATTGATGATTTGTTTGACCAACTGCATGGAGATCAATAATTTTCAATGATTTAACTTCGGTCTGGATACCATCAGTTGTGTGTGAAGAAGGAAGAAGTTCCAAAGATAGCATTTCGAACAAGGTACGGGCCTTACGAGTTTACAGTAATGCCTTTTGGATTGACTAATGCACCCTCTGTTTTCATGGATCTAATGAATAGAGTTTTCAAGGAATATCTTGATGACTTTGTAGTGGTATTTATTGATGATATCTTGGTATACTCCAAAATCCACGAAGATCATGAAAATCACTTACGCATTATCCTGAAGACTCTTAGAAGACATGAATTATATGGGAAATTTAGAAAGTGTGAATTCTGGTTTCAAGAGATTTCTTTCCTTGGCCATATTGTCTCTAAGGATGGAATTTCCGTTGATCCTTCTAAAACCAAGGCAATCCAAGAATGGCCAGCACCGACAAGTATAACTGAGGTACGCAGTTTTATTGGTTTAGCAGGTTGTTATCGACGTTTCGTCCAGAATTTTGCCAGATTGGCTAACCCATTGACAAAGCTCACACGTCAAGGGATTAAATTTGTCTGGACAAAAGTGTGTGAAGAATGTTTTGAAGAACTTAAGATAAGATTAGTCAAAGCCCCTGTATTGACTCTACCATCGGGGAATGATGGGTTTGTTATTTATAGTGATGCATCGAAGAAAGGACTTGGTTGTGTCCTTATGCAGAATGATAAGGTTATTTCCTATGCATCATGATAGTTAAAAATTCATGAGCAAAACTATCCTACTCATGGCCTTGAGTTAGCAGCTGTGATATTTGATTTAAAGATATGGAGACATTACCTCTATGGTGAAAAATGTGAGCTTTATACTGATCACAAGAGTTTGAAGTATTTTTTCTCACAAAAAGAACTCAACATGAGGCAAAGGCGATGGCTTGAACTACTCAAGGATTATGATTTCACGATACATTACCACCCGGGGAAGGCAAACAAGGTGGCAGATGCTTTGAGTAGAAAATACCATGGAGTTTTGAATGTGATGAGAATTGAAAGGGATCCAATTTTCATGGATCTAGTGAAGATGGACATGAGAATAACTAGGGAAGGTGAAACATCAATGCTTTTTCAAATGGTTGCCAAACCATCATTACTAGAAAGGATTAAGAGTTCTCAGACCAATGATGAAGAATTTCAGAAGAAGATTAAAGATGTGAATGATGGAAGATTGAGGGACTTTGTGTATAAGGATGGAATTTTGAAATTCGGGAAGAGACTTTGTGTTCCCGATATACCTGATCTAAAAAGGGAATTGCTGGATGATGCTCATAGTTCCAATTTCTCTATACACCCTGGGAGCACCAAAATGTATAGAGATTTGAAGGAACATTTTTGGTGGGACAATATGAAGAGGGAGATTGCTGATTTTGTGTCGAGGTGTATGGTTTGTCAACAAGTGAAAGCTGGAAGACAACATCCTGGTGGAGTATTGCAACCTCTTCCCATACCTGAGTGGAAATGGGATAATATTACGATGGACTTTGTCATGGGACTACCAAAGACTCCTAGAAGGAATGATGCAATATGGGTCATTGTTGATCTTCTTACTAAGTCAGCACATTTTTTTGCTATACGGGAGGATCTACCACTTGAATGTCTAGCAAGACTATATATTAATGAAGTTGTAAGACTTCATGGAGTACCCATATCGATTGTTTCTGATCGTGATCCTCGTTTTACTTCAAGATTTTGGAAAAGTCTTCAAAAGGCCTTGGATACTGAACTTCGTTTGAGTACTGCCTATCACCCTCAAACAGATGGACAATCAGAACGGAATATTCAAACCTTAGAAGACATGTTGAGATCATGCTCTCTTGAATTTCAGGGTATGTGGGATCAATATTTACCACTGGTAGAATTTTCCTATAACAATAGCTTCCATTCAAGCATTCAGATGGCACCTTATGAAGCGTTATATGGAAAGAGATGTCGTACCCTAACCTGTTGGGATGATGTTGGTGAAAGAAAACTTGTGGGACCAGAACTGGTGGAAGAAACAATGGAAAAGGTGAAGGTAATCCAAAACCATATCAAATCAGCTCAAAGTAGGCAGAAGAGCTATGCCGATAACAAAAGAAAGGTTTTGGAATTTCAGGTGGGAGATCATGTTTTCCTAAAGGTATCTCCATGGAAGGGAGTTATACGTTTTGGTAAGAAGGGTAAGTTGAGTCCCAGGTACATCGGACCTTTCGAAATTCTAGATCGTATTGGGGCTATAGCTTATCGTTTGGCGATGCCGCCAAATCTCTCCAAAGTTCAAGATGTTTTCCTCATATCGCTATTGAGAAAATACATGCCCGACCCAACACATGTACTTACCTACGAGGAATTAGAACTGGAACCCGATTTATCTTATTGCGAAGAGCCCATCAGGATTCTTGATGTGAGGGAGCAGGTGCTGAGAAACCGGACGACTCGTCTGGTAAAGGTTTTGTGGAGAAATCATAAAATGGAAGAGGCAACGTGGGAACCTGAGGAAATTATGATAAAGAACCACTGGATTCTTTTTATGCAGTAATACCCTAGAAATTTCGAGGACGCAATTATTTGAAGGAGGGGAGAATGTAACACCCCAAGCTTCTACGGTACGTTTCCCTTCGAATAATGCAATAGCGTGTGTTGTACGCAACCTCGAGCTCTAACACACACCACAAATAATTAAACTATCCATTGTGAATAGTAATACCTACTTTTTGAAATTTTATAATGTGTATTTATCAAAATGTACTTCATTTTTGGATTCGGAATATCAAAATAAGCCTATGTTGAATTTTTGGTATTTTTCTGAGAACTTCTAAATTTTTATGAATAGTGAAAAATACTTAAAAACAACTTTTTTTAATCAAAATAATTTATAGTGATAAATTATACTATTTAGTGGTTTTAAAGTATAATTAGAATATATTTTTACCATTTGATCCAATGGTGGCCATTATAATTAATTTAACATTGAAATTGGACATAAACAATTGCCAATCTTTTGATATAAATTGTTTCTTAAAAACACGCTATTTGTTGTAACAACGGGAATTAATTTTAAAATTAATTAATGCAAATTATATGTTTGGAATTTTGTAAAATAGGCATCATTTTTGAATTCATAATATCAATTACAGCTTAGGGTGAAATTTTGGCCTTATTCTGAAAAACTTCAATTTTTGATGAATAGTGAAACCACTATGTGGTTGTTAAAAACTGATTTTTCGTTAAAATGAAATATTACAACTTCTGTGATTTGATTTTCAAAAATCCGACATAAATGGTTGTCATTAAGAAGTAAAATGTGGTTCAATGAGATTAAAATAATTTTTTGGTGAATAGTAACTTTTGAGTTCTTAATCGCGATTAGAGGTAATTAGTGTAGTTTAAGTTAAAAATAATGTTTTAATAATATGAAATGAGCTTTACACTTGTCCTACTCCTATTGGATGAGTCATGGCCGACCAAGACAACCCATGGGTCAACTTGGGGACCCCATGGAGCCACTTTGGTTGGAAAATGACATTAATATATATTTATTTAATGTTAAAATTAAATTGACACAAACATGAGTTGTTTTACTAAAATAGTTTTTAAGTGGGGTTACACAAGTCCAAATTTTGACTATAAATATTAATTAGAAATATAAAAAGATTTCCTACATCATAGTAGTTTTTTTATAATTTTTAGACATTAAATAAATTAAATTATTTATGACATCATTATGATGCAGTGATGACCTCATTATTTAACGATTTTAATAAAATGAAAAGATAATGTAAAATCCAAGGCTTACACTTGTCCAAAGACTATTGTATGGGTAGATTTCTAACCCTTATCAACTTATCCATGAATTATATAATTTTGGGACCTTTAGAATCCGAAAATCATTGTATAATAATGTAACACTTCAATCTTTCCAAAAGAGCCCCTCCTCTCCTCTTATAAAAGGCCCCCACCTCTACCACCTTATTCACACATTCAAGCCTTTTGGTTCGGCCAAAATCTGCCCAAATACTCTCCCAACTTCTCTCCCTTCATCCTAGAAGCTTTACGTTAGTCAGAAAGCCATCCTAAGGAGTCCTTTTGATCAAATCAAAAGAAGAACCCGAAGAAGAGGTAACATTTTCATCACCCTCTGTCAAGTTTGTTTCTTCTTCCACTCCCTCTTTGTTTATTATTTCAATTCTAAAATTATAACTCCAGTATCTTCTATATACTGTGATGTAATTATAAATATGGAACAACCATATTCAGTATTCAACCCATCATTTGAATGACATGTCACCATACGTGCGTACGTACGGCTTACCGTCTCCACGTCGTGGTGTAATTGTTATTCAATATATTATTATTTATATGGGTATAATAATGATATATAATTCATGAAAATAATAAATATAACATGATAATGATTCTGTATATAAGATATACTATCCAATTATATATTATTTTAATATCAAAATAATGGTATTGTCGCTCGTGCGTACGTACGGACTACCGTCTCCACGAACGCGATGAGATTCATTCTCCGTCGTATCCATTCAAGTATAATTATCATTTTATGATTTAAAAATAATGTTTAAGGACATGATATCATTCTGGATATGAATAAGATACAAACTATCCATGAAAAACACGACTTATGTAACAAAACATATAAAAGAAAACGAGTAAGTCAACACCCGAAACAACGATAAATCTAAGATATTGTTAACGAAGCAATGTTAAAAGATCAAATATGATATCATATGAATGTATATAATTATTGTATAATTTAATAACAATTATTTCACCATTATACAGGAGGTTAACCTACCCCAACCATGGAAAAGTACAAGGTAAGGGTTTACTTCACAACCTCTTCATTATCCAAGGTTGTTTATACATAATTATCTACTGGGGCCTCGTTATCATCCACATCCATGTTTCTTAAAAATGTCTTTCAAAACATTTTTACTATTAAATGGAAAATGGGTTAAAGTCATTTATACCCTTATAAGTTTTTGAAAGGAATCTTACCATCGTTTTCGAAACAATGTACTTTGTGACCTTTTTGACAAATTTAAGTTAAGAATGTTTTTTTTAACTTATACGGCGGGTTTTCTGCCATTATAACTTCATTGAAGCTTCCCTAACAGGCTTATAATAATATTTTCAAAGTAAATGCATTATTTTATTACTATGGGACTTTTAAATGATTTCAAAAAGGAGAGATATTTCTCTCAAATAGCTTTGATTTCATCCATGTCAACATCCTTCGACGGGTTTTAAGTTTAATTGAAATTGATTTATGATAAAAAACTTCCATTGAACATTTTGTGAAATATTTTACTATTGATGTGTTATTTTTATACCATACATAGTTTATAGGGGAATTGTTGACATTTCGTATGCTAGTTTTAATACGAATATTTATGTTATGTTTAAACCTATTCATATGAGGAATGTATTGGACTTAATATGTGACGGGTGGAGCCCGCTATAGCTCCTCGATGCATCGGTAGGTCTAATGAGTCAACTAGATGTGGAATTGGCTGAGGCCCTTTCCCAATTTGATTTATGGTTTTGGCCGAGGCCTTAATCATTTTAGACGTCTTGGCCGAGGCCTTGACAAAATGTTTCAGAATGTCTGACATTATACTTTCCCTCATTATGAAAGTGGTTATTGATATTTCATGTGATTATTCGTCTAGTAGAATATCCATGTGAGTAAGTAATGGCATTATTTTATTTTACTTTTGCCATATTATGCTGAAGTTCAAGTTCAATAAGGATTTTGTTTTAGTTATACATTGCCTTAAATTCTTATGTTTTCTTATTAATGTTTCCGCTATATTGTTATCCTTACGGAGCATTTGAGCTCACCCCTTTCAATGTTTTATTTTTCCTAGGATGTGAAGAAGTGTATTATGACTGACTTGCAAGAATAGTCAGTGAGGATATGAGTGTGGACTAGGGAGACCATGTTATTGTAGTTTTCATTTTTATGATGTACTGTAATGTTTATGAATGTATCTAGTGTTTCCAAGGCTACTAAACTAATCGGTCTTTCGAGACTTGATCTTTTGTGATCATGCCAATGTTACGAAGTAATGCACCGACTCTGGGTAGCTGGGGTCGGGTAGTTACAGTTGGTATCAGAGGAAGTTCAGTACTAACCTTGGAAGCTAGATTTAGACAAACTCTGATTAGAGCACGTAGACCTAAGATGAACTTTGAGGATTAGTATAGAAGAACTTCCTGAAAATTTTGGTATTGTAGAGATTTTGTGAGTTTTCCAAGCAATACATCTCTGTCTGGATACGAGCAGGTAGAGGCAGCTCTTGCAC
Organism: Viscum album; assembly: GCA_963277665.1. Taxonomy (NCBI): domain Eukaryota; kingdom Viridiplantae; phylum Streptophyta; class Magnoliopsida; order Santalales; family Viscaceae; genus Viscum; species Viscum album. Next base: position 159,696,853 of record OY728165.1, on the reverse strand, counting down.
AGATGTACCTAGGGGTAAAACCTAAAAACACCGTTTTGAGCTAGACTTGAACGGGAACTGGTGCACGACAACGGGCCTTACTGCACTCTTGGTTACGACACTCCCGGGGGATATGCTTAGGATAATTCCCATTTTCTTTACAAACCACTATGAAGGGTTACGATTATATATTTCTTCAAAGAAAACATTTTTATAATTATAAATTATATCCATAATTAGTTCAATTTATGTTAAGTGTTTTACAAGTATGGAATTATGTATTTTGATTCATAAACTAATCCAGTTTATGCCATTATTTAGAAATGGCACCTAGTGGAAGGAATGGAAACCGTATCAATGCACGCACTCCGTGTAGGGATTGCCCTCCTGCTCAAGATAATTATGGTGGAGCTAGTGATACAACTGCTGCTGATCAGCTTCTCACCGTACTAGGACAACTCACGCTGGTTATGAATAACATCCTTACTCGTATGGAGCACCCTGATCCGCAACGTGGAGGATCAATGCTAGACCGTTTCATGAGGCTACAACCACCAACCTTCAATGGGAGTACAAATCCTATAGTAGCTGAGCAATGGATAAATTCCTTAGAAAAAATATTCCAAGCCTTGGGGAGTAGTGAAAGGGAGAAAGTTGTCATGGCAGTTTACCGCCTCACTGGAGATGCCGATCAATGGTGGTCACTAACTCAAAACACAAAGGAAGATGATGAATTAACAAACATGGAATGGCAGGAGTTCAAAGAGATGTTCTGAGAAAAATACTCTCCTCGAGACCATCGAGCGGATATGGAAAGGCAATTTCTGAGTCTGAGGCAGAAGGAGGATGAGAATGTCGCAAGGTATGAGGCTAACTTTACAAGGTTAGCGAGGTATGCTGCAGATTACATACGTAACCCAAGAAGTAAGACTGATCGTTTCATTGATGGGTTAAAACCATTTCCCCGTCGAGCTTTAGTATCACAAACCTTCTCTTCACACGAAGGTATCGTCTCCTGTGCTATCAAGATGGAAAAGGAATTATCTAAGTCTTATGACTTTAAATCAAAGCAAGATAAGAAGAGATCCGCTGAAAACTCTGGGAAAGGAAATAAGGAAACAGGGAAGAAGGGTAGAAAAGAATTTCCACTCTGTGATAATTGTGGTAGGAAGCACCCTGGTGCCTGTCTAAAAGGAAAAGGAGTATGTTAAAAGTGTGGTGAAAAAGGCCACCAAGCTCATGAATGCAAGGGAAAGAAAGCGACTGTCAACGTGGAATGCTATAATTGTATAGAGAAGGGACATTATCCAAATGAATGTCCTAAGCGTCAGGGGAACTTACCTCAGAAGAGGCCAAGGGATCAAGGCCAGGCCTATGCTATCACTACTACTGAGGTGGAAGCTCAGAAAGACGTGGTGGCAGGTAATTTAATGGTTTCCTCAAGTTTAGCGAATGCATTATTTGATTCTGGATCATCGCATTGTTTCATATCTTCCCAGTTTGCTAAGAAAATTAGATATTTCCAATTTGATTTAACAAGGGAGTTTTCAGTCAAAACCCCTAAGGGAAGTATTGTTGCAACAAAGTTTTGTCAATTAGTTCCCATTAGAGCACCAAAATGTTCTTTACCTGCTGATCTCATCGTCATAACCATGATTGAATTTGATATAATCCTCGGTATGGATTGGCTTTTGGACCATGATGCAAAAATTTATTGTAAGAGGAAAGAGGTTACGATTCTTGATGATGATGATAAGGAACACCTTATCTTTAGAGCAGAATCGTCGGCACATAATTCTTATCTAGATCCACCCCCAGTAGCTCAACTAAATTCAATTATTAGGGAGGAAGAGAAGGAAATTACTAAGGGCGAGGAAAGGAATATTCAAATAGAGGAGGTACCTTTTGTGAGAGAATATGTTGATGTGTTTCCGGAAGATTTACCTGGACATTCTCCAGAACGAGAAGTTGAGTTTTCCATTGATTTAATTCCTGGATCAAGGCCCATATCGAAGACCCCTTATAGAATGGCCACTGTGGAATTAGTTGAACAAAAGAAACAACTAGAGGAATTGAGTAATAAGGGATTTAATCACCCTAGTGTTTCTCCTTTGGGATCCCCTGTTCTTTTTGTTAAGAAGAAAGATGGATCTATGAGGTTGTGCATCGACTATAGGGAGATCAATGCTATAACAATAAAGAACAAGTATCCCCTACCTCGCATTGATGATTTGTTTGACCAACTGCATGGAGCTCAATACTTTTCAAAGATTGACCTTCGGTCTGGATACCATCAGTTGTGTGTGAAGAAGGAAGACATTCCAAAGACATCATTTCGAACAAGGTACGGGCATTACGAGTTTACAATAATGCCTTTTGGATTGACTAATGCACCCTCTGTTTTCATGGATCTAATGAATAGAGTTTTCAAGGAATATCTTGATGACTTTGTAGTGGTATTTATTGATGATATCTTGGTATATTTAAAAAGCCACGAAGATCATGAAAATCACTTACGCATTATCCTGATGACTCCGAGAAGACATGAATTATATGGAAAATTTAGCAAGTGTGAATTCTGGCTTCAGGAGATTTCTTTCCTTGGCCATATTGTCTCTATGGATGGAATTTCCGTTGATCCTTCTAAAACCAAGGCAATCCATGAATGGCCAGCACCGACAAGTATAACTGAGGTACTAAGTTTTATTGGTTTAGCAGGTTATTATCGACATTTGTCCAGAATTTTGCCAGATTGGCTAACCCATTGACAAAGCTCACACGTAAAGGGATTAAACTTGTCTGGACAAAAGAGTGTGAAGAATTTTTTGAAGAACTGCAGAGAAGATTAGTCAAAGCCCCTGTATTGACTCTACCATCGGGGAATTATGGGTTTGTTATTTATAGTGATGCATCGAAGAAAGGACTTGGTTGTGTCCTTATGAAGAATGATAAAGTTATTGCCTATGCATCACGACAGTTAAAAATTCATGAGCAAAACTATCCTACTCATGACCTTGAGTTAGCAGCTGTGATCTTTGCTTTAAAGATATGGAGACTTTACCTATATGTTGAAAAATGTGAGATTTATACTGATCACAAGAGTTTGAAGTATATTTAATCACAAGAAGAACTCAACAAGAGGCAAAGGAGATGGATTGAACTACTCAAGGATTATGATTGCACGATACATTACCACCCGGGGAAGGCAAACAAGGTGGCAGATGCTTTGAGTAGAAAAGACCATGGAGTTTTGTATGTGATGAGAATTGAAAGGGATCCAATTTTCATGGATCTAGTGAAGATGGACATGAGAATAACTAGGGAAGGGGAAACATCAATGATTTTTCAAATGGTTGCCAAACCATCATTACTAGAAAGGATTAAGAGTTCTCAGACCAATGATGAAGAATTTCAGAAGAAGATTAAAGATGTGAATGATGGAAGATTGAGGGACTTTGTGTATAAGGATGGTATTTTGAAATTCGGGAAGAGACTTTGTGTTCCCGATATACCTGATCTAAAAAGAGAATTGCTGGATGATGCTTGTAGTTCCAATTTCTCTATACACCCTGGGAGCACCAAAATGTATAGAGATTTGAAGGAACATTTTTTGTGGGACAATATGAAGAGGGAGATTGCTGATTTTGTGTCGAGGTGTATGGTTTGTCAACATGTGAAAGCTGGAAGACAACATCCTGGTGGAGTATTGCAACCTCTTCCCATACCTGAGTGGAAATGGGACAATATTACGATGAACTTTGTCATGGGACTACCAACGACTCCTAGAAGGAATGATGCAATGTGGGTCATTGTTGATCGTCTTACTAAGTCAGAACATTTTATGGCTATACGGGAGGATCTACCACTTGCACGTCTAGCAAGACTATATATTAATGAAGTTGTAAAACTTCATGGAGTACCCATATCGATTGTTTCTGATCGTGATCCTCGTTTTACTTCAAGATTTTGGAAAAGTCTTCAAAAGGCCTTGGATACTGAACTTCGTTTGAGTACTGCCTATCACCCTCAAACAGATGGACAATCAGAACGGACTATTCAAACCTTAGAAGACATGTTGAGATCATGCTCTCTTGACTTTCAGGGTATGTGGGATCAATATTTACCACTGGTAGAATTTTCCTATAACAATAGCTTCCATTCAAGCATTCAGATGGCACCTTATGAAGCGTTATACGGAAAGAGATGTCGTACACCAACCTATTGGGATGACGTTGTTGAAAGAAAACTTGTGGGACCAGAACTGGTGGAAGAAACAATGGGGAAGGTGAAGGTAATCCAAAACCATATCAAATCAGCTCAAAGTAGGAAGAAAAGCTATGCCGATAACAGAAGAAAGGATTTGGAATTTCAGGTGGGAGATCATGTTTTCCTAAAGGTATCTCCATAGAAGGGAGTTATACGTTTTGGTAAGAAGGGTATGTTGAGTCCCAGGTACATCGGACCTTTCGAAATTCTAGATCGTATTGAGGTTGTAGCTTATCGTTGGGCGATGCCGCCAAATCTCTCCAAAGTTCACGATGTTTTCCACATATCGCTATTGAGAAAATACATGCCCGAACCAACACATGTACTTACCTACGAGGAATTAGAACTGGAACCCGATCTATCTTATTGCGAAGAGCCCATCAGGATTCTTGATGTGAGGGAGCAGGTGCTGAGAAACCGGATGACTCGTCTGGTAAAGGTTTTGTGGAGAAATCATAAATGGAAGAGGAAACGTGGGAACCTAAGGAACTTATGATGAAGAACCACCCTAGTCTTTTTATGCAGTAATACCCTAGAAATTGAGAGGACGCAATTATTTGAAGGAGGGGAGAATGTAACACCCCATGCTTCCACGGTACGTTTCCCTTCGAATAATGCAATAGCGTGTGTTGTACGCAACCTCGAGCTCTAACACACACCACAACTAATTAAACTAGCCGTTGTGAATATTAATACCTACTTTTTGAAATTTTATAAAGTGTATTTATCAAAATGGACTTCATTTTTGGATTCGGAATATTGAAATTAGCCTATGTTGAATTTTTTGGTATTTTTCTGAGAACTTCTAAATTTTTATGAATAGTGAAAAATACTTAAAAACAACTTTGTATAATCAAAATAATTTATAGTGATAAATTATACTATTTAGTGGTTTTAAAGTATAATTATAATATATTTTTAACATTTTATCCAATGGTGGTCATTAGAATTAATTTAACATTGAAATTGGACATAAACAATTGCCAATCTTTTGATATAAGTTATTTCTTAAAAACACGCTATTTGTTGTAACAGCGGGAATTAATTATAAAATTAATTAATGCAACTTATATGTTTGGAATTTTGTAAAATAGACATCATTTTTGAATTCGGAATATCAATTACAGCTTAGGGTGAAATTTTGGTCTTATTCTGAAAAACTTCAATTTTTTATGAATAGTGAAACCACTAAGTGGTTGTTAAAAACTGATTTTTCGTTAAAATGAAATATTACCACTTCTGTGATTTGATTTTCAAAAATCCGACATACATGGTTGTCATTAATAAGTAAAATGTGGTTCAATGAGATTAAAATAATTTTTTTGTGAATAGTAACTTTTAAGTTCTTAATCGCGATTAGAGGTAATTAGTGTAGTTTAAGGTAAAAATAATGTTTTAATAATATGAGATGAGCTTGTCACTTGTCCTACTCCTATTGGATGAGTCATGGACGACCAAGACAACCCATGGGTCAACTTGGGGACCCCATGGAGCCACATTGGTTGGAAAATGACATTAATATATATTTATTTAATGTTAAAATTAAATTGACACAAACATGAGTTGTTTTACTAAAACAGTTTTTAAGTGGGGTTACACAAGTCCAAATTTTGACTATAAATATTCATTATAAAGATAAAAAGATTTCCTACATCATAGTAGTTTTTTATAATTTTTAGACATTAAATAAATTAAATTATTTATGACATCATTATGATGCAGTGATGACCTCATTATTTAACGATTTTAATAAAATGAAAAGATAATGTAAAATCCAAGGCTTACACTTGTCCAAAGACTATTGGATGGGTAGATTTAGAACCCTTATCACCTTAGACATGAATTATATAAGTGTGGGACCTTTAGAATCCGAAAAGCATTGTATAATAATGTAACACTTCAATCTTTCCAAAAGAGCCCCTCATCTCCTCTTATAAAAGGCCCCCACCTCTACCACCTTATTCACACTTTCAAGCCTTTTGGTTCGGCCAAACTCTGCCCAAATACTCTCCCAACTTCTCTCCCTTCATCCTAGAATCTTTACTTTAGTCATAAAGACATCCTAAGGAGTCCTTTTGATCAAATCAAAAGAAGAACCCGAAGAAGAGGTAACATTTTCATCACCCTCTTTCAAGTTTCTTTCTTCTTCCACTCCCTCTTTGTTTATTATTTCAATTATAAAATTATAACTCCAGTATATTCTATATACTGTGATGTTATTATAAATATGGAACAACCATATTCAGTATTCTACCCATCATTTGAATGACATGTCACCATACGTGCGTACGTACGGCTTACCATCTCCACGTCGTGGTGTAATTGTTATTCAATATATTATTATTTAGATGGGTATAATAATGATATGTAATTCATGTAAATAATAAATATAACATGATAATGATTCTGTATATAAGATATACTATCCAATTATATATTATTTTAATATCAAAATAATGATATTCTCACTCGTGCGTACGTATGGACTACCGTCTCCACGAATGCGATGAGATTCATTCTCCGTCGTATCCATTCAAGTATAATTATCATTTTATGATTTAAAAATAATGTTTAAGGAAATGATATCATTTTGGATATGAATAAGATACAACCTATCCATGAAAAACACGACTTACGTAACAAAACATATAAAAGAAAACGAGTAAGTTAACACCCGAAACAACGATAAATCTAAGATATTGTTAACAAAGCAATGTTAAAAGATCATATATGATATCATATGAATGTATATGATTCTTGTATAATTTAATAACAATTATTTCACCATTATACAGGAGGTTAACCTACCCCAACCAAGGAAAAGTACAAGGTAAGGGTTTACTTCACAACCTCTTCATTATCCAAGGTTGTTTATACATAATTATCTATTGGGGCCTCGTTATCATCCACATCCATGTTTCTTAAAAATGTCTTTCAAAACATTTTTACTATTAAATGGAAAATGGGTTAAAGTAATTTATACCCTTATACGTTTTTGAAAGGAATCTTACCGTCGTTTTCCAAATAATGTACTTTTTGACCTTTTTTACAAATTTAAGTTAAGAATGTTTTTTTAACTTATACGGCGGGTGCGGCCATTTTCCGCCATTATAACTTCGTCGAAGCTTCCCTAACAGGCTTATAAGAATATTTTCAAAGTAAATGTATTATTTTATAATTATGGGACTTTTAAATTATTTCAAAAAGGAGAGATATTTCTCTCAAATAGCTTTGATTTCATCCATGTCAACATCCTTTGATGGGTTTTAAATTTAATTGAAATTGATTTATGATACAAAACTTCCATTGAACATTTTGTGAAATATTTTACTGTGGATGTGTTATTTTTATACCATACATAGTTTATGGAGAAATTTTGGACATTTCGTATGCTAGTTTTAATACAAATATTTATGTTATGTTTAAACCTATTCATATGAGGAATGTATTGGACTTAATATGTGATGGGTGGAGCCCTCTATAGCTCCTCGATGCATCAGTAGGTCTCATGAGACAACTAGACGTGGAATTGGCCGAGGCCCGTTCCCAATTTGATTTATGGTTTTGGCCGAGGCCTTAATCATTTTAGATGTCTTGGTCGAGGCCTTGACAAAATGTTTTAGAATGTCTGGAATTATACATTCCCTCATTATGAAAGTGGTTATTGATATTTCATGTGATTATTCGTCTAGTAGAATATCCATGTGAGTAAGTAATGGCATTATTTTATTTTACTTTTGCCATATTATTCTGAAGTTCAAGTTCAATAAGGCTTTTGTTTTAGTTATACATTGCCTTAAATGCTTATGTTTTCTTATGAAAGTTTCCGCTATATTGTTATCCTTACGGAGCATTTGAGCTCACCCCTTTCAATGTGTTATTTTTCCCAAGTTGTGAAGAAGTGTATTATGACTGACTTGCAAGAATAGTCAGTGAGGATATGAGTGTGGACTAGGGAAACCATGTTATTGTAGTTTTCATTTTTATGATGTAATGTAATGTTTATGAATGTATCTAGTGTTTCCAAGGCTACTAAACTAATCGGTCTTTCGAGGCTTGATCTTTTGTGATCATGCCAATGTTACGAAGTAATGCACCAACTCTGGGTAGCTGGGGTCGGGGCGTTACAACTTACATCTGGGACACTCCAATATAAAGGAGGCACACTTCACCCTGATCTTCTCGGGTGTTTCTAGGAACTCAAACATACGCTCGATCTTCTCAATCCATTCCTCTGCTTTATGGGGTTCTGAGCTTCCTCAGAAGGTAGGAGGCTTGTTTTTTAGAAACTCTTGTGCTTTATAATTTCTAGGACCTGTCTCTTCTACCCTAATAGGAATAGAAGCAGGAGCTGGTCCATGTCCCAAATCATGGATAGCCTGAACCATAGCCTCCACGAGCCTCTGATAAATCGGTGTGGGAGAACTCTCTCCAGCTTCCTCTCGTGGGCACATGGGAGCTTTCCAGGGACGCATGTTGCTACAAAATTCAATAGTCACAAAAACAATCAATACCGAAATTCTGAAACTTTTAATCAAATACATCAAATCTAAATAATCTAAACACATTCGAGTAATAAAATAAGCAACTACTCCACCTCCTCCCGATATCAACGTGTGGTCTGCAGCCCACATGTCTCACCTGTAAGTGAAGTCAATCCGCAAATTCCAAAATCCCCTGGTGACTCAAGGTCTACCTTGAGAGGTGCGGGCCAGGAACTCTACTCACAACTAAAACCCTGGGCCCCAATAGTCCTAGCTCCTGTCTATCCCCACTCATCCCAAAATAGAAATATAACCCAAAACATTAACCTCCTCTAGTACAATTTTGTCACGAACCGGATCTAGTTGCCACCATTAACGGCACCAAACTCGGCCCATGGAAAGGACCAAAGGGAATTCCCTATCCCCATAGACTGGAACAGGTTCCCGGGTATCAAAAAATCTGGTTGGGAATGATTTAATCGAGTATGAAAGCATAAAACATAAAAAAACAATCAATAATTAGAATCTGAGATTTTCATGCTAAATATTTCTTAACAAAACCAGATATGAATAAATTTTTTTAAAGACACTAAAATTGTTCCACATACAAATAATAACAACATCAAGACATCCTCAAGGACTTCACATGACAAGGGGGTCATCACCCGCAAGCCTTCTCCACAACTCTTCCCCAGCGATGGGGACTAACACCCTGAACTGCCATCACCCTTATCCTTCCCTTTACCTGAGTCAAGCATAATAAGGTCTATTTACACCCAAGGGGTGTAAGTAGGGTGTGATCCTAAAAACAATAGGATACCACAAGATGATTCCAAGGAGCATTCAATAAAATGTGAACAAAATAAGAAATTTTAATACACAAGGTGAAACATTGTTAAAATTCCATGAAATGAAACTTTCATTTGAAAACATTTTTCAATCTGAGAATTTCAGAATGTTAACACATTAAAATACAAATTTTATCTACTGTAATGTACTTACAAACACACCCTATTATATGGGTAACTACCACAAATCCAATGAGAAACAAAATCGGGAACACCCCTAGGCAATTTGAAAGAGGAAAGAAAGGGACTCACTTACTTGAAGTATTCTGAAGTAATCACTACAAAACAAGAGTATCTGAATTTAAAAACAGCCAAATTTCAGGGGTTGTTTGCAAAAGATATAGGAGCTCATTTCGGAACTTTAATGGAGGGAAAAGAGTAATAATGTATATATTTAAGAAGGGATGAAGTTACCTATTCAATTATAGCCGATTTGAGACACCCTATGAATTTTCGACCTAATTTGTGATTTCAAATAACTCCAAGGGGGGGGGGGGAGGCAATGGGAGCATGAATGGGAATATTAGGGTCGAGTGGGAGGTGAAATTGCTGAAAAATTCATTATAATTATTAATATATTAGAAAATTAAAAAAAATTAAAACTGGAAAATGGGATTTCGGGTTGACCCAATTCTTAAATAAAAACCCAAATACCCCATTATTATAGATTCCTAAGGGGTCCAAATTTCATTGTTGGTATAAAAAGGATAGTTGAGGATATTTTGGAAGTGGAAAGGGTGAAAAATATTTAAATATTACATAGTTATAAAATAATCCATATCAGTTTTTTAATCTGGAAATTAGCTCTCGATTTTGCCCAAATCATGAAAACTCACCCTTTCCTCCAGAGATGAATGGGAAATCCCTAAACAAAAGAATTAATAGATATTAAATGAAATTTAAATTTAAAATAAGTTATTTATGTGACAATGTGGATAAGGTAGGAGTGTCTCTTTGAGGGAAGATGTCAAACCATAATGTTTATGGATTCCTACATTCCTTGGGTTAGATCCTAGATGTTTATCATAACACCCCGTGAGGTAGATTAGGGTGGTGTATGCCTAGAGGGATGATGTTACACCAGGGATGATGGATCGTAATACCCATTTAGGAAGATTCATTAGGTTATTCCCTAATAGGAAATACATAACACCTGGATATTTTACTAATGGATGGATCAGAACAGTCCATGAAGCAGGTCCAAGAGGTTTTTTAGTGAGGTTTCTCCCTTGGAGGGATGATTTGTGACATGAACTGATAGATCAAGGCATCCCTTGAGTTGGATCTAGTTTTTTAGTCAGAACACCCATTGGGGAAAATCATGGAGATTTTTCCCTAGGAGGGATGATGTCACTACAAAGCCAATGGATCATAATTCCCATTTATGTGGATCCAGGAGGAATGTCCCTAGGAGAGAAGATCTCACTACTAGACTATTTACGAATGGATGGACCTGAATACCCCATAAAGAGGATCTTGGAAGTTTTTAATAATGCCCCTTAAGGTGGATCAGGGATTTGATTCCCAATTAGGTATTATTTCATGCTTTGAATTTCTACTAATAGATGGATGAGAACATCCATTAAGATAGATCTGTGTATTGTTTTAATGGGGTAAAAACCTATAAATTTACTGATGTTGGGATTGAACCACAGAGTGACATCCTTTTTACCTTTTATAATGTAGGTATTAAAACCTAAATTTTTCAATGAGACAGTTTAATTTCTTCTGATAGGACTAGTCCATGAAGTTTACTATCATGCGGTAAAGATGATTGTGTCGCGAAAGGCGAACTGAAGATGGATGTTTTGGTTATTATTCATAAAATCATTCCTTAACATAATTAATTATCTTAATTTCAATTTTTTGGTCCAAAACATTGATCTTATCAGGTTATACTAGGGGAACCAATAATGTTGATGGGTATTACACATAGAATCATCTTAGAGGATCACATTATATGTGGGTTTTATATAGATAAAGTAGTGTTTATTTTACAAGGTAAGTGTTGTGGTAAGAGTAGGTGAAATCCCATTCCACTCATACATAGGGAATTATATGTTTATCAGATAGGGTATGACTATTGTTTTATGTCATGTTCTGAGAACAATGTAATCCAGATTATTGTTTTACGACTAGGGAATCAAACAATGTAGTTTTACATCTTGTAGAAAATACATAGGGGGACTCACTCTTTATCCCATGGGATTATGTGATCACTTCCCATCTATATTTGGAAGGGGAATGAAACAGAAACATCCATGGTAGTGTGGTGAGTCCCAAGGTCCAAGTTATGGTCCTTATGATGAAAATAAAAATGGGTTATAGTACCGATGTTTAGAATAAATAGGTAGCATGGAGTCTATATCCAAACATGGATAGATGTTAACGGACATAAGATTTGGTGGAATAGGTCACATAAGGACTTGAGTTGTAGCTAGACCATTCCTTGAAAGTTATGAATATCCCAGACACTCAGCCTTTAGTAATTTGTGTCATCAAAATGGATTTACCACAAATTTTCCCATGAGAGGGGTTTCAAGAAGTTTGGGTCATTAAAGAGAGTGTATTCATGAATATCATATTCGTCGAAATGTTCAGGGTATTTGTGAAGGTGTATGATTCAAAAAACTGGGATCCCCTACCTCAAAGTGAAGTCATGATTTTGAAACAAAGTGCTTCACGAATAATGAATGATTTGTGAAGTATTAGGTGACCCATGGGGCCTTCATCCTTCACAACGGACTTATGACTTCTCTAAAGGCAACTCCACCTATGGTAGAGGTTCATAAGTTTTTTTCATATTAGGAAACTCTAGTTGGGGGTGAACTGAGTGCCTATAATAATTTTTGTTAAAAATTTAATTTAAGAGATACCCCCTTTTGAAATAAAACTTGCTTGTTGATGAAGGTTGTAAAAATATAATATATTGAAAACTCAAATTGTTTCATAGAAGATTTATTAGTTCTTAGTTATAACAATATGAGATATTGATACATATTTTGAAATGAATCTAATAAAAAAATGGTTATAACTACTATCCAAGACTACCAATAAAAGAAATATTTAGTTTTCTGAAATATGAGTTATAATAGAGAATGAATAAATTGAAAGGCACAATGGATTAAATCTGTGTTTCATTCTCAAGATGGGACCTATTCCACTCCATATAGTGATCACCATCCACCATGATATATATATATATATATATATATATATAATTTTGATCCACACCTTGGATCTGGTTTAAAAATTGTACATAAGACTATCCTGGTCACACAAACTCTACAGCTTTTCTACATGGGAAAACTGACACCCAGGCCACAAATGACCTCTTACACAGTTATACATGAGTGAAACAAGGTGTAATAAGATATTTGAGTGTGGATATCTTGCATCCTATTGTTTAGGGTAGGATACATTGTGTGTTTTAAATACAGAAACACATATTTCTCAAAGAGTAAAAAATCAGTAAAAATTAAAAAAATGTAATGAGATAGTGTTTATAAGTATATGTGTGACATTAAATGAAGCTCTAGATTAATTGGATGTAGAAAATGCAATGTTCCAGTCATCTTATTAAAATAGAGTGTCATGACTTGTGTGTTCTGGTTTTTTGTGCAGTGGGATGTTCTTATTCTTCATTGAGTTGTTGGAAGGATATTTTCTAGATGGTTACCAGTAGGCTATTCATTATTTATAGCCAATATAAATTTAGATTTATTCATATGTTGTATTTTTCCATGTATGGGTGTTCTTATTTTCTATATGAATTCAAGAAATCCTCTATTCCGCTAGAGTCCCAGGATTTATTTTATTTTGTGTGATTCTGTTGGAGCCAAAAATGTGCATCATCTCCACACATCGTACCACGTACTATTATTTGATAGGACAACCAAGGATCATTAATTACATATGTTTCATGAAATGACTCAGATATTTCTGTTAGAAACAACCTTAAAATTTAATTACAAAAGAATGAAAAATGGTTATGTATGGAATGGTGTCTCAGTTACAGTGAGATAGTCATAGTTCCACAATCATGGTGAGATTATTATGGTGGCGTAATTGCGGTCAGATATGGAACTAGGAGCAATGTTATGGTGTCTGGTACCTTGTGAATTCTGGAACTGGTAGCACGATTATAGTGTACGGTCCATTGCGAGTTGTGGAACAAGTATCATGGCTATGATTTTTTGTCCATTATAAATTCATGAACTCATAGAAATGTTAAGGTGTCTTTTCATTCAATAATTTTGGATCTAGTAGTTAGCTTATGGTGTCACAGACATTGTGGAAATATTGAACCATTATAAAGCATATGGTGTCATAGACTTTTTCAAATATTTATAACATGTATTAAGATGCAATATTCAAATAATTGATTAATATTAAACATAATCATACTAAAACATAATTGAACTGTATTAAACAAAGTTCAAAATAATAAAATATAATCTTTGATATTTTTAACATGATCATGCGAGAGTTTAAAAACATGAGTTATAAAAGTGTAAAATATGACTCTTGATCATTAAAACATAAGGAGACCAACAATATCAAAACATGATTTTTGATCATTAAGACATGTGTAGTCCAACAATCTTTAAACATGATATGTGATCGTTAAAACACAAGGAGTCCAGCAATCTCAAAACATGATATGTGAGCATTAAAACATGAGGAGCCCACTAATCACCAAACATGATTTGTGAGCATTAAAACAAGAGCAGTATGAAAATATCATTCTTTTGAGGATAATAATCATGTAATTTACAAGATTATAATTTTATTAATGAATAAATAGATCACATATCATATCAAGATAATAAATCAAATATGTAAAAAAATTATTAAGGGACATTCTTTTTTCAGTTCTTATTTTCTTTTTAGTCCACCCCTTACTATTTATCCCCCTTACAATTCATGTTCTGATTTCTCCCCATTAAATTTATTCTTATTATTTCTCCCAAGTTTGAGATTATCAAAAAAGAGAAGAGAGAGAAAAAGAAAAAGAAAATAGTAAAATAAAATAACATGTGAATAAATAACATTAGGCCACAATCCATTGAATGAAAATAAGTTTCAGTACCTGACAGAAAGAAAAATACAATATATCATTATTAAAATAAGTATTAAATTCTATGTAGAGACATAAAAAATTGGTTTTCATTTTTGATAGACATTATATGGATAATATAGAGGTGTAGAAGTGGAGGAGGTAGAATCAATGTCTAGGGAAGAAAGTGGAACTCCTTCAATGATAAAAGGTTGAAGGGTATGTATGGAGGAAGAATAAGGAAAATGATGCTCAACATTGATAGGTCTGATCTTTCTCAGAGACTAAGCAACATGCATGGTCACTGGTGCAAAAGAGGTAAAGGAAGTAGGATAGGTAGAAGATGGTACACCAAGCCTCAAAGGAGCAGCTGTAGGGGCCAAAATTGTAGTACTCTTAAGATGCATATAATGTTTCACCAGGATTATAATGTTTTTGATGATATTTCAACCATACCACATGTCCTTCCCAAATTCATCCTTTTTTATAGAATCTTATATGAGTGGGTATGAATTCTTTGATCTTATGCACTAGATCCTTGAAGGATTGAGTGATTGGAGGTATCATCAAATTCTTCACAAGATACATTAATTTATTTGTCAACTCATAGATAGAATAAATTATCTTAAATTAGTATTACACATTCTTGTAGATTTCATCTAGATCATCAGTGGAAATATTTAAATGGATCCTCCCCAAATCAACAACATGGTCCCTATTCATGACTATAGTAAAGAGAATTTCATTATCAACACCACTCAACACTAACTGAATCTATTCCTAGAAAACCGATCTTATCAAGTCACTATCCACAAGATGACTTGATTTTGCATGGGTATATAGAGCACAAAAGAAGATGTGTGAGTCTTAAGATAATTTAGAATAGTTTGTAAGAAACCTTTATTTTCATCAGACAACTTATTGAGTCCATATACAAGACCACACTTCTCATTTTCTATCATGGTGAGGTTCTCAATAACCATTTCATTCACAGTATTGATGATTGTTTGAATCAGAGATAAAAAATTATGCATAATATTATCTGAATCATCCTCACAAAAATGAGAAACTTTAAATTGAATAGCTTTCAATTATTAATTCATTTCTTCAACCATATATTTCATATATTTCACCTCGTCAAAAAACTATCTATTATCAATGTAAACTTCTTGAATTTCATGAATCATCTGGGGTTGGATCATCCATATAATATTCTCAAACAGAAGTGTAGCATCCCTTTCACTGAGATTTTTCATAGGTATTTGATGAGACTGTATAATCTTCCCAATTCCAGATAAAAATTTGTCTCTAAAAGCTTTCATATCACTATGACTTACAAAATCCGAAGAATCATGAGCAGTTTAAATAATTGGAACAAAAATAGGTACGAATTTTGTAGTAAGGGTTACATATTTGGTAAAAATTATTTTCAAATGAAACACTATTGAATAAACTCTCAGTTTTACTGATGTCTCTTAGGAATCATCCAAATATAAAAACAAGAAAATTTATACCAATATCTATAGAACCTTGGTAAAATGGATTTGAAACTTGAAAACATTATAAGTCGGGGTGATGCTCTCCCTCAACTGGTGAATCTCTCCTTGGACTAAGAGACTCAATATATTGACCCATTCCCATACTTTCAGCTCTTTCAAGCTCCCCCACTTCTCTAGCCACCCGAAAGGCCTATTCTATCCTATCCTTAGAAGATAAGATTACATCAGTTTCAACCTGTTCTTGATAATTCTCCACAAAAGATGTTTCATCCTTTCCACTGGCATTAACAACACATTTTTAGAGAGTTGGTAACTCGGGAGATACTCCCACAAAACCTTCACTAACTTCATCATATGTTTCTTGATATGAATAGTCCATGGTATCATCAGTGTCTAGTCCAGAATCAGCTACATCTTTAGGTCTTTATGGATTTTCAACTGGATTAAAATCCTCATTAAACCAATCATTATCTTGAACCCATGGTCTCTAACAAGGATTCCATCTTATTTCCATTCTCCTACAAGGATCCTTATATATACATAAATCGCATTCCTCAAACTCATCATTATTTTAGAAAATGACACCTTCTGCTAGAAGAATTGATGAAAGAAGCCTCTTATAGAAATGAGAGGTTTACATTGAAGTAGTATTGATGATATCACACTTGTGATGTATAATATAATAATACATGTTTATTTTTTGTCCATTATTTTGAAGATTATTAAAAAACACATCCTAATACTTAAGAATGAAAAAATCCCCTTGTATGGGAAAAAAGAGATATATAATGAACTTGAACAACAACCTTGAATCTCCATATAACACAATAGCAATAGTACTTCTTTTCTTCTTATTTTCAGTTAAACTTCCTAGATTCTATTCTAGGCTAAAAACATCACTAGGTGGAGGAGGACCTCCCTAGTATTCCTCAAAATTCCCTTCATGAGGTACACCTATGTAGCCAGCCCATAATCTTAAAGTAATAGTTCATCTTTGACCATTTACCCATCTCATAGCTACTAAATCATCCTTGTAATTGAAGGTAAAAAGGACATACTGATAAGACTCAAAAACATGTTCGGATAAATTGGTATCCTCTCTTTGGTAAACCAGTCCAACCAAGTCATTTCTTTCACAACTCTCTGAGCAATTTACTTACTAGATAAGAGAAGCTTTACACAGATCTCCTTATCTAGAACTACTGTTATATCTGTAATACTTGGATTCAACGGAATCTCAAGATTTAGAAGAGGACCCTTTTCATGTTTCTTTGGAGAACTATGCTTCTTAGGATTCGAAGAAGGTGGAATCTTCATCCAAGGAATTCAACATGAGATCAATAAATAAGAGGAGTAAAAGTTGTTTGAGTGAGACATAGGGGTTTGGTTTTGAGGGATGTGAGATCGAGAGAAGTTCAGAAATGGGTATTTATCATTTAGGGAGTTTAAACATCACAAACACTAAAAACTCAGTAAACAAAAATAAAATATGGGATACCAAAAGTAATATTTAAAAAAAAAACCAGAATACTATGGTGAGACTAGTACATGCATTCATGGTGTCATTATTATGGTGTGACTCTAAATGGTATGACCACATCTTTTGGGATAGTGAACATGAGATAGTAAGATGTAAGATAGTAGGATGAGACAACAATCATGATATAGTAAACTGAGATAGAAATCCTGAGGTTGTAAATTTAGACAATAAACTATTTAGTAAAGGGTAATAATTCCAATTTCAAGTATGATGTAATTCATCAATTCAAAATTTAATGGCCTAGTGAAAATGTCATCAAGCTTATCTTCTGTTCTGATGAATTATAAATTAATATCACCTTTTTGATTATTATCTATCAAAAATTTAATTTCTTACATCAATATGCGTTGATTTAGAATAAGAAACCGGATTCATTGGTATGTTAATAGATTATGTTTTATCATAATATATAGGGGCCTACAAGAATTGATATCCATAGTCTGGAACAGTGTGTTTCATCCACAAAATATCAGCACAACAACCACCACCAAATCTATATTCAACTTTAGAATTAGGTAACGCAACATCATTTTTATTTTTTACTACACCATGAAACTACTGTGTTTCCCAAAAAGTGACTTGTTCCAAAGGTGACTTTTTATATCTAACTTAAAACCACCATAATATTCATCTGAATAGCTAACTAAATCAAATTATTATCCTATATGATTTATCATTTCTAATTTGTTAGTATGTTTGATGTATTTGAAAATCCTTTTAACAACAACAATATGTGACTCTTTCAGATTTTCTTGAAAACAATCACACATACACACACTAAACATAATATCATGCCTACAAGTAGTCAAGTAGAGTAAAATACCAATCATTCATTCGTATGTTGTTTGATCAAAAAATTTATCATTCTCATCAACATCCAACATATATTTGGTACACATTGGAGTATCACTACATTTATTACCAGTTAAACAAAAATGTTTTAGTAAATCATCAGTGTATTTACTTGGATTTTAAATAATACCTTATTTTTTTGAATGATTTTAAATCAAAGAATGAATATTTTATCACCCATCAAACTCATTTCAAATTCATTTTTCATCATCCTTGAAAAATCAATACAAAATGATTATTTCGAATATCTAAAATTATTATCATCAATAATGATTTGAACAAATAAAACATCTTTAGGAATTCCTTTTATAAAAATTGTAGGATAAGATTTAACTTTTGTAAAAACTTTAGAAATAAAAAAACTACTTAATATATAATACAAGGCTCTTGGATATTGCATTAAACTATATAAATTTATTGTTAATTTAAAAACATTATTTGGAACATGTGGGTTTGTAAAAACAAGGGTTGTTCAAAAAATTATCTTCAACTATATACCCATATAGTAATCCACTGTTGACATCCATTAGATAATGTTTGAAATTAAAATGTAATGAAAAACCTAACAATAGTCTGAATCATTTCGAGCAACGAGTGAAAAATTTTGTTTATACTCTATCCCTTGTTCTTTAATATGACATTGTGAAACTAATCTATCTTTGTTTCTTACTATGGTACCAGATTCATCAACATTATTTCAAACCACCCATTTAGTTCCCATGCACATGATTTATTTAGGTATATATACACATTTCAAAAATTTAATTCATTCAAACTGATTTAATTCTTCTTGAATAGCCATTACACACAATTCATCATTGATTGCATCATTGATGTTATAAGGTTTATGTTGTGACAAAAATACTTGATTTTCAACCTAATTTCTTAGAGAATCTCTAGTCTGTGTTCCTTTCTTTAAATATACATCTATATCACCTAAATGACGGTTATTAAGGGTTCTAATAGGTCAATAAAAGAAGGGATAGTCACTTAAGTTTCTTCAGCAAGTTTGGGTCCGTCATGGATCAAATTTAAATAATTTCCATAACTATAAGCCTTAATATAATCCTTCAAATGATGGATAGAAGAATTAGCATTGATGTCCATATTTCACATATCATCCTGAAGATTTTCTATAGAGATATTTGGATCATGTTGAGCTATATCATCAAACATGGCATTTATAGATTCATCAACACATTTGGTTCTCATATTGAATACACTATAAGCTTCACTATAAATTAAATAACCTAATAAATTCCTTTATCACCCTTGAAGGGAAATTTGTCTTGATTATACTTAGTGTTAAGAATATAGACATTACAACCAAAAACATTAAAGTAGTTAACCTTGGGTTTTCTATTTCTCCACAACTCATAAGAAATTATTTTAGGGATAGGTCTACTGAAGACTATATTGATTATATAGAATGTTGTATTAAAAGATTCATCCCCAAATCATATTGGTAGATTATATTAATTAGGGATTTTTCTATCTATTTCATTAAGGTTATATTTTTTCATTCTACAACACCATTTGGTTGAGGTGTCCTTGGGAAAAAGATGTTAATAATATAGAAATTTTGTGATAAAAAAATTTAAATCTCATTTATTTCAAACTCATGACCAGGGAAACTTAATAAGGATTTAATTATAAGACCAGATAGGATCTCTACAATTCCTCTATACTTGATAAAGTGAGGGCATGAATCAGTTTTTTGGGAAAAGAAAAAGGCCCATTTATATCTCGAATAATCATCTCCAAGAACATACACATAGTGCATTCCTTTAATACATGAAACTCTACAATGTCCAATCAAGTCCATGTGAACAAACGCAAGAGGTTTTGAAGTTAAAACTTCTTTCTTTGGTATGAATATGGTTTTCTGATGCTTACCCTTTTACAAGGATTATAGAATTTGTCATTTGGAAACTCATGTTTGGGTAGATCATTGAGTAATCCTTTTCTACTAAGTTATCTATGGGAGTGTATATTGCAGTTTACAAGTCGTCTGTGTTAGGGACGGGACTCTTTATAATATACACTAAAGCATGAATCCTTTTGACAAACTATAGAATCTATGTTAATAGCATTATCATTTTCATTTATAAAAGAAGAAAATACAAATTCATTCTTATAATTAATATCATTTCATGCATCATTATCAAATTTAACATGGAAAACATCATCACATAATTGTAAAATAATAATAATTTTATATATTAATCCATGAAAAAATATATTAAAATTAAAACTAAATTAGATTTTCTAATCTGGACAAGGCCAATGATTTTCACTTTTTCATTGTCACCAAAGGTGACATGCCCACCATAAATATTTACTAAATTCTTGAAACATGAGTAATCTTTATTCATGTGTCTTGAACATTCACTATCCAAGTACCATAGAAATGTATACGGGCTCTTCAAATAGCTTTCATCATATGGATCAGACAAAAGGGTAATTTGGTACATAGATTTTCTTGGGTCCAGAAACATTAGTAACAACTACTATGGAAACCCATTATTACTTCATGGGTTTCCTATAAGAAAATTGTAAATCATTTGAAAAATAATCTCTATTTGATCTTGAGAAACAAGAAATATTAATACACTTCCCACTACTGGAAATTTCAAATTTTTTATCATTTATAGGCACAAAATAGTTATTTCATATTTTAAATCATAGTTTCTTTTTCTTTGTTGATATCTTATACTAGCAGTGTATCTAGGAGCTAATTATTTTACCAAAATTTCTGTTAGAGTATTCTTAACAATGGTAAATTTTTCTATGTCCTTTTTCAATATATAATTATATAATTTCATTTCATTTTTATTTTTTTGTAATTGATAATTATTCTCCTTTTCTATCTAAAACTTATACATAATCATAAAAGTAAGAAAAAATTGTGTCTTCATGGTTTTAAATTTATCTTCTAATTCATTGCAGGTGTCCTCAAACATTCTAAAATAAAAAATCATTTAATAATTGGTTATATTTTCAGAATCACTTTCATATCTAAAATAATAAGAATTTTTAACATGATACTAAATAGTTACCTCAATTTTTTTTTTCATAAAACACAAACTGTAGTTTTTATACTTTTAATCAGGTGAAGACTCTGAGTCATTTGAGTTATCCTCAGATGCAATCCATGTTTACTTCATTTCCTTTTTGTACATTCTATCATTTTACTCATAGAACTTTTTATATCTTATGATTTGAAAATCACTCTTTACATTTCATATCCTATTATATTCGAAGTAGACTATTTCATTTGAAGAATCACTTTTATTACAATCCCATTCCTAGTTTCCCTTGTTCTCGTATTTTCCTTTTTAATTAGGCTTTCTGAAGAATATTTTCCTTCTATAAAACCATTTAAATATTCTGGAAAATTGATCCATTTACTCATCACTATTAGATGTTTATTCTTGATTTCATGTACTATCATATTGATTTTTTTTCATTTCCCATTCCTATGTTTTCTATGTAGCTGTTTTGAAAGACACTGACTTTCTCTTTGGCTCATACTCCTATTTATTTTTGACTTTTATTGCTTCCTCATAAATTATTATATTCGCTATCAATTCATTAAATTGTGAGATGTTGAGGTCACATGATTATTCTAATGGTATAGAGGTCGGTCTCCATATATCTGGTTAGAATCTTAGTATTCTCATGATTTTCTCTTTGGTTTTAACATTGCTTCCTAGAAAGATCATAGTATGAAAAATTTCATTAATCCTAAGATACATGTCATAAATAGGCTCATCATGTTTCAATTTAATGTTATCGTATTTAATAATATATGTGTTAAGTCTCATTTCATTAACACTAGAGTTTCCTTCATGTGAAATCGATAATGTGTCCTAAATTACATGGGATGTTTTACATGAAAAAATTATATTAAACTCTTCACCTCTCGAATAATAGTATTGATAATTCATGTATTTTCAATTATTTCTATAAGAAGCCTTATTTGGGTCATCCCATGTATTCCTAGAATTAGAAGAAATCATATATTCATATATAATTGAATACCAAATATCAGAACCCATACATTCTAGGTGAATTTTTATATTAATTTTCTGCTACGAATAATTTCATCCATTAAATAATGGAGGTCTATTAGTAGAAGAACCTTCCAATATATAATCCATGATAATAAAATATTATTTTTAAGAAATAGAAATTTAGAACTAATAGAAATTTAATGATCTTTAAAACACTTCCAAAATCACAGTTGAAAATATTGAAAAACAGAATTAAAATTTTGAAATTAGTAACTTGAAAACAACCATTGATACCAAATATTTTTCGGAGTAGGACACTCAAGAGGGGGTGAAATGTGTTCCTATAAAAATTTCTACTAAAATTTTTATTTAGTTAATTCCCCTTCTTAACATAAAATGGCCATTTAACAAATGTAGTAAAATTATAATCGATTGAATGTTCAAATAGTTTCTCAGAAAATTGATTAATTGTCAGTTATAACAATATTTTATATTTATATAACTTTTGAAACAACCATAATAAGGGAAAATATTTATAACTACTATCCAAGAAACTTTATCAAAGAAATATATGGTTTTCTGGAATATGAGTTAAAACAGAGAAAGACTAATTTGAATGACATAATGAATAAAACAAGTGATTCCATCTCAAGCCGAGACCTAATCTACTCCACTTTGTGATCACCTTCCACCATGAAATATATATTTATAAATCTTTGATCCATGACTTGGATTGGGATTAACAATAGTAAACTTTATTTTCAAGGTCACAAGTCCTCTACCACTGTTCTACAGGGGTAAACTAACACCAAGTTCAAAAAGGACATATTTCATTGATATATGTGTGTGAAACAAGGTGTATAAATGTATTTGAGTGAGGATATATTGTATCCTCTAGTTCTCTGTAGGAGACATTGTGTTTTAAATTCAGACATACGCACTTCTCAAAGAGTAAAAAATTAGTACACAATATAGAAAAATGTAATGAGATATTGTTTAGAAGGCTTTCTGGGTCATGAAATGTAGCTCTGGACTCATTGGATATAGCAGATGAAATGTTCCAGTCCTCTTATGAAAACAAAGTGTTGTGACTCGAGTGTTCTGGTTTTCAGTATAGCGAGATGTTCTTATTCTTCATTGAGATCCTACAATGTTGTTTTGAAGATGGTTCATAGTATGTTTCTATTTGTTTACAACTAACATGAATTAAGATTTAATCTTACCGTGTATTCCTGCATGTATTGGTGTTATTCTCTTTTTCATGCATTAAAAAAATCTTCTTTTCTGATCTAGTGCCTTGATTTACTTTATATTGGGTTCTTGGTTTGGAGCCGACAAGGTGAACGATCTCCACACCTCATATTTTCTGCTCACAGGAGTTCAAAAGACCATTAATTGTATCAGTTTCATGAAATGACTCAAATATGAATGATAGAAACATCATTAAAATTTGATTATAAATTTCCTAAAAATGGTTAATTATGGAGTGGTGTCATAGTTGCGGTGAGATAGTCATGGTTCCATAGTAATGGTGAGATAGTCATGGTGCTAGAGTTTCTTGTGAGATCTAGAATTGGAAGCAAAGTTACGGTGTCTGGTCCTTTGAAAATTTTGTAACAGGTATCATGGTTACAGTGTCTAGTCCTTTGATAATTCATGATATGGTATCACATTTACGGTGTCTAGTCCTTTGTGAAATCTCGAACTGGTATCATGGTTACAATGTCTATCCCTTTCTGAGTTTCAGAACCAGTAGCAATGTTACGGTGTCATGAAATTTTTGAAAATCTAGAATTGGTAGAAAATTTTATGGTGTCACAGAATTTTTCAAATATATATAAGTTTCCTTAAGAATCAATCTTCATAGAATTAATTAAGATTATACATAATCATACTAAAACATAATAGAAAAAATTTAAAAATGGTTCACATTATTATAATATAATTTGTGGGATTTTGAACATGATCTTGTGAGAGTTTAGAAACATGAATTATAAGAGTGTAAAACATAATTTCTGAGCAATAAAACATGAGGAGTCAAAAAATCTCCAAACATGATTCGTGAACATCAAAATGAGGATTCCAAAAATATCCAAACATGATCTGTGATCCATAATACATGATGAGTCCAACAATTTCCAGACATGATTTGTGAGCATTAAAACATGAGGAGTCCACCAATCTCCAAACATGATTTGTGAAGATTAACAGATGAGGATTCAAACATTAAGAACATTGGGAACATGGTTTTGTGAAGACCAAATTCCATGGGTGATCCATTCATCTTTGGTTCATGAAGATCAAGAGGGTCACAAATTAGGAGTGATTTGGAAAGAAAAAAGGTTGAACATCATCCTAAAAATATTGACCTAAATGGGTATATTATTGGAAAGTGTTTTCATAAATATTGGAGTCATTTTTTGAATCGTTTATGGGATTTATGAAAGGAAATATTACTATGAATGAGACTGTGACACTCATAGAGTCAAAAGAAACAATTTATTCATTCATGAACAACTCCACAACTCCGACAATAGTTTTATGGTGATTATGTAAAGGTTTTGATCATTTTTGAAGTAAAATTCTCAACCATGGAGATTCACTGGCTCCAGTCATTTTTAGAGAAAGTAGGAATCACAAAATAGGGTCCATAACGGTATTTTGGGTCCATTTTGGCATGGATTCACTCCAAAATATTTGTGCCTTTCTCAAATATTCCCAGGACAAGGGTATTTTGGCATAAACAATAGGTTAGTCAAGAGAAATGATTTTTCAAAAGTATCTAATACACATATTGTGATATCCAACATGTCAAAAAGATAAACTAATGTGTATCATAGTTTTTGGTTAAGGAATTTTAGAGAAAAAAAATCTATTTTCCCTATCAACGTCAATACAATATTTGGAAGTTATAGTTCTGAAAAAAGTCTTTTTTTCTACAATGAAATACAATTTCTAAAAATTTACCATAACTTTTTTCTCAATACATATATTTAATTTATTTTATAACATCCCAGAAACCATTGAATACAATATCTATGTTTATTAATTTCATCATTAAATACCACAATGAAGCTCCCAATTTGGCCATAGAAGTTACAAACCATGAATAATTGAAATTTATCAGAGACATTGAAATGACATAAAGTCCTAAATTAGTAGAAAAATAATACAAATAGATAAATTATGTTTTTAATATCTTAGACCATCAAAAAAATTGAATATGAAGGTAAAGGAAAAAATATTCCAAGGAGTCCATAGTGACATTTCCTAGCTATCTTCTCTAGTATATTCATTTCAAAGGATATGAAGAAGTTGTATTTAGGGGTAACATGGTTCTTTCTCTACAGTCAAAAAAATTATTATATTATTCGTTATCCTTGTAGTCACCAATTTTTTTTCATATTGTACAATTGTGTATAACGTATTCTTTGGTTCAATTTGAATGGGAATCACCCATTCGGATTATCAGATAGAAAAATTATACCATATATTAATAGTCATTCAACTTCTCTTTTCACTACTTCCATAAACGTTGGGTTGATCCTTATCATGGGTTATATCACTAGTATGTACTCACGTTCATGAAGAATCTTATGTATGAATGTTTTAGGAAAAATATTTAGAATGTCTCCAATTCTCATTCCTATTTCACTATCATTTTTTATAAATATTTATATAACTGGAATGATTTTTTTTATTTAAATTATTTAAAATAATGGCTGGAAATTGCTTATATTCTCATAATAAGGTATATTTCAAATTAGATGGTAGTAATTTCAATTCTATCATAGACGGTTTCTAGTGATGTTTCAACATCATTATTCTGCATTCTGCAATCATGTTCATGTAAATAAGAAGTTCTAGTGATCTTTCTAGGAAAATAATCAAAAAAAATTATCAAAATTGTTTTAATCATAAAATAACACCATTTCCAAATTTACATAATTTTCAAAAGTAAAATATTTAGAAAAAGTGGGTCTTTCTATAACATCATCTAATCATATTATTTCATCCAATATTTCAATATCTCCCTTAGAGAAATGATTCAATTAAAAATATGTCAATGTAAAAAATAGATTTCAACTCATCGGGGTGTTTAATTGAATATAATATATTAAAATTCACAGTCTATTTAGAAAAATTCATGGAAATAGATCCTTAATTAACATTAATATTTTGTGGGATTTTATGAGATTTTTATAACCTATAATAATTGGGGAATGAGTCTTTCCTCTTTTTCCATCCATATTCAGTAATTTGAAATCACTGGGGAATAAAAAAACCATGCACACCTACCAGATCATTATCTTAAAAACCTAAGCTGTATGAAATGGCTTAGTTTGAAATATAAAAAAACACTTAGACGGGTTTGAGTACCATATTTTGTAAATATGAATACACTTAATAAGTAATTTCAACAATTTAATCTCAATGATCACATTATTCTTTGGAAAAATTTATCTCACAAATTGTGTAAGGGATAGAGAGGATACCAAGATCTTGGAATTTTAAAGGTATTTGTGAGGATACAAGTATTGAAGTTTTTTTCTCTAGGCATACCATTTCATTGCTATATAATAATCACTTATTATTGTAGATATATTTAATTAATTTATAATACCTAGGCATTTAGTCAATGGATTCTAGTAAAGGGAAGTTAATTTCAACCTTCATGAATATATCTTCCATCTCTTATTGTAGTGTGTCTTCACTAGGTCTATTTGGGGGTTTTCTATAGTTGGTATGGGAGGTTGGGGTTGATTCTAATCATTTATTATGTCCTTTTATCCATATTTATTTATAGGTGATGATTACATAGGTTCATTAGCCACTGTTTTGGATGGATTCAGTAGGTAGGGTCAGATTATAACTTCCATATCACAATCGAGATAGAAATACTTCACTAGTTCCCAAATCATTTACATTCCTCAAAGTGATAGAACTGACATTACCATTAGGATTTGAAATTGAATAACCATGAATCTTTTAGGTTACTTGATTCGTTTATTCACTATTTTATGTCCTAACTGGGTTATATTATCCTTATATCTCATTAAGTACTAACCCACAAATGCTGAGGGCACTCTGATATATTGTGTAAGATTCCACAATTTCATTCAATAATTTATTCATAGTGTGATTTTTTTATTCTTATGTTTATAGATAACTAGGATTGACATACATGGATAATAAATCATTTTAGATGAATATTCAGTACATTAAAAAATACATTCCTAAGTACCATAATAGTTTTGTGTCTTGGGAAACATGGAATCAAAATATTCTATCATGATGAATGATCTTCAATATCTACCAAAAAGATCTCCACCTTTAGTAATTATACATAAAAACTTCTTCATACTCTATGGAAAGGAAAAAAGTGAAAGGGGAGATCTCAGATGCTCAGTAGGGGTAAATAAAGGAAATGCATCAGTATAATATAAACAAAAGGGTATGGAATTTGATGATAACATATTATGATCATGCCCTGCATATTAGAGAACATTTTAAAGAATGGATGTTCATAAGACATGAATCATATGTAAATAAATAATATAGGAAAATAAGTATAACATAGTAAAATACCTGAAATTTGTGGCTTTCATGTTGTTTTAAAAGGTTGTGAACCAGTATAAGTTGAAATATGCTCACTCATTAAGATAAGAAAACGAACCCATGCCTCAGAATCAACTTATGGACCTTAAACCTGGTTCACTAATGACATTTTGAAAATGTAATAAGGTTCACAAATAACCTTCTGGATGTGAAACCAAATCCATGCATAACACTTAGAACATGTTATCATGTTCACCCATTACCTAATGGACCAGGAACCATGTCAATTCATAACATTGTGAACATATAATTAGGTTAACACCTGACATTATGAACATGTACTCAGGTTCATGCATAAATATATCGACCAAAAACCAGGTCCATATATATCATTATGTACACGTAATAATTTTCACTTATAACTTTGTGAACATGTTAT
The DNA here is from genome assembly GCA_963277665.1 of Viscum album. Classification (NCBI taxonomy): domain Eukaryota; kingdom Viridiplantae; phylum Streptophyta; class Magnoliopsida; order Santalales; family Viscaceae; genus Viscum; species Viscum album. Next base: position 159,668,312 of record OY728165.1, on the reverse strand, counting down.
CAGGTTCATGAATAAACATACGAACATGAAACTAGGTCTGTCAATAACATTGTGAACATGTAATTAGGTTCACGCATAGAATTTATACTCATGGGTCATCCATCATTACACAATATATTGGAGGTATATATTGGACCCACCAATGTCATTATAAACTCATTCATATATGTTACATAAGATAATAAAACATTTATCGTATAATGACTCATAAAAAACATAGGTTATATAAAAATCAAGACATAACCCATGAAATGAAATGGTTATCATTAAAATAACATCACATCATAACTTATGGAAGAGATATATGGTTTATAATCATTTCATAAAATTGTAACCCATTAAAAGAAGAATGATTCATAATCATGTAATCTGTGAAAGGGAAAATGGATTTGTAAATACCATGGTATTAAGCATAACCCCATCCTCTAAAGTATATGAATAATCCCATTAGATAATTTCATATAAGATAACGAGTATCATCAATGTTTTCCATCTTATATGGAAAATAAATTTGAAATATCCTTAAAAATTTATGAAAATATTCTTTCTGCATTGAAAATTCTTTTTATAACATAAAACATTTTGGAAACATTTTTCATTGAAAATTCCATTTAAAATATATAAAGTAGTATTTGAAAATAATAAATAATTTCTAAAATCACTATTCTTTGAAAATTATTTTCAAGAATCATTTGAAATCAAATTTGAAAACATTTTTAAAAATATGTTTTTTGAATATAATACATCTCGGGCCGAAGAGAGAGACAATCAAATTTTACATAAAAACATTATCTTAAGTACCCAAGAGTGAAATATAGTACTAAAAAATGAGGATTACTTGATTAAATATTGGATAATTATATAAACGAATATTCTTGAGATATATATCATTATATTTCATCATAGTAAGTATAAACATAAACAATCACTAAAAAGAAATAATATTTTCTCAAAAAAACTATTCATAACATGGTATCATGAGATCGTAATCACTGTATATGAAATGAAAATTACATAAATAACATAATATCATGAAAAAATTGAGATTCATGATATATCATGTAAAATTTAAGTGTATACACCTCAATGAAATAGTTTATGTGCATAATAAAACACAAGTCTCAATGAAGGCAGATTGAGAAAAAATTATTTTACCGATTTGGTAACTTTTGAAACATAAACCCAATGAAATAAGGATAATAAAATGGGAATTTCAATAACCATAAATATAATTAAACAATACATATAATAAAATCAATATAAATACATACACCACAAAAAGGAATGAGTAGAGAACATAATATGTACCTCATAGAAATTAAAAGTGAGATGCAATCCCCTTACCTTGTGTCTTTACTCTCTTTGTACACCATAAAAAACCTTTATAATAAATATAAATTTACATTTAATTATTTATAGAACCTTATAATTATATAATATACCATATATGGTTTGATTACGACCATATATTGCCCTCTTTTTAATGATCCTTTGTTAAGGATTCACTTTGGGTTTTATTCACTTTCTTCTCCACGAGTGTCTTAATTTGTTATATCATTGGTTATTATACTTTTATCAGGATAAAATATTTTAAATAATTATTTGAATATTAGGTATATCTAAGATATTTATATTATAGTAATCTATATAATACTAATGTCTTAAAGGGAATATGTTGTTTATGGTGATGATAATCCATACGTATGAATGAACATTGTTTCCGTTTTTAATTATTTTATGAAAAGAAAATATAAAACAGAAATATGTATATTATATATGCATATATATATATGTGTGTGAATTAAAGTCTCATTATTGTATAATATATATCATATAGACTTATTAAACCCATCTTTAATACTTTCCACTTGTCTCTTCATAGACATCCAATAAAATTGAAATGATCAAAGAAGATTAGAATGGCCCCTACATAAGGATGACACGCACAAATCGGGAAATGGTTTAATAAATTCTACTTTTTGTGTGAATGAAACACGTCGCTTTGAGAGGGCGATAGTACACAATTCCTAAAATGATATTATCTTATTAATATCAAATGGATGGTAAAGATATGTGTGTTATAAAAATGAAACATAATCATAAATACATAATAAATACGTTATATGATATATTTAGATATATTTTATTTCATAATGGCCACCATGATTGGTGGTAAATGAAAATGAATTCTCATTGTTTCCTAAGGCAGTAATTCGACATACAATGAAAGAGTATTTTGTATCCATTAAATGGAGTTGTGTGTAAGTGTAGGTAAAATAATCAGCATAAAAAATCCTATTATACAGAGGATAATATTTTCACATAATAATGTATGAAACATAGTGTATTTGTTGATGAAGGAAAATAAAAGAACGTTACTTGAGAAAAGATGTTTCCTCTAAATCGGTAACTCATTTTGGTTTGTGCCAAAAGGTTTCCTTGAGAGGCTCTCTACCCTAAATGTGGATTCACGTTCAAAGAGTAGATTTTTTTTAATGTATATGTAGAAGGTATTAGGAATACCATAGAGGTTTGAAATCTGTATGTAATGGGTATAGGTGGAGGTATTTTATAGTGGAGGACATGCACTCTTGTAAATATTTGAAAAGAGAATTCTAACCTCATTTTTCATGTTGTATATGGATCCACTAATGGACCAGGTCGGTGAAAATTGATTATATAATAGATATATGGATTTAATATTTTTTGGAAATGTTTTAAGGACGTTTTGGGTCTTAAAATTTAGGTTTAATACTTTATTAGCCTATTTTTTCGCTTCCCTCAGGTACCTAATTTTAATAACTTTTATTATTTTTGTTGGAAAAAAATAATTTTGAACTTATTATAAATTATATATTTTGATTATTCCAAATATGGAATCCAAATTTTCAAATTAAAATCATTTAAGAGGCAAAAATTAATTTAAAATTAATCTCGTTAAAGGGACGACACTACGTATTTTTAAAGTGAAAATAATCAAACATTTTCTGTGTTTTTATATAAAATTTCAATGTACAATTTATTCTATTTACCTATATTAGTTTAACTGATAAAAATATTATCTAACTAAAATATTAATATAATTATAATTATAATTTAACCTAATAAATAAATTATATGAAAATTATGTCTTGAATTAAAATCTAGTATCTTTAATTATTCATTATAAGATGAAACCTTAAATTAAAATACCAAAAATTTAACCATAGAAAATTTATACATTTCAATTAAAAATATGAAATTTGTGATGATAAATTAAATCTATAAAATTTTTCCAAAATGGATTTAATATGGGTTCACCATTAAAATACCATAAAACTATCTTTACAAAAAATAGTTTTGTATATATATAATGGGTATTGTTTCTATCATATATCTAAATAATCTGTTGAATGAATATCAAGAATATTATATTTAATTTATAACATATTTTATATACTAATATCTCATAAAAATTTTAGTTAATTTAATTTAATATGTTAAAATATCTTTGTTACTATAATAGTATTTTCATTTATTTTCAATCTGTTTCTATATTCATTTCTAATTAGTTGGTATCCTATGAATTAATCTTGTATTTGTGTTAACCACACATTTTAATAAATAATTTAATAAAATTCCTATCCTTTAACTTAATATCTACATTATAAATTATTATAATAATATTTTTAATAAAATATTATAGTTATGTAACACTCATTCTTACGTGTTACGCAAGCCATCGAGGAAGGTCAATATTGCGTGTAATGTATGCTAACATTGTTATTCCATGAAACAAATTCCAAGTTGGGGTTTCTTGTAAAATTCACCAAGATGGTTCAGTTTGAAAGGAATGATTGACTTAGTGAAAATATGTTTTCACTATTGTGGGAATCGAAAAATATCAAAAGACTAAATTAATTCAAAAAAGTCTAAAAATATTGGGAAGTTACATTCAACCCCCGATAAAATGAATTTCTCACATAAAATCCATGTGGGCAATAGATGTTTTAATACTTGAAAAATTAATTCACAGAAACCCACATCCTATAAATGAGTACTAAAACAACCCCTATATATGGTAGAGTTGGAACCATAATGGTTTCCAAAAGTAACTCATAATAGAATTACCACATAAGAGAACATATGTGGGAAGAAAAAACATATACATGGAAGAGAAATATTACCATCATGTTCAAATGGAGAGTGACATAGAACATGGTTAAGAAAAAGTAACAGTCACAAATAAAAAATATGTGATGACCTAAGGTACAATCTGATTAAAATGAAATGAAGGTACTAGATTAGTATTTGTTGTTTCAATATACTTTTCCCAAAATTTGAATAATTTTCCTGAAAATATATACTTTCATGATTTTAGGAAAATGTCACCCTTGATTGTTCATTAATCCACTTCACCTCTTTCTCTAAAATGGAAGGTTCCTTTTATATTCCTAATGTAGTAACAGATCATGATATGCATTATATTCTATCCCATTTTTTGTTAGTTATCATCAACCTAGTTTAGTCTCTACATGATATCCAATATACGTAAATCCTCATATATAGTGGAAACACTTTATTAATATTGAATTCATCTAAAGTTTGACTTAAAATTTTCAAATATGGTTAACCATATAATCCTTCCAAAGGATGAAAATTTTAGAATTTATATAGAATTTCACAAAAGTATCTTACAATTGATTCCAATGTATATCACAATGTATCACTTGGTTGTCACATTCCAAAACAATTTATACCATCATCATGTACTCACTAGAAACATGGTAACAAGCATAAGTACCATTAATCCTTTTAAAAACAAGCATGCCAAAGTTTTCCTAATATAATAATTTAATCCAAGAAGTTCTAACCTTAATACCTGATGGCATAGAACACTTTAAAAATAATCAGTTATAAGGTAATCTATACCATCCTAATAACATATTCCTAACAAATATATTTATCTCCAAACATCATTATATTAATGTTAGAATCTAATTAAGGGTTACCATACCATAGTTGAAATATCAGATTTCTATGAAATCAAATTTCTAGGTCTTCATCACCATTAATCATATCCTTTTCAATCATTAAGGAAAAAATGTTCTGAAAATACTTATATATCTCATGATTCATATAACATAATCTTTGAATTCCACAATACATCATTAATCCAACTTTATTCTTAAACCCTTACTCATGCTTCATCAACAAATTACATAATAACTCTTTCCTAAAATATAAAAATATAAATCATGTCTTAAGGTTCCTCAATCTCAATCTAATCATTCTTCATAACATAAATGTAAAAAATACTGGATGAACTTTGCATACCTTTCACATGTTCTTTGTAGTATCTTTATTTTCAGAAGTATAACAGGTACTCATGAAGCCTTCTTGATTCTATTTTTGATATTTTCACATAGGAAATAAATTATTCATAATTCCCATATATTAAACATCTAAAAAAATAAATGTAAAACCATGTTCCATATAGTTATATCCATTGATTAAAATCATAATACATGGGGTGAGAAACACATATCATATTATAAAGCCACATAATCATGAAAAATTACATACATGATTTATAAATAATGATACCTTTTATAGTCTATAAAATCAGAAGATCATTCAAGGTTATTAATAGAAAACATATATTTGAATCATTCATGATGGTTTGTGATGATTTTATGAATTCCCAAAGCATGACCCCCAAGAGTGTAAAACCTAGTGAGTAGCAAGGCCCTTTTTCATGTACCTAATAACCACAAGTTAGGATTGGAACATCCTATCGAAGTTATTAACCCTAGGTACATCTATACCAGATCCACATCCGCTTTTAGTAACTAGAAGGGGATTTATTTCTAGGAAACCATTCACTCTACCCTTTACCACAATCTTAGGACATTTTCAAAAACATTAACTAATCCTTACACTTATCCTTAAAGACAACACTGTAAATATCCTTAAATAAACATAGGGATCCAACTATAGTTTTCTTATCCTAGTATCTATAGTTTCACTAAACCATCCCATTGATACAAATTATAGATAACATGGCTTGACATACGTGGATATTACATCATTTTAAATGAATCTTCAATACATTAAAAAAATTAATTCCAAAGGACCATAATAGTTCAGTGTATTTGGAAACATAGACATTAAATCATATATCAGGATGAAAGATCATAAACATATCCCATAAAGATCTCCACATTTTATTAATTCTAACAAAAAATCATCTTCATACCCTAGGGAAATGAATCACAAGAAAAGGGTGAGATCAAATTATCAATAAGGGTAAATAAATGAAATGTGTAAGCATAAAATAAAAAAAGTGTATGGAACTTGAGAATATCATTTAGACATAAATCCTTGAATATTATAGAAAATAATAAATAATTTATATTCATAAGACATGAATCATAAGTAAATAAATAACATATTCAAAGGATGAATAATATAGGAAAATGCATTGAATTTGTGGAATGCATATTGTTTTATAACATTGTGAACACGTATATATAGAAAGAGGTTCCCTCATTATGTTATAGACATGAAATCAAGCCATGTCATCAACTTGCATAACTACATCAAATTTAATTCTTAATATTGTGAACATTTAAATAGGTTCACATATAACCTTATGGATGTGACAAAAAATTATTCATAACACTGTGAACATGTAATCAGGTTCACAGATTACCTAATAGACATGAAACCACGTTCATAAATAACATTGTGAACTTGTTATCAGGATCACACATAAAATTTTGTACCTGTAATCAGTATCAAACATAAAATTATGGACTTGAAACCGGGTACATGAATTTCATTGGGAACATATAATAAGGTACACTTAGAACATTGGGAACATGTAATCAGGATCACGCATAAACTTGTGGACATGTTACCAGGTCCATACATAACATTATGAACATGTAATCAGGTTCACACATAAAATTTTTACTCATGAGTAATCCATCATTACCCAATGAATTGGAAGGAAATATATGTCCCACCCATCTAATAATAAAATCATTCATACATATACCACAAGATAATTAAATAGACAACATATCATGACCCATAAAAATTCATAGGTTTTATAAACATCAAACAGTAGCCCATGAAATTAAATGGGTATCAATAACATTTCATCACATCATAACCTATTGAAAAGTTATTTGTTTCATAACCATTTCATCAAAGCATAACTCTTGAAAAGAAACAGGATTTAAAAACATGTAATCTATAAAAGAGAAACATGATTCATAAAGTCCATGACATTAAGAATAATGCATTCATAAAAAGGATATGAATGGTACCTTTATATAATTTTCTAGAAGATAATAATTAATATAAATGGATTTCATATTTTATGGAAATTAATTTTGAAAAATATTTATAAAAACATTCTTTAGTAAAATATCATTTCTATGTTGTAAACGCTTTTTATAACATAAAACCTTTTGAAAAAATATTTCTTTAAAAATAGATTTGAAAAATTCTAAATGAATCTTTAAAAATAATCAAACATTTTTAAATTACTTTTTCTTGAAAATGATATTCATGTATATTTTTAAATAAATTTATAATTTTTTTTAAAAACATGGTTTTTGAATACAATAGATCTAAGATATAATAGATAGATGTTCAGATTGTACATATAAACATTATCATAAATACCAAAGTTTGTAAAATGGTACTAAAAATGAGTATATCTCTAATAAGTAGTGGATAAGGAATATCATGAATATTATTTAAATTTTTATCATAATATTTCATCAAATGAAACATATATATTAAAAATATCAAAAAAGTAATGACATTGTCTAAATAAACTCTTATCACATGGTATCTTGGGATCGTAATATCCATGTAAGAAAAGAAAATTAAATTAATCATATAATATCATTAAAATATTAATAATCATGATATATCATGTAAAATAAATTTTTATACACCAGGAATAAATTTTTTAGATTAATTATAAAACACGCGTCTCAATGAAGGAAAATTGAGACAATAATATTTTATAGATTTGGTTAGTTTTGAAACATAAAACCCATGAAAGAAGGATCATTAAATGGGAATTATAATTCCCATAAAATTAATTATAATATAAATATAATAAAATCATTTTAATTAAATACACCACACAAAAAGAATGTTTCGAAAACATAAAATGTACCTCACAGAAATTAAAAGTGAGATACAATCCCCTTACCTTGTGTGTTGACCCTCATAAAACCCATTACAACCAAATGTATAATAATTATAAATTTATTATAAATATTTTATAGAAACATATTATTATATATAATACCATATATGGTATTTTATGTCCATATTTTACCCACTTGTTAACAATCCTATGTTAAGGATTCTTTTTCTGGTAATATTCACTTTGTTCTTCGTGTGTGTCTTAATTTGATATATAATTGGTTATTATACTTATATAATGAATCCATAATATAAATAATTATATAAATATAATTCATATCTACTATATGTATAAAAAATAATATATATAATAAATAAATATAAAAGGGAATACACCGTTCAAGAAAACAGTAGGACGTACATAGTATATTTTAGGTCTAAAACATAGCATTAAAACACCCTAGTATATTTATGATATATTTTATGTCATATAATAATGGAGTAAAGAGTGTGGATATGGTGAGAATGGAAATAAAGGAAGGGATCTTGAGAGAAGACGTTTCCACTTAATTGGGTTCCTCCTTTCGGTTTGTGCCAAAAGACTTCCTTGAAAAGATTTATACCAAAATGGAGGCTTTAAGGTATAATAGGGAATTTTTCATTAGTGTATTGGTCAGTTATTTTTTTAATTTAAGAGGTTTTATAGGTTTGAGAAATCAGTATAACTGGTGGCCTTTTATAGTGGAAGAGTGGCACTCTTTTAAATATTTGAAAAGAGAATTCCACCAATATTTTACATTTGGAAAATGAATCCAATGATGGGACAAGGAAGATAAAATTGATTATATGGTATAAATATGGACATCCAATGGTTTTTGTGAAATTTTCTATGTTTTTTTGTCTTAAATTTTATGATTAGTACTTTATTAGCCTAATTTTTCACTTAACTGATGTAATTAATTTTAATCACTTTCACCATTATTTTTGTTAAAAAAATGTTGAAATTATTATAAATTATATATTATTAATTTTCCCAATATTCAATCCATTATTCAAAAATCTAATAATATAACTATTATAAATTAATTTAGAATTAATCTCACTGATAGGATAACACTGTGAGTTTTTAAAGTAACAATGATCAACAGTTTTCTATATTTTTATGTAAACTTTAATTGTGAAATTGGTTGCAATTTCCTAAATTAGATTAATTGATTAAATTTTATCAAACTAAACCATTAAAAAATTAAAATTAAAATTTATTCTCTTAAATAAATTATATGAAAAAGGAGTTTTGAATTAAAACCCAGCATTTTTAATTATTTATTCTAAGGTGAAACCATATATAAAACAACAATAAATTATCTTAACCCAATTTTTATGTTTCCCTTAAAAATATAAATTTTTGTTTCACATATTAAATCAATAAAATTTATAATATTTTATTTAAAAATTGTTTTCCAATAAATGGTGGCAAAACTACCATTATAAAAATCTGCATTTTTATCATTAAATAGGTTTTTTTCATCTTTTGTATATATAATATATGGGATGAATATAAAAAAATATTTTTTTGAATATTTAACATATTTATTACATTAATATCCATTACTGATTGTAATTAATTTAATTTACAAGGTTTGAATATCTTTGTGACTATAACAATATTTTCCTTTATAATCAATCAGTTTTCATATTCATTTCGAATTAATTTGTAAACTATGAATTCATAATTTTTTGTAAACCAAATATTTTAATAATTAATTTAATAATATTCTTATCAATCTACTTTCATCCTATGTTATATAATTTTATAATAATGTTTTTAATAATATATTATTGTTAAGTAATATTTGGTCATGCATGTTATACAAGCCATCATGGAAGTTTAATCTTACGTTTAATGTAAACTAACCTTCTTATTCCATGTATCATATACCAAGTTGGTGTTTCTTATTAAAAATACTAAGATATTTCTCTGATAATGGAATTATTGACTTAGTGAAAATCTATTTTTTGTGTTGCATGAACCGAAAAATATCGAAAGATAAAATTTCTTCAAGAAAATCACAAAATATTGGGGAGTTACATTCTACCCCCCTTATAATGAATTTCACCCTTGAAATTCCTCTGGGTAATAAATTTTTTAATAATTTAATGGTTCATTCATAGAAACCCTCATCATAAAAATTAATACTAAAACATCCCTGAAAATGAGAATGTTGGAACCATAGCGGTTACCAACAATAACTCATAAGGAGATTCCCTCATAGGATAACATAGGTGTGAAGAGAAAACATAGACATGGAAGAGAAATCTTACCATCATTTTCTGATGGAGAGTGATAGAGAACCAGGTAAATAAAATGTTTACAATAAAAAATACATAAATATGTGATGACCTAAGGGACCATTTGATTCAATGGAGTGATGGTACTGGAAATTTTTTTTTTCTCAAGATACTATTTCTTAAAATTGAATAGTTTTCATTAAAAGATATATTTGAATGATTTCAAGACAAAATCACCCTTTATTGTTCATTTATCCACTTCCCATGTTTCTCTAAAAAGTATGTTGAGTTTTTCATTCCTAATGTACTAAAAAATCATGAGATCCATTATATTATATCCTAGTTATCATCAGTTATCATCAGCACAAGGTAGTTTGAACATAATATTCAATATTCATAAATACTAATATGGAGAGAAAGTGCATTAATCTTAATGACTTCATCTGATTATTACCATAAACTTTTCATAAATGTATAACCTTATAACACTTCCAAATGATGAAAATTTAAATCATTAGAAATATATTAATGAAATCAACTTAACATTGATTCCTGTGTATTTCAAAATGTATCACTTGGTTTTTTCACTAAAAAAATAGGAATACCATCATTATATATTCCTTTGAAACCTTGTAACAACCTAAATTATTATAAATCTTTTTGGAACACATGAATTATTCCTTATTCCAATGGTTACAGGATATACTCTTTTAATCCAAGAAGTTGTAAACTTCATCCATGATTACATAGAAATTTTTTTCAATAATAAGTTCTATTGTTATCCATATTGTCCAATTAACTTATTCATAAAAAACAAATTAATATACAAAAATCATTATCTCACAATCATTCAATAATTAAGGTTTACCTTCCCATAATAGAAACATCACGCTTCTATGAAATCAAATTTCAATGTCTTCATCGCCAATAAAATGCCCTTTTAAATAATTAATGAATACTTGTACTAAAAATACATACACATCGCCTGATTCGTAAAACATAATCCTTGATTTCTAAAATAAATATCTAATCAAAATTTATTCTTAAACGATTACTTAGGATTCTTCAAATTATTCCGCAATACCTCATTCATAGAGTATGAAATTATGAACCATGTCTTATAGTTCCTCAATCTCAATATAATCATGATTCTTAGGATCAATGTAAACAATACTAGACAAACAACATATCTATTTTACATGTCCTTTGTGTTTTCATTACCATTAAAAGCATAAAAAACACCCATGCCACCTTTTTTATTCTCTTTATGATATTTTCTCGTAGGAAATTAATTTTTCTCAATTCCCATAATTTCAACTTTTGAAGCATTAAAGGTTAAACATGTTCCTTATAGTTCAATCCAATGACTAAAAAAGGCCGCATGGGATGAGAAACACATATCATATTAGAATTCCACATAATCATTAAAAAATACTTATAGGATTTATAAATCATGACACCTTATTTAGTCTTTGACACACTATGTTAATTATAGGTTATTTATTGACAACGTATATTTAAATACATCATGAAGGTTCATGAAGAGTATATTAATCCCCAATGTATTTCTCTTTTTAGTTCCAAACTATGTGTGAATCAAGGCATGTTTTTGTGTAACAAATTACCATGAGTAGGCCTGGAACATCTTGTCAGATTGTTTACCCCTACGTACATCTATTCCAAAGACATAACTAATTGTATTATTTTGACATGGATTTATTTCTAGGAAACCATTCACTCTACCCTATACCAAAATTCTAGGACATTTTTTAAATTATTAACTCATACTTATACTTATTCTTTGATACATCTCTATACATATCCTTAGAAATTATAATAGGGACCCCAGCCTTAAACCTTACATAATCTTGAGTTATCACAAGATTACACGTTGAGGATCTTTTCAGGTTTAGAGTTTTAGATAATTAGGACATAATTATTACATCTCAATGATTACAAAGTAGACACATCTACTCAGCTTCCATTTTTTTCACAAAATAAGAACTCTTGAACAAAAGAGTCATGTCTAGTTCCTTGTTTTTGGACAACTTGACATTTCTTGTTCCCGTCCTTGACCCTATTCAACTTTAGGTCCTGTGAAAAACATTTCAAAAACATGGGATGAGCATAAAAAACTCAGTAAGGGTTATAGAAATATGGAAGGGAAACATGAGTTCATATATACATAAGGATGAAATCATACTTTACCCATAAAACATAGGCACTTTAACTTACCTCATAAAATCATGAATAAATCATAGAAATCATAATAAATAAAGGTATCTTGAGGCATTCATAACATTCTTACGTAGGGAGTAACCCTCTTGGTTACGTTTGGAATACCCATCACAGTATATTCCCTAAATCTCTTCGAAGAAACCTTAACGTTTCTCTCCTTCGCGTTACCCAATGCATTGGAGAGCTATATCGGGCTCACCCACCCTTAGTTTATCATGGAACCACCCGTCTTCATAACAATTCCCATGAACCATAACATAATCATATCACATAAAACATGCATAAAGGAAACAAAACATTTCCACATTTCAATCACAATATAAAATTTTAGTATATTGAAATAATGAATCCATTCAAAAAGAAACCATTTCCAAAACCATTTAAAACATTTATTATAAAGATTTTTTAATCAAAGTGTCCCATACCACCTTGAAGCTTTTAAAATTTTAAACCATTAATATCCATATAAATAAATCATTAAAACCATTTTGAAAACATGGACATTAATAAGAACAAATCATTAAAACTTTTAAAGCGATATTTTGGTTAAAGTGTTTTTACCAAAATTAGAGACACTTGAATACAATAATTGAGGAAAAACATTTAATCATAACTTTATAATATCATGATAATAAATTTATTCATGATATAATATTCCAAAGGACAGTATATAAACCATATAAGAGTGAATTGGTGCATAACAACAATGATGTCTCAATAGAAATGTCAAATGTGATGAATTCCCTTATAAAGAAGGTATCCTTAAATTAAGGGTAATTCAATCTCAAAATTATGTGTGAAAAATATAAATACACCCAATAAAAGTGGGTATTAAGTGAAAAACAATAAAAGGTCATTCACACAAATTCAAAGGATGACATATTCAATAACTACATGTTGAACCCAAAGAAATCGAAATTGGGTTAAGAAGTTCCCTTGACAGCCTAACAGCGTCACATCAAAATGAGTTGATGAGAGATAAAAAGCGTATCTCATCACTTGGACATAAAGTTGACATCAATAAGGATATATGAGAACATATCCCAACATAACAATAGGTAAATTAAAAGACCCAACGAAAGAAGTCTTTTAAAAAAAGAGGAGGGTGAAAGGTTCCCTTACCGACTTGGGTATCTTTCAAAACATACACCCCATGAAAGAAGGACAATAAATCATTGATGTAAATACTCATAATCGAAATTATATTACACAAAGAGTAGAATAATGGGCAGTACATACACCACTCATTGGAAATTGTGGCAACTGTAGCATAAACCTCACGGGAATAAATGTGAGTTGAAAAATCCCTTACGAAAACTCGGCAGCCTAACGGCGCCACATAAAACTTACAAAAATGGATTGATGAGATCAAATAGGTTATCCCATCATAATACAATAGAATTTACAGCAAGTGGAATATAAAATAAAATCCCCAAACATAACAAAGAGGAGATTAAAAGAAGTGACACAAAGGAGAGTACTTAAAAAGAAAGAGAGAGGTTAGATCTCTTAGGAAGATTCGGCAGCCTAACGGCGCCACTCAAAACTTCCATAATGGATTGATGAGAGAGAATAGGGTCTCTCATCACATGAACATAAAAATTACAGTAAGTTTAATTTAAAATATGTCCCAATAACAAGAATGATGAGCTTTAGAGGGAATGACATAAAGGAGTATACTTAAAAAGAAATAGTGGAGTAGGATCCCTTACCTCAGGACCGACTTGACGCGATCGTTCTTTAACGTCCTAAATAATAAACATGAGTTAATTTATACTTTCTTATGAACCTTATTAAAGTTCATTATTCCTTTTATATCACTTATTTAAATGTTAAAAACATTATGTAATCATTTTAGTTAATAATGTTTTTTTTCAATATTTGGTTCTTTAGTCGAAAATGGACTTCTTACAATTACATGTTGTTTGTGTGGTCAAAGGTTCATTATATCCAGAATTATATTCATGATTTGGATATCATATATATCATATATATCCAGAATATACATGTATTTATAATATTACATAATCATTTAGAGGTAAGAAATGAAATGCACCGTTCTTGGAGACGGTAAGCCGTACGTACGCATGAACACTACTTTCATTTCTATACCATACTTTAATGGAAAGAAAAAATAATGATATATAGGATTATTATAATTCCAGTATAACATCATATATAATAACTTTAAATCCATCCTTTATACGTCCCACGTATGGCATTAACGAATCAAATCACTTTGAGGGGGCGGTAGTCTGCACTTCCTAAAATGAAATTATCTTCTTTACCCACAATGGAAACCATAAAGGTATGAAACAAATGAAAATACAGAAGCTTAAGTAAAACATAAACATATTATATATCATATATAAATATAGTGTCATCTAAATGGCCACCTTTGAAGGTGTTATATGATTTTTGAACAATCATCGTTTCGGGAGGCAGAATTTCACCATCCACGGAAACCGTATATTCTTTAACCATTTGATGTAGTTGTGTTAGAGTGTAGTTAGAATAAATCTTATAAAAACATCCTAGTATATTTAAGATACTGGTTGTGTTACAAAATAAGTAAATAAAAAGATTTTAGGGGGTTGGAGAAGCAAAATAAAACAAATGAACATGAGAGAATGAATTACCTTTAAAAGTGTAACTCCCTTTGATTTGAGCCTAAAGGCTTCTTTTGAAAGGCTTCTGCCCAAAGGTAATCCTCTAGGATGAGGATAGGGATGTGGAGAGAGTAAATGGGAATGGTATGGCCGAGGCAAAGGCTTGAGGAGTGTGTGAAATTAGGTAGAGGTGGGGGCCTTTTATAAGAGGAGAGGAGGGGCACTTTTGGAAATCATGAAACTATTATTTTATTTTCAAAAGTGTTTCGAATTTCTAAGGTCCCAAATTGATATATTTCTAAGATAAGATGATAAGGATTCAAAATATTCCCATTCAATAGTTTTTGGACAAGTGTAGGTCTTATATTTTATATTATCATTTCATTTTATTTAAACTGTTCATTAATGAGGTCATCGTTGCATCATCATGATGTCGTAATTAAATTAATTTATTTAATATCTAAAAACTATAAAAAAAATAATATGATGTAGGAAATCTTTTTATATTTCTAATTAATATTTATAGTAAAAATTTGGACTTTTTTAACCCCACTTAAAAACTGTTTTAGTAAAACAACTCATGTTTGTGTCAATTTAATTTTAACATTAAATAAATATATATTAATGTCATTTTCCAACCAAAGTGGCTCCATGGGGTCCCCAAGTTGACCCATGGGTTTTCTTGGTCGTCCATGACTCATCCAATAGGGGTAGGACAGGTTTCATGGTGTTTTCATATTTTTATAATATCAATTTTACCTTAAATTACACTAATTACCTCAAATCGCGATTAATGAAAAAAAGTTACTATTCACCAAAAAATTATTTTCATCCCATTGAACCACATTTTACATACTAATGACAATCATGTATGTAGGATTTTAAAAATTCAATACACATTAGTGGTAAACTTTCATTTAACTAAAAAATCAGTTTGCTTGATTACCACTTAGTGGTTTCACTATTCATCAAAAATTGGAGTTTTTCAGAAAATTACCAAAAATTCAACCTAAGCTATATTTGATATTCTGAATTTAAAAATGATGTCTATTTTATAAAATTCATAACATATAAGTCACATTAATTAATTTGATAATTAATTCCCGCTGTCAGATCAAATAGCGTGTTTTTATGAAACAATAAGTATCAAAAGATTGACACTGGTTTAAGTCTGATTTTAAAGTGAAATTAATTCCAACGACCACTATTGGATTTAACGGTAAAAATATATTCTAATTTCACTTTAAAAAAAATTCATAAGATAATCTAATAATATAAATAAATTAGATTAAAAAGAGGTTTTGAATTAAAATACAACATTTTACACTATTCATTTAAAAAAATGAACTTTATCGGAAAGATACCAAAAATTTACACAATGTAAATTTTAATGTCCCAATTCTTAAGAAGAGTTTTATTTGGTACAATTGAATGTATAAGAGTGAACAATACTATATTTAATGACGGTTCTCCATCAAAAGGCGATAAGTGACCCTTAAGTGAAAACCATGGCATATACGCCTAAAATTGAATTCTTTCCATATTTTTAGCCTTTATCTTTTATTGGATAAATGTAAAAACATTTAAAAACATTTATAATCATATTTTAGTTATTTATATCCATTCCCGACAATACAACGGCTACATGTTAACTACTATATAAAATAATATTATTTTATTATTAGAGTGCAACGTAAGATTCCCAAGAAACACGTTGTTGCGTGTTGGGTACGCCATCGAGCATAGCATCCCCTTTAAAGTCATATTAATATTTTATTCAAAAATATGGATAAATATAAAAATTTCATATTCTTTATTTACCTGGGGTGTTACATCCTTCCCCCATTTTAGGAATTGCGTCCTCGCAATTTTAAATTTGGGCTCAGAAACTTCATTGAAAATTCTACATCGAAACCAGAGTTAATAAAACAATCACTTTAAAAGAAAGAAATAGGAGTACAGAGGTCACCCGAGTTAACCCATACTGGGATTCCATGTAAGAAAACAAGGACATGGAAGAAAAAACAAAGGTTCATGTTCTGAGGGAGAGTGATAGTAAACATGTCTAGGAGAAAGTTAACCATTAAAAAATCACAAACTTGTGATGGGTTAAACAGTATTCAATTACCCTATAGGAAATGATAATAAAAAACATTTTTGTTTTACTTTACATTTTATTGGGGAATTTATTCATAAGAAAACATAATCAATTTTCATGTGGACTTTCAACTTTTATTAGATTCCTCACACAAACTCATATTTTCCCCAAACGACGAGTATTTAGGAAGACTTGTTCGCATTAAGAGTACTATAATCAAATTCTTGAGAATCACCTAATCCACAAAAGAGAACTATACATTTCCCATGTCTTTAGACCTTAACCAAAACAAAAAAAGTTATTATGAGATCAGATAATACCCAAAAAGGATAATCCATAAAAAACAAATCTATTCTTAATCTCCAAAATTTATCAAACAATACCCAAAGTTCAACAAAGACCATTCAATAAACTAGTTGTCCATAAAATTCTTCAAATTAAACCAATCTAAGATGGAAACCCAAATATTTAAAGGATTTAGTCACATAGTCTTCTAAGGTACAAATTAACACTTATCTCCAAATAACATCAGTTACTCTTAATGTCTCATATTGAAAAGTAATTAACCTAATCACATATCCTCCATGATAGGTTAATAATTTCAATAGATAACCCAAAATCAACTTACTCTTCATTCATAAAATCATCTAACTAAAAAGAATCAGTCAAAATAACCAGGGACTTCATGTAGTACAGTGGTAGGCGATAAATACCAGTTGCACTTTTTTTGTGGGTTCGATTCCCACAGCTTTGTCCGATGCGACAGGTTGTCACACGGTCTGCATGTTGTCCTTTTTATAAAACTCCAAAAATAACCCTAACATGTTTTAACCTCAATAGTTTCCTTATACATTTAATTTGCATCCAAATTCATTATGATCTCAACACCTTAATTCTTGAAGTCTTATTTCACCACCATAAGATAAAATAAAACAATTCCCAAAATGAATAACATCATACCTTGATCATGGCGACCACTCGGTTTCATCGTCATCATGCTCACGTAGGTAGAAGTCCCATTCATTACAACAATGATTTAGAGATCCTTCAAAATCATTTGCTTCCTCCATCCAAATACACCTCGTGCAACATGGGTCATATGGGTGTTCATAGAAAAACAGTTTTGGAAAATAATCATGTATGACATATAATTCCAAAACATCTGATAAAACATGATTTCTAAAAAATATTCGGACCGAAATTGAGTTGAAACTTTCTATCATTGGTCCTTTAAAAATAACATAAGTATGTGATGTGAGAATATATTTTAAAAGCAAATATAAATAGGTTGCGCAAGGGTCTCCTTCCTCATCACCATTTTTAAAATCATAACATGCTTCAAACTCTGGTGATAAGGTAAAATATTTGAAAATACCTTGATAATATTTACCTCTCTTGAAAACATGATAATATTATGAAAATAGTATTTTTCTAAAAACAACCCATGATCCACGATGATAACGAGGTATAGAGGAGGTGTTTGATATCTCAAACAAATGCTTGCAATTGAGTTGTATGCTAGAAAAAGTTTCACAATCATCCGAAGATGACTTTGCAATAATTATTGCAAGCATGTCATCCGGAATAGATAGGAATGTCATTTTAGATCCTCCTCCTTCCATTCGTATCCGACTTTACTTGACCTGAAAAAATGTTTTAAAACAAGGATTTAACTGAAATAATAGTTATAGGGACTAATCATGTGCCTCACAAAAACTCCTAATCCCTAAAGTTTTCTAAAACGACCTTTGATACCAACTATTAGACCCCAGCCTTAAACCTTACATAATATTGAGTTATCACAAGATTACAAGTTGAGGATCATTTCAGGTTTAGAGTTTTAGAGAATTAAGACATAATTATTACATCTCAAAGATTACAAAGTAGACACATCTACTCAGCTTCAATTTTTTTCACAAAATAAATACTCTTGAACAAAAGAGTCATGTCTAGTTCCTTGTTTTTGGAAAGCTTTACATTTCTTGATCCCATCCTTGACCCTATTCAACTTTAGGTCCTGTGAAAAACATTTCAAAAACTTGGGATGAGCATAAAAAGCTCAATAAGGGTTATAGAAATATGGAAGGGAAACATGAGTTCATATATACATAAGGATTAAATCATACTTTACCCATAAAACATAGGCACTTTAACTTAGCTCATAAAATCATGAATAAATCATAGAAATCATAAGACATAAAGGTATCTTGAGGCATTCATAACATTCTTACGTAGGGATTAACCCTCTTAGTTATGTTTGGAATACCCATCACAGTATATTCCCTAAGTCTCTTCTGAGAAACCTTAACGTTTCACTCCTTCGCGTTACCCAATGAATTGGAGAGCTATATCAGGCTCACCCGCCCTTAGTTTATCACGGAACCACCCGTCTTCATAACAATTCCCAAGAACCATAACATAATCATATCACATAAAACATGCATAAAAAAACATAACATTTCCACATTTCAATCACAATATAAAATTTTAGTATATTGAAATAATGAATCCATTCAAAAAGAAACCATTTCCAAAACCATTTAAAACATTTAATATAGAGATTTTTTAATCAAAGTGTCCCATACCACCTTGAAGCTTTTAAAATTTTAAACCATTAATATCC
This sequence comes from Viscum album, assembly GCA_963277665.1. Taxonomy (NCBI): domain Eukaryota; kingdom Viridiplantae; phylum Streptophyta; class Magnoliopsida; order Santalales; family Viscaceae; genus Viscum; species Viscum album. The sequence continues at coordinate 159,648,301 of OY728165.1, read as the reverse complement.
ATATAAATAAATCATTAAAACCATTTTGAAAACATGGACATTAATAAGAACAAATCATTAAAACATTTAAAGCGATATCTTGGTTAAAGGGTTTTTACAAAAATTAGAGACACTTGAATACAATAATTGAGGAAAAACATTTAATCAGAACTTTATAATATCATGAAAATAAATTGTTTCATGATATAATATTCCAAAGGACAGTATATACACCATATAAGAGTGAATTGGTGCATAACAACAATGAAGCCTCAATTGAAATGTCAAATGTGATGAATTCCCTTATAAAGAAGGTATCCTTAAATTAAGAATAATTCAATCTAAAAATTATGTGTGACAAATATAAATACACCCAATAAAATTGGGTATTAATTGAAAAATAATAAAAGGTCATTCACACATATTCAAAGGATGACATATTCAATAACTACATGTTTAACCCAAAGAAATCGAAATTTGGTTAAGAAGTTCCATTGACAGCCTAACGGTGTCACATCAAAATGAGTTGATGAGAGATAAAAAGCGTATCTCATCACTTGGACATAAAATTGAAATCAATAAGGATATATGTGAACATATCCCAACATAACAATATGTAAATTAAAAGACCCAACAAAAGAAGTCTTTTAAAAAAAGAGGAGGGTGAAAGGTTCCCTTACCGACTTGGGTATCTTTCAAAACATACAACCCATGAAAGAAGGACAATAAATCATTGATTTAAATACTCATAATCAAAAGTATATTACAGAAAGAGTAGAATAATGGGCAGTACATACACAACTCAAAGTAAATTGTGGCAAATGTAGCATAAACCTCACAGGAATAAAAGTGAGATGAAAAATCCCTTACGAAAACTCGGCAGCCTAACGACGCCACATAAAACATACAAAAATGGATTGATGAGATGAAATAGAGTATCCCATCATACTACAATATAATTTACAGAAAGAGGAATATAAAAGAAAATCCACCAACATAACAAAGATGAGCTTAAAAGAAGTGACACAAAGGAGAGTACTTAAAAAGAAAGAGAAAGGTTAGATCTCTTATGAAGTTTCGACAGCCTAACGGTGCCACTCAAAACTTCCAAAATGGATTAATGAGAGAGAATAGGCTCTATCATCACATGAGAATAAAAATTACAGTATGTGTAATATAAAATAACATCTCAATAACAAGAAGGATGAGCTTTAGAGGGAATGACATAAAAGAGTATACTTAAAATAAAATAGTGGAGTAGGATCCCTTACCTCAGGTCCGACTTGACTCGATCGTTCTTTAACGTCCTGAATAATAAACATGAGTTAATTTCTACTTTCTTATGAACCTTCTGAAAATTCATTATTCATTTTATATCACATATTTTAATGTTATAAACATTATGTAATCATTTATGTTAATAATGTTTGTTTTTTCAATATTTGGTTCTTTAGTCGAAAATGGACTTCTTACAATTACATGTTGTTTGTGTGGTCAAAGGTTCATTATATCCAGAATTATATTCATGATTTGGATATCATATATATCATATATATCCATCATATACATGTATTTATAATATTACATAATCATTTAGAGGTAAGAAATGAAATGCACCGTTCATGGAGACGGTAAGCCGTACGTACGCATGAACGCTACTTTCATTTCTATCTCATACTTTAATGAAAAGAAAAAATAATGATATAGAGGTATATTATAATTCCAGTATAACATCATATATAATAACTTTAAATCCATCCTTTATATGTCCCACGTATGGCATTAATGAATCAAATCACTTTGAGGGGGCGGTAGTCAGCACTTCCTAAAATGAAATTATCGTGTTTACCCACAATGGAAACCATAAAGGTATGAAAAAAATGAAAATACAGAAGCTTAAGTAAAACATAAACATATTATATATCATATATAAATATAGTTTCATCTAAATGGCCACCTTTGAAGGTGTTATATGTGTGTTTAACAATCATCGTTTTGGGAGGCAGAATTTCACCATCCACGGAAACCGTATGTTCTTTAACCATTTGATGTAGTTGTGTGAGAGTTTAGCTCGAATAAATCTTATAACAAAATCCTAGTATATTTAAGATATTGTTGTTTTTACAAAATAAGTAAATAAAAAGAGTTTAGGGGGTTGGAGAATCAAAAAAAAACAAATGAACATGAGAGAATGAATTACCTTTAAAAGTGTAACTCTTTTTGATTTGAGCCTAAAGGCTTCCTTTTAAAGGATTCTTCCCAAAGGGAATCCTCTAGGATGTGGAGAGGGATGTTGAGAGAGTAAATGGTCAGGGTATGGACGAGACAAAGGCTTGAGGAGTGTGTGAAATGAGGTAGTGGTGGGGGCCTTTTATAAGAGGAGAGGAGGGGCACTTTTGGAAATCATGAAACTATTATTTTATTTTCAAAAGTGTTTCGAATTTCTAAGGTCTCACATTGATATATTTCGAAGATAAGATGATAATGCTTCGAAATATTCCCATAAAATAGTTTTTGGACAAGTGTAGGTCTTAGATTTTATATTATCGTTTCATTTTATTTAAACTGTTCATTAATGAGGTCCTCGTTGCATCATCATGATGTCGTAATTAAATTAATTTATTTAATATATAAAAATTATAAAAAAAATACTATGATGTAGTAAATATTTTTAGATTTATAATGAATATTTATAGTCAAAATTTGGACTTGTGTAACCCCACTTAAATACTGTTTTAGTAAAACAACTCATGTTTGTGTCAATTTAATTTTAAAATTAAATAAATATATATTAATGTCATTTTCCAACCAAAGTGGCTCCCTGGGGTCCCCAAGTTGACCCATGGGTTTTATTGGTCGGCCATGACTCATCCAATAGGGGTAGGACAAGTGTCATGGTGTTTTCATACTTTTATAATATCAATTTTACCTTAAATTACACTAATTACCTCTAATCGCGATTAATGAAAAAAAGTTACTATTCACCAAAAAATTATTTTCATCCCATTGAACCAAATTTTACATACTAATGACAACCATGTATGTCGGATTTTCAAAATTCAATAAACATTAGTGGTAAACTATAATTTAACTGAAAAATCAGTTTTCTTGATTACCACTTAGTGGTTTCACTATTCATCAAAAATTGGAGTTTTTCAGAAAATTACCAAAAATTCAACCTAAGCTATATTTGATATTCAGAATTCAAAAATGTTGTCTATTTTATAAAAATCATAACATATAAGTCACATTAATTAATTTAATAATTAATTCTCGTTGTCAGATCAAATAGCGTGTTTTTATGAAACAACAAGTATCAAAAGATTGACACTGGTTTAAGTCTGATTTCAAAGTGAAATTAATTCCAAAGACCACTATTGGATTTAATGGTAAAAATATATTATAATTTCACTTTAAAAACAATTCAAAAGATAATATAATCATATAAATAAATTAGATTAAAAAGAGGTTTTGAATTAAAATACAACATGTTACACTATTCATTTAAAAAAATGAACTTTATCGGAAAGATACCAAAAATTTACACAAAGTACATTTTGAGGTCACAATTCTTAAGAAGAGTTTTTTTAGTCCAATTGAATGTATAAGAGTGAACAAAACTATATTTAATGATGGTTCTCCATCAAAAGGCGATAAGTGACCCTTAAGTGAAAACCAGGGCATATACGCCTAAAATTAAATTCTTTCCATATTTTTAGCCTTTATCTTTTATTGGATAAATGTAAAAACATTTAAAAACATTTATAATCATAGTTTAGTTATTTCTATCCATTCCTTCCAATACAATGGCTACATGTTAACTACCATATAAAATAATATTATTTTATTATTAGAGCGCAACGTAAGATTCTCAAAAAAATTGTTGTTGCGTGTTGGGTATGCCATCGAGCATAGCATCCACTTTAAAGTCATATTAATATTTTATTCAAAAATATGGATAAATATAAAAATTTCATATTCTTTATTTACTTGGGGTGTTACAATATCACTAATGTTTTCCCATCCTAGTTTCTATAGGATGACTAAACCATACCTTTAATACTAGCTATGGACACCCATGATTTAAATGCATGAATATAATATCGTTTTAGATGAATTTTCTTTAAATTACAAAAATACATTCTTGGGGAACATAATATTTTAGTGTCTTTGGAAACATGGAAACAAAATCTTTTATCCTGGTGAAAGATATTCAACATATCCCATAAATATCTCCACCTTTAGAACATATACCTAAAATCCTTCTACATATCAAGGGGAAAGGAAACATAAAAAATGGGTGTGTTTAAATGCTCAGTAAGGGTAAATAAAGGAAACATATAAGCATAACATAAACAAAATGGTATAGAACTTTAGCATAAAATTTGACGATCATGCCTGGTATATTAGAGAACATAAAAAATAATGGCAGTTCATAATACATGAATCATATATAAATAAATATCATAGTCTAAGGAATTATAACATATGAAAATACATATAATTTTTATCATGCATGTTAGTTTATAATGTGGTGAATAAGTATAAGAATAAATAGGTTCCCTAATTAATTTAAGGATATGTAATTAGGCCCAAGCATCCACTTGTGGACATGAAACCACGTCCAAAAATAATATTGTTAACATGTATAAAGGGTTATTCATAACTTTATGGACATGAATCAAAATATATTCATAAAATTGTAAACATGTAACCAGGTTCATACAATTCCTATTGGACATGATTCTAGGTTCAGGAATAACATTGTGAACATGTAATCATGTTCATTCATAACATTGTAAACATGAAATCAGGTTCATGCACAATCTTATGTACTAGAAATGAAGTTCATATATAACATTTGTACATGTAATAAGGTTAAATCATAACATTATAAACATGTAATCAAGTTCACTCATAACTATATGGACAAGAAAGATGGTCCCTGCATAACATTTTGAACATGTAATCTACTTCATACATAACTTTTATACTCATGAGTCATACATCATTTCACAATTCATTGGAGGGAGATATATGTCCCACGTACCTGGTAATAACATCATTCATTCATGTGCCACAAGATAGAAAACATTCATCATATCATTACCCATAAAAATAGATATATCTTATAAAAATCAAAAAATAACCCCGGAAATTAGATGGGTATCATTAAAATTTAATCACATAATAACCAGTGGAAAATAGATAGGTTTCTTTACCAATTCATAAAATCATAGCCTTTTAAAAGATGTGTGTTTCATAAACATATACTTCATGAAATGGAAACATACTTTATAAAGACCATTACATTAAGAAGAACCCATTCATAGAAAAGATATGAATTGAACCTTTAGATCATTTCTTATAATGAAATGAGTAACATATAATAATATCATCTTATATGTAAAATAATTTTAAAATATCTTTCAAAAATATTCTTAAAAAAATATCATTTCTATATTAAAAATTCTTATTATAACATATGTCCTTTTCAAAACCTTTTTCATTGTAAAAATATTTTAAAAAATATAAAGTAATTATTGGAAACAATAAAGAAAGTCAAAAAGTGTTTCCTTGAAAATCATCTCTAAGGATCTTTTGAATTTATTTTTAAAAATATTTTTTAAAAAAATTCGAATACAATATATCTTCAACCGAAGAGATAGATGGTCAAATTTTACATAAAAACGATATCTTAAGTACAAAAGATTGTAAAATGGCACTAAAAAGTGATGATATCATTAATAAAAATAGGATAAGGAAAATAATTAATATTCCTGAGAGATGGATCAAAATATTTCATCAATGGAATCATAAAAAAAAATCTTTAAAAACATAGAGACTGTCCCAATAAACTCTTATAACATGGTATCATGGGATCATATACTCCATGTAAGAAAAGGAAAATATATGAAGCATATAATATCATGAAAATATTGATATTAATGATATTTTTGGTAAAATGGATGTTTATATAACTTGAATAAAGACATTAAGTGCATCATAAAACATGAGTCTCAATGAATGATATTTGAAACCAAACTATTTTACCGATTTGGTAACTATTAAAACATAAACACCATGAAAATATAAATATAAAATGTTAATGTGAATACCCATAAATTTATGTATAATATAAATACAATACCCTTATAGTTGTACATAATCCACACAAAAAAGAATGGCTAACATAACATGTGGCTCACATAAATTAAAAGTGAGATGTAATCCCCTTACATTGTGTCATGACTCTCATCGTACTCATTTAAACCACCTGAACAATAAATATAAATATAATATAAATCATATAAAAAACATATTATTATATATAATATCATATATAGTTTGATTATGTCTTTATATTACCGACCAGATAATGATCCTATGTTAAGGTTTCACTTCGGGTAATATTCACTTTGTTCTTCGCATTTGTATTTATTTGTTAAATAATTGGTTATTTTACATATATCACAATCCAAGAATTTAAATATTTATATAAACACCAATTATATATAGTATATTTATATTATAATAATCTATAATATAATTAATTATGAAAGGGAATACACCGTTCATGGAGAGGGTTAATTGTATGTACGCAGGAATGCATTTTCCATTTTTTAATTATCGTATTGAAAGAAATCATTTAATTTAAATATGCACATATATATATAAGTACAATTAATATATAATATAAATTTTATATGTTTTATAAACCCATCCTTAATACATTCCATGTGGTTTTTGAATGAAACACATCACTTTAAGGGTCGGTAGTCCACACTTACTCAAACAAGATTATAGTATTAACAAAAAATGGAATGTAAAGAGATGTGTTATCTAAAATGGATTAAGAAGAATAGATACATAATAAATACAATATATAACATATATAAATAGAGTTCACATCGTAATTTCCACCATGATTTGTGGTAAATGATAAATGAAAAATCATCATTTTGTGAGGAAGTAATTCACCATACATAGAAATAGAATGTATGATATCCATTAATTGGAGGTTTGTGTGAGTTTAGGTAAAAAGATATCATCAAAAAATACTATAATATTTATTAGACAGTTTTTTCACACAATAATTGATGTAAGGGAGTGTAGGGGTGATTAGGGAAAATAAAGGAAAAGAACTTGATTGAGGATGTTACCTCTTAATCATGTAACTCCTTTTGGTGTGTGCCAAAAGGATTACATTAGATGATCTATACCCAATAGTAAGATTCATGGTAAAAGGGGGGATTTTATAAGTTTATTAATAATGTATTGTACAAACATAATCAGTTTAATAGGTGTGAGGAATTGGAAGTGGGGGTGACATTTTATAGTGGAGGAGGAGTGTCACTCTTGTGAATATTTGAAGATTGAATTCCACAAACGTTTTTCAAGTTCAATGTGGACCCAATAATGGACCTATATTTATAAAATTTATTATATGGAAGAAATATGGATATAGAATGGGGTTCTTACAAGTTTCTATATCTTTTTGTGTCTTAATGTTATCGTTTAATACTTTAATTGCCTAATTTTTCTATTAACCTCTGTAATTAATTTTAATGACTTTTAATAATATTTTTGTTAAAAATATTCCTTATTAGATATTATAAATTATTTTGATTCCAAATATTTAATTCATTTTTACAAATTATAATAACATAAATAGAATAAATTAATTTAAAATTAATCCTTCTGATGGGATGACATTATGAGTTTTTAAAGTAAAATTTGTAAAAAGATTCCAATGTTTTATTTGAAATTTTAATTTGAAAATGGTTCCCATGACCTAAATTGTATTTATTGATAACAACATTAACAAAATACACTTGTGAAATATTAAAATTTTAATTTAATAATATAAATTAATTAGATGAAAAATTATATTTGAATCAAAATCTAATATTTTTAATTATTCAATAAAAGATGAAACCTTACATAAAAATAAAAAAAATTATCTTAACTTAATTTTAATATTTCTTTTAAAAACATGAAGTTTATTTTGAAATTTTTTTTATAAAATTTCTAAAAATTGTCTTTAAAAATGTTTCTCCATTAAAAAGAAGAAAATATATCATTATAACAAATATGTTTTTATGCATAAAATTGGGTTTGTTTTTTTCTTCTTGTCTATAGATTCTATGGGTTGAATATTAAAAATATTTAATTGATTACTTAACATATTTATTACATTAATATCACTTACTAATTTTAATTAATTTAATTTACTATGTTAAAATGAATTTCTGATTATAAAATATTTTAATTTATATTCAATCAGTTTTCATATTCATTTCAAATTAATTGGTAACATATGAATTCATATCATATTTGTACAAAAAACATATTTTAATAATTTAGTGAATAATATTCATTTAATTAAAATTAATGGCCTTAGTATATCATATTATAATAACATTTTTAATAATATATTATAGTTAGGTAACACTCTATCTTGTGTGTTACGAAAGCCATCAGGGAGGGTCAATGTTGCATGAAATGTACTCAAACCTTGTCATTCAGTGTAACATATGGAAAGTTATTTTTCATGTAACATATTCTAATATGATTCCACGTGAAATTACTATTTGAATTATTGAAAAACTATTTTCATTGTCTCTGGAAGTAAAAAATATCAAGATATTAAATTAATTCGAAAATAATTCGCAAAATCTCAGGGTGTTACAGGGTTTGTAGCTTGTGGAGGGATAAAAGATTCCATTTTTGAAGGGTGGATCATGGAAGAATGGATCAGACTAATGATATAAATTTTCTCTTTTATTTTTATGGTTTCTAAAATAAGTAATGCATTACTCTCTATATAGTTTATTTTTTAATAGTTGACCTTGGAACTACCATCAGAACATAAAATCACAACTTTCAATCTATTGAACTAGATTGTATCCTTACATGTAGTGTTATTGAGTGTATTTGATATAACACACTCTTATATGTGTGTATGGTGATGTTTTATGTACCATGATCAAATATAAGTTACTCAATAGATAAGTTATTTATTCAATATTATTTTCAAGTAAGCGGTAGTCAGAACAATTACACAATATAAATCCTTTGAATTATTTTTTTATACCAATTTGGTATGTATTTTTGGGATATCCCCTCAATTATATCACTAAACATAGTGTGGGATTTTTCTATCCATTCACCCCAAAAATTAAGAATCTAATGGATTTTTATCATCTTCAATCGACCCCTAGAAAAAGAATTGCATTAAATGGTGTTCTCTAAAAGGATGATGTGGAAATGAGGTTCTAAAACTTTGATATCTCTCAAAACATATGTAGAGTTTCTTCAATTTATTCTTTGATCCTATATATATCTTTAATTATTTGATTTTACCTTAAGGTAGATAATTATTTCAAGAGGAATTCATTTTGTATTCCATCATTTGTGGTGACTTCCTCAAGATGGAGGTTGTAGGTCTATTTCATGGATACTAAATAAAGAGAGAAGGGGAATACCATACACATCAATTGATCTTCATATACTCTTATGGGATTGAAATAATGGAAAACATTAGAAATTTAACTTATATATTAGTTAGGATCCTCTCCTACCAATATAATAATCTTTTTACATGAGTTGGATTGTACCAATTCTCTATTGAAAATCATAGTGATTATTATTTGGTTAATGATGACAATCATTATTAAAATTGGATTTATAAAGTTCTCTAAAGTATCTATCCAACCGTTATAATATTTTTTCCATGTTTTCACTCCCTAACATCAATATAGTGAATGAAGATGCTAAAGATGGGGGACTTTTCAATGGAACCATGACAAATTTCATGTCATTTTATTCAATGATTTTTAATGTATTCAGTCTCACCAAATCTTTTCAACAAACTTATAAAACAAAACCAATGACATGAGATGAAATATATCTAGTCTTTCTTAAAAATAATTTTTAAAAATTAAAGAACAAATAATTTCCCCCCATAAAATTGCATTAGGATTGATGAATGATCAATCATGGGGCTCTCAAAAAAATTGAACGTGAATAAATGTAGTAAGAGTACACTCATGTTTACTCTCAGAGATAAAAATATAATGGGTGTGTTTCTATTTTGTATACTAGGTTTGATTTAAAAAAAAGTTAATGATATCAATGCTTTTTTAATTAAATTAGATTTTAAATTAATTTAATGAAAATGGGATAGTATTAGTTATTTCCTTGTCTTTCATATATTATCATAATTATCATTGAATTACTATATTCTCTCTCAGATAATATGAATCTTCAATGATCGCCCTCTCTTGGCAGTTTTAGATCAATCAAAGTGTTTCAATAGTTGTCACAAAATATTACCACACCTATCCTTGTGATCAATGATATCAAATCATCATTAGATTTAACCACCATTATTGATCACAATAAGCGGATAGATTCTATGTTTGATGGGTGTGAAATCTAGTAAAATATAGAAGATAAACTCAAAATTTATCGACTTAATTGAATCCAATAATATCTAAATAATATCAATAAATTCAGAGATATTAATAGAGTATAAAAGTCATTAATGATTGAGATTTATTTACATGAGGTATGTGGAATATCCTCCGCTCAGTGAAAAAAGATTGGTGTTCCATCACCATATAATTATAATTAAAAATAAATAGATAAATAAAAATTAAATATTAAAAAAGTTCCAATTGATTGAGTTATTACGAATGTGAACCCCTTTTCAGGTGAATAGTTAATTATTTATAGAGAAATTCTTAGAGTTATTAAATATTTCATTTCTAGGCGCACGATTAGTATGAGTTCCTGTTACCATAATCCTAGTATTCTCTAAATTATTCTAAAAATTTAAAAAATAATTCTATCTATTCATATGGTCTCTCCGGGCATAAATAGATGATCAAGATTTATCAAAATATGTGTACTAAAATCTATTTCAATAAAAAAATCTCTTACCTTGTTCAAGCCCTATACTTATTCATGAAGGATTGATGAAAAATTAGTTTATGCTTTATGTATTCACTTGATGTCAATGTATACATGAATAAAGAAGAAAATAAACGTTTCGACATTGGGTCCCTAAAAAGACCTATTTTAATGCACTTGGGGTTGGATTTCACTGTATAATGGATTAAAATACATGTTAGGGTTGATCCGGTTGGACCACTTGGTTGGGTATGTGGGTTTCATATCTTATTAAAAATGTGTGTTTCATTCATCTTCAAACATGGACAGTCATGTTCATTGATTCATGTGTCTATTGATTATGATGGGGAGGTGTTAAGCATTTAGTTTAGTGATTCGTGCAATGCACTAAAGGAACTAGGATTAGGGATTGAAAATATTAGAATATTGATCTTGATTTTAGTGTTATATAAATGAGATATGTATATAATGATTAGTGAATTTGGGGAGACAACTGATTGATTTTATAGATTCCTTGGTTTGATTCAGAATTTAAAACATAACACAAAATCTTGTTTAATTCACCCTCACATCATCTAAGATTCTATGTGTATATTGATTCATAATTTGATATTATTCTCCGTTGTATGATACTTTTATCCCAGGCACATCGACATGGATTAATTCTTCTAGATTGATGTTGGGAAAGAGAAGAAATGAATATGGAAGTCAGTGTTGGTCAATGTTGATTAACATAATTGACTAGTTTTGTGAGGAAGGTGCATAGTTCCCAAAAGGGTGATAGGGTATTTGATCCATGTAATTGTTAAATTAATGTTTTAATGGTTCCCTATTTAGGGAATTTCAACATTCAACTTATGTATAATGGCCACTATGCTTGTGACCAATGCATGGATAAAGAACATCAATACCATTATCTCCAATAGTACCTCCAAACAGAAAATTATAATAGAATAATTCATCAAGATCAACTATATTAACATAGTCAAAATAAGTGTCTTATTTATATAGAATTTTTTTAATGGTCACTCATGGTGTGACTCGGGTTTGACTAGGTCTGATACAACAAAATGTATATCATTATCCATCGATTATACCCCATTATTTTTTTTAAATAATTAAACTTGTTTTAGAATCCCCTCATCGATGTTTGAATTCTTAAGAGATTCAAAATGGTTTCTTAGTACATGGTTCAACATTGAAAATTTTCATTAATAATCATAAAGAATCTATAGGTTAAACTTTTTCTAGAGTCATCTAATATCTTTTCTTATCATCCTAACCTTGGATCTCAATGAAAAATCTATTGTATTTCTAATTTTAATTGGTTATTATTTTTCATCTTGCATTGTCCCAAGCATAGTTTATTAGTGGATCTCTTGATATAGTTATCGAATACCATGCTTTTCCCAACATATTATTTAATTACTCATCCATGACTTATCATTATCAATTTCATATCCTAATATCATCTACCTAAACATTATTTAGATTCATCTTCTTTACAAAGAAATGTCTCTGTCTAATGAAACACACTCAATTCATTGGCTTCATATATCCCCATCAATAATGCATAATCAGTTTGTTAGGGTCAATTTTTTTCATCTCAATAAACATTAAGAGTTATAATTTACCTAAACACCATTCATTTTTCTTCATTTTTTCATGATTATTCATCCATCATGCTTCAATTTTCATTGATACTTAAATTATTTTCAATTGGGACAACCATTAGGCTCTTAGTTTTTATCAGGTTGATATCACTATTGTTTGATTATATGTAGATGATCTGATGAGGTAAATTTTCCATTTTATTGAATTTTAGAATTAAAATTAACTTCAAATTGTAGGAATGATTTATTTATATTTCATGAATAGTCTCCTGACTTTACATGAACATGAAAAAATGGTCATGTTCGATCGAGAAAATTTATAATGAAATTAATTGAAAATACTTATTATGGTTGAATCATGACATTTTCATACTTCCACGTCTCTATTTGTACCATGGTAGATTCATGACATAGCTGAATTTCTATAACATAAGGCCCCTTCAAAATTAATCCATGTGGTATGTAGCCTTTTATGACAACCCATATTTTTATTACACATTTATTCATGTTTTATTACATAAAGAAAAAAAATAATAAAATTAAAAAATATAAACCCATTTTATATTTTGGAAATTGCATTAAAAACATGATAACATGAAATAGGGACACAAGAATGTTATTTAAAACTCATTTACACTATCTTAAAATTAAATAACTCTTCTAAAACTTCACAGAATAACAAGGGGGTGTACATAAGAAAAGGGGTGTCCTAAAAATCCGAAAAATGGTGTAATTAAATCTTAAAATGATGATATTAGTAAATTTTATTCAATAATAATATCCAAGATACATAAAAGGGGTGAAAATAATATACATACACATCACCTCGTGATATAAGATGATAAAATCAAGGAAACCTGGGAATGTGGAAAAAACCTAAAACATTATATCATAATCATGTGTCAAGGATAAATACAATGAAATAAAAAAATGTTCTTAGGATAACCACTCATTCAATATTCATGGTATCTCATGATATAAAACCCTTATTAAATGCATTGGAGGGATATATAATTTTGCGCACACTGCTCACATTCATGTCATGTATATGAAAATATATTCAACATAAATCATACAATATAAAAACACCACTAATGAAATTTAATCTCAAAATTAAGTATTATGGATTAGATACATAAGTTTACCCATATAATAAATTATGGGAAAATCTAGGTGAATAACTATATATTGAAATGGGGATCGGTACTCACTTCAAAATATGTTTGGCTTTGAATATCATAGGATAATTTTGATTTCATAAAAGGTGTTAAAAAATAATGCAAAGGTTCAATGAAAGATAATGGTGGTATCTAATTAAATTAAAAAAATATTTAATGTAAAATGAATGTTTAAAAATAATTTCAATATTACAAATTTTAAATCAAAAGGCATAATATGAATGAAGTGCATGAAGAATGAGGATGAGGATATAATCCCATACCATAAGGGGGAACTTCTAGAATCATGGGAGAAGATTATTAATTTCTTTTTTACAACATGTGAGGTCCATAGAGAGGAATATGGATATTAACATCAACATCAGTGGATTTTGAAGGAATTATAACAGTAGTTTGTGTGGGTATTTACAAAAAAATATAGGAGAATTATTTATTAACTACTAAACATATGTTTTGGACTCTATATAATAAAATAATCAATACCACAAGCCTTACAATGAATTGTTCTAATGTTTTATGAAAAATAGGAGTGGTTTTCATTATTTAATTAGGACACTAAAATAAAATATTAAAATAATACCATTGGTAATTATGATGTGAATCATGTTCCTGTATAATAGAATTTAAAATCATAAAATTTAATATATATTTTGTATAATTAATTAATGTATTATTAATTTAATAAAATATCTTTTCAAAAATAATTTTAAATGGAAATATATATTTGGCTATAGATTCCTTTTATACTATTTATTACATCTCATTTGGAATTTTATGATTCTCTATAATAAATTATATATTTATGGAAGATTAATTGTTAATCCAAAAATATGATTATCTAAAAAATTTATATAAATTCACCATTGGATAATTTTGACATGATGATTTCAAAAATAATATTTATTTTTTCAGAATAATTTTCCAAAAAAATAATTTTAAATTTTAAATAAAAAATCATATCTGTTGTAAATTAATAGTTTTTATGATTGTAGCGACTTCTAGTACCTTATAAAAATTAAATTTGACTTAATTAAATGAAATTGTAATTTATATTAAACTAAATTTTATTTGATAAAATTATTTTAGGAAAATATGATTTATTTCGAAAATTGTAGAATTTATTAAACTTGTATTAATTGAATTTTTATATTTCCTAAAAATAGATTTTTCCAACTTTTTTCATATGAAAATCTAATTTCATAATCAAAATCAGTAATAATTTATAATCTATGAATAAAAAGGGTTAAATATGATCATTATTTTATTAAATAATAAAAATATAAAAATATAACTATGATCAATATATATAAGACCTTATTACAATAGTGTATTTCCTAACGGTACGGTGTGTGATGGCGGTAATTTTTTTCAGTGATTTGGAAATATGGTTTGGGTTGTGATCTCAATAAGATTCAAATTAACTTGTAAATATATTCTCTCATATTTTGGTTTTTGGATATCATATTGGTCTTCATCAAGGAAAATACTTATGATTTCATCTCTATTTAAATATCTGATAAATGTTCTTGATAGGGTACAATCCTACTAGCTGAGGTCATAACTTCTTCCATCTATATCAATTGGAGTTTATCATAACCTTTAATAAGTATTAATCTTAATTCTCTTAGTAAATGACTATATAAAGAGTGGTTATGATTATGAGGGATATTTTACAACCAATGGGACATTTTAGACCAAAATAATAATTAATATATAAAAAATTTATTCTATATAACTACATTACCTAATTATCAATTTATTCATTCATAAGTGAATTTTATATTTAAAAATATGTGTCATTAAATTCTTCCACCCTTCATAAATACTACCATTGAAATTTCATTTAATACATTAAAAATTATGAGTGTACTTATATTTCGTCACCTCTTCTGGATCCCAAGTTGTTTCCTCAAACATGTAGTTCTAACTAAAGGATTTATGAAACCTCGTGGTAAACCACTTATCTCAATCCAAAACAATAGAGAGTGGAACATGAATCAATCCTACCAATTCCCCTATTTATATATTATATAATTGGTCAAGAGGGAAATAATTCTATATAGATGTAAAACTCAATGACATTGTAAGAAGATTGACTACCACCAAGATGGAATCATTGCCTTAAAATGTCATGGGGAATCCTTTGATAAAATCCATGGTTATGATTTTCATTGTGTATCTATACATCTTATAGATTATTTCATATATAGAGAAAAATGATCCATGTGAATTATCAAAATGTTCCCTATTTAGTTTTGATTTTAATGGTACACATATCCTTGTTACAAATCATATAAATTCATCATTATAAAGATTAACTCCAAACTTTTCCCTAACATTTCATATAACTCCTCATCATCCTTTTGGGCCTCTTCGATACTCTCATTAATGGAAAATTGATCATTTGTTTGAGAAATATAGGATAAATATGATTTTATTATTTATAGGTTTATCCTCTTCATGTCCAATCATATTTGAACCCTTTCAATCCTCGTCATATATATGGTTTTATAATTCTTACTACTCAAAACATCTATAATTTTTTTACCATTACAAGACCGTAATGGATTGAACAATCATAATCCTTGATCATCTCTAATCACCTTCATTGGAACATATTGACCCCTTTTTTGTGAGATTATACTTGTGGGTTTTATGATCCATATATATATTTTACACATTTCCCCTTAGTTATAATTTCA
This sequence comes from Viscum album, assembly GCA_963277665.1. Lineage (NCBI taxonomy): Eukaryota > Viridiplantae > Streptophyta > Magnoliopsida > Santalales > Viscaceae > Viscum > Viscum album. The sequence continues at coordinate 159,631,912 of OY728165.1, read as the reverse complement.
GTAAATAATAAATGTGAAGATCACTACAATAAACTCCAGATCATGTATTGGGTATTCCTTTAATGGCCTGAAGACCTTAATTTTTGATTTATTTTGATCATCCACCTTTAAAGGGGTGAGGTGGAACCCTTAAAAGTCATGTAGGCATAAGGGTTATATGGACCATAGGCCTTAGATGAATTCATTGCCTGTAGGCTTCAAACATTACATAAAAACAAGATTAACTACTTATAACTGCTCCTTCGTAGTATCTTTATCATGAAATCAGCACTCCACCTTCGCATATCTATTTGTATAGTCTTTCACGTGCATGCACAAGCTTTTCCCAATGTCCGGTACCATACCCTCTCATTCTTGCAATCCATTTAGCTTCTGCTATGGTTAAAACACCTTGATCATCCTCCTTTTGGAGTTTCTTCCTTATATGTTGTCTTGTTTGAATCTGCATTTATGGGGGTCTGAAGGCCTTGAGGGGCCCCAAGGCCTTACTAACATGAATTACTAGGTGGACTAAAGGCCTTAAAGGACTCATGGAACAAATTTGTGGCACGAAGGCCCAAACGTTGGAATTGTTCTGACTGCTATAGTGAAAAATAGAACCTGCTACGGTACTGCTACAATGCCCCGAAAATATGTATCAACCTGCATTTTTTCTCATGAATATTTAATTAGAGGGATGAATAATATATCACTTTTTGGTCTTGTATGAGAACACACCCTAATAAATTTTGGGATGCATCATTGTAGATCACAAATCTATCCCCACTAGTGGGTAATGTGAGCACCGGTGCAATGAATAGCCTCTTATTTAACTCTATAAACTTCTAATTATATTCATTTCTCAACATAAAATTCTCTCCCTTATTATTTTTCATTGATATAGGGATTGAAAATTATGATAATTTTATCACGAACAGATGATAGTACCCATCTAGTCAATGGAAACAACAAGCCAATTTCATATATATTGGTCTAGGCTATAATTCAATTGCCTCCATCTTCAAAGGATCTACAAATATTCATTTTCTAGGGATAACATTTCTTAGAAATGATTATTTCTCCTTCCAAAACTCAAATTTACTATACATTATGAAAAAATAATTTTTCATGGATTTTAGTAAAACATTCAAAATATCTTCATGTCCCAAATTTATTTTAGATTAGCTTAGAATAACATATATAATTATTACTACAAATTTATGGAAGATATTATAAAACACGCTATTTATTATGTCCATGAAGACATCTGGAGGATTAGCATTTCCAAATATAATCACTATTAAAATGTATTTCTCATACATTTTATGATAAGCTTTCTTGGGGATATCCAATTTATTGACCTTTACATGATAATATATGGACCAAATATCCACCTTAGAGAAATATTGGGCTCCATAAATCTATAAAAACTAGTCATAAATCTACGGAAGAGGATACTTTTTGTATATTAAAATCTTGTTGGGGTCATGATAATCATGAATATTTGTATTCACCCATCATTATTCTTAATGATGTTAACTAGAGCACCCCTAGTGAAGTACATGGTTATATAAACCCTTTATCTAGATTCTTTTACAATTTATTCATCATCTCTGCAAGTCCAACAATGGTTATTCTATATGGTGTCATGGGTATATACAAAGGTCCATGTATAAGATTGATAGAGAAATAAACCTCAAATCTTGGAGGAAGACCAAAAAATTATTTAAAAAATAAATCAACATATTACCGTATAATAGGGAGGTAACCATGGGTGATATTTTTCATAGTCTAAATCATTTAACCTTTATGAACATGATTATAAGGAAATAATACCCATTCATGAGATGATTATAAAAAATGAGATTAATACTCTTTCTTGCAGTTGTATAAAATCCTAGGGTGATCAGTGATATGGAGGGAATTTTCCTTTTCCTTTCAATTTATACTGTCACTATATGTTGAACAAAAATCCATACATATAATTGAATCTAATTCCTCTAATTGAATTATTAAAAGTTTCATTGGTAAGTTCATCACAAAAATATTGATGGGGGATGTTTTATACATGGGATGCAATAGTATTCAAATTTACATTTTCAATTATATCACCACTTCCAATTTTTTAGGTTCTGTTTGAATAAATATACTATACATTTATGATGTTAAATAATTTCTCTAACCATAGTCATATAAAAAATTTAATTTTCCTGAAAGGAAGGGAATCCTACTATTCACTTTTTTCTTCATGTTCTAATCATTTACGTAATCCAAAATAGACTTATGCATGAGAATATTAAAACTATGAATCACATATATGGGAAACTATAAACATTAATGTGATAAATCATTTATAACACAGATTCCATAATGTATGGTTTTTAGGGAATCTATATATGTTATCCAAGATTTGTTTACAAATATAAAATTTCAAATGAATTTTTATTCCCTACATAATGGTTTATAAATAGAAGGTGAATTTATCAAATCGTATCCCCTAGATGTGTCAAACTAGACGTGTAGCAATATCTCTTTATCATGCACCAAGTGATGATTGATTCAATTCTTGATTCACTCTTTTTTGGTTTATTATCCCTATGTATAATTTTATTCTATCTAAATCAACATGTAGTTTTCCTTACAGTTAATTTTTTTGAAACCACTTACTCTATAATTTTCTATAATTTGGTGATATTTTATCATTTTTAGATTTATATCTATGTATTTCACCAAATTTTTATAATCCTCATCACCAAAAAAACTAGACATTTTAATGATAGAAACAATGACAACTCGTATCTTTAATACACTGCAATTCATGATTTAATACATAAAGACACACTAATACAATCCAAAATGATTTAAAGGCCTAGCATCTTTGGTTAATTAGGTACATAACATAATAAATTGAAATAGGGATATAAAATTATTGTATAAAACTCCTTAACTTTATCTTAAAATTACATTAACCTTCTAAATCAATATAGGATAACTTGTTGAATAAAATAACAAATGGGTGATATATAAAGTATAATGAGGGAATAATAAAATAATAACATGATGAATATAATAGATGTTAATAAAGATGTATATCCAAGTGAAATAAAATTGGCTATAATAATAAACATGAACATAAAATCATGATATAATATGTTGATATCAATAAAATATAGGAATGTGGATACAACATTAAACATGAAATCATAAACATATGTCAAGGATAACCACAACTACATCATAAAATAGTGTAGTTAGATCTTTCATGAACCGTACATGGTAGATCATGAGATAAAAACATTACCCACGGTATTAGTGGGTAACATAATTCTGGTCCCACCTATCATATTCATATCATGTACCAACATTTGTGTGCAAGATAGATAATAGAACAGAAGAATAGCTTTCATTACATTGAATCACATTATTAAGTAGTGTGCGATACATACATGTATGTACCCAATAATTTATGTATATATACATCTAGGTGAATAGCCTTTATTGGAAATTGGTATGGGCACCCACTCCACAAGTGTTTAGCATGGAAAATCACAAGATAATTTTATCATCACAGTAGGTGAACATAACTATTCATGTATTGGAGTGGAATATAGTATCTAATTACATATAAATAATAATAACTGTAAAATATATGTGTGAAATTGATATTTTGACATGAAAATTTGAAAAAAGGCATAATATTGATGAAGTGCATGAATAAAGAAGATGATTGAATCCATTACCATTATAGGTTTTTTATAAAAGATTTGGTGGATCTTCTTAAGATCATGGGAACACCTTGGGAGGTATTTAGATATGAATATAGGGAGTAACTTTAGTCTAAATGGTTTTTGAGTGATGATTAATGGGTTTTTGTGAGGTTAATTATAGAAAAAGATAGGTAAATTCATTATTAATTTAAAAAAACATTGGTTTTGGAGTGTATATGATAAAATAATGAAAAGCCACAAACCCTATGTTAGGTTTTTTTATTATTCTGTACCAAATAGGGTTTTCTTTCAATATTTTATATGTCAAATAATTAAATATATCAAAACAATTCTAGTAGTGATTTGAATGTGAGTCATGTTATTAAAGAACTTATTTTGAAACTGTAAAATATTAATTGGTTTTGGCGGATAAATTAAATGAATATAAAATTAATCAATATAAATATAAATAATTTATTTCAATGGGGAAATATTTTTTTCATAGTTATATTTTATATAGTTTATTAAATCACTTTTAGGATATTTGGAAGTAATATTACAGATCTTATATTTATAATGTGTCTAATTTTTATGCAAATTTTTTTACTTTATTTGAATATTATGCGATATTTGAAATTGGATAATTTAATTTGGTGATTTGAAAAATATTTTTTATTTTCTAAAAAACTACAATATAATTAATTTCACTTTAAAATAAAAATTTGTATTTAGTGTAGTGTAATTTTTTAATGACAAAAAATACACTCTAGCACTTATAAAAATCAAATTGGTCTTCATTAAATTATATTATCACTTATATTTAAATAAATATTATGTTATAAAAATATTTCAAAAAATATATATTTATTTACAAAATTAATGAATTAAAAAAATTGTTATTTAAACATATATATTTCACAAAAATGGAATTTCGATTTTTTCATATCAAAATATTTTTTTATCAAACTCTTTACAATTTATAAATTAAAAACATTATAAATATAATCATTAAATTATTTAAATGCAAGATACAAAAATACTACTATGGTCTTGATATATAAACCCTTATTACACCAGCATACTTCATACATCTAAGGTGTTTGATAGTGGTGTTTTTGGGGGTGTTTTGATAAACATGGTTTGGGTGATTATGTAGATAAGATGAACTTCTCCTGAAAAATGGTTTTCCTCAGGTTTCAGTCATTGGATCTTAGCATTGGATTGATTAAGTGAAAATAACAATGATTCCTTATCCCTTAGAAGCTATGAGAATTGGGATTCATTGGGTATGATCATAATATAAGTGGTCATCACTTCTTCCATTTTTGTCAATTGGACTTCATCAAACTCATTAATATATACTAATCATAATGGTCCATGTACAATGCCTATATATGGAATGGCTATGATGATCAATGGTTTTTTAAATCCAATATACTATATCATTCAAAAATAAAAATTGAAAAATATTTCTTTTATTCTTTATAAATACATTACGTAATAAAGATTATATTCATTTAGAAGGAAGTTTTATTTATAAAATTTCGGGGTGTTACACCTCTGCTTCATTTTTATTCCATCATAAACATAATTTTCTAATGTCCGGGTTTTCTAAAATTAATTAAAATAATAATAAAACCCATTAAAATATTGTTAAAATTAAATTTCAGTATCTTAAATTCTTTATCAAATAAATATTTGATTTTATTTAATTCAAATATGAATAAAACCATAAAAAATTTATCATTTTCAAATTCCAAATTTATTCAATATTTTAACATTAAAAATAAAAAAATTGATCAACTCATTATCTAAAAATATTAAATTTAAAATTAATTTCATTAATTGAATTCATCATATAATATTTTTTTCAATTATTGTATGTATTTTAAGGGATATCAAAGAATTAATAAAACCATTAAAATTAATAATTAAATCCATTTAAAAATTAATTCTAGATTTTTTTATATAGGTAAAATGATATTACAATTTTCTAAACAGTTAATTTTTGGTCTTTAATTTATTTTAAATGAATAAAATATTTTAATATTCTAATTTGATCAATTGAATAATTTCATTTATATATTTACTTTAATATTGAATAAAAAATAATTTTATAAATCCAAAATTATTATATGGATTGAATAAATAAATCCAAGAATATTAAAAATCATTTAAAAAAATGGTTTAAGACAATATTTGATATAGCCCTGATTTTGAAATATGTATCAAAATAAAAAATTTACCAGATATTAGAATTAATATTTGGGGAAATTATAAGTGAAATTCAACAAAAAATATTTAAAATTAGATATCTTTTAAATTATTATCTCATCACTTGCATAATTTTTATTCTAAATCACTTACCCGCACATTTGAAACTAAAAATCACACCTCTGAGAATCTCATTCAAATCCATCATCCATGAACTAATTTAGTAAAAAAATAAAAATTCTAACTCTGAAACCCTAATGTTCAAACCATACTGGCCTCAGCGAGATCCACACTAAAAAAACACACTATTGAGGGATGATTCGATAGAATAGTGATCCCCACTATAAGAATCACTATCAAAAAATACACCTAGTAATCCTAGTCAATGAAACCATTCATCTCCAAATCTAGACATCATATCCTTTCTCTAAATAGACATTATTGAGCCTAAACTACATCCCTCTATCAAAATGATTGAAATATAAATTTCAAAAAAAATAATTCAAAACAAAAAATTCCCTCTTTCATGTTGTTAAAAACTATGTAAAGTAATTATGAATAAATTAGTTGATATTTTTATAACCCCTTAGAAAAATTTACACACCACTAAACATGTATGTGTTTTCATAAAACCACCTTAGAATCCAATGGTTTTTATCAAAACTAAAAACATGAAATCTTATGTGTTGTTAATTCATTCATTGAATAGTATTCACGCTTATAAAGACAATTTTAAATCCATTTACAAACCATTTTATTCAAAATAGTTATACACGCCTCATGTCACCATGTGTGTTTTTTTATAATTGGATTTAAAATTTAATTCCCAAAATCATTGGCCTATATTGGCCAAAAAAATTAAACACAATCAGTAAAATAACAGAATTTACACAACTTCTTCATTTAAATAAAATCACATATTATAATTCAGTTGAGTGAACATCAAATAGATAATATTTTTCTTTAATTAATAATGGATCCTGTTTAGGAAGGATATCAAAACAAATTTCCCAAATGCACTTTGTCTTTATCTAATAATTCCTCAAATGTGATACATTATTAAATAAACTAGCTCCCAACCAAACCCTACAACATATCCCATGTAAATCACATTTCAAAATTTCAATTCCATGGTCCCACTCAACCTAGTAGTCTTATTACAAATATAGGAAATCCCATTGTAAATTAGTTTTAAATCAAATAATTGATGGATGGTCATACTCAAGTTCTACATTTGATGTTGTAGAATCTTATCTCCATATATTGAAATGTGGGTCCATTATATTATGCATGATACAAGGTGGGTCCATTGTATCTTTTCCAAGAGTCAACTACATTAGAGGCACTATTTGACCTTAGATATGAATCATTGTATATCAATGGATACTGACAAGCAGTGAGGAACTAAATGATTAATGGGGATTCTATGCCATTAACCATATTTCCCTATTCTATAGGCTAATTATAAAAACATTAAGTTCTATGTATGATGGAAATATCAAAAACCTTTCGATAAAAAAGTATATTCAAGAGAATGTCCTAAACTCCAATACATAATAGAGATGTAATCAACATTCTATGAAACAATAATAACATATTAGTGGAAAAAAATAAACAGAATAGTAATCAAAAATAAAATAACTAGTACACTGGTCGATATATATATAGATAAATAATGAAACATACCAATTGAATCCATTCAAAATCTCATGAAATTTCATTATCAAATCCCTGGCCTTCACAATACTTCTTATGTCATCCAAAAAAAAATCCATCTGCAATTGATAACTATATCTTCTAAAATACATGAAGGTATACCCATAAACATTGATCCTCATGTCGTATATACAATTTTGGGCTAATGCTAATGACTAAGTAGGATTTCCACACTCAAAATCAAATATATAAGTTCTAGTGGTCAATTAGATTCTTGTGAAAGTCTATGGTACATTAAATTATGTGGTCAGTGCAACAAAATCCACCCATAACCAAAACACATGATTGATCATATAAATTTGTTCCTATGTGTTAATCATGGATATAAGACGCATGCACCCTAGAGACTAAATTAATGCTACCTTGTCCAGGTCACACATTTTCATAATTGAGGGAATGCATATCTTCATGATCCAATGATATATAAACAATCACTCTCTAATTACACCAGACACAACCATAATGATATATCACTATACACTCAAAATGTTTCTATTTCTCTCAATGTCACACTTGACCCATTGATCGTCTCATTACACATTAGACAAAAAAAATAATAAATATCTTGGGAAATAACAATCCAGTAATGAAATTCAATAATGTTCAGTCAAAGAGACTCCAACCCTCATTACAAATTGTTAAATGAAAAATAAACCTAATATGGTAGTCAAATAGTTATCAATGTAATAAATAGAATATGAACTAAAATTCTATGATAAAACTAAAGGGTAAATAAATAATGGGTCCCAAATGAATGAAATAACAATACTGAGACCCACTCAATTCCTAACATATTTAATTAGTCCACAGTGGGGATATTAGATGGACTAGACTTATTGAAACTACCACTCTGTCCCATGTCACATGTAATCATTGGGGATTACTCCCACTACATTATACTAAATCCATGTAACTATACCTTTATACCTTGTATCCTATATCAACATCATCATCAATAATAATACATATAGTGTGACATATCCATGGTATTACCCTACTTATGTAATATGAAAGAAATGTATTCTCTAAGAAAGGTACAAAAACTTATACTAATATAATAACAAATAAATTTTAGATCTAAATTTAGTGTTGTGTTGTATCCTTTCAACATAATGGAAAAAAAATTTAATAGATAAATCATTATCATTCAACTGTATCATTATCAATGTGTCTGAAATAAATAAATAAATAAAAATATAGACCTTAGGTTCATGATAAATGAGTTAATCTATGATTTCACATCCTACAAGAGTTATATCATCATCCCCAAGGTCATCATGAACATTACCGCTATGCTTAATGTCTTCATCAAATCTGAACCCTTCCTCATTGGCTATATGACCAGTAGATCTATTTAATTTTGGTTGAATATATCCTCAATATGGTGTTACTCATATATATATTCCTTTTTAATATTTTCACGATATAGTTTTTCTATTGAAATACCACACAGACAACAAAAGGATTCTGAAGGTAATCCCCACATGTTCAATGTTCCCAAACTCAGAAGAATATCTATCAACCTAATTTCCACTATGAATTGAATGTAATCAAAAAAGATAACATAAAAAACATAAAAATTAAATTTTAATAGGTACATTAATCATATAAAATGACACATATAGTTTTTACACAGTTTAAAATTTCAACATATTTACAAAGGAGAGGCACTACTGACCTTGATTTCATCAGAAGTAAAATTTCTACAATCACTATGAATAAGAGGCCATGCAGGTGACTAACCAGAGCAATTATTCAATACCTCATAAAATTTATTTAATACCTTTATAATATTACATGCCACTAAGTCATAAGGTTACACCAACATCCTATATTTTTGGGATTTTATCCATTGTACTATGAAACTATCAACACTGTATAGTAACCCTTTTTATGATTAAAAATAATTTGTATAATGAAAATGATTACTATGTTCCACTATTTCCTAGAAAAATATATACTATAGAGTTATTAAAATGTAGAAAATTTCCCCTTTAAGTGATTATAAAACCCAATTACATTTTAGTGATTTGAACATCATGCTGTACCCATTTAAATTTTTTAACAACATCACTACCATCTTTAATGAAGAAAACTGTCATTACTCTAAAAATAAAAAATATTTCCTCAAACATTCTCCTTATAATTAAATTACCCTTTTACATGATGTTAATTCAAAATACCAAAAATCTCCCACTTTAAGATGTCTCCATGGATCCCAACGAATCATCCAACACTTTATAAAATGAAAACATTATAACTTTTGTTAACCCCAATTCTCCTCCCCATGTCATTTTCTTCAACGGAGTCTAACTAAGGCATTTTTTTCATAGACTCTCATAGAATAAATCCATAGAGAGCATATAAATTAGATTTTATCAACCAAAAATAATCTATGATACCAACATTCCATCATCAAGTAATATAGATATGTAATGGTACTTAAATTCAATGCGCTTTATCCTTGGATGGAAAAATATATTTTTAGAAAAGTGTATATCACATTATTGTACCCAATGGATCATGTATTTACACTGAGAGATCAATTGAGTTAGGGGTGGAAAAATTTTATATATTTAGTTAAACATAATATTTTACTTCATTTAAGATGATAAAACCCCATTTTTAGTTAGAATATATGGATCATTAATATGTTCCCTCAGTACTAACTCCCACATTTAAAACATATAATGAAAATAAATCGAAACACATAAATTTTGTATAAGGTTTGGAACTAGTGTGGGAAACGTACTACATGTTTTGTTTGGAGTGAGTTTTGACATAGATTTTCCACCATAAAATTAATCATAGATTATTGATTGTAATGGAAGCAATCATCCCTATCACAAATTCTTCATTATATAACAAAAGTGAAGGATATTTATAAAGTGTTTGTACATTATTCATCATCCAAGATGTAATAGAATATTTTAAACTGGAACCAACTGCCTTTAATATTATTATTTGAACATCCTCATGGATGATTATTTGTCTTCAAGATTAACTTCAACATTATTTATTATGCACATAAATCTTATCAATTCTTTTGAAATAAATTTTTTTGGTCTTCTCACTAACTTGATCTTCAATGTCTAAAATATACACAGGTTATTGATTGTTTTTTATCCATGTATCTACCTTCTTTTCATTTGAATCATAAAAATTTACTTAATACATTTTAACTTCATGTTTTTATATTATCAAATATTTTACTCTTCTAGTCTAGAAGTGTATGTTCTTGGATGGTTTATTCCTATCTGTTTTCTTCTTGGTTATACCATGAAATCTAAAAATATTTTAATTTTAACTCCACTAATTTTTAAAGATGATCCAACATTATATAGAAATTATTCCCCTATTAAATATAGATAATTTGTCAAATTAAATTTTAAATTCATACCATATCAACTCTTGAATTTACAACATTGATTATCTATTGAATATGTAAATATTTTACTCTATAAAAGTTCTTATAAAACATTTCATCCAAAAACATCAACTCATACACAAATCATGTTTGGAATCATGAACTTCCATTCTATAAATATTTGACTTGAACATATAACTCAAAATCATCAATGTTTTCTAACTTTAAAACATTGTAACATCTATCTATATTATTACAATGAATAAACATCAATATAGTTGAATCGACTCATTCTAAATGTGATGTCCTGAACCTAGATGCCACTTAACGGGGGCCCCAAGCCCTATGGGCCACATGGAATCAATAGTATTTTCCCAAATTCCTAATGCTTCCAACCATCAGTGAGAGCCGAGTGTGTGTTTGTGGAAAGACATGGTTGAGGCTATTTGGCCCACCCGGCTCAGGGCACCCATTATGTGGCATCCGTGTTTGGGATGTCACAATGTGGTATAAGTGATGGTTTATTTTCTTGATTTACTATTTTGAGACAATAGATTGTAGAATATGAATGATTGGGGATTGTTCCTAAGTAGTTCTTAGGCATTATGAACTCATTTTGGGGGGAAAATTCAAGGTACCCAAAATGAAATTATTATTCTTATGTTTCCTATTACAGTTGATATTATTTCACCATTAGGTGATGCACATGCATTGTGGTTTTGTTGATTATTACTCTGTTGGAGGGTCTTATTTCATCCTTTTCTAGATGATATGAGGGAATGGATCATTACAACATGAATCATTATATGCACCTATAATTCACATGCCATGCTTATTTCCATGCCATATAGGTGCATTTAACTGCCTTGAATTTTTTGATGTTCTAGTGATTATTGAGTGATGTTATGATATTTTTTGTGTACATGACTTGCATTGGATGTGATTGAGTGATTTCCTGTCACAACTCATGAGGTGTATAGGCCCTCATGGGTTGGGGTGAGTAATTTACCGAGTCAACCCATTATAATATATAGGAATGGTTGTCATTTCTAATTATAGGAGTATGGGCACAGATTCATCAGAAATGATTATCCATTATAAATTGAGTCCTAAAATCTAAAATGAATTGTTTGAACATCCTTATCTGGACATGTCATATTTAAGAAAGGTAAGGTATTGAACCTTGAAATTAAAATCAAAATGACATGAAACTTATACTTGATCACTTACTGATAACCGGCCTTCTAAGTGAGTAGTTTGGGTAGTATGCATTGTGTAGTGAGTTTTCCTACTCTCTGCATACTCTAGTGATTCTATCTTATTCTTGTATGATTTTTTTGAGGTGTGTGCTTGGAATTTATATACCAATGATTCCATGATGTCCTTATGTCATTCTTATGGAAGGTGGTGATGACCATGTTCCATACATGGTGGGCCCTGAGCCACCAGTATTACTTCCAAGAGTGCCACCTGAGGCACTACCTACTGTACCAAAATGGTCCCTGATTTTGAATTCCTTTATAGTTTCCTACATATGATGAAATCTATGCATGGTGCTCTATGGGTTTCACCTGCGATGGATGATCTGTCCTGCAAGTTCCAACAGTATCATTCTGTTTCTTTTTTAGGGGATGTAAAATCTCAGGCTGCTGAGTCTAGGCTAGAGGCCATGTTTTTTATCATTGAGCATCTAGAAACCCCTCTTGAGAAGAAGGTCAAGATTCTTACAAACATGCTTCAGGATTTGGCCATGCGTTGGTGGGATGTTGTTACCCTGGCCGGACATCATCAGGGCATGTTATGGTTTTACATACAGACTACCATTTATGATCAGTTCATTCATTAGTCCTTGAGAGATGATAGACCTTGAGATTTAATGCATCTAGAGTGGGGTTTTATGTCATTTCTATAATATTTACCATGTTTCACTAATTTACAGTGCATTCCATCACTTATAGCCAGTAATGATAATTCGTGTGCTAGACGTTTTGAGGATGGGTAATAGTACGCCATTCAAACTCCAATGAATGACTTTCACTTTACTACCTTCTCTAAAATAGTTGATAAGGCCCCCATCACTGAGCATTTCATAAGGTATGACACCTGTACCAGGTATATATAATTAGTGTCACGTCAGGCTAGTAGTTCTTCTGGTGTCAGAAATGATCCCCTGAGTTTTTTCGTAAGGGGAAGTGGCATCTAGTGTATCCCATTTGATATCTCTGTAGTGTGTCATTAGTGTGGATTACTAGGGCATAAGAATCCAAAATGTGGCAAAGACCCCATGAATTTTTGTCGGCTTTTCAGTTATATGGGTCATCTTCATCATTTTTGCTAGACCTTTCCCCCAGCATCGAGTGGAAAGGGATTTGTTCCAACCCCACCTTCAGGAGTGATTTATTTTATGGAGCATCACGTGGGGAGTAGGAATAGCACATGTAGGTCTGGGTGAGGAAGAGGTTGTGGACATGGTAGTCTGATACCTGATCACCAATAGTGCCAGTATAGCAGTTATGATCGTGGTAGTCTATCTGTTTCACATGGATGTGGATCAAGTCAGTTGCATTCCTTACAAGTGATGCCTCCGGATCAGGCTGCGAGACCATCTAAATTACGAGGTACTATTACAGTTGCCTCTACTATTGTATCTTATTTGTTTGATACAGGTGCATCAAACTCTTTTTTCTTGTATCTATTGTGGAAAGTCTTAGAATATATAAACATGTTTCACTATGGTGTAATGAACCTCGATACATCATTGGTAATACAGACAGAGGAAATATGACAGTGCATTTACTTCCCCCTGGAGGTTGGAAGTTACCCTTTCTTATGGAATCTCTTTGTTCTCGAGATGATGAGCTTCAATGTCATCCTCAGGATGGACTGGTTAGTTCTCTATCATGACTATGTATACTAAAATCACTGTAGGGTTTTTTTAATCACAAGAAGTATCAATTATCTTTTCAAAGGCTTGTGGTATTTCCATATTGAGATATATGGACAAAATCATCATGGGCTAGGTGGAGTGACTGCCCAGATTAAAAATCATTTCATGGAGGATCAGGGTTTTCTTCAAACTCATTCCCCTTAATTAGTTGATATTTTCATGGAATTCTTTCCTGATGACTTTTCTGGAGTACCTCATAAGAGAGAGGTATAGTTTAAAATAAATCTTATTTTGCGACACTACTGGAAAAATAGCCTATACCCACGGTTTTGGGAACCGTGGGCTGGAACGCCGTCGGTATAGGTCCCCAACCTATACCCACGGTTTTGGAAAACTGTGGGTATAGGTTTCCTGCCACCGTGTCACCGAAACATAGACAATTTCCACGGTTTCAACGGCTTTTACCCATGGTTTCAAAACCGTGGGTATATGTCCTAAAATAATGCAGCCACCGAGTTTCGATCCCGCAACCTCTTCGCTGCAAACTGCGCGTCTAACCACTACCCTAACTTCACATACATGTATATATATATATATTTAGTTAAATATAGTTATAAAAACCATGGGTATAGAGGGAAGAACCGTGGGTATAGGGTTCCCGCCAAAAAAAAATTCCTTCCCGCGGAAAAAAAAAATTTCCCGCGCACACAAAATTGACCTATACCCACGGTTCTTCATAACCGTGGGTATAGGTATTTTATCCCTGACCTATCCCCACGGTTTTGTGGAAAACCGTGGGGATAGGGACCCCTATACCCACGGTTTTGGGAAACCGTGGGTATAGGTGACTTTTCAGGACCTATCCCCACGGTTTGCCAAAACCGTGGGGATAGACCCCCCTATACCCACGGTTTTGGCAAACCGTGGGTATAGGTCATGAAAAGTCACCTATACCCACGGTTTTCCAAAACCGTGGGTATAGGGGGGGGGGGGGTCTATCCCCACGGTTTTGGTGAAAACCATGGGGATAGGTACATTTTCCAGTAGTGTGAGTAGCTCAAGTGTCCATTCCTCCATACATGATGACACCTAATGAGCTTCAGAAGCTCTTGTGGTAGACGGAGGACTTAGACATGATATTATTTATATGGCCTCATACATCATATTGGGGTTCATCCATGCTTTTCAATAAAAAGGTGGATGGAACTATCCATTTATGCGTGGACTAAAGAAGGTTGTACTAACTTACCATCAAGAAATAGTATCCACATCTCTAATAGGTGATCTCTTTAACCATCTCTGAGGAGAAAAGGTGTTCTCTAATATTGACCTGAGATTGGGTTATCATTAGGTGCGAGTCATACCATCACACATGCCTTACAAAACATTCTTTAGAATGTATGGTCAATATGAGTATCTTGTTATGTAGTTTGGTATTACAAACACACCTTACATTTTCATGGAGTATTGGAATAGGGTTTTCCATCCCTATATGGAATATTTTTTCATGGTATTTGTGAATGACATGTTATTGTATTCATGCACTCATAATGACCATTTCAAACATCATGAGATAATTATGATTACACTGAGAGAGGATCATCTATATGACTAACATGCTAAGTGTGACTTCTTGATTGACAAGGTCAACATATTATGTCATATTATTTTAGAATCAGGAGTATCTATTAATAATAAAAAGGTTAGTGTTGTAGTTTAATATGAGAATCCTAAAAATGTGTTCGATATCCGGAGTTTCCTAGGGATCACTAGATATTTCAGGAATTTCATACAAGACTTTTCTCATCTTTCTGAACCTCTTACTGGTCTTAAAAATAAGGATTTTATGTTCACATGGTCATAAGCATGTGAAAAATCCTTTCAGAAGAAAAAAAGGGAGGCTTGTATCGTCACCTATTCTGATTCTTCCTGAACCAAGTAAAGGTTATATCATCTTCGGAGATGCATCATGAATTGGCCTAGGAGTAGTGTTGATGTCGAAAGACAATGTTTCTCAATACATATCTCAGTAGTGGAGGACCGACGAGATATATTACCCAACACACGACCTCGAGCTAGAAGCATTTTACAATTCCCTACATTGCTAGAGACATTGTCTGTTGGGTGAGAATATTGTGGTGTATACAGATCATATGAGGCTCATGAATATCTTTTCTCAGCATGAATTGAACCTATAACATCAAATATCAGTATAATATATGCAATCCTTTGATTTTTATCATGCCTATACGCCAGGAAAAGTAAATTTGGTTGTAGATGCACTGAGTCAAAAAACTCAAATACTGGTTTTACAGGAAGCCAATGATGAATAGAAGTTAATGACCATGTTTTATTAACATAATCTGGAGTTTCAAGACATTCATGAGCAGTGTCACCTATCAGCCTTAACAGTTACCTCTTCTCTTCTAGATATGGTGATGAGTAGGTTGTTTTTAGATCCTAAAGTTTTGGTTCCCCATGAGAGTATATCAAGAGATAACCCACTATCAGATTAGTCTGTGGATAGAGACAACATCTTTTATCTACATGGATGTATCTCAGTTTCTGAAAATATGAGAGTGGAGTTGATGAAAGAGTTCCACACATCCCAGTTAGTAGTTCATCAAGGCATCTCATAGATGTATCAAGATATGTGATGCTAGTATTGGTGGGATGGGATGAGACATCAGATTTTAGGCTTCATCATTAGGTGTCCCACATTTCAGTATGTGAAGGTGGAGCACCAGAGACATGTAGGAATGTTAAAGCCACTTCCAATCCTAGAATTGAAATTGGAAGATGTTTCTATGGATTTCGTAGTCGTATTACCTAGTTTCATAGGTGTAGAGATTCTATCTTGGTAGTCATTAACTATCTCACGAAATCACCCAACTTCATTCCTATTTGAGATACTTTATTAGTTTACGAGCTAGGAAGACTGTATGTCTCTGATATCATATGACTACATGGGGTTCCACATACTAACATTTCAGTTAGGGAAGATTATTTCACTTCATGGCTCTGGAAGGGTTTTCAGAAAGCTATGGGAGAATAGGTGATTTTAAGCAAAACATTTCACCCTCAGACCAATGGAAAATCGGAACAGAAAATACTAGTTTTAGAGTATATTCTCCAAGAATGCATCATTGATTTACGTTTTTCTTAGGAGAAGTATATTCTTCTCATCAATTTATCTTATAATAAATTTTTTCTGGTGAAAATTTAGATGGTTATTTTTGAGGACATATATGGTAGGCCATGTCATTCACCCTTGTGCTGGCTAGAGAAAGGTGAGGCAACCCTACTAGGTCACTGTCTTGTTCAGGAGACTTTAGAATAGGTCCAGCTGATGAAGAGGCATATGACTACTGAACAGTTTATATAGAAATATTTTGTCGATCGCCAATGAAAAAATCCTATGTTCATGGCTGGGGATCATTTTTTTCTGTGGGTATCATCGAGGCTAGGACATAGATGGTTATGAAAGAAGGGAAAGATGTTGCCCTGTTACATCAAGCCGTTTGAGCTTCTAGAGAGAGTCAAGAAAGTAGATTATTAGTTTCTACAACCTCAGAGGTACTGTTCCATTCATGACATCTTTCATGTCTCATAGATTCAATAATATCATGCGGACCTGTCTCATAACTTTGATCCCCATGAAGTTAAGTTAGAAGTTGATGCTACCTTTGAGGAGTATCCAAGACGCATCGTTGACCAAATAAATAAGGCTATCTGAGGATTGTATGTTACTTTTGTATGAGTGATATGGAAGCATGGTCAAGTATAGAATGAGACTTGGGAGAGGGAATCCACGGTATTTTACCAATGTCCAGGGTTTTTCTCAAACAATGTTTCCTTACCCTTGGAAGGCGAACACATGGGGCGTGTTTTTAAAGGGCAGAATACTGTAAGAACCTTGGGTTTCACTTAGGTATGGATATTTATTTAGTCTAAATCTATACATTGGATCTCATATGGATTCCTAATAAGTTTAAAAAGGTTTTGAGGGAGTCTTGATCTTGTTCGGAGCCCGAAACCCATATTTTTTGAGATAATAGACTCTACGCATAGTTTAGTGTAAACCATGATGGATTTCCACACTATTTTCCAAACTGTGTGGATGGTGTTTTTTATGACAGAGCCACCTCACAGAGTTGGTTCATGGATATGTTTCATAACAGTGTGAGATCCATTATTCTTAGGTACTCGTACATGACTCACACACGGTTTCATCAAACTGTACGGGGATGCATTTCTGATCAGATTAATCTCACACAGTTTGTGCATGGTTTAATAACCCTTGCAGACAAACTATTCCTAGGCTAAAAACATATAAAAAATTTCCAAAACACACTTAGTGATCTATTAAGACAACCCCTTCGACCCTAATCCGATTTTATGCGGGATTGACCTATTTCTCTCTCACTTGGGAGATTTCTGAGGATATAAATGTGGAATCAAATGACCTCATTCATCTGACATCAGATCAAGATTATGTTCCTAATGTTTGATGTGAAATGGTAAGTACTCGAGTCCCCTTTAATCATTCTTCACCTATTTCCCTCTCAACCTATTTATCACCATGTGATCATTTTCACCTTTTCTTAGACCTACACTAATCTGATAGGAATCAAGGGTTAATACCATAGGAGGATTATTGTACAACCCTAAGGTGGGTGGTATATAATTCATCCCTAAAGTTCATTATATTTGAAATGCTCATGTGGGGTCCACAGGTTTTGTTGGAAACTGCTTATTAAATTAACATTCCATGATTATACATGTCAAAATCATATGGTTATTCTCTTTCCAAATATATGATTAGTAATTAGTGGTTACAACCACAACTCAATCCACCTCATGTCAAAGTTTATACAATAATTTGGTTTTTTAGTGTTTTGGCACATTTGAGCCACCGTTCAGGTGTTATTTTAATTGAACTCTCTGAGGGTGACTCTTCTTATCATAAATGAATTTTTATTTATAGGTATTGCATAATAGAATATATCATGTATACTCACCACATGACACACCTAAGGTAAGTTATTCTAAATGATTATTTAATGTGAATGTGAAATATGAAATGGAAAGTATACTAAGTATATAAATTGCCCTTAATAAATTATATTGAATAATTGTTTCATGACCATAGCACCACGTTCAATGTTAATGAAAGGTAAAATAGTGAACCTATCTAATTGAATATGTCTTAATTGTCAATTAAGACATTATTAAATGGTTGCAAAACAACATAGAGTATTCCCGCTAATGAAAGACAATGCATGGACCTATAAATAAATGGTCTCATCTCTACTTGACCTATCCACACTAATGGAAGGAAATAATTTAACCAAAAAAATTATTACATGATTACAACTTCCAATAGGAATGGACTGACTCGAGATCGCCTTGGATTTAGTGATTAGAATACCATGGATCTCAAGAACCTCATTCTGATTCAAGGATATAGTTTTTTTAGGTTGATAACCATATAGAATCTCATTCTTGTCTATTCCACGGATACCAAGTATACTACCGAAGGGTCCTTTGCATTATTACAGGATACCTCAGATACACACATTGTATCCAGCATTGTCTAGTATGTTCCATGGTTAAAGCCTATAGGAACCTAACTTTACATGTCCCCCTTTTACCTTAGATGATCACCATGGACTTGGTAGGTGCCTTATTTTGGAATGACATGGATTATACACCTTGGATTACACTCCTACCCCTTATCTAGACTCAGATACTACTGAGTTAGCATTCTGTGGGAATTACCTGGTTATTACCCAAGAACTCCCACAGTAGTTATATTTTTTATGATGACTTGTTATGTATTGGGACCTTCCCTACTAATACTATCCTGAGGTGATGTCACTGTTGGCTATGCCTCACGTGACCTATTAACATTAAATGGTAATTAGTTAATTAATGATCTGGTTACATGTTCAGACTCTAGCCAAGGGCCGAAGTAGGTACTTGGTTATTCAGTTATGTTGTATTTCTTGATTTACTAATATATATATATATATATATATATATATATATATAAATTCCAACACACTTTTATATTCAATTACACGGGATAGCTGTTATCGAAACTATTGGTGGTGGCCCACTACGATTTGTCTCACACCCTCTCTGGGAACCGTTTGGTTCCTAGATTAGAATACATGGTTACTGGAATTGGATAAGGGTAGCATCCAGTTTCCAATACATGATTGTGTGATGATAGGATAGATCTTGATAACAAATGACCAAGTAGGATCCAGGGTTACTTGGAGTAGTCTCTGTTTTCTTTTACTTTATGGATTATTTTATGCCTTCTATCTTGTATCCATGGTTTCTTTTTTCCTTGTGACATGACATTACATCATGATTGTTCTAGTTGCTATAGTTTTTGTCATTACCATTTATCCATTGTGTCAATTTTCATCCTTTATTTATTTATATTGCTTCAATTATTTACTATTTCTTTATATTCATTCCGCTATGCTATACTCTTCTAATGAGGGCATAGTAATCCCACTGACACACCCTAGGCCCTCACTGCTAGTTGGAAGTCTCTGGGGTTCGGGAAGATAGCCCTGAGGCCATGTGGCCCACTGGGCTTGGGGAACTCATTATGTTGCATCTGGGTCTGGGACGTCACATTGGATCTAATATTGTATTTACCCCAATATTGTTTAATTTTTAGTTCTTTGAACATCCACTAAAATGATTCTTATTTTTTTTCATCCCCTGCATATTCATATATTTCAAATTCATCTTAATGTTTCTCCTTCTAGTTGACTCAATTTCATCCTCAAGGTTCCAAGGTTCTAAAGGTCAACCTATCTAGATTCAACTCATCTTATAATCATCGTAACATAACATCCACTCAGCCTTATCCTCTAGTGCCTACAATTTCATAATCATATACTAGATATTATTCAACTTGTCTTTACTTAATATGTATCTTCCAATCAATCTGCAATCCACAAAGTCATCATCTTGGTTCCAATAAACTCATCACCTTGCATCTGATACATATAGCTTTCATGCATAAGGGCTTTGTCCTATTTTGACCAGATCATATTTTGATAATCATTTTATCCAAAAAACACATCCTACAGCATATGATTCATTAAGATTCCCTACATATAGTATTTATTATATACAAGCTCTATACAAGTCAATTGTAATTGCATTACCTTTTATACATCATATTTAAATCAACTAGTGTTTTTTAATAGTTTACTATCCTAACTTATGGTTCATCAAACTTATCTCTCACTCTAATTTATTGTTCCTTTTCTAATTATCCTTAGTATAAGAATCTCATTATAAAAATATTAATTATTCATGTGATTTATTATCTTTTTCTATAAATTCATCATATTCTTGTAACATTGGAAACTAATTGGTGGTTAAAATGGATCCTTAACATCCATTGATTTTGATTATATAAACTTGACTAAACATGAATCACTATTAGACCTCCATAGAAGTGTTATTATTTTGATTAAAAAATAGAAAATCATAACCTATCTTTTATTTCTATACAATTTATTTTATTATAATTTTCAACATGTTTTAGTTTCTTTATCACATGGTAAAATCATACTTTCTAGTGTACATTCTAATGTTAATGTACTTTATTACATTCCAATATTTATTATATAAACTCTATTCATATTTTGATAGTAACATTAAATTAATTAGTAATCAATCATTGGGCCTCTTTCAATTCTTCTTTGTGTTTTTTCATTATGATCATCATAGTTTCTTATTTTGACTTTGACTGTCTTCTAATGGGGTTTTCATTGAAGATTGTTTTCTGTATTAGGATATCCTATATCTTTTGATGGTTTATCTTATAATGTACACTTCTTTTGGATGTACCACGACATTAAATTTCTGTAATATGCCTTGTGTTCATGTTTTATTAAAAATATTATTTCAATGTATTAAAATTTCTTTAGAGATGTTAGATGTCTTAAAATATTAAGGTATGATTTTATAACAATAAAAAAGATCACCAAACTCCTAAAATCATTATTCAATATTCCCAAATTATATATTCACCATTAATTGGGATCATTTAAATATTCCCATTAGTCTTGTACTTAAATCATCCAGATGAACTCAGTCAAGAAACATACATCATCATTCTAATTAGTGGTTGATATTTCATTTTCAGCCTTTAGAAACAATCATTATAACGATGAGGATCGATTATAAAATCATTTTATGTATGGATTCCTTCGATTCCTTATTTTATCGAAATCACTAACTCTAATTTTCTTCAATACATCAAGGGACACGAGCCTTATATTTATCAAATATAGATCTGGATTCTATGATATTCCTACATATGATAGATCCATCATTTATAGTAGGACATTTTATAGTATATAATTCTATAACATCCATAGGAAAAATTTTAATACTTATTTGAATTTACGAAAAACTATAGTATACAAATAAAAAATATCATCACTATCATCTGTTGGGTACTTCAATCCCCCTTTAGATTTGTTTTCATTAACAAATTATGAATATTTTCAATACTTTTTCTCCCCCATTTGTTGAAAATGAATTTAAAAAAATCTATATTTATTGATCTTCTTTATCAATTTTTACTCCCCTATATTGATCTTGTTTTTATTCCCTTATTTTTATATATTGGGGAAAGGGAGGAAATTTCAATAAACATTTCTTATTTTCCCTATTACATTTTTTGAGCGGAATGTATCTTTTTAATTACTTCAATGAATGATGGAATCACATTTCTTAAAGTATTGGGACAAAAATAAACTAACACTATCATTTTGTGTGTAGTTATTGATGTAGAAAACTTTGGATATTATCTTGGAAGTCATATATATCCATAAAAATCTCTAGTTAATGCCTACTAATAAAATCCACATTTGGTTTTTTAATTCAATGCATTTTAATGAATGAAATTTATTCAAGATAATATTTTTTTAAAATAAATACTCATCCTACAAGACTTTCTTGTAATCAATATACAAAGTTTGTGACTTTAGAATATTGAATGTAAAATTTTTTCGTATGTATGAATCTGGTTCCACATATTTTGATTTTTTAAAAATTATTTCTTCATTTCAAATTAATTTTGTTTTCAAAATCACTTGCTAACTTTCTAGGTTAAGCCCTCTGGAAATTCATCACCCTCAATTACGTTTTTTGTGTATGTTATTTGAAATATATAAGGTAATGTGGGAGAATTTTCATTAATCATCTAGATCAACATTTATAATATTTATTTATCAACCTAGAAACTCCTTTCACCTTGATTTTATTTATCCTCAGTCATTTACATTTGAATTTACCAACATTAATATTCATTGTAAACATTGAATTATCCTTTATTTTACCTTAAATGTTAAATTTATGTGGATATTTATTTTTTATTTATGATAATAATAAATAAGAATTATTTTCTTCTTCTCCTAACCACCTTGTTTCATAATATTGTCCTACCTTACCATCATGTAATCCTTTATAATATTTTCTCCTTTTTTTCCCGTGAAGAATTTTATTTCACATCATACATTGTATCTTCCATTGCTTATGTCATTTTATTTTCCAAATTTTATAGTACTAGTCCTATTTTCATTTAACTTTTAGGATATTGGTAAGATAATATACACCATTCACATTTCACCTTATCATCTGATAAGTTACCATTCAAAGGTATCTTCTAGTTATCATTTACTTCTTTATTAGAAATGTCTTCAACCATTCCAATCATCTTGTGTCTTTATCAAATTTCTTTACATTGTTACATTATATTTCTTATATTATCTTTAACAAACATGATGATTTTAGAACATTCCATGAAGTGGAATTTTATTCCACATAAGTAGAATTTTTTTTGGTAGGATATCAACCTAAACATTCTTCTTTAGCGTAACATTCATTGAAACTTCAATTTGTGGTCACCTCAAGGCAGAATTATATTTTATCATCATCTATCATTCCATCATAATTTATGGAAAATATCAATCTTTATTATATGAATTGTTCTTTGTTGATTTAAACTGTTACCCTTTATCAATAATCCCCTTCTACCACGATATTGGGAAAAATATTTTGATTATTATAATATATTGGTTATTAGTAGATTTGTTTCTTCTGTGAGGGTTTAATGGATATATATGAGCTTTTTATACAATCCATTATAATCAAAATCAATGCATGAATATTTTTATTCCATACCTTATCTCATTATTCTAATATTATATATCTATATTTATAAACATTCCCCAACACCAATAGTTCATGATAATCCTTGGTTCTCCCATTGTGTAAAATTTTAGTTAGGGGATGGTTTTATGAAAACTTGTTTCTTCTAAACACCCTGAGGAAACACTATAATTTTTACTTTCATACTTCCTCCTTTATAGAAGAGGTTGGTTTCTCCAAAAATTTCACCACCCATCTATTTCTATAAATATAACATGCACTATTAAAAATATTTGAGTTAGTATATATATATATTCATCACAAAGTGTGGTAACATTCCTTTTAACTTATCGGAAGATAGAATTTATAAGGATCTAATATTTTTACTACTATTAGACTTAGTATATTCAAAAATAAGAATATATATATGAATATACATATTGGATATTTCCTTAAAATTTTGTAAAAAATCAATATGAGTGTATTCCATGTTTTTTAATTCACATCCAACTAAATGCACATTAAATTTAAATTGGTACTCTAATATTCAAAATATTTCCCATTATCATCACATGTAAAGAATACAATTTATTTTTTTCTTCATTGAAGTTAATAAACAATTTCAAGGATTCATATATTTTCTTTATGATTTTTTTCATTGAACTCTAGTTATGAATTCTTGTTATCAATAATTTCCTTGTAATTACCGTTTATTACATGTATATTTTCTAAAAAACATTTTTTATAACAATATTCCCACAAATGTTTTTTTCATTGATTATTTTGTAATGAATGCTATTTTATAAGAATTTAATACCATTTTTCCTTACCTTCAATTAGTATAGTGAGATTTTTACACCCACTCAGTGTCTTTAACAATGTTTTCTCATTTTCATCAGCTTATTCATCAAAATATGATTTTTCTTCATAATGTACATTTAGGAACCCAAATAGAAAACATATAACATCTAATGGAATATAAATATTTTTATCCTTAAATATAGTATAGATTTTATCATTAGATTCGACTTACTGAATATCATCATATATTGATATTATTCCTTCTTTTAAAGGATTTATTATAACTCCTCAAAAATAACATTTTTATTTTCAAAAAACATTTAGGGGTAGTAAAAACCCTATAGAAAAATAGATCAAGCAACAAAGGTTATAGTTGACTTATTAAACATATGTCTAAGATGATTAGAATCTCCTTCCCTAAGCAGTTTACAAGGTAGGGAATTTACATGGAAGGCTGGATCCTCCTATATATTATCTTCATAGTGCCTTGCTAGATGCTCTCAAGCCTTCATGTGTTCTGCTTTACTGATTTTCACCCAAGTGATGCCTATGATCAATATGTGATCTTGTTTTTCAATCCATTCAGATTTCTCCCTAGTAACTACCACTTGGATTAGTCTTTCCATCATCTCATCAATGTCTTCCCTTGCTGCCTTGATCACTATAACATACTCCTTCATTTATTCACCATAGTACATGAGAAGTTCCCACTGAGTATCCAAATCCGTATCCTTCATGCCCTGTAAGCCTTCATGGGTTATGGTTGCACATAGCTCTCTGGAGGAAAGAGTATCCTCACTTTCTATCATTTTCTCAGAGTGTATATGTGTATCCTGATGTTGTTCATCTGCCCATGAGTTTCCTTACACTTGCACTTGGGACACAGTGAAAAAATCCTACTGAACCACCTCTATTACCTCTTGTTGAATCTCGTGTTCCTTTAGTTTATCCTCTTTTTTGGATGACCATGTCTCAATAGTTTTAGGAAGATAAGAGTAGTCTTTAAGAATATGAGATTTCAGCTTATTGGAAACAATATAGATCCCTGGGTCATTGTTTTCCTTATTCCCTTTCTTCTTTCTTTGGTTGTTCATACCTTTGTCAACCCCTACCAAACCTCTTTCATCTGAGGGATGTTCATTATATTTTGCCTCATAGGGACAGTTGGTGTTTCCTTATTCATTACATAGTTTTCGAATTTGTTTTTTATCTTAAGACAAGACAACATCCTTCTCGGGTTGGTTCCCTGACTGGTAATTAGAGGCCTTCCAACATGAGCAGGTATCTCCCACCCTTATCCATCTATCGAATTTCAATTTTCAGATAAATAAATCCCCATGTCAGAATTGTTTTTAGCACCATCACTTAAAACCATTGTATATGTGCATGGCCCAAGACTTGACACACCCTTATAGTTTGGTACAAGAACTCCTATAGATCCCCCTGAATCTTGAGAATGAGCATATTTCACATCCAGAGATGCCTCGACCACCACACTAGCTTGGGAACACCCTACAAATGACTTCATTTTAGGAGGGATCACCAAATCTTTCTGTAGCCTATTGAAGATCTTTGCCAGACTGGGATTTGGATGAGAGCTCTTGAATGTTTTTTGTACCATTACTCCAGCCGAACATGAGGGAACCTCATACTAGCATGTCCCCTGCCCAGAACCATCATAAAAATCTCCTGATCCTTCTCCATCCCTAGCACTGAATGAATCAACATCATCATTAAGACCACCCTAGACCTGATCCACCTGGACCTCCCTATTAATATCATGTTGCCTCACCATTCTCCCACATATCACCATACTATGCCCATGCATCTTGTACAAAGAACATTAATCAAACAACTATAAAAAAATAACGTTCTTCTTATACCTACAATTCTCTCTCACTACAATATAGAAGGCTTCAATCGGAGGCATTGCCAAATCAACCTTGATGCACACTCTTAGAGAAATTGGGTGACACAACACACGAGTCTGATTACTGGTGCATAGGTACCGCCTAACCGGATTTCTGAGAAACCTAAGAATCCGGGTATTTATCATAACATTGGTTTATAATAAGTCCTCTACTCATTTCAACATTTTATTTTAGTGGATCATCCTCTTACAGATCATGAAATTCATGTTTCCATAGATTATGAGAATACTTATTATTCTAATTATTCACACTTGTATCTAATATTTTAAATTTTTTATAAAATATATGACTATATGTTATTTTTCAGGACTTACACACTTTCTTCATCTTCTGAAAGAAACATATTTTTTACTTCCCTAAATTGTTAATAAATTATTTATTATCCCTAAAAAAATACACACATCATGTAAAAATTATAAAAAAGTATGTATATAATTTTAAATCTAAAAATGTGACCCTGATAGGAGGAGGTTAATTTTAAATCTACACATCACATTGACACCACTTAATGTACCAAGTGGATCTAGCAGTCACCCCATGAGGAGGGGGTTGAATCATGGATTACCAATTTTTTTTGGATTTCATTCTACATTATCTTTTCCTTCCATTAAGTTGATCAATCCTCTCATATTTGTCACTATGCATGGATATTTTATATATTACATAAACATTCACTCCCACATGCAATGTAGATAATGTAATTAAATAAACACAAAATTATTTTTTACAAGCTTCAACCCCATTATGTGAAACCTAATCCTTTCAATGAATGTAATCACCCAGGACATATATAGTTCACTGTAATACCTTGAAATGACTATAAGCGGTGTGGGAAAAATCAACCTTAACCCTAACTATTCAATATATATAGCAAGTGAAGGATCTTTTAACTTATTATATATATTCATCATCCTCCATTATGGAATGGAATTTTTTATATTGGAACCACTGGTATTCAATGATTATCCTCAAACATCCAAATGGATAGTTCATCAAATACTAGATGAACATCTGCAATAATAATCATGTATGTTGGCCCTGTCTATACTTCAATATGAATGTCCTTGTATATCTATCACAACCTCAATATTAAATATGTGAATCATCAAAAGGTTTGTTCTTGAGATAATTATATATTTTATTCTTTGAATATTCTAGATCTAGAGAACTCACTCAGTACATTATAACTCCATGTTCCATTATTCTAGACTCCTCAATCCTTCTGATATAGTTATGTATGTTCTTGGTTGTTTTCTTCCTCTCATTTTACTTCATTATTATATTTGAAAATATCTTATTATTTTCAAATTAACTCTTTCTATTATATAAAATTACCCCCTTTTATATAGACAATTATACATTGATAAATTTGGAGAGTGTGTTATATTCAATTTTAAATTCTATCAATGTCTACTCTTGAATTGAATTCCTTTAAAATATTCTAAATATATTGGGACTTTACTCTATGAAATTTCTTCCAAAACCCAATGTCAAAAATAATAAACTCTTCTATAAATCATGGATTAAATCATAAACATACCATCCATTAATATAAAATATTTAATATGAGGTCAACATTATCATAATTTTATAACTTCACAATAATTTAAAGCCCATCTAGAATTTTCTACTGAACAACCTTCTATAAAGTTCAATTCCTTTCCTTCCATATATACAATTACACTTACTCAAATTTTTATAAACATAATTACATCAAATATACTCTAACATGATTCCTATGATTCATGTGGTTTCTATTAAATTGACCTTTATACAATTCAGACACTTCTTCTATATTATAATTTTAATTGACTCAACTCCAACACATACTTTCTGAGGTTCTGAACATCTTCTTATTTAGATTCAATTTATATTCTGGTCATCATAATGTCCCATCAACATACCATTATCCTATGCCCCCTAACTACTATATAATCATCTTATATATATTATTCATCTGGTATTTACTTAGTATTGATCTACTAAATAATCTTTTGTATTCCACACCATTTTATTAATTCTGATCAAATCAGCTTCTGATATTTGATACTTTTAGTTTATATATATGTATTTTTTTTATATTTTTCAATATAATCTGATAATCCTTATATATTTTTGTTGAATTTTACTCCATTATAATAATCTATATGCTTCTATACATCTAATATTCCTCAAATCCTTAACCTAGGTCAATCACTTGTACTGAAATTACCACTAGTACATTATATTTACATGAAGAGATGTTTATTAGTAAAACTTGCTATCTTTAATTCTAGTCCATTGACCATAAGTCTTAATTAGATTTTGTCATATATATTGTTATCAAACTTATCTTATTACATTCCTCAGACTCCTACAAATTCTTATGGATTTTTATTATCTCTCCTATAGACTGTCAATCTTTCAACAACTTCATAAAGTCTATGATGACTTTCATACATCCTAAAATTCTAGTGAGTAGTATTTTTAATTTTCAACTAATCATGGATTATTATTGATCTTACACAAAAGTGATGTTATTTTGATAAATAATCATAAAATAATCTTCTAAATTTTAGTCTCAAACACTTCTGTTGTTCAAAATTCTCAGCTTGTTTTAATAGACTCATTTTCCAATAAACTTATACATTCTAGTGAACCTTTTCGTGATGCCCCCCTTCATGGATTTTACATATTTGTGGAAAAAACACTCTTTGTATCTTAATGGTCTTCTTACATTCCTTAAGAATAAATACTATAGTCGTTATCAATTCTCCAGTGTGATTCATCCTTTCATCATTCATTTTTTATTTCTTCACTAATTATATTATGATAGTTTTACATTTGGTTTTATTTTATGCAGATGATTATATTATAGATTTAATGGATTATTTTTTATTCTACTATTCTTCAAGAAGTATTCCAACATTTTATCCACAAATTCTAGTATTTATCCATCATCTATTAAAAAATATTCCTTAAAAATATTACCAAAATTTTTATCAGTTAACTAAAAAATCTCACTCTAGTGCATTATTTTCTTCTAATAATAACCCAGATCTCCAAACACTTCATTTGGGTATCCAATATTCCTAACTGTTGTCTTTACTATTCAGTGGGATCTATACAATTTTAACACTGATTTTGTAGATCAATCTTCTAGATCACCACAATTAGAAAACATACTTCATCAGTTCAACATAAGGTAGGTAGTGCTTCTTCATAATTTTGGTCTAGATATTTAAATAATAAATAATGGTTCTATATTAATCTATTCATTGGTTTATTATATATACTTCTTCTAAAAGCATCAATAACACCTATTTTATTCATTAATTTTGAATAAATGATCTTTCTATATTGTAGATTAATATCATTCATATAAAAGTTTCATACTTTTTATAGTTCCATTATCCAAAGGATTTACATATAGAGGACATACTTCCAAAACATCAATAGGATACTTTTCACTACTAATTGGAATTTTCCAAAACTATTGAAAAGGGAAGGAAAATATCATCACTATAATCTTTTGGAAGATTTACACTATGACTATCACAGAAGATGAATCCATTATCCAAGATACCTTAGAGCTCCTCTCTCTCAGACATCAACCACACAACATCATGTTTTTATTCCACTTCTACAACATACACTACATTCATTGTGGAGAGAGAAATCATTGGATTATACCTCAATGTCCTTCTAAACATGGTTCCACAAAATAAAAATAAAAATTAAGATATTATATTATAGAAATTTGACATATGAAAAATTTGGTTTCAATATACACAAATAAAGAATCATCATTTCTAAAGATAAGTGTTATATATTCTATTTATTTAATTTACTTTAGGATCCACTTCATTGCTTCAAAATTTTCTTTCCCTGGATATTACATGAACAAACTAAGAACTCCCACTTCTTTAAAAATATCTAGTTCAGTACACACCATAGAATAAATGATAATTTCTATCCTGATTCATATGATATTCTTATAATGTTTTTGTCCAATTATACTTTTTTCATTTCTTGTTTCTCTAAATGTTTGAAGTGTCCAAGAAAAGAGTTTAAACAACATTTCACCCAGCCATTTAAATTTTTTATATTATTTTTAATGCATCCAATTTAATAGATAAATTCAAAATATTAGTATAGTTATATCACTCTATCATTATATCAAAGAGATTATTTGATTCGTTGAAATATATAATTTTAAATTTCTTGAACAATTCTTTCTTTATCTCTAGAATCAATATGGTTTATGGACCCTTAAGAAAAATATCATCCACATAAATTTGTGGCAAAATAAAATTAATGTCACTAGAAACTTATTGGTAACAAAAATAATATTATTGGATCAAAATTAAACCTTTATCTTATATTAAAAATTGAATCCTCACATCATATAGATGTTTCATTAGTTTTCACACCATGCCCAGATTTTGATGATCCCTGAAAAAAAATCCTCATATAGATTTCATCCTACATATCCCATTAAAAAATACCCATCTTCATATCTATTTTTTGAGATTTAATAAACATGATGATACCAAACTAATCACTTGTTGAATGGTATTATGTTTTTTTATTGGTTTAATATTAAAAAAAATTTATTCCATCCTTATGTTGAACCCTTTAACCACCAACATTATCTTATTTCTACCACTTCCATTATATTCATCATATAATTTTAAATAAAAAATTTCAATATCATTCTTTTTGAGTGGTAATTATGTTCACTCCCAATTTTTATATAAATAAAGTGATTCCAAATCATCCCCAAAACGAGAAATCTCACATATATGAATCACCCAAGCTAACAGATTATTTTGGGATACATGGTTCTCCATAATCTTTTAAATGTAATAATTTTAGGTCAAATACATATCTCTATATCAGAATTACAACTCTAGTATATATGCCTAATTTTTCTTTGATGATGCCTTTTCATGAACTGAACACACTTGAACTCTAGACCAAGCCTCGCCAATTATCATTTTTTCAGGTATATCTTCTACTAATAACATCCTTGATGTAACACATGAGCTTCGATTGTAGCATGTGAATATTATACATTAATAAAAATATAATAAAATGATATTTTTAATATTTTATATCAGAAAACATATTATTTTATTGGATTAATTTCTATTTTGAACAAGCTTTTTCAAAATAAGAATAGAATGAATTTTTGAAATTTTAATTTAGAAATAATATTTAAGGAATAACTGAAAATTTATTTTTTAACTATCCCAACTTTTATTTATAATTATATTCAATAATATAATGATTTATTCATGTATTTACTATCGGTTTAAATGAAATATATATATGGCCATTTGGAAATATTGATTGATATTTTCCAGAAACCATTTTTTAATGGATAATTTATTTAAATTTAAATTAAATAAAAAAATATTTAATGATGAAGGATTTTATTAAAATGTATTGATTATATTATTAAATAGATGAATTTTAATCTGTAAGGATATCATTAGTATTTTTATAACTATTGTAATATTATCTTTTTCAAGAAAAATGCATTTCTTGAAAACTTTTTTTGACATGTATTGTGGGATTATTGTTGAATTAAATTAGAACACTTTTGTGAATAGAATTAGATAAACTGGATTCCAAATTTATAATATAAATAATAATTATTAGGTAATATGGTTAAATTATGTTTTCATAATGAATAATAAAAATATGAAAAATTAATTACCATTGTTATGTTAAAAGAGGTATACCAACTGGTTTAACTAAAATGATATGTGTAAAAATGAACTAAAAACATGATGAAAACATATTTTTTTTATTTTTACTATAACCTAAAAAAAATTTATATTATTTTTTTTGAAAAAAATTCCACGAAGTTGACTTGAAATTATTATAAAGGTTTGAAAAATTCTATGTCTTCCACTCACCGAAAATATAAAACGGTACCTACTCCCCTCACATACTCACACCTATGAATACACTTCACAAAACTAAAAACAATAGTAATATATCCTCAATATCCATATCAATATTATATATATACTGATATTACATAAATACTAACCCTAAGATCCTTAATATGAGATCTAATGTTTGTTTTTCTATGTGAAGGTAATCACCTTCACCAATCTATCTCTTTTATACATCTTCTTTAACAAGCTTCAATTATGTATAAACAATTACAATATAAAAACAACATTATATCCCATATAATTTTATTTTAATATGTTTATTACATAATATTTATCCATATTCTTCTCCATAAAATGGTAAACAAAACCATCACATGTGTGTAGGGCGGACTATCACCTCGTGAACTAATGTAATTTGATATCCATCACAGAATCTCATGGATAGTAATAATGATTTAAATAATGAAGATATATTATAATTATGAAAAGATATTAATTCTGGAAAATTATTATATCCTAAGCATTCTTACCCTTCCACTCATTAAATAAATTATAATGTATCTAATGCGTACAGACGACTAACCATCCCACGAAAGCAGTGTGATTCATTTTATATGAAAAATGATCAAGTACAATTATAAACAAATATATAATGAATAAATATGATATTTATGACCTTGCTAAAATATTTGGATACTGTAGATTTTGTGTGTAGGATAAAAATTCCCATTACCTCAATGTGAGGTGGTGACATTGATTTAGATATGAGTAAAAAAGAATACATGGTGGAGTATTCTATTGTGGGGATTGAATCAGTCTGTAACGGGTGCTGGATGATGGTGGACCACCTTGTGGGAGAAATAGTGATGGATCATCTGACAACATCTTAGGATGGAACACATACTGAGGGATGAAGCATGGGTTTTTGTACCGGAAGGCCAACAAAAAAGGTGAGGGGGTGGCCTGGCATGAGTGCTGGTGATCAGAGGTGGTGTTGGAATCCTACGGGAAGAAGTGCCACCCATGAAAGAGTTTGTGTTCATAGTTAAAGAGGAATACCACTAAAAATGGTCCTGTCAAAAAGATGTGAATAAGTGAGTGGTTTGGGCCGAATGTTCGTGTTAGAAGAGGGTAAGCATTGAAGGGAGTGTGGTCATGAGAAACAATGGTGGAGGTGATCCGGTGAGGCCGAGCTGGGTTTCCACATCAACAGATGGCAGAGAATTTCATGGGAGGAAATTACGAGAAACTGCTCGATGATGGGTCTGGATAGAGTTGGATAATGGCATCCGTGTTGGATGCAGGTAGCTGGGATTCCACGGGTGGAGTGGAAGTGGTGACTGGAGGGAGGGACAGTCGGTATGGTACCGAAAGGGCACCTTGGTTGAGGAGGATATGTGGGAGGGTACTATATAGACCCTATCTTGATGTACATGGACAATACATTTATTTTTCATAATACATAATTCATGACACAAAATTACATTGAAAGATCCTATTAGTATAGTGTCTTTGAAAAATCAGAATAAATTCTTCTAATCCTAGTGAAAGATCTCCAGCATCTCCCATAATTATCTTCCTCTTTTGTTTACCTACCTAAAACCATTCATTATATCCTGGGGAAAATAAAACATAAAAAGGGTGACCTCAAATGCTTAGTAAGGGTAAAAAAGAAGAAAATAAAACAAACCATATGCATTTGAACATAAAGTTTAAATATCCAAATATTGAGTCATGAAATAAATCTTGGCAGTTCATAATGCATAGATCATAAAATAACATTAACCATAAAATAGCCTTGGAATAAAAAATGTTACTATGGAAAATAAATAAGAACATGATATGATTTACATAGTAGACAATGAATTTATTCCAAGGCTATAATTGTGTACAAATTCCATTATAGAAACTAGTTTACTTGTCATTTTATCCATGTATCACTAAATCATATTTACTAGTCATTCCAACCCTGTATTTATAAACCGTATTTTCTTTCCATCCAGTCATGTCTATTTCATGAGATATAATTCTTTACCCAATGCATTCTAGGGAGATATAGGTCCTACCCATATCATCATGAAATCATTCTTTCATGTTCCACAAACACATAAATCATTCAACCAAATATAACCCATGAAATAAAATGGAATTTCATAAACCTCATTCGAACATAACAGTATATATATAAAATACTATTCCATAATTAACAAAATAAAATTATATTAACAATAGGGATATAAAAAACCTATTTTAAGAGAATCATCATAGATGGAAAATAATTTTTATAAAGGACTTTAATTATGTTCTTGAGGAAAATATCTTTTCTTCTTTAAAAACATTTTCTTTTTTCAGAATGCCACAAATTGTTAAAAGAAAATTATTTAATTTAAAATAAACATGTAATATTGTATATAAAGCATTATATAAATAATTCATTATGAAACCATAAAAATCCAATCATGTTGTAGATATTTAAAAAACATTCTTCTCATACATTTTCTGGAAAAGTCAAAAATGGAACTCATATTGTAAACGTAAGAAGGATTTTGTCCAAACCATATAGTAAAAGAAGAAATGGGTAAAAATGAATCTAAGAATAAGTAGAAGAATATTAAACCTTTTATTAAAATTTTTTATAAATCATGGACATGGATGAAAAATATATCCCCAATAAATACTTACGAATAAACAATCTCAGAAAAAACGAGATTTGCACATTTATCCTTTTCCTTAAGTGTGATTTCTTCCTTATGTGTGAAAAAATACTTTCTAGTGTGTTTTAAATTATTATTAACTTGTAATATTACCATAATAATATTTATGATATTGTATAGGAATTACTTACGACATTATATTACACGTTTAGTTGTCAAGTCCATGTAAAAGAAACGTTTTGGGTTGTAATTGTTTTTATCATGTGTGTTTTAAATTTTTATTCTTGATATAATTACTTATATCAGGATTTAAATACTTCCATAATGTAAAAAATGATTTATATTATATATATATATATATTCATTATCAATATATATATAATAGATAAATAATTGAAATGGAATACCCCGTTCGTGGAGACGGTAGGTCGTACGTACGCATGATCATTATTTTCATTTATTTATTAAATTGAAAGAATGTATGTAAATAAAATATATATATACCTAAATATAGTATCATTTTAAGTCTTATATTTCATTATTATTTATTATATATACTTTATAATCATTTTTAAATTCTTAACATGGATAATGAATCTCGTCATGTCATCCAGACAGTAAGACGTACGTACGCACGAGTGATGATAGTGTTCCCATAATTATTGAATGGTATTGGAGTGGATAGTGTATAATATCATGAAATTGGTATCATGTTATAATAATCATATATAGTTATTATTATTACCACTATACCCACCCAAGTACGGTGGTGGTGAAAAACAGATTACACCACGGCGTGGAGACAGTAAGTCGTACAAACACTTGAAGGGTGATTTCATTTTTTATAGGATGGATAGAAGGTTAAATAGTGTAGTTTCAAATTTATAATAACATATCATTATATTAGTGACACTTATTTTGTTACATTATAATGAAACAATTAATTAAGATGAAGTAGAAGAAAAATAAAATTCAATAGAATCAGTAGAAGAGATTACTTCTTTCTCGACGTGCCTCCTTTAAATTTATTCTTAGGGCACTAGAGTTGGTCTTTCGAGAATACCAGAACCTATAGAATGCAACTAAAGAAGTTTATAAGAGTTATTTTCAGGGGTTGTCTTAGCATGAAGGATAAAAATGGAGTGAAGAGGGGAGGTAGGTGGTGCCCTTTTATAAGAGAGGAGAGTGGCACTTTAGGAATGTCTTAATATATAAATTTATTATAAATTCAATCTCAATTTAAAATGGCACAAAATAATGTAATTTGAAGATAATATGACTTTTTTTCAAATAAACAAAATCCAAATATTTTTAGAAATGTTTTAAATATTTTATTATCCCTATCTTTTTGGTTTAACCCAAATTTTACCCTTTTTAATTTTATCGTGATACGATGTTATTTACACATTATGGGATAATGTAATTACCATATTTTGTAAAACAACCCAAAAAAAGTTTTTTTTAACATATTTGGAATTATAATAACCATTTTTTGGAATTATATGATTTTTATTAATTTAATATAATTTAATAAACCATGTTATTTTTTAAGTTATGAATTATGTCAATTTTGGACACTATTCAAACTTGATTTTTTTAAATAATTCCTAAAAACCTAATTACTTATAAAAAAAGACATTAAATCATCCCTAATATGTCAGTTTCATCCATAAAATTTTTTAATGTCATCAAAATGTTCAAATTAAATTTATTTTAATATTTATAAATTCATTTATTTGAATCTTTTATTAATGGGGTAATCACTACATCATAATTATGTCATATATAAATATATTTATCTAATTTATAAAAATTATCATTAAATTATCATGATTTTGGAAATATTTTGAGCTTTCAAATATCCTATTTATAGACATAGATATCAATTACATAAACCTATATTAAAATCTATTTAGCAAAAAGATATATGTTTAGGTTATAATTATCTTCACTTTACATTAATTCATATGAATTATTATTTTCATGTCCATGTGAATCCATGGGGTCCCAAAATAGATCCATGGATTCCCATGGTCATAAATATTTCATTAAATAGGATTAGGGAATGTTTTAGGGTTTTTTATTATTATTAAAATATTATTTTTCCCTTATTTACAAGATTTACCCTTTAACTATGGTAAATAAAATAATTACTAAAGATAATATTCATAATGAAAAAAATTAAAAGGTACCTATTTACACAATTTGATCCATATAATTATAAATTTATAATCCATTCTTCCAAATAGAAATCACAGAAGTTGTATTAATTAATTTAAAATTAAAACAAATTGTCAAAACCAAAAACGGGTTTTTATGAAGTAATATCTATGAAGATATTGACATATGTTTATGTCCAATTTAAAAGTTAAATTACTTAAAATGATAAAAACTAGATTAAATGATAAAAATTTAATTCTATTAAACTTTAAATTAAATTAAAAAGATATTTTAACTGTATAAATAAATTAGATGAAAAGGAGGTTGTGAATTAAAATGCAGTATTTTTCACTATTCATTAAAATTTGAATTTTATCATAATAATACGAATTGATAGAAAAAGTAAATTTCTATGTGCCTCTTCCAAATAATAATTAAATCTTTTCAAATTTAACTTATAAAATTTCCAAAAAAATAGATTTAAAATGGGTGTTCCATCAAAAGGGGGTAAAGATGTAGTTTTTGGAAAAATATTTATTTTATCTAAAAAATTGATTTTCTTCCCATACAATGTTCTCAAAAATGTGTAAAAGAAATGATAATTTTATATAAAATTCAAAAAGTGGATAATAATATTAATAATGGCTAGTTGTTATACCATTAAATAATAATATTTTAATAATATATTATCGTCTAGGGAAACTCGGTAACGTGTACAACACAATCTATCAAGTAAGGACACTCTTGTATGTAACACAAGACAAGTTAGTGTTGAATGTAGTAAAATATTCCTTTGGTTCTTCATATAAAATAATCCAAAAAGAATTCATTTATACATTTAACAAAATATATACTTAGTATTGTGTGAAATAAATTCTATCAAAAGAGCTGGAACTTGTGTGTAACACAAGATATGAATATTGTTGCGTATAATGAAAGCTAATACAGTGTAGCGTATAGTGCAAGATAATCACGGTGTAGTGTAAAAAAAATACATCAATGAAATTAAAATTAAACTATCTCATAAAATCTTAGGGTGTAACAATCTACCCCCCTTAAAATGATTCTCTCTCTTGAAATTCGTCGGGGTTATAAATAGATTTCTACATGAAATTCTATTTTGTGGAAACCCACATCATTACATGGAATACTACAACTTAATTTTTAAACATGAAATTTAAAACATAATGGTTACCCTATGTAACTCCTCACTGGGAATCCACATAAGAGAACATAGGTGGGAAGTGAAAACAAGGACAAAGAAGTGAAATCTAACCATCATGTTCTGATGGATAGTGATAGAGAATAATGTTTGGTGAATGTTAACTACCAGAAATCCATAAATATGTAATGATTTAAGGGACTATATAAATCATAAAATAATAAGTTACTAGGATAACAATTTTCATTTTCAATATCCTTTTCCTGATGTTGAAGAATTGTTTCTTGAGAAGATATACATTCATGATTTTGGTAGAGCTGATTGTTCCTTGACAATTTCAACTTCAACCCTTACATAAAAAAATGAATTTAAATTCTTCATTCTTGAAGTGTTAGCTAATCATGTGATAGAATGATAGGTCATTCTATCTGTCTCAACAAAAAGGTTAGAAGAGGTTATCAAATATGAATAAGACAACCTATACTGACATAATACATGAATATATAAAACCTAAACCAGAATATAACTTATATTATCAATAAATAGATAACATTACAATCCTTCCAAAAATGAAAAATATAATACATTTAGAGGAGGTGAACTAAATCAACTTAACATTTTTCTCTCAAATCTCATTTGACATTTCATGGTTGTAACATTCCAAATATGTGAATACCTTAATATTTTTTTCTCTTGAAATATTATAATAACATGAATTACCATAGAAACTTAGTGAAAACATGCATTTTTTCAAATTTAACTCTTTCCCAACTCAAAAATACAAAAAAAAACTTATATCCAAACCATGTTATCACTTTGTATTTATATTATTCATGAGGTCATTAATACTATCAAACATCTCTTAATCTATCCCTTTATTATGCACATATCATGTGATTTCCCAAAATATTTCAATCAGGTTTCCTGGTTACTAGAACCATATTCTTATAGAAAACAATGATGGCCCATAGATATTCCAATATTACATAATACCATAAAAATACATCTACAAAATTATTCATTAATACCATTACATAAATACTTAAATCCATCATCTTCAATGATTGTCATGGAATAGGTCCTTCCTCAATATAAAAGTAACCTCTTAGATCGGGGCATTGAGTTGTGAAATGCCTGTGTTCTCCACATATAATACATTTAACTCCATGATAGTTCTTCACTATATGAGACTTTTCCCCACACAGATAACAGAATCCCCTCTATTTGAGTTATTTATCTATTTTCTTTTGTTATTTTTATTGATATGTAGAAATCATAATCTTCCTTCCTCTATGATCCTCACCATGAGGACATTCATAAAAGTCCATCTTCCTCTTATTTGATGACTTAAGAATACAACTAAAGTTCACCTTGTTAATCATATATTGCAATGACTGATTCAGCATTATAACAATATCTTTCTCTCTAGGCATTATGCAATTTGTTTTCTCATAGTCACCAATTTTTCCATCGGATTCAATGTTAACTTATTTCCTTCTGGTTCCATCCATTGAATAAAACTAGAAACCATGGTATAAGAAATAGTTAAAATAATGGGGAACAACACAATCATATAAAGTCACTAATAATATGTATAACATATGAAACATTATTGAATCCATGACACCTTAGGTTCACCCTATGTTACTAATGATAGTGAACATTATTATAGGATTTTTTCCTATAGGTATACTTAACCACAGGGTCATCCCTAGACATACCTCATAAATTTCTCTATGGATCTCACTAATGTTTTTTCATTCTAGTTTCCAAAGGTTAAATAAACATTTTCTCTGATACTTACTGTATAGGACCTTGGTTGATGTACATGGAAATTACATTTATTTTGCGGAATACATAATACATGACATAAACAGATGCCCAATGATCGTATTAGTTTAGTGTCTTTGCAAACTTATAATAAAATCTTCTAATTATGGTGAATGATCTTCAACTTATCCCATAAATATCTTCCCATTTTTTTCATACCTTAAACCTTTCTTTATATCACGGGGAAAATAAAACATAAAAAAGGTGATCTCAAATGCTCATTAAGGGTAAAAATGGAGAAAATAAAACAAACCATAATCATTTGAACGTAAAAACATGAACATAATGTTTAAACATCAAAATATAGAGCCATGAAATAAATATTGGTAGTTCACAAGGCATAGATCATAAAGGCACATTAACCATAAAATATCATCGTCATAAAACATGAGATTGTGTAAAAAATAAGCCCAAAAAATGATTTCCATAGTAGTCATGGCATTACTTCCAAGAACATCATTGTGGACAAAGTCCATTACTAAACTAGGTTTACTTGTCGTTCCATCCCGGTATTACTGAACCAGATTTACATATCATTCCAGCCCTATATTACTGAACCAGATTTTCTTTCCACAAAATTAATTTCTATCTCATGAGATATAAAACATTACCAAATTCACCGGAGGGAGATATAGGTCCCAGCAATCTCATCCTGAAATAATTTTTACATGTTCCACAAAAACATAAATCTGTTATCATTACCTAACCCATTAAAAAATGGGATTTCTTAAACATGATTATAATATAATGTAATACATATATAATACCATTCCATCATTAGCAAAATAAAATAATAGTAATAATATGTATATAAAAATTAATCTATTCATGTAGATTCATCTTAGATGAAAAATAATTTGGACAAATCACTTGAACTTATTTCTTGAAGAAAAAATTCTTTTCTTCTTCAAAAATGTTTTCTTTTATCAAAATGCCAGAAAAGTTTAAATTAAATGTATTTAGTTGAAAATATTTTTTAGATAGTGTATATAAATATTAATTTAAATAAATCCTCATGAAATCGTAAAAATCCATTCATGCTGTATAAGATTAAAAAAACATTTCTCTCGTACTTTTTCCAGAAAAGTCC
Source organism: Viscum album (assembly GCA_963277665.1). Taxonomy (NCBI): domain Eukaryota; kingdom Viridiplantae; phylum Streptophyta; class Magnoliopsida; order Santalales; family Viscaceae; genus Viscum; species Viscum album. The sequence goes on along the minus strand of OY728165.1, from coordinate 159,590,326 downwards.
GAAAGATCCTCGTATGGTAAACGTAAGAAAGATTCCATCAAAACAATGTAGTAATAGTAAAAATTGTTAAAAATTACATTAAACATACATAGAAGAATATTAAATCTTTTATGAAAACATTTTTTGAAAACATGGACATGGATGATAAATATATCCAGAGTAAATACTTACGAATAAAAAATCTTGGATAAATACGAGATTTGTACATTTATCCCTTACCATAAGTCTGATTTCTTCTATTTGTGTCAAAGAATCATATAAATTTTGTTTAAAATTATTATTAACTTTTAACATAATAATAATAATATTTATGATATCATATATGATTCACTTATGACTTTATATTACATGTTCATTTGTCAATTCCATGTTAAAGCAACGTTTTGGGTAATAATTGTTATATTTATCATATGTGTTTTGAATTGTTATTCTTGATATTATTACTTATATAATGATTTAATTTATTCCAAAATTTAAAACATTTTTTATATTATATATATATATATATTCATTATAAATATATATATATAAAAAAGATAGATAAATGGAATGGAATGCACCTTTCATAGAGACGGTAGGTCGTACGTACGCATGAATGTTTTTTTTTCTTTATTAAATTAAAAGAAAATAAGTAAATGAAATATATATACATAAATATAGTAGAATTTTTATGTCACATATTTCATGATTATTTATTATATACACTTTATAATGAATTATAAATGGTTAACATGGAGAATGAATCTCATCGCGTCCTGGAGACGGTAGGCGTTGCGTACGCACAAGCAACGATAACATTCTTATAATTATTCAACAGTATTGTATTGGATGGTGTATAATATATGATAATTAGTATAGTTTTATAATAATAATATATAGATACTATTTCCACCATTATAGTTATCCATGTATGGTTTTGGTGAAAAACATATTTCACCACTTCGTGGAGACGGTAAGTCGTATGTACGCATGCGTGGTGATTTCATTTTTCGTACGATAGATAGAAGGTGAAATATGTTATTTCATATTTATAATAACATATCAGTATTTTAATGGTACTAATTTTATTACATTATAAATAAAATCAACTAAATAATAGGATGTATAAGATTAAATAAATTTGGAAGAATCGGTGGAAGAGATTACCTCTTCCTCGATGTCCCTCCATTAAATTTCTTGATAGGGCACTAGAGTTCATGTTTTGAGAAGATAAAAACACCTATAATTTAAATGTGGAAGTTGATAAGATAAATTTCTACGGTTTGGACGAGATTGAAAATTCAAAATGGATTCAATTGGAGAGGGAGGGGGTTCCCTTTTATTAGAGATGAGAGGAACACTTTAGGAATGTCATAAAATATTAATTTATTATAAATTCAATTTTGATTTAAAATGGTCAAAAAAATATTTAATTCAAAGATACAATTATTTGGGTTCAAATAACCATCATCCAATTATTTTTAGACTATTTTTGAGAATTTTATTATCCTTATCTTTTTTGTTTAACCCTTATTTTAGCATTTTTTATTTTACCGTGATAGCATGTTATTTACATGTTGTGGGTAAATGTAATTACCATATTTTGTCAAATGACCAATGAAAAGTTATTTATGAAATATATGAAATTATATTAACATTTATTATGAATATTACATTATTAAAAAATTTATATTATTTAATAAAATATTTTATGTTTTAAGTTATGAATTATGTCAATTTTAGACACTATTCATACATGACCATTTCTAAAAGTTCTTAAAAACCTGATTACTTCGAGAAAAATACATTAACACATCTTAAAGTTGTAAATGTAATCAATAAAATTTCTTTATTTCATCCAAATTTTCAAATTTAACTTATTTTAATATTTATAAATTCATTTATTTGAATCATTCATTTATGAGGTAATCACTACATCATAATTATGTCATATAAATATATATATCTAATGTCTAAAAAATATAAATAAAATATCATTATTTTGCAAATCATCTAAAAATTATAAGGAATATTTATATACATAGATATCAGTTACATAACCCTATATTAAAATCTATTTAGAAAAATATATATGTTTTGGTTATTATTATCTTCACTTTAAATTAATTTTTACAAAATGTCATTTTCACATTCATGTTGATCCATGGGGTCCCAAAATCTACCAAAAGATTCCCATGGTCATAAATTTCCCATAAAATAGTATGATGACATGTTTTAGGGTAGTTTAGTATTATTATTATAATATTTTTGACCCTTATTTACCAGATTTACCCTTTAACAATGGTAAATAAAATTATTACTAAAGTTACTATTCATAATGATAAAAAATAAAAAGTCCAAATTTAAACTATTTTAGCCATGTGATTACAAATATGAAATCCATTTATTCCAAATTTAAATCACAGATGTTGAAATAATTAATTTAATATTAATTTCTGTTGTCAAAACCAAAAAGTGGGTTTTAAGAAATAATAACTATCAAAAGATTGACATGTGCTTAGGTGCAATTTAAAATTTAAATTACTTTCAATGAGAAAAATGGATTAAATGATAAAAATATTATCCAATTACACATTGAATCATATTAAAAATATAATATAACTATATAACTAAATTGGATGAAAATGCAGTTTTGAATTAAAATTCAAAATTTTTCACTATTCTGTAAAATTTGAATTTTCTCAGAATAAAAAATCAACAAAAGAAAATTATTATTTACTGCTTCTAAAGAATAAGTTTATCTTATAAATTTTAACTTATAAAATTTTTAAAATCTAGATTTAATATGAGTGTTCCATCAAAAGGCTGTAAAACAACATTTTTTTAAAAAAAATCTTTTGTAAAAAAAAATGATATTTTTCTCATACCATGTTATATAAAATTTGTAATATGAATAAAAATGTTATATAAAATTAAAAATTTGGTTCATACTATTTAAAATTTCAAGTTTATTAGCTATAAAATAATAATATTTTAATAATATATCTTCATTTAGTGAAACTCATTATCTCATACAATAATGTCTATTGAGGAAGGCCGCTCTTGTGTGTATCACATGACAAGATGGTGTTGAGTGTAGTAAAAGATTCCATTGGTGTGTCATATAAAATAATCCAATCATAGTTCATTTATACGTTGACCAAAATCTATACTCAATGTTTCATGAAATAAATTCTAACAAAAAAACTTGAACTTATGTGTAACACAATCCAAGAATGGTGTTGTGTATACTGCAAGATAATATAGTGTTTCATATAGATAATTTTAATATTTTTGTTGCATAAAACACATGAAATCAATGAAATTAAAAATAATATATCTCACAAAATCTCGGGGTTTAACAGGGATAGTTTCTGGGAATGAACACAATTGTCGGGAGTCACAATAGAGGCCAGAATGAGCCTTGGAAGGGTGAGGCAGGAGGCACATATTTTAGGAATGTGTCATGCATATTGTGGGAAATGGTCAGGGAAGGATCTGTCTAGAGAGAGGTTGGGCCTAATGGAATTAGAAATTAGCATCGTAGAGGGAGGGGTGGGGCCATCGAAATCTGAGGAGTTTCAGGAGGGATTTATGAGACATCTCTACAAGATCCGGTCGTGAAGCTATAAAATCTACACTGAGGGGAAATCTGGGAGATCAATATGTATGGGAAAGCCCAACCGTCTGTGTCATAGGTCGGGATGCACCATGATAGGTTGGGACAGGGTTCGACAGGAAAGGGTGAATATGGAATAACTCGGAAAGGGTGGGTAGGGATGTTCCTGGAGACTGTAAAGGATGGTGGGGCTGGATAAAACTGGGAATCCGCAGGGAGGGATGTGTAGGGATACCGGAGTGATAAATTCTTTGGTTGGGGGAAAAATTAGAGATAATTTCCCTTTGGTACCATATAGAATTCATGTATAGAAGGTGAATTCCCCAAACCTCAATGTGAGGTGGGGATATTTTTTATATATGATTAAAATGGAATACATGGTGGAGTATTCTGATGTGGTATTTAGAAATACCCAATATAAAAAATTTGGTTTCAATAGATATGATTTTACTATATTTAATACGTAAGAACCGAAACCCCCAAAAAAATGCATGAGAAAACAAAGTAGTTAACATCCAATATATTGGTAATAATGAAATAATACTAGTAAATGAGTGATAAAATGTTATATTAAGATCATCTATGATATTTTAAATCTTTTTATGTTTTTGTTATAAATTAATAACATGTTTATAACTATTATAAAATTATTTAAATCATTTTTAACTAAGGGGATTCATGAGGTAATGGATTTCATCTCAATTTATACTCCATTAATACATAATTATTATTATTAAACTATTCAATTTTATGTTGTGTATTTACTACTCCATTGAAAACATTTACATGAAAAACTATTTATTAATGATGATTAATGATTAAATTCATATTTATAATTTTAATGGGTTATAATTTTATTGTTACCACAATGATAAGTATTTATTTTACATTTTAATTTTTTGGGATCGCCTTAGTCTTTACTAAAGGAAATCTATAATCCATAATTAAAAAATTCATCTATTTTCATATCCTTTAGATATTTAATGTGTTTTCATATTTTCTTCTAAATATTACTCTCTTTTTAACTTGAATCAAGGAATGAAATTTTTAATATAAAAACCAATTTCATTTATCTTTTAACCAAATATATTTTCCTTCCATGTCTATATTTTTCAAAATTATTTTAAATAATTAATTTTTATTAATGAAATATTTTATCAGTAAAATATAATTTTATCATGTATTTTTAATAATTTTTATGGAATTTTTATAATTTTCCTCCAAAAGATTAATTTTTGACTTTCAATAAAAAAATTCAAAAAGAAATGTTTAATGAATACATCATTAACATAATTTCCAACCATTATTACAATTTTATGATAATTTTCTTCTTCTACATATTTTCAACTATTTTAAAAATAAATTTTTTAATGGGATATTATTTTATTACTTAAATTCAATTAATTACCAAAAAACATGATTTTACTTCAGAACCTATATATCCAATGAACTGATATTTGTATCTCATCAGTTAGTTTTTTTTAAATACACCTAAAAATTAAAATTCTTATGGTCCTTATATATAGAATTTCTCTTAAAAAATAATAATATTTTTATCATGGATGTGATTATTTTCTAACATATATATAATTTTTATATATGGCGTTTTACAATGAAATGTATTTTAGTGAATAGGTAAAATCCTGATAAGTCCATATTCTTTACTCAATATAGATATTTCATGATGAGGTATATTTTTTATGAATTTAATTGATCATTAATTATATGATGAATTCGTTTTAAATGGAGTGATGAGTGTGGCTAGTTTTAGATATCCACTTGATGAATCAACAAGTATCAAAAGACAAATCAGTTGGCCAAATAAAATGTGTGTCGATTGTATACCTACCTATAGATTAATTTGTCTTGGAAGAAGAATTTAATGGTATAGATATCATGATATATGAGATCATGACATCCAATATTACACATTTCCTTTTTTTATAATTTTGTCACTATTATCGATGATAATATTGCATTGATATTATAAATGGATGAATTTTGTGACCATGTTAATAATTAAATGAAATTATTTTCAGTAATTCAACTTACCATATTGGTTATACCTTACTTAATCATGATATAATTTTATGTACATAACCTTTACTATATATCAATTCTCAATGTTATTTGGTTTCCCTTCCCAAGGTTATGAGGAAGAAATCGTTTAAAAATTTCAAGGATATATAAAGTTCAATTTTTTTGTTTTATATATTATACTTAGGTATCCAAGTTATAGTTTTCACAAACCAAATTCCTCTATGTCAAATTTTATTGGGATCTTCTTCTTGTTTACTCACATAAATTTAACGATCTCAAAAATTTTCTCTTACATCATGTTATCCTCTAAAAAAATATTTCCTTTTAAAAAACACTCCAAAACTTTATTATTATTTTTTAGAATGTTATACCATAAATTCCTAGTAGAATAATCAATAAAAGAAATAAATTATTTTGAAACTCTGGGATATTTTATTGGGGGAAGATCCCCATGAAATTTTATGAATTGATGCTTGTTTCATACATTTTTGGGTTCTTTCAGTCAATTCAACGATCACCTTCCATTTATTTCTAAGCATTCACAACTCCAAAATACTAAATGATGCATCTTATCCATTATTTTTATACTATAATTTTATTGCCTCTCTTCATAAAGTTCACGATTAGATAGTCACACTAATATAAAATTTTGGTATTTTATTTTTAAAAAATTATATATCTCACTAACCATTTGGTAAAAAACAACTTATAATCTATTAGCCTCTATCATTGTCCATGGAACCCCAGTTGATTACTATCCTCCATTATAGAAGACCATTTCATATCAAGCTTCACTGAATTTTTTAATATGAATCAAATTCTTTTTTGGAGACATAGAATATATATGAAACCTTTTAGCTCAATTTCACTGATATTATTCAACAATATTTTAACAAATCCCCCCCCCAATTATGGCAGGATATTGATCATCTTCTTGATACACCCTTCCAAAAAATTGGACACATAATATTTTATGAATACTTTTCACTAGTTGAATAGAAATATGGCCTAGAATATATGATCTATAATTTCACTAGTGTGTGGACAACTAATAGTGGGATCTGATCACACTCTCTCATTTGAAAAATGTAAAATCATACATCTATAATTTTTTATTCCTTAATTTAATTTTTACGTGAAAAAACCCATCATGAGATGACCAATTTTTTCAGAGTTAAAATAAGCTAGCCTAAAACTTGTTGATTTTTCATATGGTCCTCTCTCTTAAATTCCATTATAATTACTTTCCTGTTATTTAGTGAGATGAGAACACTCTTCCTAATATTTTATCATTTTAATATATGGTTCAAAATTCTACCCCAACCTGATATCTTATTTCAGATTCAAGTTCTAAACATCCTTGTGGATTAAGTCATTTTTACATGGAGTTAATCAGTTTTATCAATTTCCCATACCAAGCTTCACGTAAGGAATATAACAATAATATTACATTGAAATCAACGATTAAATACACCTTCATAGACTCGATCTAGATTTTGATCATGTTGAAATCATTTAGATGAATAATAGAATATCTTCCTTTCAATAACCTCATGACGAATATAATTTTTATTAAGAACACACTATTGTGTCGTGTAGTCTTCCCATATAATTTTTCCAATGTTTCCAAATACTATAATGTTGTATTATTCTCTCAAATATTATCCATATTTCATTCCAAAAATAGCCTCACCAAACCAAAAATTTTTCTACCCAACTTTTCCCATTGTCCATTATCCATTTTTATTAGTTTAAACCATTTTAATTAAAATTTAGGTATTTCGAGATGAGGAGATATTCTGACCATATCCTCTTGAATCCAAAATCCATTCCATCAATTTTTTCAAATTTTTACTTTTAACCTTTGGAATCTATTTCCTTATAATATAATGAATCCCACTAAATCCCAAAACAATGAAGTGATATAGAAGGATTAAAAGCTATTACTAAGAAAATAATTGTGCTTATGACAAAGCATTATGATGCGATAATAGAAATTCGAGTGAATTCAAATTAATCATCTCACATAGGGATTTCTCTATTAGAAGACCCCACTGGAAAAAACAATCCAACAAAGGAATCACATCTTGTAAAATATAAATTAACTAAGAAGAATATCATTTTTCCAATTACAACAATAAAATTCCCTTATTCAATAAATTTAAATCCAACTCACATAAACAGTCTACTGTAATAATGAAAATAAATAACATAAATAGAGATACGAATGTTTTGCATGGCTCAAACATTCATACTACACCCATTGTAGGAGCATTATACACTATTATTTCATCAAAATTTAAATTTTTATATTAAATATGACTATGTATCCATATAGATCAATAACATGAGTAGTTCATTGTAACATAAGAAAGGATACCTCCATATTATAGAGATCCCAATTGTTAATTTTTTATAATAGATTCGGACATTTGTTGGAGTCCATCAATTGAACTATGCAACCACCAATCCACTCCATCATACATTGATCTTACAACTAATCACTGGTTGAATAATATTGTGTCATATACATCAGTCATTCCCAATAAAATCTATATTGTAAAATGATTCAAATATATAAAATTTCTATTTATCATGATGATAGATCCTAATGAAAATTTTATAATAAAACCATAATGTTGTACCTATTATAAATTCAAAATTTCCCACAAACTCACTGGAATAATTTTTAAAGATCATTATTCTGGTTATAATAAGAAAAAACTATTCTTCATAGTTGCTCCTTATATTGAATTTAATATTAAACTTGAAGATTCATTACAATCCTAAGAGTTCTCCATAATCTTAAACCCAAATCATGATACATACCTTGGATCATCACAGTATAAATACTACTTCCCCTGAACATGTTATAACAATCAATTGAAAAATATAATGGTGATCTCCTAGATACACCGTTGAGGTTAAATCAAGAGGTTCTCCAATATGAAAATAAAGAAGAAAATATAAATCAATAATAATATTCACATCCATAAGGCCTGTGGTGAACTATATCATCCATAACATTATCAATTCCATGGATCAAGTACTATTTAATGTTCATCCCAATACTTGATCATAACCTATGTATGATCCCTCAAACAACACCCCACTAGAACCCAAATCTCACTATAGGGACTTATGTTTGTGAACAAAACAAATTAATTCATTATATTTTTTTACATTATATTAATTTTATTCCCCGACATTTATTAACCAATTGAATTTTGGATGCATTATAATTAAAGGAGTATTTCAATTGATTATTTGTATATTGGTTAAAATTTCCAAAATTATTTATTTATTGGAATTTTTATTTTTAAGAATGAAAATAAATGGTAGGATATTCATAAACCATTGCTTAATTTTTTTTATAGTGAAAGAGAATATATATAATGTGGTGAATCAACTGGGATTATGAAAGGAATATAAAATCTAAGGAAATTCAATATGTATTAATTAATCCCTTATTATTTATGAATAAATTTTCCAAGAAATGATCTAATTAATGAATTTACATTTTTCATGGAAATAGATATCCAAGATATTTAATAATCTCTCTATTGATTCCAATTTTATGTTTTTGGTAACCATATCTGATACATATGTCTCATTTTCCTATATGTAAAACCCAATTCATAGACTCATATGGATATGTATGATTAATTTTAGAGCTCCCTGAGATATGTAATCTTAAAATTTGAGATATATAAGGATAACTATAAGCTATAATTGAATTATTAAGCAATAATTGAATCTATTGTATTCTTATTTTCATATTAAAAATTATTTTTAATAGTAATTACTTTGTGAAATCAATATATACATGGATGAAAAAGTGTCTAATAAGAATAAAATATTTTAAAACACTTATGAGGAACTATGGATATGAAGATCATCTGATGATACATGGAGAATATTAATGATAAGGGGATATGGATAATATCTTTTTATGTGAATGGTTAACCAAATAAATAAATAATTAAAATTGTAGGCAAGGTTTCATCGGATACATTTAAGGATGATCGAAAGAGTTCATAATTATAAGAAACCAAATAATTTGAGGAAAATATTCAAACTTTACGTGAAATAATCTCATCTAAATCACTATTCATGGAATCATCACTAAGAAAAAAAAGAGTTAGATGCAGTTATATGATGTTTTCATGGGTGGATATTGGGTAGATTTTCTTTTGTTTATTGAGACAGATGCTAGGAAAACCTTTTATTCATTATTGAGTCAAAATATCCATAATAAATTCTTATTATTTTAATTAATAATGTTTTAAGTGTTTCAATATTTTATTAGTCGTTATTATATTCAGTTTTATATGTTTATTAATTATTTAGGGAATATGTTGCTAAAAATAATTTTCCATCCAATATATCTTCCCCATATATGATGGAATGGGCATTGATTTTTTTTGTAAAGTATCTAGTGATTGTTGATACGTGTGTGGAAGTGAGAGAATTATTCTTAAATTAAATTCAACTTCCTTCAATTAATTTGGGGTTTCTATAGTAATTAATGGATGTTTTATTATATATATTTCGTTGTGATTTTCTAATATCTTCTCACATAGGAAACATAATTATTTTAGAGGGATTATTTCTTGATTGACACTCACATTCACTATCAATCTTGGGTAAAAAATAAACAATTATTTATTCATTTCATTAATGATTAAATTAAAATAATATTGAATTATTTTATAAATACAATATCCTAATATCTGTTAATGTAACCTTCATATCAACCACTATATCCATCCCTTGATAATCACTTATATTTTAAATATATCTTTTTTAACTAAAAAAATCAAACTAAAATACATTTTCTCTAAATATGAAAACATGATTTTGTTCCCCACATTAGATATAATATTTGGTAAATCTATACTATATTATAACATTAGGTTATAAAATTATTTTTACATACCTATTATATTCTTCGGTAAAAAAATATTATTTTTACTAGGAGGTGGTGTCAAATTTAATAAAACTATCAAAAACATTGATTTTCATGAGAAAATAAAACACTATACATTTATTCCCCTTATATCCATTGATATATAATACCATAATATCAAGATATCATGAGTTTAGAAACATTGATAATTAGACATCGAGCTTTAAGAATAATCTATTTGTTGAATCAATTGAACGTATTGTGAAAACTATGATTCCACAACAACAATCATAAAAGAAATCCTAAAAAACATTTAGTAGGTCATTGAGTTCCTCATTATATAATTAAAAATTAATTTTATTTCAATTTATATCTTATAAAATTAATTGGAACCTAAATCCACCCTAACGAAAAAATTTCCCACGTTCTGTGGTCCTATGGCGGAGGATCCAAAAATTTACATGAAATATTGCATCTTGTTGTGGAAAAAACATAATTCAATAGTATTATTTGTAGATAAGGTTATGTATAGAGAATTTCCCATCCATCATGAAGTATTAGTAAATTAATGGTGAATCTAAAACAAACTAGAATACATCCACAATTTGGATGAACTTATGGAGATATTTCCCCAGATGTTCTTTCCAACATAAAAGTGGAAATCCTAAAATGGGGAGATCAACACATGACAAGTCTTAGTGGAAACATGTTATGAGTACTGGGAAATATTTAAGAATATTTACTTATGTTGGAAACACGTATCCATAGACAAAAAATGAGTTCATGTCATTTCTTATCAAGGACCATTCAATAGTAGTAGGAATATTATTGATTCATCATCAAGGGGATCATTGATTTAGAAATCACCAGTTCAATCTATTTTAATTATTAACAGGATATATATAAATTATCTAAAGGTTGGATTTATATTTATCGTAATAAGGGTGTTACGTGAGTAAAGATCTAATAAATTACCATGAAATGAATTTAAATTTTAGGAACTAACCACTTTGGTTGGTCCAACGGTTCTTAAGAAATAAGATGATCAACACATAGAAGTGAAGGTATGTCAACTTTTTTCATCACCAAATCTCTTTACTATAAAACATGTTAATGTGAAATAAAATAAAAGATATTAAAATACTTATAAATAATAATGATTTTAATATCCCATAAAAAATAATAATGGAGAGATTATTCTCACATCCAATAAATATATGAGAATCTATTTGACCAAGATATACCATTTTTTGGTAAATGATTCTATCAAACTCAATTTTTTATGAAAATTTTAAGAAATAATATAATCAACTCATTTAACTATCTCCATTTGAAAATAAATCCTTTGAAATGACTCAATGTAATTCCCAACCAAAAATAGGTAACTAACCTCATATATCAACTGATTAGTTTAAAATTGATACTAAAGGATTAAAAATATTTCTAGGGTGCCTAGTTAAAATGATGAATTAATATACAATGATATTTTTTTCATAACCTAATCATAATCCCAAAAATATATGTTATCCTTGTGAAAAACAAGAGGGGAAATGAAATTCATCTAACTCAATTATTTGTTTTCACAGAAATCTATCCAACTATTGAGAGATTGAAAGATAAAATAATCCCAAAACATTTTGTAGAAATAAGAAAAAATATTAAAAAAACATTGATAAAAATTGAAAACACTAAATTAAAATTTCCTTCAATAATGGTACAGTTAAAGGAAAATCATTAAGATTAAATTCAAAAAGAAATACTATGTACCATCAAAATGGTTTAAATCAGTATACCCCTAATTAATTCACTTTAATATATTCCTTAATATACTATGTTCCATAATTTATTATTTAATAAAAAATGACACGTCAAGGGATTAAATGATTAAATTTATTTTGGAACATTTCAATATTGATCATACCACAACTTCGGACAATATGTAACAATCCAGGTACATTTTCTATTGCTTAAACAATTTGATCCAATATTCTAAAAATTTGTTTCATAATCAAGGAAATTATACTAATTTCATTCTTTATTATTTTTTTTTATTTTTAAATTGGAGAGGAAAAAAAGAATTATTTTCTAAATATATAACAAATACACCACATTCCTTAAAAAAATTATGCAATTTGTATTTGTAAGAGTTTATAATTTTTTCATTTCATCATATTTATATATTATCTATTTAGTGTAATATATGATACAAACTAAATCACCAATTATTTTTGAATGTACATTCATTAAAATAGAAAATACACTCATAAATGTGAATAAATTTCTAGAATAATGAAATTTGGAGGGAAAACTATCCACATTAATATCATTGACTATATGAAATAACCAAAAAAAGAATATCATATTTTCACATTTTCAAACTCTAATAAAATTGCAATATTTGGAGAACCTATGTTTTTAAAAGATATTTTATATTTTTAAAAAAAATTTGGATAGAAAAAATATATTAGTAACAATAGGGAGAAATTTGAGAGTATTATAAAAACATTTAATGTTGAGGTAACTTATGATTTGCATGATAGATATTATCATTTACTAATCAATAAATGAAACAATACTTCAACTTTTGTGTATGAAACTCCCAGCATGGAGGTAATTCAAAAAAAATAATATTTTATGAGTCCCACCAATACAGAACAAAAACTTATACCATTATGATTAAAATATGTTTTCAATGATAGAGGATAATATACCAGTAATTATTGGTGAAAACGTTTCTTATATCCAAGAAAACAACGGATCAACCCATTGAGAGAAAATGGTAGATCCATATTATAGATTTTAATACATAATCTTTGGATTAAATTTAAAATATATTTACAAATAATTTTACTTGAAAATAATATAAAAACACTTGAAAACCACATAATAAACTTAACTCAATAAATATTGATGGGATTAAAATATTAAATTGAAAAATTTTTAAAGGTAAAAATCATTTTCCCCATTTATAAATTATAGTGGTCTATCCCAATTCACATTGTCACCAAAACATTTGGACCCAATATTTTTAAGAATGAATAAAATAAATTAATCTCTATGATAGTCCAAAACATTTAGAGAGTATTCATTAACTAACAGAAAATAATTAAGGTCATAAGAAAAGATCATTTTTCCTAACCCTTTTTTGACCATATGATAAACAAATTTTAATATAATTAAATAATTTATTTTTAAAAAAATTATAAGGTTATTTATAATGATTCCATTCCACAAGAGGAACAATAAAAAAATTAACCTATCCATACATAACCTTTTTCTGTAATAGGATTACATTTGGATTATGAAATTCGATAGGTACATTTCATTGATGCATGTTAAGAATTTTATGTAATTTAATTGAAAAAAATGGTTGTTTTACTGAATGATTTCACTATTATTTGATATTAATTTGACCATTTCTTTTCATACCTAGATAATGTTTTTAAAAAATTGAAATGAAAAGAATATTATGGTGAATTATATGAATAATCAATTCATGGTTGAAAAAAGAATTTTTTCTTTGGTTTGTGATATCCAAATAAGTACCATCCTAAGTTAATATATTATTTTAATGTGGTTTTATAAACTATTACCAATCAACTAAAACCATATATTATTAGTCATTTTATGAAAACAATATAATAAATTATTATATTAATTTCAACCACCATTTGACCATTTCTTATCAATATAGTATGAATATTTGTGTTGAGTGAAAAGAAACCCACCTAGAAACATAAAAAGTTCATGCTCATAAAAATATATAGAATCATAAAAATCATGAATTTATTAAGTTATAATCCTAAAGTCATAATTTGTGTTATCCACTTGGGTGAGCTCCCACTTTCTTGTAATTGATGACACGAATATCCTCATGTCTAAATATTATGTACCCTATACTCTCCAAAATCACCAGAAGTATCCATTAAGATAAATTTCCAGGCATCCATAAATAATCTCCTTCAAATATACACATAACCCATCAGTCATATCACAACCTTTCAAATAAACATAACAAAAAATATCATGGGATATAATTATCTTATCAATAAATAATTAAAAATAGGAAATCAAAGAGGTCACAATCATCAATACAAACTATTTATTGACAAAAATTATAAAAATGGGTAGTCAAAGAGGAATGAATGAAATAAATTACATATAAACAACAACACCATGATTAATCAAATAACAAAGTAGATAATAGTTTCCATCTGTATGAAATTATTATTTTTTACTAATTCCTTACCCAATCTCATCTAACAAACCCTAACAAGAGTTGTGTGCCAAACTACCCAAATATCACTTTGTTGTTGTTCCTATACTGAGATTAGTAATATGGCATGAATAAAATGAAATTATTGTATAGTAATATTACTATACACTAATCACATTCATCTCATATCAATATCATCATCGTTTTAAAAACAATTAATGTTCTATGGTAATGATATTAGCATGGTAAATAGAAATTTAAGAACAAAAGTTTCTATGGTACCTAATATTATTATAACTAATATAATTGTCCTTACATCCTATATTCAAATATATTTATTATCTTCTTCTAGAAACCTATAAGGAAGAGAACTTCATGGAGAGGAATCATAACAAACTAGGTGTATAACCATTCATAAAAATGAACTCACAAAAATCATTAATACAAATCCATCACTTGATCATAAACCGTATGGTAAACTATAACATTGCCTCTATACATGGGTAATATTTTGATCCCTAGGGTGTTATTAGACACCACCTCAATGTTTTGGGTTTTTTGTTAATCCAAACCATTTATCATAGTCGAAAGGCCCACTTATTCTTTTTTAAAGTAGAAAAAACTAAACCCACATAGAATAAATTTCTATCTTCTAAAACCCTTATCATGATCCACACTAAGGATTGTAACATCATGGTGATTAATTCCCATAAATCATCGATACCTATTAATCAAAATATTATACAGACTATACTCAATCTCAACTATTGAGGTAAAATCAAAGGGCACACCCATAATGAACTAAATATTTAAATATAAATGAAGAATATAAATCACTTCCCAATGGTTGATAATTTAAAATATCATATATCACCAAATAAATGTCATGTTATATCATATTTTTTCAATTTTATCACATAAATTGATGTAAAATCGCATATAAAACCTCAAACAACACCCCATTGAAATTCATGACACACTGTAATTAATTTATGTTACTCAATATCCCTAGACTCAATAAAAATACCAACTGTACCTCCCAGGGCTCCATGAATTTCCCATTCTTAAGAAACTTATAAGAAATCCTATCATATTCTACCAGTCTATTAAATAAGGTTGGGATTAACCTATGGTTTCATGCTATAATGTATTACTATGAAAAATTAAATAACATAATAGGAAACTAAAAATCAAGAATATAACATTGTCATAAAATCTTCATAAACCCATGAATATCCCTCCTTAGATGAACCGAGCCTAACTATTTTTTAGAAAATAACATAAATCATTATTTTCAAATACATTTCCAAAAACCCTATTTCTTTGGAATATTAAATTTTTTATTTTGAAATTAAATTTAAAAACATTGAATAAAATATTTTTTTCTTTAGAAGATAATTATCAAAACTGAACCCCTTATTAAAATTCTTTTTCAAAATATTAATCTATTTTTTTTATTAAAAAATAATTTCCAAATAAACTCACACCACTAATAAATCCATATGATGTGCTAGTATTTATATTTTATGTAAGGTGACAAGAAAGAACCATTTATCCAACTATATAGTCCTTGCTATATATTAACAAAAATGATCTCATCCAATTTATAGAGTAATTTAATTTCACGCAATCATTATATTAAAATAAATATATTGAAACTAATAAAAAATGAGAGTAGTTAATCCCACAACAATGATGGAATTGAAATACATAATTTATAAAGTCCACCTACCTATACCATAATCCCATTTTATTAATATAAACAGAAAAAATTAATGTATATATAATAAAAACCAATATAAATATTAAAAAATAACAAATAAATCATAAATAAATTATAAAATAAAAATTGTAGTTAGTATAAATGATTCCAAAATCACTGTGTGGCATGACGACTTTAGAAACTTGAGAAAACGAGGTGTGGTCCACTCACCACATATTCCCAAAACTAGTCTATATAAAATATTTAATTTATAAACTCATATAAATGCTAAATTACACATAATATTAGTAAAAACCATATTTGCATCCACTATGTGATATACATTAATACAAAACACAAGAAGTATGGAAAATCTTTATTTTTCAAGCCTATTTTACTCATTCTACAAAAAATCCTTACTGTATTAAAATGATTTCAAAAACGTTTTATGGAATCATATATGAAAACCATTTCCAATACTAAAAAAATATTTTTTAAGTGGAGAAGAAAAATTATAAGGATAAAGGAAGTAAATATTTCTCATCCACCTGAGGTAAAAAATCCTAAATAACTCGATCAAATGTAGTGGAAAGGGATATGAAGAGTGGAAGAGTAGAGTTGACCTCCATTTTATCTAGTTCTCTATTTATTAAGGATCCCATAGTGGTTCTACAGTAGATTCTTCAAACATACCCCATTTCCCATCTTAAATGTGATATGGGATCATAGTGAGAATATGGGGAAATACAGTTTCATATCCAATGGAAAATCCAATGGGACAACCCCACTAGTTGTTCCATCGTGTTACCAATGGGTTTTATACTATCTATATTATGGAATTATATAGACATCTTATTTCTCATTTTAATCACCAATAAATAAATTACTAAATTTGGGTATATTCTAAACAATATTCTACCTCTAAAACATCCACATTTAATGTTAAATCATTTCCAAAACATCATATGTTCGATCCAAATCTAAAAATTCAAATTCATATATCCAATGAGCCCATACAATTATATCATTCCTTTCATTCCATCAATAAATCCTGGTGTTGGTTGTAACAAAATATGTTTAAAATTTCAAATTGAAATCTCATTATAAATATAAATGACATAATTCCCACTTAGTTGTGCTACAATGCTATGACCATAAAGAATTTTTTGTAAATTAATCGTGACGAATGTATTATACTTCAAGGAGAAATAAATCCAATTATGTATCCAGATTCATTGAAAATTTATTAAAATTTTGATAAATTTACTAATAAAGTATATTAGTATATATAACTTTACTAAAAAAATATCTAAGGAAATTTATTTATCTAGCCTCAACATCCACTATTAAGTGTATATAAAATCTATATCAATATGATGTCATTACACCATCATTTAATTGAATCAAAACAAAACAACAATCCATTCACATTAATATTTGTTTAAAATATTGGGTTGAAGGATGTAGTGAGTACAAGGGGATATTACATAAAATTTTTAACTACAATAAAAACACCAGGTGAAGTAAAAATAAGGAAGAAGAATGAGGGTAATAAACATACCTTTGTTGTGTATGCTGCTAAAATGAAGAACCACTAAGTAGGTATCTATTTTAAAAATACAATATCTCTAATTTTATATCATTTTAAAAAGGTTTTAGGAGCCGAGCTTCCTTCACCAACCACATGGGGGCCCACTAGGACTCTTATAGAGTGCCTCCAACTTCCCAATAGAATACCTTACAGTGTATAACCACTAGTCAGCCACTAGAAGTTTGATATAACTAAATGGTGTAACTTTTGTCTACAGTGACTCAGGCGTATTGCCCATATTATTACATAATTTGGAATATAAATATCTAATAAACACAAAATAGGGATCTAAAATCCATGTTTTATTAGGATACTAGGTACCTAAAATGCTGACATGAAATTAAAATAAAAAAAAAGTTAATTTAGTATTCATAATGAGATCCTGAATATTTTTGAGATTTAAAAACTATATAGGATAAATAGGGGACTACATAAAGGATATGTGGTGATATGTGAATCCATGTAAGAGAATAAACATTATAACGGAGCATAACATAATAAAAAAGGTATAACATGATATCATAAAATAAAATTCATGTGAATATTACTATGGAATAATTCCATTAATTAATGTAATTACAAGATCATGGAGTTATATTATTACATTAAATTTATTAATAATTATAACAAAATCACCAGTCAAGCCTCATTATTGGGACATCATAACATAGTATGCAGAGTCCTATAATGGATTTGGTTTAATCCCTAATCCCATAAATATCAACTCATGATATATAAAAATTACCCAATGAATTGAAGTGATCTATTTATATAACCATTATAACATGTACATTTATATGTGTTCCTTGTAATAGAATCCAAAATAAAAAATATAACTAAAAAATATCCATAAAAAGTAATTGGTTACATAAATTTGACTCAAAAAATATTCAAAGATAATTCAAAAAGATTCCAAAGATAAGAAGGAATTAAATATTTTGGATGCTTATATTTTAATCAATAATCATATTTCTGAAATTTAGAGTCAATTTTAAAAACAATTCATGAGAAAAGGTAAATAATTGGTTCTATAATTGAACCATTTAAAATGCTATTTTTATGGAATCATTAACAGTATTTTTAAGTAGAAAATAATATTGATTTTTCTTTTAAATTGGTGTAAAAAATGTTTATATTTAAAATATTACTTAGTTAATGAATACATTAATGGGTAAAATTATTTAAGATATAATTTCATGAATGAATTAAGGAATATGAAATATTCCCTTAATCAGGATCTATTTTAAAGAATCTAATGATAAATGGAACTAAGGAATGTATTAACCCAAAAAATAAAGGTAGAATTTAATAATTATATATGTAACAAAAATATATAACAAATTATAAAGAATTCCATGACATAAAATAGAGATAGAAAATAAGGTAGAGAGAAATAGACAAAACCCAAGAAAAAATGGTGGTTCAGAGAGTTCCCTTACCTCATGTTAATATTCACTCCACACTTTTACTTAACCACCTAAATGATCATATTATAATTTTTAAATAAATTATTGATAATTATATTTAAATATATATTATTGATCTTCATTCTTTTATGTTAGTTCAGAGATATTTAATTGAGTTGTTGTTTCAATTTATACATTCTTAAGTTCATTCATTTCATAGTTCCAATGTTTCGTCACTTGTGGATAATTATAGAAGTTCATTGTGAAAGGGTTCTGTAAATCCAAAAGTATGATTAAATTATGATCATGATGTTCCATGAGTTCAAATATAGTTACAAAATTAAATATTATTCAAAATACTAAAGGTTTATATAGTGTAATTGTTATCATTATGCAGTTAAATCAAATAGGTGGGTTTTTCAACCATGGTGAACATACTTGGTTATATTTAACAATATAAAAATTTATCAATTAAAAAAATTCAAAAATACATAATATGATTACTTATATAATTTTTTACCATAATAAATGTATTAATACTATACATGATGGTGGTGATTATAAATAAAGAGCATTGTTCAAGGAGGTAGTGAACTGACTGTAAAGTGATTAAAATTTTCATTTGATAATTAAATGAGATGATATTGGATAATTTATATTAAATTAAAAAAAATAACATTAAATTATATTTTTATAATATATTAATTATTTCATGTTTCATTTATGAGGTAAGTAGGAAGTATAATAATGTAATTATTTTAAAGAAATAGATTGAGAATATTAATTCATTTAATACCATTATTTGAAATACACATTAAAGAACCAAGGTTTTCTCTTTTAGTAAGTCCATAACTTTGAGGAAATGAGGGTGGTGGTATAGATATATAATTAAGAAATAACATTTAAATTAAATAAATATTTGAATATGTTAGGAGAATGAGTGGTGAGGTGTGGTATTTGAAATGAGACGAGAGGGGTGTATTTTAATATAATTTTACTGGTTTGTTATTTTAGCACAAGCAATCAATATTGATGAATCGTGTGAATAAATATAGTAATAGGAGGATTTGAGGATTAAATAATGGTTTCATACATTACCATATATGTATTTAGTTCTGTATTTAAATTATAATGTAAAATGATGTATTATGGTGTATTTCACAATTCACTAAAAATTCAACTATTTAATAAAATTTCCAATAATTTAAAATAAGCATTTTTATGAAGGGTATATTTTCAAATATGAAATAAATTTCATGAAAATAATTATATATATATATATATATATTTAATTTAAAAAACCATATTTATTGGAAAATTATCAATTTTAATATTATGAACAATTTTATAACCCTATTAAAATTAACTAATGATCTGATAAAATTATATTATCAATTTAATGAAACATAATATAATATCAAAAAAATATGAAAACAAAATTTCTTTTCATATATTATTTTTAAGAAATAAAGGTAAATATATAATGGGTTTAAAAAATCCAAACACTTAATTTATAATTTTTTATAACATTTATTTATATGTATCGTGATTGAAATTTACTATATATTAATTTCATTTAATTACTAGAATGATTTTTATAATTAGATAACTAAAATTACTATAAAATGGTTATTATACTATTTTTAATGGTATAATTAATAATACAATGGTCTTATTACTGTTTCAATTTTTAAATTTGTAACAAGTTTTAGGGGTTTCCAAAAATCTACAAATACCACATGCTTCATTCACTTTTAATTCACATCCATTTTATCTCAAAATTATATATATTTTTAGTTTCAATATAAATATCTCATAATAATCTATTTAATTTCTATTATGTTTTCTGTGAGTGAAATCATGCTAGGGGATCCAATATAGAAAAATTTTCATATTATTGTTATCATATTTTCCTTTTCCCCATATTAAAAATTATAATTCTGATTAAAATATTAATTCTCTAAATATAATGTTCATGTCAATATACTAAAAAAAATTTGGTTCTATCATGTGGTGTATGATGATTATATAAAACAAAATTACTAAATATGAAACATTTATATTTTCAAAAAAGAAATTCCACTGAAAATAATTCAGGGACATTATATTCTTCCTCCATTAAGAAATTTCTCACTTGAAATTTCATTTCTCCCACTAATATGAAAACATATAACTGTACTTCTATTTCATTACTTACTCCAGTTCTAATGTCTCTTCATCGTACTTCTAGTTCCTTCATAGTAATTAAGATAGGTCATAAGTATTTTTACATTAACTTTTGAATATATTTTCTATGATCTCTATTAATTTCTCTATATAATAGATATCATGCTCAAATTGTACCATCTAAGGATCCATTACATGTGAGGGATTTTGGTTTGTACTTACTCAAATGAGATTCATGGAACATTTCATATAATTAAGATAGGGTTGATAGGAGTGTTATTATATTGGTCACAAAATTGATGTAATAAATATTTTTAATGGGGCTAAAGTATCTTCGAAAAATCATTCCCTTATTCCCAAATATCAGGGAAAACATCTAGAGAGATTTTTAGAAGAAAACATTATCTCCCAACTCATAATTCTTGTTTATTTTAAATATATAATTATATAACTTTTATTAACATTGAGTTTTCCTAGTATGATACTAAATTTTCATGACCTTTTCTATCTTTTATTTGAAAATTTTAGATCCCATTAACATAATTTCACCAAGTTCATCCCATCACACAAGTGTTATAAATATCTTCCCATTAATGTATTATTATGTATCCATTTAAATTCTTAAGAATAACCCATTAATTTATGAGAACATGACCATAAAAAGATATTTATCCCATCCTCCTTTGAATTATTTCAATCATATTCTCAAAATTTCCTCATGTTTCTATGTAGCTAATCATATTGAACATCTATTTGGGAGTGATATGATCTACTGAAGATCAACAAATTGTCCAGATAATGATGGATACCATTCCATAACATAAAGGATAATGTTGGATCCTTGTAGAATATAATATATATTATAGTTTGATGTATCCACACCACTTCTATGTTGTATATCCTTCCATGTTGATCAAGTGATAAGTCCTCTCAAATTTCAATTATGTGAGAATTTATTGTATTAATACACACTAGAATTCATATAGAATTATTTTCTTCAAATTTATTTTGAATGCATGAGGGAATGTCAATGGTGATGTTCACCAATTTCCATGTAGTTGTGGGTAATTATTGTATTATTATATTGTAATTTTTCCTCCCTACAATAAATTTTTGGAATATTAAGATATTTGATGTGCATTTTATGATCTCAATATTATTCTTTTCACACCAATAATGATATTGGAGACCTTGATACATATTTTTACTCGCTTGGTGGATGTAGAATGTCAAATCTATGTTCATAATTCCAAAAATCCTTCTTTATCATAGGATTTGAGGGTAAAAATAACTGTGACATAATATTATAACTCTATTAATTATTAACTTCAGGGATTTCCATTTTCTAATAACATCCAACTTCTTCAAAATTTTATCATCATCCATTAAATAGTACATTATATTCTACAAAATGAAGCGTTGAGTATTCATTTGAGCTATGTAGGATATTGTTCTCTCGTTTTTTATTTCCATCTGTATCATTTTCAAGTCTTTGTAGAATGATTCCTTGTAAATTATCATTTTTTATAAATTTATAAGACCTGCTATATATAGAGAATATTCCACTTTATTCTCCATCATATGATATTAATGGATTTATTATTCATAGTACCTGATCATATATAACCATATTCAATATTGTATATTAATATTATTCTGTGTGAACTTATATTTGAGGCTCTTAGTATGTATATATTCACCCATATCCCCATATGGATAATTCCACTTAATGTTCTACATGAAGATTATTACAGAAAACCATATATCATGATATGGATAGTTTCTCCAATGAAATTTAAACTTCTTTAATGAATGGTATATCAATTAACGTGTTTTAATTAGTAAATGTCCCAATACCATCTTTGAAGAATCACCTTATAACATTAAAATTTCCTCCCATGAGGGTTGTGTGAGTACTGATATAGTGATTAGACTCAATTTAATTCCTCTAATATCCCTTTATATTCATTAGTCTAAGAAAAATACAGTCTCTTCCTAGTGATCTTTTCCATTGGATTTGATAAACATGAACTGTTCCCCAAAAAGAATTCATATTACCTAGCTAGTTTAAGGAAACTGTGGATCTAAGTTACAAATGTTAGTCTATGTGATTCCCTAATTGCATTTTCCTTTAGAAGATCAAAATATATATCTTTTATGGGGATACAATTCTCCATGAATGATAATTTATCCATATATTACAAAAATTCACTGTACTTTCCATATAAAAACTCATTTAGAAATGACTTTACCATATTACTCAACTTATTCTCAAGATCCTCCTGACCTTTGGATTATATTATAGTAACATCTATAAAAGATACAATAAATTTGTCATGGTAATCTCTAAATACATTATACATCAATTACATGATCATTTATTGAGTATTAATAAGTCCAAAAGGAATCAAATGAACTCATAGTTCTTATATATTTTTTAAAATGAAGTATTGATAATATCTTCTTTTTTAACCATTAATTATTGATATCCTAACCTATATTATACATTAGGGAAGTATTGGTCCCCATGTATTATTTCAATGAATTAATCAATCAGTTTTAGGGGATACTTATTCTTTATTATGATCATGTTTAATACATAATAATCATTGTATAGGAAAATTTCACTCAACCTTCTTCTAAATAAAGTGTACCATAATTTCCCCTATTGAATTAATCAAGTATGTTAAACACTTGTTCAAATTATCTTTTAACTGTTTGTTTTATTCATATAATTGTATGGTGATCAATCAACATTGATACTTAAATATGGGAAAAGATATAGGTAAAATTTCAATTGAGAACATAACTTCTCAATCAAAATTGAGACCATGAAAATCCATAGGGAATGCCTCAGTATAGTTTCTCTCACATTCTTATATTCAATAATGATTATATACTTGTTTTCAATAAATTTAGCAACAAATTATTTCCAATAAGGAAATAATATCCATTCTTGAGAAGAATATTCCAAAGGATATTTTTCATTATACTTACATTTATAATGTATAAGAGGATGATTCAGGATATAGAGAGTTATTTCCCTCACCTAAAAATTTATTTTGTATTTATATAATGATTTATAGTCCATTCCACATATAGAATAAGATTCTAATAAATAAAGAATGAAGATATTTTATGGGATATTTAAACCAAAAATATTTATAAGGTAGTAGTTATATAGTTGGGATGAAATAATATCCCAGATTTTATTTCAAATAGATGAATCAACATCCAGGTTTTTAGGTTGTTTTTAAATAGATATAATAAACATGAACTATATGAATGAATGTGTATAAATATAATCAAATAAGTTATTTTTATGATAAATAATGGATATTAAATTTTCCTCCCACTTTGGATTATAATTCAAATCATTTACTAAAAAAATAAAGATGTTTGGAATGAAGATACTCAAACTAATAATCTTATAAATGGGAAAATATGAACTTAGATGTGATAACACATAAATTAAATGTATATATTATCTTATAATCCTCTAAGTTTTAATATAGGTGATCATTGGTAAATTTCCTATTATGTTTTCTAAACTAATTATCCATTCTTGTTCTTATTGATGGGTTTTATTGAAAATGTGAATTTTCCAAATAATATCTATATTGAGTGTAAAAATATGTGTGCAGTAATGCCTCTTTTTTAGGAACCGAGTGCAGGTTGAGTTAATATCCAATGATCCCTTTCCTGGATATCATCCCTACTTATTCCTATTCTATAACCACATCAAATTATAATATCCATACAAATATTTCATTACTTGGAAACCACTCACTCTATACAATACTGAAATTTGATAATGATTTCCTATAGTTATACTTATCCCAATGGTTTTTTCTAATGTATTTTTATCATAATACCCAAACATAATTATACCTTTCTCTAGTACCAAAAAAACATAAACCTCATGAATATATTATGATATTTATTTCAATATAAATACCCAACAAACACAACCCAAGGATCCAGATGCCGTGTTCCTTTAGTATACTTAGTACAAATAGTATCAGCATTATAAAAAAATGAAAAAACATTATTTTAATATTTATAATGACATCATAAATCATTTTGAAAATTAAAAATATAATTTTTATAAGTATGAGAATATATATTAAGGAAAAGGGGTGAGATATGAATCCCAGTATGGGAATAAGCAAGATGATGGAGCATACCATAATATGAAAATGTAATAATGTGATATCATAAATGAAAAGGATCATGAATAATCATACGGGATAATGAAATAAATAATATGGAATCATAATAAATTTAATCAATTTAATGTTGAAACATTATAATGATTTACATAATAAGAATAAGGTAAATATTAATTTAAAGACATTATAACATGGTGTATAGGGTCTCATAATTGGCTACGTTTACTCACTAATTCTATACAAATAATATAATTATATATAAAAATACCCAATGAATTTTAGTTCTATCTAGGTATACCCCTCATAATAAGTTCATTTATATGTGTTTCATATTATGGAATCAAACATAAGACATAATCATAAGAAATTCCCATTGGAATGTAATAGGTAACTAAATATTTCCTCAAAAAACACACAAAGTATATTTCCTAATGATTCCAAAGAAATGATGAAATTCAATATTTTGGACTTTAATATTTGAATCAATAATTGCAGGTCACAAATATGGAGTTTATATGAATTAAAATTCCCCTGAGAGTGTAGAGAAGTGGATAAAGTAACGATCCTTTTAAAATGATGTTGTAAGGGATTAGTAAAAGTCTTTTATAGAAGGCGAGAACATTGAATTTTATTTTAAAACAAATGTAAACCAAAATTTTTAACCATACAATAGTTCTTATTATATGAAATCAGGAACATATAAAATACTTTATGATAGTTTTTCATATATAGATTAATGGAAAAAAATTCACCTTAACAATGGTTGATTTTTAAGAAGGTATGGGGAAATTAAGGTAAGGAATGTAAAAAACAAGAAAAGAAAGGGATAATAAGATATATATATTTATATGTAAGATACATATATGTATATATATATATTTAATTTAGAATCAAGACATAAAATTAGGTTGAAATATAATGTGTGTTAAATTCAAATGGGTATCCTATGAGAAGAGGTTTATTCATAGAGTTTCCTTACCTCATGTCCATACTAGCTTTTCAATTTCACTTAACCTCGTGAATAATAAATTTATATTCTTTAATTACATTATTGAAAATAATTTTCAAATATATTTAATTAATTGTCAATATTTAAGGTTAGTTTAGAGTTATTTTATATAGATATTGTTTTTTATACTATCCCAATATCGTTCATGTCATAGTTCCAATGTTTCATAACTTTTAGATAATTATGGAAGTTATTTTTGAAATGCTTATATATCTCTAAAAGTGTGATGAAATTGAATACATGATGTTACAATAGTTAAAATGGTTGTAAAATTAAAATATTAGAAAAAATAAACTTGGTTCATAAAGTATAATTTTTATTGTTATAAAATTAATTCACTAACATGGTATTTCCAACCATAGTGGACTTACTGGGTATTATTTAACCATAAAACCATTTATCAATTATAAAATATAAAAAACATAATTATTTATCTAATTTCATAACATAATAGATTTATTAAAAATATATTTTAATGTAGTGGTAAAAATGAAGTATGTTGTTTGTTGAGGGGGTGATCCCTCTGTATTGTGAAAAATATTTTCATTTCAGAATGAAATTAGAAGATTTTGGATAATATATATGTAACGACCTGTCCCCCAAGGCACATGTCGTGACTACCCCAAGACCACGTTTTATACTCTTGAGGATGGATAATATCACCGAATAAGCATATCCCATAAAGGGAAGGCATTTGGATTTAAACATGTACATACGCAAAATGCCCAAACTACGAAAATTAAACATGAAGTAAACCAAAATAGTCACAGATAGAATATCAGAGAGTATATCTCAAACTAAAAGTACGAAAGGGGTAGAATACAATCCCAAAATCACAAAGGAATTTACATCTTCCATGGTCTTTCAACTTGAATCCCTGCCTGAAGAGTAGGATAAGGATATCTACCTATATCCCAAGAAGTATGCCCTTATGTCCCTTTTCACTGAGTATAATCAAGTTCTAGACCACTAAGGTCTCCATAGAAGCATCGATCACAAGCATGGTACAATACATGTGTGGATGAAGACTGTGTCTGGTTGAGTAGCACAATACTCAGTAGGGACCCCAAACCAAAAAGGAAAGACCACAAAGTAATTTACCAAGCAAGCCACAAAGCATGATATCTATCAGCGATATAATTTAAATAATGGAATGAAAGAGTATATATCATAACATTGAATACCTTAGATGGTTGAGATACTCATCCCACATATGTATCGTGGGTTTTCTGGGTAACACATAGCCACTAAGAGATGATCCACTGAGGGTCGCTAGTAGAAGATCTATATAGGGTTGCTATGAGTTAATCCACATAGGTTCCCTAGAAGCTAATCCACACAGAGTCTCAAGAAGCGGATCCACACAATGTTTCTTGGAATTTATCCTCATATGTTGCCTAGATGCTAATCCACATAGGGTCTCTAGGACCTGATCCACACAAGGTCGCTAGTCTTCAGGTCTCAGACAGCCGCATAATTCTCGCATGTAACACACTTGATTTTGGGACGTTTTACTCCTCATGCCATTAGACATATATCTAATACCAATAAAACATACATATAGAATTCACAAAGTACTGTATCATCGCAAGGGTCACAAATCTATAAACGGGGCGTCAATTGGGTGTTTGATATAAATGTTAGTGTCATTTTACTAAATAGGGGAAGGTTGTGTTCAGGCCCAGTCCAAATCGGACGGAACAGCCTGACTAACTCTTCCTAGGGTTCCCACAGGACCTGACCTAGTTTGGCTGACCCGACTTGAACCAGTTGGTTCTAGGTCATCTTGGTTTGTCCAGACCCATTGGGCCTCTCTATACCCAGCCTGGTTCGGTTTTGGATCTAGTCTGCCAGGTCACATAGTGACGTAGATTTATCCATCCATGTCCACATAGGAGGTATGGTATTATTTCCAATCATGGTCCACCCAGAGGCTCGTATTGATCCCTCTCACCCAACCCAAAATATCGGGCCGACTATATTCTATCACGGGACACTCAGTGGCTCAGTTTATGCCCGTACAGACCTACTCGCATGGCAGGCCATTTTTCTCTAGCCTAGATCCTCGCCGGGAATCCTTATTGGCTACACACGGCCATCTGGAGCAAGATTCCCCACCTGTCCCACACACGATCTCTGGACGGCGTTCTTGCGAGGATCCATGGCATGGGCCGCTCCACCTGACGTAGTCGGTTGGCCGTGTCCCATCCCCCCCAGCCGTCAGCCAAAGCATCGGTGGCTCCTCCTTCACCATCACAGCCTAATCCATCCACAGCTCTATCTGGTGAGGCATCCCATTATGGTGCAACACCGCCTTCCTATTTCCGCCTATGGTTGGAAGTGCCTCCGTGGGCCCTAACCTGCCGTCGTCATATTCTGTAGACCATCGGGTCCTCTCCGTGGGTCTATCTCAGGAACAGACTACGCCGTAGGTCTTATCTGGTCACCATCTCCCCTGTTATGTGCTCAAAAACCTTTTGTTGTAATTTTGATGGTGCATCCATAAAGAATGCACAATGGTGGAGGGGCTCAGGCCTTGTTTGTGTCGGTCTTCACCCGATGTGTTAGAGCTTATAAAAAATAGGGAGGATTAAAGGCATTATCATGGGTTCTATCACAATGAAAAATATCTATAAAGTGCACCCTCCCACAGGAAAAGTGATATACTGATCAACATGTCCATGGGTAGGATCCATTTGTTTAGAAATAAGGACAACCATTCAATCATAAAGGCAACCCCTACCAGGGATAGACATTGGTCGGGGAAGAGTGGGGTCACACACCTTCATTCTATATTCTTGATCTACCTCCCACATTTCTAGAGATCTTTCGAAGGGAAGATGGCGAATCCATTCTTCATTTGTAACTCTCTGATCATGTTCTTCGAGTTGCGTTGTTGTCATTGGTGATTTGCTGACGTTCTTCACTGGAGATAATTTCCTTCTTGTCCATCATAGAAATAATATCATTGATTCTCCAACCCATTATCTAATTAAATGTGAAACACATCGCAGTGTTTCTATTATTCCAAATCATTGCATCATTACACTATTTCATTTATGAAACAACATCTCTGTTATGACTCTAATAAAGAGCCTCATTAATGGGATTCATTTAATGAGTTTTTTAGATGCCTCATCGCCGCATTTTTGTGCTAACGTTCCACCGCTAAATGGTGAGGAAAAACAAATAAAATAACATTTTAATTTATTTTATTTCTCTTTCAAAAGATCCAAAAATTAAATTTTTCCCCCGACCCGTGCTAGTCAAGGTTAGGTACATTCATAGGTAATATCAACGATCCAGATGTAATAGTGCCTTTGGATTTTCAATTTGGAAAACTATTTAGATGTTTCCAAAACCGCGCAAGAACACTATTTTAATTTTCTTAAAAAAAATTCTAAAAACTGTCTTTCACCCTCAACCCATGTTGGTCGAGATTAAGCTTCACCTAAGGAAAACACATCCTGATGATCTCAACGGTACTCTAATATTTCCAATTTGATTTATCATATAGGAGTTATACGTATTTTATAAAAAAAAATTACTTAATTATTTTATTTATGGATGAAAACTAACATCAAATGTAGGCTTATGCTGGCCAATGATATGCACCGTATAAGGAAATAATACCCTCGTGAGTTCAACGGTGATATTTTATTTTCAATTCAAGTTAAAATTTGTGAGTTATAGGAATTTGAAAATTTTAATAATATTTAATCAGTAGTTCTGAACTTAATCTCCAACTTAGATCATCAGCCACCACATTCCCCTTCCCAGGAGTATAGAATAACTCCATGTCATAGTCCTAGAGGAACTCTACCTAACAATGATATCATGGGTTTAAATCCATATGAGAAAAGATATACTTGAGACTCTTGTTGTCATAGTTGATGATGAATCATTCTCCCATACGGTAGTGTCTCCACATCTTTAGTGCAAAGACTACCAGTTCCAAATCCAGTTCATGAGTCTCATGGTTCTATTCATACTGCCTCAATTTTTGTGAGCCATAAGAAATCACTACATTCCCATGCATCAACAAAAAACCAATACCAGTTCCTGATGCATCCCAATACCCAAGGTAGTTTGTGGACTCCTCTAGAAACCTAAATATAAGATAACTCATCAATCTCAACCTTAACTACAGAAAGATATACTAGAATCCTTATATCCACCTGAAGGGTTTTCCCTTCTTCCTCAATGCTATTAATGGTGCATCTATTCTCATAAATTCAGGCACAAACCTCTAGTAATATCAATCTAATCCTAAGAAGCTATGCATCTATTTCATGCTACTAGTTGGCGCCCAAGCATGCACTGCCTCTACCTTTGCCAGATCTACTATAACTCCTGCCTCCAAGATGACAGCTCCCAAACGAGGACCTCCTGGATCCAGAACTAGGACGTAGAGAGCTTATTATCAAGCTTGTTCTCTCATAGTTTATCTAGGACTATCCGTAGGTGTGTGACAGTCTCCTCCTCTGACACTGAGTTCACCAATATGTCATCAATAAAGACCAACACAAAATGATTAAGGTAAGGATGGAAGATATTGTTTATGATCCCCATGAACATTGTTAAGATATTTTTTAAACTGGACGACATCACCAAGACCTCATTTTGGTCAGAACAACATCTAGAGGCAATCTTCGGTACATCCTCATCATGTACCCAAAGATGATGATAGAAATATCATAGGTCTGTCTTCGAGAACCACCTCAATAAATTTGGCTGCTTGTAGAGGTCATCAATTCTCGCTAGTGGATACTTGTTCTTCATAGTCACCTAGTTCAAGCTCTAGAAGTCTGCACATAGCCTCGTCCTCTTATTTTCCTTCTTGAAAAAAAAATTGGGGTTACCCATGGTAAAACTCTGAGTCTCACGAATAAATTTACCTATTAGTCTCCCTACTGTACCCTTGGATCCCAGAGATTTGATAAAGCCATCTGATATGCATGTGTAGATATCGATGTCGTGATGGGGTATAGATCAGTCCATAAATATACCTCCCTATGAGGTGGTAATCTTTGAACATCCTCTAGAACAATGTCATTGTACTCATCAGAGTCTCTAAGACTGATGTAAATTTCCTGCTTTCCAACTTCTGACATCCACTGGCTTTATCTACTGAACAAAGTAACTTTCAACAAAAAAGGTTTTCTCTATCACCCTAGCATAAATATAAATTTACATAGGAATAGTTCTGTCTTAGATGTCCCTAAACACATCTTGCTCGAAGGGCTGAACGTTGAAGCATTGGTCGCATCGTATTCATCGGGTACCTGGAAGGGTTGGCATGACATGATGAAAATTCATCTACTGACATGTCACACCAATAAAGTTGCAGAAGATATTGGGCATGCATAGCCCTTGTATTTTAACGAATGAGCCCCTTCTTGGAGAGAGGTTCTCAAGAACTGTATCCAAAAAAGTCACATCATCGTTAGATCGGGTAATCTAAACCTCATCCTCGCCCTGCTAAGCCATGTAGAATGAGCACTACCATGAATATCATCTGATCTAACGTTTCCCTGAGTAGACAGAAAACTTGGTCACCATATCATGCCAATACTTAACTGCCTATGAGTCAGGATCATCTTGGAACCTGAGGGGTATCTATCTTGGAAACTCATTTAAATCATTGAGCCTATGTGTTCCCTCTACCAGTAGCGCCGGTAGTAACTTCTAACAAATGGGTGTCAGTATCACTGGGACACCATCCCAAGGTTACATCTTGGGAAACGGTCCCTGTACCGAATCCTCATCACTCTGTGGAATATCCTCATAGTCCCGTAGTGGAATCATCACTCCTTATCTGCATGGATGCATCTTGAATGGGATTAAAGATGAACCACAGTAAATTTATTATACCTGGTGAGATGAATCTAACTCAAAACGATCATAGGAAATCACTCAATGATGCATCGCACCGGTGTTTTCATGTATTGGGTAAAAAAATAGATATCAGGGTCCTACTGTATGGATACTTCGACTGCCACATCAACAGTAGACTCCCTGGCCTGAATTCCGAACTCGAAAAACATAACACAGTTTCCCAATAAAAATTTATAGACATTGATTTCTTTTGGTATAACCAACCTCATCTGATACCAATTTTTCATCACCCATCCCCCTAGGACTATAATGTGACTACCCTATACCTTCCTTCCATAGGCATGGGGATGGAGACTATCACCGTATGGGAATTTCCATAAAAAAAGGAAGGCATTTGCCTTTAAACTATTACACACACACAACACTCAAGATTCAGAAGTAAAGGTGAAGTAAACCACAACATTCACTGAGACAACAACATAGAGTACAATAAAAATTGAAAGTACAAAGGGGATATAATATAAGCCCAAAACCACAATGGAAAGTAAAAGTCCCATGGTCCGTTCACTCAAGGCCCCACTTGAAGTGTAAGTAAAGGGGAGCATTCTATGGCCATATAAGTATTCCCATCCTTCCAATCTCACTATGTACCACTAGTTCAGGAACTACCAAGGTCTCTGTCAAGTGTTGATTATCTGCACGGGACATGAAACATGCGAGTGAATCCCATGCAAGGGTGAGTAACCCAATACTCAGAATGACCAAAAACCACAAAGGAAAGACCACTAAAAAATATAAAAATAAAACCACAAAGCAATATAGCTACCATAGGTATAATATAAAGTATGAAAGGCATGAATATTAGTCATAACACTGAACACCTTGTCTTATTGAGGTTCCCATCCCATATGTCTATGGTGGGACTTCTGGGTTACATAGAGCCACTAAGATCTAATCCATACACTGTCACTAAGAGATGAACCACCCAGGGTCGCAATGATCAGATCCACATAGGGTCTGCCAGAACAGATCACATAGGGTCCCTAAGACCTGATCCACACATGGTATCTAAGAGATGATCCACATTGGATTTCGAGGAGATGATACGCACAGGGTCCCTAGGAGATGATCTACATAGTGCTGCTATGTATTGTTCCACACAAGGTTTCTAAGAGTTGATCCACACAGGGTCCTTAGGAGATAATCCAAATAGGGTCTCTATGAGCTGATCCACATAAGGTTTCTTGGAGAATATCCATAGAGGCTACCTAGTATATGGGTCTCATCCCGCTACAAGTTTCCTGCACATAACATGATTGATTCTGGGAAGTTCTAATGCTCAAGCCATCAGTTGTATCTCCACTACCATGAAAACTCACTTATAGTATTCCCAACAGACCTTCTCATTTAAAATGTCAAAACAACATAGACATCTTCTCAATCGGCCACCCAATATAAAAGATATCGGTGTTTCTTTAATTTGGGGTCCGATTGTTTCCGAGCCCAGTCCAACTCAGTTGGACCGCCCTGGGGGTCCCGCATGACCCGGCCTGGTTTGACCGACCTGAACCGACCCAGTTGGGTCAGGTTCGGCCTAGTATGGCCTTGCTACTGGGCCAGGACTGTTGCGCCTTTCTGGACATGGCCCAGTTATGCTATGTGTGCAGGTCACCAGGTCGCCTAGCGACCATGATTTATCTCTCATGATCTGCAATGGCAGGTAGGTTTTTTTTCCCTAGCACAGGCCGCCCAGTGGTCCAGATTTATTTTGTTGGCTTGGCCCACAAAATTAGGCTATTTGGCCCGTCCCATCAACACCAGCCGCCGGCCTGAGCACTGGCAGCGCCTACTACCCAACCGCTGCACGACCTGGACATGGCTCTATCCGCCGCGGCATGCCATCAAGGTGCGCCGCCACCTCCACTAGCCGACACCGATCACCACCACCACTTTTAGTAACTGGAACCACTGTTGGTCACAGTCGCTGCCATCAGACATCGGTGTCGTTGCCATTCACCCATGCCGCTATCGGCACTAGCACGCCAGAACCACCTTCCGCAGACCACCGAGTCCGCACTAGTGGTTTGTTTCATGAACTGTCTTTTTTTGTGGTCTTCTCGGGTATCCATCTCCCTTACTATGGAATCGAAAACCCTTTTCCGAAATTTTAAAGAATAAACCATGAAGAATGCACAACAATGCACATTGGAATAGGGGCTTGTGCCTTGTTCATATCAGCCCGCATCCACCATGTTTGAGATTTTAAAACAATGGGCATGTTTTATGTCTTTATCAAGGTTCAATCCTAATACAAAACCCCAATAAAGAGCATCCTCCCTCAGGAACAATGATCCTTAGATCAACCTATCTATGGGTTGGGCCATGTTTGTTGTTTAGAAAGGACAAAGACCATCCAATCAAAAAGGTAACCCCTACTTGGATATACATTGGTTGGAAAAGAGTGGGGTTGCGCACTTTCATTCTCCATTCATAATCTTCCACCCATGTTTTAGAGATCCATCGAAGGGCGGAAAGAGAATGTGTTCATCATTCCTCACACTCTAATCCCTTTTTTTGAGGAGTGTCATTATTGCTTGGGATTCATAGACATTCTACATTGGAGAAAATTTCCTTATCATCCTTCAGATAAATTTCAGCTGTCATTCTACAACCTATTGTCTTGTTAAAAGAGAAACATATTGCAGCATTTCTATTACATCGTGTCATCACATCGTTAATCTATTTCATTTATAAAACATTGTCTCTATTAAATCTCAAATAAAGAGTACCATTAATGTTATTTATTTAATGAGACTCTTCTCCAACTCGTCACCTCATTTCACTGCTGACGTGCCACCACTCAACGGTGAGAAAAAAAATAAAATAACTTTTTAATATATTTTATTTCTCATTCGAAAGTTGCAGACATTAACTTTTTACCTTGACCCACCCTGGTCAAGGTTAGGTCCATGATTAGGTAATATTGTCGTTCCAGATGAAACAGTGCCCTCAAATTTTCAATATGGGCACCTGTTTATATGTTTCCAAAACCATGCAAAGGAGACATTTAAATTTACTTAATAAAAGTTCAAAAAACTATATTTCACCCTTGTCCGTGTCGGTCGATGATAATATCCTATTAATGGAAACATTCCCTAACATAATCAATTGTTCTCATGGATTTCCAAACAGAGTTACTATAAAGACCCGTAAAATTCAAGAGAATTTTTTTTATTAATTTTCATTGGGATTTTATAAGAACGCAGTTTCTGAAGGCACCTGATTCTGAGGCCCAGTGTACCCGAAATCATTTTCCAAAGCTTAGCTCGGGTACGTTCAGTAAACGAATGAGCGGGCTTTCCTAACACTTCAACCGTTGCTCGGAATCGAAATCTAAGGGCACTGATGGAACCGCAGTGCGAGTAATTTCTTAAGAACACCTTTTCTAGAGATGAATTTTCTTGGGTGTGGTTATTAGTTAATTTGGTAAACTAAAGAATAAAAATAAAATTTGTCCAACCAATTGTATATTTATTTATGGTAGCTTAAACCTATGCTTGGAGGTTGGGGTGGGACCCACTAGTTCCTAACTACCCTAGGTAATATATTAGTGAAGTGGGGCCCCCATTAGCCCCACCCCTTTATTTCCTTTTACCTTCAACGAGAATTTAATATTGTAACTCACCTGCACCCCCTCTTAAATGCCAAGTCAACTCTCGCATTTAATTGGATTATTAAACGCCTCATTAATTGGTCAACACATGTTAATTAAACTGTTTATTAATATTGAATTTCTACAAAATAGTTGGAATTAGAAATAAAATAAGGCAAAGCCTTATTTTATTATGTTGTTTCGTTGTGCGAGAAGGATTTGAAAAGGAGAGATCATGTCTGGGAATCCTCATATTCCTCCTTGAAGAATGCAATGAATGCACCGTCGCAGACGAAGAACGCCGGCCTCCGACAAAGGATGACAAAGGACACTGAATCCTTGGAGATCAACGACACGACGCCGTGTACCACGATGCCAACGATTCTCTCCTCCGAGACTTCGACGACGCTTAAGGAACCTTCTTTCGCGACGATTATTTCCCGTGACGAACCTTCGTTCGACGACGCCTTGAGGTAGGGGGTTTGGTTTAATTTAATTTATGTGGATTATATCCTCAGCCTTGATTAAAATGTTGAAAGTCATTTTAATCACTAAAGCGGTGGGTGCGGACCAAAGAACAAGTCTAAACCCACCGATTCTCTGTTCTTGATGCGCGGATCATTGGGCGACGATGAAACGGGACAGTTGAGTGATTGGAGGCCGTCGAAGTAATCTATTGCTCCCGAGATGACCCCAGGCCGAGACGGGAGCAAGAACGGACCACCGGAGAGGCTCCGGTGGCCCGCGGACTACACTGGCGGCGCGGGTGGCCAGCGCGGCGGTGCCGGTGGCTGGAGGCGGAGGCCGACACTGGTCGACCGCCCGGAGGGAGTGGCGTCCCGGTGTGCCGCCAAGATGGACTATCGCGGCTGAAGCCGCGACGGCAACGGAGCGGTCCCACGACCGCACGGGACCTGGGGGAGATGCGGTGCCCAGCGCCGCCTCCATTGGAAGAAGGGAGTGGCCCCCACGCAGAGTCGTGGCTTCAATCAAGGGTGCATCCGCCCCCTTTGCGCATCCGCTCTGCCAGCGCCGAGCCGGCCCCGCTCGGCCAGCACCGAGCCGCCCCGGGCCGGGTTGCCCCGGCTAGGCCGGGCTGTGCCCACCAGGCCGG
The DNA here is from genome assembly GCA_963277665.1 of Viscum album. Classification (NCBI taxonomy): domain Eukaryota; kingdom Viridiplantae; phylum Streptophyta; class Magnoliopsida; order Santalales; family Viscaceae; genus Viscum; species Viscum album. The sequence continues at coordinate 159,552,913 of OY728165.1, read as the reverse complement.
GCCGCACCCTAATGGGTTGGACCCGGACCCGGTTCAGATTGACCGAGTTCGGGCCGACCCAAGGGGGCCTTGTGCCGGGTCGGTCCGAGCCCAAAACCCCCATTTCTCCGGCAGGTTTGTTCAAATGCCCGTAACATGGGCTACGGACACCTGATCGACCCACCGTCAGTTATGATGAAATCCTTGGATCGGCAAGGTCGTTTTGGAATATTACACTCAAGGTTTCGGAGAACATTGTGTATGGCCGGCTTGGTTCGAACACGAATCCAACCAGGCCCTCAGAGCGGAAATGCTTATAACATGAGCTCCAGACGTCTGATTCACGTGTCGTCGACTTTGTTGGATTTTGATTTGTGATACGGACCTTTTAGCTTACTCTGCTCAAGGTTTGGATGCAGATGGAGTGTGGTCAGGTTGGTTTGACTTAAAAACCAACCGGGCCACTGGAACAAAAAAAGCCAATAACTCTCATACCAGGATTCCGATTGACGCACCGTCTGTCACGTTGAGTTCCTTTTATTGAGATGGAATTTTGGGATACATCAAATCCGGAATATGTGTCAGTTGATGTATCGACCCCTTGGCTCGTGGAGCGGACCCTCTTAGAAACGAGCATGCCGTGTGCGGGAACCCTAGAGCTGGCTACGACTGCGACTGTGAAGACTGCACTGAAATCCTATGTGGGTTCGATGGTGATGAAGACTGCACTGATATCCTATGTGGGTTTGGCAGCGATGAAGACCGTAATGAAATCCTATGTGGGTTCGACGACGATGAAGACTGCACTGAAATCTTATGTGGGTTTGGCAGCGATGAAGACCATACTGAAATCCTATGTGGGTTCGACGGTGATGAAGACTGCACTGAAATCCAATTTGGGTTCGGCAGGGAAGAAGACCGTACTGAAATCCTATGTGGGTTCGACGGCGATGAAGACCGCACTAAAATCCTATGTGGTTTCGGCAGCGATGAAGACCGCACTAAAATCCTCCATGGGTTCGATGGCAATGAATACTGCACTGAAATCCTATGTGGGTTCGGTAGCTTGGATGGTTTAGTATCCTACGTGGGTCCCAGCTTAGATAAATCAGTTGCTATATCTGATCATCTCTATCACCGAAGAAGTATACATGTGTGAGATGAGTCTTTAATTTCAATCAATATCTTTGATTTGATTGACTTGCTTTCTTACGTGGATTGGGTTGTGTTATTCTATGTAGATTGGGTTGTACTATCATGTGTGGACATGATCAAATTTGGGCTCAGATGTTGGAGCCGAACTGGAATTGATGACTTAAGTATATGTATGGGCATATAACTAAGTAGTGTTGGATGTTACTTCGTGATTGTATCTTTCCTTTGTGGATTCTGGGAGACCTTCGGGGGTCTTGGGGTCTGTACTGAGTAGCGTATACTCACCCCTGCATGGGTTATGCCCGCACTATGTTGTGTTGGATGCAGACGACGAACAGTGCTGATCGTGGTTGTGTCTTGTGGAGCAAGTTGGTACCTGGAGGTGGACCACTGGACAGGACGTACGCGGGGCGGACGACTGGACCTGAGGAGCTGAGGATGCTATCTGTACCCACCCTTCAGGTGGGAATTCTAGTGGACGGCTCGACGTTTCTGCTATAATTTTAGTTGTTGTACTTCTTTTCAGTTTTACCTTACTTTCAGTTTGGGTTTGTATTCTGGCCCACTTACTTTTCTACACTACTTTTGTACCCAGTTTTACTTAGAGTTTACTTCTGCTAGCTTACTCTGTGGTGTTTGATTACATTATAAAGTCAATTCCTTCCCCTTTTGTCGGTATTTACGCCTTGGTGCTAGTCTCCAGCCCCTGGCCTATGGGAGGCGGGCTTGGGGTAGTCACGGCACGAGTCCCAAGGATGGGTTGTGACAAATTGGTATCAGAGGAGTTCATTTCTACCGCAGAACTCCGAACTCTGATCTTCCTTCTTCTTTGTGAAGATATTGTGTTAAGGGTATTGAGTGTGGTTATTAGTCCAGGGATTCCAGTGTTGGGGCGGCGGCATACGTATCCGTACCCCAGGACTCTGTCTTCTGATTTCTGACTCAATGCACGAAAACATAGATTACATGTGTGTTTCAAATGTTTTCTTTGTGATTACTTTGTGTCAGCTCACCAGGTATATTGTTCTGGCCATGGCGCACCTGTTTCTTTTCAGGGTGGCCCCATGATAGCAGCCAGCTAGGGTTCCGAGCATTGAGTAAGATGAAAGCCCACCGAGCGACGAGGCCTCAGTGCAGGGCCCTTTGATAGAGGAGGCACTGGCGGTACCTCTACCAGTCGAGCCACCGATGCTACCAGCCCCAGCCGCTAATAGTGCACGTCGCCATAGTGCACTTCACGAGTTTCAGCATCAGAGACTGCCCAGTTTCCATAGGGAGATGGACCCTCATGCAGCCGAGGATTGGCTAGAGGCGGTTGTGTGAGTTTTCAGGTTGGTGGGGATACCAGCTGACCTCATGGTGATCCTCACACCGAGCCTCCTGCATGAAGCAGCAGGAAGATGGTGGTGCTTGATGATCCAGGTGCACGATGATGCATCACTCATCTTGAAAAAAAATTGAGAGCCTCTTCCGCTCGGAGTTCGTCCCAGCCACCCTCCATGCGGTGCACATCCAGGAGCTTCTACAACTGCGGCAGGGTAGCATGCTGGTAGCCCAGTACTAAACGAGATTTACCGACCACTCGCGCTATTCGACGAACATGGTACATGACCCATTCTTTCGGGCCCGGACCTTCGAGCAGGGATAGAGGCATGAAATCCGGGCATCGATGATCTCCCTTAGAATTCCGACATATGCAGGAGTATTGGAGTGAGCTCTTCTCATATAGAGCTCTTTTGTCGAGCCTACGCCAGCAGTGAGACCTACCGCAGGGCGGCACGTAGCAGAGTCATCTGCAGCTGATATTCGACGGATGCCACAGGGGTCCAGGCAGACCAGACCATATAGAAGATGACCTCAGGACACTGGCTCAGAGGTGCGGGGAACAAGGCGTAGAGCCAGCCTTCTGAGGAGCAGGATGTGCTATGCATGCGGTGGGCAGGGCGACATAGCTCGTGACTGCCCAACACGTCGTGCAGAAGAGCAGCAGATGGTTGAGGGGCCACCCAGGAAAAGGTAGAGGGTCGACCGTGTCAGTCCATCGAGAGCAGGCGGACAAGGCAGGGGAGCTGGCCGAGCAGTAGGTGGTGGGCAACGCTTTGAGGCATTACCACCACCACCACCACCCCTAGGAGGCTAACCCTGACCACAGGGAGCTGGCGGGCAGAGACAGGCTCTGCTTCAGGCAGCGGAGGCCTACGACCATGGCACGCCAGAGAAGATTCGAGATACTATTTGTTTCTACTCCACCCTTACTGTAGTTCTTATAGACACAGGAGCGAGTCATTATTTTATTTCCACTGCCCTTGTCCGGATCTCGGAGATTCCGACGGAGTCGTTGGCTCGATCCTTACGGCTAGAGACTCCTACGAGAGCAGACTCGACGATTACACACTGGTGCCGGTAGTGTGAGCTTACTCATGGAGGTGAGAGCGTCAGCTGTGATCTTCTTGTAGAGGCGTCGAGGCCTTATGAATTTTTATTGGGCATGGATTGGTTTTCTACAGTACATGCTCAGATTGATTGTATTAGGCTCAAGGTGCGGTGTGTACGCACCGACGGAAGCAGGTTCACCATCACCGGCGAGAAGGGAGCCTTTGAAGAACAGGATGGACTCTCTAAGAGGATAGTACAGCCCATCACTCATCAGTTGGCTAGCCTCATCCTAGGAGCAGTTGACGTGCGGAGTCCTTGTTTTCTTGTATTAGTGGATCATTATGCGGACATTTTCCCTGACGACGATCCAGGACTACCTCCTCACAGAGAGGTAGACTTTTATATTGACCTATACCCCGGGACAACCCCGATATCCACTCCAGCATATCGGATGGATCCTGCTGAGCTTCGAGAGCTACGGGTACAGCTGGAGGACTTTCAGAGCAAGGGATTCATCCGACCCAGTGTTTCACCATGCGCTTCCCCGATATTGTTCACCAAGAAGGAAGATGGGATCTTGTGACTGTGTGTCGATTATCATCCCCTGAACCAGGTGACCGTGAGGAACAAGTATCCCCTATTGAGGCTTGACAACCTCTTCGATCAGCTCAAGGGAGCACAGTGGTTCTCGAAGTTAGACCTCAAGTCAGGATATCATCAGCTCAGAGTTCGGGACGAGGACCTGCAGAAGACAGACTTCAGATGTCAGTATGGACACTATGAGTTCATGGTTATGCCTTTTGGCTTAACCAACGCTCCATCTGTGTTCATGAGTCTCATGAACAGGATCTTTCATCCATTCTTCGATCGATTTGTCATGGTCTTCATCAACGACATTTTGATATACTCGACCAATGAGGAGGAGCATGACTGCCACTTGCGGGTTGTACTGGACACACTCAGAGAGCACCAACTTTATGGTATGCTCTCAAAGTGTCAGTTCTGGTTACGTGAGGTCCACTTATTGGGACACATCATCTCTGAGGCGGGAGTTTCAGTGGATCCTGCAATGATTGAGGCAGTGCTAGCTTCGGAGCCACCCAGGAGCGTGACGGAGGTGCGGAGTTTCTTGGGGATAGCTGGGTACTACCGGAGATTTTTTCCAGACTTTTCCAGAGTTGCGGCACTACTCTCAGCATTGACAAAGAAGGGTAAACCCTTCGTGTGGTCAGACAGATGTAAGAAGAGCTTCCAAGAGCTGAGACAGAGATTGACCAGCATGCCTATCTTGAGTCTTCTAGAGGAGGGAGTAGAGTATGTAGTCTACTGCGATGCATTAGGGACTGGACTCGGATGCATCCTGATGCAGGAGCGGGCTGTGATCACCTATGGATCACATCAGTTGAGGCAGCATGAGCAGAACTACCCTACCCATGACCTGGAGTTAGCAGCAGTGGTCTTCGCTCTGAAGATGTGGCAACACTATCTAATGGGCGAGAACATTACAATCTACTCTGACCACCAGAGTCTCAGGTACATATTCTCGCAGAAGGACATGAATCTGGGATAGCAGCGATGGCTCGAGTTCCTCCAGGAATATGACTTTGAGATAGTCTATACTCCTGGAAAGGGGAACGTAGTAGCCGATGCTCTCATGGGGAGGACGGGCATTCAGCTACTCGGGGAGGCGATGGAGCAGCTATCCGCTTTGAAGATATCCTTCGTGGATAGAGATAGAGAAGCCTTTCTTCAGTCACTCACAGTCACTCACAGTCACTCCTCCACTACTGTAGTGGGTTAGAGAGGCACAACATGGGGACGTTGACTGTGAGACACGGCGCGCACAGATATCCTCAGGACATGCACCTGATGGATTCTCTGTAGGAGGAGAGTACGTCGTCCTTTTTAGAGGACGTACCATGGAAATAGTTGTTTTATAGGAGGAGGTGCTGAGAGAGTTTTATACTTCCCCTTTAGCAGTACATCTAGGAGTGGCGAAGATGTACCATTATATCAGACGACTGCACTGGTGGCCGGTTATGAAGAAGGTTGTGGCAGAATTCGTTTCTCAATGCCTCCCCTGTCAGTAGGTGAAGGTGGAGCATCAGGTACCAGTAGGCTTGGTGCAGCCCTTGGAGGTCCCGGAGTTGAAGTGGGATGGGATATCTATGGATTTCGTGACTTGACTTCCATGTACTTCCAGAGGTCACAACTCCATTTCGGTGACTATTGACCAACTCACCAAGTCGGCCCACTTCTTACCCATCAGAGAGAAGGGTTCTGTGGAGAGCTTGGGGCGCCTCTACATTCAAGAGATCATACAGTTTCATTGTGTGCCATCATATATCATCTCCGATCAAGATGATCTCTTTACTTCCCTACTTTGGAAGGGGTTGCAGGAGGTATTCGGGACGCAGCTACGTCTGAGCACCGCCTTTCACCCTCAGACGGATGGTCAGACAGAGAGGACCATTCAGACTCTCGAGGACATGCTCCGAGCATGTGTCCTTGACTTTGGTCGCAGCTGGGAGGACCACCTTCCCTTGGTGGAGTTCACTTATAACAACAACAACCACTCCACCATCGGGATGGAACCATTCGAGGTATTGTAGGGCCAACCTTGCAGATCACCTCTGTGGTGGATATACCCTGGGGAGTCAGCACTTGTGGGACCAGAGATGGTCCGGGCCACGATAGAGAAGGTACAGGTCATCCAGGAGTGGATGAGGACACCTCAGAGCTGGTAGAAGTCTTATGCAGACAGGAGGTGGAGGCCACTGGAGTACGAGGATGGCGACCAAGTCTTCTTGAGGGTCTCACCTCGACCTGGATTACGGAGATTTGGCTGGGGTGGAAAGTTATCTCCATGCTTCATCGGAGCATTCCAGGTCCTCAGCAGGATAGGCGAGGTGGCTTATCACCTGGCTCTACCACCTCAGTTGCATCGAGTGCACGACGTCTTCCACGTATCTCAGTTGAGGAGATACGTGCATGACCCGACGCATATCATCGACCATGGGGAGCTGGACATTGATGATGGGGGGAATTTTGCGGAGGTCCCAGTGGAGATCAAGGATCGACAGGAGCGGGTCATACCTAGATGGTCGATACCTCTAGTGCGCATCATATGGCACCACAGAAACTTTCAAGAGAGCACTTGGGAGTGGGAGGCTCAGATACGTGCACAGTACCCACATTTGTTCCCCTTGTTTAGGATGTATCTTTACGGGGACGTAAATCCTTGAGGTGGAAGTAATGTAAATACCTGTAAAATTCAAGGGAATTTTTTTTCTTAACTTTCTTTGGGATTATAGAAGAACACAGTTTCTGACGGCACCTGATTCTGAGGCCCGGTGTGCCCGGAATCATTTTCCAAAGTTTAGATCGGATACGTTCAGTAAACGAATGAGCAGGTTTTCCTAACTTTTGAACCGGTTCTCGGTATCGATATCTGACGGCACTGATAGAACCACAACGCCAGTAATTGCTTAAGAACACCTTTTCTAGTGATGCATTTTCTCAGGTGAGGTTATTAGTTAATTGGGTTAACTAAAGAATAAAAATAAAATTTGTGCAACCAAATTTATTTTTTTAAGGTAGATTAAACCTATGCTTGGAGATTGGGGTGGGACCCACTAGTTCCTAACTTCCCTAGTTAAGATAATAGTGAAGTGGGTCCCACACGATCCCCACCCCTTTATTTCCTTTTACCTCCCATTAGCATTTAATATGGTAACTCACCCGCACCCCCTCTTAAATTCCAAATCAACTCTTGCGTTTAATTGGATTATTAAACGCCTCACTAATTGGTCAACGCACGTTAATTAAACCGTTTATTAATTTTTAATCTCAAAAAAACAGTTGGCATGAGAAATAAAATAAGGAAAAGCCTTATTTTTTATATTGTTTCGTTGTGCAAGAAGGATTTGAAGAGGAGAGCTCAAGTCTGGAAATCCTCATCTTCCACCTTGAATAATGCGAAGAACGGACCGTTGCCGATGAAGAACGCCAGCCTCCGACGAAGGTCGAAGAAGGACGCCGAATACTTGGAGATCGACGACACGACACTGTGTACCATGACGCCAACAATTCTCTTCTCAAGATGTCGACGACGCTTACAGAACCTTCTTCTGTGACGAATATTTCCCGTGACGAACCTTCGTTTGACGATCCCTTGAGGTAGGGGGTTTTGTTTAATTTAATTTATGTGGATTATATCTTCGGGCTTAATTAAATTATTGAATTTCATTTGAATCACTAACGCAGTGGGTGCAGACTCACAAAAAAGTCTAAACCCACCGATTCATTGTTCTTGATGCGTGGAACGTTGGGCAATAATGAAACGGGACTATTGAGCGATTGGAGGTCGTCGTAGTAATCTACGGGTCCCGAGACGACCCCAGGCGCAACCGGGAGCAAGAAAGGGCCACTAGAGAAGCTTTGGTGTCCCGCGTACTACATCGGCGGTGCGGATCGCCGGCGTGGCGGCACCGGTGGCCGGAGGCGGCGGCCGGCACCAGCCGGCTGCCCGGAGGAGGCAGCGTCCCGGCACGCCACCAGGAGGGAATGCCGTGACTGAAGCTGCGGCTATAGGCGAGCGGTCCCGTGGACGCATGGGACTTATGGGAGACGAGGCGCCCAGTGCCGCATCTATAGGAAGAATGGAGAGGCCCCCACATGGATCCACGGCTTCAATCAATGGGTCAGCTGCCCCCTTTGTGTGCCCGCTCGGCCAGCGCCGAGCCAGCCCGGCTCGAGAAGAACTGAGTCGCCCCTGGCCAGGCCGCCCAGGCTGGGCCGCACCCACCGGGCTGGGCCACGCCCTAATGGGCCGTACCCGGAACCAGTTCGGGTTGACCCGGTTTGGGCCAACCCAAGGGGTCTTGGGCTGGGTCGGTCCAGGCCCGAAACCCCCATTTATTGGACAGGTTTGTTCAAACGCTCGTAACTAGGGCTACGGACCCCCAATCGATGCTCCGTCAGTTGAGATGCGATCCTTGGATCAAGGCGGTCATTTTGGTTTATTAAACTCAACGTTTAGGAGAACTCTATGTATGTCCAGGTTGGTTCGAACATGAATCCAACCGGGCCCTCGGAGCGGAAAAGCTTATAACTTGAGCTCCGGAAATCCGATTGACATGTCGTCGCATTTTTTAGATTCCTCTTAGTGAGACTGACCTTTTGGCATACTCCGTTCGAGGATTGGATGCAGATGGAGTGATGTTGGGTTGGTTTGAATTAAAAACCAACCGGGCCCCGAGAACAAAAAAAGCCAATAACTCTCAGATCGAGTGTCTGATTGACGCTCCGTCTGTCATGTCGAGTTCCTTTTGTTGGGACGGAACTTTGGGATACATCAAATCCAGAATACGTGTCAGTTGATGTATCGACCCCTTGGCTCGTGGAGCGGACCCTCCCGGAAACGAGCAAGTTGTGTGCGGGAACCCTAGAGCTGGCTGCGACTGCGACTGTGAAGACTGCACTGAATTCCTATCTAGGTTCGATGGCAATAAAGACTTCACTGAAATCCTATGTGGGTTCAGCAGCGATGAAGACCGTACTAAAATCATGTGTGGGTTCGATGGCGATGAATACTGCACTGAAATCCAATGTGGGTTCGGCAGTGATGAAGATCGTACTAAAATCCTCTGTGGTTTCGATGACGATGAAGACTGCACTGAAATCCTATGTGGGTTCAGCAGCGATGAAGACTGTACTGAAATCCTCTGTGGGTTCGACGGAAATGAAGATTGCACTGAAATCCTATGTGGGTTCGATAGCTTGGCTAGTTTAGTATCCTACGTGGGTCCCAGCTTAGATGAATCAGTGGCTATATCTGATCATCTCTATCACCGAAAAAGTATACCTGTGTGAGATGAGTCTTGACTTTCAGTCAATATCTTTGATATGATTTACTTTCGTTCCTATGTGGATTGGGTTGTGTTATTCTATGTGGATTGGGTTGTACTATCATGTGTGGACGTGATTGAATTTGGGCTCGGATGTTGGAGCCAAACTGGAATTGATGACTTAGGTATATGTATGGGTATATACCTAAGTAGTGTTGGATGTTACTTCGTGATTGTATCTTCCCTTTTTGGATCATCCTTTGAGGATTTTGGGAGACCATCGGGTGTCTCGGGGTCCCTACTGAGTAGCGTATACTCACCCCTGCATGGACTATGCCGGCACTACGTTGTGTTGGATGCAGACGACGAACAACACTGATCGTGGTTGAGGCTTGTGGAGGAAGTCGGTACCTGGAGGTGGACCACCGGGCAGGAGGTACACGGGGCGGACGGTTGGACCCTAGGAGCTGAGGATGCTATCTGTACCCACCCGTCAGGTGGGACTTCTAGTGGATGGCTCGATGTTGATGCTTTACTTTCAGTTGTTGTACTTATTATCAGTTGTACCTTACTTTCATTTTGGGTTTGTATTCTGGCCCACTTACTTTTCCGCACTACTTTTGTACCCAGTTTTACTTAGTGTTTACTTCTGCTTGCTTACTCTGTGGTGTTTGTTTACTTTATAAAGGCAATGCCTTCCCCTTTTGTCGGGATTTATGCCTTGGTGCTAGTCACTAGCCCCTGGCCTATGGGAGGCGGGCTTGGGGTAGTCACGGTACGGGTCCCAAGGATGGGTCTTGACAGTTACCATTTAGGAGTTATAGGTTTTATAATAAAATAATTGATACATAATTATTTTATTATAGAAAAAAATAACATGTACTGTTGTCCTGCACTGGCCAACATTAGGCTCTGCCTAAAAAAAGTATACCATCATGAGTTCAATGGTGGTATCATATTTTTAATTCGAGTTACCATTCATCAGTTATAATTATTTTAAAAATAAAATAATTTTATTTAATTATTTTATTTAGGGTTATTCCACTTTCAGATTTTCTCACTAGAGTCATGCACCGACTAAACATTAATCACTTCTTGGATAAACCCAACATCCTAAATGCAATGGTGCCCTTAGATTTCCGATCTGGGAACCCAATAAATAGTTATTCCATTTTTTCAAAAGTATAACCACCTATGTGGCCCTTGTAAAACAAAACATTTTTTGGACGGATCTTTTTCGGGCACTCTGGGCCTCTGAATCACATGTCGTCTCAGCGCTTGGGCTCGAAATAATTCCATATAATTAGTAAACATTACATGGAAATTTCAAGAAATTGAAATATATTGCAATAAAATATAAACATTCTAGTATATTTATTATAATGGATTCATTATTTCATGACTGACAGAGATGTAAAAGAGGTTTTATAATATAAATATTATTTAAAATATATAGATTAAAAATATTTCCTCTTTGAATTTCATTTATTCAAATACACATAAAGGCACATTGGTTATTCCTTTGGAAGATATATTAACCATGATTATGAGGAGGATAGGTTTGGTATATAATTTTAATGAAATTTGAAATTCTCCAAGGATTATAATATGTAAGGATAATTGTGGTTAATGGGGGTATTTATAAGGAGAGAAGAGGTGTTTTTTAATATAATATTTATTACATTATTATTTTATAGAAAGACTATCCATTGTGACAAATATTTTATCTATGTAAAGTTATTTTTTGATGCGAAGACATGTTAATGATCTCACACTCACCCATTATACAATTTATCACATATTTGGATTATAATATAAAATAATGTATTTTGTTGTATTTCACTTTTCACTGAAATTTTAACTTTTTTAGACAAATACCAAAAATTTACCAAAACAATTTTCTAATGTGTAGATTACAAAAATGAAATCCATGATAAAAAAATAATTTTCTAAATATAAGAAAAATTATTTTAGATTAAAATTATTTTTTATTTAAAAAATAATAAATTTAATATTATGATCAACGTTCTAACCCGTGGAATTTTCACATGTGGCCTCATAAAATCATTTTATCATTTTAATGAAACATGATATTATTTCAAAAACCCAATTTATATAAATAAAATTTAATTTTTATATTTATATTTATTATAAAAAATTAAATAAAACATTTTTTTTAAATACAAATTCGTATTTTATTAATTTTAAGACTTATTCATTTGTATCATGATATATATTTGCTAATTTTTTATTTTATAAGATATATTAAATGTTAAATTATAATTACAAATGATATGTTCTATTATAATGGTTATCTCAATATTCCTAAAGGTAATATTAGTATTCCAGTGGTTATATTTTTAACTATTATATGGGTTACATGCCCTTTATAAATACTTTATATTTCATTCATTCTTCATTGACATAAATTTTTATTCATTGTGATATATATGTACATTTAAAAAATGAATATATTATTAATAAAATTTTGTTTCATTTTTACAGTGTTGTTAGTGAGTTTGGTCATTCTAGTGGATCGAGGAGATATATATTTTCATTATATAGTTATATTATTTTCTATTTTTCCCTATTTTAAAACATTTCATTCTTATTTATATATTTATTCTCTTAATGTAATGTTCAAGTAACTATAATAAAATATATTTTTTTTATCATGTGGTTCATGATGTTTAAATACTATAACATTAATTAATATTATACATTTATTTAGTTAGAAGGAAAATTTCGTTGAAAAAAATTCTGAGTTGTGATAGTGGAAACCTATATTATAGGAGCTTTTGTAGAATTTTACTATAATCTCATGATTCTTTAGTTGTTTTGGATTCACTAAGGATTTACATGAATTTCTTGGAGGTTTATGAGGACCCATGATTCTTTTTGTCTGCACCTTCAGTATTATATATTGTTAACTAGACTCTTATGCCACCTGTGTGTTCTACATAGGGTTGTTCAAGATATCAATTGATGTTTATTTCAATGGAACTTTTAGATTGGAAAATTTCAAGAAATTAAATGGGGATTAAATACATAAAAAATTATTAGGGAGAACATTTAGGATATGAAATTGGGTTTTAGTCTTTGAACCATGGTATGAACCATGTTTTTAATATTTTTCTAAAAATTTCTCTTAACATGGGTTTTTTGTAGAAACCTCAACCCTAATAGTCCAAATAATGTGTTTGAATTATTAAATTTGCATATGTTTCATGGAAATACATCCCAATGGACTAAATAGTTTAGTATTATTAGTAAATAATATACATACATTATTCCTAAATTAAATTTGGAAACAAAAAATATAATTTTTTTTAGAAAATAGTTATTCTCTCCAGAATTTCCTTTCATATCATTCTTAGTAAACTTCCTAGATTCCTGGGAAAGATAAAAAACAATGTTGATATAAAAATCTTTTTAAGGTTTAAATATTGTGGAATTTATCTTCAATAAATAAGAATATTCAATAAGGTAAGGTAAATGATTGAACAGATGTCCTATTTAAATGATTCGATACAAAATAATTAACATGGAAATGTAAATAATTGAAATCACATGAAATTTAATCAATAAAATGAGAATGAAATTTTTATATGGATAATATCATTAGGAAAATATCATAGATATTAATAAATAAATTATTAACGATGGAAATTATTAGTCATTTGACTTCATGTTTTAAGGAACATGATACTTCTATTGTCAAGACAATTCATAAGTTATTTTATAACTATTAGAAAAATCCCATTTAATGATAGGTTACTGATTCACCTCACAAGACTATTTATGCATCAAGGGAATATATAATTCCATGAAACACTGATAAAAGTAGGTCCAAATAATTAAATATATATCATATTATCAATTGAATTCATTAATCAATATACCTTGTCATCAAATATCAGTATTGAGTAAAGGATACATAATTATAAGTATTTCCTCGTTTAATAAACTAAAATAAAAAGTGAAAATCATATATAAAAAGTAGTATAGTTTTTAGGCAATAAACATATCCAGGATAAATAATATTTATATTTATTATAAACCAAATGCCCAATGTTAACTGGAATGTGGATATTTAAAGGGAAAGTTAATGACTACAAAAATGAATCAAGACTATGAATGTCAATACATTACATCGTCAAAATGATCATAAACCATTTATAAAAAGAATAATTATGGTATTGATACAATATATATCTATTGGATAAAATTACATTCTTTGTGTTGATGAATATAAATTTCATAATATTATATATATAAACATTCTGAAGGAAAAAATCTGTTTAACATTGAAATTATTTTTAACTAAAATTTCATAATATATTTTGAAAATAATTTCATTTAAAAATAACCTCTAGAATGATTTAAATAATTATCTAAAACCTTGATTAGTCTTGGGGGATATAAATTGTAGAGACCCAAGCTTGACATACATGGAAATTACATTAATTTTGCGGAATACTTAATACATAACAAAAACAAAAATGCAAGGATCATAATAGTTTAGTGTCTTTGGAAACTCGGAAAAATAATCTTCTAATCATGGTGAAATATCTTCAATATCTCCCATAAAGATCTTCCCCTTTTTTTCTCAACTAAAACATTTTGTTATATTGTGGGAAAGGAAAACATAAAAAGGGTGATCTCAAATTCTCAGTAAGGGTAATCATATAAAACATAAAACAATCCATAAACATTTGAATGAAAAAACATGAACATAAAATATAAACATCAAAATCTTGAGCAAGGACATAAATCATGGAAGTACATAAGGAATATATCATAATGGAACATCAATACTAATAAAATATCCTAAGAAGAAAACATGTAATTGTGGAAAACCATTAAGCACTTTATATGGTTTCCATAGTAGCCAAGCCATTGTTGCTAAGACCATCTTAGTTGACAATGTCCATTACTGAACCGAGTTCACTCCTCGTTCCAGTCTTGTATCACTGAACCAGATTAACTTGTCATTCCAGACAGTTCTATCTCATGAGATATAAATATTTACCCAATGCATTGAAGGGAGATATAGGTCCCACCAATATCAAAATGAAACCATTCTTATGTGTTCCACAAAATCATAAATCATACATCGTAGCATAACCCATGTAATAAAAAATGGGATTCTTAAATAGCTTGACATCATAAAACAATTCATACAAGATAAAGGAATTTATAAAAATAATTCCATCACAATATAATCAAATCAATGTAACAATATGGATAGAAATAGAACCCTATATTTTTTTAGATGGAAAATAATTTTGATAAAACACTTGATCTCAATTCTTGAGGAAAATATCCATTCTACTTCAAAAAACATTTTTCCTTTCTTAACATGTCATACAATTTTAAAATAAGTTAATTAAAAATAATCTTGAAAACTTGTAAAGTATGATTCATGGATATAATGTTATATGAAATTATAAAAACACATTCATGCTGTATAAGATAAAAAAAACATTCTCCTCGTACTTTGGCCGGAAAAGTCAAAAAGTACCCCGTACTAAAAATGACAAAAGATTCCATTCGTATATTTTACTAAACAATATCTAATGAGTAAATTTTTATTTAATAAATTGTAGGAGGATATAAATAATATTACGTATTTAGGAAACATGGATGTGGATGATAAATATTCCACAGTAAATTCTGATGTATAAATAATCTCGTATAAAAATGAGATTTTGAGATCTTCCCTAACCTTAGGTCTGATATGCTTCGTACATATCCAAACCTCCTGTATAATGATTTAAATAATTTCATTGAATTATTACAGAATTATTTTAATTGTTATGATATCATATATGGTTCACTTATGACTTTATATTACTCATTCTTTTGTAAGTTCCATGTTAAAGCAGTGTTTTGGGTAAATTCGTTTTATTTATCGTACGTGTTTGGACTTGTTGTTCTTGATATAATTATTACTTATATCCTGATTTAAATACTTCCAGAATGTAAATATTGATTTATATATCATATATATATTCATTATATATATATATATTTATAATATATATAAATGAAATGAAATACACCGTTCATGGAGACGGTAGGTTGTACGTATGCATGAACGTTGTTTTCCATTCCTTAATGACTTGAATGGAAGTAAGTAGATGAAATATATATATACATAAATACAGTATCTTTATCAGGTCATATTTTTAATTAATATTAATTATATATAATTTATAATAATTCTTTAATTGTTAACATGGAAAATGAATCTCATCCCGTCGTTGAGACGATAATCCGTACGTACGCACGAGCGATGATATCATTCCCATATTTATTGAATGGAATTTGAGTGGATGATATAATATCTTAGAATAATTATGATGTTATAATAACTATATATAGTTATTCTTTACACCATTATACTCATCCAAGTATAGTGGTGGTGAAAAAACAGATTACACAACGGCGTGGTGATGATATTCTGTACGTACACACGCGCGGTGATTTCATTTTCTGTAGGATAGAAAGAAGATGAAATGGGGTTGTTTTATATTTATATAACATATCACTATATTAGTGATACTGATGTTATTACTTTATAATGAAAAAACTAAAGAAGAAGACGTTAAAGAAGAGAGAAAGCTTGAAAGAATCGGTAGAAGAGATTACCTCTTCTTCAACGCACCTCTTTTAAATTTCTTCTTAGGGCCCTAGAGTTAGTCTTTTGAGAAGTCCATAACCTCTATGATAAAACTATAGAGGTTGATAAGAGGAATTTTCAGGGGTTGTCCAAGCTTCAAGGTACAAAATGGTGTGAAGAGAAGTGGGAAGGGGTGCCCCTTTAATAAGGGAGAAGAGGGACACCTTTGGAAAAACATTAAATATTATTTTATAATAAAGTCATATTCTGTTTATATTATCTCCAAATTGATTTCATAAGAATCTAAAGTGGATATGAGTCTAAATCATCTCAACCAATATGTTTTAGACAAGTTTAGGTTACTATTTTATCCTTATCTTTTAGATTTAACTCTAAGATGGATATCTTAACTTTTACCATATCTTCTTGTTTTCTTACACTATATGGTTAATAAACTTACTATAAAAAGCCAAAAGAACCCCAAGTGGTTCTTTATTAATATATATAACCTTATATAAGTCATTTGGATGATCCTTATATTTTTAGGAATAAAATAAAAATTAATAATATAATATTTGTTTTAAAAACTATTCTACGTCAATTTTGACACTATTTGTTTATTGATTTTTGTGAAAATCATAACAACATGATTATTTCTAAAATAGTTAATTGAATCAATACTAACATGTCATATTAACCTATAAAATTAGTTTAATTCATAAAAAGTCTGAAATTACATTTTTTGGGTATTTATAACATCAATTAGGTTAATATTTAATTAATAATGTAATTAATGCATCATCTTTGTATCATAAATAAATTAAATTATTAAATGTCTAAAAATTATAAATTAAATACCATTATGTAGGAAATATTTTTATCTTTATAATTAATTTTTATAATCGAATTTATCTTATTTATATCCCTATATTAAAAATGTATTAGTTATTAAACTTTGATTTTAACTATTTTAACTCTTCTTTAAATAAAATAATAATAAGTGTCCTAATCTAATCCAATTGGAATTAAAGGGTAGTATTTTATTCCTAAGGATGTTTTTGGTCGAATTACACTTATCCAATAGAATTAGGACATGTTTTATTATAATAATAATATAATTTTTACCCTTAATTAACCTATTTACTTTTAACCGTTGTAAATAAAAGTAAAAAGTTGCTATTCACAAAAAAATATTTTTATCTTATTGAACAACATTTTACTCATTGATATTAACCATGTCTCTCGGATTTTCAAAATTCCACTCACAGAAGATGGTAAAATTATGTTTTATGTAAATTTTCAATTTTTTCCGAGGAGGTGGGTAAAAGACGGTGAAAAGTTCAATAAAATTTTTATATATCTAAAATTATTATAAAAGGACTCCAATGAATTAAATTGAACTTATATAGGTATTATGTATCAATTTTGACCTAGAATAAATTTAAATAAAATTAATAATTATTTAAATAAAAAGTCTGTTTTTAAATAGTAACCCAGTGTTTTCACTATTCATAAAAAATTGAACGTTTTCAGAAAAATACCAAAAATTCACCCTAGGCTAATTTCGATATTCCTAATCCAAAAGTGAATTCCATTTTGAAAGATAAAATTTTTGAAATTTCAAAAAGTGGGTATTACTATTCATAATGGCTAGTTTATATAATATTTTATTAACATATCTTTGTTTAGTGAAACTCGTTATTGCGTACAACACACGCTATAGTGGAAGGTCGCGATTATGAGTAATGCAGGACAAGTCAGGGTTATGTGTAGTGGAAGATTCTTTTTTTGTTTTATATTTTATAATCCAACCATATTTCATTTATACATTGAATATATATATATATATATAATTATACAATCAATGTTGCATAGAATAACTTCTATCAAACGAACATGAAATTGTGTGTAACATGATCCAAGATTAGTGTTGTGTATACTGCAATCTAATACGGTGTTGTGTATAGCGCAAGATAATATTGGTGTAGCGTACAACACAATACATCAAATAAATTAAAAAGAATACTTCTCATAAAATCTCGGGGAGTTACATTCTACCCCCCTTAAAATGAATTTCTCCCTCGAAATTCGTTGGGGTTATAAATCATTTACTACCTAAAAGTTTCTTTCATAGGAACCCACATTGTAAAAAGGAATACTAAAACTTAATTTTTAAAACTAATGTATGAAATGTAACGGTTACCCAAATTAACTTATCCATGGGTTTCCATATAGGAGAACATTTGTGAAAATATGGATATGGAACAAAAATCTGACCGTCAAGTTCTGATGGAGATTGGTACAGAACATGGCTATGAAAAATCCAACAATCCCAAATCCATAAATTTGTGATGATCTGAGGTACCACCTGATTCATCATATATGAGAGTACTATGACAACATTTTTTGTTTTCAAAATCATTTCCCTAACGTTGATGAATTTTTACATAAGGAGAAATACATACTTCATTTTAGTGTAATATCATCATTGGTCATTCCATGAACAATTTCCACTTCATCTCTATTTACAGAAATGAAGTTGAATTTGTCATTCATGAAGTTTTAGCAGATCATGCGATAGAATGATAAGTCATCCCATCTGTATGTATCACTAAAAGGTTAGTATAATTTATTAAATATACATAAGTGCATCTATAGTGAGATTAATCATATATGGTTTCTAAAATGGACTTATTCTTCATATATCATACCACTTAATATAATAAAACTAGTTTCTACAAACCAGGGACTTCCTGTAGGCCAGTGGTAGGCGATAATGTCCTGTCGCACTTCGGTTGTGGGTTCGATTCCTGCAACCTTGTTCGACGCGACGGGTTGTCACCCGTCCTACAGGTTGTCCTTTTTCTATAACTACATTATTATAAAATTCCATCAATAATATCAAAAAAATTTATAGACTTAAACAATACCAACTTATCTCTAACATAATCCATTCCAATCTTTAGGATTATCCAAAATACTTCTGTCCAAGCTCATATTATAAAGAAAACAATTACTATAAATGTCAACTTCCGAGCATGTGAATACCATCATTTATCCCCCATATATCATACGATATATCTTGTTGGTTACATTCCAAACATGTGAATACCTTAATCATGTATTCTCTTGAAAAATGAATACTCGTTGAACCTTAGTGAAAACATTATTGTTGTCAAAAGAAAACTCTTTCCACATACCAAAATCCCAAAATTTCAATATACTCAAACCATGATATCAGTCATGAGATCATTTCATTTTCTCTTTATCCCTTCATTATGTGCAAATCATCTTCTTTCCAAAAATATTTCAATCACTTTTCATGGTTACTGGTACCATATAATTATTGAAAACCTAGATATTCCAAAATTCCACGATGCTATAAATGAGATTCCATGATACTATTTTGAAATCCCATTACATAAACACTTAATCATTACAAAAAATCATTGTCATACTCAAAATCACAAATAGTGATCACATGTGACTTCCCTTTGTCCTTTTAGTTAAGAGGTTTCTCATGTTGATCAGCATTAACCCTTGGATTAGGGCATTAATTATCATAATGCCCCATTTCCAAACACTTGAAGCATTGTAGTGTTGGTGGAGCGTTCTCTGTAGTATTTTCTCTATTCACGTCATTAGAAACCTTTTTCCCATTACTTCAGCACTCATCTACTCGATGACCTTCTTTTCCACGCTTGAAACATTTTCTGGTACCTTTTAGACAATCTCCTCCCTGCTTCGTTCCACACATTGAGCATAACGAAACATCCATCTTCTTTTCACTATTGTTATGATATTTCTCCTTGAACTCCATCTTTTGTTTCTTTTCAAAACCATGAGATCGATATGTAAGACCAAATTCAATTTTTTCCTTGATCCCACAACAAACAATTTCTACATATATATTGAAGTCTATTATAGCTAATTACCATCGAAGTATTAGTTTTAAGCCAGTGAAGAATCAATAAACTTTACTTTCAGGTTGGATGATAATTCCAGATGCATACCTTCCAAGACTTGTAAAATTCACTTTATATATACCAATAGATTCATCATCCTTTTTCATAAGCTCATGTAAATACTTTCCCATCTTTGTTCAAAGAGTACGAGGTAAGTACTTATTTAAAAATAAATTCATGAACTCATCTCAATCCATTGATTCAATTTCATCTTGGGGCCTCGTATTATTAATTAGAGTCCACCATTGATCTGCTTCACCTTCTAAATGTTAAATAGCCAAAATGAATTTTTCATGTTCAAAACTGCTAAGTATGGAAAATATCTTTTCAGTGGTACTGATCCATTGTTCAGTAACAAGTGGATCAGGAGACCCACTGAAATAATGTGGACGTTGCCTCATGAAGGACTCAATAGAATATTGTTGTCTTCTCTGCTCATTCGGAAGTCCAAAAGGATTCATAACTTGTGTAAGTATAGAAATAATATTTTTCACACCATTTCCCATAACAATTGGTTGTTCAGGGGGACAATCTTTGCATTTTCCATTACATTGATCAACACGGTTCCTTCGGGTTCCAACCATCATCTAAAACCCAAAAAGAATAGTGTGAGAGGAAAAATCATGCTAGGGAAAACAACATAACAAAGGGAGAGTACCTTAAATATATAACATCTTAGGGTTAATTATAAGATTATTACCGTAATTCTAGTACAATAACATATATGTATACTTATCCTTAGGGACATACCTAGAAATACCTTAGAAATATCTCTAGGGATCTTACTATAGTTTTCACATCCTAGTTTCCAAAGGATAACTAAACATTTCCTCTGATACCAACTGTAGAGACCCAAGCTTGACGTACATGGACATTACATTAGTTTTATTAAATACTTAATACATAACAAAAACAAAAACACAAGGACGGTAATAGTTTAGTGTCTTTGTAAACTCGGAAAAATAGTCTTCTAATCACGGTGAAAGATCTTCAACATCTCCCATAATGATCTTCCCCTTTTTTTATTATCTACAAACATTCTTTATATCAAGGGGAAAGGAATACATAAAAAGGGTGAGCTCAAATGCACAATAAGGTCAAACATAGAAAACATAAAACAATCCATAAACATTTGAATGCAAAAACGTGAACATAAAATCTAAACATCAAAATCATGAGCAACGACATAAATCTTGGAAGTACGTAAGGAATATATCATAATGGAACATCAATCCTGATAAAATATCCTGGGAAGAAATCATGTAAATGTGGAAAACCATTAAGCACTTGATTTTATTTCTATAGTAGCCAAGTAATTGTTGCCAAGACCATCTTAGTGGACAAAGTCCATTACTGAACCTAGTTCACTCCTCATTCCAATCATGTATCACTGAACCAGATTAACTTGTCACTCCGGCCATGTCTATCTCATGAGATATAAATCTTTACCCAATGCATTGGAGGGAGATATAGGTCTCACTCATCTCATAATGAAACCATTTTTATGTGTGCCACAAAATCCTAAATCAAACATCGTAGTGTAACCCATGTAATAAAAATGAGATTCTTAAACATCGTGACATCATAAAACAATTCATATAAGATAAAGGACTTCATAAAAATAATTCCATCACAACATAATCAAATCAATGTAACAATATTGATAGAAACAGTACCCTATATTTTCTTAGATGGAAAATAATTTTGATAAAACACTTGAACTCCATTCTTGAGAAAAATATCCTTTCTACTTCAAAAAAACCTTTTTTCCTATCTTAACATGTCATTAAATTTTAAAAGTTAATTAAAAATAAACTTGAAAACTATTAAAGGAATCTTCATTTAAATAATGTTCTATGAAATCATAAAAATCCATTCATACCATATGAGTTAATTAAAACATTCTTCTCGTACTTTGGGCGGAAAAGTAAAAAAGTACCTTGTACTAAAAAAGACAAAAGATTCCTTTAATATCTTTTACTAAAAATTCACCAATGTGTAAAAAAAATTTAATCATTTTTAGGAGGATATAAATAATATTACATATTGAGGAAACATTTATGTGGATGATAAATATGCCCCAGTAAATTCTGAAGTATAAACAATCTTGGATAAAAATGAGATTGTGAGATCTTCCCTTACCATAGGTCTGATATGCTTCGTACATATCCAAAGCACCTGTATAATGATTTAAATAATGTCATTGAATTATTAAATAATAATATTAATTGTTATGATATCATATATAGTTCGCGTATGACTTTATATTACCCGTTTTTTTGTAAGTTCCATGTTAAAACAACGTTTTGGGTAAAATAATTTTATTTATCGTACGTGTTTGGACTTGTTGTTCTTGATATTATTATTACTTATATATTGATTTACTTACTTAAAAAATTTAAATCATGATTTATATATCATTTATATATTCAGTATATATATATATAATATATAAATGAAATGAAATACACCGTTCATGGAGAGGGTAGGTCGTACATACGCATGGACGCTATTTTCCTTTACTTATTGACTTGAATGGAAGTAGGTAGATGACATATATATATATATATTCATAAATCCAGTAGCTTTATCATGTAATATATTTCATTAATATTCATTATATAATCTTTATAATTATTCTTTAATTGGTAACATGGAAAATGAATCTCATCGCGTCGTGGAGACGGTAATCTGTACGTACGCACGAGCGATGATATCATTCCCATATTTATTGAATGGAATTGGAGTAGATGATATAATATATAAGAATAATTATGATGTTATAATAACTATATATAGTCATTCTTTACACCATTATACCCATCCAAGTAAGGTGGTGGTGGAAAAACAGATTACACCGTGGCGTGGAGACGGTACTCCGTCCGTACGCACGTGCGGGGATTTCATTTTCTGTAGGATTGATTGAAGGTGAAATGGGGTTTTTTCATATTTATAATAACATATCAGTATATTAGTGATACTGATTTTATTACTTTATAATGAAACAACTAAATAAGAAGAAGTTTAATATGAAAGAATACTTTAAAGAATCGGTAGAAGAGATTACCTCTTCTTCGATACACCTCTTTTAAACTTCTTCTTATGGCACTAGAGTTGTTCTTTTGAGAATAACAGAACCTGTATAATATAACTATAGAGGATTATAATAGTAATTGTTAGGGTTTGTCCGATCTTCAATGCTCAAAAAGTTGTGAAGAGAAGAGGGAAGGGGTGCCCTTTTTATAATGGAGGGGAGGGGCACCTTTGGAAAAACATAAAATATTATTTGATAATAAAGTCATATTCGGTTTATAATAGCTTAAAATTTATTTATTTAGAAGATAAAGTGGGTATGGGTCTAAATAATCTCAACCGATAGGTTTTAGAAAAGTTTAGGTTCATATTTTTAACTTATCATTTATATTTAACTCTAAGTTAAATAATTTAACTTTTAACATGTCTTCTTGTTTTCTTACACTATATGGTCAATAAACATACTATAACAAGCCAAACGAACCCTAAGTGGTTAATTATTAATATATATAACCTTATATATGTCATTTTTCCGAACCTTATATATTTATGAATATAATAAAATTAATAATATAATATTTGTTTTAAAAACTATTTTATGTCAATTTTGACACTATTTGGTAATTAGTTTTTGTAAAAATCATAACAACATGATTTGTTCGGAAAAAGTTTATTAAATCAATTATAACATGTCATATTAACCTATAAAAGTATTTGAATGCATAAAAAATAGAAAATTACTTTTATTTGGGTATTTATAACATCAATTATGTTAATATTTAATTAATAAGGCAATTATTGAATCATCATTGTGTCATAAATAAATTAACTTATTTAATGTCTAAAAATTATAAATAAAATACCATTATCTAGGAAATATTTTTATCTTTCTAATGAATAATTATAGTCGAATTTATATAATGTATAACCCTATATTAAAAAAAATTAGTTATTAAACATTGATTTTAACTATTTTAACTCTTCTTTAAATAAAATAATAATAAGTGTCCTAATCTAATTAAAGTGGACCTAAAGGGTATTAATTTATTACAAAGGTTATTTTTGGTCGAATTAAACTTATACAATAGAATTATGAAATGTGTTAGGTTATAATAATATCATTTTGACCCTTAATTACCCTATTTACTATTAACTGTGGTAAATAAAAGTAAAATGTTACTATTCAGCAAAAAATATTTTTTTCATATTGAACCACATTTTACTCCTTGATATTAACCATGAATCTCTTATTTTCGAAATTCCACTCTCATAAGTGGTAAAATTATGTTTTATATAAATATTCAAATTCTCTTAGGAGGTGGGTAAAAGACGGTGAAAAGTTTAATAAAATGTTTATATATCTAAAATATTTATAAAATGACTCCAATGAATAACATTGAATATATATAGGTATAATGTATCAATTTTGACCTAAAATAAATTTAAATAAAATAAATAATTATTTAAATAAGAAGTCGGTTTTTAAACAGTAACCGAGTGTTTTCACTATTTATCAAAAATTGAAAGTTTTCAGAAAAATACCAAAAATTATCCCAAGGATAATTGCGATATTCCGAATGCAAAAATGAACTCCATTTTGAAAGATAAAATTTATAAAATTTCAAAAAGTGGGTATTACTATTCATAATGGCTAGTTTATATAATATTTTATTAACATATCTTTGTTTAGTGAAACTCAGTATTGCGTAAAACACACGCTGTCGTGGAATGTGGAGATTTCATGTAATGCAAGACAAGTAAGGGTTGCGTGTAGTGAAAAATTCTTTTGTTGTTGCATATAATAGTATCCAACCATATTTCATCTATACATTGAATATATATATATATACAATCAATTTTGTGATGAATAACTTCTATCAGACGAACTTAAAATTGTGTGTAACACGATCCAAGATTAGTGTTGCGTGTACTTCAAGCTAATACGGTGTTGCATATAGTGCCCGATAATCTTGGTGTATCTTACAACACAAGATATCAAATAAATTTAAAAGAATACTTCTCATAAAATCTCGGGGTGTTACATAAATTCTATTCATTCCATAGATTTTTAAAAAAATATTCATTTCAATTTTTCAATAAAATCCAAGATTATTAGGAATTTAAAATGACATGCTGATTCATTAAAAAAAAATAAACTCTAAAAAGGGTAAATATATCTTTCATAAATCATTTATAAAAGGATAAAAATTTTATGAAAACTTTTTTTTTAACTTTTTTTGATGAAAAACAATTTCTAATCAATGAGGGAAATGATGTCATGTTTTATTAAAATAGTTCCCAATTATTTTTAAGAAAAAAAGAGTAAAAATAGTAATTATTAAATGATAATATCATGAATAAATAGTGGAGAAGAAAATTAATCGGTTTTTTTCACAATTATCAAATAAGTTCCTTCAATGTAAATACAGTCAAGAAAATTCCTAATTAAATTGAGTTTGTAAAATTAACCGTTGAAATGATCATAAAATTAAAGGTAGAATCAATAAATGAGTCAAATATGTGTATCAAATGTAAATCCACATGAATAAAGTGATGAAAACAAAATATAATCCAAATTCAATAAATACTTAATCATAGAATATAAAAATCTATAAAGATGTTATATAACCAAATGAAGAGAAATTGAGTTATAAAATTCCATACAACTTGGAAATATTAAGTCAAAACCCCCTAGATGAAATAAAAAATATTGAAAATAATATACCATTAATTAGGAAGTAATAATTATATTATATTTCAATGGTTTAGTATAAGAAAAATATAAAATAAATTAGATTCTCAATATTACATTTTATATCATTGAAGAGAAATTGAGATAAAGTACCTTACCTCACATTTCTTTTTGGTTTAATATAATTTAAACTCATGTATTGTATTTTTAAACATGTTATTACCTCATAAAAATACCATATTAGTATTTATAATATCATATATAATCCTTTTAACAAATCACATCACTTATTCTTTTTTAATCAATCATTATTGTTATCGTTTCAAGTGTTAAGTACCTTGTTTTCTCTTGTGTTTTTTATGATAGATATAGTTTTTGTTAATATTATATATTTCCTTAATATATAGAATAATAATAATTAAATAATTATCATATTTTTATATAAATTATAATATTTATACCAAACATGAAATATGGTTTTGAAAAAGGAAGTGCATTACAGTCATTGAGATGGTAGGTTGTACGTATGCACGGGTAATGTTTCCAATTTTCAACGATCATTATAGAAAAGGTTAAAAATATTATATTATTAAAAAAGAAAATAATATCATAAATGCTATATTATTTTTTTATAAATCCTTATATATTTATTCAATGTGGTGTGGTTTTGAAAAGTCAGTCATAATAATTTATGATGGTGGTAGTCCACATTTACAAGAACGATGTTATCATGATTAAGTTAGTGGAATGATAAGAACATGAAATGATATATTATCCATTAATATTGATAAATATGTCACAAATATCATAATTAATTCATTTATATCACATATATTAATTAAATTTGACATTATTACCTTCCATGTATTTTATTAGTGATAAAAGAATCACATTGCTTCGTAAGGTGGTAGTCTGCCATACACATGAGAGACATTATCGTATCCCCAATAGAATGTAATTAAAAAGTTATATATGTTATATAATTTATCTAGAGTTATAAATATGTTATATTTATCAAATATATATAATTTATATTCATCATTATAACAAACTATGAGAGGTGGTAAGAGAAAAATGTATGACATTAGATCAAGAGGGGGAAGTCTGCTGTACACTCAAATGATGATTTTGTAACCCATTTTATTGAAGTGTGGATGGTTTATGGTAATGAAAGTAACCAAAAAACATCATATAAAATATAATGATTTTATTATATCATAATAATTTAATATTAATTAAATTTGTTGTAAGAAAAAATATATGCTTGATGAAGAACATTGCCTCTTCCTCGGGTAACCTCATTAGGTTTAGAAAAAACAATTATTCCACTGATTATTTTAAGAAAAAACTAAGATATATATGATGATTGGATGGATGGATTCATGTTATTTTGGTATTTCTCTCCAATCCAAAAGGGGTTTAAAATTAGAATAGTAGATAAGGTGTCACGACCTCTAATATGTAAGGTTATTGGTACACTTGTATTTTTTTAACCAAAAAACACTTAGCCATGTTTTTCAAATTACTAAAGGATTAAAAATTGATTATTATCAATACACAGAAATTATAAATTTTAAATATTTAAAGAAAATATATTTTAGACATTTTATGTAATTTTAACCCTTATATTATTAGTTTAACCCCCAGAAAATTAATTTTAACATTAACACTGATTAATAATTTTTATAATTTTAAAAATTAATTATTGTAAAAAAATATATTTCCAAATTATTGTTAATATAAATAATGATAATAAAAAATACACAATCTTTTTTCCAATATTACATTAATAGAAGTGTAAAATTGAAATTAAAAATTAATATCTCAAATGCGATTAGAAATTTTGGTTTTCAAAGAGAAAATGTTCAAATGATTACAATGTTTTTATTTAAAAATTGAATATCAAAATGATTCCAATGAAAAAAATTGCATTAATATATATATATACAATTGAACAAATTTTAATTTAAAACAAATTATAAATATAATTAACTTTATAAATAATTTAAAAGAAAAGGTAGTTTCAATTAAAATTTTGTTTTTTTAACTATTCATTGAAAAATGAAATATTTCATATAAATTCTAAATAGTAACCCTAAGATAATTTTGATATGATTATTTAAAAAAATAATTTTATTTTTTCAGTTAAATTTCTAAACAATCAGTAAAAATTATTTTTAAATTATCAACACAAAATGTGGCTAAATGACATTTAAGAAAAAATAAAATTTATTTGAAAACATTTACTTTTTTCATTTAAATTATTCTATTTTTCCTAATAAGTAGATAACAATAATTTTTATAATTTACATATTAATATTCATACCCACCAATTTTACAACTAGTATATAATGGTATTCTTTAATACTATTCATATTGAATTTTGGTTCGGTATTTTGTAAGCTATCGAAGAGATTAAAATTAAAGAGATATATTTTGTTGGTTATTTATGTTCATTGTTCTGTGTCCAATAATAAATAAAATAAAATGTTATTATTTTATAATTTATGGGTGTTAAATTATCCCCCCACCTTGAATAATTTACATACTAACAATTTAAACTTGATCCTGGTAATCAATGTTTTGACATTTTGAAATACCATTGTTGAAAACCTAACATCATAAAAAGTGTTAATCAAAAATTATAATTTATATAAGAGAAAGGTAAATACAAGGGTCACATAAAAAGGTTTCCATGTCAGAATAAATTTGTGGAAACAGAATATATGTACATAGAAGAAAATCTTAAATAATTGTAGATAATAACATAAGACATTGAAGATAATAAAGGAAAAGATCAATGGAATGATAAGGACATAAAACCAAAAATTGGTGATGATTTAAAATACAATCTAATTCATCACATATAAATGTAGTAGGATAAATTTTTTATTTCATGACCCTTTTTCTAATATTGATGAATTATTCTATTGTTTATGAATATAACGATATATACATGATATGCTTCTGTCATGAAACAACCCGGGTCGACCCTGAACCAGTCACCCGAGCCGGTCTGCGATATGTCCCAAATTCCATTCTCGATCCACACGGGCCGGCAACTAGTGATGTCCATCAAAATAAACCAGTTGGGAATGATTTGTCCCATAACAAATATAAATAAACATAAACTGAACAATAAGATAAATAAAGGAAAATAAACTGAACATCATGGTGGTGGAAAAGGAATAAACAAAGAAACGTGACATAACTCAGGTGACCTCGTGGTTCACCACGGTACGCAAACTACACTCGCTCCCAAAAGCGATCCAAGATTGAAACCTGCAACTGAAAAGTAAAGTAGGCATGAGCATAGATATGCTCAGAAGGAATGACAAAATATAACCACATCGTATTCCCCCACCTTTAGTAAGAAATCCAATCATTCCAGTTTGATAATAAGACATAACAAAATATTGGTTCCCCTTCTTTTTAAATTCAAGTAATGTGTTTTCATTTTCAGGTAAATAATTTCACTCCCACAACATTTTAAAATAGGTTATAAGCATGCATTAACGTTTTAAAATGAAAATATACCAGTTTGGATTAAAATATAGTTTTCAAAAACAAGATATCAAGTATGAAACAAATGAAAAGAAAGTTACATCACAAGCAGCATGTCACAAATGTGCACCATGGATAATCCCTATAAGTCGCTTAACCAAGTGGGAACCTATAGACCTCATACCTTGGTGAAACGTGGCTTAATAATCACAACCCTTAGAAAAATGTATCTTAAAAGACCAAAACCCTCAAGAAATGTGGATTAGAAGACCACAACCCTCAGTAATTAAAATTTTTAGTTAGTACTGTTATGTCAATACTGCTAGACAAACTGGGAAGAACCCCTGTCATGTCGTCTAGCATACTAGTCCTTGTCATCCACCTAGATACCTAGGTTTCCCATTGTACTCTATTTCAATTGGTGGTGATTTTTCTTTATCAAGAAAACATATATGTAAAGAACACTTTCCTTATCTCATCATCATCATAATGTAATTTTTATTAAAATATGGGGAGACAAAAGAAAAAATTAGACAAAAGGCAAAACATGACAAGCCGACCCACTCCTAGGGGGGCCTGAAATAATGTAGGCCAAGTTAATCCCCTCTAATCAAATTCACTCTTGGGGGACTTAGGCTTGTCCTAGTATGAACCCACACATTCTCTGAGCTAGTGAAATCCAGTGATGTAAGATGATCCACTACTTTGTTCCCTTCCCTCCACATGTGTGAAACTCTAGTATTGTCGATGAGGATGGTTTTACACTTCCTGATGATATATTCAATCTCCCAAGGTGTATTTCCACTAGATTGTAAAGAGTTCTAAATAATGAATGAGTCTGTTTCCACCTCCGTAACAACCAATCCCCCATGTCGGCATAACCTCAGCTCTATAATCATTGCCATGGCTTCTGTCGTCAATAAAGAGCCATGTCCAAGCCTGACAGTAAACTCCCTGAAAACAGATGTGCTAGTGTCACACACCACCCCACCACCACGTATATTTCCTAGAACACAAGACCCATATATGTTGAGCTTCAGTCTATTTTGCAGGGGTTTCCAACAAACCCAATTGTTCCCTCTATCGTTGTGGGTGAAAACCTTATACCCAGAGAAAAACCGGCTCATTGAAGGGGCTTCATTCCAGTTCCTCATCACCCTGAACAGATCGACTAACAGATTCTTTATCCACGTGATGATAACCACATCCAACAAGTTTTCCCCTTTGTGCCTCATTTTGTTCCTCACCCTCCATAGACACAAGCAACCGACATGTAGTATGGATGTCAGGTCCAGCCTCTCTGGTCAAGCTCCTCCCGATCCATGGTACCATTTCTCCAGGAAGTGGCGATCAACCATACTACTCCAGGAAAAATCAGTGAATTCCACAAAATAAATCCATACCTCATGTGCCCATTCGCTTTTGAAAAATAGATGGTTCAATGTCTCTTCACTATGAGACTTCCAAGACACACATTTAGAAGCTATATTAACACCACATCTCTTAATATTATCATCAGTTGGCACCGCTCCATTCCTTATCCTCCAAGTGAGAAAGTTTAATTTGTTAGGGTTTCTCTTATCCTAGGTGATATCATCCAAATCGTTCAGATGGTCCTGAAAAAATGAGGCGCGCTGATAATCTTTAGATGAGAAAAATCCTGATGGCGAAGATGTGAACACACATTTGTCGATGTCCGGTGTGAGTTCAATGAGATCAAAAAAATCCTGATGATCCTTATTCAACAACATTTTGATGAAGGATGGAAACCTACTGGCTTCTCAGAATGAAATGGTGGGAGCATGGCACCCTGATAAGCCTAAACATTCTCCGCACCCGTTTTGATGCCAAAATGATAGGTTCCCTTTCCCCATGATCCAATGGGACAGCGGTCGAAGGTCGTCAACTAGGGGGCCCTGGACCTTACTAAATGGTGAGTATTGGTCCTCTATTATATCAATATATCCTAATCCAATGGTGTGCATGGTTAGACCCCACAACGAGAGATGCTCCAGAATACTCCAGGAGAGATTTGCATGCATGCCGTGTAGGGTATCTGCAAGATTGCACACATTGATACCACCCTCTCGAACTGGTTGCACCATCTTGTGCCAGGAGACCCAATGCTTTTTTCCCTCCGAAAACAGATCCCAAAAAAACATGGCCTAAATCCTGTCAATGTTCATGAAAACTGTTTCCGGGGCTCTAATTAAAGACAATGCGTGAATTGGTGTAGCAAGCAGCATGCTATTGACCAGTGTGATCCAAACCCCAAAGCATAGATAAATTTTCTTCCAATTAAGCACCCATTCATTGATCCTGCTGAGGAGTGAATCAAATTCGCAAATTCAAACTCTTTCGGGTGAGATCGGAACACCCAAATACTCCATAGGGAAAACCCCTCATTCCATGCCCAACATGTTGCTCAGAGTAGAAATATGCTGGGAGGAACATCCACTGGAGATGAAGAAACTACTCTTGTTATTGTTAATGAGTTTCCCACTCCAATAGAAGTATCCCTCCAACACTCTATTCAATCCCCGGATGGAATGGCTTGATGCATTCAAGAAAAGTAAGGTATCATCAGTGAACATGAGATGGGACACCACTAAAGCCTTCAACTTCCTTCTATAAGGCAGAATGTCACCCTTTCTAATTCTACTATGTATGTGTCTGCTCAAAACTTCCTGAACCTGGATGAAAAGGCTCAGAGATATTGGGTTTCCTTTCCTCGAGCCCCAACTTGGTTTAAAAAACCCATACAATTTCCCCATGAAATTGACCGAAATACATGCAAAACCAAAGCACCAAAAAATAAGATCAATGTTCCAAGTATTAAAGCCCATACCTGCCATAACCTTATTGATAAAGATATATTCCATGTGGTCATAAGCCTTGTTCATATCCATCTTTATGTCCATAATAGATCCAAGGGTTTTGAAGTTGATGTCCCTGAGCATCTCCTGTGCTAGAGCCACTGCATCCTAAATCAACCACCCCTTGATAAAACCATGCTACTCTAAATACACCCACTGCGGAATGAGATGGGTTATTATGGAGTTGATAATGATGTCCATGATTTTGTAGGGGGTATTAAACATGCTCATTGGACGTTAATGTGAAATATCAGTGGGATTATTGGTTTTAGGAAGCAGCACAAGTGTAGTGGTACATGCCACATATGGAAGTCCACCCCCCTAAAGTAGTCTCAAGTAGCTTCAATTAATCCCTCCTTTACCATATCATAGGATGACCTATAAAAGGATCCAGGGAAACCATCTAGTCAAGCTGTTTTATAAGGATTCAGGTGCATTAAAACTGCCAATATCTCTTTCTCGTCAGATATGGCTCCTAAGATATCATTGTCCCGAGTAGACACGTGATTGGGAACCACTTCAAAAAACTCTGTGACCTCCAAGGGGTATCCATTGTCCATGCATTCACTGGGGCCGGTGAGGAGTTCATAGAGTAAAACATTGGCCAAGATTCCAATGACGTCTATGTCATCTTTATAATAACCATAATCTAACACGATGTTAGGCTTAACTGGCCTTTTCCTCTCCTTAATGAAAGCGTGAAAGAAAGTGGTGTTTCTGTCACCTTCTTTAAGCCACT
The DNA here is from genome assembly GCA_963277665.1 of Viscum album. Taxonomy (NCBI): domain Eukaryota; kingdom Viridiplantae; phylum Streptophyta; class Magnoliopsida; order Santalales; family Viscaceae; genus Viscum; species Viscum album. Next base: position 159,520,120 of record OY728165.1, on the reverse strand, counting down.
TAATCCTTTCCCTTTCCCTGGCCAGTAATTCCTGTCTAAGAAGAAAGTGTGCCATCTTGTCCTTTTTTCCCAGAGTTCCTCAATGGCATGGTCAACCCATGTTTCCTTAAGCCGGTTCTCGAGGCATTCGACTTCTTTCATGGTTGCCTCTAACTCCCCATCAGGTGAACTAACATATTTTGACCACGTTTGGAGCCTCGATTTCAACATCCTAAGCTTATTATGAAGATCAGTCCACTTATCGCCATGAGAGGGATCCTCCCATGAGGCTCTAACAAGCTCCTGGTAGCTTGTACTGATGGCCCATACCTGGTTGTATCAAAACCTCTTCTGACGATCCTGCGTAGAAGACATAAATACCAAAACGGGCGAATCATCAGAGATACCTTGTTCCAGGAGCATCACTTCTGTGTTGGAGAAAGAAGATATGGCATTCCTGTTAGCCAGGCAGTGATCCAGGTGGCTCCATGAGTAGTTATTCCCCCTCTGGTTATTGCAATATGTAAACATGTCGCCCATATATCTGAGATCCAAGAGCACCTTCGCATCCATGAAGTAGTTAAAATCCAGGCTGGATGTTCGGTGAACCGTTCCCCTGCCTTTCCTCTCCTCCGGGTACAACATAATATTGAAGTCCCCACCACTATCCATGGGAAAGGCCTCGGGTCAAACCTAATTTGGTCATCCCATAGAGTTTCTCTTTGAATATGATCACTGCTCCCGTACACAAATGACACGAAAAAAACCAGGTGACCCTGGACTACCTTGACTGTAATGCACTATTTTCCCGCCTGAGCCACATCCAAAGTGTAATGACGGTGCCAGAAAATCCAGATATTACTGTTGATGGGATCAGCATGTAATAAGCCATTCATTTTGAGATTTTTGGTACACTCCCTAATTCGGTTGGGTTGTTTTTTGTGTTCAAGCACTACAACAACTGCATCCTTATGCTTGGAAGTCTCAGAAGTGAGAAAATACAACTTCACTAGGGCGCCAATGCCCTAGGCATTTTAGATGAGTAACATAATCCTGGAAGAAATAGCGTCCTGGGACTGGCTTCAGAACTCATAGCCTGCTCGAAAAGGTGGTTGTTCCTTACCATTTTCATCATTGTTTTAGACCTAGTGGAAATCCTTGAGCCCGCAGTGATTACTAAGCCATGAGGGAATACGTACAAAGAGGGAATATGTACAAAGAGGTCACATATATATATATATATATTTCATTCCCTATGCATGTACATGTAGGATCCCTCAACAGCTGCGGCCCAAAACCATCGAAGTAAGGCCCAATGCACTACACATGCAAATTAATAAAGCAATTAAACACATAAAATATCCATAAAACATTTCAAAATAAAACATCAAGGATTTTCACCAATGACACACCACTTACATAACTCAAAAAACACATTGATAATATTAAAAAAACACATAATCAATTTAACCTCTTCCAAAGGCCATTTTAAATCATCACACAAACCAAAAACAATTCCAAAACATGCATTTCATTGATTAACCCATTTAAAATTTACATTTAGAAATTCACGACAACTAAAACACACCAAATTATGCATTTCTCTTTAAAAACCTGCACCCAAACCCATTTTCACCATAATTTCCATTAAAAACGTGATTCATACCACTTGAAAAACTAAATAAACCATTTGTACAATTTATAAAACTCATAAAAGAATCACAAAAAGGTTCTTACATGAAAAGTTCACCCAAGTTCATATTAAAAATCCAATTACAAATCAAGCGCATATCAAATTTTTTCACAAACTAGTTTTGCACTCTTTATAAGATTTAATAAACCACTCAAAAAAATTATGAAACAACCCCAAGCAGTATTACCAATATTTGAACACAAACACCCAATCAAACCATATTCTAAGGGAAAAAACACACCAATAACGTGATAAAACAGAATTCGTAGCCCTTTCATGTCATAATTAACCAACACCAAAGTTTATAAAATAGAACAAAAGGCTCAACATGGGTTTTCCCAAAATACAAACATTCATATCAAATAAACATGCTACTAAACACATTGAAATCATATCAAACCTCAAGTAAAACTATATTCCCACAAATTAATCAAATAAATGAGTATTACAAATTAACTAAATAAGAGAATTAATTCATCAAACAACACTAATACGTGGAAATGCTTACCTTCAGTGTCAAAACTTATTAATTTCTGTGCAAAACATCTATTTCACTACATTCGCACCATGAGGGACAAAAGATGAACACTAAATAACAATAATCAACCAAAAAGAGAATCCCTAATCATGTAACGGTTCGTCCAAGATATGTGCACCCCATGAAATCCAACAAAAAACCTAAATAGGGGAAGGAGAAGGTAGAATAAGCTCACCTAAGGGGTTCTCACACCAAAAAAGGAGGATATTCGATAGTCAGAGGGGGAGAATGGCACATTAAATATTCTCCTGGTAAACTAGGTCATGCTAACATGACAGGGGAGGGACGTTATGGTTGCTTAAGTAGGGGGAAAAGGCCACCACACGAGGGAGGGAGTCTGGTTGAACGGTCGCTACACTAATGGAAGGAGGAAGGTGCATCGTCGGGTCCTCGGCCAATGGGGGGGGGGGGGTAGCGCAAGCAGGATGGAGAGGGGGGAAGCGCATTGCATGATGGGGGAAGAGGGGAGAGGAAGAGAGAGAGGGGGTAAAAGGTAGAGAAAAGAAAAATAAAGAAAAATAAAGAATACAAAATAAAATAAATAAAAATTTAATGAATAATGATAATATTAGTATTTATAATAACTTAATAAAAATTATAATAAATGTGATAATAATATTATTATGATCCATAATAATAATAGTATTATTATTAAATTGTTTTACATTTATTTATATTTATTTCGTTTTGATTTTAATTAAATAAATTTTTAAACATTAAGAAACCAAAATATAAATAAGGATAAATAAACAGATAAAAATAATGGTGATCGTAAGATACTTGGTCGGAGTGTGACAATTATGTCACAACTGGGTCCCGGTGACAGCACAGACACCCTGCCATAACATGGTCGTTGGGTCCTGGTCTGCCAGGTATCACCAGTTGCCCCGCAAAGACGTGGTCCCCACCCAAGGGTTGACCCACATTCCTGAACGGGTCAACACATGTCATTTCCAGTGTGCTTTGTCCTCACTCACACACACCCTGGAAAATATCTGAGAATGTCACCCATCGTGATCACTACTCCAGGCCAAGCACACTTAACTATGAAATTCGAATCAAAGATTCTCCCGAAAAGGAAGGGGCACCATGTTGACATTAGTCATATCATTTAGTCATTTAACCCTTTATCATTTGGGGGTGTTACAATCACCCCCCCCCTTTCTAGCCAAATGTCCTCATTGTGGGCCCTACATCTCAACCTAGGCAGTGCACCACACATAAGGCTGGGTACCACCTCTGATACCAAATGTAACAATTGGGTCCCGGGGACAGCACAAACACCCCGTCTTAACAGGGTCGTCGGGTCCGGGCCCGCCAGGTATAACGAGTTGCCCCACATACACGTGGTCCCCACCCAAGGGTCCACCCAAATTCCTGAATGGGTCAACACATGTCCTTTTCAGTGTGCTTTGTCCTCACTCACACACACCCTGGAAAAAAATCTCAGAAGGTCACCCATTCTAATCAATAATCCAAGCCGAGAACACTTAACTATGCCTTTCTAATCAGACTAGTTCCAGAAAAGGAAGGTGCACCATATTGACATGAGTCATATCATTTTTTCATTTAACCCTTTATCATTTGGGGGTGTTACAATCACCCCCCCCTTTAGAGGATAACATGCTCGTTGTGGGCCCTACATCTCAACCCAGGCAGTGCACCACACTTAAGGCTAGGTACCACCTATGATTCCAAATGTGACAACTGGGCCCCGGTGACAGCACAAACACCCTTACATAACATAGTCATCGGGTCATAGCCTGCCAGGTTTCACGAGTTTCCCAGCAGACATGTGGTCCCCACCCAAGGGTCCACCCACATGCCTGAACAGGTCATCCGACTAATGAAAATCCCCACAGACCAACACATGTCCTTTCTAGTGAGCTTTTTCCTCACTCACACACACCCTAGAATACTTCCCAGAAGGTCACTCATCCTGAACACTAGTCCAGGACAAGCATGCTTAACTGTGGAGTTCTAATCAGAAATGCTCCTGAAAAAGAAGGTACACCTTGTTGACATGAGTCATTTCATTTAGTCATTTAACCCATTATCATTTGAGGGTGTTACAATTTCTATTTCATAAGAAAAAATTCATCATTTGGTTATTCTTTGATGAATTTCAAATTCTTTCCATCCTACATGAGATGATAGAAAAATTATGTCTGAAGTGCTGAAATTTAATTTTAATGGATTTTAAGATCAATAAAAGAGTGGATTGTCTTTCCATCTCTCTAAAACTATTTTTCAAAACCAATATAATTATCACAAGTAATCTAATATAATATATTAATATACAAACATCAACATTAACACCACCGGTTCATCATTAATAATTATTTTTCAAATCATTTAACTAATAAGATGTTAACCAAGATTTCACACAGAATTTTTGTAGGTTTAAATACCTTATCATCCTTTATTTTTTGGGTTTAAACCTCGTGACCTTTCTGAATGTGATGTGTTATCTCCCAACATTCACGATGTCTATTTTAGAAAACTATATTAATATAATTATTATAAAATAAAAAAAATATGATCGACATCCTTAACATGAAATGAATTAATAAATATCTTTTTTACAATGCTTTTCAATGAAACTTCTCTTTTCCACAAAAATTTAAATAATATTAAATAGAAATTTTTAAAATTCAATGAATGATCATATAAATCACAAAGTTTATCAAGAACTTTAAACTTATGTCTGTAAAATGTAAAGGAATTATTAATTTGTTAAAATTTTCAACAAAACATATACTAAACCAATGGGTTGTATTTCCATAAATTTCTCCCCAAATTTTATTAATGTTGGTATACTTCAATCACATAAAACCTAAAAATGGGTATTTATCATTGTAGTCTTGTGATCAATCAGAAACTCATTAACCTATGATGATATCCATAACTCTTAACTTAATAATGACCTATAGGATATAAAATTTATCACAAACCATACATGTTTCTTGATTATTATATCCAAAAATGAAATTGGAAAAATACTTTTACAAATAAATTCTTGAATGAAAATATATAAAAAATACATTATTTTTTTAACATAGGTCCTTCCTTGGTCTCGGGTTTAAACTTTAAAAGTGTTAATTGAGTGTGTTAATTCCCAAGATCACTACATTTAAAAAAACTATAAATGGACCCCTATGATGAAATTTAATTCCTTCCATAACACTCTCATAATTTTTCTTTAGTGATTATTTTCATTATGAACTTATTTTTCACAAAACAAGAATACTATTTAGATTCTATTAATACACATTCATGGGTATATCATTCTATATTTATTACATGATAGAAGTATCTCTTCTTTCATTCATGGTCTTCGCCGCTTGATATCTTAGTAAAATCCATCCCTCTCTTATTTGGAATGTCAAATAGTTGGTTAAGGTATAGTTTGTTAATCATATTTTGTGATAAATTATTATGTATAATTTCAATATCTTTTACTCTAGTAATCATCCTATTTGTATGCTCATAGAAACCACCTTATCCTTTATATTCAATGTTACCATGATTTTGTTGGGTTCTATCCATTGACTAAAACCAAAAATATTAATGTGAGAAATAATAATCATAGTGGGAAAACCATATGATAATTTATAAGATATATAAATCATTAAACTTTTTTAAATTTAGGAAAACATAGCTTTAAACATGGAATTTCATTATCATCATCTATTCAAATCATTCATTATGGTTTGTGAAAAAAATTGGAATTATCCCAGGCATATAATCAGGGATATTAAAATAAGTTAATCATTATCACTCATTGTAATGCATCGGGTGATGATTGGGTCAAGACCAATAAAACCTTTTTGGAGTTATTAGCCCTAGTTACATCTACTATAGAATAACATCCCCTTGTATTATCTAGATAGATATCTATTTTACATAAAGAATAAAATATATCTATATTAACAACACTTTAATATGTTCTTCTATACTTATTCCCAAAGTGTATTATAGTGTTATGCTATTTTATCTATTTTTTAATAAATCTATTCGCAAGGGTTGTATTAAATTTCTTCGGATACCAATTATAGATACATTGAACTTGGAATACTAGATCCGGTCTATTATATATGACATTTGTATAAGATACACAAAATCAAATCCTAAAAAACTGAATTGTTTGGTTGTCTTGGTAATATATATATATATACACACACACACACACACATATATATAATTCTCACATTACATATAGAAACAAAAATTTATAAATAATTTTTTTGAATATATCATTATTATATCTAGTATATCATTGCATATCCTTCATTGTGCACTTACTGGATTCCTCAAAAATGAAATAAAATAGCTATGAGCTCAAATGACCTGTATGGGTTATTTTTAGGGGAAGCTATCATGAATCAATATAGATAATAAAAATTAAAATAAAATGACTCATTAAACATTCAATTAAAATAACTAGATAGAGTATAATATCTGTGGAAAGGTAAATAACTAAAAACACATGTCATTTAATAAATAAAATGAAGCTAAAACACATCCATATATAATATTATTATAATAGTATCATTGATAACAATAACTAAATTATTAATGAAATAAATTATTAATCATTATATATCATGTTATTAATCACATAGTACCTATATTGTCAAGACCATTCAGAATATAGTTTAAATATACAAGTATAAACCCATTTAATACTAGATTACTAATTCACATTATAAAACTATTAATGCACAAATGGGATATAAAATTATAATCCCCACACAAATCATCAAGTCTAAATTATTCCTTACATATCAAATGTTAAATTTAATTCACCAATCAATATAACTTATCATCAAATATTTGTATTTAATAAAGGATAAGAATTTTCCAGCATTTCCCAAGTTAATCAAATAACTTTTATAGTAAAAACCATATATAAAATAGTACATAGTATATTGAGTCAATAAGGTTATTTTATGACTTCCCCATTCCTTATGGTTTTATGTTTTGAAAATCACAAGAGCATTTTATTATATTCTATTTTTCTAAAGATCCGGAATTTTCATTCTGTTATACCTACAAATGTATCATTATTATTGGACATTCTGTTATACTTACATATGTATCTTTATGTTATCTCATTCTATTAGATTTACAGATTTTTCATACAGTGTTTATGATACTAAATCTGGTGTATAAGTGATATTGTCTTCCTGATATCAATTTCGTTGTATAAGTGATATCGTCTTTGTGATACTGAATCCGGTGAATAAGTGATACCGTCTTCATGATACCGAATCTAGTGTATAAGTGATACCATCTTTGTGATATCGAATCCTGTGCAAATGTGATTATGCTTTGTGATTCCAAATTAGGTGCAAATTTGATTTTGTTTTCCGATTTCCAAATTCGATGAAAATGTGATTTTTTATGATTTAAAATCTGGGGAAAAATTGATTCTGTTTTAAGATTACGAATCTAGTGCAAATATGAATTTTTTTTATGATTCTGAATCTGGTGCAAAAGTCAATTCAGTTTTATGATTCCGATTCCGAAACAAATGTGATACCGGTTTCTCAATCTGAATTACATTAATATATGAATTCATTTTCTAGATAATATTTTACTTAAGAATCTGTTTTTCATAATAATGTTAGATTTGTTTAATGTATCATTCCTATATTATCAGATTCCGAGTTTTCTTATACTTAACATTTATCTTTAACTTAACATAGTTTCTTACTCTAAATGATGTCATACAATATGTTAAAAAATAATCATTCTATGTTTGACATGTGTCCAAGTCCCTCTGAAATTTAAGGAATATATGGTCATTGGAGTGGAGCCGACAATTGGGATGCATTGCCTATAAATAAAAGATCATTTGAATGAACTCAATGCCTAATATTTCAACTACATGGTAAAACATGGATGAAATTGATGCATGTTGGGAAGTGATTTCTAGATAGAGGCTCTTATAACACTTAGTGCTTTGTGTAGATGTTGTGAACATCTTTTTTGGGTGTGAACAACTAGTTCAGACTTGTTTTTTGCAGACTATAATCATGCTGATCGTGGGCTTCTGGGTTTGGAATATAGAGGTTCTGATTTCAATTTAAACTAAGGGATTATGGGGATAGTAAGACAGATACCGGCCTTAATATTGAGGGCATACCTGGGTCTGGGTAAGGCAGACTTTCTTGAAAGTATAAATCAAGGAAATTTTATCCAAGGTTATTGGATACCCCTCTCTTTGGGTTAAAACATTCATTTTGTTAATTGTTTTCTATTTCAAGTTGTTTTATTTCCGTTGTAATCTTAACTTTGTTAATTTTGGAATGTATAACATTATAATACTTTCTAATTCCCTTACTCTGCTTATATTACAGATTCTATATGATTTAAGGTAGAATATTTCTTTTAAGAGAAGGTTTCTTTTAGAGGTGTTTTATATGTTTGTTTAACACTGTTAAACATAACTTTAAAGGTTCTAAAAGAATTTCTAAAGTATATAATTTACCCCCCTCTTTAATATTGAGCATCTACATGCATCATTTCGATCCTACAATTGGTATCAATGGAGGTCTCTAGAATACGTATATTCACACATAAGTTTTCTTACCCAATTTTACTTTCTCTTATTTGATTTCAAAAATTTACTTCTAAAAAGTACTGTGGAATGAAATAATCTTTTTAATGTGGCAGGAATTCATTTTGGAGCTCTAGATAATATCAATCATACAATACCACCAATCTGTGATGGAAATGACTATGAGTATGGTAGAGACAGAATAAAGACCATTATGATAAACACAGGTGTAGAAAACTACATTACGTCAACTGGATATTATAATATTCTTGATAATGAACTTAGAACCTTTACTAATCCAGAAAAGGTGTAATACCATCTGAACTATAAGGTATGTAATAATTTTCTTTGTTCCATGACTAGAAATATATATAACCAAATTTCATCATGTGAAGCTGGAAATGGTATTTGGAAGTAGCTTGAAGTAACTCCCATTGAAACTTCCAATATTATCGAAACTAGAAGAGTTATGCCCAGAGCTGAGTATCATGGTTTCAACTTTCCTTATGGAGAACCTGTATGTAAGGTACAACAAAGATTCATTACTATTGTCAACAACTTAAAATAAATTGGTGAGAATGGTTTAGATGATGAAGCTCTTGTAGACAATCTTATAGACATCATTCCTATCAAATGGGAATACTAGGGAACTTTTATATTTGAAAATAGAAAAGCTACACAAATTTCTCTTGATGAACTGTTTGGAACCCTTACTCAATAAGAAACCATAATGAAGAGATATGTTGATAATATTATGAAGAAGAATGGGAATGGAGGTGTTTCTTTTAGAACTACTTCAAATCATATGAAAGACAAGACTCTTCGGAGAGTTACAATATCTAAATCTATGAAGGTTGTTGTCCAATCTGAATATATTGAAAGTGAATATTTAGAAAATGAGTTATCCAATCTTGCTCAGAGGATAAACAAGATTTTTGGACAAAAGAATGTTCAATATTGATATAAGAAAAAATATGAAAAAGATTAGAGATATAGAGAAGTGACATGCTATAAATGTAAAAGAACTGGTCATATCAATCCTGAATGTCCCTTACATAAGAAAAGAGACAAGAAGGATTGGAATTCTGTGAGAAACAAGAATAAGATCTACAAATCAAAGCATAAAAAAGTCCTAAAATCCAATGACACATGGAGTGGCAGTGTTGGAGATTCTTCTGACGATTCTTCAGACTATGAATCATCTGAAAAAAATAATATTGGTTTAATAGCCCAAGATCCATTTCCAAATCAATGTCTAATGGATAAGGTACAAACTGGTGAATCCTAAACCAATATGTATTTGATTGAAAATTTTCCTGATAAAGATTTTTCTTTAGATAAAGAATCTTCTTCATCATATAATGATAATTATTTACCATTCTACGAATAAGTTTCATGATTTTCTATGTTTCTAGAGATAGAAAATTGAAAATTTTCTATGAAACATGAAATAGAAAATTCTAGAGAATTTATATTGACAAAATAAATTTCAGATATTTCCAAAGAACTTGATAAGAAAAATGATGTTTTAGAAAATCTTGGTAAGAATCTTGAAGAAGCGAATTCTAAGAAGGATAATATTTATAAAGAATATAATAATATATTTTTGGAAAAAATGTTTTAGAGGATAAGCTTTACTCTAAGTCTATTATTCCAGAGGAAAGGAATTTAGTCCTCAGACTAATGTATAAAATTTTATCTTCGGATAAATTTCATGATAATTTTACTTCAAGAAAGTAAAATTTTGACAAGATGTATTCTCAGATCTACCCTCATGGTAATAATCAAGGATTTGGTTATTCTCATGAAAAACATATTTTTAGAAACAACTATTTTGTTCCTCTAAGGGCCCCTTTTTGTACTAAATGTCAATGTGGTTGGAATTGGAAGAGTAACATATAAAGACCCATAAAATTCAAGGGAAATTTTTTCTTAATTTTTTTTTTTCGGATTTTACAAAAACGCAGTTTCTGACGGCACTTGGTTCTGAGGCTCGGTGTGCCCGGATTTTCTATCGGAAGTTTAGCTCGGGTACGTTCAGTGAACGAATGAGCAGGAATTCCTATCTTTTGAACCGATGCTCAGAATCGAATTCCGAGGGCACCGATGGAACCACAGCGCCTGTAATTTCTTAGAAACACCTGTTCCAGAGTTGCGTTTTCTCGAGAGAAGTTGATAAAAATTGTGGATGTTTAATTTATAATTAAACTACATTTTTTTTCTTTAAGTGGTTTTAGGCTTTGGGTGGAAGTTGGGTAACTACCCAACTTCCCAAGGGAGGTTATGAGGGTGGTGGGGCCCACACGAACCCCACCCCTTCATATTCATCAAATCCCTCAACTCATGTTTTAATTTTGATAACTTAAGTATTAATAACTTATGTTTTTAATTAAGTGAGTTAAGTGTGGATGCTTGAATTTCAAACTCTTGAAATTCAAAAGATATGGTATGTTAATAAAATAAGAGGTGTGATTAATTTTTTTGGGTTAGTTTTCTTGTGGTGGAGTCTTGGGAAGAAAAAAAGCTAAGGCTTGTGGAACTTCTTCATCTTCGACGAAGAACGCGAAGAACACTTCGGTCTCCAACGAAGAACACCGAGTCCTCGGATACCGACTACGTGACACTGTATTTAGCGACGGTTCTTCCGCGATGTCTTCTTCCATGACATCTCCTTCTGGAACCTCTCTTTCTGCGATGTCTTTTTCCACGGCGAATCATCGTTCGACGAACCTCCATTCAAGCTCGCATGAAGTAGGGGATTTATTTTATTTTGTTTGAGATTACTCCCTTAATTTTTATTCTTCGTGAATATGTCCAATTGCTATCGTTTAAAGAGAGGGGGTCGGACGGCACAAAGATGGCCAACAACCCTCCTTTTTCCATGTTGGATTCTTTTGTGGTTTGAAATGGGAGTGGCGCGGTGCCGTTGCACCGCGCAGGATCGTGCGGCAAGAAATGTGTCGCGCCGTCACGCCACTCTGTGAAATTATACAAGGACGCGACTCCATCGCGCCACGTCGGTGAAACCCAAAAATACCGCGGACGGAGTGGGGCCGCGGCGGAGGGGCACGGTGCTGTCACACCACGCCGGACGAACCAGGCCACGGCCGGTCCCGGGCCGTGGCAGAGCAGGGTGACCGGTGGCAGGTTCCGGCCGCCGGTGTCGGGTAAGGAGGAAGGACGGGCCGTCGCCGGTCCTTGTTGGCAGAACCGTCCGGCCGGTGCGGGCCGGCCGGAAAAAGGGAAAACTGGGGGATTCAATTCCCCTGGCCATCCAAGAATGCGGCCCCAATAATGGGGCCGCGGTTACAGGGAAACTGGGGTGCGGGGGCAGCGCCTCCCCCCGCGAGCCGAAACGGCTCGGCCGTTTAGCCGAGCCAGCTGGCGCCGCGTGCCAGCGCGCCGAGTCACCGGCCGGGCCAGGCCGTGCCCAACCAAGCAGGGCCGCGCCGGGCCGGGCTGACCCGAGGGGTCTCGGGTCTGGTCGGTCCGGGCCCGAAACCCCCGTTTTCGGACCCTTTTTGGTTCTTTTGCCCATATGTCGGGCTACGGACCTCCGATCGACGCGCCATCAGTGGAGATGCGATCCTCGGATCAAGACGGTCGTTTCAGTATATCGAAATCAAGGTTTTGGATTCAATTGGGTTTTCCCAAGTTGGTTCATACACGAAACCAACCAGTCCCTCGGAGCGGAAACGCTCATTACTTAAGATCCGGACGTCCGATTGACGTGACGTCGACTTTGTTGGATTCCCCTAAGTGAGACGGATCTTTTGGATTACTCCGCATGAGGTTTGGACGTAGGTGGAGTACGGTCAGGTTGGTTTTGCCTTAAAAACCAACCGGGGCCCTGGGACGAAAAAGCCAATAACTCTCAGACCGGGCGTCCGATTGGCGCGCCGTCTGCGACGTTGAGTTCCTATTGACGATACGGAAGTTTTGGATACATCCACTCTGAACTATGTGTCAGTTGATGTATCAGCCTCTTGGCTCGTGGAGCGGACCCTCCCGAACGAGCTTGCTGTGTGCGAGAACCCTAGAGCTGGCTGCGATTGGGACTGTGACGACGACGACGACTGTACATATATCCATAGTGGATTCAATAGCGATGACTATAGCACTCAGCGATCCTACGTTGATCAGTGCTACCGATCCTCTATGGGTCCGATTTGGTGTGGGTCTACGCTCAGCGGTTATGTGTGAGCCAGCGCCTAAAGATCCTGTGTGGGTCTGATCCTGTGTGTGTCTTTGCGGGGGTTAGTTACCTACAGATCCTGTGTGGGTCCGATCCTGTGTGGGTCTTTGTTGGGGTTAGTTACCTATCGATCCTGTGTGGTCAGACCCTTCCAGGGTCATTGCAGGGTTAGTACCTATCGATCTTTTGTGGGTCCAATGACTTAGATGAATCAGTGGATATATCTGATCATCTCTATCGTCATATGAAGAAGTATACCTGTGTGAGCTGAATCCTGTTTTACATTCCTATGTGGATTGTGTTGTTCTATCCTGTGTGGATTACGTTTTTCTTTCCTGTCTGGAATACATTTGCTTTCTTGTGTGGACTGGGTTGTACTTGGGCTTGGAGGTTGGAGCGTTTTGGAATTGATGACTTAGGTATATGTATTAGAATATACCTAAGCAGTGTCGGTTGTTACTTCGTGATTGTATCTTTCCTTTGTGGTTTATCCTTTGTGGATTTTGGGAGACCTTCGGGGGTCTCGGGGTCCCTACTGAGTAGCTTATACTCACCCCTACACGGGCTATACCCGAACAACGTTGTGTTGGTGGAAGACGACTAACAGTGCTGATCGTGGTTGAGGCTTGCAAAGCAGGTCGGTACCCGGAGGTGGACTACTAGGCTGGACATACTAGGAGTAGACGGCCGGACCCTAGGAGCTTTGGAGGCTATCTGTACTCACCCTTCAAAAGGGACTTCCAGTGGACGGCTCGAGGCTACAGTTTTACATTACAGTTATTGTTTTCCCTTTCGAGTTGTATTTTACTTTCAGTTTGGGTTTGTATTCTGGCCCATTTACGTTCTGCACTTACTATTGTACACGGTTTCTACGTAGTGTTTACTTCTACTACTTTCTTGCTCTGTGGTGTTTGTTTACTTTACAAAGGCAATGCCTTCCCGTTTTACCGGGATTTACGCCTTGGTGCTAGTCGCCAGCCCCTAGCCTATGAAAGGCGGGCTTGGGGTAGTCACGGCATGAGCTCTAAGGACGGGTCATGAAAAATTGGTATCAGAGGGAGGTTTGGTTCTACAGTAGAACTTGTGACTCTGATCATTTCTATGTGAATCAATAGTGTTTAGAGTATTGGGTGTGGTTATTAGTCTAGGGAGTCCAGTGTTGGTGCGGCGGCCGACGTATCCATACACCAGGACCCTGACTTCTGTTTTCCGACTTAATGCACGAAATCAATGATTGCATGTGTGTTTTAAGTTTTCTTAATGATTACTATGTGTCAGATCACCAAGTATACTGTTTGACCATGGCTCACTTGTGTCTTTTCAAGATTTCCCCACAACGGCAGCCAGCTAGGGTTCCGAGAGTTGTGCGTGACGACATCCCACCGAGCGATAAGGCCTCGGTGCAGGGCCCTTTGTCAGCAGAGGCACCGGCGGTAGCTCTACCCGCCGAGCCACCGATGCTTCCAGCCCTAGCCGCTGACGATGCACATCACCTTAGAGCACTGCATGAGTTCCAGTGCCAGCGACCACCCAGGTTCCGTGGGGAGACGGACCCCCAGGGAGCGGAGGACTGGCTGGAGGTAGTGGTACGAGTTTTTCGGTTAGTGAGGACACCAGCGGACCTCATGGTGATCCTCACAGCGAGCCTACTACACGCAGCAGCGGGCCGATGGTGGAGCTTGATTCTCCATGTGCACATTGAGACATCTCTTCTCTGGATGGACTTTGAGAGCCTTTTCTGCTCAGAGTTCGTCCCAGCCTCCCTCCGGGCGTGCACATCCAGGAGCTTCTTCAGCTGTGGCAGGTCAGCTTGACAGTCGCCCAGTACTCGGCGAGATTTACCGATCTCTCTCGCTACTCTACAGACATGGTATGTGACCCATTCTTCTAGGCCTGGACATTTGAGCAGTGATTGAGACACGAGATCAGGGCATCACTAATCTCCCTCAGCATTCCGACTCAGACAGGAGTACTGGAGCGAGCCCTTTTGAGCGAGAGCTTTCTTGCTGAGTCTACACCGGCACCGAGACCCACTATAGAGAGGCACGTAGCAGAGTCTTCTGCAGCAAGCTGTTGACGGATGACTCATGGGTCCAGGAAAACCAGACCCTCAGGCAGACCACCTCAAGACACTAGCTCCGCAGTGCGGGGCACACAGCACGGAGCCAGTATTTCGAGAGGCAGGCAGTGCTACTCATGCGGCAGATAGGGCCACATGGCTCGTGACTGCCCAACCCGCCAAGCAGAGGAGCAGCAGACGGTTGAGGAACCACCTAGGCAGAGGAAGAGGTTCGACCGTGGTGGTCCGTAGGAAGTAGGCGGACGAGGAAGAGGAGTTGGCTGAGTAGCAGGTGGTGGACGACATTTTGAGGCTCTAACACCACCACCACCAGGAGGTCCACCGTGAACTCAGGGAAGAGCACAGCTTCAGGCAACTGATGCTTACGATCATGGAGCTCCGGAAGCGGGTGGACTAGTGCGGGACTAGCTCCAGGAATAGAGGCCATTGCCCATAATGCCTCTAGCTTCATAGTTTGTGTTTCCTTGTGTCCTTGTACCATGAGTTGAAGTAATAAAAGACACTTGCATTGGTGATTTTTGTTTTCTTGTCTTTTTTTTGTTATTACTAAGAGTTACCGGTTAAAAACTATTGACATGACCATCACTTGGGAGATTCTTATAGGAGGAGACCCAGTGACCAAACACTGATGCCGACAGTGTGACTCAACCCTTGGAGGAGAGAGTAATGGTTGGATCTCTTGGTAGCAGCGTCGAGGCCTTACGACGTCATCCATTCCATGAATTAACTAATCATGACGGGATTGATAGTATTAGGCAAGGAACGTGGTTCATCCCTAGGATGAGACTGGATTTTTCCTTTTCGGCAATGGAGAAATCTTTGCAGGTTTGCAGAACGTTAAGGAGGAAGGGGCAACCCTTCGTGTGGTCAGATAGATGTCAGCAGAGCTTCCAGGATCTGAGATAGAGTTTGAACAGCACCCCTAGAGGCGTGGATAGAGATGGAGCAGCTTTCCTTTAGTCACTCACAGTCTCTCCTCCAATAATACAGCGGGTCAGAGAGGTATAGAGTAGGGACGTTGACTGTGAGATGCGGCGTGCACGGATATCCTCAGGGCAAGCACCTGATGGTTTCTCCTTTGGAGCATAGCACGATGTCCTTTTCAGAGGACTTACCTTGGTACCAGTTTCCTTACGGGAGGAGGTGCTGAGAGAGTTTCACACTTCTCCCTTGGCGGTACATCCCGGAGTGGCAAAGATGTACCAGGACCTCAGACGACAGCACTGGTGGCGAGGCATGAGGAAAGCTATGGTAGAGTTTGTTTCGCGATGCCTCACCTGCCAGCAGGTGAAGGCAGAGCACCAGGTACCAGAAAGCTTGGTACAACCCTTAGAGGTCCCGGAGTGGAAGTGGGACGGGATATCTATGGACTTCGTGACTAGACTTCCATGCACTTCCAGAGGTCACGACTCCATTTGGGTAATTGTCGACCGACTCACCAAGTCGGCACACTTCTTACCCATCAGAGAGCAGGGCTCAGTGGAGAGCTTGGGACGTCTCTACATTCAAGAGATTATACGGCTTCACGATGTGCCATCATCTATCATCTCCGATCGAGATGCTCGCTTTACTTCCCGGCTTTGGAAGGGGTTGCCGGAGGCGTTCGGGACGCAGCTACGTCTGAGAAATGCCTTTCACCCTCAGACGGATGGTCAGAGGGAGAGGACCATTCAGACTCTCGAGGACATGCTCTACGCATGTGTCCTCGACTTTGGTCACAGCCGGGAGGACCACCTACCCTTGGTGGAGTTCGCGTACAACAACAACTACCACTTTACCATTGGGATGGCACCATACGAGGTGTTGTACGGCCGACCTTGCAGATTTCCTTTGTGCTGGACAGACCCTGGGGAGTCAATACATGTGGGACTGGAGATGGTTCAGGCCACGATAGATAAGGTACAGGTCATCCAGGAGCGGATGAGGACAACTCAGAGCCGGCAGAAGTCTTATGCTGACAGGAGGTGGAGGCCACTAGAGTTCAAGGATGGCGACCACGTCTTCTTGCGTGTCTCACCTCGACGTGGATTACGGAGATTTGGCTGAGGTGGAAAGTTGTCTCCATGCTTTATCGGACCATTCAAGGTCCTCAGTAGGATTGGCGAGGTGGCTTATCGCATGGATCTACCATCTCAGTTGCACTGGGTGCACGACATCTTCCACGTATCTCAGCTGAGGAGATACGTGCACGACCCGATGCACATCATTGACCATGGGGAGCTAGACATTGATGATGGGGAGACTTTTACGGAGGTCCCAGTGGAGATCGAGGATTGACAGGAGAGGGTCCTACGTGGATGGTCGATTCCTCTAGTGCGCATCAGATGGCAGCACGAGAATCTCCAAGAGATCACTTAGGAGCGGGAGGCTCAGATGCGTGCTCAGTACCCACATTTGTTTCCCTAGATTATGATGTATCTTTACAGGGATGTAAATACCTAAGGTTGGAGTAATGTAAAGACCCGTAAAATTCAAGGGAAATTTTTTCTTAATTTTCTTTGGGATTTTACAGGTAGGCAATTTCTGACGGCACTTGATTCCAAGGCCCGGTGTGCTCAGAATTTCTATCCGAAGTTTAGCTCATGTACGTTCCGTGAACGAACGAGCAGGAATTCCTATCTTTTGAACCGGTGCTCAGAATCGAATTCCGAGGGCACCGATGGAACTGAAGCGCCGATAATTTCTTAGGAACACCTGTTCCGGAGTTGCGTTTGCTTGAGAGAAGTTGATAAAAATTGTGGAAGTTTAATTTATAATTAAACTATAGTTTTTATTTTCCTTAAGTGGTTTAAGGCTTTGGGTGGAAGTTGGGTAACTACCCAACTTCCCAAGGGAGGTTATGAGGGTGGTGGGGCCCACACGAACCCCACCCCTTCATATTCTTCAACTCCCTCAACTCATGTTTTAATTTTGATAACTTAAGTATTAATAACTTATGTTATTAATTAAGTGAGTTAAGTGTGGATGTTTGAATTTTAAACTCTTGAAATTCAAAAGTTATGTTAATAAAATAAGAGGTGAGCTTATTTTTTTTGGGTTAGTTTTCTTATGGTGGAGTCTTGGGAAGAAAAAAAGCTAAGGATTGTGGAACTTCTTCATCTTCGACGAAGAACGCGAAGAACACTTCGGTCTATGATGAAGAACGTCGAGTCCTCGAAAACCGACTACGTGACGCTGTATTCCGCGACGGTTCTTCTGCAACGTCTTCTTCCGCGACGTCTCCTTCCGCAACATCTTCTTCCATGACATCTTTTTCCGTGATGAATCCTCTTTCGACGAACCTCCATTCAAGATCGCACAAGGTAGGGGATTTATTTTATTTTGTTCGAGATTACAGCCTTAATTTTTATTCTTCGTGAATATGTCCAATTGCTATCGTTTAACGAGAGGGGGTCGGACCACACAAAGACGGCCAACCACCCTCCTTTTTCCATGTTGGATTCTTTTGTGGTTTGAAATGGGAGTGGCGCGGTGCCGTCGCACCACGCAGGATCGTGTGGCAAGAAATGTGTGGCGCCATCGCGCCGCGCCGCGAAATCATACAAGGACGCGACGCCATTGCGTGGCATCGGTGAAACCCGAAAATACCGCAGCCGGAGCGGGGATACAGTTGAGGGGCGCGGTGCCGTCGGACTGCGCCGGACGAACTAGGTCGCGGCCGGTCCTGGGCCGCGGCGGATTAGGGTGACCGGCGGCCAGTTCTGGGCCGCCAGTGTCGGTGAAGGAGGAAGGACCGGCCGTCGCCGGTCCTTGTTGGCAGAACTGGTTGGCCGGTGCGGGCCGGCCGGACAAAGGGAAAACCGGGGGATTCAATTCCCCCGACCGACCAAGTAGGCGGCCCCATTAATGGGGCCGCAGTTATAGGGAAACCGGGGGGGGGGGGGGGGCAGCGCCTCCCCCCCGCGAGCCAGAATGGCTCGGCCGTTTGGCCGAGCCAGCTGGCGCCACACACCAGCACGCCGCGCCGAGCCGACCCAGGGGGTCTCGGGCCGGGTCGGTCCGGGCCCGAACCCCCCGTTTTCAGACCCTTTTGGTTATTTTGCCCATATCTTGGGCTAAGGACCTCTGATCGACATGCCGTTAGTGGCGATGTGATCCTTGGATCGAGACGGTCGTTTCGGTATATCGCACTCAAGGTTTCAGAATACTTTGGGTTTCTGCCGAGTTGGTTCGTACACGAAACCATCCGGGCCCTCGGAGCGGAAACGCTCATAACTTATGCTATGGACGTCCGATTGACATGCCGTCGACCTTGTTGGATTCCTCTAAGTGAGATAGATCTTTTAGGTTAAACCGCCCAAGGTTTGGACGTAGGTGGAGTACGGTTGGGTTGGTTTTCCCTAAAAACCAACCGGGCCCCTAGGATGAAAAGGCCAATAACTCTCAGACCGGGCGTCCGATTGACGCGCCGTCTGCGATGTTGAGTTCCTGTTGACGATACGGAACTTTTGGATACATCAAATCTGAACTATGTGTCATTTGATGTATCTGCCTCTCGACTCGTGGAGCGGACCATCCCCAACGAGCTTGCTGTGTGCCGGAACCCTAGAGCTGGCTGCGTTTGCGACTGTGACGACGACGACGACTGTACAGAGATCCTTAGTGGATTCGACGGCGACGACTACAGCACTCAGCGATCCTACGTGGATCAGTGCTACCTATCCTATGTGGGTCCGATCCTGTGTGGGTCAGCGCTCAGCGGTTCTATGTGAGCCAGCACCTACAGATCCTGTGCGGGTCCGATCCTGTGTGGGTCTTTGCGGGGGTTAGTTACCTACAGATCCTGTGTGGGTCCGATCCTATGTGGGTCTTTGCGGGGGTTAGTTAACTATCGATCCTGTGTGGGTCAGACCCTTCCTGGGTCATTGCGGGGGTTAGTAACTATCGATCCTTTGTGGGTCGGATGACTTAGATGAATCAGTTGATATATCTGATCATCTCTATCGTCATACGAGGAAGTATACCTATGTGAGATGAATCCTGTTTTGATTTCCTATGTGGATTGTGTTGTCCTATCCTGTGTGGATTACATTTTCCTTTCCTGTGTGGAATACGTTTGATTTCCTATGTGGACTGGGTTGTACTTAGGCTCGGAGGTTGGAGTGTTTTGGAATTGATGACTTAGGTATATGTATGGGCATATACCTAAGCAGTGTCGGTTGTTACTTCGTGATTGTATCTTTCCTTTGTGGTTAATCCTTTATGGATTTTGGTAGACCTTCGGGGGTCTCGGGGTCCCTACTAAGTAGCTTATACTCATCCCTGCATGGGCTATGCCCGCACTACGCTGTGTTGGTTGCAGACGACGGACAGCAATGATCGTGGTTGAGACTTACGGAGCAGGTCGGTACCCGGAGGTGGACCACTGGGATAGACGTACTAGGAGTAGACGGCGGGACCCGAGGAGCTTTGGAGGCCATCTGTACTCACCCTTCAGGAGGGACTTCCAGTGGACGGCTCGAGCCTGCAGTTTTACTTTACAGTTGTTGTTTTCCCTTTCGAGTTGTACTTTACTTTCAGTTTGGGCTTGTATTCTGGCCCATTTACTTTCCGCACTTACTATTGTACACAGTTTCTACGTAGTGATTACTTCTACTGCTTGCTTACTCTTTGGTGTTTGTTTACTTTACAAAGGAAATGCCTTCCCTTTTAACCGGTATTTACGCCTTGGTGCTAGTCGCAAGCCCATGGCCTATGGAAGGCGGGCTTGGGGTAGTCACGGAACAAGCTCCAAGGACGGGTCGTGACATAACAGTTCATTAAATAATGTTCAATCACTTGGGTTTCATAAATCATACATTTTTAAACAATTGTGGATACCCAAAATTTTATTATATAACAATTTAGGATCCAAGAATGTATGGATTCTAAAAACCTAACTCATATTTTTAATGTCAATGAAGAATGTACCAATAACATATGGTACATGGATAGTGGATGTTTCCAGAACATGACTGGAAACAAAGAATATTTTAAAAATATTATAATGTCTAAAGGTGGAAAAGTAACCTTTGGAGATAACTCTCAAAGAGAAATTTTCGGTACAGGTAAAATTAATCTTCTCAGAAAATATTTCGTTTCAAATATTTTGTTTGATAAAGGACTTATGCACAAACTCATCAACATAAGTCAATTATGTGATGAAGGATACCTTGTGAATTTTAGTAATCACAAGTGCTTAGTAAACATTTCCAAGTATGAATTTATTATCTTGTACCATAGGAAAGAGAATATATACACACTAAACCTAGAAGTCCTTAGAAGTCAATATCATATATGCCTAAGTGAAATTTAAGATCAATAGTGGCTTTGGAATAGAAGACTAGGACACTGCGACTTAAAGAATCTTAGAAAACTTTCTAAAAAATAACTTGTTAAGGATCTACCAGATCACAGAATTGATTCATCAAAAGTCTCTAATCCTTGTCAATATAGAAAGAAACATAAATTTATCTTTAAATCTATAAGTGAAGTTACAACTTCTAATGCCTTACAGTTAGTTCACATAGACTTATTTGGTCCAACATAAACTGGAAGTATTAGAGACAAATACTATGTGTTTGTCTTAGTATATAACTACAAAATATTTACTTGGTTCTATTTTATTGGAAAGAAATATGAAGCTTTTTCTTATTTCAAAATTTTCAGAGCTCAATTTAAAGACGAGAGAAATCTTCCTTCGATTAATATTCATAGTGATCATGGTGGAGAATTTCAAAATTCTGATTTTGAATCATTTTGTAGTAGAAAACGCATTACTCAAAATTTTTCAGCTCCATTAACTTCTCAACAGAATGGTGTTGTTGAAAGAATAAATTGTATTCTTCAAGAGATGGCTACAAACATGTTGAGTGAATATTATTTAGCTAAACATTTTTGGGATGAATCTATAAGTACTAAATGTTATACTATAAATCAAGTTTTAATTGGAACTTTTCTTAATAAAACACCTTATGAGTTAAGGATAGGATGAAAACCCAAAGTATATTACTTGAATATTTTTGGTTACAATGTATTTATCTTGAATACCAAGGATAACTTACATAAATTTTCACCCAAATCTGAAGAGATAATATTTTTAGGTTACTCTACTAACTTTAAGGCATATAGGTTTTCAATAAAAACACATGCACTGTGGAATAAATAGTACATGTTTATTTTGATGAAAATGATCCTTTTGTTTTCAATCAACCTGAACTTATTTCTGATATTTTTTCTAAAACTGATCACCAAACTTTGATAGAAGACCTTTCAAATATGGTTAATGGTCAAGAAAATGTTTTTGAAGCAATTACCCCTAAAGATTTTCTATCCTATGTAGATGATCAAGTCTTTCAAAACCCAAATCATTTTTTACTTATAAATCATCATAGTGATAATATCATTGTAAATGTTAATAAACCAGTAAGAACTAGAATTTATTTAAGAAATGAAGTTTAACATGTTTCTTTTCTTTCTCAATTTGAACCTAACACTCCTGAATAATACTTGGTTTATGATGATTGGATAAAGGATATATAAGATAAACTCAATGAATTCGTAAGGAATCAGGTTTTGACATTGGTTGAAAAACCTAAGGAAACTTCTGTTATTAGAGTAAAATGGGTTTTTAGAAAAAAATGTGATGAAAATGGAGTTATTGTTAAAAATAAAGCAATATTAGTTTCCAAAGGCTATAACTAACAAGAAGGCATATACTATGATGAAACCAATGCTGCTAAAGAAATACTTGAATCTGTTCGTATTCATCTATACTTTGCAGCATTCTTTAATTTCAATCTTTTTCAAATGGATGTAAAGTGTTATTTTCTTTATGGTTATGTACAAGATGTAGTCTATGTAGATCAACCCCTAGCTTTGAAGATACAAAACATCCTAATCATGTTTATAAACTTACCAAAGATTTGTATGGACTTAAAAAATCCCTTAGATCGTGGTATGATAGACTTTCAAGATTTTTGCTTCAAAATAATTATGTTAAGGGAACTCATGATCCAACCCTTTTTGTTAAGAAAAATAAAAATGATGATTTTATTGTCCAAATATATGCTTATGATATCATCTTCGGATCAAATTAGCAATCCTTAACTGATTCCATTGAAAATCTTATGAAATATGAGTTTAGATGAGTATGATGGGTGATTTTAATATTTTTCTTGGTTTTCAAATTTATCAAAAAACAGAGGGAACTTACATATCTCAACAAGAGTATATCAATGATCTTTTTAAGATGTTGAGGTATGATAATGCTAAGAGTATAAGTACTCCTATCATAACTTCTAATACTCTTGATATTGATGAATCAGGGAAACCTATGGATCAAACAACTTATAGAGAGATGATAGGAAGTTTAATTTACTTAACAACTAGTCGACCTGACATAATGTTCTTAGTATTCTTATGTGCATGATTCCAAGAAAATCCTAAAGATACACATTTAAATGCAGTGAAAATAATTGTTCTCTACTTAAATGGAACTTTAGATTTGGGACTTTTTTATTCCTCTGGAAATAATTTTGAACTTAAAATGTTTTCAGATGCGGCCTTCGGGGTTGTAAAATATATGGAAAAAGTACATCTGGAACTTTTCATTTAATAGTTGTAACACCCCAAGAAATTATAAATATATTATTTATGTGTGGAATTAATTAATAATTTAATTGAAATATTTCCATTTATTTGAAATAAATTAAACACGACACTTATGCTTTGTTTAAAAAAACATTTTAATAATTAACGGTCAAAAAATTTTATATGAAAACTATTATTATTATTATTATTAAGAAAATATATTTTATAAATATATGAAAACTCTATTATGTCATTATTTTATTAAATTTTTAAATTATAAAGATATTTAATTAGTTTATTAAAAGAACACTTTTATGCATGTTTAAAAAATGATTTAATTACATTTTTTTTATGAAAAACTAATATATATATATATATATATATCTATCTAAATTTAAACATTTGTTTATATATATATATATATATTTTATCTATATGATTTGTTTTTTTAATGAAGATTTAAATATGTAAAACAAAAACAAGATGTTTTTTTTTGGTTTGATAAAAATGAATATATATTAAGAAAAATCATTACATTGGTTGTATTAAAGAAAATTGATATGTTTTGTTTCATAAAAAGTGTAACGTTTCATCAGTGAATAAGAAAACAATTTTAAAAATAAAAATATATATATAAAATGATGCAAGTGGCGTGAATTTTTGGATGAAAAGACAAAAGGTGGAAAAAAAATTGATGTAATAATTGACTCGTGGAAGATGGACAAAAAAGTATAATAAAAATAATATATCCTTATATATATATATATTATAAATCATTATATTATACAATATATATATAGAGTTTTATATAATTTATGTGTCATTATATATTTTAATCATTTTGTATGATTCATTATGTATATAATATTAATCAAGTTTTATTGTCAATCCCCCAATAATTTTTCTACTGCATCAGATCAATTAATATAATACAAAATTATATATTATTTTCAATCATTTCATGAACGACAATGTAAACACCTATAATAACCATTCTTCTTGTCAGAAAATAAAACGTTCAATATTGTGAAACTAAGAATGGGTTTAAGTTCCTTCTGCGAAGATGATTAAGTGAATTTGTTTTTAGTTAAGGGCTTTATTATTTTCATAATTATTTTTTAAGGGTCTATTTTCAATTATCTCTATTTTACATAATTTTATTATATAATTTGTAGATGCAATTTTAATTTCAATCCCTCTTTTAAAAATTTTCAAAGAGTGTTTTATGATTTGATTTCTTTAGGAAGAACCTATTTTGGTATATACAGGATTATATATATATATTTATGTGTATATTAAAACCTAACTAAATATTTATTATATTGGTTGGTTTTGGTTTTTTGTTATTATGCAGAATTTTTAGAGTGAAATTATTATTATTATTTTATTCTTATTATTCTATTATTCTATTTTACATGGTTCTACACACACACACACACACACATATATATATATATATGTGTGTGTGTGTTTATATATATATGCATATGAATGAAATGGCGGATATTAGTTTTTACAATTTTATTCCAGTTTATCGACAAGTTTCTAAAAAAATGCCCAAAAAATATCAACATGTTTTTTTCAATATCATGGGCATCACATTTTCATAGATACATGGCCATGATATTATGTTCATCTTTGACACTCATCATATTATAATTGACTCATTGATGACATATAAGTGATGACCATTATTTTTATTAATGATATGTCATGCGCATCGGTTTTACTAATCTTATATGTAAAATATTTATGCATATTATATGCACTAAATATATATGTATCTATGATATATGTTTAATGTTATATTATGTATAAATAAATTTTAAAAAGATGATACGTACGATAAATTTTTCAGAGATATGTCGATGTGTAATTCAACTACATCAGAACAAGAAGACAAATTCGTATGAAAGTATATATATATATACACTTATGTACATATATATAAGCATCAGTTGGAATGCCTATTTTTTTACAGTGACGTGTTTTATCAAAAATTGAAAACTCTAGTGAATATATATATATGTAATGAAAGCATAAAAATGATATTTATAAAAGAAAGAGCTCGATCGTTATAAATATGGATGGTCATTGGGGAGTGAACCCATCCTTCGCTAAGTGGGTAAGCCCAGACAGCCTTCGACGATTCAAGTAACCTCAAAATAATGATTTGTTTTTTTAATCTTGCATATTATTTTAAGAAAGACACAGGATAATGTTTAAGAAAATTTTGAACATAATTAGTTTCAAATATGATCTATTATTTTTAACCTTAGGTAATTTCAATTAGCATTTTTTTTAAAATGGTATTTCAATATGTATTCTCATTTTTATTTTCAAAAGAATGATTTATAAGAATTTATCGAAGGTTTTCATAAACCCATTACTGAGAATTTTTGTGCTCACCCCTCATTTTAAAATGATTTTCAACAGGCCACGAGGAGTTTTCAGAAGGCGTTCACTTCTCTTAACTTTCGATGTTAGCGCACTCCATGGTTTTGTTTGTTTTACTTTAGTTTTTCTACAACTCTTATAATTTGAACGTTTTTATCTATTCTAAAGAACCTAGAACGGTAAAAGGTCATTTTCTATGTAATGTGTAAGGATGAGTACTTATAATTGGAATCAGAGGAATAGTTCTAGACAACTCTGGAGATTGAAAGTTTTCATCTTAATGGTAAAGTTTAGAAGTCTAGTGGTCCTAGTATTCTTAATTCTAAAGATCGAAATTCAGAATTTTTTTTAGTCCGATGAAATGAATTGTGAGGGCACAATTCTTTTGAGGGGGAATAATGTAACACCCCAATAAGTTATAAATAGATTTTTTTATGTGTGGATGTAATTAATAATTGTAATTGAAATATTTCCATTTATTTGAAATAAATAAAACACGACACTTATGCTTTGTTTAAAAAAACATTTTAATAATTAAGGGTCAAAAAATTTTATATGAAAACTATTATTATTATTATTATTAAGAAAATATATTTTATAAATATATGAAAACTCTATTAAGCCATAAGTTTTTAAAATTTTTAAATTATAAATATATTTAATTAGTTTATTAAAAACACACACTTTTATGCGTGTAAAAAACATTTTAATTAATTTTTTTTATGAAAAACAAATATATATATATATATATATATATAATTTACACAGTTGTTTAAATATATATATATTTATATATATATATTTAATATATATGATTTGTTTTTTAATGAATATTTAAATATATAAAACAAAAACAAGATGTTTTTTTTGGTTTGATAAAAAATGAATATATATTAAGAAAAAGCATTACATTGGTTTTATTAATGAAAATTGATAAGTTTTGTTTCTTAAAAAGTGTAACGTGTCATAAGTGAAGAAGAAAAAAAAAATTAATTAATTAAATAAATAAATAAATATAATGATGCAAGTGGCCTGACTTTTTCGAGGAAAATAAAAAAGGTGGAAAAAAAATTTTGATGTAATAATTGACCCCTGGAAGATTGCCAAAAAAGTATAATAAAAATAATATATCCTTATATTTATATATATTATAAATCATTATATTATACAACACATTTATAGAGTTTTATATAATTTATTTGTCATTATATATTTTAATTGTTTCATATGATTCGTTATGTATATAATATTAATCATGTTTGATTTTCAATCCCCCAATAATTTATCTGCTGCATCGAATCAATTAATATAATACAGAATTATATATTATTTTCAGTCATTTCCTGAACAACAATGTAAACACCTTTAATAACAATTCTTCTTGTCAGAAAAAAAATGTTCAAGCATGTGAAACTAATAATGGGTTTAAGTGCCATCTACGAAGATGATTAAGTGAATATGTTTTTAGGTAAGTAATTTAGTATTTTCATAATTATTTTTTAAGGGTATATTTTCAATTATCTTTATTTTACAAACCTTTATTATATAATTTTGTAGATGTAGTTTTAATTTCAATCCCTCTTTTAAAAATTTCCTAAGAGAGTTTTATGATTTAATTTCATCAAGAAGAACCTATTTTCGTATATATAGGTTTATATATATATATTTATGTTTATATAAAAACCAAACTAAATATTTATTATATTGGTTGGTTTTGGTTTTTTTTATTCTGTAGAATTTTTAGAGTGAAATTATTATTATGATTTTATTATTATTACTCAATTATTATATTTTACATGGTTATATATAGATATATATGTTTATATATATATGTATATGAATGAAATGGCGGATATCATTTTTTACTATTTTATTCTAGTTTATTGACATGTTTTCAAAAAAATGCACATAAAATATCAACATGTTTTTTTCAATATCATGGGCATCACATTTGCATAGATACATGGCCATGATATTATGATCATATTCCATACTCATTGTATTATAATTGAATTATTAATGTCATATAAGTGATGACCATTATTTTTATTAATGACATGTCATGCGCATCCGTTTCACTAATCATATATGTAAAATATTTATACATATTGTGTGCACTAAATATATATGTATCCATGATGTATGGTTAATGTGTTATTAACAATAAATTTCTTTAAAAGGACGCTACGTACGACAAATTTTGCAGAGATATGTTGATATATAAACTGACTACTTCAGAACAAGCAGATGAATTCTTAGGAAAGTATATATATATACACTTATGTACATATATATAAACATTAGTTGGAATGCCTATTTTTCGCAGTGACGTTTTTTATCAAAAATTGAAAACTCCAGGGAAAATATATATATGTAATGCAAGCATAAAAATGATCTTTATAAAAGACGGATCTTGATCATTGTAAATATGGAAGGTCATTGGAGAGTGAACCCATCCTTCGCTAAGTGGGTAGGCCCAAACAGCCTTCTAAAATTCAAGTAACCTCAAAATAATTTTTCGTATTTTTTAAGCTTGCATATTATTTTAAGAAAGACACTGGATTATGTTTAAGAAAATTTTGAACGTAAGTAGTTTCAAAAATAATATATTATTTTTATCCTTATGTAATTTCAATTTTCATTTTTTTAAAATGGTATTTCAAAATGTATTCTCATGGTTATTTTCAAAATAATGTTTCTTAAGAATTTATTGAAGGTTTTCTTAAACCCCTTACAAGGAATTTTTGTGCTCAACCCTCGTTTTAAAATTATTTTCAACAGGTCAGGAGGAGTTTTCAGAAGGCGTTCACATCACTTCACTTTCGGTGTTAGCGCCCGTCCTGTTTTTGTTTGTTTTATCTTATTTTTGATGCAACTCTGAGAGTTTGTAAGTTTGTATCTATTCTCTAGAACCAATACTGGTAAAAGGACATCTGCTGTGTAATGTGTAAGGCCGAGTCCATATAATAGTATATTCCTTATTTTAATTTTCATGCAAGAAACAACATTCTGTATCACTTTCCACTAATGAAGCTGAATATATAGCAGCAGGAAGTTGTTGTGCACAAGTGTTATGGATGCAACACACACCCAAAGACTATGGTATGAGTTTTACTAAGACGTAAATAATGTTTGATAACACAAGTTCCATTTCCCTATCTAAAAATCCTGCAGATCACTCTCGTGAAAAGAACATAGATATTAGACTTCACTTTCTTAGGGATCACACACTTAGAGAATATATTATTTTTTAATTCATCGGAATGCAAGAACGACTTAATGATATTTTTACAAATCCATTATCTTATGATATATTTGAATACATTAAATAGAAGCTAGGTCTAATCTATATAAGGTAATAATTCATATCTACTTGTTGTTTAAATCATTTCCTTACATTAAACTACTCTTTATTAATAAGGGACCACATATGCTTGCTTGTTTATTTTCATTTACTAAGATTTTTTTAAAAAACCTAGATTTCTCTAAGATTTTTTTTTGGGAAAATTTCAGTATTGGAATTTTCGTTATTGGAAATTTCGGTATTGGAAGTTTTTGTTTTGGAAATTTTAGTATTGGAAGTTTCGGTATTGAAAATTTCAGTATTGGAAATTTTAATATTGGAAATTTTGGTATTGCAATCCCAGAGATAAAACATCCAAGAAAATTCTTATAATAATGATAATCTCCTCAAAGTATTCCAAAAGGTAAATTATCTTACTCTTTATTTCCATATCTTAAATTTCAATTGTTGGTATTTCAAAATATTTCAATGATGGTTTACATTACTACAAATGACCAAAATTCATATTTCCTATATTCATCCTCAACCTTCTGATCAGATCAGGATATGTTTGGACATTTTATTATCCTATGGAAGTTGAATGTTTATAGCATCTTCTATTTAAGGGGTTCCTTGCTTATAAGCATTGCACCATCCTTACTGATCTCTTTGCTGATGCTCTATTGCCATCAAAGTCCTCCTTCCGATTCTTTTGTCTATATCTCCTAGAATGACTCCAGAATCCTCAGCTGACTAGATTCTGACTAGCAAGAAAATAATGGATTGGTCAATCTTTAGGGAAAGGTTGGATTGCCCTATCTTCTTTGGAAAATATGACTCCCTTGTCTCTAAGGTGATAAGAACTAATGAATTGGAAAGTGTTTGTGTGTATAATGAGAAAATTCAGGATCGAGTTTATCCTGACCTAGTTATTCAATAATGTGAATCTATTACATTCTTCCAAAAGTATGGTAAGGATCTATTTAAGTTCAAGTGTTATGATAAAACATATATAGTTCCCTATAAGAAGGCAACAAATGTTCTTAACATTTTGTAGGAAGGGGAAGATATTCTTTGTTCTCAAAAACACCATGAAAAAGATGGTTCATTTGAGAAGGTCAAAGCTCTAGATTATCTTGGTCTAAAATATGTTAAGAATCTGAAGATTACGAATCTATCAAAAAACCACAAGATGGTATCCCCGTGGATTCAAGGATTTATTATACCAAGAAAAGGAGAAAAGGACTCTCAAAAGATATGTGACATATTTCTGTTAGACTGTCTCATTAACTTATGGAAGATCGACTTTGTAAATTACATCTTTCTCGCCATCCAGGCAATAAAAGGTGGATCCATTAGATCTCAGATACATATATATCTCGTAACTATGTCCCTGATAATTTTTATATTCCATTATGAATTAAACGTCCCATTATGATTAGTCTCAAAGCATTTCAAGATTTTGTTACTCAGTGATGACACTCTAATAAGGATGAAGGTAGAGTCCTTACTGGAATCCAAGACTTTTGAAGAAATGGTAATCTAGAAAAAAGGTGATGTTCTAGAGTCTTCAGAATTGGTACCAAGAAAATGACATAGGAAGAACCTAGCATGCATATATCTGTTCCTGATGTCCTGGTATCGTTACTGCATCCTACAAATAAACCAAAATCCTATTCTAATGCAATAGTGGAAAAGTGGATAAAAATGGTAGTTACTATAAAAGAAGGAAAACCTTCCTTTGGATTAAATCCTACAGAGGATAATGCCATGAAAATCAAGAAATCTAAAAATCTTGAGGATGAAAAGAAGGAGAAGAAGATAAATAAAAAATCCTTGGAATTCCAGGTTTGTCAGTCTCTTCTAAAAGATGAAGAAAAGAAGTCTCAAAAGTACAGGAATATGAAGTTATTCAAAAGAAACCGGTTGCCACTCTGGAAATCCAGAAATCCAAGAAAGTTATATCTTTATCAGAACCTATTCAAGAAATAGAAGATCTGAATGTTCAAGAGGAATAGGATTATGTTTTAATGAAACTGAAGAAACTCAAATCCCTGTTAAAGAAGACGTTGTCTGAGAAGAATAAGGATGGATGTTTTTTTCATTATGATGTTTTGTTGTAATCTGAACATTACTTCCAAAATTTCTTTAAGAAGATTATTGCATGTCTTTATTTTGTTTTGAAATTTATGCTTGCTTAACCTTACAGGTACATATTATACTTCTCTATTCCTTTCCCTCTTTTTGAAAATCACAAAGGGGGACAATTTATTCAAATGAATAATTTAATGAATATATAAAAAGAGGAGAATCTATTAAGCGAGAGTATGGTAAGAAAAAATAATGTACAAGTAAGGGGGATCTATTTGTTAAGAAGAGATGTTAATCTAAGGGGGTGATTTCTTCTTAATAAAGAAAACCAAATACTAAATATTAAGAATAAGATCCCTAAGAAACATAACCTAAGGGGGTAGTTAGTCGTATTCATCAGAAATATCAGTCAAAGGGGGAGATAAGTTTTTCATAATTGTTTATCTAAGACAATATAGTCTTCCTTATCAAAGGTTTTTGTTATTTCCAAAAAGGGGGAGATTGTTGAGTTAGTAAAGTTATCTTATGACTTATTCATTCCTTATGGTTTTTTGTTTTGAAAATCACAAACACTTTTTCTTAAGTTCAATTTTTCTTAAGATCCAGAATTGTCATTATGTTATACTTACTGATGTATCATTACGATCTTTCATCCTGTTATACTTATAGATGTATCATCATATTTTTCCATTCTATTAGATTTATAGGTTTTTCATACCATTTGTATGGTACCAAATCTTCTGTATAAGTGATATCACTTTCGTGACACCAATTCTAGTTTATAAGAGATATCGTTTTCATGATAATGAATCTGATGTATAAGTGATACCATCTTCGTGATTCCGAGTCTGGGGTCTAAGTGATACCATCTTTGTGATAACAATTCCAGTGCAAATGTGATTCTACACTGTGATTCCTAATCCAGTGAAAATGTAATTCTTTTTTATGATTCTGAATCTAGGGTAAATGTGATTCTATTTTATGATTCTGAATCCAGTCTAAAAGTGATTTTATTTTTATATTCTGAATCCAGTGAAAAAGTAAATATATTTTATGATTCCAAATCCAGTGAAAAAGACATTCAAATTTTATGATTCTAATTCTGGAACGAATTTGATACCAGTTTCTCAATCTGAATTACATTTCCTTATGAATCCATTTTATAGATATTGTTTTTATTAAGAATCCTGTTTTTTAATAATGTAGGATTTGTTTAATGTATCATTGAAATATTCTCATATTCTATGTTTTCTTATACTTAACATTTAACTTTAACATAAATTCGTTTCTTACTTGAAATGATATTGTACAATCTATTACAAACTAACCATTTTATGTTTGACACATGCCTAGGTCTCTCTGAAATTTAAGGAAAATATATCCTTTGGAGTGGAGCCAACCATTGGGATGTTTTTCCTATAAATAAGTGCTCATTTGAACAAGATCAATACTGATACTTTGATGACATTGTAAAAAGTAGATGAACATGATGGATGTTGTGAAGTGATTTCTAGAGATAGAGGCTCTCATAACTATAATTGATTCATGCAGATGTCGTGAACAACTTTTTCAGGTGTGAAAAACTTGTTATGACTTTCTTTGTGCAGACTCAAGTCATGCTGATAGTGGGCTTCTGGGTTTGGAAGATAGAGGTTCCTATTTCCTTCTAAATTGAGGGCTTGCAGGGATAGCAAGACAGATACCAATCTTTGGATTGAGGTATTACCTATGTTTGGATAAGACAGACTTTCTTGAAAGTATAAATCAAGGAACTTTTATCCAAGGTTATTGGATACCCTTCTCTTTGGGTTAAAAGAATCTTGTTGTTACATGTTTTCTATTTCAAGTTGTTTTATTTCTGATGTAATCTTATCTTTGTTAAAGTTAGAAAGTATAAATTTCTTATACTTTCTAATTTTGTTACTCTGATTATATTAAATATTATATATGCTTTAAGTATAAATTTTCTTTTAAAAAATAGTTTCCTTTAGAAGTGTTGTGTATGTTTGTATAATTTTTTTAAAATAAAATTTAATGCTTCCAAATTAATTCTTAAAGTATACAATTCACCCCCCGTCTTGTATGTTGTGCATCTACATTCATCATTTATATCTTACATAGTATAGGTAATAAACATATCCATCATAATTAACATGTGTATTTTGGGTAAATTAATTTCCATTAATAACAAAGAAGTGGATACTTAAATAGAATGTTAATTACTACAAAAATGATTCAAGAAACTAAATTTTAGTACAATTATTTGTCAAAGTGATCATAAACCATCCATATAATGAATAAATATGGTATCAATACAATATATCACCAGTAGAGTAAAATATAAGATTGTCTTCCTTGATGAATATAAATAACATAAAATGATCATTAAAAAATTCTTTAGGAAAGTGTCTTTTAAGCAATAAAAATATTGTTTAGGTAATTGTTCACAGAATATTTTAAAGATAATTTCCTTTGACAATAACTGTTTAATATTTTAAATTTAGCTTTAACACCTTGAGTGTTTACAATAGATGTAAATTTCATTCATACCGTACATGTTACAAATAAAGATTTCATTTAGTTCTTCAGTAATAGAAAAAGGAGCCTTTTTATGAAAACTAAATGTATATTCGTTTAATTTTTTTTTTAAAAAATATAAAATAGAAAAAAAGTTATTTCAGAAATAATTTGGAAAATGTTGGAAAAAAAATTGGATATTTTTTTTATAAAACATGATTTTTGAAGAAAATATATTTTTTATAAAAGAGATAAATAAAGTGGTGTTTTATTAAAAACATCTCCATTATTTATAATACCACAGAGTGAAATAATAATAATAATTTGAAATATAATTATTAAAAAGTCTGGAAGAAAATTAATTGGCCTTATTATAAAATTAACTAATAATTTCCTTCAAAATAAATTCATGCAAAAACAATCCTGATGAAACATATAATAGGAAATAATCACATGAAATGATCAAAATGATAAATTGAGAAATAATCAATAAATCTATTATTTATTTAAAATGTAAATACACATCAAAAACTTGAAAAAAAAAACAAAATATAATCCCAATTGATTACAAACATTGTCATAAAATACAGAATACAAAGAAGAAGTAATATTACCTAATGAAAATAAATTGAGTTATAAAATTCCTTACCACTTGGTAAATTTTCTATCAAATAAACATAGACGAAATAATTAAAATTAAAACATAAAATAAAATGAATTATTAATTAATCATTATATTTCATTTCAATGGGTAATTATATAGATCATATAGAAGAAATTAGATGTATATCCATACATTTCTCCTTAATGATGAGAAATTGAGATGAAGTCCCTTATCTCACACTTAATTTTTGTTGAAAATTAATTAAAATAATTTATATTGGTTTTAAGAATGTTATAAACTTATAACATAACCATAATAATATTTATAACATCATATATAATCCTATTTTAACATCTTATCTCATGTTCGTTAATAATCATTCATTATATTCCTTATTTCGGGTATTAGTTAACATGTTTTCTCATGTGTGTTTTGTCATGAAATATCTGTTATAACTTATATTCTATGGATCAATAATATATAGAATGATAATCCTGAAATAATTATCTTGTTTATAAATCAATTATACTTTTATGACCAATCCATTAAGATTGTCTTGAGAAATGAAGTACATTACTGACATAGAGATGGATGGTTGTATGTATGCGTGGTTAATGTTTCAATTTTTCATAAATCATTATGGAAATGAATTAGGTAATATTTTATCATTAATAAATTATAATAATAGCATAAAAACAATATTATTTATTTAAATATATTTTTATTTATCATCTACTTGGTTTGGTGATAAAAAGTGAGCCAAATAATTTTGTGAAGGTGGTAGTCCACAAGTACATGAACGATGTTATCATCTTTACAAGATTGAAAAGGTACAAAATAAAGTGATATATAATATTTTTTTATGATAAATATATCATTAATATTATAATTATTTTATTTATAACACATATCTTCCATAATAATTTCCTAATCACCTTCAACATAAATTTTTAGTTAAAAAACGAATATAATCTTTTCACGACGAAGTAGTTCAACGTACACACAAGAGACATTATTGTATGCAATATTAAATGGATATAAATAATTTATATATGATATAATTACAACATAGGTATAATTGTGATATAAATTATATATATGTTTTAGATGTATCATGATTATTAACTATGAGAGTTCTTAATGGAAAAATAGATGAAATTGGTTCGTGAGGCGGTAGTCCACCGTACACATGAATAATGGTTTTATAACCCATTTGATCGAAATTTTATTTTTAGGTCATTACCATAATAAAAAATATCATTATAAGTGATATAATTATTATATTATAACATAATGGTTTAAAAATAATTTAATGCGATGGAAGAATAAGTAAAATAAAAATGCTCAATGAAGAATGTTATGTCTTCCACTGGTAACCTCATTTCATTTTCACAAAAAGACTTCCAATGATGAATTTATGACCAAAATAATTCATATAGTATAATAGGATGTAATTATAAATTTATTTTTATAATTTGTTTTATGAAAAAAATTATTTTAGGATGTGGAGAATAGAGGAGAGGATGTGTCCTTTTATAGTTGAGGTTAGTGAAACACCTAAAATTTTTGAAAAGAAGTTTTAACCAGTATTACAACATGTAAAAAGGGTCCAAAATGGAGTAATATCAAGACATAAAAATTATAAGGTCACAATATGGAAAAAAATTGATTTTTGAAATGTATATAGGTCATTTTTACCCTTATATTCTTAGTTTAACCCCAGGTAAATATATTTTTACATTAAGAGGGATAAATAATTTTTATTGTTTTCACTATTAATTAACATTAGAAATTATGTTGTAATTATTAGATAATATTAATATTTATCATTCTAAATATGAAATCGATTTTTTAAAATACCATTCATATAAGTAGAAGTGTTAAATTTAAAATTAATCCCGTAGATGTGAGAAGAAAGCCTATTTTTGAAGAGAAAATGTTAAAAATATTTCAATGTTTTAAGTAAAAATTACAAATGAAAAATATTATAAAAAACTAAATTTAATTAATAGATTTAATATTTAAATAGTTATACTTTAAAAGACTTAAAAATATAATTATTTTTAAAAATAATTAAAATCAAATGTAGTTTATAATTAAATTTCAAAATGTTTAATATTCAATGAAAAATGATATATTTCAAAAAAATCCAAAAATATTTATTATATATTTTTTTATATGATAAAATAGAAAATGAAGTTAAATTTATTAAAAATAATTCCTATATATTTTAAAACTTAGTTTTACATTATGTTCACAAAACACAACTAAAAATTGTTTTAGAAGAAATACAGGTTTTTAAAAAACATTTATTTCTATTTTAAATGACTATTAATTTTTTTATAATAAATAGATAAACATAAATTTCATAATGAAGTTATAACTATTCATACACACCATATTAATGGTTCAGTTGTAATGTTATCCTATATTACATTTTATTTACTGTTATGATTATGTGGTCCATATGCTATCGAAGAGATTAAATTTAAATAAATATATTTCATCTCTTTTTTAAGTTGGGTTTTTTTGTCCCAATCTCTATCGATTATAAGTTTATTTTTTCTTATAATTTTAGGCTCATAATTTTTTCCCCTCACTTCCCTTATATTCATTCGAACCATTGTAGCTACACGAGAGGGATATCCTCCCGTCTTCCTCTTTATTTTATGTGCCCTCTCACTTGTTTTCAGGTAAAAACACATATGTTATCCATCGTTTTATATTTTTCCTCATTTATTCTTCCATGTAAACCATTTATCCTATGGTTTCATCCACTCTCTTGAATCCTAGGGGTTATTTTTTGTTTAGATTAATTTTTGAAGTAACCTATCCCTTGTTTTAATAGTTGTTAAGGATTTTGGAAGGCATTTCCTTCTTTGTTTTAGTCATAGAAATAGAAGAAAAAATAGTCCAACTTATTGAAAGGGTTACTGACTGAAATTTCTTTTGTGTTTCTTATATGCTACATTTTATTTAGTTCCTGATAATTCAATATTCCATGTTTACTAAGATATGTCTATCTATAATAGTCAAAAGTGTTTTATACATTCCGAGAATTGAATGTTCACTTGATATAATGTAAATTTCAATGGTTTTTTATTTATAAAATTATTTTTGAATTACATGATTTTTTTAAAATAATTAAATGTTTTACTAAAATGAATTTTAGGTTTTAAGAAAATTTATTTAGCCATATTTTGGTCCTTAAGTATGTGACAACTTGATTTTATGAAAAAAATAGAAAGGAATGTGGTTTATGTTTTGAATGTTACTAAATATAGATATATAATGTCTTTGTTTTTATTTATGATATTATTTTAAATGTATTTTTAAAATTTGAATTAAAATTTTCATCTGAATTTAATTTTCAAGGAGGTCTGTTTAGCACATTAAATGGTTTCCATGATTTTATGGGGTTTTCACCATCATGAACCCATTATTTTTTTTACTATTAATGAATTTCGTTACCCAAAGGAGGACTCTATTTATTAATGTAATGTAAATAATTTGAATTAGTATTTTTCTTATGAAGACATTTACTGTGTGTTGAGAGTTATATAATGTGTTAAATTATTTGATTATTCGATTAATTTCTCAATTCAAATTATTTTATAATGGATTTAAAAGAAATTGAGTTATATGTTCATATTTATGACACACTAGATAGTCTCATTCTACTAGTGTACTCCTGGTCATGTGATGGGGATAATGGGGAGTTCCCCTAATGGGTCTATGTATAGGACAGTTGGGTGTGTTTTTTTGTTTTGATGAAATTTTTTCCAAACGATGGCCTCCTATTATTGTGATGTCTAGAACTGTTAGTCATTAAAACATACTATTTCTGCAATAATAATAGATGAATTCAATAGGTATCTACCTTTTCTTATGTTCTTATTATATTGAACCTCTATAGAACTATAACCAATTGATGTTGATTTTTTGTTTGATCTCATTAGTGATATAGTTCCTTCATCATTAAATATATTTTTTATTTGAAAAAATTTATTTTATTAAATTGTATTAAAAGTAATCATAAATTTTTTCTTCAAATTTAGATTTTATGTTGGATTTTTAAGGGGTTTTGTTTTGAAAATGTGGATTCAAATTATGATTTTTTTTAAATTGATAGTTTTTATTTGATGGAAATAAAGAAGATAATTTTATAAAATTATAGGGATGTGATTTTAGATTTAATGTACTCATGTATAATAACCTATTTATATTTGTATTTAAAAGATAAATTAATGAAATTAATTTGGAAAGGTAATGGTGCAATCTCTTTCGTGAAGTCTTATGAGTGGCATTGACCTCACACTCTACCAACTATTAGGTGTATACAGATAAAATTATCTATTTAAAGATTCACATTCATGATCTCTTTTCTTATGACTATCATTAGATATATGATCATCTTAGACCATTTCTGAGAAGTGTGGAATATGTTCTGTGACAATGGTTCACAATGAGACTATGTTATGGTTTATCTTTTGTTTTATCTTATGGGAGATGTGTGTTCGCATTGCTGACCTC
The DNA here is from genome assembly GCA_963277665.1 of Viscum album. Taxonomy (NCBI): domain Eukaryota; kingdom Viridiplantae; phylum Streptophyta; class Magnoliopsida; order Santalales; family Viscaceae; genus Viscum; species Viscum album. The sequence continues at coordinate 159,481,074 of OY728165.1, read as the reverse complement.
GAACATTCTTTTGCTTTATTTTTAAATTTGGAAATTTTCTAGTGATGTTTAGAATTTATAATTATTTTATGTTATTTTTATTGTATACTTAATTTTTTTCATGTTACTATAATTAGAAATTTCATTTATATTGTATCTAATTATTATGATCATGGACAATTGATACGTGGATGGGTCAGGTCAGATGTTCGGTTGGGATCTGTTACATTAAAATTGGATATTGGGGATGAAATTATTTTAATAGTTCATTATTAATACATGAGAACTAGTTTGTAGAACATGTTTATTTAGAATTACCATCAGGGAAAATTTAAATATGGGTTATGTGACCTGTTAAGACATCTTGGGTTGGTTCATTACTAATAATAACTGAGCTTAGGTTTTGCAAAAGGCATTTTCTCTTGAGATTTCCCAGTTATTATTTTTATTTTCATATAGAGAAATAATTTTATTCCATAAAATGTATTTTAAAGGTATAGTCTTATTATCTCTTTCGCATTACGATCATTGAGTATCTAAGGGTAGTCAAGATTTTAATTGAAAATTTATTATTTTTGTTATTTTGGATGAGTTTCGATTTGGATTAGTGGTGTTTTAGTCCTCAATAATATTGTATGAGCTTTATTGGAGTTTTCATTGTTTTGAAATGATAATAGAAAATTGAATCAGAGGTGTGTATTTATCTAACATATAATGAAAACCCATATGGAGACTAATACCATATTTTTGGAAACCTTTCACAGGTGGTGTTATGACTAAAACATGGACTATCAAACAGTGCTACCAAACTAAGAATATCCCAAGATCATGTTTATATTTTTTAATCTAATATTGTAGATACTTGGTATAATGTGATGAACCAATAAGATTCATGAAATGTTATCTGATGTGGGATTCCATTTTGTTTAATACTAAAAGATTTATATTCCATAAAGCTTATTTTTTTATTTGATACAAATGGATGGGTTGTATGAGTCACATATTTCATGTAATGTATGGATATATTTCATAGAATTAGTATTCCATTATCTTCAAATAATTGGTTGTGTATAGTCTTCCATGTAACTGTCATTTTAGGTGATGTTTCAAAACATGTAATGGAAGTAGAGTCTCATTCATGCATGTGATGCATGAACTGGACGATGAATTATCTAATTCATTATAACAAATGATTGAATTAAAGAAACATATTTGGATCATCCCCATGTCAGTATAATTCCACTTCCATGTGATGTTAGTGAATCTAGTGTTCACATGATTCATGGTAAAAACTCTCTGGAACCAAAATCTCTATTCTTCTTCATCCTTAGCATAGTGAGGTTCTAGCACACTATAGAGTGAAATATGATCATATTTATATAATAAATGATTCTTCTTGAACAATGGGTAGCTACAAAGGTGGAATTATTTCATCTTCCACATTCATTATCAGTATCAAACACATTGAATGATGATCATGAAGGTTTCATTTCCTTCTTCAGTGAACAATACATATAGCTTCAGATTTATTTATTTCAATTCATGCTTGATTTAAATATTAATTACATGGGTGACCCATGTTAATGGATAAAATTTATTTCAAAAGATAAAATATTTTTTATTAATCCTATAATATTCCCTTAATTAGTTTGAAATCAATCCCATGTTTTAATTTTATCAAATAACGTGTGAAATAGTGAACTAAAGTGTAAATAGAGTATTTTTTTCACTAGTAAAGTTTCAGGTAAAATGGATTAACCTAATATAGAAGGGTTTTGGGAAGGGTCATCCTAGTATGACATTCCATAGAAGCATTCTATATTTGGGCCAATATAGATTACCCTCACATAGAATCATCATATTCAAGGGTCATCGTAAATTACCCATATGTGGAAGTATTCTTCATAATGTTCATATTTGGTTACACTTATGTAAAGTTGTTGATGTAAGGGTAATATTGATTTATGAAAACATATATAATCTTTCATAATGGTCATCCCACATTACCCATACATAGACTAGTCAACATAAGGGTCTTTTTAACTTAACCTTAAGTGGAGTAGTTTTCATAAGTTTTATCAGTGATTACCCTTTATTAGAGTGTGTTTTATTGGGGTTATCACTTAATATCAATATATATAAGACATGTGAAAAATTAAAGGGATTTTGTATCATTGAAAAATTCAAAAAAGGGAATCATATTTGATACCATATTTGATATGCAATATTGAGATTAAACTACCCACTTAATATATTTCTTTAAACATAATGTCTTAGATAGATTCAAGAAAATGATCCTTGAGTCTAAATGAACCATCATATAGTGCCCCATTATAAACAAGCCATTAAAATGGATATTTTTTTTAATAATAACCAAATTATGAAAATAATGTTTATCTAGTGATTAGAAATAAAATAAGAGTCATTAAAAGGGAAAAAATATTTTTCAAAAAACTGTATTTTTTTTAAAAGACTCTTTGTTCACTCTTTCTGCACATAATTTAAAATTATTTTGTACAAATATTTTAATTGATTTGGTTAAAATGATATTTTTTAATTCATCATATAAAAATTATCTTGGGTTGATTTTTTTTATTTTTATGAAATATTTCATTATTCGATGAATAATAAAAAATATTGATTTTCACTTGGAAACTTCAATTTAATTTAAATAATTTATTATGTTAATTTATAATTTGATTTTTTTATAGTAAAAATAGTTCAATTATATATCTATTAATACATATTTTTTAAATTAGAATCCTTTTATTATTAAATTTTGGAAAAAAAAGTATTGTAAACTTTTGAATATTTTCTATTTGATAACTGACTTCCTCTTTGGTTCTATGGGATTAATTTTGAATTAAAATTTACTGATTATTTGAATGTATTTTGGAAATATTTATTTAGAATTTTAAATAATAAATATTTATATTATCTAATATGTTCAACTTAATTTTTCAGCACAATGATTACTAAAAACAATAAAAAAAATTATGCAGTTAAGGTCAAATTTTATTTATTAGGGAAGTAAACAATATAAGGGTTAAAATGACATAAACAATTTTCTAATATATATTTTATAAAAATATTGATACTTTTTAATATACAAAAATTGGTGATAATAAATTTTTTGACCCTTTTATCTTGTGTATAATGTGGCTACAACATTTTTGTTTTAAAAATTACAAGTGTGCTACACACATCACTTAAAAAAGGCCACCCATATCCCTTTTTCAGAAAATTTTAATCATTTTTTATTAGAATAATAACTTATAATATAACTTCAAAAATACCATCTCCTAATCCCTTATGACTTAGTATTGGTATAAATAAAAAATAAGACGCATTGTGGCGCAAACATAAGGAGGTTGCCCTATGAAGATGTAACGTTCTTCAACAAGTATTTTTATTTTATTTTTTTTTCTCCACCGCATTAAATTGTTAGTTTAAAATAATGATATAATAACCTCAGAATATTTTATAAATTTATATTTTTTATTTTGAGGAAATTATTTTAAACCATCACTACATCCATTAAATGAGTTATGGAAACATCATTCGTGTATACAATGAACTACACCCCCAAAAGCTGATATCATACACTTTTACATTTCCAAAAAAAATGATTTGGTATAATGATGTATATAAAGTTCATAAATATTATATTAAAGAAAATAATTAAACTTTGTGATTAATCATAACTTATATATTTTTTAACATTCCAATCTATATGGGTTATGATATTGATGCTCATGTGTACGGTATACTACCACCTCACGAAGTGATTGATTCATTTTTCAATAACAGTTTACATGGAAGGTAATGAGGAAAATGTTAAAAATATATGCGACATAAATGAAATAAATATGACATTAATGACATATTTATAACTCTTAAAAGATAATATATCATTTTCATTCATTCCTTTTTACTCACATATTGATGATAACATCATTCATGTACATGAGGACTACCGCCTTCACATAGAGATGTGACATTATTTTCATCACCAAACCATATTAGATGATATATATTTGTATATTTAAGTAAATGATAGAATATTATATGAATTTTGAAAATATTAAATTTTAAAAAACTTTTTTCCGAAATTATCTTTTAAAAATAGAAACGTTATTCATGCGTATTTATGGCCTACCGTCTCAATGATCGTAACATACATCAATTTTAAAAAAACATTCATGATAGGACGGAAGAGTATAATTTAATTAAAAATATGATAATTATTTATGATTATTATTCTAGAGATGATGTAACTATATATTTATTACAAAAATTAGAACATTCATGACAAAACATGAATGAGAAAACAATGCAATTACCACATGATATAATGAAAATAATGTAATATTATTATCAAATTGGTGATAATATGTTATAAAAAGATAATTAATTATATTATAAATATTAATTTTTTTTCTTTTATATCTTAATAAAATGTTTAAAATCCTTATAAATTAGTTTAGTGAACAGTAAACCAAAAGCTAGTGTGAGGTAAGAGACTTTGTCTCAATTTCACTATGTTGTGAGATATTGTAATATTATGTACATAATTTATTATAATGATTTATATACATACCATTTGACATGTAATATCATGAATAATTAATTATTTAGGGAATTTTATGTTTCAATTGGAATTATTTCATCTTAGTTTTTATAAACTAAAAATTAACAAGTGGTAATGAATTTCATAACTCAATTTATTCTCAATGGGTTATATTACTTCATTTTCACCTTTCATATCCAATGTTTGTTTATGTAATTAAGTTTTATTATTTTATGTTTTCATTTAATTTAGTGGTATTTCCAATTTAAAAATAGAATCTATCCATTGATTAATTCATACTTCAATTTTATGATCAATTTAAAGGATTATTTTACAATATCATTCTAAGTAAGATTATTCATTCTTAGATTTTAATTGAAGAAAATAATTTCATCTTTTTATATTAGATCAATTTAATTTTAATTAAATCATGTTATTCACTCTATTATCTGTAATGGAACAATTTTCCATTCTTTGGTACATAAAATAATAGAAAAAATGTTATTCAAAAAATTAAACTTCATTTTTCTCTTTGGTTAGAAATCGATTTTCTACAATAACATACTTTTCAAAAAAAAAGTTTTTGAACCATTTACAAAAGAATTATTAAGTACATTTTTACAAAATTTTACTTTTTTAATATATATTTTTAAAGGAATATTTTTGTAATTTTTAAAATAATATATGTTTGGATTTTAAAAAAATAAAAGGAGCCTTTGGTTTAATGTATTTGACATGAACCAAAATTTCACTTTTCATGAACATGAAAATGTTTTAATGATTATTATATAATTTGAAAATGATATTTTAAATGAAAATTATTTTCATAATGTTTTTTAAATTTTTATGTTAAGTGGTGATTTTCGAAAAGAAAATAATATTTTTCTTATGACTATATTGTATGATATTTTTATAAAATTTATATTCATCATTGAAAATAAATATTTCATCATAATCTAATGGGTATATGTTTTTGTGATACCATCATTATTTATCCTTTGGATGGTTTAGGATAATTTTGATCAAGGAATGTGTTGATGTTCACATCCATGATTAATTTTTTTAGTAATTAACTCTCCCTGAATTATTCACATTCCTATGAACATTAAATTTCACATTAATATCCATATTATTTATCATTAATATGTTTTTATATTATTCTGTATGTCATTTCTACATATGTTGTTATATATTGAAATTTATTTATTTATCTGTTGAAATAGTGAAAAATTTGTATACCTAACTAAATATGGATATTTAATGATATGACACATTATTGATAAATTAAATATATTATTCGTTATATGATGAATGATTGGGACATGCAGACATGGTTGGGTCTTGGTTATAGAAATCTCGTCGATGCATTGATAGTATCATGAGGTGAATTAGTAAGACTTTAGATAAAAATTTGGAAAAAAATGGTTTGTGTCATGTAGTTTTATACATTCTTGTGAATGGTATTAATATATATATATATCATGATCTAGAGTTAATGACATCATATAATTATGAATTTTCATCCTTGATAATTTATTTATTATTATTATCCCTGATATTTTTTCTATGATATTTTATATCAATAAATTTAATTCTTAGTTACTGACTAAACAACATATATGTTCACTTATATACCCAATAATATTGATTATTCATAATTGAATCAAGATAGATTCTACAATACATAACTTTTACTAAGAATTTTAGACCGCCCTAATTTTTTATACTTTTCTATGGATCAATGAAGTTAATTATAATTAACATGAAAGAATATACAAGAGGGAATAATATTATTATAAATTTTTTATTTGTGCATTCTAATGTAAAATGGGATATGGTATGTATCATGTTTACTAAGACAACTAAACTATTCATTTATTCGTGATGAAATTCCTTATACCTTATTTCGGTGTAATAAATCAGACACTAGATTCGGTCTACTGTAGTTGGGGTAACAATATATGGAATCAAATGAAGTTTAGTAAAAACCTTGAGAACTATATTTAGGGAAAAAAGATTATTGATAAAAATCATATTATATAATTTGAGTATAATAATTTAATAGCATCATAATGTTTTAGTGAGGTAAATATCATGTTTTTTTCTTATAAATACATATTTTTCTAGATATTACAGGTGGATGTGGTCCGAGAATAGATATAACTTGGAATTATAACATTGAAAAGGTAATATTAGGATTGAACTAACTAACACCTAGTTCAAAATAATTATTCTTATTGTGCACTTGCTTTGAAAGTACTTGGAGATATGTTTAGGATAATTCATATTTTATTTACAAATCATTTTGAATGATTTGAATAGATAATGAAAATACATTATCTAGGATAAACCTTATATGTATTAAATTTAAAATAATGTGTTTCAATGGAATGAGAAAATGTATTATCTATTAAAAATAAGGGTATAAAATAATGAATTTTATAGAAAAAATTAATATTATGATGTATGGAATTAAAAATATTCTTAGGTATCCATTTAGAGTTGATTTTCATAAATTTGGTGAACCAAGGAATTATCTGAGTCAATTCCAAACTCTAAAGTAAAACTCCTAGACAAAGGAAGTACCAGTGTTGAAATAAAACGGATTAATTATTTATGTAATAAAATTTAAGAATTAAATTGTTGAAGTATTTTATCAATAGTATTTTGGTTACAAAAATCATGAAACATCTAATGATTGTGTTAAATTTTAGAATCATATATGTATTTATTAACCTAAGAGTTATGGATAACATCATTGGATATTGATTTTATGATTTATCAAAAGGCAAATGTATTAAAAAACACTTATATGTTTTTTATGACTGGATTCAATTGAGATTTAATATATTTTGGGAGAAATTTATGGCATATATATTTTTTATTGGAAAATTTATTTGAGGATTAATTAATTTAAATTTTTTAGGCATAATATTAATGGTATTTACAAATTTTAGGGTTAATATGAATATTAATAAAATTGTTATAATAGTCAAATGAGATTATTATAAATTATTGAAAAAATAAGATCTATCAAAAATAATTGTAATGTTCTTATTTAATGATTAATGTTATATAAATGATTTACATCATATTTTTCTATGATTATTATAGAAATTATATAAATATTTTTTAGTAACTCACAACCCATGTGATGGGTGAAAACATATCCCATATGGTAAGCTTACTATGCATGAAATCGTGTCCAAAGGATGATAATTGTTTCGAACCTACAACTATCCTACATGATGTCCTAGTTAATATGTCAATTATTTCTATTAAAAGATTTGGAAAATTTATATTAAATGATGTATTGGTGGTGTTAATTTTGTTTATTAGATATTAATTTATTATATTGGATGAATTATTCTAACCATATTGGTTTTGAAGAAAACTTAGTGACATATTAAAATATTTTTCACCCTATTATGAATCTCAAAATCTATTGAATTGGAATTTTAGTTTTTAATTTAAAAAAAATTAATTTTTTTATATTCATTTCATTGATTAAATAATGAATTTAAATTTGATCGATGCACAACCAAAGGATGAAATTTTTATTTTGAATAAAAACATTTAAACTAAGTATATTTCTTTATATTCATAGTGAGTAAAAGAATTACAAAATTATACAAAAAAGAACAAGAACTTTCTTTCCCTCTCATCATCAATTTTTATGATTTCTATACACTTTATCACTATTATTTGGTATATGGTTTTTTGGTCATTAACCTTCTCCAAATCACCCACTTTCTGGTGATCAAAGACCTTATTAACTCCCCATTAATCATTGGGAGTTAGTATTCTCTTCCATGTATAAGATTTCATTTCCCACCTATGTTATCCTAATTTTAAAACTTTTTATTTTATTATTCCATGTGAACTTTGGAATTTGATTTTACACTTCTTAATATTATGTTTTATAAACTCTTTTTATGATGTGTATTTTCCACAAAATAATTTTAAAATATCAAAACCTTGATTATTGAGATCATGATTCAAATGAGAGTAAAAAATTTATTAAATGTGACTAGAATAAAAATCCCTAAATTAATGAAATAATAAAATCTTATTTTATTTAATATGAAACAATCAAAACTGATCTTAAAGATCCCATGTAATATATTTCTTTATATTTAATCTCTTTGATAGTTTGCGGAACATAGAAACCTCAAACAAAATAAAACATAACAAAGTGATCCATTATAAGATAGTTGTTAAAATATCAACAATTAATATTACTATATAAATTATGAATATTATTGTTCTTTATTCATTAGATATAAATTAGGAACCATTAAATTTAAAAGAACTGTTTTTTGAAAAAACATTATTTTTCAAAAAGATGATTTAATATCTCTTTGGATAATAATTTATTATTAAATTAGAAAAATTGTTTAATTTTTTTACATAAAATTAGCATTAATTATTAAATAAAATTATAAAAATAATTTTAGGATGAATTTTAATGATTTTTCTAAATATTACATTTTTTTGATGAATAGTGAAAAATACTAAATTGTAATTGAAAACCTCATTTTTGTTTAAATTTTTTATAAAGATAAATTATATATTAAATATGTTTAAAAGTACCAATAGTTAAATAATATATATATTAATCTTATTTAGGTCATTTTAATCATTTCAATGTTGATTTTTTTATATAAAAAATTTGTAATCTTTTGAGTAGTTTTTATTTGAAAACCAACATTCTCGTAGCATACATGGGATTAATTTTTAATTAAAATATTTTAATGTTGTAAATTGAATAATGAAAAATTAATTCATTATTTTTAATCATAATAATTTATATTTTATAGTAATATCAACTTAATTTCTAACCATAAATTAATTTTAATACAGTAAAAAGTATTTGTCACTGTTAAGGTGAAAATGAATTTGACAATGGTTATATGAAAAATATAACGGTTAAAATGGCCTATTTTTTTATAAAATACAATTAATGGAATTTTTTATTTTATTTTTCCATATTCTTAATAATAATAAATTTTTGATTCTTTTCCCAGGTTAAAAATGTGGGTACACCTTTATCTTTTCAAACAATTCAATTGTGCCGCTCACATTACTTATAAAAGGCCACCAAATATCCTATCTTTTTTCACATAAAAAAACATTTTGGATATTAAAATACCATAAAAAATTTCATATAAATATCTATAAAATCATCCAATAATACTTATTAAGATAATATAGATAACCTTGTATATATTTTGATGTAAATATTGGGATGTTACCTAGAAAAGAGGTAATGTATTTCAAGTAACATTTTTATTTTGATTCTTCCTATAAATCTAAAAACACATATAAAACCATGATGATATAATATCATAATTATATCCTACATATATATATTTTCTATTTTATTTTGATGACCTAAAACCATCCCCAATTTAATGGGTTACAAACACATCTTTGGTGTGTATGGTGGACTACCGCTTCGTAAACCGATATAATTCATTTTTTTCCATTACCACTTCTCACGGATAGGTATAATCATGGATATAAATTATATATACGATATTTATAAAAATATTATACCTATTAAATATTATATATTATAAAACTTTTTACATTTCATTCTATATAGTATATGATAACATCGCTCGGATGTACTGCGGATGACCACCTTATAAAATAATGTGATTCGTTTTTCACTAACACTTTACATGAATGGTAAAATAGAATAATGTTAATAAATATATGTGATATAAATGAATTTCCTATGCATAAATTATTTATAATTATGAAAATATAATATATTTTTTCTCACTCATATAAAGTTGATAACATTGTTCGTGTACACATAGAATACCACCTTGATGATGCTATGTGGATCTCATTTCATCACCAATCCACATTAATGATATGAAAAAGTATATTTAATTAGATAATACGATATTATGATTAGTATATAAAGATAAAATTTTACATACCTACTTTCCATAATGTTCTTTGATAAAGGTAAATGTTACTCATGCGTACATATGACCTTCCTTCTCCATGATCATACCATACTTCATTTTTCAAAACCATATTTATTGACTGATAAGAAAAGTATATTAAAAGAAAAAATATTGTAATTATTTTAGTATTATTATTCTTTAATTTATATAATTATATAACATGGATAAGAACCATAACATTCATTAAAATACTCTAACAACAAAACAGGACTATTAACACTTGTAACAAAGAAAATATTGAAATATTATTTTTTAAATGTGTGATAAAATGATATAAAAGGATAATATATGATATTAAAATTATTAATAGGTAATTGTTTATTTTAATAACATGTTTAAAACCACAATAAAAGTGTTTAAAGAACATTCAAAAATGAAAGTTAATGTTAAGGGACTTCCTATCTATTTCCCTTCATTGAGGTATATTATAATATTATGAACCAAATTTATTTATATATTTTATATAAATTCCCTTAAATATTTAATATCATTAATATTTAATTATTATTTGTAATGAACCCTCAATCTTATTTCATCCAAGGGGATTTGAATTAAAAATTAACAAGTGGTAAGGATTTTTTTAACTAATTTTTATTTCTTTGGGTTATATTAAATCTTTATATTCATTTATATTATAAGATTATGTGGGTAATTACATTTCATTATAAGTATATTTAGTTCCACCTTTTTATGTGGATTTATAGTCAATACACATAATAGATTAATTGAATAATTCCCAATTAAATGTTATGATCATTTTAATGGTTTATTCAAATATCTTATTTGAATCAAGAATGATTATCTTTGGATTCCAGTTGAAGTATATTATTTGATCATTATATAATAAGAAGTTTTAAAATTATTCTCCTTTGGTTATTCATAATATTTTCAATTAATATTATCATTTTTACACTCTTTGTTAAATAAAATAATTGTATTTTTTTAATAAAATAATATTTCATTTTTCTCTTTATCCATAAATCAATTTTCTACTAGAACCCCATTTTCAAAATGATTTCATAATTTTTTAAAAATTTTAAAAATTATTTAATAATAAAATTTTAATTATTTTTTATATTTTAAATTTTTTTTAATGTAACATTTATATAATTTTTAAAATAATGACTATATAGATTTTACTAAAAATGTAAATGGAATATTTTCATTAACATGAAAGGAATTAAAAAAAGTTACGTTTTTCATCACCACTAAAATATTTAAAATATTTTTTTTATATGTTTCATAGTTTTTATCATAATAAAATAATTTTAAATTTTTTTTGGTGAAATTTTATTTTTCAAATGTGATTTTTAAAATATAAATGACATTTTTCTCAAGAATATTTTTATTTATATTTTAATTGTATTTATATTAATCAATCAAAAAAACTTCTTACTCTTGCTCCAATGTGTATATTATATATTTATACCATCCCCATTCATCCTTTGTATGGTTTATTAACATTTTGACCAAGGAATTAATTTTCATTCACTTTCTTGATTTATTTTTATAGTGGTTAAATTTCCATTGAATTATTCCCTTCCATATTGACATTAAATTACCCCAAAATATCCATGTTATTTATCATGGATATGTTTATTACATAAAATATATATCATTTCGACTTACGATATTCTACATTGAAAGATATATTTTTATCTATGAAAATGTTGATAAATTTGTATTCCTTACTCAATATAGATCTGTGATGATAATGAACATTATTCAACAATCAATTTTATTATTCAATACATGATGAATTCTTTGGACATGAAGGCCTTGATGGGTCCCAGTAATATATGTCCCTTAAATACATTGGTAGTCTCATGAGGTGAATCAGTAAGCTAAAATAAAATTAGTTGGACAAACCATATGGGTTTTTACCCAGTAGTTTTAAACTGTGTTATGAACGGTTGTGAAAGTATAGGTATGAGTATTCTAAGTTCATGATATCCAATATTTACACATTTAATTCATTGATAATTTAGTTTCTAAATTTATCCACGATATTTCTTCTATTATGTTTTCTTACGTTGCACCTCATTTTCATTTAACGATTAAATGACGTGTGTGATCAGTTATTTACCATATATTATTGATTATTACATATTGATTCGTGATTTCTTTCATTATAGATAAACGTAACTGATCATTTGAGGTCACTATTATTTCATTACTCTCATTGGAATCTGTTAAGTGTGATATGATTGACATGAAATGATATTCTTGGGGAAATATGTTATTCTCAATAAAAATTATGTTGTAGTTTGTGTATTAAAATTTAATATGTGAATAATTTTTTTTTATCTAGTTTAACAAGACTAATAAAATATCCAGTCATTTTGGATATGATTTCGTGTATATAATTCCAATGTAATAATGTAGAAAATGGCTCTAAGATACTAGGGTTAGGGTCATTATATTTTTACATCTATACAAGACGCCTTTGATTTGTATAGGTAATCAACTAAGAATAATTTTTTTATAAATTTTAATTTAATTATATTTTTTCCATTACATAATGAAGTGTGATTTGAGAAAATTTTATTTTATAAAATGTTTCTAAATTAATTAATAAAAATTAAATTATAATTAATTGTATATAATTGTTTATGAAACATTTATTTATAAAATAATACAAATATTAATAGTTAATATTTTGAATAACATTAAAATATTATATTCCATAAATTATGATCTATAAATAATTTGTTTATCTAAATAATTAAGAGTAATTTATGATGACTTATTAATAACATAAATACGGGTTAAATATTAAATTTCAATATTTAAATAATGATTATTTCATAATAAATTATTTTAAATCATTAAATTTAAAATATCTTATTTGGAATATTATTTAAACCACATAAAAATAATTCTGATGATTGGTATTATCAATGTTTAAATAATTAAATTTATAAGATTTTTATATAATTTAAAATGATTATATAATAGAAATTGGATTATAATTTTCTTTATTATTCATAAAATACCATATATTTCAAATATCATTTCATATAATGGTGAATATGTAGGGATTTATATTAGATTTAATATAAAATATTTACGTTAAAAATTTATAGAATGTCCATAATGATATGATTAATTATGACTTTTATTATATTCAGTTTTTATTTATGAATATTTCTAAAATGGTATATCATGTTAAAATATTTGAAGTTATCATTTATTTAAAATGTTATACCCTATTTTATTCATTATTATAAACTTTTTATTTGATTAATATAATTTTACAAGCTTTTCATAAAAAATATTAAATATTTTTAGATGAATATTCAATATATTTCAGGAATATAGACCTGAAGGCTATATAGGTTTAGTTTCATTATATACTAGAAAAAATATTATTATTTTAGGAATGATATTCAACATCTCTCATAAATAGCATCCCATTAGGAAATCAGGATTGGAATAACCTACTTAAAACGTACTTCATAACATCGGGAAAGGAAAAATTAGAATGGGTGATCTTATATGCTATGTAAAGGAAAAAAAGAGATGTATTATAATCATATGAAACCATAACACATGAATAAAGGTATGAGATCATAAATATAAAATAAAATTTTCATTAAAAAATCTATCATGGATTATAAACAATATACATATGATAAATCATTTTCCTTTAAAAATACATGAATCATAAGATTATGTAATCATCATATATCAACCATGAACAATAAGTTCATGTCATAAATTGTTTTCACCATAATATGTATAGAAACGAATTCATATTTCAAGGTTAACTACAAAGAACATCAAATCATAATGAACCAAGAATAAAAATGTATTTCCCCTATCATAATGGATCATGAAACATCACTTGTTTCCCATTATAGACTAAGCAAGGTGACCAATTTCCCATAGTGGATCATGATCAAATAATTTTTACCATAATAATCTCGTGATATATAAAATATTACTCATGTAATTAAATGGATATATAATTTCAGTACCACCCATCAAATAATAAAAACCATACATATATGTGTGACAATATCATAAAATATTCAATATGACATCATATAATAACATATAGAAAATAAATAGGTATTATAAACATCTCATAATATTATTAATAAAAAATATATAGAAAAACAAGGTTAGTATAATTGGATCATATCCCCATTAAAACATAACTAACATCAAGGGATATTATTATAGATGTTAATTACATTTCAAAATTCATAGGAATATTTCCTAAGGAAAATACACATTCTAAATTAAAATAAAATATTAAAAATATAATAATTCACTAAATATTAAGGAAAAACTTTTATGTGAAAATAAATTTGAAAATGTTTAAGGAATATTCAAATCATTGATTTGTTATGATGGAGGTAAATTTTATTAAGGTTGTATAGTTAAAAGAAAACATTTCTTTCAAACTTTTGAAAAATCTAAAAAAGTACCTCATTTAGAAAATGAAATGAATATTCCTTTCAAACCATTTATGTAAATTTCAATCATTGGTAAATATGAAATTAAACAATCATGATATAATATACAAATACATAATTTAAAACATTTTTATAAATCATGGATACGTAATAAATAATATTTTTCATTGAAGAGAGAAATAAATATTGTTTTCTTTAAACAATTCATTCGATATATTTTGTACATAAAGTAAATAAAATTAATGAAAAATATTACTTATTTATAAATAAATTAAGGAGAATAATAATTAAATATATTTTTTAGATGAATATTATATTATTTCCTCAGTTGAAATTCAAGCATAAATAACATAGTTTAAAACATAAATCCCTTACCTCTTGTTAGCAATTTATTATCAATTTGTTTATAAAATCCATATTCTGGGTGATAATTAAAATTTATTCATGCATGTTTCAATTCAGCAGTCTCGATCCTTGTACTTGGATCATGGTTACATCATCTCCTATGATTTCCCATTGCCATTTTAAACCAATATTTACCTTAAATCAAAGAATTATTATATGATGTTACAAAATGTACCGAAAAATCTCAAAAAAGTTTGAAAAATACTAAGGTGAAAGGGTGTTGTATACATTAAAAGAAATTATCAATATGAATCTAGAACTAGAAGATAATAAGAAAATAAAGTATAAAGTGATGGAAAACATAGTAAAAAAAATAACATTATTTTTTATTATAATGTGTTGGAGTATAATGATATTGAGAATAATGTTATATTTTCTTCTTTTCCTTACCACAATTGTGAATATAAAAAATACCTTCTTAAAACCATTTTTTACTAAAAAAATTTATCCCTGTTATTTTAGAATGTTCTTTAGAAAACATATCTTTTAAATGAAATTATAATTAGTTAGAAAATAAATAAATATAAAATTTTTTATTTAATCTAATACATCAGACTGACTGAGTGTCTAATACATCAGACTGAATAATGTTATACCCATTAGTTTTCCTAAATTTCATGTCCATCAAACTAACTAATGTCATATCCATCAGAGTGAAAATTGTTCAGATCCATTAGATTGACCATAGTTTAATTAATCAAATTTGAAAAAAATTATAGTCTATTATATGTGAAATGTTTATAATCGGGGTAATTGTAATTATTTCTATCAAACTGAATATATTTCAACATTATAATGGTGTTATCAAAACAACAGCAGATGTAAAAATTTTGATGAGCTTTCATGTAAATAAAATATGATTCTATTTCAATATACTCATATATTAACAAAAAAATATATCCATTGGAAGTATTCTAATATTTATGAATGTATTCGATAAGTTGGTTGATAATTCATTTTCAACTCAATGTATATGTGATTTTGTTTTCCCTTAAAATCCCATTCATTCACTTTATAATTTTTTTGAGAGTAATTATTCTACAAAATCTATATACAGATTTAAAATTACCTTGGAAAATTTTTTCCTTTATTATCTTATTCCAATTAATGTTTTTATCAATGGATTATAGGGATATTAAGATAGGTGGTTCTAATCCCTCAGATAAAAGGCATTCAGAGATAGGAAGATTGCTAACACTGATCATTGTATTGAGGGCTTCTATTGATATAGAAGGAGGATCTATTCTGATATTCTTATCAAAGAATTTCCAAGTTTGTAAAAACAAAACAATATTATTATATTAAAACTACATATATCGTATGTTAGTATTTCTTAGTTCCTTGTCTCTTATTATAAAAGAGTGAAATTACTTTTATAAAGAATGTAATTAATTCAAACATTATTATAAGATTTTATCATACTTTTTTATATATGATTTATATTCGGATGTGAATTTATATTATAAATATGTTTTAACTAATATTAACAATATATTATTTATTATTCTATCAATGAAACTGATTAATAACTGTGATTTATCAGATGACTTCTATATCCAATACACATACACTGACCACCTGATGATTATTGAGCCATATCTTTTAAACATTATAGTTATTGGGGTTATATTTACTATTAATTTTTAAACTATATTTCAACCCCTCTTTTAGTAAATTTATAATATTAAAATCCAACAATTGGTATTATATCAATTCATACTGCTATAAATGATCGGTTTTTACTTTTTTAATCTTCTTTATGTTATTAATGTTTTATAAACTATTTCGTTAATTAATTGTTTTTACAATATTTATTATTGTAAAAACTATTTCTATTTTCCATAATATGTAAGTTTATAATGTTGGTAATACACTGAATTTGAATCCTAATAGGCCACCTAACTATGATTGTTATTAATAATAATATTGGTGAGACATGAGGAAAACATCAGTTATCTATACTAGTGTTGATAAATTTTTAATGCTTGTGGGTAATTATAAGACAATGAAAAAGATGTTATTACTTTTACATATTCATAAGGATGGAAATTCCATTTTAATTATATATTAAGGAATACTCTATTATGTTATATTTCTATAAATATATATAGTTAGATATCTTCTGGTGAAGCCTGAAATAGTATATAGAAGAAGATATAGGTAACTCATTTTGTAACTTCTGAAGTTTTTGTAAAAAAAGAGTAATGTTATTAGATGATTATAAATATTTTATTTTTTACCTGGAGATTTAGTTTCTAATATAAATTAGTGTTTTATAACTATTATTAACAATTTATAGTAACTTATTAAGAATGATCTTAAATATGGGATCATAGTTGAGAAAATTATTAAGACATTTCATTGTGAATTGGAATAAAAAGAACCATTGTGGAAAAAAAATAATAATTATAAATCAAACTCTAGATGATTTTTTGGAACATTTTAAAGTATGAGGGAATATTGAAAAGATATGTATAAATGATGAAAAATTAAGAACAGAGGGGTCAATTTTACAAAAAAAATCCAATGTTCCTAAAAATGATCAATTTTCTGAGAATGTTTTAAGCCTTTTAAAAATAATATATTTATAGTTGAATTATATAGTATTTCATAAAAATAGTTTATTAATGAATTGTAAAATATATCATGGACATTGAAAAAGATATTTATAAATAAATATATCGATTATAGAAATAAAAAGAATCACAAAGAGAGAAGTTATGAAGGTATTATTAAAAGGTTATCTGTAATTAGTGTAATAAAACTTAAAATATTATACTTGATTTTCCTAAGATTAAGAAAATGTATAAGAGAGATTAAAATTTCAAAATGAATTAAAAAAATTTCAAATACTTAAAAATATGAAAATTTTGAAAATGTAAATTGCATGGAGTGTAAGTAGAAGATATTGTTCTTTAATGAATTATTTAGAAAATGAAATTTTAGGATAGAAGAATATAATATTATATGAAAAAAATACTAATTTTTTATAATTTCTTCAAAACTAAGGTAATATCTGAATATCTTAAAAAATGTACCTTAAATATGAATTATCCGAAAATTAAATATGAAAATAATTCTATATCATCTAACAAATAATATTATTCATCTGAAAAATAAAATATAACATTACAATGTTTTGAAGAGCTTCCCATATTTTCTAAATTACATGAAAATAAAATTTTAATGATTTCTAAAAAATTGATGTTGCTCAACAAAATCATGTGAAATAAAATTTTTGTATATGAACATTAAATATTCAGATATCGAAAACATATAATGAATTGGAATTTGTAATGTTATGAAATCTAATCTTTGTAATAAATTATTAAAATATAATTCTTTTAAAAAAAATTACAAAAAAATAATATAAAACTGTGTTCAAATACGAATTCTACTAAGGATAAAAATATATCTATACAACTAAACTCATAAATTTCTAATTTGAAACATATTTCATTCAATTTTAACACTAAAAATAAAACATTAATAATATGTATAATTATATGAGACCTCATTGAAATGTTTCTGGAATATTTTTTACAAATTTAAAACCTATGTTTTGAAAAAAATACCTTGTTTTAAAATGTGATTAATTTTTTAATAAATTTTATAGTAGTGGTCATTGGAAGAATATATAGTCTTTAAAAAAGGATTAGCTTTTAGAATTTCAAAAAGACAATTTTTTAAAATATTTCCAATTTTCTCAACATACTAATGTTGTAAAAAAATATATTCTTAAAATTTTAACTTTTGATAATATTGAACCCGATAAGTTATGGGATCCACAATTCTATGGTTTTTTATTTTCGGAAAATAAGGAATGAACAAGAAAAAAAATCATACATGAATTTTTATTTCACCAGACACATGATGGGAAACAAATATTTATTTAAAAAGAATATAAATATTAAAGGTGGAAAATTTACTTTTAGATATAATTTTCAAAGAGATATTATCAGAAAAGGTAACATTATTATTCTTTGAAAATACTTAATTTCAATGGACATATTTATTTGGTAAGAATTATGTACAAACTTATCAACATAATACAATTATGTGATGAGGTTTATCTTTTAATATTTTATAATGATAAATGTACCATTTATAGTTCTGAAGGTGCATTTTTTCTTTTCATAATGGGCCTAAAAATATAAACACATTAAACATATAAGGCCTTAGGAGACAAGATCAAACATTCCTTTTTGAAATGGGAGACCAATATTGGTTTTGGAATAGAATATTTGGATACTATTATCTTATTACTTTCGCAATGTTTTCTATGAAATGACTAGTTAAGGATCTACCTGAACATATGTTTGATACTTTAAAGTATACAATTCTTTTAAATTTGGAAGTACATATAATTCAGGATTTAAATTTATTTTTCAAGTCTCAGACTCTAATTATTTATAGTTAGTGCACAAAAACATATTTGTTCCTACACAAAATTAAAGTATTAGTGAAAAATACTATGTATATATTTTACTTGATGATTACACTAGATATACATGGGTCTATTTTTTTTAAAATAAGTGTTAATCATTTTTATTATTTAAAGCTATTGTATAGTGAAAAAGGTATTATAAAAAAATTCATCACCTTGAAAACCTAAACATAATGGTGAATCCAAAAGTAGATATAGAAGTATTCATTATATTACAAGAATTATGAAGAGTGAGTAATCAGTTGATAATTTTTTATTTATTTAAACAAGTTAGTACTGCCTATGATACTGTAAATGGAGTACTAATAAGACCTTTTATTAATAAAAATCCTTATGTGTTTTTGACCCTAAGGAAATAAAACATTTATTACATTAATATTTTCATATGAAAATTTTTCATTTTAAATACTATTAATAATTTACATAAATATTCACCAAAAAATGATGAAGGAATATTTCTATGCTATTATAAAACTAGTAAGGAATATAGAGTTATATTAAAAAATATACTATTAAGGAGTCAAAACATGTTAAAATTTATTAAAGTGATCATTTGTTTTCCAATCAACCTCAACAAATATCTTCAGATGCTATTTCTAAAACATATTTTCATCAAATGTTGGAAATTTCTTCCCAAAGTGAGAAAAACAAAAGAATATTTTTTTTAAGTTCTACCTCAATAATTATATAAAAATTATGGTGAACAATATATTTATTAAAATCAAATAAAACAGTTTATTTATAGGAATCATCTAAGATATAACATCATTTTCCATGTAGATTAACCTGATAGAATTACATGTTCATTAAGAAGTGAAATTGAATTTTTTTAATTTCTATCTCAATTTGATCCTAATACTCCTAATAAAGATATAGGTGATGATTATTTGGAAAAAAAATAATTTAATATAAACTCAGTTATTTCTAAAGAAACCAGGATTTCACTTCGGTTAGAAGACATAATTATACTTCTATAATTATATTAAAATGGGGTTTCCATGAAAAATCTGATAAAAATCGAGTAATAGTACATTTTCATATACATTAGATTATGAAACATTCATAAATTTTAAACAATTACAAATATATGGGAAGTGTGAATTATTTAATTGATATGATTATGAGGTTTTCATGTATAAGAACCACCTAGTTTTGAAAACAAAAAACATCTCGAACATGTTTTTAAAGATAATATAGAAATTTAGAGACTCAAAAAAACCCATAAATATTTGTATAATAGATTAATTGGATCTCTTCTACGAGAAATATATTTTATGCAAGTTATATATCCAAATATAATTATAATTAATGTTTATAAAGATATCATAATTTTTCAAATTTAAGATGATAAATATATTTTTATTCGACAAAATTATTTTTAGAACATTATTTTTTAAATCATATGATGTCAAGTATTGAAATGAGAATTATGGGAGAGCATAATTTCATTCATGGTTTTTAAATTTCCCAAAAAAACAAAAGGAACATTTTTAATTTTACATATGTATAAAAAATATTTTTTTTGAAATTCAGATAATAGAATACTAAAATTATTTGTACTCTTATAAGAAATTTAAATAGTACAGATATTTATGAAGGTATGAAACCAATTTATCAAAAAATAATTAAGGGAATGATTGGAAGTTAACATAATTTCTAATCATCCATATATAATTATTTATGTATTTTTTATGTGCAAGATATCAAAAAAATCCAAAATAACCCCTTATTGAAGTTGTAAAAAGAAATTTTTGTTAACATAACGGAACTATGAATTTTTTTACATTACTATTCTAAAAATAATATTGAGTTAAAAAGTTTTTTACTTTCTGAATTTAGGGGATATTTAACTGATGGAAAATATACGTCAAAAACATTTCATATATTATGGAAAGATTTAGTTCTTTATTATTTTAAGAAATAAAACTCAACATCATATTACTTTACTAAAGATGAATATATAACATCTAAAAGTTGTTTTTATCATGTGTTGTGGATGGAAAAATCACTCAATAACTATGGAGAGAGTGTTAATAAAACTCAAATGTTATATAATAACGTAATTTCCATTTACTTAAGTAAAATACAAACACATCACTCCAGAAATAAGAAAAAATATATAAGAGACACTTTCCTTCGGGATCAAACTCAAAAACAGATATCATTATATAATTTATTGGAAAACAAGATTATCTTGTAGGTATTTTTATTATAACTATTAGTCAACATGGATTTTAAAATATTAACCAGATTCTGGGAATGATAAATATCAAATAATCATTCATATCTACTTCATTTTTACAAATATACTTATTTGAATGAACTCCTTTTCAAAGGGGGTACATATAAATGATTGAGTTCTAAAGTATTATATTTTTTTAATAAATGTTTTTTTATAAAAACATTAAAAAAATTACTTAACATTATAATTATATAATAAAATGTTTATAATTTTTATATTTTCAAAATAAAAAAAATTACCAGAAGATTTCCAGACTCAAAATATCATTATAAATTTTTTTGGACATGTTTTTGCTCTAAAATATTATTGATTTTAATTTGTTAGGAACAAATAAATCAGCATGGTGCTTTTGGGTTGATTGTGTTTCTAATAAGGTTTTTGGTTGTTGACAAATGTTGTTTTTCAAACAGGAATAAAGGGTTATCATGGATGTTTGGTCTCATGAAAAGTGTGAATATTCGGTCTTGTTTATAAGAAAAAAAATTTATATTTCATAGTGTGAATAATGAACTAATCTCATGGAGAAAAAATGTTGAAATGAGCTCACAGATTGCGAATAAAAAACTCATCTCATGTAGTGAGAACTAAACTCATAGAGTATTAATGTAGTTTTGATCTTATCCAAGTGTAAATTCCTGAACTCATAAAAGCCCATGAAAAAAATAAAAAAAATACAAATAATAGAGGTCTGTCATGGTCATTTGAGATCTTGTGACGTGCATGATGACAAAGTATTATTTTATTTGGATCACATTATGGGGTCTCACACATCAATTGTGATTGTATTTGGATCTCAAGATGAGATATCATGCATCACTCATAGTTATATTTTGAACTCACGATTGGTCACACATAGAATGAGATGAGAAAAATCACTAACCATCACAAGACTGAGTTTTGATCTCATGATGTGGACTTGTGGAGTGTGATTTATGTGACTTTAGAATAGATATTTGTTCACGAATAATGGAGTTAAGGTGGTGTGTTTAGGACTATAAATACCTTAAAAATCATCTATAATCATTGATGATGATGTTTTAAATGAATTATCTAATGCGTATCTAAAAATGAGATTTTTTGAGAGGTATCGGAAATGAGGTTCATGGAGAGATCTCACGAAGGATTATTCCTGATTTACAACACGTAAATTTTGCGCTTGATCTGAAAAAAAGACTCTCACAATGTGAGAAAATATTCTCGCACCAGAGACTCATGCTTAACACGAAATAGGTTTTACAGCTTGGACTCAAAAAAAATAAAGAAATTTGTATCTGAGCCATAACTCATGCTCAGTGAGAAAGTGTCACACACCAGGGTCTTATGAAAATCATAAAATTGGTTTGTTCCTGGATCTCACACAAAGAACAAATAGGGTACATACCATGATATCATGCAAGGGTACATGTTGTGATCTCACTCCAGGAGTTATGTTCTAGGGCCTCATGATGGGGTATCAGAATATAATCTTGCACATGGTGATACAATTATACATTTCCTTTTTAGAAATATCATTATTATAAATAAATTTGGAAGAAGAAAAATAAGTCATAGGAGCTCCACCATTCGAAAATACTTATCTATAGAGTTTATTCACTATTACATTCAAGTTAGGAAAAGAAATTCGAGTAATATTTGGATGTTGTTTCCAAAGTGGAAGTAATTTCTATTTCTACATTAAGGAGAATTATGTTCTAGTTTTCTAGAAAATGGAGGTGTTGCATCTAGGTATTTTCACAGAAGTGATGATAAAACCTAGAAATAACTTCAATAGAGAATCTACACAAATTTTTGGTTGCATTTACTATTGATAATGAAGTGACCTACATATCCAAAAACTATGTGTGTATCCTTTCCATATCATTGAGAAAAGGAAGAGGAAGAAAGAGACCCATTCAACTGGAGTGAGCCATTGAAAATTCATTAGGGAGTAACCCTTGGGAAAGAAGTAAATTGACCCTAAACATTGTAATGGAAGTTATCTTAGACATTGATTTTATCTATCTTGAGCCATATTTTGTAGTGAGCCTTAATGGATTTGGTATATCAATACATTTTTTTATTCTCCTTGAACACAACCCAGTGAGGTTGAACTGAGTAAAATTATTGTTTCTCATGCATGATTTAATTTCATTTCACACATTAATTTGTGAAATTGAGGGAATAATGTTTTTAATGATTAAAATAGATCTTAAAGAGAAGTTGGAATAATCATCCATACCGTAATTCACCCCCTATCTGGGTTTTTAAGAAAATTGGGATAATAATTGGTATCAGAGTTGAAGGTGGACAGTTATTGGTTCTATCTCAGTTGGATAAATAGAGGTTTTCAATAAAAACATATTTTGATCTTCAATGGAAATAATTTTCAATTATGTAGAATCATATGAAACACTTCTATTGATCTTTAGATGTGGATTTCATTACGATGGTGATGCATGAAATTTTGGCCTATATCGATAGTGGTTCATTATCATAAGTTGAAAAAAAGGATTTGGATTCTAACAGCAAACTAATAAATTCTTTTCTAGGATCCATATCTAATGTTATCAATATAAATTTTATTTTTTGTAATTAATCACATTGTTTCATGAAAAATTTGCTAAATATTTATGATGAAAACACAAAAGTCAATGAAGCCATGATGCAAGTCTATGGAATAAGTATGAGGTTCACATAATGTACACAAATGAGTGTATTGATACATTATTTGACCAGGTGAATGTTATTTTAGAATACATGTGTTATTTTGGAAAAATTATTAATGTTGAAAAAAATTACAAGTGCATATTGAGAATTCATACACCCAATTTCAATCGAAATGTTTCTATATTGGATGATAAAGATCCAAAGATATGAAACTATATATATTTCATAGTACTAATGTTTCATATAATATGAGAAAGGATAATAATGAGTCGGTGTAAAATGGTATCTCTAAATAACTAAAATTCAAGGCCATAGAAAGGATCGATATTCAAGATTCAATGGAAGAAGAATAGATAAATGAAGTCATGAAATTTTCTTCATTAAATTTTCAAAGAGGAAAAGGAAAGTTCAAATGGAAACTCTCACTTCCAGGATTTCAATGAGGAAATGTTGAAAATCATGTATCAAGGTTCCAAATGAAGTTTTAATATAATTATGAGGATGAAGATAAAATCACTAAGAATATGTCTTCTATATACTTAAAAGGAAAGTAATGTTTTAAGAAATATTTCTTCAAAAAGTAGAATCTTCTTTCCCAATGAAGATGATAGTTCATAAGAATATGAGCCAGAAGAGTTTGAGGACTAAAAATATCATTAAATATATGCTATGGTGGTAGTTTTTATAAATTACCAATAAATGGAAGGAACAGTTAAAGGAAAAAGGAGAAGTCAATGGAAAAGTTAACCATCTAGTGAAATTAGAAGCAAAACATTAAGAGATAGACATTGGAAATTCCAAAAAAAGAAATCCAAAAGGGTGGTTTGTGATTCCAAAATTATTATATTGGAATATATAAAAGATAAGTATGATCTAATAGATGAAATTGAAAATAATATTTCTATAAATTTAAAGAAACCATATACAATCATTAAGTACAAGATCAAAGGAGAATAGAAAAAACTGATGATTACTGGTATGAATAGTATATAAATTTTTCAAGAAAACTCATAAAAAATCATGAGGGGGAGGTTTTCAAACATAAATGGAAAGCAAAAGATGAGGCGAGACTATTAAATCAAGTGAATTAGGTTGAAAAGGTAGTATAAAATGGAAAATTATATTTTAAAGAATTAGTGAAATCGATAAAGGAATGTCAAGAGAAGAAATAGATAAAGGAATGTAAGGAGAAGAAAAAGAAAGATCATAATCTTATAGTTGGTATGAAGATTTATCAAAAATAGAAAGTAGTGGTGGTTGAAGTAAGAACACATGTACCCGATCTAATATTGATGATTGAATTTTGTATAAATCAAAACCAAAATATTTAACGAACCCAAGGGAAAACTAGAAGTGAATTAGTGACACATTTGAATGTTCCCTGTAATAGAAGTAATTTTTGTTGAAATATGGGATGCTCAAAAAATGATTGTTCTATTGTTAATAATTATCCAAAGAAATAATACCAATAGAGGAATCCCTAAAAATTTCAATATTCCATGATATCATTTGATGGTCACTTCTTTAGGTGGGGAGGAATCAGACACATGAAAAAATATTGATCATCATCAATGTAAAGGAATGCACCAAAGTAAACTTAATGTGATCATAAGAAGCCACTAAATCTATCATAAAATGAGATGAAAATTAATAATATGTTTTCATCTCTTCATGATTCAGCTGGTCTGACATATTTCAGGGAAGGTCAAGATTATCAATCTGTATAAGGTATGATGTAAAAAACATTAATAAAAAAGGAGAGATATGAACATGAAGTGGTTCTAGAAACTGATTTCAATGCATCGGATCACAATTGAATATATAAGGCCCCAGCCTTAAATCTTACTTAATCTTGAGTTATTACAAGATTACACATTGAGGATCTTTTCAGGTTTAGAGTTTTAGAGAATTAGATCATGAAAATTGAATTACATTCCACATTTAAACAAAGTGGTTACATAAAAGATAGTATTCATTCTTCCCATCAACGAAAACATATTTAAAATATAACATGGATTCTTTCTTGACACATCCTTGACACTATCATAACATCATGTACCCTTCCCTTGACCTATGAAAAACAATTCAAAAAACTTGGGATGAGCATAAAAAGTTCAGTAAGAGTTATAAAAATATGGAAAGGAAACATGAGTTCATATATTCATTAGAATGAAATCACACTTTACCCATAAAACATAGGCATATCAAATCATTAATAAATCATAGAAAACATAAGACATAACAGTAACTTGAGGCATTCATAACATTCTTACGTAGGGAGTAACCCTCTTGGTAATGTTTGGAATACCCATCACATTATATTCCCTAAATCTCTTCGGAGAAACCTTAACGTTTCACTCCTTCGCGTTACCCAATGCATTAGAGAGCTATATCGGGCTCACCCGCCCTTAGTTTATCATGGAACCACCCGTTTTCATAACAATGCCCAAGAATCATAACATAAATGTGTCACATAAAACATGCATAAAGGAAACATAACATTTCCATATTTCAATCACAATATAACATTTTAGTATATTGAAATAATGAATCCATTCAAAAAGAAACCATTTCCAAAACCATTTAAAACATTTAATAAAGAGATTTTTTAATCAAAGTGTCGCATACCACCTTGAATCTTAAAATTTTAAACCATTAATATTCATATAAATAAATCCTTAAAACCATTTTGAAAACATGGATATTAATAAGAACAAATAATTAAAACATTTAAAACGATATTTTGGTTAAAGGGGTTTTACCAAAATTAGAGACACTTGAATACAATATTTGAGGAATAAAATTTAGTCAGAACTTTATAATATCATGAGAATAAATGGATTCATGATATAATACTCCAAAGGATAGTATATACACCATATAAGAGTGAATTGGTGCATAACAACAATGAACCCACAATAGAAATGTCAAATGTAATGAAATCCCTTATAAAGAAGGTATCCTTAAATTAAGGACAAATAAATCTCAAAAATATGTGTGACAAATATAAATACACCCAATATAAGTGGATATTAAGTGTAAAACAATAAAAGGTCATTCACACATATTCAATGGATGACATATTCAATGACTACATGTTGAACCCAAAGAAATCGAAATTGGGTTAAAAAGTTCCCTTGACAGCCTAACGGCATCACATCAAAATGAGTTGATGAGAGATAAAAAGTGTATCTCATCACTTGGACATAAAATTTACATCAAAAAGGATATATGAGAACATATCCCAACATAACAATATGTAAATTAAAAGACCCAACAAAAGAAGTCTTTTAAAAAAGTGGAGGGTGAAAGGTTCCCTTACCGACTTGGGTATCTTTCAAAACATACACCCCATGAAAGAAAAACAATAGATCATTGATGTGAATACTCATAAATGATATTATATTACACAAAGAGTAGAATAATGGGCAGTACATACACCACTCAATGGAATTTGTGGCAAATGTAGCATAAATCTCACGAGAATAAAAGTGAGATGAAAAATCCCTTACGAAAATTCGGCAGCCTAACGGCGCCACTCAAAACTTCCAAAATGGATTGATGAGAGGAAATAGGGTCACTCATAATATGAACATAATAAGTACAGTAGGAGTAATATAAAAGAACATCCCAATCATAAGAAATATGAGCTTAAAAGGAATGACATAAAAGAGTGTACTTAAAAAGAAAGAGAGGTGTAGGATCCCTTACCTCGGGTCCGACTTGATTCGATTGTTCTTTAACATCCTTAATAATAAACTTGAGTTAATTTCTACTTGCTTAAGAACCTTTTCCAAGTTCATTATTCATTTTATATCAATTATTTACAAGTTATAAACATTATGTAATCATTTATGTTAATAATGTTCATTTTGTCGGTATTTGGTTCTTAAGTCGAAAGTGGACTTCTTACAATTACATGTTGTTCGTGTGGCCAAATTTTTATTATATCCAGAATTGTATTCATGATGTAGATATCATATATGTCATATATATCCAGTACATAAATGCATTTATAACATTACATAATCATTTAGAGGTAAGAAATGAAATGCACCGTTCATGGAGACGGTAAGCCGTACGTACGCATGAAAGCTACTTTCATTTCTATTTCGTATTTTATAGAATGGAATAATAATGATATAAAGGTATATTATAATTCATTATAATATCTTATATAATATCATAGTTCCATCCTTTATACGTCCCATATATGTTATTTAACGAATCAAATCACTTTGAGGGGGCGGTAGTCCGCACTTCCTTAAATGAAGATATCGCGTTTACCCATAATGGAAACCATAAAGGTATGCCCAAAATGAAAAAAAAACAGAAGCTTAAAGAAAAAATAAACATATTATATATCATATATGAAAATAGTGACATCATAATGGCCACCTTTTAAGGTGTTAAATGAGTATTGAACAATCATCGTTTCGGGAGGCAGAATTTCGCCATCCACGGAAACCGTATGTTCTTTAACCATTTGATGTAGTTGTGTGAGAGTGTAGCTCGAATAAATCTTATAAGAACATCCTAGTATATTGAGGATACTGGTGTTGTTACAAAAGAAGTAAATAAAAATATTATAGGGGGTTGGAGAAGCAAAATAAAACAAATGAACATGAGAGAATGAATTACCTTTAAAATATTAACTTCTTTTGATTTGAGCCTAAAGGCTTCCTTTGAAAGGATTCTGCACAAAGGTAATACTCTAGGATGAGGAGAGTGATGTGGAGAGAGTAAATGGGCAGGGGTTGGCCGAGCCAAAGGCTTGAGGAGTGTGTGAAATGAGGTAGAGTTGGGGGCTTTTTATAAGAGGAGATGAGGGGCACTTTTGGAAAGTAAGAAATATTACTTTATTTGAAAATGAATTTCGGTTTTAAAAGGTCCCACAGTGATATAATTCGTGGATAGGCTGATAAGGCTTCTAAATTTACTCATCCAATAAGTTTTGGACATGTGTAGTTCATAGGGTTTACATTATCTTTCCATTTTATTTAAATCGTCAGATAATGATGTCATCGCTGCATCATTATGATGTCATAAATAATTTAATTTATTTATTGTCTAAAAAATATAAAAAAATTACTATGATGTAGGAAATCTTTTCATCTTTCCAATGACTATTTATAAAAAAATCTGACTTGTATAACCCCACTTAAAAATTGTTTTAGTAAAACATATCATGTTCGTGTCATTTTTACTTTTACATTAAATAAAACGTTATTTATGTCATTTCCCAACCAAAGTGGATCCATGGGGTCCCCAAGTTGACCCATGGATTTTCTTGGTCGGCCATGACACAACCAATGAGGGTAAGACATGTGTCAAGCTCATCTCATTTTATTAAATCATTATTTTTACCTTAAACTACACTAATTACCACTAATCGCGATTAAAAACTTTATAAGTTACTATTCACCAAAAAATTATTTTAATCTCATTGAACAACATTTTACTTCTTAAGGAAAACCATGTATGTCAGATTTTTGAAAATAAAAACACAATGATGGCAAAATTTCATTTAAACGGAAAATCATTTTTTATAAGTACCACTTAGTGGTTTCACTATTAATCAAAAATTGAAGTTTTTCAGAAAAATCCCAAAAATTCACCCTAAGATATATTTGAAATTCTGAATTCAAAAATGAAGTCCTTTTTACAAATTTAAAAACATATAATTCACATTAATTAATTTAATAATTAATTCCCACTGTCATGACAAATAGCGTGTTTTTATTAAACAATAAGTATCAAAAGATTGACACTAGTTTAAGTCAAATTTCAAAGTGAAATTAATTCCAACGACCACTATTGGATTTAATGGTAAAAATATTTTCTAATTTCACTTTAAAACCAATTCAAAAGATAATCTAATCATATAAATAAGGTAGATTAAAAAGTGGTTTTGAATTAAAATACAACATTTTACACTATTCATTAAAAAATGAAGTTTATTGGAAAGATACCAAAAACTTACACAAAGTAAATTTTGATGTCCCGATTCTTAATAAGTGTTTCATTTGGTCTAAAATAATTTTTAAGAGTGAACAAAACTATATTTAATGATGGTTCAACATCAAAATGTGATAAGTGAACCTTTAGTGAAAACTAGGGCATATACGCCTAAAATTGAATTCTTCCCGTATTTTAATCCTCTATCCTTTATTGGATAAATGTAAAAACATTTAAAAACATATATAATCATATTTTAGTTATTTCTATCCATTACCTCCATTACAACGGCTACATGTTAACTACCATTTAAAATAATATTATTTTATTATTAGAGTGCAACATAAGATTCCCAAGAAACTCGTTGTTGCGTGTTGGGTATGCCATCGAGCATAGCATCCCCTTTAAAGTCATATCAATATTTTATTCACAAATATATATAAATATGAAAATGTCATATTCTTTATTTACCTGGGGTGTTACATCCTTCCCCCCTTTTGGGAATTGCATCCTCGCAATTTTTAAAATTGAGCTTGGAAACATCCTTGAAAGTCCCACATCGGAACAAGAGTCAGTAAAACAATCGCTTTAAAATAAAGAAAGATAAGTACATAGGTCACCCGAGTTAACCCATACTAGGATTCCATGTAGGAAAACATGGACATGGAGGAGAAAACATAGGGTCATGTTCTGATGGACAGTGATAGAAAACATGTTTAGGAGAAAGTTAACAATAAGAAAATCACAAACTTGTGATGGGTTAAACGGTATTCAATTCCCCAGTAGGAAAAGTTAATAGACAAAATTTTTGTTTTAAGTTACTTTTTGTTGTGTAATTTATTCATAAGGAAACATAATCACTTATCATTTTGACTTTCATCTTTTACTAGATTCCTTAGTCAAACTCATATTTTTTTCCAAAAGGCGAGTATTTAGGGAGACTTGTTTGCTTTAAGAGTACTATAATAAACTTCTAGAAAATCACCTAATCCACAAAAGAGAACTATATAAATCCCATGTCTTTAGGATTTAACCAAAACCAAAACCAAAAAGGTTAGTACAAGGTCAGATAATCCAGAAAAGGATAACCCATTAAAAAGAAAATCCATGCTTAATCTCCAAATATTGTCCAACAAAACCCAAAGTTCAACGAGGACAATCCGATAAACAATTTTTCCATAAAATTATTCAAAGTAGACCAATATAATATTGAAACCCAAATATTTGAAGGATTTAGTCACATAGTCTTCCAAGTTAAATCGTAACATTTATCTCCAAACAACATCAGTTGCTTCTAAAGTCTCGTATTGAAAAGTAATTAACCTAATCACATATCCTCCATGATATGTTAATCATTTTCATAAATAACCCAAAAATCAACTTATTCTTAATTCATAAAATCATATAACTAAAAATAATCAGTCAAACTAACCAGGGACTTCACGTAGTCCAGTGGTAGGTGATAAATACTCGTCGCACTTTGGTTGTGGGTTCGATTCACGCAGCTTTGTCCGACGCGACGGGTAGTCACACGGTCTACGTGTTGTCCTTTTTCGAAAACTATATAATTCTCAAATCATTCCCCAAAAAGTGATAAAATCATCAAAAATAACCATAACATAATTTAACCTCAATTCTATCTCATGCCTTTCACTTCAATCATAACATATAGTAACCCATAATTACCTCAAAAGTAAGGATCATATAAACCCAAATGGTTCTTTATAACTATGTCCACAAAAGAAAAGATAACTATTACTTGGACAAATGTTTCCTATATTAAACATCAGGGTTACACATAATATAAAAAGTCTTCTAATGTAACCCCATCATCAAAAGAGACTTAATACTCTTAATAATTTCACCATAACTCTTGAAGCCCTTGTGTGTTGACATCTTACTCATTCAACATTCTTCATGATCCATTATCCATTCCTTTCCAACTTATTCCGAAATACCTCTTTCCTACAAACCAAATCATGAATCATATCCTAAGATTCCAAAATAGGAAAACAATATTCATGAAATAGTACATACCTTTGATTGGCCATTGTCAGTTTCTTCATCCTCAATCGGAATGGCATTAGGTATTGGTAAATGAATATTGGTATGCTCTTGGTGACCCCATTCACGAAACTTCTTCATAGGACATGTGTTTTCATAATGACCATGCACACTACATATAAAACATTCAACTGATCCCTCAGAAAGAACTTCTTTCCCTTTCCTCGAGTCAACTGGATGCTTCCTTTTTCCATGGCAGGTTCTTGCTTTATGACCTTCATTTCCACATCTATAGCATATTTCTGTCCCTTTGAAACATTTTCCTAGGTGTTTCTTGCCACATCTTTGACACATAGGTTTTTGAACACACTTACCTTTATGATTATTACCTGTACTTCCGTAGGGATTTGTTTCTTGCATATATGATGCCTTAGAGAAATCTCTAAGGTTTAGGTGGTCAATAATGACTCTAGATAGTTGGTTGAGGATAATCACAAGAGTTCTCATTGCAGCTCCCATATCATTCAGTTGCTTGCTCAAAAAACTGTCACATTTTTCTTCACATCCACTGTTACTTTGGTGCCTGCTAGATCCAGCCATTTACTAAAACCAAAAAGGTCAGTGTGAGTATATCAACAAAACCATCATGTACTAATGAGTAAGATAAACACTAAGATATACTTACTCATTCAATTTATCTAAAACTAGGACTCTTTCTGAAATCCTAACCATTATGGTAATGTCACTTATGCTTAGAGAATGCCCTAACCTCTAAAGTTATCTAAACCTCCCTTTGATACCAACTATAAGGCCCCAGCCTTAAAAATTACTTAATCTTGAGTTATTACAAGATTACACATTGAGTACCTTTTCAGGTTTAGAGTTTTAGAGAATTAGATCATGAAACTTGCATTACATTCCACATTTAAACAAAGTGGTTACATAAAAGACAGTATTCATTCTTCCCATCAACTGAAACATATTTAAAATATAACATGGATTATTTCTTGACACATCCTTGACACTATCATCACATCATGTACCTTTCCCTTGACCTGTGAAAAACATTTCAAAAAACTTGGGATGAGCATAAAAATCTCAGTAAGAGTTATAAAAATATTGAAAGGAAACATGAGTTCATATATACATTAGAATGAAATAACACTTTACCCATAAAACATAGGCATATCAAATCATGAATAAATCATAGAAAACATAATACATAAAGGTAACTTGAGGCATTCATAACATTCTTACGTAGGGAGTAACCCTCTTGGTTACATTTGGAATACCCATCACAATATATTCCCTAAATCTCTTTGGAGAAACCTTAACGTTTCACTCCTTCGAGTTACCCAATGCATTGGAGAGCTATATCGGGCTCACCCGCCCTTAGTTTATCACAGAACCAACCGTTTTCATAATAATTCCCAAGAACCATAACATAAATGTGTCACATAAAACATGCATAAAGTAAACATAACATTTCCACATTTCAATCACAATATAACATTTTAGTATATTGAAATAACGAATCCATTCAAAAAGAAACCATTTCCAAAACCATTTAAAACATTTAATAAAGAGATTTTTGAATCAAAGTGTCCCATACCACCATGAATCTTAAAATTTTAAACCATTAATATCCATATAAATAAATCCTTAAAACCATTTTGAAAACATGGATATTAATAAGAACAAATAATTAAAACATTTAAAACGATATTTTGGTTAAAGGGGTTTTACCAAAATTAGAGACACTTGAATACAATAATTGAGGAATAAAATTTAGTCAGAACATTGTAATATCATGAGAATAAATGGATTCATGATATAATACTCCAAATAACAGTATATACACCATATAAGAGTGAATTGGTGCATAACAACAATGAACCCTCAATAGAAATGTCAAATGTAATGAAATCCCTTATAGAGAAGGTATCCTTAAATTAAGGACAAATCAATCTCAAAAATATGCGTGACAAATATAAATACACCCAATATAAGTGGATATTAAGTGTAAAACAATAAAAGGTCATTCACACATATTCAATGGATGACATATTCAATGACTACATGTTGAACCCAAAGAAATCGAAATTGGGTTAAAAAGTTCCCTTGACAGCCTAACGGCATCACATCAAAATGAGTTGATGAGAGATAAAAAGTGTATCTCATCACTTGGACATAAAATTTACATAAATAAGGATATATGAGAACATATCCCAACAAAAAAATATGTAAATTAAAAGACCCAACAAAATAAGTCTTTTAAAAAAGAGGAGGGTGAAAGGTTCCCTTACCGACTTAGGTATTTTTCAAAACATACACCCCATGAAAGAAGGACAATAGATCATTGATGTAAATACTCATAAATGAAATTATATTACACAAAGAGTATAAGAATGGGAAGTACATACACCACTCAATGGAATTTGTGGCAAATGTAGCATAAATCTCACGGGAATAAAAGTGAGATGAAAAATCCCTTACGAAAATTCGGCAGCCTAACGGCGCCACTCAAAACTTCCAAAATGGATTGATGAGAGGAAATAGGGTCTCTCATCATATGAAAATAATGAGTACAGTAAAAGTAATATAAAATAACATCCCAATCATAAGAAATATGAGCTTAAAAGGAATGACATAAAAGAGTGTACTTAAAAAGAAAGAGAGGTGTAGGATCCCTTACCTCGGGTCCAACTTGACTCGATCGTTCTTTAAAGTCCTGAATAATAAACTTGAGTTAATTTTTACTTGCTTAAGAACCTTTTACAAGTTCATTATTCCTTTTATATCAGTTATTGACATGTTATAAACATTAAGTAATCGTTTAAGTTAATAATGTTCATTTTGTCGGTATTTGGTTCTTAAGTCGAAAGTGGACTTCTTACAATTACATGTTGTTCGTGTGGCCAAATGTTTATTATATCCAGAATTGTATTAATGATGTAGATATCATATATGTAATCTATATCCAGTACATTCATTCATTTATAACATTACATAATCATTTAGAGGTAAGAAATGAAATGCACCGTTCATGGAGACGGTAAGCCGTACGTACGGATGAACGCTACTTTCATTTCTATTTCGTATTTTATAGAATGGAATAATAATGATATAAATTTATAATATAATTCTAGTATAATATCATTTATAATATCATAGTTCCATCCTTTATATGTCCCACATATGGTATTTAACGAATCAAATCACTTTGAGGGGGCGGTAGTCCGCACTTCCTTAAATGAAGATATCGCGTTTACCCATAATGGAAACAATAAAGGTATGCCCAAAATGAAAAAAACAGAAGCTTAAGTAAAACATAAACATATTATATATCATATATAAAAATAGTGACATCATAATGGCCACCTTTGAAGGTGTTAATTGAGTATTGAACAATCATCGTTTCGGGAGGCAGAATTTCGCCATCCACGGAAACCGTATGTTCTTTAACCATTTGATGTAGTTGTGTGAGAGTGTAGCTCGAATAAATCTTATAAAAACATCCTAGTATATTGAAGATACTTTTTTTGTTACAAAAGATGTAAATAAAAAGATTTTAGGGGGTTGGAGAAGCAAAATAAAACAAATGAACATGAGAGAATGAATTACATTTAAAAGTTTAACTCCTTTTCATTTGAGCCAAAAGGATTCCTTTGAAAGGATTATGCCCAAAGGGAAACATCTAGGATGAGGATAGGGATGTGGAGAGAGTAAATGGCAGGGGTTGGCCGAGCCAAAGGCTTGAGGAGTGTGTGAAATGAGGTAGAGTTGGGGGCCTTTTATAAGAGGAGAGGAGGGGCACTTTTGGAAAGTAAGAAATATTACTTTATTTGAAAATGTGTTTCGGTTTTAAAAGGTCCCACATTGATATAATTCGTGGATAAGGTGATAAGTCTTCGAAATCTACTCATCCAATAAGTTTTGGACATGTGTAGTTCATAGGTTTTACATTATCTTTCCATTTTATTTAAATCATCAGATAATGATGTCATCGCTGCATCATTATGATGTCATACATAATTTAATATATTTAATGTCTAAAAATTATAAATAAATTACTATGATGTAGGAAATCTTTTTGGATTTCCAATGACTATTTTTAACAAAAATTATTACTTGTATAACCCCACTTAAAAATTGTTTTAGTAAAACATATCATGTTTGTGTCATTTTTACTTTTACATTAAATAAAAAGTTATTAATGTCATTTCCCAACCAAAGTGGATCCATGGAGTCCCCAAGTTGACACATGGCTTTTCTTGGTCGGCCATGACACAACCAATGAGGGTAAGACATGTGTCAAGCTCATCTCATTTTATTAAAGCATTATTTTTACCTTAAACTACACTAATTACCAATAATCGCGATTAAAAACTTAATAAGTTACTATTCACCAAAAAGTTATTTTAATCTCATTGAACCGCATTTTACTTCTTAATGACAACCATGTATGTCGGATTTTTGAAAATCAAAACACAATGATGAAAAAATTTCATTTAAACGGAAAATCAGTTTTTATAAGTACCACTTAGTGGTTTCACTATTCATAAAAAATTGAAGTTTTTCAGAAAAATCCCAAAAATTCACCCTAAGCTATATTTGATATTCTGAATTCAAAAATGAATTCTGTTTTACAAAATTCACAACATATAAGTCACATTAATTAATTTAATAATTAATTCCTGATGTCATGACAAATAGCGTGTATTTATGAAACAATAAGTATCAAAAGATTGACACTAGTTTAAGTCCGATTTCAAAGTGAAATTAATTCCAACAACCACTATTGGATTTAATGGTAAAAATATTTTCTAATTTCACATTTAAACCAATTTAAAATATAATCTAATCATATAAATAAATTATATTAAAAAGTGGTTTTGAATTAAAATACAACATTTTACACTATTCGTTAAAAAAATGAACTTTATCGGAAAGATACCAAAAATTTACACAAAGTAAATTTTGATGTCCCGATTCTTAATAAGAGTTTTATTTGGTCCAAAATAATGTTTAAGAGTGAACAAAACTATATTTAATGATGGTTCAACATCAAAAGGCGATAAGTGAACCTTTAGTGAAAACTAGGGCATATACGCCTAAAATTGAATTCTTTCCGTATTTTAATCCTCTATCCTTTATTGGATAAATGTAAAAACATTTAAAAACATATATAATCATATTTTAGTAATTTCTATCCATTCCCACCATTACAACGGCTACATGTTAACTACCATTTAAAATAATATTATTTTATTATTAGAGTGCAACGTAAGATTCCCAAGAAACTCGTTGTTGCGTGTTGGGTACGCCATCGAGCATAGCGTCCCCTTTAAAGTCATATCAATATTTTATTCACAAATATGGATAAGTATGAAAATGTCATATTCTTTATTTGCCTGGGGTGTTACAGAATATGAATAATTGATAATGGATGCACCACCCATAAGAGAATAAATAGATAAATAGTGACAATAATAAAATATAACACATATGGAATTATGATATTTTTTAATGATGAATATTAGAAAATTAGTGGCCTAGCAAAAGAAACATTTGGGGTAAAATACATGAGATGTATAGATATCTTGTTTGTCGAATATCTCAGTCACCACCAACTAAGTGTTAGAAAATTATGAGATTCAGGGCATGCCATTTGATTTTAAATGATATTATTTTTCATCATGGGAAAAATGTGTAGTTTTTTATAGGAAAAGTGTATGGAAGTGAACAACTACCTTGTGTGTAGAGAAAAACATATGTTCTTTTTGTTCGTGGAAGAAGAAAAAAAGTTCTAGAATAAAAATTATGGTCTCTTGAGACAAACCTCATTGAAATATGTGGTTAAATGTGCAATTTCTCATGACCACCCAATGATATCACGAAATTGTACACATATGTGTGATACATATCAATAAAGAAAGGTCATTCAAAAGACATATAAGGAAAAATATAAAAGTCCAAAAAAGCACTCCAGTTGGTGCATATTAGTGAGTGGTACCCTATTTCACTACGATTTATTAATAGGAAGAGATATTTTGTTTTATTCATTGATAGTTTTATCACAATGGAATGGGTTTTAGTCATCACTCATAAGACATAGGTGTTTAGTTGTGTAAGACCATATAAAATGTAAGTCGAAAAGATACTATGTAAAAAACTTCTAAAGAACTGAATATATAATGGGATTATGTTCCCAAATTTCAAAGAGGGAGATTATGTCAAGAAACATGGGATAAGGAACCACGTTTTAGTTTAAATAACTCCACTATAGTATGGAGAATTTGAGAGAATAAATTTAATTACAGACATCATTTCTAGAAAAATTCTCACTAAGAAAGACCTTCTAGAGTAATTTTGAAAATATTCAGTGATAAATTTATTATAAACAACAAATAGATCAAAATTATTTCCAAATGGATAGAGGAATACATATTTTATATGGTATGGGAAGATTCCAACATTTAAGTCCATTCGAGTCATCATAAGTAATAGTTTGATTCCCAATTACGATTACACATGAAATTTGAATCTCATGGATTTGAAGGGATATTTTTGGGAAACTGAAAGAAAATCAAATCGAATAAATGCTTAGACAAGTAGTAGGGAAATTTAGTTAAAATAAATTATATAACTATAATAGAGAATGAGTATAATTTTTATAAAATACATGATCAGTCTCAGGATGATAGTGATGAAGGTATAAGTAGTTAAAGGGATGTTCCTGTTCAAGAGGATGATTCAGAAGAAGATTCAAATAATGAAAATATTATAAAAACCCATCATATGCATGAAAATATATTATAATAGCTGGAATTGATTGATGAAACATAATAAGTGATCAGAAAACTCCACTGTAGACAAGGAGGATATATATTGTACAACAAGAATCCTTTTTATCCTAAGTAGAGCCTGTACATTTTCAAGGAGCTAAAGATGACAACATGGTTAATGCTATGAATGACCATGTTGACCAAATTGAGAAGAATCAGGCGTGGGAGATTGTTGCAAGAACAATAAATAAATATTTCATAGAAACTAAATGGGGCACTCATAATAATATGAATGAAGATGGTTAATTGATTAAATACAAAGAATTATTAGTGTGGAATAAGTACTACAAAATTGAGGGTATCAATGCTGTTGAAACATTTGACCATGTCTCGAGGCTATGGAAAACCAGATTATTATTGGATATAACAATGGAAATAAGTTTTAATGTTTTCCATATCGAAATTAATTAATTATTTCAATATTGGGTTTAGAAAGAAGTAGTTAATATTACACATCCAAATGGATTTATCATTTTTGAATATGAGAACAATGTATTTCTGCTGAAGAATATATTATATGTGTTAAAGCAAGCACCAAGATCATGGTATCTAATAATAGATTAGTTTTTTAAGAATCATGGTTTCCAAATTTATTAATATGATTAGATTCTATATGTTTATAGTTTAATAATAAATGTATGACGTTGATGTTATATGTTGATGTCATAATATTTGGTGGATTATATTAAGTGTAGTATAATCAGTTCACAAAAATAATGAAAACATGGTTTTAAATATCAATGATTGGTGAACAGAAATTGTTCTATGGTTTATAGGTGACACAAGGAATGAATGATACATTCACCTCTCAATCTAAATATTCCAAATAGTTTATGGGATTATTTTAGTTGATAATTCTAGTTTGGTGATGACCCTTATGTATACTTGGATAAAACAATAATGGGATGATAAAGGCAATATAGATAATTTCATTGAATATAGAAAAATGATTTCCAGTCTTTTATACTTGATAGTGACAAGATGTAATATTTTTTCCACATTAAAAATTTTATTATATCAATGAAATTGGAAGTAAACACACATGATTGATGTAAAAATAATACATTGATATATCAAGGGCATGGTAGATTTTGTTTTCTAGTACAACGATATATCTCAACAAGAGTTATTTTTCTATAGAGATTCATATTGATCTATATTAGAAGAAAATAGAAAATCAAGGTTAGGTGGTAAAATCTACCTTAGAGAATTTTTATTTCATGGAAAAAATTTAAAATATTTCATTTTATTGAGAACCACGGAATATGAATTTATTACAGATACTCAAGCATGCACATAAATATTATAGATGAATCAACAATTTGATGATTTGTAAATTGAAGTGAATTATTAGATCAGAACACATTATGATAATTCAAGTGATACAAATCTAATAAAAAATCTAGTCCATAACTCATGGAAAAAAACAATGAAATAAAGTATCATTTTTTAAAGGAGAAGTTGTAGAAAGGGATTGTGAAGTTAGAATATGTGCCTATAGAACTATAGGTAGAAA
This sequence comes from Viscum album, assembly GCA_963277665.1. Classification (NCBI taxonomy): domain Eukaryota; kingdom Viridiplantae; phylum Streptophyta; class Magnoliopsida; order Santalales; family Viscaceae; genus Viscum; species Viscum album. Next base: position 159,440,051 of record OY728165.1, on the reverse strand, counting down.
TCATTTTGAAAAATTCCAAATGAAAAAAATTATATTAACATCATTGAGTAGATCATTCTGTTTAGTCGACTCTCCACAATTGAAAATGTGTAGATGTGGGACCCCCGATCCCCTATTTATTATGTTCATTTTCCAGATATGAGGATTTTGGTTCTTTACCCAATTGCAGACCATAGTAATGAGACATTCGGTTTCAGTAACGAAGTGGGATAAATTATTGTTTTAAAAGGGGATAAAATGTATTTGTCAAGATAAGGGATAATCTGATAAGGGAGCAGTGAAGTAAGGGGAATTTAAAATCTGATGATGCTAATTATTATCTATCTAAGGTTATATATCATGATAGATAAGGTTCGTAGTGAAATTAACTGAGTGGTTTTGGAATGAATTGATTTACAGATGAAATTTTCATGCGATCTTTATTTCTCAAGAAATGCATAGATCAGGTGGGTTATGAGTGTGTTTTGAGTAAATATCTAATCGATATCATAACTACAAGAAGATAATTTTTTTACCAGTTTAAATAAGATTTAATGTGGTTTTATAATGTGAATAGTTGTAATGGAATTCAAAGTGTGGGATTATTCGGAATATAATCCCCATGATGGTGATTTCATGTTGATTGTGTTTACTGACAAGTTTTGAGGTTCTTGGTGAAGGTTGGTTGTCACTGAAATCCTAAATAGTTATCATATATTTTTGATACCATAAAAAGATTGAGCGTATGATATCACGCAAAGTATATGTATTTTATCTCACAGAACATGGATTCTTAACCAATATCATGGATTTAAAATTCTGAACTATGTTCATCAAGCATGAATTTTGAACTGACCACATTGAGTATTAAATGAACTTGCATAGTGTGAATGTTGATATGATCTCTCTCAAGCATGAATTATCTATCTCATGAAAGAGTATGAAGACAATGAAAAAGATAACAATGATAGAGGTATCTCATGGTAATTCAAGATCTTTTGATTGACATGATGACAATGTATAATTTTCCTTATCTCTCACGATGAGGTCCTACAAAAGGCGCACAATTGTATTTGAATCTCATGTTGAGTTCTCAAGAAACAGTCATAGTTGTCTTAGGATCTCTTGATGGGTCACACAAAGCACTGGAAGGAAAACCACAAAACCATGGAAGACTGAATTTTTATCTCATGATGAAAACTCACAGAGTAAGAGTTGAATAGTTTTTGAATGGATGGTTGTCTGCAAATTATTGAGTTATGGCTATGGGATTATGTGTATAAATTTTCACGACCTTTCCAAGAGGGTCCCATGCCACATATCCCCAAGCCCACCTCCAATAGGCTAGGGGATGGAGACTAGCACCGATTAGGTACATCAATAACATTGGAGGAATTTCCTAAGTACCTGTACACATACACCTATCTCAAATCCCATAGATGTTGTAATGTAAAAAACCTCTAAGAAAAAAAAATGAATTCATACATCTAAACCCAACTAAAAGCATACAATAGAATGTAATGTGTGGAAATTAAAACGGCCTAGAATACAAGACCACCAAAAGAAATAGTTTGAAAACTACAATGTCCAACCTGTAATCAATAAATATGTTCTGGGACTACTGGTCATAGCCATTGGAACACCATGGCCTATGTGTAAGATCAAAAAGTTTGGTCTGATCCCAGTCTTCTCTAGACAACATCAAATGTATTCCCATCTTCCTAACACATGACACGTGCGGGAAAAGCCCGTAAAATGGTCAGAATAACAATACCCACTAGAGGACCATGAAATCCAAAATGTAATAAACAAATTAAAGGTAATGTAATCTCAAAAATGTGTATGTATATAGAAAATATAACAAGAGAAAAATTTCCAGATAAAATAAAAACCTAGACCCATAGTCTAGAGGTTAATTCACAATGATTGCATAACCACACTAGGGATTCAGTTCAAAGATCCCATGAAGCATTTGTCTGGGATCACTCACTCCATGAGTCTGATAGCTCAAATGATGTTTGTCTTATATGTATGTTCGTCGGGAAGTGTCACGAGAGATATATACACACTAATAGATCTAAAGAGAGAACACATACACTCATGTTGGGAGAAGTCACTCCCAAGTGGGGAAAGATCAAGATACACAAAGGATAATCATTATAAGGGCCTTGGTGTATGCTATGAAACATCCACATTCACCTAATAAGTATATTATTTATGTCATGTTGGATTGGTCACATCGATACCTGACTCTGCCTAGGGATTAGAATGGGTAGAGGATCTCACTTCGGGCCTCCCTAAGAGATTCTGACTCTATATAGAAAGTCCTACTAAAGGGATCATACTCCTGTGGAAGGAAAAAAAACCTGACCATTAGGATAATGAGAAATGGGCACTAAGACAGTGAAACTTTTCCATGGAATTGTGGACAAGAAGATCAAGTTTTATACAATAAAGTACACGATGTGTAGAAGGGTCACACGTCGTTTACACAGGCTTTGGGTATCACCCACGTACAATGGCCCATGTAAAATTGCATGTCATGTCGAAAACATATACATGGAATGTAAGAGAATGACATGACATGTCCTACAATCTAGGGGCCAATCTTCCTATGTTGTTCATTTGCCTTCACACAGCTTCAACTCGTGTTTTTTAACCGTTGTACCAGCACACCGGGTAACCCATGTAACAGGTCTGGTCTGATCATGTGATGGAGTACATGTCGTGTACTTCACCCTATGTCCTTTTATCATCCGGGATTCATTCCTATTCCCATATTGATACCCACATGCCATGTGACATTTTTCACACACTATGTCGTCACATTATTCTTTGAAAAAACCCATGCCACTACAAAGTTGGCCCTACATGTCATGTTCTTCGGAAAACACGCCTTGAGCGTTGATTTTATTTCCAGAAAACACTTTTCTTACTCCCGTGCCTCAGATGATATTAAAACACTAAATCTAGCTACCCATTTTCCTTGAAACGGAAGATCAAAGTATTCCAACCATAACAATGTCCATTCAGTATTTTTTTTTGGGCATTTGATCAGCTCCAGAAACTCATTTTGATCATCCATGCAAAGAAAAATCAAAGAACTATTTCCCCCAAACTGAGATTATTCATCTGCCTCCATTGTCATAGTACCTTCTATATTTCTTCATGATTTTGGATATCAAATTTTGGATCATTTCATTGAGAAACGGATGTGCAATAATCTGTTGTTACCCCACAAATAACATGAAGAACATGGGGTCAAAGGGGGAAGAAAATCTTAATAGAAAATAGGGGAATGAATCCCAACCATTGTTTATTATGGTGTTATTATAATCCCATTAGAAAGATAAATTAGAGAAAATAATATCCTGAATCAAATAAAAATGGATCAATTCAATTTAATAAACAAGATAAAAAACCCTCCCAAAAGAATGAATGATTTGCAGGTCAACTTGTTCGTGGGTTGATTCACCTTCGTTGTTTAATACAAGAACGAGGGAAAATGAAATCAAAACAACAAATTATACCTCGAGATAGAATCAATCACTGATGAAGATGGATTTCACTATCACCGTCAATAAGGTCCTCTAACTATGTTGGATTAATGATTAACAAAAAGTTGATTTGTCGTTGTTCGTTGTGGAGAGGTTTCTCCAAGTGGTCTCCTCTCCATGGCTCTAGATAATTCCAGAGTTATGAGCCTAACCATGGGTACTTAGTTATTTAATACCAATTAACATATCTTAGCATCATGTAATCATATCAAATAAAAAAATTATTAATTTATTTTATTTCCTTTAAAACGTTCAAAAAATAACTTCTCATGTCGACCCGTGTTGGTCATCATCAGTCCTTAGCTAAGGTAAATTCGCTGATCTTAATGCAATGGTTCCCTCAGATTTCGGATCTGGTAACTCGTTTATGTTATTCCAATTTCTTTTGGAAAACTACTAGCAGATGATACAAAAAAGATTAATTTATTTAAAAAATTTATTTTTGCCACCTCGGGCCTCCGAACCGCATTCCTTCGCAAATAATGGCCTCAAAATAATTACATATAATATTTAAAAATAATACATGGAATATCCAATAAATTAAATTCTCCCCAACATAGGTCATTACTTCTTCAGAAATCTAAAACAAAGGCTACTCAAATAGGTGAGGGTAATAGGCATGAATATGAGCCTACAACTCCCATGTTCTCTCTAAAAGATCATGGTGCTATCACCAGACGCACACCAATAAAATCACTCACCCATGAAGGATCCTCCTCTGGCGATCCTCAATTTCCACTAGGTACTCTACGAATAATTCTCCATCCTTGATGTGTAGCTCAGCACAGTGGATGACGTGCGATGGATCAAGCATGTACTTCCTCAACTGTGACATGTGGAAGAAATCATGTACCTTGTGCAACTACGGCAGTAGAGCAAGGTGGTACTCAACCTCTTTAACTCTAAATAATATCAGAAAATGGTCGACGATCTTTGGAGGCAACATGTTGCCCCATCCAAATCCCCAAAACCCTCACAGATGTGAGACCCGAAGGAATCCATTGTCTCCCACCTCAAACTCCAATGGTCTCTGTTGTCTATTAGCATAAGACATCTGTCGGCTCAGTGTACTCTACATCTACTCCTAGATGATCTTCGCCTTCCTGTTGGTATCTCTCCGTATCTCTGGACCAATGAGTATATACTCTCTAGGTTCAGTCCAGAAAATTTGTGACTGGAATTGTCACCCATATAGGGCCTGAAACGGTTCCATACAAATGGTGGAGTTTTTTTGTTGTTATACGCAATCTCCACCAATGGTATGTGGTCCTCACATCCTTGACCAATGTCCAAGATATAGTCCCACAACCTATCCTCTATATCGTAAAGGGTTCTCTCTATCTGACCATCCATCTAGGAATGGAAATATGTGCTCAAACGCGTATGAGTCCCAAATGCCTCCTGCAATCCCTTCCAAAACCGAGATGTGAAATGAGAATCATAATCAGATACTATAGTCTAAGGGACTCCATGAATCCAAACTATCACCTACATGTAGAGGCATTATAAAAACTCTACATATCTCCTTGACCTGATATCTAGGAAGTGGACTGACATGATGAGTCATTCAATGTTCACCTAGATGGAATCCTATCCCCTGGACGTCTGTGGTAATCCCATCACGGCATCCATAAGTATTCCATTCAACTTTCACTTAGGCACTTCCAGGGGGTGAGATAACCCCACTAAAACCTACTTCTATGCATTCACCTGCTGGCATATAAGGCATCGAGAAAAGAACTCTACTACTGCCTTCAGCATACCTATCCACCAAAACTGACACCAGAGGTCTCAGAATATTTTTACCACTCCAGGATGCACCACTAAAGGTGATATAAGAAACTCCCTCAGAACCTCCTCCCACAACACCAAAGGTACAATGGTTTATCCTTTGAAAAGAATGATGTGGTCCCCACCTTTTAAATAAATATCATAAGCTTATTAGGTGTCTAACTGAGCACGTAAAGTCTCATAGTCAATATCCCCTAGCAATTCCACCCTGACTCATCATAAGAGGGGAGGGGTGAAAACCATCGATTAGAGATAAGTTGCATCACCTTCATTTATGTAGTATAACTGTAGCGAGGATAACTTCTCTGATTCCTCACTCAGTAGCTGGAAACGTGATCTCTTGATGATATATTATGCCACCACATTTCCCTTCCTACCAGTATAGATGATCTCAAAGTCATAATCTTGGAGGATCTTAATATATGACCTCATCCTTAGATTCACATCATTCCACGAGAATATGTACTTGAGGATCTTGTTTATAGAGTAGACAATAAATTGTATTCCCATCAGGTAGTGTCGCCACATCTTTAACGCAAATACTACTGCTTCTAACTCAATAACATGGGTTTCTTAGTAATTATCATATAGCCTTAGCTAGTGTGAACCATAAGCAATCACCAACTTTCTCTACATCAAGAAACAAGCAAGAATGGACCCTTATGTTTCATAGACAACTATGTACTTAATACCCTCTACTAGCAATTTAATGATCGGTATGCTTTTCAAAATCTACCTCACCTTATTGAAATCATGTTGTCACTTCACCTTCCATACGAAAGGATTCCCCTTCTCAATCAGGACTGTCATCAGTGCTAATATTTGGGAGAAATCTAGAAATAAATTTCTGGTAGTATCCTGCCAACCCAAGGATGTTCCACACCTCTTTCAAAATCAAGGGTGGCTCTCATGCTAACATCTCCTTGAACATGGTTAGGTCCCCTACTACTCCATATACTGAGATAACATGTTCTAGAAAGTGGAACTCCTATATCTAGAACTAGTAATTTGAGAGCTTCCCCTAAATTGGGATCTCATAGAATAAGTCTAGAATGATTTGTAGGTGTATTTTATTCTCCTCCTATGATGTCCCATACACAAGGACAATGTCGATAAAGACAACTACGAACAGGTCAAAGAATGTCTTGAAGATCCGGCTCATAAGGTACATAAAACTGTAGAGGAGTTATTCATGCTGAAAGGAATCACCATGTACTCATAGTGATCATTGATAAATCTGAAAGTCATCTTCAATATATCCTCATCTCATACATTTAACTGGTGGTAAACTAACCAAATTTCAACCTTCAATAAACATCATTCCCCTCTCAGTTGATAGAATAGTTCATTGATCCTAGATAATGGATATTTTTCTTCACTATTACCTGATTCAGGCTTCAGTAATCCTTGAAAAACCTCAAACTCTTGTCTTAATTATATTAAAACAAAAAACCGAGACATACCAAGGTGAAACAATGGGTCTTACATATCCCTTCCTCTACAAATCCTCCAACAGAACTATCAGCTAGCGAATCACTGTGAGATCCATCTGATACGCCAGTGAGAATATTATTGCTATCCTAAGGTGTAAGTTGATGTTGAAGTTAATATACCAGTGGGGAGGTAGTCCTAGAAAATCTTATGGAAAGAAATCCTCATACATCCCCACTACCACTTTGAACTGAAATCTCACAACATTTTCATCTCTAAGGGTAAGGCTAGCCAAATCATGAGTGATCGGTTTCACCCTCCTACTCTTGAACCCATTCTATGTTTCTTGGGATTCCTTTTCACTAACAAAGGAAAATATTGTACCATTACTACAGACACACCACACTCTTATCCTAAATTTGTCAATTTGGGCACTGACCAAGGATAAGCAATTCATACTGAGAATGACGTCAAAATTCCTCGATGCCGCCACCAAGGCATTCCAACAAAAACACTCACCTACAAGGGTAATATCACACTATCCACAATGATGTGTGATCATTGAGTATCCTCCCATATGTGAATTCAAGTGTAAGGGTGGATTCAATGGCTCCAATAGAATCTCATGGTTTCACATGAGACATGTTTAGAGGAAAGAATGAGCGGCACTTGTGTCTATAAGTATTGATGCTAATGTTTAAATGATACAGATTCTACCTCAAATCCTACATGGAGTCCCTAGCTCGTACACCTCGACCGTATGTAGCTTCCCCCACCCCAGTCCCAAAGTTCCCTGATCCAAGTGAGGTCCTTATGGGGGTGTTCGTGGAAGTAGGTCAATGCGTCTTCAACATTTTGAAGCTCTCTATGCTCCTCTTCTATATCTTCTATTTAGTGGGTCTGCCAACTCCACTCTCTACCTCTACCTCAGTAGTCTATGCACCACCTCTCTTTCAGTAATTCGACGGGTAGGAAAATATCTATAATGATGTGCCCTATCATCATAAGAGTATCATCACCTCTCTCTAGGAAGACATGATTCATCATGAAAGCCCTAGACCGTAGATCCTCTATCTTGGGTCCTCCTATGATGTTTCCAACATCCTGATCCTTGTGTCTGACATCGGCTCCCTACAGTTTATGTTTCTGCACCTGTCTTCCTATTGCTGACTACCACTGGCTGCCTCTTCTATGCTACGAAACTCTCGACCACTAAATCTCACTTGTGCACTCTAGCATAAATCTAAATTCATAGAGACACAATAGTAGGTCAAATATCACATTGCATAACTCACTTGAAGATCCAATATCTGAAGTACTGATCCCTAACCATGTCCATAAATTATCTGGAATGCTTGGTGAACCTCAATGAATATTCATCCACTATTAAACTACCGCGATGGAGCTGAATAAGCACTTGGATATTCATTTCTCTAGTCATAATCAGAGATAAATATTCCCTAAATATTCTCTTGAACTTCCTACATGAAAGGGTCTTCACATCATGAGTCTAAAAGGTAAAACCCAACCACCATCCCATGGAACCCTGAATAAGGCACTCTCATGGGATCACCATCAAGTCCGTTGGTGTCCTTACATGATAGAAAATTCTGGTCCCTGCCTCAGGCCACTTCTCAGCCACCTGAGGGTCGGGCTCGCCTCAGAACCTTAGGGGTCTCTATCTATGAAACTCATAAGGGTTTCTCAACCAGCACTCTATGTCTGCTGGTATGGAAGATACTACATTCTCCTCCATTGGGGGTGGTATAAAAGGTACCCCAGCTAGAGGTAACACATTTAGAACCTGTCCCTAAATTGATGACTCATTAATGAGGGGGTCATCCTCATGATTGAGCTACTGAATCCTAGTGAGTATAAATCGTGGAGAAATCCAGTAATGATACAAGATATACCACAGTAAAAGATTATATCTAGATAGATGAAAAAAAGGACATGGAAAACAAAACTCATTCATATATGATGCACATACTATTATTTTTCCCCTACAACTAGTTTTCTAATGTATCGAGTCAAAAATCATGTCATCAAAGTCTTAGTGTATGGATAACTCAGTTGCATGCACTGACACTGATGTCCCTAGCCTGAAAGTCAATCATAGACCACATAACACTTTTTCCCCAAACAAATCTCACTAACACTTGGACCTATAGTAGAACATACCACCCTTGATAACACTCTGTCCCAACCCATCCTGGAGGGGCCCATTCCATGACACCCCAAGGTCACCACAAAAAATTCAGGGGATGTTGAAATTCATAGAGTATGCATATCATTATGATGGGAGGAATTTCCTATGTAACCAAACACACACACCCATATCCAAGCACAAAAATTCAGAAATGTAGAAAAAAACTTTTAAAAAAATGCATGAATATAAATAATCCCACCTGACATTGTACAACGGAATGTAATTTCTGGAATGTAAAGTGTTCTCGAATACAACCCTATGAAATGAAAGAGTTTGTAAACTAAAAATTCCAACCAATAAAAATAAATAGGTATTTTAAATACTACTAATATCAATAGGAACACATCATCTTTTAAAAATAACATAAATCTCTACCTGGTCCTGGTCCTCCTTGGTCTCCATCAAAAGGCCGCTCGTTTACACAAGATGTGACACATGTGCGTAAAGCCCGTGTACGGGTGAGTATAAAAATATTCAATAGAAGAACCCAAAAACCAAAAATCAATACATAAAGTAAAGTTATATTTATCTCTACAAATTATATTTCTACATAACATATAACAAGAGAAAACATATCTAGATAGACTCGAAACATGCACCCGTAGTTTAGAGGAAATTCACAACGACTGCATACCCATGATAGGAATTCAATTTGATGATTCCACGAAGTAATCATATAGGAGAACTCATTACATGATTCTGATAGATATGATGATGTATGTCAGAGAAGTACGTTCATCAGGATGTGTCATGAGAGGGATAGACGTAGTGATAGATATGAAGAGAGAACAGATACACACATTCTGGGAGAACTCATTCCTTAGTGGGGAACGATCATGATACACAGATGAGGATCACATCCAAGGATATAGAGTATACCATGACTCAACTAGATTCACCATCTTTGTGGAGGATTCTCATCTTGTAGGATTAGTCTTGTCAATACTGAACTCTCCCTAGGGTCAAGAATGGGTTGAGGTTCTCACTCCGAGCCTCGTGGAGGGATTCTTATTCTATCCAAAAGGTCCTACTAAAGGGATCATACACTTTTTGATAGAAATGATAGATAAACTTCAAGGAAGCAATAAAAGGGGAAATAAACCAATGAAACTTTTCCAAGGAAAATGGATAAAAATTATTAATCCATGTACAAGAAAGTACAAATCATGTGGTAGGGTCACACGCTATTTACTCTGACCTCTGGTACTTCCCATGTACAATGGATCATGTCGAAGAGATTGTCATGTCAAAAAGATATACATGGAATGTAATAGCATGAAAAATTATGTCCTAACATATGGGATCCACTTCATGTGTGATAGTCGTGTGCCCAAACATGTCATTAACCGGACTCTGCCAACTCGTGTACCAGTTCATAGGGTAACACATGTAACCGGTCTGGTCTGACTGTGTGATGGGGTATATGTCGTGTACTCCACCCCATGTCTATATATCACCCTAGATATATGTTTAGTCCCATTTAGTGACCTACATTCCATGTGACATCTTTCAGACAACATCTCATCACTTTCTTCATCGAAAACACCTAACTGCGGCAGAGCCAACCCCACATGTTATGTTCTTCAGAGAACACTCCGTGTTCATTGCGTTTTTCCAAAAAAATTATTTTATCCCTCCCATACCTCAGTTGATCTTAAAACCCTCAATTAGGCTTCATGTTTTCCTCAAAACTCAATATAAATGGTCACCCCAGCATAACAATGTCGATTCGGTATGTTTTGTACCTTCGATCGGCTCTAGAAACTCTTTCTGATCATCCATGTAAAGAACAGTCAAACAAAAATTTCTCCCGAACCGAGTTGATTCATCTACCACTATCATCATCACACATCCTCTAGGTCGTCGCGATGTCGAGTCTCCAATTTGGGATTGTTTGATTGCTAAAAATATGTGTAATTATCCATTGTTCATAACCCCATGCAGAACATGAAGAATATAGGGTCAAAGGGAGATGGAAATCAAAATAGAAAATCATGGAAGTAACATTTTCCATTGTTTGTCATAGCATTGAATCATTCAGGTTAAAAGGATCAAATAGAGAAAATAAAATCACAAACAAAATTAGACATGGATAAATTCTACAAAATAAACATGATAAAATACCCTCCCTCAAAAATGAAAGATTCGAGGGTCAACCTGTTTGTGGGTTTATCCACAGCCATTATTTAATTCATGAACGAGGAAAAAAATCAAAACAATGACCCCTACATCGAGATAGGACCAATCACTAATGAAGATGGATTGTGTACCATGGCCAATGAGGCCCGCTAACTCCATTGGTGTTGCGGTTCATGAATAGTTTATTCATCATCGTTAGTTGTCGAGAGTTTTTTACAAGGGGTATTCTCTCCATTCTTCCAGAGAAATATAGGGTTTTGAGCCTAAACCAAGACCCATGGTTATTTAAAACCAATTAATGAGCACTGCTTCATAGAAAAATTTAAAATAAAATAAATTATTAATTTGTTAAATTTCATTTAAACGTCTAAAAACTAACTTTTGCTATCAACCCATTCTGGTCATTTTTAGGCCTCGATTAAGGTAAATTTACTACTCTTAATGCAATGTTTCCCTCTAATTTCTAATCTGGGTACTCAGTTATGTTATTCCACTTCTTTAGGACAACTATTCATGCACGCTAATTTAATGTATAATTTATTTCAAGCATTTATTCCGGGAACCCTAGGCCTTAGAATTTCACGTTGTCACAAAGACTGGTATCAAAATAATTCCATTTAATATTTATAAAAAAATTAGACATTAAATAAATACCCCTAACCCATCCTTAATCATTTACAGTGTTTTTCTTTAACAATTTATTTAATGCATCATCTGAGAAAGGGGGTTCATCGCGTGGTATCAAGAACAAGGATAAAATACATATGTTGTGAAGAAGTATGTGTTATTTATATCTTGTATGTTTTGTTAATGATCTAAAAAGAGACTCATGAAAATTGAAGTAGTGGCCTCATGTTAGGAACTTTTGCTCAGCACAAAAGCTGTCTCACACTATGGAATCATGCAAAGAGGTAATGATGTCTCACACTCGAAACTCACGCTCATCGCAAAAGCAGTCTCACACCCGAGAATAATACAAAGAAATAAAAGGGTTCACAGTAGGATCTGATGAAAATCATGACTGGGTATGCACCAGGATCTCACACAAGGGTTCACTCCAGGATATCACATAAGGGTACGTGCTTTGATCTCAAACAAGTAGTTATGTATCAGGGAACCGTGTAGGGTCATCACACTAAAATCAGGAACATGGATATACAAGACTATATTTTCCCATAGGAAGTTTCATTTTCATAACAAAATTTTAATGATTAATAAGAAATATGATCTTTACCTTTCCAAAATAATTGTAGAACATGTTTATTCCATTATACATTCAAGGAAGTGAAAAGAAGAATTAGAACCACTAAAACATATTGCTAATGTAGAGGTAATTATTGTTTCTACATTAAGGACAAGTCTATTATAGTTTTTTAGAAAGGGTAAGTGTTTCATCAATTTTTTTTCATATAATAGTATGAGAAACCCAAAATGAAACTTCGATAGAGAATCTACATACAATTGAGGATGTAATAATTATTAATAGTGAAGGGACTTACATATCCATAATCATTGTGTTGATACATTCTCATGTAGTGAGAAAATTAAGAGGGAGAAATTGATCTATTTTGATGGAAGTGATCTATCATAATATAGTTTTGAAGTGACACTCAGGATAATAGTGACCTAACCCTAAACATTGTAAAGGCAGTTTTCCTAGGAAGAAAAGTGATCTACCAAAAACCATATTTTGTCCTTGAGCCTTAGTAAATTTGGTAAATCAGAACAGCTCCATTGTATTCTCCTTGGATATAGCCTAGGGAGGGTGAACTGAGTAATATTTTTGTGTCTCATGCATGATTTTAGTTCATCTCATACATTACTACAGGAAAAAGAGAGTAGTGTGTTTTTTAAAATGTCGAAACCTGATCTAAAGAGTAATTTGTTTTAATCAATCATACCTCGATTTACCACCCCTCTCATAGTATTTAACTTTGTTTGGATGATTAAATTTATACTAAAAAATCTTAAAATAATATCTTACTTGATAAAACATTCATACCGATAGTTAACTTCTACTCTGAAAAGTATTCTTCTAATATATAGTTTTGGTAATTATCCATTAATTTTGTTTTTAAATTTTTTCTTACATATTCGTTATTTTTTAGAAAATTTTAATTTTTTAATATATAAAATATTGTGTAATCAGATATTATATTATCTCATTGATTTGTTTTCATAAGAAAACATTAATAGTTAATATTATATATTAAATAATTCTGGAGTTTAATCTCAACCATCAGATCAAATTTTTTATTTCAATCAAAGATGTTTCATTTTTTAAATACGAATGGTCACCCAGGTTCTTATATATAAGGGTTGGGTCACCATTTTCTCACATCAAACTTCATGAATTTCCTCTTAACTTTCTACACCCTTTCTATTTCTTAGTTTGAATGTTTTTGATTCTTCTAATAAAAATATTCAATTTGAGTTTTAGCAACTACTTGAGTACGATGACATCATCATAAGACATTGAAAATAGATAATTTTCTAAAGAATGTATTTTTATGAAAACGAGGTATGAAAATTATGATTCCTTATTCAAAAAAGTTATTATGTTTCATTTTTGGGAATAATTTGTGTATAAAGATCAAACTATGACTTTCACTATCCAGAAATCATTAGAGAATATTATTTGTTAGTATAATAAAATGTGTAAGATAGTAATGAAGTAACTTTTTTAATCTTTTTTTGTAAATTTTGTACACTTATGTATCAAAATGTTTCTGAATTAGCTGAAGTTACTTTTGAGGGTGAATCATATCTAACATATCACAAGCTTCCAAAAAAATATGGGTAGTTATGAGAAGTCAACAAAATAATAATCATTTTTTACTTCTTACATAAATTTAGAAAATTATTTCACCTCCCTATAGATGTGAGATTGGTAAACTTATGGATGAAAAGATACATGATAAAATGTTAGGGATATAAAGATTCTTTAAAAGTTCTTTATGTCTTCATATATTATTTTCTTGTTCATATGAGGCATATAAATTTTGTGTAGATTTTGTTTCTCTCAAAAAAATATATTGAGAAGGCATCTATGTTGTTGAAAATTCTAATGTTCCCTTGATTCATTAATATGATTTTGGAAAAATCTATGGAGGTATTCATTATTTGGAAGATAAATTGTTTTTTTAATTGTTGAAGAAACATTGTAAAGAATAAAACATGGGTTTAATTCTATGTTAAATAATTTTTTTAGAAAATAGGCCAAGGCCGCATTCAATATTGAACGAGATAAAGAGAAAGTGTTAGGATAATAGAAGATGAATGTTGAATATTCACCTCCAAACATAAAAATGCAACAAAAAAATAATTTATGATAAGGACTACAAAAATATGATGGAACAAAAATCCCAAGAGAATCCAGAAGACACTACATTCATATTTGATAAAGCCAAAGCTTTAGCATCAAAGATAAGAAAAACTAATTATAGGAATAAACAAAATAATGTGTTAAAGAATTAGAAAATATTAATTGATTCTATGATAATGGATACCTTGTTGAAAGGGGTTGAAAATCATCCACCAATCTACCCTTGTCATTTTCGTATATATTAGTTTCTGAACCTATACTAGGATTTGGATTTCTATCTGCTACTGCTCAAACACTTCAAAATCAATTAGTACTGAATGTTTTTGTATTTTTTAGAAACCTCTATAATAAAAGTGGTTGTTGAAAATGTGAATGGAAAAATAAGTTGCGGATGAATTTGAATCTCAAAAGTCACTTACAAAATCGGTTCCAAGTTCTATTGAGAATTGAGTAAAAAAGAAAGTAAAAATAGTTAAGAATGTTGGAAAGTTAGTATTGATAACTATAAAGTAGTTAGTAAAAAAATTTAAGAATAATAATGATAATAAAAAAAATATAATAAGAAAGTGCATCATTATATTCATCATTGTATACTTATATATCAAAAATATATGATAAGAACCCAATTATATAAGTTTCACTAGATGATAAATACATTTCTAATGAAGAAGAGTATATTTAGAATTCACATATGAGAATATCAAAAATGGAAAACATGGATAGATAATTTGATATTGTAAATTTTTCTAAATATGAAATAATTGAAAGAATAGAGAATTCAAATGAATGGCCATTTTGACCACACATTTCAAATGCTTTATCAGAGCTTTCAGACTCATCATCCACATAGCACAAAAGAGAATTGATTATCTTTTGTAGACTTTGAAATAGACAATATTTTTAATTCCACACCATCTAAATATTAATTAATCATTAAAAGGTATTCATAATTTTCTAAATGAGAATTCATAGTCTTTGAAGTTAATGATTTTTAGTGTTTAATAATAATCCTGAGATCAAAATTTTCAAAAGAAAAATTAAGGCACACAAAATAATATTCAACCAGATGGTGAAGTGTTCAAGTAAATTTTATTGTGATTTAAAGTATCATTACTATCATATTTTTTATGTCAGGGATGATTCATTTGAACATTCCAGTTCTTTTGATAAATTATCATCTAGTGGTTCATATTGATTAACGATTATAGAAAAATGTAATGACATGTTAGATTATTTGGATGAATAAATCAATATTTTGTAATAATAAATTAATAAGTTAAATAATGAGAATGTTAAAATTAAATCCATTGAATAATAATTTATAAGGATAATCATAGAAAATAATAAGATAGTTGTTCTTGAAGAAGTGGTTTTAAGATTTATCGAAGAAAACTATAGGCTATCAATCATGGAAGAAAGGATAGTAAAGCTTCATTAAACAAAATATAAAACCAAGAAGATTTAGGAAGACCTAAGGAAGATAAAATTAGTGGTGAAGATGTTTTATAAAAAAGAATAATTTTTTTGAACCCTTATAGTATTTTTTAATCAAATCGCTTGAATGAAATTGTTTGAATCAATTAGTACTTAATGTAATTTATATATAAATTTTTTCTAATTCCACATGGATGAATTTTTTATATTTTCTCATGGATGAATAGTATTTAGAATAAAAAATTATAACATTTCAAGACATTATATTAATTTATCTATTCCTTTTTGAAAATAAATGGGGGGAAATTTTTGTAAAGAGGGAATTTTATCCAAAGGGGAAAAATAGATTCAGGGGAAGAAAATTAAAAAAGGAAGAAAATATCTAAATGTGGATAACATATTGAGTTGGATAAATCATGATATTGATTTTCCCTATCTGATCTAGGATGACGATAAAAAATATGTTATAAATTTTGAGGAGTTAAAATATGTAAAAGGGGAGTTATTTCTTATGAATAATTCTTTTGGAGTTTATAAATTAGGAAAGTGTATAAATTTTTCTTGTTAATATTATTTCATTTTATGTGTTATATTTGTTTCTTACCAAAACAGATGATATTTTTTATTCAAATTATATATTTTCTAATTTTTCTTCAAATAGTTTTTGTCACGAACCAGCACAGGTACCCTGGTAACCCGGTAACCGAATCGGCCCTGACATAACCCGAAGGGCATTTCCAATCCCCATGGGTCGATGACTAGCACCTGTAATCATACAAAACACAAGTGGGAATGATTTTTCCACAAGAATGCAGAAGCAATAGTAAAACAAAACAACATGCATAACAAAAGAAACTCCACTGGGAGTAATGTACCAGAATACAAAAAGGCACAGAATGTCAAAGTACTACAACCCTAGTACAAAAAAGGGAAAATAGTCCCATGGTCCCAAAGGACACAACTCACCAAGTCAAGAGATCAACAACTTGATCCACCTCTAAGAGGTCCCTTCACTTTTCTCGATCATGGAAGAAGAAAGTCTACACACACCCGAAGGAAAATGTAGGGTGTGAGCCTAAGCCCCATAGGATACCACCAAAGATTCCATAACAGATTCCAATAATATATTATCCAAATAAGAGTTTTCAATTTTTCAAATAAACAGGTTTAGAAACTCAAAAGCATATTTTAAAAAAACATGCTACACATTTTCAAATGATGGAAATAAATATTTTTAAGCAAAGGATTTTCAAATGATGAAATATTTCTAAAAAAATGGCTTAAGAAAAACATTTTTATAAAACAGTTTATATAAATTCAGCAGGCATGTAAAGTAGTTCAAAAGTATTGGCATACATTTATATCTCAAATATAAATAAACAAGCGAGCTACATGGACATTTGTGAAAATATACGATAGTATTAACCAGTTATAGGATTCTAAATTCTCTATGTCAACTCAGTAAGATGTGTATACCCACGTCCCTATGACAATGGACAAAGGAGACTCATCACCAACCCGTCGGGGATGTGACCCACCACAGGTATGTTTTAGAACGTTGCCTTAGCGTAGAGTGTATCCAAATCTCACTAACTACTTAAGGCATTCTTACCCACTTACATGATGGGCGAACTATTTTAAGAATGCTTAAAATATGATCAATCCCATTCCTATATTTCAAAAGAGCCAATTTCATTCCATTTAAAACCAAAATAGGTTTTATTCAACACATGCCTCTTAAACAAGATAAAACAAATGGGTTTCTATCAAATCATTTCAAGCCATTTTCATAAGTTTGAAAATCCATTCAAAACCAATTCTATCATTTCACAAATCATTTCCACAATTAAATTCAACAATTTAATTGAAAACATTTCCATCAAATACACAATTTAAATTAAACAATTTAAATCGACCAATTTTCCAAAAACACACCCAATTCAATGGAATTGGGGTTTTCCCAAATTTCTATGCCAAAACCATTTCAAATATCTCAATTAAATGGAATCGAGTTTTTATCAATTTAATTGAAGGAAACATGATAAATTCAATTTAAATCAATAATTGAAATAAATTAATCAAATAAATTGATAATAAATTTGTCATGTCATGACGGAACCACCTACCTTGAAGGTTTTGACCAAGACCACAACAGTCGAGAATGCTCAAGAAAACTGGGTTTCTTATTCAAGAACCCACCATAGATCTCTTCTCCTAGAAAGATCAAGACCAAATCTCATCAAACATGGTACCACACACTTAGATCTACCCATAACAGGCATAGATCTAAGAAAATGAGAGAAGAGGATAAGTAGATCTAAGTAGATCTAAGAAACCAAACAAGAACGATGAAGAACGATCACATACCTCATGAATCTGTCTTTGAATCACCAAGAGGAGCCTTTTTATTGCCTTTGGAATGATGGGAGAACCCTCTATGACTTTAGGAGAAGACAAATCCCGAGTTAGGGCCACTTAGGAGGAAAAACGAGGCACTTAGAGGCAAAACTGAGCGAGATCCACAATTTAAGGATCTCATTTAACTGACCGCATGGTTTGGCCGCATGGTTTGACAAACCGTGCACTAACCATGCGTGAGCTACAGCCTCAGCCACCCTTCTCACATGACTGGGCTGCACGGTTAGAAAAACTGTGTGCCGCCCGTGTGGAAGCTTCTGCCCAGGATTCAAGGCTGGCATGGTTTGGTCGCACGGTTTGTCAAACCGTGCTCAAACTGTGCATAACACACTATCCTCTAGTTTTTCATTAAAAGTTCACCCAAATGCAACCCATGTTTTTAATCCAAAATTGGGGTACTTAAAAACATCAAAAAGTACCTTAAAATGTAACGAGATGTTACAACCTCCCCACCATAAGTTATTTCTTCCCCCAGAAAGCCTATGAAGAATCCTCCACATCAAAAAGATGAGGCCACTAATCTCCCATTAGTGCCTACCTTTCCCCTTCTCATGAGAATAAGAACCATGCTGCTAGAGTACACAAACTAGGGGTATCATTCTTCCATGATGTACCATGGTCTCAGAATCAACAACCCTGACTGGTCATTCAGCAATAGATAAATCTGGTTCTATATCAAGATCACTCCACCTCACAACATGATATGGATCTGAGAGATACTTTCGCAGCTACGATACATGGAACACGTTATGTAACGACGTTAGTTGTGGTATAGAGCTAAAAGGTAAGCAACTTTCCCCACAAGACCAACATAAATTAAATTTACAAGGATGACCATACAATGCCTCAAAAGGTGCCATCTTGATAGTAGATTGATAACTGTTGTTATAAGAGAACTCACCTGGCCCCAGATGGTCATCCCAAGACCCACCAAATACAAAAATACAAGCGCGGAGCATATCCTCAAGGATCTGAATAGCTTTCTCTGTCTGGCCATCTGACTGTGGATGGTAGGCTATACTCAAACGGGCCTGAGATCCCATTGCCTCTTGAAGGCCTCTCCAAAAGAAAGAAGTGAGCCGACGATCCCTATCAGAAACTATAGCCGATGGAACTT
Organism: Viscum album; assembly: GCA_963277665.1. Taxonomy (NCBI): domain Eukaryota; kingdom Viridiplantae; phylum Streptophyta; class Magnoliopsida; order Santalales; family Viscaceae; genus Viscum; species Viscum album. Next base: position 159,420,651 of record OY728165.1, on the reverse strand, counting down.
CGTGCAAACAAACAATTTCTTTCACATAAATATGTCCAAACTCCTCAACTTTGTTCGTATCTTGAATTGGTATAAAGTGAGCCAACTTAGTTAGTCTGTTGATTACAACCCATATCGCGTTATTCTTCCTCTAGGTTTTAGGTAACCCAACCACAAAGTCCATCGAGATTTCATCCCACTTCCAGGTAGGGACTGGAAGTGGTTGACGTAAACCCAACGGTTTTTGGTGCTCGGCTATCACCTGCTGGCATGTATAGAAATGAGATACAAACTCAGCAATGTCTCATCTCATACCTGGCCACTAGAACTATCAATGCATGTCATATAACATCTACATGGTTCTTGGGTGTACCTCTAATTGAGAGTTATGGAAATCCCCTATCACATCCTTCCTTGACGATAACATCACAACAAAATGGTTTCGATAACTGAGGACACCCTCTTTGGAGAACGACCACATGGTGTTAGTCTCCCCACCATAAAGAGAGTCCCTAATGCTATAGAATTCATCATTAAGTTGTTGTTCATGAAGAATCAATTCGAGGATAGCATAATTAAACTGAGTACTGGCTAAAGAAACTTCATTCCCCTTCCATTGAACTCCAATATGCAACTGAGAAAAAAGAGCCATCAAACTCTACTCTTCTAAAGATTCTTTCACAGCCTAAGATGGAAGTTTCCTACTTAATGCATCTACAACTACATTCCCTTTCTCTGAGGTATAGACAATGTCAAAGTCAAAATATTCCAGTTACTCCACCAAATGCCTTTGGAGAAGATTAAAATCTTTTTGAGAGAAGATATAACTCATGCTCTTGTGGTCTGAATACATAGTAAACCTTTCTCCATAAAGGTAGTGTCTCCAACACTTAAGTGCATGAATTACCGCTGTAAGATCATGTTCATGGGTAGGATAATTCTTCTCATGAGTCTAAAGATGATGAGATCCATAGGAAACAACATGATCTCCTTGCATAAGGACACATTCCAAACCTAAACCCAATGCATCACAGAAGACCACATAACTTATACCAGCCTTAGGAAGAGTTAACACCAGTGCAGTAGTCAAAAGATGATTTAGCTCAACAAACGAACTCGTACATTTTTTGATCCAGGAAAACTTCACTCCCTTTTTAGTCAGTGCAGTCATTGGAGAAGATATCTTTGAGTAGTCTTTAACAAACTGGCGATAATATCCTTTTAAGCCTAAGAAGATCTGAATCTCGAAGACATTTCATGGTTGTTCTCAAGTCATAATAGCCTTCACCTTCTTTGTATCAACTGATATTCCTTGTTCTGACATGACATGTCCCAATAATTTCACTTCCCAAATCAGGAAATCACACTTTGAAAGTATGGCATAAAGTCAATGATTCCTCAGAAGACCCAGAACTGTTCTCAGATGATGCACATGATCCTCCTCATACTTGGAGTAGATAAGAATGTCATCCACAAAGACCACCACAAAAGTATCTAAATACTCATGGAAAACCATGTTCATCAAATCCATGAAAACTGAAGGATCATTTCTTAGGCCGAAGGGCATATGAAGGTACTCATAATGGCCATACCTACTCTGAAAAGCGGTCTTAGGTATGTCATATTCCTTTATCCTCAACTGATGGTAACCAGATCGAAGATCAATTTTTGAAAAACCACTTTTCCCTTTTCAACTGATCAAACAAATCATCAATTCAAGGTAATAAATATTTTGTCTTTATCATAACTTGATTGAGCTTTCGGAAATCAACACATAAGTGAAGAGAACCATCAACCTTCTTAGTAAAGACAATAGGTGCTGCCCAAGGTGACACACTCAGGCGTATAAAACCTTTCTCAAGAAGATCGTCTAACTGAGAATTCAATTCCTTTAGTTCAACTAAGGCCATTTGGTAAGAGGGAATAGAAACTGGTAGAGTACCAGGCATTAAGTCAATAGAGAAATCAGCATCCCTTACTGGTGGCAAACCAGAGAAGTCGGAAGGAAACACGTTGGGAAACTCAGTGACGACTGGAGGAAGATCACCAGACATTGAATCTCTCTCCAGATCAAAGGCAAACACTGATATAAATTTCCCCAACTCTATATAATAGGGTCCATCTCTTCTTGACCTTGGGTCCCATTCTCCATAAAAAACAAGAGGCACACTACTGGGTGTAGTAAGGTAGACCCATCGAAGATAACAATCGATCCGAGATTTATTGGCAATGATCCAATCCATCCCAAATATGACGTCAAAAGATTTCATGTCGAGAACCAAGAAACTCCAAACATGATCAACATCTGATAGAGAGAAGACACAAACAAGACTACAGAGACCCTTCTCTCTCGTTACACCAAGGGGTGTAGTAATATCCATCGCACAAGATAAATGTTCCATAGGTAGATTAAGAAGATTAACCAGATGGGTTAAAATAAAAGGGTGAGATGCACCAGTATCAAAAAGAGTTTTCACTAAAGACGAAGCTATAGTAATGGAACATCTCATAGTTGCAGGACTTGTATCAGCTACCTCTGGCGACTCTTCCACTGCGTGAAGAAGATTTGTTACAGATGGTTGTGTCTAGAACCATTTTGTACGTAAAGCATTTGATTGCCACTCAATATTTGGAGGTGCTTATGATCTCGTTCCACTACGCGGAGTAGAGAAGTGATGGAAGAATCTCTGTAGGTGACCTAAACGTCCACAGGAGATACAGTTTTTGGGTGCCTCAGTGCAAACCCTCTAAGAATATCCTGGATTCCCACACTAATAGAAATTCAAGGAAGACCCTCCTGGTGCTACCAGAGTTCTGGAATGTCTCTATTGTCGAGAACCATCATGAGAAACATCGTGCTTCAATTTTCCTTTAAAGGAACTAACACTACCACTAGAAAAAAAGGAACTTCCTGCAACCCTGAATTTCTTGCCAAATCCATCTCAACCATCATTTCCTATCCATCACATCGGCATAAGTGGGTAGATTTAGTAAGAAAACCTGAGAACAGTTACTTGATCGAAGCCCCAACTCAAATCATCGATCCATCATCCTATCATTTGATACAATTTCAGGAGAAAATTGTACCAACTCAACAAAGTTATTTGAGTACTCAGTCACGGTTTTGTTGGCCTGTTCATGTTTGAAAAACTCCACAGCCTTGGCCAACACCATAGATTCTGGATAGAACTGATCAGTGATAAGAACCCTAAAGTCCTTCCACCCCAAACCCTCATGTTTCCCATTTGTCACCATCATGTCCCACCATCTCCTACTTGGTCCATCCTACACAAATGTGGAACACTTCACCTTGATTGCCTCCGGTGTCTCCAAAAACCCAAACAGACGTTCAATCATACTCAACCATTCCTCAGCATGTTGAGGATCAATGGAGACTTTGAAGACTAGTGGCATCTGGAATAGTAACTCTTGTAAACGACTTCGAAGAATATCACTATGAGGATCTATAGCTGGAGACTGAACCAGAACTGGAGGTGGTGCCTGTCCCAGAGCTTGGATAGTGTGAACAATCACCTCTACCAGACTTGGATACACAATACGACTTTCTAGATGAGATTCAGCAACAGGATTTTTTTGGATTTGATTTCCACGTCTTCTCGGAGGCATGATGCTACAAAACATCAGTAGACATCAATGAAGACATTATATTAACACTCAACCTGAGTAATGAGGAAAAATACTCTTAATTGAAGGGATAAAAATATTTGGATTCCACACTATCCAAATCAAAATAGGGTAATGACTAGCACTAATCCATAAGTCACCATTCCCTAACCACCCCTGGAAACTTAAGGTTCATTGCGGTGAGATCTGGCCAGGAACTCAATCGCAACTACCACCTAAGTCCTGACAAAAATTCTCAATGCATACTATCATCAAGGAATGATTCTTAACATCCCTTTGATACCATTTTGTCACGAACCAGCTTGGGTACCCTGGTAACCCGATAATAGAGCCGGCCCTGACATAACCCGAATGGCATTCCCAATCCCCACGGGTCGGCAACTAGAACCTAGCATCGTACAACACACAAGTGGGAAGGATTTTTCCACAAGAATTTGGAAGAAAGAGTAAAACAAAACAACATGCATAACAAAAGAAACTCCACTGGGAGTAATGTACCAAAATAAAAAAAGGAACAAAATGTCAAAGTACTAAAACCCAAGTAAAAAAGGGAAAATAGTCCCAAGGTTCCAATGAACACAACTCACCAAGTCTAGAGATCAACAACTGGATCCACCTCCAAGAGATCCCTTCCCTTTTCTCGATCCTGGAAGAAGAATGTCTACAAACACCCGATGGAAAAATTAGGGTGTGGGCCTAAGCCCAGTAGGATACCACCAAAGATTCCATAACAGATGCCAATAATAGATTATCCAAAGAAGATCTTTCCATTTTCAAATAAACAGGTTTGGAAAATCAAAAGGATATTTTAAAAAAACATTCTACACATTTTCAAATGATGGAAAAAAATATTTTTAAGCAAAGGATTTTAAAATGATGAAATATTTCAAAAACAATGGCTTAAGAAAAACATTTATATAAACCAATTTATATAAATTCATCAGGCATGTAATGTAGTTCAAAAGTATTGGCATACATTTATATATCAAATATAAATAAAAAAGCGAGCAACATGGTCATCTGCCAAAAGATACGATAGTATTAACTAGTTATAGGATTCTACACTCTCTATGTGAACTCAGCAAGATGTGTATACACACGTCCCTATGGCAATGGCCAAAGGATACTTGTCACCAACCCATCGTGGATGTGACCCACTGCAGGTGTGTTTCAGAATGTTGTCTTAGAGTAGAGTGTATCCAAAACTCACTAACTACCTAAGGCTTGCATGCACTCTTACATGATGGGAAGACTATTTTAAGAATGATTAAAATAAGATCAATCCCATTCTTCCATTTCAAAAGAGCCAATTTCATTCCATTTAAAACCAATATTGGTTTCATTCAAAACATGCCTCTTAACAAGATAAAACCAATTGGTTTCTATCAAATCATTTCAATCCATTTTCATATGTTTGAAAATACATTCAAAACCAATTCCATCATTTCACATTACATTTCCACAATTAAATTCAACAATTTAATTAAAAACATTTCCATCAAATCCAAAATTTTAATTAATCAATTTAAATCGACCAATTTTCCTTAAACACACCCAATTCAATGGAATTGGGGTTTTCCCAAATTTCAATGCCATAACCATTTCAAATATATCAATTCAATGGAATCATGTTTTTATCAATTTAATTGAAAGAAACTTGATAAATTGAATTTAAATCAATAACTGAAATAAATCAAGAAACTATGTTGATAATAAATTTGGCAAGTCGGGACGGAACCACCAACCTTGAAGGTTTTGACCAAGACCACAATAGTCGAGAACGCTCAAGAAAACTAGGTTTCTTCTTCAAGAACCCACCTTAGATTTATTCTTCTAGAAATATCATGACCAAATCCCATAAAAAATGGTACCACACACTTAGATATACCCATAACGGGAGTAGATATATGAAACAGAGAGAAGAGGATAAGTAGATCTAAGTAGATCTAAGAAACCAAATAAGAACAATGAAGAATGATCAAATACCTCAATAATTTTTCTTCGATTCACCAAGAGGAGGATTTGGATTTCCTCCGGAATGATTGGAGAACCCTCTATGACCTTAGGTGAAGGTAAATCCCGAGTTAGGGCTGCTTAGGTGAAAAAATGAGGCACTTAAATGAAAAACCGAGCGAGATCCACAATTAAAGTATCCCATTTAAGTGACCACATGGTTTGGCCACACGGTTTGAAAAAGCATGCGATAACCATGTGTGAGCTACTGCCTCATCCACCCTTCTCGCATGGCATGGCCGCACGGTTAGAAAAATTATGTGTCGCCCATGCGGAAGCTTCTGTCCAGGATTCATGGTTGGCACGGTTTGGTCGCACGGTTTGTTAAACCATGCACAAACTATGCAGAAAACACTATCCTCTAGTTTTTCTTTAGAAGTTCACCCAAATTCTACCCACTCCTTTACTCCAAAATAGGGGTACTTAGAAACATCAAAAACTACCTGAAAATGTAATGGGATGTTACATTATTGGATATCATGAACACTTTCTGAAAACATTAATTTACTAAATTTATATATCTCAAGTATTATAGAATCATTTTGTATAGAAAATATTTTTCTACAAAATTTAGAAATAATTCTAATATAATTGAATTATACTTTGTTATTAAAGATGATATTTCAAATTAAACATGTGTCTGATCCATTAGACTCACTAATATTCTGTCAATTATTTTGATGAAGTATTCTGTCTATCAGACTAACCAAAATAAAATCCATCGAACTGAAAGTTGTTAAAATGCAAATTATTTACAGTAGTTCAGTTCATAGGATTAAAAAACAATATTCTAGTAAATGTGCCTATGAAAAATTCATAATTTTTTTTATCTAGAATAATTTTTAGTGGACATAATATATTACAGAATTGAAATGGTGTTTTCAATACTACATCGGATGAAAATGTTTTTATAAGATCTCATGTAAAGAACATATGAATCCCCACAGTCAACACAAAGATTCATGGAAATATATCTATTAGAATGATTCCTATAATTATGAGTGCATTCACAGATATGGGAGATGATTCACTAACAACTCAACAATTCTGAGATGTTTCTCTGTCGGAGCATCTTGGCCATTCACTTTATAAATTTTTGGACAGTTATAGTTCTATGTAGTTTATTTTAGGATATAAAATTCCATATGAAATATTTATTTTTATTTTATTTTTCCAATCATAATATATATTTAGGGCTTTCAGAATAAATAAAATAGTGGATACAATTACATTAGATAGATGGATTTCGAGGATAATAAGATAGTTTCAATTGATCATCATATCGAGGGCCTCTATGGTTTTAGAAGATGGATATATTATAATTTTCATATCGAGATATTTCCACACTAGGAAACATATACTATTAGATTTAGGATTAAAACTATGGATATCTTAACTCAAGATTTATGAATTCTAAAAATATGAAGGATAAAGAGAAAAATTACTTATATAAATATTTAATGTCATTCATAATTTTTTTGTAAAAATTTATACTTATTGTTATATATGTTTTATATTCTACAGTTTTTGTATATTACAATTTTTTTATTCAACTCTACAATATTGGATTTTTTGAACTGTATGTGTGCCCGATTAATAACTATGACTTATCATAGCATAATTGAGTCTAACATCTATACTTTGACCATCTGATGATTAATGAGTATGGTATTTATAACTAAAGAGGTTTTCGGTTTTTGTTTTAGTTTACTTTTTATGCTACAAATCAACCCTAACTAATATAGCAATGATATACTATTATGATCTAAAAAATATAATTTGAAGAATTCAACTTTATATTTTGAAAAATCCATGCAAGATGTTGGTGAATGTTGAGGGGTGGGGAGAATAATTATGAAACATCAATGAAATTTAGTAGTAGTTATAATCATCAAAACATATTTTTTGTATATTTAAAATATTATAAAGTTAATTTAAAAAAATGTATAAAGATATTTCAAATGAAAGAATAAAAAGAAATGTTTCTTTAAAGGTGTAATATAGTGTTATAAAATAATATTAAAATTGTGATATAAAAATAATTTCTTTTTAAAATGATATTTGAATATTCAAGAAATATTTAAACAATTTAATGGAATATTTTAGGAACACCATATAATTTTGGTTCATATAAAAGATTCAAGATCAGTGGTAAATAAGGTGATTGATAATTTGTGACATAGTATGAAAAATGACACTAATTAATATTCTTCTGAGATGAAGAGGTTGTATGAAGAAAAATGAATTAATAGTATATATTTTTTAAAGGGATAATAATAAAAATTCTAATGGACCCACATAAATTTTAAATAGGGGAAAATACCCCTATAATGGAGGGTATCTTTTAACCATAAATACAAAAAATTCCCAAGATAATCATTTTCTCAAATATTTTATCATATATATATCAATAATTCACGTATCTAAAAATATTTTTAGTTTAAATATATTATGATTTGTATTAATAATCAAACATACATCAATTTCTTGAAATATATATTTTTTTGTAAAATATCTATGGTCATTCCCTATACAATACACAATTACTCTTTGGTTACATGAGGATTAAAATTAAGGTAGTTCCTAAGGCAAGATCAAAATTATTATTTCACAGGAATGATATTGGTATTGAATCTATGATTATATCTTTAAAACATTTATTACATGACCATTAAATTTTATAATGAAACATTATAAGAAATGTGTGTGCCATTTTAAACTTATATTACATTTAATATCTTTTAAGAAGGATCAAAGGGATGAATTTTTTTGAATAAAATGACCAAAGGGAAAATAAAAAATCATGGTCAATACAATCTTCAGAATAAATTACAATAAGAAAGAACATAAAACAATATCCCTATTTCACCCATCAATAAAATATATCTCTATTATTAATGTCATAAGTTCTTGAAAGTACAGTGTTATGGGCTGGTGATACATGTGACGTTATATTTTGATTCAAAAAAATATAATACAATGATTTATTTCATTATTTGGTATGAGAGTGTAAATAAAATAATTAAAAATTACTAAATATGATCTCATATCATCAATTTATACATTATGTATGTTATATTAATTATTATTTATAATTTTTAAATTAAATTTTTAAATATATTTTAATAGTAATAAATTTTTCTAGATATTTTTATAGTAGTTTCATAGTCCTAACACATGTGATGATTTTATTTTAACATGGAAATATGTATGTTATTATAAAATAATAATATATTATAGAACAAAAATAAATAAAAATAAGAGTATTATGAGTTTTTAGTGTATTTAAAACACAAGAAAAGGGTGAAATAATAATTTTTTTTACCAACCAGGAATGAGTAGAATATTATTTTTTGAGTAATATCATAATAATTTGAATATTGTGTCAAATTAAGAAATATTTTTTTAATGTTTTTTGAATTCCAGGTGATGATTTTTTTTAAATAATATTATTTTGGTGATATATTTTATGGATGTTATGCATTTATATATTAAAACTTATCCTTATACGATGTGATTACCTGATTAGTAACATATTATATTATATATTATATATATAATGTTATAATTATGTATTTTATAATATGTATTAAACATGTTTATTTTCATTGGTAGTTCAATTCTAACTTATCATAAAACATTAGGATTTTACTACATAAAATCTCAGAATAAATGAAGATATATATAAAAAATGACATGAGTGAGGATATATATAATTTCATTTTACTATTTCAGAATATATAATATTTTTTTATTTAATTATTAATTTTTTTATAGTTTCCATAAAACCAAAAAAAATTCAATCCCTATTATTCTTGTAAATTTACAAAATATTTTTTATTCCACTAAAGAATCAATATCACCAATAGTGTAGTTATAATTTGTATTTATTTTTTAATATAAATTTTTTCATTTAAAATATTTATTAAATATTTATTTATTTTTATATTCATACTATTACATTGACAGTTACTATAAATCACAGTCAAAATAAGATATATATATATATATATATATGCATTTGATGATGAGTGGATATGTTTCATAGTGAAAGAAAAAAATTTAAAATCCATGAAGAGGTTTATCATATAACTTAATTTATTAATTTTCATCCTTAATTTACCATAAAATATTTAATAAAAGAATAATCAAATAAAAATTTATTATTATTATTCTATAATTTTACATAATTTTTTGTGTGTTTTATGACACAAAACATGAATTTTATGTGTTATGTGATATTTACCATTATGTTTTGGGATTTTATATAAATTAAACATTATATGGTAAGTGTTTCACTTTCACTATGATTTTTCAACAAGTTATGTGAATGATATGTGTTCAATGTTTAGTATAGAAGAATATGTTTTTATCTTTAACCATATTTTGTTATATATCTTAAATAAGAGGCTTTCGACAAGCAGCGAGGGATTTGGGTGTGATAGTTGGGAAACTATGTCATCATTAGAGAGTAATGTAGTAGAATAAAATTTGTCACGACCTGTCCTCGGGGCCCATGCAGTGACTACCCCAAGCCCGCCTTCCATAAGCCAAGGGCCATAGACTAGCACCAAAGGCGTAAATCCTGATAAAAGGGAAGGAATTTCCTTTATATAAGAAAAAAAACACCGCTGAGTATGAAAACTGAAGTAAACACTAAGAAAACTGAGTACAAAAGTAAGTGATGAAAAGTAAATGGGCCAGAATACAAACCCAACTGAAAGTACAGTAAAACTAAAAAAAGTACATCAGTAGTAAAGTAAATTATCAACCACCGATTCGCCCTCCGGTTATCCCACCTAATGGGTGGGTACAGATGGTCTCCTCAGCTCCTCAGGTCTGGCCGTCCGCTCAGTGTATGTCCAGCCTGATCGTCTACCTCCAGGTACCGTCCCACTCCAAAATCCTCAACCACGATCAGCGATGTACATCGTCTATAACCAACACAACATAGTGTGGGAATGGCCCAGGTAGGGGTGAGTATATGATACTCAGTAGGGACCTCGAGACCCCCAAAGGTCTCCCAGAATCCAAAAAGGATAACCCAAAAAGGAAGGATACAAACATGAAGTATCAACCAACTCTACTTAGGTATATGCCCATACATATACTTATGTAATCATTTCTAGTTTGGCTCCAACTAACGAGCCCAAGTACAACCCAGACCACACAGGATAGCTCAACCCAGTCCACATAAGAAATCACAACCCAGTCCACACAGGAAGTCACAACCCAGTCCACACAGGAAAACACAACCTAGTCCACACCGGAAATCACAACTCAACCTACAGAGGAAATCACAACCCAGTACACACAGGAAATCACAACCCAGTCCACACAGGAAATCACAACCCAGTCCACGTGGGAAATCACAACCCAGTCCACATAGGAAATCACAACCATATCGAAGATAATGATTGAAAGCCAAGATTTAGCTTACATAGGTATACTACTCATGAAGAGTGATGGAAATGATTAGATGTAACCTCTGAATCATCCTCTATGATGAACCCACGTAGGATCAAAGTATAGAAGTCATCACTGCCGAACCCACATTGGATCCATGTACTGTAACCATCGCTGTCGAACCCATGTAGGATCCAAGTACAGTCATCCTCGCTGCCGAACCCACGGAGGATCCAAGTACAGTCGTCATCGCTGCCGAACCCACGGAGGATCCAAGTACAGTCCTCCTCACTGCCGAAACCACAGAGGATCCAAGTACAGTCGTCCTCACTGCCGAAACCACGTAGGATCTAAGTACATTCGTCATCGCGGCTGAACCCATGTAGGATCCAAGTACAGTCGTTATCGCTGTCGCATCTAGCTCTAAGGTTCCCGCCCACAGCGCGATCGATTCCAGGAGGGTCCGATCCACGATCCAAGGGGTCGATACATCAACTGACACAAAGTCCCACTATGAATTATCTCAAAGTACCTCCTCGTAAAATGGGTCTCAATGCAACAGACGGTGCGTCCATCGGATACCCGGTCTGTGAGTTGTTAGCCTTTTCGTCCAGGGGGCCCAGTTGGTTTCGTGTATGAACAAACCCGACTGTATCTCAAATTTACCCCTAAAAATCATATGGTATACTCAATTTTACCACTTATCAACGTTATTACAAACTTAACCGAAGGTTCGTCAAACGGATGTCCGGTCAGAAAGTTATCGGCTTTTCTGTTCCAGGGTCCAGGTTGGATTTTAGATATAATCCAACCTGTATGTACTCCAAATGTGTCCAATCCTTAGTTTATTTATGCCAAAAGGTCCGTCTCATCAATAGGAATCCAACAAAGTCGATGGCACGTCATTCGGACGTCTGGAGCTTAGGTTATAAGTGTTTCTGCTCCGAGGGCCCGATTGTTTTCGTGTTCGAACCAACCTAACCATACCCAAAGTTCGCTTAAATATTGAGTGTAATATACCAAAACGACCACCTCGATCCATGGAATCCTACACAACTGATAGTGCATCGATCAGAGCTCTGTATCCTATGATATGGGCGTTTGAATGAACCTGATACAGAAATAGGGGGTTGGGGGCCGATCCAACCCGGCCCAATACCCCCTTGGGTCAGCCCCAACCGAGTCGACCTGAACCGGGTCCGGGTCCAGCCCGGTTGGGCACGGCCCAGCCAGACTGGCACGGCCTGACCAGGCGGTGGTGGCCCGGACTGGCGCGGATGGCCTGACCCGGTGGTAGTGGCCTGGCCCAGCGCAGGCGGCCCCTCCCGGCGCTGGCGCCCCCGCCTGGTGATGGCGGCCCGGCCTAGCCAACACAGCTCGTCCCGCACGGCCCCTACGGTTGGCCGCGTGGATGGCTGAACATGCTAGGTTGCGGCACTCAGTGGGTCTGGCCCTAGCCACCAATTTGGGTGGGGGCGGTGTTACACCCCCCGGTTTCCACTAACCGTTGGCCTTAATGGTCGGCCGTTTGGTTGACTACAGGACCCCCCTTGGGTCCCGCCTCTTGATGGCACCAGTGGCCGGCACTGCAGGCCACTGCTTTGTTCCTCTGGGGCAGCGCGATGGCACCGCGTCGCGCCACCATGTCCCGCACTGGCCGTGACCCCTTAAGCTCCGGCGGGGCGCGACAGTGCCGCCCCCCTCCACCGCGTCCTTACCCGGCTGTGGATCCTGTCGCTCCGGTGTGGCGCGGCGACGTCGCACCCCGCCGCTGCGGTCTTTCACTTCTCCATGCGGCACAATGGTGTCGCGCCCTTGCGGTGACCCAACAACCATGCGGCAACAACTCTCTCATGGTCGGCCTGACGCCGGCCTGTTCTTCGTTGTCTCCTTCCATCATCCACAAAGAACAAACAAGAGGGGAAGGGTCGGACCGTTTTCGTGTGGTTTTAGCCCTTCCTCATCGTGGTGGTATCAAACGGCCAAAAGATCTCAAGATTTGAAGAACAATAATGGATGGTATTAAAATCCGAACATAACAACCCATACCTAGATTATGAAGTTTGATGATGACATTGCGGAAAGAGGATGAAGTTTATGTCGATCATTGCGTCCACCTCACAATTCATATCTGAGCTTGAGCTTCAGGGATTCATCGAAATCTGACATCCATTGAAGGATTGTTCTTTGTCGAGAGAGAACGTTCTTCGTCAAAAGAGGAAACCTCTCATACCAAATCTTCAAGTAATTTTTTAGCACAAGGGTTTGCCAAACAAAATTAAAATAAGGATCTCCCTTATTTTAATAAATTTTCCAAGCATTTCAAAAATCAAACCACCTATTTAATTAATTGATGATGACTCCATTTATTATTTAGAGTGTTGGCATAATAAATGGAGAGGTAAAGTGAAGAGAGTTCATAATTAAGGGGGTTTAGGGAGTTAAGGGGGAGGTGAGGAGTTAGGGTCTCATGTGGGCCCCACCACACTAAACCCTCCCATTGGAAGTAAGGTGGGTGTGGGCCCCCACCTCCAACTTCCCCTTTGTAGGTTATTAATCACCTTCCGCAATAAAATTTTTACACTACAAATTTTATTTATTTTTATTCTAAATCCCCAATTTTTAAACCTCAACCCGCTCAAAACGCAACTACGACAAAGGTACCCTTAAGTAATTATCAGCGCTGTGAGTTCATCGGTACCGTTAGATATCAATTCTGAGCATCGGTTCAAAAGATAGAAAAACCTACTCATTTTTTTACTGAACGTACCTGAGATAAACTTTGGAAATTGATTCCGGGCACACCGGGCCTCGGAATTAGGTGCCGTCAGAAACTGAATACTCGTAAAATCCTAAGGAATTTAAGAAAAAAAAAAATTCCATCAAATTTTAGGGTCTTTAAATTAATCCCACCTCAGGGATTTACGTCCCCGTAAAGCTACAACATAAACAAGGGAAACTAAAGGAGGTACTGAGCATGCATCTGAGCCTCCTGCTCTCCTGTACTCTCCTGAGGGTTCCCGTGCTGCCAATGAAAGTGCACAAGATGAATCGACCGCCCTCGTAGGACCCGGTCCTGTAGATCCTCAAACCTTACTGGAACCTCCGGGAATGTTGCCCCGTCATCGATGTCCAGCTCCCTGTGGTCGATGATGTGTGAAGTGTCATGCATGCATCTCCTCAGCTGAGATACGTGGTTGACATCGTGCACCGGTGCAACTAAGGTGGAAAAGTAAAGCGGTGAACCTTCTCCCCTACCTTGATGAGGGCGTAGAAAGGTCTTTTGAATCCCAGAGATAATTTTCTGCCTCGGCCACATCTCCATAGACCTCGTTGAGGTGAGACCCGTAGGAAAACATGGTCGCCATCCTCGAACTCTAGTGGTCCTTGTATCCTATCAACATAGGATTTCTGGCTACTATGTGTTGTCTTCATCCATCCCTGGATGATTTGCACCTTCTTCGGTAGCCTCAAAATGAGCGCACTGGTCAACCTATACCTCACCTCTTGAAAATCTATCTTGGCATATCCCAAACCACACGAAGGGTTTTCCCCTTCTTCGCCAATGCTAAAAGCGATGAAACAACTCTGATGAAGTCTGGCTCAAAACTAAGTCTGGCCGACTCATGAGTGACCAACTGCACCCAATTATGCATGATTCTATCATGTGCTGCCTGGGGTTTCCTTTTCACCGACCAAGGAAAACCCATCCCAACGTTGTAGGTAAACCACAATCTTTTTTCCTAATACATTCAATCTGTGTATGAACTACGGTTGCCCAGTCTATACCCAAACAAACGTCGTAAGGCCTCGACGCTGCCACCAAGAGGTTCCAACCGAAACTCTTTTCTCAAGGGATAGATCACACCGTCGTCGTAAGCGTGATTATTGAGTCTCCTACCAAAGGTATCTCCAGACATGAGGATCAAGTCAACGGCTTAATCAGAAACTCTAGGTTTGGGATATGATTCGTGGAAGAAAGGAATGATTGGTATCTATGTCTACTGATAAGGAAGCTCATAGTAGACATAGACTATACCTTGAATCATTCCTAGAGCCCCTAGGTCACACTCCTTGACCAGACACAACTACTCTCTTCCTCTGCCCTCCTACTCTCTGAGCTTGGCGGGGACTACAAAGGCAGGTGGTTGTAACATGTAAAAATGTACACCACCACATACTGCTTTCCCAGCTCTGCTTCCACTTCTGCTACTATGTAGATTCATATGTCCTTAACACTTTTTCTTCTTAAAACATTTTACCTGCCCAAGTCTCCGAGATTGGCGACAGTTTCCTGTTTTCCCACTGTTAACCTTCACTGGCTGTATCCACTCATCCAATGAACTCTCAACCAAAAAGGTTCTCTCTACCACCCTATTATAAGCAGGAAAGAATAGAAGAAAAGTGATAGCTCAGATGTCCTTTAGACACACCTCGCTCGGAAGTCTGATCCCTGAAGCACTGATCGCATCGTATCCATCGATTACCAGGAATGGTTTAGTACACCCGATGAATACTCAGCTACCGACATGTCGTCCTGCCGAAGCTGTATAAGCTCTAGAAAACTCTCAAACACCTCCTCAAGTCAGCCCTCAGCTGCCTGTGAGTCAGACTTGCCTCGGAACCTGAGGGGTATCTGATATTGAAACACATGTAAGGAACTATGCCTACATGTGTCATCAACTTGTACCACCGGATGAAACTGCTGACCAACAGGTAGTGATATAGCTGGCACATTACCCATAGGTACTATATCAGGCATCAGTCCACGTACCGAAGCCTCATCACTATACAGACCAACCCCATGGTCACTCAATCGGAAGCACAAGTGTCTAACATCATTATCTGCTCTACTAGCGTCTAAACTAGGTGTAGAACTTATACAATCGCCTCTAGCCAATCCACTGTTGCCTGAGAATCTGTCTCGCATCGTAACCTTGGAGGCCTCTACTGCTGGAACTTGTGCAACACACTCTCCCAGCGTGCACCTTCCACTAGTAGAGCTGGTGGCATCAGCTGCCCAACGGGTGGTGGTGCTCCTGGTACACCACCTGAAGGTGCCAACATTGTAAATGGGCCCTACATCGGAGCCTCGTTGCTCGGTGGTCCGACTTCATGTACTCTCTCTCAGGAACCCTAGCTGGCTGTCTTTGCAATGGCATCCTGATAAGGAATAGGTGCGCCCTGGTCAAATAGTATACTCGGTGAGCTGACTCAAAGTGACCAAAAAGGAAGCTCTCGAAACACACACGCAATCAGTGATTCCGTGCACTGAGTCAGAATTCATAGGTCAAGGTCCTTGTGTATGGATACATCGACCGCCGCACCAACACTAGACTCCCTTGACTGAAGACCACACTCAATAATCTTAACACTATTTCTTAATAGTACGATAGATCAAGTTCCTATGTTCTACGGTAGAGCTGACTCCTTTGATACCAATTTTTCATGACCCGTCCTCGGGGCTCGTGTCGTGACTACCCCAAGCCTGCCTTCCATAGGCCAAGGGCTGAAGACTAGCACCAAAGGTGTAAATCCCAATAAAATGGAAGGCATTGCCTTTATATAAGAAAACAAACACCACTGAGTACGCAAACTGAAGTAAACACTAAGTAAACTGAGTACAAAAGTAAGTGCTGAAAAGTAAATGGGCTCGAATACAAACCCAACTGAATGTACAGTACAACTAGAAAGAAAGTACAGTAGCAGTAAAGTAAATCAGTAATCACCGAGTCATCCTCCAGCTATCCCACCTGATGGGTGGGTACAGATGGTCTACTCAGCTCATCGGGTCCGGTCGTCCGTTCTGTGTATGTCCCGCATGATTGTCTACCTACGGGTACCATCCCACTCCACAAGCCTCAACCACGATCAGCACTGTTCATCATCTGAAACCAACATAATGTAGTGTGGGCATGGCCCGTGAAGGGGTGAGTATACGATACTCAGTAGGGACCCCGAGACCCCCGAAGGTATCCATTAATCCACAAAGGATAAACCACAAAGGAAGGACACAAACATGAAGTATCAACCAACTCTACTTAGGTATAAAACCATACATATACCTAAGTCATCATTTCAAGTTCAGCTCTAACTCATGAGCCCAAGTACAACCCATTCCACACAGGATCGCTCAACCCAGTCCACGCAGGAAATCACAGCCCGGTCCACACAGGAAATCACAACGCAGTCCACACAGAAAATCAAAACCCAGTCCACATAAGAAATCACAACCCAGTCCACACAGGAAATCACAACCCAATCCACACAAGAAATCACAACCCAGTCCACACAGGAAATCACAAACATATCTAAGATAATGATTGAAATTCAAGATTCAGCTCACATAGGTATACTATTCACGAAGAGTGATGGAAATGATTAGATTTAACCTCTGAATCATCCTCTCTACCGAACCCACGTAGGATCTATGTATATAAGTCATCGCTTCCAAACCCACGTAGGATCCAAGTATATTAACCATCGCTGCCGAACCCACGTAGGATCCAAGTACAGTCGTCCTCACTACCGAACCCACGGAGGATCCATGTACAATCGTCCTCGCTGCCGAACCCACGGAGGATCCAAGTATAGTCATCCTCACTGTTGAACCCACTAAGGATCCAGGTACCGTCATCCTCACTGCCGAACCTAGGTAGGATCCAAGTACATTCGTCATCACTGCCGAACCCACGTAGGATCCAAGTACAGTCGTCATCGCTTCCGCATCCAGCTCTACCGCACACAGCGCGCTCGATTCTGGGAGGGTCCACTCCACGAGCCAAGGGGTTAATACATCAACTGTCACGACATCCCACGAAGAAGTATCTCAAAGGACCGCCTTGTCCAAGGGGTCTCAATGCAACAAACGACATGTCAATCGGGCGCCCAGTCTGTGAGTTATTAGCCTTTTCGTCCAGGGGGCCCCGGCATGTTTCGTGTACGAACCAACCCAACCGTATCTCAACCATACCCAAAACTCTCATAGGGTATACTCATAGGGACCGTTTCTCAATGTGATTACCAACCCCACTAACGGTTCATCAAACAGACGTCCGGTCTGAAAGTTATCGACTTTTCCGTTCCAGGGGCCCGGTTGGATTTCGGGTACAATCCAACTCGTCCATACTCCAACTGCATCCATTCCTTAGGTGAATTGTTCCAAAAGATCCATCTCATCAAGAGGAATCCATCAAAGTCTATGTCACATCATTAGGACATCCAGAGCTCAGGTTATAAGCGTTTCGGCTCCGAGGTCCCGGTTGGTTTCGTGTTCAAACTAAGCCGGCCATTCCCAAAGTTCGACTAAACCTTGAGTGAAATATACCAAAATGACCGACTAGATCCAAGGAATCCTACACGACAGATGGTGCGTCGATCGGAGGTCCGTAGCCTAAGATATGTGTGTCTGAACGAAAAAGATCCGAAAATAGGGGGTCCGGGCCCGATCCGACCCAGCCCAATACCCCCTGGGTCGGCCCGAACCAGGTCGACCCGATCCGGGTCCGGGTACGGCCAGGTTGGGCGTAGCCTGTCCCGGCGCTAGTGGCCCAGCCTGGGGCAGGCGGCCCTACCCAACGCTGGCGGCCCGACCCGGTGCTGGCGGCCCGACTCAGCCGACACGACCCGCCCCGCGTGGCCCCCGCGGTTGGCCGCGTGGATGGATGACCGGGCTAGGTTTCGGTCCCTAGTGGGGCCCACCCTAGCCTCCAATTTTGGGGGGTGTTACACCCCCTGGTTTCTATGAATGGTCGTACTTAATGGTCGGCCCTTCGGTTGACTGCAGGACCCCCCTTGGATCCTACCTCTTGATGGTGCCGGCGGCCGGCACAGTCGGCCGCCCTTCAGTTCCGCCGCGGCCTTAGGCTGCGACTTTGTTCCTCTGGTGCGGCGTGATGGCGCCATGCCCCACCACCGCATCCTGCACTGTCCGCGTCCCCTTCAGCTCCGGTGCAGTGCGACGGTGCCGCGTTCCTCCGCACTAGCCTTACCCGGTCGTGGATGCTGTAGCTTCGGCACGGTGCAACGGTGCGACGCCCCTCCACCGCGGTCTGACTCATCTCCATGATGCACAATGGTTTCGCGCCCTTACAGTGACCTGACAACCATGCGAAAACGACTCACTCATGGTTGGCCAGACGCCGGCTGGTTCTTCGCAGTCCGCTTCCATTGTCCACAAAGAACGAATAAGAGAGGAAGGTTCAGACCATGTTCGTGCGGTCTGAGCCCTTCCTCGTCGTGGTGGTATCAAACGGCCAAACGAACTCAAGATTTGAAGAACCATAAAGGACGGTATTAAAACCCAAACTTAATATTCCCTACATCAATTATGAAGTTTGTTGATGATGCTGCAGAAAGAGGATGAAGTTGACGTCGATCATTGCGTCCACCTCGCAATTAATATCCGAGCTTGAGCATCAGGGACTCGTCGGAATCCGACCTCCATTGAAGGATTGTTCTTCGTTGAGAGAGAATGTTATTCGTCGAAATATGAAACCTCTCCTACCAACTCTTCACGGACTTTTTTAGCACAATGTTTTTCCAAACAAAATTAAAATAAGTCTCTCCCTTCTTTTAATAAATTTTCCATGAATTTCAAAAAATCAAACCACCTATTTAATTAATTGAAGATGACTCCATTTATTATTTAGAGTGTTGGGATAATTAATGGAGATAGAAAGTGAAGAGAGTTCATAATTAAAAGGGTTTAGGGAGTTTTGGGGGAGGTGAGGAGTTATGGTCTCATGTGGGCTCCACCACAATAAACCCTCCCATGGGAAGTTAGGTGGGTGTGGGCCCCCACCTTCAACTCCACCTTTGTTGGTTATTAATCACCTTCCGCTATAAAATTTGTACACAACAAATTTTATTTATTTTTATTCTAAATCCCCAATATTTAAACCTCAACCCGCTCAAAAACCAACTACGACAAAGGTCCCCTTATGAAATTACTGGTGTTGCGAGTTCATCGGTCCCCTTGTATTACAATTCCGAGCATCGGTTCAAAAGATAGAAAAACCCGCTCATTTGTTTACTGAACGTACCTGGGCTAATCTTCGGAAATTGATTCCGGGCACACCGGGCCTCAGAATCTAGTGCCGTCTGAAACTGCGTACTCATAAAATCCCAATTAATTTATGAAAAAAAAATTCCTTGAAATTTATGGGTCTTTACAGAATTGATATAAAATCAGCAGAACTAGTGATACCATACCGTAAGTAATCAACAGAAGACTGAAATTAATGAACAACTATAGCATATATATTTGAATAATGATGCACGTAAAAAGTATCTAAGAAAGCATCCAAATAATTCCCATTGCTGGAATAAATTACTAAACCAAAGTATAAGGGAAAAAAATTAAATATCCCCAATATCATCACAAGCCTCGGGTTGGTCACATGTTCCCCCGCTCCACCGAAATCATGTAACTGAAGTAGAAGAGTGCTTGCCCATATCTATACCTACTACAATATAATCTACTTGGTCCCAAAAGAAAGACCAAAATAATGTGTGAGACTAATCCTAGTAGGTAACCACCCAAATATATGTTCCTAATTGTTAGTGAATAAATATGGCAGGAAATATGAAAAATATAGTAATAAACAAGGAAGTACTGAAAAGTAAACAATACAGTAGTTTCAACTACATTAATGAACATCTATCAACATAATCAATCAAATAAACATAACAATCCCTTTATGAAGTTCTCACAGTCTAACCCATCTAGTTTTTCTTAATAATGACGCTAGGAGGAAGCACTAACCGTTAATTCCCCATTGGTCTTGCAATGGTAAATGACAAACACTATGAGGAAGCACTCAACAGCCAATTACCTATGTGGTCTTACAACATGGATCTATATATAATCTAAGGGATAACATGTGTCCATCCCCTCTATGGTCTCGTAATTTAAAAGTATAATAGACACTCTGGGAAAGCCCATACCATCCATTTCCCCTATGGTGTAACTACACCAGGTTCCCCTAGCCCTATGTAAGCCAATCATGCCCAATGATATCCAAAAACCAAAGTAAATCACAATATACTACTTGGATAAACAGCTACAATGCATGGCATAAGCATGTCAGATAATAACACACCATCCAAATAGCACTAGGCATGGAAAACAGAGCAGCTTAATAGAAAAAAATAGACCCAATAGCCAATATAAAAATCAAACATGGGAAAACACATACATAGAAAGGTAGACAACCCTATTTACAATCAAGATCCCCAACTAAACCAATCATGGCCTAGAAGTTATTAAATTATTAGATTACCTAAACACTCAATACCCTAACATAGGGCATTGGGAATGTTTTCACATATAATTAAATGATAGTCTATGGAAAGACAAAAACCACCTACCTCAATGTTTCACGATCGATATAGTTGAATCTCAGCATTTTATTCAACCTAAAAAATCATAGACCTTCAAAAATGTCAAAATCACTAAACCATGGATATGTCACGAAAGAAGGGAAACCTAGAGGAGAGGCTCTTGAATAAGGAAGAACTCACAGATGTGATTCCAACGCAACAAATGGAGTTTGTTTCGGAGAATAGACGGTCGGGTGGGGGATCTGGAAAAAATCAGTGATATCCGTCACTCCTAGATGAGATGAAGCCATAAGAAGTTGGTTGTGCCAATTAGATTTGACCTTGGACCGATATACCAAATAAAAAGAAAAGTAAATGTTCTATTCATTTAATGTACAAGCCGTGTACATACCTTAAACGGCTTCCTCTTTAGGCGGTCTCCAAGTCACCCCACACAGCCTTATACTTGGTCGTTACATGGCTAGTACACAACTACACGTGGAAACTGGGTATACGGCCTGTACTCCTAAGAACACATCGTGTTCTCTTCAAATTTACCAAAACTCTCTTTTTTTCTCAAAATCACCCAAAAACAAGATCCATACCTGAAAAAAAATATATGGGGTCTTACAATATGTAATATATTTTAAAATATTTTATATTTCTCAATTTTAAGATAGATTATTGTTATTTTTATACACTGTTATTTGGTATTTCCAATGGAATAAACGAGTTACACTATCATATCTTTCTCGAAGTTAAGTCCAACTGAATCGTTAAAAAATTATTTTTCTAAAACATGAGAGTTAATTCAATTTTTTCAAATGATGTGTGAAAGATTTTACAAAAATCATAGAATATATTATATATTTTCATTCTTTACATCTTTATTTTACTCAGATAGTGTAATATTTATTATGAAATATCCTGGGTAAAACAAAAAATAAAGGGATACATGTGCACAATCTATCATCCCATTAAACAATAATCTTGGACAATTCATTTAGTAAAAGTAAATTGAATCTTATATGTTTAGAAAGTTATTTTTAAATGATATACATATATTTAGTGTCCTTAATTGTGATTGATTTGGAGGGATGTCTTTTGATTCACTTTCCTATATTTCATTTGGTCGAAAATAAATTTTTATAAATATAATAATATTTAGACATATAAACATCTGTGAAATGATTAGAACTAATCAAAATAATCCATATTAGTATAAAAATTTAATAATATGATCATTGATTAATATATGATCTACAAGAACAAAGAACATTTCAATCCAATGTGATATTTTTCTAATAATAACTAATGTTATTTTTATTTATCATAACAGTTTTAATTCAAAAATGAGTGTGAAAAGATAAAAATCAAGTAAAAGAGATGAAATTCTCTTGAAAATATTAGAGAAATTTTCATTAATTAATTTTTTATTTATAAAACATGCTAAAAATTAATATGATATTTTATGATCTTAGAACAACTGAATGTTCACTTTTTTGAATTATATGTTTTATGTTATAAATGTGTTGAATTTAATAAAAACAAAGTAAATGAGCATGAATTGTCATTATTTTTTTAAAAATATATTCAATTAATTTGGAACCTGTAGAAAATAATAACATTTCAATTTGACATTCTATAAGATCAAAAGAACCCCGTGTGATTCTTTGGAATCATAATACCTTTTTAGGCTATAAATATGTGTGAATGGATAAAGAAATTACTAGAAAAACTCATAATTTAAAGAACATTGATGAAAATAAACATATATTAATTTTGAAAATTTACTAACAAACTTATTATCCACTTAAAATGTGAATTAAAATAATGGCCATTTAAATTAAGATTTTATTTTATTTACAAATGTGTATAAAATGATCAAAAATCATGAAAATCGGTTATAATTATCACATAAAATTATTAAAATTATAATCAATTATTTTTTGTCATATAGAAATATAAAAATCACTTAAAGATGATAAATTTTTGGAATAATCAAAATTTTAATTTTTATAAATTTTAATTTTTTTAAGTTAAAAATGTTTGTCGACTAATAAAAACAAAGAAAAAAAGAAAAAAAATATTAGAAATATTTAATATAATTTTTATCTATTAATTTTTTTTACAAAAACAAATCATGTGTAAATATACTGTGTGATGTACTAGAGAATATATGGAGTGACCGTTATCATTTTAACTCAATATTGAGTTTCAAATATGAATCAAACGATCATCACTAAGTAAGGTAACTAAAATTGTGGCGAAAGCTTAAGAAATTTATCAACCATTAATTTTATAACATATATAAATAAAATTCATGTAAATTTAATTTTATTTGAGTTCATATTATCCCAAACATATTTTTTTAATTATAACTATTTTTATATTACAAATTTGTTTCAAATGATCCAAACTAAGTATTTTTATTGTAATTTAATGAAATTTTATAAAAATAATCATCTATTAATTATTGAACTATTAGAATAAACCAAAAATTAATATGATATTCAATTCATATTGAATAACCAAAATGAAATTTCTAATATTATTTATATTTTAAAAAAATATACCTTTGTTTTAAGTTACAAATATGCAAGAAATTTTCAATATTGTGAAAATAAGCTCCTATTATCATGAAATTTAAATTAAAATTTACCAATTTATTTTTGAAATATTGGAAAAAACAAAGATAAACCTATTATGTTATGTTCCTATAATGAATTATTGTGGTTTTTTAAAATTATATTTATTTTTTATGTTTTAAAAAATCATAATATTTTCAAAATCGAGAAAAAAATATTAGATTATTGAAAACAATTTGGACAATGATTGTGAATTACTTGTTACATACAAGAATAAACCTTGTGTAATGATTATGTGCAATGATACCACATAGAACTGATGTAATTCATTGAAATTATAAATTGGTTTATATAAATAGATTTTTTAATGATCATAATAGATAAAATGATATTGATTTATCATGATGAACAAGGACACTAACAATTGATAAATTTGTGACCTAAATAAATAAGATATCTATTAATAAAATATTCGATGTGCTTAATATGAGTGTATACATGTGATATTTTAAGTTATTTTTAAATGTGACTTATTTGATATAAAAAATATTAATTATTATATATTTATGATTTCATGTGTACTTTATTGATTTAGAAAAAGTAAATGGATTTATAACTATTCAAGGATACACTTCCTAATTATTTTAAATATCTATTCTATCTTATTTATTTATTATATATAGAAATAAGCATGTTTTAACATTGAACAAAAAATAGTTTTTTATGTTTTTATAACTATAATTAATAACTATTGATTTAAAAAATTATTATAATTTCATGAGTTATTTTTTTAAATACCTTAATTTTATATATAAATTTGAGTTATATAAAATGTTTATATTTTTTTCTCTTATATTAAGCTATTGGATAGTTAAATACAAAAAACACAGAATGAATTTATTAATATGGGAGTTTAGAACAGATAAATACTACCCTTTTTAGTGATTTTTTACACTATTAAATGGCACTGAACATTATTAATGATTATTACATCATCTCATTCTCCTGTAATGAGAAAAATAATTTTGAGAGCTGAGAAAACCTTGCTATATAGTAGTGTAATAATTATATTAGATTGGTTTTTGACAGAAAATACTTTATATGTTGAGAATTTTAAATAACTCAACACAAACTCATAAGTATTGGTCCACGTAAATTTATAGTTAGAATTAGTTTTTTATAAAAAATAAGAAAAAATAAAAAATATGAATATTTTGAATAATAAATATTAATATAAATTTTCAATTTGTACAGATTTTGGTTTGGTAAGAAATCATTAGGTCCCAATCCAATATTAAAATTATTGTTTTTCCATTGTCCCCATTGAAGAAATATATTATTTTTTTCGAACTTATGCATTATCAAATTGGGATAATTATATTTAAATAAGTTAATTTAATTATTCTCAAACCATGAATTCATGTATAATGTTGTAAATTAAACTGAATATGAGTCCATTGCATTTTATTTTTAATGGATTTAATTAATTTATGGTTCTTGCTTTTTTATTTTTTCCCTTTTAAGTTTTTTGACTAATTTTAATGTTTTTTATTCATGTTTTGTGTTATAAAAATCCTTATGACGATCTGTTGACCATTACAAAAATTGAAACCCATGATTCACATTATCAATCACAAAATGGTGTATTCATATATTATAGATAATGAAAAAACCTGATGCACCTTAGGTCATATTTTCTTATGTGTTTATTCACACTCATGAAGTGTTTGATCCATCTGTTAATCCCTTGGAAAATTATTATGACTCACGTTCCCATTAATATATGTTTTTATTTAATTAGTTGTTTAGTTAAAATGAATTATTTAATATCAATCATTTGACGGTATTATCGATTCAACTTTTAGTATTTTAACTTTTTATACATCAAAACTCTCATTTTTCATGATCATTCACCCAGGGTGTATATCACTTGGTGAAATCTATCTCTCAGTAATATCGTATATTGATTTTTTTCCCTTATCTTTGGAGATATTGATATCGTTCACCTCTTTATATTGTTTTGAAATTGATATATCTGACCAGAAATGGATCAAAGTAAGTTTGAGGTGACCATTCATATTTTACAATGATGTAATTGAGCTCTATTCCTTGAGTATATCTAAAACAATTTCACTCTATTAATATTTATCTTGCATTTATTCTTTTAATCTATTTAATTATAGGTTTATGGGGAGGATTAAATCCAATGGTGGTTGTTGGTGGTAGTGGAGAAAATTTCCTAAGAATGAGTGTCCTAGATTCTGGTGAATGAGGACCCCAACTACATTGGAAAATATTCTGCATTTATTAATGTCATAATTTTTTTTAATTTATAGGTTGCATTTTCATTAGTAATTGGAAAACCATGCCATATCTTATGATGAATTTTACAATTGGAGTTGACAAATTTTAATGCATTATAATCTGAAAACAAAATAAAATTTGTTATATTCCCACATAAAAGATAAATTTAAAAATTTTATATTCCTAATATGGGTATTGTGGGGAGGGAATCCATGTAGAACCTGGAAACCCCTCAATAATAGAAAATAACACTCTTATAAAACTTTTTCTAAACATAGAGCCTTATTGTATTGCCCCAAACCAGTGTTAAAGTAGCGTGACTGATATATATGCAATTTTTTGTGGTTATTATAATTATTCAAATTAAAATAAAAGAATATAATTTGGATAAATTAAAGAAATAAGAAATATATGAAGACATTTTTTCAAAAACGTTGATATATAATTACATGGCTAAAGACTTTAAATATCCTAGAAAACTTATTCCCATCCATAGTATCCAAATGGAAGACCACGCAACATCATGTTGAGACCGAGTCTGTATCCTTCATCCCATGGACTGACCATAAAAAACATTAAATAACTAGATGGCAAGTAGGAACAGTGAGAGTAAAAGGGATATATAAAACCATCCTAGAAGCAGATGAAGGGACACCGATGACGTTGTGTCTTTAACATAGTAAGTATAGATATTTATAGAAACCTTATATGACCATTATAAAAAAGGTCCATCAGAATTTATTTTAGTGTCTGTTATGTTTTGACATTTGGATGTTTTGAAAACAAAAATAATTAATTTAAAATAATTTTTTTATTAATCAAATTAATGATTGGTAATCTGGATAATGTAAATTTTGTGTAAAGAGAATACAATATAAAAATAAATTTTTTATCTACTATTAATATTATATACACTTATATACACATATATATATATATATTACCAATTCACAAAAGTTTGATAATTAAATTATTTTATAATAATTTTTGAAATAACATATATAAAAATATATGTTTAAATGAAATTATAATTATCAGTTTCAAATCTAATTAAAATTATACTTTTTTATAAAATATTAATTAATTTAGAAGTATTAATTATATATACATTTCAATTAAAATTATTATTTTCAAAATATTATATGTTGAGATTAAAAAAAATGATTATTTTGTTTAAAATTATAACTACTTTTAGACTTGAAATTAATCTCATAATGATAAACTTTAAATAAAGAATATTAAAAATGAATTTGTATAATAATAATGAAATAATAATAATTATATTAAAATGGATAAAATTAATAATAGTAATAATAAAATATATCGAAGAAAGGGGAGTCGCGGGTCATGGGAAGGGTTTCTACTGTGTGTAAGGACTCTGGGTTGGAGGTTGTGCAACTAGGGACCTCGATTGGAGGGGGATTTGGGTGGTAGTAAACCGTAGTCATGTTGGCAGGGAGAGGTCATCAAGGAGTCCATGATGGCAAAGGACATCATTGAGGCAGATCTAGATGTGGATTCTGGCAATGGTGTGACCAAAACCAGGGCGGTTCCGAGCGCGGTTGGGGTTTCTGAACCACGGAGATCCTGATTTGAGGGTCCAAATATTCTTCAACCAATCGAGGTAGGGTTCCATTATTCCTATTTAGGTGTTTTACCCAAATACTTTATCGATATTGTATTAGAATTTATCTTCACATCCCTTTCCTTTTTCCTTCATCATTGACTTTGTGCTACGTTTACTAGGTTTTTCATTGTTTGACTTTTTTTCCTTCATCCTACTTTGTTTTCCCTTTCAAATTAGACTATGAACAAAAATAGTATTGTTTTAGTCTTTCTGTGTTAATTCAGTCACAATATATATATATATATGAATTCTTGATTTAATTTTCTTCCCAATCATAACTTATTTTTTTTGTGTGCAATTTGATTTGCTCCATTATTATCTCATGTCATGACTTTTTGAATACTCTTATAATGTTTGGTGGCATGTATATATATATATGAGCATTTGTGTACATAGAGGAATTAAATTCTTTCTTGTAATGATAAAATATACATGATCCATATTTTTTTTCATTTATAACCACTAGTTTAATTCCATCAGGAAGTTAGAAACCTTTTTCCTGAGCCATGTGTTGTATTTGTTCTAAATGTTTCATGTAACAGATCATTTAGATATATGGTATTTTATGTTTTTTATTCTATTTAATTTCTTATAAGGTTTATATTAAAATTATTTAGAATTATGTTCCTTGATTTTAAAAATTTATATATTAATTTTCATTATTCTTGATTAGAATGGGGTAATAATATTTTAATTTTGATCATTAAGGGGTTTCTTTAAAAATTTTCACAATTTATAGTAATTGTTATGTTAGTATTATTTTCAAGTATTGGTTCATTATTTTATTAAATTCTATAAAGAATTTCTGTTTATAATTTATATAAGTATGTTTTCCTATAAACATATAAAAATTGGTTAAGGGTTGCATCAAATTTATTTTCAAATTATGGATTACAAACATCAAATTATTAAGGGGACATATCATTTTGTCATTTTTATTATATAATTATAGTACTTCTAGTTTCCAAGTCTGCATATATATAAGTTATATTTTTATGCATGATTTAATTACCATGTATAATAAACTAATATAGAGAAAAGTTTGTATTAGATATAAGTACACACTCACACATAGATATATATATAATTGAATGTTCAATAAAATATGTAAACATATTCTATGCCTATATAGATATCAATCATTTCAACATAATATTTTTTTAAATATTAGATTCATGAAATGGATGTTATGTAATTCAAATTCTTAGAATATTAATATATATAAATTATCTATTGACACACATAAATAATATTTATTTCCAAATAAATGTAAGTTGAATTATTATTGGAGAATTATTCTTCATGTATAATTATCCAACATTGCCCAAGTATTTTTAGAGGACATAATGAAAGATGGGTTAAATATTTATGGTATTTGGATTATAAATATTAAATCATATTTTAATTCATGGAGGTGTATTGAGATTAATTATTTGATTTGGTTACAAAAATATATTATGTTTGTAAAAATCATGTTTTAATAAATCTACAACATCACAATTTATTATCGATGTTTTTAATTCGATATCATATTTGATTTGTTAATGAATTTTATCATTTATCGATGTTTTGTTCAAACATGTATTCCATGAAAATTAATGTTTTAAATTAAATATCAATTATATAAATATATATTTGTCAACATATTAAATATTTGTTATATGTTTGGAATGTGCAAAGCGAAACAAGTATATATAAGAGATAAAATTATTTTGGGACAAAATTATTTTCAAATCTATAAGGATATATATTTTAAGGAATATGTATATATATCAAGGTATATGTATAAATATAATGGCAAAATATTTATTTTTCATGTATATAATGGTATTGAAATGTTCATGAGTTTATTGTCACATTTCTAAAAATGTGCATATCATGTCAACATGATATATTTAATGTAAGGATGTTGCATCTATATATAACCATAGTCATTCGACATACCCGTCATCCCTGATAATTTCTTGATTTTTTTAAAATTTTAAGGCTAACTGTAGAAATTATTAAATAAGGATTTCTCTACAGGTTTCAAGTTGTTTTAATTAAAATGAGTTCTTTTATAATTTTTATGTACAAAAAATGATTATTTATTGTATAAATTATTTTTAAGATGACAAACTATATATGAATTTTTGATTGAATGTGAACTTATTTCATTATTCAATTTATTGATGAAATACCAGTAAAGTCAATCTATTTATATTTTAAATGGATCTTTTTAGGATAAAATATGGATTATGAACTAAAATATTCACTGTGGTATGGGACACTATGGATTTTTTAATCATTTTATGACTATGATAAAAATAAATCAATGTGTTTTGGGGATCTTTGATTTAAAGACATACTTTTTTAGACATATGTGGATTGAATAAGACTTTTTATGTGATGGGTAAGGCCTGTTATAGCCTCTTGAAGCGTCGTTAGGTATTGTGAGGCAAACTAGGTCATGACATGAGGCCTTCACATAATGGTTATGTATTGTCTTGGCTTGAGTCCTTGACAATCTGTTATGATTTTCCTTCATTATGGATCCCTTCATAATTATTCTAATAAGTGGAATTCCATGTGATTTTTCAATTAGTAGAATTTCCATGGCTTGTGATAATTCTTATATGATGTAGTATTAGTCTTCTTTTCTAAGTTCACATGGTTCATATTTAAATAAATACTAGTGTAGTAATTCAATTATGAAGTTTAATTAATATTTAAATTACCAAACCATAATGATAAATGAAATCATTTTAGTGAAATTATGAATAATATTTAATTCATGTGTAAATCCTTATATGTACCTTTGGCATGTCATATAATTATTATGTTTGGTAGTTATATAACTTATAGGTGTCACTTCATGCATTTTTGTTCACGTGCATCCATGATTTTATAATTAATTCTATTTATAAATACTAAATAATTTAAACAATTTTAAGCATGAGTTTATCCTAAGGGCTGTTTTATAATCTCTTAAAAAATAGGTGATGACATGTTAGGTAAAATATTAATTTCACGATTTTAAGGCATGTGTTTTAATGAGATATTTTAATGAAAAATAATTTCTTAATGGTTTTTTCTTGAAACACCTTACTGTTAATATTTGTGCTCACCCAATGTATTTTAAAAATTATTCTTTCAGGGTTAGTGGAAGTAATATGATTAATTCCTAATGTGGAATAATTTCACTGATTAATGCTTATAAGAATTTGTACTATTATATTTTAATGTAAAATTGGATTCTAATTCTCCAAAACCAATATTGGTAAAAGATCCTCTATTTGATGTAATAATGAGTATTTATTCATATTTATGTTATAAAAAACACAGCATATGTGAGGGTTGAGTCCAGTCACTAGGGCATGGGTCCTTAGAGTTGGTATCAGGGGAATGTCCTAGAAAATTTTGTAAAATTAGAATAAAACTTAAAATGTAAGTATGTATTATTAAGAAAAATCACTTTCTTAAATTATCAGATGGAATGCGAAGGTTCCCCCACTAATATATTGTCCCTTCTTACTGAGCTGCTCAAGACTATAATAGCCAAATCATGTACAAATTCTTACCAACCTTTTTGAAACCTATGTTCGTCCTACAAACGCCTCTATCGGGTGTCGAACAACCCAGATGTCCTTTTATTCTACCAAGGACCGAGTATTGTATACTACTTTATGTTGAATAAACAACATGCATATTATGTGCATAATTGATGGCACTATGAAGATATCTTCCTATGTTCCACCATGTTTGAAATTTATCTAGGAATAGAAATGTTACAATAATATATAGAGGTTGATGACCCACGTGCAACCTATCTGCATCAAGTTATGATCTTTAGCAGGTATGTATGTCTTTATGACATCTATTTTTTAGAAAATTATGTTTTCGGACTAGTCTATCGGAACCAAGTCCACTATGATATCTTTGAACTTTACACCTCCCATGCCACTCTCTCGAGGACTTACATATGCCTATATGAGTTCGAACCAAGATAATTGAGGTGCCTTTGGGCACATGAAATTGAATAATTTAAAAATGTTTTGGGGATCAATATAACTGGGAGAACTTCTGAAGAATGTATCCAGTAGTGTCGGACCTGGTAAAGGTAAAAAATAAATGTTTTCATTAATGATAACTAAAATAATTTTTAGTGAAAACAAGGATGATGTTAGAAGTTCGGTGATGGTGAAAGTGTATGAGTACAGTAGAACTACAAGGGTTCAATTCAGTTAAGGGGGGATATAGTAACGCCCAAAACCTTTGTTACAGTAGTGTGAAAAATATGTATATTCTTTTTGTACTTATTATAATTATTTTAATGTAAATAATTGAATAAAATTTGGATAAATTAATATAATAATAAAATCACAAAAAACATTTTATTTAATACTTTGATACATAATTACAAGGCTAAAGACTTTAACTAGACAAGAATACTTATTGTGATCCCTAGTAGCACCACTTAATGACCACCTAACATCAGGATGACACCTAGTGTGTAGCCATCTTCCTTGGCACTGACAATTATGAAAAATGAAATATCTAGAATTATAGAAAGAATGATCATATTAAAAGGGATGTATAAAACCATCCTAGAAGCAGACAATAGGATGAAGAGGTTGTTTTGTCCATGACACCGTAAATATGGATATTTATAGAACCAATATATGGCCATTATATAAAATGGTCATTGGACATTATTTTAGTGACCATTATTTTTTGGCTATTGGATGTTTTCAAAACATAAAAATGAATTTAATATCATGTTTTTGATTAATAACATTAATGATATGTAATTTATATAATGAATATTTTTGCATAAATATAATAAAATAAACAAAAGAACTATTTTATCTACTATTAGGAATATATATTTGTTTTATCAATTCTCAAAAGTATGATAATTAAATTACTGGATAATAATTTTGAAAATAACATTAATATATATATATATATGCAATTATAATTTTTAGTTTTAAATATAAAGATATAATTAAATTGTTTTATAAAATTATTACTATTTTTTAGAACTATGAAATATATATACATGTCAATTAAAATTGGAATTTTAAATTATTATATTTTGAGAAATTAAAAAATTGTGAATTTTTTGTTTACAATTATCACTACTTTTAATCTTGAAATTAAAATGATAAGGAAAAAAATTTAAATAATGAATATTAATTAAACTTGGTATATAATAATAATAATTAAATAATGATAATGATATTAAAAATGTATAAAAATGATAAAAAATTGAAATCAAGGAAAGGGGAGTTGCGGGTCACGAGATGGGTTTCCGTCATGCGTAAGGACTCCAGGTCGGGGGTTGCGCTACCAAGGACCTCAAGATGAGGGGGCTTCAAGTTGTGGTAAAGTGGCTTAATGCATATAGGGAAAGGTCGGGTGATGATTCTAAGCCCGTATGGTGCATCGTTGAGGGGAGATTGGGATGTGGCCGCCGACAATGGTCCTATCAAAGTCGGGGCGCTTCCGAGCATGGTTGGGGTTTACCAGATCTAAGGCTCTAGATTTTCTTCAACCTTCTGAGGTATAGTTCCTATATTCCTTTTTAGGTGTTTTTGTCTAAATATTTTATTGATATTAGATTAAAATTGATCTACATGTCTCTTTAATCTTTCCTTCATCATTGTCTTTGTTCTATGTTTACCAGGTTTGTCGCCATATTGTTTTTTTCATTCATCCTACATCATTTTCTATTTTAGATTATACAATGAACAAAAATTGTTTTGTCTTTTTCGGTCTCGGTCAATTTGGTTTCAATATAAAATCTACATATAAATTATTTACTGAATTTTCATCCTTGTCTTAACTAATTTTGGGTGTGGATAGTTTGACTCGATCCATTATTATCTAATGTAATCACTTCTTGAATACTATTCTTCTAGTTGGTGGTGTGTATGTATATATATGAGATTTTATGTACATAGTGGAATGAAATTATTTCTTGTGAGGATAAAATCTGAATGATCTATCTTTTTTCTCTTTTCCTACCACTAGTTTAATTAGACCCAGTAGTCAAAAACATTTATCTAGAGCCAAGTGTTGTTTTGGTTCATCATTGTTTAGGTAAGGGATCATTTATGTTTATTTCATTTTATGTTTTTGAGCCTATTTAATTTTTTTAAGGGTTATATTCAATATTTTTTGAATTATGGACTTTGATTTTAAATTTTTTATATAATTTTATATGGTTCTTTATCAGCATGGGGAAATCATATTTTTATTTTGATAATTAAGTGTTTTCTTTTAAATCATTAATTTATTTCGTAATTATTATGATAGTCTTATATTTAGGTTTTGATTCATTATTTTGTTAAATTTTTTATGGATTATATATTTTTATAATCCATATAAGTATGTTTTCTTATAAATTTATAAATATTATGTAATGCTTGTATCAAATTTATTTTCAAATTATGGATTTGGTATTTCAAATTATTAAGGGGACTTCTCATTTCTTCATTTTATTATATAAATATATTACTTATAGTTTCAAAATATACATATATATAAGTAATATTTTTATGCATGTTTCAATTATAATACATAACAAAGTAATATATAGTAATGGTTTTATTATATATAAGTACGGACACACATAAATGTATAAATATAATTGAATATTTTAAAAAATATTTAAATATGTTATATTCACATGTAGATATAAATTTTTTAACCATAATATTTTCTTAAATATTACATTAATGAAATGGAAGTTATGCAATTTAAATTCCAAATGCATTTCTATCTTTTAATTCCTTATTGATACACATATGTAATATTTATTTCAAAATAATGTAAGGGGAATTCTTATGGGAGCATTATTCATAATTTATAATTATCGATCTTTGAAAAAATGTTTTAAAAAACATAGTGAACGATGGGTTAAATATTTATGGTATTTAGGTTAAAAATATTTAATCATATTTTAATTCATCGACGTATAGTGAGAATAATCATTTGATTTGGGTATGTATATATATTATGTTCATAAAAATTTTGATTTAATAAATGTTCCACAATATAATTTATTACCAATGTTTATAATTAGATATCATATTTCATCTACAAATTAGTTTTCTCATTTATCAATCTCTACTACAAATATGACTTTTATCAGTGCTAAAAATGGCCATTAACAACGCTAGAAAAAGCGCTGAAAATGCCGGTGAAGAAAAGGGGGGGTCCCCTTTATCATCACTTTAAAAAGCGCTAATAAAGACCCCTTTTATCAGCGTTTTTTAGCGCTGATAAATATAAAAAAATAAAAAAATACTGCCAAGCTCGTGGGGGGTATTTTTATAGTTCTCGATCCCCCTTTATCAGCGCTTTTTCGCACATCCAGCGCCCACCTGCACCGCCTACACCCTTTATCAGCGCTAGCCCCCCTTTAAATCACCCTTGCATGTGCGCCCTTGCCTCCACCCGGATTTGATCACAAGACCTCCCCCATGTGTAGCTAAATCCTTTGCCACTACCCTATATTGATTTTTTCTCTTATTCATCATATATCTATTTTGTTATATTTATTCATACAGTAATACATATTTATGTTAATATATATAGTTATATTAATCTATATATATAGTTATATTAATATATATATAGTTATATTAATATATATATATATATATAGTTATATTAATATATAGTAGTTATATAAATATTCATATGTCGGTATTTTAAATAAAATGGATATTAGTTATTATTTAGATAAAGATAGTATATTTTATTTGTAAATATGTCTAATTATTTATTTAGAAAATTTAATTTTTAGGTGTGAATATATAAAAAAATATGTACATATAGTTATATATTTGATTATAAATAGTAGTACAATATTAAAAATGACAAAATTTAAATAACATAAAATCAATATGAAGGTAATTCCTTGGAATAAATTCAGTCCCCACCAAAAAAAATCCATTAATACCCCCTTAAATGAGGCTGAAAATCCACAAAATGTTAAAAAATCTGGGTACCCCGACTAAAAACTCAGTTTTGGAGGCCTTCTGTGCCTTTTTTGGCCTCGAAAAATGATTGACCTGGGGAACCGATCATAGCGACGTAGATATCGTCGCAGGCTTTGATTTGATATGTGGTAGAGCTCAAACAGACACCCGGATCAAATGTTATGGCCGTTTGAAGTTTGAGTTGCGTTTTCAACATATTTTGGATCTTTTTTTAATTTTATTAATTTTTTATTCTTCAAATTTTTATTAAATTACTATTAATCCATAATCATTATCAAATTCTTAATTAAAAATACTTTTTAAATTTTTTAAGAATCCATTTGTACTAAATATCTTATATATTAAGTATATTAAGTGTAAATGTACATTTATACTTATATAAAATATATTTAAAAATTATATATTATATTTATATCAATATAACTATATAACTATATTTATATATGAATATATTTTTTTTAAATTTTTTTTTGACGTCGACCCTTTATCAGCTCTAAAAAAGCGTTGATAAAGGGGGGGCCATTATCAATGCTTTTTTTGAGCACTGATAAAGCCCCCCCCCCTTTATCAGCGCTTTTTCGTTAGCGCTGATAAAGGGGTGGCGCTGGCCTTGCCCAGTTTTGTGGTAGTGAATGTCTTGTTCAAACATTAATTTTGTTACAATGAATGTTGTAAATTAATGTTCAATTATATTCATATATAGTTATCGACATATTAAACATTTGTTATATGTTTTAAATGTGTACAACGAATCATGTATATATAATAGATAAAATTATTTTGGGATAAAATTATTTTCAAATACATAAGGATATATATATATATATATTTAGGTATATGTATAAATATAAGGATGAAATGTTTATTTTTCAGGCATATAATGGTATTGACATGATCGATAGTTTATTATCACATTTCTAAAAATGTGAACTGCACGTCATCATGATATTTTTAATGTATTGATGTAGTATCTATTAATAATCATAGTCATGTGACATAACTCACATCCCTAATAATTTCTCGATTTCATTTTAAATTTTAAAGGTAACATTACGAATTATTAAATAGGAATATTTCTAAAAGTTTCAAGTTTTTTTAACTGAAATGAGTTCATCTATAATTTTTTTGTGTGAAACACATTTATTTATTTAATAAAACTTTTTTCTAGAAGACAAAACTATATGTTCATTTTTATTGAATGTGAATTTATTTCATTATTAATTTTATTGATGACATACAAATAATGTCAATTTATTTATGTATGTGTTGTATCTTTTAATAATAAAATATGGATTAAGAACTAAATTTCTTTAGGGTGGTATGGGACACTCTGTATTCTTTAATTATTTTATTATTATGATTCAAATAAATCAACATGGTATGGGACCATTTGAATTGAAAACATACATATATTAGACAAATGAGGAATGTATCAGACTTTTTATGTGATGTGTGAGTACCGCTATAGCCTCTCGATGTATCTATAGATCTCATGAGACAAACTATGTCATGACATGTGGCCATGATAGAATGGTTATGTATGGTCTTGGCTTGAGGCCTTGAAAAACATTATGATGGTCCTGTATTATTCATTCCCTCATAATGATTCTAGTAAGAGGAAGTCCATGTGATTATTCAGTTAGTATAATATCAATGGCTAGTTATCATTCTTATAAAATCTAGCATTAATCTGCTTTTCCAAGATTTCATGGTTCATATTTAAATAAATACTACTGAAGCGATTCATTTTTGAATAATAATTAATCTTTTTTTACCAAAACACAATGATAAATGACATCATTTTAGCTGCAATTATGATTAATTATTATTTCATGTGTAAATTATTTCTTTCACCACTAGAAGGTCATAGAATTATTATGTTTGGTCATTATCTAAATTATAGGTAGTACTTCCAGAATTTATTTTCATGTGCGTGCATGATTTTATAATGCAATCAATTTATAACACCTAAATAAGTTTATTAATTTTAAGCATGAGTTTATCCTATGGGTTGTTTCAGAATCTCTTAAGAAAATGGAATTGACATGTTATGTGAAATATTAATTTCATAATTTTAATTATTGTGTTTTAGATAAATGTTTTAAAGAGATATTATATCTTAATGGTTTTTTTGAAACCCCTTACTGGGCATATTTTTTCTAACCCCATGTATTTTTAAAATTCTTTTTATAGATTCAATGGTGGTACTTTAATGAACTCCTAATGTTGAAGTGTTCCTATAAATAATGAATATCAGAATTTATACATTTATATATAAATGTAACATTTGATTATAATTATCTAGAACATGGACTAGTAAAATATCTTATGTTTGATGTAATGGTTTGTATCTATTCAATTTTATTTTATAAAAAAATAAATCATTTGTAAGGGCCGAGTATGGTCACTTGGTCTTGGGTCATTAAACATATATTGATTATAAAGATGTTTAATTACACGACCATTGTCATTTATTAATTTTTAGACCACAATGACAAGGCTTCACCACTTGAAAATGCATTGTAGAATGGTGATTGAGTTATAGTAAAAATATCTATACTTCACACCAAGATTCTCTCTGTGGTGGGAATTCATACTCATTATCTCTATAGATCCCAATTAAGTTTATCCTGTAGAACCAATTAAGTTATAGAGAAAATATCTCCTCAATAATCGTGGATATGTTTTCATATGAGAGATCACAAATGAATTAGTCATTAAAACACACTCAAGTATTAGGAATTTTGTAATATTCATCCCACTGTTATTCCTCAAAAATCCAAATTTTAATTTGTTATATTCATTTTTGGGATAAGTGATAAACTATAAGAAATACAATGCTGTCGAAAATAATTATATAAATAGAAAACAATAACCCAAGGATTCACCCTTGAGCACAATGATCCACGAGATCACTTTTGTATGAGATCCACATCCACTTACCACCATCGAGTATAATTCTATCACGTCACTATGCCTCGATCCACTAACAATCCATCGTATAATCACTCACCGATGGAGATCACCTAGAATAACAAAAATTTCCCATAAGGAACATTTTATTTTTAGGAGAAACATAAATAATAGAAAAACTCTCAAGAAAATAAACAACACAAAATTTCTTGAAATGTCAACATCATTAACCATCTTCTTGGATTATGTATTAGATCTATTTACAAAGACAAATTAAGACTAAGAATAACATGAAACTACTTAGAATATTTATGGAATTAGTATAGCCTAGAATGTTTGAGCCTACACATACACCCGAAACAAAAAAACAACACATCCCATATCTTTTTAGAAAACCACTACTCCAGAACAACCTTGGGGAGTGGTATAAAATGATGCAAGAGAATAGTTTAATCTAGAAAAAAGTGTCGACAAAATTTGATCACCTTCAATAGGAAACCAACTGTAATTCTCCAACCCTAGTTACCAAGAGTCAGTGTTTTATTACATAACATTCACATGATAAATTTAATCATGTCCTGAAATACCAATATGTTTAGTATTATTGGAAACAAGATACATACATAAGTTCAATATTTCAACTTGAAAAGAAAAACAAAACTAATTTGTTTCCTTAGAAACATCCAGGTCACCAAGATTATGACTGAAAGTCACTAATAACTGTCTTCTTCATATCCTGGGAAAATGAATCATAAAAAAGGGGCAATCTCAAATGCTCTGTAACGGTAGGCAATACAACGAAAGATAACATAAACATTAGGCATGATGAATAATTAAAAACACAAACCTTTTCAAATAATAATCATGAACACTTTATGGAAAGAATATGAGTTGAGTAAATAATTTTATAATAAAACCTACTCATGGGTATTCTTCTAGTCTAATATCCACATGAACCATAATTATTATTTTCATAATGAAGGAATGTATAATGCTGGAGATTTTGAAACATCTTATCTAGGCCTCGACCAAGATGTCTAAAAATGATTTTGGCCTCTTCCCAAACCATATATCAAATTGGAAAAGGCATCTACCAATTCCATGTCTAATTATATCATGCGACCTACCATGAATCGAGGAGCTATAGTGGGATCCACCCGTCACATACTAAGTCCAATACATTCCTTATATAAAAATGTTGAAATATAACATAAACATTCGTATTAAAACATGCATATGAAATGTTAATATTTTAACCATAAACCATGACTGGTATAAAAATAACTCATCCACAGTCAAACATATCACAAAAAATTAAATATAATATGGAATATTAGTCTCATAATAAATCAATTTCAAAAAAGTGTAAAATTTATCAGAGGATGTTGACATAGATGAAATCAAAACTATTTGAGAGGAACAACTCCTTCTATTCTGAAATAATTTAAGAGTCACATAATCATTTATTTTGAAATGTTCGTATATTCCTATAAGGGAAGCTTCAATAATGTTATAACAGCAAAAAATAGCCACACCCTACATATAAGTTAAAAAACATTCTTACCTTAATTTTGTCAAAAAAGTCAGAAGGGGCCTTGTTTAGAAAACGATAGAAAGATTCCTTTCAAAAAATATAAGGTCAAATAAGGGTATAAATGAATTTAACCTATAGTCTAGTAAATAGTTAAAAAATTTGAAATATATTTTTAAGAAAACACGAATTTGGATGATAAAGAGGTCCCAATGGATACTTACATAAAAACAACATCAGATAACAAAAAGATTTTGAAATTAACCCTTAACTTGTACTTTTCATAGTCGATGTTATGTTAACCTCCAGTATAATAGTTAAAATATTTCTATTAAATTATACATGAACTATATAATTAAATATGATATCATATATTTTCCACTAATATTTCATGTTAATAATATTTCAATAGTATCATCATTTCTGGTGTTAACTGATTCATTTTACATTATATTCTCAGTTACATAGGCCATGTTTTTTATGGATAGGATTTAATTGATTAATATACATAATGATATTTTGTTTATAAAAATTGTTTTTAATAATAAAATGAAAATTATTCTTGAATGATTACAATGGTGAATAAACCTCATCTCGTTCGTGGAGACAGTAATCACTACAAAAAAGTGGTTTTTTTCAAGATAAAATTAGCAACAGATTATATATTTGTCGGTAAAAATGATTAATTCAAACAGATAATGAGTTTTCTCAGTATTAATTTTAATTGCTGACAATTATTATTTCTGATAGGTATATCTGTTGGTATTATCTATCTAATACCAACAAATATTTTACCAACAATTAAATTTATTATTTTTTCATATTAATACGAACATTTTTATACCAACACATGAATATGTTATTAATACCTATTATTACCAAAAATCTTTTACCATTAGAATTTTTTTCCTAATAAATTGTTTTATAAAAAAATTTATACAAATAATTGAATATATGTTTATTTATTTATACAAACAAATCATTTGTTAACAAAAATATAAATATTTATACATACAATTGACAATAAATTTTAAATG
Source organism: Viscum album (assembly GCA_963277665.1). Taxonomy (NCBI): domain Eukaryota; kingdom Viridiplantae; phylum Streptophyta; class Magnoliopsida; order Santalales; family Viscaceae; genus Viscum; species Viscum album. The sequence continues at coordinate 159,379,294 of OY728165.1, read as the reverse complement.
AAAAATATTTGTTGAAATGAGGACACAACCCATTCACAAATCCTGACTCTCATTCTCCCATTTATGTTATCATTTATGATATAAGGATTCCTCAGTTGGTGAATGGTTTCCATGTGGTGGATATTTCTACCATCATATAAGATTCTGTAGTGGATTCACCAAAATATACCCTTGTTGCAAGATTTGGGCATCGTGGTCTATCTAAAGATGATTTTGACAAGCACGTGAATACAGAATGGGCTCTGAAGAATAGATAATTGAGGGGGATTATCATGCCTCATCTGATTGATATGAAATATGATGAAGGATTGGACTTCCTGACTATGTGGTCTCATATCCCTCAGTATTTCTGGTCTAGGGGTTTATGATTCTTGTGATGGTCACCAATGATTTACATTAGGAAGTATAGTACTTCTGTAGTGGTTTGGATCCATATTTCCAATATTACCCTTTATTTCCCTTACTCTACAATACTCTATCACCATGGAAATGCTACTAAGAGGTTCTTACAGGCTGATCGATGCACATTAACTGGGAAGAATCCAATTCAGGCTAGGGTTTGCATCGAACTGGATTTATCCCAACCTCTTCCAGACTCCGTCTAGTTTGGTGTGGAAGACAGTGAGGGTTTCAGTTAGATGATTTGGTATGGTATATCGACTGAATATTGTCACTATTTTGAGATTTATGGGAACCATCATGAACACTATGGAAAGGGGATTTTTTTTCTCAGGCTGATGCAATGAGGGTTGTTGAGAAGTATGTCGAGGTGAATGAAAAGATTGTTAGGACAAAAAATATTCTTTTTCCAAGTAACGTTCTAAATGTGTTAACAGTGATTGAATCAATGGGCGATGAACCTGATTTTATTAGTTGAGCTACCCGAGTGAATTATGTAAAAGGAGATGGGTTCATTGATTTACATGTAGAATTTATGTATGAAATTGGGAATAGAATGGCATCCAATATGGTTTACTGCAGAACGCAGTATGAGGTATAATTTCTTATTACAGGTAGCCCTGGGAATTGAATACTCGGAGTGTAGCTTGGGAATCAAGATGTTCAACATGTCTTTAAGGTACGTGTCATGAGAATGGAATTTTCCCTGATTAGGGTCTCTATGGAATATATCAAAGTTTCTCTAGTCTAGTATCTACCCAAAATGACACATATTGGTGTTTATATTCATCATGTTTCTATTTTCAAGTTATGGATGAGGACATGAATCAAAATAAGAGTATTATAGGTTATAACAAGCTCCAACAATCTATTTTCTTTTCTTCCTTTATGAATTTGGAAATGGGTTCCAATCCTATAGAGAATAACTCTACTTTGAGAATTATTATGTATATCAGAGGTGACAATGAATTGGAATTCAAAAAAACAGTCAATAAGTTTACAATGGTCAGATTTCTTATAAGTTTCATTATAATGTAACTACTCAAACAGTTGATGATGATTGACAGGGAAGCTAATATATTGTTTTTGGGGAGGGATCCATATTTTCATCCCATTACATATAATTATAGCAGTAATGGTGAGTGATCCACTATGGTGTGAGTAAAATGTACACTACAGGATAAATATTACTATTGCAGGTTATTTAGTGTTGGTTTCCAAAACAATCCTGGAAAGGTTGAATATCTAATTTCTAATAGTGTTTTTTAAATGAATTAATAAATTATGTATTTAGTAGTGGTTTTTTGAACACTGAATTCCAACATATTTTTTAGTAACAATTAAATTTATTTCTTTATCATATTAATACCAAAAAAAATTTACCAACAAATGAATTTATGGTTATTAATTATTATTACCAATAGTTTTTTTCAACATATAAATTTATTACTACTATTTACTCAATATAAAAAAATTATTTAAAATTGTTTTTTATCACTATCATTTAACACTTCACTAAAAAAATATATTTATATTAACAAAAATATTTTGATAAATATAAAGAATATGGAACACTCTATTTGAAAAAAAATCAAACTAGTATTTCAAATATGATTTATTTGGAATACATTACTATATAAGAATTTAGAAACCATTCCCAAGAACTAAAAAATAAAGATAATGACTCCAAAAAATAGAATAATCAGGCATTTAAAAAATGTAAAAAATAAAAAATTAAAACAAAAGGAAAAAGTAAAATAAAAATAGTTTTGACCTTTCTCTTTCTCCCGGCATCTTCCCTCTTCCCTGATCACCTCCCGATCTTCGTCACTCGCATAGTGGTGATCCCCGCCTATGCTCATACTCCTGGTTCATCACCATCGACCACACCCACATCCGCACCCTTGATTATGTACCATTTATCACACCATTATATATTGATGTTCGATTGAATTTTTTTCTCTTTTAGCTATACAGACGAGGTCTCTGGAGGGGCATGAAAAAAACTTATTTCACATTCAATCGGTCAATGTTTGGGCCTCAGGTATTCACTTATACAATTGATGTTTTAGGCACCAAAAATCATGAGTATATGGTGTTTAAATTGAATTCTAATTAAAGTTTCAGTGTAATTCTAATGAAATAAGATTTCTTATTCTTGTTCTTATTTTTTGGGTGATTTTATAATTTGAATTAAGTACTTTCTCTAGAAAATCATTTGATACCAACATTGAATCATGTTCTTGTGGATAAGATTCATCTACCTTCCAGGACCCCTGTTAGAATTTTTCTCCCATAGAAAATTCCTAAGATGAATCTTGGAAGAGTTGTTTCTGTTGGTCCTGGTCATCACGGTATGGTAAGAAAGTTAATCTCTGTCACTTTACAGAAGGGGAAAATGTGTTTTGATTCCTAATTACGGAGGAAATAGACAAGAAAATGTATAGTAAAAAGCATGTTTTTAAATGTAATTTAAAATTGTCAATCTATCATGTTAGATTTCATTTATCACATGCCTAACAACAAATGCTCATGTAAAACTTTTTTTGGGTACACAAAACAAGATTTAATTCATGACAATTCATTTTTAGGAGAGTCATACCCACTTTCCACCTCTAAAAAATTACATACCAATCATTCCATAATAGTGGAGCCACATTACTTGAATTTTATAGAAATTTATCACTATAAGGATTTTTCTAGTAAACTTTTAATCCTGGGTGCTTTGATAATATTGAAATAAAATGGTTGAACAAAATACTATATCGGATATAGTGCATAAAAACAAACGATGAATGATTTTCCACAAGCACCTTTATGTTGTTCAGTCGTTCTATTTTGTTGAAGTTTGATATTGAAAATGATGAGAAGATTAACTATTGATTTCTTCCTTGTAGAATGTATAATTACATTTACATTGGAAGGATTTCTTCCATGACATCATGCATGATATGAAATTACTCTTACATGGAATAGTTAGAGAAACCAGTTGAAGAATGTATATTAGATTTCTTGGAACATGCATGAGTAACTAGATATGTAGTGGGTTAACTAGTGATTACCAAGGGGATGAAGGAAAGTTACCCAGAAGCATCAACCAGAAGTTCATGACTCCAAAAGATCCAGTCACCATTAATGATATGTAAGGACAATAAAACACCCTTCATAGAAAGCTCATTAACTTTTAAATATAGAAGTATTTTGTAAGTTCATATAGATGGAAGGAAAAATGAAAATGTGTTCACTCAGCTGCTGGATTGATTCCATGGCAGAGCTGCAAACCAAGAATCACTCCACTCCACATGTGTACAATCACCCCCATGATAAATTGGACCCTTTCCACTTCTCTATACTGGTAATCACTTCATAAATAAATGGGGGTGTGTATGAGATTGAGTATTCCTATATGAAGGATCATATAAAAACATTTGGGTATTTCCAAAAGCGTAGGCCCTTAAATTTTTTACATTTGGGATCATATGATACCAGGGACTTGTTCCAGTACTCCAACAAGATCCCTCTATTCTTCAGAAGACACAAAATCTTTATTAATTTCCTATCCAGCACCCACTTAGTTTCACTAGTATGGAGGAAATGAAGTTAATCTAGACAATGTTAATTTTTACCATTAGTGTGGTGATTGTGACTAGTGATTGAAGGTTCTCATGTGGTTGATGGTTGATTTTGGAAGCAAAATACTGATTAGTAGCGCATCATTAAAAGGAATTTAAAATCTACATAGATTTTTTGAACTTGAGTTGTTGAAGAGGGTCCGAGTTTATTATTGAGAGAGGACACATTTTCAGTCCAGAATAATCGCTGATTTGAAGAAGATTCATAAAGACTGAACCGAAGGTCATGATCCAGCATCGTGTGAAGTAAGTTCCCCTTCCAGAGAGTGATACTATTGGTAGCGTGTTCGAAAGACTTCCAATCCCACTGTTTGTGAATATATTCTTCGTTATTCAATTTCATTAATCTTAGTATATTAATATCAAAGTGTAGGTTTATAGTAGTATGTAAATCAGTGTGGTAATTATTTGCTACTATATTCATAATATATTTTCATGTTTTTATATTATTTCTTCCTAGTAGTACGTTTCATGATAGTATTAGTAATAGAATTTTTTACAACTATTTCCTTATTATTTTCACATTGTTTTCTTCAAATAACATTGTTTGATAATTTCATTTTTGAATATCTGTTCTATTTAGATATGTTTCATCTTAATTAAATAATATTTTTGCTGATATGTTGTTTTTTTTCAATCATTCGAAGTGGAAAATTGTCTAGGCTCTCAGCACTCTGGAATCAAATCGTCTTCTTATGTTTTGGATAAACCTGTTTTGAATAAGAAATAACAAATATACAAATGATCTGCATATCCCTATTTCTAATAAAACTACTATGAATACAAAATCTTTTCAGCAGATCCTTTATATGTTTTATGCAGGCCAAATATTTTCAGTATATCCTTTGTAAATTTTAATTACTGAACAATCTTATGCAATTAACTTTTCATTGAATACTTGTGTTTCTAATATTTCCTTGTATTTATTGGATAAAACTATATATGATTCTAACATTTTGGTGCTTTGCTTTTATTTCAGAATCATTAGGTACAAAATGAAATATTTTTCAAAGATCACCATATTTTGAGTGTGATTTGAAAGAACTGCTTTATAAGCCTTTGAAAGCTACAAGAGGAAATGTATTCACCTGTTCTCCACCATAAATAAATGGATATGTCCATACTAGTCATGTCAATGTACGTTGTTCATGTTATGAGATGAGATTATTTATGCTATAAGATCTGTTGTTGATTGATGTTTCTTTTTCAATTTGATCATAAAATGCTAGTTTTGGTCTTGCAAAAGAGAGAGATGGATATTGTCACCTAAGTACAGAGTTAAAATTTTAAGCATGTTAAATTTTTTCCTAAAAGCTTTTCATCTTGGTTATATATGCTATTTTTCTTTTTACAAGTATGATGACATAAATCTTGAAGCTGAAAAGAGTATATTGATCATATTTATGAAATTGATTAGTGGATGGGTTGGAAAACTTTTATGGTAAAACTTCTTTTACATAGAAAATTGATGATGCGATTGGTTCCTTCGCTTATAATAGAAGTGATCTGTTTTGATTCTGATGGTAACATACACAAGCGATTATTTTCAATATCTATACAATTTGGCTGTGGAGTTGACTTGGTGGGGTAATTATTTTGTTTATCATCAAGTGGAAACATTTTTTCTATTTAAAAAAAGTTATCCTAAACACTATTTCAATAAGGGTTTGTTTGAAATCACTTATTAAAAACTGTTTACTGTACTTATGTTAACAAAATGTGGTGTTCTAGTTCTGAAAGCACACTCAAATTCCAAAGAATTATTAATATGCAATATTGAAACATTTGTGTAGAAGAACTTATCATAAGTGGTACCTCCCAGGGGAGGTGAGCATGTTACTAATGGTTTGAGAAACCATGGCGACATCCCTATCGATCACAAATTCAAAGTCGTCGGGTGTTGATCAGCTTCATGGTGCCATCTTTCATCATCTCGGAATCTACCACAAAACCTCCACTACATGGGAAGGTAATATTGAAATCTGATTTCAAACATTTTATTGAATCCTTTATGTGGTGTTTAGTAACCATTGAAGAAACAAATTTATCAAGGGGTATTGTATATATATAACAGAACAATATGAATGCCTGATGTTCCATGGATTTCTTCAAGAAATAGACCCTAATCTCCCCATTCCTCAACCATGTATATCAGTTGTGACTGCTTCTTAAAGAACATCTCACCACGTTGTGCAAATGAATTTTCATCTTCCTCAATCAACCTTAACATTTCCTTTTCCTTCTTGTCTAGGGATGTGTGTGTGGATTTGAGTGAAAAAGAGCGTTCTTGGAGTCTATGGCTCTCCAACCACTATAGTTTCATTTCTTTCATCGTATCTTCCATTTACTCAATGTATTGATGATTAAATATTTTTAATTTTGTATACAAATATTTTTTTTATACGTATCTTTGTTTCATTAATTTATTTGTTTCACTCAATGTACTAATGTATGCATCCCAATTTTGTTCATTTTTCTTTATCTTATGCTTGTTGTTTCTACTGGTTAGATAATCCTCTAGTTGTAGTCACTGAGTTTAATTTTTGATGGTCGCTTTATTGGAATATATCATGGCTGGAAAGATTTTTCACTAATTCAGTAGCTCAACAGTTTGTGAACAAAAATGTATTTTTAGTTACAAGTTTATTTTTTGTCGGTTCAATTTTAATTGACTGTTTTTCTCAATCTACTCGTAAATGATGTTTTTTAGCTAGAGCTGTCTTGCTGGTCCTGAGGCAGGGATGAGTTGTTAGAGCTCGCTGGTATTTAGTGTGTGGCATGGATGGGTTGGATTTGGCACCCTGGTCTTCTGTCATGGATGAGTTTTTGGTGCTGACTAGTCCCTGGTGTGGAATAAATGTGCTGCTGATGGCTCAGTGGCATGATTGGGAAACTACTGGGACACCGGTCCTAGGGCATGGATGGGTTGTTAGTCCCTGCTGCTTGCATTTGGGGTGTGGCAGGAGTTGTTTGCTTGCTGACATGGGGTGATGGATCATGTTGGGGAATTAATTTTTTATTGATTATTTTTTTAAAATTTAATTATTAATATAATTATTTTTTTTCTAATTTTGCTAATGTGTGAAAAACATCTTCTCTTTAATAATTAAAATAGATATATTATATATGATAAGTTAATAAATATAATATGATAATTTACTAGAAAAAAAATTTAATTTTTATTCAAATGTCCGATAATATATGTTGGTAATATTATTACCAACATAAAAATTTGTCATGAGAACCTATTTCTAAACATTTTAACCAATATATATATTATCTGTTGGTATTAATATAATAGTAACAGAATGATATTATCTATCGCAAAAACATTTAGCGACAGTGTTTTTACCGTCAGTTTAGAGACAAGGACATATGTGTTGGTAAAATGTTTTACCAACAGAAAATGTACTTTTACCAACAGATATGCCCCTGTTGGAAAAAGTGAAGTATTTTGTAGTGAATCCTTAAGTAAGCACGAGCGACATTATCATTTTATTGATGTTGAAATCATATGTAATTGGATGTTATATCATATATACATTATCATTAACATGTTATATTTACGAATTGCATCAGTTATACTAATTATTATAGACATCCAAATAATGAAGAGTTTGAATAAAAAACTACAAAACGACATGGAGACGGTAAGCCGTATGGATGCACGTATGGTGACTATGTCATTCATATGATGGATAAAATAATGAATATGGTTTTACTATTTTTATAATAAAATTACAGTATATATAAGATACTGGAGTTATTATTTTATAATGGAAATCACGAAAAAGAGGATGTGGAAGAAGAAAATAACTTGAAAGAGGTGATGAAATATTTACGACTTCTACGGGTTATTCCTTTTGATTTGATTAAAAGGGCTCCATATGTTTGCTTTCTGACCAAATTATTGCCTCGAGGTTGATTTTAGGGGAGTTGGGAGTATATTGGGGCTGGTTTTGACCGAGCCAAATGGATTTGGAGGTGTGAAATTAAGAGAAGAGTAAGTGCCCTTTTATAAGAGAGGTGAGCGTCACTTTAATAAAAGTTTGAAATATTATTTTATAATAAAATAATTTTCGGATTTTAATGGCTCAAAAATGAATTATTTCGAGGCTAAGGTGGGTATGGGTCAAAAACCTCTCAATAAATAGGTTTCATACTAGTTTATGTCATCATAATAAACTTATCTTTTAGATTATACTCTTACTCAAATAGTTTGACATTTACCATGTGTCTTTGTAATTTTATATTATATAGTTAATAAACTTAGTATAACAAGTCAAGTGAAACCCAAGTGGTTAATTATTAATATATATATCTTTATCTAATTCCTTTGGCTGAACCTTAGATATTTAATAATATTATATCAATTAATAATATAGTATTAATTTTAAAAACTCAATTACGTCAATTTTGATACTATTTAGTATTTTATATTTTCCGAAATCCATAAAAAGATTATCACGTTGAATAAAATTTATTTAACCAACCATAACATGTCATATTAACCTATAAAATTAGTCTAATTCATCATAAGTCTCAATTTATATTTATTTGGATATTTATGATATCAATTATTTTAATCTTTCATTAATAAAGTAATTACTGCATCATCATTGTGTCATAAATAAATTAAATTATATAAAATCTAAAAATTATAAATAAAATACAATTATGTAGGAAATATTTTTATATTTATAATTATTATTTATAGTCTAATTTATCTTATGTGTATCCCTATATTAAAAATGGTTTAGTTATTAATCTTTTAATTTAACTTTTTTAACTCTTCTTTAAATAAAATAATAATAAATGTCTTAATCTAATCCAACTAGACCAAAGAGGATCATATTTATTTCCTAAGGTATTTCTGAGCAAATTAAACTAATCCAATAGAATTAGGACATGTGTTAGGGTAATTATGATATCATTTTTACCATTAATTAACTTATTTACTTTTAATCGTGGTAAATAAAAGTCAAAATTTATTATTCACCAAAAATTATTTTCATCTTATTGAACCACATTTTACTTAGTGATATTAATTGTGTCTATATAATTTTTGAAATTCAACTCACAGAAGTGGTAAAATTATGTTTTGTGAAAATTTTCAAATGCTCTTAAAAGGTGGGTAAAAGAGCGTAAAAAGTTCAATAAGATTATTATATATCTAAAATTGTTATAAAATGAATACAATAATTTACATTGAAATTATATAGGTATTATGTATCTATTTTGACCTAAAATAAATTTAAATAAAATAAATAATTATTTAAATAAAAAGTCAGTTTTAACCAATAACACAGTGTTTTTCACTATTCATAAAAAATTGAGAGTTTTCAGAACAATACCAAAATGTCACCATAAGATAATTTTGATATTCCTAATTCAAAAATGAAGTCCAGTTTGGAAAATAAAATTTATTACATTTCAAAAATTGGGTATTACTAATCATAACAGCTAGTTTGATTGGTCGTAGTGTGTTAGAATCTTGAACTTGCGTATAATGCCAGCTATTACATTTTTCAAAGGGAAACCAACTATGAAAGCTTGGAGTGTTACATTCTTCCCTCCTTCAAATAATTTCATCCTCAAAATTCCAATAATATTAATGCATAAAAATATTCAGGTGGTTCTACATCATAAATTCCATGGGTTCCCACGTTTCCCATTCTATCTTATGGTTTCTTCATAACAATTTTATCAGACGATTCGTCCGGCTTCTCATCACTTTTTCTCTTGTATCATGAATCTTTACAGGCTCTTCACAATAAGATAGATTAGGTTCTTGTTCAATTTCTTCATTGGTGAGTACATTTGTTGGGTCATGCAAGTATTTTCTTAACTGTGATATATGGAACACATCATGAACATTGGAGAGACTTGGTGGCATTGACAAACGGTATTCTACAATCCCAATTCATGCTAGAATTTCAAATGGCCTGATGTACATGAGACTTAATTTACTCTTCATATTGAATCATATAACTCCTATCAATAGAGATACCTTCATGAAAACATGATCTCCTTTTTGAAATTCCAAATCATTCATTCATTTATTGGAATAGCTCTTCTACTTACTTTGAGATGCGTTTATGTGGGTTTGGATAACCTTTACATTTTCCATCATTTCCTCAACATGTTCTGAGCCTAAGAGTTTAATTTCACCAATATCAACCCAACAAGTTGGTGCATGAGATCTCTTTTCAAATAAAAATTCATTTGGTGTCATCTGAATACTTCAATGGAAGCTATTGTTGTAGTAAAATTCTACCAAAGGTAAATATTAAACCCACATACCTTGAATGTTATGTGGCAAGATCAAAACATGCCTTCTATGATTTGAATAATCCTTTATGATTTTCCATCTGTTTGAGGGTCATAGGCAGTGCTCAAATGTAGTTCAGTATCAAGGGATTTCTAAATACTTTTCCATAATAATGATATAAAATGGGGATCATGATCAGAAAAAACCGACAGGGGTACTCCATGAAGTATTATAAAATTATTAATATATATTAATTCTAAACGTTCAAGTGGTAAATCTTCTCTTATAGAAAGAAAATGTGATGAATTGGTAAGACAATCAACAATGACCCTTATTGCATCATTCCTTCTAGGTGTCTTTGGTAGCCCCATGAAAAAGCCCATCGTAATATCATCCCATTTCCACTTTGGTATAGGAAAGGGTTGGATGAATCCTCTAGGATGTTGTCTTCAAGATTTCTCTTATTGTAAAAATATACATGATGACAAAAAATTATCCATCACTCTTTTCATATTGCCCACCAAAAATGATACTTCAAATCTCTATAAATCTTGGTGCTCTTAGGGTTTATAGAGAAATTGGAGCTATGTGAATCATCCAACAAATCCCTTTTTAGATTAGGTATATCGGGAACACAAAGTCTCTTCCCATATTTCAATATTTAATCTTCATATACAAAGTCACTCAATCTCCCATCACTTACAGCTTTAATCTTCTTTTGAAACACCTCATCATCAGTATAAGAATTTTTTGTCCTTTATAGTAAAGATGGTTTGGTAACCACTTGAATAAGTATTGATATTTCACCTTCCATGATTATTCCCATATCCATATTTACTAGATTAATAAAATTATGATCCCTTTCAAATATCATCTTGTTCAAAACTCCATGATCCTTTCTTCTCAAAGCATCTTCCACCTTATTTGCCTTCTCTGGGTGTTAATTTGTTGTACAATCATAATCCATGACTAGTTCAAGCCATATACTTTGTCTCAAGTTTTGTTCTTTTTGAGAAAAATATACTTAAAACTCTTGTGATCAGTATAAATCTCACAATTTTCACCATAGATATAGTGTCTACATATCTACAGAGTGAAGATTATAGCTATAAACTCAACATAAAGAGTGGGATAGTTTTTTCTAATGAATATTTAGTTGTCATGATGCATAGGCAATAACTCTATCTTTTTTCATAAGGACACAACCAAGTTTCTTCTTTGAAGCATCACTATAAATAAAAAACCCATTTTTCCCTGATATTAGAGTCAAGATAAGAGTGTTGAATAATCTTCTATTCAGTTATTAAAAACATTCATCACACTATTTTCTCCAAACAAATTTAACCTCTTTATGTGTAATCTTGGTTAATGGGTTATCCAACTGGGCAAAAATCTGGATGAAATGTAGAAAATAACCTACTAATCCAATAAAATTGCGTACCTCAGTTATACTCATCGGTGCTGGCCATTCATGGATTGCCTTGGTCAATAAAGGATCAATATATATTCCATCCATAGGGAAAATATAGCCAAGAAAAGAAATCTATTAAATCTAGAATTCACACTTGCAAAGCTTCCCATACAATTCATTTCATCTAAGAGTATTTAGAATAATGTCCAAGTGGTTTTCATGATCTTCGTAGATTTTGGAGTATACTATGATATCATCAATAAATACAACTACAAAGTTATAAATATATTCATTGAAAACTATTTTCATTAGAACCATGAAGATAGAGGGTGCATTAGTGAATCCAAAATGCATTACTGTAAACTAGTAATGCCCATACCTGGTTCGAAATGTTGTTTTCAGAATGTCTTCCTTCTTCACACACAAATGATGATATACAGATCTAAGGTCAATCATTGAAAGATATTGAGTTCCATAAAGATGCTAAAATAAATCATAAATGTGAGGTAGTGGATACTTGTTTGTTATTTAATAGCATTGATCTCCCTATAGTCAATGGACAACCTCATAGATTTGTCTTTCTACTTAACAAAAAGGACAGGGTCTTCCCCTGGAGAAACACTAGGGAAAATAAATCCAATTTTACTCAATTCCTCTATTTGTTTATTTAGTTCCACTAATTCCCCAGTGGTCATTCTATAAGGGGTATTCAATATGGGCCTAGAACGATAAATTAAGTCAATGTAAAACTCAATTTCTCATTCTGGAGGATGTCCAAGTAAATAATCTAGAAACACATCAACATATTCTATCACATAAGGTACATCATCTTTTTGAACATTCTTTTCCTTACCCATAATTATTTCATTCTCATCCCCCACAATGATGGAATTCAGTAGAGCTACTGGGGTTGGATCTAGATAAGAATCAGATGGTGACATTTCTGCTCTAAAGCTAAGGTACTCATTATCATCATCGATAATTGTAACCTCCTTCTTCTTGCAATATATTTTTGTATCATGGTCTACAATCCAATCCATACTGAGGACTATATAAAATTAAATCATGGGTATAATGATTTGATAAGCAGATAAATATCGTTTATATGCCTTAGTTGGGACTGATTCACAAAACGTTGTTGTAATAATAATTCCCTTATGAGTTTTGACTAACAACACTCTTGTTAAATAAAATTTGAAATATCTAATTTTCTTAGAAAAATTGGAAGATATGGAATAATGAGATGATCCAGAATCTAATAAATCATTGGATAAACTTGAGGAAACCATTAAATTACCTACCACTACGTCTTTTAGAGCTTCAACCTCAATAGTAGTGATCCCATAAGCTTAGCCTTGATCCCTTTCCATTTTCTGAGGTATGTTTCCCTGATGCATAGGAAATTTATTTTAATAATGTCCCATATCCCTGAAATTAAAGCATTTAACATTGGTAGCTTCATTCTTCCTCTTATAATCACTATCAAGATGGCCTTTTATCCACATTTGTAGCATTCTATTTTTCCTTTTAGACAGGCACCATGGTTCTTCCTTCCACAATTATCACAGGGTGGTAATTTAACTCTTCCCTTATACCCTAATTCTTTATTTCCTTTCCTAGAGTTTTCATCAGATCTCTTATTCTGTTTATTTTCTTTAAAGTTATAAGAGTTAGAGAATTCCTTTTCTGTCTTTATATCACATGAGACAATATCTTCATATGATGAGATGGATTGTGAGACTAATTCTCATTAAAGAAATGGTTTTAACTCATCAATGAAATGATCAATCTTACTTCTTGGGTTAGATATATAATCTGTATTATGCCTTGATAACCTTGTAAATTTAGCTTCATGCTTTGCGACATTCTCATCTTCCTTTTGTCTGAGACTCAGAAATTACCTTTCTATATCCGATTTATGGTCACTGGCAAATTATTTTTCTAAAAAAAGCTATTTAAACTCCCTCCATTCCATACATGATACTTCTTCATCCTTCTTTGTGTTTTTAATTAATGACCACCATTGATCTGCATCCCTGATGAGGCAACAAACATCCATGACAACTTTTTCCCTTTCGCTACTACCCAAAGAATGAAATATTTTCTCTAAGGAACTTATCCATTGTTTAGAAAAAATGGATTTGTAGTCCCTTTGAATGTTGGTGGTTGTTACCTCATGATGAAATATAACATTGATCCTCTGCGTTGTGGATCAAGGTGCTCCGTACAGTTAAAGTTATTATTCATAACCTGTGTGAGTTATCCCAGTATGGTGATAATCTGATCAACACCAGTTTTATCACAAGATCCTCTATAATTATCATGAATAGGATGGAAATACCTACATGGATTATGTGAGTTGATACAGTTTTTAATTCTTCCACTAAGAAAAATTTCTATACAATGGCATACATTTGATTAGTTTATGAACTGCTATACCTGATTCCAAACTTGTAAAACACCTAACATAAATTGAAAAGTTTATGGATATAATCCATAATCATAAAATTGATTTCATTGAAGAGGTATATACTCATAAATCCTTCATAATGGTTTTTAAAGTAAATGAGAATCATCCTAAACATATCTCCTGGGAGTTTCATAACCAATTCTGAAAGAAGGCCCGTTGTCGTGCACCAGTTCCTATTCGAGTCTAGCTAAAAGTGGTGTTTTCGGGTCTTACCCCTAGGTACATCTATTCCAGAGCTGACTCTACCTACATGTTTCTAGATAGGGATGTATCTCGTGGAAAAATCACAAAATATTTACAGTACCAAAATTCTAGGAAGTTCTTATATACTAATCCTCAAATTATATCTCAGGGTAATGTTCTATAATCAGAGTTTTTCTAAATCTAGTTTCCAAGATTTGTACTAAACTTTATCTAATAACAACAATAATTCCTTGACCCAAGTTACCCAGATTTGGTGCTTTATTACATAACATTATCATGATACAAGGAATCATGTCCCGAAAGACTGATCAGTTTAGTATTATTGGAAACAAGACACATACATATGTTCTACATTGAAACTGGAAAAGAAACACAAAACTAATTTGTTCCATTAGAAACATCCAAGTCTCCAAGATTATTCCTGAAAGTCACTCATAAATAACTTCTTCATATCCTAGGAAAATGAATCATAAGAAAGGTTTGAGCTCAAACGCTCAGTAAGGGTAAGCAATACATTGGAAGATAACATAATCATTAAGTGTGATGAATAATTAAAAATAGTTTCCTTTACAAATAATAAACATGAACACTTTATGGAAGGAAAATAACACTACTAGAAATGATCATTTTCCCAACAGATATAAAACAACGGTTTGAAGAAGTTGTTGGTATACATTATGAAAACCTAATTATTCAATTTTTTGTTCAAACCATTGGAAAATGTGTTAATATAGTTAAGCTTTCCCAATGGTTTGAAAAATGATTGGAAAATATTTAGTTTCCCTAACATATACCAATGGTTTTAATAAACTATTGGTAAATAGAGGCTTTCCAAATGGTTTTGAAAAACTCCTGGGAATGTATTCCCTAAATACCCATCACCCCTCAGCCCGATTGCAGATCATGCAGACCCTAATCCAAAAGCTTCTCTAGATGCTTTCTCAGCCGAAAAACTCTTTATAATCATAGATCCAACTTCAATCAATAAATTTTCTCTTTTTACACTTTATATTACTATGTTTCAACTTAGTTTTAAAGTTCTACCCCTATTATTTTTCTATTTTCTATTTTGATTTGGGATAAATTTGAGTTCGGGCGGTCTGTGGCATATAGAACCCTTTGATTTGTTTCCTGTTTTTTGTTCTACACATCAAACATGGTAAATGGTTTGTTTTTTGGGTTGATATGGTATTTTATATTGAAGTTTTTTTAGTTGAAAATTGGATTTGGATTTTTTTTATTTATAGTTTTTTTTCATGGAATAATTGGAATGGTATTGATATTGTGGATGAATTGGATGTTGGTTGGGTAATGGATTGGAATTTTGATGTTGGTTGGATTGGTTATAGGTATTTTTTAATATATTATATGGGTATTGAAACCCCTTAACCCCCCTACCCACCCCCCTATACAACCTCCCCAACACCCCACTAGACTCCCTCCCCCCCATTGGAAAGCCCCCCACCCCTACACCCCACCCCCTGGACACCCCCACCCCTTGGACATCCCCCAACCCCCACACCCTTGGACACGCCCACCCCCTGGACACCCCCACCCAAACCCTCCATGTACACCCTCACCCCCACCATCCCTGGACACCCCTCACCCCCATGGACACCCCCACACCCTGGACACCCGCACCCTTTAGACAACCCTCCCCCAACCCCTGGACAACCCTCCCCCAACCCCTGGACACCCCACACCCCCATGAACTGCCCCCCCAACCCCACCCACCTAGACACCCCACCCTCCTTGAATAGCCCCCATCCTCTTAGACACCCCCCCGGACACCACCACACCTCCTATACACTATCGCACCTCCTAAGTGATTGGCCCAATTTTTAAATTGGATTTAACAATGTAGTTGATTTCCCCTTTCCCAAATGACATCTCCTAAGTGACCCATAGAGCCTTATAAATTAAATTTTTCATGTTTTGATAAATTGACTGGGCTATTTGGAATTAAATTTTTAATGCATGAATTTTTTCCTTTCACAATGAATAATTTGATTTAAAAAAATTAACTTATAGGGAGATACAAGAAAGGTAGGGGCTGTCCAGGTGTGGGGGCTGTCCAGGTGCGGGTGGGGTGTCTAGGGGGTTGGGATTGCAGGGGGTATGGGGCTTCAGGGGTGCGGGGGAGGGGGGTATGAGGTACACAAGGAGGGGTGTGGGATATATAGGGGGTCAGGGTGGGGTTTCTAGGTGGGGGAGGGGTGTGGGTTGTCCTGGGGGATGGGCTGTCTCGGGGGTGGGGTTGGGCTATCCAGGTGGGGGAGGGGTGGGGGATGTCTAGGAGGTGGGGGTGGGCTGTCCAAGTGGGGAAGTGGGGTGTGGTATTTCTAGGGGTGGTGGATGTTTAGGGGGTGGGGGTGGTCCATCCCAGTGGGGGAGGGGATTTGGAGTGCTCAAAGAGGGGGTGGGTTGTCCAAGTGGGGGTGGGGGTGGGGGTTGTTCAGGTGGGGGTGGGGGGATGGACAAGTGGGTGTGGGGTGGGGGCTGTCTAGGTGGGGGGTGGAGGCTGTCCATGTGGGGGGTGTCCAGGGGGGTCTGGTGGGGGGGGATAAAGGGGAAGGGTTATGGGCTGTCCAAGGAGGGGTTGGGCTATCCAGGGGTGGGTTGGCGGGTGTGATATCCAGGTTGGGGAGGGGTTATGGTCTATCCAAGGAGGGGTGGGGTGGGGATATCTAGTGGGGGTGGGGTCATAGACTGTCCAGGTGGGGGGGGGGGGGGGCTATCCAATGGTGTTGTTGGGGGGTAGAAGGCTGCAGGTAGGTTCATGCAGTGTTAATAAATAGAGTAACCTTTGATTTAACACTATTAATATAACATGATTATCCCATTAGAATATACCACAATAAAATATGTCTTCTTGTGCCAACTTATCTAATATTATAAACAAAAAAATCATGATCAGAATATATCAAAATCTATGAAAATAATTTAATTTGTTCCATATATACCCATATAATAGTCTCTATCCAAACATGTGGTGCTTGTGTTATGCTTCATCCGGATGTATGAATATATTTTTTAGAATCCCCATTGTCACCAATAAAATAAAAATATAAAATGAATCATATTTTCATAGTAAAAATGAAATAAAACCAAATCACAAATATAAAAATGGTAATTAATGAAGTAATATAAGTATAAATAAATCCATCAATCATAACAAGGTGGAAAAAGGTACCCCTATAACAAGACCTTACGAAACCTAGAAACGATTCAAAATCTCACCTTGCCTTCCAATAAAATTTCCCTTCAAATCACATATAGATCTAGCCCTATGGTCATGGGAGAAATAAAACCTATATATACTTCTAAATTGATATCAAATGAGTATTATATACATATAATTTATATATTTATATATTTTAAATATTATAGATCACAAATAATACACCCTATCCTAGAATCCAATGGTTTTGTGTCTTTATAGATTAGCTATAGAAATGTATTCTGTATATTTTTTTATCAAAATATCCCTCAAGATTATCAACAAGATAGTTTCTTTAAAAAATATTATTGAATCTAATTTCTTAGGGAATTGGGAAACATAAGAACGAGTCTTATAAAATACTCCATAATCCAAACAACGTATTATTAATTAATAAATAATTAAATCATAATCATTTGAGAGGACATGATAATAAAAAATGTATTATTTTAGAAAACATAGAATTATAGGAGTTTTCTATAATATATGATATAAAAACATATAAACATAGAAGTATCATCATTAAATCATAAAATATACCATTGAATTTGTGTCACAGCCCATCCTTTATCAGGACATGTACCAAATTATCTAACCTCATGGGTCTCGTATAATACCTTGGTTTCTTCCCTAGCACACTGTATGGTATTACTCACCAGATTCACTTATCAAACTAATGAATTCCCCCATAGGAAAACATGAATTTTTTAGTTTCCTTTTTCCTCAAACACACACTCACCTTAAGAAACTAACTAATAATCCAACCATCTTGACCATACATATGGAAAATATGCTTAATTATATAGTTCTAGTCAGATAATCTATCAAAAATAAAGACACGCCTTGTTGGAATTGGTAATAAAATTTATACATTAATCCTCACTTCTTCAAGGGTGTCACACTCTCCAACCCTTTAAAGATCATTTTCTCTAATGTGGAAGCCACACATCAAAACCAGGCATTTCCTTTTCACTTTAGGATGAGTATTGCCTCAAATACCATTTTTCTGGACACAAACATCACAAAGAAATGTATATAGTCATCTAACCCATGGTTATCATGTAATACATTTGTTTTATTCCCAACACACCATTTAATATTAACCAGTATGGTCACATAAAAATATAATTTCTTTCCCTATATTACAACATAAGTTCTTTCATTGTGGTTTTTCCTCACACTCACACACCTTGAGAGACATCCTAGGAGATCACACATCTAGACACAACTCCATACCATACATGATTTACTACAGAGTTCTGTTTGGATGGGTTTTAAAATGAATGATAAACCTTGTTGACATTAGTAGTAACATTGAGTCTATTATGACTCTCTTTTAGGTAGATGTTATAATAATAATTTGGAAAGATGGAATAATAATCATGATCCTAGTGGAATAACATAGGAATGTAGCTTAAACAAAAGCATAGAAAAAAATATATCTGTTAAAAAGGTGACAAAATATTGGTAAACGCATAATTTTTTAGGCATTCATAACCACAATGAAGTCTGCACATAGAGTTGTGATCATCGATAATTACAACAACGTTCACGCATATAGTGATAAAAATAGTTATTCCCAATTAATGGAAGAAATGGAATTGTTAACATAGCTAATCACAATCAAGTCCACACATAGAGTTTGGAACATAGATAATCTTAGATAGTTCCATGAATATATTTGAGAACATAGATAATAAAAATTAGATCCATTCATAGAGATTTTAATATAACAAACCAAAATTAGGTGGACACATAGAGTCGTGAACATAGCTAACCCCAATCAATTACAAAGACTACATAATTATCTCAATAAATTGAAAACATTAGCCATTTCATTGGAGTAATTTATTAAATAATCACATCCTTTAATGATATACCATACACTTAAATGTAAATGGATTTAACCTATGGATTTTTAATTACATGGTGGTTTAAACTACTATAAATTGATATTTTCTATTTCCAAAAACTACCATATTTTACTGTGTTATCAGATAACAAGTTATAGTTTTTTATTAATAATGTCCTTGAAAAAAATTGTAAACCATTAATTGGTAGTGGTTTTAAAAACACCATGTTGTTTTGGTTTAAATTATATTATTATTATAATAAATTGTATTGAGTATAATCACTATGAAATATTTTTGTGGTAGTTATTTCAATTATATATATATTTTTTATTTTTGGAACTAATAACTACTATGAATTAAACTTCATCATTTTATAAAAACAAATTAATAGTTAGTGGAAATTTAAGACTTTCTTGTTGTAATATATACCACTATTATATAATCAACAATATATTTTTTCTATTATTTAGTGGTTTATTCCACTATTAAACTTAAAATAATAATGAAGGAAAGTGGGAATTAGAATACACTACTATCTAAAATTTAATATAATGTTATATCAACCATATATTGAATTTGTTACAATCAATAACCAAATAAAACATATATGATATAAAAATATAAAAAATATACCACATAACATTTCACACACTAAATTATGTTTCTTTAATTATGTTTCTGTAATGGTATCAAATATATGTTTTAAAAAACAAAAAACCCATTAATAAGTGAATCTAATGATAAATCTACCCATCTATGTTAGGATGATTTCACTTAGATGATATTTTTTTCATTATGTTCTTAATAACTAATAGAATTTGGAACTTCTAATCCCCATGTTAAATGGAATTTTAAATATATATTAGTTTTAGTTTTATATTGTGTATATAAAATATTTTTTGGAAGGTTACCATAATTTTATAAAAATATTAAAATAAATGTACATATTCAATACCAATAATTGCATTGATGCAATAGTTAGAGAAATTCTCTCATTCATTCCCTGAAATAGATATTCAAAAAATAGACTTAAATTTAATAAGAATATCAAATAAAATAAATAATAAATATTTATTTTGACTTCCTTTAAATTGTTTATCAAAAATATCATTCATCCAATAGATGAAAATGTGACTCTAATAAGGATTTTTGATAGAATTCTATGTCATATAACAATTTATATTGACTAATATTTATTATATATACTTATGACATCTTTTATAAGAACCTAATATATATATATTGGAAAAATTAATATAAAAATTTATAAAAACTATTTTTTAAATTTATTGATTACAAACTAATCACAAACACCATTGAATACCCTTACTATGGTATTGATGGAATTATTTTTCTAGTAAATGAACACTCCATGAATACTCCATTAGAATCACTAACATCCCTCACTATAAGAAAAATAGGTATTTGTGTCCGTTTAGTACTAGCTGTTTTATATATAAACTTAATATAATTGAAAATAAAATATACATCAACTAATTATCAGTGGTATAAATAAATCGACAAATTATTATTTTTTCAGAGTGGGTTCTTACGAAACCACTGTCAAATAAATATTTAGCAAGCTTTATCAATAACTTGTACTAAAAATCCCTAATTTCACTATTGTGAACCGCCCTCCCTCTTCGCCCCATTTTAATATCATTATAACCCTAAAACTACCATTTATCATACAACCAAATTCCCCCCTATGATTCTATACCATACCGTTGATCCCACACACCAATACCCCACTCACCTCTCCTTAATACCATCACTAGTATCACCATTACCTCCCCCCGATCCTAGCACTAGGTCACGAAAACACCCTTCCCTCCCCTCAATCAAAGACCAATCCTGCAATGACTATGAAAATATAGGTAATAATAAATCAATTTCATACCATATAAATATTCATGAATTAGATTTTATATAGTGAGATTAATTATAATATATTTACAGAAATATTTTTATTCTTATTATATTAATTTTCCCAAATTATCAGGTTTTATTTAAAAGATTAGTTTATTAATTTTATAATTTAAATTTATTAACCTATAATTGAATTTTAAAATTATCATATAAAAATTATCTTAGGGTTTAATTTTTGGATTTTTCTAGAAATATTGATTTTTAGTGAATTTTAGGCAATGATGGTTTTTAAACTTTCATTCCATTTCATTAAATAATGAAATTTAAATGTACAATTTTGTCTTAATGTAATATAAATAACCTTTGATTATTAATAAACTAATTAATTAAATTATAATCATCTTTACTCCTAATTTTGGTATAAGTTCATTTTTTTCATAAAAACTTAGTTTTGTACAAAAATATTTACATTAAATTATATAAATTTATATTAAAATCAATTTTTCCACTTCTACCAATTGTTTCTTGAAATATGGATTCTATATAATAAATAAATTTTTTAGTTTTTTCAAAAGTACTCCTTTTTTATTCTATCAATATAAATAGTAATCATATTAAATATATGTCATATCATGAAATTTAAATCAGGTAATTAACTGTAAAAACAATGTGATATGTACAAAACGTATCCATAAACACCATATTTATTTTAATTTATATGTTTTTATATCTTCATCAAAAAGAGTTATAAGATTTTACAATTAAAATCCAATTTAAATTGTTAATGGCCTTAATATGATTTTAAATAAAAATAAAAAAAATTCACTCCCTTAATTTTTGATATATTTAATATTTTAATATTGGGATAAAATATTTAATGTCCATTTATAAATGGATAATTTAAATATGAATTAATTTTCAATCATTTTAATCTATTTTTAAACATTAATAATGTAATAAATACCTTAAATTCTTGTGAATCCAGGATACATTTCATGTACAAGCAGTGGAAATATTAAGTAAATGATTTTAAATAATCTAAAAGTAATATTTTTTGATGAGTTATAGTTTCGTAGGGACTTTTGGGATAAATATTAAATATTATGTGTTTGTCAAAATTTATACATTAGAATTACATTACGGTATTTATTTCTTCAAAGTTTAACTATGTGAATAGTCCAGAAAATGACTATAATGGTATATTAAGATATGTAATATTTTATGCCATGATTTGAAATTTATAAAAATATTATGATTATTCAATTCAATGGTATATGGTTGATCCTCTCAACCATTATCCATGTATGGTTCACTTTTCCAAGAATATTAACTTTCTCAACCCATGATGACTAAAAAAATGTTTATATCATGTCAATCATTAAAAGGGTTATTATGATGTGAAAATTAAGATATTATAGTAAAAACACAACCTAAATATTTGAATATTTTATTATATTTGTGTATTTAGACTAATTATCATGACATATTCAAAATATTTCAACATTCTACCTATTTTATAGAAAACTTAGTTTATATTAATTTAATTCTTAAGATTTTTCTTAGAGTACTTGTCTCCTCACTATTAAAAGGGAACCTCATATCCCATCTTTTGCGCTCATTTTGAGCACTCCAGTTCAGCCAATACAATCCAAAATATCTATCAAACATCCAATAATAAGTAATAGAGGCCATATTCTTACCAAAATTCCAAACATAGATTGATAATTGTATAATCCAAATAGGATATTTGAGGAGAAGGCATAAGTTAGAAACAAACTATTTCATGTTTATTTCTTCTTGAACTTACATCAAATATTATGTAACCAAGTTGAAAATATAACATTAGTATATTAAGTACCCTAAAAATATTATTATGATTATTTTAAAACATTTTTTCTTCTCTATTATCCATCATATTAGAAATAAAGACATCTCTTCTATATATGTGTTGATTACCACCTTCACGAAGTGATGCATTTCTTTTTCCATTACCTCCTATCATAGTTGTTTATAATAAAGTATTTAATATATATATAATATATTGATGATATTATTTTCATTATTTAAATATAACATATCATTTATTTTCTTACCCTTCCATCTGTTGTAAAATGACAACGGCATTCATGGGTATGTGTGGATTACCATCTCTATAAAGAAATTCAATTTCTTTCTCATGTAGTCCTTTCATGGATGGTTATGAATTTATTTATAATATATAAAAATTATTATTATGTAATTATTATAATTTTTGATAATTTGGAAAAATGACACCATTTATCATGGTCATCCAACATAATCTTTTTTTGGATTTTGAACAGAACATCCCCAAAACGTCTAATATAAACAAAAATGATTAAGTTACAGAATAAAAATTGTAATAAATGACATAAATGGGAATATTATAATTGAATGAAAAGCAAATTTTTTATTAATAAAGTAAATAACTAACATAATTTAATTATTATAGAGTAAAATAATGTTTTATTCTATATGTATTTTATGTAAGGGACTTTTTTTAAAAATTCCCTTTTAAAATTCCATTTAAAACTCTTTTTCTTTCATGTCCATGTTCATATAAATATTTCATGAAAATTGTTTTTTTCATAATTGGTTGATAAATTTCATTTTCAATGAAATTTTTATATCATTACATTAGTTTGAAAGTGAATATTTTTATCATTTTTAATATGGGTCAATTTTGAAACTTTTTAGCAATGGGTAAAAGAATATTTTCTTTAATATATATGATATGAATTGAATTTTCTTCCATGTATAATTTTATTTATTTGAATACTAAAATAAAATATTATATGGTTATTTTAAAATTAAATAACTTTCATAATTTGTTGGTAATTTTAGGTTTCAATGAGTTTTCAAAAGAAAGGGGCATTTCATCATATTCTTATTTGAAAAAAGAAAGTGATTTTTATGGGTTAGAAAGAGTTTATTAACAGATTTGTGATTAAAAAGTAAATGTATAAAAAATTATTTATGATAATTTAATTGATAATTATATATGATTTGGGGTGATCCTGATATAACAAATATGAATGGTGATGCTGATACAAGTTATATAACTGGTGTGCCTCAAACAACTTATATGACCGGTGAGCATGATATAGTAATCTAATAAACTATATAATGTTCTTTGTATTAAAAAGTTAGAAGGATAGAGTTAACTGGGGTGGTTATTCTAATTTATTTTATTAGGATTAAGTTATTTCAAACATGATTTAACAAGAGTTATAAATATGATGCTCTAACATTAATATAATGGATTTCAATTACCTACTATGATTTTTAATGGTTTTATATGAGAATTTTTTTTTCTATACAGATATGACTTATTTTATATGATAAAATAATAATGTGAAAAAGGTAAACCTATTATGGGTTTTCATGTTTTTCACTGGAATAATGGATTTATTTCTTTTATGTCCCTTGTTGTGCCATCTGTTCTTATCCTATGTCTTGAATTTTTTTGTACACAGTTTAAATATGAGAAAAGACAAATAATATTTCAAGTTGAAAGTTATGATTATTTTTTATGAAGTGAAAATGTGTTACATTTTATGTGTTTTATATTATGGGGAAATGGATACTGAGTGGAAGTGTCAACATTATAATTTATTGGTTTGTTATGTAAGATATATGACCTAATTCTCCAAAATGATAATCCATAATAGTATATGGGAGTGAAAGAATGTAATTTCATGTGTAAACATACTAGATTATATAATGTTTAAAGTTGGTTACTAATAGTTTGAATCAGAGTGAAGGATAATAAAATAATAGAGGTTAGTATAACATTACTCGAATACCCTTGAGAGATTCTTATTATTAATATGATATAATATTTAAATATTTGCATGTTTCTTCATCAAATATTGTCTATTTAGAATTTTTTTCAACAGATCAAACATGGAATATAATATATTTAGGTATCAAGATGAAAATAAACATTCAAATTAGGAGCCTCTAATTTGTTAAAATTGTAACTTAGCTTTTATTTTTAGTGATGGAATAATTGATACACACTATAAATGGGGGTGGTATCCATGTTAGGGATCAACTAGATTTACCCCAAAAAAAATTCATTACTTCATAATTTCATGAATCCTAACTCTCCAAAATAGGGTGGAACATCAAATCCATTAGTAGATGAAGAATGAATCAGTTCTTTGGAAAATATAATCCATGTTATTGGATGTTAAGAATGTAAAAAAAATAAACTATTTCCATTAATTATTTTAAAGGTTAATTTGATCTATGGGGGTAATTAGTTATGGATATAATGGAAGGAGAATATCTTGATTCCATAGAATGGGATATATTTATGAATCCTTACATTGAGAATTATTCCGCTAAGGTTTTTTTAATTTTAATGGAGAAATTATTATTATATTTGAAGAAAACATAAGAGGACTCAGTAGCCACATATGAAACAAAATTTTCAAGATTATCCCAGTATTGAAAAATTTTTATTCAGGTCCTTAATATTAAAATTAATTTATTATAATCAGGATTAAAACAATGATTACGAATATAATATGACTGATGATAATATAAATGTTTTGAAAAAATTAGTTTTTATAATGATAATGTTGATATTGAATTTGTTGAAACTTACAAACATCAAGATTACAAAAGTGAGAAGTGGTCATGCTGGAAAAAAGTAGAGAATAATTCAACTAATAAATCTAGAGGTAATCCTAGTAAATTTTACATCTTTGGTAAACATATTAAGGAATTCTTGAAAGGACTTGCATAGTGTTATAGGTGTGTTAAGTTTTCTTATAGGGCTTGTAACCACAAAGAAAAAGTTCTTGAAAAATATAAGAATAGGGTAACGAATATCTATCCAACAATGAGATGTTTTAATTGAAATGAGGTGTGTAATTGTACTAATGTGTGTCCCAACATAACTATATAGGGTGTAAATACCTGAGATATAATTAAAAAAGATTGAAAATTTCTTCTTCAACTACTAAATTTTATTTTGGTATATCAAATGAAGTAGTGACAAGTATGTTATTTTTTATTCATATTATTTGGTGCCCTATTTGACTCTGGATCTCCACATTCAATTACATATTATAAAATTTCATGGTAAAATAGAATATCACCCTATGAAAATAATATAGAACCTTTGATGAAAACATTCGGAAAATATATCAAAAAAACCAATATTTGTATAAATATTCTAATTATTATCTGTGGGATATTTTTTTTAAATATATTTCTAGACTAGCCATAGAAGAGTTTTATAATATTATGGGTATAAATTTTCATATAGTATATCATGATAATATAGATTTCACATCTAAAAATGATATACTCAATTATTCCATACATTTTATAACTTATCAAGATGTTTATAAATTGATTAATTATGTATGTGAAAGTTACCAAGATCATGTTTTTGAGAAGAAATAAATAGTTCTGAATAGTGATGTGCCATTTGTAAATGAATATATGGATTTATTTGGTAAATATTTTCTTAGTTTTATTCTAGATTGGGTAGTTTAGTCTAATACTAATATAGTGTTTGATTCTAGTTCAATTTCAAAACCCTTTATTTCAATGTCTCAAATATATATTTCTGAATTTAAAAATAAGTTTCAATAATTTATATTTAAAGGATTCATTTTTATGGTCACATCATCATGGGGATCCCCTATTCTATTTTTAAAAATATCTTTTAATTAGTTATAGATCCTTGAATAACATAAATCTTAATAATAAATTTCTTTTACCTCATATCAATTATTTTTTGAATAACTCAATGAAGAATAGTATATTGTGAAATTTGATTTCATGTCATGGGACCATCAGTTGAAGGTAAAGGGGGATTTCATTTCGAGAAAATAATTTCTGATAACATATAGTCATTATGATTTTGTGTTTATTACCTTTGTATTTTCTAATACAACAGTTATATTTTTGGATATTTAGAGTATTTTAATTAAATACAATTTGGACAAGATTGGGGTTTTGTTTTTTGATGATATTTTTTATATTCTAAAATCCACAAGGATCATGAAAAATAACAGTGGATTGTTTTCAAAGCCAAAAATAAAATGTGTTAAATTTTTATTTTTTGGAAATGTAATATTTATTTTATAATATTTTTTCACTCTTGAAATTTTTTTATAAATATTTCATAATTATTGACCGTGAAAAAACTAAACTGGTTGAATGATTGAAAATTAAAACTATTGATACAATGATTTATAGTTTTTTTTGGATATGTGGGTTACTAGAAAAGTTTTTTTGAAACATTTTCTCAGTTATCTAGCCAACTAAAAAATTTAACTAAAAAATTATTAAAATTCTTTAAGATGAAATTTTATGATGTTTGTTTCTAGAGACTGAAAAGAAGATTGGTGAATGATCTAGTTTGGGAATAACCCCTAGAAACAGTAAATTTGTAATCTACTATGATTATTCACTGATGGGACATGGTTTTTGAACATGGGGAATTGTTAAGTAAATTTTTTGTCTTTGTTTCAGATGAAACGTTAAGAGATAAATTATTTTACACATGATCAGAAACTAGAATTTGCGTTTTTTTATTTAATAACATAGAGGAGTGTTTTTTACTTAGTAAAGTGTGAAATTTATATGAAAAATATTATTTTTATGTATATACTCACTCATAATGATTTGAACAAGGGGAAAATAATATGCATAAGAAAAACATAATGGATAATGATTGCTTGATTCATTACCATCCATGAAAATAAAAAAATAGTTAGTTATTTCATTCAAATATATAATGAATCATTAACCCTAGAATGTTTTTGACTTGATTATTTAGTAAATTATTAATGTTTGATATCCTATAAATTTATCATGTAGTAAATTACTCATTTTTTATTCATGATTTTTTAGATTCACCATTTTTAGATATAATTAAGAAAGACAAAGAGGGAGATCCAGATATCCATTGAAGGGTGGAACTAGTAAAGAAAGATAAGTTACCAGAATTTAACATTATCAAGGAAGGATTTTTGAGATTCTAAAAAATGATGTGGTTTCCATCAATCTCTTAGTTTAAAATGCAATTATTTAGTAAACCCACAAATCTATCTTTTTAAATTAACATAGATGTTCTAATATATATAGACCTTTGGAAGTATTACTAGTGGTATGGAATGAATAAAGATATTTTTTGTGTTTACCCTAACGTGTTTGAATTAAAAATCCATTAAAGATGAATAAAACATATTGAAAGTGATGATTTATCCTTTTTCCATATCATAGTTTAAATATAAAAATAAATCCATAGATTTTGTGGTTTGATTTCCAAATATATCTCAAGGTAAGGATTCAATGTTGGTTAATAGTGATCAATTAACTAAATATGTAAATTTATTTATTAATTGATATATAATGTACTCAGATCAACATTGATGAAAATATATGATGGAAATAGTTGTGTTAGATGGAGTTCATCTCCCTATTGTATCTGGTCTTGACCCCAGATTCACCTATAATCTACAGAATGCAATCCAAAAATCATTTGGTGGTAAATTAAGTTTCAAAATCGTCTCATCATAAATCAGATGGATAATAATATTGATAAATTAGGACATAAGAATAAATTATTAAAACATATTCAATGAATTTCCAATGAATCTAGGTTTATTGTATTTCTTTAGTTTAATTTTCTTATAATCATACTTTTTTCATATATTCAGATGGTACCATTTTAGGTATTATATGTAAAGTGGTTTTATACTCCAGTTTATTAAAATAAATTACATTTGGCGATTTTATTCGGACCATAGTTGTTAGAGGAAATGGTCGAGAAGCTAAAAAAGATTTAGCATAACATGAGATAAGTTCAAAGTATAAAAAACTATATAGATAACTAGAAGATGGATCTTTCATTTGAGGAAGGTGATCATGTTTTACTTAAAGTATCTCCATGTAATGTTGGTACATATTTTATAAGAAATGGAAATTTATTTCCATAGTTCATTGGACAATATGAAATTATTGGGAATAATAGATTAGTTTCTTACCAAGAAACTATTCCTCAAAATTTATTCCAAGTACATGATGTGTTTAATATTTATTTATTAAGGAAATATATACTAGATGAATCTCAATTTATTGAGTCCTGTATTAATTAATATGTAAGAGAAAATTTAACCTAATAAGATTGGTGACTTAAAAGTGAATGTTTTTCAAAATAATGTGTTTCACCTAGTTATGGTTTTTTGGAAAACTATATGAGTGGAGAAGTAACATTCAAATTAGAAAATGAAGGGAAAGAAAAATACCCCCACTTTTTTAAGTGGTGGATAAAATTGGTAGTATGCAAGTTCCAAAATGGGGGAATACTTTTTTACCCTAGGTAACATTAAATAAATTTAATCCCTTATTAATATTGATGAATTATATTTTGTATTGTTATATTCATCGTATGAATATTAAGAAAATAGGAAAAATCTAATTTATTTTAATTTCATTTATTATAAGGTTAAAATTAAAATATTAAAATATATATTTTATAATTTCAAATTTAAAAAATGAAATTCATTTTTGAAATCATCATTTCAAAATTATCCTTGGTTATGATTTTGGGAATTTTCTGAAATGAATGATTTTTCAGTGAATAGTGAAAAATATCGATTTCTATAAAATTGTCAGGTCTTTTCCTTAAATAATATATTTTAAAAGTACTTTTTCATATTAAATTATCATATTTAACTTTTAATTATAAATAATAATATTAATTAAATAGTAATCATCAATATATCAAAATTTGGTATAAGTTCATTTTTTGGTATAAAATGCTTTTTTTCTAAAATTGGTTTTTATATCATTTTGTGATTTTATATTAAAATATTTTTTCACCTTCCTGTAATTGTAATAAATATGTGTTTCCTCATTAAGGGAAAATTGGATAGCTGATGTTATTAATGATATGATTTGGCCTACAAATAACCATAAATATTATATTTATTTCATTTGACAATTTATTTTCATCCATTAATATCAATGTTTTAAAAATTTGGAAACATATTCACAATTTCATTTAATGAGGACCATAATATGATTTTAAATAATCAATAAAAACAAAATGAAACATTAGTTTTTTAATATCTTTATTATTTTTTGTAAGGATAAAAAGTGTTTACGTTCATTTATAAATTGTTATTTAAAATAATTGTGATTTTTTTTATCATGGAAAATTTCATACAATTTTCATTAATGAAATAATTATTTTAAATTCTTACACAACTCAAACACAATAATTTTGAAATTAGTAGATAAAACAGGTAAAAAAATTTAAAACCTCTAAAAGTAATATTTTTTTGGGTGAGATATAGTTTACCATAAACATTTAATATAAATTTATCATATTATGGTTGTTTTATACTTTTATATTATAATTCAATTAGTATATTTATGGCATTAATGTAAAATTTTGTTAATTATCACAAAAATGATTGTAATGGTATATTATGATAAAAAATATTTTATTTAATGATTTATAATTTATAAATATCTTATATTTGTCCAGGTGGATGGGAAACGATCAATAATATCAACCAATTTCCTTTTATGAATTTATTTTTATATTATTATAAATTTATTAACCCCAAAATGTTAAAAAAAATTATATCGTGGTAATAATTAAAATGTTTAACAATGGTTAAAATAATATATATCGATGAAAAAATAATATAAAATTTTATAAATATTATTGGATGAAATTTTATAGATTCAAAATCATCCAAGATTTTACATATATCATTATTGTTCCACTTTGACTTGAAAATTAATTTATATAGTTTTTACTATTTTATGAACATATAAAAATTCCCCTCCCCTCACTTATAAAGGTAACCCTTATCCTATCATACTAACACATTTTTATCACTCAATTATTTTAAATATTGTTCAGTATATATCCCCAACACTCCTTCACATGTCTTAAAGACCTTGTTCTCACCAAAATACCAAACCTGCAAGGATGAAGCTGTATTCAAAAGTAGATATCTAAAGAAAAGATATAAGTCATAAAAACATATTTTAACATTATTTCTGTAATTCCCCTACCCCAGAATCCAGGAGCTAGTGCATTTTTCTAACACATTGGCATGATTACAAAGAATCAAGTCCTGAAAGACCTATTAGTTTAGTACTCTTGGAAACAAGATACATACATAAGATCAACATTAAATCTTTAAAAGAAAAATTACACTAATTTATTCCACTAGAAACATCAAAGATTCCATGATTATTCCTGAAATTCAATCATAACTAACTTCTTTATATCCTGGTAAAATGAAACATTAGAAAGGAGTGATCTTAAACTCTCAGTAAGAGTAAGCAATATAGAAGATGATAACAGAAATATTAGGCATGATGATTAATTGAAAACACATGCCTTTACAAATAATAAACATGAACAATTTGTGGCATGAATATGAGCTGAGTAAATAATTCCATAATAAAACATAGTCATGTGTATTCTACTAGTCTAACAACTACATGAAATATCAATAGCTAATATCATAATGATGGAATGCATAATTACAGACATCATAACCACATATTCAAGGCCTCGTGCCAAGAGTACAAATAAGATTTTGTCAAGGCCTTGTGCCAAGACACTAGTTTGTCTCATGAGACCTACCGATGCATCGAGGAGCTATAGCAGGCTCCACCCTTCACATACTAAGTCCAATGCCTTCCCCATATGAAAAAGTTTGAAACATAACATAAACATTCATATTAAAACTAGCATACGAAATGTCAATAATTTATCCATAAACCATGAATGGTATAAGAATAGCACATCCACAGTCAAACATAACTCATTAAATACAATATGGAAGATTATATTGTAACATATTAAACTCAATTAATAATAATAAAGGATATTGAAATAGATGAAAATAATCATCAAAACTATTTGAGAGAAATATCCCCCTTATTCTTGAAAACATTTAAAAGTCAAACTATTTGTCAAGAAGCTATTTAAAAATAGATTTTTGAATCAAAGTGTTCCATAAAACTTTGAAAAATTTAACAGGAATTTTAATTTTAAAAAATTAATTATCATATAAATTAATCCTTAAAACCATTTATATAACATAGACATTAATTAGAAAGATTTAGAATAATAAATCTTTAAAACATTTAAAATGATATTTTAGTTGGGGTTCCTAACCAAAATAGAGACACTTGAATACAATTAATTGAGTTAATAAAAACATTATAATATAATGAGAATAAAGTGATTCATGATATACTATGCCAAAGTACATTATATACACCATATAAAAGTGATTTGTTGTGTAACAAAAAAGAAGTCTCAATGGAATGTAAATTGAGATGAAATCTATTTTAAAAAATTGTATCCTTAGGTTAAGGATAAATTAACAACATAATTATGTGTAACAAATATAAATACGCTCAATATTATTGGATATTTAGTGTAAATTAATCAGAGTACATTCACACATATTATTTTAAAAACAACACAAATGAATTGGATATTTAACTCTACAAATGGAGAATGAGTTAAAATTACTCTTATCAAATTCATATCGATGACTTGAGAATTTATAAATGGAGAGATTATGTGTATAAAAAGTATATCCACAGAAAAGGGAGTAGGAATTATGACATAAGAAAATAAATAGTGATTTCAAAAATAATCACGGAGTAAAATAATCAATGAAGTATGCATAAAGCTGAATGAGTGGAAATTGAAATTTGTAATACCCTTACCAATTTGGTAACTTACGAAAAATACATCCCATGAAATATGGATCATACAATGATGATGTAAATATCCATAAATTAAATTTTATTACACAATGAATACAATCATGGGAAGTATACACACCACATGAAATAAATAAGTTGTGAACAATGGAAATCTCACGGAATTGAAAGTGAGATAAGAAACACCTTACCTCGTATCCGACTTGACATGTTCATTCTTTAATATCTAGAATAATAAAATAAAGTTAATTTCAACTTGATTAAGAACCATCTTAATGTTTATTATTCCTTTTATATCACTTATTACCCTTGTTGGGAAAAAATCCCTCAAGGTATCATTGAAGCATTTTTGAGGTGATTGTGTTCGTTGACAAAGTGGACATCTGTGTTGTGATTATTGACAAAGCAAACCATGTAATTCAAATTTTTTGGAAAAGGGTATTTCTTGGTGTAATTTAGAGTTCAAGGGATGTGTTTAAATATCCATGTTTCATTAAAGAACTTCGATAAATAATGGATGATCTGGAGGCAGTACAAAAAGAACAGATACAAGTTTAAGGGTTGGTCGTGCAACTGACTTGTGTGGTAGAGACTTGTGCGCCAAAACATGCGCTCCAAGAGGAAACTTTTCCACCATCATGAAGGGTGTCCAAATGCTTAAAAATAGAGTTCTACCCCTCCTCATTCGGTTTAGAGTTCAATACTTAGAAAAGATGGAGCTCCTATCGCACAGGTGTGGTGGTCACACAAGTGGTGTGTGGTTGTGCAAGTAGAAGTTGTGCACCAGGTGATAGTTGCGCACCTAAGGTGGTTTGGGCAAGGAAGGAAGTGATTATCCCAAGTCTTGAGTTGAAGAAGGGGGTTTCATGGATGTTTTTAGGTGAACTTTGATGCTAGTTCTGAAGAAGCGAAAAAGTTGTTGGTTGCGCGCCAATATTGGTTTGGGCATAAAAGGGTGTTAGTCGCGCAAGTTTGGAGTAGCAGAAACTTGTGTCGTGCAAGAGGTTGAGGTGGAATTACGTTATAGTTATAATTATCATGTCTATACATGTGCGCTATCTTAGATAAGGGTTCCATTAAAGGTTGATTCATGGTAGTGATTCAGGGCTGTGTGAAAGCTGGAAAATTTCCTGATACCTTCAGTGCAAAGAGAGTTTCATTTATAGGTGAAGGTTGAACTTCAACAGAGAATCTATATACAACAGAGGATGTATTCATTTGTGATAATGAAGAGTCCTACAGGTCTATAAAATGTGAGTGGATCCATTTCAGAGTAGTGAGCAAAGGAAGAGGAAGAAGGTTATCTTCTCCACCGGTAGTTAGCTAGAGAGAGAGAAACAAGGAGTGACCCTTGGAAAAGCATTGAGCTGACCCTAAACATTGTAAAGGCAGTGAGCCTGGGAAAAGAAGTGATCTATCCCGAACCTTTTAAATAGCAGTGTGCTTATAGTGGATTTGGTACATCAGCATAGTGTGGGTGTATGCTCCTTGGACGTAGCCCAGTGAGGGTGAACCAAGTAAAAATTGATGTTTCCTATGCGTGCTTTACTTTCTGTTTATATTGTGCAACAGGAAAGAGAGAGAGAAGAGTGTTTTCATAACATCGAAACTAGATCAGAACGAACTTTAATTTTAAATTATTCATTCCCTGATTCACCCCCCTCTCAGGGTATTCAGCCTTGTGGACCTATCAACCATGTTATAAACATTATGTAATCATTCATGTTAATAATGGTTGTTTTGTCGATATTTGGTACTAGAGTAAAAAAATGAACACCTAATATTTACAAGTTGTCCATGTGTTCAATAGTCCATTATATCCAGAATTATATTAATTATTTATATATCATATATATAATATATATCTAGTAGATATATATTTATAACAGTACAAATCATTTGGAGGATAGAAATGAAATGCACTGTTCATGGAGACGGTAAGCCATGCGTACACATGAATACTACCTTAATTTCTATTTATTATTTTAATGGAATTAAAACATAATGATACATAGGTATATTATACTTCCAGTATAATATCATATATAATATCAATAAATCCATCATGTATACGTCTCACATTAGGAATGAACGAGTAATATCATTTTGAGAGGGCGGTAGTCTGCACTTCTCTAAATGAAATTATCGTGTTTTACCCATAATGGAATCCATAATATAATGATATAAATGGAAAATATACCAGGATAAAGAAAACATCAACATAATATATATATCATATATATAAATACATTTCCATCTTAATGGCCACCATGAGAGGTGGTAGGAGATAATCGAACAATCATCATTTCGTCATGCATTAGTTTTCCATCCACAGAAACAATATGTTCTTCACCCATTATATGGAGGTGTGTCTTAGTGTAGTTCGAATCCTTATCATAAAAACATCCTAGTATACTGAGGATACTGGTGTTGTTATAAAATAATGAAATAAAAATAGTTTAGGGGTTGGAGAAGTAAAACAAAATAAAACAAAAGAATTTAAGAGAAATGGTTACCTTTAATTTGGGTAACTCACTTTGGTTTGAACCAAAATGGTTTTTTGAAATACCTTCTACCTAAGGTAAGGCTTCTAGGAGGAGGAGAGGGATGTTGAGAGCTTAATTGGGTAGAGGTTGGATGAGCCAAAAGGCTTGAGATGTGTGAGAAATTGGATAGAAATGGTCTCCTTTTTTAAGGGGGAGGAGAGGCTCTTTTGGAAAATGTGAAAATATTATTTTATTATATAATGATATTTGGTTTCAAAGGTCCAAAAAGAATTAAAGTTGAAGATAAGATTACTCATTTTCGAAATAAATTTATCCAATTATAATTGGATAGGTTCTGGTTGTTATTTTAATATTTATAATCTTATTTAATTAAATCATTTATTAATGAGGTAAATATTGCACCATTATTGTATCATAAATATTTTAATGTATTTGATGTCTAAAAATTATAAAAAAACACCATGATGTAGGAAATTTTTTTATCTTACCAATAAATATTTATAGTCGAAAAAATAACTTATATAACACCTCATAAAAATTAATTTACACAGATATATTTGTTTATTTCATTTTTCTCTTTACATTAAATTAATTAATCTAAAGTGTCAATGTCACTCCCAAGCGGCTCCATGAGATCCAAAAATCGACACAAGGATGCCCTTGGTCGGTCATGACTCATCCAATAAGGTTAGGATAGGTGTTAAGGTAATTTTGAATAAATATAATATTTCTTTTACCTTGAATTACCCTATTTACCTTTAACCACGGTAAATAAAAGTCAAAAGATACTATTCAAAAAAAAAATTTCCATATTATTGAACCAAATTTTACTTCTTGATATTAATAGTGTCTCTTGGATTTTTCAAATTCAACTCACATAAGCGGTATATTTTTTTTTAAATAAAAATGTCAGTTTTTTAACTACGACTAAGTGGTTTCACTATTCATCAAAAATTGATGTTTTTTTAGAAAAATACCGAAATTTCATCCTATGATTTATTTGATATTCCGAATTCAAAAATGATTTCTATTTTTCCAAATTAAAAACATAAAATTGGAATTAATTAATTAAAAATTAATTCCCGTTGTTAAAACCAATAGCGTGTTTTTAAGAAAATAATAACTATCTAAACGATTGACACTTGTTTATGTCCAATTTCAAAGTGAAATTAATTCCAATGACCAAAATTAGATTAAATGGTAAAAATATATTCTAATTACACTTTAAAACCAACTAAAAAGATAATCCAACCATATAAATAAATTATATTAAAACACAGTTTTGAATTAAAATATAATATTTTTAACTATTCATTAAAAAATGAAATTTATCGAAAAAATTAATAAAATGTACACATAGTAAATTTTGTTGTCCCCATTCTAAATAAAGAATTCATTTGGTCAAATAGAATGTATTAATGTGACCAAAACTAGATTTAAAGAGGGTTCACCATTAAAATGTGGTAAATCAACCTTTTAATGTAAATTATTCTTAAAATTAGATTCATTCATATTTTGATCCTCTAAATTTTATTGGATAAATGTAAATACATTTAACAAATATGTATAATCATATTGTAGTTAGTTCTGTTCATTCCTGCCAATACAACAGTTGGGAGTCAACTACCATTTAAAATAATATTATAATATTATTAGTGTGCAATGTAAGATTTCAAAGAAACCCGTTGTTGCATATCGAGTACGCTATCGAATATAGCAACACATTTAAATTAAAATTATTATTTAATTCAAAAATATTAATAAATATGAGATATGTCTTATTTTTTTTACCTTGGATGTCACATCCATCCCCCCTTTTTGGGAATTGCATCCTCACAATTTTAAAACTAGCTTTGGAAACTTTTTTAAAAGTCCCACATTAGAAAAAGAGTCAATAAAACTATCCCTTTAATAGAAATAAAGAGAAGTACAAAGGTCACCCGAGATAACCCATACTAGGATTCCATATAGGAAAACATGGATATGGATGATAAAATAAGTGTCATGTTCTGATGGAGAGGGATAGAAAACATGATTTGGAGAAAGTTAACAACAAGAAGATCAGAAACATGTGATGGGATAAATGG
Source organism: Viscum album (assembly GCA_963277665.1). NCBI lineage: Eukaryota > Viridiplantae > Streptophyta > Magnoliopsida > Santalales > Viscaceae > Viscum > Viscum album. The sequence continues at coordinate 159,341,614 of OY728165.1, read as the reverse complement.
TCATTAGTTTCCTAGTATGAAAATTAAACGAATAAAATTAATTTTTGTTTTAAGTTCCATTTAATAAAGTTGAGTAAATTATTTATGAGATTGACTAAGAACATAAATATATATACTTACTTTTTAAGTAGAGGTTAATTCTTAAATAAATTTCTACCACCAACTCATCTTTTTTTTCAAACGATGAGTATTCAAGATGACTTGGTCACACCAGAAGAGCTAGAATCAACTTCTAGAGAATCACATGATCCATGAAAATAAACAATATATTTACCTTGTCTTTAGAGATTAACCACCACCAAAATGGTTAGTACAATATTAGATGGTCCCCAAAAAATATAATCCTTTAGAGAAAAAATAATAATCTTAATTTCTAAAATTAAACAAACAGTACCCAAAGTTTAATAAATACCATTAAATAAACAATTGTCCTTAAAATCCATCAATTTAATCTAAACTAATTCTGAAACCCAAAACATAGAATAATTTGATTACACCGTCTTCCCCGTTAAATTGTATCTCCAAATGACACTAACTACTCTAAAAGTCACATACTTAAAAGTAATTAACCCAATCAAATATTCTATATTATAGGTTAATAATTGCCATAAACAACCAAAATCACTATAAATTCACAATAAAAACATAGATAAAAATCCACCATTAATACTCAAATGAAATCCCATAGTATTCTATTTTCCTTGGGCATATAGTGTTCCCATCAAAGCGAACGTCTTCCAAATAACATTTATCACTTAATCACCAAATCATTTCCCTATACTAAGGGTATTAATTTGATAAGACATAAGATCCAAAATCAACTTATTATTGATCAATAAAATCATTTAACTAAAAAAAATTAGTCACACTAACCAAGGACTTCAAGTAGTCCGGTGGTAGGCGATAAATCCTAATCACACTCTGGTTGTGGGTTCAATTCCCACAGCTTTTTTGATGCGATGGGTTGTCACATGGTCTTCATATTTTCCTTTTTCAAAAACTATATTTTATAACATTACCAAAATTAGATAAATTCCTCAAAATAACCATAACATAATTTAAACACATATGTTATCTCATACCTTGCATTTTCATCCCAAAATATAATAACTTGTAATTTACTCAAACCTAATGATCATATAAAACCAAATGGATATTTATAACTTCATCCACAAGAGAAAAGATAATTCTTCCTCAAATATCATTTTCACATGACAAACTACAGGGTTACCAGTAAAAGAGAAAATTATTTCAAAGTAATCCCATCAACAAGGAGCACTAATACTTTTAAACATTTCTCCAACCATTTATTTCCACATATCTTCTTCTTTGACCAATAAAATATTCTATAGAATAGAGAATTCACTTGGGTAATGGCCAAGACCCCTACATTTATGGAAAATGACTGTAAATGGATTCTTGAGGCCATTTTTATTTTATTCCATAGTACTCTTTATTTTTTCTTAGTAATTATTCACTTTATGTCCTTATTTCCCACACGTAATGCATTTATTTGTTCCATTGAGACACTTTCCAGGGTGTCTCCTTCCACATTTCATGCATGATGGAAATTGAGGATTCTATTCTCCATGGTCTCCACTACTGGAGCTCTTATCATTCGTCACCTTTCTCCTCTTTGTTGAGTCCAGGAGTTGGTTAATATATAGTTTGTTGATCATATTTGTGGATAAATTATTTGGCATAAGCATGATATCTTTTACTCCTATAAACATTCCATTTTGTTGCTCATTTCCACCACTGTTCCCACTTTGTACATCATTCTCAAAGTTACAATGACTTTTTTGGAATCCAGCCATTCACTAAAACCAGATAACATTGTGTGAGTAAGATTAGTCATAAAATTATTTAGAAAATATAATCACACCTTATTTTCAATCAAAAACACCCTAGTATTAACCAAGATTATTTATTCTCATATTGTATTAAAATCCTTCAAATCGGTTATTAATGAAACTGTAAATTATCTTAAGCATATACCCTGAGAGTTTCATAACCTAGAGTGCATCAAGGACTGTTTTCGTGCACCAGTTCCAATTCGAGAGTAGTTCAAATCGGTGTTTTTGGGTTTTACCCCTAGGTACATCTATGCCAGAGCTGTCTCTACCTGCTCGTATCCAAACAGGGATGTATTTCTTGTAAAACTCGCAAAATCTCTACAATACCAAAATTTTAGGAAATTATTCTATACTTATCCACAAATTCTATCTTAGGGGTATGTTCTTTATTCAGAGTTTATCTAAATCTAGTTTCCAAGGTTTGTACTAAAATTTCTCTGATACCAACTGTAACGCCCTGACCCCAGAATCCAGGATCTGGGGAATTATTTTAATACATTGTCATGATTATAAGAAATCATGTCCTGAAGGACCGATTAGTTTAGTAGTCTTGGAAAAAAGATACATACATAAGTTCGACATTACAACTAGAAAAGAAAAACTACACTAATTTATTCCATTGGAAACATCCAAGATTCCAAGATTATTCCTGCAAATCACTCATAAATAACTTCTTCATATCTTGGGAAAATGAAACATGATAAAGGGGTGAGCTCAAACACATAGTAAGAGTAAGAAATACAACAAAAGATAACATAAACATTATGCACGGTGAATAATTGAAAACACATGCTATTACAAATAATAAACATGAACACTTTGTGGTAGAAATATGAGCTCAGTAAATAATGCCATAATAAAACATATTCATGGGTATTCTACTAGTCGAATAACCACATGAAATATCAATAGCTAATCTCATAATGATGGAATTCATAATGTTGGACATCATAACTACATAGTCAAGGCCTCATGCCAAGACTACAAATAAGATTATGTAAAGGCCTTGTACCAATACAATAGTTTGTCTCATGAGACCTATCGATGTATCGAGGAGCTATAGAGGGCTCCACCAATCACTTACTAATTCCAATTAATTCCTCATATGAAATGTTTGAAACATAACATAAACATTCGTATTAAAACTACCATACGAAATGTCAATACTTTATCCACAAACCGTGAATGGTATAAAAATAGCACATCCACAGTCAAACATAACTCATTTAATACAATATAGAAGATTGTATTGTAACATATTAACATCAATCGATAATGATGAAGGATATTGACATAGATGAAAAAAATCATCAAACCTATTTGAGAGAAATATCCCCCTTATTCTTGAAAACATTTAAAAGTCACACTATTTGTCAAGAAGACATTTAAAAATAGATTTTTGAATCAAAGTGTCCCATAACACTATGGAACATTTAAAAGTAATTTTAATTTTAAAACATTTATTTCCATATAAATAAATCCTTAAAAACATTTTTAAAACATGGACATTAATTAGAAATATTTAGAATAAAAAATCATTAAAACATTTAAAATGACATTTTAGTTAGGGTTCCTAACCAAAAGAGAGACACTTGAATACAAATAATTGAGATAATCAAAACATTATAATATCGTGATAATAAATAGATTCATGATATACTAAGTCAAAGTACATTATATACAACATATAAAAGTGATTTGGTGTATAACAACAAAGAAGAATCAATGGAATGTAAATTGAGATGAAATATCTTATAAAGACCATATCTTTAGGATAAGGATAAATTAACGACATAATTATGTGTGACATACATAAATACACTCCATATGATTAGATATTTAGTGTAAATCAATTAGAGTCCATTATGAAATATCCTTGTAAAAACTACACAAATGAATTGGATATTTAACTCAATAAATGGAGATTGAGTTTAAATTACTCTTATCAAGTTCATATCGATTACTTAGGAATTTATCAATGGAGTTATTATGTGTAATAAAAATTATATCTAGAGAAAGGGGAGTTGGAATTATGACATAAGAAAATAAATAGTTATTTCACACATAATCTTGGATTATAATAATCAATCAAGTATGCATAAAGCTGAATGGGTGGAAATTGAAATTTGTAATACCCTTACCAATTTGGTAACTTACGAAACATACATCCCATAAAAGATGGATCATAAAATGATGATGTAAATATCCATAAATTATATTATATTACACAATTAATACAATCATGTTTAGTACACACACCACATGAAATAAATACGTGGCGAACAATGGAAATCTCACAGAATTAAATGTGAGATAAGAAACCCCATACCTTGTGTCCGACTTGACCCGTTCATTATTTAATATCATGAATAATAAACTAAAGTTTATTTTTACTTGATCAAGAACCCTTTTCAAGTTTATTATTCCTTTTATATTAATTATTACAATGTTATAAACATTATGTAATCATTCAAGTTAATAATTGTCGTTTTGTCGATATTTGGTACTTGAGTAAAAAAAATGAACACCTTATATTTACAAGTTGTCCATGTGGTCAATAGTCCATTATATCCAGAATGATATTCATTATTTAGATATAATATATATCATCAATATCCATCATATATATATTTATAACAGTACAAATCATTAGGAGGTAAGAAATGAAATGCATCGTTCATGTAGATGGTAAGCGATACGTACGCATGAATGCTACTTTCATTTCTGTTTCTTATTTTAATGGAATTAAAACATAATGATACAAAGTTTTATTATAATTATAGTATAATATAATATATAAAATCATTAAATCCATCCATTTATACATCTCACATAAGGCATGAACGAGTCGTATCATTTTGAGGGGTCGGCAGTCTGCACTTACCCAAATGAAATTATCGTGTTTTACCCATAATGGAAACCATAATATAATGATATAAATTGAAAATACACAAGAATAAAGAAAACATAAACATAACAAATATATATCATATATATAAATAAATTTCCATCTTAATGGACACCATGAGAGGAAGTAGGAGATAATCGAACAATCATCGTTTCGTGAGGTGTTATTTTGACATCCACAGAAACAATATGTTCTTCACCCATTAGATGGAGGTGTGTGTTAGTGTAGTTTGAATCCTTCTCATAAGAACATCCTAGTATATTGAGGATACTGGTGTTATTATAAAATAATGGAATAAAAAGATTTTAGGGGTTGTAGAAGTAAAACAAAATAAAACAAAGGAATTTAATAGAAACAGTTATCTTTAATTTGGGTAACTCACTTTGGTTTGAACCAAAATGGTTTGTTGAAGTGCCTTATGCCTAAGGTAAGTCTTCTAGGAAGAGGATATGGATTTATGAGCTTAATGTTTTTTGAGTTTGGACGATCAAAAAGGCTTGATAGGTGTGAGGAATTGGATATAAATGGTATCCTTTTATAGGGGGGGGGGGCTCTTTAAGAAAGTATGAAAATATTATTTTATTATTTAAAGATATTCGATTTCTAAAGGTCCAAAAAATCATTAAAGGTTAATATAAGATGAATCATGGTGGAAATAAATTAATCCAATAAGAATTGGAAAGGTTTTTGTTGTGATTTTAATATTTATAATCTTATTTAATTAAATCAATTATTAATGAGGTAAATACTGCACCATTATTTTGTCATATATAATCTAATTTACTTGATGTATAAAAATTATAAGAAATAACCATGATGTATGAAATATTTTTATATTTAGAATGAATATTTATAGTCAAAAAAATAACTAATATAACACCATGTAAAAATTAATTTTCAAATAGACATTTGTTGATGTCATTTTTGTCTTTACTTTAAATTAATTAATATAAAGTGTCAATATCACTCCCAAGTGGCTCCATGGGGTCCCAAAATCGACCCAAGGATTCCCTTGGTCAGCCATGACTCATTAAATAAAGTTAGGACATGTGTTAAGGTGATTTTGAATAATTATAATATTCTTTTTACCTTAAATTACCATATTTACCTTTAACCACGGTAAATAAAAGTCAAAAGTTACTATTCATAAAAAAAATTCATCTTATGGAACCAGATTATACTTCTTGATATTGACCATGTCTCTCAGATTATTGAAATTCAACTCTCAAAAGTGGTAAAATTTCAATTAAATGAAAATGTCTGTTTTTTCACTACTACTAAGTGGTTTCACTATTCATCAAAAATTGATGTTTCTCAGAAAAATACCAAAAATTCAGCCTAAAATTTATTTGATATACCAAATTCAAAAATTATGTCTATTTTTCCAAATTAAAAACATAAAAGTGGCATTAATTAATTTAAAATTAATTCCCGTTGTTAAAACAAATAGCATGTTTTTAAGAAATAGTAACTATCAAATGATTGACACTTGTTTATGTTCAATTTCCAAGTGAAATTAATTTCAATGAACAAAATTTGATTAAATGGTAAAAATATATTCTAATTACACTTTAAAACCAATTAAAAAGATAATCTAACAATATAAATAAATTATATTAAAACACAATTTTGAATTAAAATTCAATATTTTTCACTATTCATTAAAAAATGAACTTTATCGGAAAAATTCCAAAAATTTACACAAAGAAAATTTTAATGTTCCCATTTTAAAGAAAAATTTGATTCAATAAAATATAATTTATTAAAGTTACCAAAAATAGATTTAAAAAGGGTTCACCGTTAAAAGGCGGCAAATCGACCTTTTAATATAAATTAGGCTTAAAATTAGATTCATTCACATTTTAACCCTCTAACTTTTATTGGATAAATGTAAATACATTTAACAAACATGTATAATCATATTGTAGTTTCTTTTGTTCATTCTTTCCAATACAACATCTAGGATTCAACTACCATTTAAAATAATAATATTATATTATTAGTGGGAAACATTTGATTTCAAAGAAACTAGTTGTTGTGTATCAGGTATGCTATCGAACATAGAAACCCATTTAAAGTAAAATTAATATTTAATTCACAAATATTGATAAATAGGAAATATTTCTTTTTTCTTTTTTCCTAGGATGTTACAATTTCTTCTTCCACCTACTTCAAATATTATATAAACATGATGAGATAATGACTTTAGTATCATACGTGTAATTTTATTATTATTATGGTAATACTCTTTTTCATCACTTTTTTCCATCCTATGGGAAATGGAAAAATAACTTGTACTACCTGTTAACTACCACCTCCACAAAATGATGTGTTTCACCCCTCATGGTTTTTTAAAATGATGGATTTAATATATATATGTTATATTCTTAACAATAATATATTTGTTAAATATATTATATCATCTATTTTCTTATCCTTTACTATGTTGAAAAATGATAATATTGTTTCTGTGTATGTGATGATTACCACATCCACAATTTGATCTGATTTTTTTTCTTGTGTATACATTTAATGGATGGTTATAATGTAAAAAAATGTTAATCCTGAAATTTTTATTATATTGGAAATGATTTAATAATTTTCTCATTGACCATGGTCATTCTACCTTATTAGTTTTGTTATTATGAACTGGACATCCCAAAAACATATGTTGTAAACATAAATAAATAATTAAAAAATTAAAACATGGTGCCAATGAATATAAAATGGGTATTTATAATGTAATTATCATGAAAAAGTCTCTTTGTAAAGTAAATAATTAGTATAACTTTACAATTTGGTATTTAACTAACATATGATTTTATACATTAATTATGGTTTGGGGTTTCATTCAAAAATTGTATATTATGGTTTCCCTATAAACCCTTTTTCTTCGATGCCTAAATTCATTAAAAATTTCATGAAAGAAATTATTTATTCATAAAATGTTTCTGAATTTCAATTTCAACCACATTTTAGATTCATTAAAATGGTTTAAAAAAGAACATTCATAATATTTTCTATACAAGTCACTTTTGAACCTTTTTAACTAAGTGGTGAGAATGATTTTCTTTAACATATATGACATGAATATAGTTTCATTATGTATATAATTATCATTTATTTAATTAATACACTATATGTTTATATATTTAATTTCATATGAAATCATTTATATAATATTTTTCAAAATTTTCATTTTAATGAGTTTTCATAGGAAAAAGATATTTCACTTTATTTCTACATAAAAATATAAATTTATTTTCTGATGGATTCATATATATTTTTTTAATTTAATGATAATGAATATATATAATCACACTACATTTAAAAAAATTATTAGATGATTTTTTAAATAAAAATTAATTAATTTTAACTCATATATTGTGAGGCCCAGTGTAGTTGGAAGAATATGTTTATGAAAAATCAATGTGAGAATAAAACAAAACTTATTTATTTTATTATTTTTAGTGAGTTCCTACATCTTTTAGAGCTCATAGAATTCAATGGATAACTTGGTCAACACATATGAAAATGGGGGAGCTAAAAATCTGAGTAATAGAATAATATTCATAAGGAAACATAACATGTGAGAAAAATTGAATCACATTATATCATAAAATATGGAACATGAATAATCACATTAGAGAATATCATAAGTAAAATGGTATCATAATATCATTTAATCATATTAAATGTGGACAAATATTTAAAATGGCATAAATGTTATTTTTGGACAAATCCCTATACAAAATCACATAGTAGAAAATGTCTATTAGTGGATTATGTTTACTATCTAATCCTATACATGATGCCTCATGAGACTAAATATTTACCCAAATAATTTAATCACTATTTGGGTTCAACCATCTGAAATTTTTCCTGAATATATGTTCCAAAAAAATTAAATAAATCATAAGGTGTAAACATTAGAATTACTCATAAAATGAAAATGGGTTGCATAATCTTGTCTCATATCATAATGAAAGGATATTTCATGATGAATAAATTTGAGAAATGAACATAAGGTATGAATTAACCCATAAATTTAAGTGATAATAAGATTTTTATACATGAGAGAGAGATAAATAAATAATTTGGAACCAATACATAACATAAAATGTTGTAATCATTGATGAAAATTTATTTAATAGGTTACTTGGAATATTTTTTATGAAAATATCCTTTTCAATTTTAAATCACTTCTTTATAGTAAAAAAATTCAAAAATAATATAGTTAATATTTTATTTAAAAAAACCATGGAAACATATAAATATATCAATAAATAATTGAATGGTAATGATGATGGGTAATTACTTACCTGACGTATATGTTAAAAAAACATTCCTTTCACATTAGTGTTAAAAGGTTAAAAATACCCTCATTTGGAAAATAGAGAGGATATTAACATCGAAACATTTATTAATAATTAAAATGAGGGTATAAATTACATCAAAAAATAAATTGGATGTTGTTTAAAATAATATTGAAAATATTTTCTACTGATTTGGATATGGAAGAAAATGAATTTTTAATTTAAGGAAAAAATAAGACATCATTTATTAAAAATATTTTCCCAATAATTTTAATTATAAATGGGAGAAAAATTTTAATATGAAATTCAATGTTCATGAATGAAAATAAGATAATAATATAGATTAGTTTTATTATATAAATATCAAACAAATCATCCTAGATGTGCTTAAATATAAATAATCCAAAATCATGTTGAGACTACGAAATAAATAGTTACCACATTGGTATCTTTTGAATTGTAATCCCTATGGGAAAAGTTACATAAAATGAAAATTTAAATTTCATGAAGACAACAAAAATAATGACATTACATTAAATTTATAAGTATATACAATACACAAAATAAATATTTGGTGAATGTGGAATATATATCAAGGAAGTTAAAGTGAGATAAGTTAACCCTTATTATGATTAAGTCATTGGAGTGATAATTGATCAATAAATTGATTATCTATTTAAAAGATAACTCCACATAAAACATGTGGAAATTAAACAATATATAAAAAATGGCCATTTCACAAATAATATTACCATATTAGAGATTATGATGAAATAATTTAACCCAATAAAATAAAATTGTGTTATAAAATCCTTTACAGGAAACGAAACGTCTTAAAAACTACTTGAAAGAGAGATACCTTCAAGATGATGTTAAAATACAACTCATAAGAATAAGACATCAGGTTAAATAATATATTTTTAGTATAAAAATCTTTTAAAAAAAATTATGTGCATAAAATATTATGTGTCTTGAAGAATGATGTCTTGAGTTGAAAACCCTTAATTTGAGTCCAGATGTTTCGAGTATGTTCTTTATATCAAGCATTATAAAATTATATTAATTATATTTTATTCATCAAAATAATTTAATGATTTAATAACTTATAGTTAAACCATTTAATTCATTTATTTTAATGTATTGTTTAATTATTTATTTAGTTATATTTAAATAAGTTGTTTTGAGGGCGAATTATTCATAATTTAGAAATGGGGTCGATGTGTTGACCATGATCAAAGTGATAATTGGTATACTATATCCACAATAATAATCATGAAATGATTATAATTTTAATATTTAAATTAATCTTTAATAAAACCTTGAATCATGGTTATGGAAAATGAATTACTTTATAATCATGGAGATGGTCTGTCATACACACAAATGAGAAAAATTTCCAATTTTCAACGATCAGGATGATGAAAAATTAACTGTTATTTTATCTTGAAATAATTATTATTAAATGAGAAATATAATATTATTTATTTAACTACACATACTTATACTATCCATATTATACGATATTCAAAAATCATATCTCTTTACGAGGTGGTAGTCTCCCAAACACATGAATGATGTTATCAGTTTCAATGGATGGTAATGAAAGACATTATATGACATTATATTTTTCATGAATTATTAATGTTTCATTTATATAAAATATTAACATAAAATACAACATCATTAATAAATGTGAGAGGCGATTTTGGAAAACAAATTACATCGATTCGTGAGGTGGTAGTCCACTATACACATGAATGACGGTTCCATTTCCAATTCTGTTGAATAGGAGAGGATGTAAATTTTTTAATTAAAATAATAAAATATCAGTATATGGGACATACTTATGTTATTATATCTCCAATATTTATTATTAATTGTAGGATATGGAATAATAAATAAAAAATGATGATAGGCTATGAATGATACCTCTTCTATAGACAATGTATTTTGGATTATACCTCAAGTGTCCCTAAACTGGATATAAAATAAAAAATTACTCTAATACATTTAGATGTAATTAATTAACATATATGGTATGATTTTTTCTAAACTAAAGGGATTTTTAAGTTTGGATCACGGTGGAGAGGATGTGACCTGTTATATTTTAGTTGGATTGAAATTTTTGTAAATACCCAAAACCATTCAATAATGGGAAATCACCCTCATTTGGTGTGCCTAAAAAATTGATAAATAACTAATTTTAGGGGTGATTACTTAAATAAAAACATCCACCATTCAAAAATAAACATGTTTTAAACTTTTTTTCCATTTACCTCTATGATTACCCACTTTTACGGTTTTATTTTTTTATCGTGGTAAATAGTTTTTTACCAGATTTACTATTCATTATGATCTATAATTTTTTACCATATTTTATATTGTTAGTTATTATTAAAAAAAATTAATCCATTTTATAAAAATAAATTATGATATGTTTCAAAATTTATTTTAAATTTAAATCTCTAGAATGTATCAAAGAAGGGGGTTTCATGAATTGAATTCTTCAAGTAATAAGTGATCTTATATTAAATCAATGTTTAGAAATAATAATTATAAGTGTCTATATTTAAATGAATAAAGTTTTATGATTTTAATTTAATTTAAATAAAACCATTTTATGTGTTTTTTTTATAAATTAAAATTGATAACTTTTATGCTATAATTAATAGTTTGCAAAAAATTGCATTTTTAAGAATAAAAATAAACTTATAAGAAAATTATTAAAATAGATGATTTAAATGAAATAAAATATATTATTGAAAATAAAACTATTTATGTGTGTCATTATTGTTAAATTCATTATTAAATTGAACATTTAAATTTCTTTATTTAATGAAAAGATGTGATAGTATTTTAACATTGGTAATTTTCACTATTTAAGGAAAAATGAAACATTTCAGAAAAATTTTAAAAAATCACCCTATTTTAGTATTTATATTATCAATTAAAAAATGATCTCAATTTAATAATATACATTTAAAAATGTTATATAAATTAATTATAATATTTTCTCTTAAATAGAAATAAAATTCATCTTTGAAGTAAATATAATTTTTGTAGAATAAAATGTATTTTTTTAATGTAGAGTGATAATGTATTATGAATTTATCAACATATTTTTATTGAGTGGGAAATATATTTATAGTTCAAAATTTTGTTTAAAAAATTCGTAAGTTCCAATTTAATGACTAGGTTATAATGATAATATATATCATGAGCCACTTAAGAATGATTTTTTTTATTGTATACACTATTAATCATTATACTCTTATTTTAATATGGTTTTACATTATATCCATCTTAAATAATTTTTTTCCTCATGGTTTTGACATTATTTCATTAATCAATTGTTTTACTACCAAAAATTTCTTTGTAGAAAAACTATTTCACAAAAAGGGTTAATAAAAATTCTTCTAAAAAATAGGGAAAAAGAAATAATAATTTCATCACTAAATAGGTTTAAAAAAGGATAAAATTAGTGGCAACTAGAAACATGGATATCGAAAAAAGATACATTTAAAAGATAATGTTATTCCCTTTTTATTAAGATAGAAGGGACCATTGATTTATTGGAAATGAATAACAATTTTATCTCTAGTTACTTTTCATAATGGAATGTGATCCTTTAACCTTGATCTATAAAAAAAGGAAACACAATTACTTGACAGGTATTATTTCATCCATAAATCATTTATCTCCACAATATCTATTGTTTCTCTAAACAATGATTATTTCAGATAAATATTTTATTCCTGAGTTAATAAATATATCATTTAATAGATCACATGATTCGACAAAATGATATCAAGATATTTCTCTTATATATAAATATTAACCAAAACAATTGCTAGGATAGTGTAAGATAATTCATAAGATGAATACACCATTATATTAATTTGAAAATCTAGATTTCTAATCCGTAACTAAATAAACATATATAACAAATAACCTCAACATTTATGTATTTTTTAATTTTATCCCCAAATAATATTATATGTCAAATGAAATGTTATACCTAAGAGTTAAATATATACAGACCCAATGAAACATTTCCCAAAATTACATTAATCACCTGAAAATCTTAAAAATTCAAAAATATTTGATCCTCAAATATATTTCCCAAAATCAAAAAAAAAATAATTATATGTCGAAATTTTTATGTAAAACAATTTCATACCAACCAGTACATCATATATGTTAGTGGTATAAACAACACCCATGTTTCCCATCAGTTTTGGGTAGAAGCCATGTATCCTTAAGGGATGCGACGAGTTGTTAACCAACTGTGGGTTGTCATTTTTTATAAAACATTGGGAAATAATTTTTATATTCATAATCATAATTTACCTTGATCAAATAAAATTCATAAAAATATAAAGAACATTTTAAAAATAACATTAGTCATCAAATTATTTTTTTTATCCTTCAGGGTTTTCTATCAAACTCATTCTTTTCCATAAAATAAAATAATTTTAATTAATAATAATCCCTTTAATATAAATGCAGGGAAAATGCGGATTCTACTGGCTATGAGGGAAGCGGCTACGATCCAAAAGGTTTGTTGTGACAATTCTGTCATAGATTTTGAAACCCTCTGCTGAATTGGTGTCAAAGGTAATTTCCCAAAACCTCGATACACTATCAAAGTTTTCTGGCAGGCTCCTTCTCCTGGCTGGATTAAAGTAAATGTGGACGGAGCTTCAAAGGGCAATCCTGGTCTTGCCAGATGCGGGGGAATTTTTAGAGATCATCAAGACCGTATCCTCGGATGTTTCTATGGATGTTGCGGAATTGCTTCTACGTTGGAGGCGGAGATGCTTGCCACTATTCATGCTGTCTCTTATGTAAAGCATTTCAACTGGAAGAATATCTCGATCAAGAGCGATTCCACTACCATTGTGCAAGACATCTGGAAGGGTGATATTCATCTCGCATGGCCTCTCACCACCAGATGGATGGATTGCCTCGCTACGCTCAGTGACCTCAACTTTATTGCCACACACACCTTTCGGGAGGCTAATATGGTCGCAGATGAGCTTGCCAACATGGGTGTCTCTCACGAGATCACTTGGATGAATGATCTCCTGCCAGAGTTTTTTCCTGCTTTTTTTAAGGATTCTAGAAAATTGCCCTCTTTTCGTCTGCTGTAATTTGCTTGTGACGTTCTGTTTTGAATATATTTCTTGGTTCTGGTCTTTTGACCAGAACCTACCTAAAAAAAATTAATAATAATTTCCTCAACATTAACACTATTAATTATTATCTATTACTCAGTCATTTTTTCCAAAAATATCATCATACCCTTAAATCAATTTTTTGGTTCTTAATTCCATTTAATATATTCATTTAAATACTTAAATAAAAATAATTTCATAATAATCATTCAAAATTTTATGATTCTTATCACTAATAAATCATTGATAAAAAATAAATCAATAAAAAGATTCATATGTTCCATCACATAAATAGTTCAGTCATTAAAGATCAGTGATTATCATAACATGGGCTCATTGGAATTAATCCATGGATTTGGCCATTAACTCAAATAGTGACCAAGTTCCTAATATATAATAAATTTAACTGATAGTGGTGCCATAGGTTTATCTTTTTTTCTATGTGTTCTTAACCATACACTTAAATTTTTCATAAATTATCTCTTTATGACTTTGTTTTTCACACAAAAATAATTTTTGAGTTCATATGAGACATTTTCCAGGGAACCTCTTCCAAATTGTTTACTCATAGAAATTGAATATTATTTTATTTATCGCTATTAACACCTGAAATTACATGGCATGTTATCCTTATATTCTTTAATGTGTTTGAAAATTGATCTATGATCTAGTTGTTAATTTCAATTCATGATATATTATTTGTAATGACAGTAAGATGTCTAAATAAAATTCACATTAGAATAGGCCTCTCTTTAGGGAAATAATTTCATTACCCATCACATTGATTATTGGAAAATTTTCCCCTATTTAATAATATTAACTAAAAATACTATAATAAAATAGATGAGATTACATTGATATACAATAACAGAAACTTATAAACCCAAAAAGGAATAACATGTAAAAGAGAAGTATATACTAAATTATTATACTCTAGGTTTCAATATTGGTTATCCATGATAACAATTCATATCCTATTTTATAACCAAATAATTTATTCAACTCATCTATAATGGTTCGTAAAGGGTTTTTTTAATTTACAAAACAAATTCATTGGGTGTGTCAAACCATATGATCATCAAGGACCATTATCATTCAAAATGTGATGAAAAAGTCTTGATTAATATGGACTACTAAAAATTAGTACACCAGTATACTAATGTTCAATAACCATATCCTCTGATAGTATCGATACAAATATTTAATTGTATAGAAACCACTCACTCCATCATTAACAAAAAATCTAGTTTATTTTTTCTATAATTATAATTATATTTATATTATCGCTAAGGGTATCAATAAATTTTTCTTATCCTAGTTACCAATAGTTAACTAAATATTTTCATTGATAACCA
This sequence comes from Viscum album, assembly GCA_963277665.1. Taxonomy (NCBI): domain Eukaryota; kingdom Viridiplantae; phylum Streptophyta; class Magnoliopsida; order Santalales; family Viscaceae; genus Viscum; species Viscum album. The sequence continues at coordinate 159,326,002 of OY728165.1, read as the reverse complement.
CTATAACATCGCAATCCTCATACACATATTATTACATAATGTATAACATAACCATCAAATAATTACAACACAAATATAGTGAGGTCTAGTCTATTTAGAATACTATGTTTATAATACATCAATGTAGAAAACATGACTCTAGTAACCCAAATATGGTGTATTCTTTATTATTTTTGAAAATATAATAATAGTCAAATCATGAGGGACTGATTAGTACAGAAGTTTTGGAGAATGAGATATAGTCATGATACCCATTATATATTGTGAATATAAGATAAAAAATAATATATAAAAAATAAAATGAACTGCATAATTGAAAACTAATTCAAATATCACTTCTTCATATCATAGGGAAAGGAAAAAAATGGGGTAGAACAAATTATCAGTAAGGTATACATACAGTAGAATCTGTCATAAGTATATAAGCCTAATCAACATGGAAATGTAAATCTCTAAACATGAATTCCATTTACATAACATGAATATCATGATAAGATAAATAATAACCAATATTGAAAGTTAAATAAGTTAAAATAGAATCCATTTAATCAATAACTAATTATGAGGTCTATCCATATATAATACCACTACGAAAGTATAATGGATAATAATAATAACTAAATTTTCAATGAAGGAAATTATTTTTTATTATATTCCATTATCTCAAGAATCATGATACCATTATCATCAATACCTTTCCTAAGATGTTTTAAAACTATAGGAATAAACATGTTTAATTTTTCCGAATTATTTATCTCATGAAACCTATCAATTCCTCGAGGGGATACATTATAATTGGATACGCAATTAATAACAGTAAAAAATCACTACTCTTATATAAAATTATCTTTTTTATTCATGAATAATTTTCCCTTTCATAAAATATCCATATTTAGTAAAAGATACTAAATTATCAATATTTTCCATGATAGTCAATCAACAATCAAATTAATCACCATTGGAAAAATTATATACAGTTTAGGAAATAATATTTCCCATTATACAAGAATATAAATATTTCAAAATAATTTAATTTACATTGAAAAATGATTATAAGAAATCGATAGTTTTTGGATGATGTTAACAACCAAAAAACAAAGTGAGATTGTATAATAGCTTTTACGACATGAGAATTTGAAATTCAAATCTCCTTGGATGAAAAAAATTAAAATAAAATCTTAAAATATCCTAATTTATTAATGAATCAAGATATTAAATTTTAGAATAGAATTATATACACCAGATAAAATATATAATCTTCATAATATTACAATGTTCTTCAATGAATGGAAATTGAGACTATGTCTCATACCACATTGCAATATTCAATCCATATCTACATGGATTAAACAATTTAAAATTAAACTGTAAAATTAAATTATGTTTTAATTATTCATGATATTACATGTGAAATGGGATGTATATATACCATATAAATTAAATTGGTGCATAACATACAAATAATCCCCAACAAAAGGAAATTGAGACAAAATCCCTTACCTCAAGCTTTCCTTCAGTTGAATGTGATTTAATATATTCTATAATGGTTTTAAGAGTGTTATAAATTTATAAAATAACAATAATAATATTTATAATATCATATATGATCAGATTTTAACATTTTACCACCTATTTAATACTAATATATCATTATTTTGATTGTTTCAGGTGTTAATTGCATTGTTTTTTCATTCATGATTTATTATGATTGTTCTAGTTCTTATGTGTATTATATAATTATGTCACCTATATAATGATAATAATTAATGAATTATCATATTTATTCTCTATTTATCATTTTAAACCCAATCATGAATCATTTTTTTGAGTTATTATATATGTTATAATCATGGAGATTTTAGGTCATATGTACACATGAGTACCATTTCTATTTTTTAATTATCATTATTTAAAAGAGGTAAGTAATATTTCATATTTAAAAAATATAATAATATTTATATATGTGATATTATTTATTTAATTATACTTTTATATATAATTTGTGTGGTGTGGTGATGAAAATAGTGTCACATCACTTCAAGAAGGGGTAATCTACATGTACACGAATGATGAAATCATTTTTATAGGTATGAAAAATGATATTTATTATATTTTAATAAGTATAAGTATAAAATTAATATAATAATTAATTAATTTACATACAATATGAACATTAAATTTATTCTAATAACATTCCATGTTTTGTGTTAATAAAAGACAAATCTCATCACTTCATGACACAGTAGTCCTCCATACACACGAGCAACATTATCGTATTCCCTAAACAATGAAATGCACAATGTTTTATCTGATATAATGACTCCATATGTGTAATTATGTTATAATTTTCCTAAATATAAATTATATACATCATCATACACAATTGTGATAAGAGTTAATGGAAAAACTAATGACATAATTATGTGAGACGGTAGTCTAACATACACACGAATAATGATTTCATTAAAAAATTATTGGAATTGGAGATGGTTGTAGGTAATTATATTAACATAAATAAATTTTAGTATATTTAAAATAATTTTCTTATTATATCAGTATGATTTAATAATAATTTAAGGAGGTGTAGGAAGGAAAATAAATAAAAACTCACATTGATGAAAGTTACCTATTCTTCAGGTAACATCCTTATGTTTGCAAAAAAGCCTTCCTATAATGGATTCCTAAAAAATAAGGATAATAATATGTAGTGATGGATGATAGGAAGTTATTTTTGTAGTTATTTAACTGAAATAATGTTTTTATGGTGTTAATAAGAGTAGATAAGGGTTTTCCTTTTATAATTGAAGTGAGTGGCATAATTTTATTGTTTTGAAAGAAAAATTTGTAACCACATTTTTCACACAAAAGAGTCTGAAATTGATTATTCTATAGAATAATACATTATAGATTCCCAAATATTCCATAAAATATATTTATATAAGGTTACAGGTGATTTAAACCATTTTCTTTTTAGATTAACAGCCAGTAAATAAATTGTGACCTTACCTGTGGTAAATAATTTATACACTTTTTACTATTTATTTTGGTAAAAAATTAATTTGACCTTATTAGATAATATGAATTTTGATTGTTAAAAATTTTAAATCCAATATTAAAAATTTCATAAAATGATTTAGAAAATTTTAATTTAAAATTAATCCCCCAAACATGATGAGAAGATGAGTTTTCATAGAAAAGATGTTCAATTTAAAATCAATTTAAAATATAATTTAAACCTTTAAATAATTATACTGTAAATATAGTTTACAATTAAAATTTATTATTTTAAATATTCATCGAAAAATGAAAAATTTCATAAAAATCAGAACTATTTTCACTAATAAGATTTGATTTTTTTTTCAAAAAATATTATTATATTTTCTGATAATGTTTATAAAACTATAAAAAATTAATTATAAATTATGTGTGCAAAGCGTGACTAAACTGCCTTTAAGAAAAAATTATGTTTTTCATAAACAATTTTTTTCTTTTAAATCATTCTTATTTTACAAATAAAAAATGGATAAACATAATTACCATAATTTACTAGTCCTAATGATAATCTATAATTTACTATATAGGTTAAAAATGTTATATTTAAACAATATTTTAATTGAGAATCATGTTTCTTTTAAACATTGTGTTACATGCACTGTATGTTAAAAAGAGGATTAAATTTGTCCTAAGAGAAATGTATTGTAAAGTCTTGGTGTGTCACATTATCCCCTCTTAAAAAAGATTTTACACATAAATTTATTTTATATTACATTCTAAATAGATGATTATATTTCTTCTTCAGAATATCCTCTAGTTCCCACATTACTTCTTCCTTTTTGTTATTTCTCTCAAGTACCTTTACGAGAAAAGTCGTTTGATTCATCAACACATTCTATATGGTATCAATAATCAATATGGGTTCTTCCTAATAATATAGGATATTTTATTATAGGATGTAACTTGCATTGAGTATGGAATTCAATTCCTTAAAAATAATATGTTTAACATATCAGGTTCTCTAGAGAGATTTGGATACATTGCCGAATGATATGAAACAACTCAAATTCATTCAATAATTTCAAAGGGTTTGAAGAACATTTGGCTATGTTTCCTTTTATTACTATAGATTCTAATACCCATATATGAATATTTTATCTTAAGTATCATTCAAAAATATTTATGACCAATTTTATAAGGAAGGTTACTCAATCAACATTATATTCCCAAAGCAACATGAAGTTGATCTTAATAGTCAAATACCAATGTTGTGAATTACACTATCATGTATAAAATTAAAACCTGTAAATAACCTAAATTTCCATAAGAATTATTTTAAATATGAATTATTCCTTATTTCTTATGTAAAACACATATTATTAGATATATTTCCTAAATCCAAAAAATATTTTAAACTCTATTAATTATTGTATAAAACAATTTGTTAACTAATCATTAATCTGTCCTAAGGTAGTCTGTAATATAATAATTATATTATATATATCAATTATATATTTATCAAAAAATAATTATTTTAATATTAGGAACATTTTAAGTTTTTTCTTTCCCTCAATAATGTTTTTTACAAGAATTTCAACTGACTAGTGAAGGATTTTTCCTAGTCATCGTTACCATTCAATGTCTTCTACCAAATCCTCAATGAATAATTGTTGTAGATTAATCCTTATACATTATATAATTATTATCATTATAATATCAGAAATAAAATAATTTTACAAGATGTTTCATGGATCCAAATATAGAATCTTATTAACCATTCTACTTTAGTTTTATTAATACCAATAACTTGACCTTGATCCCTTAGATTCCTTTGAGGTATATTCCATTAAAACTATGTGTATTAGTTTTCATAGTTCTCCATATCATTACAATGGAATAAATTAACATTATAAATTGATATCATCACCTTGAAATCCTAAGCATAGTGGCCTTTCTCTCCATAACTGTAGCAGACAACCATTCCTTTTAAGGATGTACCAAAATATTTCTTTCCAAAATTAGTGCATATGGAAAAAATAATGCTTTTTTCTTTCGTCCATTTATGATTTTTTTTCTTTGTTATCATCTTATTTTATTTCTTCCCTTATAAGTCATGATACATGGATAATTCAATTCTTCTCTTAATATAATATAAAACTATTTCATCATATGTATAAAAAGTTAATGACACCTGTGATTTTTGGAGACATGGCCTAACCCCATTAATGTAATACTCAATAATGCTCTCTGTGTTTTGTATGTAATCTATAGAATATATATATAATATTTTGAACATAGCTTCACAGTCAAAAAAACATTTTTCTTCCTTTTCCATTGAGATAAGGAACTTTCTCTTAATATCATTTTATTTCCCATGTGGAAAATATTTGTTAAAGAATATCTCTTTAAAATAATTATATACCATTTATTTTATTTCCCCTTAATCTTGAGTATTTTCGATCATAAACCACCATTGATCAGCAAAATATTTTGAATAATATGCTATAGTTGTAAACATTTCTATTTCACCACATCCTAAGGCCATAATTACCCTATCCAGATATTTAATACTTTCATAGTTGAAATTGGATTAGTAGTCCCACAAACTTATGGTGGATTATATTTAATAAAGTTATCCAACAGAATATAATCTTACTGTAGAATAGTTTTCTCTATCCAGTAAAGGTTATTTTTCATAAATTGAATAATCTGCACATATATTGCCATAATTCACTCTAATTCAATACTGGTTGTATTGAATTTCCTAGTAGGACAATGTATCCATTGGTCATGAATACAGATAACCTCCCCCATCTAGGTTTCATTTCAAAACTTTGGAATATATTGGATTATATCATAAAATTATTAATTTTAAATCATAATATATAATTTCATATATGGTGTAACAATTAAAGTTAATTAAAATTTATCAATTTTTAATCATAGACTTATAATCATGGTTTCATTGTGGATATTTTTATTAAATCCATTATAATGGTTGGAAACAAAAATGATTATTATAATATGAATATCCCCTAGTAGTATCAAAAAAATTTATAGAATAGCATGTTTTTGTGCACCAGGAGAAAATCAGGTGAAGAATAAAGATTTGTTTTCAGAGTTATTACGCATATGTACCTTTGTATTAGAACTAAATCCACTTATAGAGTCAAAATAGGGATGTTTTTTTAACGAGGAACCACATAATATATTCCATAACAAAACATTAGGATGATCATCTATACTTATCATAAAAAACTATCATAGGTTTGTTTTCCCTATTCTATGATTTTCTAAATATACTTCCCATGGTTTTTATTAAACTTCCTCTAACAAAATCTATAGCAACCCCAACTCTATTAACCGAAATTTTTTTATCTCCTTTATTATATTGGCATAGATACCAAGGGTCAACTCCTGAAGGATAGATTCATTTCATTGTTTTGGATAACCAGATAAATACATGAAATACATTTTATATTTTCCATTTAAAATAAAACATAACACACAACAAATGAAATTGAACAAAATCCATGATAAATCATTCAAAAATATCTTCTTTATTTTTTGTGGAAGTGAAATAAAATAAGGTTGAGCTCAAATGATCAATAAGGTTTATGTAGAATGGATGATATCATAAACCAATTATAATAATCAACATGTAAAGGTAAATAAATTAACATATATTCCATTTACATAACATGCTGATCATGATATAATAAGGCAAAATTAAAATTGATAGTTAAGTAACAAAAAGCATAAGAAATTTAATCAATAACTTGGAATAAAGTAACTCTAGAGATAATATAATAGCTAAAATCTCAAGTGTAATGATAGTTACATAATTATCAATGACTTAAATGATTACATATTGGACTCAATTATCTCATTAATCATAATATATCTACCATTAAGACCATTCACAATACAATTTTAAACTACATATAGAAAGCCTTTTAAGTTGGCCAAAATATTTGTCTCACGATACCTACCAATGTATAGATGGTCTATATTATACCAGGAAACACCCATATCTATATTTAAAAAACATTATTCTCTTAAAAAATTATCGATTCAATTAATGAAAAATGTACCTTATCATAAAATATTTGTATTGAGTAAAATATGATGATTTATCAATATTTCCCCAGTTAATAAATTATCATTAAATGTAATCTTCATAAATAAAAGTTTTTTATGTTCTAAATAATAATAATATACACTATAAAAGAGTATATATTTTTAAAATTAATGTAATTTTTTATCAAAAATGATTAAAAGAGTGTTATTGTTTCAAGGGAGAGTTAACAATAACAAAATGAAGTGAGCTTATACAAAATATTTTACCAACTAGTAATTTTTATGTTGAATACCCTTAGATGATATAATTAAAATTTTAACATAAAATACAATGAATTATTGTTGAATCATGATATTTCATATCAAATGGAGAGTATCGACATTTTATAAATTAAATAAGGTGCATATGTTTACAATATTCCTTAAAGAATGGATATTGAGACGAAGTCCCTAACGACATGGTAATATTCATGTAAGATATAATTAAATGAATTCCTTAAAAATGGAATATATAATATTATTAATTATTAAGTATTAATTAAATTAAATCTGACATGGGTATCATATTATCCATATAAAATAAATAGGTCCATAACATATAAATGTTCTTAAATAAAAGGAAATTCAGACCAAATCTCAATCCTCACGCTATCTTTTAGTTCAACATGCCTAATCCTCCAATAAATTTTATAATCATAATATTAAATTATATAAAAACCTTAATATAATTTATTATATCATATATGACCCTATTATAAAAATTTACTAGCCTACTGATAATAATATTTCCTTATTTTCATTATTTCGGTTGTTAATCAAAGGGTTTTTTCATTTGTTCATTGTTATGAATGATCTCGTTATTTTGAATATTATATATTTACATAACCTCTAGAATAATAATAATGACATATTTATCACTTGTTTTACATAAATTCTTATTTTAATACCAGAAAAATAATGTGGTTTTTATTAATGAATTATGTTAGGATCATTAAGATATTAACCCGTATGTGCGCTTGAGTAACATTTCCATTTTTCAATGATCATTATAGAAAAGAGGTAAGTAATTTTTAATATTTAAATAATGATCATAATATCATAAATATATTATTACATCTTTATATATTCTTATATATATCAATCATGAGGTGTGGTGATGAATATAGTGTTACATCGATTCATGATGGAAATAGTCCACACATAGACGAATGATGTCAGCATTTTTAGTGTGAGGAAAAAAGAGATATATATTATCATTTAGTAATGATAAATATTTAATTCATATGAAATATAATCATTAAAATTATAATTTTCACCTTCCATTATGATCATTTGTGGAAGAAAAATCACATATCTTTGTGAGGTTGTAGTCCGTCGTAAACAAAAGTTATGTTATAGAATCTCTTAAGGAATGGAAAGTAAATAAAGTTATATATGATATAATGAATCAAGTGGTATAATTATGTTATAAATATCATATATAAAATTTATAATTATCTTCATATACAACCCTGTTATGTGGTAATGGATGAATGAATTACATCGGTACATGAGGTTGTTGGTCACCATACACATGAATGATGATTTTATATCCCATTTGATGGAAGTGTATATTGTTTTATTTTATTCCCTTAACATATAAAATTCATACTATATTAAATATACTAATATTAATAAAAAATAATGTTTTAATATCAATTGAATTAGTTTCCAAATGAAATACGATAAAAATGCATGTTTAAGAATGAAACATCTTCTCTGGGTTACTTCTTTAAGATTTCATCAAAAGAATTCCAAGGATGGACTTATGAATAAAAACTAGATTGTAGGGTGATGGTATATATTTTTGGGTTTTATTTGGTATGTTATTTTATAAACCAATAGGGTTTTAATGTCTAAATATAAGTGGATAGGTTGTGGCCTTTTATAAGTGAGGTGATTGGCACACTTGCAGTATTTAGAAGGAAAAAATTTATACCCATGTTTTTCACATGAAAAAGGGGGCCAAGAATAGTATATTATAGATATTTAGACATTATATGGTGGATATATATATATATAATATATTTTGATTTTTTTTTTATTTTAACCCATATTTATTAGTTTAACCCCAATGTAAATCCATTTTTACCGTAACTGCTATAAATAATTTTTGTTGTTTCAATTTTCTTTTTTGAACAAAAAACATAATTTTAACATATTTGATAATATAAATTATTTTTATTATAAATATGGAATCAATTATGTAAAATTTCATTCATAGAAGTGAAAAAATTTAATTTATAATTAATCCCACATGAGGGATGAGAAAGCCAGTTTTCAAAGAGAAGACATTAAAATAGTTTAAAATGTTTTTATACTAAAATTATGTATTAAAATAAATTAAATGACCTAATTGTATTAATTTATATTCAATTTATCATATATTAGTTTAAAATTTATTTAAATTATAATTTATCTTTATAAACAATATGAATGAAATAGGAATTTTCAATTAAAATTCAGTATTTCTCATTATTCATTGAAAAATAATGCATTCTAGAAAAGTCCAAAAAAATACCTAATATTATTTTAAAATACTAATTTCATAAATTAATTTTATATTTTTATATAAATTTTATAGATGTGGTAAAAATTTATTTTATATTATGTATGCAATGTATGAGTAAACAATATTTTAGAAAAAATAGTTATTTTATAAAACTCGTTTTTCATTTAAATTATTAGTATTTCATTTATAATAAATAGATAACCATAATTTTCATTATTTAGTTTTTTTATTAATACAATATAATTTAATAGATATGAAAAAATTATTTTTAAATAATATTTTAATAGTGTATCGTGTTTCATTTAAACATTTTGTTGTGTGAATCGTATGTTATCAATGAAATTAAATTTATTCAAAACGGAATATATTTTAATTTCATGGATAGTTATAATAAATGTGATAAAAAAATAAATATCATTTATTTTATTCTATTAAATGACTCCCTAAATCATTTTGAGTTACTAAAATTTCAAGGGTAAACCATGGGAATACATAGACACAAGGGGTTTGGTAAAAAAACCCAAAAAGGGAATAAACATGATAAAGAAACATAATATGATTGTCAAAGGTATAACTTGATATTATATAGAAAAATTATGGAATTTCTAAAATTTAATAATGGTGTTTTTTGAATCCTTCTCTAATAAATATTTAAAATACTTAGTTATGGTTTTTAAAAAACTACACCTAAATTATTTTTAATTTCATCTGATCGTCCTATTCTCCACCTCCCCCCACCTCCCTGAGCCTAAGCCTGATCTGTTGGGTGGTCCCCATACCAGTACATCCTGACCCCCCCCCCCCTCAATCCCCCACACCTTCATTCCCCATTCCCAATCAGGTCTTCTCTATATCCCCCAACCCCCCCACCTCCCACCCTCCCACCTCCACCCATTTCCTGTTCGAAATAGACATGGTTGGACCCTAAAAAACAGGTGTTTTATTCTGTTAATTTAGTTTTCTATGGGTTTGTGAGCATATATTTGAAGCCCATTATTTTTTTGTTATTTAAGAAAATTTTTTCTCCCTATTTAAGTTAGTGTCTTATTATGGTATTCTATTTTGGATGAAATTAAATTTGGTTTTTTTAGGTTTATACTAATTTTATAGGGCATCTCTAGCTCGTTTGAGGTTGAATTTCATGACTATTTTCAAGGGTGGTGAGTTTCATGTAGTTTCCCTTATTTTAGGTCTTTAAATTCTTGAACATACTTTTCTGATATATGGGTATAATTTTTCATAAAATTATATTTATGATTTTGTTAACCAATTTTGATAATTAAATTACATTTTTGATATATTTATTGGATATCAAATTTGTTTCAAGTGATCTTTAATTGAATAATAAATTCTTATTTGATCATATATGGTAATTTGTGTTGTTTCAATTTATTTTATAAAAATAATAGGATTTATTTGGAAATGTTTAAAGTCTTTTTCTATTGTAAATGACATCCTTGAACTGGTTTCACCTTTTGTTGCGTATTGTTTTGTAATGGATATTAAAAGTGAATTATTTATTATTAATTATCAATATTATATGGTTATATTTATTTCAAGGGTTTTCATTGGTGATATTTTGGTATCTAATTTTATTATGTTTATATTGCAGTATCTTATCATGATTGTTTCCTAGCCACCCTTTAAATACATCATGGGATTCCTTGGGTTGAAAAATGAGAAATAAAGAAATGATTTCTATACTTATTTATATAATATACTAGGTAGCACTCCCTTGTTTTGTTTTTTGCTTAATATATGGGTAGTTCGACCCAATTAATATTTTTGTGTTTGTGTTTGGGGTTATTTTTATAAAATCTCATGATAGGATAATAATTGGTTCTAAATGAGTATTCCTTGTATTGTCTCATTATTGTATATTGTTTTCTATCATGATCTCTCTTATTTTTCATTGTTTTTATCATTTATTTATTTATATTTTTGTTATTTTTTAATGTTTTTACTAACATTATTTGTTGATACATGATTTAATTTTATTATGAGTGAAAATAAAATTGTTTTAAATTGTCGAGAATAACACTAAATTTATAATATATACAATATTATAATAATATCATACTTTTGTCTAACATTTTTAATGTTTTTAATTTGAAATTATTATATAGTCTATTTATTTTCAAAAAAAAGTTTTAAAGGGTAAATAATGGAAATATATGTTATTCATTAAGGTAATGTGGTTTTTTATGTAAAGAGTATGGTGGATGTTTTATTTGTTTTCTAAACAATAAAATGTCAATAATGTTATTTTATATAAAATTATTTAAACATGAATTTTATGTTTCTCATATAAAAGGAAAATATACATTATTGATTGTATCTAACAGGTAATTAGTTGAAACCATGTATAGACAATTTCACATGTATATAGATTTGATTTATTATTTTAGTGTACATGTTATGGTTTCCTTATTAGTTATTAGCTATAATTATTTTAGTAAATTATGTACTTCCTATGATCTGGTGGACTCTATTAACATAGAAATAACTCATTTCATATTCCCATTTCTTATGAATTATGTTGGGTTATATTATATAGATGATGCATCATCTGAAATGTGTACCGTCTATATTTTATCGTTTGTAAATTTGTTTTTGTACATAAAATTTCCAAAATTTAAGTTTTAAATTTTTTTTTAAATGATTGTATTTCTACGGATGAAATGCCTCACCGATCCTAGTAGACTACTAGATGAGGTTAACTCGACTACGTAGAAACCTAACGAGTCATCAGCCTCCCTTCCTAAATAATATAGGTCCCCCTCTATCATTCCACCATTAGTGTTTGGAAAAACCTTTATCTCCCTCAATCCAGGTTCTAGAACATCCTCATTCTTCATCCAATTAGTATCTAGAGCATTTTATCTATATTCATCAGGTTAGTTGTCAGTGAGTCCACATCAAGGGAACTGGTTAATAATTCAATTTCATCATGATTATATTGAAGGGTGGTGGTTATTGGTAAATATTTTGAAATGAATAATTTTTTTGAACCTTTTTTATACTAAATTATTTTTCTTCAAAAATATGAAAACAATGATAATATAGATAAAAATATTAACACTTTATATGTCTGTAATTTAAAAGGATTTAATATATTTTTAAAATTAGATTTTTATGGGGTCCCTATAGATGATATTGTGGGATTATTTTGCCGAATTATAGGTCAGTTGAAGGATAGACTTATTACCCTTCTTATTACACATTCTAATTATATTCATATACACAAATATTTGAAGATGTAATTATTTCAATCCGAGATTAAGGTAATTTTAATATATTATGGCTCAATTGAATGACATTAGTTAATTAAATTAAAATATTTAAAAATTGAATCAATTTGAAAGATTTGAATCTACTTTGCAGTTATGGATCTTATCATGTGAATGTGAACATTGAAATTTTTTAGTACAAAATGGAAGGCTTTTAAATGAGATTATTTAATATATTCAACTATACAATGTTGAAAAATCAATAACAGTATGATATGGTTCGAAAAGTGGAACCTAGAGAGAAGTGGAAGTTGATTGTTAATATCCATAACCATTATAATCACATGGTATTTAAAAATATATTGTTATATAAATATCAATTTACATATAATGATATTTAATTGGATACATTACTAATAAATTATATTTTTTTTTATTTCAGGATGTTTCAAAAAATTCATTGAGTCAAGGTAAATATATCATTCCCCCTATCTTTGGTAATAATTATTTTTTCATGAAACAAATCAAATGTGGTAATATTTTAAATAGATCAAACATTTATAATACAAAAATATATGTTTCATATATTAAATTGTTTATTTATATTTTATAAATTTATTTAATTAATATTGGACAATAAGTCTCTTAAACGGAGATTTGGTTGGATATTCATATAAAATCTTATGGTAATTATTAGAATCATCCTTCTAAATAAGATGGAGTATATACCCTACTCTCATTGTAACAAATTTCATTATATTTTTCTCTTAATTAACTTGTAATTCTTAAAATCTGACACATATTTTATTCATAGTAAAATAATAAATGAAATATGGGACTCTAATCTTCTATAGTCCTTTTTGGTCTCTTAGGATTATCCAGTTGGTGTTGTCCTTAGGATGGAGAATCGTAGTCATGTGTGTGGTATGAGTTTGGGACCAGTACTCTATGAGGACTTTGGTAGGTCAACAAGTATTGCACCATTATCTACTCCTAGTTGATGTTACTCCATATCATGATATAATCAGAAGAAATTTATTGAAATTCAATGCATAATACAACAACAGGGGGATAAAATAAAGATACAGGATGTAGAGGTCATTTCTCTATAGATATCATTAGTGGATTTGTATCAGAAGACAACTAGATGTTTCCCAAGTGATACTACATTTTCAGATGTTTTGAGTGAGTAGTTAAATCACATTACTTCATAATAATTTAGTAAAAAACATTCATTGGGTTTAACTATAAATTTAAATATACAATGTCATTTAACATTCCAGAAATCATTCATACAGGTTACGATAGGAGTGAGTAAATATTGAGATAGAAATAGTGTAGATCAATTTCACCATGTAGTGATGAGGTTTGATGATAGTTGTGTGTAACTAAATTCCTAACTGATATACACAATTATACAGAGATTGAGAGACCATGTACATTTATTAGGTTGGTGTTTTTATATAACTTTTTTTTTGAAATTACATGGTTGATTTAGTTTTCAAAAACTCGTCATTTAATCATGATCAACTTATATATTCAAATATTAATGATATTAAATATGTTTACATTCTACTTATGTTTTCCATGATTGACATAGATGTATTTTATATTAGTTTCTATGTTTTACACATAGAGAAAAATTTCACGTATAGTCTATATTTTTGATAAAATGAATAAGAGGATCTAGTTAAGAATTTTTAATCTAATTTTATTTTAATTTTATATTTTATTTCTAAATTGTTATAAATAATATATATTTTCTAGTATTATGTGGATTCTTATCAAAGGGATATTGGAGGTGGGTTTAGGAATATAATTTATTATTTTCTTTGGGTATTTTGATATTTTTTTTAACATGAGTTATCTAGTTTCATAGGAACCATTGATATCGAGGTTAGAGATAAAGAAACATATTTTATGATAGTCATGATGAGACTATCAAAAATATCCTATTGTGAATGATAAGTTTAAGCTATGGGGGGTGAAACCCAGTGTGGCTTTTTTTGAGAGAGATGGGAGGCTATTTGTTAATGACATCATCAATAGATTATAATATGCTTCCACATGATTATGTCTAGGATTATCTCACTAGAACATATTGTATTTCCCATGATATATATTTCACATTTATTCTTTATTACCTAGGGTTGATTACTTCTTTGGTTACATTACTTATATTATTATATTTCTTTCCCATGAACTTCATTGTATTGAATATAGTCCTCGATCATTTTTATTAATTTATTAATGATATTTATTTATTATCATATAAAATTAATTATATTACTTTTATATGTTAGCATTATTTCTTAACTTATGTAATTTTTACCTTGTTTTATAATTCTGTTAATTTTGGGTGTTTTTTATGATTTGGTTTTCTTCTCATTTTGTTTTCATATTGGTTTTCATTATAAATGAAAAACTAAATGTTTGAATGAAAATTATACTTTTATTTGAATTATCTTATTCATATACAATTTTTTCACGTGACTTGATATTTAATATTAAATGTTATATTTTTATACATTATTGAATTCCATATTTAATTTTAGCTTATATCTAAAATTATTTATTTTGATGTGGATCAATGTCAAATTTGTGGATGAACCTTACTATAATTATACCATTATATTAATGTTTATAATTTTATATTGGTATTTTTTTCTAGGCATATAATTAATTCATTATCCTTTTATTAAATTTCATTGTATATAAGTGGTTTTAAATTCCACTATATTTGGTTAAAAATTTGATAACAGAATTTTAAACCACCACTGTATGTGGTCAGAAAAATTTATCACAAATTAAAATCACCATTATTTTGTTGAATTTAATGGATGTTAAAACAACCACTAAGAATTTTTTCAAGATACATCTTAGAATACACCACATAATTGGATAAACCGATGAAAGTTGGATCTTGAAGCCATCTTTAGTAGGGGGTTAAACCACCTCCAAATAGAAAAACGTCATTATATTCCTATTATATTATAGTGATATCATAAAATATAAGGAAAATGAGTAATCAAATGGTTTAATAACATAAAGAAAATGGTATCCTAAGATCAATGCATTATATGAAATGTGACAGTAATATATAACATGACATATACATGATTCAATGTGAATGGTCCTGGAAATATTACATGGTGGACAAAGTCCCATAATGAATTGTGTTTACTCCCTAATACTATACATGACCATTCATGAGAATAACAATTTAACAAATGAATTGGACCGCTATCTAGGAACAACCCTCATAATATTTTCATATTTATGTGTTTCATAAAATGGAAATCAATTATATGGCATAAACATAGGAATACCCATGTAAATAAAATGGTTTTTATAATATCGTCTCATTTCGTAATCAAATTAAATTCTAGAATGATGGAATTTCAAATATGAACATAAGAGAGGTATTAACCCATTAATGTACAATATAATAATCTAGGTATATATGTGAGAGAAATATATATATTTATAATTTATATGTAATCCAAATTGTCAAAGTCTGTCGGCATCTATGAAATTGTCATTAAAATTTAAAGAAATACTTCATGTAGAGAATATCTTTTTTCCATTAAAATAACTTCTTTATAATCAAAAAATTTCTAATATATTATAAAAAAATTATTAAAAAGAACCATGGAAAGATATAATGCATGCTTAAAATAATTTAGTGGTCTTGATAGTGGGAAATTATATACATTTTGTATATATTAATAAAATATTCCTTTTACTCTATGATAAAAAAGGAAAAAAAACCACATTAAATAAATTATAAGAATTTTATTTTAAGGAATTATTCATAAATAATTAAATTGTTAAAATGGTTTTTAACAAATCATTTAGTGAATGATAAAATTATTATTCAAAATATTATTATAAAACATGGACATGGAAAAACGATTTTTCATCGAGCCGAAAAATAATGATAGATTTATTAAAATATTTTCTCAATAATTTTAAGTACCAAAGATAGTAAATAGCTATTTTTCATGAAATGTTCATGAATAACTAGATGAGTGTAAAATATATTTGGTTTATGATATAAATATCCAAAAAATTCTTCCAAGGGAGGCTAAATCGTATAAAAAATATGAAATAAAGAAGATATTGTGAAATAAACCCTTAAAACATTGGAAACATTAGAATAATAACCCCAATAAAAGAAGTAAAAAAATGAAACTTTAAATACAGTTATGATATAGTTTAGTAACCCAAAACCAAATAGCTCTGAGCTGGTTCTATATATTATTTCATTGGCATGGACATAAATAATCACATCCTAATGGACCAAATAATTTAGTAGTCAGAGAAAACATTATATATTTTTGAAATTACACTTATATTATAAAAATAAAATGAAAAAATATTTTATTTGATAATACCATTATCCCACATAGGATAACCCAGCATATAAATCATAATAAGACTATAGAAATACATTGGAAGATTGAAACATAAGAAAGGGTGAGCTCAAATTCTCATTAAGGATTATGTATAATAGTGGAAATAATGAATCATTGATAAAAAACAAATATAGAATGGAAAAAACTAAATACTCATTTCATTGAATCAATAAACTAATAATGAGATAAATATATATATTTTTTATATAGTGAAAATATTCTAGATAATAATATCGGAATGTTAAATGAATCCAAAGCCTAATTATTAGACCCCATGTATCTTGAACATGAACCATTGTAACATAAAGATATATTCTCAAGATAGGATAATTATGTGGGTATAAATCCATATGATTATTCTTGAAAATAAATGAAAAGGATTTTTCAATAACTGATTTGTCTCATGAGACCTGGTGATGCATTAAGGGACTATATAATATCCGGCCCCATGCATCACTAAAAGTCCAAAACGTTTTTCATATATTGAATAAATGATTTAAAAATATATTTTTAAATAAAGTTTTCCATACCAAATTTAAATATTTAAAGACCATGATTTCAATAAAAATTATTTATATGATATATTAAAAGGGTTTTATAGACACCGTATAAAAGGAGGATGGTCAATAACTTCAAAATAGACCTCAATGAAAGGATATAGAGACAATGTCAGTTAAAAATGAATACATTATGTGTATTAACAAAAAATAAAAATAAATCATGTTTAAATAATACAAGAGATAATAAAAAGTAATTATACACATAACCTTTGCATTTCATAATCAATGATCTAGATGTTTAACCCAATAAATAAAAACAGAGTTATGAAATACCTTACCACTTATAACTGGTTGAATTGTATACCAAATAAAATTAATAATTATCAAATGAAATATTGAGTACAATGTAAAAAAATATATTGATGATATTATATGTTAAATGGAATTATACATAAAATACACAAAATAAATAAGTGGTGAATAAGGCATATAACTCATAGAAGTAAATGTGATATGAGAAAACTCTTACCTCATGATTAACTTTAGAGTAGTGTTCTTTAACAACATTTATAATGGTTTAAATAATTTTAGTAACTCATAAATAAACAATATTAATATTAATAATTCCTGATAATCTTCTTTTATGTCATAATATGACCCATTTATTGATAATATTTCATTATTTTCCTGGTTTGGGGTGCGTTCGTTTCAAGGATTCATGGCCGATTCATTTTTGTAAAACGATGGATGTTATTGTAAAATGTGATTAATAGTTTAATAGTGAAATTAAATACCATATATGAAATTACATATTTATAAGTAGACCCATATATAATTTTTAATTCCTACATGTGTATGGTTCAAAATATAAAATTTTAAGGATAACATATTATTTTATTTCGTCAGTTTTTTCAAACATCATGAAATATTATCATTTAATTAATATTATGATTATATATTAGATATAGAACATTAAATAGGTTATAATATATGTATTAAAACGATATTTATTAATAATAATATTTTTATGACCATCCATGAATGTGTTAATGGAAAAATAATAAGAACATTATACATTGAGGTGATTAACTCGCATAATTGGAAAATAGTTTCATTTCATCGAATAAGAGGAAATAATAAATGGGGTGGATATAATATTTTACATTAGAAACAAAAAATTAAATTATTTACATGATATATAATTACTATTCCCTGATTGGTGAAATATTTGAGGATAAAGAAGAAGAATAAAATGAAATAAGAGAGGTGTTTTGAGAAAATTACCTCTTGAATATCACCTCCTTGGAAGACCGCTTGAGGACCACAGATTTTTTCATTGGGTGTGAACATAAGAACGTGAACATGTTGAGATTTAATAGGATATTTTTTTAGATATTTTGTGATCTAAAAAGCTTTTGAGTTGAAATAGGGTGGTGATGGGAGGTTTTTATACTTGAGGGGAGGAGGGTTCAGTAATTAAAATAATGATTATTTTATAATTAAATCCAACCACATTGATGTGGATTTAATATAAATGAAATATAATGTTAATTAAAGTTTTGGAGTCTAGTTAGGGTTGATAAATTCCACAAAATGCATTAAAATTTTTATTTTTAGTTAATTTAAGCTTTTAGCTTTTTTACTTCATCCCTTTCATTATTTTACATATTCAACACTAAATATATTTTACCATGATAATTTTTTTTATAACTAAAATTAAATTGAAATGGAAAACATATTTTTACCTTATGATTCAAAATATTTAAGACATTTTACCAAAATTAATTTACATAATTGTAGTGAATATATTTAACTTCAACCCCACATACATAATGAAAACACGTGTTTTTTGAAGTAAAACCATCAAATGATTGAAAAGTTTTTATATCCAATTTTATTGTGAAATTATTTAAAATGACATAAAATTGGTTTATTTATATATTATTTATCTAATTATACATTAGATCAATTTTAAAAAACAATTTTTCGATATAAAAAATTCGAATAAAAAGTTGTTTTTAATTAATTTCAGTATATTTTACTATTCTTCAAAAAATAAATATTCTTTGAAATATACCAAACATTTACCGCAAGATAATTTATATATTTTTATTTTAATAAATACTATAATTTTTTAAAAAAAATTATATTAATTTCAAGACTTGGATTTAAAATAGTTATTCCATTAAAATGCTACAACATTGCCTTTTAGAAAAATATATCTTTTTGCACATAAAACTAGATTTATTACTAACTTAAGAGTATAAAACATATTTATTTAATTTATAAAATTATTTAACATGTATAATATAAATTTCATTCTTATATTTTACTAGTATTTACAAGTTTATTTTGTTAAGATAAAATTTCGTTTTGTAATTAAATATTATTTTTTTTATTAAAACACACCATTTATGTTCAATTGGTTTTCATTTTTATTTCTAATTAAGTTTTATCAAATGGATATTTTCTATAAATATGTATAAAATATATTATAATAATTTTTTAATCTCATGTATTTCTTCAATTCCAATGGCTTGGTAGTATCTATCACAATTAAATAATAATTTTTAATCATTTGATTAGGCTTAATGTTTTGTGTAACGTATGTTATCAAAGAAATTGGATTTATTTAACAAGTTACATACCATAAAATATTAGGGTATTAAATTCTACCATCTTTCAATAAATTATATCTATGAAATTTTAAATTTTACTTTGAAAACAATATTTTGATATTGGAAATTGTTTTCAAGGAAAAACATCATAATTATCGTTAATAAAACATCCCCTTGATAAGTGAGAATTGGAATGAAAAGTTCACCAAAAAATTAATTTTTGAATAGGATAACATTAGTTAAAATTTAAAATTAGGACATGGAAGATAAATAAAACTATAATGTTATGATGGATAGTGATGTAGAATGTGATCATTAGAAATTCTACCATCAAAATACCTTTAATTTGTGATGGGTTATAGAGTCCATTGATTTACCAATAATATAATTAAACAGATATCCTTTTCTTTCCATGTTTATTTCCGAGAGTTGAGGGATTACATTACTATCCATATAATCAATTGAAATAAACACATACCTGATCTAATTACATATAATAAGAATGGTTCTATCCTATAGTTGTGATTTTATCTATTTCCACTTCAATTCCTATGTTAAGAAATAGATATTAAAGATAAAAATTTTATTCCTAAAACACTATTAAAGATTCATAAGATCTATATGTGATTTCTCCAATTTTTAATTATTTTCCAAAAATAAAATTATTAGTACATGATGTTTAGTATGATAAATCATAACCACTAAAAAAGTTTCAATGGTTCAACTTAACCCATTCCACAACTAGTTAACCATAAAACTCATCCAAAATAAATCAATCTGAATTCATTGTAAAAGAAATTATAGGGAATGACGCATGATTTAAAAAATCCACATTAGACTCTATAAAAATAATAATATAACTCTGATAGTTACATAACCAATATATGTATACCTTGATCACCATTACATATTAATTAAAATAATCATTCTTCAAAAATAAGATCTCAGGTTTTTTAATATATTCTAAATTTGTAGTAAATCCATCCCACTCCATCGAATTACTAATGAGATTCATGGACACAAATTAATTCATGAAAACATCCCTTTACCATTATTATCTCAACATAAAGAACATATTAAGGTTATATTCTCCAAATCACATGTTTTCCCAAAAAATCATCTTGAATTAAAAAACCATCTCTTGGTTACTGATATTATTCATCTCAAACCTCTAA
Organism: Viscum album; assembly: GCA_963277665.1. Taxonomy (NCBI): domain Eukaryota; kingdom Viridiplantae; phylum Streptophyta; class Magnoliopsida; order Santalales; family Viscaceae; genus Viscum; species Viscum album. The sequence goes on along the minus strand of OY728165.1, from coordinate 159,304,436 downwards.
ATACATAATAAAGAATTAATTTAGAACAATATTTATATATTTAATGACTATTATAACAAAAATATCATTTATACCTTAATTTTACAACAAAATTCATGAATCCAAAAAAATCAAATTAATATTTCATCCTCGTCTGTGGTAATATAATATGATTAACCTTGATCCATGGCCTTCTCTTGAGGTATATTATCTTGACACTTGGGGAATTTTTTTTTGTAGTTTTATATTTCACTATAGTTGAAACACTTAATATTAGTTTTTTTATTATTACCATTTCATTATTTTATCTTGTGACCCTATTTTCAAAACTTATAACAAATTCCTTATTTTTTCATGAAATTATCAAGGTAATTCTTTCAATAGTTACCATATGATGGAATCATTTGTCCTCTTCATTAAATTATTCATTTTTTTCTAGTTGTCATCCTCTTCTTGTTCATCCCAATAAAGATTTAATATTTTGATAAATATTTATCTATCTTTTTAGTATATGATATTATATCATAATTTGATGATAACATATAGTATGTTCATTCCTTTTGAAAGATTGTCATAAGCTCATAAAAATTAAATCATTCTTACTATTCAGATCATATTCATTTGTGAGGTTAACATTCCTTCCTCTATACACTATTTTTAAATTAATAAATACACTATAATAAATCATATTATATTGAAACAAGTTGTATTAACCGAAAACTATAGAAATATTTGGCATAAATTGAAAAATTTATACCTAGAGATTATCAAAATCATAAACATGTTTTTTAAATTCTATTCTATACTTATTCTCAATGACTATCATAGGGTGATGAAATATAATATATATTTTCCTAAAACAAGTTCACATGGTTTCTAATAAAATTAATTGATACAAACTATTTAAATATCAGCCCTTGTATCCCTGAGCTAGTGTCTTCCTTTATTACGTTGGAATATATATAAGGAATCACCTTCCTAAGGATCAAAAAATTTTGTACTCTTAGTTAAATAGATAGAAATTTGAAATTAATATTTAAATTTGAATATAAATTACAATATTAATTTCTTTTATAACACCATTATCTCCCATAGAATTACCCTACGTGTTGACATAATAAGCTTCTAGGTAACCTGTGAAAAAACAATCCCTTAGAAAGGGTAAGCTCAAATGATCTTTATGGTTCAAGTATAGAGGAATAAATAATTAATCAAGGAAAATAATAAATATAGAATGGAAAATTACTAATAGAAAGATTCATTTAATTAGTTAACAAAGAATATAATTAATCTGTATTTTTTTAGTGAAAATATATGGGATAATAATAACAGAATGCCTAATAAATACAATGCTTAATTATTCAACATCAGGTATCTGGAACATGAACCACAATACCATCATGACACATTATAAGATGGTTTTAGTATATTGGTATAAACCCATCCAATTCATATTGAAAACAGACACAGAGGGTTTGTCACAAAATATTTTGTCTCATTAGACATGTTGATGCATCGTGGGAGTATATAATGTTGAGCCCCACCCGTCAGTACAAGTCCAAAGTATTATTCATATATTAAATAAATGATTTAAAAATATTTTTTTTAAATTAAAGGGTCTCATAAAAATTGTAAACGTTTTGAAACCATGAAAAGAATGAGATTAATGATATGATATATCAACGTGATTTAATATACACACTATAAAATATGTTGGGTGTATAAAATCAAAACATGTCACAATGGTAGTATACCATAATAAAGTCCTTTAAAAATGAATATATTTTGTGTATTATCTTTAAATAAACATAATATAAGTGGAAATAAAACATAATATAATAAAAACCCATTTCACACAAAAATATAACCTCACATAATCTATGAAATACATGTTTAACCCAATGAATGAAAATTGAGTTATGAAATTTATTACCACTTGTAATCAGTCAAATCATATACCATATAAAAGTAATAATAATCAAATCAAACATTTAATACCATAATGATAAACATATTCAGGATATTCTATAAAAAATAGAATTATATATACACTACACACAAGAAATAATTTTTGAATAAGGAATATATCGCAAAGAAGTAAAAGTGAGATGCGAAAACACTTCACTCATGATTCTATTAATTATAGTGTTTTTAACAATCAGTATAATTGTTCAAATAATTTTATTTACTAATTAAAATTATATCCTTATTTTCATGGTTTTAGGTGTGTTTGTTTCAATGTTTCATGATCGGTTCATTTCTGTAAAATGATGGATGTTCATATAAAATGATATTAGAAACCAATAAGTAGAAATAAATAGTATTAATTAATTCAAATAATTATGTAATGGTCCCATATATCATTTTTAATTCAAGTAGGAGGATGATTTATTAGATAAAATGTTAATGATAAATTAATAGTTTATTTTGGTGGTGTTTCTGAAAAATATGGACTAGTTTCGTTTTATTTAATATTATGAGCCTATATTAGTTTTAAAACACTAAATATGTTATTATATACCTATTAAAACCATATTTAACCATAAAATAGTTTTATAACCATATATGATGGTAGTACTGAAAAAAGAATAAAAATATTATTCCGAGAGGTGATTAACTGGCATAATTGGACAATAGTTTCTTTTCATTAAATAAGTGAAAGTAATAAAAGGGTTAGGGATAACATAATAAATTATAAAAATAAAATTATTGTATTTAAATTATTTTTTATTTATTATTCTTTTATAGATTAAATATATCAGGATAAAGTAGAAGAATAAAATAAAATAAGAGAGGTGTTTTGAGAAAATTACATCATGAATATCACCCTCCTATAATACCCCTTGATAACATTTGATATGGTATTTTGTTGATAACAATAGAATATAGATGTTATTATAATGATTATGTGGGTTTTGAGGATATATATGTGGATCTAAATATGTTTTCAGTTGAAATTGTGGGGTGAGTGGTGGTATTTCTACTTGAGGAGAGGTGTGATTATGTGATAAAAATAATGATAATTTTATAATTAAATCCAACAACATTGAAGATGAATTAATTCAAAGGAATTATACTGTTAATTAATGTTTTTAGGTATGTTTTTGGTGGAGAAACACAAAAACTGCTAATTAAATCTTGTATTTTTAGGTAGTTTAAGCTATTGCCTTTTAATTTTAACCCTTTTCATTATTTTACCTATACTATGGAAGTTAATATTTATACCACGACAAAAAAAAATTATACCTAACAATTAATTTTTCCTTTAAAAAATTTACCTTATAATTACAAATACATATTCCAATTTTCTAAATTCAATTCACATAATTTGAAAAATTATATTTAAAATTAATCTTGGAAACGCAATGAAGAAATGTCATTTTTATAGTGAGAATTTTAAATTTTTGAAGTGTTTTTTATCCAATTTCAATTTATAAATGATTACAGTGACTTTAATTGGATATATTTATATATAATTGATTTAATTATATATTCAAAAATTAAAAATAATTTAACATTAGAGGCCTTACCATAGAATACTGAACCCAGTGTCTGCTTTCGATAAGAATCGAATTATTACAACTAATCAAGCACTGAAGTACTGAGAGTTTAGTATTCTTGGTAAACCAGATATAAAAATGAGTATTTTATTACCAATTAATTTACTAATTACAAAATAATTATTTTTCTCTAAATAATATTGAGGATAACTTTATTCCTTCTTGTTTATCCCTAAATTTCTTTTATAGTATACTTCTTAGATTTATGAGAAAAGGAAACAAAATAAGGGTGATATAATATTCTCAGTAAGGTGAATGTATATCTTAATAAATAAATATTGAATGATAAATATAATGATGGTATGTTATATAATTTGATACCCAAACCATATAATCAACAAATAATAAAAGATGTTCCTAAAAAATATGGAAAGGTAATAAATAGAAACTCATTCACTTGAAATAACTATATAAAAAAGGTAATATAGAAAGGTAAAATTCTAAAAACACATTTCATTTAATCAATAAACATAGAATGAAAAAAGTCCATTGATTTTATCATGTGAAAATATCATAGATAATAAATAATAAATCAAAATGATGAAAATGATTAATTATTTGACTCCATGTCTCAAGTACATGAAACCCTCTACTATCAATATCCATCCTACAGAATGTTTAAATCCATAGATAGAAAACCATTTATTTTGCATAAATTATTTTTATCATAAAAAACAATTGTTTCAAATTGTAGCTAAATAATTTCTGGGATCTACCCATCATTTTAGGTCCAAATCATTATTCATATCATGTAATAGATTTACATAATAAACAATATGCCTTTGGAAATATTCGTATTGAATAAATAATATAAATTTATCAATATTTCCTCGAATAATAAAACAATTGTAAAATTAGACTCCATTTTAAATAGCTATATGGTTTTTGAAATGGTAATATCATTGATAAATTAAATGGTTAGTTTAGGGTGAATTCAATGTTCAATGATCATATGAAATTGAATATTTCAAGGGGACTAACAAATAAATCATGGATGTGAATGTTAATACTTTACATGGCCAAATAAATCAAAAACCATCTAGAGGAAGAAGAATGATGGTATTAATGAAACTTATAATAGGTAGAGTAAAAATTAGGTTTGTTATCCTTGATGAATAAAAACACTATAAAACAATATTTTAAAAACATTTTTTAGGAAAATATACTTTTATTATCAATGTTTTTTTTGAAAACCCCTTTCTTTGAAAATAAATTTTGAAATTTTTTTCTGTAAAAACAATTATTTTATACATGAAAATTAATATTCCATGAAATAACGATAGGTAAATTTTTACAAGCCATAGTAAGTAAAATTAACATTCTTTTTCATGGTTAATGTTTTGAAAAATTACTTGTTCAGAAAGTGATAAAAAGTTTCTTTTGAAAAAAATCATAAATGGGAAAAAGGTTACAGATGGATTATCCTAATCACGTTAAATTTTTTTTTTAACATTTTTTAAAAAATCTATGTTTCTAGAATAAAATATGTTCTCTAACTAAATATTGAAATAAAGTACTATTTTCTAAAAAAGATTTTATAAAACAATATGGGTACCAAAGAGTAGAAAAATGGTAATATCGCCTAACAAAGATCACAAATAACCAAGGAAGAATAAAATTAAAGCGTTTATTATACAATGATAAAATAATTACCTCTTATTGAAATTTAAGTGTAAAAATACCAAAGAAAATGAGATTTTAAAGTAAACCCTTGAAAGGATTATAATATTATAGTGGGAATCAATCAATGATTAGATTATGTGTATCAACTGTAAATAAAAATATAGTAGATTAAATACATAAATAGATATTCAAACTCATTATACACATAATAATCAAATATTTATTACATTGGGAAGGTAATATAACATAATGCAAATAAATTTTGATCTGAAATCTCTTTTCTACTTGGTATCGTTTAACTCAAACCCCATTAGATGAAATAATTCAAATTGAAACTCAAAGGTTCATGAAGAATGAATGAATCATGATATAATACGAAAATTTTGTAGTATGTTCACCATATATAAGAAATTATTTTAAAATAAATGATGTGATTATTTAAATATAATATAAAAAATCACAAAAGTAAGTGATATTGTAAAGAAAATAATTAATAACGTTCTTAATGAGAATAATTTTTAAACATCACATAGTGTCCTAGGCCACTATGAAACATTTGATTCATAATATACATGAATGAATAAAGTTAACTGAAACATATATTATAATTAGAATAATTAGTTTCATGATATAACATTTCATGTGGATTTATATTGATCATATAAAGGAAACTAGGTGTATAAAAGCAAATAAGCCTCAATGAAATTTAAATTGGGGTGAAGGCCCTTACCATGTGTATGACATGTCTTGTATGGATTTAAATTACTGAATAACAAACTCACATTAATTATTTTATTTCTTGATTAATATTTTAATTTTTATCAATACTATTATTTCATTTATTACTATGTTCTGTACAACTACTTAATAAATTTAGTTTATATTGAGTGTTTTTTCAAATTTGGTTTATGTCTCAAAAACAACATTGATAGGTCAACTATGATCAAAGGGAACATTATATAACATCTCAAGAATTTTAATAGTAAAATAATTAATATATTTTTACAAAAATAATAATTTTAAAATCATTCATTAAATATGGTTATGAAAAATTAATCATTGTTACAATCCTCGAACGGTAGGTCGTACGTCTACATGAGTAACGTTCTCATTTTTCAATGACTATTACAGAAAGAAGGTAAGTGTAATTATATATTTCTAGAATAATAACTGTATCACAAATAACATATTATTTAGTCATATATTTGTAGAGACCGAATGCTTGACATACATGGATGTTATAATAATTTTTCAGAATACATAACACATAACAAAAACAGACACCCAAGGACTGTAATAGTCTAGTGTCTTTAGAAACATGGAACATAATCTTCTAATCATGATGAAAGATCTTCAACATCTCCCATAAATATCTTACCCTTTTTTTCATACCTAAAACCTTTCTTTATATCCTGGGTAAAAGAAAACACATAAAGGGTGAGTTCAAATGATCATTAAGGGTAAGCATAGAGAAAATAAAACAAACCATATGCATATGAAATTAAAAACATGAAAATAAAGTTTAATCATCAAAAGTTTGAGTTGCGAAAGAAATATTGACATTACGATAGGCATAGATCAAAAAATAACATCAATCATGATAAAATAGCATGGGAATAAAACATGTAATTGTGGAAAAAAATTAAGCACATGATATTATTTCCATAGTAGCCTAGGAGTTACTGCCAAGACCATTATAGTAAATGAATTCCATTACTGAATCGGGATTACGTGCTATTCTAGCCTGATATTACTGAACCATATTTTACTTTTTGTTCCATCCATGTATATCTCATGATATATAAATCATTACCCAATGAATTGGAGGGAGATATAGGTCCCACCCATCTCATATTGAAATCATTTTTATGTGTGCCACAAAATGATCATTCATCATTCATCATAACCCAAAGAATAAAATGGGTTTCATAAACATCATCCCATATTAACATAATCCATATAAAAAATGGATATCATTTCATCATAATAAAAATCAAACCATGTATATAATAAAGTCATTATACATGAAACATAATTATTCAAAATAATTTCATCTTATATGGGAAATAATTTTGATAAAACACTTGAAATTAATTCTGAAATAAAATATCATTTCTTCTTGAAAATCATTTTATTTTATCCAAATGCCGTGAAATTTTAAAAGAAAAGAATTTTGTTGAAAATAATCATGAAATCTAGTAGAATAATCTTCATGGAAATGACACTACCACCAAACAGGGCAAGGGAAGTGCTGCCCTTTATCAGCGATGAATAGAAAGCACTGATAAAGGGGTATGCCTTTATTAGCTCTAGTTAAAAGCGCTAATAAATCTAACCTTTATCAGTGCTAAAATAAGTGCTAATAAAGTTATACCCTTTATCAATACCTTTTTAGTGTTGATAAAATGTTACATTTATCAGTGCTTATTTTAGCACTAATAAAAAATTTTATTCTTAATATATATAAAATTATAACATTTATCTGTGCTAAAATGAGAGTGCTGATAAAACATAAATTTATCGGTGCTTCTTCATTGGGGATAAAGATATACATTTATCAGCGCTTTTTGAGTGCTGATAAATGTATCTCTTTATTCGTGCTGAAAAAGTGATGATAAATTGTGTTTTATTCGTGCTTTTATTTTAGCACTGATAAAACATTCCTTTATCAGTGCTTTCAACGAGTACTGACAAAGGATCTAGTGGTTTCTATTTGATAACCCTAACATGCCCTCCTATCTCGCACGTGGCCAAGCTTTCGTTGAAGCTGAACCAGGCCCCTCCTCCACTGTGACCTATCCTCCTTATCCTCCTCCTCTTCCACATCCTCCTCCTCCTCCTCCTCATCCTCATCCTCCTCTTCCTCCTCATACTTCGCTACTCCCATTGGGGATTTCTCCTCAGATTCTACCTTCGCCATCATTGGGTTTTGCTTCTCCACCGCAACCGTCACCACTAGGTTTTCCTCCTCCACTGCGACGGCCGTTTCCTCCGCCATCACTGCGTCTACCGCCGCTGCCTCCGCCGATGCCGCCTCCGCCGCCGCTAGTCAGTGTAGGAGTATTTTTCCTTCTCTTGGGTTAATATAAATAAGAAATTATTATCCTTGAATGATTATGATGACTTATAGTTTTTTATAAGTTAGTTGAACCTATGTATGGGTAGTTGGGTCAAGAGTGAGAGCCTAGGTGGTGACACCCTTATATTGTAGGTCGTTTTAGATAACATGATGATATCATGCTAAATTTTTAGTTTTAGTAGTGAAACTAACAGTTATGATACGTTATGTTGATTTATGATTACTTATGACCCTTTTGGGTCTATGTCTGGCACAAAATTGGGTACGATTGATTGAACTTAAACATTTTTATGTGTAATACCCATAGTTGGTTCCCTAGGTAGATAGTACTCAATGATTGTAAGTATATGTGTGTGTGATAACCTATAGTAAGTGGTTGGTTTTGGTTCACTAGATGATGTGTGTTTTGAGGTGGGGATAAGAGTGACACCCATGGGCTAAAGATTGTGTAAGAACTGATGTAAGGGGTTTGTGTGACATTCCAGTGGTCGTTAGCATGTGACTCAGGATGGTAGCGAGTTAGTGAGTTTTGGTGGTTGGGGGAGACTAATGAGTGGGTTTATCTTGGTTTTATGAATACCTTAGATACATAAATCCAGGGTAGATTCTTTGACAAGAGGTGTTGATGCATATTAGGCGTTATCAAGTTGATAGAGAAGGAATAGTCATGACTTGGATTTGTATAATGGAATCACTCTCTATTCTTGAGTTTTGGTGTTATGACTGGGTTGAGGGACATGAGCATTTGGATTCCTAAACCTATTGATTTATATCATGGTTTTAATGTGACCATCACTATTGAACCTAGATGGATGGGTTTAGGGTAATGAAGCATGGGTATACTCCATTGGTTTTGGAATAATGTTGGGTAACTTGTGATCGTGTGGTAAGTTTTGGCATTGTGTGATGTTAAGATTTGAAAAGAGTACCAGGGGTTCCCCATTGGAAATATGTGTGTTCCCCCTAATTTTTTCAAGATGTACGGGTAGGCGCATTGAGTTTGAATAGGGATATGATCCTACTCACTAGACACCATGTGTTGTGTTGGGAAACTTATTATGGGGAAGTGAGGATATGAACCTTCTTCGTATGATCAATAGATCTTAATTCCAAGAGAGATCTCATATATTCTTGGATCTAAGAGATTAGGGAAGGGGTCTGCATTGTAGTTCCCTCAACAGGCTTCTAAGGGTTAGTGGTCTGATGATGTTGGTGATAGTGGCGATTGTTAAGAGCCCTACTGGGTGACCCTTGAACTGAGTTGAGGTCAGGGATGAATTCTTGATCCACCTACCTAAGATAAGGAATATAATTAATACCATTCTCTAGGGATATAATATTGAATTAATTAATGGTGGTGGTAGGTACCACTTTATTTATTATAATTTCCCTATAATTGGGCGGGTTGTGATGCTTCAACACGTGAAGACCCACATATGAAACTTCAAGAGTAGGGATAGAACCATGTTAGTGGTACCCTTTTACCATCATGTCATCCACCTAGTTTTTAGGTCTCCTTATAGGTGATTTATTCGTTTGGATCATCGGGGTTGTAGATTTAGCAGAAATTGAATCATGTGATCATCTAGTTTAAGGGAAATAGTTTAAGGTTGTTTGAAAAGATTGTACCATAAAGTTTAAAGTCGTGCGATTATGATGTATGTGTCGTGAAAGGTGTGATAACAGAGGATTGATCCGAGATTACTCATTTTGGATATTCTATCTAGAATAAACTTGGTGATTATACCTAGAATGGAGGACCAATTGGTCAGGGCTTACACATTGTATGTTCATCTTTTATATTTTAAAATGTTTGTTGAACTCGTTCTATCGAAGGTGGGTTCTATAATTTCTTGTTATCTTAAGGTGTGTTTAACCGTGGTGTGGGTTGATTTAGGTTTTAGGGGGCTATTGTGGTTTTTGGGATGTGTTAAATGGTGTACTCGGTTTTATATTATTTTATTCTCATGGGTTTCCCCTATTTTATGTTTTCTTTTCAGTTGGAAATATCCTCTGTTGTGAGCCTCTCCTTTGCTATGAACTCACCTCTGCCGTGTTCTTGACAACACCTTCACGGTGAGTTTTCTATTGTTACTACTTGATTTCTTCTTGTTCACATGTTATTACTGTTTGATATAGATGGTTATAATGTGAAATGTGCGGGTTAAACGCCCCGCTGAAAATCATGGTCGTTGGTGGTCCTTGTTTGAGCAATAAATTAATTGCTTGTTGGTTGGTTATTATTGAACATTTGAATATAAAAATTGGTAATTTACATATACTTGACTTATGAATGAATTCCCCAAGAAGATAAAACTTCTATGATAACACCAAAATTAACAAAAAAAATTGAATAAGGGATGCTTTGTAAAATCTAAAATTGTGATTGTTTGGTTTGTATGGTGTAGCGATTGTGAGCATGATTGTGTTTTTGAATGGTGTTGTGGTTGTTGGCATGATTGATATTCCAATTGTTGTCCATGTTTTAGTTCTTCAACCATTTAATATCAATCCCAAATTTACCCATTTCAATGGCAGCACCACTTTGTTACTAGTGTAATTCCATTGAATCCTAAAAAACCACTTCTAGAAGACTCCATGAGATACTTTTTGGTGTGAAGATGATGTTTTTTAGATTCTATATATTGGTAAAATACATGGTATGTAGTCTTGTTACATCGAACATTCTTCACCGTACATGAATTTCATATTGATTTTAATTCTAGACAACAGTTATCTCCAAAATTTACACCACATGACTCATCTTCTAACTCAAACATCGAATAAGTTTTATTTTAAATGTTACATGTCATGTGAACATTGTTCACACACAATGAATCTCCGAGACATTTTCTTCAGCATGAAACCATGTACATGCCATGAAATAATGGTAGATCTATATGATATGTTTTTACTTCACTCACACCATGTATAGATACCATAGAAACTTGATGTGTATAGAATATACACCCCTAGTAGTCATGCAAGGACTACACACCATGTGTTCCACAAAAATGTGATGCATAGCATGTGAAGTGACTCATTTTGTATCTAAAGTACACGCCATTAGCTCTTGTTGTTATATATATCATGTATTTTCAAAGGCATCATGCAGCCTTTGTAATAGTAAAATAGAATTAATTTTATATATGTCAGATTAAATCAGGTATCTTATCCAAAGACGATGTTCACCCTACTGGACACACTATGTATATGGAATTCAAATGAGTTTAGAAATGGTAGTATACAACCAACCTTGACTGATAACCCTACACATTGTGTATCCATTGAACAAACTGTGTGCTATGTTAATTTCATTATTATTATATATTTTTTACTTAGATGATAATATTTCATGTATGAGAATCCCATTATAAATATCTTCTCATGTAGATCACACTATCATGATTCCCTCATTCATTGGAAATTTCACAAGATTTGGTTTTGATATTTTCATTATCTTCACTTTGCTTGAGAGTTGACATGTGAAAAGTGAGTTTTTTGGTGGAAATATGGATTATGGTACTCCCCCATGTTTTGGTGAAGAGTCCTCCATGTATAGGTTTTAGTTACTCCATGGATATATACAAAAGACAGGGCATAGTCCCCCGTATATAGATAGAGTTCAAGTACTTTCACATGTTTTGGGGTCCGTCCCTCTATTTCATTATAGAGGAATTTGAACCATGATTTTTTTTATAAAACCCAAACTATTATACTTGATTAAATAAAATATAATATTAGCCAAGTTCGAGATCGAACCCATAAAGATGATGAAAATGAAAAAAGAATGGATGAATGCCAATCGGTTGTCAAAAGAGTATGAATATGGTGTGAAAGAGTTTATCAAGTTTGCAGGAGATCATGCATATGACCCTTCTGAAATCATTTCTCTGTGTTTATGGTGTTGTTATTCATGAAAAATTAGTCCAGAGGTGTTGGAAGAACACCTGATCTGTAACGGAATAGATCGAAGTTGAACATGTTGGAATAAACATAGGTAAAAAACGAATGTTGGTAGTGGCTCAGATAACACAATGTTTTATGGAAGATCTGATATGATTACAAGCGTGAACTGGGAAGACGATCGTATGGAGGGTGTGATTACAGATGTGAATGATGATGAAGATCGTATTGAAGAAATGAAAAGGACAGTTGAATATGAACTTCGTGATTGCCCAAAATTGTTTGAGAAGTTAAATAGTATTCCAAAAATGCCATTGTATGCTGGTTACACTAAATATACAGCATTGCCAGCCGTAATGAAGCTGTATAATTTGAAAGCAGGAAACGAGTGGAGTGACGCTAGTTTTACGAAACTACTTTCTCTCTTAAATGACATTCTCCCAGAAGATAATGATCTCTCAATCCAAACATACGATTCCAAACAAATGCTACGATCGATGGGTATGATCTTTGAAAGAATACGTGCCAGCCTGAATGATTGTATATTGTTTCTCCAGAACCACATATCACTTAATGAATTCCCAAAGTGTGGTGCTTCTCGATACAAGAAATATGATTCTAGTCCTATGAATGTTTTATGGTATTTTCCAATCATTCCAAGGTTTAGGCGCCTATATGGAAGTTAGGAGATAGCAGGACAATTGACATGTGATGTAGATACTAGAATTAAAGATGGGAAACTATGTCACCCGACAGACTCTCCTCAGTGGATGAGAATTGATCAAACTACGTCACCTGGAAGACTCTCCTCAGTGGATGAGAATTGATCACGAGTATCCTGAATTTTGAAATGAGCCGAGAAACCTTTGTCTGGCATTATCTACAAATGGGGTGAATCCTTTTGGTTTTCAAAGCAGTTGTCACAGTACATGGATGGTTATGTTGGTAAATTATAACTTACCACCATGGTTATGCATGAAATGAAAATACATCATGTTATATGTGCTTATATCAGGACCAAAACAACTGGGTAATGATATTGATGTTTGTTTGGCTCCGTTGATCGAGGATTTTAAAAAATTGTGGGATTCAGGAGTTACGTTGTATGATGCTTACAAAAATAAAGATTTCACTTGGAAAGCCATGTTGTACGAGACGATAAATGACTTTCCTAGTTATGGAAAATTGTCAGGATATAGAAGTAAAGTAACTCAAGGGTGTCCCGTTTGCGAACAAGGTAAACAATCAATTAGGATAAAACATTCATCGAAAACCATGTTTTTAGGACATCAAAGATTTCTATCCCGATGACATAAGTACCGATCTTGGACGACATCATTCAATGGATGTTTAGAAGAACATACAACACCATATCCACTAACAGGTGATCAATTTTTTGTGAAGGTAAACAATTTGGTCACTACTTTTGGTAAACAATTTTGGAAAAACCTTATGAAAACTAGTTGGAAAAAGAGATCAGTTTTTTTTGAATAACCATACTAGAATTTTCTGTATGTCATACATTTTCTTGATGTTATGCATATTGAAAAAAATGTATGTGATAGTGTCATCGGCATGTTACTAAATGCACCCAGAAAAATGAAGGATGGAATCAAGGCTATATTGGACATGGTTGATATGGGAATACAAGAAGAGTTGGCACCAGTGAAGGGTGAAAAATGAACATTTCTTACTCCTGATGCTTACACTCATGCGAGGCAGTAGTGATATCAGTTTTGTAACTTCTTGAATGATGTAAAGGTTCCAGAGGGGTATTCATCAAATATCAAGAACATCGTGTCAATGAGTGATTTAAAATTAAAGGGTCTGAAATCACATGACTGCCATGTTTTGATAAAAGATCTAATTCTTGTAGATTTACGTTGCATTTCCCAAGAATGTCTGTCATACATTAATGAAGCTCTGTTTCTTCTTCAATGCTATATGCATCAATATTATAGACCTGGCGAAATTTCCAACAATGGAAATATAAATTTCGGTCATATTATGTGAATTGGAAATGTTCTTTCCACTGACATTTTTCGATATGATGGATCATTTGATGGTCTATTTGGTGAGAGAGATACGACTATGTGGTCCTGTACAATATAGAAGGATGTACCCCATTGAATGGTATATGAAGATTTTGAAAGGGTATGTCCAAAATCGATGTCATCCAAAGGGTTGTATTGCGGAGCAATATATTGTTGAGGAAGCCATTGAATTTTGTACTAAATACCTGTCTGCTGTGGAAAATGATGGCCTACCAAAATATCATCACACTGAGCGGCGTGAGGGTGAAGTAATTTCTGGAAGAGAGTTTATCACAATCAATATTACAGATCAGTGGGAGGCTCACCTTTATGTTTTGCATAACAGTTTCGACATTGACCCATATGTTCAAACCCACAAAGAAATTTTTAGGCGTTTGAATCCATCTAGGGATGAAAAATGGATATCAGATACACATAATATGTAGTTTATAGGATGGTTTCTAAACCATATTTTAAATCAGTTAGATTAAAATCTAGACTCAATTTCAGAACGACTTTGATGGCTAGACGGAGGAGAAAGTGTGTATGTATTATATTAAAATTCTTATGCAGTTAATGGTTATAAATTCTATACTAATTAACATGATGAAGACAGTACCATGCAGAATAGTGGGGTTACACTTGTGGATGAGGCGATTCATGTTTCCGGTGCTATGTAAGAAAATTCAATTTATGCAAATATGTTATACATTGGCATCATCAAACAAATATGAGTGTTAGATTATATGAAATTCAAAGTGCTGATTTTTCAATGAAAGTGGGTTGATAATAGGAGTGATGTCAAAATAGATGAATTAGGATTCGTGAAAGTTTATTTCCGTAAGGAAGGGGAGAAAGACAAACCATTTATAATGGCATCAGAGGCAGTACCAGTATTTTATGTTCCGGACCCCACAAACCGAAATTGGTCAATTGTTCTATGATCGACCAAAAAAAATGAAGGGCCAGATGAAATTTCAATGGAGGATGACCCTTTATAGGGACTTCACAATCATTTCACAGCAGTCCCAATGTAGAAGGCATTTTTTATGTCAAAGAAGACCACAATGAAGGGTTTTACCTAGTCAATAGAGGAGTCAAATCTCTTTAGCCTTTAAATAAAAAAAATAGAGTACAATAATCAGTTAATTTGTTTATTGTAATATTAATTGTGTTATGTTATGTTATTATCTGTATGCTGCTGCTTTTATGTAATATAAAATAAATGTTAAACCACTTCTACTGATAATGACTTTTGCACCTGCTGATGCGCCCAATCTCGAGGCACAAAAGGTCTCTCAACCACCTGCTGGTGGTCCCAGTGCAGAGCAACAACAGGTTTCTCAACCAGCTACTGGTGGTCCCAATGCAGAGCAACAACAAGATTCTCAACCTGTTGTTGCTGGTCCTAGTGCTGAGGTACAACAGGTTTCTTATCCTATTGCGGTTGGTCCTAGTGCTGATACTAGTGCTCTGAAGAAACATATTGATGATACTTCTGAGGAAATGGTAGGAAATAAAACCCAGAAAGAGAAAAAAACAAGATCACCATAGTTTGACAGTTTTTTTCAAAATCCATAAGGCAAAATAAAAAGGCATCAAATTTGAGGTGGGATGGAATAAGCGAGGCCAACATGTTAACCCCAACAAAGCCATCTTTAGTAGCTACATTGAAATCGTCATTCGGCAACGTGTGCCAATTGATGTACAGTCGTGACACCATGTTGTCATTGGTCTTAAGACACTAATGTCGGAAGAGATTACGATAACATTATGATATTATATTTTTAATTTATTAAAATAAAATTCCAAAACATTTAATTACTCTTCATCATCCATTGTAGAGTGCATTTATAGTAGATGCCTCACACAAAGAATATGTATTAAGAGTTGTAGGAAGGATTCATAGATGTTTCCACACAATTTTAACAAAGTATCATCTTAAAGATGTTGAAGGGAATATCAAGCCGTACACACCTCTTCTTTATGCACACTTGATATCCCAAGGAGTGTGGTATGTATTTAGTAACTGTCATGGGGAGAAAACTTTTCAGGTACATTGTGTGGGGTAATACATTGTTTGACTTTTCTTGTATTCATTACTTTGATTGAAATTTTTTTATTTATAAAACAGAAAATGGGTGATGAAAATAAAAAACGCACAACAGAACCAGAGTACCCTTAACATAAAGTAAGGATGGGGTACGCTTCACTTGAGAAAAAATTGGTACGTCTTTTAAATATGCTGTACTAAATATATGTTACATAAAATAACACCATAACAATGTTTCTCAGTTTTTATGTAGATTGATGAATCGAAATCGAAAGCCACATCCATCCCACTCCATGTGCTATGGAAGGAGGATCGTGTAAATAAAGAGGGGATAATTATAGATGAAAACATGAAAAAGTGTGGGAAACCTATGTAAGTATGACATAATATAAATTTGATTTGTTTTAAATTTCTATTACATTATAATGACTACTTATTTTTCTAAATTTTTTATCTGAAATAGTCACAGGAATCTACAACACCCACACCAAATGCAGACATACTTACAGCAGCCTTGAAGCAGGCAGACCAATATGGCCGCGTTAGAGGTGTGGGTTTTGGGGTGACACCCCGAACATATTTTCAAAAACAAAAATAAGCGGAGGATCAAAATGAAAAAATGGAAAAGCTGCAAGAAAAATTAGATATATTTTCAAGAAGAATTAAAATACCAGAGAGAGATGATAGAAACATTGATGGGAAAGAGGAAAAGAGAATAAACAACTCCACAACAACCCGTTTGTGACGATCCCACCCCACCCCCACCAGCTTTGAGGCAAGCCATCCCCCTAAAAAAACCTAACATAGCAAAGGTAATAAATTTTTTAATAATTGTTTCTATGAAATTTGACTCACATAGAAAATAATACCTTTCCTGTAATAATATTCTACAGGGTGAAAATGACTGTGATTTATATCTATCAAATCCCACCTATCGGCTTGTAGCGAGGGCTATGATGTTTAATACGTAGAACGACATTATAGACAATAGAAAGCTTCCAACAGATCAATTAAGAGTGTCAATTAACGTAGATAATGATCCAAGTTCCGAGCTACAAATTTCAAATGATGATAACGACATTCATATGGTTGAATAAGCTTTTGGAACATTCATCGCATGGCTGTTAGTTCTTGTAAAAAATCTTTTCGACAAGGAGGTATCCATTTCCAATTTATTTTTCAAGAAGGTCCTTTAACATTTAATCAAAAAATCTCTGAACCGATGAATGTTATTAAAGAACGAAAAATAGAAGGGGGTGAAACAAAATATCAGCTCAAAACTATCTCAAGGATCAACCAACTGATTGAAACTCTCTAATAAGAGCACCTTCACCCTGCTCGTTCCATATCCACAGTTAATATCATTGCAGGCTCATGTGGATACAAATTTGATAGACAAGAATGCTCACATATTTGATTTTCAAAAAAAAATATGTACGGAGTGGAATCATCAGATTTCATTAGTGCTAAAAATGTAAATGAAACCCTCAAGTATGAATGGGTAGGCACCTCAGTTGTAAATGTATACATGAGGTATGTTTTAATGATATTATTTTCCACAAGATGATATAATCTTATAATTATGAGTAAATACATTTTATATTTTTCTTAGGCGTATATATGAAAAAAAAATTGAAGGGATTTCCCCATGAACAAAAATTTGGACTCATCAGTCCACACACCACCTCTTTAAAAGAAGAAATAGATTCTGATAAAGAGGTTACAATAATTTCATCCCAGCTCAAATCATTTGAAAACAAAATTACGGATGACAGACTCTTTTTAATACCACCGATGTAGGGGTAAAACTCTACAATTTAATCATGTCAACTATATTTTCATTTCTTTCTTTACATATTCCTTTTTGTATTTTTTGGGAGCATTGGATGCTGATTGCAGTCAATTTGGATACTCCAAAGATTTATATTTCGGATTCAAAGCATGGATATCCAACAAACCAACCACACAGAATGGCGTTTGTTAATTTTTAATACACTATATCTAACATTTTAAAACTAAACATCTAGTTATATAATTAATTTCATCTTTTAATGAGGATTCCGTTATGATAGGGCGGTGCATCAACATCGTCTAATGCAATGAATGAATCCAGGGCATAAGGATGAGCAAGACAATAAGATCTACAGCTGGAAAAGTATCTGGGTATATATAATAACATTGCACTATCGAAACACATATCAAAAAAAATTACTTATTGTTGTCAATGTTTCTATAGTGTCAAAAACAAACAAATGGAAAGGACTGTGGTAATTATGTTTGTAAATTTATAAAAGAGATCATTTTTCATCAACAAACTATCATCCCTGACGATGTATTTTTGAAAATAATTAAAAGTTCATTTAAATTATTTATTAATCCATTGTGTATTTATATTTTTTCAGTATAACCATAACTATCACAAAAACTCATAT
Source organism: Viscum album (assembly GCA_963277665.1). Lineage (NCBI taxonomy): Eukaryota > Viridiplantae > Streptophyta > Magnoliopsida > Santalales > Viscaceae > Viscum > Viscum album. Next base: position 159,285,771 of record OY728165.1, on the reverse strand, counting down.
TCAGAAGATGATATAGATGTGTTTAGAAACGAAGGGGAAACATACCTGATGGAAGATTGTACACAAATAGGATGAAGGTGAATTCCTAATAATGTTATCCATATAAGATCATTGATATCTCCCTTATTTACACTTATTGAGCATATATGATCACCATTTATCATGTTTTATATCCTTAGGTTATGAAGAATGGTTTTACATATGATTTTTCTTTCTATTAAAGCAAAACTCATCCGACTACACTGGTCGATAGTGTGGAAGTTGACCGATGAATAGTCATTCAGCCCACTCATGAGCATCTTAAAATTTTAATGGGAACTAATATATTGGATTTTCAATTTTCTAATTTTATTTTCCCTTATATGTGGATGGGGGGTGTCGAAGATGGAGGGGGTTTCCCTGAGTGGTGGGTGTCCAGGAGGGGTGTGTCCAAGAGGGTGGGGGTGTCCAGGTGTTAGGGTGTCTAGGAGGGGAGGGAGGGGGTGTGTCCATGGGGGTGCCCATGAGTGGGGTGTCCAGGAAGGGGTGTGTGCAAGAGGGAGGGGGTGTCCAGGTGTGAGGGTGTCCAAGAGAGGAGGGAGGGGTGTGTCCATGGGGGTGTCCATGAGAGGGGTGTCGAGGAGGGCAGTGTCCAAGAGGAAGGGGGTGTCTAGGTGTGAGGGTTTCTAGGAGGGGAGGGTGGGGGTGTTTCCATGGGGGTGTTCATGAGTGGGGTGTCCAGGAGGGGAGGGAGATCTCCTAATCCAATTATAAGGAGGAAGTCCTCTATGTCACACTTCACTAATCCCTATATGGAATATCCTACTCATCACACACACCATGAAAATGATCCATGAGTCAATTGTGACATACAGAAAACCGAGAAAATGCTTTCGGATTGTTTTGATACTTTAGGAAAATGGTCCATGAGTCATTTTTGACGCGTAAAAATTGACCACACCTCAATCTGAAGGATGGTGTGACTGGTATGTCTAAAAGTGTTTGATATCTGTTTGAAATTGACATTAACTTTATAAAACAACACAAGTGAAATACAGAAAACCGATAAAAACATTTGGATTGTTTTGATACTTTTGTACAATGATCAATGAGTCATTTGTGATGTGTATGAATCAACCGAACCACAATCCGACGCACAGTGTGACTGTTATGGCTAAAAGTGTCTGATATCAGTTTGAAATTCACATTAACTTTAGAAAACAACACAAGTGAGATACGAAAAACTGCGAAAACGCGTTCGGATTGTTTAGATACATTAGGAAAAAAATCCATGAGTCATTTTTTAGGTGTAAAAATCGACCGCACCTCAATCTGACACACGGTGTGACTGATATGGATAAAATTGTCTGATATCAGTTTGAAATTGACATTAACTTTACAAAACAACACAAGTGACATATGGAAAATAGATCAAATACATTTGGATTGTTTTGATACTTTTGGACAATGATCTATGAGTCATTTTTGATGTGTAAGAATCAACCACACCTTAACCTGATGCATGGTGTGACCGGTATGGCTAAAAGTGTCTGATATTAGCATCAAATTGACATTAACTTTAGAAAACAACACAAGTGACATTAGTAAAACCAATAAGACATGTTCTTATTGTTTTCATACTTTAGGAAAATGATCTATGAGTCCTTTTTTATGTGTATGAATCAACTGCACCTCAATCCAACGCACGGTGTGACCGGTATGGCTAAAAGTGTCTGATATCAATTTCAAATTGACATTAACATTAGAAAACAACAATACTAACATATATAAAACCAAGAAAACACGTTCATATTGTTTTGATACTTTTGGAAAAATATCCATGAGTCATTTGTGATGTGTACGATTCAACTACACCTTAATCCGACGTATGGTGTGACCGGTATGGCTAAAAGTGTCTGATATCAATTTGAAATTGACATTAACTTTAGAAAACAACACTACTGACATAAAAAATACTGATAAAATTCCTTTTTATTGTTTTTATACTTATGTAACATTATTGATGAGTCATTTGTGACATGTAAGAATCAACCACACCTCAATCCGACGCACGGTGTGATCTGTATGGCTAAAAGTGTCTGATATCAGTTTGAAATTGACATTAACTTTAGAAAACAATAGAAGTGAGATACGGTAAACTGAGAAAACACATTCGGATTGTTCTGATATGTTAGGACAATGATCTATGAGTCATTTGTGATGTGTAAGAATTGACCGCACCTCAATATGATTCATGGTGTGACTGGTATGGCTAAAAGTGTCTGATATCAGTTTGAAATTGAAATTAACTCTAGAAAACAACATAAGTGACATATGAAAAACCGATCAAACGAATTAATATTGTTTTGATAGTTTAGTAAAATGGTACATGTGTCATTTGTGGCGTGTACAAATTGACCGCACCTCAATCCGATGCATGGTGTGACTGGTATGGCAAAACATGTCTGATATCAGTTTCAAATTGACATTAACTTTAGAAAACAACGCTACTAACATACGGAAAACCGAACAAATGTTTTCAGATTGTATTTGATACTTTAGTATAATGATTCATGATTCATATTTGACATGTACGAATCAACCACACCTCAATCCGATGTATGGTGTGACCGGTAAATCTTTTCATTAGATAAATAATCAGTATTTAGTAAATGAGATAAATCATCCAAAAACATATTGATTTTACATTATTCCCTTTTATTATTATCAGAATGAAAACATTTGAGTTTATCATTTCTATATTTTATTTTCACACATCCATAATAATGTATTCTTTTATATTAATGTTTTAATTTATTTCATTATTTTATTACTAACATAATATTTGTTTTCTTATATAGGTGAATTTTTTTCCTTGAGATCAGATTCTTTATTCAGCAACAAATATCATGGATGACAATTTTTTAGAGAGTATCACGGTTATAAAAATATTGTGTGAGGGTGATATTTTGTACAGGTGTGCAGGTGCTATTTTGTGCAGGTTTGCAGGAGATGGTTTCTGCAGGTGTGTTGGTGTTGGTTCTGGAGGTGCAGGATAAGGTTCCTTTATCAGCCCTTTTTCAAGAGCTGATAAAGGCACCCATTTATCAATGCTAGAAAAGCGTTGTTAATGCCGACATTGATAGGGGGTCCCTTTATCAGCGCTCCGAAAAGCACTGATAAAGGGGACCCCCTATCTAAGTGGGCATTAACAGCGCTTTTCTAGCTCTGTTAATTTTGGTTTTTATTGCTAATAAAAGGCCATGTTGTAGTGGTGTAAGGTGTTATGAAACCATAAAAATCCATTCACGCCGTATAAGTTAAAATACATTATCCTCGTACTTTTTACCAGATAATTCAAAAAGTACCTCGTATGGTAAACAAAAGAGAGATTCCTTCCATATCATGTGGTTAAAGTAAAAAAGGGTAAAAATGACTTTAAACATATATGGAATAATTGTAAATATTTTATGAAAACATTTTGAGAAAACATGGACATGGGTGATAAACATAACCCCAGTAAATACTTACAAAAAAAAACAATCTCATATAAGAACGAGATTAGAATAATTATCCCTTAACTTATGTCCAATTTCATCTGTATGTGTCCAAGAATCCTGTATAGTGGGTTTAAAAATATTATTAACTTATAACATAACCATAACAATATTTATGATATAATATATGATAAACTAATTACTTTATATTACCCATTCATTTGTCAATTCCATGTTAAAGTAGCGTTTTGGGTAAAATCGTTTCATTTATCGTACATGATTTTACTTGTAATTATTCATATGATAACTTATATTATGATTAATTAATTCTAGAATGTAAAAAATGATTTATATATAAAATATATTCAGCATATAAATATATATATTAGACGATAAATGAAATGAAATACACCATTTATAGAGACGGTAGGCCGTAATACGCATGAACGTTGTTTTCGTTTCCCTGTGAAATTGAATGGAAGTAAGTAAATAACATATAAATAAATAAAGTATCGTTATTATGTCATATATTTCATGATTATTTATTATAATTAGTTTATAATCATTCTGGAATGGTTAACATGGGGAATGAATCTCATCACGTTTTGGAGACGGTAATCCGTACATACGCACGAGTCATGATATCGTTCCCATAATTATTGAATGGAATTGGAGTGGATGATATAATATCTCAGAATCAGTATGATGTTATAATAATAATATATAGTTTTTATTCCTATAATTATATCCATCCATGTATGGTTGTGGTGGAAAAACATATTACACCACGACGTGGAGATGGTAAGTCGTACATACGCACGCACGATTTTTTTTTCAGAGGATGGAAATAATGGGAAATAGGGTTGTTTTATATTAATAATAACCTATAATTATATTAGTTATACTGATGTTATTACTTTATAACGAAACAACTAAATAAGAGAATGGATAAGAAGAAGTAAATTTGAATGAATCGGTAGAATATATTACCTCTTCAACGAAGTGCCTTTTTTAAACATCCTCTTAGGGCACTAGAGTTGGTCTTTTGAGAAGACCATCACCTCTATAATGTAACTAGAGAGGTTTAGAAGAGGAATTGTAAGGGTTTCTCTGATATTTAAGGTTTAAAATGTAGTGAAGAGAAGAGGGATGAGGTTCCCTTTTATAAGAGAGGAGAGGGGCACATTTGGAAACCTCAAAAATTTTAATTTATAATAAACTCAAACCCCACATAAAAACTACCAACATGACACAAATTAGAATATGAGATAATATAGGGTTATAATATCATCAAAAAATAAAATTTGGACATGTTTTTATTTTATTTTAAACCTTAACATTTTGATTTATCTTTATTTAATCTATTCGATTTTATTTGTAGTAATAATGATATAAATTTTAAATGGATACAAATACATACTTATGTGTTGTTAATTGTACATATTTTTATACTTAATGACATGTTAGACCATATAAATTTTAATTTATAATTTTTAAATATTTTTAATATTTTTAAACATTTTAATAATATTATATTTTCATAAAATATCAATAGTGTCAATTTTAATAGAATTCATTTATTTGAATTTAAATAAAACCCACAAATGAATATATTTTCGAAAAACAACTATTTAATAGATTCATAACAATTCATATTCATCTAGAAAATTCATGGAGAACATTAATTAGTTCATATAATATTTATTTTAATACTTTTAAAATAATTTATTTGATATTACTCTTAATAAAATAATTACTACAACATTTTTGTATAATTAATTAATATACTAATTTTTTAATAAAAATATAAAATAAAATAATATGATGAATATAAATCAAATATATTTCATAAGAATACTTTTATTCGAATTTATCTTTTAAAGCACCCATCCTTTAAAATGTTATGTTTATTAAATCAGGAAGGTGACAACATTGACATCATTTAAAATAGAATAATATAATTTTCATAATCTGTTTTATAAGTCTCTAAATGGTCCAAAAGTCAACAAATGGATGTTTATGGTGTAGATTGACCCGAAAAATAAGTTTTGGTCAAGTTTTTGGGCCTTTGTATGGGAATTATGATTTTAAGAAAAACTATATTATAGATTTTTCACTAAATAAATAATTTCTGCATCATTAATGTATAAGCTATTAAGGTAATTATATATTTCTTAAAAATAAAAAATAAAAAATCTTGATAAAGAAAAAAATTATCTTTAAAATGAATATTTGTAATCTAATTTATATTCTTTATAACTTTAAATTAAACATACTTTGATTATTGATGTTTGAGTGAGACATATTTCACTTTCTTTAAATAAAATAAATTAAAGGTCTTAATCACATCCAAGTGGTTTCAAAAAGATACCATTTTGACCCAAGTATAATTTAAGACGAAATATAATCATTTAATTATATTAATAAAATTGTTAGGGTAATTTTATAATATTATTTTTACCCTAAATTACCTTATTTACCTTTAACTATGTAAATAAAATTTATCATAGTTACTATTCATAATTCCCAAAAATAAAAGTAGCCTATATACATAATTTGAACCTACTGATTCCATATATGGAATCTATTTTTCCAAATTCAAAATAGAAAAGTTTTGGTAATTAATTTAAAATTAATCCCTTTATCGAAAAAATCAGTTTTTTTAGTTTAAAACATTGCAAAAGATTGAAATGTTTTTACCTATTTATTTAATGTAAAATTAATGATAATGACATACATAATATTAAATGGTAAAAATATATTCTATTTATACTTTTAAACCATTAAATATTATAATTTAAGCGTATGAATTATGTCGATGAAAAAAATTGTTTTTAATTAAAATTTAGCTTATTTTTACTATTCATCAAAATATATAGTTTATCCGAATAATGTCAAAAATTTATCCAAAATAAATTTTTATATCCTGATTCAAAATAAAAAGTTTAACTTATCAAATTGAACTTATAAACTTGTCAAAAATTATATTTCTAATTGGTGCGCCATCAAAAGGAGACAAAAATGCATTTTTTTCAAAAATACTTCTTTTATTTGAAAAATTAATTTCGTTCTCATACCATCTTCTAGAATATGTGTAAGATGAACGATAATGTTATAAAATTCAAAATGTGGTTAATACTATTCATAATTACTAGTTCATAATAATATTATAACAATATATCTTTTTTTAGTGAAACTCGGTATTGCATACAGCACAAGCTATTGAAGAAGGTCGATCTTGCGTGCAACCGAATACAATAATAGTGTTTGTATATACTACAAACTAATATAGTGTTGTGTATAGCTCAATCTAATCTTGTTGTAGCGTACAACACAAGACATTAAATAAATTAAAAAGATTATTTCCCATAAAATCTCAGGACGTTACATTCTACCCCCCTTAAAATGAATTTTACCCTCAAAATTCATCGAGGTTATAAATAATTTACTAATTGAATGTTTCTTTCATAGAAACACAAATCATAAAAAGGGATACTAAAACATAATTTTAAAAAGAAATGTTTGAAATATAATGGTCACCCAAAGTAACTTAGAACTGGGTTTCCGCATAGGAGAATACAGGTGAAAATATGGATATGGAAAAAAATCTAACCATCAAGTTCTGATGGAGAGTGGTAGAGAACATGGCTATGAAAAATCCAACAATCACAAGGCCATAAATTTTTGATGATCTAAGGTACCATCTGATTAATTAGATATGAGGGTACTAGGACAAAATTTATGGTTTTCATGATCATTTCCCTAAAGTTGATGTATTTTTGCATAAGAATAAATACATACTTGATTTTAGAGTAATATCATCATTGGTCATTCCATGAATAATTTCCACTTCATCTCTTATTTAAAGAAATGAAGTGAAATTTTTACTTCTTTAAATGTTAGTATATCATGCGATAAAATGATATATTATTCCATCTATCTCAAACAAAAAGTTAGCAAAAGTTATTAAATATATATAAGTCCATCTATGGTTAGATTAACTGTATATGATTCCAAAAATGGAATTATACATTATCTATCATACTGATTAATAAAATAAAACTAATTTATAACAACTAGGGACATCTTATAGGACAATGGTAGGCGATAAAGTCCTGTCGCACTTCGGTTGTGGGTTCGATTCCCACATCCTTGTCCAACACGATAGGTTGTTGCTCATCCTATGGGTTGTCCTTTTAATAAAACATCACCATTATAAAATTTGAGAAATAATATTGAAAAAAAAATTAGCCTTAAACAATACTATCTAATGTCCAAATTAATCCATTCCAACCTTTAGGCTTATCCAAAATACATTTGTCCAATCTCATAGTATAAAGAAAACAATTACTAGAATGGTCATATAACAAGAATGCGAATACCATCATTTATCCCCCATATTTCAAAACATATATCTTGTTGGTCACATTCCAAATATCTGAATACCTTAATCATGTATTCTTGGAACATGAATTACCATAGAACAATAGTGAAAACACAAATGTTATCAAAAGTTAACTCTTTCCACATACCAAAATCCCAAAACATTCTATATACTCAAATCATGATATCACTTTATCCTTATATCAGTCATGATCTCATTAATAATATCCAACATATTAGTTTCTCTTTATCCCTTCATTATGTGCATATCATCTACTTTCCAAAAATATTTCAAGCACTTTTCATGGTTACTGATACCATATAATTATTGAAAACCACAATAGACCATAGATATTCAAATATTCCATAATACCATAAAAGTTCCTCAATAAAATTATTCTTTAATACCAATATATAAATACTTTGATCCATCCTATTTATTGATTGAATGGAATAGGTCCTTCCTCGATTTATAAGTAACCTCTTAGGTTGGGGCACTAAGTTGGGTAATGCCTGCGTTCTCCACATATAAGACATTGAACTTCATGACATTTTGTCACTCTATGACCCTTTACCCCACATAGAAACATCTTCCCCTCCATTTTATTTATTTCTAAAGGTTCCCCTTTCCTTCTTATTGATATGTAGAAAGCTTCATCTTCATTTCTCTATGTTCCTCTCCATGAGAACATGCATAAAAGTCCATCTTCCTCTTATTTGATGACTTAGGAAAACCACTAAAGATCACATTGTTAATCATACATCGCGATGACTGATTCAGCATAATCACAATATCTTTCTTTCCAGGCATTATGAAATTTTGCTCCTCATAGTCACAAATGTGTCCATCAGATTCAATGTTAACCCAATTCCTTATAGTTCCCTCCATTAACAGAAACCAGAAACCATTGTGAAAGTAATAGTTAAAATAATGAGGAACCACATAATCATAAAAAGTCACTTATAGGATGTATAAATTATGACACCTTTAATTCATGACAACTTAGGTTCACCCTAGGTTATTCATTATCGTTAACATAATTCTAGGACTTTATCCTATACTTATACTTAACCTTAGGGATATCTCTAGACATTCCTTAGAAATAGCTCTTTGGATCTCACTAAAGTATTCACATCCTAGTTTCCAAAGGTTAACTAAACATTTCCTCTGATACCAATTGTAGAGAACCAAATCTTGACATACACGGACATTACAATACTTTTTTGGAATACTTAATAAATAACAAAAACAGACACCCGAGGATCGTAATAGTTTAGTGTCATTGGAAACTCAGAACATAATCTTCTAATCATTGTGAAAGATATTCAAAATTTTCCATAAAGATATTCCCCTTTTCTATTACCTAAACCTTTCTTTATATCTTGGGGAAAAGAAAACATGTAAAGGGTGATCTCAAATGCTTAGTAAGGGTAAGCATTGAGAAAATAAAACAAACCGTATACCTTTGAACATAAAAACATGACCCTAAAGTTTAAACATCAAAATCTTAAGTTGTGAAATAAATCTTAACAGTACATTAGGCATATATCATAAAAGAACATCTATCATGATAAACTAGAATGAGAATAAAACATGTAATTTTGGAAAACCATTAAGAACATGATATGATTTCCATTATAGCCAATACATTACTGTCAAGACCATCATAGTGGAAGAAGTCCATTACTGAACCAAGATTATTTGTTGTTCCAGCCCTGTATTACTGAACCACATTTGACTTACCATTCCAGCCATGTCTATATCATGAGATATAAATATATACACAATGTATTAGAGGTAGATATAGGACCCCAGCCTCATATTGAAATCATTCTTACGTGTTCCACAAAACAATGACAAATCATTCATCATGACCCAAAGAATAAAATGGGTTTCATAAAAATCATCCCATCTTAAAATAATCCATATAAAACAAATTTATATAATTTCATCATAATAAAAATAAAACCATGTCAAAAATATAGATATTATACTTGAAACATAATTATACTAAATAATGTCATCTAATATGGTAAATAGTTTTGATAAAACACATGAAATTAATTCTTGAGGAAAATATCCTTTCTTCTTCAAAATCATTATCTTTTATCCAAATTCCATGAAATTTTAAAAGAAAATAATTTTGTTGAAAATAATCATTAAATATTGTAGAATAAGCTTCATAGAAATATGGTTTTATGAAACTGTAAAAATCCATTCACTCTGTATAAGTTAAAAAACATTCTCCTCGTACTTTTTACCAGAAAAGTTAAAAAGTACCTCGTATGGTAATAAAAAGAATGATTCCTTCCATACCATATAGTAAAAGTCAAAAAAGGGTAAAAATGAAATTAATCATACGTGGAATAATATTAAACATTTTATGAAAACTATTTGAGAAAACATGGACGTGGATGATAAACTTAACCCCAGTAAATACTAACGAATAAACAATCTCAGATAAGAATGAGATTGGAATAATTATCCCTTACCTTATGTCTAATTTATTCTATATGTGTCTGAGACTCATATATAGTGGGTTTAAAGATACTATTAACTTATGAAATGACCATAATAATATTTATTATATCATATATGATTCACTAGTGACTTAATATTACCCGTTCATTTGACAATTCCATGTTAAAGTGGTGTCTTAGGTAAAATCGTTTCATTTATCATACGTTTTTTGACTTGTAATAATTCACATGATTACAAAGATAATGATTAATTAATTACATAATTTATAACATGATTTATATATAATATATATTCAGCATATAAATATATATATTAGATCGCTAAATGAAATGAAATACACCATTCATGGAGATAGTAGGCCGTACAAACGTATGAATGCTATTTTGATTTCTTTATTAAATTGAATGAAAGTAATTATATAACATATACATAAATATATTATCATTATTATGTCATATATTTCGTGATTATTTATTATATATAATTTATAATCATTCTGGAATGGTTAACATGGTGAATGAATTTCATCACGTCGTGGAGACGGTAATCTGTATGTACGCACGAGCGATAATATCGTTCTCATTATTATTGAATTGAATTGGAGAGGATGATATAATATCATAGAATTAGTATGATGTTATAATAATCATATATAGTTATAATTCCCACAATTATATCAATCCATGTATGGTGGTGGTGGAAAAACAGATTACACCACGACATGGAGACGGTAAGTCGTACGTACCCACGCGCGGTGATTCCATTATTAGTAGGATGGATTTAAGGTGAAATAGGGTTGTTTCATATTTATAATATCATATAATTATATTAGTGATACTGATTTTATTACTTTATAATGAAACAACTAAAGAAGATAGAGTAGAAAAAGAAATAAATTTGAATGAATCAATAGAAGATATTACCTCTTCCTCTAAGCGCCTCCTTTAAACTTCTTATTAGGGCATAAGAGTTGGTCTTTTGAGAAGACCAGAACCTCTATAATGTAACTATAGAGGTTTAGAAGATGAATTTTTTGGGTTTTGATGAGCTTGAAATTTTGAAATGGAGTTAAGAGAAGAGAGAGAGGAGGTTCCCTTTTATAAGAGAGGAGAACATTTGGAATCTTCAAAAATATTAATTTATAATAAAGTCAAACCCGACATAAAAACTACAAAAATGACTCAAATTTGGATATGAGATAATATAGGCTTGTAATATCACCAAATAATTAAATTTAGATATGTTTTTATTTTATTTTAAACCCTATCAATTTGATTTATACTTATTTAATCTATTTAATTATATTTATGGTAATAATGTTATAAATTTTAAGTGGATATAAATACATACATATGTGTTGTTAATTATACAAAATTTGATAATTTCTGATATGGTAGACAAAATAAATTTTAATTTTAATTTTAAATATTTTTTTTGATTTTTAATCAATTTAATAACTTGTTATTTTCAAAAAATTCAATAGTGTCAATTTTCACACAATTCATATATTTGAATTTAAATAAAATCCAAACAGAATATATTTTTGAAAAAAAACTACTTAATAGATTACTAACAAGTTATATGAATCTATAAAATTCTTGGAGCACATTAAGTAGTTCATATAATATTTATTTTAATACATTTAAAATCATTTATTTGATATTTCTCTTAATAAAATAATTACTACAACATTTTTGTATAATTATTTAATATACTAATTCGTTGAATAAAAATTTAAAATAAAATAAAATTATGAATATAAATCAAATATATTTTATAATAATACTTTTAGTCGAATTTATCTTTTAAAAAACCTATCTTTTAAAATGCTATGTTTATCAAATTATGAAGTTGAAAACCATGACATCATTTAAAATAAAATAATATAAATGTCATAATCTATTTTATAAGGCTCCCAATGGCCCACAGGTAGACAATTGTATGATTATGCTATATATGTACTCGAGCAAAATGATTTGGTCAAGTTTTTGGGCTTTTTAGTGGTATTATTATTTTAATAAAAACTATATTATTGATTTTTCACTAAATAAATAATTTTTTCATCATTAATGTATAAGATATTAAGGTGATTATATATTTTATAAAAATTAAAAATAAATTATCATGATAAATAAAAACATATTATATTTCAAATTAGTACTTATAATCGAATTTATATTTTTAATAACCTTATATTAAATATACTTTAATTATTTAATCTTGAGTGAGATATATTTCATTTTCTGTAAGAAAATTAATTAAAGGTCTTAATCACATCCAAGTGGGTTCCAAAAGGTACCATTTCGACTCAAGTATATTTTATGATGAAATATAATCATTAAATTATATTAAAAGAAGTGTTAGGGTGATTTTAAAATATTATTTTTACCCTTAATTACATGATTTACCTTTAACTATGGTATATAAAATTTATCATCGTTACTATTCATAATTACCAAAAATAAAATTAGAATATTAACATAAATTGAACCTACTGATTCCAAATAAGGAATCCATTTTTCAAAATTCAAAACACATAAGTTGCAGTAATTAATTTAAAATTAATCTCATTGTCGATAAAAATGGGTTTTTTTAAAACATTGCAAAATATTGAAATGTTTTTACCTATGAATTTAATGTAAAATTAATGAAAATGAAATACATAATATTAAATGATAAAAATATATTCTATTTATACTTTAAAACCATTCAATATTAAAATTTAGCCATATAAATTGTCTCAATGAAGAAAGATTTTTAATTAAAATATAGCATTTTTTTACAATTCATCAAAATATGAAGGTTATCATAATAATGTCAAAAATTTATCCAATGTAATTTTTTATATCCTGATTCAAAATAAGAATTTTAATTTATCAAATATAACTTAAAAACTTGTGAAAATTGGATTTAAAATGGGTGCACCATCAAAAGGCGACAAAATGCATTTTTTTTGAAAAATACTTCTTTTATTCGAAAAAATATTTTTGTTCTTATACCATGTTCTAGAATATGTGTAAGATGAATAATAATTTTATAAAATTCAAAATTTGGTTAATACTATTCATAAATACTAGTTCATAATAATATTATACCAATATATCATTGTTTAGTGAAACTCGGTATTGCGTACAACACAAACTATTGAGGAAGGTCGCTCATGTGTGCAACACAAGCCAAGAATAGTGTCTACATATACTAAAAGCTAATACTGTTTTGCGTATAGTCCAAGATAATCTTGGTGTATCATACAAAACAAGACATCAAAGTAATTAAAAAGAATATTTCTCATAAAATCTCGGGGTTTTGCAATATGAATATATATATATATATATAACTCTTGTGGTGTAAAAGGAATAAAATATTGTCAATGATGCGGTAGTCAACAAATCCACTAATGACATAGTCACTTTTTAAGTGTGTATGGGAGGGTAATATAGAAAATGATAAATATTATATTTCTAGAAATTAAATTAGGAAATAAATATCATATATATGTTCTTAATGTAACATATATTTAAAAAAAATAATCATTTATATGTTCTAGGTATAGTGTGAAGGAATCACATCGCTTTGAAGGGGTGGTAGTCCACACTTCCTCAAACGGTGATATCATTATGTGAAAAAATGTAATGTATTAATGTTATATGTTATAAAAGGATTAAATAAGTATAAATAGATAATATATATAATATATATCATATTTAATTTTATTTTCCATCATAATTTCTAACAATTAAAGTTGGTAAAGGAAATAAATGAACAATAATCATTTCTTCAGGTGGTAGTTTGTCGTACACCAAAATAGTATGTATGTTACCAATCATATGGATATGTATGAGTGTTGGTATAAAATTTATAATAACAATAATATAGTATATTTAGGATAATTTTTTTATGTAATCATTAAATAATAATACTTTAGGGATTATATAATTCAAATAAAACTAAAAATCTTTAGAAAGTTTGTTACCTCTTATTTGGGAAACACTTTTTGGTTTGAACCAAAGGCTTCCTTGGATTTCTTCGTCCTACGATGAGGCTTCTAGAATGAGGGATTATATATTTAATATCATTTTAGGAAGATGTTGGTTTATCCAATGTATATTATGAGGTGTGATGAATAGGAGGAGAGGAGGCCTTTTATAGGGGAGGAGGAGTGTCAATCTTGTGATATTTTTAGAAAAGAAATTATGACAACATTTTTCATGGTGAATTTGGATCCAAAAATAATTTAAGTGTGAAAAAATATAGTATAGGTTCGATATATGTCTACATAATAGAACATTGAAAAGTTTATAGGTTGTTATGGGCCTTAAGGTAATGTTTCAGTCCCTTATTATTCTTAATTTAACCATAATCGTTGTAATTAATTTTAATATCTTTCAAAAAAAATTATTCTTATTATAAATTATAAATTATTGTTATGAAAAATATTCAATAAATTTTTTCAAATTAAAATCATATAAGGGCAGTAATTAATTTAAAATTCATCTTGCGGGTGGGACAACAATGCTGTTTTTTAATGTAAAAACAAATAAAATATTATTATTTTTTTATAATTAACATCAAAGTGAAATTATTTACAATGAAATAAATTTTATTAATTGATAAAAATATTTTCTACTTAATATTTAAAACCAATTAAAATTAAAATTTTTCCTTATAAATATTTTAGATGAAAAATCAGTTTTGAACTGACATTCTATATTTTTAATTATTCACTAAGAATTAAATATTTCCAAACAAAATATCAAAATCTCACCCTAAACAAATTATTATATTTATATATATAATATATAGTTTATTTTTATATATAAATTCAATTATAGTGTCAAAAGGATTGTTCAAAATGAGTTCTCCATTAATAGGTGGTAAAATTTCCTTCATAAAAAATATGTCTTTTTGTGTGAAATTAAGTTTATTCTTATCGTATGCATATCAAACCTATTGGATGAATATAAAAAACATTTTAATAAATATATAACATATATATTTCATTAAAATAAAACAATAATTTTATTTTATCATGTTCATTAAGACAAAACTCTTTTAGAAGCATAAAAATAACAATATTTCTTTTTATATCCATTTGGTTCTAATTTTAGTTCCTCATTAATTAGTATAAAATGAAATAATTTTACATTTATATAAATCATAATTTTTTATAATTTAGTATATAATATTTATAACCACTAATATAACATTAATTTTATATCATATTATATTATTTTATTATTTTTTAATAATACATTGTTTTTTGGTGAACCTCAATTTTACCTATAACGCAAGATATCATGGAAGGTCGCTCTTATGTGTGATGAAATATAACTCATTTATTCATGAATTATAAAATATTGAATTTATTTAATTTATTTAAAAATGTAAATATATAATAGAGTGTCGAGATATTATATTACCTTACATGCTTGGTGATGCATGTTATACATGATATCAAATAAAAAGATGTACTTTTGAATTTGGGGGTTTTAAATTCTATACAGCTTAATAAAATTTTATCCTCAAAATTTGAAATTGATAAGTGTAATATATTTTTTTATATTTCCTATGTTTAAATCTTTCATAATGAGAAGAGTTCATAAAAATTCCTCTTGAAAAGAGAGAATAAGAATTAAAAAGGACACACTTACTAACATGTAACTTGGTCTCTATATAATTGAATATTAGTGACATAGAGTAAAATGGAAAATATTTATAGGGAGTGGTTAATCTCATCAATCATATTCAATTTAATGACAACTAAAATGGTTAGGGCCTCAAATCCATAAATGTGTGGTGATTTAGAAGGTTGTCACTTCAAAAGAAATTAAGTTATTAAGAAAATATTTTATTTCTACATAATTATACTAATTTTAGGAAATTAATATACTAACTAAGGACATAAGAAAAGTAACAAACATGATATATTTATATAAATACAATTTAACCATTTGGATATTTTTTGATTGGTTTTTAAATTTATCTAAAAAAATAATTTTGATGCATGAAGCATTAAAATGCATTTCCATGAGATTTATTGGCCTCTAAAGGAGTGAAACGTTTAACTATTTTTCTTAAAATATCTTACAAATCCAATATGGTTAATATAATAATGTCTAATTATCAAAATTGAAATTATTTTTTCTTCATTAAATTTTATTCATCATTTTTTTAACTGAAAACATTTAAATATTAACTCAGACATTGCATAGGTCAGTGGTTGGCATGAAACCCTTACCATCCTTTGGTCACGGGTTCAAGACTAGTATCTTTCCCCAACATGATTGGATATCATCCATTATAATGGTTTTCCATTTATAAAACCATATTAAAATAATTTTGAAAATAATTATGATGGATATCCTTGAAAATAAATTAATCTCTAAATATCCTTTTAACTAAACTTTTCAATACGACCCAAATACATAACTACTTCGTCAATTTATTTCAAAATATGTCCTTCAATGTTTTTAGATTTATCCATAATATAATTTTTAGTATTTCCAAACCATGTGAGCTTTTCTTCAATCAAAAACACACTTGATTTAACATTTGATATTAATTATCATTATCTATTCAAATCCATCATAATGGTTTGTAAATAAATTGTTAACTATCCTAGGCATATCCCCTGGGAGTTTCAAATTAGGTGCGGAGTAAGGCCTGTTTTCCTGTACCAATATACCCTGAGTAAGGCTAAGAATAGCATGTTAGAGAAATTACTCCTGGGTACAACTTTCCAGAACCACATCCACATGTAGTATCCAGATTGGGATATATTATAGGAAGACCCACATATCCTCCACCTTAAAAAAATTCTAGTATGTTCTTCTTTACATATCCTAAAATTATACTTTAGGCCAAGGTTCTCAAATCTATTTTTTCCTATCTCCAGTTCGCAATGTTTCTATTAAGACTCTTTTGTTTCAAACTGTAGCGACCCAACCCCAGAAGCCTAGAGCCAATGTCTACTATCGATTACATTCGCATGATTACAAGGAATTAATACCCGAAGGACCAAGAGTTTAATACTCTTAGTAAACCAAATAAATTAATGAGTATTTTATTAAAAATTAATACAAAAATTAAAAAAAATATTTTTTCTTATAAATAACATTAAGGATAACATTATTTCATCTAGTGAATTCCTTTATATCTCTCATAAATATGCTTCTTATATTCCTTGGGAAAGGAAACACAATAAGGGTGAGCTGAAATGCTTTGTAAGTTTATTTTATAGCTTAACCAATAAGGAGTCACTATGAATAGTAAATATGGAATGGTAATTAATGTAACAAGAATACCATATAATCAAAAAACTAAGAAAGAAGAGAATAAATAGTATAAAAGGGTAAAAATGGAAGGATGTAGAATTAAGAAAACTAGATAAGGAAAAATTAATATGTAAAATTAAGAAAATAAAAACACATTCCATTTAATCAATAAACTAAGAATAAAATTCATCTATAGATTTAATCATGTAAAAAAGTAATGGATTATACATAATGAATCAAAATGAAGGTTGTTCATAATTATTGGATAAAATGTCTCAAGTATATAAAAACCTATACTATCAAGATCCATCCTCTATAGATTTTAAAATTATTTATAGAAACCCATTAAACTTGTACAACTTATTTTTATAATGACAACCTATCAATGAGTTGAGGAGATATATAATTTTTGGGAGCCACCCATCATTACATTCCTAATGAATTATTTATGTTGAATATTTGATTTAATTAACAAAAATTATGCCTTATAAAATATCTATATGGAATAAGGAATATGGAATTATCAATATTTACCCCAAAAATAGAAGAACTGTCTAAGTAGACACTATATTTAAAGAGGTATACAATTTAAGAAATTGTAATAACCATGATAAATGAAATGTATAATTTTTGAGGAAATTCAATGTTCTATTATCATAGGAGAATGAATATTTAATTGGTACTAACAAATGAATCAAGGATTGGAATTTTAATAATATCCTTAGGAAAATAAATAAAATCCATCTAGATGAAAAATTATAATGGTATCAACACAACATATCCTAAGGTGAGTAAAAACAAGGGTTGTTATCATTGATGGATATAAATACTATTGAAAGATCATTTAAAACATTTTTTATGAAAATAACATTTTATTATGAAAATCCATTTGAAAATATTTTCTTTAAAAAGAAAAATTTTAATCATGAAAAAGAATCATTAATGAAATGAAAACAGGTAAATCTGTAGAAGTAGTATGAGATAAAAAGAACAATCCTTATGCATGGTTAAAGATTATAAAAATGCCTGGTTCAGAAATATACAATAATACTACATTGAAAAAATTCAAAAAATAAAAACTGTAAAAATGAATTTTGAAAATAATTATGAAAAAAAATTTGAAAACATTTTTATAAACCATGATTTTTAGAATAAAATAGGTTCTCCGATTAAAAAGGAAAATAATGATGTGTTTTATAAAAAATATTTAATACAATATTTTTACTACCAAATTATGGAAAATAGTACTATCAATTAATAAAGGTCCTGAATAACTAAAGGATAATAAAATTAAATGTCTTATTAGGAAATGTTCAAATAAATCTTCATGATGGAAATTTAATTGTAAATAATCCAGAAAAAACAGAGATTTTAAAGTAAACCATTGAAAAAATTATATTATTGTAGTGAGAATTAATGAATGAGTAGATTATGTGAATAAACTGTGAATCTAAAAATAGAAGAGGAAGTATATAAATAAATAATAATATTAATTATACACATAATAATAGAATATTAGAAACAACAAGGATGTTATATAACCTAGTGAAAAAATTGGGTTATGAAATCTGTGTTCCACTGGGTATCATTTAACTCAAATCCCCTTAGATGAAATAATTCAAATGAAAATTCAATGTTTCATGAAGAAAAATTGAAATATGATTTTATATGTCAACGTGAGAGTATGTGAACTTTATATAAGAAATTTTGTGTAAAAAATAATGTTATTAATTAATGAAAAAAGATGAAAATAACAAAAATAAAGTGAGATTATTTAGATAATCATTAAAAATGTTCTTAATGAGAAAATATTTAAACATTGCCAAGTTTTCAATTCCACATTAAAAATTTTGAGTCATAATCTCCATGAAATAATAACATTAAATGAAACATAGAATATCATGATAATGAAGAGTTTAATTATATAACATTTAAAATGGAAATATAAACACCATATAAAATAAACAAGGTATATAATAACAAATAAGTCTCAATGGAATTTAAATTGAGAAAAAATCCCTCACATTGCGTCCAACATGTCACATGTGTCCTTAAATTTTAAAAATAAAAAACATATATTAATTATTTCCAATATTGAGAACCATTTTTATGATTATAATTACTCTTATTTCACTTATTACTATTTTTTAGACAACTACATAATCAATTTAGTTAAAGTCGGGTGTTTTGACCAAATTCAGATAATTTCTAAAAAAACAACATTGGTAGGTCAACTGTGATCAAAATGGTCACTATATAACATCTCAATAATAATAATAATAATGAAATAATTTTTATATTTATATAACAATTATAATTTTTAAATCAACAATTAATTATTATTATGAAAAATGTATCATTGTTATAATCTTTGAGATAATAGGACATACATATACATGGGTAACGTTCTTATTTTTCAATGATCATTATAGAAAGAAGGTAATTTGAATAATATTATTAAATAATGATCAATTTATCATAAATACCATATTATTTAGTCATATATAATTACATATACAATTATTTTGGTGTAAATGGAATCACATCATGTCAAGGAGGCAGTAGTCCACTGGTCTATGAATGATGTTATCACATTTAATGTGTGTGTGAGAGGTTAATAAAGAGGATGATATATATTATATTTATTTAAATGTAAGTATTTAATGAATATAATATAGACGTTGTTTATGTCACGTATTTTTAATTAAAATCATATTTTATATGATTTATGTATAGTGTGAATGAATCACATCGCTTTGAGGGTGCGGTATTTCACACTTCCTCAAATGATGTTATCGTATGAACAGAAAATGGCAACTATTAATGGTACGTGTTATTAAAGGATTAAATAATGATAAATAAATAATAAATATCATATATATTATTTGTCATATATAAATCTATTGTCCATTATAATGGCCAATCATGAATGTTAGTAATGAAAAAATGAATAATCATTATTTAGTGAGGCAGTAGTTTATCGTACATAGAAACAATATATTTTTTAACCATTAGATGGATGTGTGAGTGAGGGTAAATAGAACCCTTAGAATGAAAAAATTCCATATATATTTAGGATACTATATTATTTATACAATCATAAAATAAGAATATTTTAGGGATTTGAGAATTGAAATAAAACTAAAACAATGGGGGAAGTTAGTTATCTCATATTCGGGTAACTCCTTTTGGTTTTAACCAAAGGATTAATTGGATTTATTTTTAACTATGTAGATGATTATAGGATAAGGGGAGGGATTATGAGAATCTATTTAGACTTATCTCAGTCGTGAAAAAGTTTCTTGAGATGTGTGAGGAAGTATGAGGTTGGGAGGACATTTTATAGTGGTGATGGTGTGGCACTCATGCAATAAATTGAGATAATAATTCATACAACATTTTTCATGTTGAAAGATGATAAAATAATTTTAAATTATTGATAAAATATATGACAGGGTCAATATATATCCATAAAATATAACTTGTACATGTTTTTGGGTCAATTTGGCCTCTAATGTTAAGGTATTATCCATTATTAATCTTAATTTTACATTCAAAAATATAATTATTTTTAATCACCTTCACTAATATATTTCATAAAAAAATGATGGTAATATTATATATTATAAATAATTATGATTCCAAATATGGAAATCATTTTTCTAAATCATATTAATATATGTGGTACAAATTAATTTAAAATTCATCCAGCTGTTGGGATGGTAATACAGGATTTTACAATAGAAAACAATCAAAAGTTTATTTTATTTATAATAAATTTAAAATTGAAATTGATTCCAATGACATGAATTTTATTAATTTATTAAAATATGATATAATTAAACTTTTAATGAAATGAAAAATATAATTTGGCCTTATAAATAAATTATATGAAAAATCAGTTATGATCTAATTTTTTTAATTTTTGACTATTCATTAAAATATGATATAGTTCTGAAAATTATAAAAAGTTCAACCTCAAATAATTTTTATGTTTATATTTAATTAATTAATTTTTTTGACATATAAAATTAATTAATGTTTAAAAATTAAAATTCAAAATGGGTTCACCATTAAAAGGTGTTTAAATTTCATTTATAAAAATATTTGTTTTAATGTGTGAAATTGGTTTTGTTTCTATTTTATTCATATTAATCCGAATGGATGAATATCAAAAATAATTGAATGAATATATAGCATATATATTTCATTAAAATAATTAACTAATATTAATTAATCAATTTTATTAAGACAAAAATCCTTTGAAAGCATAAAAAAATAATATTTCTTTTTATATCCAATTGGTTTCGTTTTCATTTTTCATTAATTGTTAACAAATCAATTAATATTATATTTATATAAATCATAAATTTTAATAAGTTTGTTAATAATATTCAAACCTGCTAACATAAGAGGTAGGTTATATCATATTATATTAAATAAAAATATTTTAATATTAAAATGTTATTTGGTGAAACTTGGTCTTGCATGTAACGCAAGCTATCAAGGAGGGTCAATCTTGCGTGTGATATAATATAACTCATTTTTACATACATTAAAAGTTATACCATGTATTTAATTTATTTAAAATATTAAATATATAGTAGATTCTATGGATATGATATTCCCTATGCACTTGGTGATGCATTTCATACAAGATATCAAATACAAAGTTGTATTTTATAATTTCAGGGTGTTATATTACCTATATAAAAAATAAGTTAATAACATAGTTTTTAATTAATATTTACTATTTTTAAATATTCATAAAAAATGAAACTTCCTCAAAAAATAACAAAACATTAACTTAATATAATCTTGGTAATAAACATTAATAAATTAACAATATTTTCTAAAATTAAACTTATAAAATTTTTTAAATCGAATAACTATACTTAAGGGTGTCCTTCATTATACAATATCTTCTCCATGACATTATTACATTACATTTTAGATTCTCTTAATTAAATATGGAACTCCCCTCTTCGAGATTACCTTATTCTAATTCAATATCTTTATGTCACCACCTTTGCTTTCTTTGACCTCTACGTTCTAACCTACCAGCTTACATCTTCTTGTTTCAACTTTCCATCTCCTCCCATCACTAGCTACCTCTTTAACTACCCCTACTCATCTCCCTTTCCTTATCCCCATTCCCATATCCCTCACCACTCACCCTGCTCCCTCTCTCTCTATTACCATTCACTCTTTTTTAAACCTCTTCTCCTCTACTTGTACCTCCTGGTCAAATACCCCACTCCTCACTACCTTTATTTCTCAACCTCTCCACATAAACCTCAAACCTCCATTTATCTGCCTCCCTACCTCCAAAAATTTTATTCTCACTACTTGAAATATTATCTATACCAACGGTTTGGGGAAAACTGTTGGTATAGTTCACTAATTTTGACCTATACCAACAGTTTTTCTAGAACCATTGGTATTGGTCACTTATATGGACCTATACCAATGGTTTTGTACAAACTATATGAATAGTGGGGCCTATACCAACTGTTTGCCCAAACCATTGGTATAGTTCCACTAATTTTGATTTATACCAATGGTTTGGCCAAAACCGTTGGTATAGGTCCATTACAGAGACCATATACCAACATTTTGGCCAAACCGTTGGTATAGGTCCCCCCTATACCAACGGTTTATCCAAAACCATTGGTATAGGTCCGAAAATAGAAGAAACTATACCAAAAGTTCACAAAACTGTTGGTATTGTTACATATATTTTTAATTAAATCTTCTTACAACAGACATTAAAAAATCAAAATTTAAAATACTTATGATAATACATATATATATTTATGAAATTATGTTCACAAAAGTAAGTTAGGTTATTGTATAGGTTGTTCAATCACAAAAAAGTGGTTCTGGGATCAAAACCAACCAGGTGATAATTTTTTTAATTACATATACCAACAGTTTATTGAACCGTTGGTGTAGATATTCATACTACTTATACCAATGTTTTTTAAAACATTGGTATAACCTATACCAACGATTTGGAGGCCTATACCAACGGTTCCAAACCATTGGTATAGGGTATTTTTCCAGTAGTATCTCGAACCCCTAATTCTTCCCCTTGGTCACTATCTTCATCTCCTCATGTCACCTACATTGTAGATCTAATCCCATCACCTTACAAAATCCAAAATGTTTACAGCCATTAATCAATATTCATATGGTATTCCAATGACCTTAGACATCAATTCTACCATCCCAATCTTTTTTTACCTGTTTTTTGTTCTCCCATCATGTTTTATATATTTATACCAATATCATCACGTTATTTATATGTTATTCTACCTCAATATCAACATAGATTCAACATATAACTTACACTATATTCTCTTGCAACCCAGGTATTTCATAAATGTAATTTCTATGTTCTGAGGTTCGAATTTTATCAAACAGGTCTAATGTTATACATTATAGATTCTTAATTTATACTATTATGCAATGTAATTTAATACTTTACACTATTATACGCAATAAGTTTTTTTAATTTCTACTGTCATACACTGTCATTTAACACTTCCCATGGTTATACAATAATTTTTTAATGTATACTATTAGACACAATCATTTAATACTATCTACAATCATTTAATATTGTCTACTATTATACACTGAAATTTTATTGTTCTATCTACTATTATACACTATCATTTGTTTAAAAAACTGGTGTTGTTGGTATTTAATAATTTTAGTGCAGAACTTGCTCATTTATATTTTTGGATGTTGTATCTAATAAATCATATATTTTCATTTTTTAATACATAATTTAAATATTATCTCTGCCATATAATAAAATATACAGGAATAAATGTTCATTTCATTCTTATAGGAAATTTTCTCCCCTAGTTATGAAACCCTAAAATTAGTTTCCACTCTCACCAATAATTTCTAAAAACAACTACTATGTGGGTGCATTATATCCTGTAATCTCGACATTATAGAATATAACACTAAATTATTTTTTATATTTTACAATTTGAAACCTTTTTGTATTTGGTGTATTATATTCTTTAATTTGTAATTTCATAATGTAGTATATGATTGTTTCAAAATTCATGTGTATCATATTCTATAATAGGTTATTTTCTATGGTTGAATTTATGGGGAAATTAATTTCATGTTGGATTTTCATCATGTGAATGACAGTCATTTGATTCAAAGAGTTAAAAAATTACTTTCATACTATATATGTATACGATTAAACCTTTATCTCATTAATTAAATTAATAAGTTCCCAGAATATTTACCGTATCAAGTTCATCACATTCTACTGTTGAGCCATAATTCCTTATGTGAATCTAGTTATCTCTAATGATTGTGGATTACAAAATTCAATTAGGTTTCTATTATTAACTATATCATTGCATGTTAAAATTTTTTTTTTGTTTTTCATGAATTTATAGTGACATTGGGTATTTTTTACTAACATGTGATATTTTTCTCTTTTGTTTTCTGGTATTCAATAATGTCAACCTCAACCAATTACAATATAATCTGTTAATTGTTATACTCTACTCAACACATAAGATATGGGGGGTTTGGGGAAATTTATACCTAATTGTATGTAATAAATTTATTTTATAAATTTCACCAAATTCATATTTTAGTCCTGAATTGGACTTTTACATGGTATTAAATTTAGGTTCTTCATTGACAACTAATCCCAATATCAATTCAGTCAATATTATAGGAACACCTCCCCTAATGACACCAATGGAAACATTATATTATTAAAATATCATCCATGTTAATAATATTCTAGTAGTTATAAGAGTTTCAATGAATTTTATATTTATCTCACCATATTACCATCACTGATTCATTATTATAAAATAGAAATATTTTTTCACTAAATCATCAACACAATTTTAATTATATAACCTCACATCAATGGATCATTTTGGACATACTCAACCTTTTTTGACTACCTTAGATAGGATGGTCAATAGATATATCTATTTTTAGAACCAATTGGAAATAGGGTTTAGGGGTCCACAACACAACCCAATTAATTTTGAAGTTGAAGAAGATATTTTTTTCATTTGGTATGAAGCCCAAAAACATATCTAAAAAATAAAAATTTCTCTCTTTAGATGGACATTTGTGATTGATATGAGTGAGGATCCTCCATTTGTGAAAATTTAGGTCTCCTTTCTAGGTTTTCTTTCTACTTTTCTAAATCCATCTATTTTGAAAAAAAATTGTTTTCTCATCGGTCAATTTTTTTTACATTGATATTAGAAAATTGGCCCTATGCCACCCGATTTCACTGTAGATCTATACAAATTTGATGTTTCCTTAACATCAGATTAGTGCCACCAAATTTCCCTCTTCCAAACATGTGGGTATGATAATTTTTTAAAAATCCTAACCATAATTCTAGGTTATCCTCTCTAAACATAATAATGATTATTCTAACATATTTTTATGTTTTTTAGAATCTTATTATAAGACATCAATGAGTACGCTTCTCGTCAATATGAAATATATATTATTAATTTCTGTTACAATCACTGATGCACATGATATGATTTCACAACCTTTATATATTTTTTTAGAATTATTGATAAATTTACTGATGTGAACAAATACAACATTATGTGAAACAAGTCATTATATTAACAACCCTTCTATTATATTTCCATGGTTTGTAACCGTCTCTTTTTATTATGTATTTATTATACATAACTGTTTCTATATTTCTTGAGAAAGTGTCTCTACATTGCTTATGATCACCATATATTGTTAATATGAATGAACATGTCATTATTGGTTATGAATAGTTTACTATTTGACATTAGTATTTACTGAATGAATATTGATAGGATGTGAGTTCTAGATACATAATATGGCCACAGTAGTCTTTATTAGTATGTATTATTATTTTTTATCTTTATTGTATCTGCAGGTAAAAATTTTAGGTGGATTTTAGGTTCTGAGGTATTGTTTTCTTTCCTATTAATTTATAACTGTAACTCCTTCGTAAAAATAATAATACCGGTGCAACAACAACATTATTTTCTTGAAATGTTTTTATATTGGACATCATGCATTAAAAATCCTAAAATTACTAGTGACTTTTAATTCTACTATATTTTAATTGACTTGTATTAGGGAAGTGGATTATTTTTTTACATTATTGGATATTTAATTTCCATTTAGTAATGTATCATGTAATTTAATTCTATACTGAATCAATATATAGAGAAGTGGAAAAAGTTATTTATTTGAAAATTGGATCATGAATTTTTGTTGGGTAGTGGATCATGTAATCTATTTGAGCAGTGGATCCTAGGTTTTATTTGGTCAATGGATTCTTTTTTAAACTAGTTGATCATGTGTTGTGGAGGAGTATATCTTGATAAGTAAGATAACCGAATCATGTTTTAGAGTAGTGGATAATTATATTAGTTAATTTATATCTTACATGGCATTTTATGGATAATTAGATCATTTTATTCCTTTTTATTTCAATCTTTCGTTTTTTAGAGCATTGTATTTTTTCTGATTTTATTTTTTTACTTATACTAATCAAATTTTTTATGTCATCAAACATACTATATTAATGATGTATCCTTATTTTATAGAAGTGGATAAATTTTTTATTGATATATTTATGTTATATGGATTCATTATGTTACATACTTATAGGACCATGTTCATGAAGAAATAATTTCTTAGTACCACGACTTGGTATGTCATTCCAATAACTGTAAAACATTCTATCATTTTATCCCTCATCATCTTTTTCCTCCAACTCCTCAATACCATATCATAGATATAGTAAGTATGTATGTTTTTCCTCACCTTCATAAGTAATTAGGACAAGTTAATAAAAATTATTCCTAAAATTCATCACTTACAATAAAAGATAGAAAAAAAGTTTTTAATATTTTTACTCAAACCATGTAAATAGTGTCGGTGAAGTTGGTTCTTGGGAAATACTAACTTGAACCAAAGAAATCAGGTCCCCATCCATGAAACATGCATGTATATTTGATTAGAAGCTTTCAACACACTGACAATGATAATGAAGAGGGATATGTGGTGTACTATGAATCATGGCCTAAACTATAAAGTTCACTGATGATTCTTTCATGTTTTCATTGATATAGAAATTGATTTTTCTAATGGAGGAAGAAAATATTAGAAATTATCCCTAGTAGTTAGTCATTCTATAAACTTGAAACAAAATAATTTTATGGGTTGTGGAATATCTTATTACATCTTATAATACAAGTTTTTTGTCATTATCACAAATATTTCAGAGGCATCCTTATATTTATTTCATCTTCTTTTTCAATCTAGCTTCATTAGTTCCTGATTTATCTCATATGTTCCTGATTTATAATTTTGTAGTGATAATTAAGAAATTTATAATGTTGAAAGATGCTTGATGTCCTGGAAATCACCATGCATGGAACTAAACTACTCTTTCTTGATTAAGGAATCTATCAAAAACTTATCTATACATTGAGAGACAAGTATAAGATTCATATCATACATGTTTTATTTTGGGGTTTCATGTCACCTAATAACATACACATTTGATGGAATATTCTAAGATTCATATCATATAGATTTGTTTTTGGCCTCCCAAATCACGTAATAATATACACATTTGGATAATTACTATTAATCTGAATTCATTCAACTTCTAGATATATATGTATACATCACAGTGTATACATATAGAAAATGATAGAATTATTATAGAACTAGATCTCAATGTTACCCACAGTAATGGCTCAAACAATATTATATGGTTCAGTTTGGTTTTAAAAAATATATCATCTTCTTATTGTTAATATTTTTTAGGTTAGTTTTTTAACTTTTTACCAAAGAAGTGGATTTTAGAAATTAAAAATGGAACTTTATTTCATCAGTATGGTCTTCCATATTCAATATATATTTATTTTACATTTTGATGTTTATTTCATTCATTTGGGGTTTTTACACTCTATTATTTCTTATAGAAACAATTAAAGAAAATTTTTGAGTTTTGAGGACAACTAGATGCTTAATCTACTATATAATATAATGAAAGAAATTGAAATATTAGGATTTCATACCCTCTTATGTCAAAAAATTATGGGACTAGTGTTTATATTTTCAATAATGACTAGGTAAAATGTGTCACAAGTTTATTTTCCTACTTTTTTATACTAAAAACTATAATTCGTTTTATTTTGTGTGATATTTCCATGAAAAAAAAATTATTTATGATTAACGTGGGGCTTTCAGGTTTAATTACAATTAGAACATCATTCTATTACATGAATTGAAAATACACATACATGTGAAACCATTAATTATATCTTCTTAGGATGGATACAATGTTTTCAATTATTATTCTCACTAGACATGATTAGAATTATACAAAAAAGGTTATAATTATTGTTATATGATATTTATATTGATAAATTACCTAGATCCAATGGGAAACACCATGAAAATTAAAAATACTAAAGTCATAGAAGATGTTTATTGATCCTTTCTAACAATTGGTTTATTGAACCTTTCTTAAACACCATTAATATGCAAAATAAGAAAGTCAAAGAAGTTATTTCTTATGTGACCTGCATGAAGAGATTACTTCTAGTTATCAAATACGGTTACACATCTTATTCTTTGTGCATAAGAGAGAAAATATCGCGAAGAAAGAAAGAGATTATTATAAATCTTCTCAATGAAAATATATTCCATGACGGTTTTCATAAGAAATAGAATTCCATCACCAAGGTACACATGCCATGAAAAGATAATCTTCATATAGAGCCATAAAATTTTCAGAAAATCAGAATGTGAAAAAATATGATTTTTGTCATTTTGAATTTGCCTATCATAGAACATGGGGTAAGGGAAATGAAAATCAACCTTATGGAGCTTGTCATCCATTGGTAGTCGCTGCATAAACATCTCTAAAGGAGCATTGCGGTTTATGGAGCAACAAAGGGTATCTTAAAAGATTCTAACCATTTAGACCAATAAGAATTAATGGGAAATTTTTTCCTATAAAACTACTTTATAGTGAAACATCACACATTACTAGGCATCTAGAGTGTCAATAAACTGATATTTGTTCACTTGGTTGATGATGTCTATTAGAAGGATGCCCCAATCTACTGTAATGTTTCTTATAAAATAACCAATGGTCCTCATTTGTATATTATATGATATATTGTACCATGATTTCATTTGACTTCAAATCTAGTTTACCTTCCAACATTTAATGGAAGATTCCATTTCTAACAACCATTTCGAGCAATACATCATTTCTTTATAAGAGGATTTGATTAGATGAAAGAATGATGACCTCATTTAATGAGGGTATCCTTTGTTAATATTTCGCACATACCTCTCTAATAATAAATATAGTTATTAAATATTTGAGGATAAAATTGTACATGAAAAACTATTTATTAATACCTTATAGAATTTTAAGAGATCCTTCAACACAATAATTCCCATATCATTAAGCTTAATTCACTCTTTCAATGTAGAAGTTGGTTTTGATAATTTACCTAGAAACAAATTGTGATAATAATTATATAAGTTTCAAAAAAAATATTTGAATTCAATACTGGTCATTTAATCATAATACATTAAAATTCTATTTATTACAAAAAATACACAAAAAATTAGTGACTTTGATAATTCTACAAAATAAATTAGAATATAACATCCATAAATATTTTTTATATTTACATTATATAGACATTAAGGGTTGTTTCACATCCACATATATATTATCCATAAAAATATAATAATTTATTCTATCTCACTCATTTCAATTCCTTTCCTTCTCGAGTGTTTCTTCAAATACTACCTCCCAAAAAATTGACTTCAACAATATATAATCAACATTTGTAGGTAATGTCATAGAATCAATGGCAAACAATTATTTTTTACAGATTATAAATATTATATCACAACTACTGAAGATTATTCATTGTTTAATGAAAATATTTGGGCTTTCATAATAGATCCAATTATGAGGAGTATGTGCTAGAGTCTTATAGTGATGTTTTTGAGACTAAAATATCTAAATTATATTAGAGTTAGACATTCTAAAAACATCAATCTTGGCCCAAATTACTCCATTTTTCCCATTTAGGATTTGAACATTAATCTTTACAAATTCTTTAAATTTTAGTTTACTTAAGGGAAATGTTGTTACATTATTCTTTGTAGTGTTATCAGGTATATTTAAAATTATGAATGATTTGTGGATCTTTTTTCTCATTTCATCTTTCAAAATTAAATTCAGCTAACATTTCAAGAGAAAAGTGATAAAAATAATTTTAGTTTCCAATGAACAATGCTCATTCTATACTATATCAATATATATCACTTTTGTAAAATATATTTAGGCCATGTTATATAGTGTATCTAGATTGATCCATGTAATTTTAATGTTGTACATATATTTCACTTAAATTTATATTTTCCTTTGATTTAAATTTTTATATTGCATAGTGAGGGGATGGAAATGTATTGATATTTGATCATTCTATATGATTATATTTTGGGAATTATAGTTTTTTATTTTAGGTATTTGACTCCTTAGTTATATGAATAGGGAAATTTATGCTTGCACTAAAAAATAAAACATAAACACACACATAAAAACATATCCTTAGTGGTTTTCATGCCTAATTAACCTCTTGTAAGTGTTGTTTCAGATTTCAAAGACCAAATTTGTTAAAAAATCATAATTCAACTCTCTTTACATTAAAGGGTCGAATTTATTTAATATTTTTATGTATTTATTTGATCATAAAGTTGAATGTCTATAATAGTTTTAAATTTTATTGTATTTTATTTGTTTAATTATTGACTCTTTATGTGTTGTCTTCTTCTTCTAAAATATAACCTCTATGTTTATGGTGTATTAAATTTCTCATATGCTTTTATTCACTGAATGTTTTTTGTTATAATATTTAATCTATCTATGTCAACTTTATGTTTTTTTTAAATAACTACTCATGTTTTTTACATATATGTATTTTTTGTATATGTATTTATTTTTATTTTATTTCGATTTCCCACTACATAATTTTTTTCTACATTTCCTTATATATCAAACATGTTCATATTATCATTTTTATATAACTATCTAGATTATATGTAATCTTAATTCCTAAACATAATGGATTCAGTATTCAGATACCATTACATAATAAAGGTATGGAATTTTCCATGAAAATTAATTATTATTAATTTTAAAACTACTTCTTATAAGATACTCAATGGAATCAATATTCTTGTCCATGGCTTATCAATCCCTAAATCATGAATTCTTAGAATTTTCATTATATTGAATATATTATATTCAGTAGGTTTAATTCAGGGAAGTCATAACATTGGAAAGCGTGATACGTTAATGAATGATACTGCTGAAATCATGTGTTTGTTTTTTTATTTACCATGTGGTGCTTTTATTATTTATCCACATAGTGTTATATGTTTGTCACATAAAACACAAATCAGACTCCTATAAAAATATTTGATGCTTCTAAAAAATTTATAATGTGTAGTATCACCCAAAATATTTTCTATTTTCTATAGAACCTACTCAAATTAATCCATGGATACAGTAGATCCTTACTTTCACTCACCTCACTACTTTATTTGGTCTTTCACTTTGGTTTTGGTTTTATCCATTATAAATTCATTATGTTCATTTTTTATAATTATTGAAACATTCTAGATAATAGATGAGGTTATATAATTTGTGTAATAATTAAGTTTTTTACTGTTTTTATCTCGAATCACTATCATGTTCCTGAATAAACTTCTTTAGAAAACATTAAGAGATTCATTCTTAATTTCTTATAGGATGCATCCAATAGGGTATGACTAGGCTTGAAAAAAGATATAGAATGCTTCTATAAGTGGTATTTTTGGTAAAGAATGTTGGTTATATTGAATGAAGATATAACGATAACATTGGATTTTAATAAGTATTATCAAAAAAATTATGAATGACTTGTAATGATGCTACTATATTAAAAATTAATATTTACATAACATTTTTCTATTTTACAACCAATATCTATGTTGCACATAATATATTTAAAGATTAGATATCATTTAATTAATGTCTAGTGACACTATGACTTATCTATGCACGATTAAGGTTATAAACATGTGATTTTTATTACTTTCAGGTGAGGACCTCGTGTAGCTCTCAACCTATAATGTTTATTGAATATTATCACAAATGTTGTTCAAGTGAGGACCTACTCTAGATTTCTTTCTATATTTCAATTCACTATTTGATGGCCTTCACTATTTTTAAAAAACATAAATTTTAGATTCAATTAGATTTATATTTTCTGTTATAAAATTATAGTTTTAAAAAATGATATCATGTAGACCAATGCAGTTTTCAAAAAAACATGTTTATGAACAAATTTTTATACATTTTCATACAAAATTTCATATATTTATAATTGTAAAGTATATATTCTAAAAATATATTGTATAATTTTTTTCAACAACTCAATGTGTAGTTATGTGTACATAGTTGTATTAGTTCACCCAAATATTATAGAGATTAATTTTAAAACAATTATCATTCATTCATACCCACACCTGTGAGATTTAATGATAAATAAATGGTTTTGATTATGGATTTCATGGTTTTCAAATATATTAACTTGAAAACTAGTCATATGGTTGTTTATAATAATTTCAGGTTGTTTTATTTTTAAAATCTTCTCAAAAGAAACACATTAATTTACTCCTTTGTTGTCATTTTTATATGAAATTTCAGACATTAATACTTTTTAATTGAAGAATCTAAAACTATTTATTATTCCATCACATATATAAACATTCACTATTCTAGAAACATGTTTTATTTATTCTATACAAAATTTTATTTTCATATCATAAAGATTTTTGGAGAAGTATTTTTTATAAACATGATAGTGATTCCCCTACTGAATGACATTAAATGTTAAATTTTAGTAATTCAGTTATTCACAGACATTAATAATATTATATATTTTAGTGTTGTCATAAATGATGTACTTTCAGTGTTGTAGGAATTGAATGTCAATTATCCAATTTTTTGCTCTACTAAATTAATATCTGAAGGGATTTATATGTTCATGTTCTACAAAATCATGGATGATAAAACCCCCAAGAATTGGTGGATTTAAGGGAGAATAGATTCCATAGAACACTATATTTATCTTCATAGTCCAGCTAGGACTTTGATATTTCACTTCCCTTAGTTTCTTATAAAGTTTTATGGTGATGAAGTGATATTGGATGATGTTTCTCAGTGCACACCAACAAGAAAATTGATGTTTCATTTTCCTCTGATTATAATTATATGTCACTGGGGGTGAATCCACATAAGATGATGTTTCCTATTTTAATCCAGGAATGAATTTTTTTCTTTTCCATCGATTTCAATAGTTTCTAGTAGTGAATCCATGTTGGATTTCATTTTCCTATACTGGTTATCCAAGACTTTAATGCTACTCAACCTTTAGCTACTATCCCTTGTTGTTGATGGTAAAGTTATATCAAATGATGTTAATTAGTGTAGGCCAGTAGCATCAAATAATCTTAGGTCCCGCATAGTGATGTCCCTTGGTGGATTGAACTTATATCCATGATGCTATTGTAGATTAACAATATATACCCTACGACTAAACTATGTTCATCTCTTGATTGGTGATTAGGTTTTTTTTATGTATCAATTAATATTTACTCTTATGTTTATTTATATTCTATATTTGTTGTATCTAATGCTTTTAGTAACTCTAAATTATGAACAATTTAATTAATATTATGTCATGAAAGTTCATAGGTTTGGTAATGGTTTATCATCAAAACATGTGTTCCATTAAAATTTGGTAAAATTACCATTTAGAAAAATATACCATTAATGCTTAAAATATGATTTCTTATTATCTTATGACTATAATATATATATTATTAATTTAAAATCATATTATTTAATATATAACATTTAAATTTAATTAGTATATTTCACTAATTGTTATCAATTTATTTTATCAAGATTAAATGTCATAATGGGATTAAAAATAATTTCTTATAAAAACAAATCCTTTATGTTCATTTGGTTTTCATTTGTATTTATAATTAATTTTAAATAATGAATCAATTTTATAAATATATGTAAAATTTATATTTATAATTTTTTTAATATCATTCCTTTTGACTATTCCAACAGTTATGTGATATATATCACAATTAAATAATAATATTATGCGTTTGATTAAGCTTAGTGTTATGTGTAACATATGTTATCATAAAAATAGAATTTATTTTATAAGATACATACTAAAACATTTTGGGGTGTTACATAATGTTTTTCATGATATAAAATTCAAATATTTATTATGTACCCTAGAAAAAATAAATTTGTTTTGAATACGGAATACTCCTCATGAAAGTAAAATAAAGATGAGAATTATCATAAAAAGATCGTTTCCTTGAAGTGGGAATTAATCAATGAAGTTATTATGTGTTTCAAATATAAGTATACATAATACATGTGGAAATATAATATAAAATAATCAATGTTCATTACACACATAATCATAGTATATCAGATATAATGAATAAGTAATATAACCTATGGAAAGAACTTGAGTTATAAAATTTCTTATGGTTTAAAAAATATTTTAATAAAAACAACATGAAAGAGAGAAAAATATCATTTAAAGTTAAAAATATTAATTATAATAATTCTACTTATTGAATATATAAATTTCAGTATAACCACCTTCTAAATTAAATTAGGTTAAAATATCATGTGTCCCCCTGAAGGATGTTTTGAGACAAAAACTCTAAATTCTGGTCCAGACATTTCGTGTATGTCCTTTATCTCATGTTTGAAAACCATATATAAATTAGTTGTTTAAATTATTACTATTTAAATATTTAATCACTTTTACATAAACCATTTAATTATATTAGTTTAATTATATATTTATTTACTTACTCAGTTAAGTCCACATCGGGTTTTTGCAGATGCTCAGTTTATAAATTAAAAACGACATCGGTCTGTTAAACTTGAACAAAGGGTTAATTATATCATATTATCTAGAATAATAATCTTGAAATAATTTTAATTTTTATACATAATTAATACATTAAAAAAGAAACATGAAATACTGTTATGAAAAATGAACTATTTTACAATCATGGAGACGGTGGGTCGTATTTACGGATGAGTAACATTTTTTTCTTCAATGATCATTATAAAAAAATGAAAGAGTTTTTTTAATTTATATAATGATAATAAAGCAATAAATATAATATTATTTTCTTAAACACACTTAGATATACCATTAATATGATGTGGTAATTAAAAAATCACATCACTTTTTGAAGTGTTAGTCCAGCATATGCACAAAAGATGTCAAAATATTTCAATAGATGGTAAGGTAAGAGTGTATATTATATTTTAAATTTCCATATTGTGTAATATTTAATTAAAATAATGTATAAAAATTAAATAAATTATCATTAAAATCTGTGGGTGGTGATGATGGAAAACAAATTTTTTCGGTTCATGATCCAGAAATTCATCGTACTCTTGAATGATGGATATGTTTCATATCTGGTTGAAAAGGAGATGGATGTAGTATATTACATTAACATAAAAAAAATCATAATATGGTATATAATTTTGTTAATTATATCATAACGATTTAATAAGATTTTGTGGAGGTGTAATAATATATAAATCAAAGATGCTTGGTTAAGAGTGATAACTCTTCTTTGGATCATATCTTTAAGATTGTACCTAAATGCTTCATAGATTTCATATATGATCAAACCAAGAAATAAATGACTTGGTTAGGGAAGGAATTAAGGTATTTGGTTATTTATTTTCTAAAACATAAGTCTTTATATGTATGTAAATTATTGGATATAAGGTTCTATTTTATTAGTGTGAGGGTGTATCATTTTTGTAAATATCCAAAACTACTAAATAATTAGATGTCACATTCATAAAAAGTGCCTAAAAATTGATCAATAATATATTTAATGGTGATATGGTTGATAAAAATCTCCAAAATTCGAAAATAAACATGTTTTAAATATTCTTTTCCATTGACCTCTATGATTACTCACTTTTACCATTTCAGGTTTTCACAACAGTGACTTGTTTTTTGTAGTTTTTACTATTCATTATAATAGAATATTGTGTCCGATATAGTATAAAATAATAATCATGAGAATAACACTTTTAATCAATTTTATCAAATTAAACTGTTTGATTTTTTAAATTTAAATTTATAATAAAACCCTCAAATTGTGATGAAAAATTGTTCTTCACGAAATGTATTTTTTAAGTAATAAATGATCTTATATTAACTCTATGAGTAGATATCATAGTTAGATGAATTTGAATTCATATAAATTGATTAATATTATATGAATTTAATTTAAATATTTCTTCACTAATTTTTATTTAAATTATTTAAAATGGATAAATTTATTACATTGAAAAATAGTATACAGAAATTTCTCTTTTAAGAATAAAATTAATCATATACCAATGTCATGAAAATTACTTATTAAAATGGATTTAAAAAAAAATCCAAAAAACATTAATATCTAGCTTTATTATTAAATTAAATGTATAACATAAATTTTAAATTAAAATATTTAATGAAAAGAAATGTCAATGTTTGAAAAATCATTAACATTCACTAGTCACTGAAAAAATCAATCATTTTAGAAGAAACTCAAAATATCACTATAATTTTATTTATATATTCTATAATAAATTTTTATTTTATTTTATATGATAATATTTTAAAATGTTCCATAAATTAATTATAATATTTTCTCACCAAATTATATAAAAATTATATTTTAATTAATCAACTTTTTTAGAATAAAATATCATTATTAAACAATGAGTGCATATTTATTAAGAATATATAAATAATTTTTTATTATGTTAAAATTTTATATATTTACAATAATTAAATCAATGCTATTAATACATACCAAATTAATGTCTAGGTTAAAAAAGTAATATATTTCACAGGCTGTTTAATATTGATGTTTCATCTCATATACGCTATTGAAAATTATCTCCTTCTTTTAAAATATCAAGGTGTAATATAAAATGTGCATAATGAATATTAATTTTTTAAAGATATGGTAGATTAGAATTGTATATTATTATCAAAGATCCTGATATATCTTATACGAATGGTGACCCGATACGACTTATATGATGAGTAATCCTAATATAAAATACACGATGGGTAAATCTGATATTGCTCTCTAATAAATTGGGTAATATTCATTATCTTCAAAGGAAATAATTAGAGAGTTCACCAAGATGTTTCTTTTATGGATTTAATTGGGGTCTAGTTATTTCTAACACAAGTTAACATGGGTTATAAATATGATCATCTCAGTTTCCAACATGGGTTTCTATTTTCTTTCTATGAGTTTAATGGTTTTATTTGTGTAAAAAGAGTTTTTCTATGTGAATAATATTTATTTTATATGATAAAATAATAATATATTGAATGTTATAATTTTATTCATTTTCATTTTTTTCACTAGAATAACATATTTCTTTCTTTTTTATCCATTACATAAATTTTTGTAGCCATTATATGTTTTCAAATGTTTTCTATATGGTTTAAGGATGAGTAGGGAAAATGTAGAAGTAAAGATAAATTTCCTAAATATTTTCCCTAAAATTAAAATTTGACTCTACTTAAATATATTATATTATGTAAAAATATATATTGAGTGGAAGTTTCGACATATAAATTTATGGATTTTTTGTCTATGAGTTGTGACCTAGATATCTAAATCTAAAAACATAAAATTTATTTTGATATTTTAGAATGTTAACACTAGTCTAAAGCCATTAGATTTTGTATTTATAATGTTTTTGGTCATTATAAAGGCATTCTTACCTACCATTGACCACAAACATAGTGTATATTTTTCTTTCTTGGTTTCATGTATTTTTTTTCTTATTTTGTATATAAATGTTTTCGATCAATTAATTGGGTGATAGTATGATCTGATGAGTTTGATTATTTATTCCAAAATATGGATATTATATTCTCATGATATTAATTATTTATGTATGAATCATCCTATCTGGTATTTTTATTTTTTATGTGAATTTATTTCAATCCTATATACATGTTTCTTGCTACTCTCAAATGATCATGTAAATTCATCACTATTGATGTATTCATTATATTACTATTTTAAACACTTGTATTCTTGTATATTTGTAATTGCATATGAATATGTTCATAATTTTTTTTTATTGAATCAGTTATAAATAATTAACCCTATAGCAGTAGTTTTAAACCATATAAATTTCAATATCACACAAAGAATATAGTCACTTATAGATGAAGGAAAATTTTTAAAAATATTATGTATTTATTTTTTTACATTATTTTTTCACATATTGGAGAATCTTA
The DNA here is from genome assembly GCA_963277665.1 of Viscum album. Taxonomy (NCBI): domain Eukaryota; kingdom Viridiplantae; phylum Streptophyta; class Magnoliopsida; order Santalales; family Viscaceae; genus Viscum; species Viscum album. The sequence continues at coordinate 159,246,653 of OY728165.1, read as the reverse complement.
GATTATAAATTGATCAAAAGATATTTTAGTAGGTGATGTTTAGTTACTTAGTTGAAAAAAATAAAAAAATTAAAAAAATTAAATTAGACACTTACTCACCCCTTCCCCTCTTAGTGTTCATCACATATGATCAGTTTAATTAGTATTAGTAAAAAATAAGTTAATTTTCTTATTTTCTTTTAATGATATACTCTTTTATTTTTATCAATGTATAAGTATCCTTTTATAGTGAAACAAAAATAATTATATGTGGTATGAAATATTTCCAATATTTATTATAATGAAATTCTCACATAATTTATATATGATGTGTTATTTTTTCCAAAAAAGTTATATGACACATTTATAACATAAAATGTGTAATCATAATATAAATTCATAATATTATATAGTATTTGATGATTTTTTCGTTGTAATATTTTACAAGTTCAACCATTTTTTATAATATAAATTAGTTATTATTTTATAAACATTATGTTTGAATTTTGACATGATTTTATTTAATTAATGATTGTAAGGTTTTTTATAAAGATATTTACTAGAAAAAATATAGTTGGATAATATTTTGATTAATTTACATCAATATGTTAAGGGGTTTGGAGATTTTTTCTAATTTTTTATTTCAAATATATCTTTAGATAGAATAAAAAAATGTTTATTTGCTAATTTTAATTTTAAAATATGGTTGAATATAATATAGTTTAATGAGAAATTGGTATTGAAAACTTTTTATGATAAATATGTTATATGGAATTGGTATGTAGAATTATACATTGTATAAGTTTTGATGTGTTTCACCATCAGAATGAATGACCAAATACCCTAAAAGTCGGGAATCAAATTCAAAACCTAATTATAAATGTTTTATACACTACAAATAATGATTAAGATTTTAAAATAATAGTGGAGTATCATTATTATTTCAAAGATATTAACACCTGAGATAAGGTAAATAAATAATCAAATGGGTTATATAAATTAATGGAAGATATAAATTATGATTTTTATGACAATTATATAAAATATAACATTTTTATCTTCTACTAAATTCATAACTCATCGATTGATTCTATTTAATTATATATTAATCAATTTAAATGATATTAGGGTTACTGTATTGTGTATTTATTCATGCTAGTATCACTAAACCATTTTATGAGATGAAGAAATTTGTTAACAAAATCTACATCAATTATACAATAATACATGTGTGCCTCAATGACTTCATGTTATATCAAGGAGAAGATTTATATATAGAAGAGTGAACATGATTTTACACTTATATATGGAAATAGATAAATCATGATGAAATATTGATTTAATGTGCTATGAAAAAAATAGAAATTAAATTAATTTAATGTTTTGAGATTACTTTCCATTAAAATAAATAAGGAAATGATTTTTTTGAATTCTAAAAAGGTAGATAAAATGAAGTGGAATACTATGGAACATAATAATTTCAGGTTTAAATGACATATAAGTGATTCAAATGTGTAGAAATAATTGGATTATTTATATCAAAATTTATCATTAAATTAAAAGAATGTGCATTTTTTGATTAGTTACTAATTGATTTAATCCATTTTCACTCTAATTATAACTTATAGACTATGTAAAATTATTTTTATCCCTTAAAATATACCTCCATTTCTCTACATGAAAAATTCCACTTTCTTTATTTTATTAATCATCATATGAAAAATAATTCCTTGAATTGAAATCAAAGTATATTTTCAGACTCTTATATAATTATGGAAAGATTTGAGAGATAATGGTGTAGAAACATAAGATGCATAAATAACATAAATATTAAAAATTTATAGTATTATAGTGTATATTATTAGTGATCTCCCATGATTAGAAAACATGTATGGTTATAACATTAACACTATCATAGAATTGGTAGTTTGTAACTTTGAATTCGGGATTTAAATTTTACTATATTAAAAAAGTGTATTTTTATGTTTCATTTCGATTCTTATATGGATCTCATAGATTTTTATTTAATAAGAGAAAAATTTGTTAAGGAAACCCCTAAATTTATTATCATGTTCATAAATAATCAAAAAAATATCAACATTGATTTTATAATTTGTGAAAGAGTAGCAGTTGAAGGTTTTTGGAAAAAGGGTTCAAAGTTCATTATATATAGTTGGGGCCAAAAAAGTACATGAATAATAGTATTTGTTTTTAAATCAATGTTATTGGCATTTTCAACTATTACGTCATGATTTGGATGTTAAGTACATTGAACATTATTTTGGTGATAATTTTTCTTACAATATTAAATTTGTAGAGAATGTCAAAAGAAATTAATAATTCATTAAAACACTTATAATAAATAAATATATAGTGTGATTTGTGGAAAAATAGACACCTTATTTTCCATTGAAAAATCATGTAAAATATGTTTTTCCTTAAAATAAAAAATGTGAAAGTACTCAATAGAAATTTCACTAACATTTCATGTTTTTTTTGACTTCAGGAATTATAAGTTATATGGACTTAAAATCCATGACTCATATATTTTTTTGGAGTAATTTCTACATTTTTCTATGCATAAATTGATACCTGATTAAATAATCACATGTATAATTGAGTTTTAGAAATTATTAAGAGAAATTTATGAATAAAAATTGACCCAATTCAGTTTGAAAAACATCGTAAAATAATTGAAATGTAACTTTTTTATTTTTAGGTGATATTACAAAATCATTTTTACTATGATTATTTTTATTCTTGTGAATTTGACCATGGAATTTAGTGTTTGAGGGAACATAAATTATCAATGGATACGTCCCTTAAATAAGTATTTTCATATTACTTTCTTATGAGTACAAAATTAAAATTTTCAAACTCAATAAATATGTTATTTCTTCTAATAAGTTACTTTTTTCATTAGGTATCTAACTCATTCAAAGTCTTTTCTGAGAAAAAATGTTAAACTAGAAAGATCTATCACTAAATGTTATATTGTGGAATTGTTTATCCCCTTTTACTAGAAATATTTAGATTATATTGAGGCATAATCTACTTATGAGATATTTATTGATGATAAAAATGATTAATTTAATTACTATAGTATAACTGTAGACTTTCTAATATTTGGTCATCAGGTTGGAAAAATATCTCCAGTTTTGCTGAAAAAAATATATCAGATTTAAGAACATTGAACTGTGATACTATAAGGTTAGATTATAGATCCTTTTAATTAATAATTAAATATGAAAATGGACTCAATCATGAAATTTGGAATAGATAACAACCTATTTCATGAAAGTCACCATTGATCATTTTTCAGACCAAGCATGATTATAATCAAATTAATATTCATAATATGTTAATATATTTTTCTAATGTAACTAATAATATATTTATTTATATAAATAATTCATTTATTTTTATAATCTTGTTGAATTTTTTTATGATTTTAATTATTTGGATTGAGGAACATTGAATAAGTCTAGGATATTTAATGCATATAATAATAAAATATTTATGTTTTTTTATATTTTTTAGAAAATTTGTCATAAAACCCAAATTAATGTAATATTAAAAAATGTAATAGAATTGATATACTTTGGAATGTTGACTGACATTATTGGAATAAAATTATAATAGAAAATTTTTTATTGTGTTATTCAAACGCAAAAGGGTTAACATTCAAAAGGGCATAAAGGAAATATTTGTTGCAATTTAATAATGTTAACTTCTCTCAGTTTATTGATATTGTTGAGTGTTAAGAACATGATCAATATATTTGGGATTCAATGGATGAAATATTATATTTTTTGTATGAAATATTTGATAAAGGCTATAGTATTATAGTCCATATAAAATTAAAGAATCATATTATATACATGATGGAGGTGAAGAATTTTTTTCTGACATTGAACTCTATAAAAAGACGTTGATTTATCTATACATGATGATATTTAAATGGTTAAACTTTTAAGAGAGGTTAATATAATTAAATAATGGTAGTGGTGGAGGATGAAAGTAATATGGTCAATGATAAATTAATTGATTGTATATTTGTTCTCATTTAACATATCATTTTTTTATTTAAAACACATAAATTCAATTAATTTATTTTATTTTTTAATTAAAATATATTATTTTATATATTATATCATGTTCTAACAGGTTTTATATTATTTTTGGATTTAGTAAATGTGAGAAAACATATTTAATGTTATAAGTTGATCTTCTATAACTCATGTGATATTGTATATCATCTAATGTGATCCCATAAAAAAAGTATTCTCCCTTATTTTTTTATGGTCCCTTTCCAACATTTTATGTCATCTGATATGCTACCTTATTCATCAAGCATGATCCTAACATTTAGTGTTTCTTTGCTATATGGATTTTGGGGGGATCATATGGATTGATTGATGAGCGGTGATCACCTAAGAATATGGATCCATAGTTTCCATCATGATTATACTAGTGGATGCTGCATAATGGAGTTTAATTTTTAATGTTAAAAAATTATTATATATGTACAGTATTTTTTTAATATATTTACAAAACTGATTTAGATAGTAATAATGAAAAAATGAACATAAATACATCTGATGGATAGTGTATAATAAATTCTAAAGTTTCTTTTCATTTTTCATGTTTGTTGTATATACTGAGGATATTGGAGGATTATACGGGTGCATCCTGGGAATGTTATCTTGTGATATGATGTACCTACCAATCATATATCATAATTATATACATATTCACATCGATTAGATGAATGATATTTTTAATAAAATAAAATTATGTGAAAATAAATATGTATATTTTTTATCTAACAGTAGTAGAATTTTTATCTATCGAGGTGGGATAAATACAGTGACTACAAAATTGAAGTCTCTGTATTTTTTCTACCCAAACCCTTTTTTCCTCTCCCCCCCCCACGTTTACCCTCCCTAACCCTGCGACCATAACCCAATCACCCTCTTGGATACCCTAATAGCTTCAATGAACTTGATCTCCTTTCCTCCGCTATGCACCACCCATTACCTCGAGACACCCCCGTGACCCTGGCGACCTACACCCCCTTTCCTCCATGTTGTACCCCACGTGACCACGTCGACCTAGACCCCCTTGAATCTGCGTTGTTCCCCCAACGACCCCGGTAACATGAACCCCGTTTTCTTTTGTGCTACACTCCCTATGACCCCGACACACCCCGACAACCCCTAACCCCCTCCTCTACGCTACTCCATCAGACAGTCCCACGATCGTTCCCTCATGGCCCCACTGTACCCCTATAGTGATTCCTCACGTCTCGTCATTATTGAACACCCCCAGGCCATCGTGCCTCACCATGTATGAAACCTATGTGCTTCATCTAGATGTTCCTCCCCTTTTGAGTTTGGTCGTTGAACCCCAGTCTTCAAGCCACTACGCAATCATGGATCCGAAATCGAGTCATACCCCATTACCCATGGTAGAGTTCTCTTCAGTTAAGTCATTTTTTAACATCTTCAATCCATTATGCAGGTTATTTATGAATATTGTATTACCCATAGAGACCGCTCAGAATAAATATTTTTTTTATTCATGACTAAACCTACAAGATATTTCTTTTCCTCAAAAATAGCTTTAAACTCATTGGTTTTTAAATTTTAATGATATGAGTTTTTTTAGAATTTAAATAAGATATTTCAATTACATTCTTTCTATTAAATAGAGTTATAAATAAGATCCGGATTGATATGAAAGATAGGTTTTCCAATTAATAATATAATGTCATTAAGTGATGTATTTATTTCAACAATGGATTTACAAGTGATTTGATTAGTTTTCCATAAGGAAAATGTGAAAATTGATATCTATTAAAAATAGATAGTGTTAGAGAACATATGTTTTTGAATGGGTTGTTGAAAATATATAATACATGTACACATCTTGGATAAGAGTCAAATTCATGTCATCAATCATAAAATATTCATATGGATGTTGATTTGAGAACATTTGATCTGGTGAACATAATTCTCAATGATTTGATGCGTTAGTTTCAACCTGAAGACAATAATGTCATAAATGATGACGTTGGATCGAGTTATCCCTGTTCTTTTGTAGATGGATTATCACTGAAATTATTTGAGATTCTTGATTATTCGCATATGAAATTATATCATGGATGCACTAAATTTAGTAAATTCTCATTCATCAATTAATTTTTACACCTGAAGGACTTGAACTTATTATCAAACCCCTCATTCAACATGTTGTTTGTATTGTTGAAGAAGGTACACCCTAATAAAGCAAATATTCTAGATTCATATTAATCTCGCAAGTTGACCGATGATCTTGGTTTTACATAAGAGTCCATTGTTTTCTACCGAAATAATTATATTTTGTTCAAAAAATAGAATGCATAATTATGTAATTGAATTATTTGTTATACATACAGGTGGAAAGACAATGAGAATAATCAAGGTAGTTAGATTTCTTCTAGAAGAGTCCTGAATCAAGGGAAATGAGTTTCCGCTTAGGAAATGCATTATTCCCCACTCAAACATAGAGTGAATAGATTCTTCATGTCAACTAAACATGTTAAATTGATGACTTGAAATTCATATAGCAACAAAGATTTTTATAAATTAACTCACCCGACAGATTATTTGGCATGGAAATAGTTTGATCAAATACACCCAATATTTTCTCGGGATGATAGTAATGTTCGACTGGGTTTGGTAGCAGATGTTCTTAACCAATTTAGTTCCCTAGTTGGTGAAACACATAGTACATGGCCAGTGGTATTGGTTCCATAAAACCTTCTCCCATGGGAATATATGAAGAAACCATTTTTTTTAATGTTGATTCCACACTAAAACAAAAAATTGACCCTCTCGGTGGTTTTTTATTGGCGGTTCTGGGAACTGCTGCTAAACCGTTTTTAAAAATAGTTTCCCAGCGGTTTATAATAAACCATCAAGAATGTTTCTTTACAACACCGACCCTTCTCCCCGCAGCCCTACCGCCTTATCACCCCATGACCCAGTTTCCCCCGTGACCCCGGCCCCCCATGACCTCACGACCCTGGCGACCCCGCTTCCCCAGGCGACCCCGCCTCCCCTGGCCCCCGGTGACCCCGACGACCTATACGAACCCTAAGGTTTGAGATAAGTTTTTTTTAATCTCTTTTAAACTCAAATTCATTGTCATCACGGGTTGTGTTCTTGAAGAATCGAGTCATGATAGAGGTATTATAGTTAATTAGTAATGATATTTTTGTTGTTTTATTAAAACTAGGGTAGTGGTGTAAGAGGTATTAGAGTTTAGCCTTATAGGATAGATAATCCAGTATATGTTATGATAGTTGATTAATTCCTACGTAAGGAAACTAATTATATATTGTATAACATGATTACTCATATCATTAATTATAAAATACTATTGGATCAGTGAAAGCATTATATAGTGATCAGGATCTGATTTATGTGCTTTTTTCATGTGATAAATGAACTACCACAGGATGGATAGTCTTAAAATTCTAATGATATATTCTAAATGATTTTCTTTATTGTACTTTTAACCTATTGGGATTTTTTTCTTCTCTTATATTTTATATTTAATCTTTTATAAAACCTCTATGTGAATTTATGACTTGAACACGACTAGGTTTACACCTATATAAGTGCCACTCTGGATTCATCCAGAAGATGATGAGAAATATTTCTAGGTAAATGAGTATGAGGGGCCTCTAATTATTTCTAAGTTAGGAATTTATCTCTCTATAGATACAATTTCCAAGACATAGATGATAGTTTAAGATTATTTTTTTACACATCATCATAATAAATTCAAGTATTCAAAAAAATTTCCTTATATAAGGGTAGGTTTGTTAAATCACACTACCTACTTTCCTATCGGTCTATATTCATCAATTTTACTAATTGGATATTTATTTTCTTACTCGTTATAGGATAAAGATTTTAATTGATTACTTAATGATAAATAAATGTGATATGGAAAAGGTCTTTCAATATTATATTGGGATGTTGTGACTTTTCAGGGATCACATAGAGATGTTTTGAGTTGTGCATATAGTTGTGACTTTTTTAGGGAAATTTTATTGTGAGATAGTTCAACTAGGTTTATTTTGTATTTAAATTTTATTTGCATTTTATTTCTCTATATGTTATCCAAACTAGATGATTTTTCATTAATATGTGTAGTCTTGGATGAAATTAATCACTTTCATTGAATATGTATCTTTTTATTTTTCATTATTTTTTGAAATGGATAAACTATTTATTTATAAGGCCAAATTGACTATAATGAATTATGAAACTTAGGTATGTAGTTCCTTATAATTTTGATACTCGATCATGGAGTCTATCAAACATCTGTTACTCAAGCATAACATCCCTTTACTTTATATAAATTTATTTTGTGTGTTGAAGTGAATGGTATTGAATTCATTCTAACTTATTGTAGTGGTTTGGATGAATATAATTCTTCCATGTTCCCGAATATAATGTTTAGAGAGAATTCCTTCTGGGATATATTTCCACCTATGTGATTCTGATTATCTTATTATGTTGTCTTGGATGATGGTACCAACACCCCACAATTCATCTCCAAATTGCCAATATGATTCTACTATGAAACTCCAAAAACCAAGCCCAGACACATCAATTATTCTCCAAATACCCTAGTTTGATCCCCAAACCACATCAACCGCATTTTGAATTCCATTTCTAATGTGGTCTCCATCTTACCAAATAAATTTTTATGCAGCAGCACTATTAAGTCCTTCTATATATGAATTATACCAAAGGCGCTCAATCCCACCCACCAATGCACTATCATATCCTGACCATGATGCCTTAAAACTCAAGGAATAACAAAAATGTTCAATGCCCACACCGATGTGTGAATCTGACTTTAGTTCAAATCCATGGTCAGATCCTCGATCGTCCCATTTAACCATAATTCTCCACTCATGATAACTAACATATATATGATCCAGATCACCCTCAAGTCACACCACCACTCTTTTCTATGTGAATACACCAAAGATAGGTCTAGGAATTAAATCCACACAGGGTTCATAGAACCTCGAAACCAAATCTCCCAAATTATTTCATCATGAATTTCCATGAACACCACCACTTATCATGCCTCAAGACTACCATCCCTCATGTGGTTCTTGTCACTCCAAATTAACAATGTGTTGAGTTTTTTAAGCATCATAAGGTTTTCATTAAACATTATTTATAATAGATTTATTTGATATTAGAGTTTTAAATGAAGACTCTATAGTGAACTTAGGTTGGGGTTATTCCAAATTAACAATGTTCTATGGTTTTCATGGTAAAGTAGCTACCATTCTGTTAGCATACTGTTTCTCTTTACCAAAGAAACTCCCCCTATCCCAAACACTAGAGGGTTCATATCTAATTCAGGGGCTCATCTTTATTTTATTATGTTTCTATAATCTTATACTATCGTATATATGAATCTCTTTCTCTATTTAGTAAAAAATATGTGTTTTAATTTTTATTATTATTATGTAGGCACATTATGATATACATGCATAAAAGCTGGGTCACATTACCAAGGAATACACCTCAGTATGTTAAGGGTTTGAATGAGATTTTATATTTTACAATTTCTAATTGATCCGTTGAAGGGGGAATAAAATGTCCATGTCCTAAATGTAAATTTAAAACATGGTTTAAGAGAGATGAATTTTATGAACATTTAATACTGAATAAATTCCCTTGTCAATATTTGTGTTGGATTTTTCATGAAGAATCGAATGATACAGAAAGATTGACCAGTGATGTTAATCCACAAAATGAGGTCCCAAGTACAGCAACAATGGAAAATGAAATGAAAACCCTCATAAATGATACATTCGGCACTGCAAGACACCACTATCAGCATCAAAACATATCAGAACAACCAGAATAGGGTGCTACAAAATGCAACGTTACAAGTGATGTTTTTGAGACTGTAACACAGGAAGATCAAGATTGTAACATATCATTGGATCATACTCTGTATTTTGTGGAGCCAAATGTATGCAAAAACTTTTCAAATAAGGCAATGTCCATGATATTGGAATTGATTCGTGATGCACTTCCTGAAGAAAAAATCTCAGAATGTTTTTGTGATATGAAAAAAGTTGTTAACAAGCTTGGTCTGAATTATACAAAAATACATGCGTCTCCCAATGATTGTATGCTTTATTGGGGAGAGGATTCAAGTAGACAGAATTGCAAGAAATGTTCTTCTTATAGATGGCAGGAAAAGGGTGATATTGGAAGTCTCAATGAACATAATTTCATGGAGAAGAAGAAAAGTAACACACCTACAAAGGTTTTGCGTTACTTTCCTTTGAATCCTCGATTGAAAAGATTATTCATGTCATTGAAAACCGCTGAATACATGAAGTTTCATTCTTTAGATAATAAAAATGATGGGTTAATGAGACATCTAAGAGATTCCCAATCATAGAAGAAATTTGATTCATTACATCTATATTTCTCAGATGATCCTAGGAATGTTAGATTGGGATTGGCTGCAGATGGATTCAACCCATTTGGGACGTTAAGTACCAGTTATATCTTTTGGCCAGTTATTTTGATCTCTTATAATCTGCCTCCATGGATGTGTATGCAAAAAACATATTTTATAATTTCGATGATTATTCTTGGAAAAAAATGCCTGGAAATGATATTGATGTATACTTGCAGCCGTCTATTGACGAATTGCAGGAGTTATGGATCAACGGTGTTGAGACATTTAATGCTTTTTCTAAAACAATGTTCAAAATGCATGCTACTTTAATGTATACCATTAGTGACTTCCCTGGGCTTGGGAATTTATCTGGTTAGAACACTTACATGGGTTTGGATTGTACTATTTGTAACTTTGATTTTGAGCCCAAATGGATGCCTCACAGTAGATAATGGTGCTTCTTATGTCATTGAAGATTTCTCGATGCATCTCATAGATTTCGACTGAACAGATCAAAATTTAATGGTTCCATTGATCGTAGACCACCTCCAATGTTGTTAACTGGTTTTGAAATATTGACACAGCTTGAAAATGATGAAAACGAATTTGGGAAGGTTCATCATTTGAATGATAGCAGAAAACGGGTCCGAAGTGTATTGTCTAGAGAAATCGGAATGCAAAATGGAAGAAAAAAATGTATATTCTTCAAACTTTTGTATTGGGAATTTAATTTGTTGCGGAATAATCTTGATGTGATGCATATTGAGAAGAATTTCTGAGACAATTTGTTTTTAACATTTCTAAATGAGCTTGTAAAGTCGAAGGATCATCTCAATGCTCTCAAAGACATACAAGCAATGAACATAAAACGCGATCTCTGGGTAGATGAGATTGAAAAGTATCCTCCAGCAATTTTTGTAATAAAAAATAGGGATAAAGATGCATTCCTTAGAATTTTAAATAATTTTAAGGTATTTGATGGGTATTCAAGTAACATCTCGAGGTGTGTTGACTTGAAGAATCGTAAGTTACATGGATTGAAAAGTCACGATTCACATATTTTGTTACAATAGTTACAACCATTTGCATTGCTTGCATTATTACCTGAAAAAATTACTACTGTTGTACTACAATTCTACACATTTTTCAGAAAACTATGTGAGAAATCTCTACATCCATTTCATCTTGACAACCTCCACGAGACTAGTGTTTATATTTTCAATAAATACTAGGTAAAATGTGTCACAAGTTTATTTTCCTACTTTTTTATACTAAAAACTATAATTCGTTTTATTTTGTGTGATATTTCCATGAAAAAAAATTATTTATGATCAATGTTGGCCTTTCAGGTTTAATTTCTATTGGAACATCATTCTATTACCTGAATTGAAAATACACATACATGGGAAACCCTTGATTATATCATCTTAGGATGGATACAATGTTTTCAATTATTATTCTCATTAGACCTAATTGGAATTATACAAAAAAGGTTATAATTATAGTTATATGCAATTTTTATTGATAAATTACCTAGAACCAATGAGAAAAACCATGAAAATTCAAAATACTATAGTCATAGAAGATGTTTATTGATCCTTTCTAATAATTGTCTTATTGACCCTTTCTGAAACACCATTAATATGAAAAATAATAAATTCCAAGAAGTTATTTATTATGTGACCTGCATGAAGAGATTATTTCTAGTAATCAAATTTTGTTACATATCTTATTCTTTGTGCATAAGAGAGAAAATATCGTGGAGAAATTAAGAGATTATTATAAATCTGCTCAATGAAAATAGATTCCAAGACGGTTTTCATATGAACTAGAATTCCATCACAAAGGTACACATGCCATGAAAAGATAATCTTCATATAGAGACATAAAATTTTCACAAAATCGGAATGGGAAAAATTTTTATTTTTGTCATTTTGAATCTGCCTATCATAAAACATGGGGTAAGGGAATGGAAAATCAACTTTATGGAGCTAGTCATCCACTGGTAGTCGCTGCTTTAAGATTATCTAAAGGAGCATTGCGGTTGATGGAGCAATAAAGGGTATCTTAAAACTTTCTAACCATTTAGAACAATAAGAATTAATGGGAAATTTTTTCTTATAAAACTATTTTTTTGTGAAACATCACACATTACTAGGCATTGAGAGTGTCAATAAATTGATACTTTTTTCACTTGGATGATGATGTATATTAGAAGGACGCCCCAGTCTACTGTAATGTTTTTTATAAAATAAGCAATGGTCATCATTTGTATATTCTATGATATATTGTACCATGATTTCATTTGAATTCAAATCTAGGTTACATTCCAACATTTAATGGAAGATTCTATTTCTAACAACCATTTTGAGCAATACATCATTTCTTTATAAGAGGTTTTGATTGGATGAATGAATGATGACCTCATTTAATGAGGGTATCCTTTGATAATATTTGGAACAAACCTCTCTAATAAGAAATATAGTTATTAGCTATTTGAGGAAAAAATTTTACATGAAAAAATATTTATTAATACCTTATAGAATTTTATGAGATCCTTCAGCACAATAATTCCCATATGATTATGCTTAATTTACTCTTTCAATGTAGAAGTTGGTTTTGATAATTTACCTAGAAACAAATTGTGATAATAACTATATAAGTTTTAAATGAAATATTTGAATTCAATAATGATCATTTAATCATAATACATTCAAATTCTATTTATTACAAAAAATACACAAAAAATTAGTGACTTTAATAATTCTACAAAATAAAGCAGAATATATCATCCATAAATATTTTTTAATTTTACATTATATAGTCATTAAGGGTTATTTCACATCCACATATATATTATCCATAAAAATATAATAATTTATTCTATCTCACTCTTTTCAATTCCTTTCCTTCTAGAGTTTTTCTTCAAATACTACCTCCCAAAAAATTGACTTCAGCAATATATAATCATCATTTATAGGTAATGTGGTGGAATCATTGGAAAAAACTTTTTTTTAAAAAATTATAAATATTATATCACAAATACTGAAGATTATTCATTTTTTAATGAAAATATTTGGGCTTTCATACTAGATCCAATTATGATGAGTACATGTTAGAGTCTTATAGAGATGGTTTTGAGAATAAAATATCTCAATTATATTAGATTTAGACATTCCAAAAACATAAATCTTGTCCCAAATTACACCATTTTTCCCATTTAGGCTTTGAACATTAATCTTTAAAAATGCTTTATATTTTAGTTTAATTTAGGTAAATGTTGATACATTATTCTTTATAGTGTTATCATGTATATTTAAAATTAGGACCTATTTGTGGATCTATTTTCTCATTTCATCTTGGAAAATTAAATTCTGCTTACATTTCAAGAGAAAAGTGATAAAAATAATTTTAGTTTCCAGTGAACAATGCTCATTCAATATTATATCAATATATATCACTTTTGTTAAATATGTTTAGGACATGTTATATAGTGTATCTAGATTGATCCCTGTAATTTTAATGATGTACATATATTTCACTTAAATTCATATTTTCCTTTGTTTTAATTTTTTATATTGCATAGTGAGGGGATGGAAATTTATTGATATTTGATCATTCAATATGATGATATTTTGGGAATTATAGTTTATTATTTTAGATATTTGACTCCTTAGTTATATGAATACGGAAATTTATGCATGTACGACAAAATAAGACATAAACACAGAAATAAAAACATATCCTTAGTGGTTTTCCTACCTATTTAACCTATTGTAAGTGTTGTTTCATATTACAAAGACCAAATTTGTTGAAAAATCATAATTAAACTCTCTTTACATTAAAGGATTGAATTTATTTAATATTTTTATGTATTTATTTGATCTTAATGTTAAATGTCTATAATGGTTTTAAATTAGACTGTATTTTAATGGTTTAATTATTGACTCTTTATGTGTTTTCTTCATCTTCTAAAATATAACCTCTAAATTTATAGTGTATTAAATTTCTCATATTCTTTTAATCACTGGAGGTTATTTGTTATAATATTTAATCTATCTATGTCAACTTTATGTTTTTTGTTTAAATAACTACTCATGTTTTTTACTTATATGTATTTTTTTGTATATGTATTTTTTTGTATTTTATTTCGATTTCCCACTACATAATTTGTTTCTACATTTCCTTATATATCAAACATGTTCATATTATCAGTTATATATAAGTATCTAGATTACATGTAATCTTAATTCCTAAACATAATGGATTCAATATTCCGATACCATTACATAATAAAGGTATGGAATTTTCCAAGAAAATTAATTATTATTATTTTTCAAACTACTTCTTCTAAGAAACTCAATGGAATCAATATTTAAGTCCATGGCTTATAAATCCCTAAATCATGAATTCCTAAAATTTTCATTATATTTAAAATATTATATTCAGTAGGTTAACTTCTGTGAAGTCATAGCATTGGAAAGCATGATACGTTAATGAGTGATACTGCTGACATCATGTGTTTGTTTTTTATTTACCATGTGGTGCTTTTATTCTTTATCCACATAGTGTTATATATTTGTCACATAAAACACGAATTGTTATCCTATAATAATACTTTATGCTTCTCAACAATTTATAATGTGTAGTCTCACCCAAAACATTTTCTATTTTCCATAGAACCTACTCAAATTAATCCATGGATACAGTAGATCCTTACTTTCACACACCTCACTAGTTTATTTGGTCATTCTCTTTGGTTTTGGTTTTAGACATTATAAATGCATTATGTTCATTTAGTATAATTATGGAAACATTCTAGATAATAGATAATGTTCTATAATTTGTGTAATAATTAAGTTTTTTTCTATTTTTATCTGGAATCACTATCATGTTTCTGAATAAACTTCTTTAGAAAACATTAAGAGATTAATTCTTAATTTCTTATAGCATGCATCCAATTGGGTATGACTAGGCTTGAAGAGTGATAGATAATGATTCTCTATGTGGGATGTTTGGTAAGGATAGTGGGTTATATTGAATGAAGATATAACTATAACATTGGATTTTAATAAGTGTTATAAAAAACAATTATGAATGACTTGTAATGATGCTACTATATTTGAAATTAATATTTACATAACATTTTTCTATTTTACAATCATTATCTATGTTTCACATTTTTATATGTAAAGATTAGATATCCTTTAATTAATTTCCAGTGACACTGTGACTTTTCTATGCACGATTATGGTTATAAACTGGTGATTTTTATTTCTTTCCGGTGAGGACCTCGTGTACCTCTCACCCTATAATGTTTATTGAATATTATCTCAAATGATGTTCAGGTGAGGACCGACTCTAAATTTTTTTCTATATTTCAATTCACTATTTTATGGCCTTAAATATTTTTAAAAACATAAAATTTATATTCAATTAGATGTATATATTCTATTATAAAATTATAGTTTTAAAAATGATATCATGTAGGCCAATGAAGTTTTCAAAAAAACATGTTTGTGAACAAATTTTTATACATTTTCATATAAAATTTCTTATATTTATAATTGTAAAGTATTTATTCTAAAAATATACTGTACAATTTTTTTCAACAACTCAATGTGTAGTTATGTGTCCGTAGTTGTATTAGTTCACCAAAATATTATAGAGATTAATTTTGAAACTATTATCATTCATTCATACCCACACCTGTGCGAATTAATGATAAATAAATGGTTTTGATTATGTATTTCATGGTTTTCAAATATATTAACTTGAAAACTATTCATATGGTTGTTTATAAAAATTTCAGTTTGTTTTATTTTTAAATTCTTCTCAAAAGAAACACATTAATTTACTCCTTTGATGTCATTTTTATATGAAATTTTAGTCATTATTACTTTTTAATTGAAGAATCTAAAACTATTGATTATTCCATCACATATATAATCATTCACTATTCTAGAACCAAGTTTATTTATTCTATACAATATTATATTTTCATATCATAAAGATTGTTAGAGAAGTATATTTTATAAACATGATAGTGATTCCCCTACTAAATGACATTAAATGTTAAATTTTAGTAATTTCAGTTATTCACAAACATTAATAAAATTATATATTTTAGTTTTGTCATAAATGATGTACTCTCAGTGTTGTAGGAATTGAATGTCAATTATCAAATTTTTTTCTCTACTAAATTTATATCTAAATGGATTTATATGTTCGTGGTATAAAAAATCAATGATGATAGCACCCCCATGAATTGGTTGATGTAAGGGAGAATAGTTTCCATAGAACACTTTTTTTATCTTCACAGTCCAGCAAGGACTTTGATATTTCACTTCCCTTAGTTTCTCATAATGTTTTATGGGGATGAAGTGATATTGGATGATGTTTCTCAGTGCACACCGACAAGAAAATTGATGTTTTATTTTCCACTAATTATAATTATATGTAACTGGGGGTGAATCCACAAAAGATGAAGTTTCCTATTTAAATCCAGGCATGAATTTATTTCTTTTCCATCGATTTCAATAGTTTATGGTACTGAATCTATGTTGGATGTCATTTTCCTATACTGGTTATCCAAGACTTTAATGCTACCCAACCATTAGGTACTATCCCTTGTTGTTGATGGTAAGGTTATATCAAATGATGTTTATTAGTGTAGGCTAGTAGCATCAAATAATCTCAAGTCCCTCCTAGTGATGTCCCTTGGTGGATTGAACTTATATCCATGATGCTAGTGTAAATTAACTACATATACCCTACGATTAAACAATGTTCATCTCTTGATGGTGATTTGGTTTTTTTGATGTATCAATTATTATTTACTCTTATGTTTATTTATATTATATATTTCATGTGTCTAATGGTTTCAGAAACTCTAAATTATGAGCAATTTAATTAATATTATGTCATGAAAATTCATAGGTTGGGTAATGGTTTATCATCATAATAGGTGTTCCATTAAAATTTGGTAAAATTACCATTTAGAAAAATATACCTTTAATGCTTAAAATTGGCTTTATTGTAATCTTATGACTATAATATATATATTATTAATTTAAAATCATATTATTTAACATATAAAAAATAAATTTAATTAGTATATTTCTATATTAGTAATTAATTTATTTTATCAAGATTAAATGTCATAATGGGATTAAAAATAATTTTTTATAAAAACAAATACTTTATGTTCAATTCATTTTAATTTGTATTTATAATTAATTTTAAATAATGAATCAACTTTAAAAATATATGTAATATTTATTTTTATAATTTATTTAATATCATTCCTTTTGACTATTCCAACAATTATGTGATATATATCACTATTAAATAATAATATGATGTGTTTGTTTAAGCTTGGTGTTATGTGTCACATATGTTATCATAAAAATATTATTTATTTTATAAGAGACATACTAAAACATTTTGGGGTGTTACATAATGTGTTTCATGATATAAAAATCAAATATTTATTATGTACACTAGAAAAAAAATGTTTTGAATATGGAATACTCCTCATGAAAGTAAAATAAAGATGAGAAATATCATAAAAAGATCGTATCCTTGAAGTGGGAATTAATCACTGAAGTTATTGTGTGTTTCAAATATAAGTATACATAAAACAAGTGGAAATATAATATAAAATAATCTATGTTCATTACACACATAATCTTAGTATATCAGATATAATGAATAAGTAATATAACCTAAGGAAAGAACTTGAGCTATAAAATCTCTTATCGTTTAAAAAATATTTTAATAAAAACAACATGAAAGAGGGAAAAATATCATTTAAAGTTAAAAATATTAATTTGAATAATTCTACATATTGAATATGTAAATTTCAGTATAACCACCTTCTAAATTAAATTAGTTTAAAATATCATGTGTCCCCCTGAAGGATGTTTTGAGATAAAAACTCTAAATTCAGGTCCAGCCATTTCATGTATGTCCTTTATCTCATATTTGAAAACCATATATAATTTAGTTTTTTAAATTAGGACTATTAAAATATTTAATCACTTTTCCATAAACCATTTAATTATATTATTTTAATAATATATTTATTTACTTACTCGGTTAAGTCCACATCGGGTTTTTGCAGATGCTCAGTTTATAAATTAAAAACGGCATCGGTGTGTTGAACTTGAGAAAAGGGTTAATTGTTTCATAATATCTAGAATAATAATCTTGAAATAATTTTAATTTTTGTACACCATCAATACATTAAAAATTAAACATGAAATATTGTTATTAAAATTGAACTATGTTACAATCATGGAGACGGTGGGTCGTATTTACGGATGAGTAACATTTTTTTTCTTCAATGATAATTATAGAAAGAATGTAAGGGTTGTTTTTTATTTATATAATGATAATAGAACAATAAATATCATATTATTTTCTTAAACACACTTAGATATACCATCAATATGATGTGGTAATTAAAAAATCACATCACTTTTTAAGGTGTTAGTCTACCATACACACAAAAGATGTCAAAATATTTCAATAGATGGTAAGGTAAGAGGGTATATGATATTTTAAATTTCCATATTGTGTAATATTTAATTAAAATAATGTATAAAAATTAAATAAATTATCATTAACATCTATGGGTGGTGATGATGGAAAACAAATTTTATCGGTTCATGATCCAGTAATTCATCATACTCCTGAATGATAGATATGTTTCATATCTAATGGAAAAGGAGATAGATGTAGTATATTACATTAACATAAAAAAAACATGGTATATAATTTTTTTAATTATATCATCACGATTGAATAAGATTTGGTGGAAGTGTAAGAAGATATAAATCAATGATGCTTGGTTAAGAGTGATACATCTTCTTTGGATCATCTCTTTAAGATTGTAACTAAATCCTTCATAGATTTAATATATAATCAAACTGATAAATAAAGGACTTGCGTAGGGAAGGAATTAAGGTATTTGGTTATTTATTTTCTAAAACATAAGTCTTTATATGTATGTAAATTATGGAATATAAGGTTCTATTTTGTTAGTGTGAGGGTGTATCATTTTTGTAAATATCCAAAACTACTAAATAATGGGATGTCACATTCATAAAAAGTGCGTAGAAATTGATCAATAATATATTTAAAGGTGATATGGTAGATAAAAATCTCCAAAATTCAAAGATAAACTTGTTTTAATTATTATTTTCCATTGACCTCTATGATTAATCACTTTTACCATTTCAGGTTTTTACTATAGTGACTTGTTTTTTGTTGTTTTTACTATTAATTATAAGAGAATATTGTGTCCGATATATTATAAAATATTAATTATGAGAATAATAATTTTAATCAATTTTATCAAATTAAACTAATTGATTTTTTAAATTTAAATTTATAAATAAACCCTCAAATTGTGATGCAAAATTATTCTTCACTTAATGTATTTTTCAAGTAATAAATGATCTTATATTAACTCTATGAGTAGATATCATACTTAAATGAATTTGAATTTAAATAAATTGATTAATGATATATGAATTTAATTTAAATATTTCTTCACTAATTTTTATTTAAATTAATTAAAATGGATACATTTAATACATTGAAAAATAGTATACAGAATTTGTGCTTTTATGAATAAAATTAATCATATACCTATGTCATGAAAATTACTGATTAAAATGAATTAAAAAAATTAATCCAAAAAAACATTAATATCTAGCATTATGGTTAAATTCAATGTATAACATAAATTTTAAATTAAAATATTTAATGAAGAGAAATGTCAATGTTTGAAAAATCATTAACATTCCCTATTCACTGAAAAAATCAATCATTTTAGTAGAAACTAAAAATATCACTATAATTTTATTTAGATATTTAAAATAAAAATTTGTTTTATTTTTATATGATAATACTTTATAATGTTCCATAAATAAATTATAATATTTTCTCACCAAAATATATAAAAATCATATTTGAATTAATAAAATTTTTTTAGAATAAAATATCATTATTAAACGATGAGTGGATATTTATTAAGAATATATAAATAATTTTTTATTGTGTTAAAAGTTTATATATTTATAATAATTAAATCAATGCTATTAATACATACCTATTTAATATCTAGGTTATAACAGTAATATATTTCAAAGGCTGTTTAATATTGATTTTTTCATCTCATATACGCTATTGAAAATTATCTCCTTCTTTTAAAATATCAAGGTGTAATATAAAATGTGCATAACAAATATTAATTTTTTAATGATATGGTAGATTAGAATTATATATTATTATCAAAGATCCTAGTATATCTTATATGAATGGTGACCCGATACAACTTATATGATGAGTAAACCAAATATAAATTACACGATAGGTAAATCTGATATTGCTCTCTAATAAATTGGATAATATTCATTATCTTCAATGGAAATAATTAGAGAGTTCACCAAGATGTTTCTTTTATGGATTTAATTGGGGTCTAGTTATTTCTAACACAAGTTAACATGGGTTATGAATATGATCATCTTAGTTTCCTACATGGGTATCTATTTTATTTCTATGAGTTTAATGGTTCTATTTGTGTAAAAAGTGTTTTTCAATGTGAATAATATTTATTTTATATGATAAAATAATAATATATTGAATGTTATAATTTTATGCATTTTCATTTTTTTCACTGCAATAACATATTTCTTTCTTTTTATCCCTTACATAAATTTTTGTAGCCATCATATGTTTTCAAATGTTTTCCATATGGTTTAAGGATGAGTAGGGAAAATGTAGAAGTAATGTTAAATGTCCTAAATATTTTTCCTAAAATTAAAATTTGACTCTATTTAAATATATTATATTATGTAAAAATATATATTGAGTGGAAGTTTCAAAATTTAAATTCATGAAATTTTTTCTATGAGTTGTGACCTAGTTATCTAAAACTAAAAACATAAAATGTATTTTGATATTTTAGAATGATAACACTAGTCTAAATCCATTAGATTTTGTATTTATAATGTTTTTGGTCATTATAATGGCATCCTTACCTACCATTGACCACAAACGTAGTGTATATATTTTTTTCTTGGTTTCATGTATTTTTTTCTTATTTTGTATATAAATTTTTTCTATCAATTAATTAGGTGATAGTATGATCTGATGAGTTTGATTATGTATTCCAAAATATGGATATTATATTCTTATGATATTAATTCTTTTTGTATGAATCATCCTATCTGGTATTTTTATTTTTTATGTGAATTTATTTCAATCCTATATACATGTTTCTTGCTACTCTCAAATGATCATCTACATTCATCACTATTGATGTATTCATTCTATTAATATTTTAAACACTTGTATTCTTGTATATTTGTAATTTCATGTCAATATGTTCATCATTGTTTTATTTTTTATTGAATCAATTATAAATAATTAACCCTATAGCAGTAGTTTTAAACCATATAAATTTCAATATCACACAAATAATATAGTCACTTATAGATAAAGGAAATTTTTTAAAAATATTATGTATTTATTTTTTTACATTATTTTTTCAAATATTGGAGAATAATAGATTATAAATTGATCAATAGATATTATAATAGGTGATATTTAGTTATTTAGTTGAAAAAATATAATAAAAATAAAAAAAAATTAAATTAAACACTTACTCACCTTTTCCCCTCTTAGTGTTCATCACATATGATCAGTTTAATTAGTATTAGTAAAAAATAAGTTAATTTCCATATTTTCTTTTAATGATATACTCTTTTATTATTATCAATGTATATGTATCCCTTTATAGTGCTACTAAAATAATTATATGTGGTATGAAATATTTCCAATATTGATTATAATGATATTGTCACATAATCTATATATGATGTGTTATTTTTTTCCAAAAAAGTTATATGACAGATTTATAACATAAAATGTGTAATCATAATAGAAATTGATAAAATTATATAGTATTTCATGATTTTTTTCCTTGTAATTTTTTACAAGTACTACCATTTTTTCTAATATAAATTAGTTATTGTTTTATAAACCTTTTGTTTTAATTTTGACATGATTTTATTTAATTAATTATTGTAAGGTTTTTTATAAATATATTTACTAGAAAAATAGAGTTGGATAATATTTTGATTAATTTACATCAATATGTTAAGGGGTTTGAAGATTTTTTATAATTTTTAATTTCAAATATATCATTACATAGAATAATAAAATGTTTATTTGCTAACTTTAATTTTAAAATATGGTTGAAAATAATATAG
This sequence comes from Viscum album, assembly GCA_963277665.1. Taxonomy (NCBI): domain Eukaryota; kingdom Viridiplantae; phylum Streptophyta; class Magnoliopsida; order Santalales; family Viscaceae; genus Viscum; species Viscum album. Next base: position 159,223,890 of record OY728165.1, on the reverse strand, counting down.
TTTAATGAGAAATTGGTATTGAAAACTTTTTATGATAAATATGTTATAGACAATTGGTATGTAGAATTAGACATTGTATATGTTTTGATGTGTTCCACCATCAGAATAAATGACCAAGTATACTAATAGTGGGGAATCAAATTCAAAACCTAATTAACAATGTTTTACACACTAAAAATAATGATTAAAAGTTTAAAATAATATTGGAGTATCATTGTTATTTCAAATATATTAATACAAGAGATAAGGTAACTAAATAATCAAATGAGTTATATAAATTAGTGGAAGATATAAATTATGATTTTTTTGATAGATATATAAAATATAACATTTTTATCTTCTACTAAATTCATAACTCATCAATTTATTCTATTTAATTATAGATTAATCAATTTCAATGATATTAGGGTTATTGTATTGTGTATTTATTCATGCTCGTATCACTCAACCATTTTATGAGATGAAGAAAGTTTTTAACAAAATCTACCTCAATTATACAAAAATACATGCATGCTTCAAATGACATCATGTTATATCAAGGAGAAGATTTATATAAAAAAGAGTGTACATGATTTTACACTTATATATGGAAATCGATAAATCATAATGAAATATTGATTGAATGTGCCAGGAAAAAAAATCAGAAATTAAATTAATGTAATGTTTTTAGATTACTTTCCATTAAAATAAATAATGAAATTATTTTTTTGACTTCTAAAAAGGGAGATATAATGAAGTGGAATACTATAGAACATAATAATTTCAGGTTTAGAAGACATATAAGGGATTCAAATGTGTAGAAATAATTGGATTATTTATATCAAAATTTATCATTAGATTAAAAGAATGTGCATTTTTTGATTAGTTACTAATTGATTTAATCCACTTTTACTCTAATTATAACTTATATACTATAGAAAATTATTTTTATCCCTTACAATATACCTCCATTTATATACATGAAGAAATCCACTTTGTTTATTTTATTAATCATCATATGAAAAATAATTCCTAGAATTGAAATCGAAGTATATTTTCAGACTCTTATAGAAATATGGAAAGATTTGAGAGGTAATGGTGTAGACACATAAGATGCATAAATAACATAAATATTCAAAATTGATAGTATATAGTGTAGATTATTAGTGATCTCCCATGATTAGAAAACATGCATGGTTAGAACATTAACACTATAATAGAATTTGTAGTTTGTAACTTTGAATTCAGGATTTGAATTCTACTATATGAAAAAAGAGTATTTTTATGTCTCATCTTCGATTCTTATAAGGATCTCATAGATTTTTATTTAATAATTCATGATTAAATAGAGAAAAATATTTTAAGGAAACCCCTAAATTTATTATCATGTTCATAAATAATCAAAAAAAATATCAACTTTTGTTTTATAATTTGTGAAAGAGTAGCAGCTAAAGGTTTTTGGAAAAAGGGTTCAAAGTTCATTATATATATTTGGGGAAAAAAATACATGAATCATAGTATTTGTTTTTAAATCAATTTTATTGGTTTTTTCAACTATTACATCATGATTTTGATGTTAAGTACATTGAACATTATTTTGATGATAATTTTTCTTACAATATTAAATATGTAGAGAATGTCAAAAGAACATAATAATTAATTAAATAACTAATAATAAATAAATATATAGTGTGATTTGTGGAAAATTAATCACATTGTTTTTCCCTTGAAAAATCATGTAAAAAATGTTTTTATTTAAAATAAAAAAATGTGAAAGTACTCAATAGAAATTCAAGTAAAATTTCTTGATTTTTTGACTTCAGGAATTATAAGTTATATGGACTTAAAATCCATGACTCATATATTTTTTGGAGTAATTACTACATTTGGCTATGCATAAATTGATACCTGATAAAATATTCACTAGTATAATTGAGTTTTAGACAATATTAAGAGAAATTTATTAATAAACATTGACCCAATTCAGTTTGAAAAACTTCATAAAATAATTGAAATGTATCTTTTTTATTTGTAGGTGATATTACAAAATCATTTTTATTGTGATTATTTTTATTCCTATGAATTTGACCATGGAATTTAGTGTTTGAGGGAATATACATTATCGATGGATATGCCCCTTAAATATGTATTTTCATATTACATTCTTATGAATACTAAATTAAAATTTTCAAAGTCAATAAATATGTTATTTATTCTAATAAGTTACTTTTTTCAGTAGGTATCTAACTCATTCGAAGTCTTTTCTAAGAAAAAATGTAAAACTAGAAAGATCGATCACTAAATGTTATATTGTGGAAGAGTCTATCCCCTTTTACTAGATATATTTAGATTATAATGAGGAATAATATAGTTATGATATATTTATTGATGATAAAATTGATTAATTTAATTACTATAGTACAATTGTAGACTTTCTAATATTTGGTCTTCAGGTTGGAAAAACAACTCCAGTTTGGCTGAAAAAAACATATCAGATTTAAGAACATTAAATTGTGATAATATAAGGTTATATTATAGATCCTTTTAATTAATAATTAAACATGAAAATATACTCAATCATGAAATTTGGAATAGATAACAAACTATTTCATGAAAGTCACCATTGATCATTTTTCAGACCAAGCATGATTATAATCAAATTAATATTCATAATATGTTAATATATTTTTCTAATGTAACTAATTATATATCTATTTATATAATTTATTTATTTATTTTTATTCTCTTGTTTAATTTTTTTATGATTTTAATTATATGGATTGAGTAACATTGAATAAGTCTAGGATATTTAATGCATATAATAATAATATATTTATGTTTTTTTATATTTTTTAGAAAATTTGTCATAAAAACACAAATTAAAGTAATATTAAAAAACGTAATAGAATTGATATACTTTGGAATGTTGACTGAAATTTTTGGAATCAAATTATAATGGAAAATTTTCTATTGTGTTATTCAAACGCAAAATCGTTAACATTCAAAAGGGCATAAAGGAAATATTTATTTCAATTTAATTATTTTAACTTGTCTTAGTTTATTGATATTGGTGAGTGTTAAGAACATGATCAATATATTTTGGATTCAATGGATGAAAGAGTATATTTTTTTATGAAATATTTGATATCGACTGAAGTATTTTAGTCCATATAAAATTAGAGAATCATTTTATATACATGATGGAGATGAAGAATTTTTTCGGACATTGAACTCAATAAAAATAGGTTGATTTATCTATACATGATGATATTTAAATGGTTAAACTTTTAAGAGAGGTTAATATAATTAAATAATGGTAGGGGAGGGGGATGAAAGAAATATGGTCAATGATAAATTAATTGATTGTATATTTATTCTCATTTAACATATCTTTTTTTATTTAAAACACCTAAATTAAATTAATTTATGTGATTTTTTAATTAAAATATCTAATTTTATATATTATATCATGTTATAACAGGTTTTCTATTATTTTTGGATTTACTAAAGGTGAGAAAACATATTTAATGTTATAAGTTGATCTTCTATAACTCATGTGATATTGTATATCATCTAATGTGATCCCATAAAATAAGTATACTCTCTTATTTTGTTATGGTCCATTTACAACATTTTATGTCATCTGATATGATACATTATTCATCATGCATGATCCTTACATTTAGTGCTTCTCTGCTCTATGGATTTTGGGGGGATGATATGGATTGATTGATGAGCAGCGATCACCTAGGCTTATGGAGCCATAGTTTCCATCAAGATTATACTAGAGGATGTTGCTTAATGGAGTTTAATTGTTAATGTTAAAAAAATTATTATATATGTACACTATTTTTTTAATATATTTACAAAATAGATTTAGATAGCAATAAAGAAAAAATGCACATAAATACATCTGATGGATAGTGTATAATAAATTCTAAATTTTTTTTCATTTTTTATGTTTGTCATATATAATGATGATGTTGGAGGATTATATAGCTGCAACCTGGGAATGATAGCTTGAGATATGATGTACCTACCAATCAAATATCATAATTAGATACATATTCACATCGATTAGATGAATGAGATTTTTAATAAAATAAAATTATGTGAAAATAAATATGTATATTTTTTATCAAACACTAGTAGAATTTTTATCTATCGAGGTGGGATAAATACAGTGACTGCCAAATAGAAGTTGTTGTAATTTTACCACCCCAAACTTATTTTTTCCTCCCCCCCCCCCACATTTACCCTCCCTAACCCTGCGACCCTCTCCCTATAACCCTCCTGGATACCCCAATACCTTCAATGACCTTGATCTCCTTGCCTCCGCTATGCACCACCCATGACCTCGAGACACCCCCATGCCCTGGTGACCGCCACCCGCTTTCCTCCATGTTGTACCCCACCTGACCACGAAAACCTAGACCCCCTTGAATCTGCGTTGTTCCCTCTGCGACCCCAGAAACATGAACCCCCTTTTCTTTGTGTTGCACTCCCTATGACCCCGAGACACCCCGACAACCCCTAACCCCCTCCTCTACGCTACTCCATCAGACAGTCCCACAGTCATTCCCTCATGGCCCCACTATAACCCTATAGTGATTCCTCATGTCCCGTCATTATTGAACACTCCCAGCCCATCGTGCCTCACTATGTAGAAACCCCATGTGCTTCATCCAGCTGTTCCTCCCCTTTTGAGTCTGGTCATCGAACCCCTGTCTTCAAGCCACCTCGCCATCATGGATCTGAAATCGAGTCACACCCCCATTACCCATGGTAGAGTCTTCTTCAGGTAAGTCATTTTTTTCACTTCCTCAATCCATTATGCAGGTTATTTATGAATATTGTATTACCCATAGAGACCTCTCAGAAGAAATAATTTTTTTTTCGTGACTAAACCTACAAGATATTTCTTTTCCTTAAAAATATCTTTAAACTCATTGATTTTTAAATTATAATGATATGAGTTTTTTTATAATTTGAATAATATATTTCAATTACTTGATTTATATTAAATATAGTTATAAATAAGAGCTGTATTGATATGTAAGATAGGTTTTCTACTGAATATTATAAAGTCATTAAGTGATTTATTTATTTCAACAATGGATTTACAAGTGATTTGATTAGTTTTCCATGAAGAAAATGTGAAAATAGATATCTATTCAAAAGAGATAGTGTTAGAGAACATATATTTTTGAATGGGTTTTTGAAAATCTATAATACATATACACATCATGGATAAGAGTCTAGTTCATGTCATCAATCATAAAATATTCATATAGATGTTGACTTGAGAACATTTTATCTGGTGAACATAATTCTCAATGATTTGAGGCGTCAGTTTCAACCTGAAGACAATAATGTCATAAATGAGGAAGTTAGATCGAGTAATCCATTTTATTTTGTAGATGGATAAGTATTGAAATTTTTTGAGATTCTTGATTATTCGCGTACGAAATTATATCATAGATGCACTAAATTTAGTAAATTCTAATTCATTAATGAATTTTTACACTTGAAGTCCTTGAACTTGTTGTCAAACCCCTCATTCGACATGTTTTTGGTATTGTTGAAGAAGGTACACCCTACTGGAGAGAATATTCTAGAGTCATTATATTAATCTGGTAAGTTGACCGATGATCTTGGTTTTTCATATGATACCACTGTTGTGTGACGCAATAATTATATTTTGTTCAAAAAATAGAATGCATAATTATGTAATTGTATTATTGTTTATACATACAGGTGGAAAGCTAGTGAGATTAATCAAGGTAGTTAGATTTATTCTAGAAGAGTCTTGAATCAAGGGAAACGAGTTTCCGCTAAGGAAATGCTTTATTCCCCACTGAAACATAGAGCGAATAGATTCTTCATGTTTACTAAAATTGCTAAATTGATGACTTGAAATTCATATAGCAACAAAGAGTTTTATAAATTAACTCACTAGAAAGATTATTTGGTATGGAAAGAGTTTGATCAAATACACCCAATATTTCCCCGGGATGATAGTAATGTTCGACTGGGTTTGGTAGCAGATTTTCTTAACCCATTTAGTTCCCTAGTTGGTGCAACACATAGTACATGGCCAATGGTATTGGTTCCATAAAACCTTATCCCATGGGTATATATGAAGAAACCATTTTTGTTAATGTCGATTCCACACTACAATAAAAAATTGACCCTATCGGCGGTTGTTTAGCGGCAGTTCTAGGAACTACTGCAAAACCTTTTTTAAAAATAGTTTCCTGACGGTTTATAATAAACCACTGCGAATTTTTTTTACAACACCAACCCTTCCCCCCCAGCTCGACCCCCCTTCTCACCCCGTGACCCCGCTTCCCCAGTGACCCCGGGCCCCCACTACCCCGCGACCCAGGCAACCCCGCTTCCCCCGGTAACCCCGCTTCCCCTGGCCCCGGCGACCCCGACGACCTATACGAACCATACGGTTTGAGATAAGTTTTTTTGAATCTATTTTAAACTCAATTTCATTATCATCTTGGGTTGGGTTCTTGAAGAATCTAGTCATGATATAGGTATTATAGTTAATTACTAATGATATTTTGGTTGTTTTAATAAAACTAGGGTAGTGGTGTAAGAGGTATTAGAGTTTAGCCTTATCGGGTAGATAATCCAGTATATATTATAATAGTTGATTCATTACTACATAAGGACACTAATTATATATTGTATAACATGATTAATTATATCATTAATTATATAATACTATTGGATCAGTGAAAAAATTATATAGTGATCAGGATTTGATTTATGTGCTTGTTTTCATGTGATAAATGAACTACCACGGGATGGATAGTCTTGGAATTCTAATGATATATTCTAAATGATTTTCTTTATTGTATTTTGAACCTATTGAGATTTTTTTCATCTTTTATATGTGATATTTTATCTTTTAGAAAACCTCTATGTGAATTTATGACTTGAACACGACTAGGTTTACACCTATATAAGTGCCACTCATGATTCATCTAGAAGATGATGTGACATTTTTCTAGGTAAATGCGTATGAGGGGCCTCTACTCATATCCATGTTAAGAATTTATCTCTATGCAGATTCAATTTCCAAGACTTAGAAGATAATTTAAGATTATTTTTTACACATCATCATAATAAATTCAAGTATTCTAAAAAATTTCCTTATATATGTGTAGGTTTGTTAAATCACACTACGTACTTTCTTATTGATCTATATTCATCAATTTTAATAAAAGGATATATATTTTCTTAGTCATTATAGGATAAATATTTTAATTGATGCCTTAATGATAAATAAATGTGATATTGAAAAGGTTTTTCAATATTATATTGGAATGTTGTGACTTTTCAGGGATCACATGGAGATGTTTTTAGTTGTGCATATAGTTGTGACTATTTTTGGGAAATTTTATTGTTAGATAGTTCAACTAGGTTTATTTTGTATTTTAATTTTATTTTTATTTTATTTCTCTATATGTTATCCAAACTAGATGATTTTTCATTAATATGTATAGTCTGGGATGAAATTAATCACTTTCATTGAATATGTATCTTTGTATTTTTCATTATTTTTTGAAATGGATAACCTATTTATTTATAAGGCCTAATTGACTATAATGAATTATGACACATAGGTATGGAGTTCCTTTTGATACTTGATCATGGAGTCCATCAAACATTTGTTACTCTAGCATAACATCCCTTTACTTTGCATAAATTTATTTTGTGTGTTGAAGTGAATGGTATTGAATTCATTCTAACTTATTGTAGTGGTTTGGATGAATATAATTCTTCCAAGTTCCCGAATATAATGTTTAGAGAAAATTCCTTCTGGGATCTATTTCCATCTATGTGATTCTGATTATCTTATTATGTTGTCCTCGATGATAGTACCAACACCCCACATTTCATCTCTAAATTCCCCAAATGATTCTACTATGAAACTCCAAACACCATGCCCAGACACATCAATTATTCTTCAAATACCCTAGTTTGATCCCCAAACCACATCAGCCACATCTTGAATGCCATTTCTGATGTGGAATCCACCTTACCGAATAAATTTTTATGCAACAACACTATTAACTCCTTCTCTAGATGAATTATACCAAAGGTGCTCAATCCCACCCACCAATGCACTATCATATCCTAACCACAATGCCTTAAAACTCATGGAATAACAAAAATGTTCAATGCCCACATCGAAGTCTGAATCTGACTTTAGTTCAAATCGATGGTCAGATCCTCGATCGTCCCATTTAACCATAATTCTCCACTCATGATAACTAACATATATATGATCCAGATCACCCTCAAGTCACACCAGCACTCTTTTCTTGGTGAATACACCAAAGATAGGTCTAGGAATTCAATCCACATAAGGTTCATAGAAGCTCAAAACCTAATCTACCAAGTTATTTCATCATGAATTTCCATGAACACCACTACTTATCATACCTCAAGACTACCATACCTCATGTGGTTCTTGTCACTCCATATTAACAATGTGTTGAGTTTTGTAAGCATCATAAGGTTTTCCCGAAACATTATTTATAATATATTTATTTGATATTAGAGTTTTATATGAAGACTTTATAGAAAACATAGGTTGGGGTTATTCCAAATTAATAATGTTCTATTGGTTTCATGGTAAAGTAGCTACCATGTTGTTAGCATACTGTTTCTCTTTACCAAAGAAACTTCCCCTATCCCAAAAACTAGAGGGTTCATATCAAACTCAGGGGCTCATCTTTATTATATTATGTTTCTGTAATCTTATACTATCGTATATATGAATCTCTTTCTCTATTTAGTAGAAACTATGTTTTTTAAATTTTTTTATTATTATGTAGGCACACTGTGATATACCTGGATAAAAGCTGGATCACATTATCGAGGAACACACCTCAGTATGTAGAGGGTTTGAATGAGATTACAGATTTTACAATTTCTAATTGTTCCGTTGAAGGGAGAATAAAATGTCCATGTCCTGAATGTAAATTTAGAACATGGTTGAAGAGAGATGATGTTTATGAACATTTAATACTGAAGAAAATCCCTTGTCAATATTTAGGTTGGATTTGGCATGGAGAATCGAACGACACAGAAAGATTGAGCAGTGATGTTAATCCACAAAATGAGGTCCCATGTTCGTCGAAAATGGAAAATGAAATGAAACCCCTCATAAATGATACATTCGGCACTGCAAGACACCACTATCATCATAAAAACATATCAGAACAACCAGAATAGGGTTCTAAAAAATGCAACGTTACAAGTGATGTTTTTGAGACTGTAACACAAGAAGATCAAGATTGTAATATATCATTGGATCCTTGTCACGACCCGTCCTCGGGGCCCGTGCCGTGACTACCCCAAGCCCGCCTTCCATAGGCCAGGGGATGGTGACTAGCACCAAAGGCGTAAAATCCCGATAACTGGGAAGGCATTGCCTTTATAAAAGAAAACAAGCACCATAGAGTACAAGCGGAAGAAGTAAACACTAAGTAAAAACTGAGTACAACAGTAAGTGTGGAAAGTAAAAAGGGGCCGGAAATACAAGCCCAACTATAAAGTACAACTCGAAAGGGAAAACAACAACTGAAAAGTAAAGCTGCTACGCTGAGCTGTCCACTGGAAATCCCACCTGAAGGGTGGGTACAGATAGCTCCTCTGCTCCTCAGGTCCCGCCGTCGGCTCCGAGTATGTCTCGCCCAGTGGTCCACCTCTGGGTACCGCCTCGTCGTCACGTCCACCTCTGGGTACCGTCTCTTCATGAGGTCCTCCTCCGGGTACCATCTCTTCGTATAGTCCACCTCTAGGTACCGTCCAGTCCTCGAACACTCGGCCTCTGTCAGCACTGCCCGTCGTCTGCAACCAACACAACGAGGTGCGGGCATAGCCCGTGTAGGGGTGAGTATAACGATACTCAGTAAGGACCCTGAGACCCTCAAGGTCTCACTAAACCAACAAGGATAACCACAAAGAAGATCTCAACAGATAACCTCTACTTAGGTATATGCCCATACATATACCTAAGTTATCAAGTAACTCATCTCAATCATGAGGAAACACAAGGATTGTGAAATCAACAGATAACCACTACCCGGGTATATGCCCATACATATACCTAAGTTAGCAAGTGACCCATCTCAATCATGAGGTAAACACAAGGTCAAAAGTCTCATCTCAAACCAGGATTTTCATTATCGAAACCATAACTGCTGAAGAGCTCTGTCTCTGGAGTGTACAGTGGTCATGTCAAGACTCCGAGGTACTGCCCACTAACCAAATACTGCTGAAGAACTCCACCCATCGAGTACTGCGGGCCAGCTGCTACAACCAAGCGCTCCCATGTTCCGCTACAACCAAGCGCACCTCTGTCGTGGGTCTGCCGCTAAAACCAAGCGCTCCCATGTGCCGCTACAACCAAGCGCACCTCTATCGTGGGTCTGCCGCTACAACCAAGCGCTCCAATGTGCCGCTACAACCAAGCGCACGTCTGTCGTGGGTCTGCCGCTACAACCAAGCGCTCCCATGTGCCGCTACAACCAAGCGCACCTCTGTAACACACCGAGTCGTTCGATCAGCAGTCGTCGGGTCTCAGCCAGCTACACGGTCTTCGTAGTCCGCACGCTCGTCACTAGGAGGGTTCGCTCCACGAGCTACAGGTCGATACTCCATGTATCTCAAAGTCCCATGAAGAAGTATCTCAAAGGAGCGCCACATCATAGGGGTCTCAACGCAACAGACTTCGTGTCAATCGGACGCCCGGCCTGTGAGTTATTAGCCTTTTCATCCCAGGGGCCTGGTTGGTTTCGTGAGCGAACCAAACACGGCCGTATCTCAACTGTACCCCGAACTCTCAATCGGATGCCTGGTCTGTTATTTATTGGCCTTTCCGTCTCACACCCACCCTGAGAAACTTCCCAGGAGGTCACCCATCCTGATCACTACTCTAGGCCAAGCACGCTTAACTATGGAGTTTTAACCACGTTGGCTCCTGAAAAGGAAGCCGCACCTTGAGTATAGTATACCGAAACGACCGTCTCGATCCAAGGATCGTGTTGCCGCTGACGGCGAGTCGATTGGAGGCCCGTAGCCCAAGATACAGGCATTTGACCAAACTGCTTGGTAACGGGGGTTTCAGGCCCGGGCCATCCCGGCCCGAGACCCCCCGGATGCCCCGAACCGGGTCGACCCGCCCCGGACGGGGTCGACCCGGCCCGGCCCGGCAAACCGGCCAGGCGTGCCGGTTCGGCGCAAGGCAGCGCGCTGGGCGCGCTGCCAGGTTGGCCGAAGGCCGAGCTTGCTGGAAACGGGGGGCCGCCTGCCCCCCCTTTGTGAAACTGGCCCCCCCTCATAATGGGGGGCCAAATAACTGCCCGGGGGAATTAAATTCCCCTGGTTTCCACCAACCCGGCCGGCCCGACCTGGCCAGCCGGCTTCTTGTCAACAGGACCGGCAAGGGCCGGTCTTCTTCCGTCTTCCGGCACCGGCGGCCCGGCTGGCCGCCAGTCATCACGATCCGCCGCGGCCCGGAACCGGCCGCGACCTTCGTCATCCGGCGCGGTGCGACGGCACCGCGCCCCTCCGCCGCGGCCCCGCTCCGGCCGCGGTGTCTTCGGTTTCCTTCGACGCGGCGCGACGGCGTCGCGTTCATGATAATTCTTTCCACGGCGCGGTGCGACGGTGCCGCGCAATAATTTCCTTGTGATTCCCGCGTGGTGCGACGGCACCACGCTATCTCGTTTCATCCGCAAGAAACATTCAAGAACAAAGGAGGGGGGGGGGTTCGGCCGTGTTTGTGCGGTCCGGTCCCCCTCTCGTTAGACGATAACACTTAAACGTTCATCCTCAAGTTTGTCATGCTAGAACCAAGAACGGAAAATAATTAAATAAAGCAACAACAAACCCCTACTTGGATATTTGACGTCACACGTCGGGCGTCAAGGAGAACGGCGTCACGGAGAACGATGTCGCGGAGATCGGACGTCGATTCCATGGATGTTGGGGTACGTCCGAGGAGGAAACGACGTCTCCTCACTTGTTGCGGAGATGAAGAAGGAAGGCGCGTTGTCGTTGGAGAGTTCCCTACGTCGGTGTCTTCTCCCTTACCGTGGAGGAAAACGAGGATGAAGAACCGTGATCACTGAGTCGTTCTAAGTTGAGGGATCGATGTTCTTAATCGGAGAAGAACCGTTCTTCACGGAGAGGAGGACGGTCTTCAACGAAGAAGGAGCTTCCTTCTTCTATCACACAAAGGCTCTTTCTCAAAAATCCTCCCACCACAATTCAACATCCAAATAAAACAAGTTTTCCCCTTATTTTATTTTAATCATGCCATGCATTGTAAGTTCAAAATTCAAACACTTAATTGATTAAGAGTTTCAATAACTTAATTTAAGTGCTAGTTGGCATGAGTTATGAGGGAGAGAGGGAGAGAAGGAGTTTCAAAATAAAGAGGGAGGTGAGGGGTTTCAAAATAAAGAGGGAGTTAGGGGGTTATGGGAAAATTGAAGGGGTGGGGTTCTTGTGGGCCCCAACTCACCTTAAATCCATCCATGGGTGGTTAACTCCAAGTGGGTCCCACCCCTAACTCCCTTACATAGGTTAAAACCACTTAAGAGAGGGTCAAGTGTTGTAACATAACACTTAATCTACTTAACAAGAAAATAAAAATTGTAGATAAGTTATAAATTAAACTTCCACAATTTTTATCATCTTCTCTCAGATAAACGCAACTCTGGAAATGGCGTTCTTAAAAAATTACCGGCGCTTCGGTTCCATCAGTGCCCTCGGAAATCGATTCCGGGCACCGGTTCAAAAGATAGAAATTCCCGCTCGCTCGTTCACTGAACGTACCCGAGCCAAACTTCGGAAATTAATTCCGGGCACACCGGGCCTCGGAATCAGGCGCCGTCAGAAACTGCGTTTTTGTAAAATTCCAAAGAAAATTAAGAAAAAAAATTTCCTTGAAATTTCCTGATCTTTACATTACTCCCACCTCAGGGCTTTACGTCCCCGTAAAGCTTCAACACAAACTAGGGTCACAAAAGCGGTACCGAGCACGCATCTGAGCCTTCCGCTCTAATGTGCTCACCTAGTGGTTTCGTACTGCCAAGGAAAGTTCACCCGAGGAATCAATCGTCCTCCTAGGATATGCTCCTGTCGATCCGTGATCCCTACTGGAATCTCCGTGAAAGACACCCCATCGCCATCATCCAGCTCCTCATGGTCGATGGTATGCGAAGGGTCGAGCACGTATCTCCTCAGTTGAGATACGTGGAAGTCGTCATCACCTGGTGCAACTGTGGTGAATGGGTCCAGCAGTAAACCACCCCGCCTACCTAGCTGGGGACCTAAGAAGGTCCGCTGAACCCCGGAGATAACTTTCCTCCTTGGCCACATCTCCGTAAACCTCGTCGAGGTGAGACCCGTATAAGGACGTGATCGTCATCCTCGAACTCCAGAGGTCTCCATTTTCTGTTAGAACTGGAACTCGAAAGGCTGCTTTCACGAGGGTAAGGTTGACCGACTCAAGAGTGATCAGTCGCACCCTCCTGTGCAAGAGTTACCCTGCGCTGTCTGGGGTTTCCTTTTCCACTGACCAAGGAAAACCCATCCCGACGTTTTCCTAAAACATTCAATTTGAGTATGAACAGTTATTGCCCATTCCATATTCAAACTAACGTCGTAAGGCCTCGACGCTGCCACCAAGAGATTCCAACTGAAACTCTCGCCTCGAGGGTCTGACCACACCATCGGCGTAAGTGTGATTGTCGAGTCTCCTCCCAAGGTATCTACAGACGTGAGGGTCAAGTCCATGGCTTACCGAAAACTCTAGGTCTGGAACAAGATTTGTGAAAGCAAGGAATGATTCACATCGACATCCATTACTACAAAATCCATTCGTGGACACGGACAGTCCCTTGAATCATTTCTAGAGCCATTGGGTCACACTCCTTGACTGCAAGCAGCCGCATTCTTCCTCCGCCCTCCATCTCCCTGAGCCTGGCGGGAATAACTAATGCGGGAGGTTGTACCATGTTAGGATGTACACCACCTCATGCTGCTCTCCTAGATATGCCTCCACGTCTACTGCTCGGCTGTTGCTCAAGCACTCGCCGCTACTTCTGTCTCGGTGGCTCCTCCAACACCCGCTGATCAATCATACGAGGAGTCGGACAGTCACGTGCCAGGTGACACTTTCCGCCGCAGGAGTAACATTGTCCGTTTCTGGCACGCCTGGCTCTGACCCCACCTCGGGTGCCCCGCACCACCGGTCCTAAAACCCAAGATCATCCAACTGCTAGCCCGGTCCTCCTGGACCTCTGCATCATCTGTCTACTGCCCACAGATGACTCAGCTACTGATCGAAAAACACGCGGCAAAGGCAGAATCTCTTGTACACGCTCGGGGTGTAGAGCTACTGGCACAAACTTCACCCTGAAGAAGGTCTCGAAGTCTTCCCATGCGAAGGTCATCCCGTCGCAAAACTGAAACAAGTGGCTCCACCACCTGCCTGCTGCTGCCTGAAGGAGGCCGGCAGCAAAGATCACCAAGAAGTCTGCCGGCGTCCCCACTAGCCTGAAGACTCCCACCACAGCCTCCAGCCAATCCTCAGCCGCCTATGGGTCCGTCTCTCCCCGGAACCTGGGTGGCCTCTGGCGCTGGAACTCGTGCAGCGCACTCAAGTGGCGTGGATCGCCTACTACTGGGGCTGGTGGCATCAGTGGCCCAACGTATGGTAGTATCGTTGGTGCCTCCGCTGGTGCCTCAACTGCAAGAGGGCCCTGTACCGAAGCCTCGTCGCTCGACAGGCTGTCAGTACGCACATCCCTCTGGGATCTAGCTGGTCGTTCATGAAAAGGCATCCTGAAAGAAACAACGTAACACGGTCAAACGATTATACATGGTGAGCTGACTTGGTCTGAGCTGACATTTAAAAACTTCTGGAAACACACACGCAATCAGTGTTTTTGTGCACAAAGTCGGAAATCGGTTGTCAGGGTCCTGGTGTATGGATACGTCGGCCGCCCGCACCAACACTGGACTCCCTGAACTGAAAACCACACTCGGTACCCTTAACACTATTGCTTCACAGAAAGAAACATCAGAGTTATAAGTTCTGCGGTAGACCCGAACTCCTCTGATACCAATTTGTCACGACCTGTCCTCAGGGCCCATGCCGTGACTACCCCAAGCTCGCCTTCCATAGGCCAGGGGATGGTGACTAGCACCAAAGGCGTAAAATCCTGATAACTGGGAAGGCATTGCCTTTATAAAAGAAAACAAGCACCATAGAGTACAAGCGGAAGAAGTAAACACTAAGTAAAAACTGAGTACAACAGTAAGTGCGGAAAGTAAAAAGGGGCCGGAAATACAAGCCCAACTATAAAGTACAACTCGAAAGGGAAAAATCAACTGAAAAGTAAAGCTGCTACACCGAGCTGTCCACTGGAAATCCCACCTGAAGGGTGGGTACAGATAGCACCTCTGCTCCTCAGGTCCCGCCGTCCGCTCCGAGTATGTCTCGCCCAGTGGTCCACCTCTGGGTACCGCCTCGTCGTCACGTCCACCTCTGGGTACCGTCTCGTCGTGAGGTCCTCCTCCGGGTACCATCTCTTCGTATAGTCCACCTCTAGGTACCGTCCAGTCCTCGAACACTCGGCCTCTGTCAGCACTGCTCGTCGTCTGCAACCAACACAACGAGGTGCGGGCATAGCCCGTGTAGGGGTGAGTATAACGATACTCAGTAGGGACCCCGAGACCCTCAAGGTCTCACTAAACCAACAAGGATAACCAAAAAGAAGATCTCAACAGATAACCTCTACTTAGGTATATGCCCATACATATACCTAAGTTATCAAGTAACCCATCTCAATCATGAGGAAACACAAGGATTGTGAAATCAACGGATAACCACTACCCGGGTATATGCCCATACATATACCTAAGTTAGCAAGTGACCCATCTCAATCATGAGGTAAACACAAGGTCAAAAGTCTCAGCTCAAACCAGGATTTTCATTATCGAAACCATAACTGCTGAAGAGCTCCGTCTCTGGAGTGTACAGTGGTCCTGTCACGACTCCGAGGTACTGCTCACTAACCTAAGACTGCTGAAGAACTCCACCCATCGAGTACTACGGGCCAGCTGCTACAACCAAGCGCTCCTATGTGCCGCTAAAACCAAGCGCACCTCTGTCGTGGGTCTGCCGCTACAACCAAGCGCTCCCATGTGCCGCTACAACCAAGCGCACCTCTGTCGTGGGTCTGCCGCTACAACCAAGCGCTCCCATGTGCCGCTACAACCAAGCGCACCTCTGTCGTGGGTCTGCCGTTACAACCAAGCGCTCCCATGTGCCGCTACAACCAAGCGCACCTCTGTAACACACCGAGTCGTTCGATCAGCAGTCGTCGGGTCTCAGCCAGCTACACGGTCTTCGTACTCCGCACGCTCGTCACTAGGAGGGTTCGCTCCATGAGCTACAGGTCGACACTCCAAGTATCTCAAAGTCCCGCGAAGAAGTATCTCAACGGACCGCCACGTCATAGGGGTCTCAACGCAACAGACGGAGCATCAATCGGACGCCCGGTCTGTGAGTTTTTAGCCTTTTCGTCCCAGGGGCCTGGTTGGTTTCGTGAGCGAACCAAACACGGCCGTATCTCAACTGTACCCCGAACTCTCATAGGGTAAACTCATAGGGACCGTTTCTCAACGCGATCACCAACGCCGCTAACGGTTCGTCAAACGGACGTTCTGTCAGAAAGATATCAGCTTTTCCGTTCCAGGGGCCCGGTTGGATTTCGGTGCGATCCAACCCGGCCACTATCCATCTGCATCCAAAACTCAGGCGGAGGATGCCAAAAGTTCCGTATCGTCAACAGGAACTCAACGCAACAGACGGCGTGTCAATCGGACGCACGGTCTGAGAGTTATTGGATTTTTCGTTCCAGGGGCCCGGTTGGATTTCGGTGCGATCCAACCGACCACACTCCGTCGGCATCCAAACCTCGAGTGGAGTAAGCCAAAAGATCCATCTCACTTAGAGGAATTCAACGAAACAGACGGCGTGTCAATCGGACGCCTGGTCTGTTATTTATTGGCCTTTCCGTCTCACACCCAACCTGGGAAACTTCCCAGGAGGTCACCCATCCGGATCACTACTCTAGGTCAAGCATGCTTAACGATGGAGTTTTAACCACGTAGGCTCCCGAAAAGGAAGGTGCACCTTGAGTATAGTATACCGAAACGACCGTCTCGATCCAAGGATCGCGTTGCGGCTGACGGCGAGTCGTTTGGAGGCCCGTAACCCAAGATACGGGCATTTGACCAAACCGCTCGGTAACGGGGGTTTCAGGCCCGGCCCGTCCCGGCCCGAGACCCCCCGGATGGCCCGAACCGGGTCGACCCGCCCCGGACGGGGTTGACCCGGCCCGGCAAATCGGCCAGGCATGCCGGTTCGGCGCAAGGCAGCGCGCTGGGCGCGCTGCCAGCTTGGCCGAAGGCCGAGCTTGCTGGAAACGGGAGGCCGCCTGCCCCCCCTTTGTGAAACCGGCCCCCCCTCATAATGGGGGGCCAAATAACTGCCCGGGGGAATTAAATTCCCCCGGTTTCCACCAACCCGGCCGGCCCGACCTGGCCTGCCGACTTCTTGTCAACAGGACCAGCAAGGGCCGGTCTTCTTCCGTCTTCCGGCACCGGCGGCCCGGCTGGCCGCCGGTCATCACGATCCGCCGCGGTCCGGAACCGGCCGCGGCCTTCGTCATTTGGCGCGGTGCAACGGCACCGCGCCCCTCCGCCGCGGCCCCGCTCCGGCCGCGGTGTCTTCGGTTTCCTTCGACGCGGCGCGACGGCGTCGCGTTCATGATAATTATTTCCACGGCGCGGCGCGACGGCGCCGCGCAATAATTTCCGTGTGATTCCCGCGTGGTGCGACGACACCACGCTATCTCGTTTCATCCGCAAGAAACATTCAAGAACAAAGGAGGGGGGGTTCGGCCGTGTTTGTGCGGTCCGGTCCCCCTCTCGTTAGACGATAACACTTAAACGTTCATCCTCAAGTTTGTCATGCTAGAACCAAGAACGGAAAATAATTAAATAAAGCAACAACAAACCCCTACATGGATATTTGACGTCGCACATCGGGCGTCGCAGAGAACGGCGTCACGGAGAACGATTTCGCGGAGATCGGAAATCGATTCCATGGATGTTGGGGTACGTCCGAGGAGGAAACGGCGTCTCCTCACTTGTTGCGGAGATGAAGAAGGAAGGCGCGTTGTCGTTGGAGAGTTCCCTACGTCGGTGTCTTCTCCCTTGCCGTGGAGGAAAACGAGGATGAAGAACCGTGATCACCGAGTCGTTCTAAGTTGAGGGATCGATGTTCTTCATCGGAGAAGAACCGTTCTTCACGGAGAGGAGGACGGTCTTCAACGAAGAAGGAGCTTCCTTCTTCTATCACACAAAGGCCCTTTCTCAAAAATCCTCCCACCACAATTCAACCTCCAAATAAAACAAGGTTTCCCCTTATTTTATTTTAATCATGCCATGCATTGTAAGTTCAAAATTCAAACACTTAATTGATTAAGAGTTTCAATAACTTAATTTAAGTGCTAGTTGGCATGAGTTATGAGGGAGAGAGGGAGAGAAGGAGTTTCAAAATAAAGAGGGAGGTGAGGGGTTTCAAAATAAAGAGGGAGTTAGGGGGTTATGGGAAAATTGAAGGGGTGGGGTTCTTGTGGGCCCCACCTCACCTTAAATCCTCCCATGGGTGGTTAACTCCAAGTGGGTCCCACCCCTAACTCCCTTACATAGGTTAAAACCACTTAAGGGAGGGTCAAGTGTTGTAACATAACACTTCATCTACTTAACAAGAAAATAAAAATTGTAGATAAGTTATAAATTAAACTTCCACAATTTTTATCATCTTCTCTCGGATAAACGCAACTCCGGAAATGGCGTTCTTAAGAAATTACTGGCGCTGCGGTTCCATCGGTGCCCTCGGAATTCGATTCCGGGCACCGGTTCAAAAGATAGAAATTCCCGCTCGGCCGTTCACTGAACGTACCCGAGCCAAACTTCGGAAATTAATTCCGGGCACACCGGGCCTCGGAATCAGGCGCCGTCAGAAACTGCGTTCTTGTAAAATTCCAATGAAAATTAAGAAAAAAAATTTCCTTGAAATTTCCTGATCTTTATAATACTCCTCTTGATTCTGTGGAGCCAAATGTAGGTGAAAACTTCAATGAGGAAAATGTGTTTCATGATTTAATTGATGATGGAAATCAAGAGTTGTATAGTTGGTGTTTGAAATATTCAACTCTTTCATTTCTGCTGAAGTAGTACCATATCAAATTTCTAGGTTGAATTACAAATAAGGCAATGTCCATGATATTGGAATTGATTTTTGATGCATTTCCTGAAGAAAAAATCTCAGAATCTTTTTATGATATGAAAAAAGTTGTTAACAATCTTGGTCTGAATTATACAAAAATACTTGCGTGTCCCAATGATTGTATGTTTTATTGGGAGTGGATTCAAGTAGACAGAATTGCAAGAAATTTTCTTCTTCTAGACGGTAGGAAAATGGTGATGTTGGAAGTCTGAATGAACATAATTTCATAGAGAAGAAGAAAAGTAACACACCTGTAAAGGTTTTATGTTACTTTCCTTTGATGCCTAGATTGCAAAGATTATTCATGTCATCGAAAACTGCTGAATACATGAAGTGACATTCTTTAGATTATAACAATGATGGGTTAATGAGAAATCCATGAGATTCCCAATCATAAAAGACATTTGATTCATTAAATCTATATTTCTCAGCTGATCATAGAAATGTTCGATTGGGATTGGCTGCCGATGGATTAAACCCATTTGCGACTTCGAGTACCAGTTATATCTTTTGGCCTGTTATTTTAATCTCTTATAATCTGCCTCCATGGATGTGTTTGCAAAAAAATATATTTTATCCTTTCGATGATTATTCTTGGAAAACAAATTCCTGGAAATCATATTGATGTATACTTGCAGCCTTTGATTGACGAATTGCAGGAGTTATCGAGCAACGGTGTTAAGACATTTAATGATTCTTCTAAAACAATGTTCAAAATGAAAGCTACTTTAATGTGTACCATTAGTGACATCCCTAGGATTGGGAATTTATCTGGTTGGAACACATACATGGGTTTGGCTTGTACTATTTGTAACTTTGATTTTGAGCCCAAATGGATGCATCATAGTAGAAAATGGTGCTTCTTATGTCATCGAATATTTCTCGATGCATCTCATATATTTCGTCTGAACAGATCAAAATTTAATGGTTCCATTGATCGTAGACCACCTCCAATGTTGTTAACTGGTTATATAATTATTCACACAGCTTGAAAATGTTGAAACAGAATTTGGGAAGGTTCATCATTTGAATGATAGCAAAAAACGGGTATGAAGTGCATCGTCAAGTGAAATTGGAACGCAACAATAGAAGAAAAAATGTATATTCTTCAAACTTCTGTATTGGGAATTTAATTTGTTGTGGAATAATCTTGATGTGATTCATATTGAGAAGAATTTCTGTGAAAATTTGATTTTAACATTGCTTAATGAGCATGGAAAGTCGAAGGATCATCTCAATGCTCGCAAAGACATACAAGCAATGAACATAAAACATGATCTCTGGCTAGATGAGAATGAAAAGATTCCTCCAGCAATTTTTTTAATGAAAAATAGGGATAAAGATACATTCTGTCGAATTTTAAATAATTTTAAGGTATCTGATGGGTATTCATGTAACATCTCGACGTGTGTTGACTTGAAGTATCATAAGTTACATGGATTGAAAAGTCACAATCCATATATTTTGTTACAACAGTTACTACCATTGGCATTGCGTACATTATTACCTGAAAAAATTACTATTGTGGTACTCCAATTCTGCACATTCTTCAGACAACTATGTGAGAAATCTCTACATCCATTTCATCTTGACAACCTCCATGAGAGGTTCTTATTGACCCTTTGTGCAATGGAGATGATCTTTCCTCCGTCATTTTTTACTGTAATAATGCATTTAACTGTGCATTTGGTTGAGGAAGCTATATTAGGAGGCCCCGTTCATTATCGATGGATGAATCCAATTAAGAGGTACTTTATTCATATTCTTTTTAGTTAATCAAGCAATTATTTGTACTTAATTAAATTCATAATTATGTTTATTTTATTTCACAGATATCTTGGGCATTTGAAATCATACGTGAGAAATTAAGATCAACCAGAAGGCTCTATTGATGAAGGCTATTTGGGGGAGGAGTGTCTTACCTTTTTTTCTCGATACTAGAATGATATTGAGACTATATTTAATCGAGTTGGATGTGTTGACAACACATCGACTCAATCTCAAATACATCAAAAATACAAAATATTTTCTCCTATTGGCAGATCAGTTGGAAGGACCATAAATGTGACACTGACTGAATTGGAATTATTACAGGCACATAGATATGTGCGGCTAAATATTGACAGTGTAGATCCATTTATTGAAGAGTTGAGGATATAAACAAAGAGATGAATGAGAGGCTGAACACGAAATGAGAAAGATAGAATGAAAGCTATTAATAAAGATCTTGTAGATTGATTTCCACGACGTGTAAGTTCATATATATTGCAATAAATACAAATATTAGTCTGAAATATACATTTTTTAAATATAATAAAGTATATTTCTTTTTTCAGATCAGGAATACCGATACTCAAGCCGAGGTGTCAGAATATTTGATGTTTCATGATAGAGGTCCTCTAAAACAAGTTATAAAGTTTGACGATTATAATGTGAATGGCTTTAGATTTCATACAGTCGATTGAGAAGTGGGTTCGAAAACAAAGAATAGTTCTACATTTACATTTTCTAAAGTGGAATACTATAGAAAGCTGTATGATATTATTGAATTATACTACCATGGATTTTTTTTCGTTTTATTCAAATTCAAATGGGTTGATATTATCAGAGGTGTTAAAAGATATTCTTTGCAATTTACTTCTGTGAACTTCTCTCGCTTGATGGATGTTGGTGATCATGAACTGCATGATCCATATATCTTAGCATCATAGGAAAAAATGGTATATTATGTGAATGATGTTGTCGATGAAGGTTTGAGTGTAGTTTCTCATGTAATACAAAGATATTTGTATTATATGGATGATGAAGGGGAAAATTTAACCTCTAAAATTGAATTTAATCAACAACATGATGCAGAATTATTTGTCCACCATGATATTGAAAATATTAGTCTAGAAAGGATGAATGAAGTGGATGAAGTAATGGAGTAGGAAATCGACATTATTGAAGGGAAAAATAATTTTATGTACAATTATTTATTTATTCAGAAACCACTTGTTTCATTTTTGTAGTCATTCATTATCATTGTTATATATATTTTGTCTATTAGTAATGGGAATCTATTATCATTATTAATTTTTTTTTTGCTTATTTTTTTGAAATATATATTCTGAAATTAATTGTATTTGATTAAATGACAGGAATGCCAAGGAGGAAGTGGTACACTATTTCATCTAGTTCTGCGACAGATGGCGATCCCTATGGATCCCTCCCCACGACATCTGATGCACCAGCTACCTACACCCCTACACCAACTCCCCATGCACCATCTCTCACACCATCTGTGGATGTCCCATTAGATTCTGAGTTGTCGACTCCCCCTTCATGAGCCTCAGAAGTGGGGCAGCAACACGCCCCTTCTAGTTCATCACGTGCATACTGGAGTGTCACTGTCATAGGTACAAATTTTAATTAAATAAATTTATAACATAGTTTTATACTAATTGTTTGATCATTAAAGATGAGAAAATTCAACCTTGGAGAAAAACATAAAAAGATCATATGTTTGGATTATGACTGGCGAGAAGATATTCGTGACATTTGATTCTTATGGGTTCCCTACGGATGATGTCACGGGGTTACTTGGACAGATTCTAGGCCAGATGGCAGCCAATCCCATTTACCTTCTTATTTCTTATGATGATTGGAGACATATGCCTCATTCTATAAAAATGATGTTTTTGATTCTCAAATAAAGGTAAATTTATTACATTATGGTTTAAGTGAATGTCACGTTACTAATATGTTTCAAATGAATTTATGTATATATATGTTCTTCCACTTTACAGTTGCTGATGTGATAACACAGAATTGGACATTGAAAAATATTGGTATGAAATGGAATGATTTAAAATGGAGATTGTGGTGTGATGTCAACCATACTCTATTGACTGTGCAACAAATGTTTGAGAAGCTACCCAATGGGGTACCGAATGAATAGTGGAAAGTTTTTGTTGACAAACATCGTGATGAGAAGTAGATGGTATTGAAATATATATTATTATATTATCCTCATTTTACATTTATACATGTATATGAAGAGGACATGACATTGAATACATTAATGTTAAATTGCATTTTATTTATTTCAGGATCTCTCAAGACATATTGCATCAAACTGGACTAAGCAAGTCATCCCTCATGTTGCCGGCTCAAAAATCTTTTATAGAAGCCGAACGACATTAGTAATATCTTAATTAGTTTACATATTTATAAGACAATATTATCTGTTTAATATAATGAATTTTTGATTTATATTTTCTTAATGCGATCACATAGTTTAGGGCACGAAGCATCCTGAACTGAACTGTGTTTGGATGTTCACAAGAAATCAGATGGAAGTTTTGTTAATGATCCTGCTAAACAAGTTGGGGTATAAAGTCAATTTTTTATTATAATAACTTATTATCAGTTTTTAATGTGTTAATATATATTTATATTTCATTTATAGGTAAAAATTAAAGAACTATGGGATGTCAGTCCTGTGCAGTCCTACTCAGTCTCCCAGGATGACCTGGTTGCTAATGTCCTTGGGAATGAGCATCCCTATAGAGTGCGCAGGATGAGTTTGGGACCCGTACCATATGAGGTTTTTAGAAGTCCACCAGGGATGGAAGTTGCATCTACTCCCGGCATTAGTCAGCCCATACCCAAAGATGCTAAGAAAGAGATTTTTTTCTCTACGAAACACAGTTCACCAACAGGGGGATCAGATATCCACTTTGTAGAAAGAGTTGACTGAAATACATCAGCAGATGAGCAGATATGCCCCCGACGATAGTGCATCGACTGGTGGTATGCAGGTAAATAACAAAAATCAAAATCATTTAGTTTTCTAACATTCATTGGTTTTAAGTTTTAATATTAATATGAAACCGTATTTAATTTTCAATATAATGTTCTTAAAGGTGACAATAGAAAGTGGAGATGAAGGTAGAGAGGGTAACGATGCGTCATCGGACTATGAGTAGTTGTACTATTGATGTGTTGAACAAATATGGGAATATTTGGTTTATATATGTAACATTTTTGGCACATAGTTTCCGCCATAAATTTTTATGTCCTAAAATTTCCTTGATTTCTCATGTTTCCTTTTATGCATTTTATTGATTTCGGATGTTTATTTTTATGTCTCGATTTATTGAGTGTGGTATACATCATTCCATTTAGGCCTTTGTTTGAATTGGTAGTCGATATTTTTGAGGACTAAGAGTTAAACCCATTTTTGATGTGTTGAACAAATTGGGTCATTTCATATTGATCAAGGGGATAGTGTTGTGGACACTTTGGTGAGGCCCTTGTAATTTGTCATACTGGGAGGCCCTTGTGAGTGGTAATTGACCTGCATGATAGATTTTGTGTTTTTAATGTGTCTAGGTGCGACCTGTGGGTCATGCAAGTTTTGTGGGTATGAACTATGGACCTAGTGTGACTGGTAGTGTTGTGTATATATATATTATGTTAATGATTTTCGTTGATAAGATTTGTAAGGATGGTTATTTTTTTCTATGTGTTACCCTCTCGGATAAAGCTAAGTTGGGATGTGGAATGTTGTATTGGATGAGACCTCAGCCTAACTGAGAGCATTGTAGTATGAGATATGGTTTTAGAAGAGTTTTGTTATATAATTTAAGAAAAAACCATTAGTGGAGATTAGAACTGTGAGATGTAATACGTTACTTGTTCTATGGCCCCATCCTAAGTGGCAAGGTAGAGGTATGAGATTTAGTTTGAGATATTGTATGGGACCTTACACTGAGTGTGAAAATATTAGTATGATACTTGTTGTGAGATCATTATTTTGTATCATAATGTGCCCTAGGTGGGATGGTTGAGGTTGAGACTCAGTTATAGACCCTACACTAAGTTATAGGGTACCCGTTTGGGTTTGTATAGTGGGATGCCATCTCTTTCAATATTGGACAATGAATATGAGGTCTAGAATCTTTATGTTTTAGTTATCACACAATAACAAAAAGTTATTTTTTCATTCTATATATTGATGAATAATTTGTATTTTAATACATGTATATAGTTTACAGGATGGTGATAGGAGGTTCACTAGGTGATACCCAACTATGTTTTACGCTCACTCCCTATATGGGAACACCGACACAGATGTAGATCTAATGTTTCATTTTCAAGTGATATACATTATGGGGGATCAAGAAGGATCAGCTAGATGTATGTTTGGAGAGTAGTCAAATAATGGACCTATGTTTTATAGTTGATTCTATCATATATATTTTTTCAATTTATTCTATACTGATTTCCTAGGTTGAGGATTCTTGTTGTATATTTGTATAAACAATATGGTTCATTCTTATATAGCATGTCAATGTTTAATTATTATTTTTTAATTAATTCTATACTTATTTTCTAGGTTGGAATTTCTTATTGTCTGTTGGTACGTACAAAATGGTATTTCTGGTTTGATTAGTTTTTCAGGGCAGTGGTGCAGTAGAAGCAAAATTTTAAATTTTTTTTCTGGTTAGCTTTTAGCGACGGTTAAAACTGCCGTGAAATGCACATTGTCGGTGGAAAAACCGCAGTTAAGTGGTGAAAACTGCCGCTAAATGTAATGTTTTTTACATTTCATGGCAGTTTTAACCTCCTCTACATAGTTGCATTATAGCTGCCTCATTCCATGGTGGTTCTCGTGACTTCAGCGGTGGTTTTATGGCTGTTGGATTTGAGTTTATTCATGGCGGTTATAACCCCCGCAAATAAAGTGATATCAAGGGATCATAAAAAACAGCCGCTAAACTCAGTAAAACCACTGCGAAATGAGGTAGCTATGACTCTTTCCTTAAACTACCGCGAAATAGAAATAACCGCTTCTAATAGATTGGTGATGCCATATTAGGTGGCGGTTTACATAGACTGCCACCAAACCATGGAGCGGTGGTTTAAACTACCACTGCACACAAAAATAACTCCCGCTAAACGGTGTTTCTCTGGTAGTGACAATTGATGGACCGAGAGGACCTAGCAATAAAACCTATGTTTATATGCAACCATTGATTAAAGAGCTGCATGAATTTTGGGTCGATTGTGTAATGAAATTTGACTCGGTAGTTAATGAAATATTTAGACACTCGGATGCTTTTTTAAGGACAATTAATGATTTCCCAGTGTATGATAACTTATCAGGTTTGATTACAAATGAGAATTCACCTTCCCTTATAGTAATAAGAGTATTAAATCTATATGGGTCAAGAACTATATAAAGTGGGCATATCTTGGTTATAGACGCTTTATTCATCCATTTCACATGTTCAGAAAAGACTGTGTGTTGTTTGATGGGAATAGAGAGTATGACCCATCACCACAAATACTATCTGGGGTTTAAATTTTTGCACAAATAGATCAAGAAAACATTCGTACAATGTATGAATTTCCAGATTTATTGGCTCTTGCATTGCCTTTTATTCCTGCCGCAAATAGATTGTGATGTCATAATTGGTTGAAATGAAGTTTTTTTTAAATGACTTATAGGAAATATAATATTTTAGTACATAATTTGGATGTGATGCACATTGAAAAATATGTATGTGATAATATTATGTGAAAAATATTGGCATCAAGGGCAAATCAAATGATAGTGCTAATTCTTGACGTGATTTGAAAGAAATGGGATTGAGAGAACCTTTACTTTTACAATTAGGTGAATGTAATCATGCATACATGCCTAATTCACAGTTCACAATGATTAAATAATAGAAACAAACATTTCTATCAATTTTGAAGACTGTTAAGGTTCCATATGGTTATTTATCTAATATTTCTAATCATTTAAATATGACGATCATGACACTACAAATGTTGAAAAGTCATGATAATCATATTCTAAATCAACAGTTAATTCCTATAGAAATTCTTGATTTCTTACCTACCAAAGTTACTGAGACTTTTATTGAAGTTTATAATTTTTTCAGACAACACTTTTCAAGAAATCACCACATTTTTGATTTAGAAACGATGTAGTATAAGATTGTACTTGCACTATGTCACCTAGAGAAACTATTCTCTCTGCATTTTCCTAATGTCATGGTTTACATGACTTTGAAGTTAACTGGTGAAGTCATTGATGTCGGTCCCATTCACTTTTGGTTGATGTATCCAATAGAGAGATACATAAAAAAATTGAAACGATATGCGTGCAACAAATCTCATCTGAAAGATTCAACTGCCAAGGGATTTTTAATGGATGAGTGTACTAATTTCTATACATCATATATTGATGAGGTTGAAAGAAAGATAGATAAACCTTCCCAGAATGACGAGGGTCCAATTAGAGAAGGAATAACATTTGATATGAACAATAATGAGTGGGTTCAACCTCATCCATATGTGTCGTTAAACACTCCATCAGTTATTCCATTGATACAGTAAGTTTTATATTTATTGTTTATTCTATTTCTATATTTATTTTATTACTTATCTTTTATTGTGTTTTGATTTAGGACATATATCACTGAGTTGAAATGTGAAAGGCCCTGTGCTACTGACTATCAAATCCAAAACATTATTTTTTCAGATTTCATGAGTGGTTCAAGACACATCTACGTATAAATAATTGATTTAATATTATTATAGTGAAACATTAGTAGTATTTTAACAATCCTTTATCCATTAAACAATATAAAATTTATAGAATAAAAAGATACATTATTTATGTACCCATAATATGTGCGAATAACTCAAACAACAAGCTGATGACCCATTTATTATAGCTATCTGCTATAAGTCTTTGATTGATAACGGATTCTGATTTTGTATTAGCGATATTGACTTGAATCAAGCCACACAAAAAATGGTGTTGGTTGTCTTTTGGTTGGTGTCGGTTATTATTATGGATTGCTGAGGGATATTATTGAGGTTATTTATAGTCGTGTCTTAAAACACATATTGTTCACATGTGATGGGGACAATACAGTTCATGGAATGAAAGTTGATAACTTCCAATTTACATTGTCAATCTTTTACAATATGCTATATAAATATGACCAAGTAATCAATGATCCCTTCATATTGGCATCGCTGTTATAGTATGTTTACTTTTTTGGCATTGATTCTGATTCAAATGTTGTGGTGAAAAATCTCTAGAATATGGGTGTTTTTGATTGATCAAGAGGAACATGATGTTTTCACATTTCCTGATTGATCACTTGACCAAACACTAGTAGCTGTACGATATGAATATATAAAATGGGACAAAGATACAATTTAAGGAGTTACGATAGACTTACATGATTATTGAAAACTATAATTATTTGCCAATATTATTTAAAAAAATATTTATGAGTTAGAAATGTATAAAAATTTCTTGATTTAACTATAATTTTTTAAATGTTGGTATGTCACAGGGTGATCATAGTGGTTCACCTGATGTTGTCGGTATGTATGTTAACATTATCCAAAATTAATTGATTGTGATTTTTTGTTTTTATTTCCCTATATTTTTATAATAATTAATTAAAAAGTACATTATATTGTAATTTAATTATGAATTTATGTTTATGTGGATCTAGTTCATCTTCCAGCAGACTCAGGGGTCCTGGAAGAGGGGGTAAATCCTAGAACTCTAGAGCCCGATTGGATGTGTTATTCGATGACACACTTCACCCAGTCAAAGAAGGTGCTACTGTATTGATTCGTTAGATTGGGAATAATATTTGAGACCCACATAAATTCCCACTGACGACTCATGATTGCAATTATTTCCCTTAGGATGCGATTGAAAGATTATGTAGGGAGGTTCAGGTAAATTCAATGTTTCATTTTTCATGATATTTTTTTTATTGTTGCTTCTACTAACTATTTTTTAATAGGATTATTTGAAATCTTGTCCAGATGAGTTTTGGGCTGTATGTATGGAAAAATGCCAACAATTATAGAATGATTTAAAGGTATGGTTGAAAATAGATCACTGGATACCATTTGCGGGTGTGCCAGATTTTCTACAGCGAGTCCCTCCGGGCATTTTTCCCATACAGTGACATGATTTAGTTTTATTTTGGTCGAGTGAGGCAAAGATGGTATGCTTTTATGATTTTAATATATAAATGACTAATATTTAATTTGTTTATTAACTGAATATGTTTAACGTAGACATATTCTTCTCATTATTCATGTAATCAGGCGATGCATGACACACCTTCCAGACTTGGCACTCGACATGTGTCATAGCTTAGACATAATGTAGGTTTAAAATTTTCGATTCATTCATATATTAAAAATATTTTAGTATAACATGGTGAATCCCTTTATTATAGTCACACCAACTATTTGAGCCGATCGATCAGATGACAATATGGGTGAGGACTCGTAGGGAGAGGGAGAGCGATATTTATGGTGTTATAGTAAGAAAATTATTTACTAATAAATGTATCTTTATTTTATAAAAAATATTCATATTTTTTCATTGATTCATTATATGATACAAGATAAGAATGATGCCCAGTTACCAGAGTTTATAGAGGAGAAATGTTATAGTACTTTTCGTAGAGAAGAGATATTTCAGTGTGTCATGGGGTGTGATGGTCATGGTTATTCCTTGAATTACGGTGGTGGTGTTCTATGGCGTGTAATTGTTAGAACAGAGGCGATGGGTGAATGTAGAGAGATAGGGATGTGCACACATACTAAGATAGATTCTTACATGTAGGCTATGTAACACAATATAGATGCTCGGTTTTATTAGTCACTTATAGAGTATATGGAGAGATTATCACAGATGTCAGGACGTATCGATGAAGTGACGGCGCAATATCCTATTTATGGTACACAAGTGCCAACACGGGTAAACAATAAAACAAACCGTATTATTATAGACTTCTATTGATATGTATAAGATACATAATATTGATATATATTGTAGGCTCCGGATATAGATGCTAGACATCATAGTGATATTAGTGATCTAGACGAGAAAGAACATGCATGAGGTTATTTACATTTATATTTTAATATCATAAATGATTTAGGAATTAATAATTATTCTCGAACCATTAGGTTTATTTACAACAATGTGTTTTATTGTTTTAGTTCTTCTAATTTAATTCATTATTTTAATGTTTACCTGATTTTTTATTATGATATATTACATAACACGTAAAATTTATTAACATGACAACAACTGACGAGTGAATTATGAAATGGTCATGCAGATGGCATGGCAATCAGACGTGTGGTTTGTGCAGTATGACTGAATATGTGTTTTTCAGTGTTTTGAAGATCTTTTGAAAGGTGGGTAGGGTGGTCAAAACCTGTTGAACGACCACAGAATACCATTAAATAAGACAACAATAACTGGAGAGTGAATTTTTAAATGGCAATGTAGACCACACATCAATTGGAGGTGTCGTGTGACTATGGTTACCGAAAACACTCTTACAGTGCCATAAACGACCAAAACAGGTGTTTAATGATCAAATGCATACCAAACAACATCAGAATGACTGTAAATCACATGAAAACATTCTAATTATTATTCTTGATGTTTATGCAGATACGAAACATCAATCGGACGTGTTGTTCACGCGGTACAACTGAATATGTATTTTTTATGTGTTTTGCGTGCTTGAGAAAGGTTTGTGGGGTGGTCAAAACCAGCCGAACAACCTCAGAATTCCATGAAATAAAGAGACAATAACTGGTGAGTGAATTGTTAAATTTTTGTGCATACCACACATCAATCAAAGGTATTGTGTCAATGCAGCGACCAAAAACACACTTCTAGCACCATAAACAACCAAAACAGACGTTTAATGGTCAAAGGCATACCAAACGACATCAAAATGAATTTAAATCACAAGAAAACTTTCTAATTATTATTCATGATGTGTATGCGGAGACAGATCATCAATTGGACGTACGATTTGCATGGTATGGTTTAATATGTGTTTTTTCGGTGTTTGGCGCGTTTGAGAAAGGTGTGTGGGGTGGTCATTTAGAACCAAAGACCTCAAAATTCCATGCAATCAGATGAAAACATTAGGTGAGTAAATTTTTAAATGGTCAGCCAGACCACACATTAATCGGAGGTGTCGTGTGACCGTGGTGACCGAAAAAACACTTCTCGAGCCATAAATGTCCTAAACAGGATTTTAATGGTCAAATGCATACTGAACAACATCAGAATGACTTAAAATTACATGAAAACACTCTAAATATTATTATTGTTGTGTAAATGAAGAAGGAATGTCAATCAGATGTGTGGTTTGTGTAGTACGACAGAATATGCGTTTTAAGGTGTTTGGCGCGTTTGAGAAAGGTGCGTAGGGTGGTCAAAACCTGTCGAACGACCTCAGAATGCCATTAAATCAGATGATAAAAACCGGCGAGTGAATTATAAAATGTTTTTGAAGAAAACATGTCAATCACAGGCATCGTGTGACCACAGTGACTGAAAACGCACTTCTAGTGCAATAAAAGACCAAAACAAACACCTGTAGTGGAATAAAAGACCCAAAACAGGCACTTCTGTGTTTGGCATGTTTGAGAAAGGAGAATGGTGTGGTCAAAGCCTATCTAATGACCTTGAAATGCCATGATATCAGAGAAAAATAACAGGAAAGTGAATTGTGAAATGTTCGGACAGACCACATGTCAATCGAAGGTGTCTTGTGGCCACGGTGATCGAAAACGCACTTCTCGTTCCATAAATGAACAAAACAGACATTTAACGGTCAAATGCATACCAAAAAACATAATAATGACATGAAATAATAGTAAAACATTCTAATTATTATTCGAGATGTGTACGAAGAGACAACACATCAATCAAATGTGGGGTTTGTGCAGTATGGCTGAATATGCATTTTTTAGTTGTTTTGCACGCTTGATAAATGTGTGCGGGGTGGTCAAAACATTCTAAATGGCATCAGAATGCCATGAAATCATTTGAAATCAACTAGGAATTGAATTTTGAAATTTTCGGGAAGACCACACGTCAATCGGAGGAGTCGTGTGACTACGATGACCAAAAAAGCACTTCTGATGCCATAAAAGACCAAAACAGGCGATTAACGATCAAATGCATACTGAACGATATTGGAATGACTTGAAATTTTAGGAAAACATTATAATTATTATTTTTGATGTGTATGTGGAGACGTAATGTCAATCAGACGTTTGGTTTTCATGATACAACTGAATATGCTTTTTTCGGTGTTTGACGCGCTTGCGAAAGGTGAGTGGGGTGGTCAAAACCTACCGAAAGACCTCAAAATTCCATGAAACCAGAAAAAAAAACTGTATAATGAATTGTGAAATGTTTGGGCAGACCAGACATCCATCAGAGGTGTCTTGTGACCATTGTGACGGAAAACTCACTTCTGGTGCCATAAATGACCAAAACATGAATTTAACGGTCAAATGTATACCGAACAACATCAGAATAACATTAAATCACATGACAATGTTCTAATTATTATTCTTGATTTCTATGCATAGATTTCATGTCAATCGGATGTACGTTTTGTGTGGTACAAGTGAATATTCATTTTTATTGGTGTTTGGCGTGCTTCAGAAAGGTGTGTGGTGTGGTCAAAATTGGTTGAATGACCTTAGAATGCCATGAAATATGGAGACAACGAATGGTTAGTGGATTGTTAAATGTTTGGGTAGACCGTAAGTTAATTGGAGGTGTCGGGTGACAGAGGTGGCCGAAAACACACTTTTGGTGCCATAAACGACCAAAACAAGAGTTTAACGGTCAAATATTTACCAAATGACAAGAAATCATAGGACAAATTTTTAATTATTATTCATGATGTGTACGCAGATACAATACGTCAATAATATGTGCGGTTTGTATGGTATGGTTGAATATGCATTTTTTCGGTGTTTGGCGCGCTGGAGAAAGGTGCGCGGTGAGGTCAAAACCTACTAAACTACCTCAGAATGCCAAGAAATCAAACAACAACAAAAAATGGTGAGTGTATTTTGAAATTTTCGGGAAGACCACATGTCAACCGGAGGTGTCATGTGACCACGATTACCAAAATTGCACTTCTGGTGCCATAAAGGACCAAAACAGGAGTTTAACAGTCAAGTGCATAATGAATGACATAGGAATGACTTCAAATCACAGAACAACAATCTATTTATTATTTGTTACATGTACGTGTGGAATAAATTTCAATCGTATCTGCGGTTTGGGTGGTATAGTTGAATATGTGTTTTTTAGGTGTTTGGCGCCCTTGAGAAAGGTTTGTGGGATTGTTAAAACTAGACTAACAACCTCATAATACCATGAAATCAGGCAACAAGAACCGGTGAGTAAATTGTGAAATGTTCAGGTGACCCCACATCAATCAATGGTGTTGTGTGACCATGGTGACTGAAAACCTAATTTTGGTGCCATAAATGACCAAAATAGACATTTAACAATCAAATGCATACAGAACAACATCATAATGTCTTTTAATCATAGGAAAACATTATAATTATTATTTTTGATGTGTACGTGGAGACATCACGTCAATCAGATGTGTGGTTTGCGCGTTACGACTGAATATGTGTTTTTTCGGTGTTTGACGTGATTGAGAAAGGTGTGTGGGGTGGTCAAAACCTCCCGAACGACCTTATAATTCCATGAAATCAGACGAAAACAACTAGAGACTGATTTTTAAAATTTTCGGGTAGACCACATGACAATCGTATGTGTCGTGTCCCCGCGATGACCGAAAACGCACTTCAAGTGGCATAAACGACCAAAAAAGGCTTTTAATGGTCAAATGCATACCCAACAACTTCTAAATGACTTGAAATAATAGGAAAAAATTCTATTTATTATTTTTGAGGCGTACGTGGAGACTGCACATCAATCAGACGTGTCGTTTTCACGGTACGACTAAATATGTGTTTTTAGGTGTTTGGTGCGCATGAGAAAGGTGTGTGGGGTGGTCAAAACCGGCTGAACGAACTCGTAATTCTATGAAATTAGAAGAAAACAACTGGAAATTGAATTGTGAAATGGTCAAGAAGAAGACACGTCAATCAGAGGTGTCGTGTGACCACGGTGTCCGAAAACGCCCTTCTAGTGCCATAAACGACCAAAACAGGCATTTAACGGTCAAATGCATACCAAACGACATCGTAATAACTTGAAATCATATGAAAACATTCTAATTAGTATTTGTGACATGTATGTGAAGTCGGATCAACAATTAGACATGTTTTTTGCATGGTACGGTTGAATATGCATTTCTTCAGTGTTTGGCGCGCTTGAGAAAGGTGCATGTGGCAGTCAAAACCTACCGAATGACCACGGAATTCCATAAAATCAGATGACAAAAAGAACCGTATAGTGAATTGTGAAATGGTCGAGTATACTACAAGTCAATTGGAGTTGTTTTGTGATTGTGGTGACCGAAAACACACTTCTGGTGCCTTAAACAACCAAAACAGGCGTTTAATGGTCAAATGCATACCGAACAACATCAGAATGACATGAAATCACAAGAAAACATTATATTTATTATTCTTAATATTTATGTGGAGATGACACATCAATCAGATGTGTGATTTTTTCTGTACAGCTCAATATGCATTTTTAGGAGTTTGGCGTACTTGAGAAAGGTGTGTGGGGTGGTCAAAAATGGATAAATGACCACGGAATGCCATGAAATCAGGTGGCAACAATAGTTAAGTGAATTTTAAAATGTTCAGGTAGACCACATGTCAATCAAAGGTGTCGTGTGACCATGATGACTGAAAACACACTTCTATGTCCATAAATGACCAAAAGAGGCATTTAAGGGTAAAATGCACACCGAACTACATCGGAATGACTTGAAATCACAATAAAATGTTCTAATTATTTTTTTTGATGTGTATGCAGTGACAGAACGTCAATCAGACATGCGGTTTGTGCGATACATCTAAATATGCATTTTTCAGTGTTTGGCTCCCTTGACAAAGGTGCATGGGGTGGTCAAAACCGGCTGAACGACCTCATAATGCTAGGAAATCAGGAGACAAAAACTGGAGAGTAAATTGTGAAATTGTTGGGCAGACTAGACATTAATCAGAGGCGTTGTGTGACCATGGGGACCAAAAATGCACTTCTAGACCCATAAAAGACCGAAACAGACGTTTAATGGTCAAATGCATACCGAACGACATCAGAATGACTTGAAATCACAAGACAAAATTTTATTTATTATCTGTGATTTATGTCAGCATAGGAAACATAAATATAAAATATGGTCTGATTGTAACCATAGAATTAATGAATGTAAATTTTTATAAAGGTATTCTAAATTATTAATATATTTCAAAATCAAATAATTTCGATCTGTTATAATAAACATTGAATTGAAATATATGTTATTCATTTCAATTATTTGTTTGGATGTTTTTTATTAACTTTTTTATTAGATTTTTTCATGTCGTTATATTCGATGATGGATGTAGATATTTGGAAGAATACAAGATGAAGATATTTATGCGCGTATGAGTTTAGATATTTTGGAATTTTTTTTGTAATTTTAAAATATAGGGGTTTTTATTGTATTGTTGGCACTTTTTAAAAAAACTAAAAAATTCTCCAGCGACCGCCATTTAGAAGTTGATATAGATGATATCGGCCACCCCAAGAGCGTTCGCCATTTGGAAAACGCTATAGCCAAATCCAAACTATACAATAGTGCCCGCTATTTGGAGAATTATATAGGTTCCACCGATATCACCTATAGTGACTGCTACTTGGCAGTCGCAATAGTCCATGTCAGCTAGTATACAACATACTCTAAATGGAAGATTCTTTTAGTAACAACGACGTACCTTTAGAATCCTCTATTCGATGGATGTTAGGCGGATGCTAAAGACCTTTAGTGGCGGCTTTTGGCGGTCGCTGAAGGCCTTCATTTTACTAGTGTAATATTCATATCAAATGATTTTCTAATTATTGGGTACTCTATTAAATAGTTTGACTAGGAATGTTCTTATTAATATTTCACCCTTGATATAAGAAACTATAGGGGTATTTAATCAATTAAACTTTTTCTAATATGTTTATTTAATTTCTATAATTATTGAAAACATATTTTTTTATGAACTATTTAATTAAAAATTGTTTATGTTATAAATCCCATTTATTTCAAATATAAGATGCATTGTAGGATATTTTCCAATAGTAAATTAAGAATCATGAATCATTTGGGCATATCCTGCCCGACATAGAAGAGTAGGGTTGTGTTAGATTACTATTTCCATGTCATGTATTTTTAATATAAACTTAAATATATTATTGTATTGTACAAAACCTAAAAAAATACATAGTATGTTTAAAAATATTTTAATATAATAAATTTAAATAATATTTATCTTATGTCTAGTTGGTTTGACTACTAAAATTATAGAATTATATACCCTATGGATATATTTTTATTTTATTTTATAGCTGGATGAATATTCAGAAGTTTGATGTGATGTGACAATCTAGGTAATCCTAGAAATAAAAAAAATTGGATTTATAATTATTCATTTTAATGATTTATAATCATCATAGTTTCATAAATAATTTTCTATTACATTCCAATTGAAAAAGGAATAGTTTTATTTAACTAAATTGTATTTACATGTATTACAAGGTTTTATGTAGAAGTTAAATTTATTGAGTTTAGAAATTTAATTTGATAATATGATATTAATTTTTTATATCATCATATATAATATTTCATAGGATTAATTTTATCTATTTTTTTGAAAAGATTGATTTTTCGGTGAATAATGGAAAAATCAATTTTTATTATAATTATCATTTCTATTGAATTATTTTAAAATAAATAATCTATTTTTGATTGTTTTTAATGTTATATGGGTCCCCATTGACTATAAATAAATCAATTAATTTAATATTAATCCATATTATAGTTTATTTACGTATAAAATCATTTTTATGATTAAAAATAAATTTTTTATAAAAACAATTTTCAAAGTGGGTTGCATATTTTTAGTAAAATTAATTTTATAAAATTCTATCAATTGAATATGGTAATGTTCATTTTCTATTTATATTCATGAAGTTCAGATTTTTTTAAAAGTGTAATTTTATTTTAGTTCATTTTGAATAGTATCCGTAATAAAACATTTTCACCATAGTAATAGTTAAAAGGCTAACTAGGGGTAGGGGTAACATTAAGAGATAGGTTTTCAAATATCAAAAAACCATATTAAAATTTAATTTTATTAGTTTATTTAGACTAATTATCAACATATATTTTTAATATTTTATTTTTTTAATATTACTTTGAGAAATACATATTATATAATTTTATGTTTTTAATATTTACAGTTCTGCCACTCCACTCACTTGTAAAAGATAACCAACTATCATTACATATTCAAACACTTTTATTCATTTATCTTAATAAATAACTACACAAATATCTTCCCAAAATACCTAACTATATTTTCTTGATTCTTGTATCTCTATAAGACCATCCTATAAAGGCTTATGGTGTAGAAAATAGAGGTTTTCCCAATATGTGGTATAATTATTAATCGAGTGCTTCATATTTATTTGTTCTTTTACCTCCTTCAAATATTATTTAACCTTGATGAAATAATATCATCAATATATTATATATATTTTCTAATTCCCAAGCCTTAAAAATTATATAATATTGATTGATGTCAAGAATTCACATTTAGGATATTTTTAGGTTTAGTGTTTTAGAAAATTAGGCCATAACTATTACATTATATCTAATCTGTTACAAAGAAGACACTTCTACTCAGTTTCTATTTTTTCATAAAATAAAAAAATCTTAATAATAAGAAACATGTCTAGTTCTATGTTTTATATAGCATGCCTTTTCAATGATCCAATCCTTGACCAATTCATCTTTAATCCATGAGAAAAACATTTAAAATCATGGGATGTGCATAAAAATCACAGTAAGGGTTATAAAATAATGAAAAAACATTAGTCTATCAATACATATAGGTCAATGAAATCATACATTTTAATCATTTACATACCACACAAGATCATAAGATTCATGAATAACACTAGGAAATAATAAATAATAAAGGTAATTTGTGGCATCTATTCATACATATGTTGTATCTTTCATAACTATATAGGGAGTTACATTTGAATACCCATCAAAGTATATTCCCTATATCTCTTTGGAGAAACATTAATATTTACCTATATTATGTTACCCAATGCATTGGAGAGCTATATCAGGCTCACCTACCCTATTATTATCATGGAACCACCCATATACGTAAATAATTCCCATGAACTATAACATAGTCATAACACATAAACAAGCATAAAGGAAACATAATATTTCAACATTGCAATAAAAATATAAAATTTCAATATATTGAAATAATAATTCAATTCTAAAAACCATCATAAACACAAAAATATGTAAAAATGTTTATATGGTATTTATTTTCCTTTTTAAAAATATTCTGGCTTGTTATGGAATCCAAATATTAAATAATGCTCCGAGGCGGTGGAAAGGTCATTGTCACCATGTGCGTTAAAAATAAATATTCCTTTTGTCATTTAGTAAAACTTTTCATAGGTAAAATATTCCTTTTAAATGAAATTAAAAGTCAAAAATGTTTATACACCAAATAAAATAAAGTCGTGTATAAATCAAAAGATGATTCAATGAATGTTGAATGAGATGAAGTCCTTTAAGAAAATTCAGTAGCCTAACGAAGTCACATTAAAATTTAAAAAATGAGTTGATGAGAGAAAAGGGTATCTAATCATATGGATATAAAATTTACTACAATAAGTATATATAATAACATATCCCAACATAGGAAATTGAAATTAAAAGACATAACATAAAATATGTCTCTTACTAATCGGGGAGGGTAAATGGTTCCCATATAAAGATCATATAATTATATTAACGATAAACCCATTAAATAATTGTGTGTGAAAAATATAAATACACCTAGTATAAGCATATATTAATTTTAATACAATCAGAGGTCATTCAATCATATTCATTGCATGACATAATCAAGAAGGAGATGATTAACCCAAAGAATGAAAATTGGGTTAAAGAGTTCCCTTAACCCATGTCTGACTTGACTCATTCATTCTTTAATACCCTAAATAGTAAACCAAAGTTAATTTTTAATTACATAAGAACATTTTTTATGTTAATTATTCCTTTTATATCACTTATTACATTTTTATAAAAAATATTAATTATTTGAGTTCATACAGGACATTTTGTCCATGTTCTGAACTTGAGAAAAAAATGAACTTCTTATAATTATAAATTGTCCATATGGTAAAAAGAAAATTATCTCCAGAATTATATTCATGACTTAGATATAATATATATCATATATATCCAATATATATGTATTTATAATAGTTAATAACATTAGTACATAAGAAATTAAATGCACCGTTCGTGGAGACGGTAAGTAGCACGTACGCATGAACGCAACTTTTATTTCACTTTTCATTTTAAAAGAATAGAAACTAAATTATATAGCTATATTATAATTATAGAATAATATATATGTTATATATTTTACATAATTTATTAAATTACATCCTTTATACGTTCTATGTATAGCATGAACGAGACATATCATTTTGAGTGGGTTGTAGTCCGCACTTCCTCAAATCAAATTATCTTATTTACCCATTATGGAAACCATAAAGGTATACTGTAATTGAAAAATAAAGAAGATTATAGACAATATAAATATATTATATATCACATATAAATACATTTCCATCATAATGGTCATTATGAGAGGTGGCAGAAGATAATAGAAAAATCATCATTTTGTGAGGCAGTAGTTCACCTTCCATGGAAACATTGTGTTCATATCCATTAGATGAAGGTGTTTAGATGTTTAGTTCGAAGAAATCTCATAAAAACATCATGGTATATTTAGGATACTATTTTTGTTATAAAAAAAATTAATACACAGAGTTTAGGGGTTTGGAGATGGAAAATTAAAGAAAAGAACATGGGAGAAGACGTTACATTTAAGTTGGATAACTCCCTTTGGTTTGAATCAAAATTCTTTCTTGAATTTCTTTATGACTATGGGAAGGAGTATATGAAAAATATAGGGATGTTGGGAGCTTCTTTTAGTAGAGTTTGGATGATCCAAGAGGCTTGAGAAGTGTGTGTAATGGGTTATAGGTGGTGGAATTTTATAAGAGAGAGTGGGGCTCATTAAGAATGTTTGAAAGTATTAATTTATTATAAAATTATATTCAGTTTCAAAAGGTCCAAAACATATTTTATTTAAAATATATTGTATATATAAGTCGAATTAAAATCTTCAAATAATAATTGGATATGGTTGGGATATTTTTTAGTCGTTACCTTTTTTTATTTAACCCTCTGTTATCTTATTTAATTTTTACCATGTCACTTATATATTCATACTATATGGTTAATATATTTACTATAAAATTCCAA
This sequence comes from Viscum album, assembly GCA_963277665.1. Classification (NCBI taxonomy): domain Eukaryota; kingdom Viridiplantae; phylum Streptophyta; class Magnoliopsida; order Santalales; family Viscaceae; genus Viscum; species Viscum album. Next base: position 159,183,060 of record OY728165.1, on the reverse strand, counting down.
GATACCCAAAATGGATCATTTAAGACATTTTTAATAATAATTAAGTCATTTTTACTAATATTAGTTTTTTAGGACTGCATAATCATTTAATAAAATATTGATTGATTTAAAAAATCATTTATGTCAATTTACAAACTATTTATACAAAGACATTAATGAAAATCAATAACAACTTGATTATTTCGATAAAAATACATTAATTTAAAGATAACAAGTCATTATTGTCCATAAAATTGGTTTATTGAATAAAAATATTTAAAATAAATTTATTTTAATATTTTTAATATCATTTATTTGAATCCTTTATTAATGAAGCAATTACTGCATCACCATTGTGTCATAATTATATTTAATTATTTAATGTGTAAAAATTACGAATAATATACCGTGATGTATAAAATCGTTTTATCAATCCAAAAAATATTTATTGTCGAAGATATAACATATATTATCCCATATAAAAATTGTTTTAGTAAAAATATTTATATTTATGTTATTTTTGTCCTTACTTTTTATTAATTATTATATAGTTTTATTATTACTTTCAAGTGGCTTCATTTAGTCCCCAAATATACCCAATGATGCCCATGGTCGGACATGTATCAGCTAATAGATTTAGGACATTTTTTAGAGTAATTTAAAATTATTATAATATTATTTTTCACCCTTATTTACCATATTTACCCTTTAACCATGGTAAATAAAATATTTACAGAAATAAATATTCATAACGTCTAAAGATAAAAGTTACCTATTTACCCAATTTGGAAATCTTATATCTAAATATGTAATCCATTTTTTCAAATTCAAAACATAGAAATGTAAGGAATAAATTTAAAATTAATTATTGTTGTGAAAATAAAAAGTGTGTTTTTAAGAAATAATAACTATCAAAAGATTTACCTTTTTTTATGTCCAAATTAAGAGTTATATTACCTAAAATGAGAAAAATTGGATTAAATGGTAAAAATATAATCCAAATATACTTTGAAATAAATTAAAAAAACTAATTATGTAGAAAAATTATATTAAAAGGCAGTTTTGAATTAAAATGTAGTATTTTTCACTATTCATTAAAAAAATGAACATTATCAAAAAAATACCAATGTTTCATCCAAAGTAAAATTAGATGTCCCTATTCTAAAAAAATATTATTTTGTCAAATATAACATACAAAAGTGACAAAAACTATATTTAAAAATCGTTATCTATCGAAAGGTGGTAAATCATCATTTTAAAGAATATTAGAGTGTTTATCCTTAAAATTGGATTCATTCACATTTTAAGCTTCTAAAATTTATTGGATGAATGTAAAATATTTTAAAAAACATGTACAATCATTTTTAGTTAGTTATATTCATTTTTACCAATACAACATCTATGAGTTAACTACCATTTAAAATAGTATTATATTACTATTTTTCTGTATGACATAGCCTTGTGTGCAACATGAGATTTCAATGAAACCTGTTGTTGCATGTCAGGTACGCCATCAAACATAGAATCCCCTTAAAAGTAAAATTAATATTTAATTCAAAAATATTAATAAATTTAAAAATTACATATTATTTATTTAACTGTGATGTTACACCCTTCAGTCCTTTAGAAAATTGTATCCTCCCAATTTTAAAATTGGGGTTGGAAATTTCATTAAAAGTCCCACATCGGAAAAGCATCAATAAAACTATAAAATTAAAAGAAATAATGAAAAATACAAAGGTCACACAAGATAAGCCATACTAGTATTACATGAAATCATGTATAAGTAAGAGAAAACTAACCACCATGTTTTTTTGGAGAGTGATAGAAAACATGATCAGGAGAAAGTTAACAACAAGAAATCCACAAACTTGTGATGGGTTAAACAGTCTTCGGTTTACTAGTAGAAAAAGTAAATAGATTTTTTTTTGTTTTATGTTACATTTCATAAATATGGAGAATTTATTTATGATATTAACTAAAAACATAAGGAAACATACTTATTTGTCATATAGACATTCATCCATTACTAAATTCCTTCCACAAACACAGCTTTTATCTAAACGATGATTATTAAAACTCACTTGGTCACATAAAAAGATCTATAATCATTTTATAGAGTAAAAAATTATCCACATATATATGAAACATTTATTTCCCCTATATTTAGACATTAAAAAAACCAAAATAGTTAGTACAAGATCAGATAATCCCTAAAAAGGATAATCCTTTATAAAAATAAATTCTACTCTTAATCTAAAAAATTCAACCAACAATACCCAAAGTTCAATAAAGACCATTTAATAAAAAACAATATTTTAAATCCTTTAACATAATCTAAACAAATATTGAAACCCATAACTCAAAAGAATTTAATCACATAGTCTTCCACCAAAATACTAACATTTATCTCTAAATAACATTGGTTACTCTTATACTCTCCTACTAAAAAGTAATTAACCTAATCACATAGTCTCTTTGATAGGATAATCATTTTCTGCAAATAACACAAATCTCCATATTTATACAATAAAAAAAATAGATTCTTCCAAAATAAAATTTTAAATTTTACACCACAAACGAACTCCCATAATGTTCTATTTTCCATAAGCATATAGTGTTCCCAAAAGAGATCGTATTACAAATTAACAATTATCACTTAATCACCAAATAATTTTCCTATACTAAGGATATCCAATTGATAAAAAACATAAGTTACCAAAATAAACTTATTCTTGATCCATAAAATCATTTAACTAATGATAATAAGTTATACTAACGAGAGACGTCATGTAGTCCACTGGTAGGTGATAAATCCCAATCACACTTTCGTTGTGGGTACAATTCTCACAGCTTTTTTGGACATGATATGTTGTCACATGGTATATGTTTTTTCCTTTTTCAAAATAAATATAATTTTATAAAATTCCCAAAAATGAGATAAAATCTTAAAAATTAACCATAACATGATTTAACTTCAATGGTTGTCTTATGCCTCTCATTTTTATCCCAACCCATAATGACCTCAATATCCTTAATCATTAAGTCTTATATATATATTGAATTTTTTACCTCTATAATATAACACAATTCACAGAGAAAGAACATCGTACCTTGACCATGGTGTCCACCTAGATTTATCGTCATCTTATTCACATAGGTAGATGGTTCATGAATTGCAACAATGATTTAAAGATCTTTAGAATAATTTGCTTCCTTCATCCAAATACACCTTGTACAACATGGGTCATAATGGTTTTCATAGAAAAATTGTTTTGGAAAATTATTATGTATGATATGTAATTTCAAAACATCAGATAAAATATGATTTTTATAAAACATTCAGATTGATTTGGAGTTAAAACATTCAAACAATTGTCCTTTTAAAATACCATAAGTATGTTCTGAAAGACTATAATTTAAAAGAAAAGATAAATAATTTGTATAAGGGTATGCTTCTTCATCACCTTTTTCAAAATCATAATATTCTTCAAAATCTTGTGATAAGGTAAAATATTTGAATTTTTTTGATAATATTTACCTTTCTTGAAAATATGAGAATACTGAGAAAATAATATTTTATTAAATACAACCCGTGATCCACGATTGTATCGAGGTATAGCGGAGGTGTTTGATATCTCAAAAAATTTCTTCTATGTGAGCCGTATGTTAGAAAATGCTTTAGAATTTTCTGGACATGACGTTGTAATAATTATTCTATGAATGTCATTAGGAATAGATAAGAATTTCATTTGATATCCTCCTCCTTCAATTTGTAATAGACATTACTTGATCTGAAAAAGTTACAAAATAAGGATTTAACATACAGAGTAGAAATAGAGACTAATCATGTGTCTAACAAAAAAACTAATCCATAAATTTTTCTAAACTGACCTTTGATTCCAACTATATGGACCCATCATTAAACATTACATAATCTTGAGTAAAGTCAATAATTCACATTGAGGATCTTTTCCGGATTATATTTTTAGGAGATTAGGCTATAACTATTACATAACTTCTCAATTGTTACAATGTAGACACATCTACTAAGTTTCCATTTTTTCATAAAATAAAAAAACTATAAAAAAAGAAACATTTCTAGTTCCATGTTTTAGAAAAAATTTGTTTTCCTTGATCATATCCATAACCCTATTCATCTTTACATCCTGTGAAAATCATTTCAAAAAATGGGATGATCATAAAAATCTCAGTTAGGTTTATAATAAAGGAAAGAAAACCTTAGTCCATCAATACATACAAGTCATTAAATTCATAATTTTCAATCATTAACATACAAAAAAAGATCATAAGATTCATGAATAACAAGTGGAAATCATAAATCATAAAGGTAAATTGTGGAATCTATATCATATTCTTGTTGTAGCTTTCACAGCTATATAGAGAGTTATATTTAGAATACCCATCACAGTATATTCCCTAAATCTCTTAGGAGAAACATTAGAGTTTACCTCTGTCATGTTACCCAATACATTAGAGAGCTATCTCGGTCTCACCTACCCTAAGTGTATCACGGAACCACCCATATACATAAACAATTCCCATGAAGCATAACATAATCATAATGCATGAACAAGCATAATTGAAAGATAACATTTTCACATGCAATAAAAATATAATATTTCAATATATTTACATAATCAATCCATTATCAAAACCATTTTCAATACAAAAATACTTAAAAATATTATATGGTATTTATTTTCCTTTAAAAACATTATGGCTTGTTATAGAAGCCAAATATCAAATAATTCCTGCGGTGGCCAAAAGGTTGTTGTCACCGCGTACGTTAAAAAGAAAAATTATTTTTTTGATTTAGTAAAATGCATCGTAGATAAAATATTACCATTGAATAAAATTAAAAGTCAAAGGGGTTTATACACCATATAAAATAATGTCTTTTATTAATCAAAATATTCGTCAATGAATGGAGATTGAGACGAAGTCCCTTACAAAAATTTGATAGCCTAACAGTGTCACATTAATATTCAGAAAATGAGTTGATGTGGTAGAAAAGAGTATCTCATCACATGGAAATAAAATTTACAACAAAAATGATATAGAAGAACATATCCCAACATTGGAAATTTAAATTAAAAGTACTAACATAAAAGAAGTCTTTTATGAAAATATGAGGGTGAAAGGTTCCCTTACAAAGATCGTATCATTAAATTAAAGATAAACCAATTAAATAATTATGTGTGAAAAATATAAATACACTCAATATAAGTAGATATTATGTGTAAACAAATCTGAGTTAATTCACACAAATTCATAGTATGACATAATCATGAAGTATAAGATTAACCCAAAAAATGGAAATTGGGTTAAGGAGTTACCTTACCTCATGCCTAACATGACTCGTTCGTTATTTAATCTCTTGAATAATAATTGTAAGTTTTTTTTACACTTTATAATGAACCCTTTTCAAGTTTATTATTCCTTTTATATCATTTATTAACTTTTTGTAACAATTATTAACTATTTTAATTCATATTGGACATTTTTTCGATGTTTTGAACATTAGTAAAAAATGAACTTGTTATAATTAAAAATTTTCTATATTGTCAAAAGTACATTATATACAGAAATATATTCATGATTTAGATTTCATATAAATCATATATATCTGTTATATATTTATTTAGAATATTCCATAACATTTGGATATAAGAAATGATATGCACCGGTCATGGAGATGGTAAGTCATACATACACATGAACACTACTTTCATTTCATTTTTCATTTTTAAAGGAATGAAAACTAAATGATAAATATATATATTATAATTAAAGTATAATATATATGGTAAATATGTAACTTAATTTCATAAATTATATCCTTTATACATTCCATGTATATCATGAACGAGTCATGTCACTTTGAGTGGGCGGTAGTCCGCACTTCCTCAAATGAAATTATCACATTCAGGCATTATGGAAACCATAAATGTATGATGTAAATGAAAAATACAAAAGAAAATAGAAAGTAAAAATATATTATATATCAAATATAAATACATTTCCATCTTACTAGATGCCATGAGAGCCGGTAGAAGATAATTGAACAAGCATCGTTTTGTGAGGTAGTAGTTCGCCGTCCACAAAAACAGAATGTTCATATCCATTAGATGGAGGTGTGTGGATGTGTAGTTCAAAAACATCACATAAAAACATCATATAGTATTTATGACACTATTTTTGTTATTAAAAATAGAATAAAGATAGTTTAGTGAGTCAGGGAAGGAAAAAAATAAAAGAACTTGAGAGTAGATGTTACCTTTAAATCGGGTAACTCCATTTGGTTTGAACCAAAAGGCTTTCTATAATTTCATTATTAATATGGAAAGGATTTTAGGATAAATATAAGGCTGTTGGTATCTTCTTGGAGTAGAGTTTTGACAATACAATGGGCTTGATAGGTTTGTGCAATGGGTTAGAGGCGGTGTCCTTTTATAAGAGGGAGAAGGGGTTATTTAGAAATATTTGAAAGTATTATTTTATTATAAAACTATTTTCAGATTAAAAATATACAAAACTTATTACATTATAATATAAGGTACATATAAGTATAAATAAAATCATCCAATAATAATTGGACATGGTTAAATATTTTTTAATCCTTATCTTTGTTTATTTAATATTTTGTTAACTTATTTTACACTACCATGTCCTCTTATATATTCATTCTATAGGGTTAATTTATTTACAATAAAATTCCAAGTGACTCAAAATGGATCATTTATGACATTAATAACATTTTTTAAGTCATTTCTCAGAATAATATATTTTTGGGACAATTTTATCATTTAATAAAATATTTATTTATTTAAACACGAATTAATTTCAATTTACAAACTATTCATATCAAAACATGAAAAAAAATCTATAACGACATGATTATTTCAAAAAATACATTCATTCAAATATAAAAAGTCATTATTATCCCTAAAATTATTTTATGTTATATAATGTTTCAAAATAAATTTATTTTAATATTTATAATATAATTTATTTTAATCCTTTATTAATGAAGCCATTATTATATCACCATTCTATCATAATTAAATTTACTTATTTAATGTAAAGTTTTTATAAATAAAATACCATGATGTATTAAATATTTTTATATTTCCAAATAATATGTATATTTGAAGATATAACTTACATAAACCCATATACAAATTTATTTAGGAAAACGATTCATGTTTGTGTTATTTGTGTCCATACATTAAATTAATTAATATAAAGTGTCATTGTCACTCCCAAGCGGCTTTAGGGGGTCCCAAAAAACATACAAGGATGGCCATGGTCGGAAATGTATCATCCAATAGGTTTAGGATAATTTTCATGCTTATTTAATATTATTATAATATTATTTTTCATTATATTTACCAAATTTACCCTTTAACAATGGTAAATAAAATATTTATTGAATTAAATATTCATAATGTCTAAAAATAAAGGTTATCTATTTAAAAAATTTGGAAATCCTGATTCCAAATATAGTATCAATTTTTACAAATTAAAAAAAGTTAAGTGGAAGAAATTAATTTAAAATAAATTCTTATTGTCAAAACAAAAAGCGTGTTTTTAAGAAATAATAACAATCAAAAGATTTTCCTTTGTTTATGTCCATCTTAAGAGTGAAATTACATAAAATGACCAAAATTGGAATAAATTGTAAAAATATTATCCAAATAGACTTTAAAACCAATTAAAATAACAATATAACAATATAAATAAATTAGATTAAAATAAATTTTGAATTAAAATGCAGTATTTTTCATTATTCGTTAAAAATGAACATTATCATAAAAATACCAAAATTTCATCCAAAGTATAATTTAATGTCTTGATTTTAAATAAGAATATTATCTTTTCAAATATAATATTTAAAACATTCTAAAACTAGATTTAAAAGTGGTTATCAATCAAATGGCGGTAAATAATCATTTTAAAGAATATTAGAGTGTTTATGCTTAAAATTGGATTCATTCACATTTTAGGCTTCTAATTTATTGGATAAATGTAAAAACATTTAACAAAAATGTATAATCATATTTTAGTTCAATATTTTTATTCCCTCCAATACAAAAAAACTATGAGTTAACTACCATTTAAAATAATATTGTATTATTATTTTTCAGTATGAATCACCCTTGTGTGCAACATGAGATTTCAAAAAAAAACTCGTTGTTGCATGTCGTTACACCATCGAACATAGAATCTCGTTTAATGTAAATTTAATATTTATTTCATAGTTATTAATAAATATTAATATTTAATATTCTTTATATACCAGGGATTTTTTATATTTAAATAATATTTGGCTTGGGTTATAAAAAAATTTATTCTTTATTTCCATTTAATGTTAAATAAAAATGTTTCTCATGAATATGTGTGGACTAAAACCTCTATGATGTGATGTGATTAATTTTTCATCATTAAATAATATTAATTTTTATAATGATAGATAAAATAAATATATATGAAATTTATGACATATTAATGATTTTATAAATATAATATAATACTCAATTTCTTAACTTTCCATCCATTGGAAAGGGATAATCCCACTTTTTCATATGTGGGGACTACACCCTCCCCAAATAAATGTGATTAAGTTTTAATTTGTACTTTAAATTTTTTGGATATAAGGATAGAAATAATGAATTAATTTTACTTTTATAACATATATATGATTCTATAAAGGTAAACTATTATCTAATTTATTTATTTTTCAACCAACAGAAAAATGAAAATGTCATTCATGTGTATGTACGGACCACCATCTACATTATAAAATGTTGTTAATTAATCTTCACTTCCTTAAATGGTTAGTATTAAAAGTGTATCTAATTTATTGATATGATAATTATAACTTGTTTAATTTTATGAAGTTAATTAAATCGAACCCCATATGACAATTTTTAATACACCGATGTTGTTTTGATGATATATACTGAACAACACCAAAACTTTTAACATAAAATTTTCAAATTTAATAATAAAATATAACACGGTAACAATAGAAATAATTAGAATAATAATAATTTAATGAGAACTAAAATGGATCTTAATAAAGTATAAAACTATTATGAAATATTATTTAGTATTTAGATAACATAAAAATATAGAAGAAAAATAAGGTAATGTATTTTCCTTTAAAATATTCATTTAAATGTTTTAAACTCTTTCTCTTTCATAACCATATTATTATAAATATTTTAAAAAATCCTTATCAATTATTTAAAGGATTATAAATGTAATTTTGTTTTATATTTTAATTTATTCACAAAAGTTGTGAAAGATAAATCATTTTATTTTTGTCTATATAGGTTTTTTTTACTTCATATAAAATTGAAAAAAATGTTTTTTTACCTATCTCGATAGAACCCATTTTCCCCTAATCATAGAAATTATACATTATAATGATTTTTCTACAAGATAACATGTTTTTCAAAGAGTATCATATTACTAATCACTTATCAATTTTTCATTTTTGATATTTTTTGAAGTGATAGAATATTTATTCTAGTGATTATACAAATATGGAGAGTGTTTTTCTTATGCGGTCAAATGAATTTTTCATGGGTTTGTGGTTGAAAAGTAAAATATTAAAAAAAAAGAAACATAGTACTTGATCATTATATATTATTTTGGTTGATCCCAATATATCTCATTAGAATGGGTAATGCCAATATAGATCTCTGATGCATTGTGTAATGATTGAGTTATTGAAGATGAAAAATGAGTGAGAAAATCGAGTTGGTAAATCTTATGGAATAAAAGAGGATTTAATTATTCTAATATAGTTGGAAAATGAGTGAGAAATTGTTTTTAATATGACACTTGAAGATAATTCTATTATTATATAAAGGATTTATTTTTTTGAAAAAATTTTACTTCTTGAGGTAAGGAAAATTTATGATCTTTTAGAGGTGAAAGGGTTTTTTAAAGAAATATATTCATGAGTTATCATGTACCTAAATATTTCTTTATGTTTTGTTAAAAATAATAATAGATCTTGGATACATATATTTTTAATGGATTATTATCATATGTGGATTTTTTTTCTATGTACTAAATGTTTTATTGGGAAAAAGGTAAAAAAATTCCTAGGTTTCCATGTTTTCATTTGACTAATGGGATTCATTTCATTCTATGTCACTTAATGAGATTTTTTGAGATCATATACTATTTTCAAGTGTTTTTTATTATATTTTGGATGAGTGTGAACTATTTAAAGGTCAAAAATTCAAATTTAAACTCGTATTAAAAGAAACACAAATGTGTGGAATTAAACAAGGGTGTAAACATAAGACCCAATTTCTATGGGAAAAATGTACCTTATGTGGATATGTATACTTTATTAAGCAATTTGTTTTCATAATTCTCAAAAATTATAAACATAAAATATCATGGGAATGTATGAATTTGAAATCCTTTCAATTAAAGTATTTTTTATGGGTTGTTAATGACACTGGTTATTATAATTGGTATCATAGAAAGGTTTAAATAGCTTTATAGGTTAGAAGAATGTTTAAAGACACTATTAATAGATTCATATTTATATTTATACTATCCAAAGATATCATTTGAATATTTACATGTTTCTTCATCTAATTTATGAATTTTTAGAATGGTTTTTCATATAAGAAAAGGGAATGTGATGTATAAAAGAATTATAAGATAATAAATATATAAATTAGAAACCTGAAATGGATAGAGAATAATATTTTTTGAAAGTCTTTACTTAGTTGTAATATAATATTATTATTGGAACCCATAGAAGTGACCAACTTAATCCAATACTGTGGAACATGTCTATAGTGAAATATTTCATGAAATATTACCCTCAATCTTGTAGTGGAATAGTATACATTGTGGAAGATAAAACAATATTAAATTCATTTGAGAATATAATACGAAATATTAGCATGTGTAAAACATAAAAAATAGATTATTAATATTAATAATTTTAAATTAAATATCTAGTGGTTTATAATTAAGAATACTTCTAATAATTATTGGATTTATTCAATTTAGTGGATGGTCTGTAAATTTATTTTCATTGATATGTATTTTCCTAATGTTTATTTTCTATGGATGGAAATGAAATTTCATGAATTAAATAAAAAAGTAGAATACTCTATTGTTTTTTATAAATAATGTTTTACCAAATTGTCCCTGTGTTTACCAAATTCTTTTCTTGAACATGAGAGTAAAATTGATATATTTTACACTATTATGAATCCAATTTTATCAATAGAGTAAGAATCTAGTGAATTTAAATGTTATGAAGAGGTTATTCATTCTTCTAGGAATGTTGATATGGAGTTTTCTAAAGATTATGTACTTCATTAAAACTACTGTAAGAAACAACATTGGTAGAAAATATTTAAGAAGTAATGAGCTAAGAATTGTTGAGGAGATCTCCCAAAACATTTCAATTATGGTAATATATATTTCTAAGAATTTTTTATATTATACAAGAAGTGTAACCTATGTCTTAGGATTGTTTATAAGGCTCATGACTGTAAATAATAGTGTTTAAATAAAAAATAATTAAATGAAAAAATAGATAGTCAACAAATAGTAAAATTTCATTAATTGTAATGAGTTGAAAAATTATTATAAAACATGTCTCAAGTATGTTACTCATGGTGTAAATAATCATGATTGGAAATTAAATGGTGTGACAAAGTCTTTTTCTACTACCATGTCATATGAGGGACCCTTCAATGAAGTGGTGATAGGTAAATTATTTTTTTATTTATATTCTTCTAATTTCATATTTGATTCGGGATTTATGCATTGTTTTATATATTGTAAATCATCTTGTAAAATGGAAATACCATCTATAGAAATGAATTCAATAATCATTGTAAAACTATTGGGGGTAGTATATATATAAATATTTTATATAAATCATGATGTTATAATCTATGGAATGGTTGTCATTGAAAACCATATTTTGATAAAAATTATAGAGTTTGATGTTACTCTAGGTTTGTATTAGATTTTTGTTTATACTTATAAAATCGAATGCAGAGCTAAACAAGTTATTTTTCAAAATGAGTTTCATTTAATATATAATAATGGATTCATACGTATGATAACATATCAACAAGTTGAGAAACTGATAAAACATATAAGTTAATGTTATCTTAAAAATATTGTCGAAAATATTATAAATATTGCAATTAATTATATTCTCACAATCAATGAATTTCATAATGAATGTATTAATTATTTAAAGGTGTTATTCTTCATATAGACGTTGAATTTACTATTGAATTAGTTCTTGATACAAGGACAATTTAGAAACACCCTTATCGAATGGATCAAGTGTAATTTTTGTAACTAAAAAAGTGGTTACAATATTTGCATGATAAGGGTTCATCCACACTATAACATTTCCTTGGAATAATTCAATTCAATTTTTAAAAAATAACGATAGTTTTATGGGACTCTTCATTGATTATATAACTCAGTAAGATCATTTTTAAGAATAAGTATACATTGCCTCATATTTATGACATGTTTTTCCAGCTCTAGGGAGCTCAAATGTTTTAGAATATTGATCTCAACTCCATGTTTCACTAGGTGAATGTGAGGAATGAATAAAATGTGACGACTAAATTACATACTATGTATGGGTATTATTATTTTTGGTTATTTTTTTAGGTTGGTGACATCACCAATTTTATTTAAAGAACTTATGAATGTAGTTTTCCAAGATTATTTAGATTAATGTTTGCGGTATTCATTGATAACATTTTGTCTTATTCTACAATATATGACTATTATGAGAAGCACCTATGTATTTTTTCACACACATTAAAATAAATTAATTTTTATGGAAAATTTAATAAATGTATATTTTTGTAGCAACGGATTTCATTCCTTGGGAATATTATTTCTAAATATAGAATAACTATTGATCATTCTATAATTAATGTTTTAGAAGAGGGGCCAAGACCTATAAATGTCACTGATATTCTATGTTTTCTAGTAATTGAGGATTTCACCCAATGGTTTGTTAAAAAAATCATGGTTATATATCATGATAATTATGTAATCTCGCTAAGGAATAAAATCCATCTAGAAAAATTAATGTGATGAATTTTTAATAGAATTGAAAATAATATTGGTTAATACTCAAATACTATATTCTCAAACATGAAATGGTGAATTTTTTATTTATAGTTATACTTCATGGAATTTATTTTATTGTGTCATGATAAATGATGATTCGTAAATTTTATATGTTTTACATTAATTAAAACATCTGAGAATAATTACCCTATACATTATCTTGAGCTTAACACCATGTTTTTATTTATAAATTTTGAGTCATAATATATATGGGGTAAAATATAGAATATATATAAACCATAAATATTTAATGTTTATATTCACTCAAAAACAAATTATCTTGAGGCATAGAAGATGGTTTTAATTGAAAAAAGGATTATGATTTCATAACTCACTATCATCCAGGAAAACAAATCTAGGTCGCTGATACCTTGAGTCAAAAATATAATATATCATTAACCATGTTACATTTGAAATATGATCCTTTGGTTAATGATTGAGTGAATATTGGATAAGAAATCATATATTAAATAACTCCGTCCCTTTTAGATTAGGTTTCATTATAGTCACAATTGTCAAATAGAATGACGCATTATCAAAAAAGATTATTTTTCTTATAATGTAATGGATTAAATGTACAAGAAGTAGAAGTTTCCTAAATTTAACATTGAAAAAATAGGTGTTATTAGAATTATAATGATTTTTTTGTATGTGAAATGATTTCTACATAAATAAGGAATTTTTATTTTATGGTCATAACACACCATTTTTTATTCATCATACAAGTACTAAAATATATATGAACCTTATGTGGTATTATTACTTTGTTACACTGGAGAAATACATGGTCTATTTTACCATAAAATTTTCAACATTTTCATAAGTTAAAGATGAGAGAGAGCTACAATTAGGGATTATTTTTCCTTTTTAAGTGATTAAATAGAAATGAGAGAATATATTCATGTATTTATTGGTGGGATTACCAAATAAATCCTGAACTAATAATTATATTGGAATTATTTTTGATCAATTGACTAAATATGTAAATTTTCTCCCAATTGAAAATATTTTTCCTTTAGATTCACTTTTTATAATTTTACATATATAGATTATAATAGCCCTAAACCCATACCCAAATAACTGGTGCTAAAATCATAAATATTACCTTTTTGGATTTGTTAGAAATAATAGAGACCAACTTTTTTCCTTCCAAAACAAAAAAAAATAAAAAGGGAAAATAAGAGAAGTTAAATTTTAATGGAACTTTTAGGTTTATAATTTTAGATAATTAGAAAAAATTATTAATATCATAGATTCATAAACAACTGTATCATAAATAAGAACATCATATCTTACAATAGGTTATCATCATAATCCATCTCAAATATATAAAAAATAATTCATCTAACATTATTCTTGATAAACTTGGAAAAATGAAACCTAAGAATAATGAGATCAAATTATCAATAAAGAAAAACATAATAATTAATAATTGATTATCATCAATGATTATAAGTGGTGCATAAGTAAATGAAAACATAATCAATGTGCATGATTGATTCATAAAATAACTCATACCCTTAAATACAAGAATCTTCAATCATGGAACAGAGAATAAGGTTTAAAAATGGAATGACTCATATGAATAAATAATCACGGGGCATGTGATATCAATATTGATCTATAGAATCATTACAAAAAAATTGAAATCATAGATAAAACGTTTTTATTACATGAATACGCATCATCATAGAACCCTTAAAATTGGAATAACCATATGGCCAACTAATAATATAAATATCTGGAGACTATAATCATTACCTACTGAATTGGAGAACTATATGGGTGCACCCATAATAGAAGCTATATTCGGATTACCTAGCTTTATCTAGGTGAACCCAATATATATGATATATCTAGCTCACCCAGTACTATCTTGGTGCACCCAAAATATAGAAATATAAATCAATAATAAGTAATGTACATATAAAATTCTTTTCATTGTAAAAAACATAGAAACCGTAATTATTCTTTTTATTACTTAATTAAACCGTGTAAAAGAAATGGGTTTCATTTTAATAACATTGAAATATGATTAACCATTGGAAATGAAAGAGGCCTTAAAAAATCCTCATTAAAAAATGATTAACACATGGAAAAGAAACATGTTCCAAAGTAATATATTTGAAATATGATTAACCAATGGAAATTAAATTGAATTCATAATATTCTCTCCAAAACATGGCTAACACATTGAAAAGAAATGAGTTCCAAAATAATTTTGTTGAAACATTATTAACCTATATAAAAGTAATAAGTTCAAAAAAAATATCATTGAAATGTGATTAACCATGGAAAAGAAATGGGTTTCATAAAAATATCATTTAAACATGATTAACTCTTACAACATATTTCCTTAATAATCTGGTGGAAACAATATTAGTCCACCCAATGAAAGAATAAGGTTGGTATCATTTCAAAATATCCACATTGGAGCATAAGCAACAATAAGGTTTGTTAGAACAAATTAATGTAAATACCATTAAATTATATATAAATACATCATAAAAAACAATTTTTAATTTTCAAAATCCCTTTTGAAAACTAAATATTTTAAAAATATTTCCAAAATATTTTTCTTTGGAAACTACAATGGGAAAATATACAAGTGGATATAAAAATAATTGAAAACCTCTCTTGAGGATAATTTCCTTTAAATTTTTAGAAAAACATTTTCAAACATAAAACTTTTGTATAATTATTTTCATTGAAAATAACCTTGAAAAAATAAAAATTAATCTTTAATGAAAATAATTTTCATTCTGGAGGGAAATATCATTCATTATAAAGATGTAAAAATAAAAATTCTAATTATTTTTTTAGTAAAATAGAAATATGAATTACATATAAAATTATGTGAAGATTTATACCAAAATATTTATAAAAAGTAAAACATGGGTAAAAAATTCTTTAACAAATCATTTTATAAAAGATAAAAATAATTTGAAATACATTATTAGAAAGCAGTATTTTGAAAAAAATAGAGTTTTCGACCAAAGAGAGACATGAAAATGATTTTTCTTTAAAAATTCTTTTGAAATATTGAGTATATAAAAAGAGGAAAATGAAGGGGAAACAAGGATTCTAATGATATTTCCATGTGATAATAAAATTAAATGTTTCATGAGATATGAATCATATGATTTCATAATTGGAATCATAAACATAAATAATATGGATAAATGATAAGATTATGTCATAGAATCCTTACAACTTTGGTATATTTTGTACTATAAACCCCATGAAAGAGAGATCCAAAAAAGGATATGTAAATCCAAATAGTTTTTTTTGTAATAATCATAGAAAAATTTATTTTCATTGTATACACCATATAAAGTAAATATTGATGAATATGGAATGTTTATCTCATAAAATAATAGTGAGGATAAAATCTATTAATCCAATCACATAATTTTCTTGAATGTCTTGTAACTACTTTATAATTATAATAAAGAAATTATTTGATTTCCTAAGAACCTTGTACATGATTAATAAACTATACAAGAATTATTTCCTTTATTTATTTTGAATGGCTAGTTCAAATAATTAAATAGTTAATCCATTGTCGAGGGTTTTTTAGGACTTTTAGTTCGTTGTTTCAAAAAGGATTTGGTGTGTTGAACAGGATAAAAGAGGTAATTATTTAAAAAACATAAGAATAATAAATATTACAAAATTATCATATTTATTAATAAATTATACTTTAAAAAATCATGATAAGTGGTTATGAAAAACTAAATGTATTACGATCATAGAGATGGTAGATCGTATATACGCATAAGTAACATTTCCATTTTTCAATGATAATTAAATAATGAATCAATGTATTATTTTATAATTACCTATGGATTATAAAATCAAAATACCATATTATTTCATTAAATATACTTATATATGTCATATTTTTTGTTGGTGATTAAAGGAGAATCTCATCGTTTCATGGAGGCGGTAGTCAGTACACACACCAATGCCTTTATAATTTTTTTGTGTAAGGTAGAGATAATATATTTTCCTTTAAAATTGATATATTTTTTTCATTAATATAATTATTTTATCATTTATATGAAATATATTCATTAAATTTATCTTTATTACAATCCGTGTAAATATTTAATGAAAAATGAATTATATCATGAGAAGGTAGTCTGCCATACACACGAGTTATGTTATTGTATCCCACATAAAATGTAAATTAAAAATATTTATATGTGATATCATAAATATATATGTTTAAATATCTTAATAATATAATATATATACTTTAAATCAATTATTACCAAAATTAAGGATAGGTCATGATGGAATGAAAATGCCATTAGTTCATAAGGCGGTAGTCTGCAACACACATGAATGGTGAATTTGTATACCATTTGATGGAATGAGAAAAATATTTATGTTATGAAATTAATATAATAACATTTTAGAACATATTAGAAAAAAATTCACTATATTATCATATTTTAATAATAGTTACAGGAGGTGTAAGAAGAAATAGAACAAAAATGCATAATATGGAACTTTCACCTCTTCTCGTACCACCTCTTTTTGATTTTACCTAAATTATTCCTAGAATGGATTTCTAAAAAACAACTATAAGATGATATGATATAATTTATAATGTTATTTGGGTAGTTATAATCCAATATAATATGATTCTAAGGTGTCAATAATATAAGAGAGTTGGTGGCCTTTTATAAGTGAGGTGAGTGGGACACTTGTAATTTTTGAAAACAAAAAGGTATACCCAAATTTTTCACTTCAAACTAGGATCCTGAATGGATAATTATATATATTTAGAAATTATAAGGTATAAATAGGTCTATATATTAATTTTTATATATGTTATTAGTCCACTTTTACTCTTATATTTTTACTCTAAACCCATGGTAAACCCATTTTCACTTTAAACGTGGTAGCATATTTTTACTATTTTCAATATTAATAATGGAAATAAATAAATGGGAAAAATATAATATAATATAAATTATTATTATTTGAAAACATTATTCCATTTTAACATATTAAATTCATTTAATTAGAAAATTTTAATTTATAAAAACCCATAGAGGTGAAGAAAAAGCGAGTTGTCAAGAAGTGTATTTTTAAGAAAAATTTGTTTTTTATACAAACTATATTACTAATAATATTCCTTTTATTATTTGAAATTAATATTTATTTATATATAATATCTAAATTTAATTTAAAAAATTAATATTAATTGATTATCTTAATTAATTAACAAGGAGAAACATTGTTCATTGTAAAACAGTTTTCTGAAAAATCCTAGTTTTAAACCCAAGGAAAACTTATACTAAAATCCAAAATAAATTTTATTAAAAATATATTAAGTAGATTAAATATAACTAAAAAATAATTATGTTACTTTAAATATTATTTACAAAATTTATATTGATTTTAATTTCATAATTAAATTAAACAAAAGATATTTATATAAAAATTAGTGTTTCCACTATCCACTGAAAAATCAATATTTAACTACAAATCCCAAAATTTCAGCCAAAATAAATTTTTTATGCTAAAATTTATGAAATGTAGAAAATTTTCTGAAATTTATTTTTTAAATTTTCTATAAGTAAATTATAATATTTTTTCCAAAAAATAATTAAAAAACATTTTTGAGAAGATATTTTTTTGAAGAATACAATTACATTATTAAAAATTGATTTATTATTTACTACAAATTAATCAATAATTTATTGAGTAGTAAATATATATATATATATATTGAATTATCTAATAGTATTTATACATTACAATATAATTTCTATGTTTTAATGGTTATATATTTGCTCGGTCATTTAATCTTAGTGTTATGTGTTGAACATGCTACCGAACATAGTGTTTTTTAAGAAAATATTTCGGTGTTAAATAATACCCCAGACACCCTTACTAAATTTCATCCTCAAAATTTTAAATTTAAATTATTAATTAAATGTTTTAAATTTTTAAATATCTTCTTTGGAATCCAATATAATAAAAAATGGATAATAAAATATCTTCTTGATGAGAGAGAAATGGACGTACAAAGGTCCTCTAAAATAACACATACCTAATTTTCAAATTGGGGAACATAAGAGGAAAGTAATGATTTTTACATGTATTAAAAAATTTGTATCCAAAAAATGATATAAAGGGATAGAAATCATCAATCATAATAAAGTGAATTATCAAGAGAAAGTTAACAAGAACAAAACAATAATCCAAAGTAGTGTGAAAAGGGTCATTGCTATCGTCATAAATGATTGTAATAGAATAATATTTATTTTCAAGATCCACTTACTAGAGTTGATGAAGTATATTTCCATATTTACCAGGAGAATAAGTAAATATAATTAAGAATGATGGATCTCGTAATGCTCTCGTTTCTTCGTAACGGCGATTAGGGATTCTCTTCCCCTTCTCCCCTGTAATCGATGAAGGATTTTCTTCCTAATGGCCGCATTGATTCTCATATGAACCGGGATCCAGTGCTTGTGAATCGAAAGCCCTTGAATTCTTTTCACTGCAAGGCCAGTTCTCAAAATCCTGATTTGAATCAGGAATTAGAGAACGATCGAGAAAACCAGTGGGACTCGATCAAAATTCAGGATCCACAGGAACCCTTGGTTTGGAAGAAGAATAGTTTATCATTTGCGGAGACCCTCTCGGGTACTAGGGATCCCTCAAAGGTTGACTCACATAAACCATCTAACGTAAAGAGTTTAGAGATTGCATGCTTCTTTATCGAGGCCGATCCGGAGGCTCTCCAATAGAGGATTGACTTATGCAAGTTCTCAATTTTAGGTTGAATGATCTATTCAAAGGGTGATAGACCCTGGTCGTATGTTGAACTCAAGAATAAAATCTCCAATTGCTGGGGAAACACGGAATGGAGGTTAACACCATCGGGAGGGGTTTTTTCACATTATCCTACAATCTAGAGAGGCCCTGAACTCGGCCTGGAGCATTGGAAACTTGTAGTTGAAGCCTGGAATTCTAAGGCTATCTTCATGGGATGTAAACTTTAACCCCTTCAACCTTAAGCAATCCAATGCCCAGATTTGGATAAAGTTGCATGGTCTAAACTGGGTGTATTGGCATCCAAAGATTCAAAATGATATAGCTTCTTGTATTGGCACTCCTATCTGAATGGATCAAAGGACCATGGATGGGGAGCTTGATTTCTTCACTCGCATGCTGATAGATGTAAATTTGGAACTGAAACAGCCTAACAATATAGCCTTTCTGTCTAGAGGTAACAGATCAGAAGTGAGAGTGGAGTATGAAAATTTACCTCCTTTCTATGAGGTATGTAGGATGGTGGGGCATTCAGTGGCCAATTGCAGAGTCCTACGAAAGAAGGTAAATGCCCCAATTGAACCAAAATGGAATGCTGCCAATAAAAAAAAGAAGCTTAAAAATATCCCTGCTAAAAATATTGGAGTCCCTGGGCAGGCTGATCCTTTACAGGGTTCCCAGAAAATTCAGGCAGCAATCTGTACTGACACTCAGAAACAACGTCAGCCCTTTGTTCCAGAAAAGCACAGGCATGACTCCATTAAGAAGCAGACATGGGCATATATAGTGGAGGAAGAGGAATCTAAAGAGGTTGAAGAAGCTTTGATGAGTTCTCTTCCTGTGATTGACACTGAGACAATTCTAGAACTGGACACTTAAATATCAAAGGATATTTTTAAACTGGTTTTACTCTATCAGCAAGAATTGGAGGAGGAACTCATCTCCCTTTAATGGTACAATGACATTCTCAATCTGGTATGCTCCTCAAGGTAGGGATTGAATGATAAGGAGGCTCAAATGGATCCCTCTAAGATTAAATACACTTACAAGGATGTTGTTGCAGCTTCCCAAATCAGCTCTGGGAAAATTATAAATGGGCATAACATTGGGCATGCTGGACAACAAAGTCAGGGCTCTGAAATCTCAATCATAAAGGGTTCTGCTGATACAAAGGTCATTCCTATAGATGCATATGATCATAACAGAACTGGCAATGCTAGTAATTTCACAATTACTATGGAGAATAGGGAAACTAGGCCAGAAATGGGGAATGCAACCAAGGATAAAAGCATTATAAATAGCAAGTTGGATGTCTCTGACCTTCTTCAGGGTTCCACACCTCCCACGAAAAAAGCTGGTCGACCTTCAAAAAAACCAGCGGGAAAAAATATGAGGGGCTCCACCCTCAGAACCACTTCCAAATGAAAATTCTATTCTATAATTGTCATGGCCTAGATAATCTGGAAACCACTAGGTCCATCCAGATGATCATCCAAAAGCATAAACCTTCTCTTATAGGCATCTCCGAGCTTAAAAAAATATTCCTCCCTAATATTGCTAACATTCTGAATTTGGGATTTTCATTAATTGAACCCAATAGGTGCTTAACAGATGTCAAAAGGCTGTGGGTTCTGGCTCACTCTTCTCTGGCCAGTACCTCTATGGCAATCTCTAGTGATCAGCAGGTCACCTGCCCGTTCTGTTACCTTGCTTCTGACTTTTCTTGTACTTTCATTTATGTCAATAACAGCTACGAGGACCGCATAAATATTTGTCTTGAATTGGGATCTCTAAAATCTAGTATCTTGAGCTCCTGGATCATTTTGGGGGACTTCAATGCTATTTTAAATTCGGATAAGAAAATGGGTGTTCCTAGCGATTCCATCTCCTCTAGAGAATTTCGTGCCTGCATTGATCAAAATGATTTAGTTGAGATAAATTTAGTTGGCTCCAGATACACCTGGTATAGAAGGAATCTCAGAACATTTGTTGCAAGTAAAATTGACAGGGCCTTCATTATTGCAGTTTCTCTGGACACATGGGGATCTTTCTCATGTTTAACCCTAGCAGAATCAACTCTGATCATCATCCAATTCTTGTGGATCTTACTGAAAAGGAAATTAAGTATCAAAATACTTTTAGGCTCAACAAAGCCTGGATAAATCATCTAGAATGTAGATTCATGGTGCAGAGAACCTAGAATTCTGTTAAATTCAGGGATGATTCCTTTTCTTGTATCACAAAGCAAAAATCCCTAAAGAGAAATTTGAAACAATGGTGCAAGGACAGATTCGGTTCCATTGATTCTGATATTTCCTCCCTTACTGATTCTTTGCAAAATTTTCAAGAGATTACCACTTCCAGTGATTTTTCTAATGGGTGCCTGGATGAAGCTGTGATAACCAATAAGATTAACAAACTTTTTGACCTTAATGATGCTTTGCAAAGAGACTCCTTCAAGACCAAATTGTTAAAGGAAGGGAATAGGAATTTGAAATTCTTTAACATCCTATAGAAAATTCGAAAGATGTCTAATCCTCTTCCCCTAATCAAAAATAGAGATACCCTCATTGATAATAGGAAGGACCTTGTGGAGAATATCATTCCTTACTACAAGAATCTCTTCAATGGACCAAATACCAACACTTCCCCTTTGGATGGTGTGATTCCAATAATTCTTAATCATGAGGATAACTCTATTCTCACTGCTATCCCTCTTAAACCAGAAATCCAGGAGGCTGTTTTTAGTCTCAAACCTGAAAGCTCTTCGGGCCCGGATGGCTTTGGTAACTTCTTCTTTCAGCATTTTTTGGATATTATTTATGTTGATGTGTGCAGGATTGTTATCCATTTTTTCAAAGGAGGGTAATTACATCGTGGTTTGAATTCTTAGTTTCTTTCCCTAATCCTGAAAGTGGAGAATGCGAAAGAAATTCACTTATTCAGGCCTATTGCTTTGGTAAACACTGTATACAAGATTATTTGCAAAATCCTTGCTATTAGACTTTCATGCATTTCTTGCAAGACTGTGTCTGCTAATAAGCTTGGATTC
Organism: Viscum album; assembly: GCA_963277665.1. Classification (NCBI taxonomy): domain Eukaryota; kingdom Viridiplantae; phylum Streptophyta; class Magnoliopsida; order Santalales; family Viscaceae; genus Viscum; species Viscum album. The sequence goes on along the minus strand of OY728165.1, from coordinate 159,160,046 downwards.
ATCAAAGGGAGATCGATCCAGGATTTCCTTATTACTGCTTCAGAATGCGTGAACCTTCTCAAATGTCCTATCAGAGGTTGAAACATTGCTCTAAAGCTGGACATCAAGAAGGATTTTGACACAATGGATTAGGTGTTTATATGCAAGATTCCTGCCATGTATGGGTTTGATGATGTCTTTATCAAATGGGTCATGTCTATTCTCTCCTCGACTCACATTTCTATCCGAATTAATGGATCTCCTAAAGAATACATTTATATCTCAAGGGGTTTCATGCAGGGTGAACCTCTTTCAGTGATCATTTTCTCTATTGCAGAGGATTATCTTAGTATATTCTTCTCTATCATGGATGGAAATGGGAAGCTGAAGGCAATTCATGCTAGAAGAGAGCTGGTTGCCCCATCTCACCTTTTGTATGCTGATGACATCATTCTCTTCACTCAAGGAGACAAGGCAAATATTAGGAACATTAAGAGAGTCCTTTTGCACTGTGAGATGGTTTTAGGTCAGGTGATTAGCTGGAGTAAGTCTTTGTTTACTTTGGAAGAAAATTCTCCTCTACCAGCAAAAATGATGTCATCAGAGAGCTGGGAATTTGCGAAGGAGCTCTCCCATTCATTTATTTAGGGGTTCTTTTGTTTTGGGGGAGACCAAAATCATGCTATTTCTCTAGAATTGTTGGCATGATTCGTAGACAACTCTCCTCCTGGAACGGGAAGTTTCTCTCCCTGGCTGGCAGAGTTTGTCTTGTGAACTCCCTCATCATTTAAAAATTTGTATATTCTTTAATGGTCTACAAGTGGCCTCTTTCTTTACTAAAGAACATCAACACCTCCATCAGAAACTTCATTTGGAGTGGAAGCATCTCTAAAAAAAATCATTCCATAATTTCTTAGAGCTCAGTCTACAATCCTTAGGAAGATGGGGGTCTGAGCACTAACAAACTGACATGCTTCAATGATTCCCTTCAAGCTGGTTTTATTCTGGAAGATTTTTACCACTCAATGTGAGGCCTTAACCTTCCTTAGGGATAGATTCATTCACAAGCTAAAATATGGCACAATGAACTGTCTTAATTCATCTGTTTGGCCTACTTTTAGGAACATTTTCGTTAGAATTGATGTTGATTCCCGATGTATTATTTCAAAGGACTCCTCTTTACCTTTCTGGAAATGCAACTAGACTGGAAGAAACATGGAAGACTATGTTGCTGACAATAATTTCAATTTTAATCTGGATCCGTCAATCAAGGAGCAATTGGGCTGTATGGAGGGTATTCTGAATCATATTATTTCTAATGTGGGAAAACATTCTTTCTCATCCAGGGGGGAATCTTGGGCTTGGGAGGCAGCACCAAATGGCATACTCTACTTAAAGTATTTTTACCAGAATATTATTGGAAATGATTTGGACTTTCAGTGGATGGGTAAGTTGAATAAGGGATTTTTGAAGCCTTCGCGTGCCACTTTTTCTTGGAGACTAGAACACATTAAACTTCCCCTTGATGAGTTTCTTCAAAGATGTAGAATATCTCTCTAATCAATATGTTCTTTATGTCATCAACACAAAGAGGACTTAGACCACCTCTTCATCAGCTGTTTGGTTGCTGCAGAAAATGTGGCAGGCCGTCTCCAGCCATTTTGAATTGCCACTGCCTCGGGGCAACTCAATAGTGGACTTCATGCGATCCTGGCCTTCAATTAATTTATCTCCACAACTCAAGTATCTATTCTTATCTACTGTGGAAGAATTACTTAGCATTATATGGAAATCCATAAATATGTCCATTCATGAGCAGCAGAAATTCAGCACTGGTACTGCAATTTCTAGGCTGCTCGCTGCTATCCGTGAGGTTATTCTGCCAAGAACCTGCTTTTGTGATAATCACTGCCATGATATCTCTGTTCTAAAGAGGCTAGGAGTCCAGGGCAACATTCCTCCACCTCATGGAATTATTAAAGTGCTTTGGCAACCTCCCTTCAATGTCTGGATCAAGATCAACACCGATGGAACCTCACGAGGTAACCCGGGTAACTCTGGCTTTAGGGTGGTTTTCCGGGATCATGCAGGGTGTGTTAGTGGCTGTCTTTGTGGCTCGTCTGGCTTCATCACCGCTCTTGAAGTAGATATGATAGCTGTTATTAAAGCGGTTGAGCAAGCTGGGAGAAGGGGATGGGACAAACTATGGGTTGAATGTGATTCCACAGAAGTGGTGATTGCTATTAGGACAAGTGCTATTCATCTTTCTGGGAAGCTGACCAATAAATGGTCTAGATTCTTGGATCTTCTCTACTCTATGCAGCACATTGTTACACATGTGTATATACAAGAAAATGTTGTGGCTGATGGTCTTGCGAACAAAGGTGTGAATAGTGCTAGTTTTTATTGGGAGGATCAAGATCCGGGTGATCTCCTTTCACTTCTAAGGAAGGATCAATGTAAGGAACCTACTTTTAGACTACTGTAAGTTTTTTTATCAATAAAGGGATCTTGATTTTCTAGAAAGGATCTCAGTTTTTCAAAAAAAAAGTAAATATAAATACCTAATAACATGAATTTTATCCTTTAATACATCTCCTCCATAATCTCATCAATTTCTCCATATAATGAGTATTTAAGATTTTTTTTTCATTCATGAAATAAAAAAGTAAAATTTTAAAGGGCCAAATGGCAATAAATATGATTATTAATCATTTCCAATAGTATTTAAATATTACAAAAAAGTAATATAGTAATCACAGTGAAAGATAGTTCCCAAAATAAAAAAACCATCATATGATGAAATTGAAAATTAATATAAAAAACTTTAACAGTAATACTGATGATAAAATTATATCATTACACATTTAAATCACCATATAACAAAAATAACCTCAATAACTAACAATTTTATGATTTTTTAACCTCAACGGCTAGATAAAAACATTTTATTACAAGCCCGAAAATTTTGAAATATTCTTATGAAATTATGTTAAGTAATTAGTCAGGAAATCACATTATAGTGCCATGGTTATTTATATGAAAAAATGTAAGTTCCTATAATTACCTCAATATCCATGATCATATAAATTATAAATTCTATAAATACCTTAAATGTTATGTCAAAAAATTTAATCTAAAAATTTACATTAAATTGAATAATTATATATAATTCAACCAAATAAAACATCACCAAAAGTGTCATTAACTTATATAGGATATAATCCATTAAAAATAAAAAGGTATTTCCAAGACATTTAACTTATGATCAACCTTAATCTTTTTTTGTTATGGTATCCCTAAATTTTAAGATAACATCAAATGAAAGCTTCGAAATCTAAAAGGTTATCTAAACCCTCATCTAATAAAAACTATAATAGTCTCTAAGCCTCATTACCAAATCCAGTATTGAAATCATTAACATTTCATTTCTAGATTTGATACTGATGAAGGTGACTTAATTTTTTTCGTCCAAAACATACAACATTAGAAACAAATAGTTGACCTCTTACATTACCAAAAGACTCTTTAGTTTAGATTTTTTGATAAATAAGGAAAACTCATAACATCAGGGATTCATAAACAAATAGTTCATAAGGATGAACATCATACAACACTATACATATCTATTCATACTCCAAATTAGGACATCATCATTATTACTATGAAATCCTTCTAAACATAATTCATTCAACATCATTATGGATAACCTCGGAGAATGAAATATAAAAATCATGAGATCAAATTATTAGTAAGGTTAAACATAAGTATTAATAATTTAATGACATTAGTGGGAATAAGAATCACATAAGGATATTACCACATAAAAATAGAGATAAATAACACCCATCAATACGAGAACCTTCAATCCTGAAACATATCATTAGGATTTAATAAAGAAAAAAATTCATAATAATAAATTATAATGATCCATTTGATATCAATATTGATCAATGAAAAATTATAAACCAATTTAACACATTGGAAAAACATGTTGGTTTGTTCGAACATCATCATTCTAGAATCCCTAAATAACCCTTGTAATTGAAAATTTAATTCTACGAAGAACATAATTTTTACCCAATGAATTTTAGAGATATCTCTATGTACCCATAATATAATCTATATCTGGTTCACCTAGAATAATATGGGAAAACGCATCATATAATCTATTTTGGGGTGTCTAGATGCTATCTGGGAATTCCCATTTTATAGAAATGTATAAAAACCATAAATAATGTTCATAGAGCTTTCATCTAATCATAATAATTATATAAAACATAATTATTTTGTTATAACATGATTAACCCATGAAAGTGAAATGGGTTTCATGACAATGTCTTAGAAAAATGATTAACCCATGAAAAATAAACAGGTTTTATAAATATATCATTGAAACGTGATTAATACATTGAAAATAAAAGTGTTGTACAAAAATATCTTTGAAATGTTATTATCCAGTGTAAAAAATCGATTACATAAAAATATATTGGAATCATGATTAACAAATGGAAAATAAATGGATCCATTAAAAATATATTTAAAATATTATTAACCCATAGAAATTAAATTGGTTTTCTACTAATCTCTTTGAAAAATGATTTACCCTTGGATAAGGAATTGGTTCCATAAAATATAATTAATGGGTGACTTGCCATAAGAAATTAAATGGGTTCCATTACAATCTCTTTGAACCAATATTAATCTATCTATATAAACAACGATAATGGTTTCATTACCAAATTTACCCAGTTGAGAATATGTAAAAAACTATTAACATTGAGGAATAGAAATACCCTTAAATGATAACTAATTTTATTTTGAAGAAATAAGCTTTTAATTATGAAAAAACATTTAAAAAATAATATGTCACAAAATATCTCCAAAATAATTTTTTTAGAAAACCCTGGAAATATATAAAGTATGCTTTAAAATTTATTTACAATATTTCATGAGGAAAATAACATTTCGATTATGATAAACACTTTTTAAATCATTAAAAATGTTAAAAATACTTATCTTCTAAAATAACATAGAAAAAATATAAAGGAATTATAAATGAAATTATTTTCCATGGTGGTTGGAAACTCTATTCTTATCATACGTTTTAAAATGAAGATCCCTTAAAAAATTTCAATAATATCCTAATAAGAATTATTTGAAAATTACATGATGATTACATTAATTTTTTTTAAAAGTAAAGCATCGGTAAAAATTACATTAATATATCATTTTATGAATGTTAAAAATTGAAATAAATTTTTAGAAAACATGTCTTTGGAAAAAAACTGGGGTTTTATCGAAGAGTGAAATAAGGATGATTTTTCATAAAAAAATTATTTTAAGCTCTGAGTACCTAAAGAGATGAAAACTAAGGGGAAAAATTTAATCTCATGAAATAAACCATTGAGAATAAAATAACAATTTTTTTAGATATAGTTTATTGGATTTTATAATTGGAAGTATAAACATAAAAACCCCGATAAAGGATAAGATTTTATCATAAAACCATTATCATATTGGTATGATTGGTACTATAAAACCCATTAACTATGGACGATAAAATGGGAATGTAAATACCAAAAATTTTCTGAAGAATTTTCAAAAAAAAATTCAAGTGAAGTACATACACCACATAAAAACATGTTGTTAATATGACACTTTTCATAGAGAAAATAAAAGTCAGATGGAAATTTCTTTCCTTGAACATAGACATTCTTTGTATGTTCATTAACTCATGTACAAAAATAATAAATCAGCTATTTTATATCATTAAAAAATTTCTTGGATTAATAACTTATACATAAATATTTCTTTTTTTTATTTTTACTAACATATTCAATTACTTAATCATTTATGTTCATGTCAAGTGTTTTTAGGACATTTGGTTTATTGTTTCTAAATGGATTCTATGTGTTGACCATGATAAAAAATTACTTATTTCAATATATAAAGAATAATAATAAGAATATAATTATCATATTTATTCATAAATTATTCTTTTAATACCAATAATTAAAAATAGTTACAATAAATAAAATATGTTATAATCTTAGTGATGGTTGGTAGTACATACACATGGGTATCATTTCAATATTTCAATTATCATTACAGAATGATGGTATATATTATTTAATATTTTCCTTATTATATTTATATCATAAATACCATATTATTTTTCTAAATATAATTATATATATCATCCTTAGGAAGTGGTTAAGTGAAGAAGAACACATCGCATCATAGAGTCAGTAGTCAACACGTACACGAACGACGTGATTATTTTCAAGTGTAAGAAATAAAATGATATTTTAAATTTTTAGATTGAAAATTATGTCCTAAATATAATTATTATTTCATTTATATCACATATATTACTTATTTTTATACTTATTACCATCCATGTAATGATTTAGAAGAAAACAAATCGCATCGCTTCACGAGGCAGTCGTTCGTCGTACATACGGGCGATGGTATTGTATTTGTCATAGAATAGAAAGTAGGAATGTTATATTAGTAATAATAACTCAATAATTATAAACATTTTATAAATATCATATATATTTTTTATATCCATAATCAAAAATAATTCATGAGAGGTGATGATGGAAAATGAATGACATCATTTCACGAGGCGGTATTCTATTGTACACATGAATAATGATTTTTTATCCCATTTGATTTAACAATTGATTTATTTTGGTTATGAAATTAATAAAATAAAATTTATGTATATATTAGATATTTTTTTATCATACAATTATATTTTAAGATGATTTTAAGGATATAGAAGAAGAAATAACTCTAAAATTCATATTAACTATTTTTACCACTTCTAGGACATCCTTTTTAAATTTATACCTAACATATTTCAATAATGGATTTATGAAAAAAAATATGATTCTAGGACAAGGGTATGGAATTTTAAATGTTATTTTGGTATTTATTTTAAGAAAAAATAATGTCTCTATGTGTGAAGATGAAAGGAAAGTGGGTGGCCTTTTATATGTGAGGGGAGTGGAATAATTGTATTATTGCAGAAAAAATGATTATTCATGTTATTAACATTTCAAAAGGGTAAAAATGGATAAATATAATGATTTATACATTATGAGGTTGAAATAATTACATATTTTGTTTTTTGAAAATTTTTTAGGTTATTTTGACCCCAATCATTTTAGTTTAACCCCCATGTACACTCATTTTAACCTTAAACGTGGAAATTTAATGTTCTATTTATAATATTAATTATGGTAAAATATTAATTTGAAATTATTAGATAAAAATAATTAATAATGATTCTAAATATTTAAAATAATATTACAAATTAAATTTACTAAATTGGGAAATATTAATTTGAAACAAAACCTGTAGATGCAAGGAAAAAGCCGGTTTTCAAGACGTGTATTTTTTGAGCAAAAGATGATTTTATATTAACACTATGAATAATAATAATCATTTTATAAATTTAAATTAATATTTATTTATATATAATATATATATTTAATTTAATACAGTCTTCATTAATTATTAACTCAATTAATTAAAATGGATAAACATTAATAATTTAAAAACCGTTTTCAGAAAACCTATTTTTTATACCACAAAAATATCATATAAAAAATACAATATGATGTTGATTTAAAAGAATTTTTTGATTATATATAGATATATAATATTTATTTGTCTATATATAATATTTCAAAAATAATGGTAATTTTATAATTCATAAATTATAAAAAAAATTAGAATGAATTTTTGGAAAAAATGGTTTTTTTCACTATTCGATGAAAAATAAATATTATACAAAAAAATCCTAAAATTTCACCCAAATTAATTTTTTATTATGATTTAAAATCTTAATTTAATTTTATAAAATTTATTTAATATTAATTCTAAAAAAAATAACCATAATATTTTTTCATGAAAATTAATTAATTGTTTTTGAAAAAAAAACATATTTATGAATAATAACATTACTTTTCTCAAAACTTGATTAAATATTTACTAAAAAATAAATAATTTATTTAATTATACATATATAAATATATATATTTTTAAAATTTTTAATACTATTCATACCAAACAATTTAGCAGCTACGTTAAAATGGTTATATATTTCAAGTTTCATTTAAGCTGAGTGTTGCAGGTCAAACACCCTATCGAATGTAGATTTTTCTAAAATAAATGGGTACTTATAAAGATATTATAATTACATGGAGTCCCTAATTACATTTTATCTTACCATGATACTAGATTTATCTAAAATTTTTATAAAGGACTTAAAAATTTATTTATAACTAAATTAAATTTCAACACATATTTTAATCCTTAATTTGATGCATAGTCAAAGAGAATGACTCGTAAATTAGAATATATGAATCGGGAACACTGATTATATTATTATGGAATTTTGTATTTAAAAACTTCATTAGTTGGATTTTCCTATAACAAGATTTTTTATTCCATTATATAGTTGGAACCTTTTAATAAATTATAAATAAATACGTGTCGGAGACTATAATGTTTGGATAGAGTCCGTGAAGGGAAGTTGTTGGGATAAGATTTAGTAGAATATATAGTTCATAAAGTTAAAATGATTAAAAAAAATAGGGTGGCATAAAAAAATGTAGATAACTGGAAAAAACATCTCATATTTGAGGTTGGAGATAGTGTTTTTCATTAAGTAACTCCTTAAAAATTGTTATGAATTTTAGTAAAAACGTAAATTTAATTCCATAATTTATAGGACTATATGAAATTATGGAAAAATTAGTATTAGTTTTATACCTTTTGGTCTTATATTCAACTTTATATTAGATACATGATATGTTTCATGTTTCATTGTTAAGGAAATATATACAAGATGCCTCTCATGTTATAATCCCAAAAGCTATATAGTTAGGGGATAATCTATCTTATGATGAAAATAAATTTTATATTTTGGATCAAAGAGATAAGGTACTAATTTTTTTTTGAATCCCTAGGTTAATGTTTTATATAAAAATTACATTATTGTAAAAGACACATGGGAATAAAAAGTAGCTATTAGGGATTAATACCCTCACTTGTTAAAGTAATGAATAAAAATTTGAGGGACTTTTATTATTTGGGGTAAAATGTAAAAACCCATGAAATAATATAAATAAATAAATATTAGGATTTATATGTATTCATTTTATGGATTAAAATTCATCGTTGTTTTATAAATAATTCTATATGATTTTTCAATTGAAAAGTGAGTAGTTTTTCTGAACTAAATTGTTTTTCATATTACATGTTTTTATATATAAGTTAAAAATCATAATTTTAGAAAATTATTTTTATAAAATTTAAATAATTTTTTATATTATCATATAAAATATAAATTAGGATTAATATTTGGGATTATTTTTTGAAATCATTGATTTTTAGTGAATAGGGAAAAATATCAATATCTAATAATGTTTTCACATCTATTTAACTATTTTAAAATTTAAACTCTTTTTTGTTTGGTTCTAAAGTTAAATTAGATCAATTTTACAAAAAATAATTCAATTATTTATATGTTAAATAAAAGTATTGATTATTTTTTTATAAAATTATTTTTATTCTTAGAATTCTATGCATCTATAAAGTGTTTTCATTACAGTTTGGGTATTTTTATTAAAATTATTTTCTTAAAATTATTGAAATTGAATATGTTAAAATGAATTTAAAATTAGAAATTATTTTTTTCAAATTTGTTGATAAGTACAATTTATATTTCTCATTATGAATTGTATCTTTGGTAAAAATTTATCACCTAAGAAAAGAGAAAAAATGCTTACGGGGGTAAACTAATAAATATGTTTTAAAATATCATTAATAATTTTAATCAAATTTAAATATATTAGCGGGTTTTGACTATTCCTCATCCTATAATCAAAATATATCAATTTTGTTCCAATTTTCATTGATATATATATATATATAATATTTAAAATATTTAAGTATTCACAAATGTTTCACTCCCATCACTTATAAAAGAATACCTCATATCCACACCTATTCACAAACATTGATCCATTTGTGTAAAAACTATGGTATTTATAGAATAATATTTTTTCATATATAAATATTTATAAATAATATATTAATATTATGTTAAATATTACACTTTTTATGATAGCGAACTCGACACGCAACAACTGGTTTCTCTGAAATCTTACATTGAACACAACTTTAAATTATACCGAAAAATAAAACAATTATAATATTATCATTTTAATTGGTAGTTAATGTGTAGTTGTTAAATATGAAATAATGAACAAAACTAACTATAATGTTATTTAAATTTTTGTTAAATGTTTTTACATTTATCCAGTAAATTTTAGAGGCTTAAAATAATAATTAATATGATTTTAAGCATGCAATATTCTAATATTTTTAAAAAGGACGTTTTACCACCTTTTGATTGAGAACGCTTATTAATTATACTTTTTTCCACATATATATATTATATATTGAAAAATAAATATCTTTTAAAGAATCAAAATATCAAAATATACTTTGGATAAATTGTTTTGTTATTTTCTAATAAATTTCAATTTTTTAATGAATAGTGAAAATACTACATTTTTATTCAAAACTATTATTCCATATGATTTATTTATACAGTTATATTGTCATTTAAATTTGTTTTAATGTTTAATTGGATTATTTTTTTATCATTTAATCCAATGTTTTGCATTGGAATTAATTCACAATTTAATTGGACATAAATAGGTGTTAATCTTTTGGTAGTTTTAACTGCTTCAATCCTGCTTTTGGTTTTGACAACGGGTATTAATTATTAATTAACTTATGAAAATTCTGTGTTTTGAATTTCAAAAAATTGGTTCCATTTTATTAAACATAAATCCAATTTTTTTTAAATAATAACATTTGATTATTTGACATTATGAATAGTAACATGAGTAATTATTTTTATTTACCATGGTTAAAAGGTAAATCAGGTATGTAATGGTTATAAATAATATTATAATTATATAAAAATACCCTAACAGATGACTTAATACTATTTCATGTGATATTTATAACCATGAGCACCCTTGGGAAGATTTTGGGACCCCATAGTGCCACACGGTCATTATAATGACATGTTATTAGAATTAATTTAAAGTAAAGGAAAAATATAACATAAACATGTATCTTTTACAAAACAAATTTTTATACAGGGCTATATAACTAATCTATTTGACTGTAAATATTATTTAGAAAAATATAAATATTTCCTACATCATTTAATTTTATTTATAATTCTTAAACATTAAATAAATAATTTTATTTATCACATAATGATGATGTAGTGATTACCTTATTTACGAAATATTCTAATAAATAATATTAAAAATAATAAAATAAATTTAATTTGATTATTTGGATTCCATCCACTAATTTTATGGTTTATATTGAAAATTTATTTTTTATTTAATGTATTTGGTTAGAAGGAATCATGTTTTTATGACTTTAAAAAATATCAATTACTAAATACTGTCAAAATTGACACAAATGTGTTTTTTAAAAAACTATTTTATTAGATGATATAATCGTCCTAAAAGCCTAGGATTCTTAAAAATAACTTATATAATATTATAAATTTAATTAATGATCCTCTTAAATTTCTATTGTCATTTTGTGGTTACTATAGTAACCATATATTGTGAAAACACAATAAGACATGGAAAGAGTTATTGTTTTTAACTAAGTGTTAAACCAAAAATATAAGGATAAAAACATATTTAAAACTTGTCTAAAAATTATTTTATGATGGGTATTAAAACCAAATTCATCTTATATTATAATTAAATATGTTTTGGAACATTTTTAATCAAAATTTAATTTATAATAAATTAATATTTCAGGACTTTTTTAAAGTGCCCCTCCTCCCTCTTATAAAAGGCCACAACCTATGCCAACTTACTCACACATATCAAGCCCATTGGATCATCCAAACTCTTATCACATAATCTCGAAACATCCTTCACTTCTTCCTAGAATTAATACCTTTGGCATAAGTCAATTCAAGAAAGCCTTTTGCCTCAAATCAAAAGAAGCTACCCAATTTATAGTTAACTTCTTCTCTCAAGTTACTTTCTTTTATTTTATTTCTCCACTCCTTATGCTATTATTTTTATTTTATTACATAGAAAACAATATCTTAAAATATTATATTATTTTTTTATGAGATGGATTCTAACTAAATTTACAAACACTTCCATCTAATGGATATAAACATATGGTTTCTGTGTACGGCGAACTACTACCTCGCAAAAGAATAATTGTTCAAATTTATCCTACTGCATATCATGGTGGCCATTATGATGGAAATATATTTATATATGATATATATTTTATTTATATTTTCTCTATTCTTATATAATTTTTATTTACAACAAACCTTTATGCTTTCCATGATGTGTAAATACGATAATTTCATTTGAGGAAGTGTGTAATACATCCCCCTTAATGTAAAATGATTCGTTCATGCTATTCCTAGAACGTATAAAAGATAGTTTTATTAAACATATGAGACATTCAGGACATATATATAATATTGGGTTTATTACATACATTTATATCATTTTATAATCATTCTTTTAATATAAAAAAGAAATGGAATTAGTATTTATGCCAACCTACGACCTACCGTCTCCATGAATGGTGCATTTCAATTCTTATCGCCAAATATTTTGTAAATTATAAATAAATTTATATTGGATATGGATGATATTTATATCCTGAATAATATATTTTTTATGAGGTATTTTTTACCACATTTACAATTTATATCAAACAAGTTCATTTTCGACTCCAGTAGAAAATATCGACAAAATGACTTATATAAACTTAAATAATTATGTGATTTTTATATCATGATGATAGGTAATATAAAATTAATAATAAACTTGAAAATAATTTTGAATGAAGTATAAATTAACCTAAGTTTATTATTCATGAATATAAAGAACAAACGAATAAATTCAAACTCATGGTAAAGGAATTCGTCTCAATCTCCATTCATTAAAGCATTTTTTATTTATATATGACCTTATTTTATATGATGTATAAACCCCTTTGAAAATTTATTTTATTAAAATGGAATATTTTTCTATGAATTCTTTTACTAAATGACAAAAGTAATGTTTCTTTTTAACATACATGGTGACAAAAACCATTCTGCCACCACGAGCATTATTTGATATCTGGATTCCTTAACAAGATTTATGGTTTTGCAAAGCAAAATAAATACTATATACCCTTTTTTTAAATATTTTGGTATTGAATATAGTTTTTAGAAATCATTTATTATATTAATATCTTGAAATGATATTTTAATTTCAATGTGGAAATGTAATCATTCATTTATGATTATTTTATGTGTTATGATTATGTTATGGTTCTTGGGAATTGTTTACATATACAGGTGGTTCAATGATAAACCAAGGGTAGGTAAGCCTGAGATAGCTATCCAGTTAATTATGTAACATGAAAAGGGTAAATTTTATGGTTTCACCTAATATATTTAGGGAATAAATTGTGATGGCTATTCCAAAAGTAACTATTAAGGTTACTCCCTATGTGGTTGTGAATGCTACAATATAAGTCTATTATAGATGACACAAGATACCTGTAAAATTTATGATTTCTATTAGTAATTCCTAAATACTATTATTTAATGACATATATTGAAGATCTTATGTTTTGTGAGTGAAAATTATGATTTCATTATTTGTCTGTATTCATGGACTAATGTTTTCTTTCCTTATTTTATAACCCTTACTAAAATTTTTATGCTCATCCCATGTTTTTGAAATTATTTTCATAGGGTATATGGAATGGTAAGGTAAAGGAAGAATTCTAGAAGATTTATTTCATGAAAACAATTCTTGTTTAATTTATGAAATTTTATTATAGTGAGAAAAATCGATAGAGTAGAATTGTCTACTTTTTATTATTTGAGATGCAATGTAATTGTTATGGCCTAATTCTCTAAAAATATAAAAATGAAAAAATCCACAAAGAAAAAGAAAGTATGTTCAGGATCAAAATTCAAGATTATGTAATGTTTAAGGCTAGGTCCATATAGTTGGTATGGGATGTCGATATAGATAACTTAAGGAGTTAGGATATTGTTAAATGAATATCCATAAAATTATTTTTACTTTATGGTAATATTGAAATGATATATAAATTAAAGATTACCATGTTGATCTGTCAAAGAAATTTTTATGTCCAAAATGGTTTTCTACAAAGGAAACAGGGCATTTATGATGGGATTCCATCAAGTGGAAAACAACCTACAAAAACAGAAACCAGAGATGGTCAGAATCCAAATTGAATAGTTGGTCGTAATAATAAAATATTTGAATCCGGAAATAAATTGTGGTTATATCTATGCATGAGATCAGCCAGATCAACCCTAGTGGAACATATTGGTAGTGGAGAATTTCATGAGTTAACATCCCCTATCATTCATGGGATCACATAACCCTATGCTAACTAAAGGGTGTATTAAAGCACAAGAAACGATTTTTTATGTCTTGGGGTGTTCAGAACATCAAAAGGTTAGTCTTCTTATTTACCAATTTTTAGGTGAAGCTGATCATTGGTGTTTAATGGTTAAAAATACCTGGGATAGTGATGAGATTAATTCTCTTAATTGGGATACATTCAAATGTATGTTCCTTGAGAATTTTTATCTTAAGGCGTTTCGACTTAGGATAAAAAACAATTCTTGGAATTGAGGTAGGTGAATGAATCAGTAGCTACTTATGAATCAAAATTCACTCGACTAGAAAGGTATTATCCAAATTTTATATGGTATCTTAGAAGTAAAATTAATTTTCTTTACCCAGGATTAAAGCCTATGTATTTAAGGGAATTAGCTTCTTGTGATTACAAAAGTTATAAAAAACATAATTGATATACAGAGGAGAAAATGGTGTTTTCCAATGATCAGGTGTTGTTTGAAAAAAAAAATAGATATCTCGGTGGTATATGAAAGGGAATTATTATATAAATAATTATGATGGTAAGAAAATTATGTTTACATATTGTGAATATTATGGTCGAATGAACACTGTGGAATGCATTTTTAATTCTAGTAAGTGCTTTTGATGTGGTAAAATGGGACATAAGGAAAGTAACTACATTGTAAAAGATCAGGGTAGTGGTAAGACAAAATCTGTTATACAGTCAATAAAATGTTTTAAGTTTAATAAAATTGGTCATTATAAAAATGAGTGTATGATAATGAACTCAAATAATGGAAAGAAACCAGATTAAAAGGATAAAGGTGTGGTGGAATCCTTTACAACTACTTCAGCAGATGTTAGGTAATCAAATGTAGTGGTATCAGGTACATTTATTGTTTATTCATATTATGCCAATGTATTGTTTGATTCTGGTTCTACATATTCTTTCATTTCTAAAAAATTCACTAGTAATTAAGAATTCCATATAAATATGTGAATCTTGAACCTGCGGTAAAAGCACCTGGTGGAAATGTTAAGACAAAAAGAAATTTCAAGGACCTTTATGTCCTTGTTTGCAGAAATAAACCTTATTGGTATACCTCTAGTAGAGTTTGATGATATTTTGGGTATGGATTAGCTTTTTGTTTATCACGCTAAGATTTACTAGAGAGTTAGATTGGTTTATTTTTAGAAATAATTTTAGTTTTTCTATAAAAATGAACCCCTACTTTTGAAAAAAAATTTAGAAAATTGAGAAACTAGTAAAATATTGAAATAAATATTACCTCACACATATTGTTCAGATAAATGACGTGTCAGTGGTCAGTGAGTTTCTTGATGATTTTCCTGATGAGTTTCCTATTATAATACCTAATCAAGAAGTTGAATATATTTTTGACTTGGACCCTGATGATAATCCAATTTCAAAACCCCCTTATCTAATGTCTCAAATTGAACTTTTAAAGTTAAAGAAGTAATTTGTAGGATTATTAAATAGAGGTTTCATTTGACCTTTCACTTCACCAAGGGGTTCTCCTATATTATTTGTGAAAAAAAATATTGTTCAATGAGACATTACACTGATTATAGAGCCTTGAATAACATCATTGTTAAGAACAAGTACCCTTTTCCTTATATCGATGATTTATTTGATTAGCTCCATAGAGCTTAGTATTTTTCAAATATTGACTTGAGTTTGGGGTACCATCATTTGAAAGTAAAGAAAGAAAAAATTCTGAAAATTGTGTTTCATACTAGGTATGGCCATTATGAATTTTTATTTATGCCATTTGGGTTAACTAATTTACCTTCTATATTCATGGAACTTATGAATAGAATTTTCCGTGAGTATTTGGATATGTTTGTGGTTATGTTTATTGATTATATTATGGTATATTCCAAAAGTAAAGAGGAGCATGAAAGTCATTTAAGGGTTATATTTCAAACAGTAAAAAAAATGTAATTATTTGAGAAATTCAGAAAGTGTGAGTTTTGGTTAAAAAAATTCATTCCTTGGTCACATTGTTTCTAGTGATGGAATAACTATTGATCATGGTAAAACAAAAGTTGTTGAGGATTGTCCAAGACATGGAAATATAACCAAGATTGGTAGTTTTCTTGGTTTATCAGGTTATTACTGGAGTTTTGTTGAATCTTTTTCTTGGTTATCTATCCAATTGACTAAGATAACTCAAAAAGGTGTTATGATCATCTAGAAAAAATAATGTGATTAATGTTTTCATTAATTAAAAAGAACATTGGTGAATATTCTAGTTTTGGAGATAACTTCCTGGAGTGGTGAAATTGTTATCTATAATGATTCTTCATTGAAAGGATTATGATGTGTCCTAATGAAGAATGATCAGGTAATTTCATATGTGTCACGTCATTTGAAAATACATGAGTTAAATTACCCTACACATGATTTTGAATAATTTGATGTTGTTTTTTATCTAAATATTTAGAGGTATCATCTGTAGGGATTGATGTGTGAAATATATACTAATCACAAAAGATTGAAGTATATATTCACTAAAAAATAATTATACATGAGACAGAGGAGATGCCTATAATTAATACAAGATTATGATTTAATGATTCATTATCATCTATGAATGGAAAATAAAGTGGTTGATTATTTGAGTCAAAGATTAATGATATATTAACCCTGATATGATTAGAATGAGATATTTTGGTTTTTGATTTGATGAATTTTGGATTGGAAGTTATTGGAGTAGATAATTACTCTGTTTTGTTTTAGGTGGCAGTGGAATCATCTCTATTAGATAAAATTAAACAAGCACAGAAATAAGACAGTGAGTTGTAGAAATGAGATGAATTGCTTCAGAATGGTAAGTTACCAGAATTTAACATTGATAAAGACTGTGATTTGAGGTTTGGAAAGAGATTATGTGGGCCTTTTGATTAAAATTTAAAGAATTTTTTGTCATATGAAACTTATATTTCTCTGTTTTCTATTCATCCTAGTAGAACTAAGATGTACAAAGATATTTGAGAGTATTACCGGTGGGATGGAATGAAAAGATATATTGATGACTTTACCCTGAGATGAAAGAAGGGAAGAAGTTATTGAAAGGGATGATTTATCCTTTTTCCATGCCGGAGTTGAAATGGAAAAATGTGTCGATGGATTTAGAAGTGGGAATACTAAATACTTCTAAAGACAATAATTCAATCTGGTTTATTGTCGATCGATTGACTAAATCTTCTCATTTTCTTTCTATTTGAGATAAACTGTCTCTAGATCCACCTTCTCAATTGTATATTAAAGAGATAGGTAGGATAGATGTATGTCCTCTATATATTTTATCTAATCTTGATCCAAGGTTCACTTATATATTTTTGAAAGGCCTTTATAAGTTATTAGGAAATGAATTAAATTTTAGTAAATATTTCTATCCTCAAATAGATGGGTTTTCAGAATGAACAATTCAGACCTTGGAAGATATGCTACATTCTTTTTCAATGGATCACTTGGGATGTTGGGATCAACATATTTCTTTGGATTATTTTTCATATAATTATAGTTATTCCAGTATTTCTAAGGAACTATTTGAAGTATTATATGAAAAGATGTGTCGAACTCAAGCTTTTTAGGATGAATTGGGTGAAAGAAGTTTGATGGGACCTGATTTAGTAGATGAAATGGATGAAAATTTTTAGTTGATTTAGAAGCATATGAGAAAATCTCAGAGCATGAAAAAACTTTATGTAGGTAAATGGAGGAACTATCTTTTTTCAAGGTAGGTGATCATGTCTGTCTAAATGTTTCTCCATGGAAAGGTGTGATGTTTTTTGGTTATAAAGGGAAAGTTGAGTCTAATTTTCATTGGATCCTATTAAATCCTAGAGGAAGTTAGATCATTTTTCAAAAGGGAGGATTTACCTCCATTTTTATCCCAAGTAACCAATGTTTTCAATGTTTTAATGCTGAGAATGTATATTCTGGATCCATCTCATGTCTTCAATCCAGTGGTTGTCTAGTTGGAAAAGAGACATTATTATCAGGAATAGCCTGTTGAAAATCATGAATGTAAAGAGAAATTGTTGCTGAATAAGGTAATTAATCATGTAAAGTATTTATGAAAAAACCATATGATGGAAGGGGAAACAAGGAAATGTAAAAATGATATGCGGGATAAATAACCCCACTTTTTTTATAAGTAAATAAAATTTTGGGGACGCAATTTCCAAAAATGGGGAATGATGTAATCACCCAAGTATTTATAGAATAAAAAAATTTCATATCAATTAATATTTATGAAAAATATATTCATATGGCATTAAATAGGAAACATTTTCCAATATCTTAATCAATTGGAAACAACTAGTTTCTTAAAAATCTTACATTTCACACAACATTGAGTCATACCAGAAAATAATACAATCTTATTATTATTTGAAATCGTAGTTAATTATTAGCCATTATATTGGCATTAACAAACAGAACTAACTACAATATGATTATACAATATTGTTAAATTTTTTTACATTCATCTAATAAATTTTAGAATCTTAAAATAATAATGAATCCTAATGTAATCATGAAATACTCTAATATTTTTTAAAAGAGATGTTTTACTACATTTTGATGGATAAACATTTTTAAATTTAGTTTTTTACACATTTATATGTTCAATTTGACAAAATAAACTTCTTCTTTAAAATCGTGATATCAAAATTGACTTTGGTTAAATTTTTGGTAATTTTCTGATAAAGTTATTTTTTTATGAATACTAAAAAATACTGCATTTTAATTCAAAACTGCCTTTTCACCTATTTTATTTATTCAGTAATATTGTAATTTTAATTGGTTTTAATTGGTAATTGGATAAATTTTTAAAAATTTAATCAAATTTTGGTCATTGGATGTAATTTTACATTTTAATTGGACATAAACAGAAGTCCATCTTTTGGAAGTTTGTACTTCTTAAAACCCTAATTTTTAGTTTTGACAATGAGAATTAATATTAAATTTATTTACTATAATTAAATATATTGAATTTGGAAAAAATAATTCTCTATTTGGAATCAAAAGGTCCAAATTTTATAAATAGTCACCTTTTATTTTTTGACATTATAAATAGTAACTTATGTAATTATTTTTATTTAACATGGTTAAAGGGTAAATCAAGTAAAAAAGGGTAATAAATAATTTTATAACAATATTAAAATACACTAACACATTTCTTAATCCTATAGAATGAGATATTTCCAACCATGGACATCCTTGGGTCGATTTGGGTACCCCATGGAGGAACTTGGGTGTGATAATGACATGTTATAAGAATAAATTTAAAGTAAAGAGAAATATAATATAAACATATAGCTTCCACTAAAAAAAATTTCATATAGGGTTATATAATAGATTTATTTACCTATAAGTATTCATTATAAATCTAAAAAAATTCCCACATCTAGTTTTTCTATTTATAAATTTTGGAATTTAAATAAATAATTTTATTTATGACACAATGATTATGTAATGATTACATTATTTATAAATTATTCAAATTAATGATTTTATAAACATTAAAATAAATGTAATTTGATTATTTTTATTCCACGCACGAATTTTTTGGTTGATTTTAACATTTTATCTTTTATATAATGCCTTTGGTTCAAAAAAATCATGTTTTTGTGAAATTAAAATAAAATACTAAATTATTTAAAAATTGTCATAAATGAGTTTTAAAACATATACTCATTTATTAGATGATATAATAGTACTAAAATCTAAGATT
The DNA here is from genome assembly GCA_963277665.1 of Viscum album. Classification (NCBI taxonomy): domain Eukaryota; kingdom Viridiplantae; phylum Streptophyta; class Magnoliopsida; order Santalales; family Viscaceae; genus Viscum; species Viscum album. The sequence goes on along the minus strand of OY728165.1, from coordinate 159,139,804 downwards.
CTTCCAAATTAAGTTTATAATATTAAAAATTTCATTAATGATCCAATTATTGTTCTATTGGAATTTTATAGTAACTATAGTAACCATATGTTGTGAAAATACAAGAAGACATGGTAAGAGTTAATGTTTTTAACTAACGGTTAAACCAAAACTATAATGATAAAAAATATATATAACATGACTAATAATTATTGGATGTTGGGTATTCAAACCAAAATCATTATATCTTAGAATTAAATATGTTTTGGATCATTTTAAATTGAAATTTAATTTATAATAAATTAATATTACAAGACTTTCATAATGTTCCCCTTATCCCTTTTATAAAATGACAACACCTCTACCCACTTACTCACACCTATAAATCCCCTTGGCATATTCAAACTCTGCTTACATATTCTCTCAACATCCCTCTATTACTCCTATAATCCTTACCTTTGGAATAATAAAATTCAATAAGTCCTTTTGGCTCAAATCAAAAGAATTTACCAATTTAGTCCTAACGTCTTCTTTCTTGTTCCTTTATTTTATTTTCCATCCCTAGTCCCTATGTTATTCTAATTATTTTATTATATAACAAAATTAGTTTCTTCAATATACGATTATTTTTTTATGAGAAGGATTCTATCTACAATTACAAACACCTCCATCTAATTGATACGAACATACTATTTCTAGGTACAGTGAACTACTGCCTCACGAAACGATGATTGTTCAATTTTCTCCTACAATCTATCATGGTGACCATTAAAATAGAACTACATTAATATATGATATTTATTATATTTATATTGTCTCTATGCTTCTCTAATTTTTATTTACCACATAGAATTTTGCTTTCCCTGATGTGTAAATAGGATAATTTAATTTGAGGAAGTGTAGAATACCTCCCCCTCAATGTGAAATAACTCATTCATGTTATACCTGGTGTAGGTTACGGGCACAACAGAAACGCATTGGCGGGTGTAAATAACATTAACAATGATCAATATGAGATCCTTCATGATAATAAAATGTCAGATCTTTGGAATAGAACGAATATTGAAAAAGTAAGAGGGGAGTCCTGGAACCGTAGATAGGATCATCATATGTTTGTTATAATTAATTTAATTAATTAACAAGAATTAAATTGATGTAATAATTTCTTCATTGATGTTTTTTGTCATTATCTGATGTGATCCATCGTTGCGTCGTAAAATCCAAGTGTTGGATTCCTCTAGCAGTGATCCACATAAGCTCCACATATATTTGGACATCACTGAAAGGATCTCCATGTGCTTGTTCAGAAGAGCCATCACTTCCGATATCTGCTTTTATCACCTTGATCTAGTGGAGGAGGATCTCTCTCTTGTATCTTGAGAGCGTTCAGAGAATGAAAAGAATTCTCTCTTGGCTTGAGAACTTTCTCTAGAACCGTTGTGCACAACCGAAAAAAATGACAAGGCTAATTAGAATTATATAAATGCGATTTTAATTACTTAGAGTGATAAAATTAATTAATTACCCAAAATAATTTATTCATCTCATTTAATTCTTTGTAATACCCCAGGTCAAATAATAAATGTTGACTATTATTATTACTTGGAAACCTCCCAACGAATTAGTCCTAATATTATTTAATTAAATAAATAATATTATTTCTCATAAATTACCAAATAAAATACATGTCATGTATATTAATATACCCAGTGTGTACTCTTGTTTTTCCTTTCTCATTATTTCCTCCACCAAATTTATTAGACCTTGAATAATGGATATTTATTTATCAAATAAATATTACTGAATTACATGAAAATAAATATATTATTTCTCCCACAATATATTATCTCGAATAACTAGTGACTAAATAAATGCGATCAGGCATCCTTGAATAATTATAAAACTACTATCAGGGATAATCTTTATTCAACTTGTTAAATTAATATTTAACTAAGATACTTGGACGCACTTCGAGTGTGACCCTCAATGCCTTTTTCTCAGTGCCACTATGAATAGCCTACCTAATGTACAGTTTTAACATCTTGGAACATGCCAAGGCACCCATAGAGATAGAAGTTAATGACGCAATAACGGGTCACCCACTAGGAACATTTACCGTGTAATGTAATCCCTTTATCTATATATCTCAAATCAAGAAGGTTTCTAGCTAGTTCCATCAACCAATGTGATCGATTATTCTATATTTTTCTTTTTGGAATTTAACTTTCTCATTCCTCACCATGGACATGGATTTAATTAGGCTATATCAATTCCATCAAATGGCCTGAGATATCTACTTATTTTATGAAACATAAGGGAAAAATACTTTCTCGTATTATCTATTAATGCATTATTACTCGTTATACACCCAACATATCATAGATAGCTGCGAACAGTGTCTGGTCACAATTTTCATCAATTCATCTATGTGTATGAGTTTTAAAAACCATTAAAAATAATATTAAAATCTAAGGACCAATACACTTGTCTGAAGATAGGAACATCTAATGATACTATGAAAATGTGGATTTCCAACTGGTGGGTCTCATTCTCATAATATCCTCATGGATATAACCCTTGGTGCACACCATGATAGGATGCCTCAATTTTTTATGAGTCCACACACATAATAGCATATATTATTTGTGTCTCTCACATAACATCATCTGGTCATTGAACACATATCCAAGAACAGTTTTATGGAACTTCTTGGTTCTCATCATATCATGGATCTTCTATAACCCATTAATGCAACAATTATCCTTAGGAAATTATAACATGTATTGTCACGCAGAAGAACAATCAAGATGTGATAAGGTATTTATTAATTAATGAAGTAGAATTTAGTTGGTTCTAGGCCACCAACTCCAACAGACTCCGACTTGGTGTAAAGAAAACTGCTAACAACCTTTAAACTGCTTGCTCTCAGATGATATTCAAGCTTCTACTGAGATAGACCTTTTCTCAAGGGGTCCACCATGTTATCTTTTGTGGAAACTCTTCTCACTAAAACTTCCCCTCTTTGATATAAATCCCTCAAGAGTTGATACTTCTGGAGTATGTGCTTTGTCCGTTGTTGTGACCTTGGTTATTTTTCAAGAGCCACTGCACTAGTATTATCACAATAAAATGTGATATGATCTTTACGGCTAGGAACCAAATCAAGCTCTTAGGAAATGTTTCTAATCTAGACAGCTTCATTGACTGCATCAGAAGCAGCTATATATTCGGACTCTGCTGGATAATCGAAAACAACTGGTGTCTTTGAACTCTTCCAGCTCACAACTCCTCTATTGAGATAGAAAACATATCTAGATTGTGATATTAGATCATTATGATCTGTCTAAAAACCAACATCAACATACCCACTGATGAAAAGCCCTTCATCTCCTCCATACACTATGAACATATACTTAGTTCTTTTCAGATACTTAAGGATAATCTTAAAAATAGTTCAATGAAGTTCTCCAAGATCGTTTTGATATCTGCCTATCATGCTCATTGCATAGGAAACATCATGCCTGGTACATATCATGGAATACATGATGTATCTAATATCCAAAGTGTATGTGATCTTACACATTCTATATTTCTCCTATTGTGTCTGATAACACATTTTCTTATAAATATGTATGGCATTTGACAGTTGAACCAATCCCCTCTTTGATTATTCTATAATAAATATCTTTACTATTTAGTTAATGTAATCACCTTGAGATAGTCCAACCAGCCTTTTGGATCTATCAAAAATGATCTTGATCCCTAAAATATAGGCTACTTCACCTAAGTCCTTCATGGAGAAAAACTTGTTCAGCCAGTCCTTAACTAACTGTAAGAGTAGTAAATCATTTTTAATAAGCAATTTGCTATCAACATATAGTATTAGGATAATTAACGCATTACAATTAAACAACTTATAAAAACATAGATCACATTTGTTTTCTAATGAAACCAAATTCCATTATGGCTTCCTCAAATTGAATGTTCCAGGACTTGGATGCTTCCTTTAATACATAAATGTAATTCTGCAACTTGCTAACTCATTTGGGTTCACCTGGTATCACATACCCTTCTGTTTGTGTCATATATACATCTTCTTGAAGGTTTATGATATGGATTCCAGTTTTTAAATCCATTTTATAAATCTCATAGTCATGGTAAGCTTTTATGGAATGTATTATTCTTATGGATTTAAACATTGAAACTGGTGAGAAGGTTTCATCATAGTCTATTCCTTGAAGATGTTTGAATCATTTAGACTCTAGCCTTGTTTTATAGGTACTAACTTGACCTTCCATGTCCAGTTTTCTCTTGAATACGCATTTGCATTCAACAAGATTTACATCAACAAGATCATCGACCAGAACCCATACATGGTTCTAATACATGGAATCTATCTCAGAATTCATAGCTTCTATACATCTTCTAGTTTCGGAGCATTCTATTACGTTCTAGTAGTAGAGAGGTTCACCATTGTCCAACAATAATGATTCACCATCCTCAATGACTAGGAAACCAAATCTCTCTGGTTCCCTTACCTCTTTTGAGATCCTACGTAGTATTTGTGTTTCTAGAACCTCTTCTATGGGGACGTGTGGAACTTGTTCATAAAACAAATATTGTTATCTTTAGCATCAACTTCATTGAAGTCAATCTTTCTCGCACAATACTTTTTTAGGATGTTATCATTCTCAAGAAATATGACTTGCTTCGCAACAATCACATTCTTTTCTGATGGGTTATATTGGTAATATACTTTCGTTTACTTTGAATATCCTATAATGATACACTTCCTGCCCTGGGGTGCTAGTTTGTTACCTAAGAAGGCCTTAACTAATTCCTCTCATCCCCATACATATGTGTGCGAAAAAATGGGGTTTTTCATTCTATAATAAGGAGGTAATTCTATTTTTTGCCTTAAATCGTACTCAGTTTAATGTGTATGTTGTTTTTAGTAAAGCAAATCCACAAAAGAATAATGGAAGATCTGCATGACTCCTCATCGAACTCACCATGTCTAACAAGTTGTGGTTCCTCCGTTCACTAACACCATTCCGCTATGGTGTATAAGGAGGAGTGAGCTGAGATAGAATCCCAGACTCCTGTATAATATCGATGAACTCTTAGTACATATATTCTTTTCCTCGATCTGGTCAAAGTTTCTTTATCTTCTTACCAATCTGATTCTCTACTTCATTCTTGAATTATTTAAATTTCTTTAGGGCTTATGACTAATAACTCATTATTTAGATATATCATTATCTACTCAAATAATCAGTAAAAGTAATGATGTAAGAATATCCACCTCTAGCTTCAAGTGGAAATGTTCTACACACATCTGTGTGCACCAATCCTAGATGCTCTGTGGCCCTTTCATCCTTTCCACCAAAAGGCATGTTGATGAATTTACCTTGTAAACAAGTGTGACATTTATCAAGTGTTTTTAGCTCATTAGAGTCTAAATAGCCATCCTGGCAGAGCTTTTTCAATCGCATCTCATTTACATGACTGAGATTGTGATGCCACTATTAGGTAATGTATGAGTCATGTGAGTTTGTTTAGTTATTGATTTCCAACACTTGCTTTTTAATAACATTATACATAAAAAACATTATTTAAATTCACCATAAAATAACATATTAATTTCTTATAAAAGTAGAAACCATTATTTTGAAACATGAAAATAAATCCATCCGTATCCAAATATGATATATAAATTATGTTATTGGAAACACTAGGAACATAATAACAGGTATGTAAAATTAATATCATCCAAGTAGGTAATCAAAGATAGTAATTGACAATGGCCAAAGCAGCCAGCCTCGCACCATTGCCAGCTCAAAGATCCACCACTTCTCTGCCAGTCTTTCAAAATATACATGGTTCCAGCATTTTAATTCATATATGATCCCCACAAGTTGTATCTAATACCCAATGTGTAGAAATGGAAAGATTGAACTTGATAAAGAACGTTGCATCCCCACACTTCTTGGTGTAGTTCCTCTTCCAGTGGTCTTGCTTGCCACATTAAAAACATACAGCCTCCCGTTTCTTGCCCTGCCTTTGGATCTTCCCATTCTTGGAGGGACGGTTCTTGGGGGATTCATGCCTTTTATAAGTACTCAGCCCCTTTTCCTTGTCCTTCCATTTCTTATTCACTATAAGGACTAGAGGTTTATCATGCCCCATGTCTTTATCTACCTAGAAAATTAAGGTTAAAATTTTTGATAGACTCTTCACATTATTTCTCAGGATATAGTCGTCAATAAAGATAGAGAAGATCATGGGCAGTGATGATAGTATGAGATCTGTACGCAACTCATCCAAGAACATAATCCCTAATATGTCCAGGAGTTCAATGTATCCAATAATCATGAATAAATGAGGCCCAACTAGTGCAGAATATCAAATATTAGTTGTAAACAAAGCATTCGAGATCTCATATCTCTCTAGTCTCGCCTTCTCTTGGTAGAGATCCTTACAGTGATACATCATACTATACACATCCATATTTTCATTTTTCATTAAGATGTCATTAGACATGAACAATAGCATGAATCATTGGATATCATTGGCATCATTCATAAGTTTCATATAGAGACATTGTTCCTCAATACTTGCCTCTTTCCCAGGTGAAACAGGAACACACTCTTCCAACACATACAGTTTCCTCTCAGGAAAAATGATAATGTGTAAATTCCTCTTCAACTCTTGGAAATTGGTGCCAGTGAAAAGGTTTTCTTTATTGAGTATGGTTCCATATGATATGTTTGAATTCATTTTTCATTCTGTTTCTACAAATTAAGATGAGAAAAATTTTAGAACATTGTTATGATAAAACTGAGACAAAAAATAACTTAATATTTATTAGTCTCCCACTATTTTATGGAAATCTAATAGCCCTCACCATTAACAACAGAATATTTTGTTTGCCTGAATATTCTAGTGTTAAGGATCCATATTTCACTTCACATTACCCCACATAGGGTTAGTCAATAAAGTTGAAGGTTTTTAGGTAGGCATTCAAAATTCTAACTGCAATAACCCACAGCTCCTTGATCCACTGAGTGGACTCCCTAATCCTAAAATCCTTTTATTTTGGATTTCCTCAACCTTTGCCTCTTGGTCACAACAAGTCTTTCTATATCAGCCATCACTTGGTGCGAACCAATTCAAGAAAACCCCAAACCTTGAATTAAATTCCACGATAATTGAATGCACCCCAACTAGGGATGGTCATGAACTTTGAACTATGGTTTGATTCTAACCTTGATTATGGAAGGATATATCCACATAATATTTATTTTAGGGATATTATCCTTAAACGTAAATTACCATTTTATTTTCCTTGATTACATGATTTTTAATATTACGTGGGATACTATTAAGTGATTAACCATGTCTATGATAATATTCTATGCATAAACCAGTCTTATTTTAGATCCATCTTGCATGATTTTTTAATTAATTAATTGTGTGATCGTTACAACACACACACAATAAATAAACCATGAATATAAACAAAATAAAATAAATTGAATGATCAAGGGCTTGTTCTATTGGTTAGTTTATCTATCGGTTGATTAACTAACCCACGACCTATGGGAGAAACACCTTGAACCTTTTGGTTTCATGTTTACAACTTTCCACCTGTCCACCTTTGTATCTCCTTGGACTCGTTTCACCTTGGATCCTAACTTGTGCTGGCCTCACTAGCTTAGGTTCTCCATCCATTACATATGCCTTTATCTCACAGACATGTGATGGGTAAAATGGGGATTTACATAAAACAAACCATGGGAATATATTCCCTATATATTAATAAGGAGAAGCATCACTGGCAAAAAAAAATTAATTTAAATATATAAATTAAAAGAAAACATTCACATACAATTGGTCTATCTCATAATCATCCATGCATGTAATGATATTTAGACATAAATAATACTATCATTCAATTATGTAATCATTATTGGTTAAGATAAATCAAGCTCGAATCAATTAATTATCTTTAATTAATAAATCATTTTATCTTAACCCCTTTTTTGAATTTCTTTGAGATTATCATCCATCATAATTTTAAAAAAAATAAATTCATTTAAAACTATCTTTGTACGTAACATGTACCCTGAAGGAAACCCGATGAATTCCTGTTCCTAAATACCCAATGAGTAGGAATGAACATTACACGGATGTTAAATTAAAAACATATATATATAAAACACTTATCATATGTTTTGCCTCAGCTTTAAGCCTTCACTATGGTAGACATCTCAAGGGTTTTTATAATGTAATAATAAATTTCAATAAATCTGTATAATTTGGTTGAGTACACAATGTTTAGTTTCGGCGACACATCATGTACTATTGTTCACCATCCATACGAAGTACACCCTTGAGGACATCGCGTGAAAATGTACTTTGGAATTCTTTAGAGTACATGGTGTGTTCAGTTGGACACATGCCTTGTTGTATCCGTGTTACCTGCTATCCAGATGGGCGAGCCATATACGGGGTACACAGTCCTACCCTAACCAGAACGGACGACACACCGTGTTTAATGAGCCAAGAGGTGTGTAATTTGAAAACTATTTTCCCACCTATTCCTTGTCAACACATGGTGCCATTTAAGACATAGAAATACTCCAATACACGACCAGGTTTTTCCGACCAGTCCGGTGCATTGAATCTTGACTACACTACATGTACTGTTGAATACACGTCGTGTATTCTGGTGTTGTATGTCCAGGAACTTTTGGAACATTCAGATGAGATGCTATACTTTATTTTAATAAAAAATAAAAGAGTTTTTTTGTAAGGTGAATGAGAAATGAGAGAGGAGGAACAGATCTCGATGTTCAGATTTAAAAACTGATTAAATTGAACTGAAACAACTAAATTATTATATCCTTAAATCACTAATGAAAAATTTAATAACTATAATCAACGATATGAGCCCTCTGATACCACTTTTAAGTTCCATGCACATCGGAAGCACATTGGTGGGTGTACCGATATTTAATATAAGTGTTAACAATGATCAATCAGAGATCTGTCATGATAATAAAATGTCGGATATTCGGAATAGAACGAAGAACGAAAAATAATGAAGGTAGTCCCAGAACAATTGATATGATCATCATATATTGGTTATAATAAATTTAGTTAATTGACAAGAATTACCTTGATGAAATTATTTCTTCGTTGATGTTTCTGGTCATGATCCTATGTGACTCACTATAGAGTCATAGAATCCAAGTGTGAGATTCCCCTAGTGGTGATCCACACGAGTTCCACGTTTCTTTAGATGTCGCCGAAGGGATCTTCAGGTGCTACCACAGAAGATCCTTCACTTGCATTGTCTGCCGTCGATTTTCTTGACCCGGTGGAGGAGGATCTCTCTCTCTTTGCTTGAGAGAGTTCATGGAAGAAAAGAATTATCACTTGGCTTGATATTTTTCTCTAGATCTGTTTTGCACAACCCAAATAAATGGCTAAGATAATGGGAATTATATAATTGGTATTTTAATTACTTAGAATAACAAAATGAATTAATTACCCAAAAGCATTTATCCATTAATAACCCATTTCTAATAATAACAGTTGAATATTATTATTACTTGAAATTCACCCAAAAATTACACCTAATGTTAATTTATTAAATAAATAATATTATATCCCTTAAATTCCCAAAAAAATACATGGCGTGTATATTTATAGACATGGTGGGTACTTTTGTTTTTTCATTCTCTTTATTTCCTCCAACACATTTATTATAAATTTAATAACGGTTTTTTATTTCACAAATAAATATCACTTCATTTCTTGGTAATAAATATATTATTTTACCCACAATATATTCTCTCGAATAACTATTGTTGAAATAATTGCGACCAAGAAACCATGAATAATTATTAAACCACTATCGGGAATAATCTTTCTTCAACTAGTAAAATTAATATTTAACTGAGATACATGGACATACTTAGTGTGTGACCCTCTTGGCCTCTTTATTAGTGGCACTAGGTGGAGCCTGCCTAATGTCTAAGGTTAATGTTTAGAAACAAGCCATATCACCCATAGAGAAAGTAGTTAATTCTGATATAATGTGTCACCTCTTACAAATGTTCACTGTGTAATGTAATCCCTTTGACTTTATATCTCGAATCAAGTGGGTTGTATGCTAGTTCCATCAACCCATGTGCTAGATTTTTCATTCTTTGACTATTCGGAACTGATCATTCCAATTCCTCACCATGGTCATGGATTTATTTAGGCTATATCAATTTCATCAAAGGGCCTAAGATTTCTACTTCCATAATGGAACAGAAATGAAAAACCATTTCTTTAATTATCTATTAATACAGTATTACTCGGGACACACTCAACATATCCTACCTCACTACAAATAGTGTTTCATAATAGTTTTCATCAATACATCTACGTGGGTGAGTTGTAATACCCATTAATAATAATCTTAATGTCTAATGACCAATACACACGTCCGTCGATAAGAACATCCAATGACACTCTAAAAATGTGGATCTCCTATAGGCAGGTCTAGTTGTAATAATATCATCCTAGATATTTCCATGGTCACACACCATGGGAAGTTACCTCAATTTTTTATGAGTCCCCACCACTAATGGCATGTATTATTATTGTCCCTCAAATAACACAATCTAGCCATAAAACATATATTCAAGAACTATGTTATGAAACATCTGGGTTATCATCATAGCAGGGATCCTCTATGACTCTTTAATGCAACAACTATATTTAGAAAATTGTCACATGCATTGTCACGGATAAGAACAATCAAGATTTTATAAGGAATTTATTAATGAATAATGTACAAAGTAGTTGGTTCTAGACCACCAAATCCAACACTTGGAACATATAAAGGACAGTTGTATTAGAACTATGAGATATACATTAAATAAATATAATAATGGTATTATAATATGCATTTATATCATTTGAAAGTTATTCTTTTAATATGAAAAATTAATGATAGTAGCGTTCTTGCGAACGTACGGCCTACCATATCCTTGAACAGTGCATTTCATTTCTTATGTCCAATTATTATGGAAATTACAAATACATATATACTAGATATATATGATATTTAAATCATGAATAATATTTTGGGGATGATAGATTTTTTACCGCATCGATAATTTACATCAAACAAGTTCATTTTTGACTCAAGTACTAAATATTGAGAAAATGACTGAACTGGACTAAAATAATTCTATAATGTGTATAACATGTTAATAAGTAATATAAAATGAATAATAAACATGAAAAATATTCTGAATCAATTAGAAATAAACCTATTTTTGTTATTCAGGAATATAAACAATGAAAAGAGAAGTCCGACTCAAGTTAAGGGACTTCGTCTGAATCTATATCTTTGAGGACTATTTTATTTACATATGATCTTATTTTATATGATGAATAAAACCCTTTGAATTTTAATTTCATTCAAATGGAATCTTTTTATATAAAGAGTTTTACTAAATGACAAAATTAATGTTTCTTTTTAACATATGCAGTGACAATGACCTTTCCGTCATCAGAGCATTATTTGATATTTGGCTTCCTTAACAAGCCGTAATATTTTTAAAAGGAAATTAATTACCAAATACATTTTTTTACATATTTTGGTATTTAAAATGGTTTTTAGAAAGCATTTATTATTTCAATATATTGAAATGATATATTTTGATTACTATGTGTAAATATTATTTTTTATTTATGTTTGTTTTATGTGTTATTTTTATTTTGTGGTTCATGGGAATTTTTTTGTATACGAGTGGTTTCATGATAAATTGAGGTTGGGTGAGCCAGAGATAGATCTCTAATGCATTAGTTAATGTGACAGAGGTAAATTTTAAAGTTTATATTAAGTGATTTATATAATATACTATTATGGGTATTCCAAATGTAACCATGAAGGTTACTCCCTATGTAGATGTGAAAGCCAGAATGTAAGTATTTTATGGATGCCACAAGTTATACCTACATTTTATTATTTCTATGAGTTATTCATAAATCTTTTGATTTCTGGGGGTATATTAATGATCTTATTTTTTATAATTAAAAATAAAGATTTCATTGATTTGTATGTAATCATGGATTAATGTTTTCTTTCCTTATTTTATAACCCTTACTGATATTTTTATGATCACCCCACATTTTTGAAATGATTTTCATAGTATATTAAGAAGGCTAAGAGAAAGGAATAATTAACGAAGATTTATATCAAGAAAATAATTCTTGTTTTATTTAAGGAATTTTATTATAGTGTAAAAAAATAGATAGAGTATAAGTGTCTAATTTATAATATTTGAGATGTAATGTAATAGTTATGTACTAATCTATGAAACTCTAATCTTGAAAAGATCCTCAATGATAATGAAAGTAAATTCTTGATCCAAAATCAGGATTATGTATTTTTTATGGGTGGGAAATTATAATTTATCTCAAAAAATACATATAAAATACCTTCCCAACATACCTACCCATGTCTTATGTGTCATTGTATCACCAAAATATTATTCTAAAGAAGACTAAGGATTAATCCAAGTGAGGTTTCCCAAATAAGATGTATATTTATTAATCGAATGTTTCATGTTTATTTATTATTCTACCAACATAAAATTTTATTTATATATGATGAAATTATAATATTAATATCTTCTGTATAATGAAATGTTATTATTTTTTTATTACCACCATTCTCAAAATCCCTTTCCATCCAATAAGAAATGAAAACTATTCACATGTGTACGTGTGGACTACAACCCACATAAATCCATGTGATTTTTTTCATCACTGAATCGTATGTATTGTTAAAATGATAGATAAAAATATTGTATATTATATTTATGAAATAATTAATATTATTTGAAAATAATATATTACATAACGTTGTAACCTTCAATTTTTTGAAAATAATATTGTCTCTTGTGTGTACGTGTGGAGTACCCTCTTTATGAAGCGATTCTATTCATTGTTCATTTCCACCTTACAATGATTGTAATAAGGTTGATACCAATGAATACATATTACTTTTATAATATATTTATTATTTTATTAAATTAAAATATTATCTAATCTATTTTTCCACCCAATATAACAAGCGACAAAGGTGGCCACTATGGTGAGTTTGGGGAAGTTAGTGGGATATTTTTCCTGGTTTTGGCAGAAATAAGGGGCTTTGGATTTGAGATTAAAAGAGAATGAGAGGTTCTCTATTATAAGAGTGCAGAGGGGCACCTTTGGAAATAATAAACCTATTAAATAAATATAAATTATTCTTTTAATTAAAATGCCTCCAAAGGGGATTATTTATAAGATAAAACATGGGTTGGTCAAAATACTCTTAAAATAATATATATACATGTTAGAGTTTTATTTCAAAACTTATCATTTTTATTTATCCTTATTTAAACAATTTAATTTTTTTTGTAATAATATTGTAAATATTAAATGGTTATAAATATTTATATATGTGTTGTAAATTACCAATAATTGGATAATTGATCAAATTTTAGACAATATAATTTTCACTTTGAAATTTTTAAACTTTATTTGTGATTTTTAAATAATTTAATAATATGTTATATTTTGAAAAATCAATAGTGTCAATTTTGAAACTATTACTTTATTTGATTTTAAATAAAATCTACAAATAAGATTAATTCAAACCAAAATATTAGATACACTCCAAAAATGTCATATTCAACAATAAAAATCATGGACCACACTAATTAGTTCATATTATATTTCTTTTAATATTTTTAAAACAATTTATTTGATATTTCTATCAATAAAATATTTACAAAACACTATTGTGTAATCATTTATGGTAATTATTTAGTCTCTAAAAACACTAAATAAATTAACATGATGTAGATAATTTCATTATATTTTTTGATACTATTTATGTTATAATTTTGATGATGTTTGTCACTATATTAAAGTTATTATATTTATAAGATATAAGAGAGTGACATGTTGTTACATTCTTTTGTTTTAATTATAATTACATTAATTTCATGGAAAAAGTCCATTAAATGAATTAATTCCAACACTTAGGTGATATTGGTATACTTTAATTTGTCTAATAGGATTTTTTCATGTGTAAGGGTAATTTTATTATCTTTATTATATTATTTTCTATCCTAATTTACCTGATTCACCTTTAACAATGGTAAATAAAAGTTACCATAGTTACTACTGATTATATCTAATAATAAATGGTACCTATTTACACAATTTGGACTTTATGATTTAAAATATGGAATCCATTTTTCTAAATTCAAAACACATAATTGGTCGAAATTAATTTATAATTATTTCCTGTTGTCCAAATAAGAAAGCGGGTTTTAAAAAATCTATCAAAATATTGTCATGTGTTTATATCAAATTTAAACGGGAAATTACATCGAATGACAAAATTGGATTAAATTATTAAAAATATCATTCAATTACACATTAAAACCAATTAAAAATATAATCTAACTATAAAAATAAATTAGAGGAAAAGGTTGTTTTGAATTAAAATTCACTATTTTTCATTCTTCATTAAGATATAAATATCATCAAAAAAATTCCAAAAATTAAAATAGGTAAATTTTGTTGTCTTCATTCAAAATAAGATAATTATTTTGTTTCAAGTATAATATATAAAAGTTTTAAAACTATATTTAAAATGGGTGCACCATAAAAATGCATCAAAAATGAGTTTTTTTTAAAACAATCTCGGAAAAAATGAATTCATTCTTATATCATGTTCTGAAAAATACATAACATGAATTTTAATGTTATATAAAATTCAAAAAAATTAATATTATTAATAACTACAAGTTTATATCCCTTTAAATAATAATATTTTAATAATATATCATTGTTTAGAAAAACTCGGTATTGCATACAATGAAAGTAATTGAGGAAGGTTATACTTGCGTGTAATGAAACCCATGTCAGTTTTTCATTTAGTACAAGCATAAATTGGTGTTACATATAACATAATCCAATTATAGTTCCTTTATACATTGAACAAAATCTATACGTGTTTTTGCGTGAAATGAATTCTATCAAACGTATATGAAATTGTGTATAACAGAATCCATGTATGGTGTTGCATATAAAACAAGATAATATGGTGTTATGTATAGTGAAATCTAATCATGATGTAGTGTAAAAACATAATACAACAATGAATCTGAAAATATGATATCTCAAAAAATCCATGGGTGTTACATTTCGAAAAACACTTTTTAATTTCTTCGTCATCTTTTATTTATTTATTTTTCACTGCTTTCATAAACAAATATTATAAGATAAATTGTTCTGAAATTTAACATTATATTAAAAAGTTAATCCTACTGTATTCATCATATTTACATTACATATAAATTTCAAACTCCCCTTTTCCGCTCTCCTGACAATGTCCCATTAGAGTTCGGTTAACCACCTACGTTGAAATTCTCGTATCAACATTCATAACTATCATCATGTATGGATATTAGTAATTATATATAATATATAAACATGTAATTATACACATTTTAATGTTTGTTATTTATTTATAGTAATATACAAATTAAAATGAGTAAAGAAGCAAAATCGAGATAAAACGAGAAATTTTTAAGTAAAACATGATATCAAAATGACTACCCTTTAACCAAGGTAATTTAAAAATATAATAAAATGACTTTAATTGATGAATAGTGGTAAAATTATAATAGTTCTCTTCTAAATAAATGTTCTAAAAAATATAGTTTTATAATCTTGGAGGTGCAAACATGACAGAATAAGGTTGGAAATAAGTTAAGGGGATTCTTGAATCCTATTCCATTTCTTTGGGTTATCACTCATTTACAATCTCTCAAGCGTCACTATTCCATTAATGTTATTAAAATTTCATTTCATTTCTCTTTATTTTTTTTCTAGAATATTCATGTTTCCACCTTTATTTTTAACAAAATACAATCATTTTATAAATAGAGACATTTTATTCCAAAAGAAATCTTTAACACCTCTTGTGATATTTATCGTTCAGGAAAAATTATCTCTTATTCCAATGTTTTATCTCCATTTTTTTCAGAAACCCACATTTTATTCATGAACTTACTATTTATGAAACCATTACAAAACTTATTCCATTATATGGATTTTTTCATGATTATTAATTTTATATGTTTTATGTGGCATGCATGATAATTTAATTATTATAATGTGAACGATGGTCTTGAAATTATAAATACCTTTCATGAATTGGTTAATGTGATGTATCTCATGAGATAATGTGTATTATGTGTGAAAATGGTTCTATATTTTTTTACACTAATGATGTTATGATTATTAACATATTATATGTGTAGACGTAACGCTAGATTTATTTACAACCAACTATGGTATTTGGCTAATATGGTATGATGTTTCAATTTAATGCATTGCTAAATTTTAGAAATATATTACATTGTTCATTCTTGATGTTGATTATGATCCTATTATTATTATTATTATATAATAATTTTATTTTTATTCTCACCCATGTTATATTGATCAATGTACATTTTTTATCTTATTATTGGGATTCTAGCTCACCACATTTAGTGATGCATGTTTTGAGATGATAACTTGCAATTATGAGAATGTAAGATAAACTAAGAATATATTGAAGAAGGATTATAATAATTATAATATTTTACTGCGTAAAGTTATGTATGATGTTAATTTTCCAAAGACAGTAATCCATTTGATCCTAGATTTCTTACACGGTTATTTTTTTACCATAAAAATGATGTAGGAGTTATGAGTGAAATTGTAGGGTTGATATAGTTGGTATCAGAGAATATTTTAGATAATTTTGGAATTATGATTATAAAATAGGAGTAAAATGAGTAATTATAAGTCTATTTATAAGTATACAATTTTAGAAGAATCTTTTTAGAAATGCATAAACATCAGGATCCCATAATACACGCCTTGTGTGTTAATTACATAAAACAAAAAATTATTCACACTTTATTCAATTAAATTTTATTCAAACCATTTAAATTTTATAAAATGTAGGGATGTAGGAGAAATTAGGAAAAAAACCCATGTGTGGGGAAATGTAAGGATTGTACATAAATTATCCCCAATTACATGGGATGTGGAGTTCAAAACGTCATAGAAATTATTACCTAGTCACCTCAAGATATGAAAAATAACCTGAACCATTTGAAATGTTTACCTTTACCCAAGAAAGATCAATTATTCATTTATTCCTTTATGCAACAATGATTGTAAGATATTAAACATTGTGGATGTATGTTCATGATAAAATTTTGGATTAAATATCATAATTTTGTTAATGGAATGCTTATCGGGTGTAAAGGAGGCTTGAGAGTGTATTAGGGGTTAGAGACATGATGGAAATATATTTTGGTCATCTAGTTCATGTTTCTCGGTTGGTACATGGTTAAGGGTAACCATGAACCCAAACCTTACTAGCCAAGAGGAGGGGTGCATGATTAATAAAATCATATAAGAAGGAGATCCAAACTGTTCTAGGTTGGACAGTGGCATTCCACATTATATTTGAATATTTTTCCAAACCGCAAAGATCTCTTAATGAAACCATGCGAGCTCAACCCCTATTGGATTGTGGATGAAGCATGGTTTACGCATGGCTTGGAAAATCGTGGGGCAAAAATATGTTCCCCATTAAAAAGTGAAAATCTACCAAAACCCCCCCAAGAATTTTAGATCTCACACTTGATTTATTCCTCATTTCTCCTCCTCTAAACCCTAGTGACAAACCAAATTCCTCCACACATCAAAATTATCATTCTCCTCCAATTCTAGGAGGTTTGAAGAATTGTAGTCTATGAATCAAAACTTCAGGTGAGTCTAATATTCCTCATGGCTATCTTTTCCAAATTATGTCTTGTAGATTTGTTCTTATTCTTCTGAAGACCCCAAACCCTCTTTTTATAGTGGGTCATATGTTGGGGTTTCATATAGTGTTGTAATTCAAATCTAAGGCTAAGGATAAGGGTTTGTTCATCCTGGGACTCTAGGTTGGTGGTCTTCAAGTTATATCACATACTTTTAATGGATATTTATGAATGTGTGGTTGTGATATTATTTCCCTCTTTCTGTTATTTTAGTTTCGTTAGTAATAATTGGTTAGATTATTGGATAAACAAGTATTTAGACCAATGGGATTCATTGAGGATGAATTGACTGGGTTAGGTCCACCCATGGAGTGCGCCAACATTCTCGAACGTAGAGCATACTGCTTTTAGGAATTAGATTGACAAAAATTGAAATTGATCCAATGATAAAAGTGTTGAAAAGTTATTTTAAATTATAATTGAAACCAATAGTGGGTTTTTATAGTGATTGATATTGGAATAAGTGATTATTTGTCTTAACAGGAATATATTTGGGAACTATGAAAAAATTATACTAAGATATTTATGAAATGAACATGGAATGAATAACTGGTTTAAGGCCTAAGAAATGGTGAACATGTTAAATGTGTAAATTCTTATGAATTGATAAATGTGTTAAATGGGATAGCATAAAGGAATTGAGTAGTATTTTAAAGGGGATAATGTATAGGGACTGTTGAACAAACCTAATGGGTTAAGGAATGGGAAAATGGAAATGGGTTAAATTGGAAAGGAAATGTAATGGGTAAATGTGATAATGAGGTAAGATTTGATGTTAATTATGATGTTGAATTATTATGAGTTTTGATGTTATGTTTATTGATTTTTCATGGTTTTTTGTGTGGTAAATGTGGTAAATTTTATAATAATCACATGCACATGGATTGATTGTTTTGGGGTATTTGACTTAAGGAACTATGCCCATGAGTCGGGTTTGATTGAAGCACCAAATCATAACCCCCAGTGCATGGGATAGGGAATGGGACCAATGTTATATGCCTATATAAGATTCATTTGATGGGAATACTTCGGCTGAGGATCTGAGGTATGTGTATATGAAATTTTTATGAAATTCGTATCCATAGAGTGATAAGGATGTTGATTATACCCTTATTCGTAAAAAGTATTTTTTTATGTTTTTGTGTAAATAATGGAAAATCCAAACCCCTAGAAGATGTAATGGATGTGAATTAAGTGATGAAGATGGATAAAATGATGAACATGGAACTAATGATGCAAGTTGGTAATGTAAACATTGTTAACTAATGGGACCCTTGTTTTCTTTCATTTACCATCCCATTTATTTATCACATAGATACACTGTCTATTTAGACTATAAATTTTGTAAACACCATTGGTGGTGGCCTACTGAGTTATACTCACACCCTTTTAGGGCCGTCGTAGGGAACCCAAACATATTTTGTGGTTGCAAGTTAGGAAAAGTGAAAAGGACAAATGTTAGAGATTTTTTTGAGCTTTTGGACTGCATGGATGAGGATCCAGACATGGATTCAGGACCCATTTTGGGGATTCAGGTATTGGATTTTATTTTTGGTATTTCTTTCACTTTTGGAGTTGTTAGCATCACATGACACATTTTATCATTTGGTCATGGTTTTTTTCTATTTTGGGAACTCATTTTAATTCTAGTTTTTGTTTTTGGTTTATTATTTCTCTTATTTCATTTAGTATTTGTTGTGTATTACTACAGTATGGGGGGTATATTCTCCCCATTCAACTTATCAAACCCTCACTAGTAGTTATCAATATATGGCATATTTGGATGTGTGCTTGAGGACATGTGGTGACTCAACATTATGCACATGTATAGTGGATTCCTTTAGTGACCCAAAGTTTAATAAATAGAAATTCCTTTCTTATAATTATGACACATAAAATCATATGAGGAAACATAATGCCAAATAATACTTAAATAAACTGATAAATACTATGTAACCTTTATAACCAAGACTTTAAAAATAAATATTCCACTTCTATGTTTTGAATTTCAAAAAACTGACCTACACGGTTGTGATCATTATGATTCTTGGATTCTCACAGGACAAACATATTTTTTTGTGAATAGAAACTTACCCTTATAAATTGTAATATGACATGTACAAATTGTAAATTGTCCATGTGAATAATAACTATACCAATAAAATTATAAATAAAATTTATCCTTCTTATGAGTGATAATATCCTATAATTATATCATAGTATAAAGAAATAATTATTTTCAAAATTATCAATTAAGTGTTATTATTATTGAAATTCGAACATATTTAATTACAATTTTTTGAATATTTAAATATTTTAAAAGAAATTTTATTCCTAAATTATTATTTTTATGTATTATGATTTTAATATAATTTTATAATCCCTTAGGTAATTTTTCAATGTGTTCTAAAATTTGCAATATTTTTAAATTTAGTATCTTCCAAGTAAATGATGATTTTAATTAAAAATTATATAACTCATATTTATAAAATTAACTTCATAAAATTGATTTTATTCTTGAATTATACAGATTTAAAAATGTTCAAGGTTATTTTTTTGGGATTTTTCTAAAATTCATGAATTTTTGGGGAATAGTAAAATATGAAAATTTACAATAAATGTTAAAACCCTAACTTTTTTAGCCATGCTTCAGTCATGGATAATATAATTGACCATTGGTTTAAACTCATCTGCACAAATTAATGTATTTATTCACAATAATCCTCATTATTTATTTTATTGAGATGAATAATAATCTAGTGATTAAAATAATAAGAAAACACCCCTCTCATCCACTATAAATGCAACCCCCTAACACCATCTTCTCCTCACACCTCTCAAGATTTGATCCTTGAATAAATTCTACCAAATAATCTTTCCTTGAACATACCCCATATCTAGGAGGTCTTGTTCTCATCAAAATACCAAGCCTAGTTGCCTTGAGGAGGATGTCAATAAGAGAATTCAATAACTAAATCATCAATCTTTTTCATTTAATTTCAATTGAATTTCAATTGAATTTATTATTCTATCATCTCCTGCCTTCATAAAAATGGAATGATAACTCCACTACCCCACATATAATGGATTTATATATTGTAAATAGATTTCCCAACAATAAATTCAAAATAATTTATCTTTTATCTTAAAAATGAAATTGTCCACCTTGAGGTTTCAATTTACCAACATCACACGCAATGCACATTAATTATCCATTAAGAACTTCAAGACTATTAATAAAACCACTAAATGGTTGAATATGGTTTGTAATTGTTATTTTTTAACACCTTTTATGTACTGGAACTAACTTATACACATAATACCAAATGATAAAGTAGAACAAGTTTGTTGTGATCAAAATACACCAAAAATATCTTGAAGGATCATCATTAACATTTATCTAATTAATAATCCTCATGGTATATAAAAAACACTTTATAAGAGAAAATAATATTCTAAAATATCATTAAAAAAATATAATAAAAATTCTATATGTTTATCCACATACTGTAAAAACTTCAATTCATGTATACAATTGAACCGATCAAGAAAAATAAGAAAACGAACACTCTCAAACAAATGAATTTTAACAATATAACTCACACAAAGGCCTATAAAAAAACATAATAAAACCATAATAAATTGTATTCATGTGTAAAAGGTTATGGAATTTTTAATTAATTAATATAATGTGATTATGAATGATATTAACTTGAAGGATGCTTTTGGATGAAAGGTAAGAGGATTTCTCGAACCCAACTCCCTTTATTCGAGTTTTCCTTGTCTCAGCCCATTTTTAGTATGGTTATTCCTAAAAAATATTTTATTCATAATTATATGTTATTTTTGGGGATAAAAAAGTTTTCTACTGGAGTTTATGATAAACACAATGCTTTCCAAAAGAACTTTTCTTTCAAAACACACCTTTTACTTCTAACTCAATGTTAAAAATTCTTATGTCATGTGTGTTATTCCCACTATCATTTGGGAAGCCAAAGTTGATGAATGTATTACTATGATACAAAAACTATTCAATTAAATGGGTTATTTATGTTCATCATTGATATGTTTTCAATGTTCTATGCATGATAATATAAATTTTTTTATGTGATGGGTGCACCATTAATTATATAGCGCAATGTAAATGTTATGATGTGACAGGTGGGCCTGGAATTTTATACTTCATGAATGAATTGTGTAATGTGATGAACATCATGAGTAATGTGACATATTCAAGAGTGTGATTCTATATTTTCTCATAACTATGTGTGGTAGTTGACCACTATGACATGATGTTTCATTGTTATTCATTTCCACATTTCAAGTCTTCCCATAATGATTCCTCTCATGATTATGATACTATTCCTATGATATGATGATAATTATTATTATCACCACCTGTTATGTTTTTCCATGTTCTTATATATCCTATTAATGAGATTTTAGCTCACCCCTTTTAGATGTGTATCCTCAGTTGAGTACATACACTAAGACGAATTCAAGGGCCAATAATAAGCTAGAGAAGAATGAATTAAATATATGTTTTTGTTTTATTTTTTAATAATTATATATGGTCCAATTTTTCTTAAGACACAAAAACTTTGGATCCGCTATGAATAATTAATTTATGTTTTTTATCTTTAAAATGATTTAATATTAATGTATGAAAAGTCAGGATCACTATAGTTGGTATCAGAAGATGGTTTAGTTAATTGGGGATTTAGGATTACATAACCTTTGTAAAACAAAGAGTATGAGACTATGTATAAGTAATCACCTAGGATTAATTTCTAGACATAGGCATCCCACAATATATTCCTTTAAAATTAATTTCACAAAGTAATAAATTATATATTTATTATTTGTTGACTTATGTTTTCTTATAACATTTTCTATTTTATAAAATAGTGGGAACTAGGAGAAACCAACCCAACAACCCATGCAAGCTAAAATGTATTGATTACTTGAAAACCATCTTCACTGATTTGGGAGGTGGAGTTCAAATTTTTTTGGAAATTATTTACTACATGGCTCAAGTTATGAAAATTAAACTAAATAATGTGGAGTTTCCACCATTAATAAAAAAGAGAAACTGGCTATTGAGTGTTTTATATAGAAATAGCCACCAAAATTTAGTGGATCTTCCGATCCACTAGTTGCAGAAAAGTGGTTCACCATGATGGAAAATATGGTTTTTTTGCATCATTGTTCTGATATGGAGAAGGTGAATTTTACAAGTTATCATCTAGATGGAGAGGCGGATAAATGGTGGGATTTGATTAAGAACGACATATTGAGGTATGAAATTGAAGAGATGGAGGGGTAATTCATTATGATAATGTTTCTTAAAAAGTAATTTCATAGAACTCATTGAACTAATATGGTGATGGAATTCATAGAGCTGAAGAAAAAGGAAGAAGAGTAGGTCACATCCTTCAAAGAATATTTTTCAAGGCTTTCAGGGTAAACTATGAGTTTTTACCAAAAATGATACTATAATTTATCAATTATTTAGTGTTTTGAAACCAAACCGTTGAAATGATCATATAATATGTGACATTGGGAGTTATGAAGAAGTTATTAAATCTAATATCAAAGTGGAGATGGTGTTTTTAGAATGGTCCCATGGATGTGGTTACAAGAAATTAATTATTGAGTTTCTAGATGGAGGGTCTAATAAAAAGGTGGAAAAAAACTCAACCACCAACATGTCAAATATGTGGGAATAAGCAGCCTAGTAACTTCTTTAATGGGATGGGGAAAGACTTCAATTGTGGGACAGAAGTCCACATTTTTTATGATTGTAAAAAAGGAATGAAAAGGTTTGACAATGTGGTGTAGGAAAGGAGATCACCACCCATGGTCCAATGGTACAACTGTAGGGAATATGGACACTTTGTAATCTAGTTCACTAAACCTCATGTTCTCAAGGGTAATTAGTGTGATCATCCACCAATTCCAAAATAGCGAGATAAATCTTATGCCATCACTAATGTGGATGTGTAGAAAGAAGGTATAGTCATACAATGTATACTTACAATTCATTCAAGAATGGAAAAATTATTATTTGATTCTAGTTATATTCATTTCTGTATATCTCTCAATTTTTAAAGAACTATTAAATTGAATCCCCAAAACATTAAAGTGCAGATATATGTAAAAACACATAGTGGTTCAATAATTGCAACCCATGTGTTGGAATATTCACATGTTTTTTAATGTAGGAATATTATTCTAGAAAACCTCATTATACACCAGTTGGTGTAATTAAACACTATAATAGGTATGTAATGGATCTCTTTATATATAAAACATAAAAACTATTTCGAAAATTAAATATCAATTCGTATTCCGGACCATCCCATGCTCCTCTGCATATTCATGGAAGATCCTGAATCTCTGTTGAAAAATACGTCAACAGTGTGGGTGTTGATTCCCTATGAAGAGGCACACCACTCTAAAATGGTTGAGTCCATGGAAGTTATCTATTTAGTGTAAATTCCTATCATTATGGAATAAATTGATGTATATCTTGAAGAGTTTCCAGAACTACACCCTAATCATGAATTAGAGTTCTCAATAGAACTCATACCCAGAGCTACACTTATCTCAATGTATCCCTATTGGATAGATCCTATCGAACTATAGGGGATAAATAAGCAGTTCCAAGAGCATTTTAAAAAAGTGTTTCTATACCCTAGTGCATCACCTTGCGATGCACCAATGCTCTTTTCCTTAAAGAAGGATGGATCTATGAATTTGTGTATTGATTATCAGGAACTCAAAAAGATCATCACAGATCCCAAGTGTTCCCTTTTGAGGATTCACTACTTATTTGATCAGTGGAGAGGATCTCATTATTTCTAAGTGGTCGATCATCATTTTGGATATCATCAGCTAATGTTGGAGAAGGAAGATATTCATAAGACTTCTTTTGTTACAATGTATGGGAACTATGAATTTTTTGTGAATCCCATCCGACATACTAATTCCCTTTAAATACTAATGTATTTTATTAATAAGGTCTTTAGAAATTAGGTAAAAAAATTGTGATAATTATTATTGTGGGCATTCTCATCTAATCCAATACGAACGAGGAAGATGAAGAACAACCATGACTTGTGTTGGTGACATTGAGGAAGAAGAAGTAGTATATCATGTTCAGCTAGTGAGACTTATGGATGTAGTAAGTGATGTTCTTGTGACATTTGGTCATGAGTGAGGGAACTTCTATAGACACTTCAATTACCAATTCATTTGTGGAATGACCCAAAACCTGTAGTGTCATATAAATAAATATTTTTCTTGGCCTAGCAGGGTACTATCGATGTTTAGGGAGATATTTTTCCTGACTTTATATCCCTATAACTAATTTAACATAGAAAGTGGTAAAGTATGTCTCAATGGAAGAGTGTGAGGTAAGCTTCAAGGAGACAAAGAGATGTCTGGTCACTACACAAATACTCATAGTACCGAAAAGTGAACTTTTTTTGAGATATAAAGCGATTCTTCGAATGAATGAATTGGTTTTCTACTCATGGAAAATGATAATATGATATCATACACCACATGACTATTAAAAAATCATGTGGAAAAACTACCCTATGTATGATCTAACGGTAGAAGCTATAATATTTTAGTTGAAAATGTATCGGCATTACCTCTATAGTGAGAAGTGTGACATATATACTGATCACATGATCCTAAAGAATATATTCACAAAATAGGGTCTCAACATGAATCAAAAGAGATGATTAGAGCTAATAAAATTCTATGATTATTCTATTCACTATCATCCTGGCAAGGAGAACAAGGTACATAATGCTCTAAGAATAAAATAACCTAATAATCTACCCATGTTGTCGATTGAGAAAGACCCTATACTAATGGATTTTCTGTGGGTGGATTTGGACATAATAATGGCAGGGAATAAATCCAACCTTTCCCAAATTATTTCCCAATAATCAATATAATAGAAAACTAATGAAGAACAAAGGGATGATAAAGAGTTTCAAAATAATGTGAGTGTAGGAAAGAAAGGGTAGATGCAATAGATTCATATGGATGATGATGATGTAATTAGGTATTGAACAAGGATTTGTGTGCCTTCCTCCCTCAGGATAAAGAGGGATCTATTGAACAATGAACATAGCTCAACTTTCTCTATACATCCTAGTTTCCCCATGATGTACCGTGATTTCCGAGAACACTTCTCGTGGGATGACATGTTGAAAGAGGTTGTAAAATATATCCCACGGTGCTTGATATTTCAGTAAGATAAATTAGAGTGAAAAAAGTCCAACAAGATGATACAACCATTTTATATACCCATATGGAAGTGGGAGAATGTCCCCCATGGACTTTGTCATGGGTCTCCCAAAGACATCCAAAGGAAATAATGAGATATGGGTTCTGATGTACCAACCAAGCAATACTGATCACTTTATCCATATTCAGGAAAATATATTTCTTGAACAACTTGATAAGATATATGTGAAGGAATTGGTGAGACTACACGGGGTTCCACTCTCGGTTGTCTCAAATCATGATCCCAGCATCACATATAAATTCCTGAGGAGTCTTCAACATTAAATGATTACTGAATGGAATTTAAGCCTGAATATCACCCCCAAAATGATGGGAAATCTAAAAGGACTATTGATAGTTTTGACGATATGCTAAGATCCTACTCATTATAATTAAAAGGTTGATGGTATTAGAATATCACATTGGTTGAGTTATGATACAACAATATCTTCCACTCGACTATTTAGATAGATCCATTAGAATCTATATATGGAAATCGATGTACAACTACAACCTGTTTGGTTAAATTTGGAAAATGAAAGATACACGGACATGATATTGTACATGTGATGAAAGAAAAGGTTCATAACACCAATCAACATATCAAAGATGCTCAGTTTCAGTAGAAGAGAAATGTTGAAAACCGTCCAAGGGTCTAGGAGCGAGGCGTTGGAGAAAATTGTTTGTTTGAATATCATTATGAAAGAGAGTCATGTATTTTGGAAATGAAGGGAAGCTAATACCAAGATAAATTGGACCATTTGTGATCATTGATCAAGTATGAGCCATGAATTTCAATTCCACGGAATATGCCTCAAGTTTTATTATGTTTTCAACATATCACTCATGAGTAAGTACTTACAAGATCCGACACATGTACTGACCTCATTGGTAGTGTATCTGGAAGATGATATCTCTTATGAAGAACAAACTGTAATGATTTTGGATCAGAGGGATAAGGTTCTACGTAATCAGAGAACACATGTTTTCAAAGTTTTGGGGAGGAACCATACGAATGAAGAATCAATTTCGTAATTGGAGGAGGTGATGAATGAGAAGTACCCCCACTTTTTTGTAAAATGAATTTTCAAGGGCGAAATTACGAAAGAGGGAAGAATTTAATGACCCAATGTTTTATCAATGGAAATTCTATTCTTATAATTATGACACATAAAATCACCTTAAGAAACAATATTCCACATCACTATTAAATGAACTACTAAATACCATGTGTCCTTTATAGCCTAGATGTTTAGAATAATTTTTCCATTTTTATGTATCTAATTTAGAAAGTCTCACATACACGGTTGCGTTCAGTAATATATTTTGAGACTAATATGACAAACTTTATTTTTTAGTGAATAGTAACATTCTTTTATGAATAGAAATATGACCCTTATGAATAGTAAATCAGACAAGTGAATAATAACCTTACCAATGAAATTATAAATAAAATTTACCCATCTTATATTTGAAAATATGATATAATTATATCACAGTATAAGTAAATAAACATTTTAAAAATTCTCTATTAAGAGTAGGTATTGTTGTATGTAATATATATTTAATTAAAATAAAATAAAAAATTAAATATAAAAAAACATTTTATAATAAATGGTAATTTTAATGTCTTTTTATTTTAAGATAATTTTATGAGACCTTATTTAATTTTAAATGTGTTATAAAATCAGTTATTATTTTAAAATTTGTATTATCAGCTTAAAAATGATTTTATTAAAAATATTAATTACATAGATATAGATAATTATTTTCCAAAAATATAGTTCATTTCTTTAATTTTATACATTGGAAAATGTTTAAGATTAATTTCTAGTATTTTTTATAAAATACATGAATTTTTGTGAATAGTAAAATACTATAATTTATGATAAATGATGACAACCTGAATTTTTGAGTTATTCATGAGTCATGGATGATGTAATTGACCATTTGTACAAAATAAAATGCACTCAATACATTATTTAGTTACAATAATAATCATTATTTATTGACTTGAGATAAATAAGAATCTAATGATTAAAATAATAACAAAACACCCCTCCCCTCCACAATAAATATGACCTCCCACACACTGTTCTCCTTACTCCTGTCAATCTTTGATACATTCCTAATTCATCCCAATAATCTCCCTAGTCCCTCCCTCATGTCCTAGAGCTCTTTTTCTAATAAAAATACGATGACCATCCCTTCATCCAAATGAAATCATAACTCCAATACATAACATACAATGGAATTATATCATGATAATTGATGTTCTAATACTAAACTTCTCCCTATATCTCTCTCATTTTTATTAAAATTGAAATCGCCGCTCGTGATGTTTCAATTTTCCAACATCATGTGAGATGTAATTTTATTTTCCATGAATTCAATCAAGGATTTTAATAAAACTATTAAATAGTTGAAAAAATATTGAAATGTATATGTTGTAACCCATTTTATTTTTTTATAAAAATTATACACATAACACGAAATAATAAAACAAAACGTGTTCATTTTGATCCAGAATCACAAAAAATTACATATAATGATTATCATTAAATTTTATCTAATGACTCACCCTCATGGTATATTTTAAAAAAAATCATAACATAAATAAAAATTCTTAAATATCATTAAAACATGTAATTACAATTCTTGATGTTTATCCATTTATTAAACGAACATCCATTCATGTATACAAGTGAACCGATAATGGAAACTAATAAAACAAACACTCCTGAACAATGAATTTAAACTATATAGTGGTGGATCCTCAAGACTACCCAGTTACTTTTGGTTTTGTGGATATAGTGGTGTGTGGGATGAGTTGCGCACATTGGGGCTTCTCCTAGGTGTCTATCGGCTAACCATTTTGGGGATAGATTCTCAAGATGTGAAATGTTGGTGAGGAGTGAAAACCCATTGGGGAAGAAGTAGTGGGGTTAACTTGATATGCATTATTATAATATTTTCTCTTGTATGTGATACATGGTGAGAGTATCAATGGTGAGGTTGGGAACATAGTATACCTATTTAGGTGATGAGTTACTTCCACTTTTTGTTCAACGTAGTTCAGAATGCGTTCTTTATCTTTTGAACGCGAGGCTACGGGGGTGATCTTACTGAGTATATTTTTATACTCACCCAATGTTTATGTAAATAACTTATTTTATGTTAGTGGTAGTAGGTTGGAGATCATACTTGTTACAATAAATTAATGTTTTCATGAGATCTTTAGGGATTGTGGTTATCACATTATTTACCTTATATTTTTGTACTTTTAGTTTATCCTGGATGTATTATTAGTTTCTATATGTAATTACATATGTGAACTTTGGATTTTATTTTATATTGGAGTATGAATAGGTGTTGGTTGGTGTCTATATTATCTCTCTCTTAATCATATCATCTCTTGGAGGGTAATACCTCACATTTGATTATTTATTATACCCTCAGTTCTAGTCACTAACCTTAGGCCTATTGAAGGTGGGACTAGGGTTTCACTATCTCTATCATCCCATTTCTAGCCTAGTAGGGGTATATATTATGGGGAGAGAGTGATAAAAGTGTTGTATCAAAGGCATTGATTGAGTGTTATGATGTATTTTATAGTTTGTCACAAGTGACGTTGCATGGGATGGTTGAGAAACGGTGTCACCTAAGATTAGAAAATATTGTTAATTTGGGAGACTAGATTAGACATGGGTATTGGGACCCTATGATTGGATGCATAGACCATTAATTTTATAGTGGTTACTAAATGAGGAGATATTGGTTGCATGTTGGAGGCCTAGGAAAGGATGAATCTTTATTCTTTGTGCTTGTGCTTAAATGGGTAGATTGTGGGGTAGGTTAAATAAAAATTAATAAAAGGAAAAAATTAATTTATTTTAAAGTCATTCATATTATTAGTTAAGAGATCTAACTATTTATTCATTTACAAACATTCCACCAGGACAACGTACTCCTCAAGTTCACACAGAAGATGTTCAGTAGGTTGTGCCAGTAGATCACTGTAGGGAATAGGATGACAACAATGAAACATAGAGTAGGAAACGTTGAGATTTTATGTGCTAGAGTCTTTGTAGTTATGGGGTCTCCATTTTAGATGTGGTCATGGATGACTCGTTATAGTAGGTTGAGATATCCAACATTTTGATCCGTACTTGAAATTAGCACTAGGTATTGTTGTTTGGGATTATGCAAGGTGGTTCAGCAAGGAATTGGTGGTTCTTGGTACTCAGAGATCACGAGGATTCAAAAGTCTCATGGGATGAGCTATGAGACCATTTTAGAGCTGAGTTTCTTTCTTCAACTATGAAATCAAGTAGTCACCTTGAGTTTCTTACCCTTTGTCAAGGGATCCCGGGTGTGTGATGGTTCAGGATCAATTTCAAGAACCTTCTATGATATGATTCAAACTTTTTTCTATTTGAAGAGGCTAGGGATAGGCATTTCAGTGAGGATTTGGGTCCAAAAAATGCAACTATATGTCCCCCCGTTTATGATTAAGATGTTTCTCAAGGTGTTGGTTAGAATAGAGGTCATTGGGAGTATGTTAGCCAAAATTAGATAATCATGAGAGGTGATTCATCCTGATTCATCGTGAAGTAGATTGTCGGTTTCGGATTTTTTTTTGTCATGATAGGAGAGCTTCTAATCAGCATGTACTAGATCCCAACACTCAATGACTCGTTTCTACAAGGGTTGTAGATATTAGGTCAATTCCAACAGATCATACACAAGTTTTTATTATAGAGGTTAGGTTCATCAACTGCGAGAGTGCCCAACCTATCTAAGAAGTTTGTGTGTGCTAGTTTTTCCTCTTTAATAAATCCACTAAGGCAGTAGTGACAAGTTGTTTTAATTTTGGATCAGTTTATAGTTGATGAGATTGAATAGGATATCCCTGAGATTCTTCCCACCATCATATATCATAAAACATCTATATATGTGGTCTTCACCATGGTCATAGTGGTCATGGGGTAGGTCATGGTCATATTCATGCTTTAGAATTTCTAACACTAGGAAATCCAGACATCATTCAATGTACCATCTTCTTGTTTTCTATTTTGGTTCATTCATTTTTTGATACCGGAGTTACACACTCTTTCATATCAACTAGACTTTTCTATGAATTGGGACTTGATGTAAAGAGACATCTAGTTCCCATTATGTTGAATACAACAATTTTAGGGCTAGGTAACATTTTTTATGTATGTTGATACTATTAGATTATGATGGGGAATCACCACTCATGGGGAGATTTTCAATGTTTACAGATAAAAACCAATGACATCATCCATGAAATTAATTGGTTATATTTTTTATAGGACATCTTTGATTTATTTAAGGGTAAGGTTGTGTTCGTCGAGGTATATGGAAACACATTAGTCTCTGTTGGCGAGCGATACCCTCAGATGGGTCAGACGTGTGTTCCATGTATTTCATCCTTAAGGGAGGAGTTGATGCTGACCTAGTTGGAGGTTTAGCAATCAGTATTTCCAAGGGTCATAGAAGAATACCCTGATTTATTTCTATAGGATGGTTTAGGATTACTCCCTCAATGAGAGATCATGTTTGTGATCGAACTATAGCTAGGAGTGTCTCTTATATTGATGTCTCTGTATAGGATAGAGACTTCTGAGTTACCAGTGCTGCGTATACAACTCATTGTTCTATTTCATTATAGTTCTATTTGGATGAATTTTTCATTTTGGGGTGAATTATTTTTTATCATGAAGATGTTTGATGGATGTTTGCATTAGTGTGTCGATTTTCATTACATGAACCAAGTGATAATGAAGAACCCATATCCTCTTCCATTGATTGTTGATTCATTGGATCAACTGTAGGGTGAATGATTGTTTTCAAAGATCGACTTGCTGTTAGGATATCAGATGATGCATGTGATATATGAGGATATACTGAATACTAATTTCTATTGTCTTCATTGTAATTACGAGTTTGTTGTGATGTCGTTCAGAATAACGAATGATATAGTTATGTTCATTGGGTTAGTGAATGTTCTCTTCAGAGATCTCCTAGATAAGTTCATGGTGGTTTTCATTGATGATATCCTTTTTTAATCCACATATGGGGAGGATCATATAGAGAATTTACATGTTATTTTTATAGTTCATCATCATGATCAGTGGTTTAATAAGTCACCAAAGTGTGAGTTTTTGTCTCGAGATATCCATTTCATGTGGAATTTGTTATCTATGGAGAGAGTAGTTATGCATCCATTGAAGGTAGAAGCAGTTATCTATTGGGAACCCCCTAGATAGTGTCTGAGGTAAGCATTTTCCTCGATATTCTAGGAAATTACAGAAGGTTCATAGATAATTTATCTCAGTTTACGACTCCTTTAAAATTATTGACTATAAAGGATCAAGAATTCTTATGGGCAGATCAGTGTTATGAAACCTTTTAGTATCTAATGGGTATGATGGACAGTGCTCCATTTTTTTCTTCTTATATATAGAGTTCAGTTTGATGTTTTCTATGATGACTCGCATCTTGGTTTGATCTATGTTCTGATGCAGTAGATATTGGTCATTTCAAATAGGTCACAGAAACTACATCCCCATGAGAATAACTATGCCACCCACGATCTTGGTTTGGTAGTGGTAGTTTCTTCGCTGAATCATTGGAGACATAATCATATTGATGATCATTTTTTTGTCTTCACCAATCATAATATCATGATTTATTTTTTCTCCCAATATGACATTAACTTGTGCTAGCGTCGATGGATGGGCTTAATACAGGACTACGACTTTGATATTTTGTATAGACCTGTAGTGGGGAATTCCATGGTTTATGTGATGAGGAGAATATTGTGTAGTTATGTAGTGAATGAATTTTGTAATTCATATAAAGTGATGGAAAAAAATTTAGTATTGAAATTAGTTATGTGAGGATATGGGTAAATAGGATTCTTTTTTAGTTGATTGTGCACTCATATTTGGTAAAACAGGTTGAAGAGTCCCAATTTGGGGATCATGAGGTGGAGCTATGGAGAGACCATGTTGTTTGCGGTGAGTCCCTAGTGGTTGGTATGATGATGAATAACCCTGATTTTTTTACTTTAGAGAATGTTCTTCATTCCTTTGGAAATGTGTGACATGTTTCTCGGAGAGTTTCATAGTTCCCCTTTAGCGGTATATCCTAGCATGGAAAATATGTGCCATGATTTGGGGGTTCAATTTTGATTGACTATGTTGAAACATGTAGTTTCATATTTTGTATCTCTATGCTTCATCTTCCATAAGGTGAATGCCAAGCAACGGGTTCCAGTGGGATTGCATCAGCCATTAGATGTTCCTCAATGGAAGTTGGAGGACATCTCGATGGACTTTGTTATCAGTTTACCTCTAGCATAGGGAAGCTATGAAACTATAATTGTGGTAGTGCACTGTTTGAAAATATCATCTCACTGTATAGCGATCAAGGATTCAATATCAGAGGTGGTTTTGTGAAGGAATAATCTGGAGGAGGTTGGGATACTCCACAGATTCCCAAGGAAGATCATTTCTACAACAACATAAACATTTTGAAAAGTGTTTATTTCTATAAAATGCGTGATATATTATTTTTTACTTAATAAAACTATATCCTTTTATTAATCAAGTGTGTGAGACCATTGTGTTCGACCATTATATGACCATTAGTCAATTATGACCATGGGTAAAAATGACCATTGGAAAAAATACTCTTAACATTATGATTAGTGATTATAACTAGAAATGATAATGGTTAATGGAAAAAAGAAGAGTTTATGGTTTCATCTAGTGGATTTGGGCCATACGAAGTCTATTTCTTAGTGCATAGGAGGGAGGTTGTTTCAAACAGGTTTTATTTGGACCATGCCCAAGACGAGCTTCGGCACGTTAAGCTTGAACGGAATCTCCAATGGGAGAAGTTAAAGAAAATACCTATTACCACTCGGGCGATGTTATCCGATCCATCCCAAGAGTCCATCATCGTCACACAACTAACCTTTAGGTCTTATGGAGGTTTTATAATTTGTTATGTAACTAGGTATTACTCACTTATTGTGTAATCCCTTTTTATAAATAAAATTTTTATTTCAATCATTTCTGTTTTCTGATTAGTTTTTTATAAAAATATAATGAATTAGATAAATTGATTTTTTTTAAGGATAAAAATGGTAAATTTCATAAATATATAAATTATAATATGTTTTTATTAATAGTGATATTATAATTAAATAGTGTTATAAAAAACACTTTCTAATTATAAATGAGTATTATATCAATTCCTTATTGTTTAAATGTATTTGATAACAATTATATTATTATATGATAAAATAGAAATTGTATTTTTAATTTCAATTAAAGAATTTATTATGGTGAATTAATGAATTATTATAATAAATAATATTTTAATAAATTATTGTTATTATATTACTTTTATTAAAAATAAATTATTATATAAATTTTATGATGAATAATTTAATTTTTATTATGGCTAGAAAACTGTTTCTGTCAAACCCCATAAATTTTTAAAAAATATCGTATTTTATTTAAAAAATTAAAAATAAAATATTTAGAATATTATTATGATAAAATGAATATTATTTTTTGTTTCAAAATTTTTGAATAATCCAATAGATAATTTTGCATAATTTTTCGAGACAGTCGAATTTTCTTGTAAAAAATTAATATCATATAAATATATAATGTGTTTTATGACATCATAATGACCCAATATTGATGTAATAAATACTATAAAAGGTGATATTATACTAATAAATGTTTTAAAATTAAAATAATGTGATTTTAGTATTTTTATTAATTTTATAATTCTTTATTGAATCATCTAAGACTTCAAATATATTTTAAGATTTTCAAATCATTTCCTTGTAAGTGTGACTGGCCTTTAAAAAAACCAAGGGAAATGTTATATTATGTGCAAACCGTTCCCTTATAAAATAATTTAAAACACTCCCCTTTGGTAGAAACAATGGGAAAACCCAAGGGTTGGTTTGTGGTTTTGAAAATTTTATGTTGTAGTGTCCAAAACCTAAATAATTAAGAAATATCTCGCTTTTCCTATATAAAACTGTACATGCTAACATTAAACCTCACAAAAAATCCTTTAAGATCATAAAAACTCTTCCATCTACTCCATAGATTCCCCCCATGGTTCCCTAAATCTCCCAATAATCCTCTCCTAAACCATTGGGATCACACATTCATGTTAAAGTAATCTTCTACTCTTCTTTTTATCAAGGACTCTTTTTATATATGTATTTTCAATTAAATATTAATATGGTTGTGATATGTTCATAAATAATCCCCATACTGACCATTTTATTTATAAATATTGATATATTAGTTTCAAACTCATTAAGCCCCACAATGTATCTTTTTGTACACCTGTTACTATGCCGAAATTCCTTAAGGGATTTCTCGACATCTCAATTCATTTCATGTTCTCTTTTATATAGTATCTCTTTCAAATATCTATAACATGTTCTCATTTTTATTTTATTATTTCCATATAAATTATTATTAGTATTTTTTTATTGGTATACCCCTATACACCTTCTTTATAATGTTTTAAAAAACCTTGTTTCCTAGTCGTTATACTGCAGAATTTTCATATGAAAATCTCTCTCACATTGACATGAAATGATCTTATTTTCTTTATATGAATACCCATACCACATTAATTTTAATATTTATTCATCAATACATAAAAATGATTTATTTGGTTCTATAATTAATATATTTGAAACTGTCATTCCCTTTCTGTGGGTTGTAAGTGACATAATGTTGAAGTTTCTATGTTGTTTTTTAAGAAGGGATTTTGATACAAAACCCATTTATTTTAAGATATATGTGTTATTTATGAAATGATTGATTATGAAATATCTGGATCATATGAAAAGAAATATATATTAACTTTTCTCCATGATAGTGCTCCAATTCATTAGGTAAATAATTTAATCTCTAAATATGAAAAGTTTTATGATACCTTGGTGAATAATCTTGATAGTTCTTAGGACACCTTGGGGATAAAACATGGTGCTATTTTCATGAATGTCTAAGTTAAATGTTATAGAAAAATTTTAATGTAATGATTCACATTGTTTTATTTATGATATGTCACTTTATCATTCCTTTATGAGGTTCTTAATGTTCTTATTGATACCTCACCTATTCACATGAAAAAGTTTCCTCTTGTTTTCCCATACTAGGATTTATGCTCACTCCCTTCTTTGAAGTATGTCTCCATGTTATGAGTTGGAGTAATTTTACTTAGGATGAACAAATGAAGAATCCTGTAAAGATTATAGAATTATTTTTTTTGTTTTCATGTATTATGTACCTAATTTTCATGACTCTAATTTTTAACAACCCTCTATTTATAAAATGTAATGAAATGTTATGTAATAAAATAGGCATGATTCTATAGTTGGTATCAAAGGCTAGTTTCATTTTTTATGAAAATTTGGATTTTAAAAAATTAGGAATAACCCTATGGAAAAGTTAAAATATAAGAAAACATACAGTTATTTTGGTGAAATATTAAATAAGTGGTTTTGGAACAATGAAATCCATGTCTAGATACAACCAATTAGAGTTTTCTCTAGCACCAATGTATTTAGGGGTAAATATTGAAAACACCTCTTTGAGCTAGACATGAACAGGAACTTCTCCACAATAATGGTACCTATTTCACACATGGTTTGACACTCTTGGGTGGTATATTTCTTTAATCATAATGTTTTTATGAACCATTATGAATTATTTATAAAAAAGTAATTATTTATAATATATAATGTGTTTAAACATGACGTTTTAAGATAGAAAAATACCTTAGAGTTATAATATTCTTAAAACCATATTCTCAATGTGGTTTTCTTCTTCAAAAAAATAGTGGGAAATTGTTGGAACTGTGCAAATGGTGACAACAACAGATCTTAAACTAACAGCCCTCCGGTGGAATCCAATATGTAATCCTTCAAGAGAATGATGAATATGCATTCTTACATTTTGGGAAATAACATGAATCAAGCTGGGAGACTGATTTCACCAAGAAGGGAACATCATTTTGTTGAATCGTTTAAGCACCATTGACTATCAGCATTCAGGGGATTTACTAACCCATTGATTTTTGAATATTGGATAATCTCTATCAAAAAGTTATTTTTTGTACATTGTATCTCGGAACATGAGAGAGTCACCTTGGTTGTTAATCGCATAGATGAAGAAGCTGGTCATTGGTGGACACTGATTAAAAACCTGAGGCCAAGGGAGGAAATTTGAGATATAGAGTGGGAAGACTTTTTAGGGATCTTTTTCAATATGTATTTACCTAGTTCAATAAGATTGAAAATGGAGAATTAGATTATCATGACAAATTAGAAGGAGAATGAATTTTTTGGAAGCTATGAGATGAACTTCATAATGATTTCCTATTACACCACATTCTTTATCATGGATTTAATGGGAAGGTGGACAGATTCTTTTATTGACTGATACCTCATATACGAAAGAGAATCCAACCGAGGATATAATATCTATGAGGTGATTTTGGAGAGTGATATTAAAGATGAATTGGAGTTTGGTGATATATTGTGGTCTCACAAATCCAATGAAAATAAGAGATATTTGGAGCCAAGCTTGGGGTGGAGCTTTGATCAGGGGAGAGGAGGAAAGAAAGTGAAACTTCCCACATGCAATAAGTGCAGGAAGAAGCA
Source organism: Viscum album (assembly GCA_963277665.1). Taxonomy (NCBI): domain Eukaryota; kingdom Viridiplantae; phylum Streptophyta; class Magnoliopsida; order Santalales; family Viscaceae; genus Viscum; species Viscum album. The sequence goes on along the minus strand of OY728165.1, from coordinate 159,101,818 downwards.
TTCAAGAAACTTCTTAATCAGGAATGATAAATGTTACATGTGTGGAAGAGATGGACATATCGCTCAAAATTTTCATAGTGAGGTGAAGCATCAACTTCCCAACACTAACGAAAAAGATAATATGGTAGAGGACCTACCTAATGTCCAATTATTCAAGTGTGGACAAATTGGGTTCTTTTTTAATTAGTTTCCCTATCTAATGGATGTGTTGGGGAATCATCTTCAGCATCTTCCTAGGCCTTGTTAGCAAGGTCGTGCTTTTTCAATCATTACGACAGAAGATTTATCACCAAATGATGTGTTGTTAGGTACCCTTGTTGTTTTACTCAATCTAGAAAGTACATTGTTTGATTCTTGTTCTATATATTCCTTTATATACTCCATATTTGCAAAAAATATAGAATAAATCCCTAAACTTCTAAATGTAGAATTATCAGTCAAGACTCCTAAAGGGATTATCCAAGCATCAATAGTGTTTAAGAACTCTAGTATTTACATTAGTGAGCACAATATTATAAAAAATATGTTACTCATTACCATGTTAGAATTAGACATAATACTATAGATGGACTGTCTCTCGATGTATAATCATTAGATCACATGTAGAAGCAAGGAAATCTCAGTACTCTTGAAAGGACGTCTACAGTTATCTTCAAAGGAGAGATTTAAAGGCCAAATCATTATCTATAAGCACCCCTCAAATCCTTCTTTATGGAGTTGATCCATGAGTAACAAGAATTAAATTAGAGTATGAGGATAGATAATGGTACCATTTTTTATGAAAGAGAGGTTGAGTTCTCCATTGAACTCATACCTAGATCCCATTCAATATCAAAATCCCCATATATAATGGTGATTGTGGATATGGAATAATTGAATAAGTAACTCAAATATCCTTTAGAGAATGGGTTTATATGATTGAGTGTGTCTCCTTAGGGAGCATCTATTCTCTTTGTGAAGAATAATGATGGATCAATGTGGCTACACATTGATCATAAATAACTAAACGGAATCATGGTAATGAATAAATACCATCTTCCAATAATTGATGACCTATTTGACCAGCTTCATGGGACTAAATATTTCTCCTTTATTGATCTTTGATTTTGTTATCATCAATTGAGGGTAAAGAAAGAAGACATTCTAAACACCTCCTTTCGGTCAAGATATGGGCATTATGAGTTTGTTGTTATTACCTTTATCGTGATTAATGAACCTACTATATTTATGGATTTGATTAATAGAGTCATTAAGGATTACCTTGATATCTTGGAGGTATTTTTTATTGATAATATTTTGATATATTCTAAAATTTGGTAGGAGTATAAGGATCATTTAGGGGTTGTTTTACAAACTCTACAAAAGGAGATGATTTTTTGAAAGATGATTAAATGTGAATTTTGGTGACAAAAATTTTATTTCATGGGGAACATTCTAATCAATGAATGAATCTCTGTTGACCCTACAAAGAAAAAGGTTGTAATAGTGTGGCCTCATTCTACAACAATAATTAAGATTCATAGTTTACTTGCTTTAGTATGATATTATAGGAGGTATTTGAATAAACTTTTCATGACTTTATAATACACTAAACATGTTAACTTGAAAATGGGATAAGTTTATCTGGATAAAAATGATTTGAGGATTGTTTCCAACTAATGAAGTAGTTATATGTTACTGTATTGATGATAACTATTTCTTCAATCAGATATGGATTTGTTATTTTTATCCCTGCATCTCAAAAATTTTATAGGTGCATCCTCATGATAAAAATAAAAGGTGATGGAATAGGCATCTCAATAGTTAAAGCCACATGATAAGAATTATCCTATGCATGATATAGATCTGACTACAGTTTTTTTACTCTAAATATTTAGAGGAACTATCTTTATGGGGAGAAGTGTGATATATACACCGAACATTTGAGATTGAAGTATATTTTCACTCAAAAGGAATTTAAAATTAGATATAAGAGATGGATGGAACAAATGGAATTATATGATTCTTCAATTAAGTATCACCCTAGAAGAGAAAAAATATTCCTAATGAATTAAGTAGGAAATATCCTATTGATAGGGAAATGATGTTCATCCTAGGTGATCCATTGATAAAAGACCTAGTGAAACTAGACATAGAAATTGTATGGGAAGGGACATTAACAACCCTATCCCGGATGTTTTTTTAGCCGAAATTTTTAGAGAGGAATAGGAAGGATAAGAAAGAAAATCCTTTGTTGAAAAAGAAGTTAGAGGATATTAAGGTTGGAAATTTTATTGAGTTCAATATTAATCAAGAAGGTGTACTGAAATTTCATACAAGACTATGTGTTCTATCTATTTCGGAAATAAATAAGTATCTTATAGATGAAGCTCATAGCTCTAATTTATCTCTACATCGTATAATCACTAAAATGTATAGGTACCTTCATGATCTTTATTGGTGTGATAACATAAAGAGGGATATTACCAACTACCAAAAAGGTAACTGGTGTGTCCATATGTGGAGGCAGAGATACAACTTCTTAAATGTGTATTAAAACCAATACCCACACCAGCATGGATGTGGGGGAATATCACTATGGACATTTTCCCTGGTCTCTCGATAACTTCCAAAGGATATAATGTGATTTGGGATATAGTAGAATAACTCACCAAGACATCTCATTTCATCACTCTTCGGGAATATTTCTCTCTTTATCATCATTCTAGGATATACATGAAGAAATGGTAAGGTTGAATATGGTTCCACTATATATCATATCTGATCAAGATCAAAGGTTCATATTAAAAAAATTAGAAGTCTCCAACATGAAATGAGTAGAAAATTGAAATTTAGTACAGCCTATCACCACAAACTGATGTCCAATATGAAATGACTATTCATGCACTTGGGTAAATGATGAGAATATTCTCAATGGAATTTAATGGTGGATGGGATCAATATCTCTCCTTAGTTTGTAGGATCTAAATAATGATGTATATGCTCAATATACAAGAGAGGGGTAAATTTTACACTTTAAAAAATTTCCTTTGGAACATTTAATGTTAGTTATGAATAACTATGTTTTCCTTAGATAAGGAAAGTTTTAAGTTTAACAAAGTTAAACTAAGAAAATTCACAACACCTCAAACACCAATTGAAAAATTGTAATAAGGAATGAAGTTATAAACATCAAGTTCTATGTACTTACTTAAAACTAGAAAGAGATTCCGAATGTAGGTTCTGGAAATATGGATCCGAAAATTGAAACTTAACTAAAGACTACAATATAAGATTCTACCTTAAAGCATATAGAATCTAAATGAAATAGAGTACAAGTAAGGAAGTATATTAAAGTTATACTTTCCTTACAATAAAATATTCAGCAGAAACAAACAGGTATTAAAACTAAAAATAACAAAATATAAGTCTTTTAACCCAAAGTGAAGGGTATCCAACACCCTTGGATAAAGGTCCCTTGATTTATTCTTTCAAGCAAGTCTGTCTTACCCACACTAGGGTAAGCCCTCGATACGAAGATCGGAATCTCTGTCTTGCTATCCCTGCAAGCCCTCAACTTCATGGTAGTTGGAACCTCTTTCTTCCTCATCAAGGAAACCCTCGAACTCTAAGGTAGTCGGCACCTCTGTCTTCCTATCATCGGAAGTCCTCGAATGTAATAACCAACATTCGGAGTTGCTGGAAGCAAAAAACTGAACGAGCGGTTCAGTATGCACAAAGCATGAAAATCTTTCTCTCTCTGGAAATCAACTTAGAAGCATGTGGTCTCTAGATCGATCAACTTCATTGTGTATCAAGCTCTTTCAAATGAGCTCTTATTTATAGGCTCGGTCGGCCTCCTTTACAACGGTCATATCTTCCTTAAAATTTGGAGGGACCTGTACACGTGTCACTTAACCAACGGTTAGTTTAGAACGGAATAGACAAAATCGTTTTAAAACAAAACAAGTGTAACAAAAAGTATGACATCGTTTTAAGATTAGTTAAAATGTTTGGAGTGAAGATTTAGAGTGTAAACAAAATGTCAAAGAGTAGACAAATTGTAAAAGTGTAAGCAAAATGAAAGTTCAGAGTCTAACCAAATATAATATTCGGAGTCTAAATAAATTCGGAGTGTATAATGCAAAGATGATCAGATTCTGTTTAATAGGAGAATTCGGAATGAGAATTCGGAATGATAATTCATCATCAGAATTCATAATGAGAATTCATAATCAGGATTCGTCATTAGATTTTGGTGTCAAACTTCATGAGAGTTTATATCCAAAATTCGGAGTGGAACTTTATTAGAGTTTGTATCCAGAATTCGAAGTGGAACATCATTACAGTTCTCATCCAGAATTTGGATCCTATAACAGAATGCATCATATCAATGTTTTAAACGATTCCGAGAATATAGAAATGAATCTGATTATTATATTTAAGAAATTTATGGATATAGATAATAAAAATATGATAAGGATAATTTTACTTATAAAAGTGATTTTACGTATAAAAGCGATTTTCCTTATAAAAGCGATTTTACTTATAAAAGAAATTTTCCTTATAAAAGAAATTTTCTTTATAAAAGAAATTTTCCTTATAAAAGCAATTTTCCTTAAAGATAAGGTGTTTGTGATTTTCAAAACAAGAAGGAATGAAAAATTCATAAGGAAAACCTTATTGACTCAACAATCACCCCCTTTTTGGAAATCACAAACATCCTTACAAAAAAGAAAGACTAAGGAAAAAAACATTTAAGGCTTATCTCCCTTTGCTTATGGATGTTGATGAATACAACTAACTCCCCCTTAGGCTTTGAAACTCTAAGGATTGTATTCTACATTTCCAGAATGGTATTCCATTAAGAATAAGAATGAATTATTTAATGAAAAACTCCCCCATAGATAAACTCTGTTAGATTTCTTTTTCTTTCTCTACCTTTTTTAAGGTTCTTTTTCCTTTTCCCCCTTTTTAAGGGTTCTTTTTCCTTCTCCCCCTTTGTTTTTTTCAAAAAGGATTCAAGGGAATGGAAAATATAACAAATTACCTGAAAAATTATTTACAAAAACAAAAGAGGTGAGCAAACAAGATTTTCATTAAGTTTGAAAGATCAAAAACAAAGAAACATAGATACAATAAAAGATCAGATTTGTCTATTTTGGATCTTTTTCCTTCGACATGAGACCCTTAGGTATAGTCTTTAATTTCTTCAATTCTTTATGGACTTCTTCGACTTGCTTCTCTAACACAACTATTCTTGAAGTTTGAGCATCAAGCTTTTCATCCTGGGCTTCAAGCATTTCTTCCTGAGCTTTCAAAACATGTTCTTGCTTTAACAAATTCTCTTTAATATCAACCCGATGATCCCTTTCATTCCTCCAGTTTTGAGCAACAGAATTCAGCTTCCCATTTAGATCTCTGTCTTCTTGAATCCAGAAATTCTTTTCAGCTTTCAACTTTTCTTAAAAAGAATAAGTAAGATCATTTATCTTTTTGTCTTCTATTTAAAATTCATCTTTAACATTATCTTGGAATTCATACAAGAGCCTCATCTCTTCAACAGTTTTCCTCGACCAACTAGATATTTTCTTACAAGAACATTTATGGGATTCATAGCCGATAAAAAAAAGTTTTGCACTGAGCCTCCATCTCAACACATTTATCCATAACCATGGATACATAGTCTGTTTTCTGATTCAAAGTATGTTGGAGCAGTTGGCATCTTGAATCAATACATGAGAAGGTCGGAATAGAACCTACCAACTTTTTTAAAGACTGAACAACAAAGTCATGTCCCAACGAAGATGACTCCAAATCCGAGACTTTGCTCGGAGAATTTTCATCTTCAAATTTATCATCCTTCTTCATAGAAGAATCACCAAATTCCTTTCTCTTTACAGCCATTGAGCTCGGGGTATTGACAAAAATTTGGTTTCCCTTGTCCTTTTTCAGATTGGATTGATGTTCTAGAGTTTTCAGTTCACTATCAGATACTTGAACAACATTGTCTTCATTATCAAAATCTTTTTGAGGACCATCCTCTACATTCTCTATTTGAGAAATATAATGTAGAATATGTTCTTCCTCTGCATGATAAGTTACTTCTTGTTCTCCTTTTTCCTCATCCTTCCCTAGATTGACTATCTTAGAGGACTCAGCTTCTGAAGTTCGGAGCGTCAAATGTTCCGAAGGTGTCTCCTTATAAAAATCTACTTGCTTCAATAGATCTCTGTTCTCACCACTACCTTCAGCAACTACTTCATCCTCTTCTACTTGGTCAAACTTTCTCAACTTACTTAACATGCTTAGCTTTTACCTTCTCTGTAGTAACATAGTTTCTTCTTGGAGTCTCCGGTAGAGATTCCAAAGAAAAATATCTCGGGACTAGAATGTTTTCGGAGTCCATCTAATTAAACTTAAATAAAGAATGAACCACCTTAGCTTCAGACATCTTCTTCTTAAGCTTCTTTTGTTTCACTTGTTTTTCTAGTTTAACCGTTGTCTTTACCTTCAAGGACTTAGCCTCCGCAGGGTCCAAGACAAACTGAGGCTCTCCTTGCACTCTCTTCTCTTTGACTTCGCTCCACTTAGAAACTACCTCATCAGGGTAAGCTTTCTTCTTTTTCGGTTTTGGAGGTGTGGAATGAACTTTCTTAGATTTAAGATTCTCTACTTTAACTTCAACTTCTTTCAACTTTCTCTTCTTCACTGACATAGAAGATTCATGTTCATCAACTTTCAGAACCGCTTCTTCATGAACTGGAAAATCAAAGAACTCACCAGTCTTCTTGTCGAAAGCTACGTTCATCCTTTTAAAGGTATCATCACTCACCAACATAATTTTTCAAACTCTTGTCTTAGACTTGCAAGCCTCCTTGAAAGACTCAAGGCACCGAACTATTAACTTCGAGATTATTTCTAGATAAATTATGATATGAGCTCTCAGATTCCCTTTTGTAACATTATCATTTGTAATAAAAATGTGTCTCATCAGATTAAACTTCCTTAGATTTATCAAAAAATCTAGAATAAATATCTTTCTCTTCTTTAAACTATCTTTGTCACCCTTTATCAATACGATAAAGCCTTGTACCCATAATTCTAGAATCCGAAAATTCGTAGACAGACTAGAAATCTTCGGATCCTTGTCATCTGATAGTCTAAGAGTCTTCAAAGCCTTTTCCTTGTTGAAACTTCCCTTAGAATCTGGAAAAACATGAGTGATTAACTCGGATTCGCCATTATAGGTCAGCCCTACCAATCTGGCTACCTTGGCATAAGAAAGCTTATAAGTCTTGCCATAATACTTAAACAACAATTTCCCCCTACCATCTTCATTAAAGAAGGAAACTGTCTCATATTACTCTAAAAGAAACTCCGAATATACTTCATCTTGATTCCTGGGCTTAGACACAGCAACATCATCCCATCCGTTAAGCTTTATGTTCTTGGATATAAGAGAATCATAATTATTGAAGAAATCAGGATGAACCAACCTTTCTCTATATACTAACCACTGAGAAATCGGCTTAGAGGTTGACATGTCTTGAGAAGCTACTTCCACAGACATTTGGATCTGAAGACTTTTAGGATGTTCGGAATAGATATTGCTAATGATTGGAACGAGTTTAAAACGGAGAGGCAGAGCTCAGGATGATGGAGCTTGAAAACCCGTTGTGGGACGACCATTTGGGGTCCCCTTTAAATAGGCAACGATACAACGGTTCATCTTCCTCGGTTGATCGAACGGTTGAAAAAAAAAACTGAGATCAGATCTGACGGTTGAAAACCAATTCTCAAGAATACTTGAATCCGATCTTTTGAGGTTTTTATTGAAACAAATATTTAAGAAAACTTTAATTCGAAAAGAAAATATAAGAAAATACCAGCTAGTAAAGTATGATTATGGAAACATGAGTAAGGAAATCATACCTTTCGAATTGGCTTAGGAGGATTATTCATAATGGGTAACATCCTTCTTCACTACACAAAAAAATATAGATCTCAAAACACACTATGAAAAACTTAGTGTGAAAAACCCGGTACGAAAAGAATAATAAAAAACCATTATAAGAATTTCAGTATGAGAATGTCATTATGAATGTCTCAATATAGAATTCTTACTACGAATGTCTCAGTACGAAAGTCTCGTTACCAAAACCCTAGTCTGAAAATCTCCATTCCGGAAAATCTTACTCTGAGAATTTCAATCCTGAAAAAATTTCAGTTCTGGAAATTATCATTCTGTAAATTTTAGTTTCAGAATATTTCCATTCTAGAAACATTTATTCTGGAAATTATAACTCCAAAAAAAAAATTTTGAAAAACAAATTACGAAAAGTAAAATTTAGTAACACTAACAAACAAATGTACTCCCCCTATGAAAAGGAGTTTATTACTCTAAGGAGACTTTTTCAACAGAGAGTTAATTAAAAAATATTACCTTACGGTTATCATTCCTATCTTCTATTTAATATATTCAAATCTATCAGAAGACAATCATTTTGTGAAAATATCAGCAAGTTGATCTTGGGTTCCGATAAAGTGAAGAATAATATCTCCTTTTAGTTTGTGATACCTAAGAAAGTGATGACTAATATCTATGTGTTTTGCACGTGAGTGATATGCAAGGTTCTTACTTTGGGAAATGGCACTTGTGTTATCACACAAAATTTGAGTTTTAGTAAAACTCATGCCATAGTTTGTGAGTGTGTGTTACATCCACAACACTTGAGCACAACAACTTCCAGCTGCTACATATTCGGCTTCAGCAGTGGAGAGTGCTACAGAATGTTGCTTCTTTCAAGACCAAGAAACTAGTGAATCTCCTAAGAAATGAAAAGATCCGGATGCACATTTTCTATCCATTCTACATCCACCAAAGTCAGTATCAAAAAAGATTTTTAGAACAAAATCTTTTCCAGAAGTATAAAATAATCCTAGATCCATGGTTCCCTTAAGGTAGCGAAAAATTCTTTTTACTGAATTTAAGTGAGATTCCTTAGGATTGGATTGATATCTTGCACATAAGAATACTGAGAACATTAATTCTGGTCGAATAGCTATTAATTAAAGTAAACTTCCTATCATACCTCTAAAAGATGTTTGATCTACTGGTTTCCCACCTTCATCAAGATCTAGAGAGTTTGATGTACTAATAGGAGTACTTATACATTTAGTATTTTCATAACCATACTTTTTGAGAAGATCTTTAATATACTTATGTTGAGATACATAGGTTCCTTTTGGTTTTTTGGAAACATGAAAACCAAGGAAAAAAGCTAACTCACCCATCATACTCATTTCAAACTCAGATTTCATCAGACTTGCAAAAGAGTCGGTTAAATATTGCTGAGTTGAACCAAATATGATGTCATCAACACAAATTTGAACAATCAAAACATTTTTCTTATCTTTCATTATAAAAAGGTTTGGATCTGCATTTTCCTTAACATAGTTATTTTGAAGCAAAAATCCAGTGAGTCTATCATACCAGGCTTGTGGGGCTTGTTTAAGACCATACAGAGCTTTGGTAAGTCTAAAAACATGATCAGGATGTTTTGTATCTTCAATGCCAGGAGGTTGTTCAACAAAAAATTCCTCTTGAACATAACCGTCATGAAAAGCACATTTTACATCCATTTGAAAATGTTTAAAATTAAAAAATTATGTAAAGGCAAGTAAAATACGGATAGATTCAAGTCTAGGTACTGGAGCACAGGTTTCTTCATAGTCTATTCCCTCTTGCTGATTATAGCATTTAGCAACAAGTATAGCTTTATTTCTTACTATGACTCCATTTTCATCACATTTTTTCCGGAAGACCCACTTTACTCCAATAAAATAAGTTTCCATAGGTCTTTAAACCAAGATCCAGACTTTGTTCCTTTCAAATTCATTTAGATCATCTTGCATAGCTTTGATCCAATCATCATAACTTAAAGCTTCATCAGTGCATATTGGTTCTAATTGGGAAGGAAATGCTAGATGTTCTATTTCATTTCTTAAGGAACTTCTTGTTCTTACAGGTTGATTTACATCACCAATGATACTATCACTAGGATGATTCTTAAGAAACACCTGATTTGGGTTTTGAAAAGCATGTTCATCAACATTGGGTAGAAAATCTTCTGGGGTAAATGTTTCATAAGTATCTTCTTAAACATTTTCCTTATCAGAAAGATCTTCTATCAAGGTTTGACAATCAGTTTTTGAAAACACATCCGAGGATGTAGGTTGGGATAGTTTAAAAACAAAAGTATCAGACTCATCAAATTTTACATGCACTGTTTCTTCAATAGTACAAGTTTTTTATTAAAAACTCTATAAGCCTTAGAAGTTGTGGAATAACCTAATAAAATTCCTTCATCAGATTTTGGTGCGAATTTATGTAGGTTATCTTTAGTATTCAAAATAAATACTTTTTCACCAAAAACCTTGAAGTAGGAAAGTCTTGGGTTTCTACCATTCTATAACTCATAAAGAGTTTTATTAAGAAAAGGTCTAACCAAGACTCGATCTATAGTATAGCAAGCAGTACTTACCGCTTCAGCCCAGAAATGTCGAGCTATAGAATATTCACTCAACATGGTTCTAGTTATCTCTTGAAGAATTCAATTTCTTCTTTCAACTACAACATTCTGCTGAGGAGTTCTAGGTGCTGAAAAATTGCGAGTAATAACTTTTCTACTACAAAAAGTTTCAAAATCAGAATTTTGAAATTCTCCTCCATGATCACTATGAATAGTTTTCAATGGAAGGTTTTTCTCATTTGTAGCTTGTTATCTAAAACTTTTGAAATAAGAAAAAGCTTCATACTTCTTTGCTAGAAAATAAACCCAAGTAAATCTAGTGTAATCATCAACTAGAACAAACACATAGTATTTGCCTTCAATACTTCCAGTTTGTGTTGGACCAAAAAGATCCATGTGCACTAACTATAATGCATCAGTTTTTGAGACTTCACCGATTGATTTGATACTAGATTTATGTTGCATTCAATATTGGCAAGGATCAAAAACTATAGAAGAATCAAATCAAAGCTCTAGTAGATCCTTAACTAGTTTCTTCTTAGAGATTTTTCATAAGTTTCTAAGGTTACAATGTCCTAGTCTTCTATGCCATAGGAAGGAATGATCTTTCATTTCACTTAGGCAAGGTAAATCTTGGCTCCTTAGGTCTTCTAAATTTAAGGTATAAACATTCACTTGCCTATTGGCTGAGAGAATAAATTCTTCCTTGGAATTTTGAACTAAGCACTTATCATTCATAAAATTCACAAGGTATCCTTCATCACATAACTGAATTATGCTAATGAGGTTGTGCTTAAGACCCTTAAAAAATAAAACATTTGAAATCAATGTTTTTCCAAGAAGAAAAATATTACCAATACCAATAATTTCTCCCTGTACATTATCTCCAAAAGTTACCTTTCCTCCTTTCGTTTTGATAATCATTTCAAAATAGATTTTGTTACTAGTCATGTTCCGGTAACATCCACTATCCATGTACCATGTGTTTCTATTTGTACTCTCTTTATTATCTTGAAATCATAAAAAGAATTAGACTTTTAGAATCCAAACTTGTTTGGATCTGAGATTTCCAGATAACAAAATTTTAGGTACCCACATCTTCTTAGAGAAATAAGCTTTGTGAAATCCGGGAGATTGGGTTTTGTTTAAGGAATAATTATTTGCCCAGTGACCACCACATTGAAACTTGGTACAAAATGGGTCACTTTGAGGAACAAAATAATTATTACTAAAAATTGGTTTTTCATGGGTATAACCAAATCCAGATTAATTTCATAATGGTCGTATTTGGGAATACATTTTTTCGAAGTTTTACATACCATGGGTAAAGTTTGATAAACACTTCTTTAATGAAAAAATTTCGGACTTGAGTTTTATAACCAAGTTTTTATCTTCAAAATCATTAGATTAAGAACTAGAGCTAGGCTCGAAAATACTTTTCTTAGAAATTAGTTTTTCTAACACTTTAGAAAGTTTGTTCCTCTTAGAACATACTTCCTCAAGATTTTTTGAAATACTTTCAAAATCATCATTTTTCATATCAAGATCTTTAGAAAGATCTGATATTTCTATCATAAGAATATTATTCCTAGAGTTTTCCTTATAAAGTTTTTTATTGAGTTTGGAATTCCCAATTTCAAGAAGTTTAGCAAACCTAGAAACATCTTCATAAGTAGCTAAAGTATTTTCTTCATCAGAAGAGGATTATTCATCAGAAGAGTTATAATATTCTCTATTATTATAATTTAAAGAAACATTGGTCAATGATTTGGAATTTTGTACCTTATCCATAAAACAATGATTGTTAATAGGTAGTCTGGACACAAGACCAAGATTCTTCTATCCTGAAGATTCATAATCAGAAAATTCATCTGAAGAGTCCCCACCAATGGAACTCCAGGTATCACTAGCTTTCAGAACATTCTTAGCTTTGGCATTATAATACTTCTTTCTGTTCATGTCTTAATGCCTTTCTTTCCTTTCATTCTTTTTGAGAAAAGGGAAATCTGATCTAATATGTCCAGCTCTCTTACATTCATAACATGTGACTTCTCCATCTTTCCTATCTTTCCTTTCCTTTTTCTTATACATGGATTGGAAACTTCTCTGACCGGCTTTCTTGTTCATCCTTCGAGCAAGATTTGCTAACTCATTTTCAGAAACTTCACTCTCACTAGATTCGGATTGGAAAATAACTTTCTTAGACTTGGATCTGGTTACCCTCTCAGGGTATTAGCTTTCATTTGATTTGATGTTGATGTGAATGCAACAGTACCATTTCCATTTTTCTTATTGATATTGTGAGCATCTCTCTTCATTATGGTTTCATGTTGGAGAAGAGTTCCAAATAACTCATCAAGAGAAATTTGAGTGACCTTCCTATTCTCATCTATAGCAGTTCTCTTTGATTCCCACTCATTGGGCATAATATCAATTATCTTATATACAAGGGATTCATCATCTAACCCTTTATCTCCCATAGACTGTAAGTTGTTGACTATAGTCATAAATCTCTGTTGAACTTTACAAATTGGTTCACCATATGGAAAATTGAATCCATGTTATTCAGCTCTAAGCATAGCTCTCCTAGTTTCAATCACTTTAGAAGTTCAAAATTGTGTAACCTCTAACTTCTTCCAGATACAATTAGCCGCTTCACAAGAAGAAATTTGGCTATATATATTTCTAGTCGTTGAACAAAGTAAGGTATTTCATACCTTATAATAGAGTTGATACACTTGCTTTTCCTGGTTAGTGAAAGTTCTATCTTCGTTATCAGGAATTTTATAATCTCCAGTAAGCATAACAAAGTTGCCCACTCCAGTATTGATAACAAAAGAATTCATTCAATCTCTCCAGTACTCATAGTCATTACCATCAAATATTGGTGTTCTTGTAGGATTTAGATTATCAATGGAACCAACATTGACTCCTTCCATACTTAAAATAACCTTGGATACACAAACATGTTAGTAGAAAAAGTTCGTAATCACAAAGTTCGGAATGATAATTCGTAATGACAAAGTTTTGAATGACAACGTTCGGAATGACAAATAACTTTCTAAGAAATTATGAAGAATAAAGGAAAATGAACAAGAAAAACTTATATGTGAGTATAAGTATTTTAGAGACATCCTCTGATACCAATTGTAGGATCGAAATAATGATGTAGATGCTCAATATACAAGAGGATGGGTGAATTGTACACTTTAAAAAATTCCTTTGGAACCTTTAAAGTTAGTTATGAATAACTATGTTTTCCTTAGATAAGGAAATTTCTAAGTTTAACAAAGTTAAACTATGAAAATTCACAACACCTCTAACACCAATGGAAAAATTGGAATAAGGAATGAAGTTATAAACTTCATGTTCAATGTACTTACTTAAAACTAGAAAGAGATTCTAAAATTAGGTTACAAAAATATGGATTCGGAAATTGAAACTTAACTAATGATTACAATATAAGATTCTACCTTAAATCGTATATAATCTAAATGAAACAGATTACAAGTAAAAAAGTATATGAAAGTTATACTTTCCTTACAATACAATATGCAGCGGAAACAAACAGGTAGTAAAACTACAAATAACAAAATATAAGTCTTTTAACCCAAAGAAAATGGTATCCAACAACCTTGGATAAAGGTCCCCTTGATTTATACTTTCAAGCAAGTCTGTCTTACCCACACCAGGTTAATCCCTTGATACGAAGATCAGAATCTCTGTCTTGCTATCCCCGCAAGACCTCAACTTCAAGGTATTTAGAACCTCTGTCTTCATCAGCAAGGAAACCCTCAAACTTTAAGGTTGTCGGCACCTCTGTCATCTTATCCTCGGAAGCCATCGAATGTAATCACCAACATTTGGAGTCGCACGAAGCAAAAACTGAATGAGCAGTTCAGTACGCACAAAGCATGAAAAGATTTCTCTCTCTAGAAATCACCTTAGCAGCGTGTGGTCTCTAGATCGATCAACATCATTGTGTATCGAGCTCTTTCAAATTATCTCCTATTTATAGGCTCGGTCGGCCTCCTTTCCAGTGGTAATATCTTCCTTAAAATTCAGAGGGACCTGTATAGGTGTCACTTAACCAACGGTTAGTTTATAACGGAATAGAATACATTGTTTTATAACCAAGCATGTGTAACAGAAAGTAGGAAATCATTTCAAGATTAGTTAAAAAGTTTGGAGTGAAGATTCGGAGTGTAAAAAAAATGTCAAAGAGTAGACAAATTATAAAAGTGTAAGCAAAATGAATGTTCGAAGTCTAACCAAAAATAATATTTGGAGTCTAAATAAATTTGGAGTGTATAAAGCAAAGATGATATGATTCTGTTTAATAGGTGAATTCAGAATGAGAATTTGGAATGAGAATTCATCATCAGAATTTGTAATGAGAATTCATAATCAGGATACGTCATTAGATTTCGGTTTCGATCTTCATGAGAGTTCGTATCCAGAATTCGGAGTAGAACTTTATTAGAGTTGGTATCCAGAATTCGGAGTGGAACTTCATTGCAGTTCTCATCCAGAATTCAGAGCCTAAAATAGAATGCTTCATATCAATGTTTTATACAATTCCAAGAATATAGAAATGAATCTGATTCTTATACTTATGAAATATATGGATATAGATAATGAAAATATTATAAGGATAATTTTCCTTATAAAATCGATTTTCCTTATAAAAGCGATTTTCCTTATAAAAGCGATTTTCCTTATAAAAACAATTTTCCTTATAAAAGAAATTTTCTTTATAAAATAAATTTTCCTTAAAAAAGAAATTTACCTTAAAGATAAGGTGTTTGTGATTTTCAAAACAAGAAGGAATGGAAAAGTCATAAGGAAAACCTTATTGACTCAACATAGTTGAGTTCTCTGACAAAAAATAGCATCCATTTGCGAATTAAAATGGAACCCAATGAAGCTCTATATAAGGAGTGATATAGAGCTCCTACATATTGGGATGAAGCTAGTGAGGGAAAAAGTCTTTGGCTTGATCTTGTTCAAGAGATGAAAGAAATGTTTCATTCCATCCAAAAACCCATTAAGGCTGGTCAATGTTGACAGAATATCTCTACTGATATCCATAAAAATGACATGGATTTTGATGTTGGTGATAAGTAATTTCTTCTAATTTATACATGTAAGGGAGTCATGAGGTCTGTAAAGAAAGGGAAGCTCAACCCTTGGTATATTGGCCCCAATGAAATCCTTGATTTCATAATAGTAGTGGCATGTCGACTTTCACTTCCTCCAAATTGTAGGTCAAGTCCATGATGTGTTCCACATATCAATTTTGAAGAAGTGCATACCAGACCCTTCACATGTACTTAATCCTGAGATGGTGCAATAGGAACATGACCTGTCTTATGAGGAGTAGCCGTTGGAAATCATGGATCCTAATGTCAGTGTTCTATGTAAGAAGACTACCGACGTTTTAAAGGTGTTGTGGTAGAACCAAAAATATAAAGAATCCATGTGGGAACCAGAGGGGATGATGAGATAGAAGTATCCATAAATTTTCTATTCTGAAGGTATGAGTAGAAATTTCATGGATGAAATTTCATAAGAGGTTAGAATGTAATGACCAGGTCTTTTTGAATAATAATTTTCTCCATAAAAAGTATGTTATATTATTTTGTACACAACAAAACTGTATCCCTTTATTAATCAAGTGCATGAGACCTTTGAGTTTGACCGCTATATGAACATTGGTCAATTATGACCGTTGTAAAATATGATCACTGGAAACTATAATATTAACGTTTATATTAGTTACTATAAATAGAAAAGATAATGGTTAATGAAGATAGAAGAGTCAATGGCATCATCTAGAAGAATTGGGTCATACGAATCCCATTTTTTGAAGCTTGGGAGGGAGGTGGTGTCACTAGGCTTTGCTTTGGTACAATCCCAAGCCGAGCATCAGCACGTCAAGCTTGAACAGAATCTTCTATGGGATAAGTTCAAGTTAATAAAGATTACCACTTGGGTGATGTTATCTGAGCCTACCTAATAGTCCATCACCATTATACACCTACCCTTTAGGCCTTATGAGGGTGTTATAAGGGGTATGTAAATAGGTATTAGTCACTTATTGTGTAATACCTTTAATAAATAAAATCATTATTTCCATCACTTCGGTTATGCGATTAGTTTTTCTTAAAAACCTAATGAATTAGATAAATTGATATTTTTATGAAATAAATGGTAATTTTCAGAAATATATAAATTAAACTAATGTTATATTAATAGTCTTATAAAAAGTCTTTTTTTATTTTAAAAGATGATTATATCTATTTCTTATTGTATTAATCATTTTGATAAGAATTATATAAAATAATAATTGTACATTTAATTTTTATTAAAGAATTTATTTTTTTGAATTAATTAATATTTAGAATAAATTATATTTTAATAAAATCATTTAATTATACTACTTTTATTAAATATAGATGATATTATAATTTTTATGATGTCAAATGAAATTATTATTATGGTTTGAAGACTATTTTTTTTGTCAAAACAAATCAATTTTCAACAAATTCTAGTCTATATTTTAAAAGTGAAAAATAAAATATTTTATAAAATTTTATAAAATTAATATTATTTTATGATTCAAAACATAAAAATTAAGAAACTTTTAATTTTTTGTATTTTTTTGTGATAATCGAATTTTCGTGAAAAAATTAAATTCCATATAAATATGTAGAGTGTTTTATTACATCATAATGACCCAATATTGATGTAATAATCACTATAAAATGGTATCTCTAGCCACTATATGTTTTAACATTAATATAATTTGATTTTAGTTTTGTTTGATTAACTTTTTATTACTTAGTGAATCCTCCTAGACTTATAAAATATTTTATGATAAGGAAATCAATTCCATGGAAGTGTGACTCACCTAAAAATGGGCAGGGGGAATATTTTATTATGTAATTCTCATTCCATTATAAAATAATGTACCCACTCCCATTTGGAAGAAACAATGGGAAAAAACCAGGGGATTGTTTTTGGTTTTGAATATTTTATGTTGTAATATCCAAAACCTAACTAATAAAGAAATATCCCTCATTTCCATTTCGAAACCACACACTATCTCATTAAACTACACTAAAACTCCATTAATATAATCCATAATCTCCTTTATACTCTTTATAGTCCTCTAAAGTCTCTCCAATGCTCCCATGAATCCTCTACCAACCTTTTGTGATCACACATCCATGTAATGGAAATCTTCCACTCCCCTTTTTATCGAGGACTCTTTTTTATATACGTATTTTTAATTAAATTTTCATTTGATTGGGATATGTTGATACATACTCCCCTCACTATCTAGTTGATTTATAAATAATGAGATCATCATTTCACTCTCATTAAACCCTACTATGATTCTTTTAGTACACTTGTTACTATGCCGAAATTCTATATGGGAATTCTAAACATCCCTATTCATTTCATGTTCTCTTTTAAGAAGTATGTCGTTAAAATATACAGATAATTTTAATAATTAAATTTTATTTTGAAAATATATTTCATTATGAGTATTTTATCAATGGTATACCCATGTCCCCTTCTTTATAATTATCTCTAAAACCTTGTTTCATAATCGTTATGCTACATAATTTTCATCTCAGAATCACTCTTTTTCACAAGAAATGATCATATTTTAATTATGTGAGTATCAAAACCCCTTTAATTTTTAGAGGTATTTATCTAGACATAATAATTATTTATCTGATTTTGGAATTTATATAAATGAAACCCTCATTCACTTTTTTTGGGTTATAAGTGACAAAATAGTAATGTTTATAAGCAGTTTTTAAAGCCACGATTTTGATATGAAACCCATTTCTATTATGATTTATGGGTTATTTATGAATTTTATTACTATGAAATGTGTGGATAAAATGAAACTAGATACATATTAAGGGTGTTCCATAATAGTGCTTTAATTAGTTGGGTAAATAATTTATTCTCTATGTATGACAAGTGTTACGATACCTTGGTGAATACCCTTGGTAATTTTTATGACACCTTAGGCATAGACCTTGGTGATATGTTCATGATTGTCTAAGATAAATGTGGTAGACACATTTTCAAGATATGATTCAAGTTATTTTATTTATGATATGCCTCTATATCATGCCTTTATGATATTCTTCATATTCTAATTGATACCTCACAAGTTCACATGAAAACTACTTCCCCATGTTTTCTTTTAATGGGATTTGTGATCACCAGTTTCTTTGATGTATTTATCCATGTTATGAGTTAGAGTAATTTTCTTTAGGATGAACCAATTAATATTCATTTCAAGTGGTCTAGAATTATGTTTTCTATTTTCATGTACTATGTACCTATTTTACAAGACACTAAGCTATATCGATCCTCTGTCTATAAAATGTAATCAAATGTTATGTAATAAACAAGAAGGATGCAATAATTTCCAACAGAGATCTTTATTTTACCTCTAGGGTGTGGAGAGTTCTCGAGCATTATTGTAGTTCTTAGCTATGCCTTAGATATACTATTAATCTATAAAAAGATGGATAGAAATATATGACTATCCAGACTCTTGAAAAATTGATGTGCTCTTGTGTCCTTGATTTTAGAGGTTCGTGGATGAGGGGAATTACCATGCTATGGTTATGTTACAAAAATATTTTTTACTACACTATTTTAATGGATCCTTTTCTAGACTTTTATGTCTTATCTTTTCATTCTTCATTGTACTAGAATAGGGTTGGAGATTCACCAAATATTGGGCCAAAATTGGTATAGAATTCAATAGAAATGGTTCATGTGATTCACAAGAGAATAAAAAAATAATATTATTGTAATAAATCCTATGATGATCATATGAGTACACCTCTAGAGTCTGACATTGGGGATCATGTGTTCCTGAAGGCAACTCCCCATCATGGGTACTAATGGTTTGGCCTTTGTAGAAAGCATTATCCCTAGTTTGTTGGTCCATTCGAGGTGTTAGATCATGTTTGAGTCTTGGAAAATCAGATAGTTATTCCAACATAGATGATCAAGATACATGATTTTTTTCACGAGTTTCATATCCACATATATCTTCATGGAGACTATAATGTCATCTATTTGGGTGAGATCAATGTTGATTATGATAAAACCATCGAGGAGTTGACTATAGAGATACTGGACCTCCATTAAAGATGTTTTGTGGGTGTGATATCCCATTGGTTTGTGTAATTTGCTATAATTGTGGAATGGAGGAGATTAACCAAGAATGTGAGTCATACGTATACTCTAATTACAATGAGTTATTTTATGATTATTTATTATCTTGTAAAAATATTTATTTGTGGTAAACCATTATGGGATTATGAGATGGATTTCTCTTTTTTTGCGGATTACTCTATTTGGTTGGTATCTACATTGGGATAATGGTGATAAGATAGTTTTTATATAGTTTCGTATCACACTACTTTCATTGTAAGGTGGTTGATATCATGTGGTCGCGAGAGCCTTGAATGATAATTTTATGTTTCCCTCCTAGTTGGGTTTGGGTTATCAAGGTTGTGAATGTTTTGACTGGTATTTATTGTAAGGTCATGTATCTACATGGATTGACCGTTTGAAAACATCTGAAGATCGTGATGCTCAGAGGAGGCTCAATAAAATTATGGAGGAGTTCAACTGCTAAATGATGAAATTGGGGATATTTCCAATCGTGTAAGAATTTATATGATGTTGAAGTATTTTTTATGGATTTTAATAATTATATAATGATGTGTAATATATGAATCCCTTAAAAATAAAATAGTGACTTGTTTTCTAATAGAAATTGAACCCTGAGTGTCACATGTTTTTTAAACCCTATGGTTGCATAACCACTATCCCAATTCTAGGTGACCCGACAACCACCTGTTCAGCATTTTGGGGATTCCATTATTAAGGATCAATCACTTTCATCCGTTATTTTATCCATTTTTGATCCAATTAATATTCTACCCTCATTTATGTGGTTTCTTTGATTTATTCTCTCCCATTCCACTTTACCATGTAATGGTGCTAGATCTCCATGTTTTTAAAGGTGATTTGTTTGTAGTTTGTTGGTGTAGTTGTGGAATGACAACCTTGAGTGGATGCAGTTATTGTGGGAGATGTGATCATGATCTACAGTGTTGGCCTATTCTCGTGCAAAGAACATAGAAACTCTTTGTGGTGGGGGTTTTATTTCTTCCCTATTTTTTTATGTGAAATCATAGAGCTATCAGGATTTATCCCCTAGGATTTCAATGAAATAAACATAATAATTACCCAAAACTGATTAAATAATTTATATAAATTTCGTAGATATATTGTTGTTTTTTTACCATAATCTGATGTATGTTGATTCTTGTTTGTAAATGAATTAAATAATTTTTTAAATTACTGTTTAAATAATTTTTGACTGCTTGTGCTGACCTGCTGGTCAGGTGTACCATAGTTGTAACCTTTAAATATTGAATCAGTTAATTAAATCTCAAATAATAATTGGTTGTTTCATAAATGACAATGCCTTATAGGGCTTGAGTTTACCTATGGCTTGTAAAATATGATTTCTTTAATATTTGGGGTCGTGAGGGCCCGTTGTGTGTAAGGGATGGGCTCTTTACTTTGGTTCTAAGATCACAGTTTCTATATTTTTTTATTCTAATTTTGATGTGACCTGAGACTAGGATGGTTGATCCTAGATGGATGTTGTTGTATATTGGGTGAGGAGGCCCGAATGTGATGCGATCCAAGGATGACTAATCATGGGGGGCAAAATCGTATATGGAGTGGGGAGGCCTGGTTGTTTTAGTAGTAGTTGTCACATGTGATGGTGGGATGCATCGGGATATACATGTCTATGTTGAGAAGGACATCAAGGATGATAGAATAATTTAAATTAAGGATTAAACATTTATATGAATTTTTGATGCTTGTTTGAATTTGTTGTTTGGCTAATGACATGGCTTTTGGGTATATTTTCTTTCCCATCTCCACTACATAAGGCTAGTGGATCTGCTAGGTTGTATACCTTTTTTTGTAGATTATGACATTTTCCTAAATTACCAATTAATATGGACGGTAATTGTGATAATAAATGAATATATTTTTAACCCATGAGGGACAAACTTTCTGGGATGGAATTTTGATGATAACATTATGAGAAGTTGTGAACTCATTTTTCTTTTTCTTAGAGGACCTTGAACGTTGGGTTGAAGCTAATAAATTGTAATTCGGAAACTTTTAATGGTTAATTAATTGTTAAATAATTAATTAACATAAATTGTAACTTATTAAATGGGAAATAATAATTAAATGTGTCTCTTTAATGGTTTAGTGCCTATAATATATCTACTATTAGCAATGGAATTCACCCGAGAGGCTTTATCTTAGTAGAATTTAAATCTAGGTTATTCCCATAGTTTTTTGTGAGATATATTATATCATGTACATTTTTTATACACTAATCCACCCTCTCAATTGGGGAAACTAAATCACATTTTATTATGAGTCATAGAGGTATCTTCCACAACATCCTACTGGGAGGATGGATGGATGAGTAACCCCTTTGGCCCTACTCTCTTCTCATGGTAGTTACTTGTGCTAGTATTCACCTCAGTTAGTTTTTTTCACATATGTGTGTAGAGGTCTATAATGAATTCTGGTTATTTTACACACATGTATTCTAGAGGTACAATACCTGATGTATGATACACATTATATGAGATGTAGTGGCCCCTATAAACTACATGTTTAATTTTGGTTATATGTTATTGGTTGTGTGTAGCATGAGGTGAATGTTTTGCTGCTTCACCCAGATGTCTATGGGATATCCTTTTGGAGAGATATTCTTAGAATATTTGATGTTGGGGAAAAGAGGAAAACTAACAGGGAAGTAGTATTTGGGTACCCTTGATAATCATTATTGTATTAAATTTTCTGGTATGTGATACTTGTTCAGAGTACCCATAGTTAGGTTTTGAACTTAGTATACATATTTGGGTGATCATTTAGTTTCACTTGTTGTTCATTTTGAATCAACATGCTTTCATTGTCTTTTACTTAAAAGGATCTATGGATGATTCATCTGATTATTCAATTATACTCATTATATGTATCTATAAATATTTTCTTTTAGGTTTATGATTATGTCAAATATCAGGCTAGTTACTTCTAGATTGTCGGTTGCATCAATTTTTTGGGATTTGTGGTCTTTATCGTCTTCACAATTTCTTTTGGTACTTTCAATTTTTTCTTACAGTTGTAGTAGTTATTCCATTTCATTTCATATGTGGACATTTGACTTTCTTTTATATTGGACTCTGAAAAAGTTTTTTGGGTGTTTGTATTATCTCTCTCATTCACATGTGTTCTCTTAGAGTTTAATACCTCACATTTATATATTTATTATACCCTCGGTGCTACTCTCCAACTCGGGGCCTATTGGAGGTGGGACACAGGTGCCACTATATCTCTTCTCCCGTTTACATCCCAGGAGGGGTACACCATTACAGGAGGGGTCATGGTAAATAATGTAAGAAATCACTATGCTTGAAGATGTTTCTAGAAATATAGATCAATCCTTGAATTTGTTTCATGAATATATAAATGCCCCAAAAATGGTTGGATCGATACAATTAGTTAGTATTGATCTTGGATAGAGATGTTCCATTTTAAAAAAAAAATTGATCAAATTTGTTTAATAGAAGGATGATATAAATAATACACTTGAAGAGAATATTTGTGCATTAAATGTAAATCAAAAAATAGTTCAGATTTCATAGTTGTATAATAAGTGGTTAAGTCTTTGTAGATTGAAGAACATAACAAATTCTAATGAGAAAAGGAAAAAAGTCATCATGAATAATTTTCAATAATTTTGAAGGAAACAGAAGAAATAAAAATCGTGGTGGAGGTTGTGAAGAATATTATCTCTATAAATAATCTTAATAATGACATTATGTTAGAAAATTTAGTAGTAACTCCGGTAATTTCATTGTAAGGTGTTTTTTTTAATAAAGGATACTACGACATCTCTTTAGAAGGGAGTTTCATTCATGAAATTATTGATGCTGTCAATAAACGGGATATTCAATCTAACCTATCATAGGGCCCTAAGGGTATTCTAGAACCACAAGAGAACTCAATATGTGCCTAGGTTTCAATAACTACCATTTTTAATTGGTTTTAAAAAATTAAACCAACATTCAATAGATGAAATATATAAAATAAGTACAATATTCCAATGTAAGGTTATACATGAGAAGAAAAAAAGTGGAAGGAAAATAAAAGATATAAATTAAAACATGCAATCCAATGTACTTGTGACCAAGAAATCACATATACATGTTACATGATGGCTTAAATACATAGATTTTTCTATCAAACACTCACACAATGTTAGCACTGATACTCACAACCAATGTTTGGTACCTATAATTTTGTTGTGTCTAATGAAACAAGACTAAAATGAATTTATAATTATGTTTTGGGTGTTTTAAAACAAGCCTATTTGTCACCAACCAAGAGTATCATAAGTTGAAATTAACCAAGCGACCAATTAAAAAAAAGGTAGAGTGTAAATTCATGAAATACAATTATTCATGAAATGTGGTAATAATGGAAATAATCCATTTTAAAAACAATTTATAAACCATGCATCAATGAAACATATAAAAATAATTTATAAATACTTATTCCAATGAAACAACATGGAAAATAGTCCTAGGGTTGATTAGATTTGGTTTATCTAGGATCATAACACCTTATTTATCCAGTTAATAAAATAATCCATATCCCTCGAACACAACCATATGTATGAGATGATACCCTAATTAGTTAACCCCCTATCATAAAAAATATAGAGAGATTTATATCACAAGATTATTCTCTATAGCCATAAACTTTTTTATTATGTGATTTTTTTTAAAAAAATACCCCTTTTAGGTACCCTAGGTTTCCATATCATATTTCCCACACTTAGAATCAATCAATTTCACAAAAATACCACAATTGGATTATTCTTTTTTCATAAATAAAAATATTCAAAGGTAATTACACACATAAATAATCAAATTTCCCACTTAATATATGAAAATTTTCTTTGAAATACATTTTAGTCAAAAATAATGAAAGAAAAAGAAAATTTTTTAGAATGTGACAAAAAAAATTATTTGGAGAATCATGGATCATTCAATTAAATCCTTTATAAAAAACTGGAGAGCATGTTTCATCAAAAAAGTAATTTCATTAAACTGCATACATCAATCACATAGAATTACAAACTATAAATTGGTATTAAGAAGGAAAATATAATGAAGGATATTAGTTAGAAATAGAAGACCTTAAAAAATGAAACCTTTATCATTAAAACTGTATTCAATAATCTATAGATCAATAAAACCATGGGATGCCACTTCCCAACAAAATCATCAAAGGTTCTGCCAATAAAAATAATATTTTTAGTATCTTCTTCCCTCATAAAATATATAATAGAATTATCATTTGATCGGGAAGAATATCCTAGATCAATCCCTCACAACCATAAAAAATTGTTCCACTCATGGAAAATAGTGGAGATATATATTAATGATAATGATTAATAATGAAGAGGATCACCTTGAGTTTTTGATATCCATGCATTAATATCCATCATAATCACTATCTAAAAGCAATAGAATCTCTAAAATAACTAAGATAAATCCCCAGAGTTGAGATCCTATGATATCAGATAAAATATTGGGTCAATGTGATATGTATCATATGTAAAAATTATTTTCATATTAATTATTTATCATTTCATGGTCTGGTCTCACGGTTTGGTGAATAGTGCACCAACTCTGTGCCTTGTTCTATCCATTAGGGAAGCTGCATAGTTTTGTCACATGGTTTATCTAACTATTCAATAACATAGTGAAACCCCACTGTCAAAACTATCATATTAACCATTGTATCATTAGTTTCCTATATGGTTTTCCCTTACCAAGTGAAAAACTTTTACTTCCCACGAAAACTCCAAAATCCCTTAAAATCACCCTGACTGGCATAATAATGAATAAGAAATAAATATGGTAAAATTCTATATAGGTAACTCATATTGATATCGATATTTAAAAATTATACCTAAGAGATCAATTTTTCTTCTTAAGAACTCAACCCTAAGAAGAATGATTAAACAAAATATGATTTCACTGATTCATCATCATCGATTCCAATTCCAACAACTTTTGACAATCCATTTTTTGTTTCCAAACACATATATAAAAGAAATTGATTTACTATATAGAATTTTTCCCCAATAATCAACAATTGTATCTAGTAATTCGAATAATTACATATTTATTTCCTAAATAAGATCTTCCCTGTTCAAAATAGATTTACTATATAGAATTTTCCCCAATAATCTACACTTGTATCGAGTCATTTCAACAATTACATATTTACTTCCGAAATAAGATATTCCCAGTTCAAAATATGATAAACATAGAGAAGAAACATCTTATGATGAGACACATGTAAATAATCACAAATACAATTCCATTAATATGGTAAATATAACTGATGACCCACATTTCCAATATTCTCTATGATCCCAAAAGTTCTCATGTATCTCGCACCTTTTTTCCCATACTCTCTATATTTTTAATGACCCAACTAATGAGAAATTTACAAGAACACTTGTTCACCTACCAAAAAGTTTAGATGATGGAACTGACAATATGCATATGATTTATGAAAATTAGGAGTCATTTACAATCCCTTATGACTAATATGAATCCTCACTAACGTATTTTTAAAACTTTATTTCCTACTATATAAATATCACTCACCTTGGATGAATAAATGTTATGTCACATAGTTGAATTTACGAAGCCTCATAGGGGAAAATTATGATGGAAAACATGTAACAACTATTATATGTAAAATCAAATAGACCGAAATATATATCACAAGGGAATCCAAAGTTCATAATATAAGTCTTATGTGTATCATTTAAAATTTTATTTTCTTTCCCCATATATCTGTCTGTGTGAGAATGGCATGTTATCCTCAACATAACTTTATAAACCATCAACTATAGAATTCCTTTCTGAACTAGAGTAGAAATTTGGGGGGACCCTATTTGTAAAAATTTCATGTGAAACCTCATGTAATAACATGATATCTTAAATTTATTTATTTCTAAATTCCACAAATTTGGTGGTTCCTTCGAAAAAAATTAAATGCGTCAACTGTATTAGTCAATATATCACAACCCATATGTAATTATTCCCTAGGGAATTTATAGTTAACCGAGTGATAAATTTTATAGATACCTCATCCTATTTATAGATGGTCACTACGAGTTTATTAAGAAGATCCAAAGGCATTTTTTGTCTAGACAATATATATAAAAAGTGTATGAACATGTCAAGAAATTATTTATGTTAGGATTCAATCCAAGCCACAAAAATAAAATCATTATTTAGTAGTACAAATTTTTTACCTGAGTATGAATTACCAATGGATAATAATAAAAAAATTATACATTTAATTCTTTACAATTTGAGGAATATAATAATGGTTGATGAATTAATGAATTATTTTCAGGGAGAGAGATCACTGAGGAATTATCTCCCTAGATTATAATGATTTTTTTCTACTCATAACATCTTTTTCTAATTTTTTTCAGGAAATAATAAATCGATAAGAAAATATGTAAACTAATTACAAGTCAAAACAATACGGGTCTCTTCCTAAATTGTATCTAGATGCATCTAAGAAAATAGTTCCATGATATTCCCTTATTTTTTTGATTCCATAAAATCATGAAAAGGAAAAATTATCATAATATCATTAGCAACAAAATTAAACTTTCCTGGGGTATAGTAAATGTTCAAATAGAATGAATAAATATACTCCACCAATTATATCTACCTATGTTAAATTATTTTTTAGAAAATATATAAAATAAACTCTTTTAATTAGATTTAATAATTATCCTTTTCTAGAAGAGATAATTATATTTACCCACGATGACATTCATTACTACTTAAGGTTATGTATCATGAATTTTGTAAATTGACTCATGCGAACATTGAAAAATAGGTTTTTATAAAACTACACTATCTTTACATAAAATATTAACTTGATCTACACATAAATAATCCCAAGACTCCACATATCCCATTAATTTTTTTGAAAAATAAAAATAATTGTTAATATTGGATATCACATCAATTAATCAATTTAAGACTGACATTAAGAATAATATTGGATCTTTACCCCTTTCTAAGTTAGAGTATTCAATGTAAATTCAATAATTGAGAATTATTTAACAAAAATGTTGATAATATCTTACCAAACCCAAGAATTCTCAAATATAAAATACATTTTGTGGATAATCATATTAAAATACATCTTTCCCCTTCTAGGAAAAATTGAGATTCCATGTTTTGAAACCAAATTTAAAAAACATAACATCCCTAATCTAGAAATGATATTTCAATAACTAATAAAAAAGGATATTAATACTCACGATTCCTTAAAAGGATTTCATTTGATTCTGATTCACTTTATCATCATTCAAGTATACCATAATATCATCCATGAATACCAAAATAAAGTAATCATGGTATGGGAGGAATTTTTTTTTCATAAGGACAAAACTAATAGTAAAAGTGTTAGTTCAAGAAAAATAAATCAAAGTATGTCCATTGTGTACACCCCTTCTCTTAATGTCAGTATTGTGAAAGTTTAACTCATCAAAACTATATTATTGATATCAAAACCAAATGTCAATTTTTAGGAAACAATATTCTCCATTTAATTGTCCATACAAAAAATAATGATCATAAAGGGATGTTTATTCTTAATAGTGACCTTATTTTTCTTCATCTAATTGATACATAAGTGGGGAGGTCCCCCAAATAGAAAATAAAAAGAATTGGGACTTATAATGGTGAAAATATAAATATAATGAAGCCATAAAATTTTAATTTTTCCATCTAAATATTTAGATCCTTCATTTCAAACACATTCTTATGATTGGGTTTAACTGATATCAGGTGAGTTTCAGAGGAAAAATAAACCTATAATTCCACATACCTATCTACTGGTATACTATAAATAAATTGCGAAAACATTATGAAACGCTTGGACCACTTCTGGTAACTCAGCACATGCGGATTAATTTACAAGTTCAACTATGAAACAAGATATGAATATGCAATTTTACATGAAAGGAAATCCTTATTGACTAGATCTCAAATCCCATTCCCTCAAAAAAATTGCAAATCTCCACAGATATGATAAATGACACCCACAAATGATAGAAATCAATAATATATTGATGGTGAACCAACCAATACATCCTGATAATGAAATCTATGAGAGCCAAGTAAAGAAAAAAAACAAAAACTAGTGCATCTTTATATATCGAGAAGGGAAGTGAAGGTGATTAGAAACTCAACTCCCACTTTCATCAAATATTTTTTTTAACTCTATGAAAAATGAAGTTACTTCTGTTAAAAAAATAGAATATTCATGAAATATTATGATATAAAATAATGATAGGAACTAGAATAAAATAAGGTGATTACTAAATATGAATTAACAAAGATACTAACTCTCCATGTCAAAGGACCCATATAAATATCCTTAAAAATATATTCCACTTCATTCAAGACCATTATTCTAGGGGTCTCAGGATAGATCCTAATAATCTTTAAATAATCCAACTGTAATATAGTCCCATTGTCTGCCGATGTGCTGATGAAAATATGTAGAAAGGATAAATCTTTAAAAAACCCTATTGTGGTGTACACTTGATTTATAGACAGTGAGAGGTGTGGGGGATGGAAATATCATGTTCTATTTAATTGAATACTATTAGAAAGCTAGAGAAACACTAATGGCTACTGATAAAGGTGTGGTATAATCCTTTTGTTCTGAGGAACCAATAAAACATTCATATGACGTGTTCCACTTCTACTTATCCCTTTGGGAGCCACTGAATCTACAACTATGTGGAATATGAATTAAAAAATTAATTAATTTCATACCATATCATTCTCTACCATTCAATCTTAACCAACCGCATTAACATAAAAGTAATGATTTGCCATGTGTAGAGATATCTCCCCTGTCTATGGAATATACTACTCGCACAGTCAGTTTAATAAGATTTAGATCGACTATATGGTTTCCTCACATTACATCATCTGATGTATCCTCCTTGATAATTTTAGGAATCCTTCTATGGGGAATGGTTCTATATCAATGAAATAATTGATACGATGAAATATGTGTGAAATATTAATTTGAACCAAGAGAACATAATTAAAAATATAAAATTAGATCAAAATTAAACACAAGAGAAACATTTCCCATCATCCAATGGAAATGTACAATGAAGAAAATATTATATGGAATGGATAATATAAAGGAAACATACTAATTTATTTTTTTATTTTTGAAGAAAAATATAATAAAAAAATATAAATCCCAATGAAAAATATGTAAACCAATGTAGTTGTGACAAAAGAACATGTATATATATGAAATGGGGAACAACATCCCTCTTTGTCACTACTAAACTATCACACCCTCATAAAATATCTACCTTCAACCATTATGTGGAATCATTCCATTACCTTTTTTAGATACAATCGTATCTACCGAAACCCAATGGTATATTCATGGTTTGAAAAAAAAAACAAATAATATCCTACTAATTGTTTTGTAAGAAGTATTTAATAAACAAATAAATTGTCATCATATAAATTAAGTAATGGTATGTAATATATTTTTCAATTAACAATAGTAATACAAATAATTCAAACCATTTTAAATAGTTTACAAAACATTCATAAATAAATTTCTAACAAATAATTTATAAATAATCAATCTAAATAATCACCAAAGAAACTAGACCTTCTATGTGTTGGTTATGAGTCATCTAGGATCCTCACACATCATTGATATGGTGTATAAGTGTTAAAATATCACTCTGACATTATACTAGTGATGATAAAACACTTTGATAGCTAGAATCCCTACCATAAAAATGTTCCGATAGATTTTTTTAATTAGTTAATTCTAGGTACTAACAAAACGAAAAAGCGTGATTTCCCCAAAAATATCCCCCACTTGTTAACCCTATCCCCCATTTTGATAGATTCCACAATCATGGGATTTCAACATAAAATTTACCCCTACTTATATATAAGGCCCCAGCCTTAAACCTTACTTAATCTTGAGTTATTACAAGATTACACATTGAGGATCTTTTCGGGTTTAGAGTTTTAGAGAATTAGATCATAAAACTTGCATTATATTCCACATATAAACAAAGTGGTTACATAAAGATAGTAATATTCATTCCCATCAATGGAAACACATTTAAAATAAAACATGGATTATTTCTTGACACAACCTTGACTCTATCATCTTATCATGTACCTTTCCCTTGACCTGTGAAAAACATTTCAAAAACTTGGGATGAGCATAAAAACTCAGTATGGGTTATAAAAAAAATATGGAAAGGAAACGTGAATTCATATATACATAAGAATGAAATCATACTTTACCCATAAAACATAGGCACTTTAACATACCTCATAAAATCATGAATAAATCATAGAAAACATAAGACATAAAGGTAACTTGAGGCATTCATAACATTCTTACGTAGGGAGTAACCCTCTTGGTTACGTTTGGAATACCCATCACAATATATTCCCTAAAATCTCTTCGGAGAAACCTTAACGTTTCACTCCTTCGCGTTACCCAATGCATTGGAGAGCTATATCGGGCTCACCCGCCCTTAGTTTATCACGAAACCACCCATCTTCATAATAATGCCCAAGAACCATAACATAATTGTATCACATAAAACATGCATAAAGGAAACATAACATTTCCACATCTCAATCACAAGATATCAATACAACACAAAAACCATTGTGAAATCCATTTTCAATACCAAAATAAAAGAAAAGTAAAACATGGTATTTATTTTTCTTTTAAAAAGAAGGTATGGATTGTAGAGGAAGCCGAAACTCAAACGACGGAGGAGAAGTCGTTGTCGCAGCATACGTACGACAAAAACATTCCCTTTTGTCGTTTAGTAAACGCTTCGTATAAAAAAGATTCCTTTTGAATAAACGTAAAAGTCAAAGGGGTTTATACACCGTATAAAATAAAGTTGTGTATAAAATATAATATTCCTCAATGAAAGGAGATTGAGACGAAGTCCCATACCTCGTATCCGACTTGACCCGACCGTTCTTTAATCTCCTGAATAATAAACTTGAGTTAATCTCTACTTGCTTATGAATCTTTTTCTAGTTCATTATTCCTTTTATACCATGTTATGGACATCATGTAATCATTTAAGTTATAAATGTTCATTTTGTCGGTATTTGGTTCTTAAGTCAAAAATAGACTTCTTACACTTACATGTTGTTAATTTGGTCAAAGGTTCATTATATCCAGAATGGTATTCATGATGTAGATATCATATATGTCATATATTTCCAGTACATACATGCATTTATAATATTACATAATCATTTAGAGGTAAGAAATGAAATGCACCGTTCATGGAGACGGTAAGCCATACGTACGCATGAACGCTACTTTCATTTCTATTTCGTATTTTATAGAATGAAATCATAATGATATAAAGGTATATTATAATTCCAGTATAATATCATATATAATATCATAGTTCCATCCTTTATATGTCCCACATATGGTATTTAACGAATCAAATCACTTTGAGGGGGCGGTAGTCCGCACTTCCTAAAATGAAGATATCGTGTTTACCCATAATGGAAACCATAAAGGTATGCCCAAAATGAAAAAACAGAAGCTTAAGGAAAACATAAACATATTATATATCATATATAAAAATAGTGACATCATAATGTCCACCTTTGAAGGTGTTAAATGAGTGTTGAACAATCATCGTTTCGGGAGGCAGAATTTCGCCATCCACGGAAACCGTATGTTATTTAACCATTTGATGTAGTTGTGTGAGAGTGTAGCTCAATTAAATACTATAACAACATCCTTGTATATTGGAGATACTGGTGTTGTTACAAAATAAGTAAATAAAAAGAGTTTAGGGGGTTGGAGAAGCAAAATAAAACAAATGAACATGAGAGAATGAATTACCTTTAAAAGTGCAACTCCTTTTGATTTGAGCCTAAAGGCTTCCTTTGAAAGGATTCTGCCCAAACGGAATCCTCTAAGATGAGGAGAGGGATTTGGAGAGAGTAAATGGGTAGGGTTTGGCCGAGCCAAAGGCTTGACAAGTGTGTGAAATGAGGTAGAGGTGGGGGCCTTTTATAAGAAGAGAGGAGGGGCACTTTTGGAAAGTAAAGAAACATTACTTTATTTGAAAATGTGTTTCGGTTTTAAAAGGTCCCACATTGATATAATTCATGGATAAGGTGATAAGGGTTCTAAATCCACTCATCCAATTGGTTTTGGACATGTTTAGTTCATAGATTTTACATTATCTTTCTATTTTATTTAAATCGTCAAATAATGATGTCATCGCTGCGTCATTATTATGTCATAAATAATTAAATTTATTTAATGTCTAAAAATTATAAAAAAATACTATGATATATTAAATCTTTTTAGATTTCCAATGACTATTTATAATCAAAATTTGGACTTGTATAACCCCACTTAAAAATTGTTTTCATAAAACATATTATGTTTGTGTCATTTTCACTTTAACATTAAATAAAAAGTAATTTATGTCATTTCCCAACAAAGGTGGATCCATGGGGTCCCCAAGTTGACCCATGGCATGTCATGGTCGGACATGACACAACCAATGACGTTGGGACATGTGTCTAGGTCATTTAATTTTATTAAAGTATTATTTATACCTTAAACTACCCTAATTACCACTAATCGTGATTAAGAACTTAATAAGTTACTATTCACCAAAAAATTATTATAATCTCATTGAACCACATTTTAATTCTTAATGACAACCATGTATGTCGGATTTTCAAAATTCAGTACACATTAGTGGTAAACTTTCATTTAACTGAAAAATCAGTTTGCTTGATTACCACTTAGTGGTTTCACTATTCATCAAAAATTGAAGTTTTTCAGAAAATTACCAAAAATTCACCCTAAGCTATATTTGATATTCCGAATTCAAAAATTAAGTCTATTTTAAAAAATTCAAATCATATAAGTCACATTAATTAATTTAATAATTAATTCCTGCTACCAGAGCAAATAGTGTGTTTTTACAAAACAATAAGTATCAAAAGATTGACACCAGTTTAAGTCTAATTTCAAAGTGAAATTGATTCCAATGACCACAATTGGATAAAATGGTAAAAATATACTCTAATTTCACTTCAAAACCAATTCAAAACATAATATAATCATATAAATATAATAGATTAAAAAGCAGTTTTGATGTAAAATGCAGTATTTTTCACTATTCATTAAAAAAATGAACATTGTCAGAAAAAATACCAAAAATTCACACAAGGTAAATTTTGATGTCCCAATCATAAAGAATAAGTTTATTTTGACAAACATAGTTTATAAAATTGTCAAAATATAGATTCAAAAATGGTTTGCCATCAAAAGGCAGTAAAACAATCTTTTAAGAATATTAGTGTATTCCATGCATAAGATTGTATTTATTTTCATTTTAAGCCTCTATAACACTATCTTAATCATTAATAGACATAGATAAAAATATCTATTATTCATTACTTAATTGGGATGTTACATCCTTCCCCCCTTTAGAAAATTGCATCCCCGCAATTTATTTACTTATCGAATAAATGGGGGTACTTATCCCTCATTGCATTTTCAGATTCCCATGTTGCCTCTTCAATCATGTGGTTTTTCCACAAAACCTTTACCTGCTTAATCACCTTATTCCGTAACACTTGCTCCCTGTGGTCAAGAATCTGGACCGGTTGTTCCTCATAAGATAGGTTCTCTTCCAGCTGAACTACCTCTGGACTCAAAACATGAGATGGATCTGGCATATACTTTCTCAACATCGAAATGTGAAAAACATTGTGTACCTGAGATAAACTCGGAGATAAAGCCACTCGGTATGCAACTGATCCTACTCTTTCCAGAATTTTGTATGGTCCAATGAACCTTGGACTCAACTTTCCTTTCTTACCAAATCTCATCACACTTTTCCAAGGAGAAACCTTGAGAAAAACTCGATCACCTACCTCGAAAGATAGATCCTTCCTCCGGTTATCCGCATAACTCTTCTGCCTGCTATGAGCTGTTCTCATGTGTTTCTCAATCAGCTGAACTTTTTCTGCCATCTCTTCTACCAATTCTGGTCCCATCAACTTTCGTTCACCCACTTCATCCCAGAAAGCTGGAGTTCGACACCGCTTCCCATATAATGCCTGAAGTGGTTCCATCTGTATATTGGAATGAAAACTGTTATTATATGAAAACTCAACAAAAGAAAGATGTTGGTCCCAACTTCCCTGATAATCCATAGAACAAGATCGTAGCATATCCTCCAATGTCTGAATTGTTCGTTCTGACTGCCCATCTGATTGAGGATGAAAAGCTGTACTAAAATTTAATTCAGTACCCAATGACTTCTGAAGGCCTTTCCAAAAGTTAGAAGTAAACCTGGGATCACGATCCGATACAATGGAGAGAGGAACTCCATGTAACCTGACTATCTCTTTAAGATACAAACGGGAAAGTTGATCAAGAGAGAATGTATCTCGTATAGCAAGGAAATGAGCAGATTTGGTCAAGCGATCAACAATAACCCAGATTGCATTATTACCTCAAGATGACTTCGGTAATCTAACAACAAAGTCCATGGATATATTCTCCCATTTCCACTCTGGCACTGGTAAAGGCTGAAGCATCCCTTTCAGTAACTGCCTCTCTGCTTTAACCTTCTGACAAGTCAAACACTTCACAGTAAAATCAGCAATGTCTCTTTTCATTCCATCCCACCAGTAATACTCCCGCAGATCTCTATACATCTTTGTACTGCCCGGATGAACTGAAAACAGAGAACTATGAGCTTCACGTAACAACTCTCTCTTCAACTGTGAATCACAAGGCACACACAATCTCTTCCCAAATCTCAAAACGCAATCATTATCAATGTTGAATTCAGGCAACTTACCTTTCTGAACTAGCTCTACCTTTTTCTGCAACTCACTATCTTGCTTCTGTGCCTGCTTGATTCTATCTGATAGAGAAGATCTCACTGATACCTGAAACAAAACAGAAGGACATCCTGCACCAACAACTTCTATGCCAAAGTTCATCAAATCCTTAACCAAAGGATCACGTTCCAAACGCAACATTGTTAATGAAGCATTACTTTTTCGACTCAAAGCATCAGCCACTTTATTTGCTTTTCCCGGATGGTAATGAATTGTACAATCATAATCCTTGATTAATTCCAGCCATCTCCTTTGTCTCATGTTTAACTCTTTCTGAGTGAATATATACTTTAAACTTTTGTGATCTATATATATTTCACACTTTACTCCACACAAATGATGCCTCCAAATTTTTAAAGAAAAAACAACAGCAGCTAATTCCAAATCATGTGTAGGGTAATTTACCTCATGAGTTTTCAACTGTCGTGAAGCATGAGCAATTACCTGATCATTCTGCATTAGGACGCAACCAAGTCCTTTCAATGAAGCATCACTGTATATAACAAACTCACCATCCCTGGAAGGTAGTGCCAAAACTGGAGCATTCACCAATCTTCTTTTCCATTCCTGAAAACAATCATCAGATTCTTTTGTCCAGATAAACTTAACACCCTTCCGAGTTAGCTTAGTCATTGTACTAGATAACCGTGAAAAATTTCTAACAAACCTTCAGTAATAGCCCGCCAAAACAAGGAAGCTACGAATCTCGGTAACATTTGTGGGTCTTAGCCATTCTTCCACAACTTTTGTTTTTGCGGGATCAACAGTTATTCCATCTTTAGAAACAATGTGACCAAGAGAAGAAATTTGTTGCAACCAAAACTCACACTTGCTGAATTTCCCATACAGTTTCTTTTCTTTTAAGGTTTGCAAGATAACCCTTAAATGTTTTTCATGCTCCTCTTTACTTTTAGAAAACACCAAAATATCATCAATGAAAACCACCACAAACTTATCCAAGAACTCATGGAAAATTATATTCATTAAGTCCATGAATACAGAAGGTGCATTGGTTAGCCCAAAAGGCATTACTACAAATTCATAATGACCATATCTCGTACGGAATGCGGTCTTCGGAATATCTGCCTCCTTTACCTTCAGCTGATGGTACCCTGATCTCAGGTCAATCTTTGAAAAAAACTGAGCTCCCTGGAGCTGATCAAACATATCATCGATATGAGGCAAAGGATATTTGTTCTTAACAGTGATATTATTCAAGGCTCTATAATCAATGCAAAGTCTCATAGAACCATCTTTCTTTTTAACAAATAAAACAGGATCACCCCATGGTGATGTTCTAGGTCTAATGAAACCTTTCTCTAATAAATCTTACAATTTCTCCTTCAACTCTAAAAGTTCAATTTGTGCCATTTGATAAGGGGGTTTTGAAATTGGCTTAGCATCAGGAACTAAGTCAACAGTAAACTCAACTTCCCGATCTGGTATTATTCCAAGCAACTCATCAGGAAAAACATCAGGATACTCATTTACCACTGGCACATCATTAATCTGAACAGTTCCTTTATTTTCAACGACGTGTGCAAGGTAACATTCATTTCCATCTTTTACATGTATCTTGGCCTCTTGATATGTTATCAAAAGTAAGGGTTCATTCCTGTAAACAAACTGAAAGTCTTTCTGAAAAGAAACTTCTTTAGCTCTACAGTCAATCTTATCATGGTAAATAGAGAGCCAATCCATACCCAGGATAACATCAAACTCTACTAGAGTTAGAACAATAAGGTTTGCAAGTAGGTTCTTTCCACAGATAAGGATAGGAAGATTCTTATAAATTCTTTTTTCCTCGATATTTCCCCTAGGTGTTTTTACCAAAAGTTCAGAAGTCATTTGTTGAGATGGTATTCCCATTTTACTAGAAAAGGTTTCAGAGATGAAAGAATGTGTAGACCCCGAATCAAACAACACACTGGCATAATCTGAAAAAACAAACAAAGTACCTGATACAACTTCATTTGATGGCCCGACATCTGCTGAAGTAGTTGCAAAGGATTTCACCACCCCTTTCTGCTTGTAGTCTAACTGCTTCCCATCACTCAAGCTCCTTGTCGGACACTCGTTTGCATAGTGACCCATCTCATTGCACTTATAACATTTCACTAACTGTAAATCAAATTTGTTCTTACCTTCACCTTGATCCTTTTCAGTGCAATCACGAGCCTTATGTCCCATCTTACCACATCGGTAGCACTTTCCAGAATTCAGAAGACATTCCCCAGCATGCCTTTTGCCACATCTATCACAAACTGGAAACTTAGTTTTCTTACCATCATACTTTTTGGAAGAATTCTTACCTTTCTCCTGCCACCTCGGTATCTTCTTATGCTGGTTGTTATAGAACACTTGGTCATCGGAAAACTCCATTTCCACCTTCTCAGCACATCGAACAAGCTTTTCATAACTTTTAAACTCACGAGAAGCTAATGCCCTTCGATATTTTGGCTTTAATCCTGAGTAAAAATGATTGATTTTACTATCAAGGTCTCGGATAAAATTTGGAGCATACCTTTCCAATCGAGTGAACCTTTCTTCATAGGTAGCCACTGAGTCCTCCTCTTGCCTCAATTCCAAGAATTGCATTTCCATCCTAACTCGAACAGCCTTAGGAAAATACTTCTCAAGAAACATACCTTTGAATTCATCCCAGTCAGGAGCATCAATCTCATCGGTGTCCCTGATATTTTTAACCATAGACCACCACTGATCTGCTTCACCCTCCAAACGGTAGATAGCAAGACTAACCTTTTGATTGTCTGAACACCCCATGACATCAAAAATCTTCTCCAGTGCTTTAATCCACCCTTCTGCTAGCACAGGGTCAGATGATCCTCTGAATGATGGAGGATGTTTCCTCATGAAATGTTCCACCATTGACATGTTCCTCTTCGGTTGATCTGGCTGATCTCGTGCATGGATAGCACCGCCGTTTATCGCTTGAGTCAACTGCGCCATTACTGTAACAAACTGTTCAGTTCCAATTCCGACCATTTCTGGATGCTGATTCGGAAGGTTATTTCCTTCTGTATGCCTTCCTAGCACTGCTTCCCTGTTTCCTCTACGGAAAACCATTCTGAACAAACATGTCTTAGATGAAGCAACATGGTAATCTTCAAATGCTATATCATTTCAAAAAAAAATATTTGGATAATCATTTAATAGAATTATAACTCCTAAAGTTATCTAAACCGACCACTGATACCAACTATAAGGCCCCAGCCTTAAACCTTACTTAATCTTGAGTTATTACAAGATCATACATTGAGGATCTTTTCGGGTTTAGAGTTTTAGAGAATTAGATCATAAAACGTGCATTACATTCCACATATAAACAAAGTGGTAACCTAAAGATAGTAATCTTCATTCCCATCAATGGAAACACATTTAAAATAAAACATGGATTATTTCTTGACACAACCTTGACTCTATCATCTTATCATGTACCTTTCCCTTGACCTGTGAAAAACATTTCAAAAACATGGGATGAGCATAAAAACTCAGTATGGGTTATAAAAAAAATATGGAAAGGAAACGTGAATTAATATATACATAAGAATGAAATCATACTTTACCCATAAAACATAGGCACTTTAACATACCTCATAAAATCATGAATAAATCATAGAAAACATAAGACATAAAGGTAACTTGAGGCATTCATAACATTCTTACGTAGGGAGTAACCCTCTTGGTTACGTTTGGAATACCCATCACAGTACATTCCCTAAAATCTCTTCGGAGAAACCTTAACGTTTAACTCCTTCGCGTTACCCAATGCATTGGAGAGCTATATCGGGCTCACCCGCCCTTAGTTTATCACGGAACCACCCGTCTTCATAATAATTCCCAAGAACCATAACATAATCGTATCACATAAAACATGCATAAAGGAAACATAACATTTCCACATCTCAATCACAAGATATCAATACAACACAAAAACCATTGTGAAATCCATTTTCAATACCAAAATAAAAGAAAAGTAAAACATGGTATTTATTTTTCTTTTAAAAAGAAGGTATGGCTTGTAGAGGAAGCTGAAACTCAAACGACGGCGGAGAAGTCGTTGTCGCCACATACGTACGACAAAAACATTCCCTTTTGTCGTTTAGTAAACGCTTCGTATAAAAAATATTCCTTTTGAATAAACGTAAAAGTAAAAGGGGTTTAAACACCGTATAAAATAAAGTTGTGTATAAAATAAAATATGCCTAAATGAAAGGAGATTGAGACGAAGTCCCATACCTCGTATCCGACTTGACCCGACCGTTCTTTAATCTCCTGAATAATAAACTTGATTTAATCTCTACTTGCTTATGAATATTTTTCTAGTTCATTATTACTTTTATACCATGTTATGGACATCATGTAATCATTTAAGTTAATAATTTCCATTTTGTCGGTATTTGGTTCTTAAGTCAAAAATAGACTTCTTACACTTACATGTTGTTAATTTGGTCAAAGGTTCATTATATCCAGAATGGTATTCATGATGTAGATATCATATATGTAATATATATCCAGTACATACATGCATTTATAATATTACATAATCATTTAGAGGTAAGAAATGAAATGCACCGTTCATGGAGACGGTAAGCCGTACGTACGCATGAACGCTACTTTCATTTCTATTTTGTATTTTATAGAATGGAATCATAATGATATAAAGGTATATAATAATTCCAGTATAATATCATATATAATATCATAGTTCCATCCTTTATATGTCCCACATATGGTATTTAACGAATCAAATCACTTTGAGGGGGCAGTAGTCCACACTTCCTAACTTGAAGATATCGTGTTTACCCATAATGGAAACCATAAAGGTAAGCCCAAAATGAAAAAACAGAAGCTTAAGGAAAACATAAAAATATTATATATCATATATAAAAATAGTGACATCATAATGGCCACCTTTGAAGGTGTTAAATGAGTGTTGAACAATCATCGTTTCGGGAGGCAGAATTTCGCAATCCACTGAAACCGTATGTTCTTTAACCATTTGATGTAGTTGTGTGAGAGTGTAGCTCAAATAAATATTATAACAACATCCTTGTATATTTAAGATACTGGTGTTGTTACAAAATAAGTAAATAAAAAGAGTTTAGGGGGTTGGAGA
This sequence comes from Viscum album, assembly GCA_963277665.1. Taxonomy (NCBI): domain Eukaryota; kingdom Viridiplantae; phylum Streptophyta; class Magnoliopsida; order Santalales; family Viscaceae; genus Viscum; species Viscum album. The sequence continues at coordinate 159,060,950 of OY728165.1, read as the reverse complement.
AGCAAAATAAAACAAATGAACATGAGAGAATGAATTACCTTTAAAAGTGTAACTCCTTTTTATTTGAGCCTAAAGGATTCCTTTGAAAGGATTCTGCCCAAAGGGAATCCTCTAGGATGAGGAGAGGTATGTGGAGAGAGTAAATGGGCAGGGGTTGGCCGAGCCAAAGGCTTTACAAGTGTGTGAAATGAGGTAGAGGTGGGGGCCTTTGATAAGAGGAGAGGAGGGGCACTTTTGGAAAGTAAAGAAACATAACTTTATTTGAAAATGTGTTTCGGTTTTAAAAGGACCCACATTGATATAATTCGTGGATAAGGTGATAAGGGTTCGAAATCCACTCATCCAATTGGTTTTGGACATGTGTAGTTCATATATTTTACATTATCTTTCTATTTTATTTAAATCGTCAAATAATGATGTCATCACTGCATCATTATTATGTCATTAATAATTAAATTTATTTAATGTCTAAAAATTATAAAACAAATACTATGATATAGGAAATATTTTTATCTTTCCAATGACTATTTATAATCAAAATTTGGACTTGTATAAACCCACTTAAAAATTGTTTCCATAAAACATATTATGTTTGTTTCATTTTCACTTTAACATTAAATTAAAAGTAATTTATGTCATTTCCCAACAAAAGTGGATCCATGGGGTCCCCAAGTTGACCCATGACATGTCATGGTCGTCCATGACACAACCAATGAGGTTGGGACATGTTTCTAGGTCATTTCATTTTATTAAAGTATTATTTATACCTTAAACTACCCTAATTACCACTAATCGTGATTAAGAACTTAATAAGTTACTATTCACCAAAAAATTATTATAATCTCATTGAACCACATTTTACTTCTTAATGACAACCATGTACGTCGGATTTTCAAAATACAGTACACATTAGTGGTAAACATTCATTTAACTGAAAAATCAGTTTGCTTGATTACCACTTAGTGGTTTCACTATTCATCAAAAATTGAAGTTTTTCAGAAAATTACCAAAAATTCACCCTATGCTATATTTGATATTCCGAATTCAAAAATGAAGTCTATTTTACAAAATTAAAATCATATAAGTCACATTAATTAATTTAATAATTAATTCCCGCTGCCAGAGCAAATAGCGTGTTTTTACAAAACAATAAGTATCAAAATATTGACACCAGTTTAAGTCTAATTTCAAAGTGAAATTGATTCCAATGACCACCATTAGATAAAATGGTAAAAATATAATCTAATTTCACTTCAAAACCAATTCAAAACATAATCTAATCATATAAATAAATTAGATTAAAAAGCAGTTTTGATGTAAAATGCAGTATTTTTCACTATTCATTAAAAAAATGAACATTGTCAGAAAAATACCAAAAATTCACACAAGGTAAATTTTGATGTCCCAATCATAAAGAATAAGTTTATTTTGACAAAAATAGTTTATAAAATTGTCAAAATATAGATTCAAAAATGGTTTGCCATCAAAAGGTAGTAAAACAATCTTTTAAGAATATTAGTGTATTCCATGCATAAGATTGTATTTATTTTCATTTTAAGCCTCTATAACACTATCTTAATCATTAATAGACATAGATAAAAATATCTATTATTCATTACTTACTTGGGATGTTACATTATAGGCTTTCATTTTAAAAACATAGATTATTCATGAAGTATTTCATATATAAATAATTAATAGTATGTGTAACATATAAAAAAATTCCATGAAAACCATTTTCATCTCTAATAAAATATGAAATATTTATTTTATATCATAATAAAAAAAATTACTTTAAAATAATCATATATCATTAAATTAAAAAAAAATTATAACAAAATTTAAAATTATAAATTGATCACAGTTCATAAAACAATGGTTTTTCGTAAAATAGCCTATATCAAATACATGAAATTTAAAACAATCTATTATTATCCACAGGACAATGAAAAACATGGAAATTATCTAGAAATATAATACCATAATTCATTAAATACTTATCAAGAAACTCATATTTAATAATCCATGGAAAAATAGATATCTTATGTAGATTGATAACACCCTAACAATGTTATAGCCCTGTAAATCAAAATATCCCAAACTATGTCATGTTTTATGTTCTCTAGGTAATGTCACAAAATATGGACTAACCATGCACAAATCCAAAAAAAATATTCAAAAAAACTCAAAAATATCTCAAAAATCACCCAGAATAACCTACAAATAGTTCAAAACTAATAATGGAAAAGACAAATGAATATAGGTACATGAAACTAACCTTGGTATTTTATTGATTCTTATGTTGAAATAATTAAAACTATCGGATAATTAATTATATTCATCCAATCAAAATTATCAAGTATCCATAATGTAATATATACCATCCATCATGAATTTAAATGTTTGTATTAAATCCTTTTTCATAAAAAGTGTGAGTTCAAAAAAATACATACAAAAATAGATGATAAAAAATATGGAATCATAAAAAAATATAAAGTTTGGGTATAAATTTTTTTATAAGATTTATTTCCTCAATAATATCTCAATCAATTGATTAAATTTCATGAAAATTTCATAAAAATATATAATTTCTAGAAAAAAACTGGTTCATGGAACATAAATTATATGTGTAGGGATTCATGGGTGTTTTAGCATGTTTCAAAATATATCATTGTATTATTGGTAAAAACCATGAGATTCAGAAGCACAATGGTAGTCCATTTCAAGGGGTGAAAATTAGATATTCTATAATATCCATGGAATGTGGTGGAAAATGTATATGTTAAAAATAAATGTGAATTTCTAGAAAATCCTAATGTGGTTTGCAAGGAATGTGGTCATCTGAGTGATACAGATCTATTTAAATCAACCATTTATGGATAAAAATAATATGGAAAAGGAATAAAATAAAATATAATGTTATGTGTATAAATATCTTTCCAACATTATGTGAATAATGTTGATAATCAGAATACTATTCCCAAGAATATTTCAAAAAAAAATATTGATTCATCCTCGGATGTCATACCCTTGAATAAAATAATCATTATTATGTCAAAATAAAATTAATTCTTATATTGTTGAAATATAAGATAAACTATTTTATAATCAAAAAATTACTGATGTATGTTTTATTAGAAGAAATGAAAATCATATTAGACATTCAGTCCAAGAAAACCACAAAGGAAACTATTTAATAAAAAGAAAACAAAAATCTGTGCAGAACTCTCAAATGGATTCTTATATACCTAAATTGTGAATGGGGAGTTTTATAAAAAATTAGGAGAATTTATGGAATATATAATAAGCACAATTGAAAGGTGAGAATGTGATTTAATATGAGGAATCTAAATTTCATAGGATTTTGTAATAAAGTTACAACTGAAGAGGCTTAAAAAACTCTATGCAGGGTAAACTAGGGATGTTCACAATATGAACGATTTTTAACTATTTCTCTAGAACAAGAAGAATTATTAAATAATAAAAACAAATTCAACTGTTTATGTCATCATCCTTAGGTCTATGGAAATGTGAATTATTCTAAAAAACTAGGAGAGGTTTAGAAGAGATCTATTCTATCCAAAACTAAATCATATCTAAAACATTATGTACAATCATGAATAAATGATAAACTAGGTTGAGAAATTCCCAAATACATACTATTCACATTGAGGAATAATTATCTAAACCTTATTAACATATATTTTTCTCTTGAATTTGTGTTTATAATTTCGGTAATTGAATGTCAAGCATGTTCTCAGGGAGAAACATGAGGATCTCTACACTATTTCATAAATAGAAATCTAAAATAGAAATTCACTATCCCATATCGATCAGTTAATTACTATTCTAAATAAAAATTAATGAAATGTGCATCTTTGTTTAGGTATGTTTTTTAGTGTATCCTTGATGTGGAGACAATTAGAATATATTATTAATCTACTAAATATTATTAAATTCAAATAATTATTAATCTTATAGCCTGGATGGCCTAAAGGGATTCATTTATTATTCATTTTTGATAATTTTATTTTTAAGGGTTGAAGGGGAACCCTAAAATTACATTGCCCCTAGGATTTATGAAATATTAGGACTTGAAGGTCTTAAAGGAATACATACTATACTATAACTATTTGACCCCCCCTATTATCTACATCGTGACGATCTCTCCACCTTTGCATGGTTGTTCATATAGATTTCATGTGCAGTGATTCATAGGCCTGTCACAGATGGCATGTTCCATATCCTCTCATTTTGTTCAGATTAGATATATCTTCTCTAGGGAGTTTTCCCTCTTCAAATCTTCTTTTGGAGCATCTTCCTTATTTAATATGCCAGGTTTCCATCTGCACATCAGGTTCCCCGAAGGGCTTAAGGTTCATGGAGGCCTTGAGGTTGAACGATGTCCTTAAGGTGGCCCTAAATCCTTACTGACCCAAAGTTCGGTGTAGCTCGAAGGCCTTAAAGACACCAGGTCTAAACCAGTGGCTCGACAGTGAATAGTTATTGATACTACAGTATGTAAAATTACATACTACAGTGCCTATTATAGTACCTACTACATTGTTTCTACACTACTACTACAATACTTCTATAGTAACACCTAAAAATGCCACCCCCCATAATCAAAAATGACTCTTTTCTATGCACTTAAAGAGTCCTCACCAATCAGACTGAGTCTCATCTGCATTAATGTTATAGAATATTTCTGGAAAATATATCATTTGAAAGATATGAATTCATAATTTTTTGACCTAAATTAGAAAAATTGAATACCAATATTAATGGGGAGAAATTTAATTTTATTAATGACATATCTGGAATATTGAATAAGATTCATGTATATTTTCTGAAGGCTAAAAACCTAAATATTTTGTTTACATGACTTTTAAATGTGAGTTAAAGTGTACATAGAAATTCAGTTTTAATATTATATAAAAATATTTATTAAAATTTATATCATTAAATCTCCTTGTCCTAAAAACAATTTGAATCCACTAATAAAGGTGATATGTATCTCATTTTAGTTAATATCCTATTATTTTGGTAATGGGTACCTTTTTTTCTAAATCACAACCTATTTTTCCTACTTTGATCTTGGTTCATATATATATATATATATATTAATTTTAATGGTTAGTGGTAAATTTTTATGTTTGAATTGATAATATCATATATTTAAAACTTTTATATACCATTAGTAAGGGGGGCATAGAAAATGAAATAAAAGGGTGATGATAATTAAAGAGATCCAGAAAGTTGAATAAGGGGGGAATTATTTTTTCATATCAATATTTCATTTTAGTGGGTATTGAAAACAAATACAACTGGGGGTTCATTGCATCTAGTTTGTGTCTATTTTTTTATAATGACCATTAACTTCCAATGAATCATTTTGTTAATGTATAGTGGAGAGGAATTTATTGTAAGTCATTTGAAGATTCCATATAGGTTGAGTAATGAATAGAGTTCCAAGAATTTTACTACTCATTATATGATAATAATGGTTATAGAAACCCATCTTGGTATTTGTTTGGACAGTGGAATTTTGAGGATTTACAGCCATATAGTTTTATACTTCAGGAATAATATTTTTAATGTGAAATTACTTGTACGATGATGGATGTTAAAATAAAATCATAAGAAATAAAAATGTATACGGATTTTAATTGGTTCTTGGGTATTTGGAATTTCATAACATCTATTTTGAGAAGGAATTTTGAATATTCAAGGAAAAAATATTCCAAACATAAGGTCATCTGTGAACCTAAAAAATTGAGACATCTCATAGGGATTTTTGGCCTAGATTAGTGGTATGCCATCCTCACATGGGATATATATATGTAATGTGGGTTAGCACTCGCCTGAAGGGATCTTGGCATTAAGATAGGAATAAGGCCTATCATACAAGGTGGCATGATATACCCTATAGAAATTCGGTCCCAAATAGATTTTTTAAGTATTCAAAAGAGAATCTAAGATTATAAGAAAATATTCATCCCAAAACTATTATGATTTGGGATCAGTGTGGTATGTTATTATTCAAAATATTAAAATATGTGTATTTTTAGATGAATGGTGTCATTTATACAAAATTGTACTAATAATTGTTTTCATGATGGATATTCATGTATTAATTTTAACCACAATTGAATTTAGAATTTAATTGAATCGAAATCAAAAAATGAACCATATGTGAATTCATTAGAAGTATCTTATGATTCATTAATACACCCTAGAATTGATTAGAAATGAGGTGATAGGAAACTCACATAGAGAAACAAAAAAAAAGATTATAATGATATGATAATAAGATCCTCATAATATGTTACTATCCCTTATTTAAAAGATGATGTCAGTGAAGATAATATGTAAGGAATATTGTTATAGGTTCATCAATGAATTTTTAATACTGTAATATGAATATTAATGTATACAGTTCATATGGATTTGGTTGCCTATTGTAAGTTTGTAGTTTTTATAATTTTTCGACCTCGTGAGTTTAAAAACATCATAATATTGATTCATTCCTAATGTTAATTTAACTTAAAGAATCGTGTATGGTTCGTTTAACCTTATGACCTCTATAAATATAATTTTTAATTTTATGAAATCATAAATTTGAATATACTAATGTAATAGAGACTTGGATATGTTGATGATTAGTGACCCAATATTCACTGTAATAATTATCCTTATGATATTTTAAATAAATATAATTGGATATAGTGATTAAATAATAATCTTAAACATTTATGAAATTGTGATAGTCAATTTATGTCTATATACAATAGTGGGTAGTTTTCAAATGGAGGGGAAAATATTTTTAAAATTTATAATCATATAGAATATGAAGTTAAATAGTGCAATGTATACTAATGGTAAGTAATATAATAAATTCCATTATTATATCTTACATATAAATCACACAGAAGTATAAATCGTTATATTGAGAAGAAAATCTGATACTCTATAAAGAAACCAAAATACCTTGACAATGCAAGTCAGTGATGAGTGGTGATACAACACATAATATCCTATTTAAAATGGGTCCCAATGATAAGAAATTAAAAACCCGTGATTTACTATTATAGAGAAAAATAAAGAAAATGTGGAAGACCAGAGTACTGTTTTGTTTAGTTCGCATCCTGTAATGATTTCTTTTAAGAAAAAAAGAAGAATACTACTTAGTAAAATAACCATATATATATTATGAAGAAGAAGTATAATTGTTACTTTTATATTTTTATTTAGTTAACATAATAAGAAGATTAAATAAATATATAAATAAAGAAGGAAGCATGTTAATAAAAAATAATAGTCTATATTTGAAAAATACATTAATTTTGTTGACTACACTTGATTATAAAATATCAAGGGGTTTTATAAAGACTTAGAGTATATTTAATACTTATTAGAGATGAAAAATATAAGTTCAACATATTCATTTCTCTTTGTATTCATAGAATGATTTTATAGGGTTAGGTATTTCATGGTGATTTCATGTAGAAAACATGATTATCCTTTCATTAGGAAAATTGAATCTTAATTGTGTCAAATTCCATTAAAATTAATAATAGATTCTCTAAATTATCTTTCATAACCTATTATTTCTCTAAGAAACTTATATTATATTCATTCTCTAACCCATAGAATTCTTCGAAATAAATTTATTTATCATTATTTCCCTGTTTTTTTAGAGTTTCTCCTCATTTTATTACATAATTAAAGATAATGTGGTGCAGTTCCTCAATGGTGAAATCAAGATCATTGTCTTCAAGTGCGATGATGAAGACAAAAAACATGTTCTGTAAAATTTTTATTAGTTTCTTCATTATAAAATAAACCTGATGAATTTTATATCCCACTAATAGTATTGAAAATAAGGATAACCCTAGTATAGAATAAATGAACTATTTCATATTCTTTTATGATGATATATTCAGATTGATGTCACCTTTTTTAATACATCTTCCTTTTTTTCCATCATAAATATTATATTTTTTTATAATATTAAAATTTTACACCATAGTTATGTTTTATGTTCCTTTTCTAATATAGATGATAATAAATCATTTATTTCCAATCCAACAAATTCAATATTAATTTCATAATCTAGTGACCATTTTGAAGTGTCAGCAAGAATTGTGAAACCATAATGGATAGAATCTAGAATATCAAGACCCATGTATAGAATGTGGGGTACCACTCAATCCATCCAAAAAAATAATACATTTCCATTGAATTTTTTTATGAAATTTTTATTAATGGATTTGTTTTGATACCTAGAAAATATCAAGTCTAATTATCATGACGAAGCCAAGGATAATATACCAATTATTAGTATTTCTCAATATTATGTACAACCTAAGAGTAGGGTGAATCTTTGTTTTTATTTTTCTTTGAAATACCAAATTCCATCATTCTTATTCAACATATCTCTCCCAAGATCACAGTGATTTAGAAATAAAACCATGGAACATGTGAAAAATTATTTCTTTAGTTTCATATGGTGTTCATTATAGGATATAATTTTATATTATTTTTTATCATTAAAGAACACAGTTATGGTAATGAATAGAAAACATTGAAACTTTTCCAAAAAAACCAATCATCTATAAAAATATATGATTTTTATTCCAACCAAAATAATACAACATTGATTAAAAAACACCAGTAATAGATCATGTCACAAAGTCCAATTGTCTAAAATATAGTTTTATTTTTTGATTACATTTATTACCGTTTTTTGATCTCATTATATTTGGTACATTTCTTGGGTTGTCATGGGTAATGAAAGAAAAATTAAGCAGTTTTTAGAGTTTTTCATGAGTACTGCATTGTTAGGGAAACAATTTGGCACAGTAACCTATAAACCCTATAATAAGCCAATGGAAGGGGTGAATGGTTTTTCCAACCCATTCAACCACCACCTCTAAACCATATACCTATGAATAGATTGTTATTATCACTGTTTTCAAACTATAAAACTAGTTATTTTGGAAAATTGTGCATCCCATACAGGATCCCAGTAATCAAACATGGTCAGTGCATGGATATTACAATCTATGTAGCCTAATGGAGAAAACCATACACATAATATTTAATCCCCAAAAAAATTAATGTCAAAAATCATATTTTATTTATTTCAAAAACATCTCCATTTCACCTTTGTTTGATACCTCATTCATTAGAGGCTCTCAAGATGTTTAATTGGATCTTTAAACTACATCTCATTCTCTATCGAAGCACCATTGATTTCATTCGATATCCTTCTTCCAATTTAGTCTGCTCTTATTTTGTTTACCATGATCTTAACATTCTTACTTCTTAGAGATTAATATATCATTATATTATTCATGGATATAATCTTATATTTGATGTATCTTTATTATTGGATTCATTTCATATCCACCTTTAAATTTATTATTTCATTATATTTTCTCATTATTGGTTTTGATTTTATCATATAATAAAAGGTATTTTTTTCAATAAGGATTTATCGTGCAAGTAAAACACCTATTTCCTAACTAATCTAAAATGAATTTTCTAATTAATGGGAAAACATGGATTTCTACTGATTTTGAGTTAGAGTTTTAAAGGAAATTTAAATTGTGAAAACCCACCAATATCAATGTAATTGAAATTGATTGGTGGATTTTGAGAAAACTAAAGGCTGAAATTTAATTATTAATTGATTAAATTAATTGATGTTTATTCTTTTGATAATTATCTTAAATAAAAATATGGATTGAAAAGGTATGAATTTGATTAAAACTTATCATGTGGTTTAGAAAATGAAAAGGAATGTTGATAATTAAATTGGGAAATTTATTTATGAATGATGAATTTATTTGAAATGATGTATTTTCCCATGAATGATTGATTGACTGATATATTTATGCACATGTGAGCTTGAGTGGTTAGTGTGTGATTAGGAAAATATTTTATGAATTTAACTCCCAAAATGTTTATTGATTATGAAATATAAAACTGAAACATGTTTATACATATATATTCCATTATTATATTTTTATTAATTCGTATCATTTTTTCTGATCATAGGTACATGTGAACACATACTTCATTTGTGATTGATGATTGAGTAGTGTGAGGATCTGAGATCTTATAACTAATGCACCTAAAATAATATGAACATGGGGATTTTTTCATTTAAATTTTTTATACATTCCATTTCTTATAGAACTATTTTATTTAATTAAAATATTTTATGAAAATGTTATATATAAATTGTTCATTTATGTCAGTTTTCATATATCATTTCTCTTTGGGTTGAAGTAATGTTTTTTTAAAATATGTAAATGATAGAGCATTCCATGTTCTATTTAAATTCAAATAATAAAAAGTTTGTTATTGTGGAATTCATTTTGGAACACATTGTGAGACTCTATTATGCTTTTTATCTTACACAGTACATTTTCCAAGAGAAGTTTGTAGATATTGTTATTCGATGTCTACGGAAAGAGAAATGACCACTTTGTGGTGGTATTTTTTTGATCGATGAGACTCTAAAGTGATTATGGTGACTAAGTGAACTATTATCTACATATTTTTTAAGGTTTTATAGATTATGAATTGATGAATAATGAATTTTATTATAAATGATTATTTAATTTTTGATGTTTAACTAACCATTAGTGGTAACTTCTCCATGGGGAGTGTTTGTAATACCGATTTTATGTTCTTCATTATTCCGTTATTAGTTTATCATTTTTTGGAAATACCTTTCCTATTAATATTGTTATGATATCAGGTGCGGGTTTTTATCCCATGGGGTTCAGGGATGCCCTTCGGCCTATGTCAGGGACAACTCAGTGTACTAGGTTACCTTGGATGGTTCATGATAATGAGGAATTATTATTCTTTTTTCATGACTTCATAACAATATTTAGTTGTCCCATTCTATATTTTTATTTTGTTCTATTTCATATTTTTAATACAGTATCAGATATCATTAAAAATAATTTCTATTTCATCTCTTATAATTTCTATTGAAATAAAATATCTCTAATAATATGAATAAATTTCCAAATTTCAATACAAAAATATTTCTTGAAATGTGGAAACATTGTAACCTCATAAATTCATATTTAAATACCAATTAATATCTCTAATCAAAGATCCATGAAACTAGGGATTTCTTATTCATCAAAAAATTTAAATAACTCATAGGTTATTTATCCAATATTCCCTGAATAATTCTATAATTTGATAATATCAATGTAATTTCTCACTTCATAGCATGAAAAAACATTACATTTCTTTCAAATAAGAATATTCGCAGTGAAACTCCTCACTTCATGGTGTAAATGGCTCTAAAGCATAGGACAAACATTTTCTTATATTATCTTCAATCTTTGATTCATGGTATATTATTATTATTCTATTATAATTTCTTTAATATTTTCCTAGAATCATGACTTAGATAAATCAATCGTTATATCTATGTAATGATTATAAGTATATCATCATATGTTTTGGTATTTCATTAAAAAAATTATTCTATAGAACAGAAATTTTTTTAAAAAGAATTGTACCATATAGAATATAAACATGACTCTTATGATCTAGTGAAATTAATATTAAATTTTTTCCAAATGAATCTTCTGTGAGTAGATATTTGACAGATATGGAGTAGCCAAATTCCTCTAATAGAATATCAAAATAACTCTTACATGAAATGTAAATGGGCAAAAAAGATCTCAATTTACATCAAATTTTTTCGAGGATGTGATCAATGATAACATCATAAATATAAATGTCCCATGTGAAATTTTTTATAACCCTTTTTAATGTTTCTTTCCATTATTATTTTCTCTTGGCCAAACATGGAATAAATCTCAAAAACGTCCAAATGACTACTAAAAACATAAATTCAATAGCCATTTTTTGGTCAAAAACATTAAATGATAACCTTGAAAAATTAATATGACCAATATGAAATATGTCCTCAAACAAATTAAAATCTTGTACATAGAATTATTGAACCTTTATCAATAAAACTTAAAACTTCATCAATTATCCTCATGGAATTTTCAATAGCACCATAAAATTCTCAACCAACATTAATTAATTTGAAAACATGAATTTATAAAAAATACATATCTATACACTAGTGGGTTCGACACCACTACAAAATATTCATTAACTCTTGATATATATCTAAAATTGTATATTTATTAAAAAAACTACATAAAAAAATCCTAACGATTTCTTCCATGTCATACATGTATGTTGATCTGCCTCAACTATAACATCCCACTAGGGATTTCGTAGTCCATGAATCATAAAAGAATAAATATTCAAACATTACTATAGGGGTGTATTGATTTTGGAAAAATGATCTACACAGACCCCATATAAATACTTAGAAGCCTATGGTCCACTATCACTAGAAGATATTGGTATATTCAACAACTAGAACTCTTTTTTCAACTCAATCATAGATGACTGGTCTCTTTGAAAACTATGACGAATAGACTATATAACCTAAAGAACACTCCCTTATATATACTTTTTACTTATAGAGATAGGTTAAATTAGTGTAAATAACTTTAGTAACAATGTTGAATTATCTTGACTTACCTCATATGCTCAATAAGAGTTCATCATGGTCATATATTACTGAAACTCAAAAATGAATGTCTCAAAATGTATCTCTATAAAATTTTTCTGTCTGACACTTTGAATGACTCCCACAAAACCTTCAAATGATCCCTATGAAATATATACTAACCCAAATTCAAGTATTATTCTTATAATTCTTGAAACTTTTTCAATGAAAATAAAAGCCTCTTCATGTATCCTTATAAAATATCAAATTGTATTGTAAAACTCTGAACCAACATTATTTTCTTCCCCAACATGTGTTGAAAATAGGTACATCATCATCCATAAGTGGTTCCAACAACATCATATAATATACATGAACTATTTATATCTATCTACCATTACATTCTTAAGAAAAAAATACTCAACCAATAAGCCAAAAAATTCATCCATATCATTACCATTTGTTGATCTTCCAGAACAGGAACATCCAAATTATTCTTTCAATATCCAAGAATCATATAATATGTTAGCATCACACTTTACACTATGGGTGTCTCAAATTATTAATAATGGTCTACATAGAATCTATTTTTTAATCCAAATCATGTGCCATACCCTCAATAGAGAAAATTAGTATGTGGAAAAATAAGAACTCTTTGGTCAACACTATCAGGGATGGTCCTCCTCTTGGCACCCCATTCCAAATAACCTGTACAACCCAATGTAGAATATCTCTGAGCTACCAATGAATTATAGATATAGGATAACCTAGTAGAATCAACTTCAATACTAGAGTTTAATTCTATTACATATCCTCACGTGCTCATTTGGAGACCATCATTGTGGCATATCAATGAATATCCAAAATTCATGACTCAAAACATGACTCTCTCAAATGATTATATCAGTGTTCAAGGATAAAATTATCTAGAAGTAAATGTTAAAGAGATGTAACAAAATGGTTTAAATGAATTAGTATATATACGACATAACCTACGAACTATTGTTTTTGGTAAAATCACACATGGGACCACATGACTAATAATTATACATAAATTGAAAAACCACTAAAACATGGGTTTACTAAGAAACGTTTCATTGATAATTTATATAAGGACTCTCTATTTATATTTTATTATTCACATTAATTAAAGAAATTATAATATTGTCATCTCATTTTCAATCACATAATGTTATACAAACTTATATGAATATTACATGCTAATAATGTTTCATGAAGACAGCCTCTTTCCACTATAGAATGAACGTAAATTAATAATGTATAAATAATAGTCATATTATTTAAAATAAAAAATAATAATAATTAATAACCATGACAACATATAACACCATTAGTAACACTAAATCCATTATACATGGGTTTGTAACTTTAAAATATTTTATCCATCACAAGTTCAAACAATATATTATATTCTATTTACCATATCTCAAATAGTAAGGTAAAAAATAAACATGCTTCTAATGCCACTATGGAACATCCAGGTCATAGCTCATCCAGATTATGTCCAAGTATGTCAACTCAAGAACATATTCATGTACTATAGAGTCTATCAACTAGTACTAATGGTCATTTTAAAACACATAGAGAGAAAATATTCTTGGTCAAATAACCATGAATCATAATATATGTAAAATAAAACCATAAATACAAATAGCAACATAACATGGAATTAAATCTATATTCCAACCACTAAAAAATAGTTAACACATCTATAAAAATTTAAACATTATTTTTTCACTCAATTAAACATCATGACTGGGATCTCTCATAAGAATATCAAGTTTAATTCAGTCTAAAATGAGAATAATAATAAAGACTATTATAAAAATTGATTGTCAATCCATGCCTCTATTCTTAATTAGATTATGAAAAATATCCACATACTAACTCAGCCATTAAAGACCCTTTACCCAAAACTATATCATTAACTATAATGTATTCTAGGATAATAGTGATCCTAGTAAAGATGTGTGTGTAACATAGTAGGCAAAAAATTAGGATGTCAATAAAAATTGTGATAAAAATTTTCTCTTAAATATGAAATCCTAAGAGAATAAATAAATAAATAACATGTCATGTCATGGAGTGATAGAATGAAATAACATGTCTGAGTATGGCTACCTAAAACAATTCTAGAATGGGATGATGTACCGATGTTATAAAAAAATATGGGAAATATCTATCACCCCTCGTATCACAAATCATTGTGAGAAACACATATTAATCATAGGACCCTAGTGAAATATATACCCCCATTACATATAAATTTTGAAATAATGTGTCACCATCACGTATCCTTGGAGAATTATGTATCACTACTAATTATCTTTGGTTAGTGAAACATCACCTCTAAATAGCCTTGGTGAATGATATATACCCATCACATAACCAAGATGAATGTAATGTTTCCACGTAAAATTTCTAGGTGGATGATCCACCGCTATGGTATGTCCCTATAGTAAATGATTCACCACTATTTCTACTAAATTTGGTAACTAAAAACCACTTAGAAAATTACAATAGTTATGAACCTATTACCAATTATCAAAAAAAATTAAACAAGATGATACAACATCAACAACTCAATTTTACTGAATAAAATATTACATACCATGAATTTAATGTGAATTAATTATCACATGTAAAGGGAAATCAAAATTAAGTTCAGGGGTCACAATCCAAAAAAACTGTTCATAGATGGAGTAGTAATTATGTTCCTTTAATGTCAAGGTGTAACTCATAGAGCATCACTTATAACCATATAATCTTTTACTCGCATTATAGATAGTTAAGAAACAGTTTTAAAATAGTTTAAGGGAATTCATATAAAATTTTCACCTCCCAGATATTATACGAAAATGTAAAATCTCATAAAAACTAATGGGAAGACTTAGAGACCACTTATTTTATCTTAAAAAAATCCTTCCCCTTGAGTACTGTAGAAGGTACTATAGTGGGAACTGTAGCAGGCACTGTTTTGCACTGTAGCATCTACGAATATGCCCCCGTTTGGGCCATTGGGCCTCCGATTTGGTCCCCGGGTCCTTCATAGGCCTTCGGGCACCCAAGCCTTCGGGTCAGTTGGGCATTTGGGCCACTTCAAGGCCTTTGGGCTGCCTTTGTGCAGATACAAACTAGAAAAAACCTACCAGGAACAAACTATACAAGAAGGTTGAGAAAGGAGATTTCACCACAGTAGAAGCAGAATGGATTGCAAGAATGAGAGGGTATGTCACCTGCCATCGGGACAAGCCTGTGCATGCACGGGAATGCCTAGCCAAGCAGCCATGCAAAGGTGGAGAGTTGATATCACGATGATGATTTTGGGGAGGAGTAGTTTCAAGTAGTTAGTCTGGGTTGTATGTAATGTTTGTGCATATGGTCAATGAATTCCTATGAGTCCTACGGTCGTGTAATCTTTCACCTACGGAAATTGTAGGGTTCCACCTCCTCACTTGAAAGGTGGATTATCAAAAATCAATAAAAAAATGAAGGCATTCGGGCCATTTGAGGAAGAGAAACTATAGAGGTGGATGTTCTACAATAGTGAAATGGAAAAGGAAACATAGGTGTTATGAATTATAAAATTTATTTTTCAATTTAATAAGTAAAAATTTTCTTCAAAACCATACATGTATACACTAGATACCTATCTAGAATCCACAGAGTACCTAGTACCACACCATATAGGTAATGACCAAATATTTTCATCATAAATAAATATTATGTTCAATTATTTTCTCCACACAAAACACTTAAAACCAATCCAATATAAAAAAATTTAAGGCATTCGTAGAATTACCTGGTAGAGACATCATTAATAGAATTAAGAAATAAATATATCTATATATATTAATCAATAAAGAATATAAATCAACATAAAAAATATCTCAATTTTTATAGATAAGAAACTAACAAAATCATATTTTATACAATGAATGTATTTTACAAATTGGTTACTTTTTCTTTTTTTTATATATTTATTATTATCCAAAATTTTAGAACAATAGTTAATATACAAAAAATGATTCCCTATAAAAACATATTATTCATGATATTTTATGATTTTATTTGAAAGTTAAAATTATCTATTATGAGAAGAGAATATGAAAATATTGACATCATTTTTTTATTTATCATATAAAATTATATTAATAATTTTTTTGTAATTTTTATAAAATAATTTCCATTTAGGTTAATAGTGAATAAATACGTGTTTTTTCAAAATAGTGTCATTTATCACATTATAAGTATATATTCAAGGACTAGAATCTTATAAAATCTTTTAATTGATCAAAAATATTTTATTCATTTTTATAAAATTTATTATATTATTTTAAACATATGAATTTTATTAATAACATTTACGATTGATGAAAAAATTATTAGGATTTAAAAATTATTTGCATTTGTTTAGTTTAATAAAACCATTTAATAATGAAATTTGGTTTTGGATTGATTTTAAATCCTTATAGAATTTATTTTTTATATAAAATAAATTGAAATATTGAAAATTAGAAACCATAAAAAAAGTTATTGTACATAAGGTTAATGTTTAAAAAATGTTTTTATTTATACTAAGAAAAATATTGATATTCAATTCCATTTTCATTTTTTGTATCCATTAACTTCCCCTTATATTATTCACCTTCCTCAAATAATAGGTAACTAAATTTAATCTGAATATCCATATTATTAATCATGGATATGTTTATTTATTAAACTTTATATCATTTATACATATGATGTTCTATGTTAAATCCCATTTTTTATCTAGGGAAATATTGGTAATCATTGTTCTTTAATCAATACAGATATTCGATAAGGGAAATTACGTATGAATTAAATTGATTATTCAATATATTGGGAATTATTCGGACATGTATGACATGGTTGAGGACAAGTTATTCACAGAACCATGACACATTGGTAGTCTAATGGGGTAAATCGGCTAGATGGCCTTAGTTAAGTGTGTTTTCCCCCACCATTTTTAAACTATCTTGTTAAATATCTTGGCTATAATGGTATCATGTACCTTGGAAACATGGAATACAATAATTAAACATTTTATTCATTCATAATTTATGTATTACTCTCTAATATATTTTCTCTATGGCAATATCTATCGGTGTATTTCATTATCAATTATTAATAAAATGGAATTTCGTTTTTATTCTCTTTTCTATATTGATTACTCTTAATAAATTCGTCTTTTAAGGTTATTTTAAGGTCATTATATCTTAGTTATTTACATTTATATATTGACTATCCTTATTGATTAGTAATTTCCTCAATTTTACTTAACCCGTATTGAGATTTTCACCACACCATTAATTGGTTTCAATTCCCCAGGATTCCATGAAGTTTAATATGACTAATATGAAAGAACATTATGGGGGTAATAATGGTATTATCAAAAAAAATATGTTTTAATATTCGTATTCAAATATAATGTAAGACATATGTATGTATCTAGTTTACCAAGTCTATTAAATAGATCAGTCTTTTGGGATGTGTTGGTCGGAGTGGAGACTCAAGAGGGGGGGGGGGTGAATTGAGTTCCAATTAAAATTTCTGTTAAAATATTGTGTAGTTAAAATCCCCCGATTTATAAAATAAGTTAAACTATAGTGAAATTATACAGATTGTAAATGTTCACTTATCTTCTCAATGATTTATTAGGTGTCAGTTAATTTAACCACAAGGTCAAACTAACTTTTGAAACTAACCTATTGATTTATAATAAGTGTAAACACTTGCTAATTTAACTATCAATGTAGCTTCAAAATAGTTTTTTATTTCAAAGTAACAGCAACGGAATAAATAAGATATATGTGGTATACTTTAAACTTAAATAAAATATGCACAGCAGATATAATAAGAGGTTCAGTCTCAAGCCGAGACTTAGTCCTCTCAAATATATATAAATTTGATCCACACCCTGGATCGGGGTTAACAATAGTTTTACCAAACTGTCCAGGCCACGCAGGGACCTCTACCACTATTCTTCATGGGAAACAAAACAAAGACCAGGCCAAACAAGGACCTCTTCCATAGTTGACGTGGGTAAACATGAGTTAAGAGAATTTGAGTGAGGATTTTGATATCCTCCAGTTCAGTGCAGCAGACAGTGTGTGTAAAGATATACAGAGTACACCACACTACTCGAAAGTTAATAAATAAATCACGTAGAGAAGATAGAAGAGAGTTTAGAAAACTCTAGTGATTATCAATGTATCTCTAGACTCTTTGGATTCAGCAGGAATGCTTCTGAGTCCTTCTCTGGTTTTTTGTTGAAAAACAGAGTGTCGTAGTTCAGCTTGTCTTCTTTAGGAACGAGAAATATCTCTTGATTCGTCGTGTGTTCTTCAACTGTATTGGATTTCACTCATGAGAGTTCTATTAAGGTCTTGCATTCTCCTTCTTGTTCAAGATTGTTCTTCTTGTTCAACACAGTTCACTTGGGTGTATGTAAGTTCTTTGTGTTGTATATTCACACTGGCACACCGCTTCTCTTCTTGTTTCGTCGTTTCTTGTTTGTTGCACATGTACTGCATATCAGTCTTTCTTTTAATCCACGAGTTCTGGGAGTAGGAATGATTCCCTTTTCATAGGTTCAAGATACGGTTTCCTGACATGCCAACAACTATCATTTAATAACATTAATTGCATTAAAAATAACAAATATGACCGTTAGCATTGTTTAAATAATATGGAAAAAAGCTTGAGAAACGGTGTCACAGTGATTATGGAAACGTTGTCTTCTTCACGGTGTCTGGTTCATGGTTTTTCCTTCACGGTGTGTCCTTCACAGTGTATGGGTCATGGTGAGTCCATCACGGTGTGTCCATCAAAGTGTCTGGTTCATGGTGAGTCTGTCATGGTGAGTCCATACTTAGACAAATATCTGTATTTGGACTAAGACAGTGATATGCAGAATATGGATTAAGGTTAATTATTAGAGAGTAAGAGAATGTGAATTATAAGTATAAAGGTGTGATAATATATGTGAGATTTGTGATTATGCATCAGACTTGTAAATAATAAAGAGGGTAATTAACATCCATAAGATTTGTTGTTATAAAAACATGATGTGTAGCTATTATTGAGATTGAAGAGCATTAACAAGATGTGCAATTAAGATCAAGATTAATTAATAGTAATGAAATTTGTGATCATTAAAACATGATTTACACATGAGGAGTCCAACAATCTCCACCTTTTTAATGATCAAAAATCATATATACGCAGAATATAAATGAAATATATTATTAAAGATACTACAATAGAAAAAGCATTATAGAACTAATACTTGTAGGTTTTCTCCCCCATTTATACTATTATAGAACTGACACATGTAGGTTTTCTCCCCCTTTTTGTATTATCAAAAAGTAGAGAGAATGAAATGAAACACTGCATTTGGTATTAAACAAAGGGTTCAGAATACAATGAAACATGAAACAAGAAAAGGCATCCCATCAATAAGAAAAACAGTCCTCAGACTCTTCACGGATCCACCTTGTCTTTGCCTTTATCAGCAGCAGGAGCTGGTGCTGAAGTAGAAGAAGGAATGGATGTGGTAGACAACGAGGGTAAGGTTAGACCTTCAAAAACATATGGATCCAAAGTAGGAGCAGTAGAAGATCTAGGTCGTGGTTGGTCAAGAATAACTGGCCAGATCTAAGAAAGAGCTTGGCTAACTGACATGGCAGTTGAGGCTAAGGCAGGTAGACCAGGTCTAAGGGGTGCAACAGCTGGAGCAACTATAGCAGTACTCTGCACATGAAGATACAGTTTCAAAATATTGATGAAATCGGTAATGATTTCACAACCATACTGTATAGACTTTTCAAAATCATCCTTATTCTCCAGAAATCTGTCCAACAATCTGGTGAACTCTGAAAGTTTCTGAACATGAGCCTTAAACGCTTGAGTCACTGGAGGGATTCTCAAAATTTCCACAAGATATCTAAAGTGATCTGTCATATAACTTTTAGTGAAAATCCAGGAGAGGTACAAATCAAGTTTCTTTGAGATCTCTTGTTGAGCATCATTGGCTATCTTAGAATGAGTCCTAACAAAGTCCAATGCTCTATCACTGTTCTTAATCACTTCTAACAAAGAATATAGATTCAAGCCACTGGAGGCATTCTCAAATTCTTCCTTTAGTATGGATCTCGGCATAGAATCATCCAAAGAATGTGTGGAGATCTGACCAGAAACAGGTGAATCCTTGACGGCGTCGGTTAGAACTTTGAGCTGTTTCAGAACTTTTTGTAGACATCCAATGTATTCATCTGTAAGATTATTCAGATTTTCAAGAAGCTCTCTCATGTGTTCTAGTATCTTGGTGTGCCTTTAGCCAATCTTTTAATCAAAAGATTTTAGGTATGGATGAACATGAGACACATTCTCCCTAGCAATGAGGGAATCAGAAGAATCGGGAGAAACAACAACAAGTGTAGGGGAAGAAACAGGAGCAGGCTCTGATCTCAAAGATAACTCATTCTACAGACTTGCTACCATACTTTTCAGATCTGCAACATCAGCACTCAGCAGCTTATTCTCTACTCTGACTTCCGGAATTTCCCAGATCATCCTTGGTTGAATATGTAAGATAATATTTTCCAAGAGAATTTATGCATCTTCTTGACTTAACTGAGTCACTGGGCGAGATTGAGGGAGACAATTTTCTCAACTCCAGCTAACAAAGTCTCCCCAAAAACTTTTAGATCATCTTTGGTCACAAAGGATTGAAGCTCAGGTAAGGATGCAGGTAAAGGTAGAGGTTCATATTCATCTTCAGACTCAGATTCTTATTAAGACTGAGGTTGGGGCTCTGGTTCTGGTTCTGAATGAGCTAAGGACTTCAGCTGAAATAGAGAAGAAAGATCCATTCCCATTGCAGTCACTTGTTGTGACTCATTCACATCATAAAAGCTTGGGAACTCATACCAAGAGTACACAGAAAAAGTGACAGACGGTTGAGAGGCTTCTGTAGATCCAGCTTCCACAATATCAAGATTTTGAGGTTCCTCCCCCTCAACTTGTGCTTCCCTTCCAGATTCTTGAAATTTAGGAACATGGACAAGATCCACAGGATCATCCTTAATCTCGTCAACAAACTCTTGCCTTTCCAGCTGAAAGGCTATTTCCAATCTTTCTTCCACAGATGGAATAATCTCAGGAATCGATTGTTCCACTGGATAAGCTTCCAGACTTTCTTTTCTCTCAACAGAAAGAGTCTCTTTAACAAGATCTACCTCTATGGTTTCTTGCTATTCTGAAACAGGCAAAACCCATTTCTTTGCAGCATTGGGATGAGCTTCTTCCTCATGAAGAACAACTGATTGATCCTTTGTCCTTTCCTTTTCAACAAAAGCTTCCTCTACTGGAGGTATTTCAACTGGGATAATAGTAGTGACAACAACCCTTTCCTCTTCCACCGGAATAGTTTCCATTGGAGGTATTACAGGTTCTTCTCTAGGTGGTACTTCACCTGTTACATCTTCTTGTTCTTCTTCTTGTTCTTCTTCTTCTGAATACTCAGCCACTTCATCTAGTTCCAAACCAGAATCAGCTAGGTTCTTAGGCCTTCTTGGATAGACAACAGGATTAAACTTTTTATACAGTTGATCACTATCCTCAACCAACTGATTCTTCCCGGGGTTCTAGCTTATCTTCATCCTTCTGATGATAGGCATGGATAGACAGAAATCAAGGTCCTCTAACATTTCTTCATTAGGTCCAACCATCCATTTTGCAACTAACATAGATGGAATCATCCTTGAGTAAAATAGGGAGGTGGATTTTAAAGTTACTTTGATCAGCTCACAGATATGGTTGATAACATACTTACACAGATTGATCTTATGGCCATTCTTCAACAGGTGAATCAGGAACACCTCTTGATACTTCATCACAGCAAAATCTCCTTTTCTTAGACTAACCAAATTCTGGACAAACTTGAACATAAGTCTTCTCTCCCCATATAGTTCAGTAGCTATGGCCATTCGCTTGGTGCAATTTCCAATTAGACTTTCCAAAGCAGTCTCTAGGTCATAGATGTTGGTTGTTGGAGAAGGGTCTCTCTGGTAATCTTCACAAACTCCTTCATGTGGAATTCTTAGGCATGCATCCCACATCCTTGAAGAGAAAGAGCACTTCTAACCATCGATCCAGCTGGTCACCATAAAGCTTTCTCCAAACTCAAAAGAAAACTTCACATACTGATAGAATTGAGATATCAGTCTCAGGTAAATCGGTCTATTCTGTCCATTAAACCATTCAAGCCATCCTTGTTCTCTTAAAACTATCAAAACTAAGGATTTTCTAGACATCAACCATTCAGGGAAAACCTCTTTTTCAGGTAAAACTGTATGGATTACCCGGTTTAGGTTTAGAGGCCCTTCGAGAGCTATCCTCGGTATCCTCTTTTGTTTCATAGAGCGGTGCTTCTCAGACGAGGGTGAAGATGGATGCTTCATCCATTGCATTCACTAAAGGTTCGGGCGAGAGGGAATAGTAGTTTTAGGAGAGAGTTTGGATAATTAATCGAATGAAACCCTTAAGTTTTATCATTTGGGAATGTCAAATGTCATAAAAACAAAAATGCGGGAAATCAAATAGCGGTGAAATAAAAATTACCATGATACGGGTTAAAATAAGAATAAACATAATTCTCACTATGAGACCGTGAGTAGGTATCATGGTGAGACAGTTTATAGTCGTCACGGTGAGATAGTGATCAACCTGTACAGTCACGGGGAGACAGTGAGCTAACAGGCCGTGAGCATAAAACAGTAACTTAGTAAATTTATGTATGAAATCGTAAAGTAAAGTACAATAAAGTATTAAGCATTAAGATCAGTAAGATATTCAGTTATAATTAATCATACCAAGATAATATATGATGTAACACCCCGAGCTTCCCCAATACTCTTCGCATTCAATAATGCAATAGCTTGCATTGTACGCAACTTCGAGTTCTAAAACACTGCGACTAATCAAAGTAGCCGTTATGAATAGAAATAACCACTTTTTAAAATTATAGAAATTTTTTATTTCAAAATGGACTTCATTTTTGGATTCGGAATATCGAAATTATCCTATGTTGAATTTTTGGTATTTTTCTGAGAACTTCTAATTTTTTATGAATAGTGAAAAATACTTAAAAACAACTTTTTTAATCAAAATAATTTATAGTGATAAATTATACTATTTATTGGTTTTAAAGTATAATTAGAATATATTTTTACCATTTTATCCAATGGTGGTCATTAGAATTAATTTAACATTGAAATTGGATATAAACAATTGCCAATCTTTTGATATAAATTGTTTCTTAAAAACACGCTATTTGTTGTGACATCGGGAATTAATTATAAAATTAATTAATGTAACTTATATGTTTGGAATTTTGTAAAATAGACATCATTTTTGAATTCAGAATATCAATTATAGCTTAGGGTGAAATTTTGGCATTGTTCTGAAAAACTTCAATTTTTGATGAATAGTGAAACCACCAAGTGGTAGTTAAATAACTGATTTTTCATTTAAATGAAATATTACCACTTCTGTGATTTGATATTCAAAAATCCGACATACATGGTTGTCATTAAGATGTAAAATTTGGTTCAATGAGATTAAAATAATTTTTGGTGAATAGTAACTTTTAAGTTCTTAATCGCGATTAGAGGTAATTAGTGTAGTTTAAGGTAAAAATAATGTCTTAATAATATGAGATGAGCTTGACACATGTCCTACCCTCATTGGATGTGCCATGTCTGACCAAGGCAATCCATGGGTCAACTTGGGGACCCCATGGAGCCACTTTAGATAGAAAATTACATAAATACCTTTTATTTAATGTTAAAGTAAAAAATGACAAAAACATGAAATGTTTCACTAAAACAATTTTTACATGTTGTTATACAAGTCATATTTTTGACTATAGACAGTCATTGGAAATATAAAAAGATTTCCTACATCATAGTATTTTTTTTATAATTGTTAGACATTATATAAATTAAATTATTTATGACATCATTATGATGCAGCGATGACCACATTATTTAACGATTTTAATAAAATTTAAAGATAATGTACAATCCAAGGCTTACACATGTCCAAAGACTATTTGATGGGTATATTTCTAACCCTTATCACCTTAGCCACGAATTATATTAGTGTGGGACCTTTATAATCCGAAAAGCATTGTATAATAATGTAAAATTTCCTTACTTTCCAAGAGTGCCCCTCCTCTCCTCTTATAAAAGGCCCCCACCTCTACCACCTCATTCACACTTTCAAGCCAATTTTCTCGGCCAAACTCTACCCAAATACTCTTCCAACTTCCCCCTATTACTCCTAGAAGCCTCACTTTTGGCAGAACTCTTCCCAAGGAAGCCTTTGGCTCAAATCAAAAAGAGTTACCCGATTTTGAGGTAATGTCTTCTCTAATGTTGTTTTGTATTATTTTTCTACTCCAACCACCTAAACTCTTTTTATTCATTTCTTTTGTAACAAAATCAGTATCCTCAATATACTAGGATGTTTTTATAAGAATTATTCGAGATACACTTACACACACCTACATCTAATTGTTAAATAACAAACGGTTTCTATGGATGGCGAATTTCTGCCTCACGAAACGATGATTGTTCAACACTCATATAACACCTTCAAAGGTGGCCATTAAGATGTCACTATATGTATATATGATATATAATATTTTTATGTGTTACTTATACTTCTGTATTTCTCATTTATGGCATACTTTATGATTTCCATTATGGGTAAACGCGATAATTTAATTTTAGGAAGTGCGGACTACCGCCCCCTCAAAGTGATGTGAATCGTTAATGCCATATGTGGGATGTATAAAGGATGGAGTAAATGATATTATATATGATATTGTACTGAAACTATATTATACCTTTATATAATTATGATTTCATTCCATTAAATACGATATAGAAATGAAAGAAGCATTCATGCGTACGTACGGCTTACCGTCTCCATGAACGGTGAATTTCATTTCTTACCTCTAAATGTTATGTAATATTATAAATGCATGTATATACAGGATATATATGATATATATGATATATACATCATGAACATAATTCTGGATATAATGGATATATCACCACATGAACAACTTGTAATTATAAGAATTTTATTTTTGACTCAAGTACCTAAGATCCACAAAATGACCGTTATAAACTTAAATAATTACATAACGTTCATAACATGGTAATAAGGGATATAAAAGGAATAATGAACACGAAAAAGGTTCTTAAGTAAATAGAAATTAACTCTAGTTTATTATTCATGAGCTTAAAGAACGGTCGAGTCAGGACAGGACGCAAGGTAAGGGAATTTCTTAACCCAATTTCCATTCTTTGGGTTAATCTCCTACTTTCAAATTATGTCATGATATTATTATGGCCTATGTTTTATTTGTACTTTCTTTATGTGTACTTATAGTGAATACACATAATAGATATATTTCTTTTTAAAAATGATCTTTGTAAGGACTTCATCTCAATCTCCTTTCATTGAGGCATATTTCATTTTATACACAACTTTATTTTATACGGTGTATAAACCCCTTTGACTTTTACGTTTATTAAAAAGGAATATTTTTTATACGAAGCGTTTTAATAAACGACAAAAAGGGAATGTTTTTTCTTTCCGTACATATACGGCGACAATGACTTCTCCGCCGCCGTGACCATTATTTGAGTTTTGGCTTCCTCTACAAGACATCACTTTTTTTAATGAAAAATAAATACAAAGTTTTAACTTTATTTTATTTTGGTATTGAAAATGGTTTTGAAAGTGTTTTTATTATATCAATGTGTTGTATTGAAATCTTGTGATTGAAATGTGGAAATTTTATGTTTCCTTTATGCATGTTTTATGTGATACGATTATGTTATGGTTTATGATATGTTTAAACCTATTCATATGAGGAATGCATTGGACTTAATAAGTGACGGGTGGAGCCCGCTATAGCTCCTCGATGCATCGGCAGGTCTCATGAGACAAACTATTGTCTTGGCATGAGGCCTTGACAAAATCTTATTTGTGGTCTTGGAACGAGGCCTTGGCTACGTGGTTATGATAGTCTGGCATTATGCATTCCATCATTATGAAAGTGGTTATTGATATTGCATGTGATTATTCAACCAGTAGAATATTAATGTGAAGAAGTGAATGGCATTATCTCATTTTACTTTTGCCATATTATGTTGAAGTTCATGTTTAAAAGGCTTTTGTTTTAGTTATACATTGCCTTAAATGTTTATGTTTATTGATGAAAGCTTCCACTATATTGTTATCCTAACTGAGCATCTGAGCTCACCCCTTTCAATGTTTTTATATTTTCCAGGATGTGAAGAAGTATTTTATGAATGAACTGCAGGGATAGTCAGAAGAGGATATGAGTGTGGACTATGGAGACTTTCTTTATTGTAGATTTTCAATTTATGATGTAATGTAACTTTTATGAATGTATCTAGTGTTTCCAACACTACTAAACTAATCTGTCTTTCGAGACTTGATCTTTTGTGATCATGCCAATGTTACGAAGTAATGCACCGACTCTGGGTAGATGGGGTCGGGGCATTACAGTTGGTATCAGAGGCACTTTAGTACTAACCTTGGAAGCTATATTTAGATAAACTCTGATTAGAGCACATAGCCCAAAGATAGACTTCGAGGATTAGTATAGAAGAACTTCCTAGAATTTTGTTATTGTAGAGATTTTGTGAGTTTTCCGAGCAATACATCCCTGTCTGGATACGAGTAGGTAGAGGCGGCTTTGGCACAGATGTAACTAGGGGTAAAACCCGAAAACACCGCTTTGAGCTAGACTCGAACGTGAACTGGTGCACGACAACGGGCCTTGCTGCACTCTTGGTTACGACTCTCCCGGGGGATATGCTTAGGATAATTCTCGTTTTCTTTACAAACCACTATGAACGGTTATGAGTATATACTTCCTCATAGAAAAACTTTTTATGATTATGGATTATATCCATAAATAGTTCAATTTATGTTAAGTATTTTATAAGTATGGAATTATGTATTTTGATTCATAAACTAATCTATTTTATGCCATTGTATAGAAATAGCGCCTAGTGGAAGGAATGGAAATTGTATCAATGCACGAACTCCGTGTAGGGATTGCCCTCCTGCTCAAGATAATTATTGTGGATCTGGAGATACAACTCGTGCTGATCAACTTATTACCATACTGGGACAACTCACTCAAGTTATGAATAATAACCTTACTCGTATGGATCACCATGATCCACAATTTGGAGGATCAATGTTAGACCCCTTCATGAGGCAACAACCGCCAACATTTAATGGGGGTATAAATACATTAGTAGCTGAGAAATGGATAAACTCCTTAGAGAATATATTCCATGCCTTGGGGAGTAGTGAAAGGTAGAAGGTTGTCACGGTAGTTTACCGCCTCACTGGTGATGCCGATCAGTAGTGGTCGCTGATTAAAAACACAAAGGAAGATGATGACGTATCGAATATGGAATGGAGGGAGTTTAAAGATCTTTTCCTAGAAAAATACTATCCTCGTGACCATTGAGCAGATATGGAAAGACAATTTTTGAGTCTAAGACAAAAGGAGGATGAGAATGTCGCAAAGTATGAGGCCAACATTACAAGGTTAGAGAGGCATGCTGCAGATTATATACGTAACCCAAGAAGTAAGATTGATCGTTTATTTGATGGGTTAAAACCATTTCTCCATCGAGCATTAGTCTCAAAAACCTTCTCGTCATACGAAGATATTGTCTCGTGTTCTATCAAGACAGAAAAGGAATTCTCCAAGTCTTATGAAAATAAAGTAAAGCAACAGAAGAAGAGAACGGTGGAACAAGAGACAGATAAATGGAAAAAGGGAAAGAAGGATTTTCCAATATGTGATAATTATGGGAAGAATCACCCTGGTACTTGTCTAAAAGGAATGAGAGTTTGTTATAAATGTGGGGGAAAAGGTCACCAGGCGCGTGATTGCAAGGAAAAGAAAGAGGCTATCAATGTTGAATGCTACAATTGTAGGGAAATGGGTCATTATGCAAATGAATTTCCTAAGAGTTAGGGAAACTTACCTCAGAAAAGGCCAAGGGATCAAGGAAAATCTTATGTTGTTACTATAGTTGAAGCAGAATAACTAATGTATTGGTGCTTTTAGACTCATGGATTATATTCTGGTTATTAGAATAATGTGATATATATATAAGAATTTTACTACAGTACTTGTTGATTTCATTAAGGTTTTAATATGATGAAGGTAATTATATTTTTATTATGTGACAATAAGAGAAACTTTACTTTGTTTGGGGAATCTGATAAATTGATTTTGGAATTAAGAGACCTTTCAGAGAAAGTCTGGACAAAGGTATTTTGGATAACTATAAAGGTTCGAGTGGATTAAGTTGATCTTTGGATAGTATTGTTTAAGGTTAAAAAATTTATGAAGATTATTTTTGGAATATTATAATACTATAGTTTTAGGAAAAGGACAACCTGCAGGGTGGGGCATAACCCATCGCGTCGGACAAAGCTGCAGGAATCGAACCCACAACCATAGTGCGACAGGCCTTTATTTCCTACCACTAGCCTACAGGAAGTCCCTAGTTATTACAAAATAATTTTACTAATCTAAATGTTATGTGTTAACATTTGGAACCTTATACAATTAGGATAAGTATAATATTTTTAAGTTCTATTATCTTTTTGAGTGAAAGATGAGTTGAAGGTTGAAACTATAATTGTCAAGCATAAATATATATATACCTATCTCTTATTAAATGAATATATTAATTCTTAAACTTTAGTAAAGGGATATTAAAACAAAAAATGTGTTATCCTAATACCTTATGTCTAGATGAACTGATGATATTTTAAATCAACATATAATGAAGGCTTTGAGGCCCTCAATTTGACAGTTGATTTTGATTGATGACCTCAATCACTCCCTACAAATATTTACATTTTCCCTCCAATTATATGTCTCTAATTTCCACCAATGTTCTCCTAATCGAGATAATAATTGGGTGGTGACTTTTTCATTTCCTGTTCCCTCTTATTAAGGCTAAATTTTATTAATCTTATTTCCGATGTGGGTTTTCCACAAAGGTATTTTCTATTTTCAACCTTATATTTTCCAAGAAAAATTTCAAATTGCGAGGACGCAATTTATTGAAGGATGGGAGAATGTAACACCCCGAGCTTCCACAATACGCTTCTCATTCAATAATGCAATAACCTGCATTGTACGCAACTTCGAGTTCTAAAACACCGCGACTAATCAAAGTAGCCGTTATGAATAGTAATAACCACTTTTTAAAATTATAGATATTTTATATTTCAAAATGGACTTCATTTTTGGATTCAGAATATCGAAATTAGCCTATGTTGAATTTTTGGTATTTTTCTGAGAACTTCTAATTTTTTATGAATAGTGAAATATACTTAAAACAACTTCTTTAAACAAAATAATTTATATTGATAAATTATACTATTTAGTGGTTTTAAAGTATAATTATAATATATTTTTACCATTTTATCCAATGGTGGTCATTATAATTAATTTAACGTTGAAATTGGACATAAACAATTGCCAATGTTTTGATATAAATTGTTTCTTAAAAACACGCTATTTGTTGTGACAGTGGGATTTAATTATAAAATTAATTAATGCAACTTATATGTTTGTAATTTTGTAAAATAGATATCATTTTTGAATTCGGAATATCAATTATAGCTTAGGGTGAAATTTTGGCATTGTTCTGAAAAACATCAATTTTTGATGAATAGTGAAACTACTAAGTGGTAGTTAAATAACTGATTTATCGTTTAAATGAAATATTACCACTTCTGTGATTTGATTTTCAAAAATCATAAATACATGGTTGTCATTAAGAAGTAAAATGAGGTTCAATGAGATTAAAATAATTTTTGGTGAATAGTAACTTTTAAGTTCTTAATCGCGATTAGAGGTAATTAGTGTAGTTTAAGGTAAAAATAATGTTTTAATAATATGAGATGAGCTAGACACATGTCCTACCCTCATTGTATGTGCCATGGCCGACCATGAAAATCCATGGGTCAACTTGGGGACCCCATGGAGCCAATTTAGATAGAAAATGACATAAATACCTTTTAGTTAATGTTAAAGTAAAAAATGACACAAACATGAAATGTTTTACTAAAACAATTTTTAAATGGGGTTATATAAGTCATATTTTTGACTATAAATAGTCATTTTAAAGCTAAAAATATTTCATACATAGTATTTGTTTTATAATTTTTAGACATTAAATAAATTAAATTATTTATGACATCATTATGATGTAGCGATGACCTCATTATTTAACGATTTTAATAAAATGAAAAGACAATGTACAATCCAAGGCTTACACTTGTCAAAAGACTATTTTATGCGTATATTTCGAACCCCTATCACCTTAGACATGAATTATATAAGTGTGGGACCTTTAGAATCCTAAAATCATTTTATAATAATGTAAAATTTCCTTACTTTCCAAGAGTGCCCCACCTCTCCTCTTATAAAAGGCCCCCACCTCTACCACCTCATTCACACTTTCAAGCCATTTGGCTTTGCCAAACTCTGCCCAAATACTCTCCCAACTTCCCCCTCTTACTCCTATAAGCCTCACCTTGGGCAGAACTCTTCCCAAGGAAGCCTTTGGATCAAATCAAAAAGAGTTACCCGATTTTGAGGTAATGTCTTCTCTAATGTTGTTTTGTTTTATTTTTGTTCTCCAACCCCATAAAATCTTTTTATTCATTTCTTTTGTAACAACACCAGTATCCTAAATATACTAGGATGTTGTTATAAGAAGTATTCGAGCTAAACATACACACACCTACATCAAATGGTTAAAGAACATACGGTTTCTGTGGATGTCGAATTTCTGCCTCACGAAACGATGATTGTTCATCACTCATATAACACCTTCAAAGGTGGACATTAAGAAGTCACTATATTTATATATGATATATAATATGTTTATGTTTTACTTATGCTTCTGTATTCCTCATTTATGGCAACTTTATGATTTCCATTATAGGTAAACGCGATAATTTTATTTTAGGAAGTGCGGACTACCGCCCCCTCAAAGTGATGTGAATCGTTAATGCCATATGTGGGATGTATAAAGGATGGAGTAAATGATATTATATATGATATTATACTGGAACTATATTATACCTTTATATAATTATGATTTTATTCCATTAAATATGAAATAGAAATGAAAGAAGTGTTCATGCGTACGTATGGCTTACCGTCTCCATGAACGGTGAATTTCATTTCTTACCTCTAAATGTTATGTAATATTATAAATGCATGTATATACTGGATATATATGATATATATGATATCTACATCATGGAAATAATTCTGGATATAATGGATATATCACCACATGAACAACTTGTAATTATAAGAATTTTATTTTTGACTCAAGTACCTAAGATCGACAAAATGACCGTTATAAACTTAAATAATTACATAATGTTCATATAATGGTAATAAGGGATATAAAAGGAATAATTAACATGAAAAATTTTCTTAAGTAAATAGAAATTAACTCTAGTTTATTATTCCGGAGGTTAAAGAATGGTCGAGTCAGGACAGGATGCAAGGTAAGAGAATTTCTTAACCCAATTTCCATTCTTTGGGTTAATCTCCTACATTCAAATTATGTCATGATATTATTATGTCCTATCTTGTATTTATACTTTCTTTATGTGTACTTATATTGAATACACATAATAGATGTATTTTATTTTAAAAATGATCTTTGTAAGGACTTCATCTCAATCTCCTTTCATTGAGGAATATTTCGTTTTATACACAACTTTATTTTATATGGTGTATAAACCCCTTTGACTTTTACATTTATTCAAAAGGAATCTTTTTTATACGAAGCATTTTACTAAATGACAAAAAGGGAATGTTTTTCTTACCGTACATATACGGCGACAATTACTTCTCCACCGCCGTGACCATTATTTGAGTTTCGGCTTCCTCTACAAGCCATCACTTTTTTTAATGAATAATAAATACAAAGTTTTAACTTTATTTTATTTTGGTATTGAAAATGGTTTTGAAAGCGTTTTTATTATATCAATGTGCTGTATTGAAATCTTTTGATTGAAATGTGGATATTTTATGTTTCCTTTATGCATGTTTTATATGATATGAATATGTTATGGTTTATGATATGTTTAAACCTATTCATATGAGGAATGCATTGGACTTAATAAGTGATGGGTGGAGCCCGCTATAGCTCCTCGATGCATCGGCAGGTCTCATGAGACAAACTAGTGTCTTGGCACGAGGCCTTGATAAAATCTTATTTGTGGTCTTGGAATGAGGCCTTGGCTACGTGGTTATGATAGTCTGGCATTATGCATTCCATCATTATGAAAGTGGTTATTGATATTGCATCTGATTATTCGACTAGTAGAATATCCATGTGAAGAAGTGAATGGAATTATATCATTTTACTTTTGCCATATTATTTTGAAGTTCATGTTTAAAAGGCTTTTGTTTTAGTTATACATTGCCTTAAATTTTTATGTTTATTGATGAAAACTTCCGCTATATTTTTATACTTACTGAGCATCTGAGCTCACCCCTTTCAATGTTTTAATATTTTCCATGATGTGAAGAAGTATTTTATGAATGATCTGTAGGGATAGTCAGAAGAGGATATGAGTGTGGACTATGGACACTTTTTTTATTTTAGTTTTTCACTTTATGATGTAATGTAACATTTATGAATGTATCTAGTGTTTCCAAGGCTACTAAACTAATCTGTCTTTCGAGACATGATATTTTGTGATCATGCCAATGTTACGAAGTAATGCACCGACTCTGGGTAGCTTGGGTCGGGGTGTAATATATGAGGTAGTCTAATCTTTTATAATTTAATGGTTTGGTGAATATATCAGCAAGTTGATATTCAGTACCAATGAATTCCAAAGTGATATCACCTTTTTTATAATGATCCCTCAAAAAGTGTTGTCTTACATCAATATGTTTTTTCCTAGAATGAGAAACAGGATTCTTAGAAATATTAATAGCACTTGTTTTTTCACAATTTATTGATACATGTCTGAATTGATATCCATATTCTAGTAATGTGTGTTCCATCCACAAAATTTGTGCACAACAGCTGCCAGCAGCTATGTATTTGGCTTCTGCAGTAGATAATGCAACAGAATTTTGTTTCTTACTACACCATGATACTAGTGACTTGCCTAAAAGGTGACATGTTATAGAGGTGATTTTTCTATCTATCTTACATCCAGCAAAATCAGCATCATAATAACTAACTAATTCAAATGATTTTCCTTTGGGATAGAATAGTCCTAAATTGGGAGTATGCTTGAGGTATTTAAAAATTCTCTTTACAGCATTTAAATTTGACTCTTTAGGGTTTTCTTGAAAACGGTCACATATACACACACTAAACATAATATCAGGATGACTAGTAGTCAGGTAGAGTAGACTTCAAATTATTCTTCTATAGGTGGTTTGATAAACAGATTTACCATTTTCATCAAGATCCGTCTTACAGGTGGTACTCATGGGAGTGTCACTGCTTTTTGTGCTATCCAGTGCAAAAAGTTTTAAAAGATCTATAGTATATTTACTTTGAGTTAAAATAATTCCATCATAATTTTAAATGATTTGAAAACCAAGAAAGAATTTACGTTCACCCATTAAACTCATTTCAAATTCATTTTACATCATTTTAGAAATATCAGTACATAAGGTAGTTTTTTGAAGATCCAAAAATAATATCATCTAAATAAATTTGTACAACTAAAACATCATTAGAAATTCATTTTATAAATAGAGTAGGATAACCTATTCCTTTTGTAAAACCTTTAGAAATTAGAAAAGTACTTAATCTATCATACCAAGCTCTTGGAGCTTGATTTAAACCATATAAAGCTTTTGATAGTTTGAAAATATGATTTGGAAAATGAGGGTTTGAAAATCCAGGTTGTTGTTCAAAAGAAACATCTTCAGCAATATATTCATTTAAGAATGCACTCATGACATCCATTTTATATAGTTTGAAATTTATATGTGCATAATAGGCACGTAAAATCCTAATATCTTCTAATCTGGCTACTAGAGCAAAAGTCTCCTCATAGTCAATACCTTCTTCTTGACTATAGCCTTGTGCAACTAGTCTAGATTTATTTCTAGCTATGTTTCTAGATTCATCTACTTTATTTCTAAACACCCATTTAGTGCCTATTCTGAAAGTGTCCTTAGGTCTTTCAACAAGATTCCAAACTTTATTTCTTTCAAACTGATTGAGTTCTTCTTGCATAGAAATTACCCAAAATTCACCATTAATAGCATCATCAATGGTTTTAGGTTCAAGTTGTGATAAGAAGGCTTGTTGTTCAACCTGATTTTTAAGAGAAGCTCTAGTCTGTGTCCCTCTATCAAGATTTCCTACAACAGTATCTAAATGATGATTCTTTAGAATTCTAGTTGATCTAGTAAAGGTAGGACTAGAATCTTCAGGTTCATCAACAGGTTGGGAATCAATAGAAGCAGGTTCTGGAAAATTTGCAGAACTGGTTGTCCTTATAGCAGGTTCATTTGATTTGTCATTAAGGTCCAGAACAGATAATTCTTCTTCAAGATTTTCAATAGAGGTTTTAGGCTCATGTGGATTAGTTTCATCAAACATGATGTGAACAGATTCTTCCACACACTTGGTTCTTTTATTAAAAACTCTATAAGATTTACTAGAAATAGAATAACCAAGGAAAATTCCTTCATCACTCTTGGATTCAAACATGTCAAGATTATCTTTGGTATTAATAATATTGACTTTGCAGCCAAAGACTCTAAATTAATTTAGTTTAGGTTTTCTATAGTTCCACAACTCATAAGGGGTCCTCTTAAGAACAGGTCTAGTCAAGACACTATGGATAATATAACAAGCTATATTTACAGCATCAGCCCAAAAATAAAGATGCAGGTCATATTCATTAAGTATGGTTCTGGCAATTTCATGCAGGGTTCTATTCCTCCTTTCTACTACACCATTTTGCTGAGGTGTCCTAGGGGCAGAAAAGTAATAACTATAGCCATTGTGTGAGAAATAGGATTCAAACATTGACACAGTGCTTCCCATTTAATCTAGAAACTCTAGATGGTCCAAACAAATCCATGTGAACCGACTCTGGAGGTTGAGAAGTTGAAACTTATTTCTTTGGTTTGAAAGAGATTTTTTGTTGCATTCCCTTTTGACAGAGATTACAAAATTTGTCATTTGGAAACTCATGTTTGGGTAGGTATCAAAATAAGTTCATCATAGTAAGTTTTCTACATGAATTTATATTGTAGTGTCCTAATATTTTGTTCCAAAGACAAGACTCTTTATGAAAAGCATTTAAACAAGTAATATTTTCCATGGCTAAATAATTTAAATCGACAGAATAAACATTTTCATTTCACAGGGAAGAAAATACTAAAGCATTTTTAGAGTTAAAAACATTGTAAGAATCATTTTACAATTTTACATTAAAACCATCATCACATAACTGAGAAATACTTAACAGATTATATTTCATTCCATCAATGAATAAAACATTTTAAATTAATACTGAGTCAGTGTTACCAATCTAGCCTAAGCCAATGATTTTCCCTTTAGAATTATCACCAAAGGTGACAAATCCTCCATCAATTCTGACTAAGCATTTAAAGAATCAAAAGTCTCCTGAAATATGACTTGAACATCCACTATCCATGTACCAAGTCTTCCTACAAGAGCTCTTTAAGCAGGTTTCCTACAAAACAGATTTAGATAGGAAATGATTTTGGTACCCAGATCTTCTTGGGTCCAGACAGGTTAGTAATCAACGATTTCGGTGCCCAAATTTGTCTTATGGGTCTCATAAAATTTGTAGAATCAACAAACTTTGAAATATAAACCTTATTAGATCTAAAACTATTAATATAACTAGTTGAAGCATATAAATGTCCAGAACTAGAACTAGCAGTATTCTATCCAGATTTAGGAATAAATCTATTCCTAGTAAACTGTCTCTGTCTAGGTTTGTAGCCTATTCCAGTAGTGTATTTTGGTGCAACTTGCTTTCATTGCATTTGAGTTAGTGTAATATTTCCATTTGTGAATTTCTCTAAATCCTTTCTGAGTTGCTCATTATACATTTTCAGTTCAGTGTTCTCTATTATCAGTTGATCATTTTTCTCTTTTTCAATAGTAAGTTCAGTTTTAAAAGTAGTAGTGAGAGCATGTTGTTTCTTTAAGGATTGGAATTTATACTTAAGTTCATTGCATGTCTCTTCCAGCATATTACAATATTCAACCAATTCCTCACTAGTCATGTTTTCAGAATCAAAATCTGATTCTGCACTATCTTTAGAATAATAAGAATTTAAAGTTTTAGTATCTAATATTACCTCAGATGTGTTTTTCAAAAAACACATGTTTACCTTATTTCTGGTTTCAGTCTCAGAGGCTTCAGATTCACTGGAGTTATCCTCATAAGAGCTCCAAATATACTTCATAGCCTTTTTGTACTTACTGTCCTTGTAATCATATTTCTTCTTCAATTTGAGCTTTGGGCAGTCTTCATTAATATGTCCTTTTCTTTTGTACTCATAACAGACAACTTCATCACTTTTATCTGACATCTTCCAATCCTTCATACAATGTCCCTTATTGTCACACATTCCTTTGTAATTTGATTTTCTAAAGAATTTCTTCTTCCTATAAAATTTCTTAAACCTTCTGGCTATCTGAGCCATTTCAGCATCACTATCAGAGTCTGAATTTTTAGTGGTTGAATTGTTAGTAGGTAGTTGAGATTTATCTTTGTCCTTGCTCTTTGAAGCAGTAGTCTTGAAAGCCACTAATTTTCTCTTAGGTTCATCATCTTCCTCTCTAATCACCTAGAGTTATTCCTCACACATCATAAGATTATCAATGAGTTCTTTTACAGGTAGAGCAGCAATGTCACATGACTCTCTGATTGAAACAGATGTGCCACTCCATCGGTCTAGTAAACATCTCAAGATTCTCATAACTTGTTCCCTTGCTGGAATAACCTTTCTAAGTGAATTCATTGTATTGACTATCTCATTAAACCTGAGATACATGTCAGAAATATGTTCATCATTTTTCATATTAAAATTATCATATTTAATAGTATAAGTATTTAATCTCATTTCTTTAACATTGGTTGTTCCTTCATGAGAAACACCTAAAGTATCCCATATTTCAAAAGTAGTTTTACAAGAAGAAATTCTGTTAAACTCTTCATCTCCTAAAGCACAGTACAGGTCATTCATGGCATTACAATTACTATTGTAAGAAGTCTTTATAGGTTCATCCCAAGTGGATCTAGTAGTAGTGGGAAGTTTATATTCTGATTCAATGGCAATCCAAATATCAAAACCTATGCTTTCTAAATGAATTTTCAGTTTCAGTTTCCACTGAGCATAGTTTGTACCATTAATGAAAGGTGGTCTGTTAGTAGTAGC
This sequence comes from Viscum album, assembly GCA_963277665.1. NCBI lineage: Eukaryota > Viridiplantae > Streptophyta > Magnoliopsida > Santalales > Viscaceae > Viscum > Viscum album. The sequence goes on along the minus strand of OY728165.1, from coordinate 159,022,740 downwards.
ACCCTCTTGTATATTATCCATAAATAGATTTTAGAAATATAATTTAACGAGATAAAAATTTATAAATAACAAAAATTTTAAGATCTTTAAATATGAAACTAAAATCACAGTTGAAAAACAGAGTATTTCAAAAATCATTAAACAAAAACTAACCCACTGATACCAAATATTGGTCAGAGTGGACAATCAATAGGGGGGGGGTGAATTGAGTTCCAGTTAAAATTTCTGTTAAAATATTGTCTAGTTAAAATCCCCCGATTTATAAAATAAGTTAAAATGTAGTGAATTTATACAGATTTTAAATGTACACTTAGCTTCTCAAATATTGATTAGGTCTCAGTTAATTTAACCAAAAGGTCAAACTAACTTTTGAAGCTAACCTATTGATTTACAATAAGTGTAAACACTTGCTATTTTAACTATAAAAGTAGCTTCAAAATAGTTTTGTATTTCAAAGTAATAGCAGCGGAATAAATAAGATATATGTGGTATACTTTAAACTTAAATAAAAGATGCACAGTAGATATAACAAGAGGTTCTGTCTCAAGCCGAGATTTAGTCCTCTCAAATATATATAAATTTGATCCATACCCTGGATCGGGGTTAACAATAGTTTTACAAAACTGTCCAGGCCACGCAGGGACCTCTACCACAGTTCTTCGTGGAAAAAAAAAACAAAGACCTGGTCACACAAGGACCTCTTCCACAGTTGATGTGGGTAAACATAAGTTAAGAGAATTTTAGTGTGGATTTTGATATCCTCCAGTTCAGTGCAGGAGACAGTGTGTGTAAAGATATACAGAGTACACCACACTGTTCGAATGTTAATAAATAAATCACGTCGAGAAGATAGATGAGAGTTTAGAAAGCTCTAGTGATTATCAATGTAGCTCTGGACTCGTTGGATTCAGCTAGAATGCTTATGAGTCCTTTTCTGGTTTTTCAATTGAAAAACAGAGTTTCGTAGATATGCTTGTCTTCTTTAGGAGTGAAAAAGATCTCTTGATTCGTTGTGTGTTATTCAGCAGTATTGGATTGCACTCATGAAAGTTCTCTTAAGGTCTTGCACTCTATTTATTTTTCAGGATTGTTCTTCTTGTTCATCACAGTGCACTTGGGTGTATTTAAGTTCATCGTGTTGTATATTAACACTTGCACATCGCTTCTCTTCTTGTTTCATTGTTTCTGGTTTGTTGCACATGTACTGCATCTCAGCCTTTCTTATAATCCAAGAGTTCTGGCAGTAGGAATGATTCCCTTTTCATAGGTTCGAGATACGGTTTCCTGACATGCCAACAACTATCATTAAATAACATTAATTGCATTAAAAACAACAAATATGACCATTAGCATTATTTAAATAATATTGACAAAAGCATGAGAAATGGTGTCACATTGATTATGGAAACAGTGTATTCTTCATGATGTGTGGTTCACTGTTTGTCCTTCACGGTGTGTCCTTCACGGTGTCTGGGTCACTGTGTGTCCTTCACGGTGTCTGGGTCATGGTGAGTCCTTCACAGTGAGTCCATACTTAGACAAATATCTGTATTTGGACTAAGACAGTGATATGCAGAATATGCATTAAGGTTAATCATTATAGATTAAGAGAATGTGAATCATAAGTATAAAGGTGTGATAATATATGTGAGATTTGTGATTATGCATAAGACTTGTAAATAATAAAGAGATTAATTAACATCCATAAGATTTGTTATCATAAAAACATGATGAGTAGCTATTATTGAGATTGAAGAGCATTAGAAAGATGTGAAATAAAGATCAAGATTAATTAACAGTAATGAGATTTTTGATCATTAAAACATGATTAACACATGAAGAGTCCTACATGATGTAATTCCTTGTATCTTATTCCAATGTAGTTGTGTTAGGAATTAACTCCGAGCATCTGGGGTTGAAGTCTCTAATGTTTTTATTAGAGGAATATTATTATAAATATTAGAAACTATATTTATAAAAACAAATATTAAAGAATATTAACCTATGATAGACTTTTAGGTTAATTATAGAAACACATCATAATGTTTTGGTATGGAATATATTATGAGGTTTTCCCTAAAAATGCACCCCTCTCTAAATAATATAAGTGGATGTGGTTCTCAAAAATATGTATGTAAGGGAAATTACTATAAAAATTGAACATTAGTATTAAATCAATAATTACCTACAACATGATATTGGACCTTACTCCACACCTATTTTGACACTCCCATTGAATATTCTTATGATAATTCACATTTTCATTAGAAACAGTTATAAATTATTTGAATATTTGATGATAATGAATGACCTATGAAAAGTATATAGTGTCATAGAATGAAAATAAGCTGTCATAATTCATAAATCTAATAAATTATTAATAGGATTTAACAATATGATGATTATGAATCACACTATGCTTTTTGGTTTTAGTTAGTGGATGAAACCTGAAGGAATCATGTTAAAATAGAACATGCAGGATAAGGTTTGGAAAATAATCTACCAAATGGGATTATTGATAGGATTGAAAGGTATCATGCTTATGCCTAACCATTTTTCATGAAATTTAATTAATAACCTATAAATTCACCAACTCAAGGAATCACCAATGACGAGACGGACGGAGGTTTCCACGAAATGTAGATGTTGTGACTTGGAGGAAAGAAGAATTTACTTCCATCATGTAATATATGTGGAATAAGAAACCCATTAATGTCTCTCAATATATCTAAAAACTTATTTATGTGTAAAAAATATGGAAAAAACATAAATAAGTACTCAATAAAAATGAAAAATGTGATGGGAGGAAATAAATATCAACCTGGAGATCAATTTATAGTTTATTGTCATAAATTTTGGTATCTGGGAGATTATCTGAATCTATTCCCACATATAAAGGTTAACCCGTAGAGAATGTAAGGAGCCATGTGGAAATAAAATGGATAAATTATTTATGTATAATGATTCAGGAATTAAATTATCGAAATTTTTTACCATGGTATTTTGGTTGTAATAATAATGAAACATATAGTCATTATGTTAAATTTTATAAGTGCATGTGTTTTTCTAAACATAAGACTTATGGATTCCATCATGGTTTATATGATTATATTTATAAAACGTTAAAAATCTTAAACACCACATTGAAAAACAAATGGAAAGAATATCACATGGTTAAGGAGATTTTGGAAGAAATTAATTACAATAAAACCCATTGGTTTAGTACATGTTTTATTGGAAGTGTTATTTTTTGAATAATTAATTTAAGTTTTATAGAAAGAATTATAATGGTATTCATAATATTTATGGATAAAATGAACATTAATTAAATTGTAACAATATTCAAACAAGATAATTAGACTTTGTAAAAAAATTAGGTTGTATTAAAAAACTTTGTAATAAGTTTATTTAATGAATAATTTTATTTCAAGGAAGTAAATAATTTTTTTGGGAATTTTATAGATATTATAAAAATATAGTTTAGAAAAAGAACAAATAATATGCTTGGTGGAAACCCAAAATGCAAGGAAAGTTCATGGGAGTTGAACCTCTAATCGAAGAATGATAAAGGTTTAGTACCAACATTTATCCAAGATGATGTTCATGTTAATATAGTAATATTTAAAATACTTGAAAATATATATTGACATAGTGATGTTTATTTTAAGATTTTGAAAAAAAATATAATATAACATGTGCTAACTATATTGGTTTTGGTAAATATTTTGACACAGATAGGAATACTAATCACTCATTATAGATCTTACGATTTGTTAAAATACATTTATGTTCATGTGAAATATAAAATTAATTTTTGAGTATTTATTTCAATGATTAAATGGATAAATTAGAGATTTTTTGAAGAAAAACCAATGGATTAAATTTCATTTATGAAATACAAACATGTTAAGTAATTCTATATCATCATTTTCTTATACAGTAAATGAATTCAATAATATAAGGAAAGTGATCCTGAAATAAAATATTCCCATATTATATTCATATAAGATGAACTATACAATAATTTAAATCAATATATATTTGTGACATTAATTACCTTAAATTCCCAGTGATTAATCAATTTTTTTATCAATGTCATCTATCACTTTCTATAATTATTTACACTTTTACTTCATGTCTATATCTTTACATGATAGAAATGTTCTCATACTATGAAACCACTTTATGTATCAATACATATGAAAATCATACTTTCTTTTCTATCTTACTCATAAGTTATTTGGTTTAATATTTTTACTATGTGGGTTTTAAAAAAATTATTTTCAAATATCAAACCCTTAGATTCTATTATTATGTTTCTATTTTGAACATGTAATTTATTTTAAGTGGGGATAATGTAACACCGTGAAATTAAAAAATGATAACATTTTATTCAATAGAATTTGTGACACGAAACAGCATTCATAAAAGATACTATAACAACAAAAGTCTATAAAATATATTTACTTTAGAATAAATTTAATTTCTTAGATAGCTTATGATACACACAATAACGAGTTTCTTCAATAGCATGAACAATATATAAGACATAGTTTTAACAAATAACAATACACTATTAATATTATTATATAGTATTATATTTATATCCAATAAATTTCAATATTGGTTATGAATATGGTTAAATAAATTATTAGAAAATATATTTTACACTTGTTTATTAGTTATCTAATCATTATAAATAAAATGAGAATTATTTTAGAGAAAAAGAAATGTTTTTTTAAATGCAATATGTTTTCTAAAGGATGGTTTAGTCGTTAATTGAAATAACAATTTAAAATTAATTAATAGAAACTTAGGAATATTACTTTTAAAAAATAAACAATTTTTTCTAAATTTGAATATAAGAATTAGCTAAGGGTTCATTTTTTAGAGGTTTTAAATTTTGATGAATAGTTAAAATGATGAATTTTACAGGAAAACTATCTTTTCATTTCAATTATATATAATATTAAAATTAATTTTTAATGGGTTTTGAATTAAAATTTATAAAAATTTCATAAAATTAATTTAATTCAGTTCATCTGATACATTTTTAAATTTATTTTTTAAAAATAAACAATTGTAATCATTTGAACATTTTCACTTTAAAACCCCAATTTCTCATCACACATATGGGATTAAATTTAAATTAATTTCTTCCTTGAATGAGAATTAAATTTGGTAAATTTGCTAACATACTTTGAATCGTCATAATTTATAATTTATATTTAGTCCAACATAATTTGGGGTGAAAATAAATAGTGAATGTAGTACAAATTAAATAGCATCTTAATTGTAAAACATGATTTATCGGGGCATTAAAATAAAAATAAAAATATATAAGTGATATATAAAATTATCTAGAACTATTTTAAATCCATATATAGACAAAATAACCTTTAATTAAAATTAATTGACCAATTTTACCCTTATTGTCATAAAAAATATTGGATAACACAACTATTTTCATAAATGGCAACTATGATATCTCCTTCACTTATAAAGGGACACCCCTCTCATATATCTTTCACACTATAAAAACTATTTGTTTTAGAAAATAACATAAAAATCACTTCCAAAATTCCCTCACATATTCTGAGAATCCTTATTTTTGGAATAAAGACAAGCTAATAATTCTTTTGTGAAAGACTATGGAAGATACCCAAAGAAGAAGTAATGTTCCTCAACAAGAGTTATTATTTTACTTCTTTATAAACCTCCTCCAAATTTTATAACAAGGTGATATAATAACCTCATAATAACTATATTATAGGATGTTTTAATAATAATTTCATTACCTAAAACATTCTTAATTTCCATCAAATTGGTTTTTAAATATTCATTCATTTATATGTTGGACAACCTCTTTGCGAACCTATGTCATTCGTTTTTTCATATCCACCCCAATGGGTTAGGCTTCACGATGGATCTCAATTATATTTATGATATATATATAACATATTTATTCTTCTAGAGTAATTTTATCAAATTATATATATATATATATACATTCCATTCTGTAGGAGATACAATAGCATCCCTTTTGTTTATGGGGAACTACCGTCTCACAGATTGATGTAATTCTTCATCCACTAACATTTCATGTGAATGGAAATAAATATAATGTTAATTATTATATGTGATATAAATTAAATAATTAAAATATTAGGGAAATATTTTTATTTCTTTAAAGAAAATAAAAATAATTTTCATTCTTTCTTTTTTACTCTTTTAAAAATGATAACATCGTTTATATACATGTAGAATACTGCCTTCAAGAGGAGATGTGACTATATTTTCATCACCACACCACATGGATGATATTATTACTTATATAATATGGTATATATGATATTTATATAACTATTAAAAGGTAAAATATTACATACAAAATTTCCATAATGATCATTGAAAAAGGAAACATTACTCCTTTCTCTATTAGATTGGAAATATGTTTTCAACCAAATCAATGTTTTTTAAAATATTTCCAAAAATGTTGTTATAATTTCAATAATTATTTCTTAAAATATTTTTTTCACCCCTTTTAACTGTATAATTTTTTTTTAAAGTAATCATTTTTCATTTTTGAAATATTGTTCAATTGGCTTTTAATAAGGATACTTTAAAATTCAATTCATTATTTCATTTTTGTTGTCATTAACTTCAACTTGAATTATTCATATTCATATGATAATTAGTAATTAATTTTCCCCTGAATATCATTAATACTTTACATGGATATGGTTATATATTAAAATTTATATCTCTTCTACTTATGGTGTTCCCTATAGAATTTCTTTTTTTTTGGGAAATATTGACAAATATATAATCATTACCCAATATATATAATTGATAGGGCACATTGTTTATAAATTATATATATTATTCAATATATATGATTAATGATTTGGACAAAAATGACTTGAGTGAAGAAAAACTATAGATAGCCCCTCAATGAATTGTTAGTCTCAGGTGATAAATTAGTTGGCAAGCCTTAGTTAATTATGATTTCACATAGTACATTTTAAACCATCATGTGAAAGGTATTCATGGTAAATATATCATGTACATGGGAATATATCCATCAAATAATTAATAATTTCCTTCATTTAGTATCCATTAATTACTATCCATGATATTTTAAATACGACATTATCTCTTGGTGCATTTCATTATCAGTTATTGAATGAATGTATTTTTTAATTTATTTAACATTCTCTATTAATTATTCCATGTATATTGAATTAGAAAAGATATTAAAATGGAATGTGTGCTCAGTTATTCACCTTTCCATATTGGTTATTCTTATTGATTCATGATTTATTAAATTTTACATAACAATTATTGATCATTTGAGATCACCCTTATTTTTTTCCTTTCCCCTATATTCCATGAATCTTAATATGATGGATATGAAAGAATACACTAGAGGGTAAAATGATATTATTGAAATAAAAATATTGTAATTTTTGTATTCATATGTACTGTAAGACTCATGTATGTATCTATTTTTTCCAATATTATTTAACTGATATGTTCTCTGGGGTGTGGTTCCTTGTATGTTATGCTAATGTAATGATAGTTGGAACCGACTCTAGAAAGTTGGGGTTGGAATCACTAACGATAGGTCACTAGTTATCATTTTTCCATGATTATCCAGTTTCTTATTAGTTGAAGAGAATTTAGATGTGTATTAATATTTTACACACTTTATTATTATGCCTAAAACATATTGATATTTTCTTTACCAATAGAGGATTCTTTTCTGCGTCTATGAATATACTCACCACTTATTTTATATAAATAATTACAAGATTATATTTTTTATAGGTTTCAATAAGTGTTCACTCAGTAACCAATGTTGATAACATGATATTGGTGTTTAGTAATTATTTCATATACCATTATAGTATCTATATTCTTTATCATTTTATAAAAAATTATGGGTTAATAATATTTCTTCCTGGTTTTAATTTTCTTTCATTTCAATTTTATTATATTACATTAAATTATTTATCATACCAATCATTTTGGATTGAAGATGTTATATTTTTATTTTTTTAGTTTTCAATTTCCTTTTAAAATACGAAACTAAATTATCTATACAGTAATAAATCCCATTTATGATATTTATACCCTCAATTATATACACCAACCGATTATATTTTAATAAACTCATGGTTTTCATTAAATAAAAAATACATCTATATGCCATCTATTGGATATATTCTTAAAGACATCTGGAACATGTGTTTTGATAGTTGATAATGTTTAAACTTTTTTTATGTAGTTTTCTCAAATACAACATCATCAAGAGTATAAATGATAATTAAAGAATGTTTGGTTAAATAATATCTATATTTCTTATCATTATAAAATTCGATATCGAGAAATAATTTATCATTAGGTATACTAAGATATTGAGAGATGTAATAAGAATTTATGGTGTAGTTGAGATGGAAGAATTATTAATATTGAAATGAATAGTATATTAATATATTTTGGTATTTTAAAATGTTACTATAACATTCTACAAATGATTCCATAGATAAAGGTATATATTTTTTGTAAGATTCAAAAAAAAAATTCAATTAGGATAAACTAGTTGTAAATTATGTACCCTGTGTGTAAACTCAACTTTTATAAGGATTTACCCTATGTTCTTTAAAATTATATTTTTATTAGGAAATACTAAATGGTCCCTATTTAATAGATTGACTGATGAACTATACAATGAATAATTTTAGATTTTAAGGTAAATATGCATAGTTTAAACATCTAAAGTGAAAGTTTAACATTATTTTATTAATCACCATACTATTAAAATGTGTTATTATATAATATTTACTATTATAAATATTTTCAAGTCAAAGAAACATTCCTACATTCCTTTATAACTATTTTTTGGATTTTTTTAAAATATTTAAAAATAGTTAAATTACTTCAGCGAAATTCCATTTTATGTAGAATCCACAAAAATGGATGAGGGGTTAATGTGTTTGTTTTAAATATAAATGTTTATTTTTTTGATACATTGTTTCGATAAAATGGAATTTCTAATTTTTTCCATTTTACTTAAATATAATTATGAGTTATTTCGTATTGTAGTGTCGTGGGTGATGTATTTTTAGTGTTTATTTTGGAAAATATATTAAGGTTATGTGGATTTTAATTAATGGAACTGTTGGATATGCTAATATATTTTACTCTCAATTTAAAGTAAATGAAGGGGTATAAAATTATATGGTCTCTAAGGTTTATAGAAACTATTTAGATCATATCTGGGATTTTAGTGTAATGTAAAAAATGTTTTTGGGCCAAAAGGATACATTGCATGTGCAGGTGAATGAAACCTTTTCTTCAAATATGATAGATCCCTGGAGGTATAGAGTCGGGAAACTCAGGGTAAGAATCCAAGATGAAGGTGTAATAAAATATATTATTTATTTTTTCATTACTAATGTAATTAATGTCATGGGGTCCATATATAGAAAAATTATATAACATTGTGTTTGGGTCTTGTTTATTTCATTATATTATTAACTAATTTAGATTATTGATTGTTATTTTTTGAAATTGTATCCTTCAAAAAATAACATATATTGGGTATATGGAAATTCATTTCTTTGATGATATAGTATTTAAAGATTATATTTAGGTTATGAAAACAAGAAAGGTATTGAAGGTGAATTGATTATAATTTTTTAAATCTTAATAGTTTTAGATTTTGTGAAATTGTAAGGGGAATTTGGTTATTTCTTATTTTAAGAGAGAATATAAATTTTAGCTTTGTCAACAACCAAAATATTTTTTTATAGGACCATTATTCTAAGAATGTTTTGTTTACAAATGGTTTAATGTTTTTTTTTTGAAATTGAATTTTTTTATTATTTGTATTTTAATTATAATTAACTAATAATTTTTTATTTATTTCATATTTTGATATTATTTTTATTGTAAAATAAACAAAATATTTTAAAGAAACATCAAACTAAAATACTGTTATTGAAGTATTAATCAGGATATTGTGATTTATTTAATTTCTATATATGATGATGATGGTATTTATAGATGAAGAGAGTATTATTTTTAATAAATTATTATCATCTTCCATTAATTATCATTTGGAAGAATAAACGAGGTAATAAATTTTGATAAATGTTGGGAAGAACAGATATTATAATTTTTATGGTTGGGTTTAACAAATTGGAATTAGAGATATAAGTATTTATCTATAGATATAAAATAGAATATGTTACTAATTTAATATATTGAATATATATTATTAAAAAATACAATATAATTACTTAAAACAAATTAATTTTTCAACAAAGAAGAGAATAATGGTAAACAATTTAGTTGCTAGAAATTCACATTATTACAACTACTATCACAGTCATTACTGAAATTATGTTACATATATTTTAGATATAAGATATCACATAAGACTATTTCATTTTAGATATTTTAAAAATATTTGAGTTAGTTTAGATAGGTATTTGAGTGATAGTGTAGGTAGATGGTAAAATAAAATGGATGTTTGTGAGATACGGCTCCATGACATATTTTTTCAAGGTTCTATGACAATGTATACACAATAATATAGAGATAAAGATGTAGAACCTTGTTAGACCATATAATAATATATAGGATCTTCGGATTAGTAATGTAAGGGGTTGATAGTTCAATATTTGAACAACCTATACTGGCAGCATCCTAGAGGATTGTCTCAAAGAGATCAGTGAGTTATTGAATAGTTTTAATGGTCTCTAATATCCTTCTATTGCGGTGATAGATCTCAAATTTGGTATGGGGTTCAGTTATAAAAGATAATAGGTAGAGGAAAATGAGATTTTCAAGGATGTTGTATCAATGGATTACTAAATTTTTTTTTAATATTTGGATGAGTTGATCAATAATTTTGTATATGAATCACTTTTAAAAATAGTTGTAATGATCACAGGAGTAAATAAGGGTTTAATCTAAGAAAATAAATTGTGGTGAATAGTTATCAAATTTTTAATATGAAAAAATTATTAATTATATGTATTTTTAATAAATATTTAGACATGATAGTTATTTATTATGTTTATGTGAAAGTATATGTGTGTAGGTACCACATCATGTAATGGGTGGTATGTGAGGAGTGATCATGTTCATTCTGGATGAATAGTTTAAAGAAGTATGTGATGAGATGATTTTTTTAGTTGGGTAGCTGAGTAAGAGTGGTTGGAATATTTTAGCCACTATTAAACCCCCTCCCTAATTTTTGGTTTTAATTATATATTTAAATTATAATTTTTAGACCAATATATGTTATAAGTATGGTTTTTTTGGAATTTTAAATTGTTGGTATTGACGATTATAATGACATGGACTGAGAAAAGTTTTAGAGAGTATCTTCCCTCATTTATTTGAATAGATAATTTCAAATCCCTAAATTGATTAATTTTAAACTCTTAAGTTGATAATATTTCTACAACCGGATTTGAATGGGAGTGTGACCTTATTTTGTCATATGAATTCTGTAAAAAATTCTATACATTACGATATTTGTATGAGACTTGTGATAAAGTGTAAATAATGGAAATAAGTATTAATATGTTGGTCAACATGATAAAATATTTTTATGTTTTTAATCATGATGACAAGACCCAAGGATCCTTCAATGTATATAATGAAAAAAATGTGATTATTGTATATTAACTAAGTGATGACATGATTATATATATAAATTTATGAATAACTGACTGTATATGATCTCTATAATGATAATATGGATCTAACATAATGACATATTAGACTATGATTTACTATGATTTAAAATTACGGTATGATATGCCTTAATGTAGACTTTATGTATGGGTGTATTACTATGATAAGGTGATATATGTTATAATTAATCAATCTATCTCGGTAATTCTATATTCAGGGAGGGTAGTATTATTGGTGTGTGGTTCCTTGTTTAGTGGGATATTATGAAATGGTATAGTATATAAAAATGACAGGACAATATCATTTTGATAAAAACTATTTCAATGTTTTAATGAATAGATTCTTGGGTTGTGGAGAATTTACCCTAACTATTTTATCCCACAATACATTTATTCTCATTATAAATAAAATTCTATATAAATAGTTATATTTATAGTTGTATACCTAGGTTGAAGGAAGTGTCATCTTGGGCATTTTTTATGGATATGTGGAATATTTTATTTAGTGTATTTTTTGAAAAAAAATATGAATGATTATGATAATCATTTCTTAAATATTACTATGAATAAGATAATTATACAAAATTTTTTATGCTGAACTTTATTTCATGGATATTATTATTGTTTATGGTGGTTACATAAATGTTATGATGATGATTATTATAGCAACCCATACTTTACATGCATGGTTAATACTTCAAAATTGAATCATACTTATTACAACATATAACAAAACCATGAAAGGACCGTATAGGTATAGTGTCTTTAGACACTGGGAAACATAAACAACTGGTTCATAAAGCATCTACACTGTATCCCATTTATTTCATCACATCTATAGTCCCTTTTTGGAATATCTTACATAATACCCTTCTTCCTGACCTTGGAAATGAAAACACACAAAAGGGTGATCTCAAATGCTCAGTAAGGGTAAACAAAAGAAATATCAATTACATCAAATTCATAAGAACATAACATTTTGAAAATCTTATCCTGCAAAAGAGATCATAATTTCATAACATGGGATAAATCATAGTAGTGAAATTTAATCACAATAATCATAACATAAAACATGAAACTTTGTGGCATACACACATAATAATAGAGAATCATTTCTTATTAGTCAAGACTCATTGCCAAGACTATCTTAGTAGACAAAGTCCATTTCTGAACCGAGTTCACTCCTCGTTTCAGTCCTATTTCACTGAACTGGTTTAACCTACCGTTCCAGCCATGTCTATCTCATGAGATATAAAATCTTTACCCAATTCATTGGAGGGAGATATAGGTCCCACCCATCTCATCATGATACCATTCTTATGTGTGCCACAAAATCATAAACCAGACATCATAGCATAACCCATGTAATAAAAATGGGAATCTTAAACATCGTGACATCATAAAATAATTCATATAAGATAAAGGAATTCATAAAAATAATTCCATCACAACATAATAAAATCAATGTAATAATAGGGATAGAAACAAAACCCTTTATTATCTTAGATTTAAAATAATTTTGATAAAACACTTGAACTCCATTCTTGAGGAAAATGTCCTTTCTACTTCAAAAACACTTTTCCTTTCTTAACATGTCATAAAATTCTAACTAAAAGAATTTGATTAATAATAAACATGAAAACTTGTAAGGGAAGCTTCTTGGAAATAATTTTTTAAAAATCCATTCATGCCGTATAAGTTAAAAAAACATTCTTCCCATACTTTTGTCGGAAAAGTCAAAAAGTACCTTGTACGAAAAACGACAAAAGATTCCATTCATATATTTTACTAAAAACTCACCAAAGGGTAAAATTGGATTTAAAAAATTGTAGGTGGATGGAAATAATATTACATATTGAGGAAACATGGATGTGGATGATAAAATACACCCCAGTAAATTTCAAAGTATAAACAATCTTAGATAAAAATGAGATTGTGATATTTCCCTTAACTTAGATCTGATTTGCTTCGTAAGTGACCGAACCTCCTGTATAATGATTTAAATAATGTTATTTACTTACTCCAAAATCATACTTATTGTTATGATATCATATATGGTCATATTCTTAGCTTCTTATTAGTAATATTTCATTGCTACTTGTTATTCGGGTGTTTATTACTTTTTGTTCTTATCCGTGTTTTGTCAAATAAATTATTATTCTTCTCTTTAGGTTATAGATACCACATTTCCATAATGTTATTAGTGTAATATATATCATATTAATTAATTAAATTCATTTATATAATCATTATGCAATGAAGATCATGTAGAACGAGTCACATCACATCGTGGAGACGGTATTCCGTACGTACGTACGAGCGATGATATTGTTCCTATGATCGTGGAATTGTATTGGAGTGTATTTATACTATTTAAGAATCAATATCACTTCACAATAATCATATATATTCATTCATTACACCATTATACCCATCCAAGTAAGGTGGTGGTTGAAAATAGATTACACCACGTCGTGGAGACGGTATTTCGTACGTACGCACGCGCGGTGATTTCATTTTCCGTAGGATGGATTGATGGTAAAATAGGGTTGTTTCATACATATAATAACATATTAGTATATTATTGTTACTGATGTTATTACTTCATAATGAAACAACAAAATAAGAAGAAGTGGAAGAAGAAATAAAGATGAAAGAATCGGTAATAGACATTACCTCTTCTTTGAAGTGCTTCTTAGAAGCTTACTTTTAGGGCATTAAAATTGGTCTTTTAAGAAGACCAGGACCTCTAGGATATCTCTAGGGAAGTGTAGAGGAGAAAGTGGCAGGGTTTGGCCGAGCTTGAAGGCTCAATGTGGTGTGAGGAAGAGGGTGAGGAGGTTCCCTTTTATAAGGGAGGATATGGGCTTCTTTGGAAAAACTAAAAATATTATTTTATTATAAAGACAAATTCGGTTTTAAATAGCTCAAAATTGATTTATTTCTAAGATAAGGTGGGTATGGGTCTAAATCCTCTAATACTATATAATTTAGACAAGTTTAGGTTCCTATTTTAACCTTATCATTTAGATTTAACATTAAGTTAAATAATTTTACTTTTAACGTGTCTTCTTGTGTTCTTATACTATATGGTTAATAAACTTACTATAACATGCCAAACGAACCCCAAGTTGTTTATTATTAATATATATAACCTTATCTAAGTCATTTTTCCGAACCATAGATTTTTAGGAATAAAATAACAATTAATAATATAATATTTGTTTTAAAAACTATTTTATGTCAATTTTGACACTATTCAGTAATTGACTTTTGTGAAAATCATAACAGAATGATTAGTTCTAAAAAAGTTAATTAAATAAATACTAACATGTCATATTAACATATAAAATTAGTGGAATTCATAAAAAGTCTGATATTACATTTATTTGGGAATTTATAACATCAATTATGCCGATTTTTCCTTAATAAGATAATTACTACATCATCTTTGTGTCATAAATAAATTAACTTATTTAAATTATAAAAATTAAAAATAAAATACCATTATTTAGGAAATATTTTTATCTTTCTAATGAATATTTATAGTCAAATTTATCTTATGTATAACCCTATATTAAAAATTATATACTTATTAAACATTGATTTTAACTATTTTAACCCTTATTTAAATAAATTAATAATAAATGTCCTAACCTAATCCAAGTGGGCCTAAATGGTCATATTTTATTATTAAGGTTGTTTTTGGTCGAATTAAACTTGTACAATAGAATTAGGACATGTGTTAGGGTAATAATAATATCATTTTTACCCTTAATTACCCTATTTACTTTTAACCGTGGTAAATAAAAGTAAAAAGTTACTATTCACCAAAAATTATTTTCATATCATTGAACCAAATTTTACTTACTGACATCAACTGTGTCTCTCGGATTTTTGAAATTCCACTCACAGAAGCGGTAAAATTATGTTTTATGAAAAATTCAGTTTTTTAACTACCACTTAGTGGTTTCACATTTTCATCAAAAATTGAGATTTTTCAGAAAAATACCAAAATTTCACCATAGGCTAATTTCGATATTCCGAATCCAAAAATGAAGTCCATTTTGAAAAATAAAATTTATAAAATTTCAAAAAGTGGTTATTACTATTCATAACGGCTAGTTTTAATAATATTTTAATAGCATATCGTTGTTTAGTGAAACTCGGCATTGCGTACGACGCAAGCTATCGAGGAAGGTCGTGATTGCATGTAAAAAAGCCAAGCAAGTGATGTGTATAGTGAATGATTCCAAAATATTTATCATAAAAGTCTTGGGTGTTACATTCTACCCCCCTTAAAATGAATTTCTCCCTCGAAATTCGTCACTTTGTAACAAACAGATGAGGATACCTCTCCCTCATCATATCCTCAAGCTCCCATGTAGCTTATTATAATTGGTGGTTCCTCCATAAAACATTCACCAAGCGAGTGGTCTTGTTTTGTAGGACTTTTTCGCTACGATCTAGAATTTCTATAGGTTGTTCTTCTTAAGAAAGATCTTTCTCTAGTGGTACAACTTCTAAGCTGAGTACATGTGAAGGATCAGGTATGTACTTTCTCAGGAGAGATACATGGAACACATCGTGAACTTGCAAGAGATTCGGTGGAAGCACCAATCGGTAAGGAAACTTCCCAACACGATCCAGTATTTCAAAAGGATCAATATTTCTAGGGCTCAACTACCCCTTCTTTCCAAATATCATCACCCTCTTCCAGGGAGATATTCGTAAGAACACTTTATCACCCACTTCAAACTCTAGGTCTTTTCTTCGGTTGTTAGCATAACTTTTCTATCGACTCTGAGCTGCTCTTATGATTGTTGAATAGATATTACCTTTTCTGCCATTTCATCAATGAGATCAGGTCCTAATAGATATCTTTCCCCAACTTCATCCCAGCAAGTTGGAGTCCTGCATTTCTTTCCATAGAGAGCTTTATAAGGAGACATCTGAATACTGGAGTGAAAGATATTATTATAAGAAAATTCCACCAAAGGTAGGTCTTGATCCCAACCACCTTTGAAATCCATAGTGAAAATTCTCAACATATCTTCTAGAGTTTGAATTGTTCTCTTAGACTGACCATCTGTCTGAGGATGAAAAGCTGTGATGAAACTCAACTCTATATCTAGAGTATGCTGAAGACTTCGCCAGAACTTTTAGGTAAACCTCGGATCCCGATCAGATATAATAGAAAGTGGTACTCCATTCAATCTTACCACTTCCTTCACATATATCCTGGAAAGCTGATCCAGAGAGAAATCCTCTCTAATAGCAATGAAGTGTGCAGACTTTGTAAGACGATCAACTATGACCCAGATAGCATTATTGCCTTTGGATGTTTTAGGAAGTCCTGTGACAAAGTCCATATTGATGTTTTCCCATTTCCATTCAGTTATGGGTAATGGTTGTAACATCCCCTTAGACTTCTATCTCTCAGATTTAACATGATGACAAACCAAGCATCGAGAGACATATTCAGCAACATCTCATTTCATGGCATCCCACCAGAAGTACTCTGTTAGGTCCCTATACATCTTCGTGCTTCCAAGATGATTAGAGAATGAAGAACTATGAGCCTCATCCCGCAACTCCTTCCTTAATTCCGGGATGGGTGGAACACAAACCCGATTTCAGAACATTATTATCCCATCACAATCATGGTTGAATTCAGGAACATTTCTCACCTTCTTTTGTAACTCCACATCTTCTTTCTGTTCCTCTTTAATCTTCACATGTATAGATAGTTTAACATTCATTTGAGAAAGATACGATTTTCCCCTTTCATTATAATTTCAAGATCCATACTTTGTAAATCCATAAATATTGGATCTTTTGTGATCCTCATCATGGATAAACTGGTATGGTCTTGTCGACTTAATGCATCTACCACCTTGTTTGCTTTCCTAGTGTGGTAATGGATTGAGCAGTCGTAATCCTTAATCAGCTCCAACCATCTTTTTTGGCACATATTCAGCTCCTTTTGTGTGAAAATATACATTAAACTTTTATGATTAGTATAAATGTCACACCTTTCTCCATAAAGATAATGCCTCTAAATCTTTAATGCAAAGATTACCACAGCTAACTCCAAATCATGAGTTGGGTAATTTTTCTCATGTATTTTCAATTGTCGTGAGGAAATAGCTATCACCCTATAATTTTTCATAAGAACACACCCCAATCCCTCCTTGGATGCATCACTATAGATCACAAACCTTTCTCCACTACAAGGCAGTGTGAGCACATGTGCACTGGATAACCTTCTTTTCAACTCCTTGAAATTATCTTCACATTCCTCCATCAAAACAAACTTAACTCCTTTCCGAGTCAACTTGGTGAGTGGATTAGATAATTGTGAAAAATCTTTCACAAAACGTCGATAATATCCAGCCAAACCAAGAAAACTTCAGATCTCAGTTACGATTGTTGGTCTCGACCATCTTTCGATAACCTCTGGTTTTGCTGGATCCACAGATATCCCCTCTTATGAGATTATGTGACACAAAAATGAAACTTTTTGAAGCCAAAATTCAAACTTGGTAAATTTGGTATAAAGGTTCTCCTTTCTCAGGGTCTTCAATATAATTCTCAAGTGATCTTCATGTTCTTCATTTCTCTTTGAATAGAAAAGAATGTCATCTATAAAGACTACCAAAAACTGATCAAGATAGTCTCTAAAGACTCTATTCATTAGATCCATGAAGATAGTAGGGGAAACAGTAAGACCAAATGGCATCACTATAAATTCATAGTGTCCATACCTTGTACGGAAATCCGTCTTTGGTATATCCTCCCTTTTAACCCTTAATTGATGATACCCTGAACGAAGATCAATCTTGGAAAAGTATTGAGCTCCGCATAGTTGGTCAAATAGGTCATCAATACACGGGAGAGGATATTTGTTCTTGATAGTGATCTTGTTAAGTTCTCGATAATCAATGCAGAGTCTCATTGATCCATATTTCTTTTTAACAAACAGAACAGGTGTTCCCCAAGGTGACGCACTAGGGAATATGAACCCCTTATCAAGATTCTCTTGGAGTTGCTTCTTCAATTCTTGCAACTGAATTGGGGCTATTCTATAAGGTGTCTTTGAAATAGGCAAAGCACCCGGTACGAGTTATATTGAAAACTGAACTTCACGATTTGGTGGAAGACACGGCAATTCCTCTGGAAAGACATCGTCAAACTCCCGTACAATGGGAATATTCTTAATCGTGAGTTTCTCAACAACTATTTGAGATAAATAACCTTTATTTAGTGGAATCAAGACCTATAAGATGGAAGAAATTTCAACTAGAAGGTTATGTTCATTTTTGCATCGACATACGATCATAGATTGATCTGGAATATTAAATGTGACTTCCCTTCATTGGAAATTGATATGAGCTCCATATAGAGAAATCCAATCCATGCCAAGAATCACATCAAATTCCACTATAGGAAGGATCACAAGAATTGCAGGAAGAACTTTCCCACAAACTTCAATCTGAGAAGAATTATAAACTTTTGATGCGACTATTGTGCCATTAGGTGTTGTCACAGCTAACTCAATATCTAATTGTTGAGGTAATACGGTGATATCCTTAGAAAATTCTTCAGAAATAAAGGAGTGGGTGGATCCAGAATCAAATAAAAGATTTTCTACTTTAGAGTGGATAGTAAGTGTACCTTTCACCACATCGTTATCGTACTCCACATCGCTGATTGAAAGTGCATGTGACTTTCCTTTGTCTTTAGCCTTAATATTTTGTTGACGTCGACCATCATCATCAACCCTTGGATTTGGGAATTGATTGGCATAATGCCCCATCTCCTTGCACTTGAAACATTGAAGTGTAGTAGGTTCAAGCTGTGTGTCCTTTCCTTTGTTTACATCAGTAGACATCTTCTTCCCATCATTGCGACATTCAAATTCCTGATGACCTTCCTCTCCACATTTGAAACATTTACTTGTCCCTTTAATACAACTCCATCCATGTTTCTTTCCACACTTGGAGCATAAGGGAAAGCTCATCTTCTTTTCAGTGTACTCTTTAGATTTTCGTTTGAATTCCATTTTCCTCTTCTTATCAAACCCATATGACTGATGGGTTACTCCAATATCCATCTCGACTTTGAGAGAACATTGAATGATTTCCTCGTAGCTATTAAAGTCCCTTATGTCTAACGCCCTTCGAAGACTTGGTTTTAATCCACTAATGAATCGATTGATCTAACTCTCAGGTTGGATAATAATACCAGAAGCATACCATGAAAGTCTTGTAAAATTTTCTTCATAGGTACCAACCAATTCATCATCCTTTTTCTTCAGTTCAAGAAAATCTTTCTCCATATTTGTTCGGAGGATACGAGGGAAGTACTTATTAAAAAATAAGTTCTTGAACTCGTCTCATTCCATGAAATCAATTAAATCCCTTTTCCTTGTATTCTTAATAAGATTCCACCATTGATAGCGTCACCTTCCAAACGATACACTGCTAAGATGACTTTATCATGTTCAGAACATTTAAGAACTGAAAATATCTTTTTAGTAGTACTAATCCATTGTTCAGTAACTAATGGATCAGTAGACCCACTGAATAAAGGTGGACGCTGCCTCATGAAAGATTCAACTAAATGTTGCTCCTTCCTTTGCTCATTTGGAAGTCCTGCATGATTCATAGCTTGAGAAAGTTGTGTGATCATGGCTAAAAGATTTTTCATTCCATCTCCCATAACGTTTGGTTGCTCAGGGGGACAATCATTGCATTTCCCGTCGCATTCCGCATTAACACGGTTCCTTCTAGTTCTTTCCATTGACTAAAACCAAGAAGAATAGTGTGAGCAACAGTAATTATAATAGGGAAACCACTCAATAAAGAATAAAATTTAACACTAAAGGTCTTATCCTAGGTTATTCATGGGCATTTCTAAAACACTAAGATCGTGTTCTGTGCTTATACTTATCCTTAGGGTTCTTACTAAGGCTTTCACATCCTAGTTTCCAAAGGATTACTATACCTTTCCTCTGATACCAACTATAGTGACCCATACTTTACATACATGGTAAATAATTCAAAATTGAAGCATACTTATTACAACATATAACAAAACCATGGAAGGACCGTATAGGTATAGTGTCTTTAAAAACTGGGAAACATAAACAATTGGTTCATAAAGCATCTACACTGTCTCCCATTTCTTTCATCATATCTACAGACCCTTTTTGGCATATCTTACTTAATACCCCTCTTCTTGAACTGGGAAAAGAAAACATACAAAATGGTGAGCTCAAATGCTCAGTAAGGGTAAACAAAAGAAATATCAATTACATCAAATTCATAAGAACATAACATTTTGAAAATATTATCCTGCAAAAGAGATCATAATTTCATAACATGGGATAAATCATTGTAGTGAAATGTAATCATAATAATCATAACATAAAACATGAAACGTTTTGGCATACACACATAATAATAGAGAATAATTTCATATTAGTCAAGACTCATTGCCAATACTATCTTAGTGGACAAAGTCCATTTCTGAACCGAGTTCACTCATCGTTTCAGTCATGTTTCACTGAACTGGTTTAACCTACCATTCCAGCCATGTATATCTCATGAGATATAAAATTTTTACCCAATGCATTGGAGGGTGATATAGGTCCCACCCATATCATAATTATACCATTCTTATGTGTGCCAGAAAAGCATAAACCGTACATCATAGCATAACCCATGTAATAAAAATGGGAATCTTAAACATCGTGACATCATAAATCAATTCATATAAGATAAAGGAATTCATAAAAATAATTCCATCACAACATAATCAAATCAATGTCACAATAGGGATAGAAACAGAACCCTTTATTATCTTAGATGGAAAATAATTTTGATAAAACACTTGAACTCCATTCTTGAGGAAAATATCCTTTCTACTTCAAAAAAACTTTTCATTTCTTAACATGTCATACAATTCTAACTAAAAGAAGTTGATTAAAAATAAACATGAAAACTTGTAAGGGATTATTCTTGGAAATAATGTTATAAAAATCAATTCATGTTGTATAAGTTAAAAAAACATTCTTCTCGTACTTTTGTCGGAAAAGTCAAAAAGTACCTTGTACGAAAAACGACAAAAGATTCCTTTCATATCATTTACTAAAAACTCACCGAAGGGTAAAATTGGATTTAAACAGTATTAGGTTGATGGAAATAATATTACATATTTAGGAAACATGGATTTGGATGATAAAATGCACCCCAGTAAATTTCAAAGTAGAAACAATCTCGGATAAAAATGAGATTGTGATATTTCCCTTACCTTAGGTCTGATTTGCTTCGTAAGTGAACGAACCTCCTGTATAATGATTTAAATAATGTTATTGACTTATTCAAGAATCATACTTATTTGTATGATATCATATATGATTATATTCTTACCTTCTTATTAGTAATATTTCATTACTACTTGTTATACGAGTGTTTATTACTTTTTGTTCTTATGCGTGTTTTGTCAAATAAATTCTTATTCTTATCTTTAGGTTATAGATACCACATTTAAAGAATGGTATTAGTGTATTATATATCATATTCATTCATTCAATTCATTTATATAATCATTATGCAATGAAGATCATGTAGAACGAGTCACACAACATCGTGGAGAGGATATTCTGTACGTACACACGAGCGATGATATCGTTCCTATGATCGTGGAATTGTTTTGGAGTTTATGTATACTTTTTCAGAATCAATATCACTTCACAGTAATCATATATATTCATTATTTACACCATTATACCCATCCAAGTAAGGTGGTGGTGGAAAATAGATTACACCACGGCGTGGAGACGGTATTCTGTACATACGCACGCACGGTGATTTCATTTTTTGTAGGATTGATAGATGGTAAAATAGGGTTTTTTCATACTTATAATAACATATAAGTATATGATTGATACTAATGTTATTACTTCATAATGATACAACTAAAGAAGAAGAAGTGGAAGAAGAAATAAAGATGAAAGAATCGGTAACAGACATTACCACTTCTTTGAAGTGCTTCTTTGAGACTTCCTTTTAGGGAAATAAAATTGGTCTTTTAAGAAGAACAGGACACTAGGATGTCTCTAAGGAATTGTAGAGGATAATGTGGCAGGGGTTGGCCGAGCATGAAGGCTCAATGTGGTGTGATGAAGAGGGGGAGGAGGTTCCCTTTTATAAGGGAGGAGAGGGGCTCCTTTGGAAAAACTAAAAATATTATATTATTATAAAGCCAAATTCGGTTTTAAATAGCTCAAAATTGATTTATTTGGAAGATAAGGTGGGTATGGGTCACAATCCTCTCATCCAATATAATTTAGACAAGTTTAGGTTCCTATTTTAACCTTATCATTTTGATTTAACATTAAGTTAAATAATTTTACTTTTACCGTGTCTTCTTATGTTCTTATACTATAAGGTTAATAAACATACTATAACAATCCAAAAGAACCACAAGTTGTTTATTATTAATACATATAACCGTATCTATGTGATTTGGTCGAACCTTAGATTTTTAGGAATAAAATAACAATTAATAATATAATATTTGTTTTAAAAACCTTTTTATGTCAATTTTGACACTATTTAGTAATTGATTTTTGTTAAAATCCTAACATAATTATTAGTTAGAAAAGAGTTAATTAAATCAATACTAACATGTCATATTAACCTATAAAATTAGTTTAATTCATAAAAAGTCTCAAATTACATTTATTTTTGTATTTATAACATCAGTTATGTCAATATTTCATTAATAAGATAATTACTGCATCATCTTTGTGTTATAAATAAATTAACTTATATAAAGTCTAAAAATTACAAATAAAATACCATTATGTAGGAAATATTTTTAAATTTCTAATGAAAATTTATAGTCGAATTTATCTTATGTATAACCTTATATTAAAAATTATATACTTATAAAACATTGATTTTAACTATTTAAACCCTTCATTAAATAAATTAATAATAAATGTCCTAATCAATTCCAAGTGGGCCTAAATTGTCATATTTTATTCCTAATGTTTTTCTTTGTAGAATTAAACTTTTCCAATAGAATTAGGACATGTGTTAGGGTAATAATAATATCATTTTTACCCTTAATTTCCCAATTTACTTTTAACCGTGGTAAATAAAAGTAAAAAGTTTATATTCACCAATAATTATTTTAATCTCATTGAACCACATTTTAATTACTGACATCAACCGTGTCTCTTGTATTTTTGAAATTCCACTCACAGAAGCAGTAAAATTAAGTTTTATGAAAAAATTAGTTTTTTTACTACCACTTACTGGTTTCACTATTCATCAAAAATTGAAAGTTTTCAGAAAAATACCAAAATTTCACCCTAGGCTAATTTCGATATTCTGAATCCAAAAATGAAGTCCATTTTGAAAAATAAAATTTATAAAATTTCAAAAAGTGGTTATTACTATTCATAACGGTTAGTTTTAATAATATTTTAATAGCATATCGTTGTTTAGTGAAACTCGGTATTGCGTACGACGCAAGCTATTGAGGAAGGTCGTGATTGCGTGTAAAGCATGCCAACCAAGTGATGTGTGTAGTGAAAGATTCCAAAATATTTCTCATAAAAGTCTCAGTTGTTACAATTATATTACTATATCAATTATATATACAAAATTTTGTGAATAATTAGATATTATTTTTAAGTAATTTAAATTATAGGAGAACCATTTCTTATGAAAACAACCCACTAGGATTGATTTCCTATGGTGTGACCTAATATATAGTTATGGAGAGAATGAGTTGTATAGCCAACCATATATTACCTCTATCACCCTATAGATTATTTTAGTTATAATAGGCATTGCAGGATATTATATGATAATAATGTGGAAAATAGTTGAATTACATATCTCACCACATTAATATCTTTAGTTTTTATTGTGGGTATGATAAGATTATAAGAATTATTGATGTATATAATTCAATTAATCCCTCTTTCATTTATTTGGTTTGTTTTGTTATGATATAAAGTTTCATTGGGTGTTATAAGTTATTGATATAGATAACATTGGCTCTCTATCTATCACCCCAATAATTTTATTGGTTATGATAGTGGGTGTTGATGAAAGTACACATTATTTCCACGTGTTAAAACTTATGGGAGTTGGTTTTGGAAGACCTTTTATATCATGATTTCATGTAAAATACATTACATGTACTTTTTTGTGATTAGATAATTTTTGTGGGGTTTTGAATGAAATATAATTATTTATGATTTTCAATATATATATGGAATAAAATAATATTTTGATTATTATCTATGAGGGTTTGAGAATGGGTTAGGTAACTATCTTACTTTTGACCAAAATTATTTAGGATAGTTTTGTCAAGTGAGGATCTTAAATGTATTATGATTTTACTACTGTTAATATTATGAATATATTATATTGACATGCTTCATAATAATCCAAATATAAACTATTCATTATGTGGATTTTATCACTACTATATTTGTATACAAGATTTTGATATCATGTTGTGGTTTTATTGAAAAGTATTATCTTGATGAATTAATTTGATAACATGATTTAGATATTTGGCGATTCATTCATATGACATTGAGAAATACATTTTATTTTTGGTTTTTAATGTGTTTTGGGTTAGCAGTAGATTTTATAAAATTTTATGCATCTTATATTTTTATTTTGTTTGAAATTTATTCAAAGTTTTCATAACATATCATAGATTGGGGTTTTTATATCGTTCACATTTGTGGTTTTTATTTTTTCATATACCCTTTTATTTTGTTTTCTACATGTAAATTACTCAAAATTGGGAGATTTATACTCTCATCCCAAGTACCCATATCTTTGCCTGTTAATTTTCATATGTCTGCATAAATCTCTTATTCTTCATGAGTCAATGAAACTATTGTTAGTATTGATGGGTCTTAAAAACTAACAATACCTTCTCTAAAATATATCAAATTTTCCATATGAATTATAAAATATTTCATCAAAGATGATTATTCATATCTTGGTCTATAAGGGATCGATAAAACTATTTTTTTTGTTGATTAAATAACAAATAATTTATCCTCTTCTTACTTATTGGATAAGAGGGAAAGATATATAGTCATGTACACTATTTCATCATGATAAAAAATAATTTGTCCTTCTTTTTTATAAGTTGAGAGTGCCAAATAAAAAAATTCCAATCTTGAATGATAATATTGAAATTAATTTAATATTTTCATAAATGTATTCATAAATGTATGGGAATACCTTTATTTCCCCATTTCAATAATATAATAGATTATTATACCATCTCTCATCTATACGTCAATGTGGATAGAAAATTAGTTATAATAGTAAAAAATAAAATCAATATTTTTTATTCTTCTTCCCCATAGGATTAGAGGTATATAAATACATTTATTGAATGAAATTGATCCTTGGGACCTAATAAATATTATATACATCACTCAAATAAAATTGATGTTTTGGATCTCATAAATAATTATAAATTAATCCAATCACACTACCCATGAGACCCTAGATAATATTATTTAAATTAATTTTATCCATTATATTATCTATAATAATAAATAAATAAATTATGTTATGTTGTCCCTTATAACCCCAATAAATAATAAATACAAAAAACATGTCAAGGTAGTCTCCAACCTGAAACATTAAGTTATAAAAACATTAAATTCATGAATAAACATTAAACCAATGGAATAAAAAATAAATAATTAAATTAAATTATATAACAACTATCTATAATACTTACATGGGTTTTAGACTCAATTCCATAAAATATTTCCACTTATGGTTTATTCTTTCAGTCACATCATCATGCATATGTTAATCAAGTATGTACTAACCAATAAATATTCTGTACTAATAAATAAATGCGGATTAATAGTGGGATTAACTAAAAATTTACATATAAAAAATCATATCATAGATCATGAACCCACATACCATGGGTAAATATTTAATTTCACATCAACTTTATCAAATATATATATATATATTAGTTTCTATTTTAGTCATTTAAATATTAATTTTCACTCAGTAATATAATGACAAAATTTAATATTGGAATCAAATGAGTGACATAGGATATTTGATGAAATAAAATCAATTAATAACATTAATTAAATCAATATGTTTTGAAACCATGATTATAAACACATACTAATAGGGGTAAATTAGGTTGTGTAGTTTTTATCATCTTCAATAGAATGTTGTTATTATATTTTAACAAACCCTATGAACATATTAATTTCAATCCCACACATTGTCCCATCATATAAAAGTTAATGCCATAACATATATATTTTATTTGGTTTACTACTAAGAGATACTCTAAAGATAATATGTCATTGATTTATATATTGTTGTATAAAGGGATGTCCTTTCCCAATATGGATGATTACAAGGCTTTGAAAATATAATCTCTCAATTCAAGGGTCACTCCCACAACTTATATATACTCCCATATCTTTAATACATGGAATATTATGCAAGTATGCAAATGTATCTTACAATGAAAAAAAATCAACACTAAACTTGAGAGATTGTTATAGTTTTTACCAAAATTATTCTATAATAGTTTCAATCCTCATAATTGTTTTTCCTGTTTCTCCATAATCTATATTTCTTGAGGTAATAGTTTTTCTCATTAATAATGTACCCCTTTTTCCTCAAAAATATTTCATTTCAAATCCTCCAAAATGAATCACCATAAATTTTATAATGTCATACACATGAATCATTCAATTTGTTTTATTTTAATAGATTAAATTCCACATTTAAATCAATAATAAATCTACATTTAATTAACTTCAATCTACAATTTTATATAAAAATACACCCACCAGGGCATGGTGATTCCCAAAATTCTTTATTTTGGTGTCCAGTTCAACCAAATACCCCAAACTAAAAAAATAATCTCTAGTATCTACTAAGAATCTCATAATTTTTAATTTCATATTTTATCATGTCTAGAATAATCCAAACATAGTGTACTCAATACAATAGTGTGGAACTATTTCAGGATTAATCCCTTGTAATGTGAATTTCAAAAGGACTAGGTGTAAGATTGTGTTCATCATTATATGTATGAATAACCTAAAAGGAATTGACTATAATGTGGTATTCCTATTCTCACCATTTTGTGGAATCGTATACATGAAACACCAGGACTCCAAAAACACATATTATTATGTTCTTATTTCTCAAAGGGGTCTTTAATCACATCACACCTTCTACAACTACATGATTAAAATAAATCTCCATGTCATGTTAATATTTTATCACCATAGGTATTTCTAACATGTTTTTCACATTCTCAATATTTAAATTATATCTCTATTACTTCTAAAATAGATTCATCACATGGAAATGGATTCCATTACATCATATTGGTCATACTATTTCATAATACCTATACACTTTTGAAGACCAAAATTACCATATTTAAGCAACAATTCATCATGTTTATACTCAAAATCTAAATATATTCCTCCATTAATATTTATTTCCTATAATATTAATAAAATCTTCTAGAACACTATATATCAATAATGACTTATATAAATACTTATTTTTAATCACCCATATGAAGATCAAATATCTCTATGATCATCAAAATTTGTTCCAATATCCTTGTAATGGCCCATACCTCCACGGTCTATTAATTTTTCAAACATTTAGGTTTGGGGTGTTCCTTTAATGTAACAGTTGCTCATTTCAATAGTTTTCTAAAAATCATGTTTTTTATCAGCGGCTTAACATTGGTAGGTCACATCAGTATGAATTATTGGTATCTCATGCTAGTAGCTCAAATCTCTAGCTTGTGTCAGTAGTTCACGTCAATCGGTGGTATCAGTAGCTCAGGTCAATGACTTGATATTGGTGGGTCACATTGGGGACTTGTTGTTGGTGATTCATTATCAGTGACTCATCCATAGATGAGTCACTTCTAGTTTTCTTCAGTTTCTACAGCTTCACCCCTCTTACATTTTATCTGATATAAATATAGTTTAAAACCAAGTTTGATCATTTTTAATGGTGTTTCAAAGGATATTAGTTATATAATTAATATCATAACTCTATGAGGGATTCGAAATAATCAAATAGTGTTTTCTAGACCACAATAATTCTTTAATGGACCTTGAAATAGTTTCCCTTCCACTGATATAGGATTTGTCTCTTTTAAGCCAAGATATTGTCTTCCCAATGTGTTTTATTTTTCTCTTTGTGAACCCAGATCCATTTGTCCCTTCGGAGTCATGTGTTGTGTTATAGAATTCAGATTCATCCTTCCTTGGAATCTCATGAAACTTTTGTGATCCTATATTTTGGGCCCAATGGGGAGTTTCTGATCATTTGTTCTTCAAAGTATGGTTCCCTTCATCTCACTTTTTTTTTATAATGGGGGGTTGGTCGTACTAAATTCTTCTTGTGGTTATAGTTGAAACCAATTTAAATAGTAATATAATAAGTAATAAATGAGGAGCTAAGAATAGGACGACGATGATCAATTTGTTATATATGTTATCCTTGATCCATGTAATGTTTTTTAATGGTTGTATTCCTTATAAAAATCAAAGTTGTTGGTTCCCTCTGTTAGCGCACCCGCATGACATGTGAATAATTTTTCATTGCTTCATTGTTAAACGACTGAAATATGTGTGTTAGATTAATCACGTATATTCGGTTAAATATATTGATTCCCTAGGATCAAACTTGTTTTGTGATCACCTTGAAATACTGAATGTGGAATTAAAGAATTATAGATACTAAATCCGAAAACACTCTATTGTTTAGTGTGGCTTTGTGTTGTGTATTGATATGACTGGCCATGTGTTTGTGATGGTTTTGTGGTTTTGTGGCATGGAGAGTGGTTCTGAGTATATGGTGGTAAGGGGGGTGTGATGGTATCTCATGTTAAGATATTGATTGATTGTGGAATGGATTAAATTTCTATGTAGTGGGACTGCATCTATGCAATGGTTCGATAGTGGGGCTTCTGTTTCGGGTGATGATATGTTTATGTTATTGGGTGTGGTGTAGTTATGCAGTGGGGCTGTCGAGTATTGTTGTGAAGAGGTGTGATGGGGGTTTACATGTTAAGAGAAAGTACAAGTTGGTATTACCTTATAGAATGATGGTGGTAGTGGTTGAACAGGTGTTCAAGAAAGCGGAGTGTGCAGTGGGACTGCAAGCCGGTTGAGTTTTTTTGTTTTCTAGTATGTGGACCTTTCTATGCAGCAGGGCAACTGAGGATAGATTAGAAGATATTATTTTGAAGAAGGGTGTTTTTACCTTTCCTAGGCCTTTTTCCCAATGATTCTGAATACTTTTTGGAAGTCAGTATGGGTTATGATGTTACATGTGGTTTGGTGTTTTGGGTAGTTTCTTGGGTTGGGATGTAATAACTAGTAAATCCTTAATAATGTCAAGTGATTAAATTTTAAGGGGTTTTCCTTTTATCATTATGTAAGTTACCATCATTCATGGTGATGTGTGCATATAAGTTTTGTAGAAAGGGATGTTTTCAGTGGTCTGGTTATTTATTTTGAAAACCCTTATGTTGGGTTGAGTGTTTCATACTTGTATATATATACTTGTAGTTCCTTGTGATTTATAAGCGCCCCCAACCAGTGTTGAGAACTATGTGCCAAACAACCCCATTGTTTTGGGTGAGGGGTTCCTACCCAACATCACGACAAGAGGAAGAATGGATGGTTTTTTTCTTCTAAACTCCCTCTTTTAGGTGTTGGTAGCCCAAGACTCTTTGGGCAGGTTGTGGTGCGGTTGTGAGGCCTTGTTTTGTGTCGATGAGTTGTTCTTTCCCAAGTGTCATCAGGATGATCCCAAAGTGTTTTCAGGCATGAATTTTTTGCGTTTTGTGGCCTAGATGTGTTTGGGATGGAATATTGTGTATTTTGTGGCTCATGTGTGTGTAGTTATGTTTTAATAGCGGGTCTTTTGAAATATCATGGTAGTGTAAGGACGTTCACCATTTGGGATGAGCAGGTAACCAGTGGGAAGTGGTGCAGGCTACCCAAATATCAATGTGCTTACTAATTTATATGAATTTACTTTTGTTATTTTGTGTTCATGCCTTAGTGAGTTTGGAATGGATAGTATACCTTGTTAGGTGCTTTTTAGTTCCTATCATTTTCTCACATGGGAATTAGTATGCTTCTCCCACTTGTGCATGAGTGAATTTTCCTTTTCTTACTTAGTATACTTGTATGATTACCCTAAATATATAAAACTATTTTTAGGTTCCCAGGGAGAATATATGGGTCATGCTAGACCTTACTGCTCAATATTTGGGGATTTGTTGTGTCACAACTTAGATTTATTTTGGTATTTAGATAGGATCATTTCATTATATTTCTAGAAGTTTCCATTTAAACATTCATGTGGGTTGGATTTTTATTTCTCTTATATATATGTGCATCCTGGAGTTTTTTTAGGTTGATATATCTTATCTTCTGATCATAGTTTCTATAAAAGGGTAGTTCCTCACATATTGTGATATTGAATACCCCTAGTGCTGGTAACTAACTCGGGAACTATTGGAGGTGGGACTCAAGGTCATTATCTCTTTTTTCTTCTTGATGATGTAACGTCACAACACTTTTTCATACCTTCCCTCATCTTAAATCAAGAGAGTTAGGATATAATGGTATCAAAGGTGATGGTTGATAGATAATATGGAGTTTGAAGTTAGGAACAGTGAGGATTGCATGGAATGGTAGGGAAACAGTGTTATAGATCTTCATATGTGACATAGGAAAAGGAAGATCTACTAAAACATGGGATTTTGAGGCCCCCTAGGATCTAAATAAATGAATCTGTGATACCTAATTACTATGTGAGGCTACACCATTTGCAGGCTAGAGACACTAGCGAAGTTACATGCATCATGATGACTTGCGTTCTTTTCTATTTTGATAATTTCAAGAAAATTATGATAAACAATGAGTTAAAATGAATCCTGAAAAAATTACATTCTACTTGGGCTTAAATGTTCCCTATTTAATTTTCAGTTTTGTCACCCAGTCATCATCCATGTGAGGTACGAGCATTGGAGGCTCCGCAGATCGATCCAACTAATTAGTTGATTGTTGATCCAAAGTAAGCGTAAAACCAATGGAAGAAGACGCTCTATGCTTACTAAAGGGTGATTATAAGGAAGTATAAAGGAATCCTTTCATATATGATGAAAGAGAGTTTTCTTGAGGATATGGTGATTACTTTCATCCAAATCTGGGATCTGATGGAGTACTAAGTTCCATTAGCTATTAGAAAGATGAAGGGAGTTATGTGTCAATGGTGGATGTTGTACCAAGGGATGTGGAAGGAGACCGTTGTTCTGTGGGTTGATTTTGAGAGGGATATCCAATAATTATTCCTTTATTTGGCCATAAATGAAGGGAAGCGACAAGGGAAACTATACCTCTAGAAAGGGAGTATGTTAGTAAGGGAGTTTGGGAAAATGTTTAAGGACATTCTTCGGTTTTCTCTTGATCTATGTCTGAATGAGGAGTCTTAGGGAAGATTCATAGAGGAGGTACTCTCTCATAAACCCTAGTATGCAGTTACTCCCTTCACTTTTCTGACTTATCTAGAGTTGCTAAATCAGATAGAAGTGGTTGAGTGGATTCACTCATGAGGATTTCTATAGAGAGAGGGGATCTAGTAAGGTTCTATGAAGGTCAAGAATTCAAAATGCAGGTATCTGGAATCAAGGCCTTCCAGGTTTTGTCCAGTGGGGAGTCGACCTCAGTATTTTTAGTTTTGACTTTCTGGTCCATGTGCATTTCCTTTTGGATTGGGGATGATGAGTTTCGCTTATGGATTATGTGGGAAACTTTAGATTTAGTTCCCAATTCAAGATTATTATGGTAGAGGTGGACAGGTTTAGTGCCTTCCTCAACTGTAGTTTTTGGCCAGGTCATTTTAGTAGGAGGGGCAGTAGGCTCTTGATCCACTGAGGGGAGATGAAGTAGGAAGAGTTTGAAATTAGGTAATTCATCAAGGACCTCAACCTGGTCATGGTTGGGGAGATGGTCGATATCAGAGTGGTGGAGGAGTTGGGCCTGGTCTATTTTCTTCCGCATAGGCAGTAATTCTAGCGAATCATTAGATTTTTCGAGGAAAAATGATCTTTTTTATTACTCTTTCTTGTGATCTATTTGACTCAGGAGATTCTCACTCCGTTG
Source organism: Viscum album (assembly GCA_963277665.1). Taxonomy (NCBI): domain Eukaryota; kingdom Viridiplantae; phylum Streptophyta; class Magnoliopsida; order Santalales; family Viscaceae; genus Viscum; species Viscum album. The sequence continues at coordinate 158,989,761 of OY728165.1, read as the reverse complement.
TTTCACCCATTCTAACCCATGCTCAGGTCTAGACATAGAGATACCGTTTGTTCCCCTGGGGTTGACTACACCAGTCAGAGGTCAGACCATCTTGCTTAATGTTTTCCGAGGATATAGAATGTTGTTCAGGCAGCATCAGTGCTGTGAGGACCTATTTTTTCTAAATATGTAGTTATATGGTGTTATACTTATCATTGATTGGTTATAATCTATACATATTTTTATTAATGGATTCTATAGAAGTTTCATGTTTTCATATGTCGATGGACAGCATGTTGCTTTTTATGGTGAGTTGAGTTGTCTGATGGGTAGTTAATGTGAGGAGACACTACTTTATGTGGTTGGAAAGCATTCAGTTTAAAAGGTTGATGATGGGATTTTGAGGGCTCACATATTTTTGATAGAGTTTTGGATGTTTTTTAAAGTAGGTTTGGTATCAAACCCCTCTACATTATGTAGATTTCAGGATAGACTGGCATCCCGATGATTCTCCAATTTCAATGGCTCCATTTCAGATGGCACCATCTAAGCTGTGGGAGATAAGACTTTAGATTTAACATATAATGAATAAATACTTTATCTATCCTAGTGTGTCACCATGGGGTGCTCCAATATTGTTTTTGATGAATATACATGTTGTTATGTGTATTTGTATAGACTAACAGAGGATGAATTTGGTAATGATCAAGAATCATTACCCTCTCCCAAGGATAGAAAATACATTTTTTCAGTTAAGGGGAGAATTTTGGTTATCTAAGATCTATCTACGGTCTAGATATCACCAATTTTTGGTGAATTAGGATGATATCATGAAGAATTCTTTTAGGTGTAGATAGGGTAACTTCAAGTCATGTTTAGGTTGTTCGGTGTTACGAACGCACCATCTGTGTTCATGGGGCTTACGAACTCTGTCTTACATGAGTTCCTAGACTGGTTCATCATTGAGTTCATCAATGACATTCTGATTTACTCAATGTTATAGGAGGATCATACAGAGAATCTCAAGACTATCTTAGAATTTCTTTGATGCCAACATATCTATGGAAAGTTGTCCAAGTGCATGTTTTGTACATGAGAGGTCCCCTTATTTGGACATGTGGTGTCTTAGAAGGGTGTAGTTGTGTATCCATTGAATTTCAAGGATTTATTTTTGTAAATCACCCATTAATGTGGTATAGGTTCATATATTTGTCCATATGGTTGGATTTTACTATAGATTCATAGCTGATTTCACTTGAGTGGTAGATTTTTTGATGGATCTAACCAAAAAAGGCCATGCCATTATGTAGAGCAAGCAGTGCTAGGAAATATTCAGCTATCTAATGAAGAAGTCGTTCAGTGATCCACTGTCAAGGTTTCCAGAGGTAGGAATGTTGTTTGTGGTGTTTTAAATTCCTCCCATAGAGGCTAGGGGTGTGTGGTGATATTGAAATGGGGATTTGTCTCTTATGGGTCTAGGTATTTACATCCCCATGAAAGTAAATATTCCACCCATGATTGGATGTCACCAGTCGTTGTGTTTGCACGAACGTTTTGACAGAATTACTTCATTAGGGAACATTTTGGGGTCTTTAGGGGTCACAAGAGCTTGAGTTATATATTTTCTCAGTGAGATATGAAATTAAGTTAGTATAGGTAAAAGTATTTTCTTCTGGACAATGATTTTGAGATGTCTTGTACCTTAGGAAAGGGGAACGTTGCACCTGATGCTTTGAGTAGGAATTAACACAAAGGGGTTGTTCAGGAATCTGCAGACTCTTGGAAAGAAATAGAGGAGTTTTCTTCCTTGCGCACAGTTGTTGGAATGGATGGAAGTAGAGGCTATCTATTTCAGATGATAGTTCAGTCATCTCTGAGGCAACATGTGGGGGGTCTTATTGGGGAGGATCAGAGGTATAGGTGATGTATGATCACATTGATCTAGGAAATTCTCCAAAAGGGTTGTCAGAGGATGGTCAAAATATAATGTTGTAATGTGAGAATCTATTTTTTAATGCATTGATTCATGAGGTAGTTCTCTTTGAGTTTCATAGATCACCCTTGTAGGTACACCCAACAGTTTTCCAGAATTACCGCAGCTTGAGAGAGCATTTTTGGTGGCCTAGGATGAATCAAGCTATCCTAGAGTTTGTTGAAAATCACTTGGTGTGACAGTAGGTGAAGGTTGTGAACCATGTTCTTGGTGGTTTTTTTGTAGACCTTAGATATCCCCAAGTGGATGTGTGATGTCATGTTGATGGGTTTCATCATAGGTCTACCCAGGGCTTAGGGAGGATGGGATGCAATATGGGTAGTAGTGCATCGGCTCAAAAAATTAGCTCACTTCATAGTGATCCAAGAGTTGAGCACACTAGATGCTATAGTATAGAGATATGTGGATGAAGAGATGTGGTTTCATGGGGTTAAAAGATATATCAAATTAGATCAGGATAAATGTTTTACATTGCAAGTCAAGAGGGGATTTCCAAATTCATTTGGCACTCAGTTTCACCTTTTCACTTCTTTGCATCTTTAGAAAGATAGGTAGATAGAGAGGATCATATGTTGGAGGATATGATTCAAGCATTCATATTAGACATTGGTGGGTCTTGGGTGAGATTATTTCCTCTTGTATAGTTTTCTTAAAGTAATTACTTTTACTCTTCCATTGATATGGCTCTGTTTGAATCCTTTCACAGGAGACCATGTCATTCACCTTTGTGTTGGATAGAAGTTGGCGATGCAACTATTTTTGGTCCATATGTGGTGCATAGTATAAATAATAAGGTGTGTATTGTATGTGAGAGGATGAAAGTAGTACATTATTGGAATAATATTTATACTGATCATAAGTGATTCCCCTTGGAGTTCAGCGTTAGAGACCATGTGTTCTTGAATGTTTCCCCTTGATATAGACCATAGATGTTTGGTTGAGGGAGAAACCCGTCTCATATGTTCATCGGAACTTCTGTGGTGTTGGGATGATTCTGTGAGGTGGAATAGAAGTTTTCATTTCAACTATAGTTGGAGAGAATCCATTACATCTTTTAGATCTCTCTAATTAATTAGTATCTATGCATTGACTCGCAGGTCTTTGACAAAGGAGAGTTGGATGTCGAAGATGGATCAACATTGGTGGAGTGACTAGTGGAGGTCCAGGTTTTTTGGGAGAAGTTAATGTGTGGATGGAACATTTCTTTGGTTCATGTGTAGTGGAGTAATAATGGAACATAGAAGAGTAATTTGGAAAGAGAGGTGCAGATGCATTCTGAGTACCCGGAGATGTTCTAGGTTTTTCTTGTGTGCTTTTCTTTTGATGTCATGCTTGGAACTTGTTTTTTATGAGATGGGTTTCTTTCTTATTACACAGTCTGTTATGAATTCCTAACATTTTAAAGGGGGTATACTATATTCCTAATAAATAAGCATTAATTGAGATGTGATTAAACTTCTGCGGATGAGTCAGTGTCTCCTAGAGCGGATAATACCATAACATGTAGGAATAAATTCCCTAATTCATATGTCCAGATAGTTTGTGGGTGTGTGGGGTGTATTGTGGATGTCTAGGTTAGAATTTGTGAGAGGAGGTATTATTTTATGTTGCAGTTTCACTCAAATTTTCAAACAACACTAGTGATTTATCCTTTATATGTAACACCCCAAGCTTCTACGGTACGCTTCTCTTTGAATAATGTGATAGTGTGTGTTGTACGCAACACCGAGTTCTAACACACCCTAACCAATCAAACTAGCCGTTATGAATAGTAATACCTACTTTTTGAAATTATATATATTTTATATTTCAAAATGGACTTCATTTTTGGATTTGGAATATCAAATTTAGCCTAAGATGAAATTTTGGTACTTTTTGGATAACTTTAATATTTTGATGAATAGTTAAAATTACTAAATTTTAATTAAAAACAACTTTTTTAATCAAAATTATTAATTATGATAAATTATTAATTTGAGTGGTTTTAAAGTATATTTAGAATATATTTTTACCATTTAATATAATGTTGGTCATTTGACATAATTTTACAATTAAACCGGACATACACAAGTGTCAATCTTTTGATAGTCATTATCTCTTAAAAACACGCTTTTTGTTTTAACAACGAGAATTAATTTTAAATTAATTTCTGCCACTTTTGTGCTTTGAATTTGGAAAAATGGATTCAATATTTGGAATCATGATGTTCAAATTGTGTAAATAGATAACTTTTATTTTTAGACAATTTGAATAATTACTTCGGTAAATATTTTATTCACCATGGTTAAGGGTAAATCTGATAAATAAGGGTTAAAAATAATATTATAATAATACTAAATTACCCTAAAATGTGTCCTAGACTTATTTGTTGATACATGTTCGACCATTGTCATCTTTGGGTCGATTTTGGGACCCCATTGAGCCACTTGTAGGTGATAGGGACACTTTATTTTAATTAAGTTAAAATGAATAGAAAAATGACACAAGCATATATCTTTTAGGAAAACTATTTTTACATAGAGTAATATATGTTGGATTTTAGACTATAAATATTAATTAGAAATATAAGAAGAGTTCCTAAATAATGATAGTTTATTTATAATTTTTAGAGATTACATAAATTAATTTATTTATGACACAATGATGATGCAGTAATTACCATAATAGTGAAAATTTAAAATAATGGATATTATAAATACACAAATAAATATAATATGAAACTTTTAATGAATTAAAATAATTTTCAAGGATAATATGACATATTAGGATTTATTTAATTAACTTTTTTTGATGTAATCATTCTTTTATGAGTTTCACAAAAATCAATTATTGAATAGTGTCAAAATTGACATAAAAGAGTTTTTAAAACAAATATTATATTATTAATTGATATCAAATTCCTAAAAATCTAAGGTTCGGCCAACAGACTTATATCATGATATTTGTATCATTAATGGACCACTTAGGTGTCTCTTGGATGTATATAGTAATTTTATTAAATATATAATATAAAAATACAAAGTGACATGGTAAATGTCAAACTAATTAACTAAGAGTTAATACTTAAAGATAAGGTTAATATAGTGATCCAAACCTGTCTAAATTCTATTGGTTGAATTTTTTTCGACCTATCCCTACCTTAACATTTAAATAATCAACTTTGGAGCCATTAGAAACCGAATATGAATTTATTATAAATTAATATTTCTAGCTTTTCCAAAGGTGCCCCTCACCCCTCTTATAAAAGGGCACTCCTCCTTCTCATTTCTTTACACTATCAAAGCCTTTTGGTTCGGCCAAACTCTGCCAAATACTCTCCCAACATCCCTCACTAAAACCTAGAGGCCTTATGTTGATTAGAAAGCCAACCTAAGGAGCCCTTTTGATCAAATCAAAAGGAAGAACCTGAAAAAGAGGTAATGATTTCACCACCCTTTTTCCAAGTTCCGTTCTTCTTCCACTTCTTCTTCGTTTGTTATTACCACTCTAAAATAATTAATCCAATATCATATATATACTGTGATGTTATTATAAATATGTTACAACCATATTCAGTATTCTATCCATCCTTTGAATAACATGTCACCATACGTGCGTACGTACGGCTTACCGTCTCCACGTCGTGGTGTAATTGTGATTCAATAAATTATTATTTGTATGGGTATAATAATGATATGTAATTCATGTAAATAATAAATGTAACATGATACCGATTATTTATATATGATATACCATCCATTTAAATATTATTTTAATATCAAAAGAATGATATTGTCGCTCGTGCGTACGTACGAACTACCGTCTCCACGAACGCGATGAGATTCATTCTCAATCGTATCCATTCAAGTATAATTATCATTTGTTGATTTAAAAATGATGTTTAAGAACTTGATATCATTATGTATATGAATAATATACAACCAATCCATGACAAACATGGCTTATGTAACAAAAAATATAAAAGAAAACTAGTAGGTTAACACCCGAAATGACGATAATACTAAGATATTATTAACAAAGCAATGTTAAAAGATCATATATGATATCATATGAATGTATATGATTCCTGTATAATTTAATAACAATTATTTCACTATTATACAAGTGTTTAACATACCCCCAACCAAGGAAAAGTACATGGTAAAGGTTTACTTCACAATCTCTTCATTATCCGAGGTTGTTTATACGTAATAATCTACTGGGACATCTTTATCATCCACATCCATGTTTCATAAAAATGTATTTCAAAACATTTTTACTATTTAATAGAATATGGGTTAAAGTCATTTATACCCTTTTTTGACTTTTTATAAGAGTTTTATAACAGAATCTTTCCGTCATTTTCCAAACAAGGTTCTTTTTAACCTTTTCGACAAAATTAAGGTAAGAATGTTTTTTTAACTTACACGGCAGGTGCGGTTATTTTCCGCCATTATAAAATCGTCGAAGCTTCCCTTACAAGCTTATAAGAATATTTTCAAAGAAAATTTTTTATTTCATAAATATAATAGTCTTAAATGATTTCAAAATAGAATGAGATATTTCTCTAAAAAGAGTTTTGATTTCATCTATGTCAACATCCTTTGATGGATTTTACGTTTATTTCAAGTTGATTTATTATGATACAAAACATCTATATTGTATTGAAGGTTTTGTGATATGTTTGAATGTGGATGTGCTATTTTTTATACCTTTCATAGTTTATGGTGAATGTATTGACATTTCGTATACTAGTTTTAATACGAATGTTTATGTTATTTTTAAACCTTTTCATATGGGAATGCATTGGACTTAATATGTGACGGGTGGAGTCCGCTATAGCTCCTTGATGCATCGGTAGGTCTCATGAGAGAAAATAGTGTCTTGGCACAAGGCCTTGGAAAAATCTTATTTGTAGTCTTGGCACGAGGCCTTGGCTATGTGGTTATGATAGTCTGGCATTATGCATTCCATCGTTATGAAAGTGGTTATTGATATTGCATGTTATTATTCAATTAGTAGAATATCCATGTGAAAATGTAAATGGAATTATTTCATTTTATTTTTTCCATAAAATGTTGAATTTCACGTTTAAAAGGCTTTTGTTTTAGTTATACATTTCCTTAAATGTTTTTTCTTATTTATGAAAGTTTCCACTATATTTTTATCCTTACTGGGAATTTGAGCTCACCCTTTTTCTATGTTTTATTTTTCCCAGGATGTGAAGAAGTAAATTATGAATGACCTGCAGGGATATTATGAGGGGATAAAAGTGTGGATTATAGAGACAATATGTTGTTGTAGCAGTTTTTCACTTCATGATGTAATGTAAAACTTTATGAATATATCTAGAATTTCTAAGGCTACTAAACCAATCAGTCTTTCGAGATTTGATCTTTCTTGTGATCATGCCAATGTTATGTAAAAATGCACCGAATCTGTGGAACTGGGGTCGGGGCGTTACAATTGGTACCAAATGAAGTTTAGTATAAACCTTGGAAGCTAGATTTAGATAAAATCTGATTAGAGCACGTAGACCTAAGATGATATTTGAGGATTAGTATAGAAGAACTTCCTAGAATTTTGGTATTGTACAGATTTTGTGAGTTTTCTGAGAAATAAATCCCTGTCTGGATACGAGCAGGTAGAGGCGGCTCTGGCACAGATGCACCTAGGGGTAAAACCCGAAAACAACACTTTGAGCTAGACTCGAACGGGAAATGGTGCACGACAATGGGCCTTACTGCACTCTTGGTTACGACACTCCCGGGGGATATGCTTAGGATAACTCTCATTTTATTTACAAATCATTATGAAGGGTTTATGAGTATATACTTCCTCAAAGAAAACATGCTTATGATTATGGATTATATCCATAAATAGTTCAATTTATGTTAAGAGTTCTATAAGTATGGGATTATGTATTTTGATTCACAAACTGATCTAGTTTATGCCATTGTTTAGAAATGGTGCCTAGTGGAAGAAATGGAAACCGTATCAATGCAAAAACTCCATGTTGGGATTTCCCTCCTGCTCAAGATAATTATAATGGAGCTGGTGATGCAACTGGTGCCAATCAGCTAATCACCATACTAGGACAACTCACTCAGGTTATGAATAATAACCTTACCCGTATGGAGCACCCTGATCCGCAGCGTGGAGGATCAATGTTAGATCGATTCATGAGGCAACAACCATCAATGTTCAATGGGAGTACAAATCCCTTAGTGGCTGAGTAATGGATATTTTCCCTAGATAAAATATTTTAGGCTTTGGGGAGTAGTGAAAGGGAAAAAGTTATCATGGCAGTTTACCGCCTCACCGGAGATGCTGATCAATGGTGGTCATTGATTCAAAATATGAAGGAAGATGATGAAGTATCAAATATAGAATGGATGGAGTTAAAAGATCTTTTTTTAGAAAAAAAACATTCCTTGTGACCACCGAGCAGATATGGAATGTCATTTCCTGAGTCTGAGACAAAAGGAGGATGAGAATGTAGCAAAGTATGAGGCTAACTTTACAAGGTTAGCAAGGTATGCTAGATTTATATACGTAACACAAGAAGTAAGATTTATCATTTCTTTGATGGGTTAAAACCATTTCTCCATCTAGCCTTAGTCTCACAATCCTTTTAATCGTACGAAGACATTGTCTCATGTGCTATCAAGACCGAAAATGAATTCTCTAAGTCTTATGACTTTAAAGAAAAGAAATAGAAGAAGAGGTCTGCTGATCAATCTGGGAATGGAAATAAGTGGAAGAAGAGAAAGGTTTAATATCCATCCTGTGGTAAATGTGGGATGAAACACCTCGGTACTTTCTTGGAGGGAATGGGAGTCTATTACAAGTGTGGTGAAAAGGCCACCAAGCTCGTGATTGCGAGGGGAAGAAGGAAGCTACCAATGTTCAGTACTAATATTGCAGGGAGATGGGGTATTATGAAAATGAATGTCCTAATCGTCAGGAGAAATTACCTCCGAAAATTCCAAGGGATCAAGGCCAAGATTATGCTATCACTACTACTGAGGTAGAAGCTCCAAAAGACGTGGTGGCAGGTAATTTAATGGTTTCCTCAAGTTTAGAAAATGCATTATTTGATTCTGGATCATCGCATTGTTTCATATCATCCATGTTTGATAAGAAAATTAGATATTTCCAATTTTATTTAACAAGGGAGTTGTCAGTTAAAACTACTAAGGTAAGTATCATTGCAACAATGTTTTGTGAATCAGTCCCCATTAGAGCACATAAATGTTCTTTATCTGCTGATCTAATCTTCATACCTATGATTGAGTTTCATATAATCCTCGGTATGGACTAGCTTTTGGACTATGATACAAAGATTTATTGTAAGAAGAAAGAGGTAACGATTTTTGATGATGATGATAAGGAACACCTTATCTTTAGAGCATAATCTTCACCACCTAATTCTTATTTAGATCCACCCCCAGTAGCTCAACTAAATTCAATTATTGGGGAGGAAGAGAATGAAATAACTGTGGGTGGGGAAAGTAATGTTCAAATAGAGGATGTACCTATTGTGAAAGAATTTGTAGATGTATTTCCGGAAGATTTACCTGGACATCCTCCAGAACGAGAAGTTGAGTTTTCCATTGATTTAATTCCTAGATCAAGGCCTATATCAATGACCCCTTATAGAATGGCCACTGTAGAATTAGTTGAACTAAAGAAAAAACTAGAGGAATTGAGTTATAATGGATTTATTCGCCCTAGTGTTTCTCCATAGAGAGCCCCTATTCTTTTTGTTAAAAAGAAAGACGGATCTATGAGGTTATGTATCGACTACAGGTAGATCAATGCTATAACAATAAAGAACAAGTATCCCCTACCACGCATTGATGATTTATTTGAACAACTGCATGGAGATCAATAATTTTCAAAGATTGTCCTTCGATCTGGATACCATCAGTTTTGTGTAAAGAAGGAAGACATTCCGAAGACAGCATTTTGAACCAGGTTCGGGAATTACGAGTTTACAATAATGTCTTTTGGATTGACTAATGCACCATATGTATTCATGGATCTGATGAATAGAGTTTTCAAGGAGTATCTCGATGAATTTGTGGTGGTATTTATTGATGATATCTTAGTATACTCTAAACGCTACGAAGATCATGAAAACCACTTGCGCATTATCTTGAAGACTCTGAGAAGGCATGAATTGTGTGGGAAGTTTAGTAAGTGTGAGTTCTGGCTTCAGGAGATTTCTTTTCTTGGCCATATTATCTCTAAAGATTGAATCTCTGTTGATCCTTCTAAGACCAAGGCAACCCAAGAATGGCCAGCACCTACGAGTCTAACTGAGGTACGTAGTTTTATTGGTTTGGAAGGTTATTATCGACGTTTCATCCATAATTTTGCCCGAATGGCTAAGCCATTAATGAAGCTCAAATGTAAAGGGGTTAAATTTGTTTGGACAAAAGAGTGTGATGAATGTTTCGAAGAACTGAAGAGAAGATTAGTCAATGCTCCTATATTGACTCTACCATCAGGGAATGATGGGTTCGTTATTTATAGTTTTGCATCGAAGAAAGGACTTGGTTGTGTCCTTATGTAGAATGATAGGGTTATTTCCTATGCATCACGACAGTTGAAAATTCATGAAAAAAATTATCCTACTCATGATCTCGAGTTAGCAGCTGTGATCTTTTCTTTGAAGATATGGAGGCACTACCACTATGGTGAAAAATGTGAGATTTATACTGATCACAAGACTTTGAAGTATATTTTCTCACCAAAATAACTCAACATGAGGCAAAGGATATGGCTTGAATTACTCAAGGATTATGATTGCATGATACACTACCACTCGGGGAAGGCAAACAAGGTGGTAGATGCTTTGAGCAGAAAAGATCATGGAGTTTTGAACAATATGAGAATTGAAAGGGATCCAATTTTCATGGATCTAGTGAAGATGGACATGGGAATAACAAGGTAAGGTGAAACATCAATTCTTTTTCAAATGGTTTCCAAACCATCTTTACTAGAAAGGATTAAGAGTTCTCATACTGATGATGAAGAATTTCAAAAGAAGATTAAAGCAGTGAATGATGGGAGATTGAGAGACGTTGTGTATGAAGATGGAATTTTGAAATTTGGGAAGAGACTTTGTGTTCCCGATATACCTGATGTAAAAAAGGGAATTGCTGGATGATGCTCATAGTTCCAATTTCTCTATACATCCTGGGAGCACCAAAATGTATAGAGATTTGAAGGAACATTTTTGGTGGGACAACAAGAAGAGGTATATTGCTGATTTTGTGTCAAGATGTATGGTTTGTCAACAACTTAAAGCTGGAAGGCAACATCCTGGAGGAGTCATGAAACCTCTTCCCATACCGGAGTGGAAATGGGACAATATTACGATGGACTTTGTTATGGGACTACCAAAGACTCCTAGAAGGAACGATGCAATATGGGTTATTGTTGATCATCATACCAAGTCAGCAAATTTTCTTGCTATAAGAGAATATCTACCCCTGGAACGTCTAGCAAGACTATATATTAATGAAGTTGTGAGAATTCATGGAGTTCCCCTATCGATTGTTTTGGATTGTGATCCCCGTTTTACTTCAGGATTCTAGAAAAGTCTTCAGAAATCCCTGTATACTGATCATAATTTGAGCACTGCTTACCACCCTCAAACAGACGGACAATCAGAACGGACTATTCAAACCTTAGAAGACATGTTGAGATCCTGCTCACTTGACTTTTAGGGTATGTGGGATCTGTATTTAACTCTGGTAGAATATTCCTATAACAATAGCTTCCATTCGAGTATTCAGATGACACCATATGAAGCGTTATACGGAAAGAGATGTCGCACACCAACCTGTTGGAATGACGTCAGTGAAAGAAAACATGTAGGTCTAGAATTGATGGAGGAAACGATAGAAAAGGTGAAGGTAATCCAAAATCACATCAAAGCAGCTCAATGTAGGCCGAAGAGCTATGCCGATAATCGAAGGAAGGATTTGGAATTTCAATTCGGTGATCATGCTTCCTGAAGGTATCTCCATGGAAGGGAGTCATACGTTTTGGTAAGAAAGGTAAATTGAGTCCCAGGTACATTGGACCTTTCAATATTCTAGAACGAATTGGGGATGTATCTTACAGATTGGAAATGTTGCCAAGTCTCTCCAATGTTCACGATGTGTTCCACATATCTCTGTTGAGGAAATACATCCCTGACCCAACGCATGTACTCACTTACACGGAATTAGAACCGGAACCCGATCTGTCTTATTGCGAAGAGTCCGTCAGGATTCTAGATACGAGAGAACAAGTACTGAGAAACCAAATGACGCGTCTGGTAAAAGTTTTGTGGAGAAACCATAAGATGGAAGTGGCAACGTGGGAACCAGAGGAACTTATGATGAAGAACCACCCGAGTCTTTCCATGCAGTACTATTCTGGAAATTTGGAGGAAGAAATTATTTGAAGGAGGGGAGAATGTAACACCCCATGCTTCTATGGTACACTTCTCTTTGAATAATGTGATAGCGTGTGTTGTACGCAACACCGAGTTCTAACACACCATAACCAATCAAACTAGTCATTATGAATAGTAATACCTACTTTATGAAATTATATATATTTAATATTTCAAAATGGACATCATTTTTTGGATTTGGAATATCAAATTTAGCCTAAGGTGAAATTTTTGGTACTTTTTGGATAACTTTAATATTTTGATGAATAGTTAAAATTAATAAATTTTAATTAAAAACAACTTTTTTAATCAAAATAATTAATAGTGATAAATTATGAATTTGAGTGGGTTTAATGTATATTTAGAATATATTTTTACCATTTAATATAATGTTGGTCATTGGACATAATTTTACAATTAAACCAGACATAAACAAGTGTCAATCTTTTGATAGTTATTATCTCTTAAAAACACGCTTTTTGTTTTAACAACGGGAATTAATTTTAAATTAATTTCTTCCACTTCTGTGTTTTGAATTTGGATAAATGGATTCCATATTTGGAATCAGGATGTTCAAATTGTGTAAATAGGTATCTTTTATTTTTAGACATTTTGAATAATTACTTCAGTAAATATTTTATTTACCATGGTTAAGGGTAAATCCGATAAATAAGGGTTAAAAATAATATTATAATAATACTAAATTACCCTAAAACGTGTCCTAGACTTATTGGTTGATACATGTTCGACCATAGGCATCTTTGGGTCTATTTTGGGACCCCATGGAGCCAATTGTAAGTGATAGGGACACTTTATTTTAATTAAGTTAAAATGAATACAAAAATGACACAAGCATATATATTTTAGAAAAACAATTTTTACATAGGGTTATATATGTTCGATTTTAGACTATAAATATTAATTAGAAAGATAAAAATATTTCCTACATAATGATATTTTATTTATAATTTTTAGAGATTACATAATATAATTTATTTATGACACAATGATGATGTCGTAATTACTATAATAGTGAATATTTAAAATAATGGATATTATAAATACCCAAATAAATATAATTTGAGAGTTATAATGAATTAAAATAATTTTCTATGATAATCAGACATATTATTATTTATTTAATTAACTTTTTTCGAAGTAATCATTCTGTTATGAGTTTCACACAAATCAATTATTGAATAGTGTCAAAATTGACATAAAAGAGTTTTTAAAACAAATATTATATTATTAATTGATATTAAATTCCGAAAAATATAAGTTTCGTCCAAGAGACTTATATCATGATATTTGTATCATTAATGGATCACTTAGGTGTCGATTGGATGTATATAGTATGCTTATTAACTATATAATATATAAATACAAAGTGACATGGTAAATGTCAAACTAATTAACTAAGAGTTAATACTTAAAGATAAGGTTAATATAGTGACCCAAACCTATCTAAATTTTTTTGGTTGAATGGTTTTCAACCTATCCCTACCTTAAAATTTAAATAATAAACTTTGGAGCCATTAGAAACCGAATATGAATTTATTATATATTAATATTTCTAGCTTTTCCAAAGGTGCCCCTCACCCCTCTTATAAAAGGGCACTCCTCCTTCTCATTTTTCACACCATAAAAGCCTTTTGGTTCATCCAAAATCTGCCCAAATACTCTCCCAACATCCATCACTACAACCTAGAGGCCTTAGTTTGATCAGAAAGCCAACCTATGGAGCCCTTTTGATCAAATCAAAAGGAAGAACCCGAAGAAGAGGTAATGATTTCACCACCCTTTTCCAAGTTCCTTTCTTCTTCCACTTCTTCTTCATTTGTTATTACCATTCTAAAATAATAACTCCAGTATCATATATATACTATGATGTTATTATAAATATGGTACAACCATATTCAGTATTCTATCCATCCTTTGAATAACATGTCACCATACGTGCGTAGGTACGGCTTACCGTCTCCACGTCATGGTTTAATGGTGATTCAATAAATTATTATTTGGATGGGTATAATAATGATGTGTAAGTCATGTAAATAATAAATGTAACATGATAATGATTCTTTATATATTATATACTATCCATTTATATATTATTTTAATATCAAAAGAATGATATTGTCGCTCGTGCGTACGTACGAACTACCGTCTCCACGAACGCGATGAGATTCATTCTCCATCGTATCCATTCAAGTATAATTATCATTTGATGATTTAAAAATGATGTTTAAGGACTTGATATCATTATGTATACGAATAATATACAACCTATCCATGACAAACAAGGCTTATGTTACAAAACATATAAAATAAAACGAGTAAGTCAACACCCGAAATGACGATAATACTAAGATATTATTAACAAAGCAATGTTAAAAGATCATATATGACATAATATGAATGTATATGATTCCTGTATAATTTAATAAAAATTATTTCACTATTATACAGGAGGTTAACCTACCCCCAACCAAGTAATAGTACAATGTAAGGGTTTACTTCACAATCTTTTCATTATCCGAGGTTGTTTATACGTAATAATCTATTGGGACATCTTTATCATCCACATCCATGTTTCTTAAAAATGTATTTCAAAACATTTTTACTATTTAAAAAAATATGTGTTAAAGTCATTTATACCCTTGTTTGACTTTTTATAAGAGTTTTATAAAGGAATCTTTCCGTCGTTTTCCAAACAAGGTGCTTTTTAACCTTTTCGACAGAATTAAGTTAAGAATGTTTTTTTAACTTATACGGCGGGTGCGGTTATTTTCCGCCGTTATAAAATCATCGAAGCTTCCCTTACAAGCTTATAAGAATATTTTAAAAGAAAATGATTTATTTTATAAATATAAGATTCTTAAATGATTTCAAAATAGAAAGAGTTATTTCTCTAAAAAGAGTTTTGATTTCATCTATGTCAACATCCTTTGATGTATTTTACGCTTATTTGAAGTTGATTTATTATGATACAAAACTTCAATATTGTATTGAAGATTTTGTGATATGTATTAATGTGGATGTGCTATTTTTTATACCGTTCATAGTTTATGGTGAAAGTATTGACATTTCTTATGCTAGTTTTAATACGAATGTTTATGTTATGTTTAAACCTTTTCATATGGGAATGCATTGGACTTAATATGTGACGGGTGGAGCCTACTATAGCTCCTTGATGCATCGGTAGGTCTCATGAGACAAAATAGTGTCTTGGCACAAGGCCTTGGCAAAATCTTATTTGTAGTCTTGGAACGAGTCCTTGGCTATGTGGATATGATATTCTGGCATCAGACATTCCATCATTATGAAAGTGGTTATTGATATTGCATGTGATTATTCGATTAATAGAATATCCATGTGAATTAGTAAATGGGATTATTTCATTTTATTTTTTCCATACAATGTTGAAGTTCAAGTTTAAAAGGCTTTTTTTTAGTTATACATTGCCTTAAATGTTTATTCTTATTTATGAAAGTTTCCACTATATTGTTATCCTTACTGGGCATTTAAGCTCACCCCTTTTCTATGTTTTATTTTTCCCAGGATGTGAAGAAGTAAATTATGAATGACCTGCAATGATATTATGAGGGGATAATAGTGTGGATTATGGAGACAATATGTTGTTTTAGTAGTTTTTCAATTCATGATGTAATGTAAAACTTTATGAATATATCTAATTTTTCCAAGGCTACTAAACCAATCGGTCTTTTGAGATTTGATCTTTCTTGTGATCATGCCAATGTTATGTAATAATGCACCGACTCTGGGTAACTGGGGTTGGGGCGTTACATGATATTAATCTTAAAAGGTGGTTGTTCAGACCCCTCTTTCTTCAAGGTTTGGCTTTGAATTCTCAAGGGCATGAATAGTTCTAGAGGTATATGATGTAATGGCACGGACTTCCTCAATCCATTAATTTGTAAAAATTTAGTGTTTGTGGCGTTTTTGGATGTAACAGTAGCTCATTCCATGTGTTTTCCAAAATTCTAGTGTTTCAATCAGTGGCCCAGTGTCAGTAGGTTGCGTCAGTAGGTGGTATCGGTAGCTCATGTCACTTGCTCAAATCGATAGGTCGCATCGAAATATGGTATCAGAAGCTCATGCCAGTGACTCTTTATCAGTGGGTTGCATCAGCGACTAGCTATTGATGAGTCATTTTCACGGACTCACCCATTGATGAGTCATTTCTATTTTGTCCATTTTTTCCCTCTTACAATGTATTTGACACAAATGGAGTTTAAAATATAGATTGAGCATTTATAAAAGAATTTTTATGGATTTTAATTATATCTATAATAACCTAACACTCCAAGGTATTATAAATAGTCAAACTGCATGTTTTTTCTCATGATCACACTTTAATTTCCCTTGAAATTGTTTCCCTTCGGTTGATATAGGATCTGCCTCTTCTTAGATGAGATCTTCTTTTTCCAGTGTGTTTTCTTTTCCTATTGGTGCACCCAGATCTATTCCTCCCAACAAAGTAGTGTGTTGTGTTGGGGAATTAAGATTCATCCTTCCTTGGAGCCACCTACTTCTTGTGTGATCCCCTTGATTTTGTCTCAAGGAGGTGTTGTTGATCATTTATTCTTTTAGTATGGATGACATTATCTCTCATTTATATGTGTATCATGCAGGGTGGTTGTACTGATGTCTTTTTATGGTTATGGTTGAAACCGGTTTAATGAAGATAATACAGAGTAATAAATAAGAGACATGGAAGAGTATGATGAAGATTGCTCTATTTAATATGTTATCCCTGATCCATGTTGTGTTTCTTAAGGGCCATATGCCTTCTGAAAATCATGGTTGTTGGTGGAATCTATTTTAGAACTTGCATGACTTGTGAATAATTTATCATTGTATCCTTATTGAACAGATAAAATATGGAAATTTTATTAATCACCTATATTTAGTAAAATATATGGATTTCTTGGGATCATACTTATTATATAATTACTACTAAATAACAAAAGTGGAATTAAATAATGGGAGATTCTAAATATGAATACACCTTTATATTTGGTGTGGATATGTAGTGTGTATGGATCTATTCGACCTTGTGATTGTACAGGTCATGTGGTGTTGTATCTAGGAGTGTGGTTCTGAGCGTGGGGTGGTAAGGGTGGTTTGATGGTATCTTAGGTTGACATATTGAATGATTGTGGAATGGACAAACTTATTATGCAACGGGATGACATCTAAGAAGTGGATGGGAAGTGGGGCTGTAGTTTTGGGTCATGATATGATTATGTAACTTGGTGTTGTTGTTTTTTTGCAGCGGGACTATCTAGTTTGGTTATAATGAGGTGTGTTGGGTGTTTACTTGTTGGTAGGAAGGACAGGGCAACATTATCTTGAAGAATGATTATGTTATTTGTTAAATGGTTATTCAAATAAGGGGACTGTGTAGTAGCACTCCAAGATGGTTGAGTATTTTTGGTTCACTAGATGTGGTGCTTTTCAAATAGAGGGGATATTGAGGATGATTTAGGAGGGATAATTTTAAAAAAGGATGGTGTTACCTTATGTGTCCCTTTTTCTTATATTTTATATGGACTTTTTTGATGTGAGTATGGGTTATGTTATTACATATGGTGTGGTTTGTTTGGCAGTTACCTATGTAGGGATATAATAACAAGTAAATTCAAATAGTGTCAAGTGATTAAATGTTAAGCGGTTTCCTATTTATCATTATAGAAGTGACCATAGTTCATAGTGATGCATGCATATAGGGTTGGAAGAAAGGGTAGTTTATGTGAGATAGTTTTTTTTTGAGAACTCGTAGTTTTGTATGAGTATTTGATACCAATATATATAAAATTTTAGTTCCTTGTTATTCCAATGAGAACCCCCCCCTATGTTGATCACTATGTGCCGAAATCTCCCATTACTATGGAGGAGGGTGTTATTTCCCAAAATCCTAGTGGGAGGATGAATGGATAGTTATTGTATCTTCTCTACCCCCTCTTCTAGGCATTGGTATCCAAATACTCTTCGGGAAGGATGCAGTGTGGTTGTGAGGCCTAGGTGTGTGCAGGCGAGGTGTGCTTTCCCAGGTGTCATCGGGATGAGACACAGGTGTCTATGTGCACTAATGTGGTGTTTTTTATGGCCTTAGTATACATGTATTCTCATCCTACGTATATAATATTGTTTTTAGGTTTCCAGGAAAATTTGAAGGTAGTTCTAGACTTTAGTAGCTTGTAATTTGGGGAGTTCCTATGCCACTTCTTAGTTTTTTTTTTGTATTTAATTTATAGATTTTTGTTTTATTTCTAGTAGTTTTACATTAAACTTGCTTATGGGGGGGATTTTCTATTCGTTTATATATATGTCTTGGAGTTATTTTGAGGTTGATACATATTATGTAACAATTTTGGTTACTATAAAAGGGTAATACCTCCCATTTTGTGACATTGAATACCCTTGGTGTTGGTTTCCACCATGACGAATATTGAAGGTAGGACTTAGGGGTCATTATCTCTTTATTATGTTGTGTAAAGAAGGTTATGGCACTTTTCCATAAATTCCATCAACTTGAAAAAGGAGGGTCGTGAAAATTCTTTAACTTTTTTGGATAGAAATATGTGATACATATTTGTAAATTAAGGTACCCATGGCTCAAGAGGGTCTAATTAGAAATGGAATTTCTCTTATGTTACTTTAAATAAATTTGATCAATTCAAGATATAGAAATAAGGTATCAAGAGGGAAATTGATTCCAATAATGTCTTATGTTGTAACTTCAGCTGAAAATAAAACATAAAAAAATTCTACCCTTCACTAGCCATATCGATATTCCATCAAGGGAAAACCTATAGAAAATATAACGCATATCTTCACACATAATAATCACCCATAAAGGTAGACCCCACATGATATTTTAACATATATATAATTCCAAAAAAATTAACATTCATTCTATCTTCCCACTTTGATAATAAACCAAAAGTTGATGTTCTATAAAACATGATCACACATGTAAATAACTTTATATAAATTGGGAGAAGTGATTTAACAAACATATTAAAGTTGAGGTTGGTGGTTTAACACCATGTTTTAAATGCTAACAATTAGTTTATTGTGTGTATTATGCTTTTATAAATATGTCATTCACTTAATAAGTTTTACTAGGACTCTATATCATAATGATAACATGCACCAACTTTTATTTTAGAAAATGATATCAAATCATAATAAAATTCAAGGATGAATGTTTTATGAGATATTTTATTATCATAGTTTGACTTTTAATATCACGTGGAATCACCATATATTGCCTCACACCCTCACTAATATCATCTAATTTTTGTTTCATCAAGAACAGTTGTGTGAATTCATATTTTTCTAAAATTTACTATTCTTTATCCCTGCTAAGTGAAGTATTGGCACACTAACAGATGATTTATCCATTAAAAAGTTTTGTGATAATGAAGGAACATCCACATATATATGTTATTTATATTATGTCTCTTAAACATGACTCTTATAATTATGAAAATTATTATGGATTATTCCCCCTATAATATACCAAATATTAATCAAGTTTTATATTTAATGTATCTTACTATTTATTTCATAATTGTGATATGTTCTTCCTTAAACTACATTTTAATGATAAAAATAATATTGTTTTATAAACAATGCTAGTAGTTTTTATTAATTAAAACATGTTTCCAAAAATCTACTTGTACAATGTGGAATCAATTTATTTTTACTATTTTCTATGATTGATTATAATCACATGCAATTTAGGAACCACTTTTCTTCCATTTAGTTGGAAAAAAATTCCACCCCTCTCATATTTTTTTTTGAGAAAGAAATTTATATCACATACTTTGATTCACATATTTCCAAATAATGTATATGAGTTCTGCGGTAAATGATATTTCAAACTCTGAAATCGTTTTTTAGGAAAATATTTGACTTAATGATGTTTTATTGCATAAAATATGATTCCATCAATGTAATTGAGAACTATAAATTTTTCATTGGTTTATTTCACATAAATATAAAGGATAACAACATCGATGTTAAATTGACTCTACATGAAAAATGTTTCTATTCAACATTAAAAAGTTTTAGGTTCTTATCCTAATATATAGATTATATTCATTATCTATCCCAATAGTGATTCATCATCTCTAATTAAAAAACACCATCAATTTTTTTTATATAAAATTATTCCAAAGGAAATATATTCATAAATTCCATGTTAACATACATTTTATATACTATAAAATATATGATAATTTCCATATCTAATATATGCATTGTTTGTTTCAGTCCTTGCACTGATTTGTATTTTTTTCTACACCAACACCTTTGATAAGCACATAACCTTGAAAAACATACAAGGTCTTATTTTGGTGAACTCTTCCTTATTCATCAATCTTTATCTTAAACACCCATTTTTTATAATAATGTTATAATCTATTGTCCTTTTTATGATCTCCCATGTTTTATTTTAATTTATTTTTTCTAATTCCAAATTCATGGTCTTGAACCACTATTAATTATTTTCTCCAAACTAAAATTATGATCAATTGACCTGTGACAATGAATTTTTGTACCCTATATTTCTCATCCTCTACGTTTTTGTTGGGGAAAATTATAATTTGACATATTTCATTGATTAATATAGGATCCCCTATTCCATCATTACATTGATGGTAAACTCTCATAAATAGATTCTTCATCACCTAATTCAACATTTAAATCCTCTTCACAAGCATGATTAGTAAGCCACTAAAATTTTTATCTATTTTCTATTCATCATATAAATCTCCAATTGAATATATAATTTTAGATTTATTTCTAATTTTCTCATCAATAAAGTTTACATCGTCACTTTCTTGGATTTTTTTCATTTTCTATTTAAATATTTTTTAGTCCTTTCTATTAAGTGAGTAGCCAAGAAATATTCCTCGGTATGATACATCTACATACTTAACTTTATTCCCTCTTTTATTTGTAATGCATAACTTCCTTAACAACATATTAAAGTGTTTTATGGTTCAATTTATAAAATTACACATCTCTATGACATAATCTACCTTCAATGACTAAATAAGACCTGATTTTTTGTTTAAAATACAAATTTAAGAAATTATTTCATATAGTTCTTTAAAATTACAATTTTTTTGAGAATGTTTTTACCATATGGTACATTCCATAAACTAACTTCTTTATAACACAAAACCATGAACCAAAGAAACCTAATGGCATACCCATTGATCTTTCTTGAATCTCATCAACTCGAGAGAAGCAATAGCTCATCAAATAAAAACTCAAAGGAATGATTCATCACAAATAAATAAAGAAC
The DNA here is from genome assembly GCA_963277665.1 of Viscum album. NCBI lineage: Eukaryota > Viridiplantae > Streptophyta > Magnoliopsida > Santalales > Viscaceae > Viscum > Viscum album. The sequence goes on along the minus strand of OY728165.1, from coordinate 158,968,008 downwards.
AAAATGGATTTAAGATGGACTAGGCCCACACTCACTAATTCTAAGCTGAAAACACATTATTTTGACATGGGAACTGATACATAGTAAGATGAATATATATAAATATATGTATTTATATTTATATAAATATATATATATATATATATAATTTAAACATTAATTTTCAAAAATAGTCACACAATATAATAATTATACTGGTTTACTCTATTTTCATATTAGATCTATAAATATCTTATTAGTCATATTTGGTATAATTTCTCCAAAATTACATAATGATGGATCTATTTTTTTTGAATCTCCATGCTAATAATCATATTTATAACTGATAAAATTAAAAAGATAGGAAATGGTGACATCAAACTCTCAGTAAGAGAAAAGTATATTAATATGTCCTTATGGTCTAAATAAAAATCATGAGCATTGGTAAAATATTTTTTTAAGAGAAAATGTATAACAAGAGTTGATAAGACTTTATAAATGAAGGAAAAATAATCTCAAATGTCTTATCATACACCATGGAACAATACTGTGTAACTAAATTGTTCCTCAGACATAATCTTAGGGAATCATAACACAGTAAAGTGAGAGTAAAAAACCTGGTTCCTATGAAATAGTGGAACTGGAATCACAAGAAGATCCCTATAACATAATTGAGAAGGAATCAGTATATAAATCCCTTGAAATAGTAGATTAAGAATCCACCCTAGATTCATATTATTATATAATGAGATATAAAAATTTCCCAAATCATTTGATGTATATATAACGTTTTGTCTACCAATCACATAATTAACACCACACATAAGTAGGACACATGATCATATAAAAAATCATAATTTCATTATAACATAACTAACCCCTTAGAAAGAAACATGTTTAATTAAAACATCATTAGAAAAATATCCATCTAGAGAATAAAATACGATAGTTTCATAAGATCCTAAACTCAGTGAATTATAAAATCCATAATGTATATTGTCTTAACTGAAAAATAATATTATAAAATCCATATAATTATTCATTAGGAAATAGTTAAAGCTGACATTTCTGTTGGTATAATTTTTAAAAAAATTAAAAAATAATGGAAATAGGATTTTCATTAACGAAAATGTAGAATAATTTTTAAGAATATTGATATCTAATTATATTCACCATTTAAAGAAAATATAAAAAATCCATAATCATTTAAAAATTTATTTTCTTTTATTGAAATTCATTAGTGAGTTATACGGAAATCCCTTGAAAATTAACCTTTTAATAACATTTAATAAAATTTTAGAATAGTAAAAAATATAATTATTTATCATTTCTGTATGCATAAAAACGTTAATAAATTATTTTCAACATCATAGATATGAAATAGAATGATTGTAAAACAAAAAAGAAGAAATAAGTTCATATTTCATAAGAAATATTATTTCTGTAAAAAACCAAGGGAAATGGAAAGAATTATTTAAAACACTATATATAATAGAGTAATAAAAAAGTTGATTGTATTTATGAGATAAGGATAATTTAATTTATAGCAATGGAAATTGAAACATAAAAAACTGATGAAATGTGAAATTGTAACATAAACACATTCAACTTGGGTAATCATTGAATAAAAACATCATGAATATGATAACCTTATATGGATTTTTAAGTCATAGTTATTTTCATATAAAGAATTATAAAATTCATTCATGGGATATATAAAACCCATAAAAAACCGAGGGTACTGAATATAAAAAAAATCTCAATGATGTTAAATTGATATGAGGAAACCATTGCAATATTGGTATCTCTTTAATCAAATGACCAAGAAAGTTATAAATTTAGTGAGATTTTTAAATCCCTTGATTTTCATGTAATCTTGATAAAAACAATAATAAGTTAGTATACAAGCGGCATAGTAAAAAACAAGTGTCTAAGGTGGAATATGTATCAATGAAATAAATATGAGATAAGAAAACATTATAACTTTGGAACCTTTTAATTAATATTTTCTTCTATAGATTGCATCACACATAATAATAAATTAACAATATTCTTGCGAAAACGAACCATTAGATATTAAAAATAAATTTATAATATAATCAATAGTAGATAAAAGGATAATAATGAATTAAAATAATTATATATTGTTATTCTCTTTGATTAATATTTTTAAAAGAATTTTTTTGAGTAAACATTTAAAATGGTATAATATATTAAAAAAATAAATTAAATTGGCCACATTTAAATTTTTAATATTATAAGAAATATTTTTAATTTTAAACATAATATTTATGTATTTAATTATTTATGAATTTATATGATGTATGATTAGGAAGAAATGTTGATTAATAATCCATTTTTCAGTAGATAACATTTCTATCATTTTTTTAATTTTTATTTAAAAAACTAAATATATAAATTTCATAATTTTAAAATGATAAAAAATAAATTATTTTAAATATATAACATTAATATTAGATTAGTATTAATATGGGATTTTTCAAAAAAGATTATATTTTTTATGATAAGAGCACAATAATGTTTTTAAAAATAACATGAATTTATTCTAGTATAAGTATATAAGTATGAATTATAAATTTAAAAATCCATTTTATAATAATAAAATTTTATTTTTATGTGAAATTATAATTTTTCAAAAACTATATATTTTATTTATAAACAAATATTTTAGATTTTTATAAATTAAGTTTTATTTAAAACATTTTTTAATACATTAAACATTTAGTAATATAGATTTAAATTTTATAAATTTTAATTAATATTTTTAAAAACAATTAATTTTTTTTAATAATTAGGAATAAATACTAAAATAAGTACCATTTTTTGGGAAAAATATTACATTTCCATTGTAAAAACAAGTAATTGTGGTAAAACCCAAAAATAGAAAAAATTATTAACCTAGAAAAGTTAAAGACATGATCAAAACATATTTTAACTGACTGATTGAGGTTTTTATTGAACTAATATCTCATCCACGATATTTGTTAGGAATGTTTTAGCCATTTTTTTAATAGTGACTTTCAATTATGGAAAATTTATGGGTAGTTCAAAAATTTCAATCCTTTAATATTATGAAAGGGAATGTTCTACCCTCACTTCCCCTTATAGTAACACCGCGTTATATAGGAACAAATTCTACCCAAACCTATCCTCAAATTTCATATCTATATTAAGGAGGTATTTTTCCTCTCAAAATATGGCCTTTGAATGTTTTACCACCTCTTCAAATAAGTAACCCCAGTAGTGAGGTATAAATTTCTATCTTCTTCTTGTTATTTCATTATTTCCAAATATACAGTTATTTATTCCAAAATTTATATAACACACCTAAATTTTATGACATTATTTCTGAAATTTTAATTTTTTCTTATTATAGTGATCTTACAATCTATAAAAATCCTCCCATCATTCCCTAAAATAAGTGAAAACGGTATTTGTGTGTGTACGAACAATTCCCACCACAAAACATAATGTTTCATTTTCACTAAAAAATACATGGATGTGAATAATTCTGAATATAATAAATAACTATCATATTTTTAAATTTCTTCATAATCTAAAATGAAAAAATATAATATTTATTTCACCTCATCTACAAAAATTGAAATTTTCAACAATGTATATGTGTGGACTACCACCTCTGTGGGAAGATTGATTTCAATTTTTCTTTTCAGAACCACATTATATAAATAGTAATTAAAATTTTTTAATTCATATATATTAAATTTAAGATATAATTATGTTTTATTTTGTTAAACTCTATAGCATAAGATTGATATGATCAACAAATCATTATCGTCAATTTGAACATCTAAAACAAGAGTTCTAAGAGGAAAGTCAATAATAAAAATTATATAATATTTTCTTATCCATTACATTATATTCTAAATTCTTTATAATTATAATTTACAATACTCATAAATAATCAATTATATCACTATTCCTTTATAGTAATGATATTACAACTAAATCCCCTCATAATCGTCAATATCATGGTATGTTTTTATTTTGGACAGTTTGACCGCCTACCTAAACAATAATATAAAATTATATTAGAGGTTAATAAGAAAATATAATTAATCCTATAATATTACATAAATATGTATATAATAATTATTTTTTATTAATAAATAATATAAATCAATATCTAACTAATTAATTTTTATAATCCCCTTTGTATATTAAAAAAAACTAAAAATGGTCATTGTCGATTTCATCTTATTGGATAAATAAAGAGGCTCTCATAAAAGTAAATTTATAATTTATTAATAATTATATGTCATAAAATATAGTAAATTTAATTAAATTTGAATGATGAACCTAGGGATAAGAAAAAATAATAATAACACTGTTACAAAACATGTTCAATATGATCCAGATTACCCATACCCGTCACCAAATAAGTTTATAGCTAACTAATAAAAATATAGAAAAAATTTATAAATGAAATTTACAAAAAAAAATTATAAAATAATATGAAATTTTTTATGTTATTAATTTTTGTTATATTAGATCTTATTGTACATTCTACTATGTTCAGTAAAAATTTAACGGGTTATTTGTCTCAAATTTACATTCTTGATATATATTTATTAATGTGAAAACTGATACCTATAATATGGTGTTATTACTTCCTATTTAATTTATTATAAAATTTTCATGCATTTTTAAGATTCATATCGTTTACTTTCTTTAGATACCCATCATTTCTAAAGATGTTTAATTTGAAATTTGTTTTGATCAAAATGATATTCCACCCATAAGGGGTTTATCATAAATAATTTTCAAATAAAAATTGATTTCAAAATATAATCCACATATGTATGTTTTAATCCATAAAACCACTTAATATTTCAACTCAAATATTTATATTTTTTTATGTTACCCAAAAATCTCATTTCCCCATGACTCAAATTTTACCTGAAGTTTTTCTTGGATGTAAAACAAGCCTTACCCCTTCTTTTTGGTCATGAATCTCCCTTTTATTATATCTTAAATAATTTTATTATTTTTAAAATCTCCATATTTATACCTTAATAATTTATTGGGATCATTTTATACTACTTGATCTTCTTCAAATTGTTTTGTATAAGTTTTTAACCTTATTTATATAGTTCATTTTCAATGTAGTTAAAATAATAGTAATTTTATTTTTTTATGTGTGAATACTTATATCTACTATATTTTACATTTTATATGATACTTTCTTTATAAATATTAATAAAATTATTAAATAAAATCAAATTAACCCTTATTTACAAAATAGGTCGATCTAAATTGTATTCAATAACATCATAGATGTTTATTATTTGTCAATTGATTTCCATAAAACCTCCTAAAAATTGATGATATCCACATATGTTGACCTAAATTATTTTTCATAATGGATATTCATATAATTTAAACATCATACTCCTTTAATTTCATGACTTATGTAATGCCCTTATCTTTTGAAGGAATGAACAATCAATACCTTTATATCTCCCAATCATCCACTGTGTATGATCCTAACATTACACCTAGTGTATTTTCAATATTAATACCCTATTATCAATTCATTTCATTTAATGTTTCTCACCTAGGTTTCATAAATCGATTAATTTAGGGTAATTTTTGACTTAACTCTATACACTATATATATAAATTGTAAATACCATATTCATTGTTATATTGATTGAAAGGTATTTCCCAATAATGTTTCTGGACAAAATTGGGTATGCATTCATTTTCAGTGGATTTGTGATGTTATGATTATTGATGGAATTATAAATTATTTCATTTAGTGAATTGGTATTAAATCGATTTTTTCCTATGGTTTGATTAAGTATTTTTCAATGAAACACATTGTCTTTCCTAGTGGTGTTTATTCTAAAAAATGGAATGATTTTCATTTATGATGTTTTATAAAAACCATTTAATTTTGATGTGTTCTTTATGATGTGATAATAGGTTTACTTCAAGTGGAAATAAAAAGTTTGGATGATTATGGATTGTGACCTATATCATCCTCTAATGCATTCGGTAATGTCTTATATCCCATTAGATAAAGTATTCATGTGTTCCTTTTTAGTTACTCATAATATTGGGTAATAATGGTGAAACTGGTGAATTTAATGTTCCTTTAACTAATGTTTATTCCAAATTTGAAATTTAGTTTTTAGAGTTTTTTGTTATTCACATTATTATGTTAATATCATAGTGTTTATATGAATTTAACAATGCTTCCACACTCGTTTGATTCATGTTTTAAGTTATGCAATGTTATATTCCATGATTTATGATCTATGATTTATTGAGTATAAATTTTATTTTGTATATTAATTATAATCATATGAACATATTATGATATTGATAATATTTTATTTTGATCACTTATGATTACTCTTTCTAAGAAATTGAGTTCACAACTTTCTTATGTTTCCACATACCCTGGTTATGAAGTTGGGTATAAAGTATAAGAAGTATAGGAGGGATTCTAGTGTGGATTAATTTTTTAAAAATGTTCACAAAGAATTTAAGATATGTTTCTCTTGTATTTAGTCCTCAAGAAAACAAAACCACTAATTATTGGGATTGGGTATTTATTTTTGAAATTTAATGTTTACCTTATATAAATGTTGTAAAATAATGGAAATTATAGCCTTGGTAGTTATATTTGTAATCAGAGTAGTGTTTAGTTTACATTAAAGATTAGTATATTATTGGTTGAGGATAATTTGAGAGTTTTAATTTTTATAAAAGTTTGATAATTTATGATCTATCATAATTTAGATGTTTTCAAAAACCCATTCGGTTAGTTGACATAATATCAAATATTTTCGGGATTTATATAAGATAACTTTAGAAAAAAACCTCTAGTGAAGAGTTCGTATGATATTTATAAGTATATGATAACATCATAAAATATTGATAAAGAAATGATTTTGGATTTTTCCCTGAAAATAAATCCCTATAAAAATACCAAAAATTTGATTTAGGGTCTGGTATAGTTATTTCTAAGGGTAACGAACCCATAGATGGAGTGATGAATTTTTACTCAACCACGACTTGGTTCACAACAAAGACTCATATATGCACTCTTGGAGAGACACTTTCAGTAGACATTATTTGGGCTATAACATTATATTTATTATCGATTAAAAAGAATTTATTACATAATTATATTAAGGTATTAGTTCAAGAGGTATGATATGACCCAACATATTGTAATCTAGGTAAACCGAAAAGAGTTATAGGGTTAACCATTTTTTCCATAGTTGAAATGAATGTTTCCTTTGAGGTGACTTATTAATACTGATCCTTCTTATTCATGTACTTTTATTCTTGAGGTTTTTATCATTACCATTTTACTTTTATCAATTCATTGAAAGAAGACTACATGGGTAAATATGAGGAATCAATGTATCCAAAAAAACCATTATGTTATATAAATGATAAAGGGGGCATACATAAATCATTTATAATTTTATTATATTATAGTTATGATAGAAAAGGTGAGATTTCAAGTCTTATAAATGGTAGTGAAATTTATACCATGATATAGATTAATTTTTCATAATCAAATCTATTTTAAATAGTGAGAGATATTTATCGATGATATTTTGTTATATTCTAATTTTTTTGAGGTTTACGTGAAACATATAAGGTTTTTTATTTAGTAATTTTATTTTATTGTTTTGAAATTTATATTAAATATAATAAATAACCATAAAATGTTATTTGATAACAATATTATATTTTAAAAAAACTATAGGATAACATATATTGGACGTATGGATAATTATATTGTTTAATATAAGCATGTTTTTGTGCTCATTAAGCATTAATTTATTTTTAATAAAATTGATTTACATAGTATTGTAATTTAGTATTGATTTAAATAAATAGTATTCAATGGCATTTTTTTTAATTTTTATCAAATTTTTGGGATTAGGATATATATTGAATAGTTATTTTCTATATGAACTCATAATTAATATATTTTATTGGTAAAAATCGATTCAATTTATTGAGGAATATATAATCTCACTCTATTAAAATTTCATGGAGATTCTAATGGTTTTGGGATAGGTGTATTATGGAAAATATAAGATTATGTTATATACATATTGGGGTACATGATGGTATGAATGGTCATTGTTATTTGGTGGAAGATTTTATGAATCGATCTCACATAATATAGTAAATTAGATGTCATACAGGAATTTATATCTATACTAAAAAATATGTTTTGAATACCCCCTCCAACATTCATTAGTATTTAATAATAAAAATTGTGAAGATGTAATTTATTTAAGGGTTATAATGTAAGGTCCATATATTTTGGATCCCATAAATTTATTCTATCTTCAATAGCTTGTGTCATAGTGAATATCAAACTAACACAATACCCAACAAAATCAAACCATATGATTTAAAAAAACATGAATTATATAATCAATTTTATATAAAAGTATTGTAATCAATTAATGTTATTAAATATTATTATTCTCATTGACTAATATCTTTAAAAGGATTCCATTCAAAGAACCATTAAAAATTTTATAGTAAATTCCATAAGAAATTATAGTTATCACATCTAAAATTTTATTATAATAGTAATATTTCTATTTTTAAAACTATTATTTTAATATTTAATTATTTTGAGATTTATATGAAATAGTATTACAAACACTTATTGTTTAAGAATCCATTTTTCAATAAACATAATTTTTCTAATTATTTTTTAATTTTTATAAAATATATACCCAAATAAATATTATAATTTTAATTTTTAAAAAAAATTAAAAATTATAATTTGGTTAATTTTAGGTATTTTTGTAAAAATATAGTTTTTTAGATGAATAGTTCAGAATACCATTTTTACAAATAAAAAGATATTTATGTGGTTATTAATATATAAGTATGAATTTTAAATTTATGAAAACCTTTTAAATTACAAAATTATAATATTATAAGTGATATTAATTATCAAAATGTTTATTTTAAGTTATAAACCTATATTTACATTTCTTAATTTAAGTTAAATATTTTATAAACATGTATAAATTATACATTTAGTGTGTTAAAATTAATCATTATAACATCTAAAATTTTAATTATAAAATTAGTTCATGCATAGAATCATTAGGTTTAAATTGTATAATAACAACCATTTTTTAATATAGGATATTTTAACAAGGTAAAAACTAGTTACCTGGTGAAACCCAAATTGTTAAAAATGATCAACCTTAGAGGTAAATATAAAAAATTAAAAAAAGTATTAATTGAGTTTTTGGGATTTGGATCGACTTAATCTCTCAATGTATCTATTAATTCCCAATTTTGAAGCCATTTTTCTGGATATTGAATTTACATTACTGATATTTTTGAGTATTTTTTAAAATGAAAATTCATTTTCACTTATTAAATGGGTTCTCTTATTCCTCATGTACACTCATAAAAACCCCCCTAAAACTACCCAATTCTCAACATAACACAAATGTCCACATTAATGAGGTCATGATCATCTCCATAGATCATCCTTTAAAGGTTAATTCCCCTTCTCAGAGATGTGAGGTATATATTTTTATCCACTTCATCCACTTTTCATTTTTCTATTATGAACATTTATTCTTTCTCAAATTTCACTTCACCACATAAAAATCAAAACATCATTATCTTCATGATACTAATATTTTATATCCACTATGGTAAAATATTAAATCAATATTTCCATTTTCCTTAATAAAAGAGGAATATACCTTTGTTGGTGCGTGAACTAAAACCTCCATAGAACATCATGCCTAGTTTTCTATAAACAAATTACATGGATGGTGTTAATGTTTAATTTAATAAATAAATATTATATTTATAAAAATTTTATATTCTAAAATTATAAAACATATTTTTTATTTCTCAGATTCTTTGGAAATTTAAACCGTCGACCAAGCATACGTGTAGACTACCACCTCTATGGGATAATAAACTTTTTTTTATCATTTCATCCTAGAATTAAATTTATATTCCTCTGAATGGGTGTAGTGTATGAATATCATGTTTCATATATCATTATGGTTTTGTTCTGATAAATTAGAGCACCAATTAGTGATATTAATAAACAATTATCCTTAATTTAGAGGTTTGAAACAAAATAAACTATTGGGAAAATCTTTAATCCTAATTATAAATTATTTTTATATACATTAATCATTCGTAAAAACCATATTTAATTCAAATATATCATTATAGAAAAATCTACATGATATAATTTTTCTACTTCTACACTGCTATTTAAAATAAAAAACATCAAAGTCATTAATAATCCTCTTATGTTTGTGTTTGGATTTGTTTTACCACATACATGAACAAGGAAATGAAACTATATCATGGATGTTTACAACCAATTAATTATTTGTATCAGATGATATACAACATTAAATAATAAATTTTTTGTTCTATAAAAGATACATCAATATTTAACACATTATTTAAAGAAACACGCCTTATAAGATAAAAGTCACCAAAAAAGTTCATTGTCTATTTCATCATATATAATAAATAATAATGTATTCATGAATGTAAATTTAAAATTAATAAATAATTATACGTCATAAATAATTTTAATTAACATGGAATTTTGAAAATTTATTTAATAAAAAATAACAACACCACTATTATGAAACTACTTAAAACCTATAGAGACTAACAATAACTAAAATGAAAAATAAGTAAAAAATAACTAATATAAATGTAGAGAATAATTATAAATGATGTTAATAAAATTTTATAACTCTAAAAATTTCAAGAAAAGGCTAATTGAAAAATTTATTCTTTCTCTAACTAATTTTAAAGTAAATATGACTAATCAGGGAAACACCGTAAGGGGTTCATTATCTAAAATTTACTATTAGGAGACATATAGCGTAATGTTCATTAGGATAGCTTTAATATGGTGCAATTACTTCCTAATAAATTTATTTTACTATAATAATGGGATTTTTATATACATATCATGTACTCTCATTAAATGGTCATCAAATAAAAAAATACACTACTAGAAGGTGATTTTGATAAAAAAAATGTACTCAAACCATAAGGGTCATGTTGTAAATATTATTTTCAAATCATGATTTTTTTCCAAATATTTTGTCTTTGGTGAATTTATATTATTTCTAAAACCACTCTTCATTTGAATTTTATATTTACGGGGTTTTATATGTTACTTGATAATTCATTTCACCTTTACTCATGTTTTCCCCAAAGATATACTTGTATGTGAAACTTTCATTGTTTATTAATTTCATTCATGAACCTTCATCTTTCCCATATCCAAATTTGTCAGATGATTTTGAAAATTTCCTTAACTATAACTCAATAATTTATTGAGGTCATTTTCTACTAATTCATCCTATTCATAAAAAAATTAATAAATTTTTAACATTTTCCTTAAGGGTTGTTTTCAACAATGTGGAAAAAGAAACACTTTTTAGAATATTCTATTTTAAAATATCATTAAACTGTCTTTATCATTTTATAGGATACTTCCTTTCTTATATTAAACGGTTTTATAAAATAATTTTTATTCTCTTTTATTTATAAAATAATTCAATTTTAATAAAATTTTAGGAGTTTATGGATGTTACTTATTTTTTAAGATATTTTTAATAATTATTTTAAAAAATATTTTCATTCACATTCATTTACTTGAATTATTCTTCATAAAAAATATTATTATATAATTACCATTTACACTATTTCTTGAGATGATGTATTTAATTTCATCTCTTTGTGAATAATAATTTAACCCTTCATTTTTCATTATTAATCATCCCCTATGTAAGGTATCAACATTTCACCCAGTGCCTTTCCATTATTAATACCATTTTATTGATATATATGATTTAAGGGTGTTCACTAGGATGTAATGCATCACTTAATTTTTGGAAATTATTTAATTATTCATATACCATTTATATATATATTGTAAATACCATTTGATTTATTATCTATATTGAATAGTATATAACAATAATGTTGAATGATTTCATTGTATAACAATTTATTTTTCATGGATTTATTATATTATGAGTATTGATGGAAATATGAATGATTTTATTATGTGAATCCATATTAAACACATTTTTCCTTCAATTATATAATATTTGTTGAATGAAATATATTTACTTTAAATGGGTTATTTATGATACAAAATTGATTATTATAATTCATAATGTTTTATTAATAACCATTTATTTCAATGGTTTCTTTAGGAAGAGATTAGAGATTGATTTCAAGTGGTCCTCATAAGAATGGATGATGGTGGTTGGGGACATATATATACCTCCAATTCATTGGTTAAAAGTTTACATCTTATGATATAAAGTATTCGTGATTACGATTTCAATTTCCTCTATGAAATAGATCTGATGGTGTGTCTCATAAAAGTAATTATCTCTATATTAATGTATCACCCGAAATAAAATACATTTAAAAAATATGTTCGCATTCTTATTACTGTGTTAAAACCTCATGGATTATGTTTATTAAATCATGTTTACACACTATTTTTATTCATGTTTTATGCTATTAAAATATAAATTATAATATTTATGATATAGGATTTGTTGGGTATGAATATTATTATGTATCCTAATTATATACATATGTTCATCTTATGTTCACATGTGATATTTTATTGTTATCAATATTTTTTGCCCTCATTATGAATTTTATATCTCCTATTTCTTATGTTTTTATTTCCAAATTTTATAATTTGGTGTTTGATGTATAATAAGTATCTAATGGATTCTACTATGGAAATATTATAGTAAATGTTTCCCAATTATTGTAAAATATATGAATTGTGTAGTTAGTCCCCAAAGGCAATGAACATTTAATTATTCTGATTATCTAATTAACTATGAGATGTAATGTTTGGCTTATAGAAATGTTTTAAAAAATAGGAATTTATAAGCTAGGCCATAGTAATTTACACCATTTAAAAAATAGTTCATCATAAAAAACATGTTACAAAGAAGTAAGTTGGATAAAAAACCCAAAATTTAACTCAAGACATCCTCAAAATTAAATTAAAATAATCTATAAAAAACATAAATAACATAATGACTAATTTCATAACCTTATTCAAATTTGATAATTTTTTACTCTAGAATTATAAACATTTATTATACATTAATTGTTAGTTATGTCTTATTTTTATTATCAGATGTTTGTAATTTTTTTTATTCTCATAATATTTTTTAATTTTTGTGTCCAACCCCATTTCATGAATAAAAAGTACATTATTATGTTATATTAAAGGAATTATAATATGTAACTAAACATTATTTAAATGTTCCAATATCAACCCATGAGATTTTTATTTATGATTCAGTAAGATGAAATTGGTGATGGGCTTATTTAGAGAAATTTACCGATAATAAAGAATTATTGTTTGATAATATTTCATTCATATATTATCCTTATTGAATTATATTTAGAAACTATATTTGCCATTAAAATAATACATATTCATAAAATAAATTTTTTGAATCATCCTCTTAACGAGGTTCTAAAAATGAATTACATGACTTCATAGTGGAAGTAGTATGTATGTATCCATGGGTTAGTTTTTTATTTCTCTATGCATAGAATGAGAGGAAGGTAAATAAAAGTTTATCTATATAGAATCATGATAAAATCATAAATATTATATATATTCCATATTTATATCAATATAACCATCCCAGAGAGGAGGTGCTAAAAATTTAATGATTTCCCTTCATGGTGGTTGATGTATAACGAATGCATGAGTGTTGTTTAAAATATAAATTAGATTAAAAAAAGTGTTATAAAATGGTTTTAACATTAATATAAAATCATTTATGTATATAAATATACTCATTTAATTCTATTAATACAATGATTTAGGATTTGAAGGATTTATGAGTAGAAATATGTAAGGTCTCAAAAAATAAAATTGTGTATGTCCCCATTAAATTTTAGTAAATATTTTTATTTACCCTAATTGAATTAATTTAGAGTCCAAGGAGCACATATAGATTATCTAGGGTTTATTTAGAACCTAATCTCTAAATTTGGAAATAGAAGATTGAGTTTCATGGTTATCAAATAGATAGTTTCAATCCTAGGACACATCTGTTTGGATTTTTAAAACAACTAACATGCACTTCAGCATTCATTATATAAAAATTATTTTTATTTTTTTTAATAAAATATTACACAATAATATAAATAAAATATTTTACATTCAATAAACATTTCTGGTCAACGATCTAGAGAATTAGACAACACCTTACAATCATATCATATTTCATAGAAAATAAAATACAATAACTATAATTAGGCACATTATCTAACTCTATAAGAGACGGTGTCCCATATATAAATTCTATGATATATGTGATTTTAAAAAATAATAATAGGATTATCATTTAATTTACCAGGTAATGGTTTTAAAATCAGTAAAATACATATTCTAAAATCACCATTTGAAAATAAATTTTGAGAATTACTTTGAGAAACTATTTTGATAATACCTTCAAAAATAATTTTAGAAATACCTCTTGAAAATATCATTGAAGAAATTTATTCCCTGAAAATAGTACAATACTATAAAATTACTTGTGGTCAAAAAATTCATTAAAAATAATCCAGTGATTTTTCATAAAAAAATTAGACAATCTTTGGAAAATAAAACATTGAGGAAATATGAAACATTGAAGGTTGTCTTGGGCCTAACCACTTTCCCTATGAATGATTTCACTCCTCAATTCCCTACCATATTTACAATTTTCAACTGACTAATTTTATAACATCATTTTTAATTTTCCATTATATATACAAACTTTTTCACTAGAGTTTTTACATTAAAACATGACAATATGAAAACATATATTTATATATTTTCACATTTAATATATATATATTCTTTCATAGGAATACATCTACTATATTTAGAGAAACTAAATATTATCACAATTAGACATTTTATAAATACATATAATGTTAGTTAATTAATAAATAAATATAGGTATTAAAATTTCATTCCACGGACTCATAAAATAAATTTCAAAAGTATTTTCCTATAAAGGAATAATTTATTCATGTAATGTGTATATAAATCAATGACATGTTAAAATTAAACTTAACATGCATAAAATTTAATAATTATAGAGAATGGTAATATCTTAAAATTTTAATAACATTAATTGTATTAAAAACAATATTATGTAGTATTTTTTAAAATATACCCATAAAATGATAACTTTAATTTATTCTAAGGGTAGAAGGTAAAAAAGTTTCTTATTATAAATTTAAACAAATAGTTTTTTTTAAAATCAAATCCCCTTCAGAATTAAAAATTAAATAATAAGAATAAATTAATGTTACCATTTTATAAAATATTTTAAAAAATAGAAATTATTGGAATAATTTAAAAAATCATTTAATTATTTTATATAAAATTAATTCAATTTATAAGGGTCTAAATAAAAATAAAACTCATTCATAAAACAAAATTTGAAAAAACAATTTCATAATCTGAATAACATGTAAATAAAATAAAACACTTATATTCATCTCAATGATGAATATAACATTTATAATAACAAAATAAATAAAATTGTGAAATTTTTCACCTAAAATAAATCTATTAAATCATAATATATTTTTTATTACAAAATTAAATCCATTGAAATAATAAATTTTTGAAGTAAATAAATATTTAAATGAAATAAGTGTTACCCTTATATATTTTATTTAACAAAAAATTATTCTTATCCTAATTCTTAGAAGAACACTCAATAAAAAACTCTCATACTCAAAGAATGGGAAAAATAGAAAACAATGGTTCCATCCATTTGTAGTGTACCTTAATTATCCAAAAAACTACCTTACCAGACTAAAACACATGGTGCTGCAATTGGATTAAGGGAAAGAAGATATATATAGAAGTTATGTGCCTTTCATCATAAGCATAAAATTAAATGAATTCTCTAATGAATTAAATATATATTTATTATTTAATAACTACAGCTGATCCATTCAAACACAAACTAAAAAGAAGAAAACTTCTTGAAAATTTCACCAAACTAAATTCTATGTATGAAAGGAAGATAGACAAATTAAAATTTTATTTTTATTAGAGTTTTGATCCTCATAATGAATTGGATTCTTCGAATTAATCAAGGGTGAATACAACCAATAATGAAAATATTATTATTGATAACTTAGGAAGAATAAATATTTATCGGTCAGATGATGCTTCATCTTGAAGCATTAATGAGTGGAGACAATATGCATAGAAAACATTTACATCATCTTCATATATAGATTTCAAATTAATACAAGCATTTGAAAAATCAACAATGAGAAAACAACAGAGATAAAAATTTCAAAAATTGACCAATAGGGATAACCAATGTCGAAGGAAAAAGAAAATGGAATAAATTGAAAAATTCAGGTATTTATTTGGACACAAGACATAATAAAATAAGCCTACCTCAAATATCTTCAGATTGATTTGTTGGATACTAAGAACTGACTATACCATTACCACGGTTGAACCCAACCCATCTTCAGATCGATGACGCTCTCTCCACTCCCACCAGTAGTCGATCTCTTACCTCTTCTATGGTCGAGACCCTACTTGGACATCTCATAGAAATATAATCTTCATCGGTCAAAACTAAATCTGATTCCAAAATGGATGGATCCACCTAGATTAAACCATCTAATTTTGTTGGATCCACATTAACTCGACCGCCTTTCCAGAAACATCTCTCGACCTTACAGACCCCTCCCTCCCTTTTCCCGATTCATTTTCTTTTTTTATTAATTTTTTTTTTCATTTTTTGATTAATAGCTTTCTTTTGTTTTTTTATATCATAGTTTTGTTTTTATAACAAAAATATTATTCATATTCCATTTTTTAAAAAACTAATTTTATAATCTAAATATATTTTTATAACTATCATATTATTTTAATATTGATTTTTTAACATTTATATTCAGGATATAAATAGATATTTTGATATAATAATTCATATTTTTCCTAAATTTTAAAAGAATATTTATTATATTCTTCAATTCATAATTTTAATATTATAATCTTCTCATATTTTAAAATAATAATTATGTATATATATATATTATAATTATCATAATATCATTTATATGTTTCATATCACATTTTCATTATAAAATATGTTTATATTTTATTATTTCAATCTTATTCATACATAATTTCATATATATATATATAATACTAATTATAATTTCTTAATTCAACATATTCATAAAATTTTATAAATTAATAATAGTTAACATATGTTGACTTAAAAATTTTATTTATTTAAAATGAGTTATGAAATACTTAATTATTTTTTTCATCATTTTTCAATAATATTATAACTATACAATTATAGTTGCGACAATAAATATTTTATAAAACTTATTGATAAAATATAATTATTAAATAATTATTTATTTACCTTAATATTGCTAAATTATTACAATCATGTTAAAATATAATTTATTTTTTTTATTTAATAAAAATATTTGTATAATAAAAATATTATTTCATGTCAATAATTTAATAATTAAATTATCTTGATTATATTAAAACATATTTTAGTTGTTTTTAACATGATAAAATTTACTATTAAAACTTTTATCTAATAAATTTTCATTATATCTTCTTCAATTATTTATTTATTTATTTAATTAATAATTTATTCCTCATTTGCAATTTCATTTTTTTTACTAACATTGAATTAATGTTTAAAAAAAGTATTATTAAAACACAGAATGTTACATCCCCCCCCAAATTTTTTTTTACATTTTTAATTCATTCACCAGTGTTTTCTAAAATTCTGTATTTTCATTTTCAGAATTAATAAAAACAATTATTTCTAAGGTAAATTAATTATATAGAGAAAATATTATCCAATTATTTTTTCTGAAATTGAAAAATCTACTTTACAATTTTTTCTAAACCATTTCTCAGAAACCAATTCTAAATCCCAAAACCCATGCTTTCGAACATAGTACATAAAAATGTTGTGTATTTTTTTATAAAATATAACTAAAAAAATATACCCCTAGAATTTAACATTCCATGATATTTTCCAGAATAAGTTCTAAAGAATTACAAAACACCTTACAATAAAATCATAGTTAAATAACAATAACATAAAATAAAAATATTGTCCATGTTCACTAACTCCACAAGTGACGATGTACATCTTAAAATGTTTATGATACATATAAAAATACTTTTAAAATAATTGGACGAGCATTAAATTTCCTAGTAAGTGGGTCTAAAATTCATTAAATATCTATCATGAAATCTTCTTTTGAAAATAAATTTTTAGAATTTATTTTTTACATTATTTTTATAATACCTTTAAAAAAATTTGTAAATACATGTGGAGAGTTTCATTAAAATTATTTACTCTTTTAATAAATTAAAATACATTGGAATTACATATAGTTAAATTTTTCTTTAAAAATACACCATTGATTTTTGAAAAAAAAAATTTCAAGCTTTTGAAAATAAAAAATGGGGGCACAAAAAATTGTAAAGGATAACTTGGGAAAACCTATATTCTTGAGAGATGAGTTTACTCTCAAACTCCCTAACATATTTCAAACATTCATGTTATTAATTTTATAAAAACATTTTATGCATGATTTCCATATACATTCATTTTTCACTGGACTTTTTACGTTTAATCCTATTTAAAACATTTACTAACATTTATATGTTTATATATTTATTATATATATATATATATTCACATGTATACTTATTCTTAATTTATATAAAATAAACCTCATCAACATAAAAAATTGCATAAATTCATAGAATGTTTATGAAATAATAATTTACATTATGTATTAAAATTTCTTTGACTATACCCAAAAAATATATTCCCAAAGTATTATCCTATAAATAAATAATTTGTTTATTGAATATGTAATTAAATAAAATTTTCATTAGAAATAAACTGGATTCTGTATGAAATTTTACCAGTTGTAGATAACGTCCATATCTTAAAATATGAATAAAATTCATGGTTGTATATAAAATGATTACGCATGTTATTCTAAACATACACATAACATAATAACATTAAATTTTTATAAGAATATAAGAAAATAAATATCATTATTAGAAATATAATCATATAGACATTGATAAAATCAAATATAGTTTGGAATTAAAAATTGAAAAAAAACAATAAAACATTTGTTATTATTTTATATAAACATTTAAAAAATTAAAATTATTGAATGAATATAAAAGATCATAAAATTATTTCCTATAAAATTAATTCCTTTTATATGTGTCAAAAAAACCTATCATATTAATAAATCTTAATATTAATACAAAATTTCAAAATTTAAATAACTTTAAACTAATATCATATACACATATTTATTCGAAAAATGTATATATCCACTATGAAAATAAAATAAATTAATTTATGAGTGGTTTCCCGTACAATAAAAACATAAATCAGAATATAATTTTCTTTTAAAATTTAAATCCATTATATTAATGAAATTTCAATGTAAGTAAATGTTTAAAATAAAAAGTTGTTCCCCATAAAGATTTTATTTTCAAAAATATTATTATTATTATTATTCTTTGTAGAACACTCAATCGCAGTCTCTCATACTCTCATAATGAAAAACAAAAAAATATAGAGCCTTTGACTCAAAGTATTCCTTGAATATCAAAATATATTCCCTACTAGACTCATACACATAGAGTTGTAATTGTATAAAGGAATATCTTCTTTCACTGGTAGAAAATTGAGCAGACTTGGAGGAAGGATTCAAGCGACCACCATTTGGTAGTCGCTATTGACACCATTAGCGATGGCCAAATGGAGGTCACTGCATCTATTTTCTCCCACTCTAAAATAACTCTCTTGTTCCCTCTATTCCATTCACCCCCCCACCTAACCCCGTGACACGATAACCCCATGACCCCCTAACCCCGACTGTGCTCCCCCGTCCTCTATCGGCCCCGCAACCCCCTGACCTCGAACCCGCTCCCCAGTCCTTTGTCTCGCCACTGGAAAACGATTCTAACCCATCGCACCCCAAAGTCTCTTTTGTTCACACTCCCATGTGAGACCCCCCCCCCCCGACCCCACTCCCCCATCATCTATCCCACCACCACCAGAACCTTCTAACCTGTCACCCCCTTCCGTCGAGTTCTCCTACCTCTGTCGAGCCTGCCTCCCCTGTCAAGCTCTTTCGTTGAGGTCTGCCACCTCTGTTGAACCCTCTCACCCCTTTCAAGCTCTACCAAGACCTCCCTCCCCTCTCAAGCTCTTCTGTCAAGCCCTCCCACCCATGTTGAATTCCATAGTGTCAATGGATCTCGCCCCATGTTATGGTGTGATCTCTTGCACTCCTATATTTCCAATTCTGTGAATTTCATAATTTTTTTCCATAAAAATTTTCTTCTTAGCGGTTCAAATGTTCGATGTTGTGAATTTATTTTGATATTGTCATGTGTTTTTTCCTTTTCCCATATGCTATAGTTTTCTTTCTTCCTTTTTAGTTACTAGGATATATAAACCAAATTGGAATTTGAATGGATTTTTGGGATGCAACATCTAAATATATAGGAGAAGTCAATAGAAAAAAATCTAAAATATGTCTTATAAAAGCCTTTTACACATACCATCGAAAAATATTCCTATGAAATCCTTCTTCTTAGAACTATTAGTAGAGTGCCTTATCTATGTCACATGCTTGGTGTTGATCCTATTCAAATCTTCGGCTGACTCCATGTTACCCACTCCCACTGCCTAATTCATTCAATGATTCCTAGGGATGTATAATTATGTTTCATTGTTTATAATGATCTTGATAACATTTTTCATTGATTCTTATAGCTTGGTTGTAGATAAATACCAACAAAATCCCATGCTTCGTCATCATTGCATTGCACATGGGAAGGTATAATCACATTTTGAAGCCTATGTATGTGGCACAATGCCTTATTTCAACATTCATTGACCTTAAAATAATAATTTGGGTTATTTTTAGCTTGTTAAATATGTATGGATAACATATAAAGAAATTTAAGATATTTTTAATGAATATTCAGAAATCCATCCAAAGCTGTGAGCTTATGAAAGTATATAAAAAATAAATTTTTCACATTAGTATCTAGATTTTGGTAATGATTCAATTTTACAATGTTGTAACTGATTGGTGATTTTTTGGGAGGATGATGTGGAATTTTTGGTGTTAACTACACAGAGTGGGTTATGATCATAGAGTTATGATTCAGTGTTATTCTCATGGACCATACTATGTTCCATTACATTAAATGTTTTGATGTGTTTTGTAGGCATGCAATGTTCTTGGACTCTATTGTGTTCTTATATATGAAAAATTAGTAATGAATTATTATTTTTGTTATTATGATTTTCATTTTTTTTAACTTTTGTTCTTCACAATATAACTTTTCATAATTTAATAACAGCATTTCTAGTTTCATTTCAAATAGAACTGTTCATGGTCAATGGTACTACGCTTGGTTAGGTTAAAGGAGGAAATGATACATTATTCCACCACTTTGTGGGAAGAATATGAAATTTTATAATGATTTGGTTCAAAATAAAAGTAATATTTAATGACACCTCAAGGGGTGTTACTATGGTTTCCTCAGTATAAGAAGGGAATGAAAAATGAAAATATTCCCCTTTCCTTTTTTATTTTACCCCAGAGATACATTTGTCATTAAACAATATCATTTGGAATGTAACCAAATAGACTGTTATTATTTATTCATTCCATTCCATTCCATTCCATTACATTCCACCTTATTCCAACATCACATCATATCATTCCACTCCATTTAATTTCATTCCATTACCTAGTATATTATATACCAAACATATAATTCATTTGGTTTCTTTACTATTTTATTTTAGGTGTTGATTCAGTATAATTCATTATAGTCTATGTGGAGGTCTCTATTGCATTTGTAGAGGAGAAAAATATTTCTGAGGTTCGTTAATGAGAAACAAGTGATGTGTTTACTTTAGTCATTATAGATTTTTTTAATGTTGTGTGGTTCTTTCTCATTTCATTCCCTTCCTTTTTAGGTTTTGAATAAATTAACTAAGACAAAAAAATAGAGAAGTAATTTCCATGTTACTTTTAAGTTGTGGTGCCAATACAAGTGGTTGTTGGTAGCCTTTATACTACCCTTTGTGCATCAATTGTCTTCTTCGGAAGGGTTATGCCAAAGCAAAAAGACATAGATGAATATTTTTTCTTGACTATATATTCATGGTATTATTTCTTACAACTAGTAGGCTATATTTCTCCCATATTTAGTCCACACACATGATATTTAACGTTGAAAAAAACATGATAGGATTATTTAATTGATATCTCTAGTTATTCATGTATTTATTATCATTTTTTAATTTCTTCTTTCATGAATACAGGGAAAAACTATGTTTTCGAAATGGGCGTTATCCACACTGGTAACTTCTTATGGATTTTATGTTACTTTGTTTACACCTGTTGGAGTTGTCTTCATTTGATGCTTTCTGCTGAAACAACTCAAACGAACCAAAGTTGACTATTTTACAACCTTTAAAAAGATGCATTCTGGGGTCAAAACCAACCAAATGGCCTCTTAATGAGTTGAAACTAGACAACAACAACCATAATGTGAATTGTGAGATGACTGAGCAGAGAGAACATCAATCAGACATGTCATTTTCTCGGGATGATCGAAAATACACTTTTAGCATCATAAAACACCAAAACGTGTGTTTAACTATCAATTCAATATCAATCAACCTTGAAATTAACATAAAAATTAAGAAAATTTCATTATTATTCATGTTGTGTACAAGTATACAGAATGTCAACCGGATGTGCGGTCTGCCCAGAATGACAGAATATGTGGTATTTAATGGTTCGATGCCCTTTAAAAGCACACGGGGGGGGGGGGGGGGGGCGTTAAATCTATCTGAACAACCAACAAATGTAGTGAAATCATATGATAACAACATTAGAGTATTAAAAGTTAGAGTAGATGGTATGTCAATTGGAGTTGTCGTTTGGTCAGGATGACGAAAAATGCACTTTTAGTGTCATAGAACACCAAAACAGGCATTTAATGATCAGAAATACAAAAAAGACCTTGTAATTACTTGAAATCATAGTAAAAAAATATCATTATTATTATTGATATATATGAGTAGATGGGATGTCAATCGGATGAGTGGTTTTACTAGAATTACAGAATATACAATTTTTATAGGTTTGGCATCCTTTAAAAAGGTGATTCCATGTGTCAAAACCAACCAAACAACCTTCAAATGCATTGAAAATAGACGAAAAAAATGGTATAGCGTATTTTAATATGTTCGGGCAGACGTAACATCAATCGAAGATGTTTTTTCCCAAGATGATCGAAAACACACTTGTAGTGTCATAAATCCCCAAAACGCGCATTTAACGGTCAATTCAACTTCAAAGACATAAGAATGACCTGAAAATATAGAAAGACTATATTATTATTATTCATGTTGTGTATGAGTAGATAGAACATCAATCTAATGTACGGTCTACCTAGAATTACTGAATATATGGTATTTAATGGTTCAACGCCCTTTAAAAATGTGTGTCGGGTCATCAAAACCAGCTTAACGAACTCTGAATACCATTAAATAAGAACACAACATCCATGGAGTGAATATTGAAATTGTTGAATAGATGGTACGTTAATCGGAGGTGTCATTTGACTGCAATGATGAAAAATGCATGTTTAGTGTCATAAAACAATAAAACATGCATTTAATTGTCATATTAATACAAAAAGACCTCATAATGACTTGAAATCAAAGTAAAATCATCTTATTATTATTCAAAATGTGTGTGAGGAGACGACACATGAATCGGATGTGCGGTGTGCATGGTACCACTGAACATGTGGATTTTATAGATTTAGTGCCCTTTAAATGGTGCATTGGGTAGTCAAAACCATCCGAATGAACTCGGAATGCGATGAAATTAGACAAAAAATGAATGAATTAATTGTGAAATGGTCACGTAGACGATACACAAATTAGAGGTGTCATTTGTCCATGATGTCGGAAAATACAGTTTTAGTTTCATAAAACACCCAAATGAGTGTTTAACTATCAGATCCATAGGAAATGGCCTCGTAATGACATCAAATCAGAGGAAAATATTCTAAATATTATTTTTGTCATGTATGTGGAGACGACACATCAATCGAACGTGTGGTTTGCATGGTACGGCTGAATATATGTTTTTTTGGGGTTTGACGCGCTAGAAAAAGGTGCGTGGTGTGGTAAAACCTGGCCGAACAACCTCAGAATGCCATGAAATCAGATAACAAAAACCGAAGGGTGAATTTTAAAATGGTTGGATAAACGACATGTCAATCGGAGGTGTCATGTGCTCGTGGTGACCGAAAACGCACATTCAGTTCCATAAACTACCAAAACACGTTTTTAGCAGTCAAATGAATACTGAATAACATCTAAATGACTTGAAATCATAGGAAACCTATCTATTTATTTTTTGTGATGTGTACGCGGAGACGGAATGTCAATCAGACGTGTGTTTTGCATGGTATGGCTGAATATGTGTTTTTTCGGTGATTGGGGCCCTTGAGAAATGTGGGTGGGGTGGTCAAAACTGGCCAAATGTCCTAGAAATTTGATTAAATCAGGCGACAACAACTAGTGAATGAATTGTAAAATTTTCAGGCAGGCCAGATGTTAATCGAAGGTGTCGTGTGACTACGGTGACCGAAAATGCACTTCTCGTGCCATAAACAACCAAAATAGGCATTTAGCAGTGAAATGCATACCGAACGACATCAGAATAACTTGAAATCATATTAAACATTCTAATTATTATTCATGACATGTACGTGGAGACATGACATCAATCAGACGTCTAGTATGCGCGGTATGTGCGGTATGGCTGAATATGTGTTTTTTTGTGTTTGGCTTTCTTAACAAAGGTGTGTAGGTTTTTCATGACTGGCTGGATGACCAAAGAATGCCATGAAATCTGGAGGCAACAACTGGCAAGTGAATTATAAAATGGTCGGGCAGACGACATGTCAATCAGAGGTGTTGTATGTTCATAGTGACCAAAAACACATTTCTGGTGCCATAAATGACCAAATCCGGCATTTAATGGTCAAATGCGTACCGAACGACATCAGAATGACATGAAATCACAGGAAAACATTATAATTATTATTTTTCATTTGTACGCGGAGACGGTATGACAATTGGACATGTGGTTTGCACGGTACAGCTGAATATGTGTTTTTAGGTGTTTGGATTGCTTGAAAAATGTTTGTGGGGTGGTAGAAACTGGCCAAATGACCTCAGAATGCCATGAAACAAGGCGAAAGCAACCGGTTAGTGAATTCTAAACTATTTGGGTAAACAACATGTCAATCAAAAGTGTCGTGTGACTGGAGTGACCGAAAACACACTTCTGGTGCCATAAATAACCATAACAGGCGTTTAATAATCAAATGCATACCGAACGACATCAGAATGACTTGAAATAACAGAAAAACATTCTAATTATTATCTGTGATGTTTATGCAGAGACAGAACGTCAATAAGACATGTGGTTTTTGCAGTATGGCTGAATATGTGTTTTTTAAACCGTTGGAGAAAGATGTATGGGGTGGTCAAAACCGGCTGAATGACCTTATAATGCCATGAAATCCGGTGACAAAAACCGATGAGCGGAAATTGAAATGGTCAGACAAACAACATGTGAATCAGAGGTGTCGTGTGATCTTGGTGACCAAAAATGCATTTATGGTGCCAAAAATGACCAAAAGAGGCATTTAACGGTCAAATGCATACCGACCAACAACAGAATGACTTGAAATCACAAGACAACATTCTTATTATTATCTGTGACGAGTACGAGGAGACAAAACATCAATCGGACGTTCAGTTTTCATGGTACAACTAAATATATGTATTTTAAGTGTTTGATGTGCTTGAAAAAGGTGCGTGGGGAGGTCAAAACTGGCCGAATGACCTAAAAATGCAATGAAATCAGGATAAAATAACCAGAGAGTGAATTTTAAAATTTTTGGGTAGAGCAAACGTCAATCAGAGGTGTCGTGTGATCGCGGTGACCAAAAACGCACTTCTGGTGCCATAAACGATTAAAACAGACATTTAATGGTCATATGCATACTGAACGACACCAGAATGACCTGAAATCACAAGAAAACATTATAATTATTATCCTCAACTTGTACGCAGAGATGTCACATCATTTGGAGTGTGCTTTGCGCGGTACGCCTGAATATGTGTTTTTTCGGTGTTTAACTCATTTGAAAAAGGTGCGTGTGGTGATCAAAACCGGCCAAACGACCTCGGAATGCCATGAAATCAGTAGACAATGACCAAAAAGTTAATTGAGAAATGGTTGGCCAGGCAACATGTTAATCGGAGGTGTCGTGTGACCAAGGTGATCAAAAACACATTTGTGGTGCTATAAACAACCAAAACTAACATTTAACAGTCAAATGCATACCTAAAGACATAAAAATGAATTGAAATTATAAAAAAACATTATAATTATTATCTGTGATGTGTACACGGAGACGACATGTCAATAGAACATTTTTTCGCGCGGTATGGCTGAATATGTGTTTTTTAGTTGTTTGGAGAGCTTGAAAAAGGTATACGGGGTGGTCAAAACCAGCCGAACGATCTCAAAATGCCATGAAACTAAGCAAAAACAACCAGAGAGTGAATTACGAAATGTATGGATAGAAAAAATGTCAATTGGTGGTGTCGTGTGACTGTGGTGACCGAAAAGGCATTTCTGATGCCACAAACGACCAAAACATGAGTTTAAGAGTAATATGCATACCGAACGACATCAAAATAACTTTAATTCAAAGCAAAAATTTTTATTTATTATTTGTCACCTGTACGCGGAGACAACACATCAATTGGACGTGTGGTTTGTGATGTACGGCTGAATATGTGTATTTTATGTGTTTGAAGCGCTTCAAAAAGGTGTGTGGGGTGATCAAAATTGACTGAAAGACCTCAGAATTCCCTTAAATCATGAAAAAACAATTGTAGGGTGAATTGTGAAATGGTCGGGCAGAACACACATCATTCGTAGGTGTCGTGTGACTGCGGTGGCCGAAAACGCATTTATGGTTCCCCAAACGACCTAAATAGGTGTTTAACGGTCAAATGTATACCGAACGACATTAGAAAGACTTGAAATCACAAGAGAAAATTCTAATTATTATTTATGATGACTACGGAGAGAAGAAACATTAATCGGATGTGCGGTTTGAGTGGTATGGTTGAATATGTGTTTCTTAGGTGTTTGGAGAGTTTGAGAAAGGTGTGTGGCGTGTTCAAAACGGGATGAACAACTTCAGAATACCGTGAAATCAGGCGACAACAACCGAAGAGTAAATTTTTAAATGGTCAGTCAAACCAAACATCATTTTGAGGTGTCATGTGACCGGGGTGATCAAAAAAACTTTCAGTGCCACAAATGAAAAAAACATGCGTTTAATGGTCAAATTCAAACCAAACGACATCAGAATGACTTGAAATTGATGTAAAACATTCTAATTATTATTTGTGACATGTAAATGGAGACAGAACGACAATGGGATGCGTCGTTTGTGTATTTAGTCTGAATATGTGTTTTTTCAGTGTTTCGCACATTTGACAAAGGTGCATATGGTGGTTAAAATCGTCTGAATGATCTAAGAATTTCCTGAAATCAGGAGACAACAACTAGCAAATGAATTTTGAAATTGTCGGGTAGACCAGATTTGAATCGGAGATGTTGTGTGACCGTAGTAATCGAAAACGCACTTCTGGTGCCATAAACGACCAAAAAAGGCGTTTAACGGTCAAATGCGAATCACATGAAAACATTATAATTATTATTCAGGACGTGTGTCAGCATAGGACATATCAATCAGAAATTTGGTCTGATTATAACCATTAAATTAATGATTTTACATTTTTAAAAAGGTATTCGAAATTATTAATATATTTTCAAAATCAAATATTTTTAATATGTTATAGTAAGCATGAATTAAAATATATGTTATTTCATTTCAATTATTTTTTTGGATGTTTTTTTGTATTTATTTTTAATTTTGTTGTGTATTTATATTTGATGATGGATGTGGATGTTTGAAAGATGATGAGTTAAAGAGATTTATGCACGTATGAGTTTAGATATTTTGGAAAAGTCTATTTTTTTGTGATTTGGAAATATAGGGGCATATATTGTATTGCTGGCACTTTTTAAAAAAAATGAAAAAGCCTATAGAAACCATCATTTGGTAGTCTCTATAGGTTATATCGATGGCACCTACAGCTTCCTCCAAATAGCGGACGTTGTAGCCAAATCCGAAACGGGCTATAGCATCTGCTATTTGGAGGATTCTATAGGTGTTGCTGATATCACCTATAACAATAGCCATATGGCGGTCATCATATTCCATGTCATCTCGTCTTCAGTGTCCACCAAATAGTAGATTCTTTTAAAAACAATGATGGGCCTAAAGCATCCTCCAAATGGCGGATGCTAGGTGGCCGCTAAAGTCATTTAGCGACGGATTTTGGCTCTCGCAAAAATCCTTCATTATACTAGTGTTTATATAGATGTTTTATTCCTTTGATGATAACTATAATAATAAATTTTTCAATTGTTGAATTCATTAAATATATATATTTTTTTATTTATTCACTAAATCTGATCCATTCGATCAAAAATGATGAAGAAAAAAATTATATAAAATAAAACCAAACTAAATTCAATGTGTGCATTAAATATTGATAAATAAACTTTTCTTTATTAAGAGTTATAATCGGTGAAATATAGTTTATTCATAAATTAATCATGGATAAATCCAATGATTAACAAAAATAGGATTATTTATTATGGAAGTAGAAGAAAAATCATCATGTTGTGTGATTCATCATCATGAATCTTAAATGAATGAAAAAAATACCCACAGAAAACATTGACATCACATACCCAGATCAATTTCTAATTATTACCTAAATTTAAAAAAATCAACACCATACAGTCACAGAACCCAAAAATTTTAAATTCCATCCAAAAGGTACCTCATATATTGATGTAAAAATTAAATTGAAGAAATCAATAAATTAGGATACAGATTGTGCCACCAAAAATTTTAAAGATATATGAATCAATTTACAGGAGACAAACAAAATAATACACTTATACTACACTTAAAACCTAACCATGTTCAGATCGATGTTGCTCAATCTTCTCCCATCAGTGGTCGATCTCATTACCCATATGGGGTCGAAACCTCCCTTGGACTTCTCACCGGAAGTCGATCGCCCACTGTCAAAACTGAATCAACTTCCACCTTCAAACCCTCCACCTTGCTCGAATCCTCTGAAGTCATTGGCTCCCCTTTCCCCAAACATTTATTGACCTCATGAACCCCTCATTCAATTATCGTTATTATTTTTATTTTTTTTGCTCATTTCTTTTTTCTTTTTCTGATTTTCATTTTTCATTTTTTTTTCATAATGTTTTCTAAAAAATAATATTCATATTCTGATTATAAAATAATAATTATAATATACTTTCTTAACTATCAGAATATATACGTAACAATTTATTAGATCTTATATTGGATATATATATATATATATCTAATAATTCATAATTATCATAATTTTTTAAATTTTATTTACTAAATTCTTAAAATCATAATGTTAATTTTATGAACTTCTCAAAATTCAAAATAATAATTATATATAAATTTATAATTAAAATAATATCATTTATATGTTTTATATCCAAATTTAATTTTAAAAAAATTAATATTTTATAATTTTAATCCTGTTAACAAATAATTTCATATATATATATATATTATTCTAATTATAATTTCATAATTTAACATATTCAAAAAAATTTGTAAATTAATAATAGTTAACATATATTGACTTAAAATTTTAATATATTGAAAATTCAATATGATATATTTAATTATTCATATCAACATTTTTATTAAATATTATAATTATGAAATTTTTGTTGCAAAAATAAATTTTATATAATCCAAATTGATTGAATTTTATTATTAAAATTAATATTTATTTATTTTCTAATGACTAAATTATTACTGTAAGATTAAACTTTAATTCCATTCATTTATATATTAAAAAAAGTATTTTAATCAAAATTATATTTCATATCAGTAATTTTATAATTATAGAAACTTTATTATATTAAAAAAATAGTTTTCATCATCATGATAAAGTTAATTTCTAAAAATATTCTTTGATAAATTTTCATTATAACTACTTCATTTAATTAATTATTTTTTGATAATTTAATGTGCATTTAAAATGTATTTTTATTATTTTGAACTAATATTAAATTAATGTTTAAATATAAATAATTATAATAAATAAATAAATATTTTATTAAAACTCAGGATTATACATGGGTGCTGCAGTGAACATCAAAAGCGTACAGAAATTATTGAAATAGTTCAGCTCAAGACACATGCTTGTGTGGAGTTCCCTAGAGGATCGAATGAGGTCATATGATTATCCTAAATTGTGTCATGAGGTCCACATGAATAATTCCTCTTAATGAGTGGTGTTGCATGGTTTAGGATAATGGTTTTGTAAAGTTGGTAGCCAAACTATGCACCTCTTAAAACTGGGTGAATAAAAGGACCTTACATATTTAAAACATACCTCCCCATTTTTTCTTCCTATTTCATGTGCATCACCTCTCCAGCCACATGGAGCTCTCTCCCTTCCTTGAATATGGGATTTTAATACTATTATCTATCGGATCTCTCTTTTCATTATAATTTTTTCACAATGGAAACGGACTAGTAAGACCATAAATTTTTCACCTTGTATTCTCAGTTTATCACTCTACTTATAATGATATTTCAGTATGAGATAAAATGTTTTATTTTTATGAAATTTATATTTTTTATATATTTATATCATTTTATCCTAGATTATATGGAGAAAAAGGATGATAATATTAATTCCAAGATAAGGAAGGTGGTCCAGTACTTCTCCCTTAATGTCAAGCTATATTATATTATACATCATGATATCGCACAAAATAATTTCCATGTTTTGAATCAAAATAATAATTTCCCTTCATTTTACCTATTATCTATAATAGGAATACCCATATAATACATTGACATCAATGGAGGATAAAACTTCTGACTAGTTCCACCCCTTCAGGCGTGATTATGAAATGACACTTGACATATTGAATGTTTATATGGGCAAAACACTATGTAAGTGGACTTTTCATAATGAAAAATTGAATATAGAAATTATATGTCCAATTAAAGTGACTGGTGATACCACATCACATGTCCTCTATGTAATTAGTGGATTAATACCCCTATTAAATAAAATGATAATGACTTAAAAATCATTTGAGGGATTGTATTAATGCATAACCGTTAATTAACATAGGTTAGGAAACAAAGGAATGTAACCCTTTATATTTTTTTTACTCAGATATATAATCCTTATGAATTATGATACTCCTCAATGGAGACCCACGTCAATGAGATACATGGGCATGGGGACCCATATATATGTGATAATAGGCCATGGTGTCCCATATACATCTTATATAAGGGCCTGGTGGCCCAGGTACTTATGATTCTAAAGCATGGAGTCCCATACATATGTGATACATGGGCATATAATCCCATAATTTTTTGATATTGTGGTATGGAAACCCATATGATTCATGACTCCCATGATTGTTGGAAGCTATCATTATATGACACTCTTAGAATTATCTCTAAAAGCCTGAATTATGCCGATTTTCCTAGAGAAGTACTAGTTTCTATTTATATGGTTATATATGTCAATACATATATAGAAAATATATATTAAAACACACGCACAAACACATATATATATATATACATATGGTCACATTTTTAGGGAAATCTCAGCTTTGGTAAATGTAGTAAGCGTCAGCCTGGTGCCCTTTAGGAACACGATCCAAATCATTCATAGATTAAATTTCTGTATACATTATTTTGATTTTAAGCTACCAATTTTATATAAAATCATTGGATTTTACTATAATCCAATAGTGGTGGCCTATTGGGTAAGTCTCATACCCTTTTTGGGAAATCTGTTGGAACCAACACAGATCTTATAGATGAATGTAGAGATAATGGGAAGAACCCAAATTTAGATGGATAATTTGTATACTAAGATGAAGTATTGGAAAAGAGGATAAATACTTTTCTCTTGATTATCGTGGAGAAAGAATTTTTTCTTTTTTATATTTTTTGTTATTGGGGTACAATTACATTAAACACACACACACACCACTAACACAGGTTAGAAAGGTTTTCTATAACCCCTACCCCCCCAACGGATAGCGAACCCATAAATCCTTATTTATTTTGTACATGTCATAGAGGTCTAGTTGGAATAAATCCCATTACATGAACCCAAGGCCCACAAACAAGTTTGAGGAACCAGTTCAGGGTCATGCCTACATCCTATCAGCATCATTTCCTTCTTGCATCATGTATGTGTCACCACCTACCTCAAAAAATTCTCTCCCACTGAATTTTGAACCCAGGTCTAATGATGGATTATGTGGAGCCATTTCCACTCAAGAAAGCCCCAAAATATGATTTTGGTCTTTTTTTGTATATCATGTGGTGTATGTCAGTTTCTATGCTTCAGTGTATTTCCATTATTGTATGATATATGAATATGACATAATTTTGTATATGTTATTGATTTTTCTTATACCCATTATTTATGTATAGATTATTTATGCTTCCATATTTCCCTTATTATATTATCTCTACTAATTATTGTTATTATTTACCATTATTCTACAATATAATCATGAGGGTATAGTCAAACCTTATATTATCATAAACCTTCACACATAGCCCTTAGCCTCCATTATTGGGAAGACATGCTTGAGGTTATGTTGAACTCTTGTTTGGTTACTAATTATTGAACATGGACCATGATGTTACAAAGTTGTATGAGATCTCTTTTCCTTTTGTCTTAATGTTTTGGGTTCTTAGAAAGGAGACAAGGAATATGATATAATTTGGTAATGATCATGTTCTTGGGGGTAGTTAACCCACATATGGTGTTAAGTCAAAAAACATGGTATATGACAATTCTGTTCCAGTTTTTTACTCCTATAGTTGTATTGATTTCACTATTGGGTGACACACATGTATTTTGGATTATTTTTTTTATTTTTATTACTGGTTTTTTCTCATAGCCTGGAATGGAAAGGTGGAATTTATTATTCATCGTAGTCGACACCTCATGATTCACATATCAAGTATATTTTGTGCCATATTTATATTACTATCTGAATTTCTTGAAAAATATTACATGTTCCTTGATTTTTGTATTCATAATGTGATAATTATAATTCTTATTGTAGAATAATTAAAAAAATTAATCTGTACACATCACACTAAATGAAATTTTCACCAATTGCTTGATAGTGTCACCTTAATTAACCAATTATTCCAGTTTTTAACATTGTACTATTGTCACGTGGGATGAAATTTTAGATGATTCGATTACATGAATTATAACTATAATTTATGAATCATGTACTTCTATAAATGGGAAATAGTGATACATCGAATAAAATGAATTCATATGACCTTTTACATCCTTAAACTAGATATAAGGTCCACATCATAGTTACATCACATGCCAATTGAAACATATAATGATTAGAACATAAAAATTTGGGAACGGGGACTCATCTAACTAAATCATGATACGTATGTACACATAAATGAATATAAACATAAATGAAATTAAATTATTAAGTAAAATGTATATTGTTTAATGGGGAAGTCAAATGTAATATAAATGGTGTTTTCTTCTATACATTAAAAATAAATCTACCAATATAATGACCTCTGCAATGGGATGTGGGACATTGACCCTAAATCGACCATAGAAATCGATAGTAATAAATGTCTCTTGTGATATTTATAAAATTATTTTCCACCTAGACTAAGATTTTTGACCAGGAAGAAAGTTGTGAACATTTCATAAGAAGGCGTGAGGCAATCTTGTTTTTTAATACTAATCATATCTACTAATAAAAACTATATGAGTTGTGTGTTTGGAAATTGTGAAGATATAAAACCATGAAATCCTAGACTCATGGACTAAGAGGGTGGTGATGACCAGGATCTATAGGTGGTGGGCCTTGTTCAGAAAATATTACCACTAGTAGTGCTACCTATGGAAGCTCATATTATCCGTAATCCTGGAACTGATTC
This sequence comes from Viscum album, assembly GCA_963277665.1. Classification (NCBI taxonomy): domain Eukaryota; kingdom Viridiplantae; phylum Streptophyta; class Magnoliopsida; order Santalales; family Viscaceae; genus Viscum; species Viscum album. Next base: position 158,933,597 of record OY728165.1, on the reverse strand, counting down.
TTAGTTCCAAATTGACTCCTATAATTTCTTCATCTTGTTCATGGAGATCTATGGCTTTACCCTACTATCGCATAGACGATATGAGAAATCTAGCCCCAACATCCACATACTTTTTTTATGGGTAGTGGACCTTATGTTGTTGAGTTAGGGATAGAGGTCATTCTATTGATAATGGTGCATCTAGATATGTTTCAGAGTAGGAGGGTCAATCTCACGACCAATATTATTTTTGATTCAACCAATATTTAGTGGGATGTGATTTCTTAGGACAATTTAATCATGGTATAGTTTGGGTGGGCTTCTGAATAGTCTTATATATTTATTTCATTCCTTATACACTATGAGAAGATGGAACTAGGGATTTTATTTACCTAAATATGGGCACTATTTATATGATGGAGCATTCCTCTCATTTCACTTAGATTCAGTATTTCAGATAGACACTTGATTATGACATGTTTATGATAGTGAGGTTGTTTGAGGATGGGCTCATATACTCCAAATTATTGTGGATGAATTTATTTTAGCTGACCAAAATTTCAACGATAATGAACCAAGCCGCCAACATAGATAAATATAATAGGGGAGATGTCATTGTAGTCTTGGAAAGTTCATTGTAAACTGAGGGAATTTATTCAATGAGAGAAACAAGGCATTGCATTGAGAAATCCCATGGGGACTGTAGAAGTCATAAGGAACATGCTAATAGATTCATGGTATATCCCTAGAGTGGGATGGCATCGAATAATAATCCTCATATTTCCTAGAGATCTCATTGAATGTGGAGGTTGGGACATATTTGGTATTTCTACAATAACTTTCCATCTTTTCGTAGTGGGAGTGGATTTGTATCACATGCGCCTTCCAGATTAGTATACATAGTACCTCACCACATAGGTATCTAGGGTACTATTTTCCGATCAGTCTGAGGAGGCACACTTGGGTGATGTTTTCATGACCAAAATATACAACTCCATTAGAGTGGACCTACCCAAGGTATTTAGTTTGTATATTAGGTACATGGTTCTAGATACATCTATATAGTGAAACCTACTATTGATGAGATGATCATCAGTCCCTCTAAAATTTAAGGAATTTTTATAGTTCACTCTAGTTTAGTGTCTTTGTAATTTTACATCATCGCTTTGAATTCCATTTTATCTACAGATATTATGGAATTTATGGTCCCATAGATATAATACATATGTGTCATAATAGCTTTTTAAACTCATTGGGTATTGAATCTATGATTGAATGGTGTCATGCAAAATTTTCCTTAATACAAATGTTTATATTTTTGTATGGAACTAATTTTACATGACATGATAGTTTTTCAAGTAATAATTAGGATGGATTGGGTAATGCCCTACCTTGACCAAGTTCATTGATATCATTGGAGGGTGTCTTTAAAAATACAAATGGGAAGTAATTACATTCAAAAGTGAGAATGGGGTGTCCATGGGAGTTAGATTAGACTTGAGCATCGTATACTAGGTGTAGTGACAACCCAGATTTCATGCCTTTAAACGATTGATCATGGAATGTAATTTAAGGATTAGAAGTAGTAGGATTTTAATGGTAAGACATTTATATGACCCTGTACTCCACCAAGGTTTGTACCTACCCTTTTTTAAAAGAAGGCATATGGTACCCTCAATCTTGGCATCGATTACCAAAAATTGAATCATCTTACAAATAAGAACTATTACCCCTTTCATCATATATATTACCTCATTAACCATATGTGAGGATATAGTGTTTTAGATAAGATGAATATCTGATTAGGATATCAATAACCATGTTTGGGACTATCAGACTTAGTAGGTATAACATTTATTTATAGATACAGAGTCTGTAAGTATTTTCCCATACCGTTTAGTCTCACAAATGTACCTGTAGTTTTCATGGGTCAAATGAATCATGTTTTCCATCTATAATTGGATTAATTTTTAGAGTCTTCATGGTTTATATCTTAGTGAATTCTCATAGTCAAGATGAACATGCCAAACATATTGAGATCATGATGAATAATCAAATTGCGAACATGTTGATTTAAAGATAACTAATTTCCACTTTTGGAATAATAGGGTAATCTTCATAGGTAACAACATCTCAAATGTGGGGGTATCTATTGACCAATATAAGGTTATAGATATAGTTTATTGGGAATATCCATATAAAATATTCAATATACATATTTTGTTATGTTTAACTGTGTATTATAATAATTTAAATTTGGAAATTTAATTCCTATCAGTGCCTTTCATGGGCATGAATAAAAACACTGTAGATTTTACATGGTCTAAAACATGTGAGAATTATTTTAGGGAGCTACATAAAATATTTACTTGATAACCTATCCGAATTCTGCCAGATCTGGGAAGAATCTAAAAAATTTATTATGTCATGTGGGATATTAAGTTAAGAATATTTTTGATGTCATGATATTGAGTCATGTCATAAAGATCTTGTATTCTAATAAATATTGAGTGTAATTTCTCTACACATGATCTAATGTTGTAAGACGTACTTCAAGCTTTTCCATATTGGTTTTATTATCTACTAGGTTAACATTTTGTGGTGTGTATAGACAAAAAATCCTCAAATATTTATTTTATCAGTGTGTACAACATCTCTAATAGAAGAGGTGGTTTAAATACCTAAATTATTTATATTTTTTATTTTCGATACACCTGGGAAGGGAAAGGTAATCTCTAAGGCTCTATGTGGGATAACTCCAACATAGGATGTTCAGGATGCTAGTAGTAACTGGAAGTTCATTTCCATTTTTAATTTTCTAATACTAATAATGTTTTATAATAATAATTAGAATAAAATTTTTGTATCCTTAGCAGGGATTTATTCTCTTATAGAATGATAAATTATGAGAAATAATTTTAATTCTGAGGGATTTTTTATATAGGATAGAGTTTCTGTTGAGAACTCACTGCATCGTTGGGTCTTCGATAGAAATGAGGTATTCCACATTTATGGACACATCTGGGTTCTTGAGGATATATGGTATAATTTTATATGAGAATCTTATACCTCCATTTATCTAGTAAATCCTAGTGTCATCATGATATATTATGTATTATTCCACCAGTATTGGTGGTCAGTGATAAAGTGGTAGATAGTAGGTTTCATCTCCCATTTTTTCACTTGTCGGCAACTAAAGGTGGGACAAAAAATTCTGGTGTGGAATTTATATCCATTTAGGATTCATAAGTGTAATTTGGGTGAAATCACCATGTATTTGTTGAAAGGATTACATATTTCACCTTAGGGAACTGATTTTATATGGTTTATCCTTGACTGGATAACTATGGCCACCCAATTTCTACCTATCATAGAGGACATTCCTATATACAATCATGCAATGTTTTACATCCAATAGAGCACTATATTTCATAGAATTCCCCATTACACCACATAAAATATCAATTCGTTGTTTGTATTGTGGTTTGATTATATCTTATAGAATTTTCTCAGTACATAGGTGCTTCAGAGTACGGCCAACAACCCATAGACTAATAAGGAATATTAGCATACGGTTTAGTTATTATGGGACATTATGTGACTGTGTGTCCAATATTTTTTAGGTTCTTAGGTGAAAGACCTATCCCATGATGGGATTTCTTATAATAATATATTTCATGAAACTATACAGATGGAACCATATGAGGCCATATATGGTAGGTTGTGTTGTTCACCCCTATGCTGGTAAGAGGTTGGTGAGGTTGTGATTCTAGGGCCTCGAATCATTCTAGAGACTTCAAATTAGGCTCAAATTACCCAAAATTATAAGGTTACACTTTATTATTGGAAGAAACATTATTAAAATGGTCAGAACTAACCCCTATAGTTATAGTTGGTAGTTCGCGACATTATATAAGTTTCCCTCTGGTTAGATCATGGACAGATTCAAATACAGGGCAAGCTATCACCTCATCAGATCATTCCTTTATAGATCATGGACGGAGTCTGGTTCCTAACCAATTTGATAGCTATTCATCAGATCTACTAGTTTTGAATGTTTTCTTCTATGTTTCATGGCTTCATAATTAATTTTTATATATGTCTCTAACTTGTTATCACGAAGATATAAAATTAGAATGTGATGAATCCACTGAGGAGTATCCTCTCAGGGGCATTGATAAGAATATAAAGGTTCTACCTGGTATTTTAGTTAGTATGTTATGGGTTCAATTTTAGAAATACCTTATAGGGGATGAATCCTAGTGGGGAGAGGATGAGGCATGTTCTATGTTACTGGAATTATTCTTATAGAGATCTTTTCCACCCTCATAAGGATATCTGAGGGAGTATTTTCATTAAGGAGGGGAGGTTATAAGATTCCAACTTCTAAAATGGTGTATAACCAATTTCAATTTTAGTAAATATGTGTTTTTTTCTACTGGATATGATTAAGAGTCCAATAAGTGGTTGGGGAGAATCTAGGGCTCATTCAAAGTTAAGAGGTCCAGATTTTGTAAATGAAGATTGAGTCACACTATTAACACAACGTTAGAGATAACTATACAACACAACCATAAAAGGTATTGAATTGAAATATAGAGTGGTTTATGGTTTATTTAATCTATGAACCTCAAGATGCATGCCCATGTGGGGTGTTTCAATATACTAAAGAGGGTCAAACGGTTTTCTAAAACCATTTTATCTAGGCATCATTATTAGATCCAATTAACTTGTGGTGTCACATGGTTTAGGTGCATTGTTTGGGAAAACGTGTAGACAAACCCTTCACCTAATAAAACATGGAGATGTATATATTTTACATGTCCTTTATTAAAACATCCCACCCTTTTTTCTCCTTCTATTTAATGTGAAATGCCTTTACCACAACACCATTCTCTTCCTCTTACTCTAAGACAGGATTTCAATCCAGTCCTCTGTTTGAGCTCCGATTTCAACGTAATCTGTCACATTGGAAGCGTGTCAGTGAGGTATTTGACCCTTTACCTTAATTTATTGTTTTATATTAAAAATTTCATCAATATTTTAGTGTAAAAATATATTCTATTTTTCAGTTCATTTTTCCGTTTTTATAATTTCTCTGATTTCATCCAGAATTATGGGATGAAAATGGATGTGTAGAGTACAACAAAAATAAGGTAGGTTTTAAAGAATTTTTCCATATATTTGAGTTTCTTATATTATGAACTATGATGATTCACGCTATAATTTCAATAGGAAAACTCGAAAATAAAATTTTCCTTAATTTATTCTGTTATCCATGTTAGGAATTCCTGTGTACAACATTTTAATTGATACAGGATGACCCCTCCAACTAGTTCCACCTATTTGGGTTTGTTCATGATTTTCCCCTTAACTTATTGAAACATTATTTTTCCAAACCACCATATAAGTGGTGTTTTCTTCGTTATTAAGTGAATCAACAACATTGAGTTCAATGGAAGGAATTGGTGATACCACACCATGTGTCCTCTATGTAATTAGTGAATTTATCCATTGATAAAATAAAATATTAATGAATTGTAAATCAACCTTTGGATTATATTAAAGAATCTATGTTTTTTAACATAGATTTTAATACACTTTTATAGTGTCCACATATTTTTTATACTCGTTTTGGTCATCGCACAATGTTTTCATACTCATGAATGGTAGCCCATATACATGGGATAACTGGTCATGGAGACCCACATACATGTGGGATTCAGGCATGGTGTCCCAAATACATGTTATATAAGGGAATGGAGTCTCATGTACTTGCATGTATCAATAATAGAGTCTCATATACAAGTTATTATCGTTCATACACATGTAATACTCAGGCTTGTAAACCCTTATAATTCATGAAACACAGCCATAGAATCCCCTATCACTCTATAAAATTCTTATAACTATAAATAGATGCACGAGTTACAACACATGTCCTAGATACTGCTAGTATCTATATATATAGATATATAAATTTCACAATATATATAGTAAATATATATGAATATCAATATATATATATATATATATTGTCACATGTTCAAACAAATCTCGTCGTATTGAATGGTAGGTAGTGTCTTCCTGGTGTTCTTTAGTAACTAGGTCGGACTCATTTATAGTTAAAATTTAATCTTAGATTATTTTAAATGAGAACTACCCATTTTAGATGTACTCGTTGGATTTTACAAGAAATTGTTATTGGTGGCATACTAAGTGTATGTCACACACTATTTTGGATACTGTTTGGTACCCAAGAAGATAATATGGGTTTAGGTAGGGAAAATGGGAAGATTCGTTCATTATATGTTATTTGTTCCACCTCTTTCTATTTATTAAATCTGAATAATTTATTCTTCCACATTTTTTTATTATATCATTTACATTTCATAATATAATTATTTACTAATACATCTCACTCAGATCATGAGTCTATAGTTTTCTCACAATATCATCATATATCCTCGCTATTATTCTGAAGCCTATGGAATATGGGGAGGTGTTCTTGATGCCAAGTATCTCTCAGTATCAGTTGCTGATTAGTGAACCATAACTGATAAATTACAAAAGAAACATGGAAGGATCATTAAAAATATATACCTCTTCCTTTTATACTCTCTTGGCATCTCAAATGGGTCTTAAGAGATGAGGTTCCCTTTTATAAGTGAGGAGAGTAGTACCCTCATAAATATAGTAAACATTAAAATAATTTAAAGTCAATTCATTGGAAAGTGTAAATAATATTCCTATATTAGAATACAAGGTGAGGGGTGGTGGAAATATTACTATGCAATCAGAAAAATATAAGGGTTTTCTAATAATAGATTTTATATCCCTTACTTTAACATTTTTTAACGCATTTAAACCTTTACTATTATAGATAACCATGCTTCTTATATAAGTATATAACATATTTTAAGATGAATATTCATTATATTTAACAAAAACATTCCTGAGGACTGTAATAATTTAGTGGAATTTGAAGCTTTGAATATAATCTTTTAATCTAGTAAAATATCATATTTTTTTCCTAGAAAGATCTTATTGTTTAGTACACTTCAATATGTACCCAATATAAAACCTTTCTCTATAACCGTGAAGAATGAAACATAATAAAGGGTGGTCTCAGATTCTCAATAATGGTAAACATAAGAAAAAAAAAACCAATGATCTTGTGAAATCATAAAATATTAATAAGGCAATGTGATAATGACAATAAAATACAAATTCAATACCTCACCTATCATAGATCATAAACATTATTCATGGAAAAAGATTGGTAATTCATAGGACATGAATGATAAGAGAATCAAAGAACAGAAGTCATGAGAAAATAACATTGCCAGAAGACATAGATTTTTGGTATTCATGTAAGCATAATAATATTATTTAATTACTACCCACCAATAAATTCATAATAGGTTTGGCTTGGTAAAACCACGCCTTTACCTTCTTTAGGCTTGGGCTAACCACCAATGTACCCTCCATTTTAGTCTTGGATGACAACCCATGTACCGTCATCTAGGGTCTTAAGCCGACCAACCATGTAACTACTTTGGGATTGGGATAATTACAAATGTACCCTTTGAGATCATATAAAATTTATCATTACCCAATACATTAGATTGTTATATAGGTGAACCCATCAGGTAAGCTATAACAGGCTCACCTTGTTCTATTTGGGCCACCCAATTTTATAAGTTATAATGGGAATACCCAGTGATTTTTTAGACACCTCATTGTATAAGCTATAATGACATTACCCAGTTCGATCTAGGCTACCTCATTATATAATATTTAACAGGAATAACCATCCCAATCTAGGCTATTCCATCTTATAAGTAATGTCCAAAACCAAATCATGAATAACGTATGTAGATATTTTATATAATAATAAAAAATCATAAAATCAATCTTTTGTTCTTTAATAACATTATTAGTCAATGGAAAATAAATGTGTTTCATTTAAATATATTTAAAACATGATTAAATTTTAAAAAAATATGTTCCATAACAAAAACATTGAGTCATGATTAACTCATGAAATAGAAATGGGTATCATAATAATCTCTTTGAAATAATCTTGTTCCATATAAAGAAATAATTAGGAAAGAATCAATACCAAATATTCCAAGTATAGGATAATATAAAAAAAATTTAAAATTTCTTAATGGAAATTCGATTAATGTTTCATTAAAAATATTCTTGATGAAAATATCCATTTCATTTTTTAAATCTCATTCTAAAAAATAAAACATTTTGATACACATTTAGTTGAAAATATACAAGGAAGAATATAATTGATGGTTTAAAAATCATATAATAAATTTATGGAAGAAAATATAATTTCATCTTTGAAAAAATATTTTTAAAACATTTTTTGAAAACATATTTAAAAGACATAGTTTTATAAGAAAAAGAGTTTTTGATCAAAAATATAATTTTTAATAAAAAAATTATCTTGATACCTTGAGTGAATAAATAGTGAAATATTAATGAAAAATATTTATTCTTATATAATAACTATAGTATAAGAAATTTATTTACTTTCATGAAATATAGATCATAAAATTTCATCACTAGAAGTATAATTATAATAAAATACCACAAACTATTTGATTGTAACATATAACTGTTAACAATTTGGTATCATTTGAAAAGAAAATCAAATGAAAGAGAAACCATTAAATTTCCATGTAAATACACGTAAAATTTTCAATAAGTTACATAAAATAAATTTTTCTAGTATATACACTGCATAAAAAATATGTTTTGAATTTGGAATATTCCACACTAATGTAAAAAGTGAGACAGAAATTTCTTACCTTAATATTTAACTTATGTCCTACTCAATAAAACACCATGTATAATAAATATAAGTTAATTATAAATATATTATATAATAATACATATATTATATATATATATCATACCATATATTATTTTCTTATAATTCTTTTATTACACATTTATCAATAATTTCATGCTAATGTTATGTTTCGGATAATAACCACTTTGTTTTTAATATATATTTTGAATTGTTACTTTTTTTTATTCTTAATTTGATAATTTTTTCATCACCTTCATTATTAAAACATGTGTATATCTATTTTTAGTATTCCATAAAATATAGTGATAGAAATGAATTACACTATTCATGGAGATGGTAGGTTGTATATATGCATAAATGTTGTTTCGAATATCATTTCATATTGAAAGAAAGAAAAATAAATGATATATAAAATATTATAATTCCAGTATTATTTTTGTGCCATATATGGAAAATATTTTTATTAAATTAATTGTTAATACATTCCATGAAAAGTGTAAATGAATCACATCTCTTCGTGTATCGGTAGTCCCCACACACTCGATAGTCATTGTTAAATTCCCAACAAAATGGAATGAATGAAGGTATTTGTGATATTATAATTCAAAAATAACATAAAAATAATAAATATAAAATATGAAATATAAATTTTTCATTATGTCTAACCATGAGAGGTGGAAATTGAAAAATTTATGATGTTAGATCGTGTGGTGGTAGTCTGCGATACACATGAATGATGATTTCTTAACCCATTTGATGCATGTGTGTGTCGTAATATGTATTACATGTTACAAAATAATATCTCTGTATATATAATATAATTTATTAAGTATATAATCTTATTATAGTAATAATTTAAAAAAAATCATAGAAAATAAAATAAATATACTTATTGAATAACATTAACTATCCTTCGGGTATTCTCCTTAGGTTTGTACTAAATAATTATTAGGATGGATTTGTGACAAAAATAAGGATTATAAGATGATGGGAGGGAATTTTATTTGTTATTTCATAAGGTTTATGTTGATCTAATGGTATTTAGAGATTTGAATAATAGGGTAGAGTGAGTGTTATTTTATAATTGAGAAAGAGTCGCATTCATGTAAATAAAAAAATGTATCCACTATTGGGAGGTCTATGATACCTTATCTACCTCAAAAAATAAATAATAATGGAGGGTATATATTAATTTGTAGTTAAAAACCTCCAAAACATAAAATAAAAACATTTTTTTATCATTTTATTCCTTATTCTTTATGTTTTCTCAATTTTATATTTATAGTTTTTACCAAGGTAACTTATATCATGTTATTTTACTAGGTAATTTATAATCGAAGAATAAAATTACAAATTTATTTGTTACATAATTTAGACCAAATTATATTTAATTTGAAAAAAAACTTACTATCTAAAAAATTCTATGATTTTGTAAAATTAGTTTTCATATAAATTCTTATTATAAGGAAAACCTTGTTTTAACATTGATCATGGTAACTAATCTTAACTATTTTCACAAAAAATTAGTATCAAAATTTTATTTAACCTCATTAAATATTAATAAATTTAATGATACCACATATTTAATCCTTTTTGATAAATTCCATTGATAGAAGTGGTAGAATTTAATTCAAAATAAATCCCACATATGTGATGAGAAAGAGGGTTTTGAAACCAAAAATGAACATAATATTGTAATGTTTTTATATCCAATTGCAAAATATATTTGATTAAAATGTCATAAATTGGATTAATATATATATTATTAAACTAAATTAACTTTAAAAACAATTAATAATATAATTTAACTTTATAAATTATTTATATGAAAAGTTAGTTTTCAATTAAAATTTTGAATTTTTCCCTATTCATAAAAAATGAACTTCTTCTGGAAAAACCATGAAAATCATCAATAACAAAAATTTTAAGATATGATTTAAAATTTTAATATTATTTTATGAAATTAATTTTATAAAATTGGAAAAATTTAGTTTTAAAATCATTCCCCCAAAGAATGTGACAAAACAACTTTTTTTTAGAAAAATATAGTTTTTAAGTATAAAATTTAATTTATTATTATCTCTTATCAATGAAACATATTAGATGAATTTTATATGTTTTATTTTATATATAATATATAAATATCATTATATAAATTAACCAAAAGTGATTTGGTTAATTTATTTAAACAATATATAATAGTGTGCATAAAAATATTTTTTCAGAAAAGGATTTCCTTTTATTTTAAAAAGGGTTTCATTTTCAATACTAATTAATTGGTTACAAAATAATTTATTTTATATATATCTGAAAAAAATTATTATTTAGCCAATATTGTTCATCCCCACCATTATAATGATTAGGTCATAATAATCATATTAAATTATAATATTTTAATAGTATGACATTTTTTCTTTAAACTAATTTTTGCAAGTAATGCAAGTTAATCTCAGTGTTTTTTTGTAAAGAAACATAAACATTATATTTTGTGTGACAAGAGAAAATATTTTTATATAATGTAGTGAAATATTAACCTAGTGTGGAAAATAAATCATTATTATCTTGGTGTAGCATGCAACACAATCCTACAATGAATTTTAATTTATCCAAAAAAAATTATAGCCACTAAGGGTGTTACTGCCATGATTACATAACTTTCTTCTAGAGTATCTTAATTTTATGGACAGAATAAAATTAAACTTCTATAAAAATTGCCTACTGATTCTAACTATTTAATACATTATATTTTATTCAATTCAAATAGGTGGACGACATTGCTTTTTATATAAGTATGCAAAATACAATTAAAAAAAGTTTTTATATATTTTTATCTTTAAGTATAAATATTAATTTACACCAAAATTAGTTATAAAATTGATTCCCATGTAATTTATTGGATTATGGATAAAAAATAACACTTCTTTGAATTTAAATTAAATAAAAAATTAAATGGATGATTATGAATACTTAATAAAATGAAATGCACTGAAATAGTTTTTTATTAGATTAAAAAATGAAATTTCTTCTAAGATGTCAAACATAGGATTCAAAATTAAATATAATAATATTAAATGAATTATTATAATTATTAAAAATAATATTGGTAGATACAAAATTTTCACTTATTTTTAATTCATGCTTATAGAATAATGATGTGTGAAAAGTTACTATAACTATAAAATTACATTTCTCCATTTTCACTTCAAAAAACATATTAGGAAAATAAAAAAAATCTAAGACAACTTTAACATGATTATGTTAAAAATTAAATTAAATTAATCAAATATTGTTTCAAAATTTGGTCAAAATTATTATAATATCCATTGAGAAAATCAATAAAAATTCATTTTTATAAAATAAATAGACCTTTGAAGCATAAAATGAATTTATAATCATTTAATATTTAATAAAAATAATGATATATTTTTTAAGTTATTTTTTAGAATATATTTTTCGAAAATATCTTAAAAAATATTAATTTCAAGTGATTAATTTAATTTATTAAGATTGAAATAAATTTTTCATTTAATAAGGGTTTTCTAAAAAATATCTCATTTTATTATCAAATGATTTTATCATCATTTTTAAAAGAAATTAATCTATATATGGAGGATTTTGAAATTTTTTATATGTATAAATAATAATTTTTTTAGAAATTTAACACTCCTAACATTATAAATTTAAATTTTTTTTAAACATATTCCCATGGCCTAAAAATTTATTATTTCATTAATAAAATTACTCTTCTTTTCATGATGACTATTTATTATAATTCATATTGTATGTACACAGAAAAAATATTACAAACAATATTAAATGTCATATAATAATAATGATTAAGGTATCTATTACTACACTTGGGAAATAAAAACAAAAATATAGTGACCATGTAATGATATACTCTATAGGAATGAACTCATCCTAGATTATTAGAACATCCATGAAATATTGTAAAATAAAATGAAATTTTTAGGAATAAAATTAATATAATAAATGAATTGTAAAATATTTGTTTAATGAAGTTGTATATGATGATGAATAATTGGGTATAAAGACTGTGTCATTGGAAAATTTGCTATTGGGATCTTTCTATTACCTGATTATTGGTCAATATATATATATTAGTCAGTAAGAATATTGGGAACTATGACAATTGGTAAAAATGTTACCCTTATCGTAAGTATTTATAAAGGATGATGGAGAATTATAATTGATGTATAAAGGGGAAATGATGTGCTCAGCTAGTATATTCTTGCCTTGTGAAGACCATTTTTCAAATCCTTGGATAAAGGTAGTGTCACTGGGGTTCTCCCTTTAAAAAAACAAGTAGAGCTTCAAAAAGTGAGGATAAAATGAAATATCATATGAGAGAAGATAAAATTGATGGAGATCCTCACATTTTCAATGTGATTGGATCTAACCAATGAAACAACCACCATTGCACACCTAACCCTTAAGGCATAATCTTGTGTAATAAGGTGTTCTATATCATTTCATTAATATCATAAAAGATTAATTTACATTTTATATCTAAAATTATTATTTCATCAATCTTACTTTCATATTTTTTATTTAATAAAAAACAATAATATATGATTAATTTGATAAACAGTTTTTTGAATATAAAAAAACGCAAATCTATTTTCTGAGTATATATAAACATTTATATGAAACTCAATTATTATATATAAAATTAATTTTAATTAATTAGTCATTTAAAAAAATTACTTAAATATAATTGTTAATATAATTATATAATGTCTAAGGAAGTTTTTATAACTCTCTGAAATATGATTATGTCGTAAAAATGTTATTTTACAACAAATAGGTATTATTTTATTTAAAAGTTGAAATTATAATATCTAGAGAATTATTTGATAAAATAAATATTATATTTGAAATCAGAATGTTCAAATTAGTTTATAATGTAATTTTGATACATTTTAATATACTTCAGTTTTTTGTGAATATTAAATAAATAATTATTTTTGTTCTCGGTATGTTTTAGGACTAAATATATTTTTAATAATGATTTAAAAATTAATTATATTGAATATTTGACCAAAAAATATTATTTAAGTATTATTTTGTGTTTTAGTGGATTTAAATCAATTTATAAAATAAATGAATTTCCATAGTCTAAAATGAAATTTATGATTTTGATAACTATATTTTATGGAAAATTTAATTTTTCATCTATAATGAAATATTAAAAAATATATATCGGTTTTAATGGGATTATATATTAAAAAAATAAAATAAATTTACAAAACCATGAGAAAACCACAATGGTATGCCAATAATTTTGCATTTTCCGTAATAAATAATTTCAAAACCTATATTTAGAAATTGTTAAACAATTATGCCTATTTTATTATAAATAACCACCAAATTACTACATTACTCTCAACTCTATATCCCTTAATACAATAATTTTTTAATTTACTCTCTTGAAATTACATCCAAGGTATATGAAAGGTCCCAAGCATAAGGCTCTTTTGTAATAATTACAGAATCTTGAGCTTTTATCCAAGATTTGACATTCTTATATGATGAGGATACTTAAAATTTTATGTTTTAAATAATTAGGAAACTTCTACTCAATATTTATTTTTTTTAAAATATAAATCTTTTTAAATAGAACGCATTTTCGTTCCATGAAAATATTTCATTTTGTTCAACAAGACCACTTATCTATTCTTACTCATCCTTAAACCTGTGAAAAACATTTGAAAATGTGGGAATATAATAAAAAACATATAGAGGGACATAAAATATTGAAAAAAATTATTGTCATTTAAAATAGGAAAAACCATATATATTTTACCGTCTTCACGATTTTCAATAAGCATATGAAAAATAAATCCACATGAAAAAAACATGATTTTTTCTTAATGAAAACATTTAGAACATATAAAAATATAATATAAATAGTTTTAAAAAACATAGAGCATCATATAAAAAATCCATGTTAAACTCAAGTTATAAATCAGTATAACCTTATTAAATCCATTAGAGAAACCGTTGTGGTTAACTCCCACACCATTGCCTTTGAAGACATTGAGTAGTACTCAATGCAATGGAAATATATTTCAACCTCACCCATAATCTAAGTTGTATCAGGGTCACCCATAATCATATATAATGATAAATTACCATATCATGAATATAACCTCTCAATCTTGTACCTTATCATCAGAAAACACTTAAAAACACCATTGAACCCAAATAGAAAACATTTTTCGATACAAAAATACTTTTTTTATTAAATAATCTATTTTTCAAAATAAAATTCCCATAAAAAATGGTAAAAAGATTTTTTCTTTGAATAAAACATAGAATATTTCAAAATAATCCAAATATGAAATAATCTTTATATAAATGGGAAGACCCACGAAAGTTGTAAAGATTAAAATATAATATTTTTTCCCCATTTTGTACATAAATTCAAATTATTTTGAATAAAATAGGCAAAACTATTTATTTTAAATACCTCTGAATGAAAGAAAAATGGAGACATAAAACATAATTTTAAATTTATTTAATACTATATAACTAAATCTATAAAATAATTTTACAAACACATAAATGGAAGAAAAAGATTTCAAAAATACATATTTAAAACATTTAAAATGGGGCTTTTTGTTAATATAGCCCTTACGATGAGTCTAACTCATCAGAAACATTATTTTTCTTCCTAAATAATAAAATATGTTAATTATTTACATTCTTAAGAACCTTTTCATCTTTATTATTCATTTTATTTTAATTGCTAGCATATTATACTAAATTACTTAATCATTTATGCTTATATCAGACGTTTTGATGATATTAGGTATATATGTCAAATATGACATCAGTTGGATAACTATGGTCAAAGTGGTAATTATTCCACCAGCTATAGAATTAGAAGAAGATAATAATTAGCATTTCTATACATCAATTATACTTTTAATTCTAACCATGAAATATGGTTATGAAAAATAAACAATGTTACAATCATTAAGATGGTAGGCCATACATATTCATGAGTAATGTCTTTATTTTTAAAATATCGTGATGTGAATAAATTAACTATTCTTTTATATTCTAATAATTATAATTATTTTTTAAATATCATACTATCTCTTGGAAATAGATTATATATATCACACTTATGATGCTGTAATGCGAAATGAATCTCAATACTTCATGTATGGTTTTATAATTAAAATATATGCAATAAGAAGTTGGTTTGGGATTTTAATAAAAAAAAATTTATGGATTTTTTGAACAAAATTTTTATTTTAGTGTAAATAGGAAGATAAGTGGTTCCCTTTTATAAGTGATGAGAGGGGCAGACTAGGAATTTTTTAAAGTGGTAAACTAATATAAATTATTTTCACTTTTAAATGGATAAAAATTTATATAAATATAATATAATTTATTTATGAGTATATATAAAAACATAAAATATACATTTAATAAGTTTAGGTGACATTTTAACCATTATCTTTGTATTAATCCTCTATTAACCCTATTGACAATTATTATGGTATCTATGTGTTTTACACTAAAGGATTCAAGAAATAAACTATAAAAGAAACATAACCACATAAATTTACAATTTTTTAAATTATGAACCATATAACATTCATGTGGATTAAGTTAATGTTTTTATGAATCTTAATTTATTTAATAAAACATTATTTATAATAAAATATCATTAATATCATTTTTTGAACTATTCAATTTATATTAAATTTAATATAAAATCACAACAAATTAATTTTTATATAATTTATTAATACATCCCAAATATTTAATATATGTTAATTAAATTAAAAATATACTAAAAATTACCCAATAAATATAACTTTTGGTGTTATTAAAAATATTTACTTCATTTTTCTAGTTCTTAAACAAGTATTCTGTCAGTGTTTCAAAACAGTTCAACGAAATTATTTCATCACTATATATTATATTTAAATTATTATCATTAAATAAACATTATTATGAGGAAAATAAATTTTAATATTCACTTTAAAATTATTTTTATCTCAATATTAACATATATTATAAATTTAAAAGTAGGAGAGAGGTATTTTAAAATTTATTAACTTAAAATAATATAAATATCTTATCATCGGATAATGGCATAAAGATGGAATATTTTAGAATTTTGGAACAATATGACAAAATTTATCTCATATAATAATGTAAATTCTTGTATTTGTTTGATTTTGAGACCTTATTTCATGGTTTTAGCCCAAATTTACCATTTTTACCCACAATGAGATGAAAAATGTTTACCATGGTTACTGATCATATTCAATAAAAATTAATGAAACTAATTTAAAAAAAAATTGAAACCCTAATTTAATATATAGAATAAAATTTTTAATTTTCAATATTTAGTCTGGGCAGAAAATATTTTAATACTAAAATGAAAACGCAATAAATAATAGGTTTAAAAAAATTCATTTTATTCCAAAAAATAATATTATAAAAAAATAAACTATAATAATAATTAAAAATTAATTATTATATTATATATAATTAAATAATAATTATGTTACGTTGACATAAAATTTGAATTACAGTGGGTATTTTAAAAAACCTTATAAGAAAAGAATTTTAATTAAGAATAAAACCAATTCCTTTTTTATTTAAAAAATTAATTAATGTTATTAGATTGAATATTACTATCTAAAAACTAATTCATGTATTAAAATAAATAATCATAATTATTACTAAATTTACCATGGTTGAATCATTTTTCCCTTTTGGGAAATTGATTCCTCGTAATTTTATTCATTATATAAATAAGTTGGGATATCTTTCATTCATAGAACTTTCAGATCATCATGTTTATTCTTCATTCATATGATTTTTTTTTAAAAAACATAACTTGATGAATTACCTTATTCCACAAGACTTTATATTTTTGGTTAAAAATCATTATTTTATTTTCCAAAAAAGATTTTTTTATTTCAATTGAATTACTATGGTGATAAAAACATGAGATACATCAAGTATATATTTTTTTAATAATGAAATATAAAATACTTTATGTAACTAATATAAAATCATATTTAAGGTAACAATGTATAAAACTGATCCAAATCCCCCTTGGAATTCATATGTTCCAATAAAACAATGGCTAAGATTCCTTTATAAAAAACACATAACTCTTTTCCATAAAGATTATATAAGAAAAACATGATCACCTACCTCAAAACAAAAATCCTTCCTCTAGTTATCTATATAAATTTTCTTACTACATTGATCCATCCATAGATCTTTAAAAACATCCCTCCCCATGTTATACATTTCTTAAATCAACATTAGTTCCAACAACTTACTTTCACCTACTTCATCCAAAAAATATGGACACTGATAAGTCTTTGTATATAATACCTCAAAATCATCCATCTATATACTAGAATGAAAAATAGTATTATATGAAATCATGAAAAATTAAATATGTTGATCCCAACATCCTGAGTATTCCATTGAACATGAAAAATCATATATCTTCCAAGTATGGAATCATTCTCTCTAACTCTCCTTGAGATTTTAAATTTAAATTTCACATAAATTTAATTAAGTACCCACCAACTTCTATAGGACTTTCTAAATATTAGAAGTTAGTATGGGATCACAGTCTAGTATAATGGAGAGAGGAACCCCATCTAATCATACCATCTCAATGATTTAATGAAGTTAAATCTTATATAAATACATATTTTATCGAATGGGAAGTAAATTCATATAATTATTATATCATTCAACAATAACCAGAATATAATTATTTCTATGATAAGTCTTTAGAAAACACATCATGAAATCCATTATGACATTTTTCTTTTTTTCTTGAGTATTGAAAATCACTAAAGATTCTCCATCAGTAATTATCATCCTAATTTAAAATTCTTTCATGAAAAACATTTATATGTAAATTCATGAATATATCTTTCCATTACATCCGAATAGTAATACTCTCAATGGCCTATATACAACATAGTGATTTAAGGATAAATAGAAAATGGGGAACTTTGGGATTCACTCAATATTTCATTATTTTTCTAGGAATAAAAAAACACATTATCTTTTTTAAAATATAATAAAACATAATTCATTAACATTAAACACTGTAAACATATCATTCTTAATAGATTCAATTATTTCCTATAAAATAAAATCCTCGATCT
This sequence comes from Viscum album, assembly GCA_963277665.1. NCBI lineage: Eukaryota > Viridiplantae > Streptophyta > Magnoliopsida > Santalales > Viscaceae > Viscum > Viscum album. The sequence continues at coordinate 158,914,592 of OY728165.1, read as the reverse complement.
GAGGTTTATAAATTAATTCTGAGAGAGATAATTATATTGATTCCTCAAAACATAAGATGTTATAACTTGCATATTATCAAGGAAATTATGTTTAAATCATTTTCCAATGGTTCATTTTATAAAAATATCATAGTTAATGTATAATTTCCTTTAAAACTCAATCCATTATCTACTTTGATTTCTTTTCTAATATGGTCATGAATCATGAATTCATATTTTTTAATTTGTTTCATCCATGTTTTATGGATCATGTTCATCACTTTATAAATGAAAATATAATTAAATAAAATATGACTAGAATATATTTCACAATTTAATCTATATATGTGATTCCTAGAAATTATTAAATAAAAAATTCGTTGTAACTAATTCCATATCATGTATAATATTATTTAAATCATGTGATTTCAATTGCTGTGAGTGAAATGAAATTACCTGATCAATTCATATCAGAACAAAATCAGTTATCTTCAACAAAGAATCATTATAGATAAATAATTCATATTTTCTAGAGGGTATACTCAATACTATATAGTTCACTAATATTCCTTTTATTACCTTCATAAAATCCACAAACTCTTCAATCCAAATGAATTTAACTAATTTTAATTTCAAGATCATCTATTATCCAGATAACTGAGAAAAATTTTCAACATGCCAATGGTAGTAACCCGATAAACCAAGATAACTATGAATCATTGTATCATTTTTAGGTCATTACCATTCTTCAACAACTTTAGTTTTAATATGTTAAATAGTTATTTCATCACAATAACTTATATACCTGAAGAAAAAAAAATTGTAACCAAAATTTATACTTACTATATATTCTTTATAGATAATTTTATTTAATGGATTGAAAAACTACCCATAGGTGTCTTTTATTCGCCTAATGAATTTTATAATTATCCAATTTATCATGAATAAACATTACCATAACATATCCAAATATACATGAAAAACTCTCTTCATAACATCAATGAATACGACCTGTGCATTAGACAACCCAATAGTCATAACTACATGCTCAAAATTTTGATATTTAGTCGAAAATTGTTTCTTATAAAAATATTCCTCCATTAACCACAATTTATATTACCTTGACCCAAGATCAGACTTAACAAATACTATCATCACTCGAGTTGATCAAACAAATCACTGATTTGAGGAAAATGATACTTTTTCTTAGTAGTGATGTCATTCAACAATTTATGATCAATTCAAACTCTAATTGAAACATATTTCATTTAAAAATATAATTTATGCTATATGTGGTGATTCTTTAAGATCAATGAAACATTTATCTAGAATCTTATTCATCTTCTTTTTAAATTACAAAAGTTTAACTTGAGTGATTTTATAAGGGGGTTTAGAAATTATCTTAGCATCAGGTGCTTAGTCAATAGTAACCTCAACCTATTTATCATAAATGAAACAAGTAAAATAATCAGGAAATAAATCTATATATTCATTCACTACTGGAATATAAAAAAAATTATATGATTCATTGTTTTTCGCATCCCGATCTTGCTAACATTCACATCCATCCAAAACCATTATTTCTACTTCTTTACATGTTATCAAAGGAATGAAATAATTGAATATAACATATTATATTTCTAATATATCTTTTATTGAAAATGTAAAATTCAATCTATGTAAAAAATAATATGAAAAAAAGATATTCAATTTCAACAATATTATCTTGAAATATCATCCCACTAATAATAATAGAATGATTCCTATAAATTATTGTCACATTACCATTTCTTTTTAAAGTTTTCACCTGATGTTATAAATTATTTTCATGTTATGATATTCCCATTTTACATCAAGATTTCTAAAAAATAAAGGAATATTATGATCTAGTGTTATACAGGGCATTGGAATCATTTGAATAAACAAGTAACATCCCTTTCACTAATTAATTAGATGACCAAACATAAACTGTAGTAGTAGAAAAATATTTTTCCACAAAATTCTACTTTTGACCATGATGATTTCCTATCATACTAAATAACTTTTTATAGAAGTAAACATAATTGAAAAACTCATTAAAATAAAAATTTATCACTATTGGTTGGCTATCTGTTACCTAATTATTTGACTACTCAGGACTCTTTTCTTTACAATCATATGACCTAATACTAAACATACCACATTGGAAGCACATTCTAGAAATTTTCAAACATTCCAAGAAATTTACTTTACAAAAAAATTAACATGTTAAGGAATTACCTCCAAATATAATATTTTAGTATTTCTAAATTTATTTCCACTATGGTCTCTTATTTTTTTCATAATGAGGCATATAATTTTTGGAAAACCATATCTCAAATATCTAGAAACAATAAAAGAACATTCTAATAAAATTAAAATTTTTATAAGACCAAACATTTTCATAAATTTGGATTAAATAAAATGTAAATATATTATTTTTATTATCATTATCCTAAAACAAATTTGGTATTTTCCCTGACAATCATGTGATGTTTTATTCATTCATGGATACTGAATCTTAATCATTTTCCATTCAATAAATAGAATCATTCCTTTATCCTGATCTGAACAACCATGGGTAAATACTTTTCCTAGAAAATATTTTTAAATATTTCCCATTATAAGTGTAACACCCCAGCCCCAGTTACCCCGAGTTAGCACATTATTATATAATATTGGCATGATCACAAGGGATCAAATCCCGAAAGACTGATCCGTTGAGTAGCCTTGGAATTACTAGATACATTCATAAGTTTTACATTACATCATGAAATAAAAAAACCAACAACATTTTACCCGTTTTTAACACACTAATATCCTTTGTCTATCCCTACAGGTCAACTTTAAAATACTTCTTGACATCCTTGAAAATATAAAACAAAAAAGGGGTGAGCTCAAATGCTCAGTAAGAATAACAATGTAGCGGAAGCTAATATAGATAAGCATAAATATTTAAGGCAATGTATATGAAAAAAACAAAAGCCTTTTAAACTTAAACTTCACCATAATATTGAAAAGATAAAATCAAATAATTCTATTTATTTATTCACATGGATATTCTACTTGTCAAATAATCACATGCAATATCAATATCCACTTTCGTAATGATGGAATGTATTATTCCAGACTTCATAACCACATAGTCAAGGCCTTGTGCCAAGAATACAAATAAGATTTTGTCAAGGCCTTATTCCAAGACACTAGTTTGTCTCATGAGACCTACCGATGCATCAAGGAGCTATATCAGGCTCCACCCATCACTTACTAAGTCCAATTCTTTCCTCATATAAAAAGGTTTAAACTTAACAAAATAATTTGTATTAATACTAGCATATGAAATGTCAATACTTTATCTATAAACCAGGAATGGTGTAAAAATAACACATCCATAGTCAAACATATATCATAACCTTCAATAAAAAATGGAAGTTTTGTATCATTATAAATCAACTTCAAACCAGCTTAGAATCCATCAAAGGATGTTGACATAGATGAAATCAATACTCTTTTAGTGAAATTTCCCTTTCTATTTTCAAATCATTTAAAAGTCATATATTTATAAAAGAAAAAATTTATTTTTAAAATGATATTATAAGATTTTATGGGAAGCTTCTATGATGATATAATAGAAAAATAGCCACTCCATCCATATTAGTTAAAAAAGACATTCTTACCTTAATTGTGTCGAAAAGGTCATAAAGTACCTTATTTGGAAAACGATGAAAATATTCATTTCAAAACATATATGGTCAAATAAGGGTATACATGTCTATAACCCATAGTATAGTAAATAGTAAAATTTTATAGAATTACATTTTTAAGAAAACATGGATGTGGATGATTAAGAGGTCCCAATAGATACATACCTAAAGACAACCTCTAATAATAAATAGATTGAGAAATTAACCCTTACCTTGTACTTTTCCTTAGTCGATGGTATTTTAATCTCCTGTTTAATTGTTAATAAATAGTTATTAAATTATACAAGAACTATATACATAAATATGATATCATATATGATCCTTTAATATTTCTTAGTTAATACTATTTCAGTAGTATCTTCATTTTGGGTTTCAACTGATTCATTTTATTTTATAGTCTTGGTTACTTAAGCAATGTTTTTTATGGATAAAATGTATTTGATTCATATATATTATTATATTATGTTCATAAAAATAATTTTTAATCATAAAATGAAAATTATTCTTGAATTGTTAGGATGGGGAATGAATCTCATCACGTTCGTGGAGACGGTAATCCATAATTAAGCGCGAGTGACAATATCAGTATATTGATAGTGAAATCGTATGTAAGTGGATGGTATATAATATATAAATTATCAATAACATGTTCTATTTATTATTTACATTAGTTATTCTCATTAATATACCCATCCAGATAATTAAGTGTTTGAATATAAACTACACCACGACGTGGAGACAGTAAGCCTTACGTACGCACGTATGGTGAATTTGTCATTAATAAGATGGATAAAATAGTGAATATGGTTCTAAAATTTTTATTATAACATCATAGTATATATAATATATTTAATTTATTATTTTATAATATAAATAACAATTAAATAAGAGGTGGAAGAAGAAAAGAACTTGAAAGAGGTGATGAAATATTTACCTCTTCATCAGGTTCTTCCTATTGATATAATCAAAAGGGATCCTTAAGTTTTATTTAGGAGCAAATTATAGACTCTATGATGAAGATATAAAAGTTTGGAGGATATTTGGGAAGGTTTTGGCTGAGCCAAAAGGCTTTGGAGATGTGAAATTAAGAGTAGGGGAAGTACCCTTTTATAATAGAGGTGAGGGTCACTTTAGGAAAATCATGAAATATTATTTTATAATAAAATAACTTTTGGATTATAATGGATAAAAAATGATATATTTATAGGATAAGGTGGGTATGAGTCTAAAACATCTCCACTAATAGATTTTAGACAGGTTTAGGTCCCCTGATTAACCTTATCTTCAAGATTTAACTCTTAGTTAAATAGTCTGTCATTTACTATGTCTCTTTGTATTTTTATATTATATGGTTAATAACCCTACTATAAACTTCCAACTGAAACCTAAGTGGATCATTGTCAATATATAAAACCTTATATTTTTCCTTTGTCAAAACCATAGATTTTTAGGAATATTATAACAATTAATAATATAATATTTATTTTAAAAACTCAATTATGTCAATTTTGACTGTATTTAGTATTTGATTTTTGTGAACAAAATTATTACATCAAAAAAATTATTTAATCAACCCTAACAGGTAATATTGACCTATAAAATTATTTGAATTCATAAAAGGACTCAAATTACATTTATTTGGATATTTATAATATCAATTATTGTAATCTTTGTTTAATTAAGTAATTACTACATCATCATTATGTCATAAATAAAATAAATTATTTTTTATCTAAAATTATACATAAAATACCATTATGTAGGAAATATTTTTATCTTTCTAATGAATATTTTTATTAGAATTTATATTGTGTGTAACCTGATATAAAAAGTGGTTTAGTTATTAAACATTGAATTTAACTATTTTAACTCTTCTTTAAATAAAATAATAATAAACGTCCTAATATAAACCAAGTGGATCAATGGGGATCATATTTTATTCCTAAGTTTTAATTTGGTCGAATTATATGTGTTCAATAGAATTAGTACATGTGTTAGGGTAATTATTATATCATTTTTACCCATAATTACCCTATTTACTTTTAACCGTGGTAAATAAAATTCAAAAGTTTCTATTCACCAAAAATTATTCTCATCTTATTGAACCAAGTATTACTTTCTGATATAAACTATGTCTATGATATTTCTGAAATTCAATTCACAGAAGTAGAAAAATTATGTTTTTTGCAAATTTGCTAATGCTCCTAAGAGATGGGTAAAAGACAATAAAAAGTTCAATAAAATTTTTAAATATCTAAACATTTAATATAATGAATCCAATGAATTAAATTGAACTTATATAGGTATTATGTATATATTTTGAACAAAAATAAATTTAAATAAAATAATTAATTAATTAATTAAAAAGTCAGTTTAAACTAATAAAGCAGTTTTTGTCACTATTCCTTAAAATTTGAATGTGTTCATAAAAATACCAAAAATCCACCCTAAGCTAATTTCGATGTTTCAAATCAAAAAATAATGTCCATTTTGAAAGATAAAATTTATAAAATTTCAAAAATTAGGTATTACTATTCATAACGGCCAGTTTGATTGTTCGTGGTGTGTTAGAATGTCGAAGTTGCGTACAATGCAAGTTATTTCATTATTCAAAGGGAAATGTACCGTGGAAGCTTGGGGTGTTGCATTCTCCCCTCATTAAAATAATTTCATCCTCAAAATTTCTAGAATATTACTACATAAATATATTCTAGTGGTTCTTCATCAAAAGTTCTTTGGGTTCCCACGTTGCCTCTTCCATCTTATGATTTTTCTATAGAACTTTTACCACATGATTTGTCTGGTTTATTAGCACGTGTTCTCTGGTATCAAGAATTTTGATAGGATTTTCACAATAAGACAGATCATGTCTCACTTCAATTTCCTCATAAGTGAGTACATGCATTGTGTAAGACATGTATTTTATCAACAGTGATACGTGGAACACATCATGAACTTTAGAGAGATTTGGCATCATTTCCAAACGGTAAGCTACAACACCAATTCGTTCTAGAATTTTGAAAGGTCCAATGTACATGGGACTCAATTTACCCTTCATACCGAAATTTATAACACACATCCATATATATACCTTCAATAAAACATGGCCTCCTACTTCAAATTCAAAATCCTTCCTTCATTTACCAGCATAGCTCTTTTTCCAACTTTGGGCTGCTTTGATGTGGGTTTGGATAACATTCACCTTTTCTATTGTTTCCTCAACAAGTTTTGGGCCTAATAGTTTTATTTAACCAACATAATCCCATCAAGTTGGTGTGTGACATATCTTACCATATAATGCATTATATGGTTCCATCTGAATAATTGAATGGAAGCAATTGTTATAAAGAAAATTCTACTAGAGGTAAATATTGATCCCACGTACCTTGAAAGTCATGTGAGCAAGATCTCAACATGTATTCTATGGTTTGAATAGTTTGTTATGATTTTCCATCAGTTTGAGGGTGGTAGGAAGTGCTCAAATGAATTTCAGTATCCAAGGCCTTCTAAAGACTTTTCCAGAATCATGATGTAAAACAGGGATCACGATCATAAATAATAGATAGGGGTACACCATAGAGTCTTACAACTTCATTAATATATAGTCTTTCCTGACATTCAAGTGGTAAATCTTATCTTTTAGGAAGAAAATGTATTGACATGGTAAGATGATCAAAAATGACCCTTATTGCATCATTCCTTCTTGGAGTATTTGGTATCCCCCTGACAAAGTCCATCATAATATTACCCCATTTACACTCAGGTATGGTAAGAGGCTGTATGACTCCTCTAGGCCATTGCCTTCTAGCTTTAACTTGTTGACAAACCATACATCTTGACACAAAATCAAAAATATCCATTTTCTTTTTTCCCACAAAAAATGTTCACTCAAATCACTATACATCTTCGTGCTACCCAGGTGTATAGAGAAATTGAAGGTATGAGCATCATCCGACAATTACCTTTTTAGATCAGGTATACTGGGAACACAATGTATCTTCCCAAATTTCAAAATTCCATCTTCATATATGAATTGACTCAATCTTTTATCATTCACAGCTTTAATCTTCCATTGAAATTCCTCATCATCAGTTTGAGAACTTTTTATCCTTTCTATAATGATGGTTTAGAAACCATTTGAAAAAGCTTTGATGTTTCACCTTCCATGGTTATTCAGATATCCATCATTACTAGATCCATGTATATAGGATTCTTTTCAACTCTCATCTTGTTCAAAACCCCATGATCCTTTCTTATCAAAGCATCTTCAACCTTATTTGGCTTCCCTAGGTGGTAGTGTATATTTAAATCATAATCCTTGACTAGTTCAAGCCATAGACTTTGCCTCGTGTTGAGTTATTTTTGTGAGAAAATATACTTCAAAATATTGTGATGATTGTAAAATATCATATTTTTCACCATAGAGGTAGTGTCTCTATATTTTCAAGGAAAAGATTACAGCTTCTAACTAAAGATCATGAGTGGTACAGTTTTGTTCATGAATTTTTAGCTATCGTGATGCATAGGCAATAAATCTATCATTCTGTATAAGGAAAAAACCAAGTTCTTTGTTTGAATCATCACTATAAATAACAAACCCATCGTTCCCTGATGGTAGAGTCAAGATAGGATCATTGACTAATATTATATTCATTTATTCAAAAAATTCTTTACACTTTTTTTGACAAACAAATTTAACTCCTTTACGTGTGATATTGGTTAATGGGTTAGCCAACCGGGAAAAATTCTTGATTAAACGTCGATAATAACATGATAAACCAATAAAACTGTGTACCTCAACTATACTTGTCGGTGCTAGCCATTATTGGATTTCCTTGGTCTTTAAAGGATCAATAGAGATTCCATACTTAGAAATAATATGGCCAAGAAAATAAATCTCCTGAAGCCATAATTCACACTTGCTAAATATCCCATATAATCCATTTCTTCTAAGAGACATTAGAATAATACGCAATGGATTTTCATGATCTTCATAGATTTTATATTATACCCAGATATCATCAATTAATACCACTACAATGTCTTCGAGATATTAATTGAAAACTCTATTCATTAGATCCATGAAGACAGAGGGTGCATTAGTCATTCCAAAAGGCATTACTTTAAACTCATAATGCTCGTACCTGGATGGAAATGTTGTTTTCAGATTTTTTTTCCTGATTCACACACAACTTATGATATCTAAATCGAAGTTCAATCTTTTAAAAATATTGTGCTCCATGAAGTTGGTCAAATAAATCATCAATGCGTGGTAGAGGGTACTTTTTCTATATTGTAATATCATTTATTTCCCTATAGTCAGTGCACAACCACATATATTTTCATTTATTTTTAACAAAATGAATAGAGGCTCCCCATGGATAAACACTAAGGAGAATAAATACCTTGTTACTCAATTGTTATAGTTGTTTCTTTAGTTACACTAATTCAACAGTGGCCATTCTATAAGGGGTCTTTCATATGGGCCTTGAACCAGGAACTAAATCAATGGAAAACTCAATTTCTCATTCTGGAGGGTGTCTAAGTAAATCCTCTAGAAACACATCAACATATTTGTGCTCAATAGGTACATCCTCTATTCGAACATTCTCTTCCTCACCCATAGTTAATTTTTTTTCTTCCCCAATAATTGAATTTAGTAGAGCTACTTGAGGTGGATCTAGATAAGAATCATGTGGTGACATTTATGCTATAAAGATTAGATACTCCTTATCATCATTTAAAATTGTAACCTCTTTATTCTTAAATTAAATTTTCTCATCATGGTCTGAAAGAAAATCCATACAGAGGATTATATCAAATACAATCATTGGTATGACGATGATATCCATAGATAAAGAACATTTATATGCCCTAATGGGATCTAATTCACAAAAATTTGTTGCGATGATACTTCGCTGAGGTGTTTTGACTGAAAACTCCCTTATTAATTCAAATTAAAAATATCAAATTTTCTTAGCAAACTAGGAAGATATGATATGATGCAATGATCCAGAATCAAATAAATCATTGGCTAAACTTTAGAAAACCATTAAATTACCTGCCACCATGTCTTTCGAAGCTTCAAACTTTGAAGTAGTCATCACATAAGCTTGGCTATGATCCCTTGGAATTTCCTGCTATATGTTCCCATAACACCTAGGAAATTCATTTGTATAATGCCCATTTTCTCTAAAATTGTAGCATACAACATTGATAGCCTCTTTATTCCCCTTGTAATCATGAGCTTGGTGGCCTTTTTCACCACACATGTAACAGACTCCCATTCCATTCAGGAAAGTACCAATGTTTTTCTTCCCACATTTACCGCATGATGGATATTAAACTTTTCCATTATTCCCCTTATTTCCATTTCCAGAGTGTTTAGCAGGTCTATTCTTCTCCTACTTTTCTTTAATGTCATAAAACTTAGAGAATTATTTTTCTATCATGATAGCACATGAGACAATATTTTGGTATGATAAGTAGGATTGTTATACTAATGTTTTCTAGAGAAATGGATTTAACCCATCAAATAATTGATCAATCCTACTCCTTGGGTTATGTATATAATCCGTAGGATGCCTTTCTTTCCTTGTAAAGTTAGCTTAATAATTTGCAACATTCATATCCTCCTTTTTCCTAAGACTTAGAAATTTCATTTCTATGTCCACTTGATTGCCATGATGAATGTATTTTTCTAAGAAAATATCTTTAAAATCCATCAATTCCATTTTCGATACTTCTTCATATTCCTTTTTTTTTTGGATTAATGACCACCATTAATTCACCTGTGAGGCGATAAACTGCCTTGACCACCTTTTCTATTTTTCTACTCCCTAAAGCATGAAATATTCTCTCTAAGGAATATATCCATTGCTTAGATACTAATGGATTTGTACTCATATTTAATGTTTGTCGTTATTTCCTCATGAAGCGGTCTAACATTGATCCTCTGTGTTGTGGATCAGGGTTCTCCATATGGGTAAGGTTATTATTCATAACCAAAGTGTGTTGTCCAAGTATGGTGATAAGATGATCAGTACCAGTTGCATCACTAGCTCTTCTATAATTATCTTGAGAAGGAGGGAAATCCATTCATGTATTAATTGTGTTGATATTTTTTCTATTCCATCCACAAGGTGCCATTTTTAAACAATGTCGTACAGTATAGTAGTTTATGAATAGTAATACATAATTCCAAACTTGTAAAAAATTAACATAAATTGAACCATTTATGGATATAATAAATAATCATAAAAATGTTTTCTTTGAGGAGATATATACTCATAAACCCTTCATAATGGTTTGTAACGAAAATGAGAATTATCCTAAGCATGTCCCCCAAGAGTGGTGTAACCAGTAGTGCAGCAAGGCCCGTTATTGTGCACCAGTTCCCGTTCGAGCCTAGCTCAAAGCGGTGTCTTTAGGTTTTACCCCTAGGTACATCTGTGCGAGAACCGCCTCTACTAGCTCGTATCTAGATAGGGATGTATTTCTTGAAAAACTCACAAAATCCTTATAATACCAAAATTCTAGGAAGTTTATGTATACTAAACCTCAAATTCTATCTTAGGGTAATGTTCTCTAATCCGAGTATTTTTAAATATAGTTTCCAAGGTTTGTACTAAATTTTCTCTGATTGCAACTATAACACCCCGACCAGAGTTACCCAGAGTCAGTGCATTATTACATAACATTTTAATGATCACAAGGGATCAAATCCCGAAAGGGCGGTCAGTTTAGTATCCTTGATGTACTAGATACATTCATAAGTTTTACATTACATAATGAAATAAAAACATCAAAAAAAATTTCCCTTTTGAACACAGTTCTATCATTATCCTATTCCTGTAAGTCAACCATAAAATACTTCTTCACATCGTAGAAAAAAAAATATAAAGGGGTGTGCTCAGATTCTCAATAGGGATAACAATATAGCGGAATCTTTTATAAATAAGCATAAACATTTAAGAAAATGTATAAGACTAAAACAAAAGCCTTTTAAACATAAACTTCGGTATAATTTGGAAAAGATAAAATCAAATAATTCTATTAACTTATTCACATGGATATTCTACTAGTCTAATAATCACAAGCAATATCAATAGCCACTTTCATAATGATGGAATGCATAATGGAAGACTTCATAACCACATAGTCAAAGCCTTCGGCCAAGACTACAAATAAAATTTTGTCAAGGCCTTCGGCTAAGACACTAGTTTGTCTCATGAGACCTACCATTGCATCAACGAGCTATAGCAGCCTCCACCCATCACTTACTAAGTCCAATGCATTTCTCATATGAAAATTTTTAAATATAACATAAAAATTCGTATTAAAAATAGCATACGAAATGTCAATACATTATCTATAAACCATGAATAGTGTAAAAATAACAAAACCATAGTAAAAAATATCACATAACTTCAATAAAATAAGGATGTTTTATATCATAATAAATCAACTACAAATGTGCTTAAAATACATCAAATGATGTCGACATAGATGAAATGAAAAAATTTATAGAGAAATATCTCTTTCTATTATGAAATCATTTAAAAGTCATATAATTATAAAAGAAAATATTTATTTTGAATATATTTTTATGAGATTTTATGGGAAGCTTCAAAAATGATATAATGGTAGAAAATATCCACACCCAACGTATAAGTTAAAAAAAGACATTCTTACCTTAATTTTGTTGAAAAGGTCATAATGTACCTTGTTTGGAAAATGACGGAAAGAATCCTTTAAAAATATATATAGTCAAATAAGGGTATAAATTAATTTAACCCATATTATAGTAAATAGTGAAATTTTTTTGAATAACATTTTTAAGAAAACATGGACGTGGATGATAAAGAGGTACTAGTAGATACTTAAATAAAAACAACCTCAGATAATAAAGAGATTGTGAAATTAACCCTTACCTTGTACTTTTATTTAGTCAATGGTATGTTAAAACTATGTATAATAGTTAAAAAATTGTTATTAAATAATAAAGGAACTACATTCATATATATGATATCATATATGAACCTCTAATATATCTTTGTTAATAATATTTTAGTAGTATCCTCGTTTCGGGTGTTAATTGATTCATTTTTCTTTATATGAATGTTAACGTAAGCCTTGTTTATTATGGATAGGATGTATTTGATTCATATACAAAATTATATTCTGTACATAATCATTATTTTTAACCATAAAATGAAAATTATTCTTGAATGATTACGATGGGAAATGAATCTTATCGCGTTCGTGGGGACGGTAATCTGTACTTACGCATGAGAAACTACACCACGACGTAGAGACGGTAAGCCGTACGTACGCACGTCTGGTGACTTTGTCATTCATATGATGAATATAATAATGAATATAGTTGTACCAATTTTAAAATAACATCACAGTATATAGAAGATACTGGATTTATTATTTTAGAATGGAAACAACAAAGAAAGAGGAAGTGGAAGAAGAAAAGAGCTTGAAAAAGGTGATGAAATATTTACCTCTTCTTCGGTTTCTTCTTTTTGATTTGATCAAAAGGGCTCCTTTGGTTGGATTTCTGGATGAAGGAAGGGAACTAGGATAAAGAGAGGAAATTTGGGAGGAAATTTGGGAAGGGTTTGGCTGAGCCAAAATGATTTGGATGTGTGAAATTAAGAGAAAGATAAATACCCATTTATAAGAGAGGTGAGGGTCACTTTAGGAAAAGCTTGAAATATTATTTTATAATAAAATCATTTTCTATTTATAATGGCTCCAAAATGATTTATTTAAAGGCTCAGATGGGTATTGTTCGAAAACCTTTTAGTCAATAGGTTTTTGATAGGTTTAGGTCACCATATTAACCTTATCTATTAGATTTAACTCTTAGTTAAATAGTTTGTCATTTACCACGTCTCTTTGTATTTTTATATTATATGGTTACTAAACTTACTGTAAACATCCAATGGAACCCCAAGTGGTTCATAATTAATATATATAACCTTATCTAAGTCCTTTGGTAGAAACTTAGATTTTTAGGAATATTTTATCCATTAATAATATAGTATTTGTCTTAAAAACTCAATTATGTCAATTTTGACACAATTTAATATTTGATTTTTATGAACAGTGTGATCACATCGAACAAAAATTATTTAATCAATTATAACATGTCATATTAACCTATAATATTTGTTGAATTAATAAAAAAAGTCTCAAATTAAATTTATTTACATATTTATAATATGAATTATTTTAATCATTCTTTGAAATGGTAATTATTGTATCATCATTGTGTCATAAATAAATTAAATCATTTAATGTCTAAAAATTATAAAAAAATACCATTATGTAGGATATATTTTTAGTTTTATAATTAATATTTATCATAAAATTTATATTGTTTGTAACCCTGTATTAAAAATGGATTAGTTATTAAACTTTGAATTTAACTCTTTTTACTCTTCTTTAAATAAAATAATATAAAATGCCCTAATCTAATCCAAGTGGATCAAATGGGAAAATGTTTTATTCCTAAGGTTGTTTCTGGTCAAATTATACTTATTCTATAGAATTATGACATGTATTATGGTAATTATGATATCATTTTTACCCTTAATTACCCTATATACTTTTAACTATGGTAAATAAAAGTCAAAAGTTACTACTCACCAAAAATTATTTTCATCTTATTGAACCACATTTTACTTACAAATATTAATAGTGTATCTTTCATTTTTTAAATTCAATTCCCAAAAGTGGTAAAATTAAGTTTTATGCAAATTTTCAAATGCTCTTAAGAACTAGGTAAAAGACGGTGAAAAGTTCAGTAAAATTTTTATATATATAAACTTATTATAAAATGACTCAAATGAATTAAATTGAACTTATATAGGTATTATGAATCTCATTTGACGTAATATAAATATAAATAAAATAAATAATTATTTAGATAAAAAGTCGGTTTTAACCAATAACGTAGTGTTTTTCACTATTCATCTAAAATTGAATGTTTTAAGAAAAATACCAAAAATTAACCCTAATCTAATTTCGATATTCCGAATCCATAAATGAAGTCCATTTCAAATGATGAATTTTATAAAATTTTAAAAAGTGGGTATTACTATTCCTAACAGCCAGTTTGATTAGTCGTGGTGTGTTAGAATCTCAAAGTTGCGTATAATGAAAGATATTACATTATTCAAAGGGAAACGTACCGTAGAAGCTTGGGAAGTTACATTATCCCCTCCTTAAAATAATTTTTTCCTCAAAATTTCTAGAATATTACTACAAAAAAATTTAGGTGGTTCTTCATCATATGTTCCTCGAGTTCCCACGTTGGCTCTTTCATCTTATGATTTCCTGATAGAACATTTACTATACAAGTCGTCCGGTTTCTCAGAAAGGTTTCTCTGGTATCAGGAATTTTGACAGGCTCTTTACAATAAGGCAGATCAGGTTCCAGTTCAATTTCCTCATAGGTGAGTACATGCATTTGGCCAAGCATATATTTTCTCAATAGTGATACATGGAACCCATCATGAACTTAGGAGAGACTTGGTGGCACTTCCAAATGGTAAGATACAACCCCAATTCATTCTAGAATTTTGAAAGGTCCGATGTATATGGGACTCAATTTACCCTTCTTACCAAAACATATCAGACCCTTCCATGGATATAACTTTACGAAAACATGGCCCCCTACTTGATATTCCTAATCCTTCCTTCAGTCATCAGCATAACTCTTTTTCCTACTTTGGGCTGCTTTGATGTGGGTTTGGATAACATTCACTTTTTCCATTGTTTCCTCAACAGGTTCTAGGCCTATGAGTTTTCTTTCACCAACATCATCCCAAAAAGGTTCTGTGTGACATCTCTTGCCATAAAATAATTCATTTGGAGCCATATGATTACTTGAATGGAAGCTATTGTTATAATAAAATTCTATCAGAGGTAAATATTGAACCCATGTACCTTGAAAGTCAAGTGAGTATGATCTCAACATGTCTTCTAAGGTTTGAATAGTCCATTCTGGTTGACCATTAGTTTGAGGGTGGTAGGCAGTGCTCAGACGAAGTTCAGTATCCAAGGCCTTCTGGTGACTTTTCCAGAATCTTCATGTAAAATGGGGATCACAATCAGAAACAATCGATAGGGGTACACCATGGAGTCTTTCTAGTCTATCATGTGGTAAATATTCTCTTGTAGCAAGAAAATGTGCTAACTTGGTAATAAAATCAACAATTACCTATATTGCATCATTCCCTCTAGGAGTCTTTAGTATCCCCATGATAAAGTCAATCATAATATTACTAGTAATGTGAAATGGGTGGGCCGGGGCGGGACGGGCCATGCTCGCATGGGTTTGATCCCGTGCAGGTTTGTCTGCAAAAGCCCGCATATAATATGAACAAATCATTTCAAGCCCATCCCGCCCCCATAAACCCATCGGTTTCCCACAGGCTTGCCCTCATTTACAAAAAAAATACTATTTATAATCATTTAAATACTATATTTTTTACCATTCATAAAGTTATTTGTGGGAGAAGTGTGAATTAACAATAACCAGAGTTTTAAAGAATGTTATGGAAATTTTTTTGTGGGCTAATTGTGGCATGCGGTAATGCCGATGTCATGGTGAACTGTTGCGATAGAAAGTAGGTGATTGATCAGTGATGGACAATGAATGATAATGTTGGTTGTGTGGTGATGTGAATAACTGAGCATGTGAATGAATGATGTCTCTCAAGGTATAGATCAGTTTCATAGGAAGATATAAGTGTTTTCAGGAGGTTCTTTCCAATTCTCTTAATAACAAAATTAAATTAAATAATAAAAAAATTAAATCAACCTAAAAAATATTAGGATTATAATAACTCTTATAGAATTGAAACCATGCACAGGGGCGATGAGTTCCATTTTTTGAGAGATGGGTTGACAGACCGTGTGAATATGGTTAATAATTACTATATATATAATATAATATCATATTAAAACATTAAATATATGCCTATTTAAAATTCACATGTGAATAAATAATGAATTAATATGACCATTACGGTGAGAAATCATATGTCACCATTTAACCCTTAATTTTTTATTAAAGAAACTAAAATGTTATGGAAACAAATATTGTAAAAATATTATATATTTTTTTAAAACATGCCCGCGGGCAAGCCTGCACCCGCACGGGCTCAATCCGCATTAGCCCGCACCCACGCGGGCTTAACCTGCATTGGCCCGCACTATAAACGGTCAAATTTTTTATGCCCTCACCACCCCACATCCGCCCCATACCCGCAAAGCCTACGGGTCGTGATCCCACTTTTCATCACTAAATATTACCCCATTTCCACTCAGGTATGGGAAGAGGTTGCATGACTCCTCAAGGTTGTTTCCTTCCAACATTCACTTATTTACAAACCATACATCTTAACACAAAATTAGCAATCTACCTATTTATGTTGTCCCACCAAAAAGGTTCCTTCAAATCTCTATAAATCTTTTGCTACAAGGGTGTATAAAGAAATTGGAGCAATGAGAATCATCCAACAATTCCCTTTTTAGATCAGGTATACCGGGAACCCAAAGTCTCTTCCCAAATTTCAAAATTCCATCTTCTTATATGAAGTCACTCAATCTCCCATCATTCATAGCTTTAATCTTCTTTTGGAATTCCTCATCATCAGTGTAAGAACTTTTTATCCTTTTTAGTAAAGATGGTTTGGTAACCATTTGAAAAATCATTGATGTTTCACCTTCTATGGTTATTCCAATATCCATATTTACTAGATCTATATATATATGATCCTTTTAAACTCTCATATTTTTCAAAACTCCATGATCCTTTTTTCTCAAAGAATAGACCACCTGATATGCCTTCCCTAGGTGGTAGTGTATAGTAAAATCATAATCCTTGAGTAGTTCAAGACATCACCTTTGCCTCATGTTGAGTTATTTTTGTGAGATAATATACTTCAAACTCTTGTGGTCAGTATAAATCTCACATTTTTCACCATAAATATAGCATCTCCATATTTTCAGATCTACGATTACAGATTCAAACTCAAGATCATGAGTAGGATAGTTTTGTTCCTGAATTTTTAGTTGTTTTGATGCATAGGTAATAACTCTATCATTCTGCATAAAGACACAACAAAGTCCTTTCATTGAAGCATCACTACAAATATCAATCCCATTGTTCCCTGATGGTAGAGTCAAGATTTGAATAATATTTCTTTCAGTTCATCAAAATATTTTCCAAATGCTTTTGTCCAAACAGATTTAACCCATTTACATGTGAGCTTGGTTAATGGGTTAGCCAACCGAGCAAAATTCTAGATGAAACGTCGATAATAACCGGCTAAACCAATAAAACTGCATACCTATGTTATACTTATCCGTGCTGGCCATTCATGGATTGACTTGTTCTTAGAAGGATAAATAAGGATTCCTTTGTTAGAGACAATATAGACAATAAAATAAATCTCATGAATCCTGAATTCACACTTGCTAAACATCCCATATAATTCATTTTATATAAGAGTCTTTAGAATAATGTGCAAGTGATTTTCTTGATCTTCATAGCTTTTAGAGTATACCAAGATATCATCAATAAATACCCCAACCAAGTCATCAATATATTCCTAGAAAACTCTATTCATTAGACCCATGAAGATAGAGGGTGTATTAGTGAATCCAAAAGGCATTACTGTAAACACGTAATTCCCCTACCAGGTTCGAAATGCAATTTTCGGAATGTCTTCCTTCTTCACAAACAACTGATGATATCCAGATCGAAGGTCAATCTTTTAAAAATATTGAGCTCCATGAATTTGTTCGAATAAATCATCAATGCGAGGTAGGGGTACTTGTTTATTATTTTTATAGTATTAATTTCCTTTTAGTCAATGCACAAACTCATAGATCCATCATTATTTTTAACAAAAAGGATAGAGGATCCCCATAGAGAAACACACTACAGGAAAAAGGGGTTTTTGCAACGGGTTATTTGCGACGGGAATAAATCCCATTGCAAATAGTCCCGTTAGAAACTTATTTGCAATGGGGGTATTTTTCCGTCGCAAATAACTACTTATTTGCGACGGGGAAATCTCACCTGTCGCAAAAGGCTTGGCACGCGGAGCGCACCAAACCGCGGGAAAGTAATTTGCGACGGGTGGTAACCACCCGTCGCAAATAACCGGCAGCGGTGAAAAATATTTGTGATAGTAATATACCCGCCATCATAAATAGTATGTCAGCAGGTTATTATTTGCGACAGGACCCGTCGCAAATAACTATTTAACCGTTGACCATGATAAATGTGGGATAAAGTATTTGTGACGGGTCCTGTCGCAAATAATACTATTTGCGACTGGATACCCGTCGCAAATACTCCCGTCGCAAATAAGCTAACCTATAAATACCCCCACCCGTTTTTTTCATTCATTCTCAACGTCTCTCAAAACTCTATTTTTAGAGTTCACAATTTCTTAAGTTTAATTTTTATTTCCAGATTTGATATTGATGTCTTCAACAATTATCGGAGATCAAACTCAGATCAATTTTAAAGGTATTTATGTTCTTTTTAATTTAATTTTTATTTTAAATTTTTTATTAGTTTTATTTATTTTTAATTAGTTGTAATTTTATTATGTTTATATTGTTTTGTTATTTAATAAATTTAAATTATTAGTATTAATTATTCATATTTAATTGTAATTAGTAGTAATTAATAATAATTAGAAATAATTAATAATAAATAGTAATAATTAATAATAAATAGGAATAAACTTCCCCCATGCTCACATTAACCATTATAACAAAGCCATTTCATTTTTTTATACATTTAATGATCTATCTATATATATATAGTTATATTTATTTGTATATTAATATAGATTTAAATTAATATAAATATATTTGGTTATATAAATATATATATATATATATATATTTATTCGTATATTAATATATAATTATTCTATTTATATATATATATATATGTAGTTATAAGTTTTTATTCGTATATTTATTTGTATATTAATTAATATATATTTATTAGCTTAGTTTTAAATAAATTTATAAAATATGAGTTTTTATGTATATGTATAAACAAATAAATAAATAAACAAATACATATATACAATAGATACACACACACACACACACACAAACACACACACACACACACACATATATATATGTATAGTTATGAATGAATACATAGAAATGAGGGGGTGAAAATCCACCGAGAATTTAAAACGACTATAACTTCTAATCCGTAAGTCTGTTTCAACTCCACAACCAGTCAAATTGAAGAACATGAAACGATCTTCGATATGATATGCGGTATAGGCCAAATGGACATCCGGATCAGATCTTATAGCCGTCTGAATGTTTAAATAACCATAACTTCTATTCCAGAAGACCGTTTCAGCTCCACAATCAATCAAATCGAAGAACATGAAACAATCTTCGATATGATATATGGTAGAGGTTTATCGGACATCGGGAGAAGATGTTATAGATGTTTAAACATTGAAAAACCGGGGTACCCCGACTAAAAACACAGTTTTGGAGGCCTTCTGGGCCTTTTTTGGCCTTGAAAAAACTTTTGACGGGTTTTTCCCATCGATAAGGCTGTAGAGATCATCGCAGGCTTCGATTTGATATGCTGTGGAGCTCAAACGGAGTCGCGGATCAAAAGTTATGGCCGTTTGAAGTTTGAGTTTCATTTTTAACTTATTTTCCATCATTCATTAATTTTTTTTATTTTTTTATATTCAAAGAGTTATTAAATGACTATTAATTGATAAAAATTACATAATTACTAATTAAAATTAATTTTTAATTTATTTTATAAGCCTCTTTTACTGAACGTCTTATACATTCATATTTGATTTTCATTTTTCCTTTCTAAAACATATTTAAAAAATAAATATTATATTTATATCAATACAAATAGGTTTATTGATTTATATATTAATAAATAAGTTTTTAATTTTTTTTAATTTTTTTATTATTATTTGCGACGGGAATATATGCTCATCGAAAATAAGTATTTGCGACGGGCCCGTCGCAAATACCTGCTTTGAAGCAAACATTTCCGACGGGAAAAGGGCCCGTCGCAAAAGATTTTTGAAAAATTTACCGCATCACTTCATGAATGTGGTTGTTCGCATTAACGCATTATTGGTTTTTTCATATTTTAATGAATAGAGATAAAAAAGGTAAATATTAATATATATTTCCATAGTATAAATTATATCATATATATATATATATCTATGTTCATTAAAAATAGTTATATAATCATAATTAAGATTTTGTGATGGAAAATGAATTGCATCTCTTCGTAAAGGTGGTTGTCCTTACGTACACATGAATGACGTTATCATTTTACATTAAATAGAAATGATATAAAAATGGGTGTATGATTAAAATAAAAATATTTCATAAAGAAAATAATTTGATTATGTTGATATGGTTATATTATAAATAGATTATTTTTAAGAATAAAAAATATTTAAAAATCTCGGTAAGAGCATATACATATTTCATAGACAATATACTTTGGAAAACAAAATAAGGATCCACAAATGGTTTATTTTGAAATATAAGGAACCTGGGATCATGGAAAAAGTTTTAGAGAGTGTATTTGGGAGGATCTTTGTCGATATAAAGTACTCAGGTTGTGCGGAGAATTGAGAAGATGAGGTTCCCTTTTATAAGTGAGGGGAGTAACACCCTTGTAAATGTCCATATCATTAAAATAATATAAATTAAGATTCATTTGAAACTGGAACTAAATAATTGAACATTAGTGATATGGCTTGGAAAAGTTGAAATAAACATAACTAATTAGATAAGATAAGTTTTTTTACCTTCGTAACATGTTTTAATGGTCAAAAAAGTAATTGACCTTATAACTAAATTTTGAAATTATGTCTCAAAATAATAAATCCATTTTATAAAAATAAATTACTATAGGTGATATAAATTAATTTTAATATCATTGTAAAAAATTTAATGAAATCCAATTTTTGGAAAACAATATATTGTAAATATAGAAACAAATATGCTCAAAAATCATGTATATAATAGATTCACAAGGTATTTATAGGCTTTTGGATAAAAAAATGTTTTATGACATTCAAATAAATCCAAAACTGAATGGATAATTTTGAATAATTAATTAAATTAAAATTTATAAAATAGTTTTTATTAAAATAAAATATTACTTACATTACAAAAAGTCATGCACGGGATTTCAAATTCAACATAATAGGTTTAAATTATTTATTTTACTCATTAAATATAAAATTTATCTAGTGAAAGGTTTCAAAAAATTTAACTCATTATTATATCAGAACAATTTTATAAGAAACTATTTTATTTATAAAATATATATTTTTCATTATTCATACTATAATCAGAATTTTAATAAAAATACTAAAAATTCACATTGAGCTAATTTTGACAAGACAAATTCAAATATGAAGTTCATTTTGTAAAATTTAATTTTTAATGTTGGTAAAATTTAATTCTAATATATGCACAGAAAACATGTTAAAATTTTTTTTTATAAAGAACACTATTTTCAAAGAAAGAAATAAATTTATTATCATTCATTGCTATGTAACATTCATTAGATGATAGGTTAATTTACCTGATTGTATATATTACACATAAATATCATAAAATTATTTAATTTTTGTGATAGATTTAGTTTATAAAGAAAAGATACACTGCATGCTTAAATAAATATTTATATTTTTTTATTTTTTACCACCAAATGTTTTATCTACATATAAAAAACTGATTTTCCTTGAATGAATTATTTTTAAATAATTTATTTGTATAAAATATAATTTTAAATAAATTATGTACTCAAAATAATAGAAATTTAACTTCTAAATTATACATATAATATATATATAATAACCTTGTTTTAAGAAAAACATTTTTGTTTAGATATGAATAATTAAATTAATGTGTATTGTAATATCTGAATTGATTTTTCATTTTATATTTCATTCATTTATATTGTATTATATTTAATTTTTTATTATAATGATGTAAAATTCTTTGATGTTTGATGTTTCATGCATAAAAATATATTGAAAAAATATAATTTATTAATGAGAAATTTATTATAAAATATCGTGGTGTTAAAGGATTCCAATTGAAAGCTAAAAATGAACACCCCATATATTAGAGATATATGCACAATGAAATGAGTTGTTAAATATGAAATAGAAACCCAACAGAACATATGAAGATAATATTAACCAAATAATAAAATAAAATATTAAATATTTACAAAATCAAACATTTCAACAATAAAAAAATAAATTATACATATAACACCAAAAAAGTTTGGTTTTAAAAAATTAACTATAAATGATAACTTTATTTACATGAAACATCGAGATTTAATAGAATTTCAGCATACTATAAAAATATTGTTATTAAATTTGAACATTATAACAAAGATGTTAAATATGTGGGTTTGAAATGGATTAACCAAATTATGAAAAATATATAATGTCCTTACTCAATACAAGTGTATTTATTAATTATTAGGAAATAAGGACTTTGTTTTTTTTGTAAAGGCATTTTATACTTCAAAAATATGATTTAATTAAAAAAAATGGATTTCATTTATTTTATCAGGGAATATAATAATTTGATTTTTCTAATTTTATATATTAAATTTTATAAAATGATATAATTTTTGAAATAATAAAATCCATATTTCATATGACTAGACATTAGTATTTTTCTGAATGGAATATTATTTCAATAAAATGAAGAAAAAAATGTTTTTTAATAGTATTTTATTACACATTATAAAGATCTATTTTTTAATGTCATTGAAAAGATAAATTCGTTAAAATATATTATTAATAATCAAATTAATATCAATTAAATTAATTATATGGTTGATTTATTCATAAAAATCTTTTTATACTTATGAAGTTGTTTTTATGGAAAACCACTTTTTGTAACGTTTTGCGAGTTTAATTTTAAAATCAATTTTGTCAGTTATATACGTTGAATTTAATAAAATTTATTCCATTTATTTAAATATAATATCTAGTTTAATTTAATTTTTATAACTTAATTTTTTGTCATTATGAATATAGATCATAGAAAATATTTATCACCACAGTAAAAGAGGAAAAATTAATATAAAACTTTTGGATGAATCATTAAAATATCACTTAAACTTGAATTTATCCTATTTTGAAACATGTTTTTGACCAAAATTGTTTTTTACGTGTTAAATAATTTATTTTAGACATTTATTTTGAATTTAGGAACTCAATCTTTAATTTTTTGAAGATATGTAATATTTTATTCAAATTAAAAACTATATTTGGTCTTTGAATTTAATGGAATTGTTGGAAGAATCCCTTCAGTATTGGATTAATCCCAAAGTCTAAAAACATTTTTATTTTATTACATAACAAAAAATAATCACAAAAATTCTCTTTTAACATTTTTTCAACGTAAATCTAATTTTATGCTTAAACTGGGTTTTGACCAAAAAAAATAATTTTTCCTGAATTTTGTGTTATTATATTAAAAGTTATTTTTATACCTATATAAATTTTATTTGAAAAGATTTATTCCAAATTTGGAATCATAATTTAAAAAAATTACATATACCCTTCAGTTTTTTTTATATAATTCTTTTTTAATTATGATCATTTATGTTATCTTGGTTACGGTTAAAATGAGTTTAAAGTGGTATAACTAGGATATAATGCCTAAAATGTATCCAAAACATATAAAAATGATCTTGGACGGGTCTATTTAGCCCCTATCATATCTTATATTGTAATATTGGTTTTTATTATTCTATTTGACATGATTGTGATATATTTATATCATTTTATATTTTTGGTAAATCTAAGTGTGTCCTTTCTCTCACATATAAATGGGCACCTCATATACTCTATCTCACACACCTGTTGAGAACTATAGTTCTAAAAACCCTAAAAATTACCATCTTAACAACCCACCCCACATATTAGTGTTCCTTATTTAGCATAACACCCACCATAGGATTCCAACTATTTAAACATTTGGAGGTTTTCTAAAGAATACGTAATGCACTTACATACGTGTTTTTATTTTATTTTCAATTTCATCTCCATAGGAACACTATTAACATTATTATATAATAAAATCAATAAATACCAAATAATTATATATTATTATGATTATTTTATAACACTAAATCATATTATATTCCATAAAATGTGAAACCAATCTATCATTTGTGTGCACGGATGACTACTACCTCAGGAACCAATTTAAATTTTTTCCATCATTTCTGTGAACAGATTGATAAAATTATTGAATTAATATATATATATATATGATAATGATGACATTTTTATCATTATTGTAAGATAAAACTTCATTTATTTTAGTACTTTACATCCATTAATAAATGAAAATGATGTTCGTGCATAAATGTTGTTTACCCCTTCTATGAAGCGATGTGATTCATTTTTCATAACTAATAAAATTAATTGTATATATAAGTCTATTTTAAAAAATATTATGATAATTATTATATAATCATCATTATGAAAAAGTAATAATATTCTCACCTTTTCCCCTCATGTTTTTGGAAAAATCGAAATGTCACTCAAGCGTACATACGGCCTATGATCTCCATGATTAAAATGTAATTCATTTTACATAATCATTATAAATATTTGGTTATTAAATTATAATTAATTTATAAAAATGATAATTATAACATTATTAATTTTTTTTAAATGATATAATCATGATCCAATTGACCAAAGTCAACATACTTATTCATTTCCAACTTAACAACTAAACATCCTCAAAATGATTGAAGTAAACATAATCAATAATGTAATTAACTATAACATTGAAATATGTGAAATAAAAAGAATAATATACTCTATGAATTTCATTATTAAAGTAAATAATTTTAATAAATTTATAATTCATGAACATATATAGTGTAAACAATAATTTGGACATGTGTCAAGTGACACCTTACTATAAATACCTCATTTTAAATGTTAAAAATATTAATTTTTAAAGATTTTTATTACATTACCATTTTATTTAATGGGTGTATTTTTATTGAAACAATTGATTTAAAAAATTCATTTTATCTCACTTTTTTATTTCTTTTATTGGTTTTCAAAAGAATGATTTTTAAATATTTTCCACCAGATGTTCTGATTTTATTTACAAACAATAAAAAAATAATGTTGTTTTGTAATATATAAATTTTTTATAGATATTTTATTAAATAAAAAAACATAAATGAACCTATATTTTAATTTTATTTTAATGTAAAATTATTTATACTCATAAATTAGGTATTTTCTTAAAAACTATTTTCAAGTGTATTTTGTTTGTATATTAAAAGTAATCCTTCATACCTATATAAATTCAATTTGATAAAATGGATAAATAATACAGAAATATAGTTCCAAAAAAAATTAAAATTCCCCTTTTTAATTTGTTCATATAGTTATGTTATAATTGTAAAAATGTATATTATCATGGTTAAGGATAAAATGAGTTTAAAGTGGTTTTTCTAGGATATATGAATTCAAATGTATCCAAAAACAATTATAAATGTTATTATTTGAATTTTTTATTACCAATAACATCTTAAATTTTATCTTTTATGTGCCATGGTTCTACTTGGAATGATTAGGATATATATATTATTTAATCATTGAATTAATTTCAATCGTGTCTATTCCCATCTTATAAAAGGAAACCTCCTTTCATCTCAACCATTAACATTTTGAGGACTCTACTTAGGCCAATAAATACCCAAATCCCTAACTTAAAAACGTAAACACATCCAATGGGAAATTTTTTGTTATAATACTAACCATAGAATACTAAAGTTTTTAACCCACAAAGGTTATCTGCAGAAAATTAAAAGCACTTAGCTAAGTGTTTTTATGTTTTTTCTTCTTTTATCTCCTAAAAACCTATCATAACCATTAAAATAAAATAAAATTTCTACTTACCATATAACTATATTTTATTAATTTCAAGGATTAAACTATATCCATCTCCTCTTCCGTCTAATAAGAAATAAATCCATCATTCATGTGTACGTTGGAATACTACCTCATGAGCTGATGTAAATAATTTTCTTCCACTGTCTCTCATGGATGGTTATAATGAAAGGTTTAATTTATATATATATAAGATATTTATTAGATAATTAATATTTTTTAATGATAATATATCATCTATTTGTATATATGTCCATCCATTTCAAAATGATAACATTGTTCATACATATGTATGGATTTCCACCTTCACTAAAAGACGTTATTCATTTTTTATTTCCGCCTAACATGGAAAGTGTATATAATTTTATTCAAATAAATAGTATTATATTTATTATATAATAGTAATTTCTAAAAATAAAATGATTCATTATTTATTTCCCTTATATTCATTAAAAAATAGAAAATTTAGCCATGCGTGAGTACTGTGTACCATACCCAAGATTGTAGTGTATTTCATTTTACATAACCATATTACATAATTTGTTATAAAATTATAAAAAACGATTAATAATTATAATTAAAAAATTATTAATATTAATTATATGATATAATCTTGATCCCTTTGACCAAATTCAACCTACCAAATTTATTTAGGACATATGAACCAACCAACCTCACAAATTTCAAAGAAAAAATAATCAATAAAGTATTTATGTATAACATACATATATGTTAAAAAAATGGAATAATAAATAGGAAAAAAACATATATATAAATAAATTATTTAAAATAATTTATTTATTTTGGAAGATAAATAAGGTGTGTGGAAAGTAAAACTTAATTTAAGGGACAATTTATATTAAAAGCCACATATTAAATGTTTTTAATATTTACATTCTTATTATTTTTCATTAATCTCCTTATTTTTTTATTAAAGTATTTATATGAAAATAAATTAATTATAAATAAAATTTTATATCTATTTTTAATTTTTTTAATGATTATGAAATTTAAACTTTCAATTTATTTTACAAGGAATGTTTTAATATTATTTAAAAAAGAAAAAAATGAATGTTTTATTTTAATTTATAAAACATCAATAGAGTTTCCACAGCCACAACCATTATTTTATTTCAAGATTCCTTTACACACCTTCATCTTTTCTACAAACAAATCCTCTATTTCATATATTCTAATTATTTAATTTCTAAAATTTGTTTTTAATGGAAAGTGATATATAAATATTCCAAAATGATTATCTTATTTGTTATAAATTATATAATTTTGAGTTTGATGATTAAAATTAATGGTTTTAAGTGCTTCATTAATTTCATGGCCATTTAAAATTTTTCAAAATTATGGTGATCCTAATATATCTCCCTAATTAATTTTGTGATAATTTTTTTTCTATATTTAATTATGTTAGAATTAACTATGTAGGTTATTCAATTTGTAAGGATTCTTGTAAGCAATCTATAAAGATGATATCCCAACTAACGAACATGGAATTTATATTATTGATAATAATTTTTCATGGAAGGCAATATATTTATTAACGTTAGATAATGATGGGTTTTGAAAAGAATTAATATACCCTTTAAGGGTCAAAAAGTATGTTTTTCATAAAAAAACCATGGTTCTCATGTTTCTTAAAAAACCACATGATTATTTATTTTCATTTACTATTTATTGTATTGTGTTTTAGGAAAAACGTTGCATAGTAAAGATCATTTCCTATTTAGGTACATGATTATTTAAGAATATAGTTTAATATATTAAAGGAAAAAAATAATTTTCGATATCATTATTTTGAAATAGACAAATGGGTTTCACTATTATTTTTTATATAACCTTTATATATATTTTTTTCTATCCCCACATATTTTCAAAAGTTTTTCACAAGATATAAGGATTAGTATGAACAATAATGAATTCATGTTTAAAATTATGATACATTCCATAAAAAGAAAATATGTTTCATTTTAAAAGTTTTTTGTTGTTCTAAAAATTTATACTAAGAGGAAATATGTACGATTAAATGTAAGGGATATTATGTAAGAGTTATGAAATAATTATTTTAAATGATATATATGAATATATCCTTAGAAATTAAATAAAATGAATTATTTTTTAGTAATAAAATTATATGTTAAGTAATAATCGAGTTATTTTATGTCTATCAAGGTAGATACTTAAAAATACATAAAATAAATCAAATAACTTGTACTATTAATATCCTTCATCTTGAATAAGCAAAAAAAACTCAACTTTCTACATCCATCAATCCTAGACTAGGAAAAATGAGTTCACTCCCATGAAGAACTATCTTCTAAAATATTAACAGTATACGTACATGCAAAATATGACAAGTAGGTAACCTCAACACACCCCAAGAATAACCTTTAAAAATAAAAAAATTCATTCTAGTTTGTAATACATTTATAAAATAGGAATTTAATTTCAATTTTAAAAACCACACCCATTCACTTTAATTTTGAGAGATTTTAGTTTATGTAAATGAAGTTTATTTTCACAAGTTAATCTATCAAAATCCGACTTTAAAGAAGAAGTGAGATTTAAATAAAAAAATATGTAAATTATAATACATACAAATAAGAAATACAATAATCATTAGAATCCTGGTAAGCTAGGAGCTCTGGGGTGAACTAGGAGACATCTAACAAAACTACTATAAAAAATGGAACTTGATATCAAACAACATTTTATACCACATATAATTTACCTACATGTCCAAAATGAGATTAAAAAACACATAAACTGTATATAGTCTATCTAACAGCTACCAGTCAATACATGATAATAAACTTGTGTAGTATTTGTACTTATGTTTCCTATATGACTTCCCTTGTTCCTACAAGACATAAAAATGGACATGATCACATCCATTATCACATTAGAATAGTATAGAATAAATCGACAATTAATATCATCTTAATCTATAGAAACAATTCTTAAAAACATCCCCATATCATTCATTGAGAATAATAATCAATATAAAAATCATCCAATGTGAAATGATCACACCACATCATTCAAACATTCAAAATACACTAAAGAGAATGTTTCAATTTAAATTGTTAATTTTTTTAATAATTTTCTAAATAAGACTTAAAAGTCCTTTTGTGAAACCAAATTTTACATACAATCATTGAAAAAGAAAAATGTATTCTTAATAAAATCTCAACATCCAAAATATCTCAAACCCTATTTAGTAATAACTAAGAAATCCATAAAAACTAAAGAGTTTACATTTAAATGAGATTAAATAAAAAAACACCAAGTAAAACTTTTAGGCCCTATAATAAAATACATTCAGACATTTTATTAAACATTTGGTGTGTATATAATTTAACAAATAGATCCAAAACCCTTGTTTTGATATATAAATCCTTCACATTTAATGAAAACCAATTGGAACTTGGTTTCATTTTTAAAAATAATTATTAGTAAATGTATTTATATCGTTAGGAATGTAAAATAAGGATTTAATGAACAATTAATTATAATTACAAAATTAAATATTAATTAAATGGAGCAATCCTACCTCTAATCCATCTCTTTCTATATAAATGGAACCAAATCACTTCAAAGATGAAATAATAGGTCAAGAAGAAAAATAAGAACCCAAAAAAACAAAAGATATTAAAAATTAAGATAACCAAAACCCTATGTCTTAATGACCTCACTAAGACATGAAATAAGGATGAAAAGGAATAATTAGAGTTGGGAATGGTTTGGAGGTATTACCATGAATATTTGGCCATAAACCATGGGAAAACCCAATGATATCATCTTAAAGGAGATGGGAGGCCAATAAGAGATGAAAAACCAACCATAGGAGTAAAGTGGTAGGATAAATTTGAGTTTATAGAATTAAAATAGGGATGTATAGGTAGGTAAAATCACATTTTTAAAAGACCGTAAATACGACACAAGTTTCACATAGTTCGGAAAACTGTATGTCGGCCATGAGAAATAGGTCTATTTAATGATAGAATTATTGACATAGTTTCCTAATAAATTATTCCAACCATAAAAACCCCAGGAAACCCATAAACCATAAAGAATTAAACTCATATAAGGTCTCTTATAGTCATGCGATACATGTATTGACTAACCATGCATGTTTAAAAAAGAGTTAAAAAGACATTATGTAAGTGTAACATGCATAGTTTTTACAAAATAAATAACTTAAACTTGTGTTCCTATAATGGCCTATTTATGGTTCATTCACATGATTTTCATTAAATATGTAGTGACTGTTTAAAAAAATTTCATTGAATATAAGTTCTCAAATACAAAGATAAAATTTAAATATTTTTTATATCAAAATTTAAAAAAATGATCAGCTATCCATAAATAAATATAATAATAATCAAAATCATGATTGTTGTTTCAAAGTTTTCCCCATTATAAATACTTTTCACCCCATAAATTCTTGTAATAAATGGTTGGTTCAAACATAAATTGTGTTCAATTCTTAAATTAAAGACATAATCTGAGAAACTAGAAGGCTAACTAAGAATATTTTCAATGATCAGTTATACCATCCTTAATATGAAAATGGAAAACAACACTAATTTTTAATTATCACATCATAGATATCCATATAATACCCTAGTATAGATTGATAAGGACTCAATTAAAATGATGATAGGTCAATGAAGAAAATGGTAAATTATATAAAACACAATACCAAAACCAAGGAACACACTAAATAAAAGATGTAAAGGTAAAAACAACTAGTAGAGTCCAATCACTAATTTCTAAAGAAACATTATAATAAATTTTATGATCAACCACTAATACTTTATATTTTGGTGGGATTGGTCGAGCAAGGATAAAAAAAGTGGTTCTAAAACACCAGTCACTACATAGCCACAAGACGAACAAGCACGTACCCAGTAAAAGATAAGACCATTATTATAAAAAAATCTAACTTATGGTAGTATCCCATACTATATCATATTTATTATATGATATAAATTCTGAAACACACACTTAACCCCAAAAAATAAAAGTCACAAAGGATGAATTCACAAGGGATGCTACAAAGTTACAGAAATAAATAATACAATTCCACCTTGAAGAGATCCAGAAAAATAGAACCTAGAAAAAATATAATGAACATATAATATATTTGAGATGACACAACATGAATAAAAATACCTCAAAAAAATACCGACAAGAATAAAAAAACTAGCCTCAAAACAGATATGGTAGGTAACGAAACATGGGGAATCACACAATAAAAACAATGTCCCAATAAACACATACGAATAATAAATACTATATATTGG
Source organism: Viscum album (assembly GCA_963277665.1). Taxonomy (NCBI): domain Eukaryota; kingdom Viridiplantae; phylum Streptophyta; class Magnoliopsida; order Santalales; family Viscaceae; genus Viscum; species Viscum album. The sequence goes on along the minus strand of OY728165.1, from coordinate 158,882,534 downwards.
GAACAAACTACATTTTGGGTGACCCTCATCTCATTACCCTGACACACCACCATTACTTTTTATTCCAAACACCACTCATGTATGATCAAATAATCATGGCAACTTACCCATAAGATAAAACGTGAACATTATATCACTGAAATAAATATATCTCCAAGACGATAAAAATTTCATCATGGAAAAACCAATGGGCAACCCCAAAGCATCACACTAATCAAGAATCATAAATGAAACATCATTTTCTCTAGGATCAGTAAGAAAACCACATAGAGATAATCATTACTATAATAAAAAATAAACAATACCTATAAAATAAAGGTATAAAATTTGATTTATCATTCCAAAAGAAAAACTACTATTTTTCATTAGGTACCTTATTGGAATAATAAAAAAATATAATATAAAACATAAACCCAAACAATCAATACACTACAAAAAAATATAAAAATAATATAAATTTAGCCAAGAAAGACTCCAAAAAATATCACCCGCCAAATTAAAATACATTCCCAAAATATCTATTACAGATTCTAAACCAAGAAATTTAGAATCAAATGTTTTAAATAGCTTCAAAGAGAAAATGAACGATAAAAATATTCACTTTAAAATTTTAAAATATTTTTTCCTCAGTTGGAAAAAAATTCTTTTCAAAAATTATAATTCCTCATCCAAAAATAACATTAATTTCATTAAAAACATCCTAAATAATTTAATAACATCTTACTTGTAAATTTAAAATAATATAAGAATTCAATATAAAGGATTTAAAAATAATCTTTTTGAAATAATTTACATATTGAAATGATTTGAAAAAACTCACAATATTCATCAAAAAAATACAAAAAATCTTCTAAAATATTTAAAGACCCACATAATAAATGCCTAAAAATATTTTTCATCCAAATGAAAAATTCTATGAAACAAAATCCCATTTTTTTAATGTTTGAAAAAATATTCTTTAGTTTTATAAAACTCTAACTCCTTTAAAATCACCCATCAAATGCTCAGTCACAAATCTAAGAAAATTCAACCCTATAAAAATCTAAAATTCATATGAAATATTTCCATCCATCCTAAACCAGTCATAAAAAAGGATAAATCAACTTAGAACTCCTATTTGACCAAAATTTTGAAAGGCCAATTTTTTTCCAATTTAAATAGTATGGTTTCATAGTTTATAAATCCATCTAATAACCATAATAATAACCACTAGAATCAATCTATACCAGTTCTCAAAATTTTATAAATAACTCAATGTAACCATAAAATAGTAGATATAGTCATAATTTCATAATAAAACTTAAATATTCTCAAAAAACATGTTAAAATGTCTCAATAGAAAACAGAAAAGATCAAAAAATATTCAATATCTCAAAAACACTCATGAACCAAGATATAATTTTAGGACCCTTTACCATGAAAAAGGATTCTAGCTCAATATTTCAAATAGAAAAGTGTTTTCCAGTCACTCAATCACACCAACATCTTGCATTTCAAGCATCATAGCTTATTTCAACCATGAATCCCCAAATAAGAATGGGTTTTAAGTACCTAGTCACTTTTAAGAGCCTAGTTTTATATACCTTTTTGTCAAGAACCAACCCCAAGACACACATTATTTGAGTAATTGAGTTGGACCATGAAATAATCGATGAGAATTCCCAATCCCCTCCTAGTGGAGAAAAACACTAGTGTAACAAAACCATATAAATATTAATTCATCAAAAAAAAATAAAAGGTAAACAATATTTTCCACAAATAATCACATAATTCCAAGAACTAAATGTTTGTAATAATTAAGGAATAACTAAATAATAATCTTATTCTACAACCCTTGTGAGAATTTATCCATAGTTGAGCAACACTGGAGTCCCTAATATAATTATTATATGTTACAATCAACATAATAACCAATGGAAATGGAATACAATAAATTGGTGATATTTGATGCCAATTGTGAGAAATAATCAGATATAGAAATATAATATCATAAGTGAACATAATATAATTGTGTGGGAATATTAAATATTTATAATTAATTTTATACTCAACAAATAATAGATCATAAAAAATTTCAAATTTCATAGAATTAATAAGACATGAATCAATCGAGTGTGAAAACACGAGTCAATAAACATGATACATAATATCATAACACAACAAGAGAATAAGTATAACATTATGGAACATCTTTCAAATTTGTAAAAAACATTTAAATAGGGAACAATACTTTTATAAGCCCAACCATTAGTTCCCATGATTATGATTAATTCAAATTTACCCCTCAATGCATATCTCCTGAATTATAAACATTAAACTAATTCATTGAAGGCAGATATAGAACCCCCGCCTATCATTCATACATTCTGACATGTTACAATTGAAAATATTTTACTCAACACATCTTTAAGAACCTATTTAAAAACTAGGTTTTATAAATATTTCATATGAAAATCAATAACTTTTTATATCATAAATAACCCATAGAAAGAAGATTAATTTCATTCAATACATTGTAATGAACAGTTGGATATAAAATAGTTTTTATACAATTTTCAAATGGATTCACATAAATAAATCATTAATTACTCCATAAAGACTCATAACATGATAATTTTTTATAAAATAAATGGGTATCCAATAACATCACTTAACTTTATATGTAAAAAACATTCAATCAAGATAATAATGTATGTGGTATTGACAATATTTTAATAAAGTATATGTGGATAATAAAATAATTTACATAATAAATTTATGTATAGAACCTTGGTGAACACTCTTCGATTATAGGAAAAACTTTACAGTGTTTATAGAAGAAAAAATATGGATGAAAACGAATATTTATATATAGTGGATGATTAATCAAGTTAAATCTAGTCACAGATCATTAGAAAAAAAGTGTGTGACATTATATAATTCATCCAGATAAATAAGTTAGATGCTTAAATTAAAATAATATCTCAAATTAATCATAATTTATGGTAAATGATATGGATTTAGATAAAACCCATTTTTAAGGGTGGTAGGAAAAATATATTCCTAAATAAGAAACCACAACAAAAATTCTAGAAAAATATATACAAATAATTCATAAAATAAGAGAATGGGATTTTATTTTAGAAAATCTTTTAAACTTAGTAATAAGGACTCAAAAAAGGGGGAAATTATCACTAGAATAGAAAACATTAAAAATATATTTATTTTACACGTTGTTGAAAATGACACATATTTAAAATTTTAAAATTGTATTTAATTTTTTTTAAAATATAGAGTACTAGAATATGACTACAATAAATTATTTAAATAGAGATAAGTACATTTTTAAAATCATTCAATGAATTTTGAATAGGAAAATTGTTGTTAATTACAAAAAATAAGAGACAATGTCTGTTTAACTTTCAAGAAACACTTCATAGAAAATATGAGTATATGTAAATAAAATATCATGGGATTATGTAAAACCCCATGAATATAAAAAGGAAATAATCAGAGAATTTATAAAGAATTAAAATTTCCCATGTCTATTATATTTTAAAAAAAATTATATGATTATAAGACTGGAAATAAAACCCATATGATTTGAGTAGAATTTTGATCAATTCCATGTTCAAGTGAGGTATATTTGGAATTAACGAATATTTAGATTAAATAAATGATATATCTCTTTAAACCCATTGAATATGGTATAAGAAATTTATTAGGAAGTAATGAAATTATATTAATTGTTTTATGGTTCACATGATGATATTTGTCTCAATAAATTTATTTTGATACAAAGAACCACTTACATTGATTCCTGGTTTAGTTAAATGAAATCTAAACTCCTGCATAACAAAACTAGATATCTCAATAACCTATTTCAGAAGAATTTTCATATAAATATTTTTTAGAAAAATCATTTCAAATTATTCATTGTATTTATATTATATTTCCCCCTTAATATCCTTCATAGATATATCCCTTTATCTTTCACATAAAATAATATTCTATATAAAAAGCCTTTGGTCTAGTAACTCATCACACAATATCATTTTATCTTCAAAAATACACCAAAAGTAATTTTCATGTGAAACCTTTAAAACTATTTATAGAAGTTTCAACTATGACATATAATTCCATTTCAGAAAAAAATTACATATATACTTATTAAAAACAAAATATGTGTCCATCCTAATAACTCATAATCCTAGATAGATAAAACACCTTTTTTATTGAACAAATATGACACAAAAAATTCAAGGGATACTTTTGAAAAATATTTTAATGACAAAGAAACCATTTAAAATTTTTAGCGCCCCTACAAAAATAATTTGGGAATTTTATCAATCAATTGGTGTGTGTGTGTGATTGTGTTAGTAGAAAAATTGATTAAAACCCCTTATATTAACAAAAAATTATTTATTATTCAATGGAAGGCATGTGGACTGTGGTTTCATTTTTGAAAGTATATGTGTTTGTGTGTGTTACTATCGTTACACATCTTAAAAATGGATTCAAGGAAGATATAATCATGGGTATAAAATTAAATACTAATGAAATAGATCAAACCTTCATGGATCCATAACATTCTATATAAATGGAACTAACTCACTTCAAAAAAGAAATAAGAGGATATGAAAAAAAAAAGATACCCAAAAAGAAGAAGAAAATACAATAAAAAATTAAAAAAACCCATGCTCACCATCAACTCTTTATATAATGAAATAAGGAATAAAATTTAAATTGAGAGGGGAGATGGTTTTGAGGGATTACCTTGAATAATCGAAACTAAGTTATGAAGAGACTACATAAAATAACTTTAATGGTTAGTGGAGGCTCTAAGGAGAGATGTTCATAGCCATAGGGGTTGAGAGAGAGGATAATTGGGAGGTTATAGATTAAAAATAGAGAGGTCTATATAGATATATATTTACAATAGAATAGTTAGTTGAAATGATTACTACCTTTTTTGTAAAATCAAATTTAAACCATGAAAAAATAGCACTAATAAACTACAGATTGCTTAACATGGTTGTCACACAATTTCTCTTTACCAAGAACCCCATGATACACACATAATTCTAACCAAACAGATCCTACAATAACCAACACTACTGATTAAAAGTATCCATTAATGTTCAAAAATTAACTAAAAATTACCTTCATGATGGTTAATTTAACAAACCAATACATTACTATATATCATTCTGATAAAGAAGTAAAATCATTGTAATACCGTTATCAACCTGAGAAACCAAATGAAAATGACATTCAACATATTGGATGAATGTTATCATGATAATTTAAGAATAATAAAACATCTTGTTGATAAAAATATTATATCTAATTTTAAATACATATAAAATAGAATTACAAGCAGTTAAATTTCTAAAAGCCCATTTTTTCAACCAATGTTGTTTTTATTTATATATTTTATTTTAATTAAGAAAATAAATTAACAAATATAAGAAATTTAACTTTTAAAAATTAAATTCATTTTTTAATTTATGACATCAAATATTTCTTAGGGTTAAATTTTCAGATTCTTCTAAAATAATTGATTTTTGATAAATAGTAAAAAATACAAATTTTTCTCCTACCATAATTTTTATGACCTTAACAAATTACAAGAATGAGTTAATAATTTATTAAAAAAGATTATATAAAAAATATAAATATAAATTAAAATAAATTATATAATTAAATTTTAATATATAAATCTCATGTCTAATATTTTCAAAACATAACTAATAATTTACTCTAAATAAATTTAATTGAATTATATTATAAATTACTTTTAAATATTGGAATAAATTAAATAAAAAAATTATTTTATATTTTCGATAAACATGTTCAAATTATTTAATAAGTTCCATTATATTTTTAGGCAAAAAATTATGATGACTAATATTAATGTTAATGACTATGATAAAAGTGAAATGTTTATTTTTAAAGAATTATTTTTTTAATGTGGTGTATTTTTTTAACAAATTAATTTGATCGATGTAATATTCTATCACATATATTGGTTTCCTTCATAATTAAAAATACACCACATTAAAAAAATACACCACATTTAAAAAAAATACACCACATTAAAAGTGAAATGTTAGAGAGAATCCTTATTAATTGGTGGACAATTAAAAATACACCACATTAGTTGAAAATAATTTTTTCTATATTGAGTGTTTCAATTAATAATTAATTTTCAATTATTTAGATTTTTAGTTAGATTATATATTTTTTAAATTCAGTTTCAAATATTAAAAAAATGTTTACATGTTTTTTAATATATTTTAAATAAGATTCAAATTACTGAGGTAAATACCAGTCACCATGGAAAGGACCAAGATTGTAACATGTAAAAAAACTGGTCATAAAATACATCAAATATGTTTAAAAATTTTGATAAAAATTATTTTTAGAGGATTTATAGACCATATATCAACTAAATTTTCTTATTTCACACTTTTATCCATTTGACCTTGAATAATGCCAAGCCATCATTTAAAAATTAATGGGTGTTTAAAAAAGAATCATTTTCTTTACATAATAAATAAGATAAATTCCACCACAATTAACCACCAATTAATAAGCATTATCTCTAACATAAAATTATTGTAGTTTCTTTCCAATGCTATAACAATGTGATATAATAATTTTTCATAACAAAAGGATAATCAAATAATCCCTATGGTGTTACAAAAATGTAGAACGTTCAAATGGAGAGGGAATGTTCTCATCGATTGTTTTAAATTATTTTCATATTCTAACCCTTAAATATATTATATCAAAAAATTATGATAAATTTATTATTAATTATATAATTTAATTTCATAATACTAATGGAAAATCAATTTTACACCTTTCCCCAAAACCATTCCATAAAGGAAGAAGTCATTATGCATACGTGCAGACTACCGCATCCACATATAGTGTGTTATATTTTTCACATATTCCTAAAATAGATGACATTAAAAACATATCTAATATATAATAATGGTACTTATAAAACGATTAATATTTTATAAATATAATAAATCACATTATATATGTCAAATTAACAATTAAGGATCAAACTAAACTTAGCTTCCTAGAAAACATATCAAGGCACAATTATTAATTTGGGCGTATTTAAGAAAAAAATTCGAAAATATAAAAATTTTGTGCTAATGTAATAATAAAATACATAAAAATCTACAATTTTTGTTATAATAAATATATTTTACAACATATTTGATAACAGTCAATATACCAAGGAACTTTTTTAGAAATTGACTATGCCAAATCCAGTAACCTTCATTATGAAAAAATATTTAATATAAAAATAGAATATGATAATAAATTGAGAATATATAATTATATATAAATTATAATGTTTAGTAATAATTTTTAATATAAATAATTTAATTATTTGGGATGTCAGACATAGAAGTAAAACAAATCCAAACTTAAGGTACGGGTTATCTATATTTATTTTCAATTCATGTTTTATATTGTGAAACATAATTAATTGTATATAGTGGATTCAAAACTCATTTTATTTAGGTACAATTAATATCATTAATTTAATTCTAATTCAATTTCTATTTCTTGGGAACCCATTAATGTTATTTTGATTCTTACAATACTATCACCGAAAGGGTTTTTTGAATCTCAGTTTTTCGTCATTTAGATATTTTGTGTAGTCATAACTTGTTTCCTTTTTTAGTGTATATATCAGAAAGTTATTTATATTATCATAATTCTTCATAAAATATAAGTTATTAACAAATTCAGGTCAAGTAATACCTCTTATGGTTTATTATTTAAAATATAGAGACTATGTAATGGTTTTTTGTTAACTCAGCACTCTTTCATTGAGTTATGATTGTTCATCATGAAATTATTTCATATGAGTTAGGTAAATTATTCTCTTTGATTTTCTTGTGTTTTATATTCATTTTTTTGTTTATTTACCCATTTAACTCATAAGACCAATTATAAAGGTCTCTTACTTTTGGAATTATTCTACCGATACGGGATTTTATTAACATAATTTTTTTAGTTAAAATATTATTCCTTGAGAATAATTATCATAATATTGATAAATTATTTTATTTTTTATTTTTAAACATAATTAAAATTTTAATATAATGCATAAAATGGTATTTTCAACTCAAAATGAATTCTCTCTGAATTTATTTCTCATAAAAGTAAATTTTTAGGAAAACATCTCATCTACTATAACGATAGTTTTTCTCTATTCCAATACTACTTTTCCCCAAAAATTCTTTTTTATTATATTAAATTATATATAATTTTCTACTCATGTTACCTTCATATCTTACATTAGCACTTCTCGGAGGTAATATTTATTTTTTATTATGGGGGTTTTCATTAAATGTAATTCTAAATATTTTAAATGCTTTCCATCTATTTAAAATAGAAAAATTTATCTTCCACTCCAAAATTATTTTTATAAACCATTATGTTTTTTGAAAGATGTACTATGGGATTTTATTTTTAAAAATAAAATTTTTTCAGTTTTTTCAAATCACCTATTAAAGATTTAATATTGAATGTGATGTATGATATCTTATTTTACAACAATTTTTGAAATATTTTCAAAAAACATTTTTTTTTTGTTTATCATCAATTAGTCACATCATCTCTAAAGGACTTATTTACGTAGAAATTATTTTTCATCAATAACCCTATAAATTTAATAATAAAATTATGTTTTGAAATTATTTAATTATGGGTTTCAATCAATAACATTATTTAGATCAATTTTGGTGATTCCATATGAAATTTTTTTAAACCCATTTTTCATTCCATAGGATATTTATGATATGAATAATAAGTGTTTCCAATTGGCACATATATGTTTGAATGACTTAAAAGTGGGGTCCAATATTTCCCTTTAATTCATTTCTTATGTTTTGATATCTCATGAGACAATAGGGTTGTGTGTGAAAATGATAATGTTATTCTTTGTTCAAATGATTAGGTAAGGATATAATCATATATATATATATGTGTGTGTGTGTGTGTGTGTGTGTTTGTGTGTGTGTTCACATGATGGTTCATAGATATGATCGTGTATATAATTTTTCATGTGATTTTTTGTGGAAATGATTGCATGTATTTTTTTAAAATTATTTTTGTGGACTTGATCACAATTATTTTTTTAACATGATTTTTCATGGACATGATCACATATATCGTTGTTCACATGGTGGTCTATGGACAAGGGTAGATATGTCTTTTTTTACAAGATATTACATGTATGTTATTTCTCTCAACCATTCTAAAAAAATTACTATAACACACCATGATTTTATAACATAATTCTCCTTAAATAAATATTATTTTTTAGAAATCTTGGTTATCTGAGATGCTCGGTATTAAAAAACTAGAATATACTATTAAAATATACTTATTGAAATGTGAATATCATACCCTATCCTTTAAAATTGAATGTATTAACAGGAATAAAACCTTATAAATATATTTTTAATGGTTTTATATGATTTAAACATATTTATAATTAAGTATTATATTTTTAATAAATTAATTATATGCTACAAAAGTACATTTTTCCCATAAAAATGATTTTAAATTTTTTTTATTTCTTAGAAATATATAAACAATAATTTATTCCAATTTAATAAAATTTATTTCAAAAAATTAAATTCATTTTTTAAATATTAATTTAAAAATTACCTTATAGTGAAGTTTTAATATTTTTCTAAAAATATTTATTTTTAAATGAATATTGAAAAATAATGTTTTTCATTGAAAATGACATTTTCATTTAAATAATTTAAATGGTTTATTAATTATAATGGTTTTAAAATAATAATTAGATAAATAATGTTTTTTATAATCTAATTTAGGTATTTGTTATCAATTTCATGTATGATTTAGGTATAAAAACATTTTATTACTGAGAACACTTTTTTCTCTAGAAAATGATTTTCCGTCGAATTTGAAGGGTTTAATTTTAATTTTTATTATACCACTTATATGAAATAAATTTCATACACTGGATTCAATATTTAGAATTATAATTAAAAATATAATATTATTTTTATATCTTAATTTTTATTCATTATGAGTTGTGACCATAATAGATATTTGTTCCCATAGTAAAAGAGCTAATTTATGCTTAAACCCACGAGGCAAAACATCAAAGTAACCCTAAAACACAACTTTATCTAATTTTATGAGTGGTATTAAATCTAATTTATAATTATATAGATAAATTATGTATTTTAAATATTTATTTTTAATTTTTTAACCCTATATTGACTTTAGAAAGGATAAATTATAATTAATCCATATTGAAAACAATTTTTGGGAATTTCCAATTAATTTCAGGTTTTTAAGATATAATTAAGTTCAAGATTTTATAAAAAAAGTATACCATCCTTAATTATTTATATATTTAACTACAAAAATCATGTAATCAATTTTATTTATTTATTTCAAGGATGAATTATTTTTACACTGAAATAGGGTATTTCCTAAAAAAATATTTTCGGTGACTTTTATATATATATATTAAATTTAATCTACATTAAAAAACATAGTTAATTTTAGTAAAATTTATTCACAATTTTGAATCAACAATTATAATTTTTTTTATAATAACCCTTTTAATTATTTCCAATTATTTAGTTTTTATGGTAAAAAGTTAAGTCATCATAGTTAAAGTTAAAAAGGATTTAAAGTGGATTAAATAGAAGATAAGACTTAAAATACATCAAAAATATGACTAAATTAAACTAATTTAGTTTCTCTAGACTCTATAAAATATTATCTTAGAAGTTTTGTTTCACTCATGTAACTTTTCATTATTATGATACAAATTTTATTTAATCTTTTAAGTTATTCCCAGTGTTCCCTTTCCCTCCACAATAAAAGGATATCGCCCATCCAATCTTCTCTACATATCATGAACCTTATATATTGGAAAATACCCGTAATTATAACTATATATTCTCCCTTACAAAACCATAAAAAAATTCTAGTTAAAATACAATCCTTTCAAGCTATAAGGTGTCAGGTGAATGAGGTTTCATGGTAAAGAAGATTAAGTCTTAACCAAGCATTTTCATTTTTAATTCTTCTTATACCACCTATAAATATATTATATACATTATTATATAATTTATTAAGTATGATAAATATGACTAATTGTTTCAATATTGATAAAATGACCATTATATACCTCTTTCCCATCCATTGAAAAATGATAATGTCTCTCATTTGAACTTGTGGACTACCATCCCCATGAAGCGATGTGAACTGTTTTTCACTACCAATTTACATGGATCGTAATAAATATAAATTTAAAGAACATATCTAATAAATAGGATTTAATATTTATTATTTAAATTTTAGTTATTATTTACCATTTTTCACATTCTGTTCAAGGAAATGTGAAAATAGTATTCATGTGTACGTATGACATACTGTCTCTACTAGTGGAATAATTCATTTTTCAATATCCCGAATTTATGAATGACTATATATATAATGAGTATATATGATATTAATATACATTATATGATTTAACCATGTCCAATTTAATAGGATTTGGATTGTTGAACTAAAATATAAATTAAAAATGAAGTGGTTATGGACTAAAACTGTGGTTTTAATAAATAAATTATTTATAAATTGCTGATAAGATATTATTAGTAAATAATATATATATTGAATTATATTAGAATTTTTTTATAATAAATATAACAAATTTATAATTATCATATAGGAAGATTCAATGAGTATTATGCAATAAGAGACATGAGGTAAGGAATTTATTATTCAATACCATTTTAATTAAGATTGTTTATACATGAATTTCCATTAAGATATTTATTAGATCCTTATCTAATAAATCCCATTAATTTTATTCCCACTTTGTAATTTATGTACTTTTCATGTAATAATAAAATTGTATTCTATTTTGTTACTTAAAATGACTGTGAAAATGTTTTTAAGATTGAAGTATATTCTTTTCTCTTTGGTCAGAAAATATTTTCCTTCCAAATTTATGTTTTATAAGATGTTTTTTTATATTCTGGAATGATTTTATAATGTAATTTTAACCAATGATTTCTTTAAAAAAATCTAATTGAATCTTATTTTAATTTTTTAAATGAGGTGTATTTTATCGAATGTTTGAATGTAATCTTTTTTTAAATTACAAAAAAATTTGAATTTCCCACTATCATGATCCCAAAATTATTTGAATCTTTATTTAAAATTTTCAATGGTTGGCTTCAAAAAAATTATTTTGTTGAAGGTTTTATAATTATTTTTATATGATTTCAAAATTAAAGGGTATTACATTCTGGTTTTATTCTAGAGGTATTCTGAATAATTTATTCATCTATAACAATAACCTAAATGTTAATTATTATTTACTAGGTATGTGATATAAGTATCTCATCTATATTTTTTATTTTGATGGTATATGGTTATGATCAATATATATTCATGAAACCCTTTTATTTTCCACAAGTAATGATATGATGATATGATGAATTTTTTTTATTCGTTGATATTTATATGAATAAATTATGATTATAAGATGGTTTGTATGTTATAGTCCTCTAATTCATTGGGTAAAGTGATATTAATATCTTAATAGATGATGTTTATAATTATAATTAACATTATTTCAAATAACTTTGGTCATGTATTAGTGTGTTAGTATAATTTCATCAAACTATGAAAAAAGGAATATTCATGGACATGATTGTGAATATATTTATTCACATTTTTGATATATTAGTATTATCTATTTTTCCTAAACTCACAATATGATGAGTGAAAATGATTTTTTAGCTATGTCAACAAGATTATAATTTTTTACACTTATGAAAAATCATTCCTCTGTTAAAACTCTTTAATATTGATTTTTTTTGACACCTTAATTGATCATACTTCTAAAATGAATTGATTTTATAGCTTATGATATTTTTTCCTATGTATTAATATTTTATATTGATAACATTAAATTTAATATGTTTTCATACCCTTTTTATCATCTATCCTATAATAATTAATATCAACCATTGTTACCCTTGCTAAAAATATGACCCCACCCTTTCTCATGCTTTTATTCTTTGGGTTTTGATGGAATATTCTATGTGGGATTAGTCAATAAGGTTATCTTTTGTAAAGAATAATTCTTGATATGATAATAGTTATTGTTAAATAATATGTTTACGTATCTAGTCTTCAAATACACGTAACATTTTCCATCCTCGGGAGTTCATTGTTGTGAAATGTATTAAATATTAATCTAAAAATAATGTAATATTTATATATCTTTTTCTTGGGTGGCGTCAGTTTCTATCAGAGGAGGGTATAGTAAATATTTATTGATTAGGGATATAAAATTATGGTGAAACCCCTAGACATATTTCTATGTACAGGTTAACATCCTAATGTTTTGGTAAGGAATAGATTATAATATTTTACTATCAATACATACTTTCTTGAAAATAAAAGTGGATGTTGGTTTCACATAGTTGCATCTATAGAGATTAACAATAAAAAGATTTGGTCATGTGTATCTTGTCTATCATTATGGTGCATGGTGAGTGTTACCTTGATACAAATCTATCTTTACACTAGTGGGATATTCTTGGGTTAAATAAAATTTTCTTTATGAACTGTAATGAAGAATTTAAAAAAATGATGACCATGGATGGACTAGGTTAAAACTAAAGTGTTATAGTTTGATAAGAAGGTGACCTAATTTAGGACATCTAATAAGACTATTTTCATGAATGTTTGTTTGTCCATTGAGATTGTTGTAGCATTAATATTACATTTTTTTTTGTTTTTATTCAATGGGTAGAACTATATGTAATCAGGTGAAAAATAAATTTGATTGTCTACTCAATGTCCATACTTAACAAAACCAAAATTATTATGCGTTGTGAGGAAATATATTTGGATTGTTCACACTCAACTATCTCAATATATAACTGATAGCTAGATCATAATGAGATTTTTAATTCATAAAGTGGGGAGAAATATTTCACTGATATATTTATCTATGAATATCCTACCTCTTTATATATGTAGTTTGATCAACTAGTGTATATTAAATGGATCAATGTGATATAACATATTTTTTTCATTCTTCTAGGCTAAGACCAGAAGAATGTTTTTTAACAGTCTATTGCTTGGAAGGAAAATATAATCAATATTGGACTCTTGTTAATAATATAAAGAAAGAAGAAGAAATAAAATCCGTGAAATGGGAGTAATTTAAGTGGGTAACTCCAATAAGTTATTTTCTCAAACACTTTACAATAAGATTGAAATGGTCTTTAAAGATTTGGAAAAGGAAGAGGATGAATCCATTAGAACCTATGAAGAAAACATAACATGAAATTCAAGGTATGATTCTTGATTTTTAAACAACCTTGCGAAATAATTAATTGATGATTTAGTAGTATAAAATAAAGTCTTCAAAAGGTGTTATTTATATGATATTTTAGTAACTATTAATAAACTTTTAAATGTTATCTATTAGTATAAATTAAGAGAAAGAAATCGAGTTATTATTTATGTTATAATGAAAAGAAAATAAAAATAGAGCATTATGGAAACATTAATGGTAAATCATATAAAGGAAAAAAATTCCAACCACCCACATTAAAATTATATTAGAAAAAATTCTGAAATTTATCTTAAATGGAAATGGGAAACACTTCGATTGTGAAATAGTTTTCTATAAAATAATTGATTATCATCATGGGATGTAGAGGTCAGAAAATTCAAAAGTGAATAAGTAGGATTCAAAAAATAAAGTTTATCGATTTTTATATTGGTATATTAGTAATTATATGAGTAAATTCAATAATCTAAGACCCAATAAGGTTGGTGGAACTCAATTATCCCCTAGAGAGAAGGATAAAGGATATTCCTTTATAATCATGATTGATGAGGGTGATGAGAATGGGATGTATAGGTCAGAAAATTCAAATTCCACTTTTCTCAAAAACTTCATAAAAAGGAAAAACATACCTGAAACGAAGATCTGAGTTCTTATAGGGCAATTCTAACATTAATTAGTGGTTTAAGGTTTAGAGAATTGAATCCTGGTTTAAGGTTACCTGAAACAAGAATAAAAAATGATAAAAAAATAAAACATCAATAATTTTTGTTAAAACTAACACCCTATGTTGTTTCAAATAGGGTAAACTGATAGGAAAAAAATATAACAAAAAATAGGGGAATGAGAAGAGAGGGGTTATTTCTTTAGATATTTGTCCCCAAAATATGGATAAACTATAACAAATTACCAAAGGAATGGATAATCGAAGGATAGGTAGGTTTGTGAAGGGACTTTGTATGAGAGGAGTAGTATTATCCAGAAGGAAATAAAATGAGAGGAAAATAAAAAAATTAAAATGATAAAATGATAAAATAAAATAAAAATGGATTTAAAAATTTGTGTGTTACATATGATTAGGCCACATAGTTTAAAAAAAATATTTTAAGACTATATAGAGGCTACCAAAACCTATAAAAATGCTCCATACAATTTTCCTTATGTTTCAACATAGTTTCATAACCATGAAAAAACCTTAAATGTGGTACATTCCCATTAAATACCTATATTATTGGTTATCTCATAGTTTTGAAAACTATTCTAACTAAATGTTTGACCCATAAAAAATTAAAACATTGAAATTAAAATTCAAAAAATTTAAACACATTATATAACTCAAATTAAAATAACAAAAAATTAATTTAAAAACCACGGTTTCATGTATGTAGAACAATTATAACTATTATTTCACATTATAACCCTATAATGTCTTTAGTCAAAGTAGAAGACATTGGAATCGGAAAATCCAATCCACTTGAATTCATGCTTTAGGTGTGTGGGATAAAAATAAAGGTAGTTTGAATCGAGAGTAAACCCACTATAAACGATATATGATCCTAACTATCGACGTAAATCCTAAAAACATCTTGAAAAATGACCCAAAATAAAAAGATTCCTCTAAGAACAAAACAACCTAACCAGCTACATTAGATTCCATAAAGAAGTGAGAGCAATCATGGGTCTCCCCACTATTTAAAATTCAACTAAACATTGAGACAAGGATCTATGATTTCAAACAAGGATAGAAACCACCAAATAAAGAACTAACTCTAAAATACTATATTCAATCATCTACTAGAAACCAAACTAACTAAAAAATAGGAACAACTCAAAGTAAAACTTATTTATTAACAATAAAAGGTCCCAAAGTCCTCCAAAATCACAACCAAATACAAGAAAAATGAAAGAGTAATTAACCTTGGGTCATGGAAAAAAGAGAAAACTAGTATCTTAAGAATGGTACAACAACACATGGTGAACCTAATAGACGTAGAATAGACATAAAATGGCCTACAACTCAAAATCATTCCATCCAAACCCTTTTTACTCAAGCACACACCCATTCTTATAAACATTTCCCTCATTCGTAGCCAAGCCACATCACTTATCTAATGTATAAAAAATCCAATAAAAAGAATCTCTAAAACAAAAAAGAAAAGGAACTATACAATGTTAAAAATACTCTGTGAGAACTAGTGAATGGGTTCCCAATGGAAGTAACCAATGATAAATTACCTCAAAAACCTCAACACAACGAATCACCAGCCCATCCTCACAAATATATAGATATATACCCAAATGATGAGGAACACTAAAGGAAAAAAATGTATTTCCATACTCTAAATTCACAAGGCAAAACCAGTTCTATATACACCAAACTTTTATCAAAATACAAGTTTAGAGAGAAAAAAATTTGAGCCTACCACTCAATCTAGAGTCTAGGTATAGATCAAAACAAATGGGATTTCATATAAATGATTATATATATAAAAAATAGGATAATCATAGGGGAAAAACCCTATACTATTTTTTTTCAATATTCTAGATTGATTAATTTTAATAACATGATAAATGAACTCAACTAGTTCATTTCCCACATATAAAACAAAATTGTCCATCCAACAACACAGGAAAAATTAAAAATTTGAAACTCCCAATAAATAAAAACATCGAGAAATATAATCACTAATAATTATTAGAAAAAAATAACACTAATTGAAGATTTTAAAAACACGACACCCAATTGAAAATATAACAGAACCATTTTTAGAAAATAATTTATATCAGAAGTCATATTTTAAAAAATGTGTTCACATTACGTCATTTACATAAAAATTCACATTGTTTCCAAATAACATTATTATAAATACATAATGAAATATAACAATTTCTAAAAAATCCATTAATAAATTTTTTGAATAACACACTAAAACCAATTTTGACACTAAATATGTCCCATAAAACATGAGAACTATCATTTTCCATAAAAAATAAATAGTTAATAATTTCAATTAAAACTAAAAAATATAATAAAATACCACATCACAATCCTCCCAAATAATATAAATATAACTAATAAAATCTTTAATTCCTCCCTAAAAAGATATAATTCAGTTTAGAATAGATTTTATAATCAAAATAGTTTTAAACTAAAATATAGATCGTGAATCTTACCCCTTCACGTATCTCTCATGTTTTCAAAACCAAAATCCAAAAAAATCTTACTACACAAATAAAAAGGTTCTTTGAAATATATGAATTTTGAAAAACCAAGATCTAATATTATTTTTTAATGAAATAGCCAGAACAATCCTTACATTGAACACCCAAACTGGCCCATGACATACCATATGATAATCCTAGATCCCATTAGGCAAACGATAAGCATTATAGTTATTAGAAAAAATTTGGGGGTATTTAACCCAAAAAACAATATAAATCAGAGAATATGGGAGAACATAATTATACTAAAAATTTGGTATAGATCATACATAAGACATACAACCTCTCTAAACATCATATTAGAAGAAATTAATAAATAATAAAATAATACCTATATATATATAGAAATAAACCAATCCCTAAAATAACCTCAATACACTATCACCTAGATAACATGCATCAAATAACCCCCACCCCTACCCCCAAGCCACCTCAACATATCGCCAATACCCAAATCACAATATCTCTACACGTGATAATGAAAACCATTGATATCCATAACTAAAAGTAGTAAGGAACACATTTAAAGGGTCACATACTAGAAATTATATTAAAAAAAGGATTTTCCTATAAAATAATGTTGTTATAAAACATAACAGAATGTGAAATCTAAAATAGAAATTATCCTCAATCTACAAATGGTAACTAATTAGATTAGAATATAAATACACCATAATAGAAATATAGAACTAAATAAAGGCTAGAAACTAGAATAAATATTGTGTGAGCATAAATTAGATCAGTATTCAATCACCATCCTTATAACATGTCTAAATTTTAATAAAAGATCCATTCTATCATTTTTTAGATACATTTAAAAAAATTAAAAAAAATTAGTTATATTTTAAACTAATGATAACTAAAAGATAATTAATAAAATTCCTATTTATTTTTATTAAATACAAAAACTATAAAATCCTTTATTTTCAAGTCGCACAGTCTATATAAAACAACCCATTTTCATACATAAAATGTTCCATTAAGAAGAAATTTTAAATGATATTTATACAACCTAATATGTGCTACGTAATTATAAATTTCAATAAGGAAAGGTCCCCATGTAATGGGAAAAAACATTAAATGAAACTAATTTTAGGTTCTACACCAGTCAAGAAACCAAGACATATAATAGGAACTAATAGATATCCCTTAATTCAAACAACCACCACAGTATAGGTTTCATGGGACCCACCCTATGGTATCAAATGATAGGGAACCAATAATATAATTTTATGAAATCTTGGAAACCGTTTAATAACATGTCACTACCCAGGGATGAAATGACATACTAAAATAGTTCAACTAGTGGAAAGGGATCTCATCTCATCCAATTTATCCTATACTAGAACTTCTGTTCCCATTACCAGAGTAAATCTCTATTGAGTAATTGATAAATGAGCAAAAAAAATAATCATCTTAAGAGATAATATCATCAGCACCTCCAGAAACATCTCAATAAATATATACAATCATATATCTATCAAATTATAAAAACTATAAAGTGTGTCCCTTGGGACAACTTTCAACTCAACCAAAAACAAAAAGGATAAAGATTGTTTCATACACACACAAATTAGAAACAACTTAATGTGACAAACATAACTTCATTATGATGGGATCAAAATGGAATAGATATTGTAGTAGTTTAACATTACATTTCAAAAAACACTTCAGAAACAATACGTTGAAATGAAACATTAAAATTATTTACCTAAATATATTTATTTAGATATTTTAAAATATCTTCAAAAAATTAACTCACACCCTTTGAAAAATATTTTTAAAATACTAGACATCATTATTTTTTTAAACCATGACCCAAACAAGGCCCAATAATATTCAAACCTCACTTTCTATTTAAATAAAATATTTATATAATCTACCAATACTTGGAATTCCCAGTCCCACTTCAAATGAATGGTAATAATTTTAAAACATATTTCAAAATATTAATTCCATTTTAATAAATTCAAACACAAATTTAATGTGGTATATGTGGAATTTAAAATTCACAATGTAGAAATAGTTAAATAAAAAAATTATAATATGTTTTTTATATTATTAAAATCAATAAAAACATGACATTAATCCCAAATTATATTAAAAAATAATAAATTCCATTACTATAAAACTAAAATCATAATTTAAAATCCTAACAGATTCATCATCCTCAAATTAAAAGATTAAACATAGAGAAAACCAATATATAATTGATGGTTGTGATGTCCGGAATCAGGTTCCACATTTCGATGACCTGATCTAGTTTGTTATAGGATATTTATCATGCCTCCACATACTTTATAGGATTCCTAATAGTAATGAGGGTCTAATATGGAATGTGGAGAGACTATATCCTCTTTATCAAAGTATCACAATAGAAAAAATCAATAAACTATTTCCAAATTTTAACAAGAAACAACCAAAATAAAACTATATTCCATAGTAATTCAATATCACAAAATGAAACCAAAATATAAAAAATTGACCATAAACCAAATTAGTTGACATTTCATTCTATATATGTTTCAAATGTTTAAAGAAAACCCAAAATAAAGAAACACTTAAAAATCTCATGTGGGTCTTGATATTGTTTTGGGTTCCCTCATCGATGAACCATCATGAATCCTAACTCATCCATATATCATAGTTATATTTCTCTTATCATTTCCTCCAACCATGATGTTTATTTGGGTACCGATAAAGAATCCATAATAGATCGTGATAACCAATCATTAGGTCACCACTAATGGCATCTAAAGCAATAAATAATATATAAAAATGTTTGTATTTTTATAAATAATAAAAAATAAATGATAATGTAAATATTTTTCACATTTAATATTATTTAACTAACCACATAGGTCTTTAGGTTCATAATGAAACTAGAACCAATCATACCTATATCGGCATGTGTCAGAGTCTGGACCATACCCTATATGAATTTCATGAATTATTTCTTTCTGGGCCTTTCATTATCCATTTAATTCCAATTTCAAATAAATATATTTGGGGGATATAGAATCATTATATCACACGATAGGTCTTTGAATTAGTACTTTATGTCCCAAAAATGAGTGATCATATGAAAATAAATATATATCTTGAGGGCCTAGAGAAGTAGTCTATAACACCATGGGAATTTGGAGTAGATGTCCCTAACCCCAAACTCATTATTCAACCATTAAAAAAATATCATAGATATCACATTTATAGAAAGGTTCAACATTATTAATTATATATGAAATAATTATCATGATAAACTATTCCAATTATCAATCAAATATTTAGTTATTTACTTTAATCATATGTAATAACATGAAAAATTCACCATTAATCCAATTATTATCATCTAATAAAAAAATTTCATCAATCCATAATTCCCTATTTCTTATTTCATAAATCTTCATTTTAATAATATTGGCACACTACATAGGTTTCCATCAACCTTATCTCATCTTCTCCAACGGGTCCAACGAGATCCATGAAGGGTCTCAAAATCTAAAGGCAATCAATATATTAAACAAATTAAAAATTAATTTTCCCAATATTGAAATTTAAATTTCACAATTAAATGTACACAATTACAATCAATAATATCGGAATTGTAAACTACACCACCTACCTCAAGATCTTTGATGAATTCTCACAAAATCGTTACCCATAATTCAATGTAAAACAATCAAAATCGCAACGGTGGGGGAAATATTGGATGAAAACATAGGACCAATATCAAAAGAAACTATATTCTCCATAACCTAGATATAAACCATATAAAACATAAGAAAAAATATATTTTAAAAAAGTTAAAGACATATAAGAGAGGTAGATATAGATAAATAAAAACAAGGATGAAATTATATATTAGATAGGTGAAAATTTATTCCACTGGATCTTCAATTTTCCAAGAAAAGGGTTCAAGTATCCTTTAAATCTCCTATGGGGCCTTCAAAATTATGTGAAATTATGTTATATTGAGCGGGGGTGGATCAGAATAAAAAATGGTGGTTCTGAAAATTTTTATTAATTGTTTTTGGGTTTATTTTTATCATAGGGGCTTTCTTTGGAGGGGACCCACAGTTTTCCAAACCATTCCCTTTAACTGTACACCCATACCCATGGGGTTAAAGTTTTCTCCTAAGCGTCACCTAATTTTATAAAACCATGATAAATCATTCAAACACACACTATCATGAGTTGCATGGTTCAGGGATGGTGGCTACATGGTTTAGTCAAACTTTGCACCACCTCCGGTGGCAGAAGAAAGGCGTGCACGGTTTCTTAGGGAAAACTACAGTGTTTTCCCTAACCATGTACAAACCATGAAAAACCCCATGGGAATCAAAATGTCTAAATATTCAATTGAATTGACCCCAAAGAAAAAATAAACTAGGGTATAATCAAAACAATGTTAAAAGAATTTCTAGAAACAACTAGGGGGCATATTTATAATGTTTAATTTCTTACAATCTATAAACCATATAACATCTCATACTCGAGATGTACTCTCAATCAAGAATCATCCCGTGAGGTGATAATATTGGTCCAATTAGACCACATATCCACTACCCTCTCCCATATTTCATCTTAAACATGGTGATACTGCCACAACACTCAGACTAATGACAAGTTCCTTTACGATAACACCTTCTCACTATTATCTATAACATGAATCAAATTCTCCTCAAATTAAAATCTTCATAAAGTTCAAAATCATCTACTTCAATCACACAAGAATGTATAGGGTGATACTTATAAAGTTGTGAAAAAAGTTAAACATCCTTTACAACAACAAAAATTTGTTGGAGAGCTAATAGGTATACAAAGAGACATATTCTCTCAACAATATCAAAATGTCTAATAAAAAAAGATTCTGACTTTCCCCACCTTAGAATCCACGGTTTACCCAACCTCCATGACACATAAAGGAACACATGATATTTTGTTGTAAACTGAGGGACATTTTAAATTTATTATCATACAACTACTGATTTCTATGAGTTGTAGTCATAGGCTTCCGAATTAACTAAAACTTATCCAATGTGTCCTGTGTGAGGCTTAGTACAAACAACTTATTCTCACCATCCTTCGTCCAAAACTAAGGTGATCTATATTGTCTATCATAAAGTAACTCATATGTTTTTATTTAAATATTTACCTAATAACTATTTTTATTGGAGAAATCAACAAGTGCTATATGATTCCCCCAAGATCCAAAAAAATCAAGGATGCATGCTTCTAGAATGTCCTCTAGAACCTAAATAGTATACTCTAGTTTCCCATCTATCTATGTTTGGAAATCTATATATAGAAACAAATGGGTACCCAATTATTTCTAAAATCATTTCCATATCCATGAAGTAAAACATGGTTCATGATCTAAAACTATAATATGTGGACTTCATCTATAAAAAATATATATCAAACATACATCTCATCCAACTAATAAACCCTGTGAATTTCTTAGGTAGGAATGAAATGGGATAATTCGGACAACCACCTCATGATCACCAAAATCACACCATTCTTCTAAGGGATCCACGGAAGACCCACCACAAATTTGATGGTAATGTTATCCCTCTTATATTATGGAATTAGCATTGGATGTAACAAAATACATGGTTTTTGATGTCATGCCTTCACCTATAGATAGGTGTGGCATCATGTAACCAAAATTAAAATCATTTTTTCTTATCTAGGCACTAATACTATCGACATAGATTATGGTACATTTTTGTCACAGTAGGATGCACCACCAACATCATGAGATAAAACTCATACGTTACCACCTCATGAAAATACATAGGCACAAAAACATGGTTCTAGACATGAAATATATCATCCTCATCTATATTTTAATCAGAATGTGAATCCTAACCATCATATATTTACCTCAAGACAAATACTCCAAGTCCTAAATCTAACTCTCATTGAAAATTATCTGAAGTGCGGAGTCATATGATAAAGATAAAAGGATCATCTAATACTATCCCCCATAAACCCAAATATTCAAATCATCTAGAATTTAATAATATTTTACTTAGAACAAAACTCATGAACTGCTTGGGTCTTTGTTTTCTCACTCAAAGCATCAAAAAAATGTATTCCCTACCTCAATGTATAGGCTATGTTAAATTCAAATGACTATATATAATCAACCCATATATGTCTTCATATGATAAAATATCACTGTGAAAATATGTTCTTTATCCTCTTGTGATCTGTATTCAGAACAAATTTTTTCCAAACATGTAATTCTGACAACACTTTAATGTTTATACCATCACAGCTGACTCAATATAGTGAGTAGTTTAATTCCATTAATGTTTCCTCAACTAATTTTACCCATACAGTAAAAATCAATCTATCATCAAGAAAATGTTTCCAATTATGATCCCAAAAGAATCATATTTCATTTTATACACCACACTTTTCTTGGGTAGGATAAAAATTAGGGCGAAATTTGAATGATTCTTCAACTCTTGGAAATAATTCTCACATGATCTAAATAATTTAAATTTGAAACCATTATTGGTAAAGCCTGAATATGGTGATTCAAAATGGAAAAGTCCTCTATAAACCTTCAATAATAAATTTACATTTTCAGAAAACGTTGGACATCAAATTCATTATTTGGAAGTTCCCATGAAATCACTACCTTCACATTCTCTAGTACCACTAAAATACCTTCCTCATAGAAAATGATTCCTAATAAATTTACCCTATCAATACGGAATTGAAACTTACATAGCATGGATCATTCTAAATAATCTATCAGAGTACTCAATAAGATGCCTAGATATTGGGAATGATCATCATGAGTCTTAAAGTACACCAAGATTTAATTAACAAAAAACATACACAAATTATTCTAGGTGTAGTTGAATGATTCATTTCATTAAGGCCATAAAAAATCATAGAATACTTCATCCCAAATTGCATCACAACGAACTTGTATAGGCCATACATGCTTCTAAAAGTGGTCTGTTGTATATTATAAGGCAATCTCCCTACAGATGATACCATGGTCACAAGTCAATCTTGGAGAAAATGTAATATTTAATCAAATAGGAACATTAATCGTCTATTTGAAACATAGGATATCAGTTCTCCATTAGAATCTGGTTAAATATCATGTAATCAATACATAAACTCAATGTTCAACCAACCTTATTAGAAAAAAACTGGAGAACCCCAAGGTGGTGCACTCAGGTGGATAAAGCTTGAATTCATAATCTCTTCTAGTTGAGTTTTAAGCTCTTGAATATCTATTGGTTAAATCCTATAATGTGGAATAGACACCATTTCAGCTCTAGAAATGAGCTCAATTGTAAACTCAACCTCCTTCTTAGTTGGGAGCCCTGATAATTCCTTAGTAAACATATCTTGAAACTGGACCACTATGGGTGGAAAAAATCCCACATCATGCCCCAGTCATCCAGAGAAAGGCATGAAACCTAGTCATTTATCTCCCCTAGTAATTGATAAACTCTACCTCCATGGCCTACCTAGATATCTCATTATCCACGATGAGCATAATTGTTACCCACATGAGATGTAAAATTCACTCTCCTATGTTTATAATCAATGTGGGCTTGATGCGATTCTAGCTAGTCCATAAACAAAATCATTTTAAAACAAGACATGTAAAGTATGTAATAATCCTAGTGGAAATGATGCTCCCCAACCTAGAGATAACACCCCTTACATAAAAAAAATATCCCTCGAACATACTCGCAATGTTGTTTTGATGGTCATAACCCCACTCAAAAACTCCACTACCAAACATAAAACATTAACAAGATGGTAATATATAAAATAATGAGAGGCCCCTTTATCAAATAAGACACTATAAATCATATAATCTATATGAATAGTACCTTTCACTATCAATAGTCCAACCTCTCTATCCACATGTGTAGGATGAAATCGGTGAAACTACCATGCCACTCTTCCCTACACAATAGTATAACTCTTGTGATCTATACAACTTTTCTGATATAGGATCTTTTTGTTTACCATAACATGTTAACATCCTAGACTTTTATGTCCATAATAACTCCAATTTCATGAATGATGTTGGTCAAATGAACCCCTTCTTGTAATCTAATTTGGCATATATCTTCCATTATTACCCATTTGTCAAGGGTTTCTGTAATAACTTTTTAAGTAACCCGTCCTTCCATATGCTCAAAACTCTAAAAGTTTTCATTTAAACTACCAATAATTTTTTTCCTACCAACCACACTGGTTTAAGTATACTCGATTACTATTCTGAGTAAACGATATGTCTCCCTAGACACCCTATTTTTAAATTTCTTTGGTTGATGTTATCATAGTGATGCTTCCAACAATAAAACGATGTACCTACAAGTATTCCATTAGAAACCACCTACATTTCATTATAATTTTTTATTAGGTTCCCCTCATAAATGATAGTTTGATTCACTACCTTATAATGATTTTTTAGCTAAAATATTTTAACCTTGGACTTTGATTCTATCCTGAAATCATTTCATTATAGTTACCTTATCTCCAAAAAATGTTCCAAAAAATCACTACAATTATGTGAAGTGACCAAAATAGTCCATCACAGACAAACTCCCTTGGGTAAACTATAAAAAATCTTATTAAATCTCCTTCCAAATAATCTCTGCGTAAAATTTTTATACAAATTTATCCAAAAAGACATTCAATAAAAAAATTCTAGCTACTCATATCAAGTCTGAATTTCCCACATCTTCATTAATATGTGAAACATATATGAATTCAATTTGACTCTCCATTAATTTTTAGTTTCTAAATGGACAATGAATTCTTTAATAGGGTCAATTTATAACTCAACTTCCTCAAGTCCTCCTTATACGCTAAATGTTAGAGTGCTAAAAATGGAACTCCCATTTCATGTCATACTTATTCTAAATAACTATTCATAGGTCTCTATCCATAAATTGTATAAACAATTAAATTTTTTCATGGATATTCTCTCATTTTTATCCACTTAGAACTATTTGAGTCTCTAGTTCTAAAATTTTAAGCACATTTCCATCCATTTCCTCATGTCGTCCTATCAGTAAATGTAATCACGAAGGAAAGTTTATACAATTCTAAACACATATATTAGGTCACATAACACATCATTAACATAATTACATAAGATGTACTCACATAAATAAATAAAATTTTGTCCCCTCTATTTCATCACAAGGTCAAAATTGATTCACTATCGATACCTTCAACCATCTATCACCTAGTTTGTGGAAAATTTATGGTAATATTTAAAATTTCCCATCAAACACTCATTTTTTCATTTCAAATTTCTAAAAGTTTTATTATTTATCACAATCCATTTTGTATTAGTCACAATTTCATTTTCTAATACTTAAATAAAAATAAAAATTTTCATTCAACCACTTACCAAAATTCTATTTTCTCATGCATGCCTAAAATGTTACATGTCACATAAAATCAAGAGTTCCAAAAATGATCGATGTATACTTATCATTCATGATAGAACATTATATGAGTTAAATCCCAAAAAAAAGGACCCCACACAATAAGTACATCACCCAATGTGAAATATCCTTCATATGTAATAGAAAACATCAAGAAAAACAATCCTGCCCTGGGTACTTGGGGTTTCCCATGTAGATGGGTCTGCTACTCCCATTCATGAGCTCATGACCATGTTCTGACTTTTCCTTGTCTCCTATCTACCTTTCCTAAATAGTAATTCCACTGAAATTAAAAAAAATATGATGCCACTTTTTGATGTCCCGAACTGGGTTCTACATGATGGTTCCCCGAGCTGGTTTGTTACATGACCTCAGGCGCACCTGCTCATACACAAGAGGATTTAGACATAGAGAAAGTTTTTTTGTTACATGTTGAGAATATAACCTCTATATCAAAGCTTCACAATACTAGAAAAAATTATACAATTTCCAAATGATAATAAACAACAACCAAGATAACACCATAACCAATAACCATCCACCATCACATGATGAATTGAAAACCTGAAAAGATGACCATAAACCAAAGTAGTAGATATGTCATTCCATATAAGTGTAAAATTTTAAAAAAAAGATAAATAAAAACTACCAACTCCAATTGAGTTCCCAACATCATGTATGGTTCCCTCATCCATGTTGAATCTTGAATTCCAACTCAGCCACCTAGCATAGGTCTCTTTCCATTATCCTATCCTGTATACATGAAGTCTATTCGGGTACCAATTAGGAAGCCTATGTAGAGTGTGAGTAAAATAATATAGGCCACCACCAATGGAATCTAAATCAGTATATAATCTATAACAGTGTATACAGTTGTATAAAGTTTAAATAAAAAATAAAATAGAAACTGTTTTCACATGTAATATAATTTAATTAAAAACATATACTCTCAAGTCCACTGTGACATCCGAACTAATCATACCTATTTCAGCTCCTGTTAGAGTCTTAACCATACACAATATAAATTTCACAAATCATTCTTTCATGGGATTTTTTAATCCATTAAATAACAATTTTACATTATTACATTTGGGTTCAAGAGCAACGGTCTGGCACCCTGTAGGTATTTGAAGCAGTAGTCCATGTCTCAAAACTCATGGATCGTGTGAATATAAATATATATATCTCAGGGTCCTAAATATAGAATTTATCACCCCATGGGTATTTGGAGTAGTAGTCCTTATAAAAAACACATTATTTAACCATTTCCAAATATCATATATGTCGCATCTAGTTCAATTTTCAACCTCATTAACCATATATTAAATCATTATCATCATGGTGTACCATTCTAATTATCAATGACAACTATAGTTCTATTAATTATTTACCTAGAATTAAAGGAAAATTCACAATTAATCAAATTATAAACATTTAATCACACAATTCAGTTAACATGTTATTCCCCATAACATAATTCATAAATATTAATTTTAATAATATTATCACACACAACGGGTTTTCATCAAGCCGGTTGTATCATCTTCAGTGGGTAAAATGGGATTCGTGAACAGTCTCATAATCCCATGGGAATAAATTAATTAAATTAATTTTAATTTTAATTTATGAACATTTAAATTTCCATTTCATAATTACAAACATGCATTTATAATCAAGTCTACAGGAATTAGATATTATACCACCTACATCAAGACCCGTTGAAGAATGATCCCCAAATAATAACCATCAATTTAGTGTAGAACAATCAAAATCACAATGACCAATGATATCTAAGATAAATTATAGGACCAATATTAAAAGAAACTAGATTAATCATTACTTATATATAAACCATCATCAAAATAGGAAAAATAATTCCTTTCAAAATGGAATGAAATAATGTAGAGATAGGAACAAAAATAATGAAGAAATTCCCTACGATATAGGTGAATATTTCTTCCACAAGATATTCGATTCCCTGAGAAAGGTGTTATAGAAGCCTTATAATCCCTTCCTAAGAGACCAAAATAATGGGAAATAAGTATTGGTTGAGTGGGGATAATTGGGAATAAAAAACAAGGGGTTTGGGATTTTTTATAAAATGTTCCGTAGTTTAATTTCTATGCATAGGGTTTCCTAGGAAAAGGTACATGGTTTTCCAATCTATGTGACTTTATCTTGAGACCCTACACAAGGGTGTCCTTTAACGTCCTTGACCTGGAAGCCACTAAACCGGTGCTCTGAGCCGGGTCATCACATGACATCAAGTGTGCATCCCCATACGCCATAGGTTTAGGACAAGAACCATGGGTCTAATGATCCATGTGGGGATACTACACCATTTTTACTTGAGTAATCCACAGCCGAACACAATATAAACTGCAGACACAATATGAAAAACCAATAAACATGCATAACCAAACATTTACCCAAATGTGGTATAAGCACAAATTAAATACAAAAATGTCATGTCGTACTAGTAGTGCAAGTGAAAGAAACCCAAAATAAATCAAAAGAAAAAACTCCAAATGAGTCCCAAATATAATTATGGGTCCTTCTTCATGTACATCCCAAACTAATCACAACCTCCTAAAGTAGGGATTTTAACCTTGTCCTGACGTGCAACCAAGAAGTCTACTCAGGTACCCAACGGCGGCCCGAGCGGGGTGTTAGTACAATACTCAGTTGGCCATCACCAATGGTGTCTACAAAATATCTAGTCTAACTAATAGTGCATTAAAGTACAATATAATTGATAAGTAAATAAGGGATAGTTCATGTCCATTAGTTGATAATTTTCACTAACTTTATAATTTGTATTTATCCCATTTCCATTTCTTATACCATATTTATTACATAACCATATTGATCTCATGTTGCATGGGTTAAGCATAAATATCATCTACGCAAGGGTCAAAGGAAACCAATCACAATGCATAAGAAAAAAAATAAAGTCCATATCTAACAATGGATCAACATATCACATAAAATCATTTTCCTCACCTTAAATCCTTGGTCCGAGTGGAATGCAACTATTAGAGGATTAAAACCTTATTTCCCATCCATGACCTGTTCATTTTGGGGTGGTGTTTAGAGCCTCATTGTAACTAGACCCGTGGGCATAGAACCTCAATTAAATACCCCACTATACAAAGCCATATGCACATGATTATTTTTTAAGTCACCACAACCATACAATAACACAACCAAATATATTCAATTCCATTGGATATCACAACACATATCATCAACACAAAAATTAATATTATTCCATAACAACATTAATATATTTACCATTCACAGTTTATGTACATTTATCCAAATTCCCATTCTTGTGCCTTAAACCATTAGTTGTATTCAAAAATCCTTATTCCATATCAAAATTCATCAATGGCCATACATTTTACCCATTTATCCCATTTATCATTTCCCAAGTATTCACCCATTTATGAATTTGAGGTATATTTCGCATATCATGTAGCACAATCCATTTATTACATTCAACCATTTAGATGTACCACCAAATTCTAATATATTAATCCATTCCAAAATTTTATTAATTAATTTATTACATCCCATCAAAACATTCCCCATTTCTTATTCTATTACCCAATTGCATGTTCACCATTTAGCATTCTCAAATCCCCTTAGGTATTTCTAACCAAATTCATGAAACAATCGACATAATCTCTTCCAACCCAATTACCCATTTCTAACACCTTATGCCTTTATCACCCCAAAAAATATTTATCATTTTTTCATTTATAACTTAATAAACCATTAAAACATACTCTACATGGATTCTACATTATTGTTCGGAAACCCATCACTTAACCCTACCCCACTCTAGGTCAAGGTTTGCTGGCACATCCCATGGGTATCCCTAAAAAGGTTAAGTCATCTTCAACACATCCCACTGGTATTGTGAGAGTTTCAATTTGTCACATAGACACCCATTTTTATCAAACACTTCAACGGAACTGAGAACCCAAAAAGGGAAAAACCATTACACCAACTACCATGCACAAATCTAAAATAAAACTCATTGGTAATACTTGTAGACCACCTACCTAGAATATGTTGATAAAAGAACTCCTAATCGTATCCTTGGATATATATTCAAGCAACCCTTGAGCCTCAACCTAGATCTTATCCAAAAATAGGGGTTTTAGGGTTTTGTATGGAGAAGAGAGGAGGATTCAAACCCTAAACTAAAAAGAGAAGCAAGAGGAGGATTGGGCTTACCCGGATCTTCGATTCGCATCCGACGACACTCTAAACGGCCCAGAATTGGAGGATATTGATAATTTGGTGCTCTTGTCCCCATAGGATTGTTCCTAGTGTTTCAAGGGAGGAGGAGGAGGACAATACTGAGTGAGATATAATCGCAGGGTGGAATTTCTGTATTTTTTTCCAACTTTTCTAGGCCGCACAGTTTACCCACACTATTTGTCAAATCGTATGCAAACTGTATATGAGACACTACCCGAAAAACACCCCTACGCATGGAACCACTCACCAACCATGGATTAGCATCTGTCTATGGATGCAAGGTTCCCGCACATTCTGCACTAACCATGCGAAATCCATGCAACATGCCCAGGAACTATCGTTTATTCTTGTTTAGTGTCCCGAACCCCCGGAACACCCTTCATCCTTCACCTAAACATGGGGAAACTCTTATATAGACAAAAATAAGAGTCTAAAATAATCATAAACAAAAAAAATTACCTTAAGAAGATCTGGGATCTTACAATCTCCCCACCTTATAACAGCTCGTCCTCAAGCCGCTCTTCTGAGCATCACTAACTTCTATAACTAAATGTATATCCACTATCACTTTCTATCCTTTCTTGTCCCCCTAGATTTCTAGTTTCACATCACAATGCCCCTTGAACACGAAACAAGGTCACAAACTTTCCACACAAGCCTTCCTCACTTCAACCACGACACAAGCTGAAAACTCTTCAAGGATGCACCCAGTTCGACCATTCCCACCACGAGAACTCCACGGGGGATATCTTAGGTGAAAATACCTAACTCAAACACATGGAGACTTAATACACAACATCACATCATCATGAAGGAACTAATCGATACCACCATAGGATCGATCATCAATAGAACTCATGACCCAAATCAATTAGCATCATTTTCTTCTGTTTTCCAATCTCTAACGGTGAAAAACTTAGTTTCACCTGAAGGGGAACATGCGATCTATCCAATGAAGTCTCCCAAAGATTTCATTTCATAACTATACAACCAAAATATGCCCAAAACACTCAGTAACTCAACCATCTAAACTAGTGTCAAAGCATTCAAATAGGGCCAACTCACCCGGACGGTGACCACTCGAGTCCATCCAACCCTAAACTCTGATCATGTCATCATATGACCATTTATCTAGTATGGTTATGTCCACCATGTTCGGTTACTTGGAACCTCCCCCATTGACGAAGGACCACCAGAACTCGACTCAATTTTTACATCAGCTAACAAGTTTCAACTCACAACACCCAAGAATCCATAGGGGAATTACCCTTCATTGGAATTCAGTTGCACCGTCAAAATAAAAAAAAATGGCATTCCTACACTATCCCTTAAAGAACTAATATCAACATGACCTCACTCAGATACACTTAATTTCCAAGAAGGTACTTTCTACCATAACATCAACTCAGAGGTGGGTCTGTCTTACCAAACCCATTCAAGTTTACCATATCAGGTCGGACCACCCCGACTGTCTTATCCTAGAACACCCACCTTTCTCGGGTGGTACATTAACCTTTTCTTACATTCTTGAGGTGATTACTAACTTGAATCTTATCATTATCATCCCATGCACCCACTAAGGTCATTCCCTGATTTCTAGTATAATTCAACCATCATGGAATTACTACCCTCTAAATCGTCATCGGCTTCATACTTGGAATGACACCCCAACAAATGGACAAGGTTCACCCAACATCTAGATGATCTAAAACCACCCAAAGCGAACTACCCGAGTTTAACCTCATACCTCATTAGAGTTTTAGAACCCAACTTTTCTTTCCACCACCCATTGTCATATCCAACCACACCCTTTTATGACTTCCACACAGACATCACAATATTTACACAGAACCACCATGAGCTCGAAGCCAACACTGGGCTCATCAGTCACCATAGCCATGTTCCACATTACCTCTCTAAGGAACTAAACAAGCACCTTTTAGGTACCTCATTGGCATCCTGGGAGCCACCACATCATCTCGATGCTCTTATATCCACATCTTGGACTGACTCATCACTCCCCACCTTAAGAGTATCGTTACAATTTCTCACCATGAGGGATTCCAACCACCACTTCTTATACCAAAAAAAATCCAAAACACAACCTTAGATATGGTCGTCCAGCATTTCTCATAACAAGGAAACAAACATCACTAAGTGCCAATTCTTGTTTCTTGTGAACAACACCCATGGTGTTTTTCATCATTCGGTCCATCCCAAGGACCCCACCCGAATCCATTGAGGGTGTACATCCCTTCCTCAGGCTTCATGACTACAATTTCCATGAATGTAAACTCCATGATGTTCCTCATCCAACCAAACGCATTCATGTCACTTGGCGGGAGCAAGAGTTTCTCATCAAACCTAGATGGATTTCAAGATGTTGGTCATGCTCTCCAATAACTAAGGTACACTAAGAAGTCATTTAAGAACACTACCACCAACTTATCCATTTCTTATGTAAAGCTATAGGACACCATGACCTGCTAGGGATCTCGGGGTTCCCTTCAGAACGTGTCGCATTAACATTTAACCATCACCACTTAGGTGTAATTTCCAACCAGGTTCAACTGTCACTACATAGCCAAACCATTCATACTAACAAGTTCAGCCACAAGAACACACTTTCCTTGGGTGTCACCATCATGTGAAAGCATATAACCACACTCTAGCCACCTTCGTCTCTTCCTCTCAAAAGAGCCTCATGCCACAATTAATCATCATCAAAACAGGTGAGTTGGGAATCCATAAGATACAACTGTAAACACCCATAAAATTCAAGGGAAATTTTTTATTAATTTTATTTGGAATTTTTCAAGTGCGTGGTTTTTGATGGAACCTAATTCCAAGGCCCGGTGTGGCCGAAATCAATTTCCAAAGTTTAGCTCGGGTACATTCAGTGAACGTACGAGCGGGTTTTTATAACTTTTGAACTGGTGCTCGGAATTGAAATCTGAGGGCACTGATGAACTCTTAGCACCGGTAATTGCTTAATAAGACCCTTTTTGGAGTTGCGTTTTCTCAGGAGGTGTTGTATTAAAAAAAAGGTAAGGAATAAAAATATAATTGTTTTACAATTATATTATAATTTCTTGTTAAATAGATTTAAGTGTTGTGTCACAACACTTTTCCCCTGTTATGTGGTTATAACCTAAGTAAGGGAGTTGGGGTTGGGACCCACTTGTAGTTAACTACCTAGGTATGATATTTGTGGGGTGGGTCCCACACAATCCCCGCCTTTTCAACTTCCTCAAAACCTACTACCTTTAATTAGGTAATGCACACGCACCCCCCCCCCCCTTTAAATGAGAGTCAACTCTTACATTTAACTTAATGTTCAAATGCCTCATTAATTTGGGTGGTTTAAACTTCTTAATTAATTCAAATAATTGATTTATTCAATTTTTTAATTTCAAAACGTTTGGCTTGTGTGTTAATAAAATAAGACAAGCCTTATTTTATTAAAGGGGTTCGTTGTGCGAGAGGGCTGGGGAGAAATCACTCAAATCCTAGAACCACTCTGTCCTCGACGAAGAACGTGAAGAATTCGAAGAATTCAGACCTCCGATGAAGGTCGACAAGAATGCCGGATCCTCAGAGATCGACAACGCGACGCCGACGAATCTTTTCTCCACGACGCGACGATTCTCCTTCTGCAACGCCTTCTTCTGCGATGTGAAATTCCATGACAAACCTTCATCCAACTTTTTCTTTGATGTGGTGGTTTATTTTAATTGTTGTTAGTGATCTCTCCTGTCGCCATTCTTCATTTCAAATTGGGCCGCCTGTTATCGCAATAAAGGGTGGAGGTCAGATCAAACGAACACGTTCGACCCTCCTCCTCCGTTGATTGTTTGAATTTTTTGCGGCACGTGTAAGGCAGCGCGGTGCCGTTGCACCACGCGGAAACTAAGAGGAAGGGCGAAGAAGTGTGGCGCCGTCACGCCGCGCCGTTGAAATCGAACAAGTCGTGGCGCCGTCGTGCCGCGCAGAAGAACGTCGAAGAGGCCGCGGCCAGAGCGGGGCCGCGGTGGTGGGGCACGGCGTCGTCACGCTGCACGGGTCGGACCAAGGCCACGGCCTTTGGCCGCGGAAGAGCAGGAAGCGGCCGCTGGAGCCGGAGTAGGAGAGTGGGACCCCAGCGGTCCCGCGGTGGCAGCAACCGACCGGTCGGCTTCCGAGAAGAGCCGGGGGTCGTAACCCCCGGCTTCCAGCAGAAGCGGTACCCCTCATGGGGGTCGCGGTTTCCACATAGGCGGGTGGCAGCCCCCCCCCCCCCACCCCCGCACCACTTCTGCTCGCTCGTTACGGCCGAGCCGCCTGGCCACGCTGGCAAGGCTGAGCGCCCCAGGTCGGGCCGCCGGGCCAGGCCGCACCCAGGTCAGGCCGGGCTGTGTAGGCCAGGCTGCGCCCACGCGGGCCGGACCCGGACCCAGGTCGGGTCGACCTGGTTCGGGCCGACCTAGGGGTTATCGGGCCGGGCTCGAACACCCTATTCGCGGACTTCTTACGGACTTTTGCCCATAACTTGGGCTACAGACCTCCGATCGATTCTCTGTCAACTGCGATGCGATCCTTGGATCAAGAAGTTCGTTTCAGTATATTACACTCAAGGTTTCGGAGAACTTTATGTACAGCTGGGTTGGTTCGGATTCGAAACCAACCGGGCCCTCGGAGCGGAAACAATTATATCCTGAGATCCGAACGTCTGATTGATGTGTCGTTGACTTTTTTGGATTCCTCATGATGAGACGTAACTTTTGGCATACTTCTCCTGAGTTTTTTTGTAGTTGGATAGTGTCCGTTATGGATTGTACCCACAATCCAACCGGGCCACTAGAACAGAAAAGCTAATAACTTTCAGACCGGACGTCCGTTTGATGAACCGTCAGCCGTGTTGGTGATCACGGTGAGAAACGGTCCCTATGAGCATACCCTATGAGAGTTCAGGGTACATTTGAGATACATCTGGGTTGGTTCGCACATGAAACCAACTGGGCCCCTGGGACGAAAAGGCTAGTAACTCACAGACCGGGCGTTTGATTGATGCGTCATCTGCTGCATTGAGACCCCTATGATGAGGAAGTCCTTTGAGTTATTTCTTCGTCGGACTTGTGATACTTGAAGTATCGACAGTAGCTCAAGTAGCGGACCCTCCTGAAGACGATATAGCAGAGTGTAGAGACCTAGTAGCTAACTGAGACTTGACGACTACTGATTGATTGACTCGGAGTGATTCGGATAGCCCATTGGGGTACGCTTGGTTGTAGCGGCAGACCCACGGCGGAGGTGCGCTTGGTTGTAGAGGTAGACCCATGGTACTCGACCGAAGGAGTACCTCTGTAGGCTATGAGGGGGTAAGCATGGTTGTAGCGGCAGACCCATGGTGGGATGCACTTGGTTGTATCAGCAAGCCCACAGTACTCGACAAGTGGAGTACTTCAGTAGTCCACGGTTAGTGGGATGCGCTTGGTTGTAGCGGCAGACCCACTGTGCTTGACAGGGGAGGAGTTTTCCAGCAACCATGGTTTCTTTTTCATGAATAAAATCCTGGTTTGAGCTGAGTCTATGTCCTTTTTGTTTACCTCATGATTGAGATGGGTCACGTGACAACTTAGGTATATGTCTGGGCATATTCCTGGGTAGTGGTTATCCATTGATTTCATGATCTTTGTGTTTCCTCATGATTGAGATGGGTTACTTGATAACTTAGGTATATGTATGGGCATATACCAAAGTATAGCTTATCTGTTGAGATGTTCTATGTGGATATCCCTGTTGGATTTAGTGAGACCTTGAGGGTCTCACGGTCCCAATTGAGTATCGTTATACTCACCCCTGCACGGGCTATGCCCGCACCTCATTGTGTTGGTTGTAGATGTCGGGCAGCGCTGACAGAGGCCGAGTGTTCGAGGACTGGACGATACTCGGAGGTGGACCTCTCGACGAGTCAGTATCCGGAGGTGGACTTCATGACGAGACGATACTCAGAGGAGGTTGACTAGCAAGAGCGTTGTGGAGGCTATCTGTACCTACCCTTCAGGTAGGATCCATGGTGGATGATCCAGGAGCTGCGCTATCTGTACCTACCCTTCAGGTAGGATCCGTGGTGGACGACCCAGGAGCTGCTTCCATTCTTCCAACTGTTGTCTTTTTATGTTGTACTTTTGTTCATTAGTATCAGTACTTTCGATTGGGTTTATATTATGGCCCATTTAATTTTCAGCACTTACTTCTATACTTAGTGTATTACTTCCGCTTGTACTCTGTGGTGTTAGTCTACTTTTATAAAGGCAATTCCTTCCCATTTATTGGGATTTACGCCTTTGGTGCTAGTCTCTAGCCCCTAGCCTATGGAATGTAGGCTTGGGGAAGTCACGGCATGGGCCCTGAGGGCTGGTCGTGACAAATTGGTATCAAAGGAGTTTGGTTCTATTGAGAACTTATAACTCTGATATTTTCTTTTTGTGAAGCAATAGTGTTAAGGGTACCGATTGTGGTTTTCAGTTCAGGGAGTCCAGTGTTGGTGCGGGCGGCCAATGTATCCATACACCAGGACCTTGAGAACTAATTTTCAACTTTGTGCATGAAAACACTGATTGTGTGTGTGTTTTCAAAAGTTTTCCCCATAAAACAGCTCAAACCAGGTCATCTCACCAGGTATAAGCGTTTGACCGTGTCATGTATGTTTCTTTCAGGAAGTATTCCCATGGAAGACCAGTTGGATCCCAGAAGGATGTACGTACTAACAGCCTGCCGAGCGACGAGGCTTCGGTACAGGGCCCTCTTGCAGTTGAGGCACCAGTAGTGGCACCAGCGGTACTACCATACATTGGGCCACCGATGCCACCAGCCCCAGCAGTAGGCGATGCACACCTCTTGAGCGCACTGCACGTGTTCCAGCGCCAGAGGCCACCCAAGTTCTGGGGAGAGACGGACCCGCAGGCGAATGAGGATTGGCTAGAGGCTATGGTGAGAGTCTTCAGGCTAGTGGGGACGCCAGCAGACTTCATGGTGATCTTTGATGCCAGCCTCCTTTAGGAAGTAGCTGAGAGATGGTGCAGCCACTTGTTCCAGTTTTGTGATGGGATGACCTTCACATGGGGAGACTTCGAGACCTTATTCAGGGTGGAGTTTCTACCAGCAGATCTGCACCCCGAGTGTGTTCAAGAGATGCTACCTTTGCCGCAGGTTTTTCGATCAGTAGCTGCGTCATCTTTAGGCAGTAGATAGATGATGTAGAGGTCCAAGAGGATCAGATCCAGCCATTCGAGGAGCATGAAGTGTTATGAATGCATCAGGAAGGTTCACCTGGTACATTACTGTCCGACCCCCCGCACGGTTGATCCGCGAGTGTTGGAGGAGCCACCGAGGCAGAAGCAGTGAGGGGTGCATGAGCAATATCCAAGTAGTGAACAAGGCAATAGAGCTCCGGGAGCAGGTGTACAGGAGCATAACTAGTGGATTACTTTTGTTCTTCGTACTTCTAGTTCCATTTTGCTGTTGTTTTTGTGTCTTTGTACGATGAGCTGCAGTAATTAAAAGACAATTATCTTTGTAATGTTTGCTTTCCTGTCCTTTTGTTTGGTTGATACTGAGTGGTCCCAGTTAAAACTGTTGACTTGACCCTCACTTTCGATATTTCTACTAGAGGAGACCCAGTGACCTCACACTGATGCCGACAGCATGACTCAACCCTTGGACGCGAGAGTGACGATTAGATCTCTTAGTAGTAACGTTGAGGCCTTACGATGTCATCCATGGAATGAATGCATCATTCATGTCATGATTGACTGTATTAGGAAATGGTAGAGGATCATCCAGGGGATGAGACCGAGTTTCTATTTTTGGAAAAGGAGAAATTTTAGCAGCTCTTACAGATCGTAAGCAAGGAAGGTGCAGATCATCTAGTAGTGGATGAAGACTGCACAGTGTAGTAGGAAACAAAAAACTGGTGCCAAACTTAGAGACTCAAGCGTGTTAAATGTTTCAAGAAGAGGAAGATTTAAGGAGAGATGAGTTTGCGAAGCAGCAGACATAGAGGAAGAGGTAGGAGAGCATCATGAGGTGGTGTACATTTTAACATGCTAAAATCACCCGCCTTAGTTGTCCCCGCCAGGCTCAGGGAGCTGGAGGGCAAGGGAATAGTGCAGCTACATGCGGTCAAGGAGTGTGACCCAATGGATCTAAAAAAATGATTCAAGGGACAGTCTGTGTCTAATACTAGCTATCGTAGTAACATACATTAATATGAATCATTCATTCCTTCCATTAATCTTGTCCCAGACCTAGAGTTTCGGGTAAGCCATAGACTTGACCCTCATGTCTGGAGATACCTTGGGAGGAGACTCGATAATCACACGTACACCAACAGTGTTGTCTGACCCTCAAGGAGAGAGTTTTAGTTGGAATCTCTTGGTGGCAACGTCTAGGCCTTATGACGTTGGTCTAGGTATGGATTGGATTCACAGTTCGTGCTCAGATTAACTGTATTAGGAAAAAAGGTTGTGGTCTAACTACAAAATCGGGATGGGTTTTCCTTGGTTGGCGAAAAGGAAACCCCAGGCATCACAGGATAAACTCATGCATAGGAGGGTTTGGCCGATCCCTCTTGGGTCGGCCAAAGTTACCCTTGTGGAAGAAGGAGTTTTGAGTTTCAATTCTAATCAGGAAATGGAGGCCTCTAGAGTTCGAGGATGGCGATCACGTCCATATACAGGTCTCACCTCGACAAGGTTTAAAAAGATGAGGCAGAGGCGACAAGTTATCTCCAAGGTTCAACAGAACTTTCTATGTCCTCAGAAGGGTAGGCGAGGTGGTTTACCACTTGAACTTTCCACCTCAGTTGCACCAGGTGCATGATGTCATCCAGGTATCTCATTTGAGGAGATACGTGCATGATCCTTCACACATCATCGACCTCGGGAAGTAGGACGTTGATGGCAGGGTGACATTCATGGAGGTTCTAGTGGGGATCAAGGATCGACAGGGGTGGATCCTATGTAGACGGTCAATTCTTCAGGTGTGATTTCACTGGCAGTACGAGAACCTCCAGGTGAGCACATGGTAGCAAAATGCTCAGATGCGTTCTCAGTACAACTTTTCTTTCCGTAGTTTGTGTTATAGCTTTACGGGGATGTAAAGCCCTGAGGTGGGAGTAATGTAAAGACCCGTAAAATTCAAGGGAAATTTTTTCCTAATTTTCTTCGGAATTTTTCGAGTGCGTGGTTTCTGACGGCACTTGATTCCAAGACCCGGTGTGCCCGGAATCAATTTACGAAGTTTAGCTCGGGTACGTTCAGTGAACGAATGAGCAGGTTTTTCTAACTTTTGAACTGGTGCTCGGAATTGAAATCTGAGGGCACCGATGAACTCGTAGCACCGGTAATTGCTTAAGAAGACCCTTTCTGGAGTTGAATTTTTTCGGGAGGTGTTGTTTTAAAAAAAAGGTGAGGAATAAAAATATAATTGTCTTACAATTATATTTTCATTTTTTGTTAAATAGATTTAAGTGTTGTGTCACACAACGTTTCCCCTATTATGTGGTTATAACCTAAGTAAGGGAGTTGGGGGTGGGACCAACTTATAGTTAACTACCTAGGTAGGATATTTGTGGGGTGGGTCCCACACAAGCCCCACCTTTTCAACTTCCTCGAAACCCCCCACCTTTAGTTAGGTACCGCACCAGCACCCCCCTTTAAATGAGATTCAACTATTACATTTAACATAATGTTTAAACACCTCATTAATTTGGGTGGTTTAAACTTCTTAATTAATTCAAATAATTGATTGATTCAATTTTTGAATTTCAAAACGTTTGGCTTGTGTGTTAATAAAATAAGATAAGTCTTATTTTATTAAAGGGGTTCGTTGTGTGAGAGGAATGGGGAGAAATCACTCAAAGCCTGGAAGCACTCATTCCCCGATGAAGAACGCGAAGAACGCCGAACTCCGACGAAGGTCGACAAGAATGCCGGATCCTTGGAGATCAACAACGTGACACCGATGAATC
Source organism: Viscum album (assembly GCA_963277665.1). Lineage (NCBI taxonomy): Eukaryota > Viridiplantae > Streptophyta > Magnoliopsida > Santalales > Viscaceae > Viscum > Viscum album. Next base: position 158,841,184 of record OY728165.1, on the reverse strand, counting down.
TTTTCTTCGCGACGCGATGATCCTCTTTCCACGACGCCTTCTTCCGTGACGTGAAATTCCGCGACGAAACTTCTTCCAACCTTTTCTTCGAAGTAGGGGTTTATTTTTATTGTTGTCCGTGATCTCTTTTGTCGCCATTCTTCGTTTCAAATTGGGCTGCCTGTTATTGCAATAACAAGAGGAGGTCAGACCGCACGAACACAGTCGACCCTCCTACCCTCTTGTTTGTTTGAATTTGTTGCGGCTCGTGTAAGGCAGCGCGGTGCCGTTGCACCGTGCAGAAACTATGAGAAAGGGCGAAGAAGCGCGATGTCGTCGCGCCGAGCCGTTGAAATCGAACAAGTCACGGCGCTATCGCGCTGCGCCGGAGAACGTCGAAGAGGCTGCGGCCGGAGCGGGGCCACGGTGGAGGGGTGTGGTGCCATCGCGTCACGTCGTTCGGTCCAAGGCCATGGACATTGGTCACGGCAGAGCAGGAAGCGGCGGCCGGCGCCAGAGAAGGAGAGCAGGACCCCGGCGGTCTCGCGGCGGCAGCAACCGGCCTGCCAGACTGGGTCGGCCGGCTTTCGAGAAGAGCTGGGGGTCATATCCCCCGACTAGCTAGCAGGAGCGGCCCCCCTCATGGGGGTCGCGGTTTCACACAGGCATGGGCAACCCCCCCCCCCTCGCACTCCTTCCTCTAGGCCGTTACGGCTTAGCCGCCTGGCCATGCTAGCCAGGCCGACTGCACCAGGCCGGGTCACGCCCAGGCCGGGCCGCACAAAAGCGAGCCGGACCCGGACACGGGTCAGGTCGCCCCGCTTCGGGCCGACCCAGTGGGTATCGGGTCGGGTCGTACCGGGCATGAACTCCCTATTCACGGGCCCGAACCCCCTTTTCACGGGCCTCTTACGGACTTTTGCCCATATCTTGTGCTACGGACTTCCGATCGATGCACCGTTTGCTACTATGTGATCCTTGGATCGAGTTTGTCATTTTGGTATATTACACTCAAGGTTTCGGAGAACATTGAGTTCGGCTGGGTTGGTTCGGATACGAAACCAACCGGGCCCTTGGAGCGGAAACGCTTATATCTTGAGCTCTGGATGTCCAATTGACGTGCCATCGACTTTGTTGAATTCCTCTTGATGAGACGGAACTTTTGGCATACTTCGCCTGAGTTTTGGTTGCAGTTGGATAGAGTCAAGGTTGGATTGTACCCGAAATCCAACCGGGCCCCTGGATTGGAAAAGATGATAACTTTCAGACCGGATGTCCATTTGACGAACCGTCAGCGACGTTGGTGATCTTGGTGATAAAAGGTCCCTATGAGCATCCCATATGAGAGTTCGGGGTATTGTTGAGATAGGTCAGGTTGGTTCTCACACGAAACAAACCGGTCCCCTAGGACGAAACGGCTAGTAACTCACAGACTGGGCTTCCGATTGACGCGTCGTCTGCTGCATTTAGACCCCTATGATGAGGCAGTCCTTTGAGTTACTTATTCGTGGGACTTGTGATACTTGGAGTATTGACAGTAGCTCATGGAGCAGACCCTCCCGAAGATGAGGTAGCAGAGTGCAGAGACCTAGTAGCTGACTGAGACTTGACGACGACTAATCAATCGACTCGAAGTGATTTTGATAGCCCAGTGGGGTGCGCTTGGTTGTAGTAGCAGACCCATGGAAGAGGTGCGCTTTGTTGTAGAGGAAGACGCATGGTACTCGACAGAAGGGTACCTCTGTAGGCTATGAGGGGGTGCGTTTGGTTGTAGCGGAAAACCCATGGTAGGATGCACGCCTGGTGGTAGCGTTAGGCCCACAGAACTTGACAGGTGGAGTACTTCAGCGGTCCAAGGTTAGTGGGACGCGCTTGGTTGTAGCTGCCGGCCCACTGTACTCGACAGAGGAGGAGTTCTCCAGTATTCGTGGTTTCGTTTTCATGAATAAAATCTTAGTTTGAGATGAGTCTATGACCTTTGTGTTTACCTCATGATTGAGATGGGTCATGTGACAACTTAGGTATATGTATGGGAATATACTTGGGTAGTGGTTATCCTTTGATTTCATGATCTTTATGTTTCCACATTATTGAGATGGGTTACTTGATAACTTAGGTATATGTATGGGCTTATACTTAAGTAGAGGTTATCTATTGAGATCTTATTCATGGTTATCCTTATTGGATTTAGTGAGAACTTGAGGGTCTTGGGGTCCCTACTAAGTATCGTTATACTCACCCTTGCACGGGCTATGCCCGCACCTCGTTGTGTTGGTTGCAGACGTCGGGCAGCGCTGAAAGGGGCCGAGTGTTCATGGAATGGACGATACCCGGAGGTGGACCTCTCGACGAGTTAGTATCTGGAGGTGGACTTCACAACAAGATGATACTCGGAGTAGGTTAATGGGCAAGAGCGTTGTGGAGGCTATCTGTACCTACCCTTCAGGTAGGATCCATGGCGAATGATCCAGGAGCTACGCTATCTGTACCTACCCTTCAGGTAGGATCCGTGGTGGACGACCTCGGAGCTGCTTCCATTCTTCCAGTTGTTGTCTTTTTCTGTTGTACTTTTGTTCAGTTGTAGCTATACATTCGATTGGATTTGTATTCTGGCCCATTTTATTTTTACCACTTCCTTCTGTACTTAGTGTATTACTTCCACTTGTACTCTGTGGTGTTTGTTTACTTTTATAAAGGCAATGCCTTCCCAGTTATCGGGAATTACACCTTTGGTGCCAGTCTCCAACCCCTGGCCTATGGAAGGCGGGCTTGGGGAAGTCACGGAACGGGCCCCAAGGACTAGTCGTGACAACAACCATTAGAAATAAACCTTAGATCCTATCATGAGAACTCAGGTGACCTTATGAAAAAAACCTGGAATAAATATACCATTTTCTAAAACTTGGTGGCACTCAGTATGCATTATCACCCCTCTAAAGCATCTTACATGCTTCATATTATGAGGTACCCGCATCGCTAGGATAACCACCCACAGGGTCACCATTATTTGTCAAAACTATCAGTGCATAATCCCAACTTTAGTAGAACCACCAACCCTAAACCTTCCCACTTAACCCTCTAGTCCAAATCCACACCATAAAACACCTTGAGTTCCACTATTAAAGTCCAAAACATCTACATGAATGACACACACGCAAAAGCACTAGAATCCCTTTCTGACCTCTCTCAAAGGTCACCTTGAAGGTTGAATGATTCCAACTCTCTAAACTGAAGTCACAACTAGGAGAAGCCATTGGTACTCTCTCCAACCCATGTTTATCATGACACGAACAAAGCAATGCTCATGAATGGAACTCTCACTCCCATTTGGATGCACACTATTCCTATCACACCAACAACCATATACTCTAGGTTCCTAGCTAATGGTGTACAAATTACTCGACATTAAAAGAAAAAAAAACCTCTCTAGGATTTAAAACACAACACATAAGGTCTCTAATAAAAATGCCACCAACACCCAGACACCATCATTAGGGTCAAGCATTCACTTCATACAGTCATGAACCAAATAGTATCCTCACTCACATTACCAAACAACGCCTCACATCCCAAAGGCAATAGCCCTATTAAGGGTTCCCTAAAAACACAACCTAGGCCATATCACAACCATCCAGGCCTCAAAATCCCAATACATGGTCCCAAACTGGAGTACTCTCACTGCCCAAACCCACACACAAGGGTCCAACTAACAACAAACGGGATACCTACAATTGAACTCAATTGTTATCATTTTAAACTTACCATTCACCTGACAATTTGAAAAATGACCAACATGAATTAACACATGTGGAAAAGGTCTCAAACTAGAAACCTTAAACAACTCATTATTTATGATCTAACACAACGGTCATCATCAAAATTAGAACATTTCCCTCTACCATACCTACTGTGGGTCATGGTCAACATAGGGTAACAAATTTACTTAATCATGTGTCTTTTGTCAACACCTCTTCAAACCAATTCTTATTTGATGATATGATCTTCTCCTCTTAGGTACATTTCCCATTTCTAAACTTGTTACAATAATCATTTTAACTCATTTACACCCCTCATTATGAAAAGTTCATTAACAATTTTATCATTGATAGGTAATCATTTTTCTTTTAGACATAGATTCACCCTTTAGGATTTATCACAACCGAAAAGTTTAACACCAATCACAACACATATTTACATATAATATTCTTTAAATATCCAATTCCATTTTTTTCATTCACCTACTTTCATTACTATTATTAGAAATCATTTTCTTCATATTTATCAAGAAAATAAAATGCATTCTACTATATTCCCCACACACCCAACCCATGTGTGTGTCTATAACGATGCATGCCACCTATATCCTTAGGTGCGTCAAATTATGCATGAAGGAACAACCCCATGACATTCTGGAAATGAGAAAAATATCATAAATCAGTCAAATCACACAACTTGTTCCCCACCCAATTATAAAATATCATTCAACTACAACAACACACATCAAGAACAACAATTACCACCCAGGGTGACTTGGGTATTCCCTCATACATCGGATAGATACTCCCAAGAACAAGATCATTACCAATGCCCCACACATCTTAATATCCTATCTACCATCCCCAAATAAAAATAAAGAGAAAATAACTCATATAATACCACTTTGTAACATCCCTGAACCGAAATCCACTAAACCCGTGCTCCGATCCGGGTCATTACATGACACATGCGCGCCACCCCGTACACTAGAGGTTGTCAACTTATAATAAGGGTATAATGAGTCATGTGGGGAGACTATACCACCTTTACCATAGTAAGACACAAAATATCACAATATAAACAATGGAAACAATACAAACAACCAATAAACATACATAACCAAACATTTACACAAACAAGTTACAACCACAAATCAAATACAACAATTTCATGTCATACTGGTAGTGAAAGTGTAAGAAACCAAAACTAAAACAAACGGCCAAAACTCCAAACGGGCCCCAACTTCATGTCTTGGTCCTTCTCTTTGAACATCCCGAGCCCAACTCAACCTCCTAGAGTAGGGATTTCACAATTTTCCTGACCTGCAACCATGATGTCTCATCAAGTACCCAACGACTTCCCAAGAAGGGTGTGAGTACAATAGTCAGTAGGCCACCACCAACAGTGTCCACAAAATCTCCAGTCTAATAGATAGTTCGTGCAAGGACAATGAAATGCTAAGTAAACAAGGGATAGTTTTGGGCTATTAGTTAAAAATGTTCATTAAAATCCTGACTATTATTTATCTCAATTCAATATATTATACCATATTCATTACATAATCCATATTGATCACATGTTCCATGGGTTGGGCATAAATATCATATATGCATGGGTCTAAGGCAACCAGTAACAATGCATAATAAAAAAAGAAAGTCTCTATCTCATTAGGGATCCACATAGCACATCAACACATTTTCCTCACCTCGAAGCCTCTATACGAGTGGAATTCACCCATTAGGGGAATAGATCCTCTGTACCCTTCCCTAAACCATGCATTTTGGGTGGATTTTAGGGCCTTCATCTAACTCGACCCATGGGCGTAGAACCCCAAGTCCATACCATACTATACTAAGCCATGTGAACATGCTTATTTTTAAATTCACTATAACCAAACCATAACACAACCAAGAATATTCAATTCCATTGGATATCACAACACATAACAAAAACATGGGAATTAATACTATTCCATAACCCATTAATACATTTACCATTTACAATTCATGTCCATTTAGCCAAATTCACATTCTCATTCCTTAACCCATTATGAGAATTTTAAAATCCCTATGACTTAACCAAATTTTTCAAGGACCATACATTTACCCATTAATCCCATTTATAATTTCCCAGGAATTCACCGATTTATGCTTTTCAAGTACACTTCACATATCACATAACACAATCCATTTATTATATTCAATAATTTAGGTGTGCCGCCTAATTATCATGTATTAACCCATTCAATAACTTCATCCATTCCCTTAGTACATCCCATTAACACATTCCCCATTTCCCATTCCACTACCCAATTTTATGTTCACCATTTTTCATGCTCTAATCCCCTTAGGCATTTCTAACCAAATTCATGAAACAATCAAAATAATCTCTTCCAACCCAATTACCCATTTCAAAAACCTTATGCCTTTATAACCCTAGAAATATTTTTAATTATTCCAATTATAACTTAATCAACCATTAAGACATACTCTACAAGGATTCCAAATTATTATTCGATAACCCATCGCTTAACCCTACCCAACACTATGTTCGGGTTTGTCAGCACACCCCATGGGTGGCCCTAAAAAGGTCAATTCATCCTCAAAGTATCCCACGGGGATCGCGAGGGTTTCAATTCTTTACTTAGACACCCATTTTTATCAAACACTTCAACAGAACGAAGAACACAGAAAGGGAAAAACAAGAACACCAACACCCATGCACAAATCCAAAATAAAACTATGTGATAATACTTTTAGATCACCTACCTAAAATCTGTTGATAAACACACTCTTAATCATGGACTTGGATCTGTATTAAATCACCACTTGAATCCTAAACCAAGATTTCATCCAAAAATGGGGGTTTTAGGGTATATAATGGAGAAGAGAGGAAGATAAAAACCCTAAACAAAAAAGAGAAGCAAAGGAGGAATAGGCTTACACGAATCTTCGATTCGCATCTGAAAAAAATCCAAATGGCCAAGAATCGATGTATATTGGTCCTTGGGAGCTCATGGACTCTTTGGATCGTTCTTGGGGTTTCAAGTGAAGAGGAGTAAAATCCTTATTGGGATATAACATCACAGGGTGGCATTTTGGTAATATTTTCCAACTTTTCTAGGCCGCATGGTTTACCCGCACAGATTGTCAAACCATATGCAAGTCATGCATGATCCACTATCCAAAAAACACCACTTCACATGGTTTCATATGGATTATACCTGGTTTTCATCCCCATGAACGAACCACATGTAATCCTATGTCCATGGTTGTACGGTTCCTGCATGGTCTGCACAAACCATGTACATACCATGAAACATGCCCACGAACTCCCTTTTCTTCCACTTTTGGGTCCCGAACCACCATAACACCCCTGAGCCTTCACCTAAACATGGAGAAAAACATATATAACAAAAAAGAGGAGGCCAAACCAAAAAATAAACAAAAACATACTTTAAAAAGATCTGGGATCTTACATGCATAGTTTCTCTTAATTCATGTGTGGTTTGACAACCCATGGAAAATCCATGAAAATATATAATGTCTTGGGGTGAATTGTAATGCCCCGACCCCAGCTACCCAGAGTCGGTGCATTACTTCGTAACATTGGCATGATCACAAAAGATCACGTCTCGAAAGACCGATTAGTTTAGTAGCCTTGGAAACACTAGATACATTCGTAAACGTTACATTACATCATAAAGTGAAAAACTACAATAACAAAGTCTCCATAGTCCACTCTTATATCCTCTTCTGACAATCCCTGCAAGTCATTCATAAAATACTTCTTCACATCCTGGAAAATATTAAATCATTGAAAGGGGTGAGCTCAGATGCTCAGTAAGGATAACAATATTGTGGAAGCTTTCATAAATAAACAAAAAAATTTAAGGCAATGTATAACTAAAACAAAAGCCTTTTAAACTTGAACATCAACATAATATGGAAAAAGTAAAATGAGATAATTCCATTAACTTCTTCACATGGATATTCTACTGGTCGAATAATCACATGCAATATCAATAACCACTTTCATAATGAGGGAATGTATAATGCCAGACATTCTAAAACACTTTGTCAAGGCCTCGGCCAAGACATCTAAAATGATTAAGGACTCGGCCAAAACCATAAATCAAATTGGGAAAGGGCCTCGGCCAATTCCACTTCTAGTTGTCTCATGAGACCTACCGATGCATCGAGGAGCTATAGCGGGCTCCACCCGTCACTTATTAAGTCCAATACATTCCTCATATGAATAGGTTTAAACATATCATAAACCATAACATAATCGTATCACATAAAACATGCATAACGGAAACATAACATTTCCACATTTCAATCATAAGATATCAATACAACACATTGATATAATAAAAACTCTTTCAAAACCATTTTCAATACCAAAATAAAAGAAAGTTAAAACTTTGTATTTATTTTTCATTAAAAAATGATGGCTTGTAGAGGAAGCCGAAACTCAAATAATGGTCACGGCGGCGGAGAAGTCATTGTCGCCACATAAGTACGGAAAGAAAAAACATTCCCTTTTGTCGTTTAGCAAAATGCTTCGTATAAAAAAGATTCCTTTTGAAAAAGTCAAAGGGGTTTATACACCGTATAAAAGAAAGTTGTGTATAAAACCAAATATGCCTCAATGAAAGGGGATTGAGACGAAGACCTTAAAAAGATCATTTTTAAAATAAAATATATATATTATGTGTATTCACTATAGTTACACATAAAGAACATAAAAATACAAAATAGGACATAATAATATCATGACATAATTTGAAAGTAGGAGATTAACCCAAAGAATGGAAGTTGGGTTAAGAAGTTCCCTTACCTCGTGTCTGACTTAACTCAACCGTTCTTTAACCTCCTGAATAATAAACTAGAGTTAATATATACCTTATTAAGATCCATTTTCAATTTCATTATCCTTTTTATATCACTTATTACAATGATATTAACATTATGTAATTATTTAAGTTAATAACGGTCGTTTTGTCAATCTTTGGTACTTGAGTCAACAATAAACTTCTTATAATTACAAGTTGTTTATGTGGTAGAATATCCATTATCTCCAGAATTATATTCATGATTTAGATGTCATTTATTTCATATATATCCAGTATATACATTCATTTATAATATTACGTAACATTTAGAGGTAAGAAATGAAATGCACCGTTCATGGAGACGGTAAGCCGTACGTACGCATGAATGCTACTTTCATTTCTATTTCATATTTAATGGAATGAAATCATAATTATATAAAGTTATAATATAGTTCCAGTATAAAATCATATATAATATCATTTACTCCATCCTTTATGCATCCCACATATGGCATTAACGATTCACATCACTTTGAGGGGGCGGTAGTCCGCACTTCCTAAAATGAAATTATCGCGTTTTACCCATAATGGAAATCATAAAGTATGCCATAAATGAGAAATACAGAAGCATAAGTAAAACATAAACATATTATATATCATATATAAAAATAGTGAAATCTTAATGGCCACCTTTGAAGGTGTTACATGAGTGTTGAACAATCATCGTTTCGTGAGGCAGAAATTTTCCATCCACAGAAAACCTATGTTCATTAACCATTAGATGTAGGTGTGTGTAAGTGTAGCTCGAATCCTTCTTATAAAAACATACTAGTATATTGAGGATACTTTTGTTGTTACAAAAAAAATTAATAAAAAGAGTTTAGGGGGTTGGAGAAGAAAAATAAACCAAAACAACATTAGAGAAGACATTACCTCAAAATCGGGTAACTCTTTTTGATTTCAGCCAAAGGCTTCCTTGGGAAGAGTTCATCCCAAAGTGAGGCTTCTAGGAGTAAGAGAGGGATGTTGGGAGAGTATTTGGGTAGAGGTTGGCCGAGCCAAATGGCTTGAAGGTGTGAATAAGGTGGGAGAGGTGGGGGCCTTTTATAAGTGGAGAGGAGGGGCTCTTTTGGAAAGATTGAAATGTTACATTATTACACAATGCTTTTCGGATTCTAAAGGTCCCAAACTTATATAATTCGAGGCTAAGGTGATAAGGTTTCTAACTCTCCTCATACAATTGGATTTGGACAAGTTTAAGCCTTGGATGTTGCATTATCTTCCCATTTTATTTAAATCGTTAAATAATGAGGTCATCACTGCATCATCATGATGTCATAAATAATTTAATTTATTTAATGTCTAAAAATTATAAAAAAATACTATGATGTAGGAAATCTTTTTATATTTCTAATGAATATTTATAATCAAAATTTGGACTTGTGTAACCCCACTTAAAAACTGTTTTAGTAAAACAACTCATGTTTGTGTCAATTTAATTTTAACATTAAATAAATATATATTAATGTCATTTTCCAACTAAAGTGGCTCCATGGGGTCCCCCAGTTGACCCATGGGTTGTCTTGGTAGGCCATGACTCATCCAATAGGAGTAGGACAAGTTTCATGCTCATCTCATATTATTATAACATTATTTGTACCTTTAACTACACTAATTACCTCTAATCGCGATTAAGAACTTAAAAGTTACTATTCAACAAAAAATTATTTTAATCTCATTAAACCACATTTTACTTCTTAATGACAACCATGTATGTCGGATTTTTGAAAATCAAATTACAGAAGTGGTAATATTTCATTTAAACGAAAAATCAGTTATTTAAGTACAACTTAGTGGTTTCAGTATTCATCAAAAATTGATGTTTTTCAGAACAATGCCAAAATTTCACCCTAAGCTATAATTGATATTCCGAATTCAAAAATGATGTCTATTTTACAAAATTCCAAACATATAAGTTTCATTAATTAATTTTATAATTAATTCCCGCTGTCACAACAAATAGCGTGTTTTTAAGAAACAATTTACATCAAAAGATTGGCAATTGTTTATGTCCAATTTCAATGTTAAATTAATTCTAATGACCACCATTGGATAAAATGGTAAAAATATATTCTAATTATACTTTAAAACCACTAAATATTATAATTTATCACTATAAATTATTTTTATTAAAAAAGTTGTTTTTAAGTAATTTTCACTATTCATAAAAAATTAGAAGTTCTCAGAAAAATACCAAAAATTCAACATAGGCTAATTTCGATATTACGAATACAAAAATGAAGTCCATTTTGAAATATAAAATTTCAATAATTTTAAAAGTTGGTTATTACTATTCATAACAGCTACTTTGATTAGTCGCAGTGTTTTAGAACTCGAACTTGCGTACAATGCAAGCTATTGCATTATTGAAAGAGAGGCGTATCGTAGAAGCTCGGGGTGTTACATTCTCCCATCATTCAATAAATTGAGTCCTCGCAATTTGATATTTTTCATTGAAAATAAAAGGTTGAAAATAGAAAATACCTTTGTGGAAAACCCACAGCAGAAATAAGGTTAATAAAATTTAACCTTAATAAGAGGGAAAGGGAAATGAAAAAGTCACCACCCAATTATGATCTTGATTAGGAGAACATTGGTGGCAATTAGAGACATATAATTGGAGGAAAAACATAAATATTCATAGGGAGTGATTGAGGTCATCAATCACAACCAACTGTCAAATTGAGGGCCTCAAAGCCTTCAATCTATGTTGATTTAAAATATCATCAGTTCAACAAGACATAAGGTATTAGGATAACGCATTTTTTTTTTAATATCCCTTTACTAAAGTTTAAGAATTAGTTTATTCATTGAATAACAGATAGGTATATATATATTTATACCTGACAATTAGAGTTTCAACCTTCAACTCACCTTTCACTCAAAAAGATAATAGAACCCAAAAATATTATACTTTTCCTAATTGTATAAGGTTCCAAATGTTAACACATACCATTTAGATTAGTAAAATTATTTTGTAATAACCAAGGACTTCCTGTAGGCTAGTGGTAGGAAATAAAGGCATGTCGCACTATGACTGTGGGTTCGATTCCTGCAGCTTTGTCCGACGCGACGGGTTATGCCCCACCCTGCAGGTTATCCTTTTTCCTAAAACTATAGTATTATAATATTCCAAAAATAATCTTCAGAAATGCTTTAACCTTAAACAATACTATCCATGGTTCAACATAATCCATTCCAACCTTAATAGTTATCCAAAATACCTCCGTCCAGACTTTCTCTAAAGGGTAGTTAAATTCCAAAATCAATTGTAACCTCAGATTCCCCAAACAAAGTAAAGTTTCTCTTATTGTCACAGACTAAAAATATGATTACCTTCATCATATTAAATCCTTAATGAAAACAACATGTACTGCAGTACAATCCTTATATATCACATTATTCTTATAACCACAATCTAGTTCTTGAGTCCAAAAACACAAATACAATAATTATTCCGCTTCAATTGTAGTAACAGCATAAGATTGTCCTTGATCCCTTGGCCTTTTCTAAGGTAATTTTCCTTGAAGCTTAGGAAATTCATTTGCATAATGACCCATTTCTCTACAATTGTAGCATTCTACTTTGAAAGCCTCTTTCTTTCCCTTGCAATCACGAGCCTGGTGACCCTTTTCTCCACTTTTATAACAAACTCCCATTCCTTTTAGGCACGTACCAGGGTGATTCTTCCCACAATTATCACATAATGTAAAATCCTTCTTTCCCTTTTCCCCTTTATCTGTCTCTTGTTCCACCGTTCTCTTCTTCTCTTTCTTTACTTTGATGTCATAAGACATAGAGAATTCCTTTTCTGTCTTGATAGCACACGAGACAATATCTTTGTATGATGAGAAGGATTGTGATACTAAAGCTCGACAGAGAAATGGTTTTAACCCATCAAAGAAACGATCAATCTTACTTCTTAAGTTACGTATATAATTGAAAGCATGCCTCGCTAACCTTGTAAAGTTAGCCTCATACTTTGCGACATTCTCATCCTCATTCTGCCTCAGACTCAGAAATTGCCTTTCCATATCTGCTCAATGGTCACGAGGAAAGTATTTTCTTAGAAAATCTCTTTAAACTCCCTCCATTCCATATTCGACACGTCATCATCTTCCTTTGTGTTTTGAATCAGCGACCACCACTGATCGGCATCTCTAGTGAGGCGGTAAACTGCCATGACAACCTTCTCCCATTCACTACTCCCCAAGGCATGGAATATTTTCTCTAAGGAATTTATCCATTGCTCAGCTACTATAGGATTTGTACTCCCATTGAAGGTTGGTGGTTGTTGCCTCATGAAGCGGTCTAACATTGATCCTCCACGTTGTGGATCAGGGTGCTCCATACGAGTAAGGTTGTTATTCATAACCTGTGTGAGTTGTCCCAGTACGGTGAGAAGCTGATCAGCACCAGTTGTATCACTAGCTCCACCATAATTATCTTGAGCAGGAGGGTAATCCCTACACGGAGTGCGTGCATTGATACGGTTTCCATTCCTTCCACTAGGTTCCATTTCTAAACAATTTCATAAACTAGATTAGTTTATGAAATAAAATACATAATTCCATATTTGTAAAATACTTTACATAAATTGAACAATTTATGGATATAATCCATAATCATAAAAAGAAATGTTTCCTTTGAGGAAGTATATACTCATAACCCTTCATAGTGGTTGGTAAAGAAAATGAGAATTATCCAAAGCATATCCCCCGGGAGTGTCGTAACCAAGAGTGCAGCAAGGCCCGTTGTCGTGCACCAGTTCCCGTTCGAGTCTAGCTCAAAGCGGTGTTTTCGGGTTTTACCCCTAGGTACATCTGTGCCTGAGCCGCCTCTACCTGCTCATATACAGACAGAGATGTATTGCTCGGAAAACTCACAACATCCCTACAATACCAAAATTCTAGGAAGTTCTTCTATACTAATCCTCAAAGTCTATCTTCAGGATATGTTCTCTAATCAGAGTTTATCTAAATCTAGCTTCCAAGGTTAGTACTAAACTGCCTCTGATACCAACTGTAACGCCCCGACCCCAGCTACCCAGAGTCGGTGCATTACTTCGTAACATTGGCATGATCACAAAAGATCAAGTCTCGAAAGACCGATTAGTTTAGTAGCCTTGGAAATACTAGATACATTCGTAAACGTTACATTACATCATAAAGTGAAAAAATACAATAACAAAGTCTCCATAGTCCACTCTTATATCCTCTTTTGACAATCCCTGCAAGTCATTCATAAAATACTTCTTCACATCCTGGAAAATATTAAAACATTGAAAGGGGTGAGCTCAGATGCTCAGTAAGGATAACAATATTGCGGAAGCTTTCATAAATAAACATAAAAATTTAAGGCAATGTATAACTAAAACAAAAGCTTCTTAAACCTGAACATCAACATAATATGGAAAAAGGAAAATGAGATAATGCCATTCACTTCTTCACATGGATATTCTACTGGTCGAATAATCACAAGCAATATCAATAACCACTTTCATAATGAGGGAATGTATAATGCCAGACATTCTGAAACACTTTGTCAAGGCCTCGTACAAGACGTCTAAAATGATTAAGGCCTCGTCCAAAACCATAAATCAAATTGGGAAAGGGCCTCGGCCAATTCCACGTCTAGTTGTCTCATGAGACCTATCGATGCATCGAGGAGCTATAGCGGGCTCCACCCGTCACTTATTAAGTCCAATACATTCCTCATATGAATAGGTTTAAACATATCATAAACCATAACATAATCGTATCACATAAAACATGCATAAAAGAAACATAACATTTCCACATTTCAATCACAAGATATCAATACAACACATTGATATAATAAAAACACTTTCAAAACCATTTTCAATACCAAAATAAAAGAAAGTTAAAACTTTGTATTTATTTTTCATTAAAAAAAATGATGGCTTGTAGGGGAAGTCGAAACTCAAATAATGGTCACGGCGGCGGAGAAGTCGTTGTCGCTGCATAAGTACGGAAAGAAAAAACATTCCCTTTTGTCGTTTAGCAAAACACTTCGTATAAAAAAGATTCCTTTTGAAAAAGTCAAAGGGGTTTATACACCGTATAAAAGAAAGTTGTGTATAAAACCAAATATGCCTCAATGAAAGGGGAGTGAGACGAAGACCTTAAAAAGATCAATTTTAAAATAAAATATATATATTATGTGTATTCACTATAGGTACACATAAAGAACGTAAAAATACAAAATAGGACATAATAATATCATGACATAATTTGATAGTAGGAGATTAACCCAAAGAATGGAAGTTGGGTTAAGAAGTTCCCTTACCTCGTGTCTGACTTGACTCAACCGTTATTTAACCTCCTGAATAATAAACTAGAGTTAATATATTCCTTATTAAGATCCATTTTCAATTTCATTATCCTTTTTATATCACTTATTACAATTATATGAACATTATGTAATTATTTAAGTTAATAACGGTCGTTTTGTCGATCTTTGGTACTTGAGTCAACAATAAACTTCTTATAATTACAAGTTGTTTATGTGGTAGAATATCCATTATCTCCAGAATTATATTCATGATTTAGATGTCATTTATGTCATATATATCCAGTATATACATTCATTTATAATATTACGTAACATTTAGATGTAAGAAATGAAATGCACCGTTCATGGAGACGGTAAGCCGTACGTACGCATGAACGCTACTTTCATTTCTATTTCATATTTAATGGAATGAAATCATAATTATATAAAGGTATAATATAGTTCCAGTATAATATCATATATAATATCATTAACTCCATCCTTTATACATCCCACATATGGCATTAACGATTCACATCACTTTGAGGGAGCGGTAGTCCGCACTTCCTAAAATGAAATTATCGCGTTTTACCCATAATGGAAATCATAAAGTATGTCATAAATGAGAAATACAGAATCATAAGTAAAACATAAACATATTATATATCATATATAAAAATAGTGACATCTTAATGGCCACCTTTGAAGGTGTTATATGAGTGTTGAACAATCATCGTTTCGTGAGCCAGAAATTCGCTATCCACAGAAACCGTATGTTCATTAACCATTATATGTAGGTGTGTGTAAGTGTAGCTCTATTACTTCTTATAACAACATACTAGTATATTGAGTATACTGGTGTTGTTACAAAAGTAATGAATAAAAAGAGTTTAGGGGGTTGGAGAAGAAAAATAAACCAAAACAACATTAGAGAAGACATTACCTCAAAATCAGGTAACTCTTTTTGATTTGAGCCAAAGGCTTCCTTGGGAAGAGTTCTGCCCAAAGTGAGGGTTCTAGGAGTAAGAGAGGTATGTTGGGAGAGTATTTGGGTAGAGGTTGGCCGAGCCAAAAGACTTGAAGGTGTGAATAAGGTGGGAGAGGTGGGGGCCTTTTATAAGTGGAGAGGAGGGGCTCTTTTGGAAAAATTGAAATGTTACATTATTACACAATTCTTTTCGGATTCTAAAGGTCCCACACTTATATAATTCGAGGCTAAGGTTTTACTGGTTCGAAATATCCTCATCCAATTGGATTTGGACAAGTTTAAGCCTTGGATTTTGCATTATCTTCCCATTTTATTTAAATCGTTAAATAATGAGGTCATCACTCCATCATCATGATGTCATAAATAATTTAATTTATATAATGTCTAAAAATTATAAAAAAAATACTATGATGTAGGAAATCTTTTTATCCTTCTAATGAATATTTATAATCAAAATTTGGACTTTTTTAACCCCACTTAAAAACTGTTTTAGTAAAACAACTAATGTTTGTGTCAATTTAATTTTAACATTAAATAAATATATATTAATGTCATTTTCAAACTAAAGTGGCTCCATGGGGTCCCCAAGTTGACCCATGGTTTGTCTTGGTTGGCCATGACTCATCCAATAGAAGTAGGACAAGTGTCATGCTCATCTCATATTATTATAACATTATTTGTACCTTAAACTACACTAATTACCTCTAATCGCGATTAAGAACTTAAAAGTTACTATTCACCAAAAAATTATTTTAATCTCATTAAACCACATTTTACTTCTTAATGACAACCATGTATGTCAGATTTTTGAAAATCAAATCACAAAAGTGGTAATATTTCATTTAAACGAAAAATCAGTTATTTAAGTACAACTTAGTGGTTTCACTATTCATCAAAAATTGATGTTTTTCAGAACAATGCCAAAATTTCACCCTAAGCTATAATTGATATTCTGAATTCAAAAATGATTTCTATTTTAAAAAATTCCAAAGATATAAGTTGCATTAATTAATTTTATAATTAAATCCCGCTGTCACAATAAATAGCGTGTTTTTAAGAAACAATTTATATCAAAAGATTGGCAATTGTTTATGTCCAATTTCAATGTTAAATTAATTCTAATGACCACCATTGGATAAAATGGTAAAAATATATTCTAATTATACTTTAAAACCATTAAATATTATAATTTATCACTATAAATTATTTTGATTTAAAAAATTTGTTTTTAAGTAATTTTCACTATTCATAAAAAATTAGAAGTTCTCAGAAAAATACCAAAAATTCAACATAGGCTAATTTCGATATTACAAATACAAAAATGAAGTCCATTTTGAAATATAAAATTTCTATAATTTTAAAAGGTGGTTATTACTATTCATAACGGCTACTTTGATTAGTCGCGGTGTTTTAGAACTCGAACTTGCGTACAATGCAAACTATTGCATTATTGAAAGAGAGGCGTATCGTGGAATCTCGGGGTGTTACATGAATGGTTTGGGGATATTGGTCACATGGCTTGGTCAAACCATTATAGACCAGTTGTGGCTAAAAAAATGGGGCAAATAGTTTCCTGAAGAAAAACGTATGGTTTTCTGTAACTATGTGTCAGTTGTGAACAGCCCCATGGGCTTCCATATTTATCCAAATTCACTTGAGTTAACCCCAATGAAAAGCCCATCCAATAAAGAATAAGAAAAGTGTAAAATATTACCCAAAAATGAGTATGATTCATATCCATAATTTATGGGATCTTACAATGTTGTAAGATACACCGTGTTGAATCTGGTTTGAAGCACACTTAAACTGGGAATTCAAACCCCTAAAAAAATACACTAAAAATAAATTCAAAACTGAAACCCTTCGTTCAAAAAAGTGAGTCATGTAGATCGGAATTAAATAATGTATATAAAGAGGGTTATAAGAAGAGAGAAAAGTTTGTTCCTTTGAGATGCATTCATAAATTAGGGGGGGAAATTTTATTGTGTAATGGAGTGCCAAAAGAGAGGGATGTTCATGGGGGAATTATTTAAAGAAGATTTTAATGACCTAGTATGAAAAAAAGTGATGTGAAAAAAGAATAAATAATAAAAATTAAAATAATAAAAGAAAGAAAGAAATTTTAAATTCTAGGTATCATGAACAATAAAGAAATATTGTTTGATAAGCTATGCATAAACTATATAGATGATAAAAGAACCTCTAAAACCATGTCATAAAATTTTTCTTCGGAGCATTAATTGTTTTCTTGGAATACACTGACCATGAAAACAACATTTCACTATTATAGAATAATATCCATGGTTTTCGAACAGTTTTCCAAACCATACTCACTCACCATGATTCCCTTAAAATAATTTAAATTATAAAATTCCAATTATCAAAAATTCTAATACATAATATAATTGAAATTGACATACATATTTAATATAATAAATTTAAAAACCACCATTAAACATGGTTGTGACATTATTATAAATGAAACATAAAATGATAATGAGCCACAAAATATTAGATAAATATTTTTGTTATTAAAATTCAAGAATAATAAAACCAATTGTAAAAAAATTGATATCATTTAAAAATGAATAGAAAATTGGATTAAGAAAAATTAAAGTTTTAAATTGGAAACTTTAAAAAAATTATTTATTATTTTTATATGTTATACTCATTTTAAAGATAAATTTTAAAATTATAAAATTTTTATATTGAAAAATTAAAATCTTTTTTTAATTCTGTATATCAAAATTAAGAGTGTAAATTTTTTGGATATTTTTAAAATAATTTTTCTATGAAAATTGTGAAAAGATATAAATCATTTTAATACCGTCACTTTTTAAAATTTAAAAAAAATATAATAATTATTTTAAAAAAATTAAACCAATTTTTCTATAAATATTTATTTAAAAGAAAAATAAATATTTTAAATTTTTTAAGTCTTGGGTAATATTTTACTACATAAATTTTTTTCACTCGCTTATATTAGAATTTAGTTTTTATAACATATAGATATTGAATCTAAAAATAAATTTGATTTTTTATATCAAAATTATAATATTATTAAATAATTTCAGTATCATTTTTAGGGTTAAAAATATGATTACAAATATTATAGTTGGTGATCATGATAATGATGAAATAAACACTTTGAATGAATTTTTTTAATATTGTGTACATTTTATCTAATAAATTAGTTTGATCTATATTATATAATTAAATTGATATTAATTTTAAAAATATATATAAATATATTATCCCTAATTTAATTATTTATTAATATTATCTAATATTAAGAGTACCTAGTGGTGAAAAAAAAATTATACCCAAATGTTTTTCTATATATTAAATGTTTTAAATGAAAATTGAATTTGAAATTATTTAGAATTTGATTTATATTATAGGGATTATAAATTCAATTTCAAAAATTAAACTTTTCAAAATATAGGTAACCTTATATTTTAAGTAAAATATAAATTATTTAGGTGAAATTTAGTTACGTTGAAAAAATCAATACGGAAAATGTTAAAATCTAATAATAAAAGACATGAAACATGAAAAAACATTTTTTAAATGTGTTTCAGTGTATTTATTAACATTGTATTGCCCCAAAATTAATTATTTCATACTTTTGATCTATTTAAACATCAATAGTGACATTCCATCATTTAAAAAGTAATGGGTATTTACAAAAGTACCATTTTTTCATTCATAAAAGGGAACCACATTGACCATATTTATCCGCCAATTAAAAATAATTACCCCTAAACAAAAATATTCCATTGTATCTCTTAAACCCTCTCCCCATGTCCTATATTCATCATTATTTCTAAAATACCAAGAAAATCATCCTTAATGTGTTACCTAGGTGAGAAAATTCAATGAGATAGGTAATGTTCATGGACAATTTCTCTACGTTCTTTTATTCTTCTAACATGTTAATATCATCAATGAATGAAATTATGATAAAATAAAAAATATTTATATATTAAAATTTTATTATAATATTGTAAAATAACATTATAAAATCCTCTATAACTGTTTCAAAAATGAATACATTGTTATGTTTACAGGAAGTTTTCGGCCTCCAATAACAATGTGTTCTATTTTTCATAACATATAAACATGGATGAATTTAAAATTTTAATTAATATATAATTTTTATATTTATCAAAATATAAATTTTCTATAAATATAATAATATAATTTATATAATTTATAATAGTAATATAGGTTCATAGTGAACATAATTGGCTAAAATAATCTAACCAATGAACCTTTCTTAATTGGAGTCCATTTTGTGGGAAAAATATAAAACTGTATAGTTTTTGAGATTATTTAAAAATAAATGCCTATAAATATAATGATTTTAAGATTATAAAACAATTTTATGGCACATTTTACCATATTTTATATACTCAGGATATTTCAGATAAATCAACCGAACCACCTCAAGTAACTTTTATAAGAGAAACAATTTAATAAATATATAAAATATGACAATAAATATACATAATAAACTGAAAAATAGATTAAAAGTTCTCCTAAAAATGTATTTAACAAATATAATCATATTATTTTTTATTTTAGGCACACATGAAAAGTGAATCATGACCCGATGTAAGGGTTATTTGTCTCTATTTTCAATTATATCAGACATGCTAGATATTATGCCCCACAATTTATTTTATATGGTGTAATAACTTCAATATTACCTCCAATATTAATTAATATAATTTATTTTAAAATTTCTATTTCAGGGTAAACCTATTATTTTCTTTTCATTCTTGCGTAACCAGTACTAAAATGGTTTTTTCAACTCAATTTTTCTTTGGTGAGTTATGACGTGTAGTCAACACCTCATACCTTTTCTGGTGTATATATTGGCTATTTATTTCTTTCATCCTAATTTTTAACATATTACCACATAATCAAAAATAAATCTCATTTTTTCATATGATTTATTTAATTTGAATGATAGTGATGATGTAATGTTTTTTGTTACATCGATTCTCATTAATTGAGTTGAGATTTTTCATCAGGAACATATTTATTCTAAGTTTAGAAAATTATTTTTCCTTTATTTAATTGTGTGTTATTTGATTATTTTTCAATTTATTAAAATTTATTCCACATTAAATAAATTTATAAATGTCTCTTACTTCATGAATTATAGTATTCATAAGGGATTTATGAAAATCATATTTCATTTCTATAATTTAAGATAATATTCTGTTTTAGTAATTCTTCTGAGTTTGATAAATTAATATATTACACATTTAAAAATATATTTATACATTTCTTTAGGGTTAAATGCTATTTTTTTCTCAAGAAAATTCAATGAATTTATTTCTCACAAAATTGTATTGTTTTTATGAAAAAAAATTACATCTTCTTTAAATATAGTTTTCCCTCCATTTCTATTGTAATTATTACTAAAAATGTTCTCCTTATATATATATAAATAAAAAATGTTTTTAATCATGTTATATTTCTATTATACATTTATTTATTTTCAAAGGGATGTTTTATTAACACTTATTAAGATTTTGGTATTCAATAAATTAATTTCAAAATATTAAAAATATTTTCCAACCATTAAAAGTAAAAAAAAATTTCTTCCACTGCAAAATTATTTTTAAAACCATTTTATTATCTAAAATATGTATTCATGCAGTTTATTTTTAAAGAATAATTTTTTTATAAATTTATCACTTCTCTAATTTTGAAATGACTATTGAATGTGATCTTTAAAATCTTTTAACACAATTTTAAAAATATATAAAAAAATTATTTTACAGTTTCAATTCCACTATTATCATCATATGTAAAGGATTTTTTGTGGAAATTATTTTCCCTGAATCACCCTATAAAATACTTCTTTAGGATGATTGAATTTTGTGTATCAATTATTTACATTTATTATGTTAATTTTGTTTATTCTGTCTAAAAAATATTACAAAACTAGTTTTTCTTTTTGCAGGTCATTTATAATGTCATGAATGATTCTTTTTCAATTGGCACAAATTTTTATTGATAAATAATGTGTGGGATCCTATATCATAATCTTATACATTGTTTATGTTTTTATATCTCATGATAAAATAAGGTTTTGAGTGGATATGATAATATTATGATTTTTTTACATAATGGTTCACGCACATAATATCATATATCTTCATTCATAGGATGGTGAATGGACATGGTCTAATATTTTTTTTGTTCATATGATATTGTGTAGACACTATCATGTATAGATTCTCTAACATTATGGTGTGTCTAAAAGATAACATATATCTTTTTCGCATGATTTTTTATATACATGATCACATATATCTTTGGTAATATGTTGGTGCGTGGACTAGATCTTATATAGCTTGGTTAACAAGATTCTTCATGGAAATGATGGAATATAGATTTTTTCATATGATTACACTTGGATATGATTTCTTATAACCATGTTAAACTTATTATGATTTATTTTTCCAATTCTTATTCCATATTTTTTATATTCCTATGAATATGGTTTACTTATCATTTTTATTAACTCACACTCTAATAATAGGGTACATGTATTTTTATTTTTGAATACATGTTTCTATATCAAGAATTATTGAACAAAATTATTATTCTATATAATATTTTTAATATTTTTCTCCCCTAATAATGTTTTCCAATATTCGTATGACCTAAACCATGATGACTTATCAATGGTAATTTCCCTTACTGAATATTTGATCTCAATCCTTTCTTTTGTATTCATTCCCCATGTTATGAGTATATGTGTATTTCAAGAAGTTAATATATCATACATTTATTATATTCAAATGTTCACATGTATCACAAAATAATCCTCTTATATAGTTGACCATAAAAGATGATAAACCATCCATTATATGGATTGTGTGATTATTTGTGAGAATTAATTTTTAACTTATTGGTATTATGTAGTTAAAATAGGTTCATTTCAATTTATATTAATCTCAATTTTTAAAGAAATAATTTTTTGAAATAGATCTAAGAGTGCAGGTATAGGGAGACTCACCAACATGCATGGTTTCTCCTAAATCATGGACCCAAAATTGTACACCACATAAGGATTCAATATGGTCCAAATCTATATTATGCAGAAAATATTTGGTGATCATGCTAATTTATTGTATAAAAAAATCAAACAAAAATTAAACATATCAAATGGCTTTGGCCCAAAACTCTTGGAAAAAATATATTATCAATAAATAAATATAATATAATGAAAAATTATGGTCGGTGTGTGATTGTACCCCATTTAATTTTTACCTTCTATGAAACTTTATATTGTGTCTTTCTCATTAATGAATTATCATTATTGATTAAATGATTCAATATAAGACCTTGAATATCATCAAAATGGTGCTGCAATTTTATTGTCAAATTATGGAACATTGATTGTTCTATAGATGTCACTTTTGGATTTCCTTAAAAACTGGTAAATATAATCCATTACCTCTATTTTTTCATGCATGAACATTTTAACACCAATTATATTATAATAATTAAAAAATTAAATAATGTATCACCCACCTAATGTTATATAAATCCTCAGGGTAACTTGAACATCAATGTGATTTAGGTCCATTAGATTTTAATTGCATTTATTTTTTAACCAATAATGATTTCTCACCATTTTAATTCTCACACATTCAAAAAAAGTTTTCTCCTGACCATGTCGCATAGTTTTAGTTAAACCACGCCCCTCTAATATTAATAATTATTTATTTTTTTGTTAATGAGTACTTTAAAGCCTCTTATTCCAAATGTTATTTTCTTTATTCAATATATGGAGGCATGTTTTGTTAATGTTATTCACTTTTTATATGTTTTAATTTCTTAAATAACCTTTAATCAATGTATTATTTATAATTCCTTTGTTCAAGAATCTATATTTATAAAGTGTTATTTTTATTACTAAGTCACAAATTTATCTCACAATAAAAATATTTTGTCACTGAACATCCACATAGAAAACTGTTCTAATATTTGATTTATTTCTATCTAGATTTTATTATACACTCTCTTTGAATCTATGTTCTCTATCATTTCCAAAATTGATTTTTCCATTAAAACATCTCATTATATTATTGAAGAGGTTTATTTTTTGGTCTTTTTATAAAAAACAAACTCTCAATATTCTATATTTTATTTTTATTCATTTGATTTAAATAAATTCTTGGTAATATTTCCTTGTAATTATTTTTATTTTATATCCAATAGTTTTTATATTGGGTTGATAGATGGAATGGCCTCCACTTTTTTCTTTTAGAATTGTTAGTGAGGTTAGTAATCTTTGTACTCCAATGGGAAAAAACTATTCTCCAAATAGATGACAATAAATTTTACTGCATCCATTTTCCATTTATTTCATTACGAATAATTTTAAATACTTTATTAATTATAATCCAAATAATAATGAAATTTTTTAGTACAATGATAATAATATCTATAAAAAAGTTTACACTGGATATGGGGACTAAAATGTTCCTATCATCCTTTGTTGACTTCTAGGTGATTCTCCTTTCATGTAACTTGGTTCTTTTATATAATAATAATTATAGGGACAATAAAGCTATCAAATTTATAATTTATTAAGTTAAATATATTCCTTTATAACATAAAAAATATACTACATTTGAGTATATTATTATTTTTTATAAGTAATTGATGTTTTAGAGTTATTTTGAATCTATTTTATCTCATTTTCTTCCACAAAATATCCTCCCAATATAGATTTTTCATCTTTATAACCATGTCCATCATTTTTCATATGTGTGGGGCTTTGTTCACTTATAACTTTTTCAATTAACCATGAACCTCATAAAAATATTTTTATTAATTATTTATTATATAAATTTAAAAACTAAAAACAATTGATATCACTTCAACTTTAAGATTTTTCAATATACCCACAACATTTAAGTCTTCAATGAATTCAATCATTTGTTCTCTATACCACCTTGATATTGTAAAATATATTTCAAATAAAGAAATTTTTCATAGCTTCTGATACATGCAACCCTAATCCTAAATGAACCATGATATAATATATCATTATATACTAGATTTTAAATTTTTTTGTATAAAGTATAACAACTAAATAAAAATAATAATTTGTAAAATATACTCATTGGTTTTCAATTGATTAAAAATGTAAATACAAATATATTGAAACTAAATGAGTTTTTTTTTCAAAAAAATTGTTTTTACACTGTCAATATTTTTTTATCATAATAAATTAACTTAATCACTATTATTGAATATTTTTTAAAAAAAATCATGTTATATTTTCAGTAAAATATTTTAATATACATCTATTTTTTTAGACATGAGATAGGATTAAATCCAGCTTTATGTCTAAAATTTTATTTTTATAAAAAAAAGTTTTCACCGATTTGGTCACAATTATTTTTAATATAATTTATTCTAATTATCTGTATCAAATTTGATAAACGGAAAAAATTGGAATACTGATATAAATATTTGGTAAATAGGACCCTTTTAATTTTAAACATTTTGAGTAGTAATCATTAAAAAATGTAATACATTGGTAAAAGTTAAATTGGTCTGATCTAGATTAGAACTACGTGTTTGGGTCACCATTCTTGATATAAATTCATATTTTATGAAGATAATTCAACCCGAATAACCTTTATTTCAAAATTTATACTTTAAAGAGAAACTTTACCATGAAAGATACCTATATATTATTTTAAAAAACAATAATACAAAATTTCCCGCTCTTACATATAAATATTTCATATGTGTTCCCATAATAGAAAAAAATTGTGAATAAATACTGATTTTTATTTTGTGCATAATAAAATTATTTACATGATGGTAGTTTGTTTCAAATTTTTAAGTATTATATAGTTACCTTAAATTCATATGCAATGATGAAATGGTATTTATTAAATTAATGGAAAAATAATATAAAATGTTATAAAAATATTGAATATAATAAAATTTAAGTGATTTATTATGATTCATGAAATATTTAGAAAAATATAACATATTAAGAATTTTTTAAAGGTTTATTATTATAATTAGAACATATTATTTATCTATTTGAAATAAAATTAATCTAATAGTTTCAAAAATGATAATAATGATATTTTATGTGAAAAATATTTAATTAAATTATTTAAAATCATCAAAATATTGAATAAGTAAAAGGGTATAATATATGATCCTATATATTAAACCTTATCAATTTATGAGACAATTTTCACTGTATAATTGTTATTATAATCCTTAAGAGTATAAAAGATGTTATTGTGGTTAGGGTAAAAATAGTTTAACTAAGGGTTTAAACTGACATATAAGGATTAAAATACCAAAAAAACATTTTAAATTTTTTTATGGTAATTGAACAATATATTTCCTCATATCCGAATTTGTTTCAATTTTTAATCATTTTAATTGATAATAACTTTGTTATATTTTAATTTTTTTGATAATTACCAGTGTTTCGTTTCCCTCCGTAATAAAATGAAACCCATTCCTTATCTTATTTACACCATACGAGTTCCCAATATCAACCAATACCTAATAATTTTTGTTATAAAAAATTTTATACTTTTTAGATAGGTGTTTGTATCTTAAAAATTCCAACACTAGGTTCTATTAGAAAGGATCTTATTAAGGTCTCTCGAAAAAGAGGTAACCGTCTTGACCTTACTCATTCAATTTATTTCTGGTTTTACCTCATATAAATATTTGGAATTTATAATAAATTAATAAATTAAGTATCCTCAAAAAACATAAATTATGTACCTGTTAAAATTCACAATTTTCCATCTTATTTTCATCAAATGAAAAGTTAAAGTATCGCTTATGTGTACGTAGATCATACCGTCTCTATATAGCGATAAAATTAATTTTTCATCACCATGTTTCATGGATGTGTATTATGACAGTATTAATTTTTAAATATTATATATATAAAATAATTATTTTTATTAAATTAAAATATCATTTCTTACTTATTATCTTCCAATCTGTTGAAAAATGATAATATTGCTTGTGTACACATGTGGAATACCACCTCAATGAAGCGATGTGATCATTTGTTCATTTAACTTATTTATGGAGAGTATTAAGAATATATTTAATGAATATATTTGACTTATATGTTATAATAATTATTCTTTACAAATAAATTATTTTTTTATTTCTTTTTTTTCTGTCTGTAGAAAAGATAAAACAACATTCATGTGTACTTACAGACAACCATCTCCAAGAATGGTGTAGTTCATTTTTCTATCTCTATATTTGAAGGACCAGTCTAAATAATTATATAATGAATATATATGACATTTTATATATTGTTTAATACTTTATATATCATGTAACTGTGATAAAATTAAAAGTACAAAAACAGTTTAATAACAACATACATGAAAAATGAAGTAGTTATTACCTAAAAGAGTTAATTTACTCATTATTATTAATAAATAGATGATAAAATATTATCAGTAAATATTTTATCATATAATATATATGATAATGGTTTTATAATGATTTATATTAAATATTTATTAATTATAAAGTAGTTTTGGTCACATATAAATGAAGTAAGACCCGAGGTAACAGTTTCTTTCACAATCTTATCATTAATTATGATTGTTTGTGTTCAAGTATATTTTAGTTAGTTATTTTATATTTTAAAAAATAACTCACATTATTTTCTCCTTGAATGGTTATTTTTTGGAAATTAAATGTTTTAATTTCATTTTCCTCTTTTTAAGTAGTAATGATTTTGAAATAATGTTTTTAAGGAAACCAAACCATATTTTTATACATGGTCAAAAATCATTCTCTTCAAAGTCTATATTTTCCTTAATGTTTCAAAAATGTTGTTTTTATTTTAATTAAATGATATATTAATAAAAATTTACCCATTTATGAATTTTTAATGTAATATTTAAAATAAATCTTTTTATCATTTTCTGAAAGAGGTATTTTCAACCTTTTTATAAGATTGTGAAAGGAATGATTTTTAACTTATATAGTATGAAAAAAATATCAATATGATGAGATAATATTTATTTGAAGATTTATTTATAATTTCACTTGTTTCCTTTAAAATAAAATATTTTCCTTAATATTTTGGATAAATTTGAAACATTAAATAATAGGTTTTCAAAGTGAACAGCAAATTTTCTTGAATTAATTTTCCAGAAATCATTTTAATGATTCATCTTTGTCAAAATAATTTTTTGAATATTATATTGATAATATAATATGTTTATTCCATCAACCATACTTCCATAGTTTTTTAGGATTAGTATGATTGGGAAATTTATTGGTATTTTTGTGTTATTTCTTCCAATGGGGATAATTATTGATTTTTAATTCATGTTGATTTATTTGTATTATTTATTCATATGATGAATGCATTAGAATTATTAAGTGATGGATGGGGCCTAGAATTATATAGAATTTCAATGCATCAATAGGTATCATAAGACAAAATATATTCGGTTCTTGATTGAGGCCTTAAACATTTATACAAATGTCTTAGCATAAGGCCTTGATAGTATTTTGTTAGTCTAGTAATAAGGCCTCAATATCAAATTCATATGTTATGTATTATGAATTATGTCATTATGAAATCCTTTATTGATTTCCATGAGTTTATTTGAAATGTTTTTATATCCATGGATATGGTTCAAACTCATTTTTTTTAGTTGATCATCATTTATTCTATACATATTATGCATGCCTTTGTAGCATCTATTCTGTGAATTCCATTAGTGAGAATATGATTTCCACACTTTCTTATGTTTCCATTCCATAGGATGTCACTAAATGGTTTAAAACATTTATTTTGGAATATGTTATTGGGAATGAAGACAACTCCAAATAAACTACTATATTATATTTTAGTTTTTCAAATGTAATGTGGGATTCATATATGTAACCACCAGATTTGGTTTACAAGTTTCGTAGTCATTACAGTATTTATTAAAGATATTTTATTGATTACTTGTAAATTAGATTATTTAAATGATATATTTCGGAACATAACCATATTATTGACCTCGAGAATATTCCCAAAGAAACAACGCTTGTGATTTTAAGAATAGTTATGCGTAATTTTTTATTTTAAGTTAATTTTTTTTTCTATTTTTGAAATTATAAGTTTTGATTCATAATGATATGATCTAATATAGTGTGTTTCATTATTTATAAATGGTGCCTAGTTGAAGAAATGAAAACTGTATCAATACACATTATCTATGTTTGAATTTTTTTAATAGAAATGATAAGGATGTATGAGATAGATATACAGCTAGATCTAAACAAGTTATAACTATATTGGAAAAGCTATCTCAGGTTATGACCAATACCCTTTCTTGTATGGTAAAACCTACTTATCTATAATGTGGTGTAGCAATTTTATATCTCTTCATGCAATAACAACCTCCATAATTAAATTAAACTACCATTCCATTTTTTAATGATCAATGTATAAGTTCCAAAGAAATTTTATTTCGTTATGAGAGGTCATGAATGGGATAAGGCTATCATGGTAGCTTATCTTCTCTTAGGGGATATAGATCATTTTTTTCATTAATTTAAAATAGTATGTTTGATGAGAAAAAAATGATCATGGAATGGAAGGATTTAATGTAACTTTTATTGAATAAGTATTTTCCTCATGAAAATGATAATATACATATAATTTGTATCTTTCAGGAAAAGGAAGTGTAAAATTCTTTAAAAGTTGGAATTTAACATTACATGTCTAGTAAATCATGTTGTGAACTATATACATAATCCAATGAGTAAGACTAACCATTTATTAGATGTGTTAAAGTCAATCCTTTGAAGGGAAATGGTATCCATAAAATTATCATCTTATGATCTTATAATATCATGTTCTACAAGATAGAGAAATAATTATCCAAGTCTTACAAATTATATGGAATCAAGAGAGGAAGAGGTCTGTAGAGTAAAAAAATAGACAAGGGGAAGACGTGAGAGAATAATTTTTCAACATTTTATACTTATAGAATAAAAAAATGAGGTATATTCATAAACAAAAAATATGTTTACTTCATGTGTGGAGAAAAATACCATCATAATCATGAAGGCATGGGAAAGGTAGAATAGATCAATATAAATTTCTTTACTATAAAGAGATAGAGCTATATTCTTTCAAAAATGTAAGAACCCGTGTTTTTCTGGACAGTCGTTTTGAGTAGAAATTTGAATTTGTGTTGTTAGAAGATCATGAGGGTTAAATGGTCATTTTCCTCTACCAGGAGATCTCAAATATTTTTTCTAACGACTTCGTTGGTCCTGGAATAGGGATTTTACCCTAGGACAGATGTTTGGTGGAAATCTAAGCTGTTCAAATTTTTAAAGAATATATAATATTTAATATTATTAAATTAAATATTAAATTATTCACACAAGTTAATTTGGATATAACTTCTAAAGGGAGTGTTGGATTGAGATTTCATCTGCGTCGTTGTGTCTGGAATGGGGAGTTTAGCCTAGGTAAGGCATAAACTCATGTCTGGCGTTGGGGCCGGCTTGGGCCCCTTTTTCTTCTTTTCCTTTTCTTTTATTTCATTCCTTATCTTATTTACTCCTCCTTGCACACGTCTACTATGATTACCCTTTGTACATGACCTATGGGAGATATAGATATTTAGAAAGAGGGAGAGTTGCAAGCCAAGAGGGGTACTGATTCGAAGCCCTCGACGCACTGAGTCGGCGTGCGGCAACTGTGAGCTGTGAAATCAACCGAAGCTTTGGCGGTTTCCACCCAAAGGTAGGGATGTTTATGTTTTCTCCATAGATCACATTTAAACATGTTTTTTACGTATTTAAAGCCTTATATTTCTTTCTTGTAATCCCATGGGGCTCAATCTGTTGTTTCGGGGGTGAAAATGGGCGTTCTGAGCATTTTCGGGGATTTCCCATCGGAAAACCCAGAATACACGAAATGTGTTCTAGGGGTACATGTTGTGTGTTCTTCATGTTTGGCTAATATGAAGTTTTCTTATGTACACACTGTGTAATTTGAGTACACACCGAGTAGTCGGTGTCCGTGTTGTTGGCCGTGTGAAATAGAACACAAAATAGTGGTTTTTAAGGAGTACACACCGTATACTTTGAGTACACGCCATGTAGTGGTACTTGGGCATGTGTTTTAGTGAAAATGAACACGAGGTGACTTTTTTTGAATGTGTAATATTACATAGGTAGTCTCAATGTGCTCTAGACCTGTGCTCTGCCAATGTACTACTTCCGTTTCGTAGTTTTGGGGATATCATTGGCTCTAGAAGTCAGATTTGGGCATGTGAGTAGTCGATTCTTAGTGTTCTTCCACATAGATCTCAATGGTGGAATAATTTTGACATTTTGAGGTCATCTAAAGGGGGTTTTGAGGTTTTCTATCCAAATGGAGTGGTTCTTCCTCTAGTTATCGACTTCACTTGTCCCCTGAGAGTGAGACTTGGTGTGGATGATAGGTTGGGTGTTCAGACCAACTTAATTGAGACCTTTAATAAGAGATGAGCAATGAGATATATCGCTTAACCTATACTTTAGAGGACGTTACCCTTGTGAGACATTCCCCTCTGGCCTATGAGTTTGTCAGACCAGATACTTATAAGGATCCCCTGAGGGATGCCTTTACTTGTGTTCTAGTCTCGGGAGTTCCCTGTAGGACCCCTCTCCTGTTTTTCCTTTTGATAGGACCCTTGTTATGGAATGAATATTTTTGTACTTCATTTGAGGATCCCATGTAGTATTCCTCCCTTACTCTTTGCTAAGGATCCAGCGTAGGATGCATTCGCTTGTGTTTACCTTGAGGATGTCGTGTATGATGCCTCCTTTGTGTTTGACTTGAGGGACCCAGTGGGTGCCCATTGTTTGACTATCCTAGAGTTGTTATGTCGGGTTTGGGAAGAGATGGTGATTGGTTGTCACCTAGAACCGATGACAAACTGATAATCCCTTTGGCTTTAGGCGTATTGTTGGGTTAGGCATTCAGGCCACCCGAACTCATTTTTTTATATCTGACTTGATTTGCTGATGCTGTTGTGGTTACCAGAGGTGCTTCCTAGTAGGTGGCTGCTGAGCCTGATGCGAGGTGTATTTCTTGTTTGTTTTTATTGCTACTATTCCTTCTATGCTTGATTAAAGGTGGTTTGATTGTAAATGGGGTTGTTTACCTTGTTGTGGATGTGTTTTCCCATATTGCTTGATTTTGATAGTTTGGTCTAGCATTCCTGTTAGGCTACCTTGCTTACATGCCTAGTATTTTTAGGATGGAGTAGTTTTATCTGACATTTTGTGATATGTTGTAGACTATTATCCAAGTAGTTCTTGTGGTTTAATTTGTCCATATTGCATTACTATGTGTTGACTTACATGGGGCTGTTAGAACCTGGTGTAGAAGACTATAAGGGGATAGACTGAGTGATCCTCCTCCGAGAGTCTTTGAGCATTATAAAATATAAGAGGAAAGGCCAAGTGATCATCCTTAGAGAATCTTTGGACATTATAGACTATAGGGTGATAGACCGAGTGAGCTTCATCTTAGAGTATTTGAGCTTTATAGACTAAAAGAGGATAGACCAAGTGAGCATCCTCAGAGAGTCTTTGTTTTACATAAATTACATTGAAACACTATAGTCTATAAGAGGAATTGACCAAGTGATCTTCCTCAGAGAGTCTTTTGACCTTGGGGATATAAGGGGAATTAACTTTGTGATATTTCTTAGAGAGTCCCGGACTACCTTAGACTATAAAGGGAATTGACTAAGTGAGCTTCCTTAGAGAGTCTTATAATTTTCGTATGACCAAACTAGAGGGGTTAGGCTGAGTGTACTTCCGAGAGGGTTTTTGGTACTTGTTAGGTAGGACCTAAGGGAATGGTTGTGAGTACTTCCCAGAGGGTTACCTATTGTGTTATCTTCTTGCTTGTGATTGATTGGTTGAACTAGAGGGTAACTTGTTGTTGTTTGGCTTGTTCAGAGGCATATTTTCGGTGTTGGCCAAAGCAAGTTCATGTCGATGGGATTCTAGACCCATAGATTGACTTAATGATACACTGATTGAGTGAAACAACATCAAACTCAATGCCATTTCACAGGATGTCCAGGAAATTAGGATTATGGTCCAACGTATTGATTGCTGATGTTGTTTCTTATTATTTGAATCACTTAATCATGAATATTCATATTTATGTATATGAAAATATGTATGGGATATCTTGGGCTCTGGAAGTCAGATTTGGGAGTGTGAGTAGTCGATTCTGAGTATTTGTTCACGTAGATCACAATTTTGGAATCCTTTTTACATTTAGAGGTCATCTACAGGGGGTTTTGCGGTTTTTATATAAATGGAGGGTTTCTTCCACCAGTTATCTAGTTCAGTTTCCACCTGAGAGTGAGACTTGGCATGGATGATAGGTTGGGTGTTCGGACCAAATTAGTTGAGACCTTTAATATGAGGTGAGCTATGATCTATCTACCGTAAAAAATGCTTTAGAGGATTTTCCCATTGTGGGACGTTCCCCTCTAGCCTATGAGTTTCTGAGACCGGATACTTCTAAGGATCCTCTAAGGGATGCATTTACTTGTGTACTGGTCCTGGGAGTTCATTGTAGGATCTCTCTCCTGTTTTTCCTTTTGAAAGGACCCATGTTATGGAATGACTATTTTTTTACTTCATTTGAGGATCCCATGTAGGGTTCCTACCTTACTCTTCGCTAAGGATCCCACATAGGATGCCTTCTCTCGTGATTACCTAGAGGATCCTGAGTATGATTCCTCCTCTGTGTTTGTCTTAAGGGATCCATTTGTTGCCCATTGTTTGATAGACCCTGAGTTTTTATGTCAGGTTTGGGTAGAGATGGTGATTCAGTGTCACCTAGAACCCGTTCCAAACTGTTAATCCCTTTGTCTATGGACGTATTGTAGGGTTGGGAATTCGGGCCACCCACACTCGTTTGTTTATATCTGACATGATTTGCTGATGTTGTAGTGGTTACTAGAGGTGCTTTATGGTTGGTGGCTGCTAAGCCTGACACGAGGTGTCTTTATTATTTGTTTGGATTCCTAATATTCATTTATTTTCCTGAGTACAAGTGGTTTGATTGTAAATTGGGTTATTTACCTTGTTGTGGATGTGTTTGCCCATATTTCTTGATTTTAAACGTTTGGTATAGCTTTCCTATTAGACTGACTTGTTTCCATGCCTAGTATTGTTTGGATGGATTAGTTTTATCTGACATATTTTTATATTCTTTATAATGTTATCAAAGTAGTTCTTGTGGTTTACATTGTCCATATTTCATTACTATTTGTTGACTTACACGGGGCCATGTGAACTTGGGGTAGTATACTATAAGGGGATAGACCGAGTGAGCTTCCTCAAAGATTCTTTGAGCATTATAGACTATAAGAGGACAAACAGAGTGAGATTCCTTAGAGAGTCATTGGACATTATAGACTATAGGGGGATTGACTGAGTGAGCTTCCTCATAGAGTCTTTGAGCTTTATAGACTATAAGGGGATAGACTGAGTAAGATTCCTCAGAAAGTCTTTGTTTTACCTGAATTACCTTAAACCACTCCAGGCTATAAGAGGAATTTTCTGAGTGAGCTTCCTCAGAGAGTTTGTGAACGACCTAGGGCTATAATAGGAATTGTCCGAGTGAGCTTACTCAGAGAGTCTTTTGACCATGGGGCTATAAGGGGAATTGACTGTGTGATCTTCCTCAGAGAGTCCCTGACTACCTTAGTCTATTAGGGGAATTGGCCCAGTGAGCTTCCTCAGAGAGTCTTATAATTTTCGTATGACCAAACCAGAGGGGTTAGGATGAGTGTACTTCCTAGAGGGTTGTTGGTACTTGTTAGGTAGGGCCTGAGGGAACTACTATGAGTACTTCCCAAAGGGTTACCTGTTGTGTTATCTTCTTTCTTGTGATTGATTGATTGAATTAGAGGGTAACTTTTTTTTCGTTTATTCAGAGGCATATTTATGGTGTTGGCCGAAGCAGGTACATTTTGCTGGGATTGCGGACCCAGAGATCGATTTAATGATACACGAATTGAGTGGCACAACGTCCAACTCTATACCCTTGCATAGGATGTCCAGATGATCGGGCATATGGTACTAAGGATCGACTGCTGATGTTGTTTCTTGTTATTTTAATCACATGATCATGAATATTCATATTTATGTATATGTGTAGTGGTATGGGACTATAAATGTGTACATATATAGATATGGAAATTCATGGTGGCACTTTCCTAGTTGACTGGGATTACATTCCTTGAGTTCGATTGTGGTTGCATGTTTGGGTTTAGTTCCTCTTTGTTGTGTTCCAACTATGATGAGCACATTGTTGTTGCATACACTTTTAGAAGCACAATTATAAGTTTATTTTCGGGGTGGCTTACTAAGATTATTTCTCACCCCTACATGTGCACCTCAGTGGAAGTGTAGACCTTATGTCTTCTTTTCAGGTTCAACACGAGTTTCATGGGGGATAGAGCTGAGGCCCAGTATTTCATGAACAAGCAAAGCTACTTGAGTGGTTCCACTAATTGGGTTGCTGTAGTTCGACAGTGTCTGGTGATCAGGTACGTGGATTGGCTCACAGTTAGTAGTAGAGCCCTGTACTTTTAATTTCTGTTACTTTTGTTCTTGTATCCGTATGGTCGGCCAGTGGGTGACCCGTGTTGTATTGTATTGCATAGTTACTCGGGCTTTTAAAACATTTTACTATTACATCTTGTTATATTTCAGTTGTTTATTGCTTTCATACATTGTTTACATTCTAATTTTTTTGATACTTAGTTTTTTCCATTATTTTCTTACTCTAGTATGAGGGCATAGTATCCCCACTATCCCACCCTAGGCCCTTGCTACTAGTCGGCAGCCTCTGGCATATGGGGAGGCGCGCTTGAGGCCTTGTGGAAAACTGGCTCAGAGCACCGGTTTAGTGACTTCCGAGACAAGATGTTATACAAAATCCCCAACATAAAGGGAACTTAACAGAAAAAAGAAATGATAGAATTACAATATTATAACATTACTAAAGCCAAAGTGGAATTACTAGTGATGTGGTAAAATTTACATCTATCGTAAAATCTAGAACATTAATGTTTTTATTTTATTATGGTTCTACCCACTCTTTTGTATCTAGATAATTTTTAATGGTTATCTTATCACCACCTCAATGATTAGATATTTATTTGGTGGTTAAAACTTCCAAAGGTAGGATGACTGCATCTGAAGTCGATAACTCCTCTTTGATAGAATATTGTGGGATAATTCTTCAAGTGAATATTTTTATTCTTCATCTATGTTAATTTGAAGAAATTTTGGGTATGGATTGTCTCTCCAAGGATAGAACCCATATCAATTATCAAGAAAGGGAAGTTATATTTGATATTCCATATCAACCTTCAATAATCTATTAGTGTGATGTGGAACTAAAACCCCTAGTGTCATTTACATTCATTATATAGTTTTACTACCTATTCAGGAGGAATATTTATCTTAAATGACCAGGTAGAAGCATGTTAATATAAATGTGCCTATTTTGGGGAGTAATATGTTGTGTTTCTTGAGTAATTTCCTAGTCTTACCTATAATAATAATGTTTATTTTTCAATAGAACTCATACCTAGAACTACACCTATTTAAATGTATCCATATGGAATGGACCTGATTAAGTTATAGGAATTGAAGAAGAAACTCCAAGATAATCCATATAAGCTATTTATATTTTCAATCAACTCTCTATTAGGTGAATTTATTCATATTATTAATAAGAAATATGGGTTAATGTGCCTTCTCATTGATAATCGAGAAATAATGAAAATTAATATTAATAAAAGGTATCATATACTTTTTATAGATGGTCTGTTTGATCAATTACGAGGATACTTATATTTTTCCTAGATTGATCTTTGATCTGGATATCATTAACTAATGATCAATGTGGGAGTATACTCAAAATAACCTTTATTATAAGGAATGGTCATTATGATTTCATATTAAGGCCATTTGGACTTAACAATGATCGTAATATCATCATGGATTTAATAACAATAATCTTTAGATAAAAAATTGAAAATTCATTGGTATTCCTTATATATTATATTTACATATATTCAAATAATAATGAAGAGTATGATGAACATTGGATAATTTCTCTGAAGAACATGAATAAGGAAAAGTTGTATTTTAAATTTAAAAATACTGAATATTGGTTTTATATATTTTCATTATTAGGTCAAATAATCTCAGGTTAGGGTATTACATTGGATCGTTCAATGAAAGAATTTAATGACCAGTGGCCTAGAACATCTATATTAACTAAAATCATATGTTTTCATAGGATGGTTGGATACTAAAAATACTTTTTGAGATATTTCTCAAAACTATGTAGTTAAACCACCCTGTTAATGGGTATTATATACATGTGGATACATAAACATAAAGATGGATTTAATGAAATAAGGAGAAGGTTTATCAGTGCACATGTGATTACACTACCTTGTATAACATAATGTTTTATTGTCTATAGTGATGCTTCAAAGAATTAATTTAGATGTTTAATTATATAGAATGATATTATGGTTTCTTATCCATCACACTAACTGAAGTTTCATGAGAAAACTAACTTGAACCTTGATTTGGAGTTAGAAATATTAATTCTTACTTTGAAAATATAGAGGCATTATCTTTATGGTGAAAGTTGTGATATATATATATTGATAATAAATTCATTAAGTACATATTTACAAGGAAATAGTTTGATATTTTTCAGGAAATATGGTTGGAGTTATTCAAATATTGTGATTTCTCAATACATTACCACCCTATGAAGGAAAAGAATAGGAACCCAAACCTTTTTACCCATATTATAACAATATTCTTAAACATAAATATCTAAAAATTTAAACCCAAAGGATTATGATTCATAGTGTTTTAGGAAAACTATGATCATAATATATCAAAGGAAACTAATACTTGGAATCCTTAATTTTTTTTCTTTTCATTAGAGAGATCCTAAAACTATTTTATCTTTTAAAACTACATAGGATAACCTTGAGAATTCATAAAAATAGGGGTGGGATAAAATAAAACTAAGGGAATAGATATGATAAGGAATGATACTTGTTAGTAAAATATATAACATTATGTCATAAAAAGAAAAGGAACATGTGTAATAATAGAGTAGCATAACATAAAGAACATGGTTTCAAAAGATAATGGAATCACACAAAATGTGATATAAAAAAATAAAGATATAAAAATAAATCATGGATAACTACAGTGACAACATCACATGGTGGAAAGAGTCCCATAATGGATTAGCTTCACTCAATAATCCCAAAGATGATGTCTCATGAGACTAAAATATTACCCAATGCATTGGAGGGATATATAATTTTGGTCCAACCCAGAACATTCATATCATGTACAAGTATATATTTTCAATTAAAGGAAATCAATCAGAATTTATAAATATTAGAATTACCAATGGAAAGAAATGGTTTGCCTAACCATATCTCATTACATAATCAAAAGATATATCTTAAAGAAGGAATTTTGGAAATGGTCATATGTCATGTATTTCCAAATAAATGTAAGGGATATTGGGAAACATATATATTTAATAGATCTATATAGAGTATTTATAATCATTCCATGACATTAATGGTTATTTTTATGATGAATATATATACATTAAAAATAAAAAAACATACTTGTTTAAAATAAAATTTCCACTTAAAAAAAATTGAAAATCTAAAATTTGAACAGTATTTTGGAAATAATTTTCCTTGAAAATGACCTTGTAAACATATAATGGTATATTCAAGTAAAATTACAATTTAAAATAGCATTCAAGTAATGCATGTTAAAACAAATATACTTTTCACATTTTTCAGTAAAAATTGAAGAAGTGCTTTATTAAAAATATCATTAAAAATTATAAAATAATATTTAATCCATATTTTAAAAACAGTTTCAAAAAAAAATATACATTGAATATAAATATTTTTCGATAGAAGAGATTAATAAAGTCGATTTTCCTTAAAAATATTTCCTCATAATTTTTAACTACCACAGATAGAAAAAATTTCCTACTACATGAAAATTTAATGATTTTCAAGAGAAGCATTAAATTTTAGGTTTTTATTATTCAGTTATCATATTATTTCTCACAATATAAATTCAAGCATAAAAATCATTATAAAATTAAGGATGAAAAGATATTCCTTTACCGCATTAGTAACTTTTTTATCCCATGTAATATAAATGAATTCAATGGTTTGTAACTTAAAATATTTTTAATTATAAATTTTTAATGATATAATATATTAAGTTTAATCATATTCATTATTTAAAATATAATCTGTTCATAAAAGAACAAGTGTCTCAAAGAATGATGTCTTGAGATGAAACCATATCCTTGAGACTGAATCATCTTTGAAATTCCTTATCATATTTATTAATAAAAATAGGTTAATTATTAAATTTCTTATTATAAATTTTAGTTTTTATCAATCCTTTTATTTTATTTTTTATAATATTAAATTTAATTCCTCATCCAATTAAATTCATGTCTGGTGTTTTTACGATAAATTGTGTTTATACCACAAATAAAATTGGTAATTCGACTAAGGTAAAAGAGATTTTTATTTAATCATATCAATAATGGTAATAAAATATTAATTATAATTATTGAACATAAATAATACTTCTAAAAATAACTAATTTATATGGCTACGAAAAATTCCCTACATCACAATCATAGAGATTGTAGGTCATGCATACAAAAGAAGAATGTTTCAATTTTTCGATGGTAATGATTGAATTATAGAACATGTTGGGTTATATTTACATGATGATAATTCTATAATATATATCTTATTATTATATTAAATACCCTTACATATTACATTCATTTGATGTTGTAATAAAAATGAATCATATCTCTCTGTGGGGGGCAGTATGTCTTACACACGAACGATGTTATCATTTATTAATTGGATGGAAAGGTAATAACTTATCTGATATATTTATATTATAGAATTATTAATATATACATCATGAATATCATAAATAAAAATAAATTTACTACTTATTACCTTCCATTTAAAGTGTAAGAGAGAAATTGATCGTGTCGTTTCGCATAATGGTAGCTTGTCGTACACACGTGGGATGTCATCGTATTCCCAACGAAATAGAAATTAAGATTGTATATGTGATATTGAAATTCCATATTTATAATTATATAATAAATATAATAGATCATTATTAAAGAAATCCTTATATACTTTCATTATAAGCAGCAATGGAAGGGAAATTATATCGGTTCATGAGGTGGTTGCCCATTGTACAGATCAACAAAAATTCTATTTTCCTTTTGAGGGAGGAGGAAATGGATGTAGGTCAACACCATAACATAAAAAACATAACTATATGAAATATAACTAGGTTATTATGTCATTATGTTTTGATAATATTAGATAGATGTGGATGAATAAATAAAATTAAATGCTCTATTAAGAACATTGTCTCTTCTTTGGACCACCTCTTTAGGATTATTACTAAAGCTATTAAAGATTTATTTATGATTAAAACATAGATTCTAGGATGTGGGTATAGAATGAAGGTTGTTTTTTGGGTATTTATTGGCTATAAAAATGGGGGGTTTTATGTGATTAAATGAGTGGAGAGGTGGTGTCCTTTTATAAGTAGGGGAGATGATATAATTTGAATTTTTAAAATAGAAAATTACACCCAAGTTTTTTTACATCCCAAAAGGACTCAAAATGGATCACTTGGGAACCTTATAGGAGATAAAAATGAAAATAATACCCAAAAAATATTAATTTTACCATTTTTTGGTCATTTTAAAAAATATCTTTTTATTTTAAATCCAAGGTGAACTCATTTTTACAATAACCATGGTAGTTAGATTTTACAAGTTTTTCTATTTATTCCGGTCAAAAATTAAGTTGAAATTTTTATATAATATAAATTATCATGATTTAAAATATGGAATCAATTTTTCCAAATTCAAATATTATAAATGGAAGAAATTAATTTTAATATTAAACCCATAGGCATGTTGAAAAAAAGAAGTTACTCAAGAAATACATTTTTTATGCATAAGATGATCTTATAAAAACTATAAAAAAAAGTGATCATCGGTAAATTAATTTAAATTAATATTTATATATATATATATTTTATAAACATGAATTAAATAATTTCTCATTATGGAAAATTATAATTAATTAAAATGGAGAAGCATTATTCACATTAACAAAATTATAAAAAATTTGATTTGATGCATAAGAATAAACTTATACTAAAATCCCGTAAATAGATGATTTAAATTTCATTAATTGCATTGAATATAAATAAAAAAACATATTTTATTTTAAAATTAATTAAAAATATTAATGGTACTTTTTTATAATTAATTATGATAATATTTTTAAAATTTTGTATGTTTCACTTTTTCATTGTAAATTCTATATTTTTTTTAATTCACAAAATTAAATCCTAAATTAATTATGATATGATGATTTAAAAATTATTTTAAAATTATGAAAATATTTATAAATGTTTTAAAATTTAAGTATAAAGTTTTCTTATAAAATAAATAAAAATTATTTTTATGGAAACCTATTTTTTATAGAAT
Source organism: Viscum album (assembly GCA_963277665.1). Taxonomy (NCBI): domain Eukaryota; kingdom Viridiplantae; phylum Streptophyta; class Magnoliopsida; order Santalales; family Viscaceae; genus Viscum; species Viscum album. The sequence goes on along the minus strand of OY728165.1, from coordinate 158,799,532 downwards.
AATATAAATTTATTAAGGTTGGGTGCTTATTTATTATGAATTTTTAAATAAATTGACATAGCATATGAGATTTATATTAATTTAATAAATAGTTAATATTGTTCATACCATCCAATTTAAAGGCTACTTTATATCAATAACCTCTAAATAATTATATTTTTATTTTATATCATGGTTAGTTTAAACTCAGTGTCCCATATAACACAAACTACCAAAGAATTATAACTTATTTAAAGATAAATATATTTATAATTATCTGGTTATTACATTATACCCCTTTAAATAAATTGTACCCTCACAATTTGAACTTTTAATCTATAATCAGTGGTTGGAAATTTGAAAATTATGTTGTGGAAAATCCACATCATAAAAGCGTTCCATGTGACATTATCATAAGAAGAGGGAATGGAAAATATAAAGGTCATCACATAACTAGGTTTCCAAATAGGAGATCATCGGTGGGAAGTGAAAACATGGACATGGAAGGAAATCATAAATAACTATGAATAATGATATAAATAATTGATCAAAATAAATTTAATGATTAATAGAAATTTAATAACCAAAAAACCATAAATCTATAATTATTTAAAAGTCTGTTGATTCATGTAATGTAAAGTCAATAGGATGACATTCTTATTTCAAGATCCTTTTCCAAGAGTTTAGGGATTGTTTTTATATTAATATATATAATAACATAAAATATAATTACATTGTCAATTTTTATTTTATAAACACAATTTAATCATTTCCTTACATGTCTATGAATTTTTACTTCACCTATTACTCCAATGATTAAATATGCAATGTTATTTTTTAATCAATAATGCACTAAATTAAAATTTTAACAGATCACAATATTTATAAAATATTGACAAGATATTCCACATATATATATTAAAACTAAATTAGTTATCACAAGGTAAGAAATTACAAAAAAACATATGAATATATTAATATCTAAAATACTGCAACAAAACCTAATAATTAATAAAGATAATTTCTTAAATAAAGAAGACTATATCCCAAATAACCTCTATAAAATCAACATGATATAAGCTTTTGGCCTCAAATTTTATCTTATAAAATTCATGTTATATCTCCAAAATCATAATAGTGTTCTTCCCAAATATTCCATTAGGTTAAACCTAAAGGTAATATATATCTCAAAATAATAATTTTTTTGCCAAAATATCAATAATCACCTCAAAATAATAAAAAAACAAAAAAAAATTATCCTTTCATATGTTTCCCAAATCAAATTAAAATTTATCCACAAAATCTTTTAGTAATAAATAATTTAACACTAAAAATTACATTACATAGGCCAGTGGTAGGCGATACGCACTCATTTCCTTTAGTTGTGGGTTCAAACCCCAAAAACTTTCTAAATGTGATGGGTTATCACCCATGTTATGGGTTTTATTTTTTCTAAAACTATGAAGAAAGTTATGTAATAATCATATTCATAATTATACTTGATCCTAAAATATTTTCAAGAATATTATGAACATTCTGTGTTTTTCATAAAACCACTTTATTTTTAACCACTATGGTTTTCTACACATCTCACTATTTTCTAGAAAAAAGAAACTAATTATAATTGACTATATTAACTCATCTTAAATAACATATCCAAGATTATAATTTCTCTAATTAAGGGTTTTTCTATAGGACATATCTTTACTATTAAATCTCTTTTTTAGGTCATGATAATCATCCAATATGTTTTTGAAAATCCTAGAAGAAAAACTATAGTGAAATTATTCTTGGAAGATTCATTTTTCAATTAACAAAAATACCATTGATAAAAATGATTCTACTTAATATTTATGGAAACCCCAAATGAAAATAATAAACGATAATTATTGGAATAACACAGTTCTATTTTAGTCTTAAGTAAAATCTTTAGTTTACATCATTAACTCAGATAATTCCTGAGTTCCCACAAATTAATACATCAAATTACATGAAAATTAATTTCTTCATACATATGATTTCCATATAGAAAATATCATTCCCCCCATTGATATATATTCCAAGGTGATTCTTCACATATAATGACAATTATGAGTCAAAATATCATATTTAATTTCATATATGACACTTGAACATCCATGATACACCATCCTTCTCTTATCAAATTTGATTAGAAATTCAACTATATTCCAATTATTGATCATAATTTGAGATATCTTATTCGAAATGATAACATGATTTATAAAATCAATTTAAATTAATTTATTCATCTCATTAGAGAATTAATTACATTTCCCATCGCATTGGTTTTCAACATTATTTCTATTTTTTCTCGTTAACAAAAAATATTAAAAAATATATGATAATGCACTAACATACCAAAGAGAACTTATAGCCTTATTAATAAAAACTTATAAATGATAAATATATTCTTATTTATGGGATTATAGGTTGAAATCTATGTTTTCTCTACTAATTATTCATATTAGGATTTCTAACCAAACAATACATTCAATTCCTTTAGAATGGTTCACATATTTTTTTTTTAATTTCCAAAACATATCCCTCAGGAATGCCAAACTAGGTGCGAGGTAGGGTCCATTTTCATATACCAAGTAATAATTTATCTAAACTTGATTAACCTTATTCAGAGTTATTAATTATAGGTACATGTTTATGTGAACCACATCCACTTGTAGTATCCATACATGAGTGGAATTTCTCCAGAACCACTCATGAAAAACATCACCAAGATTCCAGAATATTTTTATATATTTAGAATTAACCCTATGGTTCTAATGAAAATTTCTAATCATAGTTTTCAAATGAAAATTTTACATTTTGACTAATACTAACTATAGATACTAAAAAATTACTCATATTGTTACACTATTTTTAGACAAAAATATCCAACCAGTATAACCCCATAAATCATGATACCTAGGGTTTTTTGGAATACTAGGATTGTAATACATCAAAGAAAACAAAAACATGGCATCCTCATATTTTTTTATTTTACAAATTGAGATCTTATATCTATTTTATCTCATAAAATTTCATAAAATAACCTAGGGAGTACGTAAAAGGGAGGGGTGAGATAAAATCCATGTAATGTAAAAAACATCATAAGGAAACATAACATATTACTTAAATATATAACATGTTATCATGAAAGTAAAGGAACATGATTAATCAAATGGAACCATGATATAATAACATGGTTTCATAATATCATGCTATCCAAATATCACGATATCGTATATAATGTGGAAGAAAAAAAAAAAATGACATAAATATAAGTGAAGTCTAACTATAGAGACAACATCACATCATGGACATAGTTCCATAATGGATTAGGTTCACATCCCATTCACATTCATGAAATTAACTAAGACTTAAAGTTTAATAAATGTGTTTATGTTCTGTATAATTCAAGTCCCACCCATAACATTCATATTTTGTTCATTAAATATTTTTATATTTTAGGATATAAATTAAAATGCATAAATAATTATAATTTTACATGGAATAAAATTGTTTACATAATCCAATATCAACACAAAATAAAAAGGTATTTCTTAAATAATTTATTTGTCAAATGTTCATAATTAAGGTATTATCCCATAAATTTAAGGGGTATTAGGAATGTTATATATGTAAGACACATATATTATACTTTTAGAATCATTCCATAACATTAAAGGTTGTAGTCATTGATGAATATAAATAATTTAAATAACTTAAAAACATTCTTGATTTAAATAAACCTTTTGATTTGAAAATAAGTTTTAAAATAATAAAATTCCAAAAATATTTTGAATATAATTTTCTTTTAAAATAGACTTTAAACCTTATAAAGGAATCTAAAGGGAAAATTATTTAAAAAATATATTTTTCATGTTGTACATATTAAAACATAGATTCCATTCACATTTTTTGTGAAAATTAAAGAACTACCTTGTCCAAGAAAGGAAATTAAGATTCTATTTAAACATTTTTTTAAAATAAAAAGGTTACAAATGACATTAAATAATCATATAATAATATTAAAAAAATTCAAACACTCTAAAGAAGATGTGGACATGGAAGATAAATAGTTTTCAAAAAAAGAGAGAAATAATATCGATTTTATTTAAAAACTTTTCTCAATAATTTTAAGTACCAAAGAGGATCAGAAGGTAATATTACCTGAAAAAATTAATGAATTATGAGTGGAGAATAAAATGGAATGTTTATATTATACAATGATAATGTAATTTCAAATAATGTAAATTCAAAAATAAAAAATCCCAATTAAAATGAGGTTGAGACATAAATTTTATAGCTTTGGTGAACTTTGAATAAAAACATACATGAAAAATGAAAATTATTTGTAACTTAAAATATATATAGTTACTAAGTAATAATGATATTTATTTCTTTTATTTTATATTTTTCGAAGTAATATTCAATTAATTGACTGATTAATTTTACATCAGACATTTTAAAGATAAATGACTCATATGTATAAAATAACATTGGTAGGTTAACTAAGGTAATATATATTATTTATGAATCCTATAAAAAATTTTAATAATGAAATAATTTTCATTTTTATAAAAAAAAATTAATTTTTAAAACCAACAATTATATATGTCTAAGAAAAATGTACAACATTGCAATCATGGATATGGTAGGTTATACGTATGCATGAGTAACAATTACATTTTTCGAGATTAGTGTGGATAGAAGGAATCTATTCTATGATATTTATATTATAATAATTGTTTAATTAATATCATATTATTTCTTTGGACACCACTAGATATACCATCCATGTGATAAAGTAATAAAAATGAATCACATTGCTATGCGAAGAGGTAGTTCATTATACACATGAACAACATTATCATTTATTCAATGGATGGTAAGGTATGAAATTATATGACTTATTTATAAAAAATAATCATTAATAATAGATTAATATCAATGTAAAAGTAAAATTAATCATTATTGTCATCTATTTGAAGCATAAAATAAAATCGAATCACATCAATTCGTGAGGCAGTGGTCCTCCTTACAGGTGAGTGACGTTATCACATTCCTATGGAAAGAAAAGAAATAATTTATACATTATATTATAATTCCAAAATTATAATAATGTTATAAATATAATATATAAAATATTAAATAATTGATTATATCCGTCCATGATAAGCAGTTATAGAATGGGAATTATATTGGTTTTTGTTGTGGTAGTCTGTCGTACACATGACAAGTGGTTCGGTTTCCCATTTGATGGAGGAGTAGACAAATGTTTTTCATTAACTTAAAAAAATCCCATTATCTTAAATATAATGAGTTATTATATCAACATGTTTTAATATGGTTTTAAGGAGGTGTAATAATAAATAATATTAAAGGCTCGGTTAAGAATAATACCTCTTCTTCAGACCACCTATTTAGGATTATACCTTAAGCCTTATTGGATTATATTATTTATAATAAAGTATTCTAGGATGAGGATAAGGAATTAATGAAGTGATTTTTTATATATTTTTTGAGCCAATATTTTTTACCAATGTGGAAAGTATAAGAGTGGGTGGCCTTTTATAACTTGGGTGATCATATATTTGTAATTTTAGAAAAGATAGAATTACACACAAGTTTCTTAAATAACAAAATGCTAAAAATGGACCATTTTTTAATCTTATACTAGATAATTTAAAAATATGACCACAAATACGAATTAGACACATTTTGGGTCATTTTTAACCAATATTTTTTTAGATTAACCTATGATAAACACATTTTTACCTTAATGGTGGTAATTAATTTTCACTGTTTTTAATATTAATTATGATAAAAAATAAATTTGACATTTAATATAAATTTTACTAATTAAAAAAATTTAATCCATTTCTAAAAATTAAACTCATATAACTGTCATAAATTAATTTGGAATTTAACACACAAATGTGTCGAAAAAACAAATTTCTCTCAAAAGAAATTTTCAAGAATAATATGATCAAATAATAAATATAAATAAATTAATCATAAATAAATTAATTTAAGTTATTATTTATATATATGGAATCTATAAATTCCACTAAAATCATTCCTGACTATGGGTTATTATTATTAATTAAAATGGATAAATGTTATACACATTAATTTTTTATATAAAATTGTGTTATAAATCCTAAGAATAAACTTATTATGAAATAATATATAAAGTTGATTTAAATTTAATTAATTGTATTTCACATAAATAAATTATAATTATGTTAATTGGAAATAAAACTAAATTAATAATGGTACTTAGTTAGAAAAAATGTAATCAAATTTTTTATTAAAATTTTTATTTTTCACTATTCAAATAAATATTTACATTTTATGAAAATTAAAAAAAACACCCTTTATAAATATAAAAACATTTCTTAAAAAAAATTAATTTTATAAAGTAAAAAATTATAAATATTATAAAAATACATTAAAATATTTTTTCAAAAAACAAATTCTATAGGAAACATATTTTTTATAGAAAAATATTTCCTTATTGAGGTTGAGTACATATTTATAAGGTATTTTTAGATAAATTTATACTAATTAGGAATATTATATATATTTCAAAAATTATTTAATAATATTAATAGTCACCTATATAATAGGTAGTTTATATCATTAGTGTTTAAATAATAATATTTTAAAATTATATCTTCATTTTTTAAAACAAAATGTAGTGTGTAATGTAATCTACCAAATAAAAAATTATTTAATGATAAATACGTTCTAATTTATAGAGGCGTTACACAAACAACATGGACGATTCCTAATGTTTGAAAAAACATGAATTTTTCTATATTCTTACAATTGAAATAGATGTAATTTTTGGGAAATTTAGAAGACATGTATTTAAATCATGCAGAAATGGGAAATGTCTTACCTATCACATATAAATGTTCAAACATTCATCCATGAGAGGATTAAAAATGAACTGAAGGAAGATGTGTGATTTTAGAATAGTATGAGGAATATTCTTAAGTTCAAACATGACTATAATGGAATAATGAGGTTTTGGAACTATGTATGTGTCCAATAATAACTATACATGAAGAGTTAGTTGTTTGATGAGGCACATTTTTCATCATTCCATTTCCATCCGGAATGTATGGAGATATATATAGATCTAAAAGAGTATTTTGGGTGGGACAACATAAAGAGAGATATTTTAGAGTTTTTATCCTTGTTCTTTGTATGTCATCAAGTTAAGGATGAAAGGCTACTTTTTAATAGATTTTCACAACCATTACCCATATTATAATAGAAATGGGAAAACATCACCTTGGATTTAGTTTTCAGATTCCCCAAAACATAGAAAAGCCATAAATTTATTTGGTTTTTAGTCAAAAACACTAAAATTCAACATACATCATTGATATAACAGAATATAATTCTCTTGATTATATTACTAGAATATATATTAATGATGTTGTAAGATTACATGGAGTTCCACATTCTATCATATCTTATCAGGATTTGAGGTTTACCTTGATGTCCTGGCAATGTATTCAAAAAGCTCTTGATACATAATTAATTATCAGTACTACTTATCATATTTAGAAATATTTTCATTATAATAGTACCATTCAAACTCTATATTACATGTTTAGATCTTGATATATGTATTTCAATGGTTTTTGGATCAAACCCTTCCTTTAGGAGAATTTTATAAAAACAATATCATTCACATAAGTATTCAAATAGATCCTTATGAATACCTCTAGGGAAAATGTATTGAAATATGACATGATAAAGTTAATTTACTTAAATAAAGTTATTAGGATCCAATATTTTTTATTAAATGTGAAAATAAGGTTTAAACCATTAAATAACACATAATGGAAGCTTACAATAAGAAAAAAATGTATACTAACAATCGTCGATGGGATCAATAGTTTGATGTTTGTGAGAAGTTATTTCTATGAATTTACTCATGGAAAAACATTATAATATTTGGAAATAATGGTAATCTTATCCTTAAAATAATCCTACCCTTGGAGAATATTAATTGTGTTAGGATGACATCACATCGCTTAGTACTTCAATAGAATCTATATAAAGTTCATGACATGTTCCATATAACTATCTTGAGTAAGTTTATACCTATACCTGCACATATAATAAACTCATAGGATGTATAATTGGATCATGATCTTCCCAATTAGTTACAACATGTAGAAATATTGGATCTAAGGAAAAAATTTTTAAATAAAAATACTAGCAACATGGTAAAGGTTCTATGGAGGAATAAGAAATCTGAAGATTCTACTTGGGAACCCAAGGATGCAATCGAATTTGTAAGATTTACTGCAATCCATGACTTTTTTATTTAAATATAACATATTATGGATTTGTTAATGTTTTATATTATAATTAAAATTTCTTCTTGATGTCCTTGAAGTCAAATTAAATCATTAATGTCATAAATTCCAACGATGATAATTTAGAAAAATAATGTTTTATTATTTTTTTCAAAATGCATTAAAATAGGTAACTAGGTAAATGGGATAATATATCATCTAAAATTTTATATATTATCCATTTTTGAGAAAAGTTTTACCTTATAAGTAAAATTATAACCCATTAGAAGTGATAGTTATGTTACTGCAGATGAGGTTAAAATAGGATAACTATTTGGTTAAACTAAAAGATATAGTTTAAAATAACTCTTAAACCTTTCCAAATTTTTTTATGTGATGATATTAAAACCAAATATAACCTTATCTAATAATATATATCCACTTTAAATCCTTTTCTAGAGAATGTATTAGTTATATTTTATTATTTTAAAATAATTCCATGTGTGTCCTTATCCACCCTTATTAATGGGAACCCCTTCCATATCTTATTTATAACGAACTCAAATAACTGTACAGGCCATTACCAACCCATTTATCTCATAAAAATACTTATCCATGTTCTATTTTTATTGTCTCTTCTGAATACAAACACTTGGTTCCCTAATAAATTATTCAATGGAGGTCTCCCAAAGAAGAGGTAATCATTTTACCCATACTCTTTCAATTTATTTATTCATTTAACATATATAAATATATGGTATTTATAATAAAATAATAAATTCACTATCCTAAATATAATAAAATGTTTTTATGATTATGAAACCATAATTATCCACCCTTTCCGTCAAATAGAAAATGAAAGTATTGCTCAAGAGTACATATGTCTTATCATCTCCAACATGAGGGTAAAATTAATTTTTCATCACTATCATTTATAAACATGAATTATGGTGGGTTTAATTTTAAAATATTATATTTATAAAATAATTAAACATACATAATTATTTATTCATATAACCTATATAAATATAAAGTATTTATCATAAAATAATAAATTCACTATCCTAAATATAATAAAATGTTTTTATGATTATGAAACCATAAATATCTTCCCTTTTTTCGTCAAAAAGAAAATGAAGGTATTGCTCGGGCGTATGTATTGCTATCTTCTCCACATAAGGATACAATTCACTTTTCATCACCATCATTTATAAACTAGAATTATGATGGGTTTAATTGTAAAATATTATATTTATAAAATAATTATACATACATAATTATAATATCATATATGTCTTTGTAAATTTCAATCCTTTTGAAAATGATAATTTTGCTCAATCGTACGTGCGGACTACCACTGCCAAAAAATGATCAGATCTATTTTCATTTCAGTTTAATATAGATGTTTATACTGATATATTTAATGAATATATATGAATTATTTTTTATAATATTTAATTTTTGAATGTTAATTTTTATTAACATTCCTTCATTTCATTTATAAAAAAGTGAAAAAAGCGTTCATCCACATATACAACCTACCACCCCCATGAAGGTATAATTCATTTTTCTATATCTATCTTCTATGGGTTACTCTAAATAAATTTATAATGAGTATAAAAGAAATTAATATTATGGTTGAAATTATATTGATGATGTAACCATGATTAAACTAAAAGAATCAAAACTTCCAAACCAAAACATACATGAAAAATGAAGCAGATATTACCAAAAATTGTAATTTTAACAAAGAACGGAAGATAAATGGATAATAAAAAATTATAAGTAAATAATTTATTTTAGGAAGTATCAGATTATTGTAATATAATATATTTATAATAAAATATAAATTATAAATTAGGTTTTAACACATATAAAGAAAGTCAAACGTGGGGTAAGGGTTTATTTAATAATTTCATCATTATGCGAGATTGTTTATTTTTACTACTCAGACAAAAACTGATATTGTTTTACTACTTAGACAAAAATATTTCTCTTCCATGCCTAGATTTTCCTTCAATAGTCTGTATTGATGTTTTAAATATTATAAAATTGTTTATTAAATAAATTTTTACCCATTTTTGCATTTTTATATGTTTTTAATTATTCTTCACATCATTTTATTTATGAGGTACTTTTTGACCATTTTACAATCAATGTTAAAAAAACTAGTTAATTTTTATAACATGAAAAAGATTCCCACCATCATGACTGATAATTTATTTAAAGTTTAATTTAAAATTTTACAGTGTTATATTCTATTAAAATATTTTCCTTAATATATTAGAAATATTTTTGTCTTTAAAAAAGTAGTTTTCAAAGTGAAAAGGGTATTTTTCTCAATAATTTATTCATAGTGTTCTTAATTTATTTTCATATATAGCCATATTATTTATTGAAAATTATTTTGAGAATATACAATAATGATACCATCCACTATATTTCTTTGGATGGTTTATGATGAGTTTTATTGGGGAAATTATTTATTTTTTTATGCCAGTTCTTCCAATGTTGATACTTATTTATTATTAAATCATGTAGATTAATTTGTAATGTTCATTCATATAATGAATGAATTGGGATAATTAAATGATGGGTGGGGTTGAAATTACTTATCCCCTAAATGAATTGGTATCAATCATGAGAAAAAAATAGATTGGTTTCATGGTTTATACATTACACATTTATATATTTGTCTTAGCATACGGCCTTGATGGTATTTTTAGATGTCATGGCCCAATGACTTTATTGTATATTTGGATATCGAAATTATGAATTTTTCATTATAAAATCATTTATTAATGTCCCAGAGTTTGTTTGAATAGTTTTTAAATATTTGGATAAGTTTCAAACTCGTGTGATTATTTACGTGGAATTACTTAATAATAATTTATTCCTTCTATATTATTTATGTGTTATTTAACTTTTTATGTATGCATTCATTTACTAACCATATGAGATCGCCCTTTCCTTATGTTTCCTTTACCCAAGATTCACGAAATTTTATATGATTGATATTCAAGGATATTCTAGAGTCAATAAATAGAATCCTAAAGAAAAAACTCTTTTATTTATGTTTTGAACTTTAATTATAGATTCATGTATGAATCTAGTTTAATAAATCTACTAAATTATTTGGTCCGTTGGGATGAAATAGCTTATATTTATTACAAATGTAATAATGTAACAACTAAATCTAGGATAATAAGGTCGAGGTATTTATAGGTTCTCTTTTATATTAAAGAATACTGTTCATCGATCAACTTTTCTTTTTTTAAATATTTAACTTAAAATACATTAATTCTCTAAATAAAGATTGATAAGATCCATGTTATTCCACTATCGACTCAAGCTAAGTAACTCTAGCTACAATTTTCTCAACATACTCTAATTATTTCATTGTCATCCAACTAGTTTTCTAATTTATATTCCACTATAGATCTATATCCCTAAGAAAACCATTAGGTTCTTCCTTTAAAATAAACATGGATTCTATTTTTCAATTTAACCATATTTAGACTTTTACATTAAAGTTTTCTATATCATTGAATCCTATGTATATGAGACAAAATCAACCCCATAATATTCAAAATAGTCCCCTTCTTCCTTTTATTATTGTCTCATTAGAATTCTTCATTGAAATGTATTCTAATATGTATTTCCATATTTGAAGTTTCTTTTAAGAGTTATTTTCACCATGATTGTGGTGTGAGTTCATTTTAGGGTTCTCTGTCAACTATCATTTGGAATATTCAACCACTATTCCCAAATTTTTCACATTTAATGTATGTTTATGTTTGTTTTCTTTCATACCCCCATTTTAAATGCTTGAATTTTCTTACCACAAGTGATATGACTTCATAAATTACACCTTCTTCTACTTCCCTACCTTATTAAATATCATAAATTTCTATATAATTTAATGTCATATGTCTCAATTATTTAATTTATGCACTCTATTATTTTACCCACATTTCATATCCCACAGACATACTATAAATTTCATCCAGAAAAGAACTACAAGGATTCTTTTTCAAAGAACTGAAGCGTTTGGATTATACAGTAGTGTAAATATTCTAATAAATTTATTTACAATACATATTTCATCCCATCTCCAATTACATGGATATATCTCAAAAAAATGATATTATTAATGAAACTATCATTGATCTAGATTGGGATCATCTTAAAGTCACCAACCCAATCACAAAACAGTTTAATTTTTATTGAATTACTTTACTTTCTTCATCATTGATATTAGTAAATTTATCAAAAATGAATTTAATAAAAGTAAAATTCATCACCTTTATATTTATTTTATTTTAAAGTGTTTTAGTTTTATTTCTTTTTGATTATCATTGATAAGATTCCAATCTAATACAATAATCAATACCTAAAGCACCATTTTAGAGTAGATATCGGGTCTAGGATTTCTTAGATGAGATATTATTTGATTCTTATATATTTGTTAATTTCAATCATGAAATGAAGAAAATACTTTTTTATTAAAAACATTATCTATTTTTTATATTCATAAAAAAATATTCAATAATATTGAAACTTATGGCTCTAATACAACTTGTTACAACCAAAATCTCAAACACACACTAAGAGTGGATAAATTATAGTATGTGGTTCTTCCCATATTTAATAAGATATTTTTCTCACATTTTCAGAACCCTTAAATTCTATAATATCATCTTGACCCACTATCTTAACATAAAATGGTAAATTAAACAAAAAATAGAAATCACTTCATTCAGTACTAAAGGATACTTCGGGTAGCATACACTAGGGATGTGTCGATGTTCCAAGGGATATCTCTACAAATTATATATGATTATAGAGTTTTTTAAATATTAATTAATAATCCCGGTTAATTCTCTCACCTCATATCTCTACACATTACATTGATATAAAAAATACTATAAGATGACTCTAAGGCCACAGGAAATTAAATCCTAGAATATAATCAATAAAAAACTAGAAAGGGTGTTATCATTAATCTATAAACAAAATATATTATAATATATAAATTTAGTAAAATTATTAAAGTCATTCCCTTATATGTATTTTTGTATGAATAAATTTTAATCATTAAAAATGTACCCCTTTTCTTATCAATAATATTTCATTTTAAAACTACAAAAAAACATTCTCATCAATTTCAACATGTTATCAACCTATTAGTAATTTAATTTCAATAATTTTTAAAATTTTTGAGACAAAATTAAAATCAATATTAGTTTTATAATAATATAAACCCAAATATGAAATTTTATGAATAAACTAGTTGACCAAGTTATGGTGAGTCACAAAATAGTTTTTTGGGTGTCTGGTTCATCCATTTTATATGTGCTTCATGATATAATCTATGGTATATCTTTATAAAATAACCACTGTGAAATTAAAATTTTATTAAGTCATGAATAACCATATCATAGTTCACCCATAATTATGGTGTAGTACTCTTTGTGTCTTAACGCCTTGAATTTTGGCTTCCACAAAAAGATTGTACTTTTCCCATTAAACTCATGAAGTCTTAATACATGAAATAAGATCATCTATAATGTTTTACCATTAGTCTACCCATTTTATTAATTATTATTAATGAATCATCACAACATTAAATACTCCCACTATGGGCCACCTATTTCTTACATATATTTCTTAAAATATTTCTAGATTTTTGGAATGACATGGTCAAAACAACACTCAATTTCACATCCACTCTTCATCACTAAGGTAACTTCTATGGAAAACAAGCTATTTTAACTTCTCCATAAATCCAAAAAAAAATGATTACATCCAAAATGGATTCATATATAGGAAATAACTTCTACTACATCATTATATCCATCTCATTTAAAATTACCAACACATTATGAACACCAAAATTCCCATGGTGAAGCCTCTAGTCACCATGTTCTTTTCAAGATCCATCAGTGTTTCTCTAAAATCTCTAAGTCTTGTAATATTCAAAGTATCGTCATGAAGAATTTCATTTTTCATTATTTATAATAAATAAAATATATTTTACTTCTCACTATTCTAAATATCTAACACCTAAATTATTAATAACCTTGGTTCCAAAAATTTCTCATTATCAATTTATATTTTTCTATTTATTAGAATAAAAAATCATTTAAAAATTTAATAAAAAATATCCAAATATTATATAATGTACATTTATTTTACGAATATAAATATTAACCACTTGAAAAAAATATTATTCAAATAAAATTTTTAAATAGATGAGTAACCAATTTAGGTATGATATGTTAAAATTTTAATCTTTGGGAAATATAAGTGACTAACTCACTAAGATATATTAAAAAAAATTACTTACATATAATTTTTATATCTTTCAAAATAGGATATAAATTTATTTCGTTGATTTCTAGGCACTAGAGCTACCAATTTGGTTCTCTACATAAAAAATTCACATTTTAAACACAATGGGAGATGATATCCCTTGAAAATATAAATATCATTTTTCATTAGGAAGAGAATCATTCATAGATTTAATAAAATGAAACAAATTATATATAAAATTTTAAATAATATGTTACTCTTTTTTTCATGTCTAATATTAAAAATTAACCGTATAGAAAATATAAAAAACTATATAATTATAAAAAGAAAAAAATACATTTGTAAAAATTTCCAAGTCATATATAACAATTTCTAATAATTTATTCTTAAATTTTTAAATAAATAAAATACATACTTGGATACTTATTTGTAATGATTCAGCATCAGGGAACATTGTGTGAGTATATTTATAACTAATATATGAATTATTATACCATATAAATAATGACTGAATCCATAATAATTATCCATATTGATTTATTCATAAAATTTTGGGCACCTATGATAACTATTTGATCCAATTCTTCCTCATTTAGGACCCCCAAAAACATAATGGTACACAAAACATAATTTAATCATATAATATATATGTATTTGAACACCAAAATATTAATTGTAATTTTATATAAATAATAAACACGTTAATCCAAGTTGTTCATGATAATTATATAATTTTAAATAGATTCTTTAGTGTTTTTTGATTGGATGTAATGAGTCTAATGGAAGATACCTTAAGCTTATTGGAAGTATAAAATTAAAATATTCCAATGATCGGTGTAATTTTCGTTTAAATAACATATTTAAATTTTTCCAATGACTGAAGTAACATTGTATACTACTATTTTCTACATGGTTAACCATAGATATTCTATATGGTTAACTTCAAAAATGGCTTTTTTCTATATGGTTGTCCTTGTAGTTATGTTGAGTTAACCATGGAGTGTATTGGATGGATCAGGAGTATGATTAAAATCATTTGATCTCACCATGAGCATGAAAATGGTAAAGCATATAGGTGAAAAAAATCATATTAAGATAGACCATCTATTCATGTTTAAATAAGATATTATTAATTTAGAGGATGTTCCATTTAATATACCATGATTATTTTTTTAATTTAGAAATTAATCTTTATTTTTTAGTTTTTTTGTTAATGGTTATGGTAAAAATAAGTTTGTGGTTGAAATTAGTTAGTAAATTAAATATTTGATTTGATCAAAAGTAACATCAATAAAGACTATGAAGATCGTGGGACAATTGGTTACTAATAGTTTTATACAGTGAGATTGGGGATGTGGATACAACCGAAAACCGCAGATCACGAGATAATTATGTTTTTTCAAAAATGAAAATCTGAAAACATACTATGATATATGGAATGTGGATATAATAATTTAAAATCAAAATCTAAAGGGGTAATATATGTATAACCTAGTATATATAACAATATAAAGAATATAACAAATAAAGATAGGTGTAATGAATGTAAATATAGATAGATTTATCAATGAGTTTATATCAATTAAATAAGGATATTAAATCATGATCACTATTTTAGGTTGAATATGGATTCTAAAAAAATCAACATTATATAGATGAAAAGTAATATTGATACATCCTTGATTAAGAATACTAGTGTTAAAACGAATTTATAAGAAGTGGGTAGGAAGATATACATTATATAAATATAGTATTCTATAAAAAGAAAAAATATATAACATTTAACATCTTTCAATAGTTAATAGATTATACGGTATATCATGAATATATGAGTTCTCTATGGAACAGTGGTAAAATTATCCATATATAGATGACCGTAGTGTGTTTAGTGGAGAATAAGTGGGGGATCCTATTATATATCAAAGAAAAAAACTAATGGTAGACGGTGCTGATGGAGTTTACCTAATGAATAACATTTTCAAAATGAGATAAAATAGAGTACAAAATGAGGGTTTCATCATCATTATATTAATATTTTGTTAGTAAGAGTGTGAATAGTGTGGATATACATATTTCAATTTGGATTAACCGACATAGGGAGTGACCATTGGTTATGTGGTGATCTATACAAAAATATAATATAGAAGTGATATTGGGAGAGTAGTGACCTCCAAAAAATTAATCTATATTAATGAGGTTAGGTATTATTAGTGTGGAATTTTAGTGAACTTCATGCACTCCTTGGATTATACCTATATTGATTTAAACTAAGAAAAACTATTTATAATCCATTTACATATTAATTTTTGGGGTGCTTTGATATGTTTATGAATGATGAAGAATAAATTAATCAATCATTGAATAAATAAGTTTCATGAAAGTGATTACCCCAATATATAGGCTAATATCCAAATAATTTTTTTGGAATGTATATAAAAATTTATTTTGAAGCAATGAAACCCTAATTCACTCTTTGTTTTATATTGATTCATAGTGTCTAATGGGATTAAAAAAACTATAAAATGACATAAGTGGATTATATGCTTTATGATATAATAGTGATAGAAACAAAAAAATGGGAACCACTCAATAGATTTAATCCCCATAATCAAAAACTAAAAACTAAAAAAATTTACATTGATTATAAGAGGAGACGGTCAAAGATAAATAGTGTGTAATATTGATGGAATAATGAGTGAGTGAGTCTCTATTTGAGAATGGGTGAGAATATTCCTCCATTTATATTTTACGCCATTAATTTACTAATAATAGTAATAATAACTACTATGTATCCTCAAAGACATCTGATAAAATTAAAACAATACAGAGAATATTAGCATCACCCCTGTGTAAGGATGATGCAATAATAATAACTACTATTATTTATGGGTACAACCGTTGGAAAAACACATACACAAAAAAACGTACAAAGGCTAGTCAATATCCCCCCAATGGTTTTGCCTAACCCTAGTTATTCAAGAAATAATGTAATAAAACTATCTCAAATCACCTTTCAACATCACCATACTTGGCTCTCCACAAGTCTAATGCCGTATTCGTGGTCGGAATTGGCTAAAAATTAGTTTTATAGTATCAAACACAAAACCAATTAAAAATAATTTCAACCTAAAAAATAATAAATATATAGTAGAATCATTATCAATAAATAATTATCTTGAATCCATATGCTTGACGTCCTTTTATATGAAATAATAAGTGTAGAATAAAGAGATGATACAAACATAGAATATACAGAATAATCATCCAATGAGGCATAATAAATAGTAGTGATTAGTCTTATCCTTTAAGAATCAAAATAGTGATAAACAGGTAAAATTTTAAAATAATGTATATAAAAAAATACATCTCTTAATTGAAAAACATGAGAGTCTAAAAATAAAGCACAATATTTGTATGAATTGAATGATACAATAACATCTTAAAAATAGAAGGAATTCCAAATTAAAGTGACAACAACTCCATGTGATGCATGGTCACTCTCCATGTCTAAACATTACTATCAAAGAACTAATATAAAAATGACCAATTTGAGATCACAACCTATCCTACGAAAGAAATATGTCTTTATACACACACATTGATGTTTATATATAGTGCGAGCTAAACATACCAAATATGGTCCTTCCAAATGGTCAATGAAATTACTTCTATTAAAAATTCGATAAATTTTTATTTTAATTATTTTTTTAAAGTAAATTTTCAACCCATGGAAGCATAAAAAAACCAAGTATCATGATTTTAATTATGAAGAAGATATCGCTATATTTTATTTCAAATAAGTGGAAACCTAATTTTGGAACGCAATCTTTAGAACCTAATAATGGGGACTATTTTTTCTTATGAAAAACAAAGTGATTAGTTTAATATTTATTTCAATACCATTTTAAAAATCCCTCATATATAAAAAATCATTCCCTTTTTCTGTGAAAAAATCCTTTCAAATCCACTTTTATAAAAATATTTTTAAATATACTAAACCATTAAAGTAAGGTACACATATTAATATAGTACTATTTAACCATAAAAGTATATAAAAAGGAAATAATTTTAAAAATAAATGGTACCACATAATCAAGAATATAATGTGGATTCAATATAGTACAAAATAGGGTTCCCATAAATATAATTACCAACCAAGATAATATGAATCATAATTAACTCACTAGTACTAGTATAAAATTATTCTAGACCTTTCTCATAAAATAATTACTCTTAATCTGTCTCTTATGAACCTATCAAAACCAACCCAAATACTCTCTCTTGGCCGCACCAGGATCCAATACCATGCTGAAGCACAATATAAACTCTACACTATTTAAATCACAATATATGTTATTGTAGGGTGTCTATATCTTCTACATTGATACCAAGGGTCTTCCTAATATTACTCAAGTGGATTTGAGAAAAAATAGATCATATGATTAATAAATTTCAATTAAAAATAAAATAAGACATATAAATCTAATATCACCACTAAAACCCACTCAATTAATATACACATTCACATTTTCACCTAAGCATGAAGAATAATTCATATCCCATGCAAGGGAAAATCCCATACATCAAATAATTAATAGGGGAAAACAAGGTGGGTATACAGTCATTAAGAAACTAATTTTAAAATGTAATAAATGGGACTTAAAACCAAATTGTTGTACCAAGTTATTTTCCTATCCCTTTAAAATTCAAATACATAAAAATAAGATATAAATCAATTAAAATTCAATATATTCTTTCAAAAATAAAAAATACCACAAAGTCCAATATTACTCAAAAATGACTTAGAAAAATACAGAAATACCCATTATTTTAAGAATATAAATGAAAACATATATTTTTCTATTCTAAAAATAGTTTTCTATCAAAACCCAATTTAAAAACTATATATTCAATTAGAAATACCTGTATAAAATTTAAGAAGTCACTTTTCATATATATATATTTTATAAATGAAAAACTAAAAAATATTGTAAAACCCTTTTCATTACATCTATGAAAATCATTGAAATGCCCTTTTCAAACCCATATAGGATAATATATATTGGTACATGTTAATAAGAAATTTTTTTAGCGAAACTCATCCATTTCATAACATGTTAAATTTATAAATTTTAACACAACAAAAACATTAAGAACTATAAATAAGCCACCTTTTTTGGATAAATAATTTAATGTCAAGGAATGATCCTTTAAAATATATAAGAAACTAAAACTACAATGTTATACTAAACCTATCCATTAAAATAAATGGCCATAGACATTAAGTTTATAAAAAAATAAACAAAAAATAATATGAGATTAGATAATAAAATAATTAGAAAATTGGATTTTCCTAGATGAAATATCACTAAAACTCTGAGATTAACAATAAGAAAGAACCAATGGAGCTTGGAGGAGGTATATAACATTAATTGGAGGTATTTATGTTCAAAAAATTATTTAAATTAATGTTAAGGGAGTTAAAAATTAACATATAAAATTGGGTAAATTCATTATCTTTATTTATTTTAGCTGACCGTATGGTTTGGTAAACCATTATCCATCATTATAGTTTATACTAGATGGAACAATTGACTTTAGTATTTGTTTTCAGGTTGTGACCATATGGTTTCACCTAACTATGAATTAGATATTTTCCCCACCCATTTTTCTCAAAATAATGATACACTATTTTCCTAGTTTGTCTCATAGTTTGAAGAACTGTGCCCCAACTATGAAATCTACAACGAAAAAATATATTTAATCATGCATGGTCTGGGAAAATAGTTACCACCAAATAAATACTAAACATACGCAAATTCAAAAAACTAAAATGTTCATTTTTTTCAACCTCGAACTATTAAATACGTCCAAAAACGGAAAATAATAAAATATTTAATAAAATCATCATAAATCTCTAATATCCATGATTCAAATACTCAAGAATAATTAGACTAATTTCATTCATCATTTACAAAATCATTTAAGTACATCTATAATTATAATTCAGAGACAAAAATTCTAAAGATCACAGATACTCAATAAAGGTTTACCCATCATTTAAAATTCATATAGAATGGATAAATAAGAAAAGATACATACATGTAAAGATAACATCACCAAAAAGACAAGATTATAGAAACCATCTGAGGAAAATATCATCATCTTCTAAATTACGGAAATTAATCAAGGAAATTGTTCCAAACCCAAAAAGGAAACACAACACAAATAGAGAATTCAATGGACATAAGAAAATATAAAACCATTATCAAAACATGATATAATAATAATAATTGGGTACCTAAACTGGAAACATACCTTCATTGTAAATAACATTGGATTTTCATTTGGGTCAGATGTTAAAGGGGGGAGTAATAATAGTGACCCAAGAATAACATACATATATATTACATTGTTTGATTAATATTCAATATATCTCATAAAGAAAAATTTCTCATAACTATATAGGTTTAGGGTTCAAGGTGACTATATATGTAAACAAGTCATTTTAGTATTATCTTTATCATCTCTATCATTTATAACTAAATTATTTTCCCTTATATAATCATTATATATAGTACCATTCATAATAATATGGGAAAAATTAAAGCATAATAACGGGTGACTATTGATACTAAATTAGTGAAAACATGGTTGATTTAGTTGAATGATCATATTTATTAATACCATGAGAATAAGTGTTTGAGATCATCTTATTATCAATTTAAAATCATACAAAAAAATTTATGTATCATAATCACGTGTCATGGAATGAAATATTACTATCAAAAAGTATTTGGGAATAATTAAAAAATCAATCATGATCCATGAGTTGATATCAAAATCATATCAAAATTTTATAATACTTTTGAAACATCATATCTATATAATTTATATCATATCATAGTGGATCAATCATCCCTACCTATTTCTTATTTATGATCAAACACATCCACTCATTTCACATAATTATCTCCTAATAGATGAAGCATTACCAAATAAAATAGAGGGATTTAATGAACCAAATGATCACATAAGAGAAACATATATATATACATATATATATTCTAAATGATCATAAAACATTAATTATGTCAAAAAATAATCAAATCATAACGCATTGAAATTAAATGGGTTCCATAAACATTTCAACATGTCATCATTTCATACTCCATGGAATAGAATATGGTTTCACAATTTTTTCATAATAACATAATTAAAAAAACAGAATTGTTTTTGGTTATAATGAATTATCAACATAAAAATACATGAAAATAAGAAAATTGGATGGTATCATAAGATTATAACCCCAGTGAATCGTAATAAACCTTAAACTATTGTGACATAGATTAAAAGTACCTTTAAATGATCATCAAAACATTTTTCTGAGAACATGTGATAATATCACTATCATTATATAAAATATTAACTAAAAATTAAAATAATATTAAGAAAATATATTTATTTTAAAATAAAAATAGGAAATTGTAAAGGAATATTCAAAAAATTGAACGGTCCTTAAGATGAGAAAAAAAAACATGACGTATACACTGAAAGAAAATATTCTTCTAACATATTTGGTAAATGTTAAAAATTACTTATTTGGAAAAAAATATAAAAGATTTTTTTTGTAAACTTTAAATAAATTCAGAAATATATAAAAAAATTATAAATGTTTTTAATTATATATAATAAATTCTATAGATTAATTTTTAAAAATATGAAGATGGATTAAAAATTTTATCATACATGGAGGAAGTAAGTTTAAATTTTCATTAAATAAATCTCAATCATTTCAAAAACCAAAGAGAGAAAAATTGTACTAATACATGAAAACTAAAATAATAAGTAGTTTATAAAAATATATATTATGTTTAAGGTATAATATTCACAAAATTTCCATCAATCTAAATTTTTCATAGCTAGTTCCCAAAAAGAAATGTGATGGTAACATAAACCATTACCGCAAGTCCCATCTTGATTTATTCATGTTTGGACATCCTAAATAATCAATATATATTTATTATACATATATTATAGAACCATAATAATATATATCATTCATAATATGATTTACTTATGAAATATTATCTCCCATTTATTAATAATTCTTAATTAATACCAATGTTCTAGGAGATAACTGCTTTGTTTTTCATGCATGTTTTGGCCCGATAGTCTTGGTCCTTGTTATTTGATAATTTTTTCATAATATTCATAACTTTTTATCAATACATGAGTATAATATTTAATCATTATATAAAAATTTATAACTTATAATCTAAATATGTGATGAAAAATGAATTATATCATTTTTTGGAGATGGTAGTCCATACATACGTTTGAGTGATGTTTCCAATTTTTGATGGATGGAATGAAAAAAAATTAATTAATAATTAAAACTTATAAGATTATAATTAAATAATATATATCATATATTTTTATTAAATACATAATTATAACCATCAATATAAATTAGGGTTGAAAAACTAAATGCATCACTTCGTGGAGGTTTAGTCAACATGTATGGATGAGCAATGTTTTTCTATCACATAGGATAGAAAGGAGGTGGATAATGATTTTTAAATAATAATAATAATTAAGTATAATTAAGATACTGTTTTAATTATTTTATAATAGATACTATATATTTTTAGGAGGTAAATGAAAAAATAAAATTGAAAATACTCGGTTAATAGTTATATGTCTTTGTTAAGAAACCACTTCTGGAACACACCTTAAGCCAGGAAAGGATGGTATTTTGAGAAAAAAATAATGTAATTTAAATGGGTAAGGAATAAAGCATGGTATTAGGTTAGGTATTTTATGAGATATAAAGACCTCAAATTTTTAAAAAGGTATAAGAGTAGCATCCCTTTTACATGTGAGGGTAGGGGCACCGCTGGAAATTCTTGAAGTATTAAATTATTAAAAATTAATTTTTATTTTCAAGTGGAAAATATTTGATATATTTAAAATATATGATGATTATAATTCCAAATAATATCATATAATAAAATTTTAACAATTTTAGGTGTTTTTTAAAAATATATCCCTTAGCTTTAACCACCCCCTAGTTAACCATTTTTGGAGATTATAGTGATATTACAATTTTTTACTCCTTAAAGGTCTTGAAAGAAAATATAAACTGAAAATTGATCCATATTGGGAAATAGGTGAAATTATAAACTATATCCCATTCACATGGATGAATTAAGATTGTGATAAATTTTAAATTATTTAATAAAATATATTTTCACGTAAGCTACCTTAAAACTCATTTTCAAAACTATTTACGTAGTTTGAATTTAAAGATTAAAAGATAGAAATTAAGTTGAAATAAAAAGTTTTACCATAAAACTTATATGATATATTTTCCTATAAAATTTAAGAAATATACAAATTTATCAAATTGAATTACATTAAATATTTTTAAAATTACTCAATAGATCTTTCTTTTACTTAAAGAAGTATTGTGTCGACGTCCTGTAAGGAATTAAGGTATTAGTTCCATATTCCAAAATTAGAAATATATTACCAGGATAAAAAATTATATAACATTTCAAATAATCATTTAAAACAAAATATTACCTCTGTTTATCCCCATGAAAAATATCAGATATATCCAAATTAAGAAAGTGACATTTTTTATTTAATCTTTACTTAAAATAACAGTATAATCATTACTAATGGAAAGTGGAATGAAATTTAAAGGGAAATGAGTAGAATATATATAAGGTATAAACTAAATTATATAATGAAATAAATACAAGTGTATATGAGATGTTCAGGCATTATCCCATAGATTTAACCATGTTTTACCCATTTTTAGCTTTCTGAGGTGAAAAATATTAACTGTCATAACTATTCATAATGACTATTCAAATAGGTTCTATTTAAAAAATGTGAACATACTAATTCAAAATAAGGAATCCATTTTTTAAATAATAATTTTATATAAATGGTATAAATCCATTTTATAATAAGTGTGTTAAACTTAATGAAAATCATATTTCAAAAAATTTGTTTTTAGGCATAAAACTAGATTTAATCTTATCTCAATCATAATGAAAACAAATATATGAATGTTAATTCATATGACTGAATATATAATCAATAAATTTCATCAAAATCATTCATAAATACTAATTAATTTAATTCAATTAGACAAAAAATCTTGTCTTGTAGAAAATAGTTCCTTACAAAATCATATTTTTTATATTAAAATTATTTTACCAATTCATAAGAAATATATTTTTATAAACATTTTTAAAAAAAATATAATTTAGTTATTCATATTTATACCCTTAAAATCCAATTTCATGGTGATAAATATCACATTAAAGAAAAATAATACAATATTATGTCACGATTTTTTTAAACCCAAGGTTTCAGGAAAGAAAAAAAATCAAAGAAATTGAATTTATTTGAAGAGAAATATATCATAAAATATTAGGGTGTTAAATAATAAACCACTGTATAAAATTTTTTTACTCTAAATACATCACATTGATATAAAAAACTAAGCATAATTATTCATAATCATGTCCACAAGATCCCACTTTGCTTCCTCAAATTAATGGTTCTACCATTAAATATTCACCATGTGAGTGGCATTGTTCCACAACAATTTCTACCATAAATCTATAATATATTCTAGTTTTTATTTTTAAGTGATATTTTTAAAGAGTTACATGATCTCTATTTTCAAATAATGTGAAGGATTCAGTATGAACTTCCTCATGATAGGTACATTGAACACATATAAAACTTGAGATATAATTTGTGGAAACATCAATACATAATCAATGATTTCAATATGTTAATGAATTTTTAGGGGAATGATATATCTAGGGATTAGATTACAATTATTTCCAAATCTCTTAATCATATTAAAAGCATATATAGATAATAATACCTTATCACTAACTTGTCACTCCACTTATCACTAATGATAATCAACATAACTTTTCTATCGAATTTGAGATACCCTGTTGTGCTGCTAAATAGATCTAAAATATTTCATCTTTGAAGTAGTTAAATCAGGTAAAAATTATTTTATTTATCCCACTATATCTCTAAAAATTGTATTTGTGGCCATAATATAATTAGTATCTTATTTATGATAAATTTTAATTTTTTATTGAATGTTTTAATTGTAATAAATCTCTACAAAAGATGGTGATGTTCCTAAACACCTTCCAAATTCATAGAGAAAGATTTCAATATTTATTCTAAAGTATATATGGCCCTCTAAGAAGGACCATCTATCTAAGGATTATATGTTTTAATAAAACATTAATTTGTATCTAGATCATGTGAAAGACTTCTCTAGAACCTCAAGGTAAACCATAGATCCCAATCAGATATAATAATATTTGGTATTTAATAAATATTATCACTTGCTTAATGAATATAATATAACTCTAATAAATAGATAAATATTCTATAATTCAAACAAAATGTAATGATTTTATAGGTTGATTGGCTAAAATCAAAATAGAATTATGTACCTTTTGAGATTTGGGGTCTCAATGAAAAAAAAATCCTTGGTGATGTTTTCCAGTGTCTATTTAGGTATATTTTATGGTTGTAACATCCCCTTAAAATTTAGTCTCATAGACCTAACTTCCTAACACACCAATCACTGGGATACATGATCTACGATATCACTTTTCATTTTTTCATAAAAAAATATTATTTTAGATCTCTATATGTATTCATAATTCCATGATGAATAGAGAATGGTGAACAATTAGAATCATTTGAAAGATCATACTTCAATTCTTATACTAACAGAAGACATACCCTATTCCTAAACTTTATCATTCCATCACAATAATGATATAACCCCGCAACATTCATCACTTTATTTTATAGTTCTATATATTCTTTATGAACCTCATTAACCCTCTCATAGATTGATGGTTGACCATTCAACTAAGAAACTTAAAATATTTCCTCTTTCCTCTTGATTTAAAGTACTGGATTTAGTATATCAATAAGTATTTAATATGTCAATCCACATAATGGATAAATTATCAAGATCTTTATAACATGGATTGTTACCACTTTTTTCATCACAAGGTGGTAATGTATTGAGAAATAATAATCATTAACCAACTCCAACCGTCTTCTTTTGAACTTTTTTAACTCTTTCTATTTGAATAAATACTTGAATCTTTTATGATCCATATAAATATCAAAAAATTCACTGTCAATATAATGGATCATTTTCTTAAACATAAAAAATATAGTTTCTATCTCCAAATCAAGATTCAGGTAATTTTGTTCATATATTTCAAATTATCGAGAGGTATATGCAATTACTGTGTCATTATATACAAGGAAACATCCTACCCCCTTCATTATTGAATAACTATAAATAAAAAACCATATACATTTTAGGTTATTATTACTAAAGTTGAATTGACAAACATTCACTTTGGATCCTTTAAATTCTCTTCACATAGACTCTCAATAAGTAGTTAACTCCCTCTTGAGTCAAATTGGTGGGAAGATTAGATAGTCATGAAAAATGTATCAAACATCATCAGTAATATATAGATAACCCATGAAAACTATGGATAACCATTATCATGGTTTTCTTCATCTATTTTATAGTAATTTCTACCATTAAATAATCCACCGATATACCATCAAATAAGAAAATATGACCTTATAATTAAAATTTTTGAATTGAAAATTTACACTTGGTAAATTTACCATACAACTTCTCCTTCTTCATGTTCATTAGTGTGATTATCAAATGATCTCCAAAATCATAGTTTAACTTTTAATATATAAGAATAATCTATAATGGCCACCATAATCTGATAATTATAATATCTAAACACTATTCATTAAATCTAAGAAGATAATATGGGAATTTGTAAGTCCAAATATAATTTCTGTAAATTCATAATGGACACCCCTCATACATAATGTTGTCTTGGGTAGGTCCTCATTTTCTCATTAATTAATGATATCTATAATTAATTTCAATATTTGAACATTATTGATCACCATATAATTGATCACAAAATAATTGATATGGGGTAAAGGATACTTGTTCTCGATAGTTATTTGGTTAATTTTTCTATAATAAATGAAATGTAAATTTGACCCCTCTTTCTTCTTAATAAAAAGTAAATGTAAACCCAAATAGGACACACTAGTTAATATGAATCCCTTTTATAGACCCTCCTATATATTTTATTGTAATTATAATTACTCAATCAATGTAGTTTTACATGGAATCATTCACATTAGAATAGAAGTAGGTCTGACTTCAATTAAAAACACCACTACATTCTTTAAAGGAAGATAAGTAAACTTCTATATAAAGACTTCCAAAAAACCTTGTAAAATATATATACACAAATTTTTTATTTTCTCACCAACCTCTCTGATAGATACCCTTCATGGGAAGGAATTAAGATCCATAATATATAAGTAATTTCAAGTAATTTTATATTAATCCTCACACTAATAAAAAATCAAATATTATTTTTGAATATGAGTGTGACTTTCCTTCCTTATAAATTGATATGGTATGTATATAATAAAATTCAATAAATTACTAGAATCAAATCTAATTCGTCTATAGGTAAAATTATAGGATATATATAAAGTAAATTCCCAAAACCTTTAATCCGATATACATAGGATTGAGATGCGATCATAATTTCATTAAGAGTTTTCACTGGTAAATTGATATTTAGTCATAGAGGTGATAATGCGACACACTTATTTCCTTAGATATAAAAATTCAGTAGAGATATAATAAAATAATAAATTAGTTTTTAAATACATAACGATAAGTGTTACTTTCACCATGTCGCTCTTATAAACCACTTAAATCATCATGATCACATGATATTTCCCGCTACCATTGGGATTAAGAGGTTTTTGTTGTTGATGATCATAAAGAATAATCATATTCATTCGCTGGTTAGAATTTTTTTCCATATTTCTTTCATTTGAATCATTATAGTGTGGTTGGTGCATTAGTTGGAATATTCATTTCATCTATTATATCAACTTGTCTATTTTTCACTTTTAGTTATTCATGGCCCTTATGACTCATATTTATACATTTAAATCACATCACATTTCAATTAAATAAATTCCATTGATTTTTCTTCCCACAATTCTTTCATGTGGGTGACTAGAATTTCTTTTCTATATGTGATGTAATTATCTTTTCCTGACACTACATATTACTTTTCTTATCAAAACTATTGGAATGATGGTAATATCTCATTTCCATTTTTACATTTAGAGTACATCAATTAATTTATTCATAGCTATCTAATAATCTTATATCTATCACATTTTGAATACATGGTTTTAATGCACAAACCAGTTCATTAATTTTCCTTTCATTTATGATGATTAATCCAGATGTATACCTTTAATTCCCAGTTAAATTTTCCTAATAGGTACTAATGGATTCATTATCCTTATAATGAGGCTCAAGGATTCATTTTATATTTTCACATTTATAATATGGGGTAATTACGTATTGAAAGATATCCTCCTAAAATCATCCAATTTCATGGAGTCGATTTTTTCACTTCCCTAATATTCTAAATAATATTAAACCATTGATATGCCTCTCAACATTCAAATTATAAATATAAAAGAAATGAAATTTATGTTCTGATCACTATAAAATAAAAAATATTCTCTCATTTCTACTTATACATCACTCATCCAATATTGGATCATAAGGACCATTAAGAGAATAAGGATGTTGCCTTTGGAAACACTCAATGGTATATTGTTCCCTATTCTGTTCATGTCAATGCTCAAAACTATTCAAGGACTAAAGATGATTTGAGAGAATAGAAAAAAATTGTATTCCAGCTCCCATATCATTAAGTTTCTGAAGAATTCCATAATTGCATTGTCCATGAAATTCATTTTTAGAACAATTCATTATGGTTCCTTCAATGGACTAAAAACAAAAAATAATTGTGTAAGCATCAAGTTACAATAATCATAGTGAAAAATTGTATAATTAGGATAACTATTCCTACGATTTCTTAAAATTATACCTTCTTACCAACTTGAATATGTTATGGTTCATCCTATATCACTTTATGTTCAATATATGTTTTATAATGTTATATCACAATATTACACTTAATATAATCTCCAAAAATATCTAAACCCTACTATGATTCCAATAATAGTGAACCGATCATAACATATGTACATATTAACTATCTTAATGAAAATTTAATGTATATCCCAAATAAACATGTTTGAGAACCAAAAAGGTTTAGTGTACTTATATACTAGATAGATAAACATCTTATTTAAGTACAGTCTTAATCATATCTAACATTTTTATTTATATAAGGTACCCCAATAGACTCATCATTCTCAGTATCCTTCGGCAAAGTACGGGGAAAATTTAAAACATAATAAGGGATGGGATCAAATGCTCATTAGGGGTAAATATGTTAAATTTTATTCAATGATCAAATTTAAGTATATAATGAGTATAAGGGTATGATAAAATGATATTATCAATTGAAAATCATACTTAATAATTTATATATCATAACCATGAATCATTATACAAAACATTAGTTTGTCGTAAGATTAGGGAATGATCAAGAGATCAATCATGAACCATGTGATCAAATCATAACCACCTCATTATGTCATAAGAGTATAGAACTATCATAGTTATTAAAATTATTTCATATATCAACATCAACTATTAAGACAATCATATAATAGAAGATCAAAAATCACCCCCTTTTTACCATGTCATAGTAGATTATAGATCACCACATGTATCCCTTATCATAGTGTATTAGGAAAACCTATCCATTTACTTTGGTGGATCAAGCACATCAGCTTTTTTCCCATAATTGTCTCGTGATATTAAGTCTTTAATCTCTGAAATAGAGTGACAAAAGAAGAACCACCCATCACATAGTTTAAACCGTACATAACTATGTCATATGATTATAAAACAGTCTTCATATCATCATATCATAACTCATGGAAAATAAATATTTTTCACAAACCTTTCCACATTCCATTATTTTATAACCCATGGAATGGAAACAGGTTTCATAATGGTATCATCATAACCTAATTTACCAATGGAAAACAAAATTGGTTCAATAGAATCAACATCATCATAATCTATATAAATGAAAAAAGTGAAAGCTATCATGATATATTAACCCCAATGAAACAGAAAAAACCATATATGATAATGAAATAGATGAAAAATCATTTAAAATATTAGTCAACCATTTCATTAAAAACCTGATAAAATACTATTTTCCTTTGATAAAATTTTATCCTTAAATAATATTGAAAAAAAATTCATTAAAAATAACAAATGAAAATTTTAAAATAATCTTCAAATAAATGGATGGTCATGGTACTGTGAAAATCCATTCATTCCATATACATCAAAAGAAAAAAATCTTTTCACACATTTGTAAAAAGTTAAAAAAAATGAATTTTCTTAGAAAATTCTTAGAAAGATTCATTTTAAATCCTCTATAAATAAGGTAAAGGTTGTGAAATTAAAATCCTTAAAAAATTTCAATTATATTTAAGGACCTATATAAATAATTTTTAAGATTACATAAATGGAAGAGAAAGATCATCAATAAAAGTGGAAATATAGTTGGGCTTTTAGTAAAAGATGTTTCTAGATCAATTTAACTAACAAAGTGTTAAAAAATGGTAATATGTTTTTTTATAATTATATTAATAATCATAGGATAAAAAAATTCATGGGGTTTAAATGATATTTTCATAACATTTCCTTTAATATAAATTTATCATAGACAATCATTGAAAAAATGAGATTGTAAAATAAACCCTTAACTCAGGTCTCATCATTCATTATGTGTGTTTAAACATCCAATCTAACAAACATAGATTTATTAAAAATATATAATAGTACCATACTCATATAAATCATTCCATATTTTTTTTAATTATTACATATTATCATCCATTCAATAATTATTATTATTTTAAATAATTATTCTACATGACAACTACTTCATTTTTCATGTATCTTTTATTTTGGTAGTATAGATCGTTATACATTGATCCTGGTTACATAAAATACACAATTTTAATAATTAATATAGAATTTTATTTAATAATTTTATACACCTCTATAAATATTCACATTAATTGGTGATAAAATAAATTACATTGTTTCCTGATGATGGTAGTTTGTACGAATGCATGTGTGATGTTTCCACTTGTCAGTGGATCGAAAGAAACAATAAAAAATATTAGAATTTATATAACTATAATAATGTTATATATATCATTTTTATTAATTAAATCCATTATTATGACCATTAATGTGAAGTAGTTATGAATAATTAAACACATCACTTTGTGAAGGTGGTTGTTCACGCGTAAGCACAAGTTGTGTTTTCTATTCTCCTGTGAAGGAAATAAGGCGGCTAACACTTTTTACTTCATCATAATAAAAATTTGTAATATTTAATATATTTAATTCATTAATTTATTATTGATACCATATGTTTATAAGGATGATAAAAATAAATAAAGTTGAATGTACATGGTTAAGAAATATATATCTTTATTGAGAAGAATCATTTGTCTTACACCTAAAAACATGAAAGGATGTTATTATTGAAAAACCAGAATATTTAAGATTATATTAAGGAATATAAGATATTATTACGGTAGTAATTTGATGATATATAAGGCTCTCACTTTGGGAATAAGGGAGAATAGGAGTTTCCCTTTTATAAGTGAGTGAAGTGGACCCTTTGAATTAAATAAAGTGGTGAATAAATAAAAATTAATTTTCATATTTAACTGGAAAAATAGATATATATAAAATAAATTCTGATTATCAGTGTAAATTATATTATATAAGAAAATTTTTATAATTTTAGTTGATTTTTTAACCCTTATCTCTTAGTTTTAACCATTCATTAAACCTTTTGAAAATTATTGTGATATCAATGTTTTTTAATCATTAATGTTTATGAAATTTGACATAAAATTACAAGGGACCCACAAGTGATTTTTTTTTGATATTATATATCATATTTAACTCACCCCACTGGTTATAATATTTTTTATAAATTTAAATTTATTTAATAAAATTACATTTAATATTAGAAACCATATAAGTAATTTCTAAGCATATCACATAGTTTGAGTTTTAAAAAAACAAGATTGAAATGGAATTCAAGTAAAAACATTTAATACAAGAATTAAATATTTATATTTATCTATAAAATTATTATAGTAAAATAATTCATCCAAATTTAAATACTTTAAATATTGTTAAATTAAGTTATCTAATTCTTCAGTTAAATGAACATGTGTTGTAATGTTATTGCATATGTATTTGAGGTAATTATTACATAGAAAATAAAAAAAATTACCATGATAAAAAAAATTCCTTAACAATTTAAAAAACATTCATAACATAACATAATATATTTTACCATTAAAAACATAATAGATATATTAAATGAAATAAATCGACATTTTGTATTTATTATTTGGTTAAAATATTTTTAATGTCATTATCAAATAGAAGTGGAAAAAATTTCCAAAACATCCTATAAAATATGAATAATGTTGAAATTATATTATCCAAATAAATAAAAGAATGGTATGTGAAAATTTAATGGCCTTATACAATACGTTAAACCATGTTATACTCTTTTTAACTTCACCGAGGTGACAAATATTTACCATAATTAATATTCATAATTTATTAAAATAAAATGTGTTTTTTAAAAAAATTTGAAACTCTTGATTCCAAATATGGATTCAATTTTTCAATATTAAATTTCTAAAATTGGAATAAATTTATATAAATATAATAATGAAAATACAATGAAAACCCCTTTTTAAAAACATGTGTTTTTAGGAATAAAAAAATTGGATTAATTTATATCAAATGCCTCGTAAAAACCATGAGAATATTTTTGAAAACATTTTATTGAATATATTATCTATAAATTTTATTACAATAATTCATAAAATTTGATTAATTTAATATTTTAATATTCAAACACATCGTATACATAAAATGTGTTTTTATAAAAACCTCCTTTTTTTATTCAAATTATTTTAATAATTTATAACATATGACTTTGTTTTATATATGAGAAAATAATAATTGTTTTATAATTTAGTAATTCCAATTCATACCCTACTAATCGGATTAGTAAGTGATAAATATCACCTTTAAAAATAACAATTCCTTAGTATATCATGGTTATTTTAATCTTGGTTAGGTATTAAAACAAATCTATCAAATAAATTAAATTAATGTAAAGGGAAATATATAATATAATCATGGGTTGTAATAGTAACATTGGACCTTTCCCTCAAAACTCTACTACATGGTGAACCTAGTGAAATCTAAACTAGGAACCAATGAGCTCATATTCTAAACTGGCGCATCAATGTACTAGTTATCCAAGCACAGACCCAAAGCATCCCATGAGAAACTCATCAAATTTAAAGTACCATAACAGATATAATTTCAAACTTAAACCACTATAAGTATATTAAATCAATGAAATAAGAGATTAAAAAAGGATAAACGAAAGGAATGAAACAATTATGAATTATATAAAAATTAATAACTTCTCTAAACTCATAGAAACAAATCCCACGATATATCATCATTTAAATTATGATTACACTAAAGACCTGTTATTCCTTTGAAAATTTAACATATAGAATATATAAAGGTGACCTACATAGCCACGTTGATGATAGGCACTCAAAGATTTTGATAAAGAGAGCATAGATTGTCCAAGTGTCCCACACTAAAATCATATAGTAGGTTTTTTATTCTTATGAAATAAATAAATATATGATCAAAATAGGCCTCATTAACCTTTCCTTCCAATAGAGGTACTTATCAACTTTGATAGCATTTCATCATCAAATCTGTTTCAACCACTGCATTATAATCAGTTAGGATAACATCGACGATAATATATTTAAGGTCTAAGTGAAGTCCTCATTTAAATAACCAAGCTTGTATAGAGTCTCTAATGACTTACTTAAAAAAACACCACTAACACTAAGAAATTACCATCATATCATTTTATCACTCACTCACCCTAAAAGTGACTCATGAATTCAATGTATTTCTCCACCTTCACATCCTTAGGATAGTACTATGTATTTAACATCATCTTGAAAAAATCATAAGACATTTCCTCATGTAACATATAAGGGATAATGATTTCTGGCCAATATCTACTCGACCCTTCGAGTGATATCATAGTATCTTTCACCCTTAAGGATTTTGATGTTTATAAATAATTAAGGATTCTTAAAAATATCTCTAACTACTCAATTGATTCAAAAAAAACCTTGATCCCCATAGAAATAATGTGGGTACTGATTAAATATGTGTAATGTATAATCTAATAAAAGATAAATTCCTAATCCCACTATAATATTAAATGTCTTGGAAGAGTTAGGAAATGAAGATATATCCTCAAAGTGATGAGATGATTCACCTTGAGGATAATAATTTAAGACATTTATTCTACTTTACTATGTAATTTTTTGGGAGGGATACTCTAAATAACTTAATGAAAGACCCCAATCAGTTCATGGCTCACAATGGAAGCATAATAGACCAATTATAAATAAATAAATATATCCAAGAACACAATACCAAAGAAATAAGGAATATTAAATACACACCAAAGAAAAAAAATTATTTAAAATAACCATAATTTGATAAATAGTATAGAACTAATTTTATTTTGGTGTACATAATTATAAATAAAACTATCCATTGAAAAACAAACTACCCAAAAATTAAATCTAAATTATTTTGAAAACTAAAAAAATTATTTAACAACATTACCATATTTTAAAATTTCAACTTCCCTGCAAGGTAATCTAAAACATTTATATAAAGACTAATTCCATTTAAAAATACCACCTAATTTTTCATCATAAAAACCAAACATTTTATAAATCTATTAATAAGGATGAAAATATGTTTCACAATTAAAAAAACATAATTTCTATCTCAAAACAATTCATTAAATCCAATCAATTATAGAAAACTAACCATTATAATATAAAATGAAACAATATCATTCTCTAAGTATCATTTTGTAATGAACTCACCTAGATATACCTTCAATGTTACTCAACCAAACTCACCAAAAAAAGAGAGTCACCTTATTGATCACCATGAAAGAGACACTGCTTCTAGGGTATCAAAATAGAAAACATATTATTTATTTTTGGACACTTTGGTGCTAGTTTCTAACCCAAGGATATCATGAATCCACCTTAGGTCTTATATCCAATCAGGACTAGTGACATTGTAGGTTATCCAAATATAGTTATTTACATATAACGAAATGGATTTGAGGCCTTACAAAAATTACCAAATCTCATTTTATAAAATATTATGAAGCATTTATTACATACAGGGAGACTAAAATATGGTGGAGTAGAAAGGGATGGGTTATAAAAACTATAAAACATAGGACTAATTACCATTAGGTTAAACCACACCATACATGATCCCTATGATATAGCCAAAAATACATTTTGACACATCTAGTATTAAAGTTGGTAAATTTAATAATCTATATAAAATCCTTATTAACCATTATGTATTCAATTTTTCAACTGGAGAAGCCTTTTTCTTGCAAGTATGCACCCATCCTAGAATGATCTCATACCCAATATAACATTCAACAGTTCCTGTTCTACCTAAGTACTTATTTATCCATATTATCATCCATATTATCATATGTATCTTCATTCTTGTCACATACAATCTATAATCAGTTTCCCATAAATGAGAAAAATAATATAGAATGATATAAAATGACTACAAAATGACTAAATAATTCTCATATGAGGCATCAACATTACCCTTTTATGATTAATTTATACAGTCTCTCCGAGATTGAGTTACTATCTAATTTTATAACAAAAAAATTACCAAAATGAAAATCACAATAAAAATAAACAAAGGAAATTTGTAATAACAAGTTTAATAAAGTCAAGAAAATATCCTAAAAATTCTTATATGAGTTACACATATGAAAATTACCATAAAATAAAAAACATTAACTAAATTATAAATTATATAAATAAAAATAGTGTTGGGATTTAAATGAATCATATAGTGATTACGAGAACATGTGAAAGTCATCAAAAACCTTACATGATTATTAGAACATGAGAAAAAGAATGTTTTAGGTCACTGGGAGTTTCATCCAATTATGAATCAATCCCATGATCTTACATTTATCAAACATTTATTTTTAATAAATCTAAAAATATTCCCCTCTTTATACTAAATTTATATATGAATTTATAATGCACGCTTAAATGTTTCTATAACCAACACATTCATAAATTCAAGAATAATGAAATCCCAATCCATCACATATTATGTAACGACTCCATATATTATTCCATTTTGTATGATTGAATAACACAACCAAAATAGTGATCTCTATTAGTATGAAATGATATACCCATTTATTCATAAAACCCATAATTTTGATGAGAACCATAAAATATAGATCAAATAAATATATATTGTATATATATAAGGATTTATGGAATATCTCCTTTAATTTAAAACTTTTAGTAAATGATAATAAACATTTTATCATTTAACCTTATATTATATCGTATATAATGACTTGTGGAATAATATTTAAAACATTTTCTAGATATCTTCTAAATAATTTTTGGAACCCTATCATAAACATAACCATGTGTCACATCATATGTAACACCTTCTGAATTCTTATCCAAAACAGGTTTAAGTAAACTTTAATGAAATTTTAGAATATAACTATGAGTAAAAACAAATTCAAAGTCATATAACAACAAAGTTTAAACCCACAAGCCCATATTGTTTTGAAAACATATTTGAATCTTTAGATTTATAAATTTAACCAAGGATTGGTCTCTAGAAAAGAATCACTGATACTCTAGCTACAAAGGGATATCATGTGATCTTAAACGAACAAAAGTATCACTATGTAGCTCAATTTTTTTTCTATATTTTCTATTTTAAATAAATTTAATTTTGAAAATATCTTTCAAATCATTCAATACTGAGTTATTTTTCAATCCATACAATACCCAATATAAATAAGAAAAATATTTTGTCACATATTGCACAGTTAATTAAATGTTAACAATATTTGATTATTTATATAGTAAATCTACATTTAATATATCCAATAATTTTTTTTACATTCATTCAATATATTTTATTGGCATAAGATTATAAAAAACTCAGTATTATACATAAAAACCTTTTTTTATATAATAAATTTTTCTGCCATTTAATGAAGAACCTATTTAAAATATGAATTTTGAAACTTTTATAAATTTACTATGCAAAAATAAATTTTATTTATTAAATATAAATCAAAAAATTAGGTTATATTGAATTTTTTTCTGAGAAGATTCATTTTTTGATGAATAGTGAAAAATATGGAATTTTAATTTGAAATAGATTTTTCGTTTCATTTTTTTATAAAGTTAATTTATTTAAAATATTTTTAATTTTTTTTTTAATTTAAATTATATCAATTATAAATAAATCAATCTAATTTAGTTCATTAGAATTAATTTATCTTTGAAATTTTATATAAAATCTTAGAAAACTTTTGAACATTTTTTACTTAAAAACATGAATTTTTGTCCCTTCTATGGGATTAATTTTAAATTAATTTCTACCAATTATGTGACTAGAATTTTTAAAAATGTATTAAATATTTTTAATCATAATAATTAATAATTTACAATATGTTTAACTTTGTTTTTGGCCAAAAATATAAGTGAAATTGATTAAAATTAATTATAATGATTAAAGGGAAATTAGCTTAACCAATGACTAAACCTTAATCTAAAGGCACAAAATGAATTAAAAAAAGTAAAAAATAAATCAAATTTTATTATTTCAGCCATATTTTTCATTCAATAAAATTTATCCCATTATTGGATCGACTTTACATAGTAAAACATGGATGGAATTCTATTTTTAAAAATTTACTAGAATGACAATACTCTTCCACTATTATTGGGCGCCCATCCCTCCCCATTATTCACACCTCTCAAGAAATTCAGATCACCCAAACACTGCTCAAATAATCTCATAACACCACTCACCACATTCTAGAATCATCAACATGGGCATAATTCCATCCAAGGAAGCCTTTCGGTGCAAAATAAAAGGTGTTACCCCAAGAAGTGGTAACATCCTTCCTCAAGTTCTTTTGTTTTATTTTCATTATCCACCCTATTAAATATTCATATTACATGATTAAATAATAAAATAAATATCATAAATATAATTACATGTTCTTATATTAATTTATCTACTTATACCTTCACAATATTCCATAAAATGGGTAACAAACTTGTCCCTCATGTGTACGGTGAACTACCACCTCACGAAACAATGTTGTTAATTTTTCCTTTATCAGCTTTCATGGTTTGGAATAATGATTGGAAAATGTATTATATATAATATTTATTATTTCTTTACACTTATTTTTCTTACATATAAAACATACCTTCATTATTTCCATTTTCTGGGTATACGATAACTTCATTTGGGGAAGTGTGGACTACCACATCCTTTAAGTGATCTGATTCCATCTCACTATACATGGAATATAAAAAAAATGGTTTTAATAAAAAAATTTGGCATATATAACATTAATATTTTTCTATAATTATAATATTAATAAATATATATATATATATTACTTTTAATTCTTTTAAATATACAAATGAAATGAAAGTAATATTTATACATACATACGGCCTATCACCTCACAGAACGTGCCATTTAATTTCCTATCTCAAAATTTTATGGATTATTCTAAGTACATATATTCAGAATATATAAGATATTTAAATCATTTATTACATTCTTTATATGATTAATAAGTGATCTAACTAATAGGAACAACAATTAACAGGTCAAAGGATACACGAAAAACAAGACAAATAACACCCAAAATAGTAAAAATAATGAAAGTTTATTAAATAATGTGTAATGAGATATTATAATAAGATCATATATGAAATTATAAATATGATTATGCTTCTAGTATAATTTATTATCAATTTTTAAACCACTATATAGTAGTTTAAATACCACATATCAAAGACGTCGTATAAGGTTGGGAATTTTTATCCCACCTCATATATCTGCGATATTAACATTATATTCATTGCTTACATATTTTTGGTGGTGTATCTATGGATACTATTGA
Organism: Viscum album; assembly: GCA_963277665.1. Taxonomy (NCBI): domain Eukaryota; kingdom Viridiplantae; phylum Streptophyta; class Magnoliopsida; order Santalales; family Viscaceae; genus Viscum; species Viscum album. The sequence goes on along the minus strand of OY728165.1, from coordinate 158,759,595 downwards.
TATATTATACAACTAATATTTTTATATTCATGTTTTCTAAATTTTTTATTTCAACTATCTCATTCAAAATGTTTGGACATGAAAATTTCAAAGTGGTAGAATTTATTTTTTCTATATCACATTCTTTTAGGATTTGTAAAATTCTATCAAAACAATCTATTCCTTAAGAAAATTTTAATTGTAAATTATATTTATCTAAAATATCCATATTCTAATACGTCGATATTATTATGTCAAAAAATTTATAACATTTTTCAATACTATGTCCACATTCATAGTTATTTGATTTACTGGGTAATTATTAATAAACTGGTATCTTTAATTCAATATAGATATATGATAATGAAAATTTTTCATGAACTAAATTTATTAATTGATATACTTGTAATTTTTTGGATAGTTACTATAGAAACCCGACCTTAAAACATTACATAATTTTTAATTAAATGAATAATTCACATTGATGATCTTTTCAGGTTTAGAGTTTTAGAGAATTAGGACATAACTATTACATTACATCTCAAAAATTACAAATTATACTCTTCTACTTAGTTTCCATTTTTTTATAAGATAAAAACTCTTGAAAAAAGGGTCATGTCTAGATCCGTGTTTTAGAAAGCATGAATTTTCCTTAATCCCAACCTTCCCCCTATTTATCTTTAAATCTTGTGAAAAATGTTTCAAAACTTTGTATGAGCATAAAAATCTCAGTAAGTGTTATAAAACAAAGAAAGAAAACATCATTTCATCAATAAATACTTAACATAAGATTTTTAAAATACCCCATGAAATCGTATGATTTATGAATAACACATAGTAATCACTAATTATAAAGATAACTTGTGGCATACATAACATACTTATGTTGTACCATTCATGGATACATAGGGAGAAAAATTAGGAATACCCATAATAGTATATTCCCTAAATCTCATAGGATAAACATTCACATTACCCAAAGCATTGGAGAGCTATCACAGGCTCAACTGCCATAGGTTTGTCATGGAACCACCCGTATACGTAAAGAATTCCCAAGAACCACAATATAATCATGACACATAACATAAATATAAATCAAATATAACACTACCACATTACAACCATTTCAATATATTGACATAATAAATCCATTATCAAAACCATTTTCAATAACAAAATATATAAAAAAGTACATAGTATTTATTTTTCATTTAAAAACATTACGGCCTCTTATGGATTCCAAATTTCAAATAACTCTCGCGGTGGTTGAAAGGTTGTTGTCACCGCATACGTTAAAAAGAAACATTCCACTTATTTGTTTAGTATAACATTTCGTAGAAAGAGATTCCTTTTTAATGATATGAAAATTCTAAGGGTTTTATACACTTTATAAAAGAAAATTGTGTATAAATCAAAATATTCCTCAATGAAAAGAGATTGAGACAAAGTCCCTTACCTCGTGTCTAACTTGACTCTTTCGTTCTTTAATCTTATGAATAATAAAATAAAGTTAATTTATACATTATTAAGAAATTTTTTAAAGTTAAATATTTCTTTTATATCACTTATTACCATGTTATTAACATTATGCAATCATTTATGTTAGTAATGGTAATTTTTTCGATATTTGGTACTTGAGTCAAAAATGAACTTCTTATAATTACAATTTATTCATGTGGTCAAAATTAAATTATCTAAAAAATGATATTCATGATTTAGATATCATATATATCATATATATCAAGTATATATATTTATTTATAATATTACAGAACATTTGGAGAAAGGAAATGAAATGCACCGTTCATGGAGATGGTAAGTTGTACAAGCGCTTGAACGCTACTTTTATTTCTATTACATATTTAATGAAATAAAAACATAATGATTCTTAGGTATATTATAATTCTAATATAATATCATATATAATTTCATTAACTCCATCCTTTATACCTTCCATGTATGGAATTAACGAGTCATATCACTTTGAGGGGGCGAGAGCCCACACTTCCTCAAATAAAATTATTGTGTTTACCCATTATGAAAACCATAAAGGTATGACATTAATGAAACATACATAATAATAGAGACAATATAAATATAATATATATCACATATAAATATAATACTATATTAGTGGACACCATAAGAGGTGGTAGTAGAATATTAAACAATCATCATTTTGTGAGGCAGTAGTTCGTCGTCTATAGAAATAGTATGTTATTTACCCATTAGATCCGAATGGCCCGAAGGCCTTATTTTTATTTTATAATAGATATTCCCCCTTATATGGGTTGAATGGGAACTCGTACAAGACCCGTAGGCCCAAGGCACAAGGCTCGACATGACCTGCAATACATGATCCGAAGGCCTAGAGGCATACCATGCCCATACATGACCCATAGGCCCAGCCCACTAGAACTGACCCTCCCCAGAACCTTGTATCATTGATCACCTTAGCTCTCCACCTTGAATTTTTGATCGGCTAGCATTTCCATGTACAAAGATGCACGGTGCCTGGTCCCGATGGCGGCTGCCATACCCTCTCATTCTTCCAATCCACTTTGCTCTACATCCGGTGGCTGCTACTCCTGCTGCTCTGATCCTTTTCTGGGGCCTGTTTTGTGTGAACTGGGCTACTCCATGGTCTATGTTATCTGAATGTCCTATGGCCTAAAGGCTTTGATGACCTGAAGGCCCTGGAGACTCGTAGGCCCAAACCGGTGGCCCGAATGCCCAAATCGGGTGAATAGTTCCGGTTGCTATAGTACCGAATAGTAACTGCTATAGTAAATGCTATAGTGACTGCTACAGTACTTCTACAGTACATAGAGATTTTCCTCCACCCAGTTTTGAACCCGTGTCTCTTGGATGCCAAGCAGGAGCCCTTACCACTTGGGTACGGGCTCGTTGGCACCAATTAGATGAATCTGTGTGTAAGTTTAGTTCAAATAATTCTCAAATAAACAACCTCGTAAATTGAGGATAATGTGGTTGTTATAGAATAAAGGAATAAAAATACTTCAGGTGTTGGAGAAGTAAAATAAAAGAAAAGAACTTTATAGAAGACATTACCTTTAAATTGGTTAACCCCCTTTGGTTGGAACTGAAAGGATTTCTTGAAGTGCCTTTTTCCTAATATAAGGCTTCTAGGTGGAATAGAGGTATATTTTAAGCATATTTGGGAAACTTTTGATGAGCCAAGGCTCTTGAGAAGTGTCAGTAATGGGTTAGAGGTATGGTATTTTTATATGGTGGGAGGGGCTCTTTAGGAATGTTTGAAAATTTTATTTTATTATATAATTATTTTCGGTTTCTAAAGATAAAAAACTAATTAAATTTAATGATAAGATATCTTTTTTATGAAATAAAATCATATAATAATAATTGGATAGGTTATGGATAGTTTTTTTTAAATTTTATAATCTCATTTTTTTAAATCATTCATTAATGAGGTAAACATTGCATCATTTTTGTGTCATAGAAAATTTTATTTGATTGATGTCTAACAATTATAAATAAAATACCAAGATTTAAATATTTTTAGATTTTAAATGAATATTTATTTTCTAAGAGATAACTTATATAACCCCATGTAAGAGTTGATTTACTAAAAGATATATGTTTATGTCATCTTTGTCTTTACTTCAAATTAATTAATATAATGTGTCATTATCACTTTTAAGTGGCTCCATGGGATCCCAAAATCGACCAAAGAATGACCATGGTCGGAAATGTATCAAACAATAGGATTATGACACAAGTTAGGGTAATTTAATATTATTATAATAATATTTTTACCTTGAATTACCCTATTATCTTTAACCGTGGTAAATAAAAGTCAAAATTAACTATTGACCAAAAAATATTTTCATCTTATTGAAACACATTTTACTTTCCAATAAAAACCATTTTGGTTTTATTTGCAAAATTCAATTCACCAAATTGGTAAAATTTCATTTAAATGAAAAGTTGGTTTTTTAACTACTACTCAATGTTTTTACTATTCATCAAAAATTGAAGGTTTTTAGAAATATACCAAAAATTCATTGTAAGCTATATTTGAAATTCAGAATTCAAAAATGATTTATATTTTACCATATTGAAAACATATAAGTTTCATTAATTAATTAAAAATTAATTTCCATTGTCAAAAAAAATATTGTTTTTAAGAAATAATAACTATCGAAACATTGACCTGTAACGACCTGGAAATTTCAAGGAATTTTTAAAAAAAATGATTATTTTGAATTTTATAAGTCTATGGCTTCTGATGGCACTTGATTCTGACGCTCGATGTGCTCGGAATCAATTTCTAAATTTTAGCTCGGGTACATTCAGCGAACGAATGAGTGGGTTTTTCTAACTTTTTAACCGATGCTCGGAATTAAAATCTGAGGGCACCGATGAACTCACAGCGCCGGTAAATGCGTAAGGGGACACTTACCATAGTTGCATTCACAAAGGAGGAGAAGATAATTTTGGGGGTTTATTCAAGAAATAAATAAAAATTGATGGAACCATTTTTATTTTATAAGGTGGTTTTTTCCTCCCATGGGTAGTTAAGGGTGGGGCCCACTGCCACATAACTACCCAAGTGTGGGTGTTAGACAGGTGGGGCCCACATGATCCCCACCATTTAATTCCCTCTAAATACGTTAGTAAACCCTACATTAATTGGAAAAACCCCCAACTAAATGCCAACACGTTTAAGAATGGGGAACCTTATCTCTCTATTCTAAAATTAATTATCATCACATTATTAAATGTGGTGAATTAATTTAGGTAGTTTCATTGAATGTGAAATTAAATAATAAGAGGAACCTATTATTTAATTTGGGAAAGAGCTTCATTGTGCAGGGGAGATCAGGGGAGAGCTCTTGAGCTTTAGAAGAATGCCGAACTCTGATGAAGAATGACGAAGAACGCCGGTTCCTCAAAGATCGACAATGCGCCACCCTTATATTCTCTGTGAAAAGAGAGGAGACACTGCTTCCTCCTCGGCGTGCTCCGAAAACCCCTACGATCCTTTTCCCCACAATGTCGAAGCCTGACATCAACTGTTGAGGTAGGGGTTTTTGTATAAATTTCGTTATGTGATTTTATAACCTTGGCATTGCGTGAAAAATTGTTCGGTACTGTTTAGAACCACTAACGTGGTGGGCGCGGACTAATGAACAAGTCTGAACCCCCCGATACTTTGTTCTTGATAGGAGGAATAATTGGCAGAGACGAAGCGGGACCGAATTAGCGATTGGAGGCCGTCACAATAATGTACGGGTCCTGAGACGACCGCAGGTGAAGACGGGAGCAGAATCGGACCACCAGAATGGCTCCAGTGGCCTGCGGAAATCTTCGACGGTGCGGCAGCTAAAGCTGGGGTGGCGATGAGTGGATCTCGCGATCGCGCAAGATCCATGGGAGGCGCGGCGCCAAGCACCGCGTCCGCAGAGCACAAAGGGGGGGGGGGCACGTTCCCCCACTGCTTGGCTCGCTATCCAAGCTAGCAGACCCCCCGGCCAGGCCAAGGTGGGTTGTGTGGACCAGGACAGGCCGCAACCAGCTTGGCCGGACCCGGACCCGGGTTGGGTCGACCCAGGGGGGGTTGGGCCGTGTCGGACCAGGCCCAGACCCCCCACTTCGGACCGTTATCAGTATTTTCACCACAACTTGAGCTACGGACCTCAGATCGATGCACAGTCAGTTGGGTAGGAATCCTTGGACCGATATGGTAGTTGAGGCATATTACATGCAAGGTTTCGAAAAAGTTTGCATATGGCCGGGTTGGTTCGAACTCGAAACCAACCGGGCCCTTGGAGGGGAAACACTTAAAACATAAGGACCATACGTCCGATTGACGTGCCGTCAATTGCATTGGGATCCTTTTGATGAGAAGGTTCTTTTGGCTTACTCTACTTGAGGTTTGATGAGAAGAAACTTTGGGATTCATTAACTATGGACTTCTTGACAGTTGATGTATCAATTCTCTCTTGATCGAGGAGTGGACCCTCCAAGAATCGAGATTGCTGTGTACGGGAACCCTAAAGCTGGCTGCGACTATGACGATGACGACAGCACTCAGATCCTCTGTGGGTTCGGCAGTGAGGACGACTGTAGTTGGATCCTCCAAGGGTTCGGTAGTGACGACAACCATACTGGGATCCTCTATGGGTTTGACGGCGATTGACTACTCTTCTTGAATCATACGTGGGTCCGGCAGTATATGACCCTTGTACTTGTATCATGTGTGGGTCCCGCAGAGTAGTTGGTCTTGTATCCTTTGTGGGTCTGACAGCTTAGCTGGTCTTGTATCCTATGTGGGTCCGAGAGCTTAGATGAATCAGTGGCTACATCTGATCATCTCTATCGCATTACGAAGTGTATACCTGTGTGAGCTGAGTATTGACTTCAATCGTTATCATCGATGTGATTGACTTTCTATCCTATGTGTATTGGGTTGTGTTTTCCTGTTTTCACTGGGTTTTACTTGGGCTCGTGAGTTAGAGACGAACTAGAATTGATGACTTAGGTATTTTTATGGGAATATACCTATGTAGATTTGGTTTATCCTTCATGTTGTATGTTTCATTTGTGGTTTATCCTTCATGGATTCTGAGAGACCTTCAAGGGTTTCAGGGTCCCTACTGAGTATCTTATACTCACCCCTTCATGGGATATGCGCACACTACGTTGTGTTGGATGCTGAAAATCGACAAAAATGGTCGAGGTGGAGGCTTGTGGAGCTGGACAGTACTCGGAGGTGGACCACTTGGCAGGATGTATACAGAGCAGACGACCGGACCTGAGGAGATGAGGAGACTATCGGTACCCACCCTTCAAGTGGGATTTCTGGAGGACAACTCAGAGTTGCTAATTACTTACTACTGTTGCACTTTCCTTTCAGTTGTACTGTATTTTCTGTTGTGTTTGTATATTGGCCCATTTTATTTTCAGCTCTTACTTTGTGCCAAGTTTTACGTAGTGTTTACTTCACTTGCATACTCTGTTGTGTATGTTTACTTTAAAAAGGAAATGCCTTCCCTTTTTCGATTATTTACACCTTTGGTGATAGTCTCCATCCCCTGGCCTATGGAAGGCGGGCTTGGGGTAGTCACGACATGGGCCCTGAGAACAGGTCGTGACAAATTGGTATCGGAGAAATCGGTTCAACCGCAGAACATAGGACTCTGATCTTTTCTTTCTGTGAAGCAATGGTGTTAAGGCTATTGAGTGTGTTTTTCAGTCTAGGGACTCCAGTGTTGGTGTAGTGGTCAACGTATCCATACACCAGGACCCTGGCCTCTGATTTCCGACTTGGTGCATGAAGACACTGATTGCATGTGTGTTTCTTTTCAAAAGGTTTCTTTGTGATTACTTTGTGTCAGCTCACCGAGTATAATTTACTAACCGTGGTGCACCTTTTTCTTTTCAAGATGGCCCCACGAAGGCAGCCAGCTAGGGTTCCTAGTTATGTGCGGGATGGCAGCCCACCGAGCAACGAGGCCTTGGTGCAAGGTCCCCATTACAGCGGAGGCACCAGCGGTACCTCTACCCGCTGAGCCACCGATGCTACCAGCCCCTGCGGCGAAGAGTGCACGTCGCATGAGCGTGTTGCATGAGTTTCAGTGGCAGAGGCCACCTAGATTCCACGGAGTGATGAATCCTTAGGCATTTGAGGATTGGCTGGAGGCCATCGTCAGAATCTTCAGACTGGTAGGGACACCAGTAGATCTTATGGTGATCCTTGCTGCGATTCTCCTGCATGCAGCAATAGGTAGATGGTGGAGCTTGATTCTATAGGTGCATGATCAGGCATCTCTACTTTGGATGGACTTCGAGAGCCTCTTCTGCTCGGAGTTTGTTCCATCCACCCTCCATGTGGTGCGCATCCATGAGTCACTATAGCTGCAGCAGGGCAGCATATCAGTAGCCTAGTACTCGGTGAGATTTACCAACCTCTCCTGCTACTCCACAAACATGGTACATGACCCATTCTTCTAGGCCTGGACCTTTGAGCAGGGGCTTAGGCATGAGATCAGAGCTTCGATGATTCCCCTCAGCATCCCGATGTGGGAGGGGGTACTGGAGTGAACCCTGTTACTGGAGAGATTTCTCACAGAGCAGCCATCCGTAGTGAGACCCACCACAGGATGGCATATAGCAGAGTTTTCTGTAGCCGGTAGTCAACAGACAACGCAAGGGTCCAAGCAGACTAGGACGACTGGTGGGCAACCTTAGGATTCAGGTTCAGCTGTGTGGGGAACACGGTGTACAGCCAGCCTTACGAGGAGCATACAGTGCTATGCATGCGGCGGGTAGGTCCACATGGCTTGTGACTGCCCGACCCTCCATGTATACGAGTAGCGGACAATAGAGGGACCTCCCAGGCAGAGGCAAAGGTTCGACCGTGGCGGTCCGCAGGGAGAAGGCGGACGAGGCAGAGGAACTGGCTGAGCGATGAGTGGTGGATGACGCTTTGAGGCTCTACCACCACCACCCCCAGGAGGTCATCCCTGACCACAGGGAGCTGGTAGGCAGAGGCAGGCTCAGCTCCAGGACGTAGAGGCTTACGACCACGGCGCACCCGAGATGATTCGAGGTACTATCTGTGTCTACTCCACCCTTGATACAGTTCTTATAGACGCAGGTGTGAGTTATCTTTTTATTGTCACTGCCCTTGTTCGTAGCTCAGAGATTCCGACAGAGCCGTTGGCTCGATCCTTGCGGCTAGAGACTCCTATGGGAGTAGACTTGACGATTATGCACTAGTGCTGGCAATGTGAGCTTACTCTAGGAGGAGAGATCTTCGGCTGGGATCTTCTTATAGTGGCGTCGAGACCTTACGACGTCATCTTGGGTATGGACTGGTTATCTACAGTCCATCCTCAGATCGACTGTATTAGGTGCAAGGTCTGGTGTGTCTGCCCGGATGGGACCGGGTTCACATTCACCAGCGAGAAGGGAACCTTCCTAGCATAGGATGGACATACGCAGACGAGAGGGCAGCCAATCACACATCAATTGGATAGTCTCATCCTCAGGGTAGTTGACATGCGGAGTCCAAGATTTCCTATTGTGATGGATCAGTATATGGACTTTTTTCCTGATGACGTTCCAGGACTACCTCTCCACAGATATGTAGACGTATACATAGACCTATACCCCAAGACATCATCGATATCTACTCCAGCATATCAGATGAATCCCGCCGAGCTTCGTGAGCTCTGGGTACAACTGGAGGACTTACAGGGGAAATGTTTCATCCGACCCAGTGTTTCACCCCGGGCTTCTCTGATTCTGTTCGCCAAGAAGGCGGATGGGAGATTGTGACTGTGTGTCAACTACCGGTGCCTCAACCAGGTGACCATTAGGAACAAGTATCCGCTTCCCAGGATTGATGACCTCTTCGATCAGCTCATGTAACGCCCCAACCCCAGTTACCCAGAGTCGGTGCATTATTGTGTAACATTGGCATGATCACAAAGATCATGTCTCGAATGACCGATTAGTTTAGTAGCCTTGAAACACTAGATACATTCATAAGTTTTACATTACATCATAAAGTAATACAAAACTAAATCAACATCTTTTCTTCATATCCCCATTCATATTATCCCTTCAGGTCATTCATAAAATACATCTTCACATCCTGGAAAAATTAAAACATTGAAAGGGGTGAGCTCAAATGCTCAGTAAGGATAACAATATATAGGAAACTTTCATAACTAAACATAAACATTTAAGGTAATTTATAACTAAAGAAGCCTTTTAAACATGATCTTCAGAAGAATGTGGAAAAATAAAAAGAAATAATGTCATTTACTTATTCACATGGATATTCTACTGGTCGAATAAACACATGCAATATCAATAACCACTTTCATAAGGATGGAATACATAATTCCAGACTATCATAACCATGTATCCAAGGCCTCGGGCCAAGACTACAAATAAGATTTTGTCAAGGCCTCGTGCCAAGACACTAGTTTGTCTCATGAGACCTGTTGACGCATCGAGTAGCTATATCAGGCTCCACCCATCACTTATTAAGTCCAATGCATTCCTTTGTGAAATGGTATAAAGATATCATAAAGCATAACATAATCGTATCACATAAAACATGAATAAAGGAAACATAACATTTCCACATTTCAATCACAAGATATCAATACAACACATTGATATAATAAAAACACTTTCAAAACCATTTTCAATACCAAAATAGAAGAAAATTAAAACTTTGTATTTATTTTTCATTTAAAAAAAAGTTATGGCTTGTAGAGGATGCGAATACCCAAATAATGGTCATGGTGGTGGAGAAGTCATAGTCGCCGCATACGTACGACAAAAAAAACATTCCCTTTTGTCATTTAATAAAACTCTTCGTATAAAAAAGATCCCTTTTGAATAAATGTAAAAGTCAAAGGGGTTTATACACCGTATAAAAGAAAGTTGTGTATAAAACAAAATATGCCTCAATGAAAGGAGATTGAGACGAAGTCCTTAAAAATATCATTTTGTAAATAAAATAGATCTATTATGTGTATTCACTATAATTACACAGAAAGAAAGTACAAATACAAGATAGGACATAATAATATCATGACATAATTTGAAATTAAGAGATTAACCCAAAGAACAGAAATTGGGTAAAGATGTTCCCTTACAAAGATCATTTTTTAAATAAAATAGATCTATTATGTGTATTTACTATAAGTACACATTATGAAAGTACAAATACATGATAGGAAATAATAATATCATGAAATAATTTGAAAGTAGGAGATTAACCCAATGAATAGAAATTGGGTTAAGAAGTTCCCTTACAAAGATCATTTTTTAAATAAAATAGATCTATTATGTGTATTTACTATAAGTACACATAAAGAAAGTACAAATACATGATAGGAAATAATAATATCATGACACAATTTTAAAGTAAGAGATTAACCCAAATAATAGAAATTGGGTTAAGAAGTTCCCTTACCTTGTGTCCGACCCGAATCGACCATTCTTTAACCTCCTGAATAATAAACTAGAGTTAATATATACTTTCTTAAGAACCTTTTTCAATTTAATTATCCCTTTTATATCACTTATTACAATGTTAAGAAAATTATGTATTCATTTAAGTTAATAACGGTCGTTTTGTCGATCTTTGGTACTTGAGTCAACAATAAACTTCTTATAATTACAAGTTGTTTATGTGGTAGAATATCCATTAACTCCAGAATTATATTCATGATGTAGATATCATATATATCATATATATCCAGTATATAAATTCATTTATAATATTACATAACATTTAGAGGTAATAAATGAAATGCACCGTTCATGGAGACGGTAAGCCGTACGTACGCATTAACACTAATTTCATTTCTATTTCATATTTAATGGAATGAAATTATAATTATATAAATTTATAATATAATTCCAGTATAATATCATGTATAATATCATTTACTTCATCCTTTATACATCACACATATGGTATTAACGATTCAAATCACTTTGATGGGGCGGTAGTTCGCACTTCCTAAAATAAAATTATCGCGTTTACCCATAATGGAAATCGTAAAGGTATTCCATAAATGAAAAATACATAATCATAAGGAAAACCAAAACATAATATATATCATATATAAAAATAGTGTCATCATAATGGCCACCATTAGAGGTGTCAAAAGAAGATTGAACAATCATCGTTTCGTGAGGTAGAAATTCACCATCCACAGAAACAGTATGGTCTTTAACCATTAGATGTAGTTGTGTGTAAGTATAGCTCTAATCCTTCTTATAACAACATCCTAGTATGTTTAATATACTGGTTTTGTTAAAAAATAAATGAATGAAAAGAGTCTAGGGGGTTGGAGAAGCAAAGTAAAACATAAGAACACAAGAGAAAACACTACCTTTAAAACGGGTAACTCTTTTTATTTGAGCTCAAAGGCTTCCTTGGGAAGACTTCTGCCCAAAGTGAGGCTTCTAGGAGTAAGAGTGGGATGTGGAGATACAACATGGGCAGGGGTTGGCCAATCCAATGTCTTGAGAGGTGTGGGTAAGGTGGTATAGGTGGGAGCCTTTTACAAGAGGAGAGGAGGGGCACTCTTGGAAAGTTATAAAAGGTTACTTTATTATAAAATGATTTTCAAATTTAAAAGGTCCCAAAATTATATATTTCTAGGATAAGGTAATAAGAGTTCTAAATACACCAATCCAATAGGTTTCTGACATGTTTATCTCTTATATTTTACATTATCTATTCATTTTATATAAATCATTAAATAATGAGGTAATTGCTGCATCATCATGGTGTCATAAATAATTTAATTTATTTAATGTATAAAAATAATAAAAAAATATCATGATGTAGGAAAGCTTTTTATATTTCTAATTAATATTTATAGTCAAAAATATGACTTGTAAAACCCCATATATATATAGTTTTTGTAAAACAACTCATGTTTGTAACATTTTTATTTTAACATTAAATAAAAAGTTTTTAATTTCATTTTCCTACCAAAGTGGATCCATGGGGTCCCCAAGTTGACCCATGGATTTTCTTGGTCAGCCATGACTCATCCAATAAGGGTAGGAAAAGTTTAAAGGTATTTTAAAATTTTTATAATATCATTTTTACCTTAAATTTCACTAATTACCTTTAATCGCGATTAATTAAACTTAAAAGTTACTATTCACCAAAAAATTATTTTAATCCTATTGAACCACACTTTCCTTCCTAATGACAACCATGTATGTCAGATTTTTGAAAAGAAAATCACAGAAGTGGTAATGATTCATTTAAATGAAAAATCTGTTTTTAAACTACCACTTATTGGTTTCACTATTCATCAAAAATTGAAGTTTTTCAGAACAATGCCAAAATTTAACCCTAAGCTATAATTGATATTATGAATTCAAAAATGTTGTCTATTTTAAAAAATTCCTAAAATATAAGTTGCATTAATTAATTTTATAATAAATTTCCGCTATCACAACAAATAGCGTGTTTTTAAGAAACAATGTATATCAAAAGATTGGCAATTGTTTATGTCCAATTTCAAAGTGAAAGTAATTATAATGACCACCATTGGATAAAATGGTAAAAATATATTCTAATTACACTTTAAAACCACTCAATAGTTTAATTTATCAGTATAAATTATTTTTATTAAAAAATTTGTTTTTAAGTATTTTTCACTATTCATAAAAAATTGGAAGTTCTCAGAAAAATACCGAAAATTCAATATAGGCTAATTTCGATATTTTGAATCAAAAATTGAAGTCCATTTTAAAAGATAAAATTTATAAAATTTCAAAAAGTAGGTTAACTATTCATGACAGCTAATTTGATTAGTTGTGGTGTGTGTTAGAACTCGAAGTTGCGTACAACACACGTTATTGTATTATTCAAAGAAAAGTGTACAGTAGAATATTGGGGTGTTATATTATCCCCTCCTTCAATAAATTGTGTCCTCAAAAGTTGAAATATTTCTTTGAAAATAAAAGGTTGAAAATAGAAAATATCTTTGTGGAAAACAAACATCGGAATTAAGGTTAATGAAATTTAGCCTTAATATGAGGGAAAGGGAAATGAAAAAGTCACCACCAAATTATGATCTTGATAAGGAGAACATTGGTGGAAATTAGAGACATATAATAGGAGGAAAAACATAAATATTTTTAGGGAGTGATTGAGGTCATCAATCACAAGAAAGTGTAAAATTGAGGGCCTCAAAGCCTTCAATCTATGTTGATTTAAAATATTATCAGTTCAACAAGACATAAGGTATTATGATAACACATTTTTTTTGTTTTAATATCCCTTTACTAAAGCTTAAGAATTAATTTATTCATAGAAATATAGATAGGTATATATATATTTATTCTTGACAAGTAGAGTTTCAACCATCAATTAATTTCTACCACAAACTCATCTTTCACTCAAAAAGATAATATAACTCAAAAATATTATATTTAACCTAATCTTACAAGGTTCAAAATATTAACACATACCATTTAGATTAGGAAAACTATTTTGTAATAATTATGGACTTCCTGTAGGCATGTGGTAGGTAATAAAGGCCTGTCGCACTATGGTTGTGGGTTCGATTCCTACAGCTTTGTCTGACACAACGGGTTATCCCCCAACCTACAGGTTGTCCTTTTCCAAAAACTGTAGTATTATAATATTCCAAAAATAATATTCAGAAATGTTTTAACCTTAAACAACACTCTCCACGGTTCAAATTAATCCATTCCAACCTTTATATTTATCCAAAATACTTCTATCCAACTCACAGTCCAAATTTCATAAGGAAGGTAAACATAATGAAGATCCTTTTTTCCACGTAAAAACATTTTAACACCTTCATCATTTATTCTTTTAAAACACTACAACATCCTAAATTACCATAAATCCTTATTGATTACATCAATGATCCCTTATTCCTTATAGAATACTAGATATACTCCTTCTATCCAAAAATATATAAAAATCATTAATCAGTTTCAAGGAATTTAATAATATCCAATATAATTTATCCAAATCAATAATGTATTATTCCAAATCACTATCTCGGTATCAGAACTATATTATGGTTTATCTTTCTCTAAACCATATATTTTCTAAAAATTTAACCTACTGTGGAGTCACTTTTCTTTGTTCCACACAATCTCAAGTCCTTAATGAAATAGTACTGTAGTACAATCCTTATATATTCCATAATTATTATAACCAGTACATCAATGATACAACACTAAAATGAAAATATTCTTTAATAACAACATAATAACTCTAATCATTCCTCCTCATCTGTGGTAGAATAATAACTTGATTATTATCCAATAACATAATTTGGGGCATACTCTGATGATGTGGACATTGGTTTTCATAGTGTCCCCACTCCTTGCAGATGAAGCATTGTACATTTGAAACCTTTTTCTTACCCTTGCAGTCACACACTTGGTGTCCTTTTTCTCCACACTTATAACAAACTCACATTCCCTTCAGGCAAGTTCCAAGGTGTTTCTTCCCACAATTATCACATATTGGAAAATTCTTCTTTTCCCTCGTCCATTTATCCACCATTCTCTCTTCCATCATCTTCTTCACTTTCTTCCCTTCAAATCCATAAGACTCAGAGAATTATTTACTTATCTTATTAACACATGATAATATTTCTTCATATATTGAGAAAACATGGGAGACTATTTCCCTTTTAAATATTTTTTTAATATTGTGAAAGATATGATCCTTCTTAATCTTTGGATCGTACATTTTGATGGAGTTCACATTCCTTGGGCGTCATTTCGATATAATGTCATAAACTAGGTTAGTTTATAAATTGCAATGAATAATTCCAAACTTGTAAAATACTTAATGTAAATTTAATGGTTTATGGATATAATCCATAATCATAAAAAATGTTTTCTTTGAGGAAGTATATACGCATAAACCCTTTATAATGGCTTGTAAAGAAAATGAGAATTATCCAAAGCATATCCCCTGGAAGTGTCCTAACCAAGAGTGCCACAAGGCCCGTTGTCATGCACCAGTTCCCGTTCGAGTCTAGCTCAAAGTGGTATTTTCAGGTTTTACCCCTTGATACATCTGTCCTAGAGCCGCCTCTACCTGCTTGTATCCAGACAGGGATGTATTTCTCAGAAAACTCACAAAATCTCTATAATACCAAAATTCTAGGAAGTTCTTCTATACTAATCCTCAAATTATATCTTTGGTCTATGTGCTCTAATCAGAGTTTGTCTAAATATAGCTTCCAAGGTTAGTAATAACCTCCCTCTGATACCAACTATAATGCCCCAACCCCAGTTACCCAGAGTCGGTGCATATTGCGTAACATTGGCATGATCACAAAGATCAAGTCTCGAAAGACTGATTAGTTTAGTAGCCTTGAAACACTAGATACATTCATATGTTTTACATTACATCATAAAGAAATACAAAACTACAACAACATCTTGTCTTCATATCCCCTCATATTATCCCTTTAGGTCATTCATAAAATACTTCTTCACATCCTGGAAAAATTAAAACATTGATATGGGTGAGCTCAAATTCTCAGTAAGGATAACAATATAGCGGAAACTTTCATAAGTAAACATAAACATTTAGGGCAATGTATGACTAAACAAAATCCTTTTAAACATGATCTTCATCATAATATGGTAAAATAAAATGAAATAATTCCATTTATTTATTCACAAGGATATTCTACTGGTCGAATAAACACATGCAATGTCAATAACCACTTTCATAATGATGGAATGCATAAGGCAAGACTATCATAACCATGTAGCCAAGGCCTCGTTCCAAGACTAAAAATAAGACATTGTCAATGCCTCGTGCCAGGACACTAGTTTGTCTGATGAGACATGCCGATGCATCGAGGAGCTATAGCGGGCTACCCTTCACTTATTAAGTCCAATAAATTCCTTATATGAAAAGGTTTAAACATATCATAAAGCTAAACATAATCATATCACATAAAACATGAATAAAGGAAACATAACATTTCAACATTTCAATCACAAGATATCAATACAACACATTGATATAATAAAAACACTTTCAAAACCATTTTTCAATACCAAAATAGAAGAAAATTAAAACATTGTATTTATTTTTCATTTAAAAAAAGTTATGGCTTGTAGAGGAAGCCGAAACCCAAATAATGGTCAGGGTGGTGGATAAGTCGTTGTTGCCGCAAACGTACGACAAAAAAACATTCCCATTTGTCATTTAATAAAATGCTTTGTATAAAAAAAAGATTCCTTTTGAATAAATTTAGTCATAAGGGTTTATACAACGTATAAAAGAAAGTTGTGTATAAAACAAAATATGCCTCAATGAAAGTAGATTGAGAGGAAGTACTTACAAATATCATTTTTTAAATAAAATAGATCTATTATGTGTATTCACTATAAGTACACATAAAGAAAGTAAAAATACAAGATAGGACATAATAATATCATGACATAACTTTCAAGTAAGAGATTAACCCAAAGAATGGAAATTGGGTTAAGAATTTCCCTTAGAAAGATCATTTTTTAAATAAAATAGATCTATTATGTGTATTTACTAGAAGTACACATAATGAATGTACAAATACATGATAGGACATAATAATATCATGACATAATTTGAAAGTAGGAGATTAACCCAAAGAATAGAAATTGGGTTAAGAAGTTCCCTTACAAAGAACATTTTTTAAATAAAATAGATCTATTATGTTTATTTACTATAAGTACACATAAATAATGTACAAATACATGATAGGACATAATAATATCATGACACAATTTGAAAGTGGGAGATTAACCCAAAGAATAGAAATTGGGTTAAGAAGTTCCCTTACCTTGTGTCCGACTTGCCTCGATCGTTCGTTATCCTCCTGAATAATAAACTAGAGTTAATATATACTTTCTTAAGAACCTTTTTAAAGTTCATTATCCCTTTTATATTACTTATTACAATGTTACGAAAATTATGTAGTCATTTAAGTTAATAACGGTCATTTTGTCGATCTTTGGTACTTGAGTCAACAATAAACTTATTATAATTACAAGTTGTTATGTGGTAGAATATCCATTATCTCCAAAATTATATTCATGATGTAGATATCATATATATCATATATATCCCGTATATACATTAATTTATAATATTACATAACATTTAGAGGTAAGAAATGAAATGCACCGTTCATGGAGACGGTAAGCTGTACGTACGCATGGATGTTACTTTCATTTCTATTTCATATTTAATGGAATTGAATCATAATTATATAAATTTATACTATAATTACTGTATAATATCCTGTATAATATCATTTACCTCATCCTTTATACATCCCACATATGGCATTAACGATTCAAATCACTTTTAATGGGCGGTAGTCCACACTTCCTAAAATAAAATTATCGCGTTTACCCATAATGGAAATCATAAAGGTATGCCATAATTGAAAAATACATAATCATAAGGAAAACAAAAACATAATATATATCATATATAAAAATAGTGTCATCATAATGGCCACCATGAGAGGTGTTAAAATAAGATTGAACAATCATCATTTCGTTGGGTAGAAATTCACCATCCACAGAAACAGTATGTTCTTTAACCATTAGATGTCGGTGTGTGTAAGTGTATCTTGAATCCTTTTTATTACAACATCCTTGTATATTGAGGATACAGTTTTTGTTTCAAAATAAATGAATAAAAACAGTTTAGGGGGTTGGAGAAGCAAAATAAAACATAAGAACACAAGAGAAAACACTACCTTTAAAACATGTAACTCTTTTTGGTTTGAGCTCAGAGGCTTCCTTGGGAATTCTTCTTCCCAAAGTTAGGCTTCTAAGAGTAAGATTGGGATCTTTAGAGACAAAATGGGTAGGGCTTGGCCGAGCCAAAGGCTTGAGAGGTGTGGGTAAGGTGGTAGAGGTTGGAGCCTTTTATAAGAGGAGAGGAGGGGCACTCTTGGAATGTTATAAAAGGTTACTTTATTATAAAATGATTTTCAGATTTAAAAGGTCCCAAAAATATATACTTCGAGGATAAGGTAATAATATTTCGAAATCCACCCATCCAATAGGTTTTTGACATGTGTAGGTCTAATATTTTACATTATCGTTTCATTTTATTTAAATCTTTAAATAATGAGTTAATCGCTGCATCATCATGGTGTCATAAACAATTTAATTTATTTAATGTCTAAAAATTATAAAAAAACTATCATGATGTAGGAAATCTTTTTTACTTTATAATTAATATTTATAGTAAAAAATATGACTTGTATAACCCCATTTAAAAATTATTTTAGTAAAACAACTCATGTTTTTTATATTTTTATTTTAACATTAAATAAAAAGTTTTTAATGTCATTTTCCTACCAAAGTGGCTCCATGGGGTCCCCAAGTTGACCCATGGATTTTCTTGGTCTTCCATGACTCATTAAATAAGGGTAGGACAAGTGTAAAGGTATTTTCATATTTTAATAATATCATTTTTACTTTAAATTTCACTAATTACCTTTAATCGCGATTAATTAAACCTAAAAGTTACTATTCACCAAAAAATTATTTTAATCCCATTGAACCACATTTTAATTACTAATGAAAACCATGTATGTAGGATTTTTTAAAATAAAATCATAGAAGTGGTAATGTTTCATTTAAACGAAAAATCAGTTTTTTAACTACCACTTAGTGGTTTCACTATTCATCAAAAATAGAAGTTTTTCAGAACAATGCCAATATTTCAACCTAAGCTATAATTGATATTCTGAATTCAAAAATGATTTCTATTTTAAAAAATTCAAAACATATAAGTTTCATTAATTAATTTTATAATTAATTCCCGCTCTCACAACAAATAGCGTGTTTTTAAGAAACAATATATATCAAAAGATTGACAATTGATTATGTCCAGTTTCAAAGTGAAATTAATTCTAATGACCACCATTGGATAAAATGGTAAAATATATTCTAATTACACTTTAAAACCACTCAATATTATAATTTATCACTATAAATTAATTTTATTAAAAAAGATTTTTTTAAGTATTTTTCACTATTCATAAAAAAAATTGGATGTTCTCAGAAAAATTCCAAAAATTCAACATAGGATAATTTCTATATTCTGAATCCAAAAATGAAGTCCATTTTAAAAAAGAAAATTTATAAAATTTCAAAATATATGTATTACTATTCATGACGGCTACTTTGATTGGTTTTGGTGTGTGTTAGAACTCGAAGTTGCGTACAACACACGCTAATGTATTATTCAAAGAGAAGTGTACTGTGGAAGCTTGGGGTGTTACAGCTCAAGGGAGAATTTCAGTTCTCGAAGATAGAACTTAGGTAAGGCTATCAACTGCTCTGAGTTTGGGATGAGGATGTGTAGAAGACGGCCTTCTGGTGTCGGTATGGCCACTATGAGTTCTTGGTCTTGCCCTTCGGTGTGACCAACGCTCCAACAGTGTTCGTGAGTCTCATGAACAGGATCTTCCAGCCCTACCTCAATCGGTTTGTCGTAGTCTTCATTGACGACATACTGATTTACTCAACCACTAAGGAGGAGCACGCCTACTACTTACGGGTTGTACAAGATACACTTTGAGAGCACCATCTTTATGGTAAGCTCTTGAAGTGCCATTTCTGGCTTCGAGAGGTCCACTTTTGGGGAATGTCATCTCATAGGCGGGAGTTGCAGTGGATCCCATGATGGTCGAGGTGGTACTTACTTGGGAGCCGCCCAGGAGCGTGACGGAGGTGCGGAGTTTCCTAGGTCTGGATGGGTACTATCGGAGGTTTGTGCCAGACTTCTCCAGAGTTGCAGCACTACTTACAACTTTAACGAAGAAGAGGAAACTCTTTGTGTGGTCAGACAGATGTCAGTAGAGCTACTAGGAACTGGGGCGGAGATTAACCAGTGCTTCCATCTTGAGGAAACTGGAGGAGGGCGTAGGGTACGTAGTTTACTGTGACGCATCAGGGACTAGACTCGGGTGTGTCTTGATGTAGGAGCGAGTACTGATCACTTACTATTCACAGCATTTGAGGTAGCACGAGCAGTACTATGCTACCCATGACCTGGAGTTAGCAATAGTGGTATCCTACCTGAAGATATGGTGGCACTATCATATGGGTGAGCGCTTTACAGTCTACTCTGACCACCAGAGTCTCATGTACATTTTCTTGCAGAAGGACCTAAACCTGAGACAGCGGTGATGGCTTGAGTTCCTCCAGTATTATGACTTTGACATTGTCTGTAATCCTTAGAAGGGGAAAATTGTGGCTGATGCTCTCAGTAGGAGATCGTGCATTCAGCTACTTGGGGAGGTGATGAATTAGTTAGCCGCTTTTCCCATATCCTTCATGGATATAGATAGGGAAGCTAATCTACACTCCCTCACAGTCACTCCTTCACTTCTTCAGTGGGTCAGAGAGGCACAGTGTGGGTACGTTGACTGTGAGGCATGACGTGCTCAGATATCCTTAGGGCTAGCACCCGATGGATTTTCTGAAGGTGGGGAGAACATCATCCTCTTCTGAGGATGTAACATGGTACCAGTTGCATTGCAGGAGGAGCTGCTGAGGGAGTTCCACACTTCCCCTCTAGTGGTACACCCTGGAGTAGCGAGGATGTATCAAGACCTCAGACAACAGTACTGGTGGCTGGGTATAAAGAAGGCCGTGGAAGAGTTCGTTTCTTGATTCCTCACTAGTCTGCAAGTGAAGGTAGAGGACTAGGTACCTGTAGGCTTAGTACATCCCTTAGAGGTCCCGGAGTGGAAGTGGGATGGGATATCCATGGATTTCAGGATGGGGATTCCACGTACTTCCAGAGGACATGACACCATGTGAGTGATTGTAGACCGACTCACCAAGTCGGCCCACTTCCTACCGATCGTACTGCAGGGCTCAGTAGAGAGCCTGGGATGCCTCTACAATCATGAGATCATCAGGCTTCATGGTGTGCCATCTTCTATCATCTCTGACCGATATGCTCGTTTTCCCGGATTTGGAAGGGGTTCCAGGAGGGCTTTGGGACGTAGCTATGCCGGACCACTACCTTTCACCCATAGATGGATGGCTAGAAATATACGACCATTTACACACTCAAGGATATGCTTCGTGCATGTGTCCTTGACTTTGGTTGTAGCTGGGAGATTCACCTACCCTTGGAGGAGTTTCCGTATAATAACAGCTACCAATCCACCATCGGGATGGAACCTTACGAGGCATTGTACAGCCGACCAAGCCGATCACCTCTGTGCTGGACTGACACTAGGGAGTCAGCACTCATAGGACTAGATATGGTTTGGGTAATGATGGAGAAGGTACAGGTCTTCCAGGAATGGATAAGGACTGCACAGATCAGACAGAAGTCCTATGCTGATTGGAGGTGGAGACTACTGGAGTTCGTGGATGGCGACCACGTTTTCCTATGGGTCTCACATCGACGTGGATTATGAAGATTTGGCTGGGCGACAAGTTATCCCCGCACTTCATCGGACCTTTTCAGGTCCTCAACAGAGTAGGAAAGGTGGCTTACCGCCTGGCCCTTCCACCTAAGTTGCACCGGGTGCACGACATTTTCCACGTATCTTAGATGAGGAGATACATGCACGACCCGATGCATATCATCGACCACGAGGAGCTGGACATCGATGACGGGGTGAAATTTGAAAAGGTCCCGGTGCAGATTGAGGATCGATAGAAGCAAGTCCTATATGGGCGGTCGATTCCTCTTGTGCGCATTCGTTGGCAGCACGGGAACCTCCAGGTGAGCACATGGGAGCAGGAGGCTCATATGTGTGCTCAGTACCCTCATTTCTTTCCCTAGTTTATGTTGTAGCTTTATGAGGACGCAAAGCCCTGAGGTGGGAGTAATGTAATGACACAGAAATTTCATGTAATTTTATTTTTAAAATGATTTGGAATTTTATGAGAATGTGGCTTCTGACGGCAGTTGATTCAGAGGCCTGGTGTGCCAGGAATCAATTGCTAAAGTTTAGATCGGGTACGTTCAGTGAACGAACGATTTGAACCAGTGATCGGAATTAAAATCTAAAGGCACCGATAAACTCGCAGCGCCGATAATTGCTTAAGGGGCCCACATCCACTTAACTACCCAAGTGTGGGTGTTATAGATGTGGGGCCCACACGACCCCCACCATTTAATTCCCTCTAAACACGTTAGTAAAACCCCCATTAATTGGCAAAACCCCTATTTAACTACCAACATGATTAATAATGGGATCCTTCTCTCACCCTTCTTAAATTAATTGTCATCACGATATTAAATGTGGTGAATTAATTCAGGGAGTTTCTTTGCGTATAAAATTAAATAATATGTGGAACCTATAATTTAATTTGGGAAAGATCATTGTTGTGCGGGGGAGATCGGGGGGGAGCCCTTGATCTTTGGATGAACGCCAGCCTCTAACGAATACCGACAAAGAACGTTGGTTCCACAAAGATCAATGACGCACCACCCTTCTCTTCTCCACGATAGGAGAGGAGATGCTGCTTCCTCCTCGGCGTGCTTCGATGACCCCTACGATCCTCTTCCCTGCAATGCCGATGCCCGACATCAACTGGTGAGGTAGGGGTTTTTGTATAAATTTCATTATGTGATTTTATACCCTCAGCATGGCGTGAAAAATTGATTGGTGTTGTTTAAAACCACTAACGTGGTTGGGGAGGACTAACGAACAAGTCCAAACCCACCTCTACTTTTTTCTTGATATGCAGAATAATTGGCGATGACTAAGTGAGACCGAATTGGCGACTAGAGGCCATCACAGTAATGTACGGGTCATGAGATGACTACAGGTGCAAACGGGAGCAGAATCGGACCACCAGAATGACTCTGGTGGCCCGCGGAAATCTCTGGCGGCCGGAGGCGGTGGCCGGCACCCATCTTCCACCCAGAGGGGGTAGCACCCTGGCGCCCCGCCGGCATGAGCCTGCCGCGGCTGAAGCCGCGCCGGCAAGGAGTGGATCCCGCGGCCTTGTGGGATCCATGGGTGACGCGACACCAGGCGCCGCGTCCGCGGACCACAAAGGGTGGGCTGTGTTCCCCCCTGCTCGTCTTGCTGGCCGAGCCAGTGCACCCCCTGGCCAGGCCAGGGCGGGTCGTGCAGACCGGTTTAAGCTGCACCCAGCCGGGACGAACCTGGACCCGGGTGGGGTCGACCCGGTTTGGGCTGACACAGGGGGGTTGTGCCAGGTCGGACCGGGCCCAGACCCCCCACTTCGGACGGTTTTCGATCGTTTTCCCATAACTTGAGATAAAGGGCTCCGATCTCTGAACCGTCAGTTGCATAGGAATCCTTTGACTGAGAAGGTCGTTTTTTATATTAAACTCTAGGTTTTGGAAAAGTGTGGGAATGGCCGGGTTGGTTCGGACTCGAATCCAACCGGGCCCTTAGAGCGGAAACACTTATAACTTACGGAACGGACGTCCGATTGATGTGTCGTGAATTGAGTTAGGATCCTTTTGTGGAGACAGTCCTTTTGTCTTACTCTGATTGAGGTTTGGATATAGCTGGGGTATGGTCAGGTTGGTTTTAGCTTAAAAACCAACCGGTCCCCTGGGACGGAGAAGCCAATAATTTTCAGACTGGGCGTCCGATGGACGCACCATTTGTCGCATTGGGTTTCTTTTGACGAGACTGTACTTTTGGATACATCAACTCTGGACTTCGTGACAGTTTATGTATCGAATCTTTCTCTTGTTAGAGGATCAGAACCACCTGTAATTGAGCATGCTGTGTGCGGGAACCCTAGAGATGGCTGCGACTGCGACGATGATGACTGCACCTGGATTCTCCGTGGGTTCGGTAGTGAGGATGATTGTACTCGGATCCTCTATGGGTTCGGCAACGACCAAAACTGTACTAGGATCCTCTGTAGCTTCTATGGTGATTGAATAATTTTCTTGTATCCTACGTGGGTCTAAAATTATATGACCTCTGTACTTGTATCCTGTGTGGGTCCGGCAGAGTAGCTGGTTTTGTATCCTTTTTGGGTCTGACAGCTTTGCTGGTCTTGTATCCTATGTGGGTATGACAACATAGATGAATAAGTGGCTACATCTGATCATCTATATTGCCTTACAATGTGTATACCTGTGTGAGCTGAGTCTTGACTTCAATCGTTATCATCGATTTGATTGACTTGCTTTCCTGTGTGGATTGGGTTGTGCTTTCCTATGTGGTTTGGGTTGTTCTTTCCTATGTGGATTGGGTTTTGTTTTCCTATGTGGACTGGGTTGTACTTGGGCTCGTGAGTTGGAGCCGAACTGAAATTTTTGACTTAGGTATATGTATGGGCATATAGCTAAGTAGAGTTGGATGATCCTCCGTGTTGTATCTTTCCTTTATGGTTGATCCTTCGTGGATTCTGAGAGACCTTCGTTGGTCTTGGGGTCCCTACTGAGTATCGTATACTCACCCATGCATTGGATATGCCCGCACTAAGTTGTGTTGGATGCAGACAATGGACAACACTGATCGAGGTGGAGGCTTGTGGAGCTGGACAGTACCCGGAGGTGGACCACTTGGCGAGACGTACATGGAGCAGACGGCTGGAACTGAGGATCTGAGGAGACTATTTGTACCCACCCTTCAGGTGGGATTTCCAGAGGATGACTTGAAGTTTCTATTTACGTACTACTGTTGTACTTTCCTTTCAGTTTTACTATATTTTCATTTGGGTTTGTATATTGGCCCATTTTCTTTTCAACACTTACTTTGTGCCCTGTTTTACTTAGTGTTTACTTCACTTGCATACTCTGTTGTATATGTTTACTTTATAAAGGCAATGCCTTCCCTTTTTCTAGGATTTATTCCTTTGGTGCTACTCGCCATCCCCTGGCCTATGGAAGGCGGGCTTGGTGTAGTCACGGCACGGGCCTTAAGAACGGGTCGTGACACGACCCCTGTTTATGTCAAATTTCAAAATGAAATTACCTCCAATGAACAAAATTGGATTAAATTATAAAAATATAATCTAATTACATTTTAAAACCAATTATAATGATAATATAACCATATAAATAAGTTAGATTAAAAGCTAGTTTTGAATTAAAATACACTATTTTTAACTATTCATTAAAAAATAAATTTTATCATAAAAATACCAAAAAAAATTCCAAAGTAAACATTGATGTTCCAATTCTAAAGAAGAATTTCATTTTGTCAAATATAACATATAAAGGTGAAAAAACAAGATTTAAAAATGGTTCACCATAAAAAGGTCATAAATTGAACTTTTAAAGATTATTAGACTATTTGTGCTTAAAATTAGATCCATTCACATTTTAAGCCTCTAAATTTTATTGGATAAATGTAAAAACATTTATCAAAAATGTGTAATAATATTTTAATTAGTTATGTTTATTCCTGCCAATACAACAGATAGGAATTAACTGCAATTTAAAATAATATTACATAATTATTTTTCAGTATGACTTAGCATTGTCTACAAAATTAAACTTTAGAGAAACCCATTATTACGTGTTAGATATGCTATAAAACATAGAATACCATTTTAAGAAAAATTACTATTTTATTCACAAATATGAAAATGTATTATTATTTATTTACCTAGGATGTTACAGTTACGACATGGGTTGGGCCCTGTTTTAGATGTCCCCTTGATGCGCCAGTATTCCCATATGGTGTATCATTTTGGCCTATCAAATGGATTTTCCCTAGACATGTATTAAATAATCTTGTAAAAGGTCTTGACAGTAAAGGTATCATGTACATAAAAAACATGGAATCTAATAGTAAATCATTACCCTTATTCAAAATTGTTTATTATTTATCTATAATATTTTTCTTCAATATATCTATGTATTCAATTCATTATCAGATTATTGATTAAATGGAATTTGTTTTTGTTATTTACCTTTCCATATTGATTATAATATATACACCTATTTAAATGTAATGTGTGTTTATATATTTAAAATCCCATATAGATTATTCTTATTGATTAATTATTATTTCCACTATATTCTTACACTTACTGATCATTTGATCTAACACAGATTTGGTTTCCCTTCCCCAATATAAGATGAAGAAATATTTGAATAAACATTCAAGGAGGTTTTTCATCTAATTTTTTATGTATAATGTTTTATTTTCTATTTCCTAATGTAATATGGGTATCATGTATGCACATTGGTTTTCCAAAAAATCTTTAAGTATTCAGTCCTTTAGGATTTGATTCCAAGTAATCATACTAATGTTATAAATAGTTCACTATATTCTAGATTCTAGTGTTGTTGTGTTAGAATTGCTATCAAAGGAAGTTCAGTAGCAACCATGGAAACTAGATTTTGAATATTATATTAGGGAACATAAACCTAATATTTACTTTGAGGAAATGTATATAAGATCATCCTAGAGTTATGGTAAGATAGAGATTATATGAGTCTTCCTTGAAATGTGTCCATTTATAGGTACTACAGGTGGATGTGGTTCTATAACAGATGTACCTAGGGGTAACAAATATGACATGGTGTGAAAGCCCTAACTCAATCAGAACCTAGTACACAACAATGGGCCATACTCTGCACTTAGTTTGAAACTCTTGGGGGGATATTATTAGGATAATTCTCTTTCTTCATAAAAACCATAATAAAGGATTAAAAATTAAATATGTCCCCAAATTGACCAATTTTTTTTGATTTATGATGCATATGTATTAAATTTATAGTGAGTACCATTCAATATTTTGAATTATACATTATGATTAGAATCTAATTGAGTATATTAAATTTTTTAGAAATGGAACCTGGAAGGCCGAATGGTATCAACCTTTAGGAAAAAAATTTAGATTTCCATAATGGGGAAACCAATACAATTGGCATTAAAACAGAAAAAATTATGGCTATACTAGGGCATCTAAATCAGGTTATGAGAAATAAAATTTCCCAAATTGAGCAACCTATTCCACAGTGAGAATATCCTATACTAGATCCCTTTATGAAATAATATCACCCTTCGTTTGGTAATACTACTAATCCAATTGTAGCAGGGAAATTTATTAAGTATCTAGAGAAGATGTTTACAGCCTGAGGATATAGTGAAATAAAAAAAATTCACTTTTGGTATATTGCTTAAAAGGTGATGTTGTTCAATGGTGGACGTCGATCCAAATTACAAGGGATGAGGAAAAAATATACCTCATGTAAAAACAACTTCTAAGGATACATTATTCTATAAATACTACCCTCATGATCAATAAATTGATTTGAATAGAAAGTACCTTGGCTTAAAATAAAAGGAATAAAAAAGTATTGAAAATTATAAAGATACCTTTATAATGTTATCAAAGTATGCTAAGGATTATATATAAAACATAGAGAACAATAATGATCAATTTCTTGAAGGGCTATATATAAGTAACTGAAGTGAAATAGTCTAAACAAATTCTTTATACTAATAGATAGTTTCATGTGCCATAAAAAAGATAATGAATTCTATAGATCTTACTTATTCAAGGTAAAACCGTGGAAAAAAAACATCTAATGACCATTAAGAGAAATTGATTGTGTCAAAAAGGAGGATGAAGATGACAATAATCACATCATGTGAGAACTGTGGAATAAATCGCCCACGGAAATTCCTGAAGGTAATGATATTTTTTATAATTGTGGAGAATAGGGTCATCATGTGAATGAATGTAAGGGGAGAAAGGAAAACATCGATATTCAGTGTTATAACTATAATGATATAGGGAGAAAATAAAGACAATTCCCTAAGAATCAAGGGAATATACCATTGAAGAAGACAAGGAGAGAAATCCAAGGTAATGTGATCACTGTAGAAGAGATAGAAATACAAAATTCTGTGGTGGTAGGTATATTAATACTATATTTAAATTCATCCAATGCATTATCTCATTCAAGATAATTGCACTTTGTTATATCTACCGAGTTTTTGAAGAAAATTATACCTATCCCTTCTAATTTAATAATATATTTTCAGCAAAAACACTTAAGGAAATTCATATTGCAACAAATATGTTTTGTGCAGTCCCAATTATAACACATAAACATGCATTTCTTTAGGATTTTATAATCATACATATTTTTGACTTTTATATAATCCTAAATATATACTAGCTCTCAAAATATGATGCCAACATTTATTTCAAGAGGAAGTAAGTTATGATTTTTGAGCAAGATGCAGAATCCCGAATCTTTATAGCAGAATCTTCCCCAAATAATTCTTACCTATATCTACCCCTAGAATCTATATTTAATAAAATTGTTATGAAATATTAAGAAAAAAAATCTAGTGAAGAATAAGGTAAACTTAAAATCGAGTATATACTTATTGTGTGTGAATAAATTGATCTATTTTCTAAGGAATTTCGTAGATATCCCCTAGAGCATGAGGTTGAATTTTCCATTGATTTAATCCCTGATGCAAGGCCAATATCAAAGACTCCCTATTGAATAAAAATTTTGGTATCAATGGAGTTGAAAAAACAACTAGAGGAATTGGATAATAAGGGACTTATCCTCCTTAGAGTTTCACTATGGGGATCTCTTATTCCCTTTATTAAGAAGAAAGATGGATCCATGATGGTTTTCATTGATTATAGGGAAATAAAAGTTATTATAATAAAGAACAAGTATCATATCCCTTACATTGATGAATTGTTTGATCAAATTTACAGATCCCCATATTTTGAAAATATTTTTCCCCGATCTGGATATCCCCAATTATGAGTAATATAGTAAGATATTATGGAGATAAATTTTTTGATGAGGTCTTGGAATTATGAGTTTACAGTAATGCCATTTGGATTGACTAATATGCCCTCTTATTTTATGGTCCAAATGGGAAGAGTATTCAAGTAATTTCATGAAGATTTTAGGGTGGTATTCAATGATTATATTCTCATGTATTCCAATATCTATGAGGACTATGAGAATCACTTCTGTATAATTCTTAAAACTCCTATAAGGGAAGAGTTATATGGGAAATTCCGAAATTGTAATTTCTAGATTCAATAAGTTTATTTTCTTGGTCACATTGTCTCCAATGAAAGAATATAAATTGATTTCCAAAGAAAAAGGAACTAATATAATGGAATACACTAACAAATGTAACTGAGGTATGTAGTTTTTGTGGTTTGGAGGGTTCTTATTAGGGATTTATTCATAATTTTTCTTAATTGGATTAACTATTATCTAATATTATACATAAAGAGGATAAGTTTTTTTTTACAAAGGAACTTGAAGAATGTATTGATGAACTAATGAGAGACCCAGTAAATGGTCCAATTTTGACTCTACCATCTTGAAGTGGTGGGTTTTTCATATATAGTGATGCATTAAATAAGGGACTTTCTTATATCCTAATGAAAAATAATAAATTTAATATATATTCATCAATGAAATTGGAGACTCACAAGAAAAACTATTCAACCCATGATATTGAGTTAGAATTTGTGATCTTCACATTGAAAATTTGGAGACATTATATCTTTGGTCAAATATGTGAGATATATATGGATTATAAAATCCTGAAATATAACTTATCATCGAAATAGATCAACATGAGTAAAATTTTATGGATTTAGATACACAAGTATTATGATTTCTCAATACACAATGACCCTAAGAAAGGAAATAATATAGAAAATTATTTGATTTTGAATGATCATGGGGTTTTAACCCAAATGTCGATTTAGATAGATCATATGTTTATGAACCTAGAAAAGAGAGATATAAGAATTTTTAAGGATTGGGAGACATTAATAATTTTTTAAATGATTGCAAAACAATCTCTATTAGAGAAGATAAATAGTTCTCAATCTGATAATGATGACATTCAGAATAAAATCAATTTTCTGAATGATGAAGAATTTGATGAGTTTATTCGTGAGTATGGTATTAAAAAATTTGGAAGGAGGATATGTGTTCCAAATATAGTTGAGATAAAAATGGAATTGTTGGATGTCACCCACAGTTCAAATTTATATATACACATTGGAAGCAAAAAATATGTATAGGGACTTGATGAATCATTTTTGTTAACATAACATGAAGCATGAAATTACTGATTATGTGTCTGTATGTTTGTTTTTTTCAATTGGTAAAATATATGAGGTATCATCCTAAAGGTTTACTACAACCTATCACTATTCATGTATGTAAATGGGATGATGATTCTATGTACTTTTAAAAGGGACTAACAAATACTCCTAGAAAGATAGATGCAATATGGTTTATTGTTGATCACCTAACAAAATTCGCACATTTTCTTGATATAGGGTAATACCTTCTTCTTGAGTGCCTCGTAATATTCTATATTAATGAAGTTGTAAGACTTCCTAGAATTCCTCTTCCAATTTTTTCTAATCAAGATCCCTAAAGTACCTTGAAATTATAGAAGTGTCTTCAGAAGGCACTTGATATTGAGCTTTAATTGAGATCTGTCAACCACCCTCAAACTATTGGACAATATGAAGGAAAAGTTAAATCATTGGAATACATTATGAGTTTATTCTCTCTAGAATTTCAAGGTACAAGAGAACAATACCTACCTTTTTTATAGTTTTTATATAATAATAATTTCCATTCAAGTATTCAAATGGAACCATATAAAACATTATATAGAAAGAGGTTTCATACTCCAAATTTTTTGGATGAAGATGGTTAAAGGAAACTCATAGGCCCAGAACTATTTAAAGATAAAATGAAAATGTTAAAGGCTATTCAAGCCCATTTTATAGTATCTGAAAGTAGGAAAATGGCTATACCGATAATTAGAGGAAACATTTAGAGCTCTAAGTGGGTGATCATGTTTTTGTGAAGGTATCATCATGGAATAGTGTTAAAATGGTTGGTAAGAAAGTGAAAATAAGTATTAGGTAGATTGCACCCTTTGATGTTCTTGAAATATCTAGTGTTGTCACTTATCATTTATAAATTCCCCCAAATATCTCAAATGTACATGATGTGTTTTATATATCTTGTTTAAGGAAGTACATGTCTGGCCCAACGCATGTTATCATCTTTGATAAAATGGAATTGGAACATGACCATTGATAAAATGAATAACCCATTAAAATTATTGATACCAAATTGAAAGTTTTGTGGAATTAGATGACTTTTCGGCTAAAGGTACTCTGGATAAATCAAGAAAATGGAATAAGAAACATGGGAATTAAATGATTCTATGAAGAATAATTACCCACATCTTATTAGAAGGTAATTCCTGTAAAAAAAATTTGATGAAATTTTTATTAGAAGAAATAGTATTGAACCATAATACTTTATCATATATTCGTTTTATAGTAAATTTAATTTTTTCAATATCATGAAGAAAATGAAATATTGGGTTAGTTTATAATGAATGCAACACACGAATTAAACATAACACAATTTTGTGATGTTTTTCTAAGTATATTAAATTTTAAATCTATTAGAAAATTTATATAATAAATTTATATGTTATGTATCCAATCAAAAAAAAGTTATATTACTTCAATATATCTCATAGATATAATATAGGAACAAACTGAATATTACACATAAAAATAAATATTTTTATAAAGGTAATTTTACCAGATTTTAATGGAAATCATATTTTAAATATGAATTTTGAAACAATTATAATTTTAATATCAAAAAATAAACTAATTTTTTAACTCAAAACTTAAAAAAAAACTAGGGTCACTATTTGGTATTTTTTAGAGAAGTTTCATTTTTTATGAATAGTGAAATATACTAAATTTTAATGCAAAAATGATTTTTCATTTAAAATATCTCCAAGGTAAAATTATATTTTAAAATGGTTTTAGATTCATATTATATAAATCGTATATAAATTTATACAACCTATGTTATTAGAATCAATTTCTCTTTAATATTGGATGAAAAATCTTAGAAAACATTTGAACAATTTTACTTTAAAAACCTACATTGGTGTCCCGTCAATGGGACAAATTTTAAATTCATTTCTACCACTTCTATAAATTTTATGTTTATAAATTAATTAAATATTTGTAAAAAAATATTTTATAATCTCTAATAAGGTAAAATTATTTTTTTCTGAAAGATATTATTGAAAGTTATTTAAATTAATTACAGCGATTAAGAGAAAAAATATGGGTAGAAATACCTTCTAAAAAATATACAAGAATTCCACTCCTTCCTCCATTATAATGGGCACTCGCCCCACCCCCTTAGTAAAACCTCTCAAGAATTTTTTCTCACCCAACTTATACTCATATATGATAAAAAATTCTA
This sequence comes from Viscum album, assembly GCA_963277665.1. NCBI lineage: Eukaryota > Viridiplantae > Streptophyta > Magnoliopsida > Santalales > Viscaceae > Viscum > Viscum album. Next base: position 158,726,801 of record OY728165.1, on the reverse strand, counting down.
TATGGTCATCCATGTAGCCTCAACTTGGTCATAAATTCATCAAACAAATCCATTTAAATGAAACCAAAATGAGTTACCCAAAAATAGGCAATATCCTTCATCAAGAAATTTTGTTTTATTTTCATTATCCAATCCCAAAAATATTCTTATTCCATGATAAAATAATAACTTTAATATCTTCAATATACTTATATATTTTATATTAAGATTTATGACTACACATATGCACACATCCAACAAATTGTTAACAAACTTTCCATTCATGTGTATGGTGAACTACCACCTCCTGAAACGATATCATTAATTATTACATTACCTTCATTCATGGTTGATAATTATGATGGGAACATTATTTCATTATGATATATATGATATTTATTATATCTTTTTTCTGTATTTTTTTATATAATAAATAAATTCATCCTTTCCATTTTTTGGAATACGATAACTTAGTTTGGGGAAGTTTGTAATATCGGCTCCTCAAAGTGATGTGATTCGTTCATGCTATAAATAGATTTTAATGTTTTTTATTTCACAAAACTATGTGACATAATTGACATAAATATTAAATTTCAATTATTATATGCATAAACATATATATTATTTAAGTTAATTCATTTAAATATGGTAAAAAACTAAAGTAGCATTCATTCCTACGTACGACCTATCATCTCCAAGAATGGTGAATTTAATTTCCTATCCCAAAATTTTATGGATTATTATAAATACATATATGCTAGATATATATGAAATTTAAATAATTTTTTAATTATGGCTGTGATTAAATCATTATCTACGTAAAAGGAAAAACATGTAAGAATCCAAACATACCAAAAAACTTGACAATGAACACCCAAAATAGTGAAAATAATGAAATATTATTAACAAATGGGAAACAAGATATTATAAGAAGATCATATATGACATTATAAATATGATTAAGGTTCTCTTATAATTTTATAAAATATTTTAAACCACTGTACAAGAGGTTAAATACCAAACAACAAAAATCAAGGATAAGTTAAGGGACTCACTTTTCACATCTATGAGCTAAACATCATATTCATCACTCACTTATTTTGTGATGTGTATCTACTTCCCATTGTGATATATTTTGTTAGTAAAACTTTTATATTCATGGTATTTATTGTTTTAATTTGAACTATCTCATCTAAATACATTTGACTTGAAAATTACCAAGTGGTAGAAGTTATCTTTACCATATCACTTTCTTTGGTGATTTCTGACTTTATCTTTAAATAATCATATCCTTAGGTTAATTTATATTGTACATTAAATTTATATTAGATGTCCATATTCTCATGAATGTATATTATTATTACCTAATCCTATACCATTTTTATATACAGTGTTCAATTTGACATTTATTTGATTAACATGGGAATTATTAATGAATATTTATCTTTTTCAAAATATGTATATTTGATAAGGAACATTGTTCATTAATTAAATCGTTAATCAATATTTTAGTTTTTATTTGGAAAGGTATGACATGGGTGGATCCCTACTATAGATATCCCGTTGATTCATCGGTAGTCTCATGAGATGAATCTTTATAGAAAATCGGATGGGGTTTTAACCGACATGATATAAATCGTCCTACAAAAGGTCTTGATGGTAAAGGTTCCTTGTACCTAGGAAACATGGAATCTAATAATTAAACAATACAATCATTCAAACTCAGTTATTATATATCCATGATATTTTTTTGAAAAATCTATGGATTCATTTAATTCCATGTTTATTGATTAAATGGAATGTGTTAGTAATTTATCTTTCTATACAGATTATGTCGTATCTTATAGTTTAATTCGAAATTATGTTCTGTTATTTACCTTTACATGTTCATTATGCCTATTAATTCATTATTATTTTCATTTCACAGTTACCCTTAGTGATCATTTGATCTCACCCATAATTTTTTACCCTTCCTAAGGTTATGAAGAAGATATATTTGGTTAATTTTCCAAGGAATTTTTTCATATAATTTTATTATGTATCATGATTTATTTTATATTTCCCAATATAATATGAGTATCAGGTATGTAATCTAGATTTCAACAACTATTGAACAATTTTTTCCTTTTAGATTTTATTCCTTGTAATTAGGCCAACGTAATAAATAGTGCCCTAGCTATGGATTTTGGGGGTTGAGGTGTTACACTCTATACCTATGTCCACTAGTCTATATCTTATGGAATTGTTCATTCTCATATTGTTATTTTCTCTAAGACATCGTGTGGCCATGGGAAACAAAGTATGTAAATACCATATAGCTACCTCACATGTTCTCAATTCTAAAAGTATAAACTAAACTGTTTGAGGAATACATCACGTATTATTCACCCTTATGGATAAGTCAATCACATGCCCCTAATAGAGATGTATATATATAATATCTTTTTATATCTTCATAGTTACAAATTCTATATCAATTGAGGGCCTATATTTCATAATAATAATTTTAGTGGACCAATCTCATTTTAGTTAATCCCTAATTGATGACATGATCAGCAATATTCACATCCACCCCATGTTATATTAGTCCATATTTAGAGTTTTGTAAGTATAGTGTCAATGAATAAAGTTTCTCATGCCAGATAGCTCACCAAATTTAGGTAGTGTGTCCATAAATTTGATCCATTCACTGCTAGTACACCAAATACATTTGTATAACATTCTATGTGGTATACTTAGTAAAGTACCCAATGCAAACAAAGAATCATAATCCTTATTTTTGACCTTATCAGAATATTTCATATCACTATAAAATAATTATACTCATTCTAAAATTAAAATTTCTTTACAACCAATAATACTCTATAGTGAACATATTTTTGGTATAACTCAATGTTTTAATTTGAGATGTCAATTGTCATTAAATTTCTTGAGATGTGTGTATATATATATATATATATTTGTAGCCAATGTGAAAAAAATATAAAGTGGAGAATGACTCTAATATGATAAATTTTATATCCCTAAAAAAATTAAAAAATATTTAATAGATCCAAAATAAGCTCATATTGATTATATCATATTGGATAACCTATCTGATCAGCCATATGTATGTTGTAAATTTAGGGGCATTGTTAAATTATTAAAACATATCTAATTCATTTTACATTTCTACATGACCATCTTATAACCCCCCATCCCCCACTAAATATTAAGTGATAAACATAAATGAAGAAAAAAATCAATAAGAGTGATATTTTGGAATTATATTGTTAAATGTTCCAATATTTGAACATATTAATACTTATTTACTTCATAACATCAAATGTTACAATGTCTAATTATTTTTTCTAACTAGATGTATTTATAAGTGCATAATCATCATCAATGGAACACTTTTTATCAAACATTTTCATATAAATTTTCAAATAAAATCAATTTAATATTATTATTTTACAATCATAACTAAAACCCTTTTAAGATAAAGTGGTATTTAATCTTTTGTGGTAAATTTTATAACTCTTTTAAATTTCCATTTACCACAATACCCAAAATTCTTGAAGTTTAATGAAATTTTTATTCTTCAATTTCATAACCCTTTTGTAAATTGTGATATTCACTTTCTCATGGTACCTAAATATAACATCTACAATTTTATTTACTATCATATATCATAAACACTTTAGTTTATTAAGTGGAGTAAAGAATAGTCTTCAACTTGTATAATTATATATAGAAAATTAATATTCACTTATTTATGGTAATTAAAAGTGACTCTTTAAATTTTTATTTATCATCACATATTTGAAACAATTTATCATATCAAATAAAAAACACTTTAATTTGGTCTTGAATAATCCTTTCAGAAATAGTGACATAAAGTGAAAATCACATTAACTTTAAATGGATGGAATCCTTTATTTATTAACTCTTTTTACCTTTATAAGTATATTAATACTCCAACTTCTTAGATCCTATATTATTTTTATAATATATTTATAATAAAAACAAAAACCATTTATGTTATGAATTAATATTTATTTCTTTTTAGTATGAAAATTTAAAAATTAAATCATTATTACATATCATATATCTTGTTATATATATTTTATTTTTTTAACATATGACTTTATTAAAAAATACCCCGGATGGGAAGTGGGAAATAATCCCATTATATTTTGAAAAATATCTATATAAACACTTTTTCTTGAATGAAACATTGTTTCCCCATATTCATCTAAAAATATATTTTTGAATTTGATGATTCTGAAACCATGAGTATACAGATTATAAACTCATGTTGTTCCTTAAAACCCCTTGTTAAATAATACCATATCTTTTCATTTAATAAAAATGATATGAAAATACAAATACTTTAATGAGATTCATATGAGTTTGAAAAATTCTTAGAAAATAAAATTTTATGTACCGACAATTTTATTCATTAAAGGAATGAAGAAAACAATTTTAATTAATTATTATCCGATTTTGAACTATTTTATTTTTTAAAAACATAAAAAATATAAATTTGGTATCACAAACCCTTAAAAATATAAGAATTTATTTCTAAAACACTTATTTCTAGCATAAATATTTCATGTCCTTGCCTAAAACACTTTTGCGGATTTTAATGATCCAGGATATTAAGTTATTATTCCTTTATGAAAACAATATGTTTTTTGTAACCTTGACTAGGTTAATCTTAAAAAATAATTTAACCTATACAAATAATATTTCTACTGCTAATTTTAACTTGTAAGAACTTTTATTATCCACACCATGATTAAACCCATACATTATATGACTAGTTCATATTTCCAAAACACTTTAAAATTATTGGGTAAAATTTTCTTGAATTCATTCATCAGGACAAAAAAATATCCATCAGTATTAGTGGGATGAACTATCTATCTAGAATAAGGTATTTTAAATCTGGTTGTAAATATTGTTATAAAATTAAACATATCAAAATCTATATGTATTTAAAAACCCCAAATAAATTTATTATAAAAAATTATACACTCTATTCTCAAGTGAAAAAATATATATTACACATTTTATGACAAGTTCATCCAAGCCTGATAGATTAAAGTAATTAATGTAGTAAATTCATTCCTCCATTACTTAAAAAATGACATCATTTTCTAAAGATCAATTTTTTTAACCTTAAAATCTCTTGTATAATGAAAATAGTTTAAAATCATAGAATTAATACCATATAACTTTCATAATGTTATAATTGATTTCTATAACATTTATAACGGTTTTTTAATCTTCATTAATATTCTTACAACCTTTCTAATAGAAAAATCCACAATTGAAAATATCAGTCTCACCAAGATATTATTATATCAAGTCATACTAAATATCATTAACACTCATAATCATATGCATTGTGTTATTGGAGACTAATAATCCAATAATCAATTTACATATAATTTCTTTGATCCCATAACAATTTCAATCCATGCTTCTATAAGAATAAAGATTCACATGTTGTAAAATTAAAACACTCGATTTCTCAAGAATAAGTAATTTTCTAACTTATAGAATATTTATCTAAAAAAAATTTAATTTAACAATCATAATTAATAATATTTTTTATGTTTCCAATCATAATAAAAAACTTTTTATAAGTTACCAGTCTTAATAGTAGCTTATATTAATCTTATCCTTCCAAGCATTATTCTCAATGATCAGTTTAATGCTGATGACGTTATTCATCTAAGAAAGAAGATTTTATTAGATGAGTATCATATTTTATAACTATTTAATAATTAATTTTATTAAATTGGATCCCAGTAAAATGATAACCGCTTTTTAAAAAATCATATCCATTAGTAGTCCAAGATCCATATTTCATCATGTCTTTCAATAGTTTTACATATAAATAAGACATGATTACTTAGGTTGGTCTTCATCCCAATCCAAAAAGTTATTAATATTGGGTAGTTATGTGGTTAGCCGTTTATACAATCTATCATATGGATAAACATAATTCCATTTTTCTGGTATATTAATAATTCAGGGTTCTCAACTATTATGACCTAAATAAAACAATAAGAAAAACTAATAATTAATAATCAAGGGGTTATCATATTTACATCAACATTACCCAATAGTATAATATTCTATAAATTATAGCATTATCTGCTTATAAAAAACTACTTAGGGGTACTCATGTTGGAATTGAAAATACGTTACTGAATAAACAAAATCCTGAAAAGTGTTGCTTTAGAGGGAATCTCAAACTTGATATTTTTAACAGGATTTAATCATACCATATTTTCTCTTCTCATTATTATTAATATATATATGTTTTTTATCCCTTGTTTTAATAATCAAAAAATCAATATTATTATATTATTAATGGGTTTTATGTTTTATGAAAGCATTTTATACTATATAGAATTTTGTTTAAAATTTGGATAAGTATAGAAATAACGCCATGTTGAAGCTGAATCGCCTCAAAAATGACCCACCATCAAAATGAAATTTTGGGAATGTACTCGAAAGACCCACCATCAGAGACAAGTCACTATCAAGATGAGAATCTGGATAGGTGTGGAAACAAACTACCTCTTGAAATGATTCCTTATTGAGTATAAATCACCATCACACTTTAACTACCAATGAGAAATTTGGAAATGTTTGGAAAATACATAGTTCTTGTTGATACATCCTCATAAATTACCTACTATCAGGATGAAAATTTTGAAAAGTATTAGAATGTCCATCCACTAAGTTGATTCACAGTTGATTATGACATACTATCATCCCAACTCACCATTAGCCTAACTCACCACCATATTAATTCAAAGCCAGGATAACTCACCACCAAATTTGTCTCACCATTAGAAAATTCACTATTACTATTTATGATATATTTAAATTAGTTTCTTATAAGGGGTTTTTATCAAATTTAATGTTGAGTCTTATTTTAATGATTTATTTTTACAATTTTAGTAACACCTTTAAGTTTTTGTTTAGGAAAATAATAAGGTAGGATATGATCTGGATGATTGATCCTAAAATGGATACTATTATATGATAATATTAAATCATAAAAAAGACTCCCTTATGTGTGTGTGTGTGTGTGTGTATACACAGATAGACATATGGAGTGATTTGTGAATGTATTTCAATAACCAATAGAGTTTTCTGAAATGTAAAAACTTACATGTGAATGTATATGGGGCATCTTTGCTACAACTTCCATAGAAAAAGTGGATCATAACCAAGGTATATATTTTTTATGGGCAAAATAAGTGAGAATATGATACTCTCTTTAATATTAATTTTTAGAATCATGACTTGAGATCTAATCATAGATACATAAAATGAGCAGCAAACATCATTTCATAATAGACCGAGTAACACCTCCATTTCATTATATTTTTAATTTATATTTCTATTTATAGAAATTTCTTTTCAAGAAGTGTGTGGTTTAACTTGCATATCAAACACACACTATATCTTAAACTGTAACAGTAAAATAATTGATATATTTTTAACTCTCTCTCTCTTTTTACCCATGGTGTTATGGAAGATGGGTTATGGTGGCTTGTGATTATTCAATTCAAACGATAATTATGGAAGATTCCCCTTTGTGGCCTAGATAGCTAGTTTTATATTTTTTATACCCATTCTAGGTTTTGGATCAAGAATATATTATACAATATTCCTGGAAGCAAGATAGTTCGATTTGGAGATAATTATTTCTCAGACTGAGACTGTACCTCTAGCATTTATTTTGTGGTGTGTTTCACTTTGTTTCCTTTCTAAGGTTTAAAAATTACTAGTTATAAACTATAAAAACCCTAAATTTATAGTCAATCTTATTTATTATTTATATAATATGTTCATTAATTAAACTGATTTCACAAGCTAAAATAGTTTTCATTTTATTTAACTGATACTTAATCACTCATTAAAAAATCTTTTAAAAGAATATAACTTATATCAATGTTCTATTTTGATTAATTAGGATGTTTTAATTAATTATAGGGTTATATTTAAACTCATTCAAAAAAATGATTGGGTGCCCATTTCACCCCCCATCAATATATATTCATTCTGACCACCATTTTTTATCATTTATTGTCAAAATGTATTCAATTGTGATTTTAGAGGTGTTTTAATGATCTCAAATTTATATCAATTCTAAATTTAGTTCCCTAAATGGATAATACACAAGAAGGTTATACTAAAAAAATTCCTCCATTCATTAATAGCAATAACTATGATCAACTAAAAATATAAATGAAAATGCATATTGAAAGTATGGGTTTTGAATTATGGTCACCTATAGAGGATAAATACGAGTTAAAAAATATAGTTAGTAATACATAGAATGATGATACTAAATCTTCTTAAAATAACAATTTCAATTCCATGAATTATATCTATTTATCCTTATGAGATAAATAACTTCATAGACTATATACAAGTAAAGGTGCCTTTAAAATTAGGGATACATTAGCTATTTCTCAGGATGGAACAAAAAAATGTCAAGGAAATGGGATTAAACACTTCTTCATTTAAACATGATGCATTAAATATGAAATATTATTTCGTTATTTATAATATGTATCTCAGGTTTAATGAGATAGTAAAAAAATAACTCCAGGTGGAATCTAGTGTCAGAAAAAGATCAAATTGTATGACTCTTGATATATCTTTTAGGGAGATAGAGAGGGATATCTATTTCAATAAGAGAATATGGTGAATCAGTATGCTACTTGTTAATTAATTGATTGGTAATTTGATTATGTGTAAGGAACATCCTAAGGTTAACTGATAAGATGATGGTGCACTATTTAGGATTTTTTTTCCTTCAAAACTAATACATCAACATAGAAAAAAATATATAGTTTAAGCTAAAAGCTCTAAGGGTGAGGAATTTCCAGCCGATAGTGATGAGTAAATTGAATATCTTTCTATGAGATTTAAGAAATTATATAAAAAATAATTTTTTCAAAAAACCAAGTTACAATTTGAAGAATGACACTAAATGGAATTGTAAAAAGGACTGGAAAATATATCAAAATTTAAATTACATTGCCTAGTATAAGTGTAATATAAAAGGTCATGTTAAGGCTGACTATCCCAAGTTAAAAGTATAAAAATAAGTATGTTGATAAGGATATAATTTATAATAAATAATGAAAGAAAAATATAGTTTCATAGAGGAATTATCCTTTGATAAATACTTAACACTTGAAGAGAATCCTGATAGAAAAAGTATGTGCTTCATGAAAAACATATTTGAGGAACCTAAGGTATCTCTGGTGTGTAATTATGATCCCTATATATATGAAAATGATGATATTTCAAAATATTAAATATTTACATATTTATATATTCCTAAATATACTTTTAATTATATTAAATACAAATAAAAAATTACAAAGAAACATCATACTTTATCTAATACTGATAAATCTTATTTATTTTAGATAAAGAGAATATGGCTCATTTTTTGAAAGAAATTAATAATCTAAAATTGGAAAATGAATTGTTAATTAAGAGCATAAGTGATTTACCAATGGAAGTGAAAATCTAACTCAAATATTATGAAAATATATTTCTCCTAAAAATATTACTGGTCAAGGTTACCAAATTAGACAAAGAATAATTGTAAAGAGAAATTTTATTCCTAAATCCAATTCTATTAATTATACTACTAATATTTATTAAATTTTAACAAATAAAATTTTTATTTCATATATTTTACAATCCATTTATAAGAAACCAATTGAGAACATATATCATTTGAAATCCCTAATCACTAACATATCTGGACCAAAGAACACCTGGGTACCAAAATCATTCTTGTTATAAACATTTTTGATCAGGATCTAATTATCGGTATACTATAGAAATATATAGAACTTAGCCAGTGGATATACTAGTAATGTGACTATAGATTACTCTAGAATCAATAAAATGATAAAGGATGATGGTGGAAATGTCACCTTTGATGAAAATACTAAACAAAAAATTGGTGGCCTTATCCAAATCGGTATCATTAAATCACTTTTAATTGCTAAATTAATTTATATTAAAGGTTAAAAAAAAATCTTAGCCTCTCACTACTATGTAATGATTGTTTTCATTAAAAATTTGAAAATAATTCCTTTGATGTTTTTATTTTCTAATAAGGCTTTAGTATATACTACTTTGAGAAAAGATAATGTGTATGCTACAGATATTGATTCATTGAATTCAGAAAATTTTTCTTGATTAAGTACATTTAATATAGAATCTTGGATATGAAATTGGAGAGTAGGCCACCGTAATACACTTTCACTAATAAATATTAATCATAAATGGTTACTTAGGGATCTATCCAAATGTAAATCCCAAAAAGGAAAATTATTTCACCCCAGTCAAAAATGGAAACCAAAAATATTTATTTTAAATTAAATAAACATATTTCAACTTATCAACCTCTTAAGTTGGTTAAAATGGATTTTATTGGGCCATATAGTTTTTCTAATTTAAATTGAAAAAAATATTTCTATGTACTTGAAGATAAATTTTCCATGTAAAATTCGGTATTATTTTTATCTCACTGGAGTGAATATTTCTATTATTTTAAAAATTAGGATAATACTTCATAAAACCAAAGTGGACTTTGAATTAATACCTTAAGAAGCGACCATGGTTGTGAGATTGAAAATCAAGACTTTGATTATTCTTTCTTACAATATGGATATAACCATAACTTCTATACTAACAGGACCCCTTATAATAATTGAGTTATATGAAAAATAAATATAAAAATTCAAGAGATATCCGGGATAATGCTAAATGAAAATGAATTACCAGTCTAATTTTGGGAAGAGGCAGTGAACATAGTCAGTAATATAATTAACAGAGTTTTAATAGGACCTATCTCAAAAAAACCCTTATCTATGGTGGAATAATAGGAAAAATAATGTTAATTACATAATATTTTTTTGTTTAAAAGCATTTATTATGAACACTATGTATAATTTCTAAAAGTTTTCCTCTATATGTGATAAAAGAATTTTCATTAGTTATCAAATTTCTAGTAAATCCTATACTGTTTTTAACATAATAACCAATGCTATGGTATACTACCTCCTGGACAATCCTGATGAGATAGATCCACAAGATCCAAAAACCCATTGATAAAATCTTTATGATGATTTATCCACTTTTAACGTAAATTTCAAACCTTATGATTCTTTTGTAAAACTTTCATATTAATTGTCCAGTTCATAAGAACTTTTAAAACCTAAACCAGAACCTAAAGAAGACCATGACGTGACCATCCATTCATTTTCTAGAGCTTTTAATACTCTTAAATACCATATTTGTGATTCTGTAGTTGGATACATAAACAAAGGTGAAAAAATGTGAACTTATCTAAGAAACCATGTTCAACATAAATCTATATTATCACATCTTAAACCTAATAAAGTCAAGAATTAAATTAAAGAAAAATTCATTATAATATATCTAAATGATGAAATTAATCTTTTGGAAAAAAATAATAATGTTTTGGATCTTGTTGATAAACATAAAGACACATTGAATATATGAACTAAATGGGATTTTAGAAATAGATTGGATTAATCTTGCATAATCATATGGAATAATTCTAGACTAGTTACACAAAAATATAGTCAATAAGAGTGTATACACTATGAATAAACCATTTAAAATGTAGCCATACTTGAATCCAATAGAATAATAATTGCCTATGTAGAACATCTATATATATAACAATTTCAAACAGATGAAAAATAGAATTTTTACAGAGGTCTTATGGGGAATTTTTGTTTAACAACCCCCCAAATTTAAAAATCCCCATTTTAAAAATCTTGTTATCCACTTAAGAAAAGTTTTATATGGTCTAAAATAGGCTCATAGGGCATTGTATTATGGGCTCATATATTTTCAAATTTCAAAAGTACTTTCAAAAAGGATAGATTATCCTACCCGTTTTATAAAAATAAAATCAAAATAAGTTTTAGTTGTTGAAATCTATGTAGAGGATATTATATTTGTGTCATCTAAAATTTATTTATGTGTTGAATTATCAAAAATGAATCAAAATGGATTTGAAATTTGATTAATGGGTGAACTCAAATTATTTCTTGGTTTTTCAGATTTTTCAAAATGGAGAAGGAATTATTTTTAAATCAAAGTAAATGTACTATTTTTTTTAAAGTATATAATGGAAATAAAAGTATAAGAACTCCTATGAGTACCACCTTTAAATTATGACTTTATAAAGTGAGGAAATCAGTTGATCAAACCTATTTTAGGGGAATGATAATAAGTATTCTCTATATAACTACTAGAGGACCTAACATTATGTTTAGTGTGTTTATTTGTGCTCATTTTCAAGTAAACCCAAAAGTTCCACACTTACTTTCTCTAAAAAAATTTAAAATACCTCAAGTATACATCCAAATTATTATTTTTCTACCCTATATGACTATAATTTGACCTAATTTGTTTTTTAGATGATTATTTTGGTGGTTTCAAGTTAGATAGAAAAAAACCTATGAAACATGTCACCTTTTGGTCAAGTCACTAGTTTCATTGTGTATTAAGAAACAAAATCAAGCTTCACTATCTATTACTAAATTTATATACATAGTTACAGGTAGTTTTTGTGATAGAATTTAGGGATAAAAAACAAATTTCTAGACAATGGATATCAATTCCAACATTTACCTATAAATAATGACAACAAAAGTGTTATAAATATTTCTAAGAATATTGTATCTCACTCTATAACAAAAGAAAATCATGTAATACATATCTTTTTAAGAGATTATTTTCAAAAGGGTAATATAACTCTTGAATACCTTAGTACTGAAAATTAAATTGCTGATATTTTTACTAGTCCATTGAATTACAAGAAAATGAAAATTTTCATACATGAATTAGGAATGATTACTTTTGGTTCAACATAATTTTCTGAGAGCCACCATTAGTGGTTACCCACTATTGGAGTTTACCCACTGTTGCAGTTTTTCCCACCATTGGTGTTTACCCATCATTAGTGTTTTACCAACTATTGGAGTTATACACACCATTTCAATTTTACCCATCATTTGTATTTTACCCACATTTGGAGGTTTAACCACCATTTGAGTTTTACCCACAATTTTGTTTACACGTTGTTGGGTTTTAACATCCTCTCTACAAAAAAATTACAGGTTATCTATTTTATTAATTTATTTACGATTCACATTCTTTTCATTTCAAAAACCTCTAAATCAAAAATTGATATAAATTATAAACATTTATAAATTTTTATGCTCTCTCCCTCATGCCTATACTTTTGAACATCATCACGACCCTTTATCTCTAAACGGTTAGCCATCCCTTAACTTCATTAGAATATTCCATGTCGATCACCGTGGTTATAGTGAAGGGAACCAGAGACTCTTCTCCAAATGAGTCAAATCCTTCAAGGAAGAAGAAGTTATATTTGATCCATACAAATATAGATCCCAAAAAACTGTGTATTTTAAAACAATTAGTATTGGATGAAAATATGTTTATGTTGAATGGTTGATGTTGAGAAATTCTTTAGTTATTAAATTTATGCAAGACAAGGGATCGGTAGAGTGGTTCTATTATAACAAGAGGCATCTTAGGTTACTCAATAAGTTCTATAACTATGTTTCATTTATAATTGATGAATATGAAGACTATATTAAAAGTAGAATAAATGGATTAAAACCAATTTTATCTTAAATCTGAGGGACCATATGTGTGGAAGTTCTTCAAAAAGGTGTTTTAAATGACATACAAGAATCTATTCTAAGTGACTGTTACACTTTTTTATATGATGATTCATTGGATGAATTGACTATAGATGGAATTTTGAAAATTATAGTTTCCAATGATCATGATGGTGAATTTCATTTTCTATTTAGGTTTACTCATAATTTGTTTTCCATGGGAAATGAGATTTCACCACAATGAGGAATAAATATATACACATGGTATGTCCAATTAAAATTTGATAAAAATACAATTTCTATAGATAAATAATGGTTCATATAATGAATATATATAATAAATATTCAATATCAAACTCTCTTATTTATCCCAATATTATTTTAGGCAAGTCGGAGGCCCAGGGATAAGTTATTTTGGAAGAAGAAATAGTGGTAAAAATTTGTGCTTTTATAATATGAGGGTAATTAGTAAAAGAAAGAACAAAAGTTATAACCCCTGGAAAAAGAAGTGGGTTGAGTATTCTAACACACTTCATGAGGATTTCAATACTATTGATCGCCAATTAATGAAAAATATCGTTTGGATCTTAGCATGAATCCTAGTGAGGTAGTTGAGTATTCATATGGGGAAGATTGAAATTGCATTAAAGATGATGATGGTTCTGTCGATAATGTTCCTGATGCTTGTATTGGTACAAGACATGTTGATATTGGAAATGCAATTTTCTCTTCTCTAGTATTATTTGTTTTTTAGGTATGACGAAAGACCAATCATAGTTCAAGATGTAGATAAAGTTATTAGAGATGAGATGGAAGCATCTTTTGAGGTGGTGGAATCCCCTAGTCTTTCTAGTAACTTTGTTGACCCTATCAATGGTAACTCTGTTGAGCCTGAATTTATTGAGTAGATAGTTATTGATCATACAGTTGTTAGACCTGCAATTTTCAGGCCTACAGTAGTTATTCCTGTACTTATTAAACTGAAATTTTGTCTCTTTATCCGGGTAAGATGTCACATCAATTGAGGAATGTGGGAAGTTCCTTGGATATGTCAAACTTGGTTTGAAATACAGAATCCCTGATGATGAAGCACCTGATATTCCCATAGAGATGGATCCTATGGGATCCATGGTAGTACAGATAGATGATTTTGGTAAGATATAGATATTTTCTTCGGATATGCCTACTAGAATTGAGCTTGTATAAGAACATCCCGTTAAGATATTATTTTTATCTTAACCAGAACATGTCGTTGAATTTGTGTATGTTGATTCTATATCAAGAGCTAAGCTGGAATCCTTCAAAGAAAGTCTTCTTTTTTTATTGGGGAATTTTTTTGAGAAATGATTCCTCTATTGTCACTAATCATAGTGAACAAGATTCAAGATATTGTTTAGAGTTGTTTATGCACCACATCTAATCCAAAATGATGCTTCAAATGAAAGAGGTGGAAATAGAAAATAGAGTACTTTACCATGTGTTAGAGTCTTTAAGATCATTAATGGAGGGAACACATACTACCATTGTTGCTAGTATGGATTATTCTATAGTGACCTTGTAGAGTATACCTTCACCAACTTTTAATTTGAGAAATCCACCTTCTTCTATGGATGTTGAGATGATCTGATCAGTGGTCAAAGAAGATATTTAAGATATTTTAGGTTATGTATCAGATATAACTTTAAAAACATCTAGAAAAATTCATCATAATAGTGATCATGTTCATATAATGGTTAATGAATATATAGAAGAGATAAAATTTTATAGAGATAAAATTAAAAATGTTATAATGTATTAGAATTTGAGGATTCATAATAAGAATGAGAATAACTCTCATTTCATGTCCCTTTCTAAGAACCTTGGGATGCCTTCGATTACTCAATCATTCATTGAAAATGTCAATCAACTGAATGCAATGACCCATGTGCTTAAGTTGTTTATGGAATAGAGAAATTATTATTTTTGTGATATTGAAGGACAAAATAACATCAAGGACTTCATCAATCTGATGAAACCCATTATTCATGTTTACATATCAATAATTGTGGATTAAGATGCCATCCCAATCCCTACTCATCTCACTCCTCTAACTGTTGGCCCAATGTTTTTCATAATAGTTGTTACTCAAGATCCAGATGAACATTTATCTTCTTCTTTTAACAGTTTACTCTAAATCTAATAGAGGATTTGTAGTATCTCAGACCTATTATTATCTGAGATCCTCTTTCATTAGTAGATTTTCCTACAACCCTCCCTTCAGTTCCCTCAGCTTCTACTAATGTTAATCTTACCACTACTAAGGATAAAATAAAGGAACCAATTGTTCCAACAACCTGGGCTGAAAATAGTTGAACTTAGACAATATTTTTTCATAGTTATGGTTTTATGACTTTTTATTTTATTTTTTTATCTTTAATGTCACTAATTTATTTCTTTCTCCTTGAATTTCATATATCTATTTTTAGTTTTTGATAATCCCAAAAGGGGGAGAGTGAATCTATTTCATTTATTAGCATTTAATTACTCATTCTATAGTAAGTTTATATTTGGATTTTTCCTTAATATTGTTTCAAAAGGGGATAATCAATATGTAATTTATTACCTATTTTAACAATACTATTATTATTTGATACCATCAACAATGTTGTTTCTTAATACCATACCATTTATGCCATATATATTTAATTTATTAATTTGATACTATCTTTATTAACTACCTATCATATTATTTTTCTATATAATATCTGTGATTCCATATTTATTTCAATAACTTACTTTGATACCAACTTTTTGATTGAATTTCATTGATACCATATTAATTATTTTATATTCTATTTTAAAAGACTATATATTTTTGAATTTTTTAGATGATGTATTTTAAGCCAAATCTTATTCTATAAATGATCATAAAATGTCATGATTTTTTATCATCAAAAGGTTGAGATTCTTGGTACCATTTTTTTAATAATAAAGTAATCTTGTTTATTATATTATTAATGATTTATATATTCTATGATTGTATTTTACACTATAATAAATTTTGGTGAAATTTTGGTTAAGTACCAAAAAGAATCATTGTTGAAGCTGGGTCACTCTTAGAAATACCCATCACCGAAATGGAATTTTGGAAAAGTACTCAGAAGACCCATTTTCAGAGACAAGTCAACTTCATGATGAAAATCTAGCTATGTATGGAAAATAACTAAAACTAGAAAGGTGTCACCATTGAGGATGAATCACCATCATACCTTATTTACCACTGAGAAATTAGGATATGTATAAAAAATACCTACTACCAGATGATCCGCAGGAATGCATTAACTACCGTCAGGGTGGAAATTTTAAAAATTGATGAATTTCCAACAGCTAAGATGAGCCACTATTGAGCATGACCTACAATCATCTTGACTCATTGATGGCCTGACTCTCTACCATATTTAGACACCACCAGAGTTTTCTCACCCTCAGAACAGTAGTTATTATTTCCAAGATATTTAAATTAATTTCCTCTAATGTATAATTTAAAAAATTTAATGTTGATTATTATTTTAAAAATTATTATTCAACTAGTGCAAGAATTCATTAATGTTTTTTTCAGAGACGTGTACGAGGATGCAAAAGATCATTATGACTATTCCCCAAATAGATACTACCCCTTGATGATGTTAATTCAAGAAGAAGAATATATCAAGTGTATACACATATACACACATATGAAGTTTTATGTAAAAATATTTTAAGAATGAGAAAAGTGTCACAAAGTGTAATAACGTCCTTGTGAACTTAAACAGTGCATCTTTCCTACAACCGACTATGAGAATGTGAATATCATGAATATAAATATTCTTTACTATAGATTGAATTAGATAGATTATGAAGCTCTATTTTATGAAAATTTTGAGAAACATGACTTGAGATTCCATCTATGAAAAATATGAGGAGTCTCAATCTTCATTGCAAAACTAACCGTGTAACATTATTTTTTTCTTTATCTTTTTACTTTCCCTTTCTATTTGTTGTATTTTCTTTTCAAGCATTGCGTGGTTTACCATACTTATCAAACAAACATTTTCTCATATATGATAACTAAAAGATACCTGACATCATCTTAACACTCTCCTTACTTTTCATTACCCACAGTGTTATGAAAAATATCATGGTATGGCATGTGTTTATTTTATTCCCCTAGGTATTGTGAAATAGGTCCTATTGTGGCCTGCAAATATGGTAACATTTTTTTTACACCCGATACACACTACAGATCAGGATTATTTTATATAATCTTCTTGGAAATAGGTGATTTCAAAATTGAGAGGATTAACTCTCAACATTAGATTGAACCACATGTATTTATTGTGTTCTTCATTTTTTTCTCAATTTTAAATAATAAACAAAAACCCAAAATTGAAATTTAATGTTAATTCGTGTTTATATAATATTTTGAATCAATAAATATAATTATAAATATAAAAAAAATTATTTTAATAGATACTTAATAATTCTTTAATAGATCTTATAAAATATCAGAACTTATATTGCTATGTTTATTTGATTAATTAGGATATTTTAATCAATTAAGGGATTTTATTTAAACTTTTTTTAATAAGAATTTTTATTGGGTACTCAATTCACCCCCCCCCCTATTTAGACACTCACTCTAACAAAAATTAAGATTCGGAGGTTTTAAATATATGTCTAACAGTGATTTTAGTAGTGTTTCAAAGATCACAAATTTACATCAATTATAAAATTAGTTATTTTATAATGTAACAGACAACAAGGATCTGCTACTAAAAGTAGTACTTTATTTAATGGAAATAACTATTCTCAATTGAAAATAAAAATGAAAATTCAAATCAAAAGAATGATTTTTGAGATATGGTATGCTATAGAGGATAATAATGAATTGCCTAAGACTGCAAGGAATACATGGGATGATTCTACTAAATTTTCTTACAATAACAATTATAAATCCATAAATTTTCTTTAATATCACTTAGGATATTAAGAATTAAATAGGATATCACCTAGTTAAATTTCCTTTAAAATTTGGGATACATTTTCTATTTCTCATGAATGAAAAACAAATGTAAAGGAAATGAGATTGAACATTTATTCAATTGAATATGATACATTCAATATGAAACCCGATGAGTTGATTTTATTGTATTTTTCTCTAGTTAAATGAGATATTTAACACAGTGAACTCCATAGGGAATCCAATGTTAGATAGATATCAAATAATCAAACTATTAAGATGTAATCTATAGAGATTGAGGGGGATGAATGTTTCAATAAGAGACTCTTTTTAAATTAGTAAACTACATATTATGGAATTGATTTGGAAATTGACGATGTATAAGGAATTGATTTAGGTTAATCGATAGGAGGAGGATGAAACATAAAGGAAATATATTTCTTTTCAAATAACTAAAACAACCGAAATAAAAGGAGACTGATAAAACTGGAAGTACCAGTGATGAGGAATCACCAGCCAAAACTGATGAGGAAATAGACCATCTATCCATAATGATTATAAAATTATAAAAAATGAAGAAGTTTGTCAAAAAAAACCTAGAAACACCATATTCTCTTTATCATTTTACATACTCCTTATGTTTTTTAGATTTTATTTCTCATTAGTTTTCTGTTTATCCTTATTATGAGACACAAAATGTCTCGTATACTATAACTAGAAGATTCTCGATATATTTTTAACTATCCCTTTAATTTTTTACCTAGATTTTTGTGGAAGAGGTCCTTATGTGGCCCTTATTTATTTTATTCCCACAACTATTTTGGAAGAGGTATATGAATATCCTGGACAGTTGGTTTGTTATTTTAAATACCTAATCCTAGTTTTTGATCAAGATAATTTTATATAAACTATGTTGAAGTGGGTGATTTCTAAGTGAAGATGATTAGGTCTAAGTTTGAGATTAAAACTCTTTTATTTATTTGATTTTTTGTCTTATTTTTTTTCTTTTCTAATCTTTAAAAAAATTTGTACTAAACTATAAAATAAACTAAAACTTTGATATTCTTTTTTATTTAGTTTTTATATTTTATTTTGATACAGTAAATTAATTCTAAAATTTATAGTAGATTTTATATTATTTTAACTATGACTTAATAATTCTATGTGAAATATTTTTAAAGTTAGGAACTTATAAAGATATACTATTTTGATTAACACGATTACTTAAATTAATTGGGGGGATATTTAAACATGTTTTAAGAGAAATATTTATTGGGTACACAATTAACCTCCTCTTGAGATACTCACTCTGACTAACACATGCTTCATGTGATTTATTTTAGATCCATATTCGTTAAACCAAACCAATATGTTCAAATCACAATGATGTGTAACTCTTTACACAACCAAGAAATATCTATAAATCACACAAAAATAGTAATAAAGTATATCCAAACATTTCGAAATGCATTATATGCATAATTTATTTATAAATTTCATGTAACAGAATAGATTTTTTTTTTGTGAGTGGGTTCCTTAGGCCCAACAAATTTATGTACTTTTATTACCATTACATGTATATAGTTTAATAATAAATGTGTTTAGCATTAATATAATAGTTTTATTAATTGTGCATCAATTTCTTATATGGTAATTCCCTTATATTACATTTCACATCAAATGGTTATGTAAATTCCCAACTATAATGAGAACATTGAGATACTATGATAATATTCTTAAATATATTTCATATAGTCTAGATGCCTCATTCTAATAGGACAAAGATGATTTCTAACTATCAAGTGCTATGGGATTAAAAGTATTGAGACATTTTCTCTTTAATTTCTCATTAGGTGATCTCAAGTAAATGAGAACAAGGGGATTGACACTCAAATTATAATACCACATGTTTCTGGTGTCATAGGTTATTACTATATACAAACATGTTTATTGGCCTCCAAGCTTTATACCATTATCAATGTGTACCACTTGATCATGTACTTTAATGAAAGGTAAATCTAAGACCTTGATTTCATGGGGAGTTATCATGTGTTGGGTTTATATTTTGTGGTTTTCTGTTGGCTTAATGATCAATATATAATTTCCTACATTTTAGTTAAGTAAGAGATATCTTGTAGGCCTAGATTAACCAAGTTAAATGTACATTCGTTAAGTACATAGAGATAGTATAGGAAGGTATGTTTTTGATGTAATGTCACAAAATCTATAAAGCTTCAAAAGAATAATGACAATGGTGTACATTCTTCTTTATCATATATCCCAAGACAAATAGATTATATTACACAAAACAAGTTCATTAGAGGTTGTCGCGGTTATGAAATTTTTTATATCCTTTAGGGATATGATGGGTTTCTAGAATCCACTCTTGGTATTGGTATTATACTCACTTATATAAACATCAGGGCCAAGAGAGTCGCACACAAATTGTATCCCCATGATCAAAATATTCAGATTAAT
Source organism: Viscum album (assembly GCA_963277665.1). Taxonomy (NCBI): domain Eukaryota; kingdom Viridiplantae; phylum Streptophyta; class Magnoliopsida; order Santalales; family Viscaceae; genus Viscum; species Viscum album. The sequence continues at coordinate 158,705,630 of OY728165.1, read as the reverse complement.
ATTAGTTTAGGATGATGTGGACCCCATGTGTGGGAGCTGATGAACATCCATGTGTGATTTATGAATAGTAAAATAATTCAATTATATTATTTATGTTTATAATAATTATAACTGTATTTTTTTCTATTATTATTAACAAGTTTTCTATCATAAAATTTAATATAAAAAAATTTAATTTTCTAAAAAAAACAAAACATGATCAAGGTTTTAAAAATTATCTATGGTGATAACATTCTAGTTAATGGTTTTTATTTTATCACATAGCTTGTCATATTCTTATATGTGAATGGTGAAATATTATTTACATTTATGACAGGTTTAATTAATTCATCAGTGTGTGAAAAGGTCTCAAATGTAGGTTATTACATTTTAGGGACCAAAGTGTAATTTTGGAATGTATAGCTTAAGTATATAAGTGAATTGAAGGCTCTTTAATAGTAAGATACACTATTTTTAAGAATTTAGAGAAACAATATCTCCTCTCCTCTCCTAGAAATATTTTATATATATTTTTTAAAAAAAATAACAAGGTTGGATTGATCCCAATTTTTTGATTGAGTTCATGCTCTTCACCAAATTTTAGGGTTATTCTATTCAATTTCTCATTCTAGTTCCCATGAATAAAATATCAGCAATTTAGGATCCATGGTGCATGTGTGGAAGATCTAGGGGATCCCTGTTTTGGTTCCTTTGAGTCGTGAAATACTGGTAGTGAGAGAATCAAATTAGAAATTTCAAATGAATAAGGTATTGTTTATTATTTCATTAAATTTTATTTTTCATAGAAACATTATATTTCACACAATCCATAGAGAAATATGGGAAAGTGGTTTTGTGGATTCAGTTTTTTCCATGAATTCACACACAAATTTTTTTTTTGTAAATTTTTCATGCTCCTTATATGACCTAGGTTTCTTCATTTATATGAAATTTAATATATCATCATGATAAATCTCCCATCAACAAATAACCAACACTATTGACCATTCAAGAAAAGGTATAATCCCCCATGATAGAATATAGTCAGACCCCATGACCTCTACCCATGGATGTATTACTCAAGATAAAATCAAATTCATCATATCTCTAAATCCTATATACATAAATTGTCTTCAGTAAAAAATTTAAATATCATAATATTAATTTTAAACTATGTTCAAGGAAGATAAGAAACTAAATTTATTTCCATACCTATCATATAATATAGTGCCCTATTTCCTTGATTTAATTTAATATTTGAAAATAATCATACGATATTTATCATATAAACAATTTATTTCTATTAATGAAGGTAAGGATAACATTAAAATTAATGAATAATGAAAATATTAAAAGTTGATATAATAGTTTATGAACATTTTTTCAATAAAAGATAACTATAATAATTTTATAATCATGCTTATCACTATTTTCATTCAATAAATTTTAATATATACACTTTATATTAACTTTAAGATGTTTTAATTCATATTATACTCTATATGGGATATTTATTTTAAATATATAATATGTTATGAATTATAAATGATTTATCATCCAATTTTTATTATATAATAATTTTACATAATCTAAATATCATATACATAACGTTATTTAATATATTATTAAATCGATCATCAACACATATTTGATTTGGATTAAATATAATTCAAGAACATGACTCTTCAATTTAAACATTTCGGATTAATAAATTATAAATAATTGAAAACTAAAATTTATATATACAGACACACACACACAGAGATATATATATACATTTTAGCCTTCTGTATTTAATTTATAAACACTTTATAAATTTCTATTAAGATTTCCAAATATACCATTATCCAAAATCATATGTAATTTGATGTAATTTTATAAAATAGTTATTTAATATAATATAATTTAACATTTAAAGATTATTTAATAATAGATGTTTCTTAAGAATTCATTTAGTAATTATAATTATTTTATAATTAAGAAAAAAACAGATCCTTTAACAATTAAAAAATATTCTCAAAATATATTTTATTATAATTAATGAATAATTTTTAAATTATAAAAAACCTTATAATATATAAAAAAATTTAAATTTGAACTTTACCCTTATATAATGGGGGTCCGCTTTATGAAGTTGAAATATTTAACCTTTATATTGCCTCTTTAACCAAATGGTAGCCTAAGACTAACCTCTTGTGTTAATGTAATGTAGAAATTACCTTTATACATTTCTATTACATAAGTTATAAACAATTACATTTATGTACACACCCATTATGTAAAGGTACTATATGTAGTCCTTTACACAATTCATTCTGTGTGAAGGTAAATTAAGATCACCATTATGTAGAACCATCTATTTAAATTTTATCTACCTTAAACTAGATATAGACCACTCTATCTACCTTATGGGTATGTTTTGCGATAATGGAAGCGCTGATGACCTTGTTTCATGTAATTTACTAATAACAACAAGTTACATTATAATAAAAAATCATTTTTTTCAGGCTTCCATAACCATATTGATGAAAATAATCAGTAATAAATACAAAATATTACCATTATTAGTGTCAATATACTTATTAATAATGAAAATGGTAATGATGTTACAACATCATTCATATAGGTGGTTGGACGGACCCAAATAAGAATTTTTTGTTCAAGTGAATGTGTAACAGTTAATAATAATAAAATATTAGTATATTTATAATGGGAAAAATTATATTAATAAAAAAATAATTATATTATAGAATGATATTTATAAAGACATAATATGAGAAGGAAATTGAAAATATTAGGGAATAACGTGGATACAAAATTAGATGAATTTTCTCATTATCGACACGGGTTTCTTATTAATTTAATATTTAAACCTAGGTCTTGGAATAATAATCCATATAATTTCGAATAAATATTTTTAGAGGAAACATTATAGGTACTCAAGGGATAAATTAAGGTAAATATTATTTTTGGAGGGGTAGAGGATGGGTCCTTTTGTAGGTGATTTATGAGTGGCATTGTTACGAATAATCAATATTTAATGTATAAGGTTTAAATTTTAAAATTAAAGTGGATAAAAATTAGAGAATAATTGATTTTAGTCATGAATCCACTCATAGGAATAATTTATAGAAAATCTTTCAAGATATTTTATTTCCATTGTTGTTTGTTTAATCCTTTCTACCTATTTTTACCCTTACTTTGGAAAATCAATTTTTATCACAACTTATTTTTTTGACCAAAAATAAAATAAATATTTTTTCCTAATTTTGAGTTTCTAATTATAAATTTTTAAACCATTTACTCAAAGTTGATTTATAAATATTATAAATATAACATTTAAAATAAATTATAGTTTTTTTAAAGAAAAATATTTTAATAGAAAAATGTCATTTTGAAATTTAAATTTTCTTAATCCCATTTCATATCAGTAACTAAATAATTGAGTATTGATATATAATTTTATTAATTGAAAATATTTATTAGAATAATCGTTGTATATTAATAAATTAAATTTATAAGTATAATAAGACACAATACATAGAATATAATTAATTTATAAGAAAAAACATATTATAATTAAATGATTTCAATCACATCCTAGTAAAATTAGTTATTTATCACCTAATTTTAAATTTTTATAAACTGATTTGTATTATATTATTAATATCAATTTTATAAATATATAAAATCTTTCTCTCCTAAAATAGTAACGATAGGTAACAAGAAAATTAAATATTTTTAGTTAATAAATTATGTATTTATTTTTATTTCATTTCATAATTATTTATTATTTCTAAATTATATTAATTTTAATTTTTTTATTACTCATGGTATTTTTTTCAAATTTTTGTTATATACCTTTTCTAGTTTCCTAAATGATGTTTCATATTGAATTATCAAAATCTATTATTGTTTATCTTGAATTGTAGAACTTTATCTCTACAAACTATATCATGGTTTATTTTAAATCAATTTCTCATGTACTATATAACATAGAAAACATAATATATATTTAAAATAAAATATATAAATAAAATTAGAGCCTTATAAGAATTAGAAGGAAATATTGGATGAAATTCCTCCCAAATAAAAAATGAACTATAGAAAATCTATACATAGGTAAAAACTATTGATATTGGAGAAACCTTTTCACAAGTTTTGATACTGAAATCAATAATACATTTCATAAATATGGATGTCAAAATTAAATTCATAGTCTACCAAATAGATTTTAATACAGTATTTTTGAATAGATTACTAAAGGATGATGTTTTTATTGAACAACCAGTGGTTTTTTTAGTTATATATAATTAATTAAATCTTTCAATCCTAATAAATGTATTTTATGGCCAAAAAGTAAACCTTGAGCTTATTTTACTTAGATTGAAGTATTTTATATGAAGTTTGGATTTTGAAGAGGTGGTTTTGACCCAAATTTTCACACAAAACCAACTAATAAAGATAATTTTTTTGATCTTGTCTATATTAATGATGTTATTTTTAGTGGAGGGAAGAATAATTTCATATAAGTGTTTTCCAAGAATGATGTGTTAAGAGTTGTTGATATTGATGATGAGATAATTCAAAAATATATTTAGAGTAAAATTGAGTCAAATGAGGTTTTATAAATTTTTCTCTCAATTTTAATATGTAAGGGAGTTACAAATATAATCTAATATAGATAATAGAAAATGATTTATAACTTCAATTTTTGTTATAAAAAATCTTAGAAGGCGATATAGAGAAAAATATAGGGATCCTACTCCTTACCAAATAATTATTCAATGTTTTTTGTATCTTATGGTAAAAACACTAGATATTGGATATATTATATTATTGGAAACTATTATTCTTAATTGTACAAAGGAGAAATATATAACAGTAGTGAAAAAATTATGAGGTGAATTCAAGGAACAATAATCCATATTTTTTTTGATAGAAAGAATGATCAAAATTTATATTCATATTTAAATATAGACTATTCTGGGGTCATTGTGGGTAGAAAATTAATAATATGAGGTGAAATTTAATTAGAAGAAGTTTATTAGCTGGTTCACCAAGAATCAATAAAGAACACCACTTTTAATGACTAAAGTGGAATACATTTCATCAATAAAGGTTTTAGAATAACTACTATGTATGAAAAAAAATCATAGGATCATAGTGAGTGTATGAGACTTATTATAGTGGTTCATCGTGAAAAACACAGTAATATTGAGCTAATAAATATTTTTTTCAACTATCATATATAAATTATATTGATATTTGGTATCACTTTATTAAAGATAAATTGAAGTAATGAATCGTTCACATAGATTATGTGGGAACCAAAAATTGGGTGGTAGATATTTTCGTAAACCATTGGTTGCATCGATTTTCCAGTGGCATTAGTTTAACCTTGGTGTTTAACCACTTACCTTACCTTGAAGAGGTTCAAAAATTACCCTCTCCTCAATTTGATAAAAGGTAAAATTTGGTTTATTTTGTTTTTTACGACTTAAAAAATTTGGTTTATTGTCAAAGTATGATAAATGAATACCTATGGAGAATATAAACTTCTAGATGTTATGAAATTATATCTTTGAGGTGGGTTTTTTGGTATTAAAAATAGGGTGATACATGAACCATGTAGATTATAACATTAAAGAGTAATTAATGTGTCAAATATTGGGGGATTGGGTGGGAGACAGATGAGTTTATCAGTTAATTTCAAGAAGTTTATATGCTAAAGTGACATGGTACACATAATTGGTATAGTTTTATTATTTTACTTTTATTTTATACACTAAGAATTTCTTACATAGTAATGTAGTAATTGAATATTAATAACATTTTTTTGAATTTGTTTTATTTTAAATTTATTGAATTCCATTGAAGTTATGATTTATTTCCAACAAAACTAAAGTGAAACAATATTGAAACCAAGGATTTTGATCTTATATATGTTTGTATTACAGGGGATTGCTATAACTGGTGCATTGTGGTTGTTTAAAATAATTCTAAGAAGTATTTCATATTTTTGATACATGGTATCATATGTGATTTAATTATGAGTGAAGAAATCTTGTAAAGGTGAAAGGTATTTCATGCCACAGAAGATTCAGTAACACAACTATGATGGGTCATATTCCATAGTGTGTATCTCATTATAATTAAGTGTTTCAAAAATTTTAAAATAAAAAAATTATAATTTCATTGACTACATCACAAATAAACATATATTTTGTATGAATAAAAAAGTATAATTTCAAGATAACACCATGTTATAATGGTCATTTTATGAAAAATAGCCTTGGTTTTTAGAGGGGGGATAGACATTAAACCATGGAAAACGGAGTCATGCGATAATGGTTCAATAAATAGATGATATTTAAGAATATAAAACCATTATTTTATAAGAATTTTTAAAATAGATCAGACATATAATTTTTTGTGTCTTGTTCTATACTAAAATTCATGCCAAAATTTTATATCTCACACTGTCATCTATATTTTGTTTATGAATCACACCATAGTCAATTTCATTACCAAATGATATGCTAAATTCAAGTTATCTTAATATATTTGAATAAATTTAAAAATTTATGAGATTTTTATTAAATCTATAAAAGTTAACTGATATTTTACAAATAGATTAAAAACCCATTTAGGGGGTGAAGGGGAAAATTCATGGATTATTATTTGGGATGATTTAACATTTAATATTTAGTTATTTAAAATATATATAATATGATATAAAAATTATAAAAATCTAGAAAATACTGATAGATTTCATTATAATGATGGATTACATCTAAAGTAGAATAGATGAACAAAATCACAATGACAACACCTAGACTGATTTGGTGTATATCCCGTAAGAATAAAAAAATAGAAGGAGTCATTTCCTTGAGAAATAATTATAAATATTATTTGAACTATTTGGTGAATAGGGAGAAACATGGAGTGACTCTAGGATTGGAAATTCACCCTTCCAAAAAATTTAACGTATACAGTGAGTAGTGATATCCATTGGTGCACCAACATAACATTAGTGTTTTTTCCATTAATGTTTTATGACTAATAGAAAATGTGAAATAATTACTTCACTTTTATTTTTTTTACTATATTAAATTTCTATATCCTCTTGAGATTATAATCTATAAAAAATTATTCTAAATATGAGAAATTGATCCGACCGAGGATGATAAAAATATGACACCCTAATTCACCTCCTTTTTATAGTGTATTTGGATGTTTTTGTTGGTAAATATAGAGAGTGAGAGTAAGTCCTCAGTAGGATATACCATAACCCAATGCCTCAATTGGAGTTTTAAATGATCATATATCAAGTGTTTAAATATTTTAAATTATTTAAAAATAACATTTTTAGTATAAAATTATAATGTTAGGTGCTAACTAGGTTACTTAAATTGTATCATACCAACTTCAACCAATGTTGGTAAAGTCATTTAATTCATTCAATGAATAAAATAATCTAACAAATGAATCATATTTATTATATTCTAGTCATATTGAATCTCATATATCCCTGAGCCTAAAATAATACTAAGAAATACTCAAGGCTCACACATCAATATATCACATCACAACTTATACCAAGGATTATTAATTATTACCAACTTCTTGGAAATTTTCATAATACAAAATATATATGAAATAACCCAATAAAAACATTATTTCAGAAAAAATTCCTTAAACCATTAACTAGTTACTCATTGTGATTAATACAATCACTTTATAAAAATACATCCAATCAATTTTAATTCAAAACACACTTTTTTAAATTAATACACAATTTATAAGAAATCCATATCAAATTATATAACAATATTTTTATACTAAAAATCTCTAAGACACATAACTATTTATTCTAGTTTTTTAGTTTTCTAACTCCCTTCATACATGAAGATTCACCTTAAATACAATTATTACAATATTTTAACCCAAATACAATCACTGATATTATCAAAAAATAATTCTCCTAAAATTCACCAAAAATTCATAAATTTATAAAAATTGTTTTTTATAGTAATAAAAAAATCATTCACACGTCAAATAAAAATTTGAAAATTAATTTCAACCCTAAAATTTTCCTATTTAATTCTACCATTAATGTTTACCTAAAATTAAATCATTATATTACTATTTACACCATTGATTAATAAATTAAAACATGAAATTCAATATTTTTAGTCCTTTAACATATTTATAAAATATATAAAACAATTAATTTTATTAAAAAAATATTATATATCATTTAAATGAATTTACCATGATAATTAACTCACATGAATAATTGACATGAAAATACTAAACTTTAATTAGTTCAATGGGCCTCCAACATCACCCTAGACGAACAATATACACAAAAAGATAATTCCAACCAATTTATAGAACCCAAAGAATCCAAAAAAATCCAAAAAATTATATAACATTTATAAATAATAAGTTGCATACCCTGAATTCCTTCATATAATAATATTTGGATTTTGAACCACTTATCGAGAATAATCTAACACCATTGTCACATACGATTTCACTATAAGAAATAAAAGATAAATATTTCAAAGAATATAGCTGAGAGGGATGAAAACTAGGGAGTATAATTCTTGAATATATTAATATTAGAATGAAAAACAAATGGATTTAATCTAAAACCAATAACTAAAATTTTTACCAACAATTTATTTCTAATAAAAAAACTCTTCCATAGAAAAAATTTCTAGTGGGGGGCCACCGGATTTATAGTGACTCGTTAGAGTTATGATGTATGGAAACAAACTCTTAGTGGAACATAGAACCACTCCTTTTCCACCAAACTCTTGGTGGCCAATGAAAATGTTCTCTATTATTTTAGTAGTGAATTTGTAGTTCACTCATTTCTACCAAATCCTAATAAATCTTCCACTTCTTATATTAATGAAAATGTTACTACAAACTACTCAAATTTAATCTTAAAACACCCCCAAAAATGTAAAATATACACGAAAACTCATATTCATCACAAATCCAAACTAAAATAAATAATTTACATTTTGAGTGAATAAATTAGTTATTAAAATGTTATTAATTAAAAACCTAATAAAAATATGAGCTAAAAAATTCATTCATTTGAATGTGAGTTATCATCAGTTCCAATAAATATTAATTTCCATAAAATACAATTATTCAGAGAAAAAAAATAACTAAAGTTATCTACGAATAGACTATGAATTTACAAAATTATATGCATCTCTGTCAAAATAAAATGATCTATTAAATTCATCCAGATAATAAGTTAATTACATATAGAAACAAAAATTGTATAAAACATTGAATTCATAAATTTTGAGATGCAATCATCATTAATTTTTTAAAAAAATGGATAGATTTGTGATTATACTCATAAATCTGTTTAAACTAGACAAATAAAACTATAACTACATATGTTATAATTCATAATTAAAAATATAATCTACCCCTTGGTCTATTTGGGTCACTTAGTACCAACATGATCTATGATAAAAATATTAGATCGATCTCTTTTCTTATTATGGATTTGCTAAAAAATATAAGGGGTTTTTTATGTAAATTTATTTAGTATAAATAATCCAATTAATATTAACTAATATTTTCACTACCTCAATTTTCTAGTTGTAAAAGTTATAAAACCATTATCATAAATGAATATTTTTTACCATTAGTATTAATATCCTGATTTTTTACTCAAGAAATATATGGTGAGAATCCATTGTCAAATTCAGATAATTTTTTCTATTATTTTAACTAATATCATTCCATTGAGGAATAAAAAAACTAATATCAAAAAATATATCATTCACCAAAAAGAACTATATTTTTTAATTTTTTCCACTTGATCATTAATAGAACTAGATTCAACATATGAGCTAAAATAATTATCTACATTGTTATTGGAAGTATATTTCATATTATTACCACTTATAGGCATCTTAGAAATGGGATTTATTAAAATATTTAGGATAATTGTTATCACCCTCAAATATATAGTGATTATAATTAACATAATCCTAGTAGAACATGTCAAACCAATTAATCCCAGTAGCTAGATAATTCCTTTGGTATTTACAAGCTGTTTTCTCCTATATAAAAAACTTTTTATTCTTATATATACAATCATCAATAGTATGCCTAGTATTTTATGAACCATATAAAATTTATTATGATGGAAAAGATCATTCAAATGATTTTTATAATTACAATAATTACAAAAGAAAATGAAATTATAAAAATAAATATTTAATAAAGTATTATTATTATAAAAATAAATAATAGTATTTTTTAAAAGAGAAAAACATTAATTAAATTCCAAAAATGGGAAAATATCAATACTATATAATGTATATCTCCTTGTTTATTTTGATAGGTCTTATATGAGTAAAAAATATATTCCAAGTAATTTAATAATTTAAATAAATACATTTGAGAAATATGATATTAATACAATTTTCAATTTACGGATTCATGAAAATAAAATGTTTAAACTAAGGATTTGAATTTTGAATATACAATGGTCTGTGAATTAAAAATATTACACCAAGACTCCATTCTTGGTTTATAACATGAATTTATCAAGATACTATTTCAATTAACATCATTCCTATAGTTGGAATTTTCCACCTAATGAATTCCAAAATAATTTTCATATCATTTTTTAAATCACCTAACCTACATACAAAATCACCTCTCATCTCAAAAAGGCTTCCAATTATTGAGAATATTAAGAAAAAATTATTTTTATTATAATACATTGATTAAATTATGTGGTAGATATAATTAAATTTTACCGAGCCATTTTATTTGAAATAATAAAAATATTCCCTAAAAATAAACTCTTACCAAAAATATTTTGTGTATAAAAAAATATTTTTTTCTTATTATTGTTAATTTTCTTACTATCCAAACTAAAAAAAATAAAATTAATTTCATATTTTATTCACCCTTATTTTAAAAATTGGGTTTAAATCAACTTTTGTTTTCTAAAATATGATAACTTTTTCTATTTGGGTAGAGGGAGACCCCTTATATATATCATATGCCAAAGGAAAATTTTCATGCATCATGCATACATCAGAGCCTGCTTGTATTACTGCCTTCAAATTTCACAACCCCAATGGTAGCACCTGATTCTATGACTGCATCATAAGTTCCCTATGGAGAATTATATGACTCAAATACTTGCCTTTATTAGATGTACGATTACGGTTTTTACCACTCAGATTCCACCCCATTGAAATTATATAATAAAAATACAATATTCATGACCACTTCTTTCAAAAAAACAGTCATAGTTCCCAAATTTCTCAACAATACCCAAAAAACATCCTTCATATTCATGTGACATTCCAAAGGAAAACTTATTTGAAGTGGAACCCTATAACTAAAAGGATTTTTACTACTAATATAAACAAATAAATATTATACCCATGCAATAATAAATCGTTAAAATGATTAAGATTATCAAAAAATGATGATTCTGAATCCTAATGGGGCACCTTAGTCAAATTGAATAAAATCATAAAAATATAAGTAAAAGATTTAAGAATCTATCCTTTTAAAAAAAATTAGATTATTCTCAAGGGATATTATCTAGTTGAATCAATGAATTATAGAATATACCTAAGTTAGACAAAGAATTCCCTCTCTATAAATATGCCTGAGAAAAAAAATCAATATTTGAGAAAAAAATAATTGATACTACCAATTATGGTAAGATCATACACAAAAATTAACATCATTTTCTCTATATTTCATGCACAATAGTAGAAGTATAATAATTTATACATTTCCTTCTCCATTTATTTTCATTTAAAAATCTAAAGGCAGAAATGATGTCTTTCATATGAACTTCAATTTCATTAAATCTACACATGGTTCATAAAAACCATTGATTACATTATCTTTTGAATTAATAAACAATCCTTTTTAACCAATACATGTACAATTACCTTGAATGATCTGTATTTGTTCATTTTTATCTATATTTAAATAGAAAAATTTAATACAAATTCCATGGAGCCCATACACAATCTAGAATTTCATGTAATACATAATCAGTTCAAAACAGATAGATCATGTAGTGTGTTAGAATCAGTACTCCTCTATATGTTATAGGAATCTTTATGTAACAATCCATGACATTACAAGTCAATAAATTATAAGTAAAATGTAATTTAACTATTTGGTTCCATATTTTTTTAGAGAAAGATTCAGAATTGAATTAAAAACCTGGAACATCCCTTGTAGGTGGTTTTAGACGCGAATTGAGGCACAATTGGGGTTTGGAGGGGTTTAGTGTTATGGATGAGTGGACTGTGTGAGCACATCAGTGGGATGGTGAGATAAAAAAACAACTGGTGGATTGTTTAGTGTGCTAGAAACATTTTATGAACTCACCAACTCACTACTGCACCGCACTAGCCGGCTAGTGGATTATCATAACCCATATTTTAAAGAGGCTCCTTTTTTTATTTTCTAGGGGTTCCTATTTAGAACCCCAGTTATGTTTTATATCTACTAGCTATGGGAATATAGGGAAAAATCAATTTTGTGTCTTCCATATTAGACCATGGTACCCATTTAATATAATGCATTTGAGAAGGATTTTTATTAAAAATATAGATAAGATCTCCTATCTTATTCCCCTAATACTCTTCCTCTATAATCTTCTAAATTTAATTCAGTTTTTATAATGTTTAGAGGGTTTATTTTTCCATATCTTTGTGAAATCAATACATCATAAAGGGATTTTGTGTTTAGCTTGTAGAAGGAATCTTTAGATTCCTTAATCAAGATATTATTCATTGTTTGGTGATAGGTAAGTATCATAGAGATTTTCTAAATTATTTTTGATGAATCTTGGGAGAAATGTACTATAAATTATAGTTGATAAAAAAAATTTTCCGTCATAGGCTCGAGGGTATATCGGGAGTGAAACACACTTAGATTCTAATGATTATAGTGTTTTTAGACTAGATGATGATTTTTTTGCTGGTTAAGTGAGTGTTGATTATTAGTTTAAATTATCTAGTTCATTAATTTTATGACATTTATGGTTGTTTATAGTTCTCATTGGATCATTTTAGACTGCAAAGGACCTTGACTGTGTTTGTTGTACCTTAAAATGAGTCTTTAAGAATTATGCCTATTTTTTAATTTATTAATTAAATTTAAAACATTATAAATAATTTTTAATAATACTCGATGTGAGATAGGGCCTTGGGAGTGAAAGAAGTTCTTGGATGATACTATTCAATAGGTACGAGGCTATAAAATTGAGAGAAATGTCTTTGGTTGGTGTAGGGTTCCTTGAACTTTTTTGGAGTCTCTGGGTTAATTAGTATTTTTATATTAATTTTCATCATTAATAAACAATATCTATATAAATTTAGGTCTTATGTTAGCTTCTATAAGGGTGGGAGGTCTCATGTTGAGTATTAATGGACCCCTTAGTATTTTTTTGGGGTGTGTGTATTGGATTTAAATAATAAATAATGTTTCTTTTTAAAATGAAATTTTAAAAATAAGATTGGGTTTAATAAGAATTCTAATGGAATTGAATGTTTTGTGAAGTAATTTTTCAAAAGTGTGTTCATGGTATTTCGTATTATAGTTTGCTATGAGTAAAGTATCATGCGACATATTTTTAAATGGGTTGAAGAAGGTGATTCAATTGGGGTATTTTAAAGGTGTTCATATGTTCTTAGATTGACTGGACTTTGTTCTATTGAATATCTATGAGTGATTCCACATTTCCCTAAGCTCGTTTTTCTTCTACGTACCCCATTCTATGATATCCTTGTGTGGATATTTTTATTATGGGTTTGAGTAATGTTGTTCTCTTATAGAAAAAAACTAGATGGTTTATCCTGTAAAATTGATGAACCATTAAAGGGTTGAAATGGGTCCAGGGGAACTAGGTGATTTTTTTGAGTGACCTTTTAAACTAGTTTATGTATTGATAATTTCAATGTCATATTAGTTTTATTTTCTTTTAAAGTATTAATAATTTGAATTTTTAATTAATTAGTTTATTCTCAATCTTGATCATATCATTTTATTCATTTCTTAAAATTATTTATATTTCATGTTTTTATTTTTCAAAACATGTTCAAAAAGTTTTATTTTGTGTTCCTATGATAGATAAGTCATTGGGGACTGTAAAATATCATTTATACATGTATTCTTCGTTTCTCATAATTAAAAGGTATTATTCCCATGTGACTATTTTGTAAATCCATGTTTCTAATTGAAATTTACATTACTGATTTGTGAACCACATGGCTGATTTTCAAGAATTTGTAACCCTATGAATCTTAAATTTTTATTGATCTAAAAAACTAAAAATTGTGAGATTTATTTTTTTTCTAAAAATAAAATAATAATTTATACATTTAATTTTAATATTTAAAAATTAATAAATATCTATAATGTTTTAGAAATGGATTGAAACCACTACGTATTTCTAGTTTTATTTCTACTGTTTTCAATAACTATTATGCTATTATTTTTTATCATAACATGAGTTCTATAAATCTAATTATGTTAATTCTTGAATATATAAAAATATACTGAATGTTTATTAATAATATTAAAATGGAAATTAATTGTTTCCTTCTTTTAACAAGGTATGATTTAGGTATGAAACATGAAAATTCAATCTGTTTAGAGTTTTCAGGAATTCCCTTATGTCAATCACTTATGTGATGAATTCTCTTAAATGAATCCATTACATGATGAATTTTCTTAAATGGATCCATTATTCACATTCCATTATATGCTAATTTTAATTATATATATATTTTATGTAAAAAATATACATGTTATTTCTCTAACAAAGTTCAATTAAATCCAAAAAGAAAATATACTCTATTTTACATTGAGTTTCTTACATCTATATACTAAATGTTTATTTATAAAAATTAAATTATTATAATGAATTGATAAATTCATATTAATAATATATAAACCAATCTTAATTATTTTTCATTATTTTATACATGTTTTTAGGATGATTGAAGTCTGTTTTATCTTCATACACAAAACATAGAAATTGTAACTTAAAAAATATTTTTTTTGTTATTTAAACTATTTTCCACAATTATATTGCTTCTACATGAGAATTATTTTATTTTAAACTTAGTAACAATTGTTTTAAAAAATTTAGTATAAATTTTTTTTTATTTTTATTCTTCATATGTTTGCTTATCATTTTAAACAGAATGTTTTTTGAATTTTTGTATTTCAAATTCAAGAATTCTATTTTCATTAGATTTATCATTGAACAATTATTATAGATACTGTTTCAGTTATTGAACAAATAATTCCAGGCTATTTTGAATCAGTTAATGTTATTTTAAATCAAGATCAAATTCTATTCTATAATTATAGTTCTCTTTTTATTTTCAATAACAAATTAAAATTTTCTTTAATTTTCAGTTTTCTAATGATTTCGTAGTTGTGTTAACTTTATTTTTTAAAATTTTCATTAATATGTTATTCTAGTTATTTGTGGAAAATTATTAATTTAATACTTATTCAAATATACCCTTAATATTTTAATGATATACAGTGAAATGAGTGTCATGGTGTTGATATTTTGAAGTGTTGAATATTTTTATGGGTTGAACATTCCTCAATAATACTGGATGATCTCTCAAGAGAAGAACACAAATATATTTTAAACCTACTACCTTAATGAAATTATCTAATCAAATACTCCGTAAAAATAACATTTGTTTTCTTATTTACCGATATATTTCATTCTGGTTGCTTGAGTATTTAACACATCATCCCAAATCAATGGTCCTTTTACTTTACCTTTATTCTTTTAGATACAAAATAACTTTATATAATTGGGTTGTGACTTCAAAATTATATAGTCAAGACTGTTTTTTTGTTACACCTGGTATCTGATGTCATGATTTTAACTATTTTGTGACCCTCCAAATATAATTCACATGTTTTTGGGTTATTCTCCCACTATAAATAGTAGGTTGCAATCGGTTTATGATTCACCTTTAAAAATATGGTGGTTAACAATGTATTTATCACTGAGAAGTGAGGTATAAGAGTAGACTAGGTCCACTAAGTAATTAAATAATATAGAAAACCTTTCATTATTTATTTTATTTCCTCTACTAATTAATTATTCTAATTCACTTTGATAATTAATCCATCTCTTAGAAATTTTAATTTGGTTAATTCACCCCTATACATTCTATCATATATATAAACTAGAAATTAGTATCCAAGGATATAACTTGATTAATGTTCATCTATCTTTATCTTTATTTTTCTTGATAATTAACAATTTGTATAAAATATTTTTCTTTTTTTAATTATCACTACTGGAAATGCAAGATTTCCCAACGGTTCTGAACTTTTGGGAAAGGCTACAGAACCATTGGTATATATTATACCAATGGTTCTGCAAACCATATGGAAGTAAGGCATTGGGAAAGCTTTTCCCAACGTTTTACAGTGATCTGTTGGTATAGGTTAGAAAAAATTACCCTATCCCAACGGTTGTGCCAAACCATTGGGATAGTTTTTCCCAACATTTTGGCTTGAACCTTAGGAAAAACCAAGGAGACTACTAACCATTGGTTAAAAAAATACTTAGAGAGGCTATGCCAACGGTTTCAAACCGTTGGCATAGCATATGCTGTGCAAATTACACAGTAGCTACCCTCTCATTTTTGTGCAATTTGCACAGCACCCAATCCATTCCCTCTCATTTTCAATCATTTCCAATTATTATACCTACAATAAACTAACAAATACATAATCAATTATTGTAATTGTAATAACCAACTAACACATACATATAGAGAACAAATCCATACACATTTAACATATAATGCATCCAAGAACTATACGAATCCAAAATTAAATCAAAATTCATAACATAATTATAAACATACATAATTATTTTAGAATTCAATTTAAAATTTAGATGAAAATTATATGGGGAATCCAGGATTCAATTCATAATTTGATCGGTTTTTCATATACCATATGTTTTTACTAGAAATGATATCCATTTTAAAAAAATACATACACCTAAAGTGATACCGGCCACACCATGCCTCGGATTGAGGTGAGGTTAACTCGTACGTGTCACAAATGACCCATGGATCATTGTCTTAAAGTATCAACATATGTTGAAAGCGTTTGGTCGGTTTTCCATATGTCAGTTGTTGTTTTCACATAAAATGAAGTGATTTTAAATAAAAGAGAGACAATTTGAATGGTGCAAGCCACACCGTGCCTCAGATTGAGGCGGGGTTGACTCGTACACATCACAAATGAATCATGGATCATTGTGCTAAAATATTAACACCATCAGAATCTGTTTGGTCAGTTTTCCACATGTACTTAAAATGCTTTCCATTTTAAACATAAGAGAGACACTTTGGGTGGTCCCGGCCACACCGCAACATGGATTGAGGCATGGTTGACTCGTACACATAACATATGACCCATAGATCATCTTCCTAAAGTTATAACAGATTATGAATGCGTTTGGTCAATTTTTCGTATGTCAGTTGTTCTTTTCACTTATAATCCTGTCCATTTTAAACAAAAGATACATAGTTAGAGTGGTACCAGCCACACCACAGCTCGGATTTAGATGGGGTTGACTCATACACGTCTCAAATGACCCATGGATCTTTGTCCTAAAGTATCAACACAATCTGAATGTGTTTGGTTGGTTTTCCGTATGTCAGTTAATGTTTTCACATAAAATGATGTCCTTTTGAAACAAAATACAAACACTTTAAGTGGTGTCAACCACACCACATCTCAGATTGAGGCGGGGTTGATTATTACACATCACATATGACCCATGGATCGTTGTGCTAAAGTATCCACATAATAAGAATCTGTTTGATTTGTTTTCCATATGTACTTAAAATGTTGTCCATTTTAAACAAGAGAGAGTCACCTAGAGTGGTCCTGGCCACACCTTGCCTCAGATTGAGGCAGGGTTGACTCATACATGTCACATATGACCCATGGATCATTGTCCTAAAGTATCAACACATTTCGAATGCGTTGGGTTAGTTTTTCGTATCTTAGTTGTTGTTTTCACTTAAAATGATGTTTATTTTAAATAAAAGAGAGACACTATGAATGGTGTCGGCCACACCACACCTCGTATTGAGGAGGGGTTGACTCATACATGTCTCATATGACCCATTAATCATTTTCCTATAGTATCGACACAATCAAAATCTGTTTGGTCGGTTTTACGTATTCTAGTTGTTGTTTTCACTTAAAATGAAGTCCATTTTAAACAAAATAGAGACAGATTGAGTGGTCTTGGAAACACCGTGTCTTGGATTAAGGCGATGTTGACTTGTACATGTCACATATTACCCATGGATCGTTCTCCTAAATTTTCAATGGAAACCAAATGCGTTTGGTTGGTTTTCCGTATGTAATTAAAATGTTGTCCATTTTAAACAAAAGAGAGACACTTTGAGTGATCTCGGCCACACCACAACTCGGATTGATCCTGGGTTTGCTCGTACATGTCACATATGACCCATGGATTGTTGTGATAAATTATCAATGGAATCCGAATGCATTTGGTCAGTTTTCCATATGCCAGTTGTTCTTTTCACTTATAATCCTATCCATTTTAAACAAAAGACACACAGTTAGATTGGTACCGCCCACACCAGACCTCATATTTAGATGGGGTTGAAATGTGCATCTCTCAAATAACCCATGGATCATTTTACTAAAGTATCAACACAATATGAATGTGTTTGGTCAATTTTCTGTATGCCAGTTGATGTTTTCACTTAAAATGATATCCTTTTGAAACAAAAGAGAGACACTTAGAGTGGTGTTGGCCTCATGATGCCTCATATTGAGGTGGGGTTTACTCTTACACGTCACATATGACCCATAGATCATTTTCCTGAAGAATAAACACATTTTTAATGCTTTTGGTCAGTTTTTCATATGTCGGTTGTTGTTTTCACTTAAAATGATGTCCATTTTAAACAAAAGATAGACAATATTAATGGTCCCGGTGACACTGTTCCTTGTATTGAGGCAGGGTTGACTTGTACACGTCACATATGAACCATGGATCGTTGTGCTAAAGTATCGACACAATCAAAATCCATTTGTTTTTTTTTTTTCGTATGCTAGTTGTTGTTTTCACTTAAAATGAAGTCCATTTTAAACAAAAGAGAGAAACTTTAAGTGGTGTCAGACACACCGCACCTCAGATTCAAGTGAGGTTTACTCGTACAGGTCACATATAATGCATGGATAATTCTCCTAAAGTTTCAACAGAAACCAAATGCGTTTGGTCAGTTTTCTGTATGTACTTAAAATTTTGTCCATTTTAAACAAAAGAGAGACACTTAGAGTGATCCCAGCCACACCATGACTCGGATTGAGCCCAGGTTGGCTCATACACATCACATATGTCCCATGGATTGTTGTGATAATTTATCAACAGAATCTGAAGGCATTTTGTTCATTTTTTGTATGCCACTTGTTCTTTTAACTTTTAATCCTATCCATTTTAAACAAAAGAGACAGAGTTAGAGTGGAACCGACCACACCGCACCTCGGAATTAGATGAGGTTGACACTTTCACATCTCAAATGACCCATGGATCATTTTCCTAAAGTATCAACACAATCCGAATGCATTTGGTCAGTTCTCCGTATGTCAGTTGATGGTTTCACTTAAAATGATATCCTTTTGAAACAAAAGAGAGAAACTTAGAGTGGTGCTGGAAACACTGCGCCTCAGATTGAGGCGGGGTTGACTCGTACATGTCACATATGACCGATGTATCATTTTCCTAAAGCATTAACACATTTGGAATGTGTTTGGTTAGTTTTTCGTATACCACTTGTTGTTTTCACTTAAAATGATGTCCATTTTAAACAAAATAGAGACACTATGAATGGTTTCAGCCACACCGCACCTCAAATTGAGGATGTGTTGACTCGTACACGTCACATATGACCCATGGATCATTTTGATAAAGTATCGACACAATCAGAATCTATTTGGTCAGTTTTTCATATGAGAGTTGTTGTTTTCACTTAAAATGAAGTCCATTTTAAACAAAAGAGAGACAATTTGAGTGGTTTCGGCCACACTGCGCCTCGGATTGAGGTGAGGTTGAATCATAAATGTCACATATGACCCAAGGATCATTATCCTATTGTTTTAACAGAAACTGAATGTGTTTGGTTAGTTTTCTGTATGTGCGTAAAATGCTGTCCATTTTAATCAAAAGAGAGACACTTAGAGTGATCCAAGCCATAAAACGACTCATATTGAACCCGGGTTGGCTCTTACATGTCACATATGACCCATGGATCATTGTGATAAATTATCAACAGAATCCAGATGTGTTTGGTCATTTTTCTGTATGCCAGTTGTTCTCTTCACTTATAGTCCTGTCCATTTTAAACAAAAGAGACACGGTTAGAGTTGTACCAGCCACACCGCACCTCGTATTTACACGAGGTTGACTTTTACACATCTCAAAAGACCCATGGATCATTTTACTAAAGTATCAACCCAATCCGAATGCATTTGGTCAGTTTTCCGTATGCCAGTTTATGTTTTCAGTTAAAATGATATCCTTTTGAAACAAAAGAGAGACACTTAAAGTGGTGCCAGCCACACTGCGGCTCGGATTGAGGTGGGGTTGACTCGTACACATCAAATATGACCCATGGATCTTTTTCCTAAATCATAAACACATTTCGAATGTGTTTGGTCAGTTTTTCGTATGTCGGTTTTTGTTTTCACTTAAAATGATGTCCATTTTAAACAAAATAGAGACACTATGAATGGTGCCAGCCACACCGCACCTCGGATTGAGGCGGGGATGACTTGTACACGTCGCATATGAACCATGGATCATTGTGCTAAAGTATCGATACAATCAGAATCCGTTTTGTTGGTTTTCCATATACTAGTTGTTGTTTTCACTTAAAATGAAGTCCATTTTAAACAAAAGAGAGACACTTTGAGTGGTTTCGGCCACACCGTACCTCAGATTGAGGTGAGGTTGACTCATACACATCACATATGACCCATGGATAATTCTCCTAAAGTTTAAATGGAAACTGAATGCATTTGGTTAGTTTTCCGTATGTACTTAAAATGTTGTCCTTTTTAAACAAAAGATAGACACTTAGAGTGACCCCGGCCACACCGTGACTTGGATTGATCCCGAGTTGGATTGAACATGTTACATATGACCCATGGATCATTCTAAGAAATTATCAACAGAATCCGAAGGCGTTTGGTCTATTTTCTATATGCTAGTTGTTCTTTTCACTTATAATCCTATCCATTTTAAACAAAAGAGACAGAGTTAGAGTGGTACCTGCCACACCGCGCCTCGTATTTAGATGGGGTTGACTCGTACACATCTCAAATGACACATGGATCATTTTACTAAAGTATCAACACCATACGAATGTGTTTGGTCAGTTTTCCTTATGTCAGTTGATGTTTTCACTTAAAATGATATCCTTTTGAAACAAAAGAGAGGCACATAGAGTGGTGTCGGCCATACTACACCTCGGATTGAGGCGGGGTTGACTCGTACACATCACATATAACCCATGTATAGTTTTCCTAAACCATCAACACATTTCGAATGCTTTTGGTCAGTTTTTCATATGTCACTTGTTGTTTTCACTTAAAATGATGTCCATTTTAAACAAAACAGAGACACTATGAATGGTGTTTGCCACACCGCACCTCGGATTAAGACGATGTTGACTATTACACATCAAATATGACCCATGGATCATTTTTATAAAGTATCAACACAATCAGAATCCATTTGGTTGGTTTTCCATAAGCGAGTTGTTGTTTTCACTTAAAATGAAGTCCATTTTAAACAAAAGAGAGATACTTTGAGTGGTGTCAGCCACACCGCGCCTCAGATTGATGCAAGGTTGACTCGTACACGTCACATATGACTCATGGATAGTTCTCCTAATGTTTCAACAGAAACCGAATGCGTTTGGTAATTTTTCTGTATGTACTTAAAATGTTGTCCATTTTAAACAAAAGAGGGACACTTAGATTAATCCTGGCCACACCGTGACTTGGATTGAGCCTCGGTTGGCTCGTACATGTCACATATGACCCATGGATCATTATGATAAATTATCAACATAATCCAAATGCGTTTGGTTGGTTTTCCGTATTCTAGTTGATCTTTTCACTTATAATCTTGTCCATTTTAAACAAACGAGACACAATTAGAGTGGTACCGGCCACACCGCGCCTCAGATTTAGACAGGGTTGACTCTTACACATCTCAAATGACCCATGAATTATTGTCCTAAAGTATCACCCCAATCTGAATGCATTTCGTCGGTTTTCCATTTGGCAGTTGATGTTTTCACTTAAAATGATATCGTTTTGAAACAAAAGAGAGACACTTAGAGTGGTGTTGGCCACAACACACCTCAGATTGAGGCGGGGTTGACTCGTACATGTCCCATATGACCCATGGATCATTTTCCTAAAGCATCAACACATTTCAAATGCCTTTTTTCAGTTTTTCGTATGTTGGTTGTTGTTTTCCCTTAAAATGATGTCCATTTTAAACGAAAGAGAGACACTATGAATGGTGTCGGGGGCTGTTCGGGCGGTTGTTTGGGGGGTTATCTGGGGGGTGTCTGGGGGGATGTCTGTGGACCAAGGAGGAAGGTGGGGGGTTGTGCGGGGGGCTATCCGGGGGCTGCTCGCGGTGATGTTCGGGGTCCAAGGAGGATGGTGGGGTGTTGTGTGGGGGGCTGTCCGGGGGGTCTCTGGGGGATGTCTAGGGTCCAGGGAGGTGGGTGGGGGGGCTGTCCAGGGGGGCTGTCCGGGGGCTATCTGGGGTCCAAGGAGGAGGGTGGGGGGGCTGTCTGGTGGGCTGTTCGGGGGGTGTCTGGGGGGTGTCTGGTGACCAATGAGGAGGGTGGGGGGCTGTGCGGGGGGCAGTCCAGGGGGTGTTAGGGGGGCTGTCTAGGGTCCAAGGAGGATAGTGGGGGGCTGTCCAGAGGGATTTCCGAGGGGTGTCTGGGGGTTGTCTGAGGTCTAGGGAGTAGGGTGGGGGGGATGTCCGGGGGTGTATGGGGGGTTGGTCAGGGTCCAGGGAGGTGGGTGTGGGGGCTGTCCGAGGGGCTGTCCGGGGGGCTGTCCGGGGGGCTGTCCGGGGTCCAAAGAGGATGGTGGGGCGTTGTCCAGGGTCCAGGAAAGAGGGGGGATGTCGATAGAGTTCCCAAAGACACAAAACTCTATAAACATTCTCAAGATACACCGCAACCACTAAAATATAACAACATCCTTGAAAATTGACAATATATAAAAATAACTCAACTCCAATACTATACTACGGGTCTAGATAAAACCAACTACTAGAAAAGATTAAACATCAAATCTCAGTAATATTAGTCAAAAATGTAACAGATCAATTTGTCCCACATCACCATCACCATCATCACCATCATCATCACCCTCTTCCTCGTCCCCCATCATCGTCATCTCCCTCCTCAGTTCCCTCCTCCTCGCCCTCACCCTCCTCCTCGCCCTCACCATCTGCCTCACCCTCCTCCTCTCCCTGCTCTTCCGCAACAGACTCCTCGCCATCATCATCGTCAGGCTAGACATCGTCTTTACTACCACTAAAATTTCCACCTGGTTCACCATATATAGAACTTATCGACAACATATATTCATCAAAAGCTGGTCTAGACATTGGTGAAAGTGTTGGACGTAGAACATCAATAAATTTCATAAATACACTATTTTCCCTAGCGGACAGTTCTGTTGTCTCTATGGCCATTTTCTCAGCCTATTTTTCCTATTCCCTAACATCCTACAGCTTAGTGGTAATACAACTCATACCTGAGGAGATCCAATACCTCGTTGGGGCTATCCAAGGTCGATAGTGTACTTTGCTAGGATGCTCCTCTCCCAACACATGATGTAAGTGATCAATTGGCCCAAAATTGTCTGGTTCTTGGGCATCGAGGGCCTCTAAAGCAGTCTGTTATAAATATAAATATATTATTAAGTTAAAAAATATATATTAAAATATAAAATCAACATATTAAAACTTACAATCTGCTGTTGAGTCGCTTCGTTGACGACACTTCCATCCTTCTTCCATCTACTCGAGTAAAACAGTTTTGCTCGAGGCACACATCCTTCAATATTATGTATTTACCTCTAAAATGACATTAAAAACTAAAGTTATATGAAATGTTTAGAAAATGATTAAATAATTGAGGAAACCAAAAAAAGTGTAAGTCGTAAAAAAACATATAAACAACTGTCATACCTTCTTCCTCTCATGATCAGGCATCGTAGTATGTCCCAGTGTGTGGAGGTATATTTTTGCATCAATGTTTTTTTTTCAGATGATTCCTAAATAAATTAGATAATTAAAAGGATAATATTAATGAAAAACATGAAAGTTATTACTTAAATACCTCAAATGTAATTAATACCTTAAACTGGGTAGTCGTCTAATGAGTAATCATCTGACGATACTGCTCTATAGGATAATCATCCACCACTGGTACTGCCTCTAAATCATTGCCAACTCCAGCACTCCATCAAATATACAACTCATGCTTGTAGGCTCTTCAAAGCTCTCTTAAATCATTTAGACATTCCGGTCATGCACCCTCACCATCGGGAAAATTAAATCGATGCTTACATCAATAAATTAATTCATATAAATACAAAAATATTTAAAAGAATTAAATACAACATATTTTTTTACCCATATCTCTGTCCAAGCTCTATCCTTGACCTCATGCGGAAAATGTCTCCATGATAGTGGGCTGACGGGAATGATTTTGGAGTATTTGGAAAGAGTTTCCAAAAAAATCTGACATTGCTGCCTTGTTTTCTCAACCATTTGGTTGTCTTAATTATTATCCACCATAACCTGTGTGCAGTGGTTCCACACCACACACATGCATGTACGCCCATGCCCCTGCCTCCTATTATTATATGTATCTGTCATGAAATAAAATCAAATATTTTATCAAAACATTTTATAATGAAAATAAATATTGCTATAAAAAATTGTTAAGGTTATATAAATATATCTGTGTCAGTCTGATCGCTGAGCGCTGCTGGATCCACAAAAACTGATGGAACACCCTGTGGTGGAACAGGAGTCGAAGACAATGTAATATAAGAAGCTCGAAGAGATATAAGTATAAGGAAAATAAGATGTGATAGTTGTATGACCAGATTCTGACTGGGGAGTGGGAATGATCATGGGATACAGAAAAGATTGGCCGAAAGAAGCAAATGGTGGAAAAAACATGGGAGGCCTAAATATCCCATGTGTACCAAATTATAAAATGCAATTCAAATAAAAATGTAACCATTAAACTTTGAAAATTCACATAACGGTCAAGTCAGCTAAAACATATTTGTGATCAATACTAAATCAATTGGAATTTTACCAACTTTAACATCCCAACTCGAGGTAAACTAAAAGAATTGAGAACATGGATAAATGATTCTATATATTTTCAACCATAACTTCAGGTTCACAATCAACTCTGACAATTGAGATATTGGAGTCATAAAATGAAATAATGGATTGGTTCCAATGGAACTAGGGACAGTGTCAACTCCATCATCACCATCATCAGAAAAATGTCTTGGAATTACTTCAACCATGACACAAAATTCAGGTCAAAGTTGGTCTTTGACATAACAAACTTGTTTATCCATTGATGCCAAAACATATGGTTTCTTGGTAGTAAGAGTGTGATTCATATTAATTACTCAAAATCCACAATCATAAATAAATGTTCCATGTCTCGTCATCGAATCAAACAAATTGAATTTCATCTTTGTGACTAGTCCATGAGAGTAATAATCCAATATTATTATTTTCTCAACGACTCTATAATAACCCAAATTTTCAAATCACGATCTACTATCTGATGAACTGGCATAACAATATGTTGTGGCAGTAACCATAACACCATCATGTTGTGTTCTCATGTTCTTTTCTCATTCAGTGACAATAAATTTGTACCCATTTATATCAATTGATTTCCAGTCATGAACCACGGTATTATGACCAAAAGCCAAAGCTCTTATTTCCTCAGAGACAGAGTCAGTATAAAAACTCAATAACTTCAATATAAATTACTAATAAACATAATTAAATATTGACATAATTATTTTAAATAGTAATATTTTTACCTTCAATTTTAACCAAGATGAAAACTCTTTTCTATGAAAAGCCTCTCTCCATCTCAAAGATAAAGAACGATGCTTTCTATTTATCAGTGTTTTATGTTCCCTGTAGATAAAAAATATGAATAGTTTAACAGATATATATGTAAGATATACATATTCAATTTAGTTACCTGATATAGTCATCGAACAAATCTCAATTGAACAAAACTGTGCGATGTGCCATCTTCCGCTCATCATGTCTTAATGTCTTCAATGTATATGATCCTGGAATTCCTCCTGTTTGAGGAAGTGATGGAAAACTGGGTTCAATTTTCTTATACTGTTCTTCTTCATTTCTCATTGGTCTTTTCATTCTTGTAGTAAGATCATACAAATACATTGGGAAGAAATCCATACATTCTTGAGCCAAGTAACCGTTCATGATAGAACCTTCAGGATGATTCCTGTTTCGGACAAAAGACTTTAATGTGTACATATTTATTTCAGTTGGATACATTCAATGAAAAGAAACAGGTCCTTTGAGAAGAATTTCAGTAGGAATATGGACATTCAGATGCCGTATGCATGTGAAAAATGATGGAGGAAATATTTTCTCCAACACACAGAAAATAAATGGGGGCATCTGTCATCATTTTTTGAAAGAAAGACTTGGAAAACTTCTTAGCACAAAGATCTCTAAACAAATGGAACAACCGAATAACATTAACCCTTACATTATTGGAAAAAAGATGATGGATTGTTATTCGAAGCAACTCATGTAGTTGAACGTGGTAATCATGAGCCTTCAATGATTTTAGCTCCAACTCTCTTCTGTTGACCCATTTAGATATGTTCCTTGAATAGCAATCAATAACTCTAATAGTCTCTAATACTTCCAGAAATTATTTTTTTCTATAGGTGTCATCACATAAGAAGAACATGGAAGTTTCCATTTATTTTCACTGATACGCACAGGATGCAATTCTGGTCTGAGGCCCCAATCCACCATGTCATGCTGAGATCATAAATCATCTTTTTCCTTCCCCTTGACATTTAGAAGAACCAAAAGAAACATTTCACATATATTCTTTTCAATATGCATTCCATCTAAGCAATGAAATAACAAATTGGTTGAACAATAAGGAAAATCAAAAAAGATACTCCTCTTCCTCCAATTGTAACAGGTTTTAGTGGAAACATTATTTCTCTTTCTATATTCCATTTGACCATTCCCGAATGAAAAACTGAAATCTTTCAATTCATTAAGCACATCAGTTCCAGACATAAGCTGAGGTGGATCATTGGTCTCTATGGTATTATAAAATCTTCGATGATTCATTCTATATGGATGATCATTTGGCAGGAATTTTCGATGTCTTATAAAACTGAAACTACAGTGATGTTTTAGTCTTCTGGATCGTGTATTCTTCATACAAACTGAGCATGACAGTTTTCCCTTCGTGCTCCATCCAGACATCATTGCATAAGCTATAAAATCATTGATCGTCCACATAAGCTCAGCACAGATCTGAAATATGTCTTTCGAGCATGCATCGTATGTGCACACACCCATATACCAAATAAGTTTCAACTCTTTTATTAAAGGTTGCATGTATACATCAATATCAATGCCGAGATAAGAAGGACCAGATATGAGTATACTAATGAAAGTGAAAGGTTTTTTCATACACAACCATGGGGGATGATTATAAATGTGTATAAAAACTGGCCATGTGCTATGCGAAGTAATCATATGCCCAAACAGATTAAAATCATCACATGAAATACCAAGCCTCACATTATGCACATCAACTGAAAAATCAGGATGTCAAGCATCAAATCTCTACCATGCAAATCCATCAACAGGATGAACAAACTCATCATTAGTTTTATTTCTCTCGGTATCATGCCATCTCATTTTTATTGATATGTCATCAGACATAAAAAGATTCTGGAGTCTGGGGATCAATGGAAAGTGCGACACTACTTTCTATGGAATGTGGGATGGTGTTCCATCAGATTTTTACTTCCAATGGGATGTGCCACATTTTATACAATCATTTCGTCCAGCTATTTCATCCCAGAATAAACTACAATATTTCGGGCAAGCATGAATTTTGTTTCTTGAAAATCCAAGTTCTTCAACTAACTTCCATGCAATATAGTGGTTTGAGGGAATATCTACATCATCTGGAAGTAAATCCTTCAATAGGTTAATAATGTAATTGATTACTATATTATAAATCCCATACATTGTTTTCCCATGAAACAATTAGATTAAAAATTACAGATTTTTCATTTTATCGCATTATCGATATACTGGAGTCGTGGAAGCATCATTCAATTTTTTCACCCTATCAATATCATCACTTTCACTATATACATCATTTTTCCTCATATCGAAGTCTTCTTGAGTCAAAATCCTTTCATTTTCATGATGAAAAATAAATGGAAACCAATAATTTAACAAATTATTCATTCCAATCCTTTCATTTTGATCATCACCAATTTTAGATTTCATTTTGCCATTGTGATACCATAGAATATAGTTTTCTTGAAAACAATTTTTGGTTATGTGGTAGCTGACTTCTTCACCGCTCAACCAAGGTCTACCAACACAATTGGAACATGGGCATTGTATGCGACCATTAAATGAAGCATTGTGAAATGAAAAATCTATAAATCTCTCCAAATTGTTTTGAAAATCACTTGAGATCCGATTTGTTTCATACATCCATCTTCTGTCTATTCTGTAAAAATAATTTATATAAGTCATTTTGTCATAAACAATTCAGTAGGATTGAACTTCAATAGAAAATAAATTTAAGTAAACAATAAAGGAAGAAGTTTCTAGTCGATGTAGTGAACTATTAAAATAATGTAAAGGACAAGTACTCATAAATTAAATTAAAATTTATTTATATTAATTTTCATTAGGTCTATAATAGGCACATGAATCAGGTCCCATAATGTGTTATAGGCATCCCAAATCATTCACTAATGTTAAATAACTCATTATTGGCACCTCTATGGCCATACCATTAATTACCCAATTACTTCCCCAAGTCAAGTGCACCCCATGGGTGAATAAATTTTAGGCTTCTACACTAACAGGTTGTTCATGGCTTGTAAAAAGATTTACTTTCATTAAGTATGGACAAAAACATTTATTTTTAAATTTGAGATTAATAATAAAGTATGTCAATGATAACAACATTACTGAATTAAACTTGTGACTTATCTAACATTTTTATAAATGTCTACACATGCCAGGATGGCTAGTGAAAAGCACCCCACCCTCATAAAAGTGAGTATTTTCCAAGAAGGACACATAATATACAATGTACAATAAGAACCATATTTAACTGACCCTAAAGTTATATTAGTACAATCATCCTGGGGGAAATGGAATATATGATCCTGGTTAACTGATGAATTCAAAATCTTGTATTCTATATGTTGGACACTATCTACGATAAGAAATCATGTGAGGATGGGTTTACATCATTCAATTCCTTACATGATAGTGAGAATGAAGGCTTGAATTAATGACTTGAGTTCACTGATTAAATGAGGGTAGAGGTTGCATAGGCTGGGTAAACAGAATGATTAAATAAGGTTAGAGGTTTCATACACTGTGCATGGTGGGGGAGTCTCAGCCAATTTAGAAACTAAAATAAATTCCCATTATAGTTATCAATAAGAAATATCAGCATCAAAAGAATATCCAAATAAAAAATAACTAAAAACATCTAACAATTTTTATGTTATCCCACCAAAAAATGATCACAAATGTCCCTATATGTTTTTATACTTCCAGAATTTATAGATAGTTTATAGTTATGAGCTTCATTCATCTGCACACCCTCCTCACGCCACTTGGACAGCCCTACCCCCACCCCACTTGGTTAACCCAGCCCCCCCCCCCCCCACTTGGAAACCACCACCCCAACCCCACTTGGAAAACCAAGCCCCCCCCCCCCCCCCCCGCACCCCACCTGGACACCCCTACCCCCACACCCCACTTGGAAAACCCACCCCCCCCCCCCCCACCCTCACCCCACCTGGACAACCCTACCGTCACCCCACATAGACACCATGTGAACCATTATACACACCATTTGAATCCTTATAAACACCATGTGAGCCCTTATACCATATCGTCATTATTACAACCATTAATAACAACTTATTAAACAACATCACTTCTTAAAGATAATCAAATTGAACATAAATCAATAATAATATTGGATATATCAAGTATAATGAAGTCATACTATCTTACATCCTAAATGACCACCCACAACCATGATTAATGACCACAAAGCACCCCTTTCGGCCAAATCAAAAGTGAAAACAAAAACACATAGTTGTATAAAAAAAACTTCATTTGTGTGAATAATAATAATTCCATGGTCCTCATGATATTTGAACCACGCAGTCATGATTTTCGAGATGAACTTGTATCCATGAAACCATATGAGAAACACGATTCAATACATGTGTTTTTCTGATTTTCCTAAGCATTTTGAGGAACCCCAAATCAGTGAAAATAGTCATTGTGTTTTAAAAAGGTGATTAAATAACTCATGTATGATGTTGAAAGCAGAATGATTAATGTTTATATTAGGAAAACCAATATTCACTAATATTGCGAATTTGAAATTCTGTGAATTAGTTTCATGAAGAAGGAAGAGGTACTAATTAGGGACCACATAATATTTTATAAAGTTCAAGAAGATAATCCATATGTTCTATTGTGCAAAGGATAAGTGAATAGTGTGCCATTATATATATATATAGATTTTGATAGAAACATGACACATACTTGTTATGTAATACACATATCATACAAAAATTTAGATAAACAAGATCATCATGATTGACATGATCTTAATGAAAGGAGTGATTTTCTTGAAATACTATGAATAAATATTACAAAAAATTTCTTATGAGTTCATATACATGAAGCTATAATATTTTAAGCATCGATATTAAAAAAATTATGAATATTTAAAATTAGAACACAATAAAGAGACACCATGCCCTTATAAAAGTATATGTTTAATGAAAACATTAATTGGACAATGTGTACATCGATATAGTTATTTGAGTACACAATTCGTGGAGTAGTGAATCGTAAAATTTTCCAAAAACCCTAAAAATTGGGAATAAAAATATCCTTTAGAATAGAAGGATATCCTTGAGAAGAGGTAGAAGGATATCCTTGAGAAAGGTGGAAGTAGTCTAACCTGGCAGCTGATTCGATGGAAGAGGTGAACCTGTGGTGGGGCTTTTCAAGGGCTTCTGTGAGTTAGAATCGCCTATGGAAGAGCAACGAATGCTTCTGGAATGTTTCTGGAATCGTGGGGAGGGGGCTGCCTAGGTTTCGTGAATTTGTGTCTTTTTTCTAAATGGTTATTAGAAACTGTTGGTAAAGATAGATTTTTCCCAACGGTTTCATTAAACTGTTGGGAAAACTCATTGTTTTCCCATCTTTCCCAACCGTTTCATTAAACCATTGGGAAAACTAATTTCTTTCCCATCTTTTCCAACGATTTGATGAAACCGTTGGGAAAAATCAATTTTTAAAGATCCTTACCAACGGTTTGCATAAACCATTGGTAAAGATCACATATACCAATGGTTCAAAAGAACCATTGGTATACAAGTGTTGGGAAAGATATGATTTCTAGTATTGTATCTTGTCCCTCTGCCAGAAGCTCTCCCATATGCACGTACATGAAACAATTCAACTTGGTATATTTTAAATTTCAAATTTGTTAATATTTTATATTATTCTATTAAAAGAATTGTGTTTATTCCAATTTCTACATTAAGATAGCTCATGATATTTGGATGGTCTTTCAAGATACACAACTTGGCTCAGACAAAATGATTAGAACCAAACAAAGAATGCTTCATGTAGTGTACGATGATTTCAAGATGGGTAAATATGAAAGTATCAATCAAATATTCCAATAATTGACAATAATTTTGAATGGAATGAATTACCTTGTAGAACCTTGTACATTTTAAAAGAATTAAAATATATCAACCCAAATTTGGAATGCAAAGAAGGTTCATATCGATAAAAGTGAGAACTTCAAAGAATATACATTGGATGAACTTATTGGATCCCTTCTTCAATATAAACACGAGTTAAAGAGTAATGTAGACGAAAGGACATCAAAGAATAAATATATTGATTTGAAATCATATAAAATTTTTATATCTAACTCTTATAATTTCAACTAATAGAAAAATGATTATGGATAAATTGAAAATATAAGAAAATGTTTTTATAATTTGATGAAGATAAAGAAATGGATCATAAAAAGACAAAGTAAATATCAAAATAATGATCAAAAAATAATATAATAGTACCATATATTGAATATATGTAACATGATATGAATTTAGAAAGAAGAGACATATCAAACCTGATTATCCAAATTTCAAGCAATAAGGAAGAGATAAGAAACAAAAAAAATGACTACAAATGTTCTTATTATGATGGACAGATTTGCATCAATAAATCCGATTCAAGTGATGAATCTAGAAGCCCAAAAGAGTTATCCAACCTATTTTTGATGCAGATAAATACAAAAGAGGTTAGTAATTATTTTTATTAAAGCTACTATTATAAACGTTATGGTTATAGCTTTGCTCGGTTATATAATGAAAATGAAAAAATAGAAAAAAAAATATGTTTTAATAGTTAATAAATTTTATAAAGAACTAAAATAATAAAATAAAAAGTCTATAATGAAAATAAAAAAAATCATTCATGAGAATTATGTACTTAAAGAAGAAATAATAATTTCTTCCTCATGTTCAAAAGAAAAAATCTATGACGATTTTGAGTATTTTTGTAAGGAAAATGATAATACTATAAAGGATGGTGTAAGTTTAATAGATAATGTATCTACATTTATTCAATGAAAGGAAAAATATGAAAAGATTTTATCTATGATGAATCCAAATAATGATCAATCTATTTTTGGATATAATAATTAAATTACTAAATTATACCGGACTACTTTTATAAAGGTTTTGGGGGAAAATTTTCTTCTCTTATGTGGTTTAAATATTATATATAGGTACAGTATGCTAATGAATGTTATCTTAGATTTCCAAAATATCTTTGTTATACTATGACTTTTTTTCAAATAATTCATCTACTAAATAACCTTTTGATAAATGTTTCAAATCTCTTTGGGTACCTAATAATTTTATTGTTGGCCCAGCTAAACCCAAAATAGCATGGGTATAAGAAATTTCACATAATTTATTTTTGTAGGAAAAAATATTAGGATGTCTCAAGAATGTCACATAGTACATGTATAGTGGTTTTCCCCAACAGATGACCAGTGACCAAAAAAATTTCTTCTCTTACACCAAATATGATAGAGGCTCTCTCACTTTTGGAGATAACTATAAATTAATAGATAAAGGATTTTTTGAAGTAATTATTTCCAATATTTTTTCAAATTTATAAGTTGATATAAAGTGAAGGTTTGAGACAAGTATAAATTAGTATTTCACAACTATGTAATGATTCCAGGTATGTTAAATTTTAATATAATAAATTTTTAGTTTTTAAAAATTAAAATGTTTAATTTTATAAAAATAGTAATGATAAAATTTATTCTATTAATTTCTATGATCTATATAATCAAAATATTAAGTTCTTTAATAATATGTAATAAAATTATGTCCTTTGGAATATACGGCTTGGACATGATATTTTTTAAATGATTCACATTTTTCATAATAATGTTAATGTTATAGACTTACCACAATACAATTAATAAATAATTTTGTGTCTGAGTTATGATTAAAATGTAAGAGGAACAAGAAATATTTAAAATATATCAATCATGATTCAACTTATAGACGTATTGAATTATTCCATCTCGATTTATTTGGTTTAATGAGAACTATAAGTTTAAGTGGAAAAAAATTGGTTTTTTTATAGTTGAAAATTTGAGTATATTTATAAGGGTTTATTTAATTTACCATATTTATGAAACCTTATCTAGAATTATTTAATTTTTAAACAAAGTTCAAAATACAAAATGTTGTTTAATTTTATCTTTTATAAATTATAATGGAGTTAAATATTTTGATTTCTAGGTTAATAAATTTTTTGAATAAAATGGCCATGCCCATAATTTTTATACTCCTAAAAAACCACAAAAAATGGTTTTATAAAACAAAAATATAGAATTTTTATAAAGATGGCTCCAACAATTATTAATGAACATAGTTTACTGAAATAATTTTATGATGAATCTATTAATATATCTTATTTTGTTTTTAAGAGAGTTTATGTGAGACCATTTATAAAAAAACCCCTTATAAAATATTTTACGGTATGAAACCAAAGGTTTTTATATTTAGTGTTTTTTGTTTTAAATATTTTATCTTGAATAGAAAATATAATTTTGATAAATTCGATGCTAAAAGTGACAAAGTTGTATTTATTGGTTATTATACTAAAAATAAATCTTATATAGTTTATAATAAGCATACAATAACATTTTAAGAATTTATGCATATAAATTTTGAAGAATCATGTGATATTCATAAATAATTTTTTGGAAAATATTGATTATGGTTTCAAGTATTTCAATTTTGTTAAATAAAAAACTCTAGTGTTGTTTTGGGTATGAAAACCAAAATCTATACTTTAGACATATTTTCATATACTGCTTTTATTTTTGAACGTCTTCTTAATAACGTTATAGATGTGTTAAATGATCCAAAATATATTACCTTAATCAATGTTGAGATTAATTAATCTATTATAAATATTTTTTTATTTAGTTACAGTGATTAATGATAACCAGTTAGTTAGAGCTAAAAATATATTTAGAAAAAATATAGATCAATTTGTACATATTTTCAAAAATAAATCCACACTTGTTACCCAGGGATACTCTCAAAAATAATTTATACACTTTGAAGATTCTTTTCTACCAATTTATAGGTTATATTCTATATTAATATTTTTATATTTTTCTTGTTTTTGGGGTTTTAAATTATATAAAAAGGATGTAAAAATGTTTTTTTGTAAATTAATTTATAGAAAAATAATATTATATTTCTCAGTCCCAAGTTATAGAGTTGAAAAAATTTCTAATCATTTTTATAAATTTCCTAAAGCTTTTTGTGGTATCAAAAAATCACCTCATGATTGTTATAAAAGTCAGTCTTTGTATCTTGTAAATAATGGTTTTAATAAAGGTAATATTTATAATACTCCTTTTAAAAGAAAATGTTCTAATGATATTTTAATTGTAAAAATTCATATTGATTATATAGTTTTTTATTTCTTTATTGAATGGGTTTGTAATGATTTTTATATTTTGATGTCATATGAGATTAATATCATCTTAGTAGGAGAATTAAAGTTCTTCCTTAGACTTAAAATCTATTAATGGAAATATGGGATCATTCTTAATAAATATAAATTGATAAAGAGTTAATTAAAATGTTCAGTTTTGATTCTTATAAATCTATGAAAACTCTTATGGGTACTAGTTGTAAACTAAATAATGATGCATCTAGTGAATTTATTGATATTAAATATTATAGGGGTTTTATAATTATCCTACATTATTTAACTATATCTAGAAAAAATATAATTTTTAGTAGTTTTTTATATGTAACATTTAAATATGATCTTAAACTGAGTCATGTTAACTCTTTAAAAATAATAATTATATATGTTAAAAAAACTATTAACACTATTTTTTATTATATGTATAATTAATTTTTTTAATAATATTCCCTAATTCTCATTTTGGAAGCCACAAAATTGATAAAAAATCCACTTCAACTATGTCTTATTTCATTGGAAAAAGGTTAATATGTGGTCTTCTAAGAAGAAAATACTTTTTTTATATCTACTGATGAAGATAAGTACATATATGTTCCCATTTTTTTCCTCAAAGTAATAGAATTAAGAAAAAATAATGTGATTTTGGTTTTTATACTGATAAATTTTGCAACACCCTAAGATTTTGTAATTTTTTTTCTAATTAATGTAACCATTTTGATATTTATAATTTCATGAAACATTGAAGACAGTTCATTTTATGTTAAAGAAAAATGTTTGGTTAGAGTTATAGGGAACACCAAGTTAATCATGCACTACATGCAACATAACCTTTTCCCTGCTCTACAAGGAACACAATGGATAACTTGGGTTATACACAATAATGGCTTTCCTCAAAGACTTGCATAACACGCAATATAGAGGTTTACCGAACAATAATATATTATTATAATATTATTATTTATTATAATAAGATAAAACCATGGAATTTAATTTATTGTTACAATTAGAATAAACTAATTTATGGAAATATATGGTTTATATAATATAATATGAAATCATAGGTCACTAATTAATTATAAATTATTATGAAAACTGATTGAATATAAATAGAAATATTATTATGGTCACAATTATTTTTACCATAATAAATTAAATTTTTTTTTATGTATTTAAATTCATTATGTAAAACATTCCTTTCACATGGATCATCGTCTTGGCATACGTTACACTCCATACTGAGTTTTTATGAAACATCATTTTTTTGTTATAATTAGTTAAACTAGTTAGTTATAGCCTATCTGTTGAAACATAATAATATAAATAATAATAACTACTTTTAAAATATT
This sequence comes from Viscum album, assembly GCA_963277665.1. Taxonomy (NCBI): domain Eukaryota; kingdom Viridiplantae; phylum Streptophyta; class Magnoliopsida; order Santalales; family Viscaceae; genus Viscum; species Viscum album. The sequence goes on along the minus strand of OY728165.1, from coordinate 158,668,712 downwards.
TTTATAATTTTTTTGTATAAATAAATCATATTTATGTTGAAAAATATAATTTTTAGTAAAGACTTTTTTTTTAAAAAAATTCTATTTTCTCAATTGAACTATTTTTCATGCTAATCTATGAAAAACAATAAAATCAATTTTATAGACTTTTAGATATTTAATTTTATAAAAAAAATTATTTTTTAATTTATAACATTAAAATTATGCTGGGATAAATTTTGGGAATTTTCAAAGAACCATTTTTTCATTAATGAATAGTAAAAACTACTAGGTTTTAGCTAAAAACTGCCTTTTGTTTGAATAATTATTTCTTTTAAATTATAATTTCAATTTATTTAAAGGTAAAAATAGATTAATTATAAATATATTAATAAAATTTATATCATTATAAAAATTATCACTTTGAAATTTAATATAAAAACTTAACAAACTTTTGAACATTTTCTACTTTAAAAACCCTTTAATTTCATCCCCACTGTGGGGTTAACATTAATCTTAATATTCTAACTTCGGTTAATTGAATATCAAAAAACCAACATACACCACTATAATCAGTGTAATATTTATAGTACAATAATATCAGATTAATTTTTCACTCAAAATATTAGTAAAAGTGATTCAAATTAATCATAGTGATTAAGGTTAAATTAAACTTAATTAGGGACTAAACCTTAAAATTAAGGGTCAAATGAACTATCCACTCGTAAAAACCTCATTTTGTATCCATATTTAGGACAGACACATTATATTGTTAATTTTGGTTTGTTTTTATGGCTTTTCTTAGGTAAGTATATGTGTACACATAACTTGTTTTAAAAACTTCCACGTGATTCCTTTTCCTTCCCTATAAAAGGCCGCAACGTCTCCCTATTCTTCGCACCACTCAGACCTATTAATTTTTCCCAATAAATTTCCAATAAACTTCATAGAAATAATCCATTTCACTTAGAATCCTTCCCTTGTGTAGATGGTTGTCCAAGGAAGCCTTTTGGCACAAACCAAAAGTTGTTGCCCAATTAAGAGGCAACGTCTTCTCTAAAGTCATTTCAATTATTTTCCATATCCACCCATCCAAATAACATTATTCTATGATTATACAAAAAAACTTATCACCAATATACGATTATGTTTTTATGGAAATGGTTTTACCAACACTTATACACAGCTTTATCAAATTGCTAATGAATATATTTTTTATATGTACGAAGAACAACTGCCCCATGAAACAATGACTGTTTATTTTTCCATTACCACATACCATGGTGGCCATTATGATGAAAATAAATTTTTCATTTTCTATGTACTAAATTTATTATGTCATTAAGATTATATATTCCTTCTTACAATCCATTTATTTTTACATTCCATTTTTTCAATACGAAAATTTTATTTGATGAAGTGTGGACTACGGCCCCCTCAAGTGATATGATTCATTCATTGTAACATTCCAAGTAATTAATGAATAATATATATTTTTATCTATGTCTATTAATGAAATAGATAGTGTTTTAGAGGCTTAAAATGAAAATAAATCCAATCTTAAGCATGGAATACATTAATATTTTTAAAAGATTGTTTTACTCCTTTTTGATGGCAAACCATTTTTGAATCTATATTTTGACAATTTTATAAACTATTTTTGTCAAAATAAACTTATTATTTATGATTGGGACATCAAATTTTACTTTGTGTGAATTTTTGGTATTTTTCTGACAATGTTCATTTTTTTAATGAATAGTGAAAAATACTGCATTTTACATCAAAACTGTTTTTTAATCTAATTTACTTATATAGTTAGATTATGTTTTGAATTGGTTTTGAAGTGAAATTAGAATATATTTTTACCATTTAATCCAATGGTGTACATTGGAATTAATTTCACTTTGAAATTGGACTTAAACTGGTGTCAATCTTTTGATACTTATTGTTTCATAAAAACACGCTATTTGTCATGACAGCGGGAATTAATTATTAAATTAATTAATGTGACTTATATGTTTTGAATTTTGTAAAATAGACTTCATTTTTTAATTCAGAATATCAAATATAGCTTAGGGTGAAGTTTTGGTATTTTTCTGAAAAACATCAATTTCTGATGAATAGTGAAATCACTAAGTGGTAGTTAAAGAAACTGATTTTTCGTTTAAATTAAATTTTTCCACCTTTCTGTTTAGAATTTCAAAAATCCGACATACATGGTTGTCATTAAGAAGTAAAATGTGGTTCGATGAGAATAAAATAATTTTTTGGTGAATAGTATCTTATTAAGTTTTTAATCGCGATGAGTGGTAATTAGTGTAGTTTAAGGTAAAAATAATGCTTTAATAATATGAAATGACCTATACACATGTCCTAACCTTATTTGATTTGTCATGTCCGACCAAGACAAGCCATGGGTCAACTTGGGGACCCCATGGAGCCACTTTGGTTGGGAAATGACATAAATAACTTTTTATTTAATGTTAAAGTAAAAATTACACAAACATGAGTTAATTTACTAAAACAATTTTTACATGGGGTTATAAAGATCATATTTTTTATTATAAATATTAAATGGAAAGATAAAAAGATTTCCTACATCATAGTATTTGTTTTATAATTTGTCGACATTAATAAATAAATGTATTTATGACATCATAATGATGTAGCGATTACCTCATTAATAAAGGATTTAAATAAAATGAAAATATAATGTAAAATATATGACCTACACATGTCCAAAACCTATTGGATGGGTTTATTTAGAACCCTTATGACCTTATCCTCGAATTATATCAATGTGGTTCCATTTAAATCCAAAACTCATTTTCAAAAAATGTAATATTTCTTTACTTTCCAAGAGTGCCCCTCCTCTCCTCTTATAAAAGGCCCCCACCTCTACCTCCTTACCCACACTCCCAAAGCATTTTTCTTGGACAACCCCTGCTCATTTTGTCTCTCCACTTCCCTATCTTACTCCTTGATGCCTCACTTTTGGCAGAATTCTTCCCAAGAAAGCCTTTGAGCTCTAACCAAAGGGAGTTACCCGATTTTAAGGTAAAGTCTTCACTTGAGTCCGTTTGTTTTATTTTGCTTCTCCAACCACCTAAACTCTTTTAATTTATTTATTTTGTGACATCTCCAGTATCTTCAATATACTAGGATGTTGTTATAAGAAGGATTAGATCTACACTTACACACACCTACATCTAATGGTTAACGAACATACTGTTTCCGTGGATGGCAAATTTATGCCTCCCGGAACGATGATTATTCAACATTCTTTTAACACCTTAAAAGGTGGCCATTAAGATGTCACTATATTTATATATGATATATAATATGTTTATGTTTTCCTTAAGCTTCTGTATTTTTCTTTTTGGTCATACCTTTATGGTTTCCATTATGGGTAAACGCGATATCTTCATTTAAGGAAGTGCGGACTACCGCCCCCTCAAAGTGATTTGATTCGTTAAATACCATATGTGGGACGTATAATGAATGGAACTATGATATTATATATGATATTATACTGGAATTATAATATAACTTTATATAATTATGATTCCATTCTATAAATACGAAATAGAAATGAAAGTAGCGTTCATGCGTACGTACGGCTTACCGTCTCCTTGAACGGTGCATTTCATTTCTTACCTCTAAATGATTATGTAATATTATAAATGCATGTATATACGGAATATATATGATATATATGATATATAAATCATGATTATAATCCTGGATATAATGGATACAAGAACAAATTGTAATTATAAAGGGATTATTTTTGACTCAAGTACCAATGATCGTTAAAACGACCGTTATTAACTTAAATAATTACATAGTGTTCATGACGTGGCAATAAGTGATATAAAAGGAATAATGAACTTGAAAAAGGTTCTTAAACAAGTAGAAATTAACTCAAGTTTATTATTCAGGACATTAAAGAATGATCGAGTCAAGTCGGACCCGAGGTATGGGACTTCGTCTCAATCTCCTTTCATTGAGGCATATTTTATTTTATACACAACTTTCTTTAATACGGTGTATAATCCCCTTTGAATTTTACATTTATTCAAAAGGAATCTTTTTACACGAAGCGTTTACTAAACAACAAAAGGGAATGTTTTTGTCGTATGTATGTGGCGACAACGACTTCTACACCGTCGTGACCATTATTTGAGTTTCAGCTTCCTCTACAAGCCATAATTTTTTTTAAAAGAAAAATAAATACCATGTTTTACTTTTATTTTATTTTGGTAATGATAGTGGTTTTCATAATGTTTTTATATCAATGTGTTGTATTAATATCTTGTGATTGAAAGGTGGAAATGTTATGTTTCATTTATGCATGTTTTATGTGATATGATTATGTTGAGGTTCATGGGGATTATTATGAAGACGGGTGGTTCTGTGATAAACTAAGGGCGGGTGAGCCCGATATAGCTCTCTAATGCATTGGGTAACGCGAAGGAGTGAAACGTTATGGTTTCTCCGAAGAGATTTAGGGAATATACTGTGATGTGTATTCCAAACGTAACCAAGAGGGTTACTCCCTATGTAAGAATATTATGAATGCCACAAGTTACCTTTATGTCTTATGATTTCTATGATTTATTCATGATTTGATGAGATATGTTAAAGTGCTTATGTTTTATGGGTAAAGTATTATCTCATTCTTATGTATATATGTACCCATGTTTCCTTTCCATATTTTTATATCCCTTACTGAGCTTTTTATGCTCATCCCAAGTTTTTTGAAATGTTTTTCATAGGTCAAGGGAAAGGTACATGATATGATGATAGTGTCAAGGAAGTGTCAAGAAAGAATTCGTGTTTTATTTTAAAGATGTTTCCATTGATGGGAATGAATAATACTATCTTTATGTAACCACTTTGCTTATATGTGGAATGTAATGCAAGTTTTATGATCTAATTCTCTAAAACTCTAAACCCGAAAATATCCTCAATGTGTAATCTTGTAATAACACAATATTAAGTAAGGTTTAAGGCTGGGGCCTTATAGTTGGTATCAAAGGTCGGTTTAGATAACTTTAGGAGTTAGAATTCTATTAAATGATTATCCAAAAATATTTTTTTTAAATGATATAGCATTTGATGATTACCATGTTGCTTCATCTAAGACATGTTTTTTCAGAATGGTTTTCCGCGGAGGAAACAGGGAAGCAGTACTAGGAAGGCATACAGAAGGAAATAACCTACCGAATCAGCATCCTGAGATGGTCGGAATTGGAACTGAACAGTTTGTTTCAGTAATGGTGCAGTTAACTCAAGCGATAAATGGCGGTGGTATCCATGCATGAGATCAGCCAGATCAATCGCAGAGGAACATGTCAGTGGTGGAACAGTTCATGAGGCTACATCCCCCATCATTCATAGGATCATCTGACCCTGTGCTAGCTGAAGGCTGGATTAAAGCACTAGAGAAGATTTTTGATGTCATGGGGTGTTCAGATAATAAAAATGTTAGTCTTGCTATTTACCGTTTGGAGGGTGAGGAAGATCAGTGGTGGTCGATGGTTAAAAATATCAGGGACACTGATGAGATTGATGCTCTCGGCTGGGATGAATTCAAAGGTATGTTTCTTGAGAAGTATTTTCCTAAGGCTATTCAACTTAGGATGGAAAAGAAATTCTTGGAATTGAGTCAAGAGGAAGACTCATAGGCTACCTATGAAAAAAGGTTCACTCGATTGGCAAGGTATGCTCCAAATTTTATCCGAGACCTTGATAGTAAAATCAATCGTTTTTACTCAGGATTAAAGCCAAAATATCAAAGGGCATTAGATTCTCGTGAGTTTAAAAGTTATGAAAAGCTTGTTCGATGTGCTGAGAAGGTGGAAATGGAGTTTTCTGATGATCAAGTGTTCTATAACAACCAGTAGAAGAAGAGACCGAGGTGGCAGGAGAAAGGTAAAAATTATTCAAAAAAGTCTGATGGTAAGAAAACTAAGTTTCCAGTTTGTGATAAATGTGGCAAAAGGCATGCTGGGGAATGTCTTCTGAATTCTAGAAAGTGCTACCGATGTGGTAAGATGGGACATAAGGCTTGTGATTGCACTGAAAATGATCAAGGTGAAGGTAAGACTAAATTTGATTTACAGTTACTGAAATTTTATAAGTGAAATGAGATGGGTCACTATGAAAACGAGTGTCCGACAAAGAGCTTGAGTGATGGGAATTAGTTAGACTACAAGCAGAAGGGGTGGTGAAATCTTTTGCAACTACTTCAGCAGACGTCGGGCCATCAAATAAAGTTGTATCAGGTACTTTGTTTGTTTTTTCAGATTATGCTAGTGTGTTGTTTGATTCGGGGTCTAGAAATTCTTTCATCTCTGAAAACTTTTCTAGTAAAATGGGAATACCATCTCAAGAAGTGACTCCTGAACTTTTGGTAAAAACACCTGGGGGAAATGTTGAGGAAAAAATAATTTATAAGAATCTTCCTATCCTTATCTGTGGAAAGAACCTACTTGTAAATCTTATTGTTCTACCTCTAGTAGAGTTTGATGTTATCCTGGGTATGGATTGGCTCCCTATTTACCATGCTAAGATTTACTGTAGATCTAAAGAAGTTTCTTTTCAAAAAGACTCTCAATTTGTGTACAAGAATGAACCCTTACTGTTGATAACTTATCAAGAGGCCAAGAAACTTGTAAAAGATGGAAATGAATGTTACCTTGCACACATCATTGAAAATAAAGGAACTGTTCAGATTAATGATGTGCCAGTGGTAAATGAGTATCTTGATATTTTTCCTGATGAGTTGCCTGGAATAATACTATATCGGGAAGTTGAGTTTACTATTGACTTAGTTCCTGATTCTAAGCCAATTTCAAAACCCCCTTATCGAATGGCTCAAATTGAACTTTTAGAGTTTAAGGAGAAATTGATAGATTTATTAGAGAAAGGTTTCATTCGACCTAGCACATCACCTTGGGGTGATCCTGTTTTATTTGTTAAAAAGAAAGATGGTTCTATGAGACATTGAATTGATTATAGAGCCTTGAATAAAATCACTGTTAAGAACAAATATCCTTTTCCTCATATCGATGATTTGTTTGATCAGCTCCAGGGAGCTCAATTTTTTTCAAAGATTGACCTGAGATCGGGGTACCATCAGTTGAAGGTAAAGGAGGAAGATATTCCGAAGACTGCGTTCCGTACAAGATATGGCCATTATGAATTTGTAGTAAAGCCTTTTGGGCTAACCAATGCACCTGCTGTATTCATGGACTTAATGAATAGAATTTTCCATGAGTTCTTTGATAAGTTTGTGGTGGTTTTCATTAATGATATTTTGGTGTTTTCTAAAAGTAAATAGGAGCATCAAAGATATTTAAGGGTTATCTTGCAAACTTTAAAAGAAAAGAAACTGTATGGAAAATTTAGCAAGTGTGAGTTTTGGTTGCAACAAATTTCTTTCCTTGGTCATATTGTTTCTAAAGATGGGATAACTATTGATCCGTCAAAAACAAAAGTTGTGGAAGACTAGCCAAGACCCACAAATGTATCCGAGATTTGTAGCTTCCTTGGTTTGGCAGGCTATTACTGAAGGTTTGTTAGAAATTTTTCACGATTATCTAGTCCAATGACTAAGATAACTCGGAAGGGTGTTATGTTTATCTTGAAAAAAGAATGTGATGATTGTTTTCAGAAATTGAAAAGAAGATTGGTGAATGCTCCAGTTTTGGCACTACCTTCCAGGAATGGTGAGTTTGTTATATACAGTGATGCTTCATTGAAAGGACTTGGTTGCATACTAATGCAGATTGATCAGGTAATTACTTATGCTTCACAACAGTTGAAGACTCATGAGATAAATTACCCTACACATGATTTGGAATTAGCTACTGTTGTTTTTGCTTTAAAAATTTAGAGGCATCATTTGTATGGAGTAAAGTGTGAAATATATACCGATCACAAAAGTTTAAAGTATATATTCACTCAGAAAGAGTTGAACATGAGACAAAGGAGATGGCTTGAATTAATCAAGGATTATGATTGTACAATTCATTACCATCCGGGAAAAGAAAACAAAGTGGCTGATGCTTTGAGTTGAAAAAGTAATGCTTCATTAACAATGTTGTGTTTGGAACGTGATCCTTTGGTTAAGGATTTGATGAACTTTGGCATAGAAGTTGTTAGTACAGGAATTTCTTCTATTTTGTTTCAGGTATCAGTGAGATCATCTCTATCAGATAGAATCAAGCAAGCATAGAAGCATGACAGTGAGTTGCAGAAAAAGGTAGAGCTAGTTCAGAAAGGTAAGTTTCCTGAATTCAACATTGATAATGATTGTGTTTTGGGGTTTTTCAAGAGATTGTTTGTGCCTTGTGATTCACAGTTGAAGAGAGAGTTGTTATGTGAAGCTCATAGTTCTCCGTTTTCAGTTCATCCAGGCAGTACTAAGATATATAGAGATCTTCGTGAGTATTACTGGTGGGATGGAATTAAAAGAGATATTGCTGATTTTACAGTGAAGTGTTTGACTTGTCAATAGGTTAAAGAAGAGTGGCAGATACCGAAAGGGATGCTTCAGCCATTACCAGTGCCAGAGTGGAAATGGGAGAATATATCCATGGACTTTGTTGTGGTATTACCGAAGACATCTCGAGGTAATTATACTATCTGGGTTATTGTTGATTGCTTGACCAAGTCTGCTCATTTCCTTGCTATACGAGATACTTTTTCCCTAGATCAACTTTCCCGTTTGTATCTTAAAGAGATAGTCAGGTTACATGGAGTTCCTCTCTCCATTGTATCTGATCGTGATCCCAGGTTCACTTCTAACTTTTGGAAAGGCCTTCAGAAGTCGTTGGGTACTGAATTAAATTTTAGTATAGCTTTTCATCCTCAATCAAATGGGCATTCAGAACGAACAATTCAGACCTTGGAGGATATGCTACATTCTTGCTCTATGTATTATCAGGGAATTTGGGAAAAACATCTTTATTTGGTTGAATTTTCATATAATAAAAATTTTCATTCCAGTATACAGATGACACCATTTGAGGCGTTATATGGGAAGCGGTGTCGAACTCCAGCATTCTGGGATGAAGTGGGTGAAGGGAAGTTGATGGGACCAGAATTGGTAGAAGCGATGGCAGAAAAAGTTCAGCTGATTCAGAAGCACATGAGAACAGCTGAGAGCAGGCAGAAGAGTTATGCGGATAACCGGAGGAAGGATCTATCTTTCGAGGTAGATGATCATGTTTTTCTCAAGGTTTCTCCTTGGAAAAGTGTGATGAGATTTAGTAAGAAAAGAAAGTTGAGTCCAAGGTTTATTGGACCATATGAAATTCTGGAGAGAGTTGGATCAGTTGCTTACCGAGTGGCTTTACCTCCGAGTTTATCTCAGGTACACAATTTTTTCCATGTTTCGATGTTGAGAAAGTACATGCCAGATCCATCTCATGTTTTGAGTCCATAGGTAGATCAGCTGGAAGAGAACCTATCTTATGAGGAACAACTGGTCCAGAATCTTGACCACAGGGAGCAAGTGTTACAGAATAAGGTGATTCACTAGGTAAAGTTTTTGTGGAAAAACCACATGATTGAAGAGGCAACATGGGAATCTGAATATGCAATGAGGGATAAGTACCCTCATTTATTCGATAAGTAAATAAATTGTGTGGATGCAATTTCTTAAAGGGGGGAAGGATGTAGCATCTCAAGTAAGTAATGAATAATATATAATGTTATCTATGTCTATTAATGAACTAGATAGTGTTTTAGAGGGTTAAAATGAAAATAAATCCAATCTTAAGCATGGAATACACTAATATTTTTAAAAGATTGTTTTACTACCTTTTGATGGAAAACCATTTTTGAATCTATATTTTGACAATTTTATAAACTATGTTTGTCAAAATAAACTTATTCTTTATGATTGGGACATCAAAATTTACTTGGTGTGAATTTTTGGTATTTTTCTAACAATTTTCATTTTTTAATGAATAGTGAAAAATACTGCATTTTACATCAAAAATATTTATTAATCTAATTTATTTATATGATTAGATTATGTTTTGAATTGGTTTTGAAGTGAAATTAGAATATATATTTACCATTTAATCCAATGGTGGACATTGGAATTAATTTCACTTTGAAATTGGACTTAAACTGGTGTCAATCTTTTGATACTTATTGTTTCATAAAAACACGCTATTTGTCATGAAAGCGGGAATTAATTATTAAATTAATTAATTTGACTTATATGTTTTGAATTTTGTAAAATAGACTTCATTTTTTAATTCAGAATATCAAATATAGCTTAGGGTGAAGTTTGGGTATTTTTCTGAAAAACTTCAATTTTTGATGAATAGTGAAATCACTAAGTGGTAGTTAAAGAAACTGATTTTTTGTTTAAATGAAATTTTGCCACCTCTGTGTTTTGAATTTCAAAAATACGACATACATGGTTGTCATTAAGAATTAAAATGTGGTCCAATGAGATTAAAATAATTTTTTGGTGAATAGTAACTTATTAACTTTTTAATCGCAATTAGTGGTAATTTGTGTAGTTTAAGGTAAAAATAATGCTTTAATAATATGAAATGACCTAGAAACATGTACTAACCTTATTGAATGTGTCATGGCAGACCAAGACAAGTGATGGGTCAACTTGGGGACCCAATGGAGCCACATTGGTTGGGAAATGACATAAATAACTTTTTATTTAATGTTAAAGTAAAAAATGACACAAACATTAGTTATTTTACTAAAACAATTTTTACATGGTGTTATAAAGATCAGATTTTTTATTATAAATATTTATTGGAAATATAAAAAGATTTCCTACATCATAGTAGTTTTTTTATAATTTTTTGACATTAAATAAATAAATGTATTTATGACATCATAATGATGTAGCGATTACCTCATTAATAAAGGATTTAAATAAAATGAAAAGATAATGTAAAAATTATGACCTAAACATGTCCAAAACCTATTGGATGGGTGTATTTCGAACCCTTATGACCATAGACTCGAATTATATCAATTTGGGACCATTTAAATCCGAAAATCATTTTCAAATAAAGTAATATTTCTTTACTTTCCAAGAGTGCCCCTCCTCTCCTCTTATAAAAGGCCCCCACCTCTACCTCCTTACCCACACTCCAAAAGCATTTTCCTCAGCCAACCCCTGCTCATTTTGTCTCTCCACTTCTATCTCTTACTCCTTGAAGCCTCACTTTGGGTATAAGTCTTCCCAAGGAAGCCTTTGAGCTCAAACCAAAGGGATTTACCCAATTTTAATGTAAAGTCTTCACTTGAGTCCGTTTGTTTTATTTTGCTTCTCCAACCCCATAAACTCTTTTTATATGTTTCTTTTGTAACAACTCCAGTATCTTAAATATACTAGGATGTTGTTCTAAGAAGGATTCGAGCTACACTTACACACACCTACATCTAATGGTTAACGAACATACTGTTTCTGTGGATGGAAAGTTTATGCCTACCGAAATGATGATTGGTCAACATTCTTTTAACACCTTCAAAGGTGGCCATTAAGATGTCACTATATTTATATATGATATATAATATGTTTATGTTTTCCTTAAGCTTCTGTATTTTTTTTTGGTCATACCTTTATGGTTTCCATTATGGGTCAACACGATATCTTCATTTAAGGAAGTGTGGACTACCGCCCCCTCAAAGTGATTTGATTCGTTAAATACCATATGTAGGATGTATAAAGGATGGAACTATGATATTATATATGATATTATACTGGAAATATAATATACCTTTATATAATTATGATTCCATTCTATAAATATGAAATAGAAATGAAAGTACCGTTCATGCCTACGTACGGCTTACCGTCTCCATGAACAGTGCATTTCATTTCCTACCTCTAAATGATTATGTAATATTATAAATGTACGTATATACTGAATATATATGATATATATGATATATACATCATGATTATAATCCTGGATATAATGGATACAAGAACAACTCGTAATTATAAAGGGCTTATTTTTGACTCATGTATCAATGATCGTTAAAACGACAGTTATTAACTTAAATAATTACATAGTGTTCATGACATGGCAATAAGTAATATAAAAGGAATAATGAACTTGTAAAAGGTTCTTAAACAAGTAGAAATTAACTCAATTTTATTATTCAGGACATTAAAGAACGATTGAGTCAAGTCGGACCCGAGGTATGGGACTTCGTCTCAATCTCCTTTCATTGAGGCATATTTTATTTTATACGCAACTTTCTTTTATACGGTGTATAAACCCATTTGACTTTTACGTTTATTCAAAAGGAATCTTTGTAACACCCGAGATTTTTATGAGTAATATTTTGTTTTTATGTTATATATATATCATCAAAGTAATCTTTCACTACACACTAGCTTGACTTACTTTACATGCAATCGCGACCTTCCTCGATAGCTTGCATTGTACGCAATACCGAGTTTCACTAAACGACAATATGCTATTAAAATATTATTTAAAATAGCCGTTATGAATATTAATAACCACTTTTTGAAATTTTACCTTTCAAAATGGACTTCATTTTTGGATTCTGAATACCGAAATTAGCCTAGGGTGAAATTTTGGTATTTTTCTAAAAACTTTCAATTTTTTATAAATAGTGAAACCACTAAGTGGTAGGTTAAAAACTGAATTTTGCATAAAACTTAATTTTACCGCTTCTGTGAATGGAATTTCGAAAATTCGACTGACACGGTTTATATCAGTAAGTAAAATGTGGTTCAATGAGATAAAAATAATTTTTTTGGTGAATAGTAACTTTTTACATTTTTTTACCGCGGTTAATAGTAAATAGGGTAACTAAGGGTAAATATGATATTACTATTACCCCAAAACATGTCCTAATTCTATTGGATAAGTTTAATTCGACCAAAAACAACCTTATGAATATAATATGACCATTTAGGTCCACTTGGATTAGATTATGACATTTAATATTATTTTATTTAATGGATAATTAAAATAGTTAAACTCAATGTTTAATAACTAAAACATTTTTAATATGGGTTTATACATAAGATAAATTCTATTATAAATATTCATTAGAAAGCTAAAAATATTTCCTACATAATGATATTTTATTTATAATTTTTATACTTTAAATGAATTAATTTATTTATGACACAACGATGATGCAGTAATTACCCTTTTAAGGAAATGTTAACATAATTGATGTTATAAATGCCCAAATAAAAGTAATTTGAGACTTTTTATGAATTCCAATAATTTTCTAGGTTACTATGATATATTAGTGTTGATTTAATCAACTTGGTTCGAACATATAATTCTGTTATGACTTTCACAAAAATCATATATCAAATAGTGTCAAAATTGACACAAAATAGTTTTTAAATCAAATATTATATTATTAATTGTTATTTTATTCTTAAAAATCTAAGGTTCGGCCAAATGACTTAGATAAGGATATATATATTAATAATAAACATCTTGGGGTTCGTTTTGCATGTTATAGTAAGTGTATTAACCATATAGTGTAAGAAAACAAAAAGTCACTGTAAAAGTTAAATTATTTAACTTAGAGTTAAATCTAATTGATAAGGTTAAAATAATAAGCTAAACTTGTCTAAATCCTATTTTTTGATAGGATTTAGACCCATCCCCACTTTACCTTCAAAATAAGACCCTTTGGAACCATTATAAACCAATTTTGACTTTAATATAAAATAATATTTTGAGATATTCCTAAGGTGCCCCTCTCCTCCCTTATAAAAGGGCACCTCCTCCCCCTCCTCCTCACACCAATTTGAGCACTCAAGCTCAGCCAACCCCTACCAAAATACCTTCTCGACTTCCCTAGAATAATCCTATAGGTCCTGGTCTTCTTCAAAGACCAATCTCAGTTCCCTAAGTGGAGGATTCAAAGAGGCGTTTCAAAGAAGAGGAGCTTCGGACAGGTACAAAGAAAATCGGACCTAAGGTAAGGGGAAATATCACAATCTCATTTTTATCCGATATTGTTTATTCTTTGGTATTTACTGAGGTGTATTTTATCATCCACATCCCTGTTCCCTCAATATGTAATATTGTTTCCATCCACTTACAATAGTTTAAATCCAATTTTACCCTTCGGTAAGTTTTTAGTAAAGAATATGAAAGGAATCTTTTGTCGTTTTTTCGTACGAGGTACTTTTTGACTTTTCCGACAAAAGTACGAAGAATGTTTTTTTTAAATTATACTGCATAAATGGATTTTTAAAACATTATTTACAAGAAGCTTCCTTTACATGTTTTCAAGTTTATTTTTAATCAATTTCTTAGTGTTTATAATTGTATGACATGTTAAGAAAAGAAAAGTGTTTTTGAAGAAGAAATGATATTTTCCTCAAGAATGGAGTGCAAGTGTTTTATCAAAATTATTTTCCATATAAGATAATAAAGGGTTCTGTTTTTATCCCTATTATTACATTGATTTGATTATGTTGTGAGGGAATTATTTTTATGAAGTCATTTACCTTATATGATTTGTTTTATGATGTCATGATGTTTCAAGAATCCCATTTTTGTTAAATGTGTTATGTGAAGATGTATGATTTATGATTATGTGGCACACATAAGAAAGGATTCATTATAAGATGGGTGGGACCTATATCTCCCTCCAATACATTGGGTAAAGATTTATATCTCATGAGATAGACATGGCTCGAACGGAAGGTTATTTCGGTTCAGTGATACAGGACTAAAACAAGGAGTGAACTCGGTTCAGAAATGGACTTTGTCCGCTAAGATAGTCTTGGAAATGAGTCATGACTAACAAGAAATGATTTTCCATGATTATGTGTGCATGCCACAAAGTTTCATGTTTTATGTTATGATTATGGGGATCTCGTTTTCACTTCTATGATTTATTCCATGTTAAGATATTATGATCTCTTTTGTAGGTTATGATTTTCAAAAAGATATGATATAATTTTTATTTCCTTTATTTTCCATTTCTGAGCATTTGAGCTCACCCTTTTTTGTATGTTTTCTTTTCCCCAGGTCAGGAAGATGGATATTAAGTACAATATGCTAAAAGGGACCCTAGATATGATGAAATAAATGGGAGACACTGTAGAAGATTTATGAACAAGTTGTTTATGTTTCCAAGTTTCTAAAGACACTATACCTATACGGTCCTTTGTGGTTTTGTCATATGTTGTAATAAGTGTGCTTCAATTTTGAAGTATTAACAATGTATTTAAATTATGGGTCGTTATAGTTGGTATCAGAGGAAAGGTATAGTCAACCTTTGGAAGCTAGGATGTAAAAGCCTTAGTAAGAACCCTAAGGATAAGTCTAAGCATAGAACACAATCTTAGTGTTTTAGAAATGGCCATGAATAACCTAGGATAAGACCTTAAGTGTGAAAATTTTATTCTTGAATTATGTGGTTTTCTTATTATAATTAGTGTTGCTCACACTATTCTTCTTGGTTTTAGTCAATGGATAGAACCCGAAGGAACCGTGTTAATGAGGAATGCGATGGGCAATGTAATGATTGTCCCCCTGAGCAACTAAACGATATGGGAGCTGGAATGCAAAATCTTATAGCCATGCTCACACAACTTTCTCAAGCTATGAATCATGCAGGACTTCCAAACGAGCAAAGGAAGGAGAAACATTCTGTTTAATCCTTCATGAGGCAGCGTCCACCTTCTTTTAGCGGGTCTACTGATCCATTAGTTGCTGAATAATGGATTAGTACTACTGAAAAAATATTTTCAGTTCATCAATGTTCTAAACATGATAAAGTCATCCTAGCAGTGTATCGTTTGGAAGGAGATGCTGGTCAATGGTGGAATCTTATTAAGAATACGAGGCAAAGGGATGAAATTGAGTCCATGGAATGGGACGAGTTCAAGAACTTATTTTTCAATAAGTACTTCCCTTGTATTCTCCGAACAAAGATGGAGAACGAGTTTCTTGAACTGAATCAAAGGGATGATGAATCTGTTGGTACCTATGAAGCAAATTTTACAAGACTTGCAAGGTATGCTTCTGGTATTATTATCTAACCTGAGAGTAAGATCGATCGATTCTTTAGTGGCTTAAAACCAAGTCTTCCAAGGGCGTTAGCCATAAGGGACTTCAATAGCTATGAGGAAATCGTTCGATGTGCTCTCAAAGTTGAGATGGAGATTAGAGTAACCCATCAATCATATGGGTTTGATAAGAAGAGGAAAATGGAATTCAAAGGAAAATCTAAATAGCACACTGAAAAGAAGATGATCTTTCCCTTATGCTCAAAGTGTAGAAAGAAACATGGAGGGAGTTGTCTTAAAGGGACAAGTAAATGTTTCAAATGTGGAAAGGAAGGTCATCGGGCATTTTAATGCCGCGATAATGGGAAGAAGATGTCTAAAGATGCAAACAAAGGAAGGGATACACAGAATGAACCTACTACACTTCAATGTTTCATGTGCAGGGAGATGGGGCATTATGCCAATCAATGCCCATATCCAAGGGTTGATGATGATGGTCGACGTCAACAAACTCTTAAGGCTAAAGACAAAGGAAAGTCACATGCAATTTCTATCAGCGATGTGGAGTACGATAACGAAGTGGTGAAAGGTACACTTACCATCCACTCTAAAGTAGAAAATGTTTTATTTGATTCTCGATCCACCCACTCCTTTATTTCTGAAGAATTTTCTAAGGGTATCACCGTATTACCTCAACAATTAGAAGTTGAGTTAGCTGTGACAACACCTAATGGCACATCAATCGCATCAAAAGTTTATAATTATTCTCCAATTGACATTTGTGGGAAAGTGCTTCCAGAAAATCTTGTGATCCTTCCTTTAGTGGAATTCGATGTGATTCTTGGCATGGATTGGCTTTCTTTATACGGAGCTCATATCAATTTCCAAAGAAGGGAAGTCACATTTCATATTCCAGATCAATCTATGATCGTCTATCAATGCAAGGATGAACATAACCTTCCAGTGGAAATTTCTTCCATTTTATGGGTATTGATTCCACTAAATGAAGGTTATTTATCTCAAATGGTTGGTGAGAAACTCGTGATTAAGAATATTCCCATCGTACGGGAGTTTGATGATGTCTTTCCGGAGGAATTACCGGGTCTTCCACCAAATCGGGAAGTTGAGTTTTCAATAAAACTCGTACCGGGTACTTTGCCTATTTCAAAAACACCTTATAGAATGGCCCCGATTGAGTTGCAGGAATTGAAGAAGCAACTCCAAGAGAATCTTGATAAGGTATTCATATGCCCTAGTGCGTCACCTTGGGGAGCACCAGTTCTATTTGTTAAGAAGAAAGATGGATCAATGAGACTCTGCATTGATTATCGAGAACTTAACAAGATCACTATCAAGAACAAATATCCTCTCCCACGCAATGATGACTTATTTGACCAACTACGCTGAGCTCAATACTTTTCCAAGATTGATCTTCGTTCAGGGTATCATCAATTAAGGGTCAAAAGGGAGGATATACCAAAGACGTCTTTCCATACAAGGTATGGACACTATGAATTTATAGTGATGCCATTTGGTCTTACTGATGCCCCTGCTATCTTCATGGATCTAATGAATAGAGTCTTTAGAGACTATCTTGATCAATTTGTGGTAGTCTTTATAGACGATATTCTTGTCTATTGAAAGGGCAAGGAAGAGCATGAAGATCACTTGATAATTATATTGAAGACCCGGAGAAAGGAGAAGCTTTATTCCAAATTTACCAAGTGTGAATTTTGGCTTCAAAAAGTTGCATTTTTGGGTCACATAATCTCAAAAGAGGGGATATCTGTGGATCCAGCAAAAACAGAGGTTATCGAAAGATGGTCGAGACCAACAACAGTAACTGAGATCCGAAGTTTTCTTGGTTTGGCTGGATATTATCGACGTTTTGTAAAAGATTTTTCATGATTATCTAATCCACTCACCAAGTTGACTCGGAAAGGAGTTAAGTTTGTTTGGACAGAGGAATGTGAAGAGAATTTCAAGGAGTTGAAAATAAGGTTATCCAGTGCACCTGTGCTCACACTGCCTTGTAGTGGAGAAAGGTTTGTGATCTACAGTGATGCATCCAAGAAGGGATTGGGGTGTGTTCTTATGCAAAGTGATATAGTGATAGCTTATGCCTCACGACAGTTGAAAATCCATGAGCAAAATTACCCAACACATGATTTGGAGTTAGCTGCGGTAATATTTTCATTAAAGATTTGGAGGGATTACCTTTATGGTGAAAGGTGTGATATTTATACTGATCATAAAGGTTTAAAGTATATTTTCACACAAAAGGAGATGAATATGCATCAAAGAAGATGGTTGGAGCTGATTAAGGATTATGACTGCTCAATCCATTACCACCCTGGGAAAGCAAACAAGGTGGAAGATGCATTAAGTCGACAAGACCATGCTAGTTTATCCATGATGAGGATCACAAAAGATCCAATATTTATGGATTTACAAAGGATGGATCTTGGAATTATAATGGAAGGGGAAAATCTTATCTTTCTCAAATGAATGTTCAACCAACTATACATGTGAAGATTAAAGAGGCACAGAAAGAAGATGTAGAGTTACAAAAGAAGGTGAGAAATGTTCCTGAATTCAACCTTGATTGTAATGGGATAATAAAGTTCAGGAATCGGGTTTGTGTTCCTCCCATACCTGAATTAAAGAAGGAGCTGCTGGATGAGGCTCATAGTTCTTCATTCTCTATTCATCCTGGAAGCACGAAGATATATAGGGACCTGAAAGAGTACTTCTGGTGGGATGGCATGAAAAGAGATGTTTCTGAATATGTCTCTCGATGCTTGGTTTGTCAGCAAGTTAAAGCTGAGAGATAGAAGTCTAAGGGGATGTTACAACCATTACTCATACCCGAATGGAAATGGGAAAATATCACTATGGACTTTGTCACAGGACTTCCTAAAACATCCAAAGGAAATAATGCTATATGGGTCATAGTTGATCATCTTACAAAGTCTGCACACTTCATTGCTATTAGATAGGATTTCTCTCTAGATCAGCTTGCCAGGATATATGTAAAGGAAGTGGTAAGATTGCATGGAGTAACACTTTCTATTGTATCTGATCAGGATCTGAGGTTTACCTCAAAGTTCTGGCGAAGTCTTCAACATAATCTGGACACATAGTTGAGTTTCAGCACTGCTTATCATCCTCAGACAGACGGTAAGTCTGAGAGAACAATTCAAACCCTAGAAAATATATTGAGAGCTTGCTCTATGGATTTCAAAGGAGGTTGGGATCAACACCTACCTTTGGTGGATTTTTCTTCTAATAATAGATTTCACTCTAGTATTCAGATGGCTCTTTATGAAGCTCTCTATGGAAAGAAATTTAGGACTCCAACTTGCTGGGATGAAGTTGGGGAAAGAAAGCTATTAGGACCTGATCTCGTTGATGAAATGGCAGAAAAGGTCAGATCTATTCAACAACACATAAGAGCAGCTCAGAGTCGAAAGAAAAGTTATGCCGACAACCGAAGAAAAGACCTAGAGTTTGAAGTGGGTGATAAAGTGTTCTTACGAATATCACCCTGGAAGAAGGTTATGAGATTTGGAAAGAAGGGGAAGTTGAGCCCTAGATATATCAATCCTTTTGAAATACTGGATAGTGTTGGAAAGGTAGCTTACCGATTGGCGCTTCCACCGAATCTCTCTCAAGTTCACGATGTGTTCCATGTATCTCTCCTGAGAATGTACATACCTGATCCTTCACATGTACTCAGCTCAGAAGTTGTACCGCTGGAGCAAGATATTTCTTATGAAGAACAACCGATAGAGATTCTTGATCATAGCGAAAAAGTCCTACGAAACAAGACCACTCGATTGGTGAAAGTTTTATGGAGGAACCACCAACTTGAAAAAGCTACTTGGGAGCTTGAGGATATGATGAGGGAGAAGTATCCTCATCTGTTTGTTACAAAGTGACGAATTTCGAGGGCGAAATTCTTTTTAAGGGGGGTAGAATATAACACTTGAGATTTTTATGAGTAATATTTTGGTTTTATGTTATATATATATATCATCAAAGGAATATTTCACTACACACTAGCTTGACTTACTTTACACGCAATCGCGACCTTCCTCGATAGCTTGCGTTGTACGCAATACCGAGTTTCACTAAACAACGATATACTATTAAAATATTATTTAAAATAGCCATTATGAATAGTAATAACCACTTTTTGAAATTTTATCTTTCAAAATGGACTTCATTTTTGGATTCGGAATACCGAAATTAGCCTAGGGTTAAATTTTGGTATTTTTCTAAAAACGTTAAATTTTTGATGATTAGTGAAACCACTAAGTGGTAGGTTAAAAACTGAATTTTGCATAGAACTTAATTTTACCGCTTCTTTGAATGGAATTTCGAAAATCCGACAGAAACGGTTGATATCAGAAAGTAAAATGTGGTTTAATAAGATAAAAATAGTTTTTTGGTGAATCGTAACTTTTTACTTTTTTTTACCGCGGTTAATATTAAATATGGTAACTAAGGGTAAATATGATATTACTATTACCCTAACACATGTCCTAATTCTATTGGATAAGTTTAATTCGACCAAAAACAACCTTATGAATATAAAATGACCATTTAGGTCCACTTGGATTAGATTATGACATTTAATATTATTTTATTTAATGAATAGTTAAAATAGTTAAAATCAATGTTTAATAACTAAAACATTTTTAATATGGGTTTATACAAAAGATAAATTCGATTATAAATATTCATTAGAAAGATAAAAAGATTTACTACATAATGATATTTTATTTATAATTTTTATACTTTAAATAAATTAATTTATTTATGACACAACAATGATGCAGTAATTACCCTTTTAAGGAAATGTTAACATAATTGATGTTATAAATGCCCAAATAAATGTAATTTGAGACTTTTTATGAATTCCAATAATTTTCTAGGTTACTATGATATATTAGTGTTGATTTAATCAACATGGTTAGAACATATAACTCTGTTATGACTTTCACAAAAATCATATATCAAATAGTGTCAAAATTGACACAAAATAGTTTTTAAATCAAATATTATATTATTAATTGTTATTTTATTCCTAAAAATATAAGGTTCAGTCAAATGACTTTGATAAGGATATATATATTAATAATAAACAACTTTGGGTTCGTTTGGCATGTTATCGTAAGTGTATTAACCATATAGTGTAAGAAATCAAAAAGTCACGGTAAAAGTTAAATTATTTAACTTAGAGTTAAATCTAATTGATAAGGTTAAAATAATAACCTAAACTTGTCTAAATCCTATTGGTTGATAGTATTTCGACCCATCCCCACTTTACCTTTGAAATAAGACCCTTTGGAACCATTATAAACCGATTTTTACTTTAATATAAAATAATATTTTGAGATATTCCTAAGGTGCCCCTCTCCTCCCTTATAAAGGGGCACCTCCTCCCCCTCCTCCTCACACCAATTTGAGCACTCAAGCTCGGCCAACCCCTTCCAAAATCCCTTCTCCACTTCCCTAGAATAATCCTAGAGGTCTTGGTCTTCTTCAAATACCAATCATAGTTCCCTAAGTGGAGTATTCAAAGAGGTGTTTCAAAGAAGAGGAGCTTCGGACACGTATAAAGCAAATCGGACCTAAGGTAAGGGGAAATATCACAATCTCATTTTTATCCGAGATTGTTTATACATTGGTATTTACTGGGGTGTATTTTATCATCCACATCCATGTTCCCTCAATATGTAATATTGTTTCCATCCACTTACAATAGTTTAAATCCAATTTTACCCTTCGGTGAATTTTTAGTAAAGAATATGAAATGAATCTTTTGTCGTTTTTTTCGTACGAGGTACTTTTTGAATTTTCCGACAAAAGTTCGAAGAATTTTTTTTTAACTTATACGACATGAATTGATTTTTAAAACATTATTTCCAAGAAGTTTCCTTTACATGTTTTCAAGTTTATTTTTAATCAACTTCTTCGTGTTTATAATTGTATGACATGTTAAGAAAAGAAAAGTGTTTTTGAAGAAGAAAGGATATTTTCCTCAAGAATGGAGTTCAAGTGTTTTATCAAAATTATTTTCCATCTAAGATAATAAAGGGTTCTGTTTTTATCCCTATTATTACATTGATTTGATTATGTTGTGAGGGAATTATTTTTATGAAGTCATTTACCTTATATGATTTGTTTTATGATGTCATGATGTTTCAAGAATCCCATTTTTGTTACATGTGTTATGCGATGATGTATGATTTGTGATTATGTGGAACACATAAGAAAGGATTGATTATAAGATGGTTGGGACCTATATCTCCCTCCAAATCATTGGTTAAAGATTTATTTCTCATGAGATAGACATGGCTGGAACGGAAGGTTATTTCGGTTCAGTGATACAGGACTGAAACGAGGAGTGAACTCGGTTCAGACATGGACTTTGTCCACTAAGATAGACTTGGCAATGAGTCATGACTAACAAGAAATGATTTTCCATGATTATGTGTGCATGCCACAAAGTTTCAAGTTTTATTTTATGATTATGGGGATCTCATTTTCACTTCTATGATTTATTCCATGTTAAGATATTATGATCTCTTTTGCAGGTTATGATTTTCAAAAAGATATGATATGATTTTTATTTCCTTTATTTGCCCTTGCTGAGCATTTGAGCTCACCCTTTTTTGTATGTTTTCTTTTCCCCAGGTCATGAAGATGGATATTAAGTAGAATATGCTAAAAGGGACCCTAGATATGATGAAATAAATGGGAGACACTGTAGAAGATTTATGAACCAGTTGTTTATGTTTCCCAGTTTCTAAAGACACTATACCTATACTGTCCTTTGTGTTTTTGTCATATGTTGTAATAAGTGTGCTTCAATTTTGAAGTATTAACAATGTATGTAAAGTATGGGTCATTATAATCTTTTTATACGAAGCATTTACTAAACGACAAAAGGGAATGTTTTTGTTTTACGTATGCGGCGACAACAGCTTCTCCACCGTCATGACCATTATTTGAGTTTCGGATTCCTCTACAATCCATACCTTTTTTTAAAAGAAAAATAAATACCATGTTTTACTTTTCTATTATTTTGGTATTCAAAATGGTTTTCATAATGTTTTTATATCAATGTGTTGTATTGATATCTTGTTATTGAAAGGTCGAAATGTTATGTTTCCTTTATGCAAGTTTTAGGTGATATGATTATGTTGAGGTTCTTGGGCATTATTATGAAGACGGGTGGTTCCGTGATAAACTAAGGGCGGGTGAGCCCGATATAGCTCTCCAATGCATTGGGTAATGGGACAGAGTGAAACGTTAAGGTTTCTCCGAAGAGATTTAGGGAATATACTGTGATGGGTATTCCAAACATAACCAAGAGGGTTACTCTCTACGTAAGAATGTTATGAATGCCACAAGTTACCTTTATGTCTTATGATTTCTATTATTTATTCATGATTTGATGAGATATGTTAAAGAGCTTATGTTTTATGGGTAAAGTATGATCTCATTCTTATGTATATATGTACCCATGTTTCCTTTCCATATTTTTATATCCCTTACTGAGCTTTTTATGCCCATCCCAAGTTTTTTGAAATGTTTTTCATAGGTCAAGGGAAAGGTACATGATATGATGATAGTGTCAATGAAGTGTCAAGAAAGAATCCAAGTTTTATTTTAAATATGTTTCTATTGATGGGAATTAAGAATACTATCTTTATGTAACCACTTTGTTTATATGTGGAATGTAATGCAAGTTTTATGATCTAATTCTCTAAAACTATAATCCCAAAAAGAACCTCAATGTGTAATCTTGTAATA
Organism: Viscum album; assembly: GCA_963277665.1. NCBI lineage: Eukaryota > Viridiplantae > Streptophyta > Magnoliopsida > Santalales > Viscaceae > Viscum > Viscum album. Next base: position 158,644,879 of record OY728165.1, on the reverse strand, counting down.
ACTCAAGATTAAGTATGGTTTAAGGTTGGGGCCTTATATTAATACACCACATGGATTTTATTAAGGATGGTTTTAGTGAATATATAAGATATATATGATATATATGATATAGAAATATATTTTAATAATGATATATATGTGTGTGTGTGTGTCATTTACTTTCATTCTATCATCCCAGAAATTTAACTTAAATAGCGTTCATGTATATGTACGACCTATCGTCTCCACAAACGGTGTATTATGTTTTGTAATTATATACTCTAGAGATTATTATAATACAAAAATATGGTATAAAAATTTTATTTATATCATATTTTAAATTATTTAAATTGTGATAAAAATTATAAATACCAAATATATAATAAATTTATACACATGCGAATAATAAAGAGGATATTACCTGAATTGAAACCTTAACATATGATTATTGAAAAGTGGGTAATATTAGGCTGTAATCAAACCATGTATGGTATTAGATATAATAATATTTTTCTGTAAAATCTTTATAATAAATTTATATTTATTATATAGGTGGTTTGAATGTGTAGGATGAGAGTCAAGACACAAAGAAAGGGGATTACATCTCACTTTTTTATTCCCATGAGATACATGCTATGTGTTCCACTTTTTGCTTTTGTGTGGTGTAATTAACAACCATGTTAATAATCTATTTATATTATAAATAGATTTATGTTTGTTAACATATCCTTTATATTAAATCTCATTCATGGGGTTTATGTTTTAGAAGTTACCAAATCAGTAAATATGTTTTGTCTCAATTTTCCATCTTTGAGACTCATGTTTTGTTATAAACCTATACACTTTTTCAAGGTGTATATACTACCATTTTACATTTTATATAATTAATAAAATTATTTTAATTATATTTTAATAATAATTTAATTTACTTTTCCTACAGGGAGAGTATGATCTCATGTTTCCATCTTATAATAGTACATTGAGACTATCTCATTGATTTTTAATATTGTTTACATTTATGGCTCCTTTGATGAATTATTATGTTCCATATCTCAAAAAATTCATGAATTTTATTATCCTCTGGTTATTCATGCTTTATTAATGTATTGGTACTATTTTATACTCTTTGGTAGAAAAGATAGTTAAGATGTGTTTTTTTAAGAAAGACAAACATTACCCTATATTTGGTTGGAAATCTATGTTCTTTAAAATCATGTTTTCTAAAATGGTTTTCCTATAATACTCTACTAGTCTTATATGATAAAAAAAGACATTTTAACCCTTTTTTCCTTTAACCACGTTTTCGAATGAATTTTCTTGACACTTTCTGAATGAGGAAACTTTCTATATATTTTCTATGAAAAAGTAACGTTATTTTTGCCTCATACAACATGTACAGATTTATCCTCCATTAAAACATTGAATTTTTTCTTTCATTTTTAAGGTTATTTTTTAAAAAAATAAATAAAAATATTTTCAAGCAATTTTTTTTTCCAAACGTTTTAGATTTTTTTTATAGGTTTTTAAAGAAAATGGTTTTAAAAATGTTTTCAAACTTATTTTATAAGTTTTCAGGAAAACGGTTTTCAAAATGTTTTCAAACTTCATTAATAATTTTTCAAGAAAAATAGTTTTCAAAACATTTTCATGATTCTTTTATAAGTTTTCATGGAAAATGGATTTCAATATTTTTTTCAATACTTATTTATAAGTATTTAAATTATTTTCAAGGAAACTAGTTTTCAAAACATTTTGAAACTTATTTTATAAGTATTCAAGTAAAATATTTTTTTAAACATTTTAAAACATCCTTTATATTTTATCAAGAAAAATAGATTTCAACTTTTTTCAACTTTTTTTTATAATTTTTCATGTAAAATGGGTTTGAAAATGATTTCATTATATATTTATAAGTTTTAAAATTAATTTAATGGAAAATTGTTTTCAAAAAAAATTCAAGAACTATTTATATGTTTTCAAGGTTTTTATAATTAAATTATATTCAATACATTTTCAATATTTATTTATATGTTATCATATTTTTTTTGAAGAAAATGGTTTTGAAAAATCCTTAAGGATTATTTATTAAGTTATCAATGAAAAAGGTTTTCAAATGATTTCAAGTATTCTTTGTTAGTTTTAATTATATTTTCCATGAAAATGATTATCAAATAGTTTCTTTGAATTAAAATAAGTTTCTAAGAAGAAAGGATATTTTCTTAAGAAATTATTTTGAAAGATATTTCAATATTATTTTACATGTAAGATGAAATCAATTGATGTACTCATGCCCTTTTAAGAAATAATCTAAAGAATTCATTCATATATTTTCTAAAAATGGGTTATTCTTATTATCATGGACTTTATTAAACTCATTTCTATTTCACGAGTTTTATGTATATGAAATTTGTTTCTCTTTCATTGGTTATATATTTTTGAAATACGTTTCTCTTTTAGGAGTTATGATTTTGATGAAATTATTATGGAACATGTATCGATTCCACATGTTATGATATGTTTACATGTTTATGATACCAATTTTATTGCATCGGTTAAAATATGATTGTTTGTGATATCGTGGTACATGTATGTATGACTTCACTATGAGATAGGTGGGACCTATATCTCCCTCCAATGCATTGGGTAAAGATTTATATCTCATGAGATAGAATAATATGGTATTGGGAGTAATCCTTGACAACTAAAATGGTCGTAGTACTGATCCATGACAACCATCATGGTATGAGGGGTAAAATCATGTAACTAAGATGGAAATGTGAATGAAACATGATTACAATATGGAATGAGGATTGAACTCATGCTACTAATATGGTCTTGGGAGTGAACCATGGATACCAAGATGGTATGGAGAGGGAACCCATACTACCAAAATGTTATTGGAATTAAGGCCTTGGATACTATGAAAATCATATTAAATGGTTATGTGTCTTCCACAATCCCATGTTTTATTCCTATGTTATGCTTCCATTAATTTTCTTAGTTATTTCATTACGATTAATTTCTTATGAACTGCCTGGATTCATGTATATGATCTTGGATATGCAGTGTAAGATCTTCTATTTTCATGATCATGTACTCATACCCTTATGCTCAAAATTATTCTTACATATCTCTCGTATTTATCCATACTAAGAATTTGATTTCACCAATTTAATATATTTTCTTTCCCCATGTTATGAAGAAATGTTTTATGTATGAGTACTAAAGGTGGAGATATTTTTGGGACATGTTGAAGATATTTCACCAGGATAGATGATTTTGTTTCCAATTTTACAAAGACACTAATCTGTTATGGTCCTTGGGAGTGTATTATTGTATTGCATAGAATATTTATCTAAAATGATGTAATATACATCTATGTTAAGACTAGGTCTCTATAGTTGGTATCATAGGAAAGGTATAGTCAACCTTAAAAATTTAGTATGAGAAAACTTTAGTGAGATCCCTAAGTATATTTATATGTATATGTATATGGATGTTTCTGAGGATAAGTATAATGATGATTTAATATTTAGAAAAATTCCTTGGAATTTTTGTAAAGTGTAAAGTGATTGGTTTTTTAGAAATACATCCATGCCAGCGTGATACAAGTGGATGGGGATATGGAGTAGATGTACCTTGGGGTAACAACTCTAACAAGATGTTTTGGGCATGACTCAAGGCCATATTATACACAACAAGGGCCCTTTCACCGCACTTGGTTTGACACTCCTAAAGGATATTATTTAAAAATTCTGACACACTTCATGGACCATCATGATGGATTTAGATATAAGTTGGCTATCAATAAACTTGGATGAACCTTGGGTGTTTTATATTAAGGATGGTGTCATGATTTAGAAATCCCATAATTAAATCCTTTCATGAATACGTGTTTTTCTACTATGATAAGTAATACTCACACTATGCTTATTTTATTAGTCAATGGTGAGAACTAGAAGGAACTGTATTCATGTTGAATGTCAAGTATGATTTTTTGACAAGAATTCAAGTGGGATGATCACTGATTTGAAAGATGTTAGGATCATAGTTAATAATATTTCATGGAATGGGATTAACAACTTCTACCTTAACCAACTATCGGACTCACCAAGGAGGAGAAAGAATGACCTCATAGAGAGTTAGAGTAATATGGGCCATATAGGAAAGGATATTATGTTTCCTTTGTGTTAGGAATTTGGAAATAATCACCTAAGTGAATTTCATAAAGGAACAAGAAGAATTTTTGACAATAGAAAAGAAGGGCACAAATCAAGTGACTATAAGGAAAAAATGAAGAGTTTCGTTAATGGAATGGATAAGAATATTGGCCTCCCTAAGACATCATTGAAGGTTAAGTGTATTAAATATGGAATAAATAGTCATTAAGTAACTCAATGACCCAAGATGAAAGATCCTAAAGTGGATCGGTAAGGTGGTGTCAGTAATGGTTACATTTTTTATGACGATAACACTACAGATGAAATATACAAGGAAAAAAGTATTCTATAATAGGATAAGGTATCCCTGTCAATGGAATAAGGATAAAGTTGAATAATAAATGTATATATATATTTGGATTTTATAATTAAGTTATATAAATGATGAAATATACAATGGTTGTTCTACTTATGTTTTTTACAAAGTTTTTACATGTTTTTTATTGAATGTTCCTATTGGAATGGTGGAGTTATTAAATGGCAATGTGATATTTGAGCTATGGGAAGGTAACCCTTTAGTATGTTCCTTATGTTAAGATAATTATTTTAAGAATAATTAAATCAAATGGTTCTAATTACCATGTAACTATCCAAGGAATTTTTAATAGATGGGTTATGTTATCATTGATGAAGTTTATATGATTTTTGGATTTAAAGAATATTTATAGTATACATTAGAATAGGTTATAATGCATCTTTTCTAAAAGGATTTATGGTAACTAAGGTTATTACCATGTTTCAAAGGAATATATGATGAGTTTATACACATTTTTGTAATGTTCCAACCAAGTTTTACTTTGTGATATATATGGAAATCAATATTAAGATGATTTTGTGAAAACATTTCTGAAGTTTTTGATATTCAACTTTGAAAAGGGTTATAAGATTAATTGTTCATGAAAATTTTAAGTTAAACTTTGAAGGAGGTATTTATGAACAATGTTTGTATTAAAAAAAAGGTTAAAAGTATATTTATTAATTCCCTTTATTTCAAGGATGTAGATTATATATTATATTAATGTTGTTTTAAAAAAGGATATCAGGTATTTCAAGAGACAACCAATCATGTCTGGAAAGGCTGAAGGTCTTAAAACAATGATAGAAGGATTGTAAGGGTTTCATGCATACCATTGGCCTACATGATATCCTTGTTAATGTGTATTTATATTTTGTGAATAAATATAAATGATTAGTTATTGTTGTTACTTTTTATATTTATAGATTAATGAATATTTATTTTGAAAAGAAAAATAGTGAGTCTTTTCATTCTTTTATGGGCCTTAAGAATTGTTAAATGTGTATTTTAGTTCTTTATATGTCAAAGTTAGTTTATGTTCATTCATTAATTATTGTAATGGATTTATTATAAATTTATAAAAGAATAACGAAAAAAATCAATTTTATTTATATAAATATATCAATAATAACTCAATGTTCTAAAAGTGGTAAAAAATATTTTTTTCCTAATACCATAAATTTTGTTGAACCAATGGCTTTTGAAATCAAGACAGATGTATGAATTTGAGACCCTCAACTATTCTTTGACGATTCCCTTGGTTTCTATTTATGACCTCAGTCACTCCATATAAATATTTAATCTTTTCATCCAAGTCCAATATTTACTCTCACCCTATGTTCTCTAATGTGGAAACCATGTTAATTATAACTTTTGGTAATTGTTATGGTTCCAAAATTCCCTTTTTAGGGAAGTTTTAGTATTAATTTTTATTATGTGGGTTTCTATGAATGGAACTTGAAATTATTAATCCAATGATAACCAAGATGAATTTTGAAGGATAAATTCACTTTAAGGTAGGTAAAATGTAATATCCCAAGATTTTGTGAATTTTTTCGAATTAATTTAACAATTTTGATATTTTTCATTTCATGGAACACTAAAGATAGTTAATTTTAAATTAAGTCACTCTGTTTGGCTTGTGTTATACGCAACACCAAGTTAATTGTATACTACATGCAACATAAACATTGGTCTTCTCTATATGAAACACTGAGGTTTTCTTGTTTTATATGCAAGAATGACTTTCCTTGATAACATGCATAACACGTAACACCAAGGTTTACTGAAGGGTGATATATTATTAAAATATGATTATTTAATATAATATAATAAAATATTGAAATTAAATTTGAGGTTATGAATAGTATTATCTAATTTATGAAAATATATGGTTTATACAATATAAAATGAGTTCATAGTTTACAAATTAATTATAAATGAATATGAAAACTGATTGAATATAAAGAAAAGTATCATTATTTTCAAAAAAATTATTTACCCTAATAAATTAAATTTTCATTTATTACTTTCAATGAATATAGTCAAACATTTCTTTCACATTGTACAATAACTTGGTGTATGTTATATGCAATACATAGTTTCAATGAAACATCATTTTATTGTAATAGTTATTAAAATGAGTAATTGATAACCTATCCACAAAAACTTATTAATATGAATAGAAATATATACTTATAAAATATTTTTATAATGGTTTTATCTAAATAAAACATATTCATATTGAAAAAAATAATTTTTTGTAAAGACGTTATATGATTAAAAAATAATTTTTTCTCAAATGAAATACTTTTTAGTTCTATCTATGAAAAATAATAAAATTAATTTTAAAAACATTTAAAACTGAATTTGAAAAAATAATAGTCATATTTTAATTAAAAATTTCGAAATTATCCTAGGTTAAATTTTTGGTATTTTTCTATGAAACTTCTTTTATTTATGAATAGTGAAAACTATTATGTTATAGATAAAAACTACCTTTTCATTTAAATCATTATTACTGTTAAATTATATTTTCAAATTATTTTAATGTCACATTAGATAAATAATAAATATATTAACATAATTTAGTTAATTATAAACAATAAAACTTTGAAATTTAATAAAAAAACTTAATAAAGGTTCGACCATTTTTTTCTTTAAAAACATGTAATTTCTTCGTATCTACAGGAATAATAGTAATCATAATTTTCCAGATTTTGTGAATTGAATTTCAAAAAACATACATACACCATTATAATTAGTAAAATATTTATATTCTAATAATATAAACCTATTTTTTTTACCAAAGATATTAGTGAAAGTGATTAAAATTATTTATAGTGATTTAGGTCAAATTAAGCTTAATTAGGGTATATACCTTAAAATTTAGAGACCAAATGACCTATCCACTTTTAAAACACCCATAGGATTTCCATACTTCTGACACACACCATACATTTTTTAGGTTTGTATTTTATTAATTTTTTTAAGTAAGGACATGTGTACACCTGACTTATTTTCAAAAATTCTATTTGAGTCCTTTTACTTTCTTATAAAAGGCTACCTCCTCTCCCTCTTATTAACACCTCCAAACCCTATTGATTTTTTCTAATACTAGTCCAATAAAATTTCTAGAAGTCCTCCATTCCTCCTAGAATCCTTCCCCTATTTATAGGGATATCCAAGGAATCCTTTGTTAACAAACCAAAAGTAGTTACCCGATTAAGAGGTAATGTCTTCTCTCATGTCCTTTCTATTATTTTCCTTATCCACATATCCAAATATATTTATTATATTACTATATAAAAACAACAGTATCTAAAATATACTAGGATATTTTTATTAAAATTTTTTTACCTTCACTTACACACACTTCCATCTAATTTGTACAGAACATACTCTTTCTATGTACGACGAACTACTTCCACATGAAACGATGGTTGTTCATTTTTCCATTACCACCCACCGTGGTGTCATTATGATGTACACTATATTTATATATTTCATATATTAAATTTATTATTTTTTAATATTCTTTATTTATTTTTAAAACATGTATCATTTTACGTTCCATTTTGTGTTAATATTATAATTTTGTTTTAGGAAGTGTGGACTACCTCCCCCTCAAAGCGATATAAGTCATTCATACACCACATGGATTGTATTAAGGAAGGTTTTATTGAATATATAAGATATTGATAACATAATAAATATAATATAATAATGATATATAAATATATATCTTTTACTTTACTTCTATCAATACGGGAATTTAACAGAAATAGCATTCATGTGTACGTAGACCTACAGTCTCTATAAATGGTGTATTATATTTCATACTTATATATTATATATGTTATTATAACACAAATATATAGTAAATTAACTATATTTAAATAATTTTTTCTCATTATTTCATTAATAATATAAAGTATAAACCCCAAATATATAACAAATAAAGACATATATGAATAGTAAAGTAAATATTACTCGAATTGAAACCTTAGTGTAGGACATTTAACAAGTGGGTAATATAAGGTCCTAATCATACCATATATGGTATTCGATATAATAATATGGATATATATTATATATTTATATATATTATACATGTGTTTTTAATATGTACGATGAGAATCAAGACACAAGGTAATGTGATTTCATATCACTTTTTATTTCTGTGAGATAAATGTTATGCTCACCACTCTTTCCTTTTTTGTGGTGCAAGTAATTACCATAATTTTATTCTATGTATCTTATAAATAAATTTTTGGGTATTAAAATATCCTTTTTATTAACTTTAATTCATGGGTTTTATGATTCAAAGTTTACCAAATTGGTAAATATGTTTTGTATCAATTTTCCTTAATTGAGACTCATATTTTATTATGCACCTAAACTCTTTTTAGAGGTGTATATACTTCAATTTTACATTATATATCATTAATATTTTTATTTTACTGATATTTTAAGCTTCAGGTAATTTAATTTTTTTATACAGAGATTATGATCCCAAATTACCAAGTTATAAGAGTTTATTGAGACAATCTCATAACTTTTTGAGATTGTTTACGTTTACACTTCTTTTAATAAATTATTATCTTCCAAATCTCAATAAATTCATGAATTTTCTTCTCATACACTTATTCATTCTATATTCATGTATTGGTACTATTTTATACTATTTCGTATATTTTATAGTTAATAAATTGTTTTTAAGAAAGCCTGACTTTACCTCCTTCTCAATCATAAATCTATATTCCTTCAAAACCATGTTTTCAAAACAAGGTTTTCAAGAATATTCAACTAATCAGCTATGAGAATTAAAATAAATTTTTACCCTATTTTCCTTTACCCATGTTTAAAAGGATTAACCTTTTAACTTTACTAATGAGGAAATTTTCTATCCTTTTTACCGTGAAAATGGAAAGTTCATTTTACCTCATACAACATGTATGGATTTATACATCGTCAATACTTTAAATCCTTATTTTCATTTTTAAATGTAATTTTTTAAGAAATTATTTTTAAAAGATATTTTTAGGGAAATTGGTTTTCAAAACATTATCAAACATATTTTATATGATTTTAAGGTAAATGGTTTTCAAAATGTTTTCAAAATTATTTAGTGAGTTATCAATGAAAATTGCCTTCAAAATATTCTCAAAATTCTTTTAATGATTATCAAGGAAAATTTATTTCCAAAATTTTTCAATATCATATTATAATTTTTTAAATAAAATAGATTCCAAAATGTTTTTGTAATGGCCCTGGTTTTGGGGTCCATTACTTGGTAAAATGGTTGATGTTTGAGGTGTTATGGGTGGTCGGGAAGGCCATCCATGCTTCTTGGTAACTCATAGCAGTAGCCTTGGCCTACCGGTAGCCACAACCTACAGGTAGACCTAGCCTACCGGTGACCTTGGGGTACCGGTAGCCCTGGGCTATCGGTGGGTCTCAGCTACCGGTGGCTCTCGGCTACCGGAGGCTCTCGGCTACCGGTGGCTCTCAGATACCGGTGGCTCTCGCATACCAGTAGTTGTGGCCAACGGGTAGCTCTTGGCTACCGGTGACTCTCGGCCACTGGTGGCCCTCAGCTACCGGTGGCTCTCAGCTATCGGTGGCTCTCAGCTACCTGTGTTTCTTGGCTACAGGTGGATCTCAGCTACCAGTGGCTCTCAGATACCAGTGGCTCTCAGATACCGGTGGCTCTCAGCTACCGGTGGCTCTTGGCTACCGGTAGTTCTCAGCTACCAGTAGATGTCGCCAATCGGTAGCTCTCAGCTACCGGTAGCTCCCGCCTACCCCCCATGGGTTTTCCAGTAGCGCCTCCTTTTTGCTCAAATTGGTTTTTAAACCATGTTTTGACCCCTTTAAGCCTATTTTAAAGCCCATTAATGACCATTAATGGTGTTTAAATTAAATTATTGGTGAGTTACCCTCTTTAAATGAAAAAACATGCGGTGTTCGTCGGTTTAAACCTCCCTAAAAGGCAGGGACCTTTTACTTTACATGTGGGGTGGCCCAGCTATGTGGTCAACCCACTATCCTGCTTCTTCTGCGGTTTCAAGTTTTTCTCCATATCCTAACCGTCCAGAGGATGATATATCTCTGTATTTATAACCTAAAGGCTTCTCTTTCTCCCTGAGTTTATTTTTAATCACCCTACACTCAGAGTACCCTTCCTCCCGATGAGTCGTGCCCCTATTGTGAAGTTTTACTTGATCACATTCCATGGAGTTCCTGCTACCCCTGTTTTCTAGTTTCCATACGAAGACTTAACATAGATCCTTAATCAATCAAGTAGGGATTTTATCCTTCATCTCTCCTTTCTATGTATCATGATGGGTGGGCATTCCATTTTCTCTGTGGATATTGATGAAACAAAACTTAATGAATATAATGAACGGACCTTCAAAGAATGAAAGGGGGGTGTGATCGATGTTCTGTTGTGATCTTTTATTATTGATATGTGTTGTGAATTATACGATCTTATGCTCACTGAAAATCATGGCCGTTGGTGGTCTTTCTCTGTGCACTAATCAAATTCAGTGTTCATGGATGTGTACATAACTGTAACATGGAATTGGTTAATTGCATATACTCGGTTAAATAAATTGAAAGCACCAGGATTAACCCTTTTTCTGTGATAACCCCACTTAAAGCACAATGGAATTGAAACCATGGAGTTTGTTAAATATTTTAAATCTAAAAATACCCGCGTGGGCCTACCTTGAGTTGGTGGTATTGGTTTGGTTGTTTTTCCTTCACGGGCTGATTACGAGTGACTTTATGGTTTTCTTGGATGGGATCCCATGTTGTACTTTCGCTAGTTTTGAATCTGAGGCTATGGGGGGTTACTCTTATTATATCACGAATTGGGGTGGAATCCTCTGTTGTTGAGAAACTGTAGGCTTTTCATGTTGGGGGACATTGGGTTGTGTCTCGGGGTTGTTTTGTTTCCAGTACTTTTAGGGATCTCACTTGATCCCTAGTTGTTGTGACTTCACAAGAGAACTGAGTGTGAATGCCTAAATTACCTGATTTTTTTCCTTTATGCTAATTTTTTTGTTTCATCTATGATTGTTCTTGTTAGATTTCCCAGTAGCAAAGGGATTAACTCATACTGAACTATTATGAATAATAACTTGAATTGGGGAACTGGGAACTTTTTGTTGTGTGCCTGTTTTCCGAGGCAGTAGTGCTTTTGTACCTGCTTGTATATATTTGAGGATCCATAGGTTGGGCTGTGTGTTGGTATATATATATATGTGTGTGTGTGTGTAACTGTATGTTTTGTGTTTAGTCGCACCCCACCAACGTTGTGAACATAGTGCTGGACACCCCATTTCATGGGGAAGGGTGTTTCCCCCTAGTTACTCTCCTTCCTGCTCCCTCTTCCTTTGGCTGTGATGGTTGGAGGTGACCTTACACCCAAGATTCTTCAGGTAGGTTTAAATTGGTGTTTTGTTAGCCCAGGACTCTTCGTGTAGGTTTGTTTTCCCTGGTGTCTTTGGGATGAGGCCCAAGTGTTTTTGGGCAGGGAAGGATGGTTCTGAGGCCCAGGTGTGTGCGGGCAGGGATGGATGGTTGTGAGCCTTAGGTGTGTGCGGGCAGGGGTGGATTGTTGTGAAGACCAAGTGTATGCGGGCATAAAGAGCATGGTAGCGTCAGGACGTTTTCCATTAGGGATGAGCAGCTAGCTAGTGGGGGAAGTGGTGGTATAGGGTACCCAAATGTTTTGTTCTTTTACTATTACCTTATTGCTTGTGTTGTTTGGTGAGTGTGGTTGGTGAGATGGGATGGATAGACTCCTTGATAGATGTTGGTTTCTCTACTTCTCATGGGACTTTTGTATGTGTCCCCACTTGTGCACGAGAGCTATAGGTTTTTCCTACTTAGTATGCTTTGTATGCTCACCCTACGTTTAATTTCAGGTCATCAAGAGGACTTCGGAGGCCATATGGGACCTTACTAGTCTGGACGTTGGATTTTCTGTTGGTCACTATTGTTTTCTGCCTCGCCTTTTCTTTTTCTATTGGTTTTTACTTTGGAGTTCTTTTACCTTATTCAGTTTTATTATTAAAACATGCATGTATTTTGTTTTTCTTTTGAATTTTCTATACGTGGTGGTGTTTGGTGTTGACTCATTCTTTCTCCCAATCATGGTTAACTAAAAAGGTTATAGCCTTCCATATTGTGGAAATGTTACAACATTGGTGCTAGTCACCACTCCAGGGCCTATTGGAGGAGGGACTCAGGGGTCATTATCTCGTCTTCGACTTGAAGAAGGAAGGACGGGGGCTTTTTCCACCCCTTCCATCGTCTTTCCAAAGGTGGGTTGTGATAGAATGGTATCAGAGGCATATTGAGGGATAGGATGGAGTCTGGAGTTAGGAACAGTGAGGATTGAATGGGATGGTAGTGCAACAATGTTAGGTGATATTAGTTTGTGAAATATGCCAGGGAGGACCGGCTAGGACACGAGATTTTAAGGCCCCCCATGATCCGATGCAAGGACTTTGAGCCTATCAAACGACCAAGTGAGACTATATTTATTGTAGCGTAGAGACCCTAGTGAAGGTACATGAATCACACTGATTGTGCTTTTATTTGATTTGGGACACCTTGTGGAGAAAAATTTAATAATAATAATAATAATAATTTCCCTTGCTACTCGGGCTTAGTCATTCTTTGTTTACCTTGTAGCTATGGAACCCAGATGTTATCCACGAGAAACTGGGGCGGTTGAGCCCTAGAAGATCGAGGTAGTTGACCAGCAGAGGATTGATCGAGATGAGGAGGACAACTTGTGGTAGACAACTCTGTTCTCCTTCCACCGAAAAACCCTTGAGAAGTACGAGGGCAGCATTTCTAACTCAATAACGGAGGGATGGCTCGAGGTGCTAGCCATCACCTTCTCTTTGATCTATTCTCTGAGGGAGTGCTGAGTTCCGTTGGCCGTCAGTCAGCTAAGAAGAGCAACACGTCAGTGGTGGAAGCTCTTCTTGGGAGAAAAGATAGAGTCAGAGGTTTCATGGGCCAGTTTCGAGAAGGAATTTCATGAGGAGTTCCTCTCCTCTGCGGTGAAGGATGAGAAGAGATAGGAGTTTCTCTCCCTTCAGCAGGGAAGCATGTTAGTGAGAGAGTCGGGGATCAAGTTCAAAGATCTCTTGCGCTTTGCCCCGGATCTCTTTTCAGATGTGGAGTCTCGGGCAAGATGGTTAGAGGAGGCACTCCATCCTTCACTCCAGTACACTGTCACTCCCTTCACTCTTCCTATGTACCTAGTAGTACAGAAGAAGGCCGAGATAGTAGAGAGGATGCACTCAAAGGGAGGCACACCACGAGAATGGAACCAACTGATTTCATCAATGGTGAAGGCGGTCAGCAGTAGGTCTCCAGCGACAGGGCCTTTCAGGTTTCGACAAGAAGGGTTTAGGCCTCATCAGTTCTAGTCCCGAGCTTATGGCCCTCACCCTTTTCTCTCAGGGTCGGGACCTAAGTGTTTCTCTTACAGAGTTTTCGGACAGATTCAGAGTAGGTGTCCGACTCGAGCTCCACATGGTGTATGTGGGTAGTTTCAGCACCCACCACAGCAACATCTGTTATAGGCAAGTCCTTTCCAGTAGCCATATCAGGCCCCTGGCCCTCCGAGGGATGACCTTGCAGGAGGAGATCAACACCCGGGTGATCCTTAGGGACCTCGACCCGGACGTGGTCGGGGAGGTGGTCGACAACAGCGAGGCAGAGGATCTGGGCGTGGACAGTTTCACGCCGCAGAGTTGGTAGCTTCGACAGGACCAGAGGTCGTTCAAGGTACGATCAGTTTATTTAGCACTCTTTTTTCTACCTTTTTTGATTCGGGAACTTCGCACTCCTTTGTTATGCCCGAATTATCCCATGCCCTGGGTCAGGATTCTGAGAGAGTTTGTGTGCCCTTAGTGTTGAGAACACCAGTTGGTGGTCAGACCAGCATATCTTAATTCTTCCGGGGGTGTAGACTGATGTTGGGACTACAACAGTCTAGTGGATACCTTCTTTCATTGCAGATGTATCAATATGATCTCATTCTAGGCATCGACTGGTTATTCTCCATGCATGCCATCATCGACTACTATCAGAGAAGGATTTAATTCTCTAATGAGGATGGATGGCGTGTGGCTTTTGTTGGGGAGCAGAGTTATCAGGATGGGAGTTGACATGTGGGGCCTTTCCTCTCTATGCTGAATGGGATGTTAGTAGAGTCGGCAGATGCAGGAATGATGGATGTCTCAGAGGGCGTAATAGAATTCCCTGATGTCTTTCCCGGTGAGGTTGTGACTCTACCCCCTCGAAATGATGTTGAGTTTGGGATAGACTTATAGCGAGTGCCCGCCGATCTCGATGGCTTCTTATTGGATGGCACCTTCTGAGTAGCGGGAGTTGCGGATTTAGATTGACGATCTGATGGATAAGGGATTTCTTCAACCCAGCGTGTTGCCATGGGGTGCTCCATTTTTTGTTCGTAAAGAAGGTAGATGGTAGTCTATGACTATGCATAGACTACCGGAGGTTGAATCAGGTGACGATCAAGAATTTTTACCCCCTCCCAAGGATAGATGATCTCTTCGACCAGCTGAGGGGAGAAAGTTGGTTCTCTATGATCGATCTGCGGTCTGGATACCACCAGTTGAGAGTGAAGGAAACTGATATCTCGAAGATGGATTTCAAGTGCAGATATGGCCACTTTGTGTTCGTGGTCATGCCGTTTCGCATTACAAATGCACCCGCTACGTTCATGAACCTCATGAACTCTGTTTTCCCAGAGTTTCTGGACCAGTTCGTTGTAGTGTTCATCGACAACATCCTTATCTACTCAAGATCAATAGAAGAGAATGTTGAACATCTTAGGGTAGTTTTAAGAGTCCTTCGAGACCACCAACTTTATTGGAACTATCAAATTTCAAGTTCTTAACGCGAGAGGTACATTTCTTCGGACATGTAGTATCTCAGAGGGGAATAGCAGTAGACCCGTCGAAGGTCGAGGCAGTCATTTCATGGGCATCACCCAAAAACGTGGCAGAGGTTCGTAGTTTCCTAGGTTTGGCAGGCTATTACCGGAGGTTTGTGACCAACTTCTCTCGAGCTGCAGCTCCATTGACAGCTTAGACTAGGAAAGACCAGGCCTTCGTGTGGAGCGACCAATGCAAGATAGATTTTGGATACCTAAATGAAAAGTTGGTTAGTGCTCTAGTACTCAAATTACCAGAGGAAGGGGTGTTGTTTGAAGTGTTATGTGATGCTTCTTCCCTTGGGTTGGGATGTGTGCTGATGGAGTAGCAAGGAGTACTCTCTTATGGGTATATGCAGTTACGTCCTCATGAACATAACTATGCCACCCACGATCTGGAGCTTGCGGTCGTGGTGTTCGCATTTATGTTGTGGCAGCATTATCTCCTCAGAGAGTGCTTTTTGGTCTTCTTAGATCACAAGACCTTGTGTTATATCTTTTCCCAATAAGATCTGAACTTGCCGCAGTGAAGATGGGTTGAGTTCCTCCAAGATTATGACTTTGATATATCTTATACTGAGGTCAAGGGCAATGTTGTGGCTGATTCCCTAAATAGAAAATCAAAGAAGGAAGTATTTCGGGAATCTGTAGATGCTTGGAGAGCAATGGAAGAGTTAGCAGCCTTTCATTTGGATGCAAGGGTGGAAGGTGGAAGAGGTTGTCTATTTCAGATGATTGTAGTTTCTGAATTAGTGGTGCAGGTGGAAGAGTCTCAGTGGGGGGACATGGAGGTGGAAGTGATACGGGATCATGTTTATTAGGGAAATGCTCCTGAGGGATAGTCAGAGGATGGTCACCATCGGATGCTTTTCCATGTAAGGATTTTCGTTCCGGAGATGACTCATAATGGTGTTCTCCATGAGTTCCATGGATCAGCTTTAGCAGTACATCCTGGGGTCTAAAATATGTACCAAGTCCTGAGGAGACAGTTTTGGTGGCCTGGGGTAAAGTGGGCGGTGGCAGAGTTTGTGGCAAAGTGCCTTGTGTGTCAGCAAGTAAAGGCTGAACACCTTTTTCCTGGAGGGCCATTACAGCCGTTAGATGTTCTCGAGTGGAAGTGGGATGACATCTCAATGGAATTTGTCATAGGGATACCCAGGGATTAGGGAGGCTATGATGCCATCTGGGTAGTGGTGGATCAGTTGAAAAAATCATCACACTTCATGGAGATTAAGGAGTCGAGCCCGGTGAGCACCTTAGCCCAGAGGTACATCGATGAGGTGGTGCAGTTGCACGAGATCCTGAGATCTATTATCTCCGATCGAGACACGCGGTTTACCTCACGAGTCTGGAGGGGATTACAGCATACCTTTGGAACCCATCTAAACCTTAGCACTGCTTTCCACCCTCAGACTGATGGGAAAACAAAACGAAGGATCTAGACATTGGAAGACTTGTTGCGGGCATGGGTTCTAGATTTTTGGGGGATCATGGGTATGACACTTGCCTCTAGTGGAGTTTGCTTATAATAATAGCTTCCTCTCTACTATTGGTATGACACCATTTGAGGCCTTGTATGGAAGGTCGTGTCGTTCACCCATTTGTTGGACAGAGATTGGGGAAACAGTTGTTCTTGGGCCAAAAGTGGTGCAGGACACCACTGAGAAGGTTCAACTCATGCGTGAGAGGATGAAGGCAGCCCAGGACTAGCATAACTCTTATGCCGATCATAGGATGAGGTCCTTGGAGTTCGAGGTTGGGAATCATGTGTTCTTGAAGGTTTCACCTCGACGTGGGAAGCGATGGTTTGGGAATGGGAGTAAGCTCTCCCCTAGGTTTATCAGACCTTTCGAGGTGTTGGGATGAGTTGGTGAAGTGGTGTATTAGCTGGAATTTCCACCTTAGTTGGAGAAAGTTCACAACATCTTTCACATTTCCTAGATTTGTCGATATCTACACAATGACTCCCACGTCATCGATTGGGGAGAGTTAGATGTCGAAAACAATGTGACCTTCATAGAACGACCAATCAAGATTGAGGATCATAAGGAGAATGTGCTTCGTGGACTAACCATCTCCTTGGTTCATGTGTTGTGGAGGCATGTTGGCCTGGAAGAGAGAACTTGGTAGCAGGAGGCCCGGTTACACATTCAGTACCCAGAGCTGTTTTGACTTCCTTGTTGTTTTTGTTTTGATCCTTGAGATATTTTACCTTGTGATTTAATATATGAAATGCTTGTTTTTATTAGATATTAGATGATATGTTCCCTGTTCTCTGTGAGTGTGTGTGTGTGTGTCTGAATGTGTGATGATGGGAAAACCTGACTGCTAATCACAATGCATTAATGTGGATGCGATTAAACCTGTTCGGGCGAGTCAGTTCTGCCCAAAGCGGATAATATCATGACATGTAGGAGGGCACTCCCAAACTCATGAGTTGGAAAGTGTGATCCTTAGCCTTGTTGTGAATGTTTTTGGTTGATAACTCTTGGGGGAGTATTCCTGGATGTAGGGGGAGGGTTCTGTTCCAGCTTTCGAAAAATTCAGGGGTTTTCCCCTGAGAAGTATTTTCAGAGGGTGGTTGTTTAGACCCCACTTTTCTCCTTTCAGGGTTGTTCTTATATTCTCGGGGAAGAGAATATTTTGAGAAGTATCTGATATAATGGCCCAGGTTTTGGGGTCCATTACATGGTAAAATGTTTTATGTTTGAGGTGTTCTGGGTGGTCTGGTAGGCCATCCCAGCTTCTCGGTGACTCCTAGTGGTAGCCTTGGCATACCGGTAGCCTCGGCCTACTGGTTTACCTAGCCTACTAGTGACCTTGGGGTACCGGTCGCCCTCGGCTACCGGTAGCACTCGGCTACTGGTGGCTCTCGGCCACCGGTAGCTCTCGGCTACCGGTGGCTCTCGGCTACCAGTGGCTCTCGGCTACCAGTCGTTGTCGCCAACCGGTGGTTCTTGGCTACCGGTGGCTCTCCGCTACCGATCGCTCTAGGATACCGGTGGCTCTCGGCTACCGGTGGCTCTCGGTTACCGGTGGATCTCGGCTACAGGTGGCTCTCGGCTACCGCTGGCTCTCGGCTACCGGTGGCTCTCGGCTACCGGTGGCTCTCAGCTACCGGTGGCTCTCTGCTACCGGTGGCTCTCGGCTACCGGTGGCTCTCTGCTACCAGTAGTTGTCGCCAACTGGTAGATCTAGGATACCGGTAGCTCTCGGCTACCAGTGGCTATGATCTACCGGTAGCTCTCAGCTACCGGTAGCTATTTCCAACCAGTAGCTCTCGGCTACTTGTAGCTCTCACCTACCCCCCACGGGTTTTCCAGTAGCACATCCTTTTTGCGTAAATTGGTTTTTAAAGCATGTTCTGACCCCCTTTAACCCTATTTAAAATCCCATTAATGCCCATTAATGGCATTTAAATTAAATTATTGGTGCGGTACCCTACTTAAATGAAAAACCATGCAGTGTGCGTCGGTTTAAATGGCCCCGAAAGGCGGGGACCTTTTAAGTTATGTGTGGGATGGCCCAGTCGTGTGGTCAACCCACTATCCCGCTTCTTCCTCAGTTTCAAGTTTTTCTCCATATCATAACCATCCTGTAGATGTTGTATCTCATTATTTATAATCTAAAGGCTTCTCTTTCTTCTTGAGTTTCTTTTTCTATCACCCTGCACTTAGAGTACCCTTCCTCCCGATGAGTCGTGCCCCTATTGTGAAGTTTTATCTGCTTCTCATGGCACTTTAGTATGTCTCCCCACTTGTGCATGAGTGCTATAGGTTTTTCCAACTGAGTATGATTTGTATGCTCACCCTATGTTAACATTCAGATTGTCAGGAGGACTTCAGAGGCCGTGCGGGACCTTACTAGTCTGGATGTTGGAGTTGCTGTTAGTCACTGTTTTTTTTTTCGCTTCGCCTTTTCTTTTCCTGTTGGTTTGTTCTTTGGAATTCTTGTACCTTGTTCAGTTTTATTATTAAAACATGCATATAGTTTGGTTTTCTTTTGAGTTTTATATACTTGGTGGTGTTTGGTGTTTACTCATTCTTTCTCCCAATCTTGGTTAACTAAAAAGGGTAATTCCTCCCATATTGTGGAAATGTTACACCCTTGGTGCTAGTCACCACTCCATGGCCTACTGGAGGTAGGACTAGGGGGCCATTATCTTATCTTCGACTTGAATAAGGAAGGGAAGGGGGCCTTTGTCACCCCTTCCATCATCTTGCCGAAGTCAGTTCATGACTATTTTCAAGATTTATTTATATGTTTTCAAAGTATTTACAAGGAAAATAGTATTAAAAAAATTTTCAGAAATCTTTTATAATTTTTTTGGGAAATGGGTTTTAAAACATTTTCAAACTTCTTTTATAAATTTTCATGGAAAATGGTTTTCATAACATTTTCAATATTCTTTGGTAATTTTTCAAGGAAATTATCTTTTAAAATGTTTTTATGATTTATTATAAGTTTTCCAAGTATTTTAAAGGAAAATAGTTTTCAAAATGATTTCAATAACTATTTATAAGTTTTCAAAGTTTATTCAAAGAATTGTTTTTATAAAAATTTTCAAGATTTATTTATATGTTTTCAATTTTAAATGAAAGAAAATAGTTTTTCTAATATTTTAAATATTATTTTTTAATTTTTCAAGGGAATTTTTTTTCAAATGATTTAAATTATTATTTATTAGTTTTAAAGGTACTTTCTCTGAAAATGTTTATCAAGTGGTTTTTTGTATTAAATATACTTTTTCAAAGAAGAATGGATATTTCCCTTAATAATTGTTTTTAAAAGATATGTCAAAATTATTTTCCATCTAAGATGGCATCCTTTTATAAACTCATGCCCTTTTGGGAAATAATCTAAAAGTTCTATTCACTTCCTTTCTATGAATGGGTTGTGCTTAATGTCATTATATTTAAGAAATCAGTTTCTCTTTAATGGGTTTTATGATTATGAAATTCCTTTCCTTTTATGGGTTATATGTTTATAGAATCTATTTCTCTTTCACGAGTTATGAATTTAATGAAATTATTATCAAATTTGTATCCTTTTCATAGGTTATGATATGTTTACATGTTTATGACACCATTTAATTACATCGGTTAAGATATGATTGTTTATAATTTTTTGTCACATGTATGTATGATTTTATTATGAGATGGGAGGGAACTATATATCCCTTCAATGCATTGTGTAAATATTTATATCTTATCAGATAGAATAAGATGTTCTTTGGAGTAAACCTTGACTTCTAAGATGGCCATAAAAGTGAACCATGACTACCAAGATGGTATGACGAGTGAAATCTTTCTTCTAATATGGCCAGGGTAGTGAACCATGACTACCGAGATAGTATGAGGAGTGAACTCATGCTACAAAGATGGTAATTTAAGTAAACCATGACTACCAAGATTATGTGAGGAGTGAACTTATGCCACTAAAATGGCCATGGGATTGAACTTTGTCTACCAAGATAGTATGGGGAGTGAACCCATAAAACCAAGATATTCTTGGAACCAATGTTGTGGATACTATGGAAATCATATTATATGATTATTTTTCATCCACAATCCCATGTTTTATTCCTATATAATTCTTTTATGGATTATATTCTTTATTTCCTTATGATTAATATCTTTTGAACTACCATGTGTTATGAAATTATTCTTGTATATGTTCTTTAATATTAAGGCTATGATATACTATTTTCATGATCATGTTATCATACCCTTATGCTCAAAATATTTCTTACATGTCTCCCTTATTTACCCTTATTGAGCATTTGAACTCACATATTTTTTATTTGTCGTTTCCCCATGATATGAATAAAGGTTTTATATACGAGTAATAAATGTGGAGATCATTATGGGAGATTTCAAATATATTTCACTAGGATAGAAGGTTGTCTTTCCATGTTTCCAAAGATACAAGAATGTTATGGTCCTCAGGCATGTATTATTTCAATGTATATAATATTCATCTAAAATTATTTAATATCTATGTATGTAAAGAATTTTTTGTTACAAAATTTCTAATTTTTTTGAAAAAAAAAATCCATTAAAATTTATAATAATCCATTAAAACATTCTATTAAAAACAGTTTCAATGTTAGATTTCATTTTACTAGAGATAATGTGAATAAGGGTGATATTTGTTTTGTAATTTATGCAAACAAAAAATCTACTTACTTATATATTAACTACGTATTTATACTTTAGTAAATTTATAAAAAAAAATTGGGCTTATCATGTAAGAATAATAAAATTTTTATGTTTTCATATATTTAGGGGGAGTTTGACTATGATTATTTACTAAAATATATAGATTTACTTGAAGGTTTTAAAATTTAGAATTTCTTTTTCAGATTACTATTGTAAATTTCATACATATATGTTCATTATATAACTATTTTAAAATATATCATTCATTTTATATGATGTTAGGTTACTTTTTTAACCTATGGTTTTCAAAAAATAGTTTTTAATATTACTCATCATTTTTTCTAAGATAGACTTTAAATTTATTATCACTATATTTACATTTTTGTTTTAGAAGTGGATATATTTACAGTGTCTCTTTTTAATTTGTTTTAAACAAAATCAGAAAGGTCCATAGTAGCTCCTTCACATATTTGTTTGATATATGAATGTTTAAGAATGATCTATAAAATACTTTTTATAAATAAGTATTGAAACATTATCTTTCTTATAATTTGAAAATGGGGGAGATGTTATTGAAAATATACATGGTTTCTATAATTATCAAAAATGGATATAATGTCATGTGGATATTTAAGACACTTTATTTTTTGATAATTAAAAAGTATTATTTGTTTTAAATCATTGTCAGTAATTAATACTTCGAATTGTAAATATAATAAAAAAAATTTAACCTTGATCATATCATTTTATTCATCAATTAAAATATATTTATATTTTTTTTCATAACTTGTTCTATAAGTTTTATATTGAATTCCTAGTCCAAATAAGTCATTTGGGACCATAAAATATCATTTGTACAAGTTTTTTTACTTATCTAAAATTGAAAATTTATTGTTCCCACATATCTATTTTTTGAAATCCACATGGCCATATAAAATTCCTGAAGCTGATTTATGAACCACATAGCTGATTTTCCAAAATATTGTATCCTATGTATTAGGACAATATATTGAGATAAAAAACTAAAAAAAATAGTGATTGAGTTTTTTTTTGAAATATAATAATTTTTTATAAATATTATTAGCATAACTAAAGTGCTTAATAAAAATCTATGATGCCTTATATCTGTTTTTTAATCACTATATATTTTCAGTTTTATTTGTACTATTTTCCAAAACTATTTTTCTATAGTTTTTGTATATTAAAAAGAGTTATATAAATATGATAAAGGTGATTATAGATTATTTATAAATCTAATAAAATTTATTAAATATAATTAAAAAGGGTCCAAATATTTTTAATGACCCAGAAATTCTATGTATATTTTTTTTAATTATATGGAAATTTTATGAGTCCATGAAAATTGACAACGTGTGATTCTAAGGCCCAGTGTGCTCGGAATAAATTTCTAAACTTTTTTTTGGTATATTTAGTAAATGTGTGAGCAGGTTTTTGTAACTTTTGAACAGGTGCTCAGAATTGAAATATGAGGACACTGTTGAACTCATAGCACTGGTATTCACTTAAGGAGACCTTTAACTCGACCACAGTAGGTCAAGGGTGAAAGATTGTTTTTCACTTTTTCGTGGAAATAAAAAATTAAATCAAATAAATTATAATTTTATTTTGTTGAAACCTCCCTTGTGATTGTTATGGAGGTGGGGATCACCGAGCATAAAACCTCCCAATTTTAATTCTAGTGGTGGGTACCACCTGAATCCCCTTTAATGGGAGATAACCACTCAACTCCCCTACTTTAATTATGCCAACACAATTAATCTAATTGAGCCAATTGATTGAGAAAATTAATTATGAAAACTCCATTTGTGCCAACAGAATTATATTTTTTTATTAGCACCTCTTTTCTTTTAGAAGATGGGTTGGAAGAGGAGAAGGGGATAACTTGTGGAAGATCTGCTCCAATAAATAATTCACCCTTCCTCTCCAACGAACAACTTCTCCTCGAAATAAAGAATGCCATCTCCATTAAAGAATGATCTTCGGAGCCAAGAAAGAGAACAATGCACGAGCCCGACTTCGGAAGCGTGTTGCGGAGGCGAAGATCATTACAACCCTCTTCACCTTCACCATTTTTATCTTGCAACACATCAATGAACCTTCGAAGTAGGTTTTGTTGTTTTAAAAATTCCCTTACCATTCTTAATGTTCTTCGAGATTCGAGTTTTGTTGAGTTGCTTGCTACTGCTCTAACGCAGATGGTGCGGGCCAAAAAAACATGGCATGACCACTCTGCAAATCCTTGTGATTGTTTCTTTGGGTTCTTTGCGATCGAGGAGGACGACAACCGACACTGGTGGGGCACATGAACTGCGGCCAGCACCACAACCAGCCATGACGAAGGCAACAACACGATCGCGCCGCCCGACAGAAGAGAACTGTGGACCTATGCCACGGTGGAGAGGGATGGGCGGTCGGCTCACTATCGGCCACCGGTGAAGGATTGGTGCGCAATCGTGCCTCCGAGAGAGGACGGCTCGCCATCTGGCCAACCGCGGGGAACCACCACACCGCGGCCGCCCTGCTGCCCAACCAAACCGTGCCCACCCCATGCATGCCCCACCGCACCGTGGGCCACCCAGGCCAGGATACCCAGCGTGGGCTGGACCACCCAGCATGTGTCAAGCTACCCCACGCAGGCCAGTTTATACCCTATGGGTAGGACCACAAAGCGGGCCGGTCCGGACCCCACGGGTTGGGCCGGGTTGACCCAAACTGGGTCGGACCAGACCCGAACCAATTTCGACTCTATATATTCTTTTGGTCGTAACTTTGGCACCGAGCATCTGTTTGACAAACCGTCTATGGCACTGAAAAACCTTGGAGAGAGACGAACCTTTTAGTATTCCCCACTTGATATTTGGATAATGTTAGGGTCCGGTCAGGTTGGATAGAGCACAAATCCAATTGGGCCCTCGATACTAAAAGGATAATAACTTACAAACCATGCATCTGATTGACACACCGTCTATTGCGTTGAGACACCTATGATGTGGCGGTCCATTGGGATTCTTCTTCATGGGAATTTTTGATAGTTGGAGTATCGAAATGTAGCTTGAGAGCAGACCCTCACAGAGACAAGCGAGCTTAGTGTGTGAACCTTGTAGTTGGTTGTGATGATGTACTAGGATCATGTGTGGGTGTGATGACGTACTGATGATGTACTAAGATTTTGTGTGGGTCTGATGATGTACTGATGATGTAACTGGATCCTATATGGGTCTAAAAACGTACTAACAATGTACTAGGATCCTATATGGGTCTGATGACGTACTGACGATGTAATGGGATCTTGTGTGGGTCTGACGACGTACTAAAGATGTACTAGGATCTTGTGTGGGTCTGACGACGTACTGACGATGTACTAGGATCATGTTTGGTTCTGACGACGTACTAACGATGTACTAGGAACCTATCTGGTTCTGACGACGTACTGACTATGTACTAGGATCCTGTGTTGGTCTGATGACGTACTGACTATGTACTAGGATCCCGTGTGTATCTGGTAATGTACTGACAGTGTACAAGAATCCTCTGTGGGTCTGATGACGTACTGATGATGTACTAGGATCATGTGTGGGTCTACCAATGTACTAGGATCCTGGGTGGGTCTGACTACGTACTGACGATGTACTAGGATCATGTGTGGATCTTAAGACATACTAATGATGTACTAGGATCCTGTGTGGGTCTGACGATGTACTGATGATGTAATAGGATCATGTGTGGGTCTGATGACTTACTGACGATGTACTAGGATCCTGTGTTGGTCTGATGACGTACAGACGATGTACTAGGATCCTCTGTCAGTCTAATGACGTAATGACAATGTACTAGGTTCATGTGTGGGTCTGATGATATACTATCGATGTACTAGGATCTTGTGTGGGTCTGAAGACGTACTGATGATGTACTAGGTTCATGTGTGGGTCTGACGATGTACTAGCATCCTATATAGGTCTCAAGAGGTACTTTGATCATATGTGCATCTTACAATGTACTACGACCCTCTGTGGGCCTGATGATGATTTAGAATCCTACGTAGGTCTGCCTCTTAACAGAGTAATATGATTCAGTAGTTACATTTAATCATCTCTATTGTTTTACCTAAGATATACCTGGTGTGAGCTGAGTCCATACTTGTGTGGTATTTTCCTTTGTGGTAATACATTGGTGGTATTCTTCTTTGTGGAATACATGTGTGGTACTTACCTTTGTGGTACTCCTTCCTTTGTGTAACAGTTGAGATTGGGCTTTTGAGTTGGACTCTATGTTTCCTCATAATTGAGATGGACATACTTGATAACTTAGGTATATGTATGGGCATATACCTAAGTTGGGTTTTCAATTTATTTCATTCTTTGTGGTTTATCCTTTGCGGATTTTGTGATACCTTGAGGGTCTCAGGGTCCCTACTAAGTATTATTATACACACCCCTACAAGGGCTATGCCCATACCTTGTGGTGTTTGGTGTAGACGACAGACAGCTCTAACTGGGGATGAGGGTACCAGGACTGGAGGTAGACCAAAGGTGGACATTAGATGAGGCGTACCATAGAGACGACCATTTGAGAACTGTACCTACCCTTTAGGTAGGATCCTTGGTGGGTGTTCATAGGAGTTGTTCAAGTTTACTTTGACTTTTCAATTTTCATGTACTTTCTAGTTGGGTTTATATTTTGGACCCTTTTGCTTACTGTACTCACACTTTTACTATACAGTTTTCTCATGTTTATAATTTTCAGTGTACTTGGTTATGTGTGTTTAAATGTTATAAAGGCAATGCGTTCCTAGTTTTAGGGAATACGCCTTCGGTGCTAGTTTCTAGCCCATGGCATATGGAAGGCAATATTGGGGTAGTCACAGCAAGGTCCCCGAGGGATGGGTCATGGCAATATTATTCCCCCTTCATCATGGTATTATTTATTCCTAAAACATTAAATTTCAATCTAGTTATAGTTTTTTGGAATTTAATTATGTGAATTTACTATGTAATAGATTCCCTTACATTAATACCTTACTTGTTTAATTTTCCTTCATTAATCCATTAAATAGATTCCATTGCATTTTCAACTCCCTTTAATAGAAATATTATCCTATGTAATTACACCTATATGATTTTTAATATATATTTCAGTTAAATCCTATAAGAAATTACACTATATTTTAAATTGAATTTCATATATCTATATAATCCAAGTCCATTTATAATTTTTAAATTATTATAATGAAATTATATAACCATGTTAATTATATAAAACCTATTTGAAGTGTTTTAATTATTTTAAACATTTTTTTATAAATATATATGTGTGCTTTATCTTCACACATGAAACATAGATCTTCAAACTCAAAAAATAATTTTTACTTTTTTACTTTGTTTTATTTCTAAATTAATATTTGTTGATATTAAACACATTAAAATTGTTTGAATATATTTAAATAATATGTTGTTATTTTTTTATTCACTGCATATTTACTACTCATCTTTAATGGAATGTTTTTGAAATTCATATTTAATATCCAAACTTTTTATTTTCGTGGGAATTATCATTGAACTTGAATTATGGAGAATGTGTAAAATATTTAATAGATTATTTAAAATTAGTTTGTATCAACCATTATTGTTATAAATTTAAGTCTAAGTTGAGTGAATATTATGACACAATAATATCTCTTTATTTGTCTTTTGGATAATCAAGTTTTTTATGAATTTTAATCTATCAATTTATTTCTTTTCTATTTTATGTTTATTATTTTTATAAGGGAATCAATATTTTATGTTGGGTATAATAGAAAAATTATAATTATAACAATATGATACTTCTTTGATGAGAAAGTTCATATTTTAAAGTGACAAAATATAGAGTGTGGTGTTGTTGATATTTTGAAGTGCTATAAATTCTTTCTATGTTGAAAATTTCTCACCACTATCTGATGATTTATCGAGGGATAAACACAAATATCAATGAATTTTACTTCCTGGATGAGACAATGTTTATAAAAACCCAAGAACCAGTACCCATGTTTTATTCTTTATCTATCTACTTTATTATAGTTTCTTGAGTCTGTAACACTTATTCTCATATCTCTTGTTACTTCACTTTCTCATTTTGATTTTATATACAAAATAGGTTTATATCATTAGGTTAAAACACCAATATAATCAATTTAGGACCATTCAAGTTGTGACTCTTAACATCTAAATTCAGTGTTGTAATTGGTTTCTGACTACCCATACAAAATTCTTGTTTTGTTGGTTAATTTTCCATAAGAAATGGTATGTAATAATAAGATTATTATTCCCTTTTAAAAATTACATATTGAAGAAATTATATCTGTTCGAGTAGATAGGTGTAAGAGAAAACTATACCTTCTTTGGACCAAGATACTATAAAAAAATCCCTGTGTTATTTCATTCATTTACACTACTAATTAGTTTTATTAGATAAAATTGATAATTAATCCACATCCTTAAAATTTTAATTTAATATACTAACACCCCTCCATCTTTACCTTTTTTTCATCTATCAAACCTAACCCCAAAAACCTATGGGGTTATTTCAATGGGTTTATAACCTCCGTATACTCAGTGAGGATGAGTCTAGGTGAATAGATGAACCTCCCAGAGTATTCATGGATGGGTTAGGGAACTTCATTAGGTCATGACCTAAGTGATGGTCATATTCCATGTGATATAAAAGATATCATTTTTAGAAAAATTCTCTTTTTAGAATGGTTATTTTAAAGACCCAAGATTGATATACATTGACATTATATCCATTTTATGAAATATATAATACATTACACAAATTTATTCCCAAATACTATATTAGTTTACTATATTTGGAAATTGGTAAACATAAACAATTAGTTCATAAAAAATATTCATCTTCCCTTGAGTTTTTCTTCATAACTAAAATACATTTTGAAACATATTA
This sequence comes from Viscum album, assembly GCA_963277665.1. Lineage (NCBI taxonomy): Eukaryota > Viridiplantae > Streptophyta > Magnoliopsida > Santalales > Viscaceae > Viscum > Viscum album. Next base: position 158,616,268 of record OY728165.1, on the reverse strand, counting down.
CATAATACCACTCTTCATATCCTGGGAAAAACTAGCATAAAAAAGGGTGATATCAAATGATAACAAAGGGTAAAAAAGGGGCATATCAATCATATCATAATTATAATACATAATAACATAAAAACATAAAAGTTTATCCTACATATCAAATATCATGATGTAATGTCCTGGAATAAAACCTAATAACTCATAAATATTCAATGAAAACATTCCCAAATGAAATAACATTGGAAATGTAATTATTGGAATACACATAATAATAGAAAATAATTTCATATTAGTCAAGGCTAATTTCCAAGACTATTATAGTAAAAAAATTCCATTACTGAACTAATTTCACACCTCTTTTCATCCCTGTATTATTAAACTAATTTTAATTTCCATTTAGGCCCTATATTATTGAACTGTTATCATTTTTCAATTTATTCATCATTATCTCATGATATATAAATATTCACCTTATTCATTGGAGGGAGATATAGTTCCCACCCATATCATAATGAAATCATTTTTATATCTTCCAAAAAAACATAAATGATTCATAATAGCATAACCCAAGAAATAAAATGGGTTTCTTAAATATCATTCCATCATAACATAATCCATGTAAAATAAATAGATTTCATAAATAGAATTATAAGAAAACATAATCAAACCATAGTAATAATATGGGTAATATACTTAAAACATAACCCTTTCAAATAATTTCATCTTAGATAAAAAATAATTTTTATTGTAAACATGAAATTAATTCTTGTCAAAAATATCTTTTCTTCAAAAAAACTATTTTCCTTCTTCAAAATACAACACATTTTTTAAAGAAAATAATTAATTTGAAAATAACCGTGAAATATTTTAAAAAATATATTCATGGAAAAAATGATTTCTGAAAACATAAAAACTATTATTTATAAAACATGGTCATGGATGATATATAAAACCCGGTGAATACTTTCATATAAACTATATTGTAGAATAATGAGACTATGAAATTATCTATTACCTTAGGTCTGATTTGATTTGTATATATATAAAACACCAGTATAATGATTTAAATAATTTCATTAACTTATTCTGAAGTAATATTCAGTTTTTCTGTATCATATATGATCATATTATCATCGTTTGGTTAATAATAATCCATTATTACTCACCATACATGTATTAACTTCTTTATTTTCTGATGCATGTTTTATCAGATATGTTTTGATTATCATTTATAGGTTATAGTTATATCATTTCCATAATGATATTAATATAATATTTATTCATTTTATAAATTTCAATAATTCATGATTTAATGGAGATCATGTATAATGAATCACATCACATCGTGGAGAAGGTATGTTGTACACACGCACAGGCGATGATATCATTCTCAAAATTGAGAAATGGTTTAGAATTGGATGATATATATTTTGTTAAATAATCAATATCATGTGTTAAAAATCATATATAGTTATTATTTCCATCATTATACTCATCCAGGTAATGTGGTGGTGAAAAACATATTACACCAAGGCATGGCGACAATAAGGCATGTGTTCGCACTCATGGGGATATTGTTGTTCATAGTATGGATAGAAGGTAGAATATGGTTATTAAATAATAACAACAACAACATAGTATATAATTTATACTAGATTTATTACTTTTTAATGAAAACAAATTAGTAATATGAAGTAGAATAAGAAAAAAGTTTGAAATAATCTGTAGAGGATATTACCTCTTCTTCGATGAACTCCCTATAGATCTCCACTGAAACGAACTAGAGTTGGTAATTTTAGAACACTAAAACATATATAATGTTAATATGTATGTCTATAAAGTAAATTGGTATGTGATGGGGTAGCTTTAAGACTCAATGTAAATCTAATATGTGAGGGAGGAGGTTCCCTTTTATAATTGAGGTGAGGGGCACTTTCGAAATATCCAAAAATACATACTTATAATAAAATAAAAACACATTTCAAGAGATAAAAAATGTTATATTTTCAAATATTATATGATATAGTGTTATAATCTCATCAATCAATAAATTTATACATTGTTATTTTAATTTACCCTTAGTTATTCAATTTTAATTTTAATTAAGGTAACAAATGTTTCAATATTAAAAGAGTATAATTTTTAATAATATTATTTCGATTAAAAGATCAATAAAACATATATAATAGTTTCGATATTTCAATAATTATTTTATATTTTAAAAAATGTTTTATATTTTTTAAATAATTTAATAAAACATTATTTTGACAATATATCAACAGTGTCAATTTTGAAACTATTAATTTTAAATATTTTTATAAATATAAGGATAATATTTCAATCTCAAAAATAATATTTAATTATATCTTCAAGGGGTAAAGGTTATATATTAAAAATTTTAAATATATTAATTATCCAAAATTATATTTAATTTAATATTTTTAATAACATTGATTTTATATTTCAATTAATAAAATTATTACTACATCAGTATTGTGTAATAGTTTATTATACCTATTTGATGGTTAAAAATAAAAAATAAAATATGATGAAGAAAATAAATATTTTATATTTTATTGGAATATTTATATATTCAGATATCTTCTGAAAAGCTTGTGTTAAAATTTTTATATTTATTAAAACATAAATATGACAAGTATATAATAACATTAAATAAAATATTATAAGTGTCATAGTATTTTATATGTGGTTCCAAATAGTCAATAATTATGCCCTTGTATGATTATGGTCGAGATAGACTTGACCAATATGATATAGCCAAGATTTTTCTTCTTTTAATGGTTATTATTATTTTAATTAAATGTATTTTATTGATTTTTGATTAATTAAATAATTTATGAATAATCATTGTATAAGACATTAATGTAATTATTCATTTCATAAAAATTAAAAATAAATTTTCAGGATAAATAAATACATTTTACATCTCAAATGAGTATTTATAGTCTAATTTATCTTCTGTATAACCTTATATTAAATAGGAGATAGTTACTAAAGTTTGAGTAAGACATATTTAACTTATCTTTTAACAAAATATATTAAATGTCCTAATCTCATCCAAGTGGCTTCCAAATGATATCAATTAGACCCAGGAAATATTTAAATCAAAACACATTCATCCAATGATATTAAGAGAAGATTTTGGGTAATTTTATAATATGTTTTCCCTTAATTACCTGATTTACCATTTTACCGTATTAATAAAAATTATTGTAGTTACTATTTATAAGGCCCTAAAATAAATAGAACCTATTTACATAATTTGAAACCACTAATTAAAATTATAGAATAAATTTTTAAAAATGAAAAACCCAAAATTTTCAGTAATTAATTTAAAATTGATCTTGTTTTCAAAATGAGAAAATGGATATTAAATGTTAAAACATACAAATTATTGAAATGTTTTTACATATAAATTCAAAGTAAAATTAATGGAAATGACATAAATTATATTAATAGATAAAAATATAATCTATTTATTCTTTAAAACCATTAAAATATATAATTTATCACTATAAATAAATTTTATAAAAAATTAGTTTTCAATTAAAATACATTATTTTTTTTACAATTCATCAAAACATGAAACTTATCAAAAAAATGCCAAAAATTCAATCAAATTAAATTTCGATACACTTATTTCAAATAATAAGTTTATTTTTTAAATTATAATATAAAAAAGTGGAAAACAATATTTAAAATGGGTGCACCATAACAAGGTGGAAATACTGTATTATTTGAAAAATACTTCTTTTATCAAAAAATTGAATTTGTTCTATTATCATATCTAAAAAACATATAAGCTTAATTTTAAACAATATATTGAATATATTTTAATAAAATAATTCAATATTCATTTTATTATTTTATAAACTCACTTTTTTTTCTTTAAATAGTTTTTTTGAAAAATATTTTCTTTTTATAAAAAGGGTTTTTCTAATTTATAGTTAATTGATCACCACATAACTTATTATGTGTAAATAATATTTTCATAATTCAGTTAATAATATTCATTATCACTATTATAATGGCTATGATAAATGGTAACATAATAATATTTAGTTTTTTTCTTAAAGATAGTCTTCTGTTAAATAAAATCTATCAAAAGAACTTAAAATTATTTGTAACAAAAGAAAAGTATAGTGTTGTGTATACTTCAAGCTAATCTAGTGTTTCCTGTAGAGAAATATTATCTTAGAATATCATACAGTACACGAAAAAAATAAATTTAAAAAATATATCCCATAAAAATATCAGGGTGTTACATTCCACCGCCCTTAAAATGAATTTCACCAACAAAATTACTTTGGACTATAAAATGATTAATACTTGAAAGTTTATTTCATAGAAACCCACATCGTAAAGATGAATACATAAAATTATTTTTAAAATGAAATTTTATAAACATAATGGGTCACCAAAGTAACTCATCCTCGGTTTTTCCACATAGGAGAACACAGGTGGAAAGAGAAAACATAGATATGGAAGAGAGATCTAATTATCATGCTGAAATAGATAGTAATAGAGAACATGGTTAGGAGAATGTAAACAATCACAGACCAATAAATCCATGATGATCTAATGGTCCATTTGATTTATCGGATAAGAATATACTAGGAAAACATTTTTTTGTTTCAATATCCTGTCCCAAAAGATGATAAAACTTTCAGGAGAAGAAATATTTACTTGATTTTAGTACAATCTCAATTTTGGCCATGCCATGAACAATTTCAACATCATCTCTTATTCAAATAAATGAAATGGAATTTTTTACTCCTGAAGTGTTATCAGGTCATGCGATCTATAAACAGAATGATAGGTCTTTCCATCAATCTTTATCACAATAAAAAAGTCAGAATAAGTTATCAAATATGAAAACCTCCACCTTTGGTGTGATAATAGTTTATTATAACAAACATCATTGGAATTTTCACATAAACATTCCATAAATTGATTACTTACCATACTTCTAAAGCTGAAAATCCAAAATTATAGATAGAGGTGAACTAAATTGGCTTAACCTTTATCCCACATATATAATAATGTATCTCTTTTCGGTCATATTCTAAACATCTGAATACCTTCATCATGTATTTTATTTAAACATGGTAATAAATTTAATTACCATATAACCCTATTAAAAACAGGAATTATTTCAAAAATTAACCCTTTCCACATACCAAAATTCCAAAAAAATGAATATAATCAATCCATGATATCATAAGTCACTTATTCATTATATCAGTTCTAAATTCATTAAAACTTTCAAACCTCTATTTATTTCCTTATCACAATTTTATTCAAATATTAATGATTATCCTTACCTTTATGTGTCTTTCAATAATATATGAATCACTTTTCATGGTCACTGGTACCACTCAATAGATACTCATGAATACATATTGAAGATCCACAGTGGACTAATACATATATATTTCAATATTCCATAATACCATAAAAGTGATTCTACAACATTATTCTGGAATCCAATTTTATAAATAGTCAATAATTTATCCACTTTATTGTCGTACTCTATGTCACCAGTAGTGATCGCATGGTATTTTCCTTTGTTTTTTCCCTTAAGAGGTTTATAACATCGATCATCAAAGATAAACATTAGATTAAGTAACTGGTTTGCATAATTCTCCATTTCATTTCACTTATTGAATTTAAGTGTGGGAGTTTCATTTTTGGAAGCCTTTTCACTATTCACATTATTATCTATATTTTTATCAGTACTTTGGCACTCAACTTACTGAAGACCTAATTTTCCACATTTAAAAAATTTTAATAGGGCCTTTAAGAAAATCTACACTATGTTTATTTCCACACAGTGAATAGAGGGAAAAGAACATCTTTGTTTCATCATAGCATTAAGGTTTTCCATTAAATTTCATCTTTTATTTCTTATCAAAAGTATAATATTTATATATAACCTTAACTTCTACTTCAACTTTGATAGAACAATGCAAAGTCAATTCATAGATATTGAAGTCTCTTCTGGATAACACCCTTCAAAGACTTGTTTTTAAGACACCAAAGAATCAATCAACCTTTCTTTCAGGTTGGATGATAATACAAGAGGCATACCTTTAATGTCTTACCAAATTTGTCTCATATGTACCGACGAGTTTATCATCCTTTTTCTTAATCTCAATGAACTCCTTTTCTATATTAATATGAAGAATATAATGAAATTACTTATTGAAAAATAATTTCTTGAAATTATCCCATTCCCTGGATTCAATTTCATCTTCCTGCCATATATTCTTTATTAGAGTCAACCATTGGTTCTCTTTTCCTTATAAAAAATAAACAACCAAATTACTTTTTCTGGTTTTAAATAGTGAAGGATGGAAAATATCTTTTTCAATGGAACTGAACAATTTTTCAGCAAAAAATCGCTCAGAATACCCCCTAAAAGAAGGAGTATGTTGCCTCATGAATGATTCCATATAAATTATTTCCCTTCTCTACAAATTTGGTAGCCAATAATGATTCATATCTTTTTTTTGTATAGAGATAAGGTTTTTCATTCTAGTTCATGTATCCTTTGGTTTCTCATGAAAAAATTTGTTTCATCACGCATTTCGTTCATCATTAACATGGCTTTTTTGGGTTCCAGCAATTATCTAAAACCCAAAAAAGAATAGTGTGATAGGAAAAAATAATACTAGGAAAAGAATATAATAAAGGGAAAATACATTCAATCTCTAGCATCGTAATTATAATACTAGGATAACTAAGATCATTACCAGAATTCAAGGATTGTAACATACAATTTGACTTGACCTTAGTTGAATCCCAATAAATATACATATAAATATCTCCATGGATCTCACTATAACATATATATGATATCCTACTTTTTAATTTATAACTATAATCCCTTTTTTAGCACATCTTACATAATACCTTTATTCATGTCCTGGGGAAAAGAAACATAAAAAGGGGTGAGATTATATTCTCACTATGGGTAAAAAATGGAGATATCAATCATATAATAATCATAATACATAAGAACATAACAATATAAAATTTTATCCTTCATATCAAATATCATGATATCATGTCATGGAATAAATCATAATAGATCATAAAGAATCAATGAACATATTCCCAAATGGAATAACATAAGACATGGAATTTGTGGCATTCATATAAGCATATAAAATAATTATATATTATTCAAGGATCATTAATAAGATCATAAAAGTGGGAAAATTATATTACTAAATTTATTTAACTCTTAGTTTCACCCATGTATTAAGGAACTAAGTTTACTTTCTATTCAATCCCAGTATTATTGAACAGATATCATTTCCCATTATCGCCTTCTTTATATCATGAGAGATAAATATTTACCTAATGAATTGGAGGGAAATGTAAATCTCACTCGTATCATATTTAAATAATTCTTATGTGTTCCACAAAAACATAAATCATTCATCATAGAATAAACCAAGTAATAAAATGGAGTTCTTAATCATCATTCGGTCATAACATAATCCATGTAAAACAAATATACATCATTAATAGTATTATAGAATAGACATATTCAAACCTAATGTATAATAGGGATAGTATAATAAAAACATATCCGTACTAGAAAATTTTTTATTATATGGAAACTAATTTTGATATACCACTTGAAATTAATTCTTGAGGAAAATATCCTTTCTTCTTTAAATTTTTTTTCTTTTCTTAAAATTCCATTCACTTTTAAAAGAAATAAAATCCTTGAAAATAACCTTGAAATATTGTAAATGGAACTTCATAGAAATAAGGTGTTATAAAAATATAAAAATCCATTCTTGTCACATAAGTTAAAAGAACACATTTTTCTCCTACTTTTTTTTGGAAAAGTTAAAAGAACCTTATTTCGGAAATGAAAAAAAATTAATTTCATACAGATTAATAAAATTCACCAATGGGTAAAATAGAAATTAATTTTTTTTTAAATAATAGAAATAATATTTTTTCATAATTATTCAGAAAACATAGACATAGATGATAAATATACCCCTGTAAATACTTATATATAATCAATCTCCGATAATAATGAGATTGTAAAATTTTTCTTTACCTTACGTCTGATTTCATTCGTATGTATCTAAAAATAATTTATAAAGATTTAAATATTTTCATTATCTTATTATAGAACCATATTAATTTTTATGATATCATATATGATCATATTATCACCTATTTTTTAATTACATTTCATTATTACTCGCCATTAATGTGTTAACTACTTCATTTTAATATACATGTTTCATCGAATAAATTTAGATTATTCTTCACAGGTTATAGTTATATCAATTACAAAATTTTATTAAAATTATATATATCATATTTATTCATTATATAAATTTATATAATTCGTTCTTTAATGGAGGTCTTGGATAATGAATCACAACGCATTGTGGAGATGAAAGGTTGTATGTACGAACAAACGACGATATCATTCCCATAATTATGAAATGGTATGGAATTGGATAGTAAATATTTCCTTATAGAATATATTTCATGTTATAATATTGAAATATAGTTATTATTTCCATAATTATACCCATCCAAGTAAACTTGTTGTGAAAACAGATTATGCCACGACATGGAGACAGTAACTCATATGTACACAAGCATAATGATTTTGTTCTTTAAATGATATATAGAAGGGGGAATATGGTTTTTCCATAATTATAATAAGATAATTTTATATAAGCTATAATATATTTTTTAATTTATACCAAAAACAACTCATTAATAGGAGTAGAAGAAGAAATAAATTTGAATGAATTAGTAGAGGATATTACGTCTTCTTCAATGAGCTTCCACTACATCTCCTATTAAAGGAAATATAGTTGGTATTTTGAGAAGATCAGAAAATATATAATGTAAATAGGGAATTTTATATTGTAATTGTGTAGGGTATGTCCGATCTTGAAGGATCAAAGTGAAGTGAAGAAGTGAGGGTGGATGTTCCTTTTCATAATTGAGGTGAGGGGTACTATTTGAATCCCCAAAAATATTAATTTATAATAAAATAAAGGCCTATATAAAAAACAAACCATTATTATATATTAAAATATTAGATGAGATATGGTTTTATTCTAATCAAACAACAAATTTTAGACAATATTTCTCTCAATTTATACCTTATCATTTTAATTAAACCTTAGTTATTCTATTTTAATTTTAACTAAGTTAATAAATGTTTCAATATTAAAAGAGTGTAATTTTAACTAATTTTATATCAATTAGACTATAAATAAAACATATATAGTATTTTATAACATATTATAATTATTTAACATTTAAAAAATGAGTTTTAAAATATTTAAAAATATATTATTTTGGAAAAATATTAGTAGTGTCAATTTTGAGCCTATTAATTTCAAGGATTTCAAGAAATATCAAGATAAGATGTGAACCTCAAAAAAAAATTATATCCCTAAGGGTTAAATTTCATCTATAAAATTCATTTTATATCTTAATTAATCCAAATTATATTTAATTTAATATTTTTAAAACATTTAATAAGAAATTTTAATTAATGAACTAATTACTACAATAGTTATGTTTGGTTATTTAATATACATATTTTTTGGATAAATATTAAAAATAAAAAACCTTGAAAAAAATAAATCTTCTATATTTTATTTTAATAGTTATTGTCTCGAATATCTTCTTGGAAATTCTTATATTAAAAATGTCATATTTATTAAAACGTGAAGGGGAAAAATTTAACAAAACTTTAAATAAAATATTATAAGTGTGCAAATATTTTGCATGTGGTTCCAAATGGTCAATAACTGGACCCTAGGATGAGTTTTTCAATATGTACTCTTACAATAATATTTTTTCAAATGTTTTAGTCTATTAATGGTTATTTTTATTTTTATTAAAATTATTTTATTGATTTCTCATCAATTAAATAATGTATTCATCATCATTGTATAAGACTTTAAGATAATTATATATCCTATAAAAATTAAAAATAAATTAAAATGATAAATTAAAACATTTTATTTTTAAAGTGGTTATTTATAGTTAAATTTATTTTTTGGATAACCATATAATAAAAATAATGTAGTTATTAAAATCTGAGTAACATATATTTAACTTTTCTTAAAGTAAAATATATTAAATGTGTGAATCTCATTCATGTGGATTAAAAAGGAGACAATTTTTATCCAAGGATACTTTTTGCTGAAAAAAAACTCATCCAATGATATTATTTAAAGTGTTAGGGTAATTTAATATTATTATTTTTAACATTAATTACTTAATTTACCTTTTTATGATATTAATAAAAATTACAGAAAATACAATTCATAATGCCCAAAATGAAAAGGAACCTATGCACATAATTTCTACCCACTGATTCCAATTATGGAATCCAATTTTTATAATTAAAAACAAAGAATTTTCTATTTTTAATTTAAAATTAAACTCATTTTCCGAATGAGAAAACAGATTTTAAATGTTAAAATATGCATAAGATTGAAATTTTTTTACATCTAAATTCTATATAAAATTATTTAAAATGACCAAAATTATATTAAATTATAAAAATATAATATACTTATACTATAAATCCATTCTAATATATAATTTTACACCATAAATAAATTTATGAAAAATTAGTTTTCAATAAAAATACATTATTTTTTACTATTCATCAAAATCTGAAACTTATCAGAAAAAATACCAAAAAATCAGACGAAGTAAATTTTTATACTCCTATTTCAAATAATAATTCAATTTTTTTAAATATAATACAAAAAAGTGTCAAAACTAGATTTAAAATGGGTTCACCATCAAAAGTCCGAACAACTATATTATTTTACAAATACTTATTTAATTTAAAAATTTGAATTTTTTCTTATACAATTTATAGGAAACATATAAGAAAAATTATAAACCATAATTTGAATATATATTAATAAAATCCATCAATATTGATTTTATTATTTTATAAACTCGCTTATTTTCATTTAGATATTTTTTTAGATAGACATTTCCTTTAAAAAATGATTTTATTTTCATTTTTAATTAATTTCTCACTAAAGAATTAATAATGTGTAAAGAATATTTTCATAATTTAGTTAATATTTTTCAAACTCACCATTATAATGGATATTTTATAAATTAACATAAAAATATTTTTTTGTTATATTAATCTCGGTATTACATGAAAAGAAATCTATCATAAGAACTTGAAATTGTCTGTAATAAAATCAAAGCATTGTGTTGTCTATACTGAAAGATAATTTAGTGTTTCAAGTATCTTAATATTATCTTCGTGTAGCATGAAACACTAGACATCAGATAAATTTTAAATAAATCTATCTCATTAAAATCTCGGGGTGTTTCAGTGATGGAGTAGTTATTGTAAAGATCATGGTTTGACATAGATTTTGTAATGGTGTTGAAGTTGGTACAGTTCATGTTGTGGAATGAGGGGGTCTCGTAATGGTGGAAAACTAGGTATTATTTTATGATATTTTTTCATGTGTTTTATGTTTCTATGTGATTTAATTAAATTTACATTACTGCACTATATATACCTTTTTATATATATATATATTTCATCCACATCAACATGATCAGAGACACACTCAATTGGATTGGAAAACTGTGGATACCTATAGTGATATTGGAAACACCCCATATCCTGGTACATGATATGGTTTCTGGTTTACATGGGTATACCTCTATGTTTTAGTTTAATATATTGGTACCGCATGGGGAAAGACTCATGGTATGGGTTAGTTGTCTATGGAGGCCATGCATAGGGAAGGATGTAAGTGAGTTAGGTTGGAGGCCAATATAATTATTTTTCAATCACCATTTATCACATATTTTTTTATTTACCATTCATTATATGTGAAAAATATTTTACTTTCATCTACTGGTCCTACTTTATTTTTTTATTGTCTCATATAGGTTTTACATCTTATATTCAGGACTATATGCGGCAGTGTGCTCCTTATTTTTTCTAAACATCAATGGGATATCAAATATATATATGGGCCATGATGACTTTTTTCTATATTTGGGAAAGACCCCCATGAAAAATTCTGGAGTGAATAGTATCCTCATGAATGTGTTAGGGTCATCAAACTATAAAAAATGCTCTGTCATATGAGGAGGCACAAATTGAATCATTTGGAATCCCCTTCTTGGACGCCACTATCGGAGCATTATAAAATGGTGTTTGTGGATTTTTGGGATGTATTGAATAGATAGAAGTGTAGATAATATCTTGGGACCCAAGAAGTAGATCAGGTGAATGGCTATCCAGAATTATACCAATCTAAACTTGAGTTGACAGGGGATGTCAAATTTTTGTATTAGGAACTCTATGATGAGTGATGTGTTTGGTTGGACTGAACAACCCAATATGGGATGAAAGAGACATAGGATGAGTCTTAAGGCTTAGTTGCGAGCCTTTATGTTATTCAAGAATTATTATGGAGTAATTCTAAGGGAAATATACATGTGATTACGTGTAGTGTTGGTCAACGTTATGGCCTGGTCATAATCCATTTTAATTGAATAAAAATATAATATAATTAATTTGTATCTTACTTATATTAAATGGGTGATTAAATTAATATGTATATGAGAGATTTTCATGGTGATTATTCTTTTTCATAGTTATCCACTAGGGGAAATGGTTTTTTGAAAAAATTGAGAAAACCCCATTTTTGAATAGAAAATTCTAATGATGGTTTGAAATGTGTGTAAATGGGTCTATGAGTTGGTTTTGTGAAAATATATCATAGATCTGGTAATTTAAAAATAAATGTGACTTTCAGGTATTTTGTAAGTTTAAGTAAAATAAATTTTAGAAATAAAATTTCAATGTTATTTTTTAAAAAAATTTCAAAATAGGACAATTGAAATGGGATTGGTTTTCAAAAGTAGAAAATTTAAAGTTGGGATTTTGGTGATTATTCTTTTCATGAAAACCCTAGGATTCAAAGTGATATTTTGAAATCATTAGAAGTTTTGGAATGTGTAAGATGGGTTTAAAATAGGTTTTTCATAATAATAATTTTATTCCTGTGGAAAATAGTTTGTAGATATATTTTTTATTAGATAGGGATAACCCTAATGTTTTATTTATTTTCTCATCTTATGTTTCAGGTTTTTTTGAAAATTGCTGACTGATTTCAAAAATTAATTGATTTGATTGGCATGGATCACTGAGAAAAATCAGGGCCTACATAGACCGGTTTACTTTATCTTCAGTTCTTGAGTGATAAATTCCCAGTTGATGGATCATGAATTTGGAATGTATTCCATGCTCGGTTGATGTAGACATTGATGGTGGGATCATATGATGTGTGTTTGGTGGGAGAAAGTGGTAAGGGGTCTAGATTGATACTTTTTGGGAATAACTTACAGCGCACTCATGGATTTTTAATATAATTATTGAGTAACTAGATGTGGTTTTGTTGGCTTAAAGGTTTGAAAATATGATATGTGTTTTGTGGTGCCTTGTTTAGTTTTTGTGTTAGACTATTTTATGTGTATTTGGTTTGGTTACTTGATTAGAACTAGTTTTTGTGTTCCCTTTCTATGAGATTCCTATTGTGGGGAGTGACACTGGTTGAATAATACATCAATAGTGGAGTTATTTGTTTTGGAGTTCCATAATCCTCCGTATTATTTGTAAATTTATGATACTTCAGGTTTGCAATCAATGGGTATGGTTGAGAACATTCTTAATACTTGGTGGTGGTGATGACTGGGATATTCATAATCTAGTCATAGGAGTTTTATTGAAACTGTGTTTGTTGAGATTATGACAATGATACTCCCATGTTTTTGGATCACATTATCAGTCCTAGGAAAGAAACTGAGTGTCAGGATAGACCTAGGTGGGAGTTTTGGATTAATGTTTGTGCCTCTTGGATTACAACATCATGTCTAAGTAATGTGGTGATGGATCATAGGGAGAGTATAAGTGGTTTAGAGTAAAGTTAGTCAAGGAGGGACCAACTTATGATTTCATGTGAAATAGTATATTGTGTGTTTAATGTTTCCCTAGGAGTGTCACTTAGGATACAGTTGATGAGGTTCCGGGATAGAACCAAGAATTTTGGAAAGGCTTCAGATTTTCAAAGATTGGTGTTTGGAGTTTTATAATGGAAGAATGTTTTCTTAATGTAGATGTAATATAATGATGCAGTGATGAATTAATGATCTTGATAGGACATGGGATTTTATTTCAAATTTTTTATTGCTTCTCGAGGATGAGAAGAATAATAGTTAGGATTTTTTAATGACTTGTGTCATTATGGGTTAGAAAATTCCATGGAAAATTGAATTGTTGAGGTTGGTGGCAAGTTTTTTTAGATGTGAGATCTAGAATGGGATTTTGAACCTCTAAACACCCCGAGTATTTGGTTTGGGACTTTTATTGAGGATCAAATGGGGGTTTAGAGGAATATTGTTGTAGTGGTCAAGTGGTTGGCCAGCTTAATTTTAAATACTACCCATCACCCATCCAATAAGTTGGAAAGTTTTCAAGGCACACTATTTAAGCTCACCAGCTCACTGTCTACCTTCCACCATTTTTCTAATGGGAAATAAAATATACAAGTAACATTGTATGATCCCATAGGCTCAACATCATAGTGAGCCTTCCAAATAGATAGTTGGGTTTGGGTTCCCTCATTTTAATGAAGGGTATTTTCTTCTTTTAAAAGAATTCCAATTTAGAATCCCCCCTCCCAAGATTTTCCCCTTGCAACTATTAGAATATAGGGGAAAGAACAACTCCTCCTTATTCTCCCATTGGTACCCCTCTAATCAAGTAGATTTAAGAGGGTTTTTACCTCTATATCATGTTAATATATCCTCCCCCCCACCCCCACATCACTCTTCATCCATGCTTCACTAAATTACATAGGTTTGGATAGATTTTGTGTGGGTGATTTTTACAATTATGGGATAAATCATACCACCTTAAGGAAATTTTTGTGAAAAGTGTAGAGGGCATCCCAAGATGTAATAATCAATTTTTCCTTCATTATTTAATGAAGTGTATGTTTCCCAGTGAGTTTGAAAATGTTATTGATAAATTTGTGTTGAAATTGACCATAAATTCAACGGGATAAATTGTGGATTTTTCTTGGTATAAGCTCAGGGGTGCATTGGGAGTGAAACACACATAGTTACTCATGATTTTGGAGTTGTTGAATGAACAAATTATTTTTTCATCGATTATTCCAATTTATAAAATTTCATTTAATTACTTGATTGAT
Organism: Viscum album; assembly: GCA_963277665.1. NCBI lineage: Eukaryota > Viridiplantae > Streptophyta > Magnoliopsida > Santalales > Viscaceae > Viscum > Viscum album. The sequence continues at coordinate 158,600,975 of OY728165.1, read as the reverse complement.
TAATTTTATGGTGATTATGGTTAAGGCATATGCTAATTGGCCTATTTGAGGTTGACATGGTCCATGGGAGGTTTTTTTGGACCTTCTCGTGATTCTTAATTAATTGGGACTATTTTTTAATTTTTTAGTTAATTATAATTCATTATATTTATTAATTGGTGACACTATATGTAATACAAAGACTCGATAGTGGATTTGGTTCTTATAAAAGACTTGGAAATGGTTTTTGGGATATCGAATTAAGTGAAAACGCATCGATTGAGTTAGGGGTCCTTGACCATATTTTGAGTCTAATGGTTAATTTGCTATGTTATATTTTTGTGTCACATTGATAATAAATTCATGTCTAGTTTAATGTATTTCATGAGTTTTTATACTGGTTGGATGGTCTCATGTTGAGTTTGGGTGGCCCTTATTATGGTTTTTCTTTGGTGCATGCATTGGGTTTCCGGAGGAAAGATGTTTTCATTTTTTAAGAGAAATTTTAAAAACACTGTTAGGTTGAAATATAAATTTAAATGAAATTAAATGATTTGTGAAGTATGTTTTATAATGGGAATTTGTGGGATTTGGAACTCAAGATTGGTGTGAGTAAAGAGGAATCTAATTACATTTAAAAGGTTTTGAAAAAGGTGATTTTACTTTTTTATATAAATTAATCATAAATATCACATCTTGCCTTTTTTACATAACTTTACATGACATTTTACAAACATAAGATCTTTTAAAGTTTAGTGTCTTGGAAATAGAGTGCATAATACATGAAAACTTAAAACAATCTTTTATTACACAAGGAAGGATTATTCAAAGTTTATCCTAAGTAAATTTACTATATCTCATAACCTAGGGATATACATCAATGGAAAGGGTGAGCAGAAGACCCAGTAAGAGAACACATGTGAAAGACTTTACATGTGAACTTGAGAAATATCAATAAGAACAGGAGGAATATCATAAAGGAATGATAAAGAGGCATATCATAATAATAATATATTTAATCATAACTTGAAACTTTTTCTACAGAATTTAATTTTTACTTTCAAGATCATATAACCATGTTCCATCCCAAAGTTGTCAACAAAATTACCAAGGTTATTCACCAAAGTCTCATAAAACTTGTCATCTCTAATGATTAATTTATTTCCCAATGCTTTGAAGCACTATCAGGACACACCCTTAAGATTTATTTATTATCGTGTTATTTACATAGATCATAATCATTCATTTCATAAATAACTCAAATAGAATAAAAGAGATTGGTTTCATATCAAAATCAAATCTTTTTAAAAATAGATTATAAACATGATAATTATGTAATTTATAACCCATGAAAAAGCAAAGAGGGATTTATGTAGGTTAATTATATAATAAAATAAATAATTTTTATGTATTGTTTAATACTCCAACAAATAAAAGAGGTTTGGGTGTTCACATAAATAAAATAAAATAATTTATTGAGAAAAAGAGAGATTTTGAGACGAAACTTCTGTAGTATAACGGGTATGAAACATGGTTTTATAAAACATTAGGACGAGAGATAGTAGGGGTAACCCATTAATAAAAGACCCATAATACACTAAAGGGGGAGAATAAATTGAAAATAAGAACATTGTATGGAAATTTGAAATACATACCACATAAAATAGAACTTGAAAGGAAAAGAGAAGTCGACAATTCCCTTACCTTAAAGAGTAAATTCTAAAACTATATGATCGAGACCTTGAGGGATTGAGTACACCTTGAGAGGACTCCATGGAAGATATAACTAGAAGAAATTCAGGAATGATGAATTTGGAATGAAGAGAAACTAAGGAATAGGTGTGTATTTATATTAAAAGAGAGGGAGTTTTTATTAATTTCAAAGGACACCTCATTAGTGGTATTTGCAAAATCAAGGGCTTGCCCATGATATTGGCCAATTGGGACACCTCATATCATATTTTAATCCATAAGAGTCTAACATCATCTTTATTTACCCATTACATTATTATGGCATAGTTATGAAGTCATTAAAATTACTTAATACACCAAACTATACTTTTACTATTCATAAAAAATTCATCTACTTCAGAAAAATCACAAAAACTCACCCTAATAATTTTTTGATATGCAGAATTAGGAAATGAACTCCATTTTATAATAATGTATGTCATTTTAATTTAAATTAAATAAATAAAATATTAATACTTAACTAATAATTTCTAAAACATTTTTTTATTTATACTATAATATAATAATATCACAGTATCATTTAAGATGACTAAAATATATTTATAGTTTCATAGGTGAGGTCACTATTCTTTTATTCATCTTACTATTCATAAGGGTAACATTACTATTCCAAAGTTACAATTCACCAAAAATTAATTTGATCTTATCATACTCTAATTATTTTACTGAATGTAACCATGTATGTCCATTTTATGAAAATCATTTCAAATAGTTAATTATTTAACAATTCTTTTAAAAATATTTTTTTACTATTTATAAAAAAATATTATTCATCAAAAAATTGAAACGTCTTAGAAAACTACTAAAAATTCACCAAATATTAATTTTGACATTTGGAATTCAAAAATTATGTTTATTTTACCTCAATAATTCTCTATGTAAGTGAAATCTTTTTAAAGTAATAATTTTTACTTCTAAAATAAATTGATCAAATTTTCCTCAATTTAACATATATTTTATTTATAAATTCTATTCTTCAAATGGAAATGTTGAAAAAAATTATTTATACAAAGGGATTATATAATATAACTAAGGCTTGGTTACATAACCCCTTATAATACCCACATAAGACCTAAGTGTAAGGTGTGAAATGGTGACAGACTCTTGGGTGGCTCGAATAACATCACCCAAGTGGTAATATCCACTTACTTGAAATTATCTCATAGATTATTTCATTCAATCTTGACGTGTTGAATCTCATATTGAATTTCTTCTAGAGTGAAGCCTAGGGATTATACCACCTTCCCATTCTCTGAAAAATGGGCTTTGTATGGCCCGAGTCTACTGAATGAGGCCATTTATTCTTCTTTCTGCATTAATTATCCACTATTGTTTCTATTTATAAAAAATAATTACTAAGGAAAAATTTATTATTGTTTCAAATAGTCATATTAACCAACTATTATATTATACAATGGTAATATAATGGTAAAAACACAATAGTTACATATTTTTTAGACCTGTATATTTTAGTTGATTATGACATAGTAAAACATACATTTTTAGGAAGAAAAATATTATTCAATGGTTTGGGTCATTATATTCTTACCCCCATAAGAAATTGCATCCCCAAAACTTCAAATAATTCCCTAATAAGAGAAAAGGTGTGGGTACTTCGATCTCATAGACTCCTCTAGTTCCCACATAGCTTCTTCATATTTGTGGCTCCTACACAACACTTTAACAAGGTGGGTAGTGTTGTTGCATAAAACCTTGTCTCTACAATCCAAGATCTCCATAGGGAGCTCCTCATAAGAGATTTCATGTTCCAATTGTACCTCCTCTAGATTCAGTACATGTCAAGGGTCAAGTATGTACTTCCTCAATAGGGATATGTAGAATACATCATAAGTTTGAGATTGATTTAGTGGAAGTGAAAGCCGATAGGCCACTGCACCTATGCGATCAAGGATTTCATATGGGACAATGTACCTAGGGATTATCTTCCCCTTCATCCCAAACATCATTACTCTCTTCCATAGAGAAATTTAAAGGATGTACTTATCACTAACATCAAACTCCAAGTCCCTTCGACGGTTGCATCATAGATCTTCTGTCAACTCTAATCAGCCTTAACTTGTTGTTGTGTGGCATTAAAATTTTCTATCATCTCTTGTACATGATCAGGCCCAAGAATCTTTCTTTCACCAACTTCATCCCAACATGTAAGAGTTCTAAATTTCTCACCATATAAATATTTATAGGGTTCCATTTAAATACTTGATTGGAAGCTCTTGTTGTAAGAGAACTCAACTAATGGGGGATGTTGATCACATCCACCTATAAAATTCATTGAGTATGTTTTCTGCATGTCCTTGAGTGATTGAGTAGTCCTTTAATATTGGAAAGAGTTCAGGGGTGATAGGTCATACAGAAATTCAATTCAGTACACAGTGTATGTTAAAGACATATCCATAATTTTGATGTGAACCTTGGATCATGAACAGATATGATAGAAAGTGGAACTCCATGCAGCCTTACTACTTCCTTCATATAAATCATGTCAAGTTGATTACGAGATAGATCTTCCCAAATAGAGATGAAATTGGTAGTCTCGGTGAGACTGTCTACAATAACCCATATCGCATTATTTCCATTACACTTTTTGGGAGACCAGTGACAAAGTCTATAGTGATATTATCCCACTTCCATGCTTGTATGGGTAATGATTATAATACACCATTAGTAATTTTTCACACCACCTTCACTTATTGACACACCAGGCACCATGTAGTGTAGTCAAAAATATACCTTTTCATGTTATCCCATTAATAATGGTCATGAAGGTCCCTATACATTTTAGTTCTTCTAGTTCATATAGATAATGTAGAGTTATGAGCATTATTTATTAGCTCCATCTTTATTTCCAGAAGAGATTGAACACATAGTCATGTATGAAATCTTAGTACACATTCTCAATCAATATTGAACTCAGGAAACTTCACATCCATCACATCCTCAAACTTCTTCTATAATAAAGGATCTTATTTTTTTATATTTCTTGATCTTCTCTAGTAATGACAGTTGAAAAATCATTTTCTATAGGTTTGATGATGTCCCTTCCCATAAAATTACCATATCTAGTTTAATTAGGTCAATTATCAAGGGATCTCCTTGTATCCCCATTATTTCTAGAACAAAAAGGTCTTTCCTACTTAATGCATCATCATTTTTTTCTATTTTAGAATGATAATGAATTAAACAATTATAGTTCTTAAAAAGATACAACCATCTCATATGTGTCATGTTCAATTATATTTGTGTGAAAATATACTTCAAACATTGATGGTATCTGTATATATCACACCTATCCCCATAAATATAGTGCATGTATATCATTAGAGAAAAACAACCACAACCAGTTCAAGATCATGCCTAGGATAATTCTGCTCATGAGGATATTGCTACCAGGATGCATAAGCAATTACCTTATCATTTTCCTTGGGTATTCATCTGTTTTAGAGATGCGTCGCTAAAAATAACGAATCATTCACTTATTGAGGGTAGATTTAACATGGTTAAAGTAATCAACCTCTTATCCAGCAATTAGAATCTTTATTTACACTCATTTATCAATATGAACTTGACAACTTTTCAAGTTAACTTTTTTAATGGATTAGAAAGTCATGAATTTTTTTTCAAAAGCCTCATATCATATACCACTAATCTAAGGAAACCATGAATCCGAGTTACTGTTTTAGGATGAGGCCACTCCTCCAAAACCTTTTTCTTTACTGGGTCAACTAAGATTCCTTCATTGGTTTAAATGTTCCTCAAGAAAGAAAATTTTTGTCACCAAAACTCACACTTTCTAAACATTCCAAATAACATCTCCATCCTCATAGATTACAATATAACCCTTATATGATCCTCATGACCCTTTATACTTTTAGAATATATCATAATATAATAATAAAAACTCCAACAATATTATAAAGGTAGTCCTTGAAGTCTCTATTCATCATATCCAAAAAAATAACTGGTGCATTAGTCAATCTAAAGGGCATAACAAAAAACTCATAATGACCGTATCTTGACCCAAAGGTAGTTTTTTTAAAAAATTCATTCTTCACCCTCAATTGACGATAACCATATCTAAGATCAATCTTAGAGAAGAACTGAGACCCATTAAGTAGGTCAAATAAGTCATTAATTCTTGGAAGAGGGTATTTTTTTATCTATTGTGATTTGGTTCAGTTCTCTATAATCAATTCATAACAACATTGATCTAGAATTCTTCTTCAAAATGAGAACATGTTCTCCCCAAGGAGACACACTTGGACAGATAACCCCCCTCTACAAAATATCCTAGAGTTTCTTCATTAATTCATCTAACTCCACATTCTCCATTCTCTAAGGTGGTTTTGAAATAAACTTGGAACCAGGTAAGAGTTCAATGGATAAATCTACCTCTCTTTTTGGGGAAGTCCAGGTAACTCCTTACGAACTACCTCAATATATTCCTAAATTATGGGATCATTATCTATTCATATTCCCTAATTTCATTATTTTTCTTAATCGATCAACTCCATAAAGAAGGATATAGAAGGTTCTTCTAGAAAAAGATCAGGTTGATCTATCTATCCTCGGATGATAAATGTAGGTATTCCATTCAAGATTACTGAGATTTACATTTTTCTGCAATTTATCTTAGAATTATACATTTAGATCCAGTCTCTCCCAAGTATAATTTTGAATTATAACACGGCAATTACTACTATATTTTCGATAAGATTGTGCTCTCTAAAGTAAGTACTATTTTTTATAAACACTGTCGATGATTGAATAATCACGCCATGAGTCTTAATTGGTAACTCTACTTTTAGGGGTTATAAATTTATTCTATATTCTTTGAAAACATGGAGTAAATAAAGGAATTCATAGAACCAGAATCAAATAATGTACTTTCGAGATCTGATAGAAGAATAAGAGTATCTGCCACCACATAATTTACATATTCAACTTCATCCATCATGATAGTAAAAGAAATACCTTGAACCCTTGGCCTATGTTGAGGCCGATGGTGATTCCCCTCCACTTCCCTCAGATTCGGATAGTGATTGGAAAAGTTTCCAAGTTATCTATATTAGATGCATTGGAATTCAGGAAGGGCATGCACCATCATCCCTTTATCTTTAGTGTTGGTAAGTGAGGATTCACCTCACTTTGAGAATTTTGAGTGATATGTCCATCCATTCCATAATTGTAACACTTCCCAATCATGAGAATATAGTTCTCTAAATACTTCATCCCATATTTATTACATGTGGAATTTTGCACTTGCTTTCCGACTCTTCCATAAAAAAGGATTCTCTCCAAGTTTGTCTCCGTTGATCTCTTCTTTTCATTGGATTTATGGGACCATTGTGTGTCACCTAAATCTAGTTATAATTTCATAGAACATTGTATGATCTCCTCATGTCTATCATAGTCTAGATTGTCTAGATTCTTACAAAGATGCGGTCTTATTCCATCGAAGAATCTATCAACATTACTATTATGATCAATAAAAAAGGTAGAGGTATAATGTGAATTCCTTGTGATGTACATCTCATATCTTCCCACATATTCATTCTCCTACTTCAACTCGAGAAATTTATTCTCCATTTTCATTCTCATTGAATGAGGTAAGTATTTATTGAATAAGATCCCATTAAACTCTTACCACTCCATAGCTTAAATATCCGCTTTTGTCCTTGTGTTTTTAACCAGTTACCACCACTGATCACCTTTTCCCTATTAGTGGTAAATATAAAAGGTAACTTTCTATCATTCCGAACTACTAAGTATAGAAAATATCTTTTCTACAGATCTTTTAAACTATTCTGCAATCAATGGGTTGGTATATCCACTAAATGTTGGTGGTGGTTGACACATAAAAGACTCAACATAATTTTGTTCCCTTCTATGTGAAATTTTTCTCTCATGTTGATTCAAGTTATTTCTTCTAATTTGAGTCATTTGATTCAAAATTCTTATAAAATCTTCTATTATTTCTTCTGTAAGGGGGTTGTTAGAATGTGGTCCATTGCGGTCACTAGTTGCATGATTCCTCTTATTTCACACCAATTTTAAAAAGAATAAAACCATAGTGGGAAACTTATTTCATTTATGAATATTATAACTCTAAAGGTATTTTATGTCTTAAAACAACGTGCTTAAACACATTATTCATAATCAACCATTAAAATTTCAATAAATCCTTTATAATGGTTCAAAAAAATATTGTGATTAACCAAACTTATCCCCCAGGAGTGTTGAACCAGGAGTTCATCAAAACCAATTTTCATGCACTACTTCCCATTTGATTTTATCTCCTAGTGATGTTTTCAAGCTTTACTCCTTGGTACATCTATGTCAGTGCCACATCCACTTGTTTATATCCAGATAGGGACTTGTTTTTTTGAAAACTACTTAATTAATATTTCACCAAAATTCCATTAATTTTTCATATATTTAAACTTTTTTATAGGGAACTTCCTAATTTTTTCATATAATAATTTCCACAAATCAATAAACAATTCATTGATTCAAAATATAGAATCCTACTACTTTATTACATAACTTTACATGAAATTTTATAAACAGAGGATTTATTAAAGTTTAGTGTCCTTGAAATAACATACATAATACACGAAAACAAAAAACATTCTGCTATTCCACATGAATGTTTTCATTATGGATCACCCAAAGTAAACTTATCACATCTCATAACCTTGGGACATACATAAAAGGAAAGGGTGAGCATAAGGCTGAGTAGGGTAAAACATGTGAAATAGTTTACATGTGAACTTGAGAAATATCAATAAGAACATGAGGAATAACAGAAAGGAATGATAAAGAGGGATATAATAATAATAAAATAATGAATAATAACTTAAAAATGTGGATAAAACATTTAATTTAGACCTTCATAGGCATATCACCAAGGTACATCCCCATAGTGTCCTAAAACTTACTAAGGTTATTCAGCAAGGTATCATAAAACTTCTCAACTATAGAGATTAATTTCATTTCCCAATGCATTGGAGTTATAGCAGGGTGCACCCTTAATATTTTTTTATTTTAAAATGATCTAAATAGATTAAAATAAAAAATTTAAGAAATAACTCAAAGATAATAAAAGAAATGGGTTTCATATTAAAATCATGGCGTTTTAAAAAAGCACTTAAAAACAAGATCCTTGTGTCATTTAAAACCCACGAAAAGAGAATGAGGGGTTTATGTATGTCAATTCCAAAATCAAAAAAATAATTTCTATATCTTCATTAATAGCCATAGAAATGAAATAGATTTGGGTATTCACATAAACAAAATAAAATAATTTACTGTGAAAGAATGAGATTTTGATATGAAAATTATGCAATATAACGGCTATGAAACATGGAATTATAAAACATTAAAGAGAGGGGTCAACAGTAATCCATTCATAAAAGACTAATAATATAGTATAGGGATAGAATAAAAATTAAATGTGAACATTTTATGGAAATTTTAAAGACATACCATATAAAATATAACATGAAAGGAAAAGAGAAGTTGAGAATTCCTATACATTGAAGAGTGACTTCTAAAACTCTAAAATCGGGACCTTGAAGTATTAAGGACACCTTAGGACTCCTTATGAGGTATAACTATCATAAATTAGTGAAGGAGGAATTTCTAAAGAAGAGAAGCGAAGTAATGGGTGGGTATTTCTAGTAAAAGAGATCGAGTTTTTTATTCATTTTGAAGGAAACCTCATTAGTGAGATTTTCAAAACCATGGGCTTGACCATGGTATTGGCCAATTAAGACATATAATATCATATTTTATTCCAAAAGAGTCGACCAGAATCTTATCTTACTCATTACATAATTATAACATAGTTATGAAGTCCTTAAACATATAAAAAACACTACTGGAAATTATATCTTTCCCAATGCCTCTATACCAACGGTTTGAAAAAACCGTTGTTATAGGTCCCCTTTCCCAACGGTTTGGCCAAACCGTTTGGAAAGGCCCCCCAAATTGGCTACTTTTCCCAACGGTTTGGCCAAACCGTTGGGAAAGGTACCTAAAATTTCCACTTTTCCCAACGGTTTGGCCAAACCGTTGGGAAAGGGAGACCTATCCCAACGGTTTGGCCAAACTGTTGGGAAAGGTCCCTAAAAATGCCACTTTTCCCAACAGTTTGGCCAAACCGTTGGGAAAAGTGGGCCAAAAATTCAACGTACCACCCAGAATCAGAATCACAACCAATACCTATACCAACAGTTGTTAAAACCGTTGGTATAGGTCTATACCAACAGTTTTAACAACCGTTGGTATAGGTACTTCCATTTTTTATCAGACCATCGTACCGAGAACATTATATAAATCCAAATTTAAAATATTTATGAGAATACATATATATATTTATGTAATTATGATCACAAAAGTCACGTTAGGTTAGTGGTTGAGTCATTCAATGATAAACGAGGGGTCCTGGGATCAAATCCGAGCGAATGTTTTATTTTTGGAATTTATATACCAACGGTTCCATTACCGTTGGTATAGATTTCGTATTTCCTATACCAACGGTTTTCAAAACCGTTGGTATAGACCTATCCCAATGGCTTACTTGGCTACGGTTCTCCAAACCGTTGGTATAGCCTATACCAACGGTTCCAACCCATTGGTAAAGGTTAGTTTTCCAGTAGTGAAACTCTAAAATTGATTTTTACTATTCATCGTAAATACAACTATTTCAGAAAGATCCCTAAAATTTACCATAACCCTTTTTCGATGTTTAGAAATCAAAAATGAACTCCATTTTAAAAAAATGCATTTCATTTTTAATTAAAATAAATAAATAAATATTATTACTTAACTAATAATTTCTAAAATATTTCTTCAATTATACTATTATATAATAACATCACATTACCATTTAAGATTATTAAAATATATTTATACTTTCTTAGATGATCTTACTATTCGATTGGTCATATTACTATTCATAAGGGTAACATTACTATTCCAAAGTTAATATTGACCAAAAATTAACTTGATCTTATCATACACTAATTATCTTACTAAACACAACCTTGTATGTCTTTTTTTCAAAAACCATTCACATATATAATTATTGAATAATTCTTTTTAAAAAATATTTTTTACTATTCATAAAAAAAATACTATTCATCTAAAAATTGAAACTTCTTAGAAAACTACAAAAAATTCACCCTATTTTAATTTTGACAATTTTAATTCAAAAATAATTTTTATTTTACCGTAATAATTCTCTAAGAATGATAAATCTCTGAAAAGTACAATTTTAACTTCTAAAATCAATTTATCAAATATTTATCAATTTAACACGTATTTTATTAAGAAAATCTTTTATGAAAATGGAAATGATGAAATAAATATTTTATTTATAAAATGGGATTACACAAAGTAACAAAGGTCGGGTTACATAACCCTTTATAACACCTGCATAGGACCTAAGAATAAGTTTTGAAATGGTGATGGACTCTTAGGGAGGCTAGGATAACATCACCCAAGTTGTAATATCTGCTAACTTGAACTTCTCCCAAAGGCGATTTCATTCAAGATTAATCTTTTGAAGCTCGACTTGGGCTCAGTCCAGAGTGAAGATGTAGAGACCCAAAGCTTGACGTACATGGACATTACATTACTTTTTCGGAATACTTAGTACATAACAAAAACACACACACAAGGATCGTAATAGTTTAGTGTCTTTGGAAACTCGGAATATAATCTTCTAATCATGGTGAAAGATCTTCAACATCTCCCATAATGATCTTCCTTTTTTTACCTAAAACCTTTCTTTATATCATGGGGAAAAGAAAACATAAAAGGGTGAGCTCAAATGCTCAGTAAGGGTAAACAAAAGAAATATCAATCACATCATATTCATAAGAACATAACCTTTTGGAAACCTTAACCTGCAAAAGAGAACTTAATTTCATAACATGGGATAAATCATAGTAGTGAAATGAAATCCCAATAATCCTAACTTAAAACATGAAACTTTGTGGCATATACACATAATCATAGAGAATCATTTCTTATTAGTCAAGACTCACTGCCAATACTATCTTAGTGGACAAAGTCCATTTCTGAACCGAGTCACCCTTATTTCAGTCATGTTTCACTGAACTGGTATAACCTACCGTTCCAGCCATGTCTATCTCAAGAGATATAAAATCTTTACCCAATTCATTGGATGGAGATATAGGTCCCACCCATCTCATAATGATACCATTCTTATGTGTGCCACAAAATCATAAATCATACATCATTGCATAACCCATGTAATAAAAAATGGGAAGCTTAAACATCGTGACATCATAAAACAATTTATATAAGATAAAGGAATTCATAAAAATAATTCCATCACAACATAATCAAATAAATGTAATAATAGGGATACAAACAGAACCCTTTATTATCTTAGATGGAAAATAATTTTGATAAAACACTTGAACTGCATTCTTGATGAAAATATCCTTTCTACTTCAAAAACACTTTTCCTTTCTTAACATGTCATAGAATTATAAAATAAAGGAATTGATTAAAAATATACTTTAAAACATGTAAAGGAAGATTCTTGAAAATAATGTTTTAAAAATCCATTCATGCCGTATATGTTAAAAAATCATTCTTCTCGTACTTTTGTCGGAAAAGTCAAAAAGTACCTCGTACAAAAAATGACAAAATATTCCATTCATATCTTTTACTAAATACTCACCGAAGGGTAAAATTGGATTTAAACAATTGTAGGTGGATTGAAATAATATTACGTATTGAGGAAACATGGATGTGGATGATAAAATACACCCCAGTAAATACTAAAGTATATACAATCTCAGATAAAAATGAGATTGTGATATTTCCCTTACCTTAGGTATGATTTGCTTTATCTGTGTCTGAACCTCCTGTATAATGATTTAAATAATGTCATTGACTTATTCCAGAATCATACTCATTATTATGATATCATATATGGTTCACTTATGGCTTTATATTACCCGTTCTTTTGTAAATTCCATGTAAAAGCATTTTGGGTAAAATCGTTTCATTTGTCATCCGTGTTTTGACTTGTAATTGTTCATATGATTACTTAGATCATGATTACTTAATTACAGAATGTAAAACATGATTTATATATAATATATATTCAGAATATATATATATATATATAATAGATCAGTAAATGGAAAGAAATACACCGTTCATGGAGACGGTAGACTGTACGTACGCATGAACGCTGTTTTCTTTTCCTTATATAGTTGAATGGAATAAAGTAGATGACATACATATATACACACATAAATCCGGAATAATTATTATGTCATATATTTCATTATTACTTCTTATATATACTTTATAATCATTCATTAATGGTTAACGTGGAGAATGAGTCTCATCGCATCGTGGAGACGGTAGTCTGTACGTACGCACGAGCGATGATATCGTTCTCATGATCATGGAATTGTATTGGAGTGTATGTATAATATTTCAAAATAAATATCACTTTACAATAATCATATATAGTTATTATGTACACCATTATACCCATCCAAGTAAGGCGGTGGTGGAAAATAGATTACACCACGGCGTGGAGACGGTAATCCGTACGTACGCACGCGCGGTGATTTCGTTTTCCGTAGGATGGATAGATGGTGAAATTGGGTTGTTTCATACTTATAATAACATATCATTATATGAGTGATACTGATGTTATTACTTCATAATGAAACAACCTAAGAAGAAGAAGTGGAAGAAGAAATAAAGATGAAAGATTCGGTAACGGACATTACCTCTTCTTTGAAGTGCCTCTTTGAGATCTCCATTTAGGGCACTAAAATTTGTCTTTGAGGAAGACCAAAACCTCTAGGATGTTTCTAGGGAAGTTTAGAAGGGAATTTTGCAGGGGTTGGCCGAGCATGAAGGCTCAAAGTGTTGTGAGGAAGAGAGGGAGGGGGTGCCCTTTTATAAGGGAGGAGAGGGGCACCTTTGGAATAACTAAAACTATTATTTTATTCTAAAGCCAAATTCGCTTATAAATAGATCCAAATTGATTTATTTCTAAGCTAAGGTGGGTATGGGTCTAAATCCTCTCATACAATATAATTTATACAAGTTTAGGTTCCTATTTTAACCTTATCATTTAGATTTAACATTAAGTTAAATAATTTTACTTTTACCGTGTCTTCTTGTGTTCTTATACTATAAAGTTAATAAACTTACTATAAGAATCCAAAAGAACCCCAAGTTGTTTATTATTAATATATAAAACCTTATCTAAGTCATTTTTCCGAATTTTAGATTTTTAGGAATAAAATAACAATTAATAATATAATATTTGTTTTAAAAACTATTTTATATCAATTTTGAAACTATTTAGTAATTGATTTTTTTGAAAATCATAACAGAATTATTAGTTCACAAAAAGATAATTAAATCAATAATAACATGTCATATTAACCTATAAAATTAGTTTAATTCATAAAAAGTATTACATTACATTTATTTGGGTATTTATAACATCAATTATGACAATATTTCATTAATAAGACAATTACTACATCATCTTTGTGTCATAATAAATGATAATTATTTAATCCCTAAAAAATTTAAATAAATTCCAATTATGTAGAAAATTGTATTATCTTTCTAGATAATATTCATGTTCTAAGTTTCATGAAGTGTATCACTAAATTAAAATTATTATAATTATAAGATTTAAGAAAGTGACATGTTGTCACATTCTTTGGTTTTAATAATAATTAAATTATTTTCATGGAAGAAAGTCCATTAAATGAATATAATCCAACCCTTAAGTGATATGGGTCTACTTTTAGTCATCCAATAGGATTTTGACAAGTTTTAGGGTAATTTTATAATATTATATTTACCCTTAATTACCCAATTTACCTTTAACTATGGTAAATAAAATTTACCGTAGTTACTATTCTTAATTCCCAAAAATAAAAAGTAGCTTATTAACATAATTTGGATCCAATGATTATAAATATGGAATCCATTTTTCCAAATTCAATTCACAAAAGTTTTAGAAATTAAATTAAAATAAATCTGGTTGTCGAAAGAAAATAGGTTTTTCTTTAAAACATTGCAAAAGATTGAATTGATTTATCCTACGAATTCAAGGTAGAATCAATGATAATGACATAAATTATATTAAATGGTAAAAATATATTTTATTTGTACTTTAAAACCATTCAATATTATAATTTAACCATATAAATTATTGTGATGAAAAAAGTTGTTTTTAATTAAAATATATCGTGTTTTTACTATTCATCAAAATATGAAAGTTACCAGAATAATATCAAAAATTTATCCAAAGTAAATTTTTATTTCATGATTCCAAAGAAGAATTTTATTTTCTCAAATTGAACTTATAAACATGTCAAAAACTAGATTTAAAGTGGGTGCGCCATCAAAAGGCGACAAAACAGCATTTTTTAAAAATACTTATTTTACCCGAAAAAATTATTTTGTTCTTATACCATGTTTTGGAAAATGTGTAAGATGAATAATAATGTTATAAGATTCAAAATTTTAGTTAATACTATTCATAATGGTTAGTTCATAATAATATTATAATAATATATTGTTGTTTAGTAAAACCCGGTATTGCGTACAACACACGCTATCGAGGAAGGTCGCGATTGCGTGTAATGCAAGACAAGTTAGGGATGCATGTTGTGCAAGCTTCTTTTGGTGTAGCATACAACACAAGACAATAATGAAATTAAAAAGAATATTTTTCATAAAATCTCGGGGGGTTACATTCTACCCCCCCTTAAAATGAATTTCGCCCTCGAAATTCGTCGGGGTTATAAATGGTTTACTACTCGAAATTTTGTTTAATAGAAACCAACATCGTAAAAAGGAATACCCAAAATTGTCTTTAAAAACTAATGTATGAAATGTAACGGTTACCCAAATTAACTCATCACTGGGTTTTCACGTAGGAGAACATAGGTGAAAATATGGATATGGAAGAGAATTTAACCATCATGTTCTGATGGAGAGTGGTAGAGAACATGGCTATGGAAAAGCCAGCAATCACAAAGCCATAAATTTGTGACAATCTAAGGTATCATCTAATTCATCAGATATAAGAGCACTAGGACAACATTTTTGGTTTTCAAGATCATTTCCCTAAAGTTGATGAAATTGGAATTAGAAGAAATACTTTCGTGATTTTGGTATAGTCTCACCGTTTGTCGTTCTTTGGACAATTTCCACTTCATCTCTTAAAGAAATGAAGTTGAATTTGTCATTCATGATGTGTTAGAAGATCATGTGATAGAATGATGGGTCATTCCATCTGTCTCAAACAAAAGGTTAGAAAAGATATCAAAAAATACATAAGTCTATCTATAGTGAGATTAATCATATATGGTTCCTCAAATGGACTTATACTTCATATATCATACTGCTTAATATAATAAAACTAGTTTCTACTAAACAGGGACTTCATGTAGGCCAGTGGTAGGTGATAAAGGCCAGTCGCACATCGGTTGTGGGTTCGATTCCCACAGCCTTGTCTGATGCGATGGGTTGTCGCCCATCCTACAGGTTGTCCTTTTTCTAAATCTATATTACTATAATATCCCATCAATAATATCAAAAAAAGTTCTATCATTAAACAATACTAACTTATGTCCAACAAAATCCATTCCAATCTTTAAGCTTATCTAAAATACTTCGGTCCAAGCTCATAGTATAAAGAAAATGATTACATGAAATGTCACATAACAATCACGTGAATGCCATCATTTATCCCCCGTATATTATAAGATATATCATGTTGGTCAAATTACATACATGTGAATACCTTAATCATGTATTCTCTTGAAGAATGAATACCCATTAATTGAACCATTGTGAAAACATGAATGCAGTCAAAAGTTAACTCTTTCCACATACCAAAATCCAAAAATTCTATTTACTCAAACCATGATATAACCATCTCCTTATATCAGTCATGAGCTCATGAATACGGTCAAACATTTCATTTTCTCGTTTTCCTTTCATTATGTGCATATGATCTTTTTTCCAAAAAATATCTCAATCACATTCAATAGTTACTGGTACCATTGAAAACCACAATAGACCAATACATAAATATTCCAACATTCCACGATACTATATAGAAAATTATTTTGGAATCCCATTACATAAACACTTAATCATTCCACCACATCATTTTCATATTCAACAAGGCCAATGGTGATCGCATGTGACTTCCCTTTGTCCTTTGCCTTAAGTGGTTGCTCACGTCGATCATCACTAACCCTTGGATTAGGGCATTTATTAGCATAATGCCTCATTTCCTTGCACTTGAAGCACTGAAGTGTTGTTGGTGCATTCTCTGCAGTCTTTTCTTTATTCGCATCATTAGAAACCCTTTTTCCATTACTTCGACACTCAGCTTCTCGATGACCTTATTTTTCAGACTTAAAACATTTTCTAGTCCCTTTAAGACAGTCTCCACCATGCTTCTTTCCATACTTTGAGCATAAAGAAACATTCCTCTTCTTTTCACCATTATTATGAGATTTTTCCTTGAACTCCATCATTCGTTTCTTGTCAAAACTATGAGATGGATAAGTAACACCAACTTCCATTTCTACCTTGATAGCACAACGCACAATTTCTTCATAGCTACTGAAGTCTCTTATAGCTAATGCCCTTCAAAGATTTGGTTTTAAGCCACTGAAGAATCGATCAACTTTACTTTCAGGTTGGATGTTAAATCCAGATGCATACCTTGCAAGCCTTGTAAAATTCGCTTCGTATATACCAAGAAATTCATCATCATTTTGCTTTAGTTCAAGAAACTCCTTCTCCATCTTTGTTCGAAGAATACGAGGGAAGTACTTATTGAAAAATAAGTTCTGGAACTTGTCCCATTCCATGGACTCAATTTCATCTCTTTGCCTCGTATTCTTGATATGATTCCACCATTGATCAGCTTCACCTTCCAAACGACATACTGCTAAGATGACTTTATCATGTTTAGAACATTAAAGAATTAAAAATATCTTTTCAATTGTACAGATCCATTGTTCAGCAACAAGTGGATCAGAAGACCCACTAAAAGAAGGTGGGCGTTGCCTCATGAAGGACTCAATAGAATGTTGTTTCCTTCTCTGCTCATTTGGAAGTCCGGAATGATTCATATATTGTGTAAGTATAGTAATAAGATTTTTCACTCCATATCCCATAACATTTCTTTTTTCACGAGGACAATCATTTCATTGTCCATTTCATTGATCAACACGGTTCCTTCGGGTTCCATCCATCATCTAAAACCCAAAAAGAATAGTCTGAGAGGCAAAAACCATGCTAGGGAAAACAACATAATAAAGGGGGAGTATCCTCAATATCTAACATCTTAGGTTAAATTCTATGATCGTTACCGTAGTTCTAGGATTGTATCCTATACGTATACTTATCCTTAGGGACATCCCTAGACATACCTTAGAAATATCTCTAGTGATCTGACTAACGTCTTCGCATCCTAGTTTCCAAAGGTTGACTAAACCTTTCCTCTGATACCAACTTTAGAGACCCGAAGCTTGACGTACATGGACATTACATTAATTTTGCGGAATACTTAGTACATAACAAAAACACACACACAAGGATCGTAATAGTCTAGTGTCTTTGGAAACTCGGAATATAATCTTCTAATCGTGGTGAAAGATCTTCAACATCTCCCATAAAGATCTTCCTTTTTTTTACCTAAAACCTTTCTTTATATCCTGGGGAAAAGAAAACATAAAAGGGTGAGCTCAAATGCTCAGTATGGGTAAACAAAAGAAATATCAATCACATCATATTCATAAGAACATAACCTTTTCGAAATCTTAACCTACAAAAGAGAGCTTAATTTCATAACATGGGATAAATCATAGTAGTGAAATGAAATACCAATAATCATAACTTCAAACATGAAACTTTTTGGCATACACACATAATCATAGAGAAACATTTCTTATTAGTCAAGACTCATTGCCAAGACTATCTTAGTGGACAAAGTCCATTTCTGAACCGAGTCACCCTCGTTTCAGTCCTGTTTCACTGAACTCGTATAACCTACCGTTCCAGCCATGTCTATATCATGAGATATAAAATCTTTACCCAATTAATTGGAGGGAGATATAGGTCCCACCCATCTCATAATTATACCATTCTTATGTGTGCCAAAAAATCATAAATCATACATCATTGCATAACCCATGTAATAAAAAATGGTAATCTTAAACATCGTGACATCATAAACCAATTTATATAAGATAAAGGAATTCATAAAAATAATTCTATCACAACATAATCAAATCAATGTAATAATAGGGATAGAAACAGAACCATTTATTATCTTAGATGGAAAATAATTTTGATAAAACACTTGAACTCCATTCCTGAGGAAAATATCCTTTCTACTTCAAAAACACTTTTCCTTTATTAACATTTCATAGAATTCTAAAATAAAGGAAGTTGATTTAAAATATACTTGAAAACATGTAAAGGAAGATTCTTGGAAATAATGTTTTAAAAATCCATTCATGCCGTATATGTTAAAAAAACATTCTTCTCGTACTTTTGTCGAAAAAGTCAAAAAGTACCT
Source organism: Viscum album (assembly GCA_963277665.1). Classification (NCBI taxonomy): domain Eukaryota; kingdom Viridiplantae; phylum Streptophyta; class Magnoliopsida; order Santalales; family Viscaceae; genus Viscum; species Viscum album. The sequence goes on along the minus strand of OY728165.1, from coordinate 158,581,585 downwards.
CGTATGAAAAATGACAAAAGATTCCTTTCATATCTTTTACTAAAAACTCGCCTAAGGGTAAAATTGGATTTAAAAAATTGTAGGTGGATGGAAATAATATTACATATTGAGGAAACATGGATGTGGATGATAAAATACGCCCCAGTAAATACTAAAGTATATACAATCTTGATTAAAAATGAGATTGTGATATTTCCCTTACCTTAGGTCTGATTTGCTTCTTCTGTGTCCGAACCTCCTATATAATGATTTAAATAATGTCATTGACTTATTCCAGAATCATACTCATTGTTATGATATCATATATGGTTCACTTATGGCTTTATATTACCCGTTCTTTTGTAAATTCCATGTTAAAGTGCGTTTTGGGTAAAATCGTTTCATTTGTCGTCTGTGCTCTGACATGTAATTATTCATATGATTACTTAGATCATGATTACTTAATTCCAGAATGTAAAACATGATTTATATATAATATATTTTCAGAATATATATATATATATATATATATATATATATAATAGATCAGTAAATGGAAAGAAATACACCGTTCATGGAGACGGTAGACTGTACGTACGCATGAACTCTATTTTCTTTTCCTTATTGAGTTGAATGGAATTAAGTTGATGACATACATATATATACACAAAAATACAGAATCATTATTATGTCATATATTTCATTATTACTTATTATATATACTTTATAATCATTCATGAATGGTTAACGTGGAGAATGAATCTCATCGCGTCGTGGAGACGGTAGTCCGTACGTACGCACGAGAGATGATATCGTTCTCATGATTGTGGAATTGAATTGGAGTGTATGTATACTATTTCAGAATCAATATAACTTTAAAATAATCATATATAGTTATTATGTACACCATTATACCCATCCAAGTAAGGTGGTGGTGGAAAACACATTACACTACGGCGTGGAGACGGTATTCCGTACGTACGCACGCGCGGTGATTTCGTTTTTCGTAGGATGGATAGATGGTGAAATAGGTTTATTTCATACTTATAATAACATATCAGTATATGAGTGATACTTATGTTTTTACTTCATAATGAAACAATCTAAGAAGAAGAAGAAGTGGAAGAAGAAATAAAGATGAAATAATCGGTAATGGACATTACCTCTTCTTTGAAGCGCCTCTTTGAGATCTCCTTTTAGGGCACTAAAATTGGTCTTTGACGAAGACCAGAACCTCTAGGATGTTTCTAGGGATGTGGATAAGGTAATTTGGCAGTTTTCGGCCAAGATTGAAGGCTCAAAGTGTTGTGAAGAAGAGAGGGAGGGGGTGCCCTTTTATAAGGGAGGAGAGGGGCACCTTTGGAATAACTAAATATATTATTTTATTATAAAGCCAAATTCTGTTTTAAATAGCTCCAAATTGATTTATTTCGAATATAAGGTGGGTATGGGTCTAAATCCTCCCATAAAATAGAATTTAGACAAGTTTAGGTTCCTATTTTGACCTTATCATTTAGATTTAACATTAAGTTAAATAATTTTACTTTTACCGTGTCTTCTTGTGTTCTTATACTATAAGGTTAATAAACTTACTATAAGAAGCCAAAAGAACCCCAAGTTGTTTATTATTAATATATATAACCTTATCTAAGTCATTTGGCCGAACCTTATATTTTTAGGAATAAAATTACAATTAATAATATAATATTTGTTTTAAAAACTATTTTTTGTCGATTTTGACACTATTTAGTAATTGATTTTTGTGAAAATTATAACAGAATTATTAGTTCAAAAAAAGTTCATTAAATCAATACTAACATGTCATATTAACCTATAAAACTATATTAATTCATAAAAAGTCTTAAATTACATTTATTTGGGTATTTATAACATCAATTATGTCAATATTTCATTAATAAGACAATTACTACATCATCTTTGTGTCGTAATAAATGATAATTATTTAATCCCTAAAAATTATAAATAAATTCCTATGATGTAGATAATTGTATTATCTTTCTTTAGAATATTCATGTTTGAAGTTTCATGAAGTGTATCACTAAATTAAAATTATTATACTTATAATATTTAAGAAAGTGAAATGTTGTCACATTCTTTGGTTTTATTAATAATTAAATTATTTTCATGGAAAAAAGCCCATTAAATGAATCTAATCCTACCCTTAGGTGATATGGGTCGACTTTTAGTCATCCAAAAGGATTTTGACATGTGTTAGGATAATTTTATAATATTATATTTACCTTTAATTACTCGATTTACCTTTAACTATAGTAAATAAAATTTACCGTAGTTACTATTCATAATTCCCAAAAATAAAAAGTAGCTTATTAACATAATTTGGATATACTGATTCCAAATATGGAATCCATTTTTCCAAATTCAATACACAAAAGTTGAATAAATTAAATTAAAATTAATCTCGTTGTTGAAAGAAAATGGGTTTTTCTTTAAAACATTGCAAAAGATTGAATTGATTTATCCTACGAATTCAAGGTAGAATCAATGCTAATGAAATACATTATATTAAATGGTAAAAATATATTTTATTTATACTTTAAAACCATTAAATATTATAATTTAACCATATAAATTATTGCGATGAAAAAAGTTGTTTTTAATTAAAATATAGCGTGTTTTTACTATTCATCAAAATATGAAAGTAACCAGAATAATATGAAAAATTTATCCAAAGTAAATTTTTATTTCATGATTCCAAAGAAGAATTTTATTTTGTAAAATTTAACTTATAAACATGTCAAAAACTAGATTTAATGTGGGTGCACCATCAGAAGGCGGTAAAACTACATTTTTTGAAAAATACTTATTTTACCTGAAAAATTTATTTTGTTCTTATACCATGTTTTAGAAAATGTGTAAGATGAATAATAATGTTATAAGATTAAAATTTTATTTAATACTATTCATAATGGTTAGTTCATAATAATATTATAATAATATATCGTTGTTTAGTAAAACCCGGAATTGCGTACAACACACGCTATCGAGGAAGGTCGTGATTGCGTGTAATGCAAGCCAAGTCAGGGTTGCGTGTTATGCAAGCTTCTTTTGGTGTAGCGTACAACACAAGACATTAATGAAATTAAAAAGAATATTTTTCATAAAATCTTGGGGTGTTACAGAATCCTTCTGACTCAACCTCCTTACCAAGCTCAGAGAAATGGGATTTGTATGGCTTGAGTCTACAGGATGAGGCCATCGACTCTTCTTTCTACATTTATTATCCATTATTATTTATATTTATAAAAAATAATCGTAACATTAAAAATAATTATTTTTTCCTACGGTCATGTTAACCAATGCTCATATAATAGTCAAAACCTGATAGTCACATTTCTTTTATACTTATATATTTTTATTGATTATGAAAAAGTAAAACAACATTATTAGGAAAAATATTATTCAAAACTAGGTGTTAATACATTTAAGTGATTATATTTGTATTTTTGGTATGTTGACTATGTGTGGGTGATGCTCAATTTTTAGAATCACTTGATTCTAGTGTGTTCCCTTTCCCATAGTCTCCTTGGTTGGATTTTTTGGTAGTGATACTTATTGTCTATTTGAATAATTATATATTCTCATTGTATTAATGTGTACTGTTCATCTCATTGGATGTTAAGGACACTAATGTGGTTAAAACGGGTCTAAGGGACCTAGTTTAATGTTTTATTTAGGACTTGGTCTTGATAGACAAGTGCTATGATAATGAGAAGGTGTGTTTTGACGTGAAGTAAATGCCATGTCTATTATTGTCAATGTGAGATGACCTACTGATATATTTGAATTCCCAGAGTCTGTGGGGATGGTTCAAAGTACTTCATGATTGGGCCTACAAAGAACCTTTGGGATCATATGGTGTGATTTTTTAGGCCCCCCAGAACCTGTTGGAATAGGTTTGTGTGATTTATGGTGCTCTTCCAAGTGTCTTGAGATAGAGTAGTACTATAAATAGTGGCATCCATAGAACATGTGGGGATGGTTCGGTGTATTTATGAACTCCCTAGGCTCAGTGTGGATGGGCCAACATGGCTTCATGGACCTCCTCGAGTACGCAAGGAAGGGTCAAGGTCTTGATGAGGTTGTAACCTTGAGTGATCAGCATGGGACATTCAATACATGTGTTATTAAGTAAAATATGACTTTTTTGGCATGGTGATGGAGTACATATTGTAGAAATTATATAATCACATGGTGTTGAATCATATACTGTTCAATTTTTGGTATGAGGAAGATCATGATCGAGTGATGAGGAATGTACGATTGTGTAATTGTTTTGCGTGTGTGATATGTACCTAAGTGGGTGTGGTCAGTGTAAATGACCTCACTCTATAAATGTATTTCATGCACATATACTTGTTCATATTAGTAGTCAGTATAGTTGAGGCATTGAGGATACATATTAGGTCATGGGATTCACACTCTATACATGTAAACAGTGTGGGTCCTACTCTACTTGGGTATACCTTCTTATTTTATTTTAATACATAGGTACCACCTAGTGTTGGATGTATGGTATAGGTCATATGTCAATAGAGGTTGTGGATATGGTTTGATATATGTGATTTGGGAAGGAGTCTAATGTATTTAATTTTCTTTCACTTTTTATTACTTATTATCCAATGTTCCTTTTAATTTATATGGAATATATTTTATTTATTTCTTTTATTTCTAATATATTTATGTTTATTTCCACATATAAATTTTATTTCATAAATTATGGAATGTGGGGGCCCAAGGGGATCCAAATTTTGTCTATAGGTTAGTGGGAAATCCTCTATATGGACGAATCATTCTAGGTTGTCTGTAGATTTAGTCATGAACTCTGGGGCTAGTTATAGAGGGAAAAGTCTCCCCATGTCTATATCCCTCACTGACCATTTTAATCTTATACTATATAGTGAGTTGTTCTTAATGTTATGTGGAGAACCTCTCTCGAGTTCCGTTCAAACAACCAAGGATAAGAAGTTACACTATAAATTCATCTAAAATGTGTATAAGAGATACATGTATAGATATTAATAAGACTTTATATTTACTATAGTTTGGAGGATATTAGATAATATAAAACATGAAAATAAACCATTTCCTAATAAATTCATTAATGGATGTGAGAGAGGTTTCTTTAATCATGTGTAGTTAATATCTACAAGACATGAAGAATGTGGTAGTGGATGTTAAAAATTTTAAATACAGCACTGTATAAATATTTTATAAATTTAGAGTGGGAAACATTTTGATCAATACTCTCCTCTCCAAACATTCATGTAAAAAAATAGATTCCATTTAGAAACCAATTTCTTGAATGTTTAAATAGGTATTAGGAATACCTTTCTGAATTTTCTAGACAATCACAGACTTATCAACAATGATCCAATATTTGATGTGAAATTTAATACAGTTTACCAAATTTTTATAATTTTCATTGATAGTTAAATATAATCATGTACCAGGGATATTAAAAAAAGATAATAATCGTGTGGAAGAATATTAGAAGTTAAAAAACTATAACTCTCAATAATATTCATAACTTAATGTTTAATCATATAATAAGAACCTATAAGCATGTAACAAATTGAGATGTCTGGATCAAATATCTATTTATTTCCAGGTACTAGTTGAAAATTATTACCCTCATTTTAGTTTTATTTCTTGAATTTAAGATCACAGTATCTTGAATTCAACCACCTATCATTATAAATAACTATAGAAAAAAATATTTAAATTGTAAAAATATAAGAATCAAAGTAGTTAATGTGACCCATTCTAAGCCTTTTTGTTAAAAATTTCTTTCAAGAATATATTAAATTCTATATTAACCCTAAATATCATCCATATAAAATTATATTCATGATAATGGTTGAGTAATTCCAATTTCTTGATCCTAATACCTCTTGTAAGAAAATATTAGAAAAAAACCATCCAAGAAATAGTGATAAGATTACTTTTAAAAAATTTAATAAACAAAAAAATATTTAATTGACCTAAAGAGTCTCAAAATGATAGAAACATGAAACTTATAAAACATAAATGCATACCCAAATTTTGAAATAATCCCAAAATTTACAAGGTAGATCCTATATACCATCTTGAGGTTCTAGAGTTTCCTTTTATTCATTTTTTTGATAACATGACTAAATATTTCATTAATGTAATTTTTGGATTTCTTAAAAATATTAGCACACTAGCATATTCAAATTTTAGATATCCTTCATGAACTCTCGTTAATTAATAATCTATTTCTAGACTAGGTGAAAACATTACCAAAATGAAAAAATTATTTCATCTAATTGTTTACCTACTTAAAACCTCTCTATAATTATAGTAGAGTTTATTTTGGGTTATCAATTTGTTAAATGGTTTTTTAACAAAAAAGAATATGTTTATCAATATATAACTAGTGTGAAGGATTTTTCAGATATCTTCAAATTTGAATAACCTTAAGGGATCTAACATCAAACATATTTATAATAAATATTCTATTTTAATCTTCATCTATGAAAAAATACATTAGTATAGAGGGTATCATCTGGATTAAAACTCATATATCATGATAAAAATCCTTATATAATAATATTTAGGAGCACTAAAATATTTATATATTTAAAATAGTTATCAATCCATTTGATAAAAATAATAATAAATCCATAAATCAAATGATTTTGATAAATAAAACTTCATTTAATTGTATTAAATTACTTTTAGAAAACAATAAAAATATCAATGTTTCCAAAACTAATTTTCTTCTTCATAAAATCAACATATTCAGATTGTTAAATAAAGAAATCTAGAAATCCTCTTCCATGAAAGAACCCAAACTTTTTTATCATAAATAAACTTATCAATCAACCCAATGGGAATATTAGAAATAATTTTATTAATGAATTTATAAATAAATTTAGAGATATAGATAGACATACTTTTTTTGATCTAGTTATCATTTTGATCCTTAGGTAGATAAATTAAGAATTGTTACTTTATATATTAGGGAAGACATCCCTAACTAAAGAAATATTTTACATGTCTTTTGATATAAATATAAACAATATCCTAATATTTTTAAAACATAAGTCTGATAATCTATCAAAACCTAGTACACTTACAAAATTCAAAAAAAATTATTAAATTTTATATATTGAGTAATTATAATTAGAAATTAAAGATCACTAGTAGAAATAATATCTCGATCAATATCATGTTACATAGAGTATTTGTATTTCTGACTGTCATTAAAGTGGTTCTGATCAGGACTAATAATATAGTCTCTTTTTTTTACCCAGTATGAAATTATTCTATCATCATGCCTTAAATTATAGAGAGGTGTATCAACCCTCCTAAATATCTAAATTTTATAAAAGAAAAATGCAGTTTTATATCCCTCCTCTAACAGAGTCACCCTAAAACCATCCACAAGAATATATTCTCTATCCATTCTAAGAGAGTTTAATTTTGATGAAATACCCAATACCCTATAAAAATATAACTTTCAGAATGTTCCTTTTCAAGAGATCTAAGTATCTATTTTATCTCATTGATGTTCTTACCATGCATCCCAAATTTTTTCCCACCCATTGAGTATTTCAATTAAGGCATTAAATTTAGTAATATAGTTATACATATCATTTTGGAAGTGAAAAGAATTTGACACTTCTTTTAGAATATTAAAAAATTTCTATTTTTTGACCTTTGAATTATACAATGTGAAGGGATTTAACAATTATTCCTTCTTTATAAAGATATACAAATAAATAGGATAATGATTTGAGTTTATTCAGGTGAGTGTGTGAGAATATATTGAATCATGATATTCTAGAGATTTCTTTTTTTAAAAGATATATCATGTTTAAAAGAAATTGTTCTCTTAGTAAATGTTATATACAAGTATAATTTCCACCAGTTAGGTTATTTAAATAGTTGATTACAGTAAATTCAGACCTCAAATTCTCTATTGGAGATAGAAACTTGACATGATCCAAATATTTCCTCATTTTCTAACCCAATATTAAAATTCCTTTTTATAATATAAATTCTAATTATGTTTTTACTAGGATGATAAATGTATTTCAATAAATATCTTTTATAATAATATCTATAAAAATAATAGAAAAAGTATAAGAATAATTGTAGTCTATTAAAATCAATTTCACAAGTAATAATTTAATTTATAGACTTAACAACATCGATTCTATTGAGCTGACTAGAAGAAATGAACCAAATAATTTCTATAGAAACAATATAATGGTTAACATCAATAACCTTATATCCCAAATAAGTTTGATTATAAACCATTAAATAATTTAAATGAACCATATGTTCACCAACACCCAAAAGGAGAGGTTTATAGTTAGAAATGAGGTTATAATGGGTTTTAAAATTTTCTAAATTTTACAGACCTTGGAAATTCCAATACCAAATAATAAATTGAATTGATTTTTCATTTCTAATCTCATACCACTAAAATTTTGTTATTATTTCTTATATTAATACTTCTTATATTTTCTTTCATTTATTATTGGGGTTTATCTATTTAATGTGTTGACACACTCTTTCAAATTTAATCATTTTCTTCTAGGGTATAATATTGATTTATTAGATGATCATTTTGAGTGTCTATAACTCATTTTGAAATGTTTTTATCCTCAATACTATTATGAGGTGTTATATAATTATATATCTTTCCAAAAACAATTCATTATCCATTTCAAGTATGATAATGGGATGGTTTGGAAAGGTTATTTATTTTTCTAAAACGCTAATAATAATACATATTACATTGTATTTATCACATTTAATTTACAACTTTATACTTTAGTCAATAGCTTATTGTCTTATTTCCCCCCCCCCCTATATAATCTCATAACATAACTCTCTTCTTTATTATGTTTTAGAGTAATGATTCAACATGGTTTAAGAATTATCTTCTCTCCCCTAGGGGTTATTCCCTGAGTTATAGATGTAATTATTTACACCATATAGCTCCCAAAATATCAACATTTTATAACTATTGATAATATAGAGTATAAGGTTCTGAGGATGGTTCACTATTTTAAAAGGTGAATCATTGCTCTATATTATCCCTTCCCACTTCAGTAAAAGACTTTTTATTATCTTCTACAGTATCTCAATTCTCCCTTGGGTGTGTTCTAATCTATATCTAAATAAAAACTAACACATTATGTTATGTAATTCATAATTTTTGCATGATAACATACCAAACTTATCACATGTGTCCTAATCAATATCTAGGAACTCATTTAATTCTATGTGAACATATTAGAATTCACAAAAAATTTGAGGGAGAGAAGAAACCCAATCTAATAATATTATTTCATAATTTATAAACCATATAATAAGACTCATTATTGTTAAGGATTATTTGGATATATCCCTACAAAAATGGGGTTAATTTCATGTTACTAAAACCTTCTAGATTCATAATATTCTACTTGATAACATTTTCTCTCAAAGGATTATAACCATTAGAAAAATATTGTGGAAAATTAAAGAGAACATAAAGAAATATAAACTTTTATTTGGAGCATCTAAAACTATAATGAACATTGTTTTTCAATATCTTGATATTTTAAGCCTGGTATATAATTGAATTTCTAAAATATTTCCAACACCAGTCTTTTTATTTATAATTTTCATCAAATAATTTTTATTTCTTTTAAGGATCACAATGTAGCTATCTTTAATTAATTATTTCTACTATTTTATATATTTTGGAAGGGTTTCCTCAAAAATATTTTATTTCTTTATCTCTTTAATTGTAAATTTCCTCCCTAAAAATTTTTATAAAGGATTATTGCATAAATTTACTTGGAATTCCAACATGGTCTAAGGGAAACAGTTGGTCGTATATATATCACTTTGATAGAAATCTCATGATGGCATTAATGGGTTCATAATAAAAAAATAAATAACAATGATAATAAAAAACAACAAAAACAATAATAATAAAAATAATAATAATAATAATAAATCAAATCATTAATAGGGGACTATAAAAAAAGAAATCACATACAACACAAACAAAAGTTTCCACCTTGAGCAGACGATAGTTCTCCACAAAAGAGATAACAAATTATTTAAGTAAACCTATAAATTTTTTAATTAGTTATTTGTATTTTCTTCAACATATATAGGAAAAATAATCCATGGTAAATCCACCCATTTTTACTCATTTAATAGGGATCAAATAATTCCACTGCTCACCATAGATCCCTAAAACTCTATAGTCTTTATAATACCCCCAGGTGGTCATACTGGTCTTTAATCACTAAAATGGCAATCTAAATATCTATTAATATGGATTAGTAATAAAATTTTCCATTCCAATGTATAAAAAGTAATTTTACCAAAATACTAGATAAGTAGTCGTAGGAGCCTTGTGGGTAATAGTGATAGAAATAGTAGAGATTTTAGTAGTAAAAGAAAATGTATTAATAGTAGAAGTAGAATTACTAATCAAAAATGGTTTGAGTGGTAAGTCATGAATAAGAATAATAATTCACCTATAAATTTATTAAAGAAACTAAAATAAAAATATGGGGTATAGTGATATATATATAAATTACAATGTCCAATAATTGTCCATATATAGCCACCGACAATGTCCCATTCAAAATACCAATATATAAGTATAATAAAGAGAAAATTTTATAGTATCAAATTAATGAAACATTTTCAATTTAATAAAGGATCATATTTAAAACCATCCTACACTATATACCTTTATTCTATACCCATAACCCTATCACCAAAATTATATATACTATATAGAACTATAATTTTTTCATGCCAAAATTAACTACTATTCTAGAAATGTACTTCTTCGTTGAGCACCAACATTAACAGACTATACTAAAAACAATAGAATTTGATGCTTTAAATCGTACATCTTGTAATCACTAGAATAAGAATATGGAGGGAAAACTAGTGATAGATCATACAATGAGGACCCATAAGAAATAAAAAATTAAATTAAATATATATTTATATTATATTATATTACTATCAAGAGCCTTATCATATTAAAGTTAATTATTAAAATCCTAATTATAATTAAAAATATTTACATGATCTTTTTACTCTTTGAGGGTATGTTTGAATCTAACTAGAGGTTATTTATATATCAATAAGATCATTGTAATCATGGAAATTTTAAATATATGTGATTCCTTCCTTTATCTTTTTTTCTAAGTGTAATAGAGGTTAACCACTAATCATAAATAGATTTAATTTTACCATTAAAATCTATTTACTTATAAGATATAATATGGTTTAAGTTACTAACCTCAATAACATTTTTAAATTTTATTTGTAATTAATTATTGATAAATGAATTTCTTTCATCATTAATTATATTTGTCATATCCTTATTTTCAAAATAATATACATCTTTCCAACTACCAATAATCTTATTCTCCTCTATCTATTTATTATAATTTTCATTATCAATTTCTTTATCTATGGTTTACCCCTATTGTCTCTAAAAAGGTGATTCCTCACATTTTTTATCCTATAACTATCCCAAAAAAATATAAAAAATTCTATATATCATCCTTTCTTACATTATGTTCATTTCCAATAGATATAAATTTAACACTTATTCCCCTTTTCACATTATTATCATTTTCTCCAACACACCACTATTCTTGAATTTTTTTCATATAACACATGAATTAACTAAGAGAATAAAAGAAACACTAACTTGGTTAACATTAATAAAATTTAAAATAAATTTCAATTTTGTACTTATTCCACTATAAATTTAATTATCTTTTCTTACCAATAAAAAATCCCAGTATAGTGTTTTTGGGTTGTTTTTGTTGGAAGATAATGTTGTAGAAACCTTCAAGAAGTCATAAAAATATAATAGGGACATATAATATAAAGACTTAAGGTTATATAGAAACCATATAAAATAGGCAATTATTATCTAAAATTTAAGAGGAATTTGGAAATATTGAATATAGATAATTGTTATAGAAATATAGAAGTTGTATCTGGTTTTTATAGTGGTTAGAAGGTGGAAGTTTATAATTTAGATATTTAGAACTTGGTAGTGGAACAGAATAAAATGTTTTGAAGAACCCTTCTTTAATATACAAGATCATATTGGGAATAAGAAGGGAATAAAATTAAAACTCCTCGATAAGTGACCCTATATATATAAGGGTAATTTTTTAATATATGTTAAAATGTCGAAAATTAATAGAGTTTGAACTTTTCTACAAAAGAGTTAACCAAACTCATATATAAAAATCCACCAATAATGCGGAAAATATTTGGAAAAGACCAAGAATATTTACTATGATAAATAAGGTTCATTTGGAATTTGGTATAAAATTAATCATAAAATATGTAAAAATAATATTTTTAGACTAAAAAAATTGAAATGTTTTGAACCTCATAGTGATACATAATGTAATCAAGAGAGGAGGAAGAGAAATTCATATTATGAAAAATAGCCTCTTTGTAGAATATAACAGTTATCAACATGATACATAAAACTAATCTAAGCAACACCCATGAGATTTTGAAAATTTTTAGAGTCTCACATGTATATATGATAGTGACTAGCGGGAAAATAAAAAATTATCAATCTCAGAAATATGGTGGAAATATCAACAATAAATTCATGAAGAGATGAAGATCAGAAAATGAGAAGATTAGGAGTGCTACACTGTAGTAAATCTCATTGTGGATATGAAATATGGAGAAGACATATACCAGTGATGAAATATTTTATAAATGAATTTCATAATCCTTATGAGAAGTGGGGAGGCTTACTACGTGAGTGTTCTCTTATGTGGAAGTATCGTGTAAGAATAGTTGAAATGGGTCCTGGAAAGCACCTACATCATGGCCTAGGGAATTGAAAGGATTGAGATATGGGAGTTGAAGAGGAAATTTTTTGGTGAGAATTGATAAAATTATTCTTAAGGTCATTTTTCATAAATATGTACAATATCGTTGTTATAATTATTTTACATTGAGTTCATTCTTGATATGATTAAATTCAGATTTTAAAATAATTAAAGACTCGAATATTGGGAGTTCATGGAAAGCATTTTACAACACATTGATAAACTATAGACCAAAATTGGTGTTTTGAATGAATTCATTTCATGGTAGACTTCAACCCATAGAAAATAAAGGAAATTTAATGATTTTAAAAGTGGGTATCATAACATGATATATAGACCATTTATGTTCAACAGGTCAGTTCGTCCCCACTAAAATGGTGTGGTGTGCTTTATGTAATCAGAGACAATAAATTAATGTGGTTTTATCCACACTATTGATGGTAGGGAAGTGATGTTTGGAATACCTATGTGCCAATGGAAATTATTTTTATCATGAAACAAGGAATTTGGTGGATATAAGGATTTCTAGAATATTGGTGGAATGTAAAATAAATAATTTGATAAATTTCTAACTAAAATAAAAAAATGGGATATGGAAGAGGATATGTTTATAAAATATTAAAGAGTTTAATCAAGTGGATAAAAATAGTTCTGATTATTTAATCATCTTTGTATCTATTTCATTTTTTAAATAAGATACATCTATTTATAAGGGATCAATGAGCTTCTTTCAATTAAAGAGTGGTAATTTCTCTATTTTCCTTATGAATGTTTTGAATTTTGAGTTTCATTGTGACCAAACCAAAAATATAGTAGTTTCGTTAGTGTAATAGATACATAAAAACATATACCATTAATTCCCCATATATTATTCTAGTTTGGGAAAAAATAGGTAAAATTTATAATGTTCCTCTTGTATTTTCATTTTCACCACATACCGGTTAGAATGTAGGGATATTTCTCTTAATAACTATGGGAGAAGATCATTGGTGAATGGTGGATTGAAAAAATTTATCCACCCTGATTCACTCCCCCACCTCCCTTTAGGGTATCAACCCTTATTATGGCCATCAAGTTATAACAAATCTAATGGTTTTTGGTTAATTTTCCTCTCTATTGAAATTGTAGTAAAATTCAAATATATAGGAATTCTACTCTTTGATAAAAACCATTATTAGTTATGGATGAATTAGATGCAGTAATATTTATAATATTTCAAAATTTATTTCTATATGACTTTCATAAATTAGATCTCAATCATTATGGATAGTGGATTACTGTCATGATAATAATTAAGCATGCCTGATGTTGATTCCAAAGGAATAAATGCATTGGGAGGATAATTTTCCAATTCAATATACAAAATGATAAAATAATTTATATCCACGCACTCAATATGGGAAAATAATCTCTATATTTATGAATAAGATTCTAGGGAAGTATTAGCCAAATTGAAATATTTTTGAAAAAGGTATGATGTTTTGAGAATGCCCCATAATTATTCTATTGATCCATTCCTTAGTCATGTGAATATTATTGTGGGGGACATTTGTAGACTTGGAGAAAACCATTAAAATATCAAAATCATTAATAAAATCATAAAAATAATACCACCACATTTGAGAAAGAAGGTCATAGTATGTAAAAAAATATCCGACTTGATTGATATTTATATGTAATGTTTGGAACCTTAGTGAAATATTGCCAAAGAAGTTCTAGGATAATGATGAAAAAAAATCCTATGAAAAAAATATTTAAGATTGTGAAATGGAAAAAGATTTCATATTAAAAAAAATTAAAATAATATATTTCTTTTAAAATAATATTTCAACTTATAAGAAAAGAAACATGGGATATTGAATACTACAAGTACCTTATTGTAAAAGTTAGTGTAGTTTTCATAGAAAAAATAAAATTATAAGACAACAATAATGAAAATGTGAAAATTGAGGTAAGATATAACCTATATCTCAAACAAGAATCCTATTTTGAAGAAAGCTTTGTTTGGAGGAAAAACATGAATAAATATAATGGATATATAAAACAAATAACATGAATAATTAATGAAATCTTGATGATAAATAGAGACTTATATCTCCCAAAATTACAATGGGATGTTTGAGTATACTGGATATCAAAAAATATGAGGAAAATAGGTAGATAAAATAAATATTAGACACTTTCCCCTTACATTAATGTTACAAATGTAAAGGATAATATATTTAGGGGATTTATATCAAGTTAAAATTAGTGGTGCTTGATGGGGAACCACAACCACCCACACCCTAGGTAATGGTTGATTACCATAACCCACAAGACACCCAAAAGGATTCAAATGGAGAAGTAAAGGAAAGTAATAATATACCATAGATCTGGTGTCATTGTTATATAATAATGGGGTATAGCAAATATATGTGTTCTGTAGTATATATACCTTCTCTAAAACATCTTTTTTAAAACATTTCCTTAAGATAAACTTTATAACTCAAAAAAAATATCACAATCTCATGAATGAAAGTATTTTTTTCTTTTAGGATCAGATAAATTATAAACTTATTTTATGATACTTGTGAACATTTTTACTTAATTAAGGCACACCATAATACCTTCTAGGTTTCTTAAAAATTACGCTCATCTTAATAACTTGGGGAAATGGAAACATATGGAATCGATAACCACAAATTCTTAGTGAGCGTAAATATAACAAATAAAAAAAAAATATCATAAATGATAAAATGGGTATAATCAATGTACATGTTAATAAAAAAATATAATCATATTCAATCAATCATTGATCACAGATCATGAGTCATATAATAAGTAAAACCCATGAATCAAAATGTTCATAAAACATTAGATAATCAAAATGATCAATAAGAGAATAATATCAGCATATGCTATATATGTGGAACAAAAATTAGTATAGGTAACACTAATTTCATGAAATGAATCATCTTTTCTCACACTTATTAGAAACAAACAAATGGTCAGGAAAAAATTTCTCATGAGATATAAATACCTAACTATGGAATTGGAGGGAGATATATGACACTACCAATCAACATCTATACAAAAGAGTTACAAATGAAAATATTCATTAATAATGTCATCAATAACACATAGAAAAAACATGGGTATTATATCCTTTTAAAATATAATCATATAAACTAATAATTTAAATTTAATCCAAGAATCATATCATAATACCCCATGTAAAATATACGGGTATCCAATGATATTTAGAGACTTTCTTGGTAAATATACTTCAACTAAGAAAAATATAATATAATATTTATATTTTATAGATAAACGATATATGATAAAGTTAATAATTTTCCAAGATAATAAATGATTGGCATCGATGTCACACCTAAAAATCAATGGAATGGAATATTGGTTATTAACAAAAAATTCATTATGAGAAAAGTTTTCATATTCATAGTGGATGGTTAGGAAAGATAAATAATGTGATGGATTATGTCATTGATTGGAAATATAATTAAGTAATACTTATATATAAATAGTATGTATGTTAATATTTTAATAATATACTTGATTAAGAATAATATATGTAAAATGAAACTGACATAGATGAAAATACTTTTTAAGAGTTTTTGAGAAATTAGTTAAAAAATAAAAAATATACTTGATCTTTTAAAATAACATTAAAGGAAATATTTTATAAATATAAGATAAAAATTGTCTTTTTATTAATCATAAATCAAAGAGAGAAGTTTTATATATAAAAAATGTCGTGTAAATACATTTTCATGTGAAAAATGTTAAAAAGTGATTCCTTTCACACTTTCAAAAAAAATGACCCATAAAGAAATCATTAAAATATACTTAAAATTTTTAAAGGAGTTTATATGGTATAAAATGACCTTAATAAAATATTTATTCATATACATGATCATTCAAAAAACTATTCCATTAATATGGAAATGTAAAACGAAGTTTCTAGACCGAAAATAAGAGATGGGGTTTGTTTCCTTACAATGTGTAAATAATGAGACAAGAGGGAAAATGAATTCATGAGAAGACATATAAACCCCAAAAACAATTAGATAAGATAAAAATTATGTATATTTTTATAAATTAAGATTATATAAATTCACTATAAGGATTATCTTTCAAAAACAAACCTGATTTGGAATTAATATTAAATAAGAAACCCTTACACTGATAATAGCATAAGAATACAAAAAATATAAGAGTGCTACCATGAAATGGAAATTAAAATGTAATGAAATGAAAGTATTTCATTATTATTTAAGTAAATAGGGTAATTATTACACAATATATATTAAATTATGGTGTGAAATATCAAACATGTCTCATAGAATTGAAAATTGGGAAAAAAATAAAACCTTATAAACTTGATATCTTTTGAATCAAAATATATTTAATGAAACAAAATGATATAGATATTTATACAATATGAATTACATGAATATGGTAAATGTAATACATTAGGTATTAATCACACCATATTAAAGATATCAAGATGCTCAGTAATAATTATTTCTCTGGAAATTATATTTTAGAAAAAAAACTCTTAACATGATTCATGTATTCCACTAAAGAGCTTGAATATCCTGTATAAAAAATATATATTTTAACCACCTTTTTAAAAACCATATTTGTATTTATAAAATTTTATAATCTTCATTTATAATTGTTCCCTATATGTATATTAGTTTATTATTATCTATTTTCAAAATCAGGTGTGAGTAATCTTGATCGTTTTGAAATAGTTTCTAAATATTTATGTTGTTATTCATTATGTTAAAAAATTTAACTATTAAAAGATTATACAATTTATTTTAATTTATGATTTATAATTATTTATTACGTTATAATTTTAGTCAATTTATTTTTATATTACGGTTCTTATTATTGAAATTTCAAACAAGTATGTTTTGAATATTTTCTACAAGAGAACAGTGGTTTCTTAATTATTTATTTAATAATAATATTAAAATTATAGAACTAAAATAAAAATATTTAGTTTTTATTCATGTAATATATTATAATTAACTAATTTCTCATCGTTATCCATGATATTATTTTAGATCACTATTCAAGTAGGTGGTTAGACCAACCAAAATATAAACCTACCATAAATAATAGATAATTATGATCAGGAAAGTGTTTTGTTTTAGAGTTATGTAAATATTATATAGTAATATTAATATTATATAAGTTATTTTCAATTTTTAAATCATATTTTTTTATATTTTAAAAAATAAACAAGAAAGTAAATGAAAATGGATACCTTACTATGTGTGTGTTGTAGTATGCACAACGCATGGTTCAGGTTTTAATTTCCCAATGAATAAGGGGGAATGAAGGTGGATTGTTGGTTTTCTATTAATTAAAATAATTATATTATATATATAATATTTATTTACCAATTTCACCCTCAAAATTAGTAAGATAGGTGGTGGTGAAAAAATGGAGGTCGTCACTTCGTGGAGGTGGTAGTACACACAACCCACAAATGGTAGTTTAATTTTTCATAAAAGAAAAGGGGAAAGGTAGTTAATATAATTTTCCTTAGAATAAAAAAATAAATATTTAATTAAATATGAATTATAAAATTAGGATTGGTATATTGAAAATTAAAAGAAATGAAGTTAGAGGAAAACGTGCTCATGTTGATGACTTGGGATTTCCAACGGAATATTCCATGGAAAAAGAAAATTTTAATCCAATATATTGAGACCAGAAGATAAATTAAAATGAATATGAATAATAATTAATTAATATGGGAATGTTTTAGTGTGTATAACAAATTCTATGTTTTGTATTGAAGGGGTGGTGAAAATCTCCTTTTATAAGTGGTAAAAAAAGCATTATTGTAATTATAACTACATAGTATAGGAGGAGCACATGTTAAACATGTCAAGTGGATCATAAAATGTAAAATAATGGATTTGGGGATTATATAATTTCAATTATCCCTTAACAATTTATTTTAACACATGTTCTAAAAATCATAGTTCTGTTACATTTTAAAATTTCACTTTTACCATTTTAATTTTTATTGTGGAAACTAATTCTTATCTAATTTATACACATTTAATTTATATAAGTAAAATAGAAAATATTAAATTATTTAGTCCTAATTATTAAAAATATAATTAAATTTAAATTTATCAAATTTATATGTTTAATAAAAATCAATTTTAACATTAGTTTATAAACTCTGTAAAACCCCTTTTATAAGAAAAATTGTATTTTTATGCTTAAAATTTATGTGTATGGTAAAATTATAATTTTATTTTATTTTAAGGATATCAATTTTAATATTATAAAAATTTGAAAAATTATTTGTCTTTAGGATAAATCCAAAACCAAATTATACAATAATAGTTTTTAATTGAATGAAAAGGCCAATTTTTTTTAAGTTGATGTGCTATTTTTCATTATCTTTGACACATCCTTTTTATTATGTTTAT
This sequence comes from Viscum album, assembly GCA_963277665.1. Taxonomy (NCBI): domain Eukaryota; kingdom Viridiplantae; phylum Streptophyta; class Magnoliopsida; order Santalales; family Viscaceae; genus Viscum; species Viscum album. The sequence continues at coordinate 158,562,228 of OY728165.1, read as the reverse complement.
TGAATTTTTAATTTTAAGATGTTTTTTTCGTTAAATAATTTATAATTGTTGTGTTTTTGTACATTTCTGTGTAAAATAATCATTTTTAGTGTAAACTTTGTATTTTATTGATTATTTTTATTACTTTAAATATTTTTAAAATTAGTTCACTTGGATGCTTTCACCTTTTATTTTTCTATTGATTTTAATCTTTCCTTATTTTATTTTTTCATGTATTTTGTTTTCAATATATATTTTTTTAATTAGTTTATTAATTATTCCAATTTATTAATTGTTTTTATAATTAATTTTCAATTTAATAATGTTCAATTCATTAATATAATGTTTCATTCATTAATTATTTATTTTTAATTATAAATAAATAAAATTTTCACTTTAGTTTTAAATTACTTAAATAATTAAGTTAATATTAATAATACATTTCAATTCATTAAGAATTTTATTACACTATTTAGTTATTTTATTTCATTGATTCTTTATTTATTTATTTTTTATTTAACTAAATGATGTGAACAGATTTTATTATTGTTGTTGTAAATGTTAACTATCAATAAATTGTATGTTTTAGGATCTAATTAATTTTATTTTATTATTAAGTGTTCTAATCTTTCATTTTAAATTTAGTTTTTTAATTAATCTATTTATTTGGCATTATTTTTATTAAATTATTAATTTATTATGTGTAATTTATTAATTTGATTTTATTTGTTATTCAGGTATTATTGACACTCCATGTCGGTAACTCATTTGATTCACTAATGCTGAAGCCACTGATACATATCAAAACAACTTATCATCACTCTTGTCAATGACTCAAGTCATCGATGCTCTACTCTATCTATCTCACCAATGACCCCACTACCACTCGACTCACCGATGTTGCATCGGGGGGGGGCTCGTGGCACATATTTTTTCAGTCTATTACATGGATATTCTTAAGTGAAAATTGATTAGGAAATAACATCTTGAAACTACCATGTGGAGGCCCAGAGAAGTCATATATAAGATTCCAAAAAATTCCATTTTGCATAGTAGTAGTGACGAGAAAATAGGGACTTCCCCATCGTTCACCTCTTCCACTTCACAACATCCCGGGGATCTTGGGAATCTACTCAAAAACACTTTGTCATCCATCCTACTAACTTGAAATTAATCCTCCATAACCTATAGACTTCCATATGACCAGCAGATCGGAGCAGGATCCACCACTTTCACAAATCATTTCCTAGGTCGGGAGATCGAGAGCACTTCATCATCTCATTCACCAACAAGCAGCAGTGCTGAGCGTTGAGGATTAATGAGGATCAATCAGGGAGATGAAATAATTTTCACCTTACTCTATTATTTGTGCATTATTCTTTTATATGAACATCTTTGTTTTTTAAATTTTTTATATATTTAATCCAATTGTTATTCTATGATAATCTTCTATAGGAGAATATGTTGGCCTGTTAGATATGTTTTTCTATTTTTTATGCACTCATATTTTGTTAGATCTCCCTATCTCTCTCTATAGATAGAAAATCATTTCAAAATGTCAATTATCAGTGAAAATTGATCTTTGTAAAATCCTAATTCAACTATTTTCAATTTGAGGATTCAACTGAAAAGTCAATCAAGCTCAACATAGAGGAATATTCACCGATTTCAAACTAGTATTTAAACCCAGTTAGTACTGATTTTACCCATTGGTTGATCGAAAAAAATCATCAGTTCAAATAATTTTAGACTTTATTTAATAACAACCTAACCAAAAAACAAATATGGCCAACCACATACAATCAGATCTAGACACATTGATTCATGTTCTCGAACAAGGTAGATCTCATTGAATCCGATAGCCAATTCCCCCTCTCTATCATATGGATTGTTTCCACTATCATTTTTTGCTTGTTTTATTGTTTTTTTGTTGGAACTCACACACTCAAATTCAATTTCTCACACACAACCTTTCATCTACTTCATAATTTAATCATCACAACTATGGAATCACTACTTTTTTTGTTTTGTTTTTTTTTTATTTTTTTTTGTATTTGGTCACTAAGCACAACTTCAATCCTCCATGTGGTTCAACCCTATCTTTCCACGACAGTGAGTAGTAATTAGGTGTCTATAAATTTTAATTTTATCACTCATGTTCAATGACATGCGATGGTCAAATTTTGGCACTGTTTTCGAGAAGGCCACGTGTGATCATTAAAAAATAAAATAAAAATTCACATAAATAAACAAAAACAAAAACTAAAAACAGAAAAAAAATCAACAAATACACAAAAAAAAATTATAAAAATTAAAAATAAAAAAAAAACTAAAAAACTAAAAAAATTCCCAAAGAAATCAGAAAAACATTGTGATCCTCCTTCTATATGATCACTAGGAATAAATTGAAAAAATTATAACCTATGAACCTTAAAATTTAAAATCACTTGAAAAAATTGAAAAATAACAATTACAGAATTAAAATGGAAGTCAAAATAGAGTGTGAAAATTATAACCAAAACATGTACCAACCTTAAAAATGTAAACCCACATGGAAATAAAATACCTCAGAAGCACAGTTTGAGTGAATTCCATCTTCCTTCTGTGTCTAGAAACCCATCCTACATTAGGATCTCATCTATGTCATGAATCTATGAAATCAAGCAGTCCATGTTGAGTCAACTACCAACCTTAAATGGATTTCCTAGTTAATACTCTCTTGAATTCATTATGGAATTTTATTTTTGTGTTTAGCAGCTTCCATTGAGAGGATATAGTGAGAAACAACTAAAACTGGTTGTTTTCCACATCTTTTTTAATGGAAATTCTTGGAACTTTTTCCGATATCTAGATGAATAGATTTTTATCACATGGGATCAAGTGTAAAATTCCTTGACCATGAAATTATATCCTTGGAGATTGAAATCTAATATTAGGAACAAGATGATTGTCTTCCTTAAGATGAGGGTGAGCTATTTCATAAATCATGGAACAGGTTTTGGGGATTTCTTAGGCAGTGTCCAAACCACAAATGCACACCCCAATTCCTCATGGATAAATTTTACAAAATAATTAACCCTTTCCACCAAATCGTAGTAGATTAGTACTATAGAGGGGATTTTATTGATAGGAATGTTGATTAGCTCAAACAGATTTTCAACACTTTAGTTCCAAACTCCCAGCATAAGTTTTCTTGGAGTAGAACCATTTTGAGGAAGGAAGCAAACCCAGTTCCTCAATCTGAAGCTCAAATAGCTGGATTATTCAATGAGAAAACCCACACCACACTTAGGGAGCAGTGTCACCATTGTGCCTTGTATGGGCATTCACAGAGTTATTGTCCAAACTTTGACATGCATGTACAACCTCTTGATAATTCAAACATTACTGGCAATGGTAAAGTGACGCAACCTAGGGATGAACCTTTTCTAACACCTACAATAAGTAGAATTGTAACTATCCTAACATGTATTGGAGGGAGTAGTGATTAATTCGACATGGTTCCCCTCCTAGGTTCCATCCACCTCCTAGGCATTAGTTCCAACCCCAACTCCAACCCATGGTTGAGTCATACAATTCCAAATATATAGTGAGAGATATGTTTCATTAGTTTATAGGGATATTTTATGAACAAAAGGCTAAAAATATATTTTATAAAATTAAAATGGATGCATGAATGTAAAATATGGAAATCGAAATGCACTAGTTGGCTTGGGATTTGGGAAATAGAAACAAAGGTAGGTTTCCCAGCACCACTGGATCCAATATTATCAAAAATGATATGGTTTGAACAACCAAAATTGGTCTCCAAACCCACCAATGTCATAGAAAATAATCACAAACTACTCAAGATGATAAACAGGATGAATCTGAAATATTTCAATCCATAAAATTTGAATCTGTAAAATTGGACATCTACACTAGAACCCCTCTGGTACCTGTTGTACAAACAGAAAAAAAACCAAGTAAAATGCCTTGAAAAAAAAGTAAATAATGGGAATAACTTGCTTCAAGAATAATTTGTAAGGATTCCCCCAATTGAATAAAAACATGAACCTTGACATCCCTTTTCTTGAGATAATTAAAAAAACCATGATTCTTAACTGCTAAATTTATTAAAAAGTGGTTAAAAAGAAGAACACTGGCATCCCATTCATAGAATATCTCATTCAAATCTCATCATACATAAAATCAATCAAGAAAATCTTCTCAAATAAAAATACAATGGAAGAATTTCACAACTATATATTGATAGAGGATTGTATTTTTGTTTTAAAAAATAGAATACCTCTTAAGCTTCAGGATCCAAGGAGCTTTGTCATCCCATAAATCATTAGGGATTGAGGGGGAAAGTTCCACTGTTTGTGTAACCTTGGTGATAACATTATTCTTATTCCTATATCACTCTTTGAGTGCCTGATTTTAGGATTTCCCTAACCCACCACTATTGTGTTACAGCGTGTTGATAGGTCTATTACTAATCTAGTGGGTAGGGTTGATGATTTTTTAGTGGGAGTATGTAAACTTTATTTTCATGATGTATTTTTGATTCTTGATATGAAGTGTGACTAGGAGGTTCTTATCATTCCTGGTAGGCACTAACTGGCCACAGGGGGAGCTGTGAAAGATGTCTCTAAAGAGAAGTTGGTTTTCAATTTGGGTGAAAAAAAAGAGTAATTTAATTTTTTTAATAAACTCAAAGAACCCGCCCACCCAATCATTCCCAAAGATGAGCTACTAGTTTATGAAGGTACTATTGACGAGGGTAAAGAGAAGTTTCTAAGGATGATAGTGGAGACCAATAGTGATTCTGAGATCCCTACTAACAAATTCATGGGGATCATCTCAAGTAAAGAGATATAACCTATAGATGGGAATGAGGGAGGGTTTTCAGAGCACCACGATGAGTTTTCTATAGAGAAATGTTTTTACCAAAGATAGAAGTCTATGTGTGAGGAAAATTTTTCAAGAAGTTATAGTGATGAGGAGGAGGCCTTATTTACAACCTTTTTCAAGAGGCATCATGAAGACCTTGGGCCACTCAGTCCAAAGTGTCTTCTCTCATGTGAATAAACACCCATTATTGATCTCAATCCCCTCCCTACCCTTCTCAAATATTCTTTATTAGGATAGAATTCTACCCTTCATGTGATCATCTCATCTAATATGGAGAAATTCCAAAAGGAAAACTTTCTAAGTGTTTTGAAGAAATATAATTTTGTCAAGCGTTGGACCATTGCAGATATTTAAGGGATACATCCAAATTTTTGTATAAACAAAATTCCCATGGAACATGAGTGTAATACTAGAGTATAAGGCCAAATGATACTAAGAACAAACATGAAGCACTGCTAGAATTTGTGCTATTTTCAATGGGCTATTTGCGATGGGATCCCGTCGCAAATAAGCTTTTGTGATGGGGTCCCATCGCAAATATCCCATTGTAGTAAACGGCATTGCAAATACCTTTTTTCTGTGATTGGCCCATCACAAAAAATGTTTTTTTACGATAGGGAAGTTCTCATCGCAAATAATCCTCTGATTATATTCATTATATATAAATATAATTTTTGAGACGGTCCTATCAAAAATATTATTTTTAAAAGGGAAGTTCCTCATCACAAATAAATCTCCAATTATATACATTATATATAAATAAATCTTTTGTGATGGGCCCATCATAAATAGTATTTGTGACGGGCCCATGGTGTCATCACATATACTATTTAAATATATATATTTAAACTATTTGCGATGGGATCTCATCACAACAGGTCCCATAGCAAATAATAACCAAAATAAAAAAATATTTAATATACTTACAATTAATGAAAAAATAATGTTAATATTATTAAAATAATAAAAAAAAATATTAAAATTCTCAATAATCTTAAAGAAATATAAAAAATTCATAAAATATTATTATTCAATTTATTAGTAAAATAAAAAAATTAAAAAATATAATACTAAAAAATATATATTTAATAAAATTATGTTTAAGGAAAAAATAATATTAATATTTTTAAAATATTAAAAAAATATTAAAATTCTCAATATTCACCAAAAAATAATAAAATATCATAAAATATTATTATTATTATATTTAAAATAAAAAATCATTAACAAATATAATAGTAAGAATAAATAATAAAATATTAAAAAAAAATTATACAATATTCACACCAATATAAAAGATAGAAGTTGAAAATAGTTAATATTACAAAAAATCTTAAATTTAAATGTTTTTTACATAAAAAATCAGTGGGGTCGTATCTATTGGTGGTGGAGGAGCGGTAGGAGATGGTGGAGGAAACTCCATCCCTAAACTACAAGTTAGATGACTCATGTACTTCATCTAATTGTGATGTTGTTGCAACCATCAACGCATCTCATCATCGTGATGATGTGATGTTGTTGTTTTTGCTGACACATCTCTTCATGTTGTTTCTGCAAACTCTCTATAAGATCAGCTTGAGTTCGCAACAGCTCCTGATACTGTGAGGAAAAAGATGATGCCTCTCCATGATCTCCTCTCAAGATAGAATCCGACATCGCAGCAGTATCATAATAAGTACTAGGAGTCACATTAGAGTTTATACCAACAACTCGGCCCTTCTCAAAGCCATACCGAGTCACCTACATCCATGCCACCTCACCAAAATGGTGGGCACTTGTCTGATCTGTCGTCTTGTCTTGACTCCCAGACTGTGTCTGAGAGGTCACACCCTTATATGAATCATCTAATTCCAATTTGAAACTAAAATTGTGAAAATATTATATGCATTTAATTGTCAAATTGAAAAAAAAATAACCACAATCCGACATCGGCGATCACCTATAATATCTCAAGTGGTTGGATCACTATACATCCTCCAATAAACATCATACTCTGTAATATTGGGATACTTGACTACCTATAAAAATATAAAATTAACTGTTTACCTTAAAAGTTATACAAAATATTTCAAAATATACTTACCAGATGCTCTCTATACATACTGAATGTATACCTACTAGCTCGGTGTGTCACCTCCTGTCTCTCTCAGTTCTGCCGACCCACTGAATACCTCCTCTAAAATCCACCACCCAACCAATGTAAACATAATCCATCCCAAATGTGAGAGGAAATGTGATCTGGTCAGTGGGATCTACATGAATCATCAAAATATTTCACTCATGCTTTCTTAATGGTCGTCCTTTTCAAACTGTGAAAAAACTGAAAGAAACGGTCATTCATAGATGCCTCCAGTGCCACATGGATAGCGTCACACATGTTGTCATCGATGAGATACCATAAACCCTAAAAATAATCTATAATATCAAGTCATTAATAATATAAATTCCAAAATAAATATTATTTATTTATGTACCATACAATGATTGAACATGTCGAGCTGCACATCAACGGGAATCTGTTCTCATGTGATCGTTGGTTGAGAAAAATAACTGTTCAAGATAGTGCAACCCTCTCCAACCTATACATGATCAGAACTGTGAAAAAAAATAATCAAAAAATTAGTATAGAAATAAATAAATTAATGAAGGATAAGTAAAATATAAAGGTTACCAAACCTTTGTGTGCATGGATTGAAGCCAATTTGTTAATGTCGCTTGGGGATAGGGTCAGGAATCATCAGTCACGCAAGACCGTGCCCCTACGCGAACCCCCTGAACCGCCAGTAGGCTGAGGGTCATATGATCCCAAATCCCCCACACCAAAGGTAGCTCAGCCTCCTCTAACTAACAGAATATATTAGGGTCCATCTCAAACACAAAATCATTATTGTTAGAAGATAGTAGAAAATAAATATTATATATAGATATATATTAGTTATGATTATAACCAGTATTTAACTTTGTCAATGTTCACCTTCATCTTCATATATGACGACGTCAATGTCTTTATATTCCTCCTTGAAATTATCAATATCTATATGAGTTTCAGTTTCATCATCTCTTGTCATTTCCAATTCATTTTTAACAGCATTAACATCTTTGTCACCATCGTACTTTAAATATGCGGTGTCATCATCTATATTCACATCTATTGGTGCAAAAGATTGATTTCGAGTAGTTTCTTGAAAAATTTCAATTCCTTCCACTTCAGTGGAACTAAATTCAGTTTGAGTAAACTGATTTTCCTGAGATTTCATTTTTATTATGCTCCACCAATCACTCGGGACACTTGAAGTAGCATAGTACTTTGCATAATAAATTTAATGTGCATGTTCATCTAGTAAAAATGTTTACTTTACTACAAGAAGACTTTTATATTTAATATTGATGATTCCATGAGTCGGATGAAAATGAAAACCTCTCTTAATATCCAACCACCGACATTTAAACATCATTATGTAGGTCTATCCTAGACAGCACAACTCAATAATTTCACCCAGAATGTTGTAAAAGTCAACTTTAGTATCTCTATGATGTAATCATCTCAAACAAAATCCACTATTAATTGTTTTTTTATTCCCCATATGCACGTGTATGAAATAGAAAACCATTCACCATATATGAATTATAATATTTAGCCATTTTGGATGGTGGGTTACTCAATATACACAGTATGTTATCAATTTTATCATCATGTTGAGACACCTAAAAATTTGTAAAAAAAATTATCAATATAATAAATAGTAAACTGAATTGATATTAAACCATTAATAAATTATGAGACCAGTTTTTGAAACCATTGAGAAAAAAAATTTGTACGCTCTTCAAGAGAAGTTGTTGTAATTTGTGGAAGTTTTTTCTTGATATGATTATCTTATAACCATTAAATAAAATAAGTTTACATATTGTGACATAAATTATATAATAAGTGATAGAAGAACTCATAGTACAAATGATGTCATTTTTTAATAGTTGACCAGAACATAAGTATGAGCTCTGTGATGTTCATCATCTGAAATCCATCATTCTTGAACTCCCCCAAAACCATGATTTGGATTATTAAAAACTAATAATAGGTTTTCCATTTCTTCATTAACATTTTCCTCATTCTATCCAATGCGGTTGTGTTTTGAGGGATATTCAGATTCAAAATAGTGAGAGCAAAAAAATCAATTTCCACTTGAAAGTAAGCTTCAACAATTGAGAATTCAACTAATTATTTGTTATGTAATTTTCTCTTCAATTTCTGCATACATCTCTCGAATGTGTACATCCATCAAAACATTACAGGACCTCCACATTTAGCTTAATGTGGAAAATGTAATCTTAGATGTTCCATTGAGTCAAATAAATTCAGCGGAAAGATTTTTTCTGGTTTACATATAACTAGAACAACATCTTCTTCAAGTTTACTTAGCGTATCATAGTCTGTTTTCACCACACAAATGTCTCAAAAAAATATGATATGTCTATTATCGAATCCCAAATCATAGAATTCAACAAGCCTCAGAACCCAATTGTCATAAGTCTTTCCATTATAACATGACAATCATGACTTTTTAATTTGGTAATATGACCATTCTTAACACATCTGCCCAAATTAGAAGCATACCCATCTAGAAGTCTTAAATCTGAAATCCACTGATAAAATAATAAGGAAACTCTCTTTTGAAAGTGTGTAAGATACTTTTGGCTTCATTAACCTCTATGATTATATATTTTCAAATAGTTCAAGTTCGGGTCGCCTACAAATTTGGGCAAGATCTAATCGTGCTTTTACAGTAACTTTGGTCTTACCTAGTGTTTCCAAAACTGTATGAAATAAATTATCAAAATTGTTCTTCTTAATATGAATGAAATTCAATATATGGTAGAACAACAAATCAGACTAATATGGATAATCCCAAAAAATGCTCTGTTTTAACCAATTATGTTCTTTCCCAAAGCCATGAATTTTCTGTTAGTTTACTGTTGGCCCAACTATGATGGGAGTTAATGAAAATACAATTGATTTTAACCTTTTACCTAAGATCATTTTTGGAGGTTCATCCAATCCAATTGTACCTTTTTTGAAAAGGGATTTTTTTTCTTTAAAAGGGATGATCGGTTGGAAGAAATTTGTGATGACAGTCAAAATAGAAAGACTTTTTCCATTTACGAGCATAAAGGTTTTATGGTCTTTCATATAGTAAGGACATGATTTTGGACCATGTGTACTCCAGCCATATAACATGCCTCATGCCATAAAGTCACTAATTGTCCACATCAACGAAGCATTTAATATGAAATTTTGTTTCACAGCAACATCACGTATACTAATACCATTACTTCATAACTCATTTAACTCATCAATCAATGGTTTCAAATGAAAATCAATATTATTTTTCAGATTATCTCGAATAAATAAGGTCAAAAATATATAGGGATCCTACATCAACATGCATGGAGGTAAATTGTATGGAGTTATAAAATTGGTCAATAAGAATACTGACTACCATAAGAACCAAACAGACATAAACTGTAAGTAGAAAGACCCAATCACACGTTTTGGGATTCTAAAGAAAAATATGGATATATGTGGTCAAAATGTTTCTTTGATTCACCATCATATGAATGATTCAATATTTTATAGTTTGAAATATTAGTTTTGGGACATGACATCTTTGATGTTGTGTTCTGAGAAATAAATAAACGTTTTAGCCTAGGTGTTAGTTGAAAATATCTCAACTATTTTATAGGAGTCGATCCAGACTTCCTTGGTTGAGCTTCTTTATACCTCGATTGTCCACATGTGTGAGAACTATCCAATGAATCATTTTCACCAGAATTTAAGATGCAATCATTTTCACATTCATGAGTCTTCTGATAACTAAGTACCAGATTATGAACAAACCATATTCTCTCCTATTAATTTTTAGGCAACACATTTCCTTTAGGTAACAGTCTTTTAACCAAATAAAATATCAAATAAAAATAGTTGTTTGACATTTCATTATCTGATTTAATATCCATAAAATTTGCAACTGCTTCTAATTTTCTTATCTTGCAACCAGGATATAATACATCCTCAGTAGACCTCAACAACTCATAAAATTCAAATGGTCCCAACTGAGGACTTAAATAAATATCATCTGGTGTTTCAGTTTATTGAACAAGTGGACCTACAACATCATCTACTAAATTTTGAAACCGTGACGGATCTAGAATCAATTTATTTATTTCTTCTCTAGAACAACGTTCACTATGTTGATACCCAAAAACATAATCTGGTTGGAAACCAAACAACAAGATATGTCCCCCAACATTTTCAAATGTGTCAAACATTCTCAGCACACATTTTTTACAAGGACACTTAATTTTTGCCTTCTGAAATATATTTTGGTTTTGATGATGAAAATGATAAGAAAGCTTTAACACCCTCAATATATACAGGATTTGATTCAAAACTGTTTGGATTCCTGGGCTGATTTATCCAAGTGTGATCATCTAATAATGACTGATGTTGATTTCCTTGTTCTGTATTTTTCTACAATATATAAAATAATCACTCTTTTGGAATAATTTAAAACTATAAAAACACTATCTAAAAAAGGAAGATAAATAATTGCAACTACTTATTAATAATTACCATTAATTTTAGGTGACATATTTTCTAGTGGATTGACGGCTACTCTTTTGTCCAAAAAATCATTTACTTGAATCATTCTTACACTAAAATGAAAATGAAAATTCTTCTCGGAGGTATGCATATTCATTCTCATGTATACGACAACGTATAAGCGTACCTCCGAGCAGATTCTTCATTTTTATTTTAGTGTGAGAAAGATGCAAGTAAATGAGTCGTCAGACAAAAGATCCCCCTTTTCATCAATGAATCATCTTCTTGGAACTATCACCACCTGAAAACATTTTGAAAAAATATAGTCCTACAAATGCATATTCAAACTCGTGAATACGATATTGGATATACATACATAGAAGCATACTTTTCATAATGTTTTGTGTCGGTGAAAGTTGAAAGAAGAAGAGTAATCGAGCAAAAGGAGTGTCGTCAATCCACTAGAAATTGCTCCACGTTATTACAAGTTATTACAATTTATTACAATTCATATTATTATTAATTATTTTTATTTATTACTAATTATTCCTATTTATTACTAATTGTTCCAATTTATTCCTATTTATTACTAATTATTCAAATTTATTTCTAATTTTTTCTATTTATTCCTAATTATTCCTATTTATTATTAATTATTACTAATTATTACTAATTATTTCTAATTAATTCTAATTATTACTAATTATTACAATTTTTTACTAATTATTACTTAATATTTATTACTAATTATTATTTACTATTTATTATTAATTATTACTTACTAATTAATATTAATTTTTTCTATTTATTACTATTTATTACTATTTATTACTAATTGTTACTAATTATTACTAATTATTACTAATTATTACATATTATTTCTAATTATTACTAATTATTACTAATTATTACTATTTATTCTTATGTATTCCTATTTATTCCTATTTATTCCTATTTATCCCTATTTATCCCTATTTATTACTATTTAGTACTATTTAAAACTATTTATTACTATTTATTAATATTTATTACTATTTATTACCATTTATTACTAATCATTACTATTTAGTACTATTTATTAATATTTATTACTGTTTATTTTTAATTATTACAAATTATTACTATTTATTACTATTTATTACTATTTATTACTGATTTTTAATAATTATACTAATTAATAATAATTATTACTAATTATTACTAATTATTACAATTAATACTAATTATTACTAATTATTCTTGATTATTACTATTTGTTACTAATTAATACTATTTATTACTAATTATTACTAAATATTACTATATATTACTAAATATTACTAAATATTACTAAATATTACTAAATATTATTAATTATTTATAATTATTACTAATAATTACTAATTATTTCTAATTATTATTAATTATTACAAATTATTCCTATTTTTTCTTATTTATCTTAAATTATTCCTAATTATTCTTAATTATTCCCATTTATTCCTAATTATTCCTATTTATTACTAATTATTAATATTTATTACTAATTCTTCCTATTTATTCCTATTTATTCCAAATTATTTATAATTATTCCTATTTATTACTAATTATTCCTACTTATTCTTATTTATTCCTAATTATTACTATTTATTCTTATTTATTCCTAACTATTTCTAATTATAGCTCATTATTGCTAATTATTACTAATTATTGCTAATTATTGCTAATTATTCGTATTTTTTAGTATTTATTTGTATTTATTCCTATTTATTCATATTTATTCCTATTTAGTCGTAATTATTGCTATTTATTACTATTCATTACTATTCATTACTATTTATTCATATTTATTACTAGTTATTCCAATTTTTTATGAATTATTACTATTTATTACTCTTTATTACTAATTATTCCTATTTATTACTAATTATTATTATTATTTTACTAATTATTCATATTTATTACAATTTATTTATAATTATTACTAATTATTACTAATTATTCATAATTATTCGTAATTATTCTTAATTATTCCAAATTATTTTTAATTATTCTAAATTATTCATATTTATTACTAATTATTCTTATTTATTACTAAATATTCCTATTTATTACTAATTATTCCCATTTATTACTACTTATACCTATTTATTACTAATTATTCCTATTTATAACTAATTATTTCTATTTATTACTAATTATTCCTATTTATTCCTGATTATTCCTATTTATTACTAATTATTCCTATTTATTTCTAATTATTTCAATTTATTGTTAATTATTCCTATTAATTGCTAATTATTACTATTTATTACTAATTATTCCTATTTATTACAATTTGTTACTAATTTTTACTATTTATTACTAATTATTCCTATTTATTACTAATTATTACTATTTGTTACAAATTATTACTAATTATTCCTATTTATTACTAATTATTCCAATTTATTACTAATTATTCGAATTTATTACAAATTATTCTTATTTATTACTAATTATTAAAAATTAGTACTAATAATTTCAATTTATTACTTCAAATAAATACTGATAACAAAACAATAAAAATCTAATTTAATTACAACTAATCAAAAATAATTGAAATTAACATAAAAATGAAATAAATATGAAACTAAATAAAATATAAATAGCCTTAAATGTGATCTTCATTTGATGTAAACGCCTTCACAACTTTTTTGTGAAAAAAAAACTAACTCGCACAAATTTTCTCTATGAAAATAGAGTTCAGAGAGAGAGTGTGTGTGAGAATTGAGAGGAGGATATGAAAAAACTGATGGGGGTATATATCTATGTTGGATTAGTCGCGATGAGATTGTTTGCAATGAGATACCCATCGCAAATAGTATTTGTTTCCACGAGACACATCACAAAAACCATCGCCCGAATTAATTATAGTCGGGGGTTAAAAGAGTATTTGCGACGAGACAACATCCGGTCGCAAAAACCTATTTACCACCGTCGGTTATTTACGATGGGTCACGTCGCAAATACCCTCGAACCAATGCACTATTTTCCAGGGGGAATCCCCTTGTCGAAAATAACCTTCCCGCTGTTTGACGCGCAAACCGCGCCAAGCTTTTTGGCGCAAATACCCTGTCCCAGAGATTATTTGCGATAGAGGATTCTACCCACCAAAATTTTTGGTCTATTGAGACCCAATGCAATGAATTTTTCTACTTTCTGGATAGTTATTCTGGTTACAAATAGATTTTCATGTCCCCTAAAGATCAATAGAAAACCACCTTCACTTGTCTATTTGGGATATTTTCCTACCAGTGGATTCCCTTTAGCTTGTGTGGTGCTTCTATTGTGTGAAGTGATGTTGAGAACTAATTAGAAAAACTAGAACTTGTGCTAGAGAGATTCTAATAGACCAATCTGTTCTTAAACTGTGTAAATTGTCAATTCATGGCTACTGAAAGTATTGTATTGGGTCCCAAAGTTTCTAATAGGGGGATAGAGGTTGATAATGCTAAGGTTGTGTTTATAAAAACGTTTCCCCCACCTGAAAATGTCAATTGAATTAGATGTTTTTTGGGACATGAGGGGTTTTACAAAAGGTTCATTATGGATTTCTCAATGATTATAGACCATTGTACTCCCTTCTACTTAAGAACACACCCATCGTTTTTTATTGGAATTATATGGAATCATTTAATCTACTCAATGAGATGCTGAAAAATCACAAATGATCACTTCCCCTTACTGGAAGCTCACTTTTGAGGTAATGTTTGATGCTAGTGATTTTATAGTTGGAACTGTTTTTTGGAAGAGGAAGGATAGAAAGTTCTATGTCATTTATTATGCCAGCAAGCTGCTGGATGATGCCCAAAATAATTATTCCCCCATTGAATAGAATCTCACCACTCTGATGTTTGATTTGAAAATGTTTAGATAGTACAAGATAGGGACTGGAATTATCATTTTCAATGATCCTGCTTCCCTAAAATACTTGCTATAAAAGAAGGATTCAAAAAAATATTGATAAGATAGAACCTGTAACTATAGAAGTTTGATTGGTTCAATAAGGATAAGAAAGGTGCTTATAATGTAATGGCAGATCATTTGTCTAGGCCTCCCAACACCCAATGTGAGGAACTAAAAGAGTTTAATACTTCATTCCTTGATGAATAGTTGTTTGGTGCTTCTGTGTTGCAGTCTTATTGGTTTTCAGACTATGCCATCTTTTTGGCAGTTGGTGTGATGAACCTGTACCTCTCACATAACCAAAGAAATAGGTTCATATATGAGTTGAAATATTATATTTGGTATGACCCTCTTCTCTTTAGAAGGTGTGATGATGGTATTTGTAGAAAATATGTGGATAAGGAAGAGATTTTTTCCATACTTGATATTTTTTATTCATCACATTTGGGTGGCCACCGTGGAGGATATAAGACTGATATGATAGTCTTACAGACCTATTTCTACTAGGCTACATTGTTTAAAGATGCTAGGAGTTTGGCCATTGGATGTGAAAAATGTCAGATGTTGGGTAATGTTGGAAGAGGGCAGAAGTTTCCTAAAAAATAAATTATGGAGGTAGAATTTTTTTTATGTATGGGGCTTAGATTTCATGGGACAATTTCCATACTCTTATGGGAATGAGTACATACTGGCTGTTGTGTAATATGTGTCCTTATGGGATGAGGTAGTAGATCTTCCAAACGATTATGCTACTGGTGTTGTTATGTTTATGAAAAAAAAACATTTTTTCTAGGTTTGGTTTACCTCGAACATTCATCACTGAAAATGAAACTCTTTTCAAAACTTATAAGTTCAAGAATTTTATGGAGAAGTATGGGTGATCTCATAGGACACATTTCACCTATCATCCAAAATCTTGTGGGAAGGTAGAAGTTTCAAACATGGAACTTAATCAACTTTTGGAGAAAATAGTTTCTAGCTTTAGGAACGATTGGTTTGTTAAAATGGATGAGGTTTTATGGGCCTATACAACTACTTATAAGACTCTTGTTGGGATGTTACCATACATGCTTCTTTTTAGGAAAACATGGCATCTGCATGTTCAATTAGAGAAAAATTCTTATTGGGAAGTAAAAACCCTAAACATTGATTTCAAATGTGCTTATGAGAGAAGGATGTTAGAGTTGAGTGAGCTGGAGGAGATTAGAATATAATCTTATACTAATGATAAAGTTTATAGGAATAGAACAAAGTATTTTCATGACTCAATAATTCAAAATAAAAATTCTAATATTGGTCAAAGGGTCCTTCTATTCAATTCTAAATTGAAACCTTTTCTAGGTTAGTTAAATACCAAGTGGTTAGGCACTTTACCATTGTGAAAGTATTCATTAGTTGATCTAGGGATCTAGTTGTTGAGGATAGTATACAATTTGTTCAATGGACAAAGGATAAAACATTTCTTTTAAGGGTAGCCAAAGGGCTTGGATTTCTTATCTCTCCTAGAAAAATGAGTTGTCTTGAGTCTAACTAAGGACTATAAACTCATTGTTTCATGAGTACTAGGACATGGTTATTGTTCCATCTTCCTATTATTCTCATTTCTTTATAAATAAAAATAATAATAACTCTTTCTTATTTAATATCTGGTATGATATTATGATTGTTTGGTGGTGTCTCATTACTTGTTGTCTCTTGAGAGAGTAGTTGCTGCTAAAAACTCAGGGAAGGAAAACCAATGGAGCATTCCACTACATCATATAGATAAAAATTATTTTACTCATCCCTTGGTTTCATTTTTAATTGAACTTTAAATTATGGATTCATATATTCTCTTTATAAACATATAGTAAATTCAAAGAAGCATTCCCCTAGTGCTATAGTAGAAGAACTTTTTATAGAAGTTAATGTAAATCTATACTTTTCTGGGAAGTGTAATTTTGTTTTACTAGTTTTATTATCTTCTCAATACTTATTAACTTCTACATGATTCTAAGTGTGTGGTATTTCCCTCTGAATCCTTTTAGAGTTCAAATTTATCTTTGGTGGTTACTTATTTTAATCTACATAGTTGAACATTTTTTTTGAAATTAATAGTGGTTATTACTTACACTCACTGCCCTAATAGTCACTTGGATTATTTTTCTACTGTATACATAGCACAAGTCATACTACTACTGGGATTTTAAAAAAAACTCTGTTTTTTATTTACATTAAAATATATGTTTTTTTCTTTTCTTTTCTTTTTTGCGTGGAAAATAATTCTTTTTGAACCTTCATATCAACCCGAAAACTGTTTCAGAGCCTTGAATATTGTCTCCCACCATAGAATTCAATATTGGGGAAAATGTTGAGTTTTAATTGTGTGGATAAGGTTTATTCTTGTTTCACTTCAAATTCCCCCTTCTTGAAGTTTGTTTAATGAAAAATGGTCGAAAAAATTCAAAAAAAATTCAAAATCTTTCAAAAAACTTATATTATTTCATCATTTTAGTGACATTTGAGGTTTAGTTGTAATTTTAGTTTTTTCCTATTAATTGTATGACTATATTATAGATATTGAGAGTTACACATTTTTTGAAACTATTATGAATGAGTGATTGTGGAGTGGAATTTTTCACTGCCTCTCATTGAATTTCTTTTCAGGAACTGAGGAAGGGAGTGTGACAATATAGGTTTTGTGGAATGAGTATCATGACTTATGGTTACTATAAATTTTCACAGGAAACTAGGGAACTCACCTTCTTATAAAAAAATACTTAATCTCTTTATGAATTGAATCAAATTATTTTTAGTTAAGTCCATTGCAACTGTAGTAAAATTGGAAAATGGGATTCCACAGTGAGTCTCTGAGAAAAGGTGCATTGGGTGCATTTCTGTGAATAAATAAATCCAATTTCAATTTTGAGAAATGTTTATGCACAGTGCTCTACATATTTAATGTGGTAGGTTAATTTTAAAATATTGTACCCTTTTCAAAAATGAACTCATTAAGGCGAGGGGAATTTTGAACCCTGATGAAGAAGAGAGAAATTGTCATTTTTAAAATTCATCTGAGTTGAATCAATAAAGTGAAGAAATTAAGGGACATTAATTTTTGGAACCTTGGATAAAGTAAGAATTGAAGGTTCCCTTGGATAAGGTTTTAATTCCACCATATCTAACAAGTCACCACTCATTGAATCAGAACATCAATTAGAAATTGAAGTAGGAGAGTTAATGAGTTCATAGATAAGGCATGACATACTTGACAGTGGATGAGTTTGCAAGACTTTTGACTCCTTGTGAGTTTTAGAAGCTATGCAGGACTTCATTTTTTAGCACATTTTTGGTTATCATGGCCCACTACATGGTCATGTTCCTTTGGTTGTTATATATTAGTCATGCACATTTTAAACTGAATCTCACAAACCATTTTTTGTTTTAAAGTCAATGTCATGAAGTTTTTTGAGGAAAAACAAAGTCTTAAGTGTGGGAGAGTTTGATGTGGCTATTTTTCATTATCTTTTCCACATTCTTTTTATTATTTTTATTGACTTTCTAATATTAAAATGTTGTATTTTGTTATTTAATTAACAATTGTTTTGATATTGTACATTTCTGTGTAAAATATTCATTTTCAGTGTAAACAATGTATCTTATTGATTATTTTTGTTAACATTAAATAATTTCAAAATTAGTTAATTTTTTCTACTTTTAATTTTTGTTTTTCTATTTATTTTAATCTTTTAATATTTTATTTTTTCAGTTATTTTGTTTTAAAATATATATTTATTAATTAGTTTATTAATTCTTTCAATTTATTAATTATTTTTGTAATTAATTTTCAATTTAATTATGTTTTAATTAATTTTCAATTAAATTATGTTCTAATTAATTTTCAATTTAATTATGTTCAATTCATTAAGATAATGTTGGATTCATTAATATTTTTATTAATTATAAATAAATAAATTTTGGCACATTAGTTTTTAATTACTTGAATAATTAAGTTAATTTCAACAATCTAATTCAATTATTTTAGCTTTTTAATACTTTATTAATCTCTTTTATTTCATTAATTCTTTAGTTTTCAATGATTTTTTAATTAATTAAATGATGAAAATAGATTTAATTATTGTTTTTATTAAATTTAATTATTAATAAATTATAATTTGAAAGCTACAATTAATTTAATTCTTTTTTGAGTATTCTAAAATTTTATTTTTAATTTAGTTGGTTAATTTATTTATATATTTAGTGTCAGTTTTTTTTAATTATTAGTTAATTTTATGAAATTTGTTAATTTGATTTTATTTTTTTGGAGATCTTGTCGACACTCATTATTAGTGAATCATTTGAGTCACTGATGCCTGATCCATTTATTCATATCGCATAAAATTACAGTTACTCTTACTGGTGACTCAAGTCACCGACGCTTCACTTTATCTATCTCACTGACATCATGAATGTATCGGGTGGAGGCACATAAACTCATAAGTGAGATTCCCTAGTATCCAATTTTGTAGAGTAGCAGTGATGATCATACAAGGACTTCCACATCCATCCACACTTTTACTTCACAACATCCAAGGGGATTATGGGAATTTTCTCGATAGGACTTCATCATATATCCACTAGACATCACTTTCATCCTACACAACTTCCAAACATCCAGACTACCAGCCAATCGGAGTTACATCCACCATTTTTACATCTCGTTTCCCAGGGAAGGAGATTGAGAGTACTTCATCATCTCATTCACCTTCAAGCAGTAGTGTAGAGAGATGGAGATTTCTGAGGGTCATGTAGGGAGTCTAAATAATTTTCACCTTGCTCTGTTCTTTGTTCATTTTTATTTGATATGAACATCTATTTGTTTTAATTTTTTAATCTTTTTAATCCAATCACTATTTTGTTGGATGTCTCTCTATATCTCTCAATCTTTAGCCAATAATTCGTTTCAAAATGTATGTGTCCATGAAAATTAATTAGGTTAAAATCCTAACTCTACTATTTTCAATTTAAGGATACAATTGAAAATTTAATCAAGCTCAAGAGAGAGGTAGATTCAGCCAGTTCAATTGACAATTTGAAGTGAGTGAATACCGATTTTACCCATTGGTTGATTGAATAATTTCTTCAGTTGAAATAAATGTATACATTATTTAATCACAGAATAACTAGACAACAAATCTAGCCGACTACTTTCAATCAGATCCAAACACTTGGATTCAAGTGCATGAACAAAGGATATCGCATTAAATCTAGAAGCTTATTACCCCACCAGATCATATCGATTGTTTCCACTATCCATTGTTTCTTGTCTCCCAATTTGTATATTAGAACTAACTCACTCAAATTCACTTTCCCACATATTATCTTTCATCAACTTCATAGTTTAATCATCACCACTATTGTCTCAAAACATTTTGTGTGTTTTTTATTATGTTTTTTATTTGTTTTCTTTTAATTTGGTGACTAAGCACAACATTAGTCATCTCTATTGTTCAGCCATGCTTTACCACTATACTAAGTAGTAAGTTAAAATATATAAATTTTAATCTGCTCTCTCGTGCTCAATAATGTGTGGAGGTCAAAAATATAACATCAGTTCCTAAAATTTTAATCCTGAGTTTTATAAATTCAACATATCATTTGAAAATTTATATTTTTTGCATATTAAATTAATATTTTACCTATTAATAGTTTTTACACACTACTAGTAACATATTATAAAGTCACAAAATTTACAAATTTGGTAAGAAATGATATTTCTCACTATTCACTAGAAAATTAATTATTTTAAAAAATTCAACAAAAAATTATTAGATTGTATTATTTTTATATTTAAAAAAGTGGATTAATTTTTTGGTAGATTAAAATTATATAGTTCATATGTTTAACTTTTAAATAAAATCATAATTTATAGAGATAAACTGTTTCATTTTTTGGAAATCATTCTTTATGTAATTTAATTATTCATAAAAAATTATTGATATTATATTATTTATAACAAACATATATCATATAAGTACCCAGCCTTAAACATTACAAATTACAGGGTTTCTAAACAAGAATTTTTATTTAATTATCTTTTCATTTTATAGTTTCAGAGAACTAGGTTAAACTATTACAAATTAAACCCATACATTGCATGTGGAAACATATACTCAGTATTCTTTTTTACACTAAAAGAAACCATTTCAAAATAAACATGATTTATTTATCATGAAACAACTTCATAGATTTCAAATTGGCTTCCTACATTCTCAGAACAAAACTTATACCATATGGAAAACATTTTAAAATATAGGATGAGTATGCAAAGACTAGTAAAGGACCTAAAAATAAATAAAGAAATCTTAAGTCCATGGATACTAATAAACCCATGAAACAATTTCCACAAAATTGTAATTTTTACACATAAAACAAAAGCTCTTTATCATACCACATGAAATCATAAATTTCCTATAAATGACCACAACAAAAATAAATCATAAAGGTAAATTTTGGAATCATTTTTTAACACTCTTTCATTTACAATACCTCTCGATGGAATGTAGGGAGAAACCTTCATGTTTATATTTGGAATAAACTTCATATTATATTCCCTTAATCTCTTTAAATAACCCCAACTGGTTAACTCTGTCCCATTACACAATGAATAGAAGATCTATAGCAGGCTCACCTGCCCTCATATTATCACAGAACCACCCATACTCATAAATAATTCCCAAGAACCATAACATAATAATAATCATGAATTCATGATATTACGTTTATGTTTTATATGTTTAAAAATATATATTTTTATTTTTAGAGATAGCTAAAAGAGTAACTTTAAAAGCGGTTTTTAAAAAAAAGTCCCTTACCTTGAGTTGAACTCATCATGTGAAATATTTATATTACTGAATAATAAAATTTAGTTAGTTACTTACTTTATTGAGAATATTTTCTATTTTTACTATTTATTTTACATCACTTATTATCATGTTGTAATAGCTATTTAATTATTTATGTTCATATCATATGTTTTGATGATATTCGATAAATTAGTCCAAAATGAATTTGGTATGATTCAAATCATCAAAGAGGTCATTATTGAATCATATATAGAATAATAGTCATGAAATAATTATAAATTTAATGCAACAATTATAATTTTATTTCTATCCATTAGATATGGATATAAAAATGGACTATGTCACAGTCATGGAGATAGTAACCTGTGCATTCCCATGAGTAATGTTTTTTTTAATGATCATAATGGAAAAAAGCTTGGTATTATTTAAATATTAAATTATAATCATAATATCATTAATATGTTAGTAATAATTTTAATATACTTATATATATCATCTTTGTGATGTTATGATGAAAAATGAATCACATCACATCCTGGATATAGAGACCCAAATCGTGACCTACATGGATATTACATTACTTTTGCGGAATACTTAATACAGAACAAAAAAAGGCCCAAAGACCGTATTATTTTAGTGTCTTTGGAAACTCGGAACATAATCTTCTAATCATGTTGAAATATCTTCAACATCTCCCATAATGATCTTCTTTTTTCCTACCAAAAACCATTCTTTAAATCCTGGGGAAAAGAAAACAAATAAAGGGTGAGCTGAAATGCTCATAAGGGTAAGCATGGAGAAAATAAAACAAACCATATACATTTGAATTTAAAAACATGAACATAATGTTTAAACATCAAAATCTTGAGCAATGACATAAAAGATGGAATTACGTAAGGCATAAATCATAATGGGAAATCAATCTTGATAAAATAACATGAAAATAAAACATGTAATTATAGAAAACCACTAAGCACATGATATTATTTCCATAGTAGGCAAGGCATTTCTGCCTCGACCTTACTAGTGGACAAAGTCCCTTGCCTAATCGAGTTCACTCCTCATTCCAGTCCTGTATCACTGAACTAGATTAACTTACTATTCCAGCCCTGTCAATCTCATGAGATATAAATCTTTACCCAATGCATTGGAGGAAGATATAGGTCCAACCCATCTCATAATGAAATCATTCTTACTTTTGTCACAAAATAAACATAAATCATTCCTCATAACCAAAAGAATAAAATGGGTTATATAAACATCATCCGATCTTAACATAATCCATATAAAACAAATGGATATCATTTCATCATAAGAAATATCAAAACATGAAAATAATAGAGACATTATACTTGAAACATAATCATACTAAATAATGTCATCTTATATGGGAAATAGTTTTGATAAAACACTAGAAATGAATTCTTGAGGAAAATATCATTTCTTCTTCTAAATCATTTTCTTTTCACAAAATTCCATGAAATTTTAAATGAAATAGATTTTGTTGAAAATAGTCATTAAATATTGTAGAGTAAGCTTCATAAAAATAAGGCATTATGAAACCATAAAAATTTGTTCATGTCGTATAAGTTAAAAAACATTATCCTTATACTTTTAACGGAAAAGTCAAAAAGTACCATGTATGGTAAACAAAAGAAAGATTCCTTCCATAACACAAAGTAAAAGTCAAATAGGTATAAACATGACTTTAAACATACATGGAATACTATTAAACACTTAATGAAAAAAAAATTATGGACATGGATGAAAAATATAACCCCAGTAAATACTTAAGTATAAGTAATCTCAGATAAAAATGAGATTGGAAAAATTATCCCTTACCTTAGGTCCAATTTCATCCACACGTGTCTGAAACTCCTGTATAATGGGTCTAAACATATTATTAACTTGTAATAGAACCATAATAATATTTATGATATCATATATGATTCACTTATCACTTTATATTACCTGTTCTTTTGTCAATTCTATGTTAAAGCAGCGTTTTGGGTAAAATCGTTTCAATTATCGTACGTGTTCGGACTAGTTGTTCTTCATATTATTATTACTTATATCATGATTTACTTACTTCCAGAATGTAAAACATGATTTATATATCATATATATAAACTATATATATATGATATATAGATAAATTAAATGAAACACACTATTCATGGAGATGGTAGGCCGTACGTACGCATGAATGCTGTTTTCCATTTTTTATTGACTTGAATGGAAGTAAGTAGATGACATATATATATATATATATATATCCAGTAGCATTATTATGTCATATATATCATTTTTATTCATTATATATACTTTATAATCATTCTTTAATGGTTAACATGGATAATTAATTTCATCGCGTTGTGGAGACGGTAATCCGTACGTATGCACGAGCAATGATATCGTTCCCATAATTAATTAATGGAATTGGAGTAGATGATATAATATCTTATAATCCTTATGCTTTTATAATAACAATATATAGTTATTATTTACACCATTATACCCATCCAAGTAAGGTGGTGGTGGAAAAATAGATTACACCACGACACGGAGACGGTATTCTATAAGTACGCACGCACAGTGATTTCGTTTTCCGTAGGATGGATAGAAGGTAAAATGGGATTGTTTCATATTTAAAACAATATCTCAATATATTAGTTATACATATGTTATTAATTTATTATGAAACAAAAAAATAAGAGAAATTAAACGAAGAAATGAATTTGAAATAATCAGTAAAGGATATTACCACTTCTTCGACGAACCTCTTCTAAACCTCCTCTTAGGGAAAAAAATTTGGTCTTTTAAGAAGACCAAGATCACAATTATTTTTCAAGGGAATTGGATAAGATAAATGGGTAGGTTTTGGGCGAGCTTGAAGGCTCAATGTTTTTTGAAGAGGAGAGGAATGATGTTCCCTTTTATAATTGAGGAGAGTGACACCTTTGGAAACCTAAAAATATTAATTTATAATAAATTCATAACCCACATGAAAACCTCCAAAAATGATCAAATATGAATATTATATGATATAGGGTTGTAATCGCATCATTAAATAAGATTTAGACATATTGTTAATTTATTTTAAACCTCATCAACTTGATTTATCCTTATTTAATCTATTTAATTTTATTTGCAGTAATAATATTTTAAATATTAAATTGTTATAAATAAATACTTATGTGTTGTGAATTTTACATAATTAGATACTTTATGACATTTTATACAATATAAAATTTAATTTTTAATTTTTAATTATTTTTATGATTTTTAAACAATTTTATAATATGTTATTTTTATAAAATAACAATAGTGTTAATTTTGAAACTATTCATTTATTTGAATTTAAATAAAATCCACATAGATGATATATCTGAGAAAAAAATTAATAGGTTCCTAAAATATCATATTCATCTAGAAAATTTTTGGAGAACATTAATTAGTTCACATAATATTTATTTTAATTTTAATAATACCATTTATTTGATATTTCTCTCAATAAAACAGTTACTACATCATTTTTGTATAAATATTTAATATACATATTTGTGGCATAAAAATTAAAAATAAAATTCTAAGATGAAGGTAAATCTATAAAATTTCATAATAATACATTTACTAGAATTTATCATCTTAAAATCACAACATTTAAATTGTTATAATTATTAAATTATAAAGGGGACAACTTTGACATCATTTAGAATAAAATAATATAAGTGTCATAATCGCTTTTACAAGTCTCTAAATAGTCCAATATTATACCAATGGATTATTATGTTTTACTTTTACCTGACCAATAAGTTTTGGTCTGTTTTTTGTGCCTTTTATGGTCACTATTAGTTTAATAGAAACTATATTATTGATTTTTCACTAAATAAACCATATCTGCATCACTATTGTGTCACCATTAATGAAAGTTATTTAATCAATAAAAATTCTAAATAAATTTTCATGATGTAGATAATTTTATTATATTTCTGGACACTATTTATATTGGAGATTTTATGATGTTTATCACCAAATTATAATTATTACACTTATAAGATATAAGAGAGTGATATGTTGTCACTTTCTTTGGTTTTAATAATAATTACATCATGTTTATGGTCAAAAGTCCATGAAATAAATCTATTTATACCCTTAGGTGTTATGTTTAGACATTTATTAATTTAATAGAATTTTTTCAGGTGTAAGGGTAATTCTATAATCTTATTTTTACCCTTAATTACCCGATTTACCTTTAACTGTAGTAAATAAAATTTTCCGTAGTTACTATTCATAATGCCTAAAAATAAAAAATGGCCTATTAACATAATTTGGACATACTGATTTAAAATATGGAATCCATTTTTTAAAATTCAAAACATAGAAGTTACAGTAATTAATTTAAAATTAATCCCGTTGTTAAGAAAACGGGTTTCAAAAGTTAAAACGTTGCAAAAGATAGAAATGTTTTTACAGATGAATTCAGTGTAAAATTAATGATAAAGACATAAATTATGTTAAATGGTTAAAATATATTCTATTTATATTTTAAAACCATCCAATATTATAATTTAACCATATAATTTATTTTGATGAAAAAAGTTGTTTTTAATTAAACTTTAGCGTATTTTTACTATTCATCAAAATATGAAGGTTATCAGAAAATTATCAGAAATTTATCCAATGTAAATTTTTATATCATGATTCAAAAGAAGAATTTTATTTTTAAAAATTGAACTTATAAACTTGTCTAAAATTTTCATTAAATTGGGTGCACCATTAGAAGGCGGTAAAACTCCATTTTTTTTAAATATACTTCTTTTATCATAAAATTGATTTTGTTTTCATATCTCATTCTAGAAAATTTGTAAGATGAATTATAATGTTATAAAACTCAAAATTCAGTTAATACTATTCGTAACAGCTAGTTCATAATTTTATAATAATATATCATTGTTTAGTGAAACTCAATATTACGTACAACACACACTATTGAGGAAGGTCGCTCTTACATGCAACACAAGCCAAGAATAGTGTTGTGTATACTGCAAGCTAATATGGTGTTGCCTATAGCGCAAGCTAATCTTTGGGTAGCATACAACACAAGACATCAACAAAATTAAAAATAATATTTCTTATAAAATTTCGGCGTGTTACATTCTACCTCCCTTAAAATGAATTTCACCCTCAAAATTCGTTGGGGTTATAAATGGTTTACTACTTAAAAGTTTCTAAAATAGAAACCCACAACGTAAAAAGGAATACCAAAACATAATTTTAAAACTAAAGTATGAAACCTAATAGTTACCCAAATTAACTCATCACTGGGATTCAACATAAGAGAACATAGGTGAAAATATGGATATGGAAGAGAAATCTAACCATCAAGTTCTAATGGAGAGTGGTAGAGAACATGGCTATTAAAAATCCAACAATCAAAAAGTAATAAATTTATGATGTTCTAAGGTACCATCTGATTCATCGAATATGAGCGTACTAGGACAACATTTTTGGTTTTCAAGATCATTTCCCTAATGTTGATAAATTTTATCACATGGAGAAATATTTACTTGATTTCAGTGTAATATCATCATTGGTCATTCCATGAACAATTTCCACTTCATCTCTTATTTAAAGAAATCAAGTTGAATATTTAATTCTTGAAATGTTAGCAGATCATGTGATATAATGATAGGTTATTCCATCTGTCTCAAAAAGTTAGCAAAAGTTATTAAATATACATAAGTCCATATATGGTGAGATTAATCGTAAATGATTCCGAAGATTGACTTATACTTCAACGATCATACCGCTTAATAAAATAGAACTGGTATCTACTTACCAGGGACTTCTTGTAGGCCAGTGTTAGGTAATAAAGGCATGTCACACTTCAGTTTTGGGTTCGATTCCTGCAACCTTGTCTGACGTGACGGGTTGTCACTCATCCTGCAGGTTGTCCTTTTTCTTAAACTATACTAATATAAAATTCCCGAAATAAAATCGAAAAAAAGTTCTAGACTTAAAAAATAATATCTAATGTTCAACTAAATCCATTCCAATCTTCAGACTTATCCAAAATACATCTGTCTAATATCATAGTATAAAGAAATCTATTACGGGAAAGGTCACATAACAAGCACATTAATACCATCATTTATCCCCCATATATCATAAAATATATTTTTTTGGTCACATTCCAGACATTGGAATACCTTAATTATGTATTCTCTTGAAAAATGTATTACTATAGAACCTTAGTGAAAACATGAATGCTCTCAAAAGGTAACTATTTCCATATACGAAAATCCTAAAATATCGATATACTCAAACCATGATATCACTTTGTCCTTATATCAGTCAGGAGCTCATCAATACTATCAAACATATTATTTTCTCCTTATCTGTTCATTATGTGCATTTCATCTGATTTCTAAAAATATTTCAATCACTTTTCATGGTTACTGGTACCATTCATCATATAATTTTAAATACTCAAGGAAAGAAAATAGTGTAACAATCCTTATATTTTTATTTATTCCATAATACCATACATTATTCTTGATAAACAAACATTCATTCCACTACCTTTTCAAAACATTGACTGAGCTTCATCATTTTATTCCTCAACACTTCTTTAATCTCATATGTCATTTGTAGTCTCTTCATCATCATCAAAATAAATATTATTCATAAAACCATGCTGATTCTCTTCATGATGTTTTCCTTTAGGGAATTTGTTTGAATAATTCCCATACATTCCACATTTAAAACATTTAACCATTGTTGATGTCGTAGCAATACAATTACCCTTGTCCATGGTGTTAACTGAACATTTCTTTTGCAATTACTAGCTTTGTGTCCTCCTTTTCCACACCCAAAGCATCTTATAGTTCTTTTCAAACATTCTCTCTGATTCCGCTTCCCACATGATTAACATGAGGAAAATTGAGATTTCTTTCCTCTATGATCATCATGAAACTCCATCTTTCTCTTATTAGCTGAGTCAGGATACATACCAAAGCTAAGATTATTAATCCTATTATGAGATTGCTGATTAGGCATTATAACGATGTTTAGACTTCCAAAACCTGTTTTATTTGGTTGATCATGAAGAATATCATTCCATTGTCCATCATATCCTCTATTATCGTGAGTCTTCTTGTTTCCAGCAATTTTCTAAAACCCAAGAAAAATAGTGTGAGAGGAAAAAATCATACTAAGAAAATAACATAATAAATGGGCATTATCTTCAATATATAACATCTTAGATTTAATTCTAAGATTGTTACTGTAATTCTAGGACTATAACCTATACTTATACTCAACCTTAGGGACATCCCTAAACATACCTTAGAAAAACCTCTAGGGATCTCACTAATGTTTTCGCATCCTAGTTTCCAATGTTTGACTAAACATTCCATCTGATACCAATTGTAGAGACCCAAAGCATGACTTACATAGACATTACTTTAATTTTGCGGAATACTTAATACATAACAAAAACAAACACACAAGGACCGTAATAGTTTAGTGTCTTTGGAAACTCAAAACATAATCTTCTAATCATGGTAAAAGATCTTCAACATCTCCCATAATGATCTTATTTTTTTTCTACATAAAACCATTCTTTAAATCTTAGGGAAAAGAAAACATATATAGGGTGAGATCAAATGCTCATAAGGGTAAGCATGGAGAAAATAAAGCAAACCATATACATTTGAATTTAGAAACATGAACATAATGATTAAACATAAAAATCTTGAGCAATGACATAAGACATATCAGTACGTAAGGCATAAATCATAATGGGGCATCAACCAAGATAAAATAACATGGGAATAAAACATGTAATTGTTGAAAACCATTAATAACATGATATTATTTCCACAGTATCCAAGGCATTGCTGCCACAACCATCCTAGTGGACAAAGTACCTTACTGAATCGAGTTCACTCCTGGTTCCAATCCTATATCACTAAACCAGATTAACTTACTGGTCCATCCCTTTCTATCTCATGAGATATAAATAATTACCCAATTAATTTTAGGGAGATATAGGTCCCACCCATATCATAATTAAATCATTCTTACTTGTGCCACAAAATAAACATAAATCACTCATCAAAACCCAAAGAATAAAATGGGTGTCATAAACATCATCCCATATTAACATAATCCATATAAAACAAATGGATATCATTTCATCATAAGATAAATCAAACCATGAAAATAATAGAGACATTATACTTGATACATAATCATACTAAATAATGTCATCTTAGATGGGAATTAGTTTTGATAAAACACTTGAAATTAATTCTTGAGGAAAATATCATTTCTTCTTCTAAATCATTTTCTTTTCACAAAATGCCATTGAATTTTTAAAGAAAATTATTTTTTTGAAAATAGAAATATAATATTGTAGATTATTCTTCATGAAAATAAGGAATTATGAAACCATAAAAATCCATTCATGTCATATAAGTTAAAAACATTCTCCTCGTACTTTTAATGGAAAAGTCAGAAAGTACCACGTATGCTAAACAAAAGAAAGATTCCTTCCATAACACAAAGTAAAAGTAAAATAAGGGTAAACGAGACTTTAAACATACATGGAATACTATTAAACACTTTTTTGAAAAACATTTTATGGACATGGATGAAAAATATAACCCCCGTAAATACTTACGTATAAGCAATCTCAGATAAAAATGAGATTTGAAAAATTAACCCTTACCTTAGGTCCAATTTCATCCACACGTGTCTGAAACTCTTGTATAGTGGGTTTAAACAGATTATTAAATTTTAACAGAACCATAATAATATTTATTAAATCATATATGATTCACTTATTACTTTATATTACCTGTTCTTTTGTCAATTCCATGTTAAAGCGGCGTTTTTGGTAAAATCGTTTCATTTATAGTACGTGTTCAGACTTGTTGTTCTTGATATTATTATTAATTATATCAAGATTTAATTACTTTCAGAATGTAAAATATGATCTATATATCATATATATTCAATATATATATATATAATAGATAGATAAATGAAATGAAACACACCGTTCATGGAGAGGGTAGGCCATACGTACGCATGAACACTATTTTCCTTTCCTTATTGACTTGAATGGAAGTAAGTAGATGAAATATATATATATATATACATAAATACAATAAAATTATTTTGTAATATATGTCATTATTATTCAATATGTATACTTTATAATCATTTTTTAATGGTTAACATAGAGAATGAATTTCATCATCTCGTGGAGACGGTAATCCGTACGTACGCACGAGCGATGATATCATTACCATAATTATGGAATGGAATTGGAGTGGATGATATAATATATTAGAATCTGTATGATCTTATAATAAACATATATAGTTATTATTTACACCATTATACCCATAAAAGTAAGGTGGTGGTGGAAAAACATATTACACCACTACATGGAGACGGTATTCCGTACGTACGCACGCGCGGTGATTTTGTTTTCCGTAGGATGGATAGAAGGTAAAATGGGGTTGTTTCATATTTATAATAACATATCAGTATATTAGTTATACTTATGTTATTACTTTATTATGAAACAACAAAATAAGTGGATGTAGAAGAATAAATGAATTTGAAAGTATCGGTAAAGGATATTACCTCTTCTTCAACGCGCCTCTTCTAAACCTCTTCTTAGGGCACTAAAGTTGGTCTTTGAAGAAGACTAGGACCTCTAGTATGTTTAAAGGAAAGTTTATAAGAGAAATGGGCAGGTTTTGGCTGATATTGAAGGCTCAATGTTTTGTAAAGAGAGGGAGGAGGTTCCCTTTTATAAGTGAGGAGAGGGGTAGCTTTGGAAACCAAAAAATATTAATTTTTAATAAATTCAAAACCCACATAAAGAATTCCAAAAATGACTAAAATCAAAATATTAGATGATATAGGGTTTTAATCGCATCATCCAATAAGATTTAGTCATTTTGGTAATTTATTTTAAACCTTATCAACATGATTTATCCTTATCTAATCTATTTAATTTTATTTGTAGTAATAATATTCTAAATTTTAAATTGTTATAAATAATTACTTATGTGTTGTGAATTTTTTATAATTGGATACTTTATGAAATTTTAGACCATATAAATTTCAATTTATAATTTTTAAATATTTTTGTGATTTTAAACAATTTTATAATATGTTATTTTTATAAAATAACAATAGTGTTAATTTTGACACTATTATATTATTTGAATTTAAATAAAATCCACAGAGACGATATATTAGAAAAAAATGTTTAATAGGTTCCTAAAATGTCATATTAATCTAGAAAATTTGTGTAGAACATTAATTAGTTCATATAATATTTATTTTAATTTTAATAAAACCATTTATTTTATATTTATCTTAATAAAAAAATTACTACATCATTTTTGTATAATTATTTAATATACTTATTTGTTGCATAAAAATTAAAAAAAAATCCTATAATGAAGATAAATATATTAAATTTAATAATAACACTTTTACTGGAATTTCTCATCTTAAAATCACAACATTTAAATTGATATATTTATTAAATTATGAAGCTGACAACTTTGACATCATTTAAAATAAAATAATATAAGTGTCGTAATCGGTTTCATAAGGATCCAAATGGTCAAATATTAGACCATTGTATGCTTATGGTTTACATGTACATGACCAATAAGTTTTGGTCAGGTTTTTGTTACTTTTATGGTCACTAATATTTTAATAAAAACTATATTATTGATTTTTTACTAAATAAACAATTTCTGCATCACTATTGTGTCACCATTAATGACAATTATTTAATCAATAAAAATTCTAAATAAATTCTCATGATGTATATAATTTTATTATATTTCTTTATAGTATTTATATTGGAGGTTTTATATATTTTATCACTAAATTAAAATTATTACACTTATAAGATATAAGAGAGTGACATGTCGTCACTTTCTTTGGTTTTAATAATAATTACATCATTTTCAGGGTCAAAAGTACATTAAATGAATCTATTTAGACCCTTAGGTAATATGGGTCGCCTTTTATTCATCCAATAAAATTTTGTTAGGTGTTAGGGTAATTTTAAAATCTTATTTCTACCCTTAATTACCCGATTTACCTTTAAGTGTAGTAAATAAAATATACCGTAGTTACTATTCATAACGTCTAAAAATAAAAAGTGGCCTATTAACATAATTTAGACATACTGATTCCAAATATGGAATCCATTTTTCAAAATAAAAAACACAGAAGTTTTAGTAATTAATTTAAAATTAATCTCGTTAAGAAAATGGGTTTTAAAAGTTAAAATGTTGCAAAAGATTGAAATGTTTTTAACTATGAATTCAGGGTAAAATTAATGATAATGACATAAATTATATTAAATGGTAAAAATATATTCTATTTATCCTTTAAAACCATCAAATATTATATTTTAACCATAAAATTTATTTTGATGAAAATAGTTCTTTTTAATTAAAATTTAGCATATTTTTACTATTCATCAAAATATGATGGTTATCAGAAAAGTATCAAAAAAAATTCCAATGTAAATTTTTGTATACTGATTCAAAATAATAAGTTTATATTTTAAAATTAAACTTATAAAATTGTCTAAAATTATATTTAAATTGGGTGCGCCATCAAAAGGTGGTAAATCTGCATTTTTTGAAAAATACTTCTTTTGTCAGAAAATTGATTTTATTTTCATATCTCATTCTAGATAATGTGTAAGATTAATTAAAATGTTATAAATTTCAAAATTAAGTTAATACTATTCAGAAAATATAGTTCATAATATTATAATAGTATATAATTATTTAGTGAAACTCAGTATTTCATACAACACACGCTATTGAGGAAGGTCGCTCTTAGGTGCAACACAAGCCAAGAATAGTGTTTCATATACTGAAAGATAATACGGTATTGAGTATAGTGCAAGGTAATCTTTCTGTGGAATACAACACAAGACATCAACAAAATTAAAAATAATTTTTCTCATAAAATTTCGGGGTGTTACAGTGTAGGTGGTAGTTCACACGTACAGATGAATGACATTATCATTTTCATGTTCATAGAAAGGTAAGAATAAAAAAGATATGTTATATTTTAATAATAATAAATATTTCAGGAATATTGTATATAAACATCTATTCCATCCTTATAATCAGTCTTGAGAGACGGTGATGGAAAACGAAATGTATCGGTTTGCATGGTGGTTATCGTACACACAAACGATAAATTATTTTCCCATTTGATAGACATGAAGATATATTTGGGTGATTATTTTAAAATAATAACATATAAGTATATTTTTAATACTGTATTTGTTATTTCATTATGGTTGAAGAATATTTTAAGGAATTTGAATAGAAAATAAAGCTGAAATACTTGATTAATATAATGCCATTTCTTTGGACAATCTATTTTTCTTAAAATATTATGACCACTAAGGGTGGTATTATTCCAAAAATAAGAGATCTTAAATTTTTTTAGGGATTATATTAAGTTATTTTGTCAAATATTGTCCAAAATAAGTAGGTTTTTATATGTGAATTGAAGAGAAGAAGATGCACCCTTTAATAAAAGAGGGCATGGGCACTCCTGGAATTCATCAAAAATTTCAAATTTATATAAAATATAATTCTATTAGAAATGGACACAAACATATTTATTTAAAATATAGAATATTTTTAGGTCTAAATATATTTTTCCAATAAAAATTTGACAAGTTTTTACAATTTTTAATCATTGTTGTTTTGTTTTAACCCTTATTTAACATATTTAATTCATACGATGACCACATGTGGTTTTACTATTTGAAGGTTAATATAGTTTGTAAAAAATGTTAAATGAACCATAAATAAATAATTTATGAAATTTTTAAACTTAATACAATCATTTTTTTCATTTAATTATTTTATATATTTTATATCATTTAATAAAATGTTATTTATTTTAAAAAATTATTATTTTCAATTTTGACACTATTCATTGCATGAATTTTATAAAATATCATAAAAACATGATATATTCAAACCAAATATTTTAACACATCCCAAATATTTCAATTTAATATAAAGTTTTTTTATGAAACTTATTATCTCAAATCCTATTTATTTTTAAACTTTTAATATCATCTATTTGATATTTCCACTAATAAAAAATGTAATGCATCACCATTGTGTGATTATTTAAGGTAAATGTTTCTTCTCTTAAAATTAAATATAAGTTACCATGATGAATATAAATATTTTAAGTCTTATAATACATTTTCTAGCTTAATAAATCTTCTAAATTACCCTATACTAAAAATTCTATAGTTATTAAAACACAATTATAATATATTTGACTTTTCTTTAAAATAAAATACTTTAAGTGGATTAAAGTCATCAAAGTGGATTCAAGAGCTCAAAAAATAGGTCCAAGATTGATTCTGGTAAAAACTATTTCATCCAATAAAATTATTATAAGTGTTATTATAATTTTATAGGATTTATAATTTTCTTTTTATTATTAATTACTCAATTTACAATTAACCGTGGAAATAAAAATTAGTAAATTTACTATTCATATTATCAAAAAACAAAATGTAACACTTTACCAAATTTAGACTTTATGATTCTAAATATAGAACCAATTTTTAAAATTCAACATGCATAATTGGATAAAATTAATTTAAAATTACTCTCATTGATGGAATGAGAAAACTGGTTTTTAAAGCGAAAACATTCAAAATATTGAAATATTTTTATATCAAAATTCAATGTGAATTTTATTCGAATGAACTAAATTGGAATAAATTTTATAGAGTTTATCTATTTTTTCTTTAAATAAAATAAAGAATATAATTTATCACTATAAATTATTTATAGGAAAAATTTGTTTTAAATTAAAATTCAGTATTTTTTTCACTATTAATCAAAACATGAAATTTTTAGAAAAATGATAAAAATTAAACCATAATAAATTTTGATATTTTTATTTGAAATAATAAGTTTAATTTTTAAAATATAATTTCTAAAAGTCTCAAAGACTTGATCTAAAATAACTTCACAATCAAGAGGACGAAAAATTGCCTTTTTATAAAAATACATCTTTTATACATAAAATTAGATTTCATTTCTTATATCATGTCTACAAAATACGTAGTTTGAAAGTCAAATATTATATTTAATATATTATATTTATTTATTTCATTAATATAATCATAAATAATGATTTTTTTATTGCAATAATACATACTTGTGTGCATTTAAATAGTTTTTTAGAGAATGATTTACTTTTATATTCAAGTGGGTTTTATTTTCATTTAAAAATAATTGGTCACCAAATAATTTATTATATTACATGTGTAAAAAATATTTTTATAATTCAATTAATCATGTTCATTCCAATAATTTTAAATACTAGGTTAAAATTAAACCATTTGAATAATAATATTTAGTTGTTCGTTTAATCTCGATGTAGTTTATCATGAATTCTATCGAAAATAGTGTTTCCTTTCAAAAAAAATAGGATTTTTAATTCCCTCTCCCACCCCTTTAGGAAATTGTGTCTTCACAATTTGAACTCTGGATCAAAAACTAGGGTTTTAATTTTTCAAAATATTTCTGTTGAAATCCCACATCAAGGAATTGAATAATGAAAATTCAACATTTAAATAAAGAAAGGGAAGTATGAAGGTCACCAAGGATAACACAAACTAGGTTTCCATGAAAGAAAAAAATTTAAATGGGAGAGAAAATAACTATAAAGTTACAATATAGAGTGATAAATTACATGTTAAAGATAATTTTAACAATCAAAAAACCATGAACCTGTGATGGGTTAAAAGGTCCTTGATTTCTTAATAGGTAAGTTACACATATAAAAAAATTAAAGATTTTTTTAATAGAGTTAAATAATTATTTAATTACCTAGACTAAAAAATAAGTAGATATACTAACTTAAGAATTATAGTCTCACACTTTAATAAATTCCCCCCCACAAATTCATTTTTTCTCAAAATGATGTCTATTAAAGATGAATTTTTCACACCTAAAGAACAATAATCAACTTCAAAGAATCACATAAAAGACAAAAGATTGACTATCTATTTATCCATTTCTGAAACATTAACTAAAAAATGATTAGGATAAGATAATATAATTCCCCATAAATAATAAACCTTTCTCGAATGAAAAACTACTTCAATCTCTAAAATTTGACATTGATAACCAAAGCTCAACATAGATCATTCAAAAAAATAAATATCCATAAAATTCCACCAAAATATTATAAACTAATCCTAAAACAAAAAAAATATTAAGGATTTTATCACATAGTATTCCAAGAAAAATGTTAACATTTTTCTATAAATAGCCTCAATCACTCTTAATACCTCATACAAAAAAAATGTATTTTTATAAATCACATAATCTCCAATATATGCTAAAGATTTCCATAAATAGCCTAAATTTCCATAAACCCACAATAAAATCATATATTATTACAAAATATAATTATACTTTAATCCTAAAATTAAATCTCATAGTATTATGTTTACCTTGATCATATAAAGTTCCCAAGACAGTGAACATCTTACGAAATAACTTTAATCACATAATAAAAAAATCATTTTCTAATAAAAATTTTATATATTCGATAAAATATATCTTCCAAAAATAAACCAAAAATTTCTTCTTCCGATGGTTTAAATAAATAAAATTAATTATATAATAACCAGGGCATCACGTAGGCTAGTTGTAGGTGATGCACCCTTATCACCCATTGGGTTTGGGTTTAACTATCATGGCATTTCTAGATACTAAGGGTTGTCTCCCGACCTATGGGTTGTCCTTTTCTATTTCTAAAATTATAATTCTAATGAAATTAGTAGAAATGTGGCCAAAATACTCAAGTAAACATAACATTTTTTAACCTCAAAAGTAATCTTATACCTCTCATTTTTTCATCCCAACTAATATTTACCTCAACTTATTAAATTATGAATTCTTTACTATCATAAAATTTTAAATATCATCTCTAATTAAGTTAATATATCTATTCCATAAAGAAATAAAATTGTACCTTAATCATAGTGTCCATCTGACTTCATTATTTTTTTGTTCATAAAGATAAAAGGTCCATGCATTTGAATAATGTTTTTGAGATTACTCAAATTCCCTTGCTTCCATTTTCTAGAAATTCCTTGTACAACTTAGGTTATATTGGTTTTGGTAGAGAAATGGTTTTGGAAAATAGTTTTTTATGACATGTAATTTCAAAAAATCAGAGAAAACATGATTTTTATAAAATATTTTGATCGAGTTTTTCCAAAAACATTCTATCAAGGGTCCTTTTAAAATAATAAAAGTTTTTTAGAAAGAATATAAGTTAAAAAAATATAAGTTAGTTAGGAATGTTTTTCAATATTTGGTAGTTGTATTAAAATCATAATATGCTTCAAAATCTTTTGATAAGGTAAAATATTTTAAAATGCCTTGATAATATTATCCATTTATTAAAATATATGAATGTTGAGAAAAATGGATTTGATTAAAAACAACCCATGAACCACTATGTTATTGAGGTATATAGAAGTTTCTTGATATTTCAATCATCTATTTTTAAGAAATTTTTATGTTATAAAAAGTTTTATAATTATAAGTACATGACTTTTCCATAATTATTGCAATCAAGTCATTTAGAAAAGATAGGCATGTTGTTGGAGATCCTCCTCCTTCCATTTGTAACTAACGTTCCTAAATCTGAATAAATTTATAGGAATATGATTTAACTAAAATAATATATATAGAAATATAAACTATTTTCAACCAAAATTCTGAATACCTAAGGTTTTCTAAACCATCCTCTCATACCAAATGTATTAACATGAACTTAAACATTATATATTCATGTGTCTTCAAACTAGAAATCATATTCATGGACCTTTTCATTTTATATTTTTAGAGAATGAGTAAAATATATTGCAAATTAAAACCATACATTACAGGTGGTCACTTATACTGAGTATCCATTTTTTTCACCAAATTGAACCCCTTTAAAATAAAACAAGATTTATTTTTCATGAAATATATTCATAAATTTATTATTAACCACCTTATTTATATTACCCATCCTTATACCGTATTAAAAAAAATTAAAACTTGGGGTAATGATAAAAATATCATTAAGAGACATAAAATTAATGAAAGAAACTATTATTCCCTTAATACTTATAAACCCATGAGAATGTTTTCACAATGTTATAATTTTCACCCATAAAACATAAACTCTTTAGCTGGCCTCATTAAATCATAAATTTATATTAAAACTCCACAAAAAAATAAATCATAAAGGTAACTTTTGGAGTCATTTTCATATTACTATTCCATTTATAGTAGCTCTGAAGGCTACATAGGGAGTAACCTTCCAGGTTACATTTTGAATAACCATCATAGTATATTCTCTTAATCTC
Organism: Viscum album; assembly: GCA_963277665.1. Lineage (NCBI taxonomy): Eukaryota > Viridiplantae > Streptophyta > Magnoliopsida > Santalales > Viscaceae > Viscum > Viscum album. The sequence goes on along the minus strand of OY728165.1, from coordinate 158,522,495 downwards.
TTTAGAGAAACCCTAAAAGTAATCTCTTTATCATTAACCAATGCATTGAAGAGATTTTGATGGATCACTCACTGAAGATGTATTATAGAACCACCCATACTCATAAAAAATTCCCAAGAACCATAACATAATAATAATATATAAATATTTCATAAAAGAAATATTTTTTAGGAAAATAACTTTTAAATTTTGAAATCACTTTTATTTTTTATAGAGTCTCGTACTCATAAATAAGAGAATTTAATTTTAAAATAAAATTTTAAACTTGTAAATGAAATTTAAAAACATTAAAGATTCATTATGTAAAGAAATTACATTCATGCCCTATATGTTAAAAATAACATTTCTTTTGTATTTTTGTAAAAAAAAATTGAAAGGGTAACTTTAAAATAAGTTTTTAAAAAAAATTCCTTATATAATGTTCAAATCATCCCCAAAAATATTTTTCTTCATAATTATTAAATTTCTTGAGAAAATATTTAAAGGTTATTATTCATTTTACATCACTTATTATGAGGTTATAAAAAATAATTAATTATCTAAGTTCAGGTAATATGTTTTGACAATATTCGGTACTTGAGTCCAAAATGAATATGGTATAATGTTAATAGTCAAAGTGTTCATTAGTACATAACCTCGAGAATAATATTCATGACATAATAATCACTTTTATACATAAATTATACTTTTAAATCCATCCATTACATATGGATATTAAAAATTAACTACATTACAATCATGGAGACGGTAAGTCGTACGTACGCATTTGTAACATTTTCATTTTTCCAACAATCATTATGGAGGAAAGGTAAGTATTATTTTATAATTATATAATGATAATAATATCATAAATATCTGATTAACAAATTAAATATACTTATATATATCATCTAAGTTATGTGGTGGTGAAAAATGAATCACATCGCTTAGTGAGGGTGATAGTTCACACGTGTAGAGGAACGACATTATCATTTTTATGTACATAAAAAGGTAAAAATTAAAATTATTTATTAACTTTTAATAATAATTATTATATATTTGATATAATAAATAAAAATTAATTCAATAACTATAACTAGTCTGTAGAGATGGTGATGGAAAATGAATTATATTTGTTCGTGAGGCAGTAGTCCACTGTACACACGGACGATAACTTATTTTCTCATTTAAAGGTAGTGGAGATGGAGTTAGGTGATTATATTAAAATTAAAAAATATAAGTATATTTAGGATATTTTAGTAATTATTTCACTATTAGTGAAATATATTTTATGTAATTTGAATAATAAATAAAAAAATAAATAACATATTAATATAATACATTTTCATCAAAAATCTCATTTGATTAACACCTTAAGACCACAAAGGATGGTGTTATTTCTAAACAAAGTGATATATAATGTGGGTAGGGATTCTAGAAAGATATTTTGAATTATCTAGCAGAATAAAATAGGTTTTTAAGTGTGAAGAGAATATAAGAAGAGGTTACCTATTATAAGAGAGGGTGGACACTCTCAAAATTCTTCAAAATATTTAATTTATGTAAATAAATTTTTAATTCAAAATGAAACAAAACTGATTTATTTGGAATATATGATGTTTTATGTATAAAAAATATATACAAATAAAATTATAATTTTTTTTACTATTTTTTAATCCTTATCATTTTTCTTTAACCATTAATTAACATATTTAATTCTTACCATGACAACATATGTTTTTACTATTTGAAAGTTAATATAGTTACTATAAAATGAAAAAAGAAACATAAATTAACCATTTATGAAATTTTAAACCTTATTATAATTCATTGGATTAATTTTATATTTTTATAAATTTTATGTGATTTAATAAAATATTATTTATTTTTAAATATCCCTTTTATAAATTTTAAAATTATTCAATATTTTAATTTTAGAAAAAACCATAACAAAATGGTATATTATAAATACATATTTTGACACATCCCAAATATTTTAAGTGAATCTATAAAATTAGTGCATTAGAGTAATTTTAACAAATCTTATTCATTTTAAAAAATTTAATATAATTTATTTGATATTTTTATTAATTAAAAAATTACTACATCATAATTGTGTAATTATTTAATGTAATTATTTATTCACTAAAATTTAAAAATAAATTCTCCTGATGAATATAAATATATTAGATTTAACATTTCTTTTAATATTCAAAGATATCTTCAAAATAAACCTATATTAAAAATGTAATAGTTATTAAAACATCAGTATGATAGGTTTGAATTTTCTATAAAAAATACTATAAAAAGATTAAAGTCATCCAAGAGGTCCAAGAGATTATAAAATTGACCCAAGGATGATTTAGGTTGATAAAAACTCATCTAAAAAAATAAGAAAAGTTTTGGGGTAATTTTATAAAATTCATACCATTATATTTACCCTAAATTACCTCATTTACCTTTAACTATGGTAATAAAAATTACTAAAGTTACTATTAAAATTCTCTAATTATAAAAGACTTTTTTACTCTATTTGGACCATATAAAGACCTGAAAATTCCATGTAATTTTTTTAAATAAATGGATATTTTATGGGTCTATGAAAATTGACGGCGCATGATTCTGAGGCCCGAAGTGCCCGAAATGAATTTCTAAACTTTATTTCAGGTACGTTCAGTAAAAGTGCGAGCAGGTTTTTCTAACTTTTTATTTGGTGCTTGGAATTGAAATCTAAGCACACCGTTAAACTCGTAGTGCTGGTATTTGATTAAGGAGACTTTCACCTGGATGGTAGTAGGTCGGGAGTGAAAGACATATTTTGGGTTTTACGTGTATGAATAAAATAAAAATAAAATTGTGTGGCTTTATTTTTATTTTATTTGTTAAAACCTCCATGTGGAAGTTGGGAAGTGGGACCACCAAACCATAACCTCCCATGAGAGGTTATGATGGTGGGGACCACCTGAACCTAACCTCCCATGAGAGGTTATGTTGGTGGGGACCACTCGAAGTAGAAACCTCTTGAACTCCCTTTTAAGTGGGGGAGAAACTTCTTGAGCTCCCCACTTAATTATACCAACCCACCACCACATTAATTGTGCCAACTCTTGGTATCCTACAATTATAATTTTATGCCAATGCAACCCATTTATTTTTTCCAATTTAATAAGCCAACTTTGATTACCAACAAATTAAATAGATAAAAATATTTTATTTGGTTGGCTATTCATTTGTGGGAAAAGTATTGGCAAAGGAGGACTGAGAGAACTTGGGAGAAATCTCTCTAATGTAGAACGCTCCTCCAAATTAGAACGCCGACCTCCTTCGACCATATTCTTGGGGACTTCTTCCGATGTGGGATGTCCTCATCTACAGCAAATCGGCGACCGTACTACCTTCTTACACCAACGTCATCAAGAGAACGAGGTAGGAGTTTAATTGTGTTTGATTATTTGTGGGAAGTTGTAGGGTGGTTGATTGATAATTTCTTCTCTATTCCATTCTTGATAATTATTTGTAATTCCATAATAATTTATATCCACATGCTACCGCTCTAACGCGGAGAGTGCAGGCCAAACATACAAGGAACGTCATCTCCGTAAACATTGTCATTTGTTGTTGAATGTGATGAAGGAAAGGATAAGAACCACCAAGGGAGCATGAGAACGGTGGGAGACAACTCTACTAGCCACAATGAAGGCGCAATGATGCCACCCCGAAGCCATTGCCACTGCCCCGTGGACTTTGTGCCAACCGCGGCCCCGCCGCCGTATGCGGCTTCGTACTGCCCCCCAGCAGGACCACTGCCCTGTAGCGGACCGCCACCCCGCGGCCGGACCGCCGCCCCGCGGCCAGACCACTGCCCCGTGGCCAGACCCCCCTCCCCCCCCCCCCCCCGCCACCTGTGGCCTTTGCGGTCGAGCCGAGCTGAGTCGTGCCAACTCGCAGCCCACGCGGTCTCTGCGGCCCTCGCGGCTTGTTGGGCCGCCGAGCAGGCCTGGCCGCCTTGCGGGTCGGGCCAACCCAACGGGCCCTGACAGACCCATCGGTTTGGGCCAGGTCGACCCGAATCGGGTCGGCCCAGGGTAGGTTAGGCCGGGTCAGTCTGACCGGGTCGAACCGGACCCAGGCCCACTACGACCCCTTTTACTTTCTTTTGGTTATAACTTTGGCACTGGACGTCCTTTTGATGAACCGTTAGCAAAATTGGGAACCTTGGAGCGATTCATTCCCTTTTAGTGATACCCCACTGAGTTTTGGATTGAGATGGGGATCGTTCAGGTTGGATCAAGCACAAATCCAACTGGGCCCCTGGGACTAAAAGGCTAATAACTCACAAACCGGGTGTCCGATTGACGCGACGTCTATTACATTGAGACCCCTTTGACATGGCAGACCCTTGAGATACTTATTCCTGAGACTTAATAGTAGTGTTGGTAATGACTAGTAGCTTGTGGAGCGGATCCTCTCAAAGATGAGTGAGCTTTGTGTTGGAACCTATTAGTTGGCTGAGACTTAACGACTGTTGAATGTTTCAACTCGGAGTGACTCGGCTGGCCCAGTGGGGAGTGCCTTGGTGACGTGGAAGACCCACGATGGGGAGCGCCATGGTGATGCGGTAGACCCACTGTTCTCGATAGGAGGATTACCTTATTAGGACATGAGGGGGAGTGCCTTGGTGATGCGGTAGACCCACAGTGGGGAGCGCCTTTGTGACGCAGCAGACCCACGGTACTCAACAGGAGGAGTACATCAGTACTCCAAGGTTAGTGGGAAGTGCCTCTATGTTATGTGGTAGGACCACTATACTCAATAGAGGAGGAGTTCTCCAGCAATTGAGGTTTCAGAATTTTACTTGATAATACCCTTAGAATAAATCATGGTGTGAGTTGAGTCAGAACCTCTATGTTTTCCTCATGATTGAGATGGATTACTTGATAACTTAGGTATATGTATGGGAATATGCATAAGTAATGTTATTTGTTGTTTTCATACATTTTGGTTTATCCTTGATGGATTTTGTGAGACATAGAGGGTATCTGGTTCCCTACTGGGTATCGATATACTCACCCCTACACGGGCTATGCCCGCACCTTGTTGTGTTGGATGCAGACAACGGACAGCGCTGACTGAGGCTGAGAGTACCAGGATTAGCGGGTACCTGAAGGTGGACCACACAGCGTGTCAGTACGTGGAGTAGATCGGTAGACGTGGAGTGTTGAGGAGGTGATCTGTACATACCCTTCAGGTAGGAACCTCGGAGGACAATCTTGTAGGTGTCTTTTTTCTTTCTTCAGTTGTATTGTATTTCAATTGTACTTGTACCTTTACTGTTGGTCTTGTATTCCATCCCCTTTAATGTTAAATCCCTACTTCTCTAGGATGTGTAAATTTTTTTTACCAGTTTTATAAGCTTCATAATACTTATTAACTTCTATATGATTCTAAGTGTGTGGGAGTTCCTTTTGAATCCTTTTGGAGTTAAAATCCTTCTTGGGTGGTTACTTATTTTAATCTACATAGTTGAACATTTTTTTGAACTAATTAGTGATTCTTACTTGTACTCACTACCCTAATAGTCACTTGGATTATTTTTATACTGCATACATAGCACATTTCATTCTTCTACAGAGATTTTAAAAAAAATCAGTTTTTTTGTTTACATTAAAATATATATTTTTTTCTTTTCTTTTCTTTTTGTTGTGGAAAATAATTATTTTTGAACCTTCATATCAACCCAAAAAAACTATTTCAGAACATTGAATATTGTCTCCCACCATATAATACAACATTGGGGACTATTTTGAGATGTAATTGTGGGGAGAGGGTTCATTCTTTTCACTTCAAATTCTCTCTTCTTGAAGTTTGTTTAATGAAAAATAGTTGAAAAAATTCAAACTTATTTCAAAATCTTTCTAAATTTTAAAAAGTATTTCATCTTTTCTTGAAAATATTTATTTATTTTTACTATTTATTTTACATCACTTATTATCTTTTTGTAACATCTATTTAATTATTTATGTTCATATCAGATGTTTTGATGATATTCGATACTTAATTAAAAAATAAATTTGGTATGATTTCAATCATCAAAGAGGTAATTATTCAACCATATAAATAATAATAGTCATGAAATAATTATAAATTTAATGCAACAATTATTATTTTAAATCCATCCATTATATATGGATATGAAAAATTAACTATGTTATAATCATTGAGATGGTAAGCCATACGTACCCATGAGTAACGTTTTTGTTTTTCAATGATCACAATGGAACAAAGTTTGGTGTTATTTAAATTTTAAATTATAATAATAATATCAATAATATATTATTAATAATTTTAATATACTTATATATATCATCTATGTGATGTGATGATGAAAAACAAATCACATCACTTTGTAGAGGTGGTAGTTCACACGTATGCATGAAAGACCTTCTCATTTTTATGTATATGGAAATGTAAGAATGAAAATGATATATTATTTTTTAATAATGATAAATATTTCATTAATATTGTATATAAACATTAATTTCATCCTTATAATTAGTCTTGAGAGATGGTGATGGAAAACGAATTGTATCGGTTTGTAAGGTGGTTCTTCATCGTACACATGAACGATAACTTATTTTCCAATTTGATAGAAGTGAAGTTATATTTGGGTGATTATTTTAAAATAATAACATATAAGTATATTTTTATTACTTTATTTGTTTTATCATTATGGTTGAAGAATATTTTAAGGAATTTGAATTAAAAATAAAACTGAAATACTTGATAAATATAATGGCATTTCTTCGGACAATCTATTTTTCTTAACACATTAAGACAACTAAGGATGGTATTAGTCCAAAATTAAGAGATATTAAATGTGTTTAGGGATTATAGAATGTTATTGTGTCCTATTTTGGCCAAACCAATTTGGTTTCTATATGTGAATTGAAGAGAAGAAGATTAATCCTTTTATAAAAGAGGGCATGGGCACTCTTGGAATTCATCAAAATTTTAAATTTATATAAAATAAATTTCTACTAAAAATGGATCCAAACATATGTATTTAAAATATAGGATATTTTTATGTCTAAATATATTTATCCAATAAAACTTTGGCAAGTTTTGACAATTTTTAATCGTTATTGTTTTGATTTAACCCTTATTTAAAATCTTTAATTCTTACAATGACCACATGTGTTTTTACTATTTGAAGGTCAATATAGTTAGTAAAAAATGTAAAATGAACCATAAATAAATAATTTATGAAATTTTTAACCTTAATACAATCATTTGAACTAGTTTTATAATTTTTTATATTTTATATCATTTAATAAAATGTTACTTATTTTAAAATATTAATATTTTCAATTTTGACACTATTCATTGCATGAATTTTCTAAAATAACATAAAAAACTGATATATTCAAACCAAATATTTTAACACATCCCAAATATTTTAATATAAAAAATTTATTTTATGAAACTAATTATCTCAAATCCTATTTATTTTAATATTTTTAATATCCACAATTTGATATTTCTACTAATAAAAAATTTAATGAATCGCGATTTTGTGATTATTTAAGGTAAATGTTTCTTCACTTAAAATTAAAAATAATTTATCATGATGAATATAAATATTTTAATTCTTATAATAAATTTTATAGTTTAATAAATCTTCTAAATAACCCTATTCTAAAAATTCTATAGTTATTAAAACATAATTATAATATATTTCACTTTTCATTAAAATAAAATACTATAAGTAGATTAAAGTCATCCAAGTGGCTCCAAGAGCTTAAAAAATATGTCCAAGTTTGATTTTGGTAAAAACTATTTCATCCAATAAAATTATTATAAGTGTTAGGATAATTTTATTATATTTATAATTTTATTTTTATTATTAATTACTCAATTTACAATTAACAGTGGAAATACAAATTAATAAATTTACTATTCATGTTGTCAAAAAATAAAAGGGAAAAATTTAATAAATTTGGATCATATGATTCTAAATATATAATCCATTTTTAAAATTCAACACACATAATTGGATAAAATTAATTTAAAATTAATCTCATTGATGGAATGAAAAAACTGGGTTTTAAAGTGAAAATGTTCAAAATATTGAAATGTTTTTTATATCCAAATTCAATGTGAATTTGGTTCTAATGAACTAAATTAGATTAAGTTTTATAAATTTTATCAAATTATTATTTAAATACAATCAATAATATACTTTATCAATATAAATTATTTATAAGAAAAAGTTATTTTTAATTAAAATTCTGTAATTTTCCACAATTCATAAAAACATGAAATTACTAAAAAAATACTAAAAATTGAACCATAAAAAATTTTGATAATTTGATTTCAAATAATAAGTTTAATTTTTCAAATATAATTTATAAAATTCTCAAAGACTAAATTTAAAATAACTTCACAATCAAAAGGAGGAAAAATTTCCATTTAATAAAAATACATCTTTTATACATAAAATTATATTATTTCTTATATCATGTATAGGAAATAAATAGTATGAAAGTTAAATATTATATTTAATATATTATATTTTTTTATTTCATTAATATAATCATAAATTATGATTTTTTTATTTTATTGCAATAATACATACTTGTGTGCATTTAAATAGTTTTTTATAGAATTATTTACTTTTATATTCAAAATTGTTTTATTTTCATTTAAAAATAATTGATAACCAAATAATTTATTATATTAAAAGTGTAAAATATATTTTCATAATTCAATTAATCATGTTCATTCCAATAATTTTAAAGTCTAGGTTAAAATTATACCATTTAAATAATAATATTTAGTTTTTCGTTTAAGCTAGATGTCACATGTCATGAAAGCTATCAAACTTTGTGTTTACTTTTAAAAACATAGGATTTTGAATTAAATCTCCCACCCCTTTAATAAATTATGTCTTCACAATTTGAACTCTGGATCAAAAACTACGGGTTTAAATTTTCAAAATACCTTTGTTGAAATCCCGTATCAGAAAAAGGATTAATGAAAATTATATTTTAAAATAAATGGTAGTAACAAGGTCACCAACGATAACACGTACTAGGTTTAAATGAAAGAAAAAACATAAATCGAAGAGAAAAATAAATATAAAGTTATAATATAGAGTGATAAATTACTTTTTCAAGAGAATTTTAACAATCACAAGACCATTAACCATTGATGGGTAAAAAGGTTCTTGATTTCTAAATAAGAAATTTAAACAGATAAAAAAATAATGTTTATTTTAATAGAGTTAAGGAATTATTTAATTACCTAGACTAAAATAATGGGGAAATATACTAACTTAAAAAGTATAATCTCAACCTTTAATCAATTTCACCCCACCAATTCATTTTTTTCTCAAAATGATGTCTATTAAAGATGAATTCTTCACACCTAAAGATCTAGAATTAACTTTTAGAGAATCAAATAAACCACAAAAGATTAACTATCTATTTGTCCATTTTTGAAACATTGACCCAAAAAAATTAGGATAAGATAATATAATTCCCCATAAATAATAAAACTTTCTCGAATGAAAAACTAATTTAATATCTAAAATTTGACATTGATAACCAATGTTCAACATAGATCTTTCAAAAAAAATATCCTTAAAATTCCTAAAAAATGTTATAAACTAATCCTAAAACAAAAAAATCATAAGGATTTGATCACATATTCTTCCAAGAAAAATGTTAACATTTTTCTATAAAGAGTCTTAATCACTCTTAATACCTCATACCAAAAATGTATTTTCCTAAATCACATAATCTCTAAGATATTCTAACAATTTCCAAAAATTTCCTAAATTTCTATAAACCCACAATAAAATCATATACACTTACAAAATAAAATTAGACATCATTCCTAAAATTAAATATCATAGTATTATGTTTACCTTGATCATATACAGTTCCAAAGATAGTGAACATCATATGAAATAACTTGAATCATGTAATCACAAAATCATTTTATAATACAAATTTTATATATTTGATAAAATATATATTCCATAAATAATCCTAAACATAATCCTTCTTATGGTTTAAATAAATAAAATCAATTTTATAATAACCAGGACATCACGTAGGCTAGTTGTAGGTGGTGCACCGTTATCACCCATTGGTTTTGGGTTTAATTATCATGGCCCTTCCAGATGAGAAGGGTTATCTCCTGACCTATAGGTTTTCCTTTTTTATTTATAAAATTATAATTCTTAAGAAATTCATTTAAATGTGACCAAAATCCACAAGTAAACATAACATTTTTTAACCTCAAAGTTTATCTTATACCTCTCATTTTATAACCCCAACCAATGATTACCTCCACTTATTAACTCATGAATTCTTTTATATCATAACATTTTAAATATAATCTCTAATTGAGTTAATAAAACTATTCCATGAAGAAATAAAATATTACCTCAATCATAGTGTCCACCTGACTTCATTGTTTTTTTGTTCACAAAGATAAAAGGTCCATTCATTGTAATAATGTTTTTCACTCAATTTCCCTTGCTTCCATTTTCTAGACTTTCCTTGTACAACTTGGGTTTTATTGGTTTTGGAAGAGAAATGGGTTTGGAAAATAATTTTTTATAACATGTAATTTCAAACCATTTGAGAAAACATGATTTTTGTAAAATATTTTGATCGAGTTTTTTCAAAAACATTCTATCAAGGGTCCTTTTAGAATAATTGAAGTTTTTTCAGAAATACTATAAGTTAAAAGATAATATATGTTAGTTGGGAAATTTTTAAATATTTTATAGTGGTATTAAAATCATAATATTCTTCAAAATCTAGTGATAAGGTAAAATATTTTAAAATTCCTTGATAATATTATTCTTTTCTAAAAATATAATAATATTGAGAAAATTGGATTTGAATTAAAATAGCCCATGAACCACTATGTTATTGAGGAATATAGAAGGTTCTTGATATTTCATACAAATATTTTTTAGATATTTGTATGTTATAAAATGTTTTATAATTATAAGGACATGACTTTTCCATAATTATTGCAAGAAATTCATCTCGAAGAGATACGCATGTTATCTGAGATCCTCCTCCTTCAATTTGTAAATAACTCCCCTGAATCTGAATAAAGTTATAGAAATAGGATTTTACTAAAATAATATTCATAGAAACTTCAACTATTTTTAACCAAAATTCTGAATACCTAAAGTTTTCTAAACTGTTCTTTGACACTAAATTTATTGACAAGAACTTAAACACTACATATTCTAGTGTCTTTAAACTAAAAACCATATTCAAGGACCTTTTAATTTTACAGTTTTAGAGAATTAGTAAAATATCTTACATAATAAAACCATACATTACAGGTGGTCTCTTATACTGAGTATCCATTTTTTAACCAAATTAAACCCTTTTAAAATAAAACAAGATTTATTTTTCTTGAAACATATTCATAAATTTCTTATTGACATCCTCCTTTCTCTTACCCATCCTTATTATCTATTAAAAACATTTTAGAACATCGTATTATGGCAAAAATATCATTAAGAAACATAAAAATAATGAAAGAAACTGTCATTCCATTAATACTTATAAACCCATGAAAATGTTTTCACAAAGTTATACTTTTCACCCATAAAACATAAACTCATTAGATTGCTTCATTAAATCATAACTGTAAAATAAAGCTCTACAAAAACATCAATCATAAAGGTAACTTTTGGACAAATTTTCATATCACTATTCCATTTACAGTAGCTCTGAAAGCTACATAGGGAGTAACATTTAGGGTTACATTTTGAATAACCATCGTAGTATATTCTCTTAATCTCTTTAGAGAAACCTACAAGTTAACTCCTTTTTATTACCCAATGCATTGAAGAGATTTGGAAGGATCAAACACTATAGATTTATTATAGAACCACCCATACTCATAAGAAATTACCAAGAATCATAACATAATCATAATATATAAATCTTTCACAAAAGAAACATTCTTGAGGAAAATAAATTTTCAATTTTGAAATCACTTTTAATTTTTATAGATCCTTACATTAATAAATATATGAATTTAATTTTAAAATAAAATTGTAAACTTGTAAATTAAATTTCAAAACATTAAATTTTCATGATGTAAGTAAATTACATTCATTCCCTATATGTTAAAAATTACATATATTTTGGATTTTAGTAAAAATAATTGAAAGGGTAACATTAAAATAGGTTTTTAAAAAAAATTCCTTACTTTATGTTCGAATCATACCCTAAAATATTTATCTTTATAATTATATAATTTCATTAGAAAATATTTAATGTTTATTATTCCTTTTATGTCACGTATTATGATTTTATAACAAATACTTAATTATCTAAGTTCATGTCATATGTTTTGATGATATTTGGTACTTGAGACCAAAATTAATTTGGTATAATGTTAATAGTCAAATTGTTCATTAGTACATAACCTCCAAAATAATATCCAAGACATAATAATCACTTTTATACATCAATTATACATTTAAATCCATCCGTTACATATGGATATGACAAATGAACTACATTACAATCATGGAGATGGTAAGTTGTATGTACGCGTTTGTAACGTTTTCATTTTCCAATGATCATTATGGAAGAAATGTAAGTATTATTTTATAATTATATAATGATAATAATATCATTAATATTAGAGTAATAATTTAAATATACTTATATATATCATCTATGTTATGTGGTGATGAAAAATGAATCACATTGCTTAGTGAGGGTTATAGTTCACATGTGCGGAGGAATAACATTATCATTTTTATGTACACTGAAAGGTAAAAACAAAAATTAGATATTATCTTTTAACAATAATTATTATATATATAATATAATAAATACAAATTAATTCCATAACTATAACCAATCTGTAGAGATGGTGATGGAAAATGAATTATATTTGTTCATGAGGCAGTAGTCCACTATACACATTAACGATAACTTATTTTATCATTTAAAGGAAGTGGAGATGGAGTTAGGTGATTATGTTAAAATTAAAGAATATATGTATATTTAGGATATTGTAGTTATTATTTCAATATTGGTGAAATATATTTTATGTAATATGAAGAAGAAATAAATAATAAATAACATATTAATATAATACATTTTCTTCAAACAATCTCATTTGATTAACACCTTAAGGCCAAAAAGGATGGTGTTATTTCTAAACTAAGAGAAATATAATGTGGGTAGAGATTCTAGAAAGTTATTTTTAAATATCTAACAGAATTGAATAGTTTTTTAAGTGTGAAGAGAAGATAAGAAGAGGATCCCTATTATAAGAGAGGGGGGACACTCTCAAAATTATTCAAAATATTTAATTTATATAAATAAATTCTTAATTCAAAATAGAACCAAACTGATTAATTAAGAATATAAGTTGTTTTAGGTATAAAAAACTCATACAATTAAAATTATAAATTTATTTCTATTTTTTAATCCATATCATTTTTCTTTAACCATTATTTAATATATTTAATTCTTACTATGATGACATATTTTTTTAATATTTCATTTTAAATATAGTTGTTATAAAATGAAAAAAGATACATAAATGAACCATTTATGAAATTTTAAACTTTATTATAATCCTTTGGATTAATTTTAGACTTTTAAAAATTTTATGTCATTTAATAAAATATAATTTATTTTAAAATAACATTTTTATCAATTTTGAAATTATTCAATACTTGAATTTTATAAAAAACCATAAAAATGATATATTAGAAATAAATATTTTTACACATCCCTAATATTTTACGTGAATCTATAAAATTAGTGCATTAGATTAATTATCTCAAATCCTATTTATTTTAAAAAATTTAATATAATTTATTTAATATTTTATTTAATTAAAAAATTACCACATCATTGTTGTGTAAATATTTAATGTAATTATTTATTCACTGAAATTTAAAAATAAATTTTCATTATGAATATAAATATATTATATTTAAAATTTCTTTTTATATTCAAAGATATCTTCAAAATAACCCTATAATAAAAATGTTATTGTTATTAAAACATATGTATGATACATTTGAATTTTCTATAAAAAATACTATAAAGGGATTAAATTCATCCAAGTGGCTCCAAGATATATAAAATTGACCCAAAGATGGTTTCGGTCGATAATAACTCATCCAAAAAAAATAAGAAAAGCTTTTGGGTTATTTTATAATATTCATACCATTATTTTTACCCTAAATTACCTCATTTACCCATAACTATAGTAATAAAAATTACTAAATTTACTATTCAAATTGTCCAATTATAAAAGACTTGGTTACCAGATTTGGACCGTGTAAAGACTCAGAATTTCAATGTAATTTTTTTTAAAATAAATTGGAATTTTACAAGCCTATAAAAATTAACGATGTCTGATTCTAAGGCCCGGAGTGCCCGGAATGAATTTCTGAACTTTATTTTGGGTACGTTCAATAAATGTGCGAGTGGGTTTTTCTTAATTTTGAACAGGTTCTTGGAATTGAAATCCAAGGACACCGTTGAACTCGTCGCGCTGATATTCGCTTAAGGGGACTTTCACCTCAACGGTAGTGGGTTGGGAGTGAAAGATAGATTTTGGGTTTTTCATGAATGAATAAAATAAAAATAATTTTGGGTAGCTTTAATTTTATTTTATTTTTTAAAACCTCCTTGTAGAAGTTGGGAAGTGGGGACCACCAAACCTTAACCTCCCATGAGAGGTTATGGTGGTGGGGACCACCCAAACCTGACCTCCCATGAGAGGTTATGGTGGTGGGGACAACTAGAGCTAGAAACCACTTGAACTCCCTATTAAGTGGGTAGAAACCTCTTGTGCTCCCCACTTAATTATGCCAACCCACCTCAGCATTAATTGTACCAACCCTTGGTATCCTCTAATTTGAATTTTATGCCAATGCAACCCATTTATTGTTGCCAATTAATTAAGCCAACTATGATTGCCAAAAAATTAAATAGATAAACATATTTTATTTGGTTGGCTATTCATTTGTTGGAAAATTATTGGCAAAGGAGGATTGGGAGAACTTCGGAGAAAGCTCTACAATGAATACTGCTCCGCCAACGAAGAACGCAGACCACCTTCGACCTTCTTCCTCGAGACTTCTTCTGACGTGGGATGTCCTCATCTACGGCGAATCGATGACCATACAACCTTCTTTCGCCAATGTCATCAACTGAATGAGGTAGCGGTTTAATTTTGTTTGATTAGTTTTGGGAAGTTGTACGATGGTTGACTGATATTTTTTTCTCTCTTCCATTCTTGATAATGCTTTCTAATTCAAGAAGGAATTATAGCCGCATGCTATCACTCTAACGCAGATAGTGTGGACCAAACAAACAAGGCTTTTCATCTCCACAAACCATGTGGTTTATTATTGAATGTGATGGAGGAACTGATATGAACCACTGAGGAGGAATGAGGATGGAGGCCGGAAAAACCGCCGGCCGCGACGAAGGTGACAGCGCCGCCCGCGGCCTCCGTGCCAACCGCACCAACTTCCGCTGTCCGCGGCTCCGCACCGTCCTGCGGCCGGACCACCACCCCGCAGCCGGACGGCTGCCCCATGGTCAGATCGTCGCCTCACGGCCAGACCACCACCCCGCGGATGGACCTCCTCCATGCGGTCGGACTGCCACTCGCGGCTGGACCGCCTCTAGCTGCTGGACTACCTCATGCGGTCGGACCGCCGACCCATGGTCGAACCACCGACCCGCGGCCAAACCGTCTCCCATGGCCGGACAACCGTCGCCTCGTGGCCGCCCCCCCCCCCCCCTGTGGCCTTCGGGGCTGAGCTGAGCCGAGCAGTGCCGACTCGCGGGCTACCAAACCGCCCAGCGACCCGGTCCGCCTAGCAGGTCAGGCTGAACCCAACAAGTCGGGCTAGAATCAGAAGTTTGAGCAAGGTCAACCCGAACCAGGTTGGCCCAGGCCAGGTCAGCTGGGTCGGTCCGACCGGGTTAATTGGACCTGGGCCCACTACAACCCCTTTTACTTTATTTTGGTTATAACTTTGGCACCGGATAACTGTTTGATTAACCATTAGTGGAGTTGGGAACCTTGGATCGATTTGGTCCCTTTGAGTGATAACCCACTGAGTTTTGGAATGAGATGGCGAATGTTCAGGTTGGATCGAGTACAAATCCAACCGAGCCCCCGTGACTAAAAGGCTAATAAATCACAGACCGGGCATCTGATTGACGCGTTGTCTGTTATGTTGAGACCCCTAGGTCGGAAGGACCCTTGAGATACAAATTCTTGAGACTTCATGGAAGTTGGAGTATCGAATAGAAGCTTGTGGAGAAGTTCCTCTCGAAGACGAGTGAGGATTGTGTGGGAACCTAGTAGCTGGATGTGACTTCACGACTACTGACTGTTTCAACTCAGAGTGACTCAATTGGCCCAGTGGGGAGCACCTTGGTGACACGGAAGACCCACGGTGGAGAGTGACATGGTGATGTGGCATACCCACGGTACTAGACAGGAGGACTACCTCAGCAGGCCATGATGGGGATTGCATTGGTGACGCGGCAGACCCACGGTGGGAAGTACCTTGGTGACGCGGAAAACCCACGGTACTCGATGAGAACAGTACCACAAAAGTCCAAGGTCAGTGGGAATCCCCTCTGTGTGATGTGGTAGGCCCACTATACTTGATATAGGAGGTGTTCTCCAGCAGCTAGGGCTTCAGAATGTAACTTCATACTACCCCTAGAATAAATCCTGCTGTGATCTGAGTCAGAACCTCTATGTTTTCCTCATGGTTGAGATGGATTATTTGATAACATAGGTATATGTTTGGAAATATACCTAAGTAAGGTTATCTATGGTTTTAATACTTTTTGGTTTATCCTGGATGGATTTTGTGAGACCTAGAGGGTCTCAGGGTCCCTACTGAGTATTGTTATACTCACCCCTACACGGGCTATGCCCACACCATGTTGTGTTGGATGCAGAGGATGGACAACGCTGACTAAGGATGAGAGTACCAGAACTGAAAGGTACCTGGAGGTGGACCATACAATGTGTTAGTACATGGAGGATTTGGGTGGATGTGGAGAGCTTAGGAGGCAATCTGTACCTACTCTTCAGGTAGGAACCTCATAGGACGATCCAGTAGCTATCTTTTCTCTTTTTTCTGTTGTATTATATTTCGGTTTTACTTGCACCTTTACTGTTGGGATTGTATTCCAGCCCCTTTTTAAATTCATCACCCTTTTGGTTATACAGTTTTATTGTGTTTATATCTTCTTGTGTGCCTGGTTACGTGAGTTTTCTGGTTATAATGGAAATACCTTCCATGATTTTGGGAAAATGTCGTTTGGTGCTAGTCGCAAGCCCCTACCCTATGAAAGGTGGGCATGGGGTAGTCACGACATAGGCCCCGAGGGACGAATCATGACAGAAAATATGAATCCAAATATGGAATCCATTTTTCAAAATAAATAACACATAATTAGCTAAATTTAATTTACAATAAATCATATTGATGGAACTAAAAAATGTGTTTTTTAAGTGAAAATGTTAGAAAGATTGAATTTTTTGGCATCAAAATTAAATGTAAAATTGATTAAAATGACCAAAATTTAATTAAATTATATATAATTGATCTAATTATACTTCTAAATCAATCAAAAATACAACTTTACAAAATAAAATATTTACACAAAAAAAGTTTTTTTAAATTAAAATTTAATTTTTTCACTATTCGTCTAAACATGAAACTTATCTGAAAATTTGAAAAAAATAAACCAAAGAAAATTTTTATATTATTATTTCAAATACGATGTTTATTTTTAAAATATAATTGTTTAACATCTCAAAAAATATAATTTAAACAAGTGTTCCATTAAAAAGTAAAAAAATTGTATGTTTATAAAAATACATCAATTATGCATAAAATTAGATTCATTCTTATATCATGTATAAAAACACATAGGATGGATTTAAACTTAATATTGAATATATTATATAAATATTTCATTAATATACTTCATAAATTTTGGTTTTTTTATTTTATTTGTATAAAACATAGTTGTGCACATTTAAAAAAACCAAAATGATATTTCCTTTTATTTTAAAAAGGTTTTATTTTCCTTTATAAATAATTGGTCACCAAATTATTCATTGTATTTACAGGTGAACACCATATTTTAATAATTAATTCAATCATATTGTTTCCTTTGATTCTAATGTCTATTATATAATGGTATCATTTAAATAATAATATTTAGTAGTTTGTTTATACTAGATGTGGTGTATCATGTATGCTATTGAATAAAGTGTTTCCTTTAAAAAACTTTGGACGTTATATATCAAACATGAAAAATATCCATTTTAGAAAATAAAATTTATTTCTAAAAATATATTATTACCATCTTAATTATACTACTTTGAATAATATTTAATGTTTTCTTTATTTCATAATGTGGTCACAAATATTTATTGACACCTTTTTAAGAGAAATATTTAAATAATTGAATTTAATATTTTTAATTTAAATTATAATGGTTTAATTTTAGTTTATAATTTCATGTGAAATAATCTCTCCAACTAATTAGGTTTAAAAATAATAGTAAGATATTAACGCATTATAGTCGCCCCCTAAATAAAATAAATTCTCTTAAATTTAATTACTACTCACTAATAAGATTGGTTATGGTTATCTAAAAGATATAAATAACTCATGATATAAGTTTTAGAGAGATATAACCATAGTAACTTGGGTATGTCAAGAAAACTCATCTATTCTTTCATATACACATATCCAAAAATGGGGTTTCATCCTATCCATTTAAGAAAAATATTCCTTATGATTGGGGTTAAAAACTATATAATGGAATAGATTTTCTTTAGAGATTAAATTATCAAACATGTAGTATTAAGTGTTTATAAGTTGATTTGACATTGGAATTATGTTTCCCAATGATGTTTCAACCCACATTTTTTATATGAAGTATATTGATTCATTTTCCCTTTATCATCTCCATCACTTGAAATTCCACGGGACAATATCATTCTCTTCTTTAGTGTGTTTGGAAACACAAATAAGTTTGTTATGTTAAACATAATACCTAATATTTTCTTTGCAACAAAAAAAATATTTCTCACATTAGATTTTTAATGAGAAAATATCCTCGTTTTCTATCTAATTTCTTGTTTACTTGTTTCCTTTGGGCTTTAGAAATTACTAAAACCAAAAGGAGTTTATGTAAGTTATGAATAATTAACATCCGAATTGTATTATTATAAATTATCCTGTAAAAAATTCATCCTTTAATTGAAATTCAATTTAAAAACATTACCTTGGATTTTAGTTCAACCAAATACACTCTTAGTTCAATCTCAGTTTCATTACATTAGGATATCGTGACCCATCCCACAGGGACCCACCTGGCTGGAGGAAAGTAGAGTGTGGAACCACAAGCCCACTTACAATAGGTTACTGGGTTAAAACAGGACCTAATAAGGCATAAATTGAAATGGTATGCCTTATCCTAACATACATGTATTCACGTATGAAACCATCTCTTTGTAAAATTCAAGTTGAATAAAAAAAGACTACAGCATATAGAGTATAAATTTTCATGCCATAAAATCTTGGAAATACATGAAAGTATGACAATATAAAATCCAATAATAAATTTGAAAGAAGGAACACCCAACCAGAAATGAATTATCAATAATTAAATAATTTGAAAAAGGGAAAACAAAAGAGATAAAAAATCCAAGTAGGATTCCCCAAAGTAACCTCTAGTCATATTGCCATCTCCATAATACACAACATGAATGAATTAAATACATATAGGGGTGAGTATATAGAATCCAAGTAGTATTCCCTAAATAAAACTTGGGGATAAATAGAAAATATAATATTCAACTCAATCCATATGTATGAGGGAAACAAAAACCCAACATATATGATCCAAAAAAAGAAAATAAAGAGAGAAAGTGGAAATATATCTCCACAAAAAAACTAATAATGATGATTCTTCATATAGCTTCAAATTTCAATATATGATTCTCAGCATCAGGTGAAACTGCACAATAATATTTTTGATGGGTCCGCACCTCACCACAGGGATCTACAGCCAAGGTGTGTGATCTCTATTGGAGGACTCACTCCCCAATAGAGCTTGAAGATGGGTTGTTCCACTATATAGATAAAAGAACCACACCCAATTTAGTATGGGTTATTTCCATCCCTACCTATGTAATGAGTTTGGTGGACTCATTCCCAAGTGAAAAAGGGGTCTTGAACCCCATATATCTCTGATGATACCACCTGATAACTTTCGTTGATCAAGCATCACTAAATAAGAACCATGATTGAAACACCACCCATCGTTCCTAAAATTCCACTCTGAAGTCAACTAACATTTCCTACATGGGAAACCAATAAATATAGCATACTCAGTGGGCCAAAATTTGGGTCCCGAAGAAGTTGATATAGAAGGTATAAATTTCTGATAGAAGTACATGGTGTTTTTTTGGTGCTACAAGGCGTGTGACCTAACCTCATCACTTAGGGATGTAATCCCCTAAAAAGGTATTTAGAATCCCTATCAAACCACATGGATTTTCCACTTAGGAACACAACATTTATGTCCACTATGGTTCTTTCATGTCTACTCCTGGTACACAACTGAATAAGACATAAACAGCCTCATGGAGTGAGTCTAAGGTGATATGGAATATCTAGCCACATGGGGTCTTAGGGTGTGTTTAACTAAAACATAGATTAGTGGTTGGGGTAATTCCACAAAGTATGTGGTATAGGACATACAGTGTGTAATCCTTAAAATGTAAAAAACCCTAGCCCTTGTGGGGATTCAATAC
Organism: Viscum album; assembly: GCA_963277665.1. Lineage (NCBI taxonomy): Eukaryota > Viridiplantae > Streptophyta > Magnoliopsida > Santalales > Viscaceae > Viscum > Viscum album. The sequence goes on along the minus strand of OY728165.1, from coordinate 158,501,621 downwards.
ACACGGTGTGTGTTCTTCTAGACTACACAGTGTGTAGTTGGGTATTTTATAGGTAGAAAATCATGGACCTTATGATAACTCTAGTTGTTTCATATATTATAAATTCATTACCTTTTACCCTATAAAATACAAAAAAAGAATTAAACTTCTCCAAAAATTGACTCCCAGTCTCTCATTGCCAAAAATCAAAAATTCGATCTGTTGTGCGGTAATATGTCACATATCAGAAATCATTTGGTGTCCTGAAACTCCATAGACATCACCCACTAGCCATGAATCTATCAAAATTCATCTGTTAACATGTATATATACATTGTTAACACATCCACCAGGTATCCATGGGATTTATTGCACTCTAATATTACATAGAAATTTCAAATCACCAACATCATTGGAAATAATGAAAAATGTGAAGAACGGTGTAAAAAAACAAAGATGATGATAATACATGTTTAATTAGACCCTGGAAAAGTTTCATAAAGTTTGGAACCATGGGTGTTAATATAGAAAACTAAATAAACTTGAGTATGAAACTCAATTCATGTTAATCTCATGTGATCAATGTGTAATCGTACATCAATCAAAAAAGATAATATAGTAAATGTTTATCAATCAACTCAAAGGATGGAAACCAAAAATAACAATCCCTACATTAAGAAGATATCATTATTTGATTAATAACACATCTTCTACAAATGAATGTACTGATCCCTCTGTGTTTGTCATCTATCCCATGAATCTCTATGATCACCAGTTGTTCTTCCACATTTAGAAGTTTCCAACGCTCTCCTCATCCTCTCTAATCTCCCAGAGTTATATATATAAACCTTGAGATTTTTCCATAACATGTACTAATAGGGAAAGAGGATAGTTCTTGGAATTTAGAAAAACTATTTTATTTTTTATCTATTTTACTTAATGCACTACCAATGGTTGTCTTCCACAAAACATATAACACAAACCAAACAAATGTCATGCATAGGGTAATTCTCACTTTCTATTATCAAACATGGTATCAGATTTAATATCCAAGGTTCTAAAAAATATAAAATCTATTTGTACCAAAATTATGTTCTTCTGTGTCTTAATATATATTAATATTTTTAATATATTAATTTTAGAGTTCTGTAACACTCAAACATAGCTCAAAATCAAAGGAACAATCTAGAAATACACATATAAATATTTAAGGGAATAATATATCAAAACCATATTCACTAAATTATTAGATACTTCAAGGGATTTCAACCTGAAAAGTAAATGATCAAAAAAAGGTGGAGTTATTGATCCTGTATCGGGCTCTCATTCTCACAGTTTCACTCCTACATACTCTTTTGCTTCCAAACAACTAGAACCAAAGAAACGATCCATCCATGAAGGATCGTCTCCTACCAGTCATTAACCGACACTAGGTACTTCACAAAGCTAACTCCATCCTCAGTATCCATCACATCACATCAAATAATGTGTGTCATTTCGTGCACATATCTCCTCAGCTATGATATATGGAAGACTTCATGCAATCAATCTGACTATGGGGTCAAGTGAAACCGATAATCTACCTTACCAACCCTATATAAAAACTCTAATGGCCTAATGAAACATTATGGTAAATTTATTATTTGCAAAAACCTCTGCAACAATCATTGTGGGGAGACTCATAAGAAAACATAGTCCTCCTAATCAAAATTCAAAATCCTACACCACTGATATTCATAACTTTTCTATATATTTTTAGATATCCAAAATCATTATTAGATGAACTAAACCTTCTTTATCATTTCCAGCAACATCTCTATCCCAACAAGATATGTCCCACTAATATCATTCTAGCATAAGGGTTACCTATGGGGTCTCTCATACAGGGCCTCAAAATTTTTCATGCCGATATTAGAGTCATAGCTCTTATTATAATAAAACTCTACCAATGGAAGGTGGTCCTCACTACTCTAGACTAAGTCAAACAAATAATATCTCATCATATACTAAAACACCTAGATAGAAGCTGATTATTCCAATCCTTCTATGGGTGAAAATCAGTACTCATCTATAACTAGGTCCAAAAATACTCTTCAATGTCCCTCCACTACCATGATGTAAACCGACAATCATACTCAGAGTTGATCATTATGGGTACCCTATGAATCCAGATGACAAAGTGGATTTACAACTCCCTCAGAATCTCAACTAGACACATCCCTATTATGTTAATAAATTTGTCCAAATTAATAAGTTTGTCAATAATCACCCTGATATAATTGTATCTCCTTGTTTTCCATGGAAGACCAGTCATAAATTCCATTGATATTTTATCCCACTTCCACTTTTAAATCTAAATAGTTTGTGTCAAACCTACTGGAACCAAATGCTCAGCCTTCTCCTTATGCTATATGAGACCCCATAAGATAGAGTTAACAATTCTTTGCCTCGTGATATCCCAAAAAAATGATACTAAAAATCTATATACATTTTTACCACATTATGATGTATATCCCAAGGGGAAGTATAAAAATCCCTCAACACCGCCTCACATAAAATGACTAGAACCACCATCTATCCCTAGAAAATAACTATGTCCCCCCATCCTTCAGAAAATTCATCTAATGCATATCTTAAGTGTATGTGGTCATGTAAAACCCTAAAATCGATGTATCTCAACTGATCCTCTCTCACATGTCGAAGAAATGGATGATTCACCACCATCTACTGAATAAAAACACCACCCCTCTCCTTTTCCAGGGTCAGCTGAAAAAAATTCACCTACTCAGAAACCTTTTATACCATGTGATAATGGGAATTCCTTCTATAGGAATATTCCACCACATTTAGATTCCATGTATTATAAACTATCAAGAATTATTATAAGATTAAGAAAACAAACTAATACCTTTATCCCATTCTAATATCTCTCAATGGGAATATTTCCATAAGACTCTAGAGGTATGAAGAACAATGAAGTGCTCACCCAGAAGATAGTCTATCCACATATTCAGAGTGAATACTTACACGATTGGCCCTAAATCATTGGTTGTGTAATTATGTTTAGGGGGTCTCAACTACCTAGACCCCTAAGTTATCACCACCTACCACTATATCAACGAACAATGGATACCACCTCCAGAGTCATCCAAAAACACTATGTACACAATTCCCTATTCCAATAGTCTCAAAACTAGAGCACAGGTCAACCTCAACCTCAACTCCTTAAAGGATCCTTGACACTACTCATTCCAGTTAAACAACAACCCTTTTTGTATCAAGTAAATCAAAGGGATCGTATCTTGGGAAAATTTTACCATGACCCTCATGAACTACCCACCCAAAATAAGAAAACATTTCACATTTTCAACCCTTTGGGTGGATACAAGAAGAAAATTCATCAATATTTTTTTGTTCTTAATCTAAAAAATGATTATTTATGTAATTCCAAATAAATTTAACCTTGTAAATTCAAAATTAATACATCATGAGATTTCCATAAATCCAGTTCTCCTAGAGTAAGTCTATAACTAACATAAAAAACATAGAATTGTTCTCCTCTTATATATAGTAAACAAGTATTTCATCAGCAATAAAAACAATTAACAGATCCAAGTATGAATTCTAAATATAGTACATTAGTTCCAATAACTTATTGTGGGAATTATTCGTACCAAAATGTATGACTAGGAACTTATAGTGTCCATAGAAACATTGAAATTTCATCTTCAGAATATCATCCTCATGAACACTCAACTAGTGGTAGCCAGACCTAAGACCGATCTTTGAGAACCAATACACACCTATAAATTAGTCAAAGAGGTCCACAATCCTCTAAAAGGGGGTTTTTTTATCATTATCTAATTTAGAGTATGATATTCAAAAAAATCCTGAAAATCTCACCCACCATTTTTCACAAACAAAATTGGAGCTGCCTAGGGGGACACACTGGGTCTGATAGAAGCCTTTTCTAGGTGGTACTCCAATTGAAACCAAATATCCCATTTCTTGAAAGAGGATATTAGATATTCCATAGAATATATCAGTGTGGCACCAAGGTGAAATTTAATATAGAAGTACTTATCCCAACTCAGAGGTATCCACAGAACATCCTCTAAGAAGACGTTAATATATTCCTCCACAACTGATGTAAGATAGATTCATGACGTTCCACCACACCAAGGGCCAAGTTCTCTAACTAATGTGTGATGGTTTGTGGTATTATTATTGCAATAACAACCTACATAGTAATAAGATCTCTCTTTCCCGCAAAGTAAAATCTCTTCCAATCTATATGAAGGAATCTAATTCTCATGTGATGATAGTCTATGAGATCATGCACCATAGATAACTCATCCATATCTAACATGATGTTATAAGGTATCATTATGATGATCAATAGGTCCCATGAAAAAACCTATCCATAAATAATCAACTCAAACAAAGGTAAAATGTGTGATATAGAATAATCGCCCATAGTTGGGACCTCTAACCATAGTTTCTTGAATAAAGTCACAGTGGGATTATGTGGCTCACTCACGTAACATATGGAGATAATGGAATGACTCATGTCTATTTTTAAAAGTACTGGAGTAGGAGTAAAAAAGACCCAAACCATGACTTGAATCATATCATGAGAAACCTGGTCATATCCCTTCATAGCATGTTGTTGTTTATGATCTCAACCACTAACTCTCTAAGCCTGGAGTGGGCCACCTGTTGGTGGTGGTGGTGGAAGTAGCTTATAGTGTCACCCTCCCCTGGTATATCCTCACTCAAGATCTATACCTACCCATATATCAGTGTAACACCCCATGATTTATAGTAAGTTGTTTTCTTTAAAGTAATTCAATATATTTCTCTATACGCAACACCGAGTCTGAGCGCACCATGACTTACCAAATTAGCCGTTCAAAAAAGAGATTATGAATAGTATTAACAGAATACTGAATTTTATATACTCCATATAATTTTAGAATCTATATTATGTGTTTCTTATATATAATAAAAGAACAAATTCATTATTTTTAGATAAAAGAAGTATTATTAAAAAAATGCAACTTTACCACCTTTTAATGGAAAACCTTTTTCAAAAACAAATATTTTACACAGTTATATATTAAATTTAATGAAATTAATTTATTCATTAAAATTTGGATATAAAAATTTAGTTTCTATAAACTTTTGGTACATTTCCGATAACATTCATATTTCGGTGAATAGTGAAAAATAATAAATTTTAATTGAAAACAAATCTTTAAATTGATATAATTTTTAGTGATAAATTATAAATTTGAATAGTTTTAAAGTATCATTAGATTAAATTTTTATAATTTAATATAATTTAGTTCATTGGAAGTAATTTCACATTTAAACTAGATATAAACAAGTTTCAATCTTTTGATAGTTATTATTTCTTAAAAACACGCTTTTTGTTTTGACAACGGGATTTAATTTTAAATTAATTTCTGCCACATATGTATTTTGAATTTGGAAAAATGGATTCCATATTTTAAATCAGTAGATTCAAATTGTGTAAATAGGTAAATTTTATTTTTAGACATTATGAATATTTACTTCAGTAAATATTTTATTTACCATGGTTAAAGGGTAAATTTGGTAAATTCTGGTAAAATAATAATATTATAATAATAATAAATTACCCTAACATGTGTTCTATTCCCATTGGATGATACATGTCTTACCATTCTAATCCTTTTGTCAATTTTGGGACCACATGGAGCCACTTGAGAGTGATAATGACACTTTATAATGATTAATTTAAAGTAAAGAAAAAATGACACAAACATATATCTTTTAGTAAAATATATTTATATGGAGTTATATAATTGATATATTAGACTATAAATATTAATTTGAAAGTTAAAATGATTTCATGCATTATGATATTTTATTTATAATTTTGAGACATAAAATAAATAAATTTATTTATGACACAATAATGATGCATTATTTTCTTTATTAATAAAAGAATCAAATAAATGATATTGTAAATATTAAAATAAATATAATTTTAATGTTTTTATGCCGTTAAATAATTTTATAGGTGAATAATACTTTTTATGATTTATTTAATGTATTTTTTTCTAATTAATAATGTTTGGTTGATTTTCACAAAAACCAAATACTAAATAGTGTCAAAATTGACATAATTGAGTTTTTAAAACAAATACTATATTATTAATTTACATAATATTCCTAAAAAACAAAGGTTCTTCCAAAAGACTTAGATAAGGTTTTAAATATTAACAATTAACCAATTAGGGTTCTCTTTACTTGTTATAGTAATTTTACAAACGATATAACATAAAAATACAAAGAGACATGGTAAATGTCAAACATTGAAACTAAGAGTTAAATAAAAACGATATGGTTAATATGGTGACCAAAACCTGTATAAAACCTATTGTTTGAGAGGTTTTCGACCCATCCCCACATTTTCCTTGAAATAAATAATTTTATAGCCATTATAAACCGAAAATTATTTTATTATAAAATAATATTTCAAACTTTTCCTAAAGTGACCCCCACCTCTCTTATAAAAGGGCACTTCCCCATCTCTTAATTTCACACCTCCAAAGACATTTGGATCGGCCAACCCTGACCCAAATATACTTCCAAATTACCTACAATCATATTTGAGGCCTTCTTTTGGTCATAAAACCAACCTAAGGATCCTTTTTGGTCAAATCAATAGGAAGAACCCGAAGAAGAGGTAAATATTTCATCACCACTTTCAAGTTCTTTTCTTCTTCCACTTCCGCTTTCTTTGTTGTTACTAACCTAAAATAATAACCCCAATATATTATATATAATGTGATGTTATTATAAAAATTTTACAACCATATTCATTATTATATCCATCATATGAATCACAAAGTCACCATACGTGCGTAAGTACGGCTTACCGTCTCCAAGTCGTGGTGTAGTTTGTTATTCAAAAACTTCATTATTTGGATGGGTATAATAATGATGTATAATTGATGTAAATAATAAATATAAAATTTTAATAATTCTTTACATATGATATATCATCCAATTACATACGATTTCACCATCAATATATTGATATTGTCGCTCGTGCGTACATACAGATTACCGTCTCCACGAACGCGATGAGATTCATTCCCCATATTAATCATTTAAGAATAATTTTCATTTTATGATTAAAAATAATGTTTAAGAACATTATATACTTATAGATACGAATCAAATAAATCCTATCCATAACAAACACAACTTATTTAACAAGACATATAAAGGAAAATGAATCAATTAACACCCAAAATGACGCTAATACTAAAATATTATTAACAAAGCAATATTAAAATATCATATATGATATCATATTTATGTATATAGTTCTTTTATAATTTAATAAAAAATATTTAACTATTATAAAAGAGGTTAACATAACCTCAACTAAAGAAAATTACAATGTAAGGGTTAATTTTACAATCTATTTATTATCTAAGGTTGTTTTTACATTAGTATCTACTAGGATATATTTATTTTCCATGTCCATGTTTCATAAACGAGTTTTCAATGGGATTATTTTTAAGGTGCTATTTACTAAAACCTAATTTTAAATGTTTTAAAGATTTATTCTTCTAATCCATTTTCATTAATGTCCATATCTTCAAAATGGTTTTAAGGATTTATTTATATGGACAACAATGTTTTAAAATGTTAATTTCTTTCAAATGTATCAAAGTGGTATGGGAAATTTTGATTAAAAACTATATTTCAAATTACTTCCTTTATATAATATTTAAATTATTTCATGAAAAAGTGATATTTCTCTCAACAATTTTTGCTGATCATTTTCTTCTATGTCAACATCCTTTAATGGATTTTAATATTTTTTGAAGTTGATTTATTAAGATGCAAATATTCCTTATTGTATTGAAGGTTTTGTGATATGTTTGAATTTGGATGTGTTATTTTTCTACCATTAATGGTTTATGGATAAATTATATATAATCCGTATGCTTGTTTTAAAATGAATGTTTATGTTATCTTTAAACCTTTTCATATGAGGAATGTATTGGAATTAGTAAGTGACGGATGGAGCCCACTATATCTTCTCAATACAATGGTAAGTCTCATGAGACAATTAGATGTGGAATTGGCTGAGGCCTTTCCAAATTTTATATATGGTTTTGGATGTGGCCTTAATCATTTTTAAACATCTTGGCCGAGGCATTGAAAAAATATTTCAGAATGTCCCTCATTATACATTCCCTCATTATGAAAATCATATTGATGGTTCATGTGGTTATTCAACTACTAGAATACCATTGATTATCTTTTATTATGGAATTATTTTATCAGATCATATTACTTCCATAAAGTGTTCATGTTTATTATTTGTAAAGTCATTTGTATTCAATTATTCACCATGCCTAATTTTTATGTTATATATCGCTATATTCATTACTCTTAACGAGTGTTTGAGCTCACCCCATTCTTATGATTCATTTTCTCAAGATATGAAGAAGTAAGTTATAAGTGACTTGAAGGAATAACCTAATAGGATTGGATGTTTTTAATGGAATAAATTAGTTTTGTATTTCTTTTCAAGTTGTAATGTTGAACTTATGAATATATGTTGTTTCTAAGACTATAAAACTGATCGGTCTTTCTTGACTTGATTCCTTGAAATCATGCCAATGTTATGCAATAATGCACCGACTCTAGATAATTAGTGTCGGGTCATTATAGTTGGTATCATAGGATGTTTAGTAAAAACCTTGGAAACTTGATTTAGATAAACTATGATTAGAGTACATTACCATAAGATAGACATTGAGGATTAGTATAGAAGAACCTACTATAATTTTGGTAATTTATAGATTTTATGAATTTTCCAAGAAATACAACCCTATTTGGATACGATCAGGTAGAGGATACTCTGGAACAGATGTACCTAAGTGTGAAAACTATGACAATGGGTTTTGGTCTTGACTCGGGGTATCCTGGTACATGACATCGGGCCTTGCTGCAGTACTATTTCATTAAGGACTCGAGATTGTGTGGAACCAAGAAAAGTGACCCAATAGCAGGTTAATTTTTTTAGAAAATATATAGTGGAGAGAAAGATAAACCTTAATATTATTTTGATACCAAGGTAGTGATTTTAGAATAAGATATTTTTGATTTGGATAAATTATATTGGATATTCTTGATTACCTTGAAACTGATTAATGATTTGTATATTCTATCATTGATGGAGTTTACAAAATTTTTAGATATAAACGGTATATCAATTATTATTTAAGGAATAAGGGATTATGAATAAAATCAATAAGGTTTTATGGTAATTTAGTGTGTTACAGTGTTTTAAAAGAGTACATGATGTAGGTATTCACATGTTTATTCGTGGAAAAAATGATCTTTATTGTCTTTACCTTCCTTATAAATTTTGGATTGTGGGTTTTGATAGAAATATTTTTGATAAGTATAATGGTTTTAATGAATTATTTTTGAAATTTGATACTATTGATTAAGTATAAAAAATTTCTTAATATTATTTTTCGATTGTTATAAAAAGGACAACCTGGAGGTCGGGAGACAACCCATCACATTCTGCAAAGCCGCGAGACATGAACCCACAACCGAAGGGCGAAAAGGGTGAATCACCTACCACTGGCCTATGTGATATCCTCATTTGTATAATGTATTATTATTAAATATTCTGACAAATGAATAATAAATTCATTATTTTTGGAACCCTATACAATTAGGATAAATAGAATATTTTTTAATTCTATTATATTTTGGACTCAAAGACGAGTTTACAGTAGGAATTAATTGAATGATGACACTCTACTTGTCAAGTATATTTATTTTCCCTCTTATTCTATGGATAAACTAATTCTTAAACATTAGAGAAGGCATCTTAAAACCAAAAAAAAAATTATCCTAATACCTTATTTTTGTTGAACCGATGATATTTTAAATCATCATATATTGATGGCATTGATGCCCTCAATTTTACACTTGTTTGTGATTGATGACCACAATCACTCCCTATAAATATTTACATTTTCCCTCTTATTATGTGTCTCAAATTTCCACCAATGTTCTCCTAATCGAGATCATAATTTGTTGATGAGTTTTTCATTTCTTATTCCCTCTTATTAAGATTAGATTTCATTAACCCAATTTCCTATGTGAGTTTTCCAAAAAGGTGTTTTTCTATTTCAAACCTTTTATTTTCAAAGAAAATTTTCAAATTTGAATGAATAAATTTATTGTAAGAGGTGAGAATGTAACACCCCAAGATTTATAGTAAGTTATTTTCTTTAAAAGAATTCAATAGCTTGTGCTACACGAAACACTGAGTCTGAGCTCACTACGACTTACCAAACTAGCTGTCCAAATAGAAATTACGAATAGTATTAACATTATTTTGAATTTTATATACTAAATATAATTTTAGAATCCATATTATGTGTTTCTTAGACATAATATATGAACAAATTCATTATTTTCAGATAAAAGAAGTAATTTTCAAAAAATACAATTTTACCACCTTTTAATGGAGAACATTTTTTAAACTAATATTTGACCCTTTTATATATTAAATTTAATGAAATTAAATTATTATTTATAGGTGTCACATAAAAATTAATTTGGATAATGTTTTGGTACATTTCAAATAACTTTCATATTTTGATGAATAGTAAAAATACTAAATTTTAATTTAAAACAACTTTTTCAATCAAAATAATTTATAGTGTTAAATTATAAATATGAGGGGTTATAAAGTATCATTAGATTATATTTTTATCATTTAATATAATTTAGGTCATTGGATGTAATTTCACATTTTAACAGAAAATAAACGAATGTCATTCATTTGATGGTTAATATTTCTTAAAAACACGCTTTTTATTTTGACAACGGGAATTACTTTTAAATTAATTTCTTCCACTTATGTGTTTTTAATTTAGAAAAATAGATTCCATTTTTGAAATTTAGAGGTCCAAATTGTGTAAATAGGTAACTTTTTTTTAGACATTATGAATATTTACTTCAGTAAATATTTTATTTACCATGGATAAAGGGTAAATCTTGAAAATAAGGGTAAAACAATAATATTATAATAATATTAAATTACCATAAAATGTGTTCTATTTATATTTTTTGATACATTTCCGATCATGGTCATCCATGGGTTGATTTTGGGACCACATTTAACCACCTGAGAGTTATAATGACACTTTATATTAATTAATTTTAAGTAAAGACAAAAATGACATAAACATATATCTTTTATTAAAACATTTTTATATGGGGTAATATAATTGATCTCTTCTTATATAAATATTAATTTTAAATAGAAAAATATTTCCTACATGATGATATTTTATTTATAATTTTTAGACCTAAAATAAATATTTTTATTTATGACACAATAATGATGCAGTACTTTCCTTCTTAATAGAAGAATCAAATAAATGATATTGAAAATATTAAAATAAATATAATTTTAATGTTTTTATGACAGCCACGAATTTTCTAGGTGAATGTCACATTTTAGTATTTATTTAATGTATTTTTTCCATGTAATAATTTTTTTTTTGATTTTCCAAAAAAAAAATACTAAATAATGTCAATATTGACATAATTGAGTTTTTAAAACAAATACTATATTATTAATTGATATAAAATTTATAAAAATATAAGTTTTAGAAAAAGGACTTATATAAGGTTATATATATTAATAACAAACCACTAGGGGTTCTCTTGTCTTGTTATAGGTTTTTTATTAACCATATAATATAAAAATACAAAGAGACATGGTTATTGTCAAACTTTTTAACTAAGAGTTAAATCTAAAATATAAGGTTAATATGGTGACCTAAACCTGTCTAAAACCTATTGTTTGATAGGTTTCCAACTCATCCCCAAATTAGTCACAAAATAAATAATTTTGGATAAATTAAAAACCGAAAATGATTTTATTATAAAAAAATATTTCAAGCTTTTCCAAAAGTGACCATCACCTCTCTTATAAAAGGGAACTTCCCCTTCACTTAATTTTACACCTCCAAAGCCAATTTTCTCAGCCAACCCCTGATCAAATATCCTCCCAAAATTCCTCCCTTAATCCTAGAGTTCTTCCTTTGGTCATAAATCCAACCTAAGGAGCCCTTTTGATCAAATCAAAATGAATAACACGAAGAAGAGGTAAATATTTCATCACCTCTTTCAAGTTCTTTTCTTCTTCCACTTCCTCTTTCTTTGTTGTTTCCATTATAAAATAATAACTTTAGTATATTCTATATAAATTGATTTTATTATAAAAATTTTACAACTATATTCATTATTCTATCCATTATTTGAATGACAAATTCACTATACTTGCGTACTTACGGTTTACCATCTCCTCGTCGTGGTGTAGTTTGTTATTCAAACAATTCATTATTTGGATGGGTATAATAATAATGTATAATTGATGTAAATAATAAATATAAGATGTTATTTATTCTTTATATATGATATATCATCCCATTATATACAATTTCACCATAAATATAATGATATTGTCTCTCATCCGTATGTATGGATTACCGTCTCCAAAAACGCGGTGAGATTCTTTCCCCATATTAATCATTCAAGAATAATTTTCATTTTATGATTAAAAATAATATTTAAGAACTTAATATCATTTTGGATATTAATCATATACATCTTATCCATAACAAACACAGCTTATGTAACAAAACGTATAAAGAAAAATGAATCAGTTAACACCTGAAAAGACTATAATACTAAAATATTATTAACAATGAAATATTAGAAGATAATATTTGATATCATATTTATATATATATTTTATAATTTAATAGAAATTATTTAACTATTATACAGGAGGTTAACGTACCCTCAACCAAGGAAAATTACAAGGTAAGGGTTAATTTTATAATTTATTTATTATCTGTGGTTGTTTTTACGTAAGTATCTACTGGGATATATTTGTTAACCATGTCCATGTTTCATAAAATATTTTTCAAAGAGATTATTTTTAAGGGGATTTTTATTAAAACATCATTATAAATGTTTTAAAGATTTATTCTTCTAAACCTTTCTCATTAGTGTCCATGTTTTCAAAATGGTCTTCAGGATTAATTTATATGGACATGAATGTTTTAAAATTTTAATTCTTTTAAAATGTTTCATAGTGGTATGAGAAACTTTGATTCAAAAATATCTTTTAAATAACTTCTTTATATGACTTTTAAATTATTTTGTAAAAATGTGATATTTCTCTCAAATATTTTTACTGATCATTTTCAACTATGTCAACATCCTTTGATGTATTTCAATCTTGTTTTAAGTTGATTTATTATGATACAAATCTAACATATTGTATTGAAGGTTTTGTGATATGTTTGATTGTGGATGTGTTATTTTTATACTATTCATTGTTTATGGATAAAGTATTGAAATTTTGTCTGCTAGTTTTAATATGAATGTTTATGTTATGTATAAAACTTTTCATATGAGGAATGTATTGGACTTAGTAAGTAACGGGTGGATGCCACTATAGCTCCTCGATGCATCATTAGGTCTTACGAGGCAATTATATGTGGAATTATCTAAGGCCTTTCCCAATTTGATATATTATTTTGGTCAAGGACTTAATGATTTTTAGACATCTTGGTTGAGGCCTTCACAAAAAATTTCAGAATATACCACATTATAAATTCCCTCATTATGAAAATAATATTGATGGTTCATGTGGTTATTCGACTAGTAGAATACCCATGATTATGTTTTATTATGGAATTGTTTTCTCAGCTCATATTCCTTCCATAAAGTGTTCAAGTTTATTATTTGTAAAGGCATGTGTTTTCAATTATTCTCCATGACTAATGTTTGTATTATCTTCTTCTATATTGCTTACTCTTACTCTGGATTTTATCTCACCCATTTCTTATGTTTAATTTTCCTAGTATATGAAGAAGGTAGTTATGAGTGACTTTCAATAATAATCTATGAGGCTTGGATGTTTCTAATGGAATAAATTTGTGTTGTATTTATTTTCAAGTTGTGATGTTGAACTTATGCATATATCTTCTTTCCAAGACTGCTAAACTAATCGGTCATTCGAGACTTGATTCCTTGTAATCATGTCAATGTTATGTAACAATGCACTGACTCTGGGTAACTAGGGTCAAGGCGTTACAATCAGCACCACCTCCCTAGGGATCACCGAGAACACAACCGGGAGATCCCTAATCATGACATTTAATTTTCCATGTAGGTCCATACAATACCTTTATACCCTACTCAGCATGACATTTTGTGAAATCGTGAGCTATCTGACCTCATCTATAAGAAGTATAGCCTCTCCTCAAACTATCTGATTGGATCCTCTGCACAAGTCCTAGGCTAAAGATCCAAATATTTAATTTCTTCCATGGGGAGGTATCTTGCACTGAGAACTAGTTCACCAATGCTTGTTAGGTATTACAGATAAATCAGCCCCATAATTTCCACTACTATGTCCTTCCACATGGAGCCCCACTCTAAGGAATATCTCTATAAACAAAGCCTACTCTAGAACACCAGTATAATTAATAATTCATAATGAGACTATGTGGGCACTGATTCCTCTAGAAATTCCCTACTAAAACTTTTACATCCAAAATAAAAAATCTCTCCCTATATCAAGGGAGTGTTGCATGAGGTCAGTGTACCTTGTGGAATAGTCAGAAACTGACATACAACCATGTTGTAGCTCATCAATCTTATAAATTTTCACTGAGTGAAATAATTAAGGGTAGTAATTTTCAAGAAACAACTGTTTGGATTATAACCCTGGGAACATTGGATTATCATGAATTAGTGTGATCGGACTCCTACCTACTACTCCATGAAAAAGAATGGATGAAATGGAAACCATATGATTTGTCGGGGTTAAACAATCCTGAAAACATAGATCACCAACTCAATCCAATCCTCTACATCATGAGGGTTTCTTCTCTATGAAACCTTAGTAGTATATACCACTATAACTCTCATAATTTTCTAATCCTACATGAATCATTATCCAAACCAACTGGGGATATCCTCTACATGATATGTAGAGGAACCACTCCATGACCACTTTGTGGAAAAACCTTATTAGAAGGTCCCTGAACCGAGGCCTCAGTACTCAACTGGTCATCATCATGATCTAGTGTAGGCATCCTATCTCAAGGAATACATGGAGGCATAATTAATGTTATTAATATGTAAAATGGTTAGATACGTATATAATGAATCTAAATTAGGAAATACAAGAAAAATATAATTCCCAATCCTAAATGATGCATGGAAAATTTGTTTCTAACAACTAATGTCCTGGTACAATGAGTCATCAAGTAGGTATACATAGAGTTAGTGAATGAGTACATCAGCTTCCATGCTAACATATGGTTACCTAGCCTGAAATTAACACTTGATACACTATGACACCAATTTCGTTATTTACTAAACCAATCCTCACAATAAGGTCAAATACAAACCCCAACCTAGAAAACCCTCTCTAATTCCATTATGTCATGACCTGGACCACATGGGCCTACTTGTAAAGTAGTAAGATTAGTTTTAAACCAAAATAAAACCTCTCATATGTTAGGGGATGGTGAAAAGTAATTCTAAGGAATAAAATTAAGTGGTTTCCTTTTCCTGATGTTCCCACACACACACACACAACTATATCCTATACCAAATGGTCCGAAGGCCTTCTTTTTTATTTATTTTGATAACCCCATTTCAAGGGATGAGGAGGAACCCTTACAAGTCTCATAAGAATATAGATTACGTGGCTCATAGTCTTAAGAGATTACATGACCTGAAGGTCTTATAGAATTCAACCAGACTATAACTACATGGAACTTCCCCTCCCCAACATCTGCATCGTGATGATAGCTCTCCACCTTTGCATGGTCGTCTATCTAGGCTTCTTATGTAAGTACATGATAGTCCCGATGGCATAGACATACCCTATCATTTATTCCAAATATATCTTGTTTTTTTTGGTGAGTGTACTTGCTATGAATCCTCCTCTAGGGATGCTCTTTTTTTTAGAATCTATCTGGGGAAACTGCACTAATCATGTGATTCGAAGGCCTTGAGGTCGCCCAAAGGCCTTAAAGGTGGCCTGAATCCTTACTGATTCGAAGGCCTTAGTGGCACAAAGGCTTTAAGGAAACTAATCCCAAACTGATGGCCCAAGGTTAATAGTTTTAGCTGCTATAATACCGAATAATACCTGCTACAGTACCTGCTATAGAAGTCGCACAGTACTGCTACATTACTTGCTGTAGTACTGCTACATTACCTACTAAAATACTTCTACATTACCTGCTAGAGTAACCTATAATTATTTCTTTTCTTGGATTCAATCCTGGGTCTTGTTGATGCACTTGAGGATTCCTCCCCAACTGGGTGGAGGCTCAGGCACCACAACCATCTCCCTGAAAAAGTTAAAAATAAAAAAAAATATTTTAACGTCTAGAGTACAACCTTATATGTAATAAACACTAGTAAATACATTAGAGTATAATAATATAAAACCAAATCATAAAACCAAAAATATACTCGCAACCATAAATTAAGATGCAACATGAAAATTACTAGAAATGGGGGAAACTGTAGAGAGTCTTACTCATGATATAAAATTCTAACCATTGAACATATTCAATGAACCCAAGTATTGTTATGATCCCCCAAATCCATCATCGATATGAATGCCATTTTCATAATACATGATATGAAAAAACATGTCCAATGTAGGGGTGAGTATATAGATAACCATCTGGACACCCCAAAAACTAACAAGTGAACAGCTGAAATATATAATAGTCAGTCGGTTCCATAAGAAATATGGAAAAAAACCCATCAAATATGATCATTAAGAAAAACAAGCGAGAGAGAAATGGGATGACCATCTTCCTAGACCCACTAAGAGAAATTTTTCATCCCGAAGCTCCAAATCTTTATCTCTAATACCCACCATCATCCCCAACCCTACAATAATAATTATGGGGGATCAATACCTTGCCACTACACTCCACAACTCAGGGGTCGTAATCTATAATAGGTGACCCACTATCCACTAAAGATAAAAGATAGAGGTGTAGCTCCATAGATAGATATCAATATCCCAATTTAATTTTAGGAGTTTCCAATATTACCTTTGTAATGACTATACAAGATGCACACCCTATTTTTATAGGATATTTTCCAACCTCAACATCTCTCTAATGATCCTGCCTAATCACTTAAATCGGTTAGGAATTACTGAAAGAAAATTCATTCTCAAAATACCTCACATCGTATCTTGAATTCCACTAAAACAGCTACCATCACATAATTCATGAAAAAACACTCAGGATAGGATACTCACCAGCGAAAATATATGTCTTGAAAAAGGATATATAGAAGGTATAAGTTTGTAGGAGAAATACATGGTGTATGCACAGTGTCACACAACATGCAACATCACCTCATCTCCTTAGCATGTTCTACCCTATATATGTCTTGGGAATCCATGTTAAACCACATTTGATGTCCACTGTGGAACAAAGAGTGTATGTTCACTAAGGGATCTAGGTGTGTACACCTGGTACGCAGATCAAATGGCCATTTATAGCCACACAACATGTCCCTAAAGTGACACAAAATCTTTGACCACACAGAGACTGGGGTGTGTGCGAGTGGCACATGGCTTAGCCACTAGGATTGTTTTAAATCACATGTGGGATTATAAACATGCCATATAATCTTTAACAAATCTATAACCCTACCCACAATTATTATCATAAAAATAATGTTTTTTCTTCTAGACTACATATTGTGTAGTTGGGTTTTTCACATTCAGTAAACCCTATACCTCTCATAAACTTCATATCTTCTATTTTCACCACCTTCCCTACATTAATGAATACTAAAATCCACAAAAATTAAAGTAAATGACATCATCCATCGCTGTGTGGCCTCAGGTGTCCCAAAATATAAAATAAAAACAATAGAGAGAAAAATTTTCCTACATTCAATTTCATTTAGGGTCCCAAACCTTTATATCCATCATACGCAACCCAAGAATACATCTAGATTCATCCTATAACATTTATTTGTATATCATTAACATATCCTAGATATATTAGAGGGTTCTATTACAATAAAATCCAACCCCAAAATGATGAATCATTGACCCCATGGACCAATGATGAAGAACGTGAATAATGATAGGGTAAAGGCACAAGAACGAATATGATTGTAATCTTTGTCTGATGTGATTCCCACAAAGGATACTAAATTGAAAAACCCTGGGAGGAACCAATTTATAACAAACAAAAACTGGGTATATGATTCAATTAATTTCTGGATCATGCAAATAATGGGTAATCACAGATCAATCAATGATGATAATAGAATATGTGCTTATCGATAAACTAAAATGGTGTAAACCACAAATAATGAGCCATATCTCAATACTAGATTGATATTTGGTCATTTAAATTTATTCTAATGATGAATTTAGTGATTCCTCTATGTTTTCATCTATACCATGAATCTCCATGATCACCAATTATCTATCCATGTTCCCAAGCCATCAATTCTCTCCTACTCCTCCTATATAATCTTTTAGGGTAATGCATATAACCCTATATATTTTCCATTATAACATATTAAAATATTGGAGGGATAAGTACATAAATATAACAAATTATGTAAATTATTTATTCATTTATTTTTACTTAAATAACCTCCAATAATAATCCTCCATGAAACATCTAATACCGAACAACCTTATATCATGCCTAGGGTGAACCTCATATTCCATAATCAATTATGGTAGGGGATCCCCAAATGAGATTTTGATCAATGAGAAATCCATTTGTCATATAAAATTGTATGCTTATGTTTTAATATATAATAATAATTTTAATATATGAATTCTGGAGTTTTGCAACACCCAAACACAATATCGACTCCATGAAACAATCCAAATATACACATAGAAATATTTATCTCATATTCATTAACCAAATTTCTTAACATAAAAAATCCTTATTAATGGAATGTGAATTGAATGTGATTAACCAAATCAATTCCTTAAGGATTATCTAGATATGTGTGTATTTTTCGGGCTCACTCATCATGCACCAGTGTGATTTGATACTTAACTAGCCTATTTTAGGGTGATTACACCTAGGTGCAAGATTTCCAAGGTTGTATCCACTATCCAACATCAGAAAGGGAGTTTAATTTCTTGGATAACCAAACAGTCTCTACCATACCAAATCATCAATATATTATTCTATACTAAGACTTACCTTAAAGGATTAACTAATGTTTAATAATCCAAATCCGAAAAAAGAACTAAAAAATACTCAAAAAAACTAAACCCTACACTAATTCCCAAGTATAGTGACCCAAGAAAAACACATATATATTTTCCACTTTTTCTATAAGATAAAAATTATACCTCAAAAAATAATCTCTAAATATCAAGAATTAAATGACAGCTCCATTGAGGATTATCTATATATGAAACTTATTTTATGATCCATATGAACATTTCTCCATAATTAACTCATAATAGACTCCCTCCTAGACTTCTAAAAAACTACAATCATCATCAAAACATAGATAAAGAAAATATTATAAATGAGTGATCTCAAATACACTATAAGGTAAAATGTAATTGATAACATCCAATTATCATAAATGAGCATAATATAAGAAAATTTTTATAATCTAGGTACATGGAAATAATATTAGAGAAACAATTCCTTCAAATCATAATTCACAAATCATAAGTAATTTAATAATGAAAAGGAAATTAATAAAAATATTTTTGGAAAAATTAGTCAATAAACATGATCCACTAGAGAGTACCATCATGATTACTTAGAAACAGGGCACAATCATTAATATAAAGAATATTAATTTCATAATCCACATAAACTAATCATTCAAAATAATTTCAGTAATCATAATATGATAAACCCAGGGAATATAAATTGATATCTAAATACATTTAATAACATTCTATGAAAATACCATTCAATAAATATAATAAAGCATGTGAAATTTACAACATATATATAAATGATATATGGTTAAGTAAAAAATTTCCCCAATCAATTGATATATGTAATCTAGGTAAACAATTTTCATTAAATGGAATAAAAAATATTTTAATCCCAAAGAAAAGGCATTGGTAGAAAATTTATGCCTATTCTGGGTAGATGGTTCCAAAAGAAAACGTGGGTGATGGATCATATCATTGATATTAGATAGTATTACATAATTCATATATATAAATATATTGGGTGCTATCATTTGAAAATTATCTTTGATCGAGAATAAGATATGCTAAAGGAAAATGGATTTGAAGAAAAGTACTTTTTATGAGTTTTACAGAAATTGCATTAGAAAAAAGAAATATATTTAATATTTTAGAAATCATTTTAAGAGAAATGTTTTACAAATCTAGGATAAAAATTTTCTTATATAAATTTTGAAAACATAAAATGATAGTTTTATATAAAATGAAAAAGGGATAAGAAATATGTGTTCACATAAAAAAATGTTAAAAGAGATGTTTTGACACAATGATGAAAAGAAACCAAACATAAAATGTTACAAATAATTTAAAATTTTTAAGAATCATTGGGTTGTAAAGAAGAACCAAAACAAATTATCAATTAATAGATAATAAAGTTAAAAAAATCATATAATCAATAAGAACATTGAAAAAGGGAGTTTCTTGATCGATAAGAAGAGATGGGGTCAGTTTCCTTATTATAGGTAAATACTGAGCCAAAATGGAAAATTAAATAGTTTTAAGAAATATAAAACAATAAAATTAATGAGATCAAAGTAAAATTATGTGGGGTTTAAGAAAGTAATAGTATACAATTTTCCTATATGGATTGTCTTTCAAAAATAATGAAAAATTAATATCGAGACTAAAGAAGAAACCCTTATGTTGATGGAAACAAATGAATAAAATAAATAAGAGTGATAACATAAAATGAAATTTATTCATCACACTAGAAGAAAATAGAGCATTTATTACTTCATATGAAATAATAATAGTGTTAACTATCAAACATGTCTCATGGAATTGGATTTAAACACAACTAAAGCCTTATAACCTTGAAATTTTTAGAATACAAAGCATTTTAATGAAAGAACCTGATATGGATATTCCAACCCCAGTAATTAAATGAATCTGGTAAGATTAATTAATCTGAAAATTATCATGCTATATTAATGATAACATGGTACAAAAGAAGAATTCTGTATAAAAAAGTTAAACTTGTGACAAAACCCCTAACCTTAATTTCTAGCTTCCATTAAAGCACATCAATATCCTGTATAAAAAATAACAATAAAAATTTTCTACTTCATGACCTTATTAATATTTATAAACATTTAAAAAATCTATTCAAAAAATTTCTTTACATTTATATTTCTCAGTTATTTTCTACTTTTAATATCATATGTGGGTAATATTGATCGTTTTCAACTGCTTTCATAATAACAGTGTTATTTATCATTTTTCCCAAATTTAATCCCTCCCATATAATAAAAGGTACTTTAATTAATCCTTTAAAATTATTAATAATGTTATAAATTCATTTTATGGATGTTTTGGTTCTGTTTTTTGTAGATGAAATTTGTTACAAGCCTATTTCTAGTTTTTTTAGCAAATGAATGGTTATATATTAATTAATGAATTTATATTAATTTTACCATTCCAAAACCTAAATTAAATATTTATTACCTTCTTTATTATCTTATTTATATCTTATATTATTATTAAATAATATCTCATATTCCACTATGATATTATTTTATAGAATTGTTCAAGTAGGTGGTTAGAGCAAAAAAATATGAACATGCCTTAATTAATGGATGATTATAGTTATGGAAGAGGTTTATTTAATAATAATATAACAATTACAGAAGAATAATGATATATTTAACATTATTTAAACATTTTGAACCATATTTTAAGATATATTAATAATTAATAAATAACTATGATATAAAATAAGATATTCTATTATGTGGAGACTATAGCCTACACAACGCATGGTTAATGTTTTCAATTCCCAAATAATGAGATATAATGAAGCTCGGTTATAATTTTCCCATAATTTTAAAAATTATATTATATATTTCATATATTTTAAATATTTTTACCCAAATAATCATTTAATTGGGGTGATGATGAAAAATTTAATTCCTCGCTTTGTGGGAATGGTAGTACACACAACGCATGAATGATAGTGTCATTTTCATTAAAAATGGGGGAATTTGGTTAATAGTTATTCCATTAAAATAATAAAATTAAGTATAAAATAAATATTAATGTAATTATATAAGAATTATAAAATTATTTTTGGTGAATAAATAAAGAAAATAAAAGAAATTAGGGTAAAATGTACACACGTTGTGGACTTGGGATTTCCCTAGGACACTCCTTGGAAAATGAGGTCTAATGACAATATATTATCACCACATGCATAAGGAAATAAAATTTGATTATAATATAAATAAAATGGGTATATTTAAAATTATAATAATAATTTTTTGAGTGTTCATTAAGGGTTTAGGATAGGCCCCTTTTATAAGTATTGAGAATGACATTTTTGTCATTATTACCACATAATATAAAGGGAGAACATGTTGAACATATCATGTTTATCCAAAAATATAAAATAATTGAGTGGGGAATGAGATAATATCTTTAATATCTCAACCACCCATTTTCAAACTTGTTTTAGAAATGTTTTTAAGTCCTTTAATCATAGAATTTTCACTTTCTCCATTTTTTGTTTTACTATGGTAACTAGTTTTTACCTAAGTATTTTACTTCTAATTCATAAAAATAAATGGCAAATTATTAAATAATTCATACATATTTTTTATTAATATTTAATTAATTTTATTATTGAAAACTTCAATTTTTATTAAATTAAATTTTAACATTGACATATGGGATGTGTAAACCCCTTTTTTAGAAAAAAGATTGTTTTTAAACATAAATTTATGTGTGGGGAAAATTATCCATGTATTTGATTTTCATGATATGAATTGTTTGATTATATAAGAAATAAATTATTTTTTTATTTGAAATAAATCTAGAACAAAATTTTACCATAATATTATTTATTTAAAAGATAACACCAAAAAATAGTTTTTATTGGAATGCATTACTAAAGTTCCTAAAATGTCAATCCAAGTTTTCTAAATTCAAGAAATTATTCTTAGAATTTATAGTTTTACTTATTAATTTAATATTTTTTTAAGTAAAATGTTATATTAACTTCTATTTCTTTCTTATAAATCATATAATAATCAGTTTTGGTTAAAATGGTATATTCATTATTCAACTAAAAAACTGTTTTTTTTAAGAAAAGCTAAAAATAATACCTAATATAAAATGTTATTGTATGTCCAACAATTAATTTAATTTTAGAATCTACGATTCATAAATTTAAATTTTAAATAAATTCATAATGTATAAAAAACCATTTAAAATTTTTTAAATGAAACCATAAATTAGGTATATTAATAATTCTTATAAAATTTGTTATAGTCAATTATTTATACCAAAAATATTTTATACTTGAAAAATATTTATATATAAAATAATTTTTTTATAGAATTTTTTTATTATCTTCTTAGATGTATTAATTGTTACAATATAATAAGGTACCTTTATTTCATAATGTGGTTACAGTTGTTTATTCCTATTTATTTAACCACAATTTTAAAGCATTCCAATTAACTAATTATATTTTAAAGTGTTACAGTTCCATTTTAGTTTATTAATATAGGTAAAATAATCTATCTAACACATTAAGTATTAAATAAATAGAGAAATATTTGAGTGTTACACATATAAAAATTAATTTTAGAAATCAATAACAGCAAAAATATATCTATATAAATTTTTATAACCAAAATATTTTTAACTGAAATTGTAATGGTGTGAAGGTTCGGAACACAAACTTATAAATTTTCTTTCCAGGGTATAATGAATTACGCTTGTAGAGACCCAAAAAAGCATATCCCTACACCTAGTATCATTATTAATAAGGAATAAAACTTATAGGATGATCTATCTTTGAACGTTTAAGATGTTTCAATGGAGATAAAGGTAGAACAACCCTATTTAACACTAAAGGAAGAGAAACAACGAACATGGATCGAGAAAGGATAGAATAATAAATAAAATGTTACAAAGGTTGAATTGAATGTAATTACTCTATATGAAGTGTGTATCCACGATAAAACATTCACTTAATATATTATAGGAAATCAAGATCTTGCCAATGGAACCAAATAGGATAAAGAGTGACTTTTTAGTTTTGGAATGGATTGTGGTTTAAAAATAATTAACTCTTGGAAATAAAAAATTAGATGCATAGATATTAAGAAAATGTATTTATTGGTGGTTTAATGACTTGGTCAGATATGTTAAGTGTAATCCAATTGGATAACTTAAGTTATGCAGTTAACTTTAAAAATAAGATTTAAATCATCAAAAGAAAATACTTTACAATTTTGATGTGAGGGAGGTGCGCAAACGGGAATATCTACCTCATTGGTCTTAGCCTTGATACATTTAAAAAATTCCATAGAACCCAAAATTAAATGAGACACTATATATAAATCCAATCTAAATATATCAAAATAGTTTTACCAATCCAAAAATATAATTCCCTCTACATATATGTGGATTTATTCACATTCCCATGATTCCTTACATTTATGTTCACCCAAGTAAAATATTAATATTTAAAAAAAAATTCAAAATGAGATCATTTTCAAAACACTTTTAAATCATGTAAAAACACACATAAATGTAAGAAAACATTTGAAAATCCAATACACATGTATACCACCTCTGTACATGCTTATAATGATGAATAATACTCTTCCTATCTTGACCCATTGTGGTTGCAGCCACTTATAGGGCTCAACATCATTCTATATTTCTTATGATTACTTTTCGTACCCAAGATACCTAGATAATTACTTTTTATAATGAAGATATTATTTATTCTGTTATATAGATTAATTAGGAGTTTTATCCATCCTAATTTCCACACCTAACAAACTTACAAAGACTTGAATTTTAAACTTGCCTTTGTTATAATTATAGAATGACCCGTGCTAAGGACTTGAATCCCCAAACTGAAACTAGATCATCACATGACTTTAAGAATGTTCCAAGATCCTTAAAGGATTGAAACAAGTGTTTAGGGATACAACATATTTATGTGGGGTTATTTTCCTTTAAATAAAATAAATAATTATATGTATTGTAAATACCAATCTATTTTAAACTAAAAATAAATCTTTAAGAATAAAATTTATAGAATCTGATAAATTAAATTACATATAAATAAAGTCCAAAAAACATGACATAATTATAAATATTCATGACTTACACATATTCCACTATGTAGCTAACTCGTCTAGTGAAACATAGTAAAAAACTCTCAAATCACACTATAAACATGGCTCATAGGATTAATTATCACTTAATAAGGTAGCCATTCTATTTCTTGTATCACAGAAAAAACACCAATATGCACATAAATATGTGCAATTAGAGGTGAGTATCACTTCACGCAGTAGCATTTCCCTAAATTTTTCATATGCGTGAACTATTCCAAATCATATAACCAATTTCATTTTGAAAATAAATAAAAGGTTTTAAAATTAGAAGTTCAAAAACATAAGTGTAAAAAATCCCATTATGCTTATGAAAAAAATATATTTCCATAGTATAAGAAATATTGATAAATAATAAATAGTATATTTAATAAAGTTATAATAAAAAATAAACCATCATAACAGTAAACCTGCAATGAATCATCACTTACCTAATTGTTTCATGTAAGGTCAAACTACCTGACCATGGCTATTTCCAACAATTTTTCCATCAATACCTGATACATTAAACCAATTTCAAAACAAAATAAAAAAATAATCTCCCTTTCCCACACCATCAAATCAATATATATTAAATTCAAGACCAATTTAAGATAAAAAACTGCATTTTCCCAAAATTCAGACTCCTCATTTGAAAAACCATCATTATTATCAATAAAATACTGATTTATTATTTATCATAAACTTAAGTAAACCAAACTTTTATAAGATAAATTTAATTTAATAATTTTATACAATTTTATTTTCAACCAAGTATTTAAAAAAAATTAACCATATGCAATGCAACCATAACCAACCAATGAATAGAGAGAAACCACATACCTCAGATTCCTTCCATATAATTTTTCTAAATATCACAAGTTGATGACTATAAAAAAGAAAAACCACTAAGTCCTATCATCCAAATTCACTCAGGAACCATGGTTCTAAAACTTAAAGTTTATTATATAAAGTTTAAGGGTGATTTCCAATGCTTTGGAACATTTGGTATAACCCCATTTTGAATTTGAATAACTCATGCATAAATAACATGACCTTTTTTGCATCTCTAGATCAAACTTCATGGTATCTAATAAGGGAAAGAATCCTAATTCCATTTGACATAACCCCATGTAACTCTCTGAATTATACATATATAAATATAAGGGATGGAGGGTAATATCAAAAGAGTGTCAACACCCCTAAACTACTTATCACAACCCCATGATTGAGATCATAAATCCATTATTCTATCCTTTTAGAGAGATGAAAGTGACTATAGTAGTATTAAATCATAGGGACATAATATATTATAATTGTATAATGATCTTTAAAATCTGACATCATTCAAAAATATACATTTGCAATATAATTATAATAATTTTAACTAATTATCCTTTGATCAACTTATGATAATATTTCACTACCACTGATGGAGAAGTATAGATATATGTCAAATAATCCAAAACATAAATAACATCCTCTATTTATAAACCATAATTATCTATTATCTTGAATAAATTCCTAATACATAACTTCTACCAATTAAAATTCAAAAAAAAATAATTTACTTTCATTAAAACCTCTCTTTATCTATAATAGCATCAATGTCAAGGCATTAATATTTCATATATTTTTTCCACAATAATATTATGGTGTAAACTATTTTTTAAATACTCCATTACCATGAAGTATTTACAAGGTAAAAAAACTAGTTAAATCCTATGAATAAAATAGACCACCATAAATCCACATAGATTATTCACATTATTATATTTATCTAATAGACTACAATTTATTCCCATTCTATCATAAAAATTATAATACCTGAAATAAATTTTTCCAATCTAAATTTTCCTTGTCCTTAGTATGTCTATAAAAATTGAATTTAAACCCACTAATTTTATTGCTATTAAAACTGTAACAGTAATTACAATTCATGTCCTCTCATTAAATCCTTGTGTCACTTAAATGATGATAATTCCATGTCACAACAACAATTTCTCTAATTTCTCCCTATTGAAAAATCATATCACATTATTATGAAAATTTTAATAAATCTCCTGTAAATAAACATAATATCTTTTACTTACTAATAAATTTCATTAATATTTGTTAAGTCAAAGAATAATCTCACTTAATAACATTCCACCCAATAACTCAAAATTAAATTGTTCAATAATCATGAGGATAATTCCATTTTCTATGTAATTAACCTTAATTTTTGATCTTAATATGTTCACCACATTAATTAATTAAATTAAAAAAATAATATATTTGGAATAAACTAACACACAAGTATATTTTAGAGAGGGTTTTAAATCATTGTTAAAATATCAAATTAACTACTAGTAAATTAATTATTATTATTATATATTTGAATTTATCAAAACTGAAACTAATGGAAAATGGGTTTATACTAATACTTCTATACTAATGGTTTATAAAAACCATTGGTAAGGATGATAAAATCTCATCTATACCTATGTTTTTGCACTAACCATAGGAACAAAGGGCCAATTTATTGGGCTCCCTTCCCATCCCCTTGTGTGAACCCTACCCTCTCATCCACAACCTCCACCTACTATCCCTATCTTCCCCTCCCTGACCTAAACCTCCCGGCCACCACCTCCGCCTCAATGTCCCGGTCTCCGCCTCCCGGCCCCCATCCCCTCATGGATCCCTCTCCTCTGGTGATGTCCCTCCTCCCCTCTTGGTTCCCACTCCTTTGGAAGTGTCCCCCACCCCCTACCCTCTCTTCTACCTATCTTCTGTTGACATCCCCTGGCCCCTCTCGTCTCCCTATCCTCCAGAAAAGTCCCCCAGCCCCTTATCCACTCCAGTCGTGTGGGAGACCCCCACTGCCGAACAGCCCACCCAATGTCCTTCTCTATCAGCTCCCTATCCTTCGAATATTTCCCCATAATTTTTTAAGTGTTCTTGGTTGGTAATTCGATGTAATTATTCATATTCTTTAATTATTCAATTTATTAGATTTTTACTCTCTCTCGTTTCCAGGTTTCATTCGGCCAAACCCTAGGGGTTTTGAGGTTCTCAGATTCTAACATTGATCATTGTTTCTAGGGTGTATCATGGTTCTTTTGGGTCCACATCAGACGTGATTTTTCATAATCTATCAAAGGCAAAGAAGTTTGGATCATCTTGGTTCATTTGCCACCATTTTAGACTATTTGAGGTAGGTTTATTATTTACTCTTTGTTTGGACCAATTTAATTTGGGGATTTTTGTGATTTTGTGCCCATGAAAAATCTATATTAGGTATAAATTAAATGAATAATAGTACTTTACATCATTTAAATCTATTATTGTGTATTTGTAGCTCATATTAATTGTATATGTTCAAGATTAATCCTTTGGTATAATCATTTCATTTTTTTTATCCATGGGAGAGTTGGGATATTGTGAGAAACATGATATTTTACAATGGATATATTGTTATAATTTTTTTATTCCATTTTGGTATGTGCTATTATATTTATCAACTTGGCCTAGTGTATGTTTGATTCTAATTTCATTGAATCTTATTTTTAGGATTCATTTTTTAATTTTGAATTATAATTAATTATGTTAATCTCATTTGGGTTATTTGTCTTTTTCACTTTTTTTTATTTGATGTTTCATAGATGTTCAATGTATGGGTGAACCATTCTAGATTCTCAACAACTAACTCGATGTCTTTAACACAATCTTGAGGATGAATTTTTATATTCTATCCACATTAATTATGAATGAAATTTCATCACATGGTATATGATAATCCAATGATAAATGATATAGGTCCAACAATAGTGAGTGGTACAATTAATATTAATTCATCATTATATAGTGTTTTATTTAAAAATATCACCACTAATTATATTATTTAGACCTATATTTTGTACATGAAAAATTATATTATTGATTTTATGCATTGCGTGATTTAAACTACAATTCCTCTTGGTAGAAGGAGGTAGAAAGGTCTTAGATGCCCCTCTTATGATTTTCCTTATATAATATAATTCATTTCTATGTATTTTTTACTACATATGTGGAACTAATAGTTATAATTATTAACATTTACTGACTTATTATGATTAATTTCATGATCAACTAGAACCCAAATGAATGAAATTGTCCAATAAAATATAAAAAAAGAAAAATAAAAATGAAAACTAATAGAATAGTCCCAAACAAACTTGTATCGAACAAAACCAAAATAAGATAAAAATTGAACCAAAATGATCATATACCATTAATAGGAAGACTGATTATTAATTAATAAGAATGTACTATTTTATAGTATCATTAAGAAACAAGGAATTGTTTCCCCCTTTCTTGAAGGAAAATGATTTGACCCATGGGGCATTGTGGTTCTTATATGTTGGTAGGTGACATGTATAGTCACCAGAGATATGTATGATTTATTTTATTTTTTATTTTATTTTTTTATCGTATTGGCCACATTGGTCATTTAGTTCTTTCCATGGAAAGAG
The DNA here is from genome assembly GCA_963277665.1 of Viscum album. Taxonomy (NCBI): domain Eukaryota; kingdom Viridiplantae; phylum Streptophyta; class Magnoliopsida; order Santalales; family Viscaceae; genus Viscum; species Viscum album. The sequence continues at coordinate 158,471,655 of OY728165.1, read as the reverse complement.
GGTAGTTATATTCTAAGAAGGGGCCATAAGGGGTTCAGATTGTTTCATTCTTCAGGCATTGATCTGAGGTAAGATTCTAGGGTAAATACTTGTCTCACACATCATGTATTTGGGGATTTCTGTGTTTTTACACCATATTATGTTTCTAGTAGGGTGTTGGATGATTTCTTGTTGGTTAAGGTGGATTTGGTTCTCTGCTTCCAATAAAGGTAAGCATTTAATGTCGTTGGTTGGTTTATCATTGGTTATGTAGTGTCCTTAATGTGTTTTAAGGTTCCTAATATCCGTTGTGAAGTGCGTTGATCCATGCTCATTGTTTTTTAGCCTCCATGTCAAGGGAGACTCACCTATGTGTTCATAGGTAAGTAAGTATATGTATGTCGGTTCCCTTGTTATGTGTATTTTCAACCATGGTAGTGATTAATCATGTATGGGGAAACATGATCCCATGTATATATATATATATAAATTCTAATGCAGGTGAGTGGAGACCGGTATATGAAAACAAGCATATATGAAAGGATCCCCATGCACATACTTATGGCCATATGGGTGTTTTCAAATAGGATAGGTGTCCTTACATATGTGTGAAGGTGTATATACCCAGTGGGGGAGTATAATATTTTAGCTAAAAAGCTCCAAAAGCCAAAGTGGATGGCTTGGTTCCACATTGAGGTTGGTTCCCTCTCTCATCCTCTTTATTTCAAGAATACTTTAAATTGAATTTGGATTCTTTCTTAATTCTTCTTAATTATATTGAATTTCATATCATGAATAAGTGTTCTTTAATATAATTGTTTCAATTAACAAATAAAGTCATGTTTTTATAATAAAACCTCTCCAATAGACGTGTGTTGTTTGCAAAACCTCATAGTGATAGTTATGTTGAACTAGTTTCTTAACATATTACATTTGATTTGTGATGAATGTGTTTTAGAATAAATGTTAAATATAATTAAATGAATTGTATGATAAATCAATTCCATGATTTTATAATAAAACCCCTCCAATATAGGTGTGCTATCTTTTAAACCAAAGATTAGTGATATTTATTTTATCCTGTTTAGATTTGGTTTGAGTTTTCCATATGCCTTCTATTGGTTTTTTTTGTGGCTAGTTAGTTTTTTTCTTTTAATAATATAAATTATCTTATCATACTTTTTTAGCTAAAATTTCATTCCCTCGGTAGGCATATTCTTTCACCATGACACATTCCTTTTCACCCTTTGAATATTATACATGAAATTTCCATGTTTAGGCGAAGTGAATGATTTTGTAAATGGTTGGTTTAGGGTGTATGATTACTTTCTGTCATTTCATTTTCCTTTAGACGTTTATTCATTGTGCCACTTGATACAACCTTTCGAAAATCCCTATTTATAGCATATTTAATAGTTTATTTGTTCTATCATGTCCATTGTGACCTTATCTCATGGAAAAACCCATTTGGGTATTTGTCTGACCTCTTAGACACCCCTTTTGGTTTTTACCTGAGCCCATATATCTACAAACAGGGATGTTGTCATTTTTTAACACCTTTCAGGCTTATGGTGATCCCTCCCATAAACTTAATCTTACCACCACCAATTTATATGATTTAGTGCCTCCTCCTTTGAATATTCATATTGAAACATTTCTCCCATGTTCTAATGAGAAGAATTATGGTGGGGATACTCACTAAAGGAATTCTGCTCACTGTGGTGGACCTTTGTATAGAGAAGTATAATAAACCATGTGGATGCATATAGTCATGCATCAACTAATTTCCCAACAATATTTTACAAATAAAAAATAATAAAAATTAAAAAATAGGCACTATTTTCATTCTCGATCACCACCTAATATCATCACCTTGAATCACTATTGAGTTACTCCATCCCAATCTAGTACATAAACTTTTCTTAGATCATTTAAACTATCATAAAATCTAAATACATACCAGGTTGATCATTCTAGGTGTTAGAAATATATGACATTATAATCTCACAAAGAGATGCTAATATATTTTTACATATAGATGTATACTTGAGTGAAGTAAGTCTTATAAAAATAAATAGACAAGTATATCGTATAAGAAGTCATCTTCCAACTAGGACACCAAGACTCCATCTGTATTAGGTCATCATGTGATAAATAGTTTTCCATGATACCCAACCATAGATACATTTTTCTGAACAAAAAACTTGCATCATTGTACCATTATACATGAAACCCATCTTATACCCAAATAATCTAAATTGGGAGTATCAATGATTACTCAACCACAACCTGAATGTGTAGGATAGAGTCATGTATCCAAGCCCGATACAAATAATTATCACTCAATATAGGTCATCACTCAACACCCAACATCAACCATACTACTAAGGTCAGTGTCTCATACCTCTATATATCACATTCCAACCTTCTCCCTCAACAAAAATCCATGTTAATACATTATGATCAATGTAAATACATTTTCTAAAATAATATCATATTAACCACGGTATGTCTAATATCACATTCCAAATTCTCCATTATCACTCATGGTTGGGTTCATCTATAACCCTATCACTCAAGGTGAGGCCTCTATCTTTACCACTACCTTATCAATCATGGTAGGATTAGATATCATGTTATAATATGATAACTTAATTATCTCTAAAGTTAGGTTCCTTCCAACACCTCATCACTCAAGGTGTTGTCGTTACTTCAGATATATCACTATACTTGTTAGAATTTTTCACCCAACATGTGTATTAAATAACAACAAGGGAATTGGGTCTGTATCATATCTTACTAATAGGTATAAGGTTCTAGTCACTTGGGACCTATACCCCCATCTAAAAAATGTCTCACCATCCAAGGGAAAAATCTCAGTCCCCTTGGTAATCCTATATCTTACACAAGGGGATCCACTAGAGTCCTTTAGACTCAAATAATTCCCATACCCAAAAAATAAATAATTACCTCACGATGACATCAAATACAATATGATATTCTTTTAACTTTCCTTGAATTATATTTTGTTAATGCTCACAAGTCCTCACTACCACACTAAGTCAGGTACCATGTTCTATCAGTATCCAAAGAGCTCTCAAGACCACTTTTTAAAGGAAAACATCTTTTTCACACCATTTCAAATCCTTGATAATTAATTCTACCTATTTCACACATCAGATGTAATTACACCATTAGGATTGTGCTCTCTTCCCTAGATGGGAGGGTACTTTTTGTTTTTTCAATGATACTAGTTTTTTATCATTCACAATATTTTTAAAGTGACTATTTCTAGAAACTTATTTCATTGTTTGTATGAAAAAGCACACTATAATAAAACATTGTTCCTTGTGATCCTAGTCATAACATGTAACTAACCAAGCATGCCTTTAATTCATACAGTTCGAGGTTTCCTTTTTTGAACAGGAAACGAGGATCTTCATACCCAGATGTGAAACTAAATCTCTTCCTTTGGCATTTCCCTCCCTCTAAAAAGAATTGTTTTCCCCTATTAACAGTACATCATCCCTATTATTTCCCCCTAACGATACCCTTTTTATCATTTAGTCCAAATAAAAATCATTGAATTTTTTACAGGTTCTTCTCTTTTTGTATGTTTTGGATGGCTGGAAAAGGTTCCTACTATTTTTTTTTGGAGAAGAGGAAATACCAATGGTTCTATGAACCGCTGGTATAAAAAATGATTATTTTATACTAATGTTTTGAGATTCATTTGTATACCTATATGCCAATGGTTTCAATGAAACAATTGGAATAGAGCAGTGTCTTGTATGCGGTATACCAATGTCTATTAAAGAATTAGTGTATACCCATACCGCCTGACCTATAGCAATGGTTCATTGTGAACCGTTGCAAGAGGTGTATACCAATGGTTAAAAATAGTTGTTCTAGTTGTGTAAACCCATGTTTATTAATTGTTGGGAAGGAAAATAACCAATGGTTGATACTGAACCGATGGTATTTTGAAAATCTAGGCAACCTATCCTAATGGTTCAAGTTGAACCATTGGGATATGACTATCCCTATGCCTCACAATACAACGGTTTTTGGGGCTTTACCAATGGTTTGGAAATGCTGGTATAATCTTATTTTGCATTAGTGTGAACTTACTTACCTATTTAGGTGTAACACCCCAATTTTTTTATGGTATGTCTCTTTTAAAATTTAATATCTTCGATATCTTATGTTTCACACAATACCAAGTTTAAAACACCAATATACCATAAAATATTAATCTGACTATTGGAATTGTAATGTGAACATTATTAATGATAACACATCCAACATAAAAGTAACCTCTCCTATTAAATTATATATAAAATATAGGTATCATATGAAATAAAATATTATTTATTTATATCATTTAATAAGTAAATAAATGTTTTAAAAATGATAAATTAGGGATTTGTCTTTTGTAAAACCTAAATGATTGTTCGCAATTTTATAATTAAAATAATTATTTATTTTCATTAAATGCACTCATAAATAAATATTTTTTGTTTTATGAATATAAGATAATTTTATGAGACCTTAATTATTTTATAAGTGTCTAAAAATCAGTTATAATATTAAAATAGTTATATTTTGAGTAAATGAAGATTTAATTTATTTAGAAAATAATTTTAAAAAAAATGGTGTCCAATTTTTAATTTTACACATTGAAAAATGGTTTCGGTAAAATTTTAATAATTTTATGAAAAATGATAACTTTTTTGGGAATAGTAAAAAATATAATTTTTTATAAAATATGGTATCATTTATGGTATTGTCAAAAAATAATTATGATATAAAAAATTATTAAACTTATGGACATAATAAGGTATGATATAATTATTATATATATAGTACAGAAATTTTACATAAAATATAAAATATAAATTCCTTCAGGATAAAGATAAAAACATTGTCAATGTAGTCACAACACCTGCGCAACAATTGAAAAGTCAAATTTGGTTCCATGTAGATAATAATTGAGTGTTAAATTTTATTTTAAAAAATTATTTATTAATTAATTTGAGTAATTGATATTTTTTTGTGATACATTCTATTTTTAGAGAATATAACATAAATCATATCTAAATACCTGTGCAATTCTTGCCTATAGCAAGAAAAGTAAAATTTACAAATTAAAGAAGTTTTCTTGATATGGATGTGATTAAATCTACATAATGAGAGAATATAAATGATTATATTGAAACTAATTAATTTTTTTATAATAATAATTTATTTTTAATTTTTATATATGAAATAATTAACTTTAATGCTTTTTCAATACTGATGTGGTGCTTGATAAAGTAGAAGAAAAATCAATAAAATGATTTTACTTATAATTATAAGAACCATTTAGTGATCTAAAAACTTGGATAAATATTACTTTTTTATTATATCTCAACCATGTTCTTTAATGTGCCAAATTAATGGCCATTTGAATCCACATAGATGTTATTAAGACCCATATAATATTTTATTTAAAAGATATCAAGTTGTTCACATAAAATATTTTAATTAGAATAATATTTTTATATATTATTTTACTAAATATTTATTTGAATATAAATAGTAATTTTAAAAACATTATTCCTGAAAATTTATTTTCAATTTTGGGGAAACAAATAAATACCTTAATGTCTTGCATAATGAAGATGTGGTAATTATTAATTTAACAGAAAACTAAATAAATGATAATAAAAATATTAAAATAAGTATAATTTTATATTTTTAAGGTAGTCCATGTATTATATAGATGAAAATGATCTTTATTGGTTGTAAGAAAATATTTTTCAAGAATTTTAAACTTTTTTGATGTTTTTAAGCTCATATTAATGAAGAGTCCTAAATTTGAAAAAAAAATCATGAATAAAATATTTTATTAAACATTTTAAAAATCAGAAAAACCGAGAATAAGGCCATATATGATAATATCCTGACTAAAGTGTTGTATACTATTATTTTTAGGCCTTTCTAATGTCCTTAACCTTACATTAGACTTATTATATTCTAATATTTAAGGAAATTCTTATGTTTCCCCACACAATAATTATAAAAAGGGACTCTTTTCTTCATACAATTTCATCACCTTAAGTCTTGTTTATCAAATATCATATGCCAAATTCCTTTATCCTCATCCCTATACAAATTCTATTGCTCCTTTTCTCACAAAAATACCACTTCCAAGTTCCCTAAGGAGGTTCCCAAGGTGAAGAATTCCATAAGTAAAATCCCAATTCATTATTTTGATTTTCATCCAATTTATTTTCTTTTTTTATTACTTTCTTACCTCATCTTTGAAAACATTCATGATGATTAAAATTATTTATATAAACTATAATTTCATTATGATAATAGTATATCCACTATAGATTCTTTTCTCTTCCCCTTTTCATTCTAAAAATGAAAATGTAATCCTTGAGGTGACGATTAACCACCATTATGGATGATAATTTTTTTGTTTTCTAATACAACCTTCATGTATGGTAATAAAACCATTTTTATTATTAAATTGGATTTTAAAATGTATTTTAAAACTTATTTAGTGTTCAATAACAAGTATATATACATAATATTAATTAATAAAAAACTAGTGTGTGAAGATCGAAAAACACTAAAATAATCCAAACAGTAATCATTAACATTTTATCTAATGAATTAATATCATATCTGAAAACAAAATAAAATATTATAACTTTTAATTTTATATATGCTCATTAAAAATATATAATTCCAATTCTTGATAACTATTCTGATTTTACATGATCTTTCATATATGTATACAAGTGAAACAATCATGAAAACCAAGGAATGGAACACTTATGAATGACGAAATTGAATCTTATAACTCTTAAAAATCCATAAATGAACTTAATAAAATTATAATATATTAAATAAATGTTTAAGGGGTTTTGAAAATATTTATTAATAAATCTAATTTTGTTATCTTGAATATTAAGTACAAATTCTGAATTCTTTTAACCGTAAGGTTATGGTTTTCTCATCTCATTTTTATTTCTATGAGATATATATTATTTACCACATATTAATTGTGTGTGGTGTATGCATACTTATCTTTGATTTATCATATCATGAATTTATTTATTCTCTTGTATTTAATTTTTTTTTTAAATTTAACTGTTTCTTTGGTCTTATGATTTAAATTGTCAAAGTGGTATGAGACACTTTGATTGTTTAAAGATTTATTTTCAAAATATTTTTCTCCATGTCAATATTATAGATATAATTTCACATACTTATTTATATGGATATTAAAGGATTATAAAGGAAATTTTGATTAATATTTAATTTCATTAAAAGGTTTTGAAAAGAGAATCTTTACATGTTTTATAGAGAATATTTTACAAAATTCAAAAGGGATGTTTTCTACATATAATGGAATGTTTTGATTTTACCTCTTTCAGGATGCTTTAATTTTTTAACCTTCCTACACAATATTACAAGGTTATTTTCAAAAAAAATTAATTGAAATTTTTTTAAGAATAAGTGGTTTAAAGATAAAAAGGTTTTTTATTCAATAATTATTATCTGATCTTATCTATGTCCACATTATTTATTAAATCATAGGCATTATTAAGGTTTATCTATTAGGACACTATTTACAATATGAAATAGTTTGTGATAAGTTTTATTAGGTATAAATTATTTTGACACCATTCACCATGTTATTCAGTAAAGATTATGATTATGTTTATTGTATGGTAAAAGTGTTTTCATTTACTATAAAAGTTTAAATATGAGTGTTTATTGGTTAAAGCCTTGACAGTATGTTTATGATGTACATCATTATGCATTTACTCATTATGATGTTATTATTTATATTCCATGTGATAATTCAACTACTAGAATATCTTTGGCTATGTTTCATTATCATGTGATAATTTATATGTAATTCTTTGATTACATTTTATTCCCACTATATTATGCTCAAGATTTTGTATTAATGTCATGTATTTTAGTTATTCTCCTTAACTTATTATTTATTTTTATTTATGATATTCTCCTCTGTATTTATTACCCTCAATAAGTGTCTTATCTCACCCCTTTATTATGTTTTATTTTTCCAAACGATGTGAATATGAATATTATAAATTAGTTTGAGGGATAATATAGGAGGTTATGGGTGTTTGTAGGGGAGTTTCTATTTTTCTTTTCCTTCAATTTGTAATGTAACAATTATTTTTAGATCTGGTTACCCAAATCTACTTAAATATTTGGTCCTTTAGTATGTGAATGATTATTCATAGTACCAACGTAATAAAAGGCATAGGATATGGGCTACTGAGGTCAGGTTATTTATATCATTCTTGATTTTCAATAATTTCACTTCAGTGATAGCTCAGGATTGCACAGGTCTTCTACTCTTGATTTTATGAACCCAAAAGTTATGCACTTCAATACCAAATCATGACTAGATAAAACTTCTCTTGGATTTAAAAAATGGAACTTCAATAATTTTATTTGATGGATAGAACTTGGATGATCATATATTATATTTTCGACTCTCGCGGTAGACTGATATAAAGTCCCACTTGTTACTGGAAATGATCTTTTTGTGGTGGGACATAATAGTTTCATACCAACTAGAAGAATTTGTGTTCCATTGCTAAAAATAAGGTCAATTTGATAAAGGATTTAATTTCAATAATATGATGAATTGAAGCTAAATTAATTGCACTTGACTGTGATTATCAATGGAGGATTATGTATCTAATCACTCATCAATGTTGTGATACTTTTAGGATTAGTGTTTCATTATCCTGAAAAGTATATATTTTATAAGGAGTACCTTTTATCAATGTTGTTGAGGTTTTTCAATGCTTGAAATTAAAATATCAAGTGAATATCTAGAGTATACATTGAGAATATTTATGAAATTTATAGTCTCTTTTCACTGGATTCTATATTAGTGCACATATGTTTCACCCCAAGTTTTTACCGCTTTTATTTTTATAATAAATTATTGGGTGTTATGAGTTGTTCTTACAACTAATATTTTATATCATTTATTATTATATTTATTATTACAATTATTGGCACACAGGTACCATAGTGGTCCTTGGTGGTGTCTCAAATTAAAAAAAAACTCAAATCGATTCCAGGGGGTTGAATTCTCTAAGTAATTATTGAGGCACTTTAGTAGGATCTCTAGTGGTTACTGCATCCAGCATAAATATTGTAGCAGTACGATCGAAAAAAGATGAAAAGTCCATGTTTCTAGATATCTTGGTTATCAAACCTATGAACCCTATATATAAAGGCATTTAGTCCTTGTTATATTATATTTGAGCCATGTTGTTGTGAGTGTGTAGTCTGATTGGGGGTGAGTCAACCCTTTGGGGGGGTTTCGGTGACCTAGTTCAATTGACAAGGTTTGTTTGTTGTTTGGTATTATTATATCTCTAAAAAATACGTAGGTTATTATTATTGTTTTTATTATTAATATTGTCATATATATTTTTTAAAATTATATATATATTATGGGGGTTTTAAATTTTTGTTAAAATATAAATTTATTTATTAATTAACTAATTACTAATATTATTTAATTAGAAATAAAAATTAAATAAAAAGTGGCACTACATCCACCAATACCACCATCTCAATTATACATACATACTAGGTATTATTATTACTATTTTTTTTGTTTTTTATATTTTTTTGGTTTGTTTTTTAATTTATAATATGGTTATTTATTTATTTATATATATATATATATTCATGTATATTTTAGAGAGGATTTCTTAACCATTACTAAAATAAAGAATTAATTAGTAATTAATTAATTATAAATACTGTATATTTTATGTAATAAATAACAAAAAATATATTATTACTCATAATTAATAAAATTGACTTATTACACATTTAAGTTGAATTAATAAAAATTAGTCAATACTTAGTTAGTAGATGACGAAATGTGTTACTTTAAGGATACATGTTTAAATCCTAATATTATCATATTTATTCAATAAGGGTAGGGTTGGTGAACCGATTAACCATTTTAAGAAAACCCACACAAATAATCATATTTTGTGACTATATAGTGGATGGGCCACCTGGGGGTGTTATCATAACTAATGGTTATGAGGAATCAGGGGGGTGAATTAAAATATTTAGATTACTATTAATTATTATAGTTATTATTACTGTTATTGACTTTGAAATTTTAATTAAAATATATTTTTTAGATTTAGTTTTAAAATTCCACTAAAAAAATATTTATTAATTAATTAAATATTATTAGTATAAATTTAGCTAAATAAAAGTTATAAAATACTTATTATTATTACAACCATTTTTATAATCATAGAATCAAATTATTTAATTAATAAATATATATTTTGTTATTTAAACTCTATTTATGGTTTTCAAAATATAATAAAAATAAAATTTCATATTTATTGGTGGTTTCTACTAAATCACTACTAAATTATTGAGAAAAAATAGAATGTTCTATCCATAACCCTAATAAAAACCCTTACTAATAGAATTTTATGTATTATTCACAGACTCTAATGGTCTCTAAAACACTTTTTAAAGGATACTTGAGTAAATAAGTACATGTAATGATTTCAAATGGAGACCACGATCGAATTTTAGTTTTTGCACATATTATATTTAGAAACCACTAGTGGTTGTCACTGAAAGTTATTTTTAACACCTATTGGTGTCCATGAATAATCATTACAAAATAATAATTAGGGACCACCAATGGGGGTTTCTCATACATCATCTATATAAAAAATCTATATAATTTAAATGAAATAAAAAATTTAAAACATACTATAAAATTAAAATAATTTCACAACACACTAAATTAACACAGAAAACAACTAAAAATGTAACAAACCATAAAATTATAGTTATACGAAAATATGGTATCATTTATAAAATAGATACCACAAATCATATACAACACATTAACATAACACAAAAAGGCCTGTATATATACATATATATCAAAATCTTCATAAAACAGTAAAAACAGCATGCATGCACCACATGACTGAAAAAAACTTAGATATAAGAAACATATTTAAATATTAGACTCTAGAACATTGAGATAAATCATGTGTCTAGAAAAAAATTAAATAATAAAAGTTAAAAATATTATCAATTAAATATTATACAGTATTAAAATATACTTAATGTATCCAAAAAAATAAAAATTAATGTGATATTATTATCCCAAACCTATTGGTTAATATGAATCAGATATTGTTTTTTATAGATTTTCATACCTCAAGTTTCATTTTTACATGTTGTTAAATATTACATGATAGAAAATAACAAGGGGACATTATCTCAGATTTTGAAAATATTTTCAAGCATGATAAGAGAATTCTGACCATTAAAGTACAAATCTTTAGTAATAATTTATTCACTAAATATTCTGATTCTTAGATAACACGTGTCTCCAGTTTCAGTTTGGAACACCACACAATCCAATAGGTCATATATCACCCAAAAAAATCAAAAATTATATATATATATATATATCTATGTTTTTTCGGCTAGTTTTTCAAATTAACAACTCTTTATGAACTAATACGAATCCAGATATGTTTTATTTTTTTGTAATTTAGGACACCTTGGGGGTCAATTTTACATATTTTTTATCCTAAAAATAAAAAATGATTTCGAGATAGTTGTTTCAAAATTTTATGACATTAAATGTTCATTTATTAAATTATGACCTTGAAAACATACATTTTATGTCACCATTTATACACAAAATACACTTTTACTTACATAATTTCTTACTGAGAAGTTGATTTCATACACTAAAAAATATAAAAAAATTGCATATCCCATAGGTGTCTTAGTGAAATAATATGATCCGCATAGTAATATATTTGATTAGTTTTTCATATTCAATGAACATTATAGAAAAATATGAATCTTAAATAGTATTTTTAAAAATAACACACCACATTTATTGGTTTAATGTTTTATTTGATCCTATAGGTTAAAATATTTTCAAGGAATATTGTCCCGAATTTTTTCTTTATTTAGATTATGTTTAGAGAATTTTAACCATCAAATTGAGTGTTTTCATATATAATTTACACAATGAAATTTCTTATTCCCATATAACATGTGATTTGTGTGTCATTTTTTCATGCCACATATCTTAAAAAGTCACTTATCTCCCTAGTGTCATTTTTCAAAAAAGTTGATGGATATCATAGTCTATTCAAAAAAATTTATCATTTAATTCTCATTAGGGTTTAATAATAATCTACATATGATTTTATTTGCAATTTAAAACACCCTGAGTATCAGTTGGATGTACCTTTCTTTTATACAGTTTATAAATAACCAAGGGAATATTTCCCTAAAATTATATTTGATTTAAAAATGTGTTTGGAAATTATTTACCATCCAATATGATTTTTCACTTATAATTTATAAAACTAATTTTCATATTCTTAGATAAAACATAACTTGGGTTTTTTCACATGAAACAAATATAGATAGGTTAAATATCCTCCGAGGGTTATTTTTTTCTCATTTTGTGGATATTGGAGTCCATTTGAGTTGTTTTTCACATTCAACACACACAATGACTTAATATGAATATGTATATAGATTCTTAAAATTTTACAACAACATGGTTGTTTATTTAACACATTATTTGATCCTAAATATAAAATAATATTTGAGGAATGTTTTCCTAAAATTTTATAGGATTTAGATCATGTTTACTGACTTTTGAAAATCAAAGAGGACATAATTGTACACTTAAACCACATATTATAAGACAAGACTTGACTCGGGTGTTGGTTATTCACATCAGACTACCTGATAGATCACATATCCCCCAAGTATTGATATACTATAATTTGATAGATATATGAGTCTTTTTATGTAATTTTTTACATTCAATTAACTTTTTGGACTCATATAAATCCATATATAGTTTTTAAAATATATTAAACTTTGAGTATTATTTTAATGTGTTGTTCAATATTTTAGGTCACAAATAATCAAGTCATTTTTTTCTAAAAAAATATTATATTCAAAGAATTTTTGAAAACTTTTGACCAGTAATGTAAAAAAACATATTGTAATTTAGATAATCAAACAAATTATTCTTATATAATTTGAAATTCGAGTAAGTGGTTTACACACCACACAATCTGACAAGTCACATATTGCCCAAGTGCCTTATTGCATCAATTTTCTGTGTATTGAAGCCCGTAGGTTAATTTTTTCATATACAATTCACTTTATAAACAAAGAAATAATTATATGTTTTTTGAAAACTTTTGAATCATCAATCATTGGTTTAATGCATAATTTTATCATAAAAGTCAAAAATAATCCCAGGAATTTTTTCCAAAAATATTATGGGATTTTAAGTGCCTTTGGGGAGTTTTGGCTGTCAAAGTAGAAAGTTTTAGTTCTAATTTTTACAAAAAAACTACTTATTAACATATAATGCATGACTCAAGTGTTGGTTTTGACCACCATATAGCATGAAAGGTCACATATCTATTAATTAATATTGCTATTAAATTTAAAAGATATAATAGTATGTTAGGGTAGTTATACACATTTAATTAACACTATTGACTAATAAAAATCAATGTACATTATTTTAAAATTTTATCACACATTAAATGTGGGTTAAGGGATTATTTTGATTATATTGGTCAGAAATTACCCAAGGAATTTTTTTTCAAAAAAATTATAGTATTTATAGCACATATGAAAACTTTTTACCATCAAAGAGGACATTTTCAGTGACAATTCATAAAACAAAACTTCTTATTAACATATAAAAAGAAAACTAGGTGTCAATTTCACACATAAAATATTTAAATAGATCACAAATCTTCTAATTGTTATTTTGATTAAATTAAATGGTTATCGGAGTTTATTGAACCAATTTATCACATTTAACACACTTTTTTACTATTATGAATCATTATATGCTTTTTTAGAAATCTCTCGCACCTAGGGTTTTGGTTTAATGAGCTGTAAATTCCTGAATGTCACAAATATCTCAAAGAGAATTATACCAAAATTTTATGAGATTCAGAGATTGTTTGATAATTTTTTTCCATCAAAGAAAACGTTTTCAGTTATAATATATTTTATAAAACTACATATTCCCAGAGAACTGTGGCTCATGTGTTATTTTTACATTCTATAAATTCCAACAACTCATATACCCCCAAAAGTTTTATTGTGTTGTAATTTGAAATATATCTAAGTCTGTTTGGGAAATTTTTTATATTTAATATACTTTAGAGACTAATAAAAATCCATATATGATTTATTAAAAATTTATCACACCTCAAGAGTTGGTTTTACATTTTTTTATACTATAGGTCACAAAAGACCCAAGTAATATTTTCCCAAATTTTTATAGGATTTGGACATAATTGTTGACTTTTTACCAGCAAAGAAGACATTTTAAAGTGTACTTAATAAAATGAATGTGCATATTCAAAGTTAATATGTGAATTATGTTCCAGTTTCACACACTTCACATCTAAACAAGTCATATATACTCTAAGTATCGTTGTGATGCAATTTAATATATATTAGTGTCTGTTTATAAATTTTTTCATATTTAACACACCTGTTGAACTAATATAAACTCATATAGAATTATTTTTATAATTGAAAATACCTCAAGATTCACTTTAACAATCAATTGAATCCTATATATAAAATATTGCCTAATGAATGCTGCACCAAAATTTTATAGGGTTTGGAATAAGTTTGTATGATTTTTATAGCCAGAGAAGACATATTGAATTATAATTTATGGACCAAAACTGCTTATTCGCATATAATGGATGACTCAAGTGTTGTTTTCACACACCCAACATCTCAACAGGTCACATATCCCCTAATTGTTGGGTAATAATTTTTTTACACCCTGACTACAATCACTTAGTCCAGTTAGAAGGTTCCACAAGACCTCATGCATGCCTCCTATATATACATGGGCATTGACTTGTGGTTAGGGCCTGAATAGCTCTGTGGGGAGACAATACACTAGGTATTAGATAATTATCATATTAACACAAAAAAATATAAATATAGTAAAAAGTGTAAGACCACATAATAGAAGAAATATTAACTATATAAAAACATGTTATATCAACTTGGCATACAATATACAATATAACAAGTCAAAAGGATAACCCCAAATATGATAGATCAATATAGAAAAGGAATAAAATAAAAAAATAAATAAAATAGGAATCATTGAAAAATATTCTCAAGCATTTCCCAGCATCTACACAATTCCCATCCATGAGAACATACTCAACGGTCTGTCATATAGTTCTTACCCTAGGATGGATCCCTAATCATTAAGTTTGTAAGAACATAGATATTATCATTTGGTGTGTGAGAATAATCCTAATAGGATACCACTAATTGAACCTTATAATAAATGTGTAAACTTATAAATTAGGATATCTTATACCACGAGATCTTAGAATATATTTTTCACAAAATTGATATTATGATATATGATCAGTTTTATATGCAGCACTGGAAAAAATTATCCATGACATATAATATGAATACTATTAATAATATTTAATAATGGTAAAACCTTAAATAAATATAAAATAATAATTATTGTATAAATTCAATCAAAATATATTTAAGAACATATAATTCTTTTTAAGCGAATTTTTTAATAAAAGTAGTTTTCATTTATATATTATATATTAATTTAAAAGAAAAAATATTAAATTTTAGAATTTTAATTTTGTAAATCTAATTTCATTTTATAACAAATAAAATAAAAATTATCCTAGGGATAATTTTTTTATTTTTCTAAAATAATTGGTTTTTAGGTGAATAGTGAAAAATAAGATTTTTACCAAAATTGAAAATATTATTAATTTATCATTATTTAAGAATGTACTAGAAATATTTTATATTTTTTTAATTAGTCAAATACTTTTTTAAGGGTTAAAACAATTCATTTTTAATATTATTTTTGACTTATAAAACTTATGTTTTCTTTTTATAACTTGGGTAATATTTTATTCCAATATAAACATTTTCAATATTTTCATTTAATTAAACCTTTCTATGGTAAAAATTGTATTTTTATTGATTTAAAAGCCACTAATAGTTACTTATGTTTTAATCAACCAATTTATTTCATGGACTTTAATAACATTGAAATTTTTAACCGATATATAATTTTAAATCTTTAAAATACCTAATTTCTAAGAACTTTTTACGTGTATCATGTGCGTTAATTATGAAATTAGATTTTATAAATATTATAGGTTTTGTTTTATAAAATTATTTTAATATTTGAAATAATAATTTTCAAATTATTCAATAATTACAATTTTAATTTTCTTATTTAAAGTTAATACTATGGTAAAAAAATATCAGTCGTTGTGGTAAAACTAAAAAATGGTAAAAAGAGTATAACTAAGTGTAAAAGATAAAAAATATTTAAAAAATGTCTTTAATATTATGGATTATATATAGATCAACCAACACTCCTACCCTTCATTAGTTTAAACTATTGAATCCACTAAACCTTGAATAGTGATATTCCATTATTGAAATGTAATGGGTATTTCAAAAATTGACCTTCTCTTCAATTATGAAAGCGGTTCACTTAAGAAACATAATGTTACACCTATCCCTTAAATATTCATCCTGAAAATATTCAATTATTATCTCACATTAATCCTCTCCAAATTTAATAGGCCTCTCATCTCAATTAGTTAGTCTAAGGCCTCCGTTTCCTTGGAAAATTCCATGTGATATCCAAGTTCCCAATGTGAGTATTTTTTACTCAATATCCTTTTATTCTTAGTGTTCCACTTTAGAAATTTCCTGGAACCAATATATAATGAAATACGTATTATTATTTTACTATAATGTTATTATATTAATGGATCAACCATTATTCAATCCATTCAATCAACTAATAAAAACATAACAATATCAATCACATGTAGGTACAGAATACCATCTCCACTAAACAATGTGGTTCATTTTTCATCACTAACTTTTGTGTATAGTAACAAAGATGGAATTAGTGAATGAATATTTTTAATATTTCACATTTAAAATTACTAAATTATAATTTATCACATGACCTCATTCCATCTCATTAGTTGAGAAATGGATTTGTTAATTATATGTATGTGCGGACAACCGCCCACATGAATGATGATTTTCATTTTTCACTACCAACCTACATGTATGTTTATAATAATGTATTTAATTATGCTTAATTATATTTGTTACATGTCTAATTATATGTAATTTTTTTACATTATATAAAAACACTTTTTTATTCAATAATCATTATAACACACCCTTATTTTGGTCGGTTTTATAACCTATGTGAATGATGTTATAATATTTATATTATGAATTAATAAGTAAATTTATATAATTGTAATATCATGAAATAATAATTTATTTTGTATTGTTTTTTCAATTATAAAAAGGTGTTGTTAATATTTTAAAATATATATTAATATTCCTCCTTCTGATTGTTAAACACTGTGAAACTAGTTTATTGCAATTTTCTTTTCCACAAACCATGTTAATGTATTTCACCTAATGAAATTGGAAATAAAGAATCATTGAATATTTTATATTATTATATCTTTAATAATCTATTCATGATAACCTTTTAACTAACAAGTGAGAATTGACCCTATCACTGTGAAACTTGTACGCAATAAACCATAGAAAAAACCTAATGTCAAATGATGAAAATAAACTATAATCAGGTAATATATTTCCAATAGATAGCTCTAAATGATGTTTATAAATATTAATGTTTTCTAATAATTATATGAATTTAGAGATTAAGAAAGTTATTTTTGTTTCACTTCGCCTTTTTGAAAATGAATTTTTGATGTGACCCAAAACATCTGCTTTTATGAGTATGGTAAAAAAATCTAAAAATTATTTTATAGATTCTCTGATAATATGATATGTATTATTTGTAAATATTACTTTCCAAGATTTAAATTTTTTTAATTTATTTTAAATTTTATGATTTTTAAAATAAAAACAAATATTTTTATATTTTTCTAATGTAAATGTTTCATTTTTAGAAGAAATTGTTTATTTTACAGGGATTTAATAGGATTGTGTTTTAATAAATAATTATTCATGTTTTTTAAGCCTCCTAGGATAATTTCTTTTAAAGCATATTTATATTAATAAAATATCATAAAACCTTGTTTTGGTCTTAAATTAGAATTTTTAAAAATAATTATCAATCTCAATGTTATAAATTTTAAATAAAACAATTTTAAGGACTTTTCAACCCATTCAAAAAGGGTTATAGCTTCTTATATTTCACATGATTTATCTAATTATATTAAAAAGTAATTTTTCCTCAATATCAAGATCCTCAATTCTCTTTATGTTACACTATGGATATTTTTTAAGCCATAATGAAACTTGTTTCTCCTGATGTATTATGGAATATTCTTGGAATTTTTTCCATGAAACTAATCACTCTTCCATAGGTAAATTAAGTGATTCTTAAATTAATGAATTTTATCATTTTCTAATGGGGAACATACTTGTGAATGATTATTAATATGAATATGAAGGTCCTATATTAACCAAAATTTAATTTTTTAAGAATTTATATATCATTATAAAATTATGGGAATTTAGTATTGACGCTCACTCCACTATGGGCATTAGAAATTAATGTTTGATCTACTGTGTTTTGAGAATCAGATAGTGCTTCCTCCTCCACTATTTTTGTGGGAATAAATCAACTGTGGGAATCAAAAATTGATTCTTTCTCTAATATGTTTTGGGAATCTTGTAATGATGCATGATCCACTATGTTTATGGGAATTAGATAGTGGTTATTACTACAATATCAGAATCAAGTGGTGATGCATACTTCATATTGTTATGGGAAACTAGAAATTATTCTCTATCTACTATTTTTTTATTTCTACAGCTATGTTAGTCCCATTGTTTTTATTATGCTTCATTTCAATGAAATGAAGTGTATTTATTCTAATGATTATAATAAATTAATCAGCTTTATTATCTCCTGTTTCTGCACAATTATTCCATGTTATATGTTTTATATTTTGATAATACATGTCATATTACCGTACATTATAGAAAATTATTATTTCTCTATTTTGTTTTCGAAAAAGAATTTATACCATGGTCATGTTTTATCTCCTTTTTATTATTTTACTCCTGAAGATATTTTGATAATTTTTCCCCTATTGATCATTTTGGATCACCCCTTTCTTAGGTTTATATTACCTAGGTTTTGAAGATGAGCATAACTTATAAAATTCCCAAAGGGTTTCCAGCATGTCTCAATTATGTGTAAATATTTACAAGTGATCAAAAATGGCTTTCATATGTATCTAATCCTCAAATACGCTGTACCTTTATGCTTTTGCAATTATGTGATTATTTTGATATGTAACAATTAAATTATTGTAATATATGTAAGATTTTCTTGGTTCATATCACCTTGAATAAAGTTCAGTCTTTAAAGAAATTTCTTGAGCACCAAACCCTAGAGTGCAGGTCTTGGGTGAAAAATTGGGTATCGGAAAAAGTTTTTGTTTTTTTTTTTAATAATTTATATCTTTTCAGGGATTAGGATAAAAAAAAATTTGTAAAAAATACTAAGTATAAGTTTAAATATAGGATTAACCGTTAAATTTTTCTAAAAAAATAGTTTCCCCTATATTTATTTCTTCTCGGACAACACCCCTAAAATAAATTGAAATGTGATAAAAAACCAATAGTTAAATCTATAGAATATTTTTTGATGTGTTGTGATGTATAGTCACACGTGTGGGTTAGTGAAGTGTGATTATGATGTGATGTGTAGTTGATGTTTGGTTAAATCCTGTGGGGTTTATGGTTTGATGGTTGTGATTCTGAGGATGTGAGGTGGTGGTTGTATGACTGTGCTTTTGCGACGGCAAGGTGGATATTTTTTATTTGTGCTTTTGGGGCAGTGACGTGATGATACGATGGGGATGATGAGATACTTGTAATTTTTGTGATTTTATTATAGATACCTAGGTAGTAATGGAATAAATAATTATTTAATAATAATTGAAATACTTAGTGTTTGGTTTAATTAATGAGGTGGAATAGTTAAGGAAAAAATAAATGACGAACTATTTGGTTTAATGTGGTTGATACATAAAAATGAAATGACTGGGCAGGATAATGGGTTGGGTTGGAAATGTGGAATTTGTATTGTATTTTGTGGCTAGTTTGGTGTTATACATTTAGAGGTGGCAGTGAATGTAGCGATGGTGTGGGTTGGTTAGAGTTTTTTTGAACCCATAGGTTAGGATTTTGTGTGTCGCAATATGAATATAATTATAAATTCCTTGTGATTTTTATGCACACCAAACCCACTTTAATCACTAATTATCAACACTCATATTTATATGAAGGGTATTTTTCGTAACATCTGTTGAGTATTATAGATGGTTGGATACCCTCACTTTCCCACTCTCTCTTGTGGGAAAGGTAGGTATTTCATAGGTTATGATGGTTTTAGGTATGATAGTTCACTAGATGGGGGATGTGAAAGCCCAAGTTTCTTCAGGAAAGATTTTAAATGGTCGTGCTTGTGGGGCAGAGATCCAATGTTTCTTCAGAAGATATTTGACATAGTCAAGGTGTTTTCATGTGGGATGGTATGGTATGAGGTGGCCTACAATGGGGGGTATTTCATGGTAGGATAAGGGAATGAAGTTGATTTCCTTCATGTTCATGATACTCTTCTTCTCTATTTATAGTTGTGCATGTTTTTTGGACAAGTTATTTTTAGGTGAGACATAATGTGGTTGTGCTTGTGGGGTGTTAAGACTATGTGTCTACAACTGTGATGTTATGTGACTATTCTTGTGGTGTGGTGTGATATTTGGAAGAGAAACAAGTGTCAAGATGTATAAATTTAATGTGTGACAGTTCCATGCTTGTTAAAAAATGCAGTGGTGTACCCTTTATTAGTGTGAGTCATGTTACGCAATACTATAAGGCTTTTAATATTTGGTATGGGTCTATTAGGGAGGATAGGATGGATATTTGACTTGTTTAGGTGATGTTGCTTATGATTTTTTCTCATGGGTTCATTAGTATTCTTCTTTAACATGTTCTTGAGAGGCTTTGGTTTTATTACTGAGTATACATGTAAGCTCATCCTACTTATATAAAACTATTTTCAAGTATCTAGGAGGACTACATGGACCATACTGGACATTACTATATCATACCTTTGGATAATAGTTATGTCGCTCGTTTATCTCTGCTTTTGGGTATTTATTTTTTGATAGTTTTATCTATATCATTATTATTGACACATGCACTGTTGGAGTTTTTTGGTTTCTTTTATATTATTCCAAAAAAAAATTTGGTGGATGATTCATTATTTTTAGAATCTATATTATTATATAGGGTAATACATTCAGTTTCATGAGATTTTATACCCTCGGTGCTAGTCTCCAACCTAGGGTCATGATAGAGTGGTATCAAAGGATATGGTCGACGGATATAATAGATTTTGAAGCTAGGCACAGTGAGGATTTCATGGGTTGGTTTGGAAATATTCCTATTTGAACTTAGTATGTGACATAGCTCTGGGAGACTATCTAGGACCTGGTATTTTAGATCCCCCCGTTATCTAGTGCACAGACTATAAGGGTATTGAATGACCTAGTAAGGTGGTCCAATTTTTTGTCTATAGACCTCGGAAATGTATATGTATCATGATGACTTGTTTTCTTATTTTAATTGGGTTTCTTTGGGAAGGTAAAAATGAATAATGTGGATTAAAATTAAGGAAGATAGTGATGGAGGAGGACGACATTCTTCTTTGGTGTTTTGGACGTCGATGGAGTCGATGTCATTGGTGATGATGATGATATACAAGTGGTGTTCTGTGATGGTTATAGTGATGGATGGTGATGATGATGGTTGATGGCTGGAGATCTTTTTTGGTTTGGCACTGGGTCATTGGGTAATGAAGGTGAGGTAGTGGGATTGTTTTCGGTCGCTTCGATGAGCTTAAAAGTTCTCCAGCGGGACGGTGGTTGAATGACGATGTCGATAGCGGTGATGGATGGTGACAATGACGGGGGTACTCATGATTTGGGCGACATGCGACTTGACTTTGGAAGATTTGGATGAATCCGTTCATGATCATCTTGGGTGTAGTGAAATATTTTAAATTTTTAACCTTTTGTTCGGGTTCCCTCTTACCCATAAAGTGAGTTTATAAAATCAAATAAAAATAGATTTTTAGGTGGATTAAAATGAATCTAAATAAAATTTCATACTACCGGGCCTAGGAAATTCTTATTTTTTCTGTTATGGATGCTATTAATCATCTATGTGTATATCAAGTAGTTACTTTTCATTAAGTTTATCTGGTTTATATCCCTTATGTTGATCCCGCAGAGGAGGATGAGGCTTGGTAGAGGGTGATGCATGCTTTTCAGTGGTATGGTTTCAGGAAGTATGATAGAAATGTTTTGAATATGGAGACAGATTACTAGATACAAGAACTTGAGATCAAAATCAATTTGATATAGGACTTTATGGAGTACTAGGTCCCTTTTTCATTCATTAAGATGTGAGGATTTAGATGTAAGTGGTGAAAATTGTATCTGGGAGACCGGAAAGTGGAACATGTTTCATGATTCTTCATTCAAAATGTGTTCGGAATATATTTCCCTTTGTTAGACATGAGGGTAGTAAAGATGTGGGATATTCTTTCCCTTCATTAAGGGAGTATGTCAGTGTGAGATTTAGGAATCAATTTCATGTACATTCTACTCTTTTCCCAAAATCATTTTCCAAATGAGAATTATTGTGTGAGATTTCTTGAAAATTCACTCCATCCTATAATCCATTATACAATTACTCTTTTAATTTTTCAAACATATCAGTAGATTCATAAGAAGGTGGATTTGATCGAGAGAATTTACTTTTAAGGAGGTTTATTGTGAAAGGGGAACTATTAGGGTTCCTCATAGAGAATATTTTATAATTACAGGTCTCAAGTTCCATGGATTTAGTGGTTTTGACCAATGGGAAGTCGACCTCAGTAGTTTCCTTTGCAAACTTCTCGGGATAATTTTTCTATGATCTCATTAGTGGGTTTTTTCTGTATTATTTTTCTGCGATTTTTATTTACATCATTATAACTAGTTCTCATCGTTCCTTTGAGATTATTTTCACAGAGGTTCATAGCTTCAGTACAAACCTCAACAATAGTTTCCAGTGAGATTATTTTAATCATAGGGGCAGCCGGCTTATACTCCACTGAGGGGAGATAGAGTGGGTAGAGGCTGACATCAGGATGGTCATCATCTTTTGGGGCCTCAACTAAGGCATCACCCTAGAGGTGTTCATAAGTATATAATCCTATTATCTAGGTGTGATTAGTTTGATGTAGTATATGCAACAGTGTTATAGGGTCCATAGATCACCAAGAATATGATTGGTTTGTTTAGAACCCTTGTTTGTACTTTGTTTGATTCAGAAGTTTCGCACTCCTTTGTTTCACCCACTCCAATATGTGTTCTGGGACTAGATATAGAGAGTGTCCCCTTTCCCCTAGTTTTGACTATGCCAGTCAGAGGTCAGTCTAAATTGTTTGATGTTTAATGGGGATATAGATAGATGTGGGGCCACATCAGTCCCATGTGGGTATTTTCTTACAACAGATGCAGCTATACAATGTAATCCTAGGTATCGATTGGTTGTATTTTGGTAATAATTTTATCAAATTATTCTGTACGAGAGTTTTTTCCTTAGATTTATTTGTCCAGTATATGGTTTTCATTAGTGGTCAGGGTTGTCAGGTGGGAATTTGACATGTGGAACCCCTTATTCATTGATATTTTAGCTATCAATGCAATCAAGGAATTCTAGGATTGTGTAGGTCCCCAGGTTCATTGGGTATTTTCTATATTTTTTTTACAAGGATTTTTTGATGTTTCTCACTCGACGATATATTTATTTATAGATATAATTATAGCTTGGTGCTTCCATGATTTAGATGGATCCTTATTACATGAAACCTTATAAGTTGTGAAATATTAGGATTCAGATAGAAGACATGGTGAATAAAGTTTTTATCTGACCAAGTATTTCATTATGGGGTTCTTTAGTGTTTTTATCCAAGAAAGAAGTTGGTAGTCGCTGGTTTTGTATAGACTAATGAAGGTGGAATTAGTTGAGAGTCAATAATAATTATCCTCTTCTGAGGATAGATGATCTTATCAACTATAAAATTGGGGTTATTTGTTTTCTAAAATCAATATGTAGTTCTGGTATCACCATTTGAGGGTGAAGGAGGGAGATATGTTGAAGAATAATTTTATATGCGGGTATCGGAGCTTCGAGTTTGTAGTCTTGTCATTATGTGTTACAAATGCACTAGATGTGTTCATGGGGATTATGAACTCTCTATTCCATGAGTTACTTGACTAGTTCATTGTCTTATTCATTGATGATATCTTGATCTATTACAAGTCTGAGGAGCAGCAATCTGAGACTATTAAATTTGTTTTCTAGGTCCTTCTATGCCACCATATTTATAGAAAGTTTCCTATGTTCTCAATTTGGACATAAGTGGTGAATTTCCTCTGGAAATTTGGTGTATCTCTATGGTGGGTTAGTGGATATTTCAATATTCTAAGTAGTTATTTCTTAGGAATCAGTAAGGAACGTGGTAGAGGATCGTAGTTCTCTTGGTCTTATAGGCTATTTTGGGAGGTTTACTCCCAATTTCTCTTTATTAGTATCCCCATTCACAAATTTGACCAAGAAAGACCCATTTTTTTGTGGAACAATTATTTGATAAATCATTTTGTTACCTCAATGGTAATTTAGTCAGTTCTCTGGTGCTTCAGTTTCCTGAGGGTGTGATGTTTGGGGTGTTTTTTTATTCTTCCCATTTGGCCTTGGGATGAGTGTTCACACAGTGGAGAGTGTTGATATATTATAGGTCTATAATTTTACATACCCATGAGCATAACTATTCCAACCATGATCTAGATCAAGAAAACTTTATGTTTTTATTGATGTTTTGGTGGTATTTATTCATTGGAAATCACCTTCCAGTCATAATAGATCATTAGAACTTGAGGTATTTCTTTTCTCAATGTGAATTGATTTTACCGTAGAAAAGGTGAATGGAGTTTCTTAAAGATTATAATTTTAAGACCTCCTACACCTCATAAAAAAAGAAATTTTGTGGTTGTTTCATTGAGTAGGAAGTCATCGAAGAAAAATGTTTATGATTTTGTGTATTCTTAGAGAGAAATAGAGGAGTTAGGTGCCTTACAATTATATGTAAGTGTGGTGATGTTAGATGTTGTTCAATTTATATAGATGGTTAGTATTCTATGATGTGGTAGGTGAAAAATTCTTAGTGTAGGGACTCATAGGCAGAAGTGATGTGTGATCATGTTGTCCATGGTTATTCTCTATAGGGATAGGTGGTGGATGTTTGGAACTAGATATTGTTTCGAAAAAGGTTGTTTTTTCTGTGATACATGAGGGAGTCCTTTATGAGTTTCATATATCATATTTTATGGTATACAAAAGATTTTCCATGATGTACCTCGGTTTCAAGAGATATTTTTTGTGGCCAGGGATGAAATGGGCAGTGGAAAAGTTTGTGGTGAAGTTTTTGATTAACCAGTAAGTAAAGGGAAAGAATCTTGGTCCTGGAAGTTTTTTGTAGCCTTTGTATGTTTGTAAGTATAAATGGGATGAAATATCAATGTATTTCATCATAGGTTTTCCCTGATCAATGGGGGTATTGATTCTATTTGGGCGACCGTGGATCATTTGAAGAAATCGGCTCAGTTCTTCATGATCAAGGACTCATGCATAGTGGATGATTTGGCTAAGAGGTGTATGGATGAGGTGGTGAAGTTTTATGGAGTCCCATGGTACACTATCTTGGATAGGGATGAAAATTTTACCTTTTGAGTTTTTAGGACACTATAGAATGATTTTGGGACCCAGTTGTTCCTCAACACTACCTTCCACCCTCATACAAATGAGCAGACAGAGGATACCATCTAGTTGTTTAAAAATATGTTGTGGGTATTTTTCTTCGATTATCGGTGGTCTAGTGTATGACACATACCTTCGGTTGAGTTTTCAAAAAAAAATCAATCATCCATTGGTATGGATCCTTTTGAGTTTTTTTATGTGAAATTTTTTCATTCTCGGTTGTGTTGCGTAGAGGTTTGGGAGGAAGTAGTTCTTGGACCTGGTGTGGTGCAGAGAACAACAAATAAGTTTTATCGTGTTTTTGAGATGAAGAAAAAAGTGAAAGACTAGAAAAAGACTATTTCATTCATAGGATGAGTCCCTTGTATTTTGTGGATAGTGACCATGAATTCTTGAATATTCTACCACAACATGGGAATTGTAGGTTTGGAAGAGGGGTTAAGCTTTCTCCCATGTTTTTAGGACCTCTGAGTTGTTCAGCTGAGTTTGCAAGGTGGCATATCAGTTATTAATTCCACTTCAGTTGGAGAGTATGTAGGATGTCTTCTAAATCTCTCATATTATTTCATATCTTCATGATGAATCCCATTTCATTAACTTGGGATAGTTCAATTTCATGGATGATGTGATATTCATGGTGCATCCAGGAGATATCATGATCATCAGGAAATTTTTTTGTGAAGATAAACCAAACCTTTGTTTTATGTGTTTTGGAGGCATGGTGGACTAGAGGATAGTAATTGAGAGTGAGATATGTAGATGTGTTCCTTATACCCAGATATGTTTTGAGTTTTTATTTTACCTATTTTTCTTTGTGATGATTGAGTCCTTTTTTTAATGAGATCATTTTTTTCCTTGTTGGGTGGTGTGTGATAAATTTTTGACATATGAAAAGGCGAAGACCTAATTCATAATTGAGATGTATTATATGTGACACGATTAAACCCATGTTGGTGAGTCAGTAACACCAAGATCTGGTAGTGTCTTCATATATATGATGGATTTCCATGATTCATATATTCTAGGTAGTGTGGTTATTTGATTATGATGGTTTTTAGTTTCTGACGTTTGGAGTGTGGATGGTCTTGGTGATGTGGCTATTTTATACTGAGGTTATTCCAGATTTCTTTTGTATATTTGGTTTGGTGTGTTTGTATGGTGGTAGAATTTGAGGCATGATGATATTTTTGATAGGTATCACACGGTGTGGTTGTTCAAACCCATTTCTTTATAGGATTGGTTTTGGATTCTAACATATGATAACCATTTGAGATATATCTAATGTAACAGTTTTTACTTTCATGACCCATTAATTTTTCATTTTGGGGGGTTGTGGGTGTTCAAATGCGGTTTCAAGAGTTTTCTATGGGGTCTGGAGGTGGAGTAGAGCTTCTTTAGGAAATAGACACCATGTATTATTTACATTACATGACATGGTGGTTCACAGATTTTGAAGTTGTTTGGTTTATAGATTGTAAATACATATGTATTACATGTCATGTAAGTGTAATTCACAATGTGTTTTAAATAAAGGTCGATAGTGAAGTGATTTTTAGTGAATATTGAAATTTTAGGAAACTCATGGTTTACAGGTAGCGTAAATGTTTTACACACTATGAAACCGAAGGTGTCTAGATTTTATAGTCCTCTCTTAGTGGAATCATTTTCATTCATCTATGTTTCCTCTCCCACTCATATTAAAAAACCTTGGTTCCCCAAGTGTATCTTCAAGACCCCTTCCTCCCACTTTATTCGTTGATTTCAATTGATCCTCATTTGAAGTCCATGGAAATTGCTTCTCAATTTTTTTGGTTTTATCATATTCTTATTATAAAAACCCACTACTATGGTTTGGTTTTGGTTTAGGGAATGATTTGGGCTGTCTTTAGAAGATTCTTTAGTTTGGTGTAGGTTAACCCACTATTTCCCAAGTGTGGTTGTGGTCTGTGTGTGTTTCATCCTCTTCATACTATACATTGTGAGTCAGTAAAGCTTCTTTAAGGTAGGAAATCTTGTATTTCTCTTTATTATGTATCATGTGGGAGGGGTTTTCTCTTTTTAATCTATGGGGGATGGTTTTTCCAGCTTAATTAAAGATAAATATCTATTAAATTTAAATTTAAGGGAAAAGGGGGTATGATTAGCATGTTTTTATGGCCTTGATATTATTGTGATTTTTTGATTATACGATCTTGATTCCCCCAAAAAAATTGTGGTTTTGGGGGGTTTTTTTCATTGGATGATATTTTTTGTGACTTCTAGGTTTGTTTTCACTATTTTATATCACCAAAAAACTAGAAATTAGGTAACCACTTATATTTTTCAAATAAAATTAATTCCCTCAGATTTGTGGCTCGTGGGAAAGGACAGCTAAAATAAGGTTAAATGAGGTAAAATTTCTGTTGTTAAATCTGAAAATTGGATTTAATGTGTATTCTTGAGTGATGTGCTTATGGGTTAGAAATTTTTTGTTTTGATCTAATGTCCATCTAATGTACGGTTGCCGCATGTGGAGAAGATGTTATTATGGTTGTGCTCTAGGGAAGAGAGGTGGTGGTTTTGTGACCAAGATTTTGGGGCGATTAAGTGTTTTTTGTTTGGATATGGTATTAGGTCAGTAAGGTGGTTTTTTTTCAATCATTTTTGGTTGGCGAGATGATGGTATAATGGTGATGATGAGTTGCTTTCAATATGTGGTGGTGTTGTTCTAGATTTCTAGGTAGTGATAGAATAAATAATTATTTAATGATGATTACATTGGTTGGAGTTTGGTTTTCTTAATGGTGTGGAATACTTAATAAAATAATAAATAATGGGTTGTGTGGCTTAATTTGGTTGATGATTAATAATAAAATTAATGGGATAAATTAGGGTTTTGTTGGAAATGTGACACGTGAATTGTGACTTGTGTGGTGATAAGCATTTAGAGGTGGTAGTAAAAGTGTGATGTAGTGGGTTAGTTAGTGTTTTATTGTGAAACCATATTTTGGACATGGGTTTTTGGTTTTATATATATATATATATACTTTTATATTCCCTGTGATTTCTATTTCCATCACACCCACATTGATCACTAAGTGATATCTCCCATATTTATATGAGGGGTGTTTTTTGACATTTGATGATGATGGATAGATGGTTACCCAATCTTTCTTGAACCCTCTTCTGGATGAGGTAGGTATAGCATACGATGTGATGGATGGAGGTTTTATATTGTAATATATTGTGTTTATAATATCCCATGTGTCTTAGAATTATATGTAATGCAGTTGTTCTTGTGGGGCTATGAGCCCAAGGGTATTCATGTGAAATGTGATGTAGCAAAGGTGTCTGTTGGCAGGATAAGATGGGATAAGGTGGCTTACAAGGTGTCATTTATGCTAGTACAAGGGAACAAGGTTAATTTCCTTCATGTTCACAATACCCTAATACTCTAGTTTGGGTAGTGCATGTGTGGTGTGCTAGGTTTTTTTGGGAGAGATTTGGTGTGGCCATACATGTGGGATAACAAGGTCAGGTGTCTACAAGCCTGATGTAGTGTCATTATGCTTGTAAAGTGGTGTGGTATTCAAAATATACAGAACCTTTAAGACATACAATATTGGGATGTGAGAGTGGAATACTTGTGGCAAAGTGGTTTGGGGTACCCTTTATCTATTTGACTCATGTTATATTATATTGCATGGATTTCATTATTATGTTAGAAATCCTTGGTGAGGTTAGGATGGATAGTTGATGTGTTTAGGTGATATTCGTTCTGTTCTTTTTCTCGTGGGTGCATTAATATGGTCCTTTGATATTTTCATGAGAGCCTCTAGTTTTCTAATAGAGTATACTTGTATGATCACTCTAGTTATCTAGGGGAATTAAATCATTGTATTGAATATTTAATAATTAAAGAAGGATTCTGGTTGTATTATATCCCAATTTGACATTTATGAGAACATTCCTTGTGAAAATATTATTATACATAATTTATATGAATTTAATTTAATTTAGATAATGGATTTTTCCACTCTTCTAAGAGTAAAATTTATTTGGAATAATGAAATCACAATTCATTCAAACCTGTGGTACTCTATCTATGAAAGGATGATTATAAACACCATTTAGAATAAAATTATATAATTTTGGTCTTGATACCAAATAATTATATAATATTGGATTTCATGGTTGGATAAAAACTCAAGGTTAGGGATAATACTATTTTGAGTAAAAATATATGTTTACAAAGTTTTTAAGTTTGATATCTCCCTAGAAATTTTATATTTAGTCACATATAGATTTTAGATACCCTTATATATTTTCATTAGTAAAAAATAATTAAAATTTTAAAGATTAAATTTATTAAAGGGGGTAGAAGGTAACACCCACTAATTTTGGAATATATTTTTCTCTGAGTTGATACTAAATTTGATAGCTTATTTCACAAGAAACACCGAACTAAAAAGAACCAAAACATATAATGTGAATAATATTTGTAAAATTTAAAAATTATTAAACCTATAGTAAATAAAAACATTGTAACCAATTATAAATTCAAACAAAAAATAATTAACAACACTTAATGTATTAAAAGGAAGTGAGTTTTTAAAAACATATTTTGTTTATATATTTTATTTTCATTAAAAATCTAAAATTATTAATTTTTATAATTTTAAATTTTTGAAAGGAATATTATTATTTAATTTATAATATGAATTTTATCCTAAGATGAATTTTTAGATTTATATAGAATAATTGAATTTTATGTGAATAATAAATAATATATTTTTTACTAAAATTGTAAATTTATGAATTTATTATTATTTAACCTAGTATTAGAAATTTATTAAATATTTAATATAACAAAAAAATTATTTAGGGTTTAGAATTATGAATTTTAATTATTATTTTAAACTTATAAAACCTAAGTTTAGTTTTTAAAACATAGGTACTATTTTATTTTAATTTAAAAAAATCAGTACTTTCTCCAAATTAAATATTTATATAGTAAAATTTTAAGCTCTTAAGAATAATTTTTCTCAAAACAATTTATAATATTAACATACATATATATTTTCATCTAATAACCATTCTTTTTCTAAAAACTATTTTTACACATCATGTGAGTTAATTAGGAAATTAAATTTTATAAAACTCAGTAAGTTTATTTTATAAAATTATTTTAATATTTGAAATTATAAACCTCAAATTCATAAATAATGATATTTTAAATTTTGGTCATTAAAATTAATTACAGAGTTTACAAAAAATAGTTATTGTGGTAAATCTAAAACAGGGGAAAAAATTTTACTATGTGTAAAATAAAAAATAAACAAAAACTTACCACTAAGTGTAGTAAAGAGAGTTTTATTTTAATATCTCCTACCCTCTCTTAATTTAAACTTTTTGAGCCCTTTAACTAGGAATAGTGACATACCATTATTCAAATATATTGGGTACTTTGAAAACTTCTATTGTCTTCAGTTAAGAAAGGAGATCGCTTACACAACCTAATGCTACACATATCACTTATAAATTCATCCTCAAAAAACCATTATTATTATACTAGAAGCCTATATAAATTTCATAATCCTCTAGTCTCAATTATGTTTTCTAAGGCCTCTTTTTTTAAAGATATTTCCACAAGAAATCCCAAGTTCTCAATTTGTGTATTTCTTACTCCTCAATCTTTTATTCTCCATCATCCTCTTCGAAAAAAATTATTTCCACACTAATATAATTACATAAAAATTATTAATATATTTTAATTACATTATATTAAAATATACAACATTATTAAATCCTTTCCATCCACTAAAAAAATCACACAATATCAGTCATGTCTACATGCGAACTACCACCTCCACATTGCTTTGTGGTTGATTTTGCATCACCACATTTCATGGTTTTTAAAAAATATGGATTTGAAAAAATAATATTTTGAATATTTAAAAATTTAAATTATTAAATGATAAATTTTTAAATACCATCATTCTATCCCATTATTTGGGAAAAAGAATCATTAATCATGCATATGTATAGCCTACCGCATCCACAAACGATGAATTTAATTTGTAATCTTTGCCCTCAATTTATGGTATTAAAAATTAATTTAATAAATACAAATTTCATTTATGAAATTTTCATTCTTCTTTAAAATTTATTTTAATATTATATAAAAAAACATATCCTTACCCATTAATTTATTATAACATGCTCTCATTTGGGTTGGTTTTACCATTGAAGTGAACAATGTTATAATGTTCATATCATGAATTATTTAAGGAATTTTATATAAAGGTAATATCACATAATAATTATTTATTTAATATTTATTAATTATTTTGTAATGTTTTCATTATTATTTAATATATTTATTAATGTATCATGTTTTTATCATTATCACACCGAAACTAATTGTTTATGGTGTACATTTCTACCAACCATACCTTTATCATTCACTAAATGAATATGTGATATGATTAATCATTGAAATAAGAATATTATATTATTTTGTATATTTTTTTAATGTTTAATTTTCTATTAATAAACAAGAATTAATCAATCCATTAAAAAACTAGAATGAAACAAGTAGTCAGAGTTTCTAGTATTGTATGATGAAAATAAAATATAATTGACTAATATATTAGTCATAAATGGATATAATTAAATTTTATAAAGGTGAAAATATTTAAATAATATTTTAAAATAGGTTATTAAGATGTTAATTTTTTATAGAGGGGTTAGTGTGTATTTAGACAAATAAAAATTTAAAGCAGGGTTCTTTGTCTCAAATATCAATTTCTTGAGACATGTTTATATTATATAAAATGTTTCATATTATATATTTTACTTACTTTATATTTTATATTTTATATCATTATTTTATAATTATTCATGGAATCAATTTTCCATTATAAATTTTATCCTTAATGGAATTTTGATTCTATGGTTTCTAAATCAGTAAGTGTATTTTATCTCTATTTTCAATTACATGAGACATATTTGACATTATGAACCAAAAATTATTTTATATGGTGAATTAACTTCTATATTTATTTCCATTATAATTACTATATTTAATTTAATTATATTTTAATTTATTAATAACCCCCTCATGTTCTTTTGATACTTACATTACTATTACTATAAGGGTTATTTCATCTCAAATTCCTTTCTATTTGACACGTTTGGTATTATATTCTTAATTTAATTTACATGGTGTATAAACTACCAAATAAATATATTGTATCATGAGTATAATTTAATTTATGGTATTTTAATTTAAATTTCAAACTCACTCTATCATGGGCTTATGAATCAAGAGTTATTGATATTGTAAGGGTCTCATCTCAAAATTTCCTTCTTTGAGACATGTTTTGAAGTATACAGCTAACTTATTTTACATGGTTTATATACTACCTATTTGTCACATTATATCACAATTCTGTATTTATTTATGTTATTGATTGTTTTATTTCTAGTTAACTCTTCCAAATGTGGTTTAAACTATGAAAACATCCTTTTACATTTCTTATGTTACACTTGTTATATGTATTGTTTTACCATCCATGTTCTTCTTTCAGATGTCTTTTAATAATGTTTTCCTTTTATTTATAATGGAAATTATCGATATACCATATATTATAATCCAAATATGTATATTTATGAAATATTATCCAATTTGACTATGTATTTTTGAACTATCCACATTCTTTATCTGAATATATTTTTTCTATGTTATCCCATTTTTTTACACGAAAAGTATTGCAATTCCGTATATTTTTATATGAATGTGGGTTTTTATTGATTCCTAATGAAAATTGATTATGAATTATATTGATATTTCTATATTTCATATGGTGAATTAATTTGTCTCAATTAAGTGATGAGTGGGGCCCAATATTATGGAGCCTCTCGATGCATCAGTTGGTCTCATGAGACAAAAGGGTTGGATATATAGTTTATGCATATCCAAAGAAAATATGATTTATTGGTTGCGACTATGATAGTAATAATGATATTTTTTCTATATTATTGATGGAAAAATAATTTCTTAGTTAGGGGAATAATAGTAAAATACAAATGTCAAACATTATACATTCCATCATCATGAATTTAGTTATTGTTACCCATATGTTTATTTATATAGTTAACCATGGATTTGTTTTAGGATTACGTGATCATTCACATAGAATTGTTTTATTATCATTCTTTTCCTTCCATATTACTCATGAAATGTTTATTACTTGATTGCTGCTTATATTATTTTTACTTTTCTGAGTGTTTAACATCACACTTCTTATGTTTCAATTTCCCCAAGTTAAGAAGAAAACAATTAAACGTGATATGTATACATGATAATAATTTATGGATTATTTTTTGGGATATGTTGAAGAATTTTTAGGGATTAATGATTTTCTTATATAGTGGAAACAATTTTCATTTGATGATGAATACATGGGATTTGTTAGTTAAATTTTTTTCTAAACTATCTAAAACATTAAACCAAAATGGTATTTTAAAAGTAAGAGACTCAATATTTTTCAGCGATATTGTAATTATTAATGTTTAAAATTGGGATTATATGGTTATTATCAAATATATTATGTAAATAATTTGTTTATGAGAACTATCTTCTAATATCCTTGGTTTGGGGAATCACACAAATTTTTACCTTCATAAGTTTATTTCTCAAAAATCATAACCTCATTGAGAATAAATCACATCCTCTTAAACATAAGTTTCTTATCCTTTTCAATATTTTCATTTTATTTTGATTTTATTATTTATATGGGGAAACCCAATTTTTTTTATCTCATGTCACCATCACATTTCACTTTTCATCTTTTCTAAAAGAAGTTTTATTATCCATTTTTATGTTGTGGATTTTTAACTAAGATATTTAAAAATATTAAATATGGTTTATCACCCTTTAACAATCAAATCTTTTGTCCCCCACTCCAAATTTATTCTTAAAGCCTTCATATACTTTCCAAGGATCTATTCACAATGATAATTTTAAAATTAAATATTTAAAAAAAATTATTTCTTCTTTTTGAAAAAAAAAATTAATTTTACCTATAACTATAACTTTTATGAGTATAGGAAAGACACTTTTAAAAATTCTTTTATAGTTTCCCTCACTCCATAAGCATCACTATTTATGAAACTCTCACTCTATTCTATAAAATGGCTTTCTAAATTTTGTTAACTTTTAATGATTTTAAAGAGAAAATAAAGAAAACTTACTAATGGTAAGATTTGATATAGAACGAGGGGTGTGAATTAACTTTCTGACAACTTTTTAGAATTCAAAATTACAATTTATGTGATTGAAACAACTAAATCTATAAACTAAAATTGAGAGAGTTTAGAATATTGGAAATAAAAAAATAATATAAAAGCAATAATATTTTTATAAAGGAGTTTAGAAATAATCCACAGTAAGATCTCTACATCTCATCCCCTCAATATCATTGATAGATTTTGGTTTAAACCCTTTCTTTTTAATGGTTGTAGAAATAAACCAAATATACCTTTATTTTTTATTTTTTTAGGAAGAAACTCATTTACAATTGTAAGACCCTTGGTTTTTAGTGGTTAAACCAAGAAATCAAATTCTAGGGATATCCTTTTCATGGATGTGTCTAGAAATATAAATCATTTTACTTTCATGGTAGTAAGAAACTATCCCCCTCACATTCAATGGTAGTGAGCACCCAATAAAATAAAAAACAATTGGCATGATTAGTAAAATACCGTTGGAGCACCCTCTCTACGCTATACTAAGAATGAAATAAAAAAAGAGTGGGTGGGGGGGAAATGTCATAGATCATGAGAATTGGATAAAAGTTACATGATTTGGATTTTAATGAATATTCAAGGTAACCATATCCTTTCAAGTACCCTTGGGGTTGTATTTACAGCTTTTAATAAATTTAATAATGATCTAGAGGTTTTAGGGGTCGAATTGATCCATTTGGTGTCAAATTATGGTTTGTGGGGACCTCTATTAATGGCGAGTATTTGGAGTCTATCTAGTTGTCATCATATGACTGGTGGGTGTCACTAGACTACTGGTGCGATCCACCAGCTTGCTGGTGGATCCTGGATACAACTAATATTCTTCCCAAAAACCATAAGCATTGTTAGACCATAAGATTTTTCAAAAACATTTTTTCCAAATAAATTTATTCTTTTATATATTTTTTATTATATAAAATATCGAGTTTATCTTGTGTTACATGAAACACCAATATTAGCTTGCATTACAAGAAACCTCAAGTTTAAAAAAATCATGACTGAAAATTAATATTATTATTTAAAAAATACCATTACTATCTATCTATTAAATTAGTGGAACAAATAATAATAACTAAATTCTATATATCATTTATAATTTTTTTATAAAAATAAAACATATCGATAATAAAACTCAAATTTTCAATAAGGTCCTCATACGTTTCTAAAATAATATTTTCCCAAAAAAATTATTATTTATTTTTGTGAAGAATAGTAAAATTAATATTTGACACATTTATGAAATTAATTTATAAAATAAAATAAATTTTCTAAATATGAATGTTGAAATTATTTTAGGATTATTTTTTGATTATTTTCTGAAAATATTAATTTCTTGCTGAATGTAGGAAGATATATAATTTTAATTCAAAACATCCTTTTCATTTAAATTATTTATCAAGTTGTATTATATTTTAAATTGATTTTAAAGTAAAATAAGTTCAATTATATATATTAGTTCAATTTAGGTCATTGAAATCTATTAAAATTCTAAATAATATATAAAAACCTTTTAAACAATGAATATTTTCTCTTTGAAAATACTCTTTCTCGTCGCATTTGTAGGATTAATCTTAAATTAAAATTTTACACTTCTCTGAGTTGAATTCTAAAAAAGGGATTCCATATTTGTAATCACAATAATTTATTTAATATAACAATGTCAAATTAATTTTTTACCAAAGAAAATAGTGAAAATAGAAAAAATTAGTTATCATGGTTAAGAAAAAAATGGATTTATAGGGGTTAAACTAAAAATATAAGGGTTAAAAATGACCACAATATGTCTAAATCCTATTCTATGGCCATATTTGCATCTTATAATTCCAAGGATTTAATATTAGTCCATTTTTAATCTTTTTTTTAATTAATTTATTATTTTTTAAACTTTTAAGAAATTTTTAAGTAGTTTCCATGTAGATTCATTTCCATCACCTATAAAATCCCACCTCTACCCTTTACTTCTTGACAAATCTCAACACATTTTTCTCAACCAAACCCAAGAAAAATAACTTCCCGTAATCACTCCTCTCATCTTAGATTCATTTTTTTGACATTAAACCAGCCTATGAAATATTTTTTTGGAAAAATATGGAGGATACCTGAAGAAAAGGTGATGTTCATCAATGGTCATTTTTCTTTTTTTCATCCTCCGCCTACTTAAATTATTATTATACCATGCTGATATAATAAACTCAATATCTTGTATATAAAAATATGTTTTAATGTTAATTAAAAGACCTAAAACCATTTATTATTCCATCAAATGTGTTACAAAATCATCATTCATGTGTATGGTGGACTATCGCCTTCCGAACCAATGTTAATGATTTTTCCATTACCACCCCTCAGAAACTCTCTAATTTTTATGGATTACTCTAAATAAAAAAAATTTAATATATATTATATTTATATCATGGTTATTATTATATAGATTTCTAAATCATTATCAAATTAAGAAATTAAAAAATGAAAAATCAAAACACATACAAAAAAATCGGTTATGACCCAAAACATTACATTAACATGGAATTGTTAATAAAAAGTAATAAAATTCTAATTATAAATAATATATGGTATGATATATATATGTATGGTTCTATAATATATTAATAATTGATATATATTTATTATAATGAAGCTTTTAATGTGTATTAAAGAAGTTAAGAATAAGGTAAGGGACTTCTAGTCTCTCTTTTATTTATGGGAGACATATATAAATTCAACATCCGTCTCTTTTTTTGGGTATATGTACTACCCATATTAAATTTTATATCATTAATAACCTTATTTTCATGATATTTAATGTTTCATATGATGTTTTTATTTATTTGGGCTTAAGATTAAAAATATTCCAAAAGTAGTAATGGAATTTATTTCTCACTTTTCACTTTTGTGAGAAACATACCATATTCACCACTTGTTTATTTTATATAGTGTATATAAAACACGGGAATTTATTTTATTATTATTATCCTGAAAATTATTGGTATTTACATGTCCATTTTTTACCTCTCTTTCAGGGGGTTTAAAATTCAAAATATACCAAAGAGTTAATCGAGTTACATATCAATTTTCCTTCATTGAGACCTATGTTAGGTTATGACAATATATATTTTTCATGAGATTTATATAAAACCCATTTTAAATGTAAAATAATGAATTTATTTATCCTCATAATATTTTATATTCTATTTTATATTATTCCTTCATGGGGATTAGGATTCAAGGATACCAAAGTGGTGATGATTTTATGTTACAATCTCATATTTTTTTCAGGATTGTTGATGATTATGTTTCGCATGATAAAATATTATGATACATCACTAAATAAACTCATTAATTTTATTATTATTAGGTTATTCATGATATTTTATATTAATAGTAACAGTTTTCCACTCTTTGGTACTTAAATGTTTTTTAAGAAAATTTGGATTTACTTCTCTCTTCGAACATAAATTTGTTCCCTTCCAAAAATATATTTTCAAAAAGTGTTTTGAAAAAGTTTTAACATTCCTAAAATTTTCTAACTAATGAAATTTTTACCAATTTATTACATTTTAAAAAATATTTTTAATAGAATCATTGGTTCATTTTCTAAAAAAACATTCTTGTATTTTACCGAAAATTTGAAGAGAATATTTGTTTTTACCTTGCACAGAGTTAATAGTATATCTTGTTGTCCTTAATTCTCAAATATTTCAAGATTCCTATATAGGTGTTCATAGTTCTATTAAAAAATCAATAATTTCGTGGAAATTTTAAGATTTTAAATAAATGATTTCATTGTAAAAATATGATTTTAAAATTTTTTAAAAAAGTGTTTCTAAAGTGGAAAGGATATTTCCCTCAAAAAATGTGTTATATGATTTTTTTAATATTTATTTATAAGTTTCAAATTTTATTTTTGAAAAAAATATTTCTCAAAAATTCAATAATGTTTAGTTTTAAAATTTTATTTTTAAAGTATGGTTATTTTCTTCAAGAAATATTCCAAGTGATTTTTCTTTCAAAACCATTCTTCATATAAGAAAGTATCATTTAATATTAGTTGTGATTTTATGGGGATATTAACAAATAATACCATTATTATTCTTATCTAAATGGATTATTTTATGATGTAATGATATTTTTCAAACCTATTTATCTTCCACACGTTATACCATGAAAAAAAATATTATGAAACTTGATTTTTTTCTATAGGTTATAATAGGATGAATTGATTAAATAATTGTGAAACTTGCCTTTATTTCCAACTAATTATATGATTAATTTTTTAGTAAAATAATTTCGTTTCATGAGTTATGATATGATTATTTTTTTTTTATCTTGTGGAACACATATATATGGTTTTAATTATGTGTTGGGTGGGGGCAATATTTCCCCCCAATTCATTGGGTAATGATAAATGTTCTATAATCTCAAAGGATACATGGGTGGTTATAAAAATCCTAGAAATAGGGTACACTAGTGGTTATCCCAAAATTGAAGTATGTACATTGGTGTTTATCCCTAGACTAAAGTGTTATGAATGTATTGGTGGGTATCATTGACATAAGATTTTATATATTTATGTATATATCAAAAATATATGTCTTATGATAATATTTTTCTACAATGGAACATGTTCTTGGATTCCCAATTGATTTATGTCTTATAAACTTACAATATTTATTCCATGACTCAAAAATATAATATTTTATACGTATGTTATGGTTTTCATATGTTTTTTTCATGTTCTCATACCCTTATGTTCATGTTATGCTTATATATCTCCGCTTTTTCCCCTTGCTAAGTATCAGAACTCACCCTTTCTTATGTTTCCTTTACCAAGGTCATAAAGAAAGGCTTTATTAGGTTATGTTTTTGATGTGTACTAAATGGTAAGATCATTATGGGATATGTTTAAGATCTTTCACCAAATTAAGATGATTGTGTTCCAAGTTTCCAAAGGCACTAAACTATTACATTCCTCAAGAATGTGTTTGTGTAATAATTATAATATTCATCTGAAAAGATGTAATATTAATTTATAAAATCATGTGTTTGTGTAATGTTTAAAATATTCATCTGAAAAGATGTAATATTAATTTATAAAATCATGTGTGTCTATAGATGTAATCAAATTAAAGGTCTAGTTAAATTTTTGGAAACTAGGATAGAAACATTTAGTGAGATCCCTATGGGTATTTCAGAAGTATATTTCTAGGGATACATCTAAAGATAATTCTAAGTATAATTCAAGGTATAGGAAAATGTCATGTAATTTTGGTAAAGCATAGATCAAGTGTTTTCCTATAAATTAAATCCCTATATAGATACTACAAGTGGATGTGGCTCTAGTATAGAGATACTAAAGGGTAACATCTCCAAATATGGAACATTTAGTGAGACTTAATCATCACCTGGTGTATGATACTGGGCCTTCCTACACACCTGGTTTAAAACATCAATGGGATACTCTTTGGAAAACAAAAAACTCCTTAAGAACCATCGTGAAATATTTAAATAGATAATGAGTATTAAATACCTAGATTTGGTCTATCGTGTCATATATTGGGAAGAAGTGGTTGTGATTTAAATACCCTGTAAATTACTTCTACATGATCATGTGGTTCCCCACCATTATTGGAGTGTCTAAAACTATGATTTTGGTTTTATTTGATGGTTTGATCCCAAATTAACTATCTCTATGTAGAGTATGAAGGAAAATTTAATGATTATACTCCATAGAATCCAAACGTTAAATGATCAAGGATGAAAAATATTTTTTGCATACACACATAATTTTCCCAAGCTGTGAATTTGATAGACTTCCAAATGATAAAAGGAGGGAAAAAAGTTTTTTTAAGTCCTTAATAAGAAAAATTCAACATTCTTTTAGTTCTTCCACTAATCCACTAGTTTATGAGAAATGGATTAGAACCATTGAAAATATATTTTCCTCTATTTTTCATATTTGGAAAATTCATTCTAGATTTCTATCATTTGAAATGAGAAAAATATCGATGGTAGAATCTCATAAAAAATATTAGGTAACTTGATGGAATTGACTCCATAGATTGGTAGGAGTACAATAACTTTTTTTTAAAAGTAATTTCCTCTTTTTCTTCATACGAATATAGAGAAGGTGTTCCTTGAGCTAAAGCAAAATCATGATGAATCTATCGGAACCTATGAGTAAATATTTATAGGGCTTGTGTGGTATAATCTTGGTATTATCACCCAATATTAAAGTAAGTTTGATTGATTCTTCAATGGATTAATGAAATTTATTTGAAGGGTTTTATCCATAAGATAATGTAGCAGATATAAAGAAATCATTCTATGTGAACTAAAGGTGTAAAAGTAAATTGTTGATTCCCACAATTAACATGGTCTTGATAAGAAAAGGAAGATCAAGTCTAAAGAAAATATAAATAAATCACATAGAGGAAAGAAATTCTGGTCATCTACAGGACATAAATGATGAAAGATGTGTAAAGTAAATTAATTTAATCAAACTCATAGGTGATTTACATGTGGGAAGTTGGGTCATGAATCCTTTTAATTTCGAAATCTAATTAATGGACCAGTTAGTGAAAAGGATGAGTAGAGGATTCCAACTACTAAACCAACCACATTCATGTGAAGAAAGTACTAGGAGTTTGGGAATTGTGAGAATCAATTCCCTAATCCAAAGGCTAATGTGGAAGATATTCCAAAAAATGAATAAAATGGATAAAGGTAAATATTATTCAATCACAATAGATTGACTTAATCATGATAATTAGAGCACACTTATTCTCCCCTCCTTAGTTATTAAATTCACGTTTTATTTATTATGAATGAGCCCTATGTAAATATTTTTTTCATCCTTTAGTTATGTTTTATGTGATTATATAACTCTATATTGATCCTAGAATAATTAAATCGTGTTTCATAATATATGATTACAAGTATGAACCCAATCTTCCAATGAAAATGTTTTCTTATAAGTAAGGATCATATATAAGGAATAAATATTGGATTAAATTTTGGGAGTGTATATGAATCTATGTAAGATTAACTTAAGAGTTATGAATACCACCAGGGGTTTATGATTTTAAAGGTTGATCATATGTTCAAATTCATTGAAACCCATTTTTAAATTTTATGTCATGGGATTTTATCAAGATTAATTACATTTTAATATACATTTATGAAAATATGACCCTTTGGTTTTGCATATATTTTAGTGAAATTTTTTGGAGGAGTAGTTTCATTACACTTTGTGACTATATGATTAAATGTACTGGTTACCTTTATTTACTATCTTATATTTTATGTTGAGGTAATTATGGTTCATAGTTGATCACTTTATGAATCCATAACACTTTGTTTCTATCAAATAAGATTTATCATTAAATAAACTTCACAAAATATTCATTAAGAAAGTGGTAATGCTGCCTAGAGTACCAAATTCAATTGTATTTTTTTGAATATAGTGTTTTTCCATGGAGTTTTTAGTGATATTTTGATATGGAGTTGAGTTTTACCACTGAGTATCATCCTTAAATAGATAATCAGTTTGAGAGAATAATTCAAACCAAAGAGAACATATTGAGATCTTGTTCTGTGAATTTCAAATGTTTTTGGAATCAATTACTTCCTCAAATTCACTTTTTTTTACAATAATGGATTTCACTTGATCATTAAGATGGGTCCTTATGAATCCCTTTCTGTAAATATGTATTGAAGTCCAACATATTAGAATAAATTTTTAGAAATAATGATATTGGGACTTGAGAAAGATGATGAGATGGCCGATAAACTTAGAGATATTTAACAACTAGTAAGGATTTTGAAAAGGCGATATAAATGTTGTACCGATAATCATTGATGTGATCTTGAATTTTAATTTTATAATATGGTATTTATATTAATTTATCCTTGGAATAAATAAGGTAAAACTAAGTCCTATGTATATTAGTTCCCATTAAAATACATGATCATATCAGGATAGTATCTTATCATTAATAACATTCCTCTAACCTCTATAAGGTTCACAATTTTCTCTATGTATCACTCAATTTTAAGTGTATACCAAATCTATCACATGTATTGAACTAGGATGTTAGACCAATTAAGCATGATATTTCCTATAAGGAACTATAAGTACAAGTTCTAGATCGAATAGATTAATTTTTTAATAATCAAGATCACTCACAAAGTCAGTATTTATGTAAAAACAACCAGTGTGAGGAAGCTACTAGGGAACATAAGAACATAATAAAGTATAAGTATCATCAATGGTTGGTACCAATGGGATGAATTTTTAGGGTAGAATTTATTTTAATGGGGGTATAACGTAACACCCCAAGATTTTGTGAAATATTTTTTTCAAATAAATTTAATCTTATTTATATTTTTCTATAAATTAAATATTCAGTTTATGTTACATTATATTAAACTTTAAATTTATCAAGTGTTAAAGGCAAAACTGAGCATTAAGAAAGAGAAACTAACAATTAATATATTTTTTTTAAAATACCAATATTAAATTTCCATTAAATTGGTGACATAAATTTGAATAAATATATTTTAAATATTATATATAATTGTTTTATATAATAAAAACAAATGTGTAAAAAATTAATTAGTTTTTCAGAAATATCATTATATGTATTAAAAATGCTATTTTGTAAAAAATTGTTCTATTTATTTAATTTTTTGAACAGTAATAAAATCAATTTTTAAATTTTTAGAAAAATAATTTTATAAAATAAAATTTATTTTTGAAATCATAATATCAAAATTAACTTAGGGTGATTTTTTTATAATTTTATGAAAAGATTAATTTTTTGTTGTATGGTAAAAAATAATAAATTTTATGTGAAAAAATCAATTTTTCTAAATT
This sequence comes from Viscum album, assembly GCA_963277665.1. Lineage (NCBI taxonomy): Eukaryota > Viridiplantae > Streptophyta > Magnoliopsida > Santalales > Viscaceae > Viscum > Viscum album. The sequence goes on along the minus strand of OY728165.1, from coordinate 158,427,458 downwards.
ATTTATCAATTTTAAAGTAAAATTAATTCAATTATATATCTATTAATCTAATTTATTTCATTGGAATCAATTACATATTCAAATTGAATTTAAAAACTATGTAACCTTTTGAACATTCCCTCATTGAAAACCCTCTTTCTCAACACTTCTGCAAAATTAATTTTAAATTACATTTTCTCACTTATATGAGTGGAACATTGAAAAATGGATTCCATATTTTGAATGTAAATAATTTATATTATATATTTATTTCAACATAATTTTTTAATAAAATTAATAGAGAAAAGTGTAAAAATTATTTACCATAGTTAAGGTAAAAATGGATATACTATGGTGTTAAAAAAATTAAGAGATAAAAAAGACCAAAAACATGTCTAAATACCATTAGTTATCCATATTTACATCTTTTTATTCCTAATTTCTAATATAAGTTTATTTGGAATGTTTTTTCTTTGGGAATGATATTATTATTTTATAGACTTTTTGGAAATTTCCAAGTAGATTCCATTCCCCCGCTTACAAAATTCCACCACCACCTATCACTTATTTACACCTATTAATAAATTTGGATAGACCAAAACAAAAAATAAATCACTTTCCAAAATACATCCTATAATTCTTAAAGCCTTGTTTTTTTAAATAAATCTAACCTAGGAAGGATTTTTCTAAAAACCTAAGGATGATACCTGGAGAATAGGTAGTGTTCATCAATATGCATTTTTTTATTATTATTTCCTACTCATAATTAAATTATTAATATAAAATAATGATAAAATAACCTGAATATATTTCTTATAAAAATATATTTTAAGGTTAATTTCCAGACATATTACCATCTCCACATCCATCTAATGGGTTACGAAATCATCATTCATGTTTAAGGTAGACTACCACCCCACGAGCCAATGTCATTTTTTTCCATGACCATATCTCTCGGGTGAAAATAATGATGAATTTATTATTTATATATTATATTTATGATATTATTATACTTCTAGAATTTTTATATCATATATACAATCTTACTTTCCATTTATTGGGGAAACGATAATGTAGCTCGTGTGTATGGCGAACTATCGCCTCATGAAGCGATATGATTAATTTAAACATTACATGAGAGGTAATAAGGATGGTTTTAAATAAATAATGTGATATATATGAAAAAAATGATTCTTAAATGATAGTATATCAATTAAATTTCATTCTTTCAATATGTGAAAACAATGGATACAACCTTCTTTTTTATGAACGACCTACTATCTTCATGAATGGTGTATTTCATTTCATATCTATATATTTTTTGGATTAATATACATAATTATATACTAAATATATATTATATTTTTATCATTATTAAGATTATATTTATTATATAATCATGATCAATGTAAGATAACCAAAAAAACAAATCAAAACATATAAGAAAAATAAAGCAGATATTACATGAAACATAACTTTAACATGGAATTGTTATTAAATGGGTAAAAAGGTCATATGTAAATAATATAATGTATGATATATATTTTAATTAATTTAATAAATGAATAATAAATTTATATTTATTATACATGAGGTTTGAATGTGAACTATGGATTTCAGGTCTTAATGTAAGGGATTTCAAGTCCCTCTTTTATGTTTTAGATATATATGAGAATTCACCACTAGTGTATTTTTTTATATATTTCCCCTTTAACATTTTATATCAAGAATTTCATTTTTAAGTATATTTGAGGATTCATTTTATGTTAATATTTATTTGTGCTTATGGGATTTTCATCTTACCTTTTACTTCTATAGGACCCATACCATATTCCCCACCTATTTATTTTTTTGGTGTATATACTACCTATGAATGTATTATATGATGATTCACCTTAAATTTACTATGATTTAAATATCCATTGTATGATCTCACTTTCATAGGGTTTAGCCTTCAAAAGTCAACAAAGTGGTAAGGGATTTTTTGTCTCAATTTACCTTCTTGGAAACGTACATTATGTTATGCACCTATCTTATATCATGAGGTGTATATACATCCATTTTGACAATAATATCATGAATATTTCTATATAATGATATTTTAAGTTTCATTTTTTTCATTATTTCAGGGATATTACTATTCAAAGTTACCACAGTGACAGTGATTATATCTTACATTCACAAAATTTATCAGGAATGTTTATGATTATTTTTCCTATTATAAAATCATATGATCCAACTCTCAAAAAAACTCATGAATTTTATAATCCATTGGTTATTCATGATATTTTCATGAAATAGTAACATTTTTTCACTATTTAGTACTTAAATTGTTTCAATAAAATCAGAATTTATTTCACTCTTCGGTCCGAAATATGTTTTCTTCCAAAACCATGTTTTATAAAAGTGTTTCCAAAAATGTTTTCAATTTAAAAGAAATATTTATTAAATATAATTTTACCCATTTTTTACTTTTTACAAAAAAATTGAAAGTAATATTCATTTATTTTTCCAAAAAATTCTAATTTATCTTTTACTGAAAATGTGAAAATAATCCTTTTTTTAACATGAAAGTAGGAATTGTATTAATCGATGTCATGACTGATCAAATATTTCAATATTCCCTAATAATTTTTAAAATTTATTATTTAATATAATGTTTTCTTCCATATGTGGGAAATTTTATGTTTTTAAATAAATAATTTTGAAGTAAAAGAGTGGTTTTCAAAATTCTATAAAAAGTGTTTTACAAAGTGGAAAGGGTATTCTCCTCAAAAAATGGGTTAAATGATTTTTAAAGATTATTTTATAAGTTTAAAATTTTATTTTCAATGAAAATTATTTCCAAATTATTTTATAAATTTTATTATTAAAAAAATATTTTTAAGGAAATATTACCTTCCATAAGAAAAGTTCCAAGTGATTTTACTTTAAAAATCATTCTCCATATAAGATGATATCCTTTGATGTAACTTATAATTTTTTGGGTAAATGAACCAAGGATTCCATTCTTTTTCCACAGTTTTTACTATGATTAAATGATGAAATTATTAACAAACGTACCTCTTTTTCATAGGTTATGATATGATGAAATGATTATGAATCCAATTTAATTTCATGGTGTATTATATGATAATTTCTTTATGATATTTTGGAACATATATGTATGATATTGATTAAGTGATGGGTGGGACCTACATATCCATCCAATAAATTATATAATGATTAATATTCTATGAGCTCAAAGGTTACATGGGTGGTTAGCCCAAGCCTAAAAAATATGGTACATGGGTGGTTAGCCAAATCTCAAACTAGGTACACTGATAGTCAACCCAAGATAGACATATTTTTAATGCCTTACGGGTTATCCTTAACATAATATTTTCTATAATTAGGTGTATGCCAAAATATAGGAATTATTATAGTGTTATTCTCTCCGGGATTATGTTCTTGGATTCCCTTATGATTCATGTCTAATGAATTGTCAATATTTCTTCCATGACTTGGGATTATATTCATTGATATGTAGGGTATGGTTTTCATATGTTATGTACATGTTCTAATACCATTATATTCATGTTATGCTTCCTTTTTTACCATTATTGAGCATCAGATCTCACCCTTTCTTAGGTTTCATTTCCCTAGGTTATGAGTAAAGGTTTAATTAAGGTATGTTTGTGAAGTTTACTAAAGGGGTGAACTTTTTTGGACACATTGAAGATATTATGGTCCTTAGGCATGTGTTCAAGTAATTAATTGAATATTACTATAAAATATTTATTTTATTTTTAATGGATCATTATTAGAAAAATATCAAGATCAAAGTATTTCATTTTAAAGAAAAAATTTTTAAGGAGTTTTCAATCCTTTTAAAAGTGAGTTTTCCTCTTATTTTTAAAATTGTTTATCCAATGATCTTAAATGGTAATTTTTCATCTATGTCAACATAATTAATGCTCCTTATTTTACACTGGAAATATTTTTTAAGGAACTTTCCATCTTCTTTCACTAGATATCTTATGGAATTTTCAAGAAATGTTTTTCATGAAACTCATCTCTTTTCCATGGTTTAATAATGGGACATCTAAAGTGTTAGTGTTTCTATATTCTAATGATACACATATATATGGATGATTATTATTATGAAAGTTGGGGTAACTTAATTCCCACCAATTTTTTTGTTAAATATTTATATCTCATGGGATAATTATGGGAATTGAGTATTAATGCATGCATAATAATGGGAATCACAAAGTAATTAATCCTATAAAATGATATGTGAATTAGGTAGTGATTTCTACTCCTCTATGATTTTGGGAATCAGGTATTGATGTCTGATTTTATATGGTAATCATGAAGTAATTACTACTACATTATGTTAGGGGAATCAATTATTAATTTTTATTCCATTTAGTTTATGGAAATCAAGTAGTGATGTATTCTCCACTATGGGAATTAGGTCTTTTGTATACTCCACCATGTTGTAGGAAATTAGTATTGATTCCCACTCCAAAATTGTATTATTTATACACCTATTTAAATGGTATTTTTTATTGTTATTCATTAATTTAATTAAATTATATATATTTAGGCCTATGATTGTGATCTATGGCTCATTATTATTGTATCAGGTTTCAACTCTCTTATGTCTTCGTATATATTTTCAATTTTGAGATTACATGTCATGTTATCATGTCTTATTATTGTATGTTATGTTTTATTATATATTTATTCCTTGCTCGTGTTTTCCATTATTCTTATGATATAACCCTTGATGAAATGATGAAGAGTTTCCCCATATTGGGTATATGAGATCATCCCTTTCTTATATTTATATTCCTTGAGTTATAAAGATTATTATAACTTATAGGAGTCTCGAAGGCAGTATAGTATAGCTCAATTATAATATAATATTCAAAAGTTTTTAAAAATTATTTTCTAATGTATCTAGTCCTCAAAGACACTAAAGCATTATGTTTTTGGTATTTTAAGATCATCATGAGATTTAATTATTAAATTATTGAATTGTATAGACGTTTTTCTCTAGTCATATCAACGTTTGTCAAGGAAAGTGTTTAAGGAAAATAATTAGCACCAAACCCATTATTGTGGGTCTAAAGTTCTATAGGATTCTTCAGTAAATCTAAATAAATTAAAGAAATACCTATTGGGTCATCATGCACTAATTAGTTTGTCATGAACCAACAATAATACTTACTTTGAATCTATACTAGAAGGAAAGTCTATCAAAATTTCAGTATCAATTACAACACATAGCCTTCACCTTATCAAATAGTTTATAGACTAATCAAGCACATAGGTCTATCTCTTTCTAATCAATGGAAATCACATCAATCACACTGACCCATCCCCATATACACTAGGGAGGTCACACAAAGAACACCACACCATCCCCATTAAATCAAGGGAGGAAACATCAATAAGGAATAAAAAACAATATGCATCAAAAGTAAGTAAAATAAAGTGAGTTAATATATTTAGTCCCTAAATAATTTACAAAATTCATACTATACTCAACTAACCCTGAACACCTCTCAGAATACCCAATTTCTTTGGCTGATAGCGCTGATATCACTCATGAAATAATGTAAAATTCTATATTAAACAAACCATAAACCCATCACACCCTCTCTATAGGGTCTTCTATATATCTATATATCTACCCATGAAATTGGAAGCTATAAGAAGTATCACAAAGCTACACATGTACCCACATTCAAAATAATACATATAAATTTATATGAAAGTTATAAAATGGTAAGGAATTCCTAACTTTAGAGTGAAATATATCAATCACCAAGAATCACTAATTGAGGGAATATCGATGCATTAAATTCCAAAAATCACCCACAGCACCACCCAAATTGGGTTTTACATCAAGAGAATAAAGAAATAGAGTAATAAAAGATATTATATGGATTATAAAATTTTTGACCTATTAAGATAAAACCACCACAATGAAAAACACTTCAATAAATCAAGAGAAAAGAAATACTGTTAAAAAATCAACATACAAGAGCATCTACATACCAAAATATTGAGTGAGGGTTGAGGGAGATGAGATAAATGGAATAAAGGGGTTCAGGGAAACGTTACAAAACTAACCCCCTTAAAAACTACCAAAGAGCCCTTTTATGAGGTAAAAATATGGTTTACACCATGAAGCACTATAGATCAAGCAATTTTATAGCACTGCTGAAAACATTTGTGGTGTAAAATGTTTTCTCATGTTTTCTATCCCTATAAGAAGCTATATATTTACAACATGTTCCACTTAGTCTTCATAAACCTGCTCCATAGCTACTTTAACACCCCAAAAAACAAAAACTGTACAGAATACAAAATATTGGGTAGATAATAAAATTATAAAATGCCTTGAAAGTCTTGTGTCCTTTAAAAATTAACCTACAAGAACTTATCATCTTCAAGAAGAGTCTTTACATGACCCCTTAAAATAACTCAAACAAATTTACCATGATATCTGACTCCCACTCCCATGTCTCCTCCTAAAAATATTCATGCTACCACAAACCCCAAACAAGTTTCACTATCTTTCCTTGTAGTACCTATATACTTTAGTCCATGATTTGTAGAGAAAATTAATCAAATGAATTATCTACCTCCAACTAAACATTTTCATGATCAATCACATGAGTGAGGTCTATCTCATACCACTAGATCTATGATAAATGAAAAAAAACCATTCATACCTTGATACCATGGACAAAGATCCAGAAAATAACCCATAATCCTAATCCATTCCATAAAATAGAAGGGGGAAACAAACCATAGTGCTATATTTTCCTACTTTCTAAAACAACTATTCTCTAACTGTGGTGATACCCTTAAGAATACCTGGTCTTCCATGGAGAATGAAAAGGGTCATCACTTTCTGTCAATATAAGAATTTTTCATTCCCTGAGTTTTAACGAACTACTTTCAAATCAACTGCACCTACTCAGAGTTCTCCTACACTATGTTTAGCCTGGTGACTACCAAGTTTCCTGCTTCCAGCCAAAATAGTGTAAAATTCCATGGTCAACCAAAAGAAGCCTCAAAAGAAAAAAAATCTAAATCGTGGGTTGAAATATGTTATTCCAAAAAACTCTTCCATTTCTAAATATTCATCCCACTGTCCACTAAAATTAGGCAAACATGTCCTCAGCATTACTCCATTATATGGATCATCCTCTATGACAATCTATCAAACTGTGGGGGATATTTATTTCTCATATTCAGCAGAGACCATGTGGCTTTATGTTGGCCCTACAAGTCTCTTGATGTAAGGCACTCATCTTGATCCGACATAATAATCATAAGAATATCATGAAACTACATTATTTACCCACATATAACCTTAAAAACTCATCCACAAACTAACTCCCTTCAATAGATAAAAAATATATGACTTTCATTTATTAATCATCCACCACCCATATTGTACTAAAACTCTTCAGTGTCATGGGTTATCTTATAGAAACATTCATGGAAAACTCGTCTAATTTCTATAGTATCATAATATTGGGTTGAGGTAAACCACTTAATAGTTTTCTATATACCTTCACCTTTTGAAAATTAAGGTATTTAATAACAAATCCTATAATATCATTGTACATAACCAACTACGAGAAACAATACTTGATATCTTAATGCATCTTGGTGGAATATGGACGTGTCACCAATTGTGAAGTATGAGAATACCAAATAAGACCATACTAAATCTAAGTAAGGACCACCAACATACCATGGGTGTACAACAGGTTATATTCATACAAACACTAACCTACACAAGATCATCCCCCTTTATTTATTCTCATATCATGAAGCAATCATAACCATACATCTAGAAAGCATTAACTTGATCTATAAGTGATGAGGTAATAAAAAAAGTTACAAGAAAACATTAATTATTAATCCTATGATATAATAATCTGTTATTATATGAGTAAGATCACCATTTCCCACTCCTATATAGGAGACTAAACATATACTTCCAAGATCTTCCTAATCAAAGCATATGCAATGAGATTCATATTCCATGTGGAATATTCCAAATTAATGTTAAATTTATTAAGTTTTCTAACTCAATTCATATGAAATATATTTAAGCCTCACTTGAAAAATATATATCATTGGATCTTATCATCAATATAGATAATGAACCTCTCACCTAAGAACCATTATTAGACATATAAAACTTAATAAAACTATTCAAACCTATGGAAAATAAAAAATAATATAGGGTGATCACATATGATTTGTTAGGGTAAAAAATGTAGATATAAATGATCATATAATCATAACATGAGAATAAGGATATGAGAACATGAGATTAAAATTTGAAAACCATACTCAATAATTCATAGATCGGAATCATGAGTCATGGAAATAATATTGGCAGTTCATAATACATGAAACAGATATGAATCAAATAAAATAACCCATGAAAGCATAAAATGGGCATAATATCATGTCATAAAAGAGTGGTATAAATTGTATCATAACTATAAAAATTGTATATCAAGGCTACCCTCTAAGATATTCTTTACATGTTAAGAAAAAGGTAACCGCATGTGTACTTGTTTTAGGATTGGTATAACCTATTATGTACCCTTTAATGGTCTTGGGATAACCTCCAATATACACTCTTTTATAATTAGGATAACCTCTTATATACACTATGAGCACTTAAAATATTAATAATTACCCTATGCATTAGATGGATATGATGAAATAACTTGTCAATTAATCACATTTCATTCATATATTTTCCAAAATATCACGAAAACATTTATTATTACATCAAATCTTAACTCATGGAAACAAACAGATATTTCATTAAAATTTCGTCATCATAATCATAAAACATAGAGAGAAAAAATGAAGATCTTATCATTGGATAATATCTCCTATAAATCATAATTAACATAAAAAAGATGTGGTCATAGAATAAAATACCCTTAAAATATCACTTGAACATTTCTTGATGAAAACACCCTTTTTATTCTTAAATTGCTTATTTAAAATCAAACAATTTCCAAAATACTTATGAAACGTTTTCTCAAGAAATTAAACATGTAAATTTTTTAATTAAGATTCAATGAAAATATAATTCACAAAGGTAGGAAAACTATACATTTAGTTTATGTTAAAAAAATTACTTTCTCATTTTTTGTAAAAAATTCAAAAGTGCCTCTTTAAAAAGACAATAAAAAGATACCTGTAATAGCTTGATATTTTGTGAAATATTTTTTATTGAATTAATTTAATCTATTTGATATATTTATTTCATGCCATAGTAAAAATAGTTTGTTTTATATTAAATAAATGTGTATGGAATACAATATACCCAACAATAAGTTAATTGTTCAGACCACACAACATAGATTTTAGGTTTCTCTATATGGAACACCGAGGTTAGCTTATGTTACATGTAAGACTGGATTTCCTCATTGACTTATGTAACACACAAGACAGAGTGTTTCTCAAGAATAATTCAACATTAAAATAATAAATTTAATATTATAGGATTAACTAACTTATGAATATATATATTTTTTAATTCATTATTTACCTAATAGTTAGAAAAGAAGATTAAATTAAAATGAATTAAAGGGACTAATTTTATAAAAGTCTATATTTATGTGAAAAAGTTGATTTACCTTAATAAGTTCAATAAATTAAAATAAGTGAACTATATTAATTAATTTTATATTTTATATATTTAAACTAATATTTTTTATAATCATCTAATAGATTTGATAGATATAACATAAGAACAAAACCAATTTTATGTTTAAAAACTATATTTTTATAAAGGTAGTGTTACATAATTTTAATGGAAAACCCAATTCAAATAAAATTTTTGGAAATATTATAGATTTAATATGTAAAAGTAAACTTTATATTTTAAATAGAAGCATAAAAATTAGGTTAGGATAAATATTTGGTATTTTTTTATAAAGTTTCATTTTTTAATGAACAGTTAAATATACTGAAATTTAATTCAAAACTAATTTTTTAAATGAAAAATTTGTATGGTTAAATTATATTTTAAATTGGGTTTAAAGTATAATTAGATATAAATATAAAAAAATCTAATTTAGGTCATTGGAATCAATTTCACATCGAAATTGGGTAAAAAGACTTAGCAAAATTTTGGACGTTTTTACTTTAAAAACCTGTAGTGTCATCCCATCAGCGGGATTATTTTTAAATTAATATATATAAATTTTGTGATTATAATTTGGAATAATGGATTCTATATTTATAATAATAATAATTTCTAATTTCCAAAAAGGTGAAAAACCCCAAAAATATTAGGGAAAGTGATTAAAATTAATTATAACAATTGGGAGAAAAATTAGTTTAACAAAGTATTTAACCATATATATAAGACACAAAACAACCTAAAAAATTACCCAAAACCCATTTTATGGAAATTATTCACAAATTAACCTCAAATTATTTATTTCTATCTATCTTCTATAATTATTATTAGCTAAAAACAAGGGTACACCTAACTTATTTTAAAAAATGTCATGTTTGTTCTTTCTCTTCCCTATAAAATGCCACCACCTATCACCCTATTTAAAACATATCAAACCACTTATGTTATAGAAATATCTACCCAATAAAGTTAAAAACATCCCTCTATTACTCCTATAATTCTCTCGTTGGGAATAAATTAATCCAAGAAATCCTTTTGGAACAAAGCAAAAGGAGTTACCTGATTAAGAGGTAATAATTTCTCTCAATCTCCTTTATTTTATTTTCTTTCTCCACCCTATCCAATATATTAATTCAATTATTGTATAAAAAATATTATATTCAATATAATATTATTTTATTATGCTATTTTTTATAACTACACTTACACAAACCTTCATCTAATGGGTAACGAATATACTATTTATGTGTAAAGAGAACTACCACCTCACAAAACGATGACTGTTCAATTTTTATTACCGCCTATCATGGAAGAAAATTTGATTTAAAATCCTTTTATATATTATATATATATATTTATTATTTATTTAATCCTATATAATTATTTTACAACACATATGTTTATACATTCTTTTTTGTGCCAATATGATAATTTCGTTTGAGAAAGTGTGGACTATCACCCCCTCAAAGCGATGTGATTCATTCATACATAAAATATAATATATTATGGATGTTTTAAGTAAACTTATATTATTAATATTATATAACAATTATATTGGAATAAATATATATGTTTTTTTTTATGTCATTTACCTTCTTTCTTTCAAAACTATAATAAAAAAGGAAATAATGTTCATGCATACATACAGTTTACCATCTCCATGAACAGTGTATTCCATTTCATACGTAGATATTATATATATTATTATAAAACAAATATACTTAATATAAATTATATTTAAATCATGATTTGAATTCTAGAAATCATTATATAATTATAATTACTAAAGATATAATAAATTAAGAAGCAAGTGAAGAATAAAGAAAATATTACCCCAAGTGAAACCTTAACATATGAATGTTAACAGGAAGGTAATATAAGGTCATAATCAAAACATATATGGTATTATATATAATCATATGGATCTATAAAATATTTGTAATAAATTTATATTCATTATAAAGTTTTTTCAATGATTACAACGAGAGTCAATACATAAGGTAAGGGACTTTCATCTCACTTTTTATTTTGGTGAGATATATGCCTTATTCACCACCCATTACTTATGTGTTGTGTGTATACTTTCCATGTAGGTATTATATTATTATTATAATTAAAGGTATGGGAATTTACATATCTATTTCATTATATTTCTTTCATGGGGACTATGATTAAAAATTTACCAAATCGGTAAATGATTTTCTCTCAATTTTCTTTCTTTGAGACACATGCCATGTCATGAACCTATATTTGTCATTGAGGTATATATACTACCTTTAAACTTTTATATCATTAGTCTATTTATATTCATGATATTTTAAGCTTCAAGTAATTTTATTTTCTTAAAAGGGTAGTACGGTTCAAAGTTACTAAGTGCTAAGATTATATTGAAACAATCCCATCACTTTTCAATATTGTCTATGATTATGATTACTTTTGTGAAATATTAATATCAATATCTCAAGAAAACACATTAATTTATTTCTTATCTAGATATTCATGACATTTTCATGAATTTATACACTTTTCCACTCTTTGGTACTTATAATATTTAATAAAATATTTTTAAGAAAGCTCTAATTTACCCTCTCTTCAGTCAGAAGTCTGTGTTTCTTCAAAACCATGTTTTCTAAAAAATCTTTCCAAGAATATTAGACTATTATATAATATTTAAAATAAATTTTTATCATTTTTTATTTTAACAATGTTTTCTAATAAATATTCTAGTCTCTTTATGAACAAGGCATTTTTCTAACCTTTTTACCGTAAAAAAAGGAATATTCTTTTTACCTCATAAGGAATGTACTGATTTACTCTTCATCATTAATAAGAAGATTCCTTGGCATATTTAAAAGGTTAATTTTTAAGAAAAAATTTCAAAAAATTAATTTCAATTAAAATGGTTTTCAAAACATTTTCAAGATTCTTTCATAAGTTTTAAAGTAAAATGTTTTTCAAAACGTTTTCAATTAATATCTATAATTTTTTAAATTATTTTCAAAAAAATGCTTTTCAAAATTTTTTCAAGATTATTTTATATGCATTCAAGTAAAAAAGTTTTATAAATGTTTTCAAGATTATTTTTTATGTTTTCAACGGAAAATATTTTCAAAATGGTTTCAATCCCTCATTTTAAGTTTTCAATTAATTTTAAAATAAGAACTTTTTCTAAAGGTTTTATATTTTAAAAAGACTTTTCAAAAAAGAATGGATAATTTACTCAAGAAATGTTTTCAAAATAACATTAAAATTAATTTAAATATAATATGTCATCCTTTTATGTTACTAATTACCTTCTAGAAAATTATAAAAGGTTCTAGTCATATTATTTCTTGAATGTTTTATGTTTTAATGAAATTATTCTTATGACACCTATTTATTTTCCAAGGGTTATATACTTTGGAAACGGACTTCTTTCCATGGTTTATGTTTTGAAGAAATGATTATGAGATTATATGTTTTCTGTAAGTTATGATGTGATTAAATGTTAATTATACCTATTTCATTTAATGGGTTATGATTTGATGTTTACGTAACCCATATCTTTTCATGGGTCATAATATGATGAATATTTTCTAGCATATGCATGTATGATTTCATTATGTGATGGATGGGACCTATATATCCCTCCAATTAATTGGGTAATAATGGATGAATCATGAGTATAAATATTATGCATGAACCTGATTCTATTTCCACAATGTCATGCATGGACCTGGTTTCATGTCCATAAGTTTATGCATGAACATTATTAAATGTTCACAATGTTATGAGTGAATATTTTTATGTGTTCATAATTTTATATACAAACCTAATTACATGTTCACAATGTTACTCATGGACCAGTTTTCATGTCCAAAATTTTATTCATGAACCAGATTACATGTTCACAATGTTATGTGTGAACCTGATTACATTTTCACTACATTATACATGGACCTGGTTTCATTTCTCTAAGTCTATTAGGGTTCCTAATTTCATGTCTTTAACTTAATGTGAGAAATTTTTTATACTTATAAATGTCCAGTTGTTATAAATTGGTGGGTATTTCATAATTACATTTCATATTCATATGTCACACCTTCATATCTTATGCTCTTTATTTCCTTATTATTTAGGTCGTATGAACTTCCAATATTTATTTAATGTCTAATTATTATGGTCTTTTATATTTTGGGTAAGATATTAAAATGTTATTATCATGTTCTCATACCCTTATTTTCTTGTTATTATTACATATTTCACTTATTTACCCTTAATATTCATTAGATACAACCTCTTTATTATGTTTCCTTTCCATAGGTTATGAAGGAATATTGTAGGTAGAAGTACTAGAGGGGAAGATATTTACTAGAGACATTAAATATCTCTCACCAAGTTATAATATTTTGTTCCAAGTTTCCTAATACACAAAACTATTATGGTCCTCGAGCATGTACTTTTCTAATATATGGAATATTTATAAAAAATGATTTAATATTTTTGTATGTTAAAAATGAATCACAATAGTAAATTTAAAAAATTATAGAAAGTAAAATATGGATGTAAATGAGTTTATAAATTCAATATGAACGTTCAAAAATATTCTTGAAAACATTTTAAATTAAATAAATACATGGATTCAAAATATTCTCAACCGAAGAGAGAGTGAAAAGTCAGTTTTCCTTAAAAAAAGTCTTTCAGTATAGAGAGTCATAAATGAATGGAAAATGAAAGGAAAACATGTGATCTAAACAAATAATCATAGTATGAGAAAATTTATAAGATTTTATATATATATCATATAATTTCATCCTCATAAATATAAGTATAAACAATCACTATAAAAGTTAAATTGTAACATAGAACTATTTCCTCAAGATAAACTTGATTTGTAAGAACTTTATCCCACTTTATAATAAAATTAAATTTATTATAATTATATAATAGAACCATATTAAAACTTATAATATCATATATGATCTAATCCTAAAAATGTTACATCTATTTATTTATAATTCTTTATTAAATTCGTTGTTTCTATATGTTAATTATTTTATTTTTCATGAAAGTTTTAGTTCATAAGATCTAGTAATTTTACTTTCTTCTTTCTTTAATCATATTTTTTCTGTTAATAATTATATAAATCTAATAAATATTCACTATACACAAATTTATATTCATACATAAAAGTCAGAGATAGAAAAATGAATTACATTATTCCTCGAGATGGTAATCTATATCTACACATTGATGTTATTTTAACTTTCTAAAAAAAGAAGTAAATAAAGATAAATAATATTTTATAACTAAATAATGATTATTAAAACCTAAATATCATATATATTTTGTAAATACATCATTATAAATATTCATGATATGAAGTGATGGAAAATGATTCATATTTGTGTGTGGTGGTGGTGGTCCACAAGTATACACCACCGAAACTTTCAATTACCATTTGATAGAAAATAGATTTAAATTTTTTTTACCATCATAATAATAAAATATAATTATGTTTATAATATTATAATATTAATTTTTTCATGGATACAAATGGTTTAGAGTATAAAGAAATAAACACCCCATGTCTTACACCATATGCCTTAAATGGATGGTATTCTGATCAAAACAGAACCTATAAGACATGGGGAGAGATTTTAGAAAAATATTTTTATAGATATTGGTTGAGATAAGATGCTCTTGAATTGTATATAAGGCAGTATAGATTTATTCTTTTTATAAATGGGGGATATGTCACACATCAAACTTCTAAAAATATTTAAATATAATAATGTCTTATTCAAGCTAACTCCTCCAAAATGGAAAATAATTAAAAGTTAGGATAATATAGGGTCTAAATATAGACATAAAATAGTATATGGATAGGTTTTATTTCCAATATTACCCTTATATCTTTGTTTTAACACCACCCCTATCCCAACGCACCCCATCCCACCCCTCACCCCATGGTAAATATGTTTTAAACACAGTCATGGTAACAAATTTTTATTATTTTTACTATTAATTATGACCGAAATTTAAATTGTAATCATTAAAAAAATTAATATAATGATTCAAAATATGGGATCCAATTTATCAAATTTTATTTTTATAAGTTTTAGAAATTACATTTAAAATAATCATTCAAAATGCATTGAAAAAAAATCTAGACAAATTCATTTTTAAGTATAAAAACCTTTTTATACCAAAATTAATAAAAATGAGAATATCAATTATATTTATTTAATTATGGTTAATAAAAAGGAAAAAATAGATATTAATTTTAATTTAAAATAAAATAGGTCTTTGAAAATAATTAAATAGAGCATATAGATTTCTATAAAATTAGATTTTTTTTACTTTTGGCTGAAAATTTTATCTTTTCTAAAAAACTGACCTAAATATAATTTTTTTGATATTATTGTAAAAATAATGATATAATTTATCCAAAATAAAATTTCTAAAATTTGAAAAATAAATAATTATAATATCTACACCCAAAATGAAACAAAATTTTTTTTTAATAAAACATAATTTTGAAACATAAAATGACTTTACTAAAAATTGAGTTATTAATTATTAAAAATTAATCAATACATTTGAATAATATAGAACCTTTATAAATATCTTTCATAATCTTTTAACTCTTATTCATATCAAAAATTTAAAAACTAGGTTGTAATGTTGTTCTATTTCACAGTTCATTTAAACTCAGGGTAGCGTGTAAAATAAGTTTTCAAATTCATTATGTTTATTTAAAAGGAATATATATATATTTATATATAATATTAGGTTGTCAGATTCTACCCACCTTAAAAATAATTTCTCTTTTAAAATTTAATCACTCTGATACAAATAAATGAAGATGTATATCTTTCATTTCACCCAAAGGTTCCAATGTAGTATCTTCAAATTTATGATTCCTCTAGAGCAAATTAATAAGGTGAGTATTCTTGTTCAATAGATCTTATCCTCTTTGATCCAAAATTTTCCACAGTTTTTATTCATTATAAAGAATCATATCCAGTGGTATAACCTCTGAGTTTAGTATATATGAGGGATTTTTTATATGCTTATTTAGAAGAGATACATGGAACACATTAGGAACTTAAGAGATATATAGTGGTAGTTTCAATAATTAACATACATTACCTACTGGATCAAGAATATCAAAGCGACCAATAAATACGGAGCTCAAATTTACCTAACTTTTTATCTCATGGCCTTCTTCTATGGAAAAATTTATAGTATTACCTTCTCACCAACTTTGAACTCCAAATCTCACAAGTGATTATTAGAATAAATCTTCTATATACGATGAGTTGCCTCTATGTGCTATTGAATGGATCTAACCTTTTTTCAATTTCCACATCTATCTTAGGGTCAAATAGATTCTATTCTTTAGATTTATCTAGTCATTTAGGGTTTATAGACTTATTTATATAGAGGTCCTAATAAGGATCCATCTAAATTCATGAGTGAAATTTATTTTTGTAAGCAAACTAGACTATAAGAATATTTTGATTCCGAAATCCTTTTAAATATATAGGATATGATCTCAATATATCCTTTGGGTTTTGAGTGGTTTGTGTAAGGCCCCAACCCCAGTTACCTAGAGTCAGTGCATTATTACGTAACATTGGCATGATCACAAAAGATCAAGTCTCAAAAGACCAATTAGTTTAGTAGCCTTGGAAACACTAGATACATTCATTAATGTTACATTACATCATGAAGTGAAAAATCATAATAACATAGTCTCCATATTCCACACTCATATCCCCTTCAGACTACCCCTGTAGGTCAGTCATAAAATATTTCTTCACATCCTGGGAAAATAAAACATAGAAAGAGGTGAACTCAGATGCTCAGTAAGGATAACAATATAGAAAAAACTTTCATAAATAAACATAAACATTTAAGTCAATGTATAACTAAAAAAAAGCCTTTTAATCATGAACTTCAGCATAATATGAAATAAATAAAATGAAGTAATGCCATTTAATTATTCACATGGATATTCTACTAGTCGAATAATCACATGCATTATCAATAACCACTTTCATAATTATGGAATACATAATGCCAGACTATCATAACCATGTAGCCAAGGCCTTATACCAAGAATAAAAATAATATTTTTTCAAGGCCTTATACCAAGACTACAAATAATATTTTTTCAAGGCCTCGTGCAAAGACACTAGTTTGTCTCATGAGACCTACCGATGCATCGAGGAGCTATATCGGGCTCCACCTGTCACTTATTAAGTCTAATGCATTCCTAATATGAAATGGTTTAAAAATATCATAAATCAAAACATAATCGTATCACATAAAACATGCATAAGGAAATTTAACATTTCCACATTTCAATCACAACATATCAATACAACACATTGACATAATAAAACCATTTTCAATACCAAAATAAAAGAAAAGTAAAACTTGGTATTTATTTTTCATTTAAAAAAAATTATGGCATGTAGAGGAAGCCGAAACTCAAATAATGGTCACGGCGGCGGAGAAGTCGTTGTCGCCGCATACATAAGACAAAACATTACTTTTTTTGTTTAGTAAAAATTATTCGTATAAAAGATTCCTTTTGAATAAACGTAAAATTCAAAGGAGTTTATACACCATATAAAATAAAGTTTTGTATAAAACAAAATATTCCTCAATGAAAGGAGATTGAGACGGAGTCCCTTACCTCGTGTTTGACTTCACTCGATCGTTCTTTAACCTCCTAAATATTAAACTAGAGTCAATTAATACTTTTTTAAGAAACTTTTTCAAGTTAATTATTCCTTTTATATCACGTATTACCTTGTTATGAACATTATGTTATTATTTAAGTTAATAACGGTCATTTTGTCGATCTTTGGTACTTGAGTCAAAAATAAACATCTTATAATTACAAGTTTTTCATGTGGTAAAATATAAATTATATCCAGAATTATATTCATGATTTATATATCATATATATCATATATATCCAATATATACATGCATTTATAATATTACATAACATTTAGAGGTAAGAAATGAAATGCACTGTTCATAGAGACGGTAAGTCATACGTACGCATTAACGCTACTTTAATTTCTATTTCGTAGTTAATGTAATGAAATCATAATGATATAAATATATATTATAATTCTAGTATAATATAATATATAATATCATTTACACCATCCTTTATACATCCCACATATGGCATTAACGATTCAAATCACTTTGAGGGGGCGGTAGTCCGCACTTCCTGAAATGGAATTATCATGTTTACCCATAATGGAAATCATAAAGGTATGCCATAAATGAAAAATACAGAAGCATAAGGAAATAATAAATACAATATATATAATATATAAATATATTCACATCTTAATGGCCACCATGAGAGGTGCTAAAAGAATATTGAACAATCATCATTTCGTGAGGCAGTAATTCACCACCCACAGAAACAGTATGTTCTTTAACCATTAGATGAACTTGTGTGTAAGTGTAAATAAAATAATACTCATAAAAATATCCTAGTATATTTATTATATTGTTTTTGTTACAAAATAAAGGAATAAAAATATTTTAAGGGGTTGGAGAAGAAAAATAATACAAAAGAACATAAGAGAAGACATTACCTTAAAATCGGGTAACTCTTTTTGATTTCAGCCAAAGGCTTCTTTGGAAAGACTTATGCCCAAAGTGGGGATTTTAAGAGTAATATAGGGAAGTTTAGAGAGTATTTGGGTAGAGTTTGGCTGAGCCAAATGTCTTTGAATGTGTGAATAAGGTGGTAGAGTTGGGGGCCTTTTATAAGAGGAGAGGAGGGGATCTTTTTGAAAGTCATGAAATGTTACTTTATTATGAAATGATTTTCGGATTTTAAAGGTCCCACAATGATATATTTTAAGGATAAGGTGATAAGGGTTCAAAATCCACCCATCTAATAGCTTTTAGACAAGTGTAGGTCTTAGATTTTACCTTATATTTTCATTTTATTTAAATTGTTCATTAATGAGGCAATCACTGCATCATCATGGTGTCATAAATAAATTTATTTATTTAATGTCTAAAAATTATAAAAAAATTATCATGATTTAGGAAATATTTTCATATTTCTAATGAATATTTATAGTTGAAAATTTAACTTAGATAACCCCATTTAATAATTGTTTTAGTAAAACAACACATGTTTGTGACAATTTTATTTTTACTTTAAATAAAAAGTAATTGATGTCATTTTCTTACCCAAGTGGCTTCATGGGGTCCCCAAGTTGACCCATGGATTGTCTTGGTCAGAAATGACTCATAAAATAAGGTTAGGACAAGTTTAAAGGTAATTTTATATTCTTATAACATTATATTTACCTTTAATTACAATAATTACCTTTAATTGTGATTAATAAAACTTAAAAGTTACTATTCACCAAAAATTATTTTCATCCCATTGAGCAAAATTTTACTTACTAATGACTACAATGTATGTCAGATTTATTAAATTCAATTCACATAAGTGGTAAAGTTTCATTTAAACAAAAAAATAGTTTTTTAACTACCACTTAGTGGTTTCACTATTCATCAAAAATTGTATTTTTTTAGAAAAATACCAAAAATTCACCCTAATCTATATTTGATATTACTAATTCAAAAATGATGTCTATTTTACAAAATTCAAAACATAAAAGTTGAATTAATTAATTTAATAATTAATTCCCACTTTCACAACAAATAGCATGTTTTTAAGAAACAATATATATCAAAAGATTGACAATTGTTTATGTCCAATTTCAAAGTAAAATTAATTCTAATGACCACCATTGGATAAAATGGTAAAAATATATTCTAATTATACTTTAAAACCACTCAATAGTATAATGTATCACTGTAAATTCTTTTTTATTAAAACGTTGTTTTTAATTAAAATTTAGTATTTTGCAATATTCTTAAAAATTTGGAAGTTCTCAGAAAAAAATGAAAAATTCAAATTAGGACAATTTCGATATTACGAATCCAAAAATTAAGTCCAATTTGAATAAAAAAAATTATAAAATTTCCAAAAGTGTGTATTACTATTCATAACGGCTACTTTGATTGGTCGTAGTGTGTTAGAATCTCGAACTTGCGTACAATGAAAGCTATTGCATTATTGAAAGAGAAGCATATAGTGGAAGCTTGGGGTGTTACATTCTTCACTCCTTCAATAAATTGTGTCCTCGCAATTTTAAATTGTTCTTCTAAAATAAAAGGTTGAAAATATAAAATACCTTTGTGGAAAACCCATATCGAGAATAGGGTTAATTAAATTTAGACTTAATAAGAGGAAAAATGGAAATGAGAAAGTCACCACCAAATTATGGTTTCAAATAGGAGAACATTGATGGAAATTATAGAAACCTAATTTGAGGAGGAACGTAAATATTTATAGGGATTGTTTGAGGTCATCAATCAAAAACAAGTGTAAAATTGAGGGCCTCAAAGCCTTCAATCTATGGTGATTTAAAATATCATCAGTTCAACAAAACATAAGGTATTAGGATAACACATTTTTTTTAATATCACATTCCTAAAGTTTAAGAATTAACTTATTCATAGAATAAGAGAGAGGTATATATATATATATACTTTACAAGTACAGTTTCAAACTTCAACTAATTTCTACCACAAACTCATCTTTCACTGAAAAAGATAATAGAGCTCAAAAATATTATATTTATCCTAATATTACAAGGTTACAAATCTTAACACATACCATTTAGATTAGGAAAACTATTTTTTAATAACCAGGGACTTCTTGTAGGCAAGTGGTAGGTAATAAAGGCTTGTCACACTATGGTTGTGGGTTCGATTCCTGCAGCTTTTTCCGACGCGACGGGTTATCCCCCAACCTGTACGTTGCCCTTTTCGTAAAACTATAGTATTATAATATTCCAAAAATAATCTTCAGAAATTTTCTAACCTTAAACAATACTATCCAAAGTTCAACTTAATCCATTCCAACCTTTATAGTTATCCAAAATACCTCTTTCCAGACTTTCTCTAAAAGGTCTCTAAATTCTAAAATCAATTGTAACATTAGATTCCCCAAACAAAGTAAAGTTTCTCCTATTGTCACATACTAAAAATATGATTACCTTTATCTTGTTAACACCATAATGAAAACAACAAGTACTGCCGTAAAATACTTATATATATATCATTATTCTTATAACTAGAATATAATCTATGAGTCCAAAATCACCAATACATTAATTATTCCACTTCAACTGTAGTAACAGCATATGATTGGCCTTGATCCCCTGGCCTTTTCTAAGGTAAGTTTCCCTAACTCTTAGGAAATTCATTTGCATAATGCCCCATTTCCCTACAATTGTATCATTCAACATTGATAGCCTCTTTCTTTCCCTTTCAATCATGAGCCTGGTGACTTTTTTCTCTACATTTATAACAAACTCTCATTCCATTTAGGCAGGTACCAGGGTGATTCTTCCAACAATTATCGCATAATAGAAAATCCTTATTTCCCTTTTTTCCTCTATATATCTCTTGTTCCACCATTCTCTTCTTCTCTTTCTTTACTTTGTTGTCATAAGACTCAGAGAATTCCTTTTCTGTCTTGATAGCACACCAAACTTTGTCTTCGTATGACGAGAAGGATTGTGAGACCAATTCTCAATGGAGAAATGGTTTTAACCCATCAAAGAAATGATCAATATTGCTTCTTGGGTTATGTATATAATCTGCAGCATACCTCACTAACCTTGTAAATTTGGACTCATACATTGCGACATTCTCATCCTACTTTTGCCTCAGACTCAGAAATTACCTTCCATATCTGCTCGATGGTCACGAGGAAATTATTTTTCTAAGAAAAGCTCCTTGAAATCCCTCCATTCCATATTTTATACTTCATCATCTTCCGTTGTGTTTTGAATCAATGACCACCATTGATCAACATCTCTAGTGTGGCAATAAACTGCCATGATAACCTTTTCCCTTTCACTACTCCCCAAGGCATGGAATATTTTCTCTAAGGAATTTATCCATTGCTCAGCTACTGAGGGATTTGTACTCCCATTGAATTTTGGTGTTTGCTGCCTCCTGAAGTGATGTAACATTGATCATCCATGTTACAGATTAGGGTGCTCCATATGGGTAAGGTTATTATTTATAACCTGAGTGAGTTGTCCCAGTATGGTGATTAGCTGATCAACACCAGTTGTATCACCAGCTCCACTATAATTATCTTGAGCATGAGGGAAATCCCTACATGGAGTGTGTGCATTGATACGGTTTCCATTCCTTCCACTAGGCATAATTTCAAAACAATGTCATAAACTAGATCAGTTCATGAATCAAAATACATAATTCCATACTTGTAAAACACTTAATATAAATTGAACAGTTTATAGATATAATCCATAATCATAAAAATGTTTTCTTTAGGAAGTATATACTCATAAACCCTTCATAATGATTTGTAATGAAAAATGTGAATTATCTTAAGCATATCCCCCAGGAGTTTTTTAACCAAGAGTGCAGCAAGGCCCGTTGTCGTGCACCAATTCTCATTCGAGTCTAGCTCAAAGTGGTGTTTTTGGGTTTAACTACTACGTAAATATGTTCCAGAGCTACCTCTACCTTCTCGTATCCAGACAGGGATGTATTGCTCAGAAAACTCACAAAATCTCTATAATACCAAAATTCTAGGAAGTTTCTCTATACTAATCCTCAAAGTCTATCTTAGGTTTATGTGCTCTAATCAGAGTTTTTATAAATCTAGCTTCCAAGGATAGTACTAAACTTCCTCTGATACCAACTGTAACACACTGACCCTAGTTACCCAGAGTCAGTGCATTATTACATAACATTGGCATGATCACAAAAGATCAAGTCTCGAAAGACCGATTAGTTTAGTATCCTTGGAAACACTAGATACATTCATAAATGTTACATTAGATCATAAAGTGACAAATAACAATAACATAGTCTCCATAGTCCACACTCATATCCCCTTCAGACTATCCCTATAGGTCAATCATAAAATATTTCTTCACACCCTGGGAAAATAAAGCATAGAAAGGGGTGAGCTCAGATGCTCAGTAAGGATAATAATATAGCAGAAACTTTCATAAATAAACATAAACATTTAAGGAAATTTATAACTAAAACAAAATCCTTTTAAACTTGAACTTCTGCATAATTTGGCAAAAATAAAATGAAGTAATTCCATTTACATATTAACATGGATATTCTACTAGTAGAATAATCACATGCAATATCAATTACTACTTTCATAATGATGGAATGCATAATCCCAGACTATCATTACCATGTAGCGAAGGCCTCATGCCAAGATTACAAATAAGATTTTTTCAAGGCCTCGTGCCAAGACACTAGTTTGTCTCATGAGACCTACCGATGCATCGAGGAGCTATAGCGGGCTCCACCCTTCACTTATTAAGTCCAATGCATTCCTTATATGAAAAAGTTTAAACATATCATAAACCATAACATAATCGTATCACATAAAACATGCATAAGGAAACATAAAATTTCAACATTTCAATCATAATATATCAATACAACACATTGATATAATAAAACCATTTTTAATACCAAAATAAAAGAAAATTAAAACTTTGTATTTATTTTTCATTTAAAAAAAGTTATGGCTTGTAGAGGAAGCCGACACTCAAATAATGGTCACGGCAGCGGAGAAGTCGTTTTCACCACATACGTAAGACAAAACATTCCTTTTTTCGTTTAGTAAAAATGATTCATATAAAATATTCCTTTTGAATAAATGTAAAACTCAAAGGGTTTTATACACCGTATAAAAGAAAGTTGTGTTTAAAACAAAATATGCCTCAATGAAAGGAGATTGAGACGAAGTCCCTTACCTCGTGTTTGACTTGACTCAATCATTATTTAACCCCCTAAATAATAAACTAGAGTCAATTTCTAATTTCTTAAGAACATTTATCAAGTTCATTATTCCTTTTATATCACTTATTACCATGTTATGAACATTATGTAATTATTTAGGTTAATAACGGTCATTTTGTCGATCTTTGGTACTTGAGTCCAAAATAAACTTCTTATAATTACAAGTTATTCATGTTGTAAAATATCCATTATATACAGAATTATATTCATTATGTAGATATCATATATATCATATATATCCATTATATACATTCATTTATAATATTACATAACATTTAGAGGTAAGAAATGAAATGCACTGTTCATGGAGACGATAAGCCGTACGTACACATGAACGCTACTTTCATTTCTATTTCGTATTTAATGGAATGAAATCATAATGATATAATGGTATATTATAATTCCAGTATAATATCATATTTAATATCATTTACTACATCCTTTATATATCCCACATATGGCATTAATGATTCAAATCACTTTGATGGGGCGGTAGTCCGCACTTAATAAAATGAAATTATCCCGTTTACCCATAATGGAAATCATAAAGGTATGCCATAAGTGAAAAATAAAAAAGGATAAGGAAAACATAAACATAATATATATCATATATAAATATAGTAACATCTTAATGGACACCATGAGAGGTGTTAAAAGAAGACTAAACAATCATCATTTTGTGAGGCAGTAATTCGCCACCCACAGAAACAGTATGTTCTTCAACCATCAAACGAAGGTGTTTGTAAGTGTAAATAAAATCCTTCTCATAAAAACATACTATTATATTGAAGATACTCTTTTTATACAAAATAAAAGAATAAAAAGATTTTAAGGGGTTGGAGAAAAAAAATAAAACAAAATAACAAAAGAGAAGATATTACCTTAAAATCGGGTAACGCTTTTTGATTTAATCCAAAGGCTTCCTTAGGAAGACTTCTTCCCAAAGTGAGGCTTCTAGGAGTAATAGAGGGAAGTTGAGAGAGTATTTTCGTAGATTTTGTCCTAGAAAAATGGCTTTCAAGGTGTGAATAAGGTGGTAGAGGTGGGGGACTTTTATAGGAGGAGAGTAGGGCCTCTTTTGGAAAGTCATGAAATGTTATTATATTATGAAATGATTTTTGGATTTTAAAGGACCCACGATGATATATTTCTAGGATAAGGTGATAAGGGTTCTAAATACACCCATAAAATAGGTTTTATACAAGTGTAAGTCTGAGATTTTACCTTATCATTTCATTTTATTTAAATTGTTCATTAATGAGGTAATCACTGCATCATCATGATGTCATAATTAAATTTATTTATTTAATGTCTTAAAATTATAAAACAAATTACCATGTTGTAGGAAATATTATATTTCCAATGAATATTTATAGTAAAGAAGTTAACTTATATAACCCCATTTAATAATTTCTTTAGTAAAACAACACATGTTTGTGACAATTTTATTTTTACTTTAAATAAAAAGTTATTAATGTCATTGTCTTACCCAAGTGGCTCCATTGGGTCCCCAAGTTGACCCATGGATTTTCTTGGTCATCCATGACTCATCCAATAATGGTAGGACAAGTGTAAAGGTAATTTCATATTATTATAACATTATATTTACCTTAAATTACACTAATTACCTTTAATCGTGATTAATAAAACTTAAAAGTTATTATTCACCAAAAATTATTTTCATCCCATTGAACCACATTTTACTCACTAATGACAACCATGTATGTCGGATTTTTGAAATTCTATTCACAGTAGTGGTAAATTTTCATTTAAATGAAAAATTAGTTTTTTAACTACCACTTAGTGGTTTCATTATTCATCAAAAATTGATGTTTTTCAGAAAAATACAAAAAATTCACCCTATGCTATATTTGATATTCCTAATTCAAAAATGTTTTCTATTTTAAAAAATTCAAAACATATAAGTTGAATTATTTAATTTAATAATTAATTCCCTCTGTCACAATAAATAGCATGTTTTTAAGAAAAAATATATATCAAAAGATTGGAAATTGTTTATGTCCAATTTCAAAGTGAAATTAATTCTAATGACCACCATTAGATAAAATGTTAAAAATATATTCTAATTAAACTTTAAAACCACTCAATACTATAATTTATCACTATAAATTATTTTAATTAAAAAATTTGTTTTTATTTAAAGTTTAGTATTTTACACTATTCATAAAAAATTGGAAGTTCTCAGAAAAAAATGAAAAATTCAACTTAGGATAATTTCGATATTCCGAATCCAAAAATGAAGTTCAATTTTAATAATAAAATTTATAAAATTTTAAAAAATTTCTATGACTATTCATAACGACTACATTGATTGGTCGAGGTGTGTTAAAATCTTGAACTTGCATACAATGCAAGCTATTGTATTGTTGAAAGAGAAGCATACTGTGGAAGCTTGGGGTGTTACAGTTTGATTTTACTATCCATTTATCTTAGTATTATAGAAATTACTAAAACACAACTATGCACTCAGATCATATTGAAGACGTCACCAGAACTTCGAGTTAAACCTCTATTCTAATTCAGAAATAATATAATATAGAACTTCGTGAAAAAATACCACATTCATAATGTATATTCTAGTAATATAATCAAGATATAAATATTATCTGATATAAATGAAGTGTTATAACTTCATAATAAGATAAACTACAACCCAAATTGCATTACGAACTTTAGATATTTTGTGGAGTCCCATGAAAAATACAATGGCGATGTTTTCCCATTTCCATTATTGTATGGATAATCTTGGAGCCATCCCCTTGTGTTTTTGAGTCACATTATTACCTTGATAACATACCAAGAATGAATATATATACTATCCAATATCTCTCTACATATTTTACTACCAGAAACAATCTTTCAGATATCAATACATCTCCATACTTCACAGATGAATAGGGAATGATAAAATATGAGCTCCATCTAATATCTCATTCTAAAAATCTTGTATTGATTGGAAACATAATTATTTTCTGATCCTTATCATTCCTTCACAATCAAGGTTAAACTCATGAACATTTCTCGTGATCTTTCATATCTTTGTATCTTCCATTTTCACCTATTTAATCTTCATATAGATATATTGTTGAACACACATTTGAGAAAGAAATAATTTATCCCCTAAATTAAATATATAAGTATCCATAATATTAAAATCTATAAATATTGGATTTTTTACCCTAAAAATATATAATATAGAATAATACTTTTGACTCAATGTAGCAGCCACCTTTTTCTATTTCCTTGGGTTGTAATGCATTGAACAGCCACAATCTTTAATCAACTCCAACCATGTTCTCTGATGAAAAGTCAAATCATTTTAGGTGAATATATGCTTAAAAAATTTATGATCAGTATATATTTCATACCTTTGTCTATAAAGATAATTCTACCATCTCTTTAATTCAAATATTACCACTACTAACTCCAGGTCATGAGTTGGGTAATTTTTCTCATAAACCATCAATTTTCATGAGTAATAAGAAATCATCATGTCATTCTACATAAAAAAACATCCCAAATCCTTCTTTAATTCATATTTATAGATCAAAAATCCATATCCACTACAAGGTTGTATGAGTATAGGTGTGATGACCAAACTTGTTATCAGTTCCTTAAAACTTTCCTCACATTCATATCTCTAAATTAATTAGGTTGCCTTTTGAGTTAACATACTGGGTGGATTAGTTATACATGAAATATTATTTAAAAATCATCGATAATATCCATAAAATTCAGGAAAACTATGATCTCAGTCGCCATATTTGGTCTGGGATAATGTTCTATAAATTATACCTTTGAAATAAAACATTCTAACACTAAAATTCACACTTTGTAAATTTTTCATACAAATTTTAATTCCATAGTTTCTTTAGTATAATCTTCAAGTGATCTTCATGATCTTACTTAATCTTGGAATATATAAGAATATCATCTATAAATAAAAACACAAACTATCATGGTAATGTCTAAAGACTCTATTCATTAAATATAATAAGATAGTGGTGGAATTAGTAATACCATAATGAATCACTATAAATTCACAGTGTATCATCCTTATAGGGAAGGTTTTTTTGGTATTTATTCACTTTTGACCATAAATTGATAGTACCTTACTCAAACGAATCTATTATCAATATTATCCTATAGTTTCTTATTCAATTCATGTAAATCAATTGACTCCATTCTATATAATGGATTTTAAATATTTATAACACTAAATATGAGTTCTATTAAAAAATAATCATCATGATTCAGGGAAATGCTAGAAAACTATTCAATAAATACATCCAAAAACAATCATACAAAATTTTTATATTGCTCTCTGACCCCAGTAAGCTCAGAGCCGATGTCTACTACCATTACATTGGAATTATTTCAAGTAAATGAAATCTGAATCACCAATAATTTTAGTAGTCTTGGTAAACCAAATACATACATGATCCTTATATTACAACTGAATACACTAATTACAATATAATTTTATTATTTCAAGGACAAATTTTATTCCCACTTAGAAAATTCTTGTATATTTTTCTTAGTAAACTTTAGGGAATACTATGGAAAGATAGAAAAATAAGGGTGAGATTAAATTTTCAGTAAGTGTAAAGTATATTAGAAGTAAAAATTAATCAATGATAATAGTAAAAATGGCAAGGTAATAACTGAATATGTATTCCATATAATCAATAAACTAAGAATAAAGTTCATAAATAGTATGGAAATGTCAATAACTAAAAATGAATTCCATTCAAAAAACTATAAAATGAATAATCAATATGGAAAAGAAACTAATAGGAGCTGATTCCATTTAATTAATGAACTAAGAATGAAATGCATCCATATAAATTTCAATGAAAAATCTCATGGATAAATAATAATTTAATATAAATGAAGCAAATGCTGAATTATTGGATGCCATATTTCCTAGGTACACGGTACCTTTACCTTCAAGACCTTTCACAGGATGGTTTATAACATACTACTTGAAAAAACCCATTACATTAGGTTGCCCAACTAATTCGTCCAATGATACTACCTATGCATTAATAGGATATCTATAATAGTTCCCCACCCATGTCATACCTATCCGAACTAGTCCTCATATATATAATAAATAATATAATTGTTGAAAAATGTGACTTATCAAATATCTGTATTGAGTACAGGATATGGATTTATCAATATTACCCTAGATATCAACAAACATTAAAATTGAACACTATATGTAAAAACATTATAAGTATTAGGTAATTATCATATTAGTGATAAATGAAATAAATATTTAGGGGAAATTCAATGTTTAAGTGTTATAGGAAATTGAATATTTCAAGTGGACTTAAAAATAAATCAACATAGTGAATTTCAATATTATCCTTATTCAAAAGAGTCATAAAACATTCAGAGGAATAATAAATATAGTATCAATAAAACATATCCTAATTGGAATAAAATAAATGTTTTTTTGTTGATAAATGGAAATACTATAAAAAGATCTTCTAAAATCATTATTTAGGAAAATATCATTTTCATTTTGAAAGACATTTTGAGAATCATTTTATTTGAAAATAACTTTTTAAAAAAAATTATTTAAAAATTAATATTTTAAACTTTTAAAGTAAGCTTTGAATAAATGATGGCATGTAAATTAATACATGTCGTAGAGAGTAAAAATAATATTCCTTTTACAAGGTAAAAAGATTATAAAAGTGAATTATTCATAAAAAGATAATAATATTCCTCTAAAAACATTTTTAAAAGAAAAATTTAGAAAAAAATATTTAATAAATCAATTTTAAATGGTAAAAAAATAATAAAACGTGGTTTTTAGAGGAAAAATGGTTTTCTAACTAAAAAGGGAAATGAAGTCGGGTTTTCTTAAAAAACAAATATTAAACATTTTATGTAGAAATGAGTAAAAAATGGTACTATTACTTGTAAAAGGTCATGAGTAACCATACAAGAATAAGATTAAAGGATTTTTAAAATAATTATCAAATAATTTCCTCTGATGTAAATTCAAGTGTAAACAATTTCAAACAAAGAGATATTGTGAAGAAAACCCTTGAAAATGCCATTATAATAATGTGAGAATAAATCAATGAATATATTTTTTGTTTCAAATGTAAATCCACATAATACAATTATAATTACCAAAATATATTGGAAAAATTTACTACACACATAATCTTATAATATCGACAACCACGATAAACTAATATAACCCAAAGAAAAGAAATTGGGTTATGAAATTCTTTTCCACTTGGTAATGCTTATTTAAAATACCCTTAGCTAACATAATTAAAATTTAAACTTGATATGTCATGAATAATGAATTAATAATGATATTATGCATAAAATGTTTAGTATTTCAACCATATATACTAAATTAGGTTCATAATAATAAAGTATGTCCCAAAGAAGGAAAATTTAGATGAGGTCCTTTAGAACTTTGTAACTTTTGAATCATAAGCCTATATAAAGAGATAAGTTCTAATTAAATGTTTAAAATCATGAATATAAAAGAATTAATGATATTATACATCTTAATTGGAAGTATATATACCTTACAAAATAATTAAGTGGTGAAAATAGTGCATTCCTCATGGAAAGAAATGTGAGACAAGAATCCCTTACCTTGTGTTTAATTTCAGGTGAACATATTTTAGTGTTTTGTATAATGATTTTAAACATTTAACTAACTTATACCTGAACCATAATAAAATTTATCATATCATATATTGACTTATTAAAATATCTTACTACCTATTTGTTAATAATCTTAAATTATTTTCACTATTTTGGGTGTTAATTGCCTAGTTTTCCGGGTATGTTTAAACTTGTTATTTTTGTTCCTTTTACTTAGACCACAGCTTCATAATATAAATAATGTAAACCATGGTTTAAATTTTATATATATTCATTATATATGTATTTTGAAAAATCCATAATATTTGGAGATAGGAAATGAAATGCACTGTTCATGGAGACGGTGGGTCGTATTTACGCATGAATGCTATTTTCATTCTTCTGTTGTATTTAAAAGAATAAAAATTAAATTTTATATATATATATTTATATTATAATTAAATTATCAATTTTATGTCATATATTTCACAAAGGTTTTTTAAAACCATCCTTTATATGTTTCATGTATTGTGTGAATGAATTACATCACTCTAAGGAGGTGGTAGTCCACACTTCCACAAATGTTGTTATTGTATTCCCAAAAAATGAAAAGAATTATGTTATCTGTTATATAAAAATTAAATAATTTTTAATACTACATAAATATAATATATATCATATATAAATAGGGTTTCCATCATAAATACCACCATGAGAGGTGGAAAAAAAAGAATGAACAACATCATTTCGCGAGGCAGTAGTCGTCGTACACGAATCGGTAAGTTCATTACCCATCAGATGAAATTGTTTGTAATTGTAGGAATAAAAATTATAATAAAAACATAAAGTATAATTAGGATATTTATTTTATTATTTAATCATTTAATAATAATATTTTATGGGTGGAGAATAAAATTAAAACAAAATAACATGAAGAAGGATGTTATCTCTTCTTTGGGTAACTCCTTTTGGTTTGCACTAAAGGGATTCTTTGGATGTATTTATTCAAAAAAATGATATTATAGGATATGTGGAGGGATTTTGGGATAATATTTTAGAATATTTTGGGTCATTAAAAGTTCTTTGGAAGTCTGAAAAATTGGGATGGGTGAATGACTTTTTATAGTGGAGGAGGAGTGAAAATATTAAAAAAAATGAAAAGGGAATTCCACCCAATTTTTTACTATGTAAATTGGATCCAATAATGAACCAAATTACATAACAAATCGGATATGGTCAAAATATTAACATCCAATAGACTTTATTAAGCTACCTAGGTTCTTTGTTCGACTAATTTTAAGTTTTAATCTCTTGTAAAACTAATTTTTCTCTTAATCACTTTAACTAATTTTAATTTCTTTCATTAACTTTTCTTATCAAAAACTATGTTTAGCTTATTATAAATTTTAAATTATTTTGATACCAAATATTTAATTCATTTTACCAAATTTCAATCACATTCATGTAAGAAATTAATTTAAAATTAATCCCTTTGACGGGACGACAAAGCGGGTTTTTAAAGTAAAAATGTTCAAAATATGGCTAAGTTTTTATATCTAATTTCAATGTAAAATTTATTTAAATGGAATAAATTGTATTAATTGATTTATAATTTATCTAATTTGACTTTTAAAACTATAAAAATCAAAATTTATCCTTATAAATAAATTAGATAAAAAAATTGAATTAAAATTCAATATTTTTCATTATTCATCAAAAAATAAAACATCACATAAAAACACCAAAAATTTACCCTAAACTAATTTTAAAACTAAAATTTCAAATATTATGCTTATTTTTAGATATAAATTTTATAAAAGTCTCAATTTAGGAATTAAAATTTATTCTTCAATAAAATGCAGTAAAAGTGCCATTAGAAAAATATTAATTTTTGTGCGAAATATTGGGTTTTTTCTTATCTTATGATTATCAAATACAGTGGATGAATTTCAAAAATATTTGAATGAATATGATATATATATATATATTACATTAATAACACTCATTAATTTTAAATAATTAAATTTATTATGAAAAATATTCCTTGTAGTCATATACGTTTTTTCTAAAAAAACATTCGAACATGGTTGTTCTTGAATGTAAGGAAAGATAGCTGGGTTTTAGAGAAAATTGAAATATATATATATAATATATTGAAAATATTAAATATATTGTAAATTCTTCAAATATTATATTCCTCTAATATTTTGGTGTTGTGTGTCATATACGCTATCGAATAAAAAAAATTCTATTAGAATTTTTGGGGCCTTACATATAACTTTGAAGCTAAGTTTCTCGCTAACCATATTATATAAATTCCCCCTTTAAATAGGAATAATAACCCATTAAATGGAAATAATTTCCATTATAAGATCATATTTATCATTGCACCGATTTAATATTATAGGTTGGTTCAGAATATCCAATGTGACTTCCCTTATTCTAGCAATTTACTAGAGATATTTGTAGATAGATATAATCAAATCCCAACATAAAATCAACATGGACTATAATAATATTTTCTGAGGATTAATTATTAAAATATTAAACATTGTATTCCTAACTCAAGAGAGTAGTATAAGTGTTCCTTAATCATTAATATCCAATTCAAATATTGAAATATCCTAAGTTCTTTATTGTTCTATGATCCGTTTAAAAGTGAGTTTTTCCTCTTATTTTTAAAATTATTTATCTAATGTTCTTAAATTGGAATTTTTCATCTATGTAAACATAATTAATGATTCTTATTTTACACTATAAATATTTTTTAAGGAACTTTCCATCTTTTTTCACTGGATATCTTATTGAATTTTCAAGAAATGTTTTTCATGAAACTCATCTCTATTCCAAGGTTTAATAAGGGGGTGTATAAAGTGTTAGTGTTTTTATATTGTAATGATACACATATATATGGATGATTATTATTATTAATGTTGGGGTAACTTAATTCCCACCAATTTTTTGGTTAAATATTTATATCTCATGGGATATTTATGGGAATTGGGTATTAATGCATGCATCACAAAGGGAATCACGAATTAATTACTCCTCAAAATGATATGTGAATTAGGTAGTAATTTTTACTCCTATATGATTATGGGAATCAGGTATTAATGTCTGGTCCTATATGGTTATTTGGAATTAATTACTACTACACTATTTTAGGGGAATCAATTATTAATTTTTATTCCATTGATTTTATGGAAATATAGTAGTGATGTCTTCTCCACTATGGGAATTAGATATTATCTATACTCTACCATGTTTTCGGAAATGAGTAGTGATTCCCACTCCACCATTTTATTATTTACACACCTATTTAAATTGTATTTTTTATTGTTATTCATTAATTTAATTTAATTATATATATTTAGTCCTATGATTGTGATCTATGGCTCGTTATTATTGTATCATATTTCTAATCTCTTATGTCTTCGTATATGTTTTCTCTTTTGAGATTACATGTCATGTTATCATGTTTTATTATTATATGTTAATTTTTATTAGATATTTATTCCTTTCTCGTGTTTTCTATTATTCTTATGATATAAACCTTGATGAAATGTTGAAGATTTTTTCCATATTGGGTATATTAGATCACCCCTATCTTATATTTATATTCCCTGAGTTATAAAGATTATTATAACTTATAGGAGTCTAGAAAGTAGTATATTATAGCTCAATTATAATATAATATTCAAAAGTTTTTAAAAATTATTTTCTAACGTATCTAGTCCTCAAAGACACTAAACCATTAGGTTTTTGGTATTTTAAGATTATCCGGAGATTTAATTATTTAATTATTGAATTATATAGACGTTTTTCTCTGGTCATATCAACGTCTATCAAGGAAAGTGTTTATGGAAAAAAAATTATCCCCAAACCCATTATTATGGGTCTAAGGTTCTATGGGATTCTTTAGTAAATCTAAATAAACTAAAGAAATACTTGTTGGGTCATCATGCACTAATTAGTTTGTCATGATCCCACAATAATATATGCTTTGAATCCATACTATAAGGAAAGTATATCAAAATCTCAGTATCAATTACAACACATAGGCTTCACCTTGTCACATAGTTTATGGACTAATCAAGCATATAGGTATATCTCTATGAAATCAATGGAAATCACATCAATCACACTGACCCATCCCCATATACTCTAGGTAGGTCACATAAAGAACATCACACCATCCCCATGAAATAAAGGGAGGACAGATCAATAAGGAATAAAAAAAATATGCATCAAAAGTAAGTAAAATAAAGTGAATTAATATATTGAGTGCCTATATCATTTATAAAACTCATACTATACTCAACTAGGCCTGATCACCTCTCAGAATCCCCGATTTCTTTGGCTGACAGCCTCGATCTCACTCATGAAATAATGAAAAATTCCATATAAAACAAACCATAAACCCATCGCACCCCCTCTATAGGGTATTTAACATATCTATATATCTACCCATGAAATTGGAAGCTATAAGAAGTATCAAAAAGCTACACATGTACCCACATTCAAATTAATGCATATAAATTTATATGAAAGTTATAAAATGGTAAGGAATTCCTACCTTTAGAGTGAAATATATCAATCACCAACAATAAATAATTGAGGGAATATAGATGCATTAAATTCCCAAAATCAACCACAACACCACCCAAATTGGGTTTTATATCAAGAGAATAAAGAAATAGAGGAATAAAATGGATTATAAGGATTATAAAATTTTTGACCTATTAAGAGAAAACCACCGCAATGAAAAACACCTCAATCAGTCAAGATAAGAGAAAGAGAGGTCCAAAATCAATATGCAGGAGCATCTACATACCAAAATCTTGAGTGAGGGTTGAGAGAGATGAGAGAAATGGAATAAAGGGGTTTAGGGAAATGTTACAAAAATAACCCCCTTAAAAACTGCCAAAGAGCCCTTTTATGAGGTAAAAACATGGTTTACACCATGAAGCACCCTAGATAATAAGATTTTATAGCACTACTGAAAAAGTTTGTGGGGTAAAATGTTTTCTCATGTTTTCTATCCCTACAAGAAGCTATTTATTTACAACATGTTCCACTTATTATTCCTAAACATGCTCCATAGCTACTTTATCACCCAGAAAAACAAAAACTGAACAAAATACACAATATTGGGTAGACAATAAAATTATAAAATGCCTTAAAAGTCTAGTGTCCTTTAAAAATTAACCTACAAGAACTTATCATCTTCAAGAAGATTCTCTACATGTCCCCTTAAAATAACTCAAACCAATTTACCATGATATCTGACTCCCACTCCCATGTATCTTACTACGAATATCCATTCTACCACAAACCCCAAAAAAGTTTCACTATATTTCATTTTAGTACCTATTTACTTTAGTCCATGATCTGTAGAGAAAATTAATCAAATTAATTATCTACCTCTAACTTAATATTATCACGATCAATAACATGTGTGAGGTCTATCTCATACCACTAGATCTATGATAAATGAAAAAAACCATTAATACCTTGATACCATGGAGAATGATCCAAAAAATAACCCACAATCCCAACCCATTCCATAATCTCGAAGGGGGAAACAAACCATAGTGCTATATTTTCCAACTTTCTTAAACAATTATGCCCTAACAGTGGTGATACCCATAAGAATACCTGGTCTCCCATGGGGAATGAAAAGGGTCATCAATTTCTGTCTATATAATAATGTTTCATTCTTTGAGTTGTAACCAACTACATTCCAATCAACTACACCTACTCAGAGTTATCCTACACTATGTATGGCCTGGTGACTACCAAGTTTCCTGCTTCCATCCAAAACAGTGTAAAATTCCATTGTCAACCAAAAGGAGCCTCAAAAGGAAAAAATCTAAATCGTGGGTTGAAATATGTTGTTCCAAAAAACTCTTCCATTTCAAAAAATTCATCCCACTCTCCTCTAAAATTAGGCATACATGTCCTCAGAATTAGTCCAGTATATGGATCATCCTCTATTAAAATTTATCAAACTGTGGGGGATATGTATTTCTCATATTTATCAGAGACCGTGTGGCTTTATGTTGGCCCTAAAAGACTCTTGATGTAAGGCACTCATCTTGATCTGGCAATATAATAATAGGAATATCATGAATCTGCATTATTTCCCTACATATAACCTTAATAACTCATCCACAAACTAACTCTCTTCAATAGATAAAAAAATACATGACTTTCATTTATTAATCATCCACTACCTATATTGTAATAAAACTCTTCAGTGTCATGCGTTATCTTATAGAAACATCCATGGAAAACTCGTCTAATTTCCATAGTATCACAATATTGGTTTGAGGTAATCCAATTGGTAGTTTTATATCCCCCTTCACCTTTTGACTAGTACGGTAGTTAATAACAAATCCTATAATATCATTGTACATACCCAACCACCAGAAAAAATACTAGATATCCTAATGTATCTTGGTGGAATATGGACGTGTCACCAATTTTGAAGTATGAGAATACCAAATAAGACCTTACTAAATCTATGTAAGGACCACCAACATACCGTGGGTGTACAATAGGTTATATTCATAAAAAAACTAACCTGCACAAGATCATCCCCCTTTAGTCATTACCATATCATGAAGCATTCTTAACCATACATCTAGAAAGCATTAACTCGGTCTTTAAGTGATGAGGTAATAACAAAAGTTTCAAGAAAACATTAATTCTTAATCCTATGATATAATAATCTGTTATCATATGAGTAAGATCACCATTTCCCACTCCTATATAGAAGTATAATCTTATACTTCCTAGATATTTCTAATTCAATCATATACAATGATATTCATATTCCATTTGGAATATTCCAAATTAATGTTAAATTTATTAAGTAGCCTAACCCAATTCATATGGAATATATTTAAGCATCAATTGAAAAAATATATACCATTAGATCTTATCATCAATATAGATAACAAACCTTTCAACTAAGAACCCTACTTAGACATATAAAACTTAATAAAACTATTCATATCCTAGGGAAAATAAAAAATAATAAACAGTGATCACATATGATTTTTTAGGGTAAAAAAGGTAGATATAAATGATTATATAATCATAACATAAGAATAAGGGTATGAGAACATGATATTAACATTTGAAAACCATACTCAATAATTTATAGATTGGAATCATAAGTCATTGAAATAATATTAGCAGTTCATAATACACGAAACAAATATGAATCAAAGAAAATAATCCATGAAATCATAAAATAGGCATAATATCATGTCATAAAAGAGTGGTATAAATTAGAACATAATCATAATTATAGAAAGCGTATGTCAAGGATACCCACTAAGATATTCCTTACATGTTAAGAAAAATCTGACCACCTGTGTACTTGTTTTAGGATTGGGATAACCTCTTATGTACCCTTTAATAGTCTTGGGATAACCTCCAATATACACTATTTTAGAATTAGTATAACCTCTTATATACACTGTGAGAACATAAAATATTAATATTTACCCTATTAATTAGATGGATACGATGGAATAACCTGTTAATTAATCACAATTCTTTCATATATTGTCCAAAAGATCATGAAAACATTTATTATTACATCAAATCTTATCTCATGGAAACAAACACGGATTTCATTAATATTTCATCATCATAATCATAAACCATAGAGAGAAAGAATAAAGATATTATAATTGGATAATATCCCCTATAAATCATAATTAACATAAATATATGTGTTCATAGAAGCAAATACCCTTAAAATATCACTTGAACATTTCTTGATGAAAAAACCCTTTCTATTCTTAAATTGCTTATTTAAAATCAAACAATTTTCAAAATTCTTAGGAAAAGTTTTCTCAAGAAATGAAACATGTAAAATTTTAAATTAAGATTCAATGAAAATATAATTCACAAATGTAAGAAAACTATGCATGCAGTGTATAATAAAAAATTACTTTCACATTTTCTATAAAAAAAATTGCCTCTTTCAAAACACAATAAAAAGATACCTGTAACAGCTTGATATTTTGTGAAATATTTTTTATTGAATTAATTTAATCTATTTGTTATATTTATTTCATGCTATAGTAAAAATAGTTTGTTTTATATTAAATAACTATGTATGGATTTCATTATACCCAACAATAAGTTAATCATTCATAGCACAGAACATAAATTTTAGGTTTCTCTACATGGAACACCGAGGTTAACTTATGTTACATGTAAGACTGGATTTCCTTGTTGAATTATGTAACACATAAGACAGAGTGTTGCTGAAGAATAATTCAACATTAAAATATTAAATTTAATATTATAGGATTAACTATCTTATGAATATATATATCTTTTAATTCATTATTTACATAATAATTAGAAAATAATATAAAACTAAAATAAATATAAAGGGACTGATTTTATAAAAGTATATATTTATGTGAAAAATATGATTTACCTTAATAAGTTAAATTAATTAAAATAAGTTAACTATATAAATTAATTTTATATGTTCTGTATTCAAACTATTATTTTTTATAATCATCCAATTGATTTGATAGATATAACATAAGAACATACCCAATTTTATGTTTAAAAAACTATATTTTTATAAAGGTAGTGTTGCAGAATTTTAATGGAGAACCTAATTTAAATAAAATTTTTGGAAATTTAATAGATTTATTATGTAAATTTAAACTTTATATTTTAAATAAAAGCATAAAAATTTGGTTAGGATAAATTTTTGGTATTTTTTTATAAAGTTTTATTTTTTAATGAACAGTTAAATATACTGAATTTTAATTCAAAACTAATTTTTGTAATAAAAAATTTGTATGGTTAAATTATATTTTAAATTGGGTTTAAATTCTAATTATATATAAATTTAAAAAATAATCTAATTTAGGTCATTGGAATCAATTTCACATTGAAATTCGGTAAAAAACTAAGAAAAATTTTGGACTTTTTTACTTTAAAAACATGTAGTGTCATCCCATCAGCGAGATTTTTTTTAAATTCATATATAAAAATTATGTGATTATAATTTGGAAAAATGGATTTCATATTTATAATCATAATAATTGCTAATTTCTAAAAATGTCAAAAAACCAAAAATATTTGGGAATGTGACTAAAATTAATTATAACAATTAAGAGAAAAATTAGTTTAACAAAGTAATAAACCATATATTTAAGACACAAAACAACCTAAAAAATTACCCAAAACCCATTTTCTGGAAATTTTTCACAAATTAAACTCAAATTATTTTTTTTATTTGTCTTTTATGATTATTTTTAGCTAAAAACATGGGTACACCTAACTTATTTTAAAAAATGTCATGTCTATTCTTTCCCTTCCCTATAAAATTCCACCACCTCTCACCCTTCTTGAAACCTATCAAACCACTTATGTTATATATATATTTACCCAATAAATTTAAAAATCTCCCTCTATTACACCTAGAATCCTCTCATTGGTAATAAATTAATCCAAGGAATCCTTTTAGCACAAAGTAAAACGAGTTATTCTATTAAGAGGTAATAATTTCTCTCAATCTCCTTAATTTTATTTTCTTTCTCCACCCTATCCAATCTATTTATTCAATTATTGTATAGAAAACTGTTATATTCAATATAATATGATTTTATTATGATATTTTTTATAACTACACTTACACACACCTCCATCTAATGGGTAACGAATATACTGTTTATGTGTAAAGCGAACTACCACCTCACAAAATGATGATTGTTCATTTTTTTTACCACCTCTCATGGAAGAAATTATGATGTAAAATAATTTCATATATTATATTTATATATTTATTATTTATTTAATCCTATATAATTATTTTACGACACATATGTTTATACTTTCCATTTTGTGTCAATATGATAATTTCGTTTGAGGAAGTGTGGAATATCGCCCCTCAAAGCGATGTGATTCATTAATATATAAAATAGAATGTATTATGGATTGATTTAGTAAAATTAAATTATTCATATTACATAATAATTATATTGGAATAAATATATATGTGTGTGTGAGTTTCATTTACCTTCTTTCTTTCAATACGATAATAAAAATGAAAATAGTGTTCATGCATACATACAACTTACCCTCTCCATGAACAGTGTATTCAATTTCATACATAGATATTATATATATTATTATAAGACAAATATTTTTAATATAAATGATATTTATATCCAATTCAAATATTGAAATATCCTAAGTTTTTTATTGTTCTATGATCCGTTTAAAAGTGAGTTTTTCCTCTTATTTTTAAAATTATTTATCTAATGTTCTTAAATTGGAATTTTTCATCTATGTAAACATAATTAATGCTTCTTATTTTACACTATAAATACTTTTTAAGGAACTTTCCATCTTTTTTCACTGGATATCTTATTGAATTTTCAAGAAATTTTTTTCATGAAACTCATCTCTATTCCAAGGTTTAATAAGGGGGTGTATAAAGTGTTAGTGTTTTTATATTGTAATGATACACATATATATGGATGATTATTATTATTAAAGTTGGGGTAACTTAATTCCCACCAAATTTTTGGTTAAATATTTATATCTCATGGGATATTTATGGGAATTGGGTATTAATGCATGCATCACAATGGGAATCACGAAGTAATTACTCCTCAAAATGATATGTGAATTAGGTAGTTATTTCTACTACTATATGATTATGGGAATCAGGTATTAATGTCTGGTCCTATATGTTAATTTGGAATTAATTACTACTACACTATTTTAGGGGAATCAATTATTAATTTTTATTCCGTTGATTTTATGGAAATATAGTAGTGATGTCTTCTCCACTATGGGAATTAGATATTATCTATACTCTACCATGTTTTCGGAAATGAGTAGTGATTCCCACTCCACCATTTTGTTATTTATACACCTATTTAAATTGTATTTTTTATTGTTATTAATTAATTTAATTTAATTATATATATTTAGTCCTATGATTGTGATCTATGGCTCATTCTTATTGTATCATATTTCTAATCTCTTATATCTTTGTATATGTTTTCTCTTTTGAGATTACATGTCATGTTATCATGTTTTATTATTATATGTTAATTTTTATTAGATATTTATTCCTTTATCGTGTTTTCTATTATTCTTATGATATAACCCTTGATGAAATGTTGAAGATTTTTTCCATATTGGGTATATTAGATCACCCCTATCTTATATTTATATTCCCTGAGTTATAAAGATTATTATAACTTATAGGAGTCTAGAAAGTAGTATATTATAGCTCAATTATAATATAATATTCAAAAGTTTTTAAAAATTATTTTCTAACGTATCTAGTCCTCAAAGACACTAAACCATTAGGTTTTTGGTATTTTAAGATTATCAAGAGATTTAATTATTTAATTATTGAATTATATAGACGTTTTTCTCTTGTCATATCAACGTGTATCAAGGAAAGTGTTTATAAAAAAAATTATCCCCAAACCCATTATTGTGGGTCTAAGGTTCTATAGGATTCTTTAGTAAATCTAAATAAACTAAAGAAATACTTGTTGGGTCATCATGCACTAATTAGTTTGTCATGATCCCACAATAATATATGCTTTGAATCCATACTATAAGGAAAGTATATCAAAATCTCAGTATCAATTACAACACATAGGCTTCACCTTGTCACATAGTTTATGGACTAATCAAGCATATAGGTATATCTCTATGAAATCAATGGAAATCACATCAATCACACTGACCCATCCCCATATACTCTAGGTAGGTCACATAAAGAACATCACACCATCCCCATGAAATAAAGGGAGGACAGATCAATAAGGAATAAAAACATATGCATCAAAAGTAAGTAAAATAAAGTGAATTAATATATTGAGTCCCTATATCATTTATAAAACACATAATATACTCAACTAGGCC
The DNA here is from genome assembly GCA_963277665.1 of Viscum album. Taxonomy (NCBI): domain Eukaryota; kingdom Viridiplantae; phylum Streptophyta; class Magnoliopsida; order Santalales; family Viscaceae; genus Viscum; species Viscum album. The sequence continues at coordinate 158,384,275 of OY728165.1, read as the reverse complement.
TGAACACCTCTCAGAATCCCCGATTTCTTTGGCTGACAGCCTCGATCTCACTCATGAAATAATGAAAAATACCATATAAAACAAACCATAAACCCATCACACCCCCTCTATAGGGTATTTCACATATCTATATATCTACCCATGAAATTGGAAGCTATAAGAAGTATCAAAAAGCTACACATGTACCCACATTCAAAATAATGCATATAAATTTATATGAAAGTTATAAAATGGTAAGGAATTCCTACCTTTAGAGTGAAATATATCAATCACCAAGAATAACTAATTGAGGGAATATAGATGCATTAAATTCCCAAAATCACCCACAACACCACCCAAATTGGGTTTTATATCAAGAGAATAAAGAAATAGAGGAATAAAAGGGATTATAAGGGTTATAAAATTTTTGACCTATTAAGTGAAAACCACCGCAATGAAAAACACCTCAATCAATCAGGATAAGAGAAAGAGAGGTCCAAAATCAACATGCAGGAGCATCTACATACCAAAATCTTGAGTGAGGGTTGAGGGAGATGAGAGAAATGGAATAAAGGGGTTTAGGGAAATGTTACAAAAATAACCCCCTTAAAAACTGCCAAAGAGCCCTTTTATGAGGTAAAAACATGGTTTACACCATGAAGCACCCTAGATAAGAAGATTTTATAGCACTACTGAAAACGTTTGTGGGGTAAAATGTTTTCTCATGTTTTCTATCCCTACAAGAAGCTATTTATTTACAACATGTTCCACTTATTATTCCTAAACATGCTCCATAGCTACTTTATCACCCCAAAAAACAAAAACTGAACAAAATACACAATATTGGTTAGACAATAAAATTATAAAATGCCTTAAAAGTCTAGGGTCCTTTAAAAATTAACCTACAAGAACTTATAATCATCAAGAAGAGTCTCTACATGTCCCCTTAAAATAACTCAAACCAATTTACCATGATATCTGACTCCCACTCCCATGTATCTTACTACAAATATCCATTCTACCACAAACCCCAAAAAAGTTTCACTATATTTCATTTTAGTACCTATTTACTTTAGTCCATGATCTCTAGAGAAAATTAATCAAATTAATTATCTACCTCAAACATAATATTATCACGATCAATAACATGTGTGAGGTCTATCTCATACCACTAGATATATGATAAATGAAAAAAAACCATTAATACCTTGATGCCATGGAGAATGATCCAAAAAATAACCCACAATCCCAACCCATTCCATAATCTCGAAGGGGGAAACAAACCATAGTGCTATATTTTCCAACTTTCTTAAACAATGATGCCCTAACTGTGGTGATACCCATAAGAATACCTGGTCTCCCATGGGGAATGAAAAGGGTCATCAATTTCTGTCTATATAATAATGTTTCATTCTCTGAGTTGTAACCAACTACATTCCAATCAACTGCACCTACTCAGAGTTCTCCTACACTATGTATGGCCTGGTGACTACCAAGTTTCCTGCTTCCAGCCAAAATAGTGTAAAATTCCATTGTCAACAAAAAGGATCCTCAAAAGGAAAAAATCTAAATCGTGGGTTGAAATATGTTGTTCTAAAAAACTCTTCCATTTCAAAAAATTCATCCCACTCTCCTCTAAAATTAGGCATACATGTCCTCAAAATTCCTCCAGTATATGGATCATCCTCTATGAAAATTTATCAAACTGTGGGGGATATGTATTTCTCATATTTAGTAGAGACTGTGTGCCTTTATGTTGGCCCTAAAAGACTCTTGATGTAAGGCACTCATCTTGATCTGACAATATAATAATAAGAATATCATGAATCTACATTATTTCCCTACATATAACCTTAATAACTCATCCATAAACTAACTCTCTTCAATAGATAAAAAAATACATGACTTTCATTTATTAATCATCCACTACCTATATTGTACTAAAACTCTTCAGTGTCATGCGTTATCTTATAGAAACATCCATGGAAAACTCGTCTAATTTCCATAGTATCACAATATTGGTTTGAGGTAATCCAATTGGTAGTTTTATATCCCCCTTCACCTTTTGACTAGTATGGTAGTTAATAACAAATCCTATAATATCATTGTACATACCCAACCACCAGAAACAATACTAGATATCCTAATGCATCTTGGTGGAATATGGACGTGTCACCAATTTTGAAGTATGAGAATACCAAATAAGACCTTACTAAATCTATGTAAGGACCACCAACATATCGTGGGTGTACAATAGGTTATATTCATAAAAAACTAACCTTCACAAGATCATCCCCCTTTAGTCATTCCCATATCATGAAGCATTCTTAACCATACATCTAGAAAGCATTAACTCGGTCTATAAGTGATGAGGTAATAACAAAAGTTTCAAGAAAACATTAATTCTTAATCCTTTGATATAATAATCTGTCATCATATGAGTAAGATCACCATTTCCCATTCCTATATAGAAGTATAATCTTATACTTCCTAGATCTTCCTAATTCAATCATATACAATGATATTCATATTCCATTTGGAATATTCCAAATTAATGTTAAATTTATTAAGTAGCCTAACCCAATTCATATGACATATATTTAAGCATCACTTGAAAAATATATACCATTAGCTCTTATCATCAATATAGATAACAAACCTTTCAACTAAGAACCCTACTTAGACATATAAAACATAATACAACTATTTATATCCTAGGGAAAATAAAAAATAATAAACAGTGATCACATGTGATTTTTTAGGGTAAAAAAGGTAGATATAAATGATTATATAATCATAACATAAGAATAAGGGTATGAGAACATGATATTAACATTTGAAAACCATACTCAATAATTTATATATTGGAATCATAAGTCATTGAAATAATATTAGCAGTTCATAATACACGAAACAAATATGAATCAAAGAACATAATCCATGAAATCATAAAATAGGCATAATATCATGTCCTAAAAGAGTGGTATAAATTAGAACATAATCATAATTATAGAAAGAGTATGTCAAGGATACCCACTAAGATATTCCTTACATGTTAAGAATAATCTGACCACCTGTGTACCTGTTTTAGGATTGGGATAACCTCTTATGTACCCTTTAATAATCTTGGGATAACCTCCAATATACACTATTTTAGAATTAGTATAACCTCTTATATACACTGTGAGAACATAAAATATTAATATTTACCCTATTAATTAGATGGATACGATGGAATAACCTGTTAATTAATCACAATTCTTTCATATATTGTCCAAAAGATCATGAAAACATTTATTATTACATCAAATCTTATCTCATGGAAACAAACACGGATTTCATTAATATTTCATCATCATAATCATAAACCATAGAGAGAAAGAATAAAGATATTATAATTGGATAATATCCCCTATAAATCATAATTAACATAAATATATGTGTTCATAGAAGCAAATACCCTTAAAATATCACTTGAACATTTCTTGATGAAAAAACCCTTTCTATTCTTAAATTGCTTATTTAAAATAAAACAATTTTCAAAATTCTTAGGAAAAGTTTTCTAAAGAAATGAAACATGTAAAATTTTAAATTAAGCTTCAATGAAAACATAATTCACAAATGTAAGAAAACTATGCATGCAGTGTATACTAAAAAATTACTTTCACATTTTCTATAAAAATAAAATAAAAAGTGCCTCTTTCAAAACACAATAAAAAGATACCTCTAACAGCTTGATATTTTGTGAAATATTTTTTATTGAATTAATTTAATCTATTTGTTATATTTATTTCATGCTATAGTAAAAATAGTTTGTTTTATATTAAATAACTATGTATGGATTTCATTATACCCAACAATAAGTTAATCATTCACAGCACAGAACATAAATTTTAGGTTTCTCTACATGGAACCCCGAGGTTAAATTATGTTACATGTAAGACTGGATTTCCTTGTTGAATTATGTAACACAGAAGACAGAGTGTTGCTGAAGAATAATTCAACATTAAAATATTAAATTTAATATTATAGGATTAACTATCTTATGAATATATATATCTTTTAATTCATTATTTACATAATAATGAGAAAATAATATAAAACTAAAATAAATATAAAGGGACTGATTTTATAAAAGTCTGTATTTATGTGAAAAATATGATTTACCATAATAAGTTAAATTAATTAAAATAAGTGAACTATATAAATTAATTTTATATGTTATATATTCAAACTAATATTTTTTATAATCATCCAATTGATTTGATAGATATAACATAAGAACAAACCCAATTTTATGTTTAAAAAATTATATTTTTATAAAGGTAGTGTTGCAGAATTTTAATGGAGAACCTAATTTAAATAACATTTTTGGAAATTTAATAGATTTATTATGTAAATTTAAACTTCATATTTTAAATAAAAGCATAAAAATTTGGTTAGGATAAATTTTTGGTATTTTTTTATAAAGTTTTATTTTTTAATGAACAGTTAAATATACTGAATTTTAATTCAAAACTAATTTTTGTAATAAAAAATTTGTATGGTTAAATTATATTTTAAATTGGATTTAAATTCCAATTATATATAAATTTAAAAAATAATCTAATTTATGTCATTGGAATCAATTTCACATTGAAATTGGGTAAAAAACTATGCAAAATTTTGGACGTTTTTACTTTAAAAACATGTAGTGTCATCCCATCAGCGGGATTTTTTTTAAATTCATATATAAAAATTATGTGATTATAATTTAGAAAAATGGATTTCATATTTATAATCATAATAATTTCTAATTTCTAAAAATGTCAAAAAACCAAGAATATTTGGGAATGTGACTAAAATTAATTATAACAATTAAGAGAAAAATTAGTTTAACAAAGTAATAAACCATATATTTAAGACACAAAACAACCTAAACAATTACCCAAAACCCATTTTCTGGAAATTGTTCACAAATTAAACTAAAATTATTTATTTTTATTTGTCTTTTATGATTATTTTTAGCTAAAAACATGGGTACACCTAACTTATTTTAAAAAATGTCATGTCTATTCTTTCCCTTCCCTATAAAATGCCACCACCTCTCACCCTTCTTAAAACCTATCAAACCACTTATGTTATATATATATTTACCCAATAAATTTAAAAATCTCCCTCTATTACACCTAGAATCCTCTCATTGGTAATAAATTAATCCAAGGAATCCTTTTGGCACAAAGTAAAACGATTTATTCTATTAAGAGGTAATAATTTCTCTCAATCTCTTTTATTTTATTTTCTTTCTCCACCCTATCCAATCTATTTATTCAATTATTGTATAAAAAACTGTTATATTCAATATAATATGATTTTATTATGCTATTTTTTATAACTACACTTACACACACCTCCATCTAATGGGTAACGAATATACTGTTTATGTGTAAAGAGAACTACCACCTCACAAAACGATGATTGTTCATTTTTTTTACCACCTCTCATTGAAGAAATTATGATGTAAAATACTTTCATATATTATATTTATATATTTATTATTTATTTAATCCTACATAATTATTTTACGAAACATATGTTTATACTTTCCATTTTGTGTTAATATGATAATTTTGTTTGAGGAAGTTTGGAATATCCCCCATCAAAGCGATGTGATTCATTAATATATAAAATAGAATGTATTATGGATTGATTTAGTAAAATTAAATTATTCATATTACATAATAATTATATTGGAATAAATAAATGTGTGTGTGTGAGTTTCATTTACCTTCTTTCTTTCAATACGATAATAAAAATGAAAACAGTGTTCATGCATACATACAACTTACCCTCTCCATGAACAGTGTATTCAATTTCATACCTAGATATTATATATATTATTATAAAACAAATATTTTTAATATAAATGATATTTATATCATGATTTACATTCTATAAATCATTATATAATTATAATTACTAAAGATATAACAAATTCTGAAACAAGTGCAGAACAAAGCGAACATTACCCCAAGTGAAACCTTAACATAAGAATGTTAAAAAGAAGGTAATATAAGGTCATAATAAAAAATATATGGTATTATATATAATAATATGGATCTATAAAATATTCGTAAAACATTTATATTTATTATAAAAGTTTTTTTAATGATTATAATGAGAGTCATTACATAAGGTAGGGGACTTTCATCTCACTTTTTATTTTGGTAAGATACATGCCTTATTCACCACCCATTACTTTATGTGTTGTGTGTATACATCCCATGTATGTATAATATTATTATTATAATTAAATTTATGGAAATTTACATATCTATTTGATTATATATCTTTCATGGGGACTATGTTTCAAAATTTACCAAATCGGTAAAAGATTTTCTATCAATTTTCTTTCTTTGAGACACATGCCATGTCATCCACCTATATTTTTCATTGAGGTATATATAATAACATTAAAATTTTATATAATTAGTATATTTATATTCATGATATTTTAAGCTTCATGTAATTTTATTTTCTGAAAAGGGTAGTACGGTTCAAAGTTATCAAGTGTTAAGAGTTTATTGAAACAATCTCATCACTTTTCAATATTCTCTATGATTATGATTACCTTTGTGAAATATTAACATCCATATCTCAAGTAAACTCATTAATTTTATTCTTACCTAGATATTCATGACATTTTCATGTATTTTTACACTTTTTCCACTCTTTGGTACATAAAATATTTAAGAAAATATTGTTAAGAAAGCCCTAATTTACCCTCTCGTCAGTTAGAAATCTGTGTTTCTTCAAAACCATGTTTTATAAAAAATATTTCCAAGAATATTATACTATTATATAATATTTAAAATAAATTTTTACCCTTTTTTATTTTAACAATGTTTTCTAAGAAATATTCTAGTCGCTCTATGGACAAAGCATTTGTCTAGCCTTTTTACCATGAAAAAAAGGAATATTTTTTTACCTCGTAAGGTATGTACTAATTTACTCGTCGTCATTTATATGAAGATTCATTTGCATATTTAAAAGGTTAATTTTTCAGAAAATGTTTTTTAAAAATAATTATCATGGAAAATGGTTTTCAAAACATTTTCAAGATTCTTTTATAAGTTTTCAAGTAAATTTTGTTTCAAAACGTTCTCAATTCATATTTATAAATTTTTAAAGTATTTTCAAAAAAATGGTTTTCAAAATATTTTCAAGCTTATTTTAAAAAATTTCAAGGAAAAAAGTTTTATAAATGTTTTCAGTATTATTTTATAAGTTTTCAAGGGAAAAGGTTTTCAAAATGATTTCAATCCCTCATTTTATGTTTTCAATTAGTTTTAAAATAAGAAATTTTTCTAAAGGTTTTATGTTTTAAAAAGACTTTTCAAAGAAGAAAGTATAATTACTTCAAGAAATGTTTTCAAAATAAAATTACAAGTTATTTTACATATAATATGGCATCCTTTTATGTTACTAATTACCTTCTAGGAAATGATAAAAGGTTCTAGTCGTATTATTTCTTGAATGTTTTATGTTTTGATGCAATTATTCTCATGACACCTATTTATTTTACAAGGGTCATATGCTTTTTAAACAGACTTCTTTCCATGGATTATGTTTTTACGAAATAATTATGGAACTTATATGTTTTCTGTAAGTTATGATGTGATGAAATTTTAATTATACCTATTTCATTTAATGGGTTATGATTTGATGTTTACATAACCCATCTCTTTTCATGGTTCATGATATGATGAATGTTTTATAGAATATGCATGTATGATTTCATTATGTGATGGATGGGACCTATATATCCCTCCAATTAATTGGGTAACAATGGATGAATCATAACTATAAATATAATGCATGAACCTGATTCCATGTTCACAATGTTGTGCATGGACCTGGTTGCATGTCCATAAGTTTATGCATGAACTTTATTAAATATTCCCAATGTTATGAGTGAACCTTTTTATGTGTTCATAATTTTATGTATGAACCAAATTACATGTTCACAATGTTACGCATGGACCGGTTTTCATGTCCATAATTTTATTCATAAAACAGATTACTTGTTCACAATCATATGTGTGAACCTGATTACATGTTCACAACATTATACATGGACCTAGTTTCATTTATCTAAGTCTATTAGAGTTCCTAATTTCATGTCCATAACTTAATGTGTGAAAGTTTTAATACTTATACATGTCCAGATGTTATACATTGGTGTGTATTCCATAATTCCATGTCTTATTCATATGTCACACTTTTATAGCTTATGCTCTTTATTTCCTTATGATTTATATCATATAAACTTCCAATATTTATTTCATGTCTCATGATTATGGTCTTTTATATTTTGGGTATGATATTTAAATGTTATTCTCATGTTATCATACCCTTATTTTAATGTTATTCTTATATATTTCCCTTATTTACCCTTAATATTCATTAGATACAACCCCTTTATTTGGTTTTCTTTCCCCAGGTTATGAAGGAATATTATAGGTAGAAGTACTAGGGGGGAAGATATTTACTGGAGACATTAAAGATATTTCACCAAGTTAGAATATTTTGTTCCAAGTTTCCTAATACACTAAACTATTATAGTCCTCGAGCATGTACTTTTGTAATGTGATGAATATTAATTAAAATTGATTTAATATTTATGTATATTAAACATGAATCACTATAGTAAATTTAAAAAATTATATAAAGTAAAATATGGGTGTAAATGAGTTTATAAATTCAATATATACAGTCAAAAACATTCTTGAAAACATTTTAAATTAAATAAATACATGGATAAAAAATATTCTCAACCGAAGAGAGAGAGAGAAAAGCTATTTTTCCTTAAAAAAACCTTTTAGTATAGTGAGAGATAAATGAGTGGAAAAGGAAAGGAAAACATGTGATCTAAACAAATAATCATAGTATGAGAAAATATATAAGATTTTAGAGATATATATCATATAATTTCATCATCATAAATATAAGTATAAACACTCACTATAAAAGTTAAATTGTAACATAGAACTATTACCTCAGGATTAACTTGATTTTTAAGCACTTTATCCCACTGTATAATAGAATTAAATTTATTATAATTATATAATAGAACCATATTAAAACTTATAATATCATATATGATCTACTCCTAAACATTTTACATCCATTTATTTATAATTCTTTATTAAAATCGTCGTTTCTAGGTGTTAATTATTTTATTTTTCATGAAAGTTTCAGTTCATAAGATCAAGTAATTTTACTTTATTCATTGTTTAATCATATTTTTAATGTTAATAATGATATAAATATAATAATTATTCACTATACACAAATTTATATTCATACATAAAAGTCAGAGATAGAAAAATGAATTACATTATTCATGGAGATGGTAATCTATATGTACACATTAATGTTATTTTAACTTTCTAAAAAAAGAAGTAAATAAAGATAAACAATATTTTATAACTAAATAATGATTATTAAAACATAAATATCAGATATATTTTGTAAATACATCATTATAAATATTCATTAGATGAAGTGATGGAAAATGAATCATATTAGTGTGTGGTGGTAGTGGTCCACAAGTATACACCAGTGAAACTTTAAATTACCATTTGATAGAAAATATATTTAAAATTTTTTACCATCATAATAATAAAATATAATTATGTTGATAATATTATAATAATAATTTTTTCATAGATACAAAAGGTTTGGAGTATAAGGAAAGAAACCACCCTTCTCTCACACCATGTGCCTTAAATGGATGGTATTCTGATAAAAATAGAACCTATAAGACATGGGGAGAGATTTTACAAAAATATTTCTATAGATATTGGTTGAGATAAGATGATCTTTAATTGTTTATAAGAGATAATATATTTAGTCTTTTTATAAATTGGGGATATGGCACATGTCAAACTTCTAAAAATATTTAAATATAATAATGTCTTATTCAATCCAACTCCTCAAAAATAGAAAAGAATTAAAATTTAGGATAATATAGGATCTAAATATGGCCATAAAATAGTGTATAGATAGGTTTTATTGTCAATATTACCCATATATCTTGGTTTTAACACCACCCCTACCCCAACGCACCCCTGCCCACCCCTCACCCCAGGAAAATATGTTTTAAACTTTGTCATGGTAACAAGTTTTTATTGTTTTTACTATTAATTATAACCAAAATTTAAAATTTAATAATTAAAAAAATTAATATATTGATTAAAAATATGGGATCCATTTTATCAAATTTAATTTTTATAGGTTTTAGAAATTACATTTAAAATAATCATTCAAAATGCATTGAAAAAGAAATCCAGAAAAATTCATTTTAAATATAAAAACATTTTTATACCAAAATTAATAAAAATGAGAATATAGATTATATTTATTTAATTATTTTTAATAAAAAGAAAACAAATTAAATATTAATATTTATTTAAAATAAAATAGTTCTTTGAAAATAATTAAATATAAAAAATATTTTTCTAAAAAATTGGATTTTTTTTACTTTTCGCTGAAATTTTGTCTTTTCTAAAAAACTGACCTAAATATATATTTTTTTATTATTGTATAAATAATGATATAATTTATCCAAAATAAAATTTCTAAAATTGGAAAAAGAAATAATTATAATATATGCACACAAAATGAAACAAAAATAATTTTTTAATAAAACATTTTTTGGAAGCATAAAATGACTTTACTAAAAATTGAGTTAATAATTATTCAAAATTAATCAATACATTTGAATAATATAGAACCTTTATAAATATTTTTCATAATATTTTAACTCTTATTCATATCACAAATTTAAAAACTAGGTTGTGATGTTGTTCTATATAACAGTTTATTTAAACTCATGGTAGCGTGTAAAATAAGTTATCAAATTCATTATGTTTATTTAAAAGTAATATATATATTTATATGTAATATTAGGGTGTTACATTCTAGCCACCTTAAAAATAATTTCACTCTTAAAATTTCATCACTCTAGTAAAAATAAATGAAGATATCTATCTTTCATTACGCCCTAAGGTTCCAATGTAGCATCTTCAAATTTATGATTCCTCTAGAGTACATTAATATGGTGAGTATTCTTGTTCAATAGAACTTATCCTCTCTGATCTAATATTTACCTCAGTTTTTAATCATTATAAAGATCCATAACTAGTGTTATAACCTCTTAGTTTAGTATATATGAGGGATTTTTTATATGCTTATTTTGAAGAGATACATGGAACACATTAGGAACTTAAGAGATATATAGTGGGAGTTTCAAGAATTAACTTATAGTACCTACTGGATCAAGAATATCAAAGGGACTAATAAATACAGAGCTCAACTTTACCTAATTTTTTATCTCATGTCCTTATTCTATGGAAAAATTTATTGTATTACCTTCTCACCAACTTTGAACTCCAAATCTCACAATTGATTGTTAGAATAAATCTTCTATATACAATGATCTGCCTCGATCTGCTACTGAATGGATCTAACCATTTTTCCATTTCCACATCTATCTTAGGCCCAAATTGATTCCATTATTTAGATTTATCTAGTAATTTAGGGGTTATAGACTTATTTATATAGAGGTCTTAATAAGGATCCATCTAAATTATGAGTGAAATTTATTTTTTTAAGAAAACTAGACTACAAGAATATTTTGATTCCAAAATCCCTTGAAATATATAGGATATGATCTCAATATATACTCTAGGGTTTGAGTGGTTAGATTTTACTATCCATCTATCTTAGGATGATAGGCATTACTAAAACACCACTATGCACTCAGATCATATTGAAGACGTCACCAGAACTTCAAGTTAAACCTTTGTTCTCAATCAGAAATAATAAAATATAGAACTTCAATAAACAATACCACATTCATAATGTATATTCTAGTAATATAATCAATATATAATCATATAAATTAATTTTTCTAACATCATAATATTATAAACTACAATCCAAATCGCATTACGACCTTTAGATGTTTTGGGGAGTCCCATCAAAAATACAATGGTGATGTTTTCCCATTTCCATTATTGTATGGATAATATTTGATCCATACCCTTATGTTTTTTAGTCTCATTATTACCTTGATAATATATCAAGAATGAATATATATAATCTTTAATATCTCTCTACATGCTTTCCTACCAGAAACAATCTTTCAGATATCAATACATCTCTATTATTCACAGATGAATAGGGAATGATAAAATATGACCTCCATCCAATATCTCATTCTAAAAGTCTGGTATTGATTGGAAACATAATTGGTTGGTGATCCTTATCAGTCCTTTACAATCAAGGTTAAACTCATGAACATTTCTCACGATATTTCATATCTTCGTATCTTCCATTTTCACCTATTTAATCTTCACATAGATATATTATTGAACAAACATTTGAAAAAGAAATAATTTATCCCCTAAATTAAATATATAAAGATCCATATTATTAAAATATATAAATATGGGATCTTTTTTACCCTCAAAATATATAATATATCATAATACTTTTGACTCAAAGTAGTAGCCACTTTTTTCTCTTTCCTAGGGTTGTAATGCATTGAACAACTACAATCTTTAATCAACTCCAGCCATGTTCTCTGATGCAAATTAAAATCATTTTGGTTGAATATATGCATAAGACATTTATGATTAGTATATATTTCATACCTTTGTCTATAAAGATAATTCTTCTATCTCTTTAATTCAAATATTACCACTACTAACTCCAGGTCATGAGTTGGGTAATTTTTCTCGTAAACTATCAATTTTCATGAGTAATAAGAAATCATCATGTCATTCTATATAAAAAAACATCCCAAATCCTTATTTAATTCATCCTCATAGATCAAAATTCCTTATCCACTACAAGGTTGTATGAGTATAGGTGTGATGACCAACCTTATTATCAGTTCCCTAAAACATTCCTCACATTCATCTCTCTAATTTAATTGGATTGCCTTTTGAGTTATCATACTAGGTGGATTAGTTATACATGAAATATTATTTAGAATTCATCGATAATATCCATAAAATTCAAGAAAACTATGATCTCAGTCGCTATATTTGGTCTGGGATAATGTTCTACAAATTATACCTTTGAATAATCCATCAATATAACCTCACTTGATTATATGACCAAAAAAGGCAACATTCTATCACCAAAATTCACACTTGGTAAATTTATCATAAAAATTCTCGTTCCATAGTTTCTTTAGTATAATCTTCAAGTGATATTCATGCTCTTACTTAATCTTGGAATATATAAGAATATCATCTATAAATACAACCACAAATTATCATAGTAATGTCTAAAGACTTTATTCATTAAATATAATAAGATAGTGGAGGAATTAGTAATACCAAAAGGAATCAATATAAATTCGCAGTGTATAGTCCCCATAGGGAAGTTTTTTTTGGTATTTCTTCACTTTTGACCATAAATTGATAGTACCTTACTCAAATATAAATATTAGACAAATATTGAACTCCTCTTAATTGATTGAACAAATCATCAATACTGGGTAGAGGATACTTATTTTTTATTTTGATATGATTCAATTCTTGATAATCAATAACAAATCACGTTGATCTATTTTTCTTCTTAATAAAAAGAATTGGTGTTACCCATAGTGACATGCTTGGTCATACTAATCTATTATCAAGATTATCCTATATTTTCTTATTCAATTCATGTAAATCAATTGAGTCCATTGTATATATTGTATTTTAAATATTTATAGCACTAAGTTTGAGTTCTATTGAAAAATCAACATCATGCATTAGGGAAATACTAGAGAACTCTTCAATAAATACATCCAAAAACAATCATACAAAATTCATATGTTTCTCTCTAACCCTAGTAAGCTCATAGCCGAAGTCTATTACCTTTACATTGGAATTATTTCAAGGAAATGAAACCTAAAGCACCAATCAATTTAGTAGTCTTGGTAAACCAAATACATACAAGAGCCTTATATTACAACTGAATACACTAATTACAATATAATTTTATTATTTCAAGGAAAAATTGTATTCCCACTTAGCAAATCCTTGCATATTTTTCTTACTACACTTCAAGGAATACTATGGAAAGAGAGAAAAATAAGGTTGATTTCAAATTTTTAGTAAGTGTAAAGTATGGTAGAAGTAAAAATTAATCAATAATAATAGTAAAAATGGCAAGGTAATAACTGAAGATGCATTCCATGTAATCAATAAAATTATAATGAAGTTCATAAATAGTATGGAAATGTCAATATATAAAAATGCATTCCTTTCAAAAAAAAACTTGAACATGAAAAATCAATATGGAAAAGAAAATAATAGGAGCTGATTCCATTTAATTAATGAACTGAGAATGAAATACATCAATATAAATTTTGATGCAAAATCTCATGGATAAATAATAATTTAATATAAATGAATGAAATGCTTTATTATTGGATGCCATATTTCCTAGGTACATGGTACCTTTACCTTCAAGACCTTTCACTGGACACTTTATAACAAACTACTTGAAAACCCCCATTATATTAGGCTAGCCAACTAATTCGTCTGATGATACTACCTATGCATTAATGGGATATCTATAATAGTTCCCCACCCATGTCATACATATCCAAATCATTCCTTATATATCAAATAAAGAATTTAATTATTGAATAATGTTACTTATCAAATATCTATATTGATTAAAGGATATGGATTTATCAATATTACCCTAGATATCAAAAACATTCAAATTTAACACTATATATAAAAAAATTATAATTATTAGGTAATTATCATATCAGTGATAAATGAAATAGATATTTAGGGGAAATTCAGTGTTTAAGGATTGTAGGAAATTGATTATTTCAATTAGACTTATAAATAAATAAACATAGTGAATTTCAATATTATCCTTATTAAGAAGAGTCATAAAACATTCAGAAGAATAATAAGTATATTATCAATACAACATATCCTAATTGGAGTAAAATAAATGTTTTCTAATGTTGATAAATGGAAATACTATAAAAAGATCTTTTAAAAACATTCTTGAGAAAAATATCCTTTAAATTTTGAAAGACATTTTGAGAATCCTTTTCTTCGAAAATAACTTTTTAAAAAATTTATTTAAAAATTAATCTTTTAAACTTTTTAAGGAAACATTGAATAAATGATAGCATGTAAATTCATACATGTCGTAGAGGGTAAAAATAATTTTCCTTTTTCAAGGTAAAAAGGTTAGAAAATTAAATTATTCATAAAAAGATAATAATATTTCTTTAAAAACATTTTTAAAAAAAATTGGAAAAAAATATTTAATAAATCATTTTTAAATGGTAAAAAAAATTAATAAAAAGTGTTTTTTAGAAGAAAAAAGGTTTTCTAAATAAAAAGGGAAATAATGTCGGGTTTTCTTAAAAAATATTAAACATTTTATTTACAAATAAGTGGAAAATGGTTCCATTACTTAGAAAAGCTCCTGATTAACCATATAAGAATAAAATTAAATGATTTTTTAAACAATGATCAAATAATTTCTTCTGATGTAAATTCAAGTGTAAATAATTTCAAGCAAAGAGATGTTGTGAAGAAAACCCATGAAAAGACCATGACATTAATGTGAGAATAAATTAATGAATATATTTTGTGTTTCAAATGTAAATCCAAATAAAACAATTATAATTACAAAAATATATTATAAAAAATTACTACACATATAATCTTATAATATCGACAACCACGATAAACTAATATAACCCAAAGAAAATAAATTGGGTTATGAAATTCTTTTCCACTTTGTAATGCTTAATTAAAATACCCTTAGCTAAAATAATTAAAATCTAACCATGGTATATCATGAATAATGAATTAATAATGATATTATGCATAAAATTTTTAGTATTTCCACCATATATACTAAATTAGGTTCATAATAATAAATTATGTCACAAAGAAGGAAAATTTAGATGAAGTCCTTTAGAACTTAGTAACTTTTGAATCATAAGTCTACTTAAAGAGATAAGTTGTAATGAAATGTTTAATATCATGAATATAAAATAATTAATGATATAATATATCTTAACTGTAATTATATATACCTTAAAAAATAATTAAGTGGTGAAAATAGTGCATGCCTCATAGAAAGAAATGTGAGACAAGAATCCCTTACCTTGTGTTTAATTTCAGGTGAACATCCTTTAACGTCTTGTATAATGGTTTTAAACATTTAATTAACTTATAAATGTACCATAATAATATTTATAATATCATATATTGACTAATTATAATATGTTACAACCTATTTTTTAATAATCTTTCATTATTTTCACTATTTTGGGTGTTAATTGCCTAGTTTGTCAGGTATGTTTTAACTTGTTATTTTTGTTCCTTTTACTTAGACCACATATTCATAATATACATAATGTAAACCATGATATAAATTTCATATATATTCAGTATATATGTATTTAGAAAAATCCATAATATTTGGAGATAGGAAATGAAATGCACTGTTCATGGAGACGGTGGGTCGTATTTACGCATGAACGCTACTTTCATTTCATTATTGTTTTTAAAAGAATAAAAATTAAATTGTATATATTTATATTTATATTATAATTAAATTTTCAATTTTATGTCACATATTTCACATAGGTTTTCGAAAACCATCCTTTATATGTTTCATGTATTGTGTGAACAAATTACATCACTCTAAGGAGGCGGTAGTCCACACTTCCACAAACGATGTTATTGTATTCCAAAAAAATGGAAAGAATGAAGGTATATATTATATAAAAATTAAATAATTTTGAATACTACATAAATATAATATATATCACATATAAATAGGGTGTCCATCATAAATACCACCATGAGAGGTGGAAAACAAAGAACGAACAACATCGTTTCCCGATGCAGTAGTCGTCGTACACGAATCAGTAAGTTTATTTCCCATTGGATGAAATTGTATGTAATTGTAGGTATAAAACTTATAATAAAAACATAAAGTATACTTAGGATAGTTATTTTATTATTTAATCATTAAATAATAATATTCTATTGGTGGAGAATAAAATTAAACCAAAATAACATGAAGAAGGATGTTATCTCTTCTTTGGGTAACTCCATTTGGTTTGCACCAAAGGGATTATTTGGATGTATTTATTCCCAAAGATGAGATTATATGATATTTGGAGGGATTTTGGGAGAATATTTTAGTATATTTTGGGTGATTAAAAGTTATTTGGAGGTCTGAATAATTGGGATAGGTGAGTGACTTTTTTGCGAAATATTGGGTTTGTTCTTATCTTATGATTATCAAATATAGTGGATGAATTTCAAAAATATTTGATTGAATATGATATATATATATTAAATTAATAACACTCAATAATTTTAACGAATTTAATTTATTAGGATAAAATTTCATTGTGTTCATAAAAGTTTTTCTCTAAAAAAACATTCGAACATGGTTGTTCTTCAATGTAAGGAAAGATAGCAGAGTTTTACAGTGCATTTAAATATGTATATATAATATATTGAAAATATTAAATATACTGTATATTCTTCAAATATTATATTCCCTTATGCTCTTGGTGTTGTGTGTCATATACGCTATCGAATAAAAAAAATTCTTTTAGAATATTTTGGGCCATACATATAACTTAGAAGCTGAGTTTCTCACCAACCATCTTAGATAAATTCCCCCTTTAAATAGGAATCATAACCCATTAAATTGATAGAATTTCGATTATAAGATCATAATTATCATTTCACTAATATAATATTATAGTTTGGTTCAGAATATCCAATGTGACTTCCATTATTCTATCAATTTACAAGAGATCTTTGTAGATAGATATAATCAATTCCCAAAATAAAATCAACATGAACTATAATAATATTTTCCTAGGATTAATTATTAAATATTAAACATGTTATTCCTAACTCAGGAGAGTAGCACTATTGTTCCTTAATCATTATGATCCAATTCAAATTTTGAAACATTATATGTTATTTATTGTTTTATGATTTATATATTTAAATAGTTCTTTTACTCGGATAATTAACAAATTTATCATGTTTAATAAATCAAATTACTTGGATTTTTTTTATATTCCCTTAATTTCAACATATAAAACATCTTCCACTTCCATTGAGAAATTATCATACATACTACTTTCTACATTCTCATGATAAATGAAATTGAACTTTCTTTGCTCCATGATCTTTGGCACTTGAACTTCCTTAAAAGTCTATTTTACTATTATTTAAATTGTTATCAAACACACATATATTTATGTGATTATTCATATATCATTATATATAATTAGGAATAATCATAAGGTTTTTCATTCTAACTCCCATATCATTCAGTTTCTTAGGAGTAAAATCATTATATTTTCCATCACATTCATTACCAACTCAATACCTCCTAGTTCTATCCATTTACAAAAACCTAAATTCATAGATTGAGAAATAAAAATAACAGTGACAAATCATTAAAATCAATCATAAGATGTCTAAATATTGACTCCATCCTTTATATCTATGAAACCTTAGGTTTAAACTAGTTCAACATTAAACTTTATAACTTTGTATTCAAATCATTCATAATGATTAATAAATAAAATGTGAATTAATAAAAGTGTAAAACATGATATTATCTATCAATGTACTTAGTATTAATCCCAATCATTGTACACTGGTGTTGATCAAGTTAATACCCAATCCACCTCTTTCTGAGTTATTACCCTTAGGTGCATTTATTATATTGTCGTATTAACTTGCTAATAAATAGATAGGTATGTATTTTTTAGGAAAATCACACACCTTACTTTAGCATAAAATAATATGTTCTCTTAGACTTAGGCTTATCCTAACAGTTATCACTAAATATTTATCATCCTAGTTTCAAAAAGTAACTAAACCTTACTTTGATTCCAATTGAGGTGACCGAAAATTTTTATACATAAATATTACATCTTATTATATGACTATTAATTATATATCATTATGCTCCATGATAAATCCATAAAGGATTAGTGTATTTTTGAAAATTGGATACATAAACAACTGGTAAATAAATGATATACAACATATCCAATTAAGTCTTTCATAACTATCACCCTTATTAGTTTTATCATACTTAAAACCTTTTTATATCCTAAGAAAAATTAAACAGAATAATGGGAGAGCTTATATGCTTAGTAAAGGTAAAAAGGGTATATATCAATGAACATAAATGCATAACATGATAATAAGGTTATGATAAGACAATCTTAACATTTAAAAATAATACCCATCAATTCATATATAATGATCAAGAGTCATTTAATAAATCTTAATAGTTTATAAAACATAAATCATAAAAGAATCAAAAAACATGATCCATGAGAGCATACCATTAGCGTAAGAAAATTTCATAAATAATGGAATAAAGTATGGATTAATAATAATCATTGAAATTTTATGTCAAGGATTCCCACTAAGGCATTTATAATATGTTATGATTAGGCTATCCACCTATTTACCTGCTTCGTCCTTGTGATAACCTCATGTGTACCCTCTCTTTGGATTAGGATAACCTCTCATGTACCCTATTTAAGGATTGGTAAAACCTATAGTATACCCTTTGAGATCATAAAAACTTAATAATTAACCAGATAATTTGTGTGATATAATATAATCATCCATTACATAATCATAATTCATTCATATATATTCCACAAGGTCATGAAAACATTTATCATTACATCAAATCTTAACCCATGGAAAAGAAAACAGGTTTCATCAATACTTCATCATCATAATCATTAACTATACATATAAATAATGAATATGGTAAAATTGTATCATA
Source organism: Viscum album (assembly GCA_963277665.1). Classification (NCBI taxonomy): domain Eukaryota; kingdom Viridiplantae; phylum Streptophyta; class Magnoliopsida; order Santalales; family Viscaceae; genus Viscum; species Viscum album. Next base: position 158,364,412 of record OY728165.1, on the reverse strand, counting down.
TCCCTAGTAAATAATAATAAATATAAAATAATGTTTTTATAAATTAAAATACCTTTAAAATATCATTAGAATGTTTCTTGTAGAAATCGCATTTTCAGTCTAAAATTAGATATTTAAAATCTAAATATTTCAAAAAATATTAAAGAAAAAAATTCCTCAAAAATAATAATGTAAAATATTAAAATAATCATCCAAGAAAAGGTAATTTATAAAGTTAATAAAATCCATTCATGCAGTTTATGTTAAAATAAATATTCCATTCACTTTTTTTGTAAAAAAGAAAAAGAACCTCAAAAAATAAGAATAGTCCTTTAAAAAATTATAGAAGATAAAAAAAATTTAAAAATGATTTATAAAATCATTATTTATTGTTATAAAAACATTATTGAATATATTTTAAATAAAAAATGTAAATGTAATGTAAAATTCATGATCGAAGAGATAAAGAAATTAAGTTTTATGAGAAAACAAACTTTTGGCCACTTAAGTACTTAAATATAAAAAACTTAAAGGAGAAAATGCAATATACATAAAAAATAGGTTAATAAAACTAATAAAATTTCTTATATATATATCATATAATTTTATCATTGTAAATTTAAGAATAAACAATCCTGGTAAAAATAAGAGTGTGGCCAAAAACCCTTACCTCAGTTTGAATTTATTTGAAAGTGCTATAATAACTTGTATAATTAATCAAAATTTATTATAATTTTATAATATACCATATTAATTCTTATAATATCATATATTAAATACAAATAATATTTCATCATCCATTTTTTAATAATTTCTTATTTAAACTATCATTTTCGGGTGTTAACTGTTTCATTTCTCATGAAGGTTTTTCATTGGAAGTTCTGGTCCTTGTACATTGATTAGGTTAAAAAATATTAATAATTGTAATCAAAATATAAATATAATATATAAATTATATAAATATTTATAATCATATATAAAGGAAATATATAGGAAAATTAATTACACTTTTATGGAGATAATAATATGTATGTATGCAGGAACGTTGTTTTCATTTTCTAAAAAGGAAAGAAATATAAATAATATTTCATCACTCTAGAATAATTATTGAATCATAAAATCATATATTTTTCTTATATATATCACTATAAACAACCATTTGAGTCAAAAATAGAAAATAATATATATCACAGTGTGGAGGCGACAATCCACACAAACGCATGAGTCGTACTTTCATTAACCATTTAATGAGAAATAAGTGGAAAAAGGGTCATTCCATGATAATAATAAAATAATTTTATATATGATATTTTAATCATAATTTTATAATGGATACAATAATATTATATAAGCTATAATAATAAATAAAATTTAAATAGTTGTGTTATACCTCTTCATTAAGAAACCTCCTTTCGCTTACGCATTGTGCCATGAAAGAATGGTATCCTGATCCAACTAAGACCGAAAGAAAATTATCTGGGATATTAGGGAACAATTATGGTAGGTATTTTCTAAACTAAGAGTCTCTCTATGTGTGTAAAATAAATCGGGGTAGGTGTCCTTTTATAAGAGGGGGAGAAGACACACTTGAAATTTCAAAAAGGATTAAAATATAATATTGTATTATTCAAGAAAAATGCCTCAAAATGAAAAATTATTAAAAGTTAAGATAATAAAGGGACTTAATATTTCTATCAAATAGGATTTTATATAATTTTAATTGGAAATATTTCCGTTATTTCTTGGTATACCCCCCCCCCCACCCTGGTAAGCAAATTTTAACATTAATTGTTGTAATAATTTTTTTCTATTATGAAAAAAAATAAAAGTTATCTTACTAAAAAAAATTTATTATTATTGAAAATATGGAAACAATTATATAAAAATTATTTTCTATAAGTGGTTTAAATTAATTTTAAAATTAACCCGCAAAACACATCGAAAAATGGTTTTTCAAATAAATGCATTTTTTAGTATAAAAAAATATTTTTTTACAAAAATTGAGCATAATATGGATTAAAATGGAATTGATTAAATTATTTTTAACTATAATTAACTTCTTAAATTTTAATATCAATTCAAAGAATAGATATTTTAAAAAAAATAATGGAAAATATAGTTTTATATAAAATCTGTTTTTATTACTATTCACTAAAAAAATCTTTTTAGATAAATCCCGAAATTTATCCTTAAAATGATTTTTTAATGTTTATTTTAAAAATGATATAATTTTTCATAAATAAAATTTCTAAAAGTGGTAAAATTAATTATAATTTCTTTTCCCAAAATGTAATAAATCCATTTTTAAAAAAATATATTTTTAAAGAATAAAATGAACTTAATGAAAATTGACTACTTATATATTATGAATTAATATATACATTTTCGTAATACAAAAAAATTCATATTTTTTATAATATGTTTTTTCTTATTCATACTTACAATTTAACATCAGGTTTCTAACATTATATTATATCAAGGTTCAATTAGAGTTAGGGTTATGTGTAAAATCAACTATCAAATACTACATATTTTTTCAAAGAAAAATATATATTTGTAATAACAGGGTGTTTTAAGGTCATTTGAGATTATTTCCTCTAAGATCACATGATCACGAAGGTGTACCTTATAAATCCAAAATTGAAACTTTGAATACATGGGATAAATATGATGTGGCCAAAGTTCACTAAAGATAAACTCAAGATACTCAGCATGTGACTCTTGGTTTCAAAAATATACTAATATATCATAAATGAGCACCATGATAGATTCTAGTTAATGATAAAAAAATTACTTTATTAGATCCTTTAACACAATTGTGGAATTCATTAAGATGAATAAAATCATAAGGTACCCATACTGCATGCACCTACACCTAAACACCATTTTTGGTATATCCTCTTCCCTGACCTACAACTGGTGATAACTCAATCACAAATCAATATTGGAGAACCACCGTACTTCCATCAAGTGGTAAAATAGGTCATAAATCCTAGGAAAGAGGTACTAATTCTTCACTATAACCTAGTTCAAATTCCAATAATCAACGCATAACCTTAGGCCACCAACCACTTTCTTGGTGAATGAAACTAGAGAACCACATGGAGAAGTACTTGAGAAAATAAAACCCTTCGATTCAAGATCCTTAAGTTTTACCTTAAGCTCTTATAACTCAGATGGTTTTATATTATTTTGGGGAATAAATATGGGCTCTTCACTTTTCATGAGATCAATTATGAACCCAATCTTACTTTTAGAAGGAATTCCTAAGAAATTCTCTATAATGAAATCTCAAAACTGATCCACTACTAGATGAAAAATGGCTAGAATCGCTATCTAGTCTACTATAATATTGCTATAATATTTCTAGGTCTATTCCTACAATTCCTAACTCTATATCTCATTATCCAACCAGAATTTACTCATATTCCTTAAGGTAGGTAAAGGATACTCACATATGGTAAAATACGAGGTGTTCTCAAGATCACATCAACCAGTCCATACCAAAAATGACATCAAAATTATGCACATTTAGGACTATTAAATCTAACATATGCTCATATTTTTCAACCACTATGATACAAGTGAGGAAATTTTAAACAAGATAACCAAATTTCCAAAAGGCTTATTAAGTGATAATAACCTATGGTAAAACTATACAGGAAACCCCAACTTTGATACAACTCAAGATGAAATAAAGGAATGGGAAGCCCTGGTATCAAACAAGGTGACTGAAAAAAATAAAGCGATCAAAACCAGACCTCTAATGATTAAAGGACCCTTATAAAACTTATAAAAATCCATTAAAAATCACAAACTCAACCTACATTGGATACATGACCCTTCACCAGCAATCATTGGCTCACCAGTAAAGGTAACCCTGAGGAATTTTCTATTGTGATCACCCCTAAGACCCTATACTAGTTCCCTAGTCAAACCACCCAAACATAAAAATACTATCAGATTGAGGTCCACCTGTATAATATCTAGATTCATGTATCTACCCTAATACTCTTTCTATACTTCACTTATATAACCTCAAAAAAAATTATGGATGTTAACCTTTCAACCATAATAAATTTGCTTCTATGGCTAACCAGTATATGTCCTATGGTAATTTACATATTACCCGAACTTGAAAAAAAAGGGAGGGGTCCCTCCTAAAATTGGAAGAGACAACATAATAAATTGACCTAACTTCCGATTATTAATTTTATATACAAGAAACCTCCTCTATATATCACTATAAGAACTCCAACACAACACCACTTGAAAGGATGCAACTCATCCCATTGAAAGGGTAATAAAAAGTTTTTCACATTTTCCACTATTATGGACTCTTCATTGGTTAGAGCCTTATAGCCCACATCAAAGTATGTGGTCAATTCAAAATTTTATAACCATTTCCTCACCTCAAGATATAGTCTTATCTCAAACTTTTCATCCTTTTTATCCTCATACCTAGCCAAAGTTAGAGAAAATGGATCGATTTTCCAAAACTAGTCTCATAGAATGATATCGATATCATCCCTTACTAGAGTTCCATAAAAGTTTGAGCTATGTCCACCCTCAAAATATTTGGGAAGAACTACTCAAAGAACAATTCCTTGAAAGCTTCACATGGCATACCCTCATGTCTCCAAGTTGGGATTACAAATCCCTACCACCTCTTGGAATATCCATATAACATAAACACCGCCAACTTCACTTGATGGTCATTAATTGTCTCTACTTGCCCAAATATTCTCTCAATAATCCATATCCAATATTCCACATCCTAAGGACCACCCATTCCATGGAATTTTAGAGGGTTTTTTAGTATAAATCCTGAGTTAAATCCACCATCATTGACCATCCAATGTGGTAACCTATACCTACCACTTGTATGATTCAAAAAACACCCAAATAAATAGGCTCTATGGCCTAAACTATAAGAGAATAATTTGGGGGATGTTTAATCGAACCCTCCTAGATGTTAATATGTATAATAAGGATATTCCATACTTCAGAAGAATCCTTATTCTAGTCCCTATATAGCACAATTGGATATCAATGAGGTATAATTATCTAAAATTAAATTATATATATGCACAAAAATTATTTTAATAGATAAAATAGTAATAATACATAAGAAATTAATAGGTTCACACAAATAAATACACTAGGAAGAACACTAGAAAAGGCTACCCACAATAACTAGGCATTTCCCATTTAGTAGTTATTGAAGTCCTGAGCTTAAATATTTGGAACCTCCATGATAGTCACAATCATAATAAATATAAATATATGTATTCCTCTCTAATAATAGTTAAATTTTACCAATGATGTATTCGAAAAAATACCGAATATATGATTTTTCAATTTAACTAGTTTCAATACTATATCAGTAACAAGAGAAAATACATATGATGTATGAACCAACATTTCTATACATGATTCATGAACTCACTCACTCATGATAATTAGAAAAATAGAAAATACCATAAACTATAATTTCACAATAACACACAAAAATGGATTTAAAATATAATATCCCAAAAAATAAGAATAATCCTACTTACGTAGAAACTTATAGGGACACTACACAAGTTCAGTATAGGCACAATCTTATCTACCTTGCTCGAGTCATGTCCATCCTATATTCATTCGACCAATACATAAATAGTAATTCAATGAAAAGGGAGCTCTGATACTATTTCATAACACCCTGACCCAAATCACCCAGTTTAGGTCTGAGGTTCCATATGAACTCAAGAACACCTCATCATGCACAACTGGGTTTTGACTTATGAAGAGGTCTTAAATGGATCCATGGTGAGACTATATCCTTAGTATTAGATAACCATCAGAGTAATGTAATAATGGAAGCAATATAAATATGGTTAATAGTATAATATCTCATAGTGAAATAAATATCAAGACACATTATATCAACATGGAATACAATATCTCTTAAAAAAATAGAAAATAGATCCCCACATGCGGTGGATCAATGTATATAGGGAACAAAAGAATAAAAATAAATAAAATTGGAATCACTTAAAAATGTCCAAGAGCATGTCCCAACATTTCCTCAATCCCCATCCACCATCACCTACTCGACAGTTTTTCATGTGGATATGACCCCTGGTTGGATCCCTAATCATAATTTCAATATACACATCAAGATTCCCATGTAGTGTATGATAATAAACCTAGAGGACACCACCAATAGGACCCTATCAAAAATACAGGAAGTCTATAACTTTGGATGCACTGACAAATCTAAATAAATAAACAAATAAATAATACCCTTTGTCTAACATGAACTAATAGGCCTCCATAAATCCCCAATAATATCTTATTCAGATATTTTCTACTAATAAATTCTTTTATAATCAGAGTAGAACATAAAACACATTCCATGTTCCATATCAGCCAGGTCATAACCACATCACGCACACTAACCCATCCATGCACACTCAAGGGAGGTGACGTCTAGCATACTGATCCATCCCTCACATACTCTATGGATGTCACATCAATAAAACTAACCCATACCCATGAACTCATGGGATTTCACATTAATAAAACCAACCCATACTCATATACTCTAGGGAGGTCACATCAAGAACACTGAACCATCCCTACATACTCAATGGAGGTCACATCAAGCAATATAATATAATAAACAACATTCATCAAATGATAGAACAAGAAAATTAATTTGTCATATAAATACCTATATCATTAAAAAAAGTCATATTAGACTCAATCATGCCTTAACAGCTCTTCAAAAACACTAATTTCTCGATCAGATATTCCATATATCATAAATACAACAATTAAAAAATTACACCTAAAGAAAATTATAAACTCACATTATCCCTCTATAAGGGGTCTACTGCATCTTTATAGACCTAACAAATCACATTAAAACTATAAAAAGAAGTTTTATAGGGATACACATGCTCTCACTTGAAAAATGATACATACCACTTTATAAAAAATATAAAAAAATGGAAATGACTTCCAACATCAAGTGTAATGAAGGTCAATCATCAATAATTGTCACCTAAAACAATACCATCATGTTTAATCTCTGAAATTATACCTAATACCACCCAAATTAACTTTTATGTCAAGAGAACTATGAATAAAATGAAGAAAAGTACTTCTAAGGCTTTTATGGTGATAAAATTACCAAGAGATGACCATTTTATTGAATGAGACTTGAATTCATCAAGAGATAAGGAGGAGGGAGGAAAAAATATTCAAAATGGATCCTTTAAAAACCAAAATCCTAATTTAATGTCAAGGGAGATGAGGGAGAAGTATTAAATAATATTTAGGGAAAATTTAGAAAACTAATCCTCTTAAAAATGACCATGAAGCATCTTAAAACATTAACCACTGCAAAAAGGGGGTCTTGCAGTATTTCTTGAAACATTTTTGGGCTGAAGTCTTATTTCACACCATGAATCCATGCCTACTGCTACAACTAACTGAAATCCCAGAAAAGTATTCTCAAACCTACTCCTTAGCTAACCTGATCCCTCAACATCTAAAAAATATCAAAATACACCTGATTAAAAAGAAAATAGGACTATGAATCATCTTTAAAATTCAATAGGCATAAAAAATTTGATGAATATCAGTGTTCGTTTGGAATTTTTGCACATTTAACACTTTTTATAAATTAATATGAACTTGTATATAGAATTTTTTTTTCAATTTACTGTACCTCGGGTGTCATTTTTTTCTGTTGTTCAATTATATAGGTCAAGAAATGACCTAATGAATGTTCTCCAAAATTTTAGGAGACTTAGAGTATGTTTAGTGACTTTTGACCATCATGGAAGATATTTTTTGTTATAGGTTTTACATTAAACTATATTATTCTTAAAGAAGGATAAACTCAAATTTGGTTTTCTTAATTCAAACATCCCAACATGTTTTATATCCCCAATTTTCAATATGCTTCATTTTGATGGATATTGAAATGTGCTTGGAATTTTTGGTGTGTTTAATATATTTTATAGAGTAATATGATTCCATGTAGAATTTTTTTTAGTTTACACACTTAATGTGTTTGTATAATGTGAAATATAATCATACATGTCACAAATAACTCAAGGAATGATATCCTACATTTTTATTGGATTTTCAATATGTTTGGGGAGTTTTATACATTAAAGATAATATGTCATCATCAATGAATTTGAAGAATTTTTTTGAATTCATTTTATGACATAAAATTTATATAGGAATAGTGAAATATAAATTATTTATTATTAACTACCTAAAATTTCAATTAATTTTTTTAATTATTTACCAATAATCCACAGTCAAGTCATCTCATTCAGTACTATTTCCAACACCTGAACTTGTAATTAAATATATTTATTTTTAATATAATATAAATAATAATTATTGAAAAAAAAGAATCCTAAATGTAGTAAGTTATAAAGTAAGAATAACCATTAATATATTTTATTAAGTGTTGTTCTATTGATTTTGTGACTTTTATAGTTGTATAACCTTAGTAGTATGGTCTATAATCAATGCCACCTATCACTCAAACTATTTATGATTTCTCTCTTTCACTACATGCATACCACATATCAACTCCTTTACATTATCCTCATTATATACTTGTGAGCCTTGTCATTCTTCCCCTACTTTACTAATAACACTACAAAGTATTCCAATACTACATGTAACCCTAGAAAGTATTAATCAATATGGGGTTGAATTAAAGCATAAAAGAATGAAAAAAATGTATCCCACTCTGCTCAAAATTTGGTTCAAAATTTATAAGTACCGAACTAACATAGTAATATTAGATAATAAATGCATCAAAAATAAACTATTTATAAGACAACCCTTAATTCAATAAAAAAAATTAAATAGAAAAATAAAAACACAAAGTGTAATTATCCAATGTGGTTCCAAATAATAATATACGTACCAATAAAAAAATTCTAAAGGATGAAATAGTTCAAATAATGAGAACTATTAAATTTTAATCAAAATTGGAGGGAGGATTATTCCCAAATCAAAATTATATATATAATCTAAAAATGGAAACCTATTTGATCTAAGATCACACTAAAAACTAAAACAATTGGATTCTCTCAAGTCATCAAGGTAGTTAACATACCTTGAAATTTGGTACTTTATAATGAGTCAACATCTATTCTTCAAAGTCTAAATATTATATTTATAGGTTTTTATCATAAAAAAACTCTAAATAGTAAACTATAAAATATACATTCACAATGGTCACCTCTAATAAACTTAGAAACTACCACATAGAAATATTCTAATTGAAATGGTCTGGGCGTCTTCTTGATGTTTCAAAAGTTTATAGATTGAAATCACATCATTCAAAACATCTCATTTAGAATTTTAAATTGTAAAACATAGAACTATAAATAATTCAATTAAGTATAAGTAATGTATTGATTTTATTGTGATTAATCAAAAAAATAGTCTAGAAATGGTTATTTTAGAAAAATTACTCAATAGTATCCCACTTTTTGATAATCACAAAATATGATAAACAAGTAAGCTAAGATGAAAAAAAATTAAGTAGAAAACATATATTTCTTCCATGAAACATGTTTCCTCTTAAAAAATACAGAGAATAAAGAAATTATCTACCCATTTCAAAAACAATATATAAGACGATCCCACTTTGTAAATCATAATGCTCCTCCCCCAAATTTTTTATACTTTTCTATCCCTTTGTAATGAAGTATTTACATTAGAGATCCTTTATAAGTACTTTCTTCAGAATTTTACCTAAAATATAAAATTTGAAGTGTCTTAATACAATAATTTTACTTAATTTAACTAGAGTAAAAAAATTTCCATCAAGGTACTCCAATTCAATGGTGTAAACAATATAATTCCTATCGTAAAATAATATGTGAACCCCTTCTTAACGTTTTCTCATACATTTTGATTCATATTGTTTATAGAGTAACCCCCATCACATCTTATCCTTGAAATTTTTTCTTTTAGTTATAGAACATAAGAAATTATAAATTAATGTCTATCCAGGAAAATATACATCACTAATTATGACAATCTTCCCATTCACATTGTCTCAAAAATCATCATGTCCACCCTTTACATTTTGTAAGTTCTTGTGTTTTGACTTATTTTTATTAATTTGATGAGAACAACCACTATATTTATTGTCCCTAATTTTTTATATTTAAATATGTAAAATACTATAAATAATATTTTTTAGGTTTTCCATTGACATAGTTCTTCAATATTGGTTTTTCAATTCTTTGAAAATAATATAAAAAAAATAATATATTTTTCTAGTCTACATAATAATTTTCAAAAAAAATATGCATTTCATTAAAATAAAATCCATGGTTAGAAAATATGTGACCATGGTTGTATCCAGATTGGGTATTTCACCCTAGGATCACTAATATTTGAGTTTTTTTCAACAGCTCATTAGACTGACCCTGGTATCAAGTGTCTTAATTTAACACCTAAAACCCTAATTTATTCTATTTGAGCCACTTTTTATAAAAATAAATTATTATTAAACCCAAACCCTAAAATTATATAGGGTTAGATAGAAATATATTTGGGAATATCCAAAGATCATTTGGACCGAAGAATGAGATTCTTGATTGGAAATCCCAAACAACACATGATGCTGGATCAATCTGCACCAATGAACGGTCATAATGAAGGGTAGGTTTTTTTATTTCTATATTGCATTATTATTCTTTATTTTTATCATGGGAAATTAATTCTTATATTTCAATTTAAAAATATTTTCTCATTGATAATTTTCTTTGATTTTTTTATAGAGATTATTTTCTTACTACTAAACAATATTCATTGAAATTATAAATGAGGTTATAATAGTATGAAAGAGGGATTTTAAAAAACTCTTTTTTAGAAGATAGGTCCCAAGTCCTCAATTAGAGCCAAAGAATTTATAATAATCTCATAATTTACCAAATTAATTTTAATTCCTTCATTAATATAGTTTTATTCTGGGAACACTTGAGTGATGATGGAGTTCATTTTAGAAAGATCCTCTAGGAATTTCATCCATTGAGCTGTAACATTCCAAGATAAGTGTAAATTACCGGTTCTAACAGCTTAGAAAATAGTGGTAAAATCACATTTAAATCATAAGTTATTTTATCTTCTTTTCTTTTCCACTTCAACTACTTTGATCAAACCAATAATTTATACTTTAGACTAAAATTCTTGATTCTATAGTGCTTATCATTTCTTTTTTTACTTTAGTTATACTTTGAAAAAAATATGATGATGGGAAGATCATGTCAAGTGGTTTATCAATTCTTCCCAAATATTTTCGTTCCCATTTATTTATACTTTCACCAGCAATTATCTCCGTCATTGATGAATCAATATTATGTGACCTAGATTAATGAAAGAGTGGAATATGGACCTTTGATTATTTGATTTAAGCATGAAGGTAATGTTTATGGTGTAAAGAATCAAGGGTGGTGATGGTGGATCATTATAGGTGTGCTAAAATGGTCTTCTAATGGGCAGTGTCAAACAGGGTGATGGGATTATGTGAGAGGTAATTACCAACCTTGTTTTAGGTGGATTATATCCAAAAATTGATCCTTTGAGGTACAAAATCCATGGATATTTGGGGATGATTCAGGCTTAGTCAAGGTAAATACCAATAATTTTGCTCAAGTTCTCAACATTCTATTGAGTTTGACCATGAACATGTGGTCACACCATAAAGGGTCTGTCGTGTAATGGTCTCTATGTCGCCATTTTGTGTGTATTCCATGGTATTAAGGTATCATGCTACCTCATGGAGAAATTAAGGTCGTGGTATAGTGGAGGTTGGTATAGAATAAAGATTAGTTAAGGGCTGGAGGCCGTGGCATAAAAGATGTTTTCCACTACATGATGGTCTTGAGTAGAAAAAATGGCTATGTCAAATATCATGTGTCAGAGTCATCATGTGAAATAATCTATAATACATATGGACAAAACATGGAAAATGGTTCCATAATGTAATGACCTTGAATTTGAGACTCTAATGGGTAGAAATGGAATGGTTCATTCCATGAGACCCACCATGTGTGAGGCCACTATGGTGTGACCACAGGGTTACACCATATTTTTCATTACCATTAGGCTAATGTGACCATGTTTTCATTATATAAGGAACATTATTGTACACTTTTCTTCAATATTGAAGGTGGTGTTTGTGGTGATACATGCAGTTTTTTCTTTTTGTCTTTATAGGTCCAATAATAAGGGTTGGTCATCATGTTTGGATCATTATAAGGGATGGTCATCATGGTGGATCATTATATGGGGGTTCGTTACCCCCTTTACTAATATTTATCTTTTGGTGATGTGTGAGCCCCAAAATATAGTTCTATAGATATTATGTGGGGTCCTAGTAGGGTAGTCTAGATTCTTGGAGTTTTTTTCCAGTTCTCATGTAGTGGGTCTATGAAGAGACAGACTCTCTCATATGTCTCAAGTTCTCTCCTTTAAAGAATTTATGGGTTCTTCCTATTTTATGTATAATTCATTACTTTTTGTATTATGGTTTAGAGATTAATTTTTTCCGTAATTTTATTTTAATGTTTTTGAGGTGTCCTACTAGGTATGTATATACTAACCCCTATATTAGTTTATTTTTTCCCATATATCATGTATTATGTAGATAAAAAATAGTATTGTGGTGACCTTAGTGGACATTTTTTTGGTGAATCTTAGTGGTTTTAGGAGTTTATGTAATGAAATATACTCACGTTTAAAACTAGTTCATTATGAAAACCTCTCCATATCATCCATTTAGGATGGTTTCACTTTTGGATTGTTGGGTCTGTATATTTAAACTTTTTCATTATGGGTTGTGTACTACTTTACCTTTGTAGATCTTAGTAGTTACCACATTCATTATTTATATTATATTTAATTTTATTTGTTTATTATGTATTATAATTCCCTATGTATAGGTTCGAATTATGTACATGTGCATTAGTATAAGGCCACCCATCAGGTGTGATATGCCTACTCAGTGATGGTAACTATCCCCTAGCCCATTAGATGTGGTCATCAAGTGTAAAATAATATTACCATTGACCAAGAGTGGTCCTAGTGGGTTCGGTTATGTCAAAGTAGTTTCATAGTAATTTTTTCATAGGGATAGAGTCTGGATTTAGATTTTTGGGAAGGATTGGTTTTGGAATTTATTGAAATGGTGTTAACTGTAAGAACCCAGATCTTTATTTCAAGTATTAATCTTGATTTCTGTTGACTTTTTTTGGAAAAAGAAAGGAAAGAGAATTTTCTAAGTACACTCTATGTACTTATGAGTACAAATCCTATATCATATTACCACGTACAGCCACATACTGCTTGTGTAACGGCCAAGTACATGGTTGTGTGATGACTTGGAAGACCGCTTAAGTTGAGATCTGATTAAGGATACTACACAGCACGTATATTTAATGAAAACACTGTGTGGTATTCTTTTTATTTGATATATAAGAGTGGGGTGGCATCTCATATTTAGAATGGTCTTATTCTTCCCATGTTTCGTATAGGAGTGCTCGAGAATGATGAACGAAGATCAAACCCACGATTCTCCATCTGACCTATGATTGAGACGTTGTTGGGTGTGTTAGAATCCCATCGGTGAGTTCAAAATTCCTAAATAGCTTTTATACCTAATTCTTCCTCTCTCATGAGTTATTCACGGTTGAATATTTTTCACCCTTTTGTAGATCTACGATGATGTAGGCTGATTCAGGGGCCTATGTTCAAGGATATCAATCGTGAGATATCGAGTCTGATGGCTTGTGCCTTTAGTGGTTTTTCTTTGGATTATATGTGCTAAAAGTGTTTTATACCCATGTTTGGGGTATTTTTTATTTTGGAGTTAAACCTTGTTTACTTCCTTTCATGGTTGGGTTGCCTGATAAAGGGTAGTTACATATGCATAACTTCAGATACCTTATTTATGGTACACCCTGTGGGTGTGTTTCCCTTGATTGATTGTTTATGGCCATTTGTTCTAGAATACTTGTTAGTATTTCCTTATTTTACATGCCTTGTTTTGTTAGGATTGAGTTACTGTTTATATTAGATGCATATGATATATATTGTGGAAGTTTCACTAAGGGGAATTTTACTATGAGAGCTTCCCAAGGTAGGTTCATTTATGTATGTTTTACTATTATGTTGACCCAGGGGTATTGACTATGAGTGTTTCCAAGTGGTCATCAACTCAAGGTTTTAGATCATGAGAGCTTCCTTGGTGGTCATTTATATTTTAATTGATGTTATGTTGACCAAGGGGTATTGACCGTGAGAGTTTCTAAAATAGTTGTTTGTAAATGATTAGTTCTAAGTTAGACCAAAAGGGTTAGACCTTGAGAGCTTCCCAGATGGTCATTATTAAATTTTTTTTGTTATGTTAGACCAGGTGGATTAGACTATGAGAACTTTACAAAGGGTTTGTGATTGAATAATTGAATGATTGTGATGAGCCTTCCAAGACAAAGTACAATCTTGGACTAGGTCTTACTTGAATTTTTAGATGGTCTTCTGAGAAATCTATTTCCTTACGTACATAGGAGAAGCATAGATTAGGATAGATCCTAGAGTTATAAGATTCAATGGATTGAATAATTTCTAATTGTAGATGAATGTAATTGAAAATTGTAGGATTGTTTACTTTTGAGTATTTCTTAGTTTATTACTTCATTCTTTCATATTACCTGTTATATATATTCACTAACTGTTAGGCATAGATATTTTGGTAGTTGCCCACTGGGATTCATCTCACACCCTGTTTTGGTCATGATTTTGGACCCAAATATATTATATGTTTACAGGTGTAGTTAAGGGTAAGCACCCTTCTTCATCAGGTACTTGATTGTTGTAGGAGCTGGAGAGCATGGGACCAATATGAGCCTTGCAATGTTGTTGGAATTTACTTTATTTTCTACAATTTCGTTTCTATATTTTATTTCAAACATTGTGACTTGTTTGTATGCTTTCCTAGAAACATGTGACATGCATCATTAATATATATTTTTGCTTCTATTGGATTTACTTTTAGTCTTCCATAGTTTACTACTATTATATAGTATGAATATTCCGCTATTTCCTACTATCCATTTCTTCACTGTGTTTACTCTACCAATGAGGGCATGGTTTCCCCAATATCACACCTTGTCCCTTGCTTCTTGTCGAAAGCCTTTAGTGTTTGTAAAAATGTGCTTGAGGTTATGTGACCAACTAGGTTCGGGGTACCTTGGGGCGGCACCTGGATCTGGGACGTTACAAAGTGGTATCAGAGGAATAGTTTTTCTTTTATGGTTCGTCTTACTTTTTGGTGAATTTAGACTAGTATAAGAAGGAATTAGTAGTTGGTAATAATATGTGATCGGGATTAGCTAACTCGTGCAAATGGAAAAGCCAAATTACCTCGAATATTGCAATTTTATCTGTTTTTTAAATTGTTACAGTTGATTTAATTTTAAAATTTGGTGATTCACTTGTTTTTTTATATTATGATTGATAAAATTGTGGTTCTATTTCAATTGAAACCTGATGAGATAAGGGGGTTCCATCTCATGCATCATATAGGCACTTTCTAGAGATCACATGTCAGGCATTCTTATCATTCCATTTAGGGTTCATTACATATTGTATGCTATTTTGATAGATGTTATGATAAATATTCATGCTATTATGATAGATTCCATGATAGAAATACCTTATATTTTTATGAGGTATTGATATATGTAAAGTTTCATTCATATGGACACCAAGATTTGATCTCTAATGTGTTATGGGCCCACTTGGATTAGAATTTGGTGGATCACGTATGAAAATTAATTTCATTAAGTTAAGATATGATATGAATAAGGACTCCAAAAATTAATTTTTGGGGAGTATGAGCTCCTATGGACTGTAAATTGGCCTTCCTTAGACTAATTTTAAGATTTTGGGGGTTATAGAGAAGTTTCAGAGACTTAATATCCAGAAAACATGGTGTGTGATGTTATGAACACATGCCATGTGTTCTTCTTTTCTAGAAGAAATATTTTTTTAAGTACATGTTGTGTAAATTATGTACACGTCGTGTCATCTTTTACTGTGTGACTGACTGTGTGAGTAGGGATAGGGGGTTGTTAAACATTTGGTAGAACATGCCATGTATTGGGATTACATGTCATGCTATAAAGGACCATGTATTTGATCATGTTACTAACAAAACTGGTGGATGAAACTTGGGTTATAAACATTGTGTCTAGATTATGCACATAGAGTTATGGTCAACCATGTATATTGTCGTTTGAAAAATGACATGGGTGGATGTAACTTTTGAGTACATGTCGTTTATAGAGTGTGCACTCCATGTAGTGTTACACTAGGATAGAACTATGTAGTTCTAGTCATGTATAAGAATTTGGGAAGTAGGGAATACTCAAGTACACACTGTGTATCATGTGGAACACACCGTGTGTATGGGGTGTTACATGACCAAGTAGGAAGTGGTACACACCCATGTTAAGGCTTAATGGAACTCGTTGTGTAGTGGTTTTACACACTGTGTAACTTTCTTTTGTAAAACATGAATGTTTTTTTATCTTGTTCCTTTTTAGAACTTCTAAATTTAGTCCTTGATAATCCTGAAATGTGGTGCATGCTTGACCTTGCAGAGCCATACCACCAAGACATCATCCCATTGTACTCCAGGTATAGGGTGGGGATCAGACACCAGAAATGATAGATCAGGTACTACCATCAGATCCACATGTTGATCCCATCTTGGAACCAGCTGTTATACCAAATGCAAGTGTTGATGAACAATTCCATGAAGGATTTATGACGATGATACAGACTTTTCAGGGATCACCACATCCTGCCGCAACTATGGAAGATTTGACGTGGGTGTTCTAGTAGCATCATCCATCCACTTTTTCAAGGGATGGAGGACCATAGGATATAGAGTCATGGTTGCAGGTCATACTTTCTATCATCGAGCATCTAGAGACATATCCTAAGAGAAAGGTGAAGCTCGTGACTTATATAGTGCATGATTCTACCAATAGATAGAGGGATGCTATCTCACAAGCAGTACATCATCAGGATATGGTTTGGGAAGTGATTTAGAGGACCTTATATTATTACTTCTACCCCAATATATTGAGGGCCAATCGAGTCTGGGAGTTCATGCATTTTGAGCAGGATGCTTTCTCAGTGATTGTTTACTCTTCTTGTTTTACAAAGCTTCAGTGATTCGCACCTATTTTAGGAGGTGATGAGTTATCACTAGCTAAGTGATATGAGGATGGTCTCATATATGACATCTGATCCCTGGCGAATGGTTTCAGGATGATTTCAGTGAATGATACAGTAAATCAGGTGATGATAACCAAGCACAATCTAAGGGATTTAGGATCTGTGATCCCGGGTGGTTTAGCATCCAGATTTGGTACTCCTTCGATCAATAGTAGGAAGCATCGTAGGGAGCTTTCATGTGATGTTTCTTCAGGTATACAAGTGGTGTGCTACGAGTGTGGAAAGATTGGGAACACAATATTGGAGTACCTGAGTGACCTATTAGAGTGTAGATATTGTATAAATATGGGTCATATTCAACACTTTTTTAGGAAATTCACACCAGCAGCATGTGAGAGGGGATCTATTATGACTCCACATTTAGGAGAAGGACCACTAGTTTCTCATAAGTCAAGGAACTAGGGTTTGTCGGGCTGAGGAGGTTTTTGTTTCCATAGTATCCAGATGACAAGTTCTCTAAAACAGCTGGGTGACCAGCTCAGGGTAGCCAGGTAGGGTCACAGGGCCATGGTACAGGTCAGATTTTTCAATAGAACAAACCCAGCAAGAGTAGGATATCAGACCCCCAACAGTTAGATGTATTATTCTTGTTGCATCATTTTTATCTTCTTCTCTTTTTGATACTAGGGATTCTGATTGTTTTATATTTTTTTCCATTTTAGAGAGCCTTAGGCTCTGAATCTTTCATTTTGATGATGTTATGACACTACGCACACCATTGGTGATTAGGAATGATATTGGATGTCAGTTCAAGGTGTCGCCTATTAAGTTTTGTGGGTGTCAGTTCTTGTGGGACCTCTATATATTAGATATGATAGTCTTAAATTATATTCTTGGAATAGAACAGTTGGTTTCCTTTCAAGCCTTTGTTGACTTTTATCACTGTAGGGTTAGTTTCATGCCACCAGAGGGTGGGTCTTTTCTACACGAGGCTAAATGGGATGTTCAGAAAAGTAGAGCGGGACCCGGGCAACATGGGTTGGGAGGAATTTCATTCTAGATTTCTAGTTTATATCTAGATGAATAGGGGACTTAATAGGTGGACTTTCCACCAGTGGTTTATCATTTTAGGTATGTCTTTACAAATGAAATTTCAAGTTTACCTCTAAAGAGAGAGATATATTTCTCTATTCAGCTTGTGCCAGGAACGAAATCGGTGTCGATTCCTCAGTATAGTATGGATACACCAGAGTTATAGGAGATCAAGAAGTAGTTAGAGGATTTGTAAGAAAAGGGTTTCATATGACCCAGTACTTATCCTTGGGGTTCACCTACCCTTTTCCAATTAATGTGGATGGTAACCTTAGGATTTTTGTCGATTATCGGAAGTCGAACCAGTTGATGGTTAAGAACCGATATCCCTTATAGAGGATTGATGATCTCTTTTATCATATTTGGAGATCATGGGTGTTCTTGAAGATTGAATTCAGATCTTTTTATCATCATTTTCATGTTAGACCATCAGATATAACTCTTACAGTCTTTTAGAGAAGGTATGGTCTATACAATTACTTGGTTATGCCGTTCTGTCTCACGAACTCGCTAGAAATTTTCTTGGAACTGATGAACTGAGTGTTCCATCATTACTTGGATTCTTTTTTGGTACTCTTCATGGATGATATCTTGGTGTACTCTCACACTCTACATGACCATGCCACTCATCTTCAAATCGTATTGAGTACACTGAGAGAGCATTATTTATATGATAAGCTCTCAAAGTGACATTTTTGGATGGACCAGATTCATTTCTTAGGCCATGTTATCTCAGAGACAACAGTATTAGTAGACCCAGATAAAGTGAGAGAATTAGTTTCGTGGGAGCATCCAAAGAACGTCTTTGAGGTACAAAGTTTTATGGGGCTGGCTGGTTACTACAGACGCTTTATACAGGACTTCTCAGGCTATGCATTGCCACAAAATGGCCTGAATAAGAAGGGTGAAAAGTACTTATGGATAGATTCTTGAGATTCACCCTTTCAGGAACAAAAATTTAGATTGACATCAGTACTAGTACTAATTTTTTCAAATCTAGGAAAGATTTACATCGTTTACTATTATGCATCAGGTCTCGGGCTCAGAGTAGTGCCTATGTATGGGGAAGGAGTCATTATGTATGGGTCTCGACAGTTGAGGCCACATGAGAGGAATTACCCAATGCACGATCTCGAGTTAGCTTCAGTTGTGCATGCTTTATACTTTTTAATAAATTATCTTTTGGGATATAATTTTGTGGTATACAATGACCACAAAAGCCTCAAGTATATCTTTACTTAGTGTGATATGAATTTAAGACAGTGAAGGTGGGTTGACTACCTTTAGTCTTTTGACTTTGATCTTGCCTATACTCTTAGAAAAGGCAATGTAGTGTCTAATAAGTTGAGCAGGAAGACTTAGATACATGTTGTTCCTAAGGCCAGTAGTGAGTGGAAGCTTATGGATATGTTCTCTGAGATGTATTTGGAGGTGCACAATAGACAAAGGCAGATGTTTCTTTCTTCTATAGGTGTTACCAATACTCTACTAGATCGAGTGCGAATGAGTCAGTTATCAGATTCAGATGTCCAAGTCCTATGGTAGAGTTTGTTCTGTGAGGACCCTACTCTTGGGTGGAATGTTGGTGAAGATGAGCTTTTGTGTTTTCATGGGAGCGTATAGGGGTCAGCATACATATGCGAGGAGATGTTTTGAGATTTTTATTCCACTGTTTGGGCAGTTCATCCTAGTGTTTCCAAGTTATATTGAGATCTACACTGTCATTATTGGTGGAAAGGTTTGAGGAGGGATGTACCTGGTTTTTTATGATATGTTCAACCTGTTAGTAGGTGATAGAGGATCATCGGTGATCAGTAGAGATATTAAAACAGTTACCCATTCCTGAGTGTAAGTGGAATAATGTGACAATAGATTTTGTAATGGTTTTACTAAGGTCTTCTCAAGTAAATGAAAATGTATGGGTTGTTGTTTATAGACTCATGAAGGTTGCACATTTCCTACCGATCAAGAAAACCTTCAGTGTTGATGATCATGGGAAGTTATACATCCAAGAAATTATATATTTTCATGGGGTTTCGCACTCTATCAGTTCAGCTAGGGACTTCCAATTTACTTCTCATGTTTGGTAGGGACTACAGAGGGATTTGGGTACACAGATACTTCTGATTACAGATTATTATCCCAAGACAAATGGCTAGTCCAAGCACACAATTCAGGTTTTAGAGTACATGATTCGAGCATGCGTCCTGTATTTTGGGGGATCTTGGGAGAGACACATACCCCTAGTGTATTTTTCCTAAAATAATAGTTTTTAGAAAATGATTCAGATGTCACCTTGTGAGGATTTGTACAGTAGGATTTGTCGATCTCCCCTATGTTGGCTGGGGGAAGAATATGTAGCTATGTTGGGACCAAGTCTTGTCCAAGAGACCATTGACTAGGTGGAGTTTATTTGAAAGAGGATGGGTACTGCAAAATATCACCAGAAATATTATGATGATCAATGAAGATGACCTCTAGAGTTCAAGGTCAGGTATTAGGTTTTTCTACATGTCACACCGAGGTTGGGACACAGGAGGATTAGGATACAGGGGAAACTTTCACTGAGATGTGTTTGGTCATTTGAGGTTTTAGAGAGAGTTGGGATAGTTTCCTATCAATTTCACTAACCTTAGAGGTATCGGTATATACACGGTGTCTTTCATGTTTCTCAGCTATGGCGTTAATTTTTATACTTGTCTCAGGTTTTCAACCTGAGGAGGTTGAGTTGGAAGTGGATGCATCCTTCAAGGAGCACCTTATTCATATTGTAGATTATAGAATGAAGGTTCTCCATGGCCAGTTTGTTCCTTTGGTATGGGTGTTATGCCAGCATGACCGAGTGCAGGATAAGACATGGCAGAGCAAGGCTGGCATATGATCGCAGTGGCACACGTTGTTCGCAGATTCGCCTTCACCACCCTTGGAAGGGAAATTTGGGGATGAATAGCTTTAAGGGGGGAAGTTTTTAAGAACACATATCCTTATTTCAAGTATAGATCACGTTTCTAGTTGTTTTGTAAGAAAAAATAAGGAAAGATAATTTTATAAGTACATGTCATGAACTTATGAGTACACATTCTGTACTCAGGATCTGCATAAAGTTGTGTACTGGCTGTGTAATGGCTGAGTACATGGTTGTGTGACAACCTGGAAGACCACTTAAGTCGGGGATGGTTAAGGATACTAACAAGAATGTACATTTAATGAACATTTTGTGTAGTTTTCTTTTTTTTAAATATTGGAATAGGGTTGTGTCTCATTTCTATAATTGTCTTCTTCTTCCCATGTTTCATACAGAAGCACTCGGGAATGATGAACACAGATTAAACCCTTGATTCTCTACCTGACCTCTGATTGATACAATGTTAGGTGTGTTGGAATCCCACCGGTGAGTTTCAATTCCTCTAGATCCTTTCTTCCTGATGATTTCTATCTTGTGGTCTATTCAAGGTTGAGTATTTTTTATCTTTTTGTATATCTATGCTGATCTTTGAAAATTAAAGGGCCGAAGTTTAAGGATATCGATCATGAGACATTGAGGTAGGTGGTTTGTTCCTTTTGTTATTCATATTTGGATTATATGTGCTAAAAGTGTTGCATACCGATGTTTGGGGTATTGCATGTTTTGGAATTAAAACCTGATTATTACCTTTATGGTTGGGTTGTTTGATAAAAGGTAGTTTCATATGTGTAAGGTTAGATACCTTGTTTATGGGACACTTCATGGGTGTGTTTCTCTTAACTGATTGTTTATGGTCATTTGGTCTAGAATTCCCGTTAGGCTTGCCTTGTTTTCTATTCCTTTTTTTTTGTTAGGATGGAGTAAATGATTAAATGATATTTCTGTGATATGCATTGTGGATGTTTGACCAATGGGAATTTGACTATGAGAGCTTCCTGAGGTATGGCTATTTATGAATTTTTTATTGCTATGTTAACGTAGGGGTATTTATTGTAATAGATTCCATGTGGTCATCGATCAAGGGGTTTAGACCATGAGAGCTTCTCTGGTGGTCGTTTATATTTTTATTGATGCTATGTTGACCAAGGGGTATTGACTATGAGATATTCCCAGATGGTCATTTATAAATGATTAGTGCTAAGTTAGACAAAGGGGGTCAGACTGTGAGAGCTTACTAGAGGGTCGTTATTAAATGATTGTTGTCATGTTAGACCAAGGGGACTGGACTGTGAGAAATGTCCCAAGGGGTCGTGATTGAATAATTAAATGATTGTGATGAGACTACCAAGACAAAGAACAAGCTTCAACTCAGTCTTACTTGAATTCTTATATGGTCTTCTAAGATATATGTTTCTTTATGTAAGCAGGGAATACTGAGCTTAGGCTAGATCCTGGGGTTACATGATTCAATAGATTGAATAATTTCTAAATATAAATGAATTTAATTAAAAAATTTAGGATTTTTTAATTGTTAGTACTTCCAAGTTTATTGATTAATTCTTTCATATTACCTATTATATATATTCACTGATAGTTTGGCATAGATCTTTTTGTGGTTGCCTACTGGGATTCCTCTCACACCCTATTTGGGTCATTCTTTTGTACTGAAACAGATTATATGGTTGCTGGTATATATAAGTGAAATCACCCTTTCTCATAAGGTACTTGATTATTGTAGGACCTAGAGAGAATGTAACCAAGCTGAGGCTTGTGATGCTATTGTATTTTACTTTATTTTTGTTACTTTGGTTTTTATATTGTATTTCCCTCATTTTGACTTGTTTGGATAATTCGTAGAACAATTTTGACTTGATTCATTTATATATATTGTGTCTTCTATTGGATTTATTTTTATTCATTAGTTGTTTACTTGTGTTAAATGGTATTACTATTCTGCTATTTTTCACAATATATTTTAATATAGTGTTTACTCTGAAAATGTGGGCATAGTTTCCCCAATATCATGCCTTCTTATTCACTAATAGTCAGCAGCCACTGGCATTTGGGGAAATTCTATTGAGGTTATGCGACCAACCAGGTTCGGGGCACCTTTGGGCGTCACCCAGATCTAGAATGTTACATTAATGGATCTTGAATTTGGATTTTAGGTCAGGAACCCAGTATTAGTGTGGTGGCCAATGTATATATTCATTTGAACTGAGAAAACATGCTTTGGACTCAGTATACTGAAGCATGGGTTGTAGGAATAAATTATTGATGCATACATCATATAGTAATTGGTAATTCATTTTTGTTTCTTTTATAAGTTATCTCCATAAATATTTTTTATTGAAAAAGGTATATCTTGTAAAATTATAGGTTAATACCATACTAATAGAAAACTAGGGTCCTAAGGTAGGGTCATAATGTTCACAAGAAAGTGATTAGGATTTCTATAGATGACTAGTTTATAAATAATACTTCCATATAGAGACCAAATAATTTAGTAATTCCACCAGGTACGTGAAAAGAAAAACCTCCAAATGTTTAAAAGAAAGAAACCCCACATCCTGCTATGCTAGATAACATTATTCAACCAACTATAAAACCAGTTTTTTCTATAGTATGGGATGATGATATGTATAAGATGAGTGAAATTCAAGATTTATAATGAAATAGATTGGATAGGCTCGAAGGTAATATGGCCCCTCATGTGGATTATGACTGTCTTGATTCAATGTTTGGATTATTTTTCCTTTTTTGGATACCTACCAAAAATATGGTTGTTTCTACAAATAGTCTTATTTATAATGAATGGAGATGTTGGTAGACCTTGATCATTCATACCCATGATGATGTGACACCTCATTGGTCAGAGTTTGAGAATATTTTTTATCAAGAGTACAACCTGGTGATGTTTAGGTTTATTCATATCATGCATCTATTATAATTTTGGTAGGGAAACATGTTTCTAACTGAGTATGAATCAATATTAACTGATCTGAGGAGTTACTCCTTTATTATTATTTGTGATGGATTCTTCTAAGTATGGATTTTTTAGAACTTATTCTATATATATGTCTATGTAGGAGTCAATCCCTTCTATATTATCACCAAAATTATGGTTTTGGACTGAATCTTGTTAATGTATAGCTCCTTGGAAGAAGGATAGTAGATAACAAGTGATAGTGGTGGTCACCTAAGAGTAGATTCGGTATCTAAAATCATCTTACATTAGGCATTAGTTTCAAGACACATGAGGCATCCACAAGTACACACATAGACTCAAGGATAAACAGATCAAGAGTCATGTAGAAAATTCAGTCAATTCGGAGATAGTCTTTGTTATGTTGTTAGAGGATTATGTTTTTTTCATTTAATTTCCCAACCCTTTATATAGGAGTGGGAAGTTAGGATGTTTATGGACCTCCATGTCAAAGGCAGCATCATTTCTATAGACATCCCAAAGGCTATCAAGGTGGTACTCAAGGTGAAATTTTTTTTATAGGTTTCGGGGGTTCCCCAATTGGAGTAGATATAGGAGGATGTAAAAATATAAACTTCCACCATTTCCACCCATGGGAACTCCATTCCTGGATCAGATAGTTAGTTATTAGTGATGTGGCTAGATACTGGTGATAGAGCCTTCCAACCAGGCATCACTTGACATGATCTAAGGTATGATTTTTGTCTACTCTACACCAACACATAAAGCCATAGATACTGTCATGATCCATAATTTTATTATTTCAACCATAATATGGGAGATAAAAAATTATTTGGATCCCCAATCCCAACTAATTTAGCTAGAGACTCATAGTAGAGGTGATTTCTTGCTCACCCATACATTTTGATGATGCGATCTTGTGCTTAGTGTGGATATGTTTTCATTGGACCTTACAGTGGCTATGAAGAAACCCTATGATGTAATATCTGGTATGGAATGTATATCTATAGTACAATATCAGATATACTATTATCATCACAGAATTATGGTCTTATAATCTGGTAGATTATGATTATCATTCAGGGGTAGTGGGACTTTCAGTTGAGAAGAGTAGGGACTATGTGTTTTAATTTTAGATAAATCAACCATATTTCATAGATTTTGGATCTAAATGTGTAAATTTACCCATAAATCATCTTCTTATAGTGTTGGAGGGTTACTTTGAAATTTTTCCAAAGGATAAGACTAGATTTCCACGTTATTGAGAAGTTGACATATGCATAATCCTTTACCTAGATACTACTCAAATATCATCTATAGATTAACATATTTACATATATGCGATTTTTTAATTGAATATTTAGTTGGAAGACAATATGGGAAATGTATTTTTTCAGACCCAACGTGTCAAACTAGGAACTTCTATGTTGTTCACTAAGAATACAAATGAGATATTAAGGTTTTTTATTAACTATTATCACCAAAATTGGGTAAAATTAATTAAAAAGTAACCATTTAAAGGATTTATGACATATTCAATTGGATAAATGGATAGAATTTATTCTTAAGGATCAATCATAGGTCTCATTATCAACAACTTTAGATCCACAAGGAGTATATCCTAAAGATAGCCTTCAGATGTCTCTATGGACATTATATGTTTCTAGAGATTCCCTTTGTATTAATAAGAACCCTATTAGTGTTAATGGTCCTAATGAATATAATTTTTTATCTCTTATTAGAGACAACATATAAAAATTGGGGAGTAAAATAGAATAGCTAGCTAAATATTTTTTTGCATCTCCTGAGAAATTTTCAAAGCAATGTGGACATGAACTTGAACTGGTCATGGAATGAATTCCCCTTAAATTTTTTATTAAGGAAACTGAGGATGGGAAAGAGTTAATAAAAGAAATATTATCACTAAATCTCACTTCTACATGGAAGAAGGATATTCCTAAATAACACATGCATGCCGACATGCTCACGGCATATATACAAAAGTCAAAAGAATCCTAGAATCACTTTGTGGAAGGTAAACTACAATATGATTTTCTCATGATATAGGGATATAATAATCAAAACCACTATACCTTTATCTGGATATACAATAAGAAACTACCAAAGTGGTGTACTTTTATGAAAACATAGAGTATTATGACTACCTATATCTATCTATGAAAAATATACTCTAAGGGGTACTTTGTAATGAGGAAGAGATTAAAGATAAAAAATACTGGGTGATATTCTTTTATTGAATTCAATTATATTTAATTTTATTGAAACCAAATTAATCACTCGGTCATCTTGTTTAAATTTTTTATATTTGTACAAAAATTGGTTTACCCTGGAGAACAGAGAAGAAATACATGATGACAAACCTGATGAGGAAACCATGGATCTCCCAAACCCAATTAGAAAACTACTTGAGGGAGTAATTGAATAACTAAAAGTGGTATTGTGATTATCCCTCAATAGGTACTTAGGTGATATTTTCCCAGTGATCAGGGGTGAATAAAAGTATCCAAGTTTAAAAAAATTTAAAAAAAAATTGTTAAATATAAAACTTTTTAATTTTGATCTCTAACTCTTAACCTTAAGGGTCGTAATTTTATCTCTTTTTATAAGATGATCCAACTACCTCTCCACTTTAATGATTCCTTATTACCAGATATTCATTAATATTTCTTGACTCAGTTTATATGTGAATTCATAAAGTAAATAGGAAAAAAATTACTTGGTTCACCCCCATGGGATACCCTAAGGATTATGCAGTGGTGATGTTCCATGCACCAAAATACACTATCCACACTAAATAATGGTGGGGTTTGGTAAAGTTCACTCTTTTCTCAGATGCACTACCCTATCATTTTTGGGTTAGCATGCTACCACTCAAGGATGACTGCTCTCAATTTGGCTCATTATAATTGTTTGAACACTTTTATCTCCCTCCACCTTTTCTCATTACTCTGAGGTAGGATCTCTATATATATTATGTACATTTATGTCCCTTTACTATAATATCTTTCATGGTTTCACAAAATGTAGATAGGATTTTTTGATGTCCTCTCCTTTCTACTTTACAATCGGTGAATACCTGCTTACACAAAACATTCTTCTTTCAAGAACAATATAGAAAATCCTATTTTCCATCTTATTTTTTTCTAAAAATTATCTCACTGACTGTCGACTCTCATTTTATTTGTTTCACTTGAATATAAAACACATAGAGAGAGTATCTTTCACTTAGTTTCATCATATCATATCTAACCTCCTATACTGATAAGATAGATCTTAATCCAATGAATGGCCAGTTGATAGTTCTTGACTGGGTCATTTAAAATTATTATAACCCCTTTATGAGAAACCATCATAATTACCGTCATCAAAACTGATTCATGTATCAACTTACACATTTTAAAGTACAAATTAATTCTCCATTAGGATCACTTCAAACTCCTTAAATCTCTACTGTAATCATGTTCTTAAAATTATACATAAGATTATGTAATCAATTAAGAACCATTCATGCATCTCCAAAATGATTTATCCAAAAATATACATATCACCCATCGATATTACCTTCACCACATCATTATGAAAAATCTTTTATTATTTTGGTGACAACACATCAATCACTATGGTGTGATCAATTATTTTTTCCCATTTATCATTGTCACTCCATCATTATATCATGAGAATCATTATAGATTTTTCAAAATTCCCCATGTTACACAGGGATCCTCATAGACCTCCACACCTTCATTTATGTTATGGGACATATCATTTTGGCCTTATTTAAACAATATATATTCAACAAAACACTTAAATTTTAAAAAGCATTGTCAAGAATTCCAAATTATTTTGTTGGATTTATTGAAAATAAGGTTTGAAGTCTAAATATGTCTCTAAATATGTGTACTGTATTTTTTGACAATATGAGTATACCATCCAGTTTACAAAAAGAAGTGGTGTTTAGCCTAAAAAATTTTAAAAATATTTGAAATCATACATAATTTTCTGTGGTGTCAGATACATTATCTACACAAAGTAAAGATGTACTATGGATATCTAGAAGTGAATATTAATTCTAAAAAGAGACTGTATAGTCAAGATAAGTACTTAGGATGTATTAAAGACATCTCGGAGAAATTTTTTTGAATTTATTCGATATGAAAAACACCACACCATATTTAATGGTAATATTGAAGTTTAAGGAAATTCCAAGTGTTTCCACACCCATGACATAGTTCATGGTAGAGAAGGATTTTCCCAACACTGTCAAATAGAAGTGGACCATTCCTTAGTATTCTCTATGGTGTAATTCCAAATGACCTTTGTAAAATAGTCATGTCCAATATAGACATATAGGATTTCCCCATATTACATAGGGTCCTCATTTACCACCACACATTCCTCTAGGGTATAGGTAATCCCATGTTAGCGTTATTTGAAATATAATCCTTCAACACCGAACTTCACTTCAACTAAAACCTCCACCATGATCACTTTGTACCTATTTTTCTCGACCACGGCCATATTATCCACAAACTCTTTACATAAGTGCTTTGGAATTCCGCCATGGGGACAACTACGTAATGGTCCATTTCCATTTTCCCATGTTAGGAAATTCCTTCTCTATAATTTCTTGTGTTATGGGAAAGGAATCACCTAGAATTTCCTTAACCTTCACCATACTCGCTGACTAATTCATTGTGTTTCCCATTTTTGTAAACTTCAACATGACCGTAACTAATATTATTTTAACATATCTTCAACCCTTCTCTTGATCATGTAGGCTCCTTATAGAATAAATTTTCACTTATGGATGCTCAGCTGACTTCCTTCCTTACTTTGTGTGTATAATTCATCTGACATAACAACCAAGGATGTATAATCTCAGATATTATTAAAAAATCTTATCAGAAAAACACTAATTCTTGTTATCAATATGTTATAATACTCATATTTTAAAAATACTAAAAACACATCTTGAGTGACTTCTTCATACTTCAACCCTTATTATCAACTAAAACAACACATTTCATTGGGATTCCCAAAACATATATTTAGAGACTTCTTCATAATTAAGACCTTATTGTTAAAAAAATCCAAGAAAATCCTTAGGGATTACTAACAATATACCCATGTGTATTTTTTTGAAAATATTCACCTTCATCTTATAAATTCCCAATCCCCCATATTGATAATGATATATAATGAGAACTTACACTTCCATAAAATGTAGGGATATTCCTTTGAAGATAAATCTTTACTTTTAATGGAATCATATCCTTTAATTTTAAAACTTGTATCCCCCTTGATGTGTGGAAAGAAACCCCAATAAATATTATCTCCCCATTTTTCTTCAACTTCCAAAAGTACTTCCTCGTGGGATTTAACTCCATCTATGATGATAGGGAGGAATTCCTCATCTTATGTCATCTCCCCTTAATTAAAAATATCTTAATCCTTTATAATCTTCCACATGTTGATTATCCAAATCCTCCAAAACCAAATAAATTAAATTTATGGTTTGAATACCCAAGTCTAGAAAAATTTCATAATCCAAACACCATTATTGATGGATTTTCTCAAGAGATTCATTGAGTGAATTTACCATTTGGTACTTGATATGTCAACAAATCCTCCAAGCCTAATTATACTAAGATTGGTGTTAAATACAATAATTTTTAAAGATGGTAATAATTTTTTCCATATCACTCATTAATACCAATGAAAAAATCATAACATCTTCGGATTTTCCATCTCTCAATTCACTACCAATGATCTCCATCACACTTTCACACCAAAACATTAGTGTAAAAAAATATTAAATCATTTTATTTGAGGATCATAGAACTTGATAAAAAATATATACCACTTGTTTAAAATTTAAACAAATAATACCACTTGTACATCTTGCCTTTCATTTCTACATAGGTTATTAGTATTTTTGTGGATTATGTATTCAGCTATATTAAAATGTGCTATTTTAGAAAAATCACCATATGAATTATATCTCTCCCTTAATTTTTTACCATTTATAAAATAGTTATATGTAATAAAGAATATGGGGGAGGGTTACTTCTGTCTTCCTCAATTTGAGGATGATTATGAGTCACCATGGATCACCAATTTTAGTTTTTCATTTACTTTATAGTTCATATTATTATTTAAAATTTATTTGACCGAATCAAACCATATATAATATTCTTTAGGTTTTTTATCTTTCATGAAAATCAACTCACAATATATTCATTCTTGGGTAGCTTCACCACAAAAAGTTTTTTCTATTATAATAGATAAGTTTTTCTTTCTCTAAACCATCTTACTGTATTGACTTTCCCTTAAATTATTATCAAGTTTTTAAATTCTTACCTTTATTTTGGATTTCCCCTTATCATGGGCCTTATTATTTTCAAAATAATTAAATATATTCTATTAATTCCAATCACTTTTCTTATCTAATCATGATTTATAATGTTTAGGGACAATTTTGGAACTTTTTTATACCTTCGATTCAGTAAAGGAGTCTTCTTCATATATTATTTGAAATATATTTGTAAAAATTAAAAGCATTCTAAAATATGTGTGATTATATTTTCCTTTAATCCCAATTGAATATCATTTAAATATACTACTTTATACCGGGTTAGTATGATAATAATTTCTAGAATAAGATATATTCAAATTTTCATATGCTTGAAAACTTAATCTCTCAAAAAATTCATCAGCTTCACCACATTTAATGTCTTCTAATGATTCAAGAAAATAACTAGAAGTTTTTCCCCATATTCTACAAAAAAAAAATACATATTTATATACCTTCTAATAGAATTCTTATATCTTTCACCACCATTTGTAGAATCTCTCTTTGAAATTTTTATTGGTACCTACCAAATTTTATCTCTTCTTGGGAACATCTATCACTCTATTATTCCAATTCCATGGAGTAGTTCCTTCTTATCTAAAACCTATTTTTCCCATGTAGTGTGGTCTTTGTGATATGAGGGTCTTTTCATGTTTCTCCAATGAGATAGTAGCCTTATTTTCATCATCACCTTCGAAAGGGTGATAAAACAATAACTATAAATAATTTTTAACTTTAGGATTATCCATGGAATCCAAGTGTTTCTTGGATAATTCTAATTATTCATACAGCTTTTCAATCTTATTAATAAATATTTCAAGTTGAGTAATAAATTATTATCACAACCTTGCTTTTTATTACACAATTAAACATAATTTATTATATAAACTTCACTTGATACAACATAGAAGATCTAGAGTTCTAGTGTCTTTGGGGATTAGGATCATTACATAACAACTTAAAACATGAAATAAAACATATTTATTGAAAACTTCTTTTACATGACCACTACATTCCCTCGTACTTAGCATTGTGTGGGATAACCTAAGGACATGCATAAGAAAAGGGTGAGATATAAAGCCCAGTAAGGGAATAACCATGGAATAACATGAGGAATACAATACATGTTAGAAAATAGGCATATCAGTAGATCACAAGAGAAGTATAGACATAAAGGCATGATTAAGCACGATAATCATAACATGGAAATGTGGCAACAACACTTAACATGGAATTAGCATGAGCCAAGGCCCATTGTACATGGAGCATGAGAAAACCGTCATTGCAAATAAAGCACAATTAAACCCTAGTTACACTTGAATTATCATGATTAAACACCCATTTCACATGATATATCATGATACTATACTTTATCCAATGCATTGGAGTGCTATCAGGGTGCACCCTTCTTAAACATTTAATTTCGTGCATAAGTGTGCCACATGGATCATAAAACATTGAATCATTCAACATAATATGTTATTCCATGATAAACGAATGTGGAATACATACATAAAACTCTTTAAACAATAAGTAAATGTGCATAAAGGTGAATAACCCTGATAGATAAATGGGCATGGTATTCACTATAAAATGACTTTGGCTTGGAAAAGCATGGTGCAATTCTGACAACAAAACAGCATGACATAAGAACTTATAAAAATGGTTGATGAGAGAGAAAGGGGGATCATCATATTTACATGACATGGATATTAATGGGGTCATATAGATACATGTCCCAACAAATGTAATGAAATTTAGATTGATGATACAAAATAATTTCTTTAATGTAACTGAGGAGAGAGAAACTCCTTTCGGAATTTCAGCATAGTAACAGGTGTACATGGGATGAATTTAATGAGATATAAAGAGGTATCACATAATCCAAACATAAAGAGGGTAGTATGGGTGAGTTTAGAAACCATACCCAAACATTTATAATTTAAATTAAAATGTCATAACAATTTAAAGAATAATGGAAAAAATGAGAAAGGAAGAAAAACCCTTACTTGGAAGTGTGCTTCCAAAGGCTTGAGAGAGGCTTGAGAGAGGCTTGAGAGAGGCTTCTTGGGAGCTTGGGGAACCCTGGGATGATTCTATAGAGAGGAGGGAATAGGTTGGACGAAATCCAAAGGCTTTCAGTGATGAGGAAGTGGGAGCTTGGGTGGGTTTATATAGGAAAGGTGAGTGAATTATTTATTATTTATGTTTGGGACACCTCAAATTAAACTAATCCAAACCACAAACCATAACATGGTTTTTGCCCATGGTTTTTGGAAAAGGGAAGTGAAAAAAAATATTTTATAATACCAATTTCCAAACTTCTTAAAATAATGGGGTTACTTATGTGGAGGTGAGTCACACTCCCAAGGAAAACAATTTAAAAAGAGAAAATGTTTAATAAGTCTTGAAGGGTCCACTAAATCTTTGTAAAATAAATCAAACAAACACAAAATCGCATTATTTTAATGGTAAAACATATATTTTCCCAAGCTAAAGTTTATAGTAATTTGTTACATCACTATTGGGGTTTTATGATGTCATAAAACACATTATATATTTAAAAGGTATTTAATATTTACCCAAACATTTGAATGTCTCGGAAAATTACGAAAAATTCACCATTGGTTAATTTCGACATCCTGATTCCAAAAATAATATTAATTTTATCTAAATAATTTTGTAAATATGTTAATTATCACTTTTAAAATAAAAACCGAAATTTATCGAAAATTCATGGGTTTTGACAAAAATGGCTTTCAAACCTTAAAAAAATTACAATTGCATTCATAAAATTTTACAATCATTTATATTTAATTAATTTAATAATAATAATATTTTATTAAAATATTATTTAATTCAAAAATACATTAATTCATCAAAATAGATTTCTTAGTTGAACATTAACTATAAATACTATTTTTATTTTAAAAACTATTTACAAGGTAACAATAATAAAATGAAAGTATATTCATTATTATATACAAAAATAATGTACATTACCATAGTACTAGGGTCTTGTTACATAACCCCTTATAATACCTACATAAGGTCAAAGAGTAAGGTGTGTGATGGTGAAAAACTCTTGGGGTGGCTCGGATAACATTGCTCGGGTGGTAATCTCTATCAACTTCCACTTAACTCATAAGCGGTCCAGCTCGAGCTTAACATATTCAAGATCGGCTTGGGATTTCTCAAGAGAAAATTCCAAAGAAATAACCTCCTTTTTGAGCTCTAAAAAATGGGCTTCATATAGGGCACCTCTACTGGATGAGGCCATCGCTTCCTTTGTCTGAGTAAATTGGATTTGTTAAAAAGCTATATTTATACT
Source organism: Viscum album (assembly GCA_963277665.1). Lineage (NCBI taxonomy): Eukaryota > Viridiplantae > Streptophyta > Magnoliopsida > Santalales > Viscaceae > Viscum > Viscum album. The sequence continues at coordinate 158,330,496 of OY728165.1, read as the reverse complement.
AATCATGTGATCACTATTAAATGCCTATATTAGAAATGGTCACAATTCTTAATAGTATTTTAAAATCCAAAAACATAAAACCAAAAAATTTGATATTTTATATAATCATTTTACATAAATATACATTTAATTATATCAAGAGGGATTTCCATTAATGATATTTTGGGTCGTTACAATTATGCCTTAAGAATCTTCCCACTAGAAATTACTTCAACAAGGCTTGGTCAATATTATCATTCTTGTCCCCTTTCTCATTCATTTTAGATTTCATTTGAAAAATGGAGTCAATGAAGAATATCTTCTCTTGTTTCATCCTTATATGATATTCCACCACTTTATCCATACGACCATTAAGCTTAACCATATTTTTATTCAAGTTATAAACCTCATTCAATTTAAACTCTTTTGTATTAAATATTCTTTAAGATAATCCACCTTTGTGGATATAAAATTCATTTTTATCTTGATAATAATTATTTTTCCTCAGTTCAGTTGAAACTTCAACAATACTTTTATATTCATTGTAATTGTGGGTTTCCAAAACCCAAATAAATAGTGCTTTTCCATTACATTTACATGCATACAGTGTGTTATGCATGATGAAAACTTATCATTATAGTGTGTATATTTATACATCAACTATGTAAACGGTAAATTCCATAGATTAATTTTAATGTCAAAAGGTTATAACAGTTCCCAGACTATAATGAAAACCTCAAGATACTATGACAATTATATTAAATATATGTCTTATGGTCTAGATACGTCATAGTCAATAAACATAGTTTATGTATGACTATTTGGTTCTGGGGGATCATAAGTATTGAGACTTATTATCATGAAGTTTACACTTTGTGATCTCTAGTAGCTCAGATCAAGAGAACATACCCACCAATAAGAACTCCACATGTTTCAAGTGTCATTTGTGTTCATATCTATGAACATGTGTATCAGTATCCTTGCTTGAGATCATTTTCAATGTTTTTCATTTGATCATTAACTTTGATTAAAGGGAAAAAACCAAGACATTTAATTCATAGTGACATGGATTGTGTTGGTTTCATCATATGTGGTATGAAATTGGTTGAATGTTCAAGATAGAATTTTTCACTTATGAGTTAAGGAAGTGACAGCTCAGGCCTATTACATAAGTATAGTAATAAATTCATACATCCATATACATGGTATTCAAAGGTAATTTCATCCAGTTATAACAAAAAATAATAATGTAAATATGGATAATATCACAAGTTGTGCTTCCGACTTAATGAGATATCATGAAACAAATAGATTATATTATATAGTGTGTGTTCTTATGAAAGTTTTTCATTGATATCATTGTTCCTTATCTCTTTAGGGGCCATGATGGGATTCTTTACTCTTCTCTTTATTTTTGAAAAGTATTCACTTATATTGAGATAGGGTCCTGGAGGGTCACATGCAATAGAGTATTCAAGATTCTTCCCTATTCTAGTGAATAGGTATATAGGACAAGGTGGGCCCCACCATGGAGTTAGAGAGTTTTCCAAGTATGAATGATTATCAATGAATAAACAAATTCATTATTATTAAAGTATAGAATAATTGGTTTTTGTTTATTTATTAAAAGTATTAACAAGGTATTAAGTGAATACATTGAATAATATTATACGAATGAAAATTATTTTAACATTCAAGGATTATTTAAAATTAATTGGAATTATGAGTCAAGTTAATAACCCTGGTTTATCATGAAATATATTTAATATATATTAGAAGTAGTTTATAAAATATAAAAATTATATATGATAGAGTTAGTTCATCATAACTATTTATTTATTTTTTATTCAGTGGAAATTAAATATACATGGGGCCAATGAACCCTAAGCAGGTATTTTGGACACCCATTAGATAAGAAGGAGAGAAGCTATATTTTGTAAAGGTATATTGACTCCATCCATATAATCAGTTAGATAATGCCTTAACATATTAAATTCATGTGATCGAGGTGATCGTCATGATGTTGAATAAATCATCGGAGCTCCGTACTAGCACCTGGAATTTGACAATCGGCATTTGAGCGGATTCTTGAATCATGATTGGAAGATATATTAGGCTATTTACTTATAACCTTTAACAAAATTTCACTAGAGACTAGATTTTTTCTAAAACATTTTAATTTTAATGATTTATTGAATCTATTTTAATTCAATTCTCTGTTAATTTCACATGATATTCTCAGACCTTGTTGGGGTTCAGATTTCTAGAGAAGATTAAGATTTTTCTTCTATAGGGTTGAAAACATTAAATATCTATCCCATATTCTTCTGTTTCATTCTTTGGTAATGATAATTTAGACCTATAATATTTTCAACTTCAATTTCTGGAAATTTGATCATTATTTCTAAATATTTATTTTCCGCATTAAGTCTCAAACATTCTACCTTTAATTGTCAGTCTACTTATTCTAATAAATATTCATATTCTCTTTTTATATTCCTTTGGATATCATTACCATATGAGGTTCCAAGAAAACTTAGTAGGAATGGTTCATTGGTTATTTTTCAGACACTATTAAATGAGTTAATAAACTCATTGTCTCGGATATTCATACCTTCTATTTTTAGACTATAATTTTCATTATAAATGATCTCACTCTTTCCATAAACCATTAATAATGTGATATTTTAAAATATCTCTACCTATTATTTGAATTCCAACAATTTTCCAAGATAATAAAAAAATTAAAAGTAGTCTGAAACTACAACATCAACAAATAATTTAAAAAAATCAAATAAAATAAATGAAATAGAATAAATATTCCCTCAAATACTGGTTGATAGTCACTCAATAGGATCTTAGGTGAGATGTACCCTAACATGGGGGTGAATCAAGATATTAAATTCCAAATCAATTTAAATTTATTTCCTTAAATATCTCACTTCCCTATTTAGATCTTGACCTCATAATATTAACGGTCATAGTTTTTACTCTTTTTATTAACTAGATCCAATTACCACTTTTCTTGACTATCCCTTATTGCCAAATATTCAATAAAGTTTATTGACCTACATTTCATGTGCATACAGAAAGTAAATAGCAAGTCAATAATTTACTTCATTCACGCTCACTGAACTCCTCCAAGGAGAATTCTACATCGATGTTTCATGTACCCAAATCCACTATATATACTGAATAATATTGGGGTTCAGGCTAGGTCACTCATTACCTTATCTCATTTCCCTAAAATGTTTTGGGTCGACTCACTATCGCCCAAGTCTCACTACCCTCACTTTGGATAAATTCCATTGTGGGATAACTTACATCATCCTTTACCTATGTTCACTACTCTATAGTAGGATCTCCACATAGTTTATAGATGTGTAAGTTCATTCAGCAGCATAGCTTTCATGGTTACACCAAATATTAGTGGGTTTCATTGAATTCTTCTTGTTCTACCTTTATAATCTATCAATACCTCCAAGCACATCATCTTTTTTTCTAGAATGACACTTGAAATCTTATTTTATTTCTTATATTTCTAAAAATGTTTTAATTGAGTTCATACTTCCCTTTGGTCAATTTAACTTGAATATTAAACATAAGTATAAAGTATCTATTTCTTATTTTCCTCCTATAAGGGTCGATGTTCGGTATTATCTTAAACTAACGAATAGTTCGTTACTAGTTCTTGATTGGTTTATTTAAAATTTACATAACTTATTCACGAGAAATAACTATAAATTTAGTCAATATAATCGCTTCATGGATTAAATTATTCATTATGTAGTTTAAATTAATTCACCATTTGGATACATGCAAACTCATTTAATATCTTCTTGAATCATGTTCTAACACCAAGACACATGATTATATAATAAATTAAGAACACTTCATGAATCACCATAATTGTTTCTTTATAAATATATGCTTTACCCATCAACATTCCATTCAACATTGTATGGTTAAGAACCATTCACTATTTTGGCCTCAACACATCAAACACTATGGTGATGTCACCCATTGTTTGTTGTTTTTCATATTCACTCTTTCATTGTACCACAAGAATCACTACAGCCATTTTAGATTTCCCCATGTTAAACAGGGATACCAATGGAAAACCAAGTCGTCCTATATGGCAAGGACTATACTATGTTGGCCTTCTTTGAACATCGGGTCTTAAACAAAACACTTCACTTTGACTATGATAACTACTATGGTCACTTTTTTTCTATTTTTCTTGTCTAAGTCTTTAACCATGTCTATATTGGATAGGAATATTTTACATACTTGCTCTATAATTCCACCAATGTGATCACTATGGTGTGTTCCCTTTTTATTTTTTATGTATTGGGAAATTACTTATCCACTGTAACCTAAGTTATGGTTGTGGTCACATTTGGAGTTTTCTTAACCTTCACTATGCCCACTAACTTTGGTGTATTGTTTCTCATGTTGAGAAACTTTAAAACAACATTATCCAAGATTACTTCAACATATCATCTTCCCTTCTATTGACCATATAGGATCCTTATAGAATACCTTCACAATTTTGGATTTCCCCCAGAGTTCCTTCATTCCCTTTGTGGATAACATATCAAACATAACAACCGATAATATATGATCTCATATATTTTCAACAAATAGTCATAAGTTAAACACCAAGTCTTGTTGAAAAATGAATGGCATAATCATATAATCAACAATCCAATATACATATTTAGAGTCTTCTTCAGAATTTAAGCCTTATTTTCAACAAATCACATACAATATTTTGGAAAACTCATCACTTTGTATAAATAAATTGTAATTCTGTACTTATAAGTAGAATATTAAAATATAAAATGTTCATATTTTAGTTTTATAAAAAAATACTCTATATATATCATTTTCAAAATTCTACTAATTCATTGTAATATGATAAAACCTTGGAAGAAGAAGATGGGGTCAAAGAATTTGTGTTGAACCAATGGGAGAGGGACCATTATATATCCTTCTCCGGCCATGTTAGTTGTACCTAATAACCATGGTGATGGATTTAGTGTACTCTATCTATTGGAATCTCTCTAACCAATGTGAAGTGAAGAAAAGTGGAAGCAAAAACATTTTGAGTTTCAAATATCCTAAGCTTTACACACCATTTGTTTGTTGATAACTTTTTCAAATCTCCATCAAGGGGAAGTCAAAATCTAAGGACCACTATGGGTGACAAACCAAGAATTATCCTATTCTATTATCACCCTAATCTTTATATTTATTTTTATTTTTATTTTTAAAAAATATTTTTATGTTTTCTTATTCTTACTTATAGGTTTATATAAAGAAACACTTAGGATAAAAACTCAAGGCTATCCTTATAATAAGTCAAGATTTATTTCTCTTTTATACATAAATTTTTTTGTTGTCTAATTTATTTATGATTGAATATTTTTCTTTTTTGTTAAAATTTTTTTAAGTATTTTTAGTTTAAAAACATAGAGCTTCATTAAAAACTTTAGTAAATTTGTGACCATATTTATGTTCTTAAAAAACTACTACATTTTAATTTCTAAAAGTTTAAACGGATTGCAAAAATAAAATTTTGTTTCTTTATTTTCAAAAAGATCATTTAATGAAGTTTTGTAAATTTTGAAATTTAATGTCTACTAGTGATGTCTAAAATGTTTAAACCTTCCCAAAACCTAAGAGGTATCTAAGAGTTTTTGACATATTAATTATATTTTATCCTTTTATTGAGATTTATAAGTCAGTTTGTGAAATCTATATCTTTTTCTTATCTTATTATTTAAAGTTATTATAATTCATGAAATATGTTAAAAATTATTGAGGTTCCATTTTAAAATGACCATTTTTTAACTCTTTTTCCATGCCTTATATAACATCTAACCATTTTAATAAGCCCTTAGTATCTATGGAAAACCTTTTTGGGTAGCCATATTACATGATGAAAATTTCTATATACCTATTTTAAAGTTAATTTCATGAATATTGTTAAAATCTAGTATGGTGGAGGGACAATTCTTCAACTCTAAATTATATTATGGACTATTTTGTGAGATTTTTTTCACATTTTATACAATTTTATGGGAAGCAAAATCATGCTAGAAATATGTGATGATGACCGAGAATGTTATTCATAGCTTGTTCAAGAGTTCACCACTACTTGAAAATAAAAATATTCCTCTATTTTAATAAAAAATATGATTCTAAAGAAAAATCCATATCTAAATGTAGGCTGAAACAATTCCAAAAAGGGGATATGTGGAAGAAATATACTCATTAATGATAAAAATTACAATGTGTGAATAACCCAAAAAACTAAATAGGACTTTCAATTCACCAATATTCAAGAGGAGGGTGAGTGAGGACCCATTATTTGGTCTAAATTTTTTTCACTCATTTTACTTCTTTTTAGAGGCAAGCCTCTCCATTTGACCTCAAAAGTTTTATATTATAATCTTACCTACTCTTTAACCTCTAAAACCCAATTTAAAATTCCTCAGGATCTATAAAAAATTTAGATTATATAATGTAAAAATTATAGGAGTGAACCAAGCTTATGGAAATCATACATAATCCTAAGACTGAGAAAATATCTGATTCAAAAACCATGAGAAAGAGAAAAATATATCTATGAAGACAATCACATTGTGTAAATGATAATAAATATAATATTGAATGAATTTTTATCATCAGTGAGGAAGTTATAACTAAAATCTATTAAGGTGTAATGATATTTCTTTGGTTGTTTTAATTAAAATGTGATGTTAATTATATCTCAATAAATCTTATTTGACCATGATATATAATTATTTCGAAGTGTGAAATGTTTAAGTGTAGAGGAATTTATAGAGTCAATAATTTTATATATTTCAATTTCCATTTAAATGATTATAATCCCAATAATTTATCATTTAATGGGTAATTATCAAATCTTTGGTACATAGGAATATTTCTGATTCAATTATGAAAATAGATTAGAAATAGGTTTTTAATTGTCATATCTATCTTTGAAAATTTTAGAATAAATCCTATATTTAATTTCCCATGATTTTAATGCTATTATATAATATTTAAGTGGTAATAAATATTTAGAGAAGTATGCACTGTATAAACATAAACCTACACACACATCATTCATCCCACATATTCAAGAACCTAGCTGCATAAGAATCATTGAGAAGTAGTGAGAAGATCATTTAACCCCTATGTGACCATCATAAAATATTTATATAACCATTATGAGACTCTATGTAGCCATAATCTATCATTCATAGTCAGAATAAGCATTAGACCAATCCAATACATTCTTGTATAAGCATGGCATATACCTACATATGAATCATTACTTTTATGTCGATATCATGACATGTAGTCAATCAATCACTCTCAAGTATAAATAAACCCCATGAAGAAGTTCTTAACCGATCATGAGTTATTATATCAACCATAAGAATGGATTTGATTTACTTTATTCCAATCGACGACATAATTAACTTACCACATGATCTCATGTATACCATGTGGCCTCTTACCACTACAGACGATCTAATAAGGTGTTCCATATGGTCATTCTAATGATTTTCTAAAAAAAGTTTGTGGAAGGTCATGTTAATGATTTATCAAACTCACTTTCACTACAAAATTAAATTTAGGTTGACACATTAGCATTCATTACACCAATAGAATACAAGAACGTGGAGTAAAACATGAAATATATTTTTATCAACACTAGAGAAAAAAAAATTTAATCCATGTCTATCATGAAGATTTCAAACCTGGAGAAATAAAGGAAACCCAAGGAAAAAATGGAAAACACTAAGAAAAATAAAGGGAAGATTTAGGAAGGTTTAACCAGCTGAAGAATAATGGAAGTTTGAATCTTTAAAGAAGGAACCTTTTACCTATAAATTACAATGAAAGGATATTTTAAAGGGGATCAAACATTACTCCTAATATCTATCCAAAGTGTTTCCATAGTTTTGTTTCCAGTTTTAATTTATTTTCATTATATATTCTCAGTACTTATTTATTAAAAAAAATATTTATATATCTCTCTAATTTTCCCACATATTAATTAATTATGAACTCTTATTCTCATGATCATGAGTAGAAAACTTTATGAACCTCTTATGGGATTAATACAATGTTGAACAAAATCATTACTTGTTCATGGTTAGTATTTCAAAATTTCTTAGAGTTGGTTTGAGGGTAATCTAAGTGGTAAAGATGACATGTATCTATAAATTATTATTTAAGGTATGGTTACTTCTTTTACAACTAATCTTCCTTTGATAAAGGATGTGGATATGGAGTGTTCTTGGAAATTGTCGTATGTGATATACAGTCACAACTGGGGAAGAAAAGGATATTCACACTTGATTGAGTATGGTAAGTAATTGAACATGGAATTAATAATAAGAAAATTAATGTTCTCTCTATGTGATTTTCTTATAATAATCTCCTTTCATTATAACTTCATTCTATTTTCATCTTTATGTTTAATCTAATGTCTTTCATTCTGACTTTAAAACCCATATTTAGATTTTAAATACTTTCTTAAAATATAGAAAACTGAAAAATAATAATAAGTGAATGGGGAGATTTAGTTATTGAATATAATATATCCTCAAGTTTCATGACCCTTTTCATCCACGATATTGTACTAGTAAAATAAATAATAAATTTTTCCACACCCCAGGATCAGTGTGCATCAGCTAGCTCTCAAAATGCCGATGAAATCTGAGAATAGGCATCCAAAGTTAGAACCAAAATAGGAAAGAACATAATTTATATATAAGGTATAATCTAATGGATTAAACTCTTTGATCATGATGGATATATATTGTATCACTCCAGATACTAACATAAATTTTACTCAAGAAATATTTTTCATAACCTCATAAGGAGTTCACTTTTAACCTAGTTTCATGACATTAATCTACATAGTGTTCACATACTGGTCACATGATGTAAAATTTTATGGAACTTCATCCTAGTCACATATCATACAACTTTATGGAATCATATATTAGTCACATTATGTTAAACTATATGACATTTATGTCCTTATCTCATGATGCTAGACTGAACAGTGTTTTATCCTCACTACAATACATAAAACAATATAGTAAAATTCAAAAATACAAAAATTTAAAATACATAACACACACATACTTATTGAAATATGTTAAAATGCATGATGTGTGATAATATTTTCCATAAACTTATGCTCTCATGTGATATGACTAATCTTCCAATTTCCTCTTATTTCTCATACTGAGCAAAACTTATATGAGCATAGAGGTTCTGGTTGACTGCTCTAATTAACATTGTTGATATACATCATATTAAAAGGTTTGGAACAAGTTCCTTGTCACACAATGAAAAATTACAAGATATAAGGTCTTTTATACATAGATTATTCAAATTTTTAGGAGAGTGTGTGATATCATTCCTCCTTACACAAGAGTCGGGTCTATTTTGAATCTCTTTATGAATGTTTACTTCCGCTACTTTTTAGTCAAACTTTAGAGGAAATATGTATATTAGAACTATATATGGATTGATTCCAGCCATTTTCGGATTCATAGTGATGTATTAATTATTATAATTGACCATAATATGAATCTCAATTATTCCCTTCAATTTTTCCCAGAACTAGAACCCCCATCCTTTATATTGGGTTCCCTCTCCTTGCTCAACACTACGAAATGGTAATCCAATTTTTCTCTCATATATGTATAAGAACTGTATGTGACTTAATTTTTGTTATTTTAGGATACATAGTGATACCTAGATCTCTTATCCTAGGGACAATGGAAAATTCAAACCAAATTAGACTTATTTTCATTATCCCGACTACATGATGTTAAATTACATGGAAAATAACATCCTAAATGTCTTTAAATTGTGTGGAATATATCAAAGTAAGATGAACTTAAAACTTATAATATAAATTTCACCATAAATAACATATTAAACTTACACAATATCCAAATCTAAGAAAGTATTCTCAATATATGTTTATGTCTTATATTTTTTGACCAACACGAAGATAAAATGCCTCATATAAGAGATTGATTTACATGAGGGTTTCCATTCCTTGGAAATTTTATTGTTATAGATACATATTCCAAGCCCAATGTCATTGTTCACCTATATTATGACTAAAATCCTTCTCTATTAGAACTAAGAGTGTCTTGATTGATTTTTTTATTAGATATATAGTGACATCCAAACCCTTTGACCTAGTCATAGGTTAAACTTTAGTTATTCTCTCACTTTTTATCAATGTTAGAGCCTTAATTTAAATTTGTTTTCTATCCACACTCAAAATTAAGAAAAGAAAAATTCTATATATTAACTAGATCAGTGAAATATTGACTACGTATACATCTTGTTTGTGTGATTTAAAACCATGCAATACATACCTCACCACAAGATGTTAAATGGCATAGTTAACATCCACCTCTATCAATAACTCACATACGATACATGTAATATTCTAGTGACTTCTTATTTCTAACACTGAGTTTGAATCATGTGAGATTAGAGGTTTGGTTTGATTTCCCAGGTTATCACAATCAAGATTCCTCAAACCCAAATGTGTGGAACCTAGTCCTAGATATGTGACTATAAACTATATATAATAGGGTCTATCCTACACGAATTTTAATTTCTAATAGTGTCCCACTTTACGCTGAATTATTTCCCTATATTGGTGACCAACATGTATAAGAGTTCTTGGTTTATGGTTTACCTCCTTTAGAAAACTTACACCATAGTAATATATATCTCTATATATAAGAATAATATCTAAATAAGGATCACATATTTAAGAAATACATGTGTCTTAATTCCTATTATTCTAGGATATGTAGTGAAATATGGATCCCCTATCTCATGCCCATTTGTAAATACTCACAACTATCAGTACCATTTATATGAAAACCATATTTGTAAATGGGTTCTTTGTAGTTCTCTTGTATGCACTCATTAAGAAACATCTAAAATATAATATCTCCATTCATCTATTCTATAATATGTTAAACTGCATATCCAAACTCCTCGACACAAGACCCTAAACTTTGAAGGATTAATTTCCTTATAATATTATATTAAACTGAATGACATTCCACAATACACAACGTATTACCTATATAAGAATATCTTTTTATGAGACCCTTTCTCTTTATATGAGATCTAGATCCATGTAAGAAACTTTGGTGCACTCATAAATTTGTGTTAAGAAAAAATAATCTCATATATCTCAAAACTACATGTGTCTTGAACCCTACTACTCCATGGTATTTATTAAGGACTATATATCCCATCCAAGGACTAACCACATATCAAAGGGACCTTATCATATGAAATTAAAGTACAGACCACTATATTCTTCTTTGAACTACAATAAATGGTAAGATATATGATCCACCCTGTAATACCTTAAATTTCTTAAATCGGTTCAACCTATGTATAAAACTCAATATATATGATTTATATATACATGATACATACACATTCTAAAAAAATCTCCTTACCACCAATGGTTTCATCTCAGTGTCAGAATATTTTATCATGTTTGGTTTTTCTTCATAAGTTTAGTGCTAAGGGAGAACTACTCGATTTTAAGCCTAATTCAAATCCTTGTGAGGGTGTTCAATGAATAGATTTTAATAATAAACCTATTCTAAGATAAATATTCACTCTAATATGGTAATCAGGATCTTTTATCATGGGTTGAAACCATATATATTCTCATGGTATCAATTTCATACCTAGAAAAAAAGTGCTTCTTTCTGATATATGAGCTAGATCTATACCCAATAATTTTAATAAGAAATACATATTCCTTGACCATTAATACCCCGATGGACATAGTGATTATTGGATCTTCTATCCTAGTCCCATCCAAAAACATACATTCCACGCTTTGGACAAACAATCATGACCCTAAACTATGTGCATCACCCCATGGGATACTTTAAACTATAATTGGCCTCCCAATGTACATAATTTTTCTCCTAACCCCTATCAGTTAGATTATATAACCCTTCTTAGTTTAATTTATGGAACCATAAACACTCCAATTCATGAAATTATGTTTTCTTAGCTTGTGTTTTTATATATATGGCCTCATATTCTTGTGAAATTTTTCTAACCATAAACAGTAGTTTTACTGGTTAACCTTTAAAGACTATAAAATTTAAAAATGAATAGATTAAATTATTGTTGAGTTGAAAAACTATAAAGGGTGACCTGGGGAAATTTTATTCTTCTATTATTGAAAAATCATCTCATATGATCCAAATAAAAATTAATCATTTTAAAAAAATAAATCTATATAAAACCTATCAGGCCAAAAACCCCATAAAAAGAGGACTAAGAAGAAGAAAAGTACCAACTTGATAAGTCTCCACTATCTATGACTTATAAAAAGTTTTTTTAATTAAAAAATAAACAATGTGTGAGAGGTATATCATATGACCCTATAAAAATTCAATTCATGGTCTCTAGGTCCCATAGACATCAAAAAAGTCACACTACTCTCCCACTTCATACATATAGGTTTAGATATTTCTAAATAGATCAAAAAGATTTAATTATAGGATTTTTGAACCCTTCTAAACATTAGGATACGTATTCTAAACTCCCAATTTTTAATTCCTTAATTTTGAATGGACTAGATCTTATGTGTGGTGATAGTACATATGAATCTAACGCATCCATGAGCACACACCTCGGATAAAATCATATTCATATTTGAATTGACTAAATCTAGTTTTTGGTGATGGTATATATACTTATACCCCTTTGTGAGGACACGCCAAAGGGAAATCAAATTCAAATATAAATAGACAAAATTTGTTGTATATTGATGTTATATAATCCAATATCCATCCATGAGCACACAATTAGGAGGAAACCATATCGACTCAAGTGATTGGGAATCATAACCAGATCAGTCTAGTTTACATTCAATGTTTAGATGGATTCAATTATCATATTGGTATCTTTTAGAGTTTCATGGATTATTATTAGTTTATGATAATAATAATATAGGAGAATCAAATAATTTATAGTGAAGGGAAACAATGCTTTTCATTCATTGTTAAAAGGGAGAGTAACATCCAAATTCTATATTATCTCTCATACATATACAAAGGAAGTATTTAATAAAATTACTATTATAGGATTACCTTTATTGACTCTAAAATATGGATCAATATCAGTTTAGAGTCATGAATAGGTTAGAAAAAATCATCCAATATGGATGTTTCAAATTCTGTATCATGTATCAATAAATCCACCATTATATCATCATTCATCACATCCTTCTCATTTTTTCTAACTTGTTGTTCTTTTTCTCCTACTACCTTTTTAGTGGTAGATAATTCTTGACCAAATCAGTTTAGCTCTTTTCAGAGTTATCAAAACTCTTGTTGGAGTCATTTCACTTAGTACCTCCATTCCATGGTCTGATCACTCTACATTGATCCTAATACCACATATTTTAATTCTACATTAATCACCATAGTTCTGAGCTCGATGAGGCAGGACATGGATTCTATATCCATGATCATTGATATGTGTTCACTCATTTATCCTTATCCAATGACCACCTCTTTTACTTTGGAATGATATAACCACAATTAAACCCATCATATCCTGAAATCATTACCATGTCGTTGAGCTTAGGGAACATAACTAAAACTCCTAAAAAAGAGACTTTAATATCAACTTCCATATCTCATTTCACACATATCACTATGAAACCCTATAGACTATAAGATACTCCTAGTCTAATTAAGATTCTTTATCAAAAAGAAAAACCTAATATGGAACTATATTACTCATATAGGGTCTGGTTATAACCTCACCTAAATAAACTAGCACCAAATATGATTATTCCTCAACCATTATTATTGGATCAGTTACTAGGATGGTAATATAATTAATATTCATGATCTATGGTTAATATGGGAAGATAAAACTTTTAAAATTTTATAATTAGCATAATAAATAACACATCATGCTAAAAAATTATGGTCAATCACTATAATATTTTGAGACACTAGCTTTATTAACTATTTTCATCTTTATAGAAGTAGTAGTAAGAACATATTCCTTTAAATCTGTATTATATAGTGGGACCACAAGTCCATAAGGTACCTTTGAACCTATAACATTTTGAGTGTTATCATGTGAGGAAGTTATAACAATAATTGGTTTGTATATCCATAAAGAATAAAAAATATATTTTCTCAAGGTTACTTACCCTATTTTATAGACGCTTATAATGTGTCAAGTCATATAAAATAATCCAAGGAGAAACACTTGATCTCTAGATATCATCAATCATTCTTGGACCGGTCGGGATGATAGCAACTACATTTAGATCGATACTTTCTGAAACATCCCATTCAACTTCAATAGCTTCCACAACTACTTTAAGGAATCATTCTGAAATTTAAATTAACATCCTATATAATCAAATTAGATTAATAATTACTTAATTAATGAAATTTTTCAACTATATTTTATTTAATATAATTTTATTATGTTCATTTATTACCATTTTAATGAGATATAAAGTTAAATTTTGTTGTTCAGAGGGCATTCATTTCATTGTTTCAAAGTCCAATCACATGCAGATAATTATTGACGTTATTTTCAAATGATAATAAAAAAATATATGTGAAATAAAATGGTATTAATATACATCCTTAAATTTAAATGTTCCTAAATATCCTTTTTCTGATATAGGGATTTTTTTAGTAAAAACATTAACGCTATTTGGTTTGTTCATTTAGGCAGATTTACCGAGCATCACGAACTAAATTTATTTTATTTAATTAAATTATCATTCAAATAATAAATAAAATTAAATAAGTTAGATTTTAATTGTTATCATCTTATTTAAGCATAATAATAGTTTTATGACCATCCTTGTAAGTGGTGGAGAAACAAAAAATACGTTTTCCATGGAGGCAGTAAACCAACCATATTGTAACCAATGATTTTGTATTAGAATATAAAGAAGGTAGGGTAGAATTTATAAATTCCATTAACATAAAAATATTATAGTATATTTATAATACTATATTAATTATTTTCTATATGATGATAGATTCTAGGATAAGGTACAAGTAGAAAATAATTCAAAATAGAATGTTTTGTAATATTTCCTCCTGAATGTCGTCTCTTGAAATACATCTTGAAGAACTTTGGAATTGGAGTTTTTGAAAGAAAAATTATTCTAGGGAAATAGGGAGAGTGGTGACGAGATAATTTTTAAGAAATGTTTTAGGATTCAAGAATTATAAGGTGTCATGATAAGGGGTGGTGAGTGGAGGTATTTATAAGGGGATGAGAGGGGTGTTTTGAATATTATATACTTTAGTTTATTATTTTGGATCAACACTATTAATATAATTAAATATTATGACTATATAAAGTATATTGTGCTTGTTTGTTCTAAATAATTTGTTCTTACAACATATGTGACGTATAAATTTATGTATTTAGCCTATAATGTTAAATACTATATTTCATTATTCACCAAAAATTAAACTTTTTTAGAAAAATACTAAAAATTTACCAAAACTATTTTTTTAAAGTTAATATTGAAAAAATGAATTCCATTTTATGAAAATTATTTTATAAACATGAGAAATTTAATTTTAAAATAAATACCTCATTAAATTGGAAAATATCAATATTAATATTATGACAAATTTTCTGACCCCTTGAAAATTTACTTAAGGCCAAATAAAATTATATTGTAATTATCATAAAAAATAATATTAATTTTTAAATTTTTTTTATGAAAATAAATTTTAGACATATTTTATGAAATTAAACTCTGTTTTAAATAATCATAATTATTAGAAAATCAGGATTAAAACATTTATGTTTTAAAAAAAATGAAAACAACTAATTTATCATTTTTAAAACATTTATTTACTTATATCATGGTATAAATATTTCACATTTTAATTTTATAAGATATATAAATATTATTTTACATTTAAATAAGAGAGTTTGTTGTTATAATGGTCATGATAATATTATTAATAGTGAAAATACTATTCCAATGGTCATAATACTATATAAATGATCTTATTACTCTTCTAACTGATAGATTTGAAATGGTCATATGGGTTCCCTAATTCTTATAAATACCATAAATTTAATTCATTCTTCATTAACTTCTACTTATTCTTAAGGTTATATATATTTTTATTTCTAATATGAATATTTCATTACTGATATTTTTCATCATTTCTACAGCATTTTTGTGAGCGTATTTATTCTAGGGGATCAAGTATATTCAAATTATCATATTTTAGTTATCTTATTTTCGATTTTTATCCCATTTTAATATTTTTAATTATTATGGAAATGTTTAATATTTAAATTTAATGTTCAAATTATTTTAATAAAATTTATTTGTTTTATAATGTAGTTCATGGTCAAAATATTATATTACTAAATATCAAACAATTATACATTCATAAGGGAAATTCTATTCATAAAATTATATTTTTTTACAATAGTGTTTGTGGAGCTCAATGTTATTGTTAGGTGATATTATTTTGAGATGATTATATATGGATCTAGATCATTTTTTGGGCCTTCCCATCTTATATATTTTATGTCTTTTCCATTTTTGGTTCTTGGTAATATATTTTGACCCTTTTTTATTATGGATTGTGTATTAGTTTACGTTTATAGATCTTAGATATTATCACATAAATTATTTATAATGAAGTCAGTTTAAATTATTTTTTCTACATTATTAATTCTTGTGTAGAGGTGTGTGTTGTATACCTGTGAATTAGGATAAGGCATCCCATAATGTGTGATATTTTAACTTGGTGCTAGTAACCAGCCTAAAGTCTGTTTGAGGAGGATTTTGGATGGCACAATCGGCTTACCACTTTGAAATAGGATTCCTAGTGGGTTAGGTTAGATCACTATCTGTGTACATTGTGTTTCAGTTATTGTTACTCATCCTTCTTTCCTAAATTAAATAAATCTAAAATTTTGATACCCAAACTTTCTTATGTCCAATAATGTTAATAAAACAAAACTTTCAAAGCCATATATGTTCAACACTTAAATGTTTAATGGATTTAGGTTAATTTGAAATATAAACCCAAAAAGTTCCAAATGATAGAACATTTTCAAGGAACATTGATTTTTCTATTGACCTAATTTTGACATTTTGTACAAAATGGTTCAATCTTTATAAAAAATAGTTGCTTTGAAAATTTGACTTATTGGAAGAGGTATAAAAAACTTTAAAAGGTGAAAAATATGATTTTAAATGTCATAAAAGTTTAAAAAAATTATTACTATCATAATTAAAATTATAAAGTAACTTATTTAGACTCTCAACTTTAGATGTACATTTAATAAATTCATTCCAATCATTGGAAGTTAAAACCAATAATATATTTGACATTCAACTTTAAATTGGGATTTGAAATATTATCATTATCCTTAGAAAGATCTACCATATCCAAATCATAGTGTTTACTCATCGTATTATATATTTTCTTTGGGATAGCCACATTTTCTGAAATTTCTTCAAAATATGGAGTATCATTTCATCATCTGAAGAATAAGAATAATTACTAACTAATGTAATAGTTGAATTTTATTCAAGAGTTAACTTATCTATAAATAATGATTTTAATTGGTTTATTATGATTATATATTGATCTTTTTCAATAAAAGACAACCCAAAAACATAGGATATGTATCTTCAACAATTTAAACACCAGAAATATTGAAAAAAATAGACTACTTGGATATCATGAACAGTTATAGCTTCCATTTTTCTTTTGAAGAGAGTGTTTGACGATGATCATGATGAGTACTGAACAAAATCACCATCACTCCCAAGTGACACACCATCCAATGAATAGAAAAATGCTTTGTGAGGATACCCAAGTAATTAAAGGGATGTTATCACCTTCTCAAGTGAGATAAATAGTGATCAAAATAAGTTATTTTTAGTAGAATTTTGGTAGCTTTATCAAGATTGCACACCCCATATGATAATATCTCATCATCTTTTATATGCAATGATCAAGGTATCTGAAATTGATAACTCATATCATAAGATACTCTCATTGGATGGATTATTCATTGAAAACAGTATAATGAATAAATGAAAATATAAATAAACCAACTTTTAGTTTATAAATTGTTGTATCAATTTGAGATAAATTGTATATGTTGTTTTATCTGATGAACCTTATCTAGAATATAAATTTTATAAATATTTAAAATATAAATATGCAATATACATGAATTATTTTCATTAATTAAATCTAAACTATTTATAATATTGTATATTATATATGTGTATATGAATCTCATGCATGTACATTTTAGTGAACATCCAAAAATCTCCCACTTTAGTAAAAATCCTGTATGGAATATATAAAAAATTTCATAACTTTTTATCGATGCATTTAAACTCTTTTTGATTTGACCTTTCCAATAAAATATATACATTTTGAAAAAGCATATCATCCAAAATTTTATCCTCATTCAATGTCCAAACTATGTGACCATATAGGTATTAGTAGCATTGGAAACAACTATGAAATCCATGTTTCATAAATTTAAGCAAAGAGTGGCCTCTATCAAAGTATCAATGATACTCAAGTTACTAAGGGTTCTAGTGTGATCTACATCAAACATAATCATATCTCTATAATAATAATCCCATAAAAATATATATCATATGCATTTTAGGTATACCTATATAATCCCCCTGTCCATGAAATCTAGTAACCACTATATATTGAACATATTAATCTAGTATTAAACTCTCATTATTTATTTATTCTCCAAAAAATATTGACCGAGTTGATGAATACATCAAAGGTCATTCATTTATCTGATAAGTAAATCACATATCACTTATCTAAGTAGTAGACCACATTATATGTTAAAAAAATAAGAATGGCCATCAAATTTTTCATTATAATTAAATTAGGGGACATATATCATTAATTTGTATACAAGTGGAAAAATATCATCTTGGTTAGTCTTCAACTGATGGAATTATTACCAACATAACCAACCAACATATTATTAGCTAAGTTAACATGTAGACTTGTGTAAGTAGGGTGTCAAAAAATTAAGGTTATCATTCTCAGTATCTCACCCACATAAGTTAATAAGTATTGATAATATCCATTCACCCCTAAGTATATTGATAATTGTATGAAATTCCATGAGATATACTTTTTTGGATAAATCTAAGTAAAAAAAATTTACTTATTACCTCATAAATCCATTCTTGGTAAATTAAATTAAATTTTTTTTAATCCACACAATAATATAATTAATCTAACCTTATAATATTATTAAAACCCATAACACTCTGCAATGATCTTTGGTTAGGGAAAACTTAAAGTCATACTTTTAGGGGATATTATCATTCGCCCGTTTATGTAAAATTAATATCAATAAACTTAAATGAATAATAATTGAAAATTTACTTTATTAAAATGACATGATACATTTAAAACCATTATAAAAAATATCTCATGTATCGTACATCAAGATATTATACATGGCCCTCATGTTGTTTTTTCGTAATTTTTTCATCAATGGATCTTCTAAATTCTCCTGAGTAACCACCCAAATGATCTTTACATGACCCCTACCAGTGATTTTCTGTATGAGATGGTATTTGTAAAGGATGTTTTCAGTCCTTATGTGAGAATGGGGTTTCTTATCATAACAAACAAACCTAATTTTTTCATAATATATCTCAATTTCCCCCTCTATGCTATGAACCAATTCAATTTTAGAAATGAACTTCTTGATCCAAATAGCTTCCTTCACTACATCTGATGTGGTGATGTATTTTTCCTTGGTTATCGAATCTACTATGGTGGATTATTTATAAATATTATAAATAATTGCAATAACATTTAGGAAAAACAAAAAAAAATACAGATTGTGATTCCAAATCATCTTTTTTAGATTGTAAAATAGTGTTTATATAACCCTTTACATAGAGCTCATCCTACCCTCCAAAAACTGTGAACAGATTCTTAGTCCTTCTTAGGTACTTAAGTATGTTCTTCACAGCAATCCAATGACTATTATTAGTATTTTTTATTATATAATTGTTATAATCAAATAATATGAGACATCAGGTCGAGTACATAACACGGAATGCATAATTAATCCAAGGGAGGAAACATAAGAAATCTTATCCATCTTTTATAACTATTTATAAAGATTTTATATCTTCCTAAGATTAAATCCATGAAAAAATAGTAATGACTCATTATAGGTGTTCTACAAGATAAAAAAATTATCACTTTACCAATATATGTGTTACGACTCATTACAAAAAAACCTCTTAGATCAATCTCTATAGATCCCCATACAGAGTGTATATGTTGCTTCACCCATTTCTTTTATTGAGAAGCATTTACCCATCAACTTCTTTATAGAGTAAATTTTTGGAAAATTATTTACAATAAGAAGTATATTGTATAAATATAGTATTAAAAAACACATATAATCCCACAAAGTAACTTGTATATGTAGGAATCATCCACATTCTTGATGAAACAAAACTCTTTGACTGTATCATCAAACTAGATATTCCAAATCTGAGAATATTTCTTCAGTCCATAAATGGATCGTTGTAATTTAAAAATGTTAGAATATCACATAGAACTTCAAAACCCAAAATTTTTATCATATAATCATCAATATATAAATTTTCATTAAGTAATGTAGTTTTGAAATCCTTATTATGTATCTCATAATCATAATGAGTTTTTATGAATATCAAAATCTATATATAAGTTATCATCAAAATAGGTGAAAATTTACCTTATAGTCAATACCATGAACTTATTTATAACCTTTTTCCACCAAAAATTCTTTATAGGTAGATATTATACTGTAAAATTTAGTTTACCTATAAAAAACCACTTCAACCCTATGTGTATCACCCCTTCAAGTGCACCCACAAAGTTCTAAACTAGGTTAGTGTACAAGGAGTCCATTTAAGATTCCATGGATTTTAACCATTTATCCAAATAAAAACTCTCATTAGACTATAAAAAGGAAGTAGTTTAATCTCCAATAAAAAATAATTCATCATAATTAGCTAAGATAAATACATAACTCTTGGATTATTAATGAATCCTTATAGACCTTCAAGGTTTATGTGTAACTTAAGTTGGTTCCTCATCCATAACACTTTACAAAACTGTCTCAACCTCCATCTCAAGAACACTTCCTTTTTATTTATCTTGGACTTATCTAAGTTCAACTTTCATCACTAACACCTCAAATCATGCGTTCCTTATCATGTAAAACAACTCATTTGGCTATAAAAACTTTAAGTTCAATTGGATTTTAAAATAAATGTCCCATAGTTTCTTTGGGATAACCAACAAACACAATTACAAAAATAGTTTTTTTACATCTTTTTTTTTAGTTTTAAACATTATTTTTGTATGGGATGTAATTATAAGTGGAATAGTAAATATATCTTTAAATTCAGTTGTTAATAACCGACATCAAAATTATTTAATAATAATTGATGTTAGTTATTTGTATAACAGATGTTTAAAGTAGATTATAATGTTAGTTATAAATTAAATATGACATTATAATCCATTTTCGACATTAGTTATAAAAACCTAACATCAAAAGTTTCCAATAAATACATATTTCAATGCATATTAATCCCTTGGAATATAATAAATTATGGATAAGATATAGAATTTGGAAATTAAATGAAAACAATAAAAAAAATTAATCTTTTACTTTATTTCCATGATTTAGGTATTGTCCTTAATCATTTTTCTTTGACAAAAGAACTCATAAGGTATCCATAATTATGACGGGGGAGGAATTTTAAACTATAAATAATAAATCTCATGTGAAATTTTCGTATTTCTAACTTGATTATAATAGGAATTATTCATCATAAAAAACATAAAATGTTATACAGTTTACAAAATCCTATCAAAAAAATTTAATAAGATAATATTTATTAATATTAGGAAGAAATTTTAAAATAAATAATTCATGGGAGGTTATTATTATGACATAACTTTTCTTTATTACACATTTATTCATGATTTATTACATAACAGTAAACATAATTCAAACAAGAATATTGATAAGTATAGTATATTTTGTAATTAGGTACATTACATAACAACTTAAAATAGGGTGTATACCTCCATTATTGAAAACATACTTAACAATCTCATAATATTCAATTGTACTTAAAACTATATGGGATAACCTGAGGACATACACAAGAAAGAGGTGACCTATAAATACTGGTAAGGGAATAAACATGGAATTACATGAAGAATGTATTACATGTCAGAGAATAGTATTTTAAATGGAAGATAAAATGTGTGATAAACATGAACATGAATAAAGAGACAAGATAAATAATTTTAAAATAATATCAACATGGAAAAGTGGAAACAACTTTAAACATAGAATCAAAAACATAGGTAAAGGATAAATTCCAAAACATCATGTTGTAAAAAATCCCATGATGGAATATTTTCACTAATGAATCCATTTCATGTTTTCTCATGAATCTAAAAAAATTACCCAATGCATGCATATGTGTGCCACATAGAACCTTCAAAAAAGGATTATATTTTATCATATTTAATTCCATCAATATGTAGTGTGTAATAAATATAAGAATATCCCAAATAAAATGAGTATAGTTATATCTTGTTGAATACACTTGAGTGTAAATAGTGATTGTATTCTCAACAAAAAATGGTTTATCATGGAATTAAATAATTTTAGGTGCACTTGTCACTTTTATATCATGTACATGCATATATGTGCTATATAGAACATTCAACAAAGGACCAAATTTTATAATATTTTATTCCATAAATATGCAGTGTGAAATTAATATAATAGTATCCACAATAAAATGAGTATATTTATCTCTTGCTGAATACACTTCAGTGGAAATAGTGATGGTATTCCCAACAAAAAATGGTTTGCCATGGAAAAAATGTGGTGAAATTTTGGTCGCATAACAGCAGTACTTAAAGATTCATAAAATGGTTTCATGAGAGATAAATGAGTATCTAATAATTTTTATATAAAATTATAAGTAATAGGGATATGTAAAATAATATCCCCACATTATTAGTTTGAAATAAAATTCTTAAAATGAATAAAATTATTGAATAAAGATAAGTAAAGGATCTCTTACTAAACATCGGCATGGTAATGGGTGTACACCAGAGTTATTGGGAGGGATTAGTGAGAGTGAAATGGTTCTATAATAACATTTTAATAATTAGTAAATTAATATGGTTATAGAGAAACATAAAAAACAAGAATAAATATAAATTAAGAGGGATAACTGATCATGTTGTCGAGTGTGTCAAATTAGATGTTTATTTTTAACTAGAATTTCTACAGTATAGCAGCAACCCTAGGTCATCTCTCGATGGAGAGTTAGATCATTAATTCCGAAATTTGGTTCTGATTATGAAAGTAAAAAAAAGTAAATGGGGTTTTATAATACTTTTTTTTGATTATTAAAGATTACAATATAAAATGAAAGTGATAAAACAAAGTACAAATGAATAAGATTAATTAAATGTGATCAACCCAGGGAAGTCTCATGATGCTCATCCATCATCACTTCAAGATAAAGGGTATAGATATTTTAATCCCTAGTTGTTAACACCAATTACCATAATTTTACTGAGTTTATGCAAGGATACCTCCTAGGGTGCAGTCGAAAACACACAATGATTCATCGGACACCGTCGATGATTGGGTGATTTGTGTTCGATATCATAACTGAAACTCACCAAGGAAAGACATGAAGAACTCGATGTGCTTTCGAGTTTTATATGTTATTTAAATGTGTTACCATTTCCTCATAGTTCATGTACATGATAGTGTTTCTGTGAGTTCTATTAAACAATATGAACCACACAAACACTACAATTGATAGGGGAAGAAGAGGGCATGAACTGTGTATGAAAATCGCATGAATGGGTACCCACAAACATGATCATTTGAGTTTGAGTATAACATAACAGTGTATCAATAAATTAAATAAAAATAGAGGATGATTAAAATCAACATATAACCTGTAATTAAAAAGATAATTCCACATAATACTAACATGAAGCTCGGGATTACATCGCGTTCCTCCCTGGGTGATCACAAGGGGTGTAGAAATCCATGGGAGGGAAAGAAGAAGAAGATGTTGAAGTAAAACTTCACATATCCTCCATAACTTCTTGGTATAATTATAAGACTCCTTGGGGACTCCAAAATTTCAAAACCTTGCCTCCTGGTTGAACCCCAAAATAGGGTACCCAAGGTTCCAATTTATAGGAAAAGTGGGAACTAGTTTTGGGAACCCTAATTTCAATAATCTACTTAGTCTAGGGTTTTGGTCAGTCAAACAGTCTTAAATCCCATTGTAAAAAACTAAATAGTTATTTCCAAACAAATTTTATACATTCTTATCATATTTGGCTTCCATATAGGATATATAATAAGAAATATTTCTAAAATACAGAGGCAAAGTTTTGACCCCGTGCAGATTCGTTTTATTGGATAGATCAGTATGTATGGGCCTCATAATGGAAGAATTGGACTTTGGTACTTTCATATTAAATGTATCTATTTAAATTTTATACCACACCACAAAGTTTCATCTCATTGGAATTCATTGTTTAGTATCAGTATTCGTTTGAGTCCACTGGTGTTCTTGGATCATGTGTAGATTGGCCCATTTTTCTTGGACTTCATCATGGGTTCTTTAAATCACCTCCACCTACAATATAATTATCATAAAAAAGTAACATTTACTTTTTTAACTGTGTTAAAAAAATAATTTAATCAAACATAGAGTGAAATTTGTTATCATACTTGTAATTTTCAATACAAAACCAGTTTAATACATTGGTATAAGGGTGAAATATAACAGTTAATCGTGTTATGATCACACCCCCATGCCTAAAAATTTTCAATCCTGGGCAAAGTATAATATCCTAATCATGTATCATTCCTAAATCAAAGGTGTGAAAACATAAAAGATTCTTTTGAAATAAAATTCATCATGTCTCATTTATGGAATCAATTTTCCTATCATTTTTCTTTTCCCACATTCAAATTTATTCAACTGCATTTGTTCACCCATGAAACATGTCACAACCTACCTCACCAAAAAAATGTTCCCTCTTCACTCAAGGAACACATGAAAGTGGATTTATTCTATTTTCCTAGAGTTCATGTGATATTATTGTATACTTTCCAAGTTTCTCAGTTCTCTTCTGATAAAAACTATTGTGTTACTCAAGAGGACTTCCAACAAGTTGTTCTGAGGTTCCAGGTGTGGTAGGATTTAATTTTTAAAAATCTAAGGCAAAATAGGAGTGTTTAATATCTTTTGTAAAAAACAAGTCAAAATTCAAAAAGTGTTCCCAATTAATGTACACACTCAACCCCTCACAAATTTTATCACTCCAAATCACTCTCCCCATTTTCCATCTCTGTGGGTCATAACCGAGCAGTGAATAATAATGAGTAAACATCCACTTTTCTCTATTTTCTTTTCTTTTCTTCAAATTTTTTTGTACAGAACTATTTTTTTTAATGTGTATATTGTTTCAGAGATAAATATGGAAATATGTGTTAAAAAATTATGTAATATGGCTTTTGAACCCATTGCCCCTAGAAAATGTAGGCACCCTTTATGTAAACCCATAACAATGATTCTCCCAAGAGTTCCCACGGACACACCCACTCACCCACACTTGCTGAAAATAAACAATAATATACACAATAGATGGGTGGTTAGGGATAAATTATCTTGAAATTTGGCTACCTAACAGGCATTTCATGGTCTATATGGCTTATGAAGGATAAAATATAAAGGTGGCCAAAAATAGAGGATAATTGTACAAGTAAATTTTCAATGAATGATTGCATCTATCATGAATGTAGCATACCTCAATCTTATGGATTCAAATAGAATCAAGTCAAGTTCTAGTTTCTCTACATGACCCAAGATTCTCAAGAAAGTGATTAAAAATAAGAATATTCAATAAAGGGGTTAGAATGTCTCTCAGGTAAGGGATTAAAATATTGGTCAGTGCTAATGAGGCATGGGATTCAAAAATCTATTAAACACCTAAGAATGATTTGAAAATAAAAATTCTAAAAAAAATATTCCATATCAAAATTCATTTGAAAAACATTTTTCCAAAAACAATAGAATTTTCCACTCAATCTACTCAAGCATGAAAATGATTTTTTGATATTCTTTTTAAGATCAATTTTTATCTAAAAAACATAATAAAAAAAATGAAAACAAATTTTTTTTTATTTTATTTTTTAATCCTAACTATGACATGTCACCCCCCCACACACACACACACATAAAAGTTACATTGTCCTCAATGAAATTATTTTAAATAAATAGACAAGAAAATAAAGGTAGGGAGAGGGGAGAGCCTGCTAAGTGGTGTCATATGTGGCATCTATCAGTTGGATTTCTTCCATGAGATGCTTTTGAAAATCCTTATATAAGTGATTGAGCCTATTCCTATTGACAATAATCCTCTTTCCACTATTCTCATGAAATACCTATATAGCACCAAAAGGGTAAACATCAGTAATAGTATAAGGACTGAGCCATCAGGAATGAAGCTTACCTGGGTAGAGCTGTAGCCTGGAATTATACTTGAGAACCTTCTCACCAATATGAAACTTTAACTGATGAAACATGATATCATGGATAGACTTTGCCTTCTCTTTATATATTCAGGAGTTCTCATATGAATCATGTTGAATTTCTTCCAACTCTTGAATTTTCATCTTCATATGCTCAAATGCATCTGAAAGATTCATATTACATTGTCTAACATCCCAATATGAATGGTTTTAAACCTCCATTGGGAGGTGAAAAGCCTTTCCAACCACAATGTTGTATGATGACACTCTGATTGGTGTCTTAAAAGTTGTATGGTATGCCCAAAGTGGATCATCCAAGCGCAAAATCCAATCTCTCCTATTGGGTTGTACCATTTTATCCAAGATTCTCTTAACTTCCCAATTTGAGATTTATGCATGTCCATTAGTTTGGGAGTGATATTTTTTAGAGACTTTATGAACAACCCCATACTTATGAAGCAAATGTTTCATGTTACGATTGCAAAAATGTGAACCCTGGTCACTAATGATGAATCTTGGTAAACCAAACCTACTAATAAATTGGGACATCACAAAATCAACAACCACTCGAGAGTCATCAGTCTACATGGCCTTTGTTTCCACCCATTTAGATACATATTCAACATCCAATAAGATGTACACAAATCCAAATGAATTTGGAAAAGGCCCTATGAATTCAATGCCCAATGCATCGAAGATCTCACAAAATAACATGGGTTGTTGGGGAATTTCAATCATCTTGGAGATATTCCTCGTGAATTGACATCTAGTACATTACTTAAAAATGGATGGGCATCTCTATAAAATGTTGGAAAGTAAAGACCAGATTCAAGGACCTTTCAAAACATACGTAGAGATCCAAAGTGACCCCCACAAGACAAAGTGTGGTAGTAGGTCTAAATAGAGGTGAACTCGTGGTCAGGGACACACGGATGAACTACTTAGTCACCACAAATTCTCCACAAATATGGTTCATCCCAAATGTACAACCAAGAATCATGTTTATGTCTCTGGGATTGGGAGGTTCTGAAATCAGTGGGGACCCTATATGTTTCTAGAAAATTCATAATGTCTGCATACCAAAGGGTAAGGTCCACAACATCAAAAAGGTTCTCATGAGGGAAAAATTCTCCAATGGGGAGGGTTGAGTCAACATAATGTTCTAATGGTGGGGAAATCCTACTAATGTGGTCAACTACCACATTTTACACTACTCTCTTGTAATGAATCTCAAGTTCAAACTCTTGGGGGAGGAGCATCCACCGAATGAGGTGGGGATTAGCTTCAGGTTTCTTTAGGAGGAAACTAAGGGTAGCATGATCAAAGAAGATGATGATTTCTTACCTGATAAGATATGAATGGAATTTTTTCAAGGAAAGCACAATAGAAAGAAGTTATTTTTCAGTGGTTGTGTAGTTTTCCTAGGTAGTTTCAAGGGTACGTGAGGCATAAAAAATTACATAAAGAGCCTTCTCAACCCTTCGTGATAAAACTTCCCTAACTGAAAAGTTAAGCGCATCACACATAAACTAAAAAGGGGATATCCCACCTTGGTGGTTGGATTACAGGAGGATATATGAGACTCCTTTTTAGTGAATTGAAAGCATCCTCACAATTTTTATCAAACACAAACTCAGATTCCTTTTATAATAATCGGGATAAGGTAATTGTGATCTTACTGAAGTCTTTAATGAATTGGCGGTAAAAACCAGAATGACCAAAGAAATATTGTACCTCACAAACACATTTTGGATATAAAAGGGTTGAAATTACCTCAATTTTTTATTTATCCACTTGAATTTACCCTTTTGAAATAACATTCCCAAGAACTATCCCCCATTCAACCATGAAATGGAATTTCTTGAAATTTAATACAAGATATTTTTCTATGAAACAACAGAGAATAGAACCTAGGTGAGAAAAATAGTAATAAAAATAAGTTCCATAAATAGTGAAATCAACCATAAAAACTTCCATGAGATTCTCTAGGTACTCAAAAAAATACTCAACAAACATCTCTGAAAAGTACCGGGAGTATTACATAGACCAAAAGGTATCCTTCTATATACAAATATTCCAAATAGATAGGTAAATATTGTCTTTTATTGATCCTCAGGGGCTATATGGATATGGAAATAACCCGAATAGCCATCAAGGAAACAATAAAGTGACTTACCATCCAATCATTATAGCATTTGGTCAATGAAAGGTAGAGGAAAGTGGTCCTTCCGCATGGTTTGATTTAGTCGACGGTAGTCAATACAGACTCACCAACTATTTTTCACATGTTTTGGAACCAATTCATTCCTTTCATTTGACACAACTGTTAGTCCTGTTTTTTTAGGTGCAATTTGAACTCGTCTAACCCATTTACTATAAGATATTGGATAGATGATCCTCGTAGTAAGTAATTTAATAAATTCCAATTTTACCACTTCAAGGAGAGTGGGATTAAACTGGAGTTGTGATTTTATTACGGTCTTAGGCTCATCACCCAAAATTATATGGTGCATAGAAATAGATGGGCTAATCCCAGGAATTTCATTTAATGTCCACCCTATCGTCTTTTTTCATGCTATAAAAAGATCAATAAGTTTTAATTCCTGTTATTGAGAGTGGTTATTGGAAATAATGATGTAAAATTGGTTAATACCCTCAAGATAGGCATATTTTAAATTATATGGAAGTTTTTTTAATTCCAACACTAGAGGTTTTGGGATTGAGGGGGGATTTATGGGGAGTGGGGTCCATTAAACTGTCTATATGCTCATGTTTATTCTCTAAAAATAGAAAATCTATTGAAATGAGATTTGAAGAATCATCTACGATCATGGGTACCTAAGAACTAACACACTAATCAATTAAATAAAAAAATTACACTTTTCAGAACCCACACAACACTCAAAACATGAATCAAAACTCAAAACATTCAAGGGTGAAGAAGAGGAAAATGAATCAGAGTATGGGTTGAGGAGAGAAGTATGTGTGTGTGAATTTTTTTAGAGAACTTCCATCGAATAGACAGGAATAGTGGAGTACTCTTTAATGAGGTGATTCATATCCTCATGGATGTTAAAACTTACCTTTTCTCCACCGAACTCCATAGAAAGCATACCATTGTGAACGTTGATGATCACCTTTTTTGTTTTGAGGAATGGACCCCCTAGTATGAGAGGGGAATGTCCTTGAGTTCGGGTATCCTTCATCTCCAGAATATTTAATTTGGCAGGAAAGATGAGATTCTTCACTTTTACAAGGACATCCTAGACTACTCCAGATGGGTGTGTTGTGCTCGGGTTGTAATGTTGTACTATTATTCCTATCGGTTGAATCTCTCCAAACTTAATAGAAGTGTACACAGAGTAAGGAATTACATTAATTGAAGCACCAAAATCTATTATAGCATCTTAAAAGAATGCATCCCTTATGGTTCAAGGTATTTTAAAAGTTCCAATATCCTTGCACTTGGTTGGCATTACTGGTTGAATCAAGGTTGAGACATTCCTTCCAAAATTGTCTCTCTCATTCCCCTTTATTCTCATTTTATGGGTACAAATCTCTTTAAGAAATTTAGCATATCAGGGGATTTTTTTTAACTGAATCTAATAAAGGAATATTAACTTGAAACTTTTTAAATATATCCATTATTTCTCTATCAATTTCATTAGCAAAATTCTTCTTAGATTTAGAAAGTCTTTGGGGAAAATTAATACGAATGGATTGTTCATGGTAATCCTCAACGATTATTGTTTTACCCTTTTGTTTTGGTTTTTCTCCACTAGAATATTTTATGGGTGGAGAAAGAGTGTTTTCCAGAGGGGAACATACCTATTGTGTAGAATCATATTAAGGAGAAACTTCTTTACCACTATAAAGTGTAATTGCACAGACATTACCTTTGTTCTTCAGATTAGAAATGGGTCAGGATGGTATTTTTTCAGAACGTCACATTTTGATCTCACCGATAGTGTTTTCTAATTGTCTCACTTGAGTTCATAGGTATTGAATAGTTCATTGTGTGGTCTGTTGGAACTGGATGTTTTGGGATGCCATTTTCTTCACTATATCCTCTATTTTAGGTTCACATTTGGGTGGAGGTTGATGGTTATTCTGAGAAGTTTAGGGATAAGAAGATTTCATAACTTGGCCTTATTGATACCATTTTTTCTTAGGGTAACTCAGGTTGCCTCCTTATTGGTAATGTGGTTGTGCTTTCCACCAAGGGTTTGGATGTGGCCTAAATTTCTTTTGATTGAAGGTTGGTTCTTACTGAAAAGGATTCCTTGGGATTACTGCAATACAAGACTCAGATGAATCCTGAAGTTGTGGGCACTGGTCAGAAAAATGAGTGTTATCAAAAACCAATACCTTAATGTAATGAATAGATGTTGAGTGTGAGTTACCTTGTACTTGAGCTAATTTCCTTAGAAAAGTATGAATCTCATCATGTTTATTGTCTACCTTTTGTTCTAGGGCTGAATGACTTTCCTCATGAACTCCTTGGGTTGGTACAATATCCCTTTTAACAAATTTTTTTGAATTTTGAGCCTTGTTAGACATTAAGTCACGAGCAGTGGAAGGAGTTTTATCAACAAGGGAACCACCAGCTGTAGCATCTATCATTCCAGGATCCATGGGGACAATTCCCTCATAGAAGTATTGAATTAGAAATTTTTCACTAATCTGTTTTTGGGGAAAACTTGATCAAAGTATTTTGAATCTCTCCCAATATTCATAAAGGGTCTCTCCTTGTGATTTTCTAATTCCACATATTTCTTTTCTAATTGATGTAGTTTTAGAGGCAGGAAAGAACTTTTCTAGAAAGATTCATTTAATTTCATTCCAGGCCCCAATTGTGGTAGGTAGATAGTATATCCAATCTTTTTCTACACCATCAATGGATAAAGGGAAGTACCTAAACTTAATTAGGTCCTCATACACATTTTGGTGTTTCATGTTGGATCACACTATGTGAAACTCTTTGAGGTGTTTGTGAGGGTCCTCACCAGGAAGACCATGGAATTTAAAAATTAGGTGGATGAGGCCTGATCTCAGCTCAAAGTTGGATACTTTCTCAGGATATTGGATGTACGCAGGTTGGTACTCCACATCTGGGGTGGTCTATTTTTTAAGGTTCGGTTATTTGAAGCCATGTTTTCTTGGGTTTGATTGGGTTCAATTTTTTGAGTTTTTTAAGACCACTTGAGATTACACAATGAGTTCCTTAGTGTTACTTGATTGACCTGCTCTAGATTCCTTTATTTTTTAGTGAAGTGTATTTTCAATTTCAGGGTCAAATTAAAGTAGATTTTATTTTTCTAGATCTTATCATGCAACAATGATGTCCAATTTGATTGATTGATTGTTTTTTGTTTTTTTAATTATGGAAGATTAATGAAATAAAAACACTTATTAAATTATAGGAGAAAAGAAAATATAATGTTATACTACAGATTTATAGAGAGAGATAGAAAAAAAAACAAGACAGATAAGGAGAGAGAAAGAACACACAAAAACAAACAAAAATAAAAAAAATGTGGGGATGGGATTTTAAAAGGAGTGCAAATTAAAAGGAAAAATATATAAATAAAAAGAACTAAAAATAATAAACTGATATCATCTCCTCTTAAATAGTGCCAAAATTTGGTCGCATTGTTGAGCGCGTCAAATTAGATGTTTATTTTTAACTCGAATTTCTGCAGTACAGCAGCAACCCTGGGTCGTCTCTCGACAGAGCCTTCGATCACTAATTCCAAAATGTGGTTCTGATTATGAAAGTAAAATGGGGTTTTATAATACTTATTCTTGATGATTAAAGATGACAATAAGAAATGAAAGCGATAAAACAAAGTTGAAAGGAATAAGATTAATTAAATGAGATCAACCTAGGAAAGTCTCATGATGCTTATCCTTCATCACTTCAAGAGAAAGGGTATATATCATTTAATCCCTAGTTTTTAACACATATTACCATAATGTTACTGATTTTATGCTAGTATTCCTTATAGGGTTCAGTAAAAAATACACAATGATTCACAGGACACCATCGATGATTGGGTGATTTGTGTTCGAGATCATAACTGAAACTCACCAAGGTAATACACAAAGAACTTGATGTGTTATCCATGTTTATATGTTATTTCAATGTGTTAACATGACTTGAAATTTCTTGTCTATGGTATTTTTTATGTATTTCAATTAAACAATATGAACCACACAAACACTACAATTGAGAGGGGGAAGAAGAAGTGCTGAACGGTGTGTCAAACATCACATGAATGGGTACCCCCAAACATGATCATTTGAGTTTGAGTTTAACATACCAATGTATAACTCAATTAAATAAAAACAACATAAAATATATAATTAAAAATATAATTCAATATAATACAAACATGAATCTTGGGATTACATCACGTTCCTGCCCAAGAGATCACAAGGGGTTTAGAAATCCATGGGAGGGAAGGAAGAAGATGATGTTGAAGTAGCACATCCCATAGCCTCCAGAACATATTGGGATGATTAGAAGACTCCTTGTGGACTCTAAAATGGAATCACCTTTCCTCTTGGTATAAAAAAAATAGGCTTCCCAATGTTCCAATTTATAGGAAAAGTGAGAAGTGGTTTTGGGAACCCTGATTTCAAGAATTCGCTTAGTCCATGGTTTTGTCCAATCATACACTCTTAAATAACTTTGGAAAAAACTAAAAATTTGTTTCACAATACCTTTTCTAACTCCATGTCAAATTTGGAATCCATATAGGGTACACAATACGATATATATCTAAAATATAGAGGCCAAGTTTTGACCCAGTGTAGATTTGTTTTGTTGGAGAGATCAATACGTATGGGCCTATTAATAAATGAATTGGGCATCAGTTACTATATATAAAATCTATATATTTAGATTTTAGACTAGGAAATAAAGTTTCAAATCATTTTGATGCACGGTTTAGTATAAGTATGTGTTTGAGTCCACTGGTGTGCTTGGATCATGTGAAGATTGGCCAATTTTTCATAGACTTTATCATGGGTCCTCCAAATCACCTCCACCAATAATATAATTATCAAAACAAGTAACATTTAACTTTCTAACAGTGATAAACAAAGAATAATTTAATAAAAAATGGAGTAAAATTTATTATTATACTTCTAATTTTCAAAGCAAAACCAATTCAATAAATTAGTATAAGGGTGAAAAAAAATAGTGAATCATGGTACAATCAATAACATAAAAGAGGTGATTGAACAAAAAATGATTGGGAGATTCCTTACCTTGAAAGAGTGATTTCCAAAATATTTGGATGAGATTCCTGAGGTTCTGGGGGAACCTTGGGTGGACTATAGAGATAGGAGGATAGAATAAGTACTTGATCAAAGGTTTTTTAGAGCAGAGAAATGGAATATTATGTGGTTTTGTATAAGAAAATATAGGGGAGTTCTTTATTATTTCCCAAACTTATGTTTTGGACTCTATATAATAAATTAATCAAAACAAAAAACCTTCCCATGGTTTTTTAACCTGGTTTATACCAAATTGGATTTTTTTTTTAATTATTTTTCAATTCCAAGGAATCAAATTACTAAAATATAACCCATGGTGAAATGAAAGTGAATATTGTTCTTAGTAAAATGATTTTTAAAAATTAATATATAATATAAGTTTTGTAGGATTCATATAGGATTTATGAAATCAATCAAATAACTTAGAATCGCATTATTTTAAACTAAAAACATATATTTGTTCTTGTAAACTATTTATAGTATTTATTACACCATTGTTGGGTCATTATGATGTTATAATACACATCATATATTTATACCGCATTTAATTTTTACTTGAAATTTTGATTGTCTATGAAAATTATGAAAAATTAAAAATTGGATAATTTCAATATTCTAATTCAAAAAATAATATTTATTTTATCAAAATAATTTTTTTAGTATTTTTTTTTATATTTTAAAATATTAATTGACATTGATTTATAAATACTCAGTTTTGATAATAATTTTTTTTAAACACTTATAAAATTTATTATTGAATTTGTAAACATATAATTTCAATTATACTTAATAAATATTATTTAATAATAATATTTTATTAAAATATAATTAATTTCAAAAAAATTATTAATTTATCAAAAGGAATGTCTTAATTTAAATTATATATTATCCAAAATATATTTTGTGGTTTTTCAAGTCAAAATAAAAATCAATTATAAAGTAATAATAATAAGAAAAAAATAATTTAATTATTATATACAACATGCATACTCACATTATTTGGGTGTTCATTCATATCCCTTCATTACATCGAAAAACGCCCTAAGGGTAAGATTTGAGATGGTGAGAATTTCATGGGGTGATTCGGCGTACATAGTTTTGGTTATGATCTTGATGTTATCGAAATTCTCACATAAAAATGTTTGCCCGTTCTTAAGTTTTTTTATATCATATTGGGCTTGGTCAAGGAAAAATCGCAGTGATACTATCTCTCTTGTAAGCTCCAATAAATGGGATTTATAGGGTACGATCATACAAGTTGAGGTCATTGTTGTTTTTTCTATGTCAATTGGATTTGTCAAACCCCTGTATTTATAATAATTATATGATCACTATTAAAATTCTATATTATAAATGGTTATGATCCTTAAAAATCTTTTAAATCTGATGTGATGTAAAAAAACCAAGCAAGTGCATGAATTTTCTATAACCATAATACATAATGGGACATTTAATTAAATCACAAAGGAAATTTTATTTATAAAACTTTGGGTAATTAAAATATTCCTCTATTTAGATTTTTAACCATTTAAATTTTCAATTCACACAATAAAAAGGATTGGGGGGACTCTTTTTCAACACCTTATCTAGTTCCCACATCACTTATTCAAACTTGTGGTTTCTCTATAGCACTTTGACTAAGTTCATTTTCTTATTTCATATAACTTTGTCTCTATAATATAATATCTCCATCAGTTGCTCCTCATATTAAAGAGCATTATCTAGTGTTACCAAATTTGGATTCGTCACATACAATGGTTCTGGTATGTACATACTCAAGAGTGATACATAGAACACATCATGTACTTGATATCGGTTAGGTGGGAGTTCTAATTGATAGGCCACCGCTCTAATAGGATTAAAGATATCAAAGGAACAAATGTATCTTAGACTAATATTTCCTTTGTTATCAAGTCCCAAGACTTTATTCCATGGATATATGTGGAGGAATAACTAGTCTCCAACCTCAAACTCTAGTTCTCATCGACAATTTTCATCATAGCTCTTTTGTTGACTCTGAGATACCTTGATGTGCTGCTGAATGTTCTTGACATTTTCCACCATTTCCTCAAACATTTCAGGACCAAGAAGTTTGTGTTCCCAAACTTCATCCCACCATGTAGGTGTTCTCTAACTCTACCCATAAAGTTATTTATAGGGAGACATTTGGATGGTTTATTGGAAACAATTATTGTATGAGAACTTGACCAGAGGAAGATGTTGATATTATCCTCCTTTGAATTCAATTGAGAAATATCTCAACATTTCCTTGACTTTCTGGATAATTTAACCATATTAACAATAAATTTAATGGTGATAGTCTATACTAAATCTCAACTTAGTATTTAGAGAATTTTGGACACTCTTCCATAACTTGGAGGTAAATCTTGTATCTTGATCAGATATAATTAATAGTGGTGTTCCATGCAGCCTCACCAATTATCTAATGTATATCCCCACAAGTTTATCGAGTGATAAATCCTATCAAATTGCAATTAAGTGAGCATTATTTGTAATAAAATACTATACTACCCATATAGCATAATTTCCTCTTGATATATTTTTAAGACTAGTGATAATGACCATGGTTATTCTTTCCCTTTTCCATCTAGGTATGGGTAATGGTTTCAACATCCCCTTGGATTTTTTCCTTTCGTCATTTTCTTTCTAACATATAAGACACCTTGATGTATATTCAGAGATATCCTTATTCATATATTCCCACCAATATCACTCTCAGATATCTTGATGCAACTTTTTGATCCCTTGGTGGATGGATAAGGATGATCTATGAACATCATCCAACATATCATTATTTAACTCAAGATTTGATGGTACACATAGTCCTAAACCAAATATTATAACTCCTTCATTAATTTTGATCTCTAAGTATTTCTCTTTATATATAGATTCCACCTTCTTTTGAATTCCCACATTATCTCATTAATCATCCTTTATACTCTATATAAGGGAATGTTGGGAAATCATTTTTGAAAGGATTGATGATGTTCCTTTATGACTCACATGTTTATCCTTTCAAGTTCAAGAAGATCAGATCCTTCTCGATTATCATCAATGATAAAATTTCTTGATCCTTTATACTTAGATAATATACCACTATATTTTCTTTCCAATATGGTAGTGGGTTGAGCAGTCATAGTCCTTAATCATCTTTAACCATATTCAATGGTACATATTAAGCTCTTTTGGTGTGAATATGTACTTGAGTCTATTATGATTCGTATATATTCCGAACTTCTACAAAAAAGAGATAATTATACCATAATTTTAATGAAAATATCACTAAATCTAATTCCATACCATGTGTTGGGTAGTTCTATTTTGG
Source organism: Viscum album (assembly GCA_963277665.1). NCBI lineage: Eukaryota > Viridiplantae > Streptophyta > Magnoliopsida > Santalales > Viscaceae > Viscum > Viscum album. Next base: position 158,293,124 of record OY728165.1, on the reverse strand, counting down.
AACATTCAATTACCTTGAAGCATAGGTTATCACTTTTTCATTCTAAATAAACACATATCCTAATACCTTCTTCGAAGAGTCACTATATAACCTAAAAATTTTAAAACTTTTGTGTAGCATAAGTGTAGGTGCAATGATAATCCACTTTTTCATCTTCTTTAATATCTCTTCACATTAATTATTCCAAAAAAATATCCCTTATGAGTTATCTTGGTTAGAGGGTTTGAAAATTGCGATAAATTTCTCAAAAATAGATGATAATACCCAGCTAACCCAAGGAAACTATAGATTTATATCACATATTTTTTCCTTGAATATTCTTTAATTACTTCTGTCTTTTAAGGGTCCATAGATATCCCTTTTTTAGTGATGAAGTTCCCTAGGGATGTTACTTTTTCTAGTTAAAAGTTCAATTGTGAACTCAAAACTCATTTATGAGGGAGACCAGAAAATTCATTAAATTCTTTGAGAATCACATCATTGTATTCCCTCGCAATAGGGGTGGATTATTTCTCTAATAAATTTATGTAGGCTCTGTAAAATAAAAAACATTCCAAAACTAGGATAGTATAAAATTACAATAAAGTAAAAATAATAAAATTTTCAAGAAGAACATTCCCACAATATTTGACATCTGATACAAAAATTATAGAAGTTTTTCCTGATCATATCAAATCATTTCGAGTGGTAACTTGATTTTATTATAAATATTAAAAGATATAATAATAGGAAAATAATATAAATAAAAAATGATAAAAATTTATTTAGTAGAGGTTACATGTATATTATTATTCATGATCCATCTCAGCATAGTACTTTCCTTGTTCCCTAGTTCTTGGAGATACTTTGTAATCATTATGTTTCTCTTCTCTCAGAATAAAAAACTAAATTATATAATTCCCAACTTATCAAAATTTATTAAATAGAACTATTTATAGTACCTTATATATAAATATATTTCCATCTATAAAGTTATTCATTTTTCAATGAAAATTAGATACTTTATACCCAATCTTTATTTACTTAAAAAATCTCCCAGTTCCTTTGTGACATTTCCCTTGGTTCCACTTTCCACCTTTTTTGTAAAAAGTAAATTAGGTATCTTTACATTATCACCTTAATTAGATGAACTTCCTTGTGGTTTCATCCTTCTCTTATTTTACATCACTGTATATTAAACAATGTTCTAGTTTTTAATGATAATTTTTGAAAGTTGATTTTTTATAATCTCAATATGTCCAACTTGAGCTCCCATATTATTGGGAATCTCATTTGGCCAGTCATCACATTTCCCTTAACATTGGTTATTTACTCAGTTCCTCATATTTTTTTCCATTAAATAGAATAAATGTAAAATTAGTTATGGGTATTTTTAAACTACTAAACACATTAATGGAAATCCAAAAACCTTAAAGGGATATTTTATAAATGACATCTCTTTCTTAACTTATGAATTTCTAAGCTTCAATCTATGTTATCCATGATCTGTTTTCGAACATATAAACTCATGGGAATTTTTTTTATTTTAAAAATGTTTTGTAATTAGATTTTGAATTTACTAATGAATATCCCACTATAGTGAAAAACTTGGTGCTAAAAAGGGCCTATTATCGTGCACAAGTTCCCGATCGATTCTATCTTCATGCGATTTTTCTGAGTTTTACCCCTAGGTACATCTGCTCTAGATCCACATCCACTTGTAGTATCCTAATATGGATGTATTTTCTTGGAAACCATTTACTCTATACTTTACCAAAATTTATAGATGTATTTTTCTGTTTAGTCTTGTCCCTAAGGCTTTTTATATAGTTTTCTAATCTAAATCCCAGAAATAACTAAACTTTCCTTTGATACCAAATATGACTACAAATATCTTTATTACACATTAATTTGTGATTCATTACATAAGATTACACATAATAAAAAATAGAAGATCTATAAGTATGATAACTTTGGAAAGTAGGTACATTATATAACAACCTAAAATAGGGGGACATCTCCATTATTGAAAACTTCATTAACATGATCATAATATTCAATTATACTTAAAACTGCATGGAATAAATTGGGGACATACATAATAAAAGGGTGATATATAAATCCTAGTAAGGGAATAAACCCGTAATAACCTGAATAAATTATTACATGATAGGCAATAAGAATTTCAATAGAACAAAAAATGGGTGAGAAACAAGAATATGAATAAATAGGCAACAGAAAGCATGATAACATAAAGGAAACATGGAAATGTTGGAAATACTTTAAACATGGAATCATAAAATAAGTCAAGGAAAACTACCACAACATAATGGTGAAAAAATTCCCATAATGTATTGGGTAAACTACCTTATCTATTTCATGACATCTCATGACAATAAAACATTACCAAATGCATTGGAGTGCTATATAATTTTGGGTTCACCCTTTACTTTAATATCATGTACATGCATAAGTCTTCCATACAAAAAATTCAACATAGAATAATATTTCATCATATTTAATTACATTATAAAGGAATTTGGAATAAATAAATGGAATTCCCAAATCAAAGGAGTGTAGGTATGTTGAGTTAAATATCCTTGAGTGGAAATAGTTGTGGTATTCATAATAAAAAATGTTTGATATGGAAAAATTACAGTGAAATTTTGACAAAATAATAGCAGTAATTAAAGATTCTTAAAATGGATTAATGAGATAGAAATGGTTTTATAATTGTTTGAAAATAAAATGTAAATTAATAAAGATGGGTAAAATCATATCCCAATAGTACTAATTGGAAATAAAGGAATAAAATGAGTAAAATTCTTGAATAAAGAGAAGGAAAGGATCCCTTATCAACTATAATTAATAAATATTATTTAATAATAGTATTTTATTAAAATATCATTTATTCAAAAATCATTAATTTATCAAAAAGGACTGTCTTTATTGAAATTTCATATTATCCAAAAATATAATATGTGTTTTATCGTATCAAAATCAAAAACATTTATAAAGTAAAAATAACAATGAGAAAATATATTCATTATTATATAAAATATAAATATTCATATTATTAGGGTCTTTATGAAAATCCCTTTATTACACAGGAAAACACCATAAGGGTAAGGTGCACAACAATGAGACTTTCATGGGGTGGCTCGGTGTGCATAGTTTGTGTCCTCATCTTGATCATCTTGAACTTATATTGTAAATGGTTTTTCTCATGCTTAAGTTGTTTAATATAATCTTTGGATTGGTCAAGTGAAAAGCCTACTGATTCTTATATCCCTCATAAGGTTTGATAATTGGGATTCAAAGCATACTATTCTACTAGTTGCGGTCATTGATTCTTTTTTTCAATTGGGTTTATAAAATCCTGATTTTTATACTAATAATATGATCACTATTCAATATTTACAATTATTAATAGTCCTTTAAATTTGATATGATATAATAAAACCAAATAAGTGCATGTGTTTCTGGAACAATAATATGTAATAAGACATTAAATTAAATCACAAAGAGAATTTTATTTATAAAAGTTTGGACCGTTATTGTTATAGATCAAAGGATGAGTAAATAAAAATGGTTAAAAATATAGGATGAAAACTTATTTATATTTCTTGAAAAAAAAATAAAACCTCAAAAATTTTAGGTTGGATTTTAAATCTTGAAAATATAGTTTTAAAAAAATTAAAAAATCACTAGTTCTTAATGCTAATTTTTACTTTTAAAATCGTATATATGGATAAAAATGATAAATCTCGTATATTAATAAATATTTACATCAGTTATTTAAAAAAATGTTATAAATTGTGTTTTAGCAACATCTATTTAAAAAATGATCTCAAAAATATAGATTTAATGTCAGTTTTTAAATAAATGACATTAAAAAGAGATTTAATGTTGGTTATTGAATAACCGACATTAAAAAACCAACTTCTAAATGGATTTAACATCAATTACTAGTAAAATAATCATTTATTAGATTTGTTTTCAAGATTATCATAATCTAATCATTGAAAAAGTTCTTCACATTCCTAAATCTTCATATAAGTCAAATTAGTGTGTTTCCCATACCACATCTCATACGGTATCTTTGTTATGTCTTTAGATGGAATTTATTTTAGTTGGAATGCATCAGTATCTTATGCATAACCAAAAAATGAAATAATAAGGTCATAGAGACTCATCATTGATCAAACCATATCTAACAAGGTATAATTCCTCATTTCAGTTACACCAATACATTGTGGTGTTTTTAGGGAAGTGACCTATGAAACAATTCCACAATATCTCATATGATATTTTAATTCTTGGAACATTTATTCACCTTGATGATTTTATCTAAGAAATTTAATACTTCTTCCTGAGTGATTAATTACTTCTTTTTTAAATTCTTTAAGCTTTCAAAAAACTTCATACTTATGTATCATCATAAACTAATACCCATGCTGAATAAATTCAACTGTAAAATTAAATAAGTTAATAAAACCACAATTTAATTAAGTAATCATTATTCTACATATATCACTATGTATAAGATCCAAAATTCCACTATCCCACTCACCTTGTCTACCAAAATGTGACATTATAATTTTTCCAAATAAAAAAGATTCACATGTGTCAAATGATTCATAATCGAATGAGTCCAACAATCCATATCTATGGAGTCTTTGAACATGTTTCACATTTATATATACATGGAAACAATGCTAAAGGTAGGTGGAATTAGAGTCAACTCTAACATTTTTATTCTAAATGTTATAAATTGGATTATCAATATCAAAAATATATAAACCATTTATTATATTCCAAATTATATAAAATATTTCATTCTTGTATACAGAAAAACTCTTGTTATTAATAATGAATGAAAATCTCATCTTTTACAAACAAGTATAGAAATAAAATTCCAATTTATAGTGGGAACATGATAACAGTTTTTTTAATTCTAGGATCAATCCACTTAGTAAAATTAGATCATAGGTGTCAAACACTAATGTATAAACTCTTCCTCCATTAATAACATAAGGATCTAATTCACCCTTTATCAATTCTATATTATCTCTAAGTTTTTGTTTTTTAATACAAATCGGTGATGTACACTTAGTATTCAGAACCCATGAGTCAGAGTTTGAGAATTTGATTTTGATAACATTCACATTTGGTTACATTGAATATTTCTCTTTGAGAACACTTCTAATTCCAAAATACTAATCTCTAACTATTTTGTAGGTGATTCTTATTGATTATCCTAATATGATTAGTGTGAATTATGTAATTATCCATAATAAAGACATATCAGTAGGTGAGTATCACGTATTAAATATTTTTCATTAATGGATCAAAATGAAAGTTCTCCCACTAAAAATGATAACCCCATACATCATATCCACTTGATAAGGTAAGATCCATATTTTTTCATGACTTACAACAATTATCACATAATAAAACCATGATTATTTAGTTTATAAATCATCCCAATAATAATAGTTATTATTCTTGGATAGTTGAGTGGATAACCACCTATCCAAATTCAGCATATATATTCACTCAACTCCATTCCTCTAGTATCCAAATTGTTATAACTTTCTAGTTAGTTTAACCCAAAGAAAACACCAAGAATAAGATAACTAGGGAATATTTGGGGATACTAATGTTGAGCTCAACAATACTCAACATGAAAATCCCAATATACTTATAGATTTACTTCGTTATGCAAGATAATTCAGGGGTACTCATGTTGATATCTAGAATACTAATTTGAATGATCAAGGTCTTAATAAGTGATGATTTGGAAGGAATCTTACACTTGGTATTCAAATAGATTTCTTTCAATATATCACAATTTAATATACATCATGTACATATTAAATTCATAACTATTACATCATATATAATCTTTATCTATTCATGTTTTATGTCTTTTTTTTGTATGCAATCTTCTAATGATTTAGTTTTGGAAACCACTATTCCTACCCCCAAATAATGTGTTCACACCACATTAATGTGTAACTATTTACAAAAACCATATGTTTTTATTACTCTCCTAAAAAAAGAAGCCAAGTGTATTCATAAATATATAAATGTATCATATTCATAAGGTACATGAACACTTAAAGTAAATAAATAAACTTATATGTGATTGGAAAACTTCAAATGAGTAATCCTAAAGTGAAAAATAGTTAAACTCGTTCACTTTCCTAGACAGAGCACAAATATCTTGGAAATTGGGTGGTTAGAACAAATTTCCCTCTACTAGGGGAGACTTTACTCAAGAGAGAATTTAATTAATCAAAATTATAACACCTAATATGCATAAATGTTTTCCAATAATAACTATCAATCTCATAACTATAATTACAAATCGAGTTCAAGGTTAATGAAAAATAAATTTTATGATATTAAAACTAGCATGACATATGAGGCTTTATCCTACAATAAAATTATCATATAAATTGGAAAACACAATATTCATATTTAATAATGAATTTACAAACCATCAATATCAAATAAGTTTAAAAAATAAATAAAAATTTATTTATTTTCCAAAAATGAAACATTTATGAACTATTCATCAATAAATGCTAATTATAAAAATTATAAAATTTAAAAATAACATAATAGTTTTATATTAATTTGATTTTTAATTCATTTATATTTTATATTATGTTTAATTTTTATGATATTTCATAAACTATAAAAATTTTATAATTTATATTTATTATATAATATAAATATCATATAAATTGTTTATAAATAATGTAAAAATGTATTTTGAAATATTAACCTTAAATATTTTGGAAAAATGTTTCATAAACATTTATTTAATTAATTAAAAACCTTTTATAATTAATTTATTTATTTATAAATTTCTTATAAATTAAAATATCTCAAAATACCTTTTATTATGATTTATAAAAAAATTATAAAACAAAAAAAATATTTTAATATTTAAAAATATTTTTTTCTATTTACCCTTATGCATAATCCATATTTTGTCTAATTTTAGACTCCTTATAATCTTTTAAATATTCTATATAGAAGGTTAATACCATTATATAGTTCCAATTGTATAAGGTTTGGGAGATAAAACCCTTATTCAGCACCACACATATATTTAATACCTTTACACATGTCCCATGTGTATCGGTAATATCTATTTTTCTTATATTGTGTAAAGGTAATCATGAAGGACCTTTGTGAATTGGATCTTGTACCCATACACATAAGGGTAAAGTTATTGTGACCTTTATATGAACCCCTTGTGTATGGGAATGACCTTTACACAAATCACTTTCATAAAGGAAACAAAAAGGTTACCTTGTATAGTTATTTCTATATAAGGGTATTACTTTTAAATAGCCTCCTCTCATAAGGGTAAATCATATTTACCTATACACATATCAAATAAATTTTTGTAACCTATATCTCTTTTATGATATTGTTGTTCTTCATTTTTAGTTATGATGTTCCCAAAAATTAGTGATTCCAATGGGTTTTAAATCATAATGAAAGTTCACTTTGATACCACTGATATGTTTACATGATCATTTAAGGATCGTTATTAGTGTAATATGACCAAAAAACAAAAGAGATATATCTTCAAAAATTCAAAAACATGAAATATCATAATAACAGAGTTCCCAGATATTATGAATAGCAATATATTTTATCTTACTTTCATAGAAAATGTTCAAAAAAGATCATGAGGAAAAGTAAAAAAAGATATAATCCCAACCTCTAAGGGGATACATAAAAAAATGGATCCAAAAACACATTGTCAGGATACCCAAAAAACTTAAGTGTGATAATAGCTTCTTAGGGGTAGTAAATATGTAACGCCCCGACCCTAGATACCCAGAGTCAGTGCATTATTACATAACATTGGGATGATCACAAAGGATCAAGTCTCGAAAGACCGATTAGTTTATTAGTCTTGGAAACACTAGATATATTCATAAGTCTTACATTACATCATAAGGTAAAAATAAACTACAACAACATATTGTCTTCATATCCTCTCATACTATCCCTACAGGTCCTTCATAAATTAGTTCTTCATAATCCTGGGAAAAATAAAACACTGAAAGGGGTGAGCTCAGATGCTCAGTAAGGATAAAAATATAGAAGAAGCTTTCACAAATAAGCATAAACACTTAAAGTAATTTATAACTAAAACAAAATCCTTTTTAACATGAACTTAAACATAATATAGCAAAGATAAAATGAAATAATTCCATTTACTTATTCAAATGGACATTCTACTAGTCGAACAATCACATGCAATATCAATAACCACTTTCATAATGATGGAATGCATAATGCCAGACTATCATAACCACATAGCCAAGGCCTCGTGCCAAGAATACAAATAAGATTTTGTCAAGGCCTTGTGCCAAGACATTATTTTGTCTCATGAGATCTACTGATGCATCAAGGAGCTATAGAGGGCTCCACCCATCACTTATTAAGTCTAATGCATTCCTCATATGAACAGGTTTAAACATAACATAAACATTCGTATTAAAACTAGCATATGAAATGTCAATACTTTAACCACAAACCATGAATGGTATAAAAATAGCACATCCACAGTCAAACATAACTCATTAGATAAAATATGGAAGATTGTATTGTATCACATTAACCTCAATCAATAATAATGAAGGATGTTGACACAAATGAAAATAATCATCAAAACTATTTGAGAGAAATACCCCCCTTTTTCTTGAAATCATTTAAAAGTCACACTATTTGTCAAGAAGCCATTTAAAAATAGATTTTTGAATCAAAGTGTCCCATACCACTTAGAAAATTTTAAAAGGATTTTCAATTTTAAAACTTTAATGTCCATATAAATAAATCCTTAAAACCATTTTTTAAAACATGGACATTAATGAGAAAGATTTAGAAGAATAAGTCTTTAAAACATTTAAAAATGGTATTTTAGTTAGAGTTTCTAACCAAAAGAGAGACACTTGAATACAAATAATTGAGGTAATAAAAACTTTGTAATATCATGAGAATAAATGGATTCATGATATACTATGTCAAAGTACATTATATACACCACATAAAAGTGATTTGGTGTATAACAACAAAGAAGTCTCAATGGAATGTAAATTGAGATGAAATCTCTCATGAAGGCCGTATCCTTAGGTTAAGGATAAATCAATGACATAATTATGTGTGACAAATATAAATACACTAAATATGATTGGATATTCAGTGTAAAACAATCAAGGGACATTCACACATATTCTAGTAAAAACAACACCAATGAATTGGATGTTTATCTCAACAAATTGAGATTGAGTAAAAATTACTCTTATCAAGTTCATACCGATGACTTGAGAAATTATCAATGGAGTTATTATGTGTATAAAAAGTATATCCACAGAAATGGGAGTGTAAATTATGACATAATCAAATGAATAGTGATCCCACACATAATCTTGGAGTAAAATAATCAATAAAGTATGCGTAAAGTCGAATGAGTTGAAATTGAAATTTTAAATTCCCTTATTGATTTGGTAACACACAAAACATACACCCATGAAATAAGGATCATACAATGATGATGTAAATATACATTAATTAAAGTATATTACACAATTAATACAAACATGGGCAGTACACACACCACATGTAATAAATAAGTGGTGAACAATGGAATTCTCAAGGAATTAAAAGTGAGATAAGAAACCCCTTACCTTGTAATTTTCCTTCTTTGGGGGTAGGTTAACCTCCTGTATAATCTTGAAATAATTGTTATTAAATTATTAATGAATCATATACATTAATATGATATCATATATGATCTTTTAACATTGCTTTGTTAATAATATCTTAGAATTATCGTCGTTTCGGGTGTTAACGTACTCATTTTCTTTTATATGTTTTATTACGTGAGACATGTTTTTCATGGATAGGTTGTATCTTATTCATATACAGAATGATATAAAGTTCTTAAACATTATTTTTAAATCATAAAATGATAATTATACTTGAGTGGATATGATGGAGAATGAATCTCATCGCGTTCATGGAGACAGTAGTCCGTACGTACGCACGAGCGACAATATCATTCTTTTGATATTAAAATAATATATAATTGGATGGTATATCATATATACAGAATCATTATAATGTTATATTTATTATTTAAATGAGTTCCACATCATTATTATACCCACCCAAATAATTATATATTGAATAACAATTACACCACGACGTGGAGACGGGAAGTCGTACGTACGCACGTATAGTGACATGTTATTCAAAGGGTAGATAGAATACTGAATATGGTTGTACAATATTTATAATAACATCACAATATATATAAGATACTGGAGTTATTATTTTATAATGGTAATAAAAAAGAAAGAATAAGTGGAAGAAGAAAGGAACTTGAAACGGGGTGGTGAATACATTACCTCTTCTTCGGGTTCTTCCTTTTGATTTGATCAAAAGGGCTCCTTAGGTTGGCTTTCTGATCAAAATAATGCCTCCAGGTTGTAGTGAGGGAATTTTAGAGAGTATTTTTGCAGGGTTTTGTCGAACCAAAAGGCTTTTAAGGTGTGAAGAAATGAGAAGGAGGAGTGCCATTTTATAAGTGGGGTGAGGGGCACCTTTGGAAAAGCTAGAAATATTAATTTATAATAAATTCATATTCGGTTTCTAATGGCTCCAAAGTTTATTATTCAAATTTTAAGGTGGGTATAGGTCGAAAACCATTCAACCAATAGAATTTAGACAGGTTTGGGTTACTATATTAACCTTATCTTTTAGTTTTAACTCTTAGTTAATTAGTTTTGACATTTACCATGTCACTTTGTATTTTTATATTATTTAGTTAATAAACTTACTATATACATCCAAGAGACCCCCAAGTGGTCCATTAATGATATACCTATCATTATATAAGTCTATTTGCCGAAACGTAGATTTTTAGGAATTTAATATCAATTAATAATATAATATTTGTTTTAAAAACTCTTTTATGTCAATTTTGACACTATTCAATAGTTGATTTTTTTGAAACTCATAACAGAATGATTACTTTGAAAAAAGTCAATTAAATCAATCCTAATATGTCATATTATCCTATAAAATTAGTTTAATTCATTAAAAGTCTTAAATTATAATTATTTGGGTATTTATAATATCAATTATTTTAATTTTTCACTATTATGTTAATTACTACATCATCATTGTGTCATAAATATATTAAATTATTTAATGTCTAAAAATTATAAATAAAATATCATTATTTAGGAAATCTTATTATATTTCTAATTAATATTTACAATCAAATTTATCTTATGTATAACCCTATATTAAAAATGTTTTAGTAAATAAACTTTGATTTTAACTCTTTTAACTCTTCTTTGAATTAAATAATAATAAATGTCCTAATCTAATCCAAGTGGACCTAAATGATAATACTTTATTCCTAAGGTTGTTTCTGGTCGAGATACACTTTTCCAATAGAATTAGGACATGTGTTAGGGTAATATTAATATCATTTTTACCCTTAATTACCCTATTTACTTTTAACTGTGGTAAATAAAAGTAAAAAGTTACTATTCACCAAAAATTATTTTCATCTCATTGAACCACATTTTACTTCTTAATATTAACCTTGTCTCTCGGATTTTCGAAATTCCATTCACAGAAGTGTTAAAATTAAGTTTTATGAAAAAATCAGTTTTTTTAACTACCACTTTGTAGTTTCACTATTCATCAAAAATTGAAGTTTTTCAGAACAATGCCAAAATTTCACCCTAATATATAATTGATATTCCAAATTCAAAAATGATGTCTATTTTACAAAATTCTAAACATATAAGTTTCATTAATTAATTTTATAATTAATTCCCACTGTCACAACAAATAGCGTGTTTTTAAGAAATAATATATATCAAAAGATTGACAATTGTTTAGGTCAAATTTCAAAGTGAAATTAATTCTAATGAACACCATTGGATAAAATGGTAAAAATATATTCTAATTATACTTTAAATCCACTCAATAATATAATTTATCACTATAAATTATTTTGATTTAAAAAGTTGTTTTTAATTAAAATTTAGTAATTTTCACTATTCATCAAAATATAAGTGTTATCCGAAAAGTTCCAAAATTTCACCCTAGGATAAATTTGATATTCTGAATCCAAAAATGAAGTCCATTTTGAGATATAGAATTTAAAAAAATTCAAAAAGTAGGTATTACTATTCACAATAGCTAGTTTGATTGGTTGTGGTGTGTTAGAATCTCGAACTTGCGTACAATGCACGCCATTGCATTATTCGAAAGGAAACGTACCGTGGAAGCTTGGGGTGTTACATTCTCCTCTCCTTCAGTAAATTGCGTCCTTGCAATTTTTAAAATTTTTCTTGGAAATATTATGGAAAGTCCCACATCGGAAAAAGAGTTAATAAAACTATCACTTTAAAAGAAAGAAAGAGAGGTATAAAGGTCAACCAAGATAACCAATACTCAGATTCCATGTAATAAAACATGGATATGGATGATATACTAAGTGTCAAGTTCTGATGGAGAGGGATAGAAATCATGATCAGGAGAAAGTTAACAATAAAAAAACCACAAACTTTTGTTGGGACAAACGGCCATTAGTCTACTAGTAGAAAAGTAAACGGACAACATTTTTTTTGGTTTAAGTTACATTACGTATGGATAAGGAATTCATTTATGATATTAACTAAGAACATAAAGAGATATACTTACTTTTTAAGTAGAGTTTCATTCTTTAATAACTTTTTACCACTAACTCATTTTTTTTCAACAATGAGTATTCAAGTAGACTTTGTCTCAATGGAAGAGCTAGAATAAACTTCTATAGAAATACATGATCCACGTAGGATAAACTATATATTTAACTTGTATTTAGAGATTAATCAAAACCAAAATGGTTAGTACAAGATCTAATGATCCCCCAAAAGGATATTCCTTGATAGAAATAAACACTAATCTTATTTTCCAAAATTAAACCAACAATACCGCAAAGTTAAATAAATACCATTCAATGATCAATTGTCCTTAAAATCCTGTAATCAAAACTAATATTGAAAACCAAAACTTATTAAGAATGTAGTCTTCCACGTTAAATTGTATCTCCAAATGACATTAATTACATCTTAAAGTCACATACTTAAAACTAATTAACCTAATCATTTCCATAAATAACCCAAATCATTATAAATGCACAATAAAAACATGGATAAAAATCCACCATTACTACTCAAATGAAATCCCATACAACTCTATTTTCCTTTGGCATATAGTGTTCTCAACAAAGCGAACAACTTCCAAAATAACATTTATCACTTAATCACCAAATCATTTTCCTATACTAAGGGTATTCATTTGATAAGAAATAAGATCCCAAATCAAATTATTATTGATCAATAAAATCATTTAACTAAAAATAATAGTCACACTAACCAGGGACTTCACGTAGTCCAGTGGTAGGCGATAAATCCCAATCGCACTTTGGTTGTGGGTTCGATTCCCACAGCTTTGTCTGACGCGACGGGTTGTCACACGGTCTACATGTTGTCCTTTTTCAAAAACTATATTTTATAACATTACCAAAATGTGATAAATTCATCAAAATAACCATAACATAATTTAACCACAAATGTTATCGCATACCTTGCATTTTCATCCCAAATTATAATAATTTGTAATTTCCTCAAACCCAATGATCACATAAAACCAAATGGTTATTTATAACTATATCCACTTGAGAAAAGATAATTCTTCCATAAATATCATTCTCACATGGAAAACGTTAGGGTTAAAATACAAGAGAAATATTTTCCAAAGTAAAACCATCAACAAGGAGCACTAATACTTTTTAAACATTTCTCCAACCATTTATTTCCACGTAGCTTCTTCTTTGACCAAGAAAATATCCTATAGAATAGGACATTCACTTGGGTAATGGCCAGGTCCCCTACATTTATGGCAAATGACTGTAAATGGATTCTTGAGACCATTTTTATCTTCTTCCATAGTACTCTTCATTTTTCTTTGGCAATTCTTCACTTTATGTCCCTCCTTCCCCCACGTAAAGCATTTCTTTGTCCCATTGAGACACTTTCCTGGGTGTCTCCTTCCATATTTCCTGCATGATGGAAATTGAGGATTTCTTTCTCCATGGTCTCCACTACTAGAGCTCTTATCATTCATCACCTTTCTCTTCTTTGTTGAGTCCGGTAATTGGTTAATATATATATTGTTGATCATATTTTTAGAAAATTGATTTGGCATAAATAAGATATCTTTTACACCTATCAAAATTCTATTTTGTTGCTCATTTCCACCACCGTTCCCACCTTGTACATCATTCTCAAAGTCACTACGACTTCCTTGGAATCCATCCATTGACTAAAACCAGAAATCATTGTGTGAGTAATAGTATTCATACAATCATTTAGAGATTAACATGTCACCATATTCTCAATTTGAAACAAATTAGGATTAACCAAGTTCTTTTACTCTCATCTTATATATATATACTTTAAATCGGTTTGTAAATAAAATGTAAATTATCCTAAGCATATCCCCCGGGAGTGTCGTAACCAAGAGTGCAGCAAGGCCCATTGTCGTGCACCAGTTCCCGTTCAAGTCTAGCTCAAAGCGGTGTTTTCGGGTTTTACCCCTAGGTACATCTGTGCTAGAGCCGCCTCTACCTGCTCGTATCCAGATAGGGATGTATTTCTCAGAAAACTCACAAAATCTCTACAATATCAAAATTCTAGGAAGTTATTCTGTACTAATCCTCAAAGTTCATCTTAGGTCTACGTGCTCTAATCAGAGTTTATCTAAATCTAGCTTCCAAGGTTTGTACTAAACTTACTATGATACCAACTGTAACGCCCCGACCCTAGATACCCAGAGTCAGTGCATTATTACATAACATTGGCATGATCACAAAGGATCAAGTCTCGAAAGACCGATTAGTTTAGTAGTCTTGGAAACACTAGATATATTCATAAGTCTTACATTACATCATAAGGTAAAAAAAACTACAACAACATCTTGTCTTCATATCCTCTCATACTATCCCAGCAGGTCATTCATAAATTACTTCTTCATAATCTTGGGAAAAATAAAACACTGAAAGGGGTGACCTCAGATGCTCAGTAAGGATAACAATATAGCAGAAGCTTTCACAGATAAGCATAAACACTTAAAGAAATTTATATCTAAAACAAAAGCCTTTTAAACATGAACTTAAACATAATATGGAAAAGATAAAATGAAATAATGTCATTTACTTATTCACATGGATATTCTATTAGTCAAACAATCACATGCAATATAAATAACCACTTTCAAAATGATGGAATGCATAATGCCAGACTATCATAACCACATAGCCAAGGCCTCGTGCCAATACTACAAATAAGATTTTGTCAAGGCCTTGTGCCAAGACACTATTTTGTCTCATGAGACCTACCGATGCATCGAGGAGCTATAGCGGGCTCCACCCGTCACTTATTAAGTCCAATGCATTCCTCATATGAACAGGTTTAAACATAACATAAAGATTCGTATTAAAACTAGCATACGAAATGTCAATACTTTAACCACAAACCATGAATGGTATAAAAATAGCACATCCACAGTCAAACATAACTCATTCGATATAATATGCAAGATTGTATTGTATCACATTAACCTCAATCAATAATAATGAAGGATGTTGACATAGATGAATATAATCATCAAAACTATTTGAGAGAAATATCCCCCTTTTTCTTGAAATCATTTAAAAGGCACACTATTTTTTAAGAAGCCATTTAAAAATAGATTTTTGAATCATAGTGTCCCATACCACTTTGAAACTTTTAAAAGGATTTTTAATTTTAAAACTTTAATGTCCATATAAATAAATCCTTAAAACCATTTTTTAAAACATGGACATTGATGAGAAAGATTTAGAATAATAAGTCTTTAAAACATTTAAAAATGGTATTTTAGTTAGAGTTTATAAACAAAAGAGAGACACTTTAATACAAATAATTGAGGTAATAAAAAAAATTTAATATCATGAGAATAAAGGGATTCATGATATACTATGTCAAAGTACATTATATACACCACATAAAAGTGATTTGGTGTATAACAACAAAGAAGTCTCAATGGAATGTAAATTGAGATGAAATCTCTCATAAAGGTCGTATCCTTAGGTTAAGGATAAATCAACAACATAATTATGAGTGAAAAATATAAATACACTAAATATGATTGGATATTCAGTGTAAAACAATCAAGGGACATTCACACATATTCTAGTAAAAACAACACCAATGAATTGGATGTTTATCTCAACAAATCGATATTGAGTAAAAATTACTCTTATCAAGTTCATACCAATGACTTGAGAATTTATCAATGGAGTGATTATGTGTATAAAAAGTATATCCACAGAAAGGGGAGTGGAAATTATGACATAATCAAATGAATACTGATCCCACACATAATCTTGGAGTAAAATAATCAATGAAGTATGCGTAAAGTCGAATGAGTGGAAATTGAAATTTCAAATTCCATTATTGATTTGGTAACATACAAAACATACACCCATGAAAGAAGGATCATACAATGATGATGTAAATATACATGAATTAAATTATATTACACAATGCATACAAACATGGGAAGTACACACACCACATGTAATAAATAAGTGGTGAACAATGGAATTCTCACGGAATTAAAAGTGAGATAAGAAACCCCTTACCTTGTACTTTTACTTGGTGGGGGGTAAGTTAACCTCCTGTATAATGTTGAAATAATTGTTATTAAATTATTCATGAATCATATACATTAATATGATATCATATATGATTTTTTAACATTGCTTTGTTAATAATATCTTAGAATTATCGTCGTTTAGGGTGTTAACTTACTCGTTTTCTTTTATATGTTTTGTTACGTAAGCCATGTTTTTCATGGATATGTTGCATCTTATTCATATCCAGAATGATATAAAGTTATTAAACATTATTTTTAAATCATCAAATGATAATTATACATGAATGGATATGATGGAGAATGAATCTCATCGCGTTCATGGAGACAGTAGTTCGTACGTACGCACGAGCGACAATATTGTTCTTTTGATATTAAAATAATATATAATTGGATGGTATATCATATATACAGAATCATTATCATGTTATATTTATTATTTAAATGAGTTACACATCATTATTATACCCAACCAAATAATAATATATTTAATAACAATTACATCACGACGTGGAGACGGTAAGTCGTACGTACGCACGTATGGTGACATGTTATTAAAAGGGTGGATAGAATACTGAATATGGTTGTACCATATTTATAATAACATCACAGTATATATAAGATACTGGAGTTATTATTTTAGAATGGTAATAACAAAGAAAGAAGAAGTGGAAGAAGAAAGGAACTTGAAAAGGGGTGGTGAAAACATTACCTCTTCTTCGGGTTCTTCCTTTTGATTTGATCAAAAGGGATACTTAGGTTGGCTTTCTGATCAAACTAAGGCCTCTAGGTTGTAGTGAGGGAAGTTTAGAGAGTATTTGGGCAGGGTTTGGCCGAACCAAAAGGCTTTTAAGGTGTGAGGAAATGAGAAGGAGGAGTGCCCTTTTATAAGAGGGGTGAGGGGCACCTTTGGAAAAGCTAGAAATATTAATTTATAATAAATTCATATTCATTTTATAATGGCTCAAAAGTTGATTATTCAAATTTTAAGGTGGTATTAGGTCGAAAAGATAGACAATTTTTTAGGTCCAATTTCAAAGTGAAATTAATTCTAATCAACACCATTGGAAAAAATGGTAAAAATATATTCTAATTATACTTTAAAACCACTCAATAATATAATTTATCACTATAAATTATTTTTGATTTAAAAAGTTGTTTTTAATTAAAATTTAGTAATTTTCACTATTCATCAAAATATAAGTGTTAGCCGAAAAGTTCCAAAATTTCACCCTAGGATAAATTCGATATTCCGAATCCAAAAATGAAGTCCATTTTGAGAGATAGAAATTATAAAATTTCAAAAAGTATTTATTACTATTCATAACGGCTAGTTTGATTGGTTGTGGTGTGTTAGAATCTCGAAGTTGCGTACAATGCACGCCATTGCATTATTCGAAGGGAAACGTACCATGGAAGCTTGAGGTGTTACAAAATAGTTTTTAGAAAGAATGATGTTTAGCATACTTTTAGCAGTCTCATCTATTTTTTACACCTCACGTGAGAGGATCACATTCTATTTTTTTGTAAATTCTTGAGGAATATCCAATTGATAATGCATCTCATTTTTCACTACCCATTGGGCAGATTATTAATTTAATACACTTCAATAAATAAATAAAAACTTAAATAAACCAACATTTTGTTTATAATTTGATTTGATCATTTAGTAGAAATTTTACTAGTTATTACATCAAATATAACTTATCTATAATATGAATTTCATACATATTCCATATTATAAATATATATATTATGAATTCATTATAATCATTAATTAAATGTAAAATAAATTCAATATCATATATTATATATATGTACATGAATCTCATTCATTTACATTTTAGTGAAAATCCAATAGATTCATCCCTATGAATTGTGGCATAGAAACCTGTTATCTTTTGATTATCATCACTATCCAAATAAATTTTAAAATTTACATCTAAAATTACACTCCAAGTGTTCATTGCCTTGAAAATTTTATTTCTCTTAAAATTAAAGAATATTTTTTACTCTTTATATTTCTATTTTAATCTTAGGCATTATGGTCAGATATGTCCAGGATTATATTACTCATAACAAATAACTTTTGAGGAATCCTTATTCTAACCCCTTATAAAAATTTCATATCATTATTTCTAATGGATATTTTGAGTATTATTCTTTCTAATCAACCAATTCACTTATTTCACAAGTTGGGTGAATTATTAATCACTAAATCCCACAATACTACCATATAAATGATTCTTATAATAATTCAAAATAATAGAATTTAAAGTATTAGTTTTGAAAATTGTAGTAGAAAAAGACAATCTTCTCATCCACTTCTCGTTATCTACATCCTACTTTGATCTATTTTTATATAGCATTAACATTTTTATAATTTAGTCAAGGATCATATTTATAAAATGGTTCATGACATCAATAGATTTTCTCTTCGAATCCCGCTCATTTATAAGTATATTAATGATATTCTCTACTAGATGATCATTATTAATCTCATTTTCATAAAGAAGTTATAATCTCTTTATAAGAATAATAAATCTAAAATGTATCTGGGAAATTGATTCTTTAAGAAGAAAATAAAAATCATGATAATCTACACTCAACACCAACCATCTACTCTCCAATAATTTAGAATTTATAAAATGAGAAATCTCAAGTTACTTTCAAATCACATTAGTTGTCTAATAAGAAGATATCTAAATATGGATATTATGATTAAAATAATAAAGCGGCATATTTCAAACCTTATATTTATCTTGATACTCAACTCTATCTTCTGGCATAAAGTTTAAAATTTCATTCTTAGGAATATTGAAATTTCAAACCATCATTTTATAATTATTCCTAGTATTGTTAATCTAAAATTTATTTATCATATCCCACTAGAACTAATAATAAACTTCATCATAGATAAGTGTCCAACTAGGATTTAGGTTCTCCAAAGTTTCACTATGTAATCCAGCTTCCATTAAAAAATAATCTTTTCTCTTATATATATTTGTATAAGGAAATAATACTTTTTATAATATAAAATGTTGTCTCATAAATAAATCTTCAATATGGGGTGAATTGATGCTCAAATAAACTTAAAAATTCTTCCCACTCACGAGAAATTAAATCCTAGAAGTTATAATTCCAGAACTACCAGAAAAAAAATAGATAATAAACTTTGTGTAAATTAAATTATTCATAATATATCCATTAACCAAATATAAAAATGTATATAGAATAAGAATATCACAAAGTATAATAACGGAATAAGTTTTTAGAAAACAATCCATATACCTCTATAAATTTACAAAAGAATATCAATGTTCTTATGACTAGAACTCTTCACTTTTAATCCAATGTGGTGAGAGTATTAATACATATATCCAAAAGATACTTTGGTTATAGGGACAGAAAACTATCTGATATAAATTATATGAATCACAATTCCTATCCCCATACTTTTTTGAATAACATATAAATTATCAAGCTCTTACACCGAAGCTCCTCTTCAATCAGATGATTGAAAACATTAAAGTCATTATCCCAAGGATTTTTCAAATAGTATCTCTAGATCATATCTCCTAAACTCTTCAATAAAAAATATAAATGTAATTAAATTATAATATATGTAAACTAATAGATTTTACAATAAACTTAACATAAATAAAATCTTTAAAATAACACAAAAAACTAAAATGACAAAAATATATCAAGTCACTGTGAACAGATCTAAAAATTTAGCACTTTATTATGAGCTAGAATCTAATACCCAATGACTAGATCTTTTATTTATAGTTTTTTAATGTAAAAAAGTCACACTAGAATAATCTAATATATTTTGTCGCAACTATCACCTTCGAAAAAACACATGGTTATCTTTTGATTAAAATGATTAATGTGAATTCATGATATTTTTGAAGTTCGTGGTCTAAAATAAAATCATCTAGAACATGTTATTCAGAAGTTAAAACTGTAGAAATATAATGACAAAAAAACAAGTACAAGTAATGTATTGTGTGTATTGTGATTCATAAAAAATTGATATAAACAAATCCATTTAAGGAAAATGGATCAACAGCATATATTATTTTATAAATATGGCCATTAAACCTAATGATATAATGAAAATATAATTTCTATTAATAATTTCCTCAAATTACATCTTAAGTATCTTCTCCATCGCTTCATTGAATTTTTTATTTCAATGGTGTAACACTAAATCAAAAAAAATATTTTTAATTATAAAATTAAATAGTTTAACAATAATAAACACATGATAGAATGTTGAAAAAATTATGATTATCCACTCTATTATTTGAAACCTATACCACCATGCATTCAAAAATACTTCAAATTTCATGTAACTACTAGACAAAATATTGTTATAAATTCATGTATAAAATAGTGAACTAGTTTTGATAAATTTAAAAACAATATACTTCATGTCTGACCATGTAGCCCACTGATCAATTATAATTCCTTTTATAACATGTAATAAAATGTCAGAGGAAGTAACATACTGTTTCCATTTTTTATTCTTGAGATTCCTCGTATATTATTTCCATAATATATGACACTTCATGATATATACTAGCCAAAATTTAAAATAGAATGATCAATTTTTTTTTGTATATTTGAGATAAGTCAATGCTTTAAACATCTAATATATATTAGAAACTTAATTTATATTCTATAGTTACATTCACTTCCTCAAAAATGTGTTTAATTTTATCATGAAAGAATTTAACCCACTTCAGTTTCATCATTGGTAACTTATACAGGTCTCATATAATCTTTCCAAACTAAATAATCAGAAGACATAAACCAAAACCAACAGGGTCGAATGTGTCATCAAACTACACCTATAAAAGGGTGTTGAAATTACATTAAGGAAAGCCTCATTTTTCTCTCATATGTTATCCATAATTTTTATGTATACCAACACAAACCAAGGTTATGATAACTAAAAAAATTGACATCATTATGAAAAATATATGTATTAAAATTTTAAAATATCATCATGATATGTGATGACTGATGTCACATCGATTAATAATCTAAGTATATAGAACACTGAAACTGGAATATTGATAGGCTTCACCAAGGGTGAGGAAAAAATGGTGGTGGTCTATGTCATGGGTGGTGATAAAACCATGGTGTGATGAATAGAGGGTGATGAGCTACTTATACCCTAGGCATTCATTGATGAGTAATTATGGGAAAATGCATCCATCATATTGTCTCTATAAATCTTTATACATAAATACGAATCTTTAAAAATATATATAAATAATTAAAAATGAGTTTAAAATTAATAAATAAACATAAATAATATTTAAATGTTAACTGGGGATTCAAAATAAGTAATGAACATTTGATGGAGTATCCACATCTATGGTATCTTCTTCAATAGTTTTTCTAACCAATCTAATATTCTCATCATGTAATATAATTATATTTTATTCATGATTTTGTGATGTGAATCCTCTTATTCATGGTGTATCATAATAAATTATAAACACACATCTCAATGACATTTTAACCATTTTTTCTAGTTAGGATTTTATATATCACTGACAAAGTAAAATTCATCATTATGAGTGGGAAATATAAATAGTTCATTTGTTTCTTACTTAACTTGATATAGAAAATTATTAAAATAAACTAATGTGATTTTAAAATTATTAATTCTAGTCCCATTAATATGATCAATCCAATCACACTACAATATAAAATATTTCAAATAGTAATGTTATATTACATGAATTATATCTCACAATTACCCATAATAATATCAAAAATAATTTTATAGGAAACTAACACTTCTATTTTTTGTTTATTATTTATGATATACATTAACATTATAGAATTAAAAACCATTGTTATCACAAGATATATAATAGAGTTATTTATTGAATGGACTATTAGAAAGACAGTTTGATTCATCTGGAAATGTTTTTTCTATTGAATGTCTTTGATTTTTGACCTATGAAAACATCATAAATTAATGAGTTCCATTAATTTATTATAAATATTTTTTTTTCATATCCCCAAGTTCTATCCCCAATGTGTCATAAAAATTACTAAGGTTACTCACCAATGTATCATAAAAATTGTCAAATCTAGAGATTAATTTCTTTACCCAATGCATTGGAATGCTATTAGGGAGAACTATTAATATTTATTTATTTTCATTTGATCCACATAGATCATAATACAACATTTTACAAATATCACAAATAGAATAAAATAAATGGGTTTCATATCAAAGTTGTGACGCTTTTAAAAGATCATAAAAACATAATCATTATGTCATTTATAACCCACATAAAGGGAATTATGGTTTTATGTATGTAAATTACAGAATAAAATATATAATTTTCGTGTATTTATTTATACCACTAGAAACTAAATAGGTTTGGGTATTCACATAAAGAAAATAAGGTAATTTCTTGAGAAAAAGAGAGAAATGTTGAGGCGAAACATCAACAGCATAACGACTATGCAACATTGTTTTAGAAAACATTAAAAAGAGAGGGGATGGGGGTCACCCATTTATAAAAGACTCATAATATAGTATAGGTACAGAATAAAATGTAAATAAGAAAATGGAATGGAAACATTAAAGGCATACCACATAAAAATAACTTGAATGGAATAGAGAAGTTGAGAATTCCCTTACAATGAAGAGTAACATCTAAAACTCTAGGATCAGGACCTATAGGGATTGAAGACACCATGGGAGGAGTCCTTTGGAGGTAATACTATAATATAATTTAGGGGGATTATTTTATAATGAAATAAAATTAATGAATGGCTTGATATTTATATTAAAAGAGATTGAGTTTTTTATTAACATTCAAGGAAACCTCATCGGTGGTATTTGAAAAACCAGGGGCTTGAACATGGTATTTGTCCACAGTTTCAGCCACATGGGACACCACATATAATATTTTAATCCACCTGATTCTACCATAATTTTAAATTACATATTACAACATTATGATGTCATAAAACACACTGAAAACTCAAAATCTGTATTTTTACAATTCACCTAAAAAAATTTATAAAAATATCATAAATTCTCCCTAACCTAATATTGATGTTCTGAATTCAAAAATGAACTCAATTTTATGAAAATAATTTTCTAAATTTGAGAAATTTAATTTTATGTAAAATCACTATTTACTCAAAAAAATACTAATAATTAACTAATAATTTTTAAAATATTTATTTACATATACTATTATATCACATTACCATTCAAGATGACTAAATTACAATTATACTTCCTTAGGTGAGGTTAGTATTCCATTGGTCATATTACTATTCATAAGGGTAATATTACTATTCATAATTTATTATTCACCAAAAATTAAGTTGATCTTAATAGACTCAAAATTTATTAATGATCACAATCGTATTTGTCCGTTTTTCGAAAATCATTTCATAGTATCAATTATTTAAAAATAATTTGGAACCTCTTTAAAAAAACAAAAAAAATCAACCCATATTAATTTTGACATTTGAAATTCCAAAAATTATTGTTATTTTACCATAATAAGTAATCAAAATTTTATTTATACAAATAAATTACAAAAAATTAACTAAAGAATCATCAAATATCCCATTATAACACCTGTATAAGACCTAATAGTAAGGTGTGAAATGCTGATAGAATCTTGGGGTGGCTAAGAAAACATTGCCCGAGTGGTGATTTTTATCTGCTTGAACTTCTCTCGTAGGCGATTTCATTCAATCTTAACATGTTGAAGATCATCTTGGACTTGGTCTAGAGAAATGTCTGATAACGTTATCTCCTTCCAAAGCACCGACAAATGGGCTTCAAAGGTCCTTAGTCTACTGGATGAGCTCATCGACTCTTCTTGCTGCATTATTTATCCATTATCATTTCCATTTATAAATAATAATTATAACATTAAAAATAATTATTGTTTCCAATGTTCATATTAACCAACGGTCATATAATGGTCAAAACATAATGGTTACATTTCAATTATACTTATATTGTTTTATAGAATATGACATAGTAAACCATAATCTTTCAGGATGCAAAATTTTATTCAAAATTTTGGGTCATTACATTCTTCCCCCATTAAGAAATTAGTTCCCTAAAATTTCAACTCATACCCTCAGAAGAGAAAAGGGGTTGATATTTCTTCCTCATAGTCTCCTCTAGTTCCCCTGTGGATTATTCATATTTGAGGTTTCTCTATAACACTTTAACAAGGTGGGTAGTCTTGTTGCGTAGAACCTTGTCATTATGATCCAAGATCTCCATTAGCTGCTTCTCATAAGAGAGGTCATATTCCAATGGTACCACCTATGGATTTAGTACATGGGGAGGGTTATGTATGTATATCCTCAAGAGGGATTTGTGGAATAAATCGTGAACTTGTGCTATATTTAAAAAAAATTCAAGATGATAGGCCATTTCTCCTACATGATCACGGATTTCATAGGGTCCAATGTACCTATGGCTGAGCGTCCCTTTATATCCAAACCTCATTACTCTCTTCCAAGGTGAAATTCAAATAAACTCTTATTCACCAACATCAAACTCCAAATCCCTTTGATGTTTTTCAACATAGCTCTTTTTCTGAATCTAAGTAGCATTAATGTGTTTCTAAAAGTCATGAACCTTTTCTATCATCTCTTGTAAAAGATAAGGCCCAAGAATATTTCTCTCACCAAATTTATCCCAATAATTAGGAGTTCTACATCACTTACAATATACAGCTTCATAGAGTGTAATTTGAATGTTTGAGTGGAGGTTATTGTTGTACAAGAACTCAAATAATGGGTAATATTGATCCCATCATCATTTAAATTCCAGTGAGCATGTCCTCTAGTGTCTAAAAGGTCCTTTAAGATTGTCCATTAGTGTGGGGTGATAGTCCATACTGAAATTCAATTCGATACTCAATGATTGTTGAAGACTTCTCAAGAATTTTGATGTGACCCTTGGATCACAATCAGATTCGTTAGAAAGTGGAACCCCGTGAAGCCTTACCAATTCCTTCACATAAATTTTGTAATGTTGAACAAGAGATAAATCTTCCTAAATATAGATAAAATGGGCAGTCTTTGTGAGATGGTCCACTATAACCCCTATCACATTATTTCAATTGCAAGTTCTTGGGATACCAGTGATAAATTCCACAGTAATATTGTCCCACTTCAATGTTGGTATGTGTAGTGGTTGTAAAACCCCTTTAGGAATTAGTCACTCTTTATTCACTTATTGACACATGAGGCACCTTTTAGTGTAGTCAGAAATATCCTTTTTCATGTTATTCTGCCCATAATAATCACAATGGTCTCTATAAATTTTTTTCTTCCAGGATGTATAGAGAAAGTAGATCTATGAACTTCATCTAATATATCCTTCTTTATTTCTAGAAAAGATAGAACAGATAGCCTTGTATGAAATTTCAGTACACCTTGTTGATCAATATTGAACTCAGGAAACTTCACATACCTCACAACCTCAAACTTATTTTGAAACAAAGGATCTTATATTTTATCTTTATAGATCTTCTTTAGTAATGATTGTTGAAAAATAAATTTGGGATTTGGTTGATGATATCCCTTACCTTAAAATTCATATTTCCATCTTTACTAGGTCTTTGATCAAGGGGTCTCTTTGAATCCTCGTCATGGATAGAACAATAGGGTCTTTCCTACTTAATGCATCAGTGACTTTGTTTTCTCTTCTAGGATGATAACGAATTGAAAAATAATTATCTTCAAGAAGTTCCAAACATCTCCTTTGTCTCATTTTCAATTCCTTTTGTGAGAAAATATACTTAAAACTTTGATGTTCTATGTATATATCACACGTCTCCCCATAAAGATAGTACCTCTATATCTTCAGAGAAAAAATAGCTGCATTCATCTCCAAATTAGGGGTTGGATAGTTCTTATCATGAGTCTTAAACTCTTGATATGCATAAGAAATCAACTTATCATTTTTCATGAGGATGCATCCAATCCATTTAAAAGATACATCACTAAAAAAACAAATTCTTCTTCGCTTGAGGGAAGTTTTAACATGGGGGCAGTAACCAATATCTTCGTTAACTCTTGTAAAATCTTCTCACACTCCTATTTTCAGATGAACTTAACCCATCTTCAAGTTAACTTTGTTAGTGGATTATAAATTCATAAAAAAAATTCACGAAACTCCTATAATTTAATTCTAAACCAAGGAAACTATGAATCTTAGTTACTATTGTAGGATAAGGCCACTCATCAATAATTGTTTTTATTTTAGGGTCAACTGAGATTTCTTCATTGGTTATAATGTTCCCCAAGAAATAAAATTGTTATAACCAAAGCTCACCCTTTCTAAACTTTCCAAAAATCCTTTCCTTCAATAGAGTTTTCAAAATAACCCTTATATGATCATCATGATCCTCGTAACTTTTAGAATATATCATAATATCATCTATAAGAACTACCATAAAATTATCATGGTAGTTCTTAAAGACTATATTCATAAAATGCATATAAATAGAAGGTACATTAGTTAAGACTAAGGTCATAACAACAAACACATACTACCCATATCTTGATCAGAAAGTAGTTTTTTGAATATCTTCTTTCTTTACCATAAATTGATGACAACCATATCGAAGATCAATCTTGGAGAAGAATTGAACCCCCCCCCCCAAATTTGGTTAAATAAGTCATAAATTTTTCGAAGAGGGTATTTTTTCTTCACTGTGATCTCATTCAGTTCTCTAAAATCAATAAATATCCTCATTGATCCTTCTTATTCACCAAGAGAATAGGTTCTCCCTAAGGAGACACACTCAGTCAGATAAACCCCTTCTCCAAAAGATCTTGGAGTTGTTTCTTTTATTCCTATAACTTCACATTTTCCATCATATATGGGGTCATTGATATCAAATGATATCCCGGTACAAGTTCAATGAATAACTCTACCTCTCTTTCTGGGGGGAGGTTCGGGTAACACCGAAGGAAATATGTCAATGTATTCTTGAAGTATGGGGACATGCCCCATCCTTATACTCTCATTTATTTCTTCATTATCATAGAAAAAATCCATAAAAAGGATATAAGAGGTGATTCTAGACAAATATTTGGTCAAGAAATCTCTCCTTGGAAGATAACTGTAGGTTTCCCATTCAAGACTACTGAGATTTCCATTCTTCTAAATTTTATCTTGGCATTTTTCTTTGAGATCTAGTACATCCATAGTATAATGTCAAATTCCAACATGGTAATGACTACCAGATTTTCAATAAGATTTTTCTCACTAAAGTAAATACTAGAGTTTCTAAACACTTATGATTATTGGATAATCCACTAAGGGGTCTTAACTGATAACTCTACTTTTAGCAATTTAGGTGTTGATTCTAAATTCTTTGTAAACTTGGAAGAAATAAAGGAATGCATAGAACCAGAGTCAAATAAATTAAATTCTAGCTTTGAGATAACAACAAGATTACATACCACCATATAATTTGGAGATTCAACACCAGCTGTTGTGATAGAAAAAAGAACAACCCTGATCCCTTGGCCTTTGTTATGGCTGATGGTGATTCCCTTCCAATTCCCTCGGATTTGGACAGCGATTAGAAAATATCCCAAGTTGTCTAAACTTAAAGTATTTGAATTCAGGTAGGGTTTTCACCATCTTCCCCATTTCCTTAGTGTTAGGAATTTGAGTCTTCACCTCACTACGACAATTCTGTGGGATATTTCCATCTATTCCACACTTGTAACACTTCCCACTCCCGAGCAGGTAGTTCTGTGAATGCTTATTCCCACATTTATTACATGTGTAAAGTTTCACCTGCTTTCTTACTCTTCCCTGATCAAATATCCTACTCAATATTGGCTCCATTGATCTCTTCTTTTCATCAGATTTGTGAGACCACTGCATCTCACTGAACACCAGTTCAACTTTCATAGCACTCTGCATGATCTCATCAGATCTATCATTGTATCAATTGTATAGTTTTTTTTTATGAGGTATTAGTCCACCAAATAATTTATCAACCTCTCCATTAGTATCCATGAAAAATCATGATGTTTAATTTTAAATACATGTGAAGTTCATCTCATAACTTCCAATAGATTAATTCACCTTTTTCTTCAGCTCGAGAAACTCCTTCTCCATTTTTGTTCTCATCGAATGAGGGAAATACTTATTTAAGAAGATCACTATAAACTCTTCCCACTCCATAACATCAATCTCTCCTCTTGGACTCAGGTTTCAATCAGTTCCCACTGCTAATCATCTTCTAAATCTAAGTAGTAAATAGCTAGGGTGACTTTTTCTTGTTCTAAATAGAAGAGTACAAAAAATATATTTTTGATAGAGCTAGCCTATTTTTAAACAATAAATATGTTTGTCAATACACTGAATGTTGGTGGTCATTAATTCATAAAGGAATCAATTGAAATTTATTCCTTTCGTGGTATAATCGTTCTCTCATCTTGATTCAGGTTATTTCTCATAACTTGAGTCAGTTGGTTCATCATTTTCATGAAACTTTCAATTCCGGCTTCCATTGGAGGTTCTTTAGTGCATGGTCCATTACTCACCATTTTCATGGTTTCTCCTACTGCCCACAATTTTCTAAAAGAAAAAAACCTTAGTGATAAACTTATTCCGTTTATGAAACTTTTATCCGTAAAGTATTTTTATGTCTTAAAACATCATGCTTAAACGACAATTACATTTCACTACAAATCCTTTATAATGATTCATAAAAATCTTGTGATTAACCAAACATATCCCCCATAATTGTCAGACCAGAGGTGTAGTAAGTCCTGTTGTCATGCCCCAGTTTCTATTCGAGTCTAGATCAAAGCGGTTTTTTCAGGTTTTACCCCAAGATACATCTGTGTCAGAGTCATATCCACTTGTTAGTATCCAAAGAGGGGTTTATTTGTTCAGAAACAACTTACTTAATATTTCACCAAAATCCCATGATGTTTTCCTATATTTAAAATTTTTCTTAAGGTTCTTCCTAAATATTTCAAATCATAATTTACAAAAATAACTAAACTATCTTTTGATACCAACTATAGCATCCCTCCTTTTTGTTACATAATATTTCATTACATCTTACAAACATAGGATCTTTAAGTTTAGTGTCTTAGAAATAAGATACATAATTTATAAAAACATATATAATTATTATAATACACTTAAAAGGATTATTAATTTTTTCCACCCTAAGTAAAATTATTCCAAATCATAACCTAGGGACATACATCAAGGGAAAGGGTGAGAAGAAGGCCTAGTAAGGGAAAACAAGAGAAATAGTTTACATGTGAACTTAAGAGATATCTATAAGAACATGATGAATATCATAAAATAATGATAAAGAGGCATAAAATAATAGTAGTAACTTTAATAAAAACTTCAAAATGTGTCTAAAATATTGAATTTAGAAATTTATAAGCATATCACCAAGGTCTATCCCCAATGTGTCATAAAAATTACCAAGGTATCATAAAACATCTCATATCTAGAGATTAATTTCTTTACCCAATCTGTTAGAGCTCTATCAGGGAACACCCTTAATATGTTTTTATTTTCATGTGATCTATATTGATCATAATCAAGCATTTCATAAATATCCCAAATATAATAAAAGAAATGGGTTTTATATCAAAATCGTGGCGTTTTTTAAAAGTTCTTAAAAACATGATCATTATGTCATTTATAACCCACGAAAAGTGAATGAAAGTTTTATGTATGTAAATTATATAATAAAATATATAATTTTAATGTATTGATGTATACCCTTGTAAATTAAATAGGTTTATGTAATCACATAAATAAAATAAGATAATTTATTTGGAAAAAAAGAAAATTTTGAGAAGAAAATTTTGCATCATAACGGTTATGCAACATGGATTTAGAAAATATTTAAAAGAGATGGGAAAGGGGTCACCCATTAAAAATATAATAAAAATATATTATAGGTATAGAATAAAATGGAAATGATAACATGGTATTGAAATGTTAAATAACTACAACATAAAAAAGAAATTGAGAATTCCCTTACCTTGAAGAGTAACTGCTAAAACTCTAGGATCGGGACCTTGAAGGCTTGAGGACACCATGGGAGTATTAATTGGGAGGTAATACAATCATATCTTAGAGGGGAATTATTTTAGAAAGAAATAAAATGAATAAACAGCTTGGTATTTATAGTAATAGAGAGGGAGTTTTTTATTAATTTTCAAGGATACCTCATCAGTGCTATTTGAAAAACCATGGGCTTTCCCATGATATTTTCCCATGGTTTTGGCCACTCTGTACACCTCATATAATATTTTAATCCACTTGAGTTGAAAATAATTTTAAATTACATATTACATCATTATTATGTCAAAAAACACACAAAAAACTCAAAAACTATATTTTTACTATTCACTGAAAAACAAAATATTTTATAAACATATCATAAATTCACCCTAACATAATATCAATGTTATGAATTTAAAAATGAAATAAATTTTATGAAAATAATTTTCTAAATATGATAAATTTAATTTTTATGTAAAATCACTATTTACTCAAAAAAAATACTAATACTAATGGGTAATATTACTATTCAAAAGTTACTATTTACAAAAAAAAATTAAGTTGATCTTATTAGACTCTAAATATCTTAATGACCACAACCTTATATGTATTTTTTTGGAAAATAATTTCATAGTTTCAATTATTTAAATAATAATATGAATCTTATTAGAAAAAAAACTAAAAATACAACCTAGATTAATTTTAATATTTGAAATTCAAAAAATGATGGCTATTTTACCATAATAAGAAATAAAATTTTTATTTATAAATAATGGATCACAAAAATTAACTAAGGCCTATTAAATATTATCTTATAACACTTTCATGGGACCTAAGAGTAAGGTGTTCAATGCTGATAAAATCTTGGGGTGGCTCGGACAACATTTCTCGAGTCATGATTTCTATTATCTTGAACTTCTCCCATAGGAGATTTTTTTAAAGATTAACATGTTGAAGCTTGGATTGGGACTGGTCTATAGAAAATCCCAGTCACGCTACCCACTTCCCAAGCTTTGAAAAATGGGCTTCATATTCCCCAAGTCTGCTAGATGAGTCCATCGAATCTTCTTTCTGCATTAATTATCCATTTTCATTCCCATTTATAAACAATAATTATAACATTAAAAATTATAATTATTTCCAACATTCATATTAACCAATGGTCATATAATGGTAAAAACTCGATTGTTACATTTCAGTTATACTTATATAGTTTTATTGATTATGATATAGTAAACTATAAATTTTTAGAAAACAAAATATTATTCAAAAGATTGGGTCATTACAAACTTCCTAAGAAAACTATCTTCTATCAAAATCCTTCCATAATGGGTATTGTAACATGTAAATAACCCAACCCTAGTAGCCTATAGTTGGTGGTTAGTTTATTAAATTGAAATTAGATCTAATGAATCGCATATCTAATGAATCAATAGTTTAGTAATCATTGTAAAAAGATACATACTTGACTCTCACATTAATTTAAAAACAAAACAAAATATTTTCTTTGAGAGCATCGTTACTCTCTCTAAGAAATCCTTTCATATCAATCTTAGTACACCTTTGAGTATCTTGTGGAAAAGAAACAAAGAAAGGGGGATCTAAAATTCTCAGTAAGGGTCATGTATAGTCTAATATATATTTAATAAGTAAGACATAATTAATATGGAAAGGTAAATAAATGTAAACAGATGTCATTTAAAAAAACCTTTAGCATGAAGAATAATATAGAAAAATAAATAATGATAGAAAATCCACATAATAACAAAATGAGTATGAAACTTATCCATAAAAATAAAAAAATATCTAAATAATCACATGTTAATCAATTAAATATTTAATAATGAAAAAATTCGTAATTCTGGACATCTGAAACTTACCATCGAGGCCTTGTTCCAAGACATATAAAAATATTATCAAGTCATTGTGCCAAGACATATACATAAATTGGTAAGAACATGAAAAAATATAAAACAATCATGAGACCTACCAATTCATCAAGGACATATGCAATTTTAGACCCTACCCATCACTTAATAAGTCCAAATAATCCATCATATGAATAAAAAAACACAACCAAATCAATATTTTCTAAAAAATCAATAATTTTCTATATTAGAAGAACTAGCATAAGGAATATCAATACTTTTCCTAATAAAACTGATTATAAACCATCAAAATAAATATTTTTGATTGTATCATTAGATTATATCCTCAATAAATCATAATATTAATTAAATTATTTTCACCTAGATGAAAATAATTTCAAAAAAATCAAAAGAAATTTTCTTGAGTAAGAAACCATTTTAACTTTGAAATCACTTAATAAAAATCTAAAAAATTTCAAAATATTAAAGAAATAATTTTATATGAAAATAACCTTGTAAAATTTTAAATGAATCTTAATATCATAAAGTTTTCATGGTGGTGGAAAACTATTTTCTTGATGAATAAGTTAAAAACATTCCTTTCATACTATTGTAAAAAGGTAAAAAGTGCCTCATTCAGAAAATGATAAGAAGATTCCTTCCAAAGCATTTTATAAAAAGTTGAATATGGGTAAAAATGTCTTTAAAAAATCATGTTATAATGTTAAAAATATTCTTTAAAACATTTTGAGGAAAATTTGGACTTGGAATAAAATGATTCCCGACTGAAGAGAAAAAAAAGTCTATTTTTCTTTAAGAAAACATCCTTTTCGACTCTTGGGAACTTAAAAGAGGAAAAATATGGGATAGTTTTTAATATTAATAAATTATGATAGGATAGAAGAATATATATTAGTATTAATAAAGAAACCTATAATTAAACGAAATCAATATCAAATGATGACGCAATTATGAAATAAACCATTACCACTTTGGTAACTTTTGAATCATAACTACCATGAAATAAATAAATTCATATGAAACATTAAAAAAAATTAATATAAATATATTAATTATATAAAACATATATGTTTATATATATATGTCATAAAATTATATAGGTGTATAATATAACATATGTCTCAAATAAGACAATTTGAGATGAAGAACCCTTACCTCAGGTCCATATTCCTCTATAAACGTTTGAACCTCATATATAATAAATATAGATTTATTATAAACCTATTATAGAACCATAATAATATATATCATACTATATATGATTTTCCTATAATCTTTTGTCACCCATTTATTAATTATTCTTCATTAAAATCACTTCTTCAGGTGATAACAGCTTTGTTTTTCATATATGTTTTTGTTCCATGGTTTTGGTATTTTTATTTGGATCAAAGTTGCATAATATCCATAATGTTAATAATAATATAAATATCATATATAATAATTATATATATATATATATATTCACACATAAATGAAATATAAAGATAGAAAAATTTATTACACCAATCCTGCAAACAATAGGTCATACGTACGCATGAAAATTATTTTTTACTTTTCGAAATATTAAATGAAAGAATGGTAAATAATAATTCAAATTAACAAGATAATTATTATATCATATATATATTATATATTCATTAAATATATCCTTATTACAATCTATATAAAATAAAAATGGAAAATGGATCACATCGCTTCGTGGAAGTGGTAGTCTACACATACGCACGAGCGACGTTATCATTTTCCAACAGATTAGAAGGTAAGATATAATATATGATATTATAAAACCAAAAGAATAATTATTTAATAAATATCATATATAACCATTAAAAAAATATTAATTCCAATCCATAAAATATGGTGATGAAAAATTAATCGTATCGCTAAGTGGAGAAGGTAAGTTGTGCATACGCATGAGCAATGCTTTCGCATCTCATTTGACAAAAAATAGGGGGATAATGGTGGATTTATAAAAATACTAACATTTTATTATATTTATGATAATTAATTTACTATTTAATTATAAAAACCATATATTTATATGATGTAGAGTATGAAATAAATTTTAAGAGGTCGAGTAAGATGATTACCTCTTCTTCAGAAGACCCCCTTTAGATCATTTCTTAAGGAACCAAGGGTTGGTATTTTATGAATACCATAACCTATAGAATTTATATAATTATTTTGATGATATAAATATATATATATTATTATATATATATTGATAAAATTTGTGTAATGATAAGAGGACTGATGTGTCCTTTTTTAATTAAAGGGAGGGGCACTCTTGAAATTTCTTAAAAGATTAAAATATAATAATTTCATTCTCAAACAAAATAAATATATATATATATATATATATATTAAAATAATGTTTAATATGATTGAAATATAATGAAAAAATAAAAATTTTCATGTTTATGTGGTGTTCAAATCCATATCTTTTGGTTTAACCCCTTAATTAACGTACTTTAACTTAAACCGCGGTAACCAGTTTTTCACTCTTAAAGGATTATAATTTAAAATATAATGTAAAAATAGATCAATATATGGAAAAATTTTGACATTATAGATCATAAAATATAACCCTTTTCATATTTCAAGATTTTTATAATTTTTAAATAAGTTAATAAAATATTATTTTCAAAAAATATAATTAATGGTATTTTTGGAATTGATCTTTCAATTTGGCTTCAAAGACATAAAGAAAAAGATGTAATAATAATATAATAATTTAATAAATAATATTTTATAATGATATAAAAATTCATGTAACATAATAAATCACTCAAATTATATTATTTTTAATATTTTTAAATTAATTTATTTTATTTTTTCATTAATTGGATAAATAATAGGTTGATGTTGTATAAGAATTTAAGGTAATTATATAATAGATAAAAATTAAAAATAAATTAACATCAAAAAAATAAATTTATTAAGTTAAAAATAATCTTTTATATTCATTAAAATTTTATATATACACAATACATGTCATGAAAAATTATTTAATATGTTATTTGGATTTTTCCAGCATTGAGCAAGTATTGCATAAGCATTTGGATAAGTCTCTTTTTATATTGATAAAAATATAATATCTATCTATTAATATAATAAATAATAAATTATATTTCATTAAAAAATATATAAAATACTTCAACCCTCTCGAATATTATCTTTAGGACACAAAATTTGACTTTTCCAATGTTACTCAAGCATTGCGTCATTACTGAAAATTATTTTCAAATTTATCATAAAATAAACTATAATTTATATATTTTGAATAATTTTTGTATTATGTATCTATATTATTATAATAAATGAGTTTTTATATAATTTTATTAAATTTTTAAATCATATTTATGTTTTTGAGATATAATAAAAGATGGGATATTCCATAAAAACTGTATTTTTTAACTATTCAACAAACATTTTACTTCTTTAGAAAAATATAAAAAATTAATCCTAGGATAAATTTGTTATTATAAATAATAAAATGTGTTTAATTTCATAAAATTAAATTATTATAAATAAAATTAAATAGTTTTAATGTAAATCTTTAAAACACAATGAAAAAACACTTTTTAGAAAAAATTTGTTTTTAAGCCCAAAAATGAACTTATACCAAAATAAAGTATAATAATTATTCCTATTAAATTAATTATATAATATAAAAATAAAAGATACTAATTTTAATTTAATATCCAATAAAAAACATAATTTTACATTTAAATGAAAATAAATGATAGTTTTACAAAAAACGGTATTTTAACTATTCCCTAAAAAATCGATCTTTTTAGAAAAATAACAATATTTTACCCTAAGATAATTTTGATATTCTAATTAAAAATATTATATCCATTTTATAAAATACCATATCTAAAATTTTATGAAATTAATTTTATTATATGGATGCCAAAATCAATAGAAATCATTTTTGAAGAAAACATATTTTTGAAGAATAAAATGACTGGAAAAAAAATTGAGTTCTTATTTACAAATAATTAATATGTAAATTAGTAATGAATAGGATCATTTTATATAAATTTAATAATGAGAATAATCTTAAATGTATCCATTAATTTAACAACTAGGTTATAACTATAACATTTAAATAATAATATTTCATGGTTCGTTTATGTTCGGTGTTGCATGTTGTGTATGCTATCAAACATAATGTTATTTTAAAGTATAAGGGAGTTATATTATACACCATTTAATAAATAAAATACTCAAAATTTAAATTTGATCTCATTAATCAATTTTTTTACATTTCAAAAAATATTTTTAAAATCCCATATCATAAAAAGGGTTAATAAAACTTCATCTTAAAAATAGGGAAAGGGAAATATGAAGGTCATATAGAATAATGCAGAACTAAGATGAAAAATATGAGAACATTAGTGAGAAGTGATAATAATGACATTTAGGATAAATTAATTTCTAGATAATGATGGCAAGAAACAAAAAACATTGATCATAATAAATTAAATGGTCAAAATAAAGTTAATGATCACTAAACTATAAACCAAAGAGGTGTAAAAAATAACATCAATTCATCAAAAATGAAGTTCATAAGATAAAATTTTTTGAATCTGGATCCCTTTCCTAGAGTTAAGGAATTATTTTACCATCTATACAAACAATATAATGAATCATACTTACCTTAAAAGTAGAATTTTACCCTTTAATCAATTTCCACCACAATCTCATATATTTCTATAATATTTGAGTATTTAAGATGAATTTTTCTTGCCTGAACCACTACATTCAACTACTAATTGATCCCATAATCCTCAAAAGGATAAAGATATATTCCTCTTATCTTTATATATTAACTAAAACCAAAATGGTTAGTGTAAGATAAGATAATTCTCAAAATAAATAAACTTTCATATGAATAAATACAATGTTAATCTTAAAAGCCTCAACGGTAACACTCAAAGTTCAATTTAATGCATTCAATAAAATTCAATTTATACCCTTCTAAAATATGTCTAAAAAATTAAAAATATAAAAAATATGTATATAAAAAAGTCACTAAATTTAAAAAATTTAAATAACATTAGTTCCCCAAACAACATAAAGTATCTCTTAAT
The DNA here is from genome assembly GCA_963277665.1 of Viscum album. Lineage (NCBI taxonomy): Eukaryota > Viridiplantae > Streptophyta > Magnoliopsida > Santalales > Viscaceae > Viscum > Viscum album. Next base: position 158,255,262 of record OY728165.1, on the reverse strand, counting down.
GTCACATACCAAATATGTGAATACCTTGACCATATATTCTCATAAAATGTAGTAATAAAAAAATAACCATAAAACATAATGAAAACATGAATTCTTCCAAAAAATAAACTCTCTCCTAATTCCTCAAATAAAATGTCATATTATCAAATATATTTCATAAATATAAAAATTAAGTAAACTTACATAAATATACCATCAAATAACTAATATATTCCATGGTATCTATTATTATTCATTATACTTTATCAAGGTAAATCATATATTTATACCAACTAAACATTATTATTTCAACATGAAGAACAATTTAAGGTTTATCTTTCTATTATTCATGTGTTCTTTAAAAATATAAAATAAATCACTTTTCTTGGTTATCAGTACCACTAAAAATATGTTAAAAAATCCATAATTAAAAACTATTTTATAAAAATCCTAATATGTTTTATGATTCTTATAACCATAATACAATTGATAAAACACTACTATCTCTGTAAATGTGGGTCCTCTAGACCCAAATAAATAGTAATTTTTATTACCATTTCATGTATATAGTGAGTTATGAAAGATGTACTCTTACCATTATAGTGTAGGAATTTATGTATCCACTATCTAAATGGTAATTTTCTTAGGCAAATTATCATATCAAAATGTTATAACAGATCCCAAGATATAATGAGAACCTTGATATACTATGACATTAATCTTAAACAAATTTCATATGGTTTAGATACATCAAACTAAGTGGAAATAGTTGATGTCTTACTATCAAGTGATAGGGTCTCAAAATAATTAAGAATTACTCTCGTGAATTTCACACTTGATGATCACTGGTAGGTGAGATCATGAAGAAAGAACCACCAATAGAAACATCACATGTTTTGGGTGTCATTAGTTTTTCCTACCTATAGATATGTGTACTAGTTTCCTGACTTGAGATCATTATCAATGTGTGTCATTTGATTGCATATTTAATGAATGGAAACCCCCATTATAATTAAATCATTGTGAGATAGAATGTATTGGATACATTATTGGTGGAATGAAATTGGTTAAATGGCTAAGTGACAGGCCCAAAGGGCATCGTTAATTCCCTATGGGTCATTGTAAAATAAAAATTTATAAAAACTCAAACTATGCTACCTAATTAATTAAAAGGAGTAAAGAAGCAGGTCGATATTGATCCATAGAGAAGGTGAAATTAGTTTTATTAGGTTTCAAAAAAAATTAATTTTATTAATTATAATAAATAGGTGAGAAAATATTGGTTTTGATTGATTTTTAGAAACTAAAAGATGAAAGTAGATTGCAGCATATTGATTGGTTTGTAATCAAATTTGAAAAGTGGGTTGGGGTTTTGTAATTTTTGGGCTTGGTTGAAATTGTATTTAAGAAAATATTTTGATTAATTCATTGTGTTTCTCATATTTGAAACAAGGAATATCCAATGGTCATGTCATCCCCTCCTTAAAGCGGCAATACCCTATTTCCCTTGGTCCAGTAATTTAGGGTTTCTCTAAATCAATTTTGTCTCAATAACATGTTTAAACCTAGTTTTCCATAAACTTTATAATGGTCATGCCTTCTTTAGGGTTTTAATTTGAACAATTTTTTATGGTTCCTTTAATATTAAATTTTCAATGGTCATGATAAATGGAAAAATTATATTTTAAGTTGAAGATTAAGTAGAGGAAAACCAAATACATAAATAAAATTAGATGAAATTAATCCAACATAGATTCCTCCTTCTATTAAATAATCTCAGAATAATATGGGTTTACCCCCCCCCCCCCCCCCGAAGATAGGACTAGAGGTAACGAGAAAATAAAAATAATGAATAATAAAAATGAATATGAACTTGGGGGGGCTACACAACGTAGCGTCTCGCTCCAATATTTTGTATTTCCGAATATGGATCCCAAATGCAATAGGATAGATCTCTATTTACAGGCTTCATATGGGATTAGTTATTAATTATATTCATAAATAAATGGTAAAAAGGTTTTATGGGGTGGGTCCCATGTCACAAATTCTATCAAAATTTGAAGATACACTGAATCTGGGTTTTAAAATTCATCACGACAATTAACATTTGGTGTAATGTGCTTACACGATGTGTAATATTTTAATTTTAAGTATTGAAAATTTTGGAGAATATCTTCCAAAAACTCATACCGAAAAAACTAACATCATGTAAATGGAATATATGACATGTAAATGGTCTGCTCTAATTTTCCAACTCTGTTGCATCCTTAAAAACCTGGTGTTGCGCAACGAGTGAAGTGAAGTGATGAGAAGTGCCATTTTTCTCTTTTTTTATAAATCTATTGTATCCTACCATAAAACATAAAAAAAATTAATCTATTAAAAAATTTAAAAGATTAATAATTTAAATAAATACATAAATACATTAAAATACCATTAAATATATGCATGAAATGAAGCTATCATTAATATGGATTTTTTGCTTTTGGGTTATGAAAGTAATATATCTTTGGACTGGTCGATTAGGATGGAAGTACCTTCAAAAATCCTTTTCCGAGGTAGTAGAAGATAAATATATCTGGTTAAATCAAAAAAAACAATAAATGATGATGATATAAGTGTGCATCCTTCTTTATGAGATATCTAAATACAAAGAGAATATATTACACAATACGTTCACGTTGGTTGGTTGTCATTTCTATGACTACTCTTTATCTATTTAGGGTCTTGATGTTTTTCTAGACTCATCTCTTGGTATGTGAACACTATTCAATAGTATTGATATAAGGGCCAAGAAGGTCACACACGATAGCGTATTCAAGGATCCACCCAATTCTGGTGAATAGGTATATTGGACTTGGTATGCCCCACCATGGGGTTCGAGTGTTGTCCAAGTCATTAATCACATATAAATAAATAAATTCATTATTATTCAAGTAAATTATAATAGTTTTGAATTTATTTATTAAAATTATTTACATGTGTTTAAGTAAATATGAGGAATAATATTATTTTAATGAATAGTATTTTAATATTCCATGTTCATTTTAAATTAGCGATAATTATGAGTCTAGTTGAATAACTCATTTTTATCACATAATATATTTAATATATATTATAGGTATGTGATAAAATATAAATAATATTAATGATACAATTTAGTTCATCATAATTATTTATTTATTTATAATATAGTGAATATTTAATAAACGAGGGTTGGGGAACCCTTTCCGGGTATATGAAGCATCCACTATAAATACAATATGAGTTTACCATTCCATGCAATATTCATGAAACACAAAATGATATCTTCTCTCTCCTCCTACTATCTATGGAGATAAATTATCTCTCTAAGTGCCTGATCTAATTTCTTCTTTGTTAGATTGAAATCAATGGATCGAAGTGATCATCATACTGTCGAAGGATTCATTGGATCACCGTGTTAGCAGCCTCATTTTTATGAACATTGAGAATGTGGATTCTTGGAGCATGTGTGAATTATTTATAGGGGTTTGGTTTGGGATTCTTTATGAAATGATCACCGATTACTTACTGCATTTGACCACACCATTGAATCAAACAAGCCATGTGCTCATTTTCATTTATATTCTTTGTTTAATTCATTTAACATCCTCAATACTTCCACATCAATTATTGACACATTATAGGTCATTCCTTGGTCTATGAGTTAACCCCTGGATTAGGGCATTGAATCAGATAATTCCCATGTTTCCCAAATATAATACATTAATATCCTAAGTAATATGTTTGTAGAGACTCAAAGTTTGATGTACATATAAATTACATTACTTTTTCAGAATACTTATTACATAACAAAAACAAACACACAAGGACCATAATAGTTTAGTGTCTTTGGAAACTTGAAAAAATAATCTTCTAAAAATGGTGAAAGATCTTCAACATCTCCCATAATGATCTTCCCCTTTTTTTCTTACCTAAAACCTTTATTTATATCCTGGGGAAAAGAAAATATAAAAAGGGTGAGCTCAAATGCTCAGTAAGGGTAAGCATGGAGAAAATAAAATAAACTATATACATTTGAACTTAAAAACACGAACATAAAGTTTAAACATCAAAATCTTGAGTTGTGAAATAAATCTTGGTAGTACGTAAGGCATAGGTCATAAAGGAACATCAATCATGATAAAATAACATGGGAATAAAACATTTAATTGTGTAAATCCATTAATCAAATGATATTATTTCCATAGTAGTCAAGGCATTACTACCAAGACCATCTTTGTGGACAAAGTCCCTTTCTGAATCGAGTTCACTCCTCGTTCCAGTCCTGTATCACTGAACTGGATTAACTTACCATTCCATCCATGTATATCTCATGAGAAATAAATCTTTACCCAATGAATTGGAGGGAGATATAGGTCCCAAACATCTCAGATTGAAATCATTCTTACGTGTGCCACAACATAAACATAAATCATTTATCATAACTCAAAGAATAAAATGGGATTCATAAACATCATCTAATCATAACATAATCCATATAAAACAAATGGATATAATTTCATCATAAGAAAATTGAAACCATTTAAATCATAGAGACATTATACTTGAAAAATACACATATGAAATAATGTCATCTTGGATGGAAAATGGTTTTGATAAAACACAAGAAATGAATTCTTGAGGAAAATATCCTTTCTTCTTCAAAATCATTTTCTTTTCACAAAATGACATAAAATATTAAAATAAAAGGATTTTATTGAAAATAATCATGAAATATTGTTGAGTAAGCTTCATGAAAATAAGGTGTTATAAAACTGTAAAAATCCATTCATGTCGTATAAGTTTAAAAAAATATTCTTCTCGTACTTTTGCCAGAAAAGTCAAAAAGTACCTTATATGGTAAAAAAAGAAAGACTCCTTCCATAAATCAAATTAATATTCAAAGAGGGGTAAAAATAACTTTAAACATAGATGGAATAATATTAAACACTTTATGAAAAACATTCTTATGGACATGGATGAAAAATATAACCCCAGTAAATACTTACGTATAAGCAATCTCAGATAAAAATGAGATTACAAAATTATCCCTTACCTTAGGTCCGATATACTTCGTACATATCCGAACCTCCTCTATAATGATTTAAATAATTTCATTGAATTATTATAGAATCATATTCATTTTCATTATATCATATATGGTTCACTTATGACTTTATATTACCCATTCTTTTGTAAATTCCATGTTAAATGAGTGTTTTGGGTAAAATAATTTTATTTATCGTACGTGTTTGGACATGTTGTTGTTGATATTTTTATTACATATATCTTGATTTATTTACTTAAAAAATTTAAATCATGATTTATATATCATATATATTCAGTATATATATATATATTAGATAGATAAATGAAATGAAATACACCGTTCATGGAGATGGTAGGACGTACGTACGCATGAACACTGTTTTCCTTTCCTTAGTGACTTGAATGGAATTAAGTAAATGAAACATATATGTACATAAATCCATTATCATTATTATGTAATAAATTTCATTATTATTTATTATATATAATTTATAATCATACGTGAATGGTTAATCATGGAAAATGAATCTCATCGCGTTCTTGGAGACGTTACTCTGTACGTACGCACGAGCGATGATATCGTTCACATAATTATTGAATTGAATTGGAGTGGATGATATAATATCTCAAAATAATTATGATGTTATAATAACTATATATATAGTTATTCTTTACACCATTATACCCATCCTTGTAAGGTGGTGGTGGAAAAATAGATTACACCACGTTGTGGAGATGGTATTCCATACGTACGCACGCGTGGTGATTTCATTTTCCGTAGGATGGATAGAAGGTAAAATGGGGTTGTTTTATATTTATAATAAAATATCAGTATATTAGTGATACTTATGTTATTACTTTATAATGAAACAATGAAAGAAGAATAAGTTGAAGAAGAAATAAACATGAAAGAATCTGTAGAAGAGATTACCTCTTCTTCGACGCACCTCTTTTAAGATTCCTCTTAAGGCACTAGAGTTGGTCTTTTGAGGAGACCAGAACCTCTATAATGTTTCTAGGGAAGTTGAGAATGGAAATTGGTAGGGTTTGGCAGATCTTGAAGGCTCAAAATTGTGTAAAGATAAGAGGGAGGAGGTGTCCTTTTATAAGGGAGGAGAGGGGCACTTTAGAAAAAACTAAAAATATTATTTTATAATAAAGTCTTATTCCTTTTATAATAGCTCCAAATTGATTTATTTCGAATCTAAAGTGGGGAAGGGTAGAAATCCTCTCAACCAATAGGTTTTATACAAGTTTATTTTACTATTTTAACCTTATCATTTAGATTTAACTCTAAGTTAAATAATTTAACTTTTACTGTGTCTTCTTGTTTTCTTACAGTATATGGTTAATAAACTTACTATAACAAGATAAAATAACCTAATGTGGTTCATAATTAATATATATAACCTTATTGATGTAATTTGGCAGAACCTTAGATTTTTAGGAAAATAATAATAATTAATAATATAATATTTGTTTTAAAAACTATTTTATTTCAATTTTGATACTATTTGGTAATTGATTTTTTGTGAAAACCATAACAACATGGTTAGCTCGGAAAAAGTTAATTTAATCAATACTAACATGTCATATTAACCAAGAAAATTAGTGGAATTTGTAAAAAGTCTCAAATTAAATTTATTTGGGTATTTATAACAACAATTATGTTAATATTTCATTAATAAGGTAATTACTGCATCATCATTGTGTCATAAATAAATTAAATTATTTAACGTCTAAAAATTATAAATAAAAGACCATTATGTATTAAATCTTTTTTTATTTCTAATGAATATTTATAGTTGAATTTATCTTATGTATGACCCTATATTAAAAATGTCTTAGTTATTAAACTTTGATTTTAACAATTTTAAATCTTCTTTAAATAAAATAGTAATAAATGTCCTAATCTAATAAAAGTGGACCTAAATGGTAATATTTTATTCCTAAGGTTGTTTTTGGTCAAATTAAACTTATCCAATAGAATAAGGACATGTGTTATGGTAATAATAATATCATTTTTACCCTTAATTACCCCTTTTACTTTTAACCATTGTAAATAAAAGTAAAAAGTTACTATTCTCCAAAAATTATTTTTATCTTATTGAACCATATTTTACTCCTTGATATTAACTGTGTCTCTCGGATTTTATAAATTCCACTCACAGAAGCCGCAAAATTAAGTTTTATGTAAATTTTCAAATTCTCCTAGGATGTGGGTAAAAGACGGAGAAGAGTTCAATAAAATTTTTATATATCTAAAATTATTATAAAATGACTCAAATTAATTACATTGAACTTATATAGGTATTATGTATCAATTTTGACCTAAAATAATTTTAAATAAAATAAATAATTATTTAAATAAAAAGTCAGTTTTTAAATAGTAACCTAGTGTTTTCACTATTCATCAAAAATTAAAAGTTTTCAAAAAAATACCAAAAAATCATCGTAGGCTAATTTTGATATTCCGAATCCAAAAATTAAGTCCATTTTAAAAAATAAAATTTATAAAATTTCAAAAATTGGGTATTACTATTAATAACGGCTTGTTCATAATAATATTATAGTAATATCTTGTTTAGTGAAACTCGGTATTGCATATAACACACGCTATCGAGGAAGGTTTCTCTGGTATGCAACACAAGCCTAGAATAGTGTTTGCATATACTGCAAGCTAATACGGTGTTGTGTATAGTGCAAGTTAATATTGGTGTAGCGTACAACACATTAATGAAATTAAAAAATATTTCTCATAAAATATCGGGGTGTCACATTCTACCCCCCTTAAAACGAATTTCACCCTCGAAATTCGTTGAGGTTATAAATGGTTTTCTACTTGAAAGTTTCTTTCATAGAAACCCACATCATAAAAACAAATACTAAAACTTAATTTTAAAAACTAATGTATGAAATGTAACAGTTACCCAAATTAACTCATCACTGGGTTTCCACATAGAAGAACATAGGTGAAAATATAGATATGGAAGAGAAATCTAACCATCAAGTTCTGATGGAGAGTTCTAGAGAACATGGCTATGAAAAATCCAACAATCACAAATCCATTTTTTTATGATTTAATGTACCATCTGATTCATCGGATATAAGGGCACTATGAAAACATTTTTGGTTTTCAAGATCATTTCCCTATTATTGAAGAATTTTTGAATTAAAAGAAATACTTACTTGATTTTGGTAAAATCTTACCGTTGCTCATGCCTTGAATAATTTCCACTTCATCTCTTAAATAAATGATGTTGAATTTGTCTTCCATGAAGTGTTAGTAGATCATGAAATATAATGATAGGTCATTCCATCTGTCTCAAACATACGGTTAGCAAAAGTTATGTACATAAGTCCATCTATAGTGAGATTAATCGTATATGGTTCCTAAAATGGACTTATACTTAATCTATTATACCACCTAATAAAATAAAACTATTTTCTACTAACCAAGGACTTCATGTAAGCTAGAGGTAGGCGATAAAGGCCTATCGCACTTTTGTTGTGGGTTCGATTCTCGAATCCTTGTCCGATGCGACGGGTTGTCACATGTCCTGCAGGTTGTCCTTTTTCTAAAACTACACTATTATAACATTCCAAAAATAATATCTAAAAAAAGGTTTTATCCTTAAAAAATAATTTCTGATGTCTAACTTAATCTATTCCAATCTTTAGGCTTACCCAAACTCGCAGTATAAGGAAAAATATTGATATAGAGGTCATCTACCAAGCATGAAAATACCATCATTTATCCCCATATATCATAAGATATTTCTTGTTGGTCACATTCCAAACATTCTAATGCCTTAATCATGTATTATCTTGAAAAATTAATACACATTTAACCTTACAGAAAACATGAATGCAGTTAAAATTAACTCTTTCCACATACCAAAATCCCAAAAATTCTATATACTCAAACCATGATATCACTTATTCCTTATATCAATCATGAGCTCATGAATACTATCAAACATATTATTTTCTCCTTATCCATTCATTATGTGCATATCATCTACTTTCCAACAATATTTCAATCACTTTTCATGGTTACCTATACCATGTAATTATCAAAAACCACAATAAACCACTACATAGATATTCTAATGTTCCAAAATACTATAAATGAGATTACGTAACATTATTTTGGAATCCCTTTACATAAACACATAATCATTCCACCACATCATTTTTATACTCAACATTGCTAATAGTGATCGAATGTGACATCCCTTTGTCATTTTCCTTAAGATTATGTGGATGTCGATCATCATTAACCCTTGGATTAGGGCATTAGTTATCATAATTCCCTATTTCCTTGTAATTGTAGCATTGAAGTGTTGGTGGAGCGTTCTTTATAATATTTTCTATATTAAAATCATTAGATACCATTTTCCCATTACTTCGACACTAAACTTATCGATGACCTTCTTTTCCACACTTAAAACATTTTATAGTACCTTTTAGACAACATCCACCATGCTTCTTTGCACACTTTGAGCATAAAGAAACATTCATCTTCTTTCTACCATTGTTCTGAGATTTTTCCTTGAACTCCAAATTTCGTTTCTTGTCAAAACCATGAGATGGATATGTAACACCAACTTCCAGTTCTACCTTGATAGCACAACGTACAATTTCTTCATAGCTACTGAAGTCTCTTATCGCTAATTCCTTTCAAAGACTTGGTTTTAAGCCACTAAAGAATTGATCAACTTTAATTTCAGGTTGGATGATAAATCCAGATGCATACCTTGAAAGCCTTGTAAAATTAAATTCGTATATACCAACAGATTCATCATCATTTTGCTTAATCTCAAGGAACTCCTTCTCCATATTTTTTCGAATAATACAAGGTAGGTACTTATTTAAAAACAAGTTCTTGAACTCGTTCCATTACATGGATTAAATTTCATCTTGGGGCCTTGTATTCTTAGTTAGAGTCCACCACTGGTCTGCTTCACCTTTTAAATAGTACACAGATAAAATTACTTTTTCATGTTTTGAACAGTAAAGTATGGAAAATATCTTTTCAATGGTACTGATCCATTATTTAACAACAAGTGGATCAGAAGACCCATTTAAAGAAGGTGGACTTTGCCTCATAAAGGACTCAATAGAATATTTTTCCCTTCTCTACTCATTTGAAAGTCTAGAATGATTCATAGCTTGTGTAAGTATAGCAATAATATTTTTCACTCCATCTCCCATAATGTTGGTTTGTTCAGGAGAAAAATCATTGCATCATCCATTACATTGATCAACACGGTTCTTTCGGGTTTCATCCATCATCTAAAACCCATAAAGAATAGTGTGAGAGGAAAAATCATGCTAGGAAAACAACATAATAAAGGGGGGGTACCTTCAATATCTAACATCTTAGGTTTAATTATAATACTGTTAACGTAATTCTAGGACTATAACCTATACTTATACTTAACCTTATATACATCCCTAGACATACTTTATAAATATCTATAGGGATCTCACTGAAGTTTTCACATTCTAGTTTCCAAAGGTTAAGTAAACCTTTCCTATGATAAAAACTATAGAGACAAAAACCTTGACGTACATAGAAATTACATTACTTTTTCGGAATACTTAATACATAACAAAAACAAACACACAAGGACCGTAAAAGTTTAGTGTCTTTGGAAACTTGGAAAAATAACCTTCTAATCATGGTGAAAGATCTTCAACATCTCCCATAAAGATCCTCCCCTTTTGTTTTCTTACCTAAAACCTTTCTTTATATCCTAGGGAAAAGAAAACATAAAAATTTTGAGCTCAAATTCTCAGTAAGCGTAAGCATGGAGAAAATAAAACAAACCATATACATTTGAACTTCAAAACATGAACATAAAGTTTAAACATAAAAATCTTAGGTTGTGAAATAAATCTTGGCAGTACATAAGGCATAGGTTATAAAGGAACATAAATCATGATAAAATAGCATGGGAATAAAACATTTAATTGTGGAAATCCATTAATCACATGATATGATTTCCATAGTATCCAAGGCATTGCTGCCACGAACATCTTAGTGGACAAAGTCCCTTTCTGAATCGAGTTTACTCCTCGTTCTAGTCCTGTATCACTAAACCGGATTAACTTAACATTCCAAACATATCTATCTCATGAGATATAAATCTTTACCCAATGCATTGGAGGGAGATATAGGTCTCACCCATCTCATATTGAAATCATTCTTACGTGTGCTACAACATAAACATAAATCATTCTTCATAACCCAAAGAAAAAAATGGGTTTCATAAACATCATCCCATCATAACATAATCCATATAAAACAAATGGATATCATTTCATCATAAGAAAATTGGAACCATGTAAATCATAGAGACATTATACTTGAAACATACACATATAAAAAAATTTCATCTTATATGGAAAATGGTTTTGATAAAACACTTCAAATAAATTCTTGAGGAAAATAGCCTTTCTTCTTCCAAATAATTTTCCTTTCACAAAATGTCATGCAATTTTAAAATAAAAAATTTTATTGAAAATAATCCTGAAATATTGTAGATTAAGCTTCATGAAAATAAGGTGTTATAAAACGGTAAAAATCCGTTAATGTCATATAAGTTAAAAAAACATTCTTCTCGTACTTTTGCTGGAAAAGTCAAAAAGTACCTTATATGGTAAACAAAAGAAAGATTCCTTCCATAACACAAAGTAAAATTTGAAGAGGGGTAAACATGACTTTAAACATACATGTAAGAATATTAAACACTTTATGAAAAACATTTTTATAAACATGGAAGAAAAATATAACCCCAGTAAATACTTACGTATAAGCAATCTCAGATAAAAATGAGATTACAAAATTATCCCTTACCTTAGGTCCGATATGATTCATACGTATCTGAACCTCCTATATAATGATTTAAATAATATCATTGACTTATTACAGAATCATATTCATTGTTATGATATCATATATAGTTTACTTATGACTTTATATTACCCATTCTTTTTTAAATTCCATGTTAAAGCAGCATTTTGGACATGTTGTTCTTGATATTATTATTAATTATATCGGGATTTATTTACTTCCAGAATTTAAATCATGATTTATATATCATATTTATTCATTATATATATATATATAATAGATAGATAAATGAAATGAAAGACATCGTTCAAGGAGACGGTAGGTCGTACGTACGCATGAATGCTGTTTTCCTTTCCCTATTGACTTGAATAGAATTAAGTAAATGAAACATATATGTACATAAATACAGTATCATTATTATGTAATATATTTCATGGTTATTTATTATATATAATCTATAATAATACTTGAATGTTTAATCATGGAAAATGAATCTCATCACGTTCGTGGAGACGGTAGTCCATACGTACGCACGAGCGATGATATCGTTCCCATAATTATTGAATTGAATTAGAGTGGATGATATAATATCTCATAATCAGTATGATTTTATAATAACTATATATAGTTATACTTTACACCATTATACTCATCCAAGTAAGGTTGTGATGGAAAAACAGATTACACCACAGCGTGGAGATGGTATTCCGTACGTACGCACGCGCAGTGATTTCATTTTTCGTAGGATGGATAGAAGGTGAGATGGGGTTGTTTAATTTTTATAATAAGATATCAGTATATTAGTGATACTTATGTTATTACTTTATAATGAAACAACTAAATAATAATAATTTTAAGAAGAAAGAAACTTGAAAGAATCGGAAGAAGAGATTACCTCTTCTTCGACGCACCTCTTTTAAGTTTCCACTTAAGGCACTAGAGTTGGTCTTTTGAGGAGACTAGAACCTCTATAATGTTTCTAGTGAAGTTTCTAAGGGAATTGGTCAGGTTTTGGCTGAGATTGAAAGCTCAAAACTGTGTAAAGACAAGAGGGAGGAGGTGCCCTTTTATAAGGGAGGAGAGGGGCACTTTAGGAAAAACATAAAATATTTTTTTATAATAAAGTCATATTCGGTTTATAATATCTCAAAATTGATTTATTTTGAAGCTAAAGTGGGGATAGGTCTAAATCCTCTCAAAGAATAGGTTTTATACAATTTTAAGTTACTATTTTAACCTTATAATTTATATTTAACTCTGTGTTAAATAATTTAACTTTTACCGTGTCTTCTTGTTTTCTTACACTATTTGGTTAATAAAATTACTATAACAAGACAAATGAACCCCAAGTGGTTAATCATTAATATATATAACCTTATATATGTAATTTAGCCTAACCTTATATTTTTAGGAATAGAATAACAATTAATAATACAATATTTGTTTTAAAAACTATTTTATGTCAATTTTAACACTATTTGGTAATTGATTTTTTTGAGAATCATAACAGCATGATTAGTTCGAAAAAAATTAATTCAATCAATAATAACATGTCATATTAACCTAAATAATTAGTGAAATTTATAAAAAGTCTCAAATTACATTTATTTGGGTATTTATAACATCAATATTTCATTAATAAGGTATTTACTGCATCGTCATTGTGTCATAAATAAATTAAATCATTTAATGTCTAAAAATTATAAATAAAATACCATTATATAGGAAATATTTTTATATTTCTAATGAATATTTATAGTCTAATTTATCTTATGTATAACCCTGTATTAAAAATGTTTTAGTTATTAAACTTTGATTTTAATTATTTTAACTCTTCTTTAAATAAAATAGTAATAAATGTCCTAATGTAATCCAAGTGGACCTAAAGGGTAATATTTTATTCCTAAGGTTGTTTTTGGTTGAATTAAACTTATCCAATAGAATTAGGACATGTGTTAGGGTAATAATAATATCATTTTTACCCTTAATTGCCCTATTTGATTTTAACTGTTGTAAATAAAAGTAAAAAGTTACTATTCACAAAAAATTATTTTCATCTTATTGAACCCCATTTTACTCCTTGATATTAACCGTGTCTCTATAATTTTATAAATTCTACTCACAGAAGCGGTAAAATTAAGTTTTATTTAAATTTTCAAATTCTCCTAGGAGGTGGGTAAAAGAGAGTGAAAAGTTCAATAAAATTTTTATATATCTAAAATTATTATAAAATGAATCCAATGAATTACATTGAACTTATATAGGTATTATGTATCAATTTAGACCTAAAATAAATTTAAATAAAATAAATAATTATTTAAATAAAAAGTCGGTTTTTAAATAGTAACTCAGTGTTTTCACTATTCATCAAAATTTAAAAGTTTTCAGAAAAATTCCAAAAATTCACCCTAGGATAATTTCGATATTATGAATCCAAAAATGAAGTCCATTTTGAAATATAAAATTTATAAAATTTCAAAAAGTGGGTATTACTATTCATAACGGCTAGTTCATAATAATATTATAGTAATATCTTGTTTAGTGAAACTCGGTATTGCGTATAACACACGCTATCAAGGAAAGTTGCTCTGGCATGCAACACAAGCCTAGAATAGTGTTTGCGTGTACTTCAAGCTAATATGGTGTTGCATTTAGCACAATTTAATCTTGTTGTAGCGTACAAGACATCAATGAAATTAAAAAAAATCTCATAAAATCTCGGGATGTTACAATGTTAGTTTATAACCTTCATTTACAAACAAATAATATATTTCAATTCCTTTGATTCATTACATAGGGTTTATCAATCCATATTTATTACATTAAAGAAATTGAGCCTTCTTTCCTCCATGGTCACCACTACTCGAGCTCTCAGAAAACTCTATCATTCTCTTCTTTGGTAAGTATGATAGTTGGTTAAGATGTAAGTTTTTCTTCATAAAACAGGATAACTAATTAGTCATAATCAAAATATCTTTCACTTTTTCATATTTACATTTGGTTTCTCATAATCACCATATTTTCCATCACAACCAATTTTAACATGGTTCCTTCTGGTTCCATCCATTGACTAAACCCAAAAAAACATAGTATGAGCAACAATAATCATAGTGGGTAACTGTGTAATCATAAAAATAATTTATAATATGTCTAAATAATGAAAACTTATTTTCAATATAAGACAAATTGAGTTTAACCAAGGTCATTCATGGCCAACATCTATTCAAATCATTCATAATGGTTTTTAAATAAAATTTTAATTAATCCAATAATATCCTCCATGAGTGTCAAACCAGGTGAACATAAGGGAACTCTCACTGTGCACTAAAATGGTGGTCGAGATATACTTTACCAGCTTTTTTTGAGGTTATTACCCTTATATTCATTTTCTATAGTACTAATTCCACTTATAGTATCTAGACATGGATGTATTTCTACGAAAACCACACAATTTCTATATTACCAAAACATTGGGATGTTATCCAATACATAGACTTATCCTAAAATTCCTTCGTAGGGTTATGTTCTCTAATCTATGATTTCCTAAATCTAGATCCCAAGGATTCTGCTTAACTTACTTTAATACCAACTATAAATACCCTAACCCTAGTTTTAACATCCTAATAGGGGATCCACTTAACCTGTTCCCCGATCCAGTGGGTCACATGGCCTCAAGTGCACCTCACCGTATGCCATAGGCTACCAACTAGCAGGGAGGATATAAGGAGGTATAGTGGGATACTATACCCTCATGTTAGAGTGTCATAGTGAATATAATAAATAAACAAACAAAATTAGAAATTAAAACTATAAAAATAGGACCACTAACCTTCCATAGTATAAAAAATAAGAAGAAGAAAAAATAATCAAGAAATAGTGGAAGTATATATTAACAGATGGCATAGCGTAAAAAATATGATAAACTACTACAGAAGCATAAGAACTGAGTAACTATAATAATATCAAAATACAATAGGATGAGTTGTATAAAATAATTTCATGGCATACTAATATATAAATGGGGAAATAGTGGATAGACATATACAACATACTATAAAAAATACAAAAAGTCCAAAGACTGTTCTAATATAATCATGAGAATATGCTCGGTATTCTTCTCCCATTCTCTATACTATAAGTAAAATTAATCAAGAATATGTAGCATGGTGCTTACCCTTATCCATACCTGTAGATAAGTAATTTACTGTGGTACCAAAGGATGACTGAGTAGGGTGTGAGATAGAATCCTCATAGGCCACCACTAATGGAATCTATAAATAATATAATTGGTGCACATAGATAAGCCATGTGTATGTATAATCAATAAAAATAAAAGTTGAATAAATAAATACCAACAGGATCGAGTTCTTATAGGAGACCAGGCAGGCTCTACATACTTCAGCATAGGCCAGTAGAATTGTCCAGTTACTAATCATATATATATACTATATACATGTATATAAAATAAGTAAGTGAGTACATAAGTATGCATATATATGGATACTAGGTGCTAGATAGACCCAAGGCATAACACAATCTTCTATAACCATTCTAACAAGCCTATGGGCTCAAGTAAAGAGTAAATTCCCTAATTCTCATAGTTAATATGAGACATCAACCTCAACACTAGAGATAATTGGAGTGATACATCATGACTAACTCTCGAAGAAAGGTAACATGGAGCACCATTCCCATCATCCAAATACCATTATAGAGGTGAGATATGTCATGATCAACACCTTATATAAGAGAGAGTGAAAAATAATTCTCAAAAATTCTTTTAACCAAATTTCCACTGCCAATATCAATGACATGATAATAATAATAATAAAGGATCACCTCTCAAGCATTATGATCATTGATCCCAATACAACTAAGGTTTCACAGTTCATATAATCCATATAAATAAAATCATACATCACTTGGAGTGGACATTATAGCAATTATTATTTAATATAATTAATCTATTCAATTAATTAAGTAAAAACAATTCTAATGTCATATGAGTACTTATAAGGTGATTTATTCAACTAAGAAATTACCCAAAAAGTGAAAAATTCCATTTACAACCCAACAAGAACATATAGAAGGTGTTTGGTTCATTTAAATGGTTATATAAAATAGGTAAATTAATTTAGAACACCCAAGACATGGCAATGAACAATGTCAACAACCCGCAATTACTTAACAAGTGCCCATGTGAGTATAACAACATGCATGAAAGTATTTAAAGGGAAGAATGAATTTTAAGGAAATATTAGGCAATTTCCGATGTACAGAACAATATTAGATCTATTAAATCAACCTAAATTTTAGGGAAAACAACTAATCACTTACTTTAAGGTTGTATATAACTCCTAATCCAATATTGGATTCTGATTTTTTGTAGGTCTGAATAAAAATAAAGAATAGACCAACACCCAAAAAATAGAGAAAATGAGCTCACACTTAAATAGTACAATAGAAGGCAAGAGAAACTAAAATAAGAAGCAAGAGGATTTGATATCCTATCGATGTAGATATGGTTTCCCTTACTTCACTTGATTCGGTGTCCAGATGAGGGAGTTATCTTGATCCATACATTAAGAAAAGTGAGAGCTTATGGGAGGATGAAATGGGGTTTATCAATTGGAAATGAGAATAAGGAAAAAAGAAAATTGGTTTTTTAGTTTATTAATGGTAAATTAGAAAAATAACCTACCAATACCGGGTTGAATGGTTTAGCTAAACGGTTGGCCAAACTATGTGCTAACCATGCGCACCTCACTATCTAAGGTGGGACCCTACATGGTTTATATGCATGATTTTAAAAACCATGTGCTAACCATGTCATTTTAATATTTCCAGATATCTATAATTTATGAATGATCCTGATAATCATATCACATGGTTGTATAAAAACCATGAGGCCTCCTACAGATCACTGAGTGCCCCACAAGTTTAGTACTAACCATACACTAAATATGTATCCCAGTCTGTTTTCAAAATTCTCATAGATCTAGGATTTGAAAAATCCACAGAATCTTGTGGAACCTTCCTTCAACCATAGTGCATATTTAAAAAGAGAAAACAAAAGTTTCAAATAAAAATGAGTTATACCTTTGATAAAATTTGGGTCATTAAAACCTCTCCTCCCTAAAGCAACTCATCCTTGAGTTGGGCTTCTGAGGGAAAAGAGGTATTGTATGAGAAACTTTTTGGGTATTGAGATTGTATATTAGCTTCCAATTTCCCAGGTTTCCTCCTATACTTTTTTGTGCTTCTATATCACCCATACTAATGGAACTAACCATCCTTAGAGTGTCTCCGTACTCCAATCCACAATACTCAATAGATCTCCCCAAAATAATCATTTATGTCTAAATCAACCTCATCCGGTTGGAAAACATGAGATTTCTCTAGGTAATATCGACAAAGATGATATATCATAAATAAATCATGAATAAACCAGTATATTTGAGGAATTTTGATCAGGTAATCCACTAGTTTGATTTATTACACAACCTCAAAGTGTTCAAATAATGAAGGTGAAAACCTACCCTAATTTTGAATAATTTGATGGCCTAAATTAGGAAAGAATCACAAGAAAACCCGATCTCCAAACTCAAACTCAACAAGTCATAGGAATCGGTTAGCATATGACCCTTTTCTAGACTGATCTGTCAACCTATGCATTCAGATCAATTATATGTGCTCTGAAGTCTCCTAAATGAGATGTGTTCCAAGAAACGTTTCCCCTCTGTCTCTATCCAACACAGAGGTAATCCTAAAGGTCTATCATATAAGGCCTCTTAATTAGCCATATTAATAGTGTCCAAAAATATGTTTTTATAATAAAATTCATCAAGGGGTATGTATTTCTCCAAGTAACCCCTGAAGTCAATGGAACATGCATGGAGAATGTCCTCTAACACCAGAATCATACGCACTATCTGTTTGATGGTCTGAGGGTGACAATCCATACTCATAAGAACCTATATACCCAAGGCCTTATAAACCCACTAAATAAAAGAGACATTAAGTGAGTATACCTATTAGATATGATATATTATGGACATCCGTGATGAAGTAAAACCTCCCTAACATATATCTTCAGTGGATCATCTACTGAAAAGGTCTCTCGAACATGTAATATATGTGTGACCTTATTAAAATGATCAATGAATACCCAAATTGTATCATTGTATTGGGGTGATTGGGAATAGGCCCTTGGGATCTTATATTTACATTATCCTCAACCATTCCAAAATATTAGAGGATACTACTAAAGATGAGAGGATAGTTTGTCCATGACCCACCTGAATCTCAATGTGCTTCTCTGAAAATAAGTCCACGAGATTCCATTTTTCAATGGCCTCTTGAACTGCTTATTTATGAGTATATTGGCTCGTAGAATTGGTTGTAACATTTACTTTACCTAGAATATATTCAATCTCAAAATCAAAGGATTGCAGGTAACTAACCCATCTATAATTTCTAAGATTCAGATCATACTGTGTAAAGATGTACTTGAGGATTTTGTGATCAGTGGATACTACTAAACACTCTTCATGTAAATATTGTATCCAATAGTATAAATCATGAACAAAGACATATATATAGAGATGTTTTGTTGGGAAATTCATCTTTTAAATCCTCAAATGATGATACTGGTATGCTACGAATCACTCATCCACCATCAAAGCAGCTCCGATCCTGATACCTATGTGAGGTATGTATGAAGATCTGGCATGCACCTGATGATAAAACAAACTCAAATAAAAATATAAGAATATAATTTCTCCTCATAATTGATTGAATAGGTAATCTATTTAAGGCAGTGGATACCATTTCATTACTGTAAGCTGGTTCAACTGTCGGAAATCCACATAAAGTTTGAGTGTACTTTCTACCTTATTAGAAAAAATGATTAGTGAACCCAATGGATAAGTGATGGACTGTATAAATCCTTTAGCGTCCAAATCCTTAAACAATTTCTTGAGCTCTATAATCACCATAGGTCCCATCCTGTAAAGAATAATGGTCAATGATTCTTTTCTTGGAACTAGCTCAATGGTAAACTCTACCTCTCACACTAGAGGTATCTTAGAAAAGTCTTCAGAGAATACTTCCCTGAAATAATCCACCATATGAGGAAAAATAGAAAGTTGTAACCCCTGATCATCTAAAAAAAGGCTGAAAATATGGATTTTCACATTTCCCATCCCATGATGCCCAATTCCTGATCTCATAGCTTTGATATCCTATTCTCTCTTATGCAAGTGTCTACCTCCCTCTGGTGATGTAAACATCACCCGTCGATGATAATAGTTGATATGAGATCAATAGAGAACTAACCAGTCCATTAAAATAATTAAATAAAACCCTATCAAATCTAGGACTAAAATATTCCTCTCAAAGATATATCTTCATATCTCAAGGGGATAATCATTTCAATGGAGAATTCTCTCTGATCGTATTTCCAATGGGGTACCGAGTGTCATAATGCCTAGTAAAATTCTATCTCGAGGACAACTCTCTATAATTTCCTATAACATAAAAGATTATTAAGTGAATGAGTGAAATAAGTCAAAACTAGAGTAGAGACAACTACAATATTACCTCTTATAATAGAGGGTTCAGTGCTCTGTTCTTATGTCATAGGTTTCACTTAATATATCTAGCCTATACCACAGCCCTGAGTCATAACCTAACTGCATTGAGTAGGCCCACTCTAATGGAAATAAGAATCCATAGTCTTACTACCTCTTTCTTGACCACCACTTCATCCTAAGTGGTTGGTCGTATTAAAAAGTCATGCCTAGCGAGATACTACTGGCCCCACTCTAGAACATGGGGTAGGTGTAGCTCTCCACTCTCTAGGATATGAAGGAAAAGTACTACAGAACCACTATATATTACCCATACTACTATAGCCTCTGTATTCCACTAGATCTTGTAAACACTAGGGTTTTTTATGTCTTGGTTTCTCGCACTAGTGATTGAAAAGTTAAATATCAGTATGAGTTTCCTGACAGTTGCTACCCTCATGAGAAACCTCAAAGTGACTCTTGCATCTACTAGAAGAAACACTAATAGATATGGTTTTCGAACCACCCTATATTGCACTATCTACTTCCCTCAAATTATTCATATTAAATAGATTAGAATACACCATGAAAGACATAGATCCTTGGTATAAGTTTATATACTCTCTAGATCGGTCATACCTCAGAGTCTGTGGAAATAATTTGTCATAAGATATTGTCTAGAATTATTCCCAGATCATATCTTGATGTTGGTGTGCTTGGGTAATGACATCCCACCATTTCCTAGAAGACCTCCATAGTTTATAAGCATAAATATTGACCATCCACTCTATATATATATCTATATGCTCAAAAATATTAAGCATGGCCTCCATCCATGACATGGAAGCATGTGGTCTCTCATCCCCTAAAAAGGTGGGAGGTCACTAAAACTGGAACTACTGAGTCAAGTATACCATACTCAGGTAATTTTGAGTGAAACCTTGCATATTTTATATCATATGAAAAAATACTTCTCAAAATTTGGCATAAGGGACCATATCAAGAACAAAACGTGGCACCATTAGTGGAATTATAGGAGGGATCACTAGTGGCTTAGGTGCCATCACCTCCCGTATATGGTATTCACCAACTTTAGGTCATATGACTCAAGAATTTCATGGTGTCATGATTATAAAATTCTAAACACACACATCAAATATAATTTAACATCCCAAATATTACAGATTGATAATTAGGATATGTACATAACCTTCCTCTAGAAAGATCACACCTCTTTTCCTACACCAAAATCCAGGTCTATATAATAAGGAAAAGCCTATAATAGGCCATAATTACATAAGAGACTCTCAACTACCCATTACTAAGCCCGGGTTTTGGTTTACTTCTCGTATCTGATAATAGTGGTTCTGGTATATGGAATGTTTATAGCAATGTATAGATTAAAACACCCTTTATGTTACAATTGGAATCCCATTTAGTGGTAACATTTTTAATTTAAAAGATTAATTTCATTTGAGTTCATATCCTTTGTATGAATATATATATATATATATATCAAGGTCCAGAATCAGTAGGTCCAAAACCCACAATATAGTATAATTGGATAATTAATTTGTTATCACTAATATATCTGGGAAACACTATTTAGATTGATATAGGATTTTTAGTTAATTCAATTATATTATCCCATCAAAAAAATTCAGCACTTTTTAATGTATGATAATTGGGAAATAACTACATAAAGTATGATAATACACACAGGAAGTAAACATTGCATAGAAAAATGCATGGCATATTAGTCATATTGTGCCTAAAATTATGCATGAGATGACTTGTCCCTATTTCATCATGCCAAGGTAAAAAAACTCATTTTAATAACATAAATAGTAATAACATCATAAGACATGTTTGTCACCCAAATTGGAATTCATGTCAATTATAACATGCATAATTCAATAACAGCAATAACCCATCCTAGGTAATTTAGGTTTACCCTATACATGTGTTAGATACTCCCAAGAACAGGCTCATTACCAAATTCTATTACATCCAAGTATCCTGTCTAATACCCAAATATTAAGGCAAAAATAAAAATAACCTTTGATACCACATTGTAACATCCTTACCTAAGGACCACTAAACTTGTGCCCTAAGACAGTGGGGCATATAGCCTCAAGCATTCCTCCCCGTACACCAGAGGCTTTTGACTAGTATCAAGGGTCTAAGGTGGTATAGCGGAGAGACTATACCCTCATATCATAGTGGTATAGTGGATATAATAAATAAACAAACAAAAATATAAATAAACACTATAATAATAGGACTATTAACCCACCATAGAAAAAGCATAATAATAAATAACAATAATCAAGAAATTGAAAAATTATATATTAATTCATGGAATAGTGGAAACAAATATGATAAACAAATATAGAGGCATAATAAGCAACAAACTGTAAAAATATCAAATTCCAACATGTTAATTCATATACAATGATGTCATGCAATACTAATATACAAACGGGGGAAAAGGTTACATGAATATACAATATGTTTTAAAAAATAGAAAAAGTCTAAAAGACACCTCCACTAGAATCGCAAGAATATGCTCAGTCCATTTATCCCATGCTTTTTACTATAATTAAAATGAATCAAGGATCTATAGTAGGGGTCTTTTCGCTATCCATACTTACAGACAGGTAATCCACTAGGGTGGAAAATGCATCCCAAGTAGGGTGTGAGATAATATCCAATTATCCCACCACTAATGGTTTCTATAAATAATCCAATTAGTTTATATAACAAAGTAATGTGCAGGTATAATGAATAATAATCAAAGATGTATAAATAAACACCAGGTAGCTCAGGTTCCTATAGGACTTCTGGAAGCCTCTATCTGCTTCAGTATAGACCAGTAGAAGTTTTTTTATCAATAACCATATATATAGTAACCATACATGCATACATACATTTATATATATATATATATTGTATACATGTATAAGTAATAAGTACATGAGGACATAAGTAGGCATATACATGGATACTAGGTACTGGATGGACCTAGGGAATAACTTAGGAATCCATAACCAGTCTAACAAGCCTATAAGATTAAAAAAATTGTAAATTCCCTGAATCATAGGGTGAATGTTAGACATCATTCTCAACACTCAAGATAAGTGGGGTGAGAAATCATGCCAACTCCTGAATCAAGGGAATATGAAGTGTCATGTCCATTGTATGGATACAAGTATAATGGTGAGAGACATCATGCTTAACAAATAATGTAAGGGAGAGTGAAACATCATGCTCAACAAGTCCTTTAACCATCATTTTATATCCAATATCAATGTATTACCAACAACCATATTAATAATAATAATGAGGGATCATATCCCAAGCATTATGATCATCGATACCAATACAACCAAGGCATCACAATTCATATAATCCATATAAATAAAATCATGAATCACCTAGTGTGGCCTTTCCACCAATTATCATTAAATATAATTAATTATTTCAATTAATTAATCACAGAAAAACAATCCCAAATTCATAGGATCACTTATAAGGTACTTTAAAAAACTAATCGATTATCCAAAAAGGATAAAATTCCATTTACAACCTAATATGAACACTTATAAGGTGTTTTATTCATTTAATAAATTATATAAAATTGGGAAATTATTTTATCACACTCAAGTGGTAGAAATGAACTAGGTTAAAAACACAAAATCACTTAGCAAGGGTCTACGGGAGTATAACAATGCATGTAAAAGTGTTTATATGGGAAGCAAAAATTTTAACGTAATGGGTAGTAATGGTTGGCATGCAGCACAATGGAGAAGATATAAAATACACCTTAATTTTAGGGGAAAAACTAAACCACTAACCTTAAGTACATAGATGGATCTTCATCTAGAATCAGCTTTATATTTAACATAGATAAGAATAAAAATGAATAATGTACCAATTACAAGAAAATAGGTAAAATGAGATTTCAAAAATATAGCACAAGATATGGGAAGATAAACTAAAAATAAATTAATAGGATTCATGATATTACCAATGCAGATCTGATGCCTCTGATAGCACTTCATTCGGTGTCCAGATGAGGGAGTTATCTTGATCCCTATATCAAACAAAGGGAGTGCCCAGAGGAGGAGGAAATGAGTTTTATTCAATGGAAATAATAAGGAGAAAATATTTTATTAATTTCATTAATGGTAAATTGGTAAAATAACCTACCAACAAAGGGTCATAAGCTTTGGTCGCACAGATGGCCAAATGGTGTACCAACTATATGTACCTCACTATCTAAGGAGAGAACTTGCATGGTTTATGCACATGGTTTTCTAAACCATGAAAAATTCATGTGATTTTGATTGATAAATATATATACAATTTCCACAAATTCATGCTTCTTATCTTTCATGGTTATAGACAAACAACACAGCCTCCTGAAATCAATTGATTTACCCTACACGGTTACCCCACACGGTTAGTACTAACAATGTGTTAATTGTATGACCCACTCTATTTTTCCAATTCTTAGATCTTTGGGCTCCGAACAAGGCATGGATTCTCCTAGAAACTTACTTTGTCCAAATTATGTATTTACCAAGAGAAAAAAATGTTAAAACAAAAAAAATGAGGCATACATTTGATAAAATTTGGGTCATTACACCATTATCCCATATTCATTGGGGTAATATCCCATCTTTTTTCAGGTATTTCAATCTTTGATTTTTTGTTTTAAACATTTCTTATTGGGTTTTCCTTTATCCTTAAGACTTAGTGGTTGAGTCATGTTCATATATGGAGAGCCTTTGTTTCACAAAATGCCCTCAAGTTCCAGGATGTTTTTTTTTTTATTTAATAGAGTCCATGTATAAATTTATTAAGAGGTTTTATGAGGGTTTTCAATACTTTGGAAAGATTTAGAGGTGGTTTGGGTTCTATTTTACAAACAAGGTTGAAAATTGTATATATAGCATTTAAAATACAAATAACTGACTCCAGACGCATGTTGTCAACCAGTGTAGGGAGTGGAGTAGTTATAGGTCATGTAAACTATTCACTTCATTTAAAAGATGAGAAATTTTAAATAATAATTTAAGGCAAGTGGTTTTTTGATATATCCCACAAAATAGAAATACATGGAGTGAAAATGGATTACACACTGTGTTATTAACACAAGCAGTGGTTTTAAGTAGGGAATCATGTATGATTTTTCAAATTCATTCAGCACAGCCTTCATCCTCTTCACCTAGGATAAATTCCATGTGAGTTTAGAAGCCTTTCCTCCACTCTGAACTTCTCATTTGTGTTATCAATCCTTTTTAAGTCTTTGGTTTGGGTTTTTCCCCCTCTTCAATTGTTCTCTATTAGGGAAATAGAATCTTTGGACTACTTTTGGTTTTGATATTGACCTATTTTGATATAAGTTCTTCTTTATATCTTCAGCACCTTCTTCCTCATTGGTGTTACCCTTTGGAAGCACTGCATTAATCCTTGGTTAAAGTTAGGGAGTCTAAACCTAACCCTATGGTCTATTTAATTGGAAATATATGAAATATTGTGATTGTCCCAACCGAATGTGCAATCCAATTAATTTAATTATTGATAAATAGTTAATAATGGTTTTGAATATTAGAAGGATCCCTTTGGATTTAATTATTTATCTGACCTCTCTTTTGGATACCCATTGGGTGAGAAACCCCTTTATTAAAATTGAATTGGATAATGGATTAAAGCATGTTTAGAATGAAATGAGACAATAGGTGATTGCTTGATATATAATTTCTAGGTATGGATTGTTTATTGTGATGAATCTAGATAAATTGAGATATAAACAAAGGTGTAATTAAAGGATAAATGGTAATTTTTATAATTAACCATTGGGGACTATGATTTGATATTGTGATATCCTTACTGTTACAAATTTTTGTATTATCATGATGAAAGGATTATATACAGGGCTATGATCTGATACATGTTGGAATGATTATATACCAGACTATTTCCTAACACATGATGAAATTATTATATACTTTTATATGCCTTGAATCATGCATAAATTATTATATATTGGGATATTCCCTAACACATGTTGAAATGCTTATATAGCAGACTATTCCTAGTGACACATGCTGAAATTATTATATAGAGTGCTTGGCCCAGATTTGTGGGAATATTATTGATATATGGTTATGGTTGGAATGTTTTTGATACATGCTCAGAGACATACTCTAATGGCACCAAAATAGGTTATTTGGATACATATATATATATATATAATATAATATATATATATATATATATCTGTGTGTGTGTGTGGATATGGTTGGAATGGCTGTGTTACATGCTTAGAGATATTCTGTCATGGTGTCAAAGGAGGTTGATTATTATATTATATTAATTGATTATTTAATACACATGTTTATCGCTTATTTTTTACACTTATTTTCGGACCGGTTATGTTTATAAATGGTGGTATTGACCTAATGAGTTTTACTCCCACCCTATTCGGGTCGTTGTTTGGTAACTAATAAAATTTCATGGATGTGGGTTTGGAAAAGGGAAAGGGGCCTTGTTGTTGATTTTTTTTCTTGTTGGTTGGTTTAGAGTTTGAATATGGGACCTACATGGGATTTGGGACTATATTCTTTTAGGTTTACTTTATGCACAATGATTCATTTATTGTATAGTTTCAGTATGAGATTTAGATAAATCTCATTAGGTCATTACAAGATTCATTATTATTGATTTATTTGTTATTCCTTTTATTTCCCAGTGGTATGATATATTGTTTCTAATTTTCTATTACTCTGATTATATTATTTATATTGTTTATTTTCATAGCTATGTAACTCCATACTGGGGGGTGTAGTCTCCCCAATATACAGATCACACCCTCGATGCTAGTCAGTATCCTCTGGCATATGGAAAGGCATGCTTGAGGTCTCTTAACCAACCCTTTCTAACCACTTGGTAGAGGGTCGAATTGGGGGATAATAAAAACTGGAATCAATGTTAGGCTTTCCATTTTAATTTATTTACTATTTGGGAAAGTTATAAAGTATACTAGAATGTGTCAAGAATTGATGAGATGAAATTGTATATACATTTTGGATTTATTTAGTTAAAGATTGTTCATTTTTTATTTGATAATTCATCAGGTATGTGTTTATTTTTACAGAAAAATAGGTATCTAAGAATCTAAAAGATAAGCTATAAAAATTGACCAAAATTGGACTTTACTCATCATGAAACACATATACGATGTGTATGTATCATTCACATCATGTCTAAAGTCATGGATCGCAAGTTGTGAATAATTTTCAAGTCATTAAAATAATACACATCATGAATCTCTAATACAATTCATTTAAAATTAAAAGGACAAATCCTACTTAAATATCAAGTTGTGAGAAGAATTACATCATGAGTTCCCATTACACATCATGAAGTGAGTTGCATCCCTGAATCCTGAATATTCAGGTCATAAAAGGTGCCAAATCAAAAATACACTAAGGAAAACATTTATTTATATTACATGGTCTGATTAGTTTATTCATTGTGTAAATTACCATCTATTTATTTACAAAGGGCAGACAACCGCATATATATTTTTTAGAAATCCCAATTTTATCTTGTTTTTACCTCATTTCTTCCTTTATTTCCTTTCCAAATAAAGTTTAGAAAATTCCTTTTACTATATTAGTTAAATCATAGTGTCTTTGATCAATCTTAAATCGTTATTCATCACTTTGATTTTTATTTACCATTTTGACATCCATTTTCCATCTTTGTTTCCACTAAATAGTGGGTGTACACCATGTTCTTTCTTGTTTACTCTTTAAAGTTTGTTTTTAGTTGATTAATCAATTTTTTTGATTTTAGACTGCATGATTCTTAATCCATCACTTGTAAACTAGCTTATTTACACTATTTAATTAATCTTCTAAAAATGTCTATAATTTATTCTTTGATTTCAATTAATACCATAATGAACAGCTTGACCAATTAGGGTTAGGGTTGAGAGTAAGGTTTGTTCTAAACATAATGAATCTCTAAACTGTAGTTTGGAAACCCTAAGCCAAGTAATCAAGTTAAAAAACATCTATTAATTCAATTGTTTTATAAAACCCATACCATGGAATGTTTAAATGAATAAACCTAACCTAATAAGGGTAGAGGAGGAAATAACCATTAGTCTCAGACACATTCTTCCATAGAAGCTGGGATTAATTCATATAGGTTGTCATCTATATCCAAACCACGAAATGGTTTAATCTTGGATAGATCTAGTAGTTTTAACCATAATCTACTAGTGCACTGTGCATTACTTGGCAGCCTAAGCCCTAGGACTATCCCAAGTTAGGATCATGATTATCCTTCTTATATAACCCTAAAATTGAACTTGACCCTGATGTTATTTCGGAATCTTAAACCAAACTTAGTAGAGTTAATTTATTTCTATACTCAAAAAACTTTTGATTACTCTTATAATAGTTTCAAATTCATTGGTTCCCTATTAGCCAGTCTTTCCTTATGGGTTTGACACCACACAACCACTCTATTACACCAACGTAGAAAGTGTAGTTTGGGATAAAATAAATTCTAATCTGATCGTTTCCCATAAAAAATTAAATGTTACATTTGGATACATCAAATTTTTCCTTTGTTTCTAGGGAAATATCTTACTATTTTTCATAAAAGTAACCTTCAGCATGAACCTAGGTTTACCTCACGCATCCCTCTATTTCTCTTCACATTTTTCTTTCTTTCTTATGGAGACCACTACATCTTTCTTCCTACTAGCCTAGACCATGCGTCGGGGACCCCTAACTCTATCAAGGATCCATGAAACTCAATAATAACCCACTTTTTTTATATTGAAATATATTTTTATACACACTATCATTTCAATATGGCTAACTGCAGCAATCTTGTGGGCCCTAACCCACCCAACATGCAATATGTGCCACATTACCTACACGAAGATCAACCCTTAAAACTATAGTGCACTATCGTATATTACATCTTACCTTTTATCAATGGTGTCGCACCCAACATTTTTACCCTCCTATCTAGGTGAACACATTTTAATTCAATCCTGGACTCATCAGCATCATCTACAATATGGTCCAGTTCAGCAAATTTTAGAGCAAATATCCTTGTGATCATATCTCTAACTTCCAGTATTTTTTTTATACTTTTCACAACTAGGTAGTATCTAATGATGCAATTAGATTGATATTCTTTCAGTGATCCTTGAACAACCAATCCAAGGATTGGATAAAACTATAAACACCTGATTCAATTATGACTTGGGATGAATTATCCAAGAGGTTCATAGATAAGTACTTCCCACACATAAAAACTTGGAAACTTGTAAATGACATACAAAAAATTCCCTGGAAAGAAAGAGAGTTAGCATTGGGGATAGGATCTCTTTAAGGAACTCACTCAAAAGTTCCCACATCATGGACTTGATGTGTGCCTTTAGCTATAAAATTTCAACCAAGGCTTCCAACCAGCAACTCACGCAGTGGTAGATGTTACCGCTAATGGTGATCTAATGATGTAAGCACTAGAAGTAAGTAAAGCACTTCAATATAAGGTATTACACAATTCTAGTTTATGGAAAAGTGATAATGGACCTCCTTAATGTAAAATACACAAAGTTAAATAAAACACATGTCTAGAAGCATAAGTAGAGGCCCTTACTAAGAATATGGAATCATTTTAGCTATATGTTTCACCACCACCCCATTCTACTCCTGTAATGGATATTTAATCTAGATAAATGTGTGGTGTCCGATTGTTATACCAAGAGTGAAAGCAATGAGTATATTAACAACAAATATAAGACTATAATTACATTAATTACAATAAATAAGGCCAACAATTCAAGAAACAATAATATTATTATCAACATAGGACATCTCAATAGTAGTCAAAAAACATAATCAAGGGTACTATCAATAGACAATTATTAAATCATCGCCTAGGAACCAAGCACCACCTAGATACCCTCTTATGAATCATGTTCCTTGACCACCTCAACAAGTACCCCAATAACATTTTCTTCCTAGAGGCTAGCAATAATTTCAACTAGACATACAAAGACCACCACAACTGGCCATTCCCCTTCAATAAAATTTGTTGAATTTTCTCATATCCAATATTCAAAAGGTATAACAAAGGATAAACACCCATAATATATAGATAAGAAATCAAAGGGCAGACCTCTGGAACCTCAAACACCAAATGGGTCAAATATCAAATACCTTTTCAGATAAATTACCTGGTACACTTCCTATTAACATTGAGACCAATTCAAAGGAGGAATCCAAGGTTGTGGTACTAAGGAGTAGAAATGTGATGGATTTTCAGCAACCCTATAGTGGATAAGAAAAGAATACTGACAAACCCAAGGAAAAAAATAGTCATTATAGATGATGATAATGAATGTACGAATAGAATTGATCAACAAAAAAATATAGAATCATCACCTCTTGAAAAAGTTGTAGCATAAGAGAAATCTAAATAGGGAATCAACATAACACCACCATCTTGCAAACCATCCCTTCCCTTATTGGAAAGAATGATCCAATTTAAAATCAAATGTATGTATAATAAATTTCTAGATATGTTCATGAAATTTCATATCAATATCCCATTGGATGAACCTATTACCCAAATGTCTTCTAATGAAAAATACCTAAAGGAACTGTTCTCCCAGAAGAGGAAGATGAAAGACCTCTGAGTAATTTACCTAAATAAAGAATGACCTGCTATTAATCAGCAGAATCTTACACCAAAGATAAGATTCCCTCAGAGTTTCTAAATTCCATGTACCATAAGAAAATTCGACACCAAAATATTCCTATATGGCTTAAGATCCATCATTAACATCATGCCAATGAGTGTTTTCTGAAATCTAGGATTTGAGGTACTAAATCCAACTAGAGTGTCACTTCAATTAGCTAACCGATCTGTAAAATTTCCTCAAGGTATTCTTGATGACGTTATTTTCAAAATCTATGAATTCATTTTCTTAGTACACTTCCCCATTTTTTCTATATAAGAATAATTAGATATTACAATTATCCTACACTAGCCATTTCTAGATATTAGGAAGGAACTAATTGATGTGAATAAAGGTATAATTATATTCAGAGTAGGTGATGAACAAGTTGTGTTTTACCTAGTGAAATATTCTAAACAAACTAATGATTCTTTTGACTATCAAGCTATCTTTCTCACTAAAGAGAGAAATAACTACAAGGCCATAGAATATGATAGTTATGGGTTATTTCCTGCTCAAAATAAGGAATATGATTTTGAGTATGTGAACTAGATATAACCTCTTAAAAGGAACACTATCATATAAATCATACCCTTGATCATCCAGCTACCAACACTAGAGTTGAAACTTCTCCCAAGCACACTCAAGTAATCTTTCCTAGAGACTATAGTTGCGCTTATAGGCATCATCAACTCAGAAATGGCATGGAAACAAAAGTAAAATTTGATTGAAGTCCTAAAAACATAAGAAATAAATCTTCTTCGGAGGGTATGGTATAAAAATGATTATCCCCACATATTGAACTCATTATATTTTACTGGAGAAAGGATTGAAACCTAAATGCTAGACCTATATGAAACTCACCCAAATAATAAAGGAGGTAGTTAAGAAAGAAGTATTGAAACTCCTAGATAATATAACAATTTTTTTAATCTCTGAAAATGAGTGGTGAGTCCTCTACAGTTATTCCCAAATAAAGGAGGCCTTGTGCTTGTTAAAAATGATGAGGATGAGCTGATATCATCTTGCACCAATAATGGATGCTTAGTATGCATGGATAACATAAATTTAAATACTATGACTTAAAAAGATCATTTCCCCTAGAGTTTCATAGATCAGATACTAGAGAGACTGGTAGGTAATTAATTATACTATTTTTTAAATGGATATTCATGATAAAATAAATTGAAGTTGACCTAGATGATTACACTAATACAATATTCACATGTCCATTGGGTACCTTATCTTATAGACACTTGTCATCTGTTATGTGTAATGCACAAAAAACCTTCCAAAGATGCCTAATACATATATTCCATAATATGGAAGAGGAATTATTGGAAATCTACAAGGATTACTTCTCAGTTTATGGAAGATATTTTGAGATATTCCTAAGAAATATATAATTAGTCTTATAATGTGTTAGAGAAAAATTACTAGTTCTAAATTAGGAGAAATTTCATTTAATGGTCCAAGGAGGATTAGTCCTCAGATATAAAAATTAAAAAAATGACATGAATGTTGACTTAGTAAAGAAAAAATTCATCAAATACTTAACTAATCCCTCAATTTTTAAAAGCATAAGGAGATTTCTATTCCACGCAAGATTCTACCATCGTTGCATAAAATATTTTATGAAAGTATCCCACATTATGACACACCTATTAGAAATAGATACTCCTTTGAGTTCACTAAAGAGTGTCAGCAGAAATTTAACATTTTAAAAAATAACATTTTTCTACTCCCGTTATCATTTCACTAGAGTGGGACAAATAATTTGAGTTAATGTGTGAAGAAAGAGACTTTGTTATAGGTGTTTCCTTAAGAAATCAATTCCACCACATATTTTGTTCCATTTACTCTGATATTCAAACTTTGAATAATTATTAGGTAAACAAAAAAACTATAGAGAAGGAAATTTTAAAATTTATCTATGATTTTGAGAAGTTTTACTCGTACCTTGTTTTATCCAAGGTGATTGTTTACACTAACCATGTTTTCCTTAAATATTTTCTGAGTACAAAGGATGCCCATCCGCAATAGATATGGTGGATCCTACTACTTCAATAGTTTAATATCATTATAAATAACACTAAGGGGACTAAGAAAATCATTTAAAACAATCTATCCAGACTCCCACTACCCATCATTGAGAAAGATGATAATCTGGACATCGAGGTTAAATTCCATGATGAAACTCTTTTCAACATAAACACAAAAGCATGATTGTGGTTTTAGGACATTCAAAACTATATATCCATGGGATCACTCTACCCAAACCTCACATACCAGTGATAGAGTAGATTTTTTGTTGAAGCCTCACAATACTACTAGGATGAGCTGCTACTTTGTAAGCACTATTTTGATAGCTTAATGTGGCATTACAACCCCTGGGAAGAGATACAAAATATACTAGACATGTCTCACACATCACAAACTAGAGGGAATATAGGACCAGAACACATAATATCCAAATTCACACAAAGTGGACTCTTTTTACCTACACTTAATCAATATAAAATAAAAAAATTTCTAGAGTTGTGGTCAATGCCTGAAAACTAGCACCACCAGGAAGAGAAATGAAATTCCCCAACACCCGATCATGGAAGTCAAAATATTAGACATATGGGAAATAGATTTTATAGGTGAATTCCCTAATTCACATGTATAGTTCTATATATTTATTTAAATTGAATGCATTTTAAAATAGGTATAATCTAAATCCACCACTCATGAAATGGAAAAAGTAGTCATTAACTTCTTAAAGTTTTTCAATATATTTTCTTCCTTGATATTTCATTAGTGGTCAGGGAAAAAATTTACCATTAATTATATCAAAGGATTACTAGGGAAGTATAGAATCCTGTATGACATAAGAACTCACTACCACCCACAAACAAGTGTGAAATAGAATTATTAAACAAGTAAGTCAAATAAATCTTGGAAAAGACCATGAACACAAGTTGGAATGACTAGATCCTCAAATTAGATGATGAAATTTGGGAATACCACACAGTGTACAAAACACCCATCATCACCATTCCATTCTAATAAGTGTACGGAAATCCATTCCATTTACCAGTGGAATAAGAGCATCACTAATTTTATGGAATTAAAAATTGAATCTGAATTCTCAAAAAATGTGGAAGTTAGGATGCAGAAATTGGATGAACTGGAGAAAATAAAAAATTATTTTTATGAGAACAGCATGATTTATAAAGATAAAATTAAGAAGTTTCATGATCAGTGAATAACGTGACAAATCTTCACACCAGGGAATGAGGTCTTGTTATTCAATTCTTGTTTTAAGATATTCCCTAGAAACCTCATGCCCATATGGTTGGGACCCTTTATGGTCATAAAATTATTCACTTATGGGACCATTGAAATTCATAAAGAAGGAGAAACACCATTCAAACTTAATGGTCAACATTTGAAAAAAAAATTAGAAACCATTCCATGAGGGATGTGTTATCACTTTGAC
Source organism: Viscum album (assembly GCA_963277665.1). NCBI lineage: Eukaryota > Viridiplantae > Streptophyta > Magnoliopsida > Santalales > Viscaceae > Viscum > Viscum album. The sequence goes on along the minus strand of OY728165.1, from coordinate 158,220,511 downwards.
ATTCTTATAAGCAATACTGATTTTAGATATCAATGTTAAAAGAATAATTGACTGGGAGGAAACCAAGGATACATCAAATAATCTATACTAGGATACATTAGAGTTAGGGAATCTCTAGGCATGCTGAAAGCAAAGGGCTATTCCCTATTTTACAAATGTACAAGAAGCCCAAATTACATATCTTGTAATCAGTACACAACATTTAAGGTTCACAACCTAAAAAATAAAAAATTTATGCATTAAAAGTCATTTAATATTACATGAACTGGATTTTTATGAAAAAATAAATGTCATGAACCAAGGGTTTATGATGCACAAACCCCCTCCCATTTTTATTCCCCCTCTTCCATCGCTCTCTCTCTCTCCCATAACCCACCCCCTTTGGCTGCTCCCTCTCCCTCGCCTCACCCTCACCACACCCCATGACTTCCTTACATGTTCCCTCATCTATGATACATCCTCTACAATCATTATCACCCTAAATGGTCCATACAAAGACCATATAAACTCCCCTTACATACCATGCACTTGAACGTGATGAATCACCTCAAGACAAGCACCAAAGGCCTACCATGCATCCTTCCTCTTATGATTCATCATCTTATTTATTTGATGCTGTCTACGCAACCCCATAGGACACTGGGGAGTCACACTCAACTTTGATTGGGTCATAGGGAACTACGCATCCCCATCTCAACCCCATCATGCACCTTTCTAACCCCAAGTACTAGGTCTCACTGGCCTGTTTTCAGGTGAATCCCATGTGATCCAATATGATATTGGATCTAGACATCCTTGCTTTAATTCACATCATCATGGAGGTCCTACACCTGGTTGACCAACTATATCTCTCCCCCATCATCAAAATTCATGAGGAGACCTTCAGGGAGTTATTCTTGGAGTTCATGGCCACTTACTAACTGGCTTGCGACAGTATCCACTTTCGACTAGGCAGCAGACCCCATGAGCTCACCTTTTTCATGTTTAGTGTCAGGATTGGTATTTATTCTTCTGAATTCATTACCACCCCAATGTTTCTGACACTTTAATTTGATCCAATAAATTTGGGCACATCACGTCTCTGGAGGAGGATTGATCGAGAACCTCGGAGCATCTATAATCCTTCAATTATGAAATCCACCCATTTGAGAGCTATTTCATTACAGATTCTTCAATAGGAATTGACACATTCCTAGTTTTCTCGCATAGAGGATCTTGGGAAAATGATCTGGCGGTATTTCCTCATCTTCATCGCTACCATGGGTGGCCCTTCCATCAACATCGTGTCTCAGTTCGCCTTTTATTTCAAGGAGCATGCGTAGCATACTCAAGGCAAACTGATGGGTGGATCCTTCATCACTCATTTTCTTGACATCACAGTGTATTGGATGCAGATATTACCCTCGCATCTATTGGGATGATGGATTCAATCAACTTCCTCCTAATTCATAAAATAAATCTTCAATGGAAGGTGGAAATGTCAACTGATGGGTGTCGAGATGCATTAAAGGTGCTAAAGAGGCACCCATATACCATGTTGTCGATCTATCCCTTGCTCCTACCACCTCTGACCCAACCCCTTCTCCTACCACCTTCATCTCATACCATCCCTATAATACCACCATTCCATGGCCCATTCCCACTCACATGCATTCCCTTGACACCACCCATATATCTTCCCCATCCATCACTGCCTTATCCAATCCATCACCCACTCCACTCTGCCCATCCAACCTCTAGATCTCCCATCAATATATTCTAGTGGACCTACACTAAATCTATCACAACCTAGGCATCCCATTTATTTCACCACAATTATTTACCAACCCTACTTCACTATCTTCCCTTGAAAACTCTCACCCCCCCACCACCAGTAAGCCCTTTATTCTCCTACATGACACCACTTGCTCCTTCCGTGACCGACCTACCCTCAGAGCTAACAGACCCTATATCCCAATAGAAGTTTTTTAAGAGAAGGCATGATATGTAAAGGTCACATCTCATTCACTTTCCACTGAATTACTATTATTTGACCAATCTTCCATACACATAGCCACTATCTACATTATTACCTCGCTTCCACCATCCTTTGAGATAGCTTCTAACACCACGAACCCCACTAGAGTAGATGGTCCTATAGCCCTTTCAGTTATAGATAACATCAATAGGGAGGGACACCTATAGACACACTTTGTTTGGGAGAGGACTCTAGATGAGGATCTTGAATATTTGTATTATACTTCTTATTTTCCCATATACACCTCCCAAAATTTTGTATTCTACATGGGTGACACTTTTTGTAGTAATTGTAATCTATTAAACACTGATGTTTTATTTTCTATATATGTACACAGTATATAGTTTTTAACTTATTTTTTGGTTGACTTATTTTCATTTCAATACTGTATTAAATTATTCATGCCTATTTCTTCTACCTCATCCATGGTCATTGATGAACCTATTCCACCACCATTTTCCCTCGTACTTTGGATGACTCGGCATTTGGATGACGTCAAGTCCATCTGGGGGATTTTTTACTGGATATCTGTGATCAACTAGAGGTCCACACAATTATGGGATTGGATGATTTTATTACCACATGATATGCATGCTCAGTATGTCTCAAAGGTGGGTAATCCTTCCAAGTGTCAATGTGAGCTTGATGGCACAACCTCCAATTCCTATAGGAGGCAACAGACTACTGAGTAGTTGGATGACACTGATTAATTCCTTTGTCCATCTATATGGTTAACAACATCATTGTTAGCACTTTATGAGAGGCAACACATGTTTGATTTAATTTCTATATTTTTAATCATGAATTTAGGGTTTTTTATTTTTATTTTAGTTGCATATTTTTTCAATGTTCACTATGAAATACAATGTACCAACATATCTACATATATTTCAGTTTTTTTAATTTCTATTCATTGTTTTAACTACCCATTTCACTTCTTTTATCCTATTTAAACCATGTGGAATAATTTTTGATATATTGTAGGTTTTTTCATTCTAAAAAATTATCCAAGTATCCTATATTTGAAATTAGTATCCACCAAGTTTCCCCATGGAATGACACTCATATAGGGATCTCTTCATTCCCTAAATTCAATTTCCAGTTTCAATTTCATTTTTTCTATGTTATATATGTGATAACTCTCCCATGATTCTTTCCAAAATAGTGTGTAAACTATCACATTCTAAGATTGGGGTGTATTTCCTGAGTCTTATTGTCAATACACTTTGATTGTAGATTTTTTCACCTATCAAGGAGTCATTTTTCACTAAAAGCATACTTTAAATCTAAAAAAACATTGCATCCATTTAAATAAAATACAAAGTTATGTCGGAATTTTTTTAAATCCATGTTTTGAAATTTTTTAGATTTTTAGCTTGATTTTTTATTTTAGTAATTTAATTCAGATTCAAAATTTTTGAAATTTTTTTTTATTGAATTATTACTTGATTTTATACGCTGAGTAATTTCCAGTTTTTGTATGTATACTCCCATTTCTAAGAGCATTATGAACCCATAATTTTATATTCTTTTCTGAGAATATTTATTAAAAGACACGTGGTGCATGTCAACCTATCAGAACCTGTATAGAGATATTATTGAGGTTATGAATAAACAAAAACAATTTTAATAATATTGAGGAAATTATTGTTGAGACACTTTTCATAAGAACCACCTTATGTTTTTACTTCTTTATCTCATAGTATCCCTGAATGAACTTTTTAGGATGGATCCATTTCAAGCCGAGTATCCTTTACTACTATGCTCTTGGTATTATATATGATTATACTTTAAAAAGTGTGGGGTAATTTTCAGCTGATGGAAATGGGATTAATTTATTGATTAGATATACTCTAGAACTTTTACGAGAATGATATAATGTGATCCATGATTTCTCTTTTCATTCTATGACTAACATGGTCCTTAAAAAAATAAATGTAAACATCAAAAGAAAAATAAATAAATAAAATTTGGGTTTTTCATTTGGAAGGTCAAAAACCAACATTTCCATACTAATGAATCCCCTTATGGATAATATGTGGTTAGGGTATGTATGTGATATGTCACCTAAACATGAATTTAGAAAAATAATAAAAAGTAATATGGTATATTTTTTATATATATTTAGTATAAACATGGATTCACTTTGAACTTCTAGGAGAATGAACCCCAATTGATCTTGGAGGAGTCACTTCATTACATTATTCACAAATTTCATGCATTTTAATTCAAATCTTACCCTCATTTTGAGCTCTTTTTTTCCACTACCAACGCACCTTACTTCGGCCTCAGAGTCATTTGAATATTTTTATCAAATCCCTCAGGACTGATTTTGTATTTTTCTTAATGAAGTGGACATGATAGAACCAATTCAAGATTATGAATAGTAACATGTATTTAGGATATGAGCATAACTCCAATTATATTTTACCTTGATTTATGAGAGAAAATCCATAGTGACGTAAATTCTAAAATGGGTATAGAATTTAAGAAATAGTTATGAAATTATAATTAATAGAATAATATTCTCGATAAAGAACTAAACTATGAGGCATGAAAGATATTATCTACAGGATTAATTCTAGAGGATTTACTTTTTCTACTTTCACTAAGTTTTATTTTCTTGGTTATATTTCAAGTTTCTTATTTAAAAAAAATTGTTTCTTTCTGAATCCTTATTGAGATGGTTTTTTCTAGAGGATAAACGATTGTTCAAGTGTGGGAGAATTTTATATTTTGAAATTGTATATACATTTTGGATTCATTTAATGAATTATTATTCTTGTTTTATTCAATAATTCACTGGGTATGTGTTGATTTTTTCTAAGAATAGGTATCCAAGACTCTGAATGAAAATCTATAAAAATTAGTCAAAAGTGGACTTTACACATCGTGAAACACAAGCATGACATGTATGTATCATTCACAACATATCTAAAGTCATGAATCACAATTCATGAAGAATTAAAAAGTCATAAAAAGAATGAACATCATCAATATCCAATGCACATCATTTAAAATTCAAAGACTACTTCCTGATTAAATTTCAAGTCATAAGAAAAAGTGTATCATGAGTTCCCATTACACATTGTGAAATGAGTCACATCCCTAAATCTGGAATATTTGGGTTGTGAAAGGTTCCAGATCCAAAATATAAAAAGTAAAACTTGGATTGATATTACATGATGCTATCAGTTTACACATTATATAAATTCTAGTCTATTTATTTATAGAGGGTGGACTACCTCATATATGTTTTTTAGGAAGCTGATTTTCTCTCTTTTTTCTCTTGTTTATTCCTTTTCTTCATTTAAAACTCAATTTTAAACAATTAATTTTATCATTTTATTACATCCAAGTTTTTTTTATCAATTTTCAAGAATTATTTATCTCTTTAATATCCATTTACCATTCCATTGTCCATTTTCCATTGTCATTTCCACTCGACAGGGGATACACACCACGTTCTTGCTTATTTACTCTTTCAAGTAAGTTTTGGTTGATTTATCAACTTTTTTATTTCCAAATTCTTAATTATTAATAAATTAATTTCAAAATATATTAATTAAACTTCTTTATTAATCTATCAAGAATTTATACAATTTCTTCTTTGATTACGATTAAAACTATCGTGAGCAGCTAAACCACTTAGGATGAGGTTCAAGAGTAAGGGTTATTTTGAAATTAATGAATCTCTAAACTATAATTTGGAAACCATAAGGCTAGTAATTAGGTTAAAAATAATGTTTAATTAAATTATTTTATAAAACCATAACCATGGAAAGTTTAAATGAACAAACCTAACAGGATTGGGGTAGAGAAGGATGTGACCATTAGATTGTATCGCCTTTTTCATAGAAGATAATCATAATGAATCTAGGTTTTTAGATATATATAAACCAATAAATAGTTTCATATGAGAGAGATATAGATTTTTTTACTATAATAAACTAGTTCTCTATGAAACTCTTCAGAGCATAAGCCCTAGGACTATCCAAAATTAGGACCGAGATTATCCTTTTTACCCAAACCTAGAAATTGAACCTAATCCAATTATTCTTTTTGAATCTTAAACCAAACTCAATAGAATTAATTGATTACCAAAATGAAATCAACTTGTGAGTAATCCAACATAAATGGTTCAAATTCATTGGTTTCTTTTCTTCTAGTATTTCCTCATGGGTTTAACCATGGACTACAACTATACTATACCATCAAAGCAAGTACAGTTTGGGGTAAAATAAATTCTAATCTGATCACCTACCATGTGAATTTAACAAATTATGTGGTTGGATTAGGACTTGGTGATAATAATTTTCATGGTAGTATCTAACCCATATAAATTGGAAATCTGAGTACCAAGGATGGTATTGTTATATATATATTTTTCTTGTTAGAGTTGATGTTATTTCACCTTACGTGATTAACATGTGGTGTGAGGGTATTTTTTCATGATGTTTTTGGTTCTTGATATTTATACTCATGGACTAGTATGGTGTGATATGTGTATGAATGCATCATTATAGGCACATAGGGATATATATCAACATGAATTGTTTACGATAGGGACATATTTAATGTGTGTGACATATACCTTATTCTTTTATTTTATCATTTATATCATTATAATTTATATGAAACATGTTATATCTAAGAAAAAAAATTAATGGACTGACATTTCATTCCAAAACACTTATAATCCATGTTTAGTGATACTAAGAGTCAATGGATCTCTGTTGTTTCCACCTGTTCAGGTTGAACTTTTTATAGAGAGTGTTTTAAGGAATGTGTTTTTATTGTAGAGAAAATTTTTCCTCATCGTCCTTGAGTTGAGAATACAAATAGTAGAAATCATCATGCTCTAAACACAACTGAATTATTTCTATATCTCTTAAGGATGTAATGGACGTTTAACTTCACAACATATTTTTTAGGGTCATGTGATCCATGGAAATGAAAATTTTTCATGTTGTGACTTTGATGTCTAAACTGAAGAGATATTTCTAGCTACAACATCTACCTACTTTATCTGAGTAGGGAGGCCTCCAAGAAGTTGAGTTCTAGATTGAGTCAGTTCGTAAAATCTTTAAGCATCTTGAGAAACCCATATAATAGAGGGTGAATCCTACTGAATATATTCTTTTCAGACCATCCAAGCATTGGCAGGACATTCTAGAGAAGGTAGGGCAGCAAGATGAGTAATCTTGGAAGGAATTTGAGGAAGAGTTACTAATACACTTCAATCCAAATATTTTGAGGCATGACAAGGATCACAAGTTCATGAAACTTACACATGAGGGAATATTAGTTCTAGACTATGCCATATGCTTCACTGACCTCCACCACTTTGTGTAATATTTAGCAGATGATAAGATATCTAGGGAGAGACATTTTCAAGATGGAATTCTCTATGATATCATGTCATAGGTGAATGATTTATTTTTAATCGGTTTTAAGGATATAATAAATTAGAAACTCATCACGGAAAGGAATCTATGAAATCACCAGAGAAACAGTAAGGATACTTTAGAAGGGTGAACTAGGAACTCTTTTTATAGTGGAAAGAAGCATTGTTAGGTTGGTTTTTATGAAGTGAATACTGAAATATTAGTCAGGGAAGTGGGAAACTATCTCAAGATCAAGTTCCATTATAGTGTTATCAGTGTGCCAGGGTGGTCCAAAGAAGCCTCAATGTTCATAACCCACTTTGGAGTGTCATTCTTGTTAGAGGAGGGGCCACCTATAGAGGATTTATAATGGAATGCAGTAGAAGAGTAGTGTAAGAGTATTAGGATTGGTATTGGAGTCTTAAAAGGACTCAAATAATCATTAGCAAATAGGTAGCTGGAGTTCCCCTGGGTGTTCTAGTCAAGGAAGATGACATAGTACCCCAGTATAGGAATGGAAGTACCAGGTAGAGGGAAAATCATAGGGGAGTCATACTTGAGGATAGGGTAGAGGGGATAGTTAGCTACACACCTTTCATATTACTCCAGCTATTGTGGATGTAGGACTATGTCACGACCCATCCTCTGGGCTCGTGTCGTGACTACCCCAAGCCCGCCTTCCATAGGCTAGGGGCTGGCGACTAGCACCAAAGGCGTAAATCCTAATAAAAAAGGAAGGCATTGCCTCTATAAAGTAAACAAACACCACGGAGTAAGCGAGCTGAAGTAAACACTAAGTAAACTGGGTACAATTGTTAGTGCTGGAAAGTAAATGGGTCAGAATACAAACCCAACTGAAATTAAAGTACAGCTGAAAAGAAATTATAGCAACTGAAAAGTAAAGCAGCAACGTCGAGCCGTCCATTGGAAATCCCACCTGAAGGGTGGGTACAGATAGCCTCCTCAGCTCCTCGGGTCCAGCCGTCCACTCCGTGTACGTCCCGCCCAGTGGTCCACCTCCAGGTACCGACTTACTCCACAAGCCTCAACCATGATCAGTGCTATCCGTCGTCTACATCCAACACAATGTTGTGTGGGCATAGCCCATTCAGGGGTGAGTATACGCTACTCAGTAGGGACCCCGAGACCCCCAAAGGTCTCCCAGAATCCACAAAGTATAATCCACAAAGGAAAGATCCAATCACAAAGTAACAACCAACTCTACTTAGGTATATGCCCATACATATACCTAAGTCATCAATTCCAGTTTGGCTTCAACATCCGAGCCCAAGTTCGATCTAGTCAGGATAGCACAATCCAATCCACACAGGATAACACAATCCAATCCATACAGGATAGCAAGACAATCATATCGAAGATATTGATTAAAAGTCAAGACTCAGCTCACACAGGTATACTTCTTCGTAAGACGATAGAGACGATCACATGTAGCCACTGATTCATATAAGGTGTCGGACCCATGTAGGATACAAGACCAGCTAAACTGTCAGACCCACAAAGGATACAAGACCAGCTACTCTGCCAGACCCACGTAGGATACAAGTACAGAGTCAAACACTATCGGACCCATGTAGGATACAAGAACAGTAGTCATGTACTGCCAGACCCACATAGGATATAAGAACAGTAGTCATTGTCGTCGAACCCACGGAATATTTCAGTACGGTCGTCGTCGCTGCCGAACCCACGGAGGATCCCAGTACAGTCGTCGTCATCATCGCAGTCGCAGCCAACTCTAGGGTTCCTGCACACAGCATGCTCGATTCCAGGAGGGTCCGCTCCACGAGCTAAGGGGGGTCGATATATCAACTGACACATAGTCCAGAGTTGATGTACACCAAAGTTCCGTCTCGACAAAAGGAACTAAACGTGACAGACGGCGCGTCAATCGGACGCCCGGTCTAAGAGTTATTGGCTTTTTCGTTCCATGGGCCCTGTTGGTTTTTAAGTCAAAACAAACCCAAACATACTCCAAATGCGTCCAAACCTTGAGCGGAGTAAGCCAAAAGGTCCGTCTCACTAATAGAAATCCAACAAAGTTGACAGCACGTCAATCGGACGTTCGGAGCTCAAGTTATAAGTGTTTTCGCTCCGTGGGCCCAGTTGGTTTCATGTTCGAACCAACCCGGTTGTACCCAAAGTTCTCCGAAACCTTGAGTGTAAAATAACTAAATTACCATCTCGATCGGAGTATCTCATTGAAACTGACGGTGTGTCGATCAGAGGTCTGTAGCCCAAGTTATGGGCTTTTGTACGAAGCTGTCTGATTTTAGGGGGTTTTGGGCCCGGACCGACCCGGCCCGAGACCCCCTGGGTCAGCCTGAACCGGGTCAACCTGACCCAAGTCCGGGTCTGGCCCACTAGGGGACAGTTCAGCCCAGCTGGCGCAGCCTGGCCTAGCCGGCGCTGCCCAGCCTGTCACGGGCGTCGCACGCCACGTGAGCACGGAAGAGGGGGGAAGCTGCCACCCCCTTCGAACAGAACGGCGAACCCGTGGGGGGTTCGCCCTGCTGCGCTGACCGAGGGCTCAACCCCCGGTTTTTTCGGATCTTTCTGGCCGTAACGGCCGGCCAGTTGTGCTGCGCGGGACCATCCGGTCCTGCTTCCTGAGTTCCGGCGGCCGGCGGTTCCGGCCGCCCTCCCCTGCTCTGTCGCGGCTAAAGGTCGCGGCCTTGGTCCGACCAGTGCGGCGTGATGGTGCCACACCCCTCCGTCGTGGCCTCACTCCGGTCGTGGCCTCTTTCGGCCTCAACGGCGCTGTGCTCCTTCACCGTGGAGATACTCCTCGTACTCGTGCGGTGTCGTTGCACCGCGCCGCCTTCATCCCAAACTGCAATGGTGAACATCAACAAAGGGGGAGGAGGATCGGTCGTGTTCGTGCGGTCCGACATCCTCCCATTGAAAATGATAACAGGTGGCCCAAAAAAACAACTTTGACCAAGAAAGCACAAATTTAATCCGTTAAATTTTAACATAAAACCCCTACCTTGAAGTAGTTGTCGAAAGAAGATTGTCACGGAAAAAGGTGTCACGAGGTAAAGCTTCATACGTGCTTGACGGAGAACATCCGAGGTGGAGCGGTGTCTCACACTGGCTGCGGAGAGGAGAATAAAGTCACAACGATCACTTGTTGCGTTGACGGAGTTTTCGTCTAGGTCTTGACATTCTTCGCGTTCTTCAACGTGGAAGACGACGTTCTTCAAGACTAGATCCCTCCTCTCCAAAAATCTCCACACAACAATTCAACAATAATAAAATAAGGTTTCGCCTAATTTTATTACTCATGCCAACCTTTTTCAAAATTTCCAATTGAATTCACCAAATTAATTAACTTGCGTTGTCCAATTAATTACATATTTTATTGGCATGTATTTTAATGTGGAAGAGTGGAAGAGTTACCAGATTAATTGCTAGAGGGGGGTTTATGGGGTGTTAGGGAAACTGAAGGAGGTGGGGGCTCGTGTGGGCCCCACCCCAACTTCCTCACATCTTCCTTTCCCACAACACTTAAACCATCAGTAAATAAATAAAAATAAAACTGTAAAACAATTATATTTTTATTCCTCACATTTTTAACATCTTCTCTCGAGCAAACGCAACTCCAAAAAAAGCCTTTCTAAGAAATTACCGGCATTGTGGTTTCATCGGTTCCCTCAGATTTCGATTCCGAGCACCAATTCAAAAGTTAGAAAAACTCATTCGCTCATTCACTGAACTTACCGGAGCTAAACTTCGGAAATTGATTTCGGGAACACCGGGCCTCAGAATTAGGTGCCATCAGAAACTGCGTACTCATAAAATCCCAAAGAAATTGAGAAAAAAATTTCCATGAAATTTACGGGTATTTACATTACTCCCACCTCAGGGATTTACATCGCCGTAAAGATATATCACAAACTAGGGGAAGAAATGAGGGTACTGAGCACGCATCTGAGCCTCCCGTTCCCAAGTGCTCTCCTGGAGGTTCCCATGTTGCACCCTAATGCGCACTAGAGGAATCAACCGCCATCGTAGGGCCCGCTCCTATCGATCCTCGATCTCCACCGGGACCTCCTCAAAAGTTGCCCCAACGTCAATTTCCATCTCCCCATGGTCGATGATATGCGTTGGGTCGTGCACGTATCTTCTCAGCTGAGATATGTGGAAGACGTCGTGCACCTGGTGCAACTGAGGTGGTAGAGCCAGCCGATAGGCCACCTCACCTATCCTACTGAGAAACTGGAATGGTCTGATGAAGCATGGAGATAACTTGCCACCCGGGCAAATCTCCATAATCCACATCGAGGTGAGACCCGCAAGAAAACGTGGTCGCCATCCTCAAACTCTAGTGGTCTCCGCCTCCTGTCACCATAAGACTTCTGTCGGCTCTGAGCTGTCCTCATCTCCTCCTGGATAACCTGGACCTTCTCTGCCGTGGCCTGGACCATCTCTGGTCCCACAAGTGCTGACTCCACAGGGTTTATCCAGCATAGAGGTGATCTGCAAGGTCGGTCGTACAATGCCTCATATGGTACCCTACCATTGGGGGAGTTTGTGTACAACAACAACTACCACTCCACAATCGGGATGGTGCCTTCCCTTTTTGTAGGGTTTTATGCCTTTGGTGCTAGTCACTAGCCCCTGGCCTATGGAAGGCAGGCTTGGGGTAGTCACGGCATGGGCCCCGAGGACGGGTCGTGACAAATTGGTATCAGAATACAAACCCAACTGAAAGTAAGTACAACTGAAAAGAAAGTACAACAACTGAAAAGTAAAGCAGCGGTGCCGAGCCGTCCACTGGAAATCCCACCTGAAGGGTGGGTAAAGATAGCCTCCTCAGCTCCTCGGGTCCAGCCGTCCACTCCATGTACATCCCGCCCAGTGGTCCACCACCAGGTACCGACTTGCTCCACATGCCTCAACCACGATCAGCGTTGTCTGTCTTCTGCATCCAACACAACGTAGTGCGGGCATAGCCCATGCGGGGGTGAGTATACGCTACTTAGAAGGGACCCCGAGACCCTCGAAGGTCTCCCAGAATCCACAAAGGATAATCCACAAAGTAAAGATACAATCACGAAGTAACAACCAACTCTACTTAGGTATATGCCCATACATATACCTAAGTCATCAATTCCCGTTTGGCTTCAACATCCGAGCCCAACTTCGATCTATTCCACACAGGATAGCACAATCCAATCCACACAGGATAACACAACCCAATCCACATAGGATAGAAAAACAATCATATTGAAGATATTGATTGAAATTCAAGACTCAGCTCACACAGGTATACTTATTCGTAAGACGATAGAGATGATCAGATGTAGCCACTGATTCATCTAAGCTGTCGGACCCACGTAGGATACAAGACCAGCTAAGCTGTCGACCCCACAAAGGATACAAGAACAGCTACTCTGCCAGACCCATGTAGGATACAAGTACAGAGTCAAACACTGTCGGACCCACATAGGATACAAGAATAGTAGTCACGTACTGCCGGACCCGCATAGGATACAAGAACAATAGTCATCATCATCGAACCCCTGGAGTATTTCAGTATGGTCGTTGTTGCTGTCGAACCCACGGAGGATCCCAGTACAGTCGTCATCATCTCGCAGTCGTAGCCAGCTCTAGGGTTCCCGCACACAGCATGCTCGATTCCAGGAGGGTCCGCTCCACGATCCAAGGGGGTCGATACATCAACTGACATTTATTCAATAGTTGATGTACCCCAAAGTTCCTTCTCGATAAAAGGAACTCAACGTGACAGACGGCGCGTCAATCGGACGGCAGGTCTGAGAGTTATTGGATTTTTCGTTCCAAGGGCCTGGTTGGTTTTTAAGTCAAAACCAACCCGACTGTACTCCAACAGCGTCCAAACCTTGAGCGGAGTAATCCAAAAGGTCCATCTCACTAAGAGGAATCCAACAAAGTTGACGGTAGGTCAATCAGACGTCTGGAGCACAAGTTATAAGTGTTTCTGTTCCGAGGGCCCGGTTGGTTTCGTGTTCGAACCAACCCATTCGTACCCAAATTTCTCCGAAACCTTGAGTGTAAAATACTGAATCGCTCGTCTCGATCCGAGGATTTCATCGCAACTAACGGTGAATCTATCAGAGGTCCGTAGCCCAAGTTATGGGCTTTTGTATGAAGCTGTCCAATTTTAGGGTGTTTCAGGCCTGAGACCGACCCGGCCCGAGACCCCGTGGATCGGCCTGAATCGGGTCGACCCGACCCGGGTCCGGGTCCGGCCCCCTAGGGTGTGGCCCGGCCCAGCTGGTGCGACCCGGCCCAGCCGGCGCTACCCAGCCCGACGCCGGGACCCGGCCCAGCACAGGCGGCCTAGCCCAGCGCGGGCGCTGCGCGCCACGTCAGCGTAGAAGGGGGAGAAGCTGCCACCCCTTTCGAACCGAATGGCAGACCCGTGGGGGGTCCGCCCTGCTACGCTGACCGGGGGTTCAACCCCCAGTTTTTCCAGATCTGTCCGGCCATAACGGCCAGCCAGTTGTGCCGCACGGGACTAACCGGTCCCGCCTCTTGAGCGCCGGCAACCGGCGGTTCCAGCCGCCCTCCCCTGTTCCGCCGCGGCCAAAGGTCACAGCCAAAGGTCACGGCCTTGGTCCGACAGGCATGGCGCGTCGGCGCCGCACCCCTCCGCCACGGCCCGCCCCATCCGTGGCCCTCCATGGTTCTCCGGTGAGGCGCGACGGCGCCGTGGCCCCGCTCTGGCTGCGGCCTCTTTCGGCCTCAACGGCGCTGCGCTCCTTCTCCGCGGTGATACTCCTCGTTCCCATGCGGTGTCGTTGCACCGTGCCGCCTTCATCCCAAACCACAATGGTGAACATCAACAAAGGGGTAGGAGTATCGGCCGTGTTCGTGCGGCCTGACCTCCTCCCGTTGAAAATGATAATAGGCGGCCCAAAAAAACAACTTTGACCAGGCAAGCACAAATTTAATCCATTAAATTTGAACATAAAACCCCTACCTAGAAGTAGTTTTCGAAAGAAGATTGTCGCGGAAAATAGCATTGCGAGGTAAAGCTCCGTACGTGCTTGACGGAGAACGTCCTAGGTGGAGCGGCATCTCACACCGGCCGCGGAGAGGAAAAGAAAGGCACGATGATCACTCCTTACGGTGACAGCATTCTTCGACGAGGTCTTGACGTTCTTCGCGTTCTTCAACGTGGAAGACAACATTCTTCAAGACTAGAGCCCTCCTCTCCAAAAATCTCCACACAACGATTCAACAATAATAAAATAAGGCTTTCCCTAATTTTATTACTCATGCCAACCTTTTTCAAAATTTCCAATTGAATTCACCAAATTAATTAACTTGCGTTGTCCAATTAATTAGGCCCTTTATTGGCATGTATTTTAATATGGAAGAGTGGAAGAGTTACCAAATTAATTTCTAGTGGGGGGGTTTAATGGGTTATTAGGGGAATTGAAGGAGGTGGGGGCTCGTGTGGGCCCTACCTCAACTTCCTCACATCTTCCTTTCCCACAACAATTAAACCATCAGTAAAGGAATAAAAATAAAATTGTAAAACAATTATATTTTTATTCCTCACATTTTTAACATCTCCTCCTGAGCAAACACAACTCCAGAAAAAGTCTTTCTAAGAAATTACCAGCATTGTGGTTTCATCGGTGCCCTCGGATTTCGATTCCGAGCACCAGTTAAAAAGTTAGAAAAACCTACTCGCTCGTTCACTGAACGTACCCAAGCTAAACTTTGGAAATTTATTCCAAGCACACCAGGCCTCGGAATCAGGTGCCGTCAAAAACTGCATACTCGTAAAATCCCAAAGAAATTCATAAAAAATGTCCCTTAAAATTTACGGGTCTTTATAGACTATATACTTTCAAAGGTATGATTCTTTTATAATTTACCCATGTTTTCATTTTTTTTATATTGCATTGTCACATTATTTTTTATCTACTATTTTTTCAAATGTTTTGTTCTTTGATGTAGAAAGATCATATGGTGTCTTGACCATCGATAGACCATTGGTAGTACGGTTAGAGATTATAAAACATTTCAAGGAATGTTCTATAGAGATTGTTGGTTACAAATTTTTTGGGTACCATTTTTTCTAGAAATAACAGGTTTCAATTTGATTCATGGTTTGGATTTTTTTAGTTCTATACCAGACTCATATCAGCTGTTACCTGAGGAGAGTTACCTTTCTGTTTCAGAAGAAGGAATATTTTCTCATTAGGGTCAGTGGGATATTTAGGCAGGTCATTTAGGACCAATTCAGTGCAGATTAGATTGTATCACAGATCTGATAGTCGGTCTCACTCTAGATGATGGTGGAATGAAGTAGTATACTTTTATTCCAATGGTAGACCATTTTTTGGATGTATTTACTGATAATTTTTATGGATTAACTCCTAAGTGAGAGATCTATTTCATGATCAAGTTGGTTTCAGGAGTAGATCTAGTTTCTATCCATACTTATAGAATATAACCATTAGAACATTAGGAGTTGAATATTTAAGTGGAAGATCTGGAAATTAAGGGTTTCATACATCATAGTACCACAAATAGAAAATTAGGCTACGACCACACTTTCTACTTCCACCAATTGGAAAATTGTGTATGCATATTTCCTATAGCCATGGTTTCTGAAAACCGTGACTATATGCCAACATATAGTCACAGTTATATGAAATTGCAGTAATAGGTTTTGTAAGAACACCCAAAAAAACATGGGAAATTGATGGGAAATGGATACTACCATATTTTAGTAAATCATGTTCATATCTGCCTATTTCTACAATTTAAACCATGTTCATAGCTTCTTATTTCCAAGGTTTAAACCATGGATATAACTTTTTATTTCCATGGTTTTCAACTTTAGCTATAGACACCTATTTCCAGGGTTAAACATTAGAAATAGTTTTTTATTTTTTTAATGATTATTAATGATAATTATATATAATTATTTATATATTTATATGTATATATATATAAATATATATACATATAGTAGTGATCAACATAGTGGAAAAGTATTGGGAATAATATTGAATAGGTCATATGATCAAACCTCACCATAAGCATTTATTTTTTTAAGTCTATCATCATAGTTTCAAACAGTGGAAATAGCCCAAAAAGGCCATGAATATAAATTGCTGTCATAACCACCTATTTCCATGGGTTAAACCATGGTTATTGACACTTATTTATATGCTTTAAATTGTGGATATATCCACCTATTTCTATGGTTTAAACCACGGAAATAGTTTAAACCCTATAGTAATGGTTGTAGCGGCCATAGTTTAAAAAACCTTGGATGTAGGATACTTCCATGGTTTTGGACTCAATTTATATGTTTTCCAACTATGGAAACAAGATTATCTTCTAGTTGTTTACATATCCATGGGGTTCTTCAACTCTTCTCACCAAGAAGGCTGATGGGTCTTTTTACTTATGTGTGGATTATCAGAGATTGAATTAGATTACTATCAAGAACTAGTATTCCCTTCTGTATATAAATGATCTCTTTGAACAGTTGAGAGATTCTAAGATCTTATCCAACATATATTTGATGTTAGGATACCATTTTCGGAGGGTGAGACCATCCTATATACCATAGAATTATTTTAGGAGAAGGTATTCCTTTTATGAGTATGTAATGATGCCATTTGGTTTGATGAATGCACTTTTGGTATTCATGGACTTGATGAATCAGATCATTCATCATTTTTTGGATCAATTTGTAGGGTTTTTTTAAAATATATTAGTGTACTCCTAGTCAGTAAATGATCACTCCAAACATCTTGACATCATTCTGAGTACATCGATAGAGAATTTTTTTTATTCCAATCTAACCAAGTAAAGTTTATGTATTGATATAGTGAACTTCTTGGGCCATTTCATCTTAGAGGTAGGAGTGTTGGTGGACCCGAAAAATGTTTTAGTTTTGGTATCTTTTGAGTAACCCTGTAATGTCTTTGAGATTCAAAGATTTATGGTTTTATTAGGTTATTATCAGCACCATATCTAAGACTTATCTCATCTATAAAAACTAATGTAAGAGATCACCAATAAAGAGTTTATGTTTTTTTTCTCATATAATTATGAGAAATATTTTCAGTATCTCATAGTGGGAATAACAAATCAACTATCCTCACTTCTATGTCGGGTAAAGCATATACTATGTACTATTATGCATCCATAGTCGGACTCAAAGTAGTTCTGATGCTAGAGGATCGAGTGGTTTCTTACGGATCTAGACATCTAATAACACATGAGAGGAATTACCCTAATCACAATCTATAGTTATCAATGATGGTACAATCTCTAATATGTTAGAGGCATTATCTCATGGGTAAGAGTTTTTTGGTATATACAGACCACAATAACCTCAAGTATATATTTTCACAATGGGACCAGAACCTTAGATATAGGAGATGGGTCAATTGTCTATGGTATTTAGACTTCAATTTCGATTATACACTAGTCATGGGAAACATAATTTATGATTATTTGATCTTTAAGAAATAGATATAAGAAATGTGGGATTCTTTCAATGAGTGGTGGATGATTTCACTCTTTTTAGACATGCATACGGATGTTCAATAGTCTTATGGGTGAGTATCTCTGACTTCGGTATCTATTATACCCATACTTTTAAACCAGATTAAGATAGATCATTTATCTCATCTGGATATCTTAGTATTGATAAACCATTTATAAGGTGGAGAGGCACCATCTTGATGGTATCTTTCCAATGTTAATTCTCTTATTTTATTTGGTTGATTATAGGTTCCTATAGTCTTGCATGAGGAGATGATGATAGGGTGTCATGATTCTATGTGGGTGGTACATCCTAGTTTGAAAAAGATGTAGCATGATATATTTAGACAGTACTGGTGGTCAAGAATAAATAAACAAGAAATATTCTTTGTGGAAATATGTTTCACTTGTCAGCAAGTGAAAGTCGAGCATCATAGGTCTGTTGGGCTTTCAAAAACTCTTCCCATTCCTAGGTGGAAATGGGATGATGTCACTATAGATTTTGTGACTGGATTTCCCAGTAAAAACCATAAAAATGATGCAGTATGGGTGATCATGTATTAATTGACAAAGTTAGACCACTTTTTTTCTATTTGGAATACCTTTACTATTAATGATCTTGGTATTCTTTATGTGTGTGATATAGTTCATCTGCATCATGTTTTGAGGAGTATTGTTTTAGAAAAAGATCCTCATTTCACATTGCAGTACTAGAAGGGTCATTAGAAGGCTCTAGGATCACAGGTTCTTTTGATCATATCTTATCATCCTCATACAGACGGTCAATCTAAGTAGACTACTTAGGCTCTATAGGATATGATATGATCCTATGTTTTGGATTTTATAGGTTCATGGGAGAAACATATGGTACTCATATATTTTTTATATAATAACAGCATCTAGGAATCAATCCATATGAAAAATTTCAAGGCTTTGTATGGAAGTATGCATTGTTCACCTCTTTGTTGGTTAGAGGAAGGTGAGTTGGTGCTTTTTGGGCCTAGTCTTGTGTAGGATGTTGGGACCAAATTGAATGGATAAGGAAGTAAGAAAAGTTTTTTGTTACAGAGTGTTGTATTTTGTTATCAAAGAAGATAAATCAATTCACTTTGTAAAGGAATTTCAAATCAGATTATGCTTTACTGATATATATTTCACAAATATCATAAGTTAGTAGAACTTTTGATGAAATCCTTATGATGTAAAGGGGTATAAATGATGATTCCAATCCTGTATAGTTTTGATTGGAAGGAATGATTCTCCCGGAAGATAGGGAAGTTTCAGTACTTCCCATTGAAAATTTGACGATGCTAAAGATGTTCGATCAAAGGATACATATCACGATAGTATATTTCATGATAAAATCTGAATAATGGTTATGAGATGCAATGGATATAGAAATGAAAAAGGAACGGACAATCAGGAGGCAACACAAAAGAATGTTTTAAGGTGTTATGGTTTTCCAATGTTTGCCAAATTTTAGTTCCTAAAAATCCGGAGATGAAGAAATGTGTTTTTTGAAAAGGATGTTGCACACAAGTTTAAATATGGATTGTTATATTGCACACAAGTGGAGTTCCATGATCCGAATATCAAAATATGGAAAATTAGAGTCTTGCGCGAAAATTGGATTTTACCCACAAGACTGATTTTTGCATGCAAGATTGAAGGGAGTTTGGAATCTTGCATGCAATGCATTCTTCGAGGTCCAAAATTTAAAAAATCTAAAAGTAATGAAGTGCATGAAATATTCAAGAAGTTAATGAAAGATAAGGTTGGCACAAAAGAGACTTACGAGCCCAATGTGACATTAAATGGGGTTTTACGCAACATGTCAGGATCTTGCATGACACATCAGGGGTTTTGCGCATGGGGGTCGATGAGGTCAATAAATAAGAGGTCACCCCATCACATTTTTTAAGCTTTATGATTAGATAAATCCAGAGCTTTGAGGTGTGTAAAAATATTAAGAAAATGAGAGTACGTGAAATAAATAAAACTTGCGCAGAAGAATAGTGTTGTGCACAAGATTGAAGTTGCGCGCAAGAGGTGTTTTGTGAAAAAAGTCAAATCTTGCCCACATGGCATAAAATTTGCGCATAAGACACCTAAAAGGGTGCAAGAAATATTTGGGTTCTTCGCACATATTCGGTTGTGTGTAAGATAGTTCTTACCAGCTTTTGCGTAAGAAAATGAATATTTTTACTTCAAAGAATACACCTGTTTAATTGTAAAGAAGCACTGAAATACTGTAGTCCCTTATTTGTGCCAAGAGGGTGCACAAACACTTGCAGATTTTTTTCCAAGTGCTACATGAATGTAAGGGTATATCCTACTCATTTTATTTTACATAAAATCATTGTTTTCTAGTGGATTGTGTGGTACTGGATTATTTCTGTACCATACCAAGGACTTAGCTACTCCTGTTGAGTAGTGAACCTTGTAAATCTTGTGTTTTTATGGTTGTGTGTGTTCTGCATGAAAGAAACTCTTTAATATGAGGTAAAGGTTGTTTTAAAGATAAGAAAACCTAAAAACAAGATATCACTGATTCACCCCCTCCACCTCTCAATGATACTTAGATCCTAATAGGTAACTTCACATGAGACATCTGAGTCGGTTCAACTGCTCAAGAGAAGCTTTCTAACCACATAGAGAGATAAGAAATAAAATTCTAAACATCATTGATGACCTCTAGAGTTTGAGGTTTGTCATAGTGTTTTATATCGGGTGTCTCCAAGGTTAGGGCATCATTGTATCAGGAAATAGGTAAAGTTAACACCCAGGTTTTTCAGACCATTTTAGATAATGGATAGGGTCGGTATAGTGGTGTACCATTTAACCATTACAAAGTATTATAGTGCCACGCATGACATGTTTCACATTTCAGAGCTTGGTAGATAATATCATAACCTTTATCATGTATTGGATGTCGAGTATGTTGAGATTTGTTTCAATGCGTCCTTTGAGGAGAATTCGATATAGATTGTAGATCATAGTGAGAAGTATCACCAGGGTAGGGTGATTCTATTGGTTCGTGTGCAGTGCTAGCATGGTCATGTTCTGGAATAGACCCACAAGATGGATTCTAATAAAAAAATCATAGTGGGAAGACATATTCTTGGAGACCCCAAAGTGATTCTTGGATTATATCAGGAATAATTTATTTTATGGTGGGGAGGTTGTAAGTTCCCATATTTTTTTGGTATGTCCCTCTTTGATTTTTTTGTTAATAATTTTTCATTGATTTTTCCTTTATCATTAAACATTGGTGTTTGAGTATTGTTTATAAATAGAGGTACTTTTTTGGGGAAAATTATTGAAATTTCAGAGATGTATGTTTCTTAAAATTAATTGAGTTAGGGTATAAATGTGTTAAATGGTTTTATGAGGATTTTCTATGCAATAGAAGGCTTCGGAAGTGGTTTGGGTCCTTTTGTAGAAACTTGGATAAAAATTGTCTGTATAGAATTTACACATTATGTATAGTTTATATGATATGTAACTACTACGAGAAATGTGTTATGAAATAGTTAAAGGTGTGAAGTAGTTACACATCATGTAAACTGTTCACAATGTGTAAAAGTAAATCAGGGTAAAATAACAATCTGAGGAAGGGGTCTTTTAGCACTACTGGAAATACAGCCTTTCCCAACGGTTCAGAACCATTGCGAAAGGCTGCAGAACTATTGGTATATGTTATACCAATGGTTCTGCAAACCGTAGGGAAGTAAGCCATTGGGAAAGGTTTTCCCAACGGTTTACTATGAACCGTTGGTATAAGGTGGGGAAATCCTAACCTACCCAAACGGTTGTGACAAACCATTGGGATAGTTTTTCCCAACGGTTTTGCTTGAACCGTTGGGAAATCCCAAGGTTTCCCCTCTTTCCCAATGGTTCATTGAACCATTGGGAAAGGATTTTTACCAACGGTTAAAATGAATCGTTGGAAAAAAAAAGGAACCAAGATTCTATGCCAATGGTTTTGAACCGTTGGCATAGTCTATGCTGTGAAAATTTCATAGCAGCCTGCAATTTGCACAGCAGGTCTGCAATTTACACAGCAGGCCTTATTTTGTGCCCTCCCATTTCCAATCCAATTATTGTACCTACAATAAACTAACACATACATATACAATTATTGTACCTGCAACAACCAACTAACACATACATATAGAGAACAAATTCATACACATTTAACATATAATGCATCCTGAAACTATACACATCCATAATTAAATTAGAATTCATAACGTAATTATAAACATACATAATTCATTTTGAATTCAATTTAAAATTTAGATGACAATTATATGTGGAATCTAGAAGTCAATTCATAATTTTATCGGTTTTTTGTATACCATATATTTTTACCTGAAATGATGTCCATTTTAAATAAAATACATACACCTAGAGAGATATCGGCCACACCGTGCCTCAGATTGAGGCGGGGTTGACTCATACACGTCACATATGACCCATGGATTGTTGTGCTAAAGAATTGACACAATCCGAATGTGTTTGGTCAGTTTTCCGTATTCCAGTTGATGTTTTTCAATTAAAATGACGTCTTTTTGAAACAATAGGCAGACACTTTGAGTGGTGTTGGCCACACTGCATCTCATATTGAGGCATGGTTGATTCGTACACGTCACATATGACCCATGGATCGTTCTCCTAAAGTTTTAATGGAAACCGAAAGCGTTTGGTCAGTTTTCCGTATGTACTTAAAATGTTGTCCATTTTAAACAAAAGAGAGCCACTTAGATTTATTCTGGCCACACCGTGCCTCAAATTAAGATGGGTTGACTCATACACATCACATATGACCCATGGATCGTTTTTCTAAATTATCGACACAATATGAATGCGTTTGGTCGGTTTTCCGTATGCCAGTTGATGTTTTTCACTTAAAATGACGTCCTTTTGAAACAAAAGACAGACACTTTGAGTGGTGGCAGCCACACCGCATCTTGTATTGAGGCGAGGTTGACTCGTACACGTCACATATGACCCATGGATAGTTGTGCTAAAGTATCAACATAATCCGAATGTGTTTGGTCATTTTTTCGTATGCCAGTTGATTGTTTTCAATTAAAATGACGTCCTTTTGAAACAAAAGGCAGACACTTTGAGTGGTGCTAGCCACACCGCGTCTCAGATTGAGGCGGGGTTTATTTTTACACATCACATATGACCCATGAATCATTCTCCTAAAGTTTCAATGGAAACCAAATCGTTTGGTCGGTTTTCCGTATGTACTTAAAATGTTGTCCATTTTAAACAAAAGATAACCACTTAGAGTGATTCTAGCCACACCGTGCCTCAGATTAAGGTGGTTTTGACTCGTACACATCACATATGACCCATGGATCGTTTTTCTAAAGTATCGACACAATACGAATGCGTTTGGTCAGTTTTCTGTATGCCAGTTGATGTTTTTCACTTAAAATGACATCCTTTTGAAACAAAAGACAGACACTTTGAGTGGTGGCGGTCACACCGTGCCTCAGATTGAGGTGGGGTTGACTCGTACACGTCACATATGACCCATGGATTGTTCTCCTAAAGTTTCAATAGAAATCTAATGCGTTTGGTCATTTTTCCGTATGTACTTAAAATGTTGTCCATTTTATGAGAATCCTTATGTGTCTATTAGTGGAATGGTATTTACTTAAAATCTTGTGGACATTAATATAACATATTTTTATATCATTATTAGTATGGATTAGATTTTAGTTTATCATGCTATGAAACATTTCGGAGCTAACAATTTCATGCCCAATGAATATATCTCTTTTAGAACATACCAAGAATATATGATATTGATTAGATGTGTAAATGTGATTTACATTGATTATCATGATGAAAATAAACAAAATATATATTATAGATTTTCTAGTATTAAATGAAATCAAGGAGGGTGTGGGGATGTGCAGTGGGGTTGTCCGGGGGGTTGTCCGGTGGGTGTCCGGGGGGCTGTCCGGGGACCAAGGAGGAGGGTGGGGGGGATGTCCGGGGGGTGTTCGGGGGGTTGTCTGGGATCCAAGGAGGAGGGTGGGGGGCTGTCTGGGGGGATGTCTGGAGGCTGTCCGGGGGGCTGTCTGGGGTCTAGGGAGGAGGGTGGGGGGGCTGTCTGAGGGGCTATTCTGGGGGCTGTCCGGGGGCTGTCCGGGGGGTGTTCGTGGGGTTGTACGGGGTCCAAGGAAGAGGGTGGGGGGGCTGTCTGGGGGCTGTCCGGGGGGGGGCTGTCTGGGGTCCAGGGAGGAGGGTGGGGGGGATGTCCAGGGGGATGTTCGAGGGGCTGTCTGGGGGTGTATGGGGGGTGTTCGGGTGGTTGTTCGGGGTCCAAGGAAGAGGGTGGGGGGGCTATCCGGAAGGCTGTCTGGGGGGCTGTCCGGGGGGCTGTCCGGGGGCTGTCCGTGGGCTGTCCGTGGGGTGTCCAGGGTCCAAGGAGGATGGTGGGGGGTTGTCCAGGGTTCAGGAAGGAGGGGGGTTCCCAAAAATACAACCACTAAAAGACAACAACATCCATAAAAATAGATGATATACAAAAATAACTCAACTCCAATACTATACTACGAGTCTAGATAAAACCAACAACTAGAATAGATTAAATATCAAATCTCAGTAATATTAGTCAAAAATTTAATGGATCAATTTGTCCAACATCACCATCACCATCATCACCATCATCATCACCCTCTTCCTCATCCCCATCATCATCCTCGCCCTCGCCCTCCTCCTCGCCCTCACCACCTGCCTCGCCCCCCTCCTCTCCCTCCTCTTCCGCATCAGACTCCTCACCATCATCATCATCAAGCTGGAAATAATCCGGAACACCACTATAACTACCACCTGGTGCACCATATATAGAATGTATCGATGACATATATTCATCAAAATCTGGGTTGGCCTCTGCTGGAAGTGTTGGACGTAGAACTTCAATAAATTTCATAAACGCACTGTTTTCCCTAGCAGATTGTTCTACCACCTCTATGGCCCTTTTTCTCAGCTTGTTATGCTTGTGCCCTAACTTTTTGTAGCTTGGTGTCAATAAAGCTCATACCTGAGGAGGTCCAATACCTCGTCAGGGCTATCCTAAGTCGGCAGCGTACTCTGCCAGAATGCTCCTCTCCCAACACCTCATGTAAGTGATCTGTTGGCCCAAAATTGTCTGGTTCTTGGGCATCGAGGGCCTCTAAAGCAGCCTGTTACAAATATAAATATATCATTAAGTTAAAAATAGATATTAAAATATAAATTCAATAGATTAAAACTTATAATATGCTGCTGAGTCGCTTCGTTGACGGAACTTCCATCCTTTTCCTTCTACTCGAGCAAAATAGTTTTTCTCGAGGCACACGTCCTTCAATATTCTGTATTTTCCTCTACAATGACATTGAAAAATAAAGTTATATGAAAACTTTATCAAAATATTAAATAATTGAGGAAACAAAAGAAAGTGTAAGTTGTAAATAAAACTTATAAACAATTTTCATACCTGTTTCTTCTCATGATCAGGCATCGTAGTGCATCCCAGTGTGTGGAGGTATTTTTTTGAATCAATGTTCTTTTTATTTTTTCCAGATGATTCCTAAATAAAATTCAAAAATCAAACAGATAGTATTAATGAAAAACATGAAATTTATTATTTAAATACCTCAAATGTTATTAATACCTTAAACTAGGTACTCATCCAATGAGTAATCATCTGACGATACTACTCTATAGGACAATCATTCACCACTAGTACCACCTCTAACTCAGTGCCAACTCTAGAAACCCATACAATATACAACTCATGCTTTTAGTCTCTCTAAAGCTCACCTAAATCCTTTAGACATTCCGATCATGCACCCTCACCATCGGGAAAATTAAATCGAAGATGAAATCAAAATATTAATTCATATAAATACAAAAATAATTCATGGAATTAAATAGAACAGATTTTTTTACCCATATCTCTGTCCAAGCTCTATCCTTGACCTCATGTGGAAAATTTCTCCATGATAGCGAGCTGACGGGAATGATGTCGGAGTATTTGGAAAGCGTCTCCAAAAAACTCTGACATTGCTTCCCTGTTTTCTCCACCATTTGGTTGTCTTCATTATAATCCACCACAACTTGTGCGCCGGTTCCACACCGGACGCATGCGTGTACGCCCCTGCCCATGCCTCCTGTTAGTAGATGTATCTGTCATGAAATAAAAACAAATATTTTATCAAAACATGTTATAATGAAAATAAATATTGCTATAAAAAAATTTAGGATTCTATAAATATATATGTGTAGGTTTGATCTCTAAGTGCCGCTAGATCCACAGAAACTAATGGAACACCCTATGGTGGAACAGGAGTTGAAGACGATGGAATATAGAAGCTCGGAGAGACAGAAGTATAACAAAAAGAATATGGGACAGCTATCTGACCGGATGCTAACTGGGGAGTGGGAATCATCATGGGATGTGAAAATAATGGGCCAGAAGATACAGATGGCAACGAAAACATGGGAGGCCTAAATATCACGTGTGTCCCTAACGACACACCGGGATCAGAATTTGGGAAGGATGACATGTCAGTTGGAGGGGCAGAGTCTAGTCCGGTACACGCAGCTGCTCGTCCACCTCTAGTATGAACCCTCCTCATACCACCGGCCTGATTACTAGGACCAGTAATAGGCTCCTCGTCGAATAACTGTCGACGTATAGGTGGATCCTACAAAAATGTTTACAAAAAAATTAATCACATGACATTATATATTCTTTAAATATATCAATTTGAAATAAAGTACTCACTACAGGCACTAATTATGGATTTCCCAACTCCGTCATTCGATGATTGTTCTCCATCATTTTTTTCCTTCATCTCTCTTCAATTGGCTTCATTTCCTACTTTTGAAAACAAATATGTAATTAATTAGAAAAAGGAAACTAATGTGTAACCCAAAAAACTAAATATATGAGGGAATAGGGGGATTCATTGGTAATTTATCTATCAATTGTTTTAGAAGAGCTTGAATGGATTTAATAAATCATACAAGTTGTAATGTTCACCAAGTTAGAAATATTGTTTGACTATGTTTGAATACAGTTCAATTCCAAATTAGAAAATGCAATTCAAATAAAACTGCAACCAAAAGACATTGAAAATTCACATAATGGTCAAGTTAGCTATTAATTGTTTTAGAAGAGCTTGAATGGATTTAATAAATCATACAAGTTGTAATGTTCACAAAGTTAGAAATATTGTTTGACTATATTTGAATACAGTTCAATTCCAAATTATAAAATGCAATTCAAATAAAACTGCAACCAATAAACATTGAAAATTCACATAACGTTCAAGTCATCTATCAATTGTTTTAGAAGAGCTTGAATGGATTTAATAAATCCTAAAATTTGTAATGTTCACCAAGTTAGAAATATTGTTTGATTAGGTTTGAATATAGTTCAATTCCAAATTAGAAAATTCAATTCAAATAAAACTCCAACAAATAAACATTGAAAATTCATATAATGGTCAAGTCAGCTAAAACATATTTGTGATCAATACTAAATCAATTTGAATATTACCAACCTTAACAACCCAACTCGAGGTAAACCAAAAGATTTGAGAACATGGATGAATGATTCTATATATTTTCAACCACAACTTCAGGTTCACAATCAACTCTGACAATTGAGCTATTGGAGTCATCAAAAGAAATAAATGGATTGGTTCCAATGGCACTAGGGACAGTGTCAATTCCATCATCACCATCATCAAAAATATGTCTTGGAATTACTTCAACTATGACACAAAATTCAGGTCGAAGTTGGTATTTGACATAAAAAAATTGTTTAGCCATTGATGCCAACACATATGGTTCTTTGGTGGCAAGAGTGCGAGTCATATTAATTAATTGAAATCCAAAATCATCAATAAATGTGCCATGTCTCGTCCTCGAATCAAACCAATGACATTTCATCATTGTGACTCGTCCATGAGAGTAATAATCCAATATTATTATTTTCTCAACAACTCCATAATAACCCACATTTTCAAATCGTGGTCTACAATCTGATGCACTGGCATAACAATCTGTTGTGGAAGTAACCATAACACCATCGTGTTGTGTTCTCATGTTCTTTGCTCATTCAGTGACAATAAATTTGTACCCATTGATAACAATTGATTTACAGTCACGAACCATGGTATTAGGACCAAAATCCAAAGCTCTTATTTCCTCAGAGAAAGAGTCAGCAGACAAACACAATACCTGCAATATAAATGACTATTAAACTTAATTAAATATTGATATAATTATTTTAAACATTAATATTTTTACCTTTAATTTTAACCAAGAAGAAAACTATTTGCTATGCAAAGTCTCTCTCCTTCTCAAAGATAAAGAACGAGGATTCCTTTTTATCATTGTTTTATGTTCCCTGTAGATAAAAAATATGAATATTTTAACAAATATATATGTATGATATACATAATCAATTTAGTTACCTGATATAGTCATCGAACAAATCACAGTTGAACAAAATTTTGTGATGTGTCATCTCCCGCTCTTCATGGCTTAATGTCTTCAATGTATATGATCCAGGAATTCCTCATGTTTGAAGAAGTGATGGAAAAATGGGTTTAATTTGCTCATACTGTTCTTATTCATTTCTCATTGGTCTATTCAATCTTGTACAAAGATCAGAGAAATACATCAAGTAGAAATCCATACATTCTTGAGCTAGGTAACCGTTCATGATAGAACCTTCGGGATGATTTCTGTTTCAGACATAAGACTTTAATGTGAACATATTTCTTTCAGTTGGATACATCCAACAAAAATAAATAGGTCCTCCGAGAAGTATTTCAGTGGGAATATGGACAGTCAGATGCAGCATGCATGTGAAAAATGATGGAGGAAATATTTTCTCCAACTCATACAAAATTAATGGGGCATCTGTCAAAAAAATTTTGCAAAAAAGACTTGGACAACTTCTTAGCACAAAGATCTCTAAACAAATGGCACAACCGAATAACAACAACCCTTACATTATTGGACAGAAGATGATGGATTGCTATTGGAAGCAACTCATGCAGTAGAACGTGATAATCATGAGTCTTCAAAGATTTTATCTTCAACTCTCTTCTGTTGACCTGTTTATATATGTCGCTTGAATAGCCATCAGGAACTCTAATAGTCTCTAATACTTCCATAAAATTTTTTTTTTGTAGGATTCATCAAATAAGAAGCACATGGAAGTTGCTATTTATTTTCACTGATACGCACAGGATGCAATTCTGGTCTGATGCCCCAATCCACCAAGTCACGCTGAGATCGTAAATCATCTTTTTTCTTCCCCTTGACATTTAGAAGAACTGAAAGAAACATTTCGCATATATTCTTTTAAATATACATTACGTCTAAGCAATGACGTAACAAATTGTTTTACTAATAAGGAAAATAAAAAAATATACTCCTATTCCTCCAATTGTAACAGGTTTCAGTGGAAAAATTCTTTATCTTTACAGATTTCATTTGATCCTTCCTGAATGAAAAACTGAAATCTTTCAATTCATTAAGAATGTCAGTTCCAGACATACGCTGAGGTGTATCATCAGTCTCTATGGTATTATCAAATCTTCGACGATTCATTCTATATGGATGATCCTTTGGCAAGAATCGTTGATGTCCTATAAAACTGAAACTACAACGATGTTTCAGTCTTTTGGATTGTGTATTCTTTATACAAACTGGACATGACAGTTTTCCCTTCATGCTCCATCCAGACATCATTACATAATCCGGAAAATCATTGATCGTCCACATAAGCGCAGCACGCGTCTAAAATATGTCTTTCGAACATGCATATTATGTGCGCACACCTGCATCCCAAAGAAGTTTGAAATATTTTATTAAAGGTTGCATGTATACATCAATATCAATGTCGGGATCAGAAGGACAAGATATGAGTATACTCATGAAATTGAAAGGTTTTTTCATACAAAACCATGGGGAAGATTATAAATGTGTATAAAAATTGGCCATGTGTTGTGCGAAGTAAGCATCTGCCCAAACGGATTAAAACCATCGCATGAAAGACCCAGCCTCACATTACACACGTCAGCTACAAAATCCGGATGTCAAGCATCAAATCTCTTCCATACAAATCCATCTGTAGGATGAACCAACTCATCATTAGTCTTCTTTCTCTCGGTATCATTCCATCACATTTTTATTGATATGTCATTAGACATAAAAATATTCTAGAGTCTGGGGATCAATGGAAAGTGCCACATTACTTTCTTTGGAACGCGGGATTGTGTTCCATCAGATTTTAACTTCCAGCGGGATGTGCCACATTTTATACAATCATTTCATTCAGCGGTTTCCTCCCATAATAAACTGAAATCTTTCGGACAAGCATGAATTTTGTTTCTTGAAAATCCAAGTTCCTCAACTAACTTCCCTGCCATATAGTGGTTTGAGGGAATATCAGCATCATCTGGAAGTAAATCCTTCAAGAGGGTAATAATGTAATCGATTGCTGTATTAGAAATCCCATACATAGTTTTCCCATGAAATAATCGGATTAAGAATTCCAGCTTTTTCATTTTATCGCAGTGTCGATATACTGGAGTCGTGGCAGCATCATTCAATTTTTTCACCCTATCAATATCATCCTTTTCAATAGATACATCAGTTGTGCTCATATCAAAGTCTTCTTGAGTTGAAATCCTTTCTTTTTGATGATGACGAATAAACGGAAACCGATCATCTAACAAATTCTCCATTCCAGTCCTTTCATTTCGATCATCACCAATTTGAGATTTCATTTTCTCCCCATTGTGATACCACACAAAGTAGTTTGCTTGAAAAACTATTTTTGGTTATGTGGTTGCTGACTTCTTCACGGCTCAACCAAGGTCTACCAACACTATTGGAACATGGCCAGTGTATGCAACCACTATCTGAAGCATTGTGAAATGCAAAATCTATAAAGCTCTCCAAATTGTTTTGAAAATCGCTTGAGATACGATCAGTTTCATACATCTAACTTCTTTCCATTCTGTAAAAAGAATTTATATAAGTCATTTTGTCTTAAACAATTCAATAGGATTGAACTTTAATAGAAAATACATTTAAGTAAATCATAAAGTAAGAAGTTTCTAGTCGATGTAGTGAACTATTAAAATAATGTAAAGAACAAGTACTCATAAATTAAATTAAAATTTATTTATATTCATTTTCATTAGGTCTATAAGAGGCACATGCCTCATGTCCCATCATGTGTTATAGGTATCTCAAATCATTCACTCATGTTTAATAACTCATTATTGACACCTCTATGGCCATACCTTTCATTACCCAATTACTTCCCCAAGTCAAGCGCACCCCATGGGTGAATAAATTTTAGGATTCTATACTAATAGGTTGTTCATGGCTTGTAAAAAGATTTAATTTCATTAAGTATAAACAAAAACATTTATTTTTTAATTTGAAATTCTTAATAAAGTATGTCAATGATAACAACATTACTTAATTAAACTTGTGACTTATCTAACATTTTTATGGTTGTCTACACATGCCAAAATGGGTAGTGAAAAACACCCCACCCTCATAAAAGTGATTATTGGCCAAGAAGGACAAATAATATACAACGTACAATGAGAACCATATTTAGTTGACCCCAAAGTTATATTAGTACAGTCATCTTGGGGGAAATGGAATATATGATCCTGGTTAACTGATGAATTCAAAAGCTCATATTCCATATGTTGGACACTATCTAAGGTAAGAAATCATGTGAGGATGGGTTTACATCATTCAATTTCTTACATGCTAGTGATAATGAAGGCTTAAATTAATGACTTGAGTTCACTGATTAAATGAGGGTAGAGGTTGCATATGCTGTGTAAACAGAATGGTTAAATAAGGGTAGAGGTTTCATACATTGTGCATGGTGGGGGAGTCTCAGCCGATTTAGAAACTAAAATAAATTCCCATCATAGGTAACAATAAGAAACATCACCATAAAAAGAAACTCCAAATAAAAAAGGACTAAAAACATCAAAAATTTCAATAATTCACTACTATGCAAGTTTTATCCACATGTTTAGCAGTAATTATATGTCTTAATCATGAATCACCTCTACATATCCCAGTTTTTACCAACAAACATAAGGTAAATATCTCAAAATATCTTTAAAACAACTCATTAATAGGCTCTAAACGTAAATATAATCATGAACCAACCATGGAATCTCTTTCACAACACATTCTCACACACTAGTTATCTCATGTGTTACTAAATACCAAACAGAGTCACATAGTGTACTATAACAAATTACATTACATAACCCTTGTTAAATAAAATTCATTTTAATAAAACACTTTCCTCAAGTAATTTTAAGGAAAACATTCATAAAAACATTGCTAAAAATTATTAAACACATATAAATAAATTTCCAAGTAACAATTAATTACAAGATGGAAAAAAATAATAAAAACACATACTTATAAAATCTAGAATCCAATGGCAATAAATTTGAGATGCTTCTTCTTCTATGGAGGGTTAAGTATTTAATTAATTAAATAGATTGTAATGGATAAAGTCTAGATTAAATCAAAACACAAAAAAATGATATACACATCAAAATCAAAACTTGAAACTAAAATATGATATGAATAACAATAAAAACAAGGTAGCACTTAAATATTTCAAGTGTATGAAGAATAGAATACATGATTTGAGACGATTTGGGTGTATTTTGACAGGTTCGGAAGGGGGAAGTCACAAGAGCAGCGGATCCATGGACAGATTATGGTTCTTTCATGAATGGGGGAGAGAGTGGCCGAATCTGTAATTGGGGATAATCTTTCCCAATGGTTTTTAAAAACTGTTGGGAAAGGGGTGTCCAAGAGACCCTTTACCAATAGTTTAAACAAACTGTTGGTAAAGGGTGACCATTTCCCAACAGTTCTTGTAGAACTGTTGGGAAATGGGGTCTTGGACAACCCTTTACCAACGTTTCTCTTAAACCATTGGTAAAGGGGTACCCCTTTCCCAACGGTTCAAGGGAACCATTGGGAAAGGGATCCTTTACCAAAGGTTTGTTTAAACCGTTGGTAAAGAAGCATTGGGATAGGGGTAGTTTCCATTAGTGTAGAATATCCCTCTAAAGAGAAATAAATGATGTGTAAATGGATTATACATCATGTAATTATCACAAGAAGTGGTTTTAGGTCAAGAAGCATGTATGATTTTTCATATTCATTTGGTGTATCCTTCCTCCTCTTGACTTAGGATAAATTATAGGTGATTTTGGAATCCTTTCCACAATTCTGGATGTCACATTTGTGTGATCGATCCCTGGTAAGTATTTGGTTTTGGATTTCCCCTCCTCTTCCGTTGTTCCCTATTAGGGTGGTGGAATCTTTGGAATGATTTCGGTTTTGATCTTGATCTGGGTTGATTTAGGTTCTTATTTCAATCTTTAGAACCTTCTTCCTCATTATATTTACCCTTTGGAAACACTATGTTAATCACCGATTAATGGTAAGGAGTCTAAACCTTACCCTATAGTCTGTTTAATTGCAAGTATATGCAATATTGTGATTATTTCAAAATGATGTGTGCTATAATTAATTTATTAATTTATAAATAGTAAATTATGGTTTTCAATATTGTTTCCATCCCTTTCAATTCAATTTTTGATGTGGCCTAGATTTTAGCTACCGGATGGGTGAGAAAAAACTTTATTAAAATTGAATTAGATAATGGATTAAAGTGTGTTTATCATGACATGAGACCTTAGGTGTTTTTTTAATATATAATCCTTGGGTATGGCTTGTTTATTTAGATGTATATTGATAAATTGAGATATAAATGAATGTGTAATTGAAGGATAGATGGTAATTTTCATAATTAACCATTGTGGATTATGATGTTATATTGTGATATCCTTACTATTATTACTTGTTGTATTATCATGCTGAAATACTAAAATACCGGTTTATCCCCTGATACATGATAAAATTATTATATAATAGGTTATTCCATAACACATGCTTAAATGATTATATACTTGTCTATTCCATGAAAAATTTTAAAAATATTATATAGTGGGATATTCCCTAACACATGTTTAAATTCTTATATAGTGGGATATTCCTAGTGACACATAATAAAATAATTATATATCGGTCTTGGCCTATATTTATTCGATTTCCATGTATATATGGTTATGATTGGCATGGTTGTGATACATGCTTAGAGACATACTAGAGTGGGGCTAAAGATGGTTATTTTGATATATGGATATAGTTGGCATAGTTGTGTTACATGCTTAGAGACATTATTGCATAGTGTCAAAGCAGGTTGATAGTTATATTATATTAATTGATTAATTAATACACTTATTTATTTCTTATTGTATACAATTATTATCATAATATTTATTCCTAGACATAGTGGTGTTGACCTTATGAGTTTTACACACACCCTATTCAGGTCGTTGTTTGGTACACAAGAAGATTTCATGTATGCAGGTTTAGATAAGGGAAAGAGACCTTGTTGTTGATTTTTTTACTTACTGGTTGCGGTGAGTTTGGATATGGGACCGACATGGGGTTCAGGACCGTAGTCTTTTGGGTTTACTTTTTTTTGAAAATTATTTTATTGTAATATTTTATTTTGATATTTTGATATATCTCAGCATGTCATTACATGATTCATTACTATTGGTTTATTTATTCTTCCTTTTATTTATAGTGTTATGAGATATTGTTTCCAATTTTCTATTACTATGATTATGTTATTTATATTTTTTGTTTACATTACTATATAACTTCATAACAGGGGGTATAGACTCCCCAATATAATGATCACACCCCCACTGCTAGTTGGTAGCCTCTGGCATATGGGGAGGTATTCTTGAGGTCTTATAACCAACCCTTTCTGGCCACATGAGAGAGTGTCGGATCGGGGGATGTTATTGGTGTTTACTTTATTACATTGTTAATAAATACATGGAATCTCATCCCAAAAGACCAAATAGTTTAGTAGTCATTGTAAACTAGATACATACTTGAATCTCACCTATATTTGAAAACATAAAAAATAAGTGTTTTCTATTATAACATCATTATTCTATCTAGCATATCCATCTGTATCAATCTTAGTACACTTCCTAGTTTCCTATGGAAAGGAAACAAAGGAAGGGTGAGCTCATATGCTCAGTAAGAGTCATGTATTGCAGAATCTATCATGAATAAATAATACATAATCAATATTTCAAGGTAAATAAATGAAAACTCATGTAATTTAATCAATAACTTGAGCATAAAGAATAATATATCATGAACAAATAATGATCAAATAATGCCCTATAAAAAATAAATGTACAAGAAACTTATACATGGAAATAAAAACTATTTAAATAATCACATGATCCTTAATGAATAATTTCATAATGAAGGAATTTATAATTTCATACATCTAAAAAATACCATTGAGGCATTATTTTAAGACATCAAAAAATATCATCAAGGCCTCATGCCAAGACATATACATAAATGATTAAGGCCTCAACCAAATTCTAAATCTATTTTGTAACATAAGACCTACCAATGCATCTAGAGGATATATAATTTCAGACTCCAACCATCACTTAATAATTATAATTAATTTATCATATTAACAAACAAGATAAATTAATGAACAATCTATAAAAATCAATAATTGTCTATGTTGGAAGAAATAGAATACACAATACCAATACTTTCCCTAGTGAAACTGATCATAAACCATAAATAGAAATATGTTGGTTGGTGTGCATAAATTATATTCTCATTAAAGCATAATTCTCATCAAAGTATATTGAAATAATGAAAATACTTTCAAAAAATCACTCGAAAATTTATTGATTAAAATACCATTTTCACTGTGAAATTAAATAATAAAAATATAAAAAATTCTAAAATTTTAAACAAACCATTTTCTATTAAATTAAACTTTTAATCTATTAAATGAAACTTCAAATAAATAATCATTCATGGTGGTATAAAATTTCATTCATGTCAAATAAGTTAAAAAACATTCATTTCATACATTTGTAAAAAGGTCATAAAATACCTCATTTTAAAAATGATAAGAAGATTCCTTTTAAAAAAATTTGTAAAAATATAAACATGGGTAAAAATGTATTTAATAAATCATTGTAGAATATTAAAAATATTCTTTTAACTATTTTAAGGAAAATTTTGACATTGAATAAAAATATTCCGAGAAGAATAATAAAACAAAGTTTTTTTTCGAAAAATATTCATTCGGTATCTTAAGTGATTAAAATATGAAAATAAAAGGAAAATTATAATTTTATAAATAAATAGATTAGAATAGAATACATATTTTTTTTAATACATAAATATTATATAATTACCCTAACATATACTTAAATATTAATAATCTCAAATAATGATGAGATTGTGAAATAAACCATCACCACTTTGGTAGCTTTTGAATCTTAACCGAAATGAAATAAATAAATTCAAATGAAACAATAAATAAAATTAATATGAATATATTCAGGATATAACATATAAAAGGTTCATTAGATACACCACATAAAATAATATTGGTGTATAACAAAACATATTTCTCAAAGAAGACAATTTGAGGTGAAGAACCCTTACCATAGTTCTGACTTCCATCATTCATGTTAGAACCACCTATATAATAAATATAGATTTATTATATATATATATATATTATAAAACGAAAATAATATATATCATAACATATAAATTTATTTATAACCTTTTATCACCCATTTATTAATGATTATTTATTAAAATCATGGTTCTCGGTGATAATTGCTTCATTTTTCATATATGTTTTGTTTTAGTAGTTTTCATACTTGTAATTTGATCATGGTTATATAATATTTTGAATATTAATAATGTTATAAATATCATATATATTCATTATATTTTTTTTGGGATTCATCTCTAAAATATAGCCATAGAAAAATGGATAACATCCCTTCATAGAGGTAGTAGTCCACACGTACGCATGAGTAATGTTGTTATTTTCCAATATATTGGAAGGTAAGAAGGTGGATATGATATTAAAACTCTAGAAAAATAATTTTTTAAAAATTTCATATATAAAAATTAAATCAAACATAATAAAAATCTATAAAATATGGGGATGAGAAATGAATCGTATCGATTTTTGGAGATAGTAAGTTTTACCTACACACGAACGATACTTTCACTACCCATTTGATAGAAAATAGGGTGTTTAATGGTGGTTTCATAATCATATTAACCTTTAAGTATATTGAGGATAATTAACTAATTATTTTATGATAGATACCATATATTTATAGGAGGTATATAAAGAAATAAATTGAAAGAGGTCAAGTAACATGATTACCTCTTCTTCGGGATACCTCCTTTAGATCCACTTTTAAAGAACTTAGGGTTTATTTTTTTGGAATACCATCACCTCTAAAACTTTGATAATGATTTTAATAAGATAAATGGGTAGGTATTTCTAAATTTATATGGCTCAAAGTGGTTTAAATAAAATATATAATAGGTTTACTTTTATAAGTAAGGGGAGGGTCACTCTTCAAATTTCCTAAAATATTAAAAAATAATAAATTAATTATCAATAAAAATTCTTAAAATAGATAGAGATTCAAAGATAAGGTAGGATATGGTAGAAATATCATCAACCAATAAATTTTTGATTGTTTTATTTTCACACCTCAGCCTTTATTTATTAGTTATTCTTAATAATTTAATTATATTTAGCATCATTTGTTAACTTCGTCCTGAACCAATTTTAAATTTTATAATTTGGGATTTTTTATTAGTGAATGGCTGGCGCATAGTTAGTAGAAACCTTATTCAACCCATGTGAGTGAATTTGTTTTTTTTAGATTATAATGCATAGTTGGTGCACAGCTTCCCTAACTGTTCACCTATCTCATGCGGGGTTTCCAAACTCTCCAATAGAAGCACACGGTTAGCACATGATTTAGAAAATCATGTGAAGTGTCAAGGGGGTTAAACTTTTAAAATATCATTCTTAACTTAAGAAAATTATTCCCCTAAATGGGTTTCTCTCCTCCTCACCACCTATCATTCATGATGCACACCCAAGGGGGGCTCCTAGCCATGTGTGGTCATCCCCTCCTCCCTCTATTCATGGTTTATTCCTTTCATGTGTCATGGTTTGATCATCTCAGGTTGGTATTTTTTTCCTCATCCATCTCTTCCTTATTTATCCTACTTTACCTCATTGTGTCATGAGGCCTTCTGAACCATAGGGTTTTCTTATGGTGTTATTTTTTTACTTTTACTTGAACCTAGGGTTTCATTTCATTTTGTTGGGTTCCTTCAACTTGACTGAGACGGAATTAGGTCTCTCACATAAAAGTTAGTGAGTTTCTATTTGATTTGAGGTAGGTTAACCAATTTATGTGCCTTTATTTTTAGAACTATAATTTTTGTTTTATTATGTGTATTTATTATATTATAATCTAAATATA
The DNA here is from genome assembly GCA_963277665.1 of Viscum album. Taxonomy (NCBI): domain Eukaryota; kingdom Viridiplantae; phylum Streptophyta; class Magnoliopsida; order Santalales; family Viscaceae; genus Viscum; species Viscum album. The sequence goes on along the minus strand of OY728165.1, from coordinate 158,182,025 downwards.
TCACTATATATGGTTGGAATGATTATAATGGGTTCCTTTATTACTATTATTAATTTTATATAGTTTCCACCATGTTTTTTTTACTAAATCATTTTTGTATATTTTTTTGAAATTATAAGAACCTAGGGTGTTCTTATTTTCTACCAAATGGTTTTAAATGATTGGGTTTTGAAAGGATATTAAAGTTTTACCCCTTCATCCAGTTTTCCATAAAGGCCTAGTGACATGTATTATTTCCAAATAACTTCAAAATGGTTTCTAATTATATTCCTCTTTTTTAAATGTGACCCATTCACATATCAATATATATAGGTATCCCATTTGTACATATTCACAAAAGGTTGGGAGAATTTTTACATCTGTTCAAGGCATATTAATATATATTTAGATGAATTTTTGTATAAGTGTAATGAGTGTTTTTGGATTATGAATGCTATAGTATAAAAGTATTTTTCCAAATAACAAATTTTTATTTCCAAATGTGAAGTCCTGGTCAGTACTTTAGAAATATGATTTTATGTTTCTCTTAGTATTGGAAAATGGTTTTTGAAAGAAATATGTTCCCTTCGAAATCATATTGAATCCTTAAAATTATATCTCTTGGTTATAACTTTTGAATGTTTTTCTTAAAAATAGGATACCTCCATGGATACTCTCAATTCTAGGGGAATTCATATGGGGGTGTGTTGGGAGGTGGGATTAGTATGTATGGTAGAATTTCATTATTGGTATATTGAAATTTTACTTTCTTACTCACCTCACACTTTTTCTAAATTTGTGGAATCCTACACGTCATAGTGAGAGTCGAGAGATGGTTGTTATGTAAGTCCCAATTAGACTGACTATATCCCCATGGTAGGGAAAGGCCATATGGGATGTGCTATCCAAGTGGCTAGTTGAGAGAATCCTAGTTGGTTATAGACTAAGGATTACATTGAAAAATCAATATATGGTTCTGAACTGAGTATGACTAGGGTTCGTTCCCTTGGTGTCTATGAATCTCACATTATAATTGTTTTAATTGTACTTTATTTTTCCCTTAATTTGTTACATTTTATAAAATGATTGCACTTTTAAGATTTATGAATAGTAACTCTTACTTCATCACCTATTTTATATGCATCCTAATTTCCTTTATTTGTAGAACTTTCAAAATGATTTTTACTATCATGTTTTCTTAATTAAATTCTTCTTTTATCACATGTTCTGTCATATAAATAGGTTTTTGGAAAGTGAATCATTATTTGGAAAAAAATCATAATAAAAATGTGGAATTTTTTTTAATGAAGAATCATAGTTTAACTTATTTTAAAATTAAAGAAAAATCATATTTTTATATATCTATATTTTTAAATTAGAATCAAATGGTTTTCTCTTTAAAGGTAAGGAATAAGGAATGGTTTATCTTTTGACATCCCTACTGAGATTTTTCTCATACCCAAATTATTATTTTTAGTTACAGGTTTATCTTATCCTCCATTCTCACCCATGGGGTGTTGTGGTTATTCTTTTGGGAGGTGGATCATAAAGTCACAAGGAGGTAGGTTTTTTTGGAGTTTAGTTTTACTTTAGTTTCTTTTATCACACTTGCCACTTAGGATTTTACGAATTTCTATGGTCATAGGTGTAAAATATTCAGGTGGATGAAGATAGGAATTTGGTAGGAATATATTTCTGATAGTAGATAGAGGCTAGGGTGGTGAGGGAGTCTTTTTGTGCAATTTTTTATTTAGCACTTTCCCAGTTTGATATTGTGTTGTTTTTTTGGTTTATTTCTCACTAGCATTATTATTCAATGTATAGATACATCATGATGGAATTTTAGTCAATTTTTAATACTGATTTTATTAATTATTTAATGAGATAAATCATTACCTATTGGTGTTTCCTTGATGCATGGGCACTAATTTCGGCCTTAGTGGATCAATAATTCCCTTTAAGCATTTTTGTGGATTGGTTTATGATTTTGAAGAAGATATGGCACATGTCAGTTCATGAAAAAACGGTATCAGATAAGTAGGGTTACTTTCTCCATAGTAACCTTGTATATCTTATAAGTATCCCTTTTATTTGGGATGTGAGGTAAATGGATAATGGATCTTTAAGGCTCGTGAGGTAGGTTATGGGTTGGTGTATAATCACCACCATTCGTGAAAAAACCTAAGTTACCAAGGTATGTTTTTGGGGATTGAGACGTAGGACATGGGTTGGTGCCTGATCACCACCAATCATGATGACAGTTGAGTTTCCATGGGATTTTGGTATTTTGGTTTTGATTTTAATATTTATTTAGGGGATGAAAAATCATTTGAATTGGTTGTACACAGTGAGCTTGCATGGATTGATAACCTAAGTGAAGCTCGCACACATGGTTCTATGTTACTCTTGGTGACGGTTGTGTGGTTGACACATGGTCCACCAAGCCATGTGGTTAATTCATGCATCACCACTAGTCCATTATTGGTTGGATTTATGTTGTGTTTTATAGGTAAAATTGAGTTTTGACTAAACTTTGTTAAAGGTTTTGGGATTTCAAAGTGGTTTTCAAGTAAATTTTTAAGATTTTAAAAATGGAAGCATGTGTTCTGAAATAGTTTTAAGTGGTTAAAATTGTTTTTAATTTAAAAATGAGACTTTTATGGGTAAATGTTCTAAAAATAAATTTTATGGCCTTTTTATCAAAAATATTATTTTAAAATAATTTTAATCTCGATTTGAAAATTTGCAAGGGGGGTTTCTAAAAAAAATTTAAAATAAATGGGATATCCAAAATTTATAAAATGGATTTATCAATGAATGGGTGATTCAAAATATGTTCCTTAGTGAAATTCTTGGGTTTTCAAAATGGTTTAGAGGCAAATTTTTAATATTTTAAGAAAAATTGTGTTTTCTCCAAGTGGGATTTATAAATTTTAAATTTTTTGACTTCATTTAAATTAAAGTCTATAAAATTCATTGAAATAATCTTTTTTGAGTTTTTAAAATGGGGAATGAATCATTTTATAGGTAAGTTTTTTAAAATGATTCTTGGCCTTTAAAATTCAAAGTTCTAGATTTGTAAAGGAAAAGTTTTGATTTTGAAAAGATGTTTTTCTTAGGTTGAATTTTTTTATTTATTTAAGTATATATTTTATATTGGGACCTGTTTATGAAGCATGAGTTAATGAACTCATGTCTCATATTTTTTTAAGATGCCATAGAAAATTCAGGATAAATAGTGGATGATCGGTCTTTAGGATGTCTTCCTTCGAGCATAGGACAAGACCAATTTTGAGAATTAGTGTTTACTTTCATTTTGAGATTTTTATTAGTGATTTTTAGGTAATTTTAGTCTTTATGAAATTTTTAATATGTGTTTCCTCGATATTCCCCATAACAACACCGTAGGGAGTACCGATTGTTTCAATGGTCTTCCTTTTTTATGAGGTGCATGCCTCAAAGTTGGTATCACTTACTTGAATGGAAAAGTATTAGATGAGTGGTTGGGATGACTAGTAATGGTACTTTATTTTTCTAATCAGTTGGGTTCACTGAGTTTTAGTGTTCTTAGAGTTTATCTCATCTTTTCCTCCCTGGACCTAAAACTGGATCCCATATTGATCTACATAAGGCATGTTTATTTGGGAAACTCTTAGCCATATCTTGTCTACCTACAATAGATCAGTCCTATTTTTCATTATTATGGGTGGCATTCCTTATAATTCGTAGTTTTAGTAAGTGTTTAAGTTTGTTTTTTGTACCTTTTTTATATGTCTTGAGTCTTGGAAATTTTCTTGAGGATAGTTGGGTGTTGGTGGTCTCTCTTAGGAACCTTCTATTTTTTAACATATTTTTTGTTCTTTTGGGTTTCCCTAGGTTCTTTATCTGAATTATCTCTCTAGGATAGATTGTGCAATTTCTATATTTGTGGTTTTCTTTTTGGTGACACTAATTTATGATCTAGCAGACTTACTTTATTTTTTTATCTCTTAGGAATTGTTTTATCAATAGAAGTGTCTTTTGATAAAATTTTGAATCTTGTTTTCATGACGTGGTGGTATTTCTTATTTCTTATATAATTTCTCATAGATTTATTTCTAATTAGGACTCATAGGTAACTCCATATTGTGTAATCAATGTCTCGAAGATTACTAATATAGCGGAGATACCACCGTAGAAGGAGATCATGGTGAACCAGTTTCAAAGATTTCTTGATCGAGTAATTCCATACTCCCACACCACCAAACCCTGATAATAGTAGTTTAGTTAGATAATACCATGGTATGTGTGATTTATAATCATAGAGATATCTAATAGACCATGATGATTTTATTTGATGATATTTATCATAGGGTTAAGGTTGTTCCATGTTTTGAGGTTGTCTTTAAAATAATTTTGGTCTCTCGCTCTTGATTCTATCGTTTTATGGCCCAAGTTCCTTGATCTCATTGTTTTTTTCCTGGGATTTTGATTCAATTTTTTAGGATAATATCATAGAATTTTGGGGATTTCTAGATTTTGGGTTTTTAAGGGAAGGTGAATATTGGTTTTTCGATCTTCATGTTATAAAGTTTAGTCCTGGGTAAGAGTATATTCTTGCTTTTATCTTGACCAACAAAATCTTTTTTGGACTTTCTACGGGAAGAAAGAGTCATTGTAGGGAGATATTTCACACCCTAACCTTTATTTATTTTTTATTATTATTATTCATTTAAATATATTTATCCTTCTTTTATAATTTTGTGCTGAACCATTTTCAAATTTTAAAATTTGGGATTTTATTTATAGGTGAATGCTTAGTAGAAACTGTGTGCATCCCGTGAAAGTGTGTCTAAGGTTCTTACAAAGTTGAACACATGGCTGGTGAAAATTTTCACTAATTTTGTTCCCTTCTCATTTAAGTATCTAGACACTCTAGTGGATGCACACAATTGGTGTATGGTTTGGGAAACCATGAAACCAAACCAGGCATAGTTTCTAAGGGGTTAAATTTTTCAAATTCATAATCTACACTTAATGAAATAAAACCCCTAAATGTTTTTCTCACCCCCTCAACCTGTCCCATTTGCAACGCATACCCAAGGGGGATCCCATCCATGAATACACCTCCTATCCTCCCTCTTCATATCTGATTCTTTCCCCATTTCTTGGTGTGATCATCTCAAGTTGTCATTTCCTTTCATTCAACTCTTCTTTATTCCTCCTTATATATTCCCTCATAGTGGTTTAAGGTTAGCCAAGCCCTAGGATTTTCTTAGAGTGTGATTTTTTTAATATTATTTGTTCTTAGGTTTTATTTTCATTTTGTGGGGTCCTCAGACTCGATTGAGATGGGATTGGGTATTGCGTATCAAACTAAATGAGTTCATCTTTGATTTGAGTTAGGTTACACTTTTTTACACCTTTAATTAGACAAATATAATTTATTGACGGTTATTCTGGGTGGTTTTTTTATATTATAATCTCAATATATACTTTTAAATGGTTTTAATTAATAAAATGGATTCCTTTTTTGTTATTCATAATTTTTTAAAGCTTCTACCCTGGTTTTCCTTTATTAAACCATGTTTTTGTATTTTTTTAAATTCCAAGAACCTTTGGGTTTTATTTTGTCTTCCAATAAGTTTTAAATGTGTGAGTTTAGAAAGGATGAGAATGTTTTTTACTTTCATCTAGTTTTCTATAAATTCCTAGTGACATGTTTGGTTTATAAATAACTATAAAATGGTTTCTAATTTTCTTCCACATTTTTAATTATGACTCATTCACAAATCCATATATATATAGGTATCCTATTTGTAAATATTCAAACAAGGTTGGGTGAATATTTAAATTGGGTAAAGGGGTATTGATATATATATTTAGTTACATATGTTTCTAAGTGTAAAGAGTGGTCTTATAATATGAAGGAAATGGTTTAAAATTGTTTTTACAAATAATCAATGTTGATTTCAAATGTGAAGGCTCAGTCCTTTGGAAATATCATTTTATGTTTCCCTTAGTTTTGGAAAATGATTTTTGAAAGAAAACTATCCCTTTAAAATCATTTTGAATCCAAAAAATGATAAGGCCTAGTTTATATCTTTGATTGATTTTCTTTAAAAAAGGACACCTCCATGTATAATCTCATATCTAGGGTGAATTCACATGGGTGTGTTTCAGGAGGTGTTCTTAGCATGTATGATGTATTTTTGTGTTTAGGATGTTGTATTGGAACCTACTTCCTCACTTTACATTGTTTCTAAAGTCTTGAGATCCTATGAATCATAGTGAGAGTACTGATATGGTTTGAATCTAAGCCCCAATTATATGGACAAGATCCCCATGGTAGGGAAAGGCCATGTGTGTTGTTCTATCAGAGAGGCTGGTTGAGATCAGTTGATTTGGTTATAGACTATAGTATGTATTGACAATGTAAATATCATAACCCCAGTATCCTAAAGTTATTGGTTGATTTATTACATTTTCATATTATACAAGCAATAAAATTCTAAAGGACTGAACAATTCACTAGTCTTGGTAAACTAGATACATACTTATCATTCATATTACAACTTAAAACATAAAATACACAAATAATTTAATTGAGTCTCCCATTATTCCCCCTTTGTGTAACCCTACATATAATTATTAATATAATTTTTATAATCCTAGAGAAAATGAAATATATGAAAGGGGTGATCTCAAATTATCAACAAGGGTAATCATACAGCGGAATCAATGAGTTAATATGGAATAAACAATATGAAAAGGTAAATAACTAAGACAAATTCCATGTAAATAATCACATAAACTATGAAACCTAACAATGTATATTATACTAGTTGAATAATCACATGGAATATCAATAACTAATCTCATAATGATATAATGCATAATTTTGGACATCTGAAATATATTGTTGAGGCCTCGTCCAAGTCATCTGAAAATAAATGGGTAAGGCCTCAGCCAAAACCATATCTATTTTTTTATGAAACAAACCAATGAATCGAGGGAATATAGAAGGACCCACTCATCACTTACTAAATTTAATTCATTCATCATATTAAAGGGGAGAAACATAAATAAAATAAACATTCATATTAAAAATTAGTATGCGAAATGTGAATACTTTAACCATAAACCAAGAATGGTATCAAAATAGCACATCCATGGTCAAACTGATCATAAACCATTAAATAAAATATGGTAGATGATATCATAAGATATCAAACTCAATTAATTATAACATTCAATAAAGGGTGCTGACATAGATTAAAATACTATAATAAAACTATTGAAAATTTATTGAGGAAAAACTCTTATTAAACCCATATGAAAAACACTTTCATATAAAAATACCATTTTATTTTTAAAAACCATTTTCAATACTGAAAATCAAAAAAATAAGTCAAGAGGGTTTTTCATTTAAGAAAACATGTAATCTTTCAAGGGAAGTCAGAAATTAAATAATATTCACCTTGGTTGGAAAGTCATTGACACCATTTACGTTAAGAATAGAACATTCCTTTTTTCCTTTATAAAAATGTTCCATATAAAACAAATAAAAAAATTATTTTGAAAACATTTGAATGAAATTAAAATTAGATATAAAATTTCCTTTATAATAATTTTATATCCATATAAATAAATTTGTAAAATAATATCAAGAATATCGATATGGAGAAAAATATTTGATAATTATATCTTTAAACATTCAAGGTCTCTTGTACCACATTCAAAATTTAAATCATAATCCCCATGAAAGAATAAAATTTTAAAAAATTAAAATCCAACATAATAAATTAATGAAATTATAAGTCAAAGGGGTTATATATACACTTCATAAAAGAAGGTGGGTATAAAATATTAAACTATGCCTCAATGAAAAGAGATTGAGATGAAGTCCCTCACCTTGAACTTTCCTTTATTTGAACAAGATTTAACCTCATGTATAATGGTTTAAATTGTTTTATTAATTTATATCAAACCCTTAATCATATTTATGATATAATATATGATATTATTATATTATTTTATCACTTGTTTTTTGATAATGTTTTTTATTACCCTTGTTTCAGTTGTTAACTGCTTCATTTTCCTATGCATGTTTTGTCATGTAATTCCTATTTATTATGCATAGTATATTTTTATTTCATATCCAGAACTATATAAAGTTAATATATATCATATTTATTGATTATAAACAATTTTATCATCAGTATTTAAAGGTTAACATGGAAAATGAATCACATCTTGTCATGGAGATGGGAGGTTATAAGTACGCACGAGCGATGGTATCATTACCCTAATGATGAAAGGGTAAGGAATTTGATGGTATAATAATTATAAATAATAAATATCATTTCATAATTACCATATTTATCCATTATTTTTATCATTATATTCATCCAAGTAAATTGGTGATTAAAAAACATATTACACCATAGTGTGGAGATGGTAAGTCGTACGTACGCATGCACGATATTTTTGTTTTTCATAGGATGAAAAAAAGGTGAATATGATTGTCCCATAATCATAATAACATATCAGAAAATATATGATACTATAGTTATTATTTTATCAGGGAAACAAAATATTAACAGGATTTATAAGGAGAAATGAACTTGAATGATTTAGTAAAAATGCTTACACCTTCTTCGATGGACTTCCTTTAGATATTTTCTTAAGGGGTCTAGGGTTGGTATTTTTGGAATACCAATATCTCTATAAATTAGATAATTATATTTTTTGGATGCATTTTTAGGGTTTGGTCAATATATAAGGATCAAAGTGGTGTGAATAAGTTAGGGAATAGGTTCCCTTTTCTAATTGAGTTTAGGGTCACCTTTGGAAACTCTAAAATTATAAAATTTATATAAATTATGTTTCAATTCCAAATAGATCAAAAGAGAGTTATGTAGACTATAAGATAATTATTGGTCTAAATAATCTAAACCAATAATTTTTAGAAAATTTTTTTTCACATTTATACCTTGTCTTTTAGTTTTAACCATTATTTAAACTCTTTAACTCTTACAGTGACTACATGTGTTTTTACTCTTTAAAGGTAAATATAGTAACAATAAAATAAAAAAATAACCATAAATGATTCATGGACGAATTTTTAAACCTTTTCAAAATAATTTTTCCAAATTTTATATGTTTTTGAATTTTATATCATTTAATAAAATATTATTAATTTTAAAATATCATTAATGTCAATTTTGACACTATTCATTACTTAACTTTTTAAAAAAATATAAATACACAAGATAACTTATAAAAAACCTTTAATACATCCCTAATATGTCTAGGTAATATAAAAAATTATTTTATGGCATAAATTATCTAAAATTATAATCATTTCAATATTTTTATTATCATTTATTTGATATTTCCATTAATTAAAATACCATTACATCATCATTGTGTAAGCCTTTAAGATAATTATTTATTTACTAAAAATTAAAAAAATTACCATGAAAAAGATAAAAAATTTAAAATTAAAATTAATATATATAGTATAATATATCTTCTGAATAACCATATATTAAAAATTTAGTACTTTTTAAAAACAATAGTATGACATATTTCAATTTCTTTAAAATAAAATACTATAAAAGTCTTAAAGTCATCCAAGTGGCTCCAATAGATCATAAAATTGGAACAAGGATGATTATGGTTTAAAATAACTCATCCAATAAAATTGTTACAAGTATTAGGGTAATCTTAGAATATTTATAATATTATTTTTACCCTTAATTACCTAATTTACCTGTAACCGTGGTAATTAAAAAATTAATAAATTTACTATTCATATTGTCCAGAAAAAAGGACCTATTTAATAAATTTTAAAATTATGATTAAAAATATGTAATACATATTTAAAAATTTATAATACATGATTGGATATAATTAATTTAAAATTAATCCCACAAACAGAACGAGAAGACGGGTTTTTAAAGTGGAAACATTCAAAATATTGAAATGTTTTTGTATCCAAATTCAATGTGAAATTGATTGAAATGACCTAAATTAGATTAAATGATATAAAATTCATCTAATTTTAATTTTAAACTAATTAAAAATATAATTTAACACTATAAACTACTTAGATAAAAAATTGTTTTTCAATTAAAATTTAGTATTTTTTATTATTCATCAAAACAAGAAACATATCAGAAAAATACCAAAAATTCAATATAATTAAATTTTAATATTACTATTTCAAATAATAAGTTTATTTTTTCAAATATCATTCATAAAAGTTTCAAAAACTATATTTCAAATAATTATTCAATTAAAAGGCGGTAAAACTATCATTTTTAATGCATCTTTTATGCGTAAAATTGGATTTGTTCTTATATCATGTCTATAAAACAAAGAGGGTGAATATTAAATATTATATTGAATATATTATATATATATATATATATATTATTAAAATAATCCAAAAATTTTGATTTATTTATAAAACAAACTTATGTGCATTTAAATAGTTTTTTAGAGAAAAAAATTCCATTTATTTTAAAAAGGGTTTTATCTTCATTTATAAATAATTGGTTACCAAATAATTCATTATATCTAAATTTGTAAAACATATTTTCATAATTTAGTTAATAATTTTCATTCCATCCATTATAATGGCTAGGTTATAATGGTAATATTAAAATTATAATATTTAGTTTCTCATTTAATCTCGATGTGGCATATGATGTATACTTTAGAACATAGTGTTTCCTTTCAAAAAATAAAGATGTTACATTATCCACCCATTTAATAAAGTGAATCCTCAAAATTTGAACTCGGTATAAAATACCTTTTTGGAAATCACACATTTTAAAAAGGATTAATGAAACCTCCACTTTAAAATAATGAAAGGGAAGTATGAAGGACACCTAAGATAACACATGGTAGGGTTCTATGTAGAAAAATATGGACATTAAAGAGAAAAGTAACTTTAAAGTTATAATGGAGAGTGATAGATAACATGGTATTGAGAAAGTAAACAATCAAAAAACCATAAATTTTTTATTAGTTAAAAGACCATTGATTTCTCAGAAAGAAAGTAAATAGATATCATTTTTGTTCCACAATCATTTTCCTAGAGTTGAGGGATTATTTTACTATAAAGATAAGTACTTAATTGAATTATTTCTATGTCATGATAATAATATCATCCTTTGGTTATTATTATATCTTTTTTCACTCCATCCCTTACACTTTGAAATGAGTGTTCAAGATGAATTTTCCATGCCTGAAGCAATTTCATGAATCATAAGATCCAAAAATCATTCCTTTATCCTTTAAATGTTTACTGAAACCAAAATAGTTAGCATAGGTTACCCAATATGATAAATCATACCTCAAAAAAATTAAAATTTAAACTTAATACATTCCAAAAGTATTTAAATTAAGACTCATCCAAAATACACCTTTATAAATTCAAAGAAAAAAAATTATCAAGAAGGTCACTAAATTTCCAAAATCAACTTAATATCAGATTTTCCCCAAACAATATAATGCAGATCATTTTGTCACATACCAAATATATGAATATCCTTATCACCTTTAAATCTTATTGAAAACATTTATGATTATAGTCACGACCCATCCTCGGGGCCCGTGCCATGACTACCCCAAGCCCACCTTCCATAGGCCAGGGACTAGAGACTAGCACCAAGGTGTAAATCCCGGTAAAGGGAAGGCATTGCCTTTGTAAAGTAAACAAGCACCATAGAGTAAGCAAGAGGAAAAAAGTAAACACTAAGTAAAAACTGGTACAACAGTAAGTGCGGAAAAGTAAAGGGGGCCAGAAATACAAGCCCAACTGTAAAGTACAACTGAAAGGGGAAAAACAACAACTGAAAGGAAAAGCCACAGCGTCGAGTCGTCCTCTGGAAGTCCCACCTGAAGGGTGAGTACAGAAAGTCTCCAATGCTCCTCGGGTCCAGCCTACCGCTCTGAGTACGTCCCGACCAGTGGTCCACCTCCAGGTACCGTCCTGCTCCGCAAGCCTCCACCACGATCAGCGCTGTCCTTCATCTGCAACCAACACAACGTAGTGCAGGCATATCCCATGCAGGGGTGTGTATAAGCTACTCAGTAGGGACCCCGAGACCCCCGAAGGTCTCACAGAATCCACAAAGGATAATCCATAAAGGAAAGATACAATCATGAAGTAACATCCGACACTGCTTAGGTATATGCCCATACATATACCTAAGTCGTTAATTCTCGCTCGGCTCCAACATTTGAGCTCAAGTACAACCCAGTCCACACAAGAAAGCAAAACGTAAAATCCACACAGGATAGCTCAACACAATCCACAAAGGAAAGTAAAACGTAAATCCACATAGGATAGCACAACACAATCCACAAAGGAAAGTAAAACAGGGTTCAGCTCACACAGATATACTTCTTCAAATGACGATAGAGATGATCACTGATCCATCTAAGTCGTCGGACCCACAAAGGATCGATAGGTACTAACCCCGCAATGACCCACAAAGGATCTGACCCACAAAGGATCGATATGTAAATAACCCCCGCAAAGACCCACACAGGATCGGGCCCACACAGGACCTGTAGGCGCTGGCCCACACAGGACCGCTGAGCACTGACCCACATAGGATCGGACCCACACAGGATCGGTAGCACTGACCCACAAAGGATCGCTGAGTGCTGTAGTTGTCGTCGTCGAATCCACTGAGGATCTCTGTACAGTCGTCGTCGTCACAGTAGCAGTCGCAACCAGCTCTAGGGTTCCCGCACACAGCAAGCTCGTTCGGGAGGGTCCGCTCCACGAGCTGAGAGGCTGATACATCAACTGACACATAGTCCAGATTTGATGTATCCAAAAGTTCCGCATCGCCAACAGGAACTCAACGTCGCAGACGGCGCGTCAATCGGACGCCCAGTCTGAGAGTTATTGGCTTTTTCGTCCCAAGGGCCCAGTTGGTTTTTAAGTCAAAACCAACCCGACCGTACTCCACCTGTGTCCAAACCTCGGGCGGAGTAAGCCAAAAGATCTGTCTCACTTAGAGGAATTCAACAAAGTCAAAGGCACGTCAATCGGACGTCCAAAGCTCAAGATATGAGCGTTTCCGCTCCGAGGGCCCGGTTGGTTTCGTGTACGAACCAACCCGGCCGAACCCAAAGTATTCTGAAACCTTGAGTGTGATATACTGAAACAACCACCCCGATCCAAGGATCGCATCGCCACTGACGGCGCGTCGTTCGGAGGCCTGTAGCTCAAGTTATGAGAAAAAGACCAAAAAGGGTCCGAAAACGGGGGGTCTGTGCCCGGACCGACCCGGCCCAACCCCCCTGGGTCGGCCCGAACCGGATCGACCCGACCTGGGTCTGGGTCTGACCCAGTTTGGCGCGACCCGTCCCGGCCGGGGCAGCCCAGCCCGGCCTGGGCACGACCCGGCCGGTCGGGTCGGCTCGGCTCGGCTCGGCCGAGCGGCCGAGCAAGGGGACCGCGGGGCGTGCTTTCCCCGCGGGAAGAGGATCCGCGGCCTGCGTGGGGCCGCGCTGGGTCAGCAGACGCGGATTTTCCGTGACCTGTGTGTCGCCGGACCTGCGTGGTCGCGGTTCTGGTCAGTCGCCGCCACCTCCGGCCGCCGGTGCCGCCGCGCCGGCGACCCGCGCCGTCGGTGGATTCCGCAGGCCACCGGAGTTGCTCTGGTGGTCCGATTCCACTTCCGTCTGCTCCGTAGCTCCTCCCGGGTCCCACTCTTCACTGTGGAATCAAAAAATCGTCTTTGTGGATCACTTTTTCATCGTACGCCGTTCCTCACATCAACGAAGAACTGCAGAGAGTTGTCGGGTCGTGTTTGTTTGGCCTGCACCCTCCGCGTTAGGTGATAACAATCGGGAAAAAAAGATCAACACGTGAAAACATAACAAGATATAATTTTAATAAATTAAAATTTTACTTTGTTCCTGGGCTCTTTGATTTAGAAGGAATCAACTACGGGAAATAAAATATTATTTTCAAATAAAATACCTACCTCGTCGAAGTCGTTGAACGTGCGTTCTTCGCGGAATTGATCATCGCGGAAGAAGAGGATCGTCGCGTCTCGGAAGGGCATCGCGTCGTCGCGGTAGGGCGTCGCGTCAACGATCTATGAGGTTTAAAGGAAACACACGGATTTAATTATAACAATTAAATCCATTTTGAGGATAAAAACCACAAAGGAATTTAAAAGATTTTATAACTCCTACCTCAAGCAGACGTTCGGAGATTTGTCGCGGAAGAAGGAATGTCGCAGAAGAACGTCGCAGGAGGAGAATTTTTGGCGTCGCGGAACACGGCGTCGTGTCGTCGATCTCCGAGGGTTCTGCGTTCTTCATCGCCTTTCATCGAAGGTCAGCGTTCTTCATGTTCTTCGCGTTCTTCGCGTTCTTCGTATTCTTCGCGAAGAAGGAGGAAGATCTTTAGAGATTCTCCAAAGGTTTAACACAACATTCAAGAAGAAGGTGTGTTGGCCTTATTTTATTAACATGCCAACAAATTGAAAACAAAAAACAACTAAGTAAAGACCCATTAATTCATAGAATTAATTTCAACGAATAAACCGCCCAATTAATAGGATCGTTTAATTGTTTAAGAAAACTCTCCAGTTGACTTTATTTAAAAAGGGTTTTCGCGGGTGCGTTACTTAGCGGAAAAGAAACGGTGGGGCTCATGCAGGCCCCACCTCACAAACATCCTACCAAGAGGGTAGTATATTTTGAATTGTACCCTATCTACTTTAACTTAGCTTAAGAAACTTTAAGTGGCTTTTAAGTGGCTTTAATTGAAATAAAAATAAAGTTGTCGCACCACTTTATTTTATTTCTTAACTTAAAGCCCAAAAATTAAAAACCACACCCGAACAAACGCAACTCCGGAAGAGGCGTTTCTAAGAAAATACCGGCGTTGCGATTCCATCGGTGCCCTCAAGAATTTGATTCTGAGCACTGGTTTAAAAGTTAGAAAGACCCGCTCATTCGTTCACTGAACGTACCCGAGCAAAACTTCGGAAAATGATTCCGGGCACACTGGACCTCAGAATCACGTGTCGTCAGAAACTGCGTTCTTGTAAAATTTCAAAGAAAATTAAGAAAAAAATTTCCTTGAAATTTACGAGTCTTTACAATTATAATAATAAAATCATAGGTATATTTCTTAAATCCAAACATATAATAAACCCAGTAAAGATAATATAAACCATTAAATCACTAAACACTTTCATAGTCACCAACACTATTACATAAACTTCCATTTTTAATTATTATCTCAAAATAAAAAATATTTTAAGGGTTTTATTCCCCCAATCACTTTTTTTCAAAAGATCAACTTGTCACTAAATCACTTTTTCTAGTCATCAGTACCATTCAACATATTCTCTTCTATAATTAAAGAATAAATATTGTAATACAATCCTAATATGTTTCATAATTATAATAATGATAATGTCATATAATATATTTCTTGTATCCAAAAACACAAGAACAAAAATCATTCCATTTCAGATATATCAATAGCATAATCTTGACCTTGATATCTTAGCTTCTTATGAGGTATTTTCCTTTGACGCTTTGGGTATTCATCTACATAGTGGACCATATTCTTACAGTTGAAACATTTCACATTTAAAACTTCTTTCTTTCCTATTTAACTACAATCCTAGGGACCTTTATATCCTCACTTATAACAAACTCCCATTACCTTTAGGCAAGTATTGGGTTGTTTCTCTCCACAATTATCATATGTGGAAAAATTATTATTTCCCTTTTTCCCTTTATTTGTCTCTTAATCTGCCATTATCTTCTTATCTTGCTTTCTATTAAATTAATAATACTTAGATAATTCTTTCTCTATCTTGATATCATATTAGATTATATATTTATATGATGAGAAAGTTTGGGAGACCAATGCCATTAGT
The DNA here is from genome assembly GCA_963277665.1 of Viscum album. Lineage (NCBI taxonomy): Eukaryota > Viridiplantae > Streptophyta > Magnoliopsida > Santalales > Viscaceae > Viscum > Viscum album. Next base: position 158,166,126 of record OY728165.1, on the reverse strand, counting down.
AGAAATGGCTTTAACACATCAAAGAAAAAAACAATCTTACTCCTTTGGTTATGTATGTGGTCTACCGCATGCCTTTATAATCATGTAAATTTGGATTCAAACTTAGAAATATTTTCAACCTCATTTTGACTTAGTCACATAAATTTCCTCTCTATATCTACTCTTTATTCGTTAGGAAAATATTTTTCTAATAAAAATTACTTAAAATCCTTCCATTCCATTTTTTTAATTTCTTCCTCCTTCATATTTTAAAACAATGACCACCATTGATATTTATCTCCTAAGAGATGATAAACTACCCTGAAAATTTTTTCCCTTTCACTGCATCCCAAAGAAATAAATATCTTCTCCAAGGAACTTATCCATCGCTCAACTACAAATGGATCTGTATTCCCATTGAATGATGGAGGTTTTATATCATGAATCAGTCTAACAATATTCCTCTATATTGTGGTTTTGGATGATCCATAGGGGTAATGTTATTATTCATAACCTAAGTCAGTTTTCCGAGTATATTTATAAATTTTTCAGCACCATTTTCAACTCCATATCCAACATCATTATCTTTTATAGTAGGGAAATTCCTACATGGATTACGTGCATTGATACAATTTTCATTCCTTCCACTAGCCACCATTTCTAAACAATGGCATATAATTTATTAGATCATAACATTATGAAACATAATGTATAATCTCAAAACTAGTTAATCACATATCCTAAATTGAAAATTTAGGTATAACTCATCTCCAAATCATAATCTTATTTTCTTTGGATATATTTCCAAATTATATCATAGGGTTTTATTTTATAATCAATTTAGTTCCTAAGGGTTCTAATAAAATTCCTCTGATACCAACTATAAAGACCCTGAACCTAGAATCCCAGAATCAATGGTTACTTTATTACATTCGCATACTATACAAGGAATCTAATCTTGAAGGACTAAATAGTTTATTAGTCTTAGTAAACAAGATACATACTTTTAGGAAACATTATAATTTAAAATATAAAACAAATACAGAGTTTCATTAAGTATTACATTATTACCCCATTGTGTAACCCTTAATATCAATCTTAATATACTTCTTGGAATCCTAGATAAAAATGAAACATATCAAAGGGGTGATCTCAAATGCTCAGTAAGGGTAAGCATACAGTGGAAGCTATGAGTAATTATGGCATAAACAATGTGGAAAGGTAAATAACTGAAACACATATCATCTAAATAATCATATAAGCAAGAAAATATAAACATGGATATTATAATAATAAAATAATTACATTTAATATCAAGAACTAATCTCATAATTATGGAATCCATAATGTTGGACATTTGAAATATACCATCGAGGCCTCAACCAAGACATGTGAAAATAAATGGGTTAGGGCTCAGCCAAAACCATATCTATTTTGTTTCATAAAACCTATCAATACATATATAGGCTATAGTAGTCCCCAATCATCACTTACTAATTCCAATGAATTGTTCACATGAAATGGGTGAAGCATAAACAACATAAACATTCATATTAAGAACTAGCATATGAAATGTGAATACTTTAACTATAAACTAAGAATGGTATCAAAAGAGCACATCCATAGTCGCACTGATCATAAACCATTCAATAAAATATTTTATATTATATTATAATATATCAACCTTAATTAAGCATAATATTAAACAAATGGTTTTTACATAGATGAAAATACTATAATAAAATCATTGAAAATTTATTTAGTTAAAATTCATATTAAACCCATATAAAAATAACTTTCCTATAAAACAACCATTTAATATAAAAATTAACCATTTTAAATACTAAATATACAAAACATAAGGGAAGAGGGATTTTTATTAAATAAAATATGTAATATTTCAAAGTAAAATAGTAATTAAATAATATTCATGATGGCGGGAAAGTTGTTGTCGCTGTATATGTTAAGAATAGAACATTCATTTTGTCTATGGTAAAAATGTTCTGCACAAAACATGTAAAAATATTCCTTTTAAAAACTATTTAAATAAATTAATATTTGACATAAAATTTCCTTTATAATCCTTTTATATCCATATATATAAATATGTATAATAATATCATGAATATTGACATGGAGAAATATATTTGATAATTAAATCTTTAAACATTCAAGGTTTCCCATACCACTTTGAACATTTAAATCATAATCCCTGTGAAAAAATAGAATTTAAAAAAATTAAATAACATGATAATAAATAAACTAATGATGTGATAATTAAAAGTGGATGTATATACACCTTAGAAAAGATGGTGGGTGTATAAAATCAAATTACGCCTCGATGAAAGGATATTGAGACGAAGTCTCTTACCTTATACTTTTATTTAGTTTAACATGCTTTAAAATCATGTATAATGGTTTAAATATTGTTATTAATTTATAATAGAACATTATTTATATTTATGATATCATATATGATCTTATTATATTATCTTATCACCCATTTGTTGACAATATTTTGTTATTACCCTTGTTTTGGGTGTTAGCTGTGTCATTTTCCAATGCATGTTTTGTTATGTAAGTCATGTTTCATAAGAATATGATATATTTATTTCATATAAAGAATGATATTAATTTTATAAATATAATATTAAATCATTATATACAGTTTTATAATAAATATTTAATGGATAATATGGAAAATCAATGACATCATGTTGTGAAGATGGTAGGTCGTACGTACAAACAAGTGACGGTATCATTCTATTAATGGTGAAAGGAAAAGGAAGTGGATGGTATATTAATTATCCGGAATCAATATCATGTCATAATTACCATATATATCCATTATTTCCATCATTATACCCATCTAAGTGAAGTGGTGATGAAAAACGGATCACACCATGGCATGGAGACGGTAAGTCGTACGTACACACGTGTGGTGTTTTTTCTTTTTATAGGATGGATAATAGGTGGAATATGGTTGTCCCACAATCATAATAACATATCAGAATAGATATTATATTTTCTTTATTATTTTATCTTGGAAAAAATATATTAATAGGAAGTATAAGAATAAATTAACTTGAAAAAGTTAGTACAAATGATTACCTCTTCTTTGGCGGACTTCCTTTAGATCTCTTCTTAATGGGTCTAGGATTGGTCATTTTGGAAGACTAAGAACTCTAGAAATTGGATAAGAAATTTAAGAGGATGAATGGATAGGTTTTAGGTGATCTATAAGCAATAAAGTGGTTTAAATAAATGAGGGATTAGGTTCCCATTTATAATTGAGGTGAGGGACACTTTCAAAAACTCTCAAAATATTAAATTAATAAAACTTAGTTCTCAATTAAAAACGGGTAAAAAGTGAGTTTTTTCAAATATAAGATGAGGATGGGTCTAAATCCTCTCATAAAATAATTTTTAGACAAGTTTATATCACATTATTTCCCTTATATGTTTGTTTTAACCCTTATTTAATCCCTGTAACTCTTACCGTGACAACAACTATTTTTACTCTTTTAAAGTCAATATAGTTACTATAAAATAAAAAACGAACCATAAATGAGTCATGGAAGAAAATTTCTACCTTATCCAAATTAGTTGTATGAATTTTATATTTTTATGAATGTTATGTCATTTAAAAAAATATTATTTATTTTAAAATATCATTAATGTCAATTTTGACAGTATTCATTACTTGACTTTGTAAAAAAAATATAAATACACAGGATAAATTCAAAAAAAACCATTAATAGAAATATAATATGTATATTTCATTTATAAATTTCCTGGATGACATTAATTATGTAACATCCCCTGATCCAGAACTCTCTCATGTGGCTAAAAAGGGTTGGTTATGAGACCTCAAGTGCACATCCCCGTACACTAAAGGCTACCGACTAATAGTGGGAGTGTGAAATGTATAGTTTGGAGAAAATAAGCTCAAGTATGAAGTGTCATAGTAGTTGAATATGAACCAGATAAAAAAAGAAATAAAAGTATACACATAATAGAAGACAATAATAACATCCAACTGAATAATCTAATAAATAATAAATGAATAATGTAATGACATTATGTAAAGTAACTAAATGTCATGATAGAATAAATAAAAGTAAAAGAATATCATACCCAAATAAAGACAAAAGATTATTTGGTCCCAAACCCCACATCGGGCCCAACTCCAAACTCAATCCCATCCAACAAACAAGCAATCAACCACAGGGTCCTTTTCCCTTGCCCAAACCTACATCCAGATAAACTACTCAATTACGAAATGGTGGACTGAGTAGGGTGTGACTATAACTCATTGGTTCAACACCACTATTTCAAAACTTACTAGTCTGATAAGTAATATATTTAATCAAGTTGTAAATAGGTATATTAATTTATTCGATAATTAATAAAATACAACAACAATCTACTTCGGCTCTATGCCAGAATAAATCTGAGCATGTATTATAACCATGCCAACCACAACCATATAACCTACTTTAGAATAATTCTAGAATATAATAGATCATGTATTATAAAAATTCCAACTATGGCCATATAACTATGGTATATTCATAATAATCTGTGTCAAATCCCTATAAGCATTACAGTATTTGGTTCAATTCCCTATAAGAATTATAGCATGGGACTAGGCATAGCCCACTCTCTATAAGCATTAAAACATGGGATGCGCCAAGCCCACTCAATATCAGCATTACATCCCATAAGTGTGCAAGTTCCAAGGTCGATCCCGATATATAAGTATTTCAGCCTGGAACACAAGTCCTGTCATATATTAGGGATATCATAATATCACATCATATGTACCAATAGTTAATTATGTGAATTTCTATTTATCTTTACTATACCACTATCAATTAAATCACAATTAATTTATAGTTATATCAATAATAAATATACCCGAATATAGGGATTCTATAACAAGAAATCACTTAAGGTCACATTTCATTCTTAACACACTTTAATCCATTAGCTAATTTAATTAGATTCAAAGTTTGATCACCCAATGGGTATCCATAAGCTAGGTTTGAATCCAATTGAAAACAAATGACTCTAAGTAATAATACCATTCATTTATTTAATTGATTTGGGTGTAAACTATATTGGTTCAATCACAATATTGCATAAACTTGGCAATAATCAAACCATGGGATTAAGATTTAGACCCCTACCATAACTAGTGTAGAACGCAATGATTCCAATAGAAAACACCCATGATAAGGAAGGTTAAAATGACTTTAAAGAGGTTCCTTGATCAAAACTAATCAAATTCAAAACCAACAACATAATCAGTCAAAAAAATTAACATAATGGTTGGAGAACCAAAGAAGAGAAGGAAGAAATTAGACCAAAATCACTTACCATGGATTTAAGGACTTAACAGGACATCAGAAAGGGAGGTTGTAACTCCAAATTCACCTAAAAGATGCCATGGGGTTGAGAGGAGAGCATCTTTAGTGAATTGAAATGAAATTTAGATTCATGTCATGTTTAAAATAGTGGGTTGGGGAATTAAATGGTGTGTAATGCAGTTACACATCAAGTAAATATTTTTAATAGAATACGTAAAACAATCAATTACCTTGGATTTATTTTATTAAAACACATGAATAATTACACAACATGTAATACATTTACACAATGTGTAAATATTCTATAGATGTTTTTTATGCCCATTTTACTTTTAAAAAACTGAACCCTATTTAAATATTATCAACTTACAAAGAACCCATGAAACACTTAACACATTTATACCTGAACTCCATTAATTTAAAAAAGCATACAATCCTAAATATTAGGCCATTTTCCCCAAAAAATGATCTCCACAGAAATCCTCTCTGGTTTCCTCAAGTTTTATCATAACATAAGACTTTTTTTATTCAAATAACAGACATCCTCAAAGTAAATTCAACAGAAAGAAAAGATTAAAAAACTTAGAGGGAGATATACCTATAAAAATTGGGACTTTATAACCTTTCCACCATATAATAGATCATCCCACAGATGTTACAAGAATCACTATGAGGTATTAGCGAACAAGTATTTCCACTATGTTCCCATATCAAACTCCCCCTCCCAAGTCTCCTCCTGGACTCTCCCATACTACCACTACACTCAAGCCAACGGTATTTTTCTACCCTAAATATATTTCTCACAATGATCTATAACTCATATCAAATGATCCTTAAAGGATACATCTTTACAAATCTTAACACCAACTAATTCTATCATGTGGGAAGGGTATAGATGATATATCCATAGCTGTAATATGTGAAACACTTCATGCATGTAACTATAGCACATTGGAAGTTTTAAACGGTATGCCACTGGACTGACTCTTGCCAATATCTGAAATGGCCTAAAAAACCTAGGTGTTAGCTTTCCATATTTCCTGATATGGAATTTCCCTAACCAAGGAGACACCCAAAGAAAAATATTATGAACAACCTTGAATTATAGAGGTCATCTTCGATGGTTATCATATGATTTCTTCCTACTCTGTTTGGTCACCAACCATTGTCTGGTCAATTGAAATTTATCAGATGTCTCCTACATGAGAATAGTCCTAAAAAGTGCTGAATCACCTGCCTCCAGCCAATAAATAGTTGAATGGAATGGATTTCTATAAAAGGCCTTTAAAGGTTCCATTTAGATCTATGTCTAGAAGTTACTATTATATGTTGCCTCCACGAGTGTCGTATGTTTCTCACATGAACCACCAAAATTGAAAACACAAACTCATAACATATCCTCCATTAATTGACTAGTCCTCTCAGATTAACAATTAGTCTATGGATAATGGTTTGTGCTCAAAATAATCAGTGATCATAGAGCCTTATGAAGACCCTTCTCAAAACACGATGTGAAATTAAGATCTATATCTGAAATGATTCTCCTCAGAGAAATGTGAAACTGAACCACCAAGAACATGTAAAGGCTACCTAGATCATCAAATATGAATTTTTCCCTGATAGGTAATATGTGGTATACATTAGTCATTAAATCCACAAAAACCCAAAATGCATCATTCTTATGGATTTTATTGGGTAATCCTACTGCAAAATCAATTATGACATCATTCCATTTCCACTTAGGGATGGGAAAAGGCTACAAAATCACATCTTACCTCAATACTAAGAATTCACCTACTCACAAGTGAAGCATCTAGCCACAAATGTTGCCACCTCCTTCTTCATTCCTTACCACTAGTACTGTCAATCAAGACCATGATACATATTTTTTAAACTAGGATTCACCACCAACCAAGAAGCATGAAACTCCCTCACCACCTCCTCATGTCAGCCTGTAGAAAATTGTCCCTACCATATAATTTTTCTCTTAGAACTTATCCCTTTATATTAAACAACTTATTAGTCATAATCTGGTCTAAAATCATGGGTATAAAAGGTGTCAAATTCAAATCTACATATCCCTAAGACTCCTAATCATCCATATGCATGTCTACAAAAATGGACATTATCTTATACTAGTAACTAGACTCTCATACTCCCTATTTTTGTGTCTTTAAACTCAAAATTTTGAAAATGAAATTTCTATTTCTTGGTGTATAATCCAATTCAAAGCTAAAAGAATATAGATAATTGACTCATCTCCTCTGTCGAAGGTTTATGTCTTGCTGAGAAAAGATGTACTTGTAGTTCTTTTGGTCTATATACACCAAAAACCTCTTATCCATAAGATAGTGTCTCCAACATCTGAAGGAATGTACCACTACTGCTAACTTCATATCATGTGTAAGGAAGTTCCTCTCATGTGGTCTTAGATACTTAGATCCATTTTCAATCACCCGATCCTCTTTCATTATAACTGCTCCAAGTCCAACTTTGGTTGCATCACAGTACACGGTATATGACTTACCTGGGATAGGTAAAGTGAGGATAGGTACTGAGGTCATCCTACCTTTTAGATCTTGAAAATCTCTCACACAAGCATCAGAACAAACAAACTTCTCCCCTTTCTTAGTCAGTCCTGACTTCGACGCTATCAAATGGGAGAAATCTTGGATAAAGTACCAATAATAAACTACTAAAACTAAAAAGCTTCAAATTTTGAAGACTTCCTTCAGTTGTTCTCAATATACCATAGATGAAACTTTCTATGGGTCCGCTAACATGCCTTCCTCTGAAATTACATGGCCTAAGAAGTGCACTTTATTAATCTAGAAACTGCATCCAGTTATCATGGTGTAAACTCAGTTCTCTCTCAATTTACTCAGGATGATATCAAGATGTTTGGCATGATCGTCTACTAACTAGGAGTACACTAAGATTTAATATACATAAAACACCACAAATTGGTCAAGAAAAGGATGAAAGATCATATTCATTAAGTCCATGAATACCACTGGTGCATTAGTTAACCCAAGTGGGAATAACTGTGAATTTATACAAGTTATACCTGCTCCTAGAACCTGTCTAAGGTATGTCTGATAGTCACACACTCAACTAATTGTATCTTGATCTAAAATAAGTCATGTTTAAGATCCTTTAATCTCTCAATTTATTGAAAATATCATCAATACAAGGAAGTGGATACTGGTTATTGGCCATTATCTAGTTTAACCTCTGATAATTCACACATAAGCGTAAAGATCCATCCGCATTATTGGAAAAAAGAAGTAGAGAACTCTTATGAGATGTAATCAATCATATGAAGTCCTTAGATTCTAGATATAACAACAGAACTTTCAACTCCTAAAGCTCTACAGGTTCCATTCTATAAGTTGGGATAGAAACTCGCTCTGCTCCCAACACCAACTCTATCATGAACTCAATCTTTTACTTGGGTGATAAGCTATAGAACTCGTTGAGAAAGACATACTGAAAACAATATAACATAAGAGGAAAAGAATCAGGCTATATTTCACCATTATCCAGAGTAAGACCCACTATCTGAGCCATGAGGCAATCCAATATGCATTGAATTGGTTCTACAAAATCATCCTAAAGATCCCACTCTCCTTGGATAAAATAGATACCTTCTTCTGAAGATATAAAGGAAAATATCCTCCTATAATACTTGATATGATCCTGATGTGGAAATAACCAATACATACCAAGAATCAGATCAAATCCTTTCATTTCCATAGCAAAAAGTTCCTAAAATAAATGATAAACACCAATATCTAGAGAACACACCATGAAACTCTTGATATTCTCTTACCACACTCTCAAAGGTGTATTTATGGTCAAAGAACCATCCAATATTTCCATATCCATGATAAAACCATTTTCAAAAAGAGTATATAGAAAATAATGCGATGCTCCTATATCAAACAAAATATAAGATAAGGTGGATGATATAAGAATAACACCTCTGACGGTAGATGGTCCTACATCCATGATAGCCAGAGTAGTTCTCATAATGTGAAACTCACTTATCCCTTTTAATTGGGGTCTAATATAACTACCCTAAGTTATTTCCCTTACCTCATACTATATCTCATTCACTAAGGTTCTACATCCCCTACCTCATCCTAAACAACCAGTGGAACTCCAACTACCATACAGCTAAGGGGTAGTTAAGCCCCTTCTCAACTCAGGTACCTATCTTGATCCTGTACCACTGGTCTGCTATGAAAATTTCACAAATAACCTCCAAAGATGACCCAATATTCCATGGATATGACACTCTAGTACAAGGTAAATACATTATAGGTGATTGTGGCCAAACTTTCCAAACTGATAGAAATAGAATGGAGCATGGTCTCGAGATGGTTGCATGCTACCCTAATTGATCTTCCCACTACTACCTTGGAAGAAAATATTATAAGGGTTCTTCTTTCCACTCGAAGAATAGTTCTTATATCACCTTATTAAAACATCTTGTCCACTATAAAGGGCCTCTCTAATATTCCCTTCCCTGATGAGTGTCTGGTTAATCGTTTCCTCAAAGCTTCTTAAATGGAAAACATTTACCTATAACCTGATCTCGTAGTAAATACCATCTAGAAAATGTATCACCCTTTAGATTTCATCTTCTTCCAAAGATGGATCAAAGAGATATAGGTCAGTGAAAAATCTAGTATAGTTCAACACTGACATTCCCTCCTATATTAGATGCATGAACTCATAATCTTTATTATCCCTCAACATATCAGGATATGAATAGATCAGTAACTTTGCCTAAAAGTTTTTCCAAGATAGATCATCCTACTACCCATATTCCTCAATAACATTCCACCAACATTTGGTGAGTCCATAAATCATATATGAAGCAAGATTCACCCATCAATACACTGGTATCTCGAGATGCTTGAAGATTTTCCAGTCCAACTTGATCTAGAACTCAGTTTCATGGGATCCTCCTTCCCCAATAAACATTGGTGGATACTATATTTGAAACTATCTTGTCAACTCATACATTGAAAGAATGGTATGAACAGTCTCTCTTTCCATGGATAGCATGACCCTCAATAAGATTCTATGGTACTGAACATCCATCTAGTACTTAAGAACTAAAGGAATCTTAGGTTAAGATTTTTTAATATTGTTCTAATTTCCACTCACTTGATGCTCATGTTAAAGATGAAAAAAATTCATTTTATCTATAAAGAAAATGAACAAATTAGAGAATTGTCTAGCAATAAAGTCAGTCACAATAGGTGACTACAAAAGAGAACCCCTAACTCCTTGTCTCCCAAAACATGGTTTTAAAGTGCTTTAGCATGGAATGTCAACTCATTTAAGTTATCCATTGGATAAAATATCTTATATAATAGTTCAAAAGGAAAGTATATATCACATGAAAAAATGGATATTCCCCTATCATGAACAATGCATGTCAATATATCCCTATGTGCCTATTATAATGCATGTATTCTCATCTCATTCCATAATGGTTCAAGGGATAAAATCTCAAGAAACAACAACATCATAAAACAATAACCTCACACAACTGTGAATCACCCAAGGTGAAATAATATAAACTATAATAAGCACACAACACAAAAAAAAATCTCATCCTTGGGTACTCAGATGTTCCCCTGTACATGGGTTAGCTACTCCCATACACAAGATCGTTACCAAGTCCGGACACATCCTAGTATCTTTTCTAACTTTCATAAATAGTAAATAAGAATAAATGAAGACATTCTCCTCTAATACAACATTTTAAGGTCCTCCGATCCGGCACTCTCTCATGTGGCCAAAAATGGTTGGTTACAAGACCTCAAGAATGCCTCCATGTATGCTAGAGGTTGTTGACTAGTAGCGGAGGTGTGAAATGTATAATTGGGAGACTATACCACCAGGTATAAAGTGTCATAGAAATAAAAAATAAATCAAATAAACAAAATAATTCAAATTATATACATATAGTAAGAAAAAAATAAAATCTAACTTAATGATCTAATAAATAAAAAAAGAATAACGTAATGACATATTGGAAAGTAACTAAATTTCCTGATCTAAACAATACAAATAAAATACTAGCAGGTCCAAATAAAGATACAAAATTCCCCAATCACAAGCCCCACCATGGTCCCAACTCCTAACTCCACCTCATCCACCAAACGAGTAATAAACAACAACGTACTTTTCCCTAGTGCAAATTTGCATCCACATAATCTGCTCAGGTACCAAAAGATGGCATGAATTTGGTGTGAGTATAACTTAGTAGGTCAACACCACCATGTCTAAACTAACTAGTCTGATAAATAGTGTATGTAATAAAGTGATAAATAGATGTATTAATTTATTTAAAAATTGATAAAATACAACAAGATCATACTTCAGTTATGTGCCAGAATATCTATTAGTATATCTTATAACTATGCCAACCACAACTATATAGCTGAGGTAAAATATAAACTCCTTTAGAACCATGCCAGAATATCTCAGATCATGTCTTATGACCAAGCGAATCACAACTATATAACCCTGGTATAGTCATAACAATTTGGGTCAAAGTTCTATAAGAATTACAACATCTGCGTCGAAGCCCTATAATAATTACAGCATGTGACTGGTCATATCTCACTCTCTATAAGATTTACAACCTAGGACTGGGCTGATCCTTCTCAATATCATCATTGTAGCATATAAGTTTACAAGTTCCATGTTGGATCCCAATATATAAGTATTTCATCTTGTAATAAAAGTCTTATCATACAGCATGGGTATCACAATATCACATCATATATCTCAATGGTAAATTATGAAAATTACCATTTATATTTCTTATACCACTATTAATTAAATTAAAATTGAATAGTAGTTATATCAATAAGAAATAATCCACAATATAGGGATTCTATAATAAGAAATCATCTAGGGTCACATGTTTTTCTAAACACACATTAAGCCATTAGACAATTCAATTATATTCATGGTTCTCTCATACAACAGATATCTATAATCCAGGTTATAATCTAATTGAAAACAAATGACTCCAAGGAATAATCTTTATAAGTCCCCAGCCTTAAACCTTACTTAATATTGAATTAAATTAGTAATTCACATTGAGGATCTTTTCAGGTTTAGAGTTTTAGAGAATTAGGACATAACTATTACATCTCAAAAGATTACAAAGTAGTCGCTTCCACTAAATTTCCATAAAATAAAAACTCTTAAAAAGAAACTTGTATAGTTCCATGTTTTAGGTAGCATGACTTTCCCTTGATCCCATCCTTGACCCTATTCCACGCTAAGTCCTGTGAAAAACATTTCAAAAACTTGGGATGAGCATAAGAAGCTCCGTAAGGGATACACAAAGAATGAAAACTGTTAGTTTTTCAAAACAACAAGTAAACCATGGATACTTTTTCAATGTAATACTTTTCCCCTTCATGAGGTAGTAAAAACTCTTCACTGAAAAAAAAGTATCATTACTTACCTTTTTGTAACCAAAGGATTACCATAAAACCCATATAAAGAACACATAAAATATATAAAGGTAACTTGGGACATAAACATACATAAGTGGAATAACCATACGGTCGACTCCCACACATATCACTTAATGGAATAGCCATACGGCCAATTTCCATACATACTTAATGGAATAGCCATACGGCCGACTTCCATACCCAATGCATTGGAGGTTATAACGTAACCACCCATCCTGGTATTCACGGCACCACCCGTCATAATGTCCAAGTACCATTATTACACATAAAATATGGAAAATATAAACATTTCAATAACATTATTTCATTTTCAATCACAATAAATAATTCCCAGATATTGAATTAATCAATCCATTTTCAGAACCCATTTAAAAGAGATTTTTGAATCAAAGTGTCCCATACCACTTTGAAGCTTTTAATGGAATTATAATTTTAAAACATTAATGTCCATATAAATAAATACTGAAAGCAATTTTGAAAACATGGACATTAAAGATAAAGATTTAGAATAATAAATCTTTAAAACATTTGAAATGATATTTTTGTTAAAGAGTTTTTAACAAAATGAGAGACTCTTGAATACAAATAATAGAGGAATAACATTTAATCCGAACTTTATAATATCATGAGAATAAAAGGATTCATGATATAACTTGTCAAAGGACAGTATACACACCATATAAGAGGGAATTGGTACATAACAACATTGAAGTCTCAAAAGAAATGTAAAATGAGATGAAATCCATTATAAAGATGGTATCCTTAAATTAAGGATAAATCAATCTCATAATTATGTGTGACAAATATAAATACACCCAATATAAGTGGATATTAAGTGTAAAACAATCAAAGGTTATTCACACATATTCAAAGGATGACATATTCAATAACTACATGTTGAACCCAAAGAAATCGAAATTGGGTTAAGAAGTTCCCTTGACAGCCTAACAGCGTCACATCAAAATGAGTTGATGAGAGATTAAAAAAAGGGTATCTCATCACTTGGACATAAAATTTACATCAATAAGGATATATGAGAACATCTCCCAACATAACAATATGTAAATTAAAAGACCCAACAAAAGAAGTCTTTTAAAAAAAGGAGGGTGAAAGGTTCCCTTACCGACTTGGGTATCTTTCAAAACATACACCCCATGAAAGAAGGACAATAGATAATTGATGTAAATACTCATAAACGAAAGTATATTACACAAAGAGTAGAATAATGGGCAGTACATACACCACTCAATGGAATTTGTGGCAAATGTAGCATAAATCTCATGGGAATAAAAGTGAGATGAAAAATCCCTTACGAAAATTTGGCAGCCTAACGGTGCCACTCAAAACTTCAAAAATGGATTGATGAGAGGAAATAGGGTCTCTAATCACATTAAAATAAAATATACAGAAAGAGGAATATAAAATAACATCCCCCAACATTACAAATAGGAGCTTAAAAGAAGTGACATAAAGGAGATTACTTAAAAAGAAAGAGAGAGGTTAGATCTCTTACGAAAATTCAGCAGCCTAACGGCGCCATTCAAAACTTCCAAAATGGATTGATGAGAGAGAATAGGGTCTCTCATCACATGAACATAAAAATTACAGTAAGTGTAATATAAAAGATCATCCCAATAACAAGAAAGATGAGCTTTATAAGGAATGACATAAAAAGTGTACTTAAAAAGAAAGAGAGGTGTAGGATTCCTTACCTCGTGTCCGACTTGACTCGATCGTTCTTTAATACCCTGAATAATAAACTTGAGTTAATTTATACTTCCTTAAGAACCTTTTTCAAGTTCATTATTCCTTTTATATCACTTATTACCATGTCATAAACATTATGTAATCATTAAGTTAATAATGATTATTTTGTCGATATTTGGTTCTTAAGTCGAAGGTGGACTTCTTACAATTACATGTTGTTCGTGTGGACAAATGTTTATTATATACAGAATTGTATTCATGATGTAGATATCATATATGTCATATATATCCAGTACATGAATGCATTTATAACATTACATAATCATTTAGAGGTAAGAAATGAAATGCACCGTTCATGGAGACGGTAAGTCGTACGTACGCATGAACGCTACTTTCATTTCTATTTCGTATTTTATAGAATGGAATAATAATGATATGAAGGTATATTATAATTCCAGTATAATATCATATATAATATCATATTTCCATCCTTTATACGTCCCACATATGGTATTTAACGAATCAAATCACTTTGAGGGGGCGGTAGTCCGCACTTCCTTAAATGAAGATACCGCGTATACCCATAATGGAATCCATAAAGGTAAGACAAAAATGAAAAATACAGAAGCATAAGTAAAACATAAACATATTATATATCATATATAAAAATAGTGACATCATAATGGCCACCTTTGAAGGTGTTAAATGGGTATTGAACAATCATCGTTTCGGGAGGCAGAATTTCACCATCCACGGAAACCGTATGTTCTTTAACCATTTGATGTAGTTGTGTGAGAGTGTAGCTCGAATAAATCTTATAACAACATCCTAGTATATTGAATATACTGGTGTTGTTACAAAAGAAGTAAATAAAAAGAGTTTAGGTGGTTGGAGAATCAAAATAAAACAAATGAACATGAGAGAATGAATTACCTTTAAAAGTGTAACTCCTTTTGATTTGAGCATAAAGGCTTCCTTTGAAATTATTCTGCCCAAAGGGAATCCTCTAGGATGAGGAGAGGGATGTGGAGAGAGTAAATGGGCAGGGGTTGGCCGAGACAAAGGCTTGAGGAGTGTGTTAAATGAGGTAGAGGTGGGGGCCTTTTATAAGAGGAGAGGAGGGGCACTTTTGGAAAGTAAAGAAATATTACTTTATTGGAAAATGTGTTTCGGTTTCAAAAGGTCCCACATTGATATAATTCGTGGATAAGGTGATAAGGCTTCTAAATCCACTCATCCAATAAGTTTTGGACATGTGTATTTCATAGATTTTACATTATCTTTCCATTTTATTTAAATCATCAAATAATGATGTCATCGCTGCATCATTATTATGTCATAAATAATTTAATTTATTTAATGTCTAAAAATTATAAAAAAAATACTATGATGTAGGAAATATTTTTATCTTTCCAATGACTATTTATAATCAAAACTATGACTTGTATAACCCCACTTAATAATTGTTTTAGTAAAACATATCATGTTTGTGTCATTTTTACTTTTACATTAAATAAAAAGTTATTATGTCATTTCCCATCCAAAGTGGATCCATGGGGTCCCCAAGTTGACCCATGGCTTGTCTTGGTCGGCCATGACACAACCAATGAGGGTAGGACATGTGTAAAGCTCATATAATTCTATTAAATCATTATTTTTACCTTAAAATACACTAATTACCACTAATCGCGATTAAAACTTAATAAGTTACTATTCACCAAAAAATATTTTAATCTCATTGAACCACATTTTACTTCTTAATGACAACCATGTATGTCGGATTTTTGAAATTCAAAACACAAAGATGGAAAAATATCATTTAAACGGAAAATCAGTTTTTATAAGTACCACTTAGTGGTTTCACTATTCATCAAAAATTGAAGTTTTTCAGAAAAATCCCAAAAATTCACCATAAGATATATTTGATGTTCCGAATTCAAAAATGAAATCAGTTTTACAAAATTCAAAACATATTAATCACATTAATTAATTTAATAATTAATTCCTGTTGTCAGAGCAAATAGCGTGTTTTTATAAAACAATAAGTATCAAAAGATTGACACTCGTTTAAGTATGATTTCAAAGTGAAATTAATTCCAACGACCACTATTGGATTTAATGGTAAAAATATTTTCTAATTTCACTTTAAAACCAATTCAAAATATTATCTAATCATATAAATAAATTATATTAAAAAGAGGTTTTGAATTAAAACACAACATTTTACACTATTCATTAAAAAAAAGAACTTTATCGAAAAAAATACCAAAAAATTACACAAAGTAAAATTTGATGTCCTGATTCTTAATAAGAGTTTTATTTGGTCCAAAAGAATGTATAAGAGTGATCAAAACTATATTTAATGACAGTTCTCCATTAAAAGGCGATAAGTGAACCTTTAGTGAAAACTAGGGCATATACGCCTAAAATTGAATTCTTTCCGTAATTTAAGTCTTTAGCTTTTATTGGATAAATGAAAAAACATTTAAAAACATATATAATCATATTTTAGTTATTTCTATCATTCCTGCCAATACAACGGCTACATGTTAACTACCATTTGAAATAATATTATTTTATTATTAGAGTGCAACGTAAGATTTCCAAGAAACTCGTTGTTGCGTGTTGGGTACGCCATCGAGCATAGCCTCCCCTTTAAAGTCATATTAATATTTAATTCACAAATATGGATAAATATGAAAATTTCATATTCATTATTTACCTGGGGTGTTACATCCTTCCCCCCTTTTGGGAATTGCGTCCTCGCAATTTTAAAATTGCGCTTGGAAACATCCTTGAAAGTCCCAGATCGGAACAAAAGTTGCTAAAACAAACACTTTAAAATAAAGAAAGATAAGTACAAAGGTCACCTGAGTTAACCCATACTAGGATTCCAAGTATGAAAACATGGACATGGAGGGGAAAACATAGGGTCATGTTCTGATGAAGAGTGATAGAAAACATGTTTAGGAGAAAGTTAACAATAAGAAAATCACAAACTTGTGATGGGTTAAACGGTGTTGGGTTCCCTAGTAGGAAAAGTTAATAGAAAACATTTTTGTTTTAAGTTACTCTTTATTGAGGAATTTATTCATAAGGAAACACAATCACTTCTCATGTTGACTTTCAACTTTTACTAGATTCCTTAATCAAACTCATATTTTTTCAAAAGACGAGTATTTAGGGAGACTTGTTCGCATTAAGAGTACTATAATCAACTTCTATAGAATCACCTAATCCACAAAAGATAACTATATACATCCCATGTCTTTAGGCTTTAACAAAAACCAAAACCAAAAAGGTTAGTACAAGGTCAGATAATCCAGAAAAGGATAACCATTTAAAAAGAAAATCTATTCTTAATCTCCAAAATTTGTCCAACAAAACCCAAAGTTCATCGAGGACCATCCGATAAACAATTTGTCCATAAAATTCTTCAAAGTAAACTAATATAAGATTGAAACCCAAATATTTGAAGGATTTAGTCACATTTTCTCCCAAGTTAAATTGTAACATTTATCTCCAAACAACATTAGTTGCTCCTAAAGTCTTATATTGAAAAGTAATTAACCTAATCACATATCCTCCATGATAGGTTAATAATTTTCATAAATAACCCAAAATCAACTTACTCTTAATTCATAAAATCATATAACTAAAAAGAATCAGTCAAACTAACCAGGGAATTCACGTAGTCCAGTGGTAGGCGATAAATACCAGTCGCACTTTGGTTGTGGGTTCGATTCCCGCAGCTTTGTCCGACGCGACGGGTTGTCACACGGTCTGCGTGTTGTCCTTTTTCTAAAACTATATAATTCTTAAATAATTCCCCAAAAAGAGATAAAATCATCAAAAATGATCATAACATATTTTAACCTCATGTTTATCTCATGCCTTTCATTTTCCAGCATATCATATAATAACCCATAATTACCTCAAAAGTAATATAAACTCTAATGGTTACCTTAATAATTATTACCTGAATTTCCATATCGAGTTGGCCATCTCGTACATGATTCATTAGATAACTCACCAAGGTTGAAGTGGTTGATCATGACTCCTTGATAGTTGGTTTATAACAACCATGAGATTCCTCATTGAATCCCCAATCTCAACCAATCTCTTAATTAGAAATCCACCACAGTTTCCTTCAAACCCATTGTCACTTTAGTGCCTGCTAGATCCATCCATTCACTAAAAATAGAAATGTCAGTGTGAGTATATCAACAAAACCATCATGTACCAATGAGGAAGATAAACACTAAGATATACTTACTCATTCACTTTATCTAAAACTATGACTCTTTCTGAAATCCTAACCATTATGGTAATGTCACTTATGCTTAAAGAATACCCTAACCTCTAAAGTTATCTAAACCGACCTTTGATACCAACTATAAGGCCCCAGCCTTAAACCTTACTTAATATTGAATTAAATGAGTAATTCACATTGAGGATCTTTTCGGGTTTAGAGTTTTAGAGAATTAGGACATAACTATTACATCTCAAAAGATTACAAAGTATTCACTTCCACTAAATTTCCATAAAATAAAAACTCTTAAAAAGAAACATGTATAGTTCCATGTTTTAGGTAGCATGACTTTCCCTTGATCCCATCCTTGACCCTATTCCACGCTAAGTCCTGTGAAAAACATTTCAAAAACTTGGGATGAGCATAAGAAGCTCAGTAAGGGATACACAAAGAATGAAAACTGTTAGTTTTTCAAAACAACAATTAAACCATGGATACTTTTTCAATGTAATACTTTTCCCCTTCATGAGGTAGTAAAAACTCTTCACTGAAAAAAAAGTATCATTACTTACCTTTTTGTAACCAAAGGATTACCATAAAACCCATATAAAGAACACATAACATATATAAAGGTAACTTGGGACATAAACATACATAAGTGGAATAACCATACGGTCGACTCCCACACATATCACTTAATGGAATAGCCATACGGCCAATTTCTATACATACTTAATGGAATAGCCATACGGCTGACTTCCATACCCAATGCATTGGAGGTTATAACGTAACCACCCGTCCTGATATTCACGGCACCACCCGTCATAATGTTCAAGTACCATTATTACACATAAAATATGGAAAATATAAACATTTCAATAACAGTATTTCGTTTTCAATCACAATAAATAATTCCCAGATATTTAATTAATCAATCCATTTTCAGAACCCATTTAAAAGAGATTTTTGAATCAAAGTGTCCCATACCACTTTGAAGCTTTTAATGGAATTATAATTTTAAAACATTAATGTCCATATAAATAAATACTGAAAACCATTTTGAAAACATGGACATTAAAGATAAAGATTTAGAATAATAAATCTTTAAAACATTTGAAATGATATTTTTGTTAAAGAGTTTTCAACAAAATGAGAGACTCTTGAATACAAATAATAGAGGAATAACATTTAATCCGAACTTTATAATATCATGAGAATAAAAGGATTCATGATATAACATGTCAAAGGACAGTATACACACCATATAAGAGTGAATTGGTTCATAACAACATTGAAGTCTCAAAAGAAATGTAAAATGAGATGAAATCCATTATAAAGATGGTATCCTTAAATTAAGGATAAATCAATCTCATAATTATGTGTGACAAATATAAATACACCCAATATAAGTGGATATTAATTGTAAAAAAAATCAAAGGTTATTCACACATATTCAAAGGATGACATATTCAATAACTACATGTTGAACCCAAAGAAATCGAAATTGGGTTAAGAAGTTCCCTTGACAGCCTAAAAGCGTCACATCAAAATGAGTTGATGAGAGATTAAAAAAAGGGTATCTCATCACTTGGACATAAAATTTACATCAATAAGGATATATGAGAACATCTCCCAATATAACAATATGTAAATTAAAAGACCCAACAAAAGAAGTATTTTAAAAAAAAGGAGGGTGAAAGGTTCCCTTACCGACTTGGGTATCTTTCAAAACATACACCCCATGAAAGAAGGACAATAGATAATTGATGTAAATACTCATAAAATAAATTATATTATACAAAGAGTAGAATAATGGGCAGTACATACACCACTCAATGGAATTTGTGGCAAATGTAGCATAAATCTCATGGGAATAAAAGTGAGATGAAAAATCCCTTACGAAAATTTGGCAGCCTAACGGCGCCACTCAAAACTTCCAAAATGGATTGATGAGAAGAAATAGGGTCTCTCATCACATTAAAATAAAATATACAGAAAGAGGAATATAAAAGAACATCCCCCAACATTACAAAGAGGAGCTTAAAAGAAGTGACATAAAGGAGAGTACTTAAAAAGAAAGAGAGAGGTTAGATCTCTTACGAAAATTCGGCAGCCTAACGGCGCCATTCAAAACTTCCAAAATGGATTGATGAGAGAGAATAGGGTCTCTTATCACATGAACATAAAAATTACAGTAAGTGTAATATAAAAGATCATCCCAATAACAAGAAATATGAGCTTTAAAAGGAATGACATAAAAGAGTGTACTTAAAAAGAAAGAGAGGTGTAGGATCCCTTACCTCGGGTCCGACTTGACTCGATCGTTCTTTAATACCCTGAATAATAAACTTGAGTTAATTTATACTTCCTTAAGAACCTTTTTCAAGTTCATTATTCCTTTTATATCACTTATTACCATGTCATAAACATTATGTAATAATTAAGTTAATAATGATTATTTTGTCGATATTTGGTTCTTAAGTCGAAGGTGGACTTCTTACAATTACATGTTGTTCGTGTGGACAAATGTTTATTATATACAGAATTGTATTCATGATGTAGATATCATATATTTCATATATATCCAGTACATTCATGCATTTATAACATTACATAATCATTAAGAGGTAAGAAATGAAATGCACCGTTCATGGAGACGGTAAGCCGTACGTACGCATGAACGCTACTTTCATTTCTATTCCGTATTTTATAGAATGGAATAATAATGATATAAAGGTATATTATAATTCCAGTATAATATCATATATAATATCATATTTCCATCCTTTATACGTCCCACATATGGTATTTAACGAATCAAATCACTTTGAGGGGGCGGTATTCCGCACTTCCTTAAATGAAGATATCACGTATACCCATAATGGAATCCATAAAGGTAAGAAAAAAATGAAAAATACAGAAGAATAAGTAAAACATAAACATATTATATATCATATATAAAAATAGTGACATCATAATGGCCACCTTTGAAGGTGTTAAATGAGTATTGAACAATCATCGTTTCGGGAGGCAGAATTTCACCATCCACGGAAACCGTATGTTCTTTAACCATTTGACGTAGTTGTGTGAGAGTGTAGCTCGAATAAATCTTATAACAACATCCTAGTATATTGAATATACTGGTGTTGTTACAAAAGAAGTAAATAAAAAAAGTTTAGGGGGTTGGAGAAGCAAAATAAAACAAATGAACATGAGAGAATGAATTACCTTTAAAAGTGTAACTCCTTTTGATTTGAGCATAAAGGCTTCCTCTGAAAGGATTATGCCCAAAGGGAATCCTCTAGGATGAGGAGAGGGATGTGTAGAGAGTAAATGGGCAGGTTTTGGCCGATCCAAAGGCTTTAGAAGTGTGTTAAATGAGGTAGAGGTGGGGGCCTTTTATAAGAGGAGAGGAGGGGCACTTTTGGAAAGTAAAGAAATATTACTTTATTTGAAAATGTGTTTAGGTTTCAAAAGGTCCCACATTGATATAATTCGTGGATAAGGTGATAAGGCTTCTAAATCCACTCATCCAATAAGTTTTGGACATGTGTATTTCATAGATTTTACATTATCTTTCCATTTTATTTAAATCATCAAATAATGATGTCATCGCTGCATCATTATTATGTCATAAATAATTTAATTTATTTAATGTCTAAAAATTATAAAAAAAATACTATGATGTAGGAAATCGTTTTAGCTTTCCAATGACTATTTATAATCAAAACTATGACTTGTATAACCCCACTTAATAATTGTTTTATTAAAACATATCATGTTTGTGTCATTTTTACTTTTACATTAAATAAAAAGTTATTATGTCATTTCCCATCCAAAGTGGATCTATGGGGTCCCCAAGTTGACCCATGGCTTGTCTTGATCGGCCATGAAACAACGAATGAGGGTAGGACATGTGTAAAGCTCTTATAATTCTATTAAATCATTATTTTTACCTTAAACTACACTAATTACCACTAATCGCGATTAAAACTTAATAAGTTACTATTCACCAAAAAATATTTTAATCTCATTGAACCACATTTTACTTCTTAATGACAACCATGTATGTCGGATTTTTTAAATTCAAAACACAAAGATGGCAAAATATCATTTAAACGGAAAATCAGTTTTTATAAGTACCACTTAGTGGTTTCACTATTCATCAAAAATTGAAGTTTTTTAGAAAAATCCCAAAAATTCACCATAAGCTATATTTGATGTTCTGAATTCAAAAATGAAATCTGTTTTACAAAATTCAAAACATATTAATCACATTAATTAATTTAATAATTAATTCCTGTTGTCAGAGCAAATAGCGTGTTTTTATAAAACAATAAGTATCAAAAGATTGACACTCGTTTAAGTATGATTTCAAAGTAAAATTAATTCCAACGACCACTATTGGATTTAATGGTAAAAATATTTTCTAATTTCACTTTAAAACCAATTCAAAATATTATCTAATCATATAAATAAATTATATTAAAAAGAGGTTTTTAATTAAAACACAACATTTTACACTATTCATTAAAAAAAGAACTTTATCGAAAAAAATACCAAAAAATTACACAAAGTAAAATTTGATGTCCTGATTCTTAATAAGAGTTTTATTTTGTCCAAAAGAATATATAAGAGTGATCAAAACTATATTTAATTACAGTTCTCCATTAAAAGGCGATAAGTGAACCTTTAGTGAAAACTAGGGCATATACGCCTAAAATTGAATTCTTTCCGTAATTTAAGCCTTTAGCTTTTATTGGATAAATGTAAAAACATTTAAAAACATATATAATCATATTTTAGTTATTTCTATCATTCCTGCCAATACAATGGCTACATGTTATCTACTATTTGAAATAATATTATTTTATTATTAGATTGCAACGTAAGATTTCCAAGAAACTCGTTGTTGCGTGTTGGGTACGCCATCGAGCATAGCGTCCCCTTTAAAGTCATATTAATATTTAATTCACAAATATGGATAAATATGAAAATTTCATATTCATTATTTACCTGCGGTGTTACAATCTTATTCATTTATTTAATTTAAATGGGCACACACTATGTTAGAATAATCATAATATTTCATAAACTGGTCAATTACCAAAAAAAGGGTTAAGATTTAGTCCCCCTACCTTAACTGAGGAAGAACATAATGCTTTCAATGAGAAACACCCATCAAAAGGAATGTGCAGATTATTTCAAAGAGGTTCCAAGATCAAAACTGAACAAGTTCAAAACCGACAACAAAATTAGTCAAAGGATTTCATGTAATGGTTGTAGAACCAAAATAGAGGATGAAGAAATTGGACCCAAACCACTTAATAGGGATCAAATAAGTTAATGGGACATTTAGAAGGGAGGTTGGAACTCCAAATTCTCTTGAAAGAAGCCCTAGGGTCAAGATGAGAGGAGCTACAGTAAAATGAAATGAAATCCATCTACACTTCATGTTTAAAATTGAAGGTCAAGGAATTATAGGGCATGTAATGTAGTTACAAGTTTTTTCAATCATTTTAATGGAATACGCAGAAAAACATATCTCCTAGGATTTATATTATTAAAACAACCAAACAATTACATGATGTGAAAATATTATATAGATGGTTTTTTAGGCCATTTTTCCTTTAAACAAACTGAACCCCCTTTAAATATTCTTAGCTTACCAAGAACCCATGAAACACTTAACCCGTTTTTAACAGGACTCCATTAATTCAAACAAGAATACATCCCCAAACATTAGGACATTTTTTCCAACAAAGGCTTTCCAGAGGGATCCTCTTTGCTTTTCCCAAGTTTCCTCACAACCCAAGACTATGTTTATTCAAATGATAGACATCCATGATGGAAACGCAATGGAAATAAAAGATTAATAAAACCCTCAAAGAGTGAGAGATACAAGGAAAAAAGATAGGATATTAAAAATTATCTCAAGGTAATACCAAGAATTCAATAAAAGTAAATTTTGATATTAATATCTAAAATAAAAATTTATATTTTTAAAATATAATTTATAAAAGTGTCAAAACTGGATTTAAAACAAGGGTACCTTAAAAGGAGGTAAAACTATCTTTTTTATAAAAAAATACATCTTTTAGGTGTAAAATTGGATTAGTTCGTATATCATGTATAGAAAACACATAGGATGAATGATAAATATTATATTTAATGTTATATATATATATATATATATTTCATTAATATAATTAAAAATGTGTTATTTGGTTATAAAACACATTTGTGCACATTTAAATAATTTTTTAGAAGAAAAAAAACCTTTTATTTTAAAAAGGTTTTATCTTCATTTATAAATAATTGATCACAAAATAATTCATTATATTTAAATTTGTAAACCATGTTTTCATAATTCATTTAATTTTGTTCATTCTTATAATTCTGAAATCTATTTTATAATGATAAAATTAAAATAATAATATTTATTTGTTCATTAAAGCTCAATGAGGTATATCATATTTGTTTTCAAACTTAGTGTTTCCTTTTAAAAACATGGCATGTTACATACAAACCAATAGATGGTTCCAAACTGAGTACAAATATGGTCTTTTCACTTTGTGTCTAGGAAAATTTGATGATAACTATTTTACTTCTACTCTATTTTTTCCATGCTTTGTGTGATTTTATAAAATGGTTACATTGTTATGAATTATGACTGGAAACTCTTACTTTGTCACCAATTTTATACGCATCCTACTTTACTATGTTTATAGATCTTAGGAAATGATTTATATAGTTATTTTTCTTACTAAAATTCTTCTTCTATCACATGCTCCTTCATATAAATGGGTTTTTAGAAACTTCTTCATTTGTTGGAAATAGTTTTTATAATAAAATAGAGAAATTGTTTTTATGAAGAATCATCATGTTAAAGGTTTTAAAATTAAAGGAAAATTATATTTTCATATATCACTATTTTCAAACTATTATTAAATGGTTCCCTTTTAAAGTGAATTCATAAGGAATGGTTTCTATTTTTGAATCCCTTCTAAGATTATTCTCATGCCTACATTATTATTTTTAGTTATAGGTTTAGTTTATCCTTTATTCTAGCCCATGGGGTGATGTGGTTCTTTTTTTTGGGTGGTGACTCGTATAATCACAAGGGGGAAGGTA
Organism: Viscum album; assembly: GCA_963277665.1. Taxonomy (NCBI): domain Eukaryota; kingdom Viridiplantae; phylum Streptophyta; class Magnoliopsida; order Santalales; family Viscaceae; genus Viscum; species Viscum album. Next base: position 158,140,165 of record OY728165.1, on the reverse strand, counting down.
TTTCTATAGTTTAGTTTTATTTTAGTTTCTTTTATCACATTTTCCACTTAGTCTTTTACTATTTTCTACAGTTATAGGTGTAGAGATATTCAGGTGGTCGATGATAAGAATTCAGGGGGTGTCATTTACTTGAAAGAGAGGGAGACTAGGGTGGTGAGGGAGGTTTTTGGTGCTCATTGTAGTTTACCACATTCCAAGTTTGATATTAGGTTATTTTTTCTATTTATTTTTCACTCACATGGTCATCCAATATATGGATCGGTCATGTCTGAATTTTATTTAATTTTCACTGATGATTTTCTTAATTATTTAATGGGTGAAATAATTTCCAATTGGTGTTTCCTTAATTCCCAAGCACTTGCATCAACCCATGGGGATCGGGAGTTCCTTTCAGTCCTTATCATAGACTAGTTCAGTAATATGGGGAAATAATGGCTTAGGTTGGTTTGTGTCATTTTGTGCTATTTTAAACCTTGTCTTTTTATTTAACCCCTTAGTTACCTTATTTTAACCTTAACCATGGTAATGTATTTTTCACACTTAAAGGATCATAGTTTTACTTATAAGGTAACATTTGAACTATAAATGGATAGGGTATAACATTCTCAACTATATCATATCCCCATTATCCTATTTCAATATTTTTATAAATTTTAAATAATTTAATATAATATTATTTTCATAAAATATCATTAATTTCATTTTTGACACTAATTATTTAATTTTACTTTAAATAAATCAATAAAAATATGTAATTAAAATATAATATTTAATAAAACACTAATATTATATATTCATCTACAAAATTCATGGATGTAACACCTAAAGATTTTATAAGAGGAACATTATGTTCGATATCATATATGACATGTGACACCAAGATTAAAAGAGAATGTAACAGCACAATACTTTATAATATATTTCTTTTTAAATAAATTCAATCTCTTCAATATATTTCAATCCATGCAACACCAGGTTTAAACAAAATGTGATACTCTATTAAAATATTATTATTTAAAAATGACAATTATAACCTAGTCATTATGTCAGAGGGTAATAATAAGACTAAATAAATTATTAAAATTAAATGGTTTACACATTTATAAAATAAATTCAATGGATATATATTTATTATAAATAAAATAATAATCATTTGAATGATAAATAAATGTTTACTGAAAATATTTATTTTTCTAAAAGACAGAATAGTCGTGTCTTGCGCACATAATTTAAAATTAAATTTTAACACTTTAATAAAATTTATTTGAGAAAATAAAATTTATTTTTTAAATCTACATGTCAGAATTATCAATGGGTGAATTTTTTATATTTTTCTAAAAAGACTAATTTTTTATGAATAGTAAAAATACTAATTTTTTATTAAAAATCACCTTTTCATTTAAAATATATACAAATTTAAAATATATTTTAAATTGGTATTAAATTAAAATTAGTTCAATTAAATTAAAATTTAATTAATTTAGGTTATTGAAATAAATTTAAAATTTAATTCTAATAAAAAATATTTTAAACTTTTGAAAGTTTTTCTTCAAGAAAACCATTTTTTGATGTGCCTACGGGTTTAATTTTAAATTGAATTCTTAAACTTCTATGGATTAAATTTTTAAAAATTAATTCTCTATTTTTAATCTAAATTATTTATATTATATAATAAGTTCAAATTAATTTTTTATCATAATTAATAGTAAATATAGTAAAAATTAATTATTGTGGTTGAGGTTAAAATGGGTTTATTATATGTAAACTAAGAAGATATGGGTTAAAAATGACATAAAATTTTCCAAAAACCATTTTATATCCAAATTAAACCTTATATCTATAATTTTCTATAATTAACCATTTTTAGGCTTTTTGAATGAGAAAAATGTGGGTATCAATTTTTTCTTTTCAAAAATACCAAATGTGTCATCTCACCTACTTATAAATAACCACCCCCTCTCATCTCCTATTCATACTTAAAAACCTATTCGATTCGTAGAATACCTACCAAATACTCTTAATTACTCCTCTCCCAGCTTCTATAGGCCTTGTGTTTTTTAGAAAGATACCCTATAATAGCTTTAGGTATATACCTAAAGAGGCTCTCTCAAGAATAGGTAAAATCCTTAAAGATGTGTATTTCCTTTATTTATTCTTCTACCTCAATAAAATCATATTAAATTATGATAATATAATAACACAATTATATCCTATATATGAGATGTTATTATGTTAATGTAATAACCTATATCCATCTTCACTTTAATCAAATGGTAAATAAAACCATTGATCATGTGTATGGAGGACTACCGCCTTAGGAACCAATGTAATTCATTCTCCATCACTGCATTTAAAGACTAGATATAATGATGGATTTGACATATTCATATTATATTTATTAAATTATTATAATTATTTTATTATGATAATATATAACCTTCATACTTTCCATTCCATGGGGGATATGATATCGCCACTCATGTGTATGGCGGACTACCGCCTCGCGAAGCGATGTGATTCATTTTTCACTTATTCATTACATGGAAGTTAGTAAGGATAAATTTAATGAAATGTAATTAATATTTATGACCCAATGATAATTCTAGAAATGTAATATCACAACTAACTTCTTACCTTCCAATTCATTGGAAAATAATAATGTTGCATGTGCGTACGTGTGGACTACCACCTCCACGTAGCGATCTGAAATGTTTTTCATTTTATTTTTACATGGATAGTAATAAGGATGGATTTTATTAATGTATATTATATATATAACATAATAATGATTCATTAAAGGTAAATTAATATTTATTTTCCTTTTTTACATTCATCAAAAAAATGGAAACAGCGTTCATGCTTACATACGACCTACCATCACCATGTAAAGAGTAATCCATTTTCTATCTCAAAATTTTATAGATTGCTATAAATCCATATATAATGAATATTTATGATATTTATATCATTTTTAACACTATATATATGATTTAAACATGAAAAATGTAAAATTACCAAAATTACTAAGCCAAGACATACATGAAAAATGAAGCAATTATCATCTAAAACAATGATTTTAACAAAAAAAATTATTAAATGGGTGATAAAAGAAAATAATTAAATCATATATAATATTAGATATATGAGTATGGTTCTTTAATATATTCATAATAAATCAATATTTATTATACAAGAGTTTTGAACACAAACAAATCAAGTTAAGCCTAAGGTAAGGGTTTCTCGTATCGCTTTTACTTCAATGAGACATATGCCATATTCAACACTTATTCCTTTGTGTGGTGAATATACTGCCATTTTTTGATATTTTATATCATGAATCTATTTCTATTCATGTTATTTAAATTATAATTTTAATTTATTTCTTTCATGGGGCCTATGATTCAAAAGTTACTAAATTGGTAATGGTGTATTTCACAATATCAACATTATTCAAGATTGTTTTGCTCAATTCTCCCTTGGGTGAATTTTTTTATTTCTATCATAAAACAAATATATTTCATGATAATTTGTATATTCATGAAGTTTTCAATTAATATAACCATTTTAATACTCTTTTTTAATTAAAATTATTGGGATGATGTTTTTAAGAAAATTTGACTTCATTTCTCTCTTCGGTCAAAAATCTTTTTTCTTCCTAGACCATGTTTTCAAAAAAAATGTTTTTAACATTCTCAAATTTATTTATTACATAAATTTATACCAATGTATGAATTTTCAAAAAAAATTGAAATTAATCTTCGTGTCATTTTCCAAACAATTCCCATTTGGATTTTACTGAAAATGTGAAAGGAATATTTATTTTAACATGTACGGTATGAATAGAGTTTTCTTACATCATGACCACTCAAGGTTTTAAATATTATTTTAAAAGTTTTAAAAGTTTATTTTAAAAGTTTTAAAAGTTTTTTTTCAAATAAAAGAATTTTCAAAATATTTTTTGAACTTTTTTAAAAAAAAAATTAAAGTGAAATTTTTATTTTCCTCAAAAATGTTTTCAGTGACATTATTATTGTATTTCTATTCATCAATGACATAAAACGTTTATTATAATTATAATTCACTAGGGATACGTTATATTGATTCCATCCTTGTTATTTCTTTAAATTTTTTGTGATAATTTTTACTGAGGATGGACAATTTTATTATTATTCATCATATTACTCTAGATGGTTTATGATTATGTTTATTTAATTGAGGTAAGTATTAACATTTCATATGTTAGATTTTTAATATGGATGTTTATATTGATTATTTTTCACCCATTTCATATGAGGAATGAATTGAACTTAGTAAGTTATGGGTGGAGGCCGGTTATAGATAGCTCCTCGATGCATCGATGGGAGTTATGAGACAAATCAGTTGGTCAAATTAGACAGGTTTCTTCCCACGGAATTAAATTTTCTTCTGAAAGGACTTGATTTTATGTTTTAGATGTGTATAATTATGAATTCTATCATTATGATGATACTTTTTGATTTCTATGTGATTATTCTGTTAGTTAGAAAATTCATGGATAAGTTTCAATCTTATGTGATTATTTTTATGGATTTATTTAATCATCTTTTTTCCCTGTCATATTAGGCTTAAGTTATTTTTTGAATGGAATGTGTTTCAATTATTTACATTTCTATACTGATTATACTTATTTATTTAGGATATATTTTGTTTTATGCATATCCTATACTAAACATCTGAGATCACCCCGTTCTTATGTTTTATTTTTTCCTAGGATACTTTGAAGTGTTTTCTGATTAAATTGTTGGGATACAATAAGGGGAATAATGGCATTCTCAATGAAAATATTTTCAGTACTTTATATTTTAAAATTTAATGTGAATTTAAGTATGTATCTATTTTACCAATACTACTAAACTATTTTGTCCTTATGGATCTAATTATTTTTATCTTATGCCATTTTAATAAAGTAGACATCGGCTCTAGGATATTAGGGTTAGGTTATTTACAGTTTGTATCTGAGGAAGTTTATTAGAACCCTTGGGAACTATATTTAGTAAAATAAAGATTAGGGAAGACAAAACTATGATATACATTGAGAATAATTATATAATAATATCCTAAATTTTTGGTAAGGTAGATATTATGTGGTTTTCCAAGAAATAAAACCATGTTTGGATACTACAAGTGGACATAGTTCTGGAACAGATGTACCTAGGGGTACTAACTTTGAAAAAGACACATTGGGATTGACTTGAGAATTACCTAGTACATGAAAATGGTATTTACTATACACCTAGTTTGAAAATCTTGGGGGATATGCTTGGTTTAATTAAAATTTTCTTTATAAACCATTAAAAAGGATTTGAAAATATTTTTTATGATTTGGAAACATTCCCAAAGAAACCATGGTTATGATTATGAGATTATAAATTCATAAATTTTTCAATTTATTTTAAGTGTTTCACCATTTTTGTGAATATTAATTATGATACATAATGTTATGATCTAATCTAGTTTATGTAGTTATTTAAAAATGGCACCTAGAATAAGGAATGGGAACTATATCAATACATGTAATCAAAAGATTAATAATGATCATTTCCTTCATAGAATTAAGCTAATATTTTGAAGGAAACTAATCTCCAAAACAATCTCATCATATGAGGACATAGTATCACATGTTATCAAGAAAAAGAAATAATTATCTAAGTAATATGGATTTGAAGGGAATCAAGAGAATAAGAAGATGTTAGAGAACAAAATGGATAAGATGAAGAAGGGAAATAAGGATTTTCCCACATGTGATAGTTGTGTAAAGAAACACTAGAGTACTTTATTGAAGGGAATGGAAGTTTTATTCAAGTTTAGAGAGAAAATAAATCAAGTGCGTGAATTAAATTTTAATAAATAAACTTTTTATTTTATATTTTTCAATTTTAAGGGTATAGGGAACTATGAAAAAGAATTCCCCAATCATAAAGGGAATATATCTTAGAATAGTCTAACGAATAAAGTTTATTATTATGCTATTAAATTATCATAAGTGGATTTATTAAAGTTCTTGTTAATTTGGATTTGATAACTATGTTTAAAATTTTTTATCAATAATATTAATAAAACATATAAGGATTGTATTATAATGGTTTTTCTATAAAGATTTGAAGACACAAGTTGAATGGTATCAAGAAAAGTGATTCATTGGAAATTTGATCTTTTAAAAAACACATGATTGATATAATATAATCCTTAATATGTACTCAATATTGAGATTATAATGATAAATAAATGTAATGGTATAGTATTGGTGACCTTGAAATTAGTTAGTGATTTGATGGTTTATGTTATCTTTTTTGGAGTTTATTTCCTGTTTGGATCTATGGAATATATTTAACAACCTAGGATTTTATTTTTGGAAGTATACATGTTTTCGTTATGTTTTTATAGTGAATAAGGTATTAACATTTGTAATGTAACATTAATATCCACTTTATATTGTTTGTGGAATATAATATTGATTTAGTGACCTCCCTTATAAATTATTGGACTTTGAATTTGGTCAGATATATTTTGGATGATTCTTAAGATTAAATGTTTATTTAAGGGATTAAGTTGAAATGTAGGTATTATTAGATAACTTGCGCTAACCATTTTAGTTTTAGAAAATATATAGAGATAGGAGGAAGAATTTTCAATCTTTTATCAATTTTATGATCTGTTAAATGTTAATTTCAGTTCTTCAGACATAAAAAATTTCTACTGCATATTCATTTTTTAGATTAATAGATGAATTAGTAATTGATCTAATCACAAACAAAGATGAAATTTTAATTATATTTTATGGTTTTCTATATCAGAAAGGTAACAGGATTTCTTAACTCTAGGAATAGGATCTTGAAAAAAAATTATCCCAGTACCTTTATATCCAATGAATAAAAAGTCCTCTTAACTCATCAAAGATTTATGGTTTTGAGGTCCTTAACTTTATATTAATCATTCAATTTCTTATGATCAAAGATCTCTATAACTATATATTAATCCTTGTGTGCTAGTATTCTCTTCCATTTCCATGTATTCATTTATCACCAATGTTCTCCTACTTGGAAACCTATTCATGTGACCTTTATACATCCATATCTCTCTTATCAAGAGGAATTTTTATTAACTGTTTTTTTATTTGGGGTTTCAAGAAGGGTATTTTCAAATTTCAAACCCGTGATTACTAAGATTAAGATTAAATTATGAAGAATCAATTCATTTAAGGGGTATAATAAAACACCTCAAGATTTTAGAAGAGTATCGTCATATTTGATAGCATATAGAACACAAAACACCAAGATTAGAAGATAATGTGACACCTTGAGAATTTAGGATATATTTACTTTTAAATAAATTCAATCATTTTGATAGCTTGCAAGGCACGCAACACTATTCTTAAATGATATGTGATACTCTATAAAAAATTATTATTTAAACATAACCATTATAATCTAGAATTTAAGTTTGAGAGTATGAATAAGAATAAATAAATTATGAAAATTATATGGTTTAAAAATTTGAAAGATAAACTCAATGTTTATCTATTTATTAGAAATAAAATAAGAACCATTTAAAAGATAGAAATATTTTCTGAAATTTTATATTTTTCTGAAAGTTGGATTAGTCAAACTTTGTGCACATAATTTAAAATTATTTTTTACCAATTTTATAAAATATATTTAAAAAATTAAACTTCACTTTTTTAATCTATATCTCAAAGATATATTTGGGTTAATTTTATATAATTTTATAAAAAAATATTAATTTTTTGATGAATAGTTAAAAATACTAATTTTTTATTGAAAACTGCTTTTCGTTAAAAATATATAAAATTATAAATAATATTTAAAATTTTTATTAAAGTCAAATTGGTTAAATTATATTAAAATTTAACTAATTTAGTTCATTTTAATCAATTTCATGTTGAATTTTAATATAAAAAAATTTTAAACTATTGAATGTTTTTCTTCAAAAAAAAACGTTTTTTTCGGCATGCCTATGGGGTTAATATTAAATTGAATTATATCACTTATGTGAATTGAATTTGAAAAAAAAAAGATTCCATATTTTCAATCATCATAATTTACATTATCTAATAAGGTTAAATTAATTTTTGACCATAATGAATAGTGAAAATAGAAAAAAAAATTAATAACTCCAAGTAAGGTAAAATGACTTTACTTAGGGTTTAAACTAAGAATATAAGGGATTAAAATGACAAAAAATTATTCAATGCCGAATTTATGGACATAATTAGAACATATCACATATAATTTTCTATAATTATTTATTTTATATGATTTTTTCATGAGAAAAATGTAGTTATCACTTTTTCTTTTCAATAATACGAAGTGTATCTCCTCCCCCACTTATAAAATTCCACCCCATATACTCTCCTATTCACACTTCCAAAACAATTTTATTCATAAAATAAATTCCCAAATAAATTAATTAATCCTATAATAACAATCTATATTTATTGTTTTGATCAAAAATCCATCCTAAGAAGTCTGTATGTATAAACCTAAAGAGGCTCGCTTAAAAAGGGGTAAAATTCTTAAACTGGTGTGTTTGTTTTATTTCCTTAAAATAATATTCAAATATGGTAATATTATAATATTATTACCTCATATATACTTATATTTTATTGTTTTGATTTCATAACCTATATCCATATCTACTTCTAGTAAAGGGAAAATGAAACCGTCAACCATGTGTACGGTGGACTACCGCCTTGTGAATCGATGTAATTCATTTTTCATCACCGTCTTTCAAGGATGCATATAATGATGGATTTAATTTATTTATATGATAATTATGAAATTATGATACTTATAAAATTATTATATCACGCATAACTTCTTATTTTCCATTCTGTGGGGGATACAATAACATCGCTCATGTGTACAGCGGACTACCACCTTACAAAGAGATGTGATTCGTTTTTCACTTATTTTTTATATGGAAGATTGTGAGGATATATTTAATGAAATATATGTGATATTTATGAACTAAAAATTATTATGGAGATATAATATCACATCTAACTTTTTACCTTCCAATCCTTTGGAAAATAAAAACATCACTCATCCATATGTGTGGACTACCGCCTCAACGTAGCGATGTGAAATGATTTTCATTTTATTTTTACATGGATAGAAATAAGGATGTATTTTATTAATATAAATTTTATATATAACATAATAATTATTCTATAAATTTTATTTAATTTTTAATTTTCTTTTATTTTATCTATTGAGAAAAATCGAAACATTATTCATGCATATGTATGGCCTACCGTATCCATTAATGATATAATCAATTTTCTATCACTAACTTTTATAGATTAAAAAAGTACATATATAATGAATATATATGTTATTTATATCATGGTAAAAATTCTAGAGATTATTTAACCATGATCAATATAAAATTACCAATATTACTTAACCAAAACATACATGAAATTTGAAGCAATTATCACCTAAAACGATAATTTTAACAAAGAATTATTGTTAAACGGGTGATAAAAGACTATAAGTAAATAATATATGGTATAATATATATGGGTATGGTTATGTAATAGATTTATAATAAAATTATATTTATTATGCATGAGTTTTTCACAAATATGAAGGAATTTGAACCTGAAGTAAGGGTTTCCTGTCTCACTTTTACTTTTGTGACACATTTTCCATATTCACCACTTATTCCTTTGTGTGACATATATACAACCAATTTTGATATGTTATATAATTAATATATTTATATTAATGGTATTTAAACTTTAATTTCAAGTTATTTCTTTCATTTTCCTTTGATTCAAATTTTACCACTTTGGTAAGGTTTATTTCACAATTTCACCATTATTCATGATTTTTTTTATTTAAGTCTCCCTTGGGGGAAATATTTGTTAATTTTATCATAAAACCAATATATTTACTTATATTATGGTTATTCATGAAATTTTCAAGTAATAGTATCATTTTCCACACTTTGGATCTTATAATTATTGACAAAATGTTTTTAAGAAAGATTGACTTCATTTCTCTTTTCGGTTGAAAATAATTTTCCAACCAAAACCATGTTTTCTAAAAATATTTCCTAAAATATTTTTAATATTATCTAAATGATTTTTTAAATATATTTTTACCAATGTTTGACTCTTTTATAAAAAAATTCGAAATTAATATTCATTTAATTTTCTAAAGAATGTTCGTTTGGATTTTCTAAAAATGTGAATGAAATATGTATTTTAGCGTGTAGGGAATGAATTGAATTTTACACTATAATAACCAATAAACTTTTCATAGATTATTTTATAGGTTTTCAATGGTTATTTTCAAAGAAAATTTTTTTAAAAATATTTTTGAACTTTCTATTTTAAAAAAATCAAAGTGAAAAGGTTATTTTCCTCAAAAATGTTTTAATAACATTCTTATGGTATTTATATTCATCAACAACATCCACCTTTTATTGTACATATAATCCAAAAATTATGTGTTGTATCAGCATCATACTTATTCTTTCTTTGGATGGTTTATGATTAGTTTGACTGAGGATGTACAATTTTATTATCATTCACCATATTAATCAAGATAGTTTATGATTATGTTTATTTGATTGGGGTGTGTATTAATATTTCATATATTAGTTTTTTAATATGAATATTTATCTTGACTATGTTTCACATCTTTCATATATGGAATTCATTGGACCTGGTATGTGATGAGTGGGGTCCAGTTATAGATAGATCATTGACGCATCAATAGGTCTCATGAGACAAATAAGTTGTCCAAATTATATGGGTTTGTGCTCACATATTTAAACCATCTTGTTAAAGGTCTTTACAGTATGTATCATGTATAAGTTATTAAACATTTTCTCATTATGAGATCAGTTTTTGATATCCATGTGATTATTGAATTATTTAGAGTATCCATTGATATGTTTCAATATCATGTGATTATTTGTATGGATTTATTTAATCATCCTCTATTCCAACCATATTATACTCAAGTTATTATTTAAATAGTATTCGTTTTAGTTATTTACCTTTCAATATTGATTATCCTTATTTATTAAATATATATTCTATTGTATTCACACACTAATTGAGTATCTAAGATCACCCCTTTATTGTGTTTTATCTTTCCCTATGATACTTGGAACTGTTTTTTGATTGATATGTAGGGAAATGCCCGAATGGCCCGAATAATTTCATTTTTATTAATTTTTGATAACCCCCTTTTGAAGGGATGAGGGGGAACCTTTAAAAGGCTCGTAGGCTTTGAGATTACATGGCTGATAGGCTTAGAAGATTACATGACCTGAAGGTCTTAGGGAATTCAACCAGACTATCTACAAGGAATTGCCCCTCCCCAGCATCTACATCGTGATAGTAGCTCTCCACCTTTGCATAGTCGTCTGGATAGGCTTCCCATGCAAGCACAGGCTGGTCCCGATGTAAAATCCATACCCTCTCATTCTGAAAAATCCATTTTTTTCTGCTCTGCTGAGTGCACTTGCACTGAATCCTCCTCTATGGCGGCTCCTTTTCTTTAGAGGTTTGTATGGGAAAACTACACTGATCATGTGGCCTAAAGGCCTTGAGGTAGCCCGAAGGCCTTAAAGGTGGCCCAAAAGCCTTACTAGCCCGAAGAACTGGGTGGTCCAAAGGTTTTAAGGACACTAATCTCAAACTGGTGGCCCAAGGTGAATATTTTCAGCTACTACAATATCGAATAGTGCCTACTATAGTTCTTGCTATAGTAACTATGCAGTACTTCTATAGTAACCCGAAATTATTCCACTGCCTGGTTTTGAACCTGGATCTCGTGGATGCACTTAAAGAGTCCTCACCAACTAGGATGAGGATCATGTGTGATATATAGAGATGTGATAAGGGGAATAATGGTTTTATCAAAAAATACTTTTTGTATTTTATGTTTTAATATGTAATTTGAATTCAAGAATGTATATAGTTTACTAAGACTAATAAACTATTTGATCCTTCAGGATATGATTCTGTGTATCTTATGACATTATAATAAAGTAGACACCAGCTCTAGGATACTGGGATCTGGTTTTTATAGTAAAACACTAAAAATCACTCAAATTATATTAATTTTAATATTTATAAAATCATTTATTTTATTTTTCCATTAATTGGATAAATACTTGGTCGACATTATATAAGAATTGAAGGTAATTATATACTCACTAAAAATTAAACATAAATTAAAATAACAAAAATAAATTTATTATAATAAAAATAATATTTTATATTCATTCAAATTAAATCTTTACTCACATATATATCATGAAAAATTATTTAATATGTTATTTGTATTTTTCCAACATTGCACAAGAATTTCACGAGAATTTAGATAATTAATTTTTTATATAACACTAAAATTTGCATCTATCCATAACTATCATCAATAATAAACTATATTTAATAAAACAATTGATAAAATACTTCCCACCTATCAAATATTATCTTTAGAACACCAAATATTACTATTTTAGTGTTGTGTAAGCACTACATCATCACCAAAAATGATTTTCATATTTATCATGAAATAAATTATAATTTATATGTTTCAATTTTTTTATGTATTATATTTTTATTAAATTTTTATACATTATTCATTAAATAATTTTAATAAATTTTTATATCATATTTATGTCTAGGATATATCATAAAAGATATCATATTTCATAAATTAAATAAAATTTTATTTTCTCAAAAAAATATAAAAAAATAATCCTCAGATAAATTTTAATTTTTTAATCCAAATTTTAATTTAATTTAATAATATTTAATTCTTTTAATTGGAATAAATTACTTTTAATATAAATACGTAAAATTCAATGAAAAACAGTTTTTAGAAAAAATGAGTTTTTAATCCAACCAAAATCAAGTATAATATTGATTTCTGTTTATTTAATTATATTATATTAAAATAAAATAGAACTATGTTAATTTATGATTCAATTAAAATCATAATGGTACATTTAATTTAAAATAAATGAAAGTTGTAAAAAAACATCAAAAAATGGTATTTTCTCTATTTACTGAAAAAACTATCTCTTAAAAAATCCCAAAAATTCACCATAAGATAATTTTTATAAGATTATTTAAAAAATGTATCCTTTTTATGAAATAAAATTTACAAAATTTTAATAACTTAATTATGTTATCCACAAAAAAAGGAAATAAAAATCATTTTTGAATAATTATATTTTTGAAAAATAAAATGACCTTACTAAAAATTGAGTGCTTATTTAAAAAAAATTAATCCATAAATTGTTAATGAGTAGGAAAATTTTATATATATATATATCATGATGATATTAATATTATTTAGACCATCCAATTTAACAAATATTTTATAACAATAACATTTAAATAATAATATTCCATGGTTTGTTTAAACATGGTGTTGAGTATTTTGTATGCTACTAAACATAGTGTTCTTTTAAAATATCATTATTTTACATGCTGGGTGGGTTGGTTTGTAAATGTATATGTTCATTTATACATTCCATATCATTAATTTTAAAATTTTAGAGGACATAAAATATCTATTCAATCTTGGTTTTAAAGGAAAATATCACATTAGTTTCACTCTGATGGGATTTCCATATTTTGGGGATCTACTTAACTTATTATCATGGTTTATTTTTAATTCATAATAATTAATCCTTTAAGGATTACTGACAACATGGTTATTTAGATAAATATTATTCTTTATAAACAAAATGAAATTTTTCAAACAAGTAGCAATCGTATTTTATGTGAAACTAAGATTTTCTATTAACTTTCAAGCATTGTAGTATGATTTGGGAATCTTGGGACAAAATAGAATGAATTTATATAAAAACTATATAAACTTATCAAAATAAATGTATTTCCAATAACTAAGAGTCTTAAATAGAAAAAATTTCATGATCAAGTGCATTTATTGAAAGTAGTACAACCATAGTATAATTTAGTTCGAGCATCATCAATAATTTTAGGAAAAAAATCATTGTTTTTTCATCTCCACCTAAATGGATGATAGTTCCACCTACCCCATTAGTTCCCACTTCATTGAATTTGAGTTAAAACACTTAGAAAATATCATTTAACATTATGATCATAAGATTGTTCACTATAAAATGTACCTTTTCATCAATGGTAACCTATTGGTGATATGATTCTTAATATTCCCCATGTCGGGTCCAAATATTATAATTCTTCAAAAAACCATTAACAATAAAATATTTCTCCATAGTCTCACATGTCAAGTATTCTATATTTAAACATTTTCTACCAGGATAAGAAATAAATTCAGCACTTACTCTTCTTGTAAAGGTGATGGAATATTATATCTCATCAATATATTCCTTAGAAAATATATTTGACAGATCAATAAAACTCTTATCTATATCTTTCATCGAATGTACAAAAAAATTGTTATTATAAAAAATAAGTTAGCTAATAGCATGATGATAATCCCAATATATTTTTCAACATCAAATAAATAATTATTAAAAAAATATTTATAATTTAATATTTTTTCTATTCAAAATGAAAAAAATATATTAGTGATGCCCATATCAATAGTCCTTAAAAATTTTATAAAAATAAAATAATGACATCTAATAAAAAAATAGAGGATTTGTTACATACAAAAACCTAAAAATAAGTGAAATTTTATATTAAAAAAATATTTCACTTATGAAATAATATAATTATAAACCATATTATTTTTTGAACACAAAAATTAAATCTTTAGATTTTAAAGATCACATACATTTCCAAAAATATAACACAAATTTTTAATTAATGACACTAAAAAAGTAATTATTAACTAAAAATAATATACATTATCATTATCAGGATTCATTTTGTAAAAAAAATAAATACTAATATATCATTATTTTAACAATTCATAATCTTCCCAAAAGATAATCATGATTTACAACAACAAACAAGCCATAAACCCAATTAAATGTGGTTGAAAACATGGATAAAATGTTTATAATTAGATATATTAAAGGAAATATTTTCATTTAAATGATTTTGAAGAATATCATCCAAAATTATTTGTTTAAGGGTCATTTTAGATCTACCTTTACCTCTTTTAATAATTGAATTTTTCATTAAGTTTTCACTATTAAAAGGTGCATCTCTAGGTCTTCATCTAACATGTCCAAAAAATATTAATCTTGTCTTATTCATATTATCATCAATTGGATCCACTCTAATATTATCCTAAACACATTAATTTCTAAACTTATCCATCTTAATTTACCCACATTTCCATCTTGACATTTTCATTTCTGTTACCCTTATTTTTTGTTTAAGATGTCCCGTCAAAGGCCAACAATCACTGTCATATAGAATAGTTGTTCAAATAATAGACCTATGAAATTTACCGTTAAATTTAAAAGGAATTTTATAATGAAAAATCACCCCAAAATAATTTCTCTATTTTATCCATTTTATTTATTCATATTGAATCATGTGATATACAACTATATTAATATCTCTACCACATTGTAAAAATGGGCCTAAATATCAAAAACATGTAGCTTTAGAAATATAGTCTCCTAATATCACGCCCATATCATTACTAAATAATATATTTCTAAAATGGAACTCCAAATATATTTTTTTATCCCTAATAACATGGAGACCATTTGATTTTAAAGTTTCTCTCCAAATTAATAACTTTAAATTAATAGTCACTTTTGATTCTACAATAGGAACTATATCATTCATAAAAATCATGAAATTAAGTATTCGATCTTGAATATTATTTTTAAGTTCATATAATACCAAATAAAAAAGTTATATTCTTAATTAAAAACCTTGATATAATTCTATCAATACAAAGAAGAATTTACTGTCACCTACTAAAGTTCTAACTCGAGTCAAACTTCCATAGGTCTTAGATGAATTTGATATACACCACTTATACACATTTTCATTCAAGATACCTCCATAAAACTACTCTGGGTAATTTATCATATGCCTTGTCTAATTTAATGAATATCATATTAAAATGTTAGTCTTGTTTATGATAATACTCCATTATACCTCTAATCAAATAAATCTCTTTTGTGGTAGAACATTACCGCAAAAAAACAAAAAATTATTTTTTAAAACTTTTGTTTTATTTTTAATCCTTTATTTAAATGAAATTTAAATAAACAATTGAAATTTATTAAAATAATTGAATCAATAAATAAATATAAATTCAAAATTAAGAACTAAAAAATCAAGAACATTCAAATCATTAAATGAAATTCAGCCCAAAAAACATTTGAATAGGAAAATTTTCTATTAAAATCATAAAATAATAAATTTCAACTTCCTACAGTGTGTGTGCATGTATGCTAGAAAAGATTTTACTAATGAAATAAAAAATGAACAATAATTTAAAAATTATAAATACCAGTTGTGTTGGAGGAAGGAAGAAGTGGATTCTCTGGTAGGAGGTGGAACCAACGGGGTGGTTGAGTCAGGTTGCGACAAAGATGTTGTGCTGGAGGTAGGAAAATATTAGTATGGAGAAAAATGGTTGATTTGAGATGAGTAGGGTAAGGTTTTGGGTGGGGTTATAGGGTGGAAAGGGAGTAGGGAATCATGGGGAGGTTTCATCAGTGGATGAAGTGGTGTCAAAGATACAATGATATGGAGTTCTTATAGTGAGTAGATGTCACCGGTGGACAGGGGTGGAAGGGAGGAATCACAGGGGGCTTGTTGGTAGGGTGAAGTGATAAACTCACTTTTTCCTTGTATTTGTTTTCAATAAATTAGTAAATATGAATTATTTCAATATTTTATGGAGGAGAACATCTTGAAATAGTAATTTAGGATATGATCTTGGAAGAAAAGTGTTGAACCCGGGCATTTTGGGAAGTAACATGGAGTTCCTAAGCTAGATGCTAATAGAATACCTTGAAGCTTGGGAGTGTGTTCTATATACCTGATGGTATAAAAATAATTTATAAATTAAGATTGTATAATTTGGTTATTTTTATATTCATATGACAATGGAATAAGTGGTGGAGGTACTACTATTATACATATGGAAAAAGGATGAAGTTTCTCCTTGAATACCATATATGTAATTTATTGAAGTAACTGACATAATAGTCCAAAGTAGATGAAACCAATGCAATTTTATTAAAGATATATTCACTTGTAAAATATCATTTGAAATTTAAAAATCCTACTACTTGGTATTTCAAAAGTATATTTGGTTCAAGAAGAAATGATAATGACGATGGTGTATCCATTATATTATTAAGGTTCCAATCACTTGATGGAAAAGGAATGAACTTTTGGTGTCCTTGAAGAACTGGATGGATAGATTCTTGGTGTAATCCATTATTTTTTAACATTGATGATAGAATTTTCAAAGGAATCAAATTAAAGTGTAGATAGATAAAGTAGAACTATCAGCACTATCATTTAAGAGTCTTGAAGTGGTTGAGAAGTCATGGAAGTATTTGAAGAGGAGATGAGTAAGTTTGAGTGAAATATATAGTTTTCAATATTCAAATAAATGATTCCTCTACATATATTTATCCATGCAATTGATTTCAAGAAGTAGATAAATTATATATGTAGTCAAAAAAAATTATGTATAGAAATTATGACCAACCTATATGATTTACCCATGGATCCAAATTCACATAGGTGTTTATATCCATATACGATAATGTTGCAATGTATTTTAATACTATTGTATAGGAAAATTTAAATATTCTCAAAAATGAATGCTATTATGTAACAAAATATCCAAAGTGTGTGAATGAAGAGTCACGTGGTTGATTTCCTATGTGGGATAATTTTATAGGAGCACCATGCATCATAATTATGATACATTAAGAACCAAATAAGGTAATTTAGTAATGTATCCAAATGAAAAATCAAATAAGGAAATTTTTCATACATATTGGGTGAATATATATAGTTTTCTAGAATCTATATTTTTAATAAATAAGTGAAGAAATAAATCATAAAATGTAAGTGTGGTGTTCTCTATGAATCAAACATCATGATCCTATATGGATCATTATTAAAACTATGAATAATGTAGAGGATTGTGTGATGGGATTGGTGGACACTAAGTTAATCTCTAGGATACATGTGGGAATTTAATATATACTTGCTTACATGGAAATATCAAGGAAATAAAAAAAGAACATATTTCAAAATGAGAAGAAGCTTGTGATATTTGAATATCGCAAGAAGGAAAAAACCGAAGTCTTCAGTTAGACTTTAAGGAAGAATTTGAATAATTTTGACTCAAAGATCTTGAAGATTGAAGGGTGAGATATTAGGGAGTTAAAATATAAGAAATATTTGATACTACTTCAACTATTATATATATATATATATAGTAGCTGAGGGAATTGATCCATCACAATTGATCTTTCTTAAAAGGTAGTACAATATCCTTCTCTTGTATGAAGGGACAACAAACCCACTCTTTAACTTTACCCAGTCTGTGATATGACTACAAGTTCATGGTCATACCATTTACTGGGATTATTTTGATAATAAGAAGTAAGTAAAGCATGTGGGATGATATCCATGATACACCAAGGACACAATCATCTAAAAGTATTTGAAGCTCATTAACATGCCCCAGTGTTCTCCTATGTTTCTTTCTTATTCTATGTTTCTTTACCAAAAAATGATATAAAGAGAATAAGAGATCCATTCAGTAAATAAGTGAATAGGTGATTGATGGATAAAAGTAAAATTGTAATAAGATTCACTCCAAATTTATTCACCCCCCCCCCCACACACACACACACCCTCTTAGTGTGAGCATATCCCAAATTGATCCTAACAATTGGTATCAAAGCATAAGTTCAAAATCTATGGTATTTTGATATTTGAAGTTTTCTTTGAAAGATATTTGAGGAAGCATGTGAATACTCTATCAAATCAGTCATAAAATATATGTATGTCAAAAAAATGATGAATATGAAGAAAATATAAGTAAAGATATTGAGAAAAAACATTATTGAATAGTATGGGCTCTCTACTATTTAGTGTAAGTAACTCAGTTATTTCTATTATTAAGTCACGTCTTAAAGATTATGAGAATATATACCTTATAAGTAAATTGGAATAAATATTTGTCTCCTAGAGTAATAAAACAAGCATGGAAAATGAATATATAGTGGATAAATCCACCACTAAAGAATTAGAAAACAATCTGGTCTCATTTGGTTTATAATCTTTACATGAAGAAGGGGCACCAAAAATCTCCTGTCAAAATTGTCCTACTAAAGTACCATGTATTTATAGGAATTATCACAATTCTAAGGATTCACAAGAAGAATCAACTAGTGCTATAAAATTTTTCCTATATAATTACCTGAAATAAATATCCTCATATATCTATTTAATTTTTATAAGTATGTTGGAGGAGATCACCCACCACGAAGATGAGAATGAAAATATGGATAAGGCTCTGAATAAGAGGAAAAAATAGTATAAATATTTACAACTAGAAAGGATCCTAAAAATTTATGAATGAGGATATTAAAGAAATATTTTATAGCTTTAAGAATGAAGGGATCACTATAATTCATGAGAGAGAATAATCCAAGAAAAATATTTTATAAATAACGCATACATTTAAAGAAACAACTAGTATCAAAGTTGTTTAACTAGAGATTAAATCCAATATAATCAAAGTGATTGATCATATACTAAAAGAAAATAGAAAGTCACAAAAGGTGTATGATGAAAATATGAAGAAATAATGTGAAGAAAAATTGAGATCATTGGAGGGTGATAAAGGCATCCTTAATATGAAATCCTAAGAGTTTTCAATTAAATTGAAAAATCCAGAATCATTTCAATCAATATAGTCACAAAAAGTTGAAAAGTAAGTTATAGACAAAAAAACTACAAATGGATGGATATTATATAGAAAGATTTATTACCCATAGAAAAAATATCTTGAGATCATATTTTTATCATTTTATCACATACATAAAGGAAAATGTACCACCAAATTATAAAAATAATATATATGCTAAAACTATTTTTTTTCTAAGTGTGCAGACATCAATTCAAAATATATGCATAGTTGGATGAGTAAAAGTGATATCAATCCTACCATTATGTTAATTATGGATAGAGTAAGTTATTTAATAGTTGGTTCCCTGAATGAAATCCAACTAACTGCTGCCAAAGCTAAAAATATTAAGCTACTAGTTTTGGAAAATTATGATAGCATGAAATTCAGAAAAATAAAAGTAGGTTTTTTGGGTTTTTTACTATGATATAATCGAGCATTTGGTTGTGGACTACTAGTATAATATTTTATCCTAACAAAGAAAAAGATAGCCTATAATTAGGGGGAGAACCTATGAGAAGCTGCAACATTCGTAGGCTATGAAGAAAATTTTTCATACGAGAAATATATTTGGAATAGTTGAAAAATATGTGGTTTTTTCAATGTTATTTATCATATAGAAGAAGCATGTAAGTATAAATCATTCAAGAATTAATTGAGAAAAAATATAGAGAAGATACCACATAATGTGAATAATGGAGACAATCCCACTCAAGTAAATAATTATGAAAAAAATATAGAAAATAAAATTTTTAAAAAGTATATAAAGAAAGTTGGTGAGTTATCCTTAGGTAACAAGTATAAATAAAGTAGTGAATCTCACAAAAATACTAAGAAGTAAAATATAGATTCTGTATCAAAAGTTAGAATCTATTTCTTTTGTGAAAAAATAAGACACGTTATGTATACTTATGAAGAGGTCGTCAATGTAAGAGTTGAAGAGAACAATATTGGAAAAATGAAACAATAGTCCAAGGGAGAAAATAAAAGTATATATTTTTGAAGAGTATATATAAAAATCCATGTAGGAAATTCAAAAGGGATGATCATGTTCCAAATTTATATCTGTAAATTTGGCTATCAAATTTGGAAAAATCAAGACAATTATAATCCCAAGAAAAATAAAAATCCATATAGAAATAAAATACTACACATGAATAAGAAATCAAATTTCATGAAAGGTTTTAAAAATATGATAACCTAAAATCTCATGAGGAGATGTTATGAAGGTTCAAGCAGATTAGACACAATTCAAACAATTTTTTAAACATTTATTCCATCCCAAAAATAAGCCTTGAAAAAAAATTCACTAGGGGATGCATCTATCTTGATAGTTCAGGTTAAAATAATGATCTTACACAATGAGATAAGAAGAAGAAACCATACCCAAAGTAAAATAAGAGTTGAAAAATGATTATGAAAGCATGAAATATCTATTTAGACATTGAGATAAATTAAAAAGGGTGATATAGTTGAGAAGAAATTCTCAATCCAACTGTTCACAATGATGAAGAAGGAGATTCCACCTTATTCCCTTATTTTATATGTTGTATTTTTTCACTAACCATACATGGAATTTTAGGTGATGATTTTTAAAAAATTTAGAACTAATGAAAAAGGTAATCTAAAATAAATATTCTAGATTTGAAAAAGTCACCATCATGGTATGATTTTTTAAATGGTAATCTAAAGAATATATGGAGAAAAGATAAACCATGATGAAGGTGAAAATTTTTTCAACATTAAATAGTATAGTGATAAATGTAACCATCTTGGCAAGAATAAAATATATGATACATAGAAGGATATATGAATATATAAATCTTCCCTGATAATGAAACAATAAATGTTTCAATATTCATGTCATCTCAACAACTGGAATCATAAAGTTGAACTGATTATGTGATCACTCTTGATGATGAGAATATAAAACGTATCCCTTAAGGAGGGATTTATTGAAAAGCTTTCATGATCATTCAATTCATAAAAATATATAATTTTAATAAGGTACTTGAAAACAATCATGGAAAAAGGTGTGAATTCTTATTCTCTCATCCTTATTTATCAAATAATTGGTTCTTATTGGAAGTTTATGAAACCTAAAGTGATCTAGGGTTGTTTAAATTCAAAACAATATGGTTTCACTTGAACTTTTTTAAACTTTTTTGTTAAGTAAGTGCAGTAAATTCCAGTTGAAAATTATGTGAAGATATTTACAATAATTGATGCCAATAGGTAGTTTCATCTTGAATACATATGAATAACCCCTGAGGAAGATAATTGAAAAATATAATGGTTGTTATCATATTGTGTTATTTTTTTATATCCTTTATGTTTAAATCAAAACCTCTTTTTTCTACATCGAGCATTACCCAAGTATACTTAGATTGGAATTATTGGTTGCCCCTGTCTTAAATAAAACGGGATACCTCCCTCTATCGTATTATTTATAATTATTGTAAATAAGGGAGAGAGAGAATAAAATGGAAGAAATTAATGATAAGTAAAATGGAGATACTAAATGAGTTCACATATTGGCATTTCATTTTCTCTTATTGGAATTAACAACATATACAAAGGGGAGATTGATTAGTAGACTTTCTGTTTAAGTTGTATTTTATTTCAATGAAGAAGGAAATATGTTTTATGTAAGTATATGATGGAGTGGAAAATATTAGAAGAATGGTGTAAAATAATAGCTTGGAAGAAAAGTTTTGAACCCAAGCATGTTGAAAAGTAACTTGGAGTTCCTAAGCCATATACTAATGGAATACCTTGAAGCTTAGAAGTATAGTTTCCATATATGGTGGTATGTAAAATAATATAGCAAGGATGGTTATAGAAGTTGTTTACTATTATATATATATGAAAATAGAAGAGGTACTGGAAGTAATCCCATTATACATATAGAAAAAGGATGAATATTCTGCTTGAAGTCCATATATGGAATTTATTGAGGTATTTGAGATAATAATATGATGTAGATAATGTTTATGGAAGTTTCTTGAAGATCTATTCACTTGGAAAATATCATTTGGAACTTAAAATTTATAATTCTTAGTATTTTACATGTATCTTTAGTTCAATTATAAATGATGGTGCTGGTTTTGGTGTTATTGTATTTTTAAGGATCCAATCACATGATGTTAAAGGAATGGGTTATTTCTTTCCATGAATAACTAGATTAAAATCTTCTAGGTAATATCCTTTATTGGTGAAGATTGATGAGATGATATTCAAATGAATCAAAGAAAAGTGTTGATGGATGAAGGAGCACTTCCTATACTATTATTTAGAAGTCATTAAATGATTGAGAGGGCTTGTAAGTATCCTAAAAAGGAGCTAAGTAAGTTTGAGTGAAATTAGAAGTTTTCCATATTCACATAAGTTATTCCTATACATATGTAGATGCACGTAAATTATTGAATGATGTAACTAAATGATACACATGGCTGATTTCTATTGAGTATGGAAATTCTAGACCACGTATCCAATTTATCCACAAATCCAAATTTACATAGTAATTTGTAATGATATAAGACGATGTTGTGATTTAGCTGAATGTTGTTGCATATGTGAATTTGAAGATTCACTTGGATGAATGATGTTGTGTAACTAAATGTCCCACATATAAAAATGGAGATTCATGTAACTGATTTCTTTCATAGGCTGGTTTTTTTTGGAGTTGGTGACCTAGAAACAAAATTTATATACTTTATGATAACCAATATTCATTATTTTCAATATTAATAAACTCTTTATCATATCATGATTTTTCTTCTATGTGGAATCATATGTGATAATGTCCTAAGAGTGTCTATATTGTTGAAAGGTCATAGCAGTTCTCCCCTATGATGAAAACCCAACAGTGTCATGATATTATTCTTAAATATATTTTATATATCCAGATGAAATCATTTAACAAACACAAATAATACAGGGTATTGGGGGTTTAGACTCGTGGTACATTAGGGAACCTTCTCGTGGTGTACACCCTTGAAAATTTCTAGTGTTAGAAATTATGATAATGGGACCCACCAGTAGGAAATCCACATTTATATGTGTCATTGGATTTTCTTATCTGGGGATGAGTGTATTAGTCATTATACTTTAAGATTATTATTAATGGATGTTATGAGTCTCATATTTTGATGTATTGATGAAAACCATTATGACATATGTTCACTGTGAAGTAGGATAAGTTGGGTGTGCCACGAGTAACATTTCATTAATTAATAATGATAAAAAAATATTTTTCCCTTCTATTCTTTAAAAAAAGTTGATATCTCATGCTATTTGATGGAAATTATATAGACTAAATAAATCCATGTCCATAGTGTTCTATAGTCTAGTTCAATTTCTGAAAATTCAAAGAAAGAGACACCGAACACATAGGTTGATGGAACCATCATGCAACTTGCTTGATTAGAGATATCGAGATAAAGAGATTATATTACATGTAAGTATTTTTATGTGGTTTTATGTCATTATGAAATTAACCACTTTCTTTATGGGTGTTTTGGGGTGTTGTTAGGCACTAACCTTAGACATTTGGTTGTTTTTCCTAATTCCAATAAAAAATAGGCCTAGTGGGTCATACACTAAGTGTATCCAGAACCATAGTTAAATAATAATATTATTTTTTATTTAAGAAGTTGAATAAATATTATTCCCACACATGTTTTGGTTTAATAATTATGCATGTTTGTTTGACCATATATATTCCATCATCAGTTATTCAAGAGAATATTTTGTTAGATGAATATTTAATAAATATTTATTTTCAATTTTGTGAATAGAAAATTTTTTTATTTATTAGTAAATAATGAAATGATATTTATTTATTAAATAAATATTCATGAGGTAGATAAAATATTGGATGCCACCATCATCAAACCTGATAATATTGATGATATTGAGACAACCTGATTCAATGTGAATAGCATCCCATCCAAAATCTTTTGTAAAAGTCAGCCTGGTAAGGATAGTGTGGGCCTCAGCAACAGAGGGCTCCCAAAGAGCATGGTAAGACTCCTGTTTGGCAGTAATGACTTAGTCCTAGTGGTTCCAGACCATCAATCCAATTCTAACAATTTCATCCATGGAGAGATATGCATAAATATTGATCTTAACGATTCATTCTGGGGGACACCATCTTGTAATAGATGTGTGAGAGCCAAAGAGCCCATTCTGATCAAGGTCCCAATTCCACCCCTCAATCCAGGAGGTTTCTCATTCAATAAAAAATCTAGAAGGATTTGAAGTGTGGTTAAAGATGAATTCATTTATTTAGATCCAGATGATCCAAGCCACGACGCACAATGAAGCAACTTTATCGGCAGTGAATGAAGAAGACCACATCATCAGTAGTGTTGGGAGGTCTAGAACTGTATACAGAAAAATTTCCGTAGGAGATCACCAAGTGTTCCAGATCTCCTCCGCCCCAGGGCACTAGATGATAGCATGCACATGAGATTCCAAGATACCCAAAAAAAGGGTACATTGCTTGTCATTCGTAACATGGTGAAAAGAGAGTAAGTCTATAGTGGGAAGAATATCAGTGCACACATGCCATCAGAAATAGCAGATTTTTGGGGGGACCTTCAGATGCTAGAGTGCTTTCCAAATTCCCTCCCTTTACTCAAAGTGAGCATCAAGAGCGAGCCTGTAACCTTATTTCAGCGTATAGGATCCAAAAATGTCACTGCACCAATAAATACAGTCAAGTCTCGCATCCATCACACAGGGGATGCTAAGAATAATTCTTTTATCCCTTTCGTTGAACCATGAATTAATTTTTTACATACACCAACCACTCCAAGAATCATCAAAGAGGCAGCGGAAAGTGGCATTCTCAAATCCAGGAATAGCTGGAAAAGTATCAAGCATGATATCTTTACCAATTAACCAGGGATCATTTCAAATTTTTACTTTCAATACATCCTCGATCCTCTATCCCAAACCCTTATCAAGTATTTTTCATTCTCCCCAAATACTTCTCCATATAAAGCTAGGATGGGGCCAAGAGAGGAGTTTTGGAAATCCGAGTGGGGAAAATATTTTTCATGAAGGATCCGTGCACAGAGATAAGAATGGTGAATGATGAGGTGGCACCCATGTTTGGCCAAAATAGAAACATTAAAAGGCGGAGGTCCTGAAAACCCATTTTGTCACCTGTTTTAGGGGAATAGAGATATTTCCAAGCAATCCAATGAATTTTATTCCTTTAATTATTATATACCCACTAGAATTTGGTGATACGGGTTTGTATTTGGTCAACAATCACACCATGAATCTTGAACAGGGACATGATATAGCTGGGGATGGGCTGAAGATCTTCCTTGATTAGAGTTTCTTTACCCGCTTTCTTTTTGGATTCCATCCTTGGATTTTTTTTCTCGATTTGATCCACTGTGGAAGAGAAAGTTTCTTTTTTTGATCGGCCGATAATCGTGGGTATTCCAAGGTATTTGTTAGGCTTATCGACCATTTGAATACATGTAGTGAAACAAACTTATTCTCTCATAGTCAATCGGACACCAGTACTAAAAGAAATTTCTGATTTTCCATGATTGATCGCTTGTCTAGAATCCATCTCATAAAGGTGAATCACATTAAAAATAGCACGACATTACTCATTTGTAGCCCTTGAAAAAAAATATAGTCATCCACAAAGAAAATATGCAAAATAGGTAGGCTAATCTGGAAAACCTTTTCCCCATGAATCAACTTAGAGAAAGATACCAATGAAAGGAGGTTAGAAATAACATCATCCACTAAGATGAAGAGAAATGGGAAGAGGATATCTCCTTGGTGAAGGCCTCGGCTGGGTGAGAATCCTTGGTTAAGTCCACGATTAACATTTACCTAAAAATAGATAGTAGAAACACATTTCATGATCATATATGTTCATTTTGAGAAAAATCCCATTTTTTTCATAACAAACTGAAAAAAGTACCATTCCACTCTATCATAATCCTTGGTTATATCTAGTTCCCAGTCTATAGTTGTCAAGACCCGTACCCTAGGGCTTGTTTCGTGACTACCCCAATCCCACCTTCCACAGGCCAGGGGGTGGTGACTTGCACAGAAGGTGTATTCCCTAAAATTGGGAAGGCATTGCCTTTATAACCTATAACTCACGCAACCAACCACACAGCATGATATAAACACAAATATACTAAATAGTAAAAAGAGAGTGTACAGTAAGTAAATGGGGCCATAATACAAGACCAACTGGAAAGTACAAGAAAACTGAAAAGTATAAGTAAACTGAACAGCTCCTATAAACACCCACCAAGGATCCTACCTGAAGGGTAGGTATAGCTTTCGAACAGTCATCTCTGTGGTACACCTCATCTAAGGTCCACCTCCGAGCTACCTCCAGTCCTGGTACTCTCTTCCTCAGTCAGCGCTATCCATCGTTTTCACCAAACACAACAAGGTGTGGGCATAGCCTGTGCAGGGGTGACTATAATGATACTCAGTAGGGACCCCGAGACCCTCAAAGGTCTCACAAAATATACAAAGGATAAACCACAAATCATATAAAAAATTGTCGACCCTACTTAGGTATACTCCCATACATATACCTAAGTTATCAAGTATACCCATCTCATTCACGAGGAAACACAAGGCCCAAATCCATAGCCCAAGGCTCAAATGTTCCACAAAGGAAGGAATACCATGAAGGTAGCACCACAAAGGTAACTCCACATAGAAGAATACCACAAAGGTTTCATCACAAAGGAAAGTACCACATAGGTACGCCACATAGAATAATACCACAAATTTATCACCATGAATGTAAGTACCACATAGGTACGCCACATAGAATAATAACACCAAGGTATCACCTCGAAGGAAAGTACAACACAGGTACGCCACACAGAAGAATGCCACAAAGGTATCACCATTAAGGTAAGTACCACACAGGTACGCCACAAAGAAGAATACCACCAAGGTATCACCATGAAGGAAAGTACCACACAGGTACGCCACACAGAAGAATACCACAAAGGTATCACCATGAAGGTAAGGACTCATCTCACACCAGGTATAACTTAGGTATAGTAGTAGAGATGATTAGATGTAACTACTGAATCATCTAACTCGGTTAAGAGGTAGACCCACGTAGAAATCTAAATCATCAAACCCACACAGGATCCTAGTACATTGTCAGACCCAAACAGGATCCTAATATAGTAGACCCACACAGGATCCTAGTACATCATCAGACCCACATAGAAACCTAGTATAGAAGACCCACACAGGATCCTAGTACATCATCAGACCCACACAGGATCCTAAAACAGTAGACCCACATAGGATCCTCATACATCATCTGACCCACACAGGATCCTAGTACAGCAGACCCACACAAGATCCTAGTACACCGTCAGACCCACACAGGATCCTAGTACAGTAGACCCACACAGGATCCTAATACATCATCAGACCCATAAAGTATCCTAGTACAGTAGACCAACATAGGATCATAGTACATCATCAGACCCACATAGGATCCTAGTATAGAATACCCACATAGGATCCTAGAGTAGTCCAACATGGATTCCTAGAGCAGATCCATGTGGGATCCTCGAGCACAGACCCACGAAGGATCCCTTTCTCATGTTACAACCAGCTACAGGGTTCCCGCACTAAGCTCGCTTGATTCCAGGAGGATCTGCTCCTCAAGCCACAGGTCAATACTCAAAATTCCACTAAGTCCCATGAAAAAGTATCCCAAAATACCGCCACGTAAAAGGGGTCTCAACACGATAGACGGTGCGTCAATCGGACACCCGGACTGTAAGTTATTGGCCTTTTAGTCCTGAGGGCCCGGTTGGATTCGTGTTCGATCAAACTCGGTCATACCCCAACTTTATCCAAAACTCAAGTGGGGTATACCAAAAGTACTATCTCAATCCAAGGTTTCTGGTGCCATATATGGTAATTCAACCAGACATCACATGCAGGAGTTATGGAGGGTCGAATATTTAATAATAATAATAAT
Organism: Viscum album; assembly: GCA_963277665.1. NCBI lineage: Eukaryota > Viridiplantae > Streptophyta > Magnoliopsida > Santalales > Viscaceae > Viscum > Viscum album. Next base: position 158,111,248 of record OY728165.1, on the reverse strand, counting down.
ATATTATTATTTGATCGTTTCAGGTACCCGATCAAAAAACCCAAAAAAGACATCCAATATTGGACTCATAATTTCCATTTTGAAGTCAGGGTGACACTGCCACTAACGGTTTGTGAAACCGAGGTCACAGGGATAAGTTACAGACAAAATATGGTTTTACAATCAAAAATAATAATATCATTATTATATTATTATTATTATTTACAATTCATTTATTTCAATTCCCACATTCCACACACAAACCCACACCTCTCCAATTTGGTGTGCATCCCATTATTCAATGGATTTCATCTTTAATTACTTTAAATTTTTAACTTATCTTTTATCAACACTTTCTCTCTTCAATTAACCTCTTTTACAATTTTTTTCAAGCTTCAAGCCCTGTTGCACACACTCAGCAATGTAAACTCTCAACTCCCAGTCGTCGATCATGCTTCCACTACAATGAACACGGCCCTCCTTGCACCACCCTTTAAGTGCACCAGAAAAACTGCACCCCATTGTCCGCCTGGCCGCCGCACTGCTCGGGAACCGCACCCCTTCGTCCTACCACCATCCCAGCCTCTCACTCGCCCCGCCGTAGCACGTCTCACCATCTACCTCACCCGGAGTCGTGCCCTAAAGACGCGCAGGAATTGCACCATCATGTTTCCCCTTCCGTGGCCCACTGCATCTTCATTATAAACCCTAAAAATAAAATGATTTCATATTCGTGATCCTTGGGTCGAGGGCTCCGCATCCATATGTCGCGCTCAATAGAAAATTATGTTTATAGCACCAATAAATATTTGTCTGCCTCCTTCCGCGAGACATTGCGGCTTTGTTCCAAGCCCGAAAAATTAAAAGATCGCATATTTGAGATCCTTGTGTCAAGGGTTTCACATCCATATATCACGTTCAGCAAAACTCCTTGTTTCCAGTGCCAATAAATATTAGGCGTTGAAGAACGCATGAAGAATGTGTGAAGAATGAAATAAAAATATCATGGTATATGTGCGGATCGATGGCCATGATTGTTTGGAAATAATCATTGAGAATCAAGAATATGGGGAATCAACAAATAAATATTTATCATACTTCAAAATAAACCCCCTACCTTGATGTTCGTTGGAGATGTTTCGAGGAAGGAGATGAAGATGCCGATGTTCGTTGCTCCCGCACCACACTCCCGATCCAAGCTCGTGCATCGTACTCATTCTTGATCCGGAGGATGTTCTTTCACCAACCAACAGCTCCCAAAATCTCTCCTAAAAGCCCTCCCAAATTCTCTCCCCAAAGGCTCCCCTTTGCCAATGGTCGCCCCAACTAAGAGGTGAGGAGCCACTTAATTAATTAATAGATCAATTAATTGTTGGCTCATTAACTTGGGAGAATTCCAAGTGTTTCCTCACATTAAAGGTGAGTTTGGGTGGTCCCCACCACCAAGAATTTAAAAGGATATGTGGGAGGATATTTAAAATAAAATATATTTATTTTATTTAATCCTCCACAAAAAATGAAAAAACCAACTTCTTCTCTCAACCCACTACTATCGAGGTTAAACCTCCCTTAAGTGAATCCCAATGTTGTGAGTTCAATGGTGTCTTCATATTTTTAATCTGATCAACGGTTCAAAAGTTAGAAAATGTCACTCACTCATTTACTGAATGTACCCAAAAAAATCAGAAAATTATTATCAGTCACCCTCGACCCGCAATGGTCGAGGTTAGGCTCTACCTAGGTAAAAAATGCCTCAAAGAACCCAATGGTACTCTCGGATTTCTGATCCAAGTTACCATTTAAAATTTATGGATTTTACAGTCAAATAATTGTCACTTAATTATTTTATTTATGGCTAAAAACTAACTTTCACTGGTAGACCCTGCCAGCCAAAGTTAGTATCAGCCTAAATAAATAATACCCTCATGAGTTTAGAGGTTGTCTCGGATTTTTAATCCGAGTTTCCATTTGTGAGTTATAAGCATTTGAAAAATAAAATAATTTATTTTATTATTTTATTTACGATTATTCCATTATTGGGTTTTCTCATAGGAGGCCCGTGCTGACCAAACTTAAGTCGTGCTTAGGGTAAACCCACCATTCTGAACGCAACAGTGCCCTCATATTTCTAATCTAGGCAACCATTTAAGAGTTATTATACTTTTTCAGGAAAACTGGTTACGCGCGCTAATTTAAGTGTAACAAAAACTTTGATGGATCATTCTCGACACTCCGAACCTTAGAATCGTGCGCCGTTAGATTTCACGGTCTCATAATAATTCCATATAATTAAAAAAATTATATAGAATTTCCAGGACATTACAATAGTACCTCTTTTTGTATCTGATAATTTTTTCATAGAATGAAACACATCATGGGCTACAATGGTGTTATCTGTGATAAGCCTTTTGGTGACAAAGGTACTTTTATTTTCAAAAATAATAGCATGTAACCACATGTGCAAATGATTGACTAAAATCTTGGAGAAAATCTTGTAGGAGATTGCATAGGCCGATTGGCCGGAAGTCTGAATCCAAAAGGGGTTTCTTAATATTTGTGATGAGGGTAACAATTGTCTCATTAAGGAAGAAAATGTAGATCTCCCCAGCCCAAATAACTTTCATAAGAGCAGAAATTTTAGGACTGGAAATATGCCAATATTTCTTGAAGAAAATAGTATGGAATCCATTAGGACCTGAGGCCTTTGTGAAATAGATATGTTTAAGAACCTTTAAAATATCATCAACTGAAAAATATTTTTGTGAGATGATAATTCATTTCATCAGTGATCACGGGTTTGATGCATGACTCAAACTCAGCAGAAATGGTGGGTTCCCCTGCAGCATAAAGTTTCTACATATAATAGGAAATAATATCATGAATACCTTCAACATTAGAGATAGTTCTTCCATCAGGGTGAGAGAGGCAATAAATAAATAAAAAATTGATGCCTAGAAGAATCCTTCAGATGAAATTAATGGGTGTTTTTATCCCCTTATTTAATGTGGGATTCAAATGCGCGCATTTCCCAAAATCATTTCTTAATGCGAAGATCCGCATCCAGTTTTCTTTGGAGAGAACCAATTCTAGAATAATATCATCAGTTGGATATCGTAAAAGAAAAATGTTAACCTCTCTATCTAAAGAGTCACATTGCTTGTCGGGTTGACAAAAATTTTTGTTGCTCCATGACCACATTTTAGTCCCCACCTGCTGGATTTTAAAACTAATGTATGTGTTTCATCTCTCCCAACATGAATGGATAAAATCTTCACATTCACAAACTTTTTCCCAAAAGATTTCAAATCTGAAAGGTTTCCCAAATCTTGGGTTGCGACCAAAGTGAGAGAAGTCGATGACAATAGGGTAGTGGTCCCTATAATTCAGCTGTAGGTGGGTGATATGGAACATTTTGAAAATATTGGTCAATTCTGTTGATCGCAAGAATCTATCCAGGTTCTCAGAAATGTGCGTGCATTCCATGTTCCCATGAAACCAGGTGAATAGGCTACCTGTAAATCCAAGTTCAGTCACGTCCGCTCTAGATACTTCATCCTGGAAGCTAGACATCGAGGTATAAGATCAACATGCTCCTCCATGTTTTCATTATAAAACAAAATCTCATTTAAATCACTGCCAAAGAGGATAGGACTAGGTGACCCTCATCGTAGTGAGCAGAGAAGGTCCCACGATTTACATTTCTCGTTTTGTGATGGCCATCCGTAGAAGCCCATAAATGCCCATAGCAGAGAGAGGGCATCATGAATGGATTCAACAAAATGATTTGAGGAGTAAGGTACGATTTTGAAAACAATGTTATCCTTCCAAAGAAGACATGGTCCCCCAGAGTAGTCGTGATGATGGACCGGGAAGCATCTCTAAAAGCCACATTTGTATGCAATACCAGTGTTTTCCATGTTTTACAATATGGTTTTGGAAAAAAAAATCATATCAGGGTGACTTTTAGCACAATGGTGCGGGAGAAACTGAACTGTACATGGGTTTACAATCCCATGATAGTTCCAACATAGGATTTTCATTACTCTAGGAAGGGCTGGTTCAGACCTGCCTTCACCTCTATAACATCAAATAAATGTCCTTCATCTACCACTTTCCACCATTTTGGAAGTTTCTTAGTCATCTTTCAAGTCTCCAATCACCGTTTATGCTCCTCGGGCTTTACATTAATAGGTTCATCACCCCTATCTCCATGATTCAACCATTTCCACATCTAATGGTTTAGAGGGCCTAATGACATTATCCCAATCATATCAGTTTAAACATAGGATGTGGTCCCTGGTGCAATAGAATATAGACCATGAGTAGGCTCTGGTGGTTTGATAAAAAGTTAGTTCGGCTCAAAACATGGGTCCGGTGGTTCCTTACATTTTGATGTCAGTCTAAATGGTGTAAAGACATTGTCTTTCATAGAAGCTGGAACCCGGCTTGAGTTGATAGCTGAATTCGTGCTCTGACTCACATGCTTTTCCCCAGTTTTGACCCCAGCTACTTCACTACCCAAAGGCCCTCCTTCCAACCACAGATCAGTGTCATTATACTTATAAAAGTTTGGTGATCCAAGAATGATGAAATTATTGTGCTCTGGTTCAACCTTCTTAGAGAAATCCTTCGCCAGTCAGTCTTGATCCTTTTTTTTCTACTTCAGAAATGAAAGCGAGTCTTGTTGTTTTTTCGTGAAGCCAAGGGTCATATTGTATAATTATTTTTGCCTTGTTCATTCTCATTTTTTGAGTCAAAACCTTTATCTAAGTGTCTAATGCACCCACTGTAAATATAAAAAACTGGAATCTTTTCAAACTCAAAAAGATATCCAGGCGTTAGACTCTTAAATTAATAAAAACATACCCCTCATTAGTGGTTGTGTCACATCGACCAAGGCCCTAATCCACACTACAGGTCCCCAGTGAATTGGATCAGATCGATCCCAATCTAGAAATTAACCAAGCCATTCTCCAATTTCCCGCATAAAACAATCCATTCGACTATGAAATAGGATTCCTTTGATTCGTATCCCAAAATGTGATAAATTCAGGTTAATTTTCTAAATACCATCCCCTCATTTAAATTCATCCACGAGAATGAGAAATTTATCAAAAGACCAGGTTCTTCCTTTGAGAACATTTTATTTATTTGTATCATTAAATAATTCAAATACAAGGAATCCCTCTCCCACTTCTCGTATGGAAATGCCATCCTCTAATATCCAAAAAAATTTATAACGTTTTTAAGGGCCTCCTGATTGAATAAAAAAAATTCTAAAAATTTCCCAACCACTAGGAGAGACATGCGATGTGATAGGAAGGCGTCTTCATATTTTCATGTGGTAATCAATGATTTCTCCTTATAAGCCAACGAAAGACATTTCCACAGATTTTCCAGGTCTAAATCCATGTTAAAGGAACCAAGAATTTTTTTCCTTTTTCTTCCATCCCCTGCACGAGCCAAAATCTGTGTGCGAACCAAGAAACAGCCCATCCAAAACCAGTCTATGAAAAAGCGACTCCCATGCACAAACTAGAAACACCCTTCTCCAACAAGCTCTATGCAACTGCTCCTTCACGAATCTACATCATCGAAAACCAAATCCTTTGTGAGCCACACCCTTCACGATGCCAAAATTTCCCACCATGAACCACATCCAACTTCTTGTGGGAACCACACCCTACACAGGCAGTTCCTTGTAAGTAGAATCCTTCACGCACAGATGTGTCCACAAACCACACCCATCACAGTTCACAAAACTCTATCACCAATTGTCACAGCACACAGGTCTCTATCACAACACCATCACAAGTCACTGATCTAGAGCCGAAGGCCGCAAATTGATACCATCAAAACTAAAATTGCTGACCTGAAATCGTCAAAACTGAAAAACGTAGAAACCATATCGAAGTTAAAAACTGCAGATCCGAAACCGTTGAACCAAAATCACTGGAATGAAAAGGCACAGATCCCAGATCTCAGTTCCCATATTGAAGCTGAAATTGCTGAACAGAATAACTTAACTGATAAATGCAAATCCTTGATTGGATTTGTAGCTAGGTGCAGATCAAATTCATCACATATTTGACGGAGATCCGTTCAAATCAAGGATCAAGAATGCCACCAAATAAACAAAGAGGTCACCGAACATCACAGATCACCGATGAACATGGTAGAACCCAAAGAATGCCAAAACATGAGAAATAATTACGAATCACATCTACACGCATATCTGTCACGAGTCCGTAACTCTCTCACAAGAGACAACACCTCCACCACTAGCATAGCGAAACACCAACGAAACCTAGAAACCCTAGGAGAAAAACCTCTCATTCAAAGTTTCACAACCTGCTCTTTCTCATTCATCAAATCGGAAGGAAACAAATCAGCCCATCATTTAGCTTCTTCTGGTCTTTCTGTTATGAACCATCTATGGCTCGATCATTTCCCTTCATGGGTGTATGAATTTGTAACTGCATATCTCTGAGATTAATATATCATCTTTCCTTGTCAAAAAAAATAAAATAAATATTCATTATTCAAGGTTTGATAAATATTATGGATGAATGGAATATTGAGATTAATAGTCTAGTGAGAAATAATATATATTGAATATTATTTGAATAAATATTATTTAATTTAATTTGTGATTTTATAACATGTTAAGAAATATTATTATTACTATTATTATTATTGGCATGGGCTTATGAAAAAAATAAGAAAAATAATAAGGGTTCATGTGTAATTACTATTTTTAACCCTGGTTGTATATAAACCTAATTGTATTATTTTCTAATGGGGATTTAAATTTCATGTGTTGTTCATAATGACATTGAAAGGGGCTCATTTTGAAGCCAAGATCCCTCTTCAAGAACACTCTCAAGAACAGAGAGTAATCCTCCTTAACCACCACTCACAAGTTTAGAGAGATGGAATAAAACCCTTACTTGAATAGATTCTTGGGGAGGTCAAAGGAAAACGATGCAATCCTTAGGATATACCATGATTAAACCCAAATATTCCTATGGCGATGTTCGAAGGTTCATGGAACATGTTTGGATCGTCACTAGAGGGAACTTACTCTTGATTCCTATAATGAAATGATGGATGATGTAGAGCAATTTTCTGGTCTATCAACAAAGAAATAATTCATTATAAGGTAATTCTTTAATTATTTAAAATAGTTATAAATAATATGTGATGATTCTATGTCTTGGTTATGATGTTAAATCTTCAATTATTATTTGATTAATTTCAATTAATCATGTAATTTCTCCATGTAAATATCAGATTAATCATTGATTATGAAAAAAAAAAGAGTTGGGAATGCCCCATTTGGTGCTTCTCCTGGAACCAACAAGTGGTATTAGAGCAATCACATAATTATTTATAATTATTTAAAGATCACTGCTTGATTTACACATTTATAATTAGTTTTTAATTATGATTTAATCATTCTTTAACCTGAATCATGATATCTTCTCTTCTTATTCAATATCACAAATATAATCAATTCAATTAATTTTATGAATGAAATACATTCAAAGAACACATTAGGAGGTGTCTAGGATTATAGATGGATAGGAAAAGTGTACATTCCATGTAGCATGTTGGTACATGTTGTGTACCCATTTCAATACACTAATAATTAACACAAAATTAATTTTATTTGTGTGCATTTATTATGCATGGTGTGTATTTGAATATATCATGTGTTGACCGGTCCATCTTGATGCATGTTTAACTAGACTACATATAGTTTAATATCCATACATGATGTGTAGTCCATTAGTTAAAAAAGTTCTATGTATTTCTATACATGACCTACATGACTGGTGATCGTGTGACTCAAAGACCAAATTCCATGTATCCCATGTACATATCATGTACTCCGATATTTTCCATGGCAAGGTTACACACCGAGTACCTAGGCATGTTCCATAGATAGAATGTAATAAAAATATATGTTTTGTATCAGGATTGTACATGATGTATATATTACCAAATTATGAAAAATTAAAATTAATTTATTATACTACTTAAGCTTTGTCAACATGTATTATGTGTGGTCACTAAGTTGATAGTACACTCCATGCAATAAGTTATATATATATATATAAAGTGTCTAATTAATTTTTATGTAATGTTCAAAATTAAATATTGTCTATAAGTCATAATACATTCAATACTCTATGTGCATTATAATATAACACCCTATGTAAATACATTGTGGTATGTTTGGTCATTAATTTTATAGTACATGCTATGAAATTACGTGTAAATATGTATATGCCACAGGTCACATGAGTAAACAGTATGTGAATATAATACATATTAGGTAGTTCAGATGGGTACTCACTGTGTTACCTCTAAGGTAAATTTTTGTACACAGTTAATTTTGAATAAATTTATTTAATTTGTCTAAAATTATGATAGATGATAATCTCAAGAAAAATTCAGATGAGAATTATGATAAAATACTTTGTTAATTAAACAATAAAATTTATTGATTCGAGATTGATTTATATTAAATAATAATGATTAGAATTGAATTATATTTTTATTAAATGCATAATTTGTTTCATGTATGTGGATGATCATGAGAATAGACCAAACCTTTGTATTGGTTGGTTTCCTTTTAATTTATTATTAAATTAAATTTATTAAATGTGTTTCATCCCTCCTCTCATTATGTAAGGGCCAGCAAGCCCATGGTTTCTTTTATGTAAACCCATTAACTAATCATTTGGTTCCTCTAACCTTCATGTGAGTAAAATCTTATTTAATGGATGAAGCTTCAAAGCTAGTGGATATGGTTAAAGTTTGGAGACAAGGAAAACCAATCCAAGAGGTATATGTAGATAGTTAGAAAGCCACAATACCAACCATAAAATAGTTCAAGGTGTTTTTCCCCTAGTTAAAGGGTTAGTCTATCATCTTCTAGATAAACTAGACATTAGTAAAAGATCAAGATCATACACTTTATTATTTTATTTATGTCAAGTTTCATGGTTATTTCATTATGGATTTTTTTCCTGATAAATTGAATTAATTAATTAACAATCATGCAAGATAGAACTTAAATAAATTGGATTAGGCATATATTTTATCTAAGATTTGGTTAATCACTTAATTAAATCCACTTAATATTAACAAGCTTGTAATAAAGATAAAATGGGAAATTAATAAATAAATATAAAATACCTAAATTATATATATTAAGTTTTTATTTCCTTTTACTACATAAATTTAAATTTAACCATAGTTCAAAGTGTTTGACCATCAAAATTTGGCATGCTTTCAATTATTGGGGAATTCTACTTGAGGTTTTGGGTTGAATTAACTTATTTTACATCAAGGGTTGATTTATAAATAAGGACTTGGTATAACTAAGAGGAAAAGGTTGTGGAAATCCAATTTAAGGATTTCAGGATCGGGGAGTCCACTCAACATATTAAGAAATTGTGATTTAATAAATTTGGAATTTAGAATTCCTACCTAAAACCCTTCAAATTGCTTGATCAACCAAATTTTGGGTAATGTAAAGGAGAATATGGATTGTTACCACTATAATTTTAAAGAAACTAGATATTCTAAATCTAATGGTGGGGGCTATTTGGTTTCAATAAAATTGTCTGGATTAATAAATATAATATTTATTTATTTATCTACCTTTTATCAGATAATGTGGTAAAATTTTTCTCATATTATTTTTAAAAATGAAAATGAACATGAATTCAAACATATCATTGTTATCCATACTTGTAAAAAATAACATTCTTGCCGACACAAATTTCCTAGAGTGGAAAATGTGCTTACGCATTATCTTGTTCCATGAAAAGAAATTGTATGTGTTAGAAAAAACTTTTCTTGAAGTGCCTAGTAAATAGGCTAGTAAAGAAGAGTTGTCTCTCTATGAGAAACATTTGAATGATGCCATAGATGTTGAATGTTTTATTCTATCATCCATGACCAATGAGCTTCTAAAGAAACATGGGGACATGGATGTGTATAAAATGATGTTTCACCTTTCTGATCCCTATTAAGATAAGGTGAGACAAGAAATTTATAAGATCTATAATGCTCTATTTATAACCAAGCATGGATATTCATCACCAGCTAAGCCTCACATAGTAAATATTATTAGATAAAATGAAAACTTGTACATCTTAGTGATTAAATCCTCATATTATTTACACAAAAACTCTTAATTTCCTCACTCCCCAAGTCCTTGTCTAACTTTATTGTTAATTATAACATGAAAAATAATGAAATATTCTTTCATAAATTCTTAATTTAATTCTCCAAGTGGACAGTGAAAGTGGGATCAAGATTGATTATGATAACGTTGATGCTAAAGATTCACAAGAGTTGGTACAGGAACGTATTCTATAGGTCCACATAGAATAAGTTGTTCCTAAAGCACAAGTATTATATAGGATCACCAGAGAGGTAAGAGAACCATAGATATATGGTTTTTAGTCACTAAATATGGTGACTCCCTATTGTTTAACAATAATGTACCACCCTCCTAAAAATACTCAGTAGAGAGCTCAGAAGCTATAATATGAAAAGATACCATGAATTAGGAAATGGATTCCATGTATTAGAACTAAGTTTGGGTTTTAGTCAATATTTCAGTTGATGTAAAGCCTGTTGGGTGAAAATGAGTATTCAAGATAAAACTGGACAAGTAAGATAAATTAAGTACCTATAAAGTAAGGCCAAATTCTAAAGGGTTTAAATAGTGTCAAGTAATTGACTATGATGAAAACTTTTCACCAGTTTCCATTTCTAAAACCATCAGAATTATACCTCATATAGAATCATACTATGACTATGAAATTTGGAAGATGGATGTCAAAGGATCTTTCCTTAATGGGAATCTTTAGAAATATGTGTACATAACACAACCTGAAGGTTCTGTTACTCCAGGTGATGCCAAAAAGATATGCGATTTAAAGAGATCCATTTATGGATTGAAGAAAGCATCCAGTTCATGGAACATTAAATTTGATGAAGCTATAAAATATTATGGTTTCATTGAGAATGAATGTGATCAATATGTTTATAAGAGTTTTAGTGGGAATTATTTCATTATCCTGGTAGTATATCTTAATGACATATTACTTATTAGAAATGATATACCAGCCTTACAGTCTATTAAATACCCATTAAACAAGGGTTTCTCTATAAAGGACTTAGGTGAAGAAACCTATATTCTAGGGATAAAGATCATTCATAATAGATCCAAGATTTTTCTTTCACTAAGTCAAGGTACATAAATTGACCAAATTCTAAAGAAATTTAATATGGAATAGTCCAAGAGGGGATTAGTTCTAGTGTTACATGGTATATATCTTTCTAAAAAAATATTTCCTCATACAAAATAGGAGAAAGAGATAATGAGTAAGATCTCATATGATTTAGTGATAGTATCAATCATGTATGTCATGTTATGTACTAAACTCGATGTTGGATATTCATTGATCATGGTAGGGAGATATCATGGTGATAAAGGTGAACAACATTGGTATACTATTAAGGTTATCCTTAAGTATCTTATAAAAACTAATGATATGTTCTTGGTGTATGGAGGAGATGATGGGTTAGTTATCAGGGGTTATACTGATGCTAATTTTCAAATAGATCAAAATGATATAAAGTCACAGTCAGGATATGTATTTTGTCACAATGGAGGAGTTGTGAGATGGAAGGGTACAAAGTAGCTAGAAATCATCGATTCCACAGATGATTTTGAATATATAGTGGCTTCTAATGTAGTTAAAGAATCCATTTGGATTTGAAAATTTGTCCAGGATCATGATGTGGTACCTAGTAGTAAATACCCTATCACATTAAATTGTGATAATGCTACAGTGATGTATTTTACAAAAGAGACAAGGTTCCACCAACGAATAGAATATATACTCTATAGGTATCACCTCTTGATGTATTTTTCTCAGATGAGTGAAGTTTTCATAAGAATAATTTCTATGAAAGAACATGTGGTGTAACACTTAACTAAAGGCCTATCGCAGTAGAATAATGATTATCATGTGAGAGCTAGAGGAATGAAGGTTTTTAGTAGTTGGCTCTGGTGAAATTGGAAGTTTGTTGGAGTTGGTTCCCCAGAATCAATTTCTATGCACTCTATGATAACTTGTATTCATTATTTTGAATATTAATAAACTCTTTATCACATCATGATTATTCTTTGGCATAAAATCATATGTGATAATGTCTTAAGAGTAGATATCACACTAAAAGGTCATAAAATTTTCCCACTTTGATGAGCACCCAGAATTTTAAAGATAGTATATTTAAATATATGTTCTATAGTAAGATAAAATCATTTTAGGGACATAAGTGATATAGGTTATCAAGGTTGTAGACTCATAGGACTTTGAGGAAACTTCTCATGGTGTACTCCCTTGATAATTTATAGTTTAGGAAATTATGAGAACACAACCCACCAGTGGAAAATCCACATTTATATATATCATTTTTTTAATGCATAGACTCGACTGGCTATAAAATAAGTAGTCGGACTGATTGCCACATGGCCTCAAGAACACCTCACCATACTCTAGAGGCAACTGAATAGTAGTGAGGGTCCAATGATGATGTGGTGGGGATACTATACCCTCATGATCAGAGTAGCCCAATGGTATAAGAGATAATAAATCAATCAAACAATAGTGGAAGCAGTATAAATAAAGATAGAGCAGTGAAAGATAATATAATAACTAGTAAAAAGGATACTGGAAACAATACAAATATGCATTCATTTCTATATGAGGATAAATAAATAAAACAACAAACAAACATAAATCAATACAATATAGTGTAGTATGTGAATAAGGAAAAAATAAAATCCCTGAAGGCTATCTCCATGAGAATCTTGAGTACTAGCTCATTCTTATTCTCCTAAGCTCCCAGGTAAAATGCACATCATAAGCAATGATCCACATACCTATGAACATGAGGTATTCTTGGGTCACCCAATGCAACAGTGGCCCAATCAGGGTGTGAGATATACTAAATAGGCCACCACTAATGCTATCTAAAGACTAATTCAGTCCATGAATTTTTAATATAGCATTGTATAGGTATATCAATACAATAGAAAATGAATAAAAGTAAAATAGTTAGCTTAGGTTCCTAAGGGACACCTGGGAGACCATTACTACTTTTTCCTAAGATATAATGACTCTAAACATAATCTGACACATATATATTTTCATATATTAAATGTTTCCAAAGATATAACTACACTGGAGATGGACCCTACAACGACCCAAAATTATTATGATTGGAAACTCTCTTCTTATAATTATGTCACATGGTATAATAACATAAAAAATACATTAATAACACAATACAAAACATTATAAATGAATAATTAATAAAATAAGAAGTACTTCTAGAATTTAAGGAACCTATACCGATGGAATAGTAACTTGACCTTTGGAATAGTAATGTGACCCTTATGAATATTAAATAGGCTTATAGAATAGTAACCTTAACTATGAAAGTATAAATAAAATTTGGGTATCTTATAAATGAAAATATGATATTATTATATCATATTTTAAGTAAATAATTGTTCTAAAAAATATTAATTAAGTGTTTGTATTTTATGAGTCATAAATATTTAATTACAATTTTATAATTTAAAAGAAATTTTATTTTCATAAAATGAATTCATAAATTATTATTTTTTTGTCCTATGATTTCAAGATAATTTTTTGATACCTTGATTAATTTTCCAATGTGTTATAAAATCAGTTATAATTTTAAAATCAGTATTTTCCAAGTAAATGAGTATTTTAATTAAAAATTAAATTTATCATAATTAGAAAATTATTTTTATAAAGTGGAGTTCATTTTTAAATTCTACATGTCAAAAAATGGTTTGAGTGAATTTTTTTAATTATTCTGAAATACTTGAATTTTTTGTGAATAGTAAAATATAGTAATTTACTGTATATATACATTATAAGATAGATACACTTTTCCTTGATTCATGGATGATTTAAGCACCATTGGTTCAAAATCACATTCTTTAATTACTTTATATAGTCTCAATCATCAACACTATTTCTTGTCTTGAGAAAAATAATAAACTAATGAATAAAATAATGGAAAAACACTCCACTCCTCCACTATAGATACCACCTCTTCTCCTCACACCTTACAAGATTTTAGCCTTGTTCAAATTCCTCCCAATACTCTTCCCAAACCTCTCCCCCATATATAGGATTTCTTTTTCTCATCAAAATAAAAAAACGATTTCCCTAAGGAGGTTTTCAAGGAGTATAAATTCAAGAGGTAAATTCCTCTTTCCTTTTCTTTTAATTTATTTTCAAGTTATTTTCATACTCTCTCCTTAACTCCTCTCATTCAAGAGTTATGATAAATCCATTAACTAAAATATACTGTAATTTTATTATTATAATGGAATAATCCATCATTAAACCCCTCTCATCTCTCTTATATTCAAAACATGAAAATTCCATTTGTGAGGTGTTAATTTATCACCTTCAAGGACAAAAAATTTTAATTTTCCATTAACACCTTCAAAGATGGTCATAAAACCATTTTTATGTTTAAAAAATTATAATATATGTATTACAGACAATTTAATGTTCTATAATCATTATATACACATGATGTTAAATAATTAAACAAAACAAGTTCGTTGTGAGCGAAACCGCCCAAAATAATCCAAACGATTATCACCAACATCTTATTTATTGATTCAACATCACCCAAATAAACAAATGACTTATATGATTGTTTAACCTTATTTATGTTCATTTATAACTTATAAATTCAATTTTTAAATTCTATTTCCATTTTACATGAACTTCCATACTCTTATAAAAGCAAATCGATTATGAAAATAAAGAAAACGAGCACTCCCAAATGATGAAATTGAACACTATAACTCATCAAAAAGGCCATAACTAAACTTAATAAAATTATAATAAATATATTACATGTATAAAAGGTTATTTAAATAATAATTAATAAATTTCTTTTGATTATTTAGGACATTCAGATCAAGCACAGAACTGTTTCGTATAAAAGGTAAGGGATTCTACCCGAACCTCCATTTTTCATTCAGGTTACTCTTTCTCTCTCTTTAACCCAATGTAATGATTCTTTATTTTTGTATAATTCTTATAAATTATTTTTATATTTTATAAAATCATGTATCTGGATCATATCATCCCTATTTGATGGGGTAATATGTGTTTCAGAAGGGTTCCCTTTTCAATTATTCCTGAAAAGTAAGTCTGATTCAAGGGAACTTTCTAATTTCTTACCCACTTCCAAGTGAACTCCATAAAAATTTTTAGGCTACCAATATTTTTTCTAAAATAACTCATTTTATCAATGAAAAATATCTTTGTTCATTTATTTTTTTATGAAAACAGATATGTCTTTTCCTCTTTAAATTCTCTTAAATATTTTCCGTAAATCGCACTAAAATGTTTCATTTATAAAGTTTCTTAAACACTCCTTTTACATGTTTCCACTTAAATTGGGCATAAATTATAATTAATCATTCCTATTTTCCCTTATGGATTTTCATGTATGTTTTTAATTCATTATTTCAATGAAACATATATTATATGATCATTTTTTATGCCTTGTGACATGATTATGATACCCATTTCTTTCCAGGGGTAACCTTTATATTTATTATTCATGTGGACCACATATTCATGAACATGTTATCATAGGTGAACCCTGATAGTGATCCAATGCATTGGGTAATGTTTAGTCTCATGAGACATCATGTTGGGATAGGTAGTGAACCTGATTCATTATGGGACTTTGTCCACCATGTTATATAGTCTTGGTAGTTAGCCTTGACTCATGTTTGTGTCATGTTATATGTTGTTTTTACATTTCTACAATTCCATGATTATATGTTCCCATGTTAAACTTTTTTTCATTCCTTATGTTTATTCATTTTTCATTCCTTTTATGGCATAGTGTTATGATTTCTATCCCATGTGCTATGTTTTATTCCTATGCTTATTTCCTTTATGGGATTTTTAGCTCATCCCTTTTGTTCATGTATTCCCAAGGTTATTCTATACAGTTATAGGAGCTTAATGGAAGCTATGATCTCATTATGGAGATTAAATAAAATATGTTTTCATGATATTTAATTGTGTACCTAATCTTCTAAACACACTAGACTTTATGATCCTTGGCTTATAATTTGATGTTTAATTATGATTAAAATCATATAATAATATGTGTAAAAGGTTAGGGTTTCTATAGTTGGTATCATATGTTGGTCTAGTTATTTTTGGGATTATGATTAGAAAACTCTATAGAAATCCTTATAAATAACACTAAGTATAAGAAAGCATTCCTAAATTTTATAAAGTATAGAGTAAGGGGTTTATCTAGAAAAGACATCCCTATATAGATACGAAAAGTGGGCGTGATTTAGATATAGATTTACTTAGGACTAACAACTCTGACAAGGTGTTCTGGGCTAGACTTGGGGTAACCTAGTACACAAAAATGGGCCTTACTACGCCCCTAGTTTGATACTCCTAGGGAATATAATTTTGTAAATTTATAAGCTCATTATGAATCATTAAGGGAATAAAAAATTCACATAAGAATATATGCTGGGAAATATATCAAGGATAACCTAGATTAAAACCTTGGGAATCAAAAGTTAGGATATGATTTTTTTTACAATTTTATCCTTTTATGTTCAATGTTTTCTTTTATTATGATTTTTAGTTAATAATCCAAGCCCCCTAGGTGTACTTTATTTTTATTAGTTAATGGATAAAAATAGAATACCCCTTTACAATAATAAATGTGATATGAAATGTGATGATTTCCCTAATGATATGACAAATATGATGGTAATGGGTGCTCAAAACTTTATGATAATACTTGCTCAGCTGGATAAAGTTATTAATAATAAATGGAATCATGTGGAATTACATCCTTATATAAATAAAGAACAAGTTGTCATTGAATCATTTATGTAGAAAAGGCCTCCCATGTTTAGTGGATATTCTTATCCCCTCCTCATAAAATAATGGATTAACTACATTGAGAATATATTCTCTACCCTTCAGTGCTTAGAATAAAATAAATTTGTGCTAGTGTTCTATCATTTTTATGGGGAATCTGATTAGTGGCGGAAACTAATCAAGAAAACAAAGTTGCAAGAGGAAATTGATTCCATGGAATGGGATGATTTCAAGAAAATATTTTCCTGGAACCCTCCATATCAATATAGAAAGGTATTTCCACATATTGAAGTGGATAGAAGATGATTCTATCAAGTAATATGAATAAAACTTTACAAGGCTTGAAATATATACCTCTGGCTTTGTCATGAACACTGAAATAACGGTGGGTCGCTTCTTTTCAGACTAAATTTGAGACTGTAAAAATCATTGGTGATTCTATGCTATGAAAGTCTTGAGGAGATTTCATGTTGTTCCCTCAATGTTGAAATGTAGATCGGAGACTCTTAGTGGTCTCGTGAACCTTGTGATAAAAAGAGGAAAATGGAGTTTAATATGGGTGATAAATCTCATGATGGAAAGAAGGCCCTACATCCCATGTGTCAAAAGTGTGGGAAGCAGCCTCGTAGAAACTTCTTAAAGGGAACTAATATATGCTTCAAATGTATAAGAGAAGGTTATATGGCTAATAACTACTGAAGGGATATGAATAATCCCACTAATTTGGAAGAAAAAACAAAGGTTCAGATCAACACTCATCCTGTATTGAAGAGTTTGAACTACAAGTAACATGGTCATTATGAAAACCATTTCCTTGACCAAGGGTTTTAGAGGCAATCAAAGACAACAACCTCCAAGGAAGCAAGGAAGGGAATATGAAATCCTACTGATGAGGTGGGTCCCAATAATGATTTAGTATAGGTACATTAGTTATTAATTCAAGAATATAAAATATAATATTTGATTTTGGTTCTATGAATTCTTTCATATATTGAAAGATTAGTAGAACTATTCAATCACCACCTCAAAATTTAGAGGTTGAGTTATCTATGAGAACCAAAAATAGCTAAATTATTACATCCAAATTTTATAATTCCTCCTTGGTTAACGTTTATATACTAAAACTCCCCTAAAATCTTTTCATTCTACCTTTGGTAGATTTTGATACTATATTTCTCATGGATTGGCTATCTTTATATAAATACAACATAAAATTTTAAAAAAGGGAGATCACTCTTCACATCCCAAAGCATTCTCCTATTATATACAAGTGTAAGGAGGAAGATGAATCTCCTTAAAAATCATCATCTCAATTGTGGTTAATGTTTCCTTATGAGAAATTATATCTAACTCAAATTCTTGAGACAAAGGAGAAAATCATGCTCGAAGACATACCCATTCTGTGAGACTACACTCATGTGTTCCCGAATGAATTTCTAGGTCTTCTTCCTGATCAAGAGGTTGAGTTCTCAATTGAACTAATTCCTATATCTTTTCCTCTATCAAAGACGCCTTATAGAATGAACACCATTTAGTTGGAATAATTGGAGAATTAGTTACAGGATAATATATACATGGGTTTTATATACCTGAGTGCTTCACCATAGGGTGCGCTAATCCTCTTAATCAAGAAGAAGGGTGGATTCATTCATATCTACATTTATTATCATGAACTCAAAAAAATCATGATAAAGAACAATTATCACCTACCATGAATAGATAAATTTTTTGATCATATATATGGGGCCATTTATTTCTCTAAGGTGGACCTTCTGTTAGGATATCACCAATTAAAGGTGAGAAGGGAATATATTTCCAAGAATACCTTTAGAATGAGGTATAGAAACTATGAGTTCATAATTATTCCCTTCATACTCACCAATGCTTTAGAAATTTTCATAGAATTAATGAATAGAGTCTTTAGAGATTACCTCAACAAATTTGGGGTAGTCTATATTAATGATATTATGATAAACTCCAAGATAAAGGAGGATCATGAGGACCATTTGAATATTATGATAAACACTTTGAGAAGAGAGAAACTTTATGAAAAGTATAGTAAATGTGATTTATGGATGGAGGAAGTATCATTATTGGGGCATATAATCACCAACAAAGGGATATCTTTGGACCCTTCCAAGACAAAGGTAATCAAAGAGAGTCATAGGACAACATCTCTAATGAAGATTCATAGTTTCCTTGGTCTAGTAGATTATTACAAATTATTTTTGAAGAAATTATCATGATTTTCAAACCCGCTAACCAAGCTAAGTCAGAAGAGAGTCAAGTTTTTATGGACAAGTTAATGTGAAGATCACTTCAAATAGTTGAAAAAGAGATTTATCACTGCACCAGTGCTCACACTACCAACAATTGGATAACTCTTTTTAGTATATAGAGCTGCCTCAAAGAAGGTATTAGGATGTGTACTAATGAAAAATGATAAATTTATATTCTACACCTCAAGGTAGTTGAAAATTCATGAGAAAAACTAACCCATGCATGATTTGGAGTTAGAATATTTGATCTTTTCAATGAAAATATGTCAGTATTATCTCTATGGAGAGAATTGTGAGATATATACTGATCACAAGAGTCTCAAATATATTTTCACATAAAAGAAACTTAATATGAACCAGCGAATATGGTTAGATCTCATCAAGTATTATAACACCTCAATCCACTATTATCCTAGTAAGAAAAATAAGGTAGTGTACGATCTAAGTAAAAATTATTCTACATATTTATTAATTATTAGAATTAAGGAGGATCAGATCTTCTTAGACCTATAAAGGATAAACATGGGAATCATTATGGATGGAACATCATCAATATTTTCTCAAATTATTTCTCAACTATACCTTGTGAATAAAATAAAGGATTCTCAAATAAATTATGTGGAAATCCAAAAGAAGGTGGAATCTATAAGAAATGAAAAATCCTTAGAGTTTAAAATTGATAAGGAAAGAGTTGTAAGATTTGTTACACAATTATGTGTACTATTCAATCAATAGATAATGATATTCTGAATGATTCACATATCTCAACCTTCTCTATTAACCTAGGGAGTACAAATATGTATCAAGATCTCTGTGAGAATTATTGGTGGGACAATATCAAAAAAAGCAGATCGCTGAATATAAATCAAAGTGCCTAGTATGTCAGTAAGTGAATGGGTGAAAGAAAAAAGTATAAGAGGATGAAAAAACCAATATACATACTAACATGGAAGTGGGATAACATTACCATGGTCTTTATCATTGTACTTCTGAAGACATCCAAAAGAAACAATGTTATATGGGTGGTTATGGATCATCTTACAAATACATCTCACCTTATCATAATTCAAGATGATTTCTCACTGGATAAACTTTCATGGATATATATTAGAAAAGTGGTAAGGCTTCATGGAGTACCACTATCGATTATATTCGATCATGATCCAAGATTTACCTTTAAGTTTTAGAAAAGTATCCAATATTCTCTATGCATTGAGAAAAAATTCAATACGTCCTATCATCCTCAAATTGTTGTTCAATATAATTGAACTATTCAAACACTAGAATACATGTATATACCTTGTTCTATAGACTTCAAAGGAGTATGGGACCAATATATGCCTCTGGTCAAATTCTCTTACAACAATAGTTTCCACTCCAGCATTCAAATGGTTCCATATGAATCCCTTTATGGGAAAATATGTAAAACACTAATATGCTGGGATGAATTTTGTGAGCACAAGCTACTAGGAACTAAAATGGTCAAAGAAATCGGGGAAAAGTTATAACCATTCAGTAGCACATCAAATAATCCCAATGTCGACAAAAGATCTATGTAGACAATCATCTATGAGACCTTGAGTTTAAGTTTGGAGACATGGTATTCCTCCACATATCTCCATGGAAGAGGATCATGAGATTTGGGAAGAAAATAAATCTAAGTCACAGGTACATTAGCCCCTTAGAAGTTCTTGATCATGTTAGAGTTGTGGCCTATCGACTAGAACATTGACCAACCATGTCTCAATTACACAATGTATTTCATGTATATCTCTTGAGGAAGTACATACCTGATCCTTTACATGTACTAAATTCAAAGGTGGTATAGTTGGAAAATGATCTCTTATACGAGGAGCAGCCAGTGAATATCTTGGATCGTAGAGATAAATTTCTACACAACAAGACTACTCACTTGGTCAAAATATGATGGTAAAACCATAATTATGAAGAGGCATCATGGGAACCTGAGGAAGTGGTGAAGGATAAGTACCCACGCATATTTTCAATATAGAATGTAAAAAGATATTTTGAGGGAAAAATTTAATGAGGGAAGGATGTAATGACCAGAAATTTTTATCAATGGAAATTCCCTTCTTATAATTATTTCATATAGTATAATCATATAAAAACCACATTAATAACATAATTAAAACATTATAAATGATGAATAAATAAAATAAGAGGTATTTCTAGAAGTTAAAGAACCTATACCAGTGAAATTGTAACTTAATATTTGTAATAATAATGTGACCCCTATGAATAGTAAATTGGACAATAGAATAGTAACCTTACCTATGAAAGTATAAATAAAATTTGGGTATCTTTTAAATGAAATTATAATATAATTATATCATATTTTAAGTAAATAAATGTTCTAAAAATTATTAATTAAGTGTTGGTATTTTATAAATCATAAATATTTACTTACAATTTTATAATTAAATTTATAATTGAAAAGAAAATTTATATTCATAAAATGTATTCGTAAATTAATATTTTGTTTTCTTGTGATTTCAAGATAATTTTATGATACCTTATTTAATTTTACAAAGTGTTATAAAATCAATTATAATTTTAAAATTTATATTTTCCAAGTAAATGATGAATTTAATTAAAAATTAAATTTATCATAGTTATAAAATTATTTTAATAAATGGATTTCTTTTTTGAATTCTACATGTCAAAAAATGGTTTGGTTGAATTTTTGGGATTTTTCTAAAATACTTGAATTTTTAGTGAATAGTCTGGAATGGCCTAAAGGCCTTCTTTTTATTGATTTTTTATAACCTTTCTTTCAAGGGATGAGGGGGAACACTTATAAGGCATGTAGGCTTAGAGATTACATTTTCTGTAGGCTTGGAGACATTACAGTACCCATAGGTATTAAGGAAATCATACAGACTATGACTACTTGAAATCGCCCCTCCACAGCATCTACATCGTGATCAGCTCTCCACCTTTGCATGGTTGTTCGGCTAACTGTCATGTACAGAGATGCATAGGCCTAGTATAGATAGAAATTTTATACCCTCTCATTCTTCAAAATATGTTATCCCTACTCTGGTAAATGTGCCCTGCTCTTGAATCCTCCTCTAGATCTAGTTCCATGTAGAATCTATCTTGGCATCTGTATATTAGGTGGCCCTGAAGGCCTTAAGGTGGCTTGAAAGCCTTACTGACTTGAAGGCATGGGTGGCCCGAAGGGCTTAAGGACTCTAAGCCTAAACTGATGACCTAAGGTGAATAGTTTCAGCCACTACAGTACTGAATATTACTTGTTATAGTACCTTCTACATTACAGCAACAGTAACCCAAAATTATGTCTCCACCTAGTTTTGAAACTCGGTCTCGTGGATGCCCTTAGAGAGACCTCACCAACTACTATAGTAACCTGAAATTATGTCTATTTCTAGTTTCGAAACTGGGTCTCGTGGATGTACAATTCCATGAGTCATGGATGATTTAAGCACCACTGTTTATAAATAACATGATCTAATTATTGTATTTAGTCTTAAGAATCAACATTATTGTTTTTCTTGATCAAAATAATAAACTAATGAATAAAATAATTAGAAGACACCCCTATCCTCCACCATAAATATCACCCCTCACCACCTCCTCTCCTCACACCATCCAAGATTTTATCCTTGTTCAAATTTTGACCAATACTCTTCCCAAAACTCTACCCCATTTCTAGGATCTCTTGGTCTCATCAAAAAACCAAAACCATTTCCCTAAGGAGGTTTTCAACGAGGATAAATTCGAGAGGTAAATTTCACTTTCCTTTTCTTTTAATTTTTTTCCAAGTTCTTTTTTATTATTTCCTCACCTCATCTCTAAAAATGGTATTATAACTCCAATACCTCAAATATACTAGAATTTTTTTATTCTAATGTAATAATCTATCATTAAACCCCTTTCCTCTCACTTTTATTATAAAAATGAAAATGTCGTTCGTGAGGTTTTAATTTATCACCTTCAAGGATAAAAAAATTTCATTATCCATTAACGCCTTAAAGGATGGTCATAAAACCATTTTTATGATTAAAAAAATTATAATATATGTATTACATCCTTTTTAATTTTCTGTAATCATTATATACACATGATGTTAAATAATAAGACAAAACAAGTTCATTGTGAGTGAAAATCGCCCAAAATAATCCAAATGATTATCAGCAACATCTTATCTAATGATTCATCCTCACCCAAATAACCAAATTACCTATATGATCATTTAACCTTATGTATGTTCATTAATAAATTATATCTTTGATTTTGTAGTTCTTTTTCTATTTTACATGAACTTCTGTAGTCTTATACAAGTGAACCGATTATGAAAACTAAGAAAACAAGCACTCCCAAATAATTAAATTGAACACTATAACTCATCAAAAAGTCCATAAATAAACTTAATAAAATTATAATAAATAAATTACATATATAAATGGTTTTTTACTTATTAATTAATGAATTTAAATTGATTATTTAGGACATTAAGATCAATTGCAGAACCATTTCGGACATAAGGTAAGGGATTTTACCCAAACCTCTATTTTTCATTCGGGTTACTCTTTCTCTCTATTTACCCCAATGTAATGCTTATTTATTTTTTACATAATTATTTGAAATTATTTTTATATGTTACATGATAAAGTATACATATTATATCATCCCTATTTGATGGGGTAATTTGTGTTTTAGAAAGGTTCCCTTTCCAATTCTTCCCGATAAGAAAGCCTGGTTCAAGGGAACTTTATGATTTATTACCCACTTCCAAGTTCACTCCATAAATTGTTTTAATACACCAATTTTTTTATAAAATAACTCATTTTATCGTGAAAATTTACATTTTTTTATTTCTGGTTTTACAAAAAAAATATGTCTTTTCCACTTTAAATTATCTTTAATATTTTCCTTAAACCGCACTAAAATGTTTCATTTCTGAAGTTTCTTGAACACTCATTTTACATATTTCTACTTAAATTGGATATAAATTATAAATATCCACATATATTTTACCTTATGAATGTTCATGTATGTTTTTAATCCATTATTTCAAGGAAACAATTATGATATGCTCATTTGTTATGCCTTGTGACCTGATTATGATACTCATTTCTTTCCATGGGTAACCCTTATATTTATTCTTAATGTGGAACAAATATTCATGGACATGTTAGGATGGGTGAACCTTGATAGTGCTCCAATTAATTGGGTAATTTTTAGTCTCATGAGATGTCATGTTGGGATAGGGAGTGAACCTGATTCCTTTATGGGACTTTCTCCACCATGTTATATAGTCCTAGAGGTTAGCCTTGAATCATGTTTATGTCATGTTATATGTTGTTTAAAAATTCATAATATGAAATTATTATATGTTACCATGTTATAAATTTTGTTATTACTTATGTTTATTCATGTTTCATGCCTTCTATTTCATCATGTTATGCTTTCTAACCCATGTTCTATGTTTTATTCCTATTCTTATTTCCTTACTGGGATTTTTAGTACATCCCTTTTCTTCATGTATTCCCCAGGTTATCCTATATAGTTATAAGATCTCAATTTAAGTTAGGAGGTCATATTTTAGATTAAATAAAATATGTTTTCATGATGTATAATTATGCACCTGATCTTCCAAAGGCACTAGACTTTACAATCCTTGGCCTGTAATTTGATGTTTAATTATGCTTAAAATCATGTAATAATATGTGTAAAAGTATAGGGTCACTATAGAACTGTGGATTAGTGACTAGGTGTCCAAATAATATATATATATATATACATATAATTATAGGGCATAATCACAAGAAATCATAACTAGGCTTGTCATAAAGGCCAAATACAAACATGGACCAAACCCAAGCATGTTCTTTAGCTTGGAGGACACGTCCTGTAATCTGATCAGCTATAATTTCTTAGATATTTAACAATATGGATTAAGTTTTTTAATAAAAAAGGAATCATGGGCCTATCTAATGAAATCTATAAAGACGAATCCCAAGTATCACACCAGGAACATTGTAATTACCCACCCTATAAAAGTACATCCATGATGATTTGTTAAGAAGAATACCAAGTATAAATCTCAGTATGGTATAAAGGTATAAACCACTGAGTCCATCCCAAGTATCTCATGTAGAGAATAGAGTATAATCCATGTCATGGGATAACCATAACACCACTGATCCCATCAAAGGTATCTCACCTAGGGTTCTGGTATCACTCGTGGGGATAGAAATCCCAATCAGACTATGAGCTCATCCAAGGAATTCCTACATGGTAATCCAAGTATCACTCAAGTAAATTATAAATAAAATCACCCTAAGAGTTCATCCATGGAATTTCTATAAGGTAATCCAAGAATCACTCTAGGCATGATATAATCCTAAACAGCCTATGATCTCATCCAAAGAATTTCAATATGGGAATCCAAGTAATGCTCAAGAAATAATATAAATAAAGTATCCTACGAGCCCGTATTTGTAATTCCATAAAGTGGAAGCCCAAGTATCAATCAAGGAACATATAAGAATTTTCTCATTTGATCATTTAAGTTTAAAAAAAATAGTCCATGTTAGTAAACATACCATATCATAATTCAAGTGCACAAAGAAGGGTCATGCCCATTTATCATTCCAATTATTAAATAACTAAGGCCATGTACTCAATAATGACCCTAATTAGTATAATGTCTCCATTTAAAACCCCCTTTTTACTAACTATGGTAGTACACCTCATGGGTGGATTTACTGTACAGTAGGTATGGTTGAAATACCATTTTATTTAATAGAATTTAAATATCTCTCATATGAGAGTTGATCTAACACACCTCAAAGGTAAAAAGAGAATAAAAATTTAAACATAATCATGCATAAAAAAACAAAACCCAAATAGTTTTATTTAATCACATAGAAAAATCTTAGTCCATAAAATACAAGTGAGACATGTAACACCCCTAAAATTCTAAAAGTGTAACTTTTATTCGATATTGTGTGTGACACGCAACACCAAACATAGAAAGAAATATAACCTATTGAGGATTTATGGTATATTTAATATCTCAAATAAAAATAACATATTAAATATCTTGAAATGTGCACAAATGATAAGTTATATTTCCTTATATGTAATAATGACCTAGTTTGATATCTTACGTTACACACAAGACTGAGTTATACCAAACAACAATATATTATTAAAATATTATTATTTAATATAATAAGATATAACCTATCCATTAAATTAGATATTATGAATATTATTAAATAAATTTTTAAAATAAAAAGTTTATAAAAATATATATAAATTCATTAGTTACAAATTAATTTGAAAATAATATAAGAACCAATTGAATATAAAGGGAATGTTTTTATTGAAAACTATTTTTATTCTCAAAAAGTTATTGTATCCTAATAAATTAAATTTATTGCAATTAAAGGGTGATATTAATGTATTAAATATTATATATTCAATAAAATATTTTTTACATTCATCCAATAAATTTGATAAGTATAAGATAAGAACAAACTCAATATTTCCCATAAAAATTGATATTTCTCTAAAGGCACTTTTACCATGTTTTAATGAAAACCTATTTTAAATATGATTTTTGGAAATTTTATAAATTTTATATGTAAAAATAATATTAATTTTTGAAATTATAAAATCAAAATTATTTTAGGGTTATTTTTGGTATTTTTCGGTGAAGTTTCATTTTTTTATAAATAGTGAAAAATACTTAATTTTAATTCAAAAATTATTTTTCATCTAATTTATTTATAAGGTTAAATGATATTTTAAATTAATTTTAAGGTCAAATTATATCAATTATACAACCATAAATCCAATTTATTTCATTGTAATCAAATTTACTTTTAAATTGGATATAAAAACTTAGCAAACTTTTGAACATTTTTACTTTAAAACCCGCATTGTCGTTCTGTATGCAGGGTTAATTTTAAATTAATTTATGATACTTCTATGATTGGAATTTAGAAAAATGGATTCCATATTTAGAATAATAATTATTTATAATTCCTAAAAAGTTTAAAATTATTTACCAAAAAGGTTATTGAAATTAATTAAAATTAATTACAACGATTAAGAGAAACATTAGCTTAACGAAGGACCAAACCATTAACTTAAGGGATCAAATGACCTATAAAATTGTCTAAAATATATTTTATATAAATATTTAGACCATATACTCCATTTTTTATAATTTTTTATATTATTTTAGCCACTTAAAATTGGAAAATGTATGTGGAATTCCCTTTTCAAAAATTTACAAGAATGTCACTCCTCCATTATAAAAAGGCACCCACACCTCCCCCTTATTCACACCTATAAATCCATTTGTCTCACAAAAACACTACTCAAATAATATCCAAACATACATCCCATAATCATAAAATCATCACATTGGGTAAAAATATATCCAAGGAATCCCTTTAGTGCAAACCAGATGGAGTTACCAAAAGAAGAGGTAACATCCTTCCTCAAGCTCTTTTGTTTTATTTCCATTCTCCATACCTTAAAATATTATCATTCAATGATTAAAAAATAAAATTAGTTTCATTAATATACTTATATGATTTTATATTAATATTTTTACTTACACTTACACACGCTTCCATCAAATGGGTAACGAACTTACCATTCGTGTGTACAGTGAACTACCATCTCACAAAACGATGTTGTTTGTTTTTCCTTTACCACCTTTCATGGTTGGGAATTATGAGGGAAAAATTGTTTATATATGATATATATTATATTTATTATTTATTTATGCTTTTGTAATTTTTATATAATACATAACTTCATGCTTTACATTTCTTTGGAATACAATAATTTCATTTGGAGAAGTGTGGACTACCACCTCCTCAAAGCAATGTGATTAGTTCATGCTATATATGGAATGTTTAAAGGATTGTTTAAATAAACCTATATTAAATATATGACATAAATATTATAATTTAATTAAATTATATATATATACATATATATCATATACTTTTAATTCTTTTAAATACAGTAAAGAAATGAAAGTACCGTTCATGCGTACGTACGGCCTATCGTCTCCATGAATGGTGCATTTCATTTCCTATCTCCAAATTTTATGGATTATTATAAATAAATATATAATGAATATATATGATATTTAAATTATTTTTTATATTCTTTATATAATTAAATCATGATCTAAGTAATATTAACAACAAGTAACAAATCAAAACTTACTCGAAAAACTAGAAAATTAACACCCAAAATAGTTAAAATAATGAAATATTATTAAAAAATGGGTAATAAGATATTATAATAATATAATATATGATATTATAAATATTATTATAGTTCTATTATAATTTATTAACATGTTTTAAACCACTATACATGAGTTTAAATACCACACAACAAAAAAGAAGGATAAGGTAAGGGATTTTCATCTCACTTTTTACATATATGAGATAAAAATCATATTCATCACTTACTTATTTTGTGTGTTGTGTCTACTGAACATTTTGATACATTATATCATGAATCCTTTTACATTCATGGTATTTAATTTTTTTAATTTTAACTATCTCATCCAAATTATTTTTACTTGAAAATTATCAAATGGTAGAAGTTATCTTTACCATATAACTTTCTTTTGTGATTGTTAATTTTCTATTGAAACAATAATTTTCTTATGATAATTTTTATTTTATATTACATTTATATTAAATATCCATAATCTCATGAATTTATATTATTATTTCCTAAATAGTATACCATTTTTATATAGGATTTTCACTTTGATAGTTATTTTATTAATTGGGGAATTAATGATAAATATGTATCTTTTATTCAAAACAGATATTTGATAAGGCACATTTTTTATGAATTAAATAAATTAATAAATATATAAGGAATTATTTTTACATGTACGAAATGGGTGGGTCCTAGTTATAGATATCTCATATATTCATATATAGTCTCATGGGATGAACTATTTTGGCCAATCAAATGGATTTTTACCCGATATGTTATAAACTGTATTGTGGAAGGTCTTGATGGTAAAGGTACTATATACCTAGGAAACATGGTGTCTAATAATTAATAATTTCTCTCATTCAAATTCAGTTATTATTTATCCATTATATTTTTCTTTGACATATCTATTAATTCATTTCATTCTCAGTTTATTGATTAAATGGAATGTGTTTCAGTTATTTACCTTGCCATATTGATTATTTCTTATCCAGTTATTTAAATGGAAATTTTATTTACTTATTTACCTTTATATTTTTATTAATCTTATTGATTCATTGTTATTTCCATTTTACACTTACCCTTACAAATCATTGTATCTCACCCTTATTTTGTTTCCCTTCCCCAAATTATGAAGAATAAATGTTTGAATAAGCTTTTAAGGAGGATATTCATATCATTCTATTATGTATCATGTTTTATTTTCCATTTCCTAATGTAATATGGGAATCATGTATGTAATATGGTCTTCCAAAACTACTAAATTTTTTGACCCTTCAAGATTTGATTCCTTGTAATCATGCCGATGTAATAAATAGTGCATTGGTTTCAGGCTTCTGGCATCGAGGTGTTATAGTTGATATCAAATAAATTTTAGTAGCAACCTTAGAAACTATATTTATAAAACTTATATTAGGTAACAAAACCCTAATATAGGGCTTGAGGATAAATATATAAGAACATCCTAGAATTTTTTTAATGTAGATATTATGTGGGTTTTCCTAGAAACAAATCCCTATATGGATACTACAATTAGACGTGGTTTTGACACAAATGTTCTTAGAGGTAACAACTCTGACAAGGTGTGTCGGGCCAAACTCAATAATAACTTGGTACATGACAGTGGGCCTTACTGTGCACTTGTTTTGACACTCTCGGGGGATACTCTTAGGATAATTCACATTATCTTTACCAACCATTACAAAGGATTTACAAGTAAATATGTCCCCAAAGTAACCAAAGTTTATGATTTACGATGCATAAATTTTTAATTTATGTTGAGTGATATACCATTTTTTGAAATATGCATTATGATTTTAATCTAATCCGGTATATTCCACTATTTAGAAATGGTTCTTGGAAGGATTAATGTTATAAATACTCATGGAAAATGTAGATATTTCCTTGTTGAGGAAACCAATAAAACTCATATTGGAATGGAGAAAATTATGACTATAGTAGGGAATATTAATCAAGTTATGAAAAATAACATTTCTTGAATGGAGAAACATGTTTCACATTGATAATATCCTATGCTGGATTTCTTTATGTGATAAAAGACATCATCGTTTAGTGGGAATACTAATCTAATTATATCTAAGAAATGGATTAAGTATTTGAAGAAGATATTTATGGGCTTAGGATGTGGTGAAATGGAAAAGGTTACACTTGTTGTATATTGCCTAAATGGTGATGCTAGTCAATGGTATACCTTGATCTATAATACAAGGGATGAAGAAGAAATAGAACTCAGGGAATGAAGGACTTTTAAGGATAAATTATTTCATAAATACTTCCTTAGTGGTCAAAAAAATAAGATAAATAAAAATTTACTTATCTTAAATAAAATGGAAGAAGAAAGTTTTATATATTATGAAGTAACTTTACATGTTTATCCATGTATGCTATGGATTATATACGCAACATGAAGTGCAAGATTGGTCATTTTTTTAAGGGATTAATCCAAGTATCTAAAGGGAACTGGTCTTGAAAAAAATTTCATCATATGAAGAGATAGTTTTATGTGCCATCAAAACAGAGAAGGAATTATCTAGATCATACATTTACAAGGGAAACCTAAACAATAAAAGGTCCAATGAGCACTAGGACAAAAGAAATGTGCTAAGTAAGAATATAAAGATGAAAAAAAAAACTCATCATGTGAGAACTGTGGAAAGAATCACCCTAGGAAATTTCTTAAAGGAATGGGAGTTTTTTATAAGTCTGGAGAAAGGGATCATCGTGTTAAATAATTCAAGTGGAAGAAGTAAAACACTGATATTTAGTGTTATAGCTTCATGGATATAGGGAACTATACAAGCGAATTCCCCAATCATCAAGGTAATATACCTACAAAGATGATAAGGGATAAAGTTCAAGCATATGTTATTAATAAAACCTAAGTAAAATGATTAATGTACTTCTGTATTTAGATCTAAGAAATATGTTGTAAAAGTATTTTATTGATGATGTTCCCATCGTATGAATTGTTAAATATATAAGTATTATACCATAGTACTTTTTCATTAAATATTTGAGTTCATATGATGAATGGTACCAAGAAAAGTGATTCAGTAGTAAGATAAACCTTTTATAAAATACATGGTTTAAGGAAAGATAAACCTTAATATATTCCTAATATTGAGACAATTTTTTTTTGATAAAGAAATGATTGATTTGGATATGTACTAACTACCTTGGAACTGATTAATGATTTTTCAACAAAGTGGTTTATTATATCATTAATGGAATTTACATCACTTTTGGATTTATTGAATATATCTAATAACATGTGTTTTATTTAAGGAATAATTAATAATTCATGTTTCTAATAAATATTTATGGTAATTCAAGTTATTACCATATTTTAAGAGAATACATGATGAATTTTTTCACATGTTCGATATGTGATGATTAAATATTTGCTTCATGTTGATTAAAGGATAATGGTGAGATCATTTTGTAAATACAGTGACATTCCTTATAAAGTGTTGGGTCATAATATTTTGGAAAAGTTAACCATTTATAAAAGGGTTTAAGTTGATCTTTAGAGGAATTTTTAGAGATTATTTCATTACTTCATCATATGATGCAACCTATTCTAAGAAAAGAAGTTGAAATAGTTCAAGGAAAAACCAAATGATAATATTTTGTTTATAGAACTGTTTCAAGTAAGTATATTTACTTATATTATTAGAGAGTGAAATAATTTTCCAACTCTATGAAAAGGGTCTTGAAATAGAAATTTATCTTATTATCATAATTCTTATGATATCAATTACCATTATTCACACCTCTGGTTTAGGGCTTTGTGGTCAACAACTTTCTCATAGACCTGTTCTTTATCACTCTCCATTAGAACTTGATAGTTTTATTTTTATTACATGTCCATGTTTTCACTAATATTACCCAATTTGAAATCCTAGTTTTTTGGTGACCTTCACATTTACTTTTCCCTCTTATTAAGAAAACGTATTGTTAACCCTATTTATGATGTGGGTTTTTCAACAATAGTATTTTAAAATATCAAAACCTATATTACCAATATCAAGTTTAAATTGTTAGGATGTAATTTATTTAAAATGTGGATAATGTAACACCACGAAAATTCTACAAGAGTAACTTTTATTTGATATCATGTATGAAACGTAACACCAAATATAGAATGGAATATAACCACTTGAGAATTTTTGGTATATTTAATATCTTAAATAAAATTAATATATTTTATATCTTGAAATGCACACAGACACTAATTTATCTTTCCTCACACATAAGAACGACCTTGTTCGATAGCTTGTGTTACATGCAAGACCAAGTTTTATCGAAAAATAATATATTATTAAAATATTATTATTTAATATAATAAGATATAACCTAGCTCTTAAATTAGTGTTTATGAATAGTATTAACTAACTTATGAAAATATATGGTTTAAAAAAATATAAAATGAATTCATTGGTTAAAAATTAATTAAAATGAATATAAGAACCAATAGAATATAAATGGAATCTTTTAATAGAGGACTTTTTTTATGCTAAAAAATCTATTTTATCCAAATAAATTAAATTAATTAAAATTAGTGAGTGATGTTAATGTAATATATATATATATATATATATTATTCAATCAAATATTTTTAAAATTCATCCAATAGATTTGATAAGCATAAGATAAGAAAAAACCCAATATTTCAATATGTCAAAATAATCTTCATTTTTTAAATCATAACATAGAAATTAGATTAGGGTGAATTTTTTTTATTTTTCTCTGAAGTTTCATTTTTTGATAAATGGTGAAAAATACTGAATTTTAATTCAAAACTCCTTTTTCATTGAATTTATTTATAAGGTTAAATAATATTTTAAATTGATTTTAAGGTCACATTATATCAATTATAAAACAATAAATCCAATTTAGGTCACTCGAATCATTTTCACTTTTAAATTGGATATAAAAACCTATCAAACTTTTGAACATTTTCGCTTTAAAAACCTGCATTGTCATCCCATATGTAGGGTTAATTTCAAAATAATTTATGCCACTTATGTGATTAGAATTTGGAAAATAGATACCATTTTTGTAATCATAAAAATTTATAATTTCTAATAAGGTCAAAAAAAATTTGACAAAAAATATTAGTGAAAGTAATTAAAATCAAATTATAGTGACTAAGAGAAAAAATAGTTTAATAAAGGACCAAACCTTATAATTAAGGGCTCAAAAGACCTAGAAAATTATCCAAAATCCATTGGATGTCTATATTTAGACCCTATCCTCACTTGGATAAATGTTTTCCATTATTGGATCCACTTTATATGTGGAAAACGTGGGTGGAATTCACTTTTCAAAATTTTATAATAATGTCACTCCTCCTCTATTATAACAAGGGTTGAATTGAGTTAGTTTGAGATAAACAAAATAAATGGAAAAATTTCATGAAAATAGGTTGAATTACCTCACACAAATATAGATCCAAATATGGTGAAAGAAACCAATAATAGAGGGAAGAGGAGTCAAAGACTCGCTCGTATGATTCCAATGTGATGAATGATGGTCAAAACGGAGG
Organism: Viscum album; assembly: GCA_963277665.1. Taxonomy (NCBI): domain Eukaryota; kingdom Viridiplantae; phylum Streptophyta; class Magnoliopsida; order Santalales; family Viscaceae; genus Viscum; species Viscum album. The sequence goes on along the minus strand of OY728165.1, from coordinate 158,077,136 downwards.
CCAGATGAAGAAGATCTCCCCATTCCTTGGAGAGGAGAGGAGGAGGAGGAGGATCTTGAGCAGGATAGGTATGTTCATGTGTAGGAGGAGAAAAGTGGGAGAAATAATAAAATAAGGTAGTGTAAAATGGTAATTTCACCCCTTTAAATGAGGTGCACGGTTTGGCCGCATGGTTGGCCAAACTATACACCAACCATGCTTAAGCCACTCTCTAAGAAGGAGGCTTATGAGGTTCATGTGCATGGTTTGAGAAACCATTCACAAAACATGCATTTATACTCCTACAAAGATATTAAATTAGTCGCACAGTCATGTGGTATGGTGTTCATGGTTAGAACAAACTGTGTGACACCCTCAACCTATCTCAACAAGCTGCACAGTTTCTCTTGGAAGGTTACACAGTTTCAGACAAACTATGCACCCCTATAATCATTATTCGGATTTGAAGTTTTGAGGTCTGACACTCTATAAACTTTATGTAACACCTAAGGAACCTATCATTCCTTAAACCAAGTCAAAAAACAACACATTTGAGTGTTTCAAATCTCAGAATTACATTTCGATTCTCAGTCTAAAGAGTGGATCATCCACTAAATGGTAAAATTCAAATTCCTTTGGAATTATACCTTGGTAAAAAATATGGGATTTTACGAACTCCCCATCATAGAACTTATCATCACTAATAATCCTTGGAGAAACAAATAACATAACACCAAACCTACTCAGGTCTTGAAGTTTCATCCAAACGGGTGCGTTACGTTTCCAACTTCCCAATGCACCAAAAAGTATAACTTTAATCATATGGTAGACAAGCCGTAAAAACTAGATTCGGTGCTCGAATTTATAATTAATGCATCGATACAATGCTTACCCATGTTTGTCAAACTAGAGACATGATCAAGTCATTATCTATTTATACAACTAGCCCACAATGCTCCTCGCCATAGGTTCTATCATTTTAAAGGACAATTCAGAAGTCATGGTATCTTCACCATTGGAATTGTATATTTAAACATGACCTTAGCACTCTAAAGATTACTTTATCAAAATATTTATCTTAAATGAATCGTCAAATCCCAATTGAACTCACTTATATAGGTCGATCTGGCATTTTATGAAAAACCCCAACTGACCTACACTACACTCTCCATATCTCGACGACATGTCATGAAGCAGTTCCTCACTAAATGGATTTAATAAAACTAGAGGAAGTATGTAGATCCACTTCCATCCAACTATTCTTAAAATAATCAACTTAGAATTTTAGTGTATCACAACCCAAAACATGGTTAATTCTTCTTAGGAACCTCATTTTTACCTAGAACACATCCACTAAATACTGAAACTAACTTTTAGTGATGTCTCTAAACAGAAAAAATTCATTTTAAGCTTTTGTTCCTTAGAACGAACATGGGTGCATATCTGATCCAAAACACTTGGATCGTCACCCTTAAAAAATTAAATCTAAGCCTGAAAGAAGTTTGAGATAACCTTGGAATTATCAACTTGAGTCGAAGGATCTTATCCAAGGTAGTCTATACTCTAATGTTTACAAGTGAGGTGTTGGTACATGGTTAAAATTCCCATGCATCAGATCACTGACTGAGCCCAATGGTAGTCAAGTTAAGAATAATTTGTTGTTTGTGAGTCTATATAATGTGTTTCTACTCAGTAATCCAAGTATAATTAAAGAATATATTTTTAAATACCCATAAATTTCAAGGAAATTTTTTTTCTAAATTTCTTTGGAATTTTACGAGTATGCGGTTTCTGACGGTACCTGATTCTGAGGCCCGGTGTGCCCGGAATCAATTTTCGAAGTTTGGCTCAGATAAGTTCAGTGAACGAACGAGCGGGTTTTTCAATATTTTTAACCGGTGCTCGGAATTGAAATCTGAGGGCACTGATGAACTCGCAGCACCGGTATTTTCCTAATAGGACTATTACCGTAGGTGCGTTTTCTTGGGAGAAGAAGTTAAATTTTGGGGTTTAAGGAAGAAATAAATAAAATTGTGAACAATTTTATTTTTGATATTCAAGGAAGTCAAAATCTACCATGGGAAGTTGTTGGTGGGGTCCACAACCACCCAACTTCCCATGTGTGAATACGTGGTAGGTGGTGCCCACACCCACCTAACCTCTCATGGGAGAGTTTAGTGTGGTGGGGCCCACACGATACCATAACCCCTTGAACTTCTTATAACCCCCTTAAACTCCCTTGCACTTAATGTGCCAACTCCCCTTTAATCTCCTCCTCCTTTAAGTTTGTATAACTCTTCACTTTTCCTTCCACCATCAATTCATCCCAACATGCCTTAATTAATGAGATGAGCCTCTTCATTTAATTAATTATGTGGTTTGGTTTTAATTTTAAAATCTTTGAGGTGTGAATAAAAATAATATCATGGGATATTATTTTGTGTTAGAGCTTTTGGTGTGTGAGAAAACTTTAACAACGTCCTGGAGTTTTTGGGAGAACTTTGGTGTGAAGAAGAAGAGAACTTCCCTCCAATGAAGAACGACGTATCTTCAACGAATAACGGTTCTTCTTCGACGATGAACACCTTCCCTTCAACATAGAACGTTCTCAATGAAGAACGGCCAACAACTCTTCTCTTCCTCCGCATCAAGGGAGAAGTCGCTGACCGCGGTGATCATCACCAACAACAACGTTCTTCTTCTTCTTCTGACGTTGACGGAATCGATACCGTTCTTCCGCGGAACCCGACTACCGCGACGTTCGACTTTCGCGACTCGACGACGTGCGACGTCAAATTCGAGGTAGGGTTTTGGATTTGTGTTCGTGATTACTCTTGGTCATCCAACGTCAATTCCTTTAGCCACTTGGTATCAGATTAATGGGAGGAGGATGGACCACACGAACACGGCCGACTCTCCCCCCCCCCCTTGATGTTGTGTTTGTCGCGGCATGAACAAAGTCTCGCAGTGCAACGGCACCGCGCGGAAACACGAAGAATGCGGCGAAGAAGCGCAGTGCCGACGCGTCGTGCCGTGGAGGCCGAACAAAGCCGCGGTGCCATCGTGCTGCGCCAGAAAACCACGAAGACGCTGCGATTTGTTTATTTGACGTGCGGATCGACGGGTCATGGTGGAACGGGCTACAGAGGCATTTTGAAGACTTCGCAGTGAAGAGCAGGTCCCGGGTGGACCGCAGGCAAAACGGACCACTGGAGCGCGTCCGGTGGTCTGCGGAAGATCCTGCCGGCGGCACCGGCGGACGGAGGTGGCGCCCAGCGCGCCGCCAGGAGGGTCCGCCGCGGCTGAAGCCGTGGCGGTAGGCGGCGGTCCCACGGCCGCTCGGGACCAGGGAGAGACCGGGGGTCGTAACCCCCGGCGGTCAAAGGGAGCGGCCCCCGTGTGGGGGGGTCGCGGCTTCAATCACCCCCCCCCCCCCTTTCCGCGACAGCTCGGCCGAGCCGAGCTGTCCGGCCACGCGGGCCGCGCCCGCCCAGGCCAGGTCGGGCCGCCCAGGCCAAGACGGGTCACACCGACCGGGCCGGGCCACGCCCTAGTGGGCCGGACCCGGACCCGGGTCGGGTCGTTCTGGTTCGGGCCGACCCAGGGGGTCTCGGGTCGGGTCGGACCGGGCCCGAACACCCTATTTTCGGGAAGTTTTTGTTCAAACGCCCATAGCTTGGGCTACGGACCTCTGATCGATGCACCCCCAGTTGCGATGATATCCTTGGATCGAGACGGTCGTTTCGGTATATTACACTCAAGGTTTCGGAGAACTTTGGGTATGGCCGGGTTGGTTCGAGCACGAAACCAACCGGGCCCTCAGAGCGGAAATGCTTATAACATGAGCTCCAGACGTCTGATAAATATGTCGTCAACTTTGTTGGATTCCTCTTGATGAGACGGAACTTTTGGAATACGTCGCCTGAGGATTGGATGCAGTTGGATAGTGGCCAGGTTGGATTGAACCCGAAATCCAACCGGGCCCCTCGAACGGAAAAGCTGATAACTTTCAGACCAGACGTCTGTTTGAAGAACCATCAGTGGCGTTGGTGATCACGTTGAGAAATGGTCCCTATGAGTATACCCTATGAGAGTTCTGGGTACATTTGAGATATGGTCGGGTTGGTTCGTACACAAAACCAACCGAGCCCCTGGGACGAAAAGGCTAATAACTCACAGACCGGGCGTCCGATTGACGCGTCGTCTGTTGCGTTGAGACCCCTATGACGAGGCGGTCCTTTGAGATACTTCTTCGTGGGACTTTTTGATACTTAGAGTATCTACCTGTAGCTCGTGGAGCGGACCCTCCCGGAGACGAGCGTACGGAGTACGGAGACCGTGTTGCTGGCTGAGGCCTGACGACTGCTTGACCGACTCGACTTGGAGTGAGTCGACTAGCCCAGTGGATGGAGCACTACTGTGTTTGGGTGCAGACCCACGGCAGACGGAGTGCCGGGTAGCAGGCAGCAGACCCGCGGTACTCGACAGGAGGAGTACCTCTCCAGGCTATTAGGGGGGGTGCACTACTGTGTTTCGATGGCAGACCCCGGCAGGAAGCACTACTGTGTTTGGGTGGCTGACCCGCGGTACTCGATAGGAGGAGTACCTTAGCAGTCTTAGGTTAGTGAGCAGTACCTCGGAGTTGTGACAGGATCACTGTACTCGTCAGAGACGGGGCTCTTCAGCAGTTACGGTTTCGATAATGAAAAATCTTGGTTTGAGCTGAGTCTATGACCTTTGTGTTTAAATCATGATTGATATCGGTCACTTGATAACTTAGTTATATGTATCGGAATATACCTAGGTGGTGGTTATCCGTTGATTTCATAACCTTTGTGTTTCATCATGATTGAGATGGGTTACTTGATAACGTAAGTATAAGTATGGGCTTATACCTAAGTAAGGGTTATCTGTTGAGATCCTACTTTGTGGTTATCCTTGTTTAATTTAGTGAGACCTTGAGGGTCTCAGGGTCCCTACTGAGTATCATATACTCACCCCTGTACGGGCTATGCCCACACATCGTTGTGTTGGTTGCAGACGACGGGAAGTGCTGACAAAGGCCGAGTGTTCGAGGAATGGAGGGTATTCGGAGGTGGACCACACGACGAGTCAGTACTCAGAGGTGGGATTCATGACGATACGACACTCGGAGGAGGTTGATGGGCGAGAGTATTGTGGAGGCTATCGATACCTACCCTTCAGGTAGGATCCGTGGTGAACGATCCAGGAGCTGCGCTATCTGTACCTACCCTTCAGGAAGGATCCGAGGAGGACGACCTAGGAGCTGCTTCCTTTCTTCCAGCTATTTGTCTTTTTTGTTTTACTTTCATTTTGGTTTGTATTCTGGCCCATTTACTTTTCAGCACTTCTTTTGTAATTAGTGTATTACTTCCACTTGTACTCTGGGATGTTTTGTTACTTTTATAAAGGAAATGTCTTCCCAGTTATCGGGATTTACGCCTTTGGTGCTAGTCGTCATCCCCTGGCCTATGGAAGGTGGGCTTGGGGTAGTCACGGCATGGGCCCTGAGGATGGTTCATGAAAAATTGGTATTATAGGAGTCATTTCTACCGAAGAACTTATAACTCTGATATTTTCTTTCTATGAATAAATAGTTTTAAGGGTACCGAGTGTGGTCTTCAGTTCAGGGAGTCCAATGTTGGTGTGGCGGCCGACATATCCACACACCAGGACCCTGACTTTTGATTTCTGACTTTGTGCACGAAAACACCGATTGCATGTGTGTTTCCAAAAGTTTTAAAGTCAGCTCAAACCAGGTCAGCTCACCAGGTATAAATTGTTGACCGTGTCGCATCTGTTCAGGATGTCTCCACGCAGACAGTCAGTTGGAGTTTCTGAGAGAGTACTCAATGACGGATCACCGAGCGATGTGGCTCCTGTGCAGGGACCTCTTTCTATGTTGGATCCTTCGGTTGGTGTACCAAAAGCACCACCACCCGTTAGGTAGCAGATTCCACCAGCCGTACTAGTGGACGGTGCACGCTGGCAGAGGGTGTTGCACGAGTTACAGCAGCATAGGCCTCTGAGGTTACGAGGCGAGGCAGATTCCCAGATAGCAAAGGACTGGCTGGAGGCGATTGCTAGAGTTTTCTGCCTAGATGAGACACCAGTGGAGTGGATGGTAGACTTGGATACTAGTGTTTTCTAGTGAGTGACCATGAGGATGGTTTGCTTAGTGATGAGGCTTCGGAACGTGGACCAATGCCTGAGATAGTGCCTTCGGGTAGTGTGTCAGCTATACATCACTACTTGTTGGTCAGCAGTTACAACAGGTGGTACCGGTAGGTGACACATGTAGTCTTATTTCCTTACACGTGTTCAAACATCATATACCCTCAAGTTCCGAGGTGATCCCGACTCACAGGCGGCTGAGGAATAGCTTGAGGAGGTGGCTGAGAGTTTTCTAGAGCTTATACAGCTTCGGCAGGACGACATATCGGTAGCTGAGTATTCATCGAGGTGTACCGATCGTTCTTGGTACTTGATGACTACAATATGATCAGTGCTTTAGAGCTTGGACCTCAGAGCGAGGTGTGTTTAAAGGATATCCGAGTAATCACTCTTTCCTCTATGCATTCCTACTTATGTTAGGGTGCTAGAGAGAAACTTTGTGGTTGAATGTTCTTTGGCTGATCGGTTATAGCCAGTGAATGTTAGCAACGGGAAGATGCGAACTGGCGTCAGTCTCAGAGACTTGGACGTGTAAAATGTTTCAAGAAGAGGAAGTTTCAAGGAAAGATGAATCTGCAGAGCAGTAGACGTGGAAGCAGAGCTGGGAGAGCAGCATGAGGTGGTGTACATTTCAACATGTTACAACCACCCACCTTTGTTATCCCTGCTAGGTTCAGGGAGCTGGAGGGCAGGGAAAAAGAGTAGATGCATGCGGTCAAGGAGTGTGACCCAATGGCACTAAGAATGATTCGACGGACAGTCTGTGTCCACTACTAGTTGTCATAGTAATAGACGTTGGTATGAATCATTCCTTCCTTCCACGAATCTTATCCCAGACCAAGAGTTTCTAGTAAGTCGTAGACTTGACCCTCACGTCTAGAGATACCTTTGGGAGGAGACTCGATGATCACACTTACACTGACAGTGTGATCTGACCCTCGAGGTGAGAGTTTTGGTTGAAATCTCTTGGTGTCAGCGTCAAGGCCTTATGACATTGGTTTGAGTATGGATTGGATCCACAGTTCATACACATATTGACTGTATTAGGCAAAAATGTTGTGGTTTATCTACAACGTTAGGATGGGTTTTCCTTGGTCGGTGAAAAGGAAACCCCAGGCAGTATAGGAAAAACTCATGCACAGGAGGGTGTGGTTGATCACTCTTGAGTCGGCCAACTTCACCCATGTGGCAGTAGGAGTTTTGAGTTTCAGTTCTAATCGGTAAAGGGAGACCTCTAGATTTTGAGGATGACGACCACGTCCTTATACGGGTCTCACCTCGATGAGGTTTACAGAGATGTAGCCGAGGGAGCGAGATATATCTGAGGTTCAATGGACCCTTCTAGGTCCTCAGTAGGGTAGTCGAGGTGGTTTACCGCTTGACCTTTTCACCTCAGTTGCACTGAGTGAATAATATCATCCACGTACCTCAGCTGAAGAGATACGTGCATGATCCTTCACACGTCATCACTCTCAAGATTTTGGACATCGATGACTGGACGACTTCCACAGGGATCCAGTAGGGGTTGAGGATCGATAGGAGTGGGTCCTACGGGGACGGTCGATTCCTCTTGTGTTCTTTCGCTGGTAGCACGGGAACCCCTAGGTGAGCACATTGGAGTGGAAGGCTCAGATGTGTGCTCAGTACCACTTTTGTTTCCCTAGTTTGTGTTATAGCTTTACGGGGACGTAAATCCCTGAGGTGGGAGTAATGTAAAGACCCATAAATTTCAAAGAAATTTTTTTCTAAATTTTTTTGGAATTTTACGTGTATGCGGTTTCTGACGGCACCTGATTCTGAGGCCCGGTGTGCCCAGAATCAATTTCTGAAGTTTGGATCGGGTAGGTTCAGTGAACGAACGAGCGGGTTTTTCTATCTTTTTAACCGGTGCTCAGAATTGAAATCTGAGGGTACCGATGAACTCACAGCACCGGTATTTAATTAAGAGGACTATTACTATAGGTACGTTTTCTTGGGAGAAGAAGTTAAATTTTGGTGTTTAAAGAAGAAATAAATAAAACTGTGAACAATTTTATTTTTGATATTCATGGAAGTCAAAATCTACCATGGGAAGTTGTTGGTGGGGTCCACAACCACCCAACATCCCATGTGTGAATATGTGGGAGGTGGGGCCCACACCCACCTAACCTCCCATGGGAGAGTTTAGTGTGGTGGGGCCCATACGAGACCATACCCCTTGAACTTCTTATAACCCCCTTAAACTCCCTTGCACTTAATGTGCCAACTCCCCTTTAATCTCCTCCTCCTTTAAGTTTGTATAACTCTTCACCTTTTCCTTCCACCATTAATTCATCCCAACATGCCTTAATTAATGAGATGAGCCTCTTCATTTAATTAATTATGTGGTTTAGTTTGAATTTTAAAACCTTTTAGGTGTGAATAAAAATAATATCATGGGATATTATTTTGTGTTAGAGCTTTTGGTGTGTGAGAAAACTTTAACAACATCCTGGAGTTTTTGGGAGAACTTTGGTGTGAAGAAGAAGAGAACTTCCCTCCGATGAAGAACGGAGTATCTTCAACGAATAATGGTTCTTCTTCGATGATGAACACCTTCCCTTCAACATAGAACGTTCTCGGCAAAGAATGGCCAACAACTCTTCTCTTCCTCCACGTCAAGGGAAAAGTCGTCGACCGTGGTGATCATCACCAACAACAACGTTCTTATTCTTCTTCCGACGTCGATGGAATCGATACCGTTCTTCCGCGACACCCGACTACCGCGACGTTTGACTTTCGCGACTCGATGACGTGTGAAGTCAAATTCGAGGTAGGGGTTTGGATTTGTGTTCGTGATTATTCTTGGTCGTCCAACGTCAATTCCTTTAGCCGCTTGGTATCGGACTAACGAGAGGAGGTCGGACTGCACGAACACAGCCGACTCTCCTCCCCCTTCAATGTTGTGTTTTTCGCGGCATCAACAAAGTCGCGCGATGCAATGGCACCCCGCGGAAACAAGAAGAATGCGGTGAAGAAGCGTGGCGCCAACGCATCGCGCCGTGGAGGCCGAACAAAGTCGCGGTGCCTTCGCGCCGTGCCAGAAAACCACGAAGAGGCCGCGGTTTGTTTATCTGACGTGCGGATCAACGGGAGATGGTGGAACGGGCCACAGGGGCATTTTGAAGACTTCTTAGTGAATAGCAGGTCCCGGGTGGACCGCTGGCGAAGACCGCAGGAAAAACGGACCACTGGAGCGCGTCCAGTGGTCCGCGGAAGATCCTGTCGGCGCGCCCCGCCGGCACGGTGGCGCCGGCGGCCAGAGGCGGCAGTCGGCACCGGCCGGCCGCCAAGAGGGTCCGCCATGGCTGAAGTCGCGTGGGACCAGGGAGAGACCAGGGGTCGTAACCCCCGGCGGTCAAAGGGAGCGGCCCCCACGTGGGGGGGCCGCGGCTTCAATCAGGGGGGTGGCGCCCCCCCCCCCCTTCCTCTACAGCACGGCCAAGCCGAGCTATCTGGCCAAGCGGGCCACACTGCGCCGCGTCGGCCGGTCCGGGCTGACCCAGGGGGGCTCGGTCGGGTCGGACCGGGCCCAAACCCCCTATTTTCGGGTATTTTTCCTTCAAACACCCATAACTTGGGATACGAACCTCTGATCGACACACCGTCAGTTGAGATGCGATCCTTGGATCGAGACGGTCGTTTCGGTATATTACACTCAAGGTTTCGGAGAACTTTGGGTATGGCCGGGTTGGTTCGAGCATGAAACCAACCGGGCCCTCGGAGCGGAAACGCTTATAACATGAGCTCCAGACGTCCGATAGATGTATTGTCGACTTTGTTGGATTCCTCTTGATGAGACGGAACTTTTGGCATACTTCGCCTAAGGATTGGACGCAGTTGGATAGTGGCCAGGTTTTATTGAACCCGAAATCCAACCGGGCCCCTAGAACGGAAAAGTTGATAACTTTCAGACCGGACGTCCGTTTGACGAACCGTCAGCGGCGTTGGTGATCACATTGAGAAATGGTCCCTATGAGTATACCCTATGAGAGTTCAGGGTACAGTTGAGATATGGTCGGGTTGGTTCATACATGAAACCAACCGGGCCCCTGGGATGAAAAGGCTAATAAATCACAGACCGGGCGTTCGATTGACGCGCCGTCTGTTGCGTTGAGACCCCTATGACGAGGCAGTCCGTTGAGATACTTCTTCGTGGGACTTTCTAATACTTGGAGTATCGACCTGTATCTCGTGGAGCGGACCCTCCCAGGGACGAGTTTATGGAGTACGGAGACCGTGTAGCTGGCTGAGGCCTGACGACTGCTTGACTGACTCGACTTGGAGTGAGTCGACTAGCCCAGTGGACGGGGCACTGTTGTGTTTGGGTGCAGACCCACGGAGGACGGAGCGCCCGGTAGCAGGCAGTAGACACGCGGTACTCGACAGGAGGAGTACCTTTGCAGGCTATTAGGGGGGGGTGCACTACTGTGTTTGGGTGGCAGACCCCGGCGGGAAGCACTACTGTGTTTGGGTGGTTGACCCGCGGTACTCGACAGGAGGAGTACCTCAGCAGTCTTAGGTTAGTGAGAAGCACCTCAGAGTCATGACAGGATCACTGTACTCGTCAGAGACGGGGCTCTTCAGTAGTTACGGTTTCGATAATGAAAAATCCTAGTTTGAGCTGAGTTTATGACCTTTGTGTTAAAATCATGATTGAGATGGGTCACTTGATAACTTAGTTATATGTATGGGAATATACCTAGGTGGTGGTTATCCGTTGATTTCATAACCTTTGTGTTTCATCTTGATTGAGATGGGTTACTTGATAACTTAAGTATAAGTATGGGCTTATACCTAAGTAAGGGTTATCTGTTGAGATCCTACTTTGTGGTTATCCTTGTCGAATTTAGTGAGACCTTGAGGGTATCAGGGTCCCTACTGAGTATCGTATACTCACCCCTGCACGGGCTATGCCCACACCTCGTTGTGTTGGTTGCAGACGACGGGAAGTGCTGACAAAGGTCGAGTGTTCGAGGACTGGACGGTACCTGGAGGTAGACCACACGACGAGTCAGTACCCAGAGGTGGGATTCACGACGAGACGACACTCGGAGGAGGTTGACGGGTGAGAGAATTGTGGAGGCTATCTGTACCTACCCTTCAGGTAGGATCTATGGTGGACGATCTAGGAGTTGTGCTATCTGTACCTACCCTTCAGGTAGGATCCGAGGAGGATGACCCAGGAGCTACTTCCTTTCTTCCAACTGTTTGTCTTTTCTGTTGTACTTTCGTTCAATGGTAGTTGTACTTTCAGTTGGGTTTGTATTCTGGCCCATTTACTTTTTAGCACTTCTTTTGTACTTAGTGTATTACTTCCACTTGTACTCTGTGATGTTTTGTTACTTTTATAAAGCCAATTCCTTCCCAGTTATCGGGATTTACGTCTTTGGTTCTAGTCACCAGCCTCTGGCCTATGGAAGGTGGGCTTGGTGTAGTCACGGCACGGGCCCTAAGGACGGGTCGTGACAATATTCACCTCTATAATCAATGACACTTTCATAGAAAAACTTTCATGGAGTCTGTTTATCAAAAAAAAAGGAAACTTAAACTTTTATCTCACCATATAACTGACGCTCCCTTAGTGAACCCTAGATGATTTCAAGATAAGGGACATGATCATCACTAAGAAAAGATTACACTAATAGGATATTAATTAATTACCAAGAAAACTTGAGACACTTTGATGAATTTCACAGTAAGGTTTCTAACCAACCATGACAACATGCTTATAGAAAGTCCAGTCGAACCACTCAGGATGAATTCTTTTGGAAGAGCTCGGCTTCACCAGCTGATGCACCACTAACCTAACCACAATTTCTTTACCACTTGAGGCATTTTATAATCACTGAATCATAAACACAGAATTCCATCAATAACCAAATGTGTTTTTTAAGGGCTTCATACTCACCCAACCACATCATTATTGTGTTTCTTCATAAACACCAACACATTTAAAAGCTCACCAACCTCATGGGAATTCAAAAACTGCATTGACCATTTCCAAATAGCCCCCCTTGGTTGCATCCCTTCTACTTGGAAGGACACATATTACCCATATTTTCATGATACTCCCCACCTTAGTATTGTCTTGATTATTTTTACTGAATAAGAATACACATCCCACAGCACACATCCCATTGACCAATTTTTGTTTTTACTAGACATGGATATCACTCTTTACTGAGCATTGGGATGAGTTATATTTCCTCTAATTCCCAGGTCACTATACTCTAAATATGACCCATGAACATAGCGTAACACCTCAGGATTAAAAATTTTATCACTGAACTCATATGTTTTTTTGTCTTATTTACCAACTCAATGGGTATCACATGTATTAACTCATACTACACAAAGTTTCCATCCTCACTACGGAATAATATTAATATCATCCATAGATTTATCACTCGATGCATCCCAGTATTAAGTGGGCTCTAAAAAAAGGTTTAAATTTAGATCCATTTCATCCCATATGACTATTAACCTTACTGATGACTTACCAAGTTGTTCATCACTAAAGAAGAAGCATAAAAAGAAAAGGAAGAAGAATAAGAAAAGACACATGATGTACTAAGCGGCTTACCATGACCTAGGCATGCATAACCCACTTAAACTGAGAATTATATGACTATTGTGCATTTAAAAAGTTTTAACTTATCAAATGATCATCCATCAAAACAAGGGTTTCATTTTTAAAACTATGAGTCCTTCTAGGGAAAAATGGAACCTAAATGGCACCTCATGTTAGAAATAGTTCATAGGAATTTAATAAGATTTTAAATCTCTGAGGGTGATACTTACCTTGGGCTATCCCCTTACAAAGAATAAAGTTTCAACCCTAAAAAGTGCTCAAACCTAAAAATTCACTAGTCTTAAAGTCCTGTCACTTAAGTTAGAAGAATCCTAAAGGCAATGCTCACATTCTAATTTCAAAGAAAACCCCAGGGAAACACTTAAACTACACTTATATGAGGGTTAAAGCTAAGAACACATCTATAGGTTTTATTTTAGCTGATTCATTTATTTACATTTTATATTTAAATAATTTAAAGGCTCGGTTTTAGATTATCAAGACCTAGTCATAGAAACGTCTATACAAGGTACTTTATTTAGAAAAAGTCACAAGGCTCACAAGAAAGTTTTTATCAAATTTCCTTTAAAGAATATATTATTTAACTAGAATACTATCAAAATTAGGTAGTTTATCTTATAAACTCCATTTTTAAACACCATCTACCTATTCATAAGATTTCACAATTAGCTTAGTTAAAGAAAATTTCAATTATTTTCTATAGAGGATAACACCCTTTAGGTTGTAATTAGAATTTTAATTAACTAAAGCCTCATATAAGTATAGATCAAAAGAAAATAAAATATTTATTATAAATTAAAGATGGTACTGGTCAAGTAATATATCACCATACGTTTATATGTAGCACCATATAAGTGGATGTGGACACTTTAAATAATCATCCCTGTATATCATAAACATAACCTCATGGGGTTAATCACTAAGGCAGAAGAGATAAGATGAACTACAAGGGTATCATCAATTATTCCAAGATTCAATTACACCCTTAGTGGGTTTATCTCATAATCACAAAACACCATGACAGACCTACTTGGGTCGAGTCAAGTCCATCTCATAAGAAACATGACCCAACTGACCTACTTGGGTCCATATGTTCATTTAGAAATTTGGTCATATGGGTCATCATGCCCAAGTAAAATAAGTACAAGCCTTTTAATAGGAAACCATTTCATATAAAATCAATATTTAACAAGTTTTATTTTTTATAAAACAATACAAAGTGATATCAAACTCATATTCGATGGTTTGATTATATGGGTTACCATTTCCCATTTTATAAAGCGATCGTACACTTTATAGATTGAAAATTGGATCCCATTTAATCACAACCAATATATTTTGACCAATGAAACCAATGGTTCATGGCTCAAACATGTCATGATTGGTCAAGAAATAGAATTTCACTATCAATATATGGAGGAAAACATCACCTTGTTTGATTCTAACATTTTATTTAACCAACAATTTCATGGTAATTGTAATAGGGCATGATATCGAAAGAAATAGATACAGTTAAACATGCTAAATGAGCACAAAAGCATGAAAAATAAACATAGAAAGTTACTATATGAGTAGGAAAAATACACAAGAAAGGTATAAAAATAAACCTGCTAAACATGGTATTATAATCATGGAAACATGTTGTACAAGAAAACATGCTAAATAAATCACACATCATGTTACACAACAAGCTTTTTAATGAAATACCAAATCATGTACAAAATTAAGAATGTTACTAAAATACTTATATAACAGGCATGCTAGTAAACACACAAGGCACTTCAAAAAATCTCAATTAGCCTAGAAATGAAAACTACATGGCATGGAATATGTGTGGAATGTGAATCTCTACGTTGGTATAAAGATGCGTGTAATGCTACCTCTTTTCCAGACCGGGCCAAGGGTAAAATTCAATAAATATTATAAATATGTAACTATAACATATACACTATTCAATCTAGGTGAAATCATAATCAACTGTAATAATGAATAACACAAAAAATAGTCTCATCCCTAAACACTTGAACATTTCCCCCTGGGTAGGTCAATCACTCACAGACAAGGCTATTTACCAAGTGTCTATATCATCCTAGTATCCTATCTACTAATCCAGAAATAGTAAGACAAGGGAAAAGAAATCTATGATACAACTTTGTAACATCCCGACTAGACTATATTTAAAACCAATAGCCATACCAGTTTCCATATGGCCTAAAGTGCATCTCCATATACTGTAGTGACTGCCAACTACTAGTGAGGGTCTGATGATGTTAAAGTGGGGAGACTATACCCTCATGATAAAAGTATCCCAAAGGTATAAGAGATAATAAATCAATCAACCAACAATAGAAGCATTTTAAATAAAGATAGATAATAATTGATAAAAATTCAATTGACAACAATAAAACTACACATGAATTTTTGTATGAGGCTACATAATTAAAACAATAAAAAAAATTAGGAGTTACAATATAGTGTAGTATATGAATAAGGAAAATAACAGAAAGTTACAAAGGATATATCCATGAGAATCATGGTTACTAGATCATTCTTATACTTATAAGCTTATAGAAAAAATGCACAGCACAAGAAATGATCCATGGGCCTAAGAACATGAGGTTCGTTCGGGTACCCCAGTGTAATGGTGGCCCAAGAAAGGTGTGATATATACTCAGTAGCCCACCACCAATAGTGTGTAAAGCATAATCTATTTTTTAAATATAAAATATAGCAGAGTGAAGGTATATTAATATAGAATAAAATAAATAAAATTAAACAAGTTAGATCAGGTTCCTAAGGGGCACTTGTTTAACCATACATGCTTCAACCTAAGCTGAAATGCCTCTGAACATAAGCTGACACATATATTTTTCATACATGAAATGTTTGAAAAGATATACCTTCATTGGTGATGGACCCATGGCTTACTATCCAGGAATCCAAATAATATATATATATATATATATATATAATTATAGGGCATAATCATAAGGGATCATAACTAGTCCAGTCATAAATTCTGAATGCAAACAAGAATTGAACCTAACATGTTCTTTGGCATAGAGGATGTTTCATGTAATCTGATGAGCTAGCATTTCTTAGATCTTTAACAAGATGCATTAATTTTTTTAATTAAAAGGAATCATGGGCATATCCAAGGCGATCTATAAATAGGAATCTAAAGTGTCGCACCAGGAGTGTTATAATTACCCATAACCATAAGAGTATATCCAAGTAAATCCATAAATAAGAATCTAAAGTATCACTCTTGGTATTGTGAAAAGGTATAACCTACTAAGTCCATCCCAGGTATCTCTCATAGGGGACTGAGTATCACTCATGGCATGGGATAACCATCTCTCCATTGAGCATGTCTAAGGTATCTCCCATAGGGTGTCGGTATCACTCATGGGGATAGTAATCTCAATCATCCTATTATCCCACCCAAGGAATTCCTATATAGTAATCTGAGTATCTCTGAAGTAAATTACAAAAAACTTTCCCTAAGAGTCTATCCAAGGAAATCCTACATGGAAATCTAGGTATCACTTTATGTGTAATATAATCCCAAGAAGCCTATAAACCCATCCAAGGAATTCCAACATGGGAATCCAAATAACTCTAAAGTAATCATATAAATCAAGTAGTCTATGATCTCATCCTTGGCATTCTGTAAAGAGGCAACCCAAGTATCTCTCAAGGAATGTATGAACATTTGATCATTTGATCATTTAAGTTCAAAAAAAGTGTCTAAGTTAATAAACATGCCATATCATAATTCAAGTGAACAAAGGAGTTCCATGCCCATTTATCATTCCAATTATTAAATAGCCAATTCCATTTACTTAAGTATTCCCCTCATAAGTATAATATCTCCATTTAACAGCCCATTTTTATTAACTAGGGTAGTACACCTCATGGGTGGATTTACTACATAGTAGGCATGGTTTAAATACCAATTTATTTAATATAATTTAATATCAATGACATGAGAGTTGATCTAGCACACCTTAAATGTAACAAAAGCATAAACAATGTAGCATAATCATACATATGAAACCAACACCCAAAGAGGGTAATTTAATCACCAAGAAAAAGACTAGGACATGGAATAAAAGAGAAAAATCCTATAGGGATGGTTCGAGATGAGGATAACAGCCTTCAAAGGTCTCATTTTAAAATCACAAATATTAATTAAATCATGCATTAGGATCTACATACTTAAATTCATATCTAAGAGGCATCACATGAAAACTATTATCATGTGGCACAATGGTGTAATTTATAAATCAATGAAACATAAGGTAAGATCTATATACCACCTGCCTTGTACCAAGGATTTTCCACACATTCAATATCAATTCTTGAATCCATCCAGTTCGAGATAAATTAAGGAAACAGAAAAACTTCCTAAAAATATGGTGAATTATCTCGTATGAAGATATTTCCAATGATGGAAAAATAAACTGAGAATATAGGGAAGAGGAGTTATAGACTCACTGTTATTATTCCAACATGATGAGTGGTGGTTGAAATGGAGGCCGGATGAAGAAGATCTCCCCATTATTAAGAGAGGAGAGGAGAAGGAGCTAGAGTAGGAGAGGGTTGTGCATGTGGATTAGGAGAAAATAGGGGAGAAGTATAAAATAAGGCAAGTAAAATGGGGATTTTTCCCCTTTAAATTAGGTGCATAGTTAAGCCACACGATTGTCCAAACAATGTGACAACCATTCTAGATCCACTATCTAAGATGGAGGCTTGTACAGTTCATGTGCATGGTTTGGGAAACCATACACAAACCTTGTATTTTCCCTTTATCAACTATCTGAAATTAGTCGCACGGTCATGTGTCCTAGTGCACATGGTTACAATAAACAGTGAAACACCCTTGGCCTCTTTGAACAGGTTGCATGGTATCTTCTAGAGGGCCTCATGGTTTTATACAAACTATGAGCCCCTATCAGCCTTCTTCGGATTTGAGGTTTTGGGGTTTGATACTCCCAAAACTTGATGAAACACCCGAGGCACCTATCATACCTTAAACAAAGTCTAAAAACAACACATTTGAGTGTTCCAACTCTCAAAATTACATTCTGATTCTTGGTATAAAGAACGTATCATCCACTAAATGGTAAAATTCAAATTATTTTAAAATTTTACCTTGGTTGAAAATAGAGGATGTTACAATTTTATGTTCATAACTACAGATGTGTGTATTGGTCCTTAGACTTTAAGATTATTATTAATAGATTTTATGAGTTTTATAATTTTATGTATTGATGAAAACCTTGAAAAAAAATATTTGCAGTGATGTAGAATACGTTGGGTGCGTCATAAGTAATATTTAATAAATGAATAATGCGAGAAATTATTTTTCCCTTATGTTATTTAACGGAAGTTAATATCTTAGTCCCTTTAATGGAAATTATACATCATAAATAAATCCATGTCCATAATGTTTTGTAGGAAAGTTTAATATCTAGAAAGTCAAAGAAATAGACATTGAACACATAGGATGATAGTGTCAACATGTAACCTGCTTGATTAGAGATGTCATGATAATGATATTATATTACACAGTAAGAATTTGTATGTGGTTTTATATCATTATGACATTAACTTATTTCTCTATAGATGTCTTGTCATGGTGCAAGACGCTAACCTTGAACTTTGGACTGCTTTCTCTAATGCCTCTAAGAAATAGGCCTAAATGGTCACACACTAAGTGTATCCTAAACCTCGGTTAAATAATATTATTATTTATTATTTAATAAGTTTTATAAATATTATTCCCACACGTGGTTTAATATATTTTTTTATAACACATATTTTGTCACCAATTATTCAAGAAAACATTTTGTGAGTGGGATATTTAATAAATATTTATTTTCTATTTAGTGAATTTAATATTTATTTATTTATTGGTGAATAATATATTGATATTTATTAATAAAATAATTATTCATGGTCTGATAAATATTATGAGGGAATGGATGACCACAATTAATGATCTCATGAGAAATGATATATATTCAATATTATTTGAGTAAATAATATTTAATTTAATTCATAAGTTTAGCACATGTCAAGAAATATTATTATTATTATTATTATTATTATTATTGGAATGGGGATCTATGAGAAATAAGAACAATTATAAGTGTGCATGCACAATTATTATTTTTTAACTCTAACAATATATAAACCTAATTATATTATTTTCTTGTGGGGTTATTAATTTTATCTATTGTGCATAATGATGCCTAGATAGAATCCTATTGAAAACCTAAATATATCACTCTCAAATAACACTCTAAAGAACATGAATTCATCCTCTTCCACCACCACTCTCAAGTATAGAGAGATCGAAGAGAACCTTCCTTGAAGAGATTCTTAAAGTGGTCAAAGTCGGACGATCCAAGTGTTAGGATCTACCATGCTAGAACCTAGAGATTCCTAAGGTGATGTTTGGAGGTTTTTATAACACATGTGTACTACCATTAGAGGTAATCTATTTTTGATTCCTTCAACACAACAATGGTATGACATATATAATTTTTTTATCCATCAATGAAGAAATAATTCATCACAAGTTAATTCTTCAATTGTTTAAATTAATTATAAATAACATGTGATGATTGTGAATCTTGGTTCTAGAATTCAATCATAAATTATTCTTTGATTAATTTTTATTTATCATGGAATTTAACATTGTGTAAATCCCAGATTAATCATTGATTATGAAAAAAATATATGAGTTGGGAATTCCCCATATGGCACTTTTATTTTGCTCAGAACCTATAGATTTTACAAGAGAAGCATGTATACTAATTATGATACATAATGATCCAAAAAATGGAATTCGGTAATTTATCCAAATGAAAACTCACATAAGGGAATTTCAAAATTGTACTCGGTGAATTTCTATAGGTTTCCAGAATCTATATTCTGAAGAAATAAAAGAAGAAATAAATATGAAAATTCAAGTGTGATGTTCTTCATGAATGTAACATCACGATCCTACATGTATCATGATTCATGATGATATTAAAAAATAAGACCAATTTAAGGGATTTTTGGACACTGAGGTGAGATCCACATTCCAAGAGTGAATACCATATAGCCTTACTTATGTGGAAATATCATGTGAACTAAAAGGAGGGAATTTCAAAGGGAGAATAATCTTATGATTTTTTAATATCACAAGAAGAAAACAAGATAAGTTTTCAGTTGGCATTTAAATATGAATTCAAATAATGTTTTTAATCAGATATCTGGAGGATTTGAAGAACCTTTGTGGTGTTTTTTTTTAAATGTGTTTTTTGAAAACTAATATTTTGTAAAAGAATTTATTTGAAAAGCATTTGAAATTTGATGAATGTTCGAACCTAACTATAAAGGGGATAAAAATTTGTTTTTAAGGAATTTGTTTTTTGGATCCATAGGATCATACTGAGTAACACCAGATACAGAAGTAGTTGTAAAGATGGAGTTATTGATCAAATGTATCATTGGTCTCAGATCCATCGACATGAATTTGAAGAGTTATCAAAAACAGTGTTGGCTAGAAACTCAAGATTTTCTGAGTAAAATAAATTTAGAATGTTGCTGAAGAGGTTAAAAGAAGATGTTGATTTCAGTATTTAGAATGTTCTTTAAATTTCTAACCTTAAGTCAGATGATGCTTTTCCGATCTTAGAGTTCTCATAATTCAGGAAACATTATCATGATAAAATCAGTTGAAGAAATTAGGAATCAAAAAGATTTCATCTATTCCAAAAAACAAGATAATTTTTTTGAATGAGGTGTGACACTAATAAGTCATCATAATGAAAATTTCATCATAATTAAAATATCTTCGTAATGAGAAAGTGGAAGAATGATGAAGTTTGAAGTTTTGTAGAGGATACTGAGTAAATGTGCCATTGGATTAGAAATGGGCATTGATACATTAGAGTGATATAGATAATGATCCAACAAACACAGGATGACACTGGTAGTTCATTGGTTGTTGGCTGAGTAAGTTATGAACAATTGAAGAAAACGTGAAATGTTTTCAAGAAGGTTTGAATATGATACTGAAATTTTTATAAGAAGTGTTGATATCTTTATTCTAACCTGATTTTTGACCTGTGATATATTGGAATATTCTTAAAAATATTTTTAAATCCAGGCACTGAGGCGAAATGGGAATTCAGGGGCCAGGGTCCCTAAAGCGGTGATATCAAAAATACTAAATATATTTTATCACGTCTGCGTATTTTCTTCTAAAAATGTGAATAACTCTGAAGTGGTGTCTCAGATTGGATTTAAAATACTATGGTTGAGTTTAGAACATCATGTTTACCCAAAGCACAACATAAACTTTGTCGGTGTCAGGATTTGGGTCGGAGGTGAGTAGGGGTTGGGAAGTTGGACAGAGGGTTGGGGATTTAATAAAAATTAAATCCCTTTCCCCTATCCTTTCTCTTGTGCACACACAGGATGAGATGGATCCCCCTACCCTATCCCTATTCACCGATGAATGACCTGAAGTCCGTATTAATCAAATGAAGCACCTTCGATCTCAGATCTTGACGATGATTGCTCCTATATCATGCAATAGCAGTTTGGGAGTGCTGATTCAACCCTGAAGCTTAGGCATTTCTTCCATGAGGTAGAAAGTTTGAGTATTAAGTCCCAATCCCCATTTTTATCCACTATTTAATGTTTTATATCCCTTAGACAATTTCTATGGACCCCTTGAGGGTCAACCTGTGTGTTTCATTGTGGAAAGTGGTGATATGGGCCATTTGTAGAGAAATCTAATCAGATTTTACCGTCTACATGGCGTGTAGACCAGATTAACACTTTGTGTGTTCTTCTTGTTTATGGAAGATGAATTTTGGGTACTACACATCATTTACCAAGGGTTAAATGTCATGTAGTGACCCCAAGTCATGTGCCTAAGGACATGGCTAGGGAAGCCATGTGAACGTACATGGTCGTACAACAGTACACAACCAGAGTACATAGACATGGGGTGCCAAACATGGAAATGGGTAAATCCCATGGCCAAGTGGTCGTATCACCCAAACATGTCATGTAGTATGGTATGAACAGTGTGTAAGGGACATAGTTGGATAGGCCGTGTGAATGAGGAACACGGCCAGGGGTTAGGTGAAGCGGTACACGGCATGTACTGCCTCTATATGTTGTATACCCCTACATGGGTTGGAAAACCGTGTATATGGGATATTTGGATGGATTCTTGAGTGGGTACACACACTGTGTGGTCCCCAGTGCACGTCATGTACTCCTTAAGAATCTCCTTGAGATCTTTTTCCTTTTGGATCTCCTCTTGTGGAACTCATTTTCAGGAATGAGGGTAGCCTATCCAGAGTATTTTTCTACATAGAATGTGATGGTGACCTCTATTTCAGCCTATGAGATAGGAGGTGGAACTTTCTAAGAAAGAAACTTCTATAGTGGCGCTCGACCGATGTCGAAGATCAGTGTGTTTTTATAAGAGAGATGTTGGGTCAAGTACTCTCCTATGGCATTAGGGTGTGGGTTTCCCTTACCTCTTTGCATAGGTAGAGACGGGACTCCCCATGTTGAGGGTGTGGGTTTGTTTCCTTTGGGTAGTTTCTTCCAGGGTTATTACTCCCTTGATGGACTATGGTGGGGGTTCCCCATGAATTTCATAGTGTTGGATAGTTCTCCCATACCATATGAGGGCACCGGCCCACCTTTCTCATTGGATGGTAGAGTAGGTACTCCCGTAATGGATTAGGGTGTGGGTCCTCTATCTGCGGAGTGGGTTCTCCCCTGTTGGACCAGGGTGTGGGTCCTCTATCTGTGATGTCTAGGTAGATTGGGTACTTCCCTAGAAGATTAGGGTTTCAGTCCTCTATCCTTGGAGTTATAACTCCCCTATCATTCCAGGGTATAGTTCCTCCATATGTGTTGTGTTGGCAGAGTTGGTACTCCCTTGTCATTCCAGGGAGCGATTCCTCTAGACTTGGGTAAGTACTCCCCTATCGTATCGGGTTGTGGGTCCCCTATAGTGAATGAATTGGTAGAGAGGTACTCCCCTATCAAACTAGGGTGTGGGTCCTCAAGCCATAGAGTGGTACTCCCCTACTGGGTTAGGGTGTGGGTCCATAATTCTCATAGTGGTACTCCCCTATCGTACCAGGGTGTGGGTCTACACCTACAAAGTAGTGCTCCCCATATTCAAGTAGTGGTAGGGAGAGGGCCCCTCCACTTGTTATGTGCGATTCCTAGTTAGGATTTAGTTCTCCCTCGATGGAATGAGGTATGAGACCCTCTATACAGGTACGACAAAGGTTTCACGGATTGGTTTAGGAGCTAGTATTCCCTTGACTATAGGGTAGTCGAAAGGAGCGAGAGTCTCTACTTGGATTATTTTGACCATGTACATGGTTATGGTTACGATGGTAGGACCTCTGGTACTGGGAACTAGAGTTGTAGCTAATGAGTTTTACCAATGGAGTGTATCTCTCAGATGAATGTCATCTAGGATTACTCGGTGAGGTTTACCAACCTATCATGATACTCCCCAGACATGGTTTGGGATCTGTTCTTCAGGGTTCAGATTTTTTAGCAGGGCCTCCATAGAGATGTCTAATCATGTTTAGTCTCCGTGTTTCTTCCCACCTATGTGGGGGTACTAGAGAAGGATCTGGTAGTAGAGAGCTTCCTGAATGAGGGACAGGCATATTTTGTCTGTAGTGGGGTTGTTGAGGTTAAGGCATCTGTCATAGTTGGAAGACAACAGTTGATAGAATCACAATGAAGGATTCATACCCATGTCTAGACTCAAGCATGTGGGTATGAAGCGTAAGAGCCGCACCAGGGTTCTGGTTAATATTAGGATAGGTGTTGCTACGATTGTGATGGACAAGGACATCTTTATAGAGATTTTCCAACCCTCTATGATGTTGAGAGGGAGACGGTTTATGGACCACCTAGGCAGAGGCATCGTTTTGAGAATGGAGGTCCATAGGGTGGTGGATAAGAAGGAGGAGTGAGTGGAGTAGGAGGAGGTGGAAGATGGTATGAGTTTCCCCCACCGGCTTCAAGTGGTCCACAATAGGCTCAGGGAGCTGGAGGATGGGGACAAGGAAAACTGCAGGTCATAAAGACATTTGACCCAGAAGATCTACGGATGGATAGAGGTACACTCTGTGTAATTTATAATTTCTGCATTAGTATTGATAGACACTATTAGGATGTACTCTTTTCTTCCCATTTCTTGATCGAGGTTGGTTCAGGGCATTGGAAAGACCATATGTAGGAGGTGTTCAGCATAGCTTTGAATTCATGATAAAGATGGATCCTTCCGCCACCAAGATGAATTTTTGAGATGCGATCTAAAACTTTTAGGGAGATTAAATGTTTCCCAAAGTGGATAGTGTCAATATGAGGTGGATAATTCCCTATGACTTGTGTATTTAGGGAGGTGTTGTGTGCTAGAGTGTTGAGCAAATAACCCAGTAAGAATAGGTGTGAGAACTTGGGCAGCTCTTTTTGTTCATTGGTACCCTCACGTGTTCGGTGTCAGCCTTTTACATGAGGCACTTGAGGAGGACGTGGTTTGGTTTGATGTGGCTCCAGACTTGTAAGATTTAGAAATGCTTTCAACACTAAGGCGTGATCTTGATATGTGATGAAAAATCATGTGGGCAAGTCACTTCCACCCAAAGTGGATAATATCACGGTGTGGTGGATGATCTCCTTAGAATTTTGTGGACAGAATTGGGTTTCGTTGGTCTTTACGTTGGGTTATCATGGGTTGTATCGCTAGACCCCAAGAATGCAGATGGCCTTGGTTTTTGGTGTTTTCCCACCTGTCGCAGCTGAGGAGACATTTGTTTCATGTTTCATGATGTTGACCTGGTTGAGATGGACTCCAGTGTTTTTGAACCTGGTGGTTCCCATATGTTCATGATTTTAGGTAGCACGGGAACCCTTGGTTTCCTTTGTGGTGTTTTTGGTAAGTTCGCTGGTGTGGGATTCCTAGATGTGATCTCAATTTTTCTTCTTCTGCCTTGGTTTTTTCCTTCTGAGGAAGAAAAGCCTTAATGTGGGTAGGATGTAGTGACCCGAGTTTTGACCTATGAGATGTTGGAATATTATTATGAATATTTCTAAATCCAAGCATTGGGACAACATAGGAATCTGGGGCTTGGGGTCCCTAGAGCAGTGATATCAAAAATATTAAATATATTTTATCACGCATGCATAGTTTATTCTAGAAACATGAATAACACCCAAGTTGTGTATAAAATTTGATTTCTGAGATCATGGTTGAGTTCATAACAACATTTTTACCTTAAGCATGACATAAACTTTGATGGTACTGGGATCCAGGTCATAGGCATGTACGGGCTGGGAAATTGGACAGAGAGTTGAGGATTTAATAATAATTAAATTCATTTCCCCTCTTCTATCCCTTGTGCACAAAAATGAGTATTTAAAGCCCCCTCCCCTATCCCTCTTCACCGATGAATGACCCAAAGTCCGGATCGATCAAATAAAGTGTCTTCAGTCTCGGATCTTGATGGTGATTACTCCCAGATTGTGCAGTAGAGCTTCTAAGTGCCAATTCGACCCTGAAGCTTCATTGTTTCTCCCACGAGGTAGTCGGTTTGAGTTTTAAGTATCGATAGCTATTTTTATGTGTTTGTTTTAGGTTTTAGATCTCTTATACAATTTCTAGGTACCCCTTGAGGGTCGATCTGTGTGTTTTGTGAAGAACGGGGCTGATCTGAGTTGTTTAAAAGAAAATCCTATTATATTTTCCCATATACATTATGTGTAGACTAGAGGGACATGCCATGTGTTCTTCCCATTTGGGTAATATGAAATTTGGGTACTACGCATCGTGTACAAAGGGTTACACACTGTGTAGTGACACCAAGTCATGTGCTTGAGAACATAGCCAGGGAAGTAGTGTGAATATACAGGGCCATGTAACAGTGCATGGCCAGAGTACACAAAAACGAGGTGTTGGAAATGGGAATGGGTAAACCACATGGATAGGTGGTCATACCACCTAAACACATTGTGTATTATGGGATTCATGGTGTGTAACGGGAATGGTCATCCAGGTCATGTGAAGGAGGAACATATCCAGGGTTTGGGAGAAGCGGGACATGGCATGTACCGCTTTTACACACCATGTACCCCTTCATAGGAAGTAAAACCATGTAGATAGAATACACGGCTGGGTTCTTGGGTGGCTTCACATGTCGTTTGGTCCCCAGTGCACATTTTGTACTCCTTGAGTATCTCCTTGAAATCTTACAACTTCTGAATCTCAACCTCTGAGACTCAGTTTCAGGCATGAGGGTAGCCTATCTTGAGAGTTTTTATATGTAGAACATGGTGGTGGCCTCTATTTTGACCTATGAGATACAAGGTGACACTTTCTGAGAAAGTCACTTACACAGCGATGCTCGACAAATGTTGTAGATCGGTGTGGTTTTGAAAGAGAGGTGTTGGTTCAAGTACTCCCATGTGGCATCAGGACATGGTTTTCCCTTAACTCTATACTTAGGTAGATATGGTACTCCCCATGTAGAAGTCACAGGTTTATTTCCTTGGGGTAGTTTCCTTTGGGGTTGTTACTCCCCTGATGGACTAGGGTGTGGGTTCCCTGTGACATTCATAGAGTTGGACAGTGCTCCCCTACCATGTCAGATCCCAGGACCACCTTTCTCTTTGGAAGGTAGAGTAGGTACTCCTCCATTGTACTAGGGTGTGGGTCTTCTATCTATGAAGTGGGTACTCCCCTATTGGACCAGGGTGTGATTACTCTATTTGTGACATCTAGGTAGAGTGGGTACTCCCCTACCAGGTTAGTGTTTGGTTCTTCTATCCATGGAGTCGGAACTCCCCTATCATTCCAGGGTGTGGGTCCTCTAAACGTGATGTTCCGATAAAGTTGGTACTCCCCTACATGCCAGGGAAAGGGTCCTCTATCCCGGGTTAGGTACTCTCCTATCGTATCGGGGTGCGGGTCCCCCATAGTGAACGAGCTGGCATAGAGATAACCCCACCCCCCCCCCCCCCATCAAACTAGGGTGTGGGTCCTCTAGCCACAGAGTGGTACTCCCCTATCATATCAGGGCATGGGTCCACACCTACTAAGTAGTTGTCACACCCTAGCCCCAGACTGCCTTGGAGTCGGTGCAATTTCAATAAAACATGGTGTGTAAATTTATTTTTTAAATAGAAGCTAAATAATAACACATCATGTTCCAATAAAGAGGATATTTTCGGTTTAGGTTCTAGAGAACAAAATACAAATATTACAATCCTTCAAAACTGAAAGAGAAAAGAACTCCACAAAGCTGCCACCAAAAAGTGTAACTCAAATATATTAAACCTATTAAATTTAAATTAAAACTTAGGGTGAGCATAAAAATTTTCACTAAGGGGGGTTTTAAAATAAAATAATATTTCAATTGAAACCTTTTGAAAAAAATCCTTTAAAATTATTCATAAAACATTTTCTTAAGTAAAGTTGCAATACTTGAAGCATAACATAACATTTTGTCCAAAAATTACAAATGAACATTTCAAGGAATATTAACAGAGTTACAATGAAACATATTCCAATCATAAGCATTCTTATACAAAATATATGGTGTTCAGTATATAAAGAAAGAGTTATTCTAACTATAATAAGTGTGACATGAAAAAAATGCAAGTACATAATTACAAATGGAAGTAATACGTAATCAGAGTTGCGCATAAAATGATAACTTCAATTTCTTTCCTTACTAACTATAAATCATAAACTGACATAAAAATCTCTGAATGATGAATAAACAATATTCCATAATCATTTAATTCTTCTGTTACTTATAAGTATAGTCTCTTAACCAATTATATTCTACTAGTCGAATATACACTTGGTTAATTTATAATCATAAACATAATGAGAGAAGTACATATTACAGACTCTATCAAGGCCTCATGCCAAGACCATAAACTATCTGTCAAGGGCTCATGAAAAGACGTCTAAAATGATTAAGGCCTTGTCCAAAACCATAAATCATAATTGGTAAAGGCCTTGGCCAATTCCACATTTACTTTTCTCGTGAGACCTACCGATGAATCAAGGGGATATAGTGGGGCCCACTCATCACATACTAAGTCCAATTAATTTCTCATTTCCTTAAATAAAAGTGTCTCATACCACTTTTATTTATTACATTACTCATTACTTATTATTCAATATGTCACATACTACTTGAAATATTTAATTATTAAAAGTGACCCATCCCACTTTGAATAATTCAATTCTTAACTCCATAAAAGGTCATAAGAGTTTAATTACATTCTTTAGCATTTACATATATATAGTGAATCATGAACTTAAGTTTCAAAACTAAAAACTGCATGGAAATTTAACAAATTAAAAGTATGTTAGGTAGGTTATATCACATGTGATGATAACTAATTCACATAAAATACATGTTTTGTCACATAAAATGATATCCTTGAAATTTCCAAAAAACTTTTTATGAAAAAAAAATTATATTCAAAAATTCATAATGGAAATTCATTATGGATTGAATACATAACTAATTTAAAGGTAAAAAAAATATTCCATGTGAGGTATTAAATGAATAGTTGTCCAAACACCCATTACTTGCATGTATTATGTAACACAAAGGTACCACCAGCCGTTTAACCCAAAGTTATAAAATGAAAAGCATGGAATTCAATCACACAATTTACTATCATAGTTAATACCATTTAATACTTATGAGAATAAGTGTGTCATACATATTTATATTTTCATACACATAGATTTTACATAATTATAAGAATAATATATGTGGGTAGTAAAACACCCACTTTCTCAAGATATTTCTCCTTTGAGATAGGTTGAGTAATCTGTTTAATAAAAAACTCATTTTTTATTACTATAAACATATGTATATAGGTGTGGAAAAACCCAAAATTATTACTCATAAATCCTCCATAAATACTATACGCATTAAAAGTATCTAAATAATATTTCGAAAATATAAAATTATCTAGGATTGAGTATTGTGTAATCCGTTTATACATAAAAGTGTATAAAAAGGATTGCTTTTTAAAATTGTTCCTTATAAGCCTTTCACACATCAAAAACGTTTTTTATTCATTCTTATCAACTTTTGTAAAAAATAGATTAGATTTAGGGTCAAATTTTATATTTATATATATATATATAACTGAGTGTACATAATGTATATAAGGGTTTACACCAAAAATTTAATGACACTTACATGATTTAGGAAGATTAATTAAACAATGGTTCATTAATTTAAAATCATGATATAAAACATAAAAGGTTTGTTTATTAAACAAATACTTATATATTTTTAGGTACACATCTATATATATATATAGATCAAACATAAAATATCTCAAGCACTTTCATGGTAAAGAATTAAAAACATCATTTTGGGCCAAAAATTTACCATCATAGAAGAACTCGGTAGGTATTATATTCAACCATATAAATGTATATATGTATATACATCTATGTGTGTATATATATATATATATTCAAACTGTAACAAAGCAAGGCAAAGCTTGACCCTAACCTAGTTCAAAGAAGGAGAAGAGTTCGGTCCGAGGTTAAAGAGGCACTGGAGAGTAAGAACACCCATAGGGTTCGAATGAAAAAATGAGTTATATATATAAATCATATATAATATATTTCTAAGGCAACTTGAATGGAAAACCGAGGCACCTCTGTTTAAACAAAGACCAGTGCACTCGGTCTTTTGGAAAATGATAAGGAAGGAGGGGCCTCCTTAGGTCACGGGTGTGGGAAAAAAGAGTGGTGAGGGCTACTAGTGTAGTGCATGCAGGAGGAAGAAGAAGAAGGAAATGGGATAGGGTGTGGAAAATAATTGATGTCCATGATTTATCCATAAAAAAAGATTCAGTGGCTGAGGTGTGTCCGTGGGTTTTAAAAAAGATGATCGGTCGAGATTAAACCTCGACTCGATCGGGTGGCTATGGCGTGAGTTGGAATTTAAAAACGAAAGAATGGTCGAGATTAGATCCTGATGGAATCGAATGGTTGATAAACATGGAGGAGAAATCATGGCCGAATGGGTTCAATGGGAGAACTGATTGAACGGCTCAGATCACGAGATCATATAGCCTAGATCTGATTTTCACTAAAAAACTTCATCCCGCATCGAAACAGAAGGAAATTCACAGCTCCTTTATAACCCTGGAGCTCCTGGATTATCCCAGAAACCCCCTACCCCCTCCCTGGTACTGCCCCATACCAGGTCTTTGCAGGCGCTCTTCTGTGCCAACCCCTTCCGCCGTGTCGCCCCGCACAGTGGCGCACTCTGGCGCCCCTTGCACATGCTCGTGCGCACTTAGGGCCTAGTATGCATGCCTGTGTGCGTGACTTAGCATGAAACATGTGTGCACAGCCTTAAGCCAATGTCCTAGGGGATATGAGTGAGATTCTCACCAAGGCCTTGAGTGGCTTGTCCTTCTAAGGTCGTCGTTGGCTAGGTGGGGGACTCAACTAATTTTTTCATAGTAGAAATTGGTTTTTGTTAAACATAAAAATAGGTTTTCACATACATATATATGCGCCTTCAAACAGAGAATAAAAATTCTCTATTATGACTAAAAAAAATCCTAAAACCAATATTTTCCTTAGTTTATAAACATTTGAGTTTCAAAACATCCAAGTTAAAAATCAAGGTTTAATGTATCATAAAAGAAATACCAACTATTATTATATTTAAAATCCAAACATACTTTTAATTAAAACATTTTTTATTCATACAAGGATGAAAACATTTCAAGGTAACTTTCTAAAACACTTAAATACCTAATTCACTAAGTAAAGGTAAAATACTAAATGCAACTATAGTCATTAATTTCATTTGCCCAAGGTACAATTTCAAACTCAAAAATATTTTTCTTTGTACCAAAACCAAGTAGTATCAAGTACATACTTCTCTTGGTATTTCTTTTAAAACATAAGGGTTATGATTCAAACCCATTTTAAACTTTAAATTATTATACTTCTAAAATATATAGAAAAAATTTTATTACAAATATGTTTATAGTTATAACTTCAATGCACACTTTAAACACTTGGAAAACTCATTATACCTAGACACTTTAAATTAAACCACCAGAATACCCAACAGCTATAAGGTCTTATAGTCGTTAGAGACTCAAAGATCATTTAAAGGAGGCAACGGTCAGGTTATCTTTAAGGACCTATAAAAACATGACTAGGGTGTTCCAACTTCAAGACAACTTGGTGAAGATGGTACTCATCATTCCTTTGATGCTTAGCACGGTTGTTGTGGTTCTGGATATACTAATGTTCATCGTGATGGATACAAAGGACCCCCAATATTTTCTTAGGATTTTTGTTGTATTGGGTGGTCTCCTTGAAATTTTAATAGGTCTTTTAGTATGTATTATAGGGTAGTGAGGTTATTTGGTCTTGTTGTAATGTAATCATTTTCAGTGTTCATTGAATAAAGAAAGTCTTGTATTTATTTTCATGTATTTTTTTGGATAGTATGGAAATTAAATGAAGTAAAAACCATACAATATTTTTATTACATAATAAATGAGTTTGTGGTGTCACAATATCCCCCCTTCAAAGAATTAAGTCCTCGCATTTCTAAATCACTCATACACATCCACCACAAAAACCAAACACGGGTCAATTCTAACATCCCCTCACGAAGTCGGCCAACGTGGATGATCCGTTGATTATCTCCAGGTGGATCCTTAGATTAGTTTCTAGTTCTTCAACTTCCTTGGTCCGTATACACTGAGAGAAGTTCGGATTACCCCTATGCATAAAGCATTCAGTTTTCCATAGGGAGGCTTGTGCGTTGTGGAGGTCAGAGATTTGAGAGTGGACTAGTTCCCTATAAATCCCACGAACTACATCGTGCTTGAAAATTTGGATGTCAAAGAGCATCCCATACATAGTAAAACTTATGACTTGGATCATATAGTCTGCTCGATGACCACCCTCCAAAGCAGATTCTTGAAACTTTCTCAAACCTTGATAGTTCTCAGATAAGGTGAAACATAAGAAAAGACCTTCGTTGTACTTCCCCCTCTACCTATACTCTTCAAATTGAGAATTTTCAATACAGTGATAAATGTAGCTTTATCCTTTTTAGGAATGGAGTATATTTGAGTTGAGGGGAACTTTATAAAGGTGTTTTTAGGTCAGGTGTAGGTTTGTGAAAGGGTCGTAGTCTTATGAACATGACTTGACAATTATGTGTTCTAGTAATTCGGTGGGGAGTGATAAGAGGTTGGTTGGTGAACTCACATCTGCCATCTGAAAATTTCAAGAGACATGTTTCACTTAATAAGGCATAACCATATTAAAACAGAGATTTTATTTTGTAAGAGCCTTTTAAAGTACCAAAACATAAAATATAACATTTATTCATTTAAATAAGGTTCACAAAACACATGGTGTTACATAACCATTAACTCCCTCTCACAACTCACTGGTATGGATTTCCTGACATCCATCGTGACATCTCATCACAGGTACCACCGGTGTTGGTGATTTCTCCAGTTTCCAGTTAAGCGGATCCCCAAAGCAGCTCCAAATTCTTCAATCTATTTGGTCCAGATGCAATGTGGGCAACTAGGATCAACCGCATGTGGACATCTAAAGTTCAGTGTGAGAGAATCATGACATGTATCAAGTTGAGCGACATCGGTACGAACTTGATGTCGATAATTTAAATGGGTAGTCTTGTTCTCAAGGACTTCAAAGTCCATAACTTGACCAGAAAGACCGTAGGCCAATATTTGACAAAGGTACGCTGCTCATAGGTCACCCCCTTGTGTAGCATCCTTGAATTCCTCTTGGGATGAAGCATTCCCAACTAGGGTAATGCACTTAAATAAACCATCAAAGTATTTTCCTTTATGAGCATAAAACGGGAATTGAGCGTTCATCATAAGAAAATAGTTGAAGCCTCCTCCTCAGTGAAGTTAGAGTACATGATGAGAATTGGATATACGATATAGGTGTTTGCACAACAACTTAAGGTTTTTAAATCTCGTAACCTTCTAAACATGATTTTCCCAGTATAGTTTCTAATACTTCTGTTGGAAGGACACAAGGCTTGATTATTATGCTATCTAAAAATTTTAATAAAACATCTACTTAGTAATACATAATAAATCTTTTCATGTTGTTCTAATTTTCCAAGGTTCTCTAAAGCAACCCTCTTATACCAATTGTCACACCCCGGCCCCAGACTGCCCCGAAGCTGGTTCGGTTTCAATAAAACATGGTGTGTAAAAACAATTAAACAGAAGCTGAAGAAATACACATCATGTTCCAATAAATAGGATATTTTTAGTTTAGGTCCTAGAGAACCAGATACAAATATTATGATCCTTCAAAACTAAAAGAGAAAATAACTCCATAAAGATGCCACCAAACAGTGTAACTCAAATCTACTAAACCTGTAAAATTTAAATTAAAACGTAGGGTGAGCATATGAATGCCCAGTAAGGGGGGGTTTAAAATAAAATAATATTTCAATTGAAACCTTTTGAAAACATTCCTTTAAAATTATCCATAAAACATTTTCTTAAGGAAAGCTGCAATACCTGAAGCATAACATAGCATTTTGTCCAAAAATTACAAGTGAACATTTCAAGGAATATTAAAAGAGTGACAATGAAACATGTTCCAATCATAAGCATTCTTATACAAAATATATGGTGTGCAATATATAAATCAATAGTTATTCGAACTATAATAAGTGTGACATGCAAAAATAAAATTACAGAATTAAAAATGGAAGTAATATGTAATCAGAGTTGCGTATAAAATGATAACTTCAATTTCTTTCCTTAATAACTATAAATCATAAAATAACAGATAAATATCTAAATTCTAAATAAACATTATTCCATAAGTATTTACTTCTTCTTTTACTCATAATTACAGGATCTTAACCAAGTATATTCTACTAGTCGAATATCCACTTGGTTAATTAATTATTGTAAACGTGATGAGGGAAGTGCATATGTCGAACTGTGTCAAGGCCTCATGCCAAAACCATAAACTCTCTATCAAGGACCCATGCCAAGATGTCTAAAATCATTAAGTCCTCGGCCAAAACCATAAATCATAATTGGGAAAGGCCTCAGCCAAATCCACATTTATTTGTCTCATAAGACCTATTGATGCATCGAGGGGCTATAAAAGGCCCCACCCATCACATACTAAGTCCAATGTATTCCTCATTTATTTAAATCAAAGTGTCTCATGTGTAACACCCCAAGATTTCATAGGACGTTATTTCTTCAAAGTAATTCAATAACTTGCACTACACGCAACACCGAGTTCTAGCACACCATGACTTACCAAACTAGCTGTTCAAAATGGTTATGAATAGTATTAACTGAATTTTGAACTTTATATAATATTTATAATTTTAGAATCCATATTATTAGTTTCTTAGACATAATTTAAGAACAAATACATTTTTTAGATAAAAGAAGTATTTTTTCAAAAAATGCAATTTTGTAGCCTTTTAATGGCGAAGCATTTTTAAATCCAATAATTGAAACTTTTATATATTCAATTTGACAAAATAAAATTCTTATTTAGAATTGGGACATAAGAATTTATTTTCAATAAAGTTTTGGTGTTTTTCTGATAACTTTCATATTTATGTGAATAGTGAAAAATACTATATTTTAACTGAAAACAACTTTTTTAATCAAAATAATTTATGGTGTTAAATTATACATTTTAATGGTTTGGAAGTATAAATATATTATATTTTTACCATTTAATCCAATTCTGGTCATTTTAAGTAATTTCACTTTGAAATTCGACATAAACAAGTGTCAATCTTTTGATAGTTATTGTTTCTTAAAAATACGCCTTTTGGTTTTGACAACGGGAATTAATTTTAAATTAATAAATTAAACTTATATGTTTTTAATTTGGTAAAATAGACTTCATTTTTGGATTTGGAATATCAAAATTAGCTTAGGGTAAATTTTTGGTATTTTTCTGAAAACTTTAAATTTTTGATGAATAGTGAAAAACACTGAGTTATAGTTTAAAACCGAATTTTTATTTAAATAATTATTTATTTTTATTTAAATTTATTTTAGGTCAAAATATATACATAATACCTATATAAGTTCAATTTAATTCATTAGAGTCATTATATAATAATTTTAGATATATAAAAAATTAATTGAACTTTTCACCGTCTTTTACCCACCTCCTAGGAGAATTTGCAAATTCACATAAAACATAATTTTACCACTTCTGTGAGTGGAATTTAGAAAATCCAAGAGACACAGTTAATATCAAGGAGTAAAATGTGGTTTAATAAGATAAAAATAATTTTTGGTGAATAGTAACTTTTTACTTTTATTTACCACGGTTAAAAGTAAATAGAGTAATTAAGGGTAAAAGTGATATTAATATTACCCTAAAACATGTCCTTATTCTATTGGAAAAGTTTATCTCGACCAAAAACAACCTTAGGAATAAAATATTATCATTTAGGTCCACTTGGATTATATTAGGACATTTATTATTATTTAATTCAAAGAAGAGTTAAAAGAGTTAAAATCAAAGTTTAATAACTAAAACATTTTTAATATAGGGTTATACATAAGATAAATTCGATTATAAATATTCATTAGAAAGATAAAAGGATTTAATACATAAATGTATTTTATTTATAATTTTTAGACATTAAATAATTTAATTTATTTATGATACAATGATGATGCAGTAATTACCGTATTAATAAATGATTAAGATAATTGATATTATAAATACCCAAATAAATGTAATTTGAGACTTTTTATGAATTTAAATAATTTTATAGGTTAATATGATATATTAATATTGGTTATATGAATTTTTTTTTAATTAATAATGATTTTATGAATTTATCAAAAACAAAATACCCAATAGTGTCAAAATTTACATAAAAGCGTTTTTAAAACAAATATTATATTATTAATTGATATTATATTCCTAAAAATCTAAGGTTCGGCCAAAGGAATTATATCATGATAGGTGTATAATTTATGGACCACTTGAGGGTCGATTGGAAGTTTATAGTCAGTTTATTAACCATATAATATAAAAATACAAAGAGACATGGTAAATGTCAAACTAATTAACTAAGAGTTAAAACTAAAGGATAAGGTTAATAAAGTGACCAAAACCTATATAAAACCTATTGGTTGAGTGGATTTTAACCCATACCCACCTTATCCTCTAAATAAATCAATTTTGATCCATTATAAACCGAATATGAATTTATTATAAAATAATATTTTATGTTTTTCCTAAGGTGCCCCTCACCCCTCTTATAAAAGGGCACTCCCCCTTCACTCTAATTCACACCTTATAAGCTATTTGGATCAGCCAACACCTACCAAAATACCCTCTAAACTATCCTACCTTCAACCTATATGACTTATTTTGATCATAAATCCATCCTAAAGATCTCTTTTGATCAAATCAAAAGGAAGAACCCGAAGAAGAGGTAATGATTTCACCACCCTCTTTCAAGTTCCTTTCTTCTTCCACTTCCTTTTTCTTTGTTATTTCAATTCTAAAATAATAACTCCAGTATCTTCTATATACTTTTATGTTATTATAATTATGGTACAACAAAATTCATTATTCTATCTACCCTTTGAATGACATGTCTCCATACGTGCGTACGTACAGCTTACCGTCTCCACATCGTGGTGTAATTGTTATTCAATACATTATTATTTGTATGGGTATAATAATGATGTGTATTTGATGTAAATAATAAATATAACATGATAAGGGTTCTGTATATATGATATAACATCCAATTATATATTATTTTAATATCAAAATAATGATATTTTCGCTCGTGCGTACGTACGGATTACCGTCTCCATGACGTGATGAGATTCATTTCCAAGTTCACCATTCATCGACGATTATAAAAATATATATTACTAATAAGTATGTAATATATGACATAATAATGATACTGTAGATATATATATTTATATATATAAGTATTTATGTACTTAAATATATCTTATTCACTTACTTCCGTTCAATACTATATGAAAACAGAAACAGCGTTTATGCATACGTACGGACTACCGTCTCCATAAACGGTGTTTTCCATTTCATATATATGTCTATTATACATATTTATATTCAAAATATATATTATATATAAATTATGTTTGATATTCTGGAATTATTTAAATCATTATCTAAGTGATACAATCAAGAGTAACAAGTTAAAACACGTACGATAAAGAAAGCGATTATTACCTGAAATATTAATATAACATGGAAATTATTATTAAATGGGTAGTATAAAGTAAAAAATGAATAATGTATGATATCATAAATATTAATATGGTTATGGTATAATTTAATAACATACTATAGTCTTCATACAGGAGGTTAACTGTACCCTCGACTAAATGAAAGTGTAAGGTAAGGGGTTTTCATCTCACTCCTTATTCCCATGAGATTCGTGCCATATTGCCACTATTACCTTTTGTGTGGTGTATATACTACCCATAATTGTATTATTTGTGTAATAAACTTTAATTTATGTGTATTTACATATTCATTGTATGATACCTCTTTCATGGGATGTATGTTTCATATGTTACCAAATTGGTAAGGGTTAATTCTACAATCTCTTTATTATCCGAGATTGTTTTTATGTAAGTATCTACTGGGACATATTTATTATCAATGTCCATGTTTCATAAAAGAGTTTTCAAAGGGATTATTTTTAGGAGACTTTTTACTAAAACATAATTTTAAATTTTTTAAAGATTTATTCTTCTAAACCTTTCTCATTAATGTCCATGTTTTCAAAATGGTTTAAAGGATTTATTTATATGGACATTAATGTTTTTAAAATTTTAATTCCTTTCAATAGTTTCAAGTGGTATGGGACACTTTGATTAAAAAAATGTTTCTAAATGTCTTCCTTTCTAAATTTTGTGACTTTTAAATGTTTTCATGAAAAGGGGATATTTCTCTCAAAGATTTTCACAAAACATTTTCATCTATGTCAACATCCTTTGATGGATTTTAAGATTATTTGAAGTTGATTTATTATGATACAAAACTTCCATATTTTATTGAAGTTTTTGTGATATGTTTGACTGTGGATGTGTTATTTTTACACCATTCATGGTTTATAGATAAAGTATTGACATTTCATATGCTAGTTTTAATACTAATGTTTATGTTATGTTTGAACCTGTTCATATGAGGAATGCATTGGACTTAATAAGTGGTGGGTGGAGCCCTCTATAGCTTCTCAATGCATCGGTAGGTCTCATGAGACAAACTAGTGTCTTGGAACAAGGCCTTGACAAAATCTTATTTGTAGCCTTGGCACAAGTCCTTGACTATGTGGTTATGATAGTCTGGCATTATGCATTCCATCATTATGAAAGTGGTTATTGATATTGCATGTGATTATTTGACTAGTAGAATATCCATGTGAATAAGTAAATTGAGTTATTTAATTTTATTTTTTCCATATTATATTGAAGTTAAAGTTTAAAAGGATTTTATTTTAGTTATACATTGCCTTAAATGTTTATGCTTATTTATCAAAGTTTCTGCTATACTGTTATCCTTACTGAGCATCTGAGCTCACCCCTTTCTATGTTTTATTTTCCCCAGGATGTGAAGAGGTATTTTATAACTGACCTGCAGGGATAGTCTGAGGAGATATGAGTGTAGACTATGGATACTATGTTGTTTTAGTTTTCATTTTATGATGTAATGTAAGACTTATGAATGTATCTAGTGATTCCAAGACTACTAAACAAATTGGTCTTTCAAGACTTGATCTTTTGTGATCATGCCAATGTTATTTAATATTGCACCGACTCTGGGTAATTGGGGTCGGGGCGTTACATCATGCCACTTTAACTTATTAAATTACTCATTACTTATTATTCAATATGTCACATACTACTTGAAATATTTAATTATTCAAAGTGACCCATACCACTTTGAATAATATAGTTCTTAACTCCATAAAAGTTCATAAGAGTTTAATTACATTATTTAGAATTTAAATATATATATTGAATCATGAACTTAAGTATCAAAACTAACAATTGTATGGAAATTTAATAAATGAAAATTATGGTAGGCAGATTATAGCACATGTGATGATAACTAATGCACATAAAATACAGGTTTTGTCGCATAAAATGATATCCCTAAAATTTATAAAATCCTTTTTATGAAAACATATTATATTCAAAAATATATAATGGAAATTCTTTATGGATTAAATACATAACTAATTTGAAGGTAAAAAAATATTCCATGTGATCTATTAAAGGCATAGTTGTCCAAACACCCATTACTTTCATGTATTACGTAACACAAAGGTACCCCCAGCTGTTTAACCCAAAGTTATAAAATGAAAATCATGGAATTCAATCACACAATTTACTATCATAGTTCATACCATTTAATACTTATGAGAATAAGTATTTCATACATAGGTGTATTTTCATACACATAGGTTTTACATAATTAGAAGAATAATATATGTGGGTAGAAAAACACCCACTTTCTCAAGATAATTCTTCTTTGAGACAGGTTTAGTAATCTGTTTATGAAAAAGCTCATTTTTTTATTACTATAAACATATGTATATAGGTGTAGAAAACCCCAAAATTATTACTCATAAATCCTCCATTAATATTATACTCATTAAAATTATCTAAATAATATTTGGAAAATCCAAAATTATCTAGTATTGAGTGTTGTGTAATCCTTTTATGCATAAAAGTGTATAAAAAGGATTGTATTTTTAAATTGTTCCTTATAATCCTTTCATATTAAAAAAACATTTGTTATTCATTCTTATCAACCTTTAGAAAATATAAATCAGATTTAGGGTAAAATTTTATATGTGTGTATATATATATATAACTGAGTATACATGATGTATATAAGTTTTTACACCAAAAATTTAATGACACTTACATGATTTAGGAACATTAATTAAACAAAGGTTCATTAATTTCAAATCATGATATAAAACATAAAAGGTTTGTTTATTAAACAAATACATATATATGTTTAGGTATACATATATATATATATATATATTGAGATCAAACACAAAATATCTCAATCCCTTTCATGGTAAAGAATTAAAAACATCATTCAGGACCAAAAAATTACCATCATAGAAGAACTTAGTAGATATTATATTCAACTGTATATATATATGTGTGTGTGTGTGTGTGTGTGTGTGTGCATCTATTTATATATATATATATATATTAAAATTGTAACAAAGTAATAAAAAGCTTAACCCTCACCTAGTTCGAAGAAGGAGAAGAGGTCGATCAGAGGTTTAAGAGGCACTAGAGAGGAAGAACAACCGTAGGGTTCGAGTGAAAAATGAGTTATATGTATATATCATATATAATATATTTTTATGGAAACTTAATGGGAAAACCGAGGCACCTCAGTTTAAACAAAGACCGATGCACTCGGTCTTGTGGAAAATGATAAGGAAGGAGGGGCCTCCTGAGGTCACAGGTGTGGGAGAAAAGAGTAGTGAGAGATACTGGTGCAGTGCATGCGAGAGGAAGAAGAATAAGGAGATAGGAGAGGGTGTGGAAAATAATGGATGGCTAGGATTTATCCATAAAAAATATCCAGCAATTGAGGTGAATCTGTGGTTTTTAAAAGAGATGATCAGTCGAGATTAAACCACGAATCAATCGGATGGCTACAGCATGACGCAAAATTTAAAAAGAAAATAACGGTCGATATTAGATCACAACAGAATTGAACAACT
The DNA here is from genome assembly GCA_963277665.1 of Viscum album. NCBI lineage: Eukaryota > Viridiplantae > Streptophyta > Magnoliopsida > Santalales > Viscaceae > Viscum > Viscum album. The sequence goes on along the minus strand of OY728165.1, from coordinate 158,036,441 downwards.
GGTAATATTCAGAGAAGAAATCACGACTGTGTGGGTTCGATGGTCGAACTGATCGAATGGCTCAGATCTCGCGAGGTGAGATCGTATGGCCCAGATCTGATTTTCGCTAAAAACTTCATCCCACATAGAAATGGAAGGAAATATTTGGATCCTTTATGACCTTGGAGCTCCCAGATTTGCCCATAAATCCCCCTCCCCCCTTCACGGTACCGCCCCATACCAGGTCTCTACGAGAGAGAATCTGCACCCACCCCTGTCGTCGTGCCGCCCCACACGGTGGTGCGCTCTGGCACCCCTTGCACATGCTCGTGCGCACTTAGGGCCTACTATGAATGCCTGTGCATGAGACTTAGCATACACCATGCGTTTACAGCCCTAGGACAATGTCCTAGGGGATATGAGTGAGATTCCCACTAGGGCCTTGAGTGTCTTGGCCTTCTAAGGTTTCCCTCGGCTAGGTGGGGGGATCACCTAATTTTTTCATATTAGAAATTCATTTTTTTTAAAACATAAAAATATGTTTTCACATACTTATATAGGTGCCTTCAAACAGAGAATACAAATTCTCTATTATGACTAAACAAAATCGTAAAACCAATAGTTTCCTTAGTTTATAAACATCTAATTTTCAAAATATCAAGGTTAAAAATCAAGGTTTAATGTATCATAAAATAAATCCCAACTAGTATTATATTTAAAATCCAAACATGCTTTTAATTAAAACTTTGTTTTTATTCATCCATGGATGAAAACATTTCAAGGTAACTTTATAAAACACTTAAATTCCTAATTCAATAAGTAAAGATAAAATACTAAATACAACCATAGTCATTAATTTCATTTTCCCAAGGTACGATTACAAACTAAAAAATATGTTTCTTTGTACCAAAACCAAGTAGTATCAAGTACATACTTCTCTTGGTGTTTCTTTTAAAACATAAGGGTTAGGATTCAAACCCATTTTAAAATTTAAATCATTATCCTTTTAAAATATATAGAAAAAAGTTTATTAAAAACATGTTTATAGTTATAACTTAAATGCACACTTTAAAAATTTGGAAAACACATTATATCTAGACACTTTAAATTAAACCACCAAAATACCCAACAGCTATAAAGTCTTATAGCCATTAGAGAATCAACAGTCACCAAAAGGAGGCAACGTTCAGGTTATCTTTAAGGCCATAAAAAAACATGACTAGGGTGTTCCAACTTCAAGACAACTTGGTAAAGATGGTTCTCATAATTCCTCTAATTCTTATCATGGTTGTTATGGTTCTGGATATACTAATGTTCACCGTGATGGATTTGAAGGGACCCCACTATTTTCTTGGGATTTTTGTTGTATTGGGTGGTCTCTCTGTGATTTTAATATGTATTTTAGTAGGTATCCTAGGGTAGTGATGTTCTTTGGTATTGTTGTAATGTAATCATTTTCAGTGTTTCATTGAATAAAGAAAGTTAGTGTTTATTCGCAAGTATTGTTTTAGATAGTATGGAAATTAAATTAAGTAAAAACCATACAATATTGTTATTACATAAGAAATGATTTTGGGGTGTCACAGTAGTGCTCCCCCATATTCGAGTAGCAGTGGGGAGCGGGCCCCTCTAGTTGTTATGCATGATTCCAGGTTAGGTGTTAGTGCTCCCTTGATGGACTGAGCCATGGGACCCTCTATACAAGAGCGATATATGTTTTGTGTGTTTGTTTAGGAGAAATTACTCCCTCAACTGTGGGGTAGTTGTGAGGATTGGGACTCTCCACTTGGATTATTTTGACCTTGTGCATGGCACAGGTTAGTGATGATAGGACCTATGGTGTTGAGCACTAGAGTTAGACCTAGTGAGTTTTCTCGATAGAGTGTATGTTTTAAATGAATGTCATCTAGGTTGACGGAGCTCATAGAGTGTGTGATCCTATTCAAGTGTTTCTGTAGAGCCTCAAGAAGAACCTATCATTGGCTATGAGGTTGGAACCTCATGAGTCTTAGTGTTTGAGACGAGTATATCTGGGTAATTTATAGGATTCTTTGTGTTATTTTCACATGTAAGGGTTGACACCCCATGTAGACTAAGCTGACTAGTCATGTACAGCTGGGGATGGTTCAAGATAAAGTTTCTCTATCAATTTTGTTTCCCTGTGGTTAGGTCAAGAAAACTTTTTCTTTTTATTTGATCCCTTTTCTTTTCGGTTTTTTGGGGTGCCTACAAATTATTTTTATACTCACCTTTGTATGGGATTTTCTCACATGTGTTGTTTCCTGTGAAAACCATAGGTCTTTTTATGGAGTCCTAGGAGGACCCAGAGCAGGCAGAGCTTAGTGAGATTGACCGATTAGGGTGTTACTGAAGCTAGGCCGAGGATCTTTTTGGTGGGTTCTTTTGACAATGATCCTCTCCAAATGAGTAGGTAGGATGCTTTTCCAGTTTTCTTTTGGTGGGCCCTATATTTTCCCTTTTTGTACCTTTTTTGTACCCTGGTTGAGATATATGTATGTATGAATTTATTTTTCATTTTTATATATATCTATGAACTATTTCATAGAGGTGTGTGGGGGTGTGTGTGCACTGTTACCTTAGCCTAAGGCCTCCTTGTGTGATATCCTACTTAGTGTTAGTCGCCACCCTTGCCCTACAAAGGTGGGCTTGGGGAGGCATGGCTCAAACCCTGTCGAGTCGGTTCATGAAACTCTTTATAAGTTTTGATGATGTTTATATAAAAATAGAAGTGAAAGAATTATAATTAAGTTTTAAAAAAAATTAAGGTAGAAAGATTTTAAAGTTTGATGTCTTTCAGTTGATACAGATCATAGTTATGAGAAGACATTAGTTTGTCTTAAATTAATACTAAGCATCATAATGATCAGTCTTTAATCTTATATATGTTTTCATCATAATGAGGATAATAGGACTAAATAATGGTTAGAAAATCTGAAATCATATAATGACTCAAGAAGATTCAATAATGTTCTAGAAGAGTTGAAGTGGCCAAACATGAAGTTCAAATATGCATAGATTTCAAAGGTTTTGGAACTTCAGTAAGTGGAAAAAAATTCAGTTTCCCGCATTTTCCATATTGGGATTCTTATAAATAGATGCATGGTACATTTTTAATTTGCATCCTAATTCACATTTGTAAAAAGTGGAGCACTGTAGAATTTTATTCAAGGTTTATTTCTAGACAGATATCTCACTAGAAGATCAGACAGGTGAAAGTTTTCTTACCAGACTGAGGAAGATCGGACTGAGCTATTGAGTAGAGTTTGAGAAATACTTTTTGATAAAATTATGGAATCCTACCTTTTTATTACATAACTTTTCATTACATTTTACAAACATATGATCTTTTAAAGTTTAGTGTCTTCGAAATAAGGTACATAATACATGAAAACATAAAAAAAAATCTTTTAAAACACGTGAATGACTTATTCATTGGTTCTTCCTAAGTAATATTACCATATCTCATAACCTAAGGACATACATCAAATTAAAGGGTGTGCATAAGGCCTAGTATGGGAAAATAAGGGAAACAGTTTACTTGTGATCTTGAGGAATATCAATAAGAACTGGAGGAATTATATAAAGGCATGAGAAATAGAAAAATAGGAATATCATAATAAAAATAACATTATTGATAACATGAAAATTTAGATAAAACATTTAATTGAGTCATTCATAAATATATCACCAAGTTTTATCACTGAGGTGTCATAAAAATTACTAAGGTTATTCACTAAGGTATTGTAAAACATGTCATCTCTATAGATTAAATTTTTTACCCAATGCATTGGAGTGCTATCAGGGTGCACCCTTAATATTTATTAATTAATGTGAGCCACATAGATCTTAATAAAACATATCATAAATAACCTGTGGATAATAAAATAAATGGGTTTTATTTCAAAATCATGGTGTTTTAGAAAGTTCTTAAAAATAAGATCCTTTTGTCATTCTAAACCCATGGAAAAGAAAGGAGGGTTTCATGTATGTTAATACCAGAATTAAATAGATAATTTTAAAATCTATGTGAATATCAATATATAAGAAATAGGTTTAGGTATTCACAAAATAAAATAAAATAATTTCTTGATAAAAAGAGAGAAATTTTGAGATGAAAATCCAACATCATAACGGTTATAAAATGTGGTTTTAGAAAACATTAAAAAGAGAGGGGTCAAGGGTATCCCATCCATAAATGACTATTAATACTATAAGGTTATAGAATAAAATTTATATAATAACATTTTATAGAAATTTTAAATACATACCACATAAAAATGAAACATGAATGGAAAAGAGAGGTTGAGAGTTCCCTTATCTTTAATAGTGACTCCTAAACTCAAAGATCAGGACCTTAGAGAATTAAGGAAACCTTGGGAGGACTCTTTGGGAGGTAAAACTATTATATATTCATGGATAATTAGTTTTTAATGATATTAAATGAATAAATGTGTGGGTATTTATAGAAAAAGTGATGGAGTTTTTTATTAATTTTTTAGAACACCTCAGTAGTGGCATTTACAAAACCATGGGCTTGACCATGGTATTGGACACTTGGGATTCCTATTGAGTTACTTTAACACATAAGATTATACCATAATTTTAAATTAATAATTACATAATTATTACATAGTTATGATGTTATTAAACTTACTGAAAAACTCAAAATGTATTTTACTATTCACAAAAAAAATAAAGTATTTTATAAAATTCTCATAAATTCACCCTAACCTAAAATTAATATTCTGAATAACAAAATGGAATTTATTTCATCATAATAAAACTCTAAATATGATAAATTTAACTTTTAACTATAAAAATATTTATTTATTAAAAATAATAGCAGACAGAAATGCATAGTAAAATTTTCAACACTTGAAAAAAAAAATATTTTATCATTTATAATTAAAAAGGTGTGTTTTTATGACAATATTTAATTATAATAAAAATTATTAATAAAACCTTAATTTAATATAATAATTTTTATCTCTCTAAAAAATAAAAAAATTTCCTAAAAAATCAATTTATTAAATTCCATCTCAATTTTTAAGCAAAACTATTCAGAAAAGATAGAACAACAATTTTCTTAATACAAAGGGTTTATACTTTATGTAACTAAGGTCTTGAAACATAACCCCTTATAACACCCGCATACGACCTAAGGTTAAGGTGTACGATGGTGATAGACTCTTGGGGTGGCTCGGCTAACATCTCCTGAGTGGTAATCTCTACTAACTTGAACTTCTCCCAAAGGTAATTTAATTCAAGATTAACATGTTGAAGTTCATCTTGGACTTGGTCAAGAGAAAAGAACAATGATGCTACCTCCTTCCCAAGCTTCAAAAAATAGGCTTTGTAGTGCACGATTCTACTGGATGACGCCATCGACTCTTCTTTCTGCATTAATTAACCATTATCATTTCTATTTATAACACTAATTATAATGTTAAAATTATTATTAAGAGTATTATTTCCAATGGTCATGTTGACCAATGGTAATAATTGACTAGTGTTCATATAATGTTTGAAACTCAATGGTCGCATTTCAATTATTCTCACTTCATTATTAAGGGGATATAGTTTTGTTGAGTACAAAATAATATAACGTACATTTTGAGGAAATAATTATCATTAAAAAAATTGGGTTGTTACATTATTCCCCCCTTAAGAAATTTTATCCCTGAAATTTCATCTCATTCCCTTTATTGAGAAAATGTGTGGATAATTTTTCCTCATTGTCACCTCTGGTTCCCATGTGTATTCTTCATATTTTTCATTCCTCCACAATACTTTAATGAGGTGGGTAGTCTCGTTGTGTAGAACCTTGTCTCTACAGTCTAAGATCTCCACCGGATGCTCCTCATAAGATAGGTCATGTTCTAGTTATACCGCCTCAAGATTCAATACATGTTAAGGTTCAGGTATGTACTTCCTTAAGAGAGATACATGGAAAACATCATTAACTTGAGCTATATTTGGAGGAAGTGAAAGATGATAGGATACTGCTCCTATGTGATCAAGGATTTCATAGGGGCAAATATACCTGAGGTTGAGATTCTTTTTCTTCCCAAACCGCATGACTCTCTTATAAGGTGAAATTTGAAGAAAGACTTTATCACCAACATCAAACTCCAAGTACCTTTGATGGTTGTTAGCATAAATCTTCTACCTAATATGAGAAGAATTTATGTGTTGTTGGATGGCATGAACCTTTTCTATCATCTCTTGCATGAGATCAGGCCCAAGAATGTTTCCCTCACCAGCTTCATCCCAACAAGAAAGAGTTCTACATCACTTCCCATATAGAGCTTCATAGGGAGACATTTGAATACTCAAATGGAATATGTTGTTGTATGAGAACTCGACTAATGGGAGGTGTTGATCACATCCACCTTTAAATTCCATTAAGCATGTTCTCAGAATGTCCTCAAGTGTCTGAATAGTCTATTCAAATTGGCCAAGAGTTTGGGGGTGATAATTCGTACTGAAATTCAATTCAGTACCCAGAGCATGTTGAAGAATTCTACAGAATTTTTATGTGAACCTTAAATCACGATTAGAAATGATATAAATTGGTACTCTATATAGCCTCACCACCTCCTTCACATATATATTGGTGAGTTGGTCAAGAGATAAATCTTCCCTATTAGCGATAAAATTGGTTGTCTTGGTCAGACAGTCCACTATAACCCATATCGCATTATTTCCTTTGGATGTTTTTGGGAGACTGGTGACAAAATTCATAGAGATATTGTCCCACTTTCATGCTAGTATGGGTAGTGGTTTTAATACCCCTTTAGGAATTTGTCGCTCTTCATTAACTTATTGACACGCCAATCACCTTGCAGTGTAGTCTTCTATCTCTCTTTTCGTGTTATCCCCCCAAAAATGATTACAAAGGTTGCTATACATTTTTGTTATTCCAGGATTTATAGAGAAAGTATATCTATGAGTTTATCCATCATATCATTATTTATTTTTGGAATAGATGGAACACATAGCCTTGTACAAAATTTAGTACACCTTCTTGATCAATATTGAACTTTGGAAACTTTTCATCCATCACATCCTAAAACTTATTCTATAACAAAGGATTGTCTCTTTGATATTTCTTGATCTTCTCTAGTAATTATGGTTGAGAAATAATTTGGGATAGGGTTGATGATGTCTCTTCCCTTACCATTCCCATGTCCAGTTTTACTAGGTCTTTGATCAAAGGATCTCTTTGAATCCTCATCATTTCCCTCAAAATAGGGTCTTTCTTACTTAATACATTAGCAACATTGTTAGCTCTACCAGGGTGATAATTAATGTAACAATCATAGTATTTAAGAAGTTCCAACCATCTCCTCTATCTCATGTTAAATTCATTTTGTCTGAAAATATACTTCAAACTTTGGTATTCTGTGTATATATCACATTTTTTCCTATAAAGATAGTGCCTTCATATATTCAGAGAAAAAAAACCACAAATATCTCTAGATCATGCATAGGATAGTTCTACTCATGAGTATTCAATTGTTGAGATTCATAAAAAATAAAATTATCATTTTCATGTGAATGAACCCAAGACCTTTTAGAGATGCATCTCTAAAAATAATGAATATTTCTTTGATAGAGAGTAGAGTTAACATGGGTGCAGTAACCAATATCTTCTTCAGCTCTTAAAAACTTTCTTCACACTCATTTTTCTAGATGAACTTAACCCCTTTTTGATTTAACTTGGTTAGTAGAGTAGAAAGTCATTAAAATTTTTTCAAAAACCTCCTATAATATCCTGATAAACCAAGGAAACTATGAATCTTAATTACTATTGTAGTATGAGGCCACTCCTCCACAACCTTTGTCTTTGAAAAGTCAATTGTGATTCCTTCATTGGTTACAATGTTCCCCAAGAAAGCAACTTGTTGTAACCAAAACTTACATTTTCTAAACTTTTCAAAGAGCTTATCCTTCCTCAGCGTTTTTAGTATCACCCTTAGATGATCCTCATGCTCCTAGTGAATTTTAGAATATATCAGAATAGTATTAATAAAAACTAACAAAAAAATTTCAAGGTAGTCCTTAAAGACTCTATTCATCAAATCCATAAAAATAACAGGAGCATTAGTCAAGCTAAATGTAATAACAACAAATTCATAATTCTCATACTCGGTAAAAAGGTGGTATTTGGAATATATTCTTTATTCACCCTTAATTGATGATAACCAGATCAAAGATCAATCTTGGTGAATAATTGAGCCCCTTTAATCTAGTCAAACAAATCATCAATCCTTGGAAGAGGATATTTATTCTTCACTATGATCATGTTAAGTTGTCTATAATCAATACATAACTACATTTATCCATCCTTCTTCTTCAAAAAGAGAACAGGTTCTCCCCAAAGAGACACACTTGGCTAGATAAACCCCTTATCCAAAAGATCTTGTAGCTACTTCTTTAATTCCTACAGCTCCACATTATCCATTCTATAATGGGTCTTTGATATAGGATTGGAACCAGGCATGAGTTCAATAGATAACTCTACCTCTATTTCTAATGTAATTCTAAGAAACTCCTCAAGAAATATGTCAATGTATTCCTAAACAATGGGAATATTTTATATTCATATACTTTCATCCCCTTCTCCATCTTAACCAATAAACTTCATAAATAAGGATACAAGTGGTGCTTCTAGGCAAATCTCGGGTCGAGATATCTCTCTTTTAAAGATAATTTTAGGTTGTCCTCTCAATACTACTGATATTTACTTACTTCTGCATTTGATCTTAGCATTATAATTTGAGATTTTGTCCATCTATAGTATAATGTCAAATTCCATCATGGGAATGACTAATATATTTTTTATGATATTATTCTCACTAAATTAAATACTATAGTTTATATTAAGTGTTGATTCTTGGATAATCTCTCCAAGAGTCTTGATTGATAGTTCTACTTCTAGCAGTTTAGGGATTGATTCTATATTCTTTTCAAACTTGGAGGAAATAAAGGAATGTGTAGAACCCGAATCAAACAAAGTACTTGCTAGCTTTGAAAGAACAATGATAGTACCTGACACCACATCATTTGGAGCTCCAACATCAACCATTGTGATAGAAAAAGCATGGACTTTCCCCCTTGGACTATACTGAGGTTGATGGTGATTCCCCTCTACTTTCCTCAGATTTGGACGGTGATTGGAAAAGTGTCTAAGATGTCCACACTTGAAGAATTGGAATTCAAGTAGGGCCAACACCATCTTCCATTTATCATTACTATTGAGAAGTTGAGGCTTCACCTAACTATAAAAGTTCTGAGCAATATGGTCACCCCTTCGACACTTGTAACATCTCCTGCTCCTGATCAGGAAATTCTCTGAATGCTTCATCCCACATTTGTGGCATGTGGAAATTTGCACTTTCTTTCCACCCCTACCTTGATAAAAGTTTCCCCCTGGGTTTGGATCTAGATATCTAGTATTCTCATTCGATTTGTGAGACCACTGCGTCTCACCAAACTCTAGTTTGGCCTTCATAGCACTCAGGACAATTTCCTCATAGTCATCATATTCTCGATTGGTTAAATTCTTCCTTAGATGATTTCTTAGTCCACCAAAGAATCTATCAACCTTACCATTATGATCCATGAAAAAGCTAGAGGTATAATGGTAAATTCTTGTGAAGTTCATCTCATAGCTTCCAACATATTCATTTTCATTCTACTTCATATCAAGGAATTACTTCTCCATTTTCATTCTCATCAAATGAGGGAATAATTATTAAATAATATTCCTTTGAACTCTTTCCACTCCATAGCTTCAATCTCCCATCTTGGCCTCATGTTTTTAATCAATTATCACCACCGATCAGCTTATCCCTCTAAACGGTACACAGCCAGAGTGACTTTCTCTTATTCTGAACAATGAATTACAAAAAAGATATTTTCTATAGAGCTTATCTACTATACGACAATCAATAGGTTGGTAGATCCACTGAATGTTGGTAGTCATTGACACATAAAGGACTCAATGGAAAGTTGTTCCCTTCATGGTGAAACCGGTATATCAGTTTGATTCAATTTATTTCCCATAACTTGAGTTAGTTCATTCATCATTCTCATGAATGTTTCTATTCCGGCTTCCATCGGAGGGTCATTAGCGCATGATCTGTTGCGCTCACCATTTACACGGTTCCTCCTATTTCCTGCCATTTTCTAAAATAAGAAGAATTTATTGAGAAACATGATTCTCTTAATAATATTATAACTCTAAAAGAATTTTATGACTTAAAACATCATGCTTAAATTTTTTATTCATTAACAACAATTACATTTTCTATAAATCCTTCATAATAGTTCATAAAAAGAATATGATTAACCAAACATATCCCCCAAGAGTTTCAAACCAGGAGTGCAAAAAGATTATTTTCATGCACTAATTCATGTTTTAGTCTTTCTCAAAGAAGTGTTTTTGGGTTTTACCCCTAGATAAATCTATTCTAGATCTGTATCAACTTGTTCGTATCTAGAAAGGGATTTCTTTGTTCAAAAACCACTTACTTAATATTTCACCAAAATACCAGGATGATTTCCTATATTTAAAATTTTTACTAAGGTTTTTCTTACAGTTTTAAAATACTAATTTCCATAAATAACTAAACTATCCTTTGATACTAACTATATCATCCTGCCTTTTTATTATATAACTTTTCATTACATTTTACAAATAGATGATCTTTTAAAGTTTAGTGTCTTGGAAACAAGGTACATAAAACATGAAAAGATAAATCATTATTTTAAAACACTTTAATGACTTATTTATTGGTTCATCCTAAGTAAAATTATTGTATCTCATAACCTAAGGACATACATCAAAGGAAAGGGTGAGCATAAGGCCCAGTAAGGGAAAACAAGGGAAACAAATTACTTGTGATCTTGAGGAATATCAATAAGAACTTGAGGAATTAGATAAAGTCATAATAAATGGAAAAGGAGTCATATAATAAAAAAAATAACATGATTAATAACATGTAAATTTGGATAAAATATTTAATTGAGTCATTCATAAACATATCACCAAGTTTTATCACCTAGGTTTCATAAAATTACCAAGGTTATTCACCAAGGTATCGTAAAACTTTTCATATCTAGAGATTAAATTCTTTACCCAATACATTGGAGCGCTATCAGGGAACACCCTTCATATTTATTAACTAATTTGATCCACATATATCTTAATAAAACATCTCATAAATAACCCATAGATAATAGAAAAACAAGTTTCACTTCAAAATCATGGTGTTTTAGAAAGTGCTTAAAAACAAGATCCTTTTGTCATTTTAAACCCATGAAAAAAAGGTGGGTTTCATGTATGTTAATCTCAGAATTAAATAGATAATTTTAACATCTATGTGAATACCCCTAGATAATAAATAGATTTGGGTATTCACAAAATAAAATAAAATAATTTCTTGATAAAAAGAGAGAAATTTTGAGACGAAAATCTGGTAACATAATAGGTATGAAACATGGTTTTAGAAAACATTAAAAAGAGATGGGAAAAGGGTATCCCATTCATAAATTACTCTTAATATAGTATGGTTATATAATAAAATGAACAAAATAACAAATGGTATGGAAATTTGAAATATATACCACATAAAAAATGAAACATGAAAGGAAAAGAGAAGTTGAGAGTTCCCTTATCTTGAATAGTGACTCCTAAAATGTAAATATCGGGACTATAGGGGCTTGAGGAAACCTTGGGATGACTCCTTGTGAGGTAAAACTATAATAGCTTCATGTAGAATTAATTTTTAATGAAATAAAATGAAGAAATCGGTAGGTATTTAAATAAAAAGTGAGGTATTTTTTTATTAATTTTTTAGGACACCTCAGTAGTGGTATTTGCAATACCATGGGATTGCACATGGTATTTTCCCATGGTATTGGCCAGTTGGCACACCTATTGAGTTAATTTAACACATATAATTAGACCATAATTTTAAATTAATCATTAAATTATTATGACATGGCTATGATGTCATTAAAATTACCGAAAAAACTCAAACTGTATTTTTTCTATTCACGAAAAACTAATGTATTTTATAAAATTCTCATAAATTCACCCTAACCTAAAATCGATATTCTAAATTCAAAAATGACATTTATTTTATCATAATAAATATCTAAATATGATAAAATTAACTTTTAACTATATAAATACTTATTTATTAAAAATAATAGCGGATAGAAAATGCATAGTAAAATTTCAATGCTTGAAAAAAAAATTTATTTTATCATTTATAATTAAAAAGGAGTGTTTTTATAACAATATTTAATTATAATAAACATTATTAATAAAACCTTATTTTAATATAAAAATTTATATCTCTCTAAAAATAAAATTTTTGCTTAAAAATCAATTTATCAAATTCCATCTCAATTTTTTAAGCAAAACTATTCAGAAAAGATGAAACAATAATTTTATTAATACAAAGGGTTTACACTTTATGTAACTAAGGCCTTGAAACACAACCCCTTATAACACCCTTGTACGACCAAAGGGTAAGGTGTGAAATAGTGATAGACCCATGGGGCAGCTCGGCTAACATCACCTGAGTGGTAATCTCCACTAAGTTGAACTTCTTCTGAAGGAGATTTTGTTCAAGCTTAACATGTTAAAGTTCGGCTTGGGCTTGGTTGAGAGTGAAGCCCAGTGATTCTACCTCCTTCTGAATATCTAAAAAATGGCTTCGTATGGCATGATTCTACTAGATGAGTTCATCGGCTCTTCTTTCTTCATTAATTAACCATTATCATTTCTATTTATAAAACTAATTATGAAGTTAAAATAATTATTGAGAGTATTGTTTCCAAAAATCATATTGACCAATGGTCAAAACCCAATGGTCACATTTCAATTATTCTCACTTCATTATTAAGGGGATATAGTTTTGTTGAGTACAAAATAATATAACGCACATTTTGAGGAAAAAATTATCATTAAAAAAGTTTGGGTTGTTACAAAAAGGGTTCATCGTAATGAGTCAATCATAATGATTCAATCTAACTAAGGCAATCAGACCCAAGGTCATCATATTGAGGTTCCCAACAGCTTTTTTGGAATAAAATTTTTTGTGATCTTTTCTTTTTGGATCAATTGTTTTTAAGAAAACTTTCTAAACTGAAGAGAGTCTGTATAATCATTCTTATCGGGAGATAAAATATGTCTAACGGGATTTGGAACAAGTTGTATTCACTTCTTCATAATAGAGAATTTTCATAGACCCATGGGAGTGGTTATGACAAGGATATAGGTTCTCACACTGAGGTCAAACCTTGTAAATCTCATGTACTTTACTTGCTTTTATACTTTTTCATGCATGAGTATTTACTAAAATATTATAAGGTTATAAACTTTAACAAGTTATAGGGGTTAAGTTTTAAAAGTATTGAAACTTATACAAAGTGAACAATAGATTCAACCCCCCCCCCCCTCTCAGTTGTTATTAAATCCTTTGGAACTTTAAGTGCTATGAAAGTGAAGTTTCCCTTATTGAATTCTTATCATGGATAATATCAATTTTTTTAATAGTAGATGGATTACTACATTTGATGGAAAAAATTTCTATGGTTGGAAAAATAGGATGACTCTATCTATTATATCTTGGCCTAGAAGTCTTCAATGCTCCTACAATTGGGTTTTCACCTATTGAGAAAGATGCTCTAATGACTTTTACTAATAAGAGAAATGTTTAAGTTGATGGAAAATCTAGGAATGTTATTCTTATTTAGCTGCCAAAAGATTTTTATATGAATTTGACAGGTCTAAAAACTTTAAAGATTATGTGGGACAATGTTCAAAGTATTTTCAAATAGAATACTAAAGTTAAGGAAGCAAAGCTATAAATATGGCATAGTAAGTTTGAAGATTAAAAAATGAAAGATAAAGAAACTATTGATAAATACTTCATCGATGTAAATGAAATTGTTTTCAATATAAAAGGATTTGGATAATTTCAGGAAGATTCTATAATTGTGAAGAAACTCATGAGAAACTTTTAAAATATGTTTGATTCTAAAATTTCCTCTTTAGAAGATAAATATGATTTATCTCTTGATGAGTTGCATAACTTTGTTGATGTTTATGAAATGAGAAAAGTGTGAAACCAAGGTTGTTCTTTTCTGGAAATGGTGTTTGGTTTATGATTATTATCAATCCTCAACATGGAATATTAGGGAGCTTTCAAGTAAAGTGATCTTATAGTATAGGCTGACAACAGTGTTGAAGGTGGTGTTGTTTCCCAGTGCTTTACAAATTTTTGTGGTCAAAAATATTAAGGAATGGATAGCATCACGAAGGGTTGTTTTTTGGAATCAAATCTTCATAAATATGGAAAAGGAATGGGTTTTTTTAATACTATGATTATTTTCATCAAGATATGAAGCATTGTGATTAGTAATGGTGTTTCCCGTGATTATGATAATAAGAGCATAGTGAGCGCACAATGGTTTGACAAAAATATTTGCAACAATGTCAAATATCAATTGAGTATCGTGAATGGAGGAGTTCCACAAATATATTTTTGAAGATCTATAAAATTATCTAGTGGTGGTGGAGCATAATGAATGGTTGAGCCTATAAATATGAGGCTACCCCCACTTCATTTTTTAAAAAAAATATTCAAGGAAAATCTAGAATCTCTCTGATTTCATGAAGCCAGGAGAGATCCGTGAATCTGAATTCCTATGCAAGCTTGATCATTGTGAAAATACTAGTTTAGTATTGAATGACACCAATACTTTTAAGTAATGGGTGATTCACGATTATGGGGTATTTTTTTATGGACTAGTGAGCTTTACAAAGGCAGTTTGTTCTGTGAAGTTAGGGTGCTTCATGAAGGTAGTTAGATTCATGAAGGAGCTTCACGAAAGGTAGTTTTGAGCATTATTTTTTTAGTAAATAGGGATTTTAAAGTTCATAAACTCGCATATACGATGCAAGTAGAGTCTCATGCTAGATAAGTACAAATACTTTATTGTCAGTCCATTGAAGTGACCTTCAATTCGATAAACTAAGTTAGACTTTTCTCAAAGTAGTGATCTAGTAGGAGTCAAAGGAAGTGTTCTAAGGGACGCAATGTTATATCCCTAAAATATTGTAAAGGTAGTGTGCCTGGAACAGAGTTACTATGTCTGAACTATTATATTCCACAACTAGTGAAGAGTAGTGGATTTTGGTATGACCAACACACTGTTGGCATATGCTCCTTGGACTAGCCCTTAGTGGTGAAATAAGTAAAACTTTTTTGTTGTATTTATTCATGTGAATGTTTGATTATTGATAGAATCCATAATATAGGTTTAACGATTTCATACCAATGTGAGAATAAGATCCATTACATTAAAAAGAAAATTTTGACACTCTGATTCACCCCTCCCCTATCAGGGTGTTCTGGGGTCCTACAAGTGGTATCAGAGGAAAGTTTCATGTATGTTGGATAATATACAATAAATATATTCTCTGTTTAAGATTTTAGTTTCTTTCTTGTGTCAATAATTAAGTTCAGTTTTGATGAATATCTAGTTATCTCTGAGTACAAGTATATATCCACTGAGAGAATGATGAACAGGAAAAAGAAAGAGAAGATACATTTGAAGAATTCTCTATCATCTAAAGAAGAGGTAGTATCTGGTTCTCCATACCTTTCTGACGATGAAGATATACTAGTCTTGGAATATAAAGATCATGTGGCTTGGGTTTCAACCAAAGAAAAGGAAAACACTTGTAACTCATGTAAATCAACATTTTCAATTGATCATGAGTTATGTGTTAGCACCTTTGAAATTTTTCCTCTAAATAAAGATCCTAGAAAAATTATTGATGTTGATCAATCTACAACCTCACATGAATTTTCAATTGAGAGGTTAAGAAATTATCTACATGATATTTTTGAAGAAAGATCCATCATTATTGTAGAATATTTCAATATATACAGGTATAGATTACTCAGTTGGAAGGAGAAGTTGATGCTATGGAAAAGGTCTTGGAAGGAAAAGTTATTTAATGTTTAAATCTCTCCAAACATGTTGAATCTTTTGAAGAAAAAGTTCCTTAAAATACCTCAAAGAATTTGAATAGAAAGAGGTATTCAAAAAGGATCTTGAAGAAAATATCCATGTGCTTGAAGAGAAATTGAAAAATAGCACTGATGTCAAGGGTATAAAATTGGATGGAATATCCAACAATATCAAGAATCATGACTCTTTGATTGAGAATAAAGTGATGCTACATGAATAATAAGTTTTTACAATGAAGAAGTCTTGTAAAGAAAATATGATTATGATTGAAGATCCGAAAATCATCATCAATTTGAAATGTCTATATTTGGAGGCCCGGTTGGTCAATATTGAGAAGACATATATTGATACTTCACAAATGAGTGAAATAGTTGTTGTAACTACATAATGTTCACTAGAGGATTCTAAAGTTGAAATACCTCTAACATGTGATAAAAAGATCATGACTTCTTTTATGATCTATCTCAAGCAACTGAGAATAAATACGTACCATCCATACCAACTTGTTTTAATGTATTTAAACCAATTACCATGAATAGTGCATGTTTTAAGGTAAATACTAGACAAATATGGATGAAGAAAGGTGATAATAAACCTACTACTATGACTAGGTTAGATAGGAAAAAGAGTACAGAATCAGTTTACCCATGAAGAGAACAGAATCAAGTTAGCCATGAAGAGAACAAAATCAGGTTACCCATAAAGATCCCAACCATTCATTAAGATGATACAACAACCTTATACAAAAGATATAAGGAGATCAAGGTTCGTTGGTTAATGTTATTGTTGCAACAGATTTGGGAATTATGCATTGGATTGTTGGTATAATACACTAAATGAAGAAGAACAAAGGAAGCCTATTTCAAGGGGGATCAATCCAATGTAGAAGAATCAATATCCATAAATCCAAAATAATATATATACTTCTAACATATTTGGGAAGCTTGATAACATATGTGATGTATGAAATGGTATTAGTAATAAGGTAGGTACATGCTTATCTCAACATGAAATCATTGTTGATATAGAAATAATACCAAAAAATCTATCTTAGTATAAAGAATCTACCTTAAGAAGAAATCAAAGGAATATTGTGAACAAAAATTACCCTAAGAAGATCTCAAGTAAGGAATCTGAGAAGACCCGAGATTCTAAATCCATGAACTTGAAGGATAGTGCATCCAAAATAACTACTAAGAGGGAAAACACTCAAACGAGCCCATGTAAAAGATCTAAACTTGATGAAAGAGTTCCTAATGACATGTTATTTATTTGGATGGAATATTTGTAAATAATGAGGAAACTTGAAGATGTACAGACCTAGGCTGGTGCAAAAGAAAAATAAAAACTTCCACTTGATGAATCCAAAGTGCATGAAAGTTTGAAAACAAAAATAAGCTCATGTGTTAAAAAATTGTTTGTGATAGATACATTAAATATGGTCACATTGCAAAAGGATGTTTAACCTTAATACTAGAGCAAGAAGCATCCATTAAGAGGAGTAAGGTTTTATCATCCATAATAGTTGTTAAGAATAAAAATTCTCCACACAAAGTAGATTAGAATGTAAAGAAATCCATAACATGATAACATATATCATAACAAATATTCTAATGTGAAAGCATGAGAACTGAATCAAATAGAGAAACATGGTTAAAAAGATCATCTCAACTATGAAGTTTATATTAATGAAGCAAGGAGTAACCACCTTATTCCATTAATATTTTGTTTATTGTATTTGTGCTTATAATGTAGGGAATTGAATGTGAAGAAATTTCTTAGGGGGGAAACCTGAGAAGAGGATAGGGATGTCAATTCTTGATAGCCAAGATAAAGAATTCATCATCTTTAAATGATTCCTCAATTTGATATTCAATTACAGATATGATGGAGGATCATTTTTTATGAAGATAAAGGTTTTCTATTCTATAAAATTAGGATAAAAAAGGTCCCAACATGGATTGATCTTATTTATGGTATCCTAGAGAACAAGCTCTCAAGAAGATTATCCTTGGTGATGTTATAAAAGTTTCCCAATGTGGACAATCGCAAGTTTAAGACCCATTCTGGTGTATTCATCATACTTAAATTTCTTGAAATTAATTCTTAATGAGATCCACCATTATGAATATTATGGAAAGTGTTTCCCTTGAGGGGGAGAAAAATTAAGAATGATGAAGAAGCTTCCAGAATCATTATTTCAACTTTTATCAAATCTGATTATCCGTAAATTTCTTGAAGATCATATCATAGGAAAAGAAGTTCCAGGTTGAATGTCTTCAAAATATTATTATCACATTTAGTATCTTCACCCTGGAATGAGAGTTTTTGGTTAGAGTAGGACACTCAAGGGGGGGTTAATTGAGTTCCTATAAAAATTTCTATCTAAAAATGATTATTTAAAAATCCCCCAATTTTAAAACAAATACAGGCCAGTTAACCAAAGTAAAAAATTTATAAAAGTTTTGTTTGTTCCAAATATTTCTCAAATATTGATTAATTATCAGTTAAAAAAATATACTTTATTATTTTAACTTTTGAAATTAGTGTACTGAAACAAATTCTAATATAAACACTGTCTAAGATTAACTATCAAAGTAGAGTTAAGTTTTCTGAAATAGTTATAAAAAAGAGAAAAAAACATAAAAGCACATAGAATAAGTACACAAGAGGTTCAGTCTCAAGACGAAACCTAATCCTCTCCACTTGGTGATCACCCACCACCAATAAGTTTATATTAAATAAACCTGATTCACATTCTAGATCAGGGTAACAACAGTATATAAACTATCTATGTCAACTAGACCTCTTACATAGTATAAGTGGGAGTAAAAAATAGACAAAAAGACAAGCCACATAGGGTTCTCTTCCACTATTATCTGTGAGAATGTAAAGTGTAAAAAGATGAGTTGGTGAAGATATCTTTGTATCTTCCAGTTTAGCACAGGAATCGGTGTGTGTTTATAAAACAGAGATAAACACACTACATGAAATTTAAATAATATTCATAGGCATAGAAAAAAAGTTAAGAAGGGTTTATAATGCTTTGTGTGATGTTCTATGAAGCTTCTGTACTCCTTCAGAATGTTAGAAGTGAAGCAGAAGTTGTATTCTAGAAATAGATATCAAAACAGAGAGTTGTTTTTTGCTTTTGTATTCTATTCCTAGTGAGCCTCAAAGTGTTATTTTATTCTAAGTTGTAGATGTATATATTTTTGGTATTTTTTGTTCTTAGTAGTATCTTTGTGTAAGCACAGTAGGGAGTTCTTGTGTTGTTCCCTAAGGTGCACAAATAGATTTGTGTATTTATTTCAGGTAACTTCTTTATTGATTACTTTCTTGTTGATTGAGATACTCCTTCTATACAGAAAATTAGAATGTTCTATGGCACCTCGTACCTCATACTAGTCTTTTTCATCATTAAATGTTGTCAAAAAAAGGCAGACCGGCTCATTAATCTAATAAGTAGTACTAAATTTCATAAATATGATTGTTGTAGGTAAGTTAAAATTTAATAGATAGATCATCAATGAATTAGTATTTCGGTAGCTCAGAATGTTAGTGTCTCATGTTGTAGTTAGATCATTATATCAGTATCTCATTCTATCGGTAGCTAATTCTATCATTAGGTCAAACTTGCACCGACCAATCGAGCTGTCGGTAGATGATGCATCGGTATCTCTACAGTTGGTAGGTGATGCCTAGGTATCTCGGACTTAAAAAAATTATGAGTGTCAGTCAATCACTCTGTTAGTAGTTTGGATGTTGGTGACTCATACTTAGTGAAATTTTAGAGTCGCTCTGTCGATGACTCAACTTATTAATACCTTATGTCGTCGGTAGCTCGTATATCGGTGACTTTTCTATCAGTAGGATAAGTATCGGTAGCTCATACATAACCAAAATTTTTAATTATATCTTATGATGTAAAAACTAACACCAGAGGTTAAAATTATACTTGAAAATGATTAAACACAATGTATCTTAATAAATCATAATTAGTATAGTTAAGAAAGATTTGTGAGCATTAAAACTGGAGGAGTCCAACAATATTCCTCTTTTTATGATCAAAAATCATGGAATTATATACCATAATAATTGAATCTATTTATGATTATCAGAGAAAAAATATGATTAACATAGTACATAGATTATTGAGATGAAATTTTAAAATAAACATAAGTATAAATTACTTGTTAAATGGTCTTTGTCAATTATATGTTCCCTTTTACTCTCAAGCTTAATCTTAAGTTCCCCCTGAGTGAGATTCCATATTATTTCTCACCCTTTTTTTATTATCAAAAATGAAATAGTAAATGAAAAAAAACGAAAATAACATTGAGATGAAAGTACAAAGGGTGTTCTATTAATCAAGCAGTACAAGGGATAACACAAATAGTATGACAAAAAGAGTACATCAAATCCCTATAAAAAGTGATTCAACTACTTCTTGGGTATAGTAAAGTCCATAACTTCCTTTACTTTATTAGAAGCATGGGAGAGAGGATCAGAAGGTTCAGAAGTGGTAGTGGTATGATCAGTGTGGATAGTGAGGTAAGGTAGAGGAACTCCTATGATGACTGAAGGAGCAAGGCTAGGTCTAGAAGAGAAAGAAGTTCATGTGAGTTCCTGTTGGATAACAGGTCAAATTTGGATGAGATATTGAGCAGGTGTCATTGTTAAAGGTGATAAAAGGGTAGAAGAAGAGTATGTATAAGGAGGCAGGACTGGTCTAATAGAAGCAGCTGGAGGATAAACAATAGTTGTGTTGTGATGGCACAGGTACGGTTTAAGCAGATTGATAAAGTCTCTAATGATCTCACCACCATAGGTCATGGCCTTCTCAAAATCGTCCTTATTTTTCATGAACTTGTCAAGTGTAGGAGTAAATTCTTTCAACTGCCTTAATTTCTCTTTTAATGCCTAAGTCACTGTAGGTAGCCTCAAATTTTCCACCAAATATTTTAAGTGATTGGTCAACTAATTTTTGGTATAAATTCTCTTGAAATAGAAATCTACTTTCTTGGTAATTTTTTCTTGAGCCTTTGTAACACTAGTAGAATAAAACTTAACCATATCATAAATATGATCACAATTCTATCTAATTTTTTAGATACTCTCCTGGTCAGTGCTACCCATCATAGTCTTAAGTTCCTCTCTAATCACATGTCTAACCATCTCAATATCTGGAGAGTGGTAAATAGGAGCAGTTAAGATGGAGGCACCTTACACTATATCTATGATATCTGATCTCAACTGAGCTAAATCAAGAGTTGGAGATAAAGGAGTGGCTAATGTGAAAGCATCATTCACTACATCTTTAACAACAGACTTTAGAGTGGCTATTTCAAGAGTTGAAAGAGGATGAGAATCATCCTCAGAAGACTCTAAAGAGGTATCTTTAAAAACTTTTAGAACTCTATCCAAGGATTTTTTATATTCAATTGTCAAATTGTTAATGTTCGTGACCATAATAATCAATTCATTTCTCATTTTTTGATTGTTTGTGACAATGGATTCCAATAGTGAGATAAACCTTGGCTCAACCTGAGATACAACTCTCTGAGTAATCAAATCAGTATCTCTTTTACTAATTCTAGAAAGTGGAGTAGGTGGCTATGAAGGGTTTGATCAAACAGCAACCAGAATCTCTTACTTAAAGTCATTAAAATCATCTTTGGTGATATACTCAATATATTCTTAACCAACCACAGGAGTAAGAGCCCTATCCTCTGAATAAGGGTAGTCCAAACCTAGAGTCACATACCCTAGGTCCCTCCTCCAGGCAGGTACAAAAATATCATCCAAGGGAGAAAGCACATCAACTTTAGATATTTTATCTTGTATCTCCCCCTCAGTTGATGGCCGATTTCTTGAATAAACCAACTCCCTCACTTGAGTCACAGATGCATTCCTTACAGTCTGAACTTTCTCCTGAACATGTATAGCAGGAGCTCTCTCTTCAACCACAGCTGGTTCAACATGAGCATCAAGAGCCATTTCCTCAATAACAATTTGTTCAACAGTCTCATGGGATTCCACAATAGGTTCTTGTTCTACTAAGTTAGAACCAGCAGGATTATCGTGTTCAATAGGATCTAAGGTTAGATCAATAATATTTATTCCAAGACCTTGGTCATCATTACCATGGTCTAATCCACTGTCTGAATCATCACTTTTTGCATATTCTCAATTACGTCCATCTTCTCCATCACTTCCATCAGATTCCTCAACATATTCCTCAACTCCATCATCGTCCTCATCTTCATCATCTTCTTCACCACCACTTCCTTCTTCTTCACTAGATTCTTCTTCAATAACAAATCTTCTCTCATACTCATCATTTTCTGACTCTTCTATCTCATCACTATAATTATCATGTAGGATTGGTTCCTTAGAAGGTAGAGGTATATGTGAACTTGAAGGACCATAATACATCCTCGTTGGACTGTTATCAATGTCAGGATCACTCATGTAATCTATAGGAGACTCATTTTCTTGACCTTCTTCAGTTTGATCCTCATTAGAGTACTCACCAGCTTCATCTGGTCCTAGACCAATATCAACCATGTTCTTCGTTCTTGAGGGATGTTAAATAGGATCAAATTGAACATACATCTTGTCATTATCCTCAACCCACATCTTCCTCTAGGGATTCCAATTAAATTTCATCCTCTTACAAATATTTTTGTTAAGACAGAAGCCATCATAAGCAGAGACTGTATCTTCACCTTCATTTACAAATCCCTTATCCTTTAACATGGCAGAGATAATTCTAGAATAAAATAAAGATTTTTTCTTGAAATAGGGATTTATCATCTCACTGATATGAACTATCAAATATTTTCACAAATTTACATTATGGCCTTTCTTTAGTAGATATAGTAAGTAAACACCCTGAAACTTAAGAAAAGCAAAGTCCCCTTTTTGGGACATAACTGATGTTGGATGAATTTAAACAAAAGCATGAACTCACCATTGAGATATGTAGTAATAGGCCTTATATTCTCTCTATTTCCTGTAAACTCATCCAAATCTACCTCATACCTGAAGAGATCACTTGTTAAAGGATAAATTCCCTGAAGGTCATCACAAACACCCTTATGGGGTAATTTCAAGCATTTTTTCCAATGCTTGGATGAAAAAGACACTCAACTTTCATCCACTATTGACTTTATCCAAAGCACCTAAAATCATTCTAGCATAAACTCAGCATACTGTTAAAACCCATGTACCATCCACGAATATTACAGCCTCTCATTATTGGAGAACCACTCCAACCACCCTTGGGTTTGCAACACATTCAGAAAAAAGAGACTTACTGGACAACTGCCATTCTGAATGCACTTCCTTCTCAGGGGTTATGATACGGTTTGTAAGTTATGGATGAATAGTTTTAGGATTAGTCTTACTAGATTCACCTGTTTTATTCTTAGATGAATGTGACTCATCCTCATATCCTTGAAATACACGCTTAACACGAGCCATTGAAAGTCTTTTTAAGGGATCAGTTCAAGAGAGAAAGGTTTGAGAGTAAGAGTCTGAGAGTAAGAGTGTGAGGGTAAAAAATATTATATCAACCCTTAATTTTATCACTTAAGTATTTGAAAAAATAAAATACTAAATGTGGGTTAAAATTAAATAAAACAAATAAAACAACGACGTTCCAAATTCCAGACAGAGAAATAATTAAATATCAATCGGTGAGACACATCAGTGTGATCCATTGGTAAGTCACCATCAGTGAGTCTCATCAGTGAGATATCATCAGTGAGTCACATCAGTGAGACATCATCGGTGAGTCACGTCATTAGGTTCTCAAAAATTGATCATCCTTAACTCATGTTTGATGTAACTCATCCTCTCAGAATTTAAAGGATTAGTAAATATGTCAGCAAGATGATGTTATGTACCCATGAATTCAAGAGTTAAATCACCTTTTTGATAATGATCTCAAGTGATGTATTACATCAATATGTTTTGTTCTAAAATGAGAAACTGGATTCTTAGAAATATTAATCGCACTTGTGTTGTCACTGTTTATAGGGACATTCCTAAACTTATATCCATAATCCAGTAATGTGTGTTTCATCCACAAAATTTGAGCACAACATCTACCAGCAGCTATGTATTCAGCTTTAGTAGTAGATAATGAAAAAAAATTGCTTTTTACTACACCATGATACTAGAGACTTTCCCAAAAAGTGACATGTTTCATAGGTTCTTTTTCTATATAACTTACAACAGCTAAAATTAGCATCTAAATAACAAACTAAATCAAAAGATTGTTCTATAGGATAGAACAATAATAAGTTAGTAGTATACTTGAGGTATTTGAAAATTCATTTAACATCAGTTAAATGAGATTCTTTAGGGTTTTCTTAAAAACGTGCACACATACACACACTGAACATAATATCAATTTGGGTAGTAATTAAGTAAAGTATACTTCTAATCATCCCTCTATAATTGGTTTGATCAACAGATTTTCCATTTTCATCAAGATCCAATTTACAAGTGGTACTCATTGGAGTATCATTACTTTTTATACTATTAAATCCAAAACATTTAAAAATATTTTTTGTGTACTTACATTGATTTAAAATAATACCTTCTTTATTTTGAAAATTTTGAAATCCAAGAAATAATTTGAGTTCACCCATTAAACTCATTTCAACTTCACTTTACATCATTTTTTGAGAAATCAATACATAGAGAATTTTTTTGAAAATCCAAAAATAATATCATCAACATATATTTGAACAACTAAAACATATTTATAAATTCTTTTTATAAAAATAGTAGTATCATCTATTCCTTTTATAAAACCTTTTGAAATTAGAAAAGTGATGAGCCTATCATACCAAGCTCTTGGAGCCTGTTTTAAACCCTACAAATCTTTTGATAATTTGAAAACATGATTTGGAAAATGAGGATTTTTAAAACCAGGGGGGGTTCAATAAAAACATCCAAAAATATATACCCATTTAGGAATTTATTTTTAACATCCATTTGACATAGTTTTAAATTGAGATGTTCTGCATATGCTAGAAGAATTGTAATGGCTTTAAGTCTAACAACCGATGAAAAAGTTTATTCATAGTCAATTCCTTCTTCTTGAATATATCCCTATAGAACTAATCTAGACTTATATCTCACTATGATACCAGATTCATCTTCTTTATTTCTAAACACTCATTTAGTGTCTATATTCAAGGTGTCTTTGGTTCTGTCAATAAGTTTCTAGAAATTATTTCTTTCAAACTGATTCAACTCTTCTTATATGATCACTACCAAAAATTTATCACTGATTGCATCATTGATTTTCTTATGTTCAAGATATGACAAGAAATATTGATGTTCAACCTAGTTCCTTATAGAAACTCTAGTATATGTTCCCTTATCTAGGTCTCTAAATACAAAATCTAAGGGGTGGTTCTTAAGGGTTCTAATATATCTATAAAAATAAGGTCTAGTTACTTCGGGTTCTTCTACACATTCGAGTTCACTATGAACAGAGTCTATATATATTCCAGAGCTAGATGATTTTTTTGTTTTTTAACAATAGAGTCAGAAGGTTTGACATTTATGTCCAGATTGGAAAGATCATTCTCAATATTTTCTAGGTATCTTTAAGGTTCATGTGGATCTTTTTCATAAAATTTTATATGTATAGATTCTTCCACACACTTGGTTCTAAGAGTATTGAAGACCCTATAGTCTTTACTAGAGTTTTAATAACCTAGGAAAATTCCTTTATCACTTTTGGAGGCAAAAATGTCAAGATTATCTTTTGTATTAAGGATAAAGACTTTCCAACCAAAAACTTTAAAGTAATTAACCTTAGGTTTCCACTATTCTACAACTCATAGGGATTTTTATTAAGAATAGGTTTAATTAAAACTCTATTAATTATATAACAAGCTATATTCACATATTTTTTCCAAAAGTAAACCGGTAAGTCATACTCATTGAGAATAGTTTGGGAAATTTATTACAAGGTTTTATTCCATCTTTATATAACTCCTTTCTGTTGAGGTGTCCTAGGAGTAGAGAAGTTTTGACTATATCCATTTTTTGAGAAAAAAGATTAAAACTCTTGGTTTTCAAACACACATAAATGGTCACTTATTAAGGTTTTAATTTTAATACCACTTAAGTTTTTTACAATTCTAGCATTCTTTTTAAAGTAGGACAAGCTTTACTTTTGTGGGATAAAAAGAAAGTCCAAGTATACCTAGAAAAGTCTTCTACTAGAACATAAACATAATGCTTCCAATTTAAACTAGAAAATCTAGATGGTCCAAACAGATCCATGTGAACCAGCTAAAGAGGTTGAGAATTTTAGACTTATTTCTTTGGTTTGAAATATATTTTATGTTGTTTTCCTTTTTTGACAAGGATTGTATACTTTGTCATCTGGAAACTCAAGTTTGGGTAGATCCTTGACTAGTCATTTCCTAGTAATATTTCTAAGGGATTGAATATTATAGTGTCTTAATGTCCTATTCTAGATCCAAGACTCTTTGTGAAAAGCATTCAAGAAATAAATATTTTGAGAAACTAATGAATCTAAATTTATAGCATAAACATTTTTATTTCTAAAAGAAGTGAATACTTACTCATTTTTAGAATTGAAAACATTACAAGAATAATTTTTAAATTTAAAGTGAAATTAATTATCACATAATTATGATATTATAAGAAGATTTTACTTAATACCATCAACAAAAATAACTTTAGAAATTAAAATTGAGTTCGTGTTATTGATTTGTCCAAGGTCAATAATTTTTCCATTTGCATTGTCACCAAAGGTGACATGCCCACTATAAGGACCCGGTCATATTACATACATAATCTTGAATTTAGTCAAGAAAATACTTAATTTTAAATTGAGTGTATTTTCAAGTTTATATATTTAGATAATTGGTACATAATACATTCATATCATTACACATTGTTACAGAGTGGATACCATAAAAAGAGTTTCCATTTTTTTCAAAATTAAAAACATTAAAACTTAAAACATGATTCCTTGACAATTATTCAACATTTAAAATGGATTCATTATTTTTATTACACATCCATTAACCTATGAAAAAATATTTAAAACTTGGGATGAGCAAAAAAAACTCAGTAAGGGATGTAAAAATAAGGAAATAAGAACACATTAGTCCATGAATACTTGTAACGTATGAAATCATTTTCATAAGACATACTTATCATCTGTATATGTTTACTTACTTTGTGAAACAAGAGATTTCCACAATACCTAATAACATAATTAGAACCATAAAGTTATCTTGCGTCATTACTTACATAATCTTGTAACCCTCTCGGCTACCTTATAATTTGTAATCCTCATGGATACATTACTATTTATGTAACCATCGCAGTTACACTTGGAGTAACCATACGTCCAACCTCCAACTTACACATACCCAATGAATTTTAGGGAAATATAGGTCCCAACCTTAATCATAAACAATTCCCAATATCCATAACATAATCATACAACATGAATATTAGCATAAAAACATTGCTTTTGAATTTTGTAAAACAGAATTTTAAAAGAGGACTTTAAAAGAAAAGTAATTAATAAATATAATATAATCGAAGTGAGAATTAATATAGTGGATGTAATATTTATATACTATGTAAATATACATATATAAATATATTATATTAATAATTCATCACATAAACAATTTAAATACCACATAAATAATGAAGAATAAGGTTATCCCAAAGGATGGAAATCGGGTTAAGAATTCCCTTACCTCAGGCTTGTCTTACTTCAAAATTGTTTAAAATTCCTTTATAATGGTTAAAAAATTGTTATTAGTATTTTACATAAACATTTTCATGTATATAACATCTTATGTGATCATTTCATAACCTCATTTAATCCATTAATTTTTAGTACTTTTCTCCTTGCACTGTTTTGGGTGAGTTCCTTACATGATTTCCATGATTGGTTCATGATGGATGTTCTTGTCGATTGGAAGTGAAACTCCAGAATTGAATTGGAAATGTATTTAAATATTTCCAGTACCATAATTTATACCATTTATAATTTTGATGTTTTATATGAGGATGATTCATAAGTTAAAACATTAATGATGTTCGTTTAGATCGTTTTAGTGGTTCTTTGATAATAACAACCTCATTTTGTCTTATAAATTAAAACGATGAGTAAAAAAGAATTCCAGAACCATTTATGAGACATAGTACATATATTATAACCTTTTTCAACCATATAAATGGTTTCATGACTAGACTTTAAAGAATTAATGGAAATTTAAATCACATTGTCCACGATGTCGGTAATTCGACAGACCACGGACAATGTTTTTATTCCTTAAATAAGTGGAAGAGGAGAAGAATAGTGATGGTGAATTTTCCATGAACATGAGAACATATAGAATATACATGATTCCTGGATATTTCATCATTATTGGGTAAGAAGAGATGAATAAAGAATAAGAAAATAAAGAAACTCAAAATAAAAGAATAATTGAGAAATCACTTACAAAAATTCGGTAGCCTAACGGCTGTGCAACATGGATTTAGAAAATATTAAAAATAGAGGGGAAAAAGGTCACCCATTCAGAAATAAATCATAACACAGAATATATCAAGAATAATAAATAAATAATAACATGGTATGGAAACTTGAAAGTTATACCACATAAAAGAGAACTTGAATGGAAAAAAGAAAGAAATTGAGAATTTTCTTACCTTGTAGATTAACTCCTAAAACTTGAAGTTTTGGACCTTTGGGGATTGAGAAAACCTTGGGAGGGATACTAGGGAGGTAAGGAGGCCATATATTAATTAATGAGGAATTTGGAATAAAGTTATTGAAGGAATGGGTTGGTATTTATAGCGAAAGTGAGGGATTATTTTAATCATTTCTAAGGGACACCTCATTAGTAGTATTTGCAAAACCATGGGCTTGCCCATGGTATTAGCCACTTGGGAAACCTCACATATTATTTAAATATACACAAGTCGACTAGATTTATTACATTATTATTACATCATTAATGATGTCATTAACACACTGGAACTCAAAACTGTATTTTTTACTATTCACTAAAAAAATCAATTATTTCAAAAAAATCCCCAAAATTCACCCTACCCATTTATCAACGTGTAGAATTAAAAAATGAACTCCATTTTTTGAAAATAATTTTCTAAATATTTTTAATTTAATTTTTAAATAAAATCATACTTAATTCAAAATTTATAATTTAAAAACTATAACTGTTTTTTATCACATTGAAAAATTAATCAAGATGTCATTATCTTAAAGCCTTGAGAAAATAAAATAATAATACAATTTACTATTCATTAGGGTCATATTACTATTCATTTTACTATTCATATGGGTATGTTACTATTCACCAAAAAAACAAGTTGGTTCCAATAGACTCCAAATAACATACTGAACACAATTGTAGATGATGATTTTTCAAAAATCAAACCATAGAAGGAGTAAAAATATGTTTAAAGGATACTTATAAATATCTACATCAAACAAAATTTCAAGCATTCCAATTTATTTTTAGAAAACCTTGGGGTGTTACATTATCCCCACCTTTTGGAAATTACTTCCTCAAAATTTTATTTACTTATTAAATAAGTGAGGGTACCTTTACCTCATAGGATTTTCAGACTCCCATGATGCTTCTTCAACCATGTGGTTTCTCCACAAAACCTTTACCTGGTGGATTACCTTATTCCGCAATACCTGTTCCCTTCGATCAAGAATCTAAACTAGTTTCTCTTCATAAGAAAGGTTCTCTTCCAGCTAAACTACTTCTGGGATCAAGACATGTAATGAATCTAGCACATACTTTCTCAACATCGAAACATGAAAAACATTGTGTACCTAAGACAAGATCAGAGGAAAATCTACTCAGTATGAAAATGGTCCAACTTTCTACAAGATTTTAAAAGGACCGATGAACCATGGACTTAGCTTCCCTTTCTTACCGAAACGTATCACACTTTTACAAGGAGAGATTTTAAGGAAAACTTGGTCACCTACCTTGAAAGAGAAGTCTTTCCTTCTGTTATCTGCTTAAATTTTTTGCCTGCTCTGAGCTGTCCTCATGTGATTCTGGGTCATCTTCACTTTCTTATCCACTTATTCTACTAATTCTGGTCCCATCAACTTTCTTTCATGGAATTCATCCCAAAACGATGGAGTTCGACACCGCTTTTCGTACAAAGCCTCAAAAAAAGCCATATGTATATTGGAATGAAAACTGTTATTATAAGAAAACTCAAATAAAGAAAGATGTTGATCCCAACTTCCCTAGTAGTCCATTGAACAAGATCCAAGCATATCCTCCAAAGTTTGAATCATTCATTCTGACTGCCCATCTGATTGAGGTTGAAAAGTTTTACTGAAATTTAATTTTATGCCCAACGACTTCTGAAGTCCCTTCCAAAAGTTATAAGTGAACCTGGGATCCCGATCAGATACAATGGAAAAAAGGAACTCCATGTAACCTGAAAATCTTCTTGAGGTAAAATCGAGAAAGCTTCTCCAAATACATTGTATCTTGAATAGAAATAAAATGTGTAGATTTTTTCAGTCGATCAATAATAACCCAAATCACATTATTACCTCAAGAAGTCTTTGGTAGTCCCACCACAAAGTCCATAAATACATTCTCTCATTTCCACTCTGGCACTAGCAAAGGCTGAAGCATCCCCTTCGGAAACTGACCCTCTGTTTTAACCTGGCGACATGTCAAAAATTTCATGGTAAAATCAACAATATCTCTTTGCATTCCATCCCACCAATAATACTCCTGAAGGTCTCTGTACATCTTAGTACTGCCAGGATGAACTGAAAATAGAGGACTGTGAGCTTCACACAACAATTATTTCTTCAACTGGGAATCGCAAGGCACACACAACCTTTTACCAAATCTTAAAACACAATCTTTATCAAGGTTAAATTATGGAAACTTACCCACTTTAACCAATTCTACCATTTTTTGTAGCTCGCAGTATTCCTACTAAGCTCGCTTAATTCTTTCTGACAATGAAGACTGCACTGAAACCTGAAACAAAATAAATGTACTCCTTGCACCAACAAATTCTAAGCTGAAATTTATCAAATCATTAATCAAGTGATCGTGTTCCAAAAGTAACATGGTTAATGATTCATGATGTTTTCAACTCAACGAATCTGTCACTTTGTTTGCTTTTCCTGGATGGTAATTGATCGTGCAATCATAATCCTTTTTCATTTCAAGCCATCTTCTCTGCCTCATGTTTAATTCCTTCTTATTGAATATATACATAAAACTTTTATGGTCAGTATATATTTGATATTTCACTCCGTATAAATGATGCCTCCAAATTTTCAAAGCAAAAATCACAGCTTCCATTTCCAAATCATGTGTGGGATAATTTAACTCATGAGGTTTTAGTTTTCTTGAAGCATAATCAATTACCTAATCGTTCTACATCAAAACACAACCAAGTCCCTTCAACAAAGAATCATAGTAGATGATGAAATCACCATTCCGGGAAGTTAAGGCCAAAACTGGATCATTTACCAATATCTTCTTTAGTTCCAGAAAACAAACATCACATTCTTCTGTCCAAAAAAATTAAACCTCTTTCTATGTTAACTTAGTTATGGGGCTAGATAACCGAGCAAAGTTCTTAACAAAACATCGGTAATAACCTGCTAATCCAAGAAAACTAAGAATCTCTATAATATTTGTGGGTCTTGGCCATTCATCAACCACTTTTGTTTTAGCAGGATCAACTATTATTCCATCCTTATTTACAATGTGCCCAAGAAAAAAAATCTGTTGCGACCAAAAATCACACTTGTTGAATCTTCCATAGAGTTTTTATTCTTTTAAGGTTTTTAAAACAACCCTTAGTTGTTTTTCATGATCCTCTTTATTTTTAAAAAAAAACAAAATGTCATCAATAATCACAACCAAAAACTCATCCAAGAACTCATGAAATACTCTATTTATAAGATTCATAAATACAACAGGTGCATTAGTTAACCCAAACGGCATAAAAACAAATTCATAATTCCCATATCTAGTATGAAAGGTTGTTTTCAGGATGTCATCCTTCTTCACCTTCAGCTGTTGGTATCCAGATCTCAAGTCAATCTTGGAAAAGTAATGAGCTCCCTGGAGCTGATCAAACAAGTCATCGATATGAGTCAAAGGATACTTGTTTCTAACAGTGATGTTATTCAAAGCTCTATAATCAATGCAAAGTCTCATGGAACCATATTTCTTTTTAACAAACAAAACAGGAGCTCCCCATGGTGAAGTGCTTGGATAAATGAAGCCTTTATTAAGAAAATCCTACAACTGGTTTTTCAATTCAAGAAGTTCTATTTGAGCCATACGATATGGGGGTTTTGAAATTGGCTTAGCATCAGGAACTAATTCAATTGTGAATTCAACTTCCCGATTAGGTATGATGTTGGGTAACTCATCAAGAAAAACATCAAGGTATTCATTTACCACAGGCACATCATCAATCTGATCAGTTCCCTTGTTTTCAAAAATATGAGCAAGATAACTTTCATTTCCATTTTTCAATAGTTTCTCAACTTCCTGATATATTATCAACTATATGGATTCACTCTTGTATTCAAACTGAAACTCTTTCTAAAAAACAACTTCTTTAGCTCTACAGTCAATCTTAACATGATAAATAGAAAGCCAATCCTTTCTCAAAATAACATGAAACTTGACTAAGGTTAAAACAACAAGGTCTGCAGGTAAAGTATTTCTAGAGACCACAATATAAAGATTCTTATAATTCCTATTTGCTATAATATTTCCCCCTAGTGTTTTAACAAAAATTTCAGGTCTCTTTTGTTGAGGTGATATTTCCAATTTACCTAAAAATTTCTCAGAGATGAAGAAATGTGTAGACCCCGTATCAAAAAAAAACTTTAGCAAAATCTGAGTAAACAAACAAAGTACCTGATACAACTTCATTGGATGGACCAACATCTACTGACTTAGTCACATAGGATCTCACTATACCTTTCTGCTTATAGTATTGCTTCTTTTCATCATTCGGATCTCTCTTTGGGAAAGCATTTTCATAATGGCCCATCTCACCACATTCAAAACACTTTACAGTTTTCTTATCAAGATTAGTCTTAGGATAATTTTCATTGCAATCTTAGGCCATTTTTCCAAACTTACC
Source organism: Viscum album (assembly GCA_963277665.1). NCBI lineage: Eukaryota > Viridiplantae > Streptophyta > Magnoliopsida > Santalales > Viscaceae > Viscum > Viscum album. The sequence continues at coordinate 158,003,156 of OY728165.1, read as the reverse complement.
ACATTTAAAATAATTCCCAGTTTTTCTAAGACATTCCCCAGGGTGTTTCTTTCTACTCTTTTCACAAACTAGAAATTGGATTTTCTTACCATCAGATTTCTTTGGTTGATTCATACCCATCTCTTGACACCTGGACCTCTTCTTCTCCTTGTTTCCAAAATGCACGTGATCATCAAAAAACTCCATCACTACCCTCTCAGCACATCGGACAAGTTTCTCATAACTTTTGAATTCACGGGAGGCCAACGCCATTCGATACATTGGCTTTAGTCCTAAGTAAAAGTGGTTGATTTTTTTATCAAGATCTAGAATAAGATTTGGAGCATACCTCGCCATTCGGATGAAGTTCGCTTCATACACAGCCACTGAATCCTCATCATTTTTCTTTAATTCAAGGAATTACTTATCCATCCTAAGTTGAACCACCTTAAGAAAATATTTTTCAAGGAAAAGACTTTTAAATTAATCCCACTATAAGGAATCAAAATCCTCTCTACCCATGATATTCTTTACCATTGACCACCACTGATCAGATTCACCTTCAAAATGATAAATGGAAAGACTTACCTTTTGATTTTTTGAACATCCCATAACATCGAATATCTTTTCAAGGGCTTTGATCCATCCTTCAGCTGCTACTGGGTCAGAAGATTCATTGAAAGCAGGAGGGTGTTGTCTCATAAAATGTTCTACTACTTTAATGTTCCATTGTGGTACCTCTAGTTATTCTCTTACATGGATTCCACCACCATTTATTGTATGCGTTAGGTGATTCATTACTTTCACAAACTGCTCGGTTCCAATACCTACCATTCTGGGCTACAAATTCATAAGGATGTCATTATGTCGGTGCCTCCCCTCTTCAGCTTCCCTGTTTCTTCAGAAAACCATTCTAAATAAACAAATCTTAGATGAAGCAACATGGTAATCTTTAAATTATATAACATTTCAAATTAATCATAGAGTAAAAATCATTTATGGTATTCTTTTAACATCATCCAAACCCCTAAAGTTATCTAAACCATCCTCTGATACCAACTATAAGGACCCAGCCTTATTACATACATAATCTTGAATTTAGTCAAGAAAAAACTTCCTTTTACATTAAGGATATTTTCAAGTTTAGATATTTAGATAATTGGGACATAATACATTCATAGCATTATACATTGTTACATAGTGGATACGATAAAAACAGTTTCCATTTTTTTCAAAGTAAAAACATTAAAACTTAAAACATGATTCCTGGACAATTCTTCAACATATAACATGGATTAATTATTTGTCTTACACATCCATTAACCTGTGAAAAAACATTTAAAACTTGGGATGAGCAAAAAAACTCAGTAAGGGATATAAAAAGAAGGAAATAAGAACACATTAGTCCATGAATACTTGTAACGTATGAAATCATTTTCATAATACATACTTATCACCTGTATATATTTACTTACTTTGTGAAACAAGATATTTCCACAATACCTAAGAACATAATAAGAACCATAAAGTTATCTTGGGTCATTACTTACATAATCTTTTAACCCTCTCATCTACCTTATAATTTGTAACCCTCACAGCTACCTTATTATTTGTGTAACTATCGCAGTTACACTTGGAGTAACCATACGGCTGACCTCCAACTTGCACATACCCAATGAATTAGAGGGAAATATAGGTCTCATAATTCATCATAAATAATTCCCAATATTCATAACAAAATAATACTACATGAATATTATCATAAAAACATTTCTTTTGAATTTTGTAAAACAGAATTTTAAAAGAGGATTTTAAAAGAAAATTCCCTTATAAATATCATATAATTAAAGTGAGGCTTAGTAGAGTGGATGGAATATGTATATACTCTGTAAATATATATAATTAAACATATTATATTTATAATTCATCACCCAAACAATTTAAATACCACATAAATAATGGAGAATAAGTTTAACCTAAAGGATGGAAATTGGGTTAAGAATTCCCTTACCTCAGTCTTGTCTTACTTGAAAATTGTTTAAAATTCCGGTATAATGGTTAAAAGAGTGTTATTAGTATTTTACAGAAAAATTTTCATGTTTATAAAATCTTATATGATCATTTTATAACCTCATTTCACCCCTTAATTGTTAGCATTTTGTTCCTTGCACTATTTTGGGTGAGTTCCTTACATGATTTCCATGATTGGTTCATGATGGATGTTCTTATTGATTGGAAGTAAAACTCTTGAATTAGATCGGAAAGGTATTTAAATATTTATAGTACCATAATTTATACCATTTATCATTTTGATGTTTTATATGAGGTTGATTCATAAGTTAAAACATTAATGATGTTCGTTTAGATTGTTTTAGTGGTTGTTTGATAATAACAACCTCATTTTATCTTATAAATTAAAACCATGAGTACAAAAGAATTACAGAACAATGGATAAGACATAGTAAATATATTATAACTTGGTTCAACCATAGAAATTTTTTCATGACTAGACTTGAAATAATTAATGGAAATTGAAATCACATCATCCACGATGTCAGTAATTCGACACATCACGGATAATGTTTTTATTCCTTGAATAAGTGGGAGAGGAGAAGAATAGTGATGATGAATTTTCCATGAACATGAGAACATATATAATATTCATGATTTATATAGATTTCATGCCTCTTGGGTAAGAATAGATTAAAAAAAGAATAAGAAAATAAAGAAACTCAAAATAAAAGAATAATTGAGAAATCACTTACAAAAATTCGGCAGCCCAACGGCTATGCAACATGGTTTTAGAAAATATTAAAAAGAGAGGGTACAAGGGACACAAATCCATAAATGAATAATAATACATAATAGATAAATAAGAAGAAGAAAATAAGAACATGGTATGGAAACTTGAAAGTTATACAACATAAAAGAGAACTTGAATGGAAAAAGAAAGAAATTGAGGATTTTCTTACCTTATAGAGTAACTCCTAGAACACGAATTTTGGGACCTTGGTGGATTGAGAAAACCTTGGGAGGGATACTAGAGAGGTAAGGCGGCAAGATCTTTGTTAATAAGGAATTTGGAATGAATTTATTGAAGGAATGGGTTGGTATTTATAGCGAAAGTGAGGGATTATTTTAATAATTTCCACAGGACACCTCATTAGTGGTATTTGCAAACACATGGGCTTGCCCATGGTATTTGCCCATGGTATTAGCCACTTGGGACACCACACATATTATTTAACTATACACAAGTTTACTAGATTTATTAAATCATTATTACATCATTAATTATTTCATTAACACACCGAAACTCAAAACTGTATTTTTTACTATTCACTGAAAAATCAACTGTTTCAGAAAAATCCTCAAAATTCACCCTAACCATTTATCAACGTGTAGAATTCAAAAATGAAGTCCATTTTTTGAAAATAAATTTTAAATATTTTTAATTTAATTTTTAAATAAAATCATAATTAATTCAAAAATTAATAATTTAAAAACTATAACTATTTTTATATCATATTGAAAAATTAATCAAGATGTCATTATCTTAAAGCCTTAAAAAATAAAATAATAATAAAATTTAATATTCATTAGGGTCATATTACTATTCATATTAATATTCATAAGGGTATGTTATTATTCACCAAAAAAACAAGTTGGTTCCAATAGACTCCAAATAACATACTGAACACAATTGTAGATGACTATTTTCGAAAATAAAAACATAGAAATAGTAAAATTATGTTTAAAGGCTACTTATAAATATCTACATTAAACAAAATTTCAAGCATTTCAATTTATTTTATAAAACCTTGGTGTGTTACATTATCCCCACCTACTGGAAATTGCGTCCTCGCAATTTTATTTACTTATTAAACAAGTGAGGGTACCTTTCCCTCATAGCATTTTTAGACTCCCATGTTTCTTCTTCAACCATGTGGTTTCTCCACAAAACCTTTACCTGATGGATTAACTTATTCTACAATACATGTTCCCTTCAATCAAGAATCTGAACTGGTTTCTCTTCATAAGAAAGGTTCTCTTCCAGCTGAACTGCTTCTCGGCTTAGTACATGTGATGAATCTGGAACATACTTTCTCAACATCGAAACATGAAAAACATTGTGTATCTGAGACAAGATTAAGGAAAAGCTAATCAGTATGCAACTGGTCCTACTTTATCCAGGATTTCAAAATAATTGATGAACCATGGACTTAGCTTCCCTTTCTTACCGAAACGCATCACACTTTTCCAAGGAGAGATTTTAAGGAAAACATTTTCACCTACCTCAAAAGAGAATTCTTTCCTTCTGTTATCTACATAACTTTTCTGCCTGCTCTGAGCTGTCCTCATGTGCTGTTGGATCATCTTCACTTTCTCAACCATTTCTTCTACTAATTCTGGCCCCATAAACTTTCTTTCACTGACTTCATCCCAAAACGTTGGAGTCTAACACTGCTTTTCGTACAAAGCCTCAAAAGGTGTCATCTGTATACTAGAATGAAAACTGTTAGTATAAGAAAACTCAACTAAAGAAAGATGTTGATCCCAACTTCCTTGGTAGTCCATTGAACAAGCACGAAGCATATCCTCTGAAGTTTGAATCGTTCATTCTGATTGCCCATCTGATTGAGGATGAAAATTTGTACTGAATTTTAATTCTATGCCCAATGACTTCTAAAGTCCCTTCCAAAGGTTAGAAGTGAACCTGGGATCCCGATCAGATATAATGAAAAAAGTAACTCCATGTAACCTGGCAATCTTTTTGAGGTACAATCGAGAAATCTGATCTAAATACATTATATCTCGAATAGAAAGAAAATGTACAGATTTTGTCATCCAATTAACAATAACCCAAATTGCATTATTACCTCGAGAAATATTTGGTAGTCCCACCACAAGTTCCATAGATACATTCTCCCATTTCCACTCTGGAACTGGAAAAGGTTGAAGCATCCCCTTCGGTAATTGTCGCTCTGTTTTAACCTGTTGACATGTCAAACATTTCATGGTAAAATTAGAAATATCATTCCATCCCACCAATAATACTCCTAAAGGACTCTGTACATCTTAGTACTGCCAGGATGAACTAAAAATGGAGAACTATGAGCTTCACAAAACAATTATTTCTTCGACTAGGAATTAAAAGGCACACACAACCTTTTACCAAATCTTAAAACGCGATCTTTATCAAGGTTAAATTCTAGAAACTTACCCACTTTAACCAATTCTACCTTTTCCTGTAGCTCACAGTCTTCCTACTGAGCTTGCTTAATTCTGTCTGACAACCAAGACTGCACTAAAACCTAAAACAAAATAGATGTATTACCTGCACCAACAACTTCTAAGCCAAAATTCCTCAAATAATTAATCAAGGGATCATGTTCCAAACGTAACATGGTTAATGATGCATGATGTTTTTTAATCAAGGCATCCACCACTTTATTTTCTTTTACAGGATAGTAATTGATCATGAAATCATAATTGTTTATCAGTTCAATCCATCTTCTCTGCCTCATGTTTAATTCCTTCTGAGTGAATATATACTTCAGACTTTTATGGTCAGTATATATTTGACATTTGGCTCCATATAAATGATGCCTCCAAATTTTCATAGCAAAAACAATAGCTGCCATTTTTAAATCATGTGTGGGATAATTTAACTCATGATGTTTTAGTTGTCTTGAAGCATAAGCAATTACCTAATCATTCTGAATCAAAACACAACCAAGTCTCTTCAACGAAGCATCACTATAGATGACGAAATCACCATTTTAGGAAGGCAAGGCCAAAAATGGAGCATTTACAAATCTCTTCTTTAGTTCCTGAAAATAAACATCACATTCTTATGTCTAAACAAATTTAACCCCTTTCTATGTTAACTTAGTTATCAGGCTAGATAAACGATCAAAGTTCTTAACAAAACGTCAGTAATAACCTGCAAATTCAAGAAAACTATGAATATCTATAATATTTGTGGGTCTTGGCCATTCATCAGCCACTTTTGTTTTGGAAGGATCAATTGTTATTCCATACTTATTTAAAATATTCCCAAGAAAAGAAATCTATTGCAACCAAAAATTACACTTGCTAAATTTTCCATACAGTTTCTTTTCTTTTAAGGTTTGTAAAACAACTCTTATTTATTTTTTATGATCCTCTTTATTTTTATAAAATACCAGAATGTCATCAATAAACATAACCACAAACTTATCCAAGAACTCATGAAATACTCTATTCATAAGATTCATGAATATAGTAGGTGCATTAGTTAACCCAAATGGCATAACAACAAATTCATAATGCCCATATCTAGTACGAAAGGTTGTTTCTGGGGTTCCATCCTCCTTCACCTTCAGATAATGGTATCTAGATCTCACGTCAATCTTGGAAAAGTACTGAGCTCTCTGGATCTGATCAAACAATTCATCGATATGAGGCAAAGGATACTTGTTTTTAATAGCAATGTTATTCAAAGCTCTATAATCAATGCAAAGTCTCATGGAACCATCTTTATTTTTAACAAAAAAAATAGGATCTCCCCATGGTGAAGTGCTATGACTAATGAATCCTTTATCAAGAAAATCCTACAACTGATTTTTCAATTAAAGAAGTTTTATTTGAGCCATATGATATGGGGTTTTGAAATTGTTTTATCATTAGAAACTAAGTCAATTGTGAATTCGACTTCCCGATTAGGTATGACACTGGGTAACTCATCAGGAAAAAGATCAAGTTATTCATTTACCACAGGCATTTCATCAATCTAAATAGTTCCCTTGTTTTCAAAAATATGAGCAAGATAACTTTCATTTCCATATTTCAAAAGTTTCTCAACTTCTTGATATGTTATTAATTGTATGGATTCACTCTTATATACAAACTGAAACTCTTTCTGAAAAACAGCTTCTTTAGCTCTATATTCAATCTTAACATGATAAATAGAAAGCCAATCCATTCCTAGAATAACATCAAACTCGACTAAGGGTAAAACAACAAGGTTTTTTGGTAAATTATTTCCATAGACCACAATATAAAGATTCTTATAATTCCTCTTTTCTATAATATTTCCCCCTGGGGTTTTAACAACAAGTTCAGGTCTCATTTATTGAGGTGATATTTTCAATTTACCTGAAACTTTCTCAGAGATGAAGGAATGTGTAGAGCCCGTATCAAACAAAACTTTAGAAAAATCTGAGTGAATAAACAAATTACTTGATAAAACTTCATTTGATGGCCTAACATCTACTGACTTAGTCGCAAAAGATCTCACTACTCCTTTCTGCTTATACTCTGGCTTCTTTTCATCATTCAGATCTCTCTTTGGGAAGGCATTTGCATAATGACCCATCTCACCACATTTAAAACACTTTAAAATTTTCTTATCAGGATTATTCTTATGATCATTTTCATTACAATCTCAGGCCATGTGTCCATACTTACCATAGTTAAAACACTTCCCAATATTTCTAAGACATTCCTCGGGCTGTTTCTTACCACACTTTTTAAAAATTGGAAACTGGATTTTTTTACCATCATATTTATTTGGTTGATTCTTACCCATCGCTTTCCACCTGGACCTCTTCTTCTCCTTTTTTCCAAAATGCACGTGATCATCAGAAAACTCCATCTCTACCCTCTCAGCACATCGTACAATTTTCTCATAACTATTGAATTCACGGGAGTCCAATTCCCTTCGATACCTTGGCTTCAATCGTGAGTAAAAGCGGTTGATTTTTCTATCAAGATCCAAAATAAGATTTGGAGCATACCTTGCCAGTCGGTTGAAGTTTTCTTCATACACAGCCACTGAATCCTCCTCCTTTTGCTTCAATTCAAGTAATTTCTTCTCCATCCTAAGTCGCACCACTTTAGGAAAATATTTTTCAAGGAAAATACTTTTAAATTCATCCCACTATAAGGCATCAAAATCCTCTCTACCCCTAATATTCCTTACCATTGCCCACTACTAACCATCTTCACCTTCAAAATGATAAATGGAAATACTTAACTTTTGATTGTATGAACATACCATAACATTGAATATCTTTTCAAGGGATTTGATCCATCCTTCAGCTGCTACTGGGTCAGAAGATCCAATGAAAGTAGGAGGGTGTTGTCTCATAACATGTTCCACTACTGTCATGTTCCATTATGGTACCTCTGGTTGTTCTCTTTCACGGATGCCACCACCATTTATTTCTAGTGTTATCTGATCCATTACTGTCACAAACTACTTGGTTCCAATCCCTACCATTTCAGGTTGTAGATTCAAAAGGATGTCATTTTGTCGGTGCCTACCCTCTTCAACTTCCTTGTTTCTTCTGCGGACAACCATTCTGAACAAAGATATCTTAGACGAAGCAACATGGTAATCTTTAAATTCTATACCATTTAAAATTAATCATAGAGTAAAAATCATTTATGGTATTCTTTTAACATCAGCCTAAACCCTAAAGTTATCTAAACCATCCTCTGATACCAACTATAAGGACCCGACCTTATTACATACATAATCTTGAATTTAGTCAAGAAAACACTTCCTTTTACATTGAGGATCTTTTCAAGTTTAGATATTTATAAAATTGGGACATAATACATTCATAGCCTTACATATTGTTACAGAGTGGATACCATAAAAATAGTTTCCATTTTTTTCAAAATTAAAAACATTAAAACTTAAAACATGATTCCTTAACAATTCTTCAACATTTATAATGGATTCCTTTTTTGTCTTACACATCCATTAACCTATGAAAAATCATTTAAAACTTTGTATGAGCATAAAAACTCAGTAAGGGATATAAAAATATGGAAATAAGAACACATTACTCCATGAATACTTGTAACGTATGAAATCATTTTCATAAAACATACTTATAACCTGTATATATTTACTTAACTTGTAAAACAAGAGATTTCCATAATACCTAAGAACATAAGTATAACCATAAAGTTATCTTGGGGAATTACTTACATAATATTGTAACCCTCTCATCACCTTATAATTTGTAACCCTCATGGCTACCTTACTATTTGTGTAACTATCGCAGTTACACTTGGAGTAACCATACGGACAACCTCCAAATTACACATACCCAATGAATTGGAGGAAAATATAGGTCCCACCATTCATCATAAACAATTCCCAATATTCATAACATAATCATACAACATTAATATTACCATAAAAACATTGCTTTTGAATTTTGTAAAACAGAATTTTAAAAGAGGATTTTAAAAGAAAAGTCCCTTATAAATATAATATAATTGAAGTGAGACTAAATAGTGGATGGAATATGTATATAATCTATAAATATACATAATTAAACATATTATATTCAGAATTAATCACACAAACAATTTAAATAACACATAAATAATGAAGAATAAGGTTAACCCAAAGGATGGAAATCGGGTTAAGAATTCCCTTACCTCAGGTTTGTCTTACTTAAAACTTGTAAACATCCTATATAATGGTTAAAAGAGTGTTATTATTATTTTAAAAAAATATTTTCATATCTATAACATCTTATATGATCATTTCATAACCATATTTTACCCCTTAATTGTTAGTATTTTGTTCCTTGCACTGTTTTGGGTGAGTTCCTTACATGATTTCCATGATTGGTTCATGATAGATGTTATTGTCAATTGGAAGTGAAACTCTAGAATTGGATTAGAATGGTATATACATATTTACAGTACCATAATTTATACCATTTATCATTTTGATGTTTTATATGAGGATGATTCATAAGTTAACACATTAATGATGTTCGTTTAGATCGTTTTAGTGGTTCTTTGATAATAACAACCTCATTTTATCTTATAAATTAAAACCATGAGTACAAAAGAATTACAGAACCATGGATGAGACATAGTGCATATATTATAACCCAGTTCAACCATATAAATGGTTTCATGACCATACTTTAAATAATTAATGGAAATTGAAATCACATTGTCCACGATGTCGGTAATTCGACACATCACGGACAATGTTTTTATTCCTTGAATAAGTAGAAGAGGAGAAGAATAGTGATGATAAATTTTCCATGAACATGAGAACATATAGAATATTCATGATTCCTGGAGATTTCATTCCTATTTGGTAAGAAGAGATGAAGAAATAATAAGAAAATAAAGGAACTCAAAATAAAAGAATAATTGAGAAATCACTTACAAAAATTCGGCAGTCTAACGGCTATGCAACATGGTTTTAGAAAATATTAAAAAGAGAAGGGACAGGGGTCACCCATCCAGAAATGAATCATAATACAGAATATATCAATAATAAGAATAAAATAATAACATGGTATGGAAACATGAAATTTATACTACATAAAAGAGAACTTGAATGGAAAAAGAATGAAATTGAGAATTTTCTTATCTTGTGGAGTAACTCCTAGAACTTGAAGGTTGGGACCTTGGGGGCTTGAGGAAACCTTGAGAGGGCTACTAGGGAGTTAAGGAGGCTATATCTTCATTGATGAGAAATTTGGAATGAAGTTATTGAAGGAATGGGTTGGTATTTATAGCGAAAGTGAGGGATTATTTTAATAATTTCCAAGAGACGCCGCATTAGTGATATTTGAAAAACCATGGGCTTGCCCATGGTATTTTCCCATGGTATTATCCACTTGGGACACCTCACACCTTATTTAACTGTACACAATTCAACCAAATTTATTACATCATTATTACATCATTAATGATTTCATTAAACGCCGAAACTCAAAACTATATTTTTTACTATTCACCGAAAAATCAATTGTTTCAGAAAAATCCCCAAAATTCACCCTAACCATTTATTGACATGTAGAATTAAAAAATTAAGTCCATTTTTTAAAAATAATTTTCTAAATATTTTTAATTTAATTTTTAAATAAAATCATAATTAATTCAAAAATTAATAATTTAAAAATTATAACTGTTTTTATATCACATTGAAAAATTAATCAAGATGTCATTATCTTAAATCCTTAATAAAATAAAATAATAATACAATTTACTATTCATTAGGGTCATATTACTATTCATAAGTGTATGTTACTATTCACCAAAAAATCAAGTTTGTTCCAATAGACTCTAAATAACATACCGAACACAATTGTAGATGACCATTTTTTGAAAATCAAAACATAGAAGCAGTAAAATTATGTTTAAAAGGCTACTTATAAATATCTACATTAAACAAAATTTAAAGCATTTTAATTTATTTTTAGAAAACCTTGGGGTGTTACACCCATCATTAATCTTGATAAGACTCTTGAAGCAAGAATAGTCCCTTATTATATGTCTTAAATACCCACTATCCAAGTACCATAGGCTCTTACATGAAATTTTTAAACAACTTTCCTATAAAAATAAATCAAACAAGGAAAGATTTTGGTACCCAAACTTGCTTGGGTCTAGTAACATTAGTAATTAAAGCTTTGGGAAACCCACATTTGCTTCATGGATTTCTTATAAAAATTTTGTAAAGTATTATAAAAATAAACTTTGGTCCAGAAAAACTTGAAATAGCAGAAGATATTATAGAATTGGAACTTGTAGTAAATTTCCCAGAAATAGGCATAAAATCAGATTTTCCAGATTTTGATACAAGATTGGTTTTAACAGAAAAAAATTTCCAGGTTGATAACCAATACCAGTAGTATAATTTGGAGCAACCTATTTTCCATGAATTTGGACTAAGGTGTCTTTAACATTTTTTATTCTCTCTAGGTCCTTATTTAATTTCTCATTAGAAAATTTAATTTTATTATTCTCATTGAGAAACTAAGCATTCCTTTCCTTTTCAATAGTAAGTTCAGATTCAATAGAAATAGTAAGAGTATGTTCTTTCTTGAGATATTTATATTTATCTTTCAATTCATTGCATGTATCCTCAAGCATTTTATAGTATTCAAACATTTCTTCATTTTTCATATATTTTAAATCAGATTCATCTCTAGAATAATAATAATTATATATAGGAGATTTTAGGTTTACCTCAGATGTGTTTTTCATGAAACGCATATTAGCTTTTTCATCCTTCTCATCATGTAAAGATTCAGATTCACTGGAGTTGTCCTCATAAGTACTCTAGGTGGCCTTCATTTACTTTTTGTACTTTCTATATTTGTCTTCATATTTCCTTTTGAACTTTAATTTAGGACAATCAACCTTTACATGTCCTATTCTCTTACACTCATAGAAGACTATTTCATTTGTATTTTCATTTCTCTTCCAATATTTTTTTCGATTACCTTTATTGTCATATTTCCCTTTGTAAATAGGCTTCCTAAAAAACTTCTTCCTTATATAGAAATTTTTAAATATCCTAGCCAACTGATCCATTTCCTCATCACTTTCACTTGATGATTCTTCATTGTTGGAACTTTCATCATGAACTTGCACTTTCTTTCTTTTTTGGAGGCAGTGGTTTTGAAAGCCGTTGAATTTATATTTGGTTCATTATCTTCTTCTCTATTTACCTTCATATTTTCTTCATACATCATTATCTTACTTATCAGTTCCTTTATAGGTAAAGTATTGATATCATAGGATTCCATTATTGATATTGAGGTTCCTCTCTATCTTTTTAGTAAACATCTAAGAATTCGCATTACTTGTTCCTTGGATGTGTTTGTCTTTCCCATAGAGACCATCGTGTTTAAAATTTCATTGAACCAGAGATACATGTCATAAATGGGTTCACCAGTATTCATCTTAAAGTTATCATATTTAATAGTATATGTACTAAGTCTCATTTCTTTAACACTAATGGTTTCTTCATGTGAAACAGCCAGTGTATCCCAAATTTCGTGCACTGTTTTACATACAAAAATCCTATTAAATTATTCATCCCCTAAGGAGAAGTATAAGGAATTCATAGCCTTATAGTTATTATTTTAGGATGCCTTAGTAGAATCATCCCAAGTGTTCCTAGCAGTAGCAGAAATCTTATATTCGTCTATAATTAAAGACCATATTTCAAAACCTATACTTTCTGAATGCATTTTCATTTTAATTTTCCACTGAGCATAATTTTTTACATTAAATTAGGGAGTTATATTGGTAGTAGCACCTTCCAGCCTATTTTCCATATTAAAATAGTAGAAATAGGTTTTAAATAACTATAAATTTAGAATTGATAGAAATTTAGAGATCTTTAAAACACAACTAGAATCACAGTTGAAAAAGATTTGAAAATTTTATAACTTTGAAAACATAAGATTAAAAAACAACTTTTGATACCAAATTTATGTTGGAGTAGAAAACTCAAGATGGGGTTAATTGAGTTCCTATAAAATTTTCTATCTAAAAATGCTTATTTAATAATCCACCAATTTTAAAACAAATATAGGCCAGTTAACCAAAGTAGTAGATTTAAAAAAGTTTTGTTTATTCCAAATATTTATCAAAGATTGATTAATTATCAATTAAAACAATATACTTTATTATTTTAGCTTTTGAAATTAGTTTACTAAAACAAATTATAATATAAACACTATCTAATATTAACTATCAAAGTAGAGTTAAGTTTTCTGAAATAGTTATAAGAACAGAGAAAAAAACTTGAAAGCACATAGTTGAAGTACAAAAGAGGTTCAGTCTCAAGGAGAGACCTAATCCTCTCTACTTGGTGATCACCTGCCACTAAATAGTTTATATTAAATAAACTTGATCCACACCCTGGATCAGGGTAACAATAGTATATAAACTATCCAAGTCAACTAGAACTCTTCCATAGTATAAGTGGGAGTACAAAACAAACAGACAGATAGGACACGCAGGGACCTCTTCCACTATTATTCATGGGAATGTAAAGTGTAAGAAGATGAGTTGGTGAAGATATCTTTGTATCTTCTAGTTTATCATAGGATTCGGTGTGTGTTTATAAAACAGAGATACACACACTACTCGAAATGTAAATAATATACACTAGAAGAGAAAAAAAGATAAGAAGAGTTTAGAATTCCATTTGTGATATTCTATAAAGCTTCTAGACTCCTTTAGAATGTTAGAGTTGAATCTGAAGTCGTCTTCTAGAAACAGACAACAAAACAGAGAGTCATTTTTTCTTCTGTCTTGTGTTCCTTATGAGCCTCGAAGTGTTATTTTCTTATAAGTTGTTGTATATATTTGTGGTCTTTTTTTTCTTAGTAGTATATTTTTGTAAGCACTGTATGGAGATATTTTTTTTCTCTAAGATGCATGAATTGCTATTTGTATTTCTTTCTGGTTGCTCCTTTCTCGTTTATTTTCTTATTGATCCAGATAGTCTTTTTATACAGACAAGCAGCATGTTCTCTAGTACCTCATATCTCATACTAGTCTCTAACATCGTTAAATGTTTTCTACAAAATATAGACTCGATCATTAATATAATAAGCAGTGCTAAATTTCATAAATATGATTGTTAGGGGTAAGTTTGAATTTAATAGACAAATCATCGATGACTCAATATGTCGGTATCTCAGACTATCAGTGTCTCATGTTGTCGATAGATCATTCTATCTGTAGCTTATTCTATTGGTGGCTCATTCTATTAGTAGGTAAAACTTGCATCGGTCAATAGATTTGTTGGTATATGATGTGTCAGTAGATCGACTGTCGATAGGTGATGCATCGGTAGCTCAGACTTAGAAAAATTCTAAGTTTCATTTAGTCACTCTGTCAGTAGGTCGAACATCGGTGAATCATACATAGCAAAATTTATGAGTTGATCTATCGGTTACTCATCTTATCGGTAGCTTATGTCATTGGTAGCTCATGTATCGATGACTTATCTATCAGTAGGACAAGTATTGATAGCTCATACTTAACCAAAATCTATAATTTTGCCTAATGATGTAAACACTAACACCAGAGGTTAAAATTATACTTAAACATGATTAAAAATAATGTACCTTAATAAATCAAAATTAGCATAGTTCAGCATGATTTGTGAGCATTAAAACTAGTGGAGGACAACAAGAGTGAATTACACTTGAATAAAAGTATATGTTTTCTCATCCCATGAGGCATCATGATCAGTGTACATGGAATAGATTCAAATGTATAAGGAATTGATTTGAAGAAATGTTTACTCCAAAAGTAATATTGGAGATGATCGGGATTTTCTTTACTATGGTAATTCAAAAAAAGGATGATGATTTAGATGAAGAATTAGAAGAGGAATTATAAATTGAAAAACTGTTGGTATTTTTAATTTGAAATGATGAAGCAAAAGTTTTAAGATTAAATAATTCCCTATATAGTCTAAAGTAGGCACCACATGCATGGTATTATCGACTGGATGCTTATCTTAAGAAACTCCAATTTAAAAGAAGAGGTGTTGATCACAATCTCTGTGTGAAGAATTAAAAGAAAGATCAATTTATGGGGATTATGTATGTGGATGATATTATATTTGGTGGAAGCAGGTGGTTCAGAAGAAGGATTACACTTTCATTTCTCATGAAAAGTATAAAAAAGAGTTGCTGAAGAAATTCAATATGCGTGACTCCAAAAAAATTGACTCTGATTGCAGTTGGAACAAAACATGGAAAACATGAGGATGGGACTTTTTTGGATCCCACCATGTGTAGGAGAATCATTGGAGGTCTATTGTACTTGACTGCAACATGGATGAATATCATCTTTTCAACATACTTTGCGGCCTACTTTCAAAGTAATCCTAAGGAAGAAAATTTGGTGGTAGTCAAAAGAATCATGAGGTATATTCAAGGTACTCACAATTATGGCTTATACTTTACTATAGAAATAGATAATGAACTATCACTACCACAAAAATGGGCAAGGCCAGCGCCAGTCTTTATCAGCGCTAACAAAAAAGCACTGATAAAGGGGGTAATTTTATCAGTGCTAAAAAACACTGATAAAGGGTACCTTTCTCAGCACTAAAAAAAGCGCTAATAAACATACCCCTTTATCAGCGTTTTTTTTAGCGCTATTAAAGGGTACCCCTTTATGAGCGCTTTTTTTAGTAGCGCTGATAAAGGGGGGTCTTTATCAGCGCTTTTTTTAAAAGCACTGATAAAGGGTATACTTCCAAAAAAAATTATTTAAAAAATATATTAATATTTAAATATATAGATATAGTTAAATTGATATAAATATAATATATATTTTTTAAATATAATTTTAAATATATTTTAGATAAGTATAAATATACAGTTACACTTAATATATAAGATATTTAGTGAAAATGGCTTATAAAAAAATTAAAAAATAATAATTAATAATTTGATAATTATTATGGAGTAATAGTCATTTAATAACAATTTTAAGACTAAAAAAATTAAAAAAAATCCAAAATATGTTGAAAACGCAACTTAAACTTCAAACAGCCATAACTTTTGATCCGGGTGTCTGTTTGATCTCTACCACATATCAAATCGAAGCTTGCGACAAGCTCTACACCATTGTGACTAGAGAGGACTATAGTAAAGGTTTTTTCAAGGCCAAAAAAGGCCCAGAAGGCCTCCAAAACTGACTTTTTAGTCGGGGTACCCCAATTTTTTAACATTTTGTGGATTTTCAACCTCGTTTAAGGGGGTATTATTGGATTTTTTGGTGAGGACTAAATTTATTTCAATGTATTACATTCATATTTATATTATGTTTTTGGAATTTTATCGTTTTTTATAATGCACTACTATTTATAATCAAATATATAACTATATGTATATATTTTTTATATATTCACACCTAAAAATTTAATTATAAATATAAATAATAAAATATATTTACATATAAAATATATTAGCTTTATCTAAATAATAACTAATATCCATTTTATTTAAAATACAAATATATGAATATTTATATACCTATATATTAATCTAACTATATATATATTAATATAACTACATATATATATTAATATAACTATAAATATATATATTAATATCACTATAAATATATATATATTAATATAACTATATATTTATATTAATATAACTATATATTTATATTAATATAACTATATATATATATTAATATAAATATATATTACTATACGAATAAATATAACTATATATATATATATATAAATAGATATATCACTAATTGGAGAACAAATCAATATAGGGGAGTGGCAAAGGCTTCAGGTGCGTAGGGGGGAGGTCTCGAGATCAAATCCGGGTGGAGGCAGGGACGCCCGCGTATGGGTGAATCTAGGGCTAGTGCTGATAAAGGGTGAAGGGGTGCATGTGGGCGCTAGAGGGGGGCGGAAAAGCGCTGTAAAAGGGGGGATCAAGTGCTATAAAAGCCCCCCCCCCCCCCCCCGATTGGCAGGATTTTTTTTAAAAAAAATTATTTTTTATTTTTTTTAACTTTTATCCGCGCTTTTTTAAAAGCGTTAATAAAATGGGTTTTTTATCATCGCTAAAAAGAAAGTGCTGATAAAGGACCCTTTTATTAGTGCTTTTTTTTAGCACTAATAAAAGGGGTCTTTATCAGTGCTTTTTGGAGCACTGATAAAGGGGACCCCCCCCCCATCTTCGCTGGTATTAATAGCGTTTTTCTAGCACTGTTAAAAGTTATTTTTAGCGCTGATAAAAGCCATATTTGTAGTAGTATATTGGCATTTTCAGATGCTGACTGGGCTGGAGATGTAGTTGATAGATAGTCTACAAGTGGTGGAGCATTATTTATTGGCAAGAAATGTGTGGGATGGTTGAGTAAGAAATAAGAAAGTACTTATCTTAGTACTGCAGAAGTAGAGTATATTTCTACTACAAAGGCTTACACTCAACTAGTATGGATAAAGCAACAACTGACTGATATTGGTGATGAGGTGAAACATTCAATGGTGATTCACTGTGATAACAAGAGTGATATCAATCATATGAAGAATCTTGTTCAGAATTCTCGCACGAAATATATTGAAATCGTATATCACTTTATCAAGGAAAAAAGTTGAACAAGGCATAATTAAACTGGATCATGTTAGAACTGATGACCAAGTGGATAAAATTCTGACCAATCCATTGGAATCACATGTGTTCGAGAATCATCAGTTGAACCTCGGTGTTCAGCCACCTCCCACTGCATGAGGAGGTTATGATTAATACCCTCTCACTAGTTGTGTTAATTGTTTTAATCTATTTATAGAAGTGATGCAGGTTTATGGGGGAGATATGATCCATGTGGAGTGTGTTTTTGAGATATACAAGTATAAATTAGGTTCTTTGGGTTTATTTCCAAAGGGATAGAATGAATAAATGGATAAATTAAATGAGTTACAAAGGGGGAGAATGATAATGGTGAAATAATTCAGTGTTATGAGAAAACAGTCAAAGCTTAGCTTCGTCATCTTTAAGCATTCCAAAACATGAGAACCCAATTAATGCTTCCCCTCTTGTTTTCTATACTGAGCATTTCTCACATAGACTTAGAGTGTTAGATGAGTTGTTTCTTGAGTATCCAGTTTTGATGGTGGCTGGTGCTTTATTAAATTTATCATCAGATTTCCAACAAACCCAAAGGGGAAGATTTTTGGAACCAAGGTTGTTCTTAGTTGGAAATGAAGTCTAGTTTGTGTTTATTTTCAATCCTCAACAAGTAAGATCAGGTATATTTCAAGTAAATTGATCTTCTAGTATAGGATGACAATATTTTTGAAGGTGGCGTCGTTTCCTAGTGTTTTCTAAATTTTTGGGGTCAAAATCTGGAGGAAGGTCTAGCATCACAGAGGGTTGTTTTCTAGAATCAACTCTTCATACATATGGTAAATGCATGGGTTTCATGAAGTCTAGGATGGTGTTCATGGAGATATGGAGCATCGTGATCGATGATGGTGTTCTCCATGATTATGAGAATTGGAGAATCACGAGCGCGCAATGGTTTGATGAAAAGATTCACAAAAACATCAAATCTTAATGGATCATCACGAATAGAGAAGCACCATGAAGTTATTTTTGAATATCCTTAAAATGTATTAGATGTGGTGGAGCATCGTGAATGGATGATCCTATAAATATGAGGCTACCCCCACTTCATTTTAACAAAAATTATTCAATGAAAATCTAGATCACTCTGATTTTATAAAGCTATGAGAGCTCTATGAATCTAGATTTCTATATGATCTTGAGCATTGCAAAAAGACTGGTTTAGTCTTGACTAATTCCAATGATTTTAAGAAATGGGTGCTTCATGATGATGGTGTATTACATGATGGATTAGTGAGCTTCACAAAGGCAGTTTGTTTCACAAAGCTAAGGTGCTTCATGAAGGTAGTGAGCTTCACGAAAGGAAGTTTTGAGCATCAGGTTTTCAGTGAAAGGGGCTTTCAAAGTGCATCAACTCAGGTATACAGTGCAAGAAGAGTCTCATGCTAGATAAGAATTTAATGCCAATCCATTGAAGTGACCTTCAAGTTGATAAACTAAGTTAGACTTCTCTCAAATCACTGAGCTATGGGGACTCAAAGGAAGTGTTTTGAGGGATGTAGTGTGTTATCCCTAAAATATTTTAAAGGCAATGTTCCTAGAACAGAGTGACTATGTTTGAACTATTGTATCCATAAATATTGAAGATTGGTGGATTTTATTATGACTGAAATACTTCCAGTGTATGCTTCTTAGACAACCCTTAGTGATGAACCAAGTAAAATTGTTATGTTTCCTTTCTGCATGTGAATGTTTGATTGTTGATTAAATCCATCATATAGGTTTAACGAGTTCCCACCAACATGGGAATAATATTTTTCACATTAAATGAAAATTTTGACATCTTGATTCACCCCTCCCCTCTCAGGGTGTTTTGGGGTCCTACAAAAATCTCAAATGTTCAAAAAGAAGATGAAATATGAAATGAATTTTGAAGCTATTAGAAATATAAAAATTCAATATGTTGAAGACACTAATCCTTGTGATTATGTGGATAAATAGGATGGTGATTTGAATGATAAAATCATGTCCCTTATATCCAAAAACTATCATAGGGTAAGATTAAAGTATGGAGGTAAACTTTCACTCAAATGTTTTGAGTGTGTTGGAATTGGGAATGTTGCTATGAATTGTCCTAATAATAAAGTTTGAAGAATAATAATATGATTCTAATGAAAACCCTCGATGGAAGAAGTGGGAAAAATTATAAAGAAAATCCATCCAATAAATCTAATAAAAAGTATACTAGGAACAAGTAAGTATGTTGAGTAAGAAGTTGAATTAGACTCAAGTGAAAACAATTATTCATAAAATTAAGGTTTATAAAACATTATAACATTCATTAAAAAGTTGAGAAAATTAAATACTACTCAAATAGTGAAGAAAAATGATGCGAAGAATATTATAGAGAGCATCATCTCCGAACAGAACTCATTGCATGTCTTGAGAAAAATAGATATCTCAAGAAAGAAATCATAATGATAAAGAAATATGGTATAAAAGTTATTGAAGGTGGAAAATAAGTTTTCAAACAAGAATAAGAATAAATATAGGAGATATTAAGTTACAGACTTAGAATTTATGAATAGGTAAAGATGGTTTAAGATCTCAGTAAGAAGTTGGAAGCTAAGGAAGAGGAAGATTACACGTTTCAATAAAAACTTCTTAAGTATTAAAGTACCTTGAGGAATATGAATGAAAACTTCAACAAGTATTTGGAAGTAAAATGCATGACTTATAAAGTTTCTAAGAAAGATCAAATAAAGAATTTTTTGAAATCCTCACCCTCCAAAAATAATTTTTCATCTGATTTTTTTAATATTTCATGTGATGAGAAAAGTGCTAGGAAATTTTGGGTGGAGAAAGTATGTGAGAAACCTATCACATCTATAAAAGTTTTAAACTCACTCAGAAGGAAATATGGTCCATGCCCAGAGTATGTTAGAACAAAAATAAGTTTTCAACCTCAAAAAACTTTCTACAGAGAAAGATCTTACTTCAATAGAAAATCAAGATTTGATGATTTTTTCTAGTATTGTAGAATTATGATAACAAGGCTTATGATTATTGGAATAACTAGTCTCTTCTAGGAAGAAAGATTAAATAGAAATAAATAAATGGTGAAAGAATAATGAGTAACTTTCCTAACCCATATAAATTTAGAAAATAAAATTTTCAAGATGTTAGAAACTTTCCAAAAAAACAATTTGAATGTCTTGAAGAAGTTTATGGAAGATTTTATTAGGCTATTCATCGTGCCTAAATATGTATGACACTCCTTCTAGACAAGTTTCTTATGTTATAAAAGAAAAGGAAGCTAAAAAGAAGAAAGTTTAGGAAAGAGATTTTTTTGTTGATACAGCTTTGAAAGAAAGTAAAAACAGAAAAAAAAACATAGATACTTGATAATGGTTGTTCATCACACGTGACAGATGATTTAAAAATATTAAAACATGTTGAAAATCATGATAGAGGTATTGTTACCTTTTAGAATGATAGTTCTTTAAAAATTAGAGGAATCGAAATGGCTGATATTAAAGCTAAAAAGTTGAAATCTAAGGAAGTTTTGTTTGTCAATAGACTAAAATATAACTTACTTAGTGTAAGTTAGCTTTGTAATGATAGAAAAGAAGTGATCTTCATAAAATATTCTTTTTTTATAAAAAGTGTGAAAGATGGAAAATTTATTATAAAAGTAAAAAAGAGTCAGTGGGAATCTCTTCCAAATAAGATAATTTAAAAACTCCTATTACTTAAGTACTAAAGATGAAAATAAGTTGTGGTGTCGAAGACTTGGCCATATTGAGTAGAAAAACATGAACAAACTCTCTAAATTTGATGTTGTAAGAATTTTTCTAGAATTTAAAAAAAAATAGAATAAGATGTTTTTGTAACTTTTTAGAAAGGAGAGATGACTAATAAGAGTCATAAGAAAGTTGAGATTCAATCTACTAGACCTCTTGATCTCATTCATTCTGATTTATGTGGTTTAATGAGACATCAATAAACACAAGGGGATTTTTACTTTATCAATTTTATTTATGATTTCACTCAGATGACTAACATCATGTTTATGAAACACAAGTCAAAGGCTATAGAAATGTTCAAAGTCTTTATAGAAGAATTTGAGAAATAATTGGGGGTTTACATAATGAAGTTGAGAATAGATAATGGAACTGAATTCAAATGAAAAAATTTTGAAACTTATCTGAGAAATCATGGAATCAAACATCAATATAGTGATCCTTATACCACACAAAAAAATAGAGTACAGAGAGGAAGAATAGAATTTTGGTAGAAATAGGAAGAAGCATTTTAGCAGAATATAAACTTTCAAATTTCTATTGAAGATAATTTATTGGTGATGTTGTACATGTTCATAAGAGATGTTTGTTGAGGCTGGAATCCAACATGACTTATTATGAAATGTGGTATAACAAAAAACCTTCATTGAAGTACTTCAATGTTTTTGGAAGTCCATGTTTGATAAAAATTAAAAATATAGATCTTGGAAAGTTTGATGAGAAGGATGAATATGGAACTTTTATGGGTTATTCACCCAATGGAATAAGTTACAAATGTTGGAACAAAAGTTTACAAAATTTGGTTGACTCATATGATGTGAAAGGTATTGAAAATAAAAACTCCTTAACAAAATTTGTTGAGAATGTTGAGGAGGATAAACTGAAAGTTTCTAATGAAAGTGATAATGATACAAAATAGACTTATCAAGATTCAAAAGAATCGTGTGATGAGGAAATTTCATCTGGAAGATAAACTTTGAAATTTCCTACCTTACAGAAACATGTTGAGACCGAAAATATTCTTGGGAATCAGAAGGCTCTAGTTCAGTCCTGAAGGATGTTAAGATTATAAAATTAGACTTTACTTATCTCAAAATTTAAACTAGAATCAGTTTCAGAATCTATTCAACACAAAGAATGGGTGGATTCTATGAATGAAGGGTTAGATCAGATTGAGAAAAATGAAACATGGGAACTTTTTCTATGGATAAAAAATAAAAATTTTGTTAGAACAAAGTGGTTTTACATAAAAAAGTTGAATAAACATGGATAAGTTTCAAGAAACAAAGCAAGTATTGTTTGTAAAGGCTATTCATAGGTGGAATTTGAGGATTTTGATGAAATATTTTCCCCCATTGTAAGGTTAGAAAATATTATAATGTTTCTAGTAGTGGTTGCTCCCCAAAATTACAAAGTGTATTAGATAGATGCAAATTCATTATTTCTAAATGGTGATATCGAAGATGAATTTTACATTAAGAAACCTTGTGGTTTTCAAATTGGTGAAGATTAAAATAAAGATTGTAATTTGAAGAAATATTTTTTTGGGTTTAAACAAGCCCCGCATTCCTGGTATTCAAAACTTGATAGTTGTTTGAGAATTATGAAATTTTCTTAAAGAAAGGGTTAATAGTAACTTGTATGTGAAAGAAGTTAACTCCACCACACTAATTGTTATTTAGTATGTGGATGATATAATTTTTTTTGGGTATGAAGAAAAATTTTGTAAATAATTTGTTGAGGCAATGAAGAAGAATTGTGAAATGTCAATGTTGGGATAATTAACTTTCTTTTTTGGCTTACAAGTTCAGCAAAAAGAAAAGTGCATTTTCTTATCTCAAGAAAAGTATACCAGGGAACTATTACAAAAGTTTGGTATGGTATATTCTAAATAAGTTTCTACTCCTATTTAAATTGGGATGAATATGATTAAAGATCAATCCAGAAAATGTGTGAATCAAAGAGAATTTCGGAAGCCGATAAGAAGTTTTCTTTATCTCACAGCCTCAAGACCTGATATTTTTTATGTTATAAATTTTTGTACCAAGTATCAAAATAATATGAAATAATCTCATATGTTGGAAGAAAATATAATTCTGAGATTTTTCAAAGGAACAAATTCATATGTTATTTTATACAAAATAAGTTTTGCAATAAACTTTCATGGTTATACTGATGCTGATTGGGTTGGAGATTATAATGATAGAAAATCAACTTCTAGAGGAAGATTTTTCTTGGTAGAATGTTGTATGAGTTGGAATAGTAAGAAACAAAGTCTGATAAATTTGAGCACAGCGGAATCAGAATATATTGCAGCTACTCAAACTTGTACTCAGATATTGCAGATGAAAGTTTAGCTAAAATATTTGAAAGTAAATGTTTTTAAACCGTTGAATATACTTTGTGATAATCAAAGTTCAATTTATCTTTCTAAAAATCTTATCCAGCATTCAATATCAAAACACATTAATATAAAGTTTCCCTTTATAAAATAGAAATTTTCTGATAGAGATTTTTTACTGAAATATATCTCAATGAAATATCAAATTTCAGAAAAATTTACAAAATCAATGCTAAAAGAAAGGTTTTTTTATTTGAGGCTATAACTTCTTTTTCAGCCTCTTCCAATGACTTTATAATCCTTATAAGGAAAGTGTCCCACCATGCTTTGGATTATGTTAACAAAGGGAGAGAGAAAGTAACAACTTTGTGCATTGTAATATGTTTTTACTTATCTTTATTTAATGAATATGAAGTTGTAGTTATCATAAAATGGGGGAGAGAAAAAGAAAAGGTATAGAAAAATAAAATGTAGAGGAAAAGATAAAAGTGAGGGAGAGTTTATCTTAACATGGTTGTAAAAAAAATTGACACCAAGGGATGGAATTCCTTCAAAAGTATTCCTTTATCTAGTAGTGTGGTGTTAGGATGATCTCTTTTGAGAAAGTTTATGTTTTGGTAAAATTCAAAAAACTTGATTTGTTTCAAAATTTGAGTTGTGAAAAAAATTTGAGAGTTGAAAAAGTTGTTAACAAGTGTTGTCAATAAATACAAAGGGGGAGATTAAAGAACCTTTGTGATGTTTTGTTTTTAACAAAGTTTTGTATATGTTGAAAACTAATCTTCTGTGAAAGAGTGTTTTTGAAAAATAGGTGAAATTTTTTGAATGTTCGAACCTAACTATAAAGGGGTAGAAAAGTTTTGTTTTTAAGAAATTTGTTTTATAAACACAGAGGATCAGATTGAGAAGCACCGGATGTAGAAGTAGTCAGAAAGATGAAGTTTTTGATCAGACGCATCATCAGTCTCAGATCCATCTACATGAATTTGAAGAGTCATCGGACTTGGTGTTGGTTATAAAGTCAGGAGTTTCTGAGTGAAAGAAAGTCGGAATGTTGCTGAAGAGGTTGAATGAAGACAATGATGTCAGTAGTTGGAAAGTTCTTTAACTTTCTAACCATAAGTCTGATGATGATTTTTCGATCTTGGAGTTCTCATAAATCATGTAACATTCTCATGATAATAGTTGTTGAAGAAGTGGAGGAATTGTAAAGATTGTATCAGTTCCAAAAAAACAAGACAAAGTTTGAAAATGAGTTGTGAGACTGATAAGTCATCATAATGAGAAGTGCATCATAATGATAAGAACTTCATAATGAGAAAGTGGAAGAATGATGAAATTTGAAGTTTTTCAGAAGCTACTGAATGAAGCCCCCATCGGATCAGAAACAGGCATCGATCCATCAAAGTGATACAGAGACCGATCCAACAGACACAAGATGACATGAATAGGTTATTGGACACGGGCTGAGGAAGTTTTGAACAATTGAAGAAAAGTTGAAATATTTTCAAGAAGGTTTGAAGCCAATGTTGAATTGTTGCCAAGAGGTGTTGAGATATTTAGAAGTTATGATGATGTTTATAGAAAAAGAAAAGCGATATAAGTTTAACAAAGTTGCAACAACATTTAAGGCAGAAAAGTTTCAAAGTTTCATGTCTTTCAATTGATACAGATCATAATAATGAGAAGAAATTAGCTTTTCTTCAATTAAGATTGAGCATCGTAATGAGTAGTATTCAATCTTACATGCGTTTTCATCATAATGAGGAAAATCAGACTGAAGAATGGTTAGAAATTATGAAGTCAGATAAAGACTCAAAAATATTCAAGAAGGTTCCAGAAGAGTTGAAGTGGTCAAACATGAAGTTCAAATATGCATAGATTTCAGAGGTTTTTGAATTTGAGTAAGTGGTAAAAGTTTTTTAGTTTCCCACCTTTTCCATTCTGGGATGCCAATAAATAGATGCATAGTACATTCATACTTTTCATCCTTTTTCACATGTGTAAAAAGTGGAGCGCTTTAGAGTTTGAGTCAAAGTTGTTTTTATGGGCATATATCTCATTATAAGATCAGACAAGTGAAAGTTTTCTTATCGAACTGAGGAAGATTGGACTGAGGAAGATCGGATTGACCAGTTGAGAAGAATTTGAGATATGCAGTTTGAGAAAAGGGTTCATCGTAATGAGTCTATTAGACTGAGGTAATCGGACCCAGGGTTATCAGATTGAGGTTCCGAACAAAGTTTCACTAATAGAAAAAAAACCTTATACCAACGGTTTGGAACCATTGGTAGAGGTCTCCAAACCGTTGGTATAGCATATACAAATGGTTTAGAGGGGCATTGGTTGTTATGGTGTTGGTATAGACCTATACCAATGGTTTTGTAAAACTGTTGGTATAGGTCATATGAAAAACCTATACCAATGGTTTTACAAAACTGTTGGTTTATGTAATGTAAAAAAAAAACCTAGTTTGGTTTTGATCCCAACACCTCCCATTTGTAATCCAATGACCTAACCACTAACCTAAGATGACTTTTGTAAACATAATTTCATAAATATATATATACAAGTATTTTAACTTTTGATGTATTTAATGTTATTTGAAAAAAGAATCCATATGGGTACTTATACCAACGGTTCTCAAAACCGTTGGTATAGGTACCTTGATTTTTTTATCTATACCAACAGTTTTGAAAAAACTGTTGGTATAGGGTCTCTACAGTGAACCTATATCAACGGTTTTGGCCAAAACTGTTGGTATAGGTCCATATAAGTGACTTATACCAACGGTTTTGAAGAAACCTTTGGCATAGGATCTCTATAAGGGACCTATACCAATGGTTTTGGCCAAAACTGTGTATAGGGTCTCTTTTTGGTACCTATACCAACAGTTTTTCCACAAATGTTGGTATAGGGCCTCTCTAAGTTACTTATACCAACGGTTTTGTCCAAACCGTTGGTATAGGTCTGTTGGTATAGCTCCAATTTCTAATAGTGTTTTGTGGAGCAAAAGTTTTTGTGATCTTTTCTTTTGTGGATCAATTGTTTGTGAGCAAACTTTGTAAACTAATGGAAGTCATTATAATCATTCATATTGGGAGATATAAGGTATCTAACGGGAGTTGGCACATGTTGTATTCACTACTTCATAATAGTGAATTTCCATAGACCTACAGGAGTGGCTATGGTAAAGATGTAGATTCTCACATTGAGGTGGAACCTTGTAAATCTCATGTGCTTTATTTTCTTTTCTACTTTTGCATGCATGAGTATTTACTAAAAGTTGAAAATGTTATAAACTTTAACAGGTTATTGGGGTTAAGTTTTAAAAGTATTGAAACTTATAAAAAGTGAACAACTGATTCAACCCCCCCCCCCAGTTGTATTCGATCCTTTGGAACTTCAGGATTGAAAGTCGAGATTTGAGGGGGTTCATATATGAGAAGGATCTGATCTGGTTGCAGTTATTCTACACACACACACACACACAGGTCGACGAAGATGAAGTGTGTATAAGAGACCCTCGATAGAGAAAACACTGAAGATTACCTATAATTCGAAAGGAGAGGGTGGTTCTTGACTGCGCATACCTATGAATATACTGCAAGTCGAAAGAAGAAGAGAGAAATAAGAACCGACTCTGTGTGTGTTGCAAATTCTCGGAGTCGGCAAAAGGAGTTCCAATGTTGCACCAATTCTTACTCAATGAAGAAGAAGAATGAGAAGAATATTGAGAAAGCCAACCTATAACCTTTATTCATTGTAAAAGCTTGAAGAAGAGAGTTTTGAAGTGTTGTTACTGGTCGCATTCCAAGTTGAAGCCTTGAGAGATCCAGCCTACAACATCCTGTTGTAGAAGTCTAAAGAACATTGAGGCGGTCCATCTGACTACTACAAGAGAGGAAGAAGGCCGCACATGTACTCCATGAGGGACTCAAGGCATCGTAGGTGATCTTGCTTCAAAGGAAGTACAAGCTCATTCTCTTATACAAAAGGACGCTAAGACCTCCCTTGCATTGTACCTGGTCAATGTCAAGATTACAGGTCGAATGTCATGCCCATGTCTATACCTCTTTTGATAATAAGAAGGAAGTCGTGCACATGGGATAATAACTACAATGCATCGAGGATGTAGTCATCTGAAAGGAAGTGAACCTCGTTAACAAACTCTGGTGTTCTCCTTTGCTGCTTCCTTGTTCTATGTTTGTTTACCGACCAAAGGAGAAAAAGTGATCGAGAGATATATTCACTGAATAAATGAATTGGTGATTAATCGATAAAAAAAATTGGATTATGAATCACTTCACACTTATTCACCCCCCCCCCCCAGTGTGGGCATATCCCAAACTGATCCTAACAGGAGGTATTGTGGTGGGACGACATGGGTGAGAGTGTTGAATCAAAGTGAGAGTTCGTGGCGGGGAGTTGTCGCGAGGGTTGAGCGGTAGCGGGGTGCTCCATAGGGGGTGAGCAGCAACAAGGTGTGGGGGGCATCATGAGCGGGTGGCTAGGTCTAGGGGCGACATGGGCAAAGTTGGGGTGAAGGAAATTGTTTTTTTAATATAGTTATTGCCATTAGTGGTTGCTAATAGCATTAATAGTGACCGCCAACAGGAGGTCGCCCTTCTCCCATGACGTCAAAAGTTGAAATTCTAAAAGGGCATAACTAATTACTAGTTTTTTTTTTGTAATAATAATAATGATGAAACATTCACAATTATTGCACTACAAGAAATAAGGGCTATAATGACCGTTAAAAGCGGTTGTTAAATCCCTTTAACGACTTCCAAATGATGGTCACTAATGGTCTACATCCAAAACACATGGTTTGGGGTGTTGGATACGATCGGTGATATTGGGAGATGCATGCAGAAAGCTTCCACTCGCTGGCCATGGCAGATGTGCGGTGGTCGGATAGTGGCAAGGTAAATCAAGGGTGATCGAGGGGTGGCAGGGGGACGTCAAGGGGTAATCGGAGGGCCATCGGGAGAGTGTCAGGGGCAATCGACGGAGGTTGGGGTATGTTAGGGGTGACCGGGGGTGGTGGGGGCTTGTTGGGGGGGGAGTCTGGGGAAGATAACGACATAGGTGGTAAAAAAAACTTGCTTTTTTAGAACACTAGCAACCTCCATTTGGTGGTCGCTGCTACTCCCTTTAGCAACCCGTCAAATGGTTGCCGCCCGATTCCATTTACGTCAAAGCCCAAATTTCTAGTAGTGTTCATCAATGGATTGATTAAAACTACCCTCTTGAATCTGAAATTGAGATGCAACTTCACATTTTTATCCCATGTGGATGATTTAGTTTAATTTTATTATCATTTTTGTTATTGGATTTGAACAATAATTGATCAAAGTCATAGTTTAGGAGCTTACTCTTATCCTGGAAGACATAGTTAATAATAAAATATAAATTCCAACTCCTAGAGCAAAAAAAGGAAAAAAAACTCTTCTTATCATCCAAATTGATTTAGTTCAAGATCATGTAGAATATGCCAATTTATAAAATTAATTATAGATGTGTGTTGACCATATTAATTCATAGAATTAATCCAACACAAATATTGATTGACATTCTCTTTATATGTATCATTGGTATCTACATTTCTGCCCCAATCAATGATCATATCCCTTTACACACAAATTGCATGACCCCCAATGTACTGTCATGGCCATAACAATGCTATAAATCTCTACACCATTTTTTTATGACTTTATTCTATTCATATTCACTTTTTCAAACCTTTATTAGTTAATATTCTAAAAAAATTGTATTATGTTTTTAGACTTTTTAATTAAAAATATATACGATGCATTTTAATTAATTAATTTTATATTTTGAGGACAAATTTTTAAAATTATGAATGGGTGCAAAAATAAAACATTTAATTATTAAAAAAAACTTAATTTTTTATTGCCCAGCTGGATAGAGCATTTAATAAGGTCACCCATCTCCTGGGAGGGAACCCCCGCCATCCAACCCTGCAATTTATGAATCCCAGCTGGGGTACCCACAAAAGGCTGCCGCCAATGCCGACAGAATTGGGTCCAGGGAATTGATTATTTAATATTTTTATATAAAACCGATATTTTGTGAGCGGGATATCCAACCAACGTTAACAGCGGACTTAAATAAAATTAATCAGGGTAGCTAGTTTCCTAAAGTTTCATGAGCTCGACCCAATTAAATTAATTAATATTATGATATTAATTTAACATTTTAAAATAATACTAATTTTATAGAATATATTTAATTATTTTGGTTTATTTCATGTTTGATTTATTATTCAATTCTAAAATATTTTAAATGTATTTAATTAAAATATTTTAGATGTATTTTTTTGGATTTTTCGAAATAAAATTATAAAAAATGGTTGGAGTAAAATTTATTTAGCAATACGACATTCACAAAAACCACTTTTTATTTTATTTTTATTTTATTTTTTTTATTGTTGTTTTGTTTGGATTATATATATAGACAAAATCTTAGACATTATTTAATTGTTTTTATATTCACTTTTACATTTAATATAAAAATATAACTAAAAACTCAATCCAATAAGATAGAGGCCTCAACATTAAGGGTTTTCAATATGAGATTTAAGTTATATTTTATCACAATAGAATATATATATCTTGGTTATTCTAGTTAAAACCTGACGAGATAGATCATAAAGAATGGTCACGATCATTCATTAAAAACTCATGAACTGCCCTTACATGGTTATTATTTATGTACTTTTTGCATTCAATTCAATTTTATTATGCACGTGACCGCCTGACGCCGGCACGTGGGTATTTTCAGGGCCGTGCAGCGGTGACGCTCGATGCTGTTAGGACGGTCCTCGACTGAGGACGGCGGAAAGCAGCGCTGAGGGGGGCGCGACCTCGGCGATCTACAGGACGGCCGTCGTCGGAGGGCGGCGGAGCCGCCTGCGTTGGCACGCGGTCGACGGAGGCGCCCTGGTGTAATTCTCGCCGGACGCGGGGTGGGTGGCGGGTGCGTGCTCAAATTTAAAGTAATATATAGATACGAATTATATAAATTTTAATAAAAACTGAATATTTTTATCATAATTTTATATATAAAAATTATTAAATTTATATCAGTCAAAATGTTGAATAGTTTATTTATATACATTATTAACAAAATGTATATATAATTAAAATAAATATAATATATTAATATTTTATTTAAACAATTATATAATATATAAATGAATATATTTATTTAGATATATATTTATAGTGATGTTAAATAATTTAAAATATATATACATGTATAACTTCATATATGTATGTGTATATATGTATATATGTGTGTGTACATGTGTATGTTTGTAATTCAATTAAATGTTACAAATTCACTTTTTAATATTATTGTAATTTATCCATTTATTATTATATATTCATTAATAATGTTAAATATATATTTAATCATTTTATAATATTCATTTATACATATATTTATTTACTACATGTGATATTTTCAATATGTTTGTAATTTATATGAATAGTATTTATTTGTTTTTATTTATTAAGTTTTAAAATTTAAAATATGTCTGAAATTTATATAATTAATCTATTTAAATTATTTTACTAATAATTTTGTAATTTAAATTTTTAATCATACAATTATAAATATATACATGTTTTTAAAAAGGGTATTTATGAAATTATAAATAAATAATTATATATATTTAAATAATTATAAAATTATAATAAACATATTTTAATAATAAATATATTTAGTGTATTTATAATTATATATTAATATATATATATATATATATTTATAATTGTATATAAATACTTTTTAAATATATTTATTTATAATTATGATTATAAAGAAATAAATACAAATTTAAATAATTTTAAAATTATAATAAATATATTTAAATAATAAATATATTTATTATATTTATAATTATATATAAATACTATTTAAATATTATATTAGATGATTTGGGGTACAATTACATAAAAAGCACAAACACCGCATACACACTTGCCCAAAAGGCAGGTCATAACCCTCCAAGGGATAACTCACCCAACCACTACCTTCATTACATCATATATAATTGGCCCAAAGACCCAGTGAGCATGTAGCTCAATACATGGCTCGTAGGCCCGAAATTTTTGGCTCAGGACCCATTATGTGAATAGTATTTCTACAGTATCCACTGCAGCTACTGCTACAATCGCTACAATGTCTTCACTACTACAATCGCTACAGTCTACTACAGTACCTGTGCCAAATGAGTTTTGGATGGAGTGGTTATCACCATGCCCAATGGGCTTTAAATGTATTTATAATTACATAGATTTTTTTTAAAATATATTTATTTATACTTATAATTAGAAATAAATAAACATATATTTAAATAATTGTAAAATTATAATAAATATATTTATTATATTTTTATAAAAATAAAAATAAAAAATATATATAAATGATTATAAAATTATAATAAATATATTTATTATATTCATATACATTAGGTATTTGGGGGTACAATTACATTAAACACACACCACACACACAAGCCAATCGACATGTACTTGGGGGTACAATTACAACGAAACACATAACACTCACGCCCCACCCACAAGCCGATGGACATGTCATAGCCCCCCTCCCTAAGGGATAACCCACCTATCAATCTCTCTTTATTTTTGCCCCGAAATGTCCAATTCATACACCTTAGAGCCCATACCACGATGGCCCAAAGGCCTCAACACCATCCTATAACTCATGCGCACCCCCGACACTGCCATTACGCGCCACCCCTTGCGACGTCGTCGCCAAGCAGCCAAATGCGTTGTCACCACCGATTGAGTCTCTCCTTTAGATCAACGATGGACAGGCTCCTCCAAGTCATGCGTTGCACGATCCCTCGCGCCGATGTCGCCAACCCACATTTGTCATTGTCTCGCAGACGCCATGGCTCTGCCACAAACGGTCGTCGGACCACAACCCCTACCGTCAAGCGGGGGTTTGCCGATCCCAATCGTTGATCAACACGCCAACCTGTTGTTGGGTCAGACGTGAATTGGTTTCAAAAAATAAAATCAATTGCGACAATAACAATTTGTGAGAATCACCAATGTAAACGAAGCGACAAACCAAACATCAGAATAATAAAGGGGACACGTATTTTAACGTGGAAAAACCCTCATTGCAGAGGATTAACAAACCACGGGGCAACTCCGAGAATATTCACTATGAATGAAAGAATACAAAGAATCCAAACAATTACCCAAACTTGAATTACAAATACAGCGTAAAAAACCTGTGTGAAATTCACACCCCGATACACCTTCGCCACCTATCTGATAATAGTTCATGACAAGTCGTCATCCATTTTGCCTTGCGCATAAACCATCGATCCTATGGAAAAAGTCCATCTTCCACCGCCAAACGAACTCCTAAATCCATTAGTATCAAGAGCACAAGCAGATAACAAATTATGGCGTATACCTGACACATGTCGCACATCTTTCAATGTCAGTGTACAACCTGAATTCGTAGTGATACAAATATCACCAACACCAATGACATCAGCATAATCTCTGTTTCCCATCTTCAATCTACCAAAGTCACCTTCCTCACATGAAGAAAATATTTCCCTCTTTGGTAAAATATGGTACGATGCTGCTGAATCAACCACCCATTCGGTGTACAAATCTGACATGCGACAATCAACACCAACTGAAAGTAAATCACCCTCACTCTGAACAAGACTTACGGTGGTATCCTCAGAATCAGTGTCGTGCACCTTCTTTTCATCTTTAAGCCTTTTCAATTCATAACAGTGTCTCTGCACATGACCCTCCTTGTTGCAAAAGAAGCACTTGTCATTTCTTCTTGTCTTTGACTGGCCTCTCTGACCACCGCGTCCATCTGCCCCAACCAGAATACCACTATTACCCGAAGATTCACCATCATTTGTCTTCCGCTGAGTCTCGTTCATCAACAACGACGAAATCACATCATCCAACTTCAGTGTATCTTTCCCGAACAACAATGTGGTGACGAGATTATCATATGAATCAGGCAACAAACCCAAAAGAAGCAAAGTCTTGTCTTCTTCTTCCATTTCAACTGGTACCGCGTTACCTTTATCATCAATCTTGACCGCCACCGAGGATAGCTCCATCAGAAGTTTGGTGAACTCGTCCAGATGGTTACCTAAATCTCCATTCTCTGGCATTCGCAAACGATACAATTGTTTCTTCAAATATAAACAATTTGTGAGAGATTTTGATTTATACCTGCTTTCAAGCTTCGCCCAGATCTCCTCCGAATCTATCAGATTCATCACTTCTCGTAGTGTATTATCACTCAAATACATCTGAATCGTGCATGTCGCCAACTCTCTCATATCCTGCCAATCACCAACGCTCATCGTCTCCGGTTTATCTAATTTTTTCTTCAACGCCTTCACTGTCTTCTCATGGACCAAAATATTTTTAACTCTTTGCTGCCAAAGTGTAAAATCATTTTGCCCGTTAAATAGTTCAATATGGGTAGGAATCCCACAGCGTGAATCACCCATATTTAATTAGCAAGAAACATGAATAACCTTTCTGATACCAGATGTTGGGTCGGAAGCAGATTGGTTTCAAAAAATAAACTCAGTTACGACAACAACAATTTGTGAGAATCACCAATGTAAACGAACTGCCAAACCAAATAGAAGAATAATAAAGGGACACAGATTTTAACGTGAAAAAACCCTCCTTGCAGAGGATTAAAAAACCATGAGGCAACTCCGAGAATATTCACTATGAATGAGAGAATACAAAGAATCCAAGCAATTGCCCAAATTTGAATTATAAATACAACGTAGAAAAACTTGTGTGAAATTTACACCCCAATACACCTTTACCGCCTCTCTGATAATAGTTTGTGACAAGTCGTCACCCTTTGGAGATCAAACCCGAACACGCGACATTGTTGTAGCACCTCGTTGCACAACCCAATTTGCCATTGTCTGCTACCACCCACACTCGAAACTGTTGTCCACGTTTTCCGCACAAGCCTCCGCCCTCTACTGCTGTGTGTGTGCGCCCCCTCTGCTCTTGGTATTGTGGATGATAAAGCATGACCACTGCCTCCATTTTATAGGCACTCATTCCCGCGTCAAAAATGTGTCTCTGCGTGAATTTAATTCACGCGACCGCGACCTGCGTTTCTCTTTTTCAATAACGTGTCCTCATAAAAACAGGCGCCATTACTTCCAAAAAACGGGCTGAACCCCAACACCTGCTGCCCTTGCCAGCACAACACCCTAGCATTGCACTGCCGCCCTTACTGCACAAACGGATACCACCATCTTGCTTATTGACGTTGCCTTCCCCCACACTCACGTCCTAGAACCACCCTCGCCTTCGAGTGGGGGTCCCTACCATCACTGTCAAGTCTGCGCCCTTACCTTCATTGTGTGATCCCCGTGCCATCATCACATCCGCCACCATCAAATCCATCGACCTCTGCACATCGCCTTTGCTTGCGATGCACAATCCTCGCCTTGTATAACCCACCTTTGAAGCCGCAGGCCATCCGTCTCGCCAGTTCATCACCACTGCAACTCGACCGCTAGAGTCCATTGTTATCACCTATCGGCCCGCACACCCATGCTTCCCTCCATCCTGTGCCATCAAATAAATCCAAAATTTGAGGCAGTTAGGGATTGAACCCTGAATTAGATGTAGGATTACGAGACACTTTACTACTAGAGATGCTACCCCAACTGCATAATATAAATATATATAATTATATAAATATATACAAATATTTATAAATATATAGAAATATTTTAAAATATATTTATTTATAATTATAATCACACACACACACACACACACTATTAAGATTAGATGTTTATTAGCTCTTTTTTAGCGCTGATAAAGAGTAGTTTTATCAGCACTTTCTATTTTAGCGTTGATAAAACTACTCTTTATCAGTATTTTTTTGAAAGCGCTAATAAAAACCTTATATGTTCTTATAAAAAGAACCTTAACAGAGTTGTCTCTTTCACGCGCCTTCAAGATCTCGTGGAACCTAACCCTCGTGGAACCGAACCATTGCCACTCTTCATCAATGAATCACCACTCTTCATCAAAGAATTGATCCTCTCAAGATCTAAGGTATGAGATTATTTCTTATCATCTTTAATCACTTCTTTCATCTAGGTCTTTACCCCCTTCGACCTCCATGCACGTAGTACCGATGAGGTCCAAAGCACGTAAATACTCATATCCATTTACTTTCCTATATTTGTTTATGATTCTTGTTTCTGTTTTTGGTGTCACTCTTTTGTTTTCCGTTTGCTCGTTTTTCCCAAATCACATTTCTTTCTCAATCTTTCTCTTTGCATTATTGATTGGGTTAGGTCCATGTCGTTCGAACCAGATTCACCCCTTTTATTATTAATGGTGAAGTCAGAGGTTATGTGTAACCCTCTAGAGGGTGCTGTCAAAGTGACCCTTTGTCCCCTTATCTGCATATTATGTTCTTAGAGGTTTATAATTATATGAGGAACTTTTTTTTGTGTGAAGAAAGCCTCTAATTATCCTTGCCTCGCCTTACAAGGATTTCAAATTGCATTTCCAATGTGATTTTTTCCACACAAATATAATTTTACCTATATTATAAAGATAAATGTCTTTAAATAAAGAAGGAATAATAGTAATCCACCTATAATTTAAACTCAATTGATTTTTTAAATCTTTAATCACCTTTTATTTTGATCCAGACAACCTTAATATATGAATCAAAAAATTCAAATTGGATATAAGAAAATAAGAAGATATTTTAATGCTATTTATTATAAAAAATGCCTTAAAACTTGATAGATAAATGCCTTTAAGACTAGTGTTGCATTTGACAACACTTATTCAATCACTTATTAAGTGTTTGTGTTCGAGTGTATCTATATTGTTAAGTGATATTAAAATACTTTAAAAAAAATTAGCATAGAAAAAATTATATAAGTGATAAGTGGTATAAAATTAGTGATATCAAATAATTCTAGGCAACACTGCCCACTAAAAAGGGTATTGATTATAACACCCCAAGATTTATAGTACATACCTTCTTAAATAAATTCAATTTATTTGATATCTTTTGTTTTATGAAACACTGAGCTTAAACGAACCATGATATACTATTAAATATTAACATGATTGTTGAAATGGTAATTTGACTATTAGGAATAGTAATATGACCATTAAGAATAGTAATGTGACCATTAGAATAATAACCTCACTCATGAAAGTTTAAACAAAATTTAAGCATCTTATAAATGGAAATATGATATATTTATATCATTAAATGAGTAAATAAATGTTTTAAAAATAATAAATTCAGTGTTGATGTTTTTTGTGAAACGTAAATGTTTATTTACAATTTTATAATTAATATAATCATTTAAAAGAAAATATAGTTTCACAAAATAGATTAATAAATTAATATTTTGTTATCTTATGATTATAAGATAATTTTATGAGACCTTAATTAATTTTTCAAAGTTCGATAAAACCAGTTGTAATTTTAAAATCAACATTTTTCGAATAAATGATGATTTTAATTAAAAATTAAATTTCTCATATTTAGAAAATTATTTTTAAAAATTAGAGTCTATTTTTGAAATCTACATGTCTAAAATGGCTATGGTTAATTTTTTAGATTTTCTAAAATAGTTTATTTTTTTTATAAATAATGAAATACGATAATTTACAAAATAAGCTAAATACATGAATTTTTGAGTCATTGTTGATATATGGATAATATAAACACCATTATCTATAACCCTCCTTACCTATTTACTATATTTAGTCATGAGAATCATCACTAATAGTCTTGAACCAAAATAATAAACTAAGGAATAAAATAATAAGAAAACACCCTTCTCCTCCACTATGAATACCACCCCTCACCACCCCTTATCCTCACACCTTCTAAACCTTAGAGGATGCTTATATTTTTCCCAATTACTTTACCAAGACTATTCCCCACATACAAGAGCTTTTGGTATCAATAAAATACCAAACCCAAGTTCCTTAAGGAGGTTCTTAAGGAGAAGAAATTCAAGAGGTAAAATCCTCTTTTGTTCTCTTTTAATTTCTTTTAATTTATTTTCTTTTCTTATCCTCTACTTACCTCCTATATCAAAACATTTATGATAACTACATTATCTTATATATACTGTAATGTTATTATGTTAATGGAATATCCATCATCAAACCCCTTCTCCTCTTCCTTTTATTCTAAAAATGAAAACATCGTCCGAGATGTGTCGATTTACCACCATTCTGGATGATGCGTTTTCATTTTCCATTACTACCTTCAAGACTGGTAATAAAACCATTATTATGGTTAAATAAGAATGTATTATAAATATTATAAGTTATATAATGTTATATAACCAATATATAAACATGATATTAAATAAAATGATATAAGTTCGCGATGGTTGCAAAAACCACCAAAATAAATTAAATCATTTTCATTAACGTTTTATTTAATAAATAATTCTTATACCATATAAAAAAATGATATATAAGACCATTTAATCTTATGTAAGTTCATTAATAAAATATAATTTTAATTTTGGATAACTATTCCCATTTTACGTGATCTTTCATACATGTATACAAGTGAACCAATCATGAAAACCAAGGAAACGAACACCCCTGAATGACAAAATTGAAACTTATAACTCATCAAAAAGGCCACAAATGAACTTAATATAATAATAATAAATAAAATAAATATTGAATAGGTTATGAATTAAATTATTATTGAATCTAATTTCATTATCCAGTACATTAAGTGCAAGTGTAGAACACTTTCAGACATAAGGTAAGAGTTTCTCTCTGAACCCCCATTTTTTCCTTCGAGTTACGTTTTCTATCTCTTTACCCCAATGTAATTCTTAATTATTATTATTTAATCCTTTTATATTCTATCTGTATGTTTCAAATATATATACTTAGCTTAATTATTCTTTCTTTGATGGGGAAATACATGTTTTATAAGGTTCCTTTATCAATTCCTCCTCATAAACATGCTCGATTTAAGAGAACTTCTCAATTTCTTACCCATTTTCAAGTACACTCAATAATCTATTTTAAGGCAAGAATATTTTTATAAAATAAATTTATCAGGAAAAACTATCTTTTTTCATTACTTGTTTTATGCAAACAATTATTCTTTTATCTGTTTTAAAGTCTCTTTAATATTTTTCCTTAAACTGCACTAAAGTGGCTCATTTATAAAGTTTTTTAAACGCTATTTTTATACATTTTCACTTTATTTGGACATCATTTTATCATTATCTATGCCTATTTTACCTTATTAATGTACAAGTATGATATAAATCCATTCTTTTTTGGATACCATTATGATATTCTCTTTGGTTATGCCTTATTCACCAATTATTCCTTGTGTGTGGTGTATGTATACTTCCCTTTTATTTATGACAATCATTAATTGAAAATTTCCTTAAATATACATATTTTATGTATCATGGATATGATTATTTTCTTATCCGTATACCATTTTTACAAACAATGTTTTATTTTAATGTTGCTTTAACTGGAGAAATATTGATAAATTCGTATTTTCTACTCAATATGGATATTTTGATAAGTTATATCATTCAAGAATTAAATCAATGTATGAAGAATGATTTGGAATTTCAGTGACTGGTGGTGATTGGTTATAGATAAATCCTCGATACATTGACGGGTCTCACAAGACAAAACATTTGGCGAAAAACCCTTTGTGTTTGTTTTCAAGCAGAATCAGAAGGGTTTTTTTATCCAAACTTAAACTGTCTTGTCTTGACAGTAGTAGTTCATGTGCCAGATACATGATGTCTGAAAATTATGAATTTTCTTCATTTAGTATTCAGTTATTACTTTTCATGATATTTTTATTATGAATAAATCTATAGATGCATTTTCATTCTCAGTTTATTGATGACACGTGTTTTTCAGTTATTTACCTTGCTATAATGACCATGCCTTATTGTTTTTTCTTCACTTATTATTGATTCATGTAACCCTTACTGAGCATTTTAGCTCACCATTTTATTTGTTTTACTTCCTAAGGTTATGAAGATGTAATATTTGAATTAGTTTCAAGGAAGTAGTTTATTTTCCTTTGTTATGTTCTATATTTAATTACAAATGTAATAAGGGAACCATGTATGTATCTAGTTCTTTGAGACTACTAAACTGATCAATCCTGGGTGATGTGATCTCTTGTATCTATGCCATTGTAATAAATTGACCATCGACTCTGGGCTACTGGTGTCGGGGTTGTTACATTGAAGGATTTGGTTTCATTTGATAACACTTAAAAGAGTTCATACATCTCATTACTCTTGATGAAGTGATTTTAAAAAACAATTTATGTTTGTTTTGTTTCTAAAAAACACATGCATTTTTTTTTAAAATTAAATAATTGGTATATAATCATTATTTTTTATTAAACAATTTAGAAATCATAAAGGGGTGAAAGTACTTTTTCCCTAATGGCCTGAAGGCCTTCATTTTTATTGATTTTTAGTAAAAAATTGCACTTAATTTATCACTTATAATAGTTGTTTTTTAAAAAATTGATATTTTTTTTTGTTTTTTAAATAACATTTATAATTAAATTTATGAAGATAATTGTTCAAAGTATACACTTTTTTTATATTTATTGACTTATGTAATTTTTATTTTAAGATGAAAGAAATTATTGAGTGCGAGTTAACCAAACATATTACATCATTTAAAACATAGTTTAGTTTTTGTAAATATTTTCACAACCTCTTTATTTAAGATTTTTCAGCAACAAAAATGTCTTTTATTGAAAAAATAACTTGTTTGAAATTATTGTTTCTTTTTTAATTGGAAAAAATGATTTTAGAAAAATCATTTTCTACTTTTCAAAAGTTTATACTGATTAACGTTTTTTCCTTAATTTTTTTATTATCATTTTAAAACTAATTTTTCAATTCAAACTATAGTGTTTTTTTTTATAATTTAAACACAAAATATTTTTTTCCATTTTCCTAATCATTTTTAAACTATCTTAAAGTTAGTTATTTTTTTTAAAATTGAAATAAGTGATATTCATGAATAAAATTATTTTATTAGTAGGAAACAATTGTATTTTATTTTAGAATAATGCAATAAAACTTATGCATTTACAAACTATAGAAATGATGACAAACACGGTTGTAGTAACCTAGACTATAAGACCCTTTTGTTTGAATCCACTTACCTCATGAATGTCCCAAACATGATAAACATTTCCCAAAAATATATAACCAAACACCCACATCCAACATTAATAACATTTTAAAATATTAGGCCAAGAAACCGTGTCACTTAAATAATGTTGAAACTCTATTTATAGAGTTGAATATTGTGATAAAAAACTCAAGATAAATATAAAATACAAAATTTAAACTAAAGAGAAAATATAAATGAAAAAACTATTCAAATATAATGATCTTAGATATATCAATATCCTAATTATTTAATCATTCTAAAACTATATTTCAGACTAGAGCATACTCTATCTCATTTCACTAATTTAAAAAAGTTGTAACTTGTGATGATAAACTTCCTTTAAAGGCAATGTTACTGACACATAAAAATATCCAATGTGGGCGATTCCAAAACTATTGTAAACTATTTTATTATTTTAGTTATATGGATTTCATGGTCTTTCCCAACATGAAAAAAGATTTCAAAATAGGTTTAAAAATGGTTATCTCAAAAATGATTTATAGAAAAGATCATCTGGAAAAAGACGCATGTACAAGATTGTTTGGATAAGGATGCAAGAAAAATTTCATTAGAAATAAAACATAATATCTTCAAAGACTGTGTAAGATAACTATGTGGAAAATAGGTATGGAAATCATAGAAGTAACAAAGGGGCATCTAAAAGCAACAACATTGGAGGGAGGGATGGAGGGAGACTTCTAAGGTTTCTAGGCTCTGATACCATGTAGAAAGAACAAACCAATTTTTTTCTTCTTTAATAAGGTCTAAAACTTATTTATAAAAATAGATAACGAGATAAAAGACTTGATATAGATATAAAATTAAAAATTCAAACTAATAGGAAAGTGATAGGATATAACTATTAAAAAATAGTCATAGATAGATCACTATCTTAGTTATTTAAACACCCTAATAGATTGGAAACACAAACTCCTTATGCAATTCAACATAAACCTTGCAATTTAAAGTAACCAAGAATAACCCCACTATATTTTAAACTTTATTGGAGAAATAGTTAAATTTACCTCCCACACACTAAAACATAAGCATTCTACCAAGCTAACCACTGAGTCTTCACCAATAAGAATATACCACCATCAAAAGGCGAATTAATGTTTAACCCCACTGTAACTTCTAAACCTACTTTGCATCCAACATCACCTATATGGTTTAAATTAGGGGATTTCTCCACAACTACATCTTCTTTCGGATTTGGTTTTATCTTCTAGGGGTTTATATCAATGAAAATGTGAGGATAGATGGGATGAGAAACTATGTTAGTTGTTCAGTAAGGGAAAATATAGAAACCAATAGAATTAGTAATAATATTGATGATTGTTGGGTTTTGGAATGGTAGAGGAAAGCTTTAAATCCTGGGATAAATCATGGAGAGGAAGGAGAGTCTCTCTTAATATGTATGACAAAAGACTATATGAATCAGTAGAAAATGGATGAGTCCACTACCCATAGTGCAACGACCATTTTTTAATAATAGTTTTAAAAAAATATTTTATTGGTATAAATAATGGGAAAGTTTTCACATGAGTGCATGAAACTCCATCCAACCTATATGATATCCATCATGAATCCACTCTCACAACCTTGTCCTCACAGGAAGCTAAGCACTATTGAAATTCAGTCCTTAGACCAAACGCCTTTTCCTTTTCATGGAGTAATTGAAGACTTGATTTGAATGTTGAAACTATAACGACTGTCTCAACATGAGTGTGTGTAAGACCATCCAGCTGAGCCTTCTCATGGTCACACCAATCAAGGATCCCCTTATGGGG
Source organism: Viscum album (assembly GCA_963277665.1). Taxonomy (NCBI): domain Eukaryota; kingdom Viridiplantae; phylum Streptophyta; class Magnoliopsida; order Santalales; family Viscaceae; genus Viscum; species Viscum album. The sequence continues at coordinate 157,960,049 of OY728165.1, read as the reverse complement.
ATCAAACTACTACTACTTATTTTTTTCAATATTATGCATAAAACTAAGAAATGTTTTCTGGTGATTTTCCAAATACCCAATCTGGGAACATTTAGATTTACGGAGACAACTGTCATCCTCACCATCTTCATCTCCCAAATATTTATTATTGTATTTTGTTGCCTAAGACTCATCCCCCATCTCTTCTGGACATGAACCTATGTTTCTTTAACTACCCCAAGTAGCAGTCATTCCATACCAGGTACCAGTGATCATTGTGGATGAATTCATAGGTTAAGACCTACCACTAGTGGAGTAATTATTTTCTTAAATTCAATTACCCATTTCCATCAAAGCATGATGAAATTATTCAAAACATTCAAATGTTGGGTTCCCCTTATTTAAAATTCCCTTTTTGTGTATTTATTCATTTTGTTAAATATTATTATTATCGAATCTAATAGGATGGCTATGAATTGAAAATGGATCAATGCCAATCGTATGAAAAAAGAGCATGAATATGGGGTGAAAGAGTCTATCAAGTTTGCAAAATATCATGCATATGACCCTTCTAAAATCCTTTATTTGAGATTAAACTATTGTTATTCAAGAATAATTAGTCCAAAGGAGTTGGAAGAACACTTGATCTATCACAGAATAGATTGAAGTTATAAATGTTGGACTAAACATGGGGAAAAAGTGAATATAGCTGGTGACTCAGATAACACTTCATTTTATGGATCATCTGATATGATTACAAGTGTGGACAATGAATAAGACTATATTTAGGATGTGATTATAGGTGTGAATGATGATGATGATCGTATTGAGGAAATGAAAATGACAGTTGAAGATGAACTTTGCGATTATCCAAAATTGATTGAAAAGTTAAAGAATTTTGCAAAGACACCATTGTATGCTGGTTGTACTAAATATACTCTATTTTTATCCATATCAAAGCTGTATAATTTAAAATCCAACAACAGATGGAGTGATGCTAGTTTTACTGAACTACTTTCTCTCTATAATGATATGCTCTCATAAGATAACGAGTTTCCTTATTGAACATATGATGCTAAATGAATTCTATGTTCAATGGGAATGATCTCTGAAAGAATACATGCCTATCCAAATGATTGTATACTATTTCATAAGGACCAAAAATCACTTAAATAATGACCAAAGTGTGGTTCTTATCAATAAAAGAAATATGGACCAAGTCCTATAAAATTTTTATGGTACTTTCCAATCATTTTAATGTTTAGACGCCTATATGGAAGTGAGGAGACTGCAAGTTAATTGATGCGACACACATACAAGAAATAAAGATGAGAAAATTTTTCACCTATAAGACTCTCCTAAGTGGAAGAGAATTGATCACGAGTATGTTGAATTTGGAAATGATCCAAGAAACCTTCATATTGCACTATTTATAGATGGAGTGAATTCTTTTGGTTTTCAAAGCAATGATCACAATACATGACCAATTATATTGGTAAATTATAACTTTCTATCATTGTTATGCATGAAACAAAAATAAATTATATTATCTATGCTTATATCAGGACCAAAATAACCAAGTAATGATATTGATGTTTATTTGGCTCCATTGATTGAATATTTGAAATTATTGTGGGATTCATGTGTTACTTTATATGATTCTTATAGAAATAAATATTTCATGTTGAGATCTATGTTGTATGAGATGATAAACGACTTTGCTTCTTATAGTAATTTTTCATGATATAACATTAAAGTAATTCAAGGGTGTCCCATTTTTGAATAAGGTACGAAGTTAATTAGGTTGAAATATTCATCGAAGACTGTGTTTCTAGGACATTGCAGATTTCTACCTAGAAGATATAAGTACCAATCTTGGATGAAATCATTCAATGGGAGTTCAGAAGAATGTAAAATACCATCTCCACTAATAGGTGATAATTTTTTTGAGAAAGTAAAAGATATGGACACTACTTTTGGTAAGCCTTTTTTGAATTTTTTTATGAAAATCAGTTGGAAAAAGAGATCAGTTTTTTTGAATTACCATACTGGAATTATTTTTACATTAGACATTTTATTGATGTTATGCATGCTGAAAAAATGTATGTGATAGTGGCATTGTCACATTGCTAAATAAACCCAGAAAAACAAATTATGAAATTAAGGCTACGTTGGACATGATTGACATGGAAATACAGGAATAGTTGATGCTAGTGAAGGGTGAAAAATGGAATTTTCTTCCTATAAATTCTTATAATATTTTTAGTTATGAGAGATATAAGTTTTTCAACTTATTTAATGATGTAAAGGTTCTATAGGGGTATTCATAGAATATCAAAAATATTGCATCAATGACTAATTTAAAGTTAAAGGGTATGGAATCACATGACTGTCATGTTTTGGTGTATTATCTAATGATTGTAGCTTTATGTTGCATTTTTCTCAAGAATGTCTATCATACATTAACCAAGCTATATTTATTTTTCAAAGCTATATGCAGAAAATTTATAAACCCATCATAATTTCCAACTATGGAAAATGAAATTTTCATTATATTATGTGAATTGGAAATGTTATTCCCATTGGCATTCTTTGATATGTTGGTTCACTTGGTAAGAGATATTCAACTATAAGTTCCTATACATTATAGATGGATATACCCCATTGAATGATATATGAATATTTTTAAAGGATATATCAAAAATCTAATTCATCTAGAAGGTTTTATTATGAAGCATATATTATTGAGGAAGCCATTGAATTATATACTGACTACCTATTTAATGGGGAAAACATTAGTATACCAAAATATCATCACACTGGGTGCTTATGGGTGAAGGAATTTCAGGAATAGATGCTGTCACAATCACTATTACAGATTGAGAGCAGACCCACATTTAAGTTTTGAATAATAGTTTAGTGGTTTCCCCATATATTGAAATCCAAAAAGAAATTCTTAGGAATTTAAATCCATCAAGTGTTGAAAGTTAGATATCAAATACACATAATCAATAGTTTATAGAATGGTTTTGAGACCATATTTTTAAAGAGTCAGATAGAAACCCCAATTCAATTTCAGGATGACTTTGATGGCTATCCAAAAGACCAACTGTGCATGTATTATCTTATAATGGTTATGTAATTAATGGTTATACGTTTTATACAAATGAACACGATGAAGGTAGTACCATGAAAAATAGAAAAGTTACATTTGTGGATGAAGTGATGCATGTCTCTAATACCAAGGGAATAAATCCAATTTATAGGAATATGTCATACTTTTACATCATCAAAAAATATGGGAGTTGTATTATACACCATTCCAAGTGCCGATTTTTCAATGAAAGTGGGTTGATAACATGAGTGTTGTTAAAATAGATGAATTAGGATTCATGAAAGTGGATTTTAGTAAGGAAGGGTATAAATAAGAACCATTTATAATGGAATCATAGGTAGTACAAGTATTTTATGTTTCAGATCCTGTAAATCGAAAGTGGTTAATTATTCTGTTATTGACAAAAACCACTGAAGGGTCAAATGAAAATTCAACTGAGGATAACCCTTTCATTGGGATGTCACGATCATTTAATAATGGTCTTAATGTACATGGGGTCTTGTATGTCATAGGAGACCACAATGAAGGGATTTGGATACTTGATAGAGTGGTCAAATCCCTTTAACCTTTGAAAAAAGAGAGTTCAATAATTAAGTTATATATTTTTTGTAATATACACTACATTATCTAATATTATTATTTTTTAACTACTGCATTTATGTAATCTAAATTAAATATTGAATCACATTTGTATATAATGACTTCTGCATGTTCTGATGCTCCCAATCCCGATGAACAACAATTATCTCAACCTACCGGTGCTCCCAGTGTATAGGAATAACAACCTTCTACACATGCCGATGCTACCAATCCATAAGAACAAAATATTAATTATGTTGAACTTGAGGAAATGGTAGACGATGAAGAACCAATGTCCTAGAAAAATTTGGAGCATCGTAGCATGATAGTGTTAGAAAAAATTATTAAGGTGAAAAGTAAAGGCATAAAATTCGAGACTGGATGGAATGTGTGTGGCCGGCCTATTAACCCCAACAAGGCCATGTTTAGTAGTTTCATTAGGATCACCACTCAGAAGTGCATATCGATTGATGTAGATTCATGACACCATATTGTTCCCATGATTAAGACACTGATTTGGGAATAGATGAAGGTAAAGTTATGTTATCCTTTCATTATTTTACTAAAATATAAAATAATGAAATATTGACACACTCTTCATTATTCCTTATAGAGTGCATTTATAGTAGATTAATACCACAAGAAATTTATATTAATTATTGATGGAAATACTCACAATTTTCTTCATATAATTATAATGAAGTTTAATCTCAAAGATATTGAAAGAAAAATAAACCTACACCCACCGCGTATGTATGAACACATGATAATCCAAAAAGCATGGGATGTATTTACTGCCCATCATGAGGAGACAAATTTTCAGGTACATTATGTTTCGTAATACATTGTTTGACAATATGTGTATTAATCACCCTGATTAAGAATTTTTAATTTATGAAACAACAAATGAGTGTTGAAAATAAGTAACAAGTATAAAAAACAACGTTACCCTAACATAAAGTAAGGATGGGGTATGCTTAACTTGAAAAATAATTGGTATGTATTTTAAATATACCGTAATACTTTTATGTGACATGAAACAACAACATAATTATGTTCCTCTCTTTATATGTAGATTGATGGATCCAAATCCAAAGCCACTTACATCTAATGTCATGTTCTATGGAAGGAGGCACATGTAAATAAATATTGGATTATAATAGATAAAAACACACAAAAAGTACGGGAAGCATGTTTAAGTATTATATAATATTTTATTGATCTAAATCACTATTACATAATAATGATTACTTATTTTCCTATATTTTTTATCTGACTTAGATATAGGAATCATCATCATCTATACTGGATGAACAACTAATATCAGTATCCTTGAAGTGGCCAGAATAGTATGGCCATGTCAGAGGTGCATGCTTTTTGGTGACACCCTGAACATATTTTGAGAAAAGAAAAGAATAATGGGACAGAGATAAACAAATGGAAGAGACGCAGACATTATTAGCTTCTCCAGAAGAAAAATCTCATCAGCAGTCTGAGTTTCTAGAAAATGTTATTGGGGATGAAAAGAGAAGAAACAACTCAAGAACAACCACTATGTGAAGACCCCCACCCCCACCAGCTTTGAGGTGATCCATTCCCCTTAAAGATCTATCTTATATGAGGTAATAAATATTATCATAATTGTTTCCATGAAATGTGAATATGGAAGACACTGCTACCTTTTCTCTATTGATATTATATAGGGTAAAAATGAATGTGATTTATATTTATCAACACCCACCCATCGCCTTGTTGCGAGGGATACCATGTTCATTATCCAAAAAGATACTATACATAACAGAAAACTTCCAACATGTCATATGAGAGTGGGGATTAGCATAGATCATGAGTTGAGTGCTAAGCTACCTATTCCACTTGATGACACAGATATTTATACAGTCAAGAAAGCTATTGTAACATTCATATCATGACCATAAAATCTTGTAAAAAAACATGTCGATAAATATGTATTCATTTCTAATTTATTTTTCATTATAAACCTTTAACAATTAATGAAAAAAGTTTTGAACTGATGAATGTTATTATAGAAAGAAAAAGGGAAGGAGGTTAAATGAAAGGTTGAATAAAAACAATATAAAGGATCAACCAACCAATCAAAAATATCTTCACAAAGAACCTTTACCCCGCCCGTTCAATATCCACATTTACTAACATTGAAGGTTCTTATAGATATAAAGTAATTTCATAGTTGATTTTGAAGAAAAAATTCATGGAGAGTCCAATATCAACTAAATTACTCTTGAGAATGTAAATGAAATCCTAAAGTTTGAATGGATAGGATTCTCAGTTGTAAATATATATATGAGGTGTGTTTTCATGATTTTTTCCCAATAGCTGATCTACTATGTTAATTATGACTAAAAACAATTCATATTTTTAGCAGAAATATATATAAATACCATTTGAAGGAAAAAACCTATGAATATAAATATGGAATCATTAGTCCTCACATCACTTATACACAACTAACCTCACTATATTTAGATCAAATTGATAAAAGTGAAAAAACTGGCCAAAACATTTGAAAGAAAACTTTCAGATGACAAACTCTTCTTATTACCAATGATGTAGGGGTAAAACTCTACAATTTAATCATATAAAATATATTTTCATTACTTTCATTACTTATTCTTTTTTTTAGAAAACATTGAGTACTCATTTAGGTCAATTTGGATACTCCAAAGATTTATTTTCTGGATTCACTGCATGGATACCCAAAAAACTGACCACACATGATGAAGTTTGTCAATTTGTAATACACTAAATCCATTATTTTAGAAATAAACTTCAAGTTATATATTTTATATCATATTTTAATGAGAATTATGTTATTATAAGGTGTTGTTTAAATATCATGAAAATCATGTCATGATGATAGTATATGTGTATAAGGAGCCTATAAACTTCTAAAATTGGATAAGTATTATGGTATATATATAATATTTCACTACAAAAACACATATCAAAACAAGTTACTCATTTTTCTCAATATTTACGTAGTGTCCAAAACAAAAAAATGGACAAGATTTTGGTTATTATGTTTGAAAAGTTATGAGAGATATCATATACCATCAACAAACTTGGATCCTCGAAGAGGTATTTTTGAAGATAATTACTATTTAATTTAAAATATTTATTAATCCTTTGTGTATTTATATTTTTCCAGTACTACTTTGACCATTGAAAGCCCTCATTTTCACAAGATGAAATAGATTTGTTTAGAAATATCTGGTCAACATACCCAGTGTCATAATGTACACATATATCATGAAGATGTGACTTCCTACTACTTATTTAGTTAATTTTCTCATCATTTTATCTACCTTTTTAGTTAATTTCCTCATTATTTTTATTTGATAATTATTTTGTTAATTTTCATAGATATCATGAATAAATGAATTCTTCAACAAGGATGATTCACTCATGTACTATTATCATGCACTGTAGGATAAAAGGACAAGGTGGAATCAACCATACCTCAATCTGATACACGGTGTACCTGGTATAACTCAAATTATTTGGTTTCAGTTTAAAATTGACATTTTATTAATGAATTGTTTTATATTTATGCTTAATTTATTTTTTATAATATCACTAATATAATAATTGTTTTATTATATAGGTGGATTCTTTTTGGGACGTCATATTTTTCTTTCAACTATCTACAACAAGCTAGAAAAGATAGAACATGTTGCTTTTGGATGGGGCATTTCAAGCAGCATGTAGTTTCCCCTTCCATCCAAATGGTTCAATTATATCTTTTCTAGATTATTTCAGACTATTAAAATCAAAACAAAAATCACATTCTCAATCATCCACACCTTAATCTGATACATATTATTCTTGGTATGACTCAAACTATATGTTTTTAGTTTATAATTTACATTTTAGTTCAAAACACACATGACATAATCAAAACTAAGAAAACACATTCAGATTGTTTTGATACATTAAGAAAATGATCCATAAGTAATTTTCAACATGTAGGAATCATCTTCACTTCAATCAGATACATGGTGTGACTGTTATAACTCCAAGTGTGACTTTTTATTTAAATTTGACATTAATTTTAGTATAAAACATAAGTTACATACTCAAAATTTATAAAATGAATTAAAATTGTTTTAAAACTTTAGAAAAACAATTAATAAGTCATTTTTAATGTGTAAAAATTAGCTTCACCTCAATCCGATGCACAATGTGACCAGTATGACCTCAAGTGCGTCTTTTTATTTAAAATCGACATTAATTTTAGTAAAAAATTCAATTGATATACTCAAAACTAATAAAACAAATTTGGATTGTTTTTATACTTTAGGAAAATGATCCATAAGTAATTTTTGGCATGTAGGAATTATCTGAACCTCAATACGATATAAAGTGTTCCTGGTATGACTCAAAGTGTTCATCATCTGTTTAAAATTGACATTTTAGTTCAAAAAGCATGCCACTCACTGAAAAATGAGAAAACGTGCTCCGATTGTCTTGATAATTTAGGAAAATGATTCATAAGTCATTTTTTATGTGTAGGAATCAGTCTCACATCAAACCGATACACGATGTGACTAGTATGACTCAAAGTGTGTGTTTTCAGTTTGAAATGACATTTTAGTAAAAAACACAAGCTACATACTCAAAACTAAGAAAATGAATTCATATTTTTTTGATACTTTAGGAAAATTATCATTAGTCATTTTTTATGTACAGGAATAAACTGGAACTCAATCCGATGCACGATGTAACCAGTATAACTCCAAGTGTATATTTTTATTTAAAATTGACAATAATTTTAGTTAAAAGAACTAGTGACATACTCAAAACCAAGAAAACACATTTATATTATTTTGATAATTTAAGAAAATTATCAGTAAGTCATTTATGATGTGTATGAATCAAATTCACCTCAATTTGATACACTGTGTGATCAGTATGACTCAAAGTATCTGTTATCAGTTTAAAATTGAAAATTTAGTTCAAAAAGCGTGTCACTCACTTAAAAATGAGAAAACAAACTTTTATTGTATTAATAATCTATTAAAATTATTCATAAGTCATTTTTGATGTGTAGGAATCATTCATACATCAAACCTACACAAGATGTGACCGATATGACTCAAAGTGCGCGTTTCCAGTTTGAAATGACATTTTAGTAAAAAACACAATTGACACACTCAAAATAGAACAAATGCATTCATATTGTTTTGATACATTATTAAAACATTCTATAAGTAATTTGCGATGTATAAGAATCATCCATACCTCAATCCGACGAACAATGTGACTGGTATGACTCAAAGTGTGTATTTTTATTTAAAACAGACATTAATTTTAGTAAAAATAATAAGCGACATACTCAAAACTAAGAAAACACATTCATATTATTTTGATACTTTAGGATAATTATCAATATTTCATTTTGACGTGTAGGAATTAACCACACCTCAATATGATGCACAATGTGACTAGTATGACTCCAAATGTTTCTTTTTATTTAAAATTGACATTAATTTTAGTAAAAAGGATACCACCTATACATTATTACCCAATAACACATTTTTCACTTTAGAGACAGTGTAGTGGTAAGGGATAAGGGCCATATTAATGATGTTTCTTTAGATTTACAAGGTTTAAATCCTGGTATCTTGCTCTTGGGGGGATTTTTACCTCCCCCGGTCCACTCGTATTACCGACTCACCCAGTGCTGCATCGGGTGGGTTTAAATTTACAAGGTTTAAATCCTGGTATCTTATTATTGGGGGGATTTATACCTCCCCCGGTCCACTCTCATTGCCGAGTCACCCAGTGCTGCATCAGGTGGGTAGAAGGGCACAACCCACCCAACTGAAAGATTATCATGTCGAACCATCACTGATCAGGTTGTCACCCCATGGGATGATCTTCCATCTCATTTAGAAATGGATCCTTCCTAGTTGGGTCTCTCTCTGGAGTGATCCCTTCATGGGGAGGGGGGTTCTTGGGGTGGAGGGTTCTAAAAGGCCACTCATGGGGATTATTTTTTCAAGAAGAGAGCATGTCACTCACTAAAAACTAAGAAAAAACACTCTGATTATATTGATAATTTAGGAAAATGATTCATAAGTAATTTGTGACATGAAAGAATAAATCTCACATAAAAATGACACATGATGTGACCAGTATAACCCAAAGTGTGTGTTTTTAGTTTAAAATGACATTTTAGTAAAAACATTTATATACTAAAAAACAAACAAAGGCATTTGGATTGTTTTGATACTTTAGAAAAATGATTCATAAGTTATTTATGATGTGTAGTAATAAAAAAAACATCAATCTAACTCATTGTGTGATTGGTATGATTCAAGTTTGTTTTTTATTTAAAATTTACATTTTAGTAAAAAACATAAGTGACATAATAAAAACTGAAAAAACACATTCTTATTGTTTTGATAATTTAATATAATGATCCATAAGTCATTTGTGATATATAGTAATCAGCCTCACCTCAATTCGATACACGGTGTGTCCAGTATGAATCAAAGTTTCCATTATGAGTCTAAAATTAACATTTTAGTTCAAAACACATGCCACTCACTAAAAAACAATAAAATGAACTCATATTATCTTGACACTTTAGGAAAATTATTCATAAGTCATTTTTGATGTGTATGAATCAGCCTCACATCAAACCGACACAAGATGTGACATGTATGAATCAAAGATCATGTTTACAATTTAAAATGACATTTTAGTAAAAAAGAAAAGTGATATGCTCAAACCAAGATAACACATTCATATTGTTTTGATACTTTAGGATAATAATCCATAAGTCATTTACGATGTGTATGAATTATCCCCACCTCAATCCAATTCAAGGTGTGACCGATATGACTCTATGTGTGTCCTTTTATTTTAAATTGAATTTTTTTAATGAATTCTTTCATATTTATGTTTAATTTATTTCTCTATAGTATTACTAACATAATTTTTTTTTTCTTATACAAGTGAATTATTTTACTCAGGTTGGGGTGGTTCTTTTGGCAACTGATACCATGATTAGACTTTTTTGAGAGGAGGTCATAGGTTCCAAAGACGATGAAGAATTAATATTTTTAAATATTTGTGGATAGTAATTGAAAATTTAATTATACAAAACATTGTTTGAAATGTATATAATAGTGTTTTTTTGATTTTTTATGCAAATTTTATTTTAATTAAATTATGAATTTTCATACATGTGTATTTTCTGCAGTGTTCTATTATTCAAACAACACACTATTACAGTAGGGTCTTTATCAGTGATATTTCTAGTGATGATAAAGTCCCCCCTTTATTATCATTAATGAAAGTGCTGATATAACCCCCTTTATTAGTGATTTTTTGGCATTGATAAATCTACCCCATTAATGGTGCTGAGGACAATAACACTTTTTTAGCACTGTTAAAACCCATTTTTTTTTTGTGTTTTAAAGGATCTAAATGTGGTAGTTGTTATACCACCTACATTTCATGAATTCTATAGTTTATAGATTAATTTATATCATAAATATAATATATCTTATTTTTTTTTAATTTTGTTGTTTATATCCTTATTACTCTACCAGAACAAGTTACGACGAGACTTCAACATTAACTTGGTATTTATGTTGGGTTTTATTTCCCTTTATTATTAGGCATCCAAAGTATTATTATGTTTATTTTGAGATAATTATTTATTATTATTTTTAGGGTTTAATATTCCCAATATTATAATATTGGAAAGTTACAAATTTGAAAGCATAATAAATTAGTTTATTTTCACCAACATTTTTTTGATACACAAATGAATTAGTAAGAACTTGACATTAAAAAAATAAATTCATTTATAGAATGTTTATAATTGGGTTTTTTCCATTGATAATAAATGGTTCACTCAATTTTAGATTCTAATTATTAATTTTTATTCAAGGTTTAATGTTATTTAAAAGCAATATGTAACAACTTTTATTTTCACATTTGAACCCTTTAAAAAATTCTATGAATTATCCTAGAATTTATTTCAGAGTTGGTCCAGAGTTTTGAGTGTCATAGGACCTTGGTATCAATATAATAAAATTATTAAATATTTTTATATCATGTGTGTATGAAATTTTGGAATAAATTAATTTCCTATTGATTGGATCCTTAGATGAAAAATTTGAGCCTGTGGTTGAATTTGGAATTCAAGGTTTACCCTAAGTGTGACATAAGTTTTATTGGTATCAGATGTTCCATTATAGTGAATCATTGGCGATTACATTAAATAAATTATGTAATGTCTTATATTTTCAATGTATTATTTTTAAATATTATATGGATTATTTTTGAGACAAGTCACTAAGACGATGTGCAATTATGAGGCCTGGTGTGCCCAAAATAGATGTTTGAAATATATTAAATATATTAAATAGAATGCCCATGTGTTTTTCATGAAAAAGTGGAATAAATTCTAAATGGGTGCCCAGATCAAAAATACAAGGGCACCATTGAGTTCAGAATGATGGTTTTACCCTAGCCACGACTTAACATTAGTCATTGCGGGTCGTTTGTGAAATAATTATCGTGGGTGTAAAATGAGTAAAATAATTCAATAAAAATTATTTTATTTCATTTTTCCAATGCAACGACTTAATCATCTTTAAATAGACAATTATGTTAGAAATTTAGGGTTATCCGCATAACCCTAGAGACGCCAGAGGATCTATAGGGAGAGATTTGGAGAACCCTCTCAAGCAAATGACGGGGGACCGTGGATCGATCAATCGACACAACCTCAGATTCAACAGATCTTTCCTACAACAATGATGCATCAATCATTCTTCATCATAAAATGATCCAAATTGAGGTAGGGTGTGTGTTTCAATTTTTTTATTCCCCATTCTTGATGACGAACATGGACCAATCAACAAATATATTGAACCATGGATTGATCATTATGTTAGATGGGTTTATTTGCAGGGTTTATAAGGATATTTTCTTTGTGGATGTTGATTATTCATTTCTCATTCTAAAAATAATGAACTGAGATCAACATGAACATCGATCAAGGTTCATTCCTCTTGTTTTTATTTGTGATTTTCTCCCCCGATTCACCATTCTTCGTGATGTTCCTCATTTCCCCCCATGGTTCAACATTTCTTTTAATGATCGATCATTTCCTATCCAATTCTTGGCACAATGATACAAAATCATAGATCTAACATTGGTACAAATCAGTAGAGGTGCGAAGGTGGTTGAGGCAGTAGATCAAATGATTGTTGGTGCTGATTTCATGCTCTTTGGCGTGAAATGAAGAACAAATATGATCTTATTTTCTGAATGGATTAGAACCCCAGATTTTAGCGAACGATCATAGAGGAGTTCATCCAGAGTAGATCCATGAGTTTCAGCACAATTGAACCCAGAACTCAAGGTGATGGTAGCACATGTGTGAGTGTGAGGCAGAAGAATATTTTCTAAAAAAACCCGATACACACAACATGTTGTCCTTGGCTACACAATGTGTAGTCCCCTTGGATAAACTCAATGTGTACTTCGAATAGTACACAGGAACAAGGTGGAGTACATAGGTTTTCTACACAGTGTGCACCCCCCCACACAGCATGACCTGAACCATGAACATAGGCTACCCCGTGTACTAGTACATGGGCATGGATACATGAGATGACACCATGTACTGGCACAAGACTAGGGCACATAGGCATGACCCCATATACAAGGACACAACATATAACTCTTATACACTCCATGTACTCCTCTTTTTCATGGACACAGTTTTAATGACATGGGCCGTTTAGATAGGTAGAACCCAGGGTCAAGGGACATGGTGTGTAACCCTTCTACACACTGTGTACTCCTTCTTACATGGCTTAGATCTCTTGTCCTTCGTATCTTTGACAAGTTTCGTTAGTGTTCATTCTCCTTATCATTTCCCTGAAGGCTGGTACGAATCATTTCCTACTCTTAGGACTATGATCCCTTTAACAGTAATTCCTAGATAGAGTTGTTGGAATTCCCCCAACAGGCCTAGAGTGGGATCCTCTATTCATTTTTGTGCCCTAGGTAGAGTCTGAGTATCAACATGACCAATCTTACTAGGTGACGATACTCTACTTAGCGGGTTAATTCAGATTGAGTTGTTGGTATCACCCCATGGCCCTGGATATGATCCGTATCCATGTATCGTATTCTCTTCAGATCTATCAGTGTATCTCTCTCATGATGGTACCTGAAAAGTAGTACCTCTTGGATAAACGTCATAGTGCTATCAGACTCAGGAGTGTGTTCTCCCAGATGACCGCTTTATGGAATCTTCAAGCTAGAATCCTAGGCTTGGTAGACTATGAATGTGGCTTACTCCTAGACTTTGTGTCTTTATTGAGTATATTTGGATATTCTTGTTATATGTATTTTATATATATACCAACGATCTGTCTATATTTCCTTTTGTTATATGCTTTGTTGTTTTGGGGTGTCCTAATGAGTATTTTTATACTCACTCCTGCACGGGATTTTCCCACATGTTTCATTTCTTATATAGATGATCGACCTTTTGATAGAGTCCTAGGATGACCAAGACCAGATGATGCTTAGTGAGACAGGATAGAACATGGTGGGTTTTTGCAGCTTTCAGACATTAGTCAGAGTACCTTTACTTTTAGGTTGAACTCGTGTTACAGGATTTTTTGTGGTGGGCTTATATTTGTTCCTGTTTACTTTTCTTCACTTCATTTTGTACTCTAGTTACAGGGTTTAGATGTATGAATTCATGGTCACTTAGTGGTTTTTACATTTCATCATTTTTTGGGCTTGGAGATGTGTGTGTGTATAGGTACTTAGAAAATGCCTCCCATGTTAGTGATATGCCTACTCAGTTCTAATCACTAGCCCCTGGCCTATTAAATCGGGCTTGGGAAGTTGTGGCATGGGACCTACGAGGATGGGTCATGATAGAGTGGTATCAGAGTGGGTTAGTTCTACTTTAGGATCGAGAGTCTATGAGATTGGTTTGAGGCAACAAGTTTAAGTGTTTCGAGTTCGGATTTTTGGCTAGAGACTATAGTATTGGTGCGGTGGCTGACGTATCCATACACCGGGACTCTGATAACCTTCTTTTCAAATCGGTACATGAGAACATTGATTTCAGAAAAAAATGGTACATGAATCATATAGAAATGGGTTTTGGTTTCCATGTCCTTCTTGAGTCAGCTATCGAGATATACTCATTGACCGTGGTGCATCTTGAATATTTTCAAGATTCCTTCGTGATGTATATCAGCTAGGATTCAGCATGAAAATCATGAGGATGATCCCCTCAGTGATGAGACTTTGATATAGGGATCAATTCCTAAGATGATACCTCAAGGCAGTGCACCATCCACACCACATGTAGAGCAGAACATAGTACTCGCAATACCAGTGGATGAGGAGTGCAGAATGATCACACTTCACGAGTTTCAGTGATAGATACCCATAAAGTTCTAAGGTGATCCCAACCCAAAAGTGGATGAGGACTGGATTGAGATGGTGACCTGAGTTTTTTTTCTAGTCAAGACACCAGTAGATTAAATGGTGGTCCTGGTAGCAAGCCTTTTTCTTGGCTCAGTAGGGCGATAGTGGGTTTTAGTTACCCTTTCATACGATGAGGCGACTCTTTCATGGATTGAGTTCTATCATCTCTTCATATAGGAGTTCTCACTATCTATACTGAAAGATTTTCATATACAGGAGCTTCTATAGATCTAGAAAGGCAACGTGTCAGTTTCTTACTATTCATTGAGGTTTACCAACCTTTCTAGGTACTCAATGGATATGGTTCGAGATCTGTTCTTCAGGGCTCAAACCTTCTAATGTGGTCTGTGTAGAGACATCTGAGCTAGTGTTATACCTCTATGCATTCTTACTTATTCTAGGGTGATTGAGTGTTTTTTTGTGGTTGAAATATTCTTGGATGAGTATATACAACTGGTGACAGTCAGGAGTGAGAAAGAAAGAGTAGAGACCTCGGTAGCTGGGAGCCGACATCAGTCTTAGAGACCTAGATGTGTGATACATTTTAGGAGTAGGTCCCAGGATAGAGGATCTGCAATTCTGGGCTCGCATAGTGGGTCTAATAAACTTAGATAGAGGCAGTGCTACTCATGTGATGGCATGGGACATATCGCTCAAGATTTTCCAAATTTCCATACAACCGACTTAGTGACTGTGGATAGTCCACCAAGGTAGAGACAATAACATGAGAAGGATGGTCCACAAGACATCAGACATGGAAGAGGAGATAGTAGAGAAGAAGGAGGTGGTTTACATTTCAACATGTTACCACCACCACCCCCAGGTGGTCTACGACAAGCTGAGGGAGCTAGAGGTTAGGGGAGTGGACTACTGCAGGAGATCAAGGCTTACAACCCAAGGGATCCAAGAATGATCTGAGGTATGATATGTGTCTTTTCTACCTTATCTATATTACTAATAGAAATAGGTTCTAGTCATTCCTTTCTCGCTACATATCTTGTTTGAGACTTAGACATTCCGATTGAACCATTGACTCAAACCTTATGCTTGGAGATACCTAATGGAGAGGACTCAATGATTATGCACATGTACCGATAGTGTGACCTGACTCTTAGAGGTGAGAGTTTTAGTTGGGATCTCTTGTTTGTAGCATCCAATACTTATGACATCATTCTTGGTATGGATTGGTTATCTATAATGCAATCCCAAATTAACTATTTTAGGCGAAGGGTGTGGTGTGTCCACAACAACAGAACTAGATTTTCCTTTGTCAGTGAAAAGGAAAACCAGGCAGCATAGGACAATATCATGCATAGGAGGGTGTAGTCTATTTCCCATCAGTTGGATATCCTAACCCTTGGTGCAATGGATGTTATGAGTTTCCAGTTTCTTGCAGTGGTGGCGGAGTATGAGGACATATTTCCTAAAGATGTTCCAAGTTTACCTCCCCGTTGAGAGATAGACTTCTGCATTGATCTACACACTGAGACGGCACCGATATCCTCACCAACATATCAGATGGATCCCATAGAGATGCATAAGTTGAGGGTGCAGTTGTAGGAATTAAAGAAGAAGGGCTTCATGATACACAATGTTTTACCCTAGACAACCCCAATTTTGTTTGCAAAGAAGGTGGATGGGAGCTTAAGGCTGTGTGTGGACTACCAGTGATTGAATCAAGTGACCTTGAAGAACAAGTATCCACTACCAAGGATATATGACCTCTTTGATCAGTTGGGAGGGGTACGATGGTTTTAGAATATTGACCTCAGGTCAGGCTATCACCAGCTGCGAGTATGGGACGAGGATATAACAAAGATAACATTTAGATATTGATATGGTCACTATGAGTACTTGGTGATTCCATTTGACATGAAAAGCTCCCCAAAAGTGTTTATGAGACTCATGAACATAATCTTTTAGCCTTTATTAGACCAGTTTGTGGTAGTATTAATCGACGATATCCTTGTGTACTCAACATATGAGGAGGAGCACACATGACACTTAAGGATAGTTCTGGACGTACTCTACTATCTTTACAGAAATATCTCAAAGTACTAGTTCTAGATATAGGTGGTCCACTTTCTAGCACATGTTATCTCAGCAGATAGAGTGGAAGTGGACCCGGCCAAGGTCAAGGCAGTGTTATCATGGGAGCCACCTAAGAGAATGACAGAGGTGTAGAGATTCCTTGGGTTGATAGGATATTACCAGAGATTCATACCTGATTTCTCTCGAATATTAGTGCCCATGAAAGATTTTACTCTAAAGGGGCATCCTTTTGTGTGGACATAGAAGTGATGGAAGTATTTTTAGCAGTTGATGCAGAGTTTGACGAGTCCTCCAATCTTGAGATTTCCATAGGAGGGTGTCAAGTACATAGTGTTATACGATGTATCAGAAACTGAGCTTGGTTATGTCATGATATAGAGGAAAAAAAGCGATTTCCTATGGTTCACGATGGTTGATACCACATAAGAAAAACTATGCGACCTATGATCTTGAGTTAGTATAGGTAGTCTTCACTTTGAAGATGTGGCGACACTACCTAATGGGTGAGCAGTATATCATCTACTCCAATCACAAGAGTCTCAAATATATCTTCTTTCATAAGGATCTTAACTTGAGGCAAAGATGATGGCTAGAGTTCCTCTAGGATTATGATTTCAAAATTTTATACAATCCTTGGAAGGGGAATGTGGTAGTAGATTCTCTTAGCAGAAGATCTAGTTTTTAGTTGCTGAATAAGGCATTAGAGAAGTTTTCCTCGTTGTAGTTATCCTTTGTGGATGAAGATGGAGTAGCTTACCTCCAGTCGATGGTTTTTACCCCTATACTCTTATAGCGAGTCAAGGAGGCCCAGCTTGAAGATACCGACTGTGAGACCCTACATACTCAAATATCCATAGGGCATGCTCCTGATGGAGATAATTTTGTTATTTTTAGAGGATTCATAGTGGTACAGGTGAAACTACAGGAGGAGGTTCTAAGAGAGTTTCATATATCTCATTTGGAGGTACATCCAGGTGTGGTAAAGATGTAATAAGACCTACAATGTCAATTTTGGTGTCCAAGGATGATGAAAGGAGTTACCGAGTTTGTGTCTTGATGCCTTACCTATCAGTAAGTAAAGGTTGAGTACCAAAATCCAGTGAGTTTAACCCAACCCCTTGAGGTGCAAAAAATTTAAGCAAGAGGGGATATATATGGACTTAATGATGGGATTAGCATGAACGTCTAGGGCAAATGATACCATCTATGTGATTGTATACCATCTCACCAAGTTGGCCCACTTCTTAGCTATCTGAGAATAGATTTTAGTAGAGATATTATGATGCCTCTACATTGAGGAGATAGTCTAACTCTATGGAGTTTCGTTAATGATTGTTTATGATCGTGATGCTCACTTTACATCCCAGTTGTGGAAGGGATTACAGGATGCATTTTGGACCTATTTACACCTGAGCACAGTGTTTCACCCACAAACCGATGGCCAGACTGAGCATACCATTCAGGTTCTGGAGGACATGCTGTGAGGTTTCATATTATACTTCGACCATAGTTGGGAGGATCACCTACCACTAGTGGAGTTTGTGTACAAAAAAAAAACTACCATTCAACCACCATTATGGCACCATTCAAGGATTTGTACAGGAGACCCTATAGGTCACCACTTTTTTGGACTGATCTGGGAGCATCAAAACTCATGGGCTTGGAATTGGTATGAGCTATAATAGAGAAGGTGAAGATAACCCAGAAGCAGATGAGGACTGTATAGATCCATCATAAGTCTTATGATGACAGCCGATGGAGGCCTTTGGAGTTCGAGGAAGTAGACTATGTGTTCCTATGGGTTTCACCTTGGTGTGGATTAGAAATATTTGGCCGATGCGACAATTTATCTTTAAGGTTCATTGGACCTTTCCAGATACTGCGTAGCATTAGCAAGATGGTGTACCACTTAACTCTACCTTCGCAGTAAGAATGGGTACACAATGTCTTCCACGTGTCGTAGTTGAGGAGGTACATACATGACCCATAACACATTATCAATTGGGGCTATATGGACATTGAGTATGGAGAAACCTTTATTGAGTACCCAATAGAGATCAAGGATTGGATGGAGAAGATCCTTCATGGGTGATCGATTCCTTTGGTGCATGTCCGGTGGTAGCACAAGAATCTCTAGGAGAGCACATGAGAGTGGGTGGCTCAAATTCATGCTTAATACCCACATCCTTTTGAGTATCCCTTGTTTTGGATTTTAGAGATGTAAATCGCCAAGGTGGGGAGAATTTAATGCCATGGATTTTTCATGTATTATTTTAAATACTATATGGATTATTTTTGTGACCAGGCACTGAGATGTCATGTAATTCTGAGGCCTGATGTTCCCAAAATAATTTTTTGAAATATATTAAATATATTAAATATCACACACACAAATTTTTCCTCAAAAAGCATAATAACTTATAAACAAGTCCCCGAATCATAAATCTGAGGGAACTGTTGAGTTCAGAATTGCAGTTTTACCCTAAAATTGACTTAACATTAGTCATCATGGGTCATTTGTAAAAAAGTTTCCGCAGGTGTAGGATGAATAAAATAATTCAAAAAATTATTTTATTTAATTTTTCCAACATAAAAATTTAATCATCTTTAAATAGATAATTATGTTTGAAATCCAAGGTTAGTCGCATAACCTTAGAGACATCGGAGGATCTCTAGAGATATATTTGGAGAACCCTCTAAAGAAAACGGTGGCAGATCATGGATGGATCGATTGACGCAACCTTGGATTCAATAGATCTTTCCTATGACAATGACACAATAATCTTTCTTTATTATCAAGTGATCCAAATCAAGGTAGGGTGTGTTTTTCAAATTTTTTATTCCCCGTTCTTGATTTATACAATGAATGCGAACCAATCAACAAAAATATTGGACCAAAGATTGATCATTATGTGGTATGGGTTTATTTATGGTGTTTATTTGGATATTTTCTTCATGTATGTTGATTATTAATTTATTGTTCTAACAAAAATGAATGGAGATCGAAATGAACATTGATTGAGGTTCATTCCTCTTGTTTGTATTTGTGATTTTCTCCCTTGATTCATCATTATTTGTGATGTTCCTCATTTCCCCCTATGGTTAGACATTTCATTGAACGCTATATCGTTGCACGTCTGATTCTTGGAACAACGATCTAAAATCATAGATCCGAAATTGGTATGACTCGATGGAGGTGCGACGATGGTTGTAGTAGCAGATCAAATGATGGTTGGTGCTGATTTTGTGTTATTCAGTTCGCAATGAAGAATTAATATGATCTTGTTTTCCAAATATATTTGAACCCCATATTCCTGCAAACAATTGTAACAAAGTTTGGCCACAGTAGATCCATGAGTTTCGATGCGATTAAAGTAGGATATCATGGTGATGGCGGTGCATACACAAGCAGGAGGAAGGATAAGGATTTCAAGAAAAACCTAATACACATGGTGTGTAGTCCTTAGCTACATGGCATGCAGTCCCCTTGGATTAACTCGGCATATACTTCAGATAGTCCTTTACTTTTAGTTTGGACTTATGTTACAGATTTCTTTGTAGAGGGATTGTATTTGGTGCTATTTACTCTACTTCCTGTCATACACTGGTTACGGGGTGTAGATGTATGCATGCATGGTTACTTAGTGGTTTTTACATTTCATCATTTTGTGGGCTTATAGATGTGTGCGTGTGTGCAAGTACTTAGGTAATGCTTCCCATGTTAGTGATATTCCTACTTGGTCCTAGTCACCAGGCCCTAGTCTATTGGAGGTTGGATTAAGGAGTCATGAAATGGGCCCCAGTGGGATGGGTCATGACAAATTAAATAATTATTTTATTAAATCCCTAAACCTAACCTCTCCTCGTTAAGTATGCTATTATGGAAAAATCCCTAGGGTTAGCCACATAACCCTATAAAATTAGAGAGGAGGAGAATATATCCTTTGTTGGCATTTACGAATGAGCTTGAGATCATGGATCACTGATGGAAAATCAAGGAGATTCATGGAACGAATGACGAACATAACATAAACTTCAACAACATCGCTAATGAATGCGTTCTTCAACAATGATAGATATTTTCTTGAGGTAGAACTCATTATTTTATGGATTCTTTCCCTATTATTCAATTACTAACATTGATTCAAATAACATGCCATTAATTCCTATTTTCATTGCCCAAACCATAAATCCCTATGAATTTCCTCATTACACCAGTTTTATTTCACCTATTTTAGTTTATATGATTATGATCATTGGATGAGTTTAGAACTACCAATGGTAATATAAATTTATTATCATGTCTTTTCCCCTCCATTCATCACATTCCTCATTATTGGACCATGGGGTCAATTATTTGACATTACTGGACCAGTTTGAGCATAGTTGAACCTCCATATTCATGATTATTATGAAAATGATGTTGGGATCAAATGAACTGTGGATTGATTGAGGTGTAATGATGGATCAAGGATGATGGTTCAGAGAATAGAGACTCCTTTTGGAAATGGGAGGCATGATAGGTCTTTCACGGGTAATGTAAATCCCAATTTTCGGCCACCGGAGGCTGGGAATCAATGACCAGAAATGTTTCCCACTGATTTATGTGGCTTGAATGAGGATAATAGTAATATTTTTGTCAGAATTGATGGGTGTGAATTTGTTTAGGGATAAGGTTTATTTTTCTATGAGAAACTTGACTACACTCTCTGTATCCTAGAAGAACACATACCATGTACTGTGCTCTATGTAGTGAATAGGGTTTTGCCCTGTTATAAATATCACACACCATGTGAAAGATCCACATGTCGTGTGACCTTGGTTGTATATCCAAGCCATGCAATGGAAGTAAATTCCCAAGTAGTCCATGTGGTCTAAACATTGCTTATATCAGCCACACCACATGTACCCTACATGGTTGGACAACTTGTGTATATAGATTAGACTACTAGGACCCCAGGTGGATTGTACGCCATTTCCATTGGATTCCACATCATGTTAATAGCCTTTTACATTCCACGTGAGGATATAATACATGATTGGTCATATAATTAGTAATACAACCTGTGTACATCATAAATACACTTTTTTTTACTTATTCCAAGGTGCTCTACCTCCCATATCACCTTCTTCGAGACTTGGATTTGGACCAATGTGTAGTATATTATTAGAAGAATTCTATGCATGGCACGATGGTGGAATTTATTTTGAAATTAGAGATATGATTTGAGGTGGAAAAAATAGTTTTATTATTCCATCTCAAATATATGATAACAATACTTGAGTGAGATCTTCAGAGTGGCATTGGGGTTGTCGACCAAACTGACTACACATAGGGGTCTAGGCGTGGGTCCCCTATTTCCTAATACAGGTTGGATGGAACCCCTCTGTACTCACCCGAGAGCATGGAAATCCTACATGTATAGTGTTACCCCTTATTATCAAGCTCTAAATGAGGCATGGGTCCTCCACCCTTCTAGGGCTAGCACCACCACACTCTGATATGCGAGAAGACTTAGATTTGACAATGGATGTGAAGATGAAGTTCCCCTATATTTCTTTGATTGAGTTTCTTTGAGCATATCTACCTATTGAGTTATATTATCCCTTCTTTCTCATGGTTTGAACTGAATGTTTCTTTTACCATTTCCTTATGTTGTTCAGGGCATCCTACTAGGTATGTATATACTCACCCTACATGGGATTTGACCTCACATGTAGTATCTTATGAAGATGACATGATGTTAGATGGTGAATTTGGTGGACTAGACATTGATGGATCATAGAAGTAATTGGTGGTAGAGACCTCATTCAGTGGTTGGTTGCTGGAGATCATGATCGAGGCTCTCTTTCTTTTCCATTTTACATTAGTTGCTAGGTTATGACCCTTTTTATGGATGGGAATGTATTCCCCCCTTTTTATTCTTCTAGTATTTATTGTTGTACTCTAATGTGTTCCCAAAAGTAATTATATGCATTTAAACACTCCAGTTATTTTTTCTATTCTTCATTTAAACACTCTAGTTGATTTTATTTATTTTACTCTGTTTAATTACATGGAGTTTGGTGGTTTGTGTGTGTATAGGTACCTTAGTTTAAGGACTCTCATATGTGTGAAATGGATACTCGGTGTTAGTTTCCATCCATATCGTATTGAAATTGGTCTTGAGGTGTCACTCTTGGCTTACTGCCGGTCTAGGTGGGGCCCTAGTGGGCCGGGATGTGATAGAGATACATCATAGAGAGTTTTTCCTAGGTACAGTGTTTAAAGATAGATGTGTTATGAGGATTGACTGGGAACTTAGGGAAATAGTGCTAAAGTGTCTCAAGTTTGTCTCTCAGTCCAAAGAACCCAATGATGATGTGATGAATGATGTATCTATGCACTAGGACTCTGATTATCTACTTATTGACTTGAACTTTTGAAGCACCAGTTGTGGAGAATCCATGGTACATGCATCATATAGGAATGATTCCTTGAATTTCATGTCCTTTTTGAGTCACCATGGGCCATCTTGTAAACATTTCACAATACCGCCACATTGATAGCTAGAAGGTGTTTCACGATGGATTTTCAAGGATGACTACCTCAGTGATGAGGATTTCTTTCAAGGGTCAGTCCTTTTGGACCAACCTTTAGGTGAGTTGTGAGAAGTGCCCCTACCCATTGAGATACGATTAGACCTGACTATAGTATCCTAGGCTAGAAAAACCCTTCATGTTGAGTGACCGATAATTACTAAAGGTTAGGATGATGATGCACATAGGCTATCCACATTACAAGAGTTTCAGAATTAGAGACCACTTCATTTTCATGGTGATATAGATCCTCAAGTAACAAAGGATTGGTTGGAGATGATTGTTTTCATATTATGACTGGTGTGAACCTTGAATGATCAGACGGTACCACTTGCAGCTAACCATCTTCCTAGGGCAGCTATAATTTTTTAGATTTTGGTTACTGAGACCCATGATGAGATTATTCTCACCTATACTATAATGATTCAAACTTTTCTTTAATAAAATTACCTTTTTGGTTGAATTAAACTCCTTAGTATGAATTATGGTTATAGAAAACACACACACTTCATTGGTTTTATTATATCCTCTTGAATTTAAAAACTGTTAAGCATCTTAACCATTGATAATATAGCCATTGAATAGTGATCATATGTTTATTATAAATACAGGGTTTTGAAAAATCCAATTAACTCTAACAAAGGAAGCGATGAAATCAACCAATAGAATCATACCCTCTGAATCCCATTTATCAGAGCTTACTAGGGATATAGAATCACTAGGATTTTACCTTTACCAATCCCAAGATTATATCCAACAACTTAAGTATGAGAAAAACTATTTATAGGAGAAGTTCAATCTCATCGAGATCACAACACAAACCATGTATGCTGAACCACCCCATGAAAGTATCACCATCACATACCTTACCCTTAGGGTGTTTTTCAGTGTAATAAAGGGATATTTATCAAGACCCTAATAATTTTAATATTTATAATTTATATAATAATGAATATATTTTCTCCTTATTATTGTTACTTTATAAATTAGTTTTATTTTGATTCGATAAAACACAAATTGAATTTTTGGGTAATATTCAAATTCAATTAATGAATTTATGAAATAATGGATTTTAAAATAGATAATATTTTAATAAAATATTATTATTAATTTTTTTATTAAATATAAATGATCATATAATTTTTATAAAGTCAAATGAAATTTTTATAAGGGTTTAAAAACTATTATTGTAAAAAAACCCATCATTTTTCAATAAATGTCAATTATTACATTAAAATTGAAAATTAAAATATTAGAAAATTATTTGGATAAAATAAATATTATTTTTGGAATCAAATCATAAAAATTATCCAATAATTATTTTTTCATAATTATCTGAGAATTGTTTTTTCGTGTAAAATTTAAATACTGTGTATATTATGACATTATAATGTCACAAAAATGATGTAATAAATTATATAAATTTTATCCAAGACAAAATATATGTTTCCCCTTTAAAATAATTAAATTTTAATTTTCTTTTATTAATTTTATAAATCCTTTATAAATCCTCTAAAACCTATAATATATTTTATGGTTTTAAATTCATTTCTTTAAGGACAAAACTCACTTCCACATCACTAAGGTTAATATTTTAATAATATCATCCCTTGTACTAATAAAATAGTTAAAAAATATCCTCCTTTTCATAAAACATAGGAAAAAACTATGGTAAGATTTTTAGTTTTGATTACTTTATTCTATATAGTCAAAAACCTATGTTTGAGAAATAATAAAGAATCCCCCAATCATTTCCTATATAAACCCACCTAAGATCCCATTACTCTGCACTCAAAAAACTTGGAGCATGTTATTAATCTTATCTCCACTCTCTATATTCCTCCCATGGTTCCCCAAGCTCTTAGTAATATTCTTCCAATATTTTGGAATCACACTCTCAAGGTAAGGGATTCTCCCTCTCTTCTTTTTATTCAAGCACCTCTTTTATGTTATGCATCTTAATTTCCATTTTTTCATGTTGGGATATGTTTTAAATATCCCCATTACTTTCCATTTTATTTCTAAATTATGAGATATCCATTTAAATATTATTATTCCCTCCCATGAACCTTTGTGTACACTCATTACCATGACAAGATTTAGTAAGGGATTCTCCCTCTAATCTTTTCATTAAAGCACCTATTTTATGTTATGCCTCTTAATTTCTATTTTATCATGTTGAGATATGTACTTACATATCCCCATTACTATAAATTTTATTTCTAAATGATGATATACTCCTTTCACTCTCATTAATCTCTCCCATGAACCTTTGTGTACACCCATTACCATATAAAATTTAGTAAGGGATTCCCCCTCTCTTATTTTTATTCAAGCACATATTTTATGTTATGCCTATTAATTTCCATTTGATCATGTTGGGATATTTTCTTCAATATACCCCTTATTTTCCATTTTATGTCAAAATTATGAGAGACCCATTTCAATCTAATTTATCCCTCCCAGGAACCTTTATGTATACCTGTTACCATGTCAAAATTTAGTAAGTGATCCTCTCATTTTCCTCTTTATTAAACCATATTCATTATCTTATGACTTTTATCCCCAATTACTAATGTTGGTATATGTTATTCCATAACCCTATTAATTGAATTTTAATGTTCATGTGATGAGAGACCCCTTTCACTCTAATTAATCCATCCCATGAACATTTATATTCCCCTGTTATGCTGCTGAAATTTCACTGCGATTTCCTATACCAAACAAATGTGTAGTGAATACACATAACCATTTACTATCAAGGGTTTTCAACTTTATGAAATTATACTTATTTTATTAGGTAATTTAATATATTTATTCCACACTCCTTAATTGTGGAATAAAATGTGATGATAAATGATTCCATGTTGTATGATCTATGCGTCACACTTATGCATGTGAATGAAATGAAAGTGACTGGTGAACCCAAAATTATATAGAGTTCCAATGCGTTGGGTAATGTTTTATTTTCATGAGATGTCATTAAAATAATTAGAGAGTGAAAATAATCCATAATGATACTTTTTCTACCATGATGTCTTGGATGTTAGCCTTGACCTATGTTTATGATGCTAGGTTTAAAGTTGTTGCCACATTTTCCCATATTGCCTTTATGTTATCATGCTATATCATGCCTTATTGTTCATGTTTATGATTCTAACACCTTTTATGTCTCATTGATATTCCTATTATCTAACATGTAATAATTTCTTCATGTTATTCCATGTTTATTCCCTTACTGGGATTTATAGCTCACCCATTTCTTATGTATGTCTCCAAGTTATCCCATATAGTTTTAAGTACGAAGAAATAATATGAGAATGTTAAGTAAGTTTTAAATAATGGTGATGTATTCCCTATTTTAAGTTTTTATATAATGTAAATAATTCTCAAATACACTAGGCTTCTCAATATTCCAGGTTGTATTATGTGTAATCTTATGTAATAAATCATTAATTAATGTGTAATAAATAGCAGGGTTTCTATAGTTGGTATTAGAGGAAAGTTTAGTTATTTTTTGGGATTAGGATTAGAAAACTCAAGCAGGATAATATTTAACATAAGAAGACATCCCTAAATTTTGTTAAAGTATAGAGTAAGTGGTTTACATGAAAATAAATTCTTTTCTGGATATTATAAGTGGATGTTTCTCTGATATAGATGTACCTAGGGGTAAAACCTGAAAACACCGCATTGGGAAAGACTCGATCAAGAACTGGTGCATGGAAATGGGCCTTGCTACACACCTAGTTTAACACTCACAGGGGATATGAATTGGTAAATTCAAAAGCTCATTATAAACCATTATTAAGGAAAAAAATTCCCATAAGTGTCTATGTTAGAAAATAGATCATGGATAACATAAATTTAATCCTAGAAATTCACATGTTAAGGAATAAATGTCATTTATAAATTACCCCTTTAATGATTTTGGATTCCCATTTATGTATTTAATAGTTTAAAAGTACTATAACTAAGACTATTTTGGATGTATTAAATGGTTATAACTAGAATAAAAAAGTGAAAGGTAGGGTTATCATCAATAGTTCTACGCATTCCTTCATATCATGCAAGTTTAGTAGAACTATTCAAACACCACCACAAATCATGAAAGTAGAGTTGTCGGTGAAAACATAAAATGGGGAAATTATTGAATACCAAGCATATAACTCACCCCCTGTCAAAATTTTTGGGTTTAACTTCCCATATAACCTTGCAATACTCCCTTTAGTAGAAATTGATGCAATTATGGGCATAGATTGTCTTTTCTTATATAGAGACAACATAAATTTCCGTGAGAAGTAAATCACTCTTCGTATCATGACTCATCCTCCGATTCCGTACAAATTATAGGATAAGGATGAATTATATTTAACACCAACATATAAATCATGGATATTATTTCCATATGAACAAGCATATCTAGCTCAAATGATTGAGTCTAAGAAAAATATCATCCTTGAAGACATGACCACTGTGAGGGAATACATTTATGTGTTTCCCAAAAAATCTCATGGTCTTCCTTCTAGTCGAGAGGTTGAATTTTCAATTGATCTTATACCTAGTGTGTTACTATTATCTAAGAATCTATATAGAATGACTATTGTGTAACTTTAGGAGATGAAGAAACAACTAAAATCTAGATAAAGGGTTCATACGCCCAAGTGAATCACCTTAGGGTGCACCAATCCTCTTTGTTAAGAAGAAGGATGGGTCAATATGCATTTTCATTGATTATCATGAGCTAAACATGATCATGATAAAGAATAAGTATCATCTACCACGGATTGATGATTTTTTTGATTAGCTTTGTGGAGCATAATAATTGTCCAAGGTGGATCTTTAGTCAGGGTATTATCATGTAAGGGTGAAGAAGGAGGATATCCCTAATACCTCTTTTCTGTACAAGGTACATGCACTATGATTTCATAGTAATGCCATTTAGACTCACTAATGCTGTATAAATATTAATTTAATTTATGAATAGATTCTTTAGATATTAACTTGAAAATTTTGTGGTAGTATTTATAGATGAAATTCTAATATACTTTAAAAGAAAGGAGGAGAATGAGGATCATCTGATCACTGTGCTAAAGACCTTATGAAAGGAGAAGAATTATGAAAAGTACAAAAAATTTGATTTATAGCTGAATGAAGTCTCATTATTGGGTAATATTATCATAATAAATTGGATATGTATAGACCATTTAAAGGAAGAATCAATTGAAGGATGACCAAGGAAAACATCTATGACAGAAATCCATAGTTTCCTTGGATTAGCTAGGTACTATCATCGATTTGTGAGAAATTTCTCACAATTTTGAAACCCTCTAACCAAGATAACTCAGAAGGGATTCAAGTTTTTTTTGTAACAATGAATATGAAGAGATATTCAAGGAGTTAAAGAAGATACTTATCACTACACCTGTACTTATGCTACCCACAAGTGGGGAACTTTTCATGGTATAAAACGATGCTTCAAATAAGGGCTTGGGCGGTGTGTTAAAGTGGAATGATAAAGTGATAGCCTATGCCACATGAAAATTGAAAGTTCATGAGAAGAACTAACCAATGCATGATCTGGAGTTATCTGTAGTGATCTTCTCATTGAAAATATGGAAACATTATCTCTTTAGGGAGAAGTGTGAAATATATACGGATCACAAGAGACTCAAATATATATTCACACAAAAAGAGCCGAATATGTTCCAATGAATATGGTTAGATATGATTAAGGACTATGATTTATCAACCCACTACCATATTGGGAAATAAAATAAAGTAGTAGATTCTATAATTAGAAAGGATCTGAAAATTTTATCATTGATGAGAATTGAGAAGGATCTGATCTTCTTAGACTTGAAAAGGATGGACATGGGAATCATAAAGGAAGTAACATCATCAATCCTTTCACAAATGATTGATCAACCATCCATTTTTAAGAGGATAAAGGATACTCAAAGAGATGATGTGGAAATTCAGAAGAAAGTGGAAGCTATAAGAAAAGGTAAATCCTCGGAGTTCAATGTTAATGAATAAGGAGTTGTAAGATTTGGGAAAAGACTATGCATACTATCAAATCCTGAGTTAAAAAAGGAGTTGTTTGATGATGCACATAGCTCGACCTTATACATAAATCCAATGATCAAAAATATGTATCTAGATCTCTAAGAGAACTATTGGTGGGAAAATATGAATAAATTGACCGCAAAATACACATCATGGTGTCTTGTATGCCAGCAAATGAAGGCAGAAAGCCAAAAATCTGAGGGGATGATGCAACCATTACCCATACCTATATGGAAATGGGAAAAAATAATCATGGACTTTGTCACTGGTCTTATGAATATATCAAGAGGAAATAATTCTATATGGTTTGTGCTGGATCATATTACAAATAATGCTCACTTCATTGAAATTCAAGAGCACTTCTCACTTGATCAACTTGCAATGATATATATTAGAGAAGTGGTGAGGCCACATGGAACATCATTATTGATTGCATCTGATCGAGATCCAAAATTTACCTCCAATTTCTGTAAGATTTTATAACATTCTCTAAATACTGATTTTAACTTCAGAATGTCTTATCACCCTCAAACTGATAGCCAATTTGAGCAGACTATCCAGACACTTGAGGGCATGTTGAGAGCATGCTCAATTGACTTCAAAGGAGTATGAGATCAACATCTTATTCTAGACGAGTTCTTATACAATAATAGTTTCTACTCAAGCATCCAAATGGCTCCCTTTGAATCCATTTATGGGAATAGGTTTAGAACAAATACATTCTAGGATGAAGTTAGGGAACAGAAACTGTTAGGTCCTGAAATGGTTGACGAAATAGTGAAAAAGGTCAAGACCATTCAGTAGCACATCAAGGATACTTAGAGTAAAAAAATTTCTATACTAACAATCATTGATGAGACCTAGAGTTTGAGGTTGGAGACAAGTTATTCTTCCGCATATCTCTATGGAATAATTTTTGAGATTTGGGAAGAAGGAAAAGCTTAGTCCAAGATACATTAGTCCCTTTGAGATATTTGATCGCATCAGAGTACTGACCTATCGAATAGAACTTCCACCTAACTTATATCAAGTACATGATGTGTTACATGTATCCCTCTTGAGTAAGTATATACCAGACCCCTCATATGTACTCAATCCAGAGGTGGTACCTTCAGAGAATTATCTTTCATATGAGGAGCAACCGATGAAGATCTTAGATCATATAGACAAAGTTATAAGAAAAATGATAATGCACCTAGTAAAGGTGATGTAGAGAAACCAAAAGTTTAAATAAGAAATTTGGTAACTGTAGGATGTGATGAAAAAAATTTACCCTCATATGTTTTAGTGTATGAAATTAAAATTCCAAGGGTGAAATTTCGGAAGGGGGAAGATTGTAACGACCTGATTTTTTTTTAATAAAATTTCCTTTGTGGTTGAAATAAATACCTTATTATGAATTATGGTTATAGAAAAAACATGCACTTCCTTGGTTTTATTATATCCTATCATATTTAAAAGACCATTAATCATCTTAACCATTGATAATATAATCGTTGAACGGTGATCATATGATTAGTATAATTATAAGGTTTTGATAAATACAATTAACTCAGAAAAAGGAAGTGATGACCTCAAAAAATAGGATCATACCATTTGAATCCAATTTATTAGAGATTACAAGGGATATAACATCACTAGGCTTTTCCCCTGACCAATCCCAAGCTAAGATCCAACAACTTAAGCATGAGAGAAACTGTTTAGAGGAGAAGTTCAAGCTCATCGAGATCATGAAACAGACCATGTATGTAACACCCAAATACATTTACAATATTTTCCTTTTAGAATAAATTTTTATCATAATTTATACACAAATTTAATCTTACGCTACACACAACATTGTGTTAACTTGCATTACACGTAAGACCAAGTTTTACCACCTTTTAATGGCGCACCTATTTTAAAACTAAATTTTGAAACTTTTATAAATTTTATCTGTTAAAATAAACTTTATTTTTGAATTTGGAATATTGAAATTATATTAGGGTGAATTTTTGGTATTTTTCTAAGAAATTTCCTTTTTATGATGAATAGTGAAAAATACTGCATTTTAGTTGAAACCGCATTTTCGTCTAAATAATTATTAATGATAAATTATATTTTAAATGTGTTTTAAATTAAAAATAGATAAATTATATATATATTAATACAATTTAGGTCATTAGAATAATTTTTATATTTAATTTATATATAAAGACTTAATGAACTTTTGAGCATTTTCACTTTAAAAACCCGCTTTCTCGCCATTTAAACTTAATTTTTCCACTCATGTGAATTGAATTTAGAAAAAATGATATAAATAGTTGTAATTAGTATTATATTTGTTTTATAATAATATAAACTTAGTTTTTTACAAGAAAATTAGTAAAATAAATTAAAATTAATTAGAATGATTGAGGGTAAATCGAGTAATTAAGGGTAAAAATGATATTATAAATATTAGAAAATTACCCTAACAATTGTATTAAATTTATCAGTTGATTTATTATATAAAAAAATCATCCTTGGGAGGATTTTATTATCTATTGGAGCCACTTTGAGGTCTTCAATCCTTTTATAGTATTTTATTCTAAGGAAAGCCAAATATGCCATACTCATGTTTTAATAAGTATTATATTTTTTTATATATAGTTATTCAGAAGATATATTCAACTATAAATATCCATTTGAAAGATAAATTTTTTATATTATTAATTATATATATATATATTTTAATTTTTTTAGGGAATACATAATTAAATTAATGGCTTGCACAATGATGATGAAATAATTGTGTAATTAATGGACATATCAAATAAATGATATTAAAAATATTAAAATAAATATAATTTGAGATAATTAGTGTCATCCAAAAAATTTATAGATTAATTTGATATATTGGGGATATTTTAAAAGAGTTTTTTTATGATAAAATGTAGTTATGATATTTTTAGAAATTCAAGTAACGAATAGTGTCAAAATTGACATTAATTAAATTTTAACACAAATAATATTTTACTAAATGATATAAAATTCAGAAAAATATAAATTCTACCAAATTATTGGGAGAAGTATTAAAATGTCATAAATGGTACATTTAATGTTCATTTTTTATTTTATTGTAACTATATTAACCCTTAATGACTAAAAATCCAAGTTGTCACAGTAAGAATTAAAGGGTTTAACTAGGGGTTAAAGTCAAAAGATAAGGGTAATAACGTGGCCTAAAAATGTATAAAAATTATTGGATAAATAGGATTATACTATTAACACCTTATTATAGAATTTTAATTGTTTAATGGACACTTTAACATGAAAATAAATTAAATATTATTTAAATCAAATATAGTTAAAAATGTCACTCTCATTATATTTAATATCATTTATGTGTAAACATAGTAAAAAATTAAGATATAAATAAAAATAAATGTCTATTTTGATATTAATATAATAAGTTTCATTACATAAATTTATTTTTAATTTTTATAAATTATATAACTACCATAAATGCTTCTTCAATGCTAAAATAGTATTTATTTAATTAACATAAAAACAAAATAATTGATTTTAAAAGTATTAATTTTGATATATTTGGGATGAGTTAATGTGTCCAATGAATTTTATATATCTATATGATATATTAGGGATGTTTGAAATCATTATATTTAAATTCACACTTTGTCTTGATGTATTTGAAGTCAAATTAAATGAATAGTATCAAATTCAACAATAATAATATTTTATTAAATTAATGTATTATTAAATTATTTACAATCATAAAATATTAAATAATTAAAAATGGGATAATATATGGTCTAAAATGTCTTCCCATATTCATTTATAGTCCATTTGAAAGTCTTTGGATCTAGAATAGTCTTTTTATATTTTAATATTTTGAGGTTTTCCAAAAGTACCCCTCACCTCAATTATAAAAGGGCACCTCCTACCCCACTTCGTCACACCACATAGAGCCTTCTATATGGAATAAAACCTTCCCATTTATCCTCAAAATTTCTATATATTCATCTTAGAAGTATGACCTTGAGTAGAAAGGCAACCAAGTAAGCCTTTTGGTATAAACCGAAAAGAAGTTACATGGAAAAGAGGTAACATTTTTCAACGGTCACTTTCATTTTATTTACTTCTATAAAAATTGAATTATTATTATTAAATTATTATATAATAACCAAATTATCCTAAATATACTAATTTTTTTATGTTAATGTTTATACATACACCTACACACACTTTTATCAAATGGGCAACGAACATACCATTTGTGTACAACGAATTACTGCCCCGTGAAATGATGTCATTCGTTTTTCCTTTAACACCTCTCATGGTTGGAAATTATTATGGAAATGATGTTTTTATATTATATATATATATATTATATTTATGTTGTATAATTTTTTTTTGTAATTATTATACAAATCATACCTTCATGCTTTCCATTTTGTATAAATATGATAACTTCGTTTGTGGAAGTGTGGACTATCGCCTCCTCAAAGAGATGTGAGTCATTAATACTATACATGGAACATATAAAGGATCATTTTAATAAAGATACATGACATATATGACACATATATACTACTGTAATTATAATATATATATATATATATCATTTACTTTTCATTCTTTTAATAAGATAAAGAAATGGAAGTAGCGTTCATGCGTACGTATAACCAACCATCTCCATGAATGGTGAATTTAATTTATTATCTCTAAATATTATTAATTATTCTAAATAAATATATAATGAATATATATGATAATTACATTGTAAAGTACCATGTTTTTGAACTGGCTTAAAATACGAAAGTTGTTGAACTTTTTCGTTTGTTGGATGGGTCTATCTTAAAAAAAACATTCAAGTTGATGTTTCGTGAGTTTGAACTATTTAAAAGTGTTGATAATGGGCTTGGGTAAAGGTTCAAGGAGTTTTAAAGGTGTATTAATGGGTTTTGGGAGCACCGAATCTGGCAGTGGCATTCGCACAGCTGCGCACGGTTGGTCCAACTGTGGGTGTCAAACCATGCAGCTTGCTAAAGGCGAGACAGAGGTGCTTGCATGGTTTGCACATGGTTTGTAAAACCATGTGGGACAAACCATGTGATGTAGGTCCCTTAGATAGAAGGTCCCCCATGGTTGGTGCACAGTTTTCCAGACCGTGCGAGCCAAACCGTGCGGCTTAGCTAGTTTTGGGTTTCAGATTAATTTATTTAATTAAATTCCTAGCTGTGAGGGATTTAATTAAATGTCGTGATATGAGGATTTTTAATTGATTAAATTAATTGTTAAAAGGAATTTAATTAATTGATTCAGAATAGGGTTTCATTTAATTAAATTAATATTAATATAATTTAATTAAATGATAAATGAGTTGGAGTTTTATTTAATTAGATCCAAATCAATAGAATTTAATTAAATGAGGAATAAATGTGGATTTGGGGTTTTACCTAATTAAATACAAGAATAGGATGTATTTTATTATTTAATGAAAAGTGGGGGAAATGATTTAATTAAATTTGAGTTTGGAATAATTTAATTAAATAATGATGAGTTGGGGTGGTATTAATTAAATTTGTTGAAGGGAATTTAATTAAATGAGGCAAGGAGTAGTTTTTATTTAATTAAATTTGTTGGAGAAGAATTTAATTAAATAAGGTCTAATGGGGGAGTTATGGGGTTTATCAAAGAATCATTTAAATTAAAATGATAATAATAATATGGTTATTATTATTATTATTATTATATTAATTATTATAAAACTAATTGGGGTTATTTAAGGGAAGAAATAAGAGGGAGGTGCACAATAATGTAAGGCGTGACCCCCTCCCCTTGTTCTCCCATGGTGAAGGCGCACCACTCCCTAACTCGGCTCCCTCTCCATGCATTGTATCGTGGTGGTTCCTTCACAGAAGATGTCTGTCTCATTGAGGCAAGTCCTTTTCCACATATTCCATTCTTTGCATCTTCCATTTATTCTCTTCTTCACCTGGTCTCCATTAGGCCAAAACACTAAGACCCGAAATTGTTTCAATTTCTTCTTCTCTTCTGATTCTAGGTGGCGAAAAAGATGTCTCAAGACCTGTTGGTCTGTATTTCAACAACCGTCGCCGAAGGCATGGCAGTTCGTCTCAATTCAGTTCACCGCTGTCAAAGCCAGGTAAGGCTCAATAACCATTCATGGGGTTTTCACCACTTATATAAGGTACTTATGGTTTAAATGTGTTACAAATAATTATTTGGGCATGCGTTGGTCTCCTCCATACTATTTATGAGTGTCAGTTAATTTTTGTTAGTTGTGGTGATGAATTCCATGTGTGAGCACACTCTTGAGGAGGTGCGTGTGTGTGAGCAGTTTTCGGTTTAAGTTATAAAGCATTGGCTCTACCAATTTCTTGAGGTAGGGTCCTCAACTTTTATTTTATTTGAAAAAATAAAGTTTTTGTTAATCTAATACTTTTGATAAAGTTGACTGCAATGTTGGAGAAAATTTCATATTGGTATAAAATGATTTGTTAGATTACAAAATTACATTTTTGTAATAAAACCCCTCCAATGGAGGTGCACTGTCTTCAAGCTAAAAACATAATGTTTAGAGTGACCTGTTCATTTAGCTTGCTATCATGTGAATTTCTATTTCCTCCCTTTTTTGTTGACACACATGGGTTGAGTAGAATTTATGAGTATTGGCATGATAAGTTGAGATAATTAATTGAGGAATTAATTATGAGATTTTAATTGGATAAGTTAAGAAAATTAATTTTTCAATTAATTATGAACCTAGAGAATTGTAATAGAGATATTTAATTGGTTGTGTTAAGATAATTAATTGGGGAAATTAATTATGAGATGATGTTTGGCTATATAATATAATTAATGGTGAATTAATTATGTGCCATAATGCTGATTAAAGATAATAAATTGTGATAATTAATTATGATAAGTTGATATTTGATTTGGATAATTAATTGTGAAGAATTAATTATGGAAATATGAGATTTAGAATGGAATAATTAATTGTAAATTAATTACGTGCTTGAATTTGGAATATATATAATTAATCGGGGAATTGATTATAAGATATTGAATTGGATAACTGTGATAATTAATCGGTCGATTAATTGTGATATGATGCTTTGGATAAATTGAGATAATTAATGGTGTATTAATTATGTGCTCTTGTAGTAATGATTTGGATAATTAATTGTGGATAATTAATTATGGAATGAGATTTGTGTTAATAGATTAATTAATTGATGAATTAATTAATGTAATTGTGGACTTAGTTAATTATAGGGTTAACTAATGGTTCTTGATATGTTTCAATAATCGTTGGATTAGTAAGGGAATGAAGGTGGATAATTCTTGAGGAATTGATTATTGATCTTAGATTAATTAATTTGTGAATTAATTAATGAATGAGAATTAGGTGCTAGACATGGTATTCTAAAAGAATATAGAAGTTGGGACTTGGACATGAAGTTCCTCCCCAATAGTTATCAAATGATGTAAATAAATGAGAATGTGGGTTTAAGACATGGCGTTCTAAACTAATGTAGAAGTTGGGACTTGGACATGGCGTTCCTCCCCAATAGTTATCAAATGAATGAATGAGAATGTGGTGCTAGACATGGAATTATAGACCAATGCAGAACTTGGGACTTGGACATGGCATTCCTCCCTAATAGTTATCTAAGCGCTTAGATTTAAGGGTGTCAGATATGGTGATCTACACTGAATGAGAAATAGGTGTTAGACATGGCATTCTAACACAAATATTATAAATATATGAACCCGTTTTTTATGTGCTAGACATGGCGTTCTACACCAATAGTATATTATATGAATTAATTATTAAATGAATGAGAGATGTGGATCAAACTCAAATTAAACGTGATTAAATAAATAAAGATTGAGAATGATTGGAATTCAGGAACATGCTGAAGTTAGCATTGATGTACGAGATACTACAGGGACCTTAGAGATAATAAATTATTAAATAGAGAATAATTGGTAAAGTGTTGAAAGGTATTTATGATTGATAAATATGATTGTATGATTCTTATGAAAACTCTTATTCCGGCTACAAGCCGAATCAGGTATCACTGTCAGGTGTCCCTTTGGAACATAGACAGGTTGTTGGTTATTTATTTAGTTCTGTTATTATCGTGTTATATTTATACACCATTTTTTATTTTTCATTGTCTGGATTGAGATATAAAACCGGTGGTCTCGTCCTACTAAGATGTATATCTCACACCCCACTCGGGCCACCACTGCACTGGGGTACCTGAGTGTACTTTCTTGTTTGCAGGACTATGGAACTTTGTTTGTGGTTGTTACTTGTACTTGGGAGTTAGGAGCAAAGGATCGAGTGGGAGATCAGGATGCTCATGGAGATCTCCCTTGGGGCTTTGAGTATTTTCTTTATTTATGTACTAGAATACAAAGCATGCTATTTTTTTTACTACTTTTCGATATATATCACCCTGACATGTATGCATTGTATAAACTAGCATTAACTATTTTCATTATCCAGTTGAATATTGTTTTATATGATTCCACTATTGTATGAGTTTGTCTATTTTTGTTTTGTACTCTAAATATGAGGGTATAGTCTCCCCACTGACTATACATAAACCCTCATTGCTAGTCAGTAGCCTTTGGTGTATGGGGAGACTCACTTGAGGACATGTGGCGACCGGTTCAGCTACCGATTCGATGGTAAGCCGGGTCGGGACGTTACAAAGTGGTATCAGAGCTTTAGGTTTTCATTATTTTTTCCCTTTATCTTTCTATTTTGGGTTGGTAGACATGAGAATAGGAAAGTGTTGGCACTCAGTTAATAGATATGCTTGGGACTTATCACCCCATGTACGGGAAATAACCAAGTGTCCAGGGATGAGAATTGTTGTTTATACTGTTTAAGGTTACAATTGATATGATTTCACCTTGAATGACTGGTGTATTTTCCGCTGCTTATTGATTTTGAGAATTTTGAAAATTTTCCTTGGCCTGATATGGAAAGGAAATTACATTTCATGTATCATCTTAGGCACTTAGATATTAACATACGATTCATATCACATGCCATGTAGTTGCATTAGTAGGATGCCTACTAATTTTGATTGTGTGCCTTGGGTAGAATGCCGTGTTTTGATTTGCTTTAGAATTACCCTTTAGAGAGCATATTTTATTGATATATATAAAATACTTGTGTTTTTATATTCCATGTTGCCTCTATTATTAGCAAGTTTTTATGTAGTGTCATGCTTCTGTGTTATAACATACTGTTGTGTTACTGGTTATGATAACATGCTAGAGTAGTTTTGATTTGTAAATAGTTACATGAGTAGAAAATTGATTAATTACCTTTACAATGGGATCCAATTTTAGTTATAAGGTGTATGGGTGCCTTATAACTAGGAAAAGGGTAACCTGTGTATTCGAATAATTGAAAATGGGATGCTAAAGTTAAAAAAATCTTAAATGGAAGTTAATTGTGATAAATGAGAGCCAAATTTCAGTGGTAAGGTGTATGGGTGCCTTATCGATTGGTAGATGGACACCCATGTGACTGAGCCTAGTATAACCATATTGTGTTTGAAAATGGTTATAAATGTAAAACTATTGAGTTTTTATTGAAATGAACTGTTATATGGTTGCTTTTTGAAGAACCTAGATGTTTTGAATTAAATGGGACCCACGGAGGTCACCTTCTGATTAAAAGGAATTTAAATTCTAAATTTCTTGTTTAAAATGGAATGATACTAAATGTTAAATGTTTAAGAGGAAGTTTGTTATAGCTTGCCTATTTTGGCCAAGGAGCGTTGTTTAAAAACCAAGTTCCTTGTTGTGGAATAATACTTTTTGATTTTTTAAAATTCTTTCAATTGTTTATAGGTTGAAATGAATTCAATTAAATGACTAAAATGAAACGAGGGATTTTGAGCTTAGTGATTTCTATTTTTCATAACCAAGAGATAGGGTTGACGCGTATGCTTCATAATGGACTATCCCGTGGAAGGTAGCACCCTTAGAGCTTGAGATGCTTTGTTTATGTTGTGATATTTTTGATATTGGTGCTATTATAGTTCCTTTTCCCTTACTATAACTTTTGGGACTCAGGTTTTTTGACACACCGATAGGTTTAAGTTACAGCTTTCATGTGATATGTTGATGTGGTGATCGTGGTTTGTGGAACGTCACATGTGCGTTTAAGGTGTTTTTGTAATAGTATTCTTATGAGCGACTGATATTTTCTTCTATGACATGGAAACTACTAAGGTGGGTAATGTTGCATTGTTAAGTTTTTCAAAGATTTTTAGTGGTACGCTTTGAAGTAACAAGGATGCCTTGGGTGATGAAGGCATTGAGGTTTGGTTGATGACGTGTCGACAGGAGAAGCCGAGAATTTTTGTAAAGGGTCGACCAGTGATAGTTTGATTGATCTTTTTTATGACCTGGGTTTATTCTTAGTGTGATCTTCTGAATGATATGAGCATGTAACTTATCTTGAACTCATTCTGGAGGCACTGAGATAGCGTCGGTTATACGCCATGCTATTTTTTAAAATTTGTTGGACTCAATAAGTGGTGGTTATCTGGGTTATACGCAGGAT
The DNA here is from genome assembly GCA_963277665.1 of Viscum album. Taxonomy (NCBI): domain Eukaryota; kingdom Viridiplantae; phylum Streptophyta; class Magnoliopsida; order Santalales; family Viscaceae; genus Viscum; species Viscum album. Next base: position 157,919,538 of record OY728165.1, on the reverse strand, counting down.
GCACGATACTTTGGGTTACTTTTCTATTTGTGCTAGGAAACGATAATTTTAAAGTATCCTTGAGATGGATTGACTTAGAGAGGTCACCGAATGTCGAGTGAGGACTTTAGTTACATGTGGTTGGTGATGGAATCATTTTAAAGGCACATCGCCAGGTTAAGGGTGACTGTAGGTTTTTGGTTTGGAAATATCAATTAAGGAGATGATGACTGAATCGTGTATCTAGTTGCGTAGGCTTGGTTATGTTCCATTTTGATGTTTTGGGTTGGATTCAGATCTTTGGCTCGGGTTTAAAAGGTTTAATCCATTGGGTTTGTGATTTGGTTAAAGGTGTATTTGGTGTTTAGAAATGCAATGTAATTGTTCAAAATGAGACTTTTTGACCTTGGTGGGTTGGTTAATGCTGTAGAAGTTCCCAATAGCTTCTTGGGGATGAAAAGTTTTTAAGGTGGGTAAATTGTAAAGTCCCATGTTTTTGAACTGGGTTAATATATGAAAGTTTTTTTTTAACTTTTTCATTTTTTGGATGGGTCGTTCTTAAAACCAAGATTCGGTTGATGTTTCATGAGTTTGGACTAATTAAAAGTGTTGATAACAGGCTTGGGTAAAGGTTCGATGAGTTTTATAGGTGTCTCAATGGGTTTTGGGAGCACCGAATTTGGAAGTGGTGTTCACACGGTTGGTCAAACCATGCGGTTAATACCGTGAAACTTGCTAAAGGTGAGACAAAGATGCTCGCATGATCTGTGCACGGTTAGGAAAATTATGCGGGAAAAACCGTGCGAAGTATGTTCCTTAGAAAGTAGGCCCCATACGGTTAGCAGATGGTTTTTCAGACCGTATGAGCCAAACCGTGCGGCTTACCCAATTTTGGATTTCGGGTTAATTTGTTTAATTAAATTCCCAGCTGCGAGGGATTTAATTAAATGTTGTGATATGGGGGATTTTTAATTGATTAAATTCATGGTTAAAAGGAATTTATTTAATTGATTAAAAATGGGGGTTTCATTTAATTAAATTAATGTTTAGATAATTTAATAAAATGATAAATGAGTTGGAGTTTTATTTAATTAGAACCAGGTCAATGGAATTTAATTAAATGAGGAATAAATGTGGATTTGGGGTTTTACCTAATTAAATTCAAGAATAGGATGAATTTTATTATTTAATGAAATGTGGGGGAAATGATTTAATGAATTTTGAGGTTAGAAGAATTTAATTAAATAACGATGAGTTGGAGTGGTATTAATTAAATTCATTGAATAGAATTTAATTAAATGAGGTAAGGAGGAGTTTTTTTAATTAAATTTTTCGGAGAAGAATTTAATTAAATGAGTTGTAATGGGGGACTTACTGGGTTTATCAAAGAAGTGTTTAAATTAAAATGATAATAATAATATGGTTATTATTATTATTATTGTTTAATTAATTATTATAAAACTTATTGGGGTTATTTGAGGGAGGAAATAAGAGGGAGACGCACAGTAGGGTGAGGTGCGACCCCCTCCCTTCATTCTCCTATGGTGGTGGCGCACCACTCCCCAACCCAGCTCCCTCTCCATGCATCAAATCATGATGGTTCCTTCATGAAAGATGTCCGTCTCGTCGAGGTAAGTCCTTCTCTGCATGTTTTGTTCTTCACATCTACAATTTCAGCTCTTCTTCACCCAGTCTCCGTTATGCCAAAACCCTAAGACCCAGGATTGTTTTGGTTTCTTTTTCTCTTATTATTCTAGGTGGTGCAAAAGATTTCTTGGAACCCATTGGTCCATATTTCGAAAACTATCACAGAAGGCATGACGGTTCGTCTCAATTCAGTTCACCACCGTCAAATCCGGGTAAGGATCAATAACCGTTCATGTGTTTTTCACCCCTTAAATAAGGTACTTATGGTTTAAATGTGTTACTGTTAATTATTTGAGTGTGAATTGGTCTCCACCACACTATTTATGACTGTTGGTTAATTGTTGTTTGGTGTGGCGATGAATTTTGAGTATGTACATGATTTTGTGGTGGTGCGTGTGCGTGAGCATTTTGTGGTTTAAGTTAGAAAGTGTTGGTTCATCCAATTCCTTGAGGTAGGGTACTCAACTTTGATTTTATTTGGAAAAATGAAATTTTTGTTAATCTAATGCTTTTGATAAAGTTGAATTCAATATTGGAGAAAATTTCATATTGGTATAAAAGGATTTGTTTGATTACAGAATCACATTTTTGTAATAAAACCCCTCCAATGAAGGTACGCTGCCTTCAAGATAAAAACATAATATTTAGAGTGACATGTTCATCTAGCTTGCTGTTATGTGAATTGTTATTTCTTCCCTTTTTTGTTGACTCACTTGGGTTAAGTGGAATTTATGAGTATTGGGCGGGATAAGTTGAGATAATTAATCGGGTAATTAACCATAAGATTTTAGTTAGATAAGTTAAGATAATTAATTTTTGAATTAATTATGAACCTAGAGAATTGTAATTAAGACATTTAATTGGTTTTGATAAGATAATTAATTGGGGGAAATTAATTATGAGATTATATTTGGATATGTAAGATAATTAATGGTTAATTAATTATATGCCATGATGTTGATTAAAGATAATTAATTGTGAGAATTAATTATGATAAGTTGAGATTTGATTTGGATAATTAATTATGGAAAGATGAGTTTTAGAATGGAATAATTAATTATGAATTAATTATGTTCTTAAATTTGGAATATAGATAATTAATTGGGGAATTAATTATAAGATATTGAATTGGATAATTGAGATAATTAATCAGTGGATTAATTGTGATATGATGCTTTGGATAAATTGAGATAATTAATGGTGTATTAATTATGTGCTATTTCAGTAATGTTTTGGATAATTAATTTTATATAATTAACTATGGAATGAGATTTTTGTTAATAGATTAACTAATTGAGGAATTAATTAATAAAATTGTGGACAAAGTTAATTATGGGGTTAACTAATGGTTTTTTATTTGTTTCACTAATGGTTGGATTAGTAATAAAATGAAGGTGGATAATTCTTGAGGAATTGATTATTGAGATTGGATTAATTAATTTGTAAATTAATTAATGAATGAGAATTAGGTGCTAGTCATATCATTCTAGAACAATATAGAAGTTGGGACTTGGACATGGCGTTCCTCCCCAGTAGTTATCAAATGATGTAAATAAATGAGGATGGAGGTGCTAGACATGGAATTATAGACCAATGTAGAAGTTGAGACCTAGACATGGAATTCGTCCCCAATCGTCATCAAATGAATGAATAAGAATGTGGTGCTATACATGGAGTTCTAGACCAATGTAGAAGTTGGGACTTTGGCATGGAGTTCCTCCCCAATAGTTATCTAAGCGCTTAGATGTAAGGGTATTAGATATGGAAATATACATCAAATGAGAAATAGGTGTTCAATATAGTGTTCTAACACCAATAATATAGATATAGGAATGGGGTTTTTAGGTGTTAGACATGGAGTTCTACACCAATAGTATATTATATTAATGAATTATGAAATGAATGAGTGATGTGGATCAAACTCGAATTAAACGTGATTAAATAAAGAAATATTGAGAATGATTTGAATTCCGGTATGATCCAAAGTTAGCATTGAGGTACGGGATACTACAGGGACCTTAAAGATAATAAATTATTATATAGAGAATAATTAGTAAATTGTTTAAAGGTATTTATGATTGATAAATATGCTTGTAAGATTCTTATGTAGAATCTTATTCTAGCTATGGGACGAAGCAGGTATCGCTGTCAGGTGTCCCTTTAGAACCTGGATGGATTTTTGGTTATTTATTTAGTTCTATTATTGCCTTGTTATATATGTAAACTATTTTTTATATTGCATTGTATAGATTGATCTTGACAACTAGTGCTCCCGGTCTACTGAGATGTATATATCACACCCTACTTGGGCCGCCATTGCACTGGGTTACCTGAGTATACTTTCTTGTTTGTAGGACTGTGTACCTTTACTTGTGTCTGTTACTTATACTTAGGAGTTAGGATCAAAGGATTGAGCAAGATCTCAGGATGCCCATGGAGATCTCCCTTGGGTATTCTAGTCTTTTATTTATTTCTGTATTGGAATGTAAAGCATGCTGTTTTGTTTACTTTATGATATGTATCACCATGACATACATGCATTGTATAAAATGGAATTGGCCATTTTTATTATTAAATTAAATATTATTTTATATGCTTCTACTGTTTTCTAAGTTTAACTATTTCTGATGTTCACTCTAAATATGAGGGTATAGTCTCCCCCTTGACTATCCATAGACAGTCGCTACTAGTTGGAATCCTCTGGAATATGGGGAGACACACTTGAGGTCTTGTGGCGACCGGTCCGGATAATGATTCGATGGTAAGCCAGGTCAGGATGATGCATACATCTTGTTTTAAATTCTAGAGATGATGAAATCATGATATAAGTAACAGTATCAACAAATAACAAGTCAAAACTTACTTGAGAAACTAGGAAATTAACACTCGAAATAATAAAAATAATGAAAGATTACTAACAAACGGGTAATAAGATATTATAAGAGGATCATATATGATATAATAAATATTAATGTGGTTATCTAATAAGTTATTAACATTCTTAAAACCTTTATACATGTGGTTAAAGTACGCTCACACAAAAGGAAATGTAAGGTAAGGGATTCCTGTCTCACTTTCCTTTCCATGAGTCATACACCACTTTCACCACTTATTTTGTTTATTTGGAGTATATAATACCCATGAATGTATTTTATGAGTATTATTATGAAGATTATGGTATTTTAATGTCCAAATAATTTTTTTCATGGGGCATATGACTCTACTGATTATCAATTGGTAATGTGTTATTTTAAAATCTCATCGTTATTTGGGATTGTTTGTGTTTAAGTCTCCACTGGGGAATATTTCACTTCCATGTTAATGAATTACATTTTTTTTCATAATTTTTTTTAATATTATACAATGATTTAATAAATTTAATTTTACCCTTTTTTAATTTTTAAAAAACTCTTTAAAATAATTCTTCCCATCGTTTTCCAAAACAATGTACTTTATGACTTTTTAAAAAAAAGTAAAAGGAATGTTTTTTTAAATTATACAGTATGAATGGAATTTTACACCATTATGGCACAATAATATTTTGAATCTTCATTGAAAATTTTTCAAGGTTCTTTTAAAATTAATTTTTTTATAAATGCACAAGATTTTAAATAAATTATTACAAAGTGGTCAGATATTTTCATCTCACTTTTATTTCTGTGAGATATGATTTATTCACCACTTATTTATTTTGTGCAGTGTACTACCCCTTTGATATATAATATCATTAATATATTTATATTTATTGTATTCAATGTTTAATTTGATGATTATTTAGTTTTACAGGGCTTATGATTCAAATATTTCAAATTTGTATGGGACACTTTGATTTAAAGATATCTTTTTAAATTTATTATTCAATATATTAGAAATGATTTGGGCTGGTATGAAATTGGATGGGCAACATTTAATGTAATAACTATGGGTTGGGGACGAGTTAATGAAATCCAATCAATGAATTAGTTGTATTGTGATATGAAATTAGTTGGCAACAAACCCTTTGAGTTAGTTTCCAAGCAGAATATAGGGTTTCAACCTAGAGACTTAAACCATATTGTGAAAGGTCTTGATGGTAGTGGTTCATGTTCCAAATACTTGACTTATAATAATTAATCATTGAATTTATTGATAATTAATTTATTATTATTATTATTATCCATGAGATTATTGCATCAACAAATCTATGAATGCATTTCGTTCTTAGTTTATTGACTAAGTGGCATGTGTTTCAATTTCTTACCTTACCATATTGAGTATGCCTTTTCTAGTTTATTTGAATGGCATGTTTTATCAGTTATTTAACTTTCTATGTAATTTTATATCATCAATTAATTATTAATTCCTCTTTACTTACCATTACTAATCATTTGAGATCACCTTTTTATTTTTTATATTTTCTCGAGGTTATGAAGATGATTTTTTTGAATCAGTTTAGGGATGAAAATTATTTTCCTTTGTTATGTTTTATGTTTTACCAATGTAATATGGGAACAATTTATGCATATAGTTCTTCAAGACTACTAAAATTATTGATCCTTTGGTATTTGACTCCTTGTAATCATGCTAATGTAATAAAATAATTCACCGAATCTGGGATTCTTTGGTCGGGGCATTACAGTTGGTGTCAATAGAAGTTTAGTAGAACCTTGGGAACTAGATTTAAGAAAACATACAATAAGGATCATAACCCATTGATTTAGTATGTGTGTAAAGATATTTAAGGAATAATTCATTTGAATTTTATGGAAATATGTTTAAAGGTAAGGATAATCATTAGGTTTTATATAATCTTTGAAATTAAGGAAATTTTGGGTATTTGTATTATTAGGAATAAAAAATAAAACATATGAGATAATATTTGTGGTTATAACATTTCTTTAATGTTGAATATATTTAGGTTATTTTTTTGGAGGATGTTTGTCACATTTTTGGATAATATTAATATAGTTTTATAAAAAGGACAATCTGCACACTGGGTGAAAACCCATCACGCCCAACAAGACTGCGGGGTTTGAACACATAACTAAAGGGCGACAAGGGTGCAACACCTACCACCAGCCTAAGTTAAGTCCTGGTTAGAATGATTTTTTTAAAATATCTAATGGATAAAGGTTACTTTGATTTTTGGGAAATTGGTTTTATCAAATAGATAACCTTGGGATTGGAAAATGATTTTGTGATTAAGTGATTAATGCCATTTTGGAAGATGTTCTCTATTTTGGGAGTCTTATAAGATTAACGTAAACTGAATATTATGAGTAATAAATGTTGAATTTTATTTTTGATTCAAATATGAATTTATTTAGGAATTATGGTGATTTATGTTATTTATGTAAATAGTTATAATATCTTGGAGATTATGTGATTTAAGCAATTAAATTTTTAGTATAATACATTAAGAGTGATTGATGTTGTTTTGAAGACTATATGATCAAATCCTTCTAATTTTTGGGTCTGAATCTTAGTATATAATATTTTTGAGGAAGGACAGTTATTTGGTGAATTAAGTATATTGAAATTTGGTTATTACTATTGGGTTTTGGATATTAAAGTTGTTTTTCATCATATAAAGTTTTATTCTTTTTGTGGAATTATCTTATCTCATCCTAACCATTTTGGTTTTGGTTAATGTATAAAGATAGGAGGAATAAAATTTCTAAACTCTAATAAAAGGGTCTTAAAACAATTTTTTTCCTATTATCATCATTTATGATGATATCAATCACCTTTATTCACACCTATGGTTTATGGTTTTGTGATCAACAACTTTCTCATGAACATGCTGTCTATCACTTTCCATTAAAACTTGATGGTTATATTTCTTTTCCATGTCAAGGTTTTCACTAATTGTGTCCTATTCAAAAGACTAGTTTTTTGGTGACCTTAACATTTAACTTTAATTCTTAATAAATAACATGTTTTATTAACCGTATTTATGATTTGGGTTCTTCCAACAATAGTATATTCAAATATCAAACCCCAGATTATCGAGATCAAGTTTAAATTGTGAGGAAGCAATTTAATTAAGGTGTGGAGAGTGTAAAACCCCAAGAATTTACAATATTTTCCTTTTAGAATAAATTTATTTATTTTTAGAATAATTTATACACAAAGGTAATCTTATGATACACATAACACTGAGTTATCTCGGGTTACACACAAAATCGAGTTTTACCACCTTTTAATGGTGCACCTATTTTAAAACTAAAATTTTAAAATTTTATAAATTTTATCTAGAAAATTAAAATTCATTTTTGAAATTGGAATGATGAAATTATATTATGGTTATTTTTTGGTATTTTTTTGAGAAGTTTTAGTTTTTTGATGAATAGTGAAAAATATTGCATTTTAGTTGAAAACTGCCTTTTCGTCTAAATAATTATTAATGTTAAATTATATTTTAAATTTGTTTTAAAGTCACAATAGATAAATTAAATATCTATTAATCTAATTTATGTATTTTGAATCATTTTTATATTTAATTTAGATATAAGGACTTAATGAACTTTTGAGCATTTTCACTTTAAAAACTCGCTTTCTTGCCACGTTTGTGAGATTAGCATTAAACTTAATTTTTCCACTTATGTTAATTGAATTTAAAAAAACTGACATAAATGGTTATAATAATCATTATATTTATAGTCTAATAATATCAAATTAGTTTTTGACCAAAAAAAGAGTAAAAGTAATTAAAATTAATTACAGTGATTAAGGGTAAATCGAGTAATTAAGGGTAAAAAAGATATTATAAATATTATAAAATTACCATAACAATTGTATTAATTTTATTGGTTGATTTATTTTTTAGCAAAATCATCTTTGGTCCGATTTTATGGTCTCTTGGATCCACTTGGTGGACTTTAATGCTTTTATAGTATTCTATTCTAAGGAAAACTAAATATGTCATACTCAAATTTTAATAAGTATTACATTTTTAACATATAGTTATTCAGTATATATATTTTACTATAAATATTAATTTAAAATATAAAATTTTTATATTAATCATGATTTTTTTTAATTTTTAGGGAAAAAATAATTAAATTAATGGCTTGCACAATGATGATGTAGTAATTGTTTAATTAATGGAAATATCAAATAAATGATACAAAAAATATTAAAATAAATATAATTTGAGATAATTAGTGTCATAAATTTTTTTATAGAAAAATATGATATATTTGGGATATGTTAAAAGATTTTTTTGAAGATACCTTGTAGTTATGATATTTTTAGAAAGTCAAGTAATGAATAATATCAAAATTGACATTAATGATATTTTAAAATAAATAATATTTTATTAAATGATATTAAATTCATAAAAATATAAAATTTGTCCAACTTATTTGGATAAGTATTAAAATTTTATGAATGTTCCATTTATGGTTTGTTTGGTATTTTATAGTAACTGTATTAACCCTTAATGAGGAAAATGTCAAGTTGTCACGGTGAGAATTAAAGGGTTTAACTAAGGATTAAAACCAAAAAATAAGGGTAATAATGTGACCTAAACAAGCCTAAAAATTATTGGGAAAATATTATTAGACTATTAACACATTAGGATCTAATTGAAGTTGTTTAATGGACACTTTAACATGAAAATATATTATATATTATCTAAATCAAAGATAGTTACAAAATGTCACTCTCTTTGTATTTAATATCATTTATGTGTCCACAGAGTGACAAATTAAAGATATGAACAAAAATAAATGTCTATTTTGATATTAATATAATTATTTTCACTATATAAATTTATTTTTAATTTTTATAAATTATATAACTACCTTAAATGCTTCTTCAATGCTAAAATAGTATTGATTTAATTAAGAGAAAAACAAAATAATTGATTTTAAAAGTATTAATTTTTTGGATGAGATAATGTGTACAATGAATTTTATCGATCTATAGGATATATTATGGGTGATTGAAAGCATTATATTCTAATTACCACTTTTTCTTGATGTATTTGAAGTCAAATCAAATCAATAGTATCAAATTTGACAATAATAATATTTTATTGAATTAATATATTAATAAATTATTTTAAAATCATAAAAATATTAAATAATTACAACTTGGATAAAATTTTGTCTAAAATTTATTCTCATATTCGTTTATAGTCCATTTTAAAGTCTTTTATCTAGAATATACTTATTATATTTTAATATTTTGATGTTTTCCAAAAGTACCCTCACCTCAATTATAAAAGGGTACCTCCTCCCTCACTTCACCACACCACATTGATCCTTCTAGATTGACCAATTCATACCCATTTATCCTAAAAAATTACCTATATTTATCCTAGATTCCTAAATTTTGGAAGAAAGGCAACCAAGGAATCCTTTTGGTATAAACCAAAAGAAGTTACATGAAAAAGAGGTAACATTCTTCAACAATCACTTTCATTTTATTTCCTTATCTAACGATTCAATTATTCTTATTACATGATTATATAATAATATAAATATCATAAATATACTAATATGTTGTTTTGTTAAGGTTTATATATACATCTACACACACTTCCATCAAATGGGAAACAAACTTACCATTCGTGTATGACTGATTACCGCCTCAAGAAATGATGTCATCTGTTTTTCCTTTACCACCTATCATGGTTGAGAATTATGATGGATACTTTATTTTTATATGAAATATATATATATATATATATATTATATTTATGTTGTCTTAATTACTAGTTAATTTTTATATAACACACTACTTCATGTTTTCCATTTTGTATAAATATAATAACATCATTTATGGAAGTGTGGACTACCAACTCCTCAAAGCGATGTGATTTGTTCATACTATACATGAAACATATAAAAGATGATTTTAATGAAAATATGTGACATATATGACATATATATAATACATTAATTATAATATAACTATATATATCATTTAATTTTCATTATTTTAATACAAAAAATAAATGGAAGCATCATTCATGTGTACGTATGACCTACCGTTTCCATGAACGATGCATTTCATTTATTATCTCCAAATATTATGTATTATTATAAATACATACATAATAAAATATATATGATAATTAAATCATGTTTTACATTATGGGGATGATGAAATCATAATCTAAGTAATAGGAACAACAAATAACAAGTCAAAACTTACTTGAGAAACTAGGAAATTAACACCCAAAATAGTAAAAATAATGAAAGATTACTAACAAATGAGTAATAAGATATTATAAGAGGATAATATATTATATCATAAATATTAATATTTTTATGTAATAATTTAGTAACATTCTGAAAACCTTTATACAGGTAGTTAAATGATGATTACCCAAAAAGAAATGCAAGGTAATAAATTATTGTCTCACTTTCCTTTTCATGAGGCATACACGACTTTCACCACTTATTTCATTTACACGGTGTATATACTACCCATGAATGTATTTTATGAGTATTATTATTAAGATTTTGTTATTTTTATATCCAAATAATTTTCTTTCATGGGGAATATGATTCTACTTATTATCAATTGTGAATGAGTTATTTCACAATCTCATCATTATTCAGGATTGTTTGTGTTTAAGTCTCCACTAGGGAATATTTATCTTCAATATTAGTGTTTTATAAAAATGTTTTATTTTTTTTAATATTATCTAATTATTTATTAAATTCATTTCCCCCTTTTTAAGTTTTTACAAAATGATTTAAAAGAAATCTTCCTGTCATTTTCCAAAATAAGGTACTTTATGAATTTTCTTATAGAAGTAAAAGGAATGTATTTTAACTTATATAGAATGAAAGAAATTTTCCTCCATCATGACACCCTAATGTTTTGAATCTTCATTTAAAAGTTTAAAAGGTTATTTTTAAAGAAAATATTTTCTTTCATAAATGTGAGACCTTTTAAATAAATTATTACAAGTGGTCAAGGATTTTCGTCTCACTTTTATTTCTGTGAGATATGATTTATTCACCAATTATTTATTTTGTGCAGTGTACTGCCCCTTTGATATATAATATCATGAATCTATTTATATTCTTAGTATTTAATGTTTCATTTGATAATTATTTAGTTTTATGGGGCTTATGATTCAAATATTTCAAAGTGGTATGATACACTTTGATTTAAAAATACCTTTTTAAATCGATTATTTGATATATGAGGAATGATTTAGAATGGTATGACATGGGTTAGGGACTATTTAATGTAATACCTATAGGTTGGGGACTGGTTAATGCAATCCCCTCGATGCATCAATAGTCTCACGATAAAAAATCTGTTGGCGACAAATCCTTTGAGTTTGTTTCCAAGAAAAATAGATGGGTTCCTACCCACAGACTTAAACCATCTTGTGAATTGATTGTAATGGTTCACGTGACAAATACAAGAAGTCTAATAATTAATAATTTCCTTTATTGATAATTCATTTATTATTATTATCCATGATATTTTTGTGTCAAAAAATCTATGGATGCATTTCGTTCTCAGTTTATTGATTAAATGACATTTGTTTTAGTTTCTTACTTTTCTATATTGAGTATGCCTTATCTAGTTTATTTTAATGACATGTATTATCTATTATTTACCTTTCCATGTTGATTTAATCTCATCAATTCATTATTTATTCTTCTTTACTTACTCTTACTGAGCATTTGAGCTTATACTTATTCTATTTTCTCTAGGTCATGTAGATGAAATTTTTAAATAAGCTCAAGGATGAAAATTATTTTACTTTGTTATGTTTTTTGTTTTACCAATGTAATAAGAGGAAAATTTATGTATCTAGTTCTTCAAGAATACTAAACTGATAAGCCCTTTGGTATTTTATTTCTTGTAATCATAAAAATGTAATAAAATAATGCACCAACTCTAGGCTTTTGGGGTTGGGGCATTGTAATATTTGATGAACCACTCAATAAAATTCTCACCATCATGAACCTTACCCTTAGTGTGTTTTATAGTGTAATAAATGGATATGTATCAAGACCCTAATAATATCAATATATATATTTTATAGAATAATCAATATATTTTCTCCTTATTATTATTACTTTATAAATGATTTTTATTTTGATTCGATAAAACAAAAATTGAATTTTTGGTTAATATTGAAATTCAATTAAAGAATTTATGAATTTATGAATTTTTGAAATAAATAGTATTTTAATAAAATATTATTATTAAATTATTTTTATTAAATATAAATGATCTTCAAATTTTTATAAAGTCAAATATAATTTTTACAAGGGTTTAAAAACCATTATTGTAAAAAACCCCAACTTTTCTCAATAAATGTAAACTATTAATTTAAAAGTGAAAATTAACATATTTATAAAATTATTTAAATACTACAATTTTTTTAAATTAGAATATTTAAATTATCCAATGATGATTTTTTTATAATTTTATGAGAGTCTAATTTTCAGGTAAAATTTAAATACAGTAAAAATATACGGTGCGTACTATATCATCATAATATCCCAAAAATGATGTAATAAATAATATAAAGAGTATAATTGACCAAATATATGTTTCCACTTTAAAATAATGAAATTTTAAGTTTATTTAATTAATTTTATTAAGTCTTTATGAATCCTCCAAAACCTATAATATATTTTAAGGTTTTAAATTCATTTCTTTAAGGACACGACTCACTTCCACATCACTAATGGGTATATTTTAATAAGTTCATCCATTTTCCTAATTAAATAATTTAAATCACTCAAATTTGGTAGAAACTATTTTCAAAAACTATGGGAAGTTTTGTGTCTTTGATTACTTTATTATATAGAGTCCAAAACCTAAGTTTGAGAAATAATAAATATTTCCCCACTCATTTCCTATATAAACCCACCCAAGTTCCAATTACTCTACACTAAAAAACCAAAGAGCACATCCTTAATATTCCTTCACCACTCTTTATTCCTCCCAAGGTTCACCCAATATCTCAATAATTTCCTCCCAATCTTTTGGAATCACACTCTCAAGGTAAGAGATTCTCTTTCTCTATTTTTTTATTCAAGAACCTCTTTTATGTTATGCATCTTAATTTCCATTTTTTAATGTTGGGATATATTATTAAATATACCAATTAATTTACATTTTATTAATAAATTATTATAGACCCCTTTAAATCTCATTAATCCCTCTAATGAACCTCTGTGTACACCCATTACCATGCTGAAATTTAGTAAGAGATTCTCCCACTCTTTTTTTCATTCATGCACCTATTTTATGTTATGCCTCTTAATTTACATTTTTTAATGTTGGTATTTGTTATTCAATACCCCCCTTAATATACATTTTATTTATAAATTATTATATACCCCTTTCACTCTCATTAATTCCTCCCATGAACCTTTATGTACACCTGTTACCATGCCGAAATTTAGTAAGGAATTCTCCCTCATTTTTTTTATTCAAGCACCTCTTTTATGTTATGACTCATAATTTCCATTTTATCATGTTGGGATATGTTATTACATATCCCCATTACTGTAAATTTGATTTAAAAATGATGATATACTCATTTTACTCTTATTAATCCCTCCCATGAACCTTTATGTACATCCATTACCATGCCTAAGTTTAGTAAGGGATCCTCTCATTTTCTTACTTATTCAAGAATATTCATTATATTATTCCTTTTATCTACAATTACTAATGTTGGTATATGTTCATCCATAACCCCATTACTTACCTTTTTTATGTTCATGTGATGATATATCATTTTCAATCTCATCAATCCCTCCCATGAACATTTATACTCCCCCATTATTTTTCCCAAATTTCATTGTGATTTCGCATGACAAACAATTATTTAGTGAGTACCCATACCCATTTCATACCAATGGGAGTCACCTTTATTTAATTATAATTATTTTATTGGGTACTTACATCTATTTATTCCACAATTCTTGATTATGGAATAAAATGTGATAATAAATGATTATATATTGTATGATCTATGTGACACACTTATGCATGTGAATAACATGAAAATAATAGTTTCAACATAAATTATATAATTCTCCAATGTATTGAGTAATGTTTTAGTCTCATGAGACATCATGAAAGGGATTAAAGAGTGAACCTAACCCATTACAATAATTTTTCCACCATTATGTCTTGGCAGTTAGCCTTTACCTATGTTTATGATTCCATGTTTAAAGTTGTTGCGACATTTTCCTATGTTGCCTTTATGTTATCATGATATATCATGCATCATTTTTCGTGTATATGATTATCACCCCTTTTATGTATCATTGATATACCTATTGTCTAACATGTAATACTTTATTCATGTCATTCAATATTTATTCCCTTACTAGGTTTTATAGATCACCCCTTTCTTATGTATGTACCCAGGTTATCCCATGAAGTTTTAAGTACCAAGGAATAATATGAGAATGTTAAGGATGTTTTCAATAATGGTAATGTATTCCCTATTTTATGTTTTTATACAATGAAACTAATCCCTAAGACACTAGAATTATCAATATTATGGGTTTTATTATGTGTAATATTATATACTAAATCATGAATTAATGTGTAATAAAGAGTAGGGTTTTCATATAGATAGATTTCAAGAGTTTTTTTTCCATGAGTAGTACTACCCTTCAACCCTATGTTTGGTTTAGATTTAGGAGATTTTGGAATAGTAGAATGGAGATATAACTATTGCTATGTATGTATCAAGGTTTAGTAATATCTTGAACTACTCACTCTATATGGTGTGAGATAGATACTTCTAAGAACATAAGTTTGAGCGGGGTCTCCATAGAAACATTTGAGCTATAGTGGTTCCTCTGTTCTTTCCCACTTATACTAGGGTGCTAGAACGAGCTTTAGTGATAGAGAGATTTATAGAAGAGGGACACCGGGTATCTGGATAAGATAATGGGTACTGTATAGGTGAGTATTTATATGTAGCCAGTATATTCCATAGATCAATTACCCAATGCTAAATATCTTCTCAAAAGAAGCGCACTCAGTCATAGGGATCAATAGTATAGGGATATCATCAGAGATTTTGTCAACCAAGTGAAGATCAATACTATGTGTTTGATAGTCCTGATCACATGGTGTATGAATGCATGATATTATGTGATTTAGAGGGAAGGTATATAATGGATGGACCATCATATTAGAGGCAGTGTCACGATTAAGGACCTACTATAGGTGATCAAGGAGAACCCCAAGGAGGCAGTGCTAGTAATGAGGCCAGAAGAGCTACAAGAGGAGTAAAAACTAGTGAAGGTAAAATTTATGATTTACTACCATAACCACCACTAGGATTAATTTTCTAGATGTATAGAGGTGGTATACAAGAACACAATCAACTTTAGGCTGTGGAGGTGTATGATGGAGAGGTTCCAGATATGATTCAAGGTACAATTTGAGTCCTCTCTACTTTATATTTAGTACTGATAAACATAAGCACGATTCATTTCCTCATTTATTTATCCCTAATGCATGATCTTGAGACCCCATTAAAGCCATTTTCATGACCTATATGGATGTATACTCTTATTTTTGGGGATTCCACCATCTCACACATCTTTTAACAGTGTGATCTTTCACTTAGTGGGTAAGTTTCCCTTGGGATATCTTTATGGATATAATTAAGACTTATGTTTCCATCCTTGGTATAGACTAATTATATATAGTACATGCCTAAATATACTATCATTTTATGAAAATTGAGGTGCATATAGATGGATGGGAAAATATTTTCCATCATAGAATAAAAGAAATTTCTCACAGAGAAACGAGGTTCTTGTATAGGAAACTAAAACCCACCTCTTTTATGTTTGAAATATTGTCCCTTGGTGTGGTAGACTCTTCAGGAACCTAGTTTCCAATGAAAATGGAGGTACATATAGATGTTTTTCTTGAATATGTTCTAGGAATACCTCCATAATAGGGATTGAAATTTATGTTGACTTGCACCTAGGGACCGCACTGATATACGATGAAACATATAAGATAGACCCTTATGATATTTAGGAACTGAGGGTTTAGTTAGAGGGCCGTCTAAAGAAAGGGTTCATCAGACCCAATATATTCTCTTGGGTGGATACAATGTCATTTTCTCAAAAGGTGGATGGGATCTTGAGGATATGTGTTGACTATCATCACGTGAATTAAGTGACGATCAATAATAGGTATCCCCCCTACTGAGGATTGATGATCTCTTTGACCATTTGAAAGGTTTAGGTTGGTTCTTGAAGTTGACCTCATGTATGACTATCAAAAGTTGGGTGTTTGTAAGGATTATATCCCAAAGATGATATTCTGATTCCACTATGGGAATTATGAGTTCATAGTGATGCCTTTAGGTGTGAAAAATTACCCTTGCATATTCTTGAGACTCATTAACCAAATCTTCCATCCCTTCTTAGTTCAGTTCACGATTGTTTTTATCAATGAAATTCTTATCCACCCTACTTTGGAGAAGGAACATTAAGAGCACTTGAGGATGGTCTAATATTTACTCTGGGAGAACTGGTTCTATAGTAAAATCTCAAAGTTCCAGTTCTAGATTAAATAAGTATAATTTCTTGGGAATTTCATTTCATAGGTTGGAGTATCTGGTACCCCTCAAAGATAGAGGAAGTGCTAACTTGGTAACCACCCAAAGAGAATGACTAAGGTGTAGAGTTTTCTTGGATTGTATGGGTAATATCAGAGGTTTGTGGCCAAATTCTCTAATATATCAACCCCTTAGATTCACTAACTCATAAAGGGATGACATTTCATTTGGACCGAGTAGTTCTAATGAGATTTTATGGAGTTGAAATAGAGGCATTGGTTACTATTAATACAAGAATTTGACTTTTAAAATAGTACACACTCACAAGAATGGAAACATGGTTACAAATGAAATTAGTAGGAAATCAAAACTCTATCTAGTGGAGGAGGAAATGAAGAAAATGAACAATTTGAAACAGACCCTGGTGGAAGAGAGTGAATCATCTTTCTTTCATTCAATGATGGTCAATCCACTACTTCTTTAGCATATAAGAGTCAATCAATTAGGATACATAAACCATCAAGTTTAGCATGACCAAATATCCACAGGAGATGTACTTTGTGACTTCTCTAAAGGTGGGTAGCATGTTATCCTATTTTGAGTAAATAAGATATTTCTAGCTACACAACATGATTTGGTGATGAAGGAGTTTCATACCACCCATATTTTGGTACATCCTAGAGTAGAAAATATGTGCTAGGACCTTTAGTGATAGTCTTGGTGGCTAGGCATGAAACAATATATCATCGAGTTTCTTTATAAATACCTATATATCAGTAGATGAAGGTAGAATAACAGGTTCCAATAGGCTTTAATCAACCTCTTAAGGTCCTAGAATGTAAATTGAATATATTATCATTATAATTTTGATATATTTGGGAGGATCACTTTCCCTTGGTGAAGCTTGCTTACAACAACAACTATCACTCTAATATCAATATGGATCTATTATAAGCCCTATATGGGAGACCTTTAAAGTCACCCTTATGATATTTATAGATGGGAAATCTATTACCCATGGGGAAAAATCTAGTGTAATTGACGACATGTAATTTTTAGGTAATCCAGTAGTGGATGGAGAATTCTCTATAACACCCCAACCCAAATCACCGAGTCTGAGATGGAGTGCCACATGACCTCAGGCATGCCTCTCCATATGTCAGAAGCTTCCAACTAGAATCTAGGATCTAAAGTGTATTTTGGGGAAAATATAACCTCAACTAGATTGAATAAATATATAAATAAACAAACATACAATAATATACAATCAGAGTACATGAAAACTGATAAAAATTCCATTTGTAATGAATGAATGTGGAAAAAATAGAATCAAATGGTCATACCTAAATATAAGACACTAATCGTCCATTGGTCAAATATCATACAAAATATATAAAAGAATAAATGTATAAAGAGGGTTTTCATCCAACTCCAAGCCTCACCTCATCCTTGTCTCCAGACTCATAGCAAGCTATCCTGCTCAACAATCAAAACTCAAGACTCATCCCAACTTGTACCTATAATAAGTGAGGGATAATCAGGTACTTATGTGTCATGGATTCTCAAGTAGGGTGTGAGTGTAACTCAGTAGGGAACCACCAACATGATCAAGTACTTAACCAATAAATTTAATTTATATGCATGTGATAAGATAAAAAAAGTAAACATACAATAAATAAAGTATGAAATCATAATATATAATCACTAATGCACAAGTATGAAACAAACAACCATATATTGAGTGATTGTAGGCTCACTAAGACTCCAAGAACCTAGATTGTACCTAGTTTAGATCCATTCCATAAGGAATATCAACCAGCCGCCTAAATCACCCCCTCGATGGGATATTCCAAAAACATGTCTCACACATTCCCCTTAAAGGAATAGTCAATGCACATTCCAACCAAATGTTTGACACATTCCTCTCATGGGATACTTCTTGTGGCTCAACCAACACACTCACCTATAAAAGATAGAGGAAAATCACATGCAATAAAAGATACAATATTATATATAAAACATTACATCATTACAATAAAGAGTCATTCAACATGTGAGCAAACATAAATCATAACTATCATGTGGCTACACATGCACACACATGTGATCAAAGCATAAAACATGGACTCACATGCTACAAAGACACACACACATGTGATTAATCATCAAACATGGGTCTCAAAAGATTCTCTCTCACACACACATGTGATCAAACATCAACATAGTCTCATGGGATACAAATGAAAAGACATGGGATCAAACACCAAACATGGTTTCATGGGGAACACACACACAAACACATATGTGATCAAACATCAAACATGATCTCATAGTCACTAGGTATCATGTATGACAACCACACACTCATGGGGGTTCCATGTAATCTAAGTAACTCATTATTGATCAAGCCTTGACCATCATCGACTGACATCAAGCCAGTGCTCAAGGTTTATCTTGGACATCAAAACTTTGTTCCATTACATTAGGCATCATTCCTTTAATTAGTTAAGACTTGATTATCATTAAAAAATTAAGAATTACATGTAATTCATAAAAAATTTATGAATTAATGGTTATTCACCTAAGGTGGAGAACCTCACATCACCTATCAATAAACTGTGAATAAAACCATAGGATAAAGTATAGGGGACCACCTACCTCAACACAAAGTTAACTTCCATCCAAGTAAAGCTGAAATGCTTTGTACGATTCATATAAGTCCATACAACCTCCATAAATCACCGTGTGGTCCTAAATCATTCCCTAGATTTATAATTTAATTAATTATAACTAAATTATAATTAATTAAATAATTAAAAGTAATATTATGACCAAAAGTGAAATATATACTTTCCAAAATACTTACTGGGTATCAAAACCTAGTTAGAACCATGACCAACCACACACGGAAGGTCTAAAATACCCTTCTAACATCATTCTGAAAAAAATAACTACCATGTGACTATAAAACAAAGTCCAATTTAATATAATTAAATTGGAACCTCTATAAGAAAATTAAATAGGTGATGTACCTTATCCACAAGTTCATCCAATGAAGTTTGGAAACTCTTGACGCACTCCCAATAATAAGGAATGCAAAAAACCCAATTCGATTCCATGATTTGATAGCCAAATCAACTCAATTCGACCAAAAAAAAAATAAGGAAACACCAAGGGACATACCTTCAATGAAAATCCCATCCAATACAGGTTTTCATCATCACAAGACATCCTCTAGCCATGATGATCCAAATCCCCATCATTCTCGGACAATTCCATTAGGATAGTTTAGAATTTTCATCCAATTCCCTAACCAAAATAAATCCAAAGATCAATATATGATCAAGAATTCATATATAATTAGAAAATCAAAGGAATTAAAGGGCTAAGATTTTCTAAGAGGAATTCATCATAATAAACGGTGCTTCAATAGGTGAGGAAACAAGGTCGGAGGATATCCTGAAATCCAAAACCCTTCATTCATGTCCAAATTAACATAAGAGAATCAAGAGAAATGAAATAGGGTTCATAGGCAAAGATGGTTATTTTAAAACATCCAAATTACAACCTAATAGCAGTTTATAGTGTGAAATATGAATTCATAATGTAAAAATCTGGGATAGAAACTTACCAGGGCTTGACCCTAATAATTTATGGTGTGATGAAATATGTCATGCTGTGAATACTTTTTCTAGCTCACAAATACAGTATAAACCCTTCTAGATTCACCTATTCTTACTCTTGGACCACCTGAAATTTCCAAAATTTCTTAATAACACCTTTACAAACTTGAGCTCCTGTTTTAAAAAAGAACCCACCCACTAAATTTTTTTTTTCAAATTCCCCCTATAATTTCAAACCCATAATGAAATATAACATTAAAATATCCCCACCATAATGGTTCTCATACTCGAGAAGTTTTGGTACTATGTGAATCATGTCTCCCAATATGACTAAATCTTCATCCACAAGGAGTTCTCCACATTCCAGTCTCGAATGCTAAACTCATCAATCAACAACGATTCTCATACTTGAACACCCATAATTCTCCTTTAACACATTTTTCAGGCATAAAACATTAGAATCCAAGAAAAAAGATCTTTTTCAATGATCATTGAGACCATAATCACCACACTAATTTAACTCGACACATCATAGTGTCCTCAACTAATTCCTTTTGAAGAAACAAGGTGCTTCCCAATATAAGAATCACCTACCAAAAACATCATTCCAGTGGACTAAGAGACCAATAACCACATACTACCTAAAATTTATGACCTGGTTCCCCTCTTACCATGTCCAATCTCAATAAGAACAATAATTGGAACTCCTATGGGAATTTTTTTCAAAAACTCTTGGTTACACCCATCAGTACATCCTCAAAAGAAATGCTTGCCTTCAACCCGGAATTTCCAAAAAATGATCCAAAAATCTAGGGTATTGGTCATTCCACAAACAAAAATACCACTTTCCCATGGTTCCAAATCATTTTCATCACAGGTTGACACTTTGTTACATTTTTCCTCACGGTTCCCCCCTTAATCACATGAAGAAACAAGGTTTTACCCCTTTAAAACATGTCATGAACTAGATTTTCACCCCTGAACCATGCCAACCAAAACAAAAATTCAAAGTCGATATTAAAACCTAATTCCTAATTTATAACTAAACTAATGAGTTTCTATAAGCCAAATTCAACCCAAACAGGTTGACATTTCCTACAAAGGTACCCAAACTCAAAAAAAAAATACTTCATGAAGCCATTGATCACAATAACTTATGCCTAAAAGGTATCATTAAATTAATCCTACACCATTACCAAAATCAGAACCTACTTTTAAGGAATTTCCCTAGTTGATTCACCAACCACTTGCACCAGCCACAACGATCTCAACCATGCACTAACACACCACCGATCCAACTCCATATTGATTTTTTATACCAACTATGTTTTGACTCTGATGCTTGTATCTAATATCCATATAGAACTACATCTAAAACAAACATCAAGAATTAAATAAGGCATCAAATAATCTTAGGTCCACCACACATTAGTCTTCTAGAGTCACCATGACCGTACAATGACCAATACTACACAAGAACACAACCCTTTCTACCGGAGAGTCATCCCACTTACGACCAAATTAATTCTACCCATTAGAGTATCCCTATCACCGTCTTGTATTACATACATTAGTCTGTTGATCCCCAAATATTTCATCACCAAACATAATGACTAAATGTGACTATTCGTTCATAGTAGATTTTCAAGTAAATCACCAAGCATTGCACACAATTAGGGTTCTCATTTAGTAGTTCACTATATTCAATGATCCATTATCAATGTGATCTATGTCCTCCAACCATCTATGAATGTTTTATAACCACCTACCAAAGGGGTCCCTACAGTACCCCTAATTTCAGGTATATAACTCCTTTCCTTACATTTTTTTATTGGTGTGTCTTTAATAGAGATTTTTTATAAAATAGAGAGTTTCCATAAAATAGAGATTTTACATAAAATTGATTGTCTCTATAATGTTTTTTGTTTTTATAAAGTGGGTTATTCCTATAAAGTGGGGTGTTTCCATAAAGTGGGTTGTTTCCATAAAGTGGGGTATTTCCATAAAGGGGGTTGTTTCCATAAAGTGGTATGTTTCCATAAAAAAATGTGTTTCTATAAAAAGGGTAAAGGTGAAGGATGAGATAGTTTTGGGGTTTTATAAGGAGTGTTGGGACCAAAATTAAGGTCACACGATCCATACACAGTTGGCCCAAATCGTGTGGTCAAAACTTGCGCAGAGGTCAAATCTAGATCCTATTTTCTAGGAGCTTACTCATTTTTACTCTATATATTTATTTTTGGATTAAAAAATCCCCTATTTCTAGATTAATCTCCCTATAATGCTGGATAACCCTCCTCACATGAGTTGGAGCCAACCTAGAGCCTTCCCTTGGTGATTTCGAGTCTGATTCTTGAGGTATGTCACCATTCTTTCCGGATTTGTCATGTTTTCTTAGATCTACTTAGATCTACTTCTCCAATATCCATTATTTATTAGATATGAAACTATAGTGGGTATATATATGTTTTTGGATGCCAATTCAATGTCGAGTCGTGTTCTTCATAGGATAAGAGAACTAAGGCCGTTCTTGGAGAATCGACCCACTTTGTTGTGCGTTCTTCGTCTGTTGTCAAAGTTTCATAAAAAACTTTGAGGTAGGTGGATTCACTCTCATATCCTCTTGCTAGAATTGATTAACTTAGATTCAAATTGTTTTATTTATTGTGAAATTCATGGAAAAATCTTTATTTGTGATGATTTATGGTTTTTGTGAAATTGCGTGATCTTGGTGAATAGTTGTGAAAAAGGGGGTTTAGTTTCATGAATTTAAAATGAAGATTTCAAATTATGGATTTTATGGAATTTATAAATGGTTGATGAAAAAGTTATTTTCATTAGAAATGGTTTTCAATAAAAATGGAGTTTTATTGAAATGGTTTGGAATTGAAATGGTTTGGAATTGAAATGGTTTGGAATTGAAATGGTTTGGAATTGAAATGGTTTGGACGAAAATGGTTTTCAATAAAAATGTGTTTTTATTGAAAGGGTTGTTTTGGCATGATCGTTAGAAATATGTGGTGTGTGTTCATGTTGCAGATACGGGGCTTGGTTGAAATATGACCTTGTGATCGGTGCCAAAGGTTTAATGGCACATGGGAATTTCATACACGAGGCTTAGTTGAAATATGACCTTATGTTCGGTGCCAAAGGGTTAATGGAACATGGAAAAAAATTACCTTGTGACAAATTGGTAGATCGACGAGAAACCACTAATGAGTATGGAACTATCATAGCATAGTATGCATGGTTGGTTTCATGGGTTTTAGGAATGGTTGGGTATGCTGATAAAGGGATATTGTGAAATGGTTGTAAAGAATGTTTAGTTATTTTTCTAGAAAAATATCTTGCTGGGAAAATTGGTTTCAATTGCACTTGTATGCTTTTGGTAATGAATGGTTTTGGAAACTTGTTTATATTTAGTTATAAACTGTTTTGAGAAATTTTTTTATATAAAATATTTTATATAATTGTTTCTAACTCTTCTATCCTAGTGGCGTGAGTAGGGAAGTCATTGGGGAAAACCTACTGAGTTTTATACTCACCCCTGCTTTGTCACTTTAGTGATTTTGTAGATGTTATCTTCCGAGACAAGGGAAAAAGTAATGCTTCACACATTTTTAGCACTACCTCTTGATGTTTGGTATGTTTGGAGATTTTGGATCTTGAATCTTGTTGAGCATGGAGTCTTGAGGTCTTTGGAGAGTCTTGTGTAGTCTATCCACTGTGTACTTTGATACTTGGTTATTCTTCTGATTTTGCTTACTTTGATGTGATTTTGAGATACTTGAAGTTGTTGAGTTGTCTTCCATTTGTTCATGCATCATATAGTGAATGTTTGGTTTTGGTTAGTAGGTTTATTGGTTTATTTTTTAATGGGTAAATCTTCCCCCACTTGTATTTGAAACCCTTCGGCATTTATTTCCAGCCTTTAGTGTCTTGGGGATGTCGCTTATGGAATAGTAATGACTCTTTGTACTCTCAAGCTAGTGAGAATTGGTGGGTCATTACAAATGGTATCATCTTGTTCGGTCATTTCCTAAAAAGTAGTCATCGATGATCCTAGTTTTGGAGATGAAATCCATTCTTGTCTATTCCTTGGGTGGGAATCTTAGAAAGGAGTAGGATTGTAAGAACTTGAAATGTACAGCATAAAAGGACATATATTACCCTTTTATTCTACACTTTAGGTTACCAGGGAGTTGGGTAAATAAGTGTTTGGAGACACTTTTAGAATTTTGAAACCTCTTTATCATGGGTTTAGCCAATAAAATGAGAATGAAATGCATTATAGAGGAATGACTTCCTACTAGGAGTGCATACATCATTTTGAGGAATGATTCATGTTGTGAAAAAGTGTTAATTTTTGAAAAAGAATGGATTTGGTTTTCAAATGAAAGATTTTGAAAAAGCGAATGCTCATCATATTTTGAAAATGGTTTAATTTTCAAAAGCGTGTGAAGTGTTTTAAAAAATGGTTGAACATGGGAAAAGGTTGTTTTTGAAAACAATGTTGTGATAGTTGATGTGATTTAATTTGAAATGATAAGCCAATAGTTTCTAGAGAGTGAGTTTAATGGAGCTTGTTGTTAGTTTAGAAAATGGAACCTGGTAGGCATTGTCAAAACCAAGCTAAAGAAGCTGCGGAGAATGTGGTTGCACCTGAACCACGTGTGAACCAAGAGCTGGTTCTGAGTATTTTCCAATATTTTCAAGCTGTGGACATAGGGAACTGGAGGAATGAGCCACAACATGTGGATCATACCATCCATTTCATAAAGCAAAATCCACCTAATTTCCGGGGTGATTCTGAACTTGATAAGGCAGAGGTGTGTCTATATAGGATGAATCGTATCTTCGACTTCATTAGCACACTAGTAGAGATAAAGGTCAAACTGGAAACATATATGCTCAAGTATATTGCACGTCAGTGGTGGTATTTAGCGGTGTAGGCTAAATTGGATGAAGGACTTATATGGGATGATTTTGAGGAATTGTTCAAAAAAAAAAAAAATTCTATCCTCACATGTTCAAGATCTAGAAAATGAAGGACTTTTTCAGCTTGAAACAAGAGAGTCTCTCTATCACAGAGTATGTTGACAAGTTTATGAACTTAGTATGCTTTTCACTAGAAGTTTCAGCAAGTGACTCTTTGAAGGAACACATCTTCGAATCAGGACTATGCCAAGAGATTCGATCAAATATTGTAGTAATTTGTATTATAGATTATACAGAGATGGTTAATAGAGAGACTGTGGTTGAACATGATATATCGGGATCTATGGGATGAGGCATGATGATACCTATAAAAAATGGTGGGAACTAAACCAATGAGAATAAGCGGAAAAGGGACACCTATTTACAAGGTGAAAGTGGAAATCAGAACCAGACGGCTGGATCAGTAAACCTTCCTCCATGACCCCAGAGCAAATGAGGTTGTTTTCAATGTGGTTCACTTGATCACATAAATAGTGATTGTACGACACAACCTAGAGCATGTCATAATTTCAATAAGATGGAACATCTTCAGTGATATTGTCACAGTTCTCTAAGGTCAGGTGCTCGAGACACTTTTAAAGTGTCGCAAACATCATATGCTTCGGCTGGACGAGGAAAACAGAATCAGTTTCATCAGCAGAGTAGATCTAGACATGGTGATTCTAGAAATTCCATGACTCCTCAATCAGGGAAACCTTAGTAAGGAAATAAGGAGAACTGTGTAGTGAAGAAACATTTTTATGGAGCCGAGCATATGATTATTGATGATCAGGATGGACCATCTACAGTGAGAGGTATGGTTCTTTTTAATTCTACCCTTTTGCATGTGTTATTTGATACCGGTGCATCACATTCCTCCATTGATTCTCGTGCTTTTGACTTTCTATGTTTAAAACTGAAAATGATACCTTCTGTTTTGAAACTGCAAAACTTTCGGTGAAAGAGAATGTCAAGACTTTGTGTGTAGAGCATGTGCTATAACTATTGATGGAACTGAACTAATTAGAACTTCTAGATATTGAATATGGATGTATATGATGTAATCCTAGGTATGGATTGGCTGAAAATGTTCATGGATCAAATTTACTGTTATAGGAGAACAGTTAGTTTCATGACTGAGGATGACATTGAGCATCTATTTAGTGGAGAGAGGATTGTAAAAAAGGGTGAAAAGAGATTGTTAGCACCAATGGTGGGAATGATCTCTTACCAATTGGCAGTGTTGACTTTGGAATCAATGGAAGAGATCGAGGAAAATAGTTTTCCAGCTGTTGTGGATCAATTTCCAGATGTCTTTCCCAAGAACTTCTCAGGGTTACCACCACTAAGAGAAGTGAAGTTTACGATTGATCTCCTTCTAGTGACTAGTTCTATTTCCCTTCCATCTTATAGGATGGCACTAATAAAGTTATGGGAATTGAAAGTGCAGCTAGAGGAGCTGGAAAGCATGGGTTTCATTCAACCAAGTACGTCTCCATGGGAAGCACCAATTTTGTTCGTGAAGAAGGAATATGGAACTCTTCGGCTGTGTTTTGATTATCATAAGCTTAACCAAGTTATGATAAAGAACATATATCCAATTCCACACATTTATGATATATTCGATCAATTAAGGGGAGATCGGTGGTTCTCCACGATTGACTTGCGATCAATATATCACTAATTGAGAGTTCAGAAAGAGGATATTCTAAAGACAACTTTTTGAAGTAGATATTTCCACTGTGAATATATAGTATGCCTTTTGGTCTAACAAATACACCATCAGTCTTCCTGTAATTGATGAATTAGATATTTAAGCAATATCTAGATTATTTTGTTGTGGTGTTTATGGATGACATTTTGGTCTATTCAAAGTCAAGGGCTGATCATGAGGTGCACCTGGAAACAATGTTACAAATCCTGAGAGATCATCATTTGTATTCCAAATTATCAAAGTGTGATTTTTGGATACAAGATGTATGTTTTCTTGGCCATGTAATTTCTGAGAAAGGCATTTCTGTTGATCCTGAAAAGATAGAAGCCATTATCTCTTGGAAACCACCAAAGAATGTTTTCAAGATACGAATTTTTCTTGTTTTATCTGGTTACTGCTGATGCTTTGTGTGTGATTTATCACAACTATATTCACCAATGAAATCTCTGAAAAAGAATAATTCTCCCTTCCAATGGACAGAGGAATGTCAGAAATCTTTCTAGGAACTGAAAGTTTGGATAACATCAGCACCTATCTTGATCTTTCCAAAATCAGGATGGGGGTATGTGGTGTATTGTGATGATTTAGGATCAGGGTTGGGCTATGTTCTCATGAAAAGAGATCATGTGGTTCCTTATGGTTTAAGGATGTTGAGGGTGCATAAGAAGAATTACCCAACAAATGATTTGGAGTTAGCTGTAGTCGTTCATGATTTGAAAACATGGAGACATTATCTCTTTGGTGAGAAATTTACTGTGTTTACAGATTACAATATCTTGAAACACATTTTATCACAGTGAGATTTGAATCTGAGGAAAAGGAGATGGATGGAGTATCTTTAAATGTTTTATTTTGACTTGATGTATACATCGGGGAAAGGAAATTCTGTGGCAGATGCATTGAGTTGAAATTCATATGCTTAGTTGGAGAAAAAAGCTTTAGATTAATGGCGGTTGATGTCGGTCTTAGCCGACATGCATGTGGAATGTGAAGACTGAGGTGATGTTGTAGTTTTATTTTCAGATAGGGTTGTTCCTGATTTAGTAAAAATGATCAAAGAGGAACAAACATCTGATGCAGAATGTTTGGTTGTAAGTTCAAAACTTATTGGTGGGGAGACTATTGAGGTCTGGAAACTTGATTAGGGTTCAGTTTTGTGTTTTAGAGATCGGATGGTTGTACCTATGGTTTTTTAGGAACAACTCCTTCATTCCTACCACTATTCAAGATGGTATGTACATCCAGGTACATAGAATATGTATATGGTGTTAAAGGCATAGTTTTGGTGGAGCGATATGAAAAAGAAGGTGGTCGAGTTCGTCTCACGGTGCTTAACTTGTCAGCAGGTTAAAATAGATCATTAGAGACCAGCTGGTATGTTACAATATTTTCCCATACTAGTGTAGAAATGAGATCATATAGCAATGGATTTTTTTACAGGTCTTCCAAGAATGGTCTAAAAACACGATTCCATTTGGGTGATAGTGGATCATCTATCCAAGTCGGCCCATTTCATACCTATTCATGAAACTCATACGGTGGAGGATCTTTCAAAAATCTATATTTGAGAAGTGGTAAAGAGGCATGGTGTACCAATGTCAATAGTATCAGATAGAGATATGAGGTTCATGTATCCTTTCTGGAAATCCTTACAGCAAGCCCTTGGTATTCAGTTGACTATGAGCATGGAGTATCATCCTCAGACGGATGGGAAATCTGAGTAGACAATACAAACATTGGAAGAAATGTTGCAGGATTGTGTAATGGATTTTTGTGTCTCATGGGAGGAGCATATACCCTTGGTGGAGTTCTCATACAATAAAAAATATCAAGCCTTGATACACATGGTTCCGTTTGAAGCATTATATGGGCGTCCTTGACATTCTCCACTATGTTGGGTGGAAATGGGAGAAACTTCACTAGTCGGGCCAAGCCTTATCCAAGAAACAATGGATAATTTCCAGTTGATTAGAAAGAGGATAGAGACGGCTTAGAGTCGTCATAAATCTTATGCAGATCACCGTTGAAGACCATTATCATTCGCTGTGGGTGATTATGTCTTCTTGAGGATATCTCCAAGGCTTGGACATCGTCGCTTCAAGAATCAGGGAAAGTTATCTCCTAGATACATTGACCCTTTTTAGATACTGGAATGGGTTGGAGAGGTGTCATATTGGTTGGCATTACCACCATAGTTTAGTTCAGTGCATAATGTGTTCCATGTATCCCAGTTGAAAAAGTATCACCCTGATCCTGACCATGTGATCAGATGGGATCACGTTGAGCTAGAACTGGATGCATCACTGATACATATCCCAGTGCAGATCATGGATAGAAAAGAGAAAGTCTTGTGTGGGAAAAGCATCAACCTATGGCAGGTTTTATGGAAACATGGTCAGATTCGGGAAGAGACATGGGAACGTGAGAAGGAAATGAAAGAGTAGTGGCCAAAACTATTTTTTTCCAGAGAGGGTTTTCTACTTTCTGAGGATGTAAAGACCAATGGTGGGGAAAATTTAGTACCCCCGATTTTGGGTACATAACCCCTTTCCTCATGTTTTTTATTGGTGTATCTTTAATAGAGAGTTTCCATAAAATAAAGAGTTTCCATAAAATA
Source organism: Viscum album (assembly GCA_963277665.1). Taxonomy (NCBI): domain Eukaryota; kingdom Viridiplantae; phylum Streptophyta; class Magnoliopsida; order Santalales; family Viscaceae; genus Viscum; species Viscum album. The sequence goes on along the minus strand of OY728165.1, from coordinate 157,889,458 downwards.
GAGAGTTTCCAAAAATTTGGGTGTTTCCATAATGTTGGTTGTTTCCATAAAGTGGGTTGTTCCCATAAATTGGGGTGTTTCCATAAAGTGGGTTGTTTCCATAAAGTGGGGTGTTTCCATAAAGTGGGTTGTTTCCATAAAGTGGGGTGTTTCCATAAAAAAATGTGTTTCCATAAAAATGGTAAAGGTGAAGGATAAGAGAGTTTGGGGGTTTTATAAGGAGTGTTGGGACCAAAAGGAAGGTCGTACGATCCATACACGGTTGGCCCAAACCGTGTGGTCAAACCTTACACTGAGGTTAAATCTAGATCCTATTTTTTAGGACCTTACTCATTTTTGCTACATATATTTTGTTTTGGATTCAAAATTCCCCTATTTATAGATTAATCTCCCTAAAAGTCTGGATAACCCTCCCCACATGAGTTGGAGCCAACTCATATCCTTCCCTTGGTGATTTTGAGTCTGATTCTTGAGGTATGTCACCATTCTTTTCAGATTTTTCATGTTTTCTTAGATCTGCTTAGATATACTTCTACGATCTCTATTATTTATTAGATCTGAATCTATAGTGGGTAGATATATGTTTTTGGATTCCAAATAATTCAATGTTGAGTTGTGATCTTTCTAGGATAATAGAACTAAGGTCGTTCTTGGAGAATCGACCCGCTTTCTTGTGCGTTCTTTGTCTGTTGTCAAAGTTTCATCACTTCCTTTGAAGTAGGTGGCTTTAATCTCATCTTTTATTAATATAATTGATTGGATTAGATTAAAATTTATTTATTTATTGTGAAATTCATGGAAAGATATTCATTTGTGATGATTTATGGTTTTTGTGAAATTACGTGATCTTGGTGAATAGTTATGAAAAAGGGGGTTTAGTTTCATGAATTTAAAAAGATAATTTTAAATTATGGATTTTATGGAATTGATAAATGGTTTATAAAAATGATATTTTCAATAGAAATGGTTTTTAATAAAAATGGGGTTTTATTGAAATGGTTTAGAATTGAAATGGTTTGGCATTGAAATGGTTTTGACGGAAATGGTTTTCAATAAAAAGGTGTTTTTATTGAAAGGGTTGTTTTGGAATGATCATTGTGAATATGTGGTGTGTGTTCATGTTGAATATATGGGTATTGGTTGAAATATAACCTTGTTCTTAGTGCCAAAGGTTTAATGGAACATGGGAATTTCATACACGGGCTTGGTTGAAATATGACCTTGTGCTTGGTGCCAAAGGGTTAATGGCACATGGGAAACAATTACCTTGTGACGACTTGGTTGATCGATGAGAAACTGATCATGAGTATGGAAATTTCATAGAATAGCATGAATGGTTGGTTACATGGGTTTGAGTAATGGTTGGGTATGCTGATAAAGAGATATTGTGAAATGGTTGTAAGTATTTTTAGTTATTTTTCTGGAAAAATATCTTGTTGGGAAAATTGGTTTCAATTGCACATGTATGTTTTTTGGTAATGAATGGTTTTGGAAAATTGTTTATATTTAGTTATAAACTATTTTTGAGAAATTGTTTTATATAAACTATTTTATATAATTTTTTCTAACTCTTCTATCCTAGTGGCGTGAGTAGGGAAGTCATTGGGGGAAAACCTATTGAGTTTTATACTCAACCCTGCTTTGGAACTTTGGTGCTTTTATAGATGCTATCTTCCGAGACAAGGTAAAAGGTATTTTTTAACATGTATTTAGCACTACCTCATGATGTTTGGGCTGTTTGGAAATTTTAGTGTTTGGAGATTTTTGAGCATGGAGTCTTGAGGTCTTTGGAGAGTCTTGTGTAGTCTATCCACTGTGTACTTTGATACTTGGTTATTCTTCTACTGTTGCTTACATTGATGTGATTTTGAGATACATGAAGTTGTTTAATTGTATTCAATTTTTTCATGAATCATATAGTGAATGTTTGGTTATGGTTGGTAGTTTTATTGGTTTATTTATTGAAGGGTAAATCATCCCACACTTGTATTTGAAACCCTTCGACATTTATTACCAGCCTTTGGCATCTTGGGGATGTCACTTAAGGCCTAGTAATTACTCGTTGTACTCTCAAGCCAATGATAATTGGTGGGTAATTATAGTCCTGTTCCCACATGCAACTAGATATAACAAACCATAGAATATCTATATAGTATTAACTCAGGTTGACTGTATAACAATACACTAATCCATTGCTAATATAATCTCTCATAGTCGTGGACCGAATCTGGTCGCTACCAAAACCTGCACCAAACCTAGCCTGCGACATGGAACAAAGGGAATTACTGATCCCCATGAGCTAGCACAAGTGCCCGATTATCATAAACTAAAAATTGGGAATTATTTACCCAAGTTTATAAACTTAAAACAATAAATGAATCAAATAAAATGAATCTGGATTTTTCAGACCAAATAGTCTTTTAAAAAAATTGAGAACTGAATTAAATAGTTTAAAACAACTCACAAAGACTATAAAAAAGGTTGAAAACCAAAAATAAACAGCCCATGAACCCTCATGGAAAGAGGCACCGCCCTCAAGCCATCTCCACAAGACATCACCACCAATAACCTACTAGAAACCCGAACCACTGGAACTATAAACTGTACCCAACCCGCGATAAAAAAAACAAGTATACTTACACCCAAATGTGTAAGTAGGGTGTGAGACAAATCCCAGTAGGATAACAAGACTAAGAGATTCCATGCGATAAACATTAAAAGACGAAAAGCATGAAAGTTTTCAAAAACATGTAATTTCTAGTTACAATTTCTAAAAGATGAAACTTAAACAAAAATCAGTTTTCAAGTGGAATAATTTAAAGAATAAACACTTTTAAAATAAATTCCAAAGATACTTAATTTTCCAGACAAATATACCATATTCCGATGGTATGTATAAATGATCTAATAAGCACAAGCAATAGGAAATAACCCCTAGGAACTAGCTAGCTATGGGTCCCAGGTACCTCGTATTTCGGTGAGAGTAACCATCAAAAATATCCATTCTCGTGCACGATCCACTAGTAGGGAACATACCCATAACCTAGTGGTCCCCAACCATCATCATCATAGTTTAGTTAGAGTTTTAGGCATCAATATTGCTAATTGAAACTGAGGCCAAACCCCACAAATTCACTAGCATACTAGTACACACCCACCCACCTAGATATCTAGGTTTTCCCCTTGTGCTCAAATAAGTTCAAAAAGTCAAGAAATATACTTTTCACATAAAAATATCATTTCCAAATCACAAATTCACCAAACAGCTCACATTTATACTACACAAGTCACAAAAGTCCACTTTTCATTCAAATTGATTTTGAAATCCGACTCACACCAAAATAGCCCACAACACTTTACACATTTCTTTAAAAATTCCAAAAATCCATTAATTTTTTTTATAAAACCATTAAAATATATTCCAACTCACATAACATCACACTCACATGTTACATAATACCTTTTTCATAATCAAAATTCATTTTTCACATCACACTCACACAAAACATCCCACATCACTTTCACATCTCTTACACACTTTAATAAATTCTTCAAACATTTTTATAAAACATTTATAAGATGGAACACATCAAAAAACAGCCCCTTTCACATTTAAAATGTACCATTTCAAAATACACACACTCCAAAACAGTTTTCCAATATGGTTTCACCTCTTACATAAATCATTAAATCATTCAAATCTTTCATAAAACAATTCTAAAGAGTATACCCAAACTTTTCTCATAAAACCCATTTTAAAACCATATTTCAAGGTAAAAACCACACCAAAACACTACCAAAGTAGAATTTTAAGACCTAGAGACATTTATAAAACAACTTTCAAGTTTTATAAAATCAACTTGAATAATAACACGAAAGATACAAATAAAAACACCCATTTTCATAAAATGCTCTCAAGAAGTATAACAAAGTTTTACACACCAAACCTATTCCAAAACCCCCCTTCCAAGTCCCACATGACACTAATGAATTAAAAAAACATAATTTTCCGCCCCTCTCAATAACTAATAAATAAATTTCATATTTTATAAAACTACCACAAAAGATACCACATGTGTTACATTCGAAAAGTTCACAACTTAAAAAAAATGCAATTATAAAATTAAATGCTTAACTAAATCTCACAAAAATGGTTTTTGAACCACACACAACATATGGGGAACATGAAAAACCAGTAAAACAAGAAAAATAACTCATCAAGGAATGGTTAACCATGGAATCAGAGTTGAAACCCTCAAATCTTGGTGCAAAACATCAAGCGCACCACCGCCGCACCACAAAGAAGTGAAGAGAAACCTAAAATCTCAATATTACACAAAAAAGATACCATGTAAAACCCTAATTTCAAACCCCAACTTCTGGACACTTTGGAACATCAAGAAAGAGGGATGAAACCCTAAGGAAATGGAAGAAATGGAAGGTAGGAACACATACTTTATGGAATCTTGGAGAAATCGCCCTAAATCCACCAATATTTGAATTTTCAAATAGAAAAACATTCAAGGGAGGTTTGAAAAATTATGAGGATATCATGTAAGAAAGGAATAGGGGAAAATAGTGAGAAATGAAGGAGTTATGAAGGAATCAATTTACATCTTCAATTATAGGCGATTTGAGAAATTCAGAGAATTTTCACCTAAATTCCCAATGCAAATGATCTCCAAAGAGGGGGAGGAGAGCATGTGAGTTATCCTTGGGTAAGTGGTCTTGGGTGAGAGTTAGAATCATTGAGAAAAACTTAAAAATTAAATGAGATATTAAATATTTAAAAAATATTTTTAATGCAGGAAATGGGCTTTCGGGCTGGCCCAACACCTTAATAAAAAACCCAAATCAATAATTATTATGGATTCTAATGGATTTCAAATTGATATGGTAATTTTAATATACCAGGTCATGCCATTTTTGAAGTAGAGTGAGTGTAAAATTTTGAAAAAATAAGGAGTTATAAAAGAAACAAAAATTTATTTTTAAATTTGGAAATGGGCTTACGGTTTGGTCCAAATTTCGAAAACCCACAGTTTCTACCAAAATGCGTGGTAAACCCCCAAAACAAATCAGGAATGGAAATTAAATGAAAATTGACTTTAAAATAAGTCATGGATGTGAAAATTATCTCCACCATAAAACTTTCTGCCATCAGAAAGCCACATCAAGGCAAAAAGCAAAAACCAAACCCAATCAAAAGGCCGAAATGGACTCTTTTGCCAAGATTCTCCCCCAAAGGCTAAAACACCTCCAGTGATCAATTAAGGAAGAAATAATCTCATAAACAAAATATACACCACTTTACTAAAACAATCAAGCACATTTAGGATTTATCCCAAACGAAAACTTCTCAAACACTATCCGATCAAGGCTCAAGAAATTTACCCAAACAAACAACAACATCGAACAAGGTTACACTTACCTTAATAAAACTAAACCATTGGGAACTCTCCAATCCCAAAATTTAACTAAGGAAGATTTTGGTATTTAGATAGCTCCAAACGAGACTACCCACTTCCAATCCAAGACTAAGGACAAAACTGAGTTATTGGTATGAGGAGACACAAATTGGCTCCCCACCGTAAGAGACAACTTAAATTTTTCCCAAGACAGAATCTAGACACTACCAGGGGAGGCCCGAATGGAATCCCTGGTACAAGGGGTATACTTCCATTAGAAATTTCCAAAATAACATAAATGAGACCCATGGTGGGTCTCCCCACCATAAGAACCAACCATCTTAACTAACTAGCATGGGACAACACAGAAAGACCCCAAAACTCAAAGAGTTGGGACGACTGCATGGTTAGTCCAAAAAGTTTGGGAAACCATGCACTAACCATGTGGATCCCTATATATTCATGGTTTTCTGGGGCATGGTTACAACTCACCATATGAAAACCGTGCGCTCAACTTGTCTAGCCAAATTTTAAACCTTTCTCCAAAAACTCAATGGAAACCAAAGGGGGAGGGAAAGACATTAGATGACAAACATGGGCACGAGGCCCTCCACCTCTTTCCATCAAATGGGAATAACAGAAGAAAGACGATGACACTAGAGGTTTAAACTCTTCTTATCATTCATACTAAGGGTAGGACTTATACAAGGGTTTAAACGACCTTGGGATTTCCCCTGAATACGCACCAGCTTCTCTCCGGGACCTATGGATGGAGCTCAAAATATTGAAGCACCTTCGGTCTCGTAGTTAGGCTTTGGAAACCCCTATATGAAACTTCTTCTTTCGATGCCACAAACAACTAAAACTCATACCCCGATGGGTTCACCAAGACAAGGTGGCCATAATGGCCACTCATGACCATATTTCCCACACTGGTGGTTTAACATGAACTCCTACTTCAAAGAGACTATGAAATACCTAGATGCCCTCTTAGACACCATCCAGACACTCATCCACACTAACAACCCCAGACCACTTCCACCTTCGACGAATTAGGAAAATTAAGAAACTATGGTCTCTTTCAACCTTCAACAAGTAATCTCCCACTACAAGAGCATCCTAAAAACCAAAAATGAAAGGGTGTAGAATCATTCTACAAATCTCAAGAAAATATTCCATAGATTGATCAATTGGAGGATTTTCCAACGGTGAAAAAATCCGGGTTGCACTTCAGTTGTGCACTGACCCTTAATGGGGGCATACTTTATCCAACGAGAGAAACCAAGGACCCAACCAACCTGGTCCATTGGTTAAGAAATACCATAATCAGATCCAAATAGTTGAGGGGAACCACTATAAAGGCTTCCCAAACTTTTCTCAAAATATACCACTAACCATCCCTTCAACCCAACTTACCGACCAAACACAAACCCAAAACACTGTTCAAACAAGATGGGTTCTTGGACTCAAAACATTTGAAAACATCAACATTTCCAAAAGTACATAATACACAACATTCCAAAACACTCTTCAATACATCAAGTTTTCCTTTTGAAAAAATTTCTTTGAAAACAAATGGTTCAGCAGTTAGCATATCCACCAATGGTACCCCATTGGCCCCACACATGCATGTTTCTGTGCCACACCGGGCACCCTTCTCATATCCATCCCGAAACTCATCTAGTCATTCCATTAACCATAAATCATCCCATATAACCCCATGCATGTGTTAGCTCATTAAAATACCAAAGTTTAAAACAAAAACTCTTTCCACTTTTCAAAAGCAAAACAATCAACCAATACTTCCTTTTTCTCAATACCGCTAACCACGAAATCGAACCCAAATTACTTCTTACAAAAATTTTCATAAAGGCACAATCATTCAAATTAAAACTCACTTTCAAGTCATACACATTAATTTCAAAACTTCTCATCCCATTAAAAAACCTTTCAACAGCTTAGAAAACATTATTGGAAACACCTTTTCAAAACAAACTTTAACATACATATTGGTTTCAAAGAGGTGTAAACACACCATTTTCATAATTCAAAAAAAAAAAAATTCTGAAATTTTAGTTCCACTATTTAAAAAATAAAACCCTTCCCTCTTTATTTGAAAATAATTTCAAAAAAACCTTACGCTTCTTACAACAATTTCATTTTTACTTTAAAACCGAACTTCCAAGATTTCAAAACTAAAGGACACAAGACAATGCGAGGGGGAACTAGCTTCGGTTGGTGACTTGGACATATGGTTGGGGTCCATAATATAATAAATTAACCATCATAGAGAGTGTTATAGTGCAATATCCCTGGCTCCACATGGCTTTCCATTCCCTGAGAGCTCACTGAGACCATTACCCAACTCTTTTTTTCATTTAAACTAATCATCATCAAACCAAAAAAACAAAAGGAATTATATAATTCTAGACCTCCCATGGTGACTTGAATCCCATCATGAGGTGTGGTGATTAGGCACATTACCCATAACTAGAATTCCAAGTCCTTAAAATCCTAACTTCAGATTATCCCGACTGTTCCCCAAATAAAATGACCCAAACAGTTAACATAAACCTCCTTTGATACCATTTTGTCATGAAATGAATCTTGTCACTGCCAAAACCGGCACCAAACCTTGGCCATGACATGGAACTAAGGGTGTTCCTGATCCCCACGAGTTGGCACAAGTTCTCGAGTATCATAAACTAAAAATTGGGAATGATTTACCCAAGTTTGTAAACTTAAACAACAAATGAATCCAATAAAACAAATTTGGATTTTTCAAAGAAAACAATCTTTAAAAAAAATTGAGAACTGAATTACATAGTTTAAAACAACTCAAAAAGACTATGAAAAATGTAAAAAACAAAAATAAATAGCCCATGAACCCTCATGGAAAGAGGCACCGCCCTCAAGCCATCTCCATAAGACATCAACACCAAGAACCTTCTAGAAACCTGAACCACTGGCACTATAAACTGTACCCAACCTACGACATAAAAAAACCAAGTCTAATTACACCCAAAGGTATAATTAGGGTGTGAGACAAATCCTAGTAGGATACCACCACTAAGATATTTCACGCGATAAAAATTCGAAGACAAAAATCATGCAAGTTTTCAAAAACATGTAATTTCTAGTTACAATTTCTAAAAGATGAATCTTTAAAAAAAATCAGTTTTCAAGTGGGATAATTTAAAGAATCAAGAATTTTAAAATAAATTACAAAGCTACTGAATTTTACAGACAAATATACCATATTCTGATGGTAAGTATAAAGGATCTAATGAGCACAAGCAATAGTAAACAACCCCTAGGCACTGGCTAGCTGTGGGTCCCAGGTACCTCGTATCTCAGTGAGAGTAACCATCACAAATATCCATTCTCATGCATGATCCACTAGTAGGGAACATTCAAAAAACCTAGTGTTACCCAATAATCATCATCATAGTTTAGTTAGAGTTGTAAGCATCAATCATTCTAAGTGAAACTGAGGCTAAACCCCACAGATTCCCTAGCATACTAGTACACGTCCACCCACCTAGATACCCAGGTTTTCCAATTCTTCTCAAACAAGTTCAAAAAGTCAATAAATATACTTTGCACATGAAAATATCATTTACACATAAAAAATTCACGAAAAATCCCACATTTATACCATACAAGTCACAAAATTCCACTTTTCATTCAAATTGATTTTGAAATATGACTCACACCAAAATAGCCCACAACACTTTTCACATTTCTTTAACACTTACACAAATCCATTAAACAATTTTATAAAACCATTAAAAAATATTGAAACTCACATAAAAACCAAATCACATGTTACATAATACCATTTTCATAACCAAAATCCATTTTGCACATCACAATCACACAAAACATCCCACATCACTTTCACATTTCTTACACACTTTAGTAAATCCTTAAAACATTTTTATAAAACAATTCCAAGATGGAACACATCAAAAAATAGCCCCTTTCACATTTAAAATGTACCATTTCAAAATATACACACTCCAAAACAGTTTTCCAATATGGTTTCACCTCTTACATAAATCATTAAATCATTAAATCATTCAAATCTTTCATAAAACAATTCTAAAGAGTATACCCATTATTTGCTCATAAAACCCATTTCAAAACCATATTTCAAGGACAAAACCACACTAAAACACTACCAAAGTATAATTTTAAGCCCTATAGACATTTATAAAACCACTTACAAGTGTTATAAAATCACCTTGAATAATACCACGAAAGATACAAATGAAAACACCCATTTTTATAAATTGCTCTCAAGAAGTATAATAAAGTTTTACACACCAAACCTATTCCAAAAACCCACTTACAAGGCCCAAATGACACTAAGGAATTAACAAAAAAGAAATTTCTACCCCTTTCAAAAAATAATATATAAATTTCATATTTTATAAAACTACCACAAAATATACCACATGTGTTACATTCGAAAAGTTCACAACTTCAACAAAAATAAAATTATAAAATTAAATACTTAACAAAATCCCTCAAAAACGGTTTTTTCACCACACACAGTATATGGGGAACATTAAAAACCTGTAAAACAAGAAAAATAACTCATCAAGGAATGGCTAACCATGGAATCACCTACCTTTTGAGTTGAAACCCTCAAATATTGGTGCGAAACATCAAGCACACCACCTCCGCACCACAAGGAAGTGAAGAGAAACCTAAAATCTCAGTATTACACCAAAAAGAAACCATGTTAAAACCTAGGTTTGAACCCTAACTTCTGGACACTTTGGAACATGAAGAAATAGGGATGAAACCCTAAGGAAATGGAAGAAATGGAAGGGAGGAACACTTACTTGATGGAATATTGGAGAAATCTCCCTAAATCCACTAGTATCTGAATTCTCAAATAGAAAAACATTTAATGGAGGTTCAAAAAAGGATGAGGATATCATGTAGGAACTGGAATGGGGGGATATAGTGAGAAATGAAGGATTTATGAAGGAATAAATTTACCTTTTCAAATCTGGGCGATTTGATAAATCCAGAGAAGTTTCGCCTAAATTCCTGAAGCAAATGATCTCCAAAGAGGGATTGGAGAGAATGGGAGCGCACCTTGGGAAGTGGAATCGGGTGAGAGTTGGAATCACAAAAAAAACTTAAAAATTTAATGAGATATTAAATATATAAAAAATATTTTAAATGCAGAAAATGGGATTTTGGGTTGGCCCAACACCTTAATAAAAAACCAAAATCCATCATTATTATGGATTCTTATGGATTCCAAATTGATATGGTGATTTTAATATACCAGGGGATTCCATTTGGGAAGTGTAATGGGTGTAAAATATTGAAAAAAAGAGTTATAAAAGAAACAAAAATTTATTTTAAAATAAGTCATGTATGTGAATCCCACCACATATACATATCCACAAATAATAGCCTCTGGGCCAATGATCCCTATATCTTTATTCCAAACACACCAGTTTATAACTCTAAGGGAGACCCTAAACTAATTATGTTAGTAAACTACCACCACTATCTCTTCTAGGTTTATAAATAGAATCTAAAACATTCTCAAAGGTCCACTCACCACCTTTTTTCTACCAATTCAACCAACTATGCACATAAACATGGACATGAATACTCCTAAATCAAAAATTTTCTAGAAAGGCATACTAACATCACACTTTTAATCTTAGAAAAGTGATTTCTCCATGAGCTACAAAACTCCAAGTCAGAATCACACACTTATTAGATTTACAAACTCTACAAGGAACCAACTACACCAAACCGACCACCCTCGATACTCCTTGAAAAATCAATCATCCCATTTATTCCTAGATCCACCATGTTTCCAACCACCAATCGAGCTTCACTCTAGGACCATAGGTGTAAACTTACATTCTCATCATGATTCGAGAGGCACACCTAGAACTAACAAAGAAAGATGCCCAAAAAATCATACCTTTAAACCCAAACCTTGCATAAAGAGCACTGAAACTCAAGGTTATCTATACTACAATGTTTCAAGGAAATTAAAAATACTTTCCTCTAAGACTTAAAAAGGTTATTCACATGAAAAAGTAATTTTCATCAATGAAATCTTCCCCTCAGGCACTAACCATGACTATTCCTTCACACAGAGACATTCACACTCAGGTTAATCTAAAGTAGCATAAGGCTATGAATTTCCATTAACCATAGTTACATCACTAAGGCCACAAGGGTATTCCACATAACCCTTAACATTGTCTCACTAAGTGACATAACTCATGGAACACTATCTAGTCACATGTCCATAAACATTCCATGATAGATTCACCCTTAGACTATCAATGTCCTGGGGCCATAGATGCATGGTTTGGTTAAACAAAATTCCATTGGGTGCTACATGGGTAAATCCACATAGGCTATAGTTGGAAACTTAATTAAATATACTTATATAATGGATACTCACACAAGAACTCATATAGGAAAACAAAGTAGAAGTTGCTGACACTAAACAGCCGAGTCCTATATCATCAGTACAATCACAAACCAGAATCATATATGTAAAGTGAATCATATATATAAAACATGATTCATAGGATGCTTATTGAATATATGGACATGATTCAAATCCATATGAAATCATGAACCTCTAAATCCATGTGTGTCACACAAGGTGAAATCATATAAACTGTAACGTACCACCCTGGTCGCCACTGAAATGATGCCATGAGATGGTTGCAACATGTCCTCAAGCACGCCTCTCCATATGTTATAGGCTTTTGACTAGGAGTGATAGTTCAATGATGGTTCAATGGAGATACTATACCCTCATGATTAGAGTAGCACAATGGTATATAATAAACAAGTAAACAACAAATGTAGTATAAATGAAAGGAAATAGAAAATAAATCATCTCAATAATAATAAATAGTGAAATACATAAACAGTATCATGTATAAAATGATGTCATGTTAATACTTAAAGGAAAGTAGACATATATGGAAGTAGGAATACAAAGCATAAGAAAATGAACAAAAGTCTTAAAGGATGTCTCTATGAGCATCCTAAGCTCTATCTTAGTCCTATGATTCTAATCTCCCATGTACTATAATAACAACACATAATATCATCCAATAGATCTGAACCTGCAACCATGAGGTCTATTCAGGTACCCAACGACAACCCAAACAAGGTGTGAGATATACTCAGTAGGCCACCACCAATGATGTATAATGTAATATAGTCCATGAGTATAAAGTACAATAGTGTATATATATAATAATAAAAATAGTGCATAAATAAAAGTAAACTCATAGCTCAGGTTCCTTAAATGATAGTTTTCTGACCATACCTGCTTTGTCCTAAGCCGAAATATCTCTGATAAGGTGACCATAAATATTTATATAAGTATATAAATATGTATTTATATATATGAACTAGATAACTAGTGACATATATAGACATATAAATAGATACTAAGACTATTTAGGACATGATGCGTAACTCAGGTGTCCATAAGTAGTCGAAGAGTCACATAGAGCAATAAGTGATGGCATGCCAAAATATCACGAATCAAAAGGGACTCCATGACCAAGTATCATAAGTTAAGAGGGAAGCCATGATCGAGTATCATAATCAATAATGGACACCATATGCAAATATCATAAATTATATTGGACTCCATTCCTGAGTATCATAAGTCAAGAGGGATGCCATGCCTGAGTGTCGTGAGTCAAGGGGGATGCTATGACCGAGTATCATAATCAATAAGGGATTCCATGCCTGAGTATCATAATAAATAGGTGAATATATGCCCGAGTATCATGAGTTACGGGGGATTACATGCTCGAGTATCATAATCAATAAGGTAATTCATTCCCAGATATCATAAATTATAAGGGATTCCATGCTCAAGTTCATAATCAATATGGGACATCGTTCCCAGATATCATTAGTCAAGAGGGACACCATGATTGAGTATCATAATCAATAAGTGAAACCATGTTCGAATATAAAAAATTATAAGGGACACCATGCCCAAGGATTATAATCAATAATAAATGAAATAACCAAGAGGCCACATCCATAAACTTGTCATATCATAATTCAAGAACACAATTTTGGTTATTCAATTATTAAGAGCTTAATAAGGACATGGGAAGGTCTATTCCAATACCAATTTATCAAGTGATCTGGGTCAAGCATTTTATTCATTAATTGATATGGAAAATTGTAGATCCTTTCTATTAAAATTCCATTCTATTTCAAGTAGTCATTCTTAGTCCATGAGATTATCCATGCCATTTATCATTACCAAAATAACTTCATTTGAATATGCCTCTTTAACCATGGAATAATTTCTTTATTATCATGGTACAAGTAGATATGCATCCCCATTTGTAATTTAAACAATTCATTTATAATTAATTGATAAATTCTCTTTCTAGGGCTAGTTAAAAAAATTGTTAATAAGGGAAATTAATAGGATTCACCCAAAGGGGTGGACCAAGTTGAGGTCACTAACCTTCAACCATGCCAGCGGGTCTAATGAAGGGTTTAGGATATAGTTTTGATTGTTAATTTAGGTCACTTCACATTTTAGTAGAATCACATAGAGAATCCAACATGGGGTATAATGATTTAATTTATAAACAATGATACTTGAAGGGAGAAATCCACATAAAAACTACCTCATTCTTAGGATGGCCCACTCATCCAATATCAATATTTGATTTGAGTTGGTTCAAGAGAAATTGAATAAATAGAAAAATGGCCTGTAAATAGGAAAAATGAAACTTCAGGGATTTATCATTCCATATAGTGAAGGAAAATGAAATAAAAATGAAGTGGAATTGATAGATTACTAATAAATATCCAATGAGACTGATAGAGCTTGGTTTTGATGCTGAAAAAATGAGTTACATCAAATCCTAGGAGAGGAAAAAGGGATATCTCAAGCAGATGGAGTGCATGGGAGAATAGGGAAGAAAAAATATAGGAATAAAGAAATAGGAGGAATGAGAAAAATCATAAAATCATCCCATTTAATGACACACATGGTTTGGACAAACCGTGTGCCAACCGTACAAGCTCACTGCCTAAGTAGAAATAAGTACGTGGGATAGGCAAATGGTTTGACCAAACCTTGAAGAATAAATGTACTACCTATATTTTTTTTCAAACCCCTTACATGAATATGTGCCTCCTCTTTCATGGTTAGACCAGACCGTGTGACACCCTCACCTCCCCTAGACCAGTCAACACAATTTCCCCTAGAGGACCACACAGTTAAGAAAAAACATATTCCCCTACCCACTTCTCCTTAAAAGTTATTCCGAAGATCCTGACACTTTGAAAAATAATCCAAACACCTGAGACACCTCTCAGGCCTTAAAAACCATTTTAAATGAATATTTTAAGATTTCAAATGATCTAAAATCCATTCTGAATCTTAGTTTAAAATTTGGACCATATACCAAATGACAATTTCGAAATCCTAGGGAAATTCCAACTGGTCCAAAACATGGGACCTTACAATATCCCAACCTTAGAACCTATCATCCTCAAGAAGTATTGGGGAATGATGAAATGTCACCTGACCTACTTGAGTTGAGGAATTCCTATTTAAATGGTCGCGTTTTGTTTTAAACATTAAACACACCTTTAAGAATTCACTTTTAATACACGGTACTTAAGTTATTGAAACTAAAACCAATGCTCATAACCATTTATGAAAAATTAATACAACACTAACTCAAGCTATTCTAACTCGAGACATGATCACATCATTATCTATTTCCTTATCCAGCTCATGGAACTTAGTACCACAAGTTCTAACATTAATGACCAAATATGAACCATGGTACTCCCCACTATTAAATTTTCATACAAAAGCATGACCTTAGAATTATAAAGGCACACTTTGACATATTTATGAACATGATTTAATGGTCGATCAACAAGATCATCTTTTAGCCTGGTCACAACAAAGTTTCCATGAAAATCCTCAGTCGACCTTTTCACTACACCTGTATTATCCTAAGGATATTACAGAAGAGGCTTCTCACTAAAAACATCCAATGAAAAAGATGAAGGTATGTCAACCCAATATCGGCCAACTATATCTTAAAATTATCAACCTTAGTAGATGATGCTTCCAAAACCTGGTTACGACACCTCTATTTCAAGGCTTATCAATCTTATTCTGAACATGCTCACTGAAGCCCATAACCATCTTCTAGTGATATCTCTAAATGAACTGATCATTACCATCATCATGAATTTTCATCAACACAAGTATATACCCAATCCAATACCCTTGGATTATCATTCTCAAATCATATCATCCAAGACCAACTTTAAGTTTAGGGTAAGCTTAGAATCAACTACAAGAGTCCAAAGAGCTCATCCGAGGTAGTCCAAAATATAGATTTTAAAAGTGAGACATTGGTACATATCCAATATTTCTACATATAAATAACACTGACTAGTACCAATAATGGTATTTCACTTTGAGATTGAGTCAAAGAATCAGTCAGTTTCTATGAGTCTGTCCATGGCCTTCTTACATGAGAATCCCGGTACCACCCAGGATCGTCCACATCTTTAATATTATCCATTTTCCTTGGGTGAAACTCCAAAAGTTTATATTATCAAGTCAAAAAGGAATTAAATTTATTTATTTAGTTTTATATATAACTATTAATCTCTCAGTGTACCTTGGATGATGTCAATATAAGGGGAATAATCATCAGTCAGCTGACATTAAACTAAGATGATATCAATGATAACCAAAAAGAACCGATAAATTCTTTTCCTATCCAAGGCAAAGTGACCGACATGGTTTCTAACCAACCATATGAAAATACACATAATAAGATCAGTCGAACCATCACTGTACAACTTCTTTTGAAAGAGATAAGCTATACCTACCAATGCTTCATTATTATCTGACCATAATTCCCTCACCACCAAGGCATTCTGTGATTGTTCAAGCATAAATAAAAAAGCCCAACCAGATTAATGGTGTATTTAAAGGTTGCATAAACAAAGAACTATTATAATCGTAATACCTTGCAAGAACTTACATGACTTAGAAGTGTTACATTCCTAGGTTGCTCATACACCCTGATTCTAAATCTAATGTTTAGACTTATCCAAACCTATAATCAGTTTTTATCTCAAGCATCATCTCAAGGACTAGATAACCTGACTTCTAGCCTCATGGAATTTTAGAAGAAAAGATGACCAATCCCGAATGGTATTTTATGGTTTCAATCCCTTTAATCGGAAGGAAATTATTTTCCATGATCGATGAGATGCTCCCCACCTTAGGAGCGTTCTGATCATTGTTTACTGAGGAAAGGAACTCATCCCACAACACATGATCCATCAACCACTAAAAATGGTTCGAGATGTGGATAACATTATTTTATTAAGAACCAATTATTATATTATAGAACAAATATCCACTTAAAAGCATACTAGGTCAGATTAAATTTAGATGTACGCGTGATTATCCTATGATCCATGCTCACACACATCACTAGAATAAAGCATGAAAGCCAAAACCAAACTTATTAGTGTGTCACAACACCTGAAATTTTTACAAAATCATCCCAATCATCAGGATGAGTCATATTTCCTTTAACTCCCATATCAATATACCTCATAGATGACCCATTATCAAAATATATAAGTTTAAGGCTTAATAATTTCCACCGAACTCATACGGTTTTCTGTACCATTTTATCAATTCGATGGGTACTATGTGTATCGATGCTTACTGTCCTAATATTTTCATCAACACAGTGAAAAATCATTTAATTCTATCAATAGGCATATCATATCTATTTATCCTAGTAACCAATGGCCTGTATAAAAGATTTATCCCAAATTAATTTTATCCCTTATGAATGTTAATCAGGCTGACAAACTCCCTAGTCATCCATAATTAAAAAAGACAAAGGGTCAATTGACCTACTAAGTAGCCAAAAATTCCCTAGGAATTCCTAAACCACTAAATATGATCATTACATGATGATCATTCCCTTAAAAAGTATCAACTTTCCAAACAACCACACATTTAACCCATGTGTCATTTTAGAAACTAAGAGTCCTACACGGGGCGAACAACACCCAAACAACACCTCATAATTGAAATTATTTATAAGAATTTAACAATTATTTTAATTTATAAGGGTGTTACATCTACTGGGATAGCCCCATACTAAAGCATAAATAATCAACCCTATAAAGAGGCCACACTTGAAATGTCACCAGGCTTAATGACCTAACTCCATATCAACATAACATAAATGCAAAGAGATTAATGAGTTATGTCCACATTCCCATTCAAGGCATCTCAAGGAAACATTTAACCTACCCTTACATGAGGTTTGAAACTAAGAACACCATAATAAGGTTTCAGGTTTATGGGATTTAAACGATTCTTATTTATTACAACATAAAAAGTAGCTTATATATAGAGGATATTAAGTACCAATTGTAATAGAAAACCATATCGATCACTTTATTTAGATGATTTCATGAAACAAAATAGGAAAATTATCTATAAATTCCTTTTATTCCTTTTATTTACCCATAAAGGTTCTCATATCTAGCTTAGTTAAAGAAAAGTTCAATTCCAAGATATAGAATAAAACACCCTTGAGGTTGTAATTAGAATTTAAATTAACACTTTGTATAAGTAAATATCAAGAGTAGATAGAAAGGTATTTATAATGTTAAGGGAACTGGTTTAGTAAGGTTCCACCATACATTTTTGCATAACTTGTATAAGTGGTTGATGGCACTTTAAATAACCATCCGTTAGAGCATAAGTATACTCACATGGGTTAATCACTAAAGAATATGAAAGATAAAGGCAACCTATGAGGGTACCATTATACCATCCCAAGTACATTTAAATGAAACCCAACATCAGTTGATTTATTAAAGATTCAATACACCGTTAGTGGGTCCATTTGATAAGAATTAACCAGAATGACCAACCTACTTGGGTTGAGTCATGTTTATATTATATCTATAATAGGTCAAGACCAACCTAATTAGTTCAAATTAGGAATATAACCTATAATTAATAGTATCATTTATATGTTAGATTTTAACAACTTTTATATTTATTTAATGGTCCAATTAGATGAATCACCATTCCTAAATTATATAGGTACATCCCCTTATAATTTATAGTTGTCATTCATGTAATTGAAACCCATGATTTATAATGGTTAAATAATATGGATTTCCAATACCAATTTATAAAGCGACCATACACTTTATAAATTGAAAAAAATCGATAGCCGTTTAACCGTAACCATTTACATTTTATTCCATGTAACCAATGATCCATAACTCAAACATGTCATAATCAACTAGTCAAATAGAATTACACCATTTAGGTATGTGGGAAAACACTATTAAGGATGACACATACATTTTATTTAACCAATAATATATCATAATTATAACCAGAAATGCTATCACATAGCAACAAATAATACAAACATAGAACAGGAAACCAAAAAAGCATGGTTTATAATCAAAACAAGCTTATAACAACCCAGATTTTCAGAGAGGTAGAAATTATTTTAAATTAGGTCCAAACCACATTGAGTTATATTTATTAGTATATAAACTAGTGACCAGGCCCCTAGTCCAGTCAGTTATCTTCTGGGAAAGAAGTAGTAGGGGGGATAGAGGTTGGCTATAGGCCAAATACATGACATGAAATGAGATGTCCAAACCCATTACATGTTGTGAACTGGTATTTTATAGGAGGGAAAAAAATCAAGCTTTATACGGTGTGTAAAGTTTACACATAGTGTAAATGAATTGGATCTATTTTTCTGAAGGAGGTAGGGCCTCTTATTTTGGATACAACCTCCTCCCTTATCTCGTACAATAGGAGCAATGCACGGGAGACCTCCTCCATACTCTCAACCTAAGTGCCTATCATTTTCATCCATCCAAACAACGATCGAATTTCCATCAGTTATTTTGGATTACTAATTGTAATATATCTATTCCTATTTATTTTTTCTACATTTATCTTACCGTAATTAGGTTATTTTTGTGTGATCTCATATGCCTTATTTTCAGGGTATTTGTTTCTTTTTCCATTTTCTTCCGTTCTTATTTGATCTAAAGGATGATACTGGACGAGTGGTCATCCATGGACCTAAGGTATGAGGTCTAGTAATTTTCCCTATAATTTTAGTTGTTTTTATTGCATATGATACTTTTTCACACACCATAACTCTCCACACACTGCATTAAAATGATTTTTCCTTTTTGAATTAATTAAACCATGCTATGACACTCCACCAAATATTTGTTAAATTGTTATAGGATGTTTACCTCATTGATCACCACCCCTTTGGGCATGTTGAATTAATTTTCCTCCTTAATATGAATGTTTAAATGACCAACCACATCCTAAGTGTTTTTTATTTACCTTTAATTGGTTTTTCCTTGATTTCTAAATTAAATGGTTTAATTTAATTAATTGTATGTGAGTGGAAAAGAAACATCATGTTTTATAAATAGATAATGAATTATATAACTTGTGGAACCCATGGTTATATTGGGTTAAATGAATATAAATGCTTAATACGTAATGACTTATGTTTATTATAATGAGGCCATGGATATTAGTCAGTGGAAAATGATTAAGGGACTTGTTGATAATGACATTTCACACTCCCTTATGTTGTGTGCTCATCATGGCATCTCACATTGGTTACTTGGATGATGGTAATGACATTCAACGATCCCTTGCATCAGGTTTTGGGCATGATATCTCATCCCACTATCATCGGGGGTTTTGGGAATGATGACTCACCCCACTATCTTGAGTGATGATCATAACATCTTTTATTCTTAGGAGATCTAGGGTTAATACCCTTGCTAGATCTTATAGATAGTTAGACTATGCATGGATGCCTAAGTTACACCCCGGGTCCATCTAGCACATAATATCTATGTATATAACTATATATTTCCTCACATATATTATGTATATACATATATACATATTATGTATAGATGCTTGTAAAAGTATTCACATGGTAAACTGAGATCAGACTTATTCTGAGCTATGCTAAAGCAGGTAGAGTCTGTCAGGTGTCCTACAGGAACCTGAGCCAACTAGTATTTAGTTTTTAGTATATTTTATTATCTGTTATACCTTTACATAACTATTATATATACACTGAATTTATTATTATAGACACCATTTTTGATTCCCTATTGAGTTTATCTCACACCCTACCAAGGTCGCCCATGGTACCTGAGAAGACTTTATGATTACAGGTATGGAAAAGGGAAAGTTCCCTATCATGGATGCTTGAACTGTTTTTCTTATATCATAGAGCATGGGAGCAGATGACTGTGTATATGATCGTGATGCTAGTGGATATGTATTTTGGTCTTTTTCCCTTTTTGTATTGCATGTTATATATGAATGTGCTAAATATTTATGTATTCTCAATTTTGTACATCAACATTCCATGAAATCATTTTGTATATAACTCAACATATGGATTGATTATTATTATATTTTCTTAGATATTTATACTTCCACTATTGATTATTGTCCTTATTTCCCCCATGCTGTTAATTATATTTTATGGTTCCAATATTTATCTCTATTTATTTTCACTGTTCCACTCTGATATGAGGGTATAGTCTCCCCAACATACCACCTTAGAACCTGAATTCTAGTTATCATCCTTTAGAATATAGGGATACGCGTTTGATTCCACATGACTCATTGTCTCAAGGCACTATTTTAATGGCTCCTTGGTTGGGATATTACAAAGTGGTATCGATGTGGTGTTTCTTTTATTTTGTATTATCATTTGGAAATATTAGAAAAGAGATTAGGAATGTGTTAGAGTTTGTTGATGAGTGTGTTCTTGGGAGTATCTAACCCATATATAGGGGAAACCCAAATTACCTTGGAAGGGATATTTCTGATTTGGTTTGTGCTTGTTAAAGTTGTACTGATTTCACCATTGGGTGACACACATACTTTCTAACATTATTATTATCAATATTATTATTATGGACTTAATTTTCCTTAGCTTAGTGTGATAATGGGATATCATCTTATGAATCATAATATGCACTTATGGATTGACATGTCATGCATTATTCCATGAAATATTTATATTCAAGTGTGAATTTACTGTTTTTCTTGTGATTTTTGTGAGTGAATTGAATAATATATGTAGTAATGTGCTAATTTTTTTTCAAGCATAACATAATTAAATTAATCAAAGATTATTCATCAATATAAATGGATTTTCCCATATATATTGATTATGACACCTTAATTAACTAATTATTCTATGTTTGAGCCATGAACCCCAAGTTCCATGGGCTGAAAAATTAGTTTATTTGATTGATTGAATACAAATGACAATTTATAAAGCATTTACTTCTATAAATTTAGAATGGTAATTAATTTAATCAACTAATTTTATATGACCTATTACGTCCTGATACCAGATGTAAAGTCTAGGTAGTAGTTACATGACGTGCCAATTTCAATTTATAAGAAGTATGGATTTTATAGATTGGTAATGATGGAACATATAAATAGACCACATATATGTATAAAAGAGTAAAAACATAAATTAAATTAAACCTTTAAATTAAATGGTTACTATTAAATGGGTATTCCAATTGAAAATTAAAGAGTTTTTTCCTCTAAAAATCGGAATTGAAACTCCATATAACAGGACCTTAGACGCATGACATGAGACCTAGAACCAAACCCTACCTTAGTAGTGGGTAGTTGGGGGTGTCTCCTATGACTCTTACAGACTATTATGGTATTCCTTTATCACCTAGATCTAGATTTTGGAGTATCCAGAGAGGTGTGACCTTTTCTATAGAAAGGCTATGTACCTATCCTATTATGTATCTATGATCCTTTTATTGATAAATTATCTTCCAAGGAATGTGTTTAGCATTGTAGAATCATGCCACCATGATGGTCTTGAGTCATATTCCAAGAATGTGGTGAAGAACATTCCTTGGAGGTGGTGGTACCTGAGCCACCAGCATTACCTTTTGTAGTACCAAATATGGCACCACCTGCTATTCCTAAATTGGGAACTAGCACCTAGTTTCAAGTGGGTTTTCTACATATGATTTAGTATATGTAATGAGTTTATTGACCTACTATAACTATGGAAGAGTCGACACGATAATTACAATTACAGCATCATATCACCTTCTCGAGGGATGGTAGTCCTCAGGCTGATGAGTCATGGATGGAGGCCATGTTCATGATCTTAGAGAATCTAGAGACACCTATAGAGAGGAGGTTGAATCTCACTACTTATATATTATATGGTTCTTCCAAGTGATGGTGGAATGTAATTACCTAGGAAGACCAACATTGATATATGATCTGAAGGGACTTACAAACATTCTTATATGATTACTTTTTTCCATAGACATTGAGGGCTGACCGAGTAGAGAGTTTATGAACTTACAGTAGGGAGATATGTCTGTAATGGATTTTTCTTCCTATTTTACTAAGTTTTAGTGATTTACATTGACTTTAACTAGTGAAAAGATCATGACTACAAGGAAATTTAAGGATGGTATGGTATAAGCCATTCGATCATAGGTTATTGTCATCTAGTTGACTACTATTTTTGAGATAGTCAACCAGACCCTCATTACTAAGTGGAATTTGAGGGAAACTAAAGGTGTAATCTAGGGTGGGTTAACACCTAGATTGGGAAGTAGTTATTTTAACAGAAGGAAGAATCACATTGATATTTCTCATGGGGTAGTGGTAGTTAGGCATCTAATACTGATAGTTTCATTATATGTCATCAGTTTGGGAAAAAAGGACACACAAAACCCCAGTGTATATGAAATCTAGTTGAATACAGAGGCTGTGATGAGATGGTTCATATTCATCACTTATTTATGACCTTCCCATAAGTGCCTAGTGAGATAGGATCTACACCAACTCCATGTTTTGGAGTGGGTCCAGTATTAACTCACTATAAAAGTAGTAGAAATACCATTGGCCACTCAAGTCGAGGAGGTATTTGAGGTAGAGGGAACCATACTCAGGACTCATAGCATCAGTAGAGTAGACCTGATCAGGGAAGTCAGGTTGTATCTGAGGGTCGTGGTATGGGCTAGTCACATGTAGTGAAACCTATACCAGAGGATCAGAGTGCCAGACCTTTAATAGTTCGATGTACAATCCTGGTAGCCTCTACTTTAGTTTCTACTTTATTTGACATAGATACATCACACTCTTTTATATCTATAGAAAATATAGTGAGTTTGGTCTCAATATAGAGTACTTTTGTGACATGATGACACTCGATACCCTTTTAGCTATCTAATCAAATAGTGTTCACTGATATGGGAATGTACCCTTGATTTAGGTGGTTATTTATTTATGTGGGGTATTTTCATTATTGACATGATTGGGTTTGATGTAATTATCATGATGGACTGGTTAGTTTCCTATCGATCTCATATATATTTTTATTTTTATAGGGTGATGTTCACATAACTAGAGGGTGATAGACATATTCATCATGGAGAATGGTATATCCATGCAACTTGAGCTAGACCTGAGCATTAGGGACTGGGTAGAGTGTCATCTTAGATCGCCTGTCTCTTCATGGATGATAAAGAGATATGACCTACTATTTTCTTTCCCATGGTGGATCATTTTAGGGATGTATTCTTGAAAACATTTTTGGGTACCTCCATTGAGAGAGTAAGAGTTCACTATCGAGATAGTCCTGAGAGTAGCACTAATGTCCATTCCTTCTTATATAATGTAACCTAAAGAGCTTCTGAATCTCAAGAAGTAGTTGGAAGATTTGGAAAATAAGGGTTTTATCTAACCTAATACCAATCTATGGGGTTCATTGGTCTTTTTTACAAGAAGTCAAATGAAACCCTTATAATTTATGTGGATTTCTGATGATTAAAATAGATTATGGTTAAGAACTAGCATCCACTACCTAGAATAAATGACCTCTTCGAACAGCTTCAATAAGAGATGATTTTCTCAAAGTTTGATTTGAGGTTGGGATATCATCAGGTGCATGTTAGGCCTTCAGAGATACCTCATACAACTTTTCAGATCTGTTATTGTCTTTATGAGCTAGTAATGTCATTCGGTCTCACGAATTATTCATCCATTTTCATGGCCCTAATAAATTGAGGTTTCCACTGGTTTTTGGATCCATTCATGGTAGTATTTATGGATGATATATTGTTATATTATCACTCTTGACATGAACATTCTAACCATATTGATATCATGATAAATACACTTAGAGAGAACTATATTTATAAAAGGATACCATTTTTGGATAAAAATGTCCACTTATTGGCCATATCATCTCAGACTAGGAATTATTGGTAGACCCACAAAAGGTGAAATCTATAGTTTCTTGGGAGGATCCCAAGAACGTATTTGATATAAGGAGTTTCTTGAGGATAGAAGGGTATTAAAGATTCTTCATACATGATTTTTCATGCCTAGAAATTCCTCTTATAGGATTGAATAATAAGGGTGTGAATTTATTGTGTTTAGATGCACGTGAGACAAAACTTTAAGAGATAAAAAGAATATTTAATTTAGTGCTGATCCTGCTTTTTCTAGAGATGGGAAGAAGATATATAGATTATTGTGATGATTTAAAAAGAAGTCTAGGAGCTATTCTGATGTAGGGAGATTGGGTTGTAACATATGGGTCCCTCTAGTTGAGACCTCATGAGCAGAATTAACCTATTCTTGACCAAAAGCTAGAATCCATGGTTCATGATTTTTGTTGTTGGAGGAATTATCTATTGGGGGAAAGGTTTGTCATTTACACGGTCTATAAAATTCTAAAATACATGTCGACACAACATGATCTAAATCTCAAGTAGTTCAAGTGGGTAGATAATATTCACTCACTTTACTTTGAGTTTTCTTATAAAACTATAAGGGGAAATGCAATAGCCGATGATATGATATAGAAGAATAAAAAACAAGAGGTTTAGGAGGCTATTAGTGAGTGTCATATTATGGAATTGTTTTTAGAGATGCATGTTGAGGTTTAGAAGAATTAGGGGTAGGTGATCCTTAAAGATTTAATAGTGACCTATACCCTTTTGTAACAAGTAAATATGAGAGAAATTTCAGATCCCAAGGGATTAGTACTAAGGGAAGGTGTTTTAGATAAGGATTCATATACTGGTAGGACTATGGATGAGGATTATAACTTTAAAATATATGGGAATGTATGGGTTTTAGTAGACATCTGAGAGAAGATGATTCGAGAATCTCATGCCTCAGTATGGGTGGTGCATGCAGGTGTCACCAATATGTATTGAGACTTACATTGCTAGTATTGGTGGACTAATATGAAATGAGAGATAACTGATTTATTATTCGGTGTTCCACCTATCAGCAGGTTAAAGCATAAAATAATGACCGACATGACTTTCATAGTCGTTGTCCATTATCATGTGGAAATGGGATGATGTCACCATGGATTTCATGATAGGTATTCCTTGATCGCCTTAAGGAAAAAATATAGATTGGGTAGTTGTTGATTGGTTAACAAAGGTCACCCACTTCTTACCTACTCAAGAGACCTTCTCAATGGATGAGCTGGGGAGGAAATACATTAGGGAGATCATACACCTTCATAAAGCTACATGTTCTATCACATTTGACATGGATGCTTGTTTCACTTCATGGTTCTAGAAGGGGGTTGTATAATGCCTTAGGTTCATAGGTGATTCTAAGAATGGCCTATCATCCTCAGACCAATGGTCAGATAAAGTTTACAATTCAGGTGTTAGAGGACATGCTTTGTGAATGTGTTATTAACTTCCCAAATTCTTGGAAGAATAATATAACTCTTTCATATTTCACTTATAATAACATATTTGAGGTAAGGGATCAAGTTTTCTTATGAGTATCACCCAGGATGGGAAAGTGATAGATTAAGAGGTTGGGTAAGATATATCATAGATTCGTCAAACCTTTTTAGATCTTAGAGAGAATCAGAGTAGTGGATTATAGGATAACACTTCCTTAGAGATACCAGTTTATGCACAATGTCTTTCACGTATCTAATCTTTGTTAGTATTATCCAGACCCGTCGCATGTTTTATATCTTGAGGAGGTTGAGTTAGACGTAGATGATTATTTTAAGGAGTACCAAATGTGAATCATTGATCAGAGCATGAAGTATCTCTGAGTAAGGGTAGTTCCTCTAGTATGGGTGCTATGGTAGCATGAAAAAGTACAAGATGAGACTTGGGAGCGAGAAACTGATGTACGTGATTAGTGGTTGGAACTTTTCTCAAACAATGATTTACCACCCTTGGAAGGAAAACTAAGATACAAATTTTTTTAAGGAGTGGGATGTTGTAACGACCTAAATTTTCATAGAGGTATAAATTATTTTAAATTCTTTCAAACCCTCTTTGAGTCCTATTTATTAGTTTAGACCTTGGTGACCGAGCCCTTAGGTCGGTCAATTTTCTTCTGTAAAGGAAGTAGCAGGGGAATGAAGGTTGGATGTAGGCCAAATATATGATGGTTATTATAAATACATGGAATGTATTTATAATAAAATACATAAAGTGGTTTTTCTAGACCCCTTTAACGTCATGAATTCGTTTCTCCTAGGAGGGAAAAATTACAAGCTTTACATGGCGTGAAAAGTTTACACACAGTGTAAATTCTCGGGATATATTTTTTTAAAAGGAGGTAGGGTCTCTTATTTTTGATAGAACCACATCTGTTATCTCACATAATAGGAACCACACATGGGAGACCTCCTCCTTTCCCTTAACCTAGGTTCTTGTTTTTCTCCTCTATCCATAATCTGATTAGACCACCATTGACTGCATTGGATAGCCAACTGTAAGCTCTCCATTCCTATTCCTCCTTTAATATTTTTTCTTACCCTGAATGGTTTATTTTGGTGAAATCTCATATGATCTATTTTTAGGATATTTGTCTCTTTTTACATTTTATTTCTTTTTTTCTTTTATCTAAGGCTGATACTAGATGAGTGTCCATCTAGAGACCTAAGGTATGTGGTCTAATAATTTTCCCAAAAAATTTTAGATGTTTTTACTGCATATGTTGTGGTACAACATGATGGATCTTCCCACACATTATCTTAAAATGTATATTCCATTTTAGAT
The DNA here is from genome assembly GCA_963277665.1 of Viscum album. Lineage (NCBI taxonomy): Eukaryota > Viridiplantae > Streptophyta > Magnoliopsida > Santalales > Viscaceae > Viscum > Viscum album. Next base: position 157,861,826 of record OY728165.1, on the reverse strand, counting down.
TAATTAAACCATGCTATGATACTCCCTTATATCCTTGTTAAATTGTTAGAGCATGTTTACCTCATTGATCACTACCCCTTTGGGTGTGTTGAATTAATTTCCCTCTTTAATATGAATGTTTAAATGACCAACCACCTCTTAAGTGGTTTGGATTGATTTTTAATCAATTTTTCATTTATTTCTAAATTAAATGGTTTAATTTAATTAATTAAAAGTGAGTAGTAAGCCCAAATCATGTGTTATAAATAGATAATGAATTATACAACTTGTGGAACCCATGGTTATATTTAGTTAAATGAATATAAATGATTAAGAGGTAATTATTTATGATTATTATGATTAGGACATGGATATTTGTTGGTGTATAATAGTTAATGGACTTTTTGAGCATGGAGTTTCATGAACCCTTATGTTGGGTGTTGGGCATGGCGTCTCACACCGGTTACTTGGATGATGGGTATGACATTCTACATTCCATTACTTTGGGTGTTGGGCATGACGACTCAACCCACTATCATCAGGTGTTGGACTTGAAGACTCACCCCACCATCTTGAGTAACGAGAATTAAAGCTCGAATTAATATGAGATTCAGGGATATTTCCCTTTTTGGATGTTATAGCTCATTAGACTATGCATAGACACTTGAATTATGCCCTAGGTTTAGCTAGCACCTAGTATCTATGAATATGACTATATATATCCTCACATATACAGTGTATATAAATATATAAATATTATGTATAGATTATTATAAATGTATGAATATGGTGAATTGAGATCATACTTATTCTTCCCTATGCTGAACTAGGTAGAGTCTTTTAGGTGTCATACAGGAACCTGAGTCAACTAGTATTTAGTTTTCAATATCTTTTATTATCTATTGTACCTTCACACTGCTCTACTATATACAATGATTGGATTATTCTAGACACCATTGGTGGTGGACTACTAAGTTTATATCACACCCTGCCCAGGTGACCCATGGTACCCAAGAAGACTTCATGATTGCAGGTGCAAATAAGGGAAAGCACTCAGTCACAAATGCTTGATTTGTTTTTCTTATAGCATTGAGCATGGGAGAAGAGGACCATGAATATTATCAAGATGCTAGTGGATATTTATTTTGGCCTTTTTACCTTTTTGTATATCATGTTGTATATTTATGTGATCTGTATTTCTGTATTCCCCATTTTTTATATCATCATGCCATGAAATCATTTTGTATATGAATTAGCCTATGTCTTGATTATTACTACAGTTTCTTGGATGTTTATGCTTACATTGTTGATTATTTTACTTTTTTCCATAGTTCTATTAGTTATCTTTTATGTTTCCACTATTTATTATCTCTATTTATTTCCACTACATCACTCTGATATGAGGGTATAGTTTCCCCACCATACCACCTTAGACCCTTGCTTCTAGTTGATAACATCTAGCATATGTGGAGGCGTGCTTGAGGCCATGTGACCCACCGAATTAGGGAACCATTTTATTTACTTCTAGATTGACATGTTTCAATGCTAAATAATCACTTAAACATGATATACATATAAAAATGCTTGAAAATTACACAGGGCCTAACATGTATTAGGAAATCAAGTAATTAAACCTACATGGTATGGAATATTCATGGAATATTAATCTCTATATATATACAATGATGCATGAAACAATACTTCATTTCTATTCTAGATGAAGGCTAAACTACCATAAATATCATAAATTAGAAAGGAGTGAAAAGTGAATCAATCACTCAAGGATAAATAATTATCAACTGTAATCATTAACAACATGAATAATAGTCCCATCCATGGATACTTGGTATTTTCCCCATGCGTGGGTTGATCACTCCTAAACACATCTATTTACCAAGCACCAACACATTACTAGCCTCTTATCTATTAGCCCAAAATAGTAATACAAATGAAAAATAACCTTTGATACCACTTTGTAACATCCCACCTTGGGATCCACTGAAATGATTCCCCAAGCCAATTGACACATGGACTCAAGTGCACCACCCCATATGCCAGAGGCTGCCGACTAGTAGCGAGGGTCCAATGATGGTTCAGTGGGGAGACTATACCCTCACAATGAAAGTATCACAATGGAATAAAATAAATAAAACAACAACATAATTAGTATAAATGAAAGGTAGAAGAAAATAAATCATATCAATAATAATAAATAGATAAAGCCATAAATAGTTTCATGTATAGAATGATTTCATGTTAATACTAAAAGTAAATTTGGCATACATGTAATCATGCATATAGAGAATAAAAAAATAAAATAAAAAAAATCCTTAATTTATATCTCTATGAGAATATTGAGCTTTGGATCAGTTTTTTTATTCTAAGATCCCATGTCCTAGAACATCATCCAATGGACCTAAAACTGTGACCATGAAGTCTACTCAGGTACCCAACGATGCCCCGAACATGGTGTGAGATATACTCAATTGGAATATATCAACGGTGTTTAATGAAATATAGTCTTTGAGTATAAATTTTAGCAGTGTTCATGTATAATAATAAAAATAATGTATAAATAAAAGCAAACCTGTTGGCTCAGGTTCCTCAAAGGAAATGTGACCGACCATACCTACTTCAGCCTAAGTCTTAATATATCCAATGAGGTGCCTATAACTATGTATATACTTATATAGATATTTATGTATATATATGAACAAGATACATAGTGAAATATGTAGCCATATATATAGACACTAAGACTATCCAGAACTCAAGGCATAACTCAGGCATCCATGCATAGTTGAAGAGTCTCATAGAGAGATAAGGGAAATCATTCATGAATATCATGAATCATAAGGGATACCATTCCCAAGTATCATAATTCAATAGGGATTATATTACTGAGTATCATAATCAATAAGGGACACCATGCCCAAATATCATAAATTATAAGGGTCTATATTCCCAAGTATCATAAGTCAAGAAGGACTCCATGCCTGAGTATCATGAGTCAAGTGGGATGCCATGATAGATTATCATAATCAATAAGGTATTCTATACCCAAATATAATAAATTATAAGGGATTACATTATCAAGTATCATGAGTTAAGGGGGATTCTATGGTCGAGTATCATAATCAATAAGGGATGCCATTCCTGGATATCATAAATTGTAAGGGATATGCTTGAGTACCATAATCAACAGGACATATCATACCTGGATATCATAATTCAAGAGGGATTCCATTACCGACGATCATAATCAATAATAAATTAAATAATCAATATTCCATGCCCATTAAACTACCATATCACAATTCAAGCACACAATTTGTGTCATTCCATTATTAAGTGTTTAAGAAGGCCATGGGAAGGTCCATGCCACAACCAATTTATCAAGTGATACTGGTCAATCATTTTTTTCAATAATTGATACAACTAAGTGTAGATTATTTACGTTAACCTTCCTTTCTATTTCAATTAGTCATTTTTAGGTTGTGAGATTATCCATTCCACTTATCATTCCCAAAATATATCTGTTTTAATACCTTATTTTAACCATGGGTGACTTTCTATATTATCATGGTCTAAGAAGATATGCACACCCATTAAAATTCACACAATTAATTTATCATTAATTGATCAATTCTCACTCTAGGGATAGTTAAAATAATGGTTAATAAGGTCAATTAATTGGATGGACCCAAAGGGTTGGTCCAAGTTGAGGTCACCAACCTCCAACCATGCCAACGAGTCTAACAAAGGGTCTAGGTCACAATTTAGGTAGTTCTTTTTGGTCATTTCACATTTTAGGTGCAATGCATATAGAATATGGAATGTGACATAATATAATAATTTATAAACAATGAGGCTTTAAGGGATAAAGTCATATACCACCTACCTCATGATTAGGATGGCTCACTTGTCCAATATTGATCTTTGATTCGAGCCAGTTTGAGAAAAAACAAAGAAATAGACAAACACCCTGTAAATAGGGAAAAAAAGTCTTCAAGAATTTACATTCTATATGGTTATGAAAAATGAAATAAGAAGTAAGATTAATTGAGAGATTATTGATATAGATCCAACAAGACCTATAGATCTTTATTTCGATGCTAAATAAAGGAGTTCCATCAAAGCGTAGGAGAGGAAAAAGAGAGAGATCGGGCAGAAAGAGTGTGTGGGAGAACATGTGAAGAAAAATAGGGGAATAAATAAATAGAATTCATGGAAAAACTATAAAATCACAATTTGGATGCATGGTTTGTATTAACCATACACCAACCTTACAAGCTCACTGCCTAAGTGTCATTAAGCATGCAGACTAGGTGTATGGTTTGACCAAACCATGCACAACCCATGCACAAAATTTTTAATTTTCTACAAACCCCTCACATGGTTGTGCACCTCAAATCACATGGTTTGGAAAAACCATGTGACACCCTCAGCTGCCCTGGAACATGCTACATGGTTTTTTCTAGAGGGATGCATGGTTTAAAAAAACCGTGCATCCTTGCCTACTTCACCTTAAAAGGGATTCCTTAGAGCTTGATGATCCCGAAACTCATCCAAACACCCGAGATACCTATTTGGAATTAAAATCCATTTAAAATGACAATTTTAAGTGTTTTAATGCTCGGAAATCCATTCCATAGATTATTTTAACATTTATCTAACCCACAAAATAAAAATTTAAAAATTATATGTAAATTTCAACCGGTCCAAAACATGGGGCCTTACATAAACATAACATCATAAACCATGAACATTGATCCCATACCCTAGTAACGTAGAATTACCTTGAGAAAGGTGTTTGTGATACACCAGAAAAAGTTTTATCATGAGCTCCGAAAAATTATGATGGTTTCTATTTTCCAAATACTAAAATAGAAAAATTATATTTCTTTGATACCATTTTGTAAGACCCCAAACTGAATCACTAGGTACGATCCAGAGTGCCACATGACCTCAAGAATGCCTCCTCATATTCCAAAGGCTTCTGATTAGTATCTAGGGTCTAAATTGGATCATGTGGTGACTATAACTTCAATCAAAGTGAACAATAATATATAAATAACTAGACATGTAACAATATACAATAAGATTACACGAAAAATCAATAAACATGACATCTATAATGAATGAATGTGGAAAAAATAGACTGTAATGGTCATAACTGAATATAAGACACTGATCAACTACCTGGAAAATCACATACACAATATAAAAAAAAATATAAGTATAAAACGTTTCTTCACCCAACTCCAGGGCTCAAATCCTCCCTTTCTCAAAACTTTTATCAACCTATCCCACTCAATGATCAAAACCCAGGCCCTATCCTAACCTGGTCCTATAATAAGTAAGGTTTGCTTTGGAACCCCAGTGACATTGCCACCTGAGTAGGTTGTGGTTACAACTTAGTAGGGAACCACCAATGCCGTCCAGTACCTAACTAGTAAACGAAGTGTACATTCATGTGATAAGTTTAGTAGAAAATAACTGGGAAATACAAAAACTATACAATCATAATGTATAATCAACAATGAAAAATTAAGCAAAAAAAAAACCTATACGCTCACTAATCCACCATGAACCCCTACTATACCTACTTCAACACAATGATGAAAGGAATATCTACCATCCACATAACAAATCTTCCTTTATGGGATAGTCTAAAAACATGTCTAATACATTCCCCTTGAAGGAATAATCCATGCACATGCTGAACAAATGCCTGACACATTACCCTTAGTGGATAGTCTATATAGATCAACCTACATGCTCAAATATAAAAGAAAGAGGAACATCACATGAAATACAATATATAGGATGATAGATCAAACATAATTCCATGCCAATAAATATTCATAATCATCAAAAATACACATGTGAACAAATATAAATAATAGGTCTCATAGGGATACACACATGTGATAAAGAATCAAACATGGTCTCATGGGATAAATACACACACAAACATGATCAATATTCAAACATGGGTCTCATATTATACTCACAAATTCACTTGTGATCAACCATCAACATTTTCTTATAGGCCACATAAACACTTGCACATGTGATCTAACATAAAACATGACCAACCACCTATGGAAGGTCTAAAATACCCTTTAAACATCATTTTGAAAAAAATTCATATCATAAAACAACAAAACAAAGGCCAATTTTGTATAATTAAATTTAAACCTCTATAATAAAATCAACTGGGCAATTTGACTTAGCTACAATTATATCCAAAGGAGTTTGGACACTCCCAGCACACTCCTGATCTTATGGAATGCAAAAGGACCAATCCAATTCCATGATTTGATACCTGATTCAACTCAATTTGATAAAAACCCATAGAAGTAGACTCTAAGGGATATAACTTCAATGAAACTACCATAAAAAACATGTGTTCATCATCATGTGACACCCTTTAGACATGCTGATCTAAACCCAATTATTCTTATACAATTACATCAATATATAGTTAAATAGTTATCTAATTCCCTAATTGGAATCAAGTCAAATATCAAATAATGATGAATAATTCATAAATAATTGGAACATGAAAGGATTTCAAGAGATCTTAATAAGAGTAATCCATCACAACATATGATACTTCAATAAGTAAGGAAATGAGGTCAGATGAGCTCCAAAAATCCAGAACCCTTCATTACTATCCAAATTTATGGAAGGGAATTGAGGGGATTGAAATGGGGGGGGGTTCCTAGGACCAAGTTATTATTTTAAAAAAGTCTGAATTACTACCTAGGTTCTATTCATGATATTAAGAATTGTTTAATATCATGAAAATTTGGGACAAAACCTTACCAAGGATTGACCATAATAATTCATAGTGTGACGAAATATGTTATGTTGTGAATCCTTTCTGCAATAACTGGGAGCTATAGGAACCCTTCCAGATTCACCCTTTCTCACATTCATTCCACCCAACATCTCTATCCTTGCATAAGAAAATCCTTTTAAGGCATTAAAACCATATAATTATAAACCTAAGATCTAGTTCATAAAAAACCACCCACTAAATAGAAATAATAAATTTCAATGGGAATTTCCAAACCATAGTAACATAGGTTGTTACATGTTCAGTGTCAGAGGAAATCCTATGCAAAACAATTTTATATACCCTTTGGGTTTGAGTTGGGATACCCTTCTTGAAGGTCTCACTATGATGTGTTTTTTAAAAGGCTAGTCAAGGTAGCAAGCTATTCCCAAATTTTATTGGGCCATTCCAAATTTTGAGTAGGGTTGGTGAGGTTACCTACCACCGAACCTTATTCCCATAGATGAATCATGTGAATGATATCCTTTAAAATTTGTAGCTAAGTAGATATATGCATGAACTATCTCATGTTATTGACTGGTGTGGGATAAAATTTTAGGATGAATCCACCTTTATAGAGTACCCTATGGTTTTTGAGGATCAACAAGAGAGGATCCTTCATTTATAAGACATCCTATTGGTTCAAGTTCTTTAGAGGCATGACAATATAAAAGAGATATCATGAGAGTGTGAGTGTCATACCTGATAACTGTACCCTCACCTTAAGAATAGATCGATAATTGGTGTAGAGCACTTTTATTAGAGATTTTGTTGAAGTTTTTGCTACATTCTTCGTTCGTTCCATGAATATTCTAGATTGTTCTTAGTTGATCCATGATCTTGAGCTCATCCATCAAACCCAATGAATTCTCTCTCCTACTCCTCTCTAATCACCCAAGGTTATGTGGGTACCCTTAGAGTTTTTTCCAAAACAACATAGTTATGGAGGAGAGGCTAGGTTTAGGAATTTAATAAATTAAATAAATAAATTATCTAATTTATTTAATACACACACCAATTACTACACTACAACAGAATGTTTGATGCTGAAAAAGCTTATATCACACCTAGGGTAAACCCCACATTTTGAATTTAACCCCGGTATCATATTTTCCGTCTAAGGTTCCAATCAATGATAATTCTATTTATTCTAAAATATCATGCATAAATGATATAAAAATATTTAATATTTTTATTAAATTAGTTATGGGGTCCTACAAAACCCAAAACTCCATAACGACTACAAAATAAATTCTTGGATAATTCATAGAAATTTTAAAAGGATTTAGGTTTGAAAATTGGGCCTATTACACTCTCCTCACCTTCAAAACTTTTCTCAATGAAAAAACCTACTCAATGAGGTGAGGGTACTCTACGTGCATCTAACTCTGACATTCCTATTAGCTATCCTAGATATCCATATTCCACAAAATAGTTAGAACTAATGGGATGAATCACCCATGAAGGTTCCCACTCAGTATTATAATAAATCCTATAAAAACAAACATCATAGAACCTTAAGGTTTGAGCTATGATATAATTCCTTAAGTTCTCTCCACAATGAAGTTTGTAGAGGGTTGGTCAGAGGTAGAAAGCTATCATGAAGGTTTTATCAGTCTATTCTGTATTTTGCGTAGGTTTAGTGAGGTTTCCTACCACCCAGACTTACTCCTGTAGATAGAATGAGTACATGATGCCTTCTACATGATGTAGATAAGTAGATACATGCATGAACTATTACACGTTATTAACTGGGGTGATCTGTGAATCAAGGATAGATCCAACTTTATAGAGTACCTAGTTACATCTGTGGATCGGCAGAAGAGGAGCCTTCGTTGGTTATCTATCCCACTAGTGTGAGTTCTTTGGAAGCATGATAAAATCCAAGAGATATCAGGGGAGTGTGAGAGTCACATGCAGGCACGGTACCCTCACATTGTAGAGTAGGTATTTACTTTCTGGGGAGAAAATACTTAAAGTTAGGGAGAGTGTAACAACCTCAATTTTCATGTTTGAAATCTTTGAAAATTTATTTAAATTATATTGGAATTTATTTTGGAGTTGGAATTAAGTTCCAGGTGTTGTAGGACCACAATATAAATGTAATAAAAATATTAAATATTTTTATATCATTCATCTATATCATTTTAGAATAAATATAATTCCTATTTATTGGAACCTAATATGGAAAATATGAGACCACTGATGAATTTAAAATGCAGGGTTTGAAGGTTCTAGGCATAGAAAAATTGCTGAGTGGGTGATAAACCATAAGGTTTTGTTGATTTAGTGGATCATTCCCAATATTTTATATGACATGAATGCCATGAACAATGATTTTTTTACTAAATATTGGCATATAGAACCATAAATAAACATAGAAGATATTTTCACATCAAATTATTAATCAATTTATTTATGATCAGAAGAAGAATTACCTCATATTAGGATCTTTCTCTAATGTAGATGTTGATTTTCTTGAAAAACCCTATTTGTATTACCTTTGTTGTGTAGTGAGTATCCAAGTGTAGAATCCCTATAACGACAATGCAAACATACTCCTTTGATCTTCGAGTGATTCCAATGGATTTCTAAGTTCTAGCATAGTTAATCAATTATCTTTCATTGTTCACATTGATCACATCTATTTCCTTCAAGCTTCAAGGATTCTCTTTAGTGCTTATCATTCTTGAGAGGAATATAGGATTAGGAATGAAGAGAGAATTCTATTGTGCACAACAATTCACAAATCTCTATTAACCCTACATAATAGATATAAACATATATTTATATAGTTAGGGTTTAGGTTAAAATATTATTTAACCGCATACTAGCCCTTAAATAATATAATAAACATTATTAAACCCCATTCCATATAATAATATTATTATTTTATGACATGTTCTAGCTTGCGCAATGATAAATAGTATTTACCAGTATGCAAATAAACATTAATCACTAGTCACAATCTTATTCTGATCCAACTCCTCAACATTTATTGAATACTTGAATAAAATTTTAATCAAATATTTCATTCATAAATAAATAAAATAAATATTTATCCACAATAAAATGAATAAATATTTATCAAATATTCACATAATAAAATAAATTATTTACAAATGAATAAATAAATATTTCTTACCATGTGAATATTAGCGATCAATAAAAATTGAATAAAATTATTTCTCAGTCTTTAGAATAATATATATTCCATTAATTAAATCCAAATATAATTTAATCAAAATCAATAGAAAAAATAGCATTTAACCCTCTAGGACTCTCTCTCATTGGCATTAGGCAGACTTTCATAAAGTCTAAGATCATATTTTAGAAACCGATCAAGGAACCCAAGAGAAAGAACTTAATTTCGCAATGTCAATAACCAAATATGAATACTCACTGTGTAATATAATCCCTTTGTCACAATATCTCATTAGGAATATTGCACATCTGTGTCATCAACCTACATGCTTGATTCATATTTCTTTGAGTATTTGAAATAAACATGTCATTACACCATGTACTTGAAATTTCATGTGATAATTATATTTCAATCAAAGGGTTGAGATATCAAATTCCATAAATATGGAAGGGGAAATCCTTCCTTGAATTATCCATTAATAAAATGTCATTCTTGACACACCCAATGTACCCTACTTCCCGTGAACATATGGCATCATGATTTTGGTCAGTAAATCTAATTACATGAGTTATAACATGCATTAATGATACTATTAAAGTCTATAGACCATTACACATTTCCACAGATAGAATATCTAATGACACCAAAACTTTCGGAATTACTACTAGCGGGTTTGTTCTCATAATCTTCCATCTTAGAGATTAGAAAGTGTAAACTTCATGAGAAGAAGTCGGATCTGATTACAAGTACTCACATCCAATAGTCAAAATACTATGTTCCCTATCATAGTATGTTATTTGACTGTAGAACTATATTTAGGAATATCTTCCTGGAACTTCAAGGTTCTCATCACAATGGGGAACTATTATATCCATATTAATGTGATAGATAGCATAGGACATTATTATATTAAAGTCAACCAGAACAATGTGTAATTTATAATAATATGTTTTATTAATATTCAAATGTTTGAATATACATGAAATCAATGTATAATTAGTTGGTTCTATAACACCAACATCAAAAAAATCCCACTTGGAATAGAGACAACTGCCTATGACTTTCAGTATTCTAGAACTCACATGATGATCATATTTCTTTCGAGTTAAGGCTTTAGTCATGGAGTCCACCACATTTTCTTATGTAGAAATTCTTCTCAGTACAACTTAACCTCTTTGAGAAAAATCCCTCAATATATGATACTTCCAAAGTATATGCTTTGTTCATTGATGTGTCCTTGGCTCTTTTTCAAGATGCACTACTGAAGTATAGTCATATTAGAGTGCGATAGTATATTTACTCCTAGTTACCACATTAAGATCTTGAAAAAAGTTGCATATCCATAATAATTATTATTTTTGTATCATAAGCCTTAATATAGCTAGAATCTACTATATAATTTACGACCAAATCCCACTTTGAGATCTTCCAGTTCACAAAACCTCCATTCAAGGTGAATATGTATCCTGTCTATGATTTCAAATTGTCTTGATCTATTTGGAAACTAGAACATGAATATCCTTTAATTACTTGTTTCTCATATCAATCATAGACCAGGAATATATTCTTAGTATGAATTAGATACTTAAATATAGTCTTGATAGCCATCTAATGGAGGTCACATGGGCCAGCTTGATATCTTCCTATCACTCTCAAGGTGTAATCACCATCTATCCTAGCACATAGAATAACATACACGACTAGACCAATCAATGATGCATATTGAATCCTTACCATTATTTATCTTTCCTCATGTGTTTGAGGTCATAATTTTCTAGAAAGATGAATTCCATTTTAAATTAGCAATAATCCCATATTGAATTGTTCCATACTAAATCTATTATATATCTTGTCAATATATATACCATGATTTAGGCTGGGTATCCTCTTGGATATATCTTTATGGATCATGATCCAAAAAATATATGCTACCTCACCTAAGTTCATCATGGAGAAGAATTTATTCAACCAGGACTTAAAAAACTAAGATTGATATTTAATTTTCAATAAGTAATATATCATCAACATATACTATTAAAAAAACAACTGGAATCCCACTAAACAACTTATATACACAAGGATTTCATTTGTTCTTTATGAAACCAAATTCTTTTATGGCTTCATAAAACTTAATATTCCATGACCTAGGTGCTTTCTTTAATCCATAAATAGATTTTTGCAACTTGGATACCTTATTGGCATCCTTTAGAGTCAAAAATCCTTCAGGTTATGTCATATAGACATCTTTCTAAAGGTTCCCATTAAGGAAGTCTGTTTTGAAATTCATTTTAAAAATCTCATAGTCTTGGAAGGAGATGATGAAAATTAGAATTTTGATATATTTCAACATAGAAACCGGTGAAAATATTTTTCCATAGTGACTAACTTGATGATGTTTAAACCCTTTTGCAATAATTCATGCCTAATAGGTACTGCCTTTACCATCAATGTCCAATTTATTCTTGAATACCCATTTTCAACCTACAAGAATTTACATCCATTGGAGGATCCACCAAAATCTAGACTTGGTTTTGGTATATGGAATCCATTTCAGAATTCTTGGATTCTTTCCACTTGGAAACATCTGTGCCACTTACCACATTCTTGTTTTTTAGAGGATCATTAATATTAATTAATAAAGATTTACCATCCTTAGTGACTAGAAAACCATACCATTTTGGTTTTCTAACCTTTCTTATACTCCTCTACTATACCTGTTTCTTTGAAACATATTTTTCTACAGGGCTTTGTGGAATTTTTTCATATACCAACTCTTGTGTACCTTGATCATCAACTTCATCCAAGTATATCTCATTAAAACTATATCTTTTAGAGATTTTCTCCTTCTCAAGGAATTTTTCGTGTTTTGTTACTATTACCTTTTTTGTTTAAGGGGTCATATAGGTATTATCCCCCTATTTTCCTGAGGTATCCTCTAAAGGTACACTTTCTTCCTTGGGGATCAATTTTGTTTCTAAATAGGAATTAAAAAATTCTTGGAAACTCCACAAATTTAAGTACAACAACACATGTTTCTTTCTATTCGATAATTGGTATGGTATACCATTTTTCACTTTAATTGGAAATTGGTTTAGTATTTATGCTACTATTTGTAATGTGTATCCCCAAAAGGATAATGGAAGACTCACATGACTCATAATTGATCTTAGCATGTACAATAGTGTGATGTTTCTCTTTTTTTATTACACAATTCCATTGAGGTTTATAAGGAGGAGTGAGTTGGGACAGTATCCCAAAATCTCGTAAATAATTAGATAAGTCTTGTTTAAGATATTCTCATCCATGTTTTGAGAGAAGTTTCTTAATCTTCCTTCTAATATGGTTTTAAAATTAATTGTTGAATTTATGGAATTTATAAAAGGAATACAACTTTCACCTCATTAAGTAGAAATATCCATATCTAATAAAATCATCAGTAAAATTTATGGAGTATAAGTACCCACCCATTTATTTAATAGAAAATGGTACACACATATCAGTATGAGCTAATTAAAGAGTCCATTTAGCCCTTTCACCTTTCCCACTAAATGGAGATTTAGTCATTATGCCTTATACACATGAATGCCATACACCATGTGGTTTTAGTTCAAAAGAATTAAGTATCCTTCTTAGTGAAATTTAGTTAATTTTTTTTCATTTACATAACCCAACCAATGATTCCAATGTTGGGAATGGTATGGGTCAAGTGAAGTAGTTTCATTATTAAATTTCATTACCTTATTTTTGTAATCTAATATATAGACTGTTATTTAAATACTCCTCACCATAAAAAATGTAATCCTTATAAAATAAGAAACATTTATTCCCAAATTTGAAAATAAATCCATCCATATCAAGCCTCTATATAGAAGTATTGTTTTTGGTAATAGATGTCACATAGTAAAAATATTTCAAAACCAAGACTATTCCCATTGACAACATGAGGTGGTAGCCACCGATAGCTATATCTATAAATTTAGGTTTGTTGGTTGCTCATTGATCAACCACCCATCAGTAAATATTTATAAATCTATTTGGTTATTATATTTGAATACATATGAGAGCACCACCAGCTATATCTAATACCCAATTTGTAGAAAAAGATAAATTTCACTCGATAGAAAATGCACCTAAAGCTTCCCCTTTCTTCTTTTCCTAGGTGCATTTTTCTTCCAGTGGCCCTTCTTGCCACATGAGAAACAAACAACATCCCGCACCTTTGATTTACCCTTGATTAATATTCTATTAGAAGGGTGTGGAGAATCTTTGATCTTAGAGATATTCTCTTAGACTTTCCATTTATTCACCATAATTATGAATGCCTTTTCACACTTTGTATCCTTATTTACTTTGTGAATAAGAGTGAGTTGATCTAGAAGATACTTCTTAATGTTGTCCATATTAAAATTTAAAACAAAGATAGAGAAGCTTCGAGGGAGTTATATAATAATGAGATCGGTGCACAATTAATTGAGTATTTTAAATGTTAGAACCTATATGTATTCAATGTAGCCAATGAGATTGTCTATGTGAGGTCCATATGAAACACCCTCTCTAAGCTTACTCTAAAAGAGTTCCTTGAAACTCCTTGATCTATAGAGTAAACTCCCAAATCCGGAAATATTTAATTGGATTTTCTTAACACTTGCTTCTAAGTTACATCATTTCTATAAAGGGATACTTCTCTTTATGTAAGATGGTTAAGTAAACCCATAACCTTCATAAGAACTCCATTATAAAAGTAAGTGTCCCATTGAGGGTTGTTAAAATACTTAGTTCTATGGATTTCATTCCTAATCAAGTAATGAAAGGAAATGAATGAATTAATATTTATTTTAGGTATTTTTTTATCATGTATAAAATTATATTGTTTTATCTTTTACAATTATTTTTAATATTAAGTGGATTTTACTTAAGTGATTAACCATGTTTTGATATAAAATTTTACACACAATACATTTATTTATAATTCATATTTATACATTTTTTCATTTATTTATGTGATCAAGGTATTGCATCCATAAAATAAATAATTAATAAGACATAAATAAATAAATCTACCTATGACCTAGGGGAAAAAACCTTGTGCCTGTCTTGGAAAGAGCTGCTACATTCCACCTATCCACCAAAGTATCACCTAAGTTTCCATAATCTTATTTCTATCATGAACCACCTCCATGCACCTTGGGACACTCAATTTATTGTAAGTATTTATAACTCACATGAAGGTGAGGGGAACCAAAGGATTGGTTAAGAGGAATTTTATAAATAACCTTGGGCACGTCGGGCCTATATAACAAAGGAGGGAGGAATGAATAATAGGAAATCATATTTAATTTAATAATTAATAATTAAAAACCAACACACAAAATTAAATTAAATAAAACCAACACATATACTGGTCTTAGTCAAGCTCATGAACAATCATACACATAAAATGAATACACAAAAGTAAATCCGATTAAAATTAATTTTTATTCATTCTTTATTATTAAGATAAATTCACTTATATTAATTAATTAATTAGTTAATTAATTACTTTTTATATTAATGATTATCCAAATTCTCTTGAAGATACCCATTATAAATAAATTCATAACAAATAAATGATAGAACCAATAATTATAGATAATTATAATAAATTAATTGATCATTTAATATTTATTTAAAACCATTATTAAATTTTCAAACACAATAAGTTCCAATCAATATAATATTGTTTTAATGCTACCATTATCAATTTAATGTAATTTAATTTTTTCCTTTATTGGAAGAATACATGGAATGTACTTACAAGCTATACTCCATGCACCTTGATTACTGTGTACTCGAGATATATACCCGAGGCTTTGATGTGTACCATAACTAGACTACATGACATGTACTAACCAACTATATGCAGCGTGGTTTGAATGCATTTTGTACATCAAACCCACTGAAGGACTTAGTGTGTTCATTGGATGTGGGGCTATATGATGTGTAAAATCCAACTGTATTCCATGTATCTCACATGTCATGTGTCTCATTTACTCTCTAATGAACTCGATGGGTATTTTAGATATGAGAATTAATGGACTACATGCCATGGACGTTGGATACACATCCTTTATCTCATTAATGATCAAGGTTATCAGTATTAAATACTTTGACCATGTATTTGACCACACTAATTGTGTAAATTTCGCCACTAAACCATGTTGACTACACATCGTGTATACCATGTACACATCATGTATTCTGAAAACCCATGTGCCAGACTGGCCCGATCTACATGTGATGTGTAATAAATTCACCATGTCTAGTTACTTATTGTAATGTTTTGTATCCCATGGTATGTCCCTATGTAGTTCCCATGGGTACACGACATGTTTTCTGGAAACATTTCATATAAACCAATCTTATGAGTTAGAATTCTTGTCACTTTCCTATGGAAATTATGATCATTCTTCATATTTTCTTAGTCTTTTAATAAAATGAAATTTAGAATGATTATAATTAAAATGTAAAAATCATGTTAATTAAAATCTGATTAAATAATGAATAATTATTGAAATTAAAAACTAAACACTATTTCAAATATAGATCAATAATAAAATAAATAATTATAAATTTGAAATGTGACCGCTCTGATACCACTTGTAGGTTCATCCATAGCGGAAGTGTTGGGGTGAGCGATAAACCATATGGTTTTTTCGATTCCATGGATCATTCTCAATATTTTACATGACATGATTACCATGATCAATGAAAATTTTCATCAAATATTTACATAAAGAAACCCATAATCCCAAATATGATCTTTTCACTTTAAATTTATAATTAATTTATTTATGATTGGAAGAATAATAACCACATCTTAGGATCTTTCTTCAATGTATATGTTGATCATCCTAAAAAACCCTATTCAAATTACCTTCATTATTTAAGGGGGATATAAGTGTAAAATCCTTCTAATGGTGATCCACACATGCTCATTTTATCTCCAAGAAACACAAATTGATTTCTAGGTGTTATCTTGGTGAATCAATTGTCTTTCATTATTCTTGATGATCACATATAGTTCCTTTGAGCTTGAAGGAATCTGTCTAGAGCTTCTCATTTTTAAGAGGAAGATAGGAGGAGGAATGTAGAGAGAATTATATTGTGCACAACTATTCTAAAAATCTTGATTAACCCTACACAATAGACATAACCATATATTTATAAAGTTAGGGTTTATATTAAAATATTATTTAATTTCATACAGGTGATTAAGTAATATAATAATATTTATCAAACCCCATTCCGTAAAATAATAATATTATTTTACGGTGTGTTTTAAAATACTTAATGATACATATTATTTATCAGATTGGAAATAATCACTAATCACTAGACACAATCTTGGCCCACTCTAAATCCTAGAAATTTATTGAATACACAAATAAATATCTAATTAAATATTTCATTCATTAATAAATAAAATAAATATTTTATTCACAATATAGTGAATAAGTATTTATCAAATATACATGTAATCAAATAAATATTCATTAATGAATAAATAATTATTTATTACCTTGTGAATATTAAAGATCAATAAAACATGAATAAAATTATTCATTGCTCTTGAGAATAAATTTATTCCATTAATTAAATTCAAATATAATTTAATTAATATCAATAGAAACACTTAGTACGTTACCCAATAGGATTATTTCTCATTGTAATTAGACGAACTTTCCTAAAGTCCTAGATTACTATTTACCAATGGGTCAAGACAACCAAGAGAAAAAACTTAATGTTGCAACATCAACAACATTATATGAATGTGAACTATATAATATAATCCCTTTGTCATAATATATCATCAACCAGGTTTCAAATCCATGTTATCAACCCATATGATCAATGCATCCTAATTTGACTATATAAAATAAACATGTTGTTACACCATGACCATGGAATTTAATGCGACAGTTCTATTCCAATTAAAGGGTTGAGATATCGAATTCCATAAATATGTATGGGAAAATCCTTCCTTGACATATCCATTAATAAAATGTCCTTTGTGACACACCCAATATACCCTACTTCCTGTGAACATATGGTATTATGGTTTTGGTCAATACATCTAAGTGCACGATTCATGAAATGAATTGATGATAATCTTAAAGTCTAAGGACTATTACATATTCTCATAGATAGGAATATCTATTGACACCAAAACATGTGGAATTCCTAATGGAGATTCTATTCTAATAATCTCCCATATTAGAGATTACCAAGTGTGAACTTCATGAGAAGAAGAGTCATCCACTTATGATTACTCAAATTTTATAGTCTATATATTATGTACCCTCTCATAGTATATAATCCAACCATATTACTATATTTAAAAATATCATCATGGCATTTCAAGGTTCTCATCATAATGGTGAATTTCTATGACTTTATCAATGTGATAGATACCCTGAGATATTAATAAATTTAAGTCATGTAGTACAATGAGAAATATGTAATAGTATATCTTATTAATATTAAAACATTTGAATATACTTGTAATAAAAGTACAATCAGTTGGTTCTAGAACACCAACCCCAAAAGGATTTACCCTAGGTGTAACATAAGTTTTGATAGCATTAAACATTCCAATGTAGTGCACTCACTAGTGGGTGAGTTAAATACATTAAATAATTAATTCATTAAATTCCTAAACCTACCCTCTACTCTATAATTATGCTATTATGGAAAAATCACCAGGGTTAGCCACATAAACTTAAGAGATTAAAGAGGAGGAGTATAGAGCCTTTGTTTTCATTGATGGATGAGCTCAAGATCATGGATTGACAACAAAAAATTGAGAAGATTCATGTAATGAACAATAGATACAGTGAAAAACTTAATGACATTTCTTGTAAACATGTTCTTCACCAATGATCAATCCGTTCTCAAGGTAGGGATCATTATTTTATTAATTATTTCCATATTATTTAATTTATAACATGGATTTAATTTATGTACAATGAATTATTTTTTTCCTTCCCCAAACCATAAAGACCTAATAATTTCTTTCTTGCACCAGTTATATTTCAATGATTTTGGTTTCTATGATTATGGTCTTTGGTTGGGTTTATAGTGGACAAAAATAATCTCAACTTTTTATTATGACTTTCTCCATATGTTCTTAATGTTATTTTTCATTATACCATGGGGTCAATTATTTGACATTACTAGACCGGTTCAAGTGCAATTGAACCTCTGGATTCATGATGGTTATGTAGAAAATGTTGGGATTAATGGTCTCTGGATGAATAGAGGCAT
This sequence comes from Viscum album, assembly GCA_963277665.1. NCBI lineage: Eukaryota > Viridiplantae > Streptophyta > Magnoliopsida > Santalales > Viscaceae > Viscum > Viscum album. The sequence continues at coordinate 157,842,552 of OY728165.1, read as the reverse complement.
AATGATAAACCAAATATGATGGTTTTTAGGATCATGAACCCATTTAAAGATAATAGGTAAAAATAATTTTTCATAGGGGGAAAAATTATGATTTTCAACCACTAGAGGCCGAGAATTGATGAAAGAGTTGTTTCCCTCCAATTTTGGTGGTTTGGACAAGGCTAACTGTAAGAACCTATTTTTTCACTCAGGTATGTATCCTTTTAATTTTGGTCTAATTCTTTATTTTTGACCTAATATAGATTCCTAATGAGGTTATATATGTTACTGGGGGTGTTTGGGGATTGTTCAGAACTTGGAACCCCAGCTGGTTTGAAAAATAGACTGGTTATATGGTTAATAGAAACTGTGTAAGCTAGGTCATATGGTCTCTCCTAATTGTGTGGTGTTGGACAGTGGGGTGAACTAGGGAAGATATTTTTCCCTAACCATACACCAGGGGTCAAACGAACATGCGAAAATTATATAGTTTTTAGCAAAGGTGTTTCACATGGTTGGGAAACGGTTTCCCTAAATGTGGGTCCTAACCATGTGAAATTACCCTCTCTAAAGTAGAAGGTTCATGATTGGATCAAAGTTTGGATAATCATGCTACCAAACCATGCAATTCCCATTTTGGGTGATTTTATGAAAATCAACTTAAATGTTATTTTTTAACAGGCCCTTCCTCCTATTTTCATTTCCTGTATACACACACCCCTCTTTTCTCCCTTTTGAGATCCTTTGAAGGATAACCTAATAATTAATAGAGATTGTCCATCCAGAGTTTGATTGAAGCACTGTTCATCCCATTGGATTCATGTCAGTAAGATCTGAATTACTTTTTATCCATTCGTCATTATTATTTCTATCAATGAATCTATTTAGATGAAAGCACATATTCCCTATTTTCAAGGAATTGATCCATTCTTCAGATATATTCTAATACATTTCCTACTAGAGGGTGACACCGTGTGATGAGATTCATTCAAGTATGAGGTAGGTGTTCTATAACTCATACCTTGAGTTTTGTTGTTTTATAAATTACTGTGTGTGCATGATGAGTTCATTAGGAATCACCTATTTAATTAATGTGTCTTGATTATAGTGGTTAGAACCATATTCAAAGACTATCTTTAAATATGATATCCATTGTTGGAGGTTGGGACCTCAAAAAATAACACCCCATGTAGGGTGTTCTCTATAATTGAGATGTTAATGGTTTGGCATGTTTGTATTCTCCACCATTTGGGTTTGTGGATTGACCCTAATAATGGTAATCCCATTAAGTTAGATGAATTGTGAATTGATAAATTCCTTGTACCATGTTTTCTTCCCACTTGAACCTTTTATGGTATGTTCTTTAGTTTGATAAATTAATATTAATGGAAATGGAAAGTATTTGGTATATATATGACTTGGCCTAATGAATTATAATTGAATGGATTGTTTTTACATATTTTTCACCCCTTTCTATTTCTAATGGAAGGTATCATATTGGACCTTATTAAATTATTATGACTTATTTGAATTAAATAAAATATTTCTTGTCCTTGAGATGCCTTGTGATTTTTATGAAAGGTAGGGAATTGACCTATTGACTTATTAAATGACATGATTATTACATAAAATAAATTATTAAATGAATTAATTGTAAGGTTCCTAATTTAATATGGAATTTTACATCATTATAGGAGTGGTTAGACTTGTGTTAGCCTTGAATTACTGAGGGAATTCCTTGATCACTAAAGGATGACATTTCGTTTCAAGGATTCCAGTTGCCAAGGGTGAGACCCACCTTGTAACTTGATCCTCATATATCATTGGATGCCCAGTATGACACCATAGGATTCATCCTTTACTATTACAAGATTCCTTGGGTATACTCTTTGGATCCATCATGACTTCTATGGACATGAGGTGCCTCAAATACTCCCATGGTCCTTGTCATTTCTTATCCCATTTTACCTTGGATGTTTTCCTTGAACTCAGTTAAAATTAAATTATTGTAGAATTACTTGGAAGATTTTCCTTGGATCACACTTTTACCCCTATAGCTAGGATATTGTTACTACCTGATTTGGATCAAATCCTAAGGTCAAGCTTTCCTTGTTTATATTACACGGACTAGATGTTATAGATGCCGTTGGTGGTGAAATACTGAGATTATATCACACCCTATTTAGGCTTCCATCAACACCCAGGAAGATTACATGTATGCAGGTGTTGACATAGGGAAGCATACCACTTTGGGAACTTCATTTCTTGATTTCTTAGAATGGAGCTAGTAGCGTTGGATATCAGGATGATTGGAATAGTTTCTATTTTTTTTAATAATTTTTTTATATAATGTTATTTTTGATACATTGTATCCATGTTTTTAGGCTTATTTGATACCTGAAATATATCATCATCAACATTTTCATGTTATTATTAGTTGATCAGTTGTTTATTACTTCAGTCTTCTTCCATTGTGCCATCTGTTTATTTACACTGATTCCACTATTTTACTTATGTTATATTAATTATCCACTATTATACACTATGGTAATGAGGTAATAGTATCTCCATGAAAACACCTTAGGCCCTCATTGCTAGTCGGCAACCTCTGGATTTTGGGGATATGCACTTGAGTGGGTGTGGCCAACCGAGATTAGGGCACCTCTGAGTGGAATCTGGGCTCAAGAAATCATGAATTGGTATCAAAGGTTTTATTAATTTATTGATTTACTATTTATAGACTATAAAAAATTTATTAGGAATTCTTTTGAACATGGTTATAAGTCATCCTTGGTCATAGGTAACCCATGTTTGGGGTAAATTCCGAGTTTCTTGAATTATAATTATTGACCCATTTTTTCCTATTACAGTTGATATCATTTCACTATTGGGTGACACACATGCAGTGTTTTGGCTATTATTATCATAGTGATTGAGTATTTCATTTAATCTTTGGATCAATGATATGATATAAATGATCATTGTTACATGCATCTCCATAGGCACCTGTAATTAAAATTCCATGTATATTCCATGCCATATCAGTGAATTTCAATACTTTAATTTATTGTATTTCTTATTATTGTTTAGTGAGCCTTGTTATATATATATATATATACATACATATATGTACTTATGATACTCTTCGACTATGACTAAGTGATTTCTAGTTTCAATTCATGAGGTGTATGTGCCCTTGTGGGTTGGAATGGGTAATTTTTTGAGTCATGCCATTATAATGTGATTAAATGGGTGTTGATTTTAGTGATAAGGTGTATAGGCCTGATTCAATAGGATTGGTGATCCATTTCAAATGAACATTGTCATATGAAAATGAGAAATTAAAACTATAAAAGTAAATCTGACTTATGAAATAAATTGTTTCCATTAGATGATGAGGTAAGGTATAGTTGACCCTTCATCTACAAGAACCCTTGTAATTTATACTTGAGAACTTACTAATACTCGGACTTCTAAGTGGGTATTTGGGGTATTATAACTTGGATTGTGAGCCCTTATTTATATGTTCCTCTTCTGCTAGTGTATCTATCTGATTCTAGCTTGTTCTAAGGTGCGTGCTTGGCATTTGTAGATTAATACCACCATGATGTCCTTATGTTGTGCGCTAGGAGGGTGGTGATAACCATGCTCCAGAAATGGAAGGTCCTATTCCACCAATCTTACTAATAGAATTTCCAATTGAGGAACCACCTATTGTATCTGTTCTGGGAATTGACTCTTAGCTTCATGATAATTTCATATGTCTGATGCAGTCTATGAAAGGCACTCTATGAATTGATCCTATGATGGCTGATCTAACCTACGTGTTCCTGCACTAGAATCCTCTTACTTTCTCAGGGGATGATTTCCCATAGGTTGTTGAGTCTTATATGGATTCCACCTTGTATTTCTTTTAGAATCTATATATGCCTCCATAGTAGAGGCTCAAGCTTGATGCTTACATGATGTGTGATTCAACCAAGTGCTGGTGAGATGTGATTACCCAGGCCGACCACTATCAAGGCATGGTATGGGATGATTTCCATGTTTTCTTCTATGTTAGTTATGGATTATTCAGTATGTTTCACTATGTCATAGTGTTTTTTCCCACTTGTAGTTGGTGACGAGCTTTTACGTTATGGATGCTTCAAGGATGAGCTTGTGTATTCCATTCATACTCTGGTGAATATATTTTTCCTACATAACATATCTAAAATAGTCAATCACCTATTATCACTGAGTGTAACTTGAGGGGTAGTAATAGTATTGGGAATATATGATCAGTGCCGAGGTAGGTCAGTAGTTCTTCTAATAGTAGAAATAAATACCTTAAAGTTTTTTGTCAGGGTAGTGGTAGCCCAAGTACTCTTATTGTTATCTCTATAGAGTGTCATCAGTTTTAATGATAAGTGAATCTAAAGCCTCAGTGTGATAGAGACCCTATGGAGTGCCGAACTTGCAGATATACGGGGAATATTCAAATATTCTGTCAGACATTTTCATACACTTATAGTGGAAGAGGTTCTATAATAGGTCCACCTTTAGGGGCATGTTCTTTTATGACACATCTGGTGGGGATTTGGAGTAGCACCGATAGGAATGGCCATGGAGGAGTTCATGGCTGTAATAGCTATAATTTATATTTTCAGCAGCGCCAGTAGAGCATTGAGGATTATGGTACTCCAACTATTTCATAGGGATGTGGATCATGTCTATTTCATGAACTACATCTGAAACTTGAGGATCAGGTTGTAGGACCATCTATAGTAAGAGGTACTATTCTAGTAGCCTCCACTATATTATATTCTTTGTTTAATATTGGTGATTCACACTCCATCTCCTTATGCATCATGTAAAGTCTTGGTCTATAAATAAAGTATTTATGTGGTGTAATGAACCTAGATACACTATTGGGAGTATGGTTCGAGGGAATACACCAATGCATGGGATGTCCTGTTGAGGTAGGTAGTTCACACTTTCCTATATGACCTCTTTGTTATTGAGATGATAGGATTCAATGTCATTTTCAGGATGGATTGGTTATTCTCGAATCATACATTTTTAGACTACTATCACCATAGGGTATTTTTTACATCACCAGAGAGCATCAGTTATCTATATAAGGGTGATAGAGAAGTTCGGGCTAGTAGAGATGGACCGGAGCTTCATGGGCTAGGTGGAGTGACCACCATGATTTCCAATATCTTCATAGAGGATTAGGGTTTATATTAGGTTGAATTCCATTATATAGTATATAATTTCAAGGATGTATTTCTCAATGATTTTTACGTCTTACCTCTTGAAATAAAGGTATAGTTTTTGATTGAGGTCATTCTAGGAGTAGATCCAGCATCCATTCCTCCATATAGGATGTCACCTACAGAGCTCCATGAGCTTAAATAATAGTTGAAGGATTTAGAGGCCAACAGATCTAGGGTGTTCTCAAAGATCAACCTAAGATTGGGATATCATCAAGTAAGAGTTATTCCATATGAAACACCTTGTACAACTTTCTGTAGCAGATATAGTATATATGAGTACCTGGTTATGCCATTCGGTATCACCAATGTGCCCAACATTTTCATGGATATGATGAATAGCCCGAATGGCCCGAAAGCCTTCATTTTTATTTATTTTTGATAACCCACCTTTCAAGGGATTAGGGGGAACCCTTACAAGGCCCATAGGCTCAGATTTTACATGGCCCGTAGGCTTAGGTGATTACATGATCCGAAGGTCTTAGGGAATTCAACCAGACTGTCTACAAGGAAATGCCTCTCCCCACCATCTGCATCATGATAGTAGGTCTCCACCTTTGCATGCCCATCTGGCTAGGCTTCCCATGCAAGCACAGGTTGGTCCCAATGGCATAGCCATGCATTCTTATTCTGAAAAATCCATTTGGCTTTGATCTGGTGAGTGCACCTGCTCTGAATCCTCTTCTGGGGCTGCTCCTTTTTTGTAGTGTGTCTGGGAAAACTGCGTGTGGCCTGAAGGCCTTGAGGTGGCCCTAAGGCCTTAAAGTTGGCCCGAAATCCCTACTGAACTGAAGGCCTAGGTGGCCCGAAAGCCTTAAGGATTCTAAGCCCAAACTAGTGGCCCAAGGTGAATAGTTTCAGCTACTACAATACCGGTGGACCAAGGTGAATAGTTCCAACTGCATGTGGCCCGAATGGATCTGATGAATAGGGTTTTCAATACATATCTATATTATTTTGTTGTGGTCTTTATGAAAGACATATTGGTGTATTATACACTCATAAAGACCATGCTAATCACCTTGATATCATTCTGAGTACACTGAGAGGGAATCAGATTTATGCCAAGATTGATAAGTTCCACTTTTGGATCGAAAAAGTTCACTTCTTGGGTCACATAATCTTGAAATCAGGAGTCTATATTGATTCAAAGAAGGTGAGTGCTATAGTTTTCTGGGAGCCGACCAAAAACATGTTTGATATACATAGTTTCTTGGGGATGAATGAATATTAAAATCATTTCATACAGAACTTATCATGCATTTATTCACCAATTATTAGTCTTATAGTGAAGTGTGTTAAGTTTCTGTGGTCTAATGAGTGAAATAAATATGTTCAAGAGTAGAAAAGGGAGGCTTTTCTTTATATCTATTATGATTATTCCAGATCTTGGAAGATGTTATACAGTGTTCTATAATTAACCAAGCATCTTCCTAGGAGCAGTGATGATGTAGGAGGATATAGTATTTGAATACGGGTCTCATCAGTTGAGGAATCATAAGAGAAATCAAGCAATGAGTGACCTCGAGCTAGTATCAGTCGTCCATGACTTATGTTACTGGAGACAATATCTGATAGGTGTTACCTTTTTGGTGCATACAGATCACAAAAACCTCAAATATATCTTTACAAAACATTACTTGAATCTCAGAAAGAGAATATGGTTCAAATATCTCAAGTCCTTTGATTTTAATATTTCCTATATGCCTGAAAAGACAATACGGTAACAGATGCACTGAGTTAGAAAACTAAAGAACAGGCTGTACGAGAAGCCAATGAAGAATGAAAATTGATGACCATCTTCTTTGAGATTCATGTAGAGTTTCATGAAAATCACGAGTAGTATTATATTTCTTTATTAATAGTTACCTCTTCCCTCATTAAAAAGGTAAAGAGGAGACAATATTCAAATCCCGAGGGATTGGTTCTCCTTAAGAGTATTTCAGGAGATGACCCACCTCTGAATTAGTTTGTGGATAGAGAAGAAATCCTATGTATACATGGATGTATCTGGGTTACTATAGAGATGATATAAGAACTGATTCATGAGTCCTATTCTTCTCAGTGTGTAGCTCATCTAAGGATCTCCAAAATATATCGAGATATGCGACATCGGTATTGGTGTCCTGGGATGAAAAGTGAGATACCAGGCTTCATTACTAGGTATTCCACCTGTTAGCAGGTGAAGGCAGAGCACCAGAGACCTACATGATTTTTATAGTGTCTTCCAGTCTCAGAATGGAAATGGGAAGACATCTCCATGGACATTTCATTTAGTTTACCAAGGTCACCTTGAGGTAGAGACCCTGTATGGGTTGTCATTGACTGACTGAAAAAGGTAGACCAATTCCTTCCTATCTAGGGGACTTTATCTGTTGATGAAATGTGAATATTGTATATCCGTGAGATCATATCACTACATGGGGTCCCTCATAATATCATTTTATATAGGTACACTCACTTTACATCATGGTTTTAGTAGGGTTAAAGAAGTATATGGGAACACATGTGATTCTAAGTATACCCTTTCACCCTCATACTGATGGACAATTGGAATGAACAATATATGTTCTAGAGGAAATTCTATAAGAATTAATCCTTGATTTTGGTGGTTATTAGGAGAAGCATATCCCTCTCGTTGATGTTTCCTGTAATAATAGCTTTCAGGGAATAATTCAGATGGTTCGTTTTGAGGCCTTGTATGGTTGGCTGTGCCACTCACCCCTATTCTGGATAGAGGCAGGAGAGGTAGCCTTACTTGTTCCTCATCTCATTTAGGAGACTTCATAGATGGTTCATCTGATCCGGAATCATATGTCTACTTCTTAGTATAGACATTAATCTTATTCCAATCACCATAGATGACCTATAGAGTTTGGGGTCAGATATCGTGTTTTCCTGTGGGTATCACCCAGGCTAGGTCATAAATGGATAAAAAGGAAAGGGAAGTTGTTTAATCATTATGTAGGCATGTTTGGGATTCTAGAGAGAGTCATTCCAGTATCCTATCAGTTTATACTATCTCAAAGGTACCATTCCATACATGATATCTTCCACTTTTCATAGTTTCGCTGGTATCGTGCTGACCCATCTCATATTTTTTATCATGGGGAAGTTGAGCTAGATACTGAGGATACCAATAAGGAGTATCCTATTCACATCATCAACTAGAGTATGGAGGATCTCTAAGTCTCATATATCCCTTTAGTATGGGTTCTATGGCAACACAACCATGTACAAGATGAGATTTAGGAGCCGAAGGCCGACATACGTGCCTAGTGGCCAAATTTGTTCACAGACAGTGTTTCGCTACCCTTGAATGGTGAACTCAGGGAAGAGTTACTTTAAGGGGGAAGACTATAAGAAATAGGTTTTCAATATATCATGGATCCATTTAATTTTGGTCTAATTCTTTATTTTGTACCAAATATGGATTCCTAATGAGGTTATAGTGGCTACAAAGGTGTCTGGGTATTTTTTGGAGATCAGAACCCCAACCTATTTGAAAAATAGAATGGCCGCATGGTTAGTAGAAAAAGTGAGATCTAGGAATTATGGTCTCTCTAAATTTTTTGGTTCTAGATAGGGGATTGAAGTAGGGCACATGGTTTTCCCTAACTTTGTGCAAGGGGCCACATGGCTGTGTGAAAAGTATGTAGTTTTTAGTAGAGGTGTTTTCATATTTGGCTCATGTTTTCCTTAACTGTGTATCCAAACCATACTAAATTACCCTCCCTATAGTATAAGGAACATGGTTGGCACACATTTTGGCTGACCATGCATCCAGATCATGTGATTTCTATTTTGGGGGGATTTTACAAAAAATGCCCTTAAATGTTATGTTTTAACACACTCTTCCTCTTATTTTCATTTCTAGTGTACAACCCACCCTTTTTTCTCCCATTTGGGATCCTTTTAAGGGTAACCTAGGAATTTAGAGAGATCATCCATTTGGATTTTGATTGAATCATCCTTCATCTTATTGGATCCACATCGGTAAAATCTTTATTCTTAGTTTTTTCATTTTTTGTTCTTATTTCTATCGATAATGATAACTAGATGCAGACTCATATGCCATATTTTAAGGGAATTGTTCCATTATTTAGATATATTCAAATGCAGTCCAAACTAGAGACAAATACTGGATGAGGATATTCATATTATTATGTGGTTGGTGGTCTACAAATCATCCAATAAGTTTCATCGTTTTATAATTTGTTGTGTGTGCACACCAATTTCATCAGGTGTCACCTATTTAATTAATGTTTCTTTCTTATAGTCATTAGAAATATATTATAAGACTCTCATTAAATATTCTATCCATCGTTGGAGGTTGTGGCCTCAACTATGACCACCCCATGTAGGGTGTTCTTTATAATTAGACTTTTAATGGTTTGACATGTTCATTTTCTCCACCGTTCGGGTGTGTGGCTCGACCCTGATAATGGTAATCCCCTTAAATTATTTTAATTGTGAATTGATAAATGGATAATACCATGTTTTATTCCCACTTTACCCTTTGAAGGTAAGTGCTTTAATTTGATAAATCAATCTTAATGGAAATGACAAGTATATGGTATATATATGACTTGACCTAATAGATTATAATTGAATGGCTTGGTTTCACATCCATATAACCCCTTTCCATGTCTAATAGAAGGTATTAGAGTGAAACTTATTAAATGATTATGAATTATATGATTTAAATAATTGGTTTCATGTCCTTGAGATGCCTTGTCACTTATATGAAATGCATTGAATAAACCTCTTGATATGTTAATAAACATGATTATTACATGGCCTAGATTATTTAATGAATTAATTATAAGGTGCATAATTGTATATGTAATGAAATTATTATATGAGTGATCAGAAGTGAGTTGTCTATAGATTCTTGAGGGAATTCCTTGAGAACTCGTGGACTCCATTTTGATTCAAGGATTCCTGTAGCCAAGGGTGAGACCCACCTTGAATCCCGATCATCATCTATAAGGGGATTCTTGGTATGACACTACAGGATCCATCCTTTACTATTATAGGATTCCCTGGATACATTCCTTGGATTCAGTGTGAATTATATGGACATGAGGTGCCTCATATAGTTCCTTATGCCTAGTCACTACTTATCCTATTTTATCTTGGATGTCTTCCTTGTACTCAATTAAAATTAAATTATTTTAGAATGTTTTGGACGATGATCCTTGGATTACGCTCTTACCCCTATAGCCAGGAAATAGTTACTACAAGAGTTGGCTCGACCCCTAAGGTCAAGGTTTCCTTGGTGATCACCTTGGAACCTCTTCCATATTAATATCATCAGGATGCATTATTATATCTTGGATCCTTAATTATTATCATGTTAGGATGTTAGTTCAGGTATCACCTCACGAGACCTATTTAAAAAAACTAGAAATTAATTAATTAAAGATCTGGTTACATGTTCAGACACCAGATGAGGTCTAATGTTGGTTCTTGGGTATTTACGTTACTGTAGTGATTTACTTTTATATATTCATACTTGAACACTGTTATAGTTTATATTACTATCGAGCCTCCATTGGAACCCAGGTAGATTAAATCTATGTAGGTGTTGACAAAGGGAAGCATATCACTTTATACACTTGATTTATTGATTACTTAGAATGGAGTTGGTAGAAGATGATAAAGCTAGATCTCAGGATCATTGGGATAGTTTTTGGTTTGTTTTTGATAATTTTGTATGGCATGTTATTCCTACTACCATGTATCCATATTTTTCATCTTATTTGATACATGAAATATATCATCATCATATTTTTCATGTTATGATCATTTGATCAATTGTTTGTTACTTCACTCTGCTTCTTCTATGTCATCTATTTATTTACACTACTTCTGATATTTTACTTCTATTATATTACTTAACTATTGTGCTACACTTTGGTAATGATGGAATAATCACCCCACCAACACACCCCAATCTCTCACTGTTAGTCAAAATCCTCTAGCGTTCAGAGAGATACGCTTGAGTTCATATGGACAACTAGGATCAGGGAACCTATGAGGTGCATCTGGGTCTCGGATGTCACACTAATAGTGGTATTTTCGGTAGAATGGATGGGAATGACTTGATTCAAGGAGAAGGTTCACGATTCAATGAGAAACCCTACTAAACACCATTTATCTTGGAGGAACACACACTGTGTTGTCTTCTTTGCATGATGATTATGGTTTAGAACTGTTTTAATTATCTCACTCTATGTGGCAGTCACACACACCATATGAACTTGGTTGTTTGGTTTAGAAATTTAATAGTAGTACACTCCCAGACAGTCCGTGTGGCTCATATACCATTTATATCAGACACACCCCATGTACCCTAGACTTCTAAGTAACCCATGTATAGGGAGAACATACATCATTTTCAACAGATGACAGACCATGTACACTTTTTTTTCATTCCATGTGAGGCTGTAGGACATGAACAATATTAGAACTAGTAGTACACCCATTGTACTCCATAAATACATGGCATTCATTTCTTTTAGAGTGTTTTAACTACTGTATCTTTTTCTTTTAGACTTGGATTTATACTTGTGAGTTATCAACTATGAGAATAATTATTCTTACAATGTGATGGCGTCCTTTGTTCCTAAATCATAGATATGATGAATGTTAGAATGAGATGTTTTATTATTTCTAATTAGATAGATGATAACAAGTCTCAAGTGTGATCTCCAAAGTTACATCGGGGTTGTTGACCCCTTGATGACACACATTAGTTAGGTAATGAGTCCCCCATTTCTTGATATAGTTAGAATGGATCCCCTATATAGACACCCTAGATCATGAGTATCATATATGTGGAGTGGTACTCTATATTCATCAAGTGTTAGATGGGGCATGGGTCCTCCACCCTTCTGGGGTCATCACCCCTACATCGCGATGCGATATCGACATAATGTAGCTCCCCATGGATCTAGTGAGATTTACTTTTGAAAACTGATATTAGGGAAACATAGATACATGGAGTTGTGGTTAAACTTGGATTTGAAACTAAATGTGATAATAGAGATCCCTAATATCTCTTTGATCAGTTTCTCTGATCATATCCACCTCTTGAGTTATATTCCCCCCATTTCCTCATGGGTTGAACTGACTGTTGCTTTTACTATTTCCTTATGTTTTTTCAAGGAATCCTATTGGGTATGTATATACTCACCCCTAAATGGGATTTTACTGTACATGTTATATCTTATATAGATGATGATGTATTAGACAGTGACTATAGTGGACATGATATTGATAATGCATAACATTACCTGGTGGTAGAGAATGTGTTCGATGTTTGATTATTGGAGATCATGGATGAGAATCTCTCTTGCTTTTCCCTTTTAGAGAAGTTTCTAGTTTGGGACCATTTTTATGGCTGAGCATGTATTTTTACACTTTTTATTCAATTAGTCTTGATTTTTGTACTTTGATGTGTTCCTCGGGGTCATTGCATGCATTTACACACTCTAGTTGTTTTCATTTATTTTACTCTGCTTCTTTTCATGGAGTTTGGTGGTGTGTTTTTATACAGTTACCTTAGGATAAGACCTCCCATATGTGTGATATGTCTAATTGACTCTAATATCCATCCCCTGTACTATTGGAGGTAGACTTGGTGTGTCACTCTTGGATTATTGTCGGTCTAGGTGGGGATATAATGGGCTGGGTCCTGAAACAATAAATGAAAAAAAAATAAGTTGATGCATCTAAAATATCTCATAAACATGATTGAATTATTTATGATGGATAATATGTTTAGGTGAGAAATTTTGGGTCCATTTTTAGACTAATCATCTGTATCTATGCTGGTTTGGGTATTTGGAGGTGTTAGTACAGGTCAGGAGTCAGTGTTTGAGTTTTCATCTTGGTCCCGGGATGAAATTATATCATAAGAAGAAGGTAACAACACAATGCAGGTCATTGCACTATGGTGAAGGATACAACATATGTAAATATAGGTGGCTAGTCTCACTATAATTTAAAGGATAAATATAATAAATCCTTACACATTTTATTTTTTTGGTCTATATCGTAGGGTATAATATAATGTCATAGAATTTTGAAAAATTAAAAATTTAGAAATGACAACCCATTTAATTTGGTCAAATGGAAATAAATACCCCTTTAATTATCCTTATTTAATTTGTTCAAGGAGGAATATGGCCATAAATGTGAGGATTCCATATAGAAGGGGGATATCCCCCTTTTAGAAATTATCATCTTTTACATTCAATAGCTCTAAATTATAGTTCTATATTTGAGTGGTATTTGTGAGGTATTTATCTATTTATTCAAGAGATAATATTTCCTTATAATATTGATAGAGTTTCTATACCCATATTTACCATAGTGAAATACATTTATTTTCCTATGATTCATTACCCCTTTTCATTTGGGGGATTTTACACATTATATTTAGTGTCCACTTGTTTCTACATTTTCACTTTATTTTTTATCTCACAATTATCGATGCACTGAAGGGATAATCATTTTTGGACCCAACAAGTGGTATTAGAGTGAGATTATGGACTGAGGATGTTCTAGAACGATTATGTTTCTAGATAGTGGTGAAATTTAAGATAAAATAACTCAATGAGAAAAATATTCCATTATAGAAAATGAAGATGAAAGTGGTGTTATGGAAAGATAAATTATTATAGGTGATTGGAAAAAAATAGGCTTGTTTAATAGATGAGAAATGGAATGACATGGACATGAATGCTATTTCAAACATCTATTTGGATTTGGTAGATGGGATCTTATCAAGCATTGTGGATAAAAATATGATAGTATAAATTTGGGATACTCTGATGAAGTTGGATGAGGATAAGTCATTGTACAACAAAATTTTATTGAAGAGAAAATTATACAATCTTCTTATGAAAGAGTTATCATGAACGACTGACCAAATTGACATCCTTAATACCATATTCAATCAGATTATAGTGCTGGGATATAAAATTATGGACAATAATTGTGTGGAGATCTTGGTCTAGTGTTTTCCAGATTCTTATAATTAACTCATCATCAACCTCAATAACAATATCATGATGGATATATTTCTATTTAATGATGTTGTAGTTTAAGTTATTAAGGAATAATGTTTTCGCAAGAATAAGGAAACCATATAGAAAATATTTCACTATGCGAAGGCTCTGTCAATGGAAATAGGTAGAATGATAAAGCATGATTCTAGTGGGTGCTAGAATCATAAAGGGTCCAAATAAAGGGACAAAAATAAAAATTTCACATGTTATAATTGTGGAATGTCAAGAAGTTATATTGGAATAAGAAAAGTGGTATAAGGAAGTCTCAAGTAAATGTGGAGAGTAATTCTATAATTAGAGATATAATAGTTAAGGATAGGTAATGGAAGTAGGAAACATCTAAACAATTAATGGATAATTTAATCAAGGGAAACATTGTACATGAAATATCAATGGGAATGGTTTTATTAGTATAAACCTATCCCGGAATAACTTATGTTTTATAAGTACTATTTTTGATCCAAAATAATTCAATATTTTATATTTTTTAATGCTCAAAAAATCCCCATTTGTTTTAATGATAAATTCTTCTTAAGTTTTTTTAGACAATTATGGATTTTATTAAGTAATATTTTATTTTATAATATTTTGGTTAGACTTTAAATTTTTAAGTTTAAATAATTTTTTTGAGGAAAATATCAAACAATATGAAAAATTATTAAATGAGGTAATGATTTGTCATATGATTTGTTATTTTTCATACCCTATGAGGAATTCTATTTTCTGTCAAAAGAAATAATCACATGGACAAAAATACATCTTCATACTAGATTTTAAATTCTAGAAAAATTAAATTATACTAAAAAATTATTACATATGATATTTATCATATGAATGAGAATAATTTATTCAATCCATG
Source organism: Viscum album (assembly GCA_963277665.1). NCBI lineage: Eukaryota > Viridiplantae > Streptophyta > Magnoliopsida > Santalales > Viscaceae > Viscum > Viscum album. The sequence continues at coordinate 157,827,376 of OY728165.1, read as the reverse complement.
CTTTTAGAAAATCCAATTTTCATACGAAGATAAAATTATCATACAAAGAACCAAATTGTCCTATGAGATCAGAAAGTCAGAATTATGACATTTGATAGAAGAAATTAGAATATTAATTGAATATTTATCATACACAGATCAAAAACATCATACAAGATCAACATTTATCTTATGTAATTGTGCTTCTAGTTTGATTTTCCTACAAAGATAAGATTATCTTTCAAAAGTATGAAATATCATATGGAACAAATGTTTTAAACAAGTTTAAGATTTCACTCAAATTAAAAGTATTATTTGAAGTTTTAATTTATTAATTTCACTAAGTTTTTTGATGTGTTTAATTAAAAAATTACCCATGAAGATGTTAATTCCCTTCAAATATAAAGTCATTAGAAGTAAATATTTTAAGAGTATATATTCACTCTTTTGAGTTAATTATTACCATTGCAGAAACTGTAATTAAGTCCATTCTTACTTTAATTTTTTGGAATTTATGATGTAAGGATAATGAAAGAAAAATTAATTAACACATCTATATATAATAATGCATAAAGTTTCAATACATACCATCATTACATTAAAAAAATATCTCCATGATTATTATTTTCAGAATTTAAGGTCACATGTTGGAACTAACCTTGTTCTTTTGGATTGTTCTTTCTGATCTTGACTATTGGAGTATATACGGAGTTTAAAATTCAAAATTAAAGAGAGTTAAAAATAGAGAATAAAAAATAGAAAAAAAGAACGCCCAATAAGTGGAGAACTATATGATAAACACATATGATACCCAAATTTCCAATACATAAAATCTATTAATTATTTTCCATGAAGATGAAAAATTTACTTCTGATATTACAAGAATATCATATATTCTTTAGTCAAGAGACCTTCTAGAGATAATTATTGAAGGATTATTCTTTCTCTAGAAGAAACTCTAATTTTTTTCCAGTTTCATCTTGTAACTGTGAGCTAAATGTATATCTCTTTTATACACCTTTATCTTCTATAAAGTCTGTGGATAGGCCTTACAAAAATGGAGATCACTATAAAATCTCTTTGAACATTTTATAACATGTTTTATTTTCTTATAATCAACTGTTATAGTCCTTGGGAAATTGAACTAAATAGTTAAAATCTATTTTCTCATAGAGAGATCATTGGTGGAGTTTATAGGGTATTCCTGTGCTCTAAATCACTATAAATCCTCTATTTTTTCTTATTATATTTTCTATTTTTTTTCCATAGTCTTTTGATAAAATATTTGAGAACATTTCAAGGGACGTATTTATTTGGGGTTAAAATTTTAATAACTCAATTCACCCCTTATAGAGTCATTGTGAAATTCACTCTAGATTAATAATTGGTATCAAATGTTGACACTCTTGAGTTATCAACTCTAAAATGTTAGAGTCATGAAGATCATTTTTAAATTCCTGTATTGGATGAAAAGAGAGAGAGAATATCTATTATTAGGGATCCCTATTCTAATGGAGAAAACTATGGATTCTTGAAGGCTCAAATGATTATATATTTAAAAAATCTGGGTCTAAAGTTTTATTTAAAAGATGTTAAGACTTATAAAATTCCTAAAGGAGATCTAAAAAAATGGTATTCTTATGATGAATCTCACTATGATATAAACTCTAAATCTATGAATTCTAATATATATGGTTTATTTATAGATACATTAAATATAATTTTTCAATGTTATACACCACATTAAATGTGAAAAAATATATCAATATCTTATGAAGGCACTAATAATGTAAGAAAAATAAAGTATAACAATGATAAGTTAAATTTTAATACATTTAGAATGATTGACGATGAGAGAAACACTCAAATGGATGGAAGGTTAAATGAAACCATAAACAATATGGATGCTTTGGGAATTACTATTTATAAACCTAATAAAGCTCTTAAAGTTCTCATAGTTATACCTTCCAAATAGAGTGTAATTTTAGCTTCCATTAGGCAATTTAATACTGTGAAATATTTTAAAATAAAAGATCTTATTGGAACACTCATGATGTATGAATTTGAGATGGAATATAGGGCTAGAGATCGTAAGATGATTAAAAGATAAAATGATACTTTAATGAAATCTAATTCAAAATATGGTAAGAAAAACAAAGAGATATCATTTTGATGCTCATCCTATGAAGTGACTTTAAGAAATTTAGAGTCAAGTGACGAGCTTGCTCAATTTTATAAAAATTTAAAAAATTTATAGAATAATAAAAAAGGAATCAATAAATATTTAAAAAATTGCGATTTTTTTGATGGAAATATTGAATAAATAAGATGTTATGAATGCAAGAATATTGGGTATATCAAGCATGAATTCCAATATCTTTTGAATTAGAAGAATTATACAAATAATTATATAAAGAAACTAGATTATAATAATGATAAAAAATACATTAAGGATGCATGGAGTCCCTTATAGGACTCTAGTGATGACTCTGATCCAAATTATAAGGCTGAAGTATCTAATAAGAAAGAAAAAATGTGTTTCATAGCCCAAATTGATGAGGTACCTTATATTTATTATTCTTTTTCTAAATCTGAATATGAAAATTAATCTTATAAAAAATTAAATGATTACTATTCTATTTTAGAATAACACTATGAGACCTTTTAGGAAAAGACTCTTAAAAGTCATATGATTCTATTTTCAATGAAAATGAATATTTAAAGAAGTATATTTCTAAAATAAAATTTAAACTAGATGAGGCTACTTCTAATTTTGATATCCATGATAGAAAAATAAAAGAATTAATAGTTGAAGTTAAAAATCTAAATAATGATACTAGTGTTTTTATAACTGGGGAGAAATATCTAAATAAAATACTTAGTAAGAAAAAATAAAATAATAAAAAATATGGAATAAGAACAAAATAATAAAAACCCTTGTATAAAAATTATTTTGGACCTAGTTACAAAAATGAGAATATATCTTACATAACCTATTTTCACTATGACACAAATGTTAATTTTAAAAATGATTATTTCCTAATAAATCCTCTGTTATATGGGATAAAAAAGGAATTTATTTCTATAAATTTAGAAAATTACGATTCTAATAATTCTTGAAAATGTAATTATATTTTATCTCTATAATCTTTTATTGTTAAAACTATTATATCCAAGAGCATCTAGGCACCAAAATATATTTTTTCTTAATTTTTTTATAGGGAAAAATCCAAAACTACTATAATTTCAAATGGTTTAGGATAGTGTCTATTCAGAACATATGAGTGGTGACTATCCAACTTTCAACCACCCTATAAAATTGATGGAGGATAAGTCATATTTGATGAAAATTTTAAAGGAATAATTATTGTAATTGGATCTCTTAGAGATCTCCATTTAGTCTACATTATAACATTACTATATATTGAAGGCCTAAAGCACAAATTGATATGTATTTATCAAATTTTTGATTATGAATATTTAATTTATTTTTATAATAATCCATATTCTATTTTTAAGAATAATTTTCTGAAATTTAGTGCACTAAAAACTGAAAATGTTTACACACAATATATTCATTCTTTATGTGAAAAAAATTTGAACTATTTGAATGTTTAAATTAATGAATCTTGGATTTAGAATATGAGGCTTGGACATTATAACATTTATTCACTTAATAAGTTACCTAATAAAAAGATTAATTCTAATTTTACTCAACTGAAATTGGATAAAAATAAATTATGTGATGAATGAAAAATGTGAAGGCAACAAAAATCATCTTGTAAACCAATTAAATAGGTATCTTCATGAATACCACACAAAATTATTCATATGAATCTATTTTTACCATTTAAAACTTCAATCCTAGATGTTAAATATTTTTCCTTTGTTTTGGTTTATTTTTTTCCAATATTTACATGGTTTTATTTCTTAAAACTTAAATGTGAATCTTGTGATGTTTTTATTAATTATTTTAAGCCTTTTTAAAATGAAAAAGGATCTAAAATTGTGTCCTTGATAAGTTATCATGGGGGATAATTTTATATTTATGAATTTGATTCATTCTACTCAAAACATGGAATTAAACATACCTTCTCTATCCATAGGACACCTGAACAAAATGGTGTTATTAAAAGAATAAATATGAACTTTTAATAAATTTATAGAATAATGTTGTGAAAATTTAGCATACCTACTCATTTTTGGGCTGAAGCTATCAACACAATGTTCCATGTCATAAATAAAGTTATAGTAATACCTATCTTGAATAAAACACCCTATGAGATATGGAATAATAGAAAACCAAAGGTTAAATAATTTAAAGTTTTTGGATGGAAAATTTATATCTTGAACACCATGGATAATCTAGTAAAGTTCAGTCTAAAGTTTGATGAAGGAATATTCCTAAAATATTCTACCACTTCTAAAGCCTATAGGTTTTTCAACAAAATGTCAACAATAGATGAAGAATATAATCATGTAAAATTTTATAGAGGTGATCATTTTGATCACAAAAATAAAATAAAATTGGGGACTTGAGTGATTCAATGGATAACTTGATACATAAGCTGCTCTTTGACAATAAAAATGGTGATGAGTTGGTACATGATCATGAAAAATCCATTCTTTAAAGGAAAGAAATTGATGAACCTAATAGTGTAATACCTAAATAGCCTAAAACCCTTAAAAACCATCCTATTGAAACCATTATAGGAAATGTAAATAAAGAACTTAAAAAATAATAAGTTCAAGAAATATTACTATGTTTTCTACCTTTTTTCCCAAGTAAAACCTAAAACCATAAAAGGAGCCTTAGATGATAAGAGTTGGATGGTTTCTATGAAAGAAGAACTAAAACAGTTCAAAAAGAAAACAATATGATAATTAGATGATAGACATTCAGATTATCCTATTATTGGACTAAGTGGGTATTTATAAGTTAGTAGGATGATCAAGGCATGATCAATAGGAAAAAGGATAGATTAGTTCCCAAAGGTTATAGTCCAGAAGAAGGAATATATTATGAAAAACCCTTTACCTCAGTTTCTATGTTATAATAAATTATAATTATTTTAGTCTATGAGATATATGGATTTTAAATTTTATCAAATAGATATTAAATCTACTTTTTAAAATGTATTTTTAATAAATTATATGTTGAAAACCTCTTGGTTTTGAAGACCCTCATTTTCAAAATTTTATTTTCAAACTTACTAAAACTTTTTATGGTCTTAAACAAGCACATATATATTGTTATAAAAGACTAAATTTATTTATTTTATCAAATAGTTTTACTATGGGTATAGTATAACCCACTTTATTTAAGAAAAACCGTTCAAAAGATATTTTACTTTTGAAAATATATACTAATGATGTTATTTTTGGTTCAAAAATCCAAAAATTTGTAATGAATTTTTAAAACTCATAAAAAAAGAATTTGAAATGGGCATGATGGGTGATTTAAACTTTTTTACTTGCATTTAAAATTTACAAAAATATTTTTGTGAATGTTTTATACCAAAGTAAATACATAAATGATCTATTAATATGGTTTGGAATTGAAATTAGTAAGACATATTCAACTCCTATCTAGAATCCCACACCTCCTCATTGGTTTAAGAAGGTGGTAGTACATTAATATGCCTCACGTGACATCCCCAAGACACCAAAGACTATAAATAAATACCAAGGGATTCATAAGAAATTGTGGGATGATTTCCCTCTAAAAAATAAAACAACCAAACCATGATAACCCTAACCAAACAACTAGTATATGATGCGTGAGTATAAAGTAATAGAATTCAAATAAATACCAAATGATAACAAAACCATACTACAACCATGAACCATATCATGGTACAAAACAAAAACTAAAATCGAAAAACCAAAGAAAAACAATACATATAGGATCGACCCCCCACAAGCTCCAAGTTCCAACTCAAAAATCAATTCCTAAGGTATCGAGATTCATCACTAAATAACCATGATACCTTGACTTTACATGTGTCTCAATATACAACATTTATAAATGCACAAAAGTTCCCAAGCAGTGGGTGAGTATAAAACTCAGTAGTATTTCCCCAATGACTTCCCTATACACTCCACTGTGATTGAAAATATTAGAACATTTATACAAAATAATTTATATAAAACAATTTAATTTTTTTATATCAAAACCAGAACCATTTATAAGAATTTTTTCCATGTAAAGAAACCAAACAAGTATTTTAAACCATTTCTCAATCCATTTGGAATAACCCATTCCATTCCACACATCCACACATGCATACCTAGGTGATAGTTTCATACTCATGAGTGGAATCTTATCAATGTTACAAGTCATCACAAGGTAACCATATACCAAATGATCCAACGAGACATTCCCCTTTTATAGGGTCACATCAATTAAAACAATTACATGGAAACCATTTATTCTAAATACCATGGTAAACCAATTTTTCAAAACAAATTCAATAAAATAACCCTTTTATTGATTTTTTTTCTTCTAAAAACAACTTTCTTAATAAAAACCAAACAAACATTTTAAAATTATCTTTCTAAAATCATGTAACCAATTGAACTTTCCATAATAACCAATTTCCATAATTTCACAAACCATCACTAAAGAGGGTTTCCATCAAGCTTTTCATATCAATTTCACAATTCAATTCAAGAAATTAAAATAATTTGAAATCAATCCTTCATGTTCTAATAAGAGTAGTCGAGACAGAAGACACCTATCTCAAAAACATAGGTAAAAATTAATAAGGACAAAAATTAGTCAACAAACCATCTTGAAACTCCATAAAACGCACTTAGATCTTATTCCCCAATGAATATGACCTCCAAATCACCAAAATCCACTAAATGATCTCTCCTAAATGAAGAGGAAGGGTCTCTATAGTCTTGGGAGGGAGAGAAAATAAAGGTATGGTTAGATTAAGGGATAAATGAGTGGATTATGGTGTAAATCAGATTAGATCCACAAAATCTAGATCAAATTTTTAATGTTGAAGAGTTAAGGCACATAGTTAGAAAAATCATGCGCTAAACTTATGTTAGCCACTACCTCTAAACACCCATCACATAGTTGGTTTACATGGTTAGTCAAACCATGCGCCAACCATGCTAAAACCCTCTATCCATAATTGTACGATTTTTCCGGGGTGGACACATGGTTTGGAAAAATCGTGTTCCTAAACATGCACCTACCCAATGCCCACTATTTCGTTTCAATGGTTTCTTGGGATGTGTTTCATAGTTTTTAAAAACCATGATCAAACTATGCACCTCAATAAAATTCCAAAAAAATTTCAAAAACTCTTCCAAACCTCCTTAAACTTAACCCAATTACTTTATATATTTAAAATACATAAATAGAAGGATAATTACCTGAAATCAAGGGTGGTAAACTCTCCTCACATGTAGTCTTTCTATGCTCAAAATGTAAAAAAAACCATTTTACTGAAAGATTTTATTCCATTTCTCAACTATTTTCTTCTCACACTCCCACATTTCTTCCTAAATATTACTATGTTGCCATAAAACCCGTACACGACTGACACTTTTCCCACAAAATAATTTCTATTTCCTATCCACAATTTTCACTCGCACATACACCAACATAGTATTTGGATCTAGGTTAATGTGATCCCATAGAATCAACTGGTCAAGATCGGGCTGATACTTTTTCAATTGGGATACATGAACTACATTATACACTAAAGTAAACTTTGGTGGAAAATCCAACTGAAATTCTACCTCACTGATCTATTCAAGTATCTCAAAAGGTCCTATATATCAAGGAGATAAGTTTCCCTCCTTCCCAAAATAATGATGCCTAAGACTTGAATAGATTCTCAAGAACACATGATCAATCACCTCAAACAACAAAGGCTTTCGATGATGATCTTCATATGATTTCTGAAGAGTCTCACATATTTACACAAAAAAAGTGGACAATGAAATAAATTCCCATAAAATGCTTCAAAAGGATCCATATATATTAAGTCCATATAACTGGTGATATATAAGTACTCCACTAATGGTATGTTCTCCTCCCAAGAGCCTCCAACATTCATTACACAAGCCCAAAGCATGTCTTTAGACATTTGTATCATCCGTCCGGATTGTCCATCTATATGAGGATGATATGCCATGCTTATAGTCAACTGAGACCTAAGGGATTGCTATACGGATTTCTAAAAACTAGATGAAAACCATGGATCTTGGTCCTATACTATCAAAACTAGTACTCCATGCCTCTTTACCACTTCTCAGATATATATTTTAGTCAATTCCTCCACCATATGAGATTCATGAATAGGTATGAAATGGGATGAATTTGTTAGTCCATCCACTATCACCCATATGAAATCGTGTTTCCGACCCATGTTTAGGAGACCTGGTACAAAAAACATAGACATATTCTCCTATTTCTAAATAGGAATAGGTAAATACTATAGTACCACTACTGATCGTTGGTGTTATTCCTTAATGTGTTCACAATTGAGGTATCTCATAAAAAACTCATTCAATTTTCATTTCATTCCAAGCCACTAATTTTGTTATTTAAATGACTTATACATATTTTGTACTCCAAGATGAATAACCCATATCTAATGGTGGTAATCCTAAAGAAGTTGTTATTGACAAGCCAAAGGTATGACCATCCAATCTTAAAACAACCAAACCAAACTCCCATCTGGATTCCATCCCTCAATGGTCTCCCCACCATTAAACTAATAAAAAAACATTTAGAATTAGATTCCAGTGCCTCTTTAACCTTGTCCACCAAATTAGTAACAAAATAAATAAGGAAGAAAACCACAACACTACCTCAGTCTTCACAATTTAAGTGCATGTTGGCTATTACTGACATCAGCTGCCACCGATCTCAAGTCACTTTATCCAAATGACTATATGACTTTCAGTTAAATGCATATGGTACTAAATTTCCTCTAACTTATGTATACATGAAGTCAAAGTAAAATATTTTGAGGCACTCCATACATATTATTTGTCTTTCATACAAATCTCATTATACTAAAATGCATTTCAAACTCTTATGATCCAAAAACAATGTAAATTTCTCACTAAAGAGGTAATGATGCCAAGCCTTCAAAGCATGGACTACATAAAATAATTCCAAATCATGTGTTGGTTAGTTCTTCTCATAAATCCACAACTACCTTGATCCATAATCAATAACATGATGTATCTATTTGAGAACACATCCCAACCCTGATCCTAAAGCATCACAATACACCACATAACCCTATCTTGATTTTGGTAATATCAAGATTGGTGCTATTGTATAATAAAATTTAAGATCTTGAAAATAATTCTAAAATTCATCATTCCATTGAAATGAAACACATTTGCTCAGTAAATCTGTCATTAGTTAATCTAGTCATGAAAATTATTGAACAAAACGTCAATAATAACCTGCTAAGCCAAGGAAACTTTATATTTTAAAGACATTATTTGGTGGTTTTCAATATATCACAGCCTTCAACTCTTTTGGATACACAAAAAAACCTTTTTTATAGATAAAAAGGTTAATAAAACATACCTATTATATAAAAAAATCACATTTTTAATGTTTTTCTTACAAATGATGGTCTCGCAAAATACCCAACATTGTAGCCAAGTATTTCTCATGCTCATCCATTGTCCTTGAATACACCGATATTTCATCCACAAACAACACCAAAAAATAATCCAAATACCTTTGAAATATCCAATTAATCAATTCCATAAATGATTTTGGTGAATTTTTAAGACCAAAAGTCAAAACCACATACTCTTAATGGTCATATCTACTCTTAAATAACATATTTGGAATTTCCTCCTTCAGAACCTGCAATTATTGATATCCTGATCATAATTAAATTTTATAAAACCAAAAGGATCCTCTTAATTAATTGAAAAAAATAATTAATGTTTGGAATAGGATACCAAATCTTTATCATAACTTGGATAAGCTTACGATAATTCAAATAAAGTCTTAGAGTTATATCTACTATTTTCACAAACAAGACTGATTCTTCCCACAGACTTATACTAGGACGAATGAAACCTATATTTTATAACTATTATAACTAGAATTTTAATTCCCTAAATTATGTTGGTGATATCCAATAATATAGAAGTGATATAGGACTGGTTCTTGGTAAGAGATCAATTATAATATACACATATCTTTTGGGGTGAAACCCTACAAAATTATTGGAAAAAATAGACAGAAACTTATCAATAATTATATGAAAACCACTATATCTAATATTGTCCACTGATTACAAGGTTATAGCTTATAACTATCAGGATATTTATTTGACTTCTCATGAAAACAATTCCATTGCACCCACCTTTATATTTCGGTCTCCTCTAAAGTGATGATCGATGCGGTCCTTAGTTGTAAAACTAACCATTTAGGTGTAATAGTCGATGTGAGATTTGAAAATTGTGAACTAATACATACCCAAGATTATTTCATAGACATCCATATAATTCATAGAGAAAACACATATAAATTAGCTCCATCAAAAGTTATAGAACATGATTTTTACATAAAGGCTCAATATTCTCTTTGGCTTAGAGGAGTTTGAAGTTTCAAAATAGAAGGAATCATATCAACACACAAACCAATAAGATCAATAGAACAAGAAGAAATAAATGAATGGGATTCACTTATATCAAAAAAATATTTCATAAGAGTATAATTCAAAAAAAATTACACCTCTTAATGTCAATGGTCCATATTGATAATCCACAATCACTTGCTTAGCTCCATATAATTGATTAATAACTACAATTTTCTCTTTATTAACCTATTGATATTTAACTTATTGAGAATTCATGGTATTCATAAAATCAACATGGATAGATCATTTTTACTGATAAGAGTTATTCTGCTTCCCTCTTCCTTTCAAAGAATACTACATTTGTGAAACATGAGATGTGTCCTGAGCACTTGACCTTGGAGCACTATGACAATAGTCCTAAAAATACCCCATCTTGTTTCGATTATGACATGATCTAGGTGGTTCCATACAATATCACTTCATGTGATCAAAAGAAACATATTAAAAACATCCCAACTTACTCTTGGGTTTAGGAGGAAGATTTACCGATCCAACCTTCTAATTTTGAGTCATACCACTACCTTGGAAATAGGTGTACCTCTTTCACTTATTCCCAACATCAGAGTTCCCAAAATTTCCCATAGGTATCAATATGATTCCTCCACCCATAGTTCCTGAGATGTATTTTTCTACCACTGTCTCTCTATCGACCAAATCTATATAATCTATTATACAAAGAAAAATAATATTCGAGTGAATTTATAGCCTCAACCCCAATTCATAAATTCACACCTTTAAGGATGAACTTAAAGAAACATTGGGTGAAAAACAGACTAAATTCATAAATTTGTCGACATACTCTATCACTAAGATATTATCTTTCTTAAAGCTAAAAAAATCACATTGTTCTAGAAATTATGAACATGTGAGTATATAATTTTTTATTTAACTATTCTTCAAAATCCTCTCATGCAATGCCTTGGTCCAATTTATCCTAAACTTCTAAATCTCACTACTGGATTTCTAGATCCTATAGCATGTACATTTAAAAGTTGAATTTAAGCTCAGTTGGTGAGCCTAGGAAATCGAAGATTCGATTTATCATATTTAGCCACACTTCTACTTTTTTTTTGGTTCTGAATCACCCTGAAATATGTGTAGATTCTGCTTCTGAAACTGAACACAATGATCTATTTTCCTTGGTTAATCCCTTATATTACCTCTATACATATCTTGAAATGATTGGAAAATACTCTAAACTATTTATTGGTTCACTAGTGGCTTAGGTAAAACCACATTCTCCACAGCCTCTTCTAGTTTGTTTCTTTGACATATAACAGGTTCCATTCTCTATAACCAAAAGAAAATACTATTTAGTCTCACACTCTAGAAATTGAAGGCTCATAAATTTTAAATTTGTCACATCACACATATCACAATAAGTATTTCCAAAATTCAATAATTTCCATTTACAATCCATTTTTGAAAGATCCACCATATTTTTGAAAGTCAGACCATTTTCATTTTTTTTAAAAAGAAGAATTTTTTCACAAAATCATAAATCATTACTCAAAATTAATTATGAAATCCTAGTGGGAATTCAATTCTATCAATGCATGTCATAATATTCTGATTAGATAAACCCATGATAATAAGTTCATAACTCCTAGGAGTGACTCAAAACACACATATACCTAACTCCCATGTAACTTAAAGTTCAACATAAATAGGTTAGCTATAGATCTTTATGATATACATTCCAAATTCCAATGATGATACTCTTTGATACCATCCCAAATAAAGGAATAGACCACAATTATTTTCAACTCAAGAACCAGACAAACTGATACCATTTATCCCAAAAAGATATTTGGATCAAATAATAATGATATAATTTGTAATATTCCGCCCCTCATCATTGTATTGAGAAGGAGATATGACATTACCAGGCCTTAGGTGACATCCCCAAGACACCAAAGGTTGGAAATAAATTCCAAGGGCATCATAAAAAATTGGTTCATGATTTTTTACTTTGAAAAATAAAACAACCAAACCAGGATAACCATAAACAAACAACCACTATATGATGCATGTGTAAAATTTAACACAAATCAAAGTAATACCAGCTAAAAACAAAACCAAACTACAACCATGAACCATATTAAATTAAAAAGAAGAAACTAAAACCAATAACCTAAATACAACTAACACATCCATAAAAAACTCCCAATAATCACCAAGCTTTAACACAGTAATACTTCCCAATGTATCAAGATTCATCACTAAATAACTGAGATACCTTACCTTTACCTTTCTCTTGATATAGAACATTTTAAAATGAACAAAAGTTCCCAAGAAGGGGGTAAGTATAAAACTTTGTACGATTTCCCCAATGATTTCCCTACCCAGTCTACAAGGATAGAACATGTTATTACATTTATATAAGAAAATTTATATATAACAATTTAAAATAGTTTATATCAAAAAGAGAACCTTTTTTTTAAAAAAAAGTTTCCATGGAAAGCAACCAAACATGTCTTTCGAACCATTTCTCAATCCATTTGGAATAACCCATTCTATTCCATACATACACACATGCATGCCTAGTTAATAGTTCCATACTCATGAGTTGTCTCTCTTTGATCTACCAAGTCATCACAAGGTAACATAATACCAAGTTATCTAATGGCACACACCCCTTCTATAGGGTCATATCAATGAAAATAAACACACAACAACTATTTACACTAAATACCATGAAAAAAAATTGTTACAAACCATTTAAATAAAAAATAATTTTATTGAAAACATTTCTACAAACCATTTTTATAAATCAAAATGAAACAACCATTTTAAAATCAAAATTTTAAAATTTTGTAACCAATTTCACTTTCCACAACACCCAATTCCCACAATTTCACAAACCATCACTAAAGAGGGTTTCAGTCAAGAATTTCACATCAATTTTAATATTCAATTCAAAAAATTCAATTAATTTGAAATCCGACCTTCAAGTATTAATAATAGGTTTCAATCGAGAAGATACCTACCACACAAACTTAGGTGAAAATGAATAATGATGAAAATTCTTCAAAAAACAGGCTTGAAACTTATTAAAATGTCCTTAGATCCTTTTACCTAGGGAATTGGACTCCAAAACACAAGGATGTTCCAACAGATCTCTCTCAGATCAAGAGGAAGGTTCTCCACAGCCATGAGAGGAAGAGTAAATTGAGTTAGTGTCATATTTTGAAAAAAAAACTTTCTTATAGTGTAAATCAGATTAGATGCACAAAATTTAGATCTAAATTTTAATGTTTCATGGTTAAGGTGAATAGTTAGGAAAACCATGTGTGATCCATGCATCATTCATTGCCTCTAAACACTCCATGGTCGAAGGTGGATGCATACTGAAATGGAAAAAAGATTGGAATGATCAAACTCCCATAAAAGTATGACATAGTAGTAGGTCCCTCTAATAGAATGGTTGTAGGGAACCCATAATAGTATATGACATGATCATAGGTTTCATGGTCGCACCCAGACATGGTAGTGGGGCACGGTCGAAGGTTGCACGATCTCACATAGATGGTTGACCCACCAAAATATGTAGATTCACCATCATAGTAGAACTTCAAAATAAATAAATGATTTTAATAAAAATAAATAAATAAAATTTCACCAAAAAAGAAATTCCATAATTGATGTTTAAAATAAATAAAGAAAAATATGAAATAATTAATTCCAAAATTAAGAAAATACCAAAAATACTTCGAAAAAAATTTTTCTTTAAAAAATATAAAAATGGACATTATTTAAAATAAACGTATAATTCACATCAAGAGAAATAAATCATTTTATTTCTCTAGAAATTTTATTTTGAATTAAATATTCAAAGAATTGTATTTACATCATCGTTTATGGATTGTTCAATAATACCTCATTAAAATCATAGTTTTGTCTTTAAATGCTTAATAAATACGGATCATTGATGTCCCAAGATGTACTCAAATAAAGGACATATTAAATCACCTCACACTTTATCTATTGAACTCCTAGTAAATTCCATGAATTATTTATTTATTTATAAAATTCATCAAAACAATTTGATTATTCTACCAAGGTTTTAATACACACAAAAAATGTAAATCATTAATTACTCTATTACTCAAAATTTTCATGTATCATATATATTTATCACTCACTAGCTAACTTAAATATAAATTCATGTCATAATTATTAGAGTGAAACTTATTAGTTTATAGTGGAATTAAAACTTTAATAAGGATCACTTTATGATCATCAATCTCTCATAGGTTCCTCACACCTGAGTTCTATTTTCCAATTCATTGATACAACTCAAATGAGATTTTTATAAGTCAATTTACACCTTATTCATATAGGTTAAATACTTATCTCACATTAATGAACTTATATTAACAAATAAGTAACTTATTTTATTTGTTTTTTATCCTAGAATGTAAAAATAACTTTTTATATTTAGAAGTGATTGTTTTAATTTTTTAATTTTTTTAGTGCCTGAAGTCTCAGAGATTCTCCATGGGATACCGATTTCCTATTTTGGTATAGTTTTAAAGGACTTATATGAATCTATATTGAGTTTTCTCTTTAAGATATTCAATTTCAAAAAATCCAAGCTACTATGTTCAAGTTCAAAAATTTAGTCCCCTCATGTTATAATTCAAACTTCATAAAAACCCCACTGATTACACTCCCTTTCCTAGTTCCTAAAATAATTTCCATAAAAAAACTTATCACATCACTCAAAAATCATGTAAATATAGTAATTTAAGAATTATTAAAATCCCCAATATAGTATGTGAATGTCTCCTAGTAAAAACACATTATATTTTTATTTTCCTAACATATAAACACACTAAAAAATGATTTTATTTACCAGAAAAGTTAACATATTAATCCTAAAAGGGTTGATGTTTTTGCTTTTTTTTGGGTTTTTTTATGTGTATATAATTGAAGCACAGTTAAGCTACATTTTAAGATATCCCTTACCCCACACTTAAATCCCCAAATTATCCCAAATATTGAATCCTAATGTGAGAGAACACTTAGAACATTTTAGTTAAAAATATATTTTCAATTCAATAGTGAAAACAATATGTTTAGAGGGTTTACAAGGATGTTAAAATATCAATCCTCCATTTTTAAAAATAAAAAAACAGATTTTTGGTATGGGTAAGAATTAATACTAACCAATTATTTATTTATTTTTAAATATATCATGATTTTTAGAAAGCATCATGCTCATACCTTAAAATCAAAACATAATTTTCAATAATCCCCAAAAAACAGAATGAATTTTTATTATTTTAGCACACAAAAAAAGTTGAAGTATTTTCCACAAGTAGAAAATTTTAAGGGTTAAACATGAATTTAATTAATTTAAATAAATTTAAACTTTAAAATATCTCACAACAAGTAGCATCATTTTAAAATAGTATGGAAATAATAAAAGTACATAAATTAAAATAATAAAAATCTATGAAGAATGTTTTTCCATTGAGTATAGAAAAATGAATCCCCTTTGTTGGCATTAATATAATCCCGTAGTTTATATATTTATGCGCCTAAAAGATAAAAAAACTAACATTATATTTTAAATTTTTAAATTCAAAGTGAAATTAAACCAAGTTTGAGTTTTAGAGGTTTTTATTTAGTAATATTCAAGATTTCAATTCCCTTTGGCCATGAAGAATAGTTGAAATTTCTTATGGTCAATCAAAGGTAGGCATGACAGGTATAAATCTAGAATGAAACTGAGTTATAGGGAATTATTTTAATAGAAAATTAAATTTAAAAATATAAAAATCATGGATATTCTCCAATTAAATGCTAGGTTTAGAGTCCTCATCTGAGGTTACCTTATAAAATTTTATCCACGATCATTTAGTAGGTACGTTTCATTATTGATTCCCCAATTATGTGTTTTGAATTTAATTCTCATAATGTTCTATTGGGATATAAAAAATCCATATTCAATCAATTTGTGCTAAAATATCTATAAATTTTCAAAAGTGAGGTTGGTATCCAAAAATGATTCAATATCATTAGGATCCAAAAAATGACTAAATATAGAAAAAAAACACCCCATAAAATTCACCTTGATTACCACCAGAATTATAAAAGTGCTCCCCTACACTTAAGGGATTAAATAACTCATTTTTATGTGAATTAATTTCCGAAACTTTCCTATTATTATAAAAAACATGTGGAGGATAAAACTACCCAGGAGATCCCCACTTGATGGAATCACATTTAGCTCTCATGATATACTATTCAGACTCAAAGATCAACACAAATGAGGTGATTTTTTCAAAAATGGTTAGATGACTATCAAACTTAGTATTCAACATAGTAGATGAGTGAATTTTAATAAAACAAACATTTTTAGATATTAAGTATTCAAAATTTCCATCAAGTTTTAACTAATAACTCTCCATAGATTCATAAACTTGTAAACTCTTAAGCATAGATGAAAATCTTTATAAATAATTCTCACATAATTTAGGAAAAATAAATTTCGATTATAGATCTATGTTGGGGTCATGGGAATACATATTCTTAAACCAAAGTGACTATGTGGGTGGAATAATAGACGAAGTGATATTATTAATAGGTTTGGGGATCCTAATTTCTAAAATTTTACGAAGAAATGAACTATACTTAGATTAGACCTCAATTTTAAAGAATTTATTATTAGCAAAATCAATTAGGTTGAAAAAAACCCTGAGTTTTTATTTTTCAAAAACCAAAATTACCTCAACATTATCCATAACTTATAGGGTAAGTTTTACATTAGATACATTCATGATAGCATCCCTAGTGGCATCGAAGAGTCTATAAAAAATGATTGAAACCTTTTCAACACACTCCATATCAAGCACCAAAAAAATAAGTGGGAAATTGAAGCTTCCTTACATGGATTAATAGGTTATCCATCCTTCCATATGAATGAATAATTAACATATTAGTGAACCGAAGAGATAAAAAATTTGGTTTTAGGTGTATTTGACTAAGCTTTTGGAATAAGGAGTAGGGATTCAAATTAATGGTATCTCCCAACTAAAATAAGTAGTTAAGATTCCCACTTATTCCCATTCTACATTAAATAACAAAGCTGACAAAGTCCTTCATTTTTAGAGGTGGTTTCATGAAAAGGAAAATACTATAATCCTTTTTAAGATTGACTGTGTTCATTTTTTTCCAATCGTTTTTGTTATCCAGAAAACTTTTGGTGAATTTGACTTATGATGGAATATTTTCCAAGGCTTGTATAAATGGTATGTTGATTCTAAAGGTTCTGATAATTTTCAAGTACCATAAGTATTTTGGTTCATTATTTTTTTTGGAATATTTTAGGAAATGTGATGGTTGGGGCATAATTTTTTAAAATATATTGAGTACCCAACTACTACTAAAATCCTACTTCCTCCTTACCTTCCTTTATTATTTCCAATTTTATTTTCCTTGTTTATTTTGATTTTTCAGGTGTAATATCATCAATTTTTTCATTTTAAAACTTTCTGTCCATATTTCATAGTTTATAATTTTCTTGGTTTGGGTTCCCATGTTTTGTGAAATCCTAAAATTTAGCTTCACAAGGATTCACCCTAGTTAGCTCTAAAGTTTTCAGACCACTTCTTATGGTGTAAACCATCACATTCTGTTTTGGGTTTTTAATTATTGTGATGTGTAGCTTTAATTTGTCTCTAAATCTTAGATCCCTATCCATTTGGACCATTTGAGTTTGTATATTTTTAGTTCTTGATTATTGGGAATCAATTTTTGTGATCAGAATTCTAATAATGTCCTCTAGACTAGATTTTGAATTTGAATTTTTGAACATATTTTGAACCTCATTCCATGATTGATTTTTGGTACCCATGGCTTGTAGCGGGTTTTTTGTTGAGCTATTGGTCTCTTTAAGATATATTTGGGTGGTGTTTATAGATATAATTATAGTTATTTTAAAAGTGTTCATCATTATAAATAGGGAGATAAAATTTGGGAAAGCAGTTATGAGAATTCCATTCATCTTATAGCGAGTGCATTGCTTCCTAAGTGAATTTTCATTGTAAAATATTGAAATGTAAGGGTTATTTTAAAAACTATGAATCAATCTCTTTCTAATGGATTTTTTGTTGAGTTTTTTTGTGGAAGTTTTTCAAGTATTAATTTGATAACATAAACATTAAAGTTAGAAAAATCACCTCCACATGATTGATCCACAATGTTTTGATTATAGGCGTTAGAATATTGTAAAAAGCATCCATAAAAATATGGGAATCCAATTATTATTTTTTACATTTCTTGAGTAAATATCAAAACCTATCCCATATATCATAAAAATGACTCCCTCATCCTAGACAAATCCGATGATCTCGTATCTGATCTCTATAGTGGTATTCCTAGGATAGAATTTTGAAATGAATGAATTGAACAAATGGTTCCCGATATCCAAGATATCCACATCCAAATTTTTGAACTAGCACCTAGACCTTTTCTTCATTTATATGGGAAAAATATTAATCTAAGATCCTCCTCACCCAATCCATGGGGAAAAAACTATTGCACATTAGTATAAAAGTCTCTAATGAATTATAATGAATCCTCATTAGGTTGACCAATAAAGTAAGGTAGCATGGATATTTGTGACTATTTAATTCCATAGTTCTTATACCTAGGAGTAATCCTTATGTATAAAGTGTTGATAGACACTAAAGGAAAATAAAACTCCATAAGTTTAGGTATCTTAGGGAATTTATTTTTTGTTTTTAAATCCTTAAAAATCTAAATTCTCTATTTTAAAAAGAATGTTATGTTTTTGTAATAGTAACTATTTTTTTTAGTTTTTTTATATTTTTTGAGATTAATATATGTTTTTTTGTGTTGTATATATATATATTTCTTGGCCACACTTACCCTATCCAACAACAGATATAATATTTTATGTGCCCAAAGTTTTTGATGCAATATCAAATTAATTATTTATAAACATACTTACTACTAGTACTTTTGTAATAAGGGTTGTACCATAGAGAAGGAGAGGTTGTGTGACTAAATAAAAATAAAAACAACCAACAAAAAAAACATAAAACTGGAACAAATATTGAATGATGTGATAGTAAAAGTGTGAAAGAAATGATATAAGAGTAGTAATAGAGTGAAATAAAATACTTGACATAGTTACGATAATTGTAATAGAGAGAATTGATGGAGATTTCACTTCACTTGTATAGAATCAACCATAGGGGTATTGAAGTTGTCTAAATAGGAATAAAATTCTTAACTATCATTAGATAAATAAACCTCACCAGAGAACTCCCTTATGAACCATTATTTCTAACAGAACTCGAGATGAAGGTGCTTACTCTTAGAGAAGATCTCACCACAAACTTTTATATAAATTATATTGTTTGTGGTTTCCAAGGAAAAAAACCTATACCTTTATCTTGTTGTTACTTGGGGTGTACTGAAATGATGATCATAAGAAAGAGAAAAGGTGATCCTTGAATGGAATACATAAATCCTCTATCATCAATCTAAATAAAAGAAAAGGTAAAATGATATGTAATTCACTCCATCCGATCCAAACCCCTCGACTACTAGATACTCATATCAGATACAAAATAATAATAATATATTTCACTAAAAAAATATTGGTACAAAAGATAATAAATAATAAAATATAATAAATATATTCTCTATAGAGATTGACTTCTCTATCCAACTCCAGCTCCACTATTGTCTTAATCAGAGTGTGATCCAACCTCTCATCTAGATGTCATCTCATTTGTGTGCCCCATAGAATATATGATTTTATAGTTGTGAATGAGTGGTGGTGGTCATCATCATAACGAAATTATCCATTAAAATTCTCTCCCTTAAATTTTACACCAAATATTATCATCACAAACAACTCACAGATATCAACTTTGGTTTTTCCTTAATGGACTCTATCTGGCCTGCCTGTCACTACGGGTCACCTTAAACATGTTTCTCAAATGAAATTTCCCCAAATTAATTCATCCCAGCACATCAACTTACCTTCCAGCAACAAAGAAAATACTTGAGATAAAATTCCCATCTCAAGAACATTACCTCTTTTGCAATTCCAGATTGGTCTAGAATATTCCTAACATCTTTACTCACTTTTTCAAGATTTATCCCTTCACTTTTTATTTTTAATTATCTCTCATCCCTTAAATTATGACTGAAAATATCTTATTCCCATGAAAACTTGTAATTACAATTTAAAATCTATTTGATGTCTATATTTGAGTCCCACTATATCATTAAAAAAATGAGTTTTTCATTCTTTAACAACATAAAAATTCAAGTTCATTATTCAAAAACTAGAGTGTTAAGATTTAAATAAGATGATCAATCAGATATTAATTGTTGGGACCATTTTTGGATTGTGATCCTGAGTCCATGAAAATTGATGGAATGGGGCCATTATCTTTATCTCCCACAAATACTCATTATATAATTGGATAAATTCACAGTATCATCTATAATTTTGAATTACACTTTATATGAATATTCAAGGACTAAATAGTAATTTTGATTCATTCTTATTCTCAACTGATTTCACTCAGGTGGCGTTGATCAATCTTCCATGTTCTCAAATAAATTATAGTTAAGATGTGTATTGGTATCTTCTTAACCTATAGACAATTTATTCTCATCTTAATTGATTTTGGATATTTCATAATTTTGGTTATAGTTTTAGTATTCAAAATTTAGTCGTCTAACATTCTCCAACCAAGACACAATAATCACTAACAAATAACCTTTTCTTAATTCTAAAATTTATCAAGCACTAGTTTAGTGATTTATACTTTACATGGTAGCACTCCAATTGAGTTTAGATCAGTAATCCAATATTCAATAGTTAATTTGAATATTCAGTTGAGAACCTTTTGTGTATCTCACCATGATTACTCATCCAAAAATGAACATACAATTGAGGTCCCCTCTTCAAATTAATAGATCCTAAAAAATTAAAATAATAGGAAGAAAACATTTTTTATTCACCCCTGAATAAAATTTAAGCTTCCATCATCAATTGAGATTAGGCATTCTTCAACTATGAGTAAAGCATCTTCATCATGTGTCTACTTTGGTTGCACCAGTCACACCCATCAATTTATGATCATCTTATTCATAGTTTTTGATGTTATTATGGGACTAATATTCTAAAATTGGTGTATTTTAAGTGAATTACATGAATAAAAATACTCAAATGATGTGATTTTTCCACCTTCTAGAAACATCACTTTGGTATCAGTATCTTGTTTGAAGTTTTAAAAAGATAGGGGATGCTCTTCCTTAAATAAATCATCTTTAATAGTAATGAATAAACCACTATAAAAAAAATACTTGAGTAAAACCAATCACCCATAAAACCAAGATCATCTTGACTTAGACATGATCTACATTTTTGAGATTTGGTTAACTTCCTAGGTTCAATTTCCTTTGGTTTAAATTTTTCTTCTTTTATTAGTTTGAAAAATTTCTTTTAATCTCATTCAGATCAGTTTTTGAGCTTGGTTTTATTTATTCAGGAAATATTTGATGTTACAGTAGCACATTCCATATATAGTGTTTGAAAGATGAAACCATGGAGGTTGGATATGTGGATAAGTAATGCACAACCAAATGGTGATCCAAGGTTTGAGGTGGATGCATGATAAAATTGAAATAATATTGGTATAGATTAATTCTCATGGAAGGATGATACAATAGTATTTATACTAGAATAAAATGGTTTGAGGGAACCCATACTAGTAGATGGAACAATCATAGGTTGAACAGTTTCACCTGGAAATTGTAACAGGGCACAACCAAAGGTTTCACGATAACACCTGGCGGGCCGCACCACCTAAACACACATATTCACCGACTTAGTGGAAATTAAAAATAAAGAAATTATTTTAATAAAATTAAATCAATAAAATTTCCCCAAAAATAAAATTCCAGAATTTATGTTTAAAATAATGAAAGTATAAAAGGAAATAATTAATTTCAAAAATATGAAATTATCAAAAAACTCCAAAAAGATTTCATTAAAAAATTATTTTTCTTTAAAATAA
This sequence comes from Viscum album, assembly GCA_963277665.1. NCBI lineage: Eukaryota > Viridiplantae > Streptophyta > Magnoliopsida > Santalales > Viscaceae > Viscum > Viscum album. The sequence goes on along the minus strand of OY728165.1, from coordinate 157,804,674 downwards.
ATGAAAAATTTACATCAAGGAAAACCACTCATTTTATTTTTTTAAAAAATGAAACTTTGATTAAAATATTTAAATATTTGTATTTACATAAAAATTTAAGAAATATTCAATAATTCCTCATTAAGATAAAAAAATTTTCAATAAAATATCAATAAATCCTGAAAATTAATGTGGAGAGATATACTCAAATAAAGGCCACATTATTTAAACAAAAAATATAAGATCACAATGATATGGGATTTAATATATAGAATCTTGAGCTTTTATGGAACTTCATCAATATTATTTTAAAAACACGATAAATTCATTTTTAGCATCAAGAAATACATGAATTGGAACTCTTCTTCAATATTTTATATAATATTATTTAATCATGGATTGAATAATATTCATGATGTTTTTAACTTTGAAGAACATCACATGAATCTTCATCTTTTCATTAACTTATAATTGAATTTTTTTAAAAACTCTATTTTTCATTCTTCTTTGATCTTTACATTACACAATTGGAGATAAACTTTTCTCTATGGTAAATCTTTGATCACACACCAATATAGGCATTTGTGATTTTTGTACAATGATAAAATATCTCTTGAAATATCCTATTAATTTCATCTTTACTGGATTTAAAATCATAATTTTTTATTTTTCATCCATCAGAGCTTCAAAACTTTTCTAAGTGTTAATGATTAATATTTAGAACATCAAAGACATGTTTTTGGTAAAGTTTTAATTTTATAGACACTCTCTTAGTGGAATAATACTTATGATCATATCCAAAAGACTTATGATATTTCTTTGGTCAATTTCCATCAAAATTCAATTCCTTATGATGGGAAGTGAATCCATGCGATTAAGTTTTATGATCGATAAAGACTTATGATCTATAGAGTCATATGATTAAACTTAAAGTCATACAATAAATTAAAATATTTATTATTATAACATTAATATGTACATTCATCATCAAATACTTATCATCAGTATTCAAATATTTACATTCAGGGATTAACCAATTTTCATGAACTCTAATATCCTGATTTCTGCAGGTAGCTTCCAATGAAGTTCTAGTAACTCTAGGGATTCTACAAACTCTTTAAATGATCTTATAACTTATTCACATGATTTTTTAATTATTAAAATAGTTCAAAAATATATCAAAATCATTTATGAGGTGTTTAATTATATAAAATACTCAAATTAGAGTATTTTGGAAAATATATATTCCATGTCATGTGTAGATCTTCTTCAACCAATCTCAAAAAATCACTATTAAACTTCAACATTCAACTAGGATTATATAAATAATAATTTAAGAATACAAAAAGAGTTTTACTCCTCATATGGATTCTTAATATTTGAGTAACTCTCCTCCAGGATTTGAACCTGATTTACACATGATATTCCTATATTATGCATTTTGTTCAGTACAAGTCGAGTATCCAACTCTTTATTCTCCTTTAGGATATAATAAATCTACCAAGACAACTATTATAAGGAATTTTTGCCTTGTTATTTTCATATATTCCTCATGGAAGAAAATCCTCTTCCATGGGTGGATACTCACTTCTTCACCTGCAATATCAAACTTTCATTATAAGGTTCCCTAGACCCACACTCTTAGATTTGGTGCTAAAATAACTTTATTCAAACACTAGATTTTATACAAACCAAGATAAAAATATATTTATTTTACATCATTTACATAAGTTAAACATTACATCTCACAAATAGTTTCAATACTAAGAATGGTTTATTTATTATCTTTGAGTATCAGCTATATAAGAAACTTATTTTTTGATACTTGTGAACATATATCTATAATTTAACCATACTTTTCTCCCTTTTAGACTCCTCATAAGTTATACTCATCTCTATTACCTAAGGAGTGAAAGCATAAGGAAGCGGTGGGCTCAAACACTCAGTAAGGGGAAAAATCATCAATATATCATCAGGGATTAGATTACAAGAAAATGAGAAAAGCTCAGTATGGGATAAATATCTTATTAAAAAGAGAATGGAGTAATAAGGGTTGTCCATAAGGTATAATAGACTAACCTATAGTCTAAAATGATCAAACATATTCCATGAAAGAGGAATGAAGAAACATGAAACAATAAACATGAGCCATTATAACATAACATAATCATATAAAATAGAAATTGGTATAAAAATAAGCATATGAATCATAACATAGTATATTGGAAAATTCTAGCTAATTACCATAATATAGTGGGCTTGAGATAATAACTCATGTACCCTATTTGTCTTTGGATGAAAACACGTATACCCTATTGGGATTAGTATAACACCTGTGTACCCTCTTAGGGTTGTGATACTACCCGTGCACCCTCTTAGGTTGGGTTGACAACTCGTACACCCTCTTGGGCTTGAGCTACTACCCGTGTACCCTTTTAGTCTTGGGATACTACCTATGTACCCAATTAGGCTTGATAAACTACCTGTATACCCTCTTTGAGCTCATGAGATATAAAACATCAACTAATGTTTTAGAGGAAAATATGGGAACACACCTGTAAATCATCCATACATATGTGTGACACTTGACATCAATCATTAATATTTCCAAAATAACTTAATTAACCCATGTAAAATTTACATGTTTCTAAAATAAATTCATAGAACATTTCATAATTCATACAGAGAAATAAGGTGGATGGTATCATAAGAACATCCATTAACTGTAATATGATAAATGTCAAAGTATATTGATTTGAATTAAAACAACCATTTAAAATTATTAGATAAATAATTTTAAAAAACAAGAATAAATATACCTTTTTGAAATTCTTTAAAACCCATTAAATTTTTTTTCATTAAAATTTATTACTTTAATCTTGATAAAATATTTTAAAATTTACCCTTTAAAACCAAAAAAAAATTTCATATTTTTTTATAAAAGGGAGACATTTTTAGAAAATTTCTTTAAGAAAAATTAAAAACACGGAAGACTTATTTAAATATATTAGACTTTAAAATCACTTTAAAAATTAATAATTTATTTTTAAAATCAGTATTTTACTTTTGAGAGACATAAAAATATTTATTTTTTACTTTCAAAATCACGAAGAATTAAAATAAGTTGGAAAAATATTTTAAAACTTTTAAAGTAAGATTCATAAATAATAACTCTTAAAATGGAGAATAAAACCACAATTTTTTAGAAATATTGTTTTACCATTTTCATAAAAGTTGAAGTTATGAGCCACATTAAGAAAGAATTTTCAGAAAGGTGGAGTGATTTTCTTTTGAAAAGTTTTACTTTTAGATACAATTTTAAATAATGAAGCCTTGAAAAAAACATAAAAGTATTCTATAGGAAACTTGGAATAGAAGATGAACATATGAAATTAAAAGGGAAATGCATTTTTTAATATTTTAAATTTCATTATTAATAACCAAAATGAAAAAAGGGATAATAAATAATACTTCTAAAAAGAGGGAAATGAAAATATTAAGGTAATATGAGATAACATATAATTAGGCTTCTAAATATAAATGAAAATATTATAGGGAATATAAAATATTTACATTTAAGAGATATCATCTCTAAAGAGGATGAGAATTATTCTTAACAAATAATACTTTTTGAGAAATAAATTCATCAAGGTAAAATATTTTAATTGAAAATGTCAATTTCCCAAGATATAGAAGGAATTATAGTATAATTATAGAGTAGAAGAAATCCATATTTTAAAACCATATCCAAATATAAATCTTTATGACTCAATAAAAAATGATTTTAGAAAAAACCCCGTACGACTTAAGAAACATTGTAATAAACATCATCAAAGAAAACAAGTATTGAATATAGAATGCATATTAAATAATGAAAAATGAGATGATAAAACCTTACATAATTTTTATCTTTCAATGTGAAAACCCATAAAATATAGAACATGTGATGGATTTTAAATCCCTTAGATTTCATGAAAATTATTATAAAATAAATCCATGTCCGATATTTATACACCAAAAAAAGGAAATTGGTGCCGAATACATATCAGATCTCAATGAATAAATATTAAAATGAAAAAACCCTTAACTTAATTCTTGAATTATGAAAAATAAATTTGACCTTATGTATAAAAAATTACTCTCTTACTTATTATCACAAATATATTAGTTTGTTATATTTTATTTTAATCATTATATTTTTATTAATTTTGATTCTTTATTTAATACTAGTATCATAATGACATTGTTGATCTATATTTAAAGAATAAAAGTTAATTAATCCATGATTATTAGTGTCATTATATATATTTTTTATAATTATTTATAAATTTATAATTTAATTTCTTAAGAATTTTAGTTACGATTTGTGAGGAATTGGTTGGTGATGTGCTTGTTTGGTAATTTTTACGAACGAGGGGTGATATTTTAATAAAGGAATAAATATTAATCTTTCCATTAAAGAAACAAAAAATATTTACTTACTTATTATTGTCTAATGTCACTTGTAATTAGGTTTTCTTAGTTACTCATGATAAAAATTTATAGCATTGTTCATGTAGGTGGTCAAACCGATCCAAACAAGGACAAGCTGTAATATATGTGTGAGTATGGTTTAGAAAGTGATGCCTTTGGAATAATATAATTATTTAATAATCATAATGATATTTTTTATATGTTTTAAATGTGTTTAATTAGGTTATAATAAAGTTCAATAAGTAAGAACCAACTATAGTGAAAAATTAAATACATCACTTTCATGGAGGTGGTAGTCCGCACATACGACCAAGTGATCCATTCATTATTCATAGATTGGGAAGAAGATAGGGAATGTTTTAGAATTTAAAAATATTAATTTTTTTTATAAGTATCATATTAATATGTTAAATAGAATTTTATTTAATTCCATGCAAATTGGTGATTAAAAATCAATCATGTTGTTCATAGAGGCGGTAATCACCTTGCTCGCATGACGACGTATTCATTTTGTAATGGTTTTAGAGGACAGTAGAAAATGGATATCCCATTAGAATAATAAGATTTAAGAATATTGGTAATACTAATGTAATTATAATTTCATGTATATAATAGTTTTTATTGGGTATAATTAAAAAATAATTAAGAGATCTCAATTGAGAACATTACCTCTCCTTTTGGATATTTTCCATTAGGTAACACCTTAAGGGTCCTTTGATTGGTATTTTGAAAATAAAATGTTTTATAGGACGTGAGTATAGTGTGTAGGAGAGACTATGTTAGAGTTTTTTTTCAAGATAATTATTTATAATGATCAGAGAAATGGGGTGGATGTGACCTCCTTTTATAGGTGAAAGGAATGACAATTTTGCAAATATAACTTGTTAATATAATTAGAGCACATGTTTCACATGGAATGTGGAGCCAAAGTGAACAATAATGGATTAAATGATGATTTAAATTATATAATTCCTCAATTAATAATTTTCATGCATGTTTAATTGATGTTTGAATCTTTTTTACTCTTATATTTTTCACTTTTATGATTTTTGGTTTTTACCGTGGTAATTAATTTTTACTTAAGTAATTTAATTTTAATGACTAATAATAAAAATATAATTATTACATAATTTTAATCTAATGATTCTGAATATTAAATAAATTTTATAAAATGAAATTTATACGTGTAATAAAAATTAATTTTAAAATTAGCGCAAGTAACGCAAAAAACCTATTTTCAGAAAAAGTGTATTTTTTAGCATGAATGTTATATTTAGGAAGATATTATCATTTTTATTTATCTTAACTACATTAATTAGGTTATTATTACAAAAAAATTGATTTATGTTACTTTAATATAAATCCAAAACCTAATTTCACCTAGAAAAAACTTAATTAAAAGAGAAAGACTAAAAATAGTTTTTATTAGAAAAATATTGGTTAAGTTTCAAAAATTTAGACATGGTTTTTCTAAATTAAACATATCAATTTTAAATTCAAAATTTTGATACATAAATACATTTTTGGTCATGAAAAATTTATTATATTTTTTAAGATATAGTAAAGTACACTATGATTTTAGTAAATCTGTATTTTTAAACATTAACATAAAAATTGTTTATTTCAAAAATAAAAAATAAAAAATTTATCATAAGATAATTTTGACAAGATGAATTCAAAAATCAAGTTCATTTTATAAAAATAATTTTTTAAAATTTATAAATTTAGTTTTTATATGCGAATAAAAAATATAAGGAAAAACTATTTTTCTTGAAAAATGATGTTTTTATGTGTTCTTAATATTATTTCAAATCAATTTATAATTTAAATAAATTTAATATTTTAGTTAATATATATGTATATATTTTAAATTGGGTTAATTTATTTTTTTATTATATAATATACAATACATAAAATATATTTATTTATGGAATAAAAAACCATTTTAATATTAAATTATATTTACTATTAATCCTCTTAATGTAAGAAATTTTAGTTGAGTAATAAATTTTTTTAATTGATATTTTATTATTCTTAAAATATCCTTAATAATATCCATATAATTTATTATAGATCATTTTAGTTTGGTTTTGTGTGACACTTACTGTCAAAAATATATTCCAAAATCCTAGGGTGATATACATTATCACATTGAAAAGTATAATTGAAAACAAATAAAATCCACCAACTTTGTTAAATTCAATATCAAACTTTTCATTTATTGTAAATTTGGATAAATATACATATATTATAGTGGTCAATGTGATATTTATCCCCATAATAAACAATAAATGAAATGGGGGGAATGATGCTCTTCCCCTTATTGACACAATATTATGCACTGATTTAGTTTCTTCTTTCCCCTTAATGTTTGCTACAAATTAAGATGCAAAGTGATAAAAATTAATATGAATTGAGATATTAGGGAAGGATATTATTTAACTTCATCTCATTTTTATGATATTATTTAGAAGATTAAAAAAATGTTCAAAAAAATTATTCTCACCATGTTCTTTTCACAATACCAATAAGATCCAATAATACCAAGAGAGAAGTAAATCTACAAGAATCACTGCTTACCAATTGAAAGTGATTATAGGGACTTATAAATAAAATATAATTATCTAAAATTACTTAGAACCAAATTTATATTTACAATGAATCATCAAAGAATCGACTCTAAATTTACATGGGATAACCCTTTTTAGAAAGCAATAGTGACAAGTTTAGACTACAACACTGCCCATATTTTTACCTCATGTGGTACCAGTTTTTGTTCTTCTCACTATTAAGGAAACACATAAAGATTTTTAAGAACTTTTAGGAGCCTAAACTCAATTGAAAAAACACATCAAAAATTTCAAGTTCCAATTAATCCGTATTCTATTAGATAAACACCACCCCTTGATAAAAATAATATATACATGTTAAAAAGTAACGAGAGAATAAAATCATATGTCATACTTCTATTTTTAAAGGGGATATCATGATTTCTAGATCAACTGAAAATATAAATTCCTAGTAGTTTCAAATTTCTTATAAAACTTCATGTTATGGGATACTCTCTATCCTTCATCACCTTCTTCATGCATAATTAAAGTACCACTACATGAATATGGTTCTAGGGAATATCATCTATAAGATCCTTAATTTGAGAAACTAATATGAGAAAACATTCTCAACCCAAAAACTCTATTGATTATAAGTATGCAATATCTATACCTATTCATTCTTATAACCTATTTTGTTTTAAAGATCTTATCACCATTGGGTAGCATGTTTTTCTTTTCATCTTTACTTTTATTATTAGCTATATAGGCTTCTTAACCTTATCTACTAGAGTGGTTTATTTATTTTCATATTTCTTGATATTTGGATCCAAATCCAACTAATATATAAATATTGTTTAAATTTCATTAGGCTAATAATCAAATCCTTATTTATATATAGCCTTATTCATTTCAATAATAGTTTTTAAACTTCATCTCATGAGTGCTTTCCCATTCCTTTTTAGTAGTTATTCTTATTCAAATAACCATGTCATACATCTAAGATCCATGATTCCTAACTTATGAAATCCCAAGTAATCATAATAATGAATCAATCTTATGATTTATAAATAATCATTTTATGGATTCAAATTTATCATAGTTTTATAAATTATTATATTTAAAAATTTTCAATAAAAAATGAAGTAATTATTATTTTATTTAAAATTATAATTTATATATTTTGGAATTTATTTATTTTAAATAGGAATTAATTTTTGGATTCATCATATTGAATTTTTATTAGGTTTAATTTTTTATATTTTTAAAAAGAAATTGATGTTCTAGTGAATAATGAAAAATACCAATTTTTTTAAAACAATTTCATTTCTTTTCTAGCTTTTTAAAAGTATCATTATAGTTTTTATTATTTTTAAATTAAAATTAGTCCCATTTGAATTAAAATAATACAATTAATTCCCTATTAATCACAACTACACTTTTTTTGGTATAACATCATTTTTATGCTTTACAAGACATTTTTCTAAAAAAATAGTTTTTCATTGCGTTTTGCATTATTATATTAGAATTAATTTCTACCACATATTTAGACAGAACATAAAAAAATTTAATTCATATTTAGAATCATTAGGGTCAAATTTATTAATGAGATTAATTTAATTTTTGGTTAAAATGAATAATTACCATGATAAATTGTGATCAACACAGTAAAGGGTAAAACAAGTTCATTAAGGATAAAACTTTGTGATAAGGTCTCAAAAAATCATCATAAATATTATTATATAATATTATCTCAACCATTACCACCTTATATTAAAAATTTTATTATTTTAGTTCCACTTTATTATGATTAATACATTTATAATATATAAAAGTTAAGGAAAATTACAAGAGTGTAATCCCCACACTTATAAAATGGTACCTACTCTCCTCACTTATTACAAAACTTTGGGATCTGTAACCTAGAAAATACCATCCCAAATACCTTCCCAACTCTCTCCCAAAATTCTAATGGTTCTTGTAGCCATAAAAGACCAATTCATAAGGCCTAAGGTTTAATCCAAAGAAGGTTTTCCAAATAAGAGGTATAACTCTTAAACGAGTTTTTTTATGTTTAATTATTCTTATCCCCCATTCAAAACTATCATAACCATGATGATATAATAACATAAATATCTTAAATATACTAAAATTTTATTATTTTAGCTATAAAACCCTTTTCCATCTCCTTTTCTATCTTATAGGAAATGGAAACATCACTCAGGCGTACTTATGGACTACCACACCCACAAAGTGATGTGTTTCATTTTTCTCCAACAACTCTCACTGATGGTTATTATGATGGATCAAATAAATATATATTATATATTTGACATAATTATATTTATTTAAATATAATATTATATCTTCTTTATTACCCTTCTGTCGATAACATCGCTTTTGTGTACATGTGGATTATTACCTCCACAAAGTGATGCAATTTTTTTTTCATTTCCACCTTAAAAACAAGAAAAAAGGATGAATTTAATGATTTAATATGATAAATAAAATATAAATATGATTCAATAAAGGTAAATATTTATCTATTTTATTTCCATTCCTTCTCTAAAAAAATGTAAATATCTCTTATGTGTACGTGTGGACTACCACATCCATGAACGACATGATTCATTTTTCATGAATGCCTTACATGGTTGGTTTTGAAAGTGTATTTAATTTATGAATAAAATTATTATTACATGAATAAGATTATGAAGCCCTAAATCCTTGATCACAGTCCACCTATAAAGGATGTTTTAAAAATTAAAGGCTGAATGACCAAAAAACATCCTATGTAAATTTAGTTGATTTAGTAATTAAATAAAACATGGTAATAAATGAAATCAAAGGAATATTAATTAAATAATGATAATGATAAAGGTTCTTAAGAAATATTAAAAATAATATATTTTTATTATTTATGAGTTATAGAAAGTACAAAGCTAGATGAGACTTAATGTAAGAGATTTTTATTTAAAACCTTATTTTAAAGCATTCCTTTAAAATATTTTTCTACCATATTGAGGTTCTTTTAAATGTATCAATAATTTACTTATTTATAATTAAAATATTTTTAAATTTCATTTTAAACTTTTTTTACTTTTATTAATTTTTTTAAAAAGGAATCTTTTGAATGTTTTATATATGAGTTAGTTTTGATTTTTTATAAAAGTAAAAATATATTTTTTTAAAATATATATGGATTAACCAAATTTTTTCTCCACTATATATTTTTTTCATTATCAAACTTCTTATAAATGTTTCTATACTTTTTAAAGAAGATACTATTTATACTCTTCAAAAAAAATTATTTATTTATTAAATTTTTTCAAGTGAAAAAGATATTTCACTTTATTTTTATGCCAAAATTTAAAGTTATTTTTTGTGGGTTCCATTGAGCTTTTAGCGGTTTTATGATAAAAAGTGATATATTATAAATGTTTCATTCATAATTAATAACTTTATAATTATAAATGATGATGAGTTAGCCCGATATATCTAATTATGATGGGTGATCCCAATATAGCTCTTCAATGAATTGGGTAATGATTTAGTGTTTAGAGGTGAAAATGAGGTAGGTAACTAGGTATGTTACTTCTATGTAATTAATTAGGATTTAATTACTTCAATTTTTTTCAATATAAGTGAAAATAGGTTATGAATATGATACTCCAAGATTCCAATTTCATGATTTCTAAGAGTGTATATGGAAATATTTTTATTTAACAAGGAAGGAAAAGTATAAGAACCTTTAAAGGTTAAAGGTTTGTTTTTAAAATAAAATTTTCATGAGTTCTCATATTAATCCAGATAGCTTAATGTTTTTACTATGATTTATAATTAGTTTCAAAGGTTTTATTTGAGAAATTATTTATTTTCACATGTGGAAATGTTTATTTATTTTAATTTTTTTTTGTGTGGAAAAGGTAAAAATTTTCTTGGGTTTTCATATTTTTCACTGGACTAATGAGTTTTCTTTATTTTTATATCCCTTATTGATATTTTCTAATCCCATACCATATTTTAAAAATGATTTTCACAGGGTATAAGGATAAGTAAGAACTATACCAAGGTCAAAATTTTCACTTTGGACTCATCCTAAAAGAAGAGAAAGTGTCTTGAATGAAACAAGGGTGTAAACTTAAAGCTTTGTTTTATGTAAAAAATACACATTTTATAGAAGTGTCTACTTTTTTAAGTAATGATTTTACTAATTCTATAAAAATCTAAATCTAAAATATCATGGGAATGTAAAAATATGAAATCATTATTATTAATGTCATAATTAGGGGTTGTTTGAGGTTCTAGTCCTTATTGTTGCTATAAAAGAAATGTTTATATAAATTTATAGGTGAAGAAGATGTTAAAATACACTCTTAAGAGATTTATATTTATGGTTATATTATCATGAGATAGATTTTTAGGATTTCCATGTTGCTTCATATAATCTATTTTTATTTAGAGTGAGTTTTGATAGTGGAAACATGGTAGGAAAATTTAGAAGTAATCAAGGGGATAATAACCTTCAGAAATAGTATCCTAGAATTATTAAAATAATAGAATTTGTAGAAGTTTTAACTCAGTTGAATCATGCTATTAATGGTGTCACCCATGAATGAGAATGACCAAATTCTCTATAGAGGAACTTATTTATAGTAGGGCATTTCATGATACAACAACCACCGTATTTTGGTGTATCTTCAAACCCAGTGAAAGATAAATGATGGGTAAATGCATTGACGATGATATTTTATGTTTTGGAATATACATAATATAAAAAGTTAATCCATTATATTTATCATTTTGATGAAGAAGTTGATCAATGGTGGTCTCTGATTAGGAATACTAAGAAAAAGGATATTATTGATTCTATAGAGTGTATGGTCTTTAAATATATTTTTACTAATAAGTATTTTCATAATATTCTTTGACTTAAAATGGAATGAATTTTTTTGGAATTGAAGTAAAATAAAGAAGAACCAATTTCCACTTATGAATACAATTTTACTAAATTGTTTAGGTGTCCACAAAATTTCATCCTTGACCATGAAATTACAATTTATAGCTTTTACATAGGTCTAAAAACAAGTTTATGAGGAGAATTTTCCTCTCGTGAATTTAAAATTTATGAGACCATTTTTTTATATGCTGAAGTTTATCGACACTTATATACCTCGTGAAAATAATAGTAATATGTGGTCATGTTGGAAAGCAATGGATAAGAATTCAACTAGTAAATATGGAGGTAAGATCCCTAAATATTACAAATATAGCAAAATAAACTTTAATTAATGTTTATAGGATATATAAAGTGTTACAAAAATGTTAATATTTGTTATTTTTCTTATTACTACAGGGAAAAGAGTTACGATTAAACCAATTATATGAAAATAGATAGTAAGCTAGTAGTGATATTTTTTAATTGTGATGAGTTGGGTTATTATGATAACATATGTATTGAGTTAGTTACTCATGGTAGGAAATATTAAGATAAAAAATTAAAATATATGATAAATTATTTTTATACTATTACAGTAAATTCATGAACCTCAAATGATTTTGTGATAGGTACATTACTTGTTTATTCAGATTATGTTAATGTATTGTTTTGTTTGAGATATGCACATTATTTCTAGGAAATGTATAAGTAAAATGGAAATACCATCTTCGAAATGAAGTCATAAATCACAGTAAAAACTCATAAGATTATTATAATGGAAACAAAAATTTATATATATATTCCTTTTATCATCCGTGGAATGGTGTTTTTAAAAAACTTATTGTCTTTCCCATTATAGATTTTGATGTTATTCTGGCTATGGACTGTATTTTATTTTATAATTATATGATATATTGCAAAGATAAAGAAGTTATTTTTCACAGTGAGTTTATTTTTTATATATTAATGAATTCATACCTTTTATAACATATCGATAATCAAAGAAAATGATAAAATATTTTTTTAAAATTTATATTGCACATATTTTTGAAAATAAAGTAATTATTCAAAAAAGTTATGCGATAGTAGTAAAGGAATATATAAATATATTTAATCTTTATTTTCTTGTTGTTAATCCTAATGAGTAGGTTTAATTTAAGATTGACTTTGTTCCTATTTCTAATTCAATTATAAAACCCTATGACCAGATGGATAGTGTTGAAATTTCAGAATTGAAAAAACAATTACCAGAGTTTATTGATGAAGTTTTCATTCATCTTATAACTTCACCTTGGGGAAATCCTATTTTTTTTATAAAAAAGTGAATAATTCCATGATACTTTTCAGTGATTATATTTCACTTAATAGAATCACTATAAAGAACATGTATCCATTGCTTCATATCGATGGTTAATTTGATCATCTCAAAGGTTCTTAGTATTTTTCGAAGATTGATCTCACATATGGGTATCACTGGTTGAAAGTAAAGTAGGAATACATTCTTAGAATGGTGTTTCAAACTAGGTATGAATATTATGAGTTTGTGGTCATACCTTTCAGGTATAATAATTAACCCATAATATTTATGGATCTTATGAATTGTGTTTCTAGTAGTATTTTGATAAATTTGTGACTGTTTTCACTGATTAAATTATCTTTTATTATTAAATCTATAAGGGAACTAAGAAATATATAAATACTATTCTACATACTTTAAAAGAAATTAATTTGTATGGAAATTTTTTCAAATGTGAATTTCAGTTACTATAGATTTCATTCCATGTGTATACTATTTCCAAAGATGGAAAATCTATAGATCCTATTAAGACTAAAGTGGTGAGAAAGGGTGTCCAGGACCTACCACCTTCACTATTATTTGATATTTTATTGGATTAATAGGTTACTACTAATAGTTATTGAAAACATTTCTTTCTTATCAATCCCTCTAAATAAGTTAACTCATAAGGGAGTTAAAATATTTTGAAAAAAAGAGTGTGATGAACATTTTTGGGAATTAAAAAGAATATTGGTTAATTATTTTGTGTTATTATTTATAATAAGAAATGGTTAATTTTTTTCTATAGCGTTGCTTCTTTTAAGGTTCTTGGATATGTTTTAAAGCAAGAAGATTGAGTAATTTCATTTTTTTGACATATTGATACTTTTTTAGGTACTTATTGACCCTAATTTTTGATCATGATTTAGTTGGGTTTTGTCTCGGGTGGTTTTAGGAGGAAAATTTAAAATTTTGGAATTTTATGGGAAATTTATGGTTAGTGCATCGTTTTCCAAAATAGTTTACCCACTGAGGGAAAACTGTAAAAAACCAAATAATGGGGGTTTGTATGGTTAGTGAACGGTTTGATAAAACATGGACCCACCTGGTAGAAACCATTCACCCCATCAAAAGGGGACATGGCTAGGGTGAAAATTTTGACAAACTATGAAGCCCTGCCCAGCTAACCATGTGTGCATGTTTTTATTATTCTAAGAATTGTTTTAAATTTTAACAAACCATTATTTCTCCACATTCATGAACCTAACTCTCCATATCTCCAAATCCTAGGTCTTTGGAGCTCCCAAGAACCTATTTTGTCTCTTCTATACCTATTCTGAGGTGGATCGAATCTTAACAATCATTGTTCAATTCTACTCTGGTAAGATATCTTCTCCCGTTCTTCCTCTCCCACTCTATTCATCTCTCCTCCTTAGGATTTTTTAGATCTTCTATTATATATGGATCTAAGCTCTTTTTTTTCCTGATATTTGATCTAGGTTTGATTATTTGATCCCCATTTCCAATGTTCTTCATCGGTTCTTCCCATTGCGGGCATTGTGATACGAGATATTCATATTAAGGTAGGTTGTTATGTATAAGTTGGATAATTAATTTAACCTTGAATATATTAATTTAAATGAAATTGATTTCAATTTTATTTTAAAAACTTAGTATGATGTGAATTGGGATTTAAATTTAAATAGTATGTATTTTGGGGAAAACCCCCACTTCTAATGAACTGGGGGGTGATTTGGATTTGATGGAAATTTTTTAATTTGATTTTTGTAATTGAATTATGAAATTGATTTTGTGTAAATTAATTAAATTGTTTTGATAAGAATCAATGTTTCTTTTTATCTTTAAAATATAATAAATTGATTAAAAACCCATGTTTTTGTTTTTAAAGGGAAATTGGAATATTGAAATTTAAAAAGGACAATTGTATTTTAAACAATTTTGAAATAATTTTACCATTATTTATTATTTTTTGATCACATGAAAGCCTAGGTATTTAGTGAGTTACAGGGAAAAAATGCTTGGTTAGGATTTCCCTAGTAATATATTGATGTTTTACAACTATAACATAAAACTATTGGATGATCTTATCCTTAGTGGGATGTTGGTTAGTCTTCTTTGGCCAATATCAGTGGGATGTGTGTACACATTGCTGCTATCACTATATAAGTGTGTGAGGATCCCGTAACTTGGAACTATTGTACCTCTTGGAATATGGCCATATTGCTTGTTTTTGATTATTTTGATATAAATTACATTATTTATAAAACTTCTTTACAAATTTCTTGTTTATTCTATAAAATACTTTATATAAAATGTTTATCAATATATTTTTTGAAATATTTCCATCAATTTAAATGAAAAATATGTTTTCTTTTAAATATTCACTGTCACTACCATGCCTATTTTATTTGAAATTGAAAGCAGGTTTTGGTTTTTTTATTATTATTATATTGTTATGAAATAATTGGTGAGACCATTCTGTGATTTTATCTCAAACCCTACATTTACCTTTGCATGTTTGTAAATTTCCTTCTACAAGGTTCAAGAAAGGATAAAGTGCCACATGGGGGTAGTGGTTGTTGATCATTTGGGCTTAGAGTGCCGTGTCTATTGGGAATTGTGTTTTTTATCTTATTTTCTAGTACTTTATAGTTGTAATTTGGGGTTTTATACCTATTTGACTTATGGTACTATTCTCTTTATGGAGTTTTCTTTTGAGCATACAAAACTGTATCAGTTTATTCTAAAGTTCATGTGGTAAAAACTATTCCAAAATTTATATTTTATGATGCTTGATGCTAGTCGAATACCTGTGGGGATTTAGAACATCCTTTAGGAAATGTCAGTACTAGATTGAGTCATAGCATGACAAGGTATCCTATCCAGTTCATGATAATGTGGTATAAAACGTGGAGGTTAAGCATCTTACCTTGATCTCAGTATGTAGTTTGAGATCTGTTCATGACTTATGAGGTAGTTATGAGTGAGTTATTAGCCATATTTCATATTAATGAGCCTCAATTCACCATGTGTGGTTTTGGAAGGATTTCATGTGGATTAATTCTATTATTTTTCCAACTTTTTATTTGGATATGTTGAAATCCAAATATTTTTTTCTTATCTGTTGGGATAAATTTCCCTCATTGCTCTTATTTTAGTGTTTCTCTAAGTAATATTATGATGTATTCTTTATTGTCTACTAATGTTGTGTACCATAATGACTACAAGAATATGTATGAATATAATCTAGGAGGAATTTGCTGATAAACCATAGTAATCCAATCTTCATATGGACCAAAATCTGGTTGAGGTTTTTGTGCTTGTTGTCCAAGTTCTCAGATTAGCACCTATACCCGTTCCCATTCAGGTACTTGATGTAAAACCTCAGAGGGTTGATTTCAGGATTCATGCTCAATAATCCCTTCTCTAGAAGCGAGAGGTGTTTAAAGGCTCAAATAATCTTCAAGAGGTTAGGGATTTGTTGAGGAGAGATGAGGTTTTATTTGAGTTGCATGATTCTATCAAGGTGAAATATGCCAACTTTAAGATAGAGGGACATAACAGGAGATGGTGGGATGTGATGGTAATGGATAATAAGAATAAGGGCTTATTGTGGAAAGACATTAAATTTATTTTCATTGACCAGTTCTGCCCCACATATATGGTATTGGATAAGGATATAAAGTTTTTCAAACTTGATCAGTCTGAAAGAACCACGACTGAGTAAGAAAATCTATTTCCTAAGCTTGTTTAGTTTGCATCTAAGATGGTATGAAATTAAAATATAAAGACTCGATGGTTCTACATGGGTCTTCAATATGATATTAATTCTTAGGTTTTCTTTCTAAAGATTGTTTCCTATGTCGATGTACTGGATAGAGCGTTGATGGTGAAGATGGACCTATCTGGTAAGTCATTTTGATGGGAGTTTTAATTTCTCCCTGTGGAAAGTTTATAAGTTCCTTATAAGGAAAGAGGAAGTGTGATGATTCTCATGGTGGTTCTAGATAGAAGGGTTCTTCTAGACCTCCATCAATTACTGAAAAAGGTCTTGTTATTTTCTACCAGTGTGGAAAGCCTAAGCATTCTAAGTGAGATTTCATTGAAGCACCCAAGATATGTGGCTCATGCAGATGCTTAGGTCACCTAAAGTATACTTCTTGAATTTCTTTCTAGAATATCATTTTGGTGTTTCTATATTTAATGAATTTTTTATGATTATGGAAAGAAATATATTTATAAGGTGAAGTCATCATACACTCCTTATAAATTAATCACAGAGACTTTATAAAATCTTTGATGTACTTTATCCTTCCAATCATCCTAGTTTCTTCAACTTCATTTTTGTTTTTCTGATGGTTTTACCTTTTATATTACTTTTTTCGATAGAACTTACAAATATTATTGTAAAAATATATCATTATGAATATTTATTAGGACCTTCAATATACCTATCCTTTGGAACTTACTTTATTAACTTAAAATTCTATTAATATTTATCCTTCATCCTTCAGCACTAAAAGTTTCTTTATTACTTCCAAACATCTTCCAGAAGGAGATCTTACTGCTATAGTGTTCCTATATATGATGTTACCTCCATCCAAAATATGTTCTTTCAGTGGAATTTATTCCAAAACATCCATAGGTAGATTTAACTCCATTTATTTCTTCATCTATAGGTGTTCCAACTTCTGATGGGCTCTAATTTCAGAGTATGTACTTTTTAATCATCTTCTTCTGAAACACATATAGTAAAATTCTTCTCATTCAACATAATCATTGAATTTTCAAAAAACTATTAACAAGAAATGAAATATATCATTATTATCATCTTATGGGAGCTTTAATTGTGCAGTTTAAATTTTTCATCAATACCCATGTGAAATACTAAAGTCAATGATATTTCTCCCTCTTTTTGGAAATAAATCCAAAGTATCATTTCTCTCATTATTCTAAGAGCTTTATGTGAGGGAAAAATTTTACTCCCCCCCTTAATGATTTTAATTTTACTTCCCTTTAGTGATATCTTGGGGTGAAGGAGGGACTTTATTTATAACGTTTTCTCTTCTCCCATTTTCTTCTAAATATAAAAATTAAATTTCTCAAGAGAAGGTTAATTTTTTTAAATCATAGAGCATAAAATAAACTAGCTCTAAGTCTTTGTGAACTATACTTGATGTAGAAAAAAAGTGCGATTAACTTGGATAAAAAATCTATCTATTAAAATTTTAAAGTGATGCCAAATTTTATAATATATTCTCTTAGGGTTATGTTCATTAGGTTTTCATCCATATTCTTTCCATGCATCAATTTAAAGAGATAAATAAAAAATATTCAATCAAAATAATGTGTAAGTTTTCCCCCCTTTATAACATAATACTTTGTCATCAACAAATCAATTTTCCTTATTTTCAATTAAATTTTAGTTTTCATAAGAGCATGGAAGATAATATACCACATACCATAAGGATGAAAGTAGCTTAAGATATCTATATTTTTATTATCTATATATTTTTTAATATCATGCTAAGATTCAAACTCCGAATACTTAAAATCCAATTCATGGCTCCACTTAAATTTCATCACCTTATATTCTATTTTCAATGGAGGCTCTCCATAAAATACGAGGGAATAAGGTTGTGTTGTATTTCTCACCTCCTTTAGTTTTACTGATCACAAACATAATTTAAAGTATCTAATTATTTCATTTAATTGGTTTATAGTATGATTAGGGTGATATCTTATTAGAATATGAAAATAAAATTGAAGAAGAATTTATAGACTTGTTGAAATCATGAAGTGATGTTAGAGGGTATTTTAAAAGAAAGGAATGATTCTTGTAGGCCTTGGAGGTATTTGGATAGCAGAAGATAACACACACAAATGAGTGCCATGTGAGAATAACCAGTAATATAGAAGAAGTTGAACAACTAGATTGTAGAGGAGAACATATAAGATTTGGTGAAGAAAGTATCTCTCCCATGATGCAGGTTTCCACTAAGCATTTGGTAGAGAAGAACTAGGTATATGGTGGAAGAAGATAGTGTATGGGGAACTTTATCAAGCCTATCGGATAGCCGGTGGCATTATGAGGATAGCTAGTGACATCAATCTAAAAGCTTTCGGGGTGCATTTAATGGTGGTTAAAAGTCATCGACTGGGCTCTTCAAAGTTCTACCTTAGTCCAATACCTCTCCATCACTCATTAAGGCTATACATAGACCCCTAAAATTCATTTGAAACTTACCTTATCATCCAATTGACTATGATGATTTGATCCTACCTTTAAATTGCTCTAAATTGATCTCAATTCCAATATGCTCTCTATTCCATCCAAGAGTGTGACCATATTGTAAAATTATTATCACTCACACATATTTCTCATTCATTCACAGTTCTTTTTCTTATCTTTTGAGATAATTGAGATCACGATTAAATTTAATTGCTTCCAATACATCGTATCTCCTTCCATATTACTTATACTTTGGTGATGACTACCATTAATGTGGGAGAATAAGATTTATTTACAAAACTACTAAAATGTAATGAATTACTTTTCTTTAAGGTTTCTCGATAAAATCATTAAAAATAGAGGGTTGATTGTATTCTAGACTTTTTTTATAATTTTTAAAAAGTAAGGGAGTATTGGTATCATGGATACTGTTAAACCCAAGACAAAAACATGATAATCCCTCAAGAAATTGGGGTAGTATACATAGGGTTTCATCAAATAACTTTAGAAAAACGTCTTTATCAAATCATGTTATTTATTTTATACTTTCTTGATTTATCTTTTTTATGTTTTTTATCTTATACTTTTATACATAAATATAATTAGTCATTCAATTCACAAATCACTTATTGCTATATTCTTATGAATTTATAAACATATATAATTATTGTATTCTTCTTACTTATTATAATCATATCTTTGTTCATTTTAAAGTATAAAAAAGGTTTTAATTATCACCAAACTTTTAAAAATAGGTTTTTAGTCTTTAAGACTTTAACTACTCCTTTTTTAAAGGGAAATTCATCCCCTATTTATATTTTACCCCACTATGAACTATATTTTGTATAAAAGGGCACTTAAATTGTTTTTAAATCTTTGAAAACATATATTTTTAAATATTTAATTGGTATTTCATGAAACATTATCTTTTCTAAAAGGATATTTCAAACACCCAAGGTTCTATAGAAGAGAATTTTGTGTGTTGTGCTCCATTTTTTGATGGTACAAATTATGGTTGATGTAAAAATCATATGTATTACATTATTAGATGTATTTTTTATCACATATGGAAGATATTTATTAATGATTTTAATCATAATACCAAAAAAGAAGATAAATGGACACAAAATGATATTTCTGATTTTTAATGATATAGAAAAGAAATAATTCCTTACTTTGTGGTTTAGACCAAAATAAATTTAATCAAATTTCTACATGAAAAATGGCTCACGAAATATGAAAACTCTTATAAGTATCTCATTAAGGAATAAAAAAAGTCAAGGATACTATATTAGATATTTTTATACAATAATTTGAGAGATTTTATAAGAATCCGTTTGAATCAATTACTAAAATTTTTTCTCGATTCACTAATATTTTTAATGGTAAAAAGGATCTTGGTTATTATATTTATATAGAAAATATAGTCAAGAAAATACTTTTGGTTACACCAAGTAATTGGGAACCTATAGTCACCACAATCCTAGAAGCTAAATATATAAATAACATGTCAGTTGAGGAGATCATTAGATATATTATGATATATGAAATAACTAGGGTAAGACAAGATACAAAGGAGCCAAAGTAGATAAAAGAAACAAAAAAGATTGTTTCTTTCAAGGAAATTAGTGGAGACTCATCTGTAAGTGAAATTGATATCGTTCATCTTGAAAATAAGATTAACAAGTACATGAAAAAGAAAATATCTATTGAATGGTTGAAAGATGAAAAATATGAAATAGAAGTTACTTGCTTAAGTTTTAAAATGAAAGACAATAATAATAATTATATCTTGAAAAAGAAGTGTAAATACAAAAATAAAGGCAATAAAGCACTAATATTCTCAATGTATATTGTTATAGTTGATTTACTTTCAATACATGAATCACGTGATGAAAGTCATAATTACATCAACACCAATATCGAGGTATGTAATGAAGTAAGTTTTAAAAGTTATACATCTTATTCTACTTCTTTAAACACATTTATAATTTATGAATATCTTATTTTTGATAGATATAAACTTCAAAATGGTTTTTGATTTTTTTTTTAAAATTTTAGGATCATAAAAAGAATTATGATCTAGTTATGTTTGAAAATGTTCAAATTTTTGGAGGACACAATGATCTATATTTAAAGATAATGGAACAAACAAATGATTAAAAATTGAAATTTTAAAATAAAGATCTTAAAAATAGTCTTTATAAATTAAACCCTACTAATCAATATATAAATATGATTTTGGGATCTCAACGTATTGTTAAAAGTATTCAAGTAATTGGTATTAGAAAAGCTAGTTTTAAAAAAAATTTAAAAATAAAGCTTTTATAATGGGGATTTCACAAAATAAATTGTTAAATTATGATATTTTTTTTGAAATATTGTTTATGAATGAAACTGTAAAAATTCCAGTTATGTTAGACCAAATATTATTAATTTTTTATCTATTATTTCGCATATAATTTTTTTCCAAACAAGTTTGGATTCTAATTTCTTTATTAGGGAACTTTATTAGAACTAAGATATGGGTAAAAAAACTATAGGTATCTTAATATTCTATAGGAAAATGGTATTGAGATGAAAACCCACAAATCTACTTGGGATATTGATAATTGGTTCTCAAGGTATATGCATGGAGATCTTTATGAATTCAATCATATCGAAAAATTTAATGGTGGTCATGTCACATTTGGAGACAACTCAATGGGAAAAATCATTGGTATTAGTTGATCAGTTTCTCTAAGACTAATTTAATATGTGATATTTTATTTTTTAATGGGTTAAAGCATAATTTACCAATTAATTTTGAATCTTCTGATTGAAATTTCTAAAAAAATTATAAATTTGATTTTTTTAAAGTTTTTAATTCTAAAGGAAAATTTCTATTTACCATATCTAGTTTTAAAAATATTTATATTATTTATTTAAAATCTATTACAAGTGAAAATTTTAAGTATATAAGTGAAAAAGATAGTGAATCTTGGTTTTTTAATTTATTCTTAGGTTATCATTACATTAAATCTTTTTTCAAGCTCAACCATAACTGATTACAATGAGATATAAGAATATTATCTTTCCAAGATAACTTAGTTTATGAACCTTTCCAACGTTTCTAGCAACAAAAATATTCTTTTTCAAATATAAAATTGAATTTTACTCGTATAATTTCTTAATAATATTTTTCCTTTATCTTCTTGGGCCAAAAAATATTTCTAGTGTCGAAGGTAAATCCTACACATTTTTATTTTTCAGTGACTGTAGTAGATTTTCAAGGGTTTTTAATTAGATCATAAAAATGTGTCTTGTAAATTCTTTTTCAAATTCTCAATAAAAATTGTAAAATAAAAAGGATACAAACTATTTTCCATTATAGGTAAACATGGTAGATAATTTGATACCAAATACTTTGATGAATTTTGTGTTTCTTAAGAATGACATCATTCCTTCTCTACTCCTAGAACACCCTAACAAAATTGGGGTGTAAAAAGATTAAATAAGAGCCTACAAATAAATACATAGAACTCTACTGAATGATTTTAAGAAACCGCAATTATTTTCGGGCAAGGTGAACAATAAATATTTCTATATCCTTAACCACGTTCTCATAAGACCCATACTTATAAAACCCCTTATGAACTTTGGTAAGGAAAAATTTCTAAAGGTGGATTCTTTAAATTTTTCAATTATAAATTATTTATGAATAATACCAAGGATAATCAAAGAAAGTTTGATCCCAAATACCATGAGGGTATATTTATTGGGTACTAAACTCAAGTAAATCCTATCAAGTCTTCAATAAGAGGACCGAGACCTTTTAAGTGTCAATTCACATCAAGTTTGATGAGAATCTTCTTAAATATTATCCTTAAATTGATGATGATGTTTACCAAACTGGTTTTACCATACGTGAAGCTAAAAATTTTAATATTATTGAATATGTTAAAGAACCCACCTCTACTCATTTACCCAAGTAATGGGTTCAATCCAAATACCACCCCATTGAGAATTTTACTAATGAATTACAATTCAAAACTTTTTCTAGAAGGTCGGTTTGAAAGGTGGTTGGCCATCAAGATTTTATCTCTCACCTTGAACCTAAAAAACTTGATGATGATATTAATGATGAGAAATGGATACTTTCTATGTATAAGGATTTAAACTAATTTTAAATGAATAATGTTTTGAATATCATGGAATGACCTGATAGTCATCTAATTATTGGCACTGAGTGGGTTTTCTGAAACGAACATGATGAACAAGGAAGTATTACCCATAACAAGGATCCACTTATTGATAATGGCTACAATCAAGAATAAGGTATTGATTTTGGTGAAATATTATCACCTATTTCTCAACTAGACTCCATTAGAATATTATTATAATGCCCTTCTCATTTTAATTTTAGAATTTTTTAAGTGGATTTCAAAACTATTTTTCTAAATGGTTTTATTTATGATTTTTATGGATCAACCACCTGGTATTGAAAATAATGAATTTCCAAATCAGGTTTTCAAGTTTACTATATATTTCTATGGTTTAAAACAATCCCCTATGGCTTAATATGAAAGCCTAGATAAATTCATTTTATAAAATTACTTTAAAATTGGAAAATATAATTCCACTATTTTTTTCAAAACCATTAATTTTTTTTATTAATCATTCAAATATATTTTGATGATGTTATTTTCTAATCAAATAATTAATATATTTATAATTAATTTTCATATTTAATGAAGAATGAGTTTGAAATGAGTTTTATATGATTACATAAATTCTTTCATGGTTTTCCAATTTTTACAAATTCCAATAGAACTTTTCTAAGACAAGGTAAGTACACTATTAAACTTTTAAAGAAGTTTGACATGGATAATGAAAAGTAAATTAGGACACCCATGATTATATCTTGTAAGCTAATGTTGGATGAATATAGTAGAACCATCGACAATAATATTTATATAAGTATAATTGGAAGTATACTTTATGTTATTTTGACCCATCCAAGAATCATGTTTATTATGTGACTTTGTTATCATTTTAAATCAAATAAAAAAGAATATTACTTAAAACCCCACAATATAATTTTTAGATATTTTAATGGTACAAAACATCTTGGTTAATTTTATCCAAAGGAAACATCTTTTTAAGTTACTTGTCCTTCTAAATTTATTTTTTAGGATGATAAATAGATAGAAAAATTACTATTGGAACTTTATGCAACTAAAAAAAACCCTTAACTCATGCATTATAAAGATGAAAAAAAATCTATTTCTCTTTCTATATCCAAAGTGGAATTCGTAGCCGCTGGGAGTTGTTACACCCAAATTATATGAATAAAACAAGATCTATTAGAATTTGGACTTACATTTGATCTTATACCTATCATATTTGACAATATTAGTGTGATTTATATCTCTAAAAACACTATCCAACACTCTTAGACTATGACCATTTTTTAAGAGACCATTTTATTTGAGATTACTTTCAAAAATGTGATATAGTTCTTGAATTTGTTTGCACTGACCTTCAAATTGAAGATATCTTCACTAATCCCTTTCCACTTAGTCACTTTGACTTTATTAAAGGTTAGTTGGGTATGGTTAACCAGTGATACTTATATCTTAACCTTGGAAATATTGATAATTTTTCAATTTTCTTTATAAATGTTTTTCAATTTTATTCCAAAATAAAATGCTTTATAAATGTATTTAAAACTAAAAATGTTTACAAATTTTTTATAATTTTGGTAAATTCAAGTGAGTGTGATACTATAAACAAAAAATTAACATCCAGATATAAACAAGTGGATATGGTTATAGTATAGTTTCACCTAGAGGTTATTTACTCAGAAATAGATGGATATATGTTTAATCAGATCTTCATCCCTAGTTTGACACTCTTGGGGAATTTTCTATTGTTTATTAAAACAAAATTTTCTAAACCTTAATGATGGAATGAATTTTAAAGTTTACATGTTTATTTGTTTTTTTTGAATATATCTCTGTTCTCTTAATTTTTAAAATTATTTTTTTATTAAATATTTTATTTATTTATTTAATTTTGTTAGATTCTAATTTTTATAATTCATTATATGATGAGGAGGAAATATTATTAATACTGAAATAATATTATAAGAGACACCCAATTTCTAAAATATTTTTTGAACTTTTATTTAACTTTTTATATTTATTCAAAGATGTTTTCAATGTTTTTATCTCTCTTGAGTATAATTTTTTTAAAATGTTTATTTATTCATTTATAATATTCTTTACTAAAAATCAACCTTTCTAAATTTTTTGTTTTTTTTAATTTTCAAGCTTTTATTTTATCTCTATAAAAATATCATTAATTATGACAAATTTTATTTTGAATTTTTTTTCTATTATTTTCACTAGACCTATATATAAATTATTTTTGATAATCAAAAAGGGGGAGAAATGAGGAAATTTAGAAAAATATATAAATGGTAATTTATATTTTTATATTATGTAACTCTATGGTAAATGATTTTATTTAATTTAATTTTTTATTAGGGTATAAATGAATGATCTTATAGAGAAGAAATTATTTTGTAAGTAATATAGTTTAAATTTTGATAATCCAACCAATGGTGTTGATCCATAAGCTTCCAGGGTTCCTTTAATGGTGGTAAAAAAGTATCGACTCAACTCTTTAGGGCTCCCGATATATCTCATTCTTCTCCAAAACTCATGAAGGAAATAAATAGATGCCTTTGGTGTCTTGAAAACTTACCTTATCATCTAATTGAAAACACTAACATTATAAAATATTCAAATTACTCCCAATTCCAAAGTTTTCTCTCATCTATCCAAGGGTGTGATTATGTTGTAAAATTTTCCCATTCCTACATCATTGTATCTTTCTCTTAATTATTATTCTTATCTTTTCGAGTTAATTCATACTATTCTTAAACATGGTTTCTTCTAAGAAACCCTTTATCCTTATATCTTACTTATATATTGTTTCTTATTACCTTTAAAGTGAGGTAATCTAGTTTTTTTCATAACTATTAAAAATAAAGGGATTACTTATCTTTGATGTTAATAGCTACAATAATTAAAATTTTAGGGTCAATTGTATTATGTTTTCTTGCTATAACCTTTAAAAATAAATGGAGTTTTGTTATCTTGTAAACTATTAAATATGAGGGACTAATACAATAAACCCTTGAAGAATTGGGGTTGGATACATAAGGGTTCATCAAAGAACTTTATCCAAACACCTTTATCATTGTGTATTATTTATTTTGTTCTTTATTTCTCTATATTTTTAATATTGTTGAACTTATAATTTCATACGTCAATACACTTAATCTTAAATTCATGAATCCTTTATTTTTATACACTTATGATTTTATAAACATATATAACTATTTCATTGAACTTACTCTATTAATTTAAGTTTATCGTTTTTTCTTTTTAAAGTATAAAAAATCTTTTAACTATTATAAAATTTTTAAAAGGTTGTTTTTATTATTTAAGACAATAATTAATCATTTTTAAGGGGAAATTCCATTTCTATTATCATTTTATTGTAATTAAACCTATAGGTTGATATTTCATTATCTTCAATTAGAATAATATGGAAGAGAAATTTTTCTCAACCTGGAAACTCCCTTCACTTTAGCTTCATTTTTTATTCATTCCACTACCCTTACCTTCCAAGCATCAATCTTATTGGGTTTCATGTAATTATTATTTTTACCTTATCTTTTTACTATTTATAGAGAATTTTTCTTAACTTAAGCTAATAAGGCATATGAATTATTATTTTCTTATTCTTTCAACATTATTTATTTATCTAAATGTCCTATCCATAAAATCATACAATACTTCATAATATATTAATCATTATTCTTCTATTGAAATTTTATTTTATAGAAATCTTTGTTTCTTTAGATGTATGTTTCTTTTTATTCACTCACACATCCTATCTCTATAATGTTGTCATGAAATTTTTAGGAGTGTGGATGAACATATTACATATTCCAGAAAACTTATTATTTTTTAATAAGTTACTCTTTAGAGATAACTTCTTGTGATCCTAAACTTCTTTATTGGATATGTCTTCCACCATTCCAATCCAATTTTAACTTTATCAGATTGGCTAACATTGTTACTTGAGTTTTCTTATCTTAACATGAACATTTTTGGATATTTTAAAACTATCCATGAAGTGAAATTTTCTTACACAGATTTAGAATCATTTATTTGGAATGAAATATTCTAAAACTTTCTTCTAGACTCCATCCTTTCTTATATATTTTGATTGTTTCAAACTAAAGGTAGAATTATGGTCTATCTTATTTTTATTTTACTTTATTTTTTTTCCTATTTCCCTCATTCTTTTATATGTTTTTCTTGGTGGAATTAAACTAAAAATTTTCTTTATGTTGACGACTTCTTCTAAAAATCCCATATAAATTTTCAAGATACTCAAATTTGTTGTATGTCATAATTTTATGATTTTCTCTAAGGGTTGTGTGTACTTAAATGAATTTACCTTAGCTTTCATTCTAATACTACTTAATGTTGTAATTATTTTTTTTCATACCATGAAATATTATGACAAAAAATGATGTTCATGTTTCCAAACTTTCCACAACACCAACCAAAGTTAATGAACCTTGGGTTCTTTATCTTTGTACAATTTTTGTTGGGATAGAATTCTTCTGAAAATTCTTTGTTCTGGATATTTACTTCATTATTCTATATATTTTACATTTAAATTCTTTATTTATCAATTATTACATCCTACTTCATAGAAGAATTGTGTGTTTCACTTTCTTTACTCAAATTCATCCAAAACTATAACCTACACTAAAAATAATGGATTTAGTGCAAATACATTCCACAAAATAGGGTCTTACCTTTTTCTTCAACTTATTGAAAGAGAGAAATTTCTATATTTACACATTATTCCATATATATATTTATTATTTTTATAAATAATAATTTATTTTTAAATTTTATAAGTGGATATTTTTTAAGCTTGTTATGATGAGTCAGCTTGAGTATATTCCAGGATTCTCAGTCTGATTACCCACTCAAGGTACTTTAGATTTAATGTGTTATTCTGATTTTCAAAAACATTACTTTATCTTCACATTAAAATTTTAACCTTTTCATACCTTTTTCTTGAAACTAACTCAACCATTTCAACGAAATTGATTTTCCTTTAGTTTATTAGCTTTGATTTACAATTGAGTATTCTTAACATCAATTAATTCTTTGAGAAAATATTTTAGTGCATGGAGCTTTTCCTTGAAAGAGTAATTTTTAAATAAATTATCATAAAAAATCATTTTCAATTATTCTTCTATATGTTTGAACTTTTATTCAGAATATAACATATTTTCTTCCTTTCCTTTAGTGTGTTTAGTAATAGTTTTACACTCTAAGAATTTTTTCCTAAATCATTTTTATCACATAAAGTTTTATTTCCAACTATTTGTTTTATTCATAGAATCCCTTGCTAAATGTAAATATATATGGGACAAATTTAATAGATATATTTTTCTTGTAATATTTTGTTTTTGAGTAAAAATATTTAACAAACTCTACAAGCTTGTACTTACTATAGTAAGAATAATGTTATTATAGAGGATATACTTTACCTAATTTGCATGAATTCTTACCCCAAACTTTATCTACCAGTAGTTATAAATTTTAATTTTATTTATTATGAGGGGATAAAATCCATTTATTTTTATAATATTTATTTTTCTGGTTCTTCAAGGTTTTGGATAAAACCTCTATGTTGCTATAATTAGGGATAAATTATGTTTCCTTCAACTCAGAATCAAATTTCCAATATTATAGTGTTGATATTTATTAAACTTACTAAAATATCACTTCATATAAAACTATCAAACAAAACTAGTTTTAGACTTATAGATCCAAATATATATAAACTTCCCCTGATACTAATTGATAATCCTAGGGGATCATTTAGTCACCATGAGGGGGGGGGGGTGAATCAGTGGTGACCAAATTTTACCGATTGAGTTAAACTTAATGTTTTCCTTCCATTAAGTTGATCAAAAATCTATTATCATCTATAATGTATGGATATTACTTATGATCCATCACCACTTCTCCATTATGATATAAAGATAATGTAATGTAAAAAACACATATTTAATTTTACAAGGTTTAGTATTAATGTTAGAACTTACTCTTTTCTATGTCTCCTTTCATAAAATCATAGATTATTCTGATAACAATCATTTTTAAAAATTAAAAGTAGTGTGGGAAGTTACTATATTAACCCATATGATTCACTAAATTACAAAAGTGAATGGTATTTATAATATATCCCATATTTTATATATCTCCCAAAATATCATTCCATATCCTAGTAGGAATGTTGACAGTGTTTATAGTGAACCACCGTTCTTCTACTGATATTCTCGAACTTCCTTATGGATGGTTCTTTGTCTGACTTTTATGTTCTTCTGAACTCAACGTGCACATTGGTTTTATCCTCCTTATAATTGAATGTTTTTCAATGTGTATAAATTCCTTGAACTTTAACATCTGTAAATTCCCTATACCAGTGCTTGACATTGGTCCAAATTCTCTTTATTTTAGTCTTCTATATCCAAAGAGTCCACTCACTACTTTGGAACATAAATTTACAGAATTATCAAATTTAACCCTTCTAATCTTATAATAAAAGTGATTGGTTGGATACTTATTCTCAATTTAATTAAAATCTCTCTAAAAATTCTTATTTTTTTCATTAACTAAAACTGAAGTAATATCCTCCCTTTATATAGGAAAGTTTTCTCTGATATATTTGGGAAATGTGTGGGATTGCATTTAAAATTCCTTTTATATCAAATTTTGAATTTAATTTGTTAAATATTTCATGAATATATCATGATTAGACTTCCTAAAAAACTTGGAATCAATAATATTCATCTCTTGTAAAAATATCATCTTGAATCATATATTTTCTTTCCTTGAATGTTTTTATTTAAACATCCAGCTCAATATCATCAAAATATATATCCTTTCAAAAAATGTAAAGGTCTTCTATAATCATACAGTAAATTTTATCCAGATGAAGTCAATATTCTATTTCCTATTTTGTATTTACTTTAGCTTAATGTTATGAAAGCTTTAGTACTTGTAACAATATCCAAAAAGCTAAGTGTAGTTCTAGTGGACTTCACATGATTCACCTAAAATTAGTTGGACCTGTTCTTACTAGTTCTTATTTACATCATTTTCTAGATTTTGATGTTGTATCTTCTTAGTATTTATACTAAACTCAACTTTAGGTCTTCATTAATTTTGATCACCTTAGCTTCTAATATTTAATACTTTAATATTTCAGAAAAATGGGATTCCTTAGCTTTTGATTATTTACTTGTACTTTAATTACCTCTTACAATTCAAATTTTCATCAATTAAAGTTTATCAGCCGAATAGATGGTCTTAAAGTATTGTTCTTTGACCTTAAGTCCCACTCAAAGTATATTATGACATTTCTCCATCTTCTATAAAATTAAAATATCCCTGATTCTTTACAATAATCCTCAACTTTTGGTTAATAATATATTTTAAACACAACTTATCCTAGATTACTGCTGTTATTATGATAAAGTGATATTATTTCAGTAAAAGATCAATATATTAATGACTAAATTATTCTTAAAAAACCTTATGTGGATAAGGTCTCTTAGCACGTTCTTCTGAAATATTTCAAAATTATGCTACACCTACTAAAATGTGTATCTTTGGTGAACTCTCTAAAAGCTCCTTCTAGAATCTCCCTTTAGTGGTGCTGAATTTCATGTATTTTCTATGATTATGGAAGAAAAGATCTTTATAAGGTGAAATTACCTTAAATTTCTTAGGAATGAATCATAAGGTCTTTATGAATTCTTCAGTGTGCTTCATCCTTCTAATCATCTTGGTTTCTTCAACTATATTGTTTTTCTTTCGATGATTTTACCTTGGGGATAACTTCCTTCAGAAGTCCTTATGAATTTTTTGGTGAACATATATTGTTCAAAATATTAATTAATATATTTAATCTCTCTATATATTGGTACTTATTCAAATTCAAATGTTTTTGATAGTGAACATTTATCCTTCAACACTTAACCTTTCTTCATTACTTCGGAACATATTTTAGAAGTATATATTATGGAAACAATGTTCTTGTTTCTCTTGGTTCCTCCATATGAATTATATTTTTATACTAGAATTTATTACGTAACATACGTAGGTAGATTTAACTCCATACCTTCCTTCAACTACAGGTGTTCCAACTTCTAATGGGTTCTCATTCCAAAGTATGTTCTTCTGAAGCTTCTTATTTTGGGGCACCCATAGGAAACTTTCTCTCCTTCAATTTACACATTGACTTTTCTACAAACTATTGAAAAAAATATAATATATCATCAACTTAATCTGATGGGAAATTTAAGGATCCTTACTTTTGAAACACATTTAAAAATAACTATCAATATTATATAATAAGCTTAGAATATTCTTCTCAAAATGATTCCACAAAATCCGAAATTCAAATATTCATGTTGTACAAAGATTATACATTAAATCATATCTTTTTAGCATGTAACTCATTCTTTGTCATGATAAATTCCATAAAAATACTAAAAAATTCAATCTTGGATCTATATATAATAGAAATACGTCAAATTCATACTCATGTCCTCAATCATTTAGTGTTGGGTAAATTTATTTACTTCTATATTCATTTCCTTTGAATGATACTAAAACATTCTTAGATAATAATGATTTAGGATTTAATAGATGACATCTCAAGCTTATATGGAACATCATAGGAATTATTCTTGAAAACATGATAAATTAATTTTTAACACCGAGAAATACAATTAGTGTGACTCTTCTATCAATATTATTCACAACAGGCTCATGACATGGCCAAAATAATCTTCGTGTTGTTTTGAACTAAAAAATCATAGCACAAGATTATTTATTTTTTCATTTCCTAAAAATTAACATATTTTGTAAATTCAATATTTCATTGTTATTTTATCTTCCCATTACATGAATAAATATAAACTTATCATTATTCTTATGCTTGGATCACACACCAATATTAGTTTTTTTATGTTTTTACCATGATTAAACTACTCTTAAACCATCTCATTAATTTTACCTTTATTAGATTTAAAATCTAGAAACTTTATTTTTCATCAAGTTGAACATTGAATATTTTAAATTATTGAAGTTTTATAGTGGGAATATTAAATAATTACATATAAAAATGATTTTTGTAGATACCAATGCTCAGTTCTAGATATCTTATGATAAACTATAAAATATTTTCACTCTTTTACTTTTCAATTTCCAGTGGACTTCAAAGCCTTATAAAGGGTAGTAAATCCATATGATTATTCTTTATGATCGATAATGATTTAATATCATCAGAGTTATATGATAGAATTAAAATTTTTGTGATTACTTCAAGGATTTATTATCAACACTTCAATATTTATATTTCACATCAAAGATGTATGATTAGTAAGCAAATCCTTACATTCTAGACTTAACCATTTTTCATGAATTCCAAAATCTTAATTTATGCAGGTAAATTCAAATGAAATTACATTTTCTTTGGGGATTATAAAGACTCAATATATGATCTTATAACTTCTTAAAATGATTTTTGGAATTATTAAAATAATTTCTAACTACTTATAACTCATTTATGTGGTGTTATTATATTTAAAATACTCAGATTTGAGTATTTTAAAAAATATGCGCACCAACTTAGGTGAGTCTATTTTCCAATAAATCTCAAGAAATATCTATCCAAATTAAAACTTTAGAAAGTTTTATATAAACAATTACTAAATAATACAATATTCTTTGTATTCCTCAAATTGTTTTTTCTACCTTTTCAAGCTATCCTCTGAGATTTGAACCTGATTTACACACAAAATTCATAGGTTATGTAAGCATTTAAATATAGGTTTAGTAACCAACTATCTGTTATCCTTTAAGATGTAAGAAATCTACCTATACAACTATTTCAAGGAATTATGGTCTTCTAATTTTTTATTTATTCCCCATGAAAAAAACTTCTCTTTTTACGATGTGCTTATTTATTCAGGTGGGGGAAATGTGATTTGATCCTCTATAATGATGAATGACATGTGATGTATTCATCAAACAGTTCAACATATACTTAGAGAGTATAAAATATATGGGTTGTATATTTGGTATTGACATACTCTTTGTCCCATGGACACTTGATGTATTAGAGAAAGAAAACTTATGATAATACATGCCAGCATGTGATGTGATTGATGGACATAGGTATAAAGATACACGTATTTGATAGAGATCAAATTGGATCCCCTTATAGATTGATTAGAATTGATTATTTTATAAATAATTCTATTTTCTTACATTTATAGATCCAGAGATTCATATATTTTTTCAATACTATAAAGTCCCATGGGATCACACTTTTTGGTTGACTGAATTGGAATTGAGTTTGGTTTAGATTGATTCTCTATTTTTTTTGATTTAATCTAATAGTTTTTTAGAAAAGTGTTCACTAGATATTTCATATGATTTTATAGATGGTAAATTTGATAATAACTTTACAAAAGTGTTTTGTTGGATATTCAAAAGATTTTTAGATAGGATTTCAAAATTTATTTTATATGATACAATATAAAGGAAAAATGGAACTAAGTATTTTAGGATTTTGTAAAAGTGGTAGAATGTTGAAGATATTCCATAAATCCATACACATAATGTTTTTTGGCCTATATAATTGGGTCTGACATAAGATATTTCATTTGGTATGAAATATAAAAACCAAGGGTTTGTGCAATATTTTGGTTTGAGTATATCATATTCAATGATATGATGTCTTGTGATGGAATTAAATGACATTTCATGCCACTTACTTCTTCAATAATAAGGGTTTGTTGGATGTATATCAAATGTTATAGATTAAAAAATTCATTAAGTACAATTTCTATATTTTATGGAATATTCCATGAAACTATCTTCAATAGTTATGTTGGATGAATAGTAGTTTTTACCATTCAAGTGAGTCTTCCATGTTCAACTATTAGTAAATAACCATTACATTACATATAACATTAGGGTTTTTATGCATTAATTCATGATTAATATGTGTCATTATCCTATTCATTATAACACACGAGTTAATACATGTACAGTCAAGGATCATCCTCAATGGATTTATAAATCCTACTATTCTAAAATGGTGTGTGTGCATTCATGCTTTTTTATTCAAGGAAAAATCTCCCTTTAACTTAAATATATCTTTCTTCTTTTATATTTTCAAATTGGGGTGATTTAATGACATGGTGAGAAGAATAGTCTCATTTGAGTGTTGAGAGATTGAATTGAGCCCATGGATATTTCATAGAGAGAGTAGTTATTAAACTTCCTTTTTCTAATCTTCATTAGGCATGGATAAAGAACGATGTATTGGTCATCTATAATATGGGATATATATATTTATGTGATATTTAATTACTAATTTATGCATTATTTAATTTTTCTATGCATAAAGATATTGATTTGGATTTCTTAATCATTTCTACCACCTCTTGTAAGAGTTACTAGATCCAAACAAAACTCAACTCAATGGGTAACTATTGTGTCATGAATCCCTATCCATGGAGGGAATTTCACTATTATGGATAGGGTCACATTGTGACAATATCCTCTTCTAGTGTGGTTATGTTTTTTGGGTTTTTTTTGTGTGATACACTCTATAGTGATCTAAAGGATCACACCAAAATTTTATCCCAGGTAGTAGCATTGTACCATAGACTAGGTAGTCACGCAACAACCCACATTTTATATATTTTTTGTACTATTATTTTTTTAAAATGTTAAACCTTAATAAATAAGGGTTTCCACATTACAGCTCGACCATTCAACCCTTTATCCTCCTTGTCATTTTCTTCCACCTTCAAGGCCAGTTCTTCCATTTTATTGTATGGATTAAAGTGATTTCAGTATTTAGGGATCATCACGAGTAATTTTATCAACATTCTTGAATATATTTTATATTTCTCCCATATTTTCTTCATTATTAATGGAATATCCCTAATTTTAGAGTTTATGCCAAATTTTGGGGTTTCTCCTAATTGGAGAGGAATCATTCAATGATATTAAATGGGTGGGTTTTTTATGAGTCTAGATAGGTGGTTTATACATATTTTTGATATATATATATATATGTGATTTCTTGCATAATGTGATTTGTGAGCATGGGTGGTGGTGTCTCGGTAACTAGGATAGTGATCGAATGAGGCCTCTATGATTCAAGGGTGGAATCATAGGGTTGTCTAGTGTGTGAGAGTGTGGTTATAAAGTTAATGTGATCACATTTATTATTGTGATGCTTGTAGTTGGGTGGTGATATGATTTTCTAACATGATTTTATGGTGACATATTGTTCACTTAGTATGCGGTGATTATGGTTCATTGGGTTTATAGGCGTATGAGGTTTTCATTGTCGTACATCATTAGGGACAAGTCCATATCATTGTGTTCACATAGGAGGGTGACTTGGTCACTAGTTTTTTTGGAAAGATACTCTATAGATGTCTCATGTTAGGATGTTGATGATGATTATTTTTTATTTGGAGGGATCTATCGTAGAAGTTTTCCAGGAGTTTTTTGATGTTATTGTGACCGTGGTTCTAGGGAGAGGCACTTACTGTATGTAGAATACCACTAGGGAGACTGTGTGGTGATGTATTGTTCTCCGAGGTGCTTTGTGTATGATGGTGAATTTTTCAATTGGTATGATATGAGGGGTGATGTAATGTTTTCCCTTAGGATGTATTCTGTTTATGGTCATGTCATCCCATTAAGACACTAGAAAATGTAGGTGGGTCATTAACCCATGGAATGTTGAGAATAAGGTAGATTTGAGATTTTCTATTCGCTTTCTTGACCTCTCATTTTCTTCCACCTCTAAGGGTGGTTCTTCCTCGTTCATTATTGGATTGAAGTGCTTATAGCCCTTAGGGATAACCATGGGTAATGCTATCAATATTATTGTTTCTATTTTAAAATTATATTATAGCTTTTCTTTATTATTTACCTTTTATCTTTGATTTTAGTGTTTATTCTAACTTCTTGGTTTCTTCTAATTTGATCTGAATCATCTAAAAAAATTCAATGAGTGGGATTATGATGATTCTAGGTTGATGGTTCCAAGATATTTACAATTTTTATAGTAGTTCCTACATCATTTTACTTTTGAGTATGGGTGGGGTTGTGTGAGTGATATGTATCACTACCGAATCAGGTCAGTGTGATTCAATGAATGTGTCCTAGGGTTGTCTAGTATGCAAATGTGTGGTTAAAAAGTTTATGTGATCACTTTTGATTATTGAGATTTTTTTATTTAGGAGGTGTTTTTATATATCGATATGATGTGATGGTGGAATATCTTTCACTAAGGATAGAGAGATGATTGTTTTCTAGGATCATGTACATAGGAGGTTAGTTTTACCGCACACCATTGGGGCTATGTTCATGGGATCATGTGCACATATAAGGGTGAAAAAGTCACCAATTTTTTTGGAGAATCCTTTATATATGTTTCAACTTAAGGTGATGATATTTATAATTAGATGCATAGAGGGATACACCATATATGTCGACCATGGGTTTTTTTAAGTTATTAAGACCACATTTCAGGGTGAGAGGCTCACTATATATTGATAAGTTATTCTACTGGTATAAGATGAGGAGATATGGATCGTTCTCCCTTAATGTGTGTTCATACTATGGGTGAATTGTCTATTTATGGTACTGACCAAAGCTGATAGGTTTCTCATGGTAGTCATGATGAAAATGGTGCAGATCATGTTTTACATTTCACTTTTCATGAACCCCTTACGGATATTATATTAGAACACCACTGGTGGTGGATTACAAAGTTTATACTCACACCCTTCATGTGTATATTGGTGTGTATGTAGACTTTATGGTTTTTTAAACAGGAATGGGAAAGGTCCCTACAATCGATTCATAGTGGTTATAGGTGAGAAGGATATATATGTGGGGCCTTGATGGTTAAATTTTGAGATGGATTGGGTAGATCTCTGGTGATATGTGAGATATGTTCCTTTTTTTTGTTGAATTTGGTCTTATTGTATATGATCAACCCCGAGGTGATATTGGTTAACTTTGTATTATAAAGATGAAATTGTAGTTTCTCATTATGTTATAGCATATGGTATATTATCTTCTGTTATGTTATATTGGATGTCATTGATATTTATTCTTCTATTATTGTTAGATATCTATATTAGGGTGTATAGTGTCTCCATGATCACCTATATACCCTTGCTACTAGTTGGAAGCTTTTAATATACGAGGAGGCACACTTTAGGTTATTTGATGCTCTGGTCTAATCACAATGTTGATAGACTAGGTTGGAGATGTTATAATTTAGTACCAAATCTAGTTGTTATTTCATTATTTGGGCTTGATTGTTGGAGTTTTAATATATATATGACTTCTAAATGAATCCTATAGAGGTGAGTTTCTAACTCTTATTTAGGTGAGGCCCAAGTTACTTGGCTTTATGATATTTCTTTATATTTTGGATATTATTGTTTTGTAATTTTTAGAAATGATATATATTTAGGTTATAGTTTAAATCTCAGCCTGTAGTGGTGAGAGGGTGTGTGTTTATAATTAACATAAGGCCTGGAGGACTTGAATGAAATTTGTATTCTTGTGCGTGTTTGATTATATGATTCAATAAAAAAGGGTTTAGTTTTTTAAAATATCAATAATAAACTAAACGATGTTTACTAAAAAGATTATTTGTGGCATTCTACTCAACTAAACCAAGTTTCTCTAATTATTTTTATCAATGAGAATGTGAATCCTACATATATGTGAGAGTGGTACCTAACCATAATATGTATAGGTGGGTGGAAGAGATTATGAGACATTGGTTTAGACAATATAACACCCTAATATTTTTTGGAAATATTTTAGTTTCAATTTTTTTTTAATATTTTTGATATATTTCTCAATACAAAACACTGAGATTAGCTTACATTATACACAACATTGAGTTTATCTTGAGTTACACGCAACACTAAGTGTAGATTTCATTACATGAAATAATGAATTTAAAATTAATGTGACATACTATTAAAATATTATTATTTAATATGATAATTATCACCTATCCATTGGAATGGTGGGTAAGAATTGGATTAACTAAATTATGAACATATATGGTTTACACATGTATTTATAATTAATTATTCAATGACCAATTGATTAGAAATGAAAATAAAATCCATTTTAAAACAAAAGAATTTTGTTTTTCTGAAATACTATTTTTATGCTTGAAAATGAGTTTTACCTCAATAAATTAAACACACAACTTTTGATGCATGATTTTAATGAAATTTATATATTATATTTTCAATAAAATGTTTAAAATTCATATTATGTGTTTTATAGACAATAGATAATAATAAATCCAAATTTATTGTCAAAAACTCTATTTTTATAAAAAGAATTTTTGTATCGTTTTGCGCACTATTTTTAAAATTAATTTTTGAAACTTTTAAATTTTTTTTGACAAAATTAACTTCAATTTTTGAAATAAGAATTTCAAAATATCTTAGAGGTATTTTTTTACAATTTTTTGAAAAGTTAAAATTTTTAGTGAATGGTGAAAAATAATCATTTTTTAGAGCCTTGTTGCATGTGAAAATCATGGACACACCTTTTTCTTTTTTAAAATTAGAATTATGCCACTCATTTTACATATAAAATGCCTCCCACTCTATTATACTATTCACACTTCAAAAATCCATTGTTTTTTTGAATACCTACAAAAATAAGATTCTTACTTCTCTTCTATCATCCTAGAAGCCTTAGTTTGGTTAGAAATCCAACCCAAGAAGTCTTTTGGTGAAAACAGAAAGAATTTTTCTAAAGAAGAGGTAACATCCCTAACCGATAATTTTATTTTATTTGTTTATTCACCTCCTTAAATTCTTATTAAAACATGTTGATATCATAAACTCAATAGTTTCTATATATTGACATTTTTTATGTAAATTGAATAACCTAAATCCTTTTACTCTTATACTAAATGGGATATGAAAACATTATTCATATGTACAGCAGACTACCACCTCACAAACCGATGTTTTTATTTTTTCAATCAGTACCTATCACAACTAAATTTAAGGATGGATTTAATTTTTATATATTATATTTGTGATATTATTGTACGTGTTAAATTATGATACCACATACATCTTCTTACCTCCCAACTCGTTGGAAAAAAATTACGTCACTTGTGTATATGGAAGACTACTGGCTCACAAAATTAGGTGATGTATTTTTTAATTTCTGTTTTAACTGGATGGTTATAAGGATACATTAAATAAATATATATTATATTTGTAACATAATTATACTTCTGTAATTATTATACCGCATATATATTCTTACTTTCAATTCTATGGTGGATATGATAATGTCATTTGTGTGTATGAAGAACTATCTCCTTGCGAAGTGATGTGATTCTTTTTCACTAACACTTTTTATAGAAGGTAGATAGGGTAAATTTAATGAATATATGTGATATATATGACAAAAAAATTATTATATTAAGGTAATATATTATTTACCTTTATTTCATTTCATCTTTCAAGAAAATGGAAACAACGTTCATACATACAGACGACATATCATGTCCCTGAATGATGTATTTCATTTTCTATATCTACCTTTTATGGTTTAAAATAAATAAATATATAATTAATTTATTTAATATTTATATCATGGTGAATATTATAGAGTTTATGGAACTATGATCAAATTAAGAAGACCAAAAATACCAAAACAAAATATATGTGAAAATGAAGAAGTTATTACCTGGATTTTAATTTTGACAAGGAATTGTTAATAAATGAGTAATAAATGGTCATAGGTAAATAATATATCATATAATATTTATATTTATTGTTTTTTATTGAATTTATAATATTTTTATATTTATTATACACGATGTTTGATTATATATGAATTAAGTTGAGACTTAAAGTAATGGATTTCAGTATCACTTTTTTTTTTCTGTGAGACACATGACCTATTCAACAAGTGTTTCTTTTAGGTGGTGAATATACTACCCGTGAATGTATTTTATGATTGTTACCCCTAAAATTATTTGTATTTAAAAATCCATTTTAGGATTCTCTTTCATGGGGTTTGCAGTTCAAAAGTTACCAAAGCGGTAAGACATTTTTATCTTAATTTTCCTTCTTTGAGACATATGTTATGTTATGCACCTATATTATTTTAAGAGGTTTATATAGTATCCATTTGGAAATTTACATCATGAATATACTTATTTTTAAGATAATTAAAGTTTCATTTTATGTTATACTTTAAAGGGACTTACAATTCAAAAGTTACCAAAGTTGTAAGAGTTTGATGTTACAATCTCATTGTTTATCAAGATTATTTATGATTATTATTTCAATGATTATATATTACGATGTAATTGTCAATAAATTAATGAATTATATTATACTATGGTTATTCCTTGAGTATAATTTTTCCCTTCACTTTTCTCTCTTTATGTTCACAAGATTCAAAAATAATATTTTTAAATTAAACCAAATTTATTTCTCTCTTCGTTCAAAAAACCCCATTTTCTTCCATATCCATGTTTTCTATAAATGTTTTAATTTTTTTTAACATTATCCACAGGATTTATTAATGACATTTTTACCCATGTTTTAAATTTTCAATTTTCTTTGAAATGAATCTTTATGTCATTTTACAAACAATTCCCATTTGGCTTTTTCTGAAAATATGAAAGGAATATTTTTTTAATGTGTTCAACATGAAAGTTATTTTAATAGAACATAAACAACTCATTGTTTTAAATATTTATTTATAATTTTCATAGTTTATTTTAAAATAAAAAGACTTCCAAAATATTTTATGAATTTTTAGTGATGTTCAAAATGGAATGGATATTTTCCTTAAGAAATGATTTAAATGATTTTTAAAGATTAATTTGTAAGTTTTAATGTTTTTTTCAATAAAAAATATTTCAAAAAGATTTTATGAATAAAATATGTTTTCAAAGTGGAATGGATATTTTCCTCAAGAAATGTTCCAACTGATCTGTTAAAATCATTTTCTATATAATAAGACATCCTTTGATGTTACCTATTATTTAATTAAGATTTGATCTAAGGATATCATTCTGATTTATTCTCTGAATGGTTTGTGTTTATGACAAAAATATGTTTATGAAATCTATTTCTCTTCTTTGGGATTCACCATGATAAAATTATTATGAAATATGCTTATTTCACTACAAAAAAAAACTATATATTAGTAGTGATTTTTGAGAGGGAGTTATGCACATCCCCCTCAAAATTAATTTTCTATATAAATTAGTAGGGATTATGCACAACCCTGGATAATCATCGAATTTAAAAGGAGATCAAAACCCCCTCTAAATTTTTTATCTTTATTGTTTGAATATTTAGTTGGATTTTAGCGGCAGTTATGTCAAAACCACCACTAATTTAATAATTTGTGGTGCTATATATTCGATTAGCTTTTAGAGGCTATATATATATAATATTAATTTGGAATTTAGAGGCTATATATATATGATTTAATTTTTTAAGGAGATAGTTGGGTATCACAACCCCCTATAATCTCTTAAATTAGAGGGGGTTCATGAATTGATGCTAATCTCATGGATTAGAGGGGGTATAACAGCCTATAATTTATTTTTTATTTGTTTTAAATAAACCCATATAAATTCAATGTCTATAATATATACGTGTGTGCGTGAATGTTTGTGTGTGTGTATATATATAATATTCATTTGGATTTTATAGGCTAGACACACACACACACACACACACACACATATATATATATATATAATGGAAGTCATTTTTAAAGGAAATAGTGGAGGTTCATTACCGCCTATAATATCTTAAATTAGAGGGGGTTCATAAACCACCACTAATCCCTTATATTATATGGGGTTTTGAACCCCCTCTAATTTTAAAAACTAGATGGGGTTCATGAGACATCGCTAATCCTTTAGATGAGAGGAGTTTGTAACCCCCTCTATGATTTTAAAAAAAAATTCCATATAAATTCAAATTTTACATTATATATGTGTGTGTGCGCATGTATGTATATATATATACTAAATAAACACATCATATAAATTTATTTAAATGCATTATAAACATATATATATACATATATATATATATATATAAAGGAATTATATAATTACTTTAAATAAATACTTATACATATAAAAAAAATATACATATATATATTGGTATACATAATATAAATGTAATTATAAATATATTTATTCAAATATATAAAATTTATATATGGTTTTATAAATACTATACAATTATTAAATAAATTTATATTATGATTTATATTATATATATATTATATTAAATACATTTTTATTGTATATTTATTTATAAATACATTTATATTATATTATGTATATAAATATATATATTAGAGAAAAAATTAAATGTAAAAATAAAAATATATTATATAATTATATATCTAATATATATATATGGCTAAATATATTTATATATTTAAAATATATTTATATATAAATGTAAACAAAATTTCATTTATATAGAAATATTATATTATATTATATGAATATATATAATATAATATTATATATATAATAATTAAATTAAACATTTCTTTTATAAATTGTATGTATATTAAATATAATATAGTGTAATTATATTAATTTTTATA
Organism: Viscum album; assembly: GCA_963277665.1. Taxonomy (NCBI): domain Eukaryota; kingdom Viridiplantae; phylum Streptophyta; class Magnoliopsida; order Santalales; family Viscaceae; genus Viscum; species Viscum album. The sequence continues at coordinate 157,761,344 of OY728165.1, read as the reverse complement.
CATATATAAATATATAATATATATATATATATATATAAATGTATTTATAAAATATATAATATATATTTATATGCTTATAAATATGTAATATATATATATATATTTATAATATATTTGGGTAATAAATAAATATATAATATAAAATACATATAATTTTATATACAAATAAATATAGTAAAAAATATACTATATATAAAAATATTATTTATAAATATTATTTCTAAATATATTATATAGAAATATATTATATATATATTATATAACTGTATATACATATAAATATAGTAAATAATATATATTATTATTTAAATGTATTTAAATATATTATGCAAATAATATTTATTTTAAAGATTATCCATTATATATAAATACAGATGCATATAATATGAACCAAATTTGATTTTCCATAGTTTATTAGGGAGGAATGGCGGGCGCTATGTCTTCAACCACTCCGGGGCTCGAATCCCCTTGGTGGTATAATTTTACATGGTTGGGGGGTGGTAGGTGGTCAAATGGAGAGGGGTGTATATAGTCAAAGGGAGGGTGCTGTAGGATGGGAGTAAAAGAATGAAAAGAAGTGGAGGGGGAGATAGGGGTAACCATTTTGGGGGAAGAGGAGTGTGGTACCCGGTACTTGGGAATTGGGGGTGATCAGTTTGTGGGAATGGGAGGGTGGTAACCCATAGTTGGGAATTGGAGGGAAGGAGGGGTTTGGAATTGTCACTTTGGAATTGGTGGGAAGGAGGTAAGGGGGTATGGAAAGGCAATAAAATAATTTAGAAAAGTAAAAAGTGAAAATTTTTGGGGTGGTTAAAATCGCCCTTAAAATATTGATGAATTAGGGGAGGTTGACCACAACCACCCCTAAAATTAAATATAAAAACCAATTAGGGGCGGTTAAATCCACCCATAAAATTAATAAATTAATTAGAGGGAGTTTAAACCCCCTTTAAACTATCACTTTCTCAAAAACTAAGGATAAATTAGAGGGGGTTTAAACCCCCTCTAAAATAACCGCCCTTAAATCACACAATACTTTACCAGTACTTTCTAAAAATTTCGCCTAATAGCTTAGGAAAAACACTTTAGCAGTAGTTGTGGATAACCACTACAAAATTTTTTAAAGGGGGTTATAACCCTATCTAAATGAAAAAACGACCCCCTTATAATCACCCTATTATTTTTATAGCGTTTCTCCATAAGTTATGATTTGATGAAACGATGGAGTGATTACAAAACCTCTTTATTTTTGTTAGGTTATGATATGATGAGACATTTATGAAACACATTTATTTTCATGGGTTTTGATATGATGAATGTTTTATGATTTTTTGGTGCATGTATGTATGATTTTCATTATGTGATGTATGGGACCAATATATCCCTCCAATGCATTTGGTGCAGATTGATATCTCATGAGATAAACATGACTGGAATGAGGAGTGAACTTAAGTCAGTAAGGTACATTTTTCATTATGAAATACTTTATTGTGGAAATTGATTACTATTATGGTTTGGGGAGTGAACCCATTCTATTATGAGATTTATGGAAATGAGCCTTTACTATTAATGAAATTATTTTCTTTGTTTTTGTGTATGACACAAATCTATGTCTTATGATAATTTTTCTCTCTCATGGATTATGTTATTTGATTCCATTTTGATTCATGTCTCATGAATTTACCTGATTTATTCCATGACTCAATTTTATGATCTATGATATATAGGTTATAGTTTTAAAATGTTATTCTCATGTTATGATACAATTATTTTCATGATATGTTGATATATCCATTTTTTACCCTTACTAAGTATCTAGGATCACCATTTCTTTTGTTTCCTTTCACCATGTTATAAAGAAATGTTTTAATTAGGGTATGTATAAGAGTATTACTATGTCAAAAGTTCTTTATGAGATAGGTTTAAGATATTTCAAGAAATAATAATATTTTGTGTCTAGTATCAAAAGGCACTATACCTTAAGGATCCTTTGGCATGTGTTTGTGTAATGTAATAAATATTTTCCTAAAAAATGTAATATATATATATGGTAAGTTTGATTCTTTATATATATGAATATATATATTCTTTTGGGACATAATTCATATTTAAAATTTTCTATATTTTGATATATTAGTTACGTTGTTTGTATAAAGTATGATATTTTTTTCCAGAGTGATTGTACTCAGGCATGCACCTATTATCACCCCTATGGGTAGAATGATCTTAAACCAGCTATAGAGATTCCAGGGTAGCCATAAAATCTAGTTAAACTATTATATTTATTTGATGATCAACTTAATATGATATTGGTGTGAATTATCTATAGTATTAATAAGGGTACTCAGAGAATTTTTCCATCTATGTAATATCGAAATAGAGAGTTTTAGTTTCAATAACCTCTATTTCTCCATTGATAGGGTAAAACCTAGTCATTCGAGCACTTGATAGAGTCAATTTAGAACATTTTTGATCATATTGATATGTCACTTGGGTGAATGGTGAATTTGGTGACATATATTCTCAAGGGACTAGAAAAATGTTGATGGGACATACATTTGTAGGCCAATAGACATGAGGATATGTTTTAAAAGTATTTTGAAGAGAAATTATTTTAGTATTTCTTTATTGAGATTCTAAGGGTGGATAAAGATTTTAAATTCCTGTATATGGTGTAGGGGAAAAATCATTCATGGATTATGTCACAAATTTCTTGTATTTATTATGTTTTATGCCAGCATTAACTATGTATGAGATCTCTAAGGTGTGACATTTTGAGGATGGCCTTCAACACACTATTAGGGAACATTTGAAATTATTTTGGATGAACTTTTTTCTAAATTAAAAAACCTAGAATTTATAAAAAAGTTACATTTTGATGATGTTATTATACTCATATAGATATTAGCATCAAGTGGGGAAGGTATTAGATCTTCGGGTAGTAATAAGTGTGGATACAAGGAGTTCCAACAAGGTAGTCAAAGCAGAGGGATATACTTTATTACTTGAATTGGGTTATCTTCCTTGTATTTTTAGTTCTAATATCCAAGTATTGTTTAATCCCATTGTGATATACCACCTAATAATTGTCAATATTAAGGGAATATGATAAATTTAGATAGGGTTTTTCAGGCATTCTCATAATCAGTTAAGTGTCATGAACCTGGTGAGATGAAAGCATCTGAGATAGGAATGGGTATCATGGATTGAGGTTTTATATGGGATTTATCTATGTGATTGAGATGTGGTAGAGAGTAGGGTGATCTGTAATATGGAAATTGGTTGATGTTGTGTGTGAAACTGTAAGAAGATCAAGATTCTAGAGGGTGGGGTATGGGTAATTCTCATATAGTTTATCTAATATTTTTTGAGCATGATTGAGAGAAATTTATTGTTAATGGTTTTCTATGATTGTATGGGGTTTGAATTATATTTATGGGTAGCAGTTTATGATGTCTATTAAGTTAGGATAACTAACTAGGTGTTGATTAAGGTTTTTATATTAGGTATTATGTAAGGTGATGGTGTATCTTATGACTAATGAGTGGGTTTTTATGTGATGGTCAGGTATGATACCATCCTCATGTTGGTTTGTTTTTTATGGAATAAATAGGTAAGTGATTCATATGGTGGTGAGTACCTACAATTGGGATTTGTTTTTTTGATTTTTTTTGTTGTGGTGATTGGGAATCAACAATTGTGTTGTGAATTTTCCCAATTCTTTGAGTGTTATATGAGAATAAAGTTTAGGATATATTAATTGTTAGTTGGTGTTGTTGTTAGAGATATAATAGGTATGGACTTTTTTTAAGGTGGGGGAGGTTGTGATTGCATGGGTGTTTAGGTGAGGAATTTTGGGTTTATGTTATATTTTACAGTGTGTATTTCGGCCAGTTTGGGATGTTGGAGTTATTGGTGGAGGCTGGGAGTCTATGTTTAAGGTTTTGGTATGTTAATGGGATAAAATTATGTTATAATCATTAGATTATGCCACAATGTGGGGAATTGTAGTGTGATAAGGGCTTTATTAGATAAGAAATTAGATACAAGTGGATAGTCACATTGTGATGGATGAATGTTACACCATGAAACCATGGTTATGGAAGGGGTTGAATCTTGATGGATGGGATCATGCCACAATGTTAGATTGGGTTGGGTTAGTTTGGATTTTTCGTTATTCCTTTGTGATTTACGTTACACCGTGATCCGTATTATTATGCCAAAATGTAGCTCCAGGTAGTGGTGTTTTACTACAAAATAAGTGGTCACATTGCAAATATCCTCCTATATATTTTTGTTATAAAATAATTAAATATTTTTAAATTTTAAATCTTAATAGATAATGTTTTTCCATTTTCCCTTTAACTCTTTAACCCTCTCTCCTCTTTATTTTTTCCAACTCCAAGGATGATTCTTCCTTGTTTCTGGATAGATTTATGTTTATTCAATCCTTAGGGATCACTATGGATAAGTTTGTTGATCCTCTTGAGTTTATTATATTTCTCTCATGTTTCTTCATTCTTCATTGGATATCCCTAATTTTATGGTTTATATAAGAATATATGGTTTCAATTAAATGGAGTTGAATCGTTCGATGATATTAGATGGGAAGGGTTTTGTTGATTCATTGGTTGTTCCTAGATATTCTAATTGTTTACAAGAGTTCTTGAATCATGTGAATTTAATACTTGGGTAAGGGAAAGTAAGTAGCTGGGATTGGGAATAATTGTGTCTATGTAATTCAAGGGAGGTTTCCTTAGGTTTTCCAGTATGGGAGGGTATGAGTATAAAGGTTATGTAATTTCTTTTTATTTTTTGTTTCTTATATCTAGGTAGAAATTTTCTTTTCTCATTTTATGTTATGGTTATATATCATTCACCAATGATGGGGTGCTATGTTTTTCCAGGTTCATAGCCAAATGAGGTTAGAGTTTTTGTAAATAGTTGAGGATAATGATGTGGGATCATCCACACAGAGAAGGGTGAATTGTTCATTGAATATGTTAGAGAGATCCTAAATAAATGTTGAGACTTATGTTGATAATATTGATTATCCTATGTATGGATGGATAAAGTGTATATATTGGCCATAAGATTTGTGAGGTGATTGTGATCACCATTATGGGGTGAGGCACTTACTATATGATAATTACCACTGAGAAGATTGTGTGGTGATGTATCATTCACTAAGGGGATATGGGTATAATGATTACTTATTCATATGGTGTGAGATGATGGGGGGTGGACCATTCTCCCTCAGTGTTTGTTTAGACTAAGGGTATATTATCCCATTCTTACACTAGACGAAGAAGGTAGATCACTCACCCAAGCCATGCTGAGCATGAAGTGAAGTAGGCTTTTTCTATATTTCTAGTTGTAGTATGTTGAGATTTTCTACACCAAAATACTTGTGGATATTATCTTGTTAAACCGATAGTGTTGGAAAACTATGTTTATACTCACATGATCCACATGGATCTTAGTGTATGTGTATACTTTATGTCTCATGACACATGTAAGGAAAAGGGCTATGTGAATGGTTTATAGTGGATGGAGTTGTGGATAATGTGCTGGTGGTGCCTTGATGATTACATATTGAGAAAAATTGGGTAGATCTTTGGTGACACATCTGAGTTGTTACTTTTTTGTTAATTTTTGCATTGTTATATATGATCTAGTTGTGAGATATCTTACTTACTTTTGTTTGTCTATCATGGATTTTTTGTTACTCATTATATTGTAACATGTGGTATGCTATATATTATGATGTAATATTTACTGATATTGATTTTTATTCCATTTGTTTTATGGATATATATATATATATATATTTATTTATTAAAAATCAGAGTGTATTGCCTCCACAAGATCAACTATAGACCATCAACACTAGTCAACAACATTTTGTGTAAATGGAGGTGTGCCTACGGTCATGTAAAATTAGAGTATGATCATAATGGAGGTGAACTGGGTTGGGGGTATTACATCATTAGTGAAAAATATATATTCTCTTGAAAGATAATAACATTGGATAAAATATTTACAAATAAAGTGAATGTAAGTCATATTCTACAAGTGAAATATTTCCTTATATAAAAATTTTCATAAGTAATGTCAATAATAATAAATTATTAGGTCCTAATAACTTTTGGAGTCAAATAAAAAAAATTATATTGTCTTTATAATGATTTTATATTTGAAATTACTTATTATATTCTTAATGATAAGGAATTTGAGCCTCAAAGCAGTGAATAATTTCAAAATCCAAATGATTTATTAAATAAAAGGATAGAATATATTGTTTTTTTTCATCATTATAAAACCATATAGTTTTTGGAAAATTATTCCAAAACCATGGTAATATTAATTATGTTATATTCAAATGAGTTTTTGATATAAATATTTTAAATAAATGAAATTTTTGCATTATAATATATGCCTTTTTACATAAATTATTTTAGAGAACTTGGGAATTAATTATAATAAGAATTTTTTTTGATAATTGATATTATTACTTTTATATTCCTAATAAGATTTATTTAATATTATTAAATGATTAATATTTTTTGTTCGGTATTTCAACAACTATAGGGTTTTATTAGGGACAAATCTTATTTGAATACTATACAAAAAAACTATCATAATCTTTTTCCATTAGATCAAACAATTTGCTCACTTTGAATATTAGCGACCTTTTATGAATGATTTTGATAAACGTTTCAATGAAAATTAGGCCCTAAAGTATCATATAGTTCTTAGGATACTTGATAATCATCCTATTCTAATTTAATTTTTGAATAAAGATAATATAATGTGAGATTGGTCTATACCACCACAAGAAGTGTATTCATTCTAGTTATTTTTGTCCAATAAATAGTTTAATTTCCACATGAATCATTACTCTCTTATTTTTTGGATTATATGTGGCTTCTAGTTTTACCTCTTTCATTCGAGAACCATACTATTCAAAATATATTTGGAAAATTCATTGGTCGCTATCTATGATTTTATTGATGAAAAATCACATTAACCCACCCTATCACTCCCTACATTTATATTGATTTAAAGCTCAATAATTTTCCATTGGTGGTTATCTGGATCAAAATAAAAAGGTGACTATAGATGAAATTATCCATTAAATTTTTAATTTTGAAAATAATATAGTTCTTATTATTACTAACAAGGTCATTTATCTTTAAACTATTGATGGAAATAAACCCAAATAGAGAAAAACAAAACGTATGATTCTATGATAAAACATAAGTTAAATTATAAACCATTTATTGATGTATCCACTAAATAAATCAATGTTGGAACAGTGGGTGATATTGAAAAAATCATTATTATTATGTTTTTTTTTCAACTTTATCTATAAACATAGTTTTGAAGAAAATCTTTAGAACCTATTAACATCTAATTAATGCATTTTTTCAAATTAAAGGTTTTTATTTTTTAACTGAGACTCATTTATCGAGTGTGACTAAGGATTTGAAGGGAAAAAAGATTACCATTTTCATTGATAAATACAATTTCATAGTAAATGAAATCTTCTACCATGGTGTTTTATGGATGATGTTAATCAAAATGAGGTTGAAGAGGACGTTATTTTCACTACATCAATTCAATATAAATTATATGTTTATTTTTATGTTACCATGGAATCTATTGAAAATAGAAATGATAGATAAATGTATTTAGAGGGTGTTGGTGGTATATATCGTACAATAAGAGATGGAATAATTTTTTTAAAGGTAAAATTAAAATGAAGGAAATATGGTAAGTTAGTATTGTTTCTTGGATAAGGTTCTAATCTAGTGTCAGTTTCTTTATAGTAATGGTTTAAAAGACCTTATCATATGGGAAATGGTTAGATTCTATTTCAAAGAATAATAAATCCAAAAAATTTAATAGGCATTCTTTAGTAGATAACTAGGATCATGTTATTGTAGTCATTGAGGCTTTTGTTGATGCCAAAATGAAAATGTGGGAAGAATTCCTAGAATATTCCAGTGGCATGACATAAAATTTGATTTAACAACCACTTATGGAAAATGAGGTTTGTTCATGGAGGTGTCTAACATATAAAATACTATTATCTTCTAATTTATGTTGATGAAGATGGATATTCAGACATAATACTAAAAACAAGAAGTAGGTTCTCCTGGATGAGTACTCCTCATTGGTGGATTGTGTTTTCATGTTCTCTATAACTCATAAATTAAAAGATAGATTATATTACATTCTATCTCTTAGAAGCTTTGTAATTATTATAAAAATCATGGACTACTTTACTTTATAGAAATTCTATTTTTTATTTATAATGGTATCCTCCCCCCTAAATGAAATGTTTCAATAAGATTTATCTTTACTCAAATTAAAAACAATTAACTTGGATATTTTAATCTTAATAATAATTGGCTTATATATTTTAAACTCATTGAACATTATCTTGTGATGTTTTAATAGATTATTAGATCTTATAGTAGGATAAATAATCATTAAACATGAATTTTTATACAATTAATGCATGATAATACATTAAACCATGATATGGTGATCTTTACTATGACTTGGTTTAATTTAGATAAAAAATGTTTTTTTAGTAATACCACATCATGGTTTTATATTTAGTTAAAATTTCAATCAATATTTCACTAAATCATCATATAATATATAAAATTTAACCTTATTCCCCATCATATGCTAAAAAATTGTAAAAACATATTAAAACCCCCCTTTGGATTCCATTAAAAACTACTTAGAAAAAATAATATTCATTTTCATCATATGCTACATCATATGTTTTTACATCCAAAAATCCATCTAGATATTATTCAAAACACTTTAGAGTAGCTCTCAAAACTTTATACAAACACTTTGTGACAAAAAATAATCCACATTTATACAACCTCAAAGTGTGACTCCATTTAACTTTATAGTGTTTAAAAAATATCAATTCTACAATCTATAGTTGTAATAAAATAAAGGTATCTAGAAAAATATTAATTATGATCAAGAAATAAAGGTATTTATCATGATCTCTATCAAACACATGTATATTTATACATATTTCCACAAAATGTAACATATTGAATATATATTAGTCTATTTATTTTAGACATCGAGTGATCATGAGAGACAAAGTATGTCAATATTGTACAAATCAGTCATATGTTCTTGATTCCCTATATATAGAATAAATGCATGAACAAACACATCACATTCCATTCAACCTAATAGATGATTATATCATACGCCTCACATCCAAATTGATAAGCACATCACATATCAATTATCTAGGTTTGGCCATATACTTCATTAATCAATATCAATTGATGAACCTAATTTCATATGTGTGATATGAGAGGATAAATCCCATATTGGTTAAACCTTAACCAATGAGATTATTAGAAACATTCATAACAACCCCTTGATTATCTTAACCTCAATGTTTTCATAGGAAAGGTATTAATGCATAAATGTTCCCATTATGGCTATTTATCAACCTCATTCAATGGGTATTCAATACGAATCATGCACCTCTAGTATAATAAAGACATAGTGCATGGCACTCTCTATGGTATATATAGTGGGACATCTAGCACATAAAACCCCTTTTCTACCTTTTGAAAAAATTAAATAACTCTTTTAAAAAACTCAATCCATGCTAATATTCACATGTTATTAGAATATTTAATACTCCATGTTTACCATCAATTAGTGATGAATCAAAGTTATACTTTGAGTGGTTAATTTTTTTTTCACTTTATGTAATATATAAATCCAAAATGGAAAAAATAATAAAATGGATATTTCCTTTTATATAACATAGTACATTATAAATATATATTTTTAAAATCCTATAAAACTATTTACAAAACCATAGATAAGCTCCAATTTAGTCATATTCTATATTATATATCTCTTGATTTGTGATAATGCATGGAATGTATTTGTTATCTATAAATAAGGCTTATGGAATTATGAGGATATGTCAATATGTGTTGGAGATAAGCGATATTCTACCATTTTACTTGGAAAAATAAGTGGGAAGATGATTTTATACCCTTGAAGAATATATATTTGATATATTAAAGGAAGAAAATTTATATATGATGATTGATGTGATAATATTCAAGATAAAGAAATGTTATGGTAGTGAGAATTTTTTATATAGAATATTATATAAGTTTTAAGTCCTAAAGATTTATTAATAAAGGTATGAGGTGATTTTGAGTTGAAATAGTTACCTGTGTAAAGGTAAATCCATTTTTATACATACTATTTAAGGATCATACTGACCTATATTTGGGTCATTTCACCATATGTATAGGTTATCCAAGAATCCAAGGTGCTACGTAAAAGTAACACTTAAAGTCTATTGGTTACATAAAGGTCATTACCTACGAGATTATCTACATATGGGTAAGTTAACAATATATAATGGTAGATCTAAATCTAGGAGACCTAAGTATGGATCATAGCCACTATAAAGGACCCATGTATAGGTGTTTTCATACCAACATAAGGGTATACTAAGTGACCAGTGTAAGGGTCATTAAAAATTTATGAATACTATGTAAGGGAACCCCTAAATTTCTATAAGATATGTAAGGGTTATCAAGGAACTATTTATGGGTAACCAATTAAATGTTAAGATAAAAGGAGATATTATAAGTTTCCATAATATCATATTTTTTTAAGAATAAATCATATAATCCTTTGTAAAATGTTTTTCATGGATTAAACATCGCAAAGAGATTAAAATAATTTGTGATTTAAGATAAGTTATTTAATCAAATCAAAAACTAATTCTAGTAAAAAAGGTCTACACCATAACATAGTATAGGTCTGGAGATATTGGAATGGGAAGAAGAGAATAACCATGATTTTGCACAGAACATTTTATGTGAGAATTTCCCATTTGAAAAACAATGAGGGGGAGTATTCCATGGTGAATTATCAGTGAGTGTTTTGGTCATCATAAAATATTATAAAATAGAAGAGAGTTATGAAATGGTATGAAATAAATTTCAATAAGTTCTATTCAAGTCATGGAGGAAAAATATGGATAAAATTAACACTACATATTACTGGTGATAATTTCAGAAAAAATGATTACATATGAGAAATAGTAACTTATTTATGTTATGTTGATGAGTGTTTTAGTTGAGTTTCTTGATGATGAGGAATAATGAGACTCATACGAGTCTTCATGTTTAAAAAATAGTGAGAGGATAAAGACCATGTGATAGTAAAAGAAATAGAGACTCTATAGAAATCTAAAAAATAATGGACTATTCCATGTTCCATTACTGATGACTGTTTTGAGAAGCATTCAATGCTGGAAGTCCAACATGGGGAGTTACACACCACAAGTTTCAAGTACATATTATTGTATGAATTCATGAATATGTGGAGGAATATTTAAAATATTTTAAATGGATCAGATTTCATGGAGAAGAAGATGTCGTAATTAGAATATCCCCTTATGGTGAAAAATCTAAGTCTTAAGAATATTTTAAATGGAAGACCTTAACTCGATTCAAATAGATTTAATTAAAGAATATATCAATGCCTAATATTGTGGGGCTTCTATATTTTAAATATTGAAGATAATATTCACATGATATTTTTATGAATATATAATAGGAGGTTATGATAAAATAGTGATGGGATATGCACAACCCTCATCAATTCTATTATATTAAAGAAAAATTTTTAGTCAAAAAAGAAGATGAAGAGAATCTTGTTTCATTCAGGATTTACCGATGTATTAATGGAGAATGACTCCAAAATGACTACTTATGTGTTTATGCTAAGAATAAGGTTAGATCTAGGAACCACTTCCCACTACCTACAATATCACAATATCATTAGATGATACTATGAGAGAGAACATAAATTCATACACAATTAGTTAAGGATCTAGATACATGGAATTAATAGAGAATAAGGCCAATATTAAAATTGAATTAGGAGATAGTTATGTTTGAATATTTATTCAAGGAAGAGTTTATGAGGACCCATGAAGAACTACTAAGTGGTAGTATAAAGACCCCATCATGGGACTATCCTCTATATTCACCAAATTCCATACATTTCAAGATATTATTTGTTATTTATTTTTAGATATTCCATGAAATATTTTTTTAGAAATATATTTCTTTTATCTTGATAGTGATCTATAGTGAAGAATTCAAGCCACATATTCCTATAAAGGAGTAGGCTCACATGGAGACTGAAACTTATAAATTCTGGTGTCCCTATATTTATTTACAGCATCACTCATGTAATTATGAGATATATGAGTAAGATATTATTGGGATTTAAATATCTATATATTATGATTAAAACGGAAAAAATTTTAAAATAAAAAGGGATCATGGATTCACCCCTCCCCCTCCTAGTGATCTTACCAGACCTAGTAATAATAAGTGGTATGAGAGTGAGTTTCACTTAGAAAAGCTAAATCCTTTCCTAAATATTGATGATGGAAATGTTGATTTCCATAAATAATATTTTAGGTACATTATTCAATGTTAAGTACTTTTATGGCTAGAATAACCAAATTATACCAAATCTTCTTCCTCAAGCCCTCATGGTAAGTGACACTGTTATAGTGGGATTTACTCTACTAGGAAGATATGCACTAATGAATCATGCATACAAAATAAATAATGAAGTGTATGGGAGGGAAAAAAATATCATCCTATCCCCCCTATCTAATAAAGTATACACTAAGGTGATGAGGCTTCAAATTACCATTTAAATATGGGGAAAACATGAAAATGTATGAAGGAAATATAAATATCAAGAAGTGAAAATTAATATTTTGAGGGAAAATTTTGAAGATATTTGAATATAATGTGATGATAAAATTAGTTATTACTTAAACTATGTTAATTAGATAACAAGTAATATCATAGTATTTGGTGATACTTTGGAAGATTCAACCATTTGGAAGATGTTGTGGAGAAATTTCCCCAATAGATTTGATCCAAATAAATTTGCTATGAAATAATTGGAGAACTATCACTTGATGAACTATATAACACTCTTCTAAATTATGATATGAGAGCATCCTAGGTGGTCAATAAATTTATAAAATAGTATTTTTTATTTAGATCTAAGAAAGCTATCAATTTATAAGACAAAAAAGATGAAAAAATCATAGAATCATAAGATGAAGAATATGGAGAATACTTGAGAATCATGTCTCTTATTTCCAAAAAACTGGTAAGGGGAAGAGGCAAGTATAAAGTTAAGATCCCTCTCATATAATTTAATTTTGGATGTTTTAGTGACATTGAAATTAATTTCCCAAATAAGGAATATGATGAAACCATGAGTGAGGATGAAGATCCAGACCATTCTAAAAGGAAGCCTAGAAAAATTTGAAAATATGATTGTATAAATAAAAATAAGAATTTTCAAAAATTTAGGAGGATTTTAAAGAGTAATGAAGAGTATAAAGACTCATCATTATCAATTGAGTCAGATTATAATCCCTCTAAATATCACACAACATTTATATCCAAGGTTAAAAGGTATACAGACACATCAAGATATGAAGAAGAAGAAAAAAATTCTACATTGGGTATATGATAAGGTCTATAGGACTTCTTTGATTAAAATATTTATCTCAAGAATAAAATAAATGTACTTGAGAAGGGAAAAGTAATTTATCTCATAAAAGTGATTAAATTTTTTTTGGTGAATATTACAGAACAAGACAAGATGTTGGAAGATGTTAATACAATAGTGGATATAAAAATAAAGAATTTAATGAGGCTCAATTTTGATTACTTAAAGATGAAAACACATTGATTATGATTATTTAAAAGTAGTGATGATTCATATAGAATCATCCAAGTTTATAAATAAGATTAACCACAAGATATAGATATACACGAATTTCAATTTTTTAAGTGGCACAAAATTGGTTTTCTCAATCAGTGTGGATTATGGAGAAAACTAAAGGTATTTAGGATGATGAAATATATAATAAGGTAACTAAAAAATCATGGAAAATTAGAGTTAAGGAATGGATTAAATAATCCTTAATTAAAGTGTTAATAAATTCTATATTATTATAAAATAGGTTGAATAAACACCAAAACATGTTGAAAGAGAAAGTTTCTAGGGATACAGTGGGTGATATAGAATATTTATAAAAAATACAATGAAACCTAGAACAATATGTTACTACCATAAAATTAGAATGAATTAATGGGGTGAATACCTAAAATTAAGAGAATTAGCTCTTTCATAAGGGGAAACACCTCTAGAGGAAAAATATTTGTAGATGAAAAGGTTAAAGGATAAAGTTAATAGGATACTAAAACGAAATTTAAAAATGGAAAGTGTATACTTTACCACTTAGCTCATGGTTATTCTTGTAAAAAATATAAATTAAATAAGGCATAAGAAAATTATTGCGCTAAATAAAGATAAGAAAAATCACAAGATATAGTTCTTTATGGGAGGAATGTGCAAACTATACAGACTTCATGAAGTGGTTCATTAGATCCATCATCTTTATTTTAAGTGAAAAATCATAAGAATCCAACATCAAAAGAATAATGTGCCTTTTTGGATTATAATGTGAAGATAATCACACACTTGGAGAAAATAAAAAATAAGAAAGTAAAAATGCTACATCAAGAATACTAGAAGTAAAAAATTAGAAGAAAAGGAATGAAGAATCCTACAAATAGATAAGATAGAAGGAATGAAAGATCATAGTTGAGAGGAAACTCTTAAAACTACTATTATAATTAAGGATCTTGTTATCTCCTCTCCTTATCCCCATTTATTATTTAGGTGTTATAATGTGATGTAATTAAAGTAAACAAACATCAATGGTTGGATTGAGGCTATCAATAATTGATAAAAAGAAGATCCATCATGAAATACACATTTATATGATGAAATAGTGAGAAATGAAACACTTTAGGGGGAACAAATATGATTATGTTTTTCAAAATATTATTATACACTAAATATAGAATCTTGGAAAATCCTTTAAAAATAAATATTGAGCTATTAAAATAACATCTCCTATCTTTACACATATTATAAAAATATGTTTGTAAGGAGGGTGTGTTAGTTGATGATAATGTTTGGTGAAATGGGGAGTTTCATGTTTTACACTTAAACTTTCTAATATGTCTATTGAAACTTTTGTATGCTACAAAATTTTACAGATAATTAATAATATTTTTCTTTGTAGCCTCTAGAAGGATTTATTGATATTGGTATCACATACATGTTAATTTTTGACAATATTGATGTCTTTTTGAAGTATCTGTTTGTTTTCTACACCAGGTTAACCCTTTTAGATTTAGATTATATCAACTGAAGCCTCATTTCTAAGGAATCATGTGAATCCATTCCTCTCTCATAAGTGAATTAGTATGTAATTCAAAACTAACGATGAATGAAAAGTTTATCTGAGTATAAAATGAGTAAGGATAAAATGAATGATACTCAGCCCCTACATAGAAATTTGTATTTATGTTTAATAAAGTGGAGAAAATAAAGCACAAAATTTGATAATGAAGGAGATTTTCAATTTTAACATATAATTTAAAGGGTTAAATTTTTATTCCCATGCATGGTTTATATTTATTGTCAACAAGTAAATTTGAAATGGTTATGAGAAGGTGTTAATATGTATAAGATATATGTGAGATACTTGCGTTATAAATGGAAAAGAAAGTGGGAAAATAAGTTGATTCCATGAAAATACTTATCATGGTTAGATTCAAGGAAGAATCCTTATATGTGATGACTGATGTGATGGTATTTAAGATAAAGGAAATTAATGATGGTTAGAGTAATTTCTACAACATTTCATTAAAGTTGGAAGGCCTCAGGATTGATTAAGAAAGGCGTATGGTGATTTTTTGTTGAAAAAGTTAATCGTGTAACGATAAATTTATGTTTATGCATATTTTATAAGGTTCATATGGACTTGCATCAATGTCATTTTGATGAGCCGGCCTGGGTTGTCCTAGACCATCACTCGATCTAGAACATGAAATTTCCTCAAGCATGCATCCCCATATGAAAAATCCCACCAACTAGCGGTGAGGGCCTAATGAGTTGTAGTGGGGAGACCATTTTCTCACATCGGAGTTCAATAATAGTAAAAAAATAACCAAGAAACATACACATATATAAAAGTTAGAGTACACATAAATAAGTAGCCTAAATAAAATCATGATATAATAAATTAAATGTTATATATAGACTCAGATAGACTCTATAGAATACAACAAAAACTGATTGAACATTGGGATGATCACATATAAAATTTAAATAAATAAAATATATAAAACACATGGGATATACTACTAACTCTGAACCAAACCATATACTCTGTCTCTATGGTAGTTGAATTACTCTAACCTGAACCTCAGACTCCACATGAGTGATTCAGATTAATCTGGTAACACTAGGTCTCCACCCGATTCATCACACATCTTGTGGTCAACCTAAAGTTATATATAAGGTTTGAAGATGCACTAAGGTACCCATACATGGGGTGAAAATAAATCCAAACATGACACCCCAATAGTGGTCCTAACATCTGATTTCATAACATGTGTATGGAACACATGATATAATCATCTTAGTTGAATACTAACAGTAGCTGGCATAAAATAAAATTTAAGATAAAATACTGAAAATAAAATAAAAAAATCAAAACATAAAGAAAATAATAGAACTTGGGTTGTAGTATGGCACCCAAGGTAAATATTCCTGTAATCTGGATTAATCTAGAGGACTTAAAACATGTGGAACACCTTTCCACATAACATCATGCATGTTCAGAAGATCGAAAAAGTGGTCCAAAATCTAATGTAAGAACCAGCATAGATATTGGAACCTAGGATCTCATCCTGGGAATAAAAAACAAAAAGAACAACAACCAGGATCTAGGACTCTAAAAACCCAATACGGATTGAAAATAAGAATTTCTAGGTCAAATAATCTAGTGAAACTTCCTTTTATTTTAAGTACTAAATAACTAGTTGGTATAATATAGTCTAACCTGGGAGCACCATGTCCGTGGGACATAAATTAATATCTGGGATCTCCATGACTACAGACACCTATCTAAGAATATCATGACCATATATATCAACCCTAAGAAAGATCTCCTTGTCCATATTGAAGGGGTAAAACTCATTTAGATCATCCATTAGCTCCATAGACCCTCCTAACACTAACCGACCAATAGAGGAGATCATATAAATCAAACTTTGAGACAACTATCAGTCCATCAATATCCCTATGGTCTCCTCATATATCCAAAACACAAACAAGGAACAACCTCAACCATTCATGGAATAATCTATTATAACTAGGGTTATCTAACACCCGGACCTATTATATAAAACCCCCATTAACCATCTAAGGTTTAACAAAGCATAATGATCTCACATGGTCCCTTTGAATATCAATAACAGTGGGACACCCTATACAAGGGTCCTTAAGAAAAGCAAAACTGTACCATATCCATCCCATAGGTACATGACACCCTACAAGGGGATCCTCTAAAATATCACAACCCATGATAATATTATCTAAGAAACATTTACAATTATCCATCAATGTACAAGCACTAATCCTCGATCAATATCACACCTTAATGGTCATCCAAAATCATCGTCATTCCTGATAGGGAATTATTAATACCTGAATATGACATTCAATGAACACTAATCAGAAACTGTACAGAAGGTTATCCTAGAGAGTACCTCAGAACCTTATAAACATTTAATTCATGACACCTAGTTGTAACTTCCATCACATTCCATCAATCCAACATAAATTATCCAATCAATCCAAACCTCAAATGAGGAGTCTAAAATTTTAACCGCTCAAACTACAAACAACTAGTCCTAAAACCTAGGGACTATAAAATGATTTCATCCATGATAAAAATTGATCCTAACTTTTGGGAACCATACAAAAAAACTAGAATTACATGATTTTCCTCCTCAATCCAAGATAATAATCAAGATCATGACCCTGACTTGGTCTATGCACCTCACAACCCAACCCATTGGAAGATATAAAATAAAACCTAAAGGAAATTCTCTCTCCAAATGTTTAGCAAAAAAACACCATCTAGAAGTCCTGAATATTACCAAAGGATCCCACCATTTTTATATACATGAAAAAAATCAAAATGGACTATTGGAAAGTCCCATTCAGCCTCTAGGGTGATAAACCAGCAAAACACCTCTATTGAGGGAGTACACACTATGTACCTTAGGTACATTGTTTTACCTCAAGCAATCTTCCCTGATTGTGAATATTATCCCAGCCCAAATTATAAATTCCAAGTAAACATTGTGCTTATTTATTACAAAATGTGTTCCACACACTGGGTTATCGACCATGTACCCCATATGGGGTCAGACCATATATGGAAAATAGCCTTTGGCTATCTACTGTAACTAGGCTCTTTCCATGTAACCTGTATAACCATGTGGCCCAAAATAGGGTGTCTAGATGGGTACCTCGAACACACCCTGAGTTTAACCTATGTAGAATGACCCAAACACACATGATTCGTGGCCTTCAACTTTAACCCAATTCCCATAAAGAATAACACAAAACATGTGTTCTTGAACTACATGTTATGTGATTGGGTTTCCGCAAATAGAAAAACTTTTGTGATCACCCTGAGACCCCCTTATTTTCTGCAAAACACACTAAATAGACTCTATAGTGGTTTATATAAACCCAATAAAACTCACTATAATTATTTTTAAATTAAAATGAAGGAAAATACTTCCTTAGGGGCATAAAACGCTAAAGATTTGATCTTGAATCCTCACTATGAAACCACCAAGCCCCGATCTATCTTCATAGTGCACCCTATTAATGATTCTCTCTCTTCTCCACCCCTTTCTTTCTTAGCCGCATGATCCAACAGGGGGATATGAATACAAAAAAATCCAAATGGACAGTAAAAAATAAATAGAAAATAAAAAGAAAGAAAAAAGAAATAATAAGGAAAAAGAAAAAAAGGAAAGGGGGCCTAGGTCCAACCCCTTTCTCCTTAAAAGGGGTTTATCCAAAAATAAATAAAAATTAAGGCCTTCGGGCCATTCAGTCAGCCAGTTTATACCTTAGGAAAAAAATACCCATTCCAAAGTAAACCTTGAAGTCAAAATGTTAATCTAACACTATGTTTAAATAATATCACTATTAGAATATGTGGGAATAATTAATACATAAATAAGAGAATAATAATTATTTTTTGAAAATTTGAATGACTCTGAATTCCACCAAACTCATATCCTAGGGTAAAAATATTATTTTAATAACAATAGAGTTTTCATAAATTTTGTTGAGTTCTTATGGAAGAAGAAACTATGATTTTCCCCTAAAATCCACCTGAGAAAAAGAAAATTAAATTTCTCCTAATTTTCTCAAATTATCATGATGAGGTTAGTGACAATAATTACACCCTTTGTAATGGTTATTAATGAATCTAGGGTAACACTAGAAGTGTGTTGGTTATATAAAGTCCATTCATAGAAATAAGTGGCTACATAAGTGTAAGTTTACACTAAATTAAAGTAACTATAAGTCCAAGATACCAATATACGGGTCATAACCACTATAATGGACCTATGTATGGGTGATTTAATACCTATATAAGGGTATCCTCGATGACCTGTATATGGGTCATTACACATTACTGAATGCTACGTAATGGTACTAATAGTGTTCTATAAGCAGTGTAAGGGTAAAAAATAAACTATATAATGGTAACATACAAAAGGGTAAATTTAAAGGAGATTTTTTATGTTTCCATAATATTATATATTCTATAGAATGAATTAGAAGATACTTTGTGCAATGTTCTTCATGTATTCAAAATCATAGTGAGATCAATACTCTATGATTTTTACTAAATTATTTAATCAATTCAAAAGATTATTTAAGTATAAGCGGTCTGCACCACAACATAATATAGACTTGAAGATACTGAAATGGGAATATGAAGGGAACCATGCCATATAACTATATATTTTGTGTGAGAAGATCCTCTATGGAAAATGATGAGGTGGACCATACTATGGTGAATTATCACATATGCATTTTGGTTAGATTGGAGGATTAATGATGGTAAGTGAGTGAAGAAATTAAACGATAACTGTTTCAATAAGCATTTTAATGTTCATGGTGTAAAAATGGGAAAAAATGGACACCATGTCATAGTGGGAAGAATTTTAGGCAAGATGACTATGAGAAATGATAACACATTTATGTCATGGTCAAGAACGTTGTAGGTGAGTTTAGTCATGATGAGGAATAACAAGACTCATCTAAGTCTTTGTGATTACAAAAGGTAAGCGAATGAATACCATACCATATTAAATATAGATATATATTAAATTTATTAATAATTATTTAATTAATAATTTTTTAATATTTTATTATTTCATTCATTTTTAATATTTTATTTTATTTCTATTTTTTAATATTTTTAATACTCTTATTTTTTATTAAATATAGATATATAAATTTAGGAAATTTAAATAACTAAACAAATAAAAATTAAAAATTAGTAAATTTAAAAAATATTAAAAAAATTATTAATTAAAAAATAATTAATAAAAATGAATAAATTTAATATACATATATAAAAATTATAAATTTTAATAAATAGTATATTGTAAATATAGTTATATAAAATAAATAAGTTATAATAAATAAAAAAAATTACAATAGAATAAATTATATAAAACATAAAATTTAAAAATAAATAAATTGAAAAATTATTAAAAAAATTATTAATGAAACAATTATTAATAAAAATGAATAAATTTAATATATATATAGACACATTAATTAAAAAGAGTAATAAATAATATATATTAAATATAAATATTGAAAAGGAATTAATTGTAATAGTTAAAAACATATTAATATCTTATTCCTTTTTAATGGTTCCACACACACACCCACACACACACACACACATTTATATACATCAATGTATATAATATTTACTAAAATATGATTTATATAATAAAAAATATTTATGTTTACATTAAATAAGTCATATATTTAGTGAATAAACATTTATAATTAAAAATTATCATTAATTAAAAATATTGACTAATTGTATCGTGTAATGAACATTAATCAAGTGTCGTTTGATTTTTCAATTTAACTTATTTCAAATGTGTGTTACATTGATTTCATATATACATATATGTAAATAATGCATTTTTATATACAGTGCACAAACACAAATATTTATGTAATTAATGAAATCTTATTTAAAAACTCACACACATAATATTTATGTATTTTATTCAATTTTTAAAATTCATTTTATAATTTCATTTTGTAAAATGAAAAATTTAAAATGTTATGTTTTTAATTGGTAAATTTTATTAATTTTTATAGATATTATTACAGTTTTCTATTATTTATTAATTTTAATTATAATTTAATAATTTTATAATATTTGTTTATATATAATAATTTACTATGTTTTAATATTTTCAATATGTATTCATCTTCATTGCAATATATATCCACATTTTTTTAATAATTTATATTTAATTAGTAAAACTTATCAATTTTTCAATTTTTTTTAATTGTTCTCATTTTCAATTATTCAATTTCACTCATTTTTATCATGTGTGCATTTAAGGTTACATATTCATTAATAATGTTAAAAATATATTTGTAAATAAATATTTTTTAATAAATATATTTATAAATTTATATTTACTATATTTATGAAATTATATATTTATAATTATAAATAAATTAATATCATTTTTTGAAAAGTATTTATACAATTATAAATAAATAATTATATATTTAAATAATTATAAAATAATAATAAATATATTTAAGTATTGAATAAATTTACTATATTTATATTTACATTCATATATATTTATGAAATATATATATATAATTATATAAATATATATAATGACAAAAATATATAAATATTTTTATTTTAAAAAAGTATTTATATAATTATAAATAAATTATTATATATTTAAATAATTATAAAATTAAAATAAATATATTAAAATAATGAATATATTTACTATATATATATGTATCAAATATATATACAATTATATAAATATATATAATGATATAAATATATTTATAATTGTAAATAAATAATTATAAATATATTTACTAATATATTTACAATTATAAATAAAAATTATAAATATAGTTATACATATATATTTACTAGATTTATAAAATTATATATTTATAATTATAAATAAATAAATATAATTTTTTTAAAAAGTATTTTTATATTATAAATAATTAATTATATATTTAAATAATTATAATATTATATTAAATATATTTAAATAATTAATATATTTAATATATATATATAATTATATAAATATATATAATGATATAAATACATTTATAATCATATACGAAAATATATAAACATAATTACAAATATAATTGTTTATAATTATAACTATAAATCCTTTATCAGCACTAAATAAGTGATGATAAAATATGTTTTATTAACAATTAATATTTTATTACTGATAAAAGGTACCTTTATCTGTTCTTTTTTGGAAGCTCTAATAAAACCCTCCCCGATCTATTAAAAAAACCATAACCAAATAGATTTTAGTTGAACCTCCCAAGATTTCACAGAATTCCACTGCTACTAGCGCTCCCCTCATATTTTTTCTCGGATGAATCAAGAATCGAATCTAATGTATGCTATTTTTTCCTCCTATCTTGTTACTTTCTGGTTCAACTTCTACGGTGTGTGTTAGTGCAATGTTTTATTGGCTTTGTGCTATCGTCAGATCCAAGTTTATTGTATCTTCCTCTACCTCTAATCTTTAACATTATCTTTTAATTAATGACCAGATTCAGATTATCTAGGTTCCTTCTTCTTCACCTCTTGATTTTATTTCTTTTTCCCTATTATTTTGACCCTCTACCTCATTGTGTACACACCATACTAAATCCTAGGGGGTTATGGCTTCTATTTTTTGTTATTGTTTCTAGAGCATATGATCTTCCCTTGGGGTCATCCTCTCTTTGTTCTTGATGGTTTCTTCATCTAATCTAGTCTAGGTTATTTTCCCCATTCACGACTCTTTAATTTTTGTACCATTGATTTCTTGATTCTTATATTAGTGTTTCAATTATTTAAAAGTAGTATTAATTATACTCACTGAGTTTCTAGGGAATAAATTAGATTTAGACTTGGTTTTCATAGATAACCATGGGGTTTACTATATTTATAGAATAGTTTCAATATGGTTTTAAGTTATTCTCTTGTCAAATTCCATGATTGGAATTTAAAAAGTTATTTTAAATTAAGAATGATGTATTGGGCTTGTAGAGTATTTTCAAAAATATTATTCTTGACATTACAAGTGAGAATTGTGAAATGGTTTTAAACTATTAATTTATTATTGATATTTTTTGAATATTATTTTAAAGTTTCTGACTTGATAATAATGTTTTTTTATAGAAAAGGGGCTTTATATCCCATTAATTGTTTTGAAAATAATTGGTCAATTTAAATGTTGAATAAAAAAAAACAGATTTCATGTGGGGTTTTAAAAATAAAAAAAGTAGCCTTTTGAATTTTGAAAGTGGTTTTGAGATGATATTTTTAATTTTTAATTAATATAGAGTAATTTAAGAAGTTTTGGTCTCTTTAAAAGTGTTTTTAATGCAGTTCATTTTAATATGGAATTTGAAAAATGTTTAAAAAAAGTGGGTTTGGTGTTAAAAAATATGGGCGAGTGGTTTTATAAAGGGGCCTGAAAAATACATTTAAAAGAAGGTGGTTTCTTATGATGTGTTGATATGGATGGGCTAGATTTTATTTGAGGTTTGTGATATGTCATTGTTTTTTTATTTTCTTTGTGGTATTCCTTTTATTGGTGTTGTGTTTTGATTATACATCCATTATGAAAACTAGTTTTATGAAATACTAGCATCAAAACCAATTTACCCTTTTCTTTAATTAAGTCTCTTATAGTTGTGGAAAAACCTCTTGAGACAATTTCAATTCCTATATAATCGTCTTAAGTTTCTATTAAGTTTCTTCTTTTTGTTGGAAAAATTTACCCCATACATTCCAACTATACTAAAATTTTTTATATCTTTCTTACATTTTTTTTCATTTTTCTTATGATGTCATCCTTCTTGAACATCATATTCAAAAGATTTTTTTATGATTTAATTTCATTGCCACAATATTATTAATTTCGTATTCATAATTATCTTTCGCTAAACCTATTTTTTGGAAGTCATTCACTTATTCTTTTATTTATTCTATGGATGATGATTTCTATGATTTCAATGTTGTCTTTAGTTGTTAGGGGGAAGTACCACACTCTTTATTCATTTCAATATATCTTGGATTAAATTATCTCAAAGTTGTCTAGGATAATTTCAATTCCATTATAATTCTCTATTGATGTCTGGTTCTCTTTATCAATAATCCCAAGTTGTGTTACTTTTTTTTTCTATAGACTAAAAGTTACTCAAATTTCCATGAAGTTGAGTAATGTGAATTCATCTTGGTCCCACAATGGAATGTAAATCTGGATTCTTTAAGTTGAATGACATAAATTTGAAAATGTATCATCCTTTATTTGGTTCTCCAGTTGAGATGGAAATCTATTAAGGCTTTGGTAAATTTTGAATCAAAACCCATTTAAATAAATAATATGAAATATATCTCAAAATGTAATGATTAAAGGTGTAATTAAGATTTAATATTTCAATTAGGCATCGTATTATTTATATAAAATAAAATAGGTGAATAAATTGTAAATATATGTTTCTTATTATAAAATGGAAGATATATTGTTGGTAACTTGATCCAAATTGGTAATATTTGGATTATTAGATAGGGTAGGGATAAAATTAACATATCCAATCAATTAAATATATCTTTTTTTATATTTTTCCCTATTTATTAATTTAACATGTTGTTAACCATTTAAACCTCTATAGTTATGATTGAATTTTCATATATTGAAAAATGACATATTATTGTAATTGTCTTTTAAATACTATTAATTTAATTTTTTATGATAATATAGACAACACTTTTTTTTGAAAAAATTGCCTTCTTAAAGAGTTGATTTTAATAATATTATATTTATTACTCATCATCATTAAATTTAAAAAATTCTTTTTCTTTCTAAAAAATCATAAAATTTTCATTCAAATAAATATATAATCACAAATATATTGAATTATAATAAATCATTTTATAAAAAGTAATATTAATATATTTTTAATTTCTCAAGGTTTTATTCTTATAGTAATTTTCATAATGATATTTCACACTTTATACTAATATTGTATTAATGTTTAACTTTCACTATAATATGGAATATTTTTTTTTTAGTTTAGTGTTACATGTGATAAAATTTAACCAATAAAGTATTTATTTGAAGTAATATACATACTTAAATCTTAAGGTGATATAAGGATACAATTACTACATCAGATGGAGAGATAAATGATGAATCAAACCCAATATCATGATAATTTATTCATTTTATACCAACTTGGAGCCTCACCATTGTGTATGAAATAAGTGGGACATGGAAATCATGTATTCATTCCCACTGAGAGAGCATATTGTAGTCTTGGTGTAATAATTTTTTTATTCAAGGGATAGTGGCTCATGTATACATGAGACAAGGTAATCTATTTGGAATGGGAGAAGAGGTATAAATGTGTTAGAACACTATGAAAATGTATTGTATTATCATCTCATCTGTCAAAACATTGTGTACATAAGAAACTTTTCATCTTTAGGAAGCAAACTAATAAATGTTGTTTGGTGTTCTTCCAACTCCCAGTTGAAGAATATTTAGATTTATAGAGACAAATATCATCATCATTAGCTTCATATCTTGAAAAGTTATTATTGAATATTATGTATTGATACACCCCCATCTCTTTTGGACATGAACATATCTTTCCTGATCTAATTTGTGTAGTAATCATCCCATACTAGGTATTAATGATCATTTTAGATGAATTCGTAGGATAAAACCTAACATAGTGGATTAATTTATTTATTAAATTCAATTACCCATTTCATTCAAAGCATATTGAAATTATTTGAAACAATTAAATGTTGGATTCCCCCTATTATAATTATCTATTGCTTTCACATTTTATAGTGAATATATTTAGTGTATTTGTTTATTTTTTTGTAAAAAATGAATATTCTATGATTCTAATTGGATGGATATGAATAAAAAATTGATTCACACTAATCATATAAAAACAAGTTTTAATATGGAGTTAAATATTTCTTCATGTTTGTAATAGAGAATGCATACGAATCTTCTCAAATCATTTTTCTGTGTTTATGTTGGTTTTATTCAAGAGAAATTAGTCCATAAGAGTTAGAATAACATTTGATTCATCATGAAATAGGCCAGAGCAATAAATAATGGAATAAACATGGGGAACTATTGAACATGCACACCGATTGGGATGATACAGTGGTTTATGGATCATTTGATATGAATACCAGTATAAATGATGATGAATATTGCATGAAATAAATGAAAATGGAAATTGAAGATGACCTTTATGATTTTCCAAAGTTGTTTGAGAAGTTAAATATATGTGGTAAGAGACTATTGTATACTTTTTTTACTAATGACACAACATTTTAAGTTGCATTGAAGTTATATAATTTGAAATATGAAAATGGATGGAGGGACACCAACTTTATAAAACTACTTGGTCTCCTAAATGATATGATATTAGAAGAAAATGATCTTCCTAGTCAAACATTGGATGCTAAACAAATTCTAAATTGAACTGGAATGATCTATAAAAAATAATTTCTTTTCCAAATTATTGCATATTATTTCTCAATAACCATCAATCACTCATTAAATTCACTAAGTGTGAAACAAATCAACAAAAGAAAGATAAATGAAGTATTTTAAAAGATGTATGACACTTTCTTATCATTCCATGGTTTAGAAGACTATATGGATGTTAGGAAACTGCAATACATTTTACTTGGCATGAAAATACAATAAATAAATATGGGAACCTACGTCATCCAATAAGTTCTACTTGGTGGAAGAAAATTGATTATAAATATCATGGATTTGAAAATAATCCAAGAAACATTTGTATATCTCTATCTATAGATGGAATAAATCATTTTTTTATATAGAGTACTACTCACAGTACATGTCCCATCATGTTTTTAAATTATAACTTATCGCCATGTTTATGCATGAAGTGAAAATACATATGTTGAATCTACTTATATCTAAAAAAAGAAACACGATAAACATATCGATGTATATTTGGATCCTTTAATTGAAGATCTGAAATTGATGAGGGATACAAGTGTTACAATGTATGATGCTCATAAAAGTTAATAATTCACATTGACGGTCTTGTTTTGTGGGATGATAAATGACTTTATGGATTATGAAAATTTATCAAGAAATAACATTAAAAAAATGTTGGGTTTCCCATTTTGGAAGAATTCACCCCCTTAGTTTGGTTGAAACATTCATAAAAGACTGTGTTTTTAAGACATCATTTTTTTACTTCAATGATATACATACCGATCCTGGGTGAAGAAATTCAATGGGAATACCAAAGAAGGTATAACACTGTCTCCACTAATGGGTGATCAACTGTTCAATAAAGTAAAAACTGTTGAAATAGTTCTTAGAAGACCATTTTTAAAATACCTTATGAAATCAAATTGAGAAAAGAGATTAATTTTCTCTTAATTATCATATTTTATATTTTATATTTCAAAAAGTCTATTGATGTCAGGCATGTAGAAAAAATATTTTTTTGATACTGTTATTTTCAAGTTACTAAATGTTCATGGAAAAAAATATGGAATCTCGTATTGGTTGTACATGATTGACAGGGCGACAAGGGAAGAGCTGGCATAAGTAAAGGGTAAAGTGTAACACCCCAATATTTTATAGTACATTATTTCCTCAAAATAATTCAATAACTTTCACTACACGCAACGCCGAGTTCAAGCGCACCACGAATTACCAAACTAGCCGTTCAAAAACGGTTATGAATAATACTATCTAAATTTTGAACTTTATATAATCCTTATAATTTTAGAATCCATATTATGAGTTTCCTAGACATAATGTAAGAACAAATTCATTTTTTTCAGATAAAAGAATTATTTTTCAAAAAATGAAATTTTACCGCCTTTTAACGGAAAAACCTTTTTAAATCTAATATTTGAAACTTTTATATATTCAATTTGACAAAATAAACTTCTTCTTTAGAATCAGGACATAATAATTTAGTTTTAATAAATTTTTGGTGTTT
This sequence comes from Viscum album, assembly GCA_963277665.1. Lineage (NCBI taxonomy): Eukaryota > Viridiplantae > Streptophyta > Magnoliopsida > Santalales > Viscaceae > Viscum > Viscum album. Next base: position 157,732,958 of record OY728165.1, on the reverse strand, counting down.
TTCTGATAACTTTCATATTTGAGTGAATAGTGAAAAAATACTATATTTTAACTAAAAACAACTTTTTTAATAAAAATAATTTATAGTGATAAATTATAAATTTTAATGGTTTGGAAGTATAATTAGATTATATTTTTACCATTTAATCCAATACTGGTCATTGTAAGAAATTTCACTTTGAAATTGGACATAAACAAGTGTCAATCTTTTGATTGTTATTATTTCTTAAAAATACGTTTTTTGGTTTTAATAACGGGAATTAATTTTAAATTAATTAATGCAACTTATATGTTTTGAAATTGGTAAAATATAATTCATTTTTGAATTTGGAGTATAAAAATTATCTTAGTGTAAATTCTTTGGTATTTTTTTGAAAACTTTCAATTCTTGATGAATAGTGAAAAACACTGCGTTATTATTTTAAACCCTCTTTTTATTGAAATAATTAATTATTTTATTTAAATTTATTTTAAGTCAAAATAGATAAATAATAACAATATTAGTTCAATGTAATTCATTGGAGTCTTTTTTTATAATAAAATTAGATGTATAACATTTTATTGATCTTTTTACCGTCTTTTACCCACCTTCTAGGTGCATTTGAAAATTTGTATAAAACTTAATTTCAACAATTCTATGAGTTGAATTTAAAAAATCCAAGAGACACTATTAACCTCAGTAAGTAAAATTTTGTTCAATAAGATGGAAATAACTTTTGGTGAATAGTAACTTTTGACTTTTATTTACCATAGTTAAAAGTAAATAGGGTAATTATGGGTAAAAATGATATTATAATTACCTTAACACATGTACAAATTTTATTGGATAAGTTTAATTAGACAAAAAAAACCTTAAGAATAAAATATAACCCTTTAGGTCTACTTGGATTAGATTAGGACATTTATTATTATTTAATTTAAAGAAGAGTTAAAAGTGTTAAATTCAAGTTTTCATAACCAAAACATTTTAATATAGGGTTATAAATAATATAAATTCTACTATAAATATTAATTAGAAAGATAAAAATATTTCCTACATAATTTTATTTTATTTATAATTTTTAAACATTAAATAATTTAATTTATTTATGACACAATGATGATGTAGTAATTACCTTATTAATGAAAGATTAAAATAATTGATATTATAAATTTCCAAATAAATGTAATTTGAGACTTTTGATGAATTACAATATAATTATAGTTTAATATGACATGTTAGGGTTGATTAGATAATTTTTTTTGAAGTGATAAGGTTTTTATGGCTTTCACAAAAACAAAATACCAAATAGTGTCAAAATTGACATAAATTAATTTTTAAAACAAATAGTATATTATTGGTTGATATAATATTCCTAAAAATCTAAGGTTCATAAAAAAGGATTAAATAATATTATATATGTCATTAATTAACCACTTGAGATTCTCTTGGATGTTTATAGTAAGTTTATTAACCATATAGTGTAAAAATACAAGAAGACACGATAAAAGTTAAATTATTTAACTTAGAGTTAAATCTAAAAGATAAGGTTAAAATGGTAACCTAAACTTGTATAAAACCTATTGGTTGATAGTATTTCGACCCATACCCACTTTATCATATAAATAAATCAATTTGGAGACATTATAAACCGAATATGATTTTATTATAAAATAATATTTCAATCTTTTCCGAAGGTGCCCCTCACCCCTCTTATAAAAGGGCACTCCCCCTTCTCTCAAATTCACACCTTAAAATCCATTTGGCTCAGCCAAAACCTACCCAAATATCCTCTCAAATGTCCTCCCTTAATCCTAGAGTCCTTACTTTGGTCAAAAATCCAACCCAAGGATCCCTTTTGCGTCAAATCAAAAGGAATAACCCCAAGAAGAGGTAAATATTTCATCACCTCTTTCAAGTTCTTTTCTTCTTCCACTTCATATTTCCTTGTTGTTTCCATTATAAAATAATAACTCTAGTATCTTCTATATACTGTGATGTTATTATAAATATGGTATAAGAATATTCATTATTCTATCCATCCTTTGAATGACATGTCACCATACGTGCGTATGTACGGTTTACCGTCTCCACGTCGTGGTGTAGTTGTTATTAAATACATTATTATTTGGATGGGAATAATAATAATGTATAATTGATGTAAATAATAAATATAACATGATAATTATTCTGTATATATTATATACCATCCAATTATATATGATTTTAATATCAAAATAATGATATTGTCGCTCGTGCATATGTACGGATATCCGTCTCCACGAACGCGATGAGATTCATTCCCCATCATATCCATTCAAGACTAATTTTAATATAATGATTAAAAAAAATGTTTAAAGACTTAATATAATTTTGAATATGAATAAGATACACCCTATCTATAACAAACATTACTTATGTAACAAATCATAAAAAGGAAAATGGATCAGTTAACACCTGAAATGATGATACTACTGAAATATTGTTAACAAAGCAATATTAGAAGATCATATATGATATCATATATATGTATATTATTCTTGTATAATTTAATAACAATGATTTAACTATTATAAAAGAGGTTAATGTACCCTCAAACAAGGAGAAATACAAGTTAAGGGTTAAATTTCACAATCTCTTTGTTATTCGAGGTTGTTTATACGTAATTATCTACTCAGACCTCTTTATCATCCACATCCATGTTTTATTAAAAATATATTTCAATTTTTTTTACTATTTACTAGACAATGGGTTAATTTCATTTATACCCTTATTTTACATTATATTTTTTCAAAGGAATCTTTCCGTCATTTTCCAAACAAGGTACTTTATGACCTTTTCGACAAAATTAGGGTAAGAATGTTTTTTTATCTTATACGACGGGTGTGGATATTTTCTGCCGTTATAACATCATCGAAGATTACCTTACAAGCTTATAATAATATTTTCAAAATAATAGTTTTCTTTGTAATTATATGACTCTTAAATGATTTCAAAATAGAAAGAGATATTTCTCTCAAATAGTTTTGATTTCATCTATGTCAACATCCTTTGATAAATTTTACACTTTCTTGAAGTTGATTTATTATGATACAAATCATCCATATTGTATTTAAGGTTTTGTGATATGTTTGACTGAGGATGAGTTATTTTTATTCCATTTATAGTTTATGGTAAAAGTATTGGCACTTCGTATGCTAGTTTTAATATGAATGTTTATTTTATATTTAAACTCTTTCTTAAGATGAATGTATTGGACTATTATGTTTTGTTTTGGGGAGAAGTAAAAGTAATCCCTCCTGGTTGGGGTCTGGTTACAGCAGACCCTTCGGGTTGGAGTCCGGTTATAGAGGCTCTTAGGGTTGGATTCCGGTTAAAGAGGGTCTCCGGGTTGGAGTCCGGTTACATAGGCTCTTCGGGTTGGAGTCCGATTACAGAGGCTATCCGGGTTGGGGTCTGGTTACAGTTAGCCCATAGGTCCTGGCACGAGGACTTGACACAGAAATTAAAGTCTGGTACTATACATTCCCTCATTATGAAATTAGTTATTACTTGTGATTATTAACTAGTAAAATATCCATGTGCATGTTTATATGGTAATGTTGATTTATTTTTTTCCATATTATGTTCTAGTTTATGTTTAAAAGGCTATTGTTTTTATTACACATCTTGCCTTAAATGTTTATAGCTTCCACTAAATTATTTACCCTTACTAAGCATCTAATCTCACCTCTTTCTTATGTTTTATTTTCCTAGGATCCAAATAAATATTTTATGTTTGAGATGCAGGGTTAAGATAAGGGAACAATGGCATTATCAAATGATTTTTTTGTATTTTATGTTAGAAAGTGTAATATAACATTCATGTATGTAATCTATTTTCCAAGACTGCTAAACTGATCAGTCTTTCGGGACTTGATTCTTTGTAACCATGCCAATGTATTAAAATAATGCACCAAATCCGGGAATCTAGGGTCGGGGCGTTACAGTTGGTATCATAGGATGTTTAACAATAACCTTGGAAACTAGATTTAGATAAACTCTGATTAGAGCACATTACCCTAAGATAGACTTGGAGGATTAGTATAGAATAACTTCCTAGAATTTTGGTAATGTAAATATTTTTTGAGTTTTCCAAACAAATAAATCCCTGTCTAGATACGAGCAGGTAGAGGCGGCTCAGGAACAGATGTACCTAGGGGTAAAACCAGAAAACACCACTTGAGCTAGACTCGAATGGGAATTGGTGCACAACAATGGGCCTTGATGCACTCTTGTTTACGACACTCCTAGGGGATATTCTTAGGATAATTGTCATTTTCTTTACAAATAATTATGAAGTATTTATGAGTATATACCTCCTCAAAGAAAATATTTTTATGATTATGGATTATATCCATATACGATTAAGTTTATGTTAGATATTTTACAAGTTTGGAATTATTCAATGCGATTCATAAACTGACCTAGTGTATGCCATTGTATAGAAATGGAGCCGAGTAGAAGGAATGATAACTCCCGAAATATGTATGATCCAAAGAGTAAGAAGGATCGTATCATTCATGGTATTAAGCCAACATTTAGAAGGGAACAAATCTCCCATGTATTCTCAACATATGAAGAAATAATATCATGTGTTAATAAGATAAGTAAAGAATTCTCTGAGTCCTATGGATTTTAAGGGAAGTAAGAGAAGAAAAGGATGGTAGAGAGAAAGATAGATAAAGGGAAGAGGGGAAAGAAGGATTTTCCTATATGTGATAAATTTGGAAAGAATCACCCTGGTAAATTCTTAAAGGGAATGAGATTTTGTTATAAGTGTAGAGAAAAAGGACACCAAGTACATGATTTCAAGGGTAAGAAAAAGGTTTCAAATGTAAAATGCTTCATCTGCAAGGTGTTGGGACACTATGCGAATAAATGTCCCAGTCATCAGAGTATACTGTAAATGATGCTATTGGATAATAATCAAGTTATGATATTACCTCAAATGAAGAGGAATGACTAGTGTTCTTATGTTTTTATTATATAATTATTTCACTAGAGTATTGTATCAACAATATATTGGTTATATGAATTATGGAGATAAATAAGGATTGTACTAAAGTACTATTTTATTGAGGATTTGAGATTATATGGTTCTAAGAAAAGTGACTTAATAGTAAGAAACACTTTTTGGAAAATACATGGTTTAAGTAAAGGTAATTCTTAATATGGTCCTGATAATGAGGTAGTGATTTCGGAATAAGAGATTGTTGATTTGGATAAATTATATTGGATATTATTGACTTCCTTGGAACTGATTAATAGTTTGTTTATTTCATCATTGTTGGAATATTCAAATTTTTTGGATACAAGGAATATATCTAGTATTATATAAAGAATAAGGGATAATGAATGTAATCAATAGGGTTTTATGGTAATTCAGGGTGTTACCATGTTTTAAAAGAATACATGATGAAGGTGTTCATATGATATTACGTGGAAAAAGGATCTTCATTATGCTTAACTTCCTTATAAATTTTGGACTGTGAGTTTGTATAGATGTATTTTGGATAAGTCTAAAGGTTGGAATGGATTAAGTTTGAGATTGGATACTATTATTAAGGTTATTTTTGGATTTTTATATAAAGGACAACCCAGAGGTCAGGTGACAAGCAGTCGTGTTTGGAAAGGTCGTAAGACTTGAACCCACAACCGAAGGTTGACAAGGGTGCATCACCTACCACTGGCCTATGTGATTCCTAGATTGTATAATGTAGTATATTTTTTAAAATTTCTGACAAGTGAGTTATAAATTCATTATTTTTTTGAACCCTATATGTTTAGGATAAATAGAATATTTTTTTGAAATCTTATGGAGTGAAAGATGAGGTTGTGGTAGGAATTAGTTGAAGGATGAAACTCTACTTGTCATGTATATATATATATATATATTCATCTTATTCTATGGAAAAATTAATTCTTAAACTTTAGGGAAGGGATCTTAAAACCAAAAATGTGTTATCTTAATACTTTATGTTTTGTTGAACTGATGGTATTTTAAATCATCATAGATTGATGGATGTGAGGCCCTCAATTTTACACTTGTTTGTGATTGATGAACTCAATAAATCCCTATAAATATTTACTTTTTTTATTCCAATTACGTGTCTCTAATTTCTACCAATGTTCTCCTAACCGAGATCATAATTTGGTGGTGACCCTTTAATTTCCCGTTTCCTCTTATTAAGACTAAATTTTTTAACCCAATTTCTGATGTGGGTTTTCCCAAAAAGGTATTTTCAATTTTCAACCTTTTATTTTCGAAGAACAATTTCAAATTGTGAGTATTAAATTTATTGAAGGAGGGAAGAATTTAACACCCCAAGATTTCATAGTACATTATTTCCTCAAAGTAATTCAATAACTTTCACTACACGCAACACCGAGTTCAAGCACACCACGACTTACCAAACTAGTCGTTCAAAAGAGGTTATGAATAGTAGTAACTAAATTTTTAACTGTATATAATTATTATAATTTTAGAATCCATATTATGAGTTTCTTAGACATAATATAAGAACAAATTCATTTATTTCAGATAAAAGAATTATTTTTCAAAAAAATGCAATTTTACCACCTTTTAATGGAGAACCATTTTTAAATTAAATAATTGAAACTTTTATATATTCAATTTGACAAAATAAACTTCTTCTTTAGAATCAGGACATAAGAATTTAGTTTGAATAAATTTTCGCTATTTTTCTGATAACTTTTATATTTGGGTGAATAATGAAAAATACTATATTTAAACTAAAAACTAATTTTTTAATCAAAAAAATTTATAGTGATAAATTATACATTTAAATGGTTTGGAAGTATAATTAGATCATATTTTTACCATTTAATCTAATGATGGTCATTTTAAGTAATTTAAATTTGAAATTGGACATAAACAAGTGTCAATATTTTGATAGTTATTATTTTTTAAAAATACGCCTTTTGGTTTTGACAACGAGAATTAATTTTAAATTAATTAATGCAACTTCTATGTTTTTAAATTGGTAAAATAGAATTAGTTTTTGAATTCAGAATATCAAAATTATCTTAGGGTGAATTTTTGGTATTTTTCTGAAAACTTTCAATTTTTGATGAATAGTGAAAACACTACATTATTGTTTAAAAGCCTCTTTTTATTTAAACAATTAATTATTTTATTTAAATTTATTTTAATTAAATATAGATAAATAATAACAATATTAGTTCAATGTAATTCATTGGAGTCTTTTTTATAATAAAATTAGATATATAAAATTTTGTTGAACTTCTAACCGTCTTTTACCCACCTTTTAGGTGCATTTGAAAATTTGTATAAAACATAATTTTACCGCTTTTGTATGTTGAATTTCAAGTATGAATTTTATATCGCAAAATGATTGAGAACAAGAGTGCAATGAAATTTTATGAAATGCGATTAATGAAGGTGAATTTTACAGTGGAAGAAGAAAAGGATGATCCATTCATAATGGCATCACAAGAAGTTCAAGTATTTTATGTCTCAGATCCAATGAACAAGAATTGGTTGATTATCCTATTGGAGACTCAAAAAACTGTAGGGTCAGATAAAAATTCAATCAGAGTTAACTCTTCCATTGGTAGATCACAATTAGTTCATGATGGTCCCAATGTAGACAATGTATTGTATGTTAGAGTAAACAAAAAATAGAGGATTTGGATTGTTGATAGAGAATCTGAATCCCTTAAATCTTTAAATAAAGATAGTTAAATGAGAATGTTAATTTTTTTTAATATACTATGATTTTACTAATAATATTTTTGGTTCTATATTGTATTAACATAATACAAATTAAATGATTGACTATTAATATAGACAATGTATTCTTCATGTGATGATGTTACCGATCCTAGGGAGGAAAAGGCTATTGAAGTTAAAAATGCAGAATTATTAGGTGATTAATAGCATGTTGTTGAAAAAAACAATAATGATGTAACATAAAAGTGTTGAATAAAATTATTAAGTCGAAAAGTAAGGGTGTAAAATTTGAGGTTAGATGGAATTAACATAGCCAACCTATTGGCCCCAATAAGTCAATGATCATTAGTTATATTGGGGTCACAATGGGGATTAATTTGATGATTGATATAGATTCATAGTGGAACATATTTCTTGTAATGAAGAAAACCCTTTGTGAAGATATACAGGTAATGTTACGATATAATTTCTATATTTTATCTAAATATTGTATAATGAAATGTTGATTTAATTTTCATTATTCCTTACTGAGTTCATTTATTTTAGAGTATTTTTGTAAGAAGTAAATCTTTATAGCCACTAGAAAATCCCATAGAGGCTTCTGAAATCTTCTTACTAAGTTACATCATAGGGATACTGAGGTGGAATAAATTGTCCACCCACCAGTTAGTTATGCACACATTATAAAGAAGGAAACATGGAATGATTTCATCATTATTCATGATGATAAATCATTTTAGGTACATTTTAGTTGATAATATATTATTTGAAATTATTTATTTTATCTAGTTTGATTTAAAATTGTTAATTTATGAAATATTAAATGAGTGATGAAAATAAAGAGTGTATATCGAAACCTATGTACCCTTATCACAAATCAAGGATGGGGTATGCTTCACTAGAGAAGATATTTTTAAGTATTTTAAATAAAAAATAATAGTATTATGTGATATTAAACAACATATATTTCTTTTTTTATATTCATATTTATGAATCAAAATCCTAATCCACTTCCATTCTATATCATGTGCTATGGAAGCAGGCTCGCATAAATAAAGGGGGTAAACTAGTTGATGGAAGCACTAAAAGAAGTATGAGGAACATGTATAAGTATGAAATAAAAGTAATTCTTTATACTTTATAAAGGAATTTGATAAAAATAAATATTTATATTCATACGTTTTTATATGGTTTAGACAGAAGAATAGGCAGAGACCGTACCAGAAGAAAAAATTCTTTTAGTAGTTTTAAAGTGGCTCAAATAATATGGTCATGTTAGAGGAGTAGGTTTTGAACTATTTCCTCGAACATATTTCATGAAAACAAAACTAAAATAAGATACATAAAATAGGTTGAAAGGATTTCAGGAAAAAAATAGTTTCTTTTAAATATATTATTGTCTAATTTAGATTGGAAGACTAATATATAGGAACGTATCAAAGAAAACTAGTAGTGACACAAAGTTCCACACATTAACAACCAGATGACCCTAATAGCATTGAGGCTAATCATTCCCCTCAACTACATAACTTACCCATGTTAATAATTTTTTTCATTTATCTTTCTCCTAAATGTGAATCAAAAATTTTTTGATAACTTTATATTACTAAAATTCTATAGGGTAAAGCTATATGTGATTTATATCTGTCAACACCCGTGAAATGACTTGTTGTGAGTCGTATGATGTATAATACCCCAAGATAGATGATGAAAAATAAATAACTCCAAAAATATCATATGAGAGTGGTGATTGAAGCAACTCAAGAGCTAACTACTAAGTTTCCTATTCCACATGATGATCATGATATTACAATGGTCAATGATGCTATTGAAACTCTCGCGGCGTGATTATCAATTATTATAAAGATACATGAGGAATGTATTTAAAAAAAATTCATATAAAAAATCTATAACAGCTGATGAAAGTAGGTCGGAAGTGAGGTATTTTATTACAGACAGATAAATTGATTGGAAAACAGAAGGTCGGATCATGACAATCCAGTTAATCAACGAAGTAATAAAAAGGATCTTCCAGGAGTACCTTCTCCCCACCAGTTCTGCTAAAATATTTATTATCATCACAACTTCACATAGAGGCTATATTTAATTATAGAAATATATATCACATTCCATATATAGAATAAATATTTATAACTTTCATTACATATGTGGTTAGACATGAGAGTTTAAATTGAATTCTAATGTTTAAATAGCTAGGAGTATTAGTTGCCAATACATAAATAAGGAACATTTTCATAATTGGAATTTCCAAAAAATGATATAACATTTTAATTTTAGTAGATTTCTATTCATGTTTTATAAAATTGTTTATATTACTTTTATATAAAGGAAAAATCATGCGAATCATGATTTGGATTCATTAATCCCCCTATAATTTCTACGCAAAAAACTTCTTCAGAGAGGAAAGAAGTTGAGAAGAAGAAAAATGATCTAAACAATGAGTTTGAGGAAAAATTAAAGATGAAAAACTCTTTTTTATGGCTAAAATGAAGGTGTAAAACTCTAAAATCTAATCGTATAAAATATATTTTTATTTTTCTTATTATATATTTGTTTCCTTAGGAAGTAATCGATGCTGATCACACTCATACTAGATACCCCAAATATTTATTCTTTGATACAATTCATGGATATCCAACAAAACAACCACACATGATGTGTATTGTGAATTTTTAAAACACTATAATCAATATTTTATAGATAAAATTCAAATTATATTTTCAAGTCTGTGTTTTAACAAGAATTTTGTTATGATAGGTAGGTCTCTAAATATAGGCTAAATCATTTCATGAAGTGAGTGAATGAATATAAAAATCATATGGATGACATCAAATAGAAACATATTAAGGTATATATAGAAATATTTAACTATAAAAACTTATTTCAAAATAATTTACTTATTTTGATCTATGTTTATACTATGTTTGAATCAAGTTAATGACAATAATTTTGGTTACTATATTTAAACATTTATGGTAGATATCAAAAACCATGAAAAGACCTGAATTCTCAATTAAGTAATTTCAAAAGGTAATTTAAATCTCATTAAAAATATATCTTAATCATTTTTTTGTCTATCTTTTCTCTGTACTACTAAGATTGAAGAAAACCTTCACACTCAAAACAAGAAGTAAATTTGTTTAGAGATGAGTCAGAAGTGTACACAGTGTCAAAAATTTTTCAAACATCAAATTTAGATGATTAGCTACTATATTTGTGATCTAGTATCTGCTATAACCTTATAAATATGTATGGGGTGTAAATAATCAGAATCAGAATTATTATATATATATTTTCTATTTGTCAAGGAGAAGTATAATGGTGGAAATAAATTTTTTAGAACTGAATGGGTAGAGTACATGGTTTCAGAACGTATATAGAAATCGTGAAGAGGTGACTTCATACTACTAATATAGTTAATTTTATCATCATTTTATATACGTTTTTAGTTAATCTCCTTATATTTTTTATGATACTTATTTGGTTAAATTTATAAATTAGTTCAAAACACTTGTCACATTCTTAAAACTAAGCAAAAAAGTTTGGATTGTTTTCACAGTTTAGGGAAATGAACCATATGTCATTTTTGATGTGTAGGAATTTTCTACATGTCAATCCGACACATGATGTAGTCGGAGTGACTCAGAGTACATTTTTTCAATACAAAAGTTCCATTTTAGTTTAAAACATGCATAAAATAGTGAATAAAAGAGAACATGTGTACGAAAATGATCTTTAATTCATTTTTCATTTGTCGGAATTGGACACATGTGAATCTGATACAAAATTTTTTCAGTATGACTTTTATTACTTGTTTTCAATACAAAATTTTAATTTTAGTTTAAAGCATAAATCAAATAGTAAAACCAAGAAAATGAACTCGATTCATTTTTAAAATTTAGGGCAACGAGCCATAATTAATTTTTCACATGTAGGAATTAATCACACATCAATCTAAGACCTGATGTGGTGGATCTGACCCAAAGTACAAGTTTTCAATAGAAATTCTCCATTTTAGTTTAAAATTCCGCTCAAAATAGCCAAAATAGAGTAAATGAGCTCAGTTTATTTTCCAAAATTAAGAAAACAACATGTACATTATTTTTCACATGTAGGAATTGACTGAACATCAAACCGACATATGATGTGAATAGTAATACTCAAATTGTGTGGTTAGAATTTAAAATTGACATTAATTTTATTTAAAAAGACAAGTGAATTACTCAAAACTTAGAAAACACATTCATATTATTTTCATATTTTTTGAAAACGGTCCGTCAGCCATTTTTGACATGTAGGATTCAATCATACCTTAATCTGATACACAATGTACCCAGTATAACTCAAATTTTGTGGTTTCAGTTTAAAACTAACATTTTATTATTATTTTTTTGTATTTGTATTTTATTTATTTATTTATAGTATTAATAAAATAATAATTGTTTTATTATATAGGTGGATTTTTATTCTCTATTTGGGATGGTTTATTTAAATATATTCGTTCTTGTAAGGTCCCAAAAATTCTGCATCCAGGATGAAGAAAATTCCATCAAACTTAGAAGAGGATAGAAATAAAATGCTGAAGAAGATTAATGAAAAATGCTCAAAGGGAGACCACGAAATGAAAATTCCTTTACATAACACCACTCCACATGGTGGTCTATGGCTTCATAATGTCATCCATGAATGAAATGGTGCACAGAATGAGATGAAGACACCAACTCCTATAACCTGTGTCATTGGCGGAATAGAGGTGGGGAATTATACACCAACATATGACGCCCCATGAGAACCATGTCACTGGTAGAATGAAGGCAGATAACCCCACCCTTGCGTACAATATCCCTCATAAACTAAGTGGTTCTTGTGATGAGATGGCATCACCATCTCCTACAAATGAATCCCCCTGATGATTAAGTCCATTGTGGTATTTTGCCAAAGGCGCTACATGAACTATCGATCCATCACCCCAACCTCTCTATAGAAGAACCCTAAGGGGGAATGAAAAGTGGGTCGAAAAGATCTCTTCAGATAGGAGAAAAAAGGACAAATCATGGACAAAAACATAAAGGGTGTGGGAGAAATCCATCCCATACCTAAAGAATTTCGTAGAAGCCATCTCCCAAACCATAGGAAATGGCCCTTCAAGAACTCCATCCCATGAACGGTACGTGGAAGACCCTATGTGGAAGATAAAACATAGAGGTAGTGTCATTTATAGAAATGAGGAATTATTTATGAACCCAACGAATGATTAAAAAACTATACATGGTCTCTCTGAATCAGAAATTGGTTCATAGATGAACCTTTGAAGAACACAGTATGTTGAAGTTCCTACGTGGAAAACAGTTCGTGGACTATACTATGCAGCTAACAGTACCTAGATGCACCTACAGAAAAATGTTTCATGAATAAACCATTATAGGAAATATTTCATAGATGATCATACGTAGCCAACAGTACTCATACGCTTCTTCATGGAAATAAGTTCGCAGATGATCCTATGATGCCATAAATACATAGACGCTTCTATGCGACCAACTCTTATGCAACCTGCTCATACGTGGCCAAACTTATGTGAAAAACCATTCATTCTCAATAGTCCATACTGTGGGGTTTGCGACCCCACACCCCCACACCCCCGCTTAGTCTGACTCCTAGGATTTTGTCCCTGCCCTTTAGTCCAATCCCTTCGCTACCATCACTAACCTCCATGAAATATGGAGAGTCACAACACAAAATTTTCAGGACGGGTCAATGATATTTTCTGTTTCACCCTTATGCCACCCCCAAAATCCATCCCTCCAATACCATGAGTCGAACTACTCCTAAGGAGAATCATAAACCCCCATCACCTACCTCCTATGCCAGGTTGATCAAGAACTCCATGGGCAGGTACAACATTAATATTTCTCACATGTTTGGACACAGCCTTCTCCATCCATCAAACTCTGTTTCCGGGGTGATATTAGATCTTCATAAACTTCCTCGGCCATTATAAATGGATGGTCAGTGTCCTGAGGACACCTTTTCTTGACTATATGCACAATGCCCTGGCGACTCTGCATATGTTTCCCCCAAAAAAGGCCTATCAACTAGAGACATATTCATCCTCACAAGAGGATTTTACTACCTCCATAGTCTTCAATGTATTCTATTCCCCATATCATTTCTCTTGATATGAGAATCCCTAGATCATGGTTTACACTTTCCTTACCTTTTATGTTTGAGGCATGTCAGAACTTCTCAACCTGATTATCGTACAATTAATCATGGATTCAATTACAATCAGTACTCACCACATGACCTTAAACTGGAAGTCCCTAATGGTCCAAATTTGGTTCCATCATCCAAGCTATATGACTTTAAACTATATTATTCAAGGTGATTTCAGATCTTTATAAATATCCTCGACTGTCCAAAATAGGAGGCCAGTGTCTCGAGGACACCTCTTCTTGACTATGCGCACAGTACCCCTGGTGGCTCTTCATACGTTGCCCACAAAAATGGACTATCCATTAGAGACACATTCATCCTCAGGAGAGTATTTTCCTAATTCCATATTCCATAATGTCTTCCTTTCCTAGTGTAATTTCTCCTAATCTAAGATCCTCTAGAATCATGGTTTGCATATTCCTTTTCTCTCATGTTCGAGGCATGTCAGAACATCCTAATATGATTATCTTCATGTTAATTGTCATCCAATCTATATGACTTTAAAGTGTAGTATACCCCATATGATGCTCAAAAGGGAACTCCCACTGAGGTAATCCCCATAGATTTTCTTGTTGGATGTTGCATTAGTGCTCCTCTCTGTCTATGACCAGGGCATACCTAGATAGGTTAATATGACTATCCAGGGTATGAAAACAAAGGAGGGGTATTGTCATGTTCAAATCCCCCCCCTCTCTCTCACTTTAGGATCTAGTACCATCTATCAATATATTATGTGGGACGTTTTATATTCAGACCCATTGCCTCCTCTTATTTCTCACATCGAGCATTAATCACATGGACTTAGAGGCCAACAACGATCATGACATCCACATAATCCCAAATATTGGGCCGCCTCAATGGTATAATCCTCAACTTAAAATGAACTATGAGAACTTTGATTCCTTCCCAAAGTAGGATATGCATGATTCCTTTCTAAAGGCTAGAGCTAAAAAAGAATCCTTTTCAAATGTTAATCCCCAATAATTCCCCCACAAGCACGAGCCTCCTCCACGGTATAAGACCCAACTTAAATAAACTAAGATAACTCAGATTCCTGCCACAAATAGGATACATAGGATGCTTGTCTAAAGGGGTAAGATCAAAGGGGATCCTTTTAAAAGGTTAAGACCCAATCATCCCCCAAAACCGGACCTCCTCTATAGTATAATCCCCAACTTAAACTGAACTATGAGGGATTTGATTCCCAACTGACTGGGTTATGTAGGAAGCCTCCCCAAGGTCCAAACCTGACACCCAAATCACCCTAGTTTTCTCCAAGACATATCCCCAGTAGGGCCATATTCACCTAGAAGACCATTCATCTACTGAACATCTTGGGACATTTCAGCATAAGTCCCTCATGAAATATTGAGTAGGCATCTTCCGCCTAGATGTCCTATCCACATAACGCTAAACAACATGAATGGGTTCTCATCACACGAACTTAAAATGTGATGTTTCTAGTTTAGAGACACTGAATTATGTGGGTTCTAATTCCTCTTATGAGGATACATAGGAATCCCATCTTATGGGTTTGATCCCGGTAGCGAAACAAATTTCATCCCCCTGGATGACGATAAACTAAGAGAGTCCTGGAAAAGGGAATCCTTCTCCCTAAAAGGGTGTGATGATCCCATACTCCCATTCTCTTGACTAATGGAGTCCTTAAGTTTCTTTGGACAAATAGTCATTCAATGAGAACCTATATTTGAAATGAATGTGCACTAATCATGTATAAAAGGGCTGTTGGGTGTTTTTGGCTCCACAAATAAAACCATTGAAGACCATCCGAGGATATCGTACCCGAATTGGGTCAATTGAAAAAACACTTAACCCCTTGCAATAACCCGCCATGACCAGTCAAATATGGAACCTCCTTTGTGACATAAAAATGGATATACTACCCAGTCCCAGTGAGACCATCTCACCCATCCAAAAGGGACATGACACACATTGATAATAAACAAAAATAGTAAACCTAACATGAAACCCTTCATAATAACTGACAATTGGTTACTATCTGTTAGACCATTTTTTCCCAGTACGATGCGAATCAGGTCAAAATAGAAAATGGTGAACTTGATGTGTATCCTTAACCATGGAGGGTGGTTACCTCTCCTCAATCCTCTTTTGAATTAAAAATTAAGGGGGCCAAGTAAGATCATCAATTATACATGTGATCATGGGATGCGACTTTGACGGGGTTTTGTTGTCTATATATATCATATCTATTTCAGGTATTAAGAAAATATTACTACAATCCAATGGAATCACAATAGTTTTCTCAAACACGCATGTTAGTGACAACATAGGCGGCTGGGTCCCTGATGGAGAACAATACTCCCTTGCCAACCCAGCGTCTTCGACACTGGGTTTCAAATGTGCTAAACAAATAGTACCACCAAAACGGTACTCTCCATATAGTGGAGGATTCAAGGTAGGACCTCCAATGGGTGAAAGCTTACTAGATGCCTCTTTAGCCGCGACTGATAATCCATCACATGATGGCCCCACTGGCTATCTCAAATCGTTTTGGGAGTCTATCCACTGAACGTGACAATGTGTACCTCCCTTACGTTAAGGAGGCAGATGATGTCGACACCAATGGCTTCATCCCCAATGCATAAGAACCCCGATCGAGGGCTCCTTCAGGAAGACATCACCGATAGCGATGTACAACCCAATATCCTTGCTCTGAAGAGGATCTCATACCGAGGGAACCTACTAAAGTCCAATGGACATGAGCCCCTCGGTCTTCCCACCAAGGGAGGTAAATGAAAAATCAAGAGCAGTTTATCACCCTGATTCCTAACGAGAATATCTGCGGTACAAAAATGCAAACATACCACAAGAATATATACAACTATGCCTCCTCTTTTGATGCACACCATGAATATATGGTGGCACAATACAAGATAGTGAAAATTCTTGCTACTACTCATCAGTACTGCCACACAGACAGAATAGAAAATTATAGGGAGATGAAAATCCCCACTGATGTGCAAGAATCCCACTATCCCAAAAGAGTGGAAGCCAACTACAATTAAGAAAAAATTAATTCTGATGTATACATGCCTTCTATTTAAATAGGGTGACAAACTATGGGAAGTCATACAACACTACCAATACATATGGAGCCCACCAATCAAATACGGTGGCAATAAATTTGAAGATGAAAATTCATACCTACCAATATTAATCCCACTAGTCTAATATGTTGGAAAGAAAATCGAAGTAAAGTGAAATTCCTATGGCTGCACATGAATACTATGAGACAAATACAACAACAAAAAAGAAGATGCAAATTGTTGTTCTCAAATATAAATCGCACTAGTCAAATACTGTGGCAACCAGATAAAGTAGTTAGCATATCCTGACTACAAGTTAGAGGTAGACTCATTCCTCTACCCCGACATAGGGGAACTACCTCTACCCACTGGAAACACATGGAGGATCAGAGTATGCACAAACTCTTTATTCAACATTAGAATGAGAATTTATACCTGTTCCAGCCAAATAAGTATCTCATCACATCCTAGAAATGATAGAGGATCAAACATTGATTCCAAACCATATCCTCCAAACCTATCAAGACTTTATCGGGTTTGTAGAAAAATCAAGGAGTCAGGCCCATGATCCCATCTCCCTGGGTGGGGCAATTCATCCAAAAAATAATATGGTTACTCTAGAGTAGACTTACATCCCTGCTCTATGGTCGATGACTATATTCTGTGATACAAGGACAACCAGATCAGGAATAAACACCCATTTCAACTGGGGGAGACCGGTCCAACATGGTGGCTGCTCCAGCGTAGGCATATATCCCTTCCAAAAGTCAAGTTATTTATTGGTGTATGCCAATGAAATAATGGGAAATAACCAAACATAGAATCATATATAAAGACCATTATCAACAACCGACGACCCCAGTTTCCCACAAGAGAGAACCCAAAAATGAAGGGTGCCAATGGCAGCTGAAAAGTGAATAGAACACTCATGATCCTGCTATACTTGAAGGTTGAGCTCTTGACATCAAAATATATCTATAAATAGAGGCTCAAGATCCCATTGATCAATTAGAAAATTATGGAAGCGGTAATAGAAATTTTTAAGGCCCCCTGTGAAATGTTTCTACTAGAAGCTCTAGAGGTCCTCCTCCTAGAACCCACAGGGGCTTACTCTGTAGTCCCAAAATGATCGATCACAAGAGCCTATATCCTGATGCATGTTAGGGTATCCCTCCTTTTGACCAGAAGATCGAACAATAAGAAGTTCCTCACCTTGATTTCATCCACCTTGATGGTCGTCCCCACAGTATATGATGCAGATATTGTTCTCCCTGTTGTCATATGTCAAGCTAATATGGTAGTCCTTTCCATGATGGCAACCGCTACATAGGCCCACCCTATAGTGAAATCAAGAAACAAGAAGGCCCTCCCCTTATTGTAGTACATCCTAAAGGTCCTACCCAGAATATACACTACAAATATTCTCCCTATTTCCAGGAATCAAGCCATAATGGTATCCCTCTCCATGATGGCAGTCATTGAAATAGTCCTCTGTGAAATGACAACAAATTGCAGGAAGGTCATCCCCTTGTAAAAGTCCACCCTAAAGGTCATCCCTAGGTAACATGTCATGAAAAATCTCTTTGTGGTTAGGCGTTAACCTGCAAAGGTCCTCCCCGTAGCCTAAATCTACAATGGAAATAAGGCCCCCCCCTTCTGGTCCAAAAATGAAAAATCCCTCATATTCTAAGTCGGTTGAAAGGACATGGTCAGATATGCTAGAAAACCTATCAATGACTAGAGACATCCTTTCTCAGGAAAGAGATGGGTCAGGGCTATGATCCTCTTCTGATCTACCCCCACATTGTTCATACATCAATGAAGTCCCTACTAGCCCCATTACTCAGGTTGAAATCATCACAAAACATCCAAGTTGGGAACAACATATAGAGGAATCCTTGGTAAAATAATAGCATAATATTTTGGCTAGGAGAAGAAAACTATACAGGGATGACATATTGGTTATGTTTTGGCTCAAAACCACTTCTCAGTTCATAATTCCATAAGAGTTATCAGAATAATATATGCATAACATTCTCCTTAATGTCTGGACAACTCTTCACTAGTTAAAAACAAAATTTCTGACCTTTGATGGCTATGTAGGCCATGTCAGTATATTTGTGGGTGAGTCATTAGAAAATTGACCTATAAGACCTCCCATCTAAAGGAAAACTAAGATTATAAAATAAAAAGAAAAACCATGAGTTGGGATGCCTCTACGTGCTGCATAAATGTTTTGCCTCATCAGTGATGCCTCGTCTGCTGTTCACATCTGATGGTGGGGAGAACATGGAGCTCTACAGGTCACACCACATCCTGTTTAGTAAAACCCACTAGAAATGGAATCTTTCAATGTCATAATCCCAAGACAGAATCCAAATAAAGTATCTATTAAGGGAAAGTGTCATGCTTGACAAGAACATGTCCTGAGTAAGTCTCACAAGCATCAGACCCGACGAGAGAAAGCCATCGAGAAACTTCTGAACTAGGAAACCAAGAACATTCATAATGATTCTTGCCTAAGGGAATACAATCAATGAGCATTGATCATTTCCTCAAAAGAAAATAATTCACATATAGATCCAACACCATATTCAGATCATTCCCACATTGGAATGTGTGAGATCAAGAAGGCGGCAATAGCAACAACGACCACCGATGTATGGGAGAAACCTAGCCCGCAGGACTGGGTGCATTTTTAACAAAAAGTTCCTCTATAAGACCAAAAAATCCAGGCCGTGGAAAATTAATGGGAGGATGGGAGCAACCCCATCCCACAGGGCTGGGTGTATTTTTACCACAACCACTCGCCCAGTGGAAGTCATTCTTTTCCCACCCGATAAGGATAATAAATATAGAGGTTACTCATTCTGTCCTGTTTCATGAATCACGTCTCTTAGTGTGGAGGGATAATGCCAAGTCACATAAAGTCTCCCTTCGAGTCACTCTTCAATAAGAAACTCTAAGAGGGTCCCAGAATGGATGGAGAAGATCCAAAATGGGAGGCAAGACTCCCTCCTTCTATTCGGCACCCAGTGTGCCACCCCAAATGTGGTATGCATCAGTGAACATTGTGGATGTCAATCCCACATACCTTACTGAAGATATTCAAAATAAAAAGGATGTAAGAGAATATAGTTCCCTTCTAGTGGTGGTCTACACCAATCATGGAGGTGGCGTACCTGGAACCAATGGGACTCCTTAATTTTGTGGTGCTCGCTCAGCTAATCCATCATTGCCTCTATTTCAAATCCCAAATAAGAAAAAGAATAAGAATAAGTATGCATATGACCCACATCCTCCCCCAAATTTGAATGGTTCCCTCGCACTTGAGGAGTTATTCGCTCAATAGGAGGAATAAATAAAATAGTTAAAGAGAATCAATAATTAGTTTCTATGATCAAGAAGTCATAATAAGTACATCCCCTAGGTGATGCGTCAACACACACTTCCACCAGATGTACCTCTACCCCATGGGCTCATACTGACAGATGAGTCATGGATGGAAACTAATTCAACACAACCCTGAGACCATCATTCTACCTGAACCCGATCCTGGATGGATATCAAGACTTGAATCCATTGGGGAATCAACCAGAATAGATTTTGGTGAACCTACAAAGGATTTCCATTTTTTCATATCCGTATCAAGTTCCAGCAGTGCTCGGACATCAAATCCTACCACCTGTTACACCCAATCATGCTCAAGTTTAACATGACATGCATCAAGGGATCATGAATGCCATCGAGTCATTAGTGACTCGATTAGAAGACATGGAAGGGGAGAATACTATGATATAGACAGAACAAAAACCTTACCATGATTGGGTAAGAAACTTTCTTCCACCACCAAATTTTGGGAACCTCGTATTCCTAGTCTTTAATGGCACATGGGACCTAGAGAAACATCTAATGCACTACACATCTTACTATAACCCCATAATAGGAACACCAAAGGAACAAGAACCTGTGAATCTTATATTCTTTGTGTGAACTCTGCAAGGTTCAGCCTTTGTGTGGTACAACCATTTTACAACTAATTTAATAAAAGATTGGGAGGATATCCAGTGCCATTTCCTATTATAGTTCAGATCAATGTTCCCAAAAACAACAGTAAGTTACCCCAAGAACTGCAAACAATGAGAGAATGAGATAGTTTCATACTTCATTGGTAGATGGAAAGGTCTGGCTTAATTTTTGAACTGGACACTCCCCCAAGATGATATGTTTTCCATGTGTATGAACAATCTCTATGATGAGATGTGAACACCCCGAATCTTGATGAAATATACAAGTGGGTTCCAATACTTCTCTTCAATCACTTGAAGGATAAAATAATCCCTACAACAAACTAATATCAAGTCCTAGGAATCCCCATCAGCCCTAATAAAAATAGAGGGAAAAGTTGAAGTGATGTATTTCATGCTTAAGCCACCCCCTGTGATGGCTCCAGCTACAAGGCCCGCACCAAACTGTACAACCCCCTGGATATTAGTAGCCACCCCCACCACAACAAGATGAGTGAAGGAGGGATAAGAGAAATCAATTAGAGTAATGAAGAAATAAAGTTATCTCGTTCCAAGATGACCATGCCTATGGATACTTTATATCCACCATGAATTGAAACTTGCTCTGAATTCCAAAGCTGAAGTGGGATGATGAAGTAGGTATTGATGACCGGAAATATTACTATCCCTTCCATCAGATATTGGGACACAAAATATATAAGTTCTTTATTTTCAAGGACCTCCTACAAAACAAGATAGATTTTGAAAAAGTAAATATGGGACCACCACCATTGCAAGTGGAATATGTTTCCACCACTGATCTGAATGAATAAGGGGAATGGAAAAAAGTTTTTGACAAAAATAAGAAATTTATTGATAGTTGGATGACCCAAAAAAAATCAACTGAGACCATAGTATTCTCGAGGAATAGTTGAAGCAACCTACTATGCCTCTAATAGCTCCATATGCAACATAAATGACATCCTTAGCCCCACAATCCTCTAAAGGCCACCTACCCAAAATTCAGTCCAATCAGAAGGGTTAAAAGAAAGTATAGGAAGATGAAATTGAACCAAAGATGAAGTTGGATTTGAAATTATCAAATTTTATTGCATAAGATCTGAGAGTATTGGCACCACCCCACCAAATGGAACAATGGGCACCACCACACCAAATAGCACAACCAGAGGCAGATGATGAGAAAAAGTCATTATTATAATAGGATATGATTTTTGGATCTGACAACGTCATGCACTTAATGGATTTCTTCTCCGATGATGGATATGGTTATCATCTAGAATTCCCCACAACCAATTGGGTGGCCATAAGAAGAAGTCATTGAATCCAAGGTTATCAAGTAAGATACTGTAATGGCAGAAATCATGCTTATGGATGCACCCTCGCTCAAACTGTCAGTGTTGCAGAAACCAAGAAAATGACCCTCCAACAGATCCAATAGGGAGAGAAAAATTCTCCTGCCCCACAATAAGCCACCCTGATTCAATACTTATGGAATATCTATTAGAGGAATAAAAGGTAAATAATTTCTCATGATATGTGAGAATATCTACTTGGCCCAATCCCAAAATTATGGAATCTCCTTTGGTTCTAATTCCAAAGGTCAACCCGTCATCATCAAATGCTCAAGTTCCTAAAGCACCTATGAAAGAGAATCCCTAAGTTGGGATGTTCCAGATTTTAGATCAATAATATGATATAATGAAGCAGTGGGCTTCAGTACCAGGTGATCTTTCAATATTGGATGCACTGAATCTGTCATCGGCTTGACTACAATGATGATGATCTGAGGCCCCAAACAATTAATCTGTTGGGATATGACAAAAGTGAGGATAATACATTAGAAAAAATTAAGATTAAAACCCAATTCAGTGACCTCATAGATCAACCATAATTTATATTGGCCCAAAATAATACAGCCTTCAACTCCCTACAAGGAAGGCCCGGGCTGCATAAACAGGAAGAAATCCCCTCCACTTACCATCAGTGCCTCTAGTACAAAATTAATGTCCAAAGTGGGACCCTACATGTCAATAAGTCCCCATTAAACCTATGAAAATCACACTATATTGATTAGTGACTACGTCGATTTTAGTGATCTCAATCGACATTGGCCGAAAGATGATTTCTGAGTCTTGATCACATAATTAATAATTGATGAAACTACCAGATATGAGATTCTATATTTCATGGATGACTATTTAGGATATAATCAAATCTGAATGGACTAGGAATATGAGGAAGCCACCACCTTCATGGGTCCCTATGAAGTGTTTTTCTATAAAGTGATTCGTTTCAGTTTGAAAAATATCGTCGCCACATATCAACTCACCATACACCACAACTTCAAACCCTTCCTTGGAAAGTTCATCAAATGTTATGTGAATTATTTTGTGGATAATTTGCAAATGTTATTAGATTACCTGTCAGATCTTGAAACAATTTTCAGGAAAATAAAATAACAGATTTTGAAAATGAACTACCTAAAGTGTGATTTTTGTGTTACCATGGGAAATTTTTTCGGCTTTATTATACAAAAACTGTGGAATACAATTAGAACCTGAGAAGAGAACAACAATCCTTGGCATGCCACCTCCTTGCAACCTAAATTATCTAAGAGGAATATGAGGAAACCTATGCTACATTCGATGCTTCATAGCCTACCTCGCGAGAAAATGACTTCCCTTCACCAGGTTCATGAAGAAATGGGTAGAATATCAATGGACTGATGATTGTTAGGAAGCATTCAAAAATCTCAAAATATATCTCTTAAGCCCACCTATGTTAATACCACATGTTTAAGGAAGACCACTCAAATATTGTAAAGAGCTTACTTGTTTTAATATTTATGGTCCAAAAGATGAGGAATTACTTGTATCACTATGAGTTCCATTTGGTATCATGTAGAAACCTGCTCAAGTATATTCTCAATCGTCCAATATTAAATTGATGCCTGTCATGGTGGTCGGTCATCCTGAAGTAGTTCGATATATGGTTCATACCCCAAAAATCCGCCAAAGGCCAAGAATTAGCAGATTTCTTGGAAGATCATCCCTCAATGGAGGTATCCCCATTAGATGTTGAGATACTTAATAAGGAAGTGTCTCTAATCAAGATAACTCCCAAATGTGGGAAATTCACTTCGGCAGTGCCTCCAAAATCTCAAATGGAAAAAGAATAGAAGACCCCAGATTCTAAAATGTTGGGTTTAGAGTCATACTCATATCCCAAGAAAAAAAAATTATTCCATATTCCTTCCTACTATCATATGGATGCACAAACAATGAAGCAGAATACCAAGACCTATTATAGGTCTGGAGCTAGCACTCCAAGAGCAAGCTGAACACCTGAAGATAAAAGGTGATTGATAACTAGTCATTATGAAGTTAATAGTGACTATTCTATTAATAAAGAGGACTTGATCCCTTTAATGAACCATGAAAGAGAACTGATGGAAGAATTTCGGTTAGATCCAACATTGACTTATGTCCCCTGGTCGAAAAATGCACAAGCCGATGCATTGGAAAATGCATCCACGACTTTGGCCAACCCAAATCGGACAGAAATAGTCATCAGTATTGCCCATTTATGGATGCTCATACCATTCATTTAGGTTATCAAGGAAGAAATAAACAAAATTAGTCCCATCTCTGAGCTGCATGGTCCTACCACTAGCTAGATGACTCCCTTTGTAGATTACCTTCAAAGGGGAGAGCTCCCACCAGATAGGGATGGAAGGGAAAAAATATGGATATAGGAAACCAACTTCATACTGTACGATGGAATGAACCCACCAAATAATCTCTATAAGTGAGGGTTTGATGGAGTCCTTATGTGCATCGATAGAGATGAGATCACTGCCATCATGAAAGAAGTGGATGCCAGAACTTCTGAAGCACATCAATTAGCATCCAATCTCTCACATTAGATTCAAAGGTTTGGGTACTATTAGCCCACCATGATGTAGGATTGAACCATGTTCACCAAGAAGTTTCATTCCTACCATGTTCATGAAAATTTCATCCACTAGTCCCTGAAGTTACGTCACATAACCAAGTACTCCTAGAAATTCTCCATATGGGGAATGGATGTCATAGGACCATAACCTCTTGCCATGACCAAAAAATTCAAATATATTCTCACAAAAATCAACTTATTTTCCAAATAGATAGAAGATATACCCTTAAAAGAAATCAGATCAAGAGGTATTGTTAGTTTTTTAAAAACCAACATCATCACCAAATTTGGTGTCCCTCATACAATACTAACAAACAATGGCACCAATTTTTGTTCTTTGGAATTGGACAATCTATATAAGGAGTATGAAATCAAATAAAACCATTCATCCCTATTCAATGTAGTGTCCAACATGTAAATAGAGTCCTTCAACAATTCCCTATCCAATATGCTCTAGAAGATGTTGGACAAGGACAATAAATCATGGATGGATAAGCTCCTCCCAGATCTGTGGGATTACAGGATCACGACTTGCACCACCACTCAAGAAACTCTGTATTCTTAATATACAGGATGTAGGTGGTTCTAACCATTGAAGTTCAATTACCATCGCTTTGAATCACTATTTGTGATCAACTCTCAACAAATGAACAATCCCATAATCGATTCAAAGAGTTGGAACACCTAGACAAGAAAATATTGCACACCTTACACAATTTCAAAGTTTACTAGATTTGGATCACACGAGACTTCAAAAAAAAGGTTCGACTTCTATATTTCCTTGAAGAATATATGGTGTTGTTCCTTATAACTCTAATGATACTCGAAAATAAACCTCTAAAATTAGAGCCAAAATGGGAAGAACCATATGTCATTCACAAGGTCTACTCCAACAGAGAATATACCTTAATTTTAATGGATGGAAAGCTCACTACAGATTCCACCAATGCAAGGTTCTTGGGGAAATACTTTGTGTATTTGTACCACAATCGTCTTAGCCGCATGACGCTAAAATGCATAGAACCACACTTGTCTTATCAACACGACGTTAAAAGGAATAACACCACCTTCATCCTAGACACACGACATTAAAATGTATTTTCAAATTTTCCTAACCACGTGACATTAAACTGTATGGAGGATATTGCGTTCTGAATAGTGTTTCATCATGCATGAGTCAAATTTATGAAAGGGAAAGATAAAAGTGACCCTTCCTCTCTATGGGTCTGACCGATATAGGGAGGGTATCTTAGAACTACATGTGTCTTGATTCCCATTCTTCAATGGGATACGTAGTGACACCCAGATTCTACATCCTGGTCTAGCCACTATCCAAGGTAAAAAATGCCCCTTTCCCTTGATACAGGCCAGACATGCATAGGGGAATCCATGCAAGGTCCTAACTATATAACCTTAAACTTCAAGGTATCTCAAGAACTATGTGTGGATTGATTCCTACCCTCACAAGATATATAGGGTCACCTTGAACCTAAGTCTTGGTCTAGCCATAACATGATACAAATGCCTCCCCTCTCTATGAACATGATAGACTAGCATAGAGAGTGTTCAAGAACAACGTGCAGATTGATTCCTGCCTCACATGATACATAATGATTCCTAGATTCTTCATCCTAGTCTAGCCACCATTCAAAAAAATTCCCCCTCCCTCTACACGGGTTAGACCAGTACAAGGAACATATTGTCAAAACTTTGTAGACATTGATTCCCAACTAACTGGGATACATAGGAAACCTCCCTGAGGTTAAAGCTCATCACTTCACACACCTCATCCTTTTCAATTCCGTTCACTCTTATCCTTCCCATATGACGTTAAACTATATGGGATACCATAACGATGTGTTGATTTAATCTTTCCATTGTAGGATAATTAGTGATGCTTGAATCCCATATCATAGCCCAACCACCACAAAAAACAAAATTACCCCCTTCTTATAGGTCATAATTATGTAGGTAAATTCACAAGTCCTAACCACACGAAGTTAAATTGAATTGCCAAAGAAGTCCTAACCACACGATATTAAACTATGAGGTATCTTTAGAACTATGTGTGGATTGATTTTTAGTATGGTGAGATACTTAGTGACACCCAGGCCTTCCTGATTCTAGCCATGTGGAAAATGAAAATTCCCCAAACCCCTGCATGTGAAATGAAAATAGATACTAGAGATTCCAAAATATAGACTCTTATATCCAGAAAGTGTAAAAAGATCATGACCTACCCTACATACAAATCAAATCTATGTAGAATATCTTGTACCTCATAACTAATCTCATTCTGTATATTTCTCATGTACCTAGATATCCCCCTTTCATCCATCAAACTCCATGCCCCGGGAAATCTCGAATCCACATAATCACCCATGGCTATCAGAAATGGATGGCTAGTGTCCTGCGAACACCTTTGTTTGTCTATGAACACAATTCCCTGATGAATCTACATAAATTTTCCACAAAAATTCCAATCAACTAAAGGAAAATTCTTCCTCAAGAGAGGATTTTACTACTTTTTTATTCCTATTGGCTCCTAAGCCTCACACCATCCCTTCTGATTTGAGGACTCCCAGAATCATAGTTTACAATTTCATCCCCTGCTCATGTCTGGGGTGTACCTGGGATATCATGACTTGATTATAATATATTTATGCATGATTAATTTGATATTTTTCCCTATGAAACAACAATAAACTTTTTTGGAAACGTCCTTTCCGCAAGACATAAAACAACATGGACCCACAATAGCTATCTCATTCACGTTCAATCACCCAAGTTCTCACCACATGATGTTAAACTACATGGACCAGCAATTAACCTTTATTTAATCCTACCATCCCTAGTTAGTGGAGTTAAACCCTTGTCTCCCCTTGTTTCTCACACCTAGCGTAGCTCACGTGGGCTTAGAAAATTCAGCATGGGGATTCCCCACATACTGAGGGAAAATCAATCCACAGTGATTGATCTTTCCAGCACAACTTTAAGATGAATAGTATAGTTTTCCCCTCCATTTTAGGAAACCTAATATTCTAACCGTATGAAATTAAACTTCAAGGTACCCAAAATATAGCTAAAATTCCCTATTCCCTATGCATGGGCCAAGCCTCTGTAGGGAGCCTAATTTCGGGACACTTGGATCTTCAGAATTAGGCCCCACTCCAGCAAGGGAATCAAAATGCACCACCCTTCATGCAAGCTATATCCATATAGGAGAGTTCCCATCTATATGGATGATTATGAATGGAACGTTTCTAACATATCTAGACATGTCTTTATCCATCTATCAAACTCCATTCTTTGATTGATTTAAGATCTTTATAAACCTCCCTGAACATCAAATATGGGAGTCCAATATCCTTTGGACACCATTATTTGATTATGATCACAATTCCCAGACGACTCTGCATATGTTTTCCAAAAAACCGGCCTGTTAACCAAAATAAAGTTTGTACCTCGGAGAGGATTTTCATATTTCTATACGCTTAATAGATTCCAAGCCCCGTATTATCTCTCTTAATCTAAGATCCCTGGAAACCATGACTTAAACTTTCCTCCCTATACATGTCTTGAAAATTTGTGGAACACATTTTTTTGACCATCTTCTAGTTAATCAGGGATTATACATCAATGTTCTAATTGCATGACATTAAAACTACATGATTATCGGCAATAAATGATTATTATTAGGACACAACATGCCAAAGAATATACTCCCTCATGTTCCTAGGCATGAAAAAAATCCACGTATGAATGTTCAATGTGGGTCCTTCTTCATTCTTAACCCCATATGAAAAAAATACAGGTTCCCCATTCATAGGCATGGTCAAGACATCCATATTGATGAACCTTAAAAGAACTATGTTCGTCTTGATTCCTATCATCATAGGATACATAGTGACATATGAACCTCATATTTCAGGTACAACCATGAAACAGAATTGTCCCATCCCTAATTGCGTAAGGGTATGACCTGATTAAGTAAGAAAATCATATGGATAGGATAAAAATGCCTTAACTTATTCCCATTATTCTTGATAAAATTCAACCTAAAATTCCCCATTTTAATGTTCTGGAACCCCTCTTCACACACCATAATCTGTGTCTATAAAGGTTAAAATCTCCATAATCATCTATGGGCATAAAACATTTATGGCTAGAGTCCTATGAAAACTTTTGTTTCACTATGAACACAATTCCCTAGTGGCTCTATATATAAATGTCCCACAAAAAAATCCTATCAAACAAAGTCTAATTCATCCTCAAGAGTGGATTTTCCTACCTCCGAACACCCCTATGATGTTTATGTCTCACCTCATTCCCTAGTTTTTGAAACCCCCAATATTACATTTTACATACTTCCTAACCTATCATTCATGAAAGTGATAGGACATTTATAGTTAGCCTATCGTGAGAATGGAATATTTTTTATCCTATGGATAGAGTAAAACAAATTCAAATTATAAGTTTCAAATGTCTAGTTTTTTATGATGTTAAATTTCATCATACTCCCATAATCCTTTTCACAAGTCAAATTCATGTGGGAGTAGTTTCTAGACCATAAAAAATGTAAATGACCCCATACTTTCAGACATTATTCCCTCAATAGGATACCCACTGTGGTCTTCAATAGTGAAACAAACATTAATTTCCATAAAATTTCATGGATATCAAAAGTGAGAGGAGAATGTCTAAAGGACACCTTTGTTTTACTATGAACATAATTCCCCAATGGCTCTGTATAAATTTCCCACAAAAATGGCCTATTTACCGAAGGAAAATTCAACTTTAAGAGATGATTCCCCTAATTTTGTACACCCAATAGATCCCATTCCCCATATCATGTTCCATGTGTAAGAATAGCAAAGCCATGGTCAAGAAAAATAAATTATGAATGTTTCAAATTTCCTAAGACATTTATAGTTAATGAGTGCTAAGTTGGGGCCTTCACCCTATAAATCATGGTTAAAAATGTTAGACCAAAAACATCAGTCTCGGTCAAATCTGTTTGACTTAAAACATCAGTAATAACAGTTTGGTTTTCAAGAGTTTAAACTTTCTATGATGGAGACCACACTCACTAGGATGAAAACCCACGAAGGGTACCCTAGATTAAAGTCGAGTGCTAGCTCTCTAAACCTAAGGTACTTGCAGTTTAAGAAAAAATGTTTAGCATCCAAAAATAAAGTGGCACAAAACTTTTTAAGTTTAAAACTCATAAAGGGAGGCCTAATAAAAATTCAATTTATTCCAGCCAAGTCCACACCATAACGGGATTAGGAAAAAAATTAGATTATTAAGAATAAAATACACAATGTTTGTAGGGTTTTCCAAATAACCCTAGAAATAGTCAAACAATGATCGCTAAGTCCCTTGGCTTAGGAAACAATTAGAGCATTATTTGATTGTTCTTATTGAGACTGATTATATGTTATAATAGCCACCTCTCCATCCCAATCTAATCCCATTCCGATGGGGGAATTTGTAGGGTCACGAATATTCTACATTCAAGATGAAGAAAATTCCATAAAACTTGGAAGAGGATAGAAATAAAATTCTGAAGAAGATTGATGAAAAATGCTCAAAAGAAGGGATAATATGAAATGAAAATTCCTATATGGACCACTGCTTTTTATAGAAGTCTATAGCCTTGCAATGCCATCTGTGAACCAAATGGTTCTTGGAATGAAGAAAGTGGTACCAGATCCCTTGAACAGTGTTATTGGCGGAATAAAGGGGGATAATTCCACACCTATGTATGGAGCCCCTCCAAACTTTGTCATTGGATGAATGAAGGTGGATAATCCCACCTCTATGTATAGTATCCCCTGCGAACTAAGTGGTTCTTGAGATGAGATGGCATTTATAGACCCCAAAAAATGAACCCCCCTGATGATTAAGTCCACTGTGGGATTCCAAAAAAGGTTCTACACGACCCATCAATCCAGAAACCCAGACTCTCTTAAAAAGAACCTCGAGGGGGAATGAAATGTGGGAGGAGAAGTGCTCCCCGAATGGGAGAGAAAGGGATGAAGCATGGAGAAAAGAATAAAGGGTGTGGGAGAAATCCCTCCTGTACCCAAAGAAGTTATCAGAAGCCATCCCGCCATCCATATGTGCTGGACCTTCCTGTAATCCGTCCCGTAAATAGTATATGGAAAACCCTCCATGAAAGATAACATGCGGAGGCAGTGTCATTCCCAGAAATGAGGAATCATTTATGAACCCCATGAACAAATAAAAAATTGTATGCAAATGCTCTTATGTGGAAATTGGTTCATAGACGACCCTTTACAGAACACAGTACACAGAAGATCCTATGTAGAAAATAATTCAGGGATGATCCTATGCACCTGACAATACCTGAACGATTCTACATAAAAAATGGTTTTCTGATGACCCTTTGTGGGAAATAGTTCACAGATGATCCTACATAGTGAATAGTTCACATATGCTCTAACATGGGAAAAAGTTTGCAGATGATCCTATGCAACCAACCGCATGTGGGCACTCCTATACAACCAACTCTTACGCGGACACTCCTACATGACCAACTCCTACGTGAACAACCTTATTACCACAACCATTTGTGCCCACTGGTCCATACTATAGGGGCTGCACCCCCATACCCCCTCTCAGGATCACTACTGGGCTTTGGTCCCAGCCCTCTGGGCCCATCCCTTCGCTACCTTCACTGATCCCCATGAAATATGGAGAGTCGCACCGTGAAATTTTTGGGCTAGGTCAATGACTTTTCTATTTCACCATTATGCCACCCGAACATTTGTCCCTATAATACCAAGAACCAAACTACTCCTCATGAGACTCATAAAACTCCATCATTTACCTCCTATACTGTTGGGACCGCTTTCTATGTGAAGATTGTATTTGTTGTCAACAATTGTCAATACTCATCAAAATAAAGAAGGAGATGAAGAAAGACTAAGAAGTTAGTGGAGATTGGCTGAAGTGAGGTTTCCTGGAGAATTGTTATGGAATCATAGAATTGGATTTCAAACTTGAGCAATTATCTAAGAAGGTAAATTCAGACAATTTTTGAAGTGATCCTAACTTCAAAGAACTTTTGTCAAAGGTGACACATTATTTACAACAATGAAGAATAGAGGTGTATCATACATCTGAGGATGATTGAAGAAGAATGAGGATTTGAAGAAGTCCATGAAATTCTTTATGATTGCATAAAATCCATGCAAGATCATCCTTGTAGAATATAATCGAATGATTTTCATGAATTGTGGAATGGTAGTTGAAGAAGAAGAGAGAATGTGGAAGGGCTTGGAATTCTGAGACAACCATTCATTTCACATTGTATTAAACCAGACGATGCTTTGCTGATTTGTATTTTACAAATATCATAAGTAAAGAGAACTTGTGATACAAGCCTTTTTATGGAAAGGGGGAGAAATGATGATGCCAGTCATATACAGTTTTGATTGGAAGTAATGATGCTATTGGAAGATAGGGAAGTTTCAGTACTTTCCATTGTAACTCTGACGATGCTAAATCTGATCTGTCAAAGGATATATATCATGAATGTGGATTTTGTGATGAAAGATGAAGAAAGGTTATGGGAAGAAGTAAAGAGAGAAATGAAAAAGGAATGGAAAATCTAAAGGTAGCACAAAAGAATAGTTTCAGGTGGCGCCATTTTCCAGTGTTTTTCAAATTTTTGGCCCTGAAAATTGGGAGATGAAAATGTGTTTTTGGAAATGGATGTTGTGCACAAGATTGAAGATGGTTTAGTTTTTTTCATGAAAGGTATGATTCAAGGTCAGAAAATCAAGAAATGACAAATCCATTCAGTGCGTGAAAAAATGTGCCGAGTGCGTGAAAAAATGAAGGTCGCGCAAAATGTTTACGGGATGTGCGTAATGTTTGCAGGATGCACAGAATATGAGCGGGATGTGTGAAATGTTTGTGGGATGCGCGAAATGTTTGCAGGATGCACGAAATAGTAGCGGGATGCACGAAATCTTAGTGAGATGCACGAAATCTTAGCGGGATGCGTGAAAAATAAAGCGGTGCGTGAAATATTGGCGTGGTGCATGAAATAGAGGAATGAAGTTTTTCACGCAAGAGGTTTTTCGAGACCAGAACATCAAAATATGGAAAAGGCATTCAGGGCATGAAAAATTGGGAAAAGTTTGTCAAAAATGAAGTTGCGTGAAATATTGGTTTTACACGCAATGTGGAATGTGGTGTGGAATTTTTCGTGCAATTGGTGCATTGTGATTAGAAAGTCGAAAAATGAGAAAGGCAAGAGGTGCGTGAAAAATCGGAGATGTTTGTGCAAGGTGCATGGAACATTAGACTTTTGCGCATAAAAATTGGTTGGGCACCAAATGTGGGTTTTATGTTTTACGCACAAGAGTGGATTCATTCTTAGAATGATGAAAAATGGAAAAGTCATGAGGTGTGCGAAAAATCCATGAAGGTGTGCGTAATCTAAAGAAGTGAGAGACATTTTTACACGTAGGAAGGGGTTTTACACGTAGGGTCAAAATTGCCTATAAATATGAGGTGAACCACTCTCATTTGAAGAGACTCAACACTTAGAAAAATCCCGAGCTCTGACGCACAAAAAAATTGAAGTATAGAGTATTGTGAAAAAAGAAGAAGTGCAGCGCAAAAAAGGAAGTGCTGTCTGAAAAATGGGAGTTCTACGCGAAAAAGAAGAGTTGCGTGAAAAGGGTTTTTCATGAAAATAGGTGTCTTTTTACGTTCAAGGTTTGAATTTTATGTGCAAGTCACATAGAAGGGTGTGCAAAAAATTTGAGGGTCCCGCAGGCCTTTGACAGGTGCATAAAATTATCGAAGTGACTTTACGAAGAAGGAAGTACCGTGGACCATTCAGTATCATGAAGAGAAGTAGATCTGCACTCACACAACTGGTGTTTAACACTCTCGTTGTGTTTTTTGAAGTGAAGATGAACTTGACATGCAACTAAATTCAGATCTTCATGAAGGAAGAAGGTTTTATACCAATACACTCTTGTGTTGGTATTGATAATTGAAGAAAGTGATTAAGACACTACAGTACTATTCCATATTATACTGTGTCAAAGAGAAAGAAGAGAAGAATAAGAAAAAAAAGTATGTCCAACTGAAGGCTAACAATTATTTAGGGAATTTTAATTCATATGATTCTTTGTGAATGGATCCTCAGTGTTTGAATAATCACATTAGTGTATGTAATTCTAGCCAAAAAGAGAGAATAAGTTTTAGTGCAGTTGGTTATTGCACTAAGAAAAATAAATAAGAAGTCTAATGCAGTTGGTGTTGCACTAGAAAAGAAGATATGGAAAGAAATAAGAATTTCTTTCCTACTGCTTTGAAATTAATCAAGTGAAGAGAACTAAAGAAGATCAAGAGCAGAACCTACCTTTTGAAAAAGGAAGAAGACTGTCTCCATAGGCAGTATAAAGAACCAGCTAGAGGCTACAAGTTGGACTAGGCTATCACCAGTCTAGGGAAGAGGATTGTTTCCCACACCCCTCTAAAGAATAGGGACTCACACTGGCTATATGATTGTTTTCCTAGCCACTCCACTGTAATTTCATATCACATCTTAGTGGAGAATCCATGCACTGGTTATATCCAGGAACTAAAAGGACGTAGATACTCTTATTGAGTGGTGAACCTTGTAAAAATATCGTGTGCATATTTTTAATATTTTATATTATTTCATGAGATAGAGAAAAGAGAATAATAGAATCAAGATCCTAATAGGACAAGAGGTACAAAGATAAAAGTTGGAATTGGTTTAAAAATTCCCAACACTGATTCACCCCCCTCTCAGTGTTCGGTTTATCCCAAACTGGTCCTCTCAATTGGTATCAGAGGGACATGTTCACCTCTGTTGGATTCTCTATAGTGAAGTTATTCTCTTTTGAAAAACTTGAGCTCATTTCCTAAGTCAACAATGAAGAGTAGTGTTTGTAAAGATCAATCTATCTCTGAGCAGAAAGATATATCTACCAAGACCATGATGAACTGGAAAAAGAAAGAGAAGAGAAAATTGAAGAACAATTCCCTCTTATCTAAAGAAGAGGAAGCATCTGTTTCTCCATATTTGGCTGACTTTGAAGACACACCAGACATGGAAAGTAATGATATGGTGGCTCATGTCCTCAACAAGAATATGGAAAACCTTCCTACCTTAACTGATCAAGTTTTATGTGTTTGTACATTTGGAAATTATCCTCATGATGAAAATGCTAGCACAAGTGGAGATGATCAATCTACAACATCTCATGAAATATGAGTTGATGGATTAAGAATTATTCTGCATGGTATTCCTAAAGAAATTATATCCCTGTTTTGTGTAGTATTTCAGTGCATAAAGAAAATGTCACTCATCTGGAAGACGAAACTGATGTTTTGGAGAAAGGCTTACAAGAAAAATTTGTTGAATGTCTAAAGCTCTCCAAAGAGGTTGGAGCCTTTGAAGCAATAAAGAGGGTATTTGAAGTATGTTCTTCAAGGTGGCTCAAAGATGTTGAAGAAAATGGGGGTGTCAATAATACTATGGAAGAGAAGATCAATGCACTTGAAGTTGAGCTGAAAAGGGGAAATAAAGTTAAGAAGTTATATTTGGAAGATAAATCCAAGAAGATCAATGAACTTGACTTTTTGTTACAAAACAAAGTAAAGATGCATGAAGATGAAGTTGAAAGATTGAAGAAGTCTGTTGAAGATAATATGACTATGATTGAATACCAAAAGGTCATCCTCAATATGAGATGTCTAGAGTTGGAATATCAGTTGACCAATCTTGAGAAGACACATATTGAGTCTTCAAAAAAGAATAAAACAGTTGCTTCTAGTACCCAATGTTCACTAGAGGATTATACTATCAAAAGACCTAAAAAATGTTATAATAATATCATAAATTCACTCATTTATCCATCATAAGCAGCTGAGGAAGTAAAGGTATCATCCATACCAACTTTTATAATGTTTCTAAAATTGCTTCTACAAAAAGTGCAGGTTGGAAGAAAAATTCTAAACAAGTTTGGATGAAGAAAAGTGGGATGAAACCTATCACCATGGATAGGGTGGATAGGGGAAAGAGTGTGGAATATAGATCCCCACAGAAATCACAACATACCAAGAAGAAGACTCATCAACCTTATCAAGAAGATGACAAGAAGTCAAGGTTTGTTGGTCAATGCTGGTGCTGCAATAGGTTTGGGCATTGTGCACTAGATTGTTGTTACAATCCCTTAAATGTAAAAGCACAGAGAAATCCCATCTCAATGGGGAGAAATCTAGAGAAGAAGAAGCAACATCCACGATCCAGAAGCATCTGTATACTGCAAACAGATTTGGAATGTTTTATAACATCTGTGATGTGCAATGAGAGTGGTCACAAGAATGGTGTATTCATATCTCAGAATTTATTACAAAAAAATAAGAATATAAGACCACAAATGATGGCTAAGAATGAAGAATCTATCTTGGGAAGTAATCAGAAATATGTTGCAAATGAAAATGCTCTCAAGAAGATTACAAGGAGGAAAGTTGAGAAGTCCTTGGATTCTAAATCCAAGAAGGTGAAAGGTGGTGCATCCAAAATAACTTCTAAGAAGGATTCCACTCAGAAGAAACCATGTAGAAGATCCAATCTTGATTCCTAATTCCCTAATGATATACTGGTGGTTTGGCCAGATGATTTGGAAATAATGAGAAAGATGGAAGATGAACAGGCTAATAATTGTGCTAAAAACAAAAAGAAGATTCTGCATGAAGGCAAAGAAGTTCTGTGTGTGAGGTGAAACAAGGCTGGTTATACTATCAGAAATTGATTTGAATTTATTCCATCCCAACAGTAATTCATGACGAGGATGAAAGTTGCACTAGGAGATTCTCATGCTTGGGAAGCTCTTGAAGAAAGAAGATTCACACACAAAGAGATAGAAGAAGTATTGAGATCCACATAGCCACATTCAAAATTAAATATCCAATGTGAAAGTGTGAGGACTGTATAAAATGGACCATCTTGGTTGAGAAAATCTTCTCAGCCTTCCTGTTCTCATTAAAGAAGCATAGAGGATCCACCTTATTCCCTTAAATATTTGTGTACTGTATTTGTTCTTTAAATGTAGGGAATTGAAGGTGAAGCAAGATCTTAGGGGGAGTACCTGAGACTCAGTGATGAGGAGTGTTACCTTGAGAGGGAGACATATCAAGAAGATACTAGAGTCATTATCTCAATCAGTATCAACATTTGTTGGTATAATTTTCAATTACTCTGAAGATTTTCTGAAAATCAGGTCATTGCCAAAGGTATGTTATTTCTAAATATCTCATCCTTGGTTAGTCAAAATAAAGATCATTCTACCTAGGGGGAGTATTAGTGTTAATCAGTGACATAAGAAGAATGAATGTGCCCTAAGGCCACTTATCCTACCAATTGCACTTGAATGTTTTTGATCCATTTGTTGAAGTGAATGCAGGAATTTTAGGATGATTATTTATTATCACATTCAATATCTTCGTCCTGGAATGAAAGTGGAGAACCCTTGAAGACATGTGTATGAGTTCTCATCTCATGATGTGTCAAATTCAGTGGGTAATGGACATCTTTGTTGTCTAAATCAAATCCTCTTGTTTTCTACACCGATCATCGCTCAAGTATACTTAGAGTGAAATGATTGATGTCACATTACTTAATTATGGAATGATACCCTCTCTACCATGAACATTGTATTTCTTGTTAACAAGGGGGAGAGAAATGAAATGAATGTTTAGGGGAGAGAAAGAAGTAAAGGGGAGAGATAATATTCTCATTTTGACATTGAAACATTCATCTGAGGAGAATTTAAGATATTGATAACAAAATACAAAGGGGGAGATTGTTGAGACCACATTGTGTATGAAGATTGTATTTATTGTCAACAGTTGTAAATACTCGTCAAAATGAAGAAAGAGATTAAGAAGGACTAAAAAGTTAGTGGAGATTGGCCGAAGTGAGGTTTCCTGGAGAATTGTTATGGAATCATAGCATTGGATTTCAAACTTGATCAATTCTCTAAGAAGATAAATTTAGATGATTGTTGAAGTGATCCAAATTTCAAAGAACTTGTGTCAAAGGTGACACATTGTTTACAACAATGAGGAATAACGATGTATCGTCCATATGAGGATGATTGAAGAAGAATGAGGATTTGAAGAAGACCATGCAATTCTTCATGATTGCATAAAATCCATGAAAGATCATCCTTGGAGAATAGAATCAAATGATTTACATGAAGTGTGGAATGATAGTTGAAGAAGAAGAGAGAATGTGGAAGGGCTTGACATTATGAGACAACCATTCATTTCACATTGTATTAAACCAGACAATGATTTGCTGATATGTATTTCAAAAATATCATAAGTCAGGAGAACTCGTGAGGCAAGCCTTATGATGGAAGGGGGGAGAAATGATGATGTCAGTTATATACAGTTTTGATTTGAAGGAATGATGATGCTGGAAGATAGGGAAGTTTTAGTACTTTCCATTATAACTCTGACGATGATAAATCTGATCTGTCAAAGGATATATACCACGAAAGTGGAGTTCATGATGAAATCTTAATAATGGTTATGGGAAGCTGTAAATAGATAAATGAAAAAGGAATGGAAAATCTAGAGGCAGCACAAAAGAACAGTTTAAGGTGGCGCCATTTTCCAGTGTTTGCCAAATTTTTGGCCCTGAAAATCGGGAGATGAAAATGTGTTTTTGGAAATGGATGTTGTGCATAATATTGAATATGGTTTATATTTTTGCGCGCAAGGCATGATTCAAGGTTAGAAAATTGAAAAATGACAAAGCCATGCAGTGCGCGAAAAAATGGGTTGAGTGTGCGAAAAAATTAAGGTCGGGCGAAATGTTTGCGGGATGCGCGAAATGTTTGAAGGATGCGAAAAATACAAGCGGTATGCACAAAATGTTTTTGTTATGTGAAAAATGTTTGCGGGATGCACAAAATAGTAGCGGGATACGTGAAATCTTAGCGGGATGCGCGAAAAATAAAGCGGTGCGCAAAATATTAGCGTGGTCACACAAGAGGTGTTTCGAGATAAGAAAATCGAAATTTGGGAAAGGCATTTAGTGCACAAAAATTTGGGAAAAGTGTACGAAAAATGAAGTTGCGTGAAAGATTGGTTTTGCATGCAATGTGGAACGTGGTGTGGAATTTTTCGCGCAATTGGTGCATTGTGATTAGAAATTCAAAAAATGAAAAAGGCAAGAGGTGCGCGAAAAATCGGAGATGTTTGCGCAAGGTGCGTGGAACATTAGACTTGTGTGCGTATAAATTGGTTGGGTTCAAAATGTGGGTTTGATGTTTTACGCGCAAGAGTGGATTCATGCTTAGAATGATGAAAAATGGAAAAGTCATGAGGTGCATGAAAAATCCAGGAAGGTGCACGTAATCTAAATAAGTGAGAGACAATTTTTCGCATAGGAAGGGGTTTTATGCACAGGGTCAAAAATGCCGATAAATATGAGGTGAACCCCTCTCATTTGAAGAGACTCGACACTTAGAAAAATCCAGAGCTCTGATGCGCAGAAAAATTGAAGTATAGAGTATTGTATGAAAAGAAGAAGTGCATCGCGAAAAAGGAAGTGCTGTGAAAAAAGGGAAGTTCTGTATGAAAAAGAAGAGTTGCACGAAAAGGGTTCTTTGCGCCAAAATGTGTTTTTTACGCACAAGGTTTGAATTTTACGCACATGTCACCAAGAAGGGTGTGCAAAAAATTTGAGGGTCCCGCATGCCTTCAACAGGTGCATAGCACTATCGAAGTGACTTTGCGAAGAAGGAAGTACCTTGAACCATTCAGTATCATGAAGAGAAGTAGATCCTCACTCACACGACTGGTGTTTAACACTCTCGTTGTGCTTTGCGAAGTGAAGATGAACTTGACGGGCAACTAAATTCATATCTGCATAAAGGAAGAGAGGATTAGGAAAAACAAACTATGTCCAACTTATGGATAACAATTATTCAGGGCATTTTAATTCAGATGATGCTATGTGAGTGGATCCTCAGTGTTTGAATAATCACATTGGTGTATGTGATTCTAGCCAAGAAGAGAGAATAAGTTTTAGTGCAGTTGGTTTTTGAACTAAGAAAAAGAAAAATAAGTCTAATGCAGTTGGTGTTGCACTAGAAAAGAAGTATTGGAAAGAAGGAAGATTTCTTGACTACTACTTTTCAAGTAATCAAGTGAAGAGCACTACAGAAGATCAAGAGAAGAAACTACCTTTTGAAGAAGGAAGAAGACTGTCTCCATAGGTAGTATAAAGAACCAGCTAGAGGCTGAAAGTTTGACTAGGCTATCACCAGTACAACGGAGAGTATTGTTTCCCACCCCCCCTCTAAAGTGTAGGGACTCACACTGGCTAGAGGATTGTTTTCCTAGCCACTCCACTATAATTTCATATCACATCATAATGGAGAATCCATGCACTAGTCATATCTAGGCATGGAAAGGACGTAGCTACTCTTATTTAGTGGTGAACCTTGTAAAAATATCATGTGCATATTTTTACTGTTTTCTATTATTGCATGTGATAGAGAAAAGAGAATAAGAGAATTAAGATCCTAACAGGTCAAGAGGTACAGAGATAAAAGTTGAAATTGGTTTAAAAATTCCCCAACACTAATTCACCCCCCTCTCAGTGTTAGGTTTATCCAAAACTTGTCCTCTCATATACTAGGTTGATCAATAACTCCATTGGAAATAATATTCCTAATGTTTCTTACTTTCTTATACACACCCTTCACCATCCATCAAAATCTGTGTCCCAGGAAATTTCAGATCTTCATAAATCTGCTCTTCCATTAGAAATGGATAGTTTGTGTCCTCAGGACACCTCTACTTAACTATGATCATAATGCCCTGGGGGCTCTGTATATGTTTCCCAAAAAAAAAGGCCAGTAAACCAGAGAAATATTTTTCCTCAATAAAGGTTTTTACTAACTTCATACACCACAATGGATTCCATTCCCCATGTCATTTTTACAGATCTGAGAATCCCCAGATCATGGTTTACACTTTCTTTACCTCTCAATTTCGAGGTATTTCAGAACATCTCATCCCAATTATCCTATAGTTAATCATGGATTCAATTATAAACATTCCTCACCACAAAAACTTAAACTACAAGTCAACAATGTTCTATTCTATATGATATTAAAATATGAGTTATCATCCTGACCACATGACCTTAAACTATATGGTATTAATCCCCACAACATGATTTTAAACTGTGATTCCATCATCCCAGCTATGTGACTTTAAACTGTCATACACCAGGTGATTTTAGATCTTTATTAACATCCCCAACCATTGGTAATGGGAGGCCAGTGTCTTCCGGAAACCTCTTATTTACTATGCGCACAATTCCCCAGAGGCTCTGCATATGTTCTCACACAAATGACCCATTAACCAGAGGCAAATTCATCATCACGGGAGGCTTTTACTACCACTTTATGTCATAATGGATTCCATGCCTCGTATCATTTATCCTGACCCAATATCCTCCATAATCATGGTATACATGTTCCTTCACTCTCAAGTTCGAGGCATGTCAAAAAATACAAACAAGATTATCCTCCAGTTAATCATCATCCAAGATATATGACTTTAAACTAAAGTATAACCCATATGATGCTCAAAAGGGAACTCCCACCAAGGCAATCTCTTATATTTTCTAATAGGATGTTACATTAGTGATTCTCTCTATTTATGTCGAGATCATACCTAGATAAGTTAATTTGACTATCCATGGTATGAAAACAAAGGATGGGTATTGGAACATTTAGACCCCCCTCTATATCTCTTTGGGCTCCAGTACCATCTATCAGTAGATGATGTGGGGCATGAAACATTCATAACCAATTCCTCATCTTGTTTCTCACACTGAGCATGACTCATGTAGTCTTAGAGGTTGAAAGCGATCACGATATCCGCATAATCCCAAAGTATGGGCCTAATCTATGGTATAATCCCCAACTTATAATGAACTACGAGAACACTAATTCCAACCCCAAATAGGATATATAGGACACCTGTCTAAAGACCTGGGATCAAATGGGATATTTTTCAAAGGTTAAACCCCAATCATGCCCCCACATGCATGAGATTCCTCTATGGTATAAGCCCAAACATAAATTAAATATGAGAACTCTGATTCTTGCCCCAAACAGGATACGTTGGATGCCTATCCAAAGGATTGAGCTTAAATGGGATCCTTTTCAAAGGTTAAGACCCAATAGTGCCCCCAAAAATATGGAATCCTATACTGTATAAGCCCCAAGTTAAATCTAACTATGAGGGATTTGATTACTAACTAACTGGGATACATAAGAAGTCTCCCTAAGATCCAAACCCGACACACAAATCACCCTAGTGTTCTCCAAGCCATATCCCTGGTAGGTTCATATCCAATGAGGAGACTATGCCTCTTCTGACCATCCTAGGATGCTTTGGCGCTAGTCCCACATGAAATATTAACTAGGAATCTTCCGCCTTGATGTCCTAGCCACATGATGTTAAACTGCATAGATAGACCCTCTTCGCATGACCTTAAAAGGTGATGTGTCTAGTTATGCAGCACTAAATGACTTCAGATTTGATTCCTATCATGATGATACATAAGAATCCCATCTAATGAGTTTAATCCCAATAGAGAAACAACTTTCTTCCCCCTGGATGATGATAAACTCCAGAGCACCTCATCACATGGCTTAAACTAGCATTTTCTTAGTAATTCCTGATCCACTGATATTCAGGATTGATTTTTTAACATAGAGATAATCTATATACACATGATTGGGAATGAACCAAGGATTCAAGAACATATGAAAGCTACTTAAATATACAAGGGAGTCCCAGAATAGGTAATATTTCCTCACAAAAGAGTTTTATTAGCCCAAACTCCCATCCTCTAGACCAATGGAGTCATTAAGTTTTATTGGAAAAATATTCATCCAACAAGCATCTAACTTTGGAAATAATGTCCATGAATCTTGGATAAAAGGTCCATTGGGTGTTTTTGGCTCCATGAATAAACCCATTGGAGACCATCCAAGGAGATCGTACCCGATGTGGGTTAATTTCATAAAACACTTAACCCTCTACAATCGCCCGCCAAGACCAGTCAATTGTGGAACCTCCTTTGAGATCTAAAAAAGGATATACTACCTAGTCTTAGTACGACCATCTCACCCATAAAGAAAGGACAAGACACACCTCAGGCAGAAAAAAATTAGTGAACCCAACCTCAAACCCTTCATAATAACAATAAATTGGTTACTATCCATTAGTCCATTTTGTTTTCCCTAGTACAACACGAATCGGGCCGAAACTGTGCTCATGAGATATTAAAATTTGAGGCTGAAATTGAGATAATGGAAACATGGAAATGAGTCAAGAATGTATACAAACATCATGAAAATAATAATTACCACTACTTATTTAGTTTATTTTTCACTATTTTATTTATCAATTTTAAGTTAATTTCATTATCATTTTTATCAAATAACTATTTTTTTTCATAGATATTTTGGGAAGTCATATTTTTATTTCAATTATCTACAACAAGCCAGAAATGAGAGAACATGCTGCTTTTAGATGGGGAATTTTAGGCAGAATAGTGTTTCCTCTTCCATCCAAATAGAAAATTTTATTTCATTTATGGATTTCAGCTGACAATTGAAAGAAAAACAAACATCATATACTCAATCAACCATTCCATAATCGAATACATAGTGTGATCGGTATGACTCAAACTGTTTGTTTTTAGTTTCTAATTTACATTTTATATTAAAAAACACATCATATACTAAAAAATGATAAAACACATTAAAATTGTTTTTAAAATTTAGGAAAATGATTCATAAGTCATTTTTGATGTATAGGAATCATCCAAATCTCAATCGGACACACAGTGTGACTAGTATGTCTCTAAGTGTGTTTTTTATTTAAAATTGACATTAATTTTTGTAAAAAATACAAATAAAATAATCAAAACTTAGCAAAAACATTTTTATTATTTTTATAAATTACGAAAATGATCCATATGTCATTTGTAACTTGTAATAATCAGCCGTATCTCAATCTAATACATGGTGTGATGGTTTTGACTCTAATTGTGTATTTTTTATTTCAAATTGACATTAATTTTAGTAGAAATTATAGGTGAAGTACTCAAAACTAAGAAAATACATTCATATTGTTTTGATATTTTAGAAAACAAAATACATTAGTCATTTGTGATGTGTAGGAGTATCACCTCAATTTGATGCAAGATGTTCTTAGTGTAACTCAAAGTGTCTGTTATTAGTTTAAAATTGACATTTAGTTCAAAAAACATATCACTGACTAAAAATAGAGAAAAAAATTCTTGTATTGTCTCAATAATTTTGG
Organism: Viscum album; assembly: GCA_963277665.1. Classification (NCBI taxonomy): domain Eukaryota; kingdom Viridiplantae; phylum Streptophyta; class Magnoliopsida; order Santalales; family Viscaceae; genus Viscum; species Viscum album. The sequence goes on along the minus strand of OY728165.1, from coordinate 157,688,484 downwards.
AAAATGATCTTAAGTCATTTTTGACTTGTTCGAATTGATCTCACATGAAACTGACAAACGATCTGACCAGCATGACCCAATGTGCATGTTTTTAGTTTAATATGTCATTTTAGTCAAATTTAAAGTGACTTAATCAAAACCAAGAAAACACATTCATATTGTTTTGATACTTTATGAAAAAATACATAAGTCATTTGTAACCTGTATTAATCAACCACACCTCAAGCCAACACACAGTTTGACCAGTATGACTCAAAACATGTCCTTTTATCTAAAATTATTAAAAATTTTACTAAAAAATAAAAGTGAAATACTTAAAAATGAAAAAAAATCTCATTGTTTTGATACTTTATTAAAACAATCTATAATTATTTTTTGATTTTTAGAAATCAGCGTCACCTAAATTCGATGCACGATGTTTCCGGTATGACTCAAAGTGTGTCTTTTTATTTAAAATTGTCATAAATTTTATTGAAAAAGGAAAGTGACTTACTCAAGTCGAAGAAAAAACATTTGGATTTTTTTTATACTTTTATAAAATTATCCATAAGTCATTTTTGATGTATAGGAATTAGTCTTGCTTCAATCTCACATAGAGTGTGATCAGTATGACTCAAAGTGTTTTTTATTTAAAATTGACATTAATTTTAGAAAAAAAAATATAAGTGGCATACTCAAAACCAAGAAAACACATTCACATTATTTTTATACTTTAAGATAATAATCTATAATTCATATGTGATGTGTAAGAATCCTACACACCTCAACACGATGCAATGTGTGATCGATATAACTCAAAGTGTCTGTTATCATTTTAAAATTGAAATTTTAGTTCAAAAAGTGTGTCACTCCCTAAAAACTAAGAGAAAAATCAATATTATCTTGAAAATTTAGGTTAAGGATTGATAATTCATTTTTGATGTGTAAGAATCAGTCTTACATCACACCAACACATGATGTGACCAGTTTGACTCAAAATACATGTTTCTATTTTAGAATGACATTTTAGTAAAAAAGATAAGGGACATAATAATAAATAATAAAACACACTCAAATTGTTTTGATACTTTAGAAAAAATATCCATATATAAATTTTAATGTATAGTAGAAAACCACACCTCAATCTGATACATGTGTGACCAGTATGACCCCAAGTTCGTCTTTTTATTTAAAATTGACTTTAATTTTAGTAAAGAATACATGTAACATACTCAAAACCAATATAAAACATTCTGATTATTTTGATACTTTAGAAAAAAGGTTCCATAAGTTATTTTTGACATGTAAGAATCATTAGTGTCGTAATATGATGCATGATATTATAGTTATAACTCAAAGTGTCTCTTTTTATTTAAAATAGACATTAATTTTAGTAAAAAAGAAAAGAGACATAATTAAAACCAATAAAAAAAAATTAATATTGTTTTGATTATATAGGATAACGATCCACAAGTCATTTTTGATTTTTATGAATCAGATACACCTTAATACGATGCACGTTGTTCCCGGTATAACTCAAAGTGTCTCTTACTAATTTAAAATTGGCATTTAATTCCAAAAGAGTTCCGTATACTGAAAACCAAGAAAAAAACTCAGTTTGTCTTGATAATTTTAGAAAATGATTTGGATGTCATTTTTTACTTGTATGAATTGATCTTACATTATACCGACACAGGATGTGATCGTTACGATTTAATGTGTGTGTTTCTAGTTTAAAATGACATTTTAGTAAAAAAGAAAAGTGAAATAATCAAAAATAAGTTAACACATTAGTATTTTTTTGATACTTTAGGAAAATTATACATAACATATTTGTGATGTTTAGGAATCAACCACATCTCAATCCAACACATTATGTGATCATTATGACTCAAAGTGTGACTTTTTATTTAAAATTGACATTAATTTTAGTAAAAAAGACAAGTGACATACTCAAAACTGAGAAAGAACCTTTGGATTGTTTTGATACTTTAGTAAAATGATCTATAAGTCATTTTTGATGTGTAGGAATCATCCAAAACAAAATTTGATTCATTATGTGCCTAGTATGACTCAAAGTGTCTGCTATCATTTAAAAATTGATATTTTAGTTCAAAAGCATGTCATTAATTGAAAACCAAGAAAACATGAATAGATTTTCTTGATAATTTAGGATAATGGTTCATAAGTCATTTGTTACTAGTATGACTCAAAGAGTGTGTTTCTAGTTTATAATTAAATTTTAGTAAAAGAAACAAGTGACATACTCAAAACTGATTAAGAATATTCAGATAGTTTTGATACTTTTAGACAATGAACCATAAGTCATTTTTGATATATAGAAACCGAAAGCACTTCAATACAACACAATATTTGGTCAGTATCACTTTAAGTGTATTTTATCAGTATATAAGTTCCATTTTAGTTTAAAATGTGCATCTCATCGCCAAAACTGAGAAAATGAGCTCAAATTTTTTCACATCATTTTATCTGATATTAGTTAATTAATTTCCTTATCATTTTTATGTTATAATTATATATTTAATTTTCATAGATATAATTTTTGAAGATGAACAAGAAATTTATTGACATGAAAGAATCAACTACAAATCAATCTGATATACGATGTTCTTAGTGTTACTCAATGTTTAGTTTAAAATCTAACTTTCTGTTTATTTTATTTATTTATAGTGTTACAAACATAAGAATTTTTGTCTTATAATAGTGCATTATTTTTCTTAATATGGGGTGTTTTTTTAGAAACTGCATTATCGGGGTTTGGGGGCCAAAGAAAAATGTATATTGTTGTTTTTGAATATTTGTGATAATTTGTACTTACTCATGTAATTGTATTAAATAATTTTTGAAATGTCTATAATATAGTTTTTGTTTCATGTATTTGTGTTGCAAGTTTTATTTTATTTAAATTCTATATTTTCAACCTATTTTTTTCTGATATTTTTTCTACTGTAGTGTGATGTAAATTTAATAGCACACTGCAGTATACCCCTTTATCAGGACTGGTGAAATCACTGATAATGGGACCCTTTATCAGAATTTTTTAGAATATAATTTTTTTTATTTATCAGAAGTTTTCTATTGCTGATAAAATAATGATGCTTTTAATCATGCTTTGGTAGTATATGATTTTTTTTTGTGTGTGATGAAAATGGACAATTTTAGTGCTTCTAAAATCTTGTTTTATAATAGGGAAAAAGCTAAGTCTTAAGGATATATGAAATATAATACCTTTTGACTAAAATATATTTAAATGATAGAATGTATTTCTATATATTATCAAGGAGTTTCTATATTTTTAGTATAGAAGATAATATTCTCATGATAATACAATGAATGTTAATATAGATGTAGATGAAGATGAAAGAGTTATGAGATGTGAGAACCCTTTGATAGTTTTTTCATGCTAAAGATATATTTTTAATTGAAGAAGAGGAAAAATAAAATCTAATTGTATTTAGTATTTCTCTATACATCTATAGAGGATGAGTACAACATAGTTGCTTATGTTTTGAATCCAAGAAGGGTGCGAGAGGAAAGAATCAAATTCTACTACCTATAATATCACAATCTATCTAGGAGATCCTATAAGAAAGGATAATGATCCATAAACCATCAGGGGAGGAAATTGATGTATGGACTTGATGGAGAAGAAGTATAACATATATAGTTCACCAATATACGGCCTCAGTTAAATACCTATTCAAGGAGGAGTTTGGGAGGACCCCTGAAGAACTTTCAAAAGGTAGTAAAAAGACCCCATCAAGAGATGTTCTACTATATTCAATATAGGCTAGTCATTTTGAGAGGTTATATGTTAGTTATCAGAAAATATTTCCCAAATTGTTTTGGTAGAAAACTTTCCTCTGTAATGATATTGATTTATAGTGGAGAATCTAGGTCACCTCTACCTTGTAAAGAGTAGGCTCTTATTGAGTTAAAAAAATTTAAATGGTTGTGTCTTGGGATTTATTTAATAGAATATACTATAATGTTGAGAGATATATGTTACATAATTTCATTATTTTAGAAAGTACAAAGGTTGATTTAAATATAAATTATTTTAAAGATAAAAGGGTTCATTGATTTGAACCTCCCCCTATCAGCAATCTTACAAATGAGGGAACAACACTTGAGAGTCCTTATATTACATGGGTTTGTAAGGTTTTTCTAAAACTAAATACACAATAGTGTAATTAATTCCATATCCTTAAGTCACCACCTAATAAACCCTCCCAATAATTCCTTTAGTAGGTTTACATATATGAAGAAACATTGTTTAAATAATGGATAAATTACTATTCATAATTCTTATAGTCAATCATTGAACATAATATTGAAAGTTGTTTTCTTCACCTCATCAAATGTTATGATATTAATAAATTATATTGTGTTAAATAATTATAAATCTCTATAAGTTCATCATTATCATTTTTTAGATTTTCTATATATTTAAACTTTTCATTAAGATCATTTGGTAATTTTTTATATATAACACTTTACATTAAAATTATTATTTACTAGTATACCCTAATATATTTTAGGATATATATTGACATTCACTTTGAATTAAATAGATATAATTATTTTTTTATTATACATTAAACTTATTTAAGATTAACCATACTCCCACTACTCTATTAGAAATTATATTTTTCTCTAATTTTTTTACAAATATATAAATTATTTTATGATAAAAATAAATTATTATTTACTTTGTGAGAATAATTAACAAATTAATTATTATCAACCATTTAATATATGGTTTTAGTTTTTTAGTTCAGTATTCATGAAAAAGTATTTTATTATTTAAAATTTTACACTGTTAGGGTGGGATCATATCCATCATTTAGTAACAAATAAACGGAACAATGTATTTTATCCTATATAAAATTATTTTATCTATATCTTCATCTTAGACAAGTTATATAATTGGATAAATAATAAACCGTGTGTTTGAAAATAAAAAATTCTCATTTTATATAAAATAAAACTTTTTTAAAACCAATATATTATCATAAAAGATAAATAAAATGAGATAAAATACACATAATTTATTCAAATACAATTAAAATTTCAAATAATATTTTGGATTCAACTATTTGATGTAGAAACTCTTTGATTTATCACTAGGAATAAAACTAAATCCTTTATCCATAAATTCTTTATAGGTTTTGAACTCCTATACATATTCACAATAATTATTTGACATGTATTCGATATTAAATTCCATTATAAATAGATAAATTTATTTTTCTAACATTAATACATGATATGAACTCTCTGGGGTGTTTTTTTGAAATACATTAGGTATTATGTACAATTCCTTCCCTAGTGACATGATTATACATAAATAAGACACTTTATCTCATTCATAACACATCTTTTTGGTTTAAATAACCTAGTTTGAATATAGGATCATCAAATCTTATTTTAGTTTAAAATTTTATTCTTTTATCTTGTCATCAAGGTACTATATTCTGAAAAACCCATTTCTTTATAAGAAATCTTCAACATGTTGAGGAGATTATGTAATTTTTTTTTGAATTCATTCACATTGTAATTCAAAATTCATTGTTCAAACCTTCACATATGTTTTTGTAGAATGATTTTTTTAGTAAAATCAAGCCTCTAAGAAAATGACACCATCGCTAATTCATTGATGTGACCAATCATTTTGATACATAATTGTAGACTAAACTTCTATTGGAAATATTTCATTTAAATAATTCTTGAAAATCCTCATATCTCTCATGGAATGATTGATCTTTATAGATCATTTATAGGTTATCTATTAGTTTAAACAAATCCATATTCTCTTATTGTTCAGAAATTTATGATCCATTTACACAATCATGAGAGTGGATATATATAAAAATATTTCTTATACATCTTGTAAGTGTATAGTTACACTTATTATGTTGCATTACTAACCACTAACTCTAGAAGTGGATACTCTAACACATATAATTTTCGTTCTTTTTAAAGAAAAATTCTTGAGTTCCCATAAAAGTTTAAGAAGTTTCTTTCATTAAGATTATAATTTTCATCAATGGATCTCATAATCCATTTTGATGATGATGACGATGCCATTTTATATATAAGAGAACCATATATAAGATAATTTCCATGTTTTATAATCATTCTATAAGTACCCATATTAAATGGTCTCTCACAAAAATAATAACCCATTTTATATTTTATATAATATACATTTGGGGGGGAGATCCATATTTCCCTAAATCAATAAGTTCTCTTTTGTGTTCCTCTCATTACTTAAATATTTAGGTATTTAATCTTATCAATCATAGTATATATGAATCTTGGATAGTTGTGTAGAAAAATCCTTATCCAAATCCATTATATGAATTATCCAAACACTATTTATATAGATCCTATTTTTTTGGGGTTTTCTAGAAAAGTGTGACACAAGTATTATTCCTAATAGAAAAACCTAATCCTGTGAGGATCACCCATAATCTGCATACTGCACACAAGATAATCAACGGGTATGCTAATTTTGTAGAACCAACCCATTTGGGTAGGCAAGGACTTGAAAATTGTTCACTTTGAAAGAATATGACACATAAATTTTTTTAGAACACCAAGATTTTAATATATGATTACCTTTAAATAAGTTAATGTGTTTTATAGCTCGTTCCACACACAACACCAAACTTAAATGAAAATAAAATATATTTAGGTAAAAATATAAATATTAAGTTTGATCATTAAATTATTAACATTTAATTATCAATAATGAATGAGAGTAACTGCTTTAGGAAATATTTAAATAAATAAAATTAAGGAAACTTTTAATATGAATTTAATTTAACTAGTATAGATAAAATGACTAATAATATTATTTTATGCTTAAAAATGATTTTTTCAAAATATTTACTTTTTTATGAGATATGGATTTTGATTTAAAAAAACTTGTGATTAATGATAATAAAATATATTAGATATCAATAATTTTTTAATACTAATTTAATTATAAAATAATAGTAAATATGAATGAGAATGGTTAATATTCTAAAAATGCTATTTTGTTATAAAATAGTTTTTTATATATCATATTTATATTTAAAAGTAAAATTTATAAATTTAAGAAATTTAAATTAAAAAATGTAAATTAGTTTTGCATTCATCATATTAAATTTTATTAATATTATTTTTTTGAATTTTTCCAAAAAGATTGATTTTTTAGCGAATAGTGCAAACTACAGTATTTACAAATGGAATGACCTTTTGAATTTATTAGTATATAATAATGAATTATAAAATAATGAAATATTTTTATTAGAATAAAAAATATCATATATTCTAATTTATAATTTTATTTTTTTTAATTTACAAACCCATATTTCACATTTTAGTACTAAATATATATTTTACAAAAATTGTTTTCAATACATTATACATTTAGTGGTTTAAAATTAATTTTCATCACTTTTATAATATTAATATAATTAAATTGATTTAAAATTTATAATCATTAGGTTCAAATTATTTAATTAGTACTAATTTACTTTCAATCATAAAGGATAAATTAAATTGGTAAAAACTACTTCCCTTAGTAAAAATCTAAAGGGGAAAAAGGGTTTAACCATGAAGAAATAACCACAAAAATGTTTAAATAAAAGTGGTAGTGAGTGGTTAGGGAATTGATAGACCTTATTTATCCAACTATCTATTATTTACCCAAGTTTTTAGGTACTTTACTTGATAGTGATTTCCCATTATTGAACATTTTGGATATTTACAAAAATGTCATCCCTTTTCACTTATAAAAGGATAACACATATCCTCACTTTTGTTCACAAAAAAAACCCACTTAGTTCAACCCAAAATATGTAAAAATATCTCCTTAACATTACTATACACCTTTAGAAGTTTTGTTTCTTCCCAAAAGGCCATCCCTCAAAGGCATAAGCCCCTTTGCAAAGGAGATAATTTTAGTAGTGAGTTATAAATTTATAACCAATCTTTTCTCTCTTTCTTTCTATTCATGTGAAATTATTATTTATAAAATTGAATTAAAACATATTAAAATGATATCATAGGTATCATTATTATAATTTTATGTTATTAAAATGATGGTAAAACCATTAACCATCTTTTCCTTTCTATTAAGAAAAATTAAATCATCATTCTTGCGTTGTGAAAACTACCAGCTCAACAACAAAACATGTTTTTTTTCTTTAACCCCATAACAAGGATGATACTATTATCTAATTTAATATTCAAGTATTATATTTATGAAATATTTTATATTTTAAAACTATTAATTTTTTTCTACTTTTATGGAAAATTAAATCATCATCCATGAAAACGTGTGGATTACCACCCCATGTAACGATTGACTTACATTATTATTTTTATCACCAAATTACATGAATGGTCATGAGAATTAGTTTAATAGATAAAAATTATTTTTATTAAATTTTTGAGGTTATTTTAAGATAAATTCTACAACCTCTTTATAATGTGATCAATAAACAACTGTGGTAAATTCAAACGTCCAAAAGAGCATTGTATGAGCCAAAAATTATTCTTTCGTACTATTAGAAAACTTCATAGAAGATATATTATTATTTTAATTATTTTAAATTATTATTTATCAAACTTATAAAAACTATATAATATCATTATTCTTATAGTACAATTCTATTACAACTAAATCACTATATAATCATCTAATAATTATGGTATATACTTGTTTGGGTTGGTGTAACCACGTACTTGAACTATGCGATGAATTTATTTCTTGGATGACTATGGGAATTTAATTAATGGAAATATATGTTATAAATAATTAAATAGTTAGTTTTTTGTTCTATTAATGGTAAAATTATTTCCAAAATAATATATTAAGAAAACACCTTTCAATTGTTAATAATCACCAAAACATGATTATCACTGATTTCAACATAATTGTTTGTACCAAAAAATAAAATGGAAAGAAATTACGACTTTATAAATATCATGGAAAATATATTTTAGTAAATTTAATTATCTATAAATGATTAAATTTAAATCAATAAGGAATACATACAAATTTTTTATGAAACTAGTTCAAAATGATCAAAACTACAAACACCCGATGTTGAAAATTTGTAAACACTAACTAGAATACATGTAGAGAATGATTATAAATGAATATTATATATTATAAAAGGTTTTTATTTGATTATTAAATAAGTGTTTAAGATAGAAATGTTTTATATGTAGGAGGTTAGAGCATGTTCTTGGAATTCAAGATAAAATGTAAGGGTTTTTTTGTTTCAAATTCCTTTATTTGAGATATGGTTCAAATTATGCACCTAATTTACTTTATAAGGTTTATATAATTTCTTTTTGATATATTTTATCATGAATTATCTTTTAATAATGGTATTTTACATGAAATTACAAGATCAATTTTTAAGGGGTTTGATTAAAATGCTACTCCATCGGTAAGGATTTTCTTAGTCTTAATTATGATTTTGAGGCATGTTACATGGTTTGAACCATTTTTAATTTTTATGTTCTTATATTGATTTACTAAAAAATTAATTCTCTATAATTTATTTCCTTTAAATTCATTAGATTTTCTAATATAGATCAATTTATTTTATTCATATCTCTTTTTTCTCAAGTGTTATCCCAATCGTAAGAGTTTTTGGTAACTTAATTTTCATTCATTTGGTTATGTATGTTATATTGATTTTATTTAATATAATTTGGGTATATTATAACCTTGATTTTATCATTTGAAATTATCTCATTGTTTTAATTGGATTTATATTCTTATTAAATAAATACTTTTCAAATATTTATTACCTTATAGATCATCTTTCTCATTAATATTATTAATTGCTAAATTCTCCTTTATTAGAGTTATAATGTTTTTTATTCAACATTTTTTTCTATGATTGGGTTAACCCACCCTAATATTTTATTATATATTATTTTATTATCCTCTTTGGAAAATAAATTTTAATTGAAAGTGGTTTGATTACTCTTTCTGCATTGCGGGTTTTCAATAAAAGTAATTTTAAACTATTTAAAAGGTTCCTTTCATAACAAAATATTTTATTTTCGGATCTAAATTTTCTATATAAAACTTGATGTAATTTTCAAGGATCTATAATTATATATTATTTTTAAAAGAAAAAGTTTTCAAAATATTTCACTTCACCTTTTGAAAAGTTATTTTTTGAAGCTACATGTAAGTTTACATTTTACATCAACATTAAAAATGTTTTCTAAATGTTCTTATAAGTTTTATACTACATATTCCTTTTCATATTAAAAATTATTTACAGTAATGGGATTTATGTGACATGATTTATTATCTAATAAATATATTTATTTATAATTAATATATTGAACTCACATTATCAAAAAATTCGATTCTTTATCAATCTTTGTGTGATATAGTTCAAAGCATTATTTTTCAAGGAGTTTTTTCATATATTTCAACATCCTTTTGAGTTTCCTTCGATACACTCGGGATAAGTTATTTTAAAATTTTCCACCTTCTTTGTATGGATGTATTAGGTAGTTATATTTTTTATTAGGGATATGATCTATCACTATAATTTTCACTCTTAACCATTCATCCTGAATATGCATAGATTTTATTCTAATTAATTTTCTTTCTGAATACCCTATTTTACTATCCATTAATTGAAGTGTATTTACCTAGATTTCATATGTCTATTGATAGGAGAAATTATTGACATAACTATATAATATTTCTCCATATGGTCTTTTCTAAAGGGTTCTTACATTGAATGGTATTCCATTTATTAATTGAAAAATTATTAAAAATAAATATATTTTTTATTGTAATACAAATGTTTATTGTTTAGTTAGGAATATTTATATGAATTATTTAACTTTATATATTCCTTATTTGGAAGAGTTATGATCATATTATCCCATTTATTAACTTAGGGATAATTATTGACATTTTTTATGTTTTTATTCCAATATAAATGGTTCTTGTAAAATTTGATTATGTATTGTTTACTCGTTTTCTCATATATTGAATGAATTGGAATTAAATAAGTTATGGATAAGGATTGGAAATATATATCCCCTTGATTAATTATTATGTTTCAGGATATAATAATATTTGGGTATTTTGGAATATTCTTACTTAGAATAAGATATTTTTCAAATACAGGGCCTTGAGGATATTATCTTGATGCCAAGATTATGGTGTCTTGGAATATGAAAATTAATTATCTATCAAACAATATGCATTTAATTACAATATAATTAGCTATTGTTATCCATGTGATCTATTTTTTTATTGCCATCCATGGATATATTATGCTCTCTGTTTTAGTTGATTATGAAATTTTGACAATTACTTATGCATTCTATAATATTTATAGTAGGTTTATTCCATGATTATCTCATCAGTATAGTAGTATTAACAAACATTTGATCTCATCCTTTCTTATTTATTTTTTATTTATTTTTTATTTATTTTTTATTTATTTTTTTATTTATTTTTTTATTTATTTTTTTGTTTATTTTTTTATTTTTTTATTTTTTTATTTTTTTATTTTTTTATTTATTTTTTTATTTTTTTATTTATTTTTTATTTAGTTATTTATTTATTTATTTATTTATTTATTTATTTATTTAGTTATTTATTTTTCTTATTTAGTTATTTATTTTTCTTATTTAGTTATTTATTTTTTTATTTTTTTATTTTTCTTATTTAGTTATTTATTTTTTTATTTTTTTATTTTTTTATTTTTTTATTTTTTATTTTTTTATTTTTTTATTTATTTTTTTATTTATTTTATTTATTCATTTTTTTATTTTATTTATTATTTATTATTTATTTTATTTATTATTTATTTATTATTTATTTATTTATTTATTTATTTATTTATTTACTTATTTATTTATTTATTTACTTATTTATTTATCCATGCATGCATCTCCCATGCCTATGCACATGCATGCCCATGCAATATAAATAAATCCTGCGTCTGGTGAGATTTGAACCCCTAACCTCTTGCATATTCTCCAAAGACTTTACCACTCCAGCAAGCTCGCCATGTGGTTAATAAACAGAAATTAATATACTTATATATATTAATTGAAAAAACAAATAATACATAAATAATAGATATAAACTCGATAATAATAAATAATAAATAATAAATAATAAATAATAAATAATAAATAATAAATAATAAATAATAAATAATAAATAATAAATAATAAATAATAAATAATAAATAATAAGTAATAAATAATAAATAATAAATAATAAATAATAAATAATAAATAATAAATAATAAATAATAAATAATAAATAATAAATAATAAATAATAAATAATAAATAAATATAAATAATAAATAATAAATAAATATAAATAATAAATAATAAATAAAGATAAATAATAAATAATAAAGAATAAAGAATAAAGAATAAAGAATAAAGAATAAATAATAAACAATAAATAATAAACAATAAATAATAAATAATAAATAATAAATAATAAATAATAAATAATAAATAATAAATAAATATAAACAATACATAATAAATAATAAATAATAAATAATAAATAATAAATAAATATAAATAATAAATAATAAATAAATATAAATAATAAATAAAAATTAAAAATTAATAAATAATAAATAATAAATAATAAATAAAGATAAATAATAAATACTAAATAATAAATAATAAATAATAAATAATAAATAATAAATAGTAAATAATAAATAATAAATAATAAATAATAAATAATAAATAATAAATAATAAATAATAAATAATAAATAATAAATAATAAATAATAAATAAAGATAAATAATAAATAATAAATAATAAATAATAAATTGTAAATAATAAATAATAAATAAATATAAATAATAAATAATAAATAATAAATAATAAATAATAAATAATAAATAATAAATAATAAATAATAAATAATAAATAACAAATAACAAATAATAAATAATAAATAATAAATAATAAATAATAAATAATAAATAATAAATAATAAATAAATATAAATAATAAATAATAAATAATAAATAATTATAAATAATAAATAAAGATAAATAATAAATAATAAATAATAAATAATAAATAATAAATAATAAATTGTAAATAATAAATAATAAATAATAAATAATAAATAATAAATAACAAATAACAAATAATAAATAATAAATAATAAATAATAAATAATAAATAATAAATAAATATAAATAATAAATAATAAATAATAAATAATTATAAATAATAAATAAATATAAATAATAAATAATAAATAATAAATAAATATACATAATAAATAAATATAAATATAAATAATAAATAATAAATAATAAATAATAAATAATAAATAATAAATAATAAATAATAAATAATAAATAATAAATAATAAATAAATATAAATAACAAATAATAGATAAATATAAATAATAAATAATAAATAAATATAAATAATAAATAATAAATAAATATAAATAATAAATAATAAATAATTAATTATAAATAAATATAAATGATAAATATATATAAATAATAAATAATAAATAAGAAATAATAAATAATAAATAATAAATAATAAATAATAAATAATAAATAATAAATAATAAATAATAAATAATAAATAAATATAAATAACAAATAATAAATAAATATAAATATAAATAATAAATAAATATAAATAATAAATAATAAATAAATATAAATAATAAATAATAAATAATAAATAAATATAAATGATAAATAAATATAAATAATAAATAATAAATAATAAATAAATATAAATGATAAATAAATATAAATAATAAATAATAAATCATAAATAATAAATAATAAATAATAAATAAATATAAATATAAATAAAAAATAATAAAAAATAAAAAATAAAAAATAACTAATAAATAATAAATAATAAATAATAAATAATAAATAATAAATAATAAATAATAAATAATAAATAATAAATAAACATAAATAATTAAGAAATATACAGAATAAATAATAAAGAATAAATAATAAATAACCAATTACAAATAATATATAATAAATAAATTAAAGTATATTATAAATAACAAATAATAAATAATAAAGGAAACACGTGAAAAAGTATGAAAAGATGTGATAAGGGATGAAAAATCATGAAAATGCATGAAAAAGGATGGAGAAGCATATGAAGAATGAGGTATTAGAAAGAATGAGAACGAATGAAAACTCGTGACAACTTTGGAAAACTCCTTAATAATTCAACATAATCATCATAATAACCCACAAAAAACCATTGATAAAGATAACAAGTCATGGAAACCCAAATAAACAGTAATAAATGGAGCTACCGTTAAAACTCGTCAAAACGGTCATAAAGAGACAAAAACATTGGACTCACATTAACGGAGATAACTTAAGATCCGAGAGTCCGTTTTAGATCCGCGACCTGTCAAATCAAAGATTCTGAAACGATCTTCAACCTGAAAGGTGAAAGAGTCCGAATGGACAGGCGGATCGGAAGTTACGACCATTTAAAAAAAAGCTGACGGGGAACGGGTGCTAGAAACGAGGCATTGAAAAACATAACAAACCCGATACCCACTAAAAAGGCCATAACATATGATCTAGGAGTGCATGTGAGCACTGCGACCAGTCAAACTAAAGCTCATGGAACGAGCTATGATCTGGCAGGTGGAGGAGGCTGAACTGACACGCGGATCGAAAGTTAGGTCCGTTTGAAGACAAGTTCGACGGGACACCGGTGACGGAAATGGGGTTTTGGAGGCCTTCAGAGAGGTTTTTGGGGTCGAAAAACCCGACAGAAGCTTACTTGGGTCACACTAGTGCGTAGCTCTCTTCGCTGGCTTCGATTTGATATGTGGTAGAGCCCAAACGGACACCCGGAGCGAAAGTTATGGCCGTTTGAAGTTGGAGAACTTTTTTCATCTTTTTTATAACTCTAATATCGTCCACACCTTAGAACGTATCATGGTTTTGATTATATGTGCCTCTATATCTCTTCATAATCTTCGATTTGACTGGTCGTGGCGCTTCAACGGACGCCCGGATCAAAAGTTATGGTCGTTTTAGTGATTTCGGGGTTTCTCACGTTTTTTTTATTTTTTTCATTTTATTTCACGGCGGTTTTACCGAAACCGCCACTATTTTGCGGCGGTTTTTTAAAAAACCGCCGCTAATCCTTGATTAAAATTAAAAAAAATATAAAAAAAAAATTTAAAAAAAATAATTTTTTTTTGCCGTTTAGCGGCGGTTTTTTCACGGCGGTTTTAAAAACCGCCGTGAAATGCCAGCCCGAAACGCATTTCGCGGCAGTTTTTAAAACCGCCGCGAAAAAACCGCCACTAAACGGCGGTTTTCTCGTAGTGTTGTGTGGATAATTTTTGGGAGATGTTGAAGATTTATTATAGATTAAGAAGTTTCTTATATTGTGGAAAAATATCAATTAGTCTAGATGTAACATTCCAACATAGAATCTACTCAACCCATATCCTGAGCTGGTGGGTCACATGAACTTAAGAATACCAACCCATAAGCCAGAGGATTCCTACTAGAAGAAAAGGTCTAAGGTGGTATAGTGGGGATACTATAGCATCATATCAGAGTGGAACAACAGATATAATAAATAAACAAAAAATAAAAGAAGCATATACAAAACGATATTGCAATAACCAGGCTAGTAACCCACCATAGTAAAAATAAGAATATGAAAAGATATAATGAACAACTATGGAAGCTTAAATAACCAATAAACAATGATGATATCAAAATCCAATAGGCCGTGTCATATACAAAGATGTCATGGAATGCTGATATACAAAATGGGGGAAATAGAGGATAAGCATATACAATATGCTACACAAAAATATAAAAAAGACAAAACACTTATCCACTAGATTCCCAAGAATAATCTCAATCATATTACTCCATGATCTAGGCTATAATAAAAAAGGAATCAAATATCTAATGTAGTGTGTGTTCCCTTATCCATACCTGCAGACAATGAATCTACTCGGGTAGCAAAGGCGACCTGAGTAGGGTGTGAGATAAAATCCAAATAGGACACCACAAATGATGTATATAAATAATTAAACCATTTTACATAGATAAAAAATGTGCATATATAACTGAATAATAACCAATTCTTGAAATAAAAAAATACAAGCCGGATTTGGTTACAACAGGACACCTGGATGGCTCTACCTGCTTTGGCATAGGCCAGTTGAAATCTGATCACCATCCATACATATATATAATAATAGTATAAGTAGTATAGTTACATATTATATACATCTATATGAAATAAGTGGGTGAGGATGTATGTGGGAATATTCCTGGATACTAGTTCTAGGGTGGACCTTGGGTGTAACATAGGCATCTATAACCTGTCTAATGAGCTGGTAGGCTAAAAAAGGGTACATGCCCTGAATCTCATAATGAATGTGAGACATCATGCCCAACACTCATGATTGGTGGGATGATGTGTCATGAACCACACCCAATATAGAGGAACATGGAACATTATTCCCATCGCTTGAATAAAGTATAACGGTGATAGATGTCATGTTCAACACCCGATATAATGGTGCATGAAACATAATTCCCAAACAGAACCCTTAACCATTATTTCTAAACCAATATCAATGGAATGATCATAATAATAATTATAACAGATGAATAACTCATAAGAATTTCATTCATTAAATCCAATATAAGAAATGCATCATGGTTCATATAAAGCATATAATAAAGCATGCGTCACAAGGGATAGAATTTCCACCAATTAACATTCATTATAATTAAACCCTTTAATTCATTTAATTATGTTAACCATCATGAAGCTAATACATTCTATATAAAAATGCTAATTAATTAACCAAGGTATGGATGTTCCTTTTTCTAATAATCCAAGCACTTAGGGGGTGATTTGGAAACTATATGTAAAGGAGTTGGAAGATATATTAACAATCCAAGATGAACACTTAGAAGGTGTTCTAGTTATTTAATAAATTAAATATAAAGGGGAATTCAAGCCGAAAAAACAAGGGGTGGATAGAATTGAGATTGGAATCCTCTAAGAACCTAACAATTATCCTTGGGAGTATATTGACATGAAGATAAGTATTTATAATCAAAGAACTCAATTATAGAAAATTCACTATGAAGGACAATGTGCAACATAATGGAGGAGATATGAAAAAAATGAACCTTTATGGTAAATAGCTTGATCACCAATCGTATGGATATTGATAGTTCCTTGTCAAATATAAAATTTAGACTTGTGGTAGATGGGAATAAGAATGAAGAAAAATATAATGCCCTAAAAATAGAGAATATGAGCTTATAGATAAATAATGCAAGATATATGAAGAACAATGAGGAGAGAAATTAAGAGGAATCGAGGGATTTCCTCAAGTTATCCAACATTTCCAATAGCTTCTAATTTGGAGTCTGGATGTAAGAGATATTTAATTACCTAGGAGAATTTGAGGGAGATATTAGAGAAGGAAGAAGAATTGTTCATCCACTATAATGAGAAGAAGAAAATTAGGGGTTTATTTTTTAGGATCATTAAGGGAAATGTTTTAAATTCAACCAAATAGATAGGGGAACATGGTTTGCTTTCACAGTTGGACAAAATATACGCCAACCAAGAACCATGACACTACCCAAAGAGGACACTACATAGGCTCAGGGCACAATTTTTTAACCATGAACAACTCTTAACAATTTTCTACACAGTTTATCTATGAAAAATCACATGGATGTGCACCAAGGCCCACATGGTTTCCGCCAACCATGTAGCCTTCTATAGGCTACTGAGTTCCCGTCACTATTATGCTGCATGGTTAGTACTAATCATGCGATAACCATGAGGACCACTAATTATCCATTGAATGAGTAGAATATTAATTATTAATATATATAATATTAATATGATTAATTATTCATAAACACAATTTTAGTGCATTTTACACTTTGAACATCATTTCACATTATTATTGTAAGTCCTTCTTAAAATGCAATATTACATGGTACATTTTTGAACACCATATAAAAAACCCAACAGTCTTTATTTTATTTTCATATTTTATTTTCAAGTTTCTTATTACATTGGAAACAATTCATACTTTTATAGTACTTGAAGATTCACATTTGAAGACCACAAAAGTTGGCCTTGAACTAATAGCATTTTGGGCGAAGTGAACTGAAAAATATCAAAATAAAACTACTATACTAGCCACGATTCAAGAACAATGATTCTCAAAATTTTGCTGGAGATATAATAAATTATGGGGAACATTTAATTAAATAGTGGGAAGATATGATTTGGATGTTTTAATGGAGTTCCAAGTGTTCCAAGTTGAAGATGCAATTTTGGGCCAGATTCTGTGGCCCATAAGAACAAACCACCATGTAAACCATATCTTAAAAAATGTAAATCCTTTTGGGATAAAATTTTACATACTATTAGGATACATCCGGGGAGTTATTTTATTATAATATTCCCCACCCAAAGTCTTCTATCTAGAAGCTCATTTCCACGCCTCAGTTTGGTAGATGCAAGATGGATTCCATTTCGGGTCAAGGGTGAAGAAATCCACTCTCTCTTAGTTTCCACAAACCTATGACTACCATACTCAAGTGGGATACTTTGTACTATTGAGAGTTAAACCCAAGGCTTCAAAAATGTCTATTTAAGGCAGTGGAGGTGAAGGATTTGGGAAGGCATTTTTTATTTTCAAGTGTAATGTTATGATGCCATTTTGTATTGTCATGTTTGTTCTTTCACATGTAAGTTGTTCTAATTCGCCTTAGTTTCTTTATAAAAATTCTTATTCTTCTCATTTTATAGTATTTTTCATGTCACATTGATACCGTTGTCTCATGATGTGAACTTTTTCACACCTAAACCTGTGAAATTCTTCACACAATGGTGGAGTGATCGTTATTTCACATTTGTTTATTCCTTCTTCAATTCCACCCTCATGAGTCTACTACCCTCTCCTATTGATAGAATAGAATAAATAGAGGGCTATCCTTCTTATGGGTTGATCTAAGGGAGTATAAAGGGGATTTATTGGATGATATTTCTCAATATATTAATATTTTAACACTTAATTTATTTGAGATTTTTTTGGATGATATTCTTTATTCCTCTTCCTTATTGAATTTTATCACTGCACATTTCATGTGTTAATACAATCCTTTACCTTGGAGTGGTCATGAAAATGATCCTCCTAGAATATATTTGATTATCATGTGCATGTGAAGGTGTTAAACCTGTAAGTGATGAGGTTATTTTGAATTCATTGAATGATTCCTTATTAAGTTAATGAAATTGAAATCATTATAAAAACAAATTTCACTCAATCCATCCATTGTAATAACCTAGGATCAACCCTTCTCATAACTTGAATTCAATTATGTCTCTTTGTGTTCATTTAAACCATCATAAAACAAACCCAAGTTGGATAATTCATAGAAAAAAATACATATCTTTATATTGTGTGTCTATAAGTTCTTCTTAGGTCTCTAAGGATTCGACAACCGAAGATACACTACAAGGGACCACTTAACACTTAGAACATAGGTATATTTGGGCGAGACCACCCACACCGTTTTCTAAATTCATTGAGATTCAGGCTTTGAACTTACATCATAAACTCTCAAAAACTCCGTTAGGCCATAGTACACATTTACCAAGATTTAATAATGTATTTAAATAGAAAAAAGATCCATACATTATGAAAAGGAAGGGTTTTTATGACCTACCCTACTTAAAGAAAATCATCCACGAGTTGAACTAATAAGGGTAAAGAGTTTTCATCAGAGAAAAGTTATCTCCACTGGGCTCGTATATCAGTTTTACAATTCTAGGTCTCATATTTTATTCTTCCATGCTTCCATAGAACCCATACCAAAGGAACTGAACTTCCTCGAAGTGTCTTAATGCATTGATCAACAATACGTGCTTGATACTCCATGAAGGAAGAATCTTCCTCTAATTCAACCACATAAGGATGGATCACATGTGATGAGTATGGATAATATTGGGGAATATGTGATATGTGAGATACATCATGCATAGAATAGTATCAATAAGAAAGGTAAATATCATAATCCACTAGTTTGATTCGTTTCAGAGCCTCAAAAGGACCAAAGAATAAAGGAAAAATATTTCCCTACCTCCTGATACATGAATGTACCAACCTGGGTGAAGCTCACTAGAAAAATAGATCTCTAAACTTTAACTCATGAGGTGATTCATGTTAGTTATCATATGAATTCTATCTAGATTGAGCTATCATCATGCACTTTATGATCAAATGGACCTGCTGTGTTGTCTCCTAGATGAGACATAGTCCAAGAAAAGCTACCTACCCTACCTCTAAAGGTGATCGAAAATCACTACAATATATGGATTCATAATTATCCATCTCAATTGTAGAAAAAGAAATGTTATTTTAGGAGAAATCTACAAGGGGTATGTGTTTCTACCAAAAAACCTCAATGTCAAGGACACATACACAATGTATGTACTCTAATATCTGAATCGTAATCTCCATCTACCCATCGGTGTGAGAGTGATGGGCCATGCTACCTAAAGCCTTTTATAAACCCTTATAGTAGTAAGATATAAATAGAGTATCCGTATTAGATATAATAGATCGTGGACCTCCATGAATGCGTATGACCTCCCTAATTGATAGCATTCCATGATTGTCTTCCAAAAAGGTCTCTCGAAAATGTAATAAGTGTGGAAATTTTGTCAAATTATCCAAAAATCCCATACTGTATCATTTACATGAGGTGATATGGGTAAACTAGTCCCAAAATCCATGTAAAAATTGCACCATTTCCACTCAGGAATGGACAATGATTGTAGAAGTCCTATCGGTCACTGATATTCCACCTTCACTTGCTAACTGGTCGAACATCAAGTGATAAATCCGGAAACCTCGCATCTCCAAGAAGGCCAAAAATACTGGAGAATTAAATCTTAATACATCATGGTGACATCAAGAAGTACTTTCCAAACTAAGGCAGGAAATTCCCACATAATCTCCAGTTTGATGTCTTGTGGGACCTAAAAACACCCATGAAATAATAGGGTCTCATCCCAATCCACGGTCCAACCAGAAGATGAATCATCATCTAAGATAATCTCCCTTATGAATCTACCTTTGGGATCTGAAAAATTTCTCATTCTTACTCACTCTATAACGGTAGAGTTCAGTACTGAGACTAAGAGGATAATATTATCACGATCCTCGTGAACCTAAATGTGAATCTCTAAGAACAAATCCATGATCTTCCAATATCCACAGGCCTCCTGAACCGATCATGTCTAAGTCTTCCATATTAGAGCATCAGCTACTGTGTTTCCCTTTCTAGGTCTGTAGTTATGATTGAAATTGAGGAACTATAGATACTCAACCCATCTCTGCTGCTTGAGATTCAGACCACGCTGTGTAAAGATGTAGTTGAGGATTTTATGCTCTGTGAATACAAAAAAACTCTCCAAGTTAATAGTATCTAAATCAGTGTAGAGAATGGCCTATAGTAGCTAGATCATGATCATGCATCTGGTAATTCCACTCATGAGGTCTCAACTAACAAGACACATTTATAATGACTATCTCATTTTGAATCAGAACAGCTCCCAACCCAATATTCAAGGCATCACAATAGGATGTATAACTCATTCCTAGCTCCATAAGAATCAGGATTGGTGATGAAGTCAAACCATAATTCCACTCCTGAAATAATGATTCAAAATCTACTAATCATATGAATTTCACACTTTTTTTAGTCAGAATAGTAAGGGGTTCTTCTAGGAATAAGAAATCGTAGATGAAGCATATGTAATATCTTGCTAGACCCAGTCAACTCTATATATAAAAAATATTCTTGGAATTCTCCTAAGAAACTATAGCTCTCAGTTCCTCTTGGTCTTTTGAAACACTTGAATATGATATGATATAACCTAGGAAGTGAACTTTGTCGATCCAAAAGTGGAATTTATCGAGTTTATCATAAAGCTTGTGGTTTCTCAATGTATTAAGCATGATCTCAAGATATATGGCATGATTTTTTAGAGAGTATGAATACACTAAGATATCATCCACAAAAACTACCATGAATTAATCCAGCCATGTGTTAAAAAACTAATTCCTTAGATCCATAAAAAATATAGGTTCATTCATAAGATTCAACGACATTACCAAGTACTAGTATAGATCATACGTACTCCTGAAATATGTGCAAGGTATTTTTGATGACCTGACGTGAACCTGAGGGTAAAACAACCTTAAATAAATATTAGAAAACTCTGTCGCTCCTCAAAGATGATCAAATAGATTGTCTATTCAAGGTACTGAATAACAGTTATTTACTATAAGCTTGTTCAAACTATGAAAATCCACACAAATACTATGGGTACCATCCACCTTCTTCGAAAAAATGGCTGGTGAACCCCAAGGATAAGTTATGTGGCTTATAAAGAATTTTCTTCCAGATCCTACAACTATTTATTGAGTTCTATAAGCTTCATAGGTTCCATCCTATAAGGATTAATGGACACTGGTGCTACTCTTGGTATTAAATAAATAGTGAATTCTACCTCTCTCAATGGTGGTTGCCTAGAAAATTCATTAGGGAAGATGTGCCTAAATTAAACTTCCATAGGAGGGAAAATAGTGTGTTGTAACCGCTAATTATCCAAGAAAAGATTTGAAATATGAGCTTTTACACATCCCAACCTCTGATTCTTAGTTCCCAATTACACAACTTGGATATCACATTCTTCCTTATGCACATGCCTACCATTCTCTGGTGGTGTAAACATCACCCTTTGATGATAACAGTCAATATGGGCTCAATAGGGAATTAACTAGTCTATCTTGATAATTTCATAGAACCTTGTCATATCAAAGATGAAGAGACTCCATACAAAGAGATATCTGACTATATCAAGTAGAAAATACTTACAACAATGTACGCTCTCTGATCAGATACCCATTACGGTATGAAGCATCATCACACCACAAAAGTAATTTATCTCAAGGCCCAAACTCTCCATGATTTCCTATTACATAAAATAATGAGACATTCCTATGTTAAATAAAGAATACACTAAAGTGGAGTCTACTAGAATAGTGCCTTTAACTGTAGAAGGTTTAACACTCTTCTCCTCCAGCATTGGCTTCATTGCATGTAACTAGCCTATACCATGACCTTGTGTCATAGCCTGATTTTCTTAAGGAGTTATGCTCTCCTGACATTAAAAATCCTATATCTGATTACCTTTACCAATACCATTACATTGTCTTGAGAAGCCAATGGTAATCCAGAATCCTTTCTGGAAAGATACTTGGGCCCTACTCTAGAACATGGGGTAGGTGTATATCATCTCTCACTAGGAATTGATGGAAAGGTCATAAAGAAGCTATTAATATGCCCAATCCTTCCATAGCCTAGGCATTATATTAGATCTCATAATCATTGAGGTTTCTTATTTCTCAATTTATGAAATTGTTGACATATAAGAAATCTATCAATCTGATTATCTCGACTACTTCTACCCCCATGATAAACCTTAAAGCAATGCTTGCGTCCACTAGAAGGACTAATGGTAGGTCTAGGTGATGAACCACCTTGGTTTCCACCACCATATTCCCTCAAATTTCTCTCTGTAATGTGGGACTGGTTGACTATCTCATAAATATTAGTCATCCTGAAAACATTGACCAGTGGTCAGATGAAATATACCTTCCCATCCTCAAACTACCCATTGATTATAAGATAATAACCTACTAGAGTTGGTGCAAAATGCTACATGTTAGGGAACTGATCATAATACTCCATGACAGACATGGATCCTTGCTGTAGTTGCAAAGACCCCGATCCCTGGGTGCCTATGAGACATGATGTACAAAAAATACATTACAAACATTTACAAATAATACATCATGTCCCAATATTACTGAGTTTTGTGAGGTTCAGGTTCTGGGAAATCAACAGCATCTGAAAATTCTTTGAATAAATGACTGATACCTAAAAAATTTTCATTTAAAACGTAGGGTGAGCATTAAAATAATCAGTAAGGGGTTTTGAAAATACTTAATACATCTTTTGAAAACTTCCATAGAAAATAAATTCACATACATCAAAATTATTCCTTTGAAGAAAACATCATGACATTTCAAAGGTCGCTATAAAACAATTAAAGCATTTCATACACAAGTATTTGAACTTTTAATTGAAATCTAGTAAGCATGTTTGTACAAAAGTGTATGAATTCTACCATGTAAATTAAGCATAACTTGCAGGGTATGCAAGAACTACTAAGTATGAATGTTACCAGAGTTGCGCATAGACAATTTCACTAAAACTTATAAAAAAATGCACATTATGACATGATTAATGAAATTCTATCATTTCCATTAAAATTCTGGAAAGGTAAATGGATCATGCATCAACAATGTCTCATCATATGCCATGTGCACTTTAATCTCATACTCATAAGTAATGGTTCTATAAACAAGGATATTTCTCTAGTTGAAACAATCACTTGGTTGGTCATATACTGGAACATAGTGAGAAAACGTATAATGATGGAATCATGTCTGAATGTCAAGGCCTCATGCCATGACCTAAGGGTAATAACCCAATCTGATTGTCTCGAGAACTATCGATGAATCAAGGATCTTACTTTTATTGGTCTCCAACCCGGAGGGATTACTTTAACTAGTCCCCAACCTAGAGGGATTTCTTTAACCAGTCCCCAAACTGGAGGGCTTTCTTTTAACCGGACCCCAACTTTGCAATCCAATACATTTCTCACATGTCAATAAGGTATGATATTTAAGGTGTCCCATACCACTTTGAATATTTAATTCTTATTTCATATTACCCAAGGTGTCCTATACCACATTGGGTAATTTAGTTCTTAGTTCATTAACATGGTATGTTATATGCTTGCATTATTGATTACCATGATAAATAAAATGGATAATGAAATCATTGTATATTTATTCTATAAATCCATGATATGAAAACGAACATACAAATTATGGTAATAATAATTTTCCCAAGGCAGGCATGGAATAGAAAAATAATGTTTGCACATGCATTGATAAATAAAGCACATAAAATGATGAATAAATGGGGTTTTACACATGAAATGATAACTTCTTAGTTTAATGTCCCTATTTCATGCACATTTAATAAACGCGTGCTGATAAAAGTTCTGGTGAGAATGCAATTAGACCAAATCACAACTTGATTAACTAATAACAATAACTGCAGGGGGGTTCGTTATATAATAAACATTTAATGAGAAAACACATAATTCCTCAAATATTTTTATCCATAACAAAATAATTTATAATCACAATGGAGTTAATATAATCAATGCAGGTTTGACATAAGCACATTTTGCTTTAACCACTAAAATTATCATTCATTAAGGTCATACATGAATTGTTTGTATCAAAAACATTAATTAAATTATGATATTCATTACTTGGAAGTAGGGTTTTGGGAAATTATACATATAAAAATATTTACACAACTGTATGTACAAGAGATGTACATATTTAGAATTTCCAAAACCAAAATAATATTTATTAACATATAATAAATATTTCAAATAAATATTTAATTAATAAAACCACTTGAATGAAGACCAAGACATGTAAGGTTTATAACATGTGTGATTGAAATTGCACACATATATGAAATTTAGGGGTTTTCACACTAAATATAAATCCAATTTAACCCAAATGACATTTCATATCTAAAACATTACTTAAGTCTTGGAAAACACTAAAAACATACATGTCTCAAACATAAATTAAGTCCTGAGAATTGTATTTGAAAATAGGGTTTATTATATATGAAACCATAAACACATAAACATATAAAAACTATGGTTTTAAAACCGTAACTTAATTACACTTAGACCTAATTCACATATAAAATATTACTTAAGGGTTAGAATTCGTGTCTCAAAAATAAAAATCAATTGCATTTCAAAACATATATGCATTATTACATAATTATACATATATATATACAAAGTTTACCAAAAGGGATTTACATGTTAAAAGTAAGTTCAAACCAGCCTTTATGTGTATATGATCCTTTGTAAAATATTCTAGAATATTTTGGAAATCTTAGGAATATATTTTGAGTTGGGATTATATACACATATATATATATATATATATATATATATATATATCTAAACATAAAAAAAAATATAATGCTTATGTTTATAAAGAAGTCCTTTCTATTAAAATACTTGAGTACAAAAAAAATCAAAAGAAATCTCCTTGGATGACTAAAAGATAGGATCTGTGGTGAATATATATATACATACACGTCTTAAGAATTATATACATAATATAATCTTTATATTCAGAACCTTTGAAAATAAGTTTTATAAAACCAAAACCTTTAAAATAAAAACCCTTACACCCTGTTTTAGAAGGGGGAAGGGAGCGATTATAATACTGTAAGAAGTCTATATAAATATATACATATATAAAAAGAATACCCAATTATACATAGGGTGTGTATAATCGATTTTCTTTATAAAAACTAGTAGGTAAATCCCCTTACATGGTTACGCATGCGTGAGATTAACAAAAACACCACAATACCCTTTTTGAAAACCTTAAACGGGGAAGAGATATATATATATATATATATACATATATATACATATATATACATATATATTGTATATACAGAATCGTATAATAGGGGTTTGAGGTATCAAAATTGTTTGAAGACTATCCCTTACCAAGACAGAGGAGGAGGGTTTCGGCCTGGCAGAAACTTGCTGGAGGTCTTGGAGAACTCGAGGGGAAGTGGAGAGGAAAACGAACCTCGTAAGGTTCGGTTGCATGGGAGAGGGCTTAAATAAATCCCACAGGTCTCGGGTACAACAAGAGAGGACCCTACGCTTGACTACTGAGGTGAAAAAATGCTTCTAGTTGGAGAGAAAATAATAATGCAAACATATATATATATATATATATTATATAACCTTACACGAGGAGGATATCGAGAGGATATGACTTGAGGATATTAAAGGTGAGTAGGTCCAGGGAAAGGCGAGGCTGAAGAGGACCCTTGGATGGTGATGGGTGAGCACAGTCTGAAGAGAAGAAGTGGGAGAGGGAGATCCAAAAACCACAATTTCATTTCGGCCTAAAAATTGGTTCCCACATCGAAACCGCGGGGCACACCGATCTCCCTTATAAGCTTCGGCCTCCCGGCGTGCTGGAAATAACACAGCACACATGAGAAGGGGCCTTATACATGGGCCCCTGTGGGCCATGGCCCACCCTTACACTCTGTGCACCGCGGGCCTTAGACATGGGCCTGTGCATGCGCGCTGGTACCTAGCGCAATCTATTCTTGGGCTCAGATCTCCTCTAAGAATGAACTCAGAACCCCGATACACCCCTAGTCACCACCTTGGGTGTCTAGGGGGACTAACCTTGACCTTGAGGGCTTGGCCATTAAGGCTTCCCTCGGTTGGCTGGTTCCCCTTAAATTTTTATTAAAAATTTAGATAAACATTTTAAAATATCATTTACGTTTGAAAAAAATATGTACTTAAACATATATGTTATTTAAAACAGTATGTATTTATAATCATAAGTTTAAAATAATTAATGAAAACATTAATTATTAAATTAATTCCTATTAAACTATTCAAAAGTGTAATGGTTTTATAAAACTAAGGTTCATAGTTCCAAATATAAAATACCTCCAAGTTGAAAACATAGTTTCATTTAGTTAAAAAATATAACATTAGGGATTTTTAAAGCATTATTAAAAATACATCTTCAAAATACATATTAAAGTTATATTGGTTCCATACTTATAAAATAATCTCTTTAGGAGTTATAACCTTTATATTATTTAAAAGATATTTTAAATTACTAGGTTTTGAATTATATAAATAAACATTAGGATTTGTGAAAACAACTAGGTTCATAAATGTATTATTTTATTTTAAAACTATGACATAATTTTAAAATCATAAAAGCATTAAAAAAAACAATTTTTTATAAAGAAGATAAACTTCATTACTTTAAAACCCAACATTAATGAAATTAAGGATTCCATCGTCTATAATTATAGCCATTGAGCTTCCAACAGCTACATGAGGTAACAGTCGAATAGGTGCCCCATAAAACCAAGACTTGGGATGCCTTGAGCTTAAGGTGATTGAAGAAGAAGAATAAAATGGTTCAAGTCATCCCTTTAGTGATTAGTGTGGATGCTGTGGCTTCGGCCATTCTTATGTTCGTTATGATGGATACTAAGGACCCCTATCGCTTTCTCGGGGTTCTTGTTGTTTTGAGTGGTCTTCTTGTAATCTTAATAGGGGTTTTAATTGGTATCTTTGGTTTGATTAATTTTCTATTTGATCTCAGTGTATTTTAATTACAATGGTGTTCCCATTCGAATAAAGAGCATTTGGTTCATTTGTGTCTTTACTTTATTTTATAATAAATTAGAATTTATTATTACGTTTCCATAAGAAACCAGTTTGTTCGATTAATGGGTAACATAAAATATAAAATTCACCATTACATGAAACACAAATTCTTGGGATGTTACATTATTCCCCCTTCAAAGAATGCCTCCTCGCAATTCTATTCATAAACTGAAAAAGTAAACCCCCAGTCGATCATCATCACCAAAATGGGAGATTTGGCTCGGACAACAGAATACCCAGGTTGGTACTTAGATCTTCTGCTTCACTGGCCCAGATACACCTTGAGCAGTATGTTTTGAACTACTGCTAATGCGTTCTACACACAGGATTCCATAGGGAGGCTCGAGCAGTAATAAATTCTGGGATGTCCGAATGGACATATTCTCTGGTGCTCCACCGGACTACATCACGCTCAAGATATTCCATTGTAACCATGCGATTGAACAAACTGAGGATCAGAATCTAGAACATGAATGCTGCTCTGCAGGTCCCATCTTGGGAAGCTACTAGGAAACATGCTCTGGTAGAAAAAGTATGTGCTTGAGTGAAACATCCAAAAAGTCCTCCGAAGTAACTCGACCTCCGCCTTTAATAAGGGAGTTGGGTAATGACGATGAGGTGGAATACATGGTCGACCCCTTGATAGGAATGAAGAATTTCATGGCTGTTGGATAAATCAAACATTCTTTGACATGATCCTCGCAGATGGAGGAAAGAAGGATAGTCCATGGTGCACATCCTGATTATGATTTCCTCCAAAATTTCATCGGGTAGGTATGAGATATTTGTTTGTCCAGCAATATGAAAATACATTCATGATAATTCACTTAACAGTTCAGATAAAGTAGAGACAAGAAAGGAAAATAGGTAACATTTCAATAACACATAAGTTTATACATCACTGCCTGATTCTACCGGACGAACTTCTACTGACTCGCTAACACAGCCTCCCTGACTTCCTTAGTGATGTCCCTACCCAAACACTCTAGGATTTAGAAACTAAAAAGGAAAAGAACCTAAAGAAACTAGGTTGTACATTTAAAAAGCCCACCTCCGTAACCAGTTCGCTGATGTCCTCAACTCTATTCCTAGGGTGGTTCTTAGTTCCTTGATCTCTCTTGTCAAGACACACCTTGGGAAAGTGAGGTTAAAATCTCGCATAAAACAATTGGGATTCCAGATAGAGGCATGAGCGGTGTAAAGCTCAGTGATATCCAGACGAACTTGGTCCCTATAGATTCGTCGGACTACCTCAAAGTTGAGGGGTTTGATGTCAAAGAGTCTCCCGTACAGACTGAAACTCAATAATTGAAAAATATAGGCTGCATAGATATTTCCCTCCTCTACAGCTTCCTGGAAAACCCTTTTAGCCAAATAGTTTGAAGATAGGGTAAAAAATAGGAAAAGACCTTTATAATATTTCCCCATACGCATATTGTATATAAGTTGGGAATAAGTTATACGATAATAAACATGACTCGATCCTCGAAAGATTCGAAGGATATTTGAGTTGTTTGACACTTGGTAAAGACTCTTGCAGGCTAGTCGGAGGTTCTCAACGGGTTCATAGACTTCCATACATGACTTAATGATTATAGTATCGAGGATTTCAGTGGGAAGGGACAAAAGACTTGTTAGTAATCTTTTGTCTGCCATCTAAAAATTATAATAAAACCACTTAGGAAGGTTTAGCCATAGCTATATTACCTAGTTTTCCAGAATTGTCTGAACCTATCCTCTGATACCAACAGTAAAGAACCCGATCCCCAGGTGCCTATGAGAAATGATGTACCAAAAATAAATTACAAACATTTACAAAAAATACATCATGTCCCAATATTACAGAGTCTCGTGAGGTTCAGGTTCTTGGAAAATAGCAGCATCTGAAAATTTATTGAAGACATGACTGATACCTGAAATTTTTTCATTTAAAACATAAGGTGAGCATTGAAATACTCAGTAAGGGGTTTTGAAAATACTTAATACAACTTTTGAAAACTTCCTTAGAAAATACTTTCACATAGATAAAAATTATTCCTTTGAAGAAAACATCATGACATTTCAAAGGTCTCTATAAAACAATTAAAGCATTTCATACACAAGTATTTGAAAATTTAATTGAAATATAGTAAGAATGTTTGTACAAAATTGTATGAATTTTACCATGTAAATTAATCATAACATGTAGGGTATGCAAGAACTACTAAGCATTAACGTTACTAGAGTTTCGAATAGACAATTTCACTACAACTTATAAAAAAATGAACATTATGACATGATTAATGAAATGCTATCATTTGCATTAAAATTATGGAAAGGTAAACTGATCATGCATCAACATTTTCTCATCATATGCCATGTGCACTTTAATCTCATACTCATAAGTAATGGTTCTATAACCAAGGATATTTCTCTAGTCGAAACAATCACTTGGTTGGTCATATACTGGAACATAGTGAGAAAACGTATAATGCTGGACTCATGTCTGAATGTCAAGGCCTCGTGCGATGACCTAAGGGTAATAACCCAATATGACTGTATCAATGACTATCGATGCATCGAGGAGCTTAGTTTTACCAGTCTCCAACCCGGAGGGCTTACTTAAACCAATCCCCAACCTGGAGGGCTTTCTTTAACCAGTCCCCAACCGGGAGGGATTTCTTTTAACCGGACCCCAACCCGACAGTCCAATACATTTATCACATGTCAATAAGGTATGATATTGAAGGTGTCCCATACCACTTTGAATATTTAATTCTTATTTCATATTACCCAAGGTATCCCATACCACTTTGGGTAATTTAGAACTTAGTTCATTAACATGGTATTTCATATGCATGCATTATTGATTACCACGATAAATAAAATGGATAATGAAACCATTGTATATTTATTCTAGAAATCCATGATATGACAATGAACATACAAAGTATGGTAATAACAATTTTCCCAAGGCAGGCATGGACAAGAAAAATAACTTTTTAACATGCGTTGATAAATAAAGCACATAAAATGATGAATAAATGGGGTTTTCCACATGAAATGATAACTTCTTAGTTTAATGTCCCTATTTCATGCACATTTAATAAAACACGTGCTGATAAAAGTTCTAGTGAGCATGAAATTAGACCAAATCACAACTTGATTAACTAATAACAATAACTGTAGGGGGGTTCGTTATATAATATACATTTAATAAGAAAACACATAATTTATAAAATATTTTTATCCTTAACAAAATGATTTATAATCACAATGGAGTTAATATAATCAATGCAGGTTTGACATAAGCACATTTTTGTTTAACCACTAAAATTAGTATTCATTAAGGTCATACATGCATTTTTTGTATCAAAAACATTAATTAAATTCTTATATTCATTACCTGGAAGTAGGGTTTTGGGAAATTATAAATATAAAAATATTTACAAAACTTTATGCAAAAGAGATGTATATATTTAGTATTTCCATAACCGAAATAATATTTATTAACATATAATAAATATTTCAAATAAATATTTAATTAATAAAACCACTTGAATGAAGACCACAAAATGCAAGGTTTATAACATGTGTGACTGAAAGTGAACACATATATTAAATTTAGGGGTTTTCACACTAAATATAAATCCAATTTAACCGAAATGACATTTCTCATCTAAAATATTAATTAAGTCTTGGAAAACACTAAAACCTTACATGTATCAAACATCAATTAAGTCCTGAGAATTGTATTTGAAAATAGGGTTTATTATATATGAAACCATAAACACATAAACATATAAAAACTATGGTTTTAAAACCCTAACTTAATTACACTTAGACCTATTTCACATCTAAAATATTACTTAAGGGTTAGAATTCATGTCTCGAAAATCATAATCAATTGCATTTCAAAACATATATTCATAATTACATAATTATACATATATATATACAAAGTTTACCAAAATGGATTTACATGTTAAAAGTAAGTTTAAGCCACCCTTTATGTGTATATGATCCTTTATAAAATATACTGAAATATTTTGAAAATCTTAGGAATAGATTTTGAGTTGGGATTATATACATACACACACACATATATATCTAAACACCCGAAAAAAATATAATGGTTCTTCTTATAAAGAATTCCTTTCTATTCAAATACTTGAGTACAAAAAAATCAAAAGTAATATCCTTGGAAGACTAAAATAGAGGATCTGTGTTGAATATATATATATATTTGTCTTAAGAATTATATACATAATATAATATGTATATTCAGAATCTCCCAAAATAAGTTTTATGAAACCAAAACCTTAAAAATTAAAACCCTTACACCCTGTTTTAGAAGGGGGAAGGGAGCGATTTCAGTACTGTAAGAAAGTCTATATAAATATATACATATATAAAAAAGAATACCTGATTATATACAGGGTGTGTATAATTGGTTTTCTTTATAAAAACCAGTAGGTAAATCCCCTTACATGGTTATGAATGCATGAGACTAACAAAAACACCACAATACCCTTTTTGAAAACCTTAAACGGGGAAGAGAATATATATATATATATATACGTATATATTGTATATACAGAATCGTATAACAGGGATTTGAGGTATCAAAATTGTTTGAAGACTATCCCTTACCTAGATAGAGGAGGAGGGTTTCGGCCTGGCAGAAACTAGCTGGAGGTCTTGGAGAGCTCGAGGGGAAGTGGAGAGGATAACTAACCCCGTAAGGTTCCGTTGCATGGGAGAGGGCTTAAAGAAAGCCCACAGGTCTCGGGAAAAACAGGAGAGGACCCTACGCTTGACTACCGAGGTGAAAACAACGCTTCGAGTTGGAGAGAAAACAATAATGCAAACATATATATATATATATATATATATATATATATATATATTATATAACCTTACCCGAGGAGGAGCTTGGGAGGATATGCCTTGAGGTTCTTAAAGGTGAGTAGGCTCGTGGAAAGGTGAGGCTGAAGAGGACCCTTGGAAGGTGATGGGTGAGCACGGGCCGAAGAGAAGGAGTGGGGGAGGGAGTTAGTGATCACGATGGCCTACTGGTCTGAGACACACTTTGGAGAAGAAGACAGCACCCCAGAGGAAGAAAACCATTGAAAAAATAGACAGCTTAGATCGGGCTGATCTTGATCTAACGGCTAGTGTACGCCTGCGGTTTATAGAAAAGATGGATGGCTAAGATTGAGTCTTGATCTGATCGGACGACTCAAAATCAATAAGACATTTTAAAATCTTTGGACAGACATAATTAGATCGCATAGGATCGAACAACTCAAAAAAAACATGGTGATATACTGCAGTCCCTTGATGGTTGAATCTGGGGTCTGTTCGACGGTTGAGATCGCGCGATGGGAGATCTAAAGGCCACGATTTGGTTTCGACTGAAAAATTGGTTCCCACATCGAAACCGCGGGGCGTTACGAGCTACCTTATAAGATTCAGCCTCCCAACATTCTAGTAATAACATGACTGTAACACCCCAACTTTCCACGGTACGCTTCTCTTTGAATAATACAGTAGCGTGTGTTGTACGTAAGTTCGAGTTCTAACACACACCACAACCAATCAAACTAGCCATTATGAATAGTAATACCCACTTTTTTGAAATTTTATACATTTTATCTTTCAAAATGAACTTCATTTTTGGATTCGGAATATTGAAATTAGCTTAGGGTGAAATTTTGGTACTTTTAAGATAACTTTCATATTTTGATGAACAGTGAAAATTATTAAATTTTAATTAAAAACAACTTTTTTAATCGAAATAATTAATAGTGATAAATTATGAATTTGAGTGGTTTTAAATTATATTTAGAATATATTTCTACCATTTAATACAAATTTGGTCATTGGACATAATTTTACATTTAAACTGGACATAAGTAAGTGCCAATCTTTTGAAAGTTATTATTTCTTAACAACACGCTATTTGTTTTGACAACGGGAATTAATTTAAATTAATTAATGCAACTTATATGTTTTTAATTTGGTAAAATAGACATCATTTTTGAATTCATAATATCAAATATAGATTAGGGTGAATTTTTGGTATTTTTCTAAAAACTTTCAATTTTTGATGAATAGTGAAAAACACTAAGTTATTATTTAAAACCGGCTTTTTATTTAAATAATAATTTATTTTGTTTAAATTAATTTTAGGTCAAAATAGATACATAATACCTATATAAATTCGATGTAATTCATTGGAGTCATTTTATAATAATTTTAGATATATAAAATGTTTTATCAAACTTTTTACCGTCTTTTACCCACCTCCTAGGAGCTTTTTCATATTCATATAAAACATAATTTTACCGCTTCTGTGAGCTGAATTTTGAATATCCGAGAGACATGGTTAACATCAAGGAGTAAAATGTGGTTCAATGAGATGAAAATAATTTTTGGTGAAAAATAACTTTTTACTTTTATTTACCACGGTTAAAAGTAAATAGGGTAATTAAGGGTAAAAATGATATTAATGTTACCCTCACACATGGTATAATTATATTGGACAAGTTTATATCGACCAAAAACAACCTTAGGAATAAATTATTATCACTTAGGTCCACTTGGATTAGATTAGAACATTTATTATTATTTAATTCAAAGAAGAGTTAAAAGAGTTAAAATCAAAAGTTAATAACTAAAAAATGTTTAATATAGGGTTTTACAAAAGATAAACTCGATTATAAATATTCATTAGAAATATAAAAAGATTTCCTATATCATGGTATTTTATTTATAATTTTTAGACATTAAATAAATTAATTAATTGATGACACAATGATGATGAAATAATTACCTTATTCATGAAAGAATCAAATAAATGGTATTATAAATATTAAAATAAATATAATTTCAACTTTTTTATGAAATCCACGAATTTTCTATAGGAATATGACATGTTAGGATTGATTCAATGTCTTATTTCTTAAGTAATCATGTTTTTATTATTTTAACAAAAAATAAATACGAAATAGTTTCAAAATTGACATAAAATAGTTTTTAAAACAAATATTATATTATTAATTGATATAATGGTCCTAAAAATCTATGGTTCGGCCAAAATTATTATATAATAATATATATGACATTAAGTAACCAATTGGGTTTCTATTGGCAGTATATAGTATGTTTATTAACCATATAGTGTAAGAATACAAGAAGACACGGTAAAAGTTAAATTATTTATCTTAGAGTTAAGTCTAAATGATAAGGTTAAAATGGTAACCTAAACTTGTATAAAACCTATTGTTTGAGTTGTTTTCAACCTATCCCAACCTTATACTTTAAGTAATCAACTTTTGAGCCATTATAAACCGAATATGAATTTATTATAAAATAATATTTTAAGTTTTTCCTAAGGTGCCCCTCACCCCTGTTATAAAAGGACACTCCCGCTTCTCTATAATTCACACCTTCTAAGCCATTTTTCTTGGAAAAACCCTTCCCAAATACCCTATAAACTATCAACCCTTCAATATAGAGGTCTTAGTTTGATCATAAATCCAACTTAATGATCCCTTTTGATCAAATCAAAAGGGAGAACCCGAAGAAGTGGTAATGATTTGACCACCCTCTTTCAAGTTCCTTTCTTCTTCCACTTCCTTTTTATTTGTTGTTTCCTTCTAAAATAATAACTCCAGTATATTATATATACTGTTATGTTATTATAATTATGGTACAACCAAATTCATTATTCTATCCACCATTTGAATGACATGTCACCATACGTGCGTACGTACGACTTACCGTCTCCACGTCGTGGTGTAATTGTTATTCAATACATTATTATTTGGATGGGTATAATAATGATGTGTGTTTTATGTAAATAATAAATATAACATTATAAGGATTCTGTATATATTATATAACATCCAATTATATATTATATTAATATCAAAATAATGATATTTTTGCTCGTGCGTACGTACGGATTGCTGTCTCCACGACGCGATGAGTTTCATTTCCAAGTTCACCATTCATCGATGATTATTAAAATATATATTACTAATAAGTATGTAATATATGAAATAATAATTCTACTATAGAGATATATATTTATATATATAAGTATTTATGTACTTACATATATCTTATTCACTTACTTCCGTTAAATACTATATGTAAACGGAAACAGCATTTGTGCGTACGTACGGACCACCGTCTCCATAAATGGTGTTTTCCATTTCATATATACGCTTATTATAAATTTTTATATTCTAAATATATATGATAAATAAATAATGTTTTATATTCTGAAATTATTTAAATCATGATCTAAGTGATACAATCAAGAGTAACAAGTTAAAACACGTACGATAAGGAAAGCGATTATTACCAGAAATATTAATATAACATGGAAATTATTATTAAATGGGTAGTATAAAGTCATACATGAATAATGTATGATATCATAAATATTAATATGGTTCTAGTATAATTTAATAACATACTATAGTCTTCACATAGAAGGCTAAACATACCCTCGACTAAAGGAAAGTGCAAGGTAAGGGATTTTCATCTCACTCCTTATTCCTGTGAGATTCGTACCATATTTCCACTATTACCTTTTGTGTGGTGTATGTACTGCCCATAATTGCATTCTTTGTGTAATAAACTTTAATTTATGTGTATCTACATATTCATTGTATGATACCTCTTTCACGGGGTGTATGTTTCGTAAGTTACCAAATTGGTAAGGGTTTATTTCACAATCTCTTCATTATCTGAGGTTGTTTATATGTAATTATCTACTAGGACCTATTTATCATCCACATCCATGCTTCTTAAAAATTTATTTGAAAACATCCTTACTGTTTTATAGAATATGGTTTAAAGTAATTTATACCCTTGTTTGAATTTTTATAAGAAGTTTATAAAGGAATCTTTCCTTCGTTTTCAAAATAATGTCCTTTTAACCTTTTCGACAGAATTAAGGTAAGAATGTATTTTTTTTAAATTATACGGCGGGTGGGAATATTTTCTTCCATTATAAAATCTTTGAATCTTCCCTTACAATCTTATAAGAATATTTTCAAAGTAAATGTTTTCTTTTATAATTATGTGACTTTTAAATGATTTAAAAAAAGAGATATTTCTCTCAAATAGTTTTGATTTCATCTATGTCAACATCCTTTGATAAATTTTACACTTGTTTGAAGTTGATTTATTATGATAAAAATCATCCATATTGTATTTAAGGTTTTTTGATATGTTTGACTATGGATGATTCATTTTTATTTCATTAATGTCTTATGATTAATGTTTTGGCATTTCGTATTCTAGTTTTAATATGAATTTTTATGTTATATTTCATCCTATTCTCAAGATGAATGTGTTGGACTAGTATGTTCTGGGTTGGGGACCCGTAAAAGTAAGCCCTCCGGGTTGGGGTCCGGTTATAGCAGACCCTCCGGGTTGGTGACCGTTTATTGGAGGCACTCCGGGTTGGTGTCCGGTTATTAGAGGCACTCTGGGTTGGTGTCCGATTATTAGTGGCACTACGGGTTGGTGTCCGGTTATTAGAGGCACTCTGGGTTGGTGTCCGGTTATTAGAGGTACTCAGGGTTGGGTTCCGTTTACAGTTATCCCTTCAGTCTTGGCACGAGACCTTGACACATAAATTAAAGTTCGCCATTATGCATTCCATCATTATGAAAGTGGTTAGTGATTTTGAATGTGATTATTCGACTAGTAGAATATCCATGTGAATAAGTAAATGGAATTACTTTATTTTATTTTTTCCATATTATGATGAAGTTCAAGTTTAAAAGGCTTTTGTTTTAGTTATACATTTCTTTAAATTTTTATGCTTATTTATGAAAGTTTCTGCTGTATTGTTATCCTTACTAAGCATCTGAGATCACCCCTTTCTTTGTTTTATTTTTCCCAGGAATCCAAGAACTGTATGTAATCTATTTTCCAAGACTGCTAAACCGATCGGTCCTTCAGGACTTGATTCCTTGTAATGATTCCAATGTATTAAAATAATGCATCGACTCTGGGTATCTGGGGTCAGGGCGTTACAGTTGGTATCAGAGAAAGTTTAGCAATAAGCTTGGAAACTAGATTTAGATAAACTATGATTCTAGCACATCGCCCAAAGATAGACTTTGAGGATTAGTACAGAATATCTTCCTAGAATTTTGGTATTTTAGAGATTTTGTGAGTTTTCCAAGAAATACATCCCTGTCTGGATACGAGGAGGTAGAGGCGGCTCTGGCACAGATGTACCTAGGGGTAAAACCAGAAAACACCGCTTTGAGATTGAATCTAACGGGAAATGGTGCACGACAAAGGGCCTTGCAACACTCTTGGTTACGACATTCCCAGGGGATATGCTTAGGATAATTCTCATTTTCTTTATAAACCATTATAAAGGGTTTATGAGTACATAATTCCTCAAAGAAGACATTTTTAGGATTATGGATTATATCCATGTTTTGTTTAATTTATGTAAAGTGTTTTACAAGTTCAGGATTAGGTATTCCTATTCAAAAACTAATCTAGTGTATGCCATTGATTAGAAATGGCACCCAATAGAAGGAATAAGAACTCCAACAATACACATGATCCAAAGTGTAAGAAGGTTCATATCTTTCATGGTCCTAAGCCAGAGTTTAGAAGGGAAATAGTATCCCATGTATTATCATCATATGAAGAAATAATATCATGTGTTGATAATATAAGTAAAGAATTTTCGGAGTCCTATGGCTTTGAAGGGAAGCGAGAGAAGAAACGAATGGTAGAGAGAAGGACAGATAAAGGGAAGAAGTTAAAGAAGGATTTTCCCATATGTGATAACTGTGGAAAGAATCACCTTGGAAAATGCTTGAAGGGAATGAGAGTATGTTATAATTGTAGAGAAAAAGGACACCAAGTACGTGACTGCAAGTGTAAGTAAAAGGTTTCAAATGTACAATGCTTCATCTGCAAGGAGTTTGGACACTACGCGAACCAATGTCCCAGTCATCAGACTATGTCACAAATGATTCTATTAGATAATAATCAAGTTATGATACTACCACATATGAAGAGGAATGACTAGTGTTCTTATGTTGTTGTTTTGGAATTATTTCATTGAAGTATTGTATCAATGATGTTCTGGAAATAAATAAGGATTGTACTGTAGTAATATCTCATTGACAATTTGAGATTTTATAGTACTAAGAAAAGTGACTATACTGTGAGTTAAACTTTTTTTTAAATTACATGGTTGAATGAAAGATCATCCTTAATATGGTTCTAATATTGAGGTACTAATTTTGGAATAAGATATGATTGATTTGGGTAAATTATATTGGGTATTCTTGAATACCTTGAAACTGATTAATGATTTTTCATAATTGGAGTTTATAACATTTTTGATAGAAGGAGTATATCCAGTATTATTTAAAGAATAATGGAGCATGAATGTAATCAATAAGGTTTTATGGTAATTCAGGATGTTACCATGTTTTAAAATAATACATGGTGAAGGTGTTCACATGTTATTACATGGAAAAAAGTATGTTCATTATGCTTAACTTCTTTATAAATTTTGGACTGTGAGTTTGGATAGAAGTATTTTGGATAAGTCTAAAGGTTGGAATGGATTATGTTTGAAAGGTTATTTTTGGATTTTTATAAAAGGAGAACACGCAGCCCGTGAGACAACCCGTCGCGTCAGACAAAGCTGCGGGAATCGAACCCACAACCATAGTACGATTGGGATTTATAGCCTACCACTAGACTATGTGAAGTCCCTGGATTATATAATCTAGTTTTTTTAATGGGTCTGATATGTGAATTATACATTCATTAGATTTGGAACCCAATACGATTAGGATAAATAGAATATTTTTGAGTTGTATTATGTTTTGTAGTGAAATATGAGTTTGTGCTAGAAATTTATTAGTGGATAAAACACTAATTATAAAGTAAGTATATCTCCTTATGATCTTATCCAATATCATAAATAAATTCCTCAACATTAAGAAAAGGAACTTAGAACAAAAATATGGTATTAGATGGTACCTTAGATCATCACAAATTTATGGCTTTGGGATTATTGGCCTTTTCACAGCCATGTTCTCTACCACTCTCCATCATATATTGATGGTTATATTTATCTTCCATATCCATATTTTCTTACATGGAACCCTAATATGTGTTATTTTTGGTAACCTTCATGCTTACCACTCTTTATTTTAAATAGAGGCCTCATTAATCCATTTTTCGATGTGGGATTTCAACTAAGATATTTTGAAATGTCAACCCTGAGTTTCTAATACCGAGCATAAATTGCGAGGACTCAATTTATTGAAGGAGGGGAGAGTGTAAAACTCCAAGCTTCCACAGTACGCTTCTCTTTGAATAATACAATAGCGTGTGTTGTACGCAACTTCGAGTTCTAACACACACCACAACCAATCAAACTAGCCTTTATGAATAGTAATACCCACTTTTTGAGATTTTATACATTTTATCTTTCAAAATGAACTTCATTTTTTGGATTCAGAATATCTAAATTAGCTTAGGGTGAAATTTTGGTACTTTTCGGATAACTTTTATATTTTGATGAACAATGAAAATTATTAAATTTTAATTAAAAACAACTTTTTAAATCAAAATAATTAATAGTGATAAATTATGAATTTGAGTGGTTTTAAAGTATATTTAGAATATATTTTTACCATTTAATACAAATTTGGTCATTGGACATAATTTTACATTTAAACTGGACATA
This sequence comes from Viscum album, assembly GCA_963277665.1. NCBI lineage: Eukaryota > Viridiplantae > Streptophyta > Magnoliopsida > Santalales > Viscaceae > Viscum > Viscum album. Next base: position 157,647,186 of record OY728165.1, on the reverse strand, counting down.
AGTAAGTGTCAATCATTTGAAATTTATTATTTCTTAAAAACACGCTATTTGTTTTGACAATGAGAATTAATTTAAATTAATTAATGCAACTTATATATTTTTAATTTGGTAAAATAGACATAATTTTTGAATTTATAATATCAAATATAGCTTAGGGTGATTTTTTGGTATTTTTCTGAAAAATTTCAATTTTTAATGAATAGTGAAAAACATTGAGTTATTTTTTAAAACCGGATTTTTATTAAAATAATAATTTATTTTGTTTATATTAATTTTAGGTGAAAATAGATACATAATACCTATATAAATTTTATGTAATTCATCAGAGTCAGTTTATAATAATTTTAGATATATAAAATTTTTTATCAAACTTTTTACCGTCTTTTACCCACCTCCTAGGAGCTTTTGCAAATTCACATAAAACTTAATTTTACCGCTTCTGTGAGTTGAATTTCAAAAATCTGAGAGACACGGTTAATATCAAGGAGTAAAATGTGGTTCAATGAGATGAAAATAATTTTTGGTGAATAGTAAGTTTTTACTTTTATTTACCACGGTTAAAAGTAAATAGGGTAATTAAGGGCAAAAATGATTTTAATATTACCCTCACACAAGGAATAATTCTATTGGACAAGTTTATCTCGACCAAAAAAACCTTAGGAAAAAAATATTATCATTTAGGTCCACTTTGATTAGATTAGGACATTTATTATTATTTAATTCAAAGAAGAGTTAAAACAGTTAAAATCAAAGTTTAATAACTAAAACATTGTTAATATAGAGTTTTACATAAGATAAATTTGATTATAAATATTAATTAAAAATATAAAACGATTTTATACATCATGGTATTTTATTTATAATTTTTATACATTAAATAAATAAATTTATTTATGACACAATGATGATGCAGTAATTAACTTATTCATGAAAGAATCAAATAAATGGTATTATAAATATTAAAATAAATATAATTTCAATGTTTTTATGACATCCACGAATTTTATAGGTGACCATGACATGTTAGAATCTATTCAATGTATTTTTTTAAAGTAATCATGTTTTTATTATTTTAACAAAAAACAAATCCCAAATAGTGTCAAAATTGACATAAAATAGTTTTTAAAATGAATATTATATTATTAATTGATATAATGGTCCTAAAAATATAAATATCGGCCAAAATACATATATAATAATATATATGACATTAATGAACCAATTGGGGTTTTATTGGAAGTATATAGTATGTTTATTAACCATATATTGTAAGAAAAGAAGAAGACACGGTAAAAGTTAAATTATTTAACTTAGAGTTAAATATAAATGATAAGGTTAAAATGGTAACATAAACATGTCTAAAACCTATTGGTTGAGTTGTTTGCGACCTATCCCCACCTTATACTTTAAATAATAAACTTTGGAGCCATTAGAAACCGAATATGAATTTATTATAAAATAATATTTTAAGTTTTTCCTAAGGTGCCCTTCACCCCTCTTATAAAAGGGAACTCTCCCTTCTCTCTAATTCACACCTTATAAGCCATTTGGCTCGGTCAAAACATACCCAAATACCCTATAAAATATCCTCCCTTCAACCTAGAGTCCTTATTTTGATCAGAAAGCCAACCCAAGGAGCCCTTTTGATCAAATCGAAAGGAAGAACCCGAAGAAGAGGTAATGATTTCACCACCCTCTTTCAAGTTCCTTTCTTTTTCCACTTCCTTTTTATTTGATGTTTCCTTCTAAAATAATAAATAAATTATATTCTATATAATATTATGTTATTATAATTATGGTACAACCAAATTCATTATTCTATCCACCCTTTGAATGACATGTCACCATACGTACGTACGTACGGCTTACCATCTCCATGTCGTGGTGTAATTGTTATTCAATACATTGTTATTTGGATGGGTATAATAATGATGTGTATTTTATGTAAATAATAAATATAACATGATAAGGATTATGTTTATATTATATAACATCCAATTATATATTATATTAATATCTAAAGAATGATATTTTCGATCGTGCGTACGTACGAATTACCGTCTCCACGACTCGATGAGATGCATTTCCAAGTTCACCATTCATCGATGATCATAAAAATTTATATTACTAATAAGTATGTAATATATGACATAATAATTCTACTATAGATATATATATTTATATATATATAAGTATTTATGTACTTACATATATCTTATTCACTTACTTCCGTTCAATACTATATGAAAACGAAAACAGCGTTTATGCGTACGTACGGACGACCGTCTCCATAAACGGTGTTTTCCATTCCATATATAATTCTATTATAAATTTTTATATTCTAAATATATATGATAAATAAATCATGTTTTATATTCTGGAATTATTTAAATCATGATCTAAGTGATACAATCAAGAGTAACAAGTTAAAACACGTACGATAAAGAAAGCAATTATTATCCAAAATATTAATATAACATAGAAATTATTATTAAATGGGTAGTATAAAGTCATACATGAATAATGTATGATATAATAAATATTAATATGGTTCTGGTATAATTTAATAACATACTATAGTCTTCATACACGAGGCTAAACGTACCCTCGACTAAAGGAAAGTGCAAGGTAAGGGGTTTTAATCTCACTCCTTATTCCCGTGAGATTCATACCATATTACCACTATTACCTTATGTGTGGTTAATTTACTTCCCATAATTGTATTATTTTTGTAATAAACTTTAATTTATGTGTATCTACATATTCATTGTATGATACCTCTTTCATGGGGTGTATGTTTTGTAAGTTACCAAATTGGTAAGGGTTTATTTCACAATCTCTTCATTATCTGAGGTTGTTTATATGTAATTATCTACTGGGACATCTTTATCATCCACATCCATGTTTCTTAAAAATGTATTTGAAAACATTCTTACTATTTTACAGAATATGGGTTAAATTCATTTATACCCTTGTTTGACTTTTTATAAGAAGTTTATAAAGGAATCTTTCCGTCGTTTTCCAAACAAGGTCCTTTTTAACCTTTTCGACAGAATTAAGGTAAGAATGTCTTTTTTTTAACTTATACGGTGGGTGAGGATATTTTCCACCGTTATAAAATCTTTGAATCTTCCCTTACAAGCTTATAAGAATATTTTCAAAGTAAATTTTTTCTTTTATAATTATGTGACTTTTAAATGATTTAAAAAAAGAGATATTTCTCTCAAATATTTTTTATTTCATCTATGTCAACATCCTTTTATAAATTTTACACTTTTTTAAAGTTGATTTATTATGATACAAATCATCAATATTGTATTTAAGGTTTTTTGATATGTTTGACTATGGATGAGTCATTTTTATGCCATTAATGGCTTATGATTAATGTTTTGGCATTTCGTATGCTAGTTTTAATACGAATGTTTATGTTATATTTCATACTCTTATTAAGATGAATGTGTTGGACTAGTATGTTCCAGGTTGGGGACCTGTAAAATTAAGCCCTTCAGGTTGGGGTCCGGTTACAGCAGACCCTCTGGGTTGGTGTACGGTTATTAGAGGCACTTCGGGTTGGTGTCCGATTATTAGAGGCACTCCGGGTTGGTGTCCGATTATTATAGACACTCCGCATTGGTTTATGGTTATTAGAGGCACTCCGGGTCAGTGTCCGATTATTAGAGGCACTCCGGGTTGGGTTCTGTTTACAGTTATCCCCTAGGTCTTGGCACGAGGCCTTGACACAGAAATTAAAGTTCAGAATTATGCATTCCATCATTATGAAAGTGGTTAGTGATATTGCATGTGATTATTCGACTAGTAGAATATCAATGTGAATAAGTAAATGACATTACTTCATTTTATATTTTCCATATTATGATTATGTTCAAGTTTAAAAGGCTTTTGTTTTAGGTATACACTGCCTTAAATGTTTATGATTATTTATGAAAGTTTCCGCTGTATTGTTATCCTTACTGAGCATCTGAGCTCACCCCTTTCTATGTTTTATTTTTCCCAGGAATCCAAGAAGTGTATTGTGATTGATATGAATGGTTAAGCCAATGGAATAATGGCAGTCATGAAGGATTATTTATGTTGGTTAGTATGTTATTATGTGTAATATAACATTCATGTATGTAATCTATTTTCCAAGACTTACTAACCGATCGGTCCTTTGGGACTTGATTCCTTGTAATCATGCCAATGTATTAAAATAATGCACCGACTCTGGGTAACTAGGGCCGGGGTGTTACAAAGAAACACACAAGAAGGGGCCTTATACACGGGCCCCTGCGGGACTTGGACCACCCTTACATTCGGCACACCACGGGCCTTAGACATGGGCATGTGCGTGCACACTGGTACCTAGCACGAGATATGCTCGGGCTTGGATCTCCTCTAAGCATGAACTCGGAACCCTGAGACACCCCTGGTCGCCACCTTGGGTGTCTAGGGATACTGGCCTTGACCTTTATGGCTTGGCCATTAAGGCTTCCCTCGGTTGGCCGGTTCCCCTTAAATTTTTATTAAAAATTTAGAGAATCATTTAAAAATATCATTTACCTTTGCAAAAAATATGTACATAAACATATATGTCATTTAAAATAGTATGTATTTATAAACATAAGTTTAAAATATTTAATGAAAACATTAATTGTTGAATTCATTCCTATTAAACTATTCAAAAGTGTAATGGTTTTATAAAACCAAGGTTCATAGTTCCAAATATAAAATACATCTATGTTGAAAGCATAGTTTCATTTAGTTAAAAAATATAACATTAGGGTTTTTTTAAAGCATTATTAAAAATACATCTTCAAAATACTTATTATAGGTATATTGGTTCCATACATATAAAATACCTTCTTTAGGAGTAATAACCTTTATATTATTTAAAATATGTTTTAAATTACTCAGTTTTTGAATTATATAAATAAACATTAGGATTTTTGAAAACAACTAGGTTCATAAAAGTATTCTTTTATTTTAAAACTATGACATAATTTTAAAATCATAAAAGCATTAAAAACAGGTTTTTATAAAGAAGATAAACTTCATTACTTTAAAACCCAACAGTTATGAAATTAAAGATTCCACAAGCTATAATTACAGCCGTTGAGCTTTCAACGGATACATGAGGTAACGGTCGAATAGGTTCCCTATAAAACCAAGACTTGGGTTGTCTTAAGCTTATGGTGATTGAAGAAGATGAAGAAAATGGTTCATGTCATCCCTTTTGAGATTAGTGTGGTTGCGGTGGTTTTGACCATTCTTATGTTCGTTACGATGGATACTAAGGACCCCTATTACTTTCTCAGGGTTCTCGTTGTTTTGAGTGGTCTTCCTGTTATCTTAATAGGGTTTTAATTGGTATCTTTGGTTATCTGAATTTCCTATTTGATCTCAGTTTATTGTAATTACTATGTTGTTCCCATTTGAATAAAGATAATTTTGTTCATTTGTGTGTTTATTTTATTTCATAATAAATTAGAATTTTATTATTACTTTTCCATAAGAAACCTGTTTTTTCGATTAATGGGTAACATAAAATATAAAATTCACCGTTACATGAAACACAGATTCTTAGGATGTTATAGTAGTTTCATAAAATCCCGAGCCAAGTCAGCCCTTAGAATATCTGGAAAAGAGTATCCATAAGAGATAGTCTTAAAATATTCCCATATTATATCTCAATGCTAGACTTCCTGGGTAATAGCATTCCAATAACTCTTACAAGGATCACATAGTATATAATTAACATGTTGGACCCTATGATATAGCGGTGTCTCTAGATGGTCACAAATAGAAATCATGAACTCCTGCCATGACTCTACAACATGTGGTCCACCATCCACTGAAAAGGTGGGATGATGATATGGTTGAAAATCCCAAGTCAAATCTTCAATATTCGGTGTAGGTTGATCAATAACTTTCATGTTCTGAACCACATAGAATAAAACATCTTGTAATTAGGTGTTGGTTCCCATTTTAGAAATAGAAGGTGGTTCCATAGGTGGAACTACAGGTGGAATCACTAAAGGATTAGGGCCCACCAACTCCGATGTATGGTCATCGCCACCTACAGTGCGTACGACTCGGGGATGTCATTGTGGAATGATTCAAAAATTCCAAATGCATGCCTTAAAAGGAAATTAAACTATTGAAAGATCACAGATTGATAACTTGGATAGGTACACAGCCTTTCTATAAATAGATCACACCTCTCAACCTACTCCAATAGAAAATTCTACATGGTAAGGAAACCATAACAGGTTTTAAGAACATAAGAGAAAACCCCATCTCCCACTCCTATGGTTGGGTTTGGGTCTAGGACTTATATGAAATATTTAAGATAAACATTTCATTCTAAAATTTACATTCATTTTGAATTTTTACTCATTAATATATTTACATTTCTTTAAATGGTTAAATTTTATGGATCACTACTTCCAATTTATAAGGGTCTATACTCCATATAAATTGGAATGTGGCATCCACTTAATCGTAAATATAACACATTCCAACCCCTTTGACCAATGGTCTATGAGTCAACATGTGATAACTGAATGTTTAACAAAATGAAAATTAACTTTTTTCTTATCAAAAAACTTTTGGGGGCAAAGTGAGAAACCAAAATGTCCAACATTACAACCAAAAAACCAAAACAGAAAAAATCCAAGAGAAAACCAAATCTGCCTCACCCCAACAACAACGTCATGTCAACAAACCCTTACTAATGCATGACCACTCGACTAGCTATCCTCCTAAAAGATGGGCCTAGAACCGATAAAGTAGCCATACCCTCTCAACTTCTAAATCCAAATGACAGGCATAGTTGAAGGCTTCGTGATCTGAACCCCATATGAAGTCGATCCAAGAAAGGCTAGATGAAACCCCCAAAAAACAGAAAAAAATCCAGAAGATGTCTTCCACTGAACCAGAAACCATCCCATACCAAACAAGAACTTACACCACTTTATCCAGAGTAATTAAAGATTAATTTGAGATTACCAGACTCCTTTTCCTTAAAAATCTTCCATAAGATATTTGTTATCACGATATCTAGTGCCTCCATCACAAGATTTTTAAATGTAAAGGAAGGCTAGTCCCAAGGCTCTATATACTCCTCGATGCTATTATTCCCATTTTTGAAGCCCCCAACAAGATGTAGGTCCTGTTTCTACACCCAAGAGTATTTATCCCCATTAATGGTTTCCCTTAAAGTCTTCCCCATCAAACATCAATAGTATGATGCTTTCCCTTATCCATACCTGCAGACAAGTAATCCACTCAGCTACGAAAGGTGGCCCGAGTAGGATGTGATATAAAATACTAGAAGGACACCACCAAGAATATCTAGAAATAATCTAGTTAGTGTACATAGCTAAAAAATGTGCAAATATAACTGAATAATAAGCTATGATAAAAATAAATAAATAATAGCTGGATTAGATTCCAATAGGACACCCGGATGGATCTACCTACTTTGGTATAGTACGATAGAAGTATGATCAGCAACCATATATATATATATTAATAATATATATAGTATAGTTATATATTGTATCCACCCATATGACATAATTATATAACGACATAAGTAATAATATACTTGGAAACTAGGTACTAGTTATATCCAGAGCATAACACTGATGTCTATAACCAATCTAACAAGATGGTAGTCTTAATAAAAAGGGTATATTCCCGAAATCTCATAATGAATATGAGATTTCATTATAAACACATGATTTAAGGGAACATGAACCATCATTCTCTACAAAAACCTTAACCATCATTACAAAACCAATATCAATGGTATGATCTTAATAGTGATTATAATTGATGAACCACCTCATAAGCATTTCAATCATCAAATCCAATTTAAGAAAGGCATAACCATTCATATAAATCATATAAAAAATCATGCTTCATTTGGTGTATCCTTTCCTCCCAAACATATTTATTATAATTAATCCATTAAATTCATTTGGTCACGAAAAACATTGTGAAGATAAATCATACTATATAAATATTATAATTAATTAACTAAGGCATAAAACTTCTATTTCAAGATAAGCCATGCATTTAGAGGGTTCTTTGGAAACTAATAAATTATGTAACAGTGTTGGAAAATAAATTTACAATCCAAGACAAACACTTAAAATGTGTTCTATTTATTTCATTAGTTAAATACAAATGAGAAATTCAAGATGAGACAACCAAAGAGTGGATATAATTGATGTTTCAATTATCTAAATACCGAAAAATGATCATGGATAGTATATTGACATGAGTACAATTATTTCGAATTAAGGAACTCATTTATAGGAATCACAGGAAAAAGGACAGCATGTGACACAATGAAAGAGATATAAAAACAACATAACTTTGATTGAAAACAACTACACCACCTACCATTGGGATATTGACAACTCCTCATTCGATATCAACTTCAGACATGTGGTAGATAAGAGGAATAAATAAGAATAGTACAATTCCCTAAAATATAGGGAAAATGATATTTCACCTTAATAGTACAAAAGATTTGCAGATAAATGAGGAATAAAAGCAAGAGAAACAGAGAGCTTACCACAAGCTATCCAGCAATTCCCATGTCATATAATTTGGAGTCTAGATCTATGAGATATTGAATTACCTAGAATAACTTGAGAGGAGTTTACAGAAGAAAGAAGTGTTCATCTATTGGAATGAGAAGGAAGAAATAAGGGGTTTATATTTTAGGTTAATTGAGAGAAATTTCATAAATTCAACCAAAAATACACGGGTTTACGGTTTGGACATAAGGTTGGCCAAACCATGTGCCAACTATGAACCATGGAGCTACCCAAGGAGGACCATGCATGGACTTGGCTCAGAGTTTGGTTAATTGTGCGCAGCCTGAGAAAAGTGGCACTTCAATTTGTATGATTCAAACTACACAGCTGTGCTCCCAGGACCTTATGGTTTTGTCCAACCATTCGACCTCCTGTAAACCACTGAGTACCCTACATGGTTACTCAACATTGTTAGTAATAACAGTATAGTAACCTTATGACCCTCAATTGTTTCCCATTTGTCAGAGGTCTATGCTATGAACAAGCCCTAAATCCTCTCAGAACATCCCTTAGGCCTTGTTACACATTTACCCATACAAAATAAGGGATTTAAACAAAAAAAGAGCCATAACTTGGAAAAAAGTATGGTTTGTTACATTATAAATATATGGGTTTTATTATTTTATGTATTATCACAATTCTATAAAGATATAAAAATAAATGGTCTTGGGAAGTCATTGTATTTCCAACCGACCATAAATAAGTTTTCAATACCTTATATATTTTTAGAATTCCAAGATGACTAACCCATTTCAAGTAGTGGTATGTAGAAAATACAATGGAATAACTATCCAATGTTGAGAATGAAACATGGAATCCCCATCTTGTTTCTAACCATCAATGACCTACCCGCCATGGAGTTATGAGATAATATTTTTGTAATTAGGATCTATTTTTGATCATCCTTAACTTTTTCAACCAAGTTTGGGATAAGATTCACCATAAATAAATCCATGACTTCAATTTTATTAGTGCAATCCAAACACATATTCGTAATCATTTCGATCAATTACCAATGATCATGAGTTTCTCTGGACAATTGATTATATGAATTACATCTTAATGAAACTTCTACAGAATTACCTTCTCATGATTTATAAACAAATTCAATGATGAACTACTGAATATATACCATTCATCATCTTTATCTCATGTTTAAATATCTTTGTGAGAAAAATTTATTTCAAAATTTTATGGTCTTTGAACACACTAAATTTATCACCAAAGAGATAATAATCCCATGTTTTCAATGCATTAACCACCACAAAAAATCCATGTAATGGGTAAATAATTATTCACATGAATTCACAATGGTTGCGATCTATAGTCTACCACAAGGTCTCACTTCATCAGGAAAAAGGTGAGTATAGATCTAAACTCATCAAAATAAACCAAATAACCCTTACTATGCTCTATTAGGACTAGAATTATTGCATAAGGGGGTCTTTATTTAACTTAAAAATAGGTTTTTCGATAATCCTCTTGCCAATGGAATGAATTTCTCTTTATTATGATCATTATCATCGGATATTCCCTCCATGAGATGTCCCTAAAAAAGTTAAGATAATAAACTATGAGGCCTAGAAAGCTATGTATCACAAAGACGTTCTTTGGTAGTTTCTAAGAAACAATAAATTCTATCTTTATAGGATCAACTTATATGAATTTCTTATAAATGAAATGTCCTTGAAGAAAACTTCTTGTATCAAAAAATGACATTTATTGATTTTTTCATATAACTGGTTATCTTGTAAAATTCGTCAAAAAATATCTAAAGTTCCTTATTATTCATTATAAGTTTGAGAATAAACAAATATATCATCCAAAAAAACCATAATTAAAGTGTTTAGGTACTAATAATAAAATACAATTCTTAAATTTAATGAAAATATAAAGTGAATTTGTAAGACCAAAGGAAATGAGAACGTATTCATAATGACCAAAATGAATCCTAAAATTATCTTTGGAATACCCTCTCTCTTAACATGGAGTTGGTGATACCATAATCATAGATTAATTTTAGAGAACTATTGGGCTCCCATAATTTTTTCAAAAAGGTAATTCCTCCTAGGTTGTGGATATATATTATTATCGTAACTTGATTTAGTTTATGTTAATCAAGACATAGTCATAATAAACCAAATTCTTTCTTGAAAAAATAGAACTGGAGTATCCCATTGTTACATACTTCGTATTATGAAACCTTTACTTTTCAATTCATCCAATCATTATTTCAACTATTTAATTCCATTGGTTCTACTCTATATGATGGAATTGAAAAAGAATTTATCCCCATAAGGAGATCAATAAAATAATTCACTTCCCTTTCAGTTGGGAAACCAATTAAGTTGTCACAAAACATGCCAAGATATCAATCGACTATCATTAGAAAATTTCTAGTATCAATTATGTAATTAATCCCCAAAATGAATATTACTAATTTATAGGAAATATCTCCAACCATTGGTGCTAATGGTCCTATAATTATACCCATCAAATCCCAAAATACTTTAAAAATATTCATAATCCCATCTAGAGATGCAATCCTTACTCGTCATGCATAATAATCAATATGGTCCTTAAAACAAACTAACAAATCCATTCCCATGATCAATTTGAACAAATATATTTTAAAGTTAGAAAAATACTAATCAAAATAGAATCCATATATTATTATAGAATATTAAGAACATTTAAATCCTCTGTACTCTCACTACCCTAGAGGGGTATGGATACTCATCACGTGTGGAATATCTTGATATGAAACACAATTTGATAAATGAAATTTGAAGGAAAAAAATAATTAGGAAGCACCATTATCAAAAATAAACTTTTATAAAGTTGAGTTAAGTTGAATGGTACCTCATATAGTCAATGGACTTGGAATGTCTACTGTGATCATATCCTTTGTACTATAAAAATTCTTACTCTCTACCCTTATTCCTTGATTCCTTGTTGCGGTATAATTGTTTGAGGAGTTAGGGTGTTCCCAGAATCACCTTGGTTTTCTTAGTTATGAGGATGAGAAATATTATTATATGATTATCCATTTGAATCATATGAGGTCTAAGAGGCAAGATATGAAAATAACTCTAGAGATTTCCCATATTATTACAATTTTGACATGCTTTAGGGGGGGTTGTATAATCTCTCCTAATATGATCAAGTGAAGGACATTGGAAATAACTTTTCTTGTTTTTAGGTCTTGTAGGAAAGTTAATTTACCCAGTGGTTTGATTTTGTGATTCCCCATCACCTGGTAAGTATGTGTCCCTCTTCCACTATGTTCTCGATTTTGAGTTCCCACCTATTCCCATGAAGACAAACACCCTTTTTTTCCATAGTATTTCCCATAATATCTATTTTTACAACCATATATTTATTAAATATCTATGTAAAACTAGTAATAAAAAAAAAACTATCTTAAAATGAATTTCTGATCACAACCCTATCTCAATGATACATGAATTCAATGAGACACTAGTAAATAATTTCAGAGAAAAATGAGCTCAGTTCATAAAATTTGTTGCATACATCATTAATGATATATTTTATTGATTATGAATAATTAAATATACCGTTCTTTCTATATTTAAGGTATTTGGATAAAATTATCCTTTGAAAAATTCTACAAATCCTTCCCATGTGAGGCCTTGGTCAACTATAAATTGGATAAACAAATCCAACCATTGGCATGACTGATCCTCTAGTAAGTAAAATTATAACTTGACCATTAGATAAACTGGTGTTCTAATGAAAATAAATACTTAGTTCATTATATAAATCAACACTTCTACATTTTTTGGTTCCAAAACCCCAAAATATTTGTTGCTTCTAATTCCAAAACTGTAAAGAATGATCTGTATATTATGGTTCATCATTTAGGATTACCTTATCAACATTTTGAAAATATTGAAAAATTCTATGAAAAAACAATTGGTTCACTTGTGTATAAGGTGAAACTATATTCTCTACTACCTACACTAGTGGGTTTCTAGGTCCCATAACTGGTACTGTTTTTCTATAGATAAAAAACCCAATTAGTAATCACTCACTTTGAACTAAAAGCTTATAATATTATAAATCAATATAAATAAAGATCATTATATCAAATTTCTAAGAATTATAAAATATAATATAAGAAATGTAATCCTAGTGGGAAGACACATTACTAATGCATGATATGATACATTCATCAGCTAAACCCATGATGTTGAGATGAAAAAACATTTATAGGTATCTAAAACACAATTTACACCCAGACCTCCAAGGTAACTTGATGTTCAGTATAAAAAGGCTATCTAAATTTTTTATTCTATACATTTCAAGTTTCAAAATTTCCTATCTTCTTAGTACCATACCAAGATAAAGAACCAACCAATACTAATGAGATTTTCAACAACCCTACCTAATCCATTGGATTGAGCTGGGTTGGAGGTGCTAAAGTTAATTTCCCCAATGTTCTAGAGGCTGGATATAAATTTCAAGGGATTATGTGAACATTTGGCAATGATTTTAATCTTTTTTTTAAAATAAACACAATCTGTTAATAAAAAATAAAAATAAATAATCCAACTATATGATGAAGGAGTTATTAATATCACAAATCACAATACAAACCAATAAAATAAAAATATCCGAGTAACAACGACAAAGAATAACAAGAAATCTCTAGAAAACCAAATGATATCCTGATACAATAACACCAATGTGGAATCATTCAAACAACTTAATTTGTGAAACTCCAAGATTTAAAAATCTATCCCAAGGAAGTATCATCATGATGTTCCACTAGAGAAATATGAGACATTTAATTTACCTATTTCAGGAAGAATAATGTTTGCATACAGACAAAAATGCATATGTATGGAAAGAGTAATAATAACTAGTAGAATTTACCCAAGAAACTTCCTAGTACATTCCAATAGGACTAGAAATAATTTATCTCAATATTTATACAAATAAGTAGATGGGAATATAAAATCTAGTTAATAAAGGAAACATTGTTTAAAAAAATTGAACTAAATTTATTTTTTCATTCTTTCATTCCACTTGGAACACCCCTACCATGTTTCACACACACACACACATGCATGATTAATGAAAGTTACATACTCATGAGTGGTTTATCATCCTTAAACAATCATCATAAAGTGCTAAATCCTCAAATGACTCTAGTTTTGAATCAATCACCATGTCTGTACCAAAAATACCTCATAAAATTCCATATGAACACACATTTCTATGTATTCGAAGAACATATTCAATAATTAATTTTATCAAAACCATACATTTTATTAATTTTCAAAAAATCATTGAAATATATTTCATTCCCAAACCATTAAAATAAGGCTTCAACAAGGGTCAACAATATTTCTTAGAAGCATAGTCTATTTTCCAAACAAGCAGTACACAACATAAAAATACAAAGAACCCAATATTTTCAAATTGATAAAAATGGTGTTTTTTATTGTAAATCACAGTAAAATTAATTATAAATATAAGACATAGAATTATAGAAATAATGTATAGATAGAGAAGACACTTTTCTCAAGTCAAGATCACCATTAAAATTAGTGCATGGGAATTTACTACAACATCAATAGTTTTCCCCCAAAAATCTCCCCAATCGACCAACATGAAGACATCTAAGGCCTCAACCTAAATTTTCATATCTAAAATAACCTAGTAATGGTGAAATGTTAAGGTTATAAGAGGATATTTCTAGTTAAAAACTACATAGAAAAATATCACAATAATATTAGACAATGATCCATAAATCCTCTCCCAAGATATATGTTCAAATAAACCATTTAAAAACAGGCTTATCCATCAACATGGCCATGTGGTGTACACTATGATGTGGAGCATTCGATTACCGAACATCTAGGGACAGAACAAGGCCAACCAACTTGACCTCTTTAGAAAACACATGTCATTTTTGGATGACCTTTCCCTAGACCATAGTGTGGTGAGGCCTCTCTATCCATGTCTTACAACCCTAACCACACCCAATAATACACCATTTTATCTCCCCCATATTTTAAAAGGTCACACCTAGGATAAAATTCCCACTAATGGGGTGTTTTGTTTCCAATGATAGACCCAAAATATTCTAACCACTTTCATAATAATTTTTTATCATTACCTCCACATTTCTTAAGAAAAAATTATGTAAATTTCAGGGCTACATTATTAGAGATTATTTTGAAAATTAATTTTTTTAAATCTTTCACTTTACATTTTTAAAAATTACGACTAAAAGTTACATGTATGTTTTTATTTTACATCAATTCTATTTTTTTGTAAATTATCTTTTATGTTTTCACCTCCATTTTAATTTTCATATTCTATAGGATTTAATCACATAGATTTTATTTCACATGATTTATGATATAATAAATATGTTTATTAATAATTTGGGTGATTAAACTCATGATATAAAATAATTTAATTCCTAATCCATTCATGTGTGATACCTTTTAAAGAATTATTTTATGATGATATTTTTCATCTTTCCCAATATACTTTTGAGTTTTATTTTTTACACTGGGGATATGTTTTTTTGGTAAACATCCATATTAATTCTCTAAAGAAATTGTGTAGTATTATTTTATATCAAGTATATGATCTTTTGATACCTTTTTTTTCTTTCCCAACCATACACTTTGAATAAAAAAAACTTTTTTTAATTCAATTTCTTTTTGAATACCCTATTTTATATTCCTTTAATTGAAGAGAATTCAACTATATTCCAAAGGTTGATTGATTTGGTAATTATTAACTTATTATTAAACCATTACTCTATACAATTTTAGATTGAGGTATGCTTACATATAAAGGTATTCCATTTATTTATTGGTAACCTATTTAAAATTTGAATGTTTGTTATTTCGATATAGTTTTTTATTAATTACTCAAGAAATTGAACTATATATTTTTAAAACCTCCACCATATTTATATATATGGTTTATAATCATATTTTCAATTTTATTTATGTCAAGAAAATTTATGTCATTTAATTTTTTTTAATCTTATACGGATGTTTATTGGAATGGTTTATCGTGTATTGTTTAATCATTAACTTATATGATGAATTCATTGAACTTAAACAAGTGATGGGTAGGGTCCAATATTATATAGCTCCTTTATGCATCATTAGGTCACAGAAGATAACTTTTTAATATATTTTGGTTGATTACTTCCAGGAATATGATGTTTCCTATACATAGGTCCTAGATGGAAAGATAATGATGTCTAATATCATGATGTCATGGATTAAGATATGGAATTAACTATGTGATATTATGGATTTCATCATTAGGGAACCGGTTATTATTAGCCCTATGATATATTTATTTACATTACTATACCTAGATATATTATTCTATATGTTTCGGTTGATTATGGAAATTTGATTATTACTTATTCTGGGCATAATATTTATGCCATGTTTATTCTATAATTGCCTTAGTTGTATGTTTTGACTTACTGAGTTTTTGAGACCACCCATTATTATGTGTCCATTTATGTAGGTCATGAAGAAATTTATTACACATGATATTCCTAATAAGATATTTGTTTATAGAATTTTTGAGAGATGTTTATGACATATTATATATTAAGTAGTTTCTTATATAGTATAAAACTTATCCACCAGTTTAGAAAGTTATGAGTTTTGTTAGATTATGTTTTGTATTAATTATCTGAATCATTAAACTTAAAATGTATTGGGAAGGTATGTAATGAAATATTTCTTTTAATTCTTGTAACTATTGGATAGTTATGTACAATAATATATATTTGGTATCAAATATTGTATGTACAGTTTGTGTTTACGACACCAGATCTTGGAGTGTGGGTCTAGGGGGTCACATTTTTAAGGGGTTTAAATTTTCCACTATCTTATATCTGGTATTACATTGATATATGCCTTATTCTAATGTTTTAGTTTTTAAATTCCATAACTCTAACCAAATTAACATATTAAAGTAATATAACTATACAAGACTTTATATAAATCATGATTTGTGTTACTGGTGTAAGAATAAAGACTACTAATATTGACACATAACCAAATTCATCTCGTGAATATGGTATAGAAACCCATTTAATATAGAGTTTTATAATTATATGAAACTAGAAATTATTATAAGAGAAAGGATAGTTTGATAGGTATCCAACCTTGAATTTTCTATATAGAGCCTAAGCCCCTAGGCTACTGAGAATTCCAACCTTAATCCCCACTATTCATATATCAATACTCAAGAGTGCACAAAATTCCAATATAATCCTAACACATAATATTTATAAATTAGAACCATTATGTATATTAAAGTTTATAATCCATAAGTAAATCATTGTCATTGTTTAATTTAACTAAATCTTATTTCATACCAAAAATTTAACACTTTATATGCATTTTATGAGATTTACAATAAGTATTTTATCACTTTAAACTAAAACATTCATTCATTGAAAATATAAACATTTTATATTCATTAATTAAATAAAGAAGAGAAAAAGTTAAATAAATAAACATTTCAAATATTTTGATATGAGATAAACATGTGTGAACATATAATAAATAGGACTGTAAATGGGTCCAAACACATCCACAACTAGTTATTCTAGACACAAACCCTCTAATATTCAAGGAATAATGAACTCAAACCTGGAACCTTGGGGTCTTATAATACATGAACTAGACCCAATTCTATTGATATAAGTTTTAGTAAGAATCTCATTAAGCTAATAATATATAAAATTATATTGAATATATAAACTTATATAATACTGTTAATTATTGAATATATAAAATGGGAAAATAATACATTGAATTAAATATATCACCTATATTTTTAAATAAAAGACCTAACGAAATTGATTATGTCTAAATTTATGTTTTAAAGTATATATTAAATATATAAAATGCTATAATACAATTAATTGATAATAATTTAAAAGGATCTATGTCTTATGGGTCTAAAATAAGCAATCCTTGACCCGAACCTGATTAAGAGTGTCTAAAGAGGTTTGCGTCCGAATCCATTTTCACGAGTAAAGATATATCACCAATCCAACATAAAAAATTTTAGTACTAAAATATACCTTGGTCTAAGCCAATACCATTTACAACCATAATCATAAATGACTAAATTATAAACACTATATAATTTAGACATTCTTTATGGGAAATCCTGAAATAAGTAAACATGAACATTTTATATTTATTTCTATATGAATTATTTCATATTACATTTTAAGTGGTATTTAAAATAAAATCAATCATATTCTAAATATTTTGTTTTTATAATATTATATACCTTTTATATTCCACATGATCAAATCTTATTTTACGAAGGTAATTTGCATAAATTTTTGTATCATATATTTCATTTTATTAAACCATGATCATATCCACCAAAAATCATTTTGAAATTTTTTAAATAAATTTACAAATAATAGCTCTCAATTTAAACATTTCACATTATTAATTATGAATATTTAAAAAATTAATAAAAAATATTTTATATTTAGTGTAATTTTATAATTTATTAACATTCTATAAATTTCCAAATAATATAAATTAACTTTAAACCTATATCACTTCCTCTAGTTTTTTATATTGTTTAAATTCCTCTTATGGGCCCACACCATGAATTGTTTTTAGAATTTAAAAAACATTTTTTTTCATAAGACATAAAACCACACCAATATTTACTATAAACCATATTATTATTCTTCTAATTGATAACCATTGATAAATGAATAATAATAATTGTTGTGGGTTCAAATAATTATGATAAGAGACATAAAAAATCACACATTAAGTGGGTTTTCTCAGCTATATTATGGTTTTATTATTGAAATATCATTCTTATATAAACTACTACTATTTTATCTAAACCCACACCATAAATCATAATTTTATTCTGATCAATTTTTAGGATATATTTTTATGACCTATTTTCTTAAAACATGATGTATTTTATGTTTCTTATGAAGCTTGATCATTAATTTTAGAATCATTTTGGTGATAATTCTTGTCCAAAAATAGTAAAAAAACTCATGAAACCATTTTTTATAATATCCAACTATTTGTTTGTATTCAATATGAATAAATGAAGAATGTTTCCTTGCTTTATTCAAACAAGATCCTTATTATTTACTATAATTAACCAAGATCACTAAAAGTATCCAATATATTCCTTCCTACTTCGGTATCTAAGGGATATTATAAATCTAATAGCGATTTAGAAGGATTATCTCATCCACATGGCCTACAAAAACTCATATTTAAAGAGAAGGAGAGAAACAAGAACTTTGGATCAAGGATTTTCATAGAGTATCCAATGATATCTTCATGAAACACAATTCACTAACCCTGAATTAGTTTATATAGCCTTCGAGGACACTCATTAGATATAAAATGTTTCTCAAACATTTGGACATGAATTAAATATTTCATAAGCATTTCACAACATTAAAACTCTATATAACATCAACTATTAAATGTGTTTAAAAATTTAACATTTAAATAATTGGTTTAAAAGTTTAAAAGTACTTAAACATCATCATGTGATGTTTGAACTTATCAATATATCTTAAAATAATATAAATAATCAATCAAAAAACATTATCATAGAATTCATGCAATACAATGCATCGGACCACAATGTGTTGGACTTGACCACAACATAGTGACCTTTATCGTAATGTGTTTTACTCTAGGATAGACCAAAATACGGGGTTTACTACAATTTCAATGTTTAAACATTAGTTTATATTTTTTTACTTACTTGTATTTTCATTGGATAATAATATGCAAATGATTTTTTTGAAATATTTATGTTTCTAGAATCATATATTTTAAAACTCAAACATATGTACTCAATTAATTTATAAAAATATTAATATGAATTAAATTAATTTAGTTGAATGTTGTAAAATCCTGTTAGAACATACTTATTGAGTTTGGGATTTTAAAATAACCACGTATGTGAAGTGTTTTTTTGAGGTAATCCCTTATCCAAGCACATAGAAAATAATCAACCAGAACCCATTTTCCCATGATGTAAGTTTTATTTTTGGATTGAATAAATATAAATGAAGAACATACCTTTTATTTGATGATTTTATTAGTCTGGTAACTTCTACATGAACTTTATAGGGATCATTGAGAAGCATCTGAAACTTTAAAAAATATCACGGGGTGTGGAAAGTAGAAATTATTTATCATGTTAAATGTAGTAGTAGTGGTAACTATTAGTTGTCTTTATATAGGAGTGCACAAAATTAGTTGTCACATTGGTTAGAAAAAGGGGAGTGTTTATTAAATTATTTTGGAATTTTAAAAGTAAAGTAAATAAATAAAACAAATAAGATTAAAAAAGATATTATAAGAAAGTTTATGGGGTGAGGTTTAAATTTCCACTTATAATACTATCATATTACTCAAATTATTGGATCTTATCTTCCTAGTTTCTAGATACATAAGAGGATCTACAACCATTTATCCTCTCAACCTTTCCCGAATTGTTTTACTAAGAATTTACATAAATATTTTTTCTCAGTCAACCCAACTTCATATGTATATAAGTGGTATATAACATTACCTGATATTTCTGAGGAAACACCAAACTGGGTCTCATACCTCCCAAGAAGACCAAGAGAAACTATATCCCCTTCAACTCATGTTAGAAAGTTCCTAGAAATTCATCACTTAGATAAAACTATTTCACCATATATTGCATAAAAATGTATGTAGAATATAGATAATTGACCAAGAAAATAAACAATATAGATAAATTAAATATAGCATAAATAAATTTTATATTAAAACCATTTATTTGTATTGAAACCAGCAAACAAGAAAAAATGGATTTTATTTATTTAATATTGAAGAATAAATCACTAAAAAGGAAAATATTCCCATCACTGATCAATCAGAGTTTAATACTATATTTAAAGGGTTATAAATATGAATGGATGAAAATAAGGCATTATGAAACTATAAAATATGTTAAAATAAAATGAAAAAATAGAAAAAGAAAATTTTATAGAAAGTTTCAAAGCCACTCAGTCATTGGTATAATGTTTTACTTGTAGGTCTTTAGTTTATATATTATTTTTCTAGGGTCAAACCTCTAAAATCACATCTCTTCAATTCATATAAATTTCCTTTTTTACTTATGGATTTATTTTTCCATGTGGTCTATTATTCCTAAGAATACGTGGATTCTTTATTTTTTCATGATCAAAGTATTTAATATAATAGATCCATGTGGAATCCTATAATTTTTTTCATGTATGATGAAGTGGAATCACAAAGCATTGGAATAACCATGAAGTTTATAAAAACAATATATTTTTATTTATCTCTTTCTAAAAATTATCATCATTTTAAAAAGTTAATCACTCTACATGAGAAATCCTCCTATGTTTAGATGAAATATATGACACACATCCAAAATATCTTATATGTTTGATAATTATCCTTAGAATAGATGAACTCTTATACACCATATACTACTTTCCTTTCCAAAATTTTGACACACTCAAATTTCATCTTACCGGTTAAGGCCCCCTAAAATTTATTACATTGCGGATAATTTTCAAACATGCAGGCAAAATTTCCTAGTCTTAAAAGAAACCTCCTATATATCTCACCAATTTTCCTATGAAGGAACCATAAGAAAATATCATTCTATTTTTTTTCTTGACTCCAGTATAGTGTTTCCAGAATATATTCACATAAATTATGGTTCTTATTGAAATTAATTCCAATCACTCAAAATCACCTTTTAATATCCTCTAATTACATCCAAATACATAATATTAATTTTATTATTTATTCTAATGATTCCTACGATAAAATAAAGAATTAAAAATTATGTTTTGATCCATTTAACATTTAAATTCCTGATAATTTATAAAATTGATAAATGTAATGTTTACAAATTAATTGATCAAAATAGTGGGATTTAAATCAATAATATCAAAGTAAAATATATGAAAATATCAGATCTATCAATTCCTCAATGATTAAACCTCAGAATCTTGAAAAAATTATTCATCAAAATTGTTATAAAAGAAAAATCTAAACTCTATACAATGTGATTTCCCTTTTTAACATCATGGTAAAAAAGTTATCATGGATTCTTATTGTAGTTAATTTCATTTTCTTCATCAATTACATTAAATTAATTTCCACTAATTTTATCCTGTTATGTATACTTATTCATACATTTCCATAAATATTTCAGTCAATAATCAAGTATAAATTTCAAGAAAATTTCTTCTGATTCCATGATGATATAAGGGTCAATATATTATTGATTAATTTATTTATCTCTACCCAATAAGTCGAGTATTTATGAGTATCATGATGAATTTATTGTGTTTTTCTTAGGATTAAGGTTGGTGGTTTACAATGAGAAAATTATAAAGATGATTTGAAAGTCCAGGATCTATATTTTAGCATAATGAATGATTTTTAGTTTTTTTCAAGGGTGGATCCATCCATATTCCTTGTCCTATACTAATTCATATCCACTACTTTGAGTTTCTGATTGGACATCTCACACCCTCGAAATTTCAATAATAGTAAACATTTTTATTCTATGTTTTGTTAAGTTGGTTTTTATGGATTCTTCTTTGTTATAATTTTTAAGGAACATGGGGGATTTTTAATTTCTTGATGTAGGTGTGAGACTGATATTTCCCTAAATTATGAATTATTTTACTTCATTCTAAAATGTTCTAGGTGCTTTCTTAAATTTATGTAAAACCTCCTTCAAATATCCCATGGAAATATATTTCAGCTCAAGTTGTTCTACATACTTATTTATAGATTATTGGTTAGTCCACCTTAGAGAAATTTCTCATGTAAAATTATATTTATTCCCTATATCTACCTTAATATAATTATTTCATCTTTAATTCATATCTAGTTATATCTTTTATATTCTTTATTCTTATTTTTAATTTAGTTTTGGGAGGGAAAGATTGGTATTTTTTAATTCAAATAGTGGTGGAATTCTATGCCTAGTATTGGATAATTATGATGAAATATTCCCATTAGTCAAAACATGATTATTTTCTAATGAATAAAAAAATTTGAAATACTTCTTTCTTAATCTTAAGAATATTCTTCAAAATAGCTTGTTCTAAATCATTTATACCTTTCTCCATACTTGAATTCAACCAAGATCATGCATCAACTTTTTGAGTAAAGAAGATAAGGATTTTATATTGTAATGTGTCATCTTAAAAAATTAATTTGTGGATTTTAGGGGATACAAGGGTAAAAAGAAAAGGTATTATAGAATTGGAGTTTATTAAAAAGTTGATTTAGAAATCAAAAGAATACCTCAATCATCTATAACAAAAAATACTCGAATGCACCAAGATTCTGAAAATATATTTTTTGGATATTAAAAAATGTTTCATATATCTCAAGAAAAAGTAAATTATAATGAGATTTAAAAATTATTACAAAATACTCTTAGGTAAGGGATTAATAATTTAAGAAAATATTTCATTGCTTGACAAAAAAAATTTAGTGGTCCTTGAATGAATTCACATCCCATATAATTTTAAAAAAGATTTATTTTAGTATTAATATATGGTGATTAGATGGGTTAACACATTTCATAAATATTATAATATATTTATATTTTTTAATTTCATTCAAATAAATATTAACAGGTTTTGAAAATCACTAAAATTGAAAAAAATGCAATTTATTTTTGAAAAAGACACAAAAATTGAAAAACAAAAACAAAAATTGAACTTATTAAACTATAATTTCTCCCTTTCCATAATTAAATTTTGATGTTTCCTTAACAATTTCAAACATATTTATCATGTAAGGAAGATTATAAATGGAATCATAAAAATACAATTAAATTTCAAGGAGTGGTAGAGCTAGATTATTTTTAGTGATAAGTTGGTTGACATAGTGTGATCTCCTATAGTGGTTTTGGGGTATATTTCCATGGAGATTCTTCAGAATTTTACCATTAATAGTAAATTTGTTTTTTTCTCCTTCTTTCACAATATACAAAAATCTAAAATTATTGAAATGGGTGACTATAAATATACCTTCCCATTTAAAATGAATTTTACCTTGAATCATATTGAGTCTTGATTTTAATGAAACTTATGTTTGATAAAATTATTATGATCCACTATTTTACATTCCTTATAAGTTCTTCAATTCTAAAAATATTATCTCTTAATATTTTTAAATCATATATTTTAATTTTCGAATATTGTCTTGAACTATATATGTTCAAATTCATCACTTTTATTACCCAATATTCTTTGTGTTCGAACACAATAGGTAGGTGATAACTCTTCCAACAAATCACTCTATAAGGTATCATTAAAATTGGTGTTTTATAGACTATATTATAATCCCATAATGTGTCTCCAAATCTTTGTAAAATTATTTCTTATTTGTTTTAATAGTTCTCTACAAAATAAATTTGATCTCTCTATTAGAAATTTTATTTTGGACCATTTTTATGGGTGGTAGGGTGTTTATTTCTTAAGATGAACTCCATAATATATCATTAAATCCACTATGATATTATTGAAAAATGAGTCCATGTATCCACAATTATAGTGGTTGGAATTACAAACAATTAAAATATTTTGTTCTATGAAACTTATTCATCAAATAAATATAACTTATCTCATGGAATATGTTCTTTTAGTGGGTATTTGGCCAGAATATTTACTTTAGTAGTGTTGGGAAGTTAGCTTAGGTGATCAACCAATTATTTCTCAGTTACCTTATTAAAATTATTTCCTAAATTGAATTCATGATGTAATAATATACATATGACCATAATGGGTGTTTTCATTAATATTTTAGATCAAGTATCTAAGGGCTACATGATCAGAAAAAAACTGTAAATATATTTCCAACGTAGTAGGATCAAAATTATACTTTCGTAAATAAAATAATAAGAAACTCCTTTTTATTAGTTTTGTAGTAAAAATAGAAATAATATAGAGTTATTTAATCACAATAAATGAATTTGTATTTCCATTCAATATTTTGGGATATAACTACTCCCACAACCTGGTTAGAAGAAACACAAAATACCTCAAAAGGGTTCTCTTAGTTTTGTGGTTATATCATTTTTGGCGTAATTATTATACTCTTAGAATTATAAAAGGCCTCCCTTCACTCAACATTAAAATCAATGTTATAATATTTCAAAAATTAACCTATAAAGGAGAAGTTAAATATTATTTAAATCCTTAATAAACCTTTCCTAGAAACCTACGTGTCTAAGAAAAAATCAAATACATTTCACAAAATTTGGTAAGGATAATGAATTTTTCACTTCAATTTTTGATTTATACACATCATTGTATTTTCATGAAATGTAATGCCCATTTAATATTACTATTTTTTTTATAAAGTGGTACTTTTGAAATTTTAAAGAATTATTCTTTTCAGTCCATGTTCCCAAAACGTTTTCTTGATTTTTAATGAAATGTTTAAACAAGTCTCCAAAAATAGTAGTCATTTAAAAATTTCTATCATAATTATTTAATTATATTAGATATGAAACTTGAAATTCACCATGGAAATATAAAAATGGTATTAGAAAATTCAAAAGGCATTCTTTTTTTAGAAGATGCATTAAAGGGATTGGTAAATGTATTATTCTCATAGTCCCATGGGGAAATGCGTATATAGAAGAAACCTAAAATACATATAAGAAACAAAAAACTAGTTTTACATTAAAGTATATCTAAAATTTAGTCAATAAAAGGAATGGGAGAGTCATATTTTATAGTGAACTAATTTAATTTCTTATGATACTTGAAGACTCTAAAAATATTCTAAATTCTCAAAGTGCTTAACTCATCTTGGACATTCCTCAAAATAGCGAGTCCTATTTTCTTTGGAAATAAATAAAAGGGTATGTCCTATTGAGATTATAAAATGGTGGAGATTATTTAATCCTTGATTAACCTCTCTATTTTATTTTTCACTGCCTTTATCATGATGGGATTAAACCTCCTTTATGATTACCTAATAGTTTTAGAATTATCTCCATGTGAAATTTCATGGATGAATATTTTTTGGTTTTATGCCTGGTATATCTGATAAAATAAAACCAATTTATCGAAAATAATATCTCAAAAGTTCAATCAATATTTGTTCTTGAATTTAATAAAGTTAGTTAATAATTATCACTAGTAATTTTACACCTTCATTAAAGCAGACATATTTCATATCGACATGAAAATGTTTTAAACGAAGATTCTGTGACTACTTTAAAAATTAAATTGAATTTAGTTTCCTTAATTCCAAAACATGGATTTCATACACACACAAAAACATATAATCTACCTCATTATTAAATAAACAATCAAATACATTAAACAACTCTAAATTTTCCTCTTACTAGAAACTATAAAATAACTTTTTAGATTCTAGGTAATATTATTTAACCAAGTATTTTTTAATAATTAAATGTTTTCCATAGTGGTTAAATTCATTTAATATAACTAGATATTTAATAGGTTTAGTATATTAAATTTAAGAAAATTAGTGGATCTATTTAAAAGTTACCACACCATTATTTTGGGATGCAATTATACCATATTAAAATAAGAAAAAAATAGAGTGAGTAATTAAATTAATTTAATATCCAATATCACATAAAGAATATAAGAAAGTTATATATCTAATGGTGTAAGGGACAGAGAATCTCTCTAGATCTTTATCTTTGGATGGAGGCCATAGTGTGATAAAATATGGGAAACTTCTTTACAAATTAATTATTTCATTCCCCTATGGACCTATTCTTGGTGAAATGTTCTTTACGGGACTTGGAATACTTGGGGATCTATTTAAGAGCTTCAAAATAAGGTATATTGATATCAAATATCGATTAATTCTTCAAAAATTCTCTGGGAAGTTCCTCATCCTAGATCTTCTAAGACCAAATTATCCTTGATATTTTTTGGAGTGAAATATTGTTCTTATTATTTTAATACTATTACTTCTTACTTCTTCTATCTTGGTCTAAAATTATCTTCATCCTTTTTATTTTCTTTTTCCCTAGACTATTTTGAGGAACCAATATATAATTTTATACATCACTATATAAAATTTCATGTTGTTTTATTTTAGGTTTAATCTTGGCTTGTGGTTTAATTTATTTTCCATTTTTAGTGGTTATAATACTTATATTACCCTTAGTTTTGGGATTGATTGTGTTGGAAATTTTCCAAATTTTTTGTAAAAAAGTTCCACTAAGATACTGAGTTGGTCTTTTAGTTCCTTAACACCATTGTGAAGCTCTTAAAAGTTTAGTGATTTTTGTTTGTGTACTGGGGGGGGGGTATATAGGTTGATGGTTTAGAAAATGGTAACTTTTTTGTTTCAGAAAATAGGGGGTTTCTGGTAAGTTGGTTAGTTGTAAGACTAATTATAAGGATGTTGGATTAACGGTCAGTTTTATTGTTGAAAATGGGGTTATTTATGGTATTATTTTTGGAATGGTGGTCTATCTTGATCTTCTTGATTCCAAAATATTTACGTGACTTGGTAATTGTATCTTAATCCTTTTTTGGGTAGTTAAAAATACCTTTTTTAGAAGGATTATACACAAAAATCCTTTCCCTGCACTTTAGAACACTAGTTAGTAAAGTAGGTTGGGGATGAATACAAACCACATACCTTGGTTGATACTTACTATTAACTAGTTTGATTCAATGATAAATTACTTAGAAGTATGGTTATATATTTATGTTTAGATTCTAGAAAATGAGATGAAAAATAAGATTGAACCTCATGAATTCCTTGGGTACCAGTACATCTTGTGCCAAATGTTTTTGATTTTTTGGATTTCTTCTTAAGCAGCCCTTTGAATTCCACTGGAGATTCGTTTATGAGATATCCTCAGAACGATGAGTCTAAAAATTATTATCATTTTATATATATCCTTGATAAAATAATACTAGTTAGTGGTTCTCTTCAATGTCCAAATGTGGAAAATGAGCAAAAAGATTTTTATATCTATCTTAGTACTCATAAAGAGTCTATCTAGAATATTTTTGGATGACGTAGATCTCTTTACTTATGGATATTTTTAGGGAGGTGGGATTAATATTTTTATAAAACATATCTATGGGTCATCCTAGTGTTGAAACTATCATAGTTGTAAGATATATAGATTCTCTTTTACTAGACCCTCTAGTGAGAATGTGAATTCCCTCTATTTTAGTATTTTTTCAGCCACTACTAACATCTACAATGTTGATAAGTCAAGGGTGATTTTTATGTACTTATTAAGGTATTGACCCATTAAGACTTTATTTTTTTAAATAATTGAATTAGTCCAATTTTTTAGTTCAATGTAATTTTGTAAAGAGGGGATAGTAATTTGGTTGTTTTTATTAATAAACTGAGGTGCACACAAAAATCTTATAGTTTGATTATGGTTTACATACATGTTGGTTTCATCACAATTAGTACTTGACTTATAAATTATATTTAAAAAGGAAATATCCTCAAATTCTATTTTCAGTTTCAAGTCCCTCTTATTTGTTAATAATTTTTTTCAATTTAAGATCTGTTCATATAGTTAATGGTTATATTTTTGAAACTCTATCCCTAATAGCTGTACCTAGTTTTGATACCTTAAAACCTTCTAGGGGGTCTAAAAAGAAATTATTTCATTGGTTAAATATAGGAGTAGTAGTTTTAAGCCTATGTTGTTTCAAAAGTGGAGTGAAAACAATTAGTTGTCAATTTGGTTAGAAAAAGGGGTGTTTATGAAATTATTTTGGTTTTTGAAAAGTAAATAAATGAAATAAAGAAGTTTGAAAACAAGACGATGAGAAAGGTGAATAGGACAAGGTTAGATTTCCACTTTTAATATTTTATATTCCATAAATTATTTATTGATCTCTTCATGTTTAAATGATTAATTATATTATCAATCCATGGTTGAGTTGTTTTGGTGAGAATGGAGTTAAAAAAACCTTTGACTATTCTAACCTCCTACCTACATCTATAAGTGATATAAAAAATTACTCTTTATTACTTAGGAAACATGAAACATAGTTTTGTGTCTCCCAATTAAACCAAGATAAACTACTACCCCTTAAACTCATGCAAGAAACTACTAAGAACATAATCACTCATCTTATAATATTTAACCATATATTGCCTGAAACTTAGTGGAGGGAGATTATGAATAATCATTGACATAAATAAAAAATAGAATATATTTATATCAAAAACAACAAAATTTTAAATTAGAACTACTACAATTTACTAAATCTAGTTAATAATAAAAAGTGATATTTATTAACCAAATCTTATAGACTAAAGAATTAAAAAAGGAAACCCTTCCCTTCCGAAATTACTAAAAGTTAAACCCTCCATTAGTTGGGAAACATAGATAAATGGAGGAGAATAAGGCATTATAAAACCAAAAAAGTAGTGAAAATAAAATGAAAACAGTAACAGTAGTAGATTCTATAGATAGTCGCCCACCCACCCAATATTTGGCCTCATGCCCAACTTTTAGGTCGCCAGTTTCAACCTTGTTTAGCTATGGTAAAACCTCTTAGATCCTTAATATTCAATTTAAATAAAATTTTCTTTTCCCTAATGGATTTAAATTTGTATGGGATCCATTAATCTTGTAAATTTATATATTTTTTCTTTATTCTTGTTTGAAATATGTAATATATAATTATCCATATTACACCCATTGATTGGTTCCATTCATGATTAAGTGAGATAATCTAGATCACACTTTTGGATCTAGGGATAAATATACATAATTTTAATAAATAAAGTGGATTACAAGAAAATATAAAGATCAAAATTCCTGTGACTTTGGGAAGTTGGTACATATCCGTCTAAACTCATGGTACAATATAAATTTTCCCACAAGCATTATCCACACATATAACTCCCCTATACATGTAACTTCATAGAAATTCCCTGGGAAATAAGGAAACATAAGAAAGGTGTGATGCTAAACACTTAGTAAGGGTAAAAAAATTACAATGAGACATAGATCATAAACTATTTGATCATGAAAGAAATTAAATAATTTAATAATAGAGTATAACATTTGATTAAAAGGAAACGACAAGATATAAATAATGAGAAGGATCATATTTAATCATTTGGATGATAGATATAAAGAAGACGATATAATAAGATCACTGCATGAAAGTATTGTAAAAATAAATAAAACTTGACATCATAAGCATACTTACTACCAAAACATCAAATAATAATGTTCTTAGGATAATTTACTATGCACCATAAATGGTATCTGATAAGATAAAGACATTACCTAATACCTTTGAGAACTATCATGGTGAACTATTTAAATATGTGTACCACATAAGGGAATAATATATAAATACATCAATAATAATAACATTATAAACATAAAGAGATTAAATGGGTATCCAATGAAATTAAGTATGTTTATTGGTTAATACCCTTTAATAAATATAATGAAATATGAGGTATTTACATCATATAGTTAAAGGGTGTATATTTTCGACAATAATTTTCCCAATCAATTGATGTATTGGTATGTTGGTAAATACCCTTAAAGAATAATAAACATACCATTTCATCGATAAGGGAATGACATTGGAATAATAGTTAGGAATAATTAATGATTACAAATGATAAAGGAAACGATGAATCATTACTTATTTACAGATTTCATTTCCACCACACCATATGTATATAAGAGCACATATATTGAGTAGATATTTAACATGTTTGTATTGAAGAGTAATATCATGGTGTAATGGTATCAATATAATCCCATACATCATTATTGTTTATAAATAGATCATGAATATTCAAAGAATATCCTCTATGAGTGTTAAAAAAGGTGTCTAGAAAGGCCCATTTGTTGTACACCAAGGGAATATTGAGTTAGTTACCAACTAGGAATTTTCAGGGTAATTACCCCTATGTTAATCTATTCTAGTTCCTCATCCATTTTTTTAATCAAAATAGGATTCAATTTATAGTTAATCTCCCCATTTTTTACTTTACATAAATTATAGGATGTTTCACAGATACAAGAACAATTGAGCATTATAATGTTTTATGAAGGTATTATAATGAGAAGGAGCAGTGATATATCATTAATAATAGAATTATTAATTTATATAAATGAGTAATAATAACATTTTACATGAAAATTAGATTTTATTAACAATGCAATTATAGAAAAAAGGGACTATAATCCCTTCAACATATTAAAGACTTAAGAAAGGATTTAATGAGAGAAGGTAAGTAATATATCATCAGCAATATATCAAAAATATGGTAATAAAATGTAGTTAAAATCACGGTAGTATGTGAATAATAATTTAAATGACATCATATCAAAATAATTTCAATTGAAAATAAAAGAGGAGTGGGAGCCCTCAATTCGGAATAAAATGACATAGAAAAAGGATTTAACGAGGGAGAATAAATAATCCCTTAGTTAACAATAAAAAAAATAGACGATAATAACAAATAATTACATTAAAATATATTTATATCTAATTGAATACCAGTAACACCTCAATTTTTCTGCTATTTCTCTTTTTAAATTTAATATCTTTAAAACTTACAATACATGGAACACCCAACTTAAACGAATAATGAAATATTATTATAACCTAGACATTAAATTGGAGGGAAAGAATATTATTAATAAAATTATGAAATTTATATATTATGTATCTAATAAAATGTTTTTACATCCGCCCAATATATTTAATAGGAACAAGATATGAACAAATACAATTTTACGCATAAAAGCTATATTTTTTTAAATGTAGTTTTTCCACCATTTAAAAGAACATATGTTTTAAAACTATTTTTTCGAATTTTATAAAATATATTTAAAAAATTAAACTTTATTTTTGAAATATTAATATAAAAAGTTATAGTGGATTTTTTTTAATTTTTCTGATAAGTTTCATGTATTGATGAATAGTTAAAATACTGAATTTTAATTGAAAACAACATTTTCATATAAATATTTTATAGCGTAAAGTTATATATTTGATTGGTTTTAATATATAATTAGATCGATTTTATGTTTTTAAATAAAATTTATTTAATTACAAAAAAATTCCCATTGAATTTGGATATAAAAACATATTAATCTTTTGAACATATTCACTTTAAAAATTAATTTTCTCATTCCTTCAATGAGATTAATTTTACATTAATATTATCCTATTATGTGTTTTTAATTTTTAAAAATAGATTCCATATTTGGAATCATAAGGACCAAATTTAGTAAATAATTACATTTTATTTTTAGACAGTAGGAACAATACCTTTTGTAATTTTTATTACCATGGTTAAGGGTGGATTAGGTAATTAAGGGTAAAAATAATATTTTAAATATTATAAATTTTACAGACACTTTATCTAATTATATAGGTCATTTTGACCAAAATAATCTTTCAAATGATTTTAATGCCTCTTTGAGCTACTGGGATAAGTCCAATCCTTTTATAGTATTTTATTTTAACAAAAGTCAAATATGTCATACTCATGTTTTTAATTAGTATTAACTTTTTAATATGTGGTTATTCAGAACACATATTTGACTATAAATAGTAATTTTTATTATAAAATGTTAAATTTCATCATGATCAATTATTTTTAAATTTTAAGAAATAAATAACTACCTTAAAGTCCTTCAAAATAATGATGGAGTAATTGTTTAATTAATAGGAATATCAAATAAATGATTATAAAATATTAAAATAAATATAATTTGAGATAATTAATGTCATAAATTTTTTTATAGATATATTTTACATTTTAGTGATGTGTTAAAAGTGTTTTTTTGAAGATATATTGTATTATTGGTTTTTTGAAAAGTCAAAGTAATGAATAGTGTCAAAATTTTCATTAATGTTATATTAAAATAAATAATATTTTTTTAATGAAATAAAATTTATAAAAATTAAAAAATCAGCCAAATTATTGATATACAGTCTAAAATGTTACCCATGATTTATTTATGGTTATTTTTTCATTTTGTACAAACAATATTGACCCTCAAAACGTAAAAAACCATGTTGTCACGGTAAGAGTCATGTTTTTAAATACGGGTTAAAACTAAAAGATAAGCATAAGAATGTGAACTAAACATGTCTAAAAATTATTGGAAGAGAGGATTTAGAATCATGATCGTATTAGCTTTAACAAATCTCACTTTGGATCCATTTTTAGTTGAAAATTAATTTTTAGTAATTTAATATTTTGTGAGTTTGTAAAAGTCCCCCTCACCTCAATTATAAAAGGGAACCTCCTACCTCACTTACTCACACCACCTTAAGGATTATAGCTTGAAAAAACCATGCCCATTTATTTTTTAAAAATCATTATCCATGTTTTGGAGATCTTGGTTTTCCATGAAGAAAAACCCTATATCCCTTAAGAATATATCTAACAGGGGTCTGTCAAAGAAGAGATAATCATTTTACCAACTCATCCAAGTTCATTTCATATTCTACTTTATATTCATGTGTTGTTTCCATGATAAATTAAATAATAAAGTATAATATATATGCTGATATTTTATTATGATTATGGTATAATCATATTCCATGATTTATCCATCTTATGAAAAATGAAATGACTTCTCGTGCTTACGTACAACTTACCGTCACCACGCCATTGTGAAATTTGTTTTTCATTACCACTTGGATGGGTATAATGATGGAAATAATGGATATATATTGTAATTATGAAATTATATTGATTCTGTATAATTAATATACCATTTAATTCCTAAATCTTTTACCATTAAGGGTATGATGCCGTCGCTCGTGAGTGCGTACGACCAACAATCCCCATGATGCAATGTTATTAATTTTCCTTGTTCACCATTTATAAATGATTATAAAACGTATATAATGAATAAGTATTTTATTTATGGCCATAATATAATTCTTTTTAAGATGAAAATATATCCTATTTACAATAATGAGGACTTACATGATAAAACATGCATAAGAAGATGAAGCAGTTAACACCCAAAACAAGGGTATTGATGAAATATTATTAGCAAGATGGTGATAAAATAATATAAGAAAATAATATATGATATCATAAATTTGAATAAGGTTATGATATAATTTAATAACATGATTAAAACCAAAATACATGATGTTAAATCATGTTTGACTAATAGAAGAATAGGGATATGAATTTTCTCCTCACTTTTATTTATGTGGGATACATATCTTATTCACCACTTATTTATTTAGTGTGGTGTATTTAATGAAAATTTAATATAATATCATGAATCTTTATATATTCATGGTATTCAAAGTTTCATTTGATGTTATGGGGCATATGATTCAACTGATTACAAGGTTGTAAGAGTTTATTTCGCAATATCATAATCATTTGAGACTGTTTTTGTTTAATTATCTATTGGGTAATATTTCTCCACCATGTCCATGTTTTATAAAAATGTTTTTAAACTTTTTACTATTATATAATGAATCGTTAAAGTTATTTTTACCTATTTTTTACTTTTTTAGTATGTGTTTTAAAAAGAATCTTCTTATCATTTTCCAAAAACAAAGTACTTTATGAATTTTCTTACAAAAGTGAAAAAGGAATGTTTTTAAACTTATACTGCATGAATGGAATTTCCTGAAAATATGAGGCCTTAATGTTTTTAAGCTTCCATTACATGTTTACAATGTTATTTTCAAAGGAAATATTTTTCTTTTATAGTTGTGTGTCTTTTTAAATAAACGATTTCAATGTAGAGAATGGTATTTCGCTCAATGAAATTTCATCGATTTTGTAGAGTATTTGCATCTATGTCAACATATTTCGTTGAATATTATACTTAATTTACTAAAACTATCATGTTATATTCTATTATATTTTATTGAATGATTTGTGATCAGTTTGATTATGTTTGTTCTATTTTGATTCAATTCACGGATTATGTTAAAATTATTCACATTTCATATGATATTTTTAATATGAATGTTAATGTTGGTAATGTTTCACTGCATTTATATATGTAATGAATTGGAATTAGTATGTGATGGGAGATTCCTACTATAGCCCCTAGATGCATCAGTTGGTCTTATGAGACAAACTTGTTTGGGTATTGGATGAGGCTTTACTTGTTTATTTATGGTGTCTTGGCAGAGGCCTTAATCATATGTTTTGATGTGAATTATTTTGCATTCCCTCATTATGAGATTATTTATTGATATTCCAAGTGATTATTTTATTAATATAATATCTATGGTAAGGATTCATTCTAATGTGACTATTTTTATGGAATTATTTGATTATCATTTTTTATTTCCATATTATACTCAATATTATGTTTAAATGACACGTGTTTTAGTTATTTACCTTAAAATAATATTTCATGCTTATTTATGATAACTTATGCTATATGTATACCGCAAGTTAGCACCTTAGTTCACCCCTTTATTATTTTTTATTTTTCCCAAGGATGTCAAGAAGTTTATTATGACTGATATGAAAGGTTAATTTAGGAGAATAATGGTGTTCTCAAAGGATTATATATGTTTTATTTTTTATTTTACATTGTAATTTAAGATTCATTTTTGTAATCTGGTTTCCAAAAATGTTAAAATGATCGGTCCTTTGGGATTAAAATCTAGTATCTATACCGATGTAGTAAATTGAGGCACCAACTCCAGGCTATTGGGTCATTGTCATTATCATTCACATCAGAGAAAGTTTAGTATAAAAATCAAGAACTAGATTTATAAAAATATATATTATAGAATTAAACCCTATCATAGAATTTGGAAATATATCCAAATTACCATTTTTATGATTTATGGATTAGTTATAACTAATTTTTTTATTTAGGTTATGTGATTCACTAGTTATGAGATTATACATTAGGTTACACAATGTTGTGATATAATCTAGAATATTCCATTTTTTTATGAATGGAATGTAGCGGAAGGAATGAAAACAATATCAACACACATAATCCATATAAGTAATTCCCTTCAATGTAAAATAATGATGTTGGAGATGGATGAAAAACTGGTGCTAAGAAACATATAAATATAATGTGACAGCTGACTTAGGTTATGAATAATAAAATTACACATATAGAATAGACTAATCCAAAATATGGAGGAACTATGTTAGACCACTTCATGAGACAAAGACCTATGTCATTAAATGGGACTACAAATCCATTTGTATCTGAGCCATGGATAAGTTATTTAGAAAAGATATTTATTGTTTTGGTTACTAAGGAAAGGGAGAAGTATAACAGGGAAATTTATAATCTCTCTTTAGATGCGGATCAATGGTGTTCATTGATTTTAACACTAAGGAGGTTGTAAAAATAGAAAACTTGGAATGAAATTATTTTAAGGAAATTTTCTTGGAAAAATATTTCCCTCACAAACAAAGAGCAGATTTGGGCTGAAAATTGTTGAATCTAAGAGAAATGGAGGATAATAATGTTTCTAAATATGAATCCAACTTTACAAGATTATAAATTCATGATGAAGACTTCATATGTAACAAAAGGATTAAGTTTTATTGTTTCTTTTATGCGATTAAGATAATTCTTCGAAGGGAACTAGTATAGTAAACATTCGTATCATATGAGGATATAACATAATATTCTATCAAGAAGGGGAAATAATTATCCATGTTTTATGACTTCGAAAGGAATTAAGAGTGGTATAGGAAGATAAAGAAAAATATGGATAAAGGGAAGAATACAAATAATTATTTTACCCGATGTGGTAATTGTGGAAGGAAACACCCTGGTGCGTTCCTAATGGGAATGATACTTTTCTATAAGTGTGGAGAGAAAGGAGTCTAAGATCATGATTGAAAAGTAAAGAAGGAATTTGTCCAATTATTCTACTATAAGAAGATGAGGCACTGTGAAAATGGATGTACAATGTGTTAAGGGATTGTAGATTAGAAGAAGAAAAGAGATCAAGGTCAAGCTTATGATGTTAATACAGTCGAAGTGGAATAATTGAATTATTTGTGTTTTTGGATTCAATAATTTTGTTGTGATATCATGGTAATAAGAATCATGATGTATATAAGGATTATACTACAATAATTATTTCTTATGGATTTGGTAGCATACACGTATTCATTAATATTTTATGGTGATCAAGATATTCATATATTTGGTATGTGGGATTGAAAGATACATTAGTTTTGGAGAATCTAATACTAATTTGATTTTGTAATTTTAGTGGCCTTCATTCGAAATTTTTGGTATATCAATATGGAAAGATATGTTTTAGATGATTCTTAATATTAACTATTTGCGGAATGGATTTAGATAAAAATTGGAAATTGTAGTTTTTTGATAAAATGTGAAATCATTTTGGGCTAGAGTAAACATTTAATTGCCAAAGGAATGACTTAATGATTATATGATTCATTAAAATTGGTTCAGGTTTGAAAATTTATCTTGAATATCCATTTACTGGTTTTAGGGATAAACTAGAAATAGATTGAATCCCAACCACAAGATGTGATTATGCTAATGACATGGAAAGAAATTAGGTATGTTTATTATCTCAAGTTTCTATCTGGATAGTAAAATAATTCCTCAACTATTGGAAAAGTATTTTATAGCAAAAATGTTATCCATTTTATATTATTACTCTATAATCAATGGACTTTTAAATGATCACAAGATTTGGAGTTTTGTGATGGTTAAAATTCTAATGACCTTGTTATATATTACTCTACTTTAGAAAATGATTGCAATATTTCCCTACCAAGTCGATGTTTTCTATTTCCACTAATTATTTTCTATTTGAAATCCTAATTTTGTGGGGACCTTCACATTTCTCTTTTCCTCTTATTAAGAGGATGTTTTATTAACCATATTTTTCCATTGTGGGTTTCCAACAAAGAAATTTTCAAATATCAACCTTTGATTTTTGAACAACAATTTCAAATTGCGATGACACAATTTATTGATGTAGGGTTGAATTTAATACCCAAATATTTTATGGTATTTGTATTTGTAAAATTAATCTCTTTGAAAGTTTACATTGCACACAACACCTATCTTAAATGAATAATGAAATATTATCACAATATAGCTATTGAATTAGAGGGAATGAATAATATTAAACAAATTCAGAAATTTATATATCATATATTTAATCAATTTTTTTTTTAATTTCATCCAATTTTATGCATAAAAGCTATATTTTTCTGAAGGCAGTTTTTCCACCCTTTAATGGAACAATTGTTTTAAAACTAATTTTTTTCATTTTTATAAATTATATTTGAAAAAATAAACTTCATTGTTGATTTTTTAATATCAAAATTTTCTGTGGTTTTTTTTTTGTATTTTTTGGAAAAGTTTCATGTTTTGATTAACCATTAGTAATACTGTATTTTAATTGAAAGTAAAGATTTCATCTAAATAATTTAAATTGTTAAATTATAATTTTTGATTGGTTTTAAAGTATAATTATTTCAATTTTATATCATTTAATATAATTTATTTCATTTTCATCAACTTCACATTGAATTTGAATATAAAAATATTTCAATCTTTTGAATGTTTTCACTTAGAATACCTAGTTTCTCATTCTGTCACTAGGATTAATTTTAAATTTACATTTTCTGATAATATGTTTTGAATTTTGAAAAAATTATTCCATATTTGTAATTAGAAGGTAAAATTTATTCACTAGTTCCCCTTTATTTTTTAATAATATGAACAGAAACTTTAATAATTTTTTTACCATTGTTAAGGGTAAATCGAGTAATTAAGGGTGAAAATAAGATTATAAATATTATAAAATTAACCTACCAATTTTTATAATTGGATAGGTTATTTTTGACCAAAATCATTCTATGTCCGATTTTATGGCCTCTTGGAGCAACCTGGATGAGTTTAGGCCTATTATAGTATTTTATTTTAAGAAAATTGAAATATATCATACTCATATTTCTATTAAGTATTAAAATTTTAACATGTGGTTATTCATAACGTATATTTGACTATAAATTATCATATTAAATTTGGAATGTTTATCTTGAGCATTATGATTTTTTTTAATTTTTAAGAAATAAATAATTACCTTAAAGGCTTATATAATAATGATGTAGTAATTGTTTAATTAAGGGGAATATAAAATAAATTATTATAAAAATATTAAAATAAATATAATTTGAGATTAGTAATATCATAAAAGGATTTTATAGATTAATTTAAAATTTTATTTATGTGTTAATGTTTTTCGAATATATATTGTTTTATTGATTTTCATAAAAGTCAAAGTACTAAATAATGTCAAAATTTCCATTTATGTTATATTAAAATAAATAATATTTTATTAAATGATATAAAATTTATAAAAAATATAAAATTTGGCCAAAATATTTATAAAATATTTAAAATTTAATCCATGATTCATTTATTTTTATTTTGGAATTTTATAGTAACAATACTGACCCTCAAATAGTAAAAAACCATATTATCATGGTAAGAGTTAGTGAGATTAAATAAGGGTTAGAACTAAAATATAAGGATAGTAATGTGACCTATACTTGTATAAAATTTTATTTATGAGATTATATAGACTCATAATAATCTTATATTTTAAATAACTAACTTTTGATCCATTTAAAATTGAAAATTAATTTATATTATTTTAATATTTTGAGAGTTTCCAAAAGTGCCCGTCACCTCAATTGTTAAAGGGATCTCCTCCATCACTTAATAACATAATTTTAAGAGTTATAGATCTATTAAAAACTAAAAATTTATCTTCCCAAAATCCTTATACTGGTTATGGAGATCCTGGTATTACCGAAAGACCAACCCTAGATCCCTTTAGAATATATATAAAGGTAGTCTGCCGAAGAAGAGGTAATCGTTTTTACCACCTTATCCAAGTTTATTTATTCTTATAGTTCCTATTAATATTTTTTTCCATGATAAAGAAATAAATACAATATAATATATATTTTATAATGTTATTATGATTATGGGATAACCATATTCCATGGTTTATCCATCCTATGAAAAACAAAAGCACCACACGTGCATACGTACGACTTACCGTCTCCACACGGTGGTGTGATTTATTTGTTATCACCACTTTACTTGGATGAGTATAAAGATAGAAATAATGGATATATATAGTACATATGACATTATATTGATTATTTATAATTAATATACCATCATATTCTTTATCATTTTACCATTAATGTAATGATACCGTCGCTCGTGCGTATATACGATCTACCGTCTCCACGATGCGATGCAATTGAGTTTAAAGGCTCACCATTATAGAATGACTATAAAAAGTATATAATGAATAAATATGAAATTTTTGACCTTAATATCATTCTAGATAAGACAGAACGATATCCTATGAATAATAACTAGGGTATACATGACAAAACATTCATAAGAAAATGAAGCAGTTTACACCCAAAACCAAGGTAACAACGAAATATTATTAATAAAATTGGTGAGAAAATAATATAACAAGATCATATATGATATCATAAATATTAATAATGTTATGATATAAGTTAATAAATTGATTCAAACCAGTATATAATATTATAAATCATGTTCGACTAAAGTAAGCGTAAGGTAAAACATTTTCATCTCACTTTTATTTCTGTGGGATACATGCCTTATTCACTATTTATTTACTTTGTGTGGTTTATACACTGACCCTTTAATATATTATCATGAATATAAATATATTAATGGTATTTTCAGTTTCATTTTATTTTATGGGGAATATGATTCAATATATTAGAAGGTGGTAAGGGTTTATTTCACAATCTCATTGTTATTAGAGATTGTTATGGTTTAAGTCTCTATGGGGGAATATTTCTCCACCATGTACATGTTTTCTAAAAATGTTCTAATTTTTTGTACTATTATCAAATGATTTTTTAAAGTCACTTTTACCTGTTTTTTACTTTATTAAAATTATTTTAAAAATAATCTTTCAATCATTTTACAAAACAAGGTACTTTATGAATTTTCTTACAAAAGTGTAAAAGGAATGTTTTTTAAATTATAAATCATGAATGGAATTCTCCACTAACATGATGACTTAATGTTTTGAAGCTTTATTTACGGTTTTATGAGGTTATTTTAAAATTAAATGTTTTATTTTTTAATTTCATGTTTGTAAAAATATATTTTAAAGTAGAAAAGGGTATTTCTCTCAAAAAACATTTCCATGTTTTTATTAGAGTATTTTCATCTATGTCAATATCATTTTTTTAATGTTATGATTACTTGATTAGATCTATTATGATGTATTTTACCATATCTTTCTGAATTTTTTGTGATTAGTTTTAATATGGATGTGATATTTTTATACCATTCAAGTTTTATGGTTAAAGTATTAACATTTCCTATACTATTTTTAAAACGAATGTTTATGTTTGTTATGTTTCACCCCTTTCATATGAGGAAATAATTGGAAATAGTAATTAAAGGGTGTGGATTGATATATCCCCTTGATGTATTAATAGGTATCATGAGATAAACTAGTTACGGTATTGGCCAGGGCCTTACCCTTTTATGTATGGTGTTTAATCCAAAGCCATGAC
This sequence comes from Viscum album, assembly GCA_963277665.1. Taxonomy (NCBI): domain Eukaryota; kingdom Viridiplantae; phylum Streptophyta; class Magnoliopsida; order Santalales; family Viscaceae; genus Viscum; species Viscum album. Next base: position 157,605,908 of record OY728165.1, on the reverse strand, counting down.
TATATGATTATGATGTCCTGCATTTTGTATTACCACATTATGATATTATTTGTTGATATTCTATTTAATTATTATATTAGTAGAATATCAATTGTTAAGTTTCATTATCATGTGATTATTTATAAGGAATAAATTTATTATCATTTATTTTTTCCATATTATGCTCAAGATTATGTTTAAATGGCATGTGTTTATATTATTTACCATGGAATAATAATTTATTATTATTTATTATTGCTTATGCTATATGTATACCCTTACTTAGAATATGAGATCACCACTTTATTATGTTTTATTTTTTCCCAGGATTCTAGGATGTTTATTATGACTGATATGCAAGTTTAAGTTAAGAGAATAATGGTGTTCTCAAAGGATTCTCTATGCTGTATTTTATATTTTAAATTATAATGTATGATTCATGTATGTAATATTGTTTCCAAAACTACAAAAAAATTAGACCTTTGGGATTAAAATATTTTTTTTATGATAATGTAATAATGTGAGGCACCAGATCTGAGCTATGGGGGTTGGAGTCTTTACAATACCCATGAGTTAAAATAAGATTGGTTATTTCCAATTAAAAGTTTTGGAATAAAAAACAAAAGATAGCTTCGGTAGAATACCTATTATACATACAATTTTTTGTAAGGGATTAATGAGAGATAGAGGGGATTTATCATTAAGAGGTAATAATTTTGATTACAAAGGATGATTCTGAACACATGATAACTTATTCACTTAAAAATAAAAAAACCCATAACAAAAGAAGTTCTCGAATTTAAAAGAGGATGGAAACATTTTCTAACCTTGAGAGGTTGATTCATAATGTTTTTTAGGATCTCCTTAGAAACTTGGGAACTCCTTGGTGGGGTTCTAGAGAGGTAAAATGAGAGGAAATTATCACTTCAAATATTTCAAGTGAATATGAATAAGTGAATGAGTGGATTTTCACTGAAAAAAAGTGGTGATTGTTTATTAATTTCCAAACATTGGGCTTGGAAATATAGTTAATAAAATAGAAAACCATTGTTCTTTGCATGGTTTTTCCCATTTTATTTTCTCAGGATGAGTGGTTTTACATTTTTTATTTTTTAAGAACTATAAGTCTTTAAATAATATTATTATTGAGGTAGAAGGGTCCTATTTACATAATGAATTATTTCTATTTTTTTGAAATGTTCATTAAGTTTTGGAAGATTCATTATCGATTCTAAAAAATAATATTATCACATTTAAAATACCTTATTTTCATTAAATAGATTATTTTTGGTCCAGAAAATTTAGTAACACACTTTTATGTGATTACGATGTCATAAAACTTACCTTATGTCCATATAGTATTTAAATTTTATATAAAAAAAATATTATCTAAGAAAATAATGAAAAAAACACCATTGGATAATTTAAATGTATTGAATTGAAAAATGAATTATTTTTTTATCAAATTAAAAATATTAATTTTTAGAATTTATAATTTAAATAAAATCATATATTATTGGGAACGAATTTATTTAGAATAATATTGTCTCTTTTATTTTGTGTTATTACATGTATATTTTTTTATCATATATTAATTATTAATTTTTTATAATCAATTATTTATTCATGAAAAAAATTATTCCTTATAAAAATATGATTCTAAATAAATGGAATTTAAATTTTAAATACATAATTGAGAAAGTGGTTTTTGTGAAATGAACTATGTACACATTGGTCACAATTTTTTGTTAATGATAATTTTAATTTTCTAAAAAGTCTATATTATAAAAATTTATAGCCATTTTATAACAATAATGCACTATAAATAATAGGAATCAAATTATAAAATATTACAAAATTTCAGAATGTTATTTTTTTATTAAATAAGAAACTTAATGATTTAAAAGATTATTTTTTGACTAATAAAATATATACATAGAATATGATAAAAACAAATAAGAAATTAAATGTGATATAATGTAACTAAAATAAATGGTTGAGTATTAAATTAATAAAAAAATAATATTTATCCATTTATCATATATATCATAAAAAATTTTATATGAAAATATTTTTGAATGGTTGTATATAAAATTTTTGTCACTATAAAAACATGTATCATATTTTTTCTGCATTATATTATAATTAACTAATTACTAATATAACTATTTATAAAAATAATGTAGTTATTAAATTAAATTATATGTGTAAAATGAATCAAATATGTAGTAAAAATTATTTAATAAAACTATTTTAGTAGGATACAAAATACTAGAAAAATATTTAAAGGAAAAAACAACATGATATATCTGTAAATAAGTTTTTGGTTGATATTATAAAAAATTAAATAAAAGAATTCAATATTTATTTATTTAGTAAAAATATGTATTGGAAATCTAGGATGTTACATTCTTCCCACTAAAAACAATTGCATCCTCAAAATTTTACTCATTAATAAAAACTTAATATACTTAAAACATATATATTTTAAGGAAACCTTATACATACATAATAAATGTTAATCCTATAATATCATATTAGTTATACATTTCCTAGTAATATATTACCAATGGTTATCAATCTAAGTATATAAAACAAAATATTTAGAATACTATTCGCAAAAAATAATAAAATTCTTCTTTGATACTATCTAAGATGTTGTAGACCTATACTTTCAGATTACATGCTAAAATTATATATGTTTAATTCATCACATTGATTAAAAAACATTCCCAATATAAAAAGTGTGATGTATTTTGGATATAGGTAATTATTCATCTAAACTCATGGTACATTATACATTTTTCCTTTAAAATTCTCCCCATATACAACTCTCCTATGCGCATCCCTTCACAGAAATTCCCTAGGAAATGGGGAAACATAAGAAAAGGGTGAACTCAAAATCTTAGTATGAGAAACACAATTATATTGAGATATAGATCATAAACCATTTGATCATGAGATAAATAGAATAATTAAATAATTTAATATAACATATGAGTCAAACAGAATAACATGATATTAAAAACTGAGTAGGATCATATTTAATCATATATATACCTGGCATAATGAAGATGATATAATATGATAATGGTATAAAAGTATTATGGAGATAATATAAAACATGATATTATACGAATTAGTTAAGGACAACCGTGAATGCAATATAACAGTGTGCTTAGTCTGACCACAAGTGCACCATACATGGTATCTCATGAGATGAAATCCCTACCCAATGCGTTAGTGCACTATCTGGGTTCACCCTTCACATTCATAACATTTACATTAATATGTGTTCCACATAATGTAATCATATATAAATCCATTAATAATAATATCATGATGTACCTATCAAAATTAAATACCTATCCAATTAAATTAAGTATCTTTCTAGTTAAATACATTTTAGTAATGATAATGAACTATGAGGTATTTAAATTATATATATAAAGTGTATATAGTTTACTCAATAATTCCACTATTTAATTGATTTATTGGTATCTAAGAAAACACCCTTTAAATAGAATAATCATACACAAGTATCACCAAGGGAAATATATTGGAATAATAGATAGGAATAATTGTTGATAAAGCATGATAAAGGTAGTTATGAATCATTCCTAAAATAAATAGTTCTTTTCCACAACTCCACATGTATATAAGAAAACAAACTTGAAAATATAAATAATAAGGAAGTAGTGGAGATTATTTTGTTTGTTTATAAGGATATCAATAGAAAATAATCATCTATTGTGGTCTGTAAAATGTTCATGTATTTTCTAAATCATTTCCAATGAGAGTGTCAAACTGGGCGTGTAATAATTCTAACATGTAGTGTACCATGTAAATATCAAGTTAGTACCTAGCCAAAATTGTAGGGTTATTACCCCCAAGTTAATTTGTTCTAAAAACCACATCCACTTGTTTGCATCCAGAGAATTACGCCATTACTAGTAAATCACACACTTTTTTACCTTACCAAAATTATATTATATTTTACTGTTATAATAATAATTGAGAATTATAAAAACTTATGTAGTTAATATAATAAGAGGTAATGGTGATATATTATAAATTATATAATGGTTAATTTTTATAAATGAGGTATATTTACATTTTACATGAAAATTAATTGGAAATAATAACAAAATTAAAGAAGAATAAGACATTAGGAACCCTTGCTTTGACATAATAACAACTTACAGAAAGACTATAATGAGATAAAATAAGTTGTCCCTAATTAATAATACATCAAAATTATGGTAATTAAATGGAATTAAAAACATGTTTTAGCGTGAAAAAATAATTTTAATGATATCATTACAAACAGATTTCAATTGAAAATGAGAGGTGATGAGTGAGAACATTTACATCAGCCTAAAAATGGATTATGAAAAGTATATAATGAGGGGGAATAAATAATAAATAATTTAAAAATATATTAAATGGATGATAATAATATGTAATTATAATTACATATATTTATATTTAGGTGAATAACCATGAGTAAAAATATGATTGGGTATTCAAAACACAAACTTATGGGATGGAAAATCAAGAGACAATTTCGACAACAAATCTAGTATACACAAAAGTATATATAAGGTATTAATAAGATAGAGGGGTATTATATCACTAATAGGGTTTGATTTAAAAAGTTAAGGATGATTAGGAACACATGAGAACATAACAACTTGTAAATAAAAATTCTTATAAAAAAGGAAGTCCTTGAATTGAAAAGAGGTGGGAGATAACCCTTTACCTTGAAATGTTTCTTCTTAAAGATTTGGAGAATATTATTATGAAATTGGGAACTCCTTGGGAGGACCCTAGAGATGTATAATGAGAAGAAATTCATTCTCCAATGATTTTTAGTGAAGATAAATGGGATAGTGAATGTTTATTTATATAAAAAGAGTCAGGATTGTTCATTAATTTCCAAACTTAGGGCTTGAACATCTAAAAAATACAAAACCATTGGCCTTACCACTGTTTTTCCAGTGATATTTTCAAAAGAGGAATGTTTTTAATATTTTTTAATTTATTAATTGAAACACTTTAGATAATATTATTTTGGTGGTGTAAGAGATCTATTTGCATACAGAATTATTTTTATAGTCCTTAACATATTCATTAGGTTTTGGAATATTCAATATATATTTTAAAAAATATTATTATCACATTAAAGTAAAATGTTTTAATTAATTACAATATATTTTTTATAAATAACTATATATAATTTACAACACCAATTTTATCATATTTTTGATTTCATAAAACATACTCTATATTCATACTGTATCTAATTGTTACCAAACAATTTTAATGTCTCCGATAATCAGGAAAAAATCAATATTAGATAATTTTGATGTGATGATTTCATAAAATGAGATCCCTTTTAAAATAGTAAAATTCTAAAATATAGATATTTAACTTTTAAATAAAATCATGTAATATAGGGAAAACAATTTAATTATAATAAAATTATTTCTTTTGTTATGGGTGATTACATTTATATTTGTAATCATATCATAATTATTAGGTGTTAGATAATAAATTATTTATATATTTTAAATTTTTTCATCTTATGATATTAATCTTCTAATTAAATGTAAATTAACTTTGAAATAATAATCAAGAAAACATTTTTCTTAAACAAACTATAAACACAATGACTACAATGCTATGTTAATAGCCATTTTTCTTTTCTAAAAAGACTATAATATCCACAATTTAAATCCATTTTTGTCATGAACCAACCCAGGTCGACCCTGAACCGGTCACCCGAACCGGCCGATGACATGGATCGAGGGGCGTTCCTGATCCCCACAGGCTGGAAACCAGTGTCGGGCATTAAAATTAAATAGGTTGGAACGATTTGGCCTAAAAGAATATAAACTAAGCAGCAGAAAATAAATAAAAAAAAGTAGATAGAAAAGAACAACCAACAACACTACTAACCTGGCTACGACCAAAACTCCACATGACCCCGTGGGTCACTCTCCAATACCACAACCAACGTCACTCAAGGTGAATAACTAAAGCTGGAACCTGCAACAGAACTAAAAACAAGAAAACACTATAGGCGTGAGTATTAAAAATCAGTAGGATAGCCTGATAAATTTATTCCCAATGCAATACCTTTAAAATATAAGAAACACCATTTCAAGTTTGAACTAAAATTTATAAAAGTAAGGTTTTCTACATGTTACTAAAAAACAAAGTACAAGTCATTTCCCCTATTCATTTCTCAAAAACCCAAGCAATTATTTTAGTGAGACATTAGCAATTTTTACAAAGGGGAAGTGATATTTACATTTTCAATTTGCACAAAAATTATAAAACACCTTTCTTTAAAAATAATTTTCATAAGCCACTTTAAAACCACACATCACTTTCTAGTAAAAACACTACACATGAAAACACTACAGTAGTTACACAGTAAGTGCAATGAAAAGAAAATATAAACAAGTACAATATTCATCACAATAAGTAACTGAAAGCCAATAGACATGGGAGAACCTAGGAGATCAAGAATAAACCATGAGACACCAATACATGAGAAATCATCCTCATTGACATGTCACACACGATGAAATAAAAACACCCAATATTCTTGACCATCATTTCTCAGGCAGGCCAAGGGAAAATCCCATAGTAATAAACCCAATATATCCACCTACTATGGGCCACTAGTGAGTACCATAACCTAACACTGCAACAATAATTCTTAGAATATTCTCTAAATATGCCAGATTTCCATGTCTCAAGTGTTTGGAAAGGGGGTGAGCCAACCAATGCCAAATGAGCATCCAATCATATATATATATAAAGCACAACAAGCATCACCCCGATCCACTCCAAGGGACAACCTCTTGCCTTTAAACTACTCAAGTAACTGGGATCCTCTAAGCGTGTCCTCCTAAAAAATCAATTGCAACCAAGGAAGGAGAGTAATCCTAGGAGGGTTTTTATCAAAACATTTTCATCGTTTTCCATAAAGTGCCAAACGGACATTAAATACAGTTCACAATCACAACTTTAAAAAGAACCAAAATGCTTGTTCGAGCTTTAGAAGAAATCATTTATCATTAAAACCAGAACTATAATTGAAATTCAATGAATTATGTTTAAAATCCAAACTGACATTCTTTCAATACTGGGTGTCCGCTCATCATGAAAATGTTTCAAGTGTCCTATATAAAATAAACGGATCTTTTTACACCAAATAATCATTTAAAAATTTATTATCTTATATTATCTCACATTTATTAAAATTAATAAAATATTTAATCTGAACAAATAGTGGGCACAAACAACAGGAAATAATGTAACTTAAATTTTAAAAGTTAGTGAAATGGGAACCTACCTCGACTCGTAGCTCGAACGTGACAATGCGACCAAGTGACACACCTCCCACAGGAGCACAAGCATGCACAACCTATTGATTACCAAAATATTGCAGGTTTTCCTCGCCAATTTGCTACGACGAATGAAAAACAACTGAAAACCCTTAACCACTAACTTAGAACAATCCAAACAAACAAACAACACAAAAATCACCAAAAAATGTTTTAAAAACATACTTCGCACCATTTAAATTATTTCCTAAAACACTTCAAAATTTATGAAACATTTTTTTTCAAAAACATCTCATAGCTTTACACACTCAAAAGGAATAGTCAATCTGCACAAATTAGAAAACAATATTAAATAGTAGAACAAGGTAAAACACAATGAAACACCACCAAGGGATGCAAAGAGGGTTTTTTATAAAAAACAAACCCCATTTCATTCAAATATGGATCTTGAAAATCAACTTCCCAACGTAACATTTCCAAGATATAATTTAAATAACTAACAAAATCTAATAAACTAATACATAGTTGAAAAAAAAGTAAACACATCCAAAAGGATTTTCTACTCATTGAGAAACCAATTTTTAATGCATACACCCCTCAAATACCCTTGAAGACATAGATCACACCATCTAAATACCCCCGAAAACCATTTTTAAAACGTTTCACCCAAACAACACCAAAACACACCAACCAAAATGAAAACACAATAACCATTTCAAAAAAAAAAAGACCCTTCGCACCTAAAAATCTCATGCCACTTCTCCTGCACAACCTAATAGACTAACTGCATAATTTTAACAAACACTAAAAGTTCACAGACCCATTAGAGCAAAGACATTTTAAATTTCAAACACAAACAAACTGAACGTATTAAGACTAATGAATAAATTAAATAAATAAATTAAACAAGAAATATGATTAATTAGATAAACCTTACACGCAGAACCACCTACCTTGGTGTAGGAAAAACATTGCAAGATAGCGCAAATCTCCTACCGCACGACGCTTGCACCACAAGAAGACCAAGGAGACTCTTAAATCAAAGCCCCACATAATTGCATCAAAATAAAATAAAACACAAACTAAACCATATCCAAAACATAACCAATATAGAAGAAAACACAACCATATTAATCTGCACCTAAAGCGAGAGGTTCAAGAGGTTGTCCAGTTGCAGTGGAGGGTGCTAGAAGCAGAATCGCACCGAATGGAACTTCATCGGAAAGAGGTGTGGCCCAAAAAAATGTTGTGACCAAAGAGTTGTGGGGGCGTGACCAGCAATAGAGGAGGTGCAGGAGAACGGTGGGTGTCGCCGGTCGGTGTGTCTGGGAAAAAACGAAGGGGCGGACCGCTGGTGTTAGATCTGGCCTGGGAGGAGCCAGGGAGGTGCGACCCGACATGGCGGAGACCATTAGAAGATCTTCCAATAGAGGGGAAGTCGCGCACAGGGCATGATGCGATGGAAAGGGCAAGGATGGTTGCACAGCGGTGAGGGGCAGTGTTCGGGAGGCACTGCAGGAGCTCGAGGGTGGAGGGAGGCAGAAAACAGGCGGAGGCCGGGATGAAGGAGGCTGTAGCGCAGAGCTCTGCGGGGAGGCAATGACAAGGGCGGGTTCGTGTAGGTAACAGAGAGGGGGGGGGGGGGGGGGTGAGGCCCACAGAATAATAGGAAAAAAATGGTGGTGGTGGTGGGGGGGGGGGGCTGGCCGGCCAGGAAATGGGTTTAGGTTAGTATATTTTTTTCTTTTTTTTTCTTTCATTCAATTACGTTAATAAAAATAGTATTAGAAATATTAATAATATTAAAAATAATAAAAATAAAACTATAATGATAATAATAATAATGATTCAAATAATAATATTAAAAATATCAATAATAAAGATAATATTAATAAAATTTATTAACCATAAAAATAATAATAAGAATAATAATAATGATAATGAAAATAATAATAGTAATATAAATAATAATAATAATAATTTAAGAACCCTAATAAGAAAATATTTTATTTATTTTAAACATCGCTCAACTGCATGACTCACGTGCTGCCGTGTGCACGGTTGGGCAAACCACGCTCGAACCATGCCACCTGACACTAATCACATATAAGGTTAAGATGCGTGATTTTTGCACAGTTTAATAACTCGCGCACAAGTTGCGCATCAGCGAGATCGGGGTGTGGAAATTATCCCCACCACAGTCACTTTATGCCCCCAGAAAGTCATCTAGTCAAACGATAGTCAAAACAATAATGCATGCCAGATTAAAACTGGAAGAAACCACAGCAAAAGAGAACAAGAGAACATGAGAGGGTTCTCTCCACCACAAGGACTCAACTAGTGCGGAAATTCAACACCCAAACATACCACCCTGGGAGGGGGGGGGGAGACACGAGAACTCCCAACCGATCCAGACTAACATCTATAGAACGAGCCAAACAACACCTCCATTGAAACTTGGAACTCTCAACTCAGACCAAAGAAAGCCCAAACACTAGAGAAAAAACTCCGATAAGAACTTAACCCTAGCAATAAACCCTAGCATAACTGCAAGCCTGGACTCCTCCACAGGCACTCACATCTCCAAATGAATATTGACAAACCAAGACCAACATATACAAGGGCCAAACACACTTCTATGAAAAAACGCACGATTCAGAAAACCATAATCCGAAAAAGAAAATTGTTGGATTACAACAGAACGAGTATATTATAGCTCCACGACGAAGCAATGTACTTACAATGACGTCAAATCTTTAACATTAGAAAAGGAGAGCACAAAAAGACTTTAAATGTTCCACCGCCAACATGGAACACAAAACCCAAACCGAGCCTTCACCCCCTTGGGAACTCTTGACTGTGCGCGAGCTTCACCCCAAGACCTGTGGTTGGGGCTCTCAGGGCCGAAGAATCTCCTGCCTCACAGTCAGGCACTATAATCCTTCAGTTACAGTGTCTTCTTCAGGAGACGCTTCCTACATAACTTCTCCAAGTGACCCAGACACCCACAACGAATGCACATCTTTGGAGGGATGTGACATGACGGCTTCAAGTTCCCAAACCGGCCACACTAGTGGCACACCACTAAACAGTCCGACTAACTGGAAACCAGATCCAATGAAGATAAATCTGAAAAAATGGGTTCCGTTGGCACGCCATAATCGCCAGACAGGGAACCTTTTCAAGCAAACTGAACACGCTGGATTTCCAACCATCTGCACTCTAGATACTACCTCCGCTAAAAACTCCCCATAAACCAACTTCTCAAAACATTGGTCCCTTGAAGGGAGGACATGCTCTTTGATCTCTGGACGAAGACCCCAGATGAAGAAGGAAGTCTTCATCAAATCCTATGACGCTACCTCTGGAAAAAAGGGCATAGGCTCCTGGAAATTGCCAACACACGCTTTCACCGCCTGTTGGCCCTGTTGAATACGCATGAGCTCTTCCAATTTCTTCGTCTTCCCCTCTTCAAGTATAAACCATCATATGAAGATGAATTTAATGAAATACCAGATTATCCGAACTTGTAGTGACAGGGGGGGGGGGGGGAGAACAACTCCTACTCGTCCAGAGCTGGACCTTCAAACATACCCAAAACCACATGCAATCTAACAACTTCGGGAGTTCCCAATACCCTAAAGACGCGTTCGACCTCTTCAAGGCACCAAATTGTCTCTGACATACTCCAATCACCATGAAGGACAAACAATGTCCGAGAAGGACCAAAAACTAGGCATGGCTCATCAAAAACTTTGGGGAACTTTCTGGGCATCATTTCTGAACAACATATAAAACACCAATCCGAAACTGATATCATTCGAAGCAACATCAAAGAAAGCACCTTCATCCAAAACAACCCGCTCAAAAGAAACAAGTGAATGCAAACACAAAACAATTTTTTTTCAAAACCTTTTTTTAGATTTCAAACCCGCCTTCTTTCAAGGACATTTACTAAATACTAAACCCACTTTTCAAACCAAATACAATTTTTCCAAAATTCATTTTCCTCTTTATAAGTTGATTTAGAAAGCAAGGTCAAGTCATTAATTTCAAACACACCCAGGTAATCCCATGAACCGTTGCACATTTCTTCATCAACTTTCATTCATATGCACTAACACGCACTTTCCACGCAACCTCTCACATGTGAAAACGTTCATAAGGAGTACCTAAGGTTTCACCCCAAACCATTTTCGACCAATTTCCAAGAAAACACTAGTTTTCCAAACCAAAAGCTTTTAGTTTTAAAATCCATTTCGTAAATTTAAAGTCATTTAAAATAAATCAGTCCCATTTTCAAAAACCCTCTTTCAATTCGAAAATCGCATTTACACCAACCAGAACACAAACGACACTCAACTTGTATCAAATCACCAGAGTGAGGGACTAGCAGTCACACTTAACCTGGAGACATGGTAGTGGGTCATGCCCCAAGTAAGAATTAATAACAAGGAGGAATTCCAACCGTGTACCCGGACTCCACCTGGGTCACTACTCCGTGTGAGATCATGATGTAACATCAGTTTACCTCTGTTGTCATCCCTCAATCCAAAACAAACAATAATGAAATAAAGACTCAATTCTCAGACTATCCCTGGTGACTCGTGGTGCGGAACGGGCGAGGGTTCATGACGCCCTTCCCGTATGTACCTCTCGAGTTCCGACAATCCTAATCTCCATCTACCAGACACCCCAAATAACAAGGGTCTCCTTTGATACCATTTTGTCATGAACCAACCCAGGTCGACCCTGAACTGGTCACCTGAGCCAGCCCTCAACATGGCCCGAGGGGCGTTCCCGATCCCCATGAGCTGACAACCAGTGTCGTACATCAAAATTAAATAGGTAGGAACAATTTGGCCCAAAAGAAAATAAAATAAGCAGCAGAAAATAAATAAAACAAAAGAAAATAAAAAAAGAACAACCAAAAACGCTACTAACATGGCTACGACCAAAAATCCCTATGACCCCGTTGGTTACTCTCCAATACCACAACCAACGTCACTCAAGGTGAACAACTAAATATGGAACCTGCAACAGAACTAAAAACAAGAAAACACTATAGGCGTGAGTATTAAAACTCAGTAGGCTAGCCCGATAAATCTATTCCCAATGCACTACCTTTAAAATAAAAGAAACGCCATTTCAAGTTTGAAATACAATTTATAAAAGTAAGGTTTTCTACATGTTACTCAAAAACAAAGTACGAGTCATTGCCCCTATTCATTTCTAAAAAACCCAAGTCATTCTTTTAGTGAGACATTATAAATTTTTTCAAAGGGGAAGTGATATTTACATATTAAATTTACACAAAAAGTAGAAAATACCTTTCTTTGAAAATAGTTTTCATAAACCACTTTAAAACCACACATCACTTTCTAGTTAAAACACTACACATGAAAACAGTACAGTAGTTACACAGTAAGGGAAATGAAAAGAAAATATATACAAGTACCATATTCATCACATCAAGTAACTGAAAGCCAATATACATGGGTGAACCTAGGAGATCAAGAATAAACCAGAAGACACCAATACATCAGAAATCATCCTCGTTGACATGTCACACATGATGAAATCAAAACACCCAATACACTCGACCATCCTTTCTCAGGAAGGCCGAGGGTAAATCCCATAGTAATAAGCCCAATATATCCACCTACTATGGGCCACTGGCCAGTACTATAACCTACCAGTGTAGAAATAATTCTTAGAATATTCTCTCAATATTCCATATTCTCATATCTCAAGTGTTTGGAAAGGGGGTGAGCCAACCAATTCCAACCGAGCATCCAATCATATATATATATATATATAAAGCACAATATGCATCACCCCGAGCCACTCAAGGTACAACCTCTTTCCTTTAAACTACTCAAGTACCTGGGATCCTCTACGCACGGCCTCCCAAACAATCAATTTCCACAAAGGAAAGAGAGTTATCCTAGGAGGGTTTTTATCAAAATAAATTCATCGTTTTCCATGAAGTTCCAAACGGGCATTAAATACATTTCACAATAACCACATTAAAACAAACCAAAAAGCTTGTTCAAGCTTCAGAAGAAATTTTTTATCATTAAAACCAGAACTATAATTGAAATTATGTGAATTATGATTAAAATCCAAACTGGTATTCTTTCAATACAGGGTGTCTGCTCAACATGAAAATTTTTTAAGTGTCCTGTATAAAATAAACGGCTCTGTTTACACCAAATAATAATTTAAAAATTTATTGCCTTATATTATCTCACATTTATTAAAATTAATAAAATATTTAATCTGAATAAATAGTGTGCGCAAACAGCAGGAAATAATGTAACTTAAATTTCAAAAAGTAGTGCAATGGGAACCTACCTCGACTCGCTGCTCGAACGTGACAACGCGACTACACGACATGCCTCACACAGGGCGACAAGCACACACAACCTATTGAAGACCACAATATCACGTGTTTTCCCCGCCAATGCACTGCGACAAACAGAAAACAACTGAAATCTCTTAACCACTGACTTAGAACAATCCAAACAAACAAAAAACGAAAAAACCACCACGACATGTTTTCAAAACATACTCCGCACCATTTAAATTATTTCCTAAAACACTTCAAAATTTTTTAAACATTTTTTTTTCAAAAACATATCACTGCTTTACACACTCAAAAGGAATAATCAATCTGCATAACTTAGAAAACAATATTAAATAACAGATCAAGAGAAGACATAATGAAACACCACCAAGGAATGCAAAGAGGGTTTTATATAAAAAACACGCCCCATTTCATGCAAACATGGATCTTGAAAATCATCCGCCCAACGTAACCTTTTCAATATATAATTTACATAACTAACACAATCTAATAAACTTATAAATAGTTGAAAACAAAGTCAACACATCCAAAAAGATTTTCTACTCATTGAAAAACCATTTTTTAATGCATACACCCCACAAATACCCTTGAAAACATATATCACACCATCTAAATGCTCTCTAAAACCATTTCGAAAACGTTTCACCAAAACAACACCAAAACACACCAACCAAAACGAAAAAACACTAAACATTTCAAAACAAAAAGACCCTTCGCAACACAAAAACTCATGCCACTGCTCCTGCAGAAGCTAATAGACTAACTGTATAATTTTAACAAACACTAAAAGTTCACAGACCCAGAAGAGCAAAGACATTTTAAATTGAAAACAGAAACGAACTGCATGCATTAAGACTAATTAATAAATTAAATAAATAAATTAAACAAGAAACATGATTAATCATATAAACCTTACATGTAGAACCACCTACCTTGGTGTAGGATAAACATCACAAGACAACGCAAAGCTCCCATTGCACGACGCTTGCACCGCAAGAAGACCAAGGAGACTCCTAAAACAAAGCACAACATAATTGCATCAAAATAAAATAGAACACAAACTAAACCCTATCCAAAACATAACCAATATAGAAGAAAACACAACCAGATTAATCTGCACCTAAAGCGAGAGGTTCAAGATGTTGGCCGATTGCGGTGGAGGGTGCTGGAAGAAGAATCGCACTGAATGGAACTTCACCGGAAGGAGGTGTGAAAAAAAAAGGTTGTGACTGGAGAGTTTCAGGGGCGCGACCAGAAAGAGAGGAGTTACAGGAGAAGGGGGGTGGGCTGCGGTTGGTCGGTGCGTCTAGGAAAAAACGGAGGGGTGGACCGCTGGTGTTAGATCTAGTCTGGGAGGAGAAACGAAGGTGCGACCCGGCATGACGGAGACTGTCGAAAGATCAACCAGAAAGGGGGGAAGTCACACACAGGGCGTGAGGAGATGACGAGGGCGAGTTCGGCTGCGCAACAGTGAGGGGCAGTGTGCAGGAGGTTCTGTAGGAGCTCGAGGGTAAAGGGAGGCAGAAAACTGGCAGAGGCTGGGATGAAGAAGGCTGAGGCGCAGAGTGCTGTGGGGAGGTAATGAGGAGGGTGGGTTCTTGCAGGGAACAGAGAGGGGAGGGGGGGGGGGGGGTGCGGCCCACGATGAAATAGGAAGAAAATGGGGGGGGGGGGGCTGGCCGACCGGGAATTAGGGTTAAGTTAGTATTTATTATTTTTTCTTTCATTCAATTACATTAATAAAAATAGTATTAGTAATAATAATAATAATAATAATAATAAAACTAGAATGATAATAATAATAATGATACAAATAATAATAAAAACATCAATAATAAAGATAATATTAATAAAATTTATTAACAACAAAAATAAGAATAAGAATAATAATAATAAAGAAAATAATAATAATAATAACAGTTTAAAAACCCTAATAAATAAATATTTTATTTATTTTAAACATCTTTCAACGGCACGTCTCACGTGCCGCTGTGCGTGCGGTTGGGCAAACTGTGCTTGACCCATGCTACCCGACACTGATCACATATAGGGTTAAGATGCATGATTTCCACACAGTTTTATAACATGCACACAAGTTGCGCATCAGCGATATCGGGGTGTGAAATTTTTTGATAATAAGAAACTATACATAATATGAATCACATTATCAAATAACAAATATTTCAAAATATTCTTTCATTATAAAAAGATAATACTTAATGTTTTAAAAATATAGTTTTGAATTTTAAAATATATAAATGAAATATGCTAAAACCCATTTATAAATTAAATAAGAAACAAAAAAACAAAAATTATGTGTAGAGTATTAATTTAATGAAAATATAATATTTAAACATTTATATTATGATTCATATTAATTTTTATATAACATTAATTTTTAATTTTTATATGTTGTAATTTTTTGACCATGAAAACAAGTTTCATATTTTGTTTACTATTAGATTATAATGAACTAATTAATAATAAAACTACTTATAAATGTAATATAGTTATAAAATTAAAATTTTTCTTTAAAACAAATAATAGATACAATAAAAATTATTTTAAAAGACTATTTTAATAAAATTATATAACACTTGAAAAAAATGTAAAGGAAACAACTTATGTGATAAATATGTAAATAAAATTTTGGTCAATATTTAAATAAAACTATGATAAGAATTTAATATTTAAAAATTTAATAAATATTTTAGATATATGGGATGTTACATGAAGTCTCATCCCAAAGCCTTGTTTTAACCATGAAGTTCAGAGATACCATATTTTAGATTTGTTATCCTTTATGAAATTCACAGAATTTCACAGTGTAAATTATTTTATGTGAGAATTCCTCCTTTGTGTATCTGAAATACCCTATACATGGATAAAATATATTATACATATGATAATTATTAAACATATAGATGAAATTTCATATGTCGTTCGACTTTTACTTTTCCAAATTCTGACACACTAAAAAATCAAACAGAATATAAAAATATATTTTGGGATCCTTAAATATCTTATGAATTAGATAATTATCATATTCATGAAGCAATTTCCTATGAATAGAATAAATATCCAACATCTATTTGTAATTATCCAACAAAAGCACTGAAAATAAATTTCCTTATCTTTTTTTTCTCAACTCCAAATAGGGTTTCTATTAAATCTTTCCATAAATTACAAATCTTACAAAACTGAAATATAGGTCCTCAAAATTACCTCTATGTATTCTAAAATAACATCAAAACATAAAAAGTTAAGTGTAGTTTTCATTCTAAAAATTTCAAATATGAAATAAAAAATTAAAATTAAAGTTTTAATCCATTTAAAAATTAAATTAAAGATCATTCTTAAAACTAATAAATGGGATATTTACATAAGAAATAATGACAATTGTGGGAATAAAATGATGAATATCAAAGTAAAATATATAAAATATAGTCTCTATAAACAACCAATAGTATCATTCCTCTTAACATATCAATGATCAGCTATAAGTGTCCAAATTCATGTAATGGACCCCCTATTCTTCAAAATCTACTATGACCTGGGTTAGAGAGAGAGAGATGGTAATGAATTTCGATTTTTATGTTATTCTTATACAATATTCTATAAAAACACAATACAGTAGGATTGAACCACCTTTTATATAAAATTAATGACACTCCACTGAACTCAAATCTTTATCTAATGTTAGAGCATTGATGAAATGTTTCATAAAGAATAAAAATATAACAAATCTTTATACCCGAAAATTCAATTTTCATTTTGATTGTTTAATATTCAAAAAATTATTTGAGAATTTAAACTCAATTTAATATCACTATATGATACTCTAAAAAATAACGATGCATTATGATGAGATAATAAACCATAAAAAATAGCCAACAGATGTTATTGGACAACTTGTGTATTTCTATTCACTTAATGAAAACATAAAATAGTGCATAAAAAACATGTTTTTATATTTCATTAAAAATTCATATTATATTTTTGATATAATTAGTGTTTAAATTGATTAGATAAGAATTTTTGGTACTCCCATTGAAATATAAATAATTAAAATCTATTTTTTATTTATTTTAAAATAAACTATTTTAAGGATGAGTGGGAACTAGTACACACTTCTATAAAATAAATATTGATTTTTTGGAAGAATAATTTGAGATGAAATATCTTGCAAAGAAAAAAATTTATATTTCTTTTCAAGTGAATAATTTAATAGATGAAATATATATTTTAAGGGTTTTTACAAATCAATCTTCCCCATATTTTAAGATTCCAACATTTTTTGGAGTTCTCTTAGGCTCATTTGAAAGAACTATTTTTCCTTGTGTTGATTAATTTTCATTTGGTATTTACCTTAGGGTGTGTTTGAGTTGAAATTTGGGAAAAATGAAAAAGGGGTAGTGCACCGTTGGCACACCGTTTTCCCTAACCATGCGCTCCAACCCATTAAACTGTGGAATGTGAGACAGAGGGGAATCACACGGTTTGTCAAACAGTGAACCCTATTAGGAGTAACCATGGACCCCTTTAAAAGAGGTTCATAGTTTAGGAACATAGTTAGGGGAAACTGTGCATCCATGTCCATCAAATGATGCACGAGAATTAAATTAACCTGAAAATTATTTTTATGGATTCTCAAACCCCCATTTTAATCCTAAATAAACCTCCATTAGAGAATGACATGTATTTCATGATTTTGGAGCCTCCTAGAGAGAATAAAAGACCTTTAGACCTTATTTATTAGTGATTTGAATCCCAAATCAAAGATAGGAACCCCTCCCGGTAAGAGGATCTCAACCTGATTGCTTCTCCATTCCTCCTCCTTTATTCTCTATTTCTTAAAAAGAAGTTATTTTCTATTTTGGTTTGACCTATACCTAGTTTATTTTGGATCTAGATATAGGATTGTAGATGTAGATCTATATTTAAGATATCTTTAATTGTTCAATCTTGATTCACATTTTAGATCTGGATCTTGTTCTACACCATTACTTCACTGATATTGAGGATTTTCCATTGGGAGATTGTTTATGGATGAATCGAGGTATGTGGTATAATATAAAAATCCTATAGTCATGATTTTTATTACGTGTATTAAAATTATATAATTTAATGATTTTTTATAAATTTAATTTCTTTATTGAATTAATTAAATTAGCGAGTTAATTAATGAAGAAATTGTGAAATTTGGGATTTAGATATAATTAATTATCGTATAAATTATTACATATGGAGATTATAAATTAGATAATTAATTGTGGAATTAATTATAAGTTTTTGTGATCATTTAATTAGACAACTAATTTCCTAATTAGTTATGTGATATTGATATTTTGAATTAGATAATTAATTCTGTAATTAATTATGAGATATAGGTATGGTTGAATTAGATAGTTAATTTGGTAATTAATTATCCGATATCGATATTGTGAATTATTTAATTATTCATTGAATTAATAACGAGATGTTAATTTTTTTAGTTGAATTTAATTAATTTTTGAATTTATTAATAGAATGGATGTGATTAATTAATTGTAGAATTAATTAATGGTATGAGTGTGATTAATTTATTGTTAGATTATTTAATGGGATTTATTATGATAAGAGGATTAATGTTGATTAATCCTGATTGATTTGACATAGTGATACTGTGATATATGTGATATATGTGACTGATTGATATACGAGTATGAGATGTCAACTGATGCTCCAAATACCCATGTGTAATTGATTGATAAACCAGTGTGGGGAACATAATGACACTTTGAATTTCTATAGAATGTGAAAGTGCATGCATGCGAATATTGTGTGGCACATGGAAGAATCCTTAGAAGACATGGAGTGATGCTCTAAATACTAATGGTGTGTGGTACATGGAATGACACTCTAAATACCCACAAGTTTCTAGACATGACATTCTAGGTCCATAATATTTTCATTGAATTATAGTTCCAAATAAATGTGATAGTGAATTGAATTGAAATGGATAATGAAATCCCATTTGTTATGTGAATTGTGAATTGATAATGTGAAATGGATTAGACTTCGACACGGTCCAAAGTAGGTTTTGAGGTTCAAGTGTCCTTGGGATCTTAGGGGGTTGTGTAGTTAAATAAAGAATAAATAACAACATGATAAATGTTTACTTATGCATAGTTTTTAATTTTTTATACAACTGCATACACTATTATAGAGTAGATAGCATTATAGGTTCCATTGGTGGTGGCCTACTGAGTTTTACTCACACCCTAATAGGACTGCCTAATCGATATCTGAATAGATTTCATGGTTGTAGGATAGGTTAATGGAAAATGCATTGTGTTAGATGGCTGTGTTGGAATGGAGCAAGGATAAGGTAATCAGACATGGTTTAGTACCTGCTTGGGGGGTTTTTAGTTTCCCATTAATTTTGAGTTTTATGTGAAACATGGAACGTATATTAGCAAGGCATACCTATTGTTCAGTTTTGATAATGTATTTCTAGTTTTGGTGAACTTGTGATATTAGAATATTTCTGGTTATGGTTATATATTTGGTTATTATTTATTTATTTTCTGATGGTATTTTACTCTAATAAAGAGGGTATAATCTCACCATGGATTATATTAAACCCTCAATGGTAGTTAATATCATATATAATTTTGGGAGGTGTTATTGAGGTCATGTGACCGACCAGATCAGGGAATCAACATGTGGAAACCAGGTCGAGACGCCAAAAAGTGGTATTAGATCAAAGTTTTCTTTTTTCTTTTCTTTTGTATTACTATTTGGGAAAGTTATACAGGATATTATGGAGATTCATGTTACAGACATGAGATCATGAATGGGAGGTGAAAACCCATGTACGGAGGAAAACCCTAGTACCCAGAGTTCCATTGTTGTTATTGTTATTTGCTGCTACAATTGAATATTATTTCTCCTTGGGTGACACACTTTTTGTATGATATTATTGTTTCATAGATTTATTGATATTTTATGATTTGTTACTCATGGCCTGATAAGGAACGAGAGTTGAGTATGCATGCATCATTATGGGTACTTAGTATATTTTATGACATGAATCATTTTAGGCTTGAAAGGGAAACTATTTTTTGGGTAAGTTGTTGAGCTTGAACTGTTTTTACCTAATTGTGAAATTGAATTTGAAATGGTGTCTAATATGAAATTGAAAATGTTAATATGAAGTAAAATGATAATAAATGGGTTTATAATTGAATATGAATAATGATAATGTGTTTACCTTATTACCAGGACCTAGGTGCAGGATTGTTAAGGGTAGTAATAACACCTTGGGTTTGATTGCGAGGTGGGTTTGGGGATAAGAATTGATTTTACTTATTGTATTTTTCCTCTTACATAAATATATTAAAGTTATAATAAGAGTATTAAGATTTGGGTTAGGAATTATAAAGATATTTCTCCACAACTATACTTTTTGAGTGGACGAAAAGAAGACATTGCTAGGGATGTCCCTCTAATGGTGGAACCTAAGGCATCAATAGTGCCGGGGAGGAGGTTGGAGATCAGTCCCAGGAGAAATTTACTTGGATCTTACAATTCATTGAAATAGAACCAAAGTGGGTTGTGAAGATCATATATAACAATACTACAAAATTTTAGTTTCATCCCCTCCTACTTTTTCTTAAGAGGGTAGACATGATGGATTTGAGTTCTCGGTTGAATATATTCAAACAATACTTGACCACTTAGAAACTTCTGCTCAGAAGAGAGTCAAATTGGATACCGATATGTTATGTGGTTAGGAGAAGCAATAGTGAGACATCCATAACTGGATGGAGAGCTGGAGATTATAGAATTGAATGAATTTAAATAAAACTTCCTAAAGAACTTCTATATAGACATATTGATATAGGATAAAGCAGCTGAGTTCACAAGGTTTACCCCGGGGAGTATGTCTGTGATGGACTATACTAGGAGTTTTACAAATTTTTAGCCCTTTGATCCAACGTTGGAAGAAGATGATTCCATTGTGGAAAATATGTTTCAAGATGGGATTAAATGTGAGATTATGTCCTTGGTTAATATCTTTAGGATGAATAAGTTTCAAGAAGTAGTGAATCTAGCTCCTATAGATGAGAAGAACCTAGATGTGGCCTCAAATGAAAAACATGTGTTTTTTTTCAAACAATTAGGAGGTGAGGCTTCCAAGAGAAGGAAGCTTCATTATGAGAACTTTAGTTACAACAGTAGGAAGAAGAGTGACTAGACATAAGGATCAGTTACCCAGGATCTTACATGACTACTTTCCCACCATTTTGGTTGGATAAGAAACTTTCGTAAACATTTTCCCCTACCACTAGTAGAGTTCCAAGGATGTGTAAAGATGGGACTTCAATATAGGTTCTATAAGAACCCATGACAGACGGTTAGTGATGGAGGAGATCATATGCACCATAAAGTATGGGAGCTAGAGTTGTGATGGAATAGGAGGAAGAGGTAGTGGATGTGGTACTTTTGGGAAATAGTACACATATTAGTAGAGTGGTGCATCTCTAGGGAATCCAACTACATCACAAGGAAGATGAGAAATACAGTTGCATACAGGTCATCCTAAACTGGTGGATATTGAGGCTGGACCTTGACATTGAGAGGTACTATTTTAGTAGGTTCTATGTTATTTAATTCATTATTTTTTATAGGTGACTCTCATTCCATTATTTCTATGGAACTTGTAAATGGTTTGAGCCTGACTATAGAATTTATGAGTGGGTGTTGATGATAAATACACTATTGGGATTACGGTCAAGTGACATCTTCTTGTTCATGGGATGTTCTCTTAATGTTGGTGAGTATGATTTTCCATGGGATCTCTATATTCTTAACATGTCAGGCTTTGACCTAATTCTGGGTATTGAATGGTTATTATCACACCAAGCCTATATTGATTTTTACTATAGTATACTAACTTTTACATATCCCAAGGGAGAAAAATATATTCACCATTGAGAGTGACATATCCAGGAAGGACGATCAGGGTCAATTACGCAACAATTGGGAGATCTCACAACCTACATTGTAGTCTAATTCTAGAATAAGAGGGGGGGGGGGTGTGAAACTTGATGTCTATCCACTAGTAGTGGAACAGTTTTAGGATGTGTATACTAAAGACTTACCAGGGCTGACACTTGAGAGAGATGTGGATTTTACTATTGAGATTATTTTAGGAGCTGAACTAGTTAATATTCCACCATATAGAATTACACTAACAGAGCTTTAGGAGGCCAAGACTCTGCTAGAGGAATTGGGGGATAATGGGTTTATCCGATTGAGTATGTTGCCTTGGGGTTCACTAGTACCGTTTTCTAAGAATACTGATGGATCTATGTGTTTATGTGTCGACTAATGGATTTTGAACAAGTTGACTATGAACAACATGTATCCCCTTACATGTATCAATGATCTATTTGACTAGCTAGGAGGATATTGGGTTTTCTCAAAGACAAACTTGAGATCAGGGCATCATCAGTTTAGAGTTTGGACTTTTGATATACCAAGAACTTCATTCCATATTAGGTATGGCCTATATGATTTATTTGTAATTCTTTTTGGGTTAAGTAATGCACTAGAAATGTTTATGGCATTGATGAACAAAATCTTCCATCTATACCATGATCAATTTGATGTAGTGTTTGTGGATGATATCTTGGTGCACTCCAAGACTCATGATAATCTTTCCCAACATCTTGAAATTATCTATAGTACACTGAGATATAATCATCTAGGCATGAATATATCAATGTATAAATTTTTGATTGATTAGATACACTTATTAGGACACATTATCTTGGAAGAAGGTATGCTTGTGGACCCAGAGAAGGTTTCGATAGTTATTTCTTGAGAGTATGCAGAGAATGTTTTCGATATCTATAACATTATGAGTTCAGTTGGATATTATCAATGGTTTATCCAAGACTTTTCCATATTATTAGAACATCCTTAGGGATTGTCAAAGAAGGGGATAAAGTTCAAATGGATAAAAGAATGTGAGGATTATTTCCAGGGGTTGAAGAAGTGGTTGACATCCACAATGATATTGATCCTACATGAGCTAGGTAAGAAGTATATGGTGTATTGTGACACTTATGGGATAGGAATTAGAGTAGTGTTGATGCATTGAGATTTAGTTGTGGCATATGAATCTCAAAAAATTGAGGCCACATGAATGGAATTACCCTATGCACATCTTGGAGTTGGGTGCAGTGGTTTATGCTCTGATGCGTTGGAAGTATTATCTATTGGGAGAGAAGTTAATTGTATTTAATAGTCACAAGAGCCAAAGTTATATCTTATCATAGTGATATTTGAATTTTTTATAGCAAATATGGGTTGATTTTATGTAGCCTTTTGATTTTGAACAAGCATATATGGTCATGAAAGGAAATAGTTATGCAGATTCTTTAAGAAAAAATGGCACTTGATCAAGCTGTTCAGGGGACTAGTGTTGAGTGGAAGATGATGAATATACTAGATAATATGCATGTGGTGGTTCAAGAGAATCAAGAGCATGTGACTCTAGTATCAGTTTCAACATAGTCTACAATTTTGAGATGGATCAGGGTTTTGTAGTATGATGATACAAAAATCTTATCTTTGAGGGAAAACCTTGAAGGTGGAGAGACACGTTCAGACTAGTTGATTTAATAGGATGATATCATTTATTTCATGAATCAATTTTTTTATGAATATAGTCATGCAAGAGTAGTTGATTTCGGAATTTCATGCCTCAAAGTGGTAGGAACATCCATGTCTGTCCAAATTGTATTGTGTCATATGATGAAAGTATTGGTGGTTGAGCATGAAAAAGGATATAGTAGGGTTTGTGATACAATATTGCACCTGTGGGAATGTGAAATAAGAGCCTCATAGACCTTAGAGTTTTTCTGCACCCATTTCCCATTCTTGAGTGGGAGTGGGATGGTGTTACCATGGATATTATGGTGGGTCTCCCAAGGATGCCTCATAAGAATGAAATTATTTGGGGTTTTGTGGATACACTGACGAGGGTAGTACATTTCTTGCCTATACAAAATAATTTTTAATTTTTTTAGCTGAGATATTTGTATGTTCAAGAGATATTCTATCTACACGAGGTTCCACATACTGTAGTTTCACACCACGACTCACAATTTACTTCACACTTCCATAAGGTATTAAATAAAGATTTGGGAAAACACGTTTTATTGAGCACATATTTCTATCCACAGATAGATGTGAAGTCAGAGTATACTATACAAGTGCTAGACTATATGCTATGAGCATATGTTCTTGACTTCAGGGGATCTTGGGTTAAGAACCAACATTTGATGGAGTTTTCCTATAACAACTATTATCTGGAAATGATACAGATGGAACCATAAAAGGATCTTTAAGGTAGGCCATGAATATCACATCTATGTCGGATGGAGCCTAATGAGTCAGATTTGATGGGATTGAGTCTCCTGTAGGAGACTTCATGGAAGGTTTGATTGATTTAGAAATGCATGGTTATGGCTCAAAGTAGATAGATTTCATATTCTAACAAAATTTGAAGATGAATTGATTTTATAAAGGGTGATCATCTATTTCTTGATTTTCCACCTAGATTGGGTCACCATAGGATATAGAAACATGAAATATTGGCAATTAGGTTCGTCGAACCATTTGAGTTTGTAGAGAGAATCAGGCTGATGGAATAATGATTGGATCTTCCATGGAAATACAGTGTTATGCATGACATTTTCCATGAGTCACAACTATAGTGGTATCACCCATACCCTTCTCATGTGATCGAGGTGGATGATGTTTAGTTTGAGATAGATGTATCCTTTAAGGAGCATATCATACATGTGTTGGAAAATTGTGAAAAAATGTTGTGGTTAATGAACATGTCGATAGTTCATATATTTTTGAAAGATGGGCATCTGCAAGAGGAAACCCAAAAAAGGGAAGAAGATATATAGGCTAAGTGGCCTAATCTTTTTGAATCAGAATCTTAGAGATGATTGGGAGTATATATTAAGGAAGCACTGATATAAGGTAAGAAGATTGTAAGATCCTATCCTTTTTTTAGAGTTGTCTTAGGCTTATTTTTAGGTAGTATGTTTCCCAGTGTTGAGTAATTTTCATTTGAGATTTACCTTGGCCTGTGTTTGGGTGGAAATTTGAGAAAAATGGAAAAAATGGGGGTAGTGCATAGTTGTTTCACATTTTTTCCTTATCCGTGAAACCTATCCCAGTAAACAGTTCAACCCTAGACCGAGGGGAATTACACAGTTGGTGTAATGACCTGCCAATTCTCATTTTCTTGAGAGAATAACGAGTCATTACTTAGACTGAAGTGACATCATCAAGACGCCAAAGGCTAACAATAAATGCTGAGGGGTTTTAAATACAAGTGGGGGAAAATTTACCATTTAATAAATAAACCAATAAACCAACCAACCATAACCAAACATTCACTATATGATGCATGAACAAATGAAAGACAACTCAACAACTTCAGGTATCTCAAAACCACATTGATGTATGCAACAATAGAAAAATAACCAAGTATCAATGTACACAGTGGATAAACAATAAACGACTCTCAAAATATCACATGACTCCATTCTCCACATGATCCAAGATCCACAATCTCCAAACAACCCAAACATCACGAGGTAGTACTCAAAATGTGGGAAATGTTACCTTTGCCGCTGTCTCAGAAGATAGCATCTGAAAAATCACTAAAGTTCCAAAGCAGGGGTGAGTATAAAACTCCGTAGGTTTTCCCCAATGACTTCCCTACACCCGCCACTAGGATATAAGAGTTAGAAACAATTATATAAGAAATTTTATATAATTTTTTTTTCCAAAATAGTTTATAACCAAATAAAAACAAGTTCTAAAAACCATTTGCAACCAAGTGAAAACAAAACCAAATGAAACCAATTTCTAGTGAGTTATTTTTCCAGAAAAATTACTAATCTAAGATTTGAAACCCATTATTCTTATTATTTTCCATACCCATTTCCATATTTCACAAAAAACCCACACATTCATGGTTTGTTTGATAGTTCCATACTCATGAGAAATATCTCATATAACTACCTAGTTTCCCAATGACAAACACCCCCAATCTAGGGTCACGTCCCTTGTACCCCAATGGTACTCATACCTTATTAAGGTCCTGTCAAGCATGAACTCACACCAAAACCATTTATCTCAAATATTTCCATTTTCAAAAAAAAACACTTCAAGAAAACTAGGTTGATTCTTCAAGAACCCACCTTAGATATCTTTCCTCAAGAATACGACTTCGATTCTCCATGTAGATGCTTCAGATCACCTCTAAAACACCTGGGAGAGGTTCTCTTAACTTCATGGTTCGGGATAAAGTGCGATGAGGCCATTTGAGGGTCTACCAAGGTAGTGGTTAATGCACAGTTAGCACACGGTGTGTATAACCGTGCGAACTAACAATGCAGGCACATAAGTGAGATCATAAAAAAGTGGATCTCACACATTTTTTGCCTCTAAATAGCTTTTTTTTTCTTTCTATGTGGCCATAACTCGGGATTACTCTCCCTTGATGGTAAGAGAACATATCACAAGTGTTTTAGAGGTGATCTAAAGGCTTTTCTTGGCGAATGAAAGCTAGATTTTTGAGGTATGTGATCATTCTTCATCATTCTTGATCAGTTTCTTAGATCTACTTAGATCTACTTATCCTATTCTATCATTTTCTTATATCTACACCCATTATGGGTATATATAAGTGTTTGTGTTCCAAATATGATGGGATTTATTCTTTTTCTTTCTAGGAAAAGAGATCTAAGGCAGGTTTTTGAAGAATCAACCCAGTTTTCTTGAGCGTTCTTCATTCGTTGTGGTTTTTGTCAAAACCTTTGAGGTAGGAGTCTTCTTTCTTGACTCTACTTAGTAGAATTTATTGGAATGATTTCCAATTAAATGTGCGGTGTTTAATTTAATTTGATTTGGTTATTGAATGCTTGTTGGAAACCTTCTTGAGTGATGGTTGTGAAATATGGAAAATTGGGGGTTTTAAATGAACGCTTTTGTTCTTAGTTTTAAAACATCTTTTTTTAAAATGGGATTTTTCTGGATTGATGGAACATAAATGGGATTAGTTTTTTTCAATAAAAGGGGAAGTTTTATTGAAATTAAATTTTTCTTCAAAATTGGTTGTGCCTTGGTTTTCAATAAAATTTTAGTTTTATTGAAGTGGTTTGTTTTAAAAATGGAAATATTTGGCATAAATGGTGTTGGGGTGAGTCCATTCTTGATGGGAACTTAATAAGGGACGAGTACCATTGGGGTACAAGGGACCTGACCATGGATCAGGGGAGTGTGTCATTAGGACACAAGGTAATTGGATGAGATATTTCTCATGTGTATGGAACTATCAAACAAAGCATGCTGGTGTGGGTGTGTTGTGAACTATGGAAATGGATATGCCAAATAATAAGAGGAATGGGTCTCAAAGCTTTGATTAGTTATTTTTTTTGGAAAAATAACTTTCTAGAAATTGGATTCATTTGGTTTTGTTTTCACTTGGTTGCAAACAATTTTTGGAACTTGTTTTTATTTAAAACCAAGGCACAACCAATTTCAAAGAAACATTTAATTTCAATGAAACTTCCCCTTTTATTGAAAATAACTAATCCCATTTATGTGCCATAAATCTAGAAAAATTCCCTTTTTAAAACCCATGTTTTAAATCCAAGAACCAAAGCATTCATTTTAAACCCCCAATTTTTCATATTTCAAAACCATAACTCAAGAAGGTTTCAAACAAGTGTTCAAAAACAAAATCAAAATCAATTAAACACCACACATTCAACTTGAAATCATTCCAATTAGTTTCACTAAGTGGAGTTGAGAAAGAATTATCCTACCTTAAAGGTTTTGGTAAAAACCAAAACGAACAAAGAACGCTCAAGAAAACTAAGTTGATTCTTCAAGAAACCACCTTATATCTCTTCTCTTAGTAAGACCAAGACCAAATATCATCATATTTGGAATTTACACACTTAGATATACCCATAACAAGAGTAGATCTATGAAACCGAGAGAAGAGGAGAAGTAGATCTAAGTAGATATAAGAAACCGATCAAGAATGATGAAGAATGATCACATACCTCAAGAATCCAGCTTTGATTCTCCAAGGAAAGCATTCAGATCACTTCCAAAATACTTTGGAGAGTCTCTCCTACCTTAAAGGGAGAGTAATCCTGAGTTATGTCAGCTTAGAAGAAAAAACAAGCCATTTAGAAGCATAATCGTGTGAGATCCACTTTTTTAGGATCTCACTTAAGTGTCTACATGGTTAGTTCGCACGGTTAGACAAATCACGTGCTCACCATACATTAGCCACTTCCTTGGTAGACCCTCGCATGGACTCCTCACACAGTCTACCAAACCATGATCCAACTATTTGGGAGCCACTACCTCAAAAGTTCCAACTACGAACGGTTTGGCCACATAGTTAGACAAATTGTGTGCCTCCTGTGTGACTTCCAATTTTCCCCCAAAACACATCCAAAGTTATCCCAACCCTCCCAACCATCACCCATAAACATTATAAACATGAAAAGAATTAAGTAAGGGTTAAATAATAGAAACTGGGGGTACTAAATTCTCCCCACCTTTGGTCTTTCCATCCTCAGATAGTAGAAAACCCTCACCCAACTAAAAGAGTTCTGACCACTGCTCTTTCATTTCCTTTTGACATTCCCAAGCCTTCTCCGGAATCAAACCATGCTGCCATATAACCATCACAAGACCGATGCTTTTACCCCAAAAGACATTCTACTACCTATCCAAAATCCATACCGGGATATGTATCAACGAAGCATCCGACTCTAGGTAAACATGATCTCATCTGATCACATGGTCAGGTTCAGGATGATACTTTTTGAACTGAGATACATGGCACACATTATGCACCAAACTAAACTATGGTAGTAATGCCAACCAATATACCACCTCCCCAACCCATTCAAATATCTTGAAAGAGATAATATATCTAGAAGATAACTTGCCTTTCTTCCTGAAAATAACGATTTACAAGGATTCGAGATATCCTCAAGAAGACATTATCACCCACAGCGAATGAAAATGGTCTTCTAGGGTGATCTGCATAAGATTTCTGACAACTCGGAGCCACCTCCATACTCTTTATGATCAACTGGATATTCTCCATTATTTCTTGGACAATGCTCTTCACATCTAGTGAAGTTTCACTAGTTTCCACCCAGCATAGTGCAGAATGACAAGGATTCCCATACAACGATTCAAACAGAGCCATATGTATCGAGTCCTGATAGCTATTACTATATGAGAACTCCTACAAGGGTATATAATCCTTTCATGAGCCACAAAAATCCATTACACAATCCCACAACATGTCTTACAATGTTTGTATCGTCCGATTAGATTTCCCATCCGTATGGGGATGATATGCCATGCTCATAGTCAACAGAGTTCCAAGAGCTTGCTGTAAGGATTTCCAAAAACAAGACATGAACCTCATATCTCTATCTAAGAGTATTGAAATTGTTACACCATGCCTCTTTACCAATTCTCAGATGTAGTTTTTTGACAGATCCCCCACCATCTGATTTTCACGAATAGGGATGAAATGGTCCCACTCGGTAAGCCGATCCACTATCACCCATATGGAATTGTGTTTCTAAACCATTCATGGAAGACCTATAACAAAATACATCGCTAACTGGTCCCATTTCCATACTGGGATAGGTAAAGACCACAAAATTCCTACTGGTCTCTAATGCACTTCTTTAACATGCTGACAAGTTAAGCATCATGAGATGAACTTGACCACTTTTCTTTTCATCCCACTCCACCAAATCTGCTTGTTCAATGCCTTATACATCTTATGTCTACCCAGATGTACACCCCATCTCTAATGGTGGTAAGCATGAATGAGTTGTTCTTGAAAATACATAGGTACAACTATCTGATTTCTAAAGAACAAAACTAAACTCCCATAAAGTTTCCATCCCTCAATAGTCTCCCCAATATTTAGTTTTGAACTCATAACTAGACATTCTGCATCAGATGTTTGTTCCTCTTTGACTATTTCTACAAAATTTGGAACAAGAAAATCTGAAAAAAAAATCGCAACATCACCTCGGTATTCACATTCCACGCGCATGTTGGCTAGGACCGACATCAACTGCCATTCATCTGAAGATTATTTTTCCAACTGAGCATACGAATGTCTACTCAATGCATCTGCCACTGAATTCCATTTTCCTGGTGTATACATCAATTCAAATTAAAACATTTATAGATACTCCATTCATCTCCTTTGTCTTAGATTCAAATATCACTGTGATAAATGTGTTTCATGCTTTTGTGGTCCGTAAACATAGTGAATTTCCCACCAAAGAGATTGCGTCTCCATGTTTTCAAGGCATAGAAGACTACAACTAACTCCAAATCAAGTTTTGTGTAATTATTCTCATGAAACCTCAACTACCTTGAACCATAAGCAACCAAATGGCCTCATTGCATGAGAAAATAGCCCAACCCTGATCCCAAAGCATCACAGTACACCATATACCCATGTCCTAATTCTAGAAAAATCTAGATAGGTGCTGATATAAGCCAAACTATCAACTCTTGAAAAGACTTCTGGTATTCCTTTGTCTATTTTAATGGTGCATTGTTTTTTGTTAGATTAGTCATTGGTGAAGATAGTCATGAGAAATCACACAAAAAGTGTTAGTATTAACCCGCTAGACCAAAAAAACTTAATATATCGAATACATTTTTCAATGATTTCCACGAGATAACAACTTCTATATTTTCAGGATCAACAGAAACCACTTTTTTTAGAAATGACATGGATAAGAAAACATACTTTCTATATTCAAAAATTACACTTTTATAATTTGGAATACAAATGGTGATCTCTCAAGATTTGTAACACTATTTCCAAATACTATTCATGGTCAGCCCTTGTCTTGGAATACACCAAGATGTCATCCACAAACACCACAACAAAAGAATCTAGATATCTCTAAAACATATGATGCATAAAATAAATGAAGATTTCTTGTGCATTCATTAGACCGAAAGGCATGGGAACATATTCTTATTAGACATATCTTCTTCGGAACACCGTATTTGGAATACCCTCTCACCGAACTCACAATTTGTGATATCCTAATCACAATTAAATCTTGTAAAACCATTTTGATCCCCATAATTTATCAAACAAATCATTAATGTGTGGGAGTGGATATATATTATTTATCGTAACTTGGTTAAAATTATGATAATCAACACACAGCTGAAGAGTTCCATCTGATTTCTTTATGAATAAGACCGATGATGCCCACCAAGATTTACTTGGTAGAATGAAACCCTTTCTTTATAGTTCTTCCAACT
The DNA here is from genome assembly GCA_963277665.1 of Viscum album. NCBI lineage: Eukaryota > Viridiplantae > Streptophyta > Magnoliopsida > Santalales > Viscaceae > Viscum > Viscum album. The sequence goes on along the minus strand of OY728165.1, from coordinate 157,573,763 downwards.
ATACTTCCAATTCCCTTAACTATATTGGGGCCATCCTATAATACGGAAGAGAAATAGGACTGGTCTCCGAAAGGAGATCCATCATAAACTCCACTTCTTTTATATGTGGTAACCTTGAGAAGTTCTTAGGGAATAAATAGAGAAATTGATCCACAACTTCTTGAAAACTAGTTTCCTTGATCTCATCCATTTATGCCAAAGTCAACATTGCCAACTGATAAGATATAGTTACCACCGTTGGTGCCAACAAGATCTTTTGACATTTCTTTACAATTCTCCCTCCTTTGAAGAGATTCTCGATGTCATTCTCAGTCATAAAACTCATTGTTCTCCTATAAATGTTTATGTGAACCTTGAATATTGTCAACCAATACATACCGAGGATTAAATCCTAGAAATTCATGTCCAATATCGAGAATTACCATTTCAGTTCAGATCCATCAACAATTATAACACATGCTCTACATGCTGAAGCTTGAAATTCTCTTTCACCAAGAGGAGTTTGTAGTTTTACGATAGAAGGCATCATTTCCAATGTTAAACATAGCAAGTAAACAAAACAATAAGCAATGAAAGAATGTGATTCACCAGTATCGAAGAGCACTTGCACAATGGTAGAATTAAAAATAATTGTACCTCTCACCATAGATGTTCCATTCTGATCATCAACAATCATATGATCATCTCCATACAATTTCTTCGTCGCTACATTGTTATCTTAGTTTTCTTGCTCAAATTTCCTTGGATGAGGAGTCATGGTATTTTTAGAATCACCATGTCTAGTTCTACTCTGTTGATGAGACTGATTCTACTGTCCTAGTCCTATCGAAGCATACGATGCTTGCGACACCTGAGAAGTGTCTCGAGCACCTAACCATGGAGCACTACGACAATATCACTAAAGGTTCCCAATCATTTTATAGCTATGGCATTCTCTAGGATGTTCCGTATACACTCTCTTTATGTGGTCAAGTGAACCACATTGAAAGAAACCTTCTTTGCTATGGGGTTGTGGAGGAAGGTTCACTGATCCCACCGTCTGATTCTGATTTCCACTTCCACCTTGGAAATAGGTGTCACTTTTCCACTTTTTCCCAACTATTGAGTTCCCACCATTCCTTATCATTCCTCCTCCTATGGATCCTAAGATATCACATTCAACCACAGCCGATTTGTTCACCATCTTTGTATAATCCTTAATACAGAGCACCACAATCTTCGATAGAATCTATTTACTTAGCCCTGATTCGAAGATGTGTTCCTTAAAAGATGAACTTTCTATATCCTTTGGTGAAAAACAAACTAAATTTGTGACTTTAGTTGCGTACTCTATAACAGAGAGGCTATCCTGTTTCAGGCAGAAGAAGTCCATCATTTTCTAGATCTTGAACCTATGAGGGTAGAATTGTTTGTTGAAAAATTCCTCAAAATCATCCCATGTAAGGCGTCATCCAATTTAGCCTACACCTCTAAATCCCACCACTGGCGTGCAACATCCTTGAGCATATAGATCTCCAGCATGGCCTTGATATCTGAAGATGTACTGATAAAATCAAATATATGATTCATCCTACTTAGCCACACCTCCGCCTTCTTGGGTTCAACATCACCCTAGAAGTTTGGTAGATTCTAATTCATGAACTAGATGGTATGATCCACATGCCTTGTTTCATTCCTCTAGTTCCTTGTATCCACATCTTGAAAAGCTTGGACAATACTCAAAACCAACTCCTGGTTCACCCACGGTTTAGGTGCAACCACATTCTCCTCAACTTCTTTTGGTTGGTTTCGACGTCACCTACCTAGTTCCATTTTCTAAACCAATAACAAACACCATCAATCTCACCCTCTAATAACTAATGGATTAGCATTTCAGATTCTATCACATCAACAATCACAACATTGTTTTCAAAACAACCTTTTTCTAATGTCAACAATTTTTGAAAACATTCAACATGTTTTTTGAAAATCAAATTATTTTTTAAATACACCAAATATCCTATTTTCAAAATCTTTCATTTGAAATAAATTTCTTCTTTTAACAAAAGTTCACACCTTGTACAAAATCATAAACATTCATCACAATGAGATATGAAACCCTAGTGGGAATTCATTCCTATAAAATGAATTCCATGATCATCCCATTGGATAAACCCATAACAATGAGATTTCCAACATTCTAGAAGTGTATCCAAAACACTTATGTACCCAACACATAGGTAACTTGAATTTCATCATAAATAGGTTAACTAAATCTTTTTATGCTATAAATTTCAAGTTTCTAAAATTCTATGCCTATATAAGATTACAACCCAAGGAATAGATGAAAAATAATTCCAACTCCAAGACCAAGAACACTAATGACCATTTTTACCACCAAAGAAGGACCAGAATGATACAATTTGTAATGACCCGCCAATTATCATTGGCTTAAGAGAACAAAAAGTCATTACTTGGACTTAAGAGACATCCCCAAGACACTAAACGTGGGAGATAAATAACTAAGGGTTTCAAATACAAGTGGGGGATGATTTAACTTTTAATAAATAAACCAATAAACCAACCAACCATAACTAAACATTCACTATATGATGCATGAACAAATGAAAGACAACTCAACAACTTCATGTTTCTCAAAACCATATCAAATTATCCAACAACAGAAGAATAACCAAGTATCAGAGTACAAAATGGATAATAAAACAATACTCTCAAAAGATAACATTACTCCATGCTCCACAAGCTCCAAGGTCCACAATCTCCAAAAAACCCAAACATCACGAGATAGTGCTAAAAACGTGGGAAATGTTTCCTTTTCCCTTGTCCTGATAGATAGCATCTGCAAAAGCACCAAAGTGCCATAGCAGGGGTGAGTATAAAACTCATTAGGTTTTCCCATATGACTTACCTACACCCAACACTAGGATAAAAGAGTTAGAAACAATTATATAAAACAGTTTATATAAAAGAATTTACCAAAAGTGTTTATAACTGAATAAAAACAAGTTCCAAAAACCTTTTTCAAAAAAGTGAAAACAAAACCAAATGAAACCAATTTCCAGAATGTTATTTTTCTATAAAAATAACGAATCAATTTTTTTGAAACCCATTATTCTTATCATTTGGAAAACCCATTTCCGTAGTTTACAACACACCCACACCTGCAAGCTTCGTTTGACATTTCCATACTCATGAGAAGTCTCTCGTCCAATTACCTTGTGCCCTAATGACACACACCCTCGATCCAGGGTATCTTCCCTCATAAACCAGTGGTACTTGTCCCTTATTAAGGGCCCACCAATCATGAAATCACACCAACACCATTTATGCCAAATATTTCCATTTCCAAAACAAACCACTTCAATAAAACTGAACTTTTATTGAAAACCAAGGAATAACCAATTTAAAAGAAAAATTTCATTCAAATAAAGCTCACCCTTTTATAGAAAAAAACTAATGCCATTTATGTGCCATAAATCTAGAAAAATCATCTTTTCAAAACCCATGTTTTCAAACCAAGAACCAAAGCATTCATTTAAAAACCCCAATTTTTCAGATTTCACAACCATCACTCAAGAAGGTTTCCAACATGTGTTAATCAACAAAATCACAATAAATTCAACACCACACATTCAATTTGAAATCATTCCAATCAGTTCTACAAAGTGGAGTCGGGAAAGAAGCCTCCTACCTCAAAGGTTTTGATGAAAACCACAACGAATGAAGAACGCTCAAGAAAACCAGGTTGATTCTTCAAGAACCCACCTTACTCTTCAACTGGAAAGAACAATAACAAATATAATTATATTTGGAATCCAAAAACTTAGATCTAACCATAATTGGAGTATATATAAGAAAATGATAGAATAGTATAAGTAGATCTAAGAAACTGATTAAGAACATTGAAGAACGATCACATACATCAAGAATCTGGCTTTGATTCGCTAATGAAAGCCTTTAGATCTCCTCCAAAACACTTGGGAGAGGTAATCCTACCTTCAAGGGAGAGTAATATTGAGTTATGTCTTCTTAGGAGGAAAAAAGTTCCATTTTGAGGAAAAAATCTATGATATCAACTTTTTTATAATCCCACTTAAGTGCCCGCATGATTAGTTCACATGATCAAACTCCCCGTGCCCTAACAGTGCATTAACCACTGCCTCTACATATCCTCACATGGCCTCCTCACACGATCTCCCAAACTATTTTACCACTATGCGAGATAAAATACCTTAAAATTTCAAACTACACATGGTTTGGCTGCAGGGTTAGACAAACCGTGCCCCTCACGTGCGACTTCTAATTTTCCCCCAAAATACCTCCAAAGATCTCCCAACTCTCCCAACCATCACCCTTAAACATTATAACCATGAAAATCATTAAGTAAGGTTTACATAGTAGAAACCCTAGGTACTATAGTTGTAACATAGTTTTTGAAACTATAGACCCTAATAGAAGTAACCATGAACCCCTATAAAAGACGTTTCAAATTTAGGTGCATTGTTAGGGGAAACCATGTGCCACTACCTAGCAATCCATGCATTAGAATAAAATTAATGAAAAAATTAGTTTTAAAAATTCCCAAACCCCCATTTTAATCCCAAACAAACCTCCATTCAATCCTAATTCCTCTTTCATGATTTTGGAGCCTCCCAGATAGATTCCTTTCCCTCTTGACCTCCGTTCGTGATGGTTCGAAGCCTAGATAGAAGATCTTCTCCCCTCCCGGGAAGAGGATCTCATCCGAGTTGCTTTCCCATTCTTCATCCTTTATTATCACTTTCGTTAAGGAATGTTATTATCTATTTTGATTATATATATACCTATTATTATATGTATATATCTAGGATTGTAAATCTAGATATAGATTTAAGAGATCTTGAATTATTTAATCTAGATTTAGGTTTTAGATCTGGATCTCATTCTACGCCATTACACTATTGAGATTGAGGATTTTCTGTTTGGTGATTGTCTTCGATGAATCGAGCTAGGTGGTCTAATATTCAAATCCCATAGTCATGATTTTGATCACTTTTATGAAAATTGTAGAATTACTAGTGTTTTTAGAAATTTAATTTCCTAATTGAATTAATTAATTTGGTGAATTAGTTAATGTAGGAATTATGAAATTATTGGTTTTGGGGATAATTAATTGTAAAATTAATTATGCGATATCAAGATTTTGAAATAGATAATTAATTATTGAATTAATTCTGAGATATTGGGATTGTAAAAATTTCATAATTAATTATCAAATTAATTATGTGATATTGAGATTGTGAATTAGATAATTAGCTATGGAATTAGTTATGAGATATTCGTATTGTTGAATTAGAAAATTAATTCTGGAATTAATTATGTGATATTGATATTTTGAATTATATATTTTATCATTGAATTAATTATGAGATTTTGGAATTTTTGAAATGGATTTAATAAATAGGTTAATTAATTAAAAGAATGGATGTGATTAATTTATTTTAGAATTAATTAATTGTATTAGTGTGATTAATTAATTACCTGATGAAGTTATAGGATTTATTTTTATAATAGGATTAAGGTTGATTAATCTTGATTGATCTAATATAGTGATATTATGACATATATGATATATGTGATTTATTGATATATGAGTTTGGGACACAGACTAATGCTCCAAATACCCATGTGAAATTGATTGATAAATGTATGTGGGACATGGAATGACGCTCCAAATTCCCCTAGAATGTAAAATTACATGCATTCAAATATTTTACATGGTAGGGAATGATGCTCAAAATACCAATGTGGTGTGGGACATAGACTAATTCTCCAAATAACCACGGGGTTCTAGACATGATTCTCTACGCCCATAGGCTTGGAATTGTACTATGGTTCCAAAGAGATGTGATAGTGAATAGAAATGAAATAGATAATGAAATATGATTCGTTAAATGAATTGTGAATTGGTTCAGAATCTAGCACGGGCCAAAGTAGGTATTGAGTTTCAGGAGACCATAGGAACCCAATGGTTTTTTTAGTTAAATACAGAAGAAATGATAACGTGGATACTATTTACTTATGAATTTAACTTTTTTAATATAATTTCATACACTATTATATAATGGATATTTTTTTAAACACCGTTGGTGGTGGCCTACAGATTTGTACTCACACCCTACTCGGGATACCTGATTGGTACCCGAATAGATTTCATAGTTACAGGATAGATTAAGGGAAAAGTTTCTATGTTAGATCACTAAGTCAGGATGGATCATGAATGAGGGAACTAGATGTAGTTTATGATCCTCTTGGGAGTTTTCAATATCTTTACTTTTGTGTTGCATTTGACACTTGGAACATAAATTAGCAAGCCATGTATATTGTTTAGTTTTGATATTGTATTTCTATTTTTGGTTAACCTGTGATATTTACATCCTTCTGATTATGTTTATACTTTTGGTTGTTGTCTATTTATTTTATGGTTTTGTTTAATTTGATAATTATGGTATGATCTCCTCTTGATTGATATTAGACCCTCACTGTTAGTCGACAACCTGTGGCATACTCGGAGGCACACATGTGGTCATGTGACTGACTGGATCAGAACTCATCTTTTGGAACCTTGGCTAGGATATCACAAAAATTTTGTATAAGAATCCTACAAACCTCATATACAGGATCATACATGAAAGATTTATAGGAATACATGGTAAATAAAGAATATACCTTTACCAATCTGATCTTCTCTCCAATAGATTCTTGATGAAGATCCATAAATAGTATCCCAAGACACATATTCTTATAGGCATCCACAATATTTGTGAATCTCGAAATACCTAGGGGGATCTTCCTTCTCCCATACAATGATAGTACCTCCTATCAGATAAGGAACAACGAAAAAGAAGAAAATATTAACTTTTGATATTTAAATGCACTATAAATCCCACATACTTCCGATCAATTTTATCTTCTTAACATAGTTTGAAATTTATACTCCAAGGATCTAGTAATGTCCTGATCGTCTAAAAAATAATATTCTTATTATAATATGTAAAATTTATATAGTTTTACTCAAATCAGGCCAATAATAAATTATGAACATGTGGATAGCCATTTTGATGCATTATGGATCTTTTAAACTTATTGTAATTATATTTAAAATGAAAAGATGATATCTTAGTATAAAAAAATAAATTGAAAATAGTTTTTTATATCCAATATCAGATGATTTTATAACTGATATAACATATTCCAACATTTATATCTCTCTAAATGATATATAGATATCACATTATGCATGTCTTTAACATGGAGGGATGTGTACTATATCACACTGTAAAATACAAGTTTTAGGATATAAATCATTCAATATCTCACTTATAATAGTCTCTGTATAACAACCCAGGTAAATAAAGAATATGACATTTTTAAATTTATCCCTATTTGTAAATAAAATGTTAATATTAATTTAATGGGAACACTATGCTCGATGGCTTACCCAATACGCAACAACGAGTTCCTTTGAAATCTTACATTGCACTCTAATAATAAAATAATAGTTAACACCTAGCCGTTGAAATGATGGGAATGAACAGAAATAACTAAAAAATGATTATATATGTTTGTAAAATATTTTTACTTTTTACAATAAATGTTAGAGGATTAAAAATGTGAATGAATCCAATTTTAAGCGTAAACATTCTAATATTCTTTAAAAGGTCGATTAACAGCCTTTTGATGGAGAACCTCTTTTAAATCCACTTTTTGACAATTTCATGTGTTATATTTGACAAAATAAAATTCTTCTTTATAATCGGGACATTAAAATTTACTTTGTGTAAATTTTTGGTATTTTTCCGATAAAGTTCATTTTTAATGAATAGTGAAAAATGTTGTATTTTAATTCAAAACCTCTTTTTAATCTAATTTGTTTATATGATTAGATTATATTTTGAATTGGTTTTAAAGTGAAATTAGAATATATTTTTACCATTTAGTCCAATGGTGGTCATTGGAATTAATATCACTTTGATATTGGACATAAACGACTGTCAATCTTTTGATAGATATTGTTTCTTAAAAACACACTATTTGATTTGACAGTGGGATTTAATTATAAAATTTATTAATGAAACTTCTATGTTATGAATTTGGTAAAATAGAAATCATTTTTTGAATTTGGAATATCCAATATAGCTTAGGGTTAATTTTTGGTATTTTTCTGAAAAACCATAATTTTTGATGAATAGTGAAACCACAAAGTGGTTGTTACAAAAACTGATTTTTCGTTTAAATGGAACTTTACCACTTCTGTGATTTGAATTTCAAAAATAAAATTTAAATGATTTTTATTATTAAGTAAAATTTTGTTCAATGGGATGAAAATAATTTTCGATGAAAAGTAACTTTTAAGTTTTATTAATCGCGATTAAAGGTAATTAGTGTGATTTAAGGTAAAAATGATATTATAATAAAATGAAAATATCATGAAACTTGTCCTAACCCTATTGGATGGGTAATTGACGACCAAGAAAACCCATGTGTCGATCTTTGGGACCCCATAGTGCCACTTGGGTAAGATAATGACATTTATGCCTTTTATTTAAAGTAAAAGTAAAAATGACACAAACATGTATTATTTTACTAAAAAATATTTTACATGGGGTTATACAAGTCAGATTTTTTACTATAAATAGTCCTTGGAAAGTTAAAAATATTTCCTACATCATAGTATTTTTTTTTATAATTTTTAGACATTATATAAATTAAATTATTTATGAAATCATGATGATGCAGCGATTACCTCATTATTTAACGATTTAAATAAAATGAAAATATAATGTAAAATATAAGACCTACACATGTCAAAAACCTATTGGATGGGTGGATTTATAACTCTTATCACCTTATACTAGAAATAAATCATTTTGGGACCTTTAAAATCCGAAACTCTTTTGAAAATAAAGTAACATTTTATACTTTTCCAAGAGTTCCCCTCTCCTCTTATAAAAGGCCCCCACCTCTACCACCTTACCCACACCTCTCAAGCCTTTGTCTCAGCCATGCTCTGATAATTTTGTCTCTCCACATCCCTATCCTCATTCTATAATCCTTACCTTAGGCAGGAAGCTCTTAAAGAAACCCTTTTGGTTCAAACCAAAGGGAGTTACCCGATTTTAAGGTAACGTCTTCACTTGTGCTCTTTTGTTTTATTTTGCTTCTCCAACCCCCTAAAATCTTTCTATTCACATATTTTATAACAAAATCAGTGTCTTCCATATACTAGGACGTTTTTATAAGAAGTATTCGAGCTACACTTACACACACCTACATCTAATGGTTAAAGAACATACTGTTTCTGTGGATGTTGAATTTCTGGCTCACGAAACGATGATTGTTCAATATTCTTTTAACACATTCAAAGGTGGCCATTAATATTTCAATATATTTATATATGATATATAATATTTTAATGTTTTCCATAAGATTCTATATTTTTCATTTATGGCATACCTTTATGGTCTCCATTATGGGTAAACACGATATCTTTATTTTAGGAAGTGCAGACTACCGCCCCTTCAAAGTGATTTGATTCATTAATACCATATGTGGTACGTATAAAGGATATATTTAATGATATTATATATTATACCATAATGGAATTATAATACTATTATGTATCATTATGTTTTAATTCCATTAAATATAAAATAGAAATGGAAGTAGCGTTCATGCGTACGTACGGCTTACCGTCTTCATGAACGGTGCATTTCATTTCTTTCCTCTAAATGTTATGTATTATTATAAATTCATGTATATAATGGATATATATTATATATATGATATCTAAATAATGAATATAATTCTGGATATAATGGATATTTTACCCCATGAACAACCTTGTATTTATAAAGAGTTTATTTTTGACTAAAGTAGCAATGATCATTAAAACGACCGTTATTAACTTAAATAATTACATAGTGTTCATGACATGGTAATAAGTGATATAAAAGGAATAATTAACTTGAAAAAGGTTCTTAAGCAATTATAAATTATCTCAAGTTTATTATTCAGAATATTAAAGAACAATCGAGTCAAGTCGGATACGAGGTAAGGGATCCTACCCCTCTCTTTCTTTTTAAGTACACTCTTTTATGTCATTCATTTTAAGCTCATCTTTATTATTATTGGGATGTTCTTTTATATTACTATTACTGTACATTTTATTTTCATATGATGAGAGACCCAATTTTATATCATCAATCCATTTTGGAAGTTTTGAGTGGCGCCGTTAGGCTGCCGAATTTTCGTAAGAGATCCAACCTCTCTCTCTTTCTTTTTAAGTACCCTCCTTTTTGTCACTTCTTTTAAGCTCCTCTTTGTTATGTTGGGTGATGTTTTATTATATTCCTCTTTCTGTAAATTTTATGTTAATATGATGAGATACCCTATTTGATCTCATCAATCCATTTTTGGATGTTTTAAGTGGCGCCGTTAGGCTGCCGAGTTTTCGTAAGGGATTTTTCATCTCACTTTTAGTCCCATGAGATTTATGCTACATTTTCCACCATCTCCTTTGAGTGGTGTATGTACTACCCATTATTAAAATCTTTGTGTAATATAATTTTATTTATGGGTATTTACATATTCATTGTATGACCCTTCTTCAATGGGGTGTACGTTTTGAAAGTTGCCCAAATCGGTAAAGGAACCATTCACCCTCCTTTTTTTAAAAGAATTATTTTGTTATGTCTTTTAATTCACATACTATTATGTTGGGATATGTTATTCTATATCCTTATTGATTTAAATTTTATGTCCAAGTGATGAGATACCCTTTTTATCTCTCATCAACTCATTTTCTGAATTTTGAAGTGACACCGTTAGGCTGTCAAATTTTTGCAAGGGAACTTCTTAACCCAATTTTGATTATTTAGGATAAACTTGTACTCCTTGAATATGTCGTTCTATGAATATGTGTTAATAACCTCTGATTGTTTTTCACTTAATATCCACTTATATTTGGTGTATTCGTTTGTCACACATAATTATGTAATTGATTTATCCTTAATCCAAGGATACTGTCTTTGTAAGGGACTTCGTCTCAATCTCCTTTCATTGAGGCATATTTCGTTTTATACACAACTTTCTTTTATACGGTGTATAAAACCCTTTGAATTTTACTTTTATACAAAAGTAATCTTTTTCTACGAAGCGTTTACTAAACGACTAAAAGGAATGTTTCTTTTAACGTACGCAGTGACAACGACCTTTTCCGCCACCGCGAGTATTATTTGGTCTTTGGCTTCCTCAATAAGCCGTAATGTTTTTAAAATGAAGTAAATACCATATACTCTTTTATGTATTTTGGTATTGAAAATGGTTTTTATAATGGATTTGTTTTTTCAATATATTTAAGTGATATATTGTGATCAAAGTGTGGAAATGTTTTCTTTCCATTATAATTGTTTTAAGTCTTATGATTTTATAATGGTATGTGGGAATTTTACGGGTGGTTATGTGATAAACCATATGATGGGTGGTGCCGTGAATACCAGGACAGGTGGTTACGTTATAACCTCTAATGCATTGGGTATGGAAGTCCGCCGTATGGATATTCCATTAAGTATGTGTGGAAGTCGACCGTATGGTTATTCCATTTAAGTATGTTTATGTCCCAAGTTACATTTATATGTTATGTGTTATTTATATGGGTTTTATGGTAATCTTTTGGTTACAAAGGGTAAGTAATGGTCTTTTATTCAGTGAAGAGTTTTTACTACTTCATAAAGGGAACAGTATTACTTTGGTAAAGTATTCATGGTTTACTTTTTGTTTTGAAAATCTAACAGTTTTCCTTCTTTGTGTATCCTTTACTGAGCTTGTTATGCTCACCCCAAGTTTTTTTTGAAATGTTTTTCACAGGACTTAATGTGGCATAGGGTCAAGGATGGGATCAAGGGAAAGTCATGCTATATAAATAATAGAACTAGACATGTTTCTTTTTAAGAGTTTTTATTTTATGGAAACATAGTATAAGTGTCTAATTTGTAATCTTTTGAGATGTAATAGTTATGTCCTAATTCTATAAAACTCTAAACCTAAAAATATCCTCAATGTGAATTATTCATTTAATTCAATATTAAGTAAGGTTTAAGGCCGAGGCCTTATATTTGGTTTCAGAGGTCGATTTAGACAACTTTAGGGATTATGAGTTTTTGTTAGACACATAGTTAGTCCCTATATCTATCATTTCAGTTAAATCCTTGTTTTATAACTTTTTTCAGGTCAAGTAAAGTCAGTTACGAATGGAAGGAGGAGGATCTGAAACGACATTCCTATCTCTTCCTGATGACATGCTTGCAATAGTTGTTGCAAAGTCATGTTCGGATGATTGTGAATCTTTTTCTAGCATACAACTCACTTGCAAGCAGTTGTTTGAGATATCAAGCACCTCCACTATACCTCATTATCATCATGGATCTTGGGTTGTAATTTGAAAAATAATATTTTCACAATATTCTCATATTTTCAATAAAGTTAAATATTATCAAGGTATTTTCAAATATTTTACCTTATCACAAGAATTTGAAGCATATTATTATTTTAAAAATGGTGCTGAGGAAGGAGAACCTTGCACAACCTATTTATATTTGCTTTTAAAATATAGTCTCTCAGCACATACTTATGGTATTTTAAAAGGACCAATAATAGAAATTTTCAACTCAAATTCTGTCAGACTATTTTATAGAAATCATGTTTTATCAGATGTTTTGGAATTATATGTCATACATGATTATTTTCCAAAACTATTTTTCTGTGAACACCCATATGACCCATGTTGTACAAGGTGTATTTGGATTGGGGAAGCAAATGATTTTGAAGGATGTCTAAATCATTTTTGTAATATATGGGACTTATACCTACGTGAACAAGATGATGATGAAACCGAGTGGACTCCATGATCAAGGTATGCTGTTATTCATTTTGGTAATCGTTTTATTTTATGGTGGTGAAATAAGACTTCAAGAATTAAGATGTTGAGATCGTAATGAATTTGGAGGAAAATGAGAGGTATAAGGAAACTATTGAGCTTAAAACATGTTAGGGTTATTTTTGGAGTTTTATAAAAAGGACAACACGCATACCATATGACAACCCGTCACGTTGGACAAAGCTGCAGGAATCGAACCCACAACCAATGTGCGACTGTTATTTATCTCCTACCACAGGACTACATGAAGTCCCTAATTAGTTTGAATGATTCTTTTTAGTTAGATGATTTTATGAACTAAGAGTAAGTTTATTTTTTGGTTATCTATGGAAATTATTAACCTATCATGGAGGATATGTGATTAGGTTAATTACTTTTCAATATGAGACTTTTAGAGCAACTGATGTTAATTGGAGATAAGTGTTAATTTGTACCTTAGAAGACTATGTGACTAAATCATTCAAATATTTGGGTTTCGATCTTAGTTTGGTTTACTTTGAATAATTTTATGGACAAATTTTTTATCAAATGGTCCTCGTTGAACTTTGGGTATTGGACACATTTTGGAGATTAAGAATAGATTTTCTTTTTATAAAGGGTTATCCTTTTCTGGATTATCTGATCTTGTACTAAACTTTTTGGTTTTGGTTTTGGTTAAAGTCTAAAGACATGGGAAGTATATAGTTCTCTTTTATGGATTAGGTGATTATCTAGAAGTGGATTATAGCTCTCTTAATGTAAACAAGACATCCTAAATACTCATCTTTTGGAGAAAATATGAGTTCGTGTAAGAAATATAGTAAAAGTTGAAAGTCAACATGACAAGTAATTATGTTTCCTTATTTTTTAGTTAAGCTCAAAAATAAATTCCTTAATGAAAAGTAACTAAAAAAATGTTGTCCGATAACTTTTCTTTCTGGGGAATCAAACACCGTTTAACCCACCACAAGTTTGTGATTTTCTCGTGGTTAACTTTCTCCTAAACATGTTTTCTATCACTCTCCCCCCAGAACATGACCCTTTTCTTTTTATTCCATATCCATGTTTTCCTACATGGAATCCTAGTATGGGTTAACTCGGGTAACCTCTTCACTTCTCTTTCTTTCTTTTAAAGTGATTGTTTTACCGACTCTTGTTCCGATGTGTAACTTTCAATGATGTTTCCGAGCCCAATTTTAAAATTTCAAGGACGCAATTCCCAAAAGGGGGGAAGTATGTAACACCATAGGTAAATAAATAATATGAAATTTTTATATTTATCTCTATTTGTGAATAAAATGTTAATATTAATTTAATAGGAATGCTATGCTCGATGGCTTACCCAATACGTAACAACGAGTTTCTTTGAAAACATACGTTGCACTCTAATAATAAAATAATAGTTAACACCTAGCCGTTGTAATGACGGGAATGAACAGAACTAACTACAAAATGATTATATATGTTTTTCAAATATTTTTACTTTTTACAATAAATGTTAGAGGATTAAAAATGTGAATGAATCCAATTTTAAGCATAAACATTCTAATATTCTTTAAAAGGTCGATTAACCGCCTTTTGATACAGAACCTCTTTTAAATACACCTTTTGACAATTTTATGTGTTATATTTGAAAAAATAAAGTTCTTCTTTAGAATCGGGACATCAAAATTTACTTTGTGTAATTTTTTGGTATTTTTCCGATAAAGTTCATTTTTTAATGAATAGTGAAAAATGTTGTATTTTAATTCAAAACCACTTTTTAATCTAATTTATTTATGTGATTAGATTATATTTTTAATTAGTTTTAAATTGAAATTAGAATATATTTTTAGCATTTAATCCAATGGTGGTCATTGGAATTAATATCACTTTGAGATTGGACATAAATGAGTGTCAATCTTTTGATAGATATTGTTTCTTAAAAACACGCTATTTGATTTGATAACGGGATTTAATTATAAAATTAATTAATGAAACTTCTATGTTATGAATTTGGTAAAATAGAAATAATTTTTGAATTTGTAAAATCCAATATAGATTAGGGTGAATTTTTGGTATTTTTCTGAAAAACCATAATTTTTGATGAATAGTGAAACAACAAAGTAGTAGTTACAAAAACTGATTTTTCGTTTAAATGCAACTTTACCACTGCTGTGATTTGAATTTCAAAAATACAATTTAAATGATTTTTATTATTATGTAAAATGTGGTTCAATGGGATGAAAATAATTTTTGATGAAAAGTAACTTTTAAGTTTTATTAATCGTGATTAAAGGTAATTAGTGTGATTTAAGGTAAAAATGATATTATAATAAAATGAAAATATCTTGACACTTGTAATAACCCTATTTTATGAGTCATGGAAGACCAAGACAACACATGGGTCGATTTTAGGGACCCCATGGAGCTACTTGGGTAAGATAATGACATTTATGCCTTTTATTTAAAGTAAAAGTAAAAAATGACACAAATATGTATTATTTTACTAAAACAATTTTTACACGGGGTTATAAAAGTCAGATTTTTGACTATAAATAGTAATCAGAAAGATAAAAAGAGTTCCTACATCATAGTATTTTTTTATAATTTTTAGACATTAAATAAAATAAATTATTTATGACATCATAATGATGCAGCGATTACCTCATTATTTAATGATTTAAATAAAATGAAAATATAATGTAAAATCGAAGACCTAAACAAGTCAAAAAAATATTGGATGGGTGGATTTCGAACTCTTATAACCTTATCCTTGAAATACATCATTGTGGGACCGTTAAAATCCGAAACTCTTTTGAAAATAAAGTAACATTTTATACTTTTCCAAGAGTGCCCCTCCTCTCCTCTTATAAAAGCCCCCACCTCTACCACCTTACCCACATATCTAAAGACTTTCGCCCAGCCAAGCTCTGATAATTTTGTCTCTAAACATCCCTCTCCTAATCCTAGAAGCCTTAACTTAGGCAGAAAGCTCTTCAAGAAACCCTTTTGGTTCAAACCAAAGGGAGTTACCCGATTTTAAGGTAACGTCTTCACTTGTGCTCTTTTGTTTATTTTGCTTCTCCAACCTTCTAAAATCTTTTTATTCATTTATTTTGTAACAACACCAGTAGATTCCATATACTAGGATGTTTTTAAAAGAAGGATTAGAGCTACACTTACACACACCTACATCTATTGGTTAAAGAACATACTGTTTTTTTGGATGGTGAATTTCTGCCTCACGAAATGATGATTGTTCAATATTATTTTAACACCTTCAAAGGTGGACATTAAGATGTCAATATATTTATATATGATATATAATATGTTTATTTTTCCTTAATATTATTTATTTTTCACTTATGAAATACCTTTATGGTTTCCATTATGGGTAAACACGATATCTTCATTTTAGGAAGTGCGGACTACCGCCCCCTCAAAGTGATTTGATTCGTTAATACCATATGTGGTACGTATAAAGGATATATATAATGATATTATATATGATTCCATACTATAATTATAATACTATTATCTATCATTATGTTTTAATTCCATTAAATAGGAAATAGAAATGGAAGTAGCGTTCATGCGTACGTACGACTTACCGTCTCCATGAATGGTGCATTTCATTTCTTACCTCTAAATGTTATGTAATATTATAAATTCATGTATATAATGGATATATATTATATATATTATATATAATTAATGAATATAATTCTGGATATAATGGATATTTTACCCCATGAACAAACTTGTAATTAGAAAGTGTTTATTTTTGACTCAAGTAGCAGTGATCGTTAAAACGACTGTTATTAACATAAATAATTACATAGTGTTCATGACATGGTAATAAGTGATATAAAAGGAATAATGAACTTGAAAAATGTTCTTAAGAAATTATAAATGAACTCAAGTTTATTATTTAGGAGATTAAAGAACGATCGAGTCAAGTCGGATACGAGGTAAGGGATCCTACCCCTCTCTTTCTTTTTAAGTACACTCTTTTATGTAATTCCTTTTAAGCTCATCTTTATTATGATTGGGATGTTATATTATATTAATATTACTGTAATTTTTATGTTCATATGATTAGAGACCCTATTTTCTCTCATCAATCCATTTTGGAAGTTTTGAGTGGCACCGTTAGGCTGCCGAATTTTCGTAAGAGATCCAACCTCTCTCTCTTTATTTTTAAGTACTCTCCTTTATGTCACTTCTTTTAATCTCCACTTTGTTATGTTGGGGGATGAAATTTTATATTCCTCTTTCTGTAAATTTTATGTTAATATTATGGGAGACCCTATTTGATCTCATCAATCCATTTTTGGATGTTTTAAGTGGCGCCGTTAGGCTGCCGAGTTTTCGTAAGGGATTTTTCATCTCACTTTTAGTCCCATGAGATTTATGCTACATTTGCCACCATCTCCTTCGAGTGATGTATGTACTGACCATTATTATACTCTTTGTTTAATATAATTTCACTTATTGGTATTTACATATTCATTGTATGACCCTTCTTCAATGGGGTGTATGTTTCAAAAGTTTCCCAAATCGGTAAGGGAACCTTTCACCCTCCTGTTTTTAAAAGACTTCTTTTGTTATGTATTTTAATTCACATACTATTATGTTGGGATATGTTTTTATACATCCTTATTGATGTAAATTTTATGTCCAAGTGATGAGATACCCTTTTTATCTCTCATCAACTCATTTTCTGAATTTTGAATTAACGCCGTTAGGCTGTCAAATTTTTACAAGGGAACTTCTTTACCCAATTTTGATTCGTTGGGATAAACTTGTACTCCTTGAATATGTCGTTCTATGAATATGTGTGAATAAACTCTGATTTTTTTACACTTAATATCCACTTATATTTGGTGTATTTGTTTGTCACACATAAAATTGTAATTGATTTATCCTTAATCCAAGGATACCATCTTTGTAAGGGGCTTCGTCTCAATCTCCTTTCATTGAGGCATATTTCGTTTTATACACAAATTTCTTTTATACGGTGTATAAACCCCTTTGAATTTTACTTTTATACAAAATGAATCTTTTTCTATGAAGCATTTTACTAAACGACAAAAAGGAATGTTTCTTTTAACGTACGCGGTGACACCGACCTTTTCCACCGCCGCGAGTATTATTTGGTCTTTGGCTTCCTCAATAAGCCGTAATGTTTTTAAAATAAAACAAATACCATATAATCTTTTATCTATTTTGGTATTGAAAATGGTTTTTATAATGGATTTGTTATGTCAATATATTTAAGTGATATATTGTGATCAAAGTGTGGAAATGTTTTCTTTCCATTATAATTGTTTTAAGTCTTATGATTTCATAATGGTACTTGGACATTCTACAGGTGGTTACGTGATAAACCATATGATGGGTGGTGCTGTGAATACCAAGACTGGTGGTTACATTATAACCTCCAATGCATTGGGTATGGAAGTTGGCTGTATGGCTATTCCATTAAGTATGTGTGAAAGTCGACCTTATGGTTATTTCATTTAAGTATGTTTATGTCTCAAGTTAACTTTATATGTTATGTGTTCTTTATATGAATTTTATGGTAATATTTTGATTACAAAAGGGTAAGTAATGGTCTTTTATTCAGTGAAGAGTTTTTACTACTTCATAAAGGTGAAAAGTATTACTTTGGTAAAGTATTCATGGTTTACTTGTTGTTTTGAAAAACTAACAGTTTTCGTTCTTTGTGTATCCTTTACTGAGCTTGTTATGCTCACCCCAAGTTTTTTTGAAATATTTTTCACAGGACTTAATGTGGAGTAGGGTAAATGATGGGATCAAGGGGAAGTCATTCTATATAAAACATGGAACTATACATGTTTTTTTAAGAGTTTTTATTTTATGGAAACTTAGTAGAAGTGTCTACTTTGTAATCTTTTGAGATGTAATAGTTATGTCCTAATTCTATAAAACTCGAAACCTGAAAAGATCCTCAATGTGAATTATTCATTTAATTCAATATTAAGTAAGGTTTATGGCCGGGGCCTTATACTCTAACACTTTTATATAAATTTCACCTTGTTGGGATTATAATACTATATTCTATTCTAAGTACATAATTAATCCTTGAGAGGAGGGGGGTGGGGGGGGGGTGAATTGGGGGTGTTCATAGATTTAAAATGTTCTATTTATCTATGTAATATGTTTGGTATTGTTCCCATGTTAGATGGAATTGTGATTCATTTGAGTAAACATTAAATATATGTACACATGTAAATCATGTAAATAAAATGAGGATAAAAATAATGTACTAAGATAAAATAATTTGGGATACATCAAAGGATCATACACTAATAGTGTACTAGTATACCAAAATATTCAAAACTCACTTCCTGCATGGATATGAAATTTTCGGCAAGGGAACTTCTTAAAAAGGGCCAGTCTATAAAAATAGTTCAGGGATAACTCCCTATACCCCAAGTCCCACTCCCTTTATTACACTCTTGACTGAATACTTCAAAGAGTAATACACAAGATATGGTCACCCATGTCTATCATACAATGATAAGAAAATTGACATAGTTTTCATTATAAATATAGATTTGGGGATCATTTTACATCCATCCATTTCTTTAGAGCTTCATAAGATAGATTTAAGTGAATATTTTATAGTAGAGTTGTTCAAATATCTTCCACACATTATATGTATTCTATGTAAAAGTTATTTTCTAGGTTAATCACTTTATTATTCACCCTTTCAAATATCCTAATATTTTAATGATATTGTAGGGAAGATAGACCTATCTCCCAATAAACATGGCCCTTCCATTTTATCCCATTCACTCTATCATTCCTTTATCTATGATAATTAGTCATAAATTGGATATATTCATCATCAATATCTATAATCATGGTCTAGTATTCTGCCATGTCAACATTCCAAATTTCATCATTATAATAATGTATAAATTTTATCAAAATTTTTTCCCTTTAAGGTTAATATTATATTTGTAAAATATTTAATTTTTCTTCGTTAGATCATTCATTAATAACCCCAATAATAACTTTCAATTTTTTATTATAATAAGATCTAAAATAAAGAATATTTGATGTATCTAAATATTTTATCTCTTCAATCAAATATAAATAATTTCCAATTAATCAACATAAATTTTCTTTATTGATATAATAAATATTGGTCAATAATTGATCCCTAAAATTGGAATCTAATACATTTTATTTCATATTTTACTAATTTAAAATTCCACCATGTTTTACCTGATAAAAAATATTATCCATTTCTAATATGAATTTTCTCGAAAATATACTTTTAATATTACCTATGTAAAACCACCATGTGTAACCCATTAAAGGTTCTTAAAATCCATTAAAAATGACCCAATTTAACTTACCATAATATATTCACATATTTTTATATTTTAAAATATTTTAAAAATATAAATCAGGAAGATATATTGGAAATCATGGTGTAGTATCCATAACCATGATGTAGTTTTTAACCAAATCATTGAATATTTAAACCATGACAGTGAAATCATAGTGATCCTAATTTCTCCCTCATTTCCTTATTGTAAAAAACCATAATTAAAAATTACCATAATGATGTAATAACCCTTCTATAATTTTGTTTTTGAATATTCTAGTATCTTCTAACAGTAAAAATCATCATCACTACATTTAAAACCATGATAAAGTTCCTTATATTGTCAAAAACACCTAAATCCCTAAACATAATTATTTCACACCCAATTTTTCTTTAATTTTTATAAACACATTCAAAGATACAATCAATTTTTGTCTCAAGTTTCTAGTTTTTCAATCTTACAAAAGAAATAAATTCATATTCATGAAATGATTTAATTGTCTTATAGAACCTAAATATATTTTTTATATATTCTTTATAATTCTAGGTACCCTAAATAGAATTATTTATAGCATGAAATAATTTGGCATAGCATAACATAGTTTTCTTCTTATAGTAATCATAAAAATCCACTTTATTTCATAACCTTTTTTCCAGAACCAAAACTTCTGAAACATTTTTCAACATGATGTATCTTTCTTTACATCCTTAAATAGTATAACATAATTCTCTCACTTTAGACAGAACCAAAATAGTATTTAATAAAAAATATAAATATACAATAATCTAAAAAATCTAGACCATTATTACTCATACCTCACTCGATATTCGACTTCTCAAATCCATGTACTCTTCTTGAGTATTAAATATTCGTTATTTCATTTTCAAGGCATCCATTATCAAATTCATGATTTAATACATTCCTCCATAATCCCACATTTATCATTTCCATGTAATTATATGTTTAAATCTTATAAAATAGTTTATCTAGATCTTCATTATTTTTCAAGTATGATTTTTTATTTATCATGAATGATCTATATCTTCCATATTTAGATATACATGTTCCATGAACATGTTCTTTATTAGCAATGATTAATATTTATCCTACAATTAATAGAAAAATAAAATATAAACCAATCCTTTTATTGAAAAAACATCCCTTTGAATTTTGTTATCAAAACTAATTGATAAAAATATTGCTGATTTTAGTAGATATATTCCCTAAAGGTTATATGAATGAGATATATTTTTACTATTATTATAGTGTATGATACAGGTCCATCATTTGGTATACCCAGAAAAAAACAAATATATATTGTATATATATGTTGGGAATATCATAAGAGTTGATATTAATATAGTTATTCACTTATACAGATTTATATATTTTTTGTATAATGTAGTTATGTCACATGTGTTTTGATATATGTTAATCATATTGTATGATTAACAAGGCTGTAAAATTTTATTTTTTAATATTTATATCTACTACCTATTTCTAATCATTATTTTTTTATGTTTCATATGATAAAATTTAAAGGGGACTATAATTTTTTGTTTATATAATCACTTTAGGCTTTCTCGTTTGGATGAGGAGTTAGAAGCATTGTATGGGAAGTATTAACTTTAACACTACATAACATTTCATCAAATTCATGGATTACTTTAAGAGTGTACCTATGGCCTATATACAGAGGTTGAAGTTCAAGAAATATATATATAATATTCTTCTACTAATTATCTATAAAATATATCATTCTCTTTCATCCTTTTCTTCATGATATACTATTATATCATGGTTAGAAAGAGAATACCACTGAAACAATGGGTGATTAGGTCACCACATCAATACATCATGGAAGAAAGATCCAATTGGATTCTTCTCAGTGATATTCATGAAAGGTGTGTTTGAAGATATGTGATTTTAATAGCAATAATATATGGTATACACATGTTCTTGATTTTATATTACACATGATTTCAATTTTATAACATGGTGATCATGAGATTAAGGATTTATTATTGTATTTTACTTATATAATAAGTGTTATTTGATCCCTAAAACCCATAAATGCTATAAAAGACATTCCATACATTCAATTATTCATGAAATAATTTTGAAAATGAAGAAAAATGGATAGAGTTTGTAAATATTATAGTGGATATGGGAAAAAATGATACAAATTTCAAACTATGTCAAACATTAGTATATATATTATCATAAGAAATGATATAATTAAATGATATAATATTATATATAATTGTTGGAGGAATAATATAAATCCTTTGTATTCAACATATCATAATGTATGATATGTACCAATCATGAACTACGAAGTGAATTTTTTCTGTGTCATGGAATATGATAAAATAAATCATATCTTATAATGGAATAATTTTTTTCTATTGAATATGTAGAAAATGAAGTATAATTTCTCTTTAGTGATATTTATAACTATAATGATATATGATTTATAATAATTTAAGGGGATATACCAATCCATTGCTATGTATCATAAAATATGATTGATTATGGTGAAAGGCATTGCCATAGGCTTTCATTTCCAGTCGTAACCTATGATATGGGCTTGAACTATATCATGGATTATGTCAATGTTGGAGAAATTTTATTATTAAAAATTTAAATTATAAATTGAATTAAATTGTTTATAATTTGTTTTAAATATTATTGGAAAATATATTTTGGGATAATTATTCAATTTATAAAGTCCTTATAAATTAATTAATTATAGTTTTTTTATATTTTATTATTAATGTTTATGAATAATTTAGTAAATAAATATCCTTGATATTAATTTTTAATATAAAAATACCTTTGATTTATATGGGATGAATTATAATTTTGATACCAACTTTTTATATATAAATTATATGGTATTTTATAAAGTATTTATAAATTAAAAAATATGGGAAAATATTGGGAAAAAATATCTCAAGTTGTCCTCTGAGTATATTTTTGGTGTGATTGTGTTTGTTGACAGTGGAAGTGGAGGTATTTTTTGGGAGAGGTGATCCATGAAGCATACCCACTACAAAGTTCACAGAATTGGAAAGGTGGTTCGTGAAGGACTCAAGGAAGCCTGCAAAAACACTAATACAGTTCACAAAATTAATTTTTGCTAATGAACAATACACCGAAAAGAGGACTTAGTCTATGGGAGAAAAATGGACTTCAATAGACTATCTACCTATAATTGTGGATGTATGCTTTCATGAAAATTAAGGGACTAACATGTTGATAAACTATGAGTGGATCCCATCCAAGAGTAGTTAGTGAAGGAATATGAAGACTATGATCCTTTCCACCGAAGTGAGTTAGAGAAAGAGACAGAGGAAGTGACACTTGGGAATTCAGTAAGAAGACCCTAAATATTCTAATGGTAGGGAGCCTGGACATAGATGTTTTTTTGATGAAGAAGGATTTATATGGTTTGAAGAAAGCACCACGGGTATGGTATTGAATGATATATTAGTTTCTGAAAAAGCGCAGTTTTCAGCGTGGTGGATTTGATTACAATATATATGTCAACCATGATAGTAATCAAAGAATAATGGTGCTGATATATGTTTATGACATAATCTTTGGAGGACCAGATGAAGCACAATGCTGATAGTTTTTAGAATTCATGAAAAGTGAGTTATAAATTTCAATTATTGGTGAGTTGACAATTTTAATCCGTTTATAGGTAACACAAGAAACGAATAGATAATTCATTTCTCAATCTAAATATGCCAAGGAAGGGTTGAGATGTTTTATAATGGATAATTCCGAGGTGATTAAGAATCTGATGGCTATCCAGATGAAACTGACAAGGGACGATGAAGGCAATGCAGTTAATGTTACATAATACATCCAAATCATTGGTAGTCTACTATACTTGATAGTGACAAAACCTGATATTTGTTTCCCACATTCCATGAAACATGGAATAAAAGAAATCCCAATGAAAGCCACATTCTTGCAGTAAAAAATAATAATTCAGTATATAAAGGGCATAGTGGATTTCATTTTATTGTACAATGGTAAATCTTAGAAAGACTTATTGGGATATACAGTTGCAGATTGAACTGGTTTAGTAGATGATATAAAATCAACATCATGTGGTGTGTTATATCTTATTGTATTGTGTATTTGTTGGCTAAGAGAGAAACAAGATTGTATTTCATTGAGCACCGTAGAAGCAGATTATATTGTTGAAACTCAAGTGTGCACATAGTTATTGTGGATGAAGCAGCAACTTGATGATATTGGAGTTGAAGTAAAGTCTCCAATCAAAATCCATTGCGATAGTTCATGTTCTATAAATCTTATAAAAAATCTAATTCCTCACTCTACTAAAAAGCACATTGAAATGAAATATCATTTTATCTAGGAGAAGGTTGAGAAAGGGCTTCTGAAGTAGGAGTATATTACTACATAACGACAAGTTTTAGATATTCTAAAAAAGGCCTTACCCAAAGAATCATTTTAAAGTCATCAATAGGATCTGGGAGTGCAGTGGACTCACTGCACTTGAAAAAGTGTGGATGTTGTTCCCACTCTCTCCGATGTATGGTGTATTTTTCTCTAATGTGATAATCTGTGTTCTTTACCTTATTGAAGACCTCAAAATAATGAACATTGGGTTTGTTAAAAAATGGGGAGATATTATGGCTATAATAGAGGAAAAAATTTCTTAATCAATACATGAGGAGAAACTGTTGAGTGGAGTAGCAAGATAGGGGGAGTTGAAGCAATTAGAGGGAGCAGTGATGTTGGGGGAGTATTAAATCTGACGATGCAAGATGTGATCGATCAAAGGATACACATCACAATAGACGAGGTTAGTGATGAATGTGGAAGAGTTGTTTTGGAATGAAATGAAGTGATTCATTGATGAAATTTATATTACACTCTTTTTTCTCATGCCGATCATGGATTATATGGGATTATATTATTTTTTGAGTAAAACATTGATCGTTATCTTAATTTGAATAAGTTAATATTGATAAAATATTGAAGGATCTTTAGATGAGGTATCAATTTCATAGTAATTTTCAACAAAACCAAAGGGAGAGATTTTTGGGGAAAAAATTCATCAAGGTATCCTCTTGGTATGTTTTGAGTGTGATTGTGTTTGTTGATAAAGACATATGACAGTGAATGAGTATGTTTGGTGTTTTCTAAAGAAAAGGTTTAAGATAGCATAATTTCCTTGTGTTTTACAAATTATTTGGCCACCAAATTAGGGATTTGGTTTTTGGTAAAGGATGATTTCCACCTTGGAATGAACAATAGGTGGACCATGAAGTATATTTCTTGAATTTCAAAGGATATACACAGAACGATTCGTGGATGGAAAAATGGCTCGCAGGGAGGATCATGATTTGAAGAAAGTGAATAGTTGTAGGATGTAGTTCACATGAGGTTTTTAGTATGCATGATGGAATATATTTTGCAGAAATGAGGCTTTGATTTGGGAATCCAAGAAGGGATCCATTGGAGAAAAAAAGATGGTGATTTATTCTACCGTGAAGGAAGAGAGATGGTATGTGAACTGTGTAGGGAAAATGGTTCACAAGACGATTTCAGTTTTTAGAAAATTCATATTATGCGGTAAAGGTGGTACCACAACAAAGATTTGGTAAATCTCAGATTATCAGATTTTTTGGATCTATTTTACTATATAAGGAGTGCTAATCCCACCATTACTAAGAATAATTTTAATAAGAAAATAAATTTTCTTTGGGAATTCATTGTAGTATGAAAGTGGTTCAAAAAATAGAATTCCATGAAGGGTGATGCAGTTCATGGAAGATATTATCTGAAAGGGTGTTTGTGGAGAAATTTATTCTACAAAGGAAGATGGTGGTCCATGGAAGACACAGTCCAAGGAGGAAGGAATTCACCCGAAGAAGAAGTGGTAAGTGAAGGTAGTAAGCGACATCATTACGCGGAAGCAGTACATGAAGGTGGTATGAATAGATGGTTTGCAAAGGTGGTACAAAGTAGTGGAAGAATAGGTGGTTTGCAGGGGAGGTGATCCACAAATATTACCCACTACACAGTTTGTAGAATAGGAAAGGTGGTTCGCAAAGGACTCAAGGAAGTCTATAAAAGAACTAAAAGAGTCTATAAAATTAATTCTTCATAAGTAATAGTACGTAGAAAAGTGGAATTCATCTATGGGTGAAAAAGGGACTTCAAAAAAGTATCTACCTATAATTATAGATGCCTACTTTCATGAAAATTAAGGGACCTACTAGTCCCTAAATATTGAGTGGATCCCTTCCAAGATCAATGAGTGAAGGAATAGGAAGACAAAGATCCTTTCTACTATCAGTGAGCTAGGGAAAGAGATATAGGGAGTGAAACTTGAGAATGCAGTGAGAAGACTGTAAATCTTGTAAAGGTTGTGAGTATAGGCATAGAAGTGATCTATCTTGAACCTTTTAATTGGCAGCAAGATTTAGTGGATTTGGTTCATCAGCATATCGCCGTTGTATGCTCCTTGTATGCAGCCTAGTGAGGGTGAACCAAGTATAATCGCTTTGTCCTATGCATGATTTTATTTCAATTTAGGTATTGATATGAGAGAAAGAAATAAATGTGTTTCTGAAATATGAAACAATATCTGAAGGGGAATGTTTTTTAATATGTCATACCCTTATTCACACCCCCTCTCAGGGTATTTAACCTAGTAAACCTAACTGAAAATATAGAGTATATATTTAATAATGAATATTTCATAATTGTTAATTTTAAATGATAAAATGAAAAGGCTTTTTAAATAAATTATTTGGAATATATCAAACGTATTTTTTATAACTGATATGATCCAGGTAAAAATAATAATAAATATAGTGAAATTTGAATATATAAAATTTTTACATAATAAATTTGAAATATAAAGTGTTTATATTTCATTTAATTTCTTATGCCTAAGTAATTTTTTATGAAGTATAATTTTATGAAGTTAATATTGGAAATAAATATAAAGTTTTTAAATATATTTGATTATGGAATGTCGATAATTCATGGCAAAAATATAAAGTGATTATAACTACTTTATTTTTGATTTATTCATTAATTTTTATCTCATATTTAAATTTATGTATTATTTATCTATTCAGTGTTATTCCCTCCACTATTAATGAATATAAGTGTTATATTATAAATGTATATATAATTTAGTTTAAAGTGTTCAATTGAATATATGAATTATGATACCTGTATTTAAGGAGTTACATGATAGATATGATAATTGATTTAATATTACACTACCTTGAATTTGGATTGTACTAGGTAAGGAGATTGAATTGAGATATTCAATATAGTTTACAAACAATTGGTGTTAGAATTATGGTAAAATTTAATTCTATACTAAGTAAATAACTATGGGTAGAATAAATTAAGGTCACACTGCACACTAGACTAGGAGAATAGGATTATTTTTAAAATGGAGGTGTTCAAGACTTGTTTCTATAAGCTTTCTATTGTGGGAATTGTTGGTTTAATTTTTTTTATAATATTTTACATGAAAGGGATTCAAGTACCATAGATTTTTTCCACATTACTTAGACTAATGAGGGTTTCAGACTCTTACAACCATATCCCCCTCTCTCCCAGCTCTTCTCCTCCTAGGGTTTCAATACGAAACAATTTGTGGAAATGATGATGGTATGTTAATTCCCAACCCTCACTTATTATCCTTGTCATGTGCCCTGATTTATTCTATTATATCTCAGCTCCATTTCATCTGGGTGTTTATTTACTTATTTTTTTTTTTATTTTTTTAGAGGTTGAGTTCTTCAACTATTTTCTTGGATATTAGATACTTAGAAAGCCCATCTAAGTGACCCAGGTTCAAAACTGGGTGGTGACATATTTCTGGATTACTGTAGCAGTACTGTGGAAGGTACTGATTGGTACTGTAGTAGCCAGAACTATTCATCCATTTGGGCTTTTGGGCCATCGGTTTGGTCCCCGGGTCCTTCAAGGCCTTCTGGCCACCCAAGGCCTTCAGGCCAATAAGGATTTTGGGCCACCTCAAGGCCTTTGGAACAACGCAAGGCCTTCGATCCGCCTCAAAGATTTTGGTCCACTTAAAAATTGTGATTTATGGACCAGGCAGACTCTACAAGGAGCACACTCCAGATGACGATTAAGAGAAGGTATATTCACCAGAGTAGAAGCATAATGGGTTTGGAAGAAAGATAGGGTATGACATAGCCATCAGGACCAGACTGTGCATGCACGAGAAGCCTAGCTGAATAGCCATGCGAAGGTGGGTAGCTGATATCACGATGCATATGATGGGGAGGATCAATTCTATGTAGTTATGGTCTGGATATTTACTCTGAGACCTACGAGTCATGTAATATCTAAGCTTATGGGCCTTGTAAGGGTTCCCCATCATCCCTTGAAATGGGGGTTATCAAAATCAATAAAAAAGAAGGCCTTCAGGCCATTCAGGTTAGATACTCCAATAAGGACATGATCCTTGGTTATAAGAGATGGTTTTTTGGTATTTCTATGATAATAAAATTGGTCGAGTTTTACAGTTCTCTACATCATCTCTTTTCCTTTATCTAGGGTTTCCCTCTTTTATTTACTCCTTGTTCCCTTTTTTCACAACCCATCATCCTAGACCCCATTCTTAGTCTCATTTTGAGGTTTGTATTCTACGTTGGGATTATGTTAAGAGAAATATTTAGTGACAGTAGGCAGTTGTATAATAATGTTCTCATTCTCAATTTTTGTGGTTATTTTATACTCCAATTGGATATTTATTTGGAGGTTTTCTCACCATTGTTAGTTTGATGAAGCATCATGACATACTAGTGAGATATTAAATGTTCTTTTGGTTTTAATTACTAATTATATGGAGATATTAGTTGTAAGTGGTTTTGGTTCTCCTATCATGGTTTCATTTCAATGATCTTCAGTGGTATAGTGTCTCTAGTTTCAGTTGTAGGATGTTTTCATGGTCCAATTATTATTTCTTTCTTTGGAAATGATAAGTTTGTGGTGGTATTTTTGTTCTTGGTGATGATACCTTTTAATTTCATTAATTCATCACTATATTTGTTTAATAATTTTATGTTTTTAGTTGCGATGGAAAGTGAAAGGAGTATCACTGAAATATATAGACATATTGGTGAAGGTTGTGGGATCAAGGAGAGTCATGTCAATCCTATTACAATGCAGTGAGTGAGGTGTTAACTAATATTCCCATGTAAATTCACTTATCTCCAACTTGGTTTTGAATTTACAAAATTTTCATATTTTGAATCTGGGCAAAGATTATTTTCCTTGATCACCTTTTTTGTATTAGTTCACACTTAACCCTTAAAATAATTTATTGAAAATAGTAAAATAATTAGTTTGATGAAGAAAGTGAAGCACCTTATGTAAGTGATGAATTTGGGTACATTTAAATATAGTTGTAATTTAAGTTAGGTTAGTATAAAATCCTATGAGTTTTGTAAAGAATTATATATCAATATGGTTTGAACATATTATTTTTGTGGATGGAATAGAGATTCAAACCTAAATTATTAGAATAATGTATAAATATAAATGGAATATATAATCCAATATGATGAGATGGTAAAAACCACAAAGAAATATTAAGTGTAAGATTACTTAAAAAATTAACACTTTTTAAGACCTCGATCATCTAAATGAGTGGGCCACGGTAAAGATGGGTGCCCATATATTACCTCGAGAAAGGAAAGCAGGTTATAGGTGACCATAATAGTTTATGGTGCTTTTATCTAGTATGATATTTGGGTCACACTTATCTGGTAAATCCTAATAATATTAGGAAAATATAGGAATAAAGTTTATTTTATCTATATAATGGATTTTTAAATCAATTGTTCACTGAACTATACAACAGTAATATATGATAAGATGGGCATTATGAACTACCAAAATAATTATGTTGTGATTGAAAAATTTAATTAGAATAATTTCCTAGAAAATATAAATCTTGGAACACTAAAGGATATGACTTAATTAAATGGGATCATAATTTTAGTGGGAAATATTTAATAAAATTCTGTAACGCCCCGACCCCAGTTACCCAGAGTCGGTGCATTATTACATAACATTGGTATGATCACAAGAAAGATCAAATCTCGAAAGACCGATTGGTTTAGTAGCCTTGGAAATACTAGATATATTCATAAGTTTTACATTACATAATAAAATGAAAAACTACTACAACAACATAATGTCTCCATAATCCACACTCATATCCCCATATAATATCCCTGCAGGTCATTCATAATTTACTTCTTCACTTCCTGGGAAAAATAAAACATAGAAAAGGGGTGAGCTCAAATGCCCAGTAAGGATAACAATATAGCGGAACATTCAAAAATAAGCATAAACATTTAAGGCAATGTATAAATAAAACAACAGCCTTTCAAACATGAACTTTCAATATGGTACGGCATAAATAAAATGAAATAATGCCATTTACTTATTAACATGGATATTCTACTAATCGAATAATCACATGCAAAAATCAATAACCACTTTCATAATGTTGGAATGCATAATGATAAACGTTAATTTCTTTGTCTAGGCCTCATCCCAAGACCTAGGGGTTACTTCTAACCGGAACCCAACCCGGAGTGCCTCTAATAACCGGACACCAACCCGGAGTGCCTCTAATAACCGGACACCAACCCGGAGTGCCTCTAATAACCGGACACCAACCCGGAGGGCATACTTTTACCAGTCCCTAACCTGGAGGGCTTACTTTAACCAGTCCCCAACCTGGAGGGCTTACTTTTACCAGTCCCCAACCTGGAGGGCTTACTTTTACCGGTCCCCAACCCGGAACATACTTGTTTAGCACATTCATCTGAAGAAAAGTTTGAAATATAACATAAACATTCGGATTAAAACTAGCATACGAAATGTCAATAGTTTCACCATAAACTATGAATGGTATAAAATAGCACATCCACAGTCAAACATATCACAAAACCTTCAATACAATATAGAAGTTTTGTATTATAATAAATCAACTTCAAATAAGCGTAAAATCCATTAAAGGATGTTGACATAGATGAAATCAAAACACTTTTTAGAGAAATATCTCTTTCTATTTTTGAAATCATTTAAGAGCCATATAAAATAAAACATTTTCTTTGAAAATATTCTTATAAGCTTGTAAGTAAAGCTTTGAAGATTTTATAACGGCGTAAAATAACCGCACCCGCCGTATAAGTTAAAAAAAAACATTCTTACCTCAATTCTGTCGAAAAGGTTAAAAAGGACCTTGTTTTGAAAACGACGGAAAGATTCCTTTGTAAACCTCTTATAAAAAGTCAAACAAGGGTATAAATGAATTTAACCCATATTCTTGTAAATAGTAAAAATGTTTTGAAATACATTTTTAAGAAACATGGATGTGGATGATAAAGATATCCCAGTAGATTATTACGTATAAACAACCTCGGATAATGAAGAGATTGTGAAATAACCCTTACCTTGTACTTTTTCCTTGGTTGGGGTAGGTTAACCTCCTCTTCTTCGGGTTCTTCCTTTTGATTTGATCAAAAGGGCTCCTTAGGTTGGCTTTCTGATCAAACTAAGGCCTCTAGGTTGTAGTGAGGGATGTTGGGAGAGTATTTGGGCAGAGTTTGGCCGAACCAAAAGGTTTGAAGGTGTGAAGAAATGAGAAGGAGGAGTGCCCTTTTATAAGAGGGGTGAGGGGCACCTTTGGAAAAGCTAGAAATATTAATTTATAATAAATTCATATTCGGTTTCTAATGGCTCCAAAGCTTATTATTCAAAGGTTAAGGTGGGGATAGGTCGAAAACCACTCAACCAATAGAATTTAGACAGGTTTGGGTACTTATATTAACCTTATCTTTAAGTATTAACTCTAAGTTAATTAGTTTCACTTTTACAATGTCTCTTTGTATTTTTATATAATATGGTTAATAAACTTACTATATACATCCAAGCGACCCACAAGTGGTCCATTAATGATGAACCTATCATGATATAAGTCTCTTGGCCGAACCTTATATTTTTAGGAATTTAATATCAATTAATAATATAATATTTGTTTTAAGAACTCTTTTATGTCAATTTTGACACTATTCAATGGTTGATTTTTGTGAAACTCATAACAGATTGATTACTTCTAACAAAGTCAATTAAATAAATCCTAATATATCATATTATCCTAGAAAATTAGTTTAATTCCATAAAAGTTTCATATTATATTTATTTGGGTATTTATAATATCAATTATTTTAATTTTTCACTATTATAGTAATTACTGCATCATCATTGTGTCATAAATAAAATAAATTATTTAATGTCTAAAAATTATAAATAAAATATCATTATGTAGGAAATCTTTTTATCTTTATAATTAATATTTATAATCTAAAATCCAACTTATATAACTCTATGTAACAATTGTTTTTCTAAAAGATATATGCTTGTGTCATTTTTGTATTCATTTTGACTTAATTAAAATAAAGTGTCATTATCACTTACAAGTGGATCCATGGGGTCCCAAAATTGACACAAAGATGACCATGGTCGACCATTTATCAACCAATAGGGTTAAGACACGTTTTAGGGTAATTTAGTATTATTATAATATTATTTTTTAACCCTTATTTACCGGATTTACCCTTAACCATGGTAAATAAAATATTTACCGCAGTAATTATTCAAAATGTCTAAAAATAAAAGTTACCTATTTACACAATTTGAACATCCTGATTACAAATATGGAATCCATTTTCCTAAATTCTAAACACAGAAGTGGCAGAAATTAATTTAAAATTAATTCCCGCTGACAAAACAAAAAGCGTGTTTTTAAGAGATAATAACTATCAAAAGATTGACACTTGTTTATGTTCGGTTTAATTGTAAAATTATGTCCAATGACCAACATTATATTAAATAGTAAAAAAATATTCTAAATATACTTTAAAACCACTCAAATTCATAATTTATCACTATTAATTATTTTGATTAAAAAAGTTGTTTTTAATTAAAATTTAGTAATTTTCACTATTCATCAAAATATGAAAGTTATCCGAAAAGTACCAAAATTTCACCTTAGGCTAAATTTGATATTCCGAATCCAAAAATGAAGTCCATTTTAAAATATAAAATATATATAACTTCAAAAAGTAGGTATTACTATTCATAACAGCTAGTTTGATTGGTTACGGTATGTTAGAACTCGAAGTTGCGTACAACACACGCTACTGTTTTATTCAAAGGAAAGCGTACCGTGGAAGCTTGTGATGTTTCATTTTAAATTTTTTTTGATGTCTCTATTTAGTCAAAAAGTTTAAAATATTGTATTTAAAAAGGTTTCACTATCAAAAGTTGATAAAAGTGCAATACTGAAAATGAATCTATTCTTGCATTATGACTAAGAAACTCATAATATGGATTCTAAAATTATAAGGATTATATAAAGTTTAAAATTTAGTTGATACTATTCATGACCTCTTTTAATGGATTTTTTTTTTGGTAAGTCATGGTGCAATTGAACTCGGTGTTGCGTGTAGTGCAAGTTATTAAATTATTTTGAAGAAATAATACACTATGAAATCTTGGGGTGTTACATTCTCCCCTCCTTCAATAAATTGCGTCCTCGCAATTTGAAATTGTTCTTCGAAAATAAAAGGTTGAAAGTAGAAAATATATTTGTGGGAAAACCCACATCGGAAATTGGGTTACTAAAATTTAGTCTTAATATGAGGAAAAGAGAAATCAAAGGGTCACCACCAAATTATGATCTCGATTAGGAGAACATTGGTGGAAATTGGAGACATATAATCGGAGGAAAAACGTAAATATTTATAGGTAGTGATTGAGGTCATCAATCACAAACAAGTATAAAATTGAGGTCCTTAAATTCATCAATCTATGATGAATTGAAATACCATCGGTTCAACAAAACATAGGGTATTAGGATAACACATTTTTGACGTTTCAAAGTATCCTAGTTGAAATCCCACATCGAAAAAAGAATTAATAAGGCCTCTATTTAAAATAAAGAGTCGAAAGTATGAAGATTACCGAAAATAACACATACTAGGGTTCCATGTAGGAAAATATGGATATGGAAGAAAAATATAACCATCAATTATCTGATGGAGAGTGGTAGAGAACATGGCTATAAAAAGGCCAACAATCCCAAAGCCAAAAATTAGTGATGATTTAAGGTACCATCTAGGAAAAAAATTTTGTTCAAAGTTGTTTTTATTAATATTGAGGAATTTATTTATGAGATTGGCTAAGATCATAAGGAGATATACTTACTTTATAATTAGAGTTTTATCCATTAATAAATTTCTACCACAAACTCATCTTTCACTCTAAAAGATAATAGAATGTAAAAAAAATTCTATTTACACTATTCGTATAGGGTTCTAAAATAAACGAATTTATAATTCATCTACATGATCTTTTAATAAAAACTACATTATTTAATCCAGGACATCTCATGGTCCAGTGGTAGGTGATACACCCTTGTCGCCCTTCGGTTGCGGGTTCAAGTCTCGCAGCCTTGCCGGACGCGACGGGTTGCCGCCCGACCTCCGGGTTGTCCTTTTATGGCAATCCAAAATAATCCAAACTAGAACTATCCAAAATACTTCTGTCCAAACTCACAGTCTAACATTTATAAGGAAGGTAAACATAATATAGATCCTTTTTACCCCGTAATATCATATGAATACCTTCATCATGTATTACTATATTCCTTATTGATTACATTCATGCTCCCTTATTCCATATAGAATGCTGGATATACTTCATCAATCCAAAAATGTTTTAAACCCCAACAATGATGGAATATACAAATCATTAATCAGTTCCAAGGTAGTCAAGAATATCCAATATATTTTTTCCAAAATAATCATGTATTATTCGAAAATCACTACCTCGGTATCAGAACTATATTATGGTTTATCATTCTCTCAACCATATATTTTCCAAAAATTTATCCTGCTATTGAGTCACTTTTCATTGTTCCACACAATCTCAAGTCCTTAATGAAATAGTACTGCAGTACAATCCTTATATACTCCATAATTATTATAACAAGTACATTGTTGATACAACACTCAATTGACATAATCAACATAAGAACTCTAATCATTCCTCTTCATCTGTGGTAGTATCATAACTTGATTATTATCCAATAGCATCATTTGCATCATAGTCTGATGACTGGGACATAGGTTCGCGTAGTGTCCAAACTCCTTGCAAATGAAGCATTGTACATTTGAAAACATTTTCTTACCCTTGCAGTCACGTACTTTGTGCCCTTTTCCTCCACACTTATAACAAACTCCCATTCCTTTCAGGCAAGTTCCAGGGTGTTTCTTTCCACAGTTACCACATATGGGAAAATTATTCTTTTCCCTCTTCCCTTTATCCATCTTTCTCTCTTCTATCCTTTTCTTATCTTGCTTCCCTTCAAAGCCATAGGACTCAGTAATCTCTTTACTTATCTTATCAATACATGATATTATTTCTTCATATGATGATAATACATGGGAGACTATTTCTCTTATAAATTCTAGCTTAAGACCATGAAAGATATGATCCTTCCTTCTCTTTGGATCATGTGCATTTCCAAAGTTCTCATTCCATCTACTGGGCGCCATTTCTAAACAATGGCATAAACTAGATCAGTTTATGAATCAAAATACAAAATCCCATACTTATAAAACACTTAACATAAATTGAACTATTTATGGATATAATCCATAATCATTTTTTTTCTTTGAGGATGTATATACTCATAATCCCTTCAAAATGATTTGTAAAGAAAATGAGAGTTATCCTAAGCATATCCCCCGGGAGTGTCGTAACCAAGAGTGCAGCAAGGCCCGTTGTCGTGCACCAGTTCCCGTTCGAGTCTAGCTCAAAGCGGTGTTTTTGGGTTTTACCCCTAGGTACATCTGTGCCAGAGCCGCCTCTACCTGCTCGTATCCAGACAGGGATGTATTGCTCAGAAAACTCACAAAATCTCTACAATACCAAAATTCTAGGAAGTTCTTCTATACTAATCTTCAAAGTTCATCTTAGGTCTACGTGCTCTAATCAGAGTTTATCTAAATCTAGCTTCCAAGGTTTGTACTAAACTTCCTCTGATACCAACTGTAACGCCCCGACCCCAGTTACCCAGAGTCGGTGCATTATTACATAACATTGGTATGATCACAAGAAAGATCAAATCTCGAAAGACCGATTGGTTTAGTAGCCTTGGAAATACTAGATATATTCATAAGTTTTACATTACATAATAAAATGAAAAACTACTACAACAACATAATGTCTCCATAATCCACACTCATATCCCCATATAATATCCCTGCAGGTCATTCATAATTTACTTCTTCACTTCCTGGGAAAAATAAAACATAGAAAAGGGGTGAGCTCAAATGCCCAGTAAGGATAACAATATAGCGGAACATTCAAAAATAAGCATAAACATTTAAGGCAATGTATAAATAAAACAACAGCCTTTCAAACATGAACTTTCAATATGGTACGGCATAAATAAAATGAAATAATGCCATTTACTTATTAACATGGATATTCTACTAATCGAATAATCACATGCAAAAATCAATAACCACTTTCATAATGTTGGAATGCATAATGATAAACGTTAATTTCTTTGTCTAGGCCTCATCCCAAGACCTAGGGGTTACTTCTAACCGGAACCCAACCCGGAGTGCCTCTAATAACCGGACACCAACCCGGAGTGCCTCTAATAACCGGACACCAACCCGGAGTGCCTCTAATAACCGGACACCAACCCGGAGGGCATACTTTTACCAGTCCCTAACCTGGAGGGCTTACTTTAACCAGTCCCCAACCTGGAGGGCTTACTTTTACCAGTCCCCAACCTGGAGGGCTTACTTTTACCGGTCCCCAACCCGGAACATACTTGTTTAGCACATTCATCTGAAGAAAAGTTTGAAATATAACATAAACATTCGGATTAAAACTAGCATACGAAATGTCAATAGTTTCACCATAAACTATGAATGGTATAAAATAGCACATCCACAGTCAAACATATCACAAAACCTTCAATACAATATAGAAGTTTTGTATTATAATAAATCAACTTCAAATAAGCGTAAAATCCATTAAAGGATGTTGACATAGATGAAATCAAAACACTTTTTAGAGAAATATCTCTTTCTATTTTTGAAATCATTTAAGAGCCATATAAAATAAAACATTTTCTTTGAAAATATTCTTATAAGCTTGTAAGTAAAGCTTTGAAGATTTTATAACGGCGTAAAATAACCGCACCCGCCGTATAAGTTAAAAAAAAACATTCTTACCTCAATTCTGTCGAAAAGGTTAAAAAGGACCTTGTTTTGAAAACGACGGAAAGATTCCTTTGTAAACCTCTTATAAAAAGTCAAACAAGGGTATAAATGAATTTAACCCATATTCTTGTAAATAGTAAAAATGTTTTGAAATACATTTTTAAGAAACATGGATGTGGATGATAAAGATATCCCAGTAGATTATTACGTATAAACAACCTCGGATAATGAAGAGATTGTGAAATAACCCTTACCTTGTACTTTTTCCTTGGTTGGGGTAGGTTAACCTCCTCTTCTTCGGGTTCTTCCTTTTGATTTGATCAAAAGGGCTCCTTAGGTTGGCTTTCTGATCAAACTAAGGCCTCTAGGTTGTAGTGAGGGATGTTGGGAGAGTATTTGGGCAGAGTTTGGCCGAACCAAAAGGTTTGAAGGTGTGAAGAAATGAGAAGGAGGAGTGCCCTTTTATAAGAGGGGTGAGGGGCACCTTTGGAAAAGCTAGAAATATTAATTTATAATAAATTCATATTCGGTTTCTAATGGCTCCAAAGCTTATTATTCAAAGGTTAAGGTGGGGATAGGTCGAAAACCACTCAACCAATAGAATTTAGACAGGTTTGGGTACTTATATTAACCTTATCTTTAAGTATTAACTCTAAGTTAATTAGTTTCACTTTTACAATGTCTCTTTGTATTTTTATATAATATGGTTAATAAACTTACTATATACATCCAAGCGACCCACAAGTGGTCCATTAATGATGAACCTATCATGATATAAGTCTCTTGGCCGAACCTTAGATTTTTAGGAATTTAATATCAATTAATAATATAATATTTGTTTTAAGAACTCTTTTATGTCAATTTTGACACTATTCAATGGTTGATTTTTGTGAAACTCATAACAGATTGATTACTTCTAACAAAGTCAATTAAATAAATCCTAATATATCATATTATCCTAGAAAATTAGTTTAATTCATTAAAAGTTTCATATTATATTTATTTGGGTATTTATAATATCAATTATTTTAATTTTTCACTATTATAGTAATTACTGCATCATCATTGTGTCATAAATAAAATAAATTATTTAATGTCTAAAAATTATAAATAAAATATCATTATGTAGGAAATCTTTTTATCTTTCTAATTAATATTTATAATCTAAAATCCAACTTATATAACTCTATGTAACAATTGTTTTTCTAAAAGATATATGCTTGTGTCATTTTTGTATTCATTTTGACTTAATTAAAATAAAGTGTCATTATCACTTACAAGTGGATCCATGGGGTCCCAAAATTGACACAAAGATGCCCATGGTCGACCATTTATCAACCAATAGGGTTAAGACACGTTTTAGGGTAATTTAGTATTATTATAATATTATTTTTTAACCCTTATTTACCGGATTTACCCTTAACCATGGTAAATAAAATATTTACCGCAGTAATTATTCAAAATGTCTAAAAATAAAAGTTACCTATTTACACAATTTGAACATCCTGATTACAAATATGGAATCCATTTTCCTAAATTCTAAACACAGAAGTGGCAGAAATTAATTTAAAATTAATTCCCGCTGACAAAACAAAAAGCGTGTTTTTAAGAGATAATAACTATCAAAAGATTGACACTTGTTTATGTTCGGTTTAATTGTAAAATTATGTCCAATGACCAAAATTATATTAAATAGTAAAAATATATTCTAAATATACTTTAAAACCACTCAAATTCATAATTTATCACTATTAATTATTTTGATTAAAAAAGTTGTTTTTAATTAAAATTTAGTAATTTTCACTATTCATCAAAATATGAAAGTTATCCGAAAAGTACCAAAATTTCACCTTAGGCTAAATTTGATATTCCGAATCCAAAAATGAAGTCCATTTTAAAATATAAAATATATATAACTTCAAAAAGTAGGTATTACTATTCATAACAGCTAGTTTGATTGGTTACGGTATGTTAGAACTCGAAGTTGCGTACAACACACGCTACTGTTTTATTCAAAGGAAAGCGTACCGTGGAAGCTTGTGATGTTTCATTTTAAATTTTTTTGATGTCTCTATTTAGTCAAAAAGTTTAAAATATTGTATTTAAAAAGGTTTCACTATCAAAAGTTGATAAAAGTGCAATACT
Source organism: Viscum album (assembly GCA_963277665.1). Taxonomy (NCBI): domain Eukaryota; kingdom Viridiplantae; phylum Streptophyta; class Magnoliopsida; order Santalales; family Viscaceae; genus Viscum; species Viscum album. The sequence goes on along the minus strand of OY728165.1, from coordinate 157,533,948 downwards.
GAAAATGAATCTATTCTTGCATTATGACTAAGAAACTCATAATATGGATTCTAAAATTATAAGGATTATATAAAGTTTAAAATTTAGTTAATACTATTCATGACCTCTTTTAATGGATTTTTTTTTTGGTAAGTCATGGTGCAATTGAACTCGGTGTTGCGTGTAGTGCAAGTTATTAAATTATTTTGAAGAAATAATACACTATGAAATCTTGGGGTGTTACAAATTCCTTATTAAATTAATTTGAAACATGATAATCACATGAATAAATATTTTTTTTAGATAAATAACAAACTCATTGTCAAAAATGAATTTTAATAATTTTTCTAGAATATTACAACATCTTAAAAATTGTTCTCAAGTAAAAAATAAACTTCTCCATGCTAGAATAACCCTATCTCGAGAAACCAAAAGGATGAAATTATTATAAAAAAGAATAAATATTCTTATAATAATTATAGAAGGTGTTAGATTCAAAAATGACCTACATAACTTTAATCTCTTTACATATACTCAATATGAATAAGTTTACTCATGACTTGGAGAGAATATAGATTTTATTAATGGAATGGTATGGGTGCTGAAATCATTGTGTAATAATTTTTGGAAATCTTATAATAATATGAATAAGTTTAATAAATGTTTACCTAATCACATCAACGTGTTGAGGATAACTGAATTAGATATGTCTCATCTAGATTCTTCTACTGCATTGAAATATATATGGCTAAAATTTTAATTTAAAAAAAAAAGAATTGATGGTTCAATTATCATCCAAGGCCATTGAAACCTAAAATAGGTATCAGTACAGTGGGAAGGTGGTTAAATTTAATGGAATTTACAATAATAAGTTATAGGGTTTAGGAAACTTCACAGAGAGTCCACATCAAGTTTTGATGTTATGAAAATAAATTATTCATTTTTAAAGGGTATATAAAAAATTTATATTTTACAAATGTTTTAAATATAAAGTAATTTAAAATAAAGGTATGTATTTATGGAGTAAATAGTTTATATTAAAACATGAATAAAAATGTTTCTAAATCAATAAATTGAATATGAAATATTATTTTAACACTCTAATGGTTATTTATAAGGGACGTGTATTCTTATCTCATTTATATTATATTATAGAAGACTTTATTTTCCACATACATGAATTATTTTAAAGGTATATTTCCTTAATTTCAATTATTTCTTGGTTTGTGGGGTTTTCCTAGGCATTTTTGGAGAAAAGGGTGGTTGCATCATGATTTGGGCCAAACCGTGTGCCCGTTCCTAGATTTAAAAACAAAATTTGTTTGTTTAATAACTAATTATTTTTTAACATTTTTCATATATTCAACTTTCCACTTGTCCTTCCATGACCTATTCAAACCACCATATCCTTTTGGACCCATTAGGAACTAATAACCATAGCGGATATGGGTGATTTATTCATGAATTGGGCCAACCTATGAGTCCATTTCTAGTTTTTAAAAAATAATTTATTTCTTTTTTACCAGATTAATTTTTAATATTCTTCATCCATTCCTCCTCTAACTAGAGTGAAAAACCCCCAAGCGCACCCCCATGTTCTATTTTCCCTCTTTGGAGTTCATCTTCATTGGGTATTAGGGATAACTTCATCAAGGTTTCTCAAATCATCCAGACTTGAAAAGGTAATTTGTTACTTTCATAAATCATTAATTTTTTACTTTTTTCTGCCATTTCAGTCCCCACTTGAACTGATAAGCCTTATTCTAAACTCCCTTTCAATTCTGATAGATGGGATATTTAACAACTTGTGTATTTTAGGAAATTTATTCAATGTTTCTGAAGTAAGTGAGTTTCCTCTCATGTTCCTTCCATTTTTATAGGGTTTATTCTACTTTTCTTGAATCCCCAAATGTGAAGAAGTTAGGGATTAATACCTAGGGTCTTTTTGGAGTTTCTAGGTCCAATGTTGTGGGTTTAGGTTCGTTTTTCCCTCCCTTATGGTGCAGCGGTGTTGCAGTTGAAGTTCCACACAAGAATTTGAGGGTTTTGACATATTTGGTAGGATATTTCTTATATATGAATTTTATAATGAGTTTTCATGATGTATTTATATATATTTTATGTTCCTATTTCATTTTTGTGTAAAAACTATTTTTGGTATCAATTGTTAAGCAGTTGATTTTTAAGTGCCTATTTTGATTGAAAAGGGTGTTTTACTTGTGAATTCCATGTTGTACAAATTGGTGTTGTTTTATAATAAATGGAATGAATTTATTAAATGTTTAAGTGTTGATAATAATGTTTTGGTGAAATATGGGTATGCATTTTCTATTAAAAGAGGGTTTTTAAATGGATTTTATGTGCAAAGTTTTGTTATAACTTGTGAAATTGTTTTATGAAAATTCTAAGTGTTTGTTTGAGTTATAAAAATGGTGAAAAGCATGTTTTGGTAATGTTTTCAGTTTTTAATACCAAGACTGGTGTTTTTACGTGTAAATGGCATTTGGTAGCAAGTTCAAATTGTTTGATCACAAAGAGGGAAACTGGGGTATTTAGGCGGGCAGATGTGTACTAGCGTGCTAGTGATCTAGAGTGGTTTTGTCCCTTTTTCACTTAGAAAGTTTGAAATTTAAAACACTAACAATACTATGATGATGATGATGTTGGGGACCACTAGGTTATGATTGATTCCCCTACTATTGGATCATGCATGAGAATAGATACTATTGTGGTTACTTTCACACCGAAATGTGAGGTACCTGGGGATCACAACTAACTAGTGGCTAAGGGTATTACAGTGTTGAGTGATCATTAACTATTCAGAATTTAACTTAGCCTTATAGTGTGTTTGGATTGAAAATTCATTATCATACATTTTTTATTTAAATGTATCCATTCTTTAAAGTTACCTTATTTGAAAACTGTTTTCATTTAAAAGATGCACCCTTAGAAATTATTGCTACCATTCTCCATTTATAACAATTGAAATATTTTTATCTTATAATGCTTGTCACATGGAGTATTTGGGCGGTATCATATTGGGATAAGGATCACACCCTACTTACAATTTTGGGTATAAGTATACTTGATTATGTTTGACACAGGTAAGGGAAATTCCTTTGGAGATGGTGGTTCTGGTTGTTAGTTGTTTCCATGTTTCGGTGTTGTGGATACAAATTGTGGGTGATGACACCTTGTCATGTGGTTGTATTTGGGATGTTTTTCTGATACTTTTTTAGTTTTGTACCTCTTGTTTCATGTTCAAAACGTTGTATTCAATTCTGAATTTTAATCAAGGCTTTTTTGGAATGAATTTTCAGATTTAGTTTATTGATTTTTTATTGTTTTATGTATCCTAACTTAGGTAAATCATTACCAAGCCATTGTTTAAGATACACGAGCACTTGTGCCACCCCATGGAGATTGGGAACGCCCTTTGGTACTTTCCATGGGCCAGGTTGGATGCCAGTGTCAATGGAGACCAGATTTAGTTCGTGACAAAATGGTATCAGAGGCGGTTTATCTTTTTTGTTCACATTATTATTATAGGGTGAGTATGGTTAGAAAAGAACTAGGACTATTGGGGATCAATGTTTTGGTTACAAGTAGGGTTACTTTCCAGTACCTCTCGTGAAAAACCTTGAGTCACCATGGGATGTGGGGATTGTTTGTTTGTCTTCTCTTCCAGGTGGAACGTGCTAGCTGCAGATTGCACGTAGACATTGGGTGGGAGTGAAGTGGTTGTTTATTTCACGGTTGTGATGTGTTTGACTTATTTATATTTGATATAATTGAAGATTTTGTTCATAATTGTTGTAATAACGATTTGTTTTTTGACAGTTGCCTTGTGTAGCAACATTCCTCCCCAGAAAGCTTCCATTCACACATGAGAGGATGCTAGAGAAAGTTCTCCCTCACCAATTGATCAAAGGATGGTAGAAGCTTCGATCAAGGATGTCTAAGACATAAGAAAAGTGTAGCTCCAACTCCATCTCCATCTAGGGAAGAGGTTTCTTGTCCTAGGAAGGAAAAATCCCCGGAGTTCCTGAAGAAAAATCCTCCTACTTTCTGAGGTAGTACATAACCCCAGGAAGTAGAGAAGTGGCTGGAGAAGATCAAGCGTATGTTCTAGTTTCATGAAACATCTTGAGGAGGTCAGGGTGAGGTTTGGATCTTTTCTGTTTGAGGGTCCCAGCCACAGGTGGTGGGAATTAGTTCTTCAAGCTGGGAAGCATGAAAATATGAGTTGGAAGGCCTTCAAGGTTATCTTCAATGACCAGTACTTCCTTGAAGTCTTGGAATATTCTAGATCTATAGAGTTTGTAGAGCTGGTTCAGGGGGTCCTTTCAGTGATGGATCATGCTGACAGTTTTTTTGATCTAGTCCAGTATGCTCTGGAAATAGTATCCAATGTGTTGATGAAGGCTCAATAGTTCAAGAGGGGTTTTCGGCCAGAGTTTCATTCCTAGGTCTTCTTGTTCAAGATGAAGACTTTTTCTGAGGTGGTTGAATGAGATTGTATGATGGATATTGATTGAATGGGGTGGTATGGTTTCTATGGTATAGTATCAATGATGGGAAGTGGTAATTTATCTGAGTAGAAAAGGAAGTGAGGGGATCAAGAGAGGAAAGGAGGTGGAAGTTTAGGCCACTCTTCTAGGAAGCTTTCATCTATGGCTTCTGATGTGAGGTACGTCATGCACCACAAGTGTGGGAAGCTTGGGCACATCCGAACAGAATGAAAATATCCTTAGAATCATTTTTATAAGTTTGGGGGTATGGTTAATTTTTTGTGATTTTGTAGGATGACACATCCACTTCAGAGTGGGGCAGGATCAATGGAATCTAAGAGAGTTCCAGCTCAGTTAGAGCCACCAAGGGTGGGGGATCTCAGTTTGAAGGTTATGGTGGTAGGTCTAGATCATCTTCTGGAGAGAGACAATTTAGGTTAGATCCACCAGTGAGAGGTCTTTCTCAGGCAGAGATGAGGCATCTTCATGTCGTGGAGCTGGTAACATCAAGATCAGATGTAGGGCCGTTGACTGTCTGAGGTACCGTTTTGATTTTATCTTCTATATCTACTACTCTTTTTGATACTGTTTCATCTATTTCATTTATCACTTCCTGTATTATGAGAATTTTTAATTTTCCAACTGAGCTTTTTTTCTTTCGTGATGGAGTTGGTGAAGCCATTGGGAAAAAAGAAGGAGAAGGGCCTCAGGTTCCCATTGTGTGTGCTTTATATGTCTGGGGTTGAGATGGGGTGGGACATTCTAGTCATGGATATGGATCCTTTAGATTTAATACTTGGAATGGATTAGATGGTGCACTTTCAGGCACATATCTACTTCTATAGGCAATGAGGGAGTTTCACAACACCTGATGGAAGTACACAGATTTTTCATTGGGACTAAGATCCTAGGTCGGGTCCTATGGGACCTCCACTCCTAGATTTGGGGAATATTATCTTCTAGTTTTCATTGCTCGCACTGGAGGATTATGGTAGTGATCCTAAGGGTGGATTTTCACATGTATTATATGATTTCTCAAAGGTTTTTCTAGATGACTTTTTAGGCTTTCCCCTGGAGCGGGATGCAGAGTTCTAAAATTGATTTGATGCTAGTAACACAACCAATATCTCTTCCCCCATATCATATCGACCCCACCGATCCTAGGGAATTAATGATGTAGCTTGATGATTTAGAATCCAAAGGATTAATTCACCTTAGTGTCTATCCTTGGGACGCTCCTATCCTTTTTGCGAAGAAGGATGACGAATACCTCTAGTGGTGTATAGACTATGGGAATATGAACAAGGTTACAATCAATAACAAATATCCTTGTCCCCGAATAGATGAATTGTTTGATTAGTTGAAGGGTTCAGAGTGGTTTTCTAATATAGACTTGCATTTGGGTTACCACCAACTCAGGGTAAAGGAGACAGATATCTCAAAGACAACATTCCAAAGAATGTATGACCACTTTGAGTACTAGGTCATGCCTCTTGGGTTGAACAAATCTCATGTTGTCTTTATGAAACTGATGAATATGGTGTTCCACTAGTATCTATCTTATTTTTTTATGGTATACATGGATGAAAACCTGGTTTACTCTAGATATAAAGAGGAGAATGAGCATCATTTTCAAAGTGTTTTTGGCACTTTGCAGGATCACCTCAATTATGAAAAGATGTCCAAGTGAACCTTTTGGATCTGGGAGGTGATGTTTCTTGGGCATGTGATCTCAAAGTAGGGAGTTCCAGCGGATCCTGAGAAGATCAGTGTACTAATTTCCAAGGAGCATTCAAAGATATTATTTGATATTCGGAGTTTCCTCTACTTGACAGGATACTACATGCGGTTTGTTTGGGATTTCTCTCAGCTTTCTTCACCCATGACTATGCTCACTTAGAAGGGGGTGGAGTTTTTTAGGGCCCAAAATGTTAGTAATCCTTTGAGGAGCTGAAGCGGTGGTTAACTACTACCCAGTGTTGATCTTGTCAGAATCTTAAAAGGCCTATGTGGTGTATTGTGATGCTTCAGGCATGGGTCTCAGGTGCGTGCTTGTTCAGGATGATCATGTGGTGGCATATGGCTCTCTCCATCTCTGACCACACAAAAAGAATTACCCAAACCATGACTTGGAGCTTGAAATTGTGTTGCATGTTTTGAATACTTGGTGTCACTACGTCTTTAGGGATAAGTTTTTATTCTACTCTGATCCCAATATCTTAGCCTATATCTTTTCATTGAAGGATCTTAACCTAAGCCAACAATGTTAGATTGAGTACTTTCAGGGGTTCAACATTATAATCATCTATAACCCAAGGAAGGGTAACATGGTTTCTCATTCCTTGAGTAGAAGAGTATCAATGAAGTATTTGAGGAAGTCTAGTGATGAGTGGACTTTAATGGGGCTCTTTGCTCAGATGCATGTGGACACCAAGGAGCATAGTGGAAGTGCATTCTTGGACAAACCTTCTCCTGTAGAGCTTATTCAATAGGAGTATACTGATGATGGTCTATTTCAGCAGTCAAGGTGGTTTCTTCATGGCAGGGAGACGTATTTTGATTGTTCTTCATCACCTGATGGTATCTTGTGCTTCAAGGGCCACTTCATGGTGTCTTTGTCTCTATAGAAGGTGGTGATGCAGGATTGCCACCAGTCTTAGTGGGCTGTCCATCCTGGTGCAAACAAGATGTTTTATGATGTTTTTCAGCAATTCTGGTGTCCTTGTATGAGACAAGACATATATTTCTTAATGTAGAGATTCTATACATGTCAGTTGGTGAAAGCGGAGAATCAAAGGCCCTATAGTTTTCTCTAGCCTCTACCGATTCTTACCTAGAAGTGGGATTATGTTTCCATGTATTTCATTGTTTTCCTACTTCGTACACCCCAGGGTTATAATTCCATATGGTAGTAATTTATCATCTGACCAAATCATCCCACTTCATTCCGATCGAGGATACAACTAAAGTGGATGAGTTGGGCCGATTATTTCTTAAGGGGGTGTTAAGGATTCATGGTGTTCCAAATGAAATTATCATGGATAGAGACCCCCATTTAATTTATCAGTTATGGGAAGGACTACAAAAGGCCTTGGGGTCTCAGATTAAAATGATCACAACATACCATCCTCAAACAGATGGTCTGACAGAGTGGGAAAATCAAATTTTAGAGGACATGATCCGTGTATGTATTTTGGAATTTGGATGTTCCTGGGTTAGCCATTTGGGATTTTTGGAGTTTTCTTATAATAAAAGTTACCAATTCCCAATCCAAATTTCTCCCTTTGAGGTTCTCTATGGTCGGCTTTTTCGGCCCCCCTATGTTGGGATGAGGTAGGTGGGACATCATTGTTGGGGCCGAGTCTTGTACATGAGACATCTGAGAAGGTCACATAGATATAAAAGTGTTTTTTGATGTGTCAGAGTCTCCATAAATTATATTTTGATCAAAGGAATAAAAATCTAGAGTTTTTGGTGGGTTATTAGGTGTTTTTGAAAGTGTCCCGTCGTCTGGATCATCGCTGTTTGGGAAAGAAGGGAAATATAACACCGTGGTATGTCAAACTTTTGAGATTACTTAGTGGATTGGAATGATGGTATATAGGTTATATTTGACTTCTTAGTTTACATATATCCATGACGTCATCCATGAATCACAACTTAAGAAGTACAACCCAAATCCTTCCCATGTGCGGAATTGGGAGGAGTTGGATATAGAGGCTGATCTATCTATGGTTGTGCGACCAATGCGTATTGTGGAATCCTAAGAAAATGTGCTTCAATGGAAGACTATTCCTCTTGTTCTATTCCCTTAGAAACATAGGTCTGATGAGCATGGGACATGGGAGTGGTAGTCTTGGGTTGATGTGTAGTTTCCATTTCTCTTATCTGATCAGGATTCAAGATGAATTTCCAAGGGCGGAAAGTTTTTTTTATGGTGGGAAGAATTTTCACATCCTTGACTTATTTTAATGTTATTTTTGATTAATTTTTATTCCTTCTTTGTTGGTAGGGTTTCCCAGGCATATTTGGAGAAAAGGGTGGTTACATCATGATTTGGGCTAAACCATGAGCCCATTTCCTGATTTAAAAACAAAATTTTTTTCTTCTATAACTCAGTCGTTTTTTACATTTTCATCCATTAAACTTACCACATGGACTTACTTGACATATTCAAACCCAAATATCCTTTTGTACCCATTATAAACTCATTATTATAGTATATATGGGTGATTTATTCAGGTATTGACCCAATCTTTGAGTCCATTTCCAGTTAAAAAAACAATTTAATTACTTTTTATCTCATTCATTGTTTAATATCTTTCAGGAAATTTACCTCTCACTCGAGACCAAGACCCCAGGCACACTCTAATGTTCCATTTTCCCTCTTTGGAGCTCCTCTTTAGCTGGGATTAGGGAAAACTTCATCAAGGTTTCTCAAATCGTCCAAGTTTGAAAAGGTAATTCTATTTCTTTCATAAATCATTCATTTTTACTCTTTTACCCCATTTCAATACCCAATTGGCCTCCTGAGCCTTACTCTAACCACCTTTTCAATTTTGGATGCTTGGAGATTCAACTAATAGTATATTTTGGGCGATTTCTTCAAAGTTTTTCAAGTAAGTGAGTTTCCCCTCTTATTCCTTCCATTTCTTTAGAGTTCCTTCCACTTTTCTTAAATCCCCAAATTTATAAATGTGAGGGATCCATATCTAGGGTGTGTTTTTGAGTTTCTTGGTCCAATTTTATGGTTTTAAGGTTTTTTCACTCCCTTGTGGTGCGGTTGAAGTTCTGCATAAGTATTTGAATTTCTTGAAATATTTGGTTAGTGATTCCATATGTAAGATTTGTAGAATGAGTTATCATGATGGATTTATATTTAATTTGTGTTCCTCCTTAATTTTTTTTGTGATTATTTGTGGTATAAATTGTTAAGCGATTGATTTTTAAGTTCCAGTTTTGTGTGAAAATGGGTGTTTTACTTGTGCATTCCATGTTGTTCCAATTGGTGTTGTTTTATAATTCATGTAATGGATTTATAAAATGTTAAAGTGAAGATAATTGTTTTTTTGGTGAAGTATTTTATGAATTTTTTGTTAAAGGAGGGGTTTGAAATGGATTTTATGTGTAAAGTTTTGTTATAACTTGTGAAATTGTTTATATAAATTTTAAGTGTTTGTTTAAGTTATAAAATAGGTGAAAAGAATGTTTAGGTACTATTTTTATTTTTTATGACCATAACTGGTCCTTTTACATGTAAATGGAATTTTTTAGAATGTGGAACTTGTTTGATCACAAAGAGGGAAACCCGAGTATCTTGGTGGGTGGACGTGTACTAGCATGCTGGTGATCCAGAGTAGTTTGGTCCTTATTTAACATAGAAAGTTTGATGTTAAAAACACTAAAAAAACTTTGAAGATGATGATTTTTGTGACTACTAGGTTATGGGTGATTCCCATACTAGTGGATCGTGCATGAAAATAGATACTGTTATGGTTACTTTCACACCGAGAAGCGAGGTACCTAGGGCTCACATCTAACAAGTGCCTAGGGGTGTTCCCCTGTTCAGCGATCATTGACTATTTGGAATTTAAATTTTATTATGGTGTTTTGGATGGAAAATTCAGGATGATAAATGTTTTATTTAAATTTACCCATTCTTTAAAGTTACCCACTTTTAAGACTATTTTCATTTAAAAGATGCACCTTCAAAAATTATATCTACCATTCATTGTTTATAAGACTTACAAACTTTTTATCTTATAATTATTTTCACATGTATTCCTTGGATAAGATCTTATTAGGATTGGGTTAAAACCCTACTTACACCTTTGGGTATATGTAGACTTGATTATGATTGACATAGGTAAGAGAAATGGCTTTGTAAATGGTGGTTCGGGTTGTTAGTTGCTTCCGTGGTGCGGTGTTGTGGAGACAACTCGTGAGTGATGGCCCCCTGTTGTGTGGTGGTATTTGAGAGATTATTATACTATTTTTTTTAGTTTTGGATATCTTGGGTCATGTTTAAAACCTTGTATTCTATTATGAATTTTAATTAACACTTGTTTGGCATGAATTTTCTGATTCATTTTATAGATTGTTTTTGGTTGTTTTCTGAATCCTAACTCGGGTAGATCATTCCCAAAACATTGTTTAAGATACCTGGGAAGTTGTACTATCCCATGGGGATAGGGAAATCCCTTTGGGACTTTTCACGGGCTAGGTCAGGTGCTGGTGTTTATGGAAACTGAAGTTGGTTCGTGACATTATTTTTTAGCATAGTGTTTTTAGCAATATATTTGGATGATGTTCATCATGGTTTATTATTGGTAATTATGTAATTATGTTGCTATTATGGGTAGTATTTCATATAGATATATAAAATATGATCACAAGAAATATAAGTATTTTTTTGTGTTGAATGAATTTCTAATTATACCCCATGAAGTTTCATACTCTATATCTTTGGTATACTATGGGAACATGTTTCATATTGAATCACCATAGGTTGGTAAGATACCTAGAAAAAGAACCTTAAAACTTAGATACTTTTCTTATGCCAACCTTGAGGTTAAGCTAATCATGGGATAGTTTGGTAAATTTTTTATCAAGTTTTCAATTTAGGCCTAACCAAGACATGACTTATCTTCTTACATGATGCATATGACTTATAGAACCTCTATTAAGATAGTATGAGGAGTGTATATCCATACTTAGATAAGGTATGTGACTATAAATATGGAGTAGGGGAATGTGATGTTCTCACCCTCTTAAAAAATAACATGTGATGTTTTCATCCATCTGATTAGTCTATAAATATAGAATCGAGACTGTATGTGTGTCTCTATGGGATTGAAATACTCTATATTTCATGGTAACTCAATGTATTTAAAAATGATATTATTTAAGGTCCCATGATTTTATTAAATATTTATATATAAATTAATATAGTTCTGAACAAATATTTTCATGCACGACACCAGACTAAAATGGAACAATGGTAATTTAACGAAATAAAATAATTAAAAATGGATTCTATAATATAACCATTGTATTATATTTTATAAATTATAATAACGTCATTTTAAAATAAATGTAGAAAGGAGTGTAAATTATACCGAATAGTATGTGACTTACCTATGAAGTTCATTTTTTGAAACTAAGAAAAGAGGTGGCATCACTGGGGTTTTACCTCGACCAGGACCAAGATGAACTTCAATAAGTACAACTTGAGAAAAATTCTCTATAAGAGAATTTGGATGTCATAAAAATCTATACGAGTTCATTACATGCTGAACAAACATTCATGACCGCTACCATTACATATCCTATACATATATCTTATAAAAAGTACTAAGATGTTTTTAAGTTGGATATAAGATGATATAAATTTCTAATTATTAATAAATTTTGTATTTTATCACATTTGGTCTTTTTAGAAAGGTTTAATAATAAAAAAATCATTTTACAAATACTTTTATTTTATGTATTATGAATAATTATATTAAAATTATTTTCAAACACTTTTAGAATTTTAATTTCATAAAAGTAAAATTATTTTTGAGTTCAGATTTTCATTATTAATTTGGGTCGAATTTTTTATAATTTTCAAAAATGGTTTATTTGTTGGTAAATAGTGAAAAATATTATTCTTATCAATACCATTACTTTTATGAATTTATCATAATATATGAATGACTTGAACTTTTTAATTTTTTTATCAACCATATATGTATTTAATGAGTAAAATAATTTATTAAATTATTTTTTCATTTAGAATCCAATTTTGGAAATTTTGTTACCTAAAGTAATATTTTATCGTAAGAGGAAACTATTTTTGGGGTTTTCTATTAAGTAATAATTAACAAGGTATAATTCAATTTTATTCATCTTTAAATTCCACGAAACACATATTGTATTTCTAACAAAAAAATTAATGTCGTGGAAATTGAAAACATTCATAATTTTATCCTAAACTCATCTTTATTCTCTAAACAATAATTTTTAAAAACTATTTTTAATATGGCATAAATTTATTATTTTTGAATTAATTTTTATCATATTTTAAATTTACATTCAATTAAATGTATTTAATTTTTAAAATGAAAGAGAATAAATTATTTTACAATGTTAAATTTATATTTTTGGTGGAAAAATAAATTACTTATGTGAAAATTAGTCACCGTGGTAAAGACAACTAATGTAGAATTACTAAAACAATGTTAAAAAATGAAAATTTCCTCAAAATATTTCTTCAAATGAGTGTATGATGAATTTCTATACCCCTTACCTTTACTTAATTTCTAGTCAAATTTGAACCAACATGCCTCCAAAATTGACTTCATTTTTATATTAACAATTAGTGTTTACAAAAATGTTGTTCCATCCACTGATAAAAGTATCCTTCAATAACTCCTTCAAATATACTCTAAAAATTTAAAATAACTCCCATTGATCAACCTAATTTACTTACAAAGTAATCATATTCCATGTTCTTAAGCTTCTGGTCCTTATAAATTTCCCAAATCCCTTTATAATGAAGGAGGTTTCCAAGGACAGATTAAATTATTCTACATAAGTATTTTATTATCTTTAATCATTCTTCTTTATATTATTATTCTACCAATTCTTAAATAATTTTTATCAATATTTTAAAATGTTTTTTAAATCATTAATATTCTATAAAATTAATATTATCATTAAATAATGACACATTCTTATTCATCCAGTCTTTATAACATACACCTGTTGGGGCTAGTTTTACCACTTACACGAAAAGTGTTATAATGATTATATCATCAATTATCGAGAAATTTATAATACTTGTGATATTATATAATAATTAATAAATATATATATTCTCTTGATTCTGTAATTATGATGCTATAATTAAATTAGTACATAATCATACTTATTTGATTAATTATAGCTTATTCGTGCTTGTGTTGGTTTAACTACCTAAATGAATGATGCTTTGAATTTTTGTCATGGATGGTTATGGAAACTTATTTTTTGGTAAAAATTGATTTTAATATCTATATGATATTTTTTTTCTATAATCTGATTATTAATTTTTAAAATCAATATTAATAAGCAACTTTATGTTTAATAAATATTACTAAAATAAAGATGTTTTAGATTTTTTATTTAATAATTGTACCTGAAAGTTCGATAGAATGAAAATTAAAAATAAAAAATCTTTATGGAAATTTTATTTATAGTACCATCAAAATCTTGGAAATGAGTAAACCATCCTATTACTCCTTTGACCATGGTCAACACACTCAATCAATTTTAGAGGAATTGAACAAACAACCCATAGAAGTTGAGGAGAGAAACAATATACATAAATTTGTAACATATAATTCAAAATATACCTTATAGAATTAAATATACTATAAGAAGGTTCTAAGTAAAATATTTAATCATCTTAATTTGGTTATTTGATAAGTTATATTCACACAACAAGTTAGGTGGGTCTTTAGTTTGGGGTTTCATCAACTCTATTTGCATTCACTATTCCATAAACTACTTTCCTCAACTAAGTTCATCAAAGTTTCTTTTAGGATAATAAGTATATATTATATATTAATGATTCAAATGTCATCTTTTTTCTCCCAGTTAAAATTGTTTTATGAAATAACATATAAATTAGTTTTTACAACTATGCTGGAGAAGAATGATGAAAATTATTTTCTTGATTTTTCTTCCACTTTATACTATCCCACTAAAATATATATCCAATATAAAGTATTTTTCAAGATAATAAATTAAATTATTTGATATTTATTTGGAAATAGTTAATTTATGATGGCAACCAATCAAACCTGATGTAATGTTATGTGATTCTGTTTGGAAATGATATGAAACCCATTTTTATTTTAAGGTGTTTTTCATGATATGATGATTTATTATTTTAGTGTGGTATACATAAGTGTAGAATATAATTATATGATGGGTGGAGTCCTATATCATCCAATAACTCAAGGGTTAATGTTTTTTGTCTCATGAGATAATGGTTATGCATGGATATGATTGGGTTTGTCAATTACTTAATATGTTAGAATGACTGGGTTTATTCAAATGATAATATATGAACATGATTGAGTTTGTTCACACCTTGTTGGGTGACCATTATTGGGGTTTATCATGAATTTATGAATACCTATGCTTAATTTTATGCCAGTTCTCTATATTATACCACATGTTTATGACATGTTTTCTATAATTTATGATTGTTTCTACTTGTTTCCAAGATATTGTATATATTTTATTCTCCCATGATGTTTTTAATATTATTCTAAGATATATGAAATTATATATTTTCTTGTGGCTATGTATTATGACTATATGTACTTTTGATAAAATATTTCTCCCATAATACATGTTTTCTCACCATATTATGATATAACTCATTATATCACATTGTAATGTTTACCTTACTAGGCATTTGAGCTCACTCGTTATTTTTCTTATTTCCCAAGGAATTATATATAAGACTATATATTAAAGGAATTCTTATGTAGATTTTATTATCAGGGTTTTTGATGTAGTAATATGAAATAATATGTTTATTATAGCCTATTTAAAAATAAACTAAACCTTTGGGTTTTGAGATTGTGAGATTAATCATGAGTAAAAATGATTATGTAATGAATATAATTTAATATTTAAATATTTTTTTAGTTTAGATAATAATAGTTGGTATCAAATAAGGCTTTATTAATTTTTGGGGGTTGAGATTATAAGACATTAGTAAGAACCATATGCATATGTCTAAATATTGGAAATATTAAATATTATTAGTAATTTATAGACTATGTGTTTTCTTATGATAATATCTCTATATGGATATAAAAAAGTGTATATAAGATCTGGAATAGATGCACTTAGGGGTAATAACTAAATTTTTTTTGGTTGGGTATTAAATCTATCTTTAATCTGTGTACCAAAAGTGGGCATAACTGCACCCCTAGTTTGACTATCCCAAGGGATAATCTTATTTGATTCACATGCTCATTTTGATCCATTATTAAGGATGTCAATATATCATGAAATTTAATTATGTTAGAGAACATCATCAGAAAGTGACCTTGGATAACCTAGATCAACACCTAAATATTGATAAGTTATAATATACATGATATTTTTTATTTATTTCTTATAAATTAATAGTTTTACTTTTATAAGTATTGTCATCCCTAATGTTCCTTCATTTAAAAAAAATATTTGGGACCAATATGAGAAAAGTTAACAATGGATGTGAAGGAAAATGCAGTGATTATCCAACTAAGTAATCAAATCGACTAGGATCTAGGGTGAAAACCCTCATAGAAATTCTAGTCTAATATTATCAAGCTATGAATACGAACAATGTTGAGATCCCAAACACACCAAAGAAGAAGAAAATTTTTATTGAGTCATTTATGGGATAACATACACCCTCCTTTAATGGGTCGTTATACACATTAATTACTAAGTAATAGATTAATGAAATGAAGAAATGTTTTCTATTCCATAGTTATTAGAGAATGATAAGTTTTTATACATAACTATTGTTTTGATAGAGATTAAAAACAATGGTGAAGCCTCATTAGAAATACAGTGTAAAAGGAAAATAGTTTAATTTAGTGGATTGGGGGAATTCAAGAAAATATTCTTCTATAAATATTTTCCTTAAAATATTTCCACAAAAAATAAATGAGAATTATTAGATCTAGAACAAAATTAGGATGAATTCATTGGGACATTAGAGGAGAAATTCATTATACTTGCAAGGAATGCCTCTAGTTTTGTTAATCACTCTTTAAGAATGTTTGATCAATTCTTTAGTGTCCTAAAACCATGTCTTTGAATGGTATTAGATATAAGATACTTTATAATCAATGTTTTTTTTGATGTGTGCATAAGGTGGAGATAAAAAATAAAAAATAACATTATTCTAGGGGGAATAAAAGTAAAATAGTATATCACCATAACTAAAATTATATGGGAGATAAATATCAACAACCTATACTCAAAAAATGTTAGATAAAGAACTATGGTAATTGTATCAAAGGATACAAAACAATTCCTTACATTTTGTGAAGAATTTCCCTAAGAACATAATATATATACTAATAAAAATATTCCAATGAACACAATAGATGAGTATATGGACACAACTAATGCACCAACTATACCTAAATTCTTCTTGTTTAAGGAGTTTTTTCATTATGAAAATCAATACCTCGACACTAGAGTTTCTAAGGAACATCGACCCCTACAACCGCTTAGACCGAAGGTTCTTGGAAGAGCCAACACAATCACTATGGATGATGTAGATCAAGAAGTAGTGAAAGGTAATTTTTTATTAACCATATATGTAGGAATGTATTATTTTATTCTAAATGTTCGCATTATTTTTTATTATGTGGGTTTAATAAGAATATCAATTCACCACCTTGAATGTTATATGTTGAAGTATCAATGAGATCACCTTGTAGAATTATGATTGAATATAAGATATAAAACACTTCTATGATCATGATTTAGGGGAAGAAACTCCCTATTGGTAATGTTCTTATTCCATTGGTAGAATTCAATGTGATATTGGTAATGGATTGACTTTCTCTACATAAAGTTCATATTAATTTTTAGGATAATGAAATCTCATTTTATATCTCTAGTCATACCATTTTAAAATATTAAGGAACAATGAATGTGAAATTCCTTTATAATTGAATACTTTAATATATCTATTTATATCTAATAATTAAGGACTTTTGACTCAAATGTTTTGGGAGAAAATAAACATTAGAGATATGAAGATTGTATAAGAGTATATCAATATACTTCCTGAATAATTAATTAGTCTTCCCCCAAAAAATGAAGTTTAGTCTTAAATTGAATTCAGGCAAGGTGCTATACATATATAAAAGAGTTCATTATTAATGAACCCCATTAAATTAGAATAATTAAACAAAATTTCTAGGAAATCTTGATAGTGGATTTATAATCCCTAGTGCTTCACCATATAGAGCACATATTCCCTTTGTTAAAAATAATAATGGATCAATGCATCCATGCATCGATTTTTATGAACATAAAAAAACAAGATCAAGAATAAGCATCATATGACTCACATTGATGATTTATTTGATCAAATCATTGGTTGTAAATACTTAATAAATATTGAAGTTTGATTTGGATGTCAATAATTAAGGGTAAAAAGAGATTATATTACCAAGATAACTTTACTTAAAGGGTATGGATATTATGAATTCATAGTGATTCCATTTAGACTTATAAATTCATCCACTATCTTCATGGATATTTTTAATAGAGTATTGAGACTTATAAGTTCAAACACTATCTTTCGATAATGTAATCCAAATTATATATATATATAGATCCTTCAAAAATAGAAATTATCAAATAATGGATTAGGCCAAACACTGTAACCATGATTAATAATTTTCTTATGTCAACTGGATACTATAAAAAATTTATAAAAAATTTATCATAGCTATCAAACCCACTAACCATGTTAAAATGTAAGGGGGTGAAATTACTTTCTAAATAAGAATATGAATAATGTTTCAAAGGGATAAATATGAGGTTGGACACCACACCTGTATTTACATTACCCTATAGTGGTGAAGGGTTTAAAATATACAATGACTCATTGAAGAAGGAATTGGGATTCATCCTCATGTTGAATGATATGGTAATTGTTTATGCCTCACATCAATTAAAAAAATTCATGAGAAAAATTATCTGATGACTATTTTGGAGCTAGTAGTAGTGATATTTTCCTTGAAGATTTGATTACATTATCTCTATGATGAAATTTGTGATACATATACTTATCATAAATTCTTAAAATCTATTTTCACCCAAAATGAGATAAATTAGTCCTAACTAAGATGGTTGGATTTGATTAAAAACTCTGATTTCTCAGTAGATTTCAACTAGAGAATATAAAAAAAGGTTTCTAAGGCTTTTAGTAGGAAAGATAATGTTACCTTATCTATGATGAAGATTGAAAAAGACTCATTACTAATCAAAATTTCAATGATTTATCATGAATTAATAAGGGAAGGATAGAAATATTATCTTTCCAAAATGACTGATCAACCATCTATCCATGTGATGATCATGAAGATCTAGAAACATGATATTGAACTACATAAAAGATACAAATCATTACAAAGATAAAAATTGGTAAAAATAGAGTTATAAGGTTTTTAGCATGGATATGTGTCCTATCAAAACTATAAATAAATATGGAACTTTTGGATTATTTACATAGATCATCCATCATTATTCATCTGGGATGAAAAAAATATCTATCCAAAGTAAAACTTACAGTGGGAAAACATGAAGAGAGAAATTTTATATACATATCACAATTCTTGGCATGTCACCAAGTTCTGGATGAATGGAAAAAGTTAAAGGGGATGTTGTTTTCATTACCCATAATAGTTCAAAAATGGGAAAACGTCACCATGTATTTCATCATAGGACTCCCTAGGATGCCTAAAGGTTATAACTACATTTGTATTATAGTCAATTTCCATGAAAATTCATCACATTTTTTGACATAAAATAATATTTTTGAGTTAAATTACTCAGTATGAAATAAATAAGATAAGTGGTGCGATTGTATAAAGTAAAACTCTCCATTATATATGACTAAGATCCAAGGATTACCTTGAGATTTGGGGGAAGTATTAAAAAATAATTAGTGATTGAGATCAGTTTTATTACATATTATCACCCTTAGGTAGATATAAACTATAAAAGGACCATTAAAACTCTAGAGGTTCTGTTGAGATAATGTTCAATAGAATTTTGAGGATGTTGGGGTCAACACCTCTACTTGGTGGAGTGTTCATATAAAAAACAATTCGTTCGTGTATTCAAGTGGGATCATATGTGGATTTGTGTGAAAGGTGGTTCAATATTCCCATATGCAGGGATGAATTTAGAGAGAGGAAGCTGATAGTACCTAATTTTTTCTATGAAATGATATGGATGGTTTAAATCATTTAGAGGCATATGATATCAACAAAAAGTTGAAGAAATATCTCTGTAGATTATCATCGATGAGTCTAGAGTTTCATGTTAGTGAGAAGGTGTTCCTTAGGGAATTTTTTTAGAATAAAGTTATTGGATTTAGGAATAAAGGGAAGTTGAGACTTAGGTATATCAGTCCCTTTCAATTCCTCGATTATGTTGGTTTTATAGATTATCTATTTTAACTCCCTATAAAAATCTTCCAATCACAATACACGGTTCATGTATTAATATTTAGGAAGAAATTACTAGACCATTAACATATGTATAACTTATATGTCGTCTAATTGGAACATGATCTCTCAGTTAAAGAACAACCAATTGAGATTTTAGATTGAAGAGATAAGGTTCTGTAGAATAAGAAAACCCATCTGGTCAATGTTTTATAGACGAATCACAAGTTTGAGGAAGCTATATGGTAACCTAAGGATGTAATGAGAAAAAATTACCCTCACATATTTTTATCCAAGTAATTGAATTTAAAGGATAAAATTCTATTTACGGAGGGTGGAATATAGAAAATCGTGATTTTATTAAATATTTATCATTAGATAAATATTACATTGAATTGTTTATTTCATGTGATACACCAAACTAAAATAAAACCTTGTCAATTTAGTAAAATAAAATCACAACAAAATTACTATTATAGTATAGTCATTGATTTAGTTGGATTTAATAATAGATACCAAATTTTGAAATCAATGTAGAAAGGATATGTAATGACGTCATGCAGTAAAATACTTATGAGAATAATTTTTCTGCTCTTGGAGAGAAGGTTCAATCCCTAGAATTTTCCTTTAAACAAGGATAATATAAACTTCAATAAGTAGAACTTTAGTAAAATATTCTATGGGATAATTTTAAGATGGTGGAAGTCACTTGGAGATCCATGTTAAATGAAGCACCACCCATGAGTTCCAACATTGCTTGTCTTACCATTAAATATTATGTGAAAGACTTAAGTGATTTTTTTAATTAGGAGTTTGGATGAAATAAACCTTCAGTTATTAATAAATTTTATATTTTATCATATTAATCTTTTTTAAAAAGGTGTAATATTACTTAATTCATTTTATAAATAATTTTTTTTTCAAATTATGAATAATTATAATAAAATAAATTTCAATCACTTTTATAATTAAAATTTTATAAAATAAAATTTATTTTTTAATTAAACAAGTCAATATTAGATTATGGTTAAGTTTTTTATAATTTGTTGAAATGATTTATTTTTAAGTGAATAGTGAAAGATAATGTTTCTCCCAATACTATAGATTTTATGAATTTAATATTATATAATAATGACTTATAAGTTTAGAAGACATTTTTCAAAACCAAATATTTAATTAGTAAGAAAGATTATTCATTTAAAAATAATTTTTTCATTTTAAAAACCTATGTTTGGAATTTTTGAAACTAAAGTAATCTTTTATCCTAATAAAAAATTATTTTTGGTCATTTTATTTTAATTTCATTTTCACAAGGTATATATTAGTTTTGGATTGATTTTAACACCACATAAATATTATTTTAATAATAATTAACAAGTCAACGTCATGTAAATCGAAAAAATTCATAATTTTATCTGAAACTCATTCTTATAATTTAAAATATGTTTTTCTAAAAATTATTTTTATTGTGTTTTACATTTATTATTTTAGAATTAATTTTTAACACATTTAAAAATTAAATTCATTAAAATGGATCTCATATTTAGAATTAAAATGTTAAAATTATTTGATAATGTCAGGTTTATTTAAGCATAATAATTAATTAGTCATGTAAAAATTAGTCATATTGGTAGAGGATAAAATAGTTAAAGTATTATACATAGGGGAAAAAACTAAAATATCTTTAAAAATTATCATCAAATTAGTTAATTGGAATTTTTTATACAACCCCTCATATATCGTTTATTTTTCATCAGTTGTTATCCCACATACCTCATAATTGGAATTATTTTTATATTTTTAATTAAGTATTTTCAAAAAGGTCATTCCTTCTGCTTATAAATGGATCCTCCAACATCCACTGTAACACAATCCAAAAAACACTAATAAATCCTATTAATCTACCTCATTTACTTACAAAATAGACCACTTACCCTTTATTAATATCTATTCCCTAGATGTTTCCCAGATCTCTTCTTAATCAAGGAGGTTTCTAAGAAGAGATTCATCATCATCATCATCATTAAATTTATTCAAAGAAAAGCACAAGGCACTCGCAGAAACAGGGAAACCACATAACCAGCAAACAAACAAAACGTGCCCCACCCTAGGGAGGTCTAAAATAGTGAAGGCCAAGGGAATACCCCCAAATCAATTTGACTCCCTCAGGAGTAAGGAAAGTAATGTTAGGGAGACAATTGAAACTAGACCCATGGACTGCCAGAGAATCGAGGTGATCCGCAACCTTATTGCCTTCCCTCCAAGTGTGAGTTATCTAAATGATCCTAGAGAGGAGGGACTTACATTTACTAATTAGGTAAGTAATGGACCAAGGGATTTTCCCTCTGATACACAAAGAGTCATGGATAATTTTAGAGTCAGTTTACAGTTGGGTCAAAACCATGTTCTTCTGGTTGCAAAGCTGGAGGCTGATAAGAGCTGCTTTGGCCTCCACCTAAAGCGCATTTCCACTGCCATAACCTACAGTGAAGGCCAAAATTATGCTCCCCCCGGTGACCCGCACCACCCCTCCTCCACGCATAACACCCAAAACACAAGATCCATCGGTGTTTAATTTCACGACGTTTGTAGGGGGAATACAACGAACCCAACATCCCTACTTCATGGGCTTCGCCGGCATGACCTGATGAAGACTGGAGTACATATGTCACAGCGACAGGGCCTCCCACCAATTCCTGATAACATTCACCATATCCACCAGAGGGAACTTCATTCTCAAAATAATTGACCTACCTGTGGTGAGGGACCCCTCGTATCTGTCTTGGTTCCTCTCTTGCCAAAGGCACCAGCAACTGGCACTCAGAATCAACGAACGTGCCTATCATTCCGGGATAGAGTCTGATGACCCCTGGAACCATCTGTCCAAGAACATCACATCGCAAGGGGTGGTGGAAGAGAAATATATGAAGGCACCGAAGAAACTCCACACCGCATTATCCCAATCCCCTTGAAGAATATGTGATCCATAGTTTCTTCGCTTTTAACTTTACAAGAGTTGCAACAAAATGCGAGACTTATCCCAACATTCTTAATGTTGTCATTTGTAGGTACTACAAGATGTAGGATCCTCCAGATAAGGAAGGTATATTTTCCTGGAGCCCTCTTGCACCACAGAATCTCGCTCCATTCATCACCTGGATCCGGAGGTGAGCCAAGATTACGAAAATCCTTCATCGAGAAGTTCCCTGAGGAGGACAGCGTAAACACACAATGGTACAGATCCGTATTAATGGTGATAAAATCGTAAAATTCTTGTTGGATCTTATCCAAAAATTCCCTAATTAACGTTGGGTGAAGGCTCTCTTCTTTGAAAGATATGAAAGGGGCAGGACACCCCGGAAAACCAGTCACAGACCCTTCCCAGTTCTGGTACCAGAAGAGAATATCCCCCTCTCCCACAAACCACCGATCATGTTGGTTTAGCATCTGAATGAGGAGGAGAATCCTGGAACAAAGGGGGAACCCTGGAAGCTGCTATCAATCATGCTGCGACCGTAATTGTGGGCCATAGTTCTTCACCACAGAGTACGATTCTCGATCACTTCCCATGCCAGTTTCGCGTGCATGCCTGTAATCGTGGTCCCTAAACCGCGAACATTAATCCCGCCCTCATGTATGGGCTTGACCATCCTCTCCCAAGAGACCCAATGCCTCTTTACTTCGGCAAAATCATCCCATATAAAACAAACCAGCACCTTATCAATTGCTTTTATCACCCCTTTCGGAACTAGGGTCGCAGCCAGTGCATGCACTGGATTCGCAGACAAGACATTATTAACCAAAGTTATTCGCCCCCAAAGGATAGAAGGTGACTTTTCCAGTTGAGAAACCGCCCGATAATATTACTCACCACATGGTCAAAGTCCCTTATTAGCATGCACCCTGAAGAAATGGGAGTTCCAAGGTACTTCAATGGAAACTGGCCTCGTTGCATGTCCAACCTGCTGCACAGGTGATTCACTCTGTTGATAGCACATTTTCTAGAGATATATAGATTTCTCTTAGATTGGTTGATTAGTTGTCCACTCCAAAATCAATACTCTTCAAGAATCCGTTTAATTCCATGTGTAGAACTCTTTCCAGCATTAGAAAAAATGATAGTATCATATGAAAACATCAAGTGAGAGATGGTGGGCATGCTCTGTTTCCTCTTATATGGAAGGATCCTACCACTCAAAACTGCTTTCTTGATCAAGTGTCTTGGAGTATCCTGCACTAGAATGAAATTTTACAAGGAGATAGGGTCTCCTTGACGTAGAACTCGATCCACCTTGAAGAAGCCGTGAGTTCTCCCCATGAAGGTGACATCCATCCACGGGGAGCTAAAGCATTTAAAAACAATATCCAGTGCCTTGAAAGAGAACCCCATGTTGGTCAGAACTCTGTTTATAAACCCCAATATTTTAATATTTCAAATATTATTAAATATTATTCATCACTATATTAATATGATTTTAAAATCATTAATCATTTATTAATGTAACATCATAATTAAAGAATAGTATATTCTTATTTATTTAATCATTATAACAAGCTTATATTTGGTCAGTTTTACCACCCTAATGAACTGTGTTATAATGATTATATCATGAAATATTAATAAATCTTAAATAATGATAATATTATATAATGATAATGATTTTGAGATATTATCATAATTATGGAATGATTATACTATATCAAAATCATTCTATAATAACACTTATATGTTTAATTCCAGTTTGTTGTTGTTTGGGTTGGTTTAACTATCTATATAAATTTTTAATTGTATTTTTAATCATGTTTTATTATAGAAAAATTATATATGGTAAGATATGATATTAATATAAAAATAAAGTTTTTTTTTCGAAATGATAGTATTAATATTTAAACTCAATATTAATAAAAAACCTTTTGTATGTTAATGTTTACCCAAACAAACACATTTTTAATTTTATCATTACAAATTATACCTCAAAGTTCTATTCAATAAAAATGGTTATTTATAAATAATTATGTAAATTAAATTTAAAGTACCATAAAAAATTATGAAAATTATGAAACTGTTTTATGACTTATTTTAGCGAGAGGTAATATATGAATGTTGTTTTGTAGAAATTGACCGAAAAACTCCAAGAGGTCGTAGAGAGAAAAAAAGATCAGTAAAATAAAATAATAAATGTACACTACAAAATAAAATATACTTTAAAAAAGATATGTAAAATTATTTAATAAACATAATTTGGTTATTCAGAAAGTTATATGAATACCTGATGTGAGTCGGTACATGAGATAAGGGCTTCATCAAATCAATTTTCTTTCATTGTGTCATTAACTAATTTACTAGACTAAGATCTTACCAGAATATTTTATGATGAAATTTATCTACAATATATGATATTTTCACTTTTTAACTTTATAGTTTATATTTTATCATAAAAATATTCCCTTTTCATCAATTCATCCTTCCTAAAATTGCTATGTTTTTAAGAATAATTCCTACCCTTTCTAATGGAACCTTTTATTCCTTGTCCATACTTTTCATCCTACAAAATTTCTAATTTATTTATTATAAACCAAAATATTTTTAGCTCCTATTATATTAATATATCCCTTTATATTCTTTACATTGTGGTTTTTTATCTTTCTTAATAATAAGGTTTTTCATTATGGAATTTTAAAATAATAAAAGAATTTCATTTTGACATAAAATTTTGAACTTCTAAACGATATTTATTATATACAATTTCATTGATTTTAAATGGTTAACTAGTTTAAAATTTTTAAGGTAAATTTTTTTAATTTTATATTTTTACCCATATTCAAATGGTTTTTTGAAATGACTTATATAGAAATTTCTAGCAATATTTTTAAAAATCCTTATAAAAATCCATCTTAAGTTTTTCCCTCTAGTACCAAAGTATTTATATCTAATAAATTATTATTCCAGATCATCTTTTAAATGATTTTATACACATTTTTGAATATTGAATTAATAATGACATCCAATTTATTCTTGATTTCATGTAATGTTATTTTTTAAAATGATATAAAACCATTTTTTCGTAGGTTTTTATGATAAGATCATTGATTATTTTCATATGTCATACATAATTATGTTATATTGTCATGTAATAGGTGGGGTCCTTTATATACCTCCTATAAATTAGTTAAAGTTTTTTATTTCATGAGATACTGATTATGCATGGACATGATGTGGTTTGTTCAAAACTTAATGTGTGAGAAACATTAGGTTTTCTCATATTACAATGATTGAACATGATTTGGTTT
Organism: Viscum album; assembly: GCA_963277665.1. NCBI lineage: Eukaryota > Viridiplantae > Streptophyta > Magnoliopsida > Santalales > Viscaceae > Viscum > Viscum album. The sequence goes on along the minus strand of OY728165.1, from coordinate 157,507,934 downwards.
ATTTACACCATAGTGAATGAGTGTGATTGGGTTTTATAAAAAAGATTTCATTACACATGTTTAAGATTATTACACTTACATATGTTACTCCATAGTCATATGATATGTTTCCTTGGGTTGTGGTTTTTTAAACTTGCTTCCAATACATGGTATATTTTTCATGGTCCCATGATTTTTATCTTTCTTTTACTATGATAAATGATGTTCTATAATTAACTATGACTGTATATTATGATTCCAATATATTTTCGTTAAATAATCCTCCCTGGATTCATGTTTTATCTCATGTTTATGATCTAAACTATTAAGTCTCTTTGATAAGTTTCCCTTACCATTATTTGATCTCACACCTTATTTTTTCTTATATATTCCAAGTAATTATGTGCATGAATATGCGTAGAAGGATATCTTATTTAGTTTTTATTATAGGATATGTTGAAGTAATAATGTGAAATACGATATTGATTATAGACTATCACCAACGACACTAAACCTTTTTTATGGGTTTGTGATATTACTATGAACTGTAGCGATTAAATTACAGAAATAATTTATGATTTATAAGTTGTTTTGATAGAAACATATTAGAATATATGATTATTTATTCTTTTATATGATATAGTTGGTGAAAAATGGCACAAAGATACCTTGGTTTGATAGAGATCATACCATATCCCTTTGTACCATGAATATCATTGGTTCTTTTCTAAAGGTCACTCTTTGCTTATATTTATAAATTTGGAAATTTAAAAATATATTTTCTCAATTCTATAAAGGCCGTGAGGTCACACTTTTTGGTTGAATATGTTGGTATTAGGTCTTAAGAAACTTAAATTTATTCTATAAAAATATTTGAGCTTAGAAAAAAATGGAATTTGGATAGATATTCATAGGTTATTTCAGGTGATGCATTACATGGTGATGTTGATTATAGGCTTTAAATTTTTTATGGATATCCGTAAGGTGTTTTAGGTGTGGTTTTAGGATATTTAGTATATGATAAAACATGTGGTGAAATGATATAATTCCTATAAATATTTTCTGAAAGTGCGATTTTGGTGGATATATTCCCTATGATTTATATCCACAAACTTAAAATTTGTTAAATAATTTGAATTTAATTTATTTTATGACTTATTTTTGGATTTGAAGTGGAAATTTGTTTGTTTGAAAAATTTATTGGATACATGGTTAAATAATGGTTTGCTCAACTGTGTGAGTAAAAAAATTAGGATGGGAATGATATTATAGTATCTTGTGCGTAGTTGGTTCATCGTCACATGCGATATTTACCTTGACCATTAAAGTATGTTTTGGTCACCCATTGCATATTCATGATTGGAACATGGTGAGACTAATCATGCATCTAAAACATATAGGTTAAATTATGTGGTTCTAGTTGCATGTTCATGTTCGGTGTACAACTAGCCTAAACATTCCCCTAAACCCTGTGACCTATTAATTTTTTAAAAGTTATTGTCAGTATTTTATATTTTATAAATTTTAAATTTGAATTATAACAGGATTGAGCCAATTAAAAATTATTTTTATTATTTTTCTTAAAAATTTCTAAATAAGGGGGTATCCTTATTTCATTCCCATTTTATGTGGCCAAAAATATGAATTGAGTACTCATTCTACTCAAATTCTCTTATATTAACCATAAATATTTTGTATCATTTGTGGTTGATTCATCAAGGTTTGTTATCCAAGATCACTCCTTTACCTATTATCCTACTATTTCTTCTATTTTTTCATTCTATAAGTTATTAATGATGAAAAAAGGTTTTGTGTTGATCAATTTTCACATTGGGTTATTTATTTTTGAGATTTCATTGTATTCACAAGTTACATAACTTTATTTTTGTGGAATAATGTCACTCAACAATGGATTAATATAGTTACATTTGGGGACACTTTATAATTCCTTTTGTTTATAAAATCATCAGTTCTCCAATTTTTCAAATGGGTTTATTTAAATATAAAATCTATATTGTGTTACATAATTATCATGTGTGGATCCACTTTATCATTATAAAATCTGGTTTTAAATAAGTTTTTTTCCTCATTCGTAGTGTGAGTTTCTACTCAATAGAAAGTATCATTCTCAAAGTTTCTGGAAAAATACATTTTATGAATTTATTATGGATTATAAATATAAAGTTCCAAATATTCTAAAATTTTTCAATGAATAAATGGATGTTTGATAATGGTAATTTTTCATAAAACATTTTTGATTTATTTTGAATTATTAAAGACTTATGTTATCCTATCATTTTCTAAATATTAATTTTTAGTTTTATGTGATTTATTATGTCTTATATTGAGTTGGTAGTTAAATTTCACAGTGAATTTCATTGAATAAAGGATTGTTTGGAAAAATATATTAAAGGTTTATTTTATTATTATACTACCATTTTTGGGAGAACTCTGTTGTATTGTTGTTTATGTGGATATGGAATGGTATAACTTGAATCACTATGATTTATTATAATTATGAAAGGGGATAATTATATAAAGGGTGTTCGAAGGTGAGGTTGGTGTTTTGAATTTTATTATCATCATATTGCATTGGTATCTCAATATATTGGCTTGAATTATCACCTTAGTTTTATAGTGTTCCCATTATAATAAAATTATCAATATGGATAGGGTTTTTTTGCTACATTGGGTGGAATGTACAAATTAGATATAGTATAAGGGAAGTTATGATCATAATAAAATGATGTAATGAATTAAATTTAGTTATGTCTAGGAACATCCCCTTAATACCTTTATTATTGTCCCATGATGACTAGTATGCCATTTTTTTCTATTTTTATTATATTTTAGTTTTATATGTTTATTTAATATTATTCATTACATGTTACCACAATTATAACTATAAAATTAGTTTTTCATTACATGGTTTATTTTTTTATGTGATAGTTTATTAGTATTTATTATTGTACATATTTGGTTTATATTTGTAGTTTCAAATCTTTATTTCCTTCTTAAAAATAAAATTTTTATAATTTAAGGATATAAGACATATATATCACAGATTCATGATGTTTTTAAAAAGTTATTATCTTGTAAATGGTGTTCTCAAATACAATAGTGAAGTTTGGTTTTCAAAATAAAAATTAGGCCATTTAAAATGAAAGGTATAGAAGGAATTTTTTTTTTCAAATAAATTTCACCACCTTTAGATTCAATAATTTCACTCATTTTAATTGATTATTTTGTCTTATTATGAGAATATCCCTCCTGGTAAAATTTATTAAATAACTTTTTTTTAAAGTGAAAACTTTTAACAAATCATTCTTCTTATTAATTTTTTTATATAATAAACATGATAACTTATTATATTATATTTCAATCTAACATCACATGGAATTATTTTCAAAAAGAATTTATAAAGAGTATTCAAGGGAATTCTACTAGTATTGTTTTTATCACACCATATATACACACTATGTGTGTAAATAGTCATGTATTTACCATATGTAAGTATTATATAGTACCTATGATTTCATGGAGGATCATATATTTGGTTCATGTATGGAGGTGGTGGAAACTAAAGATAATTTTAATTGGCACATCAAGATGGGTAGTTGTTTATATATTTTTATTCAACTTATGTACTGTAGTACAATCTGTATATCTATCCTACTTGGTCTTACTATTTGAGTTTCTTGTGTTTATTTATATTTTTAGTGTCCTATATGTTGTAATTATGTATTCTAAACTTTTCAGTCATTGAAGCGTTTTATAGGTGAATTTATGTTTCAGATAGTTAGATTCATACCTTATTTGGGTGTTTCAAATTTTGAAAATGTTTATTTTTTATGCATGACATATTAACCATTGAAATGGTCATTCCAAACATCAAGGTGGATATTTAATTTATGTCAAGATTTACAAAATGAAATCATTTACCAGTTGAGTAAGGCTGATGTCTAATAATTTTTTTAGTATTTTGAAGACCAATAATGATCTTTGATCCTTGCTATTGGGTTTGAGTAATGAGTGAAGGTATCTTGAGGTAATTATTAACAAAATTGTATAATTTCCCAATTTTGTTGATGTTATTTAGGAATTTCATGTGTATATAAGTTCAAAGAAACATATATCAACAGGTAAGTGGGAGAGAGTGTTTGTATAACCCTTCATCATATTGGTCCTTTTGTTACCATGGGTATTCGAGAGAAGTAATTTGAGTATGAGAATTGAGTACTGATTATCATTGAGATATTTTGATCTAGATCACATATGATATGTTACACAATTAGGTTACATGTGTTATATTGAGAAATTATTCATTTTGGGGATGTAAATGGAATGAATTATAACTGTGTATGGTTATTATGCACTATTTAAGAAACTACACTGAGGCCATCCATGTGGTTCTCTAAACATCTAGTAGAAATTTACAAATTTGGAATAAATTTTCATTAGACATGCATCAGAACCACACACTATTGCAAATGAAGTTGTTTTATTATTTTTTTTTTAATTTTTTTGTATGTTGTACTCTTTTTGTGTACAACATGTTTAAGGTGAATTTTGGGATGTTTTAATACTAAATGAGTATGATGTGATTTTATTATGATTTATATACCATTTAAATAAAAATTAGAGTGTATTTTCCTAGGCATTGAGTTTTTTTATTTTAAAGTATTCATAATATGGTTTTCTATATGATATAAGGTATTTTTTTGCTATCTTCAAAGTAATAAACTAATGTTTTAAAAAGAATTTTGGTGTTCTCGAGGAAGAAAATCTAACTCAATGGCAATTTTTGTAATATTTTTTATGTTGGTATTTGATGTGGTGGTGGTTTAGTTAAGATTTATATGGATTATACCTCATGTGAGGTTAAAAAAAGTGTGAACAAATGTATTGTGAAAATATTGTATATAAATATACATTTTATTACTTTAGTGAATTTTCTAAAGCACATTTTTTGGACTCCATGAACTCCTAAGTTGATTCATCTGTTTTTAAAATGTAAAGAAAAAATTTAATCGTGTCTTAGAGGGTTTTTCAAAAAGGGTATATTATGGTTTCTTATCTAATGTTTCATCATTTCAATAAATTTTTTCATATCAAGAATGGTTTTATTTGGGTTGGTTTTTTGTGTTGGAATAATTAGACTAAAATTTTGTGATGTGTTGGTATTATTTCAATAATTGGAATTTAATTTCATGTGTTTAAGTGTCTAGTTAGATATTAATTTGTTTTATTGTAGACTCATGTCACCCATAAAAATTCTAGTTAATATTAGAGATATTTTATTGAGTGGATACTTTCTCTAGTTTATTTGGGATTTCATAATTAAATTTCCCTCTCATTATTTTTATTTCTTCAACTATATTTTTTTGTTTAGTATTAAGTTTAATTTTCATTCATAGAGAAGAGTTTTTTGAAATGAATAGAATATGTGAGGGTAGTTTCATAAGAAAAAACTAGCCACTGTAGAACTTATTTTACAATATCATCATATAATTGGCTATTAAATATGGATAATTTGGAATATGATAATGATAAAATAGAAGAAACAACTCGAAACGTTTATTTTTTGTTATAAAAAACAACTTTATAATATTAGGATATGAAGGATACAAATAATGATCAATATTATGTTTGCTGGATAATGCAACCCATGCATAAACTCTAGCTTAAGAAACCTAATGAGAAGACACTACAAATTAATCCTTATGTTATGAAAGTTTCCTTAAAACATTTTAAAGGAAAAAAATTGTATGTTTCATTCCATTGGATTTTAGGTTGGTTGATATAAGATACATAGTCACTCTAACAACATATCAAGGTTGCCAATGCAAGAGATGAAGTCGAATAAAATTTAATTGGCATTGTGATACTCTATTTCTTCTGCATTTTGACATAATAAATTATCATAGATTATTCTTGTTTGATCACTCTATTTTATCAAATTTTATATATTTATTAAATTTTAATGATGTTATTCTAGGTGGGTTTAATTTTTTTTATTTAGTATTAAAAGTGTTCTGGGTTTGAATATTTTATTATTGTGTGTATTTATGTGGAGAGGTTAAAAAAATGTTATAGGAATATTATTTCTGAGTGTTAACATAGGTTATATATGGTGATAATGTATTATCAATAACTGAACTTAGTGGTTATATGAGATGGATGAATGGATTATTAATAAGAAACTCAAGACTATTTTTTATATCCAAACATAATATATAGAAGTACCACAACGCTACAATGAAGAGAATGTATTATCATAAGTTTGGTGAGATAATGTTAGGTATGACAATCCTATATATATGGGAAGTGTTGGATTATGTTAGATAAATTGTGTGTGAGATTTCACATACAAGAAAAAAATTATATTTTAAGGTTTTATATTTATCCATTATACTTACAATTCAGGAATAGAATTAAGGAGACATCCATATGAAGTTAATTTTATATATTTATAAGGTAGATCATAGAGATTTGGAGGAAGCAGTTTTCCATTGAAGAATAAAATGTATAAAGACTGAAGAACATCAGAAGTGATATTCAAGACAAGACATTGTTTCGTTACTAAATACTGAAGTACTACAATGTTTGAATGGCCCATTGTTGTAAACCATATTGTTCTGGATTGATGAATAATTACATGTTATCTTGAAGATAAATATTATACATCAATAATGGATGTACAAATATCAATATTAGTACATGAAACACCCTATCTATAAATATTATTGGCTTGAATAGTTTATTATTTCTTTATAGTATAATATTTTAAACTAAAAAGTTTTATACATATGTTTAGAGTAATAATAAAATTACTATTTTATTTTTTTTTATCATTTTTTCAAATGATAGTTAAATAGTTTTTTTGTGAAATTAAAAAAATGAACAGTGTTGGGTTCCTCCTGGAAAATCTGGGTTATTCCTACTCTCATGAAAATGTTAGGTTATATCTATACCTATAAAACTAACTATTGGGTTTGGTCTATACCCATGTAAAAGTATAGGTTTGATCTGTAACCATGTAAATGGATATATTGTAGTGGATATCCATGATATTGGATTAATAGTGTGGAGAGTATATATAGGTTCATTTGGATTTGAACAATTATAAATATATCAGTATCTATTTATTATAATTATAAATTTCAATATTTATACATCCATTGAAATAATTGTTATGATTAAATTGTTTAATCATATCATCCAATAAATTATGATTTTTTTCCTTACTCTGATTATTTAAGATTTTAAATTCACAACATACTTTCTTTTACATCCTTATAATGGGACCTAATAATTAATGTTATATCAACATCTTATTTTTTGGATATATTTTATTTGAATTACATACTTTTTGGTGAATATTTTCATTTTGAGCTAATTTATATCCGATGCCTTAAGAAGGCCAATGGAAAGAACCATTTTTATTTATAGAAAGTCAGGAGATGATTTATAATTAAAATCCTCTAATACCAACACATTTTAATGGTAATGACTATGGATTTTAGAAGGAAAAAATAATGGTTTTTTAGAGAATATAATAATTTTTTCTGGATTATCATTTGTAGAACTTATTTACAGAATTTGAACTTGATACATTGGTTGATAATGATGCTAGTAAACACATTAGAAATCATAGAGTTACATATTAGCTTTATTTTTTTCCACAGTATAATTATTTATAAACAAATTTCAAATTATTTATAGACATATATATTCTTATAAAAATGATTTTGATATTTGGAATAATTTGAAAATCACTCATCAATACACTAATGTAACACCCAAATATTTCATAGTATGTTATTTTATTTAAATTAATTCAACAGTTTATACTACATCCAACACCAAGTTCGAGCGCACCACGACTGACCAAACTAGCCGTTCAAAAAATAGTTATGAATAATATTAACTATATTTTTATTATTATATACCTAATATAATTTTAACATCCATATTATGTGTTTTTAGACATAATATTTGAACAAATTTAAATTTTCAGATAAAATAATTGTTTTTCAAATAATGCAATTTTACCTCATTTTACTAGAAAACCCTTTTTAAATCCTATATTTGAAACTTTTATATATCCAATTTGACAAAATTAAACTTCTTATTTAGAATTGGGAAAAAAAAATTAGTTTTGGTAAAATTTTGGTGTCTTTATGATAACTTTCATATTTTGATCAATAGTAAAAGATACTAAATTTTTATTGAAAATAACTTTTTTAATCAAAATAATTTATAGTGTTAAATCTTTCATTTGAATGGGTTTTAAGTGTTATTAGATTATAATTTTAGTATTTCATAAAATATTGGTCATTGGAAGTAATTTCACATTTAAATTGGGAAAAACACATATCAATCTTTTGATAGTTTTTACTTTTCAAAAACATGATTTTTGGTTTTGACAATATGAAATAATTTTAAATTAATTAATGCAAATACCATGTTTTGAATTTGGTAAAATATAAATCATTTTTGAATTTGGAATATCAAAATTATCTTTGGATGTTTTTTTGGTATTTTTATGAAAACTTTCAATTTTTGATGAAGAATGAAAAACAATACGTTGTTATTTAAAATGACTTTTATTTAAATAATTATTATTTTCACATAAATTTATTTTAAATTAATAATAGATACATAATACCTATATTAGTCTAATGAAATTATTTTGAGTCATTTTTTAATTAGATTAGATATATAAAATTTTATTGAACTTTCTAACATCATTTACCCACCTTATAGAAACATTTGCAAATTTGCATAAAGCACGATTTTACAACTTCTATGAATTGAATTTAAAGAATATGAGAGAACCATTGATATTATTAAGTATAATTTGGTTCAATAATAAGAAAATATTTTCTGGTGAATAGTAACTTTTGAATTTTATTTACCACTGGTAAAAGTAAATAGGGTAATTAAAGGTAAAAATGGTATTATCATTAATCTAACCCATGTCCTAATTCTATTGAATAAGTGTATTTCGATCAGAATTAACCTTAGGAATAAACTATGATCATTTTTATCCACTTTGATTAGATTAGGATATTTATTATTATTGTATTTAAAGAAGAGTTAAAAATGTTAAATTCAAATTTAATAACTAACCCATTTTTAATATAGGGTTATACATAATATAAATTTGACTATAAATATTAATTAGAGAGATAAAAATATTTAATATATCATGTTATTTGTTTTATAATTTTTAGAATTAAATAATTAAATTTATTTATGACACAATTATGATGTAGTAATTACCTTATTAATGAAAGATTAAAATAATTGATATTGTAAATATAAAAATAAATGTAAATTGGGGCTTTTGATGCATTCCAAGAATTTTATAGGTTAATATGACATGTTAGGGTTTATTTAATGTATTGTTTTTTATAGTAATCAAATTTGGTTGACTTTCACAAATACCAAATACAAAATAGTTTCAGAATAGACATAAATGAGTATTTAAACAAAATACTATATTTTTAAATGATATAATATTCCTAAAAATATATGGTATGGACAAAGGAATTATATAATGATATATATGTCATTAATTAACCACTTGAAGTTCTATTGGCATTTTATAGTAAGTGTATTAACCATTTAATATACAAATACAAGAAGACATAGTAAAAGTTAAACTATTTACCTAAGAATTAAATCTAAAAGATAAGGTTAATATGGTGACGTAAAATTGTCTAAAACCTATTGTTTGAGATTATTTAGACCCATCCCCAAATTAACCTTGAAATAAATACATTTTGAGCCATTATAAACTGAAGATGATTTTATAATAAAATAATATTTCAAGCTTTTCCTAAAGTGACCCTCACCTATCTTATAAAAGGTTACTTCTCCTTCTCTCAAAATCACACATCCAAAGCCATTTGGATCGGTCAAAACCTACTAAAATATCTTCCCAACCAACCTTAATTCAACCTAGAGACATTAATTTGATCATAAATCCCACATAAGGAGACCTTTTGATCAAATCAAAAAGGAAGCACCCGGAGAAGAGGTAATAATTTCATCACCTCTTTCAAAGTTCTGTTCTTCTTCCACGTCCTATTTCTTTGATTTTACCATAAAAAAAATAAATCTATTACCTCCTACATACTATTATGTTATTATAAATATGGTACAACCATATTCATTATTCTATCCATCCTATGAATGACAAAGTCACCATACGTGCATACGCACAACTTACCTTCTCCACCTTGTAGTGTAGTTTGTTATTCAACACTTAATTATTTGTATGGGTATAATAATGAGTAAAATTGTTGAAAATAATAAATATAACATGTTAATTATTCTGTATATTTAATATACCATCCATTTACATATGATTTCACCACTAATATAATGATATTGTCGCTCATGCGTACGTAAGACTTACTGTCTCCACGACGTGATGAGATTTCGTTCCCCATCGTATTCATTCCAGAATAATTTTCATTAGACGATTAAAAATAACGATGAATAACTTAATATAATTCTTAATATAAATAAAATACATTATATCCATAATAAAAATGGCTTACGTAACAAAACGTATAAAGGAAAATGTTTATGTTAACACCCAAAACAATGATACTACTGAAATATCATTAACAAAGAAATATTAGAAGATCATATATGATATTTTATTTATGTATGTGGTTCTTTTATAACTTAAAAACAATTATTTCACCATTATAAAGGAGTTTAACCTAACCTATACTAAAGAAAAGTACAAGGTAAGGGGTTTTTATCTCACTTCTTATTCCCGTGAGATTTATGATATACTGCCACTATTTATTTTTGTGTGGTGTTTGTACTGCCCATGATTTTATTCTTTGTGAAATATAATTTAATTTATGGGTATTTACATCTTCATTTTATGACAATTCTTTCATGTGCCGTATGTTTCATATGTTAACAAATCAGTAAGGGAATTTATAATTTCAATTTCCACTCATTGGGTTTACGCAAACTTCATTGATTATTTTACTCCAATAATTTTTGTGAAATCACTATTTATTTATTTATTTAGTGATTTTCACACCACTTTTTGTGGATATACTTCTAATACACATAATAACTCCATTTATAAATTCTCAAGTCATCGATATCAACTTGATAAGAGTAATCTTAACTAAACTTCCATTCATTAAGTCAAACATCCAAATCATTGGTGTTGTTTCTGAAAGCATATGCATGAATGTACTATGATTTATTTACATTGAATATAAAATCATATTAAGTGTATTTATATTTTTCACACATAATTATGTAATTGAATTATCCTTAACCTAATTATACAGTCTTTATAAGAGATTTCATATAAATTTACATTCCATTGAGACTTATTTGTTGTTATGCACCAATTCACTTTTATATGGTGTATATAATATACTTCTAAAGATTTATTCTTCTAACACTTTATCATTAATGTCTATGTTTTAAAAATTGTTTTATGTATTAATTTATATGGACATGAATGTTTTAAAATTAAAATTACTTTTAAAAGTTTAAAGTGGTATGAGACACTTTGATTCAAAAATCTATTTTAAACGGCTTCTTGAAAAATAGTGAGTCTTTTAAATGTTTTCAAGGAAAAGGGGATATTTCTCCGAAATAGTTTTATTGATTATTTTTATCTATTTAAATATCCTTAATTATTCTTGATTAAGGTTGATTTATTATGATAAAATCTTCCATATTGTATTGAATGTGTTATTTTTGACAGTGGATGTGTTATTTTTATACAACTCTTGGTTTGTGGTTAATATATTGACATTTCGTATGCCAGTTTTAATATGAATATTTAGATTATGTTTCAACCTTTTCATATGAAGAATGAATTGGACTTAGTAAGTGAAAGGTGGAGCCCACTATAGCTCCTCGATGCATGGGTTGGTATCATGAGACAATCTTATGTCTTGGCACAAGTCCTTGACAAAATATTTATTTTTATTCTTGGCATGAGGATTTGACTATGTGGTTACGGTGTCTGAAAATATGAATTCCATCATTATGAAATTTTCTATTGATATTAAATGTGATAATTTGACTAGTAGAATATCCACGTGATTAAGTAAATGGAATTATTTGATTTTTCTTTTCCATATTATGATGACACTACTGGGAATGGGGTCTATTCCCACACATATATACCCATGGTTTTATAAACCGTTGGAATAGGTTGTTTTTATTTATCTTTACCCATGGTTTTATTAAAACCGTGGGTATTAAAACAACATACTGCCCGAAGTATCGGGCTCATCCTCACTCGGTGCTCCCCCCATTCAACCCTACCTCCCTGACCCTTACTCCCGGCCCTGTCCTCCCCTCCCCGACCACTGCCTCCCAGCCCTCTCATCCCCTCTCCAACTCCCCTCCCCGGCCTCCGCCTCCCAGCTCCACATCCCAGCTCTGTGTCCCAACTCCATGTCCCGGCTCCATGTCCCGGCTCCGCGTCCCAGCTCTGCGTCCCGGCTCCGCATCCCAGCTCCCGACCTGGACCCCTGGCCTTCGCCTCCACATCGACATCTCTTAAACAAGGTAATTTTACTTGTGATGCTCCATTAATGTTATGGGAGGATATCGATGATTCTTGGTTGATTATAGGGGTTACCATGTGTAATGATTAACCTCTAGTGTTTGAAGTTATAGATACTGGTTGATTTAAGTGTCACATAGATATCTATAGATTAGTAAAATTGGGAATGATTTATGATAGAGTTGGGGTTATCATAAATATCAACTTATATATATTATGTATGCTAACAGTCCTCATGTCCGAATACATATCTTCATAAATTAATATCAAGACAAATAAATATATTATAATTAATGATAAAAATTAAAATATATGAAAATGTATGTTAGTTATTGGATGGAGATACTGGTGTGGTACTCTCTATGTGGAATGTGAAGTTTTAAATGGTTCTCAGTCAATAGGTAGGTGTGGAATAAGAAAATATTCTCTTATAAGATTGAATTTCATGGGCGATGGAAGATCTAAAAATGGGGTTATAGATAATGATAGATCATAAATTTTTTGATCCATACATGATGTAGTAATATGTGTGAAACGACATAACAATTCACTCATATTATGTTATAAAATCTTTGATTTGATTCCTTATGTCCTAGAGAAATCAGTAGTTTCTCTATATCAACACCAACATCTAGGTATGGGGGAATTTATATCTCAATTTCCATCTTAGGATCCATAAAATCCTTGATTGTATTCCTTATATGCTCAAAAATGGGATCAAAATGTGCCAGCAACAGCCCCAAATCATTCCCATTCCATAGGTTCAGGGTAATTTTTATCATTATTATCACCCCTAAAAGAATTAAGCTTCTCTAGTTTTGAAGATAATTATCAATAGTCAACATCCCAATCATTCCTCCCACTATGAGATACACCTCTTTCATTTTGGGTTTGCTTGACAAGTATGATTGGAAATTTCCTTATGGTCATTATTCATAGACCAATGTAGGGGGAATTTATGATAAAGGAAGTTAAAAACCCTATGTTTCATAAGGCAAAATAGACTAATATGACCAGGGGTCAGATAAATGACCCTAATGGAACCCTCAAAGGAGGAGTAAACAATGGATAATTTCCCTTTTGTATGGAGAGTGATGGGGTAAATCCCACTAATTGATACACCTTAGTGAACATCATCATAATTAATATAAAAATTGATTTCAACCAAGATTTAAAAATATAGGGGAATGATGTGGAAACTGTTCATTTTGGGGTAGGTGATGTGGATGAACAAACTAAGGCTACACATACACGTAATCAGAGAAATATGTAGAACATGGAACCTACAAATGAGTAATTTCCCTCTCCTCGAGGGAACTCTGCCTAGGATAAAGGGAAATGTGTGGATACATACCAATCACTCCCTAGGGGAACTGAAATTACCTCTATAGAGGAACTACTAGCACAATAAGAGAATGTGATATAGGATCTCCGATATATCGATGAAGAACTATCAGGGTCAATATTTCTGCTGGCTATCGTCTTCAAAAAGTGTCAACACACTCTCATCACATACATCAGGAGAGGGATAATATGCATTAAATGGTGTAATTTTAATGTTAGGTTGGGTATAGATCCAAGAAATTGATTTACATAAATGAATAATTTTTGAATGATTACGACTTTCCTCTATTATGGTGACAACATCTTCTTCATTAGAGCGATCATTCAGTCTTAGCATAGATTGAGAATCAATGAGATATGAAGGTGGGGCCACCTCATCAATACATTCCCAATACCTGTAGTTAGAAGGTGTCCTAGACAATAATACCTCAAGAACTCCTCAACACCACTGAATCATTGGATTCCAAAATGGAATCCATTGAAGGGAGGAACACCCCCATACAACCCAAAAATAAGTTATATCCCGAATGTGTGGATAAAACCTTTACCCTATCCAATTTTTACAATACTATATTCTAAAGCCTTGATTTTTTGGGAGATCCAAAATTATATCTCACACACTTCTTTTCCTAAATAGACTTTATGATGAGCCCCTAAGATCAGTAGGAGGAAACAAAACTAAGATGTTTTTGTATGTAATTTGGTAGGACCAACCTTATTTTAGTAAAACAACATTTCGGTAGGATCCATTGTGGAAAGTAAATTTATTCATTATCAATTCCTAGATCATTTAAACTCCATGTTAATGAAAATAATTATTTCTGACCTCACATATTGCAAACAATGTGAAATTGATAGAGGTTCTTACTTCATCGCTAGATGGAAAAGTTTAACATATTCACTCAGAATACCTTTATCAAAAAAAGAAATGGATGGAAATTTGTGATGGGAATATTTAGGATGAGCTACGAACACCTTTTATCTTGATGAATTATCTAGGCAGATTCTATAAGTTTTCAGAGACAACACAATGCTTAGAAGATTCCATTTAAAAAACCTAGGCCAAATCTTGGCCGACACCCATGACATAGGGAAAAAGGACTAGTAAGGTAGATAATTCTTCTATTACCCTAAAAACAGTAGTAGTTCCAATTCAAGCACCTAGGAAGGCCCTAAATCACATGACACCTCCCATTGAGAATCATTAACAACAAATTCTCCCTTGAATGGAAGAAAAAAGTGATCTGGGTCACCCATGACTTGAGGAACGGATGGACAAAGTGTATTACTTATTAAATGAGAAGTTTTACAATTATTTCCTTACATACATGGAAAATAACATAATCAATATACAAAAACCTAAGAAACCTAATGAGGTCAACCTCACAGACCATCATGTCTACTGTTCTTTTTATAGGAGATTGGTCCACACTGTTTAAGGCTGATTTGTCTTCAATGACATTCTAAAGAGCACAGTTGATTATAGATAGATGATATTAGAAAAGGCCCCAACATAGGTGGCATATTTAACCTTTACACATACCAAAATAAGAGGGTGAATATCAAGAAAAACTGACTATGTGTGGAAAAAATGTTCGATAAATAGATGAATCGAAAGACACTTGACCGAGCTCATACCTCCTCCAATGGCCTGAAGGCCTTCAAATTTTTATTAAGATAATACTACATTTTAAGGGATGAATGGGAAAACCCAAATACATCATGAATTGGGACAAATAATTCCCTAAGGGTCAAGGAAAATAAAACCAGATTGACAACATAAAAAATGCCCCTCTCCAACATTTTAATGTGATGAAGCTCTCCACCATTGAAAAGTGATTCAACAAGAAAGTGTCCTGTGTCAAAGCACAGTCTCGATCTGATGGCTAATGCCATACCCTCTCAAATGACCAAATAAAAAAAACTCTGCATAGATGAACTGAAAGATCTAAATCATCTCTTGGGGCTGTTCCATGTGGGCATGACTTGTTGCAAACCATCCGATGCGAAACCAGAAAGACCAAGATCATACCATCCTAAGAGAATATATTTTCAAACCAATAATGATCACAAAACATAGGGAGGAATAATTTAATATTCATTGTTACACACCAAGATTTTTTTTATGTCTAAATTTTTTTCTCTTTGATATCTTACTTTTCACTAAACACCAAGCTAAAACAAACTCCAAAATATTATTGTATTGTATTGACCTATTTTGAAAAACCTAAATAATGAGAAATTAACATTCATTTGTATTTCAAAATAAATAATTCATTATTGTACTGAGTGGTACAATAACATTTTAGTTGAATGCATTTGGAAAATCATGCTCAATTAATTGTTTAAGCATGCTAGACTATATAAGACACATTATGATCATATATAGTTCTTTATCTGAAAATACCATTTATAATTTATTTCTAACATAATTATAAGAGTACATACATAATTCTTAAACCAATCATGGAATGATTCATAATTAACATACTAAATTTTATAACCAGTAACACATGGAAACCATCTTCAAATCCTGATACTGTATGATCCATAAATTATGAAAAACAATTAGTTAAATATTTTTTTTAAATTTAAAGTTTTTTTCTATGTATTAACGTAACATTTCAATGTTATATTTAAAGGTGAATTGAACAACATGTAACGGTTTAGAGCATGATTTTTTAATCCAAGCAACCAAACCATTTACATAGAATTTAATCAGTCCTTGAGATTTAAATATAATTTATAATTTGTTTGTTGTTATTATTATTATTGATAGATATTATTTATTATCCTTGTAAAGGAAATAGATCTCGGATTTATTATCCAGGTTTAGGATTTACAATGATATCCAATGTGATCCTTTCTAGATTTACATGGAAAGTAAAAATGGAAATATGGTTTATCCTGATCATTCTTATTATTGCTACTTATTCAATCATGGACTCCTCTTGTCATTAAATATGTTTTCCTAGCTAATAATATGCATTGATTAATTTAATAATAAAATTTATTGTAATGAATTTTTTAAATATGATTTACATTGTTGATTGAATGATAATTTTTTTTCTTGTTATAGAATGGATAGAAGCTGGATGTATCGTACTGATCGGATTTCAACCGAGTTTTAAAGTAATTTGGAGAATTTTTTAGATTTTTCATTTAACAATGTGTCAGATGGAGGATGTATACAATGTCGCTACTATAATTTTGTTGGAAGACCATGGTTAAGATGAGAAGAAGTTAGTTACCATTTAATGAAATTTGGATTTCAAGCTAACTATAATGTTTGGTTTCACCATGGAGAGATTAGTCAATCATTGTCTATTCATAAACGAAATGAACGAAGTGACATGGAGAATTTGATATTTCATTGGTTTCCATATGTGCATAATTCCGAGAGAGATAACATGTCGGTGCAAGAAGACAATGATATCATTAAACATGAGGAAAATGTTGAAGACGATGATGTTGAGAGAGTGAAAAATTTGTTGGATGATGCTAGAACTCCAGTATATAAAGAATATACTAAAATGACCAAGTTGGAATTTTTAATGTGGTTATATCATGGAAAAACCATGTATGGGATTTCTAATACCACCATTGATTTTATTTTTACATTGTTGAAGGACTTGCTTCCTGATGGTGCAGATATTCCATCCAATTATTACATGGCATGGAAGTTAATTATGAAGCTTGGATTTGATACTAATAAAGTCCATGCTTGTCTGAAAGATTTCAGTTTATATTTGGAGGAAACATCTGACCGTGATGACTGTAAATAATGTGGTACATCTCGATGGAAGAAAAATGCAGATGGAACACTATCTCGTGTGCCACAGAAAGTCATGTGGCACTTTCCATTGATTCCCAAACTTCAAAATCTATTCATGTCTCCAGAAATCTCAGTAAATATGCGATGACATGATATTGAGAGAAATAAAGGTAATTATGAGATGGTCCATCCTGCAGATGGATTAGAATGGTGGAAATTTGATGCACAACATCCTGATTTTGCAGCTGAGGTGCGTAATGCCAAATTGGGCCTATCATGTGATGGTTTTAATCCGTTTGGTCAGATGCTTACTGCTCATAGCACGTGGCCGGTTTTTATTCATGTTTATAATATTTCTCCGTGGATGTGTACGAAAAAACCTTTCACTTTCTTGAGTATACTGATATCTGGACCTTTGGATCCTAGTAATGATATAGATGTCTACTTGCAGACTTTAATAAAAGAGTTGAAACAACTTTGGGATTTAGGTGTGCAGACATTTGATGCTTCTTCAAAGAATACGTTTAAGATGTGTGCTACCCTTCTATGGACCATAAATTATTTCCCTGACTATGCAATGATGTCTGGGTGGAGCACAAAGGGAAAACTATCATGTCCCGTTTGTATGAAGAATACACAATCAAGAAGGCTTAAATATCATCGTAGTTTTAGTTTCATGGGGCATCACCGATTCTTACCAATGGATCATCAATATAGGAAGAATCATCGGAGGTTTGATAATAATGTTGACACTGAAGAACCAACTCAATGTATGTCAGGAAGTTATGTGCTTGATGAATTGAAAGATTTCAGCTTTTCATTAGGGAAAGGTCAGTTGAAATCTCGAAAGAGGAAGAATTATGATACTGAAGTCACTTACAATTGGAAAAAGAGAAGTATTTTTTTTGTGTTGCCATATTGGTCTACTAAATTGTTACGTCATTGTTTAGACGTAATGCATATTGAGAAAAATATATGTGAAATGTTTCTTGCAATTCTTTTGAATATTAATGGGAAGACCAAAGATGACCTCCGATCTCTTCGGGATTTATTGGATTGGGGTATTCGACCAGAACTACATCCTGTTTGTATCGGTGAAAACAAATGGAAAGTTCCCTGTGCTTCTTATGTGATGACACCGATAGAGAAAGATCAATTTCTGGAAATATTAGAGAATATCAAGGTTCCAGATGGCTATTCCAGCAACATATCTAAATGAGTCAACCGAAGACATTTGAAATTGAAATCCCTAAAAACACATGATTATCACATCCTTCTTCATGAATTGATTCCAATATCAATTTGGAATTTGCTATCCAACAATGTAAGAGTGGCAGTGATTTGGTTGTGTCATTTTTTCGATACCTTTGTGCTAAAAGGTTATCCAAATCATTGTTGATAAAAATGCAGCAAGAGGCTCCGTTAATTCTGTGTGAGTTGGAAAAAAAATTTCCTCCATCCTTTTTCACTTGCATGTTGCATTTAACAGTTCATCTTCCTACTGAGATACTTCTTGGGGGACCAGTTTCTTTTTGGTGGATGTATCCCACTGAAAGAAATATGTGCACTTTGAAATCATATGTCTGAAATAAGAATTATCCTGAAGGTTCCATTGTGAGGAGTTATCTGGCCCAAGAATGTATGGATTTTTGTTCAATGTATTTGTCTGATGTGAGCACAAGACATAATCGACCAATGAGAAATGAAGATGAGTAGTATGAGTAAATTCAGCCCTCATTTCCATCTCTTCCCCAAACAAGTGGAATTGTTGGGTCGTATACATTGGTTACATTGAGCTTTGAAGAGCAGAATATGGTACATCGAACAGTCTTGTTTAATTGTGGTTTGTTCAATGCCTATATCAAGTAAGTAATTTGAATATATATATGTTATCTCATATGATATTATATCACATATAACTTATACTTTTATTGTCATTTTATATAGAGAACATAAACAAATTATAAGTAGATTTCATTGGTCTCTGCCGTTGAGAAGGAGAGAGGCTATGCATAGACAAGAGTTCCCAGCTTGGATGAAATCAAAGGTATGAAAATTACATTATATACCTTAAAATATAGATATATATTAAATTATATTACTCATATGTATTTCAGGTATTGAGTTTACCTGCCGACTTCATTTCTCAAGAATTAAGAGCGTTGGCTTTTGGTCCTAATTCTTTGGTTCATGACTGCAAATCTTTAATAATAAATGGATATAAATTTGTTACAACTGATAAAGCGGTGAAAATGAGAACACAGCATAATGGTGTTCTGTTAACTACTAGAACAGATTGTTATGCCAGTGCATCAGATAGTCGACCTCGATATGAAGATGTGTATTATTATGGACTGGTTGAGAAAATATTGTTATTGGATTTCTACTCTCAAGGTCGAGTCGCTATGATGAAATGTAAATGGTTTGATTCAATGACGCGACATGGTACATTTATTGATGATTGCGGATTTAGAGTTATTGACATGAGTCGATTCCTGCATACCGATGAACCATACATTTTGGAATCAATGGAAAAAAAGTGTTTTATGTGAAAGATCATCTGAAACCTGATTACGGTGTCATTAATGAAGTAATCCCAAGACATATTTTTCATGATGCTGGGGATGAAATTTTCACCATTGACGCCCCCATCGGTGTTAGCCGAAATATTGTATTTGATGAAACAAATTGTCCCATTGTGAGAGATGATGTTGAACCTGAGGTAGTGGAGGGTAATATATAAAAGCAACCATATATATTCAGAGTTCATTCAGTTTACATTGACGTGAGTCTCTTAGGTTGTTATGAATGTAATTACTATAATTTAGTTTTAGTTTGGAATGATATGTCTATTTTAGTATTGTTTGGTTTCGTTTCATTTAATTATATTTATTTCAATTCAGAAAACTGGGTTTAAAATGTGGTTTTAAAAATTATATAACCTGGTTGTAAATTATCATTACTGAAAGATGTTATGAAATTTTTTGTCTTCTTTGGCTTCTAAGTTGTATGTATGATTTGTAAAAATTGTTGCTAAAAAATATTTAGTTCATTCTTATACAGATTATTAAGAAAAATACAGAATCTCAGAAGAAAAGATTATTTGATGTTGATCCTGTTAGACGCGAGCGTGAGTTTCCTTCAGTGAGTATAATAATTCTAATATTTATCTTTCGCATTACATATAATATGAAGTTCATATTTTTTATCAAATTTATTTTAGTGATATATAACTTCAGAGATTCCTCTTCCTAGTATGGGACCGAGCATGGATCTTCCTCGACCTAGGCGGAGCTCCCGTCTTACCACTCCCCACACTGACCCATTAGTGGACATCCCGTCTACCACACATGTCCGCCCTCCGCTTGAGACCCCTGGGATGTTCCCATACATGCTTCTGTCATCATCCCATTTACCCTCTTTTTCCCATTCCATGTCCACACCGACTCAACCGATGTTCTCACCTCCACAATTTCCATATCCATTCATGTATCCCCAGACCTACTACGCATATTATGACATGTCTACACCACCTCCTTTTCCTACCATCCATTATACACATATTGAGTCTGTTCCTTCAGTTTCCACTCCTGTTCATGAAGATCAGTTGGAGCATGCTGTGGAACAGATACTTCCTTCGGAGGATGCTGATCCAACACAGTCCACGGATGCCTCACAGCCTATTCAGGAGTCTGCATCAAGTTTTTTTTATTATAAATGTTTCAAATTATAGCATTTTACTTTTGTCTTATTGTATTTTCTCTTAAATCTTCTATTTTCACCTCTTATGTTATTTAGTGGGATCTTCTAGTAGGCGACGTGGGTGCACTCGAATGCAGGATACTTGGAATCGCTAAACTCAGATTATGGTGGATTACAATCCTAAAAATCAAATGGTAGGTAAAAATTCTAAGGAGTGTAGAAGTTTCATGGCTAATTTAGCCAAATATCATGATATCGTTCCGGTGGAACCGGTCTCATGGAGACATATCAGCTGACATCAAGGATAGGGCATGGGCACAGATATGGGTACAAATTTTTTATAAATTTATATTTATATTAGTAATGTATTTATATGGATTAACATTTTTGTTGCAGAGTTGATTTAACTTTCCTAACGGTGAAGCTGACAAAGCTTCTAGGTTGAGTGATTTTGGAGAGTATTGGCGGTCATACAAGTATGAGTTACATATTGGTTGGAGGAGCAGAGTGGGTACCGAGTTAGAGGGTGTACCCACAAACCCTGACTGTCCAAAAAGTCAATATCAAAAAATGATCGCACATTGGAAGACTGAACAGTATAAGGTACTACCCATCTTTAATGGTTTTTATATAAAATTTAATTCTTATTACTTGTATTGTTTTTTTGTTTCTTAGGAAGTGTCAACGAAAAAAAAAAACAAATATGAAATGATATATCTACACACATTGGGGAGCACTACAATGCCTAATCATGAGAAGCGGCTGGTACGTTCAATCCAATTTTTTTCATTTATCATATATGGTTGTAATCCAAATTTGTGCATTTCTCATATGCAGCAAGCTGAATGTGGCATTGAAGGTCCTATACCTCGTGCCAAATTATTCTGCTTTAGTAGGAAAAGAAAAGATGGAACTGCGGTTAATTCACAAACACAAGAAAAAATTGTAAGTTTTTTTATATATATTTCAAAAATTTATAATAAATTAATAAATTAATATGTGTATAATTTCAACATTCTGCCTTGGAGTCCATGGATGAGGAAGCTGACAACTTAGGGCCAAATGATCATTTTAGTCAGGTGTTAGGTGTGGAGGATCTAGGAAGATTCCGTTGTAGACCAGGCAAAAACATTGTCCCCTCTAGGTATTAGTCATCATCAGACTCCTTTATTGCCTCTATGGCCTCTGAGTTGGAAAGTATGCATGCTGAATTAGCTGCGACAAAGAAAATATTATTAGAGGAGTGTGAAAAAAGTAAGCTAATTGATGACCATTTCATGAAAGCTATGTCAATGTTGAGTCAGTCACTTCCACCAGAGGTTGCTGCCACTTTTGATTCATGTATAGCATAAATTCACTCTTTACATAATGCCTCGGGTGATTCCCATTAGGGTCTTAGTGGCGATGATGGTGGTGGCGATAGAGCTGGCGAGGATGTTGTTGATGCTGTTGTTGGTGATGAGATTGCTGCTGCTGCTGATGATGATGATGATGTTGCTGCTGGTGATGATGATGCTGATGATGTTGCTGTTGATGATGATGATGCTGGACATGGGGATGACGATGATGGTGATGGGGGGGATATTAATCCCCTCCATTTTTGACTTAGCAGAGAGACTTGTTTTGGAGTTTTAATTTTTTTTGTATTGGTGGACTGCTTTTATGTGAATTTCTTTATGAAATGAAATTAATTTTGGATTATGTTTTCATCGGGGGTGTTATTTGACAATTATTTAGGTAATATTCACATTCCATTTTTGTTTTTATGGTTTGGTGTGTTAATTATTATCTCGCCATATAATCTTGGCCTTAGCAGTGGAGGGGAGGCTTGGGATGGGGGGCTGTAGTGGAGGGTTGGGGGGGGGGGGGGCTGGGAGGGGAAGGTTGGGAGGGGGGGGGGGGGTGCAATGGAGGGATGGGAGGGGAGGGGGCTGCATTCACGTAATCTATTTTTCATATACTCGATATGCAGAGGATGTTCATCAGGAGAGTATGACCATGTCCTCCACTTTGAAGCAGAAGAGCTCATCTATTGAAGTCGTTGAGAAGGTTTAGTTGCTTCTGATCTTTTTCTTTAAACGTAATGGCACTGATTGGTATGTGATCTGACAGTTATATGAATATTCGGAGCTGACTAACTGATTTAGATGTTTCATATGCTATTTGTGGTTTTCAGCTTTCCTTTCTCTAATTTTTTAATGTGGTTTTGTGTGTTTTAGGAAGACTACAAACACAAAAGAAAAAGCCTGTTTAGTGGGGAGGGAGGGGGAGGGGCTGGGTAGGTGGGGAGGGGGAGGGGCTGGGCAGTGGGGAGGGGATGGGCAGGGGGCTGGGAAGTGGGGAGGGGTTGGGCAGTGGGGAGGGAGGGAGGGGGAGGGGCTGGGCAGGTGGGGAGGGGCTGGGCAGGGGGGGCTGGGCAGTGAGGAGGGAGGGGGAGGGGCTGGGCAGGGGGCTGGGCAGTGGGGAGGGAGGGGGAGGGGCTGGGCAGGTGGGGAGGGGGAGGGGCTGGGAGTGGGGAGGGAGGGGGAGGGGCTGGGCAGGTGGGGAGGGGGAGGGGCTGGGCAGTGGGGAGGGAGGGGGAGGGGTTGGGCAGTGGGGAGGGGCTGGGCAGGGGGGCTGGGCAGTGGGGAGGGAGGGGGAGGGGTTGGACAGGGGGGATGGGCAGTGGGGAGGGGCTGTGCAGTGGGGGCTGGGCAGTGGGGAGGGAGGGGGAGGGGCTGGCCAGGGGGGTTGGGCAGTGGGGAGGGACGAGGAGGGGGTGGGTATTGGGGAAGGAGGGGGGGGGGGAGGTGGAGAGGGGGAGGGGCTGGGGGAGGAGATGGACACGATTTCGACTTATCCACCATCGCTAAAGATATGGTTTTACCATACCATTTTTTACATCATGACAAGTTTTCTTTTTACTCAACTACATCCTCAAATATCCAATTTAACCCCAGACTCATATTTTCATAATATGATGCAGTAGGACTTCAAGTGCTCCCAGAAATGAATTTTCAGCTGATTTAGTTTATTACCACGGCACATTAGAGGATCGACCCCTCCCAGGACATCAACTTTCTTCAGCGCCTTCTGAACAATCATCAATGGGGCACTATCTTCCAGTTGAAGGTAAACACTTCTGGTTTCTATCATTAAACCTGACATTTCTGACTATTCATTTCAGCACAGATACTCTGTTTCCTCTCTGTTTCCGGCCATAATTGGTATGTGGGATGCAGAGTGAATCAACATTCTGGAAGCTGAAAGTGTTCTTGAAGGGTGCGCTGGAAACACAAAGCAAGTTCACGGGTGAGGTGGATGTTAACAAAACCACCCAGAGTAGCCATTTCAATTGAATCTTGACCGATGTGTTGGTCACCCCGCAATAGGTATGTTCTTGTAATATCATTGAAATAATCTCCTAGACAATTTTCAGTATTTCCCTTCGCATAAAACTTTCTCATACGTTATTATGCACTTCATCTTTTAAGATGAATATTGATTATTTTTATTTATATATTGCAGGTGACTCACTCTGCACATGAAGAGGTCAAGGGAATCCTGCACTAATAAGTGCCAGATCTCTACAACAGGTATGTTTTCCTAAAATTGTGGAATTAACCTCCCTACCATGCATCATTTTTCATTTTCATTTACACACTATATGAATGCAGGTTATTGGTCATAAAATCATGGAGTTAACCTCCCTTTCATCCAACATATGAATGCAGGTGATATGTTTTCTCTATTGACTCTACTGTATATTGATTTTTGTGGGTCATGTCTAAGAGTTTCTAGACATACTTTGATTGTTCTCATCCTTGCATAGCGATGAACCGAAATATTGGTGAATTTGCATGGGCTGATGGAATGAATGCCTTCGGTTTACAAGCATGGAGAAGAAACTTAAGAGATGTGTATCATTTAGGTCTCAACGAGGATTGATGAAGGTATTTTTTTCCCAACTAACTCCTCAACAGGATAGGATGTATGGAAGTTTATATTTTTTACAACTCAAGTAGTAAATGATACAGTGATAATCACATTCTTCATGAGTGTGACTAGTATTTCTTGTGTTATAATCTATTTTGTATTACAGTGAGTTGTATTACATTAAATAAACATACCTTAAGGGAACATATTTAGTTGGAAATCCGATTTTAGATTTGTTTTCTGTTATAATCTGTTCTGTAATACAGTGAGTTGTAGTACCTTATCAAAATTTTAGGATGTTTTCTAATAGTTTCAGTACCTTGCCTGGTTGGGTATGCATCCAAATAAAACATGTCATGCATATACATATTCCATGAAGGGAGATTCAGGGGGAGGGCTGGGCAGTGGGGAGGAAGGGGGAGGGGCTGGGCAGGGGGGAGGGGGAGGGGGGCTGGGCAGGGAAAGGGCTGGGCAGGGGGGAGGGGGAGCGAGGCTGGGCAGGGAAAGGGCTGGGCAGGGGGGAGGGGGAGGGGGAGGGGGGATGGGCAGGGGGAGGGCTATGTAGGGGGGAGGGATGGGCAGTGGGGAGGGAGGGGTAGGGGCTGGGCAGGGGGGAGGGAGAGGGCTGGGCAGGTGGAGGGCTGGGCAGGGGGGAGGGGGAGGGCTGGGCAAGGGGAGGGCTGGGCAGGGGGGAGGGTGAGGGCTGGGCAGGGGGATGGATGGGCAGGGGGGAGGGATGGGCAGTGAGGAGGTAGGGGGAGGGGCTGGGCCGGGGGGAGGGGGAGGGCTGGGTAGGTGGAGGAATGGGCAGGGGGGAGGGGGAGGGCTGGGCAGGGTGAGGGCTGGGCAGGGGGGAGGGTGAGGGCTGGGAAGTGGGGAGGGATGGGGAGTGGCTGGGCATTGGGGAGGGATGGGTAGGGGCTGGGCAGGGGGAGGGCTATGTAGGGGGGGAGGGATGGGCAGTGGGGAGGGAGGGGGAGGGGCTGGGAAAGGGGGGAGGGGGAGGGCTGGGCAGGTGGAGGGCTGGGCAGGGGGGAGGGGGAGGGCTAGGCAGGGGGAGGGCTGGGCAGGGGGGAGGGTGAGGGCTGGGCAGGGGGGAGGGGTGGGCAGTGGGGAGGGAGGGGAAGGGGTTGGGCAGGGGGGAGGGGAGGGATGGGCAGGGGGAGGGCAGGGATGGGGGGGGGGGGAGGGCTGGGCATGGTGAGGGCTGGGCAGGGGGGAGGGTGAAGGCTGGGTTGTGCGGAGGGATGGGGAGGGGCTGGGCAGTGGGGAGGGATGGGGAGGGGCTGGGCAGTGGGGAGGGATGGGGAGGGGCTGGGCAGTGGGGAGGGATGGGGAGAGCTGGGCATGGTGAGGGCTGGGAGGGGGGGAGGGTGAGGCCTGGGCAGTGGGGAGGGATGGGGAGGGGCTGGGCAGTGGGGAGGGATTGGGAGGGGCTGAGCAGTGGGGAGGGATGGGGAGGGCTGGGCAGGGTGGGGGCTGGGCAGGGGGGGAGGGTGAGGGATGGGTAGGGGGGGAGGGTGAGGGCTGGGCGGGGTGACCGTGTTTTATTTCATTACTGCTTTCTTTACACCACAATTATGGGTTTGAGATAAATTTTTCTCTTCCTTTCAATAGATACATCATGTTGGCTTTGTCGACTATGAAGATATGAATGTTATTTCTGGTGAAAGGAAGTTCACTAGTTTAGTGGGATACTCCAGTAGCAAGCTTGCACAGGTGCACATGCAGCAGTACGGTGTTTGGTAAGAATGTGATTCTTCCTCTATTTTTTAGTCAAGATTCTTTGACGTGGTCCTCTAATTTCTATTTTATTTTCATGTTGGGATTGATATACCAGAGTAGGTATTTTCATATTATTATTGATTTCTGATATATTTGAATGGAAGGATTGATATATCTGTAGGTGCAGAACAGTAGGGAGGTGGTGTTGCAGCTTCTTGGGGAACAAGTCTATACCCACGGTTTTCCAAACCGTGTGTACAAGAGTTTAATTCCGTATACCCACGGTTTGCAAACCGTGGGTACATATGGTGAAATTTAAATCACTATACCCACGGTTTGGAAACCGTGGGTACATATGGAACGATTTAAATCACTATACCCATGGTTTTCAAACCGTGGGTATAGATGTCTATACCGACGGTTTGTTAAACCGTGGGTAATGTGAATTTTTGTTCATCTATACCCACGGTTCTATGCAAACCGTGGGTATAGCCCTATTGAGACGACACTATACCCTGCGGTTCTTGAAACCGTGGGTATATCCTATACCCACGGTTTCAAGGGCTAAACCCATGTTTTAAAACCGTGGGTATAGGTTCTATTTCCAGTAGTGTGAAGTTAATGTTTGAAAGGCTTGTTTTTAGTCTTATACATTGCATTAAATATTTATGCTTACTTATGATAGTTTCCGCTATATTGTTATCCCTACCGAGTATCTGAGCTCACCACATTCTTTTTTTTGTATTTTTCCTAGGATGTGAAAAAGTATATTATTGTTAATATATAGGGATAATCCAAAGGATATGAGTGTGTTCAAAGGGGAAAAATGTTTTTTTTCTTTATTTCATGATATAATGTAAAACTTATGTATATATCTAGTACTTTCAAGGCTACTAAACTAATTGGTCATTTGAGACTTGATCTCTTTTGATCACGCCAATGTTATGTAATAATTCACTGACTTTGTGTAACTAGGGTCAGGTAATTACCTGTGGTATTAGATAAAGTTTAGTACAAACCTTGGATGTAAGATTTAAAAGAACTCTGATTAGAAAACACTACCCTATGATAGACTTTGAGGATTTGTATAGAAGAACATCCAAATTTTTTTGTAATATAAATATTATGTGTGTTTTCCAAGAAATACAACCTTTTCTGGATACGAGTAGGTTGAGGTGGATCTGGCACATAGGCACCTAAGGGTAAAACCCGAAAACACTACTTTTAGCTAGACTTGAATGAGAACTGGTGCACGACAACATGCCTTGCTTCACTCTTGGTTTCAACACTCCCAGGGGATATGATTGTAGGATCGAAATAATGATGTAGATGCTCAATATAAAAGAGGGGGGGTGTTTTATTCTTTAAAAAAAATTCTTTAGATCCTTCAAAGGAAAGATTTTACCTTAAAGAGTATAGAATCCTTAACATAATCAGAGTAAAATAATTACCAAGTATGAGAATTTTATACTTTCTAACTTTAACAAAGTTAAGATTAGAATGGAAACATAAAACAACTTAAAATAGTAAAAAAGTAAGAATGAGATTCTTTAAACCCAAAAGAAGGGTATCCAAAAGCCTTGGATAAAGGTTCCTTGATTTATACTTTCAAGAAAGTCTATATTACCCAAACCCAGGAAAGCCCTCAATCCAAAGATCATTGTCTGTCTTGCTATCCCCGAAAGCCCTCGATTTAGAAGGAAATCAGAACCTGTAACACCCCGAGATTTTATGAAAAATATTCTTTTTAATTTTATTAATGTCTTGTGTTGTACGCTACACCAAAAGGAGCTTGCACAACACGCATCCTTGACTTGCCTTGCATTACCCGCAATCACGACCTTCCTCGATAGCGTGTGTAGTACGCAATACCGAGTTTCACTAAACAACGATATGCTAATAAAATATTATTAAAACTAGCCATTATGAATAGTAATAACCACTTTTTGAAATTTCGTAAATTTTATTTTTTTAAAATGGAATTCATTTTTGGATTCGGAATATCGAAATTAGCATAGGGTGAAATTTTGGTAATTTTCGGATAACTTTCATATTTTGATGAATAGTGGAAATTACTAAATTTTAATTAAAAACAACTTTTTCAATCGAAATAATTAATAGTGATAAATTATTAAT
Organism: Viscum album; assembly: GCA_963277665.1. Classification (NCBI taxonomy): domain Eukaryota; kingdom Viridiplantae; phylum Streptophyta; class Magnoliopsida; order Santalales; family Viscaceae; genus Viscum; species Viscum album. Next base: position 157,478,784 of record OY728165.1, on the reverse strand, counting down.
TTTAGTGGTTTTAAAGTATATTTAGAATATATTTTTACAATTTAATACAATGTTGGTCATTGGATATAATTTCACATTTAAACCAGTTATAAACAAGTCTCAATCTTTTGATAGTTATTATCTCTTAAAAACACGCCTTTTGTTTTGACGACGAGAATTAATTTTTAAATTAATTAATCCAACTGATATGTTTTGAATTTGATAAAATAGAAATCATTTTTGAGTTCATAATATCAAATATAGCTTAGGCCTAATTTTTGGTATTTTTCTGAAAACATTCAATTTTTGATGAATAGTGAAACCACTATGTGGTAGTTAAAAAAACTGAATTTTTCATAAAACATAATTTTCCCGCTTCTGTGAGTGGAATTTCGAAAATCCGAGAGACACGGTTAATATCAAGGACTAAAATGTGGTTCAATGAGATGAAAATAATTTTTTTGGTGAATAGTAACTTTTTACTTTTTTTTACGACGGTTAAAAGTAAATAGGGTAATTATGGGTAGAAAGGATATTATTATTACCCTAACACATGTCCTAATTCTATTGGACAAGTGTAATTCGACCGAAAACAAACTTAGGAATAAAATATGACCATTTAGGCCCACTTGGATTAGATTAGGACATTTATTATTAATTTATTTAAAGAAGGGTTAAAAGAGTTAAAATCAAAGGTTATTTACTAAAATATTTTTAATATGGGGTTATACATAAGATAAATTCGACTATAAATATTCATTAGAAAGCTAAAACGATTTCCTACATAATTATATTTAATTTTTAATTTTTAGACATCAAATAATTTAATTTAGTTTTGACACAAAGATGATGCAGTAATTATCTTATTTCTGATATATTGACATAATTGATGTTATAAACACCAAAATAAATGTAATTTGAGACTTTTTATGAATTCCACTAATTTTATAGGTTACTATGATATATTAGTGTTGATTTAATCAACTTGGTTTGAACATATAATTCTGTTATGACTTTCACAAAAATCATATATCAAATAGTGTCAAAATTGACACAAAATAGTTTTTAAATCAAATATTATATTATTAATTGTTATTTTATTCCTAAAAATATAAGGTTTTGGCAAATGACTTAGATAAAGATATATATATTAATAATAAACAATTTGGGGTTCTTTTGGCATGTTATAGTAAGTGTATTAACCATATAGTGTAAGAAAACAAAAAGACACGGTAAAAGTTAAATTATTTAACTTAAAGTTAAATCTAATTGATAAGGTTAAAATAATAACCTAAACTTGTCTAAATCCTATTGGTTGATATTATTTCGACCCATCCCCACTTTAGCTTCGAAATAAGACCCTTTGGAACCATTATAAACCGATTTTGACTTTAATATAAAATAATATTTTGAGATATTCCTAAGGTGCCCCTCTCCTCCTTTATAAAAGGGCACCTCCTCCCTCTCTTCCTCACAAAACTTTGAGCCTTCAAGCTCGGCCAAACCCTGCCAAAATCCATTCTACACTTCCCTAGTATCATCCTAGAGGTCCTGGTCTTCTTCAAAGACCATCCTTAGTTCTTTAAGTGGAGGCTAAGAAAAGGCGCGTCAAAAAGAGGTAATATCCATTACCGATCTTTTTCAATTTCTTTCTTCTTCAACTTATTCTTCTTTAGTTGTTTCATGATAAAGTAATAACATAAGTATTTATTATATACTGATATGTTATTATAAATATGAAACAACTCTAATTAACCTTCTATCCATCCTACGGAAAAAGGAAATCACCGCGCGTGCGTACGTACGGAATACTGTCTCCACGCCGTGGTGTAATCTATTTTCCGCCACCACCTTAATTGGATGGGTATAGTGGTGTAATGAGTAACTATATATGATTATTATAAAGTGATATTGATACTGAAATAGTATACATACACTTCAACACAATTCCACGACCATGGGAACGATATCATCGCTCGTGCGTACGTACGGACTACCGTCTCCACGACGCGATGAGATTCATTCTCAATGATTAACAATTCATGAATGATTATAAAGTATATATAATAAGTACTAATGAAATATATGACATAATAATGATACTGTATTTATGTATATTTATATGTATTTCATCTACTTAATTTCATTCAATTCAATAAGGAAACGAAAACAGCGTTCATGCGTACGTACGGACTACCGTCTCCATGAACGGTGTATTTCATTCCATTTATCGATATATTATATATATATATTATGAATATATATATTATATATAAATAATGTTTTACATTCTAGATATAAGTAATCATGATCCAAGTAATCATATTAATAATTACAAGTTAAAAACACGAACGAAAAATGAGACGATTTTACCCAAAACGCTACTTTAACATGAATTTACAAAAGAAAGGGTAATATAAAGTCATAAGTGAACCATATATGATATAATAACAATTAATATGATTCTGTAATAAGTCAATGACATTATTTAAATCATTATACAGGAGGTTCGGACACTTACGAAGAAAATCGGACCTAAGGTAAGGGAAATATCACAATCTCATTTTTATCTGAGATTGTTTATACTTTAGTATTTACTAGGGTGTATTTTATCATCCACATCCATGTTTCCTAAATATTTAATATTATTTCCATTCTCCTACAATTGTTTAAATCCTATTTTACCCTTCGGTGTGTTTTTAGTAAAAGATATGAAAGGAATCTTTTTTCGTTTTTCGTACGAGGTAATTTTTGACTTTTCCGACAAAATTACGAGAAGAATGTTTTTTTTAACTTATACGGCATAAATGGATTTTTAAAACATTATTTCCACGAAGCTTCCTTTATAAGTTTTCAAGTTTATTTTTAATCAACTTCTTTTAGTTTATAATTGTATGACATGTCAAGAAAAGAAAAGTGTTTTTTGAAGTAGAAAGGATATTTTCTGCAAGAATGGAGTTCAAATGTTTTATCAAAATTATTTTCCATATAAGATAATATAGGGTTCTGTTTTTATCCCTATTATTACATTGATTTGATTATGTTGTGAGGGAATTATTTTTATGAAGTCATTTACCTTATATGATTTGTTTTATGATGTCATGATGTTTCAAGAATCCCATTTTTGTTACATGTGTTATGCGATGATGTATGATTTATGATTATGTGGAACACATAAGAAAGGATTCATTATAAGATGGGTGGGACCTATATATACCTCCAATGCATTGGGTAAAGATTTTATATCTCATGAGATAGACATGGCTGGAATGGTAGGTTATACCGGTCCGGTGAAACAGGACTGAAACGAGGGTTACTCGATTCAGAAAGGGACTTTGTCCACTAAGATAGTCTTGGCAATGAGTCTTGACTAACAAGAAATGATTCTCTATGATTATGTGTGTATGCCACAAAGTTTCATGTTTTAAGTTATGATTATTGTGAATACATTTCACTGCCATGATTTATCCCATGTTATGAAATTATGCTCTCTTTTGCAGGTTAAGATTTCCAAAATGTTATGTTCTTATGAATACGATGTGATTGATATTTCTTTTGTTTACCCTTACTGAGCATTTGAGCTCACCCTTTTATGTTTTCTTTTCCCCAGGATATAAAGAAAGGTTTTAGGTAAAAAAAAGGAAGATCTTTATAGGAGATGTTGAAGATATTTCACCACGATTAGAAGATTACGTTCCGAGTTTCCAAAGACACTAAACTATTACGATCATTGTGTGTGTTTTTTTTGTTATGTACTAAGTATTTCGCAAATGTAATGTAATGTCCATGTACGTCAAGTTTCGGGTCTCTACAGTTGGTATCAGAGGAAAGGTTTAGTCAACCTTTGGAAACTAGGATGCGAGAACTTTAGTGAGATCCCTAGAGATATTTATAAGGTTTGTCTAGGGATGTCCCTAAGGATAAGTATACGTATAGGATACAGTCCTATAACTACGGCAACGATCTTAGAATTTAACCTAAGAATTTAGATATTGAGGATACTCCCCCTTTATAATGTTGTCTTCCCTAGTATGATTTTTGCCTCTCACACTATTCTTTTTGGGTTTTAGACGATGGCTGGAACCCGAAGGAACCGTGTTGATCAATGCAATGGACAATGCAATGATTGCCCTCCTGAACAAACAAATGTTATGGGAGATGGAGTGCAAAATCTTATTGCTATACTTACACAAGCTATGAATCATTCTGGACTTTCAAATGAGCAGAGAAGGGAACAATATTCTATTGAGTCCTTCATGAGGCAACGTCCACCTTCTTTCAGTGGGTCTTCTGATCCACTTGTTGCTGAACAATGGATCAGTACCACTGAAAAGATATTTTCAGTTCTTCAATGTTCTGAACATGATAAAGTCATCTTAGCAGTATATCGTTTGGACGGTGAAGCTGATAAATGGTGGAATCTTATCAAGAATACGAGGACAAGAGATGAAATTGAGTCCATGGAATGGGACGAGTTCAAGAACTTGTTTTTCAGTAAGTACTTCCCTCGTATTCTTCGAACAAATATGGAAAAGGAGTTTCTTGAGCTGAAGCAGAAGGATGATGAATTTGTTGGTATATACGAAGAAAATTTTACAAGACTTGCAAGGTATGCATCTGGCATTATCATCCAACCTGAAAGTAAAGTTGATAGATTTTTCAGTGGCTTAAAACCAAGTCTTCGAAGGGCATTAGCTATAAGAGACTTCAGTAGCTATGAAGAAATTGTGCGTTGTGCTATCAAGGTAGAAATGGAAGTTGGTGTTACATATCCATCTCATGGTTTTGACATGAAACGAAAGATGGAGTTCAAGGAGAAAACTCAGAATAATGGTGAAAAGAAGATGAATGTTTCCTTATGCACAAAGTGTGGAAAGAAGCATGGTGGAGATTGTCTTAAAGGGACTAGAAAATGTTTTAAGTGTGGAAAAGAAGGTCATCGAGCGGCTGAGTGTCGAAGTAATGGAAAAAGGGTTTCTAATGATGTGAATAAAGCAAACACTGCAGAGAACGCACCACCAACACTTCAATGATTCAAGTGCAAGGAAATGGGGCATTATGCTAATAAATGCCCTAATCCAAGGGTTAGTGATGATCAGCATGAGCAACCACTTAAGGCAAAGGACAAAGGGAAGTCACATGTGATCACTATTGGCGATGTTGAATATGACAACGATGTGGTGGAATGATTAAGTGTTTATGTAATGGGATTCCAAAATAATGTTGTATATAGTATTGTGGAATATTGGAATATTTATATTTTGGTCTATTGTGGTTTTCAATAATTTTATGGTACCGGTAACCATGAAAAGTGATTGAGACATTTTTTGGTAGACAGATGATATGAGCATAATGAAGGGATAAGAAGATAATGAGATGTTTGATTGTATTCATGAGCTCATGATTGATATAAGGACTAAGTGATATCATGGTTTGAGTATATAGAATTTTGAGGATTTTGGTATGTGGAAAGTGTTAAATTTTAATTGCATTCATGTTTTCACTAAGGTATTCCATAGAATACATGATTAAGGACTTTGAATGTTTGGAATGTGACCAACAAAACATATCTTATGATATATGGGGATCAACGATGGTGTTAAATCTCTGGTAATCGTTTTCACTATGTTATGAGAGTGGACTGCAGTATTATGGATAAGCCTAAAGATTGGAATGGATTATGTTGGACATAAGTTAGTATTGTTTAAGGATAGAAGTTTTATCGATATTATTGATGGGATGTTATAGTAATATAGTTTTAGAAAAAGGACAACCTGCAGGACGGGCGACAGCCCATCGCGTCGAACAAGGATGTGGGAATCGAACCCACAACTGAAGTGCGACTGGCCTTTATCGCCTACCACTGGCCTACAGGAAGTCCCTGTTTATTAGAAACTAGTTTTATTATATTAAGCAGTTTGATATATGAAGTATAAAGTCCATTTTAGGAACCATATACGATTAATCTCACTATAGATCGACTTATGTATATAATTTTTTCTAACCTTTTGTTTGAGACAGATGGAATGACCCGTCATTCTATCACATGATCTGCTAACACTTCACGAATAACAAATTCAACTTCATTTATTTATGAGATGAAGTGGAAATTGTTAAAGGCACGAACAACAGTGAGATTGTACCAAAATAAAGTAAGTATTTATTCTAATTCAAATTCTTTAACTTTAGGGAAACGATCTTGAAAACCAAAAATGTTGTCCTAGTGATCTTATATCTGATGAATCAGATGGTACCTTAGATCGTCACAAATTTATGGCTTTGTGATTGCTGGCTTTTCCATAGCCATGTTCTCTACCACTCTCCATTAGAACATGATGGTTAGATTTCTCTTCTATATCCATATTTTCACCTATGTGGAAACCCAATGATTAGTTTATTTGGGTAACCGTTACGTTTCATACTTTTGTTTTTAAAGATTGGTTTTGGTATTCCTTTTTACGATGTGGGTTTCGATTAAAGAAACTTTTGAATAGTAAACCATTTATAACCCCGACGAATTTCGAGGGCGAAATTCATTTTAAGGGGGGTAGAATGTAACACCCTGAGATTTTATGAAAAATATTCTTTTTAATTTTATTAATGTCTTGTGTTGTACGCTACACCAAAAGGAGCTTGCACAACACGCATCCTTGACTTGCCTTGCATTACCCACAATCACGACCTTCCTCGATAGCGTGTGTAGTACGCAATACCGAGTTTCACTAAACAACGATATGCTAATAAAATATTATTAAAACTAGCCGTTATGAATAGTAATAACCACTTTTTGAAATTTTGTAAATTTTATTTTTTTAAAATGGACTTCATTTTTGGATTCGGAATATCGAAATTAGCATAGGGTGAAATTTTGGTAATTTTCGGATAACTTTCATATTTTGATGAATAGTGGAAATTACTAAATTTTAATTAAAAACAACTTTTTCAATCGAAATAATTAATAGTGATAAATTATTAATTTTAGTGGTTTTAAAGTATATTTAGAATATATTTTTACAATTTAATATAATGTTGGTCATTGGATATAATTTCACATTTAAACCAGTTATAAACAAGTCTCAATCTTTTGATAGTTATTATCTCTTAAAAACACAACTTTTGTTTTGACGACGAGAATTAATTTTTAAATTAATTAATGCAACTGATATTTTTTGAATTTGATAAAATAGAAATCATTTTTGAGTTCATAATATCAAATATAGCTTAGGCCTAATTTTTGGTATTTTTCTGAAAACATTCAATTTTTGATGAATAGTGAAACCACTATGTGGTAGTTAAAAAAACTGAATTTTTCATAAAACATAATTTTCCCGCTTCTGTGAGTGAAATTTCGAAAATCCGAGAGACACGGTTAATATCAAGGACTAAAATGTGGTTCAATGAGATGAAAATAATTTTTTGGTGAATAGTAACTTTTTACTTTTTTTTACGATGGTTAAAAGTAAATAGGGTAATTATGGGTAGAAATGATATTATTATTACCCTAACACATGTCCTAATTCTATTGGACAAGTGTAATTCGACCAAAAACAAACTTAGGAATAAAATATGACCATTTAGGCCCACTTGGATTAGATTAGGACATTTATTATTAATTTATTTAAAGAAGGGTTAAAAGAGTTAAAATCAAAGTTTATTTACTATAACATTTTTAATATGGGGTTATACATAAGATAAATTAGACTATAAATATTCATTAGAAATCTAAAAATATTTCCTACATAATGGTATTTTATTTGTAATTTTTAGACATCAAATAATTTAATTTATTTATGACACAAAGATGATGCAGTAATTATCTTATTTATGAAATATTGACATAATTGATGTTATAAACACCAAAATAAATGTAATTTGAGACTTTTTATGAATTCCACTAATTTTATAGGTTACTATGATATATTAGTGTTTATTTAATCAACTTGGTTCGAACATATAATTCTGTTATGACTTTCACAAAAATCATATATCAAATAGTGTCAAAATTGACACAAAATAGTTTTTAAATCAAATATTATATTATTAATTGTTATTTTATTCCTAAAAATCTAAGGTTTGGCCAAATGACTTAGATAAGGATATATATATTAATAATAAACAATTTGGGGTTCTTTTGACATGTTATAGTAAGTGTATTAACCATATAGTGTAAGAAAACAAAAAGACACGGTAAAAGTTAAATTATTTAACTTAAAGTTAAATCTAATTGATAAGGTTAAAATAATAACCTAAACTTGTCTAAATCCTATTGGTTGATAGGATTTAGACCCATCCCCACTTTAGCTTCGAAATAAGACCCTTTGGAACCATTATAAACCGATTTTGACTTTAATATAAAATAATATTTTGAGATATTCCTAAGGTGCCCCTCTCCTCCCTTATAAAAGGGCACCTCCTCCCTCTCTTCCTCACACAACTTTGAGCCTTAAAGCTCAGCCAAACCCTGCCAAAATACATTCTCCACTTCCCTAGTATCATCCTAGAGGTCTTGGTCTTCTTCAAAGACCATCCTTAGTTCTTTAAGTGGAGGCTAAGAAAAGGCGCGTCAAAAAGAGGTAATATCCATTACCGATCTTTTTCAATTTCTTTCTTCTTCAACTTATTATTCTTTAGTTGTTTCATGATAAAGTAATAACATAAGTATTTATTATATACTGATATGTTATTATAAATATGAAACAACTCTAATTAACCTTTTATCCATCCTACGGAAAAAGGAAATCACCGCGCATGCGTACGTACGGAATACCGTCTCCACGCCGTGGTGTAATCTATTTTCCGCCACCACATTAATTGGATGGGTATAGTGGTGTAATGAGTAAATATATATGATTATTATAAATTGATATTGATACTTAAATAGTATACATACATTTCAACACAATTCCACGACCATGGGAACGATATCATCGCTCGTGCGTACGTACAGACTACCGTCTCCACGACGGGATGAGATTCATTCTCAATGATTAACCATTCATGAATGATTATAAAGTATATATAATAATTACTAATGAAATGTATGAAATAATAATGATACTGTATTTATGTATATTTATATGTATTTCATCTACTTAATTTCATTCAATTCAATAAGGAAACAAAAACAGCGTTCATGCGTACGTACGGACTACCGTCTCCATGAACGGTGTATTTCATTCCATTTATCGATATATTATATATATATATATATTCTGAATATATATATTATATATAAATCATGTTTTACATTCTGGATATAAGTAATCATGATCCAAGTAATCATATTAATAATTACAAGTTAAAAACATGAACGACAATTGAGACGATTTTACCCAAAACGCTACTTTAACATGAATTTACAAAAGAACGGGTAATATAAAGTCATAAGTGAACCGTATATGATATAATAACAATGAATATGATTCTGTAATAAGTCGATGACATTATTTAAATCATTATACAGGAGGTTCGGACACTTATGAAGCAAATCGGACATAAGGTAAGGGAAATATCACAATCTCATTTTTATCTGAGATTGTTTATACTTTAGTATTTACTGGGGTGTATTTTATCATCCACATCCATGTTTCCTAAATATGTAATATTATTTTCATTCTCCTACAATTTTTTAAATCCTATTTTACCCTTCGGTGTGTTTTTAGTAAAAGATATGAAAGGAATCTTTTGTCGTTTTTCGTACGAGGTAATTTTTGACTTTTCCGACAAAAGTACGAGAAGAATGTTTTTTTTAACTTATACGGCATAAATGGATTTTTAAAACATTATTTCCAAGAAGGTTCCTTTATAAGTTTTCAAGTTTATTTTTAATCAACTTCTTTTAGTTTATAATTGTATGACATGTCAAGAAAAGAAAAGTGTTTTTTGAAGTAGAAAGGATATTTTCCTCAAGAATGGAGTTCAAATGTTTTATCAAAATTATTTTCCATCTAAGATAATATAGGGTTCTGTTTTTATCCCTATTATTACATTGATTTGATTATGTTGTGAGGGAATTATTTTTATGAAGTCATTTACCTTATATGATTTGTTTTATGATGTCATGATGTTTCAAGAATCCCATTTTTGTTACATGTGTTATGCGATGATGTATGATTTATGATTATGTGGCACACATAAGAAAGGATTCATTATAAGATGGGTGGGACCTATATATCCATCCAATACATTGGGTAAAGATTTTATATCTCATGAGATAGACATGGCTGGAATGGTAGGTTATACCGGTTCAGTGAAACAGGACTGAAACGAGGGTTACTCGATTCAGAAAGGGACTTTGTCCACTAAGATAGTCTTGGCAATGAGTCTTGACTAACAAGAAATTATTCTCTATGATTATGTGTGTATGCCACAAAGTTTCATGTTTTAAGTTATGATTATTGTGAATACATTTCACTGCCATGATTTATCCCATGTTATGAAATTATGATCTCTTTTGCAGGTTAAGATTTCCAAAATGTTATGTTCTTATGAATATGATGTGATTGATATTTCTTTTGTTTACCCTTACTGAGCATTTGAGCTCACCCTTTTATGTTTTCTTTTCCCCAGGATATAAAGAAAGGTTTTAGGTAAAAAAAATGAAGATCTTTATAGGAGATGTTGAAGATCTTTCACCACGATTAGAAGAGTACGTTCCGAGTTTCCAAAGACACTAAACTATTACGATCCTTGTGTGCTTTTTTTTGTTATGTACTATGTATTCCGCAAATGTAATGTAATGTCCATGTACGTCAAGTTTCGGGTCTCTGCAGAACCTCTATCTTCTAGACCCAGAAGCCCAAAATCAGCACAATTGGAGTCTGCAAAAAGAAAGTCTAAACAAGTTGTTCATTCCTGAAAAAGTTGTTCACGACATACACACAAATCACTGAGAGTTTTAAGAGCCTCTCTCCCAAGAAATCACTTTACAGCTTTTTCACATGCATCAAGTTCATCCACTCTCTACATTATTGTTTCTCATTCAAATGTACTTTTATTTATAGGAAAAACATCCCAATGGTCAACTCCACTCCAACGGTCATATTTTCCATAAATTTCTAAAGGACATAGACAAGTGTATAACATATAATGTTTAGTTTTTAATAGATTGTATGACATCATTTCTAGTATAAGAAACAATGTTAAGTTAACGATAAGTCTTATGTATAAGAAAAATTGGAATCCGATAATATTGGAATGATACATTAAACAACTATAAAATTATCAAGAAAATGAATTCTTAAGAAAAAATAAATTGGAATGTGAAAACAGTATCACATTTGTACCAGAATCGGAATCATACAATCAGTATGACTTTTGCACTGGAATCGGTATCATAAAATCGGTATCAATTCTGAACTAAAATTGGAATCATAAAATCAGTATCACTTTTGCACTGAAATCGATATCATAAAATTTGTATCACTTTTGCACTAGAATCGGTATCATAAAATTGGTATCACTTTTGCAACGAATTAGGTACCATAAAATCTTTATGACTTTTTCTCCAGAACAAGTCTCATAAAATCGTAATGAAAAATCTATAAGTACAATAGAATGACAAATTGTAATGATAAATCTATAAGTATAATATAATGGAAAATCATAATGATATATCTAAAAGTATAACAGAATGAAATGTTTGGATCTTAAAAAAAACTATACTTAAGAAAAAATTTCCGAACTTAAGAAAAAGTGTTTGTGATTTTCAAAACATAAGACCATATGGAATGGAGAAGTCACAATATAGCCTTATTGACTCAAAAACCTCCCCCTTTTTGGAAATAACTAACAACTTTCTTAAGGAAGAATATATTGAATCAGATAAAAAAGTATGAAAAAATTATCTCCCCCCTTTGAATGAGATTTCAGATGAGTATAACTATCCCCCCTTAGTGTATGTTTCCCAAATATTGTATTCTTGATCTTTAGTATTTAGTTTTATTTATTAAGAAAACATCCCCCCTTAGATAAACAATTCTTCATAAAGGAAAACTCTATCTTACATGGACATTATCCTTTCTTACCATACTCTCCCTTAATAGAATCACCTCCTTTTAGATCTTCATTAAATTATTCCTTTAAATAAATTCTCCCCCTTTGGGATTTTCAAATAGAGGGAAAAGAATGGAGAAGTATAAGATATACCTGTAGGGTTAGGAAATCATACATTCAAAAAAAAGAAAGATATGAAAGATACTTCTTAAGTAAATTATGGAAATAAGGTTTAGATTACAACAAAACATCAGAATGTAAAGAAAATCATACACCCTTTTTCTACGTAGACAACATTTTCTTTTTCAAGGATTTAAGTTTATTTGTAACGCCCCGACCCCAGCTACCCAGAGTCGGTGCATTATTACATAACATTGTCATGATCACAAGAAAGATCAAATCTCGAAAGACCGATTGGTTTAGTAGCCTTGGAAACACTAGATATATTCATAAGTTTTACATTACATCATAAAATGAAAAACTACTACAACAACATAATGTATCCATAATCCACACTCATATCCCCACAAAATATCTCTGCAGGTCATTCATAATTTACTTCTTCAATTCCTGGGAAAAATAAAACATAGAAAAGGGGTGAGCTCAAATGCCCAGTAAGGATAACAATATAGCGGAAACTTTCATAAATAAGAATAAACATTTAAGGCAATGTATAACTAAAACAAAAGCCTTTTAAAATTGAATTTCAACATGGTATGGCATAAATAAAATGAAATATTTCCATTTACTTATTCACATGGATATTCTACTAATCGAATAATCACATGCAAAAATCAATAACCACTTTCATAATGTTGGAATGCATAATGCCAGACTATCATAACCACATAGCCAAGGCCTCGTGCCAAGACTACAAATAAGATTTTTTCCAAGGCCTTGTGCCAAGACACTAGTTTGTCTCATGAGACCTACCGATGCATCGAGGAGCTATAGCGGGCTCCACCCGTCACATATTAAGTCCAATGCATTCCCATATGAAAAGGTTTAAACATAACATAAACATTCGTATTAAAACTAGCATACGAAATGTAAATACTTTCACCATAAACTATGAATGGTATAAAAATAGCACATCCACAATCAAACATATCACAAAACCTTCAATACAATATAGAAGTTTTGTATCATAATAAATCAACTTCAAATAATCTTAAAATCCATCAAAGGATGTTGAAATAGATGAAATCAAAATTCTTTTTAAAGAAATATCTCCTTTTATTTTGAAATAATTTAAGATCCATATAAAATAAAACATTTTCTTTGAAAATATTCTTATAAGCTTGTAAGGGAAGCTTTGAAGATTTTATAACGGCGGAAAATAGCCGCACCCGCCGTATAAGTTAAAAAAAACATTCTTACCTTAATTCTGTCGAAAAGGTTAAAAAGGACCTTGTTTTGAAAACGACCGAAAGATTCCTTTATAAACCACTTATAAAAGTCAAAAAGGGTATAAATGACTTTAACTCATATTCTAGTAAATAGTAAAAATGTTTTGAAATGCATTTTTAAGAAACATGGATGTGGATGATAAAGAGATCCCAGTAGATTATTACGTATAAACAACCTTGGATAATGAAGAGGTTGTAAAGTAAACCCTTACCTTGTAATTTTCCTTGGTTGGGGTAGGTTAACCTCCTGTATAATGGTGAAATAATTGTTATTAAATTATACAAGAATCATATATATTAATATGATATCATATATGATCTTTTAACATTGATTTGTTAATAATATCTTAGAATTATCGTCGTTTCGGGTGTTAACTTACCCATTTTCTTTATATGTTTTGTTACATAAGCCATGGTTGTTGTATCTTATTCATATCCAGAATGATATCTAGTCCTTAAACATCATTTTTAAATCATCAAATGATAATTATACTTGAATGGTTACGATGGAGAATGAATCTCATCACGTTCGTGGAGACGGTAGTCCGTACGTACGCACGAGCGACAATATCATTTTTTGATATTAAAATAATATATAAATGAATGGTATATCATATATACAGAATCATTAACATGTTATATTTATTATTTACATGAGTTACACATCATTATTATACCCATCCAAATAATATTATATTGAATAACAATTACACCACGACGTGGAGACGGTAAGCCGTACGTACGCACGTATGGTGACATGTTATTCAAAGGGTGGATATAATACTGAATATGGTTGTACCATACTTATAATAACATCACAGTATATGTGATATACTGGAGTTATTATTTTAGAATGGTAAGAACAAAGGAAGAAGAAGTGGAAGAAGAAATGAACTTAGAAAAGGGTGGTGAAATCATTACCTCTTCTTCGGGTTCTTCCTTTTGATTTGATCAAAAGGGCTCCTTAGGTTGGCTTTCTGATCAAACTAAGGCCTCTAGGTTGTAGTGAGGGATGTTGGGAGAGTATTGGGGCAGAGTTTGGCCGAACCAAAAGGCTTTGAAGGTGTGAAGAAATGAGAAGGAGGAGTGCCCTTTTATAAGAGGGGTGAGGGGCACCTTTGGAAAAGTTAGAAATATTAATTTATAATAAATTCATATTCGGTTTATAAAGGCTCCAAAGTTGATTATTCAAAGGTTAAGGTGGGGATAGGTCTAAAAACACTCAACCAATAGAATTTAGACAGGTTTGAGTACTTATATTAACCATATCTTTAAGTATTAACTCTAAGTTAATTAGTTTCACTTTTACAATGTCTCTTTGTATTTTTATATATTATGGTTAATAAACTTACTATATACATCCAAGCGACCCCCAAGTGGTACATTAATGATGAACCTATCATGATATAAGTCTCTTGGCCGAACCTTAGATTTTTAGGAATTTAATATCAATTAATAATATAATATTTGTTTTAAGAACTCTTTTATGTCAATTTTGACACTATTCAATAGTTGATTTTTTTGAAACTCATAACAGATTGATTACTTCGAAAAAAGTCAATTAAATCAATCATAATATATCATATTATCCTAGAAAATTAGTTTAATTCATTAAAAGTTTCATATTATATTTATTTGGGTATTTATAATATCAATTATTTTAATTTTTCACTATTATAGTAATTACTTCATCATCATTGTGTCATATATAAAATAAATTATTTAATGTCTAAAAATTATAAATAAAATATCATTATGTAGGAAATCTTTTTATCTTTCTAATGAATATTTATAATCTAAAATCCAACATATATAACCCTATGTAACAATTGTTGTTCTAAAAGATATATGCTTGTGTCATTTTTGTATTCATTTTAACTTAATTAAAATAAAGTGTCATTATCACTTACAAGTGGATCCATGGGGTCCCAAAATAGACCCAAAGATTCCCATGGTCGACCATGTATCAACCAATAGGGGTAAGACACGTTTTAGGGTAATTTATTATTATTATAATATTATTTGTTAACCCTTATTTACCGGATTTACCCTTAACCATGGTAAATAAAATATTTACCGCAGTAATTATTCAAAATGTCTAAAAATAAAAGTTACCTATTTACACAATTTGAACATCCTGATTCCAAATATGGAATCCATTTTAATAAATTCAAAACACAGAAGTGGCAGAAATTAATTTAAAATTAAATCCCGCTGTCAAAACAAAAAGCGTGTTTTTAAGAGATAATAACTATCAAAAGATTGACACTCGTTTATGTTCGGTTTAATTGTAAAATTATGTCCAATGACCAACATTATATTAAATGGTAAAAATATATTCTAAATATACTTTAAAACCACTCAAATTCATAATTTATCACTATTAATTATTTTGATTAAAAAAGTTGTTTTTAATTAAAACTTAGTAATTTTCACTATTCATCAAAATATGAAAGTTATCCGAAATGTACCAAAATTTCACCTTAGGCTAAATTCGATATTTCGAATCCAAAAATGAAGTCCATTTTCAAATATAATATATATATATAATTTCAAAAAGTAGGTATTACTATTCATAACGGCTAGTTTGATTAGTTATGGTGTGTTAGAACTCGGTGTTGCGTACAACACACGCTATCACATTATTCAAAGAGAAGCGTACCGTAGAAGCTTGGGGTGTTACATTCTCCCCTCCTTCAAATAATTGCGTCCTCGCAATTTCTAGGGTATTACTGCATAAAAATACTTGGGTGGTTCTTCATCATAAGTTTCTCGGGTTCCCACGTTGCCTCTTCCATCTTATGATTTCTCCACAAAACTTTTACCAGACGCGTCGTCCGGTTTCTCAGCACTTGTTCTCTCGTATCAAGAATCTTGACGGGCTCTTCACAATAAGACAGATCGGGTTCCAGTTCTAATTCCTCATAGGTGAGTACATGCGTCGGATCAGGCATGTATTTCCTCAATAAAGATACGTGGAACACATCGTGAACTTTGGAGAGACTTGGCGGCATTGCCAATCGGTAAGATACAACCCCAATTCGTTCTAGAATTTCGAAAGGTCCGATGTACCTGGGACTCAATTTACCTTTCTTACCAAAACGTATGACTCCCTTCCATGGAGATACCTTTAGGAAAACATGATCATCGACTTGAAATTCCAAATCCTTCCTTCGATTATCGGCATAGCTCTTCTGCCTACTTTGAGCTGCTTTGATGTGATTTTGGATTACTTTCACCTTTTCCACCGTTTCCTCCACCAGTTCTGGGCCTACAAGTTTTCTTTCACCAACGTCATCCCAACAGGTTGGTGTACGACATCTCTTTCCGTATAACGCTTCATATGGTGCCATCTGAATACTCGAATGGAAGCTATTGTTATAGGAAAATTCTACCAGTGGTAAATATTGATCCCACATACCCTGAAAGTCAAGTGAGCAAGATCTCAACATGTCTTCTAGGGTTTGAATAGTCCGTTCTGATTGTCCATCTGTCTGAGGGTCGTAAGCAGTGCTCAAATGAAGTTCAGTATCCAGGGATTTCTGAAGACTTTTCCAAAATCTTGAAGTAAAACGGGGGTCACGATCAGAAACAATCGATAGGGGTGCTCCATGAAGTCTCACAACTTCATTAATATATAGTCTTGCTAGACGTTCCAGGGGTAGATCTTCTCTTATAGCAAGAAAATGTGCTGACTTGGTAAGACGATCAACAATCACCCATATTGCATCGTTCCTTCTAGGAGTCTTTGGTAGCCCCATGACAAAGTCCATCGTAACATTGTCCCATTTCCACTCTGGTATGGGAAGAGGTTGCATGACTCCTCCAGGCTGTTGCCTTCCAGCTTTCACTTGTTGACAAACCATACATCTTGACACAAAATCAGCAATCTCCCTCTTCATGTTGTCCCACCAAAAATTTTCCTTCAAATCTCTATACATTTTGGTGCTCCCAGGGTGTATAGAGAAATTGGAACTATGAGCATCATCCAGCAATTCCCTTTTTAGATCAGGTATATTGGGAACACAAATTCTCTTCCCGAATTTCAAAATTCCATCTTCATACACAAAGTCTCTCAATCTCCCATCATTCACAACTTTAATCTTCTTTTGGAATTCTTCATCATCGGTCTGAGAACTCTTAATCCTTTCTAGTAAAGATGGTTTGGCAACCATTTGAAAAAGAATTGATGTTTC
The DNA here is from genome assembly GCA_963277665.1 of Viscum album. Classification (NCBI taxonomy): domain Eukaryota; kingdom Viridiplantae; phylum Streptophyta; class Magnoliopsida; order Santalales; family Viscaceae; genus Viscum; species Viscum album. The sequence goes on along the minus strand of OY728165.1, from coordinate 157,461,206 downwards.
ACCTTCCCTGGTTATTCCCATGTCCATCTTCACTAGATCCATGAAAATTGGATCCCTTTCAATTCTCATATTGTTCAAAACTCCATTGTCTTTTCTACACAAAGCATCTGCCACCTTGTTTGCCTTCCCTGGGTGGTAGTGTATCGTACAATCATAATCCTTGAGTAATTCAAGCCATCTCCTTTGCCTCATGTTGAGTTCTTTTTGTGAGAAAATATACTTCAAACTCTTGTGATCACTATAAATCTCACATTTTTCACCATAGAGGTAGTGCCTCCATATCTTCAAAGCAAAGATCACTACTGCTAACTCGAGATCATGAGTAGGATAGTTTTGTTCATGAATTTTCAACTGTCGTGATGCATAGGCAATAACTCTATCATTCTGCATAAGGACACAGCCAAGTCCTTTCTTCGATGCATAACTATAAATAACGAACCCATCATTCCCCGATGGTAGAGTCAATATAGGAGCATTGACTAATCTTCTCTTCAGTTCTTCGAAACATTCTTCACACTCTTTTGTCCAAACAAATTTAACCCCTTTACGTGTGAGCTTCGTTAATGGGTTAGCCAATCGGGCAAAATTCTGGACGAAACGTCGATAATAACCTGCCAAACCAATAAAACTACGTACCTCAGTTATACTCGTAGGTGCTGGCCATTCTTGGATTGCCTTGGTCTTAGAAGGATCAACAGAGATTCCATCTTTGGAGAAAATATGGCCAAGAAAAGAAATCTCATGAAGCCAGAATTCACACTTGCTAAACTTCCCATATAATTCATGCCTCCTCAGAGTCTTCAAGATAATGCGCAACTGATTTTCATGATCTTCGTAGGTTTTGGAGTATACCAAGATATCATCAATAAATACCACCACAAATTCATCGAGATACTCCTTTAAAACTCTATTCATCAGATCCATGAATACAGAGGGTGCATTAGTCAATCCAAACGGCATTACAGTAAACTCGTAATGCCCGTACCTGGTTCGAAATGCTGTCTTCGGAATGTCTTCCTTCTTCACACACAACTGATGGTATCCAGATCGAAGGTCAATCTTTGAAAAGTATTGATCTCCATGCAGTTGGTCAAATAAATCATCAATACGAGGTAGGGGATACTTGTTCTTTATCGTTATAGCATTGATCTCCCTGTAGTCGATACATAACCTCATAGATCCATCTTTCTTTTTAACAAAAAGAACAGGGGCTCCGCATGGAGAAACACTAGGGCGAATAAATCCCTTATTACTCAATTCCTCTAGTTGTTTCTTTAGTTCGACTAACTCTACAGTGGCCATTCTATAAGGGGTCTTCAATATAGGCCTTGATCCAGGAATCAAATCAATGGAAAACTCAACTTCTCGTTCTGGAGGATGTCCAGGTAAATCTTCCGGAAATACATCTACAAATTCTTTCACAACAGGTACATCCTCTATTTGAACATTCCTTTCCTCACCGACAGTTATTTCATTATCTTCCTCCCCAATAATTGAATTAAGTTGAGCTACTGGGGGTGGATCTAAATAAGAATTAGCTGGTGATGATTCTGCTCTAAAAATAAGGTGCTCCTTATCATTATCATCAAGAATCGTAACCTCTTTCTTCTTACAATAAATCTTCGCATCATAGTCCGAAAGCCAGTCCATACCGAAGATTATATCAAACTCAATCATAGGTATGACGATGAAATCAGCAGATAAAGAAAATTTATGTGCTCTAATGGGGACTGATTCACAAAACTTTGTTGCAATGATACTTCCCTTAGGAGTTTTAACTGACAACTCCCTTATTAAATCAAATTGGAAATATCTAATTTTCTTAGCAAACTGGGAAGATATGAAACAATGCGATGATCCAGAATCAAATAATGCATTTTCTAAACTTGAGGAAACCATTAAATTACCTGCCACCACGTCTTTCGGAGCTTCTACCTCAGCAGTAGTGATAACATAAGCCTGGCCTTGATCCCTTGGCCTTTTCTGAGGTAAGTTCTCCTGATGCTTAGGACATGCATTTGCATAATGCCCCATCTCCCTGCAATTGTAGCACTGAACGTTGGTAGCTTCCTTCTTCCCCTTGCAATCATGAGCTTGGTGGCCTTTTTCACCACACTTGTAACAGACTCCCATTCCCTTCAAGCAAGTACCAGGATGTTTCTTCCCGCATTTACCACAAGATGGATATTCAACCTTTCCCTTCTTCCCCTTATTTCCATTCCCAGATTGATCAGCAGGTCTCTTCTTCTCTTGCTTTGCTTTAATGTCATAAGACTTAGAGAATTCCTTTTCGGTCTTGATAGCACATGAGACAATGTCTTCGTACGATGAAAAGGATTGTGAGACTAATGCTCGACGTAGAAATGGTTTTAACCCATCAAAGAAACGATCAATCTTACTTCTTGGGTTACGAATATAATCACCAGTGTACCTCGCTAACCTTGTAAAGTTAGCCTCATACTTTGTGACATTCTCATCCTCCTTTTGTCTCAGACTCAGAAATTGCCTTTCCATATCTGCTCGATGGTCGCGAGGGAAGTATTTTTCTAAAAACAGATCTTTGAACTCCCTCCATTCCATATTTGATACTTCATCATCTTCCTTCATGTTCTGAATCAATGACCACCATTGATCAGCATCTTTAGTGAGGCGGTAAACTGCCATGATAACTTTTTCCCTTTCACTGCTCCCCAAAGCCTGAAATATTTTCTCTAGGGAAAATATCCATTGCTCAGCTACTAACGGATTTGTATTCCCATTGAACGTTGGTGGTTGTTGCCTCATGAATCGATCTAACATTGATCCTCCACGCTGCGGATCAGGGTGCTCCATACGGGTAAGGTTATTATTCATAACCTGAGTAAGTTGTCCCAGTATGGTGATTAGCTGATCAGCACCAGTTGCATCACCAGCCCCACTATAATTATCTTGAGCAGGAGGGAAATCCCTACATGGAGTGCTTGCATTGATACAGTTTCCATTTCTTCCACTAGGCGCCATTTCTAAACAATGGCATAAACTAGATCAGTTTATGAATCAAAATACATAATCCCATACTTATAAAACACTTAACATAAATTGAACTATTTATGGATATAATCCATAATCATAAAAATGTTTTCTTTGAGGAAGTATATACTCATAAACCCTTCATAATGATTTGTAAAGATAGTGAGAGTTATCCTAAGCATATCCCCCGGGAGTGTTGTAACCAAGAGTGCAGCAAGGCCCGTTATCGTGCACCAGTTCCCGTTCGAGTCTAGCTCAAAGAGGTGTTTTCGGGTTTTACCCCTAGGTACATCTGTGCCAGAGCCGCCTCTACCTGCTCGTATCCAGACAGGGATGTATTGCTCAGAAAACTCACAAAATCTCTACAATACCAAAATTCTAGGAAGTTCTTATATACTAATCCTCAAAGTTCATCTTAGGTCTACGTGCTCTAATCAGAGTTTATCTAAATCTAGCTTCCAAGGTTTGTACTAAACTTCCTCTGATACCAAATGTAACGCCCCGACCCCAGCTACCCAGAGTCGGTGCATTATTACATAACATTGGCATGATCACAAGAAAGATCAAATCTCGAAAGACCGATTGGTTTAGTAGCCTTGGAAACACTAGATATATTCATAAGTTTTACATTACATCATAAAATGAAAAACTACTACAACAACATAATGTATCCATAATCCACACTCATATCCCCACAAAATATCCCTGCAGGTCATTCATAATTTACTTCTTCACTTCCTGGGAAAAATAAAACATAGAAAAGGGGTGAGCTCAAATGCCCAGTAAGGATAACAATATAGCGGAAACTTTCATAAATAAGAATAAACATTTAAGGCAATGTATAAATAAAACAAAAGCCTTTTAAACTTGAATTTCAACATGGTATGGCATAAATAAAATGAAATATTTCCATTTACTTATACACATGGATATTCTACTAATCGAATAATCACATGCAAAAATCAATAACCACTTTCATAATGTTGGAATGCATAATGCCAGACTATCATAACCACATAGCCAAGGCCTCGTGCCAAGACTAAAAATAATATTTTTGCCAAGGCCTTGTGCCAAGACACTAGTTTGTCTCATGAGACCTACCGATGCATCGAGGAGCTATAGCGGGCTCCACCCGTCATATATTAAGTTCAATGCATTCCCATATGAAAAGGTTTAAACATAACATAAACATTCGTATTAAAACTAGCATACGAAATGTAAATAATTTCACCATAAACTATGAATGGTATAAAAATAGCACATCCACAGTCAAACATATCACAAAACCTTCAATAAAATATAGAAGTTTTGTATCATAATAAATCAACTTCAAATAATCTTAAAATCCATCAAAGGATGTTGACATAGATGAAATCAAAATTCTTTTTAAAGAAATATCTCCTTTTATTTTGAAATAATTTAAGATCCATATAAAATAAAACATTTTCTTTGAAAATATTCTTATAAGCTTTTAATGGAAGCTTTCAAGATTTTATAACGGCGGAAAATAGCCGCACCCGCCGTATAAGTTAAAAAAAACATTCTTACCTTAATTCTGTCGAAAAGGTTAAAAAGGACCTTGTTTTGAAAACGACCGAAAGATTCCTTTATAAACCACTTATAAAAGTCAAAAAGGGTATAAATGACTTTAACTCATATTCTATTAAATAGTAAAAATGTTTTGAAATGCATTTTTAAGAAACATGGATGTTGATGATAAAGAGATCCTAGTAGATTATTACGTATAAACAACCTTGGATAATGAAGAGGTTGTAAAGTAAACCCTTACCTTGTACTTTTCCTTGGTTGGGGTAGGTTAACCTCCTGTATAATGGTGAAATAATTGTTATTAAATTATACAAGAATCATATATATTAATATGATATCATATATGATCTTTTAACATTGATTTGTTAATAATATCTTAGAATTATCGTCGTTTCGGGTGTTAACTTACTCATTTTCTTTATATGTTTTGTTACATAAGACATGGTTGTTGTATCTTATTCATATCCAGAATGATATCTAGTCCTTAAACATCATTTTTAAATCATCAAATGATAATTATACTTGAATGGTTACGATGGAGAATGAATCTCATCGCGTTCGTGGAGACGGTAGTCCGTACGTACGCACGAGCGACAATATCATTCTTTTGATATTAAAATAATATATAAATGAATGGTATATCATATATACAGAATAATTAACATGTTATATTTATTATTTACATGAGTTACACATCATTATTATACCCATCCAAAAAATATTATATTGAATAACAATTACACCACGACGTGGAGACGGTAAGCCGTACGTACGCACGTATGGTGACATGTTATTCAAAGGGTGGATAGAATACTGAATATGGTTGTACCATACTTATAATAACATCACAGTATATGTGAGATACTGGAGTTATTATTTTAGAATGGTAAGAACAAAGGAAGAAGTGGAAGAAGAAATGAACTTAGAAAAGGGTGGTGAAATCATTACCTCTTCTTCGGGTTCTTCCTTTTGATTTGATCAAAAGGGCTCCTTAGGTTGGCTTTCTGATCAAACTAAGGCCTCTAGGTTGTATTGAGGGATGTTGGAAGAGTATTTGGGCAGAGTTTTGCCGAACCAAAAGGCTTTGAAGGTGTGAAGAAATGAGAAGGAGGAGTCCCCTTTTATAAGAGGGGTGAGGGGCACCTTTGGAAAAGTTAGAAATATTAATTTATAATAAATTCATATTCGGTTTCTAAAGGATCAAAAGTTTATTATTCAAAGGTTAAGGTTGGTATAGGTCGAAAAACACTCAACCAATAGAATTTAGACAGGTTTGGGTACTTATATTAACCTTATCTTTAAGTATTAACTCTAAGTTAATTAGTTTCACTTTTACAATGTCTCTTTGTATTTTTATATATTATGGTTAATAAACTTACTATATACATCCAAGCGACCCCCAAGTGGTACATTAATGATGAACCTATCATGATATAAGTCTCTTGGCCGAACCTTAGATTTTTAGGAATTTAATATCAATTAATAATATAATATTTGTTTTAAGAACTCTTTTATGTCAATTTTGACACTATTCAATAGTTGATTTTTTTGAAACTCATAACAGATTGATTACTTCGAACAAAGTCAATTAAATCAATCCTAATATATCATATTATCCTAGAAAATTAGTTTAATTCATTAAAAGTTTCATATTATATTTATTTGGGTATTTATAATATCAATTATTTTAATTTTTCAATATTATAGTAATTACTGCATCATCATTGTGTCATATATAAAATAAATTATTTAATGTCTAAAAATTATAAATAAAATATAATTATGTATGAAATCTTTTTATATTTCTAATAAATATTTATAATCTAAAATCCAACATATATAACCGTATGTAACAATTGTTGTTCTAAAAGATATATGCTTGTGTCATTTTTGTATTCATTTTAACTTAATTAAAATAAAGTGTCATTATCACTTACAAGTGGATCCATGGGGTCCCAAAATAGACCCAAAGATTCCCATGGTCGACCATGTATCAACCAATAGGGTTAAGACACGTTTTAGGGTAATTTAGTATTATTATAATATTATTTTTTAACCCTTATTTACCGGATTTACCCTTAACCATGGTAAATAAAATATTTACCGCAGTAATTATTCAAAATGTCTAAAAATAAAAGTTACCTATTTACACAATTTGAACATCCTGATTCCAAATATGGAATCCATTTTCCTAAATTCAAAACACAGAAGTGGCAGAAATTAATTTAAAATTAAATCCCGCTGTCAAAACAAAAAGCGTGTTTTTAAGAGATAATAACTATCAAAAGATTGACACTCGTTTATGTTCGGTTTAATTGTAAAATTATGTCCAATGACCAACATTATATTAAATGGTAAAAATATATTCTAAATATACTTTAAAACCACTCAAATTCATAATTTATCACTATTAATTATTTTGATTAAAAAAGTTGTTTTTAATTAAAACTTAGTAATTTTCACTATTCATCAAAATATGAAAGTTATCCGAAATGTACCAAAATTTCACCTTAGGCTAAATTCGATATTTCGAATCCAAAAATGAAGTCCATTTTCAAATATAATATATATATATAATTTCAAAAAGTAGGTATTACTATTCATAACGGCTAGTTTGATTAGTTATGGTGTGTTAGAACTCGGTGTTGCGTACAACACACACTATCACATTATTAAAAGAGAAGCGTACCGTAGAAGCTTGGGGTGTTACATTATTGATTTCCTTATGATCTTCATGAAGCTTCTTCAGCAAGATCTCCTAAACCTGGTTCTTCTTTAATAAGGGAAAGGTCCTTTCTTCCTGAGCTTTGATTCTATCATCTATATTTTTAATGAGATCTTATTTAGCAGTCACCTTTTTCTCTAATTCAGCTCTGACTTCCTTCTCATTGCTTACAGACCATGCAACCAAATTGAGTTGACTAGTCTTCTCAGAGATTGATTCCTTGACCTTGTTGAACTTTGTTTCACAAGTATTGAAAGCTCTGTTGTTTGAATCCATGATGTTACTAAACTACCTAATCTCTTCATTAATGGTTTTGGTGTAGTTAAATACTTTCTTACAAGTCACCTTCTGAGCTTTGTAATCAATTAAAAGAATACTGAAGTCTTCTTCTTGCTTAACCACCATGTCCATAAGCATATTGGTCAATTCCACCTTTTTATTTAAGGTTTCTTGCATCATTTGAGTCCGAGCATCTATATTTTCAAGAACCAGAATGGTTCTAACCAACGATCTTAAAGATAGCTTGACAAAGTCATGTTCAATAGATGATGAGGATTCGGAACCTGAAATAACTTCCCCTTTGTCAGCTCCTATTAAAGTTAACAAAGCCGATTTTTCAATTACCTTAGAAGAATTCTGAGGAATTTACTTTTTAGATGAAGCAATCAACACACTCTTGCCTTTAACAGGGTTCCAAACTGGAGATTGTTCATCGGATACTTGGATAAAATTAATATCTTCCTGTTCATCTTCTTCCCCTTCAAACTCATGATGTTGAGATTATTCCTGAATTTCTTCTTCCTGAATTTATTTCTCTTTACCACCTTTTTGATCTACCACTTATTTCTATTCTTATTCTACTTCAATTATAACTTGTTCTTCTTCTTCAACTTCTACTTCTTCCTCAACTTCATCTTCAACTTGTTCTTCAACTTGTTCTTCAGAAACCGATTTAGAAACTGAACTCAGAGGAGTTCCAATGTAATCTTCCACTACTTCTAAAACATAATCATAATCTTCTTGAGTAACCTTATCTTAAATTTCTTGAGAGGGTTCGAATAAAGATAGGAAATTCTTAGATTTCTAGATTTTTAGAGTGACAACCAGCTTCTTATGAACAACTTGAGGTTCAGGTACTTCTTGATATTTCTTTCCTAAAGATTTTAGTACAGACTAACATTCTTGAGCTTCCAAGGATTTCTTCTTCAGGATCTTCTCCTTCTTTTATTTCTCAATATTTTCAGGTTGCTTGATTTTTAAGGCCTTAGACTCTATAGGATTCAATCCAAAGGAAGGATCTCCCTCCTTTTTGGTAGCTGCCATTTCTCTCCACTTTGAAACTATTGCATCAGAATATGCTTTCAGTTTCTTTGTAGGAGGAGGTGTTGATACCATGACATTAGGAACTGGTACTAGAAAGCATGGTTCTTAATGTTTCCTTTTTTTGAGTACCGATTTTGAAGACTCCATAACATCACCCTTATTCTGGACAACCATTTCTTCAAAACTTTTCGATTCTAGTAAGAACTCTACCTTCATCCTCTTAAGAGTTTCATCAATTAGTGACAAAATCTTCAAAGGATTTGAAACTGATCAGCAAGGGACCATCAACTTTTAAAGGAATATAACAATTATTCTAGATATAGTTGCCGAATAAATAAGAATCGAAGATCTGATGGTTCCTACTTTTATTTCTTGGATGATTTGAAATATGTACTTAACCAATTTTATCGTTATTAAGTTGACAAGGAATTCTAAAAGAAAGATATAATATATCTTTAAAGAGTCCTTATCCCCTTTTCTTGGAATAAGAAATCCTTGCATCCATAGACCAACCATTTTGTGATTTACTGTAAGACTCGTAATCTTTGAATTCTTAACATACATAAGACCAAGATAATCAAAAGCCTTGACTTTTTCAAAAGAACCTTCCTTCTCAGGAAGTCTTTCAGAGTATAAAATAGCTTCTCCTTTATATGGTATGTTGAGAACATTTGCTGCCTTATTTTAGGGAACTGTATAAGTCTTATCGTAACATTTTAACTTAAACAAGTCCTTGCCATCCTTTTGAAAGAAAGTAACGGATTCATAGAACCAAATAAGCAGGTTACAGAAAACCGGATCCAGACTTTTCTCCTTAGCCACACAAACACTTTCCCATCCGTTAGTTTTTATCACCTTAAAGATAAAAGAGTAATATTTAGAAAAGAAGTTAGGGAAAACCATCCTTTCCATAAATATTGACCAATCCTTTATTTCCTTGCTAATCGACATCTGATCTTTTGAGGATTCTGGAGACATTTGGTTTCAAAGAGACAAAGGAATCGGAACAAATACATTGATCGCAATAGAACTTCTACACATAGATCCATAAGGACGGCACAACGCTTATAAAAGAGGCACCCCTTATATAGACAAGGTTTATGACCTTTCAACTTCCATAAGATAATAAAACGTCTAAAAATAACCTGATCTGATCTGACGGTTGAAGATGATTATAGAAAATATGAATTCCGATCTTTTGTAGTAAGGTAAACCGGAATTAAATTTTTTGAAAAACCAACAACTAAAAATTAAGATAATAAAATATTGAGTAAGAAAGTGTACCTTTTGGAATACTATGAAGAATTTATCGGTATTATAAGAATTATCTTGAAAGTTTTAGATACCGTGATTTCAATACCAAAATTTCCAATATTGAAATTTACAATACCAAAATTTCCAATACCGCAATTTCTAATACCAAAATTTTCAATACTGAAATTTTCAGTAAAAAAGGTATGAATTTTCTTAGAGAAAGTTAAAATTTTAAGAGAAAAAAAATTCTTAAGGAAAGGGAAAATACATATGTAATCCCCAGAATTTAAGAGTAGTTTAATGTTAGTAGATGATTTACACAAGAAGTAGATATGAATGATTACCTCACAGATATCATCCATAGATTCTGTTTAATGTATTAAAATCTATAGGAAGATAATGGATTTGTAAAAATATCAGCAAGTTTTTCTTGCGTTCTGATGAATTGAAGAATAATATCTTCTTTAAGTGTGTGATCCCTAAAAAAGTGATGTCTAATATCTATCTTATTTGTATAAGAGTGATGTTTAGGGTTTTTACTTAGGGAAATGACACTTGTGTTATCACACATTATTTGAGTCTTAGTAAAACTCATATCTTAGTCTGTGAGTGTGTGTTTCATCCACAACACCTGAGCACATCAACTTCCAGCTGCTACATATTCAGCTTTAGTAGTTGAAAGTGATACAGAATGTTGTTTCTTGAAAGACCAAGAAACTAAGGATTATCCTAATAAATGACAAGTTTCAGACGTACTTTTTCTATCCATTTTACAACTGCGAAAGTCAGAATCCGAAAAAATTTTAAGTTCAAAATCATTTCCAGAATAATAAAATAGTCTCAAATCTAAAGTTCCCTTTAAATACCGAAAAAATATTTTTACAGCCTTTAAATGAGATTATTAAGGATTTTATTGGACTCTTTCACATAGAATATTGAGAACATTAAGTCAGGTCGACTAGCTATTAAGAAAAGCAAACTTCCTATCATCTCTCTATAAGATGTTTGATCCCCAGGTTTCCCTGCTTCATCAATATCAAGAGTATTAGAGGTTCCGATAAGAGTACTTATACTCTTAGTGTTGTCATACCCAAACTTCTTAAGAAGATCTTTGAAATACTTATGTTGAGATATGTTGGTTCCCACTGGTTTTTGAAAAATTTGAAAACCAAAAAAAAGTTAACTCTCCCATCATACTCATCTCAAACCTAGATTTCATAATATTCGCAAAGGAATCAGTTAATGATTGATGAGTTGATCAGAAGATGATGTCATGAACATAAATTTGGATAATCAAAACATCTTTATTATTTTTCTTAAGAAAAAGGGTGGGATCAGTAGTTCCCTTAACATAGTTATTTCGAAGCAAAAATCCTGAAAGTATATCAAACCAAGCTCTAGGGGCTTGTTTATGTCCATAAAAAGCTTTGGTATGTTTATAAACATGATTAGGATAATTGTTATCTTCAAATACAAGGGGTTGATCTACATAGACTTCCTCCTGTACATAACCGATAAGAAAAACACACTTTACATTCATTTGATAAAGTTTAAAAATAAATAAAACTGCAAAGTATTAAAGAATACAAATATATTCAAGTCTAGCTATAGGAATATAGGATTTTTTATAGTCTATGACTTATTGTTGGTTATAGACTTTGGAAACTAATATTTCTCTATTTCTAATAATAACTCCATTTTCATCGTATTTGTTTCTAAAAACCCATTTTACTCTAATAACAAAAGTTTCCTTAGGTTTTTCAACCAATGTCAAAACTTGATTAATTATGAATTCATTGAGTTCATATTGCATAGCCTTAATCCAGTCTTCATCATCCAAGGCTTATTCATGAGTCCTTGGTTCAAATTGGGAGATAAATGGAACATGTTCAACTTCATTCCTTAAATAAATTCTAGTTCTTACTGAATGATTAACATTTCCAATGATATTATCACTGGGATTCTTCCTAAGTAACTACTGACTTGGATTTTGAAAACCCTGCTCATCAACATAGGGTAGAAAATCTTCAGGAGTAAATGTTTTAGAAATATTTTCTTGAACATTATCCTTGACCTGATGATCTTCTATCAGAGGTTGGTGATCGATTTTAGAAAAAATATCAGGAAAAGATTCAGGTTGTTTGAAAACAAAAGGATAATTTTCATTAAAATTAACATGTACCGTTTCTTCTACATTGCAAGTGTTTTTATTAAAAAAATATGTATACCATGGAGTTAGTAGAGTAACCTAATAAAATTACTTCATTATATCTGGGTTAAAATTTATGTAAGTTATCCTCGATATTCAAGACAAATACAATGCAACCAAAAACATTGATGTAAGAAACTTTTGGTTTTCGGCCAGTCCACAACTCATAAGGTGTTTTTGTTAGAAAATGTCTTATTAAAACTCGATTTATAGTATAAAAAGCAGTACTTACAACTTTATCCCTAAAATGTTTAGCTATAGAATATTCAATCAAAATGGTTCTTGTCATCTCCTAAAGAATACGATTTCTTCTTTCGACAACACCATTCTGTTGAGGAGTTCTTGGAGATGAAAAGTTGTGAGTATTTCCTTTTTTACTACAAAAAGTTTCAAAATAAGAATTTTGAAATTCTCCACTATGATTGCTATGAATAGTTATAAATGGTAAAATTTTATCATTTTTAACTTGTGCTCTAAAAGTTTTAAAATCAGAAAAAGCTACAGATTTCTTTGTAAGAAAATAGACCCAAATAAATCTAGTGTAGTCATCAACTAGGACAAACACATAATATTTTCCTCCAATACATCCATATTGTGTTGGACCAAATAAGTTCATGTGCACTAAATATAAAGTATTAGAAGTTATAACATCACTTATAGAATTAAATCTAGATTTATGTTTCTTGCCATATTGACAAGGGTCATAGACTTCTGAATAAACAAACTATTGTTCTGGTAGATCCTGAACAAGTTCTTTCTTAGAAAGTTTACTAAGATTCATAGTGTCATAGTATTCTATGCCAAAGCCATGATTGATCTTCATATGTACTAAGGAAAGGCAGATCTTGAATTTTACGGTCTTCTAGGTTTAATGTTTAAAAATTCTCATGACAAAGGATAGAAAGAATAAACTCATCCTTAGAATTGTGAACTAAACATCTATAATTTCTAAAAGTTTCAAGGTAACCTTCATCACATAATTGGATTATACTAATGAGGTTTATCTTAAGGCATTTTACAAAAATAACATTTGAAATAATAGCTTTACCAAGGTGAATAATGTTACATATACTGATAATTTCTCCTTGAGAGTAATCTCCAAATGTTACTTTTCCACCTATCATTTTTAAAATCTTTTTGAAAAAGACTTTGTTACCAGTCATCTGTTAAGAACATCCACTATCCATGTACCATAAATTGTTGGTACTTCCTTTATTAACCTGAAAAATAAAGAGCTAGGTTTTTATAATCCAAACTTACTTGGATCTGGAATTATTAGATAATAAAATTTTGGGTATCCACATTTGTTTAGAAAAATAAGCTTGATGAAACCCAAGAGATTGAACTTTATTTAGAGAAATATTTTTCTTTTAATGTCCACCACTCTGACATTTAGTAAAAAAATGGCTCTTCGTGGAACAAAATAATTATTGCTAAAAATATGTTTTTCATGAGAATAACCTACACCCTGATTATTACCATGAGGTCAGATATGAGAATAAATCTTTTTAAAATTTTATTTACCAGAAGTAAATTTTTCTGGAATTTTATAAAAGGGAAATATTTCTGATTTTAGTTTTTAAACTAAATTATTATCCTCAAGAATAATAGATTTAGAGTTAATTTTTTCCTCTAAAAAATCTTTTTCTAAAAACATATTTTTAAGATCCTTAGAATGTTTATCCTTCCAAAAATTAACTTCCTCACATTTCTTAGAAGGATTTTCTAAAACATCATTTTCTTATCAAGATCTTTAGTAAGATCCAAAATTTCTTTTGTTAAAGTAAATTCTCAAGATTTTTCATTTTCATGTTTCTTAGAGAGTTTACAATTTCTCTTTTCAAGAAACAAAGAAAATCAAGAATCTTCCTCATAGGAGAGAAAATCATTATCATTATCTGATTTAGAAGATTCTTCATCTAAAGAGAAACATCTATCCGGAAACTTTTCAATTAAAGAAGTATTGGTTAAGGATTCAGAAGTTCATACCTTATCCATAAGACAATTATTTTAAAATGGAGCTCTAGATATTAGGCCAATATTCTTTTTCACAGAAGATTCATATTTTGAAGATTCATTAGAAGAATCTCCACCACTTCCACTCCAAGTGTCATTAGCTTTAAAGACTTTCTTATGCTTTGATCTGTAGAACTTCTTGTTTTGTTTTCAGAATTATTGTCTTTCTTGTATTTTTTCTTAAGAAAGGGACAATCAGTTCTAATATGACAGGTTATTCTACATTCATAGCATGTCACTTGCCCATATTTATTGTATTTTCCATCATTATTTTTGTATCTATATTGAAAGTTCTTCTATCCAAATATCTTGTTCATCCTTCAAGTGAGATTTTCTAACTCATTTTTTGAAGCTTCATTTTCACTAGATTCAGATTGAATAACAACCTTCTTTGATTTTGATATTGTAATCCTCCAATGAGTCTTGGATTTATGATGATTTAAAGTATTTGTAAAAGAAACACCTACATTACCAATATTCTTCTTAATATTATCAGCATCTCTCTTTATACTGGTTTCATGTTGAAGAAGAGTTCCAAACAATTCATCAAGAGAAATCTGTATGACTTTTCTTTTCTCATCTATATCAGTCCTCTTAGATTCCCATTCATCAGGCATGATGTCTATAATCTTGTCTACATGAATCTCATCATATAGACCTCTCTCACCCATAGATTTTAAACATTTTACAATAGCCATAAATCTTTGTTGTACCTTACATATGGGTTCTCTATAAGGAAAGAAAAAACTATGATACTCAACTCTAAGGATAGCTCTTCTAGTTTCAATGACTTTGGAAGTTCCAAAGTGAGTTACTTCAAGATTCTTAAAAATTCTATTATCATCTTCACAAGATGAAATTTTTCTTTATACTTTTCTATTCATAGAGTAAATCAAAGTATTACATACCTTAATGTTTATCTAGTATTCCCCCTTTTCAAAATTAGTAAAGGTTCTAAGTTCCTTATCATGAATATTATAATCTTCGGTTAACATAATGTATTTTCCAACACCTGTGTTTATCAAAAATGTATTCATTCTATCTCTCTAGTATTCATAGGCATTTCCATAAAATATTGGTGGTCTAGTAGGGTTGAGATTTTCTATAGATCCAACATGAATGCCTCCCATACTAAAAAAAATTCATTCCACAAAACAAGTTATAAGTAAAAGTATATAAATAGATCAGAAAAAACTTGAGAAATAAAACTTATATGTGGATATAGGTATTTTAGAGACCTCATATGATACCAATTGTAGGATCGAAATAATGATGTAGATGCTCAATATACAAGAGGGGGGTGAATTGTATTATTTAAAAAAATCCCTCTGATACCTTTAAAGGATATATTCTACCTTAAAGCATACAAAATCATTAATATAATTAGAGTAACAGAATTACAAAGTATGAGAAAGTTATACTTTATAACTTTAAAAAAGTTAAGATTACAACAGAAATATAAAACAACTTAAAATTGTAAACATGTAACAATGAGATTATTTTAACCCAAATAGAATGGTATCCAAAAACTTTGGATATATTTTCCTTGATTTTTACTTTCAAGAAAGTCTCTCTTAC
The DNA here is from genome assembly GCA_963277665.1 of Viscum album. NCBI lineage: Eukaryota > Viridiplantae > Streptophyta > Magnoliopsida > Santalales > Viscaceae > Viscum > Viscum album. The sequence continues at coordinate 157,445,544 of OY728165.1, read as the reverse complement.
CCAAAACCAGGTAATACCTCAATCCTAAGATCGATATCTATCTTGCTATCCCCGCAAGCCCTCAATTTAGAAGGAAATCAGAACATCTGTCTTCCAGACCCATAAGTACATGATTAGCACAATCAGAGTCTGTACAAAGAAAGTTTGAGAAAGGTGTTCAGGCACGAAAAAGTTGTTCATGACATCCACACGAATCACTGAGAGTTGTAAGTGCCCCTCTCTCTAGAAATCACTTCACAGATTTTTCACATGCATCATGTTCATCCACACTCTACATTATCATTGCTAATTTAAATGGACTTATATTTATAAGAAAAACTTCCCAACGGTCAGATCCACTCCAACAGTCATATTTTCCTTAAATTTTGGAGGGACCTAGACACGTGTCAAACATACAACGGTTTGTTTGTAATATATTGTACAACATCATTTCAAGTATAAGAAATGATGTTAAGTTAAAGATAATTGTTATGTATAAGAAAAATCAGATTCCTATAATATTGGAATGAAATATTAAACAACTCTAACATTATCAAGAAAATGGATTATTATGAAAAAGTAAATTGGATTGAGAAAATGGTATCACATTGGCACCGGAATCGGAATCACAAAATCAGTATGAATTTTCACCGAAATTGGTATTATAAAATCTATATCACTTTTGCACCAGAATTACTATCATAAAATCAGTTTCACTTTTTCACTGTAATCAACATCATAAAATCGATATCACTTTTTCACCAGAATCAATATCATAAAATCAGTATCACTTTTGCACCAGAATCAGTATCATTAAATTGGTATCACTATTGCACTGGAATCGGTATCATAAAATCATAATGAAAAATATGTAAGTACAATGGAATGAAAAATCGTAATGAAAAATCTGTAAGTATAACAGAATGGAAAAAAATAATGATATATATTTAAGTATAACAGAATGACAAGTTTGGATCTAAAAATAATGTACTTAAGAAATAATTTTAGAACTTAAGAAAAAGTTCTTGTGATTTTCAAAACATAAGACCAAAAGGAATGAAGAAGTCATAAGACAACCTTATTAACTCAACAATGCTTATGATAATTCACATTTTCTTTATAAACCGATTTTAAGGATTTCAATATAAAATGAGAATAAATACCCTTGGTTAATCATAATTTGTTTTAGATTGAAAGTAAGGAGTCATGATATTCTCTAAATGATTTTATGAATATTGTTACTCAGACTATGCTTTCTAGTTTTTATCAATGGCTGGATTCCAAGGAAGTCATAGTAACATTGAACATGATATACAATGTAGGCAGGATGATGCAAATGAGCAACTAAATGGAATGTTGATAGGTATAAAAGATATTATTTTCATGCCGAAAAAGGTTTCCAAAAATATGATCAATAATATATACATTAACCAACTCCAAAAATATACAAAGAAAAGAAAGGTAGAGAATGATAAGAGCTCCAGTAATGGAGACTGTGGAGAAAAGAAAGATCAATTTCCATCATGCTAGAAATGTGGAAGGAGACCCCCAGGAAAGTGTCTCAATGTAACAAAGAAGTGATTTATGCGTGGGAAAGGACACAATGTAAAGAATTACTGAGAAAATACGAAGAGTAGTATAGAATAAAATAAAAATGATCCTAAGAATATATATATAGTCATTTTTTGTAAATGTAAGGAACCTTTGAATTACAAGATTCACTTCCCTATTCTATAAGATAACCACTAGGTTAAGGAAAAAATTATGTGGAAATAAATGGATGGTGAAATGTTGAAAAGTATTAATTCTATTTGTTTATGGAATTACATTCAAATAATTTTCCATTTTAAGTGTAACCTTGCAGTTTGTTTTGTGAAAATTCTATTTTAGGAGGAATTATCTTTTCTTTTGTGGATATAGTTATAAATAACCATTTGGGTTTATATTATCCTTGAATTTGATGAAATTAAATTTTTTTAATTTTTGGGATGAAAATGTGAGGTATGAGATAATATTTGTGGTAAAATTATGTTATGGTTATTTTGAAGAATTTATCTAATTTTGAGAATATTATAAAATATAGTTTTTGAAAAGGGACAACATGAAAACTATGTGAAAACCCATCGCATCAGACAAAGCTACAGGAATCGAACCCACAACCAATGTGAAACTGGAATTTATCTCCTACAACTGGCTACGTGAAGTCCTCTGTTAGTGTGACTAATTATTTTTGGTTAAATTATTTTATTGATTAATAATAAGTTGATTTTGTATCTTATGTTTTATCAAATGTATATCTTTAGTGTAGGAAAATGATTTGGTGATTAAGTGATAAATGTTATTTTGAAATATGTTCACTATGTTGGGAACACTATATGCCTAAATAAAATAGAATAATATGGTATTTCATCTGAGGAGTAATGGTGTATTTTTTTTATTTTGGAAGATTTTTGTTTTTTATAGATATTCAGGATATTAATTAAAATTATTATCCTATCATATAGAATATGCGATTTGGGTAATTACACTTCAGTATGAGACTTTAAGAGTATTTTATGTTAATTAGAGATAAATGTTAAGATTTTATATGAAATACTTTGTGATTAAATTTTCTGAGTTTTGGGTTTTAATCTTATTTGGATTATATTGAAGGATTTAAGTACAATTTTTTGTTGAATTATATTTATTGAATTTTGGGTATTGTTTGTTTAATTTTGGAAATTAAGATTAATATTTATTTCTATAAAGTATTATCCATTTTTGGGATCATATAATCTTGTACTAACCATTTGGATTTGGTTAATCTCTAAAGACATGGGAAATATATACTTCATCTTTTGTGGATTATGTTATTCTCTAGAAGTTGATTCTAGCACTTCAGGTGTGACCAAGTCATCTTGAATACTCATTGTTTGGAGAAAAATGAGTTAGTGGTAGAAATTTATTAAAGTATGAAATCTACTTAAAAAATTATGTATATCTCTTTATGTTCTTAGTCAATCTCAGAAATAAATTCCTTAACTTTATACAAAGGAACTGAAAACAAAAAATAGTTTCCATTTACTTTTCCTATTGGGAAACTAATAACCATTTAACCCATCACAAGTTTGTGGTTTTCTTGTTGTTAAATTTCTCTTGATCATGTTTTCTATCACTCTCCATAGGAACATGACACTTAGTTTATCTTACATATCCCTAGTTTCCTACATGGAATCCTAGTATGGGTTATCCCGGGTGACCTTTGTACTTCACATTCTTTCTTTTAAAGTGATAGTTTTATTGAAACTTTTTCTGATGTTGGAATTTAAATGAAGTTCCCATGAATAATTTTAAAAATTGTGAGGATGTAATTTCCTAATGGGGGGATGAATATAATACCCCAATATTTCATATTAAGTTATTTTCCTTAATGAAATTCAATATCTTGCGCTACACACAACACCGAGTTCGAGTGCACCACGACTTACCAAACTAGTCATTCAAAAAATAGTTATGAATAATATTAACACTTTTTTGAATTTTATATACTCCATACAATTTTAACGTCCATATTATGTGCTTCTTATATATAATATAATAACAAATTAAAATTTTCATATAAAATAAGTATTTTTTAAAAAATGAAATTTTACCATGTCTTAACGGAAAACCATTTCTGAATCCAATATTTGAAACTTTTATATATTACATTTGACTAAATAAACCTTTTCATTATAAGCGGTACATAAAAATTTAGTTGGGATTCAATTTTGGTGTTTTTTTGATAACTTTAATATTTTGATGAATAATGAAATATACTAAATTTTAATTGAAAACAACTTTTTTAATCAAAATAATTTGTAGAGTTAAATTATAAATTTGAAGGGATTTGTATAATAATTAGATTATATTTTTATCATTTAATCCAATATTGGTCATTAGAAGTAATGTCATATTTAAATTGGACATAAACACATTTCAGTCTGTTGATAGTTTTTACTTCTCAAAAACCCACATTCTAGTTTTGACAACGGGAATTAATTTAAAAATTAAATAATGAAAATCCTATGTTTTGAAATTGGTAAAATATAGAACATTTTTAATTTTTAAAATAAAATTATCTTTTGGTGAATTTTTGGTATTTTTCTGAAAACATTAAATTTTTGATGAATAGTGAAAAACTCTGCGTTAATTTTTAAAATCGACTTTTATTTAAATAAATATTTTTTTACATAAATTTATTTTAAAGTAAAAATTGATAAATATTACATATATTAGTCCAAGGTAATTCATTGTATTCATTTTATAATAAGATTAGATATATCAAATTTTATTGAACGTTTTAACGTCTTTTACCCACCTTCTAGCGCATTTGAAAATTTTCATAAAACGTAATTTTACCACTTTTTTGAATTGAATTTCAAAAATATGAGATACATGGTTGACATAATTAAGTAAAATGTGGTTCAATAGGATGAAAATAATTTTTGGTGAATAGTAACTTTTGAATTTTATTTACCATGGTTAAAAGTAAATAGGGTAATTAAAGGTAAACATGATATTATAATTACCCTAACACATGTCCTAATTCTATTGGATAAGTTTATTTTGACCAAAATAAACGTTAGGAATAACATATGATCCTTTTTATCCACTACTATTATATTTGGACATTTATTATTATTATATTTAATGAAGAGTTAAAAGTATTAAATTCAAAGATTAATAACTAAACTATTCTTAATAGAGGGTTATACATAAGATAAATTAGACTATAAATATTAATTAGAAAGATAAAAATATTTCATACATCATGGTATTTTTTTTTATAATTTTTTGACTTTAAGTAATTAAATTTATTTTTGACATAATGATGATGCAGTAATTACCTTATTAATGAATGATTAAAATAATTGATATTATAAATATCAAAATTAATGTAAATTTGAGCATTTTGGTGCATTACACGAATTTTCTAGGTTAATATGATATGTTAGGGTTGAGTTAAAGTATTTTTTAGAAGTAATAAGTTTTTTTTGACTTTCACAAAAACCAAATACTAAATAGTTTCAAAATTGACATAAATGAGTATTTATAAGACATATTATATTATTAAATGATATAATATTCCTAAAAATATAATGTTTGACCAAAGGACTTATTTAATGATATATATGTAACTAAGGAACCACTTTAGGTTCTCATGGCATTTTATTGTAATTTTATTAACCATGTAATATAAAAATACAAGAAGACATGGTAAGAGTTAAACTATTTAACTAGGATTTAAATCTAAATGATAAGGTTCATATGGTGACCTAAACTTTTCTAAAACCTATTGGTTGAGATTAATTCTACCCATACACACCTTATCCTAGAAATTAATTTATTTTGATCCATTATAAACCAAAAATTATTTTATAATAAAATAATATTTTAATCTTTTCCTAAAGTGACCCTCACCTATCTTATAAAAGGGTACTTCCCCTTATCTCAAAATCACACCTCGAAAGCCATTTATTTTGGCCAAAACCTGCTCAAATATCTTCCAAAAAACCCTCAATTCAACCTATAGAGCTTAATTTGATCATAAAGCTTACCTATGGAGCCCTTTTGACCAAATCAAAAAGGAAGCACCCAAAGAAGAGGTAATAATTTCATCACCTCTTTCAACGTTCTTTTCTTTTTCAACTTACTCTTTCATTGTTGTTTCCATACAAAAATAATAAATCTAGTACCTTATACATACTGTGATGTTATTATATATCTGGTATAACCATATTCATTATTATATCTGTCCTAATAAAGACAAAGTCACCATACATGCGTACGTACAACATACCGTCTCCACATCGTGGTGTAGTTTGTTATTCAACACTTAATTATTTGTATGGGTATAATAATGAGTATAATAGATTGAAATAATCAATATAAAATTTTTATTATTCTTTATATGTAATAGAACATCCATTTACATACTATTTCACCACTAATAGAGTGATATTGTTGCTCGTGCAAACGTACGACTTATCATCTCCACGACGCAATGAGATTTCGTTCCCCTATGTAACGATTAAAGAATAATTTTCATTTCATGATTGAAAATAATTTTTAAGAACATAATATCATTCTGGATATTAATAAAATACATAATATCCATAACAAACCTAACATACATAAGAAAACGTATAATGGAAAACTAATCAGTTAACACCCAAAACAATGGCACTACTAAAATATCATTAACAATGCAACATTAACAGATCACATATGATATCATATTTATGTATGTGGTAAATTTATAATTTAATGAAAATTATTTTACCATTATAAAAGAGGTTAAACTACCCTCTACTAAGGAAAATTACAAGGTAAGTGGTTTTCATCTCACTTCTTATTCACGTGACATTCTTGCTATATTGCCACTATTTTCTTTTGTGTGGTATATGTACTACCCATGATTGTATTATTTGTGAAATATAGATTAATTTATGGGTATTTAAATGTTAGTTGTATGATCCTTATTTCATGGTGTGTATGTTTCGTAATTTACCAAATCCGTAAAGGAATTTCTAATTTCAATTTTCACTCATTGGGTTTTACGCCAACTTCATTGAGTATTTTAATCCAAGATTATGTGTGAAATGAATACTTATTTATTTATATAGTAATTTACACTAAATTTTTTCTGGATATTATTTTGATACACATAATCAATCCCTGGATAAATTATCTAGTCATCTATATGAACTTGATAAGAGTAATCTTAACTCAATTTCCATTCATTGAGTTAAACATCCATGTCATTGGTGATGTTTTTATAAGAATATGTGTGAATTTTCTATGATTTATTTACATTAATTATCCAATAACATTGAGTGTATTTATATTTTCCACACATAATTATGTCATTTATTTATCCTTAACCTAATGATATGGTATTTATAAGGGATTTCATCTTAATTTATCTTAATTTACATTCCATTGACACTTCATTATTGTTATGCGCCAATTCACTTTTATATGGTGCATATAATGTACATTGACATAGTATATCATGAATCCCTTTATTCTCATGATATTATAATGTTTTTATTAACTCAATTATTTTTATTCAAGAATCTCTCATTTTGTTAAGAACTCTAACCAAAATATTAATTTAAATGTATTAAAGATTTATTCTTATAAATCTTTCTCATTAATGTCAATGTTTTAAAAATGGTTTTAAGGATTCATTTATATGGACATGAATGTTTTAAAATTAAGATTCCTTTTAAAAGTTTCAAAGTGTTATCGGATACTTGGATTCAAAAAATCTATTTCAAAGGTATTCTTGATAAATAGTGAGACTTTTAAATGTTTTCTAGAAAAAGGGGATATTTCTCTCAAATAGGTTTACTGATTATTTTCATCTATATCAATATCCTTCATTATTATTGATTACGGTAGATTTAGTATAATAAAATATTCCATATTGTATTGAATGAGTTATGTTTGGATGTGGATGTTCTATTTTTATACCATTCATGGTTTGTGGTTATCAGATTGAAATTTCATATGCTAGTTTTAATAAAAATGTTTAGATTATGTTTAAAACTTTTCATATGATGAATGAATTATACATAGTAAGTGATGGGTTGAGCCCGCTAAAGATCCCTGATGCATCGGTAGTTCTAATGATACAAACTAGTTTCTTGGACCAAGGCCTTAACAAAATCTTATTTATAGTCTTGGCACGAGGCCTTGACTAGGTGGTTATGATGTCGGACAATATACATTCCATTATTATTGAAATTAGCTACTGATATTACATGTGATTATTAGACTAGTTGAATATCAATATGAATAAATAAATAGAATTATATGATTTATCTTTTCCATATTATGCTAACTTTATGTTTAAAATTCTTGTGTTTTAGTCTTATACATTTCCTGAAATGTTTATGCTTATTTATGATAGTTTCTACTATATTGTTTTCCTTACTCAGCATCTGAGCTCACCCCTTTATTATGTTTTATTTTTCCTAGGATGTGAATAAGTATACTATGATTAATCTGTAGGGATAGGCCAAAGGATATGAGTGTGTTAAAATGGGACACACTGTTTTTTTTCTTTATTTCCTGATATAATGTAAAACTTATGTATGTATATAGTACTTCCAATTCTACTAAACTAATCGGCCTTTAGATGCTTGATATCTTGTGATAATTCCAATTTTATGTAATAATTCACCAACTCTGGGTAACTAGGGTTGGGTCTTTACCACTAAAAACTTCATAGAACTAATTTTGGTATACTAAATGAATAATTTCATGAATTTAGAATATTTTTGAATTAATGTGATAGGGAAATGAATAATATGTTTAAAAACATTGGGAATAAAATGATTAATATTAGTGAGACCATAAAGAATGAAGATCTGATTGAAATAATTCTTCAATCACTACCTAATAGTGACATTATAAGTTTTTTTTGAAAAAAATCATAGAAATTTATATATTAAAATTATATAAACTTATTGTATCATTATCATAGTATAAGCCTAAATTGAATAATATTGATAATGAATCTAAGGATAGGTATAAGGTAGGTGATTTTAAATAAAATAAAGATATATCTTATAATTATCATGATGATATTATTGGATCTTCAAGTAGGGAAACCATTAATGGTTTTATTCATGTTTAGAGATATATACATTAATTTTAATTAACATAAAATTCATTAAAAATATTTGTGAATAAATATTAGGAAATATTATAGAATATAAGTCAAGAAATGTAATAATAATTTTTATGTTTAACATAAGTAATTTATGAATTTGGTAAACACCAACTATGAATGACAAAATATGAAAAATTAAATCGGGGAAAAACTAATAAGCCAAGAGAGACTTGATTATTTGTTGTAGGATGGTTTTTGTAGAAGATTCTGATTTAATTAAGGGATTTGGAAGTGATAATGGAATTTGAAATATTTTTTTATGGATGAGATGAGTGAGGTGAGTGGTAATGATTTTGATTTTTATTCTCATTATAATTATGAATATAGTTTTTATAGGACTATTATTTAGTAGTTAAAGAAGATTTGTTATAATTATCATATTCAAATTGAAAAACTCAAAACATTATATTAGATTCTAAGTAAAGAACATAAGAGGTTTGTTTAGGAATATCCAATTATTATTTTATAATATGAATGGTTGAAAGATATGGATTCTATGCATGATGAAGATGGTATTGAGACATTATAAGTTATAATTGATGATATGAACATGATAAATAAAGTGACATATGAATTAAAAAATGCGACTAAAATCATGATGAAGACAGTCTATAATGATCTAAAATCTATAAAAAAGGAAAATTGGAAGCATAAAGTAGAAGTTAAAATTTTAATAAAATTATTTTCTATGACAACAATTGGAATAGAATGTTTGGATATGTTTACAAGATTGAAAAGGATGACCAGAATAAAGAAGGAAAGAGACTTTATTGTCTATAGTGGCCAAAAACCAAAGTTATGGAAATTCTACTTTGTTAAAGGTATATATAAAGGTATTTAATCTTTCAGTTGTCTTATGTTAAAATTATTTGGTTATTATACTAGTAACTATTCATTATCATTTTTTTGATCTCTTGGTCATCAGAATGATTTTAAAAATACATCTTCTTTCAATGTTAAACTATCCAATATTGATACAACATGGGTTTCTAAAGGGTATTATTCAAACTCTATTTGACTTAAACTAGTAAAAATTCATTGGTATGAGTTTTTGGTTTAGATATCATGTATAACACTTATAATCTATCAACCGGTATGCTAGAATTATCATATTTTTTGTTGTTTCTTTCTATATAGTAAGCATGTATTTATTATTTTTATATTTAGTTTATTGGTATGTAATTAGACTATTGGATTCTATTTTAATTATTTGTATATATTTTATAATTATTTTCATATCATTAACTTTATCCATGGATCTTAATTGTATTTGTTTTCAATATGATGTGTTCACATGATGAGCTTTCACTACGATATCATTTTATAAGAAGGAAGCTTGCTTTAAAGGTGATATTTTACTATTCTTTATTACACATGTATTTATGGGGAGTTTTCCTATAAAATATGTATATTTATATTTATTACCCTATGGATTATATGATTGATATTTCTTACTACATATTCATTCCTTTTTACTCCTTTAATTACTGGTTTTTACTATCTTTAGTGTTTTACATTGGGGAGATATTTATTTATTTCTCTATTACTTATATTTAATTTTATTTTTTTAAACTAATCAATATTGTATATTATTTTTGATCTTATGAAAATCGGGAGATAGTTTATTACGTATAGTTTTCATATATGGGGAGAATGTTGAATGGATCCTTACCCTTGATTATATGTGTTTTGATAAAACATTTTCCCTATCATTATTTATTTATTATTTATATAATATTATACTATATTATTTTGTATAATTTTCATTTTTATGTTTTTCATGCATAAATAAGAGTTTGTTGTAAAGTAATAGACTATGTAACGACTGTTCTAGATAAAAATATAGGATGCTAAAAAACTTTTTTACCACATCGAAATGTCATTGGCTTTAACCCATATAGAATTTTGATTATGGTATTAAGAAAATATAATCTATGAAATAAACATTATAGTTTAAATTATAAACAATTCACTTTAAGATATTACAATTTTAGAGGCTTCAAATAAGTCTTAACATTACATTACTAAATAACACAAGTCATTCCTAAACTCTATCTTACAATACCAAAATAATGGCTGCTATAAATGATTCCTCATATTATGATAGTTCCAAAAAAAACCATAAATCCAGCACATTAACCATTTTCTACGAATGAAGTATGGGTTAATCAATGAAATATATATCATTACTCTAGTGGTATTACAATATTATCAATGAAAGAAATTATATCTAGTTTACTAAGGTAAATATATCCTTTATGGTGGTAAAAATCCCATTAAATAAATTTGTTATGGATTCCAATAATAACAACTAATTTTTTTAGGGATTATTTCATAGCGTTTTTCCTATTTTATCAATAAATAAAAATTCTCAATTTATTTTATCATTTATTGATGGTCTAATAAACACTAATATAATAACTAGTTGTTATATTCTATATTTTCTTACACTGATATAAAGGAATAGTCAGCCCATTTCCACACCCTATGCCCTCAGAACTCATGAGTAGCCTTTGGAATACATGGATGTGTGCTTGAGGCCTTGTGGTAAACCAGCTCAGGCACCAGATGAGTGGCATCCGGGTTAAGACATTATTGTGTGTGAATAAGAAACATTTGATCTTTAGAAAAATTCTTATGTTTATGAATATATCTCTATTATTTTGGATCACTTATAGATCTAAATCCATTATGGATAATGTAAATAAAAAACAAGTACATGATCTGAAAAAGAATTGTGATTTAGATGGTCTATATCCCAACCCACTCACACAACCATAATTCTATTTTCTAAAATATCAAGCTATGTAGTCCTCCGAGGTAACTAGATTTTAGGGGGAAGGGTTTTCAAGCTACTGTTCTTTAATTTTACTATATAAAAGGATTAACATTATTAAATTTTAATATAATTTAATAAAACAAAATGAATAATAAAATTTATTACCCTGTTGTTTTCTACATGGCCATTCACACAACATTCATACATTTTATATGTTAAACCACACCTTTATATGTCTAATAGGATAACCTAACTCCTCCACATATATCAATAAAATACATAAATAATATTTACAAAAAATTATATTACTCGGATTAGTTTAGATATATATTCTTACAAATTAAGTGGTTCTATACAACCTCGTTTCCTATTGAAATTAATTTACCCAGCTTAGTGGGGAATAAGTTGCTTCATCCAACTGAACACATTTCATATAGAATGAACATAAAATAATTATGTATTAATTAATATTGAAAATGTTATTTTTATTTTTCTTATTATAATATCATATAATAATTCCAAGGATGTGATCTAGCTCGATGATTAAAATAAATTTCTTCAACTGGTCCCTGAGAGTTCCCTCAAGTACCTTCTCATTTATCTGTGACACTTCTTGAAACATGTCATCAAATCTATTCCATAGTCTCTACTTATAATATTTCTATATATAATCAATATTTTATATTTTAATGGGTTTTAAATATCATCATCCATAAAAAATAAAACAAAATATTTAAATAAAATATATAGAATTTATTATATTATTTATATATAAATAAATTATATTAAATTTAATCACATGTGAATACATAATTCAGATAATGTCACTACTGAACTTTAGTTTCCAAAATATTTTATTTATTTTTTTAGTTTTAATATTTTTCATAATTTTTTGGCCAATTTATTTTAAATTTTTTAGATATTCAATAAAGTTTCCAAACAAATGTTTAGTTGAAACTGTGTAATGGTTATGTGGAAGGGTCTACAGTTTTTAGCAGATATATTTGAAATGTTGGAATTATTTTTTCTCAACCATGTAGATAAACCCTATGGATACACTAAATATGTATGGTAAACCTAATGAACTTAGAATATGGTTTAGTAAACTGTGAATCCAAACCATACAACCTACCTAAGCTTTTAAAGAACTGTAATTACAATAATAAACATCTTTTAATTATGACTAAAATCAGGTATCCTTCACTCCCATTCACTAAATTCCTACTAAATAGGCATAGGGGAATGTTTCATTACTCCTTTAATTTTGATCTCATTTATTCAAATTTTGGAGGATTCTATAAGGTGAGGCCATAATTTATGTTCTTCATTTTATTAATTCTTTGTCTCTCCATTATTCACTTCCTCTAGGACCCTTTTGGACAAACTATAGGATATGATTTGTCTAAATAATTCACGATTTCATCGATTTTGGTTCTGTTTATTGCTCTAATGGTTTTATTCTTCTCATATTAAATTTTTTCATATTATTCATACTTTATTTTAGGTGGGTGTTTCCATGACTTCGATTTTTCATAACACACCATGAAATAATAGGGTTTCTACTGTCATTTTCTTTAAAATTATATGTGTTTGTAAACTATAGTGGATTAGTAAATAGAATAAAATGTTTTAAAAAATATATATATTTATTTTGAATTATGTTTCTTTGAGTTTCAATTAATATATAGTTATATCAAATTTATATGAATTTATTGTGTTTTATATATAGTTTAGGATAGTTCCAAAATACATTTTTGGGTATTTAAGTGTTTCTTTATATATTTAATGTTTATATGTGAGTTTTTTGTGAATTTTATATAATTTTTTATTGATGTTATATTGTTTAACTAGTTTTAATGAGTTTAATTTATTAACCCCTATGTTTTACTCATATATATTATGTAGTTAATTTTCTCTATGATGTTCCTTGAATTATATGAATGTGTATCCATAGAGTAAAGAATTTTATTAAATAAAAACTTATTTTTTTAATTCAAATAGGTTCCAAAATAAAAATATATTGTCAAAATGGTTTAAAAAATATCTAGTGATGATTAAAAAATGTAGTATAAAGGCCTTTTTAGAACCATGAAAAGGGATTTATAAGTAATATTTACATGGAAATAGATTTCAAGGGGATTTTAAAAAACATATTTTTATTTTTGATTCTCAAGACCCTATTGGATCCTTTTATTAATGGTTTTTAATAAATGATATGCACCCTTATAGAGGCCCTATGTTTTCATGTGTATTTATGGGTTTGAAAAATTGGTCTGATTTTTGATATTTATATATTTCTTAAATAAGGGATTCATACTAGGGGGTGTATGGTGGTGGGACATAGATATGTGTTATGATTTGATAGTATTTTATTTTATTTGATATGTGTTAACCCCACTATCATTACCATCATCATGATCCCATACATCTTAGTAATTTATTGAGATATAGTTACTTTCTAGTCATGATGAGATTGAATGTATCCCCCTTATTAGAATATTTTCCTTAGCCAAGGATTAGTTCCATCGATTATACTAGGTTACAGTATCCTTGAGGTAATGAACTATGAATTAATTGATAAGATGACAGATGGTTACAACCAAGTACATCTTTGATAATCTCTTGGGATGTTTATAAATTTCCCATTATTATATATCCTATATTATTTTTTTTACTGCACACATTTTCATTATAATTCCACTTTATTATTTTTACTCTCTCATTACGTGTTCTATTAGTTTTGTTTTTTACATTAAGTTTCAGCTATAATTTCACTATTTATTATTTCTTCTGATATTTTATTATCTTAGCACCCAAATTCTTATTTTTTTTAGTTTATCCATCATATTGATTTAGTTTCTTTATTAATTTATTTTTTATTTTGGTGTAGTTTTAAAAATTGAATTTTTATAATGGAAATTTCCAAGAAAAGTTTTAATTGATTATTTAACAGAAGATTTTAACATTTTATAAATCATGTTCAGGTTTTAAAAAGTGGATTTAAAAAGTATTATGAGTTGTCTTTATTAATTTAATGAAATCAATATTTTCAAATATTGTATTTCAAACAGGATTTTATTTTATGTTTTGAAAAAAATCAAATGCATGGACTCTTCTGTGAAATATTACACGGCTATTTATTCTCACACCCTACTTAATCCAATCAATGTCAATCGATTGAATAGAGTATTACAAGTTTTGGTCTAGGTATTGAGGAGTGATACACCATGAAATCTATTTTTTGGGATGTTATAGGAGTGAGTTTTTATTTTACGGTTTAAATGACCTTAAGGTCAAATGGAGAACCAATTTTTATATTTTTAGTGTATAGAATCATATTTTCCCCAAGCCTCTTTTTTATTATAGGGGTGTTTAGTTTCTCGAGAGAGTTGTTTATTTTAAAAGTGTTGATTTAAAGTGGTTTTACTAATTTTAAGAATGACTATAAATAAATTCAATTAATTTAGATGTAATTTGGTTGTTTTGAATATAATACAAAATTTTATAATTAGTTATTTATAGGTTTTTCAATTAACAATTTAATGTTTTTTACCCTTACATAGGACTCCATATCTATGTAAGGGATGGAAAATTTACCTTTACATAGCTCAATTATTGGGTAGTATGTAAAGGTAAGTTGTGTTTTTAATATATTTCATAAATTAAAGGAAAATTTTATAAAGGATTAAAATTGTAACATTATATTTTTAGTTGTTAAAGTTAAAATGAAAAATTTATAGGCTATGTAAATAAAGGATTGATATATGTAAAAGAAATATATATTTTATATTATTTATATAAAATAATTTTAAAATTTTAACTATTTTCATAAAGGTTGGACCATATATTCGAACTGCATAAGGTTAAGTGATTTTAACATTACACTAACTCCACATCTTTCATAAGGGTATTCTATTTTACCTAGTTTCTCATACTTTATCTTACTGCTCATCTGTATTGTTATTTCTAGGATAATATGATTTTTTTGAATTGAAAATAATGGGAAATGTATATGAACGATCATTCAATAATAATATAATGATTTAAATAATTAAAATTATTTAATTAAATTGATTTTATGGAATTAATCTATGAAACAGTAGAATAAATTTATATCTCAATTAAGCCTATGCCTTTGGAGTTGTTGATTGGGTTTTATCAAGTCTCACACCCATATATTAAAATATTATCCACTATTATTCTAAGTTTTATTCTCTTTTAAGAATTGGATGTGTGAGACACACTCTCATTATCCTCTTGTTTACAGTGTGTTGTAGAACTTGTGCATACTGTTTTTATCCTTATTGATAAGAACAATTACAGGAAGGGGATATGTGGTTTCTCTATTCATCCATATGTAAAATGTGGTGAATAATTCTTTATATTCTCACATTTTTAATGGATGGAATTTTCTATAATAATATAATGATCTATTAATTATGCATGGGAGAATAGAAAGTGGATAACTACATGGTATAAAATTGATAATTATTATTTCAGGAACATAAAAATTAATTTTTTTACAAGTAGAGAATTATTATTAGATAATAATAATATTCTATTAATTAAAATAATATTTGAAGTAGAAATATTATTTCATGCAGTGTTAGTAATTAATTATCTATAAATTTGAGTATGATAAGAGATTATTAAAATGATTATAATTGATTTTATTAATCTACTTGAGATGATTTGTTTTGTTGAGCATGCTGATTGGTTAATAGTAACCAATTTTGTTTTATTTATTTACATTTATACTTGAAACATTTCTTTACCAAATATGATTTGATAATTCTAGATAGTAAAGGATTATTACTATAATTAAAATATATAATAATAATATATTATAACAATTAATTATTTTTAATACTTGATTATAAACTTATAATTATTATTAAAAATTTATCTATTGTATTATGTTAGATTTTTATTCAATACGCCACTTAAATTAATTTAAATCTTATTTTTGTTCAGAATTGAACGATTTATGATATGTGTATTTTAATCTAATTGGTGGTACAATTCAGTTGATTAATATAATAAATGTAAAATATAGAAGTAGAATTCGATGAATATTATTATTTCATTATTTTTGGAAATTAAATAATTTGTATTGAAATTATCATAAGATGAAATTGTTATTTTTCATGATAATATATAGTTATTTTGAAATTATATTTATTTTACATTCTACTATCACATGTGTATGGGTAAACTACACAAATATAAATTAAATATGTATTGAGTTATATACCTTTATAAAATCACATAAATGAAATGAGTGGGTTCCACATAATCTAATAATGAATGATAATAAATGGTGATATGTTATCACTTTTGTTTTTTAATATTCATAATGTTGCATTTTTATTTACTAGATAATGTGATATCTATTGGATATTTTATTATTGTCATATAAGATGATAAATATGTTTCCAAATATTATATAATTAATAGTTATGTATGATGCTAACATTTTGTATATTATTATATTTGGATTCTTTAAAAATATCAATGCGTAATGAATTTACTAGTGAATGATGGTATGTAATGGTTGTTGAAGAAAATGAATATTTGGGGTTGACCTAGCCACCTTTTTTCTATGGGAGGCTTAGATACCTCAATTCCATGGATCTTTTTCCTTTAATTATTTTTTGGAAATATTTGATTTCCTTATATGAATTCTCAAAGGAATTAGAGCCTTGATGTGATTTACTGATAACCTATTATGGTTGATACATATTCTTATTAATGTTATGTATTTATCTGGGCTATAATAATGATTGATATTAGTGTTGTAAGGATGGATTATATAACACATGATGGTGTCCATGATGACATTGGGGAAGAAAACATGTGTTGAGAGCTAGAATGGCTTATTGATTCATACTTGGAATACTATTGATTGATGGATTGTTGGATGGATGTTTGATATGGTTTTAAACTTCCTACGATAATTGGTTTATACAAAAAAGTGAATCTTTATTTTTGGTAGATTATGATGATTCCTATAGTTATTGGGGATTGTGAAATGATAAAATAATTATAATATAGGGGGAATGTTCTTTATTATTGTAGATAATGATTACATAATTAAATAAAATTAGAAAAAAATGGTACCGAAGGGTATTGGTTTTGAATATTAAAGTGTTAATATTGGAAATGAATACAAATTTAAATTAATTCACATAAGTCAGATAAATAAATAATATTGGATATTGATGTTTGAATACAAGTTTAAGATCAATTAATTATTGGTGGTAGCCTAGTGCCTTATGTGATGATAGTTTTATATGAGTCTAAGGCTTATTAGTTTCTCTTGTTATGATTGTGTGTGATCTATTTTTTATATTCAGATTTCATATGCCTCACTACCTGATTCAGTAGAGAAACTGACACCCAAATGTTTTGGGGGTGTTTTAATCAACATGAATTTTATAGTAGGATTAGATTGATAAGTTCTCCCTATCAATCAATCTCCATTCATCTGTAGTATCATGCATGAGAATACTCTGGATGTGACAACTTAAGGTACAGTGTGTTGAAGCACATGGGATGTGATGGATCTTAACTTTACTATACATTTATGCTCGTGATATAATTATTTGATGTTAGATAACATAATTTTATCTAGTCACTATGTTAATTGTTTCACACAAGTGTACTTACATAGACTATAGAAACTTAAAACAAAATGCATTTACATGAGATATATAGAATTTTAATATTACACTTGGTTATAAATGAGATGAGTATTTTGGGGATGTCAATGTGATATGTTAAATGGGATAAAAGTATTAACATAGTTATAGTACATAGGATAGAGGTCTTGATATGACTTCCCAGCTTAGGTAAGGATGATTTAAGAAAGAGATGAGTGCTCTGGATTTGTTTCTTTAGGGTTTGAGAGTGAAAAACTCGTGGGGAAGTGAAGCAAGGTACCTTTATTTTTATATATATGAATTGATATGGATATGATTAATTTTATGAATTAATTTTTGACTATGGAAAATTATTTTACCAAGTAATATAACATGATTATTTCAGTTATTTACTCATTGGGAATTAGTATGTTTTTTTTTTCAAATTTTCATGAGTTTCTTTAGGGAATATCCTACCATGTATATATGTTATACTCACACTACGTATATATAAAAAATGTCTTAGGTCTTCAAGACCTGGTTTGTGATTTATTTGGGAATATCTAAGTTTTGGATTTGTTTAGGATATTTTAGGGAATCACGGTCATTTATGAGGATTTTTTTAATGTTTTACTACCTATTATACCAGTCATGTATGATATTAAATTCATATATTAGGATTATCTTGTATCATTCTGGGTTTTTATTCATGAGTTTGTTTTTTTGGTGACTTTTCATCTTATATATTATCTCCATATTTATATTTAGGTAATTATTTCCATTTACATGTACTATATACTCTTAGATCCATTTTCTGACTTATGGCCTTTTGAAGGTAGGATTTAGGGTATCACTTCCAATCATCACTACCAGCCCAGGAGGAGTATGAGAGGGTGTGTGGGGGAGGGGAATGATATTTATATTTATTTTATAATATTGATACATCATCCAAATCATTCTCTATTAGATTTTAGATCTCACCCATATTTATTTTATTTATCATAACATTTTAATATGGTTACCTTTTTGTTATTTCTTGTTTAGTTGTGTTTTGAATATGAAACTTCTTATTGGTAACGAATGGATGTCTAGTTTATTGTCACACCTTATTGTATATATGGTATAATTTTACTGCCTATTATATCATATTTATTTGGAAAAATAATTCCCATCATGTATAATTTTATACCATAGATTTGGTTTCCAACCCATAGGGACCAAAAATTATATTTAGGCCTTTCCACTGGTCGGATCAGGTGGCTGTTTAAGGAGTGACCAGGATTGGTTCATTGAAAAATTGTATTGGATCTAATTCCCAAAATAAACTATAGAGGAATTTCCTAGGTTTGAGTATTGGGTCTGATAACAATGGCTTCGTGCTTGGGGGGGGGGGGGGGGTTGGGGGGGGGAGCGTAACACCCTATAAAATGTAAGAATTAAAAGCCTAAATGGTACTACCCATGTCAACAAGGTGAACCTTTATTTTTGGAATCATATATGATAAAACACCGCTAAACTTGTTAGGCCTGGAATAGTGTAAATATGGGAAATTTGAAGTTTCCTAGGTTGTGTATGATAGAGGAAAATGAACACTAAAATAACATATGTTCACTTTTGGGGATAATAATTAGTGTGATAAGTGACCATAGAGTAATATCGGTTATGGGGTGATATGAATAAAACTATGGTATTACTAATGACCAATGAGTTTATATGATCAAGCTCATGGAAAGGGGTGTTTGGGTTGTGATCAATGGTACTAAAGACCCACTAGTTATTTTGGACGTAATGGTGTAAATATGATAGTATTGTTAGATCATGAGAAAATATCATGGAAAGAGTCTTTAAATCTCTAATTTTTTAGAGCCTTATGTTTTGGTGGTATATTGAGTTTCAAGTCCTAAATTTTCACTTTTATTAATTATTCTCTATCATATTTTGATCTATATTGATAGTATTTCTAATTATATTGAGATTATATGGATTTTTAGTGGGTTTTCTTGTTATGGGGTGAAAAAAGGAGTGGAATTAGAGCCACATTGTATGTTCACATGTTTTGAAGAAGCATGTGAATCCATTATCCATGGTTCAATTTAGATTCAAATGGAAGTTTTGTGATTTTAATATATCCTACCAAGTCATTTTACAAAATAATTCCCAAATGCTAACTCCTTGTATTTTTTGGGATTTATTTGGATTCTTAATTTCATTGGGTTACATATAAATGTTATTTGGGTTGAATTAAAGGATAATTACAGAGTGAATTTATTTTATTTGATTCAATTTTAATTAGATTTTGTAATTGAAACCTATTTTTTAATAAGGGTGAAGGTCAGTTCATTGAAAATATTAATGTTTTTTATGAATAAAGAGTTCCCTTTAAAGAATGGAAACTTGGTTTGAATGGTGAAATGTTATTTTTATATTTAATAAATAAGAATTCAAAAATCATTTAAAGTGAATATAATGATTGGGATATTATAAATGAATGTAATAATTAACTTGTGGAATTTTAAAATGGTTTCCATGAAGAATATTAAGGTTTTAAGAACTAATATAATTTTTTTGAAATATCTGAAAACTTATTTTTTAGAATTACTTAGAATTGTGGTTTTTCATGAATGATGTTAATAATTTATTTTCCTGTTTTTTTGGAATTGAGATTTATTTTTTTATGTGAGAATGATTTCAATTTTGAATTTTTATTTATTGAGTCATGTGATTTCTTATGTAGTGATTGTGATTTACCTTCATGAGTTTCTATTTTAGAGGTGTTTTTTATAGTCGGATTGATATGAAGTGTGAATTAATTGTAACAACTTATAATGATAAATGTTTAAGTGAATAAATGATATGAATCATTTAAAAATGGTGCACTTTTATTTTCAAGAGATTACCAGATTAGAAATCCACTATTAAGTGCAGTAAGCTAGAAGTAGTGATCAAGATGGGTGGCCTCCTAGAAAGTTTCCCAGAGTGTGTGAGTGAGGGAAAAGAAATATAAAATAATATTTTTTGGACTATAAAGACATTCATTATTCTAATGAACTATTTGGGGACATTGGGGGGGGGGGTAGGTAGGAAAAAACATGTCTACGGGTATACTAGTGGTGTTTGGTGCTCTAGGACATAATGACGATGTTAATGCGGGGTGTGTGTATTGTCAGTGGAGCTGGGTTGTTACTTTTGTATCACATGAGGAACCCAAACGTAAATTTGGTGTCACTATGTTGGTTTATATGTAGTATAGCATCCCGCCCTTTTCATATAAACTTTCATTACATTATAAAAAACTGAGGATCTTCAAGGTTTAGTGTCTTGGAAACCCGGAACTTAATACATGAAACAAAAAAAACATTCTTCTTAAACAATTGAAAGTATTATCTTTATGTTCATCCTAGGTTCATTACTGCATCTCATAACCTGGGGACATACATCAAAGGAAAGGGTGAGCAGAAGGCCAATTAAGGGAAACAAGAGAAACATTTTACATGTGAACTTGAGATACTTCAATAAGGTCATGAAAAAAACTTTAAGGCATGAGAAAGAAATCATGTGGCATATAATAATACAAATAAAATTTTTCATAACTTTAAGATGTGTCTACATAATTTAACATAGACAATCATGAACATATCACCAAGGTCCATCCCCAAGGTGTCATTTGAAAATTACCAAGCTTATTCACCAAGATATCGTGAAAATTGTAATCTCTAGTGGTTACATCATAACCCAATGCATTGGAGAGCTATCGGGACACACCCTTAAATTTTCCTTTATTATCATGTGATACACATATATCATCATCAAACATTTCATAAATAACCCATATAGCAAAAACTAAATGGGTTTCATTTCATAATCATAACGTTTTAAAAACTGCTTTAAAGACATGATCTTTACGTCACTTTAAAACCCACAGAAAAGAAAGGTGGGTCTCATGTATGTAAATACCAGAATTTAAAATATAAAATTTTGGTATATATGTGAATACCCATATAGAAGATAGAGATTTTAGTATTCACTTAATAAAATAATAGAACATTAGAAAAAGAGAGAGACATTTTGAGACGGAAATTCTGCAGCATAACAACTATGTTTCGAGGTTTTAGAAAACATTTAAAAGAGAGGGGACATGGGTAAAACATTCATAAATAACCCATAAAATAGTAGAGGGACATAATATAAGGGATTTAAGAAAATGGTAATGAAATTTAAAAATATACCATATGAAATGAAGAACATGAAAGGAAAACAAAAAATAGATTTCTCTTATGAAAATTCGGCATCCTAACGACATCACATAAACTTCAACCAAAAATGAATTGACAAGAAAAAATAGGGTCTCTAATAATATGAAAATAAGAGTTCAGTATGATAGATATATAGATCATACCCCAACATAATAAAAAGTAACTTGAAAGACTTGACATGAAAGTAGAACTTTGAAAAAGAGAAGGGTGAAAGAATCCCTTAAAAATTTGGCAGCCTAACGGCGCCACTTAAAACTTCAAAATAATGAATTGAAGAGATCAAATGGGGTCTCTAATCATATGATCATAAAAGATCAGTATGATAGATATAGAGATCATACCCCAACATAATAAAAAGGATCTTGAATGAATTGACATGAAAGTAGAACATCAAAACGAGAGGGGTGAAAGAACCACTTAAACATTTGACAGCCTAACGACGCCACCTAAAACTTCAAAATACTGAATTGAAGAGATAAAATGGGGTATCTCATTGTATGATCATAAAATATCAGTATGATAGATATATATATCATACCCCAATATAATAAAAAGGAATTTGAAAGACTTTACATGAAAATAGAACTTTGAAAAATGAGAAGGGTGAAAGAATCCCTTAAAAATCCAGCAGCCTAACGACGCCCACTACTACAAAAACGGGCAATAACAGCGCTAAAATCGGGCTTTAACAGCGCTAGAAAAGCGCTGTAAATCTCAGCGCTGATAAAGGGGGGGGGGGGGGGTCCTTTAACAGCGCTTTTTTAGCGCTGTTAAATGTCACCTTTAACAGCGCTAAAAAAGCGCTGTTAAATGTCACCTTTAATGGCGCTAAAAAAGCGCTGTTAAATGTCGCCTTTAACAGCGCTAAAAAAGCGCTGTTAAATCCCTGCCTGCTGCTAATAAAAAACCTGCACTAGTACAGCCAGCCGAGCAGACCTGCACAAAAACCAGTATATCAACCACAGACCTGCACAAAAACCAGTATATCAACCACAAGCATGTCATCAACCGATCACAACCCAACCAAACAGTGTTCTTACCATGAGTTAGATACCATCTACCCAGAAACCAAAACTACCTCATTACATAGTATCACAAAATATTCCTACACAACTCAGAAGATAAATACTAGAACATTCCACTATGCATTGTTTCTCCTTGGATTGCCACTTGGTTTTGACAAATCGTGCAGAGCCCGTGCTCCTTGAATCATTCTGCAATACATAAAAAGGATATCCTAACTCTCCCAACCATCACCCTTAGTAATTATGTATATTAATACAAAAAAGGTAACATATCATAAATTGGGGGACTGTAATGAGACATCAAGATTAACATTCTATATATAGGATCGATGTCTGGTAGGATTGGTTGCGTTGATACATGACTCTACCAGGACCTCAAAAATAGATATATGATCTCACTCCAGGACTTTCAGAGAGACTCCAACTATGTCTAGGACGTCCTGCTGAAGCGATCGTACTACCGTAAGTCGGAAAGGATACCAAAACCATACTAGGAAGGATCATGGGAGCCAACCCTAATGAAATATGTCCTTGATATATTGTTCAAAGAGATCAATCATGGTACATAAAATTATGTGTCATTTAAAGGGTCACATGCCTTGTCGCTTTACCCTGGGTAACTCCAATGTTCAGCTGCCTGTGTGAATATACATGTCATATCAATAGGAAATTACATGGCATGTTAAAAAACATATACGTGTTACCCTTTGATCTTGTGTCCTCTTATGCACCCTTGCCCTATGTTAGTACATGACGTCGATCTCGTGTGATTATTCCTGTGTATCTGTACAAGGGATAAACTGCGTAGCTGGCTCATTAAAGACGTGTAGTGGGATATATTCCATGTAGGAAAGCCATGTAATCCACCCCAGGTTTGACTCGTACACGTCACATATGACCCATGGATCATTGTACTAAAGTGTTAACACAATCCTAAGGCGTTTGGTCGGTTTCCCGTATGTCAGTTGTTGATTTCACTTAAAAATAAATCCATTTTGAACAAAATAGAGGCACTTTGAGTGGTGTCGGCCACACCGGGCCACGGATTGAGTCGGGGTTGACTCTTACACGTCAAATTTGACCCATGGACCATTGCCCTTAAGTTTCAACAGAATCCAAATGCGTTTGGTCGGTTTGCCGCATGTCAGTTGTTGATTTCACTTAAAAATAAGTCCATTTTGAACAAAAGAGAGGCACTGTGAGTGGTGTCGACCACACCGGGCCTCGGATTGATGCAGTGTTACGTCACACATGAGTCATTGATCATTGTGAAAAAGTATCAATGCAATCAGAAGCCGTTAGATCGATTTGGCGTATGTACGTAAAATATTGTCCATTTTAAACTAAATACATACACTTGGAGTGATACCGGTCACACCGCGCCTCTGATTGAGGCGGGGTTGACTCGTACACGTCACATTTGACCCATGGATCATTGTACTTAAGTTTCAATAGAATCCCAAGGCGTTTGGTCGGTTTGTCGTATGTCAGTTGTTGATTTCACTTAAAATTAAGTCCATTTTTAACAAAACAGTGACACTGTGAGTGGTGTCGGCCACACCGGGCCTCATATTGATGCGGTGTTGAATCGTACACGTCACACATGAGTCATTGATTGTTGTGAAAAAGTATCAACGCAATCAGAAGCCGTTAGATCGGTTTGGCGTATGTACGTAAAATATTGTCCATTTTAAACTAAATACATACACTTGGAGTGATACCGGTCACACCACGCCTCTGATTGAGGCGGGGTTGAATCTTACACGTCACATTTGACCCATGGATAGTTGTCCTTAAGTTTCAATAGAATCCTAATGTGTTTGGTCGGTTTTCCGTATGTCAGTTGTTGATTTCACTTAAAAATAAGTCCATTTTTAACAAAACAGTGACACTGTGAGTGGTGTCGGCCACACTGGGCCTCGGATTGATGCGGTGTTGAATCGTACACGTCACACATGAGTCATTGATCATTGTGAAAAATTATCAATGCAATCAGAAGCCGTTAGATCAGTTTGGCGTATGTACGTAAAATATTGTCCATTTTAAACTAAATACATACACTTGGAGTGATACCGGTCACACCGCGTCTCAGATTGAGGTGGGGTTGAGTCGTACACGTCACATATAACCCATGAATCGTTGTCCTAAAGTGTCAACACAATCCGAAGGCGTTTGGTCGGTTTCCCGTATGTCAGTTGTTGATTTCTCACTTAAAAATAAGTCCATTTTGAACAAAACAGAGGCACTTGGAGTTGTGTCAGCCACAACAGGCCTCAGATTGAGGCGGGGTTGACTCGTACACGTCACATTTGAAGGTGAGTATGCATACACGATAGTTGACCTTCTTAGAGAAGGGTTTCTGGAAGAGTATAAAAGATATGAAGCAATAAAGATCATTAGAGTGTTGGAGCAAATGTGGTTGCTACAAACAATGTGGAAATTGGCTTGTGCAAAGCGACCTAAGTTACAACTTGCAGATATTGTACTCTATTTTTTTCTGGAAGGTTTCAGTTTAAATGCATTTTGGAATGATCATTGCTAGCCATTGTCTTTTAGGTTTTTTTGACAGCCGAGGGGAAAGGGTGGGGTCTGAAGACATTGTAGGATATGTCGAAGGGTGATTTTGTGTGTGAATATGTTGGAGAAATGTTAACTCCCACAGTTCTGAAAAGAGTCACTATTTGAAAGAAAGTCACAAGTTTAGATACATCTCAAGATGGTCAGTTTAAAGACATTTTTAGGGACACTACTAAAGACATGCTCAGATATGCACACATCCCCCACTTTTAGATCGTTGTCTACTACAATGATCTTCCAAACAAGATATGCATTAGAACGCTCATGATACATAGAGAAATTCACTGGCCACCTTCGAGAATGATCTGAAGCACAAACCATGACAGCATTATGTTTTTAACTTCAGCACCTCAATTGAGAATGTGACACCTTTCAGGACTTGGCGCCATTGTATGTCGTTTCGTCCACTGAATGGGTCTATCCTTTTATTTAATTTTTTTAACTTCAGTCAAATATTCTAGCAAGATGTCACGGCAGATCCTTCACCATTTTGTTTTTCTGAACATCTCATTACATTGTTAAAAAAAAGCAGGGTGTCTTGCATGGGCAATACGTTCCTGTATTGAAGATGATGCACTCCCATTTTAATGGACTAGGTTTACTCCCTAATCTCATACATAACATCTCATGAGACAATAGATTTAACCAATGAATTGGAGTCCTATCTGGGTACAACCATCATACGATTTTCATGATTATGTATTCCACAATAATTAAATCAATCATTAGGCTTAAACAAAATAATTAACCATGTGGGTTCGAATAAATGGGAGTGCATCATCTTCAATACAAGAACGTATTGCCCATGCAAGACACCCTGCTTTTTTTTAACAATGTAATGAGATGTTCATCAAAACAAAATGGTGAAGGATCTGCTGCGACATCTTGCTAGAATATTTGACTGATGTTAAAAAAATTAAATAAAAGGATAGACCCATTCAGTGGACGAAATGACATACAATGGCGCCAAGTCCTGAAAGGTGTCACATTCTCAATTGAGGTGCTGAAGTTAAAAACATAATGCTATCATGGTTTGTGTTTTAGATCATTCTCGAAGGTGGCCAGTGAATTTCTCTATGTATCATGAGTCATTGAGCGTTGTGAAAAAGTATCAACGCAATCAGAAGCCGTTAGATCGGTTTGGCGTATGTACGTAAAATATTGTCCATTTTAAACTAAATACATACACTTGGAGTGATACCGGTCACACCGCACCTTTGATTGAGGCGGGGTTGACTCGTACACGTCACATTTGACCCATGGATCATTGTCCTTAAGTTTCAATAGAATCCCAATGCGTTTGGTCAGTTTGTCGTATGTCAGTTGTTGATTTCACTTAAAATTAAGTCCATTTTTAACAAAACAGTGACACTGTGAGTGGTGTCGGCCACACCGGGCCTCAGATTGATGCGGTGTTGAGTCGTACACGTCACACATGAGTCATTGATTGTTGTGAAAATGTATCAACGCAATCAGAAGCCGTTAGATCGGTTTGGCATATGTACGTAAAATATTGTTCATTTTAAACTAAATACATACACTTGGAGTGATACCGGTCACACCACGCCTCTGATTGAGGCGAGGTTGATTCTTACACGTCACATTTGACCCATGGATAGTTGTCCTTAAGTTTCAATAGAATACCAATGTGTTTGGTCGGTTTTCCGTATGTCAGTTGTTGATTTCACTTAAAAATAAGTCCATTTTTAACAAAACAGTGACACTGTGAGTGGTGTCGGCCACACCGGGCCTCGGATTGATGCGGTGTTGAATCGTACACGTCACACATGAGTCATTGATCATTGTGAAAAATTATCAATGCAATCAGAAGCCGTTAGATCAGTTTGGCGTATGTACGTAAAATATTGTCCATTTTAAACTAAATACATACACTTGGAGTGATACCGGTCACACACAAAATCACCCTTCGACATATCCTACAATGTCTTCAGACCCCACCCTTTCCCCTCGGCTGTCAAAATCACCCTTCGACTATCTGGTTATGATTTTTGACAGCCGAGGGGAAAGGGTGGGGTCTCAATCCGAGGCGCGGTGTGACCGGTATCACTCCAAGTGTATGCATTTAGTTTAAAATGGACAATATTTTACGTACATACGCCAAATCGATCTAATGGCTTCTGATTGCGTTGATACTTTTTCACAATGATCAATGACTCATGTGTGACATGTACGACTCAACACCGCATCAATCCGAGGCCCGGTGTGGCCGACACCACTCACAGTGTCACTGTTTTGTTAAAAATGTACTTATTTTTAAGTGAAATCAACAACTGACCATCTCGAGATGTATCTAAATTTGTGACTTTCTTTTAATTAGTGACTCTTTTCAGAACTGCGTTATATGAAGGTATTTTGGAGATTTTACTGGTTCATGCATGATATGAAGGTATTTTGGAGATTTTACTGGTTTTTTTGTCCAAAGGCCAAAGAAATGTGGTCCATCATTCTTGCATGTTACTCGTACACGTCACCAAGGACCCGTGGATCCTTCTCCTAAAGTATGAAGGCAATCCGGATGCGTCTGGTCAGATTTACGTAGGTCAGTTGTTGTTTCCAATTAAAGTGGTGTCCATTTTAAACAAGAGAGCGACCCTTTGGGTGGTAGCGGTCACACCGTGCCTCGGATTGAGGCGGGGTTGACTCGTACACGTCACCAAGGACCCGTGGATCCTTCTCCTAAAGGATGAAGGCAATCCGGATGCGTCTGGTCCGATTTACGTAGGTCAGTTGTTGTTTCCAATTAAAGTGGTGTCCATTTTAAACAAGAGAGCGACTCTTTGGGTGGTAGCGGTCACACCGTGCCTCAGATTGAGACAGGGTTGACTCATACACGTCACCAAGGACCTGTGGATCGTTCTCCTAAAGAATGAAGGCAATCCGGATGCGTCCGGTCGGATTTTCGTAGGTCAGTTGTTGTTTCCAATTAAAGTGGTGTCCATTTTAAACAAGAGAGTGACCCTTTGGGTGGTAGCGGTCACACCGTGCCTCGGATTGAGGCGGAGTTGACTCGTACACGTCACCAAGGACCCGTGGATCGTTCTCCTAAAGGATGAAGGCAATCCAGATGCGTCTGGTCGGATTTCCGTAGGTCAGTTGTTGTTTTCAATTAAAGTGGTGTCCATTTTAAACAAGAGAGCAACCATTTTAGTGGTTCAACATTCTTGCATGTTGCTGGTGCATATCATCTGTTAAAATGGAAAAATGACTCATTGGAGAAAGAATGTTTTATTTAATAACAATTACAATTTTGCTACGAACATTTACATACAACAATATTTCATCTTTTGATCCCCTTAACCCCTCTCAAAAATGACCACCAATTGTACATGTCCCCAAGTCAGATCATCATTGTATTTGTGTACAATCTGTCATCAGGTATGCGGCCCACTCGTTTCTGAACACATCTATATCGTCTTGTGAGTATGAGGCTTTTCGGCAGTCATAGTAGTACTGCAAAATAAAAAAATAAAGAATTAATAAATAACTTAAATGAACTAGTAATTGTTTTTGAAAATACCTCTTTAGGGATGCTAGTTTGCTGATGAAAAACGATCTCTTTCATAAATTTACAAACATAATAACCGCAATCATTATCGTTTGTTTGTTTTGGACACTGCAAAAAAATTGATCATTAGGAGAATAAATAACTTGTGTTGAGGTGTGTTTGGATAATGAAATTTTATTATATATACCCTGATATTTGTCCAGACGTAGTACTTGCTCGGCTCCTTATGCTTAGCCCCTGTCCTCATACCATGATTTAGACGATATTGGTACACCGCCCTATCATAACAGAATCCTCAGTAAAAGATAATATATATTATATAAATTGATGTTTAGACCTAAAATGTAAGATGTAGTGTCTTACAGATTCACAAACTCCATCATGTATGGTCGGTTTGATGGATATCCTAGCTTTGAATCCAGAAAATAAATCTTCGGAGTATCCAAGTTCACCGCAATTAGCAACCAATGTTGCCTAAAAACACAAAAAGGAATAAGTAATAAAAAAAGTGAAAATATAATTGATATGCTTTAATCGTAGAGTATTACCCCTGCATGGTTGGTATTAGGAAAAGTCTGTCATCTGTAATCTTGCGTTCAAATGTTTTCAGCAAGTCCTTCACTATTGCATCCCTTTTTGATGACTCTATTTTTGTTTGGTGTGTTGATGTGATATGAGGACTAACCAGTCCAAATCTTGGCTCATGGGAAAATCCCTTCAACTGTTTTTCATAAATGCGTCTGTCAACAATATAAAATGCATTTAGTCATAATTTTCACATTAGATCAGCTTTTAGAAAATCAATTCATGGAAACATACCTCATATATACATTTACAACAGTGACGACTAACCAACCGTTTTCAAGGATTTCATTTACATTTTCAGCAGCAACGAAATCTTGACTTTCCTCTCCGTATATATTTTCTTCGAAAATCACTATATGACTATTACCATCTTTTAGCTTCGTATCCACATGAGTCTTCAATGCTAGTAAATGTGGAAAGAGAACAGGTGGTGTTATTGTGCTTTCAGTAGCTCCTTGGGATCGATTGGTCGATCCTTTAGATGGTTTCGAGCCGATGTTAGTCACCCCCTTTCCTTTCTCCGTCTATAACAACAATCATTGATTCAGACACTCTTTTCTTTAATTGTTAAGGGTTTAGCTTGAAAATAAAAGGAAATAAATACCTCTTTGTCTGCATGTACTCTTACAAGTTGTGCCGGCCATGCAATGAATGTCCCAATAGCCTTTTCAACCATATGAATATCATCTTCATCAAGTGGAATAGGTAGCATTGCATTTGGCTCATGAGCTACAGCAATCATCACTTTCAGATGATCTTTTGAAAGTGGTCTATTATGCAGCTTGGCATCTGGGATATTGAACACTGTAGCCCTCGCTACAAGGTGATAGGTGGGTGTTGACAGATATAAATCACAATCATTATCACCCTGTAGAAGATCAGTACAGATAAATTATTAGTGTTTGTCTGATTCATATTTCATGGGAACCGTTATTAGAATATTGATTACCACGGTTAAGACATTTTTTTAGGTGAATGGCTCGCCTCAAAGCTGGTGGGGGGTGGGGCAGGATGTTCATGCGGTGGTTGTTCCTGAGTTGTGTCCTCCCTTTGCTTCCCACCCATAAAAGTTGCTAGCAACTCTCCCTGCCATTGCAATTGTTCTTCAAGGGTTGCTATTTTTTCGCTCATTTGTTCCAATTTTTTCTCTGTATCATCTATTTTTTTCTTCTTCTCAAAATATACTCGGGGTGTCACCTCAAACCCTGCACCTCTGACACGACCGTATTTTTCTGGCTGCTTCAAAGCCGTCGATAATAGGTCTGTATCAGCTACAGGAGTAGCTGATTCCTGTGACTGTCAGATATAGGAAAAAACCTAATTATTTTTATGTAATAGCAATTTTAAACAAATCTTTTTATCATCATGTCATACTTACACATATTTCCCACACTTTTTGTGTGTTCTCATCTATTAACTTTCCTTCTTTGTTCACACGTGCCTCCTTCCATAGCACATGACGTGGGATAGAAGTGCATTTGGTTTTAGATTCATCAATCTACATATAAACATAGAAAGATAATTATGATGTTGTTTATTGGCACCTAACAATATTACTGTAAATTTACAATACGTACCATTTTCTTTTCTAATGAAGCGTACCCCATCCTTGCTTTACGATAGGGGTATGTTGGATTTGATGCACGTTCCTTATTTTCAGTACAGAGTTTCTGTTTCATAAATGAAATATTGACAATCAAAGTGATGAATACAGGTATCCTCAAACAACGTATTATCACTCACAATGTACCTGAAACTTCTCATCCCCACGACGACCAATAAATGCATCCCATGCTTCTTGGGATATCAGGTGCGCATAGACAATGGGTGGGTGCGGGTTTATTTTACCTTTAGAATCTTTCAGGTGACATCTTGTTAAAATAGTACGAAAACCTCAATGAATCTTTCCTGCAAGCCTTAGTACATAATCCTTGTGTGAGTCGTCTACTATAAATGTACTATGCAAGAGATTGAGAAGAGTAAGACACTGTTTCATCATTTTATTTGCTAGTTAATTAAAGAAATAAATTCATAATGTTACCGTAATTTCTTCCCAGATCACAGCCTTCAACCCAGACACAACATGGTGCCATGAATCTATGTCGATCGGCACGCGTTTCCGAGTGACAACTCCAATGTAACTTCTAAACATAGCCTTGTTGGGATTCACATGTTGGCCTCGTGCATTCCATCCGACTTCAAATTTGATGCCTTTTCTTTTCGCCTTAAGAATTTTGGCTAACACTGTCAAACTACGACGCACCTGTGATTTCTGCGACGTCGGTCCTTCATTCCCGACCATTTCATCGATATCAACATCATCTATATGTTCATCTACTATGATATCAACGGCATGTGCTGATGGTTGTTGGACCTCAACACTAAGAGAAGGAGCCGCAACAGCAAGAGCAGCAGGAGGAGCAGTAGGAGCACCAGGAGCCACATCAGTAAGAGCAGCAGCAGGAGCAGTAGGAGCACCAGGAGCCACAACAGGAGGAGGAGTAGGAGCCACAGCAGTAGGAGCAGCAGGAGCCGCATCAGGAGCAACAGTAGCAGTAGCATGAGCTGCAGGAGTAGCAGGAGTAGCAGCAGCCGCAGCAGCAGCTGCTTGAGAGACTTGTTCAGTCTCAAGGTTAGGAGCACCAGAATGTGCAGAAGTCATTATCTGCAAAAGTGGTTGAACAGTTCATTCAAATTACATAAATTCTGTAATGATAAGTTAATAACATGAGATAACAAGATCTATATTACAAACAAAATATAACCTGTTTACTGAACTCTCTTTCTTTTTTTCAAAGGTTGAAGAGATTTGAAACCTCTATCGACAATCCAAATCCCTTCATTGTGGTCTCCTCTAACATACAAAACATCATCTGCATTGGGACCACTCCGAATTGATTGTGACGTACCACTAAAAGGATCGTCCTCAACTGAATTTTCATCGGAACCCTCAATAGTTTTGGACGATAACAGAACAATCGACCACTTTCGGTTTGCAGGATCTGGAACATAAAAAACTTGTACCGCTTGTGATGCCATTATAAACTGTTCGTATTTGTACCCTTCTTTACTAAAATCAACTTTCACAAATCCCCATTCATCTATTTTAACACCACTATTGTTATCAATCCATTTGCATTGAAAAATCGGCAATTGAAATGTCGTATAATCCAACTCCCATATTAGTTTGATAATGCCAAAGTATGACATATTTGCATAAATTGGATTTCTATCCTTACTACCAGAAACATGCATCGCTTCAGCCACTAGTGTAACTCCACTATTTTGCATGGTACTCTCTTCATCATGTTCATCCGTATAGAATATATAACCATTAATTACATACCCACTGTAAGATAATACATACACACTTGGTCCAACGGCTAGCCATCAAAGTCATTCTGAAATTGAATTCGGATTTTCATCCAACTGCTTAAAAATATTGTCCTGAAACCATCCTATAAACTGGTGATTATGTGTATCTGCTAACCATTTTTCAGCCCTCGATGGATTCAACTGCCTAAGAATTTCTTTGTGAGTTTCAATATATAGAGCAACCTCCCAACTGTTATGCAAAACATAAAGATGAGCCTGCTCCCGATCTGTAATACTGATTGTTACAACTTCTCTTCCAGAAATTCCCTCACCCTCAATGCGTCCAGTGTGACGAGATTTCGGGAGACCAATGCTTTCCACATCAGATAGGTATTCAATACAAAATTCAATGGCTTCCTCAACAATATATCGCTCCACTATACAACCCTCTGGCCGACTTCGATTTTTGACATATCCTTTCAAAATCTTCATATACCGTTCAACAGGATACATCCATCTATAGTTCACAGGACCACAAAGTCGAATCTCTCTCACCAAGTGAATCATCAAATGAACCATCATATCAAAGAATGTTGGCGGGAAGAACATTTCTAATTCACATAATATGATGACAATTTCTTTTTCCATAGCTGGCAATTTCCCCGGGTCTAAAACTTTGCTACATATAGCTTTGAAAAAGAAACAAAGTTTGGTTAACGTATGACGAACATTCTTGGGTAAAATGCAACGTAAAGCTATAAGAATTAGATCTTGCATCAAAACATGGCAATCATGTGATTTCAAACCTTTTAACTTCAAATCATTCATTGACACAATGTTCTTGATATTTGATGAGTACCCCTATGGAACCTTTACATCATTAAAGAAGTTGCAAAACTGATATCTCTCTGCCCTAGAAAGAGTATAAGCAGCAGGAGGAAGAAACATTCGATTTTCACCTTTCACGGGAGCCAACTCTTCTCGTATTCCCATGTCAACCATGTCCAACCTTGCCTTAATTCCATCTTTTGTTTTGCCAGGGGCATTTAGCAACGTTCCAATAACACTATCACATACATTTTTTTCCACATGCATCACATCAAGAAAATGTCTGACGTACAAACAATTCCAGTATGGTAATTCAAAAAAAACTGATCTCTTTTTCCAACCGATTTTCGTAAGGTTTTTCGAAAATGGTTTACCAAAAACAGTGTTCATATCTTTTACTTTCTCAAACAGCTGATCACCTGTTAGTGGAGATGGTGTTGTGCGTTTCTCTGAACTTCCATTGAATGATGTCGTCCAAGATCGGTACTTATGCCGACGAGGTAGAAATCTACGATGTCCTAGAAACACAGATTTCGATGAATGTTTCAACCTAATTGATTCTGTATCTTCTTCGCACACGGGACACCCTTGAGTTCCTTTAATGCTATAGCCTGACAAATTTCCATAAGCAGGGAAATCATTTATTGTCCCATACAACATCGCTCTCAACGTGAAGTATTCACTTTTATAAGCATCATACAACATTACACCTGAGTCCCACAATAACTTCAAATCCTCGATCAAAGGAGTCAGATAAACATCAATATCATTACCTGGTTGTTTTGGTCCTGATATAAGCATAGATAACATGATGAATTTTCGCTTCATGCATAACCAGGGTGGCAAGTTATAATTTAGCAACATAACATGCCATGTACTATGAGTGCTGGTTTGAAAACCAAAAGGATTCACTCCATCTGTAGATAACGCAAGACGAAGGTTTCTCGGATCTTTTCCAAATTCAGGATACTCATGATCAATTTTCTTCCATTGAGGAGAGTCAGCCAGATGACGTAATAACCCATCTTTATTTCTTTTATCTGCATGCCACGACAATTGTCTTGTAGTTTCTTTACTTCCATATAAACGCCTAAACCTTGGAATGATTGGAAAGTACCATACAACTTTCGTAGGATTGGATTTATCTTTCTTGTATCGAGAAGCACCACACTTTGGGCATTCTGTAAGTGATTTGTTCTCCTTTCGAAACAATATACAGTCTTTCGGGCAGGCATGTATTCTTTCAGAAATCATTCCCATCGAGCGTAACATTCTTCTAGCTTCATATGTCCGGCTTGGGAGCTCATTATCTTCCGGGAGCATGTCATTCAAGAGAGCAAGTAGTTCTGTAAAACTGACATCACTCCATCCATTGCCTACTTTCAATTTATACAACTTCAGTACAGCTGACAATGTTGTATACTTAGTGCAAGCAGCATACAATGGCGTCTTTGCACAACTCTTTAACTTCTCAAACAATTTTGGGCAATCACAGGGTTCATCTTGAATTGACTTTGTCATTTCCTCAATACGATCTTCATCATCATTGACATCTGTAATCACATCCTCCATACGGTCTTCTTCATTATCTATATTTGTATTCATATCTGACGATCCATAAAACGCAGTTTTATCCCAGCCAGTAGCTACATTCGCTTTTTCTCCGTGTTTATTCCAACATTTATAACTCCGATCTATTCCGTGACATATCAAATGTTCTTCCAACTCCTCTGGAGTAAGTAGTCTAGAATAACAACAACGTAAACACGGACAAAGGATTTGAGAAGGATCCTTTGTGTGATCCTTTGCAAACTTGATGAACTCTTTCACTCCGTTCTCGTACTCTATTGTTAAACGATTAGAATCCATCCAATCTTTATTCATCTTCATCCTATTTGAATCTCAAATATTAGTATTTATGGTTCAAGTACACAAAAGAAGACTTCCAAATATAGTATAAGGGAACCACTTCCTTGGAAGGAGATCAAGTAGTCTAACCTATAATCAAGATTCATAAAAAAAGAATATTTGATTCACTAAAAAGATGATTATCTATCACTCTATAAGGAGGATATAACAGGAGATAGAGGATTTCCAATCGATGAGAGATACCTTTATCAGAGAGAAACCAAACGCATCCACTAGAGCTTCTATCTGATTTGTATAGGCACTCAGGATACAAAAACTATATTTAAAATGCATGTGAGATAAAGAACGAATAATTAAAATAAATAATCCATTATACAATTTAAAATTCATTATCATCTCTATTATGATTTGTATAGGCACTCAGGATTCATTCTAGTAGTGGTACAGGTTCCCCCATTAATCATGAGTGATAGAGGGAATAGTAGTTTTTGGATTACCTTTCTTGTTTTATACAATTTATGAAGAAATGACAAGGGTTGGAAGTGCCGAGTGTGTTTGACTTGAAAATAGAGGTTCAGTTGCAACACCCTATGATGTTTTCTGGAGAGGGTGGACCCAAGGTAGATAAGTTCTAAATTTAGTTCATCTAGAATATTCTAGATAACTTTTCTACTCCTTAGTAGAATAGGGTAGAGTTGGTAGCGTATATGTTATGGGGGCCAACAATGATCTACTGTGATATTTAGTCTTGGGATGAGCATATGGAGGGAATGACTTGGAAGAAAATCTAGGATATGTTCATGGAGCACTTTTAACCTACGACATTGAGGAAATAAAAATATGATATGATATGTATTGAATAGATAGTGATGATGTAATTTTTGGTATTTAATCAATATCACATTGATTGTTACCGTAGATGAGTTACCGTCATGCCTCATAAGGGTAGAGCCCATGTCTTTTATGGAGAATGGGATATCTTGGTAGACCATGTAGGACCAGTTCTTCCACAACTAGGTGAGAACATAGACCAGTTTACGAACATATACCATGTCTTTTATGGAGAATGGGATATCTTTGTATTTTTGATCTATTTGACCAGCTGAGGGGTTCCATATTGTTCTCTAAGATTGATCTAAGGTTTGTTTATCATCATTTGAGGTTGAGAAATTCTGATATACTATAAACTAATTTTGAAATCATGTATAGTTTTTATGAATTCTTCATAATAAAATTTGTGTTGACGAATTCCCCATGGCATTTATTCTCTTGATGAGTTGAATATTTCACTTGTACCTAGACCAGATTGTAGTTGTTTTATGGATGACATATTGGTGTAATACCAAAATAATGATGATCATTCCCAACATCTGGACATCATCATGAGTACACTTAGAGAGAATCAGCTATACACAATCAATCTACATGAAAACATATACATCTTCTTCATAGATTGTTACCTTAAGGTGGCGGCCGAGGGCGTTGCGGGTTGCGGAAGGCGGCCGCGGAGGGCGACCGAGGGCGGCCGAGTGAGGCGGAGGGCAGCGGAGGCGGCGGAGAGCAGCCGAGGGCAGTGGAGGGCGGCAGAGAATGGCGGCCGAGGGCGTTGCGGGCAGCCAAGGGCGGCAGGCAGTGGAGGTCGGCCGAGGGTGTTGCGGGCAGCGGAGGACGGTGAGTATACCGAGGTCGGCAAGCTCCGGCGAAGCGAACACAGCAGCGGTATTCGGGAGAAGAGTAGCAGGGTTACGGTTCCGCGAGAGCTTTAGCTGCGATAAAACGAGGGCACTGTGCGACCGAATTTATAAAAAAGTCGACTAAGGTTTTATCAGCGCTAAAAAAGCGCTGATAGAGGCTACCTTTATCAGCGCTAAAATTATAGCGCTGATACAGGGTCTCTTTATCAGCGCTTTTTTAGCGCTGATAAAGATAATTTTTATCAGCGCTTTTTGAGCGCTGATAAAGGATACCCTATATCAGCGCTGAAATTTGAGCGCTGATAGAGGTGTTCTGTATCAGCGCTTTTTTAGCGCTTATATAGGCGAACCTTTATTAGCGCTTTTTGAGTGCTGATAAAGACCAACTGTATCAGCGCTGAAATTTTAGCGCTGATACAGATCATATTTATCAGCGCTTTTCTAGCGCTGATAAATATTACTATTATCAGCTCTAATAAAGCGCTGATAAAAATTAGATTTTTCAGCGCTGTAATTTTAGCGCTGATATAGGGTATCCTTTATCAGCGGTTTTGCTTAGCGCTGTTATAAGGGCGCGCTTCCCTTGCCCGTTTTTGTAGTAGTGGCCACTTAAAAATTCATAAAAATAATTGATGAGAGAAATAGGGAGTATCTCATCATATTAACTAGAAAATGGAAGTAATATGAATATATAATAACATCCTCCAACATAAGAACATGGAGCATAAAAGAAATGACATAAAAAGATTACTTGAAAAGAAAGAGAGAGGTTAGATCCCTTACCTTAAAACGTAACTCTTAAAACTCAAAGGTTGGGACCTTGAGGGCTTGGAGGCACCTTGGGAGGACTCTTTTGGAGGTAATTAGACTAGAAATTATTTGGGGGAGAGTGGGGAGTTGAATGGATGAGAGGATTGCTTGGTATTTATAGGGAAAGTGAGGGGACAAGGTATTAATGGCCAAGGGACACCTCATTGGTGGTTTTGGCAAAACCATGGGCTTGCCCATGGTATATTCCCATGGTATTGGCCACTTGGGACACCTCACACCTTATATTACTATTAATAAGTCGACCATATTGATTACATACTTAATACATCATTTAATGATGTCATTAAACACCCGTATCTTAAAAACTGTATTTTCACTATTCATCGAAAATTCAACTTTCTCAGAAAAATCCATAGAAATTACGTTAACATAATATCGATGCTATGAGTCAAAAAATGAAACCCATTTTATAAAATTAATTTTCTAAATATTTTTAATTTAATTTTTTTATTAAAAAACACTTTTCACCCGAAAAAACTAATACTTGAATAATAATTTATGAAACCGTTATTTAAGTATTTTATTGAATCACATTACTTAATCAAGGTGCCTAGATTATATTAATACTTTCTTTAAGTGAGATTACTAATCCATTTAGTCACATTACTAATCCTAATCATAAAATCACTATTCATAATTTACTATTCATCAAAAATTAAGTTGATTTTATTAGACTCTAAATTTCGTACTGAACATAATTATAGAAGACCATTTTTTGAAAATCATTACACATTTTTAATTATTTACGGTTTACCTAAACATTTTTAAAATATCCTTTTTCTAAAATTCATCACAAATATGCATACTATATTTATCCGGACATTTGAAAATTTATAAACTTCATCATAAGAAGAAATCAAAATTTTTATTTAAAACAAAGGGTTACACAAGGCAGTTATGGTCTCCTTACATAGCCCCTTATCACACTAGCATATGACCTATGTGTAAGGTTTGCTAAGGCGAGAGAATCTGAGGGAGGCTCGGCCAAGATTGCATGAGTTGTAATTTCTATCTGTTTGAACTTCTCTCAAAGGCGATTCTATTCTAGCTTCACACGATGAAGTTCGGCTTGGGTTTGGTCCAGAGCAAAGCCTGTGATGAACTTTGGGTAGTACCATGAATCATCTTATAGAGAATCACATAATCCACCAAAGATTAACTATCTATTTCTTCTATATTTAAGCATCATCCCAAAAACAGAATGGGTATGATAACTAAAATCTTCCAAAATAAAGAACCCCAGAGGAAGGGAAACTACTTTAAATCTTCAAAGTTCCACGGTACTACCCAAAGTTCATCATAGACCATTCCGTAAATAACTGTCCTTAAAAATCATCAAAATAAACCAAACTAAGATTGAAACCCAAATACAAGAAGGATTTGATAACAAATCTTCCAAGGTAAACTTTATCATTCATCTCCAAACAACATCAACCACTCCTAACATCTTAAAACAAAAGTAACTAACCTAAACATATTTAACCCAAGATAGGTTAATCATTTCCATAAGTAACCTAAATTAATATAATTTCACCTTAAATTCATCGATTCTTCAAAATATAAGTCAACCTTTACTCCTAAAATAAAATACCAATGTAATCTATTTACCTCAATGAAATAGGGTTCCCAAAATAGTGAACATATTCCAAAATAATAATCATATTTTAATCCCTTAATCATCTCTGTCATATTAATACGACAATCATCACATTTCTTATCACATTGGTTGTTGGGATATGTTCTTCCATTCTACGCCAGTAACTAAGAAAAGAAAGTACAATTAGGGGCTTAAATACTTAGCCAATAATCATGAAAAGGAACTTAAAGCATAGAAGGATAACTTGTAGAACAAAAGTATACCCTAACTTGTGATCCCCTAGGTTCCGATCTAGGTTATCCATGATCATATATTCTTATGTGAATATTTATTTTATTTTATCTTTGTTCCTTTAATATTGGTTCATATTAAGCTTATGAATTTACCGAAGCATATCCCCCGGGAGTGTTGTAACCAAGAGTGCAGCAAGGCCCGTTGTCGTGTACCAGTTCCCGTTCGAGTCTTGCTCAAAGCGGTATTTTCGAGTTTTACCCCTATGTACATCTATGCTAGAGCCACCTCTATCTGCTCGTATCCAGACATGGATGTATTTTCTTGGCAACCCCTTACTCAATACTCACCAAAATACCAGGAATATTTCTTATATTTAAACCTTTCTATAGGGTTCTTCCTAAAGTTTTCATATCCTAATTTCCACAAATTACTAAACCATCCTTTGATACCAACTATATCATCCTTCCCTTTTGTCACATAAACTTTCATTACATTATACAAAACTGAGGATGTTTAAGGTTTAGTGTCTTGGAAACCAGGAACTTAATACATGAAACAAAAAAAACATTCTTCTTAAACACTTGAAAGGATTATCCTTATTTTAATCCTCGGTTCATTACTCCATCTCATAACCTGGGGACATACGTCAAAAGAAAGGGTGAGCAGAAGGCCCAGTAAGGGAAACAATAGAAACATTTTACATGTGAACTTGAGATACTTCAATAAGGTCATGAAAAAGAACTTTAAGGCATGAGAAAGAAATCATGTGGCATATCATAATAAAAATAACATTTTTCATAACTTTAGGATGTGGCTACATCATTTAACATATACAATAATGAACATATCACCAATGTCCATCCCCTAGGTTTCATTTGAAAATTACCAAGGTTATTCACCAAGATATCGTGAAAATTGTAATATCTAGTGGTTACATCATTACCCAATGTATTGGAGTGCTATCATGGCGCACCCTTAAATTTGCCGTTATTACCATGTGATCCACATATACTATCATCAAACATTTCATAAATAACCCATATATCATAAAATTAATGGGTTTAATTTCATAATCATAACATTTTAAAAACTGCTTTAAAGACATCATCTTTACGTCACTTTAAAACCCATAGAAAATAAAGGTGGGTCTCATGTATATAAATCCCAGAATTTAAAATAGAACATTTTGGTATATATGTAAATACCCATATAGAAGAGAGAGCTTTGAGTATTCACTTAATAAAATAAAATAACATTAGAAAAAGAGAGAGACATTTTGAGACGGAAATTCTGCAGCATAACAACTATGTTTCGAGGTTTTAGAAAACATTGAAAAGAGAGGGGACATGGGTCAAAAATTCATAAATGACCCATAAAACAGTATAGGGACAGAATATAATGGATTTAATAACATGGTAATGAAATTTTAAAATATACCATATGAAATGAAGAACATGAAAGGAAGACAAAAAATAGATTTCTCTTATGAAAATTCAGCAGCCTAACGACATCACATAAACTTCAACCAAAAATGAATTAACAAGAACAAATAGGGTCTCTCATCATATGAAAATAAGAGTTCAGTATGATAGATATAGAGATCATACCCCAACATAATAAAAGGGAACTTGAACGAATTGACATGAAAGTAGAACTTTGAAAAAGAGAAGGGTGAAAGAATCACTTAAAAATCCGGCAGCTTAACGACGCCACTTAAAACTTCAAAATACTGAATTGAAGAGATAAAATGGGGTCTCTCATCATATGATCATAAAAGATCAGTATGATAGATGTAGAGATAATACCCCAACATAATAAAAAAGAACTTGAAAGACTTGAAATGAAAGTAGAACTTTAAAACGAGAGGGGTGAAAGAACCACTTAAAAATT
The DNA here is from genome assembly GCA_963277665.1 of Viscum album. Classification (NCBI taxonomy): domain Eukaryota; kingdom Viridiplantae; phylum Streptophyta; class Magnoliopsida; order Santalales; family Viscaceae; genus Viscum; species Viscum album. The sequence continues at coordinate 157,403,217 of OY728165.1, read as the reverse complement.
CGATAGCCTAACAGCGCCACTTAAAACTTCAAAATACTGAATTAAAGAGATGAAATGGGTTCTGTCATCATATTATCATAAAATATCAGTATGATAGATATAGAGATCATACCACAACATAATAAAAAGTAATTTTAAAGACTTTACATGAAAATAGAACTTTGAAAAATGAGAAGGGTGAAAGAATCCCTTAAAAATCCGGCAGCCTAACGACGCCACTTAAACATTCTTAAAACGAATTGATGAGAGAAAGAGGGGGTCTCTCATCATATGAACATGAAAAGCGAAGTAATATGAATATAGAAGAACATCCTCCAACATAAGAACATGGAAAATAAATGAAATGACATAAAAAAGATTACTTGAAAAGAAAGAGAGAGGTCAGATCCCTTACCTTAAAACGTAACTCTTAAAACTCAAAGGTTGGGACCTTGATGGCCAAGGGACACCTCATTGGTGGTTTTGGAAAAACCATGGGCTTGACCATGGTATTTGCCCATGGTATTGGCCACATGGGACACCTCACACCTTATCTTAGTATTCATAAGTCGACCATATTTATTACATACTTAATACATCATTTAATGATGTCATTAAACACCCGTAACTTAAAAACTGTATTTTCACTATTCATCGAAAATTCAACTTTCTCAGAAAATTGTCCAAAAATTACCTTAACATAATATCGATGATCTATGTTCAAAAATGAAATCCATTTTATAAAAATAATTTTCTAAATATTTTTAATTAAATTTTTAATTAAAAAACACTATTCACCTGAAAAAACTAATACTTGAATAATAATTTATGAAACCGTTATTTAACCGTTTTATTGAATCACATTTATTAATCAAGGTTTCTAGATTATATTTATACTTTCTTTAAGTGAGATTACTAATCCATTTATTCACATTACTAATCCTAATCATAAAATCACTATTCATAATTTACTATTCATCAAAAATTAAGTTGATCTTATTAGACTCTAAATTTCGTACTGAACATAATTGTAGAAGACCATTTTTTGAAAATCATTACAAATTTTTAATTATTTAAGGTTTACCTAAAAATTTTTAAAATATCTTTTTACTAAAATTCATAAAAAATATGCATACTATATTTATCCGGACATTTGAAAATTCATAAACTTCATCATAAGAAGAAATCAAAATATATATTTAAAACAAAGGGTTACATAGGTCAGTTATGGTCTCCTTACATAGCCCCTTATCACACCAGCATAAGACCTAAGTGTAAGGTGTGCTAAGGTGAGAGAATCCGAGGGAGGCTCGGCCAACATCGCACGAGTAGTAATTTCTATCAATTGGAACTTCTTGAAAAGGCGATTCCGTTCTAGCTTCACACGATAAAGTTTGGCTTGGGTTTGGTCCAGAGAAAAGCCCAGTGGTGCTACCTCTTCCCAAGTTCTGTTAGATGGGCTTCGATCGGTCCAAGACTACTAGGCGAGGCCATCGAATCTTCTTTCTATATTAATTAACCAAGATTAACTGTATTTAGTGACAATAATCAAAATGTTTAGTTTCCAGTAGTCATATTGACCAATGGTCATATACAGTCAAAACCCAACAGTCTCATTTTAATTATACTCATGTTATCAAATGAAACAATTTTGTTGAGTATAAAAATATAATAACACACAAAATTAGGAGACAAGATTTATTCAAAATTTCGGGTCGTTACAATCTTCCCCCCTTAAGAAATTACATCCTCGCAATTTTTAATATTGGGTTTTGAAATTTCATTAAAAGTCCCACATCGGAAAAAGAGTCAGTTACACTATTACTTTAAAAGAAAGAAAAGAAAGTACAAAGGCCACCCAAGTTAACCCATTCTAGGATTCACAGTCGGAAAATATGGATATGAAAGAAAAAAAAGGGTCATGTTCTGAGGGAGAGTGATAGAAAACATGATTAGGAGAAAGTTAACCACAAGAAAATCACAAACTTATGATGTGTGTAAACGGTCATTGATTACCTAGTAGGAAATTTAAACCAACAATATTTTTGTTTTACGTTCCTTTTCATAATTTTGAGGAATTCAATTTCTACATAGAACAAAAACATAAGGAAATATACCTACCTTCAAGTAGAATTTCATCCTTTAATAATTTTCTATGAAAACTAATCTTGTCTCCAAACGATGAGCATTCAAAACTACTTGGTCTCATCAAAGAACAAGAATAATCTTATAGAGAATCACATAATCCACCAAAGATTAACTATCTATTTCTTCTATATTTAAACATTATCCCAAAAATAGAAAGGGTAAGATAAAACAAGTCTTCCAAAATAAATAACCCCAGAGGAAGGGAAACTAATTTAAATCTTCAAAGTTCCACGGTACTACCCAAAGTTCATCATAGACCATTCCGTAAATAACTGTCCTTAAAAATCATCCAAATAAACCAAACTAGGATTGAAACCCAAATACAAGAAGGAGTTGATAACATAGTCTTCCAAGGTAAACTATATCATTCATCTCCAAATAACATCAACCACTCCTAACATATTACAACAAAAGTAACTAACCTAAACATATTTACCCCAAGATAGGTAAATTATTTCTATAAGTAACCTAAATTACTATAAGTTCACCTTAAATTCATCGATTCTTCAAAATATAAGTCAACCTTTACTCCTCAAAGAAAATACCATAGTAATCTATTTACCTCGATCAAACAGGGTTCCCAAAATAGTGAATATCTTCCAAAATAATAATCATATTTTAATCCCCTAATCATCTCTGTCATATTAATACGGTAATCGTACATTTCCTATCACATTTGTTGTTGGGATATGTTCTTCCATTTTTTGCCAGTAAATAAGAAAAGAAAGTGCAATTAGGGGCTTAAATACTTAGCCAATAATCATGAGAAGGAACTTAAATCATAGAAGGATAACTTTTAGAAAAAAATTATACCCTAACTTGTGATCCCCTAGGTTCTGATCTAGGTTATCCATGATCATATATTCATATGTGAATCATTTTTTATTTTATCTTTGTTCCTTTAATAATGGTTCATACTAAGATTATGAATTTACCGAAGCATATCCCCCGGGAGTGTCATAACCAAGAGTACAACAAGGCCCATTGTCGTGTATCAGTGCCCGTTCGAGTCTAGCTCAAAGCGGTGTTTTCGGGTTTTACCCCTATGTATGTCTGTTCCAGAGCCACCTCTATCTGCTCGTATCCAGACATGGATGTATTTTCTTGGCAACCCCTTACTCAATACTCACCCAAATACCAGGAAGATTTCGTATATTTAAACTTTTCTATAGGGTTCTTTCTAAATATTTCATATCCTAATTTCCACAAATAACTAAACCATCTTTTGATACCAACTATAGTATCCCGCCCTTTTGTCACATAAACTTTCATTACATTATACAAAAATGAGGATCTTTAAGGTTTAGTGTCTTGGAAACCAGGAACTTAATACATGAAACAAAAAAAAAACATTCTTCTTAAACACTTGAAAAGCTTCTCCTTATGTTCATCCTAGGTTCATTACTGCATCTCATTACCTGGGGAAATACATCAAAAGAAAGGGTGAGCCGAAGGCCCAGTAAGGGAAACAAGAGAAACATTTTACATGTGAACTTGAGATACTTCAATAAGGTCATGAAAAAGAACTTTAAGGCATGAGAAAGAAATCATGTGGCATATCATAATAAAAATAACATTTATCATAACTTTAAGATGTGGCTACATAATTTAACATAGACAATCATGAACATATCACCAAGGTCCATCCCCAAGGTGTCATTTGAAAATTACCAAGGTTATTCACCAAGATATCGTGTAAATTGTAATCTCTAGTGGTTACATCATTACCCAATGAATTGGAGCGCTATCAGGGCACACCCTTAAATTTACCTTTATTATCATGTGATCCACATATATCATCATCAGAAATTTCATAAATATCCCATATAGCATAAAATAAATGGGTTTCATTTCATAATCATAACGTTTTAAAAACTGCTTTAATGACATGATCGTTACGTCACTTTAAAACCCATAGAAAAGGAAGGTGGGTCTCATGTATGCAAATCCCAGAATTTAAAATAGAAAATTTTGGTATATATGTGAATACCCATATAGAATAGAGATATTTTAGTATTCACTTAATAATATAAAAGAACATTAGAAAAAGAGAGAGGCATTTTGAGACGGAAATTCTGCAGCATAACAACTATGTTTTGAGGTTTTAGAAAACATTGAAAAGAGAGGGGACATGGGTCAAACACTCATAAATGACCCATAAAACAGTATAGGGACAGAATATAAGGTATTTAAGAACATGGTAATGAAATTTCAAAATATACCATATGAAATGAAGAACATGAAACGAAGACAAGAAATAGATTTCTCTTATGAAAATTCGACAGCCTAACGACATCACATAAACTTCAACAAAAAATGAATTGACAAGAACAAATAGGGTCTCTAATCATATGAAAATAAGATTTTAGTATGATAGATATAGAGATCATACCCTAACATAATAAAAAGTAACTTGAAATACTTAACATGAAAGTAGAACTTTGAAAAAGAGAAGGGTGAAAGAATCCCTTAAAAATTCGGCAGCCTAACGGCGCCACTTAAAACTTCAAAATACTGAATTGAAGAGATAAAATGGGGTCTCTCATCATATGATCATAAAATATCAGTATGATAGATATAGAGATAATACCCCAACATAATAAAGAGGAAATTTAAATACTTGACATGAAAGTAGAACTTCAAAACGAGAGGGGTGAAAGAACCACATAAAAATTCGGCAGCCTAACGACGCCACTTAAAACTTAAAAATACTGAATTGAAGAGATAAAATGGGGTCTCTCATAATGTGATCATAAAGTATCAGTATTATATATATATATCATACCCCAACACAATAAAAAGGAATTTTAAAGACTTTACATGAAAATAGAACTTTGAAAAATGAGAAGGGTGAAAGAATCCCTTAAAAATTCGGCAGCCTAACAGCGCCACTTAAACATTTTTAAAACGAATTGATGAGAGAAATAGGGGTTCTCTAATCATATGAACATTAAAAGGTCAGTAATATGAATATATAAGAACATCCTCCAACATAAGAACCTGGAACATAAAAGAAATGACATAAAAAGTTTACTTGAAAAGAAAGAGAGAGGTCGGATCCCTTACCTTAAAACGTAACTCTTAAAACTCATAGGTTGGGACCTTGAGGGCTTGGGGGAACCTTGGGAGGACTACTTGTGAGGTAATGAGACCAGAAATTCGTTGGGGGAGAGTGGGGAGTCGAATGGATGAGAGGATTGCTTGTTATTTATAGGGAAAGTGAGGGGACAAGGCGTTAATGGCCAAGGGACACCTCATTGGTGGTTTTGGCAAAACCATGGGCTTTCCCATGGTATTTTCCCATGGTATTGGCCCCTTGGGACACCTCACACCTTATATTACTATTCATAAGTCGAACATATTTATTACATACTTAATACATCATTTAATGATTTCATTAAACACTGGTAACTTAAAAACTGTATTTTCACTATTCATTGAAAATTCAACTTTCTCAGAAAAATGCCAAAAAATTACCTTAACATAATATCGATGCTCTGAGTTAAAAAATGAAATCCATTTTATAAAAATAATTTTCTAAATATTTTTAATTTAATTTTTAATTAAAAAACACTATTCACCCGAAAAAACTAATACTTGAATAATAATTTATGAAACCATTATTTAACCATTTTATTGAATCACATTACTCAATCAAGGTGCCTAGATTATATTAATACTTTTTTTAAGTGAGATTAATAATCCATTTAGTCACATTACTAATCCTAATCATAAAATCACTACTCATAATTTACTATTCAACAAAAATTAATTTGATCTTATTAGACTGTAAATTTCATACTAAACATAATTATAGAAGACCATTTTTTGAAAATCATTACACATTTTTAATTATTTAAGGTTTACCTAAACATTTTTAAAATATAGTTTTTCTAAAATTCATAAAAAATATGCATACTATATTTATCCGGACATTTGAAAATTCATAAACTTCATCATAAGAAGAAATCAAAATTTTTATTTAAAACAAAGGGTTACACAAGGCAGTTACAGTCTCCTTACATAGCCCCTTATCACACCCGCATATGACCTAAGTGTAAGGTGTGCTAAGGTGAGAGAATCCGAGGGAGGCTCGGCCAACATCGCACGAGTAGTAATTTCTATCAGTTTGAACTTCTCGCAAAGGCGATTCCGTTCTAGCTTCACAAGATGAAGTTTGGCTTGGGTTTGGTCCAGAGCAAAGCCCAGTGGTGCTACCTCCTTCCCAAGTTCTGTTAGATGAGCTTCGATCGGTTCAAGACTACTAGGTGAGGCCATCAAATCTTCTTTCTATATTAATTAACCAAGATTACTTGTATTTAGAGACAATAATCAAAACATTTAGTTTCTAGTGGTCATATTGACCAATGGTCATATACAGTCAAAACCCAATGGTATCATTTTAATTATACTCATGTTATCAAATGAAACAGTTTTGTTTAGTATAAAAATAAAATAACACACAAAATTAGGAAACAAGATTTATTCAATATTTTTGGTCGTTACATGTAGGGTCCACAATGAGGATGTTGTATAATGGGGGGGGGGGCGGCGTGAATGTGACACCCTAGAATAGTAAAGGATTAAACAAATAAATTACATGAATCATGTTAATAAGTTGCACCTTCCTTTTTGGGATACTACCTGATTACAACACCACAGTTAAGAAAACATTACCTAGACTAGTGATCAACATGGGTGACCTCCTATGAAGATTCCAAGGGTGTGTGATAATGAGGGAAAAGTACACAGAAAGAACATGTTTTGTCATATGGGTAAAGTCATTAGTCTGATGACCTCTTCGGGAACCTGGGTGGGCCCTAGAGAGGATACCATGTGTTTGTAAGGAAATTGATGGTTCATGGAAAGCTTGGACCTGAAAACCATATTAAGGTGGGGTATCTATACTGTCGATGAGGCCCAATTGTTACATTAATACTGATCGAGGCTTACATATTTTTTTTATGAGTATTACTTTGAACGAAGTTTCAATTAATTATGGGATATTTGTATCTCTGATTTCAAGTGTGGATATTCCAAATGAAGGTTCTACGCATACTCATGATAGAGTTGTAAATGAAAAAATGACCCAACCCATGTTAATAAGTTGAGCCCATCTTTTCGGAACCCAACCTGATTATTACTCCGGAATTAAGCATAGTTAACATGGAGAAATGATCCATATTTGTGACATAATGGGATGTTTTATTGGTTTTTTTGAGTGGGGGTAATGAACAATTAAAGAAAATGTGTTTTATTATGGGGATTTTCATAGTCTGAGGACCCATTCAGGCACATGTGTGCTACCATGCGAGGGGAAAGTAGTGGTGCTAGGAGAGGAAGCATCAAAGTAGCCACGTTATGGAGAGGTGTGTATGCTGTATACGAGGCCCATTTTTTACCTTAATATTGATCTAGGATTGTATATTTGTTTTGTATAGAATTCCACAAAAGAAAGTTTAAATGAAATATGGGAGATTTGTATCTAAAAGTTCAAGTGTGTCTCTTCTAGTTGAAGAATCTAGACTGAATCAGATATAGTTATGAGGATGGATTCCAATTAGTGTTTTCCAATATTTCTGGGTGATAGAGGAAAAATAACACTAAAATAACATTTGTTTTCCCATGAGTACTTCCCTTAGTTTGATAACCCATTCATGCACATGGGTTTCCATTGGGAGGGGAATACGTGTAACACCCAAGACTTTTATGAGAAATATTTTGTATTTATGTTATATAAATAATCAAATGAATCTTTCACTACACACAACACTAGCTTGGCTTGATTTACACAGAATCACAACCTTCCTCAATAGCTTGCGTCGTACGCAATACCAAGTTTCACTAAACAACGATCTGCTATTAAAAAATTATTAAAACTAGCAGTTATGAATAGTAATAACCAGTTTTTGAAATTTTGTAAATTTTATTTTTCAAAATGGATTTCATTTTTGGATTCGGAATATCGAAATTAGCCTAGGGTGAAATTTTGGTATTTTTTTGAAAACAATCAATTTTTGATGAATAGTGAAAGCACTAGGTTACTATTTAAAAACCATCTTTTTATGTAAATAATTATTTATTATATTTAAATTTATTTTGGGTCAAAATTGATACATAATACCTATATAAGTTCAATGCAATTCAATGGAGTCATTTTATAATAATTTTAGATATATAAAAATTTTATTGAACTTTTCACCGTCTTTTACCCACCTCCTAGGAGAATTTGAAAATTTACATAAAACTTAATTTTTCCTCTTTTGTGAATGGAATTTCAGAAATCTGAGAGACACGGTTGATGTCAGTAAGTAAAATTTGGTTCAATGAGATTAAAATAATTTTTAGTGAATAGTAACTTTTTACTTTTTTTACCACGGTTAAAAGTAAATAGGGTAATTAAGGATAAAATGATATTATTATTACCCTAACACATGTCCTAATTATATTGGATAAGTTTAATTCGACCAAAAACAACCTTAGGAATAAAATATGTCCATTTAGGCCCACTTGGATTAAATTAGGACATTTATTAATAATTAATTTAAAGAATGGTTAAAATAGTTAAAATCAAAGTTTAATAACTAAATCATTTTTAATATAGGGTTATACATAAGTTAAATTCGACTATAAATATTCATAATAAATCTAAAAATATTTCCTAAATAATGGTATTTTATTTATTATTTTTAGACATTATAAACGTTAATGTATATATGACACAATGATGATGTTGTAATTATCTTATTAATAAAATATTGACATAATTGATGTTATAAATTCCCAAATAAATGTAATTTGAGACTTTTTATGAATTCCAATAATTTTATATTTTAATGTTACATGTTAGTATTTATTTAATTAACATTTTTCAAACTAATCCTTATGTTATAATTTTCACAAAAAATCAATTACCAAATAGTGTCAAAATTGACATAAAATAGTTTTAAAAACAAATATTATATTATTAATTGTTATTTTATTCCTAAAAATCTAAGGTTTGGCCAAATGAATTATATAAGCTTATATATATTAATAATAAACAACTTGGGGATCTTTTGGCTTGTTATAGTATGTTTATTAACCTTATAGTGTAAGAAAACAAGAAGACAATGTAAAAGTTAAATTATCAAACATAAAGTTAAATCTAAATGATAAGGTTAAAATAGAACCTTGAACTTGTCTAAATTCTATTGGATGAGAGGATTTCGACCCATACCCACCTTATCTTCAAAATAAATCAAATTGGAGCTATTAAAAACCGAATATGAGTTTATAATAAAATAATATTTTTTGTTTTTCCAAAGGTGCCCCTCTCCTCCCTTATAAAAGGGCACCTCCTCCCTCTCTTCCTCACACCACTTTGAGCCTTCTTTCTCGGCCAAAATCTGAAAAATTATCTTCTCCACTTCCCTGGAAACATCCTAGAGGTCCTGGTATTCTTCAAAGACCAATTTTAGTGCCCTTAGAGGAGGTCTCAAAGAGGCGCTTCAAAGAAGAGGTAATGTCCGTTACCGATTCATTCAACTTTATTTCTTCTTCCACTTGTTCTTATTTAGTTGTTTCATTATGAAGTAATAAGATCAGTATCACTAATATACTGATATGTTATTATAAGTATGAAACAACCCTATTTCACTATCTATCCATCCTACGGAAAACGAAATCACTGCGCGTGCGTACGTACGGAATACCGTCTCCACACTGTGGTGTAATCTATTTTCAAACACCACCTTACTTGGATGGGTATAATGGTGTAAATAATAACTATATATGATTATTATAAATTGATATTGATTCTAAAATAGTATACATACAATCCAATACAATTACCCAATCATGAGAATGATATCATCGCTCGTGCGTATGTACGGAATACCGTCTCTACGATGTGATGCGACTCGTTCTACTTGATCTTCATTGCATAATGATTATATAAACGAATTGAATGAATGAATATGATATATATTACACTAATACCATTATGTAAATGAGGTATCTATAACCAAAGATAAGAATAAGAATTTATTCGACAAAACACACATACGATCAAAAAGTAATAAACACCCGAATAACAAGTAGAAATGAAATATTACTAATACAAAGCTAAGAATATGACCATATATGATATCATAACAATGATTATGATTCTAGAATAAGTCAATGACATTATTTAAATCATTATACAGGAGGTTCAGACACTTACGAAGCAAATCAGACCTAAGGTAAGGGAAAATCCCACAATCTCATTTTTATCTGAGATTGTTTATACTTCATAATTTACTGGGGAATATTTATCATCCACATACATGTTTCCTAAATATGTAATATTATTTCCATCCACCTACAATTGTTTAAATCCAATTTTACCCTTCGGTGAGTTTTTAGTAAAATATATGAAAGGAATCTTTTGTCGTTTTTCGTACGAGGTACTTTTTGAATTTTCCGACAAAAGTACAAGAAGAATGTTTTTTTAACATATACAGAGTGAATACATTTTTAAAACACTATTTCCAAGAAGCTTCCTTAACAAGTTTTCATGTTTATATTTAATCAACTTCTTTTAGTTTAAAATTGTATGACATGTTATGAAAGGAAAATGTTTTTGAAGAAGAAAGGATATTTTCTTCAAGAATGAAGTTCAAGTGTTTTATCAAAATTATTTTCCATCTAAGATAATATAGGGTTCTGTTTCTATCCCTATTATTACATTGATTTGATTATGTTGTGATGGAATTATTTTTATGAGTTCCTTTATCTTATATTAATTGTTTTATGATGTCACGATGTTTAATAATCCTATTTTTATTACATGGGTTATGCAATGATGAATGATTTATGATTTTGTGGCACACATAAGAATGGTATCATTATGAGAAGGGTGGTACTTATATCTGCCTCCAATGAATTGGGAAAATATTTATATCTCACGAGATAGACATGGCTGGAACATCAGGTTAAACCGGTTCAGTGAAACAGGACTGAAATGAGGAGTGAACTCGGTTCATATATGGACTTTGTCTACTAATATAGTCTTGTCTATGAGTCTTGACTACTAAGAAATGATTCTCTATGATTATGTGTGTATGAAACAAAGTTACATGTTTTATGTTATGATTATTGGGATTACATTTCACTCCTATTATTTATCCCGTGTTATGAAATCATGATCTCTTTTGCAGGTTAAGATTTCCAAAATGTTATGTTCTTATGAATATGATGTGATTTATATTTCTTTTGTTTACCCTTACTGAGAATTTGAGCTCAGCCTTTTATATGTTTTCTTTCCCCAGGTCAGGAAGAAGGTTGTTAAGTATGATATACCAAAAGGGACTCAAGATATGATGAAATAAATGGGAGACATTGTAGATGCTTTATGAACCATTTGTTTATGTTTCCCAGTTTCTAAAGACACTATACCTATACGGTCCTTTCTTGGTTTTGTTATATGTTGTAATAAGTGTACTTCAATTTTGGAGTAATAAAATTGTATGTAAAGTATGATTCGTTATATTTGGTATTAGAGGAAAGGTATAGTCAACCTTTGGAAACTAGGATTTGAAAGCCTTAGTAAGAAACCTATGGATATGTCTAAGAATAGAACACAATCTTAGTGTTTTAGAAATGGACATGAACAACCTATGATAAGAACTTAAGTTTGAAATTTTATTCTTGATTATGTGTTTTTCCTATTATAATTAGTGTTTCTCACACTATTATTCTTGGTTTTAGTCAATGGCTGGAACCCAAAAGAACCATGTTAATGCAGAATGCAACGGGCAATGCAATGATTGTCCTCCTGAGAAACCAAACGTTATGGGAGATGGAATGAAAAATGTTGTAGCCATTCTCACACAACTTTCTCATGCTATGAATCATGCAGGACTTCCAAATGAGTGAAGGAAGGAGCAAAAATCTGTTGAATCCTTCATGAGGCAGCATCCACCTTCATTTAGTGGGTCTTCTGATCCATTAGTGGCTGAACAATGGATCAGTACCACTGAATGGATATTTTCAGTTCTTCAATGTTCTGAACATGATAAAGTAATCTTAGCAGTATATTTTTTGGAAGGTGATGCTGATCAATGGTAGAATATTATTAAGAATACGAGACAAATGGATGAAATTGAGTCCATGGAATGGGAGGAGTTCAAGAACTTATTTTTCAATAAGTACTTCCCTCGTATTCTTAGAACAAAGATGGAGAAGGAGTTTCTTGAACTAAAAAAAGGATGATTAATCTGTTGGTACCTACGAAGCAAATTTTACAAGACTTGCAAGGTACGCTTCTAGGATTATTATCCAACCTAAAATTAAGATCGATCGATTCTTTAGTGGCTTAAAACCAAGTCTTCGAAGGGTGTTAGCCACAAGGGAATTCAATATCTACGAGGAAATTGTTCGATGTTCTCTCAAGGTTGAGATGGAGATTGGAATAACCCATCAGTCATATGGGTTTGATAAGAAGAGGAAAATGGAATTTAAAGGAAAATCTAAAGAGCACACTTAAAATAAGAAGAGATTTCCCTTATGCTCAAAGGGTAGAAAGAAACATGCAGGGAGTTGTCTTAATGGGACAAGTAAATGTTTCAAATGTTGAAAGGATGGTCATTGGGCATTTGAATACCGTAATGATGGGAAGAAAATGTCTAGTGATGCGAACAAAGAATAGGATATACAGAGTGCACCTCCTACACTTCAATGTTACAAATGCAAGGAAATGGGGCATTATGCCAATCAATTCCCTAATCCAAGGGTTGTTGATGATGATCGATGTCAACAAACTCTTAAGGCTAAAGACAAAGGAATGTCACATGCAATTTCTATCAGCGATGTGGAGTATGATAACGAAGTGGTGAAAGGTACACTTTCCATCCAATCTAAAGTATCAAATGTTTTATTTGATTCTGGATCCACCCAATCTTTTATTTATGAAGAATTTTCTAAGGGTATCACCGTATTAGCTCAACAATTAGATGATGAGTTAGCTGTGACAACCCCTAATGGCACAACAGTCGCATCAAAAGTTTACAATTCTTCCCCGATTGAAGTTTGTGGGAAAGTGCTTCCTGCAAATCTTGTGATCCTTCCTATAGTGGAATTTGATGTGATTCTTGGCATGGAATGACTTTCTTTATATGGAGCTCATATCAATTTCCAAATAAGGGAAGTCACATTTCATATTCCAGATCAATCTATGATCGTCTATCGATGCAAGGATGAACATAACCTTCCAATAGAAATTTCTTCCATCTTATGGGTCTTGATTCCACTAAATGAAGGTTATTTATCTCAAATGTTTGGTGAGAAAATAACGATTAAGAATATTCCCATTGTATGGGAGTTTGATGATGTCTTTCCGGAGGAATTTCTGGGTCTTCCACCAAATCGTGAAGTTGAGTTTTCAATAGAACTCGTACCTGGTGGTTTGCCTATTTCAAAGACACCTTATAGAATGGCCCTAATTGAGTTGCAAGAATTGAAGAAGCAACTCCAAGAGAATCTTGATAAGGGATTCATACGCCCTAGTGCGTCATCTTTGGGAGCACTTGTTTTATGTGTTAAGAAAAAATATGGATCAATGAGACTTTGCATTGATTATCGAGAACTTAACAAGATCACTATCAAGAACAAATATCCTCTCCCACACATTGATGACTTATTTGACCAACTACACGGAGCTCAATACTTTTCCAAGATTGATCTTCATTAAGGGTATCATGAATTAAGGGTCAAAAGAGAGGATATACCAAAGATGGCTTTCCGTACAAGGTATGAACACTATGAATTTATAGTGATTCCATTTGGTCTTACTAATTCCCCCGCTATCTTCACAGATATAATGAATAGAGTCTTTAGAGATTATCTTGATCAGTTTGTAGTAGTCTTTAGAGACGATATTCTTGTCTATTCAAAGAGAAAGGAAGAACATGAAGACCATTTGAGAATTATATTTAAGACCCTCAGAAAGTAGAAGCTTTATTCTAAATTTACCAAGTGTGAATTTTGGCTTCAAAAAGTTTCATTTTTGGGTCACATAATCTCAAAAGAGGGGATATCTGTGGATCCAGCAAAAACAGAGGTTATCGAAAGATGGTCGAGACCAACAATAGTAACCAAGATCCGAAGTTCTCTTGGCCTGGCTGGATATTATCGACGGTTTGTGAAATATTTTTCATGATTATCTAATCCATTCACCAGGTTGACTCGAAAAGGAGTTAAGTTCGTGTGGACGGAGGAATGTGAAGAGAATTTCAAGGAGTTGAAAAGAAGGTTATCCAGTGCACCTGTACTCACACTTCCTTGTAGTGTAGAAAGGTTTGTGATCTACAGTGATGCATCCAAGAAGGGGCTGGGGTGTGTTCTTATGCAAAATGATAAGGTGATAGCTTATGCCTCATGACAGTTGAAAATCCATGAGCAAAATTACCCAACTCATGATTTGGACTTAGCTGCGATAATCTTTTCATTAAAGATTTGTAGGCATTATTTTTATTGAGAAAGGTGTGATATTTATACTGATCATAAAAATTTAAAGTATATTTTCACACAAAAGGAGCTGAATATGCGCTAAAGAAGATGGTTGGAGCTGATTACGGATTATGACTGCTCAATTCATTACCACCCTGGGAAAGAAAACAAGGTGGAAGATGGATTAAGTCGAAAAGACCATACTAGCTTATCCATGATGAGGATCACAAAAGATCCAATATTTATGGATTTACAAAGGATGGATCTTGGAATTATAATGAAAGGGGAAAAATCATATCTTTCTCAATTAAATGTTCAACCATATATACATGTGAAGATTAAAGTGGTGCAGAAAGAAGATGTAGTGTTACAAAAGATGGTGATAAATGTTCCTGAATTCATCCTTGATTGTGATGGGATGATAATGTTCAGGAATCAGGTTTGTGTTCCTCCCATCCCCGAATTAAAGAAGGAGCTGTTAGATGAGGCTCATAGTTCTTCATTCTCTATTCATCCTGGAAGCACGAAAATGTATAGGGACCTAAAAGTGTACTTCTGGTGTGATGGCATGAAAAGAGATGTTGCTGAATATGTCTCTCGATGCTTGGTTTGTCAGCAAGTTAAAGCTGAGAGAAATAAGTCTAAGGGGATGTTACAACCATTACCCATACCAGAATGGAAATAGGAAAACATCACTATGGACTTTGTAACTGAACTTCCTAAAACATCAAAAGGCAATAATGCTATCTGGGTCATAGTTGATCATCTTACAAAGTTGGCACACTTCATTGCTATTAGAGAAGATTTCTCTCTAGATCAGATTACCAGGATATATGTGAAGGAAGTGGTAAGATTGCATGGATTACCACTTTCCATTAAATCTGATCGGGATCCGAGGTTTACCTCAATGTTCTGGAAAAGTATTCAGCATACTCTGGATACAGAGTTGAGTTTCAGCACTTCTTATCATCCTCAGACAGATGGTCAGTCTGAGAGGACAATTAAAATCTAGAAGATATGTTGAGAGCTTGCTCTATGGATTTCAAAGGTGGTTGGGATCAACACCTACCTTTGGTGGAATTTTCTTATAATAATAGCTGTCACTCTAGTATTCAGATGGCTTCTTATGAAGCTCTCTATGGAAAGAAATGCAGGACTCTAACTTGCTGGGATGAAGTTGGCGAATGAAAGATATTAGGACCTGATCTTGTTGATGAGATGGCAGAAAAGGTCAGATCTATTCAACAACACATAAGAGCAACTCAGAGTTGACAAAAAAGTTATGCCGACAACCGAAGAAAATACCTAAAGTTTGAAGTGGGTGATAAAGTGTTCTCACGAATATCTCCTTGGAAGAGGGTCATGAGATTTGGAAAGAAGGGAAAGTTGAGCCCTAGATATATCGGTCCTTTTGAAATTATGGATCCTGTTGGGAAGGTAGCTTACCGATTGGCACTTCCACCGAATATCTCCCAAGTTCATGATGTGTTCCATGTATCTCTCATGAGAAAGTACACACCTGATCCTTCACATGTACTCAACTCAAATGTTTTACCACTGGAACAAGATCTTTTTTATGAAGAACAACTGATAGAGATTCTCGATCGTAGCGAAAAAGTATTACGGAACAAGACCACTCGCTTGGTGAAAGTTTTATGTAGGAACCACCAATTATAAGAAGCTACATGGGAGCTTGAGGATATGATGAGGGAGAGGTATCCTCATCTGTTTGTTACAAAGTGACGAATTTCGAGGGCGAAATTCGTTTTAAGGGGGGTAGAATGTAACACCCAAGACTTTTATGAGAAATATTTTGTTTTTATGTTATATAAATTATCAAAGGAATATTTCACTACACACAACACTAGCTTGGATTTCTTTACACGCAATCGTGACCTTCCTCGATAATTTGCGTCGTACGCAATACCGAGTTTCACTAAATAACGATATGCTATTAAAATATTATTAAAACTAGCCGTTATGAATAGTAATAACCACTTTTTGAAATTTTTGAAATTTTATTTTTCAAAATGGACTACATTTTTGGATTCGTAATATCGAAATTAGCCTATGGTGAAATTTTGGTATTTTTCTGAAAACTTTCAATTTTTGATGAATAGTGAAAACACTGGGTTACTATTTAAAAACCAACTTTTTATTTAAATAATTATTTATTTTATTTAAATTTATTTTAGGTCAAAATTGATACATAATACCTATATAAGTTCAATGCAATTCATTGGAGTCATTTTATAACAATTTTAGATATATAAAAATTTTATTAAACTTTTCACCGTCTTTTACCCACATCCTAGGACAATTTGCTAATTTACATAAAACATAATTTTACCGCTTTTGTGAATGGAATTTAAAAAATTCGAGATACATTGTTGATGTCAGTAAGTAAAATGTGGTTCAATGAGATAAAAATAATTTTTGGTGAATAGTAATTTTATACCTTTTTTTACCACGATTAAAAGTAAATAGGGTATTTAAGGGTAAAAATGTTATTATTATTACCCTAACACATGTCCTAATTATATTGGATAAGTTTAATTCGACCAAAAAAAACCTTAGGAATAAAATATGACCATTTAGTCCCACTTGGATTAGATTAGGACATTTATTATTAATTTATTTAATGAAGGTTTAAAATAGTTAAAATCAAAGTTTAATAATTAAATCATTTTTAATATAGGGTTATACATAAGATAAATTAGACTATAAATATTCATAAGAAAGATAATGATATTTCCTACATAATTGTATTTTATTTGTAATTTTTAGACAATAAATAATTATATTTATATATGACACAATGATGATGCATTAATTATCTTATTAATAAAATATTGACATAATTGATTTTATAAATACCCAAATAAATGTAATTTGAAACTTTTTATGAATTCCAATAATTTTATATGTTAATGTGACATGTTATTATTGATTTAATTTACTATGTTATAACTAATACTTCTGTTACAATTTTCACAAAAATCAATTAGCAAATAGTGTCAAAATTGACATAAAATAGTTTTTTTAAAAAATATTATATTATTAATTTTTATTTTATTAATGAAAATATAAGGATCAGAAAAATGACTTAGATAAGGTTATATATATTAATAATAAACAACTTGGGGTTCGTTTGGCTTGTTATAGTATGTTTATTAACTTTATTGTGTAAGAAAACAAGAAGACACGGTAAAAGTTAAATTATCTAACTTAAAGTTAAATCTAAATGGTAAGGTTAAAATAGAACCCTGAACTTGTCCAAATTCTATTGGATGAGATTATTTGGACCCATACCCACCTTAGATTCAAAATAAATCAATTTGGAGCTATTAAAAACCGAATATGAGTTTATAATAAAATAATATTTTTAGTTTTTCCAAAGGTGCCCCTCTCCTCCCTTATAAAATGGCACCTCCTCCCTCTTTTCCTCACACCACTTTGAGCCTTTAATCTCGGCAAAACTATGCCAAATTATCTTCTCCACTTCCTTAGAAACATACTAGAGGTCCTGGTCCTCTTCAAATACCAATTTTAGTGCCCTAAGAGGAGGTCTCAAAGAAGCGCTTCAAAGAAGAGGTAATGCCTGTTACCGATTCTTTCAACATTATTTCTTATTCCACTTATTCTTCATTAGTTGTTTCATTATGAAGTAATAACATGAGTATAAATCATATAATGATCTGTTATTATAAGTATGAAACAACCCCATTTCACCATCTATCAATCCTACGGAAAACTAAATCACCACGCGTGCGTACGTACGGAATACTGTCTCCACGCCGTGGTGTAATCTATTTTCTACCACCACCTTACTTGGATGGATATAATGGTGTAAATAATAACTATATATGACTATTATAAAGTGAAATTGATTCTAAAATAGTATACATACTCTCCAATACAATTACACGATCATGGGAACGATATCATCGCTCGTGCGTACGTACGGAATACCATCTCCACGATGCGATGCGACACTTTCTACATGATCTTCATTGCATAATGATTATATAAATGAATTTATCGAATGAATATGATATATATTACACTAATAATATTCTGGAAATGAGGTATCTATAACCTAAAGATAAGAATATAAATTTATTCGACAAAACACGCATAAGAACAAAAAGTAATAAACACCCGAATAACAAGTAGCAATGAAATATTACTAATAAAAAGCTAAGAATATGACCATATATGATATCATAACAATTAGTATGATTCTAGAATATGTCAATGAAATTATTTAAATCATTATACAGGAGGTTCAGACACTTACGAAGCAAATCAGACCTAAGGTAAGGGAAAATATCACAATCTCATTTTTATCCGAGATTGTTTATACTTCAGAATTTACTGGGGAATATTTATCATCCACATCCATGTTTCCTCAATATGTAATATTATTTCCATCCACCTACAATTTTTTAAATCCAATTTTACCCTTCGGTGAGTTTTTAGTAAAAGATATAAAAGAAATATTTTGTCATTTTTTTCGTACGAGGGAATTTTTGACTTTTCCAACAAAAGAACGAGAAGAATTTTTTTTAACTTATACGGCAAGAATGGATTTTTTAAAAATTATTTCCAGGAAGCTTCCTTTACAAGTTTTAAAGTTTATTTTTAATCAACTTCTTTTAGTTTAAAATTGTATGAGATGTTAAGAAAGGAAAATGTTTTTGTAGTAGAAAGGATATTTTCCTCAAGAATGAAGTTAAAGTGTTTTTTCAAAATTATTTTCCATCTATGATAATTTAGGGTTCTATTTCTATCCCTATTATTAAATTGATTTGATTATGTTGTGATGGAATTATTTTTATGAATTCCTTTTCTTTATATGAATTGTTTTAAGATGTCACGATGTTTAAGAATCCCATTTTTATTACATGGGTTATGCAATGACGTATGATTTATGATTTTGTGGAACACATAAGAATGGTATCATTATGAGATGGGTGGGACCTATATATCCCTCCAATGAATTGGGTAAAGATTTATATCTCATGAGATAGACATGGTTGGAACGGAAGGTTAAACCGGTTCAGTGAAACAGGACTGAAACAAGGAGTGAACTCGGTTCAGAAATGGACTTTGTCCGCTAAGATAGTCTTGGCTATGAGTCTTGACTACTAAGAAATGATTCTCTATGATTATGTGTCTATGCCACAAAGTTTCATGTTTTAAGTTATGATTATTGGGATTAAATTTCACTCCTATGATTTATCCCATGTTATGAAATTATGATCTCTTTTGCAGGTTAAGATTTCCAAAATGTTATGTTATTATGAATATGATGTGATTACTATTTCTTTTATTTACCCTTACTGAGAATTTGAGCTCACCCTTTTGTATGTTGTCTATCCCCAGGTCAGGAAGAAGGTTATTAAGTAGGATATTCCAAAAGGGACTCAAGATATGATGAAATAAATGAGAGACAATGTAGATGCTTTATGAACAAGTTGTTTATGTTTCCCAGTTTCTAAATACACTATACCTATACGGTCATTTCTTGGTTTTCTTATATGTTGTAATAAGTGTACTTCAATTTTTAAGTACTAACAATGTATGTAAAGTATGGGTCGTTATAATATGTGTCTAAGACGCAATTAGTGGTGCTTGGAAATCTAGGACCTACTGACCATGTTAAGGCGAGGTGTATGTGTATTCAGTAGAGCATAATTATTACATTAATACCGATTGAGGTTTTTATATTTTGGTATTTAGAGAATTCCTCCAAAAAAATTTATAATGAATTATGGAAGATTTTTATCCCACATTTAGAGAGTAGATATTTGAGTTGATGACTCTACCCAGACACATTATAGAGTTGTGAAGTTAAAATACACTTAGTGCTTGACTATTTTTATTGGTGATCGAGGCCCTCAAGGGGAAAAAAATTGGTTAGTGGGGCCTGAAAAGATCTCTATGTCTTTGTGAGATCTTAAATACATGAGCGTGAATGCTATCACAGGTTTTTTCGAGGGTCCAAGTTGAGAATAGTGAAGGGATATCATCCCATACCATCTATAATATGGTGTGACATAGTAATTCTTTGAGATCAATTTCATTTACTTCTAATACAAAGAGAAGGTGAAGGTGAAGTAGGTGGTGGAACACATGAGTCTCTATCAATATCAATAAAAGGTGAGGGAGTACATCAACCATTTTAGTGATATGTTCCCTTTTTCTTCTCACATCTTGTCTAGTGATTCCTTAAAAGTATAACAGTTTATAAAGTTATTTTTTCTAGAAATTAGATATTGAGTTATTAGTCTTGATTTTCTTCATTCTAATATTTTTAAATTGAAATTTATTTTGTAGATTTTGTTTCTAGTGGGATTCCCATGAAAGGTGGTAATGTTTTTTCCTTTAGTTCCATTGAAGAATCATAGTTTTACAAGAAGAAGAAGTTAGTTGAACCTGATTTGAGTAAGACTTTTTATTATATGGATGCTTTTACAAGGAATAAGATTCCCCTCATCCGATTCTAATACGGTTAGTTTTGGTATTCCAATCACACTTATTTTAATGTTGCAAATATTTTTATTTGTTGCGGTTGACTTGGAAATATTCTAAAATTTTATAAGCTAAAGAATCGATAAATTAAGTAGTCCTTACCACCCAACATATTTTGATAGTTTTTTAAATAATCTATTTTAGTGTTTATAACTTCTTCCTCTTCTTATAATTTTTCCTTTATTACTATGGGTTTTGATCAATGTCATGTATTTTGAGAAATCCCATACTTATTTCTGATTTTAAGAGTAAGTGTTAGTTTTTATGTAATTATGGATGTACCTTAGATTAGGTAATTTTCCTTTAATCTTTTTAGTTATAAAATTAGGTTATGTTTCATAGTGGTCCTTATCATTTGGTTTCACCATTTTGATCCACTATATTAGTATAGATCTTAAATAGAGGGGATAGCCACTATAGGTCCCAACCATCCGGTCGTTCAAGGAACATTCAGGCATGAACACTGAATTGAGATAATGATTTACATGAGAGGGTTATAAATAATTTTTATAGGATGTGGATTATTTTATTGATGTATTTATTGTTTTTTGGTTTCAGATAATATGAATTTTCTTTCCTCCTCCCTAAAAAATGACTTTCAAGGGGAAGAAGTTGTTTAGTTGGAAGAATTATCACACCCTGAACATTATTTTTGTTATTATTTTATTATTTTTAATATTATTCTTAATTTTCAGGTACAATTATTTGTATTTTTTATATATTTGTGAAACATTCCAGTTTAATGGTTAGAATACAATTAATGTAAACTATTCGATGATTGTGACAAGGGGTTTGATGTTTTTAGCTGATCTATTGGCACGGTTAACACACACTTCAATAAAATATGCATCTAAACTATGTAACATACTCAAGTTTTTTGAAATTATAATTTCTTATTTTACCCATATTCAAATTAATACCCAAATTTGTCTCTTCCCCCATATTAGGGTGCCCTTGGGGTGGTTTTCCATTTCCCTCTTCAATTTTAAGGTTCATTGTTGTTTTGTAAGTTTATTATCTGAGGTGAGACCTTTATTTCTCTTCTAGTGATTCTTGTTTCACTATCTCTTTATTATTTTATTTATTTATCTATTTGTTGGGTGAACAATTGACTTGGGTTTTTTATAATCCTTCATAATTTCTTATGTTTAGGGAGTTTTCATATCTCTCTAGGTTTTATTCTCCACATCTTCAAATGTTTCATGTGATTCACACTTTATTTGAGGTAGGGGTTTCTATAGCTATTAAATTTCTTGAGAAACCATGAAATTATTAGGCTCCTAATATCATTATTTGATATTTAAATATATTTGATGGCTTTGGTGTATTATTAAATAAAATTAATGTTTTTTAAAAAATATTTGGTTTAATTTTCAATGTGGTTTCCATGAGTTTTTATTAATGTAAGTCCATAAAGTGACCATTGGTTGATTAGTGGTATTTGTTTTCATTTAGTGTTAGTTTGTACGTATTAGTTATTGTTGGGTGATGGTGTGAGAATAAATCCATTAAAGAATATGAATATACTAACCATGAATTATGGGTAAAGGAGAATGGTTTGGATACAATATGAGAATCCCTTATATTAGAATATTTTTGAGCTGATACTCATGTTAAAGTCTATTATTGAAGTTAGAACACTTCTTAAAACATTTCACAAGAAGTGAACGAGGTTTGGAGATACTAGCTTCCATTAAAATGTTTTTCATATCCTTTATAGAAGTACTAAAAAAGGTTAAAATATCTTCAATGGTTTTACTGAACCTATCTTGATATTTTATAAAACATGCTACTATTACTAAGAATATTGGATATTTAAATCTGTATGAAAACAATATGGAATAATGGTTTAAACAAGATGAATTAAAGGATGAATTAAAAGTGTAAAAATGTTTTTCTAAATACTCTAATTTGTTTATTCACTTGCTATAAAGGTCCTTAAAAACTATCAAATTGTGTTTTAATTTATCTAATAAATTCTAACAATAATATGGAATAATTATGTGTTTTTTTGAGAGAGTGACAAGTCCTGATGTTGTTTTGAAACATCCCATAAGTTAATTTAGGAAGTCTATAATTTTAGTAGTGTAGATAAAAAATTAGCAAATTTAACCTTCAAAAGACTTTGAGTGGAAACATATGACTTCCCCTATTGAGTGTACACCTTTGAGATAAGCATGTACGACTTTTTAGTGTGCATGTAAAACCATTTATGTCTTAGTGTAGTGCTTTATAATTAACTTATGAATTTAAAATTTTTTTACAAAACTTTTAAATATGCTTAGTATGACTCTGAGTCCGAGCATATAAATATATGTCACACTTTCAAGGGGTTGTGTATAACTTCCAAAGAACCACATAGGGATTTTTCTGTTTCTACTTATGACTTCTATTATGTGTAATAATTTATACAATTTATAATTTTGAAAAAATTATATGTAAAGTTAGTTTCCAAAATCCATATTCTGAGTTATATCATAATTTGATATGGTTCTATGGATATTAATCAATAATATAAGCATCATGAAGCTATGTTTTTCCATGATTTAATATTGAGATGAATAAAAGTACTTGAGTTGAGAAAGTGGATAATTTATTTAATTATGATTTGAATATAAAATGAGAATATTTTAAATTCAATATCGGTGATACAAATAGAAATTTAAAATTAATGATTCCAAAGATATTATTCTATGTTTTAAATATCAATAAATATTTTTTTATTCAATTTTTTTGAATGATTAAGTTGATCATAATGCTGAGAAAAAATATAAAAGATGAGAAGAAAATCTTGAAATTTAAAGTTCAAAAAATTGAGGAAATTATAGTGAAAAAAATATATAATTAAATTTGATGATTATTTTCCAATTAATCAGAGTTTTAAATTTAAAAAATTAATTTTTATTCAAGATGGGATGAGAAAGGGTTGGTATTCATTTGGTTTTTTAAAGAACTCATGTTGTATCTTGTTGTTATTTTAGAAAATATCTTGCTGAAATAAAGATGATATAAGCTAGATGTTACATGTTGTATAATTTTATAATGCAATTGAAGAATTATTTTTTTACATATTTATGGTGGTATATTTTGTGAAGAATAATACGAGATCTGACTATAGAAAAATTAGAAGATTTAATTGAATGAAAATAAAATATAGTATAAATAAAACTGGGTTAGTGGTTTAATTTTGTAAGAGATAACCATTGAGAAAAGAAATGATATTTATTTCATGGGGTAAGAGATGTGTACACAAAATAATTTATTTTTCTCATAAACATTACCTAAAATATTCATATAATTGGAAATATGAGAATGGCCACAAGAAAATTTAGGGAATAACATGTATAGTTATGGAGTGTGAGACTGTCAAGGGGGGTTGATATATCATAAATAAGATACACCTATTGTGAAAAAAATAAAAGTGTGATGTAGTTATGTGGGTTATTTGAGAGAACTAGGTGGTCTCTGGAAGAATAATATTAAGAAAAGATAGAATAATATCCCTCAACAAAAAATAAGGAGTGGATGATACTGAATTCCAAGAATTCAACTTCTTTGTATTGAAGATGAGTTAGCTAGACAAAATACATAATTAGATACTATTGAGAGTAATGGAAAAGATAATAAGATAAGTTGTAAAAAAACTAAGGTTTCATTGTGTATTTTCTTTAATTAAATATCTTGTTCGATAGCCTTCTCCATATGAAATGAGGAACACAAATGAAAGTTATGGTATATTTAGATGAAAACAAAATACTAAACATGGTGTTTAGAGCTAAGTTATTGAATTATCTGTTATAATTAGAGTAACCACACAATGAAATATGGACACAAATAATATAGTGGATATATTTATTATAAATTAAATTCATTTAGTATTTTAAACAACTAATAAAATAATTTTATGATTAAAAATATGTTTTTTTTATAAAATTTGATTTATTTTTCTTGTAATAATGTGTATAATGATTAAATAATAACAATATATATAGATTTTATTAATAATATATTAACATTAAATTAATTATTAATTTATAGGAAATAAAAATAAATAATAGTTAACATTAAAAAACTTGTCTTATTATATGAATAGTTTCCCACTATATTTTTCCAATTTCATTTAAATATTGAATTATAAAACTTTATAAGTATAATTTTAAAAAAGGAACATAATTTTTTATATTAATAATAATAAATTAATATTATGATTTTTTTGGTTTTTCTAATTTTTTTAGCTAAATAGTAAAAAATACTATTTTTAAGAATATGGCGACTTTTATGAAATTATTAGTATATAAATATGAATTATAAAATTTTGAAAACATTATATTGGAAAAATATATTCTTATAGGTAAAATAAAAAATATTTAATTTAGTTTACAAATGTATATTTTACATTTTTAAACATAATTAATATTTTCCATAAAATTGTTTTTAGTACATTAAAATTTTGTTACATTAAAAATTAAGTTTATCACTTTTAATATTATTAAATTTGTTTCAAATTTGGAATCATTAGTTCTAAATTTGTTAATAATAAAATTTTATTTTTATTCCTAAATGATAAGTTACATTAGGTAAAGACAAGTTACCATATTACAATTTTATCTAGTAAAAGCGTAAAATATATTGGTAAATATTTAAAAAAATATTTAAAAAATTTGTGTGAATGGATGGTTTAGGAATTTTTTGAACTTATATATCCTTTTATCTATTATTAATCAATTTTAGCCACTTTTCTTTTGAGCGACTTCCATTCATTAAATCCTATGGGAATTTACTAAAAATGACATCACTTTTCACTTATGAAAGAGACTCTCTTATCCTCACTTATCCTCACTCAAAACCCACTTATTTGGGTTCAAAATCTGACCAACCATATCCTCAATATTCATTTGCACCTTAAATATATTTTTCATTCCTAAGAGTCCATCCCTCAAAGTCTTAACCCCCTTGGAAAAGGAGATAATCCAAGAATTGAGTTAAAAATTTCTAACCACTCCTTTATTATTTCTATTTATTTTTATGAAATTATTTTTCCTAAAATTAAATTAAGATATATTAAGATAATAAAATTAGTATCATTAGTTTACATTAATTTTATTACAATTATGGAACAAGAATTTACCACTATTCACTTTTTTATTAAGCTAAACAAACCCACCATTCATGTATTGTGCAGACTACTGCCTCCACAATGTTGTACATTTCATTTTCCTTCAATTTCATAGAAGGATGTAATTATGAGATAATATAATATATATTTATAATACTTATAAATTATTTTATATTCTAAAATGTTAAACCATATTACTTTCCCCCCAATTCCATAGAAAATGAAATCAACATCCATGCGTACGTGTAGTCTACCAAATCCATAGATTGATTAATTTACACTATTCTTTTTAGAAACATATTACATGTATGGTCATGACAATGAATTTAATATATAAATA
Source organism: Viscum album (assembly GCA_963277665.1). NCBI lineage: Eukaryota > Viridiplantae > Streptophyta > Magnoliopsida > Santalales > Viscaceae > Viscum > Viscum album. Next base: position 157,376,626 of record OY728165.1, on the reverse strand, counting down.
TCGTTTTTATAAAACAATTATTGTTTTTGAAATAAAAACTAGACAACATGTTATGAAAATGAGCAATAGAAAATTGTTGTAAATTCAACCATTTGAAAGAGTGTTCAAAGAGAGAAAATAATTTATTTATACTATGAAATAAAGTCATATAATTTATATTATTCTAATATTTCATTCCAATTGTTAAATATAAAACTAATAAAAATTTAATATGATCATTTTAATTTTATTGTAATTATATTATAATTGAATAACCACAAAATCATCCACTAATCATGGCATGTTCATGTTTGGATTGGTTTAACCACATGCTTGTACAATGTGATGAATTTATATAATGGATGAATATGGGAACTTAATAATTGTTATAATATTATATAAATATGTAAATAATTAGTTTTTATGTTTTTATAGTGGTTGTAATGAATTTTATTTCATTATTTAATAAATTACCTTTCATTTAAAAGAATTAGTGAAAGATTCTCATTATTGATTTCATCTTTAATGATCGTAACAAAAAATCCCATATAATGATTTTATAAAATTTTAAATAGTTATAAATTATCAATTCTATAACCTTGTATGATAAAAAATGATAAACTTTGGGATAATAATAAAGAAAAATACAACTATTTTGAAATTATTTTAAAATGGTCTGGACTGATTGCACATGAGATTTAAAATAGATAACTAATTACTATAAAAATAGAGAGAAATTATAAATGATTAGTATAAATTTTAATAATTATAGATAATTTTATGATTTCAGTTTTTAATATAGTTATTTTTTTTATTTAGGAGGTTGAAGAATATTTTAGGAAGTCAAGATAAAAGGTAAGAGTTTCTTATCTTAAAATTTCACCCCTTGAGAAATATTTACTATTATATACCAGGTTATTTTAGAATGGTTTATCTAATTCTTAATGAAGGTATTTTACATTATTAATTTAGTTTATGGGGTTTTATTATCCATATAATGTTCTATCTTTTAAATGGATTTTGTTTTATAAGATTGGGCTTTGTTAACTCAACTCCCTTCGTTGAGTTAAAATGATTCTTCATGAAATTATTTCTTCCTAGATTAATTAATTTGACTAAATGATTTTATTTAATAAATTTTTTTCCTATCTGGTGGATAATAAAAATTTAATGAAAATTTATTTCCTTTATAAAATTTTTATATCAAATTATATAATTGTTGAGAATGGTTATCATTCTTCTTATTGACTTTTCCCAACCTTGTTTATATATTAATGTACTACCAATATTGAAATCTATAACTGGAAAACTGATTTTGTGTCATTACATGTGATCTCCCTATTTTCTTTCCCATATTTTAAAAGTTAGGTTATGTTACACTTTTTTCAAAATGGGTTTTCAATAAAGGAATTTCAAAATATTAAAAAAGTTTTATTTCCTTTAAAAATAAAATATTTTATCTTCCACCCATAACTTTATTTGATAACTTTAATATATTTTTCAAGGATACATTATTGATAAATATTTTTAAAAGTAAATATTTTCCAAAATTTTCACATCACCTTTTTGAAAACATTATTTATTTTAAAAAGTAAATATGTTTCGTGTTATCGTTTTTTAAACCATTATGTCACTTTCTATGGTTAATTATTGAGATTTATTTTCAAATAATGATTTTGAAAATGTATATATTAAATTTATCATAAGTAACCTTTCTAAAAATTACTTTTCAAAATGACCCATAAATTCTATTTTTATGATAATTTTAAAATACTTTTCAAAAAATAATGATGTACTTGGTTCCATTTTTCACTTTATCTTTAGTGGAATTATTTTCCTAGAAGATATTTTTTCATGATACACTTGATAAATTTTCATATGAAATATTTTAGGGTGATTAAATCTTTGGGTATCAGCTCTATACATTATTGGGGCAAATTTTCAAAATACTATATGGAAATATTGTAAAACCCATTTTTATTCCATGGGTTACTTATGATGTAATCAATGATTTATTTCAATATGAATACATAAGTATATATTATTGAAGTGTGGGGTCCTATATCTTCCTACAATTAATTTTATAAGGTTGTATATATCATGATATAATGATGTTGTGTGTGGGTATAATAGTGTTTAGTTGGGTCACAACACTGTACATATGTACAATGTATGTTTAAATTTGATGAAAAGGTTTTATGTGGGTATAATTGTGGTTGACCTATGTTTGCAAGGTTGTATATGTGTATAATTAAAGTTAATATATGGTCGTTATTTTTTTCATTGGTATAATTTTAGTTAATATATTCTCACAAGGTTGTGTGTGGGTATAATTTAGGTCAATCTATGCTCACAAGGTTGTTCATTGGTATAATTTCACTTTAGCTATGCATACATGGTGATTCATTGATATAATTGGAGTTAATATATTATCAAAAGGTTGTATGTGGGTATAATTATATTTAATCTATTATCAAAAGTTTGGGCATGGGTATAATTTTTGTTAAGATATACTCATAGGGTCGAGAAGGAGTATAATTGCATTTAATCTATGCTCACAAGTGTGTGCATGGAAATAATTATGGTTATGATATGATCAAGATGTTATATTTTCTTATGATCATGTTTATGCCACACTATTATTCATATTATATTTGATATGTTATTTTCTCATGACTCTTGTATATTGAATAATGTTTTCACACTCTTTTGATTCACTTTATATATTATGCCCAACGTTATTCCATTACTCATGGATTTTGATCTATGATTTTTTGGCTATAATTTTTTTATTTATAACTATTCTACACAGATGCTCATATTATGATTACTTATGATCTTTTATAGTTAAATATTATGTTTAAAGTTAATAAGAATCTCATCCCACCCATTGTTTATGATTATTTTCCCAAGAAAAGAAGATTACTGTAACTTATGTGAAGTTTTAAAGTGTTCTATGTGGTTCGAGTATGGTGAAATATTCAAAAGGTGTGGAAAAAAATTCCCCAACTTCCCCTCAAAGACACTAAAACATTAATTATTTAGGTTGTGTGGTTATTTGTGAGATGTTGTTTTTTGATTATGAAAATGAAATTAAATAAAGATATTTTTATCTTGGGTCACTATAGTTTTTATAAAAATCAGTATTTAATTATTTTTTAGGATTAATTTTTTTTGGCAGATTGGGATTTGATAACATTAGTTAAAGCCTTACAGATAATTATAATTGATATATCTTGGTATATGATAGAACCTAGAAATTTTGGTAAAGTATAGATTGCGCGAATTTTCTTAAAATAACATCCCTGCATGGATACTAAAAGTGGATACATGATCTGTAATAGATATACCTAGGTATAATAACCCTAGAATGGGTGTGTTAGGTTTTAAATCAATAATCACATGGTGTACTTAAAAGAGGACTAACCACACACCTAGTTTGACACTCATAGGGGATATGCTTTTTTTAATCACATTATCTTTCCAATACATTATGAAATCTTTATTATGTTAAGGAATAAGTTTAAGGAATATAGGAGAACCCAAAATAAAGAAAAATAGATTAAAACAAGAGAGACTTAGGTTGATCTAAAAGTCAATCTAATGGTTTCAATAAATAACACATTTTTTGGTTCACTTTTTCTTAATTAAATAATGATGTAAATATTAAACACTCATGATTATATGATTTGGTTTTAGACAAATCAAGATAAAGGAGAAACCATGTTAATAATGAACACAATGGATAATGAAGTAATTGTTCTAATGAGAAATTGTGTGGGATAAAAGATAGTCTTGAAAACCTTATGGCTATGCTCACACAAATATCCTAGGTTAGTATTAATAAGTAGAGTATTTCAAAATATCTGAAAATGTAAAATAAGATAAGGATAGAGTTTCATATAAGATCCGCTGATAATGACAACTATCGAAAGAAGATTCAACTTCCTACATGTGGAAAAAGTTGGAAGAATAACTAATTTAACTTTATCGAAGGATTAATTAAATGTTTAAATTGTATAAATATTGGCCATTGAACTTAAAATTACCAAGCTAAGGGGAAGAATATGATCAATGAAATTCATTGGAGTAATGTCCTATTCTTATAATATAAAAAGTTGGGGAATTATGAAAATTGATTCTATGATTCAAGGACTAAAAAGTACCACAGGTATTGTAACATCCTAGGTAAATAAAGAATAAGAAATATTTAATATTTATTAATATTTATTAATTAAATATTAAATTTACTTTAAATGGGTTCCTATATTCGATAGCTTACCCGATAATTAACAACACGTTTCTTTGAAATCTTATGTTGCACACTAATAATACAATATTATTATTTTAAATGGTAGTTAACTCCTAGCCATTGTATTGGAGGGAATGAACGAAAATAACTACAATATGATTATACATGTTTGTTAAATGTATTTACAATTATCCAATAAAAAGTTAGAGGCTTAAAATATGAGAGAATCTAATTTTAAGCATAATTTACATCAAAAGGCCGATTTACCGCCTTTTAATGGAGAACCCTCTTTAAATCTAGTTTTGGTCATTTTCATATGTTCTAATTGACCAAATAAAATCCTTTTTTAGAATGGGGACATCAAATTTTACTTTGGGTAATTTTTTGGGATTTTTTCGATAAAGTTCTTTTTTAATGAATAGTGAATAATATTGTATTTTAATTCAAAAGTGTCTTTTAATATAATTTATTTATATGGTTAGATTATCTTAGTTAGTTGGTTTAAAAGTGAAATTAAAATATATTTTTTCTATTTAATACAATTTTTGTCATTGGAATTAATTTCACTTTGAAATTGGACATAAATAAGTATTAATCTTTTGATAGTTATTGTTTCTTAAAAACACACTATTTGTTTTGATAACAGGAATTAATTTTAAAATTAATTAATTCTACTTCTATTTTTTGAATTTTAAAAAATAGAACTCATTTTTGAATTTGGAATATCAAATAATTCTTAGGCTGAATTTTTGGTATTTTTCTGAAAAACATCAATTTTTGATGAATAGTGAAACCACTTAGTGGTAGTTAAAAAACCGACTTTTTCATTTAAATGAAATTTTACCACTTCTGTGAATCGAATTTTGAAAATATAAAATACATGGTTGTTATCAAGATGTAAAATGTGGCTTAATAAGATGAAAATAATTTTTTGGTGAATAGTAACTTTTGACTTTTATTTACCGCGGTTAAAGGTAAATTGGGTAATATAAGGTAAAAAGAATATTATAGTAATTCAAAATTACCTTAACACTTGTACGAACCTTATTGGTTGAGTCATTTAGACAATGGAAATATTTGGGTCGATTTTGGGAGCCCATTGAGCAACTTGGGTGTGATAATGACAATTTAGATTAATTAACTAAATGTAAAGGAAAAAAATGAAAAAAAAAATATCTTTTAGTAAATTAATTTTTAGAAGGGGTTATATAAATTATATTTTTGTCTATAAATATTTATTGGAAATCTAAAGAGATTTCCTACATGATAGTATTTTCTTTATAATTTTTAGAGATCGAATAAATTAAATTATTCATGAGACAATAATGATGCAATATTTACCTTATTAATAAATGATTTAATTAAATAAGATTATAATGATTAAAATATTATCCAAAACCTACCCAATTTTTATTGGATGATTATATTTAGACCATCAATCATCTTATCTTTGACTATAATGAGTTTTTGACCTTTATAAATTGAATATCATTATATTATAAAATAATATTTTCACACTTTCCTAAAGAGCCCCTCCTCTCCCTTATAAAAGGAGACCACTTCTAATCAATTCCTCACACCTATCAAGAAATTTGGCCCATCCTAAATCTACACAATTAAGCTACCTACATACCTCTACTCCTCCTATAATCCTTACATTAGGCATAAGACACTTTAATAAGTCTTTTGGTTCAAACCTAAGGGAGTTACCCAAATTAAAGGAGATTAAAGAACGATCGAGTCAAGTCAGACACGAGGTAAGGGACTTCACCTCAATCTCCTTTCATTGAGGCATATTTTTCTTTAATAAATGACTTTCTTTTATACACTGAATAAACACCCTTGAATTTTTAAAGGGAATATTTTTCTACAAAGCATTTTACAAAATGACAAAAATGATTGTTTCTTTTAACATAAGCGGTGATAACGACCTTTTCCACTGCCACGAGTATTATTTGATCTTTGACTTCCTCAAAAAGCTGTAATGTTTTTAAAGGAAAATAAATACCATATACTATTTTATGTATTTTGGTATTGAAAATGGGTTTGATAATGTATTTGTTATGTCAATATATTTAAGTGATATATTGTGATTGAAATGTAGAAATGTTTTTCTTTACATTATATTTGTTTTCATTCTTATGATTTTATAATGGTACTTGGACATTTGACGGGTGGTTACGTGATAAACCAAATGACAGGAGGTGCTGTGAATACCAGCATGGGTGGTTACGTTATAACCTCCGATGAACTGGGTATGGAAGCCGGCCGTATGTCTATTCCATTTAGTGATATGTGTGGAAGTCGACTGTATGGTTATTCCATTTAAGTATGTTAATGTCCCAAGTTACCTTTATATGTTATGTGTTATTTATATGGGTATTATGGTAATCTTTTGGTTACAAAAGGGTAAGTAATGATCTTTTAATTCAGTAAAGAGTATTTACTACTTCATAAAGGTGAAAAGTATTACTTATGTTAATGTATTCATGGTTTAATTGTTGTTTTGAAAAATTAACTGTTTTCCTTCTTTGTGTATCCCTAAGTGAGATTTTTATGCCCATCCAATGTTTTTGAAAGGTTTTTCACAGGACATAATGTGGAATAGGGTCAAGGATGGGATCAAGGAAAAGTCGTGCTATCTTAAACACAGAACTATACATGAATTTTTTTCAAGAGTTTTTATTTTATGAAAAAATGGAAACTGTGTAGAAGTGTCTACTTTGTAATATTTTGAAATGTAATAGTTATGGACTTACTCTCTAAAACTCTAAACCTGAAAATATCCACAATGTGAAATATTTATTTAATTCAAGATTATGTAATGTTTTAAGGCCGTGTCATTATAGTTGGTAACAGAGGCCGGTTTAGATAACTTTAGGAGTTAGGGTATTGTTAAATTAATATCCAAAAATTAATTTATGATAATATTGAAATCATATAGAATTTACAGATTACCATGTTGCTTCGCCTAAGATATTTCTATGTTCATAATGGTTTTCCGCAGAGGAAATAGGGCAAATATATTGAGAATACATCAGGAGGAAGACAACCTTCCGAATCAGAAACCTGAGATGGTTAGAATCAGAACTGAACAGTTTGTTGTAGTGATGGCACAATTGACTCAGAGGAACATGTCAGTAGTGGAGCATTTTCTGGGGCAACATCCCCCATCATTCAGAGGATCATCTAACCCTATGCTAGTATAAGGGTGGATTAAAGAACTAGAAAAGATTTTCGATGTCATGGGTTGTTCAGAACATCAAAAGGTTAGTCTTGTTGTTTACCGTTTTGAAGGTGAAGATGATCACTGGTGGTTGATGGTGAAAAATATCATGGATAGTGAAGATATTGATGCTCTTGATTGGGATTAATTCAAAGTTATGTTTCTTGAGAAATATTTTCCTAGTGTGGTTCGTCTTAGGATGGAAAAACAATTCCTAGAAATGAGGTAGGGGATGACTCAGTGGCTGATTATGAAGAAACGTTCACTCGACTGACAAGGAATACACCAAATTTCATTTGAGATTATGATAGTAATAAAAATAAATTTTACTCAGGATTGAAGCCATGATATAGAAGAGCATTAGCCTCTCGTGAGTTCAAAAGTTATAAAAAACTTGTTCGATGTGCGGAGAAAGTGGAAATGGAGTCTGCCGATGATCAAGTGTTCTTTGAAAAACAACAGAATAAGAGGTCTAATTGGCAGGAAAAGGGGAAGAATTTATCAAAGAATCTCAGAGGTAAGAAAACTAAATATCCATCCTGTGAGATGTGTGGTAAAAAGAATCCCGAAGAATGTTTATCAAAGTCTGGAAACTGCTTCGAGTGTGTTAAGTCTGGTCAAATTTCTCGTAATTGTAAGGAAGATGATCAACCAGGGAATGAAAAGCCATCGGTAAGATGTTTTAAGTGTAATGAAATGGGTCATTATGAAAATGAGTGTCCAGTGAAGAACTCAAATGAGGGTAAGCAGTTGGACTACAAGCAGAAAGGGGTGGTGAAATCCTTCGCAACTACTTCAGTAGATGTTGGTCCATCAAATGAAGTAGTATCAAGTACACTATTTGTTTGTTCAGATTATGCCAATGTGTTGTTTGATTCTGGTTCTACACACTCTTTCATTTCTTAGAAGTTTTCTAGTAAATTGGGAATTCCATCTCATGATATGAATAGATAACTTATGTTAAAAACACCTGGAGGAAATGTTGAGACAAAAAGAAAACATAATAAAATTCATGTCCTTGTGTGCGGAAAGAATATACTTGCAAAGCTTATTGTTTTTCCTCCAGTAGAGTTTGATGTTATTTTGGGCATAGATTGATTTTCTATTTATCATGATAAGATTTACTGTAGAGCTAAAGAGGTTTCTTTTCAGAAATATTTTCAGTTTGTGTAAAAGAATGAACCCTTTCTTTTGATAACATATCAGGAAGCTGAGAAACTAGTAAAAAATGGAAATGAATGTTTCCTTGCACATATTGTTAAAAACCAAGGGACTATTTAGATTAATGATGTGCTAGTGGTAAATGAGTACCTTGATGTTTTTCTTGATGAGTTTCTTGGTATGATACATGATCAGGAAGTTAAATTTACTGTTGACTTAGTTCCTGAAGCTAAGACAATTTCAAAACCCCCTTATCGAATGGCTCAAATTGAATTTTAGAGTTAAAGAAAAAATTGCAGGAGTTATTAGATAAAGGTTTAATTCAACCTAGAACATCACCATGGGGTGATTCTATCTTGTTTGTTAAAAAGAAATATGGTTCAATGAGACTTTTCATTGATTATAGAGAATTGAATAACATTACTCATAAGAATAAGTATCCTTTACCTCATATCGATGATTTGTTTGATCAGATCTAGGGAGATCTGTATTTTTCAAAGATTGACTTAAGGTCGGGGTACAATCAGTTGAAAGTAAAAGAAGCAGATGTTCCGATGGCCGCGTTTTGTACTAGATATGGCCGTTATGAATTTGTAGTTATTCCTTTTGGGTAAACCAATGCACCTGCTGTATTCATGGATCTTATGAATAGAATTTTCCATGAGTTCTTTGATAAGTTTGTGGTTGTGTTCATTGATGATATTTTGGTTTATTCAAAAATTAAATAGGATCATGAAAGTCATTTAAGGTTCATCTCGAAATCCTTAAAAGAAAAGAAACTTTATGGGAAATTCAGAAAGTGTGAGTTTTGGTTACAGCAAATTTCTTTCCTTGGTCACATTGTTTCAAAAAATGGCATAACTGTTGATCCTGCTAAAACAAAAGTTGTTGGAGAATGGCCAAGACCCAATAATATAATCCAGATATGTAGTTTTCTTATTTTGGTAGGTTATTACCTAAGGTTTGTTGAAAATTTTTCACAGTTATCTAGTCCAATGACTAAGTTAACTCGAAAAGGTGTTAGGTTTATTTGGACAAAAGAATGTGATGATTGTTTTCATGAATTGAAAAGAAGATTGGTGAATTCTCTAGTTTTGGAACTGCCATCTAGAAATGGTGCGTTTGTTATCTACAATGATGCTTCATTCAAAGGACTTGGTTGTTTCCTAATGTAGAATGATTAGGTAATTGCTTATGCTTCACGTCAGTTGAAACCTCGCGAGTTAAATTACCCTACACATGTTTTGGAATTAGTTGCTGTTGTTTTTTGCTTTAAAAATTTGGAGGCATCACTTGTATGGAGTAAAATGTGAAATATATACTGATCACAAATGTTTTAAGTATATATTCAATAAAAAACAATTGAACATAAGACAGATGAGATGGTTTGAATTAATCAAGGATTATGATTTCACGATCCATTACCATCTGGGAAAAGCAAATAAAGTGGATGATACTTTTAGTCAAAAAAGTAATTCTTCATTAACGTTGTTACATTTGGAATAAGATCCTTTGGTTTTTGATCTGATAAACTTTGTCATAGAAGTTGTTTGTGTAGGAAATTCATCTGTTTTGTATCATTTTTCAATGAGATCATCTCTATCAAATAGAATAAATCAAGTGCAAAAAGAAGATAGTGAGTTACAGAAAAATGTAGAGTTGGTTCAGAAAGGTAATTTGACTGAATTTAACATTGATAACGATTGTGTTTTGAGGTTCAGAAAGTGATTATATGTGCCTTGTGATTCACAGTTGAGGAATGAGTTGTTATGTGAAGCTCATAGTTCCCCATTTTCAGTTAATCCTGGAAGTACTAAGATGTACTGAGATCATTGTGAGTATTACTAGTGGGATGGAATGAAAAGATATATTACTAATTTTACTGTGAAGTGTTTGACTTGTCAGCAGGTTAAAGCAGAGTGACAGTTACCGAAAGGAATGCTTCAGCCTTTACCAGTGCCAGAGTGGAAATGGGAAAATATATCCATGGAATTAATTGTGGGATTACCAAAGACATCTTGAAGTAATAATGAAATCTGGGTTATGTTTGATCGATTGACTAAATATGCTCATTTCCTTCCTCTTAGAGATACTTTATCTCTAGATCAACTATCTTGATTGTATGTTAAAGAGATAGTCAGGTTTCATGGAGTTCCTCTCTCCATTGTATCTGATCGTGATCCCAGGTTTACATCTAACATTTGTAATGGCATTTAGAAGTAATTGTGTACTGAATTAAATTTTAGTACAAAATTTCACCCTCAATCATATGGGAAATCAGAACGAAGAATTCAGACATTGGAAGATATGCTACGTGCTTGTTCGATGGATTACCAGGGAAGTTGGGACCACCACCTTTCTTTGGTTGAATTTTCTTATAATAATATTATTTTTTCCAATATATAGATGGATCCATTTCAGGCATTATATGGAAAGTGTTGTCGAACTCCATCTTTTTGGGATGAAGTAGGTGAAAGGAAGCTGATGGGACAAGAATTGGTAGAATAGATGGCAGAGAAAGTTCGGTTGATTCAGAAGAACATGATAACAAATCAGAGTAGAAAGAAAAGCTATGCAGATAACCAGATGAAGGATCTTTCTTTTGAGGTATGTGATCATGTCTTTCTCAAAGTTTCTCCATGGAAAAGTGTGATGCGTTTTTCTAAGAAGGGAAAGTTGAGTCCGAGGATCATTGGACCTTATGAAATTCCGAAGAAAGTTGGATCAGTTGCGTACATAGTGGCTTTACCTCCAAGTTTATCCCAGGTACACAATTTTTTTCAACTTTCGATGTTGAGAAATTATATGCCAGATCCAAATCATGTTTTGTTCCCAGAGGTAGTTCAGTTGGAAGAGAATCTCCCTTATGAAGAAAAACCAGTCCAGATTCTTGACTGTAGAGAGCAAGTGTTGCGGAATAAGGTGATTCATTAGGTAAATGTTTTGTGAAAAAACCATATGATTGAAGAGGCAACATGGGAATCTGAAATTCTACGAGGGATAAATACCCCCACATATTTTGATAAGTGAATAAAAATTGTGAGGACACAATTTCCAAAAGTGGGGAAGGTTGTAACATCCTAGGTAAATAAAGAATAAGACATATTTCATATTTATTAATACTTGTGAAATAAATATATATTTAACTTTAAAGGGGTTTCTATGTTCGATAGCGTACCCGATACGCAACAACAGGTTTCTTTGAAATCTTACGTTGTACACTAATAATATAATATTATTATTTTAAATGGTAGTTAACTCCTAGCCATTGTGTTGGTAGGAATGAACTAAACTAACTAAAATATGATTATACATGTTAGTTAAATGTATTTACATTTATCCAATAAAAATTTAGAGGCCTAAAATATGAATGAATCTAATTTTAAGCATAATTTACATTAAAGGCCGATTTATTGCCTTTTAATAGAGAACCCTCTTTAAATATAGTTTTGGTCATTTTTATGTGTTCTAATTAACCAAATAAAATCCTTCTATAGAATGGGGACATCAAATTTTACTTTGGGTAATTGTTTTGGGTTTTTTCCGATAAAGATCATTTTTAATGAATAGTTAATAATATTATATTTTAATCACAAGTGCCTTTTAATATAATTTATTTATATGGTTAGATTATATTTTTAGTTGGTTTTAAAGTGAAATTAAAATATATTTTTACAATTTATTACAATGTTGGTCATTGGAATTAATTTCACTTTTAAATTGGACATAAACAAGTATCAATCTTTTGATGGTTATTGTTTCTAAAAAAAACGCTATTTATTTTGATAACGGGAATTAATTTTGAAATTAATTAATTCCACTTCTATGTTTTGAATTTGGAAAATTAGACAACATTTTTGAATTTAGAATATCAAATAATTCTTAGGCTGAATTTTTTGTATTTTTTTGGAAAACTTCAATATTTGATGAATAGTGAAACCACTTAGTGGTAGATAAAAAAACGGACTTTTTCATTTGAAAGAAATTTTACCACTTCTGTGAATTGAATTTCGAAAATATGACATACATGGTTGTTATCATGAAGTAAAATTTGGTTCAATAAGATGAAAATATTTTTTGGTGAATAGTAACTTTTGACTTTTATTTCCCGCAGTTAAAGGTAAATAGGGTAATTCAAGGTAAAAATAATATTATAATAATTAATAATTACCTTAACACTTGTCCAAACCTTATTGGTTTAGTCATTAATGACCTTGGGCATCTTTGGGGCGATTTTGGGACCCCATTTAGAAACTTGGGAGTGATAATGACAATTTAGATTAATTAACTTAAAGTAAAGGCAAAAATGACTAAAGTAAATATATTATAGTAAATTAATTTTTAGAAGGGGTTATGTAAATTATCGTTTTCTCTATAAATATTTACTGGAAATATGAAAATATTTCCTACATGATAGTATTTTTTTTATAATTTTTTGACATCGAATAAATTAAATTATTCCTGACACAATAATGATGCAGTATTTACCTCATTAATAAATGATTTAAAAAAATAAGATTATAATGATTAAAATATTATCCAAAACTGGTCCAATTCTTATTGGATGATTATATTTTGACCATAAGTCACCTTATATTCAACTATAATGATTTTTGGACCTTTAGAAACTGAATATCATTATATTATAAAATAATATTTTCAACTTTCCAAAAGAGCCCCTCCTCTCCCTTATAAAAGGAGACCACTTCTAACCAATTTCTCACACCTCTCAAGCCATTTGGTTCGTCCAAACTCTGCCCAATTAATTTTCCCACATCCCTATCCTCCTCTTAAAATCCTTACCTTAGGCAAGAGTCACTTCAAGAAGTCCTTTGGTTCAAACCACAGGGAGTTACCCAAAATAAAAGAGATTAAAGAACAATCGAGTCAAGTCAGACACGAGGTAAGGGAATTCGTCTCAACATCCTTTCATTGAGGTATATTTTGCTTTAAAACATGAAATTATTTTATATGTTATATACACACACTTGACTTTTCAAAGGTAATCTTTTTCTACAAAGCACTTCACTAAATGACAAAGAAGATTGTTTCTTTTAACGTAAGCGATGACAACGACCTTTTTTGCCACCGTGAGTATTATTTGATCTTTGGATTCCTCAACAAGCCATAATGTTTTTAAAGGAAAATAAATATCACATAATATTTTATGTATATTGGTTTTAAAAATGGTTTTGATAATAGATTTGTTATGTCAATATATTTAAGTGATATATTGTGATTGAAATGTGGAAATGTTTTCTTTCCTTTATATTTGTTTTAATTCTGATGATTTTATAATGGTACTTGGACATTTGATGGGTGGTTAAGTGATAAACGAAATGATGGGTGGTTCCGTGAATACAAGGATGAGTGGTTACGTTATTACCTCCAATGCATTGGATATAGAAGTATGCCATGTGGCTATTTCATTTAGTGATATGTGTGGCAGTCAACCGTATGGTTATTCCATTTATGTATGTTTATGTCCCAAGTTACCTTTATATGTTATGTGTTATTTATATGGGTTTTATGGTAATATTTTGGTTACAAAAGGGTAAGTAATGATATTTTAATTCATTGAATAGTATTTACTACTTCATAAAGGTGAAATGTATTACTTATGTTAATGTAATCATGGTTTACTTTTTGTTTTGAAAAACTAACTGTTTTTTTCTTTGTGTATCCCTTACTGAGATTTTTATGATCATCCCAAGTTTTTGAAATGTTTTTCACAGGACATAATGTGTAATATAATAAAGGATCGGATCAAGGAAAAGTCATGCTATCTTAAACATGGAACTAGACATGAATCTTTTTTTTCAAGAGTTTTTATTTTATGGGAAAAATGGAAACTGTGTAGAAGTGTCTACTTTGTAATATTTAAAAATGTTATAGTTATGGCCTAACTCTCTAAAACTCTAAACCTGAAAATATCGTCAATGTAAATTATTCATTTAATTCAAGATTATTTAATGTTTTAAGGACGAGTCCTTATAGGTATCAACAACCAGTTAAACCAAGAGAATAAGGTAAAGGCTATTGAATCAAAACTACTAAAGTTGACCATGAAAATTTGGTAACACTTACCCTCTACTTAATATTTTTGGAAGACTTATATTATTGTTTTGGAATATCTTGGAATTTTCATAAGAGAATTAAATGACCAACTTGATGATTTTGTTATCTAAATAAAATTCATGTTTTATTATATCCCAATAAAATATTTATGGGAACATTACTTGAAAAAAATATTATTATAATTCATTTAGATTGATTTAATATGGTTTCATAAATGTATTTGTTTTCTATGTTTGTATGGTTGATATCTATCTAAAAATTATAACTTGAGTCACGTATATATTTTAAATACACTTAGATATTTCTATAGGTATATAGAAATTGATATTGTGAGAAGGAAAATTATTTAGGGGGGTAGGGAATGTAATTACATAATATTTCACTATGTATTTCCCTTAAATAAATATTTTTCACGATAGGTTACTCCACAAGAAATGATGAACTTAAATGGATAATCATATACATTTATTTGAAAATATAATGATTGAATATGAATATTAAAACCAAGTTATTGAATTAGAGGGTATGGATAGGCATAAAAAAATTATCAAATATATCTATAAATAAAATATTGGCTACTTTTAGTAAAAATACAATTCAATTATTATAGAAATACAACTAATGAAATCACTTTATTCTTAAAAAAATATTTTTCAAAAACTGTATTTTTTATTTCTTGAAACTAAGTATATCATGATATAATAATTATAATATATATTATAGATATTATAAATATATTTAAAAAAATTAATTAGTAATTGTTAGGAAATAATAGTAAATAATAATTGACATTAAAAATTGTTATTTTCATTTATGAGAATTTTCACACTATACTTTTAATTTTAATTGAAAGAATAGTTAGATTTTTTATAGATTTAATTATAAAGAATTAACACAATTTTATGATTAAGAATAATATAATATATATATAAGATTTTTTTATAAAAATATTGATTTTCTAATAAATTGTGAAAAATTATATTTTTATGAATACCCCATGTTTTTAACATTATTAGTACAAAATAAGAACTTATAAATTTCTCAAACATTTTTATTGAAAAATAATTTACTTTATAAGTGAAATCAAAAATATTTATTTAAATTTATAAACCTATATTGGACAGTTTCAAACACAAGTAATATTTTCTCTCAAACTATTTTTAATACATTATAAATTTATTATATTAAAATGGATTTTTATCACTTTTATAAATTTAATATTATTAAATATATTTATAATTTTTAAATATTAGGATCAAATTATTTAAAAAGGGCTATTTTATTTTTAGTCCTAAAAGATAAGTTACCTTATGTAAAAACTTATTACCATGGTAAAAAAAATATTGTAAAAGTGAAAAATATAATGTTATAGAGGAGAAAATATGTTTAAAAAATGTTTTGAAATGGTTGTTTGAGGAATTTATCGACCTCATATTTTCCTCACTCTATGATTTATCAGTATTTTCAAAAATTCAATACTATTTCACTTATAAAATGAGGTGTCCTCTCCTCACTTTCCCTCACACCAAAACCTTCTTAGTTAGGCAAAAATTCTACCCCTTCCACTCTTTAAAATTATTATCTAATTTAAGAAGTTCTTTTATTCTCAAGAGATCATCCCTAAAGGCCTAAGCCCCTATATAATAGAGATAATATAATAAGAAAAGTATAAATTTCTATCCTATCCTTTGTCATATCTATTTATTTATCTACAATTATTATTACTAACATTACATTACAAAGTATTAAAATGATTTCATAGGAAACATTATTATACTATTATGTCATAATAAAGATTTTTTAAGAATTAAAAACCTTTCCCTTTATTATTAATAAAAATAGAACCTTCATTTGTGTATCGTGCAGACCAAAACCTCCATCATGCAACACATTTCATTTTACTTCATTTACATGTAAGGATTGTAATAATAAATAATTTAATATAAAATTAAAATATTTATGAAATATTTTATATTCTAAAATGATAAATCATACAACTATTTTTTCCCTATATTATGGAAAATGAAATCTATATCCATGCATACACGTGGACTACCACCTCTTTGGAATGATGAAGAATAATACCATCATTTTAAAACATGTTAATAATGATCAAGATTACTCGCAACCAACACTGAAAAATATTATAACTAATTATTATTAATGTAAAGAGTGATTATAAAGGTGGAGTATAAATGATTATATTTATGAATATGGTTGTGAAATAAGTGATTATAATATTTATGTTTTTTATATTGGAGGTTAGAGCTTGTTTGAGGAATTCAAAATAAAATTTAAGTTTTCTAATCTCAAATTTTCACCCCTTGAGGAATATTTCATAGTATAAACTATGTTTTATTTGGAATGATGTATCAAAAACCTAAGTATGTGATTTTTAAAAAATAATTTATTGCATGGGTTTTAAATACCCTTATCATGTTATCTATTTTAAATGTACTTTGAATTAAAAGATTCCAAAGATGAAAGGGTTTTTATTAACTCAACTATATTTATTGATTTATAATGATTTTTGATGAAATTTATTATTCCATGATTGGTTTCTTACACTAAAATGTTTTCTTTAATAGTAATATCTCTTCCATTTTTTTGAAATTTATTTTCAATACAAATCTTTTGACATTATAAAATTTCCTTTAAAAATATATCATTGTTGAGAAAAATTCTTATCCTCCTCAACGATGGTTTTCCCTCTTTATCAATATTTTATTTTCATGAAAATGTTTTACTTTATAATTGTGAATTCAATTTTTTCATCTATTTTTAACACTTTATTTCCGTTATCCTATTGGAAAACTTTTTTTGTTTCTCTTTTTATAATTTGGGTTTTAACATAGGTATATCAAAATATTTATAATGATTTCCATCATTTCAAAATAAAATATCTCATTTTCATCATACATTTAAATTTTAAAAACATTCTTAATTATCAAGGGTCCACTACTAAATATTATCATTAAAATAAATTTTTAATGTTTTAACATCAACCTTTTGAAAACATTATTTCTTTTTCAAGGATCTTTTATTGAATATTCTTTCAAATGGTAAAATTTTTTAATATTCTCACATTTCCTTTTTGAAACCTTTTTTTCTTCTTCAAGGATTTATTTTTGATATTTATTTGAAAATAATGTTTTTAAAGTTCTTTATTTTCAATTTCTCAAAAGTGACCCTTCAAAAAAATTACTTATCAAAGTGAACCATAACATCTAATTTTATGGTAGTATTAAATATAACTTTTTTAAATTATTCTATGGATTCAATTCAATTTTCCTTTTAATATATAAATACCTAATTTTAATAGAAGGAATTTTTTTATGAACTTACCTCTAAATGTTCATATAAAATAAACTTCTGGGGAAATATTTTTTTTGGTATCAATCATTTATATTCATGAGGTCAATTTTAGTGATACGACATTGAAATGTTAAAAATCTCACTTTTATTTACATGGGTTACTTATGATATAATGAATTATTTATTCATAGTGGCACACATATGCATAGATTATTGATGTTCAGGGTCCTATATCACCCAATAATTCCTTGGTTGTGTGTGTGTATAATTATGACTAATCTATGCTCACATGGTTGTAATTGGGTATAATTGTGGTTAAACTATGATCACCTGGTTTTGAATGGATATAATTGAGGATAAGTTATTTTAAAAAGTCTATTAATTGTTAATTGTTGTTAATATATATCCATAAGGATATATTTTCTTATAGATATGTTTATTCCACACTCTTATTCATATTATTATCACTATGTTATGTTCTCATGGATTATGTTTTTTGATTAATGTTTCCACAGTATTTTGATTAACATATTATGTTTTTACAGGCCATATTCCATGACTCATGAATTTTGATATATGCTTGTGGGTTATTATTTTATTATGTATATTATTCATTTAGATATTCTAATCTTATTATCATAGATGATTTAATATTTTTATCGGCTATTTTATAGCTTATTGTGAATTTGAGATCACCAATTTTTTATATATACACCACCAGGTTATGAATATGGGTGTATTTTATGAGATGTCTTGATGTAATCTAGCTTGTTATTATTATGGAGAAATGTTCACAAGATTTTCTAAATATGTTTCCTCTATAATTGGTACTCAAAGACACCAAACCTTCAATTATTTGGATTTTGTGATTGTTTATGTGATGTAATGTTTAGAATATAGAAATGGTGTACAATGAAGATGTGTTCAGCATGGGTATCTATAAGAGTTAATAAAATATGAGTGGAATAAATTACTATAGAATATTTTTTTTCCATTGAAGACCTTGAGATTGAGTTGAGATGTAAGATCCCAAACTTCATTGAGGTATGTTCCTATTGAAATTTTGGTTTGAATCAAATAAATCTGGATAATTAATTTTTTTACTAGGTGTATGAGGAAGCTCAGGGGTGTTCTAAGGGTTAAGAACATGGTGGATTGGGAAATTGGTCCATCCTGTGCATGTTTCACAGTTAGCACATAGTTTATGTAAACCATGCATGGGGGAATGAAAAATTATAAAACATTAGACAGAGGCATTTCACATTGTTGGTGCATAGTTTTCCAGACCTTGAAGTAATCCTAGGTAACTATGAAACATAGAATCCCCTTTGATAGAGACTAGATCATGGTTTGGCAAACAATGCCATAAAATTGTGCGACCCATTAAAAACTAAGAATTTACCCCCTTTCCCCCCTCAGGATTTTAGATCTATTGGAACCCACCATTTCATATCCAGAAACCCTAGTGAAGAACCTAAGCTCCCAAATGTTCCCAAGGGTTTATCTCCTTCATTTTTAGTCCATTTTGAGGGATTATGGGTGAAAATCGATGCTTCAGGTGAATTTAATGCTTCGATTTCTTCTCTATTCCATATTAGGGCTTATGGTTTCATTATTCTTCTTCCAAAGACCAAAATAACTATTTTTTCTGGTGGATCATTTTGTTGGGGATTCAAAGGGTGATTGAATCTGAATCTAAGTATAAGGTTATGTGAGAATTCACTTATAGATTAGAGTTAGGTGGTCAACAAGTTATATCCCATAGTCTTGAAGTTGATTTATGTGTGTGTGGTTTTGTTAATACTCCTTTTTATTGTTTTCTTGATTCCTTTATATGTTTTTTTGTAAAATGGTTGGTAAAATGATGAATTTAACCCCACAAGATCCCTCTAGGATGCATTTATATTGATTAAACTTATTTAGGGCCACCCATTGGGTGTTCCAACATTGCAGAACATAGAAAATAGTAATATTAAGCATATAATTGACTTGTAATTAAGTGGGGAACATGATAAAAAAATTAATATGTTAATTTAGTTGAAAAAGGAGTATTTATATTTGATTATAGTCTTTGAAAAATTAATATGGGACCTTTTGGCTTAATATGAAATGATTAGATGAAATTAAGTGATTGTTCTAAATGATTTATGAATTTTACTTGAGGCACATCAGTGGGATAATGTATGTGAAATGTTAAATATGTTAAATGGTTAAATTATTGTGAACTGATGAATGATTTAAATGAGTGAATATATATGAATTTTTTAACATCTTAAATGGGAAAAGGTATGGTAGTTGTTAATTATTTTAATTGGTTATGGAATTAGAAAGGGAAATGGGTTATGTAATGTAATTGATAAATGTTCTAATGGGTCAAGGATTGATTTTAATTCACATGCTGAATAATTTTGAGATGTGATTGTTATGGTTATTTGTTTGTGTATGGTTTATGATATTGTACATGTGGTAAATTAATAAATAATCATGTGTACATGGCTTGGTAGTTGTGTGGTATTGGACATGAGGATCTATGCAAATGGGTCGGGTTAGACTGAAGCTCTAAAACCCAACCCATAATTTATGGGTTTTAGAAGAGGATTGAGGCTCTAGGCCACTAATAGTTGCATTTGATGAGGCTACCTAGACCAAGGATCCATGGTAAGCATGATGTATTTTTTTATAAAATGTTAATCCCAATTGTGTTAGGGAACCCGAGTTTTCTTTTTTGTTAACTTGTCATTTATTATAGAACCTTCATGAACAATCTATTTAGAAATGATATTTTGTAGACACTACTGGTGGTGGCCTTATTATTTCTACTCACACCTTTCTAGGGCCACCATTGGGCACCTGAGAAAATTTCATTGTCGTTGGTCAGGACAAGTGTAAAGGCCCTACAATAGTGAATTGAGTTGGGCTTGGGATATGCATGGATGAGTGTTCAAACATAGAGTATGGTCCCATATTGGGGACTTGGTTGTTTGTATCATTGTGGGTTTTCTTCACATTTGGAAGTATTGGCATGACTTGGAATGTTCATTGTTTTGTTGTGATTTGTACCCTGTTTGGGAAACAATTGGTATTTAATGTTTTTGGTTTATTCATTATCATTTCCATTATTTCATATGTTTCTTACCCTAGTAAAGAGGTTATATTCTCCACAACTGACATATTATACCCTCATTGCAAGTCTGAAACCTGTAACATATGAAGAAAAGAAATTGTGGTCATGTGAAGACTCTGATCGAGGTACGAGATTCAGGGATTTCATGTTAGGGACATTACATGAGAGTTATTAGTGATTAGTGTATAAATAAGAATTGTTAAAAAAATATTAAAAACTAGATCATGGTGTGATGTCAATATAAATACCACATGGGAGTGAAAGAGTTCACTTTTATTATATAGTAAACATATATCATTTATAATATGGTAATATGGAATAAAATGATCCAGGATCGAACCAATTGTATTTGATGGAATACCTATTATCATGTAAAAGTGACTAGGGTGAATATATAATAAAAAACAAGGAGTTGTCTTCCCATGTCGGGGCCAAATATTATATAAATTCAATGTTTAATCCTTTAATTTGTTTCCTACATTTAATATGGTGCATGTGATTGTTTTAATAATTTAGTATATATTAAAAAAAGGATCAATTAAAAAAGTGGGTAACAGATAAATGGAATATTTGGAATCAAATGAAAAATAGGCAACACCTGATTCACCCCTCTTAGGAGTCTACACTGACCCATTGGGAATTAAAATTCATACCAGAATAAAATATTCCCTCTAATTGGATCATACATATTCTTCTCCATTTATTTTTATTTAAATATAAAAAGTGCATAATTGAACTATAATATCCTCAAAAAGAAGAATCTATATCCATTCTAGTTAGTGTATATTTTGAGGTTTCAGAAAAGATAGTTCAAAATAGAAAAAAGAGGGAAAAATTAAAAAAATATAAAAAAGTTAATATGCATGAACCATTGGGTAAATTTAATCATAGTGGAAAATATCATGTTATTTCTATTGATCTTGATTCCTCTAATAATTGATGTTCTTATTTTGAGAATGGTTACATTGAATCTTCTGAAGGCCTCTATCTTGATGTAAGATCCCAGATTTTTATGGAGTCAATCTCGGGCATATTTTCAGGTATTTCTTTGATGTTTTTAAGTACCCCTAATTTGGAGTAGTGACTTGGGGTGAGTTGGGTGAAATTTTAAGTAAAACTAAAGGACAATGAGTTGTGCACAGTTTTCACACGGTTTGAAAAACCATGCGACCAAACCGTGCACACCATGCAAACCTGGAACAAAATGTCCACATGGTTTGCGCAGGGTTTGGAAAACCGTGTGACCAAACCGTGCCAACCATGCAGAGCTGGATAGAATGTTCTGTATGGTTTGTGCACGATTTTCCTAATCGTGCGCCCTTGCCCAGGAAAAATGTGCCAGCGGTTTCTAATTCCAAAAATCCATTTTTAAAACCACCTAAACCCCGATACTTCTATATTTTTGACCTCTACTCGGGCTTGACACATTCTAGGTGTTTCTAAAGCCTCCCGGAGAGATTCCAAGGTGATCAGAACATCTTTCTTTGAGATTGAAGGATCGTATTGAAGATCCCCTCTCCTCCGGGTAAGTGGATTTCATCCTGTTGCGTCTTCTGTTTATTCCTCTATCATTCCTTGATCTTTTCATGGGATATTTTCATCGTTTCCATGGATCTAAACCTATGAGTTGAGGTATAGATCTAGTATTTTGGATCTAGATCTCATTTTTCAATATCTTTATTCCTATGATCTTAATTTTGGTTTTAAGGATTTTAATCCAGAACTTGATCGATGACGTTGTGCCGCTCAGATTTTGAGGTTTCTCGTTGGGCTAACATCTGTCAATAAATCAAGGTAGGTGGTTTAAAATCCAATACCACAGTCTCATATTGTTATGAATACGCAGTTGTAGAAATTTTTTGGCATAAATAATTAATTGGTGGTTTGCTTATGCGGATCTTTGTGAATTGTGGATCTAGTTAAACAAGGGTGAGGGTTGTGATGGTAGGATAAATTTGATTAAACATTTGAGTAATGTTGTATATGTGATTTGGATATTTGATTTGTTAAAGGGTTTTAGGACATAAACTGATGCTCCTAATACCCACATGGGTTCTAGACATGGCGTTCTAGAACTAATGACATGCATTAAGTTATTATTTTTTGGGACAAGGACTGATGCTCCCAATACCCATAGGGTTGTGAGACAGGGACTGAAACTCCAAATACTAACATGTGTTCTATTCATGAAGTTCTACACTCATTCTATTATATGGTACTATGTTCCCTTTTGGCTATTATGTAACTTGATATTGTGACTTAATGATTATGAATTGAGCAGGGAAAATTGTTTAGGATCTGACACATGCCGAAGCAGGTGTTGTGTTTTGGGGGTTCTCAGGAATCTGGGTGTTTAAGTTATTAAATAAATGTGAATTGGTAAATGAAAATTTTCTCCTCAATTGCCATAATTTATTATTAATGAAACTGTATACATGCTTTTGACTGGATTTTTTTGACACTGTTGGTGGTGACCTACTGAGTCATACTCACACCGTACTTGGGCTGCCTGATCAGTACCAGAATATACTTTCTTGTTGCAGGACATGACAAGGGAAAGAACCCTGTTTAGATTCCTGAGTTTAGGATGAAGCTTGGTTGGTGGAGTCGGACATGGTTTGGGACCCGTTGGGAGTCATTGTGTCCATACTTCAATTTCATTTTGGACACTTGACACTTGCATTGTAATAGCATGTTTTACCTTTTAGTTGAGTATTGTGTTTCCTGTTTTGGTTATACTAGTAACATTTGTGCTATTATATTTATATGTGTTTTTACTATTTCTTGGTTACTTCTGTTGGTATTTTATTCTAATATCAGAGGGTATAGTCTCTCCAAGACTGACTTACCAGACCCTTACTACTTGTCGACAACCTTTGGCTTATGGGGAGGCACGCTTGGGGGCATGTGGCCAACTAGCTCGGGGCACCGTTCAGTGGCTTCCAGGTTGGGACGTTACAAATTAGTATCAAAGGTAGGTTTTCTTTATTCTTCTTTCTATCTTACTAATTGGGGAAGGTAGACATGATATTAGGGAAAGCCAGGGCTTGATAATGAGGTCGTGCATGGGAGTTGCAAACCCATGTATGGAGAAAAACTCAAGTACTCGGGGTGGGATTGATAATATTTCTTTTTATTATTACAGTTGAATATTATTTCACCTTGGGTGATGCACATGTTGTGTGATGTGGTTATTATTTCTTGAATTTATTGAGTATTGATTCATGTCCCGGAATGGAATGAGTGTTCATCTGCATGCATCATTCTTGGAACTCAGGATTATTGTGACATGCATCATTTTAGGCACGCACGAGAAAACAGAATATGGGTAGGTTGTTGAACTTAAACTGTTTATTTTCCTTTCTTGTGAAATTGAAATGAAAATGGTGTCTAAATTTAAAATTGAAAGAAATAATTATGAATTTATATAAATAATTTGTTTTTTTTGTGATTTTGGTAACGGTGTGAACTATTTTCTAAGATGCATGTTTGGATTTGTAGATATATGCCTCCATAATGCTTGTAGAGAGGGCGAACAAGGGGTATAGTTAGAAATTGTCCTCTAGTGGTTGAACCTGAGGCACCAATAGTACTAGTTGAGGAAGTGGGGGATCAGTTTCATGTGAACTTAACTCATTTTAAGCAAATTATGGAAAGAGAACCAGGGCTGGTTGTGAAGAGTATGTCTGATCTTACAAGGGAGTTTCAGTTGCAACAACTGCCAACTTTTACTAGAGAGGGTGGTCTGGAGAAAGATGAGTTCTGGATTGAATCTATCCAGACTATAATTGACCACTTGGAGAAACCTATTGAGAAGAGAGTCAAGTTGGAAGCTTACATGTTGCACGATCAAGCGAAACATTAATGGGACATTCAGACTAGAGATAGGAAGCTAGAAGCTATGGAGTAGAAGGAATTTCAGGAAAAGTTCTTTGAGAACTTTTATCTAGAGATGCTCAGGCAGGAGAAAGCAGCTGAGTTAATGAGGCTAAATCAAGGGAATATATCTATGATGGACTACGTTGGATGCTTTACAGACTTACAACATTTTTCTCCAGCATTGGAAGCAGACGAGGCTACTTCATCAAGGAAATTGTAGGACAAATTTAAATGTGAAATTAAGTCTCAAGTGAATATTTTCAGGTTGAAGAAGTTTCGGGAAGTGGTAAATTAGTCTCTCATCTCTGAGGAGAACCAAAAGTATGCTTCCAATGGTAGAAAAATTGCTTTTACTAGATGGTCAGGTGGTGTGACTTTTGAGAGAAGGAAGCGACGTTGTGAGAATGTCATCCAAGGAGGTAAAAAGTAGAGTAACCAGACAGAGGGAACAATTACGTAGGACCTTACTCGAGTGATTTTTCACCAGTTTGGAAGGCCGGGACACTATCATAATCATTGTCCCCAAACCCCTATTGAATGATGATCCTATGGTAGTATGGAACATCTCTAGAGGTTCTGTAGGATCCCAAGGCTGTCGGGGAGTGATGGGATAGATAAATAGAGTTAGAGTGTGGGAAGGGGATCTTCTACCCCTTTTCAGTCCCAGAGTTGGAGTTCTGCTGGCCGGGGTGGTAAAGGTAATGAATGTGGTGCTTTTGGGCAGCAACGACCATATCAGTAGAGTGGTACAAGTCAGGGGAGTCAGATGGCACCACATGGGAAAGGAGCAACACAGTTGCATGCAGTACAACCAACACTTGTGGATGGAGAGGCTGGACCATCGACAGTGAGAGGAACTATTCTTGTGGCTTCTACTTTATCTAGTTCCTTATTTGATACCAGTTCCTCTCATTCTATTATATCTAAAAAACTTCTTAATGGTTTGAGTTTGGAGGCGGAGTTTGTGAGTGGGGTTAAGACGATATATAAACCTTTGGGTGTACATTATAAAGACATCTGTATGTGCAAGAAGTGCTCTCTTGAGATAGGGGATTACCATTTTCTATGGGATCTCTATATCCTTGACATGGCAGGTTTCAACCTAATTCTGGGTATGGATTGGTTAGTCACATACTAAACCCACATTGATTGTTATCATTAGAGGGTGACATTTATTCACCTGTGGGTGACCATTACATTCCCCACGAGGTGTGGAATATTCAGTCAGGCCAAGAAGGGCCAATTACTCAACAATTAGGAGAGCTCACAGCCCAAGTTTCTAGTCTTTTACTGGATGAATAAGGTGTTATTAAAGATGACCTTCCCCCAGTGGTTGTTTTGTTTCATGAATTCTTTTCGGAAGACTTCTCAGGGTTTCCACCCAAGAGGGATGTTGAATTTAATATTAAGCTCATGCCCAGAGCTGAGCCAGTATCTATTCCACCATATAGAAGGGCACATCGAGAGCTTCAAGAACAGAAATCTCAGTTGAAAGACTTAAAATATAAAGGATTTATCCATCCAAGTACGTCATCGTGGGGATCACATGTACTATTTTCAAGGAAGGCTGATGGGAGTTTACATTTGTGTGTTGATTACTGGAGGATGAACAAGATGACTATGAAGAATCGATATCCTCTACCACGTATTGATGATCTATTTGGCCCGTTGAAGGGAGCATGCGTTTTCTCAAAAATCACCTTAAGATCGAGGTATCATCAGTTGAGAGTTAGGTCTTCTGATATATTGATGACTTCTTTTAGGAGTAGATATGGGTTTTTGAGTTTGTTATAATTCATTTGGGTTAACAAACGCACTAGGAGTGTTTATGGCTATGATGAATAAGATCTTCCATATGTACCTAGATCAGTTTGTGGTAGTATTTGTAGAAAAAATCTTGGTGTACTCCAAGACACATGACGATCATTCCCAACATCTTGACATCGTCCTAAGTACACTGAGAGAGAATCGTCTATACACCAAGCTAACTAAGTGTCAATTTTGGATTGATCAAGTACACTTCTTGGGACACATAATTTCTATGAATGGTGTTTCAGTGGGTCCAAAGAATGTGAAGGCAGTGATTTCTAGGGAGCAACCGAAGAAGGTTTTTGACAATTAAATATTTTCTAGGTTTAGTTGAATATTACAAAATATTCATCCAAGACTTTTCCCATTTAGAAGCACCACTTTTGGGCTTGACCAAAAAGGGAGTAAAGTTTGAATGGTCAGAGGCTTGCGAGACATATTTTCAAGAGTTGAAGAAGTGTTGGAAATCCGCACCAATTTTGGATCTACCTGAGTTAGTTGAAGAGTACACAATGTATTGTGACGCTTCTGGGATAGGACTAGAAGCTATGTTGATGCAAATGGATAAAGTTGGGGCATACGGGTCTCGGCAGCTGAGGCCGCAGGAACGGAATTACCATATGCATGGACTTGAGTTGGTAGCGGTGGTTTACACTTTGAAGTGTTAGAGACACTACCTATTGGGTGAAAGGTTTAAATTTTATACTTACCACAAGAACATTAAGTACATATTTTCTCAGCACGATTTGAATCTTTGATAGTGGAGGTGGGTTGAGTATATGTAGTCTTTTGATTTTGAGCTGGAATATACACCTGATAAAGGAAGCAATGTGGATCACGCTTTGAGTAGGAAGACTCAGAATCAGATTGTTCAAGAATCTAGTACCGAATGTAGGTTGAGTCGTTGCTAGCTGAGATGAACATTGTGGTTTAGGAGAGATATGAGAAGATGACACTCGTGTCAGATGCAGTGGAGTCTACACTATTGAGATGGATCAAGGACCAGAAATTTGGGGACATAGAGTGCTTGGACTTCAGGGAAAATTTTGAAGGTGGGGAGACACCATCAGACTGGAGGATAAATGAGGATGATATCTTTAATGTGAAGAATCAGGTTGTTGTTCCTATGAGCATGTGAGAGGATCTCATGAGGTAATTTCATGCCTCAATATGGACGGTTCATCCTAGTGTGACTAACATGTACTGTGACTTGCGACAACAGTTTTGGTGGTCATGTATGAAGAAAGAGATAGCTGGGTTTGTGTCTTGATGCTTCACCAATCAGTAGGTGAAGGTGGAGCATCAATGCCCTGGAGGTTTACTGCAACCTTTGTCCATCTGATAATGGAAGTTGGATGAAGTGACCATGGAATTTTTGATAGGTATTCCAGAAACACTTAAGAAGAATGATGCTATTTGGGTCATTGTAGATCGAATGACAAAGGTAGAATATTTCTTGCCTATAAGGGAAACTTATACAGTTGTGAAGTTAGGAGAGATGTATTTAAAGAAGATAGTTTGATTACACGGGGTGCCACAGACTATAGTTTCAGATCGCGATTCACGGTTTAAATCCCGCTTCTACAAGGTCTTGCAAATGACACTTGGTACGCAAGTTTCATTGAGTCCAAATTTCCATCCGCAAACAGATGGACAGTCAGAGTATACCATACAGGTGCTTGAGGATATGTTGAGAGTGGGTGTACATGACTTCTTTGGTTCATGGGAGAAGCACCTAGATTTAGTGGAGTTTTCCTATAAAAACAGTAATCAGGCATCTATACAGATGGAACCATATGAGGATCTTTATTGTAGGCCATGTAGATCACCGCTAT
Source organism: Viscum album (assembly GCA_963277665.1). Lineage (NCBI taxonomy): Eukaryota > Viridiplantae > Streptophyta > Magnoliopsida > Santalales > Viscaceae > Viscum > Viscum album. The sequence continues at coordinate 157,347,968 of OY728165.1, read as the reverse complement.
GCTGGATGAAAGCGGGTGAGTTAGAGTTCTTGGGACCGAGTCTCGCACAGGAGACTACACAGCAGGTTTAGTTGATTTGGAAACATATGGATATGAATCAAAGTAGGAATAAATCCTATGATGAGAGAAATAGGTGACCCCTAGAGTTTACAGATGAGGATCAAGTATTCCTTTGGGTATCGCATAGGTTGGGTCACTACAGGATACAATGTCAGGGAAAGTTATCACCCAGATTTGTTGGATCTTTTGAGATCATGAAGAGAATTGGGCTGGTATCATACCGATTGGATCTTCCAGAGAAATATAGTGCTATGCATAATGTTTTACATGTATCACAACTAATACAGTATCAACCTGACCATTCTCAAGTGATCAATGTAGATGATGTTGAGCTTGAGATAGATGTGTCCTTCCAGGAGCATCTGATACGTGTGATGGATCGCAATGAGAAGTTGTTGAGGGAGAAAGCTGTACTGATAGTTCATGTCTTATGGAAACATGGTTGTGTGCAGGAAGAGATATGGGAAAGGGAGGTATATATGTGAGCTCAGTGGTCTGATATTTTTAGCTCAGAATCTTAGAAATGTTCGGGAGTACAACTCGAGGATGAGCTGTAATAAGGTGGGGAGAATGTAAGATCCCAGCCTTTTCTGGAGTAAATCTCAGGGACATTTTTAGGTATTTTTTTGATGTTTTTAAGTACCCCTGTTTTGGAGTAGTGACTAGGGGTACGTTGGGTAAACTTTTATGTAAAACTAAAGGACAGTGAGTTGTTCACGGTTTTTGCACGGTTTGACAAACCATGTGACCAAACAGTGCACACCATGAAAAACTGGACAGAAAGGTCCACATCGTTTGCGCACGGTTTGGTAAACCGTGCAACCAAACCCTGCAACCATGCATACCTAGACATAAGGTTTTGCATGGTTTGTGTAAATTTGTCTAACCGTGCGCCTCTGTCCACGAAAACCGTGCAAGCAGAAACTACTTCCGTAAATCCCTTTTTAAAACCACCCGAACCCCGAGACCTCCATATTTCCATCCTCTACTCGGGATTGACACATTCTAGGTGATTTAAAAGCCTCATGAAGAGATTCCAAGGTGATTATAACATCTTTCTTCGATATTGAAGGCTCGGATTGAAGATCTACTCTCCTCTCGGTAGGTGGATTTTATCCTATTGCATCTTCCATTTATTCATCTATCTTTCCATGATATTTTCATGGGATATTTCCTTTGATTCCATGGATCTAAACCAATGAGTTGAGGTATAGATCTATGATTGAGGATCCAGATCTAGTTTTTCACGATCTTGATGCCTTTGATCATAATTTTGGTTTTAAGGATTTAGATCCAGAACTTGATCGACGACATTGTGCCGCTCAGATTTTGGGGTTTCTTGTTGGTCTAAATTCTGTCAATAAATCGAGGTAGGTGGTTTAAAATACAATCCCACAGTCTAATATTTTTATTCATATGTAGTTGTATAAATGTTGTGGCATATATAATTATTTGGTGGTTTGGTTATGCAGATCTTTGTGAATTATGGATCTAGTTAAACGAGGGTGAGGGTTGTGATGGAAAGATAAGGTTGATTAAACTTTTGAATAATGTTGTATAGGTGATTTGGATATTTGATTTGAAAAAGGGTTGTGGGACATAGACTGACGCTCCTAATACCCACAGGGGTTCTAGACATGGCGTTCTAGAACCAATGACATGCATGAAGTTGTTATTTTATGGGGCAAGGACAGATGCTCCAAATACCCATAGGGTTCTGAGATAGGGACTGACACTCCAAATACTCACATGTGTGTTGGAAATGATGTTCTAAAATCTATTATTTATGTAGTACTATGGTTCCTTTTGGATATTACGTAAATTGATATTGTGACATAATGATTATGAATTGAGCAGGGAAAATGGTTTAGGCTCTAACATGGGCTGAAGAAGGTATTGTGTTTTGGGGGTTTTCGGGAACCTGGGTGTTTAAGTTATTAAATAAAGGTGAATTGGTAAATGCAAATTGTCTCCTTAATTTCCTTACTTTATTATTAATGCAACTTCATACACTTCTTTTGACTGGATTATTTTTGACATTGTGGGTCGTGACCTATTGAGTCGTACTCACACCCTAATCAGGCTTCCTGATCGGTACCTGAATAGACTTTTTTGTTGTAGGACAGGACAAGGGAAAGAGACCTGGTTAGATTTCTGAGTTGGGGATGGAGCTTGGTTGAGGTAGATAGACATGGTTCGGGACCCGTTGGGTGTCATTGTGACTTTAAATCAGTTTCATTGTGGACACTTGGCACTTTCATTGTAATAGATTGTATTACCTTTCAGTTGATTATTACATTTCATGTTTTGTTTATACTAGTAACATTTGTACTATTATATTTATATGTGATTCTAATATTTCTCGGTTACTTTCACTGGTAATGTATTCTTGCTAACAGAGGGTATAGTCTCCCCAATATTGACTTACCAAACCCTTGCTGGTAGTTGGCACCCTCTAGCGTATGGGGAGGCATGCTTGAGGGCATGTGACCAACCAGCTCGGGGCACCATTCAGTGGCTCTCGGGTCAGGATGTTACACTTGAGGTTAATGAATATATGAAGAATGTGCCAATTGAGGTGGTGAATTATATATTTAAAATAATCATTTTCATAAATGATGAAAAATTGTAGTTTGATTAATAGGATGTGATATTGAAAAATTCAATAACTTAAAATATGAGTAGCTATAATGTCTTGACAAAAATGGTAATTTTTTTTGGAAGAATATGTTTCACTATGGACTGAAATAATTTCTCTCATTTATGATGGATTTAAAACGAATTTTATTAGAATTATTTTTCTTGTTAAATTTATTAATGGGATGATCCATTAATTTAAAAAAAATGTGTCCATGAATACCAGAAATGTAGAGTTAGAAGTTAAAAGTAATAAAATAATGGAGGTTGATAAATTTCCATAAAGGATAAATATAATTTTTGGTGATAAAATTCATAATATATTTAAGGAATGTGAATAATGGGTGAACTCACTTGAATAACAGTAGTATTATCTTAATATAAATTATCTTGAGTTTGATGTGAGGCTAAAAAATTCAGGAAGTCACCCCTATAGAATCTTCACAATATTCTGAGAATAGAGATGATGTTCACATTTTTTCATAGTAGTATCTTTCATCAATGAATTATAAAATTAGTAAAAAAAATATCTTGAGATCATTTAGTTTGGTATCCTTCCCAATATCATGGAAGAATATTTCTAAAAACCCTGTAAATTCTTCTTTTATTGAATTTCTATTAATTAAATTACAGCGTTTAGGTCAAAAAACAATACATAAATGGGTGGAGAAAAAATTACACGAAATCTAATCAATAATTATAGGTGAATATAATATTATAAAAGAAGAAAATATCACTAAATAAATCTAAATATAGTGGTGTAGTTGTTTGAAAGTAGTAACTCAGGTTAAACTACACCTAAATAGAAAATAATGAAGTTTTGTGGCCACTATTATTGATTCTAGAGGTTTTTACAGATGAACATTGATTACTAACACAATATGTTAGTAAGTGAAAGTGATGAAGCATCTAAAGTTTTGGGGTGTAAATATAGAATTCATAGAAAACCTCCTCAAATATAACAAACATCTAAGAATTGGGTAATTATATCCTCTAGAAATATATTTGAAATCTTGGAGAGATTAAATCATATTTACTAGTTGTATGGTCAATGCTATGATGACTTATATTTTATACGAACCGTAAATCAATCATATAAAGCCAAGAAGGTAATAAAACAACAAATTAAATTACCAAAAAAATGATAACTAAAAGGCTGTCTTAGGAAAGAAATAAATTTACAAGTTTCTGAAAGAAAATACACCTAATAATCTGAAGATCAAAGTTGAGAATCATGTCACACAAGAGAAGAGAAATTGGTTTTATTATTGTACGATAATTCATAATATGAACCATTGAAAAAATAGACCTAATGATTATTGTGTAAGGAAGTCAGATGGAATCTAAAATGGAATCAGTCCTTGAGAGAGAGATAACTAGATTGGTGTGGTTGTTGAAACTTATGATTATGAGGTTAATTGGTTTCCCAAAAGTGTGGCCCTAAGGTTATTAAAATGGTGTGTGGAATATTCAATAGAAAATAACATATGGTTGTAAAATTTTGGACAATAAAAATGAAAAAAAGGTAAAACCCCAATGAATCCAAGTATTAAGAATGTCATTGTAAGAAAGTATTCTATTCACAAATATAATTTTTACCATGTGAGAATGGAGTTCTTGAATTAATGGATAATCCCATTGTAAGAGTCTTAGAAACACGAGTAAAATGAAAACAATGTTTATCCTCACAAGCTTATATAAATAAGTTAATTCCACTTAAGAAAAATTATAAAATTATGAGGATAACTATGATACCAAAAAAAATTCACAGTTGGAAATCCAAGAGTGTAAGCATGATTAAAATAAGAGATAAACGTTCTAGGTTGAGAAATCGATCTCAACCCAGCTTCTCATAATAAGGCACAGATAGAATATCACTCTAATTCACATATTTTTTTGTTATGCATGTTGATAAATATAATTGATGTTAATATGTTACTATCAACCTTTAATGGATATCTTAGAATACCAATATTTAAAAAATTCATTATTTCACATGTATTTGGAATTCTAAAATGAATAGATTAAATTGAAGATTTAGGATATGTTTCTCATTTCCTCATTTCTATTTGAATTATGTTGAATATGTTTATCAAGGGAGATTAATTGTCAATCAAATATGGCTAATAAGAAAAAAATTCACTGGAATTTTTTTGATATGTTTGTTTAAGTGAGTGATGATTTACAAAATTATTGAAAATTATAGTCTGTCTATATGTAATGAATGTTAGAATTGGTATTACATTGAGGGTTTTTTGTGTAAAAAAATATTTTATATTTTAATTACTTTAACTCCCCGACCCTAGTTACCCAGAGTCGATGCATTATTACATAACATTACAATGATAACAAGGGATCAAATCTCATAAGACTGATCATTTTTGTAGCCTTAGAAGTACTTGATACATACATAAATTTTATATTACATTATAAAATGAAAAATAACAACAATATTGTCTCATTTTAACACATTAATATTCCTTATACTATCCCACTAGGGCAGTCATAACATACTTCTATGCATCCTTGAAAAAATAAAACATAGAAAGGGGTGAGCTTAGATGCTCAGTAAGGATGACAATATAGTGGAAAATTTCATAAATAAGCATAAACATTTACGGAAATGTATAAGTCTAAAACACAAGACTGTTAAACATAAACCTCTATATAATATGGCATATATAAATCATATAATTACATTTACTTATTCATGTATATATTCTACTAGTCAAATAATCACATGTAATATCAATATCCAATTTCATAATGATGGAATACATAATGCCAGCTTTCATAACCACAGAGTCAATGCCTCATTCAAAGAATACAAATAAGATTTTGTCATGCCTAGTTCCAAGACACTTGTTTGTCTCAAGACACCTACCGATGCATCAAGGAGCTATAGTGGGCTCTACCCATCACTTACTAAGTTTAATGCATTCCTCATATGAAATGGTTGAAACATAACATAAACATTCGTATTAAAAATAGCATACGAAATGTTAATACTTTATCCATAAACCATGAATGGTATAAAAATAACACACCCACAATCAAACATATCACCAAACCTTCAATACAATATCGAAGATTTTTATCTTAATAAATCAACTTCAAACAAGGGTAAAATCTATCAAAGGATGTTGACATAGATGAAATCAAAACTATTTGATAGAAATATCTCTTTATATTTTGAAATCATTTAAAATCACATAATTATAAAAGAAAACATTTATTTTGAAAATATTATTATATGCTTGTTATGGATGCTTTGAATATGTTATAATGGCGGAAAATAGCCACACCCACCGTATATGTTAAAAAACATTTTTACCTTAACTTGTTGAAAAGGTCATTATGTACCTTTTTTAGAAAATGAAGGAAAGATTCCCTTCAATTTTTTTTATAAAAAGTCATCCAAGGGTATAAATTACTTTAAACCATAGTCTAGTAAATATTAAAACATGTTTTGAAATACATTTTTAAGAAACACGGATGTGGATGATAAAGAGGACCCATTATATACTCACATGTAAACAACCTCGGATAATAAAGAGATTGTGAAATTTAACCCTTACCTTGTACATTACCATGACTGAGAGTACATTAAAATCCTATATAATAGTTAAATCATTGTTATTAAATTATACAAGAACCAAATACATAAATATGATATCATATATGATATTCAAATATTGATTTGTTAATAATATTTCAGTAGTATCATTGTTTCAGGTGTTAACTGATTCATTTTACTTTATATTCTTTGTTACGTAAGCCATGTTTTTTATCGATATAATGTATATGATTAATATTTATTTTTATATTGAGTTATTAACATTATTTTTAATCATTAAATGAAAATTATTCTGGAATGGTTATGATGGGGAATGAATTTCATCGCGTTCGTGGAGAAGGTAATCCATACGTACACACGGGCGAAAATATCATTCAATTGATGGTGAAATCGTATGTAATTAGATGGTGTATCATATATAAAGAATCAATAACATGTTATATTTATTATTTGAATCAGTTATACTCTTTATTTTATCCATCTAAATAATGAAGTGTTTGAATAAAAAACTACACCACGCCATGGGGACAGTATGTCGTACATACGCACGTATGGTGATTTGTCATTCATAGGATGGATAGAATTATGAATATAGTTATACCATATTTATAATAACATCACAGTATGTATAAGGTACTGGAGTTATTATTTTGGGTTGCAAAAAACAAAGAAAGAGGAAGTGGAAGAAGAAAATAACTTTGAAAGAGGTGGTGAAATTATTACCTCTTCTTCAGGTGTTTCCTTTTGAGTTGATCACAGGGGCTCCTTAAGTTGGATTCCTGATAAAAGTAAGGACTCTATGTAGAATTTAGGATAGTTGGGAGTATATTTGATTAGGGGTTTTCTGAGATAAATGGATTTGGAGGTGTGATTTTGAGGGAAGTGAAGTACCCTTTTATAAGAGAGGTGATGGTCACTTTAAGAAAACATGAAATATAATGTTATTGTACAATCATATTCAGTTTATAATAGCTATGAAATGATTTATTTCAAGGATAAGTATGGTATGGGTCGAGAAAATACCAACCAATAGGTTTTAGACATGTTTAGGTCACCATATTAACCTTATCTTTTAGATTTAACTCTTGGTTAAATAGTTTAACATTAACCATGTTTCCTTCTATCTTTATATTATATTGTTAATAAAATTTTTATCAAATGAAAATAAAGCCCCAAGTGGTTCATTAATGGCATATATATTATTATATAAGTCCTTTGGATAAACCTTAGATTTTTAGAACTGTTATATCAATTAATAATAATGTATTTTTTTTTTCAAAACCCATTTATGTAAAATTTGACACTATTTAGTATTTTATTTATTTAAAGTCCTAACAACGAAATTAATTCTAAAAAATTTATTTAATCAATGATAAAATATAATATTAACAAAAAAAAACCCGTGTAATTAATCAAAAGTCTCAATTTAAATTTATTTGGATTCTTATAATATCAATTATTTTAATCTTTCATTAATATGTTAATTACTGCATCATCATTACATCATAAGTAAATGTAATTATTTAGTATCTAAAAATTATAAATAAAATAAAATAATGTATTAAATCTTCTTTTCTTTCTAATGAATATTTATAGTCGAATTTATCTTTTGTGTAACCCTATATTAAAAATGGTTTAGTTATGAAAATATGAATTTAACACTTTTAACTCTTCTTTAAATAAAATAATAATAAATTTCCCAATCTAATCCAAGTGAACCAAAAGGATATATTTTATTCCTAAGGTTGTTTTTGGTCGAAATATACTTATCCAATAGAATTAGAACATGTGTTAGGGTAATTATAATATCATTTTTACCTTTAATTACCCTATTTACTTTTTACTGTGGCAAATAAGAGTCAAAAGTCACTATACCCAAAAAATTATTTTCAACATATTGAACCAAATTTTACTTACTGATGTAAACTGTGTCTCTCGATTTTTTTTTAATTCAATACAAAGAAGCGGTAAAATCACGTTTTATGCAAATTTGGAAATCTGCCTAGAAGGTGGGTAAAATACGTTAAAAAGTTCAATAAAATTTTATACATCTAATTTTATTATAAAATGAATTTAATGAATTACATTGAACTTATATAGGTATTATATATCTATTTTTGCTTAAAATAAATTTAAATAAAATAAAAATTTTTTAAATAAAAAGTCAGTTTTAAACAATAACACAATGTTTTACAGTATTAATGAAAAATTGAATGTTTTCAGAAAAATAAAAAAAATTCACCTGGAGATAATTTTGATATTCTGAATTCAAAAATGAATTATATTTTAACAAATTAAAAACATATATGTTTCATTAATTAATTTAAAATTAATTCCTGTTTTTAAAATCAAAAAGTGATTTTTTAAAAAAGTAAAAACTATTAAAGGATTGACATGTGTTTATGTCAAATTTAAATGTGAAATTTCTTATAATTACATACATTGTATTAAATGATAAAAATATAATCTAATTATACTTCAAAACCATTGAAATGTATAATTTGACACTATATATTATTTTGATTAAAAAATTTGTGTTCAATTAAAAGTTAGTATTTTTAACTATTCACTGAAATATGAAAGTTATCAGAAAAACACCAAAAATTTATCAAAACTAAATTTTTTTGTCCCGATTCAAAATAAGAAGTTTATTTTTTTCAAATTGAATTTATTAAAATGTCAAATACTTGATTTAAAGAGGGTTCTCCATTTAAAGGTGGTAAAATTGTATTTTTATGAAAAATACTTCTTTTATCAGAAAAAATGAATTTGTTCTTATATTATGTCCAAGAAACACATAATATGGATTCTAAAATTATATGGAGTGTATAAAATTCAAAATTGAGTTAATGCTATTCATAACTACTTTTTGAACGACTGGTTTGGTAAGTCTTGTTACGCTTGAACCCGACGATGCGTGTAACGCAAGTTATTGAATTACTTGGAAGAGATAATGTACTATGAATCCTTGGGGTGTTACATTATCCCCTCCTTAAAATAAAATAAATCCTCGCGATTTTAAATTTTTCTTCAAAAATAAAAGGTTAAAAATAGAAAAATACCTTTGTTAAAACCCACATCGGAAATTGGGTTAATAAAATTTAGTCTTAATAATAGGGAAAGAGAAATGAAAAAGTCACCACCAATTTATGATATCAATTAGAAGAACATCGGTGGAAATTTGAGACACCTAATTAGAGGTAAAACATAAATATTTATAAGGAATGATTGAGGAAATCATTCACAATCAAGTGTAAAATAGAGGGCCTCAAAGCCCTCAATCTGTGATGATTTAAAATATCATCGGTTCAACAAAACATAAGGTATTAGGATAACACATTTTTGGTTTTAAGATCCCTTCCCTAAAGTTTAAGAAATAATTTATTCATAGAATAAGAGAAAAAATTTACATGATAAGTAGAGTTTCATCCTTCAACTAATTCCTACCACAAACTCATCATTCACTCCAAAAGATAATATAATTCAATAGTATTCTATTTATCCTAATCATATAGGGTTCCAAAAATAATGAATTTAAAATTCAATTTTCAGACTATTTAAAAAAACTACATTATACAAACCAGGACATCATGTAGGCCAGTGGTATGTGATTCACCCTTGTCTCCCTTCGGCTGTGGGTTCAAGTCACGCGTCCTTGCTGGATGTGACGGGTTGTTGCTCGACCTCTGGGTTGTCCTTTTTATAACAATCCCAAAATTATCTTATGAAATTCTTTAACCATAACAGAAGTATCGAATGTCAAAGATAATACATTCCAACCTTTAGACATATTGAAAATACTCTTGTCCAAACTCACAGTCCAAAATTTATAAGGAAGGTAAACACAAAGAAGATCTTTTTCTTCTATGTAATAACATCTGAATAGCTTCATCTTGTATTATTTTAATACACGGTAACACCCTGAATTACCATAAAAACTTATTTATTACATTCATTCTCCCTTATTCCTTATAGAATACTAGATATACTCCTTATATCCAAAAAAGTTTAAGACTCCAACAATCATAGAATAAACAAACAATTAATTAGTTTCAAATTAGCCAAGAATTTCCAATATATTTTATCCAAATCAAACATATCTTATTTCAAAATCACTCTCTAAGTATAAGAACCATATTAAGGTTTATATTTCCTTCAATCATTCATTTTATAAAAAGTTTAACTTTCTATTGAGTCACTTTTCTTCTAACCACATAATCACAAATCCACAATGAAATAGTATTGTAGTATAATCCTTATTTATTTCCATAATTCATATAACCAATACATTGTTCACATAAAACTAAAATGAAATAATTCTTTAATAACAACATAAGAATAGTAGTCATTCCTCTTCATCTATGGTAGTATCATAACTTGATTATTATCTAATAGCATCATTTGGGGAAAACTCTGATGATTTGGACATTGATTTATGTAGTGTCCCAACTCCATGAAGATGAATCATTGTACATTTGAAACTTTTTTCTTTACCCTTGAAATCATGTACTTAGTATCCTTTATCTCCAAACTTATAACAAACTCTCATTCCCTTCAAGCATTTACCAAGGTGATTCTTTCCACACTTATCACTTATGGGAAAATCCTTCTTTCCCTTCTTCCCTTTATCTATCATTCTCTCTACCATTCTCTTCTTCTCCGACGTCCCTTTAAAGATATATGAGTTAGAGATTTATTTACTTATCATATTAACACATGATGCTATTTTTTATATGATGAGAATATGTGGGAGAACGTTTACCTTCTAAATGATAACGTAAGACCATGAAATATATGATCCTTCTTACACTTTGGATCATGCATATTTCTATAGTTCTCATTCATTCTACTGGGCACAATTTCCAAATGATGAAATACACAAGGTTAGATCATATCATAATGTATAATCCAAAAACTACAAAAATTCTCAACATTAATTGAATATTTTCACACATCTAGTCTCATATTCATAAAAATGGTTTCCTTGCTGACATATTTACTCATAAATATTTCATAATGGATTAGAAAGAAAATGTGAATTATCCTAAGCATATCCCCTAGGAGTGTCGTAACCAAGAGTGCAGCAAGGCCCCTTGTCATGTACCAGGATACCTTGGGTCAAGCCAAAAACTCCTTGTCAGATTTCTTACTCCTAGGTATATCTCTGCCAAATCTGCCTCTAACTTCTTGTATCTAGACAGGGATGTATTTCATGAAAAATACACAATATCTCAGAATTACTAAAATTCTAGTAAGTTATTCTATACTAATCCTCAATGTCTATATTAGGGTAATGTTTTCTAATCAGTGTTTTTCTAAATCTAGTTTCGAAGGTTTGTAGTAAACTTCCTCTGATACCAACTGTAACGCCCCGACCCTTGTTACCTAGAGTCGGTGCATTATTATATAACATTTTCATGATTGTTGAGTCAATAAGGTTTTCCATATGACATTTTCCATTCCTTCATTCAAGGGGGACATTGTTAAGTCATTAAGGCTTTCCTTATGACATTACCATTCCTCTTGTTTTGAAAATCACAAAAACCATATTTTAAGGCAAATTTTATTTTAACCCTATTTTAATTCTATAAGAAAAAGTTCCTTACCCAAGGAAATTTACCCTTTCCTAGACTAAATTACTCAAATCATAATTTTTCTTAAGTATAAAAATCGGATTCAAATCTAAAAACTAGGAATCATATAATACTTAGACATGAAGCATTCTGTTTTAGGATCCGAATTCCTATTACAAACATTTATGAAGTTCTACTCTGAATTCCCTGTTACGAACTTTTATGAAGTTCAACTCTGAATTCTGATTATGAACTTCTATAAAGTTCTAACTACAAATTCTGATGATGAATTCTGATTACGAATTCTCATTACGAATTCTGATGTTGAATTCTGATTATGAATTCTCATTACAAATTCTGATGATGAATTCTGATTACGAATTCTCGTTACGAATTCTGATGATGAATTCTGATTACGAATTCTCATTATGCATTTTGATGATGAATTCTGATTAAGAATTCTCATTACGAATTCTGATGATGAATTATGATTACGAATTCTCATTATGAATTTTTATGAAGACTTATGATTACAAATTCTCATTACGAATTCCTAGAAAACCGAATTCGAATATCATAGTACTACAGACTCCGAATTCATTTTTACTTAGAATCTGAACATTAATTTACCTTCATTCCAAATATCAATTTTTGTTAAGCGTACACTTGTCCTATTATAAAATAATGTCGTGCCATCAGTTATTAACTAACCGTTGTTTGAGTGACACGTGTACAGGTCCCTCCAAAATTCAAGGAAGAATATGACCGTTGGAGGAGGGAGCCGACCGTTGGAGCTTTACCAATAAATAGAAGCTCATATGAAAATAAGACACAACATGAACAATGAACTTTGAAAACTATGCCTACATGCTGTTGAAGTGATTTCTAGAGATAGAGACTCTTATCAACTCTCTAGCTTCATGCAGAAAGTTTGAACAACATGTTCAAACTTTTCCTTGTGCAGACTTGCTTCGTGAAACTCCGATTGTTGCTGTGTACAATAGAGGGCTTCCAGGGTTAGGAAGACAGAGGTTCCAACACCTTGAAGTTGAGGGCCTACTTGCTGAGGAAGACAGAGGTTCCGACTACCTAATAGTTGAGGGCTAGAAGGGATAGCAAGAGAGACTCCGATCATCGTATCGAGGGATTTCCCTGGAGTGGGTAATACATATTTTCTGGAATGTATAAATCAAGGGAAATTTATCCAAGGTCGTTGGATACCCTTCTCATTGGGTTAAAAGACATATTACTTGTTACTTTTTTTTGTTACAAGTTTTTCCACTGCATTTGTATTATTAAGGGAAGTATAACTATATTGTACTTCTTTACTCTTGTACTTTGATATAGTTAGATTCTATATGCTTTAAGGTAGAATCTTCATCTTTGAATCTTTTGGTAAATTTCATTTTTAGAATCACTTTTCAGAATTTAGAATGTGATTAGAAATTATAGAGGTCTTGTGAATTATTTTGTTTAACCTTGTTAAACATAAAAGTATTTAAAAGTTCCAATAGAATTTTTAAAAGGTACAATTCACCCCCCTATTGTATCTGAGAATATAATTCTTATTTCGATCCTATGTTTGGTATTATATAGTATATCATATTCAGAAATACCATTCTAACAATTGGTATCAAAGGGTGGAAACCTCAAACCCTGCATCAATTCAACAATTGGTATCAGAGCATTTGGTTCAATCTGAATTAATCTCACGATTAGATTTAGAAGACAATTCTCAGAATTAAATCTTCTGATTCACACTTCCGGATTCCTATTTTTTTCAGAATCTGTTTTTTTTCGGACTCATAGTTTGGATTCACTTTTTCATAGAGATACATTTTCTCTATATTTTCTTGCTTAGAGTATTTTCCTTGTTTACAAACTTTTTATACTAACAAGTTTTTGTGGAAAGACTTTTCTTAAAGATGGCTGGAATCAATGTTGGTTCTATAGAAAATCTCAATCCAACCAGACCACCTATATTTGATGGCAATGATTACGAATGTTGGAGAGATCACATGAAGACTTTCATTATCAACACTGGGGTTGAAATTTTTTTTATGCTTACTGGTGGATACAAAATTCCTGATAAAGAAGTAAGTGCCTTTACATATCAAGAAAAGCATGAATATCAACTTTATTATAAGGTACACAATACTTTACTTTGTTCAATGACTATAAATATATATAGAAAAATTTCATCTTGTTAAGCAGGAAATTATATATGGAAGAAACTTGAGGTTACTCACTTTGGATCATCCAACGTAATTGAGACCAGAAGATCCATTCTTAGTGCTGAATATCATGGTTTTAGTTTTCCTTATGGTGAACCCATATGCAAGGTGCAATAGAGATTCAGGACTATTGTGAATAGTTTACAATAAATGGTTGAAAAAGGAATAGATGATGAATCCCTTGTTGACAAGATCATCGACATCATGCGAAATGAGTGGGAATCTAAATGGAATGCAATTGATGAGAATAGAAAGGTTACATAGATTACCCTTGATGAGCTATTTAGAACTCTTCTTCAGCATGAGACTAGAATGAAGAGAGATGCTGATATTTTGAAAAAGAAGAATGGAAATGGTAGTGTAGCTTTTACTACTACTTCCAGTCATATGAAAGCCAAGACTCCTGAGAGCGTTAATAAATCCATATCTATGAAAGTTGTTATCCATTCCAAATTTAGTGGAATTGAATCCTTGGAAAATGAATTAGAAAATATTTCTCGAAGGATGAACAAGATAGCTGGACAGAGGAAATTTGAATCCAGAAATAAGAAGAAGGAAAGGAAAGACAAGAAAGATTCTGAAGTTACATGCTATGAATGCAAGAGAGCTGGACACATAAGACCAGATTGACCTATGCTCAAGAGAAAAGAAAGAAAGGAAAGGCATTCTGAGAAAAATAGAAAGAATTATTACAAGTCTAAAGCTAAGAAAGTGCTGAAAGCTAATGACACATGGACTGCTAGTGGTGGATATTTTTCAGATGAATCTTCAGATTATGAATCTTCTGGACAGAAGAATCTTGGTCTTTTAGCAAGGATACCTATTGATAATCATTGCTTGATGACTAAGGTACACAATGATGAATCAATGACCAATGTTTCTTTAAATTCTAATGATAGTAAATATTATAACTCTTTGAATGAAGAATCTTCTTCTGATGAAGATAATACTTTACCTACCTGTGAAGTATTTTCTAGGTTTTCCAAACTTCTTGAGAATGATAATAAAAAACTCATGAAAAAACATGATAAGGAAAATTCTATGAATATTATTCTTACTAGGGATAATTAGATCTTTCTAAATATCTTGAGAAGAAAAATGCTGATTTTGAAAGTATTTCAAAAAATCTTGAGGAAGTAAGTTCTGAGAAGAATAAACTTTCTAAAGATCTAGAAAACGTAATTTCTAAGAAAAATGTTCTTGAGCCTAGATCTAGTTCAAATGTTTTGGAAGACAAGAACTTAGTTATAATACTCAAATAAAAAATATTCTCCTTGAGGAAGTGTTTTTTAAAATTTTACCCTTGGTAAATAAATTTTTTGATAAAATGTATTCAAAAATCCGACCTCGAAGAAATACTTCTAGTTTTGGTTATACTGGTTCTAAACTAACCTTTAGTAACAATTACTGTGTTCCTTAAAGTTCCCCATTCTGCACTAAGTGTCAAGTTGGCGGTTAATGGGCAAATAATTGTTCTCTAAACAAAAACCAGTCTTTAGGATTCCATAATGCTTATTTTTCTAAGAAGATGTGGGTTCCCAAAATTTTACTTTCTGAGATTTCCAGATCCAAGCAAGTCTGGATTCCAAAAACCTAAATTTTTCTTATTTTTTGGAAAATAGGGAAAGTACCAACATCAATACGTCTTACATGGATAGTAGATATTTCCAGCATATGACTGGAAACAAAAACTATTTTGGAAATATTATCAAGAATAAAGTTGGAAAAGTAACTTTCAGAGATAATGATCAGGGAGAAATTATTGGTATAGGTAACAACGTTCTTCTTGGAAAAACATTGATTTCAAATGTTATATTTGTTAAGGGTCTCAAGAAAAACCTCATCATCATAATACAATTATGTGATGAAGGCTACCTTTTGAAATTTTGGAATGATAAGTTCTTAGTACACAATTCAATGGAAGAGTTTATTCTTTCTACCCATAGGCAAGAGAATTTTTACACACTAAACTTAAAAGACCTTAGGATCCAAGACTTACCTTGCCTTTGTTCAATGGAAGATAATTCTTGGTTATGGAATAGAAGGTCATGACACTATAAACTTAGGAACTTATGAACAATTTCTAATAAGAGACTAGTTAAGGATCTACCAGAGCATTGATTCGATTCTCCAAAAGTCTGTGGCTTTTACCAATATGGAAAGAAACATAAATAAAGTTTTAAATCAGTCGGTGAATTCTCAACTGCTGATGCATTACATCTAGTGCATATGTATCTTTTTGGTCCAACACAAACTGGAATCATTAGGGGAAAGTATTATGTATTTTTCTTAGTTGATGATTACACTAGATATACGTGGGTCTATTTTCTAGCAAAGAAGTCTGAAGCTTTTTCTTTTTTCAAAAGTTTTAAAGCCCAAGTTAAATATGAGAAAAACACTCCATTGAAAACTATTCATAGTGATCACGAATGAGAATTTAAAAAATCTGATTTTGTAACTTTTTGTAGTAGAAAAGGCATTACTCATTACTTTTCAGCACCTAGAACACCTCAATAGAGTGGTGTTGTTGAAAGAAGAAATAGAATTCTTCAAGAGACAACTTGAACCATGTTGAGTGATTATTCTATTGCCAAACGTTTTCAGGCTGAAGCTGTATGTACTGCTTGTTATACTACAAATCGAGTTTTGATTAGACATTTTCTTAATAAAACCCCTTATGAGTTATGGAATGGTAGAAAACCTATACTTTCTTACTTTAAGGTTTTTGGATACAAGGTATTCATTCTGAATACTAAAGATAATTTACCCAAATTTGCACCAAAATCTGATGAAGGAATTTTCCTAGGGTACTCCACAACTTCTAAGGCTTATAGAGTTTTTAACAAAAACAGTTGTACTGTTGAGGAGACAGTACATGTCAAATTTGATGAAACTGATCCTTTTGTTTCTAAACTACCCCAACATACATCCTCAGATGTGTTTTCAAAAACTGATTATCAACCTATGATAGAAGATCCTTCTGATAATGAAAATGTTCAAGAAGAGATGCCTAAAACATTTTCCCCAGAATATTTCCTACACTATGTTGATGAACAGGTTTTACAAAACCCAAATCAGTCATTTCTAAAGAATAATCCTTGTGATAGTATCATTGTAGATGTCAATCAACCCGTTAGGACTAGAAGTTCCTTAATAAATGAAGTAGGGAATCTAGCATTCCTTTCCCAATTGGAACAAAAAAACACTAATGAAGCTTTAGGTGATGATGATTGGATTAAAGCCATGCAAGATGAACTAAATGAATTCAAAAGGAATAATGTCTGGACCTTGGTTGAATGACCTAAGGAAACTTCTGTAATTGGAGTAAAATGGGTCTTTAGAAATAAGTGTGATGAAAATGAAATCATAGTAAGAAATAAAGCTAGATTAATTGCTAAAGGCTATAATCTATATGAAGGAATAGACTATGAAGAATCCTATTCTATAGTATCTAGACTTGAATCTATTCCTATTTTACTTGCCTTTGCAACATTCTTCAATTTCAAACTTTTTCAAATGGATGTGAAATGTGATTTTCTTAACGGTTATGTTCAAGAGGAAGTTATTGTTGAACAAGCTCCTGGCTTTGAAGTTACAAAACATCATAATCATGTTTTTAGACTTACCAAAGCTTTGTATGGCCTTAAAAAAGCCCCTCGTGCTTGGCATGATAGACTTACAATATTTTTGATTCAAAATAGCTATGTTAATTGAAATGTAGATCCATCTATTTTTTAATGAAAGTTAAGAAAAATGTTTTTATTGTTCAAATTTATGTTCATGACATTATATTTGGTTCAACTCAGTAATATTAAACTAATTCCATTGTGGATCTAATGAAATCTAAGTTCGAAATGAGTATGATGGGTGAGTTAACATTTTTCCTTAATTTTAAAATTTCTCAAAAAACCAGAAGGAATCTACATATCCAAACATAATTATATTAAAGATATTCTTAAAAAGTATGGATATGACAACACTAAGTGTATAAGTACTCCCATCAGTACCTCAAACACACTTGATCTTGATGAAGATGGTAAAATAGTAGATCAAATATCTTTTAGAGGTATGATAGGAAGTATACTTTACTTGACAGCTAGTCATCTAGACTTAATGTTTTCAGTATGATTATTTTCAAGATATCAATCCAATCCTAAGGAATCACATTTAAAGGCAGTGAAAATAATTTTTCACTACTTAAAGGGAACCATGGATTTAGGACCATTTTACACTTCTGGAAATGATTTGGTTTTAAAGAGTTTTTCGGATGATGACTTTGGTGGATGTAGACAGGATAGAAAAAGTACATCAGGAACTTGTCATTTCTTAGAAGATTCATTAGTTTTGTTGTCCTTCAAGAAGCAACACTCAATATAACTTTCCACTGCTGAAGATGAATCTGTAGCAGTTGGATGTTGTTGTGCCCAAGTGTTGTGGATGCAACAAACACTCACAGACTATGTCTTGAGCTTTACTAAGACTCAAATCTTGTGTGATAACACAAGTGCCATTGCCCTTAGTAAAAACCCTACAGATCACTATCGTGCAAAGCACATAGATATTATGTATCAATTTCTTAGTGATCACACACTTGAAAGAGATATCGTTCTTCAATTCATCTAAACTCAAGATCTACTTACTGATATTTTTAAAAAATCTTTACTTACCGATAGATTTGAATACATTAAATAGAAGTTAGGAATGATAACCGTGAGGTAATCTTCATCTATTAACTTCCTGTTGAACCAATATTCTTACAGTAATAAACTATTTTTCACAGGGGGAGTACATATGTTATTGATTTTTTTCTAAATTTTTGTAATGAAAATCATCATAGTTAGTTTTTCAAATTTATTGTAATGAAAATTTGCATAGTTAGTTCTTTAAAATTTTAGTACTGGAAATTTTCTTCATAGAAATTTTTGTAATAGAAATTTTCGTAATGTAAAATTTTGTAATATAAATTTTCGTACTGGAAATTTTAGTACTTAAAATTTTCATAATATAAATTTTCGTAATGGAAATTTTCATAATAGAAATTTTTGTACTGGAAATTTTATTACTGGAAATTTTCGTAGTGGAAATTTTCATAATAGAAATTTTTGTAATGGGAATTTTCATACTCATAATTTTCATAATCGAGTTTTGGTTGTAACATCCCAAGTAAGTAATGAATAATATATATTTTTATCTATTCCTATTAATGAATTAGATAGTGTTTTAGAGGCTTAAAATGAAAATTAATCCAATCTTAAGCATGGAATACACTAATATTTTTAAAAGATTGTTTTACTGCCTTTTGATGGAAAACCATTTTTAAATCCTTCTTTTGACAATTTTATAAGCTATGTTTGTCAAAATAAACTTATTCTTTATTATTGGGATATCAAAATTTACTTTGTGTGATTTTTTGGTATTTTTCTGACAATGTTCATTTTTTTAATGAATAGTGAAAAATACTGCATTTTACATCAAAACTGATTTTTCATTTAATTTAATTATATGGTTAGATTATATTTTTAATTGGTTTAAAAGTGAAATTAGAAAATATTTTTACCATTAAATCCAATAGTGGTCGTTTGAATTAATTTCACTTTGAAATCGAACTTAAACTAGTGTCAATCTTTTGATACATATTGTTTCATAAAAACACGCTATTTGTCATGACAGTGGGAATTAATTATTAAATTAATTAATGTGACTTATATGATTTGAATTTTGTAAAATAAAAATCATTTTTGAATTCATAATTTCAAATATATCTTAGGGTGATGTTTTGGTATTTTTCTGAAAAACTTCAATTTTTGATGAATAGTGAAACCACTAAGTGGTAGTTAAAGAAACTGAATTTCTGTTTAAATGAAACTTTCTCACTTATGTGATTTTATTTTCAAAAATCTGACATACATTCTTGTCATTAAGAAGTAAAATGTGGTTCAATGAGATTAAAATAATTTTTTGGTGAATAGTAACTCTTAAGTTCTTAATCGCGATTAAAGGTAATTAGTGTAGTTTAAGGTAAGAATAATGTTTTAATAAAATGAAATGACCTAGAAACATGTCCTACCCTCATTGGATGTGTCATGGCCTACCAAGAAAATCCATGGGTCAACTTGGGGACCCCATGGAGCCACTTTGTTTGGGAAATGACATTAATAACTTTTTATTTAATGTAAAAGTAAAAATGACACAAACATGAGATGTTTTACTAAAACAATTTTTACATGGGGTAATAAAGATCAGATTTTTGATTATAAATAGTCATTGTAAAGATAAAAATATTTCCTACATCATAGTAATTTTTTTATAATTTTTAGACATTAAATAAATTAAATTATTTATGACATCATGATGATGTAGCGATGACCTCATTATTTAATGATTTAAATAAAATGGAAAGATAAACTAAAATATATGATCTAAATATGTCCAAAACCTATTGGATGGGCGGATTTCAAAACCGTATCACCTTACACTCTAATTATATCAATGTAGGACATTTTTAATCCGAAACCCTTTTTAAAATAAAGTAACCTATCTTTACTTTCCATGAGTGCCCCTCCTCTCCTCTTATAAAAGGCCCCCACCTCTACCACCTTACCCACACTCCCAAAGACTTTGGTTCGGCAAACCCCTGCCCATTTTTTCTCTACACTTCCCTCTCTTACTCCTTGTAGCCTCACTTTGGGCAAAAGTCTTCCCAAGGAAGCCTTTGAGCTCAAACCAAAGGGAGTTACCCGATTTTAAGGTAATGTCTTCACTTGAGTCCTTTTGTTTTATTTTTCTTCTCCAACCCCCTAAACTCTTATTATTAATTTCTTTTGTAACAAGTAAAGTATTTTCAATATACTAGGATGTTTTTCTAAGATTCATTAGAGCTACACTTACACACAACTACATCTAATGGTTAAAGAACATACTGTTTTCGTGGATGGTGAATTTCTGCCTCCCGAAACGATGATTGTTCAACATTCTTTTAACACCTTCAGAGGTGGCCATTAAGATGACACTATATTTATATATGATATATAATATGTTAATTTTTTCCTTAAGCTTCTGTATTTTTCATTTTGGTCATACCTTTATGGTTTCCATTATGGGTAAACACGATATCTTCATTTAAGGAAGTGCGGACTACCGCCCCCTCAAAGTGATTTGATTCGTTAAATACCATATGTGGGACATATAAAGGATGGAACTATGATATTATATATTATATTATACTAGCATTATAATATAACTTTATATAATTATGATTATATTCTATAAAATATGAAATAGAAATGAAAGTAGCGTTCATGCGTACGTACGACTTCCCGTCTCCATGAATGGTGCATTTCATTTCTTACCTCTAAATGATTATGTAATATTATAAATGTATAAATGTACTGGATATATATGAAATATATGATATCTACATCATGAATACCATTTTGGATATAATGGATACATGAACAACTTGTATTTATAAAGGGCTTATTTTTGACTCAAGTACTAATGATCGTTAAAATGACCGTTATTAACTTAAATAATTACATAGTGTTCATGAAATGGAAATAAGTGATATAAAAGGAATAATGAACTTGAAAAAGGTTCTTAAACAAGTAGAAATTAACTCAAGTTTATTATTCAGGAGATTAAAGAACGACCGAGTCAAGTCGGACCTGAGGTATCGGACTTCGTCTCAATCTCCTTTCATTGAGGCATATTTTGTTTTATACAAAACATTCTTTTATACGGTGTATAAATCTCTTTGAATTTTACGTTTATTCAAAAGGGATATTTTTTATACAAAGCGTTTACTAAAAGACTAGAGGGAATGTTTTTGTCATACGTATGCGGCGACAACGACTTTTCCGCCGCCGTGACCATTATTTGAGTTTCGGCTTCCTCTACAAGCCATACCATATTTTTAAAAGAAAAATAAAAACCATGTTATACTTTTCTTTTATTTTGGTATTTAAAATGGATTTCAAAATGTTTTTATTATATCAATGTGTTGTATTGATATCTTGTGATTGAAATGTCGAAATTTTATGTTTCCTTTATGCATGTTTTATGTGATACGATTATGTTGAGGTTCTTGGGAATTATTAAGAAGACAGGTGGTTCCGTGATAGACTAAGGGTGGATGAGCCCGTTATAGCTCTCCAATGCATTGGGTAACATGAAGGAGTGAAACTTTAAGGTTTCCCCGAAGAGATTTAGGGAATATACTGTGATGGGTATTCCAAACGTAACCAAGAGGGTTACTCCCTATGTAAGAATGTTATGAATGCCTCAAGTTACCTTTATGTATTATGATTTCTTTGATTTATTCATGATTTGATGAGTAATGTTAAAGTGCTTATGTTTTATGGGTAAAGTATGATTTCATTCTTATGTATATATGTACCCATGTTTCCTTTCCATATTTTTATATCCCTTACTGAAGGAAATAAACTTCTGAATCAGCATCCCGAGATGGTCGGAATTGGAACTGAACAGTTTTTTGTAGTAATGTCGCAGTTGAATCTGGCGATAAATGGTGGTGGTATCCATGCACGAGATCAGCCAGATTAACTGCAGAGGAACGTGTCAGTGGTGGAATATTTCATGAGGCAATATCCCCCATCATTCAGAGGATCATCTGACCCTGTGTTAGCTGAAGGGTGGATTAAAGCACTGGAGAAGATTTTCGATGTCATGGGGTGTTCAGACAATCAAAAGGTTAGTCTTACTATTTACCGTTTGGAGGGTGAAGTAGATCAGTGGTGGTCGATGGTTAAAAATACCAGGGACGCTGATGAGATTGATGCTCTCGACTGGGATGAATTCAAAGGTATGTTTCTTGAAAAGTATTTTCCAAAGGCTGTTCGACTTAGGATGGAAAAACAATTCTTGGAATTGAGGCAAGAGGAAGAATCAGTGGATACCTATGAAGAAAGGTTTACTCGATTGGCAAGGTATGCTCCAAATTTTATCCGAGACCTTGATAGTAAAATCAATGATTTTTACTCAGGATTAAAGCCAAAATATCGAAGGGCATTGGCTTCTAGTGAGTTTAAAAGTTATGAAAAGCTTGTTCGATGTGCTGAGGTGGAAATAGAGTTTGTCGATGATCAAGTGTTCTATAACAACCAACAGAAGAAGAGACCGAGGTGGCAGGAGAAAGGTAAGAATTCTTCAAAAAAGTCTGACGGTAAGAAAACTAAGTTTCCAGTTTGTGATAAATGTGGCAAAAGGCATGCTGGGGAATGTCTTCTGAATTCTGGAAAGTGCTACCGATATGGTAAGATGGGACATAAGTCTCGTTATTGCACTGAAAATGATTAGGGTGATGGTAAGACAAAATTTGATTTACAGTTAGTGAAATGTTATAAGTGCAATGAGATGGGTCACTATGCAACTGAGTGTCCGACAAAGAGCTTGAGTGATGGGAAGCAGTTAGACTACAAGCAGAAAGGGGTGGTTAAATCCTTTGCAACTACTTCAGCAGATGTCGGGCCATCAAATGAAGTTGTATCAGGTACTTTGTTTGTTTTTTCAGATTATGCCAGTGTGTTGTTTGATTCGGGGTCTACACATTCTTTCATCTCTGAAAAATTTTCTAGTAAAATGGGAATACCATCTCAAGAAATGACTCCTGAACTTCTGGTAAAAACACTTGGGGTAAATGTTGAGGCAAAAAGAATTTATAATAATCTTCCTATCCTTATTTGTTGAAAGAGCCTACTTGCAATCCTTATTGTTCTACGTCTAGTAGAGTTTGATGTTATACTGGGTATGGATTGGCTCTCTATTTACCATGCTAAGATTGACTGTAGAGCTAAAGAAGTTTCTTTTCAGAAAGACTTTCAGTTTGTGTACAAGAATGAACCCTTACTGTTGATAACTTATCAAGAGTCCAAGAAGCTTGTAAAAGATGGAAATGAATGTTACCTTGCACACATCGTTGAAAATAAAGGAACTGTTCAGATTAATGATGTGGCAGTGGTAAATGAGTATCCTGATGTTTTTCCGGATTAGTTGCCTGCAATAATACCAGATCGGGAAGTTGAGTTTACTGTTGACTTAGTTCCTGATGCTAAGCCAATTTCAAAACCCCCTTATCGAATGGCTCAAATTGAACTTTTAGAGTTGAAGGAGCAATTGCAAGATTTATTAAAGAAAGGTTTCATTCGACCTAGCACATCACCATGGGCTGCTCCTGTTTTATTTGTTAAAAATAAAGATGGTTCAATGAGACTTTTCATTGATTATAGAGCCTTGAATAACATCACTGTTAAGAACAAATATCATTTGCCTCATATCGATGATTTGTTTGATGAGCTCCAGGGAGCTCCGTTTTTTTCAAAGATTGACCTAAGATCGGGGTACCATCAACTGAAGGTAAATGAAGAAGATGTTCCGAAGACCGCGTTCCGTACAAGATATGGCCATTATGAATTTGTAGTAATGCCTTTTGGGCTAACCAATGCACCTGCTGTATTCATGGACTTAATGAATATAATTTTCCATGAGTTCTTGGATATGTTTGTGGTGGTTTTCATTGATGATATTTTGGTGTTTTCTAAAAGTAAAGAGGAGCATGAAAGACATTTAAGGGTTATCTTGCAAACCTTAAAATAAAAGAAACTGTATGGAAAATTCAGAAAGTGTGAGTTTTGGTTGCAAACAATTTCTTTCCTTGGTTATATTGTTTCTAAAGATGGGATAACTGTTGATCCTGCAAAAACAAAGGTTGTTGAAGAATGGCCAAGACCCACAAATGTAACTGAGATTTGTTGCTTCCTTGGTTTGGCAGGCTATTACCGAAGGTTTGTTAGAGACTTTTCACGGTTATCTAGTCCAATGACTAAGTTAACTCGGAAGGGTGTTATTTTTATCTGGAAAAAAGAATGTGATGATTGTTTTCAGGAATTGAAAAGAAGATTGGTGAATGCTCCAGTTTTGGAACTACCTTCCAGGAATGGTGAGTTTGTTATATACAATGATGCTTCATTGAAAGGACTTGGTTGTGTCCTAATGCAGAATGATCAGGTAATTGCTTATGCATCACGTCAGTTGAAAAATCATGAGGTAAATTACCCTACACATGATTTGGAATTACCTGCTGTTGTTTTTGCTTTAAAGATTTGGAGGCATCATTTGTATGGAGTAAAATGTGAAATATATACCGATCACAAAAGTTTAAAGTATATATTCACTCAGAAAGAATTGAATATGAGACAAAGGAGATGACTAGAATTAATCAAGGATTATGATTCTACAATTCATTACCATCCAGGAAAAGTAAATAAAGTGGCTGATGCTTTGAGTCGAAAAAGTAATGCTTTATTAACAATTTTGCGTTTGGAACATGATCCTTTGGTTTGGGATTTGAAGAAATTTGGATTATAAGTTTTTGGCGTAGGATGTTCTTCTGTTTTGTTTCAGGTATCAGTGAGATCATATCTTTCAGATAGAATCAAGCAAGCACAGAAGCAAGACAGGAAGTTGCAGAAAAAGGTAGAGCTGGTTCAGAAAGGTAAGTTGCCTGAATTCAACATTGATAGTGATTGTGTTTTGATATTTGGGAAGAGATTGTGTGTTCCTTGTGATTCACAGTTGAAGAGGGAGTTGTTATGTGAAGCTCATAGTTCTCCATTTTCAGTTCTTCTTGGCAGTACTAAGATGTACGAAGATCTGCGGGAGTATTACTGGTGGGATGGAATGAAAAGAGATATTGCTGATTTTACTGTGATGTGTTTGACTTGTCAGCAGGTTAAAGCGGAGCGGCAGTTACCGAAAGGGATTCTTCAGCCTCTACAAGTGCCATAGTGGAAATGGGATAATATATCCATGGACTTTGTTGTGGGATTACCGAAGACATCTCAAGGTAATAATGCAATCTGGGTTATTGTTGATCGCTTGACTAAATCTGCTCATTTCCTTACTATACGAGATACTTTTTCCCTAGATCAACTTTCCCGTTTGTATCTTAAAGAGATATTTAGATTACATGGAGTTCCCCTCTCCATTTTATCTGACCGTGATCCCAGGTTCACTTCTATCTTTTGGAAAGGCCTTCAGAAGTCATTGGGTACTGAATTAAATTTTAGTACAACTTTTCATCCTCAATCAGATGGGCAGTCAGAACGAATAATTCAGACCTTGGAGGATATGCTACGAGCTTGTTAGATGGATTATCAGGGAAGTTGGGACCAATATCTTTCTTTGGTTGAATTTTCATATAATAACAGTTTTCATTCCAGTATACAGATGGTACCATTTGAAGCATTATATGGGAAGCGCTATCGAACTCCAGCATTTTGGGATGAAGTGGGTGAAAGGAAGCTAATGGGACCCGAATTGATAGAAGAGATGGTAGAAAAGGTTCAGTTGATTCAGAAACACATGAGAATAGCTCAGAGAAGGAAGAAGAGTTATGCGGATAACCGGAGGAAGGATCTATCTTTCGAGGTAGGTGATCATCTTTTTCTCAAGGTTTCTCCATGGAAAAGTGTAATGTGATTTGGTAAGAAAGGAAAGCTGAGTCCAAGGTTCATTTGACCATATGAAATTCTGGAGAGAGTTGGATCAGTTGCATATCGAGTGGATTTACCTCCGAGTTTATCTCAGGTACACAATGTTTTTCATGTTTCGATGTTGAGAAAGTACATGCCATATCCATCTCATGTTTTGAGTCTAGAGGTAGTTCAGCTGGAAGAGAACCTATAATATGAGGAAAAACCAGTCCAGATTCTTGACCACATGGAGCAAGTGTTACAGAATAAGGTGATTCATCAGGTAATGGTTTTGTGGTAAAACCACATGATGTAAGAGGCAACATGGGAATCTGAAAATACAATGAGGGATAAGTACCCCCATTTATTTGATAAGTAAATTAATTGTGGGGACACAATTTTCTAAAGGGGGGAAGGATGTAACATCCCAAGTAAGTAATTAATAATAGATATTTTTATCTATGTCTATTAAGGAATTATATTGTGTTTTAGAGGCTTAAAATGAAAATAAATCCAATCTTAAGCATGGAATACACTAATATTTTTAAAAGATTGTTTTACCGCCTTTTGATGGAAAACCTTTTTTAAATCCGTTTTTTGAAAATTTTATAAGCTATGTTTGTCAAAATAAACTTATT
Organism: Viscum album; assembly: GCA_963277665.1. Taxonomy (NCBI): domain Eukaryota; kingdom Viridiplantae; phylum Streptophyta; class Magnoliopsida; order Santalales; family Viscaceae; genus Viscum; species Viscum album. The sequence goes on along the minus strand of OY728165.1, from coordinate 157,320,761 downwards.
CTTTATGATTTAGATATCAAAATTTACTTTGTGTGAATTTTTGGTATTTTTCTGACAATGTTCATTTTTTTAATGAATAGTGAAAAATACTGCATTTTACATCAAAACTGATTTTTCATTTAATTTAATTATATGGTTAGATTATATTTTGAATTGGTTTTAAAGTGAAATTAGAAAATATTTTTACCATTAAATCCAATAGTGGTCGTTGGAATTAATTTCACTTTTAAATCGGACTTAAACTAGTGTCAATCTTTTGACACTTTTTGTTTCATAAAAACACGTTATTTGTCATGACAGCGAGAATTAATTATTAAATTAATTAATGTGACTTATATGATTTGAATTTTCTAAAATATACATCTTTTTTGAATACATAATTTCAAATGCTTAGGGTGAAGTTTTGGTATTTTTCTGAAAAATTTCAATTTTTGATGACTAGTGAAACCACTAAGTGGTAGTTAAAGAAACTGAATTTTTTTTAAATGAAACTTTTTCACTTCTGTGATTTGATTTTCAAAAATCTGACATACATGGTTGTCATTAAGAAGTAAAATGTGGTTCAATGAGATTAAAATAATTTTTTGGTGAATAGTAACTCTTAAGTTCTTAATCGCGATTAGAGGTAATTAGTGTAGTTTTAGGTAAGAATAATGTTTTAATAAAATGAAATGACCTTGACACATGTCCTACCATCATTGGATGTGTCATGGACGACCAATAAAATCCATGGGTCAACTTGGGGACCCCATGGATCCACTTTGGTTGGGAAATGACATAAATAACTTTTTATTTAATGTAAAAGTAAAAATGACACAAACATGAGATGTTTTAATAAAAAAAATTTTACATGGCGTTATAAAGATCATATTTTTGATTATAAATATTCATTGGAAATATAAAGAGATTTACTACATCATAGTAATTGTTTTATAATTTTTAGACATTAAATAAATTAAATTATTTATGACATCATGATGATGCAGTGATGACCTCATTATTTAATGATTTAAATAAAATGGAAAGATAAACTAAAATCTATGACCTAAACATGTCCAAAACCTATTGGATGGGTGGATTTAAAACCCTTATCACCTTACCCTCTAATTATATCAATATGGGACCTTTTGAATCCGAATTTCTTTTTAAAATAAAGTAACTTATCTTTACTTTCCAAGAGTGCCCCTCCTCTTATAAAAGGCCCCCACCTCTACCACCTTACCCACACTCCCAAAGCCTTTGGCTCGGCCAAACCCTGCCCATTTTTTCTCTACACTTCCCTCTCTTACTCCTTGAAGCCTCACTTTGGGCAGAAGTCTTCCCAAGGAAGCTTTTGAGATCAAACCAAAGGGAGTTACCCGATTTTAAGGTAATGTCTTCACTTGAGTCCTTTTGTTTTATTTTGCTTATCCAACCCCCTAAACTCTTTTTATTCATTTCTGTTGTAACAACTCCAGTATCTTAAATATACTAGGATGTTGTTATAATAAGTATTCGAGCTACACTTACACAAAAGTACATCTAATGGTTAAAGAACATACTGTTTTCGTGGATGGTGGATTTCTGCCTCCCGAAATGATGATTGTTCAACATTCTTTTAACACCTTCAAAGGTGGCCATTAAGATGACACTATATTTATATATGATATATAATATGTTTATGTTTTACTTAAGCTTCTGTATTTTTAATTTTGGTCATACCTTTATGGTTTCCATTATGGGTAAACGCGATATCTTCATTTAAGGAAGTGAGGACTACCTCCCCCTCAAAGTGATTTGATTCGTTAAATACCATATGTGAGACGTATAAAGGATGGAACTATGATATTATATATGATATTATACTGGAATTATAATATACCCTTATATCATTATGATTCCATTCTATAAAATACGAAATAGAAATGAAAGTAGCGTTCATGCGTACGTACGGTTTACTGTCTCCATGAACGGTGCATTTCATTTCTTACCTCTAAATGATTATGTAATATTATAAATGAATGCATGTACTGGATATATATGACATATATGATATCTAAATCATGAATACCATTATTGATATAATGGATACATGAACAACTTGTAATTATAAAGGGCTTATTTTTGACTCAAGTACCAATGATCGTTAAAACGACCGTTATTAACTTAAATAATTACATAGTGTTCATGACATGGAAATAAGTGATATAAAAGGAATAATGAACTTGAAAAAGGTTCATAAACAAGTAGAAAAAACTCAAGTTTATTATTCAAGAGATTAAAGAACGACCGAGTCATGTCGGACCCGAGGTATGGGACTTCGTCTCAATCTCCTTTCATTGAGGCATATTTTGTTTTATACAAAACCTTCTTTTATACGGTGTATAAACCCCTTTGACTTTATGTTTATTCAAAAGGGATCTTTTTTATACAAATAGTTTACTAAAAGACAAGAGGAAATGTTTTTGTCGTACATATGCGGCGACAATGACTTCTCCGCCGCCGTGACCATTATTTGAGTTTCGGCTTCCTCTACAAGACATACCTTCTTTTTAAAAGAAAAATAAATACCATGTTATACTTTTCTTTTATTTTGGTATTGAAAATGGTTTTCATAATGTTTTTATTATATCAATGTGTTTTATTTATATCTTGTGATTGAAATGTGGAAATGTTATGTTTCCTTTATGCATTTTTTATGTGATACGATTATGTTGAGGTTCTTGGGCATTATTATGAAGACGGGTGGTTCCGTGATAGACTAAGGGCGGGTGAGACCGATATAGCTCTCCAATGCATTGGGTAACGTGAAGGAGTGAAACTTTAAGGTTTCTCCGAAGAGATTTAAAGAATATACTGTGATGGGTATTCCAAACGTAACCAAGAGGGTTACTCCCTACGTAAGAATGTTATGAATGCTTCAAGTTACCTTTATGTCTTATGATTTCTATGATTTATTCATGATTTGATGAGGTATGTTAAAGTGCTTATGTTTTATGGGTAAAGTATGATTTCATTCTTATGTATATATGTACCCATGTTTCCCTTCTATATTTTTATATTCCTTACTGAGCTTTTTATGCTCATCCCTAGTTTTTTTGAAATATTTTTCACAGGTCAAGGGAAAGGTACATGATACGATGATAGTGTCAAGGAAGTGTCAAGAAACAATCCATGTTTTATTTTAAATATGTTTCCATTGATGGGAAAGAAGAATACTATCTTTATGTAACCACTTTGTTTATATTTGGAATGTAATGCAAGTTTTATGATCTAATTCTCTAAAACTCTAAACTCGAAAAGATCCTCAATGTGTAATCTTGTAATAACTCAAGATTAAGTAAGGTTTAAGGCTGGGGCCTTATATTGGTACTCAAACTTTTTGCAATAAAAAATTTAAATCTTATGTTTTTTGTAGAATGTTTTTTGTAGTGAGTTTTTCATAGTCAAATTTTCTTCAAGAAGAATATCACCTATTTTGAATAATCTTCCTAGCCAAATCTGAAAGGTATGACTTCCTTACTTAAGGTTTCATAGTCATTTTTACTTGATGGTATTTTCTTTTAATATTTCATATTCTTTTCCTCTTAAATCCGAATATTTTTTCTTAAAACCTCAAAAGATCAGATTCAAGATTTCCTTGCAGGCATGTTTTCAACCGTCAGATCAGATCAGAGAGTTTCCCAACTTTTAGATTGGTTTTGGAAGATGAAAGGTAACTTCCATTGCTTATATAAAGGAACCCCAAAGGGATGTCCCACATCGGTTTTCAAAGCTTTTGCATCTCGAAGCTCTGCCTCAGTTCTTAAGCCCATTCTGAATCTCTCAAAGTTCCTTAGTCCGTATGTCTGCATAAGTCCCTTCTCAGGATATGTCTTCAGTCAACACGATCTCAGAGTGGCAAATTTATAGGGAGAGGTTGGTACACCCAAACTTCTTCAATAAGTATGACTCTCTTATTTTCAAGAATATTAAGCTCAATGGATGGGAAGATGTAGCCATTTTTAAAACTCGAGCTCAAGATGTGGTGTATCCGGACTTGCTCATAGAGTTTTATGAGTCAGCGAGTTTTTTCAAAGAAGTTGGAAGGGAGATGATCTCCTTCAAAATCTATGGAAAGACGTATGATTTATCTAATACCAAGGTGGATATCCTGGTTGGAATACCCTATGAAAGAGAGGCATAATTTTTCTCTCATAAGTTTCTAGAGGTTCAGGATGTTTGTGCTTTCCAAAAAGGGGGAGATCGTTAAGTTAATAAGGCTTTCCTTATGACTTTTTCCATTCCTTCATTCAAGGGGGAGATTGTTAAGTGATTAAGGTTTTCCTTATGACTTTAACATTCCTCTTGTTTTGAAAATCACAAACACCTTATTTTAAGGAAAGTCTTATTTTAATTCTATTTTACGACTATAAAGAAAAATTTCCTTACCCAAGGAAATTTACCCTTACCTACACTAAATTGCTCAAATCATAATTTTTCATAAGTATAAAAATCAGATTCATATCTCAAAACTCAGAATCATATAATACTTAGACATGAAGCATTCTGTTTTAGGATCCTAATTCCTATTACAAACATTTATGAAGTTGTACTCCAAATTCCCTATTACGAACTTTTATGAAGATCAACTCTAAATTCAGATTATGAACTTGTATAAAGTTCTAACTACGAATTCTGATGATGAATTCTGATTAAGAATTCTCATTATGAATTCTGAGGATGAATTCTGATTACGGATTCTAATTACGAATTCTGATGATGAATTCTGATTACGAATTCTCATTACGAATTCTGATGATGAATTCTGATTAGGAATTCTCATTACGAATTCTGATGACGAATTCTAATTATGAATTCTCATTACAAATTCTGATGATGAATTATGATTACGAATTCTCATTATGAATTCTGATGAAGAATTCTGATTATGAATTCTCATTATGAATCCCTACAAAACAGAATCCAAATATCCTAGTACTACAGAGTCTGAATTCATTTTTACTTAGACTCCTAAATTTCATTTACCTTCATTCTGAATATCAGTTTTGGTTATTCTCACACTTGTTCTATTATAAAATGATGTCGTGCCTTTAGTTATTAACTAACCATTGTTTGAGTGACACGTGTATAGGTCCCTCTGAAATTCAAGGAAGAATATGACCGTTGGAGGAGGGAGCTGACCATTGGAGTTTTACCTATAAATAAAAGATCATTTGAAAAGAAGAAAAAACTTGAACAATGAACTTTGACAACTATTCCTACATGCCGTAGAAGTGATTTCTAGAGAGAGAGACTCTTATCAACACTCAAGCTTCATGCAGAAAGTTTGAACGACTTGTTCAAAATTTTCCTTGTACAGACTTTCTTCATGCAACTCCGATTGTTGTTGTGTACAATCAAGGGCTTTCGGGGATAGGTAGACAGATGTTCCAACACCTTGCAGTTGAGGGATTCCTTTCTGAGGAAGAAAGAGGTGCCGACTACCTGATAGTTGAGTTCTTGCAGGGCTAGCAAGACAGACTCCGATATTCTTATCGAGGGCTTACCTTGGTGTGCGTAAGACAGACTTTCTTGAAAGTATAAATCAAGGGAACTTTATCCAAGGTTGTTGGATACCCTTATCTTTGGGTTAAAAGACTTATTACCAATTACTTGTTTTGTTGAAAGTTTTTCCGCTGCATTTGTATTGTTATGGTAAGTATAACTATATTGTACTTCCTTACTCATATACTCTGATATAGTTAGATTCTATATGCTTTAAGGTAGAATCTTTAACTTTTTAAACTTTTGTTAAGTTTCATTTTCAGAATCAATTTTCTAGAATTTAGAAAGTGATTAGAACTTATAGAGGTCTTGTGAATTATCTTGTTTAACCTTGTTAAACATATCCATCTTTAAAAGTTCCAAAGGAATTTTTAAAAGGTACAATTCACCCCCCTCTTGTATCTGAGAATCTCATTCGTATTTCGATTCTACGTTTGGTATTATAGAGTATATCATACTCAAAAATACCATCCTAACAATTTGTATCAATGGTTGGAAACATCAAACCCTGTATAAATTCAACAATTGGTATCAGATCATTTGGTTCAATCTGAATTAATCTCACGATTAGATTCAGAATAGAATTCTCAGAATTAAATTTTCGGATTAACACTTCCAGATTCATATTTTTTTCATAATCTGTTTTTTTTTCGGACTCATTGTTCAGATTCAGTTTTTTCGTAGAGATAATTTTTCTCTATATTTTATTTTTTAGAGTATTTTCCTTGTTTACAATATTTTTCTACTAACAAGTTTTCGTGGAAAGACTTTTCTTAAAGATAGCAGGAATCAATGTTGGTTCCATAGACAATCTCAATCCAACCAGACGACCTATCTTTGATGGTAATGATTATGAATATTGAATAGATCGCATGAAGACTTTCATTATCAACACTGGGGTTGAAAATTTTGTTATGCTTACCGGTGGATACAAAATTCATGATAAAGAAGTAAGTGCCTTTACAAATAAATAAAAGCATGAATATCAACTTAATTATAAGGTACACAATACTTTACTTTGTTCAATGACTAGAAATATATATATCCAAATTTCATTTGGTGAAGCAACATATTCTATATGGAAGAAACTTGAAGTTACTCACTTTGTAACTTACAAAGTAATTGAGACCAGAAGAGCCATGATTAGAGATGAATATCATGGTTTTAGTTTTCTTTATGGTGAACCCATATGCAATGTGCAACAAATATTCATGACTATTGTGAATAGTTTAAAACAATGGGTGAAAAAGGATTAGATGATGAATCCCTTGTTGACAAGATCATCGACATCGTGCCAAATGAGTGGGAATCTAAAAGGACTACAATTGATGAGAATAGAAATGTTACACAGATTACCCTTGATGAGCTGTTTGGAACTCTTCTTCAGCATGAGACTAGAATGAAGAGAGATGCTGATATTGTGAAAAAGAAGAATGGAAATGGAAGTGTATATTTTACTACTATTTCCAATCATATGAAATCCAAGACTCCTGAGAGAGTTACTAGATACAGATCTAAGAAAGTTGTTATCCATTCCGAATATAGTGGAAGTGAATCCTCGGAAAATGAATTAGCATATCTTGCTCGAAGGATGAACAAGATTCCTGGAAAGAGGAACTTTCAAACTAGATATAAGAAAAAGGAAAGGAAAGAGAAGAAAGATTATGAAGTCACATGCTATGAATGCAAGAGAGTTGGACACATAAGACCTGATTTCCCAATGCTCAAGAGAAAAGAAAGAAAGGAAAGGAATTATAAGAAAAACAGAAAGCAGTATTATAAGTCTAAAGCTAATAAAGTGTTGAAAGCCGATGACACATGGAGTGCCAGTAGTAGAGATTCTTCAGATGAATCTTCAGATTATGAATCTATTGGACAGAAGAATCTTGGTCTTTTAGCGAGACTACATATTGATAATCATTTCTTGATGACTAAGGTACACAATGTTGAATCAATGACCAATGTTTCTTTAAATGATAATGATAGTAAATATTATTACTCATCGGATGAAGAATCTTCTTCTGACGAAGATAATACATTACATTCCTATGAAGAAGTATCCAGGTTTTCTAAACTCCTTCAGAATGAGAATTCAAAACTCATGAAAAAACATGATAAGGAAAATTCTAGGAATATTTTACTTACTAAGGAAATATCAGATCTTTCTAAAGATCTTGAAAAGAAAAATGCTTATTTTGAAAGTATTTCAAAAAATCTTGAGGAAGTAAGTTCTGAGAAGAATAAACTTTCTGAAGATCTAGAAAACATAATTTCTAAGTAAATTGTTCTCGAGCCTAGATCTAGTTCAAATGTTTTTAAAGACAAGAACTTTGTTATAAAACTCAAATTTGAAATATTCTCCTTGAGGAAGTGTTTTTCATACTTTACCATAGGTAAGGAAAATTTTGATACAATATATTCACAAATCCGACCTCGAAGGAATACTTCTAGTTTTGGTTATACTGGTTCTAAACCAAACTTTTGTAACAATTACTTTGTTCTTTAAAGTGCCCCATTCTGCACTAAGTGTCAATGTGGTGGTCACTGGGAAAAGAATTGTTCTCTAAACAAAACCCAGTCTTTAGGATTCTATAAATCTTATTTTTCTAAGAAGATGTGGGTTCCCAAAATTTTACTTTTTGATATTTTCGGATCCATGAATGTCTGGATTCTGAAAACCTAACATTTTCTTATTTTCAGAAAAATAAGGAAAGTACCAACGGTAATATGTGGTACATGGAAAGTGGATGTTCCCGGCATATGACTGGTAACAAAAACTATTTTGGAAAGATTATCAAGATCAAAGGAGGAAAAGTAACATTCAGAGATAATGCTCAGGGAGAAATTATTGGTATATGTAACATAGTTATTCTTGGAAAAACTTTTATTTCACATGTTCTGTTTGTTAAGTGTCTCAAGGAAAACCTCATTAGTATAAGCCGATTATGTGATGAAGGATACCTTGTGAAGTTTAGGAATGATAAGTGCTTAGTAAACAATTCCAAGGGAGTGTTTATTATTTATGCCCATAGGCAAGAGAATGTTTACACACTAAACATAGAAGACCTTAGGAGCCGAGACTTACCTTGCCTTAGTGCAATGGAAGATCATTCATGGTTATGGAATATACTGTTAGGACATTGTAACCTTAGGAACTTATGAAAACTTTCTAAGAAGAGACTAGTTAAGGATCTACCGGAGCATAGATTCAATTCTTCAAAAGTATGTGACTCTTTTGAATATGGAAAGCAACATAAATCATGTTTTAAATCAGCCAATGAAGTCTCAATTAGTGATGCATTACATCTAGTGCATATGGATCCTTTTTTTCCAACACATAATAGAAGAATTAGGGGAAAGTATTATGTATTTTTCTTAGTTGATTATTACACTAGATATACATGGGCCTATTTTCTATCAAAGAATTCTGAAGCTTTTTCTTATTTCAAAAGTTTTAGAGCCCAAGTTAAAAATGAAAAAAAGCCGTCAATTGAAAACTATTCATAGTGATCATGGAGGAGAATTTCAAAATTCTGATTTTGAAAATTTTTTAGAACAAAATGCATTACACATAACTTTTCAGCACATAGAACACCTCCACAGAATGGTTTTGTTGAAAGAAGAAACAAAATTCTTCAAGAGATAACTAGAACAATGTTATGTGAGAATTATGTTGCCAAACATTTATGGGTGGAAGTAGTTAGTGCTTCTTGTTATACTATAAATCATGTTTTGATTAGAACTTTTCTTAATAAAACCCCTTATGAGTTATGGAATGGTAGAAAACCTAGACTTTCTTACTTTTTGGTTTTTGGCTACAAGGTATTCATTCTGAATACTAAAGATAATTTACACAAATTTTCACCAAAATCCGATGAAGGAATTTTCCTAGGATACTCCACAACTTCTAAGGATTATAGAGTTTTTAACAAAAAACACTTGTACTGTTTAAGTGATAGTATATGTCAAATTTGACGAAACTGATCCTTTTGTATTTAAACAAAACCAACCTACATCCTCAGATGTGTTTTCAAAAACTGATTATCAACCTATGATAGAAGATCCTTCTGATAAGGAAAATGTTTAAGAAGATACTCCTGAAACATTTACCCCAGAAGATTTCCTACCCTATGTTGATGAATAGGTTTTACAAAACCCAAATCAGTCATTTTTCTAAAGAATCATCCTAGTGATATTATCATTGGTGATGTCAATAAACCCATAAGGACTAGAAGTTCCTTAAGAAATGAATTAGAGCATCTAGCATTATTTTCCCAATTGGAACCAAAAAGCACTGATGATGATTTAGGTGATGGTGATTGGATTAAAGCCCTGTAAGATGAACTAAATGAATTCGAAAGGAATAAAGTCTGGACCTTGGTTGAAAGACCTAAGGAAACTTCTGTAATTGGAGAAAAAAGGGTCTTTAGAAATAAGTGTGATGAAAATTGAATCATAGTAAGAAATAAATCTAGATTAGTTGCTAAAGGCTATAATCAACAAGAAGGAATAGACTATGAAGAAACCTATTCTCTAGTAGCGAGACTTAAATATATTAATATTTTACTTTCCTTTACAGCATTCTTCATTTCAAACATTTTCAAATGGATGTGAAATTTACTTTTTCTTAACGGTTATGTTCAAGAGGATGTTTTTGTTGAACAACCTCCAGGCTTTGAAGATACAAAACATCCTGATCATGTTTTTAGACTTACCAAAGCTTTTTATGGCCTTAAACAAGCCCCTCGAGCTTGGTATGATAGACTTACAATATTTTTGCTGCAAAATAACTACGTTAAGGGAAATGAAGATCCAACTCTATTTATAAATAAAGTTAAGAAAAATGTTTTGATTGTTCAAATTTATGTTGATGACAGTATATTTTGTTCAACTCAGAAATCTTTAACTAATTCCTTTTCAGATCTAATGAAATATGAGTTTGAAATGAGTATGATGGGTGAGTTAACATATTTACTTCATTTTAAAATTTATCAAAAACCAGCAAGAATCCACATATCTTAATATAAGTATATTAAAGATCTTCTTAAAAAGTATGGATATGACAACACTAAGAGTATAAGTACTTCCATCAGTACCTCAAACACACTTGATCTGGATGAAGCTGGGAAACCAGTAGATCAAACATCTTTTAGTGGTATGATAGGAAGTCTACTTTACTTGATAGCTAGTCATCCAGACATAATGTTTTCAGTATGATTATGTGCAAGATATCAATCCAATCCCAAGGAATCTCATTTAAAAGCAGTGAAAATAATTTTTCGCTACATAAATGGAACCTTGGATTCAGGACTATTTTAAACTTCTGGAAATGATTTTTTTAAAGTGTTTTTCAGATGAAGACTTTGGTGGATGTAGAATGGATCGAAAAAGTACATCGGGAACTTGTCATTTCCTAGGAGATTCGTTAGTTTCTTGGTCCTGAAAGAAGCAACACTCAGTAGCACTTTACACTGCTAAAGCTGAATATGTAGCAGCTGGAAGTTGTTGTGCTCAAGTGTTGTGGATGCAACACACACTCACAGACTATGGATTGAGTTTTACTAAGACTCAAATCTTATGTGATAACACAAGTGCCATTTCCCTTTGTAAAAACCCTGCACAACACTCTTGTGCAAACACATATATATTAGGCATCACTTTCTTAGGGATCACACACTAATAGAAGATATCATTCTTCAATTCATTGGAACGCATGATCAACATGCTGATATTTTCCCAAAATATTTACCTACTAAAAAATTTAAATACATTAAACAAAAGTTAGGAATGATAACCATGAGGTAATCTTACTCCATTAACTTCCGGATGAACCAATCTCCTTACAGTAATAAACTTCGTTTCATAGGGGGAGTACATCTGTTATTGAATTTTTTCAAAAATTTCATAATGAAAATCTTCATAGTTAGTTTTTTCAAAATTTTTGTAATGAACATTTTCATAGTTAGTTCTTAAAAATCGTTGTACTAGAAATTTTAGTAATGGAAATTTTTGTAATGTCAATTTTCATTATAGAGATTTTCGTACCAGAAATTTTAGTACTGAAAATTTTCATTATGCAAATTTTCTTAATAGAAATTTTGGTAAGAGAAATTTTCGTACTATAAATTTTAGTACTGGAAATATTTGTAATGAAAATTTTCGTAATGGAAATTTTTGTAATGGAAATTTTTTTAATAGAAATTTTGGTACTAGAAATTTTCATAGTGGAAATTTTCTTAATCGAAATTTTCGTAATGGGAATTTTTGTACACATAATTTTCGTAATAGAGTTTTTGTACTCAAACTTTTTGCAATAAAACTTTTAAATCTTAAGTTTTTTTGTAGTAAGTTTTTCATAGAGAGTTTTTCATAGTCAAATTTTCTTCAAGAAGAATATCACCTCCTACGAATAATCATCCTATCCAAATCTGAAAGGTATGACTTCTTTACTTAAGTTCTCGTAGTCATTTGTACTTGCTGGTATTTTATTTTAATTTTTCAGATTTGTTTCCTCTTAAATCCGAATGTTTTTCTTAAAACCTCAAAAGATCAGATTCAAGATTTCATTGCGGGAATTTTTTCAACTGTCAGATCAGATCAGAGAGTTTCCAAACCATTAGATTGGTTTTGGAAGATGAAAGGTCACTTCCATCCCCTATATAAAGGAACCCAGAAGGTTTGTCCCACATCAATTTTCAATGATTTTGAGTCTCAAAGCTCTGCCTCAGTTCTTAAGCCCATTCCGAATCTTTCAAAGTTCCTCAGTCCGAATGTCTGTAGAAGTCCCTTCATAGGATATGTCTTCAGTCAAACCGATATCGAAGTGGAAAATTTATAGGGAGATGTTGGTACACCCAAAATTCTTCAATAAGTATGAATCCATTATTTCTATGAATATTAAACTCAATGGATGGGAAAATGTAGCCATTTCTAAAACTCGAGCTCAAGATGTGTTGTATCCGGACTTGCTTATAGAGTTTTATGAGTCAGATAGTTTTTTCAAGGAAGATGGAAGGGGGAAGTTCTTCTTCAGAAGCTATGGAAATACGTATGATTTATCTTATACCAATATGGCTATCCTGGTTGGAATACCCTATGAAGGAGATGCATAATTTTTCTCTCATAAGTTGGCAGAGGTTCAGGATGTTTGTTCTTTCCAAAAAGGGGGATATTGTTGAGTCAATAAGGTTTTACTTAGGAATTTTCCATTCCTTCACTCATGGAGGATATTGTTAAGTCATTATGGCTTTCTTTATGACTTTAGCATTCCTCATGTTATGAAAATCACAAACACCTTATTTTAAGGAAAATATTATTTTACCCCTATTTTACTTCTATAAGGAAAATTTCCTTACCGAAAGAAAATTTAACCTTACCGAGACTACATTGATCAAATCATAATTTTTATTAGGTATAAAAATCTGATTCATATATAAAAAATCGGAATCATATAATACTTAGGAGTGAAGCATTCTGTTTTAGGATCAAAATTCCTATTACGAACATTTATGAAGTTCTACTCCGAATTCCCTGTTTCGAAATTTTATGAAGTTCAACTCTGAATTCTGATTACGAACTTGTATAAAGTTCTTACTACAAATTCTGATGATGAATTCTGATGATGAATTCTCATTATGAATTCTGATGAAGAATTCTGATTACGAATTCTCATTACAAATTATGATAATGAATTCTGATTATGAATTCTCATTACGAATTCTGATGATTAATTCTGATTACGAATTCTCATTATGAATTCCTATGAATAATTCTGATTACGAATTCTCATTATGAATTCCTACAAAATAAAATCCTAATATCCTAGTACTCTAGACTCCGAATTCATTTTTACATAGACTCTCAAATTTTATTTACCTTCATTCGGAATATCACTTTTGGTTTTGTTTACACTTGTTCTATTATAAAACGATGTCGTGCCTTCAGTTATTAACTAACCGTTGTTTGAGTGAAACATGTACATGTCCCTCTAAAATTCAAGGAAGAATATGGCCATTGGAGGAAAGAGGAGACCGTTGGAGCTTTATCTATAAATAGAAGCTCATTTGAAAAGAAGACACAACTTGAACAATGAACTTTGAAAACTGTGCCAAAATGCTGTTGAAGTGATTTCTAGGACTCTTATCAACTCTCAAGCTTCGTGCAGAAAGTTTGAATGGATTTTTCAAAACATTCCTTGTGCAAATTTACTTCGTGCAACTCTGATTGTTGCTGTGTAAAATTGAGGGCTTCCAGGGATAGTAAAAAAGAGGTTCCAACACCTTGAAGTTGAGGGACTCCTTTTTGAGGAAGACATAGGTTCCGACTACCTGATAGTTGAGGGCTTGCAGGGATAACAAGACAGACTCCGATCTTCATATCGAGGGCTTACCCTAGTGTGGGTAAGATAGACTTTCTTGAGAGTATAAATCAAGGGACCTTTATCCAAGGTTGTTTGATACCCTTCTCTTTGGGTTAAAAGACTTATTACTTGTTACTTTTTTTTACAAGTTTTTTTGCTACATTTGTATTGTTAAGGAAAGTATAACTATCTTGTACTTACTTAATCTTTTACTCTTATATAGTTAGATTATATATGCTTTAAGGTTGAATCTTCATCTTTGTAAACTTTTATTAAGTTTCATTTTTAGAATCACTTTTCCAGAATTTAGCTAGTGATTATAACTTATAGAGATCTTGTGAATTATCTTGTTTAACCTTGTTAAACATAACCATATTTAAAAGTTCCAAAGGAATTTTTTAAAGGTACAATTCACCCCCTATTGTATATGATAATCTCATTCTTATTTCGATCCTATGTTTGGTATTATAGAGTATATCATACTCAGACATACCATCCTAACAATGATCACTAGGGATTAAATTCTGAATGATCGATCAATTTAGTATCATTGGAAGTACTAGATACATAGATAGGTTTTTCTTTAAATTATTAAATGAAAAACAACAACTGAATTTTCTTCTTTGATCACATTCATATTACTTAGAATATACCTTTAGGTCAGTCATAGTTTACTTCTTCGCATCCTGGGAAAAATAAAACATAGAAAGGGGAGAGCTCAGATGCTCAGTAAAGATAACAATATAGCAGAGACTTTCATAAATAAGCATAAACATTTAATGGAATGTATAAGACTAAAACAAAAGCCTTTTAAACTTTAAATTTAGCATAATATGGCAAAGATAAAATCAAATAATGGAATTTAATTATTCACATGGATATTCTACTAGTCGAATAATCACATGAAATATCAATAACCACTTTCATAGTGATGTAATGCATAATTCCAGACTTCATAACCACATTGTCAAGGCCTTGTGACAAGACTACAAATAATATTTTATCAAATCCTTGTGCCAAGACACTAGTTTGTCTCATTAGACCAACCGATGAATCAAGGATCTATAGTGGGCTCCACCCATCACTTACTAAGTCCAATACATTCCTCATATGAAATGGTTGAACCATGACATAAACATTTGTATTGAAAAAATCATATTAAATGTTAATACTTTAACCATAAAACATGGATGGTATAAAAAAAAGACACCCATAATCAACAATATCACAAAACCTTCAATACAATATGGAATATTTGTATCATAAAAAATCATCTTCAAATAAGTGTAAAATCAATCAAAGAATATTGACATAGATGAAATGCAAACTATTTGAGAGAAATATATCTTTCAATTTTGAAATACTATAAAAGACACATAATTATAAAAGAAAAAATGTATTTTAAAATATTCTTATAAGATTTTAATAGAATCTTTGAAGATGTTATAGTGGCGTAAAATATCCACACCCATCGTATAAGTTAAATAAAACATTCTTACCTTAATTTGTCGAAAATGTCATAAAGTATCTATTTTGGAAAATGATGAAAAGATTCATTACAATTTTTTTATAAAAAGTCAAGCATGGGTATAAATGACTTGAACACATAGTATATTAAATATTAAAAAATATTTTGAAATTCATTTTTAAGAAACAAGAATGTGGATCATAAAGACGTCCCATTAGATACTCAAGTTTAAACAACCTCGGATAATAAAGAGTGTGCAAAATTCAACCCTTACCTTGAACTTTTACTTGATTGAGAGTATTTTAAACTCTTGTATAATAGTTAAATCCTTGTTATTAAATTATAAATGAACCATATACAAAAATTTGATATCATATATCATCTTCAAATATTAATTTTTTAATAATATTTGAGTAGTATCATTGTTTTGGGTGTTAACTGATTCATTTTTTTATATGCTTGGTTATGTAAGCCACGTTTTTTATGGATAGGATGTATTTGATTCATATAAAGACTTATATAATGTTTTTAAACATTATTTTTAATCATAAAAAAAATTATTCTTGAATTTTTATGATGGGGAAAGAATTACATCGTGTTCGTGGAGACGGTAATCCGTACGTACACTCGAGCAACAATATAATTCTATTGATGGTGAAATAGTATGTAATTGGATGGTATATAATATATAAATAATCATTAACATTTTATATTTATTATTTAAATTAGTTATACTCATTATTATACCCATCCAAATAAGGAAGTGTTTGAATAACAAACTACACCACGACGTGGAGACGGTAAGCCTTACGTACGCACGTATGGTGATTTTTCATTCATAATATGGATAGAATAATGAATTTGGTTTTAACTTATTTAAAATAACATCACAGTATGTATAAGGTACTGGATATATTATTTTGGTATGAAAACAAAAAAAAATTAGAAGTGGAAGAAGAAAAGAACTTTGAAAGAGGTTGTGAAATTATTACCTCTTCTTCGGGTGTTTCCTTCTGAGTTGATCAAAAGGGCTCCTTAGGTTGGAATTATGATCAATTTAAGACCAATAGATATAATTGAGGGTAGTTGGGAGTATATTTGGGTAGGGGTTGGATGAGCCAAATGGCTTTGGATTTGTGATTTTGAGAGAAGGGGAAGTACCCTTTTATAAGAGAGGTGAGGGCCACTTTAAGAAAGCTTGAAATATTTTTTTTATACAATTGTATTAAATTTATAATGGCTCCAAAATGATTTATTTCGAGGATAAGGTGGCTATTGGTCGAAAACCTCCAAAACAATAGGTTTTAGACAGGTTTAGGTCACCATATTTAGCTTATCTTTTAGATTTAACTCTTGGTTAAATAGTTTAACATTTACCAGGTCACCTAGTATCTTTATATTATATGGTTAATAACCTTAGTATAAAATGAAAAGTGAACCCAAAATGGTTCATTAATGACAAATATATTTTTATATAAGTCCTCTTTCCAAACCTTAAAATTTTATGACTTTTATATGAATAAATAATATAGAATTTGTTTTAAAAACCCATTTATGTCAATTTGACACTATTTATTATTTGATATTTGTTAAAGTCCTAAAAACTTTATTATTTCGGAAAAAATTAATTTAATCACCAGGAACATGTCATATTAACCTCTAAAATTTGTGTAATTAATAAAAAGTCTCAATTTACAATATTTTTGATATTTATTATATCAATTATTTTAATCTTTCATTAATTAGGTAATTACGACATCATCATTATGTCATAAATAAAACATAATTATTTAATTTCTAAAAATTAAAATAAAATACCATTATGTAGGAAATATTCTTAAATTTCTAATTAATATTTATAGTCTAATTTATCTTATGTGTAACCCTATATTAAAAATGTTTTAGTTATTAATATTTGAATTTAAAACTTTTGACTCTTCTTTAAATAAAATAATAAAAAATGTCCAAATCTAATCCAAGTGGACCAAAAGGATATATTTTATTACTATGGTTGGTTATGGTTGAAATAACTTATACAATATAATTAGAACATGATTTAGGGTAATTATAATATCATTTTTATCTTTAATTACCTTTTTTACTTTTAAATGTGGTAAATAAAAGTCAAAAGTTACTATTCCCCAAAAATTATTTTTATCTCATTGAACCAAATTTAACTTAATGATGTCAAAAATGTCTATTGTATTTTTGAAATTAAATTCAAATAAATGTTAAATTTACATTTTATGAAAATTTGAAAATGTGCCTAGATGGTGGGTAAAAGACGTTAAAAAGTTAAATAAAATTTTATACATCTAATTTTATTAAAAAATGAATCCAATGAATTACATTGAAATTATATAGGTATTATATATCTATTTTTACTTAAAATAAATTTAAATAAAATAATTAATTATTTAAATAAAATGTTTGTTTTAAACAATAACATTGTGTTTTTCACTATTAATCAAAAATTGAATGTTTTCAGAAAAACAACCAAAATTCACCCTAAAAAAATTATGTTATTCAGAATTCAAAAATTAATTATATTTTACCAAATTAAAAACATTTAAGTTTCATTAATTAATTTAAAATTAATTCACGTTGTCAAAACCAAAAAGTATGGTTTTTAAAAAGTAAAAACTATCAAAAGATTGACCTGTGTTTATGTGAAATTACTTATAATGACCTAAATTATTTTAAATGATAAAAATATAATCTTATTATACTTCTAAACCATTGAAATGTATAATTTAACACTATAAATTATTTTTAATAAAAAAGTTTTTTTTTCAATTAAAAGTTAGTATTTTTCACTATTCAACAAAATATGAAAGTTATTAGAAAAACACCAAAAATTTATCGAAACTAAATTTTTATGTTTCTATTTTTAATAAGATGTTTATTTTGTCCAACGTAATATATAAAAGTGTCAAATATTTCATTTAAAATGGGTTCACCATTAAAAGGCAGTAAAATTTCATTTTTTTGAAAAAAAACTTCTTTTATCTGAAAAATTTAATTTGTTCTTATATATTGTCTAAGAAATACCTAATGTGGATTATAAAATTATATGGAATGTATAAAATTCAAAATTAAGTTAATAATATTCATAAAATCTTTTTGAATGGCTAGTTTGGTCAGTCGTGGTGCACACAAATTTGGTGTTGCGTGTAGCATAAGTAATTGAATTATTTTGAAGAGATAACAAAATATTAAATCTTGGTGTGTTACAATTACTCTTATTTTCTATATCAGGTTATCCCACGTAAACATATTTTTTGTTTTTTATGGAATATTTCTAAGAGAATAAGTTATTCCATCCTTCTCTCAAATGGTTCTTGACTGAATCTCTCAAGAAAGGGGATGTCAAGGAAAAGTCAAGAGATAATAAATGGAGAAGAAATATCCCTTGAATGAAATTCCCTACTCCCATGGTATCCCACATAAATGTTTATGTCTTATTGAATTTTGGGTTATAGAGTGAGAATCTACCCATCAAATAAGTTAAATGTACTTTCTATTCATTATGGGTAAAAATGAATATAGTTGTATGCTATATGAGGAGCCCTTATATTAGAAGATTTTTGAGTTGATACTTAAGTCAAAGGGAAGTCATGATGGTGGAACTCTATCTATAAAATTTCATAATAAGTCAAAGGAGTTTAATGATGATAGATGTTTCTAAGCTATTATGGATAGTTTTTATAACCATACTTATGTTTTTTTAAATAGGTTCAATGTTTTGAGAGTACCTAGCTTGAATTTGGAGAATCCATCATAGTGTTAAAAAAAATTTCAGCTATTGAGATATATATGAAAACACTCCTAGATGAAGCTATATAAAGGATGATGTGAAGGCTAAATCAAAATCATATTGAGGTTTATAAAATATTAACATTTTAGTATTCTTGTGCTATAAATTTCATTGAAAAATTACTAAAGTTGTTTTGAATTATTATAATAATTTAAAAAAAAATTATACGGTACAATAATTTGGTGATTTGAATAGGCTATGAAATTCTAGAGGTGTTTTAAAGAATCCATGAAGTTGTTTAGGGATTTTTGAGCTTTAGTGTTGGAACCAAAAAATTGGTTAATTCTACTATACAAGACTTCATGTTCTAGCCAAAAATTTCCCTCCCTTGAATATTACTTTTATATAACCTTGTTTGAATTTATACCACGTGAGTAAGACTTTATAAGGTGTCTAAGACTTCCATGTTTTCATGTACTACTTTTACTAAGGCTGCATATGAATTTTAATCATAGAGCATCTCTTGTTATAATTTTAACGGATGAAGTATGACTTTTAAATACCTATATATGTATTATCATGGTGAAATGCATGAAGTTTTTTCCAAGTAGTAATTTATACTTAATATAATTTTGAAAATTATACTATATAAAATATGAGTTTCTTGAATTCATTTTCTAATGTGGGAAATGATTTGGGATGAATCCATAGCTATTTATAGATAATTTAAAAATCATGAACCTATATTTAGCCCTGATTCAAGATTGAAACAATGAAGATAAATTAAGATGAGAAAGAATATCATTGTTTTCATAATGATGTGAATTTAAAATTAGAATATTTAAAATTCAGTGTCAGCGGTCAAAATTTAAATTTAAATTCGATGATTCCCTAGCCATGCCTAAATGTTTTAAATGTCAAAAAATAATTTGTGATTCAAGGAATTTTTATGATGAAGCCAATATTTAAGCTGAGAAGGAAGATAAAATCTAGAAGAAAATCTAGGAATTTAAGGTGCTGAAAAATAAGGAAATTTTAGTCAATTGAATATAGAATTAAATATGAATATTCTTGCTGTAAGTACCTAAAAAGAAATTTGGTGAAATTTTGAGCCCATAAAATTCTCATGGAATATTTAATAATTAAATATTTATTTATTCATGAATGTTTATACGATTATTTCTTATGTTTAGAGAAGTGGATTGGGATTCTTACTCTAAAGTTGAGTTGAAAATGGTGAGCAATCCCCAGGAGAGGCATAATCCCATCACGATTTCCTAGGTTGGGGTTCATATCCCTTTTTATTTTATTTATATTATTTTTTATTTTCATTTTATTTACCCCCATTGGATTTATGTGTACTTAATTTCCCCCTATTGGTCATATAGTTGAGAGGGGATGATGGGGATAAGAGGGTGAGGGAGGATGGGGTGTTTTCAAAAAGCTCATCTGAATGTAGATTAGAGCTTGATGTTTGTGTGATGTTGATTCAAGATAAAATATTCAACGGGTTTCACCCCAAGGAAGGATATTTTTATTTTTTTACCTAAAAATAAAAATATGTTGGTAGTTTATAAATTTTAATTACCTATATGTGTTTCTAGTGACCCTTGTGGGTCATTCTATGAGTTATTGAGAGAAATTCTTGGTTTTAGGGGTTTTGTGGGGGTTTTTATTGAGGAAAACAAATATTCATGGCATGAATTTTACATAACACATGAAATGTTTTATTTATTTTGAGTTAGTTAAGGAATAAGGGGTTATAAGATGTGTATTTTATAGATGTTTCATATGGGACAACTCAGGGTGTGACCTAGGTCACGACTAGACTCCCCATGTCAGGGCACATTTTAATGTATCAAATTTTATCTGTAATATTTATTGATATTATATGGATGGATTTTGAGGCCAGGCACCAAGATGACATGTGACTGTGAGGACCGATGTTCCTAGAACAAATGTTTGAAAAATATTAAAATAATTAATTGCACAAAAGTGCAGTTTTCCTTAAAAAGTAGAATATCTCCAAAATGGGTGCCCATATTAGAAATATAAGGGACACATTGAGTTAAAAATAATGGATTTACCCTAGGAGTGACCTAAAATTGGGCCGAATGGGTCATTTTTGGAGAAGCTGTCACATGAAATAAAATGAATAAAAAAATTTATTAAAAAAAATTATTTTGACGTATTGATTTTTCAATCCTTAACTGGATTGTTATGATGGAAATACAGGGTTCACTGCATGACCCTATTTATGCTAGAGGAACACTAGAGATAACCATGGGGAATCCTCTCATGTGAACGATGATGGATTGTGTATCGGCAAATTGATGCAACCTCGGATTCGACGTATCATGCCAACAAATGTGACACAAAAATTATTCTCCATCTTCCAAAGAACTAAATCGACGTAGGATGTTTTTTATGTGGATTTTTCCCCATTATTTAGTTCTGTGATGAGCACAAATAAATCGATGAATGGATTGATTTATGGACCAATAACCTTGTGGGATGGGTTTAATTGAAGGGACAAAAGGGGAGAATTTATTGGTTAATATTTTAATGGTTTCAGCTTTTCGTTAAAATGGTAATGAACAATGATTGATAAAAACATCAATTAGGGTTTTTTCCTATTGATTGATTTTTCTTTTCTCCCCCAATTCCTCATTTCACAATGAGAGTTCTTTAGTGGTCTGAGGTACACAAATTCTTGATCAATTGATCCATGCACACTGAATTCATGGAGAAACCATCTAAGAACGTGGATCTAGGATTAGATGACGTGATAGAGGTGTGGTGGTGATGGTAGTGGTCGGATCTGAAAAGGTGGTTAATGAAAATGTGTTTGGGTCGGGACGATGGTCCGACATGAATCCAATGATGTGGTGACATTGACAGCCTAGGGTGGTGGTGGTCAACGGTGTAGGAGGTTGTAGTGTCAGTGACATTAGAGGTAGTGACATCAGTTGTATGAGATGTGGCGGGGTCAGCTGAGGCGGATGCGCTGGGGGTCGATGGGTGCGTCTGGGCTATGTGGAGTAGGCCCAAATGTGATAGCGGGCCGGGAAAACAAAAAATGGTATGTGGGCTATTCAATAAAATCTAGTTGGGTCCAGCTAGGTCGATGGGCTGGGCGAGACCCAGATCAGATCTTGTGCAACCAGGGCGGAGCCCAGTTGCCCCTGACCAAGATGGTGAACCATGAAGGTTAGCCAAGAGGGTCAAACGTGGGTGCAGAGACCACATAGCTGGTCCTTGTGGTAATTCGACCGACCAAAGTGGTCTAACATGATGATATGTGGAATTACAATGGCAGTTGGTCTATCTACAACTGTGATAGGTCTGCAGGCCCCCCGACAGGCCTGTAGACAGTTTCGTTTAAAGGAGAATATCTAAAAAATAGAGCATACAATCAACGATGCATCGATGATTTTAAGACCCTAACATTGAGATGGTCAATTTGAGACAAATAGTGGGTTTTCACTTTGAACTTGTATAGGATGAGAGAATTCCCTTCATCTTTTCCTTGAGGGTTTTGTAAGTAATTACATCCATATCACTAGAATGTAATCGTCTCTAGAGGCGGAGTCTTGGATAGAATATTGTATCCCTCCTCAAGACTAGATTGAGATCCTCTATCAACCATAATTGATTTGGGGAATTAGTTTATCATCTGAGAGAAGGCATTTCGTCCCCTATCAAACATGCCAAATCTGCAGGGTTTGTGGTGTCCTCCAATGATTTTGGGTGTGATCCCCTACATGGAGGGTTCGTCCAGATTTGGTATGTGGTGTGCCCCAACGATTTTGGGCATTATCCCCTATATTTGTGTAATTGTTTTCCTTGACTGATGAATTATATTTTGGTGGGGAAAAAGGATCTAGACCTCTTCGTCGAGTGTATATGATGGTATGATGGCTCAATGAGTGAGGTCTCCTAGAATGAGCATGCTTTGACCAGAATACTATGGCTGGAAGTTGGTTATGACCGCCTGATGCAACGATGTCTCTCCTGATTATATATGGGGTTTTCTATACTCCTTGTATTTTTTTATAAATTGTTACATATTTTATTAATTTGACTATACTTGGTGCTTCATGTTTTGTATTTTTGGGGTATCGTACTAAGTATTGTTATATTCAACCCTACACGGTCTTTTTCTACATGTGTTGAGTCTTGTGAAGACGAGAAACCCTTTGATGGTTTCCTAAGAGTACTAGTCATAGGTGAAACATAGCTAGAGCAGGGACGACTGAGGTGTTTTCCAAGAGTATACCTTTGATGTATTCCTCACCACTAGTGCATGTTGGACTCTTGAAAGTTTTAGTTAGACTTTTTTAAAGAGTCTTTTTGGTGGGCTTGTGATTTTCCTTATTTAATTTAATATAATTATTGTCATACTATGGTTGTGGGATATAGTGGTTTTCAATCATTTTTTTGATTAGTGTTTTTACATTTCATCTTTTTTGGCATGGAGATGTGTGTGTGTGTACTGGTACTTTAGGATAATGCATCCCATTTGTGGGATATGCCTACTCTGGGCTAGTCACTAGCCCATGGTCTATTGGAGGCGTTCTTGGGGTAGTCATGACAGGGGACCTACTAGGATGGGTCATGAAACACATCGAAGTGTGCATTACATGGATTGAACCCATTTGGGGGACATGGATGATGGCCATTTGGGGATCTTGGACTTACCCCATGTGAGGTTCATAGCCAGGTACCCCATGGGACTAACACGTCATGTGGGTTCAGTGCACAATGTATAGTTGGGGCTTGTGTATGTTGACTGGGATTTGTCACATGACCAGGAAATCCTCTGTGAGTTACACACCATGTAGATGAGGTAAATAGAATATACTCTCTTCTTGGAGGTGTTTTTCTTATTTATCACAAGGGATTCAAAATTGGATTTTGTATTTTATCCATTATGGGAATTTTTCCAAGTATATCATCATGGTTTAATCCTTTATACATTTATAGGTCATCTAGATGGTGTTTTGGATTAGGTGAGTGAAGGAAAGAGTATTTTTAAGGTTCATTTCCAAATCCTTATGATGGTTAGGTTGTGTGATGTGAGTCCTAAGAGGGTGTTATGAGTTTGTGATCAACTATGATTGAGTGTGATAATTAAATATTTATGAGGTTGTTTTGGTTAGTTTCTAATGATGTGATATAGTTATGTATTGGATGGGTACTTTTATCATGATTTATTTATGTTTGAGTCGTAAATGTTCTAGAACGCTCGCATGAGGTTTTAGATCTGATGTTTATGGATCTTTTTGGTTGGAGCTTTTAGGATGGGTTAACACTATGAGGTGTCTAGTATGTATTTGATCTATTGAGGATATGATGATATGATATAGAAGGATCCATTTTGGATTCCATTAGTGTGAGATAATACCCAATGATGGGTTGTATACCAAGAAGGATAGATGTGGTGTTATTGTAACATGATTTCCCCAAGATTTATTTTCTTCCAAAGTACCCTCGTAGGGTATATTTCTCTTTAGATGGCTATCAAGTGCATTAAAACAACCTTGTAGGAATGATGTGGCTTCTTAATTCCCTTTAATGAACATTTTTGATAAATGACCAATGGTTGACCATAGAGTGATTGACTATTGAGGGATTCTTAGAGGTGTTTCTTGATTCAGGATTATCACCTTCTTGGGATGCGATAAGAGATCCCCTTTTAGGGTGTTCAATTCTATCCTCATGGATTCCCTTATAGGTGATTTGAGGTTCATGGGTGGGTTCAGTGTCGAGTTACCATTGATATTTCTTTTATTTAGTATGGAATGTGGGTTGAGATAGATGTGATCCAAGGGTCTGTTGGTGTCTCATATTTTGGTTGACCTATTTAAGAGTTGGTACTCACTCAGCATAAGTGATTTTAGGCCTCCCTTTATGACCTAGATATATGTTTTAGAATCTAATGGGGGCTATTTGGATATGGTGATCTTAGGGTTTTAGGGATCCCCATTCTTTATTGGTTGAGAGTTGATCGACTCAGATAGTTTATCTATTTGGATGAAGTGTTTGAGAGTTGTACCACCAAAACTTTATTGGCCTTTAACTAAGGATGTTTGAGGATGTTCATACATAGTATTATTGTTTAGGAGGATAATTTTGAGATATCTTTGAATTGGGATTAGGACCTATGTTTGATGTGATGATCACCTCTTTTTGGGGACTGGTTTTTGTTAGATGGGTCTAGAGAGATAATGAATGATTTGGAGGAGTATATCCATCCTCCAGGATAATGAATATCATCCCCCAACTAGAGGTTAGTAGTCTATTGTTCCTATAATTAGATGGATCCATTTTTTATTTTATCCATAACTAACATTATTTTGTGATGCATATTAGTTCTGTGGTACTATCATGTTTTGGGAAGTTTCCCTCAGAGTTAGTAGAGTTTCTATCACCAGTTTAGATCACAGTATTGGAGTCCAAAATACATATAAATGTTTTATATAGTTGTGGATGTTGAGGATGATATTCTAGGTCCTGAAATTCATAACAGTTACATTTTATATGTATTAGATTACCTGTGTAGATGTTGAGGATGTTCCTGATGTCATGTGGTTAAGTTAGAAAAAAGTTATATTTCCTCTAGTGTGGGCCACAATAGGGGATGATTTACCTCAGGTGTGAGGCTTGAAGCTACAATTGGATATTTTCTTTGTTTATGTTTAGCTCTATTTTAATGCCAGATTATATTAGTTTTTAACTACACTAGGAATATCATGTGTTCATCCACTTGGATATGATTTTATATTATAGATTCACTATCAGAGTTGTCCAACTAAGATTTACTTCTCACCCGCTATACATGAAACTTAGTGTGAGTGCAGATCATATATATGATTTCAAGTTAGAGTACATGTTTTATAGTGTATCGGGTTAAGTCCCAGTGGTGGTTGATCAAACAAATACTATTATGTGGACTCAATGGATTGATCTAGTAAATTTTATCTATTTTGGAGATTAGGTATATAGCTTGGATTTGTGTTAGATGTTGAGATCGATGTATTTATTTTTAGTTATTTTTTTCTATATGTGATCATCCCAATAGGAAATAAATTTTTGTATGTCTTTTTCATCATTTAATTGTAGGGATTATGACCTTTTTGATTTTCCAAAACGTTTTTTATACAGGGATGCACACATGAGTCCTTATGGTGGGTTGGATCGGGTGGAGTGTTGGGTCAACCCGATCGGGTTCATTACACTTGTGTTGTTTCCCAAAGCATAAAATATTTTAAATATGTTGTGATTAAATATGGAGATATGAACGAAGTGTTGAGATTCATTCTATAATTTAGATAACTCAAGTTGTAGTCTATATCTATTTCTCTTATACCAAAAAAAAAGTTGTTACAAGACACAAGTGATGTGGCGTCAAATTTTATGTAACCCTAAAATAATTATTATCTATAGATTTTTCCATGGTAATTTTTTTGAATAATATGATTCAGGACTTTTATATAATTTTTTGGATTTGTATGGCTGAAAATAAAGAATGATAAGAGATAACAAAGTGGGGTGGTGCTATCATTTTTTTTTGGATAGAACCATTGTGAAAATATGAGATATAAAGATCATGTGGGGGATGGAATGTATAGTTTTCTTGCATGGGACTCTTGAGGGACGTTAAAATATTTCAAACCAAATTTATTACCCAAGAGAAAAAAGATATGTGATATAGTTTTGTGATCAAGTTGAGAGAAATAAGTGATCTGTTGAAGAAAAATATGAAGCCATGAGTGATGAAGTTGTCTCTATTAAAAGTTCTTGCTGATACTAAACCAAGAATAATCACCTTATATGCATTGATGTAAAGTGTGATGACATGATTTACTGATATGATACTATGAAAAGAGAAGAAAAATACAAGAATATGAGTTAAGGAAGGCTAACATGCATACATTACAATATTTTTTTTTTCATTTAAGATCTTGATATTTAGTTGAGAGTTTCTATAAAGATATTTCAGAATATAAACTAGGAGAATGAAGAAATACATAGGGTTGAGTTTCATGTGTTATTATTGAATATTGAAAGGTTGTCAAAGATAAAAGGGTTGAAAAACTAGATTAGTTCATTGGGTATATAAATATCCTAGGTTAGACCTATAATCTACTTCATGAAGGGGGAAGTGATGAATTTTAGATTGGTGCAGTGGTAGTGTAAATAATCCATGGGACTGGTAGGATTTCACATATAAATTATAGTTAATATTTCATCCATTAAATATAATGATAGCATATAAAATGATAATTTTCTAAACAAAATTTATTTAATGGATATCATATTAGTGTAGAACTAGGATTGGGTTCAATAAATGTTAAAAAATAAAGAGTCGGTTTGTCACATTGGGACTATCTCTTTTAAAAAACCATATTATCTACCTTAATTTATTTCCTATATTATAGGTATTGTATGTAATTGGTAAAATAAAAAACATGTCTCAACCAATAACATAGGTTCCAATAGAAAATGGTTTAATATATAAAATTAATGTTTATAATATCATAAATAATAGGCAACACCAAATTCAACCTATGATGGTGCATGCACTGTTCTACTAAGAATTTCAATTATTACCAGAGCATAATATTCCCTCTGAATGGGCCATAATTTATTTATAGGTGTTTTTTCTAAAATATATTAAGTGTTGTTATAAAATATAAGTGGATGAACTAGAAGAATCTGTGTCCATTCCTTTCAGTTCTAATTTAAATGTTTTAGCCAATACATTTTAAATGTTAAGGAAATTGGATAAATAGATGATAAAAGATACAAAAGTGAAGGTGGCCTAACCAATAGCTGAAGGAAATAATTTTGTTAAATATATTGATAAATTTATTGATTATGATTCTTCTAATGATTCATGTCCATGTTATGTAAATGGTTTTTTTATTTGATGAATTCCTCTATCATAAGTTGAAGGATTAGTTGAATATTTTCCTTATTATAGTGGAATCTTATATATCGAAATTCATCAAGGGTCCCATGATGAAAAATTATAGTGTAATTAAGATGGAAACACAATAAAAGTTTAAATAATCGTAGAGATGAGTAGTTATATTATATTAACAAAAATTTAACAAGTAATATAAAATTTTTTCTTATTTTTTAGTTAATTTTTTTTCTTATTGATGAATAATTGAAATAGATTATTTATGTGAACTATATTTTTGTGAAATTTATTACATATATGATTCAGGAATTTTAAAAATTACATAATTTCTCTATGAATATTTGGGATGCACAACAAGAAGTCAAAATCGAGTGAATAAAAGACCATATAACTTAATACAAGAGATAATGAAAATGAATAAGGATAAAATTCATAACATAAAAAATAAAGTGAAGAAAGGGTTAAATAAACTGAATAACAAAATTATTTTCTTAATACAAAATATCTATAGGTCGATTTTATGATGGAAAATCTAGAAGTTACACCTATAGAGTCTTCATAATCTTTTAAAAAATTAGATGATTAAATTTTTATATATATGTAAATTTCTTAAATAATACTCAAATTAGTGGAAAAAGTACTTAAGATCATCTTAAGAAATATCCACCTCAATGTCATGGGGGAATTTATATAAAAACCTACTAAATATCCTTTTATTAAATCTATTTTGATTACATTATATGGTTCAAAAAAAATTATATAGAATTTAAGGAAGAAAAATGATAATAGATCCATAAAATAATATTAGGTTAATATAGTGGTATCTAAGAACATAATATTGCTAAATCAATATTATAAGAGTGGAAAAATGATCTAAAAATAGCAAGCGTCTACTTCTGGATAGACAACACCATAGTAGAAAAGAAAGATATTTATTACCAGTTGATGGGGAAATTAGCGGTTCAAAAACTTTTCCATTGATTACTAGAACAAAAGTTTAGTAAGTGGAAGTAATAAAAGGCCTAAATTTTGGGAATATGAATTTAAATTTAGATAATAGCTCCTAAAAAAATCAAATTTCATAAATTGGGATACATCCGTCTTTCAAAATTATACATGAAATTATAGTGAGCTCTTTTGATTTTCTCACTATGTATATTGATAATTATAAAAAGTGAAGGTTTGTAGAAACCATGAATTAGTAATATAAAACAATTAACAAAAGAAATGAATAAGTAAAATAACTAAATAAAAATAACAATAATCCTTCCTTGGGAATGAAATTAATGAACAAGGTTCCTAAAAAAATTACACCCAAGAAATTAGTGGTGAAAGATGAAAATATTTTCATACTAGAGAGGAGAAGTTTATTATATTAATGTTGGGGATTCAATATAATAAACCACCTAAAAATGTCCATAATTATAATTCTCCTAGTCAGTATGTTGTTAATTAAAATGGTGCCAATATAAGAGGGAGATAGTCGTATTGGTATGGTTGTTGACACTTCTGATGTTGAGGATGATAAGTTTCCCAAAAAGAGTGACATTAAGTATGAAAAAGAGGTTTGTAGAAGGTGAAAGAAGGTAAGTAATGTGGATTCCTAACATTTGATTTTTTTATTGGATAAGTGATAAATGGAGGGAAAATAGTAACGAATACTAGTGTGAAGAAATATTATGTTTAGAGGGATTCCATGCGTAAAGAGAATTAGAAAACATGTTAAAGTGGAGTGCTTGAAAATATGACCACCTTAGTTGGAAGAGGCCATGAAAATAGAGGAATCTAAAAAAGATAGAGATTCCTTGAATGATTAAATAAATAATCCCATTCTAGCTAAGAAGAAAGTTGAAATTAATTGTAAAACTAAGTTTCTTAAATTGGAGGAGAAGAATTATTCCTTGGAGGAGATTTCTAAACCCATGGTATCAATGAAGGAGATAAGAAACTTCCCCTTTTCACTCCAATACAATAGAGAATACATATTAACAACAATATGTTGAGGAGTAATTTATCGGTATAAAAAAATAGGGGTGTATTTATGTTCACACTATTTGATTAGTTGTATTTATCTTAAATATTTGTCAAAATGCATGACCTATTGAATGTTAGGTTATAGAGTGAGTACCCCAAACCAAAGAAGGTGAAGGTGATGCCTATGCATTATGGGTTATGTAGAATATAGTTGGGTGTATTTTGAGAATTACTTATATTTTATGATTATCAAGACTATCCACAAGTTAAATATAGGTGTTGAAGTTGAAACGTAGTCTAAATCATGTCCTAGTAATTCAAAGGAGTTTAATGAAGCTAGATACCACTGAAATGTTATAAAAATATACCATATAAATACATAATAAGAGTATACATATTTAAATATTTTGGGAGAACCTAGATTGAAGTTGGAGAAACCATCTACGTGTTAGAAAGATTATTGAATGTTCAAATATATATGAAAACACTGTTGAATAAAGATTTATTAAGAATAGTGAGAAGGATGAATTAAAAACATAGTGGTGATTTTTAAATATGAATCATTGAGTATTAATGTGATACAATGTTTCTTAGAAACATAATGAAGGTGTTTAGAATTATAATAATAATGACCACAATAATATAAATCAATTCAAAGGTGATTTTAAGACAGTGATAAGGTTTGGAGGTGTTTTAAAGAAGCCCTAAATTCATTTTAGGAAGTATTAAATTTTAGTGTTGGAGTAGTTGTTTTTTTCTAAGTATGCTTCGCCAGAATTTTGAGTGTTTGAGTATGAATTTCACTTCCTGACATTTGAATATGATCTAATCATGAATGAAATAGTACTATACATGAAAGGATTTTCATCTCCCAATGTGAGACTTTATAATTTAGGTAAGTCTTTCGAGTCTATAAGTATGAATTTTACTATTCCAACATATGACATAAAATTAGACTTTAAGGGATTGATTAGGACTTCCAAAAAATTTTATTACACATTTTTGGATTCCATGAATGATTATTCTCTACATAATAGTTTAAATGTTATAAAATTTTAAAAATTATGTTCTATGGAAACAATGTTTGTATAATTTATATTCTAAAGTGGAAATTGTTTTTGGATGATGATGAATTTTCTCATCAATTTTATAAAAATCAGGAAGTTATATTTATCCATGATTCAATTTTGATATGATGAAAATGACATGAGATGAGAAATCTGATCATTTTTTTTCATTATGATTTGACTTTTAAATGAGAATTTTTCAAATTAAATATTTATGATCTAAATTATTTTTAAAATCTGATAATATATAAGTTATACTTTTGTGATTTAAAAATAAAAAAATAATTTGTGATTGGAAAGGTTTTAATGGGGAAATCTTGAATGTGAGGAGAAAGATCAAATATGAGAAGAAAATATAGAAATTCAAAGTTACTTGAAATGAGGAAAGTCTATTAAAATATATCTATAATTAAATACTAAGATTATTGTGATGTTCATAATAGATTTAAATATCACAAATATGTTTTAATTGAAGATTGGTTTGTGAAAAAAGGGTTGAGATACATTCTAGAATATTGATATATCATTTTGTAACTGGCTTTTATTTTAAAATATCTATTTGCACAAAAAAAGATGAGCCAAGATGAAAGTGTTATATATCCTTCAAAGAATAAATATATGTGGACTTTACTATGGTTTATTTTTGAACAAGAAGACTTTTTATTTCAGAATAAAACTAGAATATTTATTTATTTTCTCTAATATGATTTCGCAGGTTACCTACAAGAGAACTGCAAATTGTATTCTAAAATTTAATATACAATTTTCATCCACATTAATGGGTTTAATGAATAGAATTTATGATATTTTAATCAAATAATATTTTATCTACATAAAAATAGTGTAAATATATGTACATTGATTAAACACTGTGAAAATTAAATAATAGATAAATTGATATAAGTAAAATGAAAATATAAATAATTATAAAACTTATATACTAAATGGAAATTTGTTTTGTTAAATTTTTTGTAAAATATGAAAATGGTAAAAGTATAGAGTGTATATATATAAAAAATAAAATTATATAGAGTATAATATTACAATCTAAATACTCATGTAAATTATATAATAAAAGGCATACATTTTCATAAGTGTAGGGAAGTTATTTAAACCAAAACCATGGTATCCCAAACATTAATCCTACCAGAATGAATATTTTCCTATACACATAATCATTTGAATTAACTCGTTAGAAGGTGATTTATATTCCTATAATTTGAATCCCTTGATCAAATAAGATCTGACTTATATCTATATTCTAATCCCTAAAACCCTCCATCAATGTAAAAAACACAATAATTGTGAAATTTTAGAGAATTTAAAATCATATCCTCAAAACGAGATGCTCTAAGTGAATATCATAAAAAGAAAAAAAATAAACACTAGAAGATTATTTAGTAACAATACTTTGAATCATTAAAAATTACCTTCTTATTTTTTTGAAAAAATTATGGTTACTATGTTTCTTCTAATCCTTGGAAGAATAGTCTTTTTATTAGTAAACCTTCAATGGCTGGATCCCACGATCTTAAAGGTTAGTTGTAAGTACATTAGAAGTATATTTAACATCTTTTGATAGACTCAAAATTAATCCTCTTGTTTTGATGAAGGAATTCACACACGTATTTAGTGATCGTACATCTTCTCTATTTAATATTACAAGAAGCTTCAATTATTCATATTTTTTCTTTTCAACTCAAAACTTCATAAATTTATTTATTATATTTATATTATTCAAAACCAAAAAATCATCTCCACAATATATTCATGTTGCATAAAATTTTTTATTAAGTGTATCATGCTTTCCAAAAAATGATGCATATGAGTATTTTACTCAATATTTTTTAAAGGAGAGTAAAAAATAGAATATAAAAACAATATGGGTATTTCTTTCTTTTTTTGAGGCAATCATTGAAAATATAGGAGATATAGAGATTGTGTTGTGTGATATGTGTATATATATTAATTTATGTTTTCTAGAAACATTCCAAAAATCGGTAAATAAATGGGAATTTGATAGTATTTCTATGAAAAAGGTGAGAATGACATGTATAATTATTATGTATGAGACTCTCAAGGGATGTTTAGTTATTCTAAATAAAATAAAACATTATAGAGAAGAAAAAAAGGGTGTTGTAGTTAATTGAGTGAGCTAAAAGAACTTGAATGTCTTGTGAATTACAAGAAAGAGTTGAGAGAGAATATCTTCTCCCTCCAAAAGGATTATCCAATTTGGAACCAAGAAGAATCATATTTTATTTATACAAGATGAGTGTGTCAACCTATATTTTGATTTGATAATTTCTCAACAGAAAATGAGGAGAATATGTTGAGTTGAGGATAAATGGCTTGTATGCAACTCTATATAATATTTTTTGGTTATCAAAGACATTGATATTGACTTGACAGTTTCTAGAAAAACGTTTCTAAATAAGAACTAATAGAAGAAAGAAATAAATATTGTTGCTTTTCTTGTGTTGTAATTGATTATTAATAGGAAATGAAATAACCTCTATTTTTAGAAGCATATTAGTTTATTAGATTTAGAAACTTCCCTGGATAGACATGTTATCTAGTTAAAGTTGAAAATATTAAACTATAGACTGCTATAATGTCAATATATGGAGGGTATAGGTGTGGTAATAGTTTACCTGTGTCATATAGAGAATAACTCACCTATGTAAAATAGTGTGTGTGTATAAAATGATCCCTAACTAATAAAAAATTATTTTATGATAAAAGTATTAGTGAAGAATCTATGATCAAGGAGAATAACCAATAAAAAATATGGTGTAGGTTTCCAATATCTGGGATGAACCTTATAAAAATAATGAATGACATGATTTACATTCTTTCCTATATTTCATGTGGTTTATGTTATTTTTAAAATAAAAAATAGATTCATCAGTTTCTTAGCCAATAATAGAGGTCTAAATACCAAATCAAGTAACATATTAATGGAAATTTTACAATTTTGTAAAAAAATAACACTTGATTTACTCCTCTCAGGTGTCTGCACTAGTCCACTAGGACTTATAATTTATATCTAAAGTATAAGCATGTCATAAGTTAGATAAAATATTTTTGATGGTTTTAAAAAAATATGTATTTATGTGATGATTTGGATATTTAAGGTTTCTATTTGTGTTTTTTGTTAATTTTAGATTTTTTTATTGAAATTAAATTTCCCAAGGTATTTTTATGAGTTTACTTGATTAATTCATATATATTTTTTTGAATATAAGGGTCCAAAGTTTTTATAGTTGTTTATACACAAGGTAAAGAATGTTTTTAAATAAAAAATGATATTTTTTAATTAAAAGAGGTTTGAAAATGAGATTTTAATTTCAAAATTGGAATTTAAAAAATGGATTTGAAATGATGTTAGAAAAATTTAACATAATGGCCCAATCGACATCATGGAAAGGGTTTTGGATTTAATATTTATTTGGAATAAATTTTAAAATATTTTTTTGAAAAAATGTGATATTTTTTTGATACTTATATATTAGTTGAGATAGTTGATAAATGTTTTTCAATAAATGATTTTCTCCCTCAAGGAATCCCCATGTTATGAGATGTATTTGTGGGATTGTGGAATTGGATTGATTTTTTATATTTCTATTATTAATAATGATGGTTTTCACATTATGGGGGTGTCTGAATATGGGATTCAGAGATGTGTTGTGATATAATGATATGTGATTTTATGTGATAAGAGTTACCGTGACACTTGTTTCAACCATCATGGTGCCCTTTTGTGTCCTAGTGCGGTTTTGAGAGACGATTGCTGCCTAGTCATGATGAGAGTGATTTGGACCACCTTGGAATAAGATTTTACTTCCCCATAAGGTAGTCACCCTAGTGAGTCTTGGTTAGATCAGTTGATATTTTTTGTACTAGGCATATATTGATAAATTGGTAGACGATTTCACATTGGTATTCCTAGGATTTTATTTCCAGATGTCTTGGAATATTCCATGATTATCTCTGAATAATTTTTTTCTTTTTAATGCACCTATTTTTATTAACATTACACTTTATTATTATTTATATATCATGTATTTATATACTAGTTTTACTTTTACAATATGATTCTTCCATAATTACACCATTCATGATTTTTTTGACTACTTCAATATTTGATTAGAATATTATTTTTTTCAGTATTTAATTTCAAAATCTCATTGCTTTAATTTTTTTATTTATATTTTTGACTATTATGCATTTTTTTTACAATAGGAAAATTTAAAATATACATTTTAGGAAGATTATCTTATTTTAGGTTTTATAATTTTTATAGCATGTTCTCAATTTTAAAAATAGGATTTTAAAATACAGATGAATTTTTATTCTTAAGGTTATGAAAATCCAATCTTCAAATATCAAATGCCAAAAATAGGGTCTTTGTTTTGTTTTGTAAAAAGAAATTACAAGAATGTTCTGTGAAATTTTAGTGATTTATTTATACTTTTATCCTACTTACACAACTTGGAGTATTAGGAATGAGTGTATTTTATAGGTTTAGGTCCAGGTATCGAGCAATTCCTCTTTATGGACCCCATATTTGGTGATTTTCTAGGATTGGATTCTGAGTTGATATTTGGAGGTGAACTTAATATCACAGAAATATTTCAATTTTTTCTTTTTAATTTAAATTTATAATAAGGTTTAATAGGCCAAATAATCCTATCTAATATAATGGATATTCCTCTAAATTATTTTATTTGTAATAATACGTTTTTTTAGTTATATTTTAGTTATTCATTATTTGATTGTTTTTTAAATTTGAAACTATTTATAGGTTATACATGGAAGCCCTATTTATGGACTAACCATGTTAGAGTTCTGGAATAATTTTTTTTATGTTTATAATTATATTCATTGAAAAAAATCATTCCCATTATTTACACATCGATACCATGGAACTATTTGGTGGCCCTTGGGGATCAAGAATTCCGTTCAGGCTTATCCAAGGTCCAGCTTAGGTGTCCAACTAAGGGGTAACCCAGGTTGATTTGTGACCAATTACACCTTTATCTGTCTATCTAATAAATTATTTTTTAAAGATAATGGAATATTCTTCCAATTATACTAATTATTTAGAGGGTATGCTACCACACATGACTACTTTCTTAGAATATTCTCAATGATTCTTATTTAATCCTTGATGGGTACCCATATACATCAATTGGGACTGCAATCTTAATGTTTATGAAACTCCAAAAATCAAGAAAATTGTTGTTTTACATCAATTATTATTATTTTATTGATTTAACATATAAAAATTTCTAATTTTTTTAAATATTTGAGAAACTATTGTTGTCACATTGCATTACATACCAATAAAAGTGACATTCTTATAGCCTCTTGATGGTAATTGTGTCACCATTTGAATTTTGAGTACCCTAGAAACCTCTGTGGATGAAAGTGTAATTGTTCATGATAATAAAGTAAAAAAATTATTCATGGTATGATGAAGTATCCCCAATATATAATATTTATATCGAATATCCTATATTAATTGTTTTCTATAGTTAACATGTGTAGAATGGTTGTTCTTTGCAATCGGTGGACCCTATGTAAAATAATTAAATCAACCCTTTTATACTTCTAGTTTACTCTCGATAGTAGTGTATGAAGTGTTGTGCTATTAACTAGGGAACTTAACATCTCAAAACCTCCTCAAGAACTACATTCCTATAAAAAATATAGTTAAATAAATATATAAATATATAAATATATAAATATATAAATATATATGTATATATATATATACAAGAATACAAGATAAAATTTTAGATAATATATTGAGAAACCCCCAAATAAATTCCCAAAAAATACATCAATTACTGAAAAAATATCCAAGGGTAATAGTTTTAACTATATGATTCATAAAAACAGACAAAGGGTAACAATTTTAGCTATATACCACATCACCTTAAAAATAAGAGAGTACAAAAAACACTCATTCTGGTTATCAAATTATATTCAATTAGAGAACCACCCACTTTTCCGAGTCATATATTACCAAATAACTAATAACAATAACTCATAATTAGATTAAAAATGTAAAAAATTCATGATAGGTATCATCACTTGGAAATTCCCACAAATTGGGAGAAAATAATCAAAACAGATCCTCAATGCACTTAACAATAAAATCATCAAATTTTGTAACCTAATAGACTATTATTTTTCTATTTATTTCAAAATAAAATGAATAAATTTACCAAAACATTACTAACATCCAAATAGTGATCAATTAGATACATTATTCTTTCCCTATCATATATTATACATGTCACATAAAAGATCCAAACATTGGAGTAATTTTACCATGCTACCAGATATATAGGTTTTTGGGGTGACCAATAGAATGAACCAAGAAAAACCTAACCTAAATAATACATTAATATCATGATATAAATAATACATATAACAAACAGTTGAAAATACCAATGACCAAAAAGTTTAGTGAATTGGAGATTAGAAACATAAAAATATTATATTACAACACTTTTATAAATTTCTCCATAAATGTGTTCCTGTTGGACCTTTTATAGATACTTAAAATGACAAAATCATTTTCATAACCTATAGGTTGGGAACATAATAATGGTGTGAGATCAAATTTTCAAGAAGGGAGAGGAATGATATATTGTAATAGATCACAACCATGGAGGAGAACCTGAGTAAGATGATAAATATCTTATTAAAATATTTTATTAAATTATTATAAGACTATAAATTATAATCATCAAACATATTTTAGAAATATGAAATCCTAAAAATATTGTTAGGGAAGTATCAATGTTAAAATAATTTACTTGTGATCATGATATGAGAAGTACACGATACTGAAAAAAACATATTGGCGAAATCATGGAATTTCATAGAAATGTAACGAACCTTGAAAAATA
The DNA here is from genome assembly GCA_963277665.1 of Viscum album. Classification (NCBI taxonomy): domain Eukaryota; kingdom Viridiplantae; phylum Streptophyta; class Magnoliopsida; order Santalales; family Viscaceae; genus Viscum; species Viscum album. The sequence continues at coordinate 157,282,752 of OY728165.1, read as the reverse complement.
TACATAACTTAATCAAGAAATTGTTAATTTGGAATAACCATAAGAATATAAAAACCATTGTGAGAAAAATCATTGTGGAAACAACTGTGTGAAAAAACACATTATGTCCATGCTTGAAAATATTAGGAAACCCATTATGCCCACTCCCATTGGAAAAATAATTATTTCCATCTCAAGATTTTCTCATGAGATATAATCTTAAACCAATTAATTTGGGGGAGATATTAGTAACCCACCCTTCATCATCTATTAAATTGGTTTCACTTAAAATCAATCATGAACCTAATGGGTTTATTAAACATTCCAAAAATATCGCATAACAGAATTGTAAAAGATCATAAGATGTCCAAAATTATCACATTCTATTGGAATCATATCATAATAAAATATCTATGAGGATAAAAAAAATTACATAAGGAGAGATAAACCTTAGAAGAAAAATAACTGTGAAAATACAAAATTTTTCAAAAAACCATGAGAACTTTTTTTTATAAAATCAGAAGTGAAAATTACATTTAGAATAGTTTTTTAGGAGGTAAATGGAAATATTTTTTAAAAAATATTAAAAATATTAAAAAAATAAAATATCCTTGAAATTTTATAAAATTTATTAAAAATTGTGGAGTTTTTGAGTATTGACAAAATAAAGATGAAAAATCAAGGAATTATTTTCGCAGCATGAAGACAATAAAAAAGGGATTATGAAATTTATTATTGAGAAAGAAGGATAGTCTCCCATTAATAGGAAAAAAATAGGAAATTAATGGATTTATTATGAACATGTTGAAATATAATCATATGAAAATCAAATGTCTTACAACATGGAAGTGATTTAATTGAAAAGAAGGGTGAGATAATCAAGTAGTGACTTTAGAAGCATAAAAACTATAAAAAAAGTTTTATATATTGTGTTTAATGATAGGGATAGTTATTCTCTAATAAATAGGGAATAATTTGAATGGTAGAGGGTTTAGTATGAATATATGAAATCAAAATAAATCAAAACTCAATGGGATTATCACAAAATAAGTGCCTGAATCCAAAAGAGAATGAGAAGAATTCATACCTTCTTAAGTAGCTTATTAAAGCTTATGAGGACTCAATATAACCTAAAAAAATTAAAAGGATTTATATAGGGTTAAGGAATTATAATTAATGATCAAATCCTTTGGGGTGGATATGAATAATATATTTGGTATAAGTGATATTTTTTTTATATTTGGGAAAGAGGTTCTTTTTCATGGAAAAATAGAGTTAGGTAAGGAGTAATAAATGAATCCCATGAGTGTTAGGTAGGTTATGTTAGTTAGGGGAGTTAGGTGAAGTAATGGTAGGTGATACTTTTTGGTATGACTTTAATACCTTAAAAAGATATATATAAGTTTTAATAAACATTTTAATCTTTAAAAATTTATGATACTTTATTTACTCATTTTAACCTTAATAATCTTGATTAAAAAAATTAATCATGGTAAATATTTTTTTACTAAAAATATAATATGACAATTCATTCCAAATTATGATGTTTTAAATCTTATTTTGGGATCCATTTAACCTAATTCATCTTCAAAATATAATAAAACTAACATTAAAGTCAAAAACAAATGTTTTGAAAAACCATTTTTATAGAAAAATATTGTCTTAATCTTGAGTGTTATTAATATTATTTAAAATTTATTAACAATTATATAAGTATTAATTAATTTATATATATGTTTAAAAATCATATTAGAGTATAAAATTAAAATCTAGTCAAAAAATTTATAAAATAAAAAATAATTATAAAAGTTTCAATGTTTTGAAAAGTAAAATTTTTATCCAGGAAAAAAATATTTACTCAAAGTAACTTAATCATTATTACTAAAAATATATTGCCACATTACATAATTTGATTATGTTTATATAAATATATGTAATTCATTTTATTTTATTCAATTTTTTTAGGTGATAAATAGTAATTCTATTATAATTCACATAAAAATTATTCTAAGAAAAATATATAATCTCACTATAAAATGACATTTACTTAGCAATAACATTTGATAATGTTTTTATAAATAAGCTACTTTTAGTGACACCATCCAATTTAATGTCTCTAATATAATGCTAATATTTAGTAATTTTTTAGGTGATGTGTTTTTTTCATTTTAGTTGATTATTTTGTGAATGAAATGCTACTCACACAACATTTAATTAAGGTAATGTTATTTATGAAATCATTGAAAATTAAATTATACCCCATTGAAATCGAAATTTTCCCCAAAATATTAGTACAAGGAGGAAAAAACATGAGGTCTATCCTTCCTCATTACATCCTAAGTTTCCAATGTGGCCTCCTAAAATTTATGATTCTTTTATAGAAAATTTACTAGATAGGAAATCATTTTACTTAAATCATTATCTATTTGATCTAAAATTTAGAAAGGTTGTTCTTCATATGAAATTTCAGGTTCCTCTTTCACAAATTATGAGTTCAAAAAATTTAATTGATAATGTTTGTATTTCCTCAAAAGAGATACATGGAACACAACATGCAATTTAAAGTGGTGATGAGGGTGTTCTAAACAATAGTCTGTGACCACAAAAGGATTGAGGATTTATAAGGGACTAATGTATCTGAGTCTTAACATCCCTTTATTCCTAAATATCGTAATTATCTTCCATGGTGATATATAAATAAACACCACATCACCGAAGTTAAACTTTATATCTTTCCAATGATAATCTACAAAACTCTTTTATTAGCTTCATTCCACCTATATATATTGGTGAATAGTTTTAACCTTATCTATTATTTCTTAGATATGGTCGGGACCTATCAACTTCTCACTCTATCATATTACTAGCATGTTGGAGTTCAATATATCTTCCCATATAGAGACTCATATTGTGATATTTGAATTCTAGAATAGAAACTATTGTTATATGATACCTCCAATAGAGGGAGGTGGTGATCATATTATCCTTTTAATTCCATCAAATATGATCTCATCACATCCTCTAGAGTTTGAATTATCCTCTCAGAATAACCATCTTTCTGAGGATGATAAGTTGTGCTTAAAATCTGTACTATCTTTAATGATTTATAAATAATTCTCTAGAACGTCGAGGTAAACCATGGTTTTTGACCAGAAACGATTGGCAATTATACTCCGTGAAATATCACCACTTAACTTATATATATCTTAGTTAGTTAGTCTAGGGAATTATCTTATTTAATGGAAATAAATTATGCAAACCTTGTAAGGAGAGATACTACATATCAAATATTATTATAGACTTTCTATTTTTTGGGGAGTCGTACAATTAAAAAGATATTGTTCCATTTTCATACTGGTAAAGGTAATGATTTCAACATACCCATTGATTTTTTTCATTCAGTGATACCTTTTTGACATACCAAATATTAAGATGTATACTCCACAATTTCCCTCTTCATGTTTTCCCACCAAAAGTATTTTTTGAGATCTCTCTGAATCTTTTTATCTCTAGGATGGATAGAGAAGGATGAGAAATTTACATCATCAAAATGATCCTTATTTAGTTCTGGTATAGATGGGACATATATCCAATTTCTAAATTATATAACCCTTTATTTATCAATATTGAACTTTAGAATATTCACTTACCTTTTCTATTTATATATGTCATACTGTTGGGATAAATTTATCTTTATGTTAATATAAGGTTGAGTAGTCAGCTAGGAATGATGGTATTTATCTCCTCCCATAATAACTTTGTGAGTTATCCTGAAAAATTACAAGAGTATTGGATATTTTTCAATCCCCATTACGTGTAAAGTAGCTTTTTATTTTTTGATCAGAGCATCAGTCACCTTATTTTCCTTCTCTGAGTATTAATGTATTGAGAAATCTTAATCTTTTATGAATTACAACTATCTAATTTGTAACATATGAAATAAATTATATATGAATATATATAATTATGATATTTTTATTAGTATATAAATATATATCATACATTTATGTGAAGAGAAAATTCCCTTAAATATTTAATTTAAAGATAACAAATTCTAGCTGTTAGTCATGTGTAGGGTATTTTTTTATAATTCTTACTATCATAAGGCATAATGAATTAATTTATCAATATTCATGAGTGCATAACAAAAACCTTTTTTGGAATCATCACTGTGTATTATAAACCCTTCCCTATTATAGGGTATTGTATGTAATGATGTAGTGACCAACCACTTATTGTATTCATGGAAATTTTCTTAACACTCCTATGTTTCATGAAACATTACTCCTTTACATGTGAACTTTTTTAGTACATTTTATATCTGTGAATTGTTTTCGCAAAGAATTGGTAATACCCTACAAACTAAAGAAAACTATAGACCTCAGTTATATTGGTTGGTCTAGGATATTTCTTGATATATTTAATATTTGATGGACCAACCTTTAAATTTTTTTATAATATCTAATAATGTTACTTTTTTTAGCTATAATTCACAATTTCTAAGTTTGGTATATAGTTTTTTACTTTTTAAGGTGTTTAACACAATAAGAAAATGATCATCAAGATCTTACAGAGTATTTGAGTGTATAAGAATATAATTTATAAAGGAAACCACAAATTGATCAAGGTAATATATATTGAATATATTCATTATATCCATAAATTTATGAGAATCATCTATAAGTCCAAAGGAAATAACTATAAATTTATAACGTGAATACCTCATATGCGATTTTATCATCAAAATATCTTCCCTTTTTACCCTTAACTATTGATATCCATATCAAAGATCAATCTTTGAGAATTTTTGATCTCCTATAATTTGATCAAATAAATCATTGATATGGGGTAGATGATACTTGATTTTTATCAAAATTTTATTAATATCATGATAATTAATGTAAACATACATTGATCCATCTTTGTTTTTTAAAAGGAGGATTAGTGTTCCTTATGAGGAATCATTAGGGTGGATAATAAAATTTTCCAAATTCTCTAGAATGTTCTTTTTTAAATCCATTTTATTAGGTTCCAATCTATACAGAAACATTGAGATATGAATGAATCCATGTATGAGTTCGATTGAAAACTCAAAATTATTCTTGGGGAGAATACCAAGAATCTAATCCAAAAATACATTAGTATAATCCAATAAAATATACATGTAATAAATAATAACTTCCTCTCGGATAATTTGAGTCAACAATCCCAGGATGTTGGGTATCATAATCCACCTTATATAAATTTTTCCCATAGATATTTCATAAATGACGTGTATATGTTCACCCATAAATCTCTAGGATTTAGTCTAGGTTATCCTTGGTTATATTTATACCTTTATTATATATACATATATTCTAATACTTTTTAATGGGTTTTAAATATAATGCGATTAACTAAAGTATCTCCCCCATGTGAGTCAAACTAGGTGTGATGTTAGGACACTTTTCATGCATTAGGTCACAATTGAGGTAATTCACAAAATTCCATATTCAAGGTTATTACTCCTAGGTAAAACTATGATAGATCATAAAACCAATTTTAGTATCCAAAAAGTTATGTAATTTTTAGGATAAATATATAATCTCTTCTTTACACAAAAATCTTTATTTTATCCTATACTTAAAATCATATATTAGACTTTTCACTAGGGGTTTCACTACAGTTATCTAAACTAATATCCAAAAATAAATGAACCCTAATCTAATACCAACTATAGACACGCAATCCAAAAATTACATAAATAATACATTAATCTCATGATCTAAATAATACACATCACAAATAGTCTCACAACCCCAGAACCTAAAGGTTTGGTGCCTTATAAATTAGATACACAAACATCTTTTTTTAAAACAATTAAAAACATTTATCCATGGTTTTTATCTTATAGGACTTTTTATAGATAACTCATATGAAATTATAATATTTATAACATCGGGATTGGAAGGAAAATAAAGTGGAGATCTGAAACACTTAGTAAGGGAAAAAATATCATAATTAATATATCTTTAACATGACGGTGAACACAAGGAGGATGATTAATATCTCATTAAAAGATCATAAGATCATATATGATAATCAAAAAACCTGTTTAATCAATATAATTTCATAAAATTATCATTGGGGAAGCATAAATGTCAAAACATATAATATATGAATATGAAGAAAAAATTCCAGAATACTTAAAAATTATATAATGAAAAAACCATGGAATTTAAAGGCAATGAAGTGAATCTTAATGTTTTTTTTTCATTACATGATGAACTAAATTAAAATGTTGAAAAATAATAATTATAATAAAAACATTATGAAAAAACTCACAATGCCCACACCAATGTGATCAAACTCAATATGCCCAACCATGAAAATGCGAGAAAACCCATCACACCCATGCTTATGTGAATAAAATATTTATGTTGATTCCATGAATATATAATGAGAAATAAGATTAATAAAATAATATGGATATGATATAGGACCCAAACCTTCATTATCTATACACATGTGTTCCACTTAAAATCTATCATAAACATATCTTAATGAACCAATGGAAAAAGAATGGGTTTATTAAACTTTTAAAAAACATATAATGACAAAAAATTTATAATATCATAGTATATAGAAAAATATCATTTTTCAAAAGGAATCATATAATAATGAAATATATAGTTTCATTAAAACATCACATTATGAGTGATAAACCTTGGGTAAAAATAGAAGTGAAAATACAATTTTATTTACAAAAACTTTCAAACATTGTTATAATAAATTAAGTCCGAATTACATTCAGAAAAATTTTGAGGATTGAAAGATAAGAATATTTAAAACATTATTATATATATTACCAAATAATATATCTTATAAAAACATAAAATTCATTAGAAAATGTGGATTTTAAGATAAAACTTTTTATTTTGAATGGGCGAAAAAACCTTTCCTTTAATATTATGAAATAATTTAAACCACATCATGAAAAGAGTATTAAAAATTTATTTTGAAAATGGTCAATAATAATTATGATATTTATATAAAATTATCCATAATATATTTCCTTAAAAATTTTATAACATTTTCATGAATTAAAATACGGTCAAAGATGAAAAGATTTATTAGTTTGAATTAGAGTTATTCATACAAACAATACACTTATTATAGAAAAACATTTTATCAAGAAATTGGATATTTATAACGAGAAGTAATTTTAACAGTGAAAATAATGAAATAACAGTTAAAATATAGGAATATTATTACTTATAAATTTTGGAAAAGTACATTAATATGGGAAAGGATATGATCCAAAAATCATAAATTGTGTTGATGAACACATTACCATGGATTCTTACTTAGTTGATCAATCTCTAACCTCTTGTATAACAATGTCAAATATCTTATAAACCTATTTAAAAATATTTTTTCAATACATAAGATTTTATAAACAACATTTATATGGATACCCTTAAATAAAATTTGAGTTTAGTATTCCCAACATGAATATTGAAAATCAAGGAATGACTTTGGAAGCTTGATGAATATAAGAAAGGGATTACGGAATGGATTAATCATAGAGAAAAATAGTCTATCAAAAATATTTAATAATTATGATATTAAATTATTGATTGTGAATATTTTTATGAATAATCACATGGAAATAAAAAGGATTATAACCAGTGAAGTCACAGAATTGAAAAGAGAACGGAGAGAACCAATGTGTGATTTTGGCAGCATAAGAGCTATACAAAATGTTTTATATAATGTGTTTAATTTTAGGGAAGGATATTATCTTTCTATTAGGGAATAATTTGTACAATAAGTATTTGATTATGAAAATATCAAAGAATATTCAACTGAAAATTTAAGGTCTTATTATAAAAAGAATACATGATTCAAAAATAGGAGGAGGAGAACCATTACCTTTCTAAGTAGCTTTTTATATATTGTGTGGAACTCAAATAAACTTAGGAAATCCTTGTAAGGGATTCAAAGAGGTATATATAAGAGAAATTATTGGTAAATTTTTTTGGGGGGGGATAGGAATGAGTGAATTGGTATAAGAGAGCTCCTTTTATAGTTGAGAAAGTGGGAATTTCTCATAGAAAACAAGAGTTTGGAAAGTTGTATGAAAAGAATCAAATGTGTGCTTGGTAGGTTTGGCAATTATTGGGGAGAAATGGTATGTGATAAATTTTTTATGAATTTAATATTTTAAATCCTTTCTATAAGGTGTATATGACCTTTTAATCATTAAAAATTTGAGAAACATTATTTACCCACTTTACCCTTATTCGTCTTGATTAAAAAATTAATTGTGGTAATTTATTTTCTAAAAAAATATAGGATGACCCTAGTCACCAAATTTTTTATGTTATGAATTTGAATTTTTTCTTTATTAAACATAATTAAATTTCTAAATATGATAAAGATAACTTTTAAGTTAAACTATACAATGTCTTGGAAAAATATTTTTATAGAAAATTGACATTTTAATAATTAAGTGTTATTAATATTATTAATAATTTATTCCCAAAAAAATAATTTTGATTAATTATTATATAATTTTAATAATTAAATTATATTATTAATTTAAAATATATTTATCTAATTTTATAATTTCACAATATTTTAGAAATTATTATTCATTTCAAAAATAACTTTTTACGGGGGTTACTAATATTTACATTAGGTGACATAATAATTATTACTAAAAAGTGATTTTCCACATTACATAATTTTATCATGATGATTAAAAATATGTAAATAATTTTATCTAATTGAATTTAAAAAAATGATTAAAATTAATTTGCTATATAGAAACTCATAAAAACAATTTTAAGAAAGATACTTTTTTATGAATAAAATGACATGTGTTTTATTATTCCCTTTTATATAGATATTATGAAGTGGTTACATCTAGTGATACATACCAACTTAACTACTAAACTATATTAGAAATTTGTAATAATTTTATTGAGGTAATGTGGTAATTTTTTTAGTTCTATATTGTGTATAAGACATGCTACTCATATGATATTTAATTAAGGAAAAGTAATTATTTAAATTCTGGATCCTTACAACCAAAATGTTTAGCGAGGGTTTGTGTTTTGAATAAAATGTGAAACAGTTTGCGAAAACCCACGTGAGAGGTGAAGGAACTAATGATAATGGATAATCCATCAATGGTGTGTGTGTGCTGAATTAGTTACCACAGAAGCACATAAATGAATTGAACAATGGGTGTTCTATCCTTATTTAGAAAATGACCATGGAATATTGGCCCTATGAATTCAATGTTGTAATATATAAGGGTTAGAGGGTGGTGGAATAATAGTGGTGGATAATGGTAGGTTATCCATTTATGATTAACATTCAACTAGATATCGTTCATGTGTTTAGGTTAAAGATGAGTGAAAAGGGAGGAGGGATGAGTTTTTTGAAGAATCTTTAGTGGCTGTTTCAATATGAACCACCCCTAAATAATAATTAGTGGTGGTTTAAATAAATACTCCTAAAAATGAATAATTTAATGATGTTTTTATAAATAATTCCCCAAAGTAAAATATTCAACCATTTAATTGTGATTTCCAAAACCAACCCTATATAACCACCACTAACTATATATTTAGTTGTAGTTATCAAATGTAATCTGTGTTGCAATACTTTGTTTTATTATATTTTTTATTTTTTTACTTTATTTAGATTATTATAATTTTATCACTATGTATTATCATTTTTTTAGTCATTATTAAATTATAAATGATGTTTGAAGTGGTTTTAAAGTGTTTGATGCAGGGTTGAACAATTTATATACTGTAACTCTAGATTTTTATATAAGTTATTATTTAGAGGGTAAGAAAAAGTTATAAGATTTTTTAATGTGTTAATTTCATTTATAATTTTTTTCCAATGTATTATCAAGAACTAAATTTTATGGTTATGTTTCTTAGATGAACGGATCACTAAGATGAATGTTGATATTATATTTCATGAATGATCTCTATATAGAGAAACACCTTGAGGTTATATAGAAGATAATATATTAATTGAAATATTTCAAAATTATGTTGTGCAAGATAAACCCTTATGAATGTGAAGTAAAGGATAATGACATATTGAATGTGAAAAATACTTCATATGAAATTAATAGTTATATTTCCTTGTATTATATTTAACCATTGTGTTTATTGTATATCGAGCAAATTAAAGAAATAAAAATATGAATAAAATGTTTTTTATTATGAAGTAAGATCAATGATATTATAACAATGGAGTAATATATTAAAGAATCATATACATAATACCAAAATCAATCAGTTAATTACAAACATAACATGATATGATTCACTTACTAAAAACTAAAGTGTTGAATAGTTTTAAAGCCTCGTTGTTTTACACACTACTGTTCTAGAATATTTAGGTATTTCTAGATCACTGAAATCTTATCTAAATTCATCAATACCGATGGTTGAAAGATGTTAATTTCTACACCATCCACTTTTTCTATTACATTCAATAGATTCATTATTTATTTAATTCTTTATATTGAATTATTTTTACTATAATGTCATTCAAACATAATTATACAACCATGAAAAGGAAAAGTATTGGTTCTAGTCACATAATCAAAATGAAAATTTGTTGGTTCTTCTTGAACCTACTCAAAGACATAGGTTGGGGATACTCATTGAAATTATGGGATGGGTTTTCTACCTTGAAAAACTGGGTTCTATTTTTAATAATAATGCATAGTGTGGGGTTTTTTTATAAACATATATAAATAATTGGGGTTGGTCTTCAGCTATATAAAAGGATATATCATCATGGATATTCATACTTCTACACTGATTGTGTGGATAGTAGATAAAACATTATTTGGATCTAAACTTATACAAACATTTTATTCATTATTATTTATGTTATGAATTAATTTTTCAATCATATCATCTATAAAATTTCAAATTATTGTTCTGATTACACTGGTTATTTTGAGATTTTAAATTCTCCCCCACTATTCTTTTCTAATGTTTATTTGGAACATAATAGGTTACAATAGATGATTTTCCACAAGATTATTCTCCACATGATTTTAGTTGAGATGCGTTATTTGTTTATTATTATTAGGTTTTAGAGATTGTTGTGAGAAAGAATTTTTCTCAAGATAAGGACTATACCTAATATTTTTGGTGTTTTAGTTTACCAATTTTCAAAGGGCAGAATTTTTCTTTAGAAGTGATGGAGTGATAGAATAAGATTGAATGAATCTTAGATATGATAAATATAACAACATTATTCAAGAATAAAATCACCACTTTCTTCTTTTAATGTCCCAATTAGAAATGGTGTAAGTATATAATTTAGAAAAATCCATAGAGAAACCACCCATGGGATTGTTTTGTTACATTTTTCATTCAATGATATTACCCTAAATCCATAAAAGTGGAGAAAGTGAAGTAGTTTTTTTACTTTTAAGTGGCTAAATAAGTGGTTATAGAGTATGGAAGTCATTTATTTAAGTTAGTAACTTATATTTTCAAGTATGTATTAGATTATATTTTGAATGTTAAATGTTTTCAAAGGGGTTTCCATCAAAACATTAAATTGATGACATCATTTTTATGGCCAGACATCTATTGAAGAGTTGGTGACGTATGATCCTAAAATAGAAGTAATTAACTCTTGTATATGTAAAAATTTTTATGTTCACTATATATTCAAGAGTTTAAATAATGTTATTGTTTTTTAAAGGGAAATAAGGTTAAATCATGTTAGGATGAAAAATACACTATAAAAATTTCTTATTGAATTTATTCTTTAGCTTATACCAAGTGTAAGTATATAGATTGTAATCAGTGTAGTAAGATAAGACATAAAAATACCAAATTATTGGAATATCTAAATACTTTTGATATACATGGCTAGTTTGGTTATATTTTGGGGTTCTATAAATGTTTCAAAAAGAAATGTGGAGCTTTATAATTTTGGTGTATTCTTGTTCATGATTAAAATTATATTAAATAATTAACATCCTTTATTATAATATGATCTGGAACTATTCTTTTCTTTTGGAATTATTTATAGTAATCAATTGTAATCCAGGATGATGGTGCTCCATAGGAATTTTTTTCCTTTGTTATACCTAACATTTTAGATTGCTTCCTATATTTAATGGTATTGACAGTGGATATTATTTATATGAGTCTCATAATCTTATTCTGAAATATTCTAATTATCATGATTTTTATTCTTATTTAATATACATAGTTTGGGTTGATGCCCTGGAATATATTAAGCAAATATGCGAATTAGCAATGGTAGAGAAACATCCAATAAATAGTCCTATTAGTTATTAGCGTGCTTCCATTTTTAGATCCCTATTATTTCCCATTATTCTAGTAATATCCAATGATTATAGAGTAAAATTGATGTCATTTTCCCTACCCACCATCATCAAGGAGAGTAACATGGTTACATTGAGTTATGAATGGTTTTAAATTTTCTAAACCAAGGAGAAATATTGTTCTTGACTAAGAAATAACCTATAATTTATTTCATTATATTTTTTATTTGAAGAGTTCTAGATTATTGTTCTGATGGAAAACATTGAATTCTTAATTTTGTGTTTTAAACCATATGTTCATATATATTTTTTTTGAGATAGAAATAGGAATGTTGGGGGTGATTTTGGAATTCCAAAATGCCACTTTTTTAAATAGTTTTTTGGAAATTTTTTTATGAATTATTTTTAGGTTTCATGTAAAATGTAGAGTTCTTAAATGGAAATTCTTAGACTAATGGTACAATAAATCATACAAGTAAACAACTAATGGTGAGAATGAACTCTATTAACTTGTCCATAGTTGGTGCATGGTTATTTTAACCTCGTAACCTAACTGTGATGGCCAGTTTTAGTCTCCAGTAGCTTTCACATGACTTGATCATGGTTAGATTAACTTTTTTTATTTATAAACCATGATAGTTTAATTTTTTGGAGCTAGTTTCCTTTTCATGGCAGGATACTGGTTAGCATGGTGATGAGTCTAAACAATACATCAAATTTTAAAAGTTCTTTTTTACTTATTTTCCTAATGAAATATAAATAAGGGGTATCCTTATTTCGTCATTACTTCCAGGGGAACCCCTAAGCATTAACATTCTCATATACTACCTTTTTTCTTGGATTCATAATTTTTATTCTTCATCATCTATTATTTTCTATTTGAGTAAATTCATCCAAAGTCACATGTTATCAACTTCTTATCCTCTCTCGTTTTTTGATATTTTCTAATATAGTCATGGTGACCTAGGGTTTGTTTTTGATCAATTTTCACATTGTATGTTTCTATATTACTGTTTGTTATAGTATTATAATGTCCTATATCTTCATATTTTGGTGTAAGAAAATCATTATATAATAGTTTACTGAATTTACAGGAGTTTACTATTTATAATTCCTTTTATTTATGAATCCATTTGGTCATTTAATTTAAAAATAGTTTTCCCTTTGAAATAATACCAATATTACAGGTATGAAATTATCATGTAGCGAATCATCTTTGTTTTTATAAAAATCAGTCAAACATAAGGGTTATTATCCATATTCAATGTTTTAATTGTTTCACAATTACAAATATCACACAATAGGTGTTTGAAAAAATTCCTAGATAATGTTTTTATAATAAATAATCAAAGTTTATCCTTGAGTGAATTTTTTATGACTTAAAAGGATCAATATCATCAAATTTAGAATGTTTTATTGAATAAATGGATGTTTGAAAAAATATAAAATTTTATGAAACCTTTTTGACTGTGTTCTTTTTAGAAAATCCTTATATTATCCTTTAGTTTTCTAAAAATAATGTTTAGTTTGAATTTATTTGTTATGATTTATATTTAGTGGGTAGTTTTATTTTATCAGGAATTTCAATAATGAAAATCCATCTAGAAAATGAAAGAAAGGTTTCCATATTGTGCATTCACCATAAATGGGAGAGCCCCCTTGTATTGTGGTTCAAAAGAATATGGAATATTAAAATGTGAATTATTGTAAATGATTATAATTATAAATGGGGTATAATTAACTAATTAGTGTTTTATTATGGTGTGATATTACATGATTTGATTATCATATTATATTGTTGATATCTCTATATATTTAATTGATTTTCCAACTCTAGTTGATATATCATAAGAAACATGAGGTAGCTGTGTGTGAATTTGAGTGATATTTAGTCAACTAGTTGATGTTACACACTTTCTATTTTCCTCCTTAGATAATGATTATTACTATGTCTAGGGGTTTATTTTTAATTAGGGAGGTCGGTGGAGAGAAAATCAAGTTTAAGTATAGTTTGGGTCAATAGATTTGATATGATTAGTTCATATTATTCATGTTGTGTTATAATACTTGAGAATACAATATTATCTATGTGTTAACTTGTTTATTGTTATTATTTTTGGTTTTTTATTAATTATTATTCCATAATTATATTTTATATTTGTAATTACAAGATATTCGTTTCCCATTTTAAAATTTAAAATTTTATTGTTTTAGCAATTGAAACAACTAAAGAATGGGTTCATGTTATTTTTCAAATGTAGTTATCTTATAAATTGTGTATTCAAATAAAAAAGTGAATCTTAGTTCTAAAAATGAAAAAGGGTCCATTTAAAATGAAATATGTAGATGTACAATGGTTTTTCAAATCAGGTTCACCACCATTATCCTTGATGTTTTATCTTTCAAATTATATCTTCTTATGTCAAAAAACTATCTTATTAAATGTTAATACATGACTTGTTTTTTAAAGATAATATTACCAAAACATCCTTTTTTGTTATTTTTTTCTATAAGAAAAAGAAAACCTCGATATATTTTATTTCACACCAGTGATATAATCAATTATTTGAAAAATGAATTATAAATATTATATGGTGGAATTCTTATTGGAATGTGTAACTCACACCCTATATATACATGATGATAATCACATGATTATTTCATGGAAATATCATGAAGGATCATATATTTTTTATGGTATGGATGAGGTGCAAATAAAATTGAATCATTATTAAAACATGAATACAATTACTTGATTCTTTTTTGTTTATTTTGTGGTCATGTTCTCTGTTACCCTATTAATTTTCATCCTTCTTAGTCTTCCTCTTATGATTTATTATATTTCATTTATATTTTATATTCCATACATTCTGTAAGGATGTATTCAAAATTTTAATTTATGGATGTGTTTTTATCATGTATTGAGGTGTTTTTTACATTATTAGTGTAGTTCCTTTAACTCTTGTTTAAAATTTCTTAATAGTTTACTTTTCATACCTGAGAAACAAACCACTGGAATTGTCATGTTAAAGTTATGCTTAGAGGATTCATATATTTGATGAATTATTGGGTGTAATCATTCACGAGTTAAGTAATGATCATACATGACTCTGTTTTGTAGCTTGTGGTAATTAGGAATGTGCTGATGGCCTTGTAGCTGGAATGTTTGAGTACTAGGTTAGGGTATCGTGGGGCAGTTCATTATTTTAAATACAATATAAATGAGATGTAATTTCAATTATATTGTACTATGGGAAATTGGAAAGTAATATTTTATGACATGAATAGACCAAAGGAAAGTTATATGCGTAGGTTGGACGTATCATATGGGGTGATATGAAGGTACCAATTCATTATCATAGATCTATATCATATTGTATGATGTAATTATGTCACAAGGGTTTCCTAATATATTATTTATATTATACAACTAAAAGTTAGTCAGATGTTAATTTTTAACATTTCAGAATATTCATTATTTTCAATCACTATTATTAACATTTAATTTGATAAAATGTATATTATATTATAACCTTTCATTTCTATGATAAATGAATTCCTTTTGTTTAGATCATGGGTTACAAGTATTTTTACCAAAATATATACCTCAAATTCAAATAACATTCAAGTAAATTCATGGAAGGTTCCGAGATTACCCCAGGGACTATAAAAAGAAAACTAAGTACATAAAATTGATGTCCAATATTGTTTTGTTGATTGAATTTAAAATCTATCTTCTTCATCATCATTTTTCACCAATGATAATATATTATCAAGGTTAGTAGGATAATTCAACCAAATTTTTGGGTGATTCCAGCCATCCAGGGGATATAACATAGAGAAATTATCTATTTGGATACTTCTTAGTGATATTAATTTAATACATGTTTAAAGATATATGATTCAACAAATAACAGTGTAAGGTATAAAAATATCCCCATTATGTGAAACACATGGTTTTACTTACATTTCATAATGATCTTCGGTTTAAGGGTTTCTTGTTTTATTTCACTTCTTTAATATGTGTTATTCAATTTTTAAAAACGTATCAGATATTTCTTCCAAGGAAATATAAAACATTCACCCAAAATCAATGTAAATTTTAGAGTAATTCCTCCCATTTTGATAATAAATGAAAAGTGTCCACATTTTAAAAGTTTTTACTATTTATTTATACCACTTTAATTATCTTCTTTTGTAATGAATTCCATATACACACGTGTAGATTTAAAAATACATATGTAATTTTAATTTATGAAATTTTTTATGGAGGAAATTCCTACATTTAAAATATTTATTCACAAATCCTATAATCAAATTTATTCAATACTCAACGTTGTCAACAAGTGAAAAATATAAGAACCTCTATATTGTTTATTACACATACTTTATATAAAGGACTGGAAAATTTTACATAATATTCCACCAAAGGGATATACCTATGATCTCAATCACACTTCCACAAAACTATTAGTGAATAAAAATGAGTCATAAAGTGTATGAGTTTCTTAGAATAAATTATTATCCTTTTTATATAGTGGTATTGATTTTGTAATTAGTATCCTTTGAAATTCCAGTTTAAACCCCAACCAGATCCTACATCTAAAACTATATTTAGAATGGTAAACATCATAAGATTATATATTTTTAGAAACATGACTAATCCTATAAAATATATAATTTCACAAGTGATAATTCTAATAAAAAATTTATAAATTTATCCTTATATGTTACTTCAATTTCATCGTCATTATGTGTCCATCCTTCTTATTTATGGTTTGAACTTCCATTTTATATATTTCTATTGGAAAAATCCTAAAGAAAACATTGTTACCACTTTTTCATCTTCCTACTTTAGTTATGAACACTTCAATAAATATCCCCCATTTCCTATTATAATATATTCTATATAATTTCAGATTGATTGTGCCTTACATTATGACATCACCAAATATTGTATGTCTCCTAAATCGTACATTACATAAAAAAAATATATATAATTTAATAAAATTAGGGATAAGGGTATTTCTAAAACATCCATATCTATAGAATGAATTTTTTCATGATGATCCATCCCCTTTCTTTTAAATTTCATCAAATATTTTTCTATCTAGTCTTTCTTCTTAGTGGAACTATTCTTATTGATACCAGTTGTGAAACCTTCCTTTTATGTATTTGGATTTTCACCATTATTTATATTTTTCTCTTTATGTACTATTTATGTTTTATTGATCCCACTTGCAAAATTCTTTTTATTTTTACATATGATGTGATATTTATTACTGCTATATTTATCTATATTATTATATTTCTTCATATTTATATTTTATGTAATTTTATTAATGTCTTCTTTACATTCCATGAATAATCTTTACACTTTCTAATTCCTATAGAATTATTTTTTGTAATCAATGATAATTTTTATACATAATCTATAATTAGTGGTTGATTCAAACCCCTTTGAATTTTAATATTATTTTCTTTCAATTTTATAATTTTTTATTCAGTGTAGAAATTTTTTTCGTTGTAAGACCCACTTCACTATATTATTGGAACTACATCTATTCACCTTGATTCTTGGCATTTAACTAACCTAATATCTCTTTATATGAATATGGGATGAATAAATTAAACATCAAGCAAATAAAAAAACCACTGATTTTTCATTTCTTAGTTGAGATGCTTCCACATGTTATCTTACATTATCTCACATCAAAACATCTATATAAACATTTATGGTGTGTCCCTTAACTCCAAAGTAACATCACTTCATTTTACCTAGTATTTTATGAATTTAAATATCTTTTTTTAACATAAATACTTTTCCCTAGATTTTAGATTTATACAATCATAAAAATAGTTTATTTATGTCTCGACATTATAATACCCACTAATTCAAATATCAACATTTTAATTTGATAATTTTCTTCTACTCACATTAATTTTTTTTATTCATTTATTTATCAATTGTGAAAATATCTCCAATAATTTATTAAATTATCTTAGATTACATTTTAATAATTTTTTATTATATCTCATGATTTAATTTATATCATCTTTTTGTTCCTTTTATTTGTTTATTTTTTTCTCTAATTCATGTGTATGATCTCTTATAAAATTAATTTTATCCATTATCTTGATATAAATACAAGATAATAATTCAATTGAATATTTTCCTTCTAATATCAATATCTAATTTTATAAATTCTATTGTTTTGTAAATCTAAAGTTCACTCCATACTATATTTCTAGAAGATCCACTTTTCATGTAAGGTTTACATCATAAAATTCCTTCCTAAATTAGTATAAAACAAACTCATTTATATATCGATGATCTAAATTCTAAAAATACACTATATAGATAATCATTTTATTTATATAGTGTAAATATTTAATTCTATATTTTCAAGATATTTACTAGGAAGTATTAGATTCATATATATAATTAATAATATCGAAACACACCCCTAATCCATAGAGATCTATCTCAAATATATTATTGTCATGATTATTCTTGGACATATTCTTCTTAATGTAAGAACAAAGTTATTTTTATTAAACATATTTAATTACACTACTTGTTAAAGGAATCAAAACATCTTATCATAACATAGATTATTTATAAAATATACATGAAGCTTCCCATATTTTTGAAGAGGTAGTACAATAATGGATATATTTTAATGTGTTTTCTATCTATAAAAATCATGAAGAATTTATAAATTTTTTATTATAAACTCTTTCCTTTCATATTCTCAGATATATGTCATGATAAGTACTCTCTAGAATATCATCACCATGTGACTTCAAGTAACTAACCATATACTTCTTATAAATTTAATAATTATATCTATATAAGATATGTTCTTTAAAATATGAATCAATATTTTGTAAATAATTCAAAAATGTATTTAAAAATACACTATATAGATAATCATTTTATTTATATAGTGTAAATATTTAATTCTATATTTTCAAGATATTTACCAGGAAGTATTAGATTCATATATATAATTAATAATATCCAAACACACCCCTAATACATAGAGATCTATCTCAAATATATTATTGTCATGATAATTCTTGGACATATTCTTCTTAATGTAAGAAAAAAGTTATTTTTATTAAACATATTTAATTACACTAATTGTTAAAGGAATCACAACATCTTATCTTAACATAGATTATTTATAAAATATCCATGAAGCTTCCCATATTTTTGAAGAGGTAGTACAATAATGGATATATTTGAATGTGTTTTCTATATATAAAAATCATGAAGAATTTATAATTTTTTTATTATAAACTCTTTCATTTCATATTCTCAGATATATGTCATGATAAGTACTCTCTAGAATATCATTACCATGTGACTTCATGTAACTAACCATATACTTCTTATAAATTTAATAATTAGATCTATATAAGATATGTTCTTTAAAATATGAATCAATATTTTCTAAATAATTCATAAATTTATTTAAAAAACTAAAATATAAGTTAATAACTATAATATTTGATATGGATCTATATTTTCATAGGGTTTCACCTCACTTGGGACACTTTCTGTTGGGTAATCAGAGTAAGTTGGCATCAAGTTTATTGTACCCTTTTAGATTTTTGAATTAATTGGAAAGGTGGAATATTATTTGAACTTCATTCCTAGTTTGGCATCAATTAATGGATTGTTTATAGTTTTCCAGCTGAGTAGGTATCAACTAGATATTTCCCATGTGATTGAATGAGAGGATTTTGATCTTGAACCTCACACCATAGAGGTTGATAAAAAAGTCCAGATTATGGATCTTAGGATAATGTATTATGTGGTAAAATGGGTATATTATTCCAGGTAGTGTTTTAGTGAAAATAGGATGGTCAGGACATGTGGGAAAAAATGTTATTGATGGGGAAGTAGTGGACTTATCACTTTGAAAGTCTAGAGTGTTGATTTTTTTCAGGAAAAAAATACTATTATGTTGGTTAGAATTATGATTTTATTTTGGTTTTGATATGAAATACATTATGTTTTAAATGTTATAATATTGAGTACTAAGAATATTGGAGGAGAGACTTTGTTTTATGGGATTTCTCTATAATTTTTCAAGGTACTACACCATAGACTGTACAATCTTCATAGTGAGATGGGATCACTATAGCATGGATCAATAGACTATGGCGTAGGGTTTCAAGATTTGTTTTTTAGAGATACTTCGATATTTGGAATAAATATTCTATGGAAACTTTTTTGTAGTGTAGTCCTTTAGTGTGATTGCGGTCTATGGCATGGATGGATGGATAAGGCATGTAGCTTATTAGTAGTATATTCAATATGGTCATGATAGCTTCATAGAGTATGGATACCTGGTATGCGGTTCATGGGATTCCTCTTCCAAATTTAGGGATTCTATGGTGTGGTATCTTTGGGTGAATCATAGCCTTTCCCTAGGTGAAGTGGATCTGGGTGAGGTCAGCAACATGGTTTTCGGAGGAAAGTTATCATGGCTGACTTAGGCATGTTCTAAATTATTTGTGGTGTGTTCATTGAGGTTATGGCATTTTCTTGTATTTCACTGCCTAATTATTAATACATATACATCCCTACAATAAAACTCCTCCTAAAATATACTCGCTCAATTATTTCCCCCGAAGATATCCTTTTGAATTCCATGAATCCCCTCCTTGATTAGGATCAAGATCAGTCTTTAGGATTTCATTTATTAGTTATTCATCTCTAATCATGAGGTAGGTGTCTCTATAAATTTTTAATATAGTAATTTAAAATTTTATTGTATAAATTAATTTTATTTTTCATATGGAATAGATGGGTATAATATTAAACTGGACTAGATTTTTGAAAACCATTTTTTAAAGATTTTGTCTTCATAAACTTTTTTAGACAAGTGATGTTTTTTTCTAAAATGGGTTTTCAAGAATGGAATTATATAGGATTCACTGAGAAAATGTTTTAAAAAACATGAACAATGTTTTCATATGGTTTTGAAAAGAATAACACATTCAGAACCTTGGGTTCATCAGGAAATAGACATGTCACTTTAGTGTGTGTAATGCTACTAGAGATTTTGTGATATTTTCACACCATTATGGGACTCAAAATTGATTGAATCGGCTATATTTTTGGTTTTGATACTTTTTTATATATAGTCTGTATTACCATAAGGTCAATACATAATGGTTCTCAATTTCATATATGTTTGGCTATCCCCATGATGGTATATTTCATGTTTGGATTTATAACTTCTTTATCTTTTGGTGTATCCATGTATGGTTTAAATTATGGTCATTATTTCTTATAAATACTTTTAATATAACTCATTTTTTAATATGAATAATATTTTTTTGAAAAACCAATGATAGTTTTTTTAAAAGTTGATTTATATTATAAAAATGCTTTTATAAACTGGTTTTTCTTTAAATATATAACTAACTGATTTCTTTATATTAGATTTTGTATATATTATTTAATTATATCCCACTAGTATTTATTTTTACTCCCTACTTTTTTACATTTGGAATTGTTAGATGTGGGTTTGGAGTACTCGGGTAATGGGAAATGCATCATGTAGTTCATTGGATTCTCTTGGTCATCGATGCCTTCAATGTGGTATAGTTTAGTGGTGACGAATGGACACATGGAAATTTGATCTTTTTTCAAGTATTTTTTGAATTTAAATTTTAGTTATTTGTGTTTGACTTTGTATTCCGCATAGATATTTACTCTTTCTTCCGTTATGTACTCTATTTTTTTCTTTATTATAGTTATACATGGGGAATGTTTTATTTTCATTGTTCCATCCCACCATGTGGTGTACCTTTTTGTGGAACTTTTCTAGTTATCCCAGGTTGGTATGTCATATAATACTTTCCATGTAAATAGAAAATGATAAATGAATCAAATCACTTTTTGGTGGTGGTCATCCAGACACACACATGAAGGATGTTATAATTTTTTAATGAATGGGAAGGTAAGATGATAGATAATATCATATGATTACTCACATATAATTATTTCAAAAATATCATATTTAAAACTCAAATCAATTATAATAAAAATCCATGAAATATGATGATTTACAATGAATCATATCCCTATATAGAGGCAGTATTCCCCATATATGCATGTTCAATAGTTTCATTTCCCCTTTGAAGAAAAAGATGTGGAAAATGGTGACATCTGAATATTTTCATGATACTAAATTCAGTATTTTAGGATCAATAAAACATATTTATATGAGGATGAATAATAAACAATCTTTTAAAGAGTCATGTAAGATGATTACCTCTCCATTAAGAGACATCCTTTGACTTACACCTTAAGCCTTCATAGGATGGTATGCAGGTAAGATTATGAGATCAAGAATGAGGGGAATTTACAAGAGAATATTTTCATGTATGTATTTAATGATATAGAAGGATCGAATTTTGTGAATAATAGACTATAACTGGTTCACTTTTATAAGCGAGGGAGGCACACATATAAAATTACTTAAAATATTTAAATAATATAAGGTCAATTTCTTGGGAAAGTAGATCCAAATTGTCAGGAATTAAAATTTAGTATAAAATATTGTCTAAATATTCTAAAAAAATAATATTTATATAGATTTATGTGGCATTTTTACCCTTATAACTTATTTTAATCCTTAGTATACATCTTTTAACTCAAATCATGACGGAAATCTGTTAATGTTTTTACTATACATTATGGAAAAATATTAAGTTATACCTATTAAATTATTTCAATTATTTTGAATAAAAATATTGAATCCATTTTATAAGATTCAATTTCTATAATTGTATAAGTTCATTTTAAAATAAGTGCTTAGAGTTCAAAAAATATATACTTGGAAGAATGCATTTTTAATCATAAAACTAAGTTTTCCTTCCTTCTATGACATGTAAAAATGTTATATGAATTTCATAACATTTTATTTAAAAAATTATCTATAAATTTAATTAAAAAAATCTATTAAAATAGTTCAATATAGTATATTAATATAAAATACATCATCGACGTAACAAACAGTTTTTTAGGAAAAAAATATTTTTTAACATTAAATACTTTTATTTTTATTTATATCGGTTAAAAGACAATGAATTAATTTTATAAATATATAAAACAAAACTTTTTATAATTTAGTTATTACTTATCATAACCTCCAATACAATAGTTATAAAATAATGACAACATTAAATAATAAAAATTTAATAATACAACACAGTAATTTTAAAATCAGTGTTTTGTGTAAACAAAACCATCAAAGAAATAATATTTATTTAAAGATATATATATATATATATATTAAATTCATATCGTGTTATATTCTACCCCTTATTTGAATTTATACATTGTAATATCACCACTTTGAGATAAACAACTGAGGATAGTTATACCTCATTACATCCTCTAGTACTCACATCGCTTCCTCAAACATATAGTTTCACCAAAACATATTGACTTGGTTGGTGGTATTGATCTATAAAATTTTATCTCTATAATCTATAATATCCCATAGTTATTCATCATAATATAGATCATTCTCTATTGGTTTGAAATGTGATTTGAATATACATTAGGTATTAGGTATGTACATACTTAGGAGAGATATTTGGTTCATATCATGAACTTCGAAGAGATTTAGTGGAAGTACCAAGTGATAAGAGACCATCCTGATATAATTAAAAAATTTAATGGACATATATATCTATGGTTTAACCTTTTATTCCTCAGAAATATCATAAACTTCATCAATGGATATATTTATAAAAATACATTTTCTAAAAAATCAAACTATAGATCTGACTATTGGTTTTAAACATAGACTTTTTTTGAATATGAGATAACCTAATGTTCTACTAAATGGATCTAAAATTCTCAACCATTTTATCATCTATCTCAGGTCCCAATAGTTTTCTTTCTAAAAATTAATCACTATAAGTTGGAGTTATAGGCTTCCTGAAATATTGGGCTTCATAAAGATCCATAAAATGATTGGTTGAAACCTATTGTTGCAACAAAATTATACAAAAGGAGGGTGTTATTCTCAACCATGTTTGAAATCCATTGGAAATGATCTCGGTATATCATCTAGTGTTTGAATGGTCCTCCAAGTATGAACATATTTTTGAGGATGATATATAGTGATAAAGTTCTACTATGTATTCAAATATTTTTGATGACATCTATATAACTTTAAGGTGGACCTTTGACCCCAATAAAATACAATAGAATATGATATTCATTGCAGAATTACAACTTATTTAATTTATATCTTGGAAAACTCATCAAAAGAGAAGTCTTATCTCATTACAATGAAATGTCCCTAATTCTTAAAGGATTGACTATAACCCAAATAAAATTATCAGCGTTAAATGTTTTAATGATTCCAATGATGAAACCCGTGATAATGTTTTTCCAATTCCATCCTAGTATGGGTAATGGTTATAACATACCCCTAGAATTCTGTATATTAGCCTTACCTTTCTTATATATCTATAATTGAGACACATATTCTTCAATATCCTTTTTAATTTCATCCCACTCTAAATACTATTTTAGATATCATTACATCTTCATACTTCCAAGATTAATAGAGAATGATGAACTATACTATTTATCCAACAACTCATTGTTCTGGTCTGGTATTGATGGGACACATACTTGGTTCCAATAATTTATCACTCTATCATAATAAAGGTTAAACTCAAGATCATTCTTATCCTTCATATATAGGTCTAAACCCTATTTTGGTTCCTCTTTAAACATCACTTGAATGGATATTTTTAAATTCATATAATAAAGATATGAATTATCATCATTACTGATGATTTCAAGATCCATCTTCTATAAATAAATTTTTTTGGACATCCCTTGATCCAAATCATGGAAAAACTAACATGGTCATTTTTAATCAGAGCACATTCCACCTTATTCACCATCCATCGGTGGTAGTCTATTGAGACGTTTTAATTATAAATAAATTCAAACCAAATACTTTGTCACATATTCCATTATTTTTATGTGAATATATAATTTTAGATTTTATTATTGGAATATATATCATATGTTTAACCATAAAGATAATGAATCTGTATTTTTAATGAAAAAAATATCCACTACAAGCTCCAAATCACGAGTCATGTAATTTTGAACATGATTTTCAAGGATGCCTTATGATTCATTATTTGATATATCACTATAGATAACGGACCCTACTCCACCTAGTGTGGTTTGAGTGTTGGTGTATTGATCAACCTTTTTTTCAGATAAATAAATCCATCCCCACATTCATAAACCGATAGAAACATGGATCAATTATATATAAAATTGGTTAGTGGAATACGTTTTCATGGGAAATTATTCACAATGTAATGATAATATATATTCAATTCATGAAAACAATATATATTACCCACAATGGTTGGTATTAGCAATTATTTAATAACCATTATCTTTGATGGGTCCAGCAAAATACCCTTTATTGAGATAATATAACCCACAAATGAAACATTTTGTATGAAAAAAACTCCCATGGTAAATTTGGATAAAAACATTACCTTGTGTAGGGTCTTTAGAACAATCTTCAATGACCTTCCTTCATCTTTGAATATATATGAATATCACCTATAATGACAAACAAAAAACGATTAAGGTAATTTCTAATGATTATATTAATTAAATCCATAATGATATTGTGATCATTAATAAGTCCAAATATAATTACTAGAAATTCATAATTACCATATATTTTATGGAATAATATCTTCAAAATATGCTTCTTATTCACAAAACATGTGAAAACCATGCATGTTGCCCAAGTGTTTTTTTAAAAAAATTGGATTTTATTTTATTTATTTTATTTTTTTCTTAATTCCTCTAGTTTTATTCCCCACCACCTCCTCGGAATCTCATGACACCTCAATCCCCCTCTCCCTTTAAGGTTTTATTCCAACACCTCTTAGATCCATCTTTTTCATTATGATCTCTACAGATTGTTTGCGGTTCCGTGGTCATTTCTTAGAGGGAAGAACTCATGCTCCCTTATTCTTTCTTGATTTGGCATTTACCCACTCCATATCACCCAATAAAATTCATGAAAACTGTAGGTAATGGGTGAAAACAATTTTTATATCATTCTTATATTGTTATGGCATTCCATGAATCTATTAGGTCGACTTCGGGGTGTTTCGGCATTTGCCACTAAAGGAAAAGAATATCAAATCATTTCAGTTCGCCCGCCATAGTTTAGGTTTGTTGATTCAATTTTAATGGTCTTTATGTTTTTTATTGGGTTCCATTTGGGATTTTGGGTTGCTAGTATTTATTTAGTGTTTCTTGGTCTTCCTTGAAGTGGTTTCAAGCCTCCAGAGTCCAAGGAAACTTACATGTGTATTAATGGGTAAGGCATATATATATATGAAATATTTTTATATATTACCTCATTAAAAACAGAATATATAAAATGTAGCAAGGGGTATTTATATACATGTGTATTACTTCATGTGCATGTTGGTTTAAAGATTGGGTTCTAATAATATTCATAAAAAAGAGTGCATTTTGAGGTTGGTTTCCCTTTACACTTGACCTTTAAATTTAAGTAACATTAATTTATTATTCTTCAAACATCATTTAGAGGCTAATTATTAATATTTATTATTTAGGATAATTTTTTGGATTGAAATCAGGTTGTTCTATCATTGGATTAAATCGGTTGGAATTTTGTTTATATGGCGTTCCACACAATTTGGTTGTTGAAAATGCTTTGTTGGACCTATAAATGAATTTTGGTTTCTTTATTGGTAATTTGGGTTTACAAAATAGTTTCTATATAGAATTTGGATTCATAGGTGGTGATCTTGGTTCGAATAAATTATAGAAAACATGTTCGGAAAATTTAAATAAACATAACGCTTGATTTATCTCTTATTGAAGCGAGATGGGAAATTTAAAAATAATTTAACCTTCCACTTGGTTTTATTTAAAAGGATTAAATGGTTTTTTTATTTTACAATGATATTTAAATTGGTGTGGAAAATATAAAATTTTTGATTTCAAATAATGAGGTCCAGTTGGTACCTTTTTTTTTGTTTTTTAAAGAGTGGGTGTCTTAATTTATACTATCCATTATTGGGGGAATTCACATGGAAGGTGTCTAGATGTGGGATTAGCAAGAATAATTGATTCTTTGATATAGGTGTCATGTTTTCATGGCTTACTCACCTCCCACTTTTAATATTTCCAAGATATCTTTGGGGTTTTAGTTAGAGTTAAGAGACTATTTCTACTTAGGTCTATATTAGAAAGACTAGATCCCATTGGTAGAGATAACCCTTATGGGTTGTGCTATTAGTAAGGTTATTCTAGAGCATCCTGGTCGGTTATAGACTATAGATATGAATCATACAACTGTAAAGGGATTTTAATTGAGCATGTCTAGGGTCTCTTTACTTGGTTTCTAGTAATATCCCATGCTAGTAGTTACTTATGAATTATAATTTCCTATTATTCTATATTGTTTTCACAAAATCACTTAAACAATTATTTCTTATAGAAAACATTTCTTCATGTCATGATAAATTAAATAAATTTTATTTTGGAAATTTGTTTTTTATAAACATTTTTTGAAAGTGAAAGGAATGTTTTTAGAAAATTATTAATCTATTAATTGTCTTAAAAAGATAAAGAAATAATTATCTTATTATATGAATTTCAATCTAGAAGTAAGTGAATGTTTTATTTAAATGAAATTCATTATGAATGGTTTATTTCATGAAATAATAATGAGTGTTAATAATCATTCTTATAGGTTTATGTTTTTAGCTTTTTGTGGTGCTTCCTACGTAGAATTGGTTACCAGGGAACGATGTTGTTTTAGTGGACAATAGTGACCCATGTGGTAACATGGAGGTTTGTGTAGTTTTACTTGTTGTAGAAGCTATTTTTTATTTTTATTGTTCATATTAAATTTATTAAAGTTTTATTGGTTATTGGTTTAAATTGTTACCAATTACTTTATCTTTGGTTCCATAAACTAGTTTCTAGCCAAGGAGGGTCAAGAAAACTACTTGGGCCATGTTAGGGTTTATCTTAGGTGAATGGTTTTGGGTTGACCCATGTTGGTTCTTGAAAAAATTGTATCAAAAGAAGACCTATTTATTTGTGATGTTAGTTAGATCAGGGATATTATTTTTGGGACTCATAAGGTAGGTCATGGGTCGATTATTGATTACCACTACTCATAACGAAACCTATGATAGTAGGGATAGTTGGGTTTCAAGCCTTTTTTTTGGTTTTGGGTTATCTTGTTAGCGATAATTAAGTTTGATAAGATCGTTTATGTTTTGGGTTAATAGTGGAAGTGTGATGTTTCTAACTGGTTAGCTTACTTGACATATAGAATGATGTGAAGTCCATGTGCATAGTTCAATATGCTTCTAGTGTTTGGTGCATAATCAATACACAGCCTTCTAAAGTATCAAGTTGGGGTACTCATGACTGGTAGTTCTCTATTTCAGTTATTTTAGTGTGGATGGGGATTTGATCTGATTTTGGTTAGTGTGAGTTTTAATTGGATTTTGGGTGCTTTCTTGTAGTTATATAATGAGTCTTGATTTGATAAATTCGGATTTATAATATAAAAAAACATGGTTTGTTTTGAAAATGGAAAGGAAAATTGTATTGAATTTTGAAAGGTCTTACAAAATTTGAGATGAGAGGTAAAATAAAAATACATTCTTTTGATGAAAAAGTGGTTTGTGTGACAATTGGTTCTTCTTGTGAATGATCAAATATACGTGTCAGTGTGTGTTGAAATTTCATATTGGTAGGTATTCATGGATGTTATATGTGTTGAAATGTTTTTTATTTTGAAATGGGGAATGGGTTATGGGAATGAGTGTATTTAGAAATGGATGGTTTTATAAAGGGGGTTTTTTGGTTTTCTTTTGTGGTGTTTTGGATTAAGGGATTATTTTTTTGGGTTGAGGTTTTTCCTTGGCTGTGATTCATTTAACTTCAATGTGGTTTTATATTTCATGTTACTTAAAGTATGTCATCCCAAAAGACCAATATGGTTTATAATGATTATCATCTAGTTGTTGGACTTTACCTAACTTCTAGTGGTGTGGTGGGGATAATATATTTTAAATAGGTTTCTTTTGTTGATTTTTATTGAGGTTTTAAAAGCATTTGTAGTGTTTGGAGGCAGTTGAGGGTGTCTTCCTATTTTTGGGAACTGCATATGTCGTTAGAGTGTGAGTTCTCTTGGGTCTGTTTGAAGGACCAGGACTAGACTAATAGAGGTTGGTTTTTCTATTCTTGTTGTGAGTTGGGATGACTCAAGAGATCCAGAAGACCACTTTCATCCTATGGTTTATTCTCAAGTAATTGAAGAAGATGAAATTTCCAGTGATTATGGATGCTTGACTAGTCCAACTAATATTGAAGGGGATGGATGACCATATCAATGAACCAAATTCCTTTTTTCCAATGATAGTGTCAACTGATTAGCTATAATCTCCTTTTTTCTTGGGGGGTCTCTCTCTATGGATCAAGGATCTTGGTATTTCATATAGGGAAAGCCTCAAAGGGCAGCCCATGGTAGTAGATAGTCTGGTTTCATTTGGTTCTCTTAAAGTTTCTCTATTTTGTGAGGACCATGAACAAGAGAAACCGATCTTGAACTAATTTCCTTGTATGTTACTACATTTAATTAATTGGATCACTCATTTATTTGTTTCTAGTATGATATATCTTGTAAATATAATACATTTTCCATACACCTTTAAAGGCTTCTCATCAGTGGGGCTATGGATGTGTTTTGAAAGATGTGTTTCCAAAAGAGGAAGCCTCGATCATAGGTTTTCATTTCCTAACCTTGGGGAAGAAGATGATTCATGTAATCATGGATCCATACATAGTTACTAGATTATCACTTTTTAGTTATTTAGTTAATTACCAGGTGTGGGGGATGTAAATCCAACATATTTTTTCTGATGTTGGAGATATGACAATTGACGTTTTCCTCGGTTGGGTTATATGCCATTGTGAACCATTTTTTATTATCTTAGTATCCAATCTCTTCGAATATATTTGGCTGGGAATCTTGTAAGTGAACCTCTGAATGGTTAATCTTCCATGGGAATAATTTTAGTTTTCTTGTGGTCTTTATTTGGAGATGCGTGTGTCTTTTGAAATTTTGAATAGTGGCTTGGTTAAGAGTCATATTGATCCTCTATGGTTAAGCCCTTTTCATGTTGTTCAGTGGTATAATTGATAATTAAACATGGTTTAATCGTTATGGTATTCAGTTACTTAATATATGGGAGACCCCTATATTTTCTTGGTGTATCACCCTGTCATTTTCTCAAGAGTTGGTTGGGTGTGACCTGTAGAGTTAAAAGGTCACTCTGGGGTTTCTGGTTTTCTTTGGAACCGGTTTCAATTTATAGAATCATTTTTGGTTTTAGTTTGTTATTGTTATTAATTTTTACTAGTGGAATTTTTCAGGGAATAAAGTCTTAATGGTGGGGAGAATTATCATAGCCTGACCCTACACCTCTCTTTTATTTTAATTATTTTTGGTTTTATTTTATATTATTCTTGAGAGAGAATGAGTTATGATATTTATCAGTCCAAATATTTAAATTTTATTGGATTTATAGTTGTTTCATAGTTATATTTCATGAATAGTAGTAACCATGTGGTTCCCATGCGAGTACCTATGTGGGTATACGATGTGGTGCATGACTTGCATGGGGTTTATTAAACCATGAGTAAAGCATACTGTTTGGATATTTTATTTGACCACAATGAGTGGCACAAATTCAGAATAGTTCATCAACCATGCTTCTACCTAGGGGTAAGCATGCACTATTTTCTTAGACTAGGTAGTTTCCAGTGCACGATGGGTTTGTGGTTTGGAAAAGCATGTGAAAACTATATGGGTTGTGAATATTTTTTTTAAGAAAAGTGGTTATTTTTTTTACTTTTTATTTTCTATTCTTTCCTCCCATATTTATTTCCCCTCAAATCATCCTTTTCATCACATGGAACCCCCAGAACCATCTCCCTCTTTGGCTATGCACCACCCCATTCTCAGATCCCACATTTACAAGACGATCTCTTCATATTTTTGGGTGTTTTATTATTGTTTATTTAAGGAACACACTCTGACACCCTCTTATTTTTTTTATTTTACATTTTCTATGCCCCCATCACCCCATCAAATTCAACCAAAACCTAGGGTATGGATTAAACAAATTTTCAGATCTTTCAACCATTTTTAGGAAATTCCATGTGTGTCTCAGGTTCGCATTAAGTGTGTTTCAGTAATCACCACCAAAGGTGAAGCATATTAGATCATTTATCTACACCCACCTCTATTTGAGGTTGGTTTCTATTACCTTCTGGGTTTGTTCTAATTTTTTTGGGTTCATTTGGTGATTTTCAATTCCTAGTATTTTTGATGTGCATCTTGGTCTTCCTTGATGTGGTT
This sequence comes from Viscum album, assembly GCA_963277665.1. Lineage (NCBI taxonomy): Eukaryota > Viridiplantae > Streptophyta > Magnoliopsida > Santalales > Viscaceae > Viscum > Viscum album. Next base: position 157,250,925 of record OY728165.1, on the reverse strand, counting down.
TCGAGCCACCAGTTTTAATGAGGACTTACATATTTATGCACGATCAAGTCATATATATATATATATATATATATATATATATATGTTCTCTGTACATATTCCCTTACAAATCTAGGAATATGTACAATTAATCTAGGGGTAGTTATATATATATGTATATAGGTATAAATTAGGATCATGTAGGTGTATTGAATGGTTTCAGATCTTCTTAGTCAAAATAAGAATGCTTTCAGGTAGGTTTCCCATTATATTTGGCATTTAAATTTAAGAAAAAACAATTGATTTCTATTCACACTATTTTTATAGTAATTAGTAATATGAATTATTTTAGATGATTGTTTGGAATGAAATCATTTGTTTCACTCATTTAATTAAATTAGGTGAGATTTTATTATATGACCTTCCACACTATTTGTTTCTAAAATGCCTAATTAGTGTTATGAATTAATTTTGGTTTCTTCATTTGAAATTTGGGTCTACAAAAATAGTTTCTAAATAAAATTTTTGATTCAAAAGTTGTGTGATTGGTTTGGATAAATTATAAAAATTGTGTTTTGAAAAGTTTAATACACTTAACACTTGATTTATCATCTGTTAAAGAAAACCTAGAAATTTAAAAATGATTAGGCTATCCTATAGATGGTTATGAAAATATTTAAATGGTTGTTTTAATTTTCCAATGAGCATTAAAGTGGATTTAAAAATGGATAAGTTTTGATTTCATAAAATGAGATCTATTTGGTACTTTTTTTTGGAAAGGGCAGGAACCTCCATGGATGATCTCTATTTTTGGTGAAATTTATATGGATGGTGTCAGAATGTGGGATTTAATTGAATGATGGATTCCTAGATATTGGTGTCTGGTTTGAATGGATTCCTCACCTCCAACTATTCTTATGGCCATGGGATCCTAGGATTCTATGTGTGATTCGATAGATGATTTCTTTGTAGACCCCAATTATATATACAAATTCCCCTGATACATGATAGTCATTGTTTTTTGGGCCACTAGTGAGGCGAATATAGAGAATTTAGGTTGGTCATAGATAATGATGCTACATTATATACTTATATATAGATCTCAACCATGTATGCCTAGGGTATCTTAACTCGGTTTTAGGTACATTATATAATAAAAGTTACTTATGAATTCTAATTTTCTCTTATTCTGAAATGATTATATAAAATAACTTAACCTATTATTCGTTCTATTTAAATGAATCTTTATTTAAAGTCACTTTTCAAAGAGGTGATTTCTTGATGTTATTTTAGTTATAAACTATTTTGGAATGAGAAAGGAAATTGGTTCTTGAAATTATTAATCTATTAATTGACTTAAAATGATAATAGAATACTTATATTAATATATGTATTTAAAACTAGACATAATTGAATATATTATTTAAATTAATTTCATTAGTAATAGTTTATATCAATATTTCCTAATATGTTTTAAGACTTATGCATATAACATTATATTTTTTTAGCTTCTAGAGCTTCTTCCAACTCAGACTTCATCACTGTGGGGTGGTATTGGATTTGTGGTTGGTTTTGTCCCACATGGTCTCATGGATGTATGTGAAATTTTATTTATTTCTTCTATAAGTGTTTAATTTTATTTTCTTGTTTAAATTTATTTATTTTTCAATTGTTTATAGGAAAAATATTTCGTAACTTCTTTAGTTTTCATGCCCTAAACTAGTTGACTGCCTCAGAGGATTGGAAAAAACTCTCGGGCATTATTTCTAGCCATATCAGGTGATTGGTTTTGGGTAGACCTAGTTTGGTTCATAATATTACTACCTTTCAAATAAAATTTAAGTGAAAAATGAATCATATCTTTTAATGAGGTGATAGTTCGACAAACACACGCGCAATGTTTCTGTATCACCCAAATAATGGAATGTATGTATGTACATGTTATATAATATTTATAAAGGAATTATAATGTCATAAATATCATTTAAATATTTTAAAATGTTCGTTATACTCAGTCATGAAAATTTGTGACGAAAAATGAATTATACCAGTTCGCGGGGTGGCAGTTCATCGTACACGTGATCGATAGTTTGGTTTCCCATTTTATGGACGTGGAGATGGATATAAGTTATTTAATTGACATAATAACAACTCATTATATTTTATATATTCGATTTATTATATTATTATTTTCCAATATGGTTTAAATGAGGTGAAAGATAATATAAAACAAATATGCAAGTTTAACAATTTTACCTCTTCTTTAGAGAGCCTCTATAGTTTTATATCTAAAGACTTATTTTAGGGAATTAATATTAAAAATAATGCTTATAGGATGTCAAGAGAGGATTAATTAATATATTTTGTTTGGTATTATGTGAATCAAATTGTTTTGGATGATTAGAAATGGATGAAGAGATGGTTTCCTTTTATAAGTGGGGGAGTGGACACACATAGAATTTTTGAGAAGGTAAATTGTAACACATTTTTTTACCCCTCCAAAATCCAAAATAATGACACATTAAGAACCTTTTTAGGTTATAGGACCTAAATATGTTCATAAAATTGGTTTTGAAAATATTTAATGTCATGTTGATCCCTTATCTTTTTATTTTACCCATCCGTAAACCCATTTTACCTTAACTATTGAAATTGATTTTTACATTTTTCAATATTGATTATGGTTAAATATTAGGTTGAACTTTCTAGATAATAGAAATAATTATTATTTAAAAATTTAATACTTTTTTTAAAATTCAATTCCTAGTATTGGAATAATTCAATTTAAATTTAAACCACCGACGTGATAAAAGAGCAGTTTTCCAAAGAGATCATTCCCATAAGTATAAAATTTATTCATATAAAACTTATTATTAAAGTTATTAAAATATAAAAAATTATTGATGTTTTATTACAATTTAACTATTTTTTCTTTAAAAACAATTTTAAATTTATTTACATTTTTAAATAATTAAAACGAAAAACAAGTTCTCAATAAAAATGAGTATTTTCACTATTCATCAAAAAACTAATCCTTTCAACAATTATAAAAAACTTCACCCAAATATAATATTGACAAGTAGATTTGGAAAATTGAGTTTATTTATTGAAATAAATTTTCAAAAATGTGTAAAAAATAATTTAAAATAATTTAATAAAAGTTCCACTAATCCACTATTCCAAAAAGTACAGTTTTTCAGAAAACATTTCTTTCTTTTTCAAATGGTTCTTATTTTATTTAAAATCAATATATAACCATTGAATTTATTTTAAATGTGTAAAAAAATTATAATTTTCATAATTTAGGTAATAACATTCATGCCCACCATCATTGAATCTAGGTTATAATTTTTATATATAAATAATAATATTTTAATAGTTTATCACGTTTCGTTCAAACCTAAGGTATAATTCATTAAGGGATATTGAAGTGATTAAATTTATTATAAAATAAATATATCCTAAAGTATCAAGAAGATAAAATATATTCAAATATTTTTTATTATTTCATATATGCTGTTTAATATGATGTTCATCTTTAATATATTAGGTTGTTACATAAATACAAATTTTTTAATCCATGACCGTTTTGTCAGGAAACCATGTTGTGTTCATTTAAAAAAACTATGCACTATTTTATAATAATAAAAATATATTATTTTTCCAAAACACATCACTTTTCTAGAAAATTTATATAAACCAAGGTATATTTTCATAAACCATGCCTTTTTCATAATATATTATAGTATATTACATGGTTTTGTAAAAATAATCAAATTTTATTAAAAACACCGATTTTTTCATGTTCTATTTCCATACTATTAGTTCTTTACCTGAATAGATATCTTTTTTTGAGGGTTTTATAAGACATCTTAATGCCTATAAATATTTTATAGAAGTAACAAACACATATACATGATTATTTAATAGAGGAATTAACATAAGAAAATTAAAAACTATAAAAAAAGTGAACCTTACTATCCATTCTAAATGTTAAACAATAATTAGTTTGATTAAGTACCTTGGTTGGAACAAATTTATTCCTTCCTTTAATGTAATCTACCCGTTACTATATTAATGGAAATCTTTTTTAGGATCCATTAAATATAAATGTGTTCTACCACCTCATTTTTAAAAGTTAATGGATAAAATAGAATTAGGGATATCTGTAAATTTTTGAATAATCTCCAATGTACTCGAATATGGTTAAAAACTCTAATTTCTAGAAATGATTTATTAAATGATGGATCCTATTGTATTCTAAGATTTCATATAATTAGGAAATTGATTAATATTTTTATTTACTTTGAAAACTCTCATAATAACTCTTCATTAAGCAATTTGATTGATAAACTCCATTTAAAATTATTAATGAATATATATATCACCTCTTGATATAAAATATGTGAAATAATAAATGGTAATTCTTTTATGAGATTAATTTATATAATATCCCATATCATTAAATATGATTACGATGACATAGTGTTAAGTACCATTATTAAACATAAACCCAAACATAGTGACTCTCACAAGGTCATGGTTTGTGGTTTATTTAATATTTCAATCATAATTTTCTCTACGTAAGGCCACTACAAGTCACCCATTAGTAAGTCAGAAAATATTTTAAAAATATAAGAGCTAAATATATCAATATTTATAGATATTTTACAATTTAATAATATTAAAAGTATATCGAAAACCATGACATAGAATATATAACCATGATTTGGTTTTTTGGTGAAATCATTAACTTAAAAAACTATGACCATCAAATATTTGTGGTTATATATTTTTCATTTCCATATCTGTAAAATTATATCTTAAAAACCATTATTTGGAAACATAACTTTCACATTGTAGTTTTTATTTAATATTTTAGAGTCCCCCAATAGTAAAAATGATCATTACTAAGTTTAAAACCTTTAAAACTTACCACAGTTTTTAGAAAAAATATTGAAATCATTACGATAATTATTTTCATCTATTTTTTTTAGATTAAAGGGGGAATTTAATAATAAATTATTTTTCCACCTTTAGTTCCATATTTATTAATTTGACAAAAGAACCACATTCATGACATTATTTTGGTTAAATCATACCATGGTATCTAGATATTTTTTCAAAAAACAATCGCTAAAACACAAAGTAGCATAGATGAAATGCCAGAAACTATAAAATAGTTTTTTATTCCATGAAATGGTTTTATACTTTTGTTTACCAGTATCTTCCTTTTTCATTCATAGTTTTTTTTTCTTGAATGAAAAACATTAAAATGATCTACAAAACAATGCTGTTTTCTTAGATCCTTAAAAAGACTTGTATAATTCTCAACAACAATCAAATAATTCTCTCACATTACCCAATTCCTAAATAAAACATAATAGACAATTTAAAACATTTAAAACTTCCATATAATCCAAATAAAATAATTATATTTCACACTATATTCATATTCTCAAAACCATGAAATCTTTTAGAGTGTCCCATTTTAATTCTTCCTTTATCAAAACCACTATCGTCACATTCAAGAATTCCTCCATGCTCTCATAATCTTACATATAACAATGAAATTTAACACCACGTTTTCCTATAAGAGAATTTATTATGAAGATCTTATTTTTTCACCAATTGTGACTTCTTGTTTTATCACGTATGATTTCTTTATTCCTTATTTATATCTATTTATTATGTAATAAAATTATTCATTACTATTCACCAATGAATATCCTAGAGTTAATAAAAAATTAATATAAACCAATCATTTATTTTTAATACAAATTATATCACTTTATTTAAAATATATTTTGGAAACGTACCCACAAATATTTTGGATATCCTCTAAGATTCCGTTGAGAAATAAATCAAATAACCGTCTCTATTTTCTGAGCTTTGTAATAAAACAAATCATTATTTACAAATATAATCATGTAAACCATTGATTCATTATATATTTACATATGTTTAAATTCACAATACTTAATAATAATTAGAATAACCTATATAAATTATTTTTGTGTTCTATAAGTTATTTATGGATATTTATTCTATTCATCCATGAAAATATTTTAATGATCTCTCTATGGACATAATGTTTTTCCTCAAAAAGCTCTTGTTATAATGGTTATCCATCCTAAAATATTTATTCTCTTAAAATAAAATTATAATGGTGATTATTTGAGAACAATCAATTCAATCTAGTGACTATAAGTTTCCATTTTCGACATTTAGAATAATTTATACATTTTCACAAAATACTAGAATTAGAAATATGAATGAACCATAAAATTGACATAAATAAATTTCTTTATTAATGGTTGTGTTCATCCTAATTACTCCCTTTCATTAGCAATTATTTTAATAATTATCACAATCAATCATTAAAAATTCATCATGGAAAAGTCTGAGGGACCATAATTATACAACACTGAAAATACATCACAAACCTTGTATTATTAATCGTTAATATTCATAAAAAACCTAAAAATGTTAATAAAAAATAATAATGTTGAGAAAATTTCAACCCTAAAAATAAATAAAAACAAAAACAAAATTATTGAAATATATAAAAATTTATATCATACATAATTTGATTGAACAATGATTTATAAATAAATCACTATAGATTATAATCATTATCATTTTGGGAGATAAATAATAACATCCTTAGGTGGTGTTTGAGGGAAATTCAAAATAAAAAAATGTATATGGTGTTGCATGCACTCAAACATTTGATCATGCTAAAAATGATATCATTGAGAAAACTCTTGATGCTCTCTAACCATCCTATAAGTAGTATCATTCAAAAATCTCAACCTCTATTCATAATGGGTATCGTGAAAAGGTGATGCCTTGGCCTAATTTCTTTTAAGGATTTTCAATGAGTAAATTTCTATAAAACTACAAAAACTAGTTGGTGTTTATTAAGAACTTATCTAAATCACATAAACCATCAAATTAATGGTCTCTTAAAGCCACAAATCCATGTTAAAGTGTTTAATAAATGGATTATGATCCTTATTAAATTGTTTTTATGAAATTTTTATATATTAAAATTCTTATAATCTTATTAACAAAATGAATTTAATCCTCAAATATTGAATAGTATTTAAATGAAAATAATCATCCAAAATTATACGATGCAAAACAATTTATTCTATCATAATTAAAGAATATAGGGTATTCAAACCAGTAGATTAAACACATTAGTATATTTTTGTTATTAGATATACATTATTTTTCACATAAAATAAATTCATTAAATTAATATTTTTAATATAATATATGGATTTTCAAATAAATATTTTTCTAAAAGTTTGGTATATAAACAGAGATATATATAATTTTAGATTCTCAATAAGTACAGTAATGACTTATAAAATTCATGAAATTAATTTAATGGATCATGAAACAATATTCATCTATGATTAATTATATAATTATATATAATGATTTTTTAATTTTTTTTAAGATTCATTATATTGTAAATAATTACATGTATAATTAAAAATGATTGAGTAATATTTATATAGTTTAATGAAATTAGGTTTAATGAACTATAGTATTTTGATTATACACTTTCTAAAATTTATATATAAAAATAATCACAATTTTTTTAATTTTTTCATTAAATATATGCACTTTAGTTTTGATAAAATTGTTTTTATATACAATTAATTAATATTTTTCATAATATGTTGATACTTTTTTTAAAAAAAGTATGTAATTTAAATTCATGAAAAATAATCCCTCATAATATATTATATTTGGGAATAAATCATATTATTATTATTTAGTATATTTTAGAATAAAATGAATAAATTATCTTAATTTTGAAATTAATTTTTTTATTATTATTAAATTTAATGTCACACCCGACAATGGTTTATGTTTAGTGATGTTTTATAGAAATGTAAAGTTGTGACTACCATGGAATGAATAATGATTAAATGAGAAAGTGAGGTTCTAATCATGTATTATTCAACAATATAAGAAATATCACCCTAAATAACTCATTTTTCTATGTGAAACAAAAGGTGATAAAATGTTGCGTATATGTAGAATCATTTTTCATAATCAATGAAATTAATTTATTATTATTCATCACATTACAAGAACATGAAGAAGATTAGAAACAAAAAAACAATAACCATATATAGATCCTATGAAATCACTTGGGATTATGACATTAAGAAGTCACTGTATACTATTGCTTGTTATCAAAGATGATATGTAGATATTGTTAAAGGAATTTTATAGAAACCCATTTGGTGTTTCTATTTTTTTATATTGACATGTCTCTACCTGAACATTATAATTTGTTTTGAGGTACTTAGTGAACAATTCCCATTTATGAAATTTGGTGGTAAAATATAAAAAATTTGATGGTTATGACTTGGGATGAAAATAATATTATTGCTTACAAATTTCATCAATATATAGGAAAAAATGATATTGGTGAGTTGAAATAAAAGAAATAAGACATTCATAATTTATAATAGACATATATTGGTAAACCAGGTACAAGTTGGAGACATATCAATGAATATGATAGGAGTGTACTATTATTATTAATTAGAACTTATAACTAGGAACATTCATATATTAAAGACTCATACACCTATATAATTAAATATAATCATCAATAACTATTATGTCGAATACAATCTTAATTGGAGAAGGGATTAATTTATTCTATCAAATATATCTGTAATATTGATTATATGAACTCAAATAAAGTGAACCAAGATCATGAGTTTAATATTACTTCCATATGATGTATAACCAAGTGGGATTCAATCTACATTCATACCAAATGATGCCAATGTAATTTATGGAATGAAAAAATTGATTTCATCATATAAGTGATATGTGAAGTCAAGATGGAATTTATTAGTGATTCACGTGTCTCATATTTGAAACTTTCAAATGCTATAAGAATACTCTAAATAATTTTCTAATAATGATGCTGCCAATCCAAATGAAGTATCATAATGTTTTTAAAGAAAACATATATAGAGATGGTTCAATATAGTTCCAATGTTGTTTATAAATAGGGATCCAAGAATATAACTTAGGGATTCCCTACTTCTGGGAATGTTTAATTGTTTTGGTTGAGGTAGATTTAAAACAAGGGATAATAATGACTAAATACTTTGTAATCTATTTTAGGGAATTAAATGTTTTTATTTATCTTGAGACTTTACTATGTAAATTGTTTTTTTCTTACAATCACTGTATTATTGGATTATATTTTACACTTGAATGATTAAGGTGGTTATAATTTTATTCTTGCTAATATGTCTTCTTATTATACCGTTAATAATTTCTATGTATCTCTTTTATTATTTATATAATTTATAATTCATTGATATTAGATTACATTACTTTAAAATAGATCAGATTTGATAAATATTGAATTCCATAGTTATAAAATTATTTTTATGGTCTATATATGAATTAGGAAAGTATGGTTTGTGGTTTTGTTGATAAAATTGGTAGTTTTAGTGAATTAAAATTCTTGCACTAGAAATAAAACATACATTTAATATAATATTGTTTTTTCCTAACCAATTGATAAAATTTGTTGAATTTAATATGGTTATGAATTATTTTACTAAATATTTGAACCAAAATAAAAATTCATTTAAAGAAAACTAATTGTGAATAAACATGAGGATTAATCTTTAATGAGAAATAAAAATTTTAAATTACATATCACTTTATATTTTAATGAATTCATATGTTAAAACCTAAAATTCTTTTTAGTATTTTTCATTCTATTAAAATAAAAAACATAAATATTAATAAATAATTGATTACACAATGTTTAGAAACAAAAAATCTCATTGAGATATGATATATTTTTTCTGAAATACTACATTCTTAGTGAATAAGAATTTTACTATTATTATATCCAGAGAAACTCATATAATTTTTTTTCAATATTTCTTGGGAGGAAACTCTAGTTAATAGTTCTGCATAATTTTTTTATTTGATTTCATTCGTTTTATTAAATTCATTATATTAATATTGAGCTGTTAAAATGAATATTTATATGTTGTATTGACAAAATACTCATGGGTGTAAGATGAAATTTTGTATAATGTATTATATTTAGTATAGAATCAAAAAAATTCGAAATAGATAATGACATGATATATGATTTTTTAATTAATAAACTACTTGAAATGGATGAAATTTAAAGAAAAATGACATAATTAGATGCCTTAGTGAAAGTGTGTAGAGTATAGAGTTTGGACCGTCCACTTGATTTAATTGATGTTGAAGATGATTTCCAGACCCCATTTAATGAAGATTTAGTCTATTATAAATAAAAAAGGGGGAATATTACATGTTATATCATTTTTGACATTCCACAAGAAGAATATGGTGATTAAATTCCACCTAAAGTAATTTTAGAAGACAAAAAGGTGTCAGATGAGTATTTTTATGGATATTATTTATGTTCCCCACTATAGGAATTTTCACTAGATCTTCCCATACCAGATAATGAATGCTCGGCACATTAAAAATCTTCTTTCTAATAAGAAGACACTACTGAGGGGAGGTATACAATTTAAAAAATATAATAAATCATGATAATCTAATGACTCAAACATAAAATTACACTCAAAATATTTAATGTGGATTAAGAGTTGAAGAATACGTTGATACTATCGAGAATGAGGTGGTGTTTTTTATGATCCTTCACCTATTGAGGTTCTAAAAAAAGATATCACAGAGTACATTAAAGATAATTTTATGAAAATAGGAGAATAATAGTAGAATAAACTATAAATTTTTATGCCCCTCATTGATTATATATTCACCACTAGATAAGGGGTGGCCGTAGTGTACAATAAATAAGACCACCTCTATAAAAAGTTGATTTGGAAGAATAATCTAACTATGAAAATGTGTTGCTTCTTATTAAGGAGGCCACATAAGCCTTCATATTTTAAATTCTCATTGGATAATATTGTTATAGAACAAAAACAAGAACATAGAGCTTATAGGTTATAAAACCCATTTTCAAATTTTCTCTGATTTGGTTTTTATTATTATCTTCATCAGCTTTTATGTAATGGTAATTCTATTTTGTTTTTTTATTGGATACCAAGGATTAAAATAGGTTATTATATATTTAGGAATAATTTAATGACAATAAATATGTTTTCGATCCATGTAATTAAATTTATTTCTCACCAAAATCTTCCATATTATTTTTTATTTATAATATATGTTTAAATAAAATATTAAATATGACATATATTGAGGAAAATACAATAGATACATTTAGGGGAGGGAATAACCTATGGTTTCTTTTATTTTTCATTTTTTGAAGGTATTTCTTATTTTCTTTCTATTTTCAAGATAAAATGAATATCTTTAAATAATTTTTATTATATTATTATTTGTTGAGATATATATTAATTTTTGAAAAAACTAATCTAAATTATAATTTATAAGTATTAATTTTATTTTAATGTAATTTTAAAGTGATTTCATGACTTTTGTCCTATTTTTGAAGTTAATTCCCTTGGGTGACTGGGAAATTTCATATTTCTTATCTTGAGAGGTATTTTATATCATTTTTATATTAATTTTTAATACCATTCTTTTCATGATATAATTTTATGATGTGTTTAGTGGGATATATATTTTTTGAATTCTATTGCTATTTGTTTGAGATAAATAATTTATATTTGGACAATTTTTGATTTTTTTATTTCCTTTGATATTAATTTAGACCAACCTTTTCATTATATCCTTATCTTTATATCTTATATTCCATATATATCCTTATAGGTAATATTTATAACAATATATTATTTACATTCCTACTATAATCATAGTATTATTTATGATTATTATTGCAACTCTATGGGTTTATGTTGGATTTATTAACAATACATATATAAAGGGTTTATATTTCTTTTGTTTCTTCGACAATATATGGTGTGTTAAATGTAGTTTTCGTTGTATTTCATTCTTTATAAGAAAAAAATCTAATAAAGTGGTGAATTTTATATGAGTTACATTGAAAAAATATGTCATCTTGTAATTTTACACATATAAATTCAATGTTTATATTTAAGGTCTTTTGATTGAAGGAAAGAGTTGAAGAATAGATCTTAGATTTGTGGATTTTTTATAATTTATGTTGCATTGAAAGATGTTTTAATTGGACATCTTGATTTTTTAGGACAATTTTTAAGAAAGTTTTCATGCTTGGATGATTTACATTTACAATATCTGTTGCGTTGGAATTATTGACTAATGGATTCAATGTTTATAGTTGGTAAACCTTTTTGACAAAAGAATGCCTAATACCATGCATCCTAGAATTATGGAGAAATGATAACTTTTGTAGATACTTAATTGAAATTATTGGAGTTGTTCATTAGAATAATCATGAAGGTTGAAGGAGTTTTGGATCATTTTGGACTTGATGAGAAAGTTATTTTATGTGGTATTTGAAAAATATATAAAAATTATTTTTTTCAAAAATTTATTTTTTTACGTTATATATTGGACAAAAATAAATATGTTGTTCATAAGAGTATTTTAGAATGGATGTTTTCCAATTTTTAAGGATAACTCCCCTTTCAATTTTTCTAAAAAAATTGACCTTGTAGTAGACTGTTTTATATAATTTTGAAGAAGAATTATTGTGGAATAAATGAAGGGAATTATATATTGATTTTTTAATAATTATTTTTAATTATATAGATTTATTATATATGATATTCGATTAGTTTTTCTTCTTTAATTTAGAAAATCCATTGATCAATCCTGTATAATTTAAATCTAATGGGATTCGGTTTGAAATATATGATTCAAATTGAATTTTAAAGGAGGTATTTATGGTAATAATTCCATGGATTAAATATCACACTAAAAATTAAAGAGGATGACCATGAAACATATGAGTGAATATATATATTTTCAGTCTCAGAATATATTTTTACTCAACTCTAAATATGTGATACTTATGGAATTATGGAATTGAAGGGGGAGTTCTTGGGTATCCATATTTAAAATATGGAAAGATATTTCATATTGAAATATTAAATCATATTGGGCCAAGAAATTTGGAAGGTTGAATATCAGAAATATCTAGAAATAGAATTTTTGGAATTCCCTATTAAATATATGGAAATGTGATATTTCATTATATTATGTCTTCTATAAGAAGAATAGAATCTAAATGATGAGAAAATTTTGAGACCCTAATTTTTTTGAATATCTTCTTGTAGAAAGATAGAGGATATCAAATAATACTATTAAATATATACATTTTTAGAGAGTAGAGACATGAAAAATTATAATTATTTATTATCCAAGATGAATTTAGTGTGAAGATGTTCATTACCTAGAGTAGTATATAAAGTAATAATACATTATAGAACATAGAAAATAAATACAATCCAGTCACATCAATGAAATGTTTATGGTTTTTTAAAATTATTCTTAAATTATGTAAAGATAAAAAATTAATCTATATAGAATTATTGATACACCTAGAAACATATTATTTTTTGATCATGAAAATACATAAATGTATATATACTATATCTGTTCTTCCTATGTGCAGTATGAGGAGAAGAATATTGACTGAATGTTGGGAAATTGGTGAATAATCCCAAAACAATTGTACAGGCAATGATCCTTGGTGTAGAGTGACCAAAACTATATTATATCCACTATAATTTTAAATAAAAGTGAAATTTTTTTGTATCATTACATTATCAATTTGATACTCTTTAGAAGTATCCCAATGCATTTGAACCAAGAAAAAAATTTATGTCATGCATGATTTATTTTAGTTTTTCCACATAAAGAAATTTGTTGTGGTTTTGAGTTAAATAAATTGGGAAAAATGTTTCCATTGTTCCCATCTAAGTGAAAATAAGATTCGAAAATAAATGTAAGTAAAAAAAAGAAAACTTGTATAAATTGGTTTCATATTTTTTTAGGTTTTTTGCTAAAATATTTATGTAGAGGATTAATTCAGATGTTTTCTTTTCTAAATAATAGATCTGAATAAATATGTTATATATTTATTAATCTTCCTTGAAATAAGTGTTTTAAGATATGTGTTTAGTGTATTGCTTCTGATGAAATAAAAAAATTCCATGAATATTGTGATACAATTTTGGGGGAGTTAGAGATAAATTTTTAATAGTTTTAAACCATATATAATATTTAAGGAACCAATGAGGTGAACATACTTGATTATCAAGTGGTATAACTATTTCATTAGTAATAAGTGCATCTGTTTACTCAATATGTTTTAGAGTATTGTTAATTATAGTGGTTTGAATTTATCTACCATTGGTTTTGATGGAAAAACTCAGAGAGATATAGATAAATTTGAGAATATTAAAAAAAATTCCTTCACCGATCCAAGGATTAGTAAACTTAGGGTTTCTTTCAAAACATAAATGTTAATTGGTAAATTCACTTAATTTAATTATTTGAATTAACTCTACTATTTTGAATAGGTGGTTTAGAATTAGATATATGATCCTTTCTTGAACTATAATGTCCAATTAGAATGTGGTAATAAATTGATGTAGGATATAAAGGTTAAAAAATAAGTGGTAGATGAAAAATAATAATTTGGGGATATTCACACATGATAAATAGAGAGAATATATGAAAATAAATAGTTTTATCAATGAAATACCTAAATCAAGTCCCAAAAAAACCTATGATGAGTTCTTCCATACAAAAAAAGTGGTAGAAATTTTGAATGTTATAAGGTATATTAAATAGGATTTGTTCCCTTTGTATTTAATTTCCATGAGGGTGGGTGGAGACACCTTAAATATATATTCATTATTGATTGTTATTAGAGTAATTGGAATTTATATTAGGATATATTGTCAACAAAATCCATAAGGAGGGGGGATTTTTGTAAACCAATGTTTACATTTTGGTTTTTTGAAAATATTTACAAAGAGATATCGATTTTTTTGGTTTTTTGACAATATATGACGTGTTTATAGAATTTGGATCTAAATTTTATTCTTGATAGGGAAACTATTAAATAATGTGGTGTTTCTTAGATGAGTTAAATTGACAATAATTTTTGGATTTGAATTGTTGAAAAATGTATCTAATGATTCTACATGGTGGAAATATTTTCAATGGATATCCTTGGAGAATGGAGTTTAGATTTTTTATTTTTTTACAGTATATTGTGTGTTGAAATAAGTTATAATTGGATATTCTAATTGATATGGGGGATATTAAATAATTTGTATTGAAAATTTACATTGATAAAATATATTGGATTAGATTTTTTGAAAAAATTATTAAATGTCTATAATTGGTGGATTTTTTAAAAATAATACCGTTAGATCATGGAATTTTGTTTGATAGATTCATGAGTATATTTTTTTACTACTCAACTGATAGCATTAGTGTGGTTTTTGAGAGGCCTTATTAAGGATAAATGAGTTTTTGTGTCACTCTAGACGGGTGGTGAAAATATTTTTATACAACATTTTAATATTTTGTTTGAGTATTTATTTTTGTTATGGTAAAGTATTTTTGGAAAGGTATACTATATTCATAAGGGGTTTTTTTTTGAAGAGGTAAGGTGTTTGCAAAAGGCTATCTTGAATAATATACCATATTGGATGTTTTGGAAGGGTTCTTAAAAGAGTATTACTTGTTCATAAGGGTATTTATATGTGTACTTTGAAGGGTATAACTTATTCAGAAGGGTATTCTGAAGTATAGTATAGAAGGGAATCTTAGAGATGCAGTTTAATAGTTCCTAATAGTAAATCCAATTTCCATTTTTCTAGAAAAATAAACCAGTAAATCACTTTTTAATTTGACATTATAGAAAAATAATTTTGGAAGAAGTGATAGGAATTCATGATATATTTCCTTAAATATTATTATAAATTCAATAAGTACATTATTTGTGATATTCATGAAGGTTTTCTTATTTAGGTCATATGTTCCATGACCTAGTATTTAAAGATTCAATTATCTGGGGCTTAAGTTTTAATGCAATGAATGTAGAAGAATTATAAAATATGTATTTACAATGATATATCTATGGATTAAATATTACCCTACAATGTAAAGAGGATTAGATGTGAAGTAGATTCATAAATGGAGATATTTCATACATGGTGATTTGTTTTATATTTATTTTAATGATGTTAGATTTTTTGAATCATGGAATTAAAGGAATAATTAGTAGGTTTCTATATATGGGAAGATTTTTTATACTAAAATCTTAAAATAGACTAGACCAAGAAAATTAGATGGTTGAATGTAAGAAATTTTAGGATAGATTTTTTTTAAATTCCATATTCAAGATATGAAAATGTGATCTTGAATTATATTTTGTTTTCTATAAGAAGTAAAAAATTATAAAGAATAGAGAATATAGATATAATTTTTTTAATATCCACACAATGAATGAGAGACGGACCCACACTACTTCGGCAGTGGCGTAGTGGTGAAGGAGAGGGGTATAACCATGCTGTTATTTGGGAGGAATGTGGTTAAAATCATAGGAGTGTAAATTTAGGTAAAACCTATCCCTCAGGATCTACTCACCTTGAGATTTTACCCAATTTGTAATTGGGTGGGAAAAATGAGGCACGACCCACCTGTGCTGACGGATTGCGGAGTTGAACCATCACCACTCGGGTCGTCACCCTCTGGGACATGCTGCCATATTGGTTAGAAACAACTCCTTCTCGACTAAGGATATCTTCGGAGTGATCCTTTTTTGAGGAATTAGGTTTCTTATTGGGGAGGATTCAAAAATACTACACCTAGAAATTCTATTTCTAAAAAAATGAGAGAGGTCCCCATGTATAAACATTTAACACTTACAAATTTATAAGGGGTTAAACTTTATAAAATCAAATATTTCTTTTCAAATAATAATCTTAGGATATTATTCTCACTACCATTATAGGTACTAAAGGAAGAATACATCTAGCAGTATAGTAATGAAGGATATTTCTGTATTGACACTGAAGGGGTGAAGGTGTTTCATATTTATCCTTGAAATAAGTTAAGATCAATAAAAAATCTATATAGAATTGAGGATTCACCCAGCTATATATTAATTACTAATCATGAAAAGAACTATATGTATAAAAACTATGTGTGATTTTCTATAGAGGAATGTGAAAAGGCGAAAAGAGGTAGTGAGTCTAGGGTAAGATTTGACCAAGCTGAAAAATATTATATATTTAGTAAACAATGGCATATTGTGACCACTACCTCATTGTATCTGCTGAAAATGTAAATAATAATATATATTCATGCATTGGCACACTACCAATTATATGCCTATTGGATGTATCCCAGTGTGAGTGAACCACATAATGTTTTTTGACTTTCATTCCTTATTTTATTTCTTCAACTTGTGGAATGGTTTCTGTCTTATGATCGAAATAATTTAGGGAACATTTTGAATAGAGTTCTTACATAAGTGGGATCACATTTTATAAATAAAAATAATTAAAAATGAAGCAATTTTTTTAAATAAATTATTCCATTATTTTCCCCCTATAAGGGTTCCTTGGGGACCTAAAATTATTTTGAAGCAAAGTGATTGATAAAATATTATTCAAGTTTTTTTGGGATGTGGTTTAAATGTTATGGAGAATCTATGAGGGTGTATAATTTGAATAGGAAAAGAATTTATTTTAATTCTACTTTATTCATTTATTTTTTCACTCTATGAAAGAATCATATATAATAAAATAATGTACATCAAAAACAAAAATTAACATTGAATGATTTAAAATATAGAGATCAAGGAAATTATATTGTATGATAATATTTTTCTAGTGAAAGAAAAGGGATTATTTAGGGATGATATGTGTATAAATTTTCATTTTTATTATTATTAAATTTAAATAATTAATTATTATTTAAGATATAGATTATCATTTGATTTTATTTTTTATACATTTATTCACAAACTACTATCTTCTAATTCACCCATTTCTATGCCCTTATGATTAGTAAAATATTATTGTCCTTTTTAGTAGAGAATTAGAATTATTGAAAGGCTAAAATATAAATTTATTTTATTAAAATTGATCATAAAATTGTGAATATATTATCAATTTGGAAAATAGTGTCAAGATAATTCCAATAAATGTTAGGTTTAATGATTGGTAAATTATGTAAATTAATGGTTTAAATCATTTTAAAAAATATTAGAACGATTCAAGGGAAATGTATTCAAATATTAATCATTATACACTATTTTTTCAAGAGAATTGAAATTTATCATCTATGGTTTGGTACTTAATTATGATTATGGAATATATTTTTACCTAGGAAAGTAAATGGTAAGTGAGAGGGATTTTATATAGTTGTAGTTTGACATATTTTATGTTGGTAATTCATTCTAAATAATCCCTTATAAAATATAAAAAATGAGAATACATCACACTTTTAGTATATTGTTATATTTCCAAATTATATGTATACAATATCAAAATTTAGAAATTAATCATTTTTATTAATATTGTGAAATTAAATTTCATATCCGAGATATGATTCATATTTGGTGATGCGTAAAATGAAAATTAATGTTGAGTTTTAAATTGAATTCGTATAGATTAAACAAAAATGTAAACTTTATGGAATATTATATTAAAAAATATAAGAGATATCTACTTTGAAAATTGAGTCATGTAACTGAAATTGATGGTAATTTAAGTTCATGTATATAAAGTATCATATATCATACCCAAAAATATCAATTTATCCCTATTTACAACATACACGGTTCTTGAAGAATATCAACATACATGGAAACAACACTCTCATGTCACTGACTAGGACATCAATTGGGATTATGATATTGTTAATCCATTTTATATTATTGTATAACATCGAATATGATATAAAAAATACCAAAAAGTGTGTATTATGTAAACAAAATGTTTTTAACTATCATTTATTTAAATATATCTATATCACCATGTAACCATAACACTGTATTTTGAGGGTGCTGATGAAGAGTTCTCCTCCATAAAATCAAATGTTATTATGTTATACATTTTATAAATATGATCATGGATAGAAATCATACGGATGATTATAATTTTTTATCACCGATATGACATAATGAAGCTAATATTTTTAAATAATGGAAACTTGTCTATTATAATATATGATAATAACATATTAGTGATGGTGACCAAAGGATATGTTATATCATTGGATATGAAAAGACTATAAAGTTAACGATGATAGACTAAAATAATTCAGAACATCCATATCATAAAGTATAATATATCTATAAAAAAAGTATAGGACTAAAATTTTAAACAGTATTTCATAATCCAAGATGAACATAAGGATATATCCATACATTTTATCATAATTCCATATACCAAATAATTCTTGTAATAATCGTAATTATTTTTGGACAATGTTATTTGAATTTTATATCGACTGATTTAAGTTAGTGGATGGAAAATATATTGATTCGGTTCTAGATAGTTTCCATATTATTTATAAATATAGTCTGTGTACTACATATTAGGGATTATAAATTTTTTTTTGCCAAAATTGTTTAGGAAGTGCATGATCCTAGACGGAGGAGATAGTATGATAACTAATCTATTTTCCATTATGGGGGGGGGCTATGTTTTTTCTTCAGTTTATGTATTTCTTGCTATATATACATTTTTAATTATTATCATTATTTTCTATGATTAAATTTTAATATTTAATTATTTTATCAATTTTATATATTCTCTTGAGTATGTGTTTTTATTTTATGTTGTTAATATTTTTTTATCCAGATCGATTGTAATTTTATATACGGTGTAATGATTTGGTATTTCAGTGAAGTGATTCCAAAACAGTTTGACTATAAATCATGAATTACACAGTTTAGGATTATTCTTTGGGTCTTCAGTAATGGACATGTAGCAGAAAATATGGTGGTACCCAATGAATATCTCAACAAAGCATCAAGCATACCTCCCGAATGATAGGGTTGGAATAATAATTAGAGTTGACTTATGTATAAGTGGTAGGTGGTTTTATCCTTATATTTATATAATGTCATAACCTCAATAAGATTTTTTCAAACTATTGGAATGACCAAATAGAGCATTAGGATACTAAGAGTGTCATATTTCATTAATTAAATCATGAAAAAAGAGATACTATACAAAATAAATTATATAATATGATTAAGAAGTTACATGTTATGCCAAGACCCAGAAGAAACCCATACATTTATAAGCATATTCTAATAGTCGAAACAACTATATACACAAGGAAATCCTTCCAAATGATGCATAAGAAACCTAATGGATGACGTCTTGGGAGTGGAAACTTCTATAATAATAATGGTAGACTACCCGAAATCATTTACTCCACATGAAAATAAAAGGTCGAAATGACCCTACATATGATCTAAATCCAAGGGGTACTATCATCCGTGGTTTGAAACTATAAAATTACCTGTATAATTATTAAAAGTATCTATACTCAACCTACAGTGTCCTGTATAGTGTGTGAGTAAATCATACATAGTAGTTAGTCACCACCCACCCCTAATCGTTTTCCATAAGTAAAGGCGTGTATTGAAATTATACTAGGATAAAGTGAATAAGAATTATAAGATGTGAAATTATATAAAAATTGTTTTTATATAGATATCAATAATGTAAATGATCTCCCTTTCTGGGGGGATCAATAAACGATATACTTGTTATTACCCTCAGCTTGAAATATGAGATAATATACAAATTCCAACAACTAAAGGAGGTACCACATGTACCTGTATAGCTGAAAATCACAAATGCATATTCCCACAAAAATATATATAGATATGTACATATCATTTCAGGGCCCAATGACCCATACCAATAAAATAAGATCATGTGTACTGAGTCAGGGTGCTCTTGTAGATCGTCCCTTCCAGAATAAGAGAAGGGGTATACCATCTTTGGTCTTTGTGAGCGTGTCTACTAAAATACACATATTAAAAAAGATGTTTATAATTTCTAAAATATTTATATAAGAATATATATTTATTTATATATATATATATCATTATTCTGTACAAAGAAGAAACATAAAAAAACTATATGACATAATTAGTTACAAATACATTTAATATAATTTGGAAGCATACTTAAAGACACGATATAGAATTTTTTTTTCTTTAATTCCACATTTCATGTTTCAAACAACATGGATAAATAAATATCTAGATAAAACAATATAAAGTAAATTATATCACATAATAATTCAATTCATAACATTCTAAAAACTTGATTAGAAATTTAATTATCCAAAAAAACTCATTCCTTTAAAAGGATAATCATTTGAAAACATTAATTATTGAAAAAAATAATCAAGGTTGGGGTAAATTATCCCCATAACATCACATATTTAACTATATATTAATATGATATGAAAAAGTAGGTCTCCTACCAAATTAATTAATAATATATCTCGAAGAACCAATAGAGGAGGATACTCCACCTCTTGATTATTTATATAAACCAAGGGAGTATACAAAATAGTGTATGATCCATTACTAATTTGGATAATTAAATATATTAATAATGATAAAGAAAATACATTGATACCACCTACAATAATTCTTGAGTAGCTAGACTAGAAAAATTTTTATGTGATTGAAGGGATTTACAAGACCTAATTTTGGAAGTGAAAGGAATTAACCCACTAATGAATAAAAAAATAAGGATGAGGAGTATTCAGGGAGATAAATGGGATCACCATATCCTATAAGGCCTTCAATGACTAAAATAATATTCTCATATCAATTATAGATGAATTATGTAAGAGGTATGAGGAGGATATGTGGATGATCTTGAGACATACCCCTATAATTGTGAAAAAGGACTCATTCACATATTAGGGAAACATAGGTGTATAATTATTGCGTAAAGTGAAATATTTTTATAATAATTTTTATGAAAAAAACTCTACATACTTCTAGGTATCCAGTATAGAACTACTTAGTAAATTCAAGTATTGGAATAATGATTTAGTCCATCAGGGGCCACTGAGTTCCTAGTAATTAGAGACTAGGTCTGAGTGTCACTTGACTCTTTGGGTAGTAATATCTTTCCACTTCTCCATTAAAACCACATAAAATCCAATTTTAAATTATGAAAAAAATTCAAAATACACTATAAATGAAATAATACTTTGAAGGATAAAATATAATCTTACCCATGAATTTTTGAGTTTTTATAACCTCGCCACTATTTAGTTTATTTTCCCTAAGAATCTTCAATAACCTTATTGAGGGAAAAATGAAGGTCAGTATCTCTTCATTTTAGTCTCCTACTCTAAATTATTCCATTATATCCTTCCCTGCTTACAGTTGAGATCGAAACAACCATTTTTCGTGAATAATTTCTGAGTTAGGGTAATTTAGGGTTATAATAATTTAGTAAAGTTGAAGATTTTCCTATAATGTTTAAACAATATCTATAGACTACAAGGTACCTGGTATAAAACCACTAGGTAATTAGTGGTTCAATAAGAATTATTGATCCCTACATGGGTATATCTTGTTCCAAATAGAAAACTATTAGATACCCAGTGCTACCTAGTGCCTTGGGTCCCAATCTCCTCCCTCCATTCTCCATCATAACCCCTTAAATTATTATTTTAACTTCTAAAACACCTCAAAATAAACTATAATTAAAATTTAATTTTTATGAGTTAATAACAAGACCAAGACAATAAGTATAGATTCATTAAAACCTCTCCAATATCAATTTCATCACCCCTAATAATCTTTAACCATGTTCTTAATGGATTAAGCTTTAGCATTGGCTATTAATTTTAATCTTGTAATCCTATATATAATATTAGAGCCACCCATTATCCCACTTAACTTGAATCATATATATCACCTTACAATGAAGCATATTCTCACTCTATTCAATGACACAGATATGATGTTTCAGATAGGACAAATCAGTCTCTAGATCAATATAATTGTATTAGATCAGATGTGTTGAGTCTGTTATAAACTTCCTTAATCTAGATACTATGTAGTTGTTATTCATGGAACTAAAATACAATAGTAAGTATAATTGAAAATAATACTCCATAACCCATCCCAAAAAAATTAATGTCCTAGAAATTCATTAAGATAGATTCCCCTACTTACCCATCTATTAGAGACCTAGTCTTAGTGAGACATGAAGAAACATATAGTCACCCACCAAAAATTATATAGAATACCTTCAATAATAAACCTAATGATTTTGGTATGTATTATGGTTAATTTTCTATTTAATAATTAATTTCAACTACTAATTTTTCAATTGAATGATACTATGACTATTCAAAAATCTATCACTTACTTTAGTCCAACAAAGAGGAGAACAAAATTATCTTCCATATAAGGATATTTCTACTTCCAAATGGATAGTATAATGGTAGTTTTTGTTTTAATATAAATCAAATAAATATTATTAATCCTCCCATGAGACACTAAAATCAAGGATATGTTCCAATAGTATGTCTTCTATAATGAAAAATAATTTATGAAACTATCTATCAGTATGTGTGTAGAAAATAGTACTCAAATTTACTTAAGAGACAACTGATTGTGTAACGTCCCGACCCCGGTGCCACATGCTTGTTCTCGAATTTGGTTCACTACATGACCTCAGGTGTTCATCCCCCATATTATAGAGTCTTCCAAATAACAGTAAGGGTCTAATATAGATAACAAGGGGAGACTATATCCTCTCTATCAAAGGAGTATAACTGCAGAAACAAACATCCATAGCTAAATGTTATAAACAATAACCAGAATAACACCATTAATAATACAGACCAATATCATATGATAAAGAAAAAAAAAGAAAACAATATCCAAAACAAATCATTAGATATACCATACAATATATTCATCGTGTGTCAAATGAAAACCAAAATAAAGATGCACTAAAAACTCCCCATCGAGTCCCGACACCACATCTAGTTCCCTCAACTATGCTCCACCCAAACTCATCCATCAATCATAGGTCTCTTTTCCTTATCCTATCCGGAAAAATTTATGTCTATTCGGGTACTGATCAATCACCCAGAGTGTGGTGTGAGTAAAACTTAGTAGACCACAACCAATGGTGTCTAAAACAATATCCAGTCTACAGTAATGAATGCAGTTTCATAAATAATAAAATACCATTAAATATGTAAATAGATTCCACAACTCAATTTATTCTTAAATTTACCACATAATCCCTAGGTTCATGATGAAACCCAAACCAATAATACCTATGGCAATGTCTAATCAATATCACATATGAAATCAAAATTAATTATTATACATGCTTAAATTTCCCATTTCCTTCTAATTTCATATCATGGTTACTTTGAAGGTCAATTTAATGCCAATATGATGGGATTATAAAATCATATATAACACCCCATGGGTATTTGGAGCATCAATTTATTGTCCAAAACTTAAGGGTATTCCGAGCATCAGTCCCTATCTAATACATTAATATTCAAAGGAATGTATTGGGGCCCAGAACACAATGTTTGGAATCCGGTGGGTATTTATAGCATAAATACCAATCCTAGATCACATTAATTAATCAAACACATATATCACACATATCATATTACTCAAGTTCAAAAAATATTAAACTTAATATCAAAAATTATCATCACAGATAACCATTTCAATTTATATAAGTACTCATGGTTCATCACTTTAAACACATGGAACAATATGAACATTTCACCATTAATCCATTTATCAGCATTTAATCATATAATCCGTCCACCCCTCAATGTTAGGCTAACCATATGTTAAAACCAATTCATAATTTCATTAATATTACCAATTTCATAAACCCCCTAATCATCCAACTCAATAATCCACTTAACCCACTAATCTAATAATATTATTGAACAGTTGATTAATTCAATTCCAAAATAGAGTTTTTCAACATGGAAATTTTAATTTCAAAAATACATACATAATTATAGGTAAGACTATGTGGGTTGGAAATTATACCACCTACCTCAAGTTTTTTATGTACATTTTCCAAACCAAAATAAAAATATTGGTACAGAATGATCAAGTACACAATGGTGAAAAGATCAAGGACTAAAATATATGACCAAAATTAAATGGATTAACATCCTTCAAAACCAATATCTAAATCACCAATAATGATGGAAAACTTATCCCTATTTATCAAGAAAGAGAGATGGAAGAGGGATTAAATCAAAATACCCTCCAAAAATGACAAAGTTTTTCAGAATTCAGATGAAACAACGTCGAACAAATAATAACTATGATATACACGAAAAGGTTAAATGTGTACCTGGAATTGATTTGGTAAATCTCATGAAAAGGTGAGTATCTTTAAATCTTTGCTCATTATAACATCTCATCCTAGATTTTTACTCCTATGAATCTCTATGAATCCAAGGTAAAAAGATAGTCCCACTCAACCAACATATCTACTTCTCTCTCCCGTGTTTCATTCTAAACACAAAAAATGATTCCACAAAACTCAAACTATTAGAACTGTCTTTTCCCACAATATCTTCTCACTACGATCCATAACATGTGTTAGATGATCCTAAAATGATGAATAAATATCAAGATCAACATAATACACATTGATTATAGGATAATGGTCCGGGTGATACTATTAAATATGGGATACATGAAAAACAGTGTACGATGAACTATACCCCTTTTGAACATCCACTCAGTATTCTACTACCCTGATTCTCTCCAAAATCAAAAAGGCATCAACAAACCTACATTCCAAATTTCCTTACCTCATAATATTATGGTGAACCAATCAAGACAACTCCTGAAGGAACAGACGATTATCCACTATAAACTAAAGGTGTCATTTACATCGATCTGCATAAAAAATTTTCCTACTCAGAGCCACATCCACAAGTTTCCAAATAAAACAAACCTTCTCGGATGTCTCTTGCACAAGAATCTATCCAAACAACTATGACTCAACCAACTCCATCCAACATAGAGGTGATTTTCATGTACTACCATATAAATCCTCATATAGTGTCATCTGAATAGTTCATGATAACTATTGTCATAAGAAAACTCAATCAATTCTTTGTTCTTCTCCCAAGACCCACCAAAGTCCAGAAAACATGTCCTAACATATCATCCAAAACCCTTAGGGTATGTTCTGACAACCCATCTGTTTGTGGGTGGAAATCCATAATCAGTAATACCTATGCAATAAGTGAATTTGGAAATCCTTTTTTAAAGCATGAAGTAAAATGTGATTCATGGTCTAAAACGATGCTCAGAGGAACCTTGTGTAAATGAACTATCTCTTGAACATATATTTCTTCTAACCAATCCCCTGAGAAAATCTCTTGAATTAAAAAGAAATTCATTAATTTTTTCAATCGGTCCACAATTACCCAAATAGAATCATTCTTATGAGGCATCCTCAGAAGATCCACCATGATGTCTATTGTAACTTCATCCCACTTCACTTCCAGAATGGGAAATGGTTGTAGCAAACCATTTGGTCATTGATGCTCAAAGTTCACTTATTGATAGGTGTATCATCATGTCACAAACCCTACAATATTATTTTTTATTTTCATAAAAAACTATATTCGACATTGTTGATGATCTATTTTGGTCGAAATCAGATGCACTGAGCACTTGGAGGCAGGAAACTCATGCATAAGATCCTCCCACATACTTTTAGAAACAACAAAATTAACTTGGAATTAGATGATCTCATACTAATATGTGGTATAATCTGAAGTTGAATCCCCACCTTCAAGGATTTCCCTCAAGGGAAGACACTATGGATCCCCATACTACCTCTCCCTAAGGCAACTCAAAATTATGGATTCTAATGATACTGAAATGAGATTCATATTATCATATACCTCTTGAACCACAATATTTATATTAGCTAGAAAATTCATCTTCTTCCACTCGGAACTGGACTCATGAAATACATGAGTTTGATTTTTTTCTTCTTAAAGTGTGAACAACAATTTTACCCTTCCCAAGCATATATTATTGCACAAAATAAAACGATTTTCTATAATCAAATCATATCCACTACCAGAGACTAAAGTCTCATTTACAAAAGATATAATTTAAGATATTGTGATCTTTTTACTTTTTTCCAAGAGATATTTACACAAAAACATCAAGGAATAAACCACTATATCTAACTTGAGGTTGTAAATATGGTAATTAATTTCACATGGAATTAATTTACAAATTGAATATGCTACAACTTGATCTCCCTACATCAACAATGCTCCAATGATGACCCAAGATGAATAAAAAACATGACATAGTCCTCTCCAAGCACATGTAGGATCAAAACTGGTACTGTAGTCATACACTTATTCAATCCCTGGAAAACATTATTATATGCTCTAGAAAATTAAAACATTATCACCTTCTTGGTTAGTCTTGAATGTGGTGCTGTCAAGTAAGAAAAGTCCTCGATTAACCTCTGATAATAACCCTTTAATCCCAAAAAGCAACAGATATCAAGAACATTCTTTGGATACACCCCAAAGACAATTACCTAAACATTATATTGATCCACTGACAGAAATTCCTCTAAGATGGCATGGCATAAGAAATATACCAAATATATCTAGAATTGGCACTTATATAGTTTAGTGTATAGTCGGTGCACTCCCAATGTACTCATGATGAGTCCAAGGAGTTTGGAATGAACACCATGGGTCTCGGCGTACACCATGTTTTCATCTAAAAAAACAATCATTTTCTAATCCTGGTACAGGTTAAAGATTCAGTTCATCAAGGCTATAAACACTACCAGTGATTTTATCAGGCCGAACAGTATCACAAATAACCTATATAAGTCATATATGCTTATAAATGTTTTCCATGTTTTATCAGAAGGTCTAATTCTCAACTAATGATACTGAGATCTAAATCCAATCTCAGAATCCCCTCTCAACTAGTCAAAGATACTGTTGATATGTGGAAGTGGATACATGTTGTTTAGAGTATCTTGTTTAACTTCCGATAGTTAATAGAGAAATGAAAAATATTTTTCAACTTTTTAGAAACATGTCTAAAGAAACCGAAGGAGACATACTCAAATAGATAAATCCCATATCAATCAATTACTGTAGTTGAGTATTATGATCGTGAAGATATATTGGTTTGATTCTATATAGTTGAATAGTGACTAGATGATCTTCACACATGATATCAATAGTAAACTCAACATCCTTTTTAGGTGAAAACTCTGAGAAGTCTCTAAGAAACATATCCTAAACCATGTCCAATATGAGTTTAAGGAAATCCTATATCACAACCCCATTATGTATCAAAACACTTGAAAACTAGGTGGTGAGCTCCCCAATTGCTGATTCGCTGGCCCTGCATAACCATCCAGAATAGCCCACTTTCCATGATGAACATAATTGTCTAACTTAGGAGATGTAAAATACCATTTCATTTGGTAATAATATATGTCAAAAAAATATTCTATAGATAAGTGTGTACCTAAAATCAATTCGAATAATCACATATCGATGACATAGATATCTCAAGGAAAACAGTACTCCCCAACCATAATTGAACACCCCTTGAATAAGTCGATGTCTCTTGATCATACTTCTAATGGTGTATCAATTTTCATAAACCCACTAACTAACTCCACCAGCAGAATCAATTTGTTAATAATTTGAGAAGATATAAAATAATGAGAGGCTCTAGTATGAAATAAGGAACTAATAATAGTATAAGCTACAAGAATAATACATTTTATTATTGATGGTCCAGCCTTGCTATCCACCAATATAGGCTAAACTAAATAGAACTATCCCATACCTTTTACCTATTTCGTAGTTTGAGTCCCTAGAGATACACTACCTTTATGATTCATTAACTTGTTCCCATAATAACCACATCCACTGCCTCAACCACCAGGAAAGTAGAACTCCAACGGGTAGACTGATATGGGGTAGCAAACCCCTACCAACCCTCTTATTCTAACAAGATCCTACATTAATACCCTCATATCATGGGTTCCTATAGAACCATTTTAGATGAACCATCATTCAAAAATCTTAGCATTCTATTAGTGTTTGGGGGAATGCCTTGAAAAGTGACCTGTCCTCTCATATAGGTGACAGATAACTTGAGAAAGTTATTGATTAACTCATCATTCACCCTGTCCACTCTTCTTGATATATCTCTAGTTTATGTTATCAAATTGATGGTTCATACTCTGTGAAGATATGAATCTTTTACTTCCATGAGAAACCACCAATCCTCTACTTTAAGCGTCCTTCAGGTTCACCTCAGATACAAGAGCATGGTGTACTAGTTCAGAAAACTTCTTCAGCCTAAATATTTTGATGTCAGACGTAATCTCACATTCAATTCCATCTTGAAGAAAATTCAATGTAGTATCCTCATCCCCTACCAATGATGAAAAAAACAAAAAATTAGTGAGTCATCGAAAATAGTTCATAAAAACATGCTCACATTGGTCAAACTCATGAAATCTGCTTCTCTCTCCTTCCTGAGATTCTCAGGGTAAAAGTGATACAAGAACATATCCTAAAAGTCCTCCCACAACATGTTCTCTATCTATTCATCCTCTTTCGGAATGTCCCAAAAAATGATTCGCTTATCCTTGTCACACATAGGTATCAAGTTTTACTCTATTCTTAGTAGGAGTCTCAAAGTTCTCAAGGATCATTTGGATTGACTCAAACTAGAACTCTATTTCCTCATGTCCACCATCTTTGGTGAATGTCAAAGGGTGTTGTAAAAATAACCCTCATGTTATGGTGGACATACTCTTCAGTTAATTATTTGGGTATCCTACCAAAAATTATATGAATTTTGAAAATTTATTATGGAATTTCTCTCTGTCTCCTTCACCTGACACTATCACAACCTCAAGTTCCATTACTAGATGATCATTTTCAACCATATCCTCCTATAATCCAATCAACAAGCAGTGTTGTAGAGGCATAGCACTAGAATTCCAAAAAAACATCTAACTACACATTCCACAACATCATAACATTTGAACAAGAATGATTTATAAAAAAAAACTATGATAATTCATCTCATATATCTCTCTATACAATCAAAATCGAGGGTCTATCACTACCATCAACCATACCTCATCCAGGTCATAGCTTATATATTGTAAAAAACAATCACAATTCAAGTTCCTCATCATAATCCTATTTTTTCAATTTCATTTTACACATTTTTCATAATTTACAGTTCTTCTATTTCATATTAGGCCCATTTTGATTTATGTTACATAATTAGAAAACAGAATTTTCTTCTAAATAACTCACCAAAAAACCTTGTTTTCCATACGTTCCTAAAATGATGAATGCCATAAGAAGTCCTCAATTCCCAAAATAATGCCTTATTACCAAAACATTATTCCATTCTAGGTCATGATAAAAAATTATCACGAAATAACAACATCACACAACAAGTGCATCAATCAAGGTGAAATAACATTAAACTATAACATCAACCATCAAGAATATAAATCCCACCTAGCTACGTGTTATTTCCCCACATAAATGGGTTAAATAATCCCATGAACAGGCTCATGAAAAAATCCCAAATCATTATAGCCCCTTGGTTACCTTTCTAAATTATTATGGAAATAAATAAATAAAAAAATCCACATCTGATACCACTTTTTATATCCCTCACCCGGGTGCCACATGCTGGTGCCCCGGTTCGATTCACTACTCGAACTCAAGAATTATTTCCCATATGTTGGATAATTAAAACTATTAGTGACGATATTATATAGATAATTGGGGTAGAATATAAACTATTTATCAAATAATAATAGTAATATAAATAAATAACCATCGGAAAATTAAAAAAAAAATTACAAGCACAATACCATAACCAATATTGATCAAGATCACATGATAAACCAAAATAAGAAAACAATATCCAAACCAATGATTTTGATATCACTTGATATATATGTGTCAAGAATAAAATAAAAAACAGAAACAAAGACACCCTAGAAAGTCCCCAGAAGGTCCTGAAAGCATGTATGGTTCACTTATCCATTCTTTATTATAACTCATCCATATTACATAGGTCCTTTGACCTAAACCTTTACTTAAAACATAAATTAAATTCATGTACCAATTAGGATGAATGATTAGGGTGTGAGTACAAATAAGTATTCCACTTCAACTAGAATCTAAAATTGTTTAGAGTTTATAATAGTGAATGCAGTTGTATTATGAATAAAATACAAGGGATAAGGTAAATAGTTTTCTCAATTAAATTTATTATTTAATTAACCACATAATCATTATGTTCACGATGACACCTGAACCAACAATTCTACTTTGGCATGTGTTAGATTCTGAATCATATCACACAGGTAATGAAAATTCATTATAACATGGGATTCCATTATCCATTTAATTCCAATTTCACATCACGACCACTTAGAACACCGGTACATTGCCATATCATAGGAACATAAGGTCATGTCTAGAATCCTATGGGTATATGGATCATTAGTCCCTATCTCACACTTCAGGGGTATTTGGGGAATTAGTTCCTTTCCCATACATTAATATTTACATGAATTCATTGGAGACTAGAACATCATGTATGGTGCCTCATGGGTATTTAGGGCATCAATCCATGTCCCACACCTCATTAATGAATCAAAATCATATATGAAATATATCTTATTCAACATGATTAATCATCATTAACCTTGTTATCAAAAACTCTTATCACGATGCACCATTTCAATTTATCAATAAAATATTATTTCATCACTTTAATCACATTGGATAGTATGAACATTTCACCTTTATTACATTTATTAACATTTATCCATATCCTCAACCCACCAAGGTTTCGAATACAATAACTTAAAACTAATTAATAATCACATTAATCAACAAATTTTATAGACCCAGTAATCATCGAATTACATAATCCCATTATCCCATGAATTTAATAATCCCATTGATCTATTAATTAATTCAGTTGAAAAAAGAAATTTCCCTATATGGAAATTTAAATAAACAAAATACATACATTCAATTTTGATCATGACTATTAGAATTTGAAATTATACCACCTACCTCGAGGTCATTGATAGACATTATCCAAACAAGAATCCCCAAATTGGTGAAAAATGATCAAGAAGACAATGACATGGAAGATGTTGGAATAAAATCTATGATATAAATGAAACACTTAACATCCATCAAAACCTAGATCTAAATAACCAACAATATAGGAAAAATCATCCCTCTTAACTTTGAAAGAAGATGATAGAGGGTGAAAATCAAATGGGTAATAAATTACATACCAATAGAGGGACAATCCTTTATAAGAATCTTAGATTCAATGTTAAATGAGATATTGGAGACTTAGAATGATTATGGGATTTTTTAATTAAAAGGAATGGGTTTAGGGTTGAGCTGAGTAAATTTGGGTTTAATACTAGGGGTTAATTAAAATTTTAGTGTCTTCTCCAATAATTAAAAACCTACATGTTCGGTTTCTTAAGAAGGGGAAAATATTTTACAGACCCTTGCATGTTAACCATGAACCTCTATTTAGGGTTGCATGATTTCTAATATGAAGACTCACAGTTTTAAAAACTATGTTCTCACAGTGCAAACCCAACAATCTCAAGGGTGCACAATTAATTTGGATGGGTGAATCGTTTTAGGAAACCATGCACCAAATGTGAACTACCTAAAAACCATAAAAAACATTGAAGATTTCCCAAATTCACTCAAAACAACTTCAAAAAATACCAACCATGATAGCATTAAAAAATAGTGTAAAATAATACTAGAATTGGGGCATCATACATCTCTAGAAATATTCATGATCATACAGCTTAATGCATGCCTTTTTAGAACTGAGATGTAAAACTCAGGTCTCTATCAGAGATGATTCTAGGTGGTACACCATGAAGCATAATGATGTATTTTAAAAATAACATAATTATACCACCCATTTATGTATATTGATTTATTTGTATTATTTTATTTAAATTTGTTATATTATCCATAATTTCCCATAATACACCTTGGGCACTGGAAAATCATGGAAAGTTAGTCCTGAAATAAATCATGGTATCATTATAATTTTACACCCATAGAAGAAGTGGTAGAAGAGTAAATGTATGATTTGTTTCTCTACCATAAACTATTTATAATTAAGGTAAGTCCATAATATTTTAAAAATAATATTGTTTGATTTCACATTGAAGACACAACACCATGCTTAAACGAACCATGAAATATTATTATTTAAATATGATCTTGACAATATATCCTTTTAATTAGAGGGTATAAATAGGATTACACAAATTTTTAAATACATATAAATTCCCTAATTAATAAAAATTTATTTATTAATTATTAGGATATAATATATCAATTTTTCAGTAAATTTAATTGATGCTACGAATATATTTTTTCTTCAAAAAGGATTTTATTGATTTTTGTGAGAAAACATTATCAGTATTTTTTGAAAATTTAATAAATTATATTTGATAAAAATCATAACAATTTTAAAATCGTCATGTCAAAATCAGCTTACATTTAATTTTTGATAATTTTCTTAAAAGTTTGAATTTTTAATAAATAGTGAAAAATAATGATTTTTGTAAAACTATAATTTATCATTATTAAAATATAAAATTTTTATTTTAGTTTGTTATTAAATAAATAAAGTAATCCCTAATTTATGAATTATCTAATTATTTACATTGGTATTATTTTATGCCTGATTTTTTGTAAAAGATCATTTTTTGTCTTAAAAATACATTTTTTCTAAAAAATAGTTTTTCAATGAATTTTACATGTTTATATTTAAACAAAATACCAATAACTCTTATAAATATAATTTAGTGAAATGGAATTACTTTTTGGAATTGGAATGTCCAATTTATCCTAGTATGAATTCATGATATTTTGTAGAAGTTGATTTTTTGGTGAATAGTAAAAAATATAAATTTTATGAAATACCATATCTTTTCTGATATCACAAAGTAAAAAAAAATGTTAAAAAAACTAATTAAAATCATCGAATAAATAATGTATGATAATATAATAAAAATATGATAAAAAAATAATTCAAAACATATAAAATAGAATTTCTTTTATGAGAAATATGAATATCATTTTTTAGATG
Source organism: Viscum album (assembly GCA_963277665.1). NCBI lineage: Eukaryota > Viridiplantae > Streptophyta > Magnoliopsida > Santalales > Viscaceae > Viscum > Viscum album. Next base: position 157,216,709 of record OY728165.1, on the reverse strand, counting down.
ACGTTGTTGTTGCACAACACCAGAAAAGGCATTTTTTTCATCCTAATGATAATACTAGATAAATACAATTAATATCATGAGTTTTTTAGTCAATATTTTTTAATAATGATTATTTTGATTGATATTTCGGATCTTTTTATTTATATTACAAGAATGTTATCCAAAGGCTTGTGAAATGCTTTCCCCATACTAGAAAATTTAAAATTACATTTAAAATAATTTTACATGACATATATGTGAGTGAATATCCATATTTTATGAATATAAAATTTTATTTTAAATTCTATTAATTTAATTTTATATTGGTTATTTTTTCTAATTTTTACAGATGAAATAATTACCTTAACTACTTATGAATTTATGACACAGTGTAAATGAAAGAAGTAGAAGAATCAAGTAAAATTTCAAAAACACTCTAAAAAAACTTTTGGGGTAATTTATGGTGTCCCAAAACATTTATAGTAATTTTATTTACCCATAAATAGTAAAAAATATTGTTTTCGTAGTAATTTTCCAACGAGTTAATGGGAGGGCTAAAACTAAGGGATAAGGGTGAAAACAAAACAAAATGTGTCCAAAGTTTATTTTGTGGGAAAGTGGATATTATTTGAAAACTTATAGTTTGAAAGAGATTTACCTAATTCTCATAATAATTAAAACTAAAAGTTTTTTTGGTTTATATGTGATCTAATATTTATTTTTCATTTTATAAATTTTGGATGGTTGAAATTGGGTGAGAATTTTTGGTATCGAAGATAAAAATGTAAATATTATATTATTTTTATTGGATCTGAGAGTACGGTTATAGGGCTATAATAGTTGGTATCAGAGTATGGTTTAAATAACATTGGAGATTAGGATGTATTTAGGTGAGGTTACATTATGTTTTATGTATATCATCTAGGGTTTATATTTTTACGTTTGATCATTAGTTCAAAGGTATAGAAACCCCATTTCATGTTTTAAGTGTCTTTATTTTTAGATAATAAAGATTATTTTTGAAGGAATTTATGTTAATACAACAATTGTGTTTAGTATGTGTTTTATTAAAAAGTTTATTTGAGAAATAATTTGATTATATTTTGTGAATATATGATTATGGGTATTGATAACATTTAGGGTTGATAAGAACTTTGATGTTTAATTAATAATGGTTAATTAGGATACATGGTAATTACTTGTTAGGAATATAAGATTAATTGTTTAGATGAGTATGTGATTGAAAAAAATTTGGAGAACAAGTGATTAAATTTAATTTTGGATTAGTTCATTATTTGAGAAACATATGATATATGTAATCGATACATTTTAAAATTAGAGTAGAAAAAAGTTATTTAATGGTTAATGTTATTTTTGAGAATGTTTCGGAATTATATATGTATTTTTTTAAAAAGTAATACATGCAGGTTGAGTGTAAAATTATTGGATCCAGTAAGGATATGGTTCTTGAACTGACAAAAAATGGTAGACTAGGGTGCAATTCCTACCACTAATATACATGATGTTTTGGTTTGTGTTATTTTTTTACTTAAATAATGTGACAAAAAAATATTATATGTATTTTGGGAAGCATAGTAAATAATTCTTCAGTCATGATATATTATAGAAAATATTTTCATATTTTTATAGAATAAATTATTAAGGTATATTAAATTTTGGTATTAAAATCATATTTTGGGACATGATATTTTTGAATTTTTACGGTATAAAATCTAATTAGGAATGTTATGGGGGTATTTTTAATTCACCTTTTGTGGAATAATTTATGTTAATTTTTGGGTATATGAAGCTATGAGTGATTAATATCACTGGGAGAAAAATGTTTAATTAATATTTGATGAATATTTGATCAAATCCTTCTGATTTTTGGGTTTCAAAATTAGTCCAAAATATATTGATTAATTTTGAGGTAAATTTTTTATCAAATGATATATGATAATAATTGGATATTATTACTGATTCTTTGGAGATTAATGTTGTATTTCTTTATGTGATGGTTTGTAAATTTTTGTGAATTAAATTTTATAATGCCAACCATTTTGGATTTGGTTATTGTCTAATGAAATGTGGAATAGGTTTTTATCCTTTTATGAATTATGTGATTTGTTAGATGTTTATTTTTATGCTTTGGGCATGAAAGAAAAATCATCTTGAATACATATCGTTTGATGAAAAATATGTGATTTTGGTAAAAAATTATTGAAGGATGAACTTATACTTTTCTTGTAAGTACGTTTCCAAATGTTATTGGTGTAGATATGTAAAGAAAATTTTCAACTCTAGGAAAATTATCCAAAAAAAAATGTCATGTAACATTTATTTGTGATGAATCTATGTTCTTTTTTAACATCTCATTAACTTATGGTTTTTTGGACATTAACATTCTAATGATCATTCACTTTCTTGAGATGAATGTTCAATATATATATCCATCATAATCTAGATATTAATTATTTTTTCATCTATTTCCATATTTTAAATTCCCACTAATATTCTCATATTCAGAAACCTATTATTTGTCATTCTATATGACCATTGAATTTAGATTTATCTCTTTTCAAATGGTTGTTTTATAACCTTTTTGTGATGTTAGGTTTCAATAATAGGATATAAATATTTAAAACTACTAATTTAAAAGCACAAGTTAAAATTTCATAGATGAAATTTATTGATGGGGGGATATAACTTCCAGATATTTTAGAGAAAAGAACAGTGTTCGATAGCGTATATGTCCTGAAACAAATATTATAAAGAAAACATGAAATAATAGGATTTAAATATAATTTTTAAAAACAAGACATTGAATTGGAAGGTATAAAGAGTGTAAAAAACATTATGAAATATATGTAAAGGTTATAATTAATAAAATTATATTTATTCATTCTTTATAAATAAGAGTTTATGTTTTTATTAATGTTATTTAATGCTTCAAATATTTTTTTTCCCAAAAATTATTTTTATAGTTTTTTTTGTGGAGGAATATTATAATAAATCCACAAAATCCTTAGAAATAATATTCAATAATAATAATATAATTTCTTAAATAAAAAATTTATATATTATCTTATAGTTATTTTTTATAATTTTCTAAAAATTTGATTTTTATTGTAAAAAGTGAAAAATAATGTTTTTTTTCTAAAAAATTATTATTTATTTTAATCAAATAACCCATTATTCATTGAATTTTATAATAAATTAATATAATACACATAATTTATAAGTAATATAATTATTCAGATAGTAATTATCATTATAAATGATTTTTGGTAGAAGTTCATTCTGGTTTAAAAAAAACATTTTTCTAAAAAAATTATTTTTTCTTACATTTTATTAATTTATATAAAAAATAATTTTTGATACATATAAGAATTTAATTTTATGAAATTAAATTAATTTTTATATATTTAAATGTAAATTTATTCTAGTATAAACATTTTATATATTTTTTTGAAATTTTTAAATATTTGATGAGTACTAAAAAAATACAATTTTTATGAAATGTTGCATCTTTTAGGATATAACCATGACTTAAATAATATAAAAATTTATAAAACATGTTTCAAAAATAATATTTGATAATATAAATGATATATAATATAAAAATAATTCAAAATATATAAATTATAATTTATTTTATGATAAATATAAAAGTTATTTTTAGTGCCGACAGAGTGCTTGCAAAACACTAGAAATGTCTAATTTAGTATCCTAATGATACTAATTGATAAATAAAAGTATTATCTTATATTTGAAAAAAAATATTATGTATAAATGTTGATTTGGATTGATATTTTTTAACTTTTTATTTGTATAAAATCAATATTATACAAATACTTGTGTGTCATGCATTCACATGGCTAAAAGATTTAAAATAACATATTTAATAAGTATTCATGATATATATGTAAGTAAATATAAATATTGAATGAATTTAAATTATATTGACTTAATTTATTTATTTTCTTGAGGTAAATTTATTTTTAATTTTTAGTGATTAAATAATTACTTTATATTCTTACATAATGTCAATATATTGCTTGTGTAAGGAGTTGAAAATTCAATTAAATGATTTTAAACACACTTAAAGTGATTTTTTGGGTGATTTATAGTGTCCCCAATATTTTATAGATAAATATAACATATTTTTAATTTATTAAAGGTTATATTATAATTCCTTTGCTTTCATGTTTTTTTCTCAAATTCAAATGAAATGAATAGTCTAAAAAATGACATTAATGATATTTTATAACAAATAATATTTTATTAAATCATCAAAAATTACTAAAAATTATATATCTATCACATTTAAGGGTATATGGTAGGAAATATCAATTATGGTCAATTTTTATGATCCTTTCCCTTTTATAGTAACCTTCTTGACCACTAAATATTAAAAAATATCAATTTCATGGTAATTGTTGAAAGGATTAATAAGGGTTAAAACTAAGAGATAAGGGTCAAAAAAATAACCAAATATATTCCATCTTATATAATGGTTGATCCTGAAATCTCTAATACAAATTCCCCATACAGCTTATACGAATGTGTGAGCCTGATATAGCTATCTAATTAATTGGGTAATGTTATTTATATTACAAGGTAAGAAGTCGGGAGCTAACTAGGATGGTTTCTCCTATGAATTTAATTATTTATATTTATTTATAACATGAGTGAACACTAGTTACACATGTAATTATGTAACCTTCAAAAAAAAAGGATTGTACTGTCAGGAGATGGATTTTAAAGGATTTTATAGAAAAAGTGTATTTTCAAATTCTCAATAAAATATTATGATAATATTGAAGAAATTTAGTGGTTTTCAGGATATTGAATTGAACAATAGATATCTTAATTTTAAGTCCCATACTTATCATTTTTTATCTTCGTTTTTAATGTTTTTCATAGCGTTTAATAAAGAGAATAAAAGTTAAAAAAATCAAATTTCTAGATATGTAAGTTACATTGAGTGAAGTAATAATGTCTTTATTAAGAACCTATTTTGTGAAAAATAGATACTGTGTAGAAATGTGTACATTGAAATATTTTTTAATGATTATCTAAAACTCAAAAACTAAAATGTCATTGAGCATATATGTGATCCAATTTTACAATTTGATTTTGTACATTTTGGATGGTTGAAATTGGGTCAGATTTTTTGGTATCAAAGATCAAAATGTATATATTATATTATTTTCACTAGATATGAGAGTGTAGGTCTGAGGATTTTATAAGTAAGGAATGTGGCCAAGAATCCTTTAATCACTTAACTATTTCAAGTCCACTAGAATTGGTGACAAATACAATGATAAATTCTCATTATCATAAGATTTTTATCCAATTTATAAGTATATTTTTCATCTATCCCATTTCCCCTCATACAAGTTAATTTTGTAGGTCTCCTATAAATATATAATAATGAATGGGAACCTTAGGAATAACTATCAATGATCTCATCACCGTCAAGTTTAACTCAAATAATGATACAGTGAGAATTATCTATTTGAGAGTGTTTGAAAAGATACATGATGGATTATGTGATATGTATATGATTTATACATATCCCATACCCAATTATTATCTCATCATAATAATGTTTATACATAATGTATATCAACTTCCATTCCCCTTTTAGCTATGTTTCCCTTTAAGGGTGATCCTTTCAAAAAGATAATCGAACACTGTATTTCATTTTCTTAGAGTGTTTTAAATATAAAAATGAAATTGAAAGAGATACTTCACCTAGAAAGACTAACGTAGATTAAATTACCATTGAGAGAATAAATATTTATTACATCTATGATATTTTAATAATATGATGTGGTCACCAAATAGAAAATTCCTCTATCATATTAATTTATGAAATATTATATCCAATTATATAACACAGGTAGGGTATTTCAATGAATTTTGAGAATAAACTATAATGTATTTGGAAAGGACTATAATAAAAGAATCAGTAAAAGAATGATTTTTACTATTCATCAAATACATGAATATAATACGAGAGATAGTTAACCCAAAATGAATAACTAGATACTCTAAATGGCTATACCATCTTCAAAATTTTATATCTGGTATATCTTTTAGCTTGATCTGAAGATAATTATTTCTAGAGTGGTTGCAGATCATGAAAAAACACTTTTACCCTTTTAATTGGTCAAAATGTTAGTTCATTATTGGAAGTGGATACTTATTGTTGGTTATAACTTGGTTCTATGTCTAATAGTCCATAGATAAATATAGAGTAATATTTTATTTCTAAATAGAGATTTCTAGAACACTCCCTGGGGAAGTATTTGTTTTAATTTATTCATTACCCTTTAGCTTTTATATTTGAATATTTTATTCCCTTAACTTATGTGATCCCATCATATATATGAGAATCCATATTTTTTTTATCATTGTGTATTATATTTATGGAAAACACCACCACTCGTTTTGGAGGTTGTCCCGGGATATCATTAGAAAACACATCATGGTATATATCCACTTTTAGATATAAATCATATCATTTATTTGCATTAATTACATCAAGGAAATTACTTCCTATATTCAAATTGATCACTCAAACATTATTTTAATAATAAATTTATCAATTATCTTGGAACCAATACTCTCTATGAAGAGTATACTAATTACTAGATGTTTATACGAGCCTTAAATTATTGAATAGTAGTTAACGTGGGAATAAGGTAGAGTTAACCAATCCATTCCCAAGTTAACAGTGCAAATTTTCATATTAATAACCATAAAATCCAAAATATTATGAAAAGATAAAAAATTTGGGAATTGGAGATATATTTCATCATTGGATATATTCTCATCCAAGTATGGGCATAATGGCTCATATAAAGAGGCAAATTTTCCTATTTATGATTAAAGAGAGAAACTAGTTTCTAAAAAATAAAAGAATGTGAAGTACTTGAATAAAATAAAGACTATGATAAAGACTGTGATCTCAGAATAATAACTCTAATAGTGGATGACCCCTTTCATACATCACTCGATCCATTTGAATGAACCTTAAATGAAGACTCCAACATGGATGACTACACCACATCTAAGTATCCATTGATATCCCATAGCCCTCTCCAGCATGACCCATTAGATAGTGGTTGAATAAATAAAATTTATTGAGAAGTTCATGGTTCTTGAGATATTTATGTTTGACAATACTATTTCCTAACACTCTTAGAGATGATCCTTTGTTAGAATTTATAAATATGGATATACTGGCCACAAAATTCACACTACTTTAATTAAAATATAAATTTCTTCTTAATATGTCTAATAATCCCATTGTGATGACTCTAGATAGAATGTATCCATAGACTAGTAGATAATTGGAATCCATTACGCTTTCTTCCTAATGATACCAATCCCTACTAATCTCCTCTCATCATTGATTCTAGACACTAAAACTAAAACCACATGAGGTAAATCTAGAAAAGAAATCCAAAACCATCCAACCCCACCCCCCCACTTTATTTATTCATATGAAGAACCCCTGTATTTAATAATTTAAAAAATATAGATAAATTAAATAAAATCACTTGAGTATATAGTTTCTTATTTCAGAACCACTTCCAAATCCCATTCTTTGTATCTTCATACAACTCATATAATTGAAAACAAGAGAATTTCAGCAAACTAATTATCATATTGCTTGACCAACAAATATCCTTAACTAATGTTCCCAAATTCCCAAGTCATTTCCTGACACAATGTGTTTGGGTTGAACTACTCATAGAAAATATTCTGAAATATCTATGAATTTAGGTCATGGTTTTTAATAGTCTTGATTATAGGATCCCACCACTGGTGAGATTCCCCTTCCATCATGTATTGGTCAGTCTAATCTAATGTTTTTTGGGATTATTATGATATAGAATATTTGATAAAGATGAGAAATCGACTACCTAGATTCTTAAAGCGACATCACCCCTACAGACTATAGGATTATTATGATAATATTATTTGTTAAAGGACCTATTAAGGAGTTAACTATCGATAAACCTAAATAAGTTGATTTTTTTCATGAATATTATGATAAAATAGAGGTCTATATGGTGGTGTAAGCTCATCCTACCTTGGTAACATGGTAGGTAATTCTAATCATGGGGGGATACAATAATAAATTATAACATATTATTAATTTTTCTATTCCAATAACATACATATGATTTTAGACCATTATTTCTAAGGTCATGTCGACCCATTTATTCTATTTTTCCCATTATTTCAATTTATTAAAATGATTTTAATTTTATATTTCCAATATGCCACGTAAAATAAAATATACCATTTTTAAGTTATAACATAAAATAAATGAACTATACAAAACACTGAAGTAATTTATAATCAAATAAAATCAATTATGGGATAATATTATCCTAATCATTAATAATTAATATATATATATATAATTTTTTTATATCTAATTTTCCAATTAATGTGAATCATCAATTGATTTCAACAGTAATATAAAAAAAGTAAATCACACAACTTTTTATAGGATCCTAATAATGAGAACCTACTCATTCCTAACATGAAAAATGTGACTCATAGAAAACAAACTTATTTAGAGAAAGAATAAGTATTATTCCTAGACAACTGTAGCGACTCAATATTCCACCATAATTACAATAGTTATGCTTATTTATGGGCTAAATTCTATGACTTGGAAGTTTTATCAATTAGTTTCCATTAAGAATCATACCCTTGAGCCCTTAGTGTGGGTTCTGATACAATTTTTTTTGATCATGTCTTACACACCCATTTGGTATCTATTACACAACACCACATTATCCTAGGAAGTCCTCTCAATAAAAAATGTCTGTTGTAGATATTGGGGGTTGATTTGGGTTTAAGTGTGAGACAGTTCCACCCTTGATTTTTAGGTTTTAATAACACATATAACATTTATTCCAACTATTTTCATGACTAAATATAGGTTTAAGACAGTAGTAGTATCATTTTAATTTGAAAGAAATTTGTGAAAATGGGAAAAATACAAAATGTATGATATAATGTTATCAAGTAGTAACATATAATAAAAAAGGTCCAAAATCAATGAGAATATTTAATAAGTTGAGTTATATAAAACAATAATCTATATAGAAAAGATAATTAAGCTAAAAATGACCAAAAAAACACAATAGAGGTGGTCTAATTAGTATAAAATACTAAGGATCAATGACAAACAACCTTTACGAATAAGACTAGATAAATTATGAAAAAATTATGGATTAAATGTTTATAAATTTAAATCTTTGGTTAAAAAATAATTATAAACTAAAATATAAAACATTTGAAAATAAAAGATATGTTTTCTTGAGAAATGTTTTTAAATGTGAAATGTTTTTATCTTAATAAATTAAATAAATCACAAGCAGAGAAATATTTTATTGAAATTTAGATATTATATATTCAATTAAATGTTTTAATATTAGTCAAATATTTTATCTATAATTGAGATAAGAATAAACTCAGTTATATGCTAAAAATGTATTTTTCTAAAATTATGTTTTCCTCGCTTTTTGTGAACTAATTTTAAAATTAATTTCTTGTACATATAGAATTTGAATTATAAAAAAGGATTCCATATTTGGAATAAAGAGGTTCAAATTTCTTAAATATCCCCCTTTATTTTTATGGATTATGAATAGTTACCATGTTAAAATTTATCTCCTTGGTAAAGGGTAAACCAGTAGAATCTAGGTTATAAAAAAATGTTGAGGTCACCAATTTACTTATCCATTATTCATGGATGAAGGTACTAATAACTTTATCACCTTATTATTTAATTTTTATTGTTTTACATACACTTTTCTATAAAAATGACATAAATAACATTTAAAATAATTTAAAAAATCATGTTATTAATTTTAAATATATTTTAGTGTTCACATAGAAAAAAAAAATTGAATAAAATATAACAGTTATTTTGAGAGTAAAAAAATTATTTTCATGATGATAGTTTATTTTCAATTTTTTAGTGATTAAATAATTACCATAAATTCTTACGAAACACTGATATATTATATCTTCAATTAAGAGATAAATATAAAAATTTAAGTTAAACATTATAAGGTCCCGCCCTTAAACCTTACTTAATATTGAATTAAATGAATAATTCACATTGAGGATCTTTTCAGGTTTAGAGTTTTTGAGAATTAGGACATAACTATTACATCTCGAAAGATTACAAAGTAGAAACTTCTACTAAGTTTCCATAAAATAAAAAATCTTAAAAAGAAACATGTCTAGTTCCATGTTTTATGTAGCATGACTTTCCCTTGATCCAATCCATGACTCTATTCCACGTTAAGTCCTGCGAAAAACATTTCAAAAACTTGGGATGAGCATAAAAAGCTCAGTAAGGGATACACAAAGAATGAAAACTGTTAGTTTTTCAAAACAACAAGTAAACCATGTATACTTTATCAATGTAATACTTTTCACCTTTTCGAAGTAGTAATAACTCTTCACTGAATAAAAGTTCATTACGTACCCTTCTATAGCCAAAATATTACCATAAAACCCATATAAAGATCACATAACATATAAAGGTAACTTGGGACATAAACATACTTAAGTGGAATAACCATAAGGTTGACTTCCACACATATCACTTAATGGAATATCCATTTGGCCAACTTCCATACATACTAAATGGAATAGCCATTTGGTCGACTTCCATACCCAATGCATTGGCGGTTATAACGTAACCACCCGTCCTGGTATTCATGGCACCACCCGTCATATGGTTTATCACGTAACAACCCGTAAAATGTCCAAGTACCATTATTAAATTATAACACATAAAACTAACATAAAGGAATGATAACATTTCCACATTTAAATCACAATATATCACTTAAATATATTGACATAATAGAATCCTTTATCAAAACCATTTTCAATACCAAAATAAAAAAAAATGTATATGGTATTTATTTTATTTTAAAAACATTACGGCATGTTGAGGAAGCCAAAGATAAAATAATACTCGCGGCGGCGGAAAAGGTCGTTGTCACCATGTACATAAAAAGAAACATTCCTTTTTGTCATTTAGTAAAACGCTTCGTAGATAAAATATTCCTTTTGAATAAACGTAAAAGTCAAAGGGGTTTATACACCATATAAAATAAGGTTGTGTATAAAACAAAATATGCCTCAATGAATGGAGATTGAGACGAAGTCCCTTACAAAGACGATATCCTTGGTTTAAGGATAAATCAATTACATAATTACGTGTGACAAATGAATACACCCAATATAAGTGGATATTAAGTGTAAAACAATCGGAGGTTATTCACACATATTCATAGAATGACATATTCAAGGAGTACAAGATTATCACAAAGAATCAAATTTGGGTTAAGAAGTTCCCATGCAAAAATATGACAGCCTAACAGCGTCACTACAAAATTCAGAAAATGAGTTGATGAGAGATAAAAAGGGGATCTCATCACTTGGAAATAAAATTTACATCAATAAGGATATATGATAACATATCCCAATATAACAATATGTAAATTAAATGACCCAACAAAAGAAGTCTTTTAAAAAGAGGAGGGTGAAAGGTTCCCTTACCGACATGGGTATCTTTCGAGACATGCACCCCGTGAAAGAAGGAAAATACAACATTGATGTAAATACTCATAAATGAATGTATTATACACAATGAGTAAAATAATGGGCAGTACATATACCACTCAAAGGAAATTGTGGCAAATGAAGCATAAATCTCACAGGAATATGAGTGAGATGAAAAATACCTTACGAAAACTCCGCAGCCTAACGACACCACTTAAAACTTCCACAATGGATTGATGAGAGAAAATAGGGTCTCTCATAATATTAACATAAAGTTTAAAGAAATAGGAATATAAAATAACATCCCCCAACATAACAAAGAGTATCTTAAAAGAAGATACAAAAAGGAGAGTACTTAAAAAGAAGGAGAGAGGTTAGATCTCTTACAAAAATTTGGCAGCCTAACGGCGCCACTCAAAACTTCCAAAATGGATTGATGAGAGAGAATAAGGTCTCTCATCATATGAACATAAAAATTACAGTAAGAGTGATATAAAATAACATCCCAAGAACAATAAATATGGGCTTTAAAAGGAATGACATAAAATAGCGTACTTAAAAAGAAAGAGAGGAGTAGGATCCCTTACCTCGGGTCTGACTTGACTCGATCGTTCTTTAATCTCCTGAATAATATACTTGAGTTAATTTATACTTGATTAAGAACCTTTTTCAAGCATATTATTCCTTTTATATCACTTATTTCCATGTTATAAACATTATGTAATCATTAAGTTAATAATGTTTGTTTTGTCGATATTTGGTTCTTAAGTCGAAAGTGGACTTCTTAGAATTGCATGTTGTTCTTGTGGTCAAAGGTTATTTATATCCAGAATGACATTCCTGATTTGGATATCATATATATCATATATATCCAACATATACATGTATTTATAATATCACATAATCATTTAGAGGAAAGAAATTAAATGCACTGTTCATGGAGACGGTAAGCCGTACGTACGCACGAACGCTACTTTCATTTCTATGTCATATTAATGGAATTAAAACTATATGAGAGGTATGTATATTTTAATTTCAGAATTATATTAATCTTTTAGATGTAACATACATCGTATATATCCATTATATATATGTACTCATAATAATACATTACACTTGGGGATAAGAAATGAAATGCACCGTTCATGGAGACGGTAAGCCGTACGTACGCATGAACACTACTTTCACTTCTATCTCATACTTTAATGGAAAGAAAATAATAATTATGTAAAGGTATATTATAATTAAATTATAACATCATATATAATAACTTTAAATCCATCCTTTATATGTCCCACATATGGCATTAATGAATCACATCACTTTGAGGGGGTGGTTGTCCGCACTTCCTTAAATGAAGATACTGCGTTTACCAATAATGGAAACCATAAAGGTATGTCATAAATGAAAAATACATAAGCTTAAGTAAAACATAAAAATATTATATATAATATATAAGTATAGTGTCTTCTTAATGGCCACCATTGACGGTGTTAAAAGAATGTTGAACAATCATCGTTTCGGGAGGCAGAAATTCGCCATCCACGGAAACAGTATGTTCTTTAACCATTAGATGTAGGTTTGTGTAAGTGTATCTCGAATCCTTCTTATAAAAACATCATATTATATTGAAGATACTGGATTTTTTACAAAAGAAATGAATAAAAAGAGTTTAGGGGGTTGGAGAAGCAAAATAAAACAAAAGGACTCAAGTGAAGACATTACCTTAAAATCGGGTAACTCTCTTAGATTTGAGCTCAAAGGCTTCCTTGGGAAGACTTCTTCCCAATGTGAGGCTTCAAGAAGTAAGAGAGGTATGTGGAGAGACAAAATGGGCAGGGTTTGGCCGAGTCAAAGGCTTTTGATGTGTGGGTAAGGAGGTAGAGGTGGGGGCCTTTTATAAGAGGAGAGGAGGGGCACTCTTGGAAAGGTATAAAATGTAACTTTATTTGCAAATGTGTTTCAGATTTTAGTGGCCGCACATTGATGTGTTTCGAGGATAAGGTTATAAGGGTTCTAAATCCACCCGTCCAATAGGTTTTGAACATGTGTAGTTCTTATATTTTACATTATCTTTCCATTTTATTTAAATCGTTAAATAATGAGGTCATCGCTGCATCATCATGATGTCATAAATAATTTAATTTCTAAATTTTTTTAAAAAAATACTATGATGTAGGAAATAGTTTTAGATTTCCAATGAATATTTATAGTCCAAAAGATCATTTATTTAGACAAAATTAAAAATATTTTACTTAGGTCATAAATTCTTTGTTACATTTAACATTCTCTAAAAATAAAAAGATAAAAAGTCACTTTCTCACAAAAGTGATTCCATGGGGCCCCCAAGTTTGTAAAAAGGCATCTCATTGTCACCCATGAGACAACCAGTAGCCTTAGGACACATTTTTTGGTAATTTTTGATTATTATGATATTATCTTATTATCTTTAACTACCCGATTACTCATTAATCATGAAAATTAAAGATAATTACCGTCCTTACTATTCATAATGTCAAAAAACAAACGAGTCTTAATTACATAATTTGGACCTTCTGATTCCAAATATGTAATCCATTTTACCAAATTCCAAAAAAATAAATTGAAATAATTAATTTTAAAAAAACATCCCGTTGTCAAAATAAATAGCGGGTTTTATAGAAACTATACTTATGAAAAGTTTGGTACTTGTTTATGCCTAATTACAAAGTTAAATAAATCTCAATGACCATAATTAAATTAAATGGTAAAAATATATTCTAATTACACTTTAAAAAAAATTATAAAGATAATTTAACCATATAATTAAATTATATGAAAAATCAGTTTTGATGTTAAATGAAGTATTTTTCACTATTCATTGAAAAATGAACATTGTCAGAAAAATACCAAAAATTAACCCAAGGTAAATTTCAATGTCCCAATCATAAATAATATGTTTATTTTGAAAAATAGAGCTTATAAAATTGTCGAAAAGTGGATTTAAAAGGGGTTCGCCATCAAAAGGCAGATAATCGACCTGTTAAAGAATATTAGAATGTTTACGCTTAAAAACTGGATTCATTTTCATTTTTAATTCTCTAACATTTATTGAAAAAAAGTAAAAATATTTGGCAAACATATATAATCATTTTTTAGTTAGTTCTGTTCATTCCTGCCATTACAACGGCTAGGCGTTAACTACCATTTAAAATAATATTATTTTATTATTAGAGTGCAACATAAGATTTCAAAGAAACTTGTTGCTGCATATTGGGTATGCCATCGAGCATAGCATTCCATTTAAAGTAATATTAATATTTTATTCACAAATATGGATAAATGTGAAAATGTCATACTCTTTATTTACATGGGGTGTTACAAAAATATATAATTAATATAATTTATGAGTGTTATAGTGTTATATGAGTTTTATATATTAACATGACATATTTGGGATGGTTTTAAATATTATATTTGAATTATATATTTTTCTTGGTGTCATTAATGTCAAATTAAACGAATAGTTCCAAAATTGGAATAAATGATATTTTATATCAAATAAAATATCATTAAATGATTTAGAATAAATAAAAACAATATATTCATCCAATTTAAATTAATTTGGTTGAAAATATAAATATTTTTTCTTTTATGGGTAATTTTCCCTTTATGGTAACATTATTAAACCATTTAGATTGAAATAGTTATCAGTGTGGTTATAAATAAAATGGTTAATAAAGGGGTTGATTAAAAATATAAGTTTTAAGATGTCACAAAATCCTACATAAATTTCATTAGATTATTTTATTTAGGCTATTTCTTATTTTTCTAAAAATTCATGATCATTTTGAAGCATTTTTATTGAGAAATACTTTTATATTTTTTAATATTTTAGGAAATTCAATGTGTTTAATCTCCCACCCATACAAATGGAAACCCATAAATTATGTTATTTCAACTACATTGATCCTTATATATGACAATAAATTTAAAAAATTTCCTTATAAGCTTCTATTTTCTATGATCCAGTGGTTCTGGTATCCTCAAATGGCTAACCCAAGGGTCCTTAAGAGGAGATCTCAAGGATTTCTTTCAAAAAAGAGGTAATTTTGTTATCCATTCAAAAACTAATAAAATTTTTATCTTAAAAATATTTAAATTTTATTTTTATTATTAAACCCACTCTATCAAGCCTCTTTTCCATCAAATTTCAAGTAAAAGTATCGCCCTGTGCATATGTGTGACTCACCATCTCCACATTGTGATATAATAAATTTTTTATCTCGGTATTAAATAAATGGACATTATGATTTGTTTTATTTTTATATATTATATTTATGACAAAATTATTATTTTTATTGATAATATCATTTTTATCTTATTACCTTCCAACGAGTTGGAAACTAATAATGTTGTTCATGCATACATATAGACCACCACTGCCATGAATAGATGTGATTTGTTTTTTCATTTATGCATGAAATGGATGGTAAAGATTGTGGAAATTATGAATATAGATGATTTATATGATATAATAATTATTCTCTAATGGTGGAATATTATTTTCCTTTCTACAGTTCTCTCTATCGGAAAGTGAAAAGAACGTTCGTGCGAATATACGACCTACCGTCTCTATAAACTGTGTTATTTATTTATATATCAAAAATTTTATGGATAAATATAAATTTATATATACTGAATATTTATGAAATTTATATCATTATTGAAATTATAAAAATTTTGGAGCTATGATAAATGTACTAGGGACAAAACTAATGAACGTAAACATATATGAAAAAAGAAGTAGTTGTCCGGAGGAACAATGATTTTAAAAAAAATTGTTAATAAATAATTGGAAAAAGGTTATAAGAAAATAATAAATCATATGATATATATGACTACGGTTCTAGAATACATATATATATATATAATAAATCTATATTTAATATACCTAAGTTTCAAACACATAGGAAGGAAGTCACACCCGAGGTAACAATTTGTCCTCTCAAATTGCCTTCTTTCAGAAATATATTTTGTTTTGCACCTGTATTATTTTATTAGTTGTAAATGAATCCCATTTGACATATTATATAACTAATGAACTTTTTTTCATGATGTTTAATTTATAATTTTATATTATTCTCTCGTGGGGATTACAATTCAAAAGTTACAAAGGGGTAAGTGTTTTATGTTACAATTTCATTATTTTCTCAGATTGTTTATAGTTAAGTTACACTGATACAATATAATGGTATATCTTTATATAATCCAATGTATATTACTATAATATAGTTTTTAATATCAATTACTTGTTTTATTTTAATTATCCCAAATTTAAGTACTCAATATTCCAAAAATATGTTTTTATAGAAAACCACATTATTTTTCTTTTTTTGTCAAAAAACCTTTCTCATCCATATCCATATTTTCTTAAAATATTTTCAAAACTGTTTTTAATATTAATAAATTTTTTAAAATTTATTTTTACCCATGTTTTACTTAATTTTTTTCATGTAATTTTCATTTCATTTTTTAAATGAGTTACTTTTTACTTTTTTCTGCAAATGTGAAAGGAATATTTTTTTAATATATATGATATGAATTCAATTTCCCACCATGATAACCAATAAATTAATTTAATGTTTCATTATAGTTTTCTAAGGTTATGTTCAAAAAAATGTTTCATTTTTATTTGTAATAATTTTATATTTTAAATAATTGTTTTCAAAGTGAAAAGGGTATTTTATAAAAGATATATTCCAAGTAATATTTTAAGATGATTTTCCATAAAAGATGTCATAGTTTGATACTCCTAAACATTATTGGGGATATGATCTAATTGTATAATCCTTGTTATTTCTATGGATGGTTAATTATTATGATTTTAAGATATTAATGAAACATTTTCCTTTCCTTGGGTTATGCTCGGATGAATTGATAAAATGTTTAGGGAATAAGTTTATTTTCATGGGTAATGATATTACGAAATTATTACACACATATAAATGATTTTATTTTTCTAATAGGTGGGAATATAATTATATGTAACAAAATTAATTGGGTATGTATGGATATCTCATGGGATAAATAGGACTATAATAAAGAGTGAAACAAGTTTAGTAAGGGACTCTATCCATTATTGTAGTATTTGGAGTGAACCTTGACTACTATGATGGCTTAGGGAGTGAACCCAGTCTACTATCATATTCTTGAAAATACACCTAGAATATTGAGAAAAGAACTTTCTATTCTTATGTTTATGTGAAAAACAACATCCTTATACCAAATTTATGCTCACATGTTTCATGTTCTTTGATTCATTTATAATTCATGACATATTGACTTGAAATATTTATACAATGAAAAGAGATTAAGATCTATGATACTGCAAGAAAAGTTTTAAAATTTTTTGCTCATATTTTGATAACCTTATAATCATATTAGTTTTCAGTGATCTTTGATATATCCCTTTCCAACCATTACTGAACATTATAGGTCACATTTTCTTATGTTTCCTTTCCACAAGTTATGAAGAAAGGTATTATGCCTAATATGTATATAAAGTTTGCTAGTTATGAAGAACTACGTGGGAGAATATGTGTATATATTAGGAACAATTTATTTATGTATCAATGTTTCTAAAGTTACTAGAAAAATATGATTCCTTCATTTATTGTTATATTATATAGTGAATATTCATCTAATATAATATAATATCTATGTATGAAAAGTATGAGTTTCTATAGTTGGTATTTGAGAAATGTTTAGTTACCTTTAGAAACTATGATGAGAAAAAATTAGTGATAAACCTAGAGATAAGTCTATGTATAGGATAACATCATAAATTTTTGTCAAGATCAAGGATATCCTATGGTATACCTAAAGAGTGATAGATTGAAAGTTTGGTATAATGATTAAGTAATACTTTAAATGATTTTTCATGATTTTTTATTTTACCACTAAGATTATTGTTTCTCACACTATATTTTTTTACTCAATTTTTGGAACATATTTGAATCATTTTAATTCAAAATGTGACAGAAAATGCAATGTCTATCCTTGAGAGAAGCCAAATGTTATAAGGCATGGAGTAAAAAATATCATTTATTTTCTAATGTAAAATTTTGAAGATATGAACCATAATGAGATTACGTATGAGAAAAGTATGGAATAAATTTCTATGGATTACTTCATAAGGAAACTTCCACCTTATTTAAGAGGTTTTGTTAATCCTTTATTTATTGAGAAATGGATCAATAATACTCAAAAGATATTTTCCATTCTCTAGTGTTTGGAACATTAAAAAATTAATTTAGTGGTTTTTCATTTAGAAGGTGAAGAAGATCAATGGTGGAATCTTATTGAGAGTACTAGTCAAAGGGATGAAATTGAATCTCTAGAGTGAGATTTTTTAAGATATTATTTTTTAATAATCAATTTACTCACATTCATTATACGAATATGGTGAATTAATTCCCTGATAAAAATTATAAGGATTATGAGTCCATTAGTATCAGTAAGGCATGTTTTATAAGACTAGTGAGGTATGATTTTGGGATTATCTTCCAACTTATATGTAAGGATTCTTGATTAATTAGTGTCTTAAAAAAAGTACCTTATTCTTAACAGAGTTCTTTATCTATGAAGAAATAATTCTATGTGATTTCAATATATAAATGAATGCTATACTTACCCACAAATCTGATGGTTTTGATAGGAAAAGAAATATGAAATTCAGAGTAAACTCTTAAATTTAGAGAGAGAATATGATATTCCTTCCTTCACACTTGTTCTATGAAAGGAAATACATGGTAAATTATTTTAAGGGTCTAGTAAATGTTTTAAGTGTGAAATGAAATGTAATTGGGTTGTCGAATGTCATAGTAATGGGAATAAGTTATTCAATAATGGAGGGAAAGCACCACAGAATGAACCACCCATAATCCAATGTTTTTAATTCAATTATTATGGGAATTATGAAAAATAATGCTCAAATATGATGGTTAATGGTGACAATCAACTTAAAACACATCTTAATCCCATAGACAAATGGAAATATCATGTGATCATTATTAATGTTGTAGATAACGTTGTGGTGAAAGATACACATACCATCAAATCTAAAACAACTAATTTATTATATGAATATGGATCTACCCACTATTTTTTATCAGAATAATTTTATAAGTTTATTACAATACCAATTCAATGATTATATATTGATTTTTAGTGAAAACCACTAATGGTATAATGATTTCATCTCAATTATATGTTTCTTATCTGATTGTATTTTTTTGGAATGTGGTTCTTGGAAATATTTTTATTCTACTTATAGTTGAATTTAATGTTATCTGAGTATGTATTGAGTTTCTGTATATAAATCACATATTAAATTTTTATAAAGGGGATTCATGTTTCATATTCTAAGCAACATATGAGAATTTATCAATGCAATAATAAATATTAAATTATTATGAAAATTGAATATATTTTATGGGTCCTAATTCATATTCAAAAGAGGAGTTTATCTTCTATGGTTGGGAAGTAACTCAACATCAATGATGATACTGTTATTCCATAGACAATTAATTCCTTTCTATAAGAGTTTCCCATTATTCTAATTAATCGTGAAGTTGAGCTATTAATAGAACTCATAGTTTGTGCTACACCTATTTCAAGGACTCCATATATAATGGCCCAGATTGAGTTGTAGGAGTTGAAGAAAAAACCCCTAGGGAATACTGAAAATGGATTTATTTTTCCATGTGTGTTACCTTGTGGTGCACCAATTCATTTTTTAATAATAAATACAGATCAAAGTGGCTCTTCATTGAATATCTAAAAAATAATGAGATCAAAATCAAGAATAAATATCCTCTTATTCATATTGATAACTTATTTGATCAACTATGGATTGTTCAATAATTTTCCACGATTGATCATTATTTTGAATATAATCATGTTAAGGTCAAAAGGAGGATATACCTAAGATAACACTTTGTACAAGGTATAATCACTATGAATATATATTGCTTATATTTGGTATTTCTAATGACCCTGCTATATACATAGATTTAATGAATAGAGTGTTTATAGATTACCTTGATCAGTTTATGGTAGCATTTATAAATAATATTATTATATATTCAAAAATAAAGTAAGATTATAAATATCAATTTTTGGATTATAATGAAAACCCTTAGGGAATATAATTTGATTGAAAATTTTGGAATTTTGGAATTATGGATACTTAATGTTTCATTTTTTGGTCATATAATCTAAAGTGAGGGTAAATATAGGGATCCATCCAAGAAAAAAGTTATTAAAAATTGTCTTAAACAAACAATTGTCACATTGATTCAGAGTTTTCTCCTTCTAGATTGATATTATTAATTGTTTTCAGAAAATAAACCAAGGATTTACAATAAACTCACCAAGTTTACCTGAAAGGGATCTAAGTTCCTTTGGCCAACTAAATGTGATGAAAATGTCAAGTAACTTAAGAGAAGGTTAATCAGTGCACCAATGTTTATATTATCATATAGTGGATAAGGGTGTGTAATTAATAGTTATTCATCTATGAAGGGTATGGTATTTGTTCTAATGTGGAATGATATAGTGATATTTTAGGCGTTAAAAGAATTGATGGTTCCTGAGAAAAATTACCCAACTCATGATTTGGAGTTAACTTTGGTATGTTTAAATTAAAAATATGGTGGAATTATAATTATGATGAAATGTGTGTATATATAATGATGATTTTTTGAAAGTACATATTCACTCAAAAAGAGATAAATCTGTGCTAGAGAATATCATTGTATTTGATTAAATATTATTGTTTCTTAGTACATTTCCACCTTGGGATTGAGAACATGGAGGAACAAACTCTCAGTTGAAAGGATATGCTGGAATATATATAATGGGGATCACAATAGATCCCATATTTATGGATTTGTAAAGGTTGGATCTTGAAATATTGAAGTATATTTAGGAATCTTTTATTACTCAAATGAGTGTTCAACCATCTTTCCCAGTGAATATTAAATAGGTAAAATATGAATAATTGGAGTCAAACAAGAAGGTGATAAATTTTCATGAGTTCAACCTTGATTGTGGTGGAATGGTAATTTTTGAGAACCGTTCATGTGTTAAAATATATATAATATTTAAAGGAGTTGTTGGATGATGTTCACAGTTCATCATTCACTATTAATCATAAAATTTTAAAGATATATATAGAGATGAAAGTGTATTTCAGATGGGAAATCATGAAGAGAGATATTGAAAATTATGTATATCCATTCATTCTATGTTATAATGTTATGTTGAGGGGTAGAATTATAAGGGTTTGTTAGAGTTATTACACATATACAAATTGAAATAGGAAAACATCCCCATGGATTTTATCGCCAGACTCCCAGAAATATCTAAGTTACATTATTTTCTTGGGGTTATAGTTGATTAATTTAAAAAATTAAGAATAATTAATTACTATTAGAGAATATTTATCTCTTGTTAATATTTCTAAAATATATATTAGGGAAGTATTAATGTTTCGTGGAGTACCATATTCTTTTATATCTGATCAGGATCCAAGGGTTTCCTTAAAGATCTGGCGAAGTCTTCAACAGGATCTGGATACATAGATGATATATAGTGTAGTATATCATCCTAAAATAGATGTTATCTATGAAATAAACATTCAAACCCTAGGGGATATGAAGATATCTTTCTCTATTTATTTTAATGGAAGACTGGATTGACACCTCCTCTAGTCATGTTTTCTTTCAATAATATGTTTTACTCAACCATTATAAATGGATCCTTATGAATACCTTTATGGAATGAAATTTATAAATCCAACATAATGAAATTATGTTGGAGAAATAAAGATATTGGGGAATAAGATAGCTAAGAAAATGGTGGATAATGTTTGATCCATTCAATGACACATATATGAAACTCAGAGCCAACTTAAATATTATGCTAATAATCATCGGTGAAATATGTATATTTATGTTAGAGAAAATGTGTTTCTTTAAATCTCACCATGGAATATGTTTATGGGATTGTAATAGAAATGTATTTTGATCCCTATGTGTATTGAACCATTTGATATTCTTGTTCAAGAAGGGATGGAAGCTTATCAATTGACACTTACACCGAACCTCTCTCAAGTTTACAACATTTTCTATCAACCTCTAATAAGAAAGTACATTCTTGATACTTCAAATCTATTTAACTCAGAGGTCAAACCACTAAAGAATTTTATTTTTATAAAGAACAACCTATAGAAATCTTGGATCATAGAGATAATGTGCTACAAAACAATACTAATCCCCTGGTTAATGTTTTTTAGAGGAACTAGAAATTTGAATAAGCTAATTTGAAACCCAATGATACAATAAAATAGATATTTCATTATTTTTTATGTTGGAGTGATTTAATTTCAAGAAAAAAAATTAATTTTATGGGTTAAAAAATGTACCAACCTAATATTTTTTGATACAGTTCTGTATAATTTTTTCCCTTCGATATCATATGATTGAAGAAACCCTAAGTTTGAATGAACCAAGATTTACTATTAAAATATTATAACATAATGTGAAAGTTATAGGCTAACCATTGGATTATCAGTTTTGAATAGTTAAAGAAAAATTATGTAGAATTTATGTTTTATATATGTTTAAAATTAATTCTTTTGTTATGAAATAATTAAAAATGAAAATTAAATCATTTTAAAATAAAGGAGATGTTTTTCTAATAAATAGTTTTATGCACACAATGTTTTATAATATTAATAAATTAAATTAATCACTATGGTTGAATTGGTTTAATTAAACTTATATATATATATATATATTCAATAAATTTTTTCAAACTCATCACATGTTTTTCGTATGAATGTGATAAGATTAAACCCAGTTTTATGCAAAAAAATGTATTTTTCTAACAAGATGTTATCATTGTATTTTGCACACTTATTTCAAAAATATTTTATACCACATATAGAAAATGATTTCTAAAAAAATGGACTCTATATTTTGAATCAAGAGGTTAAAATTTGGTAAATAGACATCATTTATTTTTTGATATTTTGAATAACACCTATAGTAAAATTTATCACATTGGAAAATGGTAAATCATTCTAACATCGGTTAAAACAATAATTTGAGGCCCTAAATTTGAATATTAATTCTCATGGAATGAATTTAATTCAATAATTATAAACCTATTAATGAAATTTAATTTTTTAATAGAAACCTTTCCTTGAAAATGAGCTATATAATATTTGAAACAAAGAAAAATACAAAATGTCACTCTCTTGACTTTAATCATTTATTATGTGTCCAAATAGGGAGAATTTAATGTTTGAGTGATTATTTATATTTATTTTTAGAATAATGAAATTATTTTAATGACGGTAATTTATTTTTAATTTTTAGTGAATATATAATTACCTTAAATTCTTACGCAACACCAAAATAGTATTTCTTCAATTGATCAAAAAATAAAATAAATGATATTAAATATATTAAAAGTAATATAATTTGAGTGATTTACATTATTCTAAATAAAATTATTAATATGAAATATTATAGTTGTGTTAAAATATTATATTTTAATTAAAATTTTTATTTATTTTCTTTAAAGTCAAATTAAATGAATAGTTCCAAAATTGATATTAAGGATATTTTAAAATAAATAATTTTATGTAAAATGATTTAAAAATAATAATAAATTTATAATCCTAAAATAGAATAGAATATGGTTTCAATTATGAACCATGATCCATTTGTTAGTAACATTTCTATTTATGGTTCCATTATTATCTCTATAAAATTGAAATAGTTTTCACGGCAATTTTGATAAAAAGTGGTTAATAAAGTGGTTAATAAAAAATAAAACGATTTAAAATGACACAAAAAATATTCTAAATTTAATTTTAAGATGTTATTTAAATCCTATAATATGTTTCTTATAATTTTTATGCATTTGAAATCATTATTTCTTGAGAATAATGTTTTTATATTTTTATCTTTTATAAAATTCCAAGTGTGTCCTCTACCTCCATTAAAAAAGAACACCCCACATTGCCCTTCTTTACATCACTTTGATTCCTATAACTCGTCCATACCTTGAAAAATATTCATATAAAATTTCATATATTCGTTCTATAGGTTATGGTATTCCCAAAAAACTAACCCTAGGGTCCTTAAGAGGAGATCAAAAGGAGTTATTTTGGAGAAGAGGTAATCACCTTAACTGATGACATTTTGGTTTTTACTTATTTTTTTAACACAAATAAATATATGGTATCTATCATAAAATAACAAATTAATTATCCTAAATATAGTTTAATTTTATTATTAGTGTGAAACCACCATTATTTACTCTCATTTACATCAAATAATAAGTGAAATTATTTCCCGTGCATACGTACAACTTACCATCTCCGCACATCGATACAATTAATTTTAAACACCATATTTTATGAATTTGAATTATATGATTATTAATATTTTTATATGATATTAAGGACATAATTATTCTTCATTATAATGATAATATCATATCTACCTTCATACATTCCAACCCATTGGAAAATGATAACGTCGAAAGTGCGTACTTGTGGACCCCCACCTCCACAAAGTGATGCGATTAATTTTTCATTTAAAATATAAATATATGGTAATAAGGTTTTATTTGATGAATATATATTATTTATATTATATATTAATAATTATATTAAGGTGAATTATTAGTTACGTATCTTTCATTCCATCCATCGAAAATTGAAAACAACATTCATGTGTATGTGCGACCTAACGTTCCCATGAATTGGGTAATTAATTGTTCTATATATAATTTTATAGATGAATCTAAATTTACTTATATCTAATATATATAAAATTATATCATGATTAAAATTTTTGAGATGATGGAACCATGATCAAAGTATAAGGACCAAAAATACCCAACCAAAACATACATGAAAAACGAAGTAGTTGTCCACTGGAACAATGATTTTAATAAAGGTTTATTAATTAACTAGCGATAAAAAGTTTTATGTAAATAATATAGGGTATGATATATATGTGTATATTTTAATTTAAAATTTATCATAAATCTATATATATATTATATATTAAGTTAGACCATTTTCATATAAAGATAGACTGAGGTAAGGGTTTATTGTCTCAAATTGTCTTCTTTGGGAGAAATGTTATGCTATGAACCAATATTACTCTATAAGGAATATATAAAGACAATTTTACATTTTATATCATTAATTTACTTATGTTCATTATTTTTTTTTATCTTATTATTTAATGAGTAATAAGATTCAAAAGTTACCTAGTGGTAAGGTGTTATGTTACAATCTCATTATTTATCAAGATTGTTCATGGTTATGCTATGATGATGAAATATTATGGTATACCTCTCAATAATCAACTGAATTTTCTTATCATAAATTTATTTCTCTAAAATACATGTTTTAATTTTATTTTTATATCTTTATGTGCTCAAGAGACTAAAATAATGTTTATAAGGAAAAAAAATTTATTTCTATATTTAGTAAAAAAACACTTTCTCTTTTATGTCAATTTTTCTTATAAAAACAGTATCAAGAATTTTATAAATATTCCCTAATTATTTTTTTAATGTCATTTTTACATAATTTTAAATTTTATAATTTTTTTTCAAAGTAATCTTCTTTTTATTTTCTAAATGTGGTAATTTGAAATTTATAGAATTTTTTTTATGGAGTTGTTTTTTAACAAATACAACATGAACATAATTTCATAACATCATAAAAAAACTTTAACTGGTAGATCCATGTACATGTTTCAAAAGGTTATTTCAAAGAATTTTTTTTATTTTATATTTAGAAATTTTTCATATTTTTAATAAATGATTTCAATGTGAAAATTTTACTTTTCTCAAGAAATTTTACAAGTGATCTTTTAAAAAAATTATACATATAAGATAACTTCTTTTGATGTGTACTGATCTATAATGGGGATATGATCCCTTGATACCATCCTTGTTCATTCTCTATGTGGTTTTTGATTATGATGAAAAAATGTTTATGAAACTTATTCTTTTACATGAGTTATGTGATGATGAATTGATGAAATTTTTATGGAACCCATATATTTTTATGGGTTATGATATGATGATATTGTGAATCATTTATATATGATTTTCATTATGTGATATATAGGGCCAAAATTATAGATACCTCAAATGAATTTGGTAAATATGTATTTCCCATGAGATAAAAAAGACTTGAATGGGGAGTGAAACTAATTGAGTAAGGTTCTCTATCCACTATAATAGTCTTTTGGATTTAACCTTGACTACTAAGATGAGTTGGGGAGTCAACCCAATACTCTATGATAGTATTTGAAATGAGCCTTGAAGAGTAAGTGAATGATTTTCTGTTCTTATTTTTATTCCAAAAATCTATTTATTTTGATTAATTTACACTCACATGGATCATGTTTTTTAATTAATTTATACTTCATGTCTTATGAACATCAATGTTTATTCCATGAATCAAGATTATGATCTATGATTTATAGGTTACGATTTTAATAATCTATGTTAATGTTTTTATATACTTACTTTGATGTTATGTTTATGTGATTTTTGATATCTCTATTTTTTTAACCTTATTGAGCATTAGAGCTCACACTTTCTTATGTTTCCTTTCCCAAGGTTATGAAGAAATGTGTTGTGTATGATATTTTTAATAATTTTTATAGGTACGAAGAACTAAGTGGGTGATGATATATATATCTTATGAACTAGTTATATATATATAACCAAATTTTCAAAGATACTAGACCAATATATTTATGATGTTATGTCTTATGTTATGTAATAAACATTCATCTAATAATATATAATTTATATTTATGAAAATTATGGGGTTCTATACTCAACACATGGATACTTACTCAAATATATATATAATAATATATTCCTATACCATTATTCCAAATTTGGATAGGAAATTAGGTAATAAACTACATGACTTTATTAGTAAAAAATCCTGAAATATAAGCATAGAGTACACTTAATGTCACAATGGACAACAAAAATATAGATTTTTATTTCCCTTATAAAGTTTTTACAGGAATAGTTAAATAATAAGCATGATAAAAACATATAAAATAAATTATAACACATTACAATTCAAAGAATGAAAATATAAAAATTGTATTATAAATTAAAGTATAAAAAAATAATTTCTCTAAAATGATAATAATTTAAAAAACTTATTAGTAAAATAAATTCACTATGATTGGGTTCACTCAGCCCCAACCTTTATTTAGGTTAACTATCAATGAGTGTGAGAGGAGGAATGGATTCACCGACCAGATTAAATGTAGAATAACACTTGAAGTCTTGAGAGAGGATAATATCCCCCCAAATTATTTTTTTAATCAACCTAATGAAAATAAAAATGAATATTTAACCATTAGTTATATAGATAATTAATTCTTAGAAGAAGAATAAATAAAAACCTTAATACCACCTAATCTAATCATTTATAGTATCCAGAATAAAATTATATGGAAAAAATAGAAGTGTTTCACAAGGCCTATGTTTTTAGATGAATGATATTAACCTACTAATGAGAATAAAAACTAGAAATTTGAGGATTATGTGTCAGCATAGGCCATATACCTTATCATATAAAGGAATTTTCAACTAAACAGAGCTTCAAAAATTATAGATAAATAATGGATCTAAGAGAGATGAGAGGGAGATGAGAGAGATCTTGAGAGATAACCTAATAGACTACTACAAATATAGTTTTATCTTTCACTAAGAATTTTCAACACTAGAAAACGTACTGATAAAGCCTCCATTTATCAGCTATAGAAATAAATTTGATAAATGGGGTCTTCATTAGTACTTATTTTTTGCACTGATAAAGCGGAGTCCTTATTAGCACTAAATAAGCACTGATAAAGGTTTCCCTTTATTAGTTATAATAAAAAAGTACTGATAAAGAACCCCCTCTATCAGTTACCTTTCTCTCAATAACTGATAAGGAATCCCCTTTATCAATGCTTTTTGGGCTGATAGAGGCCCCCATTATTAGCGATAGAAAAAATACCGATAAAGGGTTCCCTTAATCAGCACTGATAAATTGTGCCCTTTATCAGCTCTAATAAAAAAGCATTGATAAATGGTGCCCTTTATTAGCACTAGAAAAAAAGTACAGATAAAGGGGACCCTTTATCAGCACTAGTAAAAAGAGATAATAAAGACTTCCATTTATTAACACTTTTTTACTAGCACTGATAAATAATCCCTTTTATCAGTGGGTTTTTTTGGCAGTGATGATAAATGGTATATTTCAGAAAAAATTAAAATTAAATAAAAATAGTATATTAATATATAATTTTTTTATGTTGATATAATTATTTTTATATTTATATAAACATAATATATTTTTTAAAATATGAATTAGATAATGATAAATATGCATTCACAAATAATAAATAGAATATTTACTAAAAATGGAATAAAAAATTATTCAAAAAAATTATTAATTAATAATTTTATAATTATTATCGATTAATAGTCATTTAATTGAAATTAAATGACATAAAAAATCAAATTAATTAATGAATTAAGTTATATATGTTAAAAACATGATTACAACTTCAAAGGGCTATAACTTTTGATTTTAGTATCTATTTTTGCTCTGCCACATATCAAATTGAAGCCTACAAAAAGTTCTATGCCTTTATAATGGAAGGTAACCCCCAATCACATATTTCAAGGAAAAATGGGTTAGAATACCTTCAGAACGTATTTTTTAGTTGGGGTATCCCAATTTTTTAACATTGAATTGAATTGTAGACTCATTTAAGGGGGTATTACTTTATTTTTTTATTGGGGATTGAAATTATTCAAATGGATTATATTAATACAGACTTTATGGTTATTATATTTTATCATTTTTCACAATGTAGTTTTTTTATAATTAAATTTACACATATTTTCTTATATATACTAATAATAAATTAATTTTATAAATACATATTTAAACATATTTACATAAAAATATATTTTTGAATATATAAAATGAATATTTATTTTTCTATTTATTTGAAATAAAAACTTGTCCATTTTAATTAAATTATATTGATAGATTATTATGTATATATATACATATACAAGTAATGTTTATATATAAACTAGCGTGTTTGAAAAAAAATATATATTTATATGTATATGCTAATATATTTAAAGATATACATATTATGTAAATATTAGTATATGTATGTGGGAAATAGAAATGTATATTTGTGTGTGTTAATATGTGTGTCTATGTGTATATTATGAATATATATTATATATAAATGTGTTTCAATAAATAAATCAATATCATTATTATTAAATATAGTATATAATCGTATTTTACAGTAAATATTTGTAAATACATTATAAGAAACTTTATTGCTAAACATACGAATATATGTTAATATGTAAACATATATTTATTAACGTATAAAATTTATATCTAAATATACAATATATATATAGAAAATTTTAGAAATGTAATCTAAAGAATATCTAACCATTATTTTACATTATAAAAATTATATGAATGTATATATTCCTAAATATATATATATATATATAATTATTATATATACATATATGTGGTATTAATAAGTGAATACATATTTGTATTATATTCAAGTATATGCCAATGAATACTAATACAAAATATATTTAAATAAATATTTGTATATATATATATCGCGCACACACACACATATTTTATAGATGTATTTAAAATTTTTAATATAAATCAATGAATAAAAAATATATATTTAGAAAAAAAATATATAAATAAAAATGTCATAAAATACACAATAAAACAACATGGTGTAGTGGTAAAGGCATTCAAGTTACAAATTAAATTTACATGGAGGAAATCTAGGCACACATGGGAGGTTGAAATTACATAAAGCACTGATAGGGGGAGGGGGAGCACCCGTATGAGTGGTGAAAGGCGATAATAAAGGGGGGTGGGAAGCATAGATAAATGGTGGGGTAGGGAGTGGTCCAAAAAAAACAATTTCAACAAGTATAGGTGCTTAAAAACAAGCGTTGATAAAGGGGGCCTTTAACATTGTTTTTTATCACTAATAAAGGCACCCTTTAACAAAGCTATGAAAATTTCTAGTAAACAGATCCTTTAACAGTGCTAAAAAAGAACTGATAAATACCCCTTTTATTATCAGTAAAAAAGTTTTAATAAAGGAACACTAAATCATCCCTTTCTATAGCACTGTTAAAGGGTGTCTTCATCAGTGTTTCTTGTGAGGACTATTAAAGAAAACCCTTTAACATCACTCACATTATTAGAGATTCTATAAAACTAAAAAATCCAATTTAACAGCGCTGTTAAAGGAAATTGTTTTACTAGTGATAGCTATGAAGTGGAAAAATTCATGGGATAAGGTAATTTAACAATATAATGATGGAGTAAAGTGAAACATTTTCCCATAATTTTAAAAACCCTATAGATTACTAGGTATCTGGTATATAACAATCAGTCCCCTAATGGTGTTGGAAAAATTTCTACAACCCACCTAGGTCCACCAAGTACCTAGTACCTAACTAATAGGTACTTAGTTCTTTCTAGAACCTTAATTCCTTTTCCCTTCGCCAATTCCTATTTCTAACCCTATAAATTACCCTTATAAAATATAAATTTCTTCAAAATAAACTTGCTAAAAATTATAATTTTCTATAATTAAAGTGAAATATAACATGATAATGTCATGGTATTTATAAATAGATTTTACTAAGGACATTAAAATTTGTGTTTTTATTGAAATTCTTTGAGGATGTTTGTGAATCAATATTTTCACCCTAAAAATACAACATAATTTTAAGTTATTAGGGATTATATTCTCAAATATTAAACTATATGAGGTGAAGATGCCCTGATTATGGATATTTTAACTATATATTTAAATTATAATAATAAATCATTTATAGATCATGAATGGTGAATAAACATAAATATCAATATATAATGAGTTAAAATTAACTTTTTATTACATTTCATTTAATATTTTCGTATATAAATTATTCCAGTTTCATTAATTTCAATAGTATATATTCTTCTAAATTGATGAATTACTAAATCATAATAAATAAAAGAATATATTGTGTTTCAAAATAATATCTCTTTGTGACAGGTGTCCCAGGTTTTCAATTGTATATATTTTTTAGTGAATATGAATACTATTTTGATGATATTATAAAAATAGTTCATAATGAATCTTAAATAAATTTTGATTACTATTAATTACATGGTAAATTAATTTAAGATGAAATATCTTAAAAATATGAAATTTTATCTTGATTTTTGAAATTGATAATTTTCAAGGAAAAAAAATAATCATTTAATATGTTAAAGCATTTAGTAAACTAGTTAGATATAAATAAATATGACACAATAATGACTTATATGGTTTCTTTTATCACTTGATATAATAAATGCATCATATATGTTTATCTCAACAAGTTCAAAATCGAATTATTATAAGGCCTATAAAGATTAAAAAAACATTCTTATTATACAAGAACATATTCTCTCCTTTTTCTGTGTATATATGAAGTTTTTTGGTTTGATCATATTAGTTTGAATCTATATTTTTTTATATATTCTATTTATGGTTAGGTTACAATTGAGTAACCCAATTCTCCCCTGGCCCCTTACGTTTGTTGTGTTTATTTTTTAAAAGTTTTGTTTCCCCAATATTGTTTTGATAATTCATGGTCACAACATTATATTTATTTATATAAGGTATTGTTTTTATTTCATGGTGACATATATTTCAAAATCGTAATAGTATATATTTTAATTATTTTAAAAGGTTTATTTTTCATTAGCTGATTTATGATTTTGTTTTTTTAAGATTAATTATTCAATAAAAAAATGAATACTTGTGGTCTATCGAATAAAAAGATAAAATCACTATATTTCATGAGGGAAATACCCCATATATTTCATAAAATAATTATTTACATATAAAATACAATTAGTATATGTATATTTCAAATTGGTTATTTTACACCCACGATCCTACCAAAAATTATGGTATTGATATTTATTCAAGTGATTATTACCATCATCGAAATTTGAGGGAAATTTATTTCCACTGACCATATGGTAAATATTTTAAATTATCCTTGGCTATGGAATAATGATGATAATATGATGTATTCACCTATTTTCATAGGTTTAAAGTATGTTTTGGTTCATATTATTATGAATGACATTATCCAAAATTATTATTTCAATGATTTTAATTAATGGTTCTGTGAATGATATTACGATGTTGGATTTTCAAAAAAAACGTGCACCAACAAATAAAATTGGTGAATGTACATGATATAGTTGAAAACCTCAGCGTTATCATTTTTTATAAATCTACAATATCTTAAATATTCTAATTTCTTATAGATTAAATGAAATGCATTATCATTTTCAAATTCATTTATAAAACCGGTGTATATCATGTATATTATTTGATAATAACCATGTATAAAAGATTCATTATTCATTCATGAAGTAGGGTAAGATATTTAAAATAGAAATAAAAATAGTTATCTTAATTTTTTTGTGTGTATTTGAGTGTGTTTATTCAATATTATTGGATAAAATCAATTACATATAAATAATTAAAAGTATTTTTTATTCATAATCATCATTCATCACTCCTTATGATGGCTCTAGAACAAATTCAGGTGTTTACTGTACCCTCCAATATAAACTGAAATCCAGAAACTAGTGTATCCCCCTCATATGTAGGTTGAAATAATATTATAATTTAATGGTATTAATTAATCATTCCTATTTAATAAGAAAAATGAATTCCACTTATGAACCTGAGTTGTAGGCATGTTAGTTATATAATAATCTAGCACTTTGATTTATTGAAGATAGATCAATCTACTTTTTAGTATTCTTATGCTACCAATGATAAATTGATGATCCCATGAATCCCATAAGTGGTATTATATAATGGTTCTCCTAGAAATAATCATGTTCATTCTACTGGTTTTTAAATAATTATATATCTCTTGACACTTTACAATGTAGTCTACCCATATTTAGATTGCCACACAAACCATGTAAATTTAATTCAAATTTACGTGCTCACAGATGGGTCTATGTAATGGTAACCACCTTTTACATTCACACAGATGGTACTATGTAAAGGCTATCATGATGTACTTTTCTTGAAGGGGAATATTTTTAAAGGTTAGTATAAACTACTTTTACTAAGTATCTTAATATAGATGTCTTCATAGAGGTAACTATATCTTACCTTTATAAAAAATGTATATGTAAAGGTTACCAAAAGTTTCATTTACACAAAATATATACATAAAGGTTAGAACATTTTACCTTGACCCTAAGAATCACTATTATGTGTAAAGGAAATAAAATAATACCATTATTCAGGATTTAGTTTTTTTAATAGGGTAAAGATGAATTAAGAAAAAATAATTTATTATTTTATTAATGTTTAAAAATAATAAATTCTACTCTTTGAAAAGGATATTTGTCTCTTATTATATTAAATATGAATTTTTTCATATGTGTTTCTCATATTTTAATAAATTAATAAGTTGTTTATTTATGACAAACATTAAATTATGAATTGAATCAAATTACATTCAAGTTGTTTATAAAAAATTGAAAAGTTATTTAGAAATATTTAAAATGTTTATAAATGTTTTTATATCTAAAACTATGAAATAATCATAATTTTTATGTTAATTATTAATTTTTTTATAATTTTATATTTTTACTTATTAAAATTTTCAAATATTTTTCTCACATTTAAAATCTCTGAAATGTTCCTTTATTGGATAATTATTACTTTCATTATTCATGTATATAAAATTGTTTATATTTTTAATATTTGGTATTCAAAATATTAGTGATAAATTTATTTTACGAGATAAATTAAGGAATCACATGCTAGGTATGGATGTACAATTACTATTTTTTCATCCACCTTGATCTCTATTTTTAATTAATGTTATTATATTGAATTAAATTTTTTAGATTAGTTTAAGAACAATAGATTTTATAATTACTCGGAATTGGATTCTATTTTGAGTAATGAATCTATGAGGAGAGGGTCCTTGGGTAAGACTGTCCACTAGTCTCGTGCATTATGCCTTGTTCCAGAAATGGGAGGGATTGGCTATATGATGCTATAATATTACTCAGGTAGAAATTATCAATCTCATATAATTATAAATCCTTACTTGAAGAGTTCATATACCTTATAAATATGATTAATTTAGACATTTTTGAATATTTTTAGATCCAATATTTGGGTGAGTAAAACAAATCATGAGTTCTGTTAATGGTTGCCCATTAATGTTGTGTGAATACATTAATTTGGTGGATGGAACATGTATTCAAAAATATAATCACTAAAAACATGCATAAAAAAGGAATACAATATGAGAAAATAAATATTTCATATTAATTAATTATTATGAACCTAATATATATATGACATATATTAAGTTTGTGAGACTTTGAATGAAAACCCCTTAAACACTAAGTGTTCCATTTCTTCCAAAATGATACTTATCAAGACTTGAATCACCCAAAAATTCTATTTATCTTTATCCTCAAGTGGATCTCAATTATATTCTACAAATTAAGAAAGTAATAAATGACTCTATATCATCCGGTTTGGTAGTTTCATACCATATATGGGTGTCCTAGATTATATTTTATTTGATTGTTTTTGGAATTTTATTTAGGTTACACTATTTGGGAAACCCTAGCAGTTATAATAAAGTATGAATAGTTTTGATTATATCTATATTATAGATTTAGATAATGGGTTATACTCTCAACTATCCAAGAATCAAAACTATTAATATTTTAATTACCCTATAACTAAATAACTATGTAGTTATAAGAATTCCCTCTCAGAATCATTGATTTGTAAAATATAGATCTTGTATCACCAAATGGATCCAATGTATGCGGTAAAAAAATATAGTGTGAGATCTATCATTTAAAAATAATTACTAAAAAAGATATTCAACATGATTATAACCATTATATATATCCTTATTATAAATTAGGATATTATTTTTGGTAAGAATATTGATATCATTAATATGTATTACCAATAACACTATTAAAAATTTGTATCTAGGGTTGATAAGTTTACTCAAAGAAAATCATTTCGATCAGTCAAATATGAGTGATGTAGATTTTAATTTTAAAAACTCTGACTCATTGCTATTAAAAAATATGTGTTAGTCACACATATTTGACAAATAATAGAGGCATAGAAATATGTTGGAATATATTAAGGATGAAATTGGTCATTATGTTCACAATGGAGGAAGATTTTTTATATTATAAGTTGAAACTTTTCATCTCCCTTTACCAAATGTATTATTCTTGGAACTGGGGAACTTTTTTGTGTTCCCTATATAAAAAAAATATGATTTCTTCATTTTGTTTGGAAAAGTAGGTATTTTACTTAATTATTAAGAACATGAGTTGTTCTATATAAAAATTATTATTTAGGAATTAGGAATATAATGAATGGTTTATATAATCTAGATATGGATAATTATGTCTCAAATGTTTAGAATAATATGTTCATGGTTGATTATAATCCTACATCACTTTGGGATTATCTCTTTTGATATATAAATGATAAATTTATTAAAATAATATATAAATATGGATTTTTGAATTTTTAAATTATGTATAATTTGGGAATTTCATAACTTTTTTATTATGAAATATTACTAAGAAACCGAATTTTAGGAAAGGTGAAAGGGCTAGTGTACTATTGGATCTCATAAATTGTGATGTATGTTCACTTATGAGATGACAAGTGAGAGGAGGTTATAAGCACTTAGTTATTTTTATTAATTAATCTAGTTTACATGGGTATATGTTTTAATGAAAAAAAAATTTAATCATTTGAAATGTTGAATTATTTTCTTAAATAAGTAAAAAATCGACTAGGATAATTTATTAAGATTATCTATTTGACTCAGGGTAGTGAATAATTATGCAAATAATTCATTGGTTATATGAGAGATTCTGGAATTATTTTACATCTAAATCATCCTAGAATACCAAAATAATATTTGGTTTTCGAGAGGAAAAATCATAACATTTTAGATTCAGTTTGATTGATGATGAGTCAATGTTACATTCTTATTTCAATTTGGGGTTATGATTTAGGGATTACAACATTTATACTAAACCATATTTCATTTAATGTATTCATAAAGAAACCATATGATTTATAGTATGAGAAATATACTTTTTTTATTATATTATAATTTGGGTATGTTAAACATTTGTATGATAGTGGTTTCAGAAAAAATATTCCATATGTTTGATAAGTGCTTATTATTTTTTTATACTAAGAAAACTAAAAGATATTATATCAAATTACCTACTAATCCCAAAGTGTTTTTTGTTTAAAATTTAAATTTTCTTTAGAATGCACAAATAAATTAAATCTTCAGTGTGGAGAAATTTTAACTTATATATTTTCAAGACAAATAAATGTGAAGTATTCCAATGATTGGTTTTGGTCTGATTCAACAAACAATTATGGAAGAAGAATCAAATAAAATTTTACATGAAACTAAATGATTAGATAGGATCCATTATTATTATATAGGGAAATAAATCTATTAGGGGAAATTAGAATGAATTAGTATTCATATGAGATGGAACAACAACCTACCATGAGTATAGAGAGACTTTTGTTTCTGAGAAATGTTTGATAGACATGGAATTCGAATTGGACTCTGTATATAATAACCAAGTTTAGAACATAGTGGATTAACCTAAAGGAGTGAGACCCATAGGTGAAATTTATTTTTCCAAAATAAACTAAAATTGAAAAAATATTGTGTACCTATAAATCATTCATAGTTATAAAATGTTACTAATTGATTCACGGTATTGGTTATGAAGAACTGTTTTTACCTTTTAAGATAGTAAAGTCCATTTGGATTTTTCTTTCCATAATAACTCATGATGATTATAAGATATTACATATGGATGTATAAATTGACTTCCTTCTTGGTTATTTAGTTAAGGGCCTATATATGATAAATAATATAGGTTTTAGAGTTATAAACAAGGCTGTTATATTGTGAAATCTACAATAGTCCATTTATGAACTCAAGCAAGCTTTCCCAAGTTGGAATATCTAATTTGATGATGTAATCAAGGATCTTGGTTTCATATAGAAGGATAAGGATTATTTTTTATATAAGTATAATATGGTCAGTGTATTAGTGTTTCTAGTATAGTATTTGGATGACATACGATTGATCAAAAATGCCATCTGAATATTTCACTCTGTGAAGATGTGGCGGGGTAAGTGATTATTAATGAAAGATATAGGTCAAGATAGCTATATAAGGGGTATGTAAATCACTAAATATGGATCTAAGAGTTTTTTTAAACATATTCTTGTCACATATATTGTTAAATTGACAAAGTGTTTTAAAAGGAAGAACATATAAAATGGAGTCTTTAACAAATATTACATTCCATACATCTTAGTTTGATTGAGGATATTTGTAATGTTTTAAAAATAATGGATAATATTCCTAATATGTCATACATAGGATCTATCATGTATAGAATGTTTTTTAATTTACAAGATATGACATATTCTATTAGAATTATCAGTCTCTAAAAAAACAATATTTGTGAAATTCACTTAATTTTTGAAAATAACACCCCAAAGTATCTGAGAAAGATTATTGATATATTCTTGGTTTTTGGAGTAGAGGTTGAACTATAAGGAAAATTTTACATAGATGTGATTTTTTAATTTAAAAAAGATGATATGAAGCCTTTATTTTCTATCTTATTTTCCATGAAGGGTGAAGCAATCACTTGGAAATGTTCTAAATAAGCCACCATAGAAGAATCAATAATAGAGTGTGAATAAATTATTGTATCAAATATAGTGAAGGAATTAATTTGGATAAGAAATTATATTTTTGAATAGGAACTCTTTCCTTGAATCAATGGAGATATCAAGAATTAATATGAAATATGTTTTATCAGGACAAATAACCATAGTCTCACTAAAATACGGTGCACAATATTAATAAATACCATCTCATACAGAAGATTCTTAATAGGGGATATGTAAATATCAGTTTTGTGGAAATAATAAAGGAAATATCCCTTTATTATTCATTCATCTGTGTGGTAATATATTTTACAAAAAATTCTAAATGATATTATCCCTAAAAATTACAAAAGATTTTAGTTTTCCCTAATCAATGACCATCTTGGTGTATTATGTGTTGTGATATTATATTAAGGTTGGAATCATTATATTGGTATACTCATTAAAAAGGGTTTTATACTATATATTAATAGTGTATTCATGAGGTAATAAGAGGAGACTTATTACATTAATTAAAGTGATAAAGTATATCTCATAGAATGTAATAATTTTATTGATATACTTAGTGGTGTATACTTATTATCAATAATTCTGACTTAATGTTAAAAATATAAAATTTATGAGAACCTTGATACATTGATACCTTACTTACACAAGTCAAAATATAAAATTTTATAATACTAGAATCATTGGGTCTGCTGGTGATGATTTCATCGGTTGGAGTGAAACCAAGATTGGAATTTCCACTTGTAGGATGTGTAGACATCAAGACTATTATATAATTATAAGAGGAAATTAATGTTCATGTTTAATATGGTTACATATTTTTGGGATAGATACTAATATGAGGGACATTTGAGGTTCTCATCTATTAGATGAATGAAATGTGATGTATATATCAACATGGTCAGTCTTTTTTAGCGAATCATGAAAATATTTGCTGGACTATACTATATTCAGATGTTCCATATCTAGTGTTCACTCAATTCCATAGAAAAGTAGATTATATTGGTTCACAAAAAATTATTAGATACCTATAGTGGTGAAAATATTTATATAGATATTTTAGTATATTTTTTTGGAGATCACACCAAACCCCTTATTGGTTTGATTAGAACCCTGAATTTTCTAGAGGCTTCTCATTAATTATATCTCTGAAATATGGATTTAATATTCTTCTTATATGATACTATGGACCATAGGTTTATATAGTTAATCCCTTAGAAAAGTATTATTTTTTGGAAAAATTGTTTGATCAAAATTAAGAGGATTTTAGAATACCATATCCAAATATGTTTGGATGGATTCATAAAGGCATGGGGGGTTTTTTGTAAATACATTATGTGATTTTATTAAAAATTGGATTATATTGTATATACACTAAAATAAGAACCCCCAAAACATTTTGGTGTGTGTTCATTCCACATTTGACAACTTTAATGTATTTATTTTCTCATGCATATGATGCATTCATATACCCTAATATTATTATAATAGTTTCATCTAGATTAATATATTTACATTAAAATAATTAAATTAATTTGTCAAAAATGTTCATATCATGGTTTTTATTTGATAATAAATGAGTATAGAAGACATGTTCTTCATTTATAAAGAAGCATCATATATCACCTAGAAAGGAGAAATGGTTTTCCTTTTTAATATGTGTGGTTTTGATTCTATTCTCTATATGCATCTTGAAATCGTTAGGTTATTGAAAAAGTTATAAAAGATTTGTTATTATAAATCCTCATTCATAACTCTATATTAATTATATATTACCCATTTAAGGGATTTAGATATGTTCTAATAGAGATCAAGATATAACTATCATTTTAACTCATATATGGTAGGAGGTATTGATATGATACTTTAGTGATCTCCATAAATGATTCTTCTTCAAAAGGAATGATGTATTTTATTTAAATATATAAGTTTCATATATTATATTTTTTATGATATTTTTTCACATTTATTTCTTAAAGATGGATCATCATGTTTTTGGGTTTTATTTCAAAGGCAAGGTTCATATAATGATTCTACAAATCTGATCCAGATATTCCAATTTAAGCATTAAAATTTTCTCAGGGAGTTTAATGAAATTAATTTCATGGGATATTATATAGAATCAATTTTTATACTCTATGATCAGGAAATAATAATAATTTTTTTTAATATTTCTATAGAATAATTGTGGTGAAAGATCTTTTATTTTAATCTTCCACCCATGTCATGTATTTATATGTGGAGGTTTTGTAGAGATATAATTAATACAAAGGATAATATATCTATAATAATTTTTTTATCAACCAAATTTTCCATAGTTATTGGGTGATATGAATAATAAAGTTCATTATATTTTGTGGTGTGTTATGGTATAGAGTATCTAGAATAAGTTTACAAATTTTACTTCTACAGGTTTGTCGAATGTTTAAAATATTATGAATATTTTTTGGGGGTGAATTTAAAAATTACTACAAACATGGAAAATGAATAATTTGTTTTTTATCATGTATAATGAATTTTGTTTTCATTATATTATTTTTTATATGATGTGAGGTTTTAGTGCATGTTAAGCATGGTTCAATTTTTGAAGATGAGAAAAGAAGTTGTAATTCAATCTATTTATTTCTTCTAATTCTTGGTTCCCTATATTTTCAATATTCATGAAACTGAATATTTATATGGTATATTTTGAATAGAATAAGTTGGTTATTAGGGAGGTGAGTATGTATTTACATTGTAATGTTGTGGCTGGATTTCAAAGGCATATTGTGGAAAACATTGGTCCTCTTTTTGTAGATGAATATGACTTCCATGATTATATTAACTCTCAAATTTAGAAAAAAAGAATGTGTATATAAATTTGGTCGACATGTTGATTAAATTATTTAGATTTATATTAATTTTAGGTGTTTTTTATTTTACTTTTTAAAAAAATTTCAGTTAATCCAATAGCACATAATCTCATGCCTTTTGTTAATGTGAGTAGTGATAGGTTATTAATTAAATCGGTTCTATGAGGTGTATAATATTCTATATTATAATATTTGAATATATAATTTTTTTTCTATATATAAAAAAATTTCACCTTTATTTGGATTTTGCCAACATTTTTTTACTTATTTAATGTTTTAAGGGGATATATTTGAATTAAAGAACAATTTATTTATAACTATAACATATAGAATGACTTTTATAATTTTTATAGTAAGGAAATATAAAAAGTGTAAAGAGCATAAAAATTATTGAATATAAAAATTATTTGTATATTTTTATAGATTCCACACCCATATCATATATGGTTCATAGTATTCTAAACATATATTATTCCTTTGTAAGTTTACTCAGCCCCAGGTCTTGAATGCACTCTATGAATCCAACTAAGTAAACATGCCTCATACCGTGAACTGCAACATAGAAAGGGGTTATGTCCTTGATACAAAATTATGATCCAAATATCACGTAATTACAATTGATGTTACACCCTGATATTTAAATATATAATAATCCCTTAAATAACACTTTGTTTATTAGTGTGTACCACACGAAACACAATTCTTAAAAAAACCATGATATCCTATAAAAATATTATTATTTAAATATGACTATTATAATATAGATGATGGTTAAGTGGATTTAAATAATAATAAATGTATTCTAAAATGTATGAAGAAATTATTTACTTAGGAAAAATAATAACCAATCATAAATTAATTAAATATTTGTTATAGATAATTATAAAATATTTTCTAGGTAAATGATATATTTTTCATAAAAATGATTCTATGTTAACAATGTATTTTCAACTCGGTGGACTAAATTATTAACTATTGAAAAATAATTCCAATGAAATGAGACTTCTCTATAAAATATTAATCAATAATTATGCATTTAATTGTGGTTATTAGTAATGGAGTGATGATAAATTCATTTTATAATTCAAAAATACATTTTCCACAAAAATAATTATTATTGCATTCTGTACATGGATATTATAATGAAATTTTGAAACTATTATAATTTTTTTGATAAAATGGATTTTTAAGAAATAAAAATTTCATAATTATCTTAGGATGAATTATTTAATTATTTTGAATAGGGTTATTTTTTAGTAAATTTTGAAAAATTTAATTTTTTGAAAAAAATATTATTTTTTTTCTTTAAATGAATTAAATTAAAAGTTTCATTATGGTTTAGATTTTGAATAAAATTAATAAAAACATACTTTATTTATAAATAATATAATTAATTACTAATCAATTAGTGTAATATTTGATTTTGGATTAAATGATTTTTTTGGATTAATAACATGTTTTCTAAAAACATTTTGTTTTTTCATTTTATATATTTATATACTTTTTTATGAATTATAGAAATTTAATCTTGAGAAATATATTAGATATTTTGAATCAATTGGTTCAAAGTCATAAAATATTCTTATTTTAATTTTGGACATTATAAATACTAACCTTGGTAAAAATGTTGTCACCACGGTAAGCATAAAAATGTTAAAATAGGATTAAAACTATTAGATTAGGCCTAAAAACTCCATAAAAATTTTATTTAATTAATTGGATGAGTATTTTAATATGTAAACATCAAATATTTCTAAATTAATACATTTATTTTGACCTTCCAATGATTATAACCTTTATATAAGTTTATGTTAAGGATAATTAAACAAATGTCACTTTCTAAAATTTAATATCTTTTGTATGTTCCAATTGTATTAGTAAAATATTATGAATGGATATAAAATGTTAATTTAAAAATGAGTAATTTATTTTTACGAGTTTTTTAAATTTTTATTAAAGAATTAATCACCTTAAATTCTTACACAATTGTAATAAATTTCTAGTATAATAAGTATAAAATAAATACAAATGATTTTAAAAATAATAAAATGAG
Source organism: Viscum album (assembly GCA_963277665.1). Classification (NCBI taxonomy): domain Eukaryota; kingdom Viridiplantae; phylum Streptophyta; class Magnoliopsida; order Santalales; family Viscaceae; genus Viscum; species Viscum album. The sequence continues at coordinate 157,173,204 of OY728165.1, read as the reverse complement.
TTTTTTTGGATGACTTTTTGTCTGATTTTAACTAAATAAGTAACTATAATGTATAATTATTGGTAAATGTTATTATATTTGAATACAATTATAATAATGATGTCTTTTTTTTAAAATTAAATGAATAGAACAAAAAACATCATAAATGATATTTTATGGAAAATGATATTTCATTAAATGATTAATGAATCTAAAAAATATTGAATGAGGGATGATGAGGTGGTAAATGTTATAAAAGTTCACCATGGACCATTTATGATCCATCACTGACCTTATAATTATATTTCTAACCATTAAAATTGAATAATATTTTACCATGGTCATGGATAAAAGGGTAAATGACACAGTTAAACCATAAGATAGGTTTTAAACTAAAACATAAACATATATAAATTTTATTGTTTGAATCAATTTCAACCTTGTCATGTAATAACTTCCAAATTATGTCCAGTTGGATCCACTTTACATGATTATGATATTCCTTGTATTTTTAACTTCTTAAAATTTACAATTATGACAGTACCCTCACTTATAAATGAGTATCCCCATCCTCTATTGCCCAAACATTTTTGAGTCATTTGTCACAAAAATTATCTTAAAAAAAATTAAAGGAATAATATATAATACAAAGGAGGTTTTCTAAAGAAGATTTGTAACTCTTAACTAGTTTCTTTCATTTTATTTCTTCTTCCACCTTAATAAATTATGTAATAACCAAGTGGATATAATAAAAAAATTATCACCATTATACTAAGATGGAATTATTTATTTTTTATAATCCTTAGTCATCTCTTTCCCCATCACATGGGAATTGAAAACATTACCAATTCATGCATGTGTACCGCCACCACCATGAAGAAATTGTTTTTCTTAACCACCAACTCGCAAGGATGACTATTATGATAGATTTAGTTTATATATATATGATAATCAAGATAAAATTTTTATTTTTGAAAGATAATATCTTAATTTCTTTCTTACACTTACACCCATAAAAAACGATAATGTCAGTTGTCCATGTGTGTGGACTACCACCTATATGAAGCAATATGATTCTCTTTTTCATGTTATCCATTCATGGATGAATATAAAATTATATTTAATGTATAAATATTATAATTCTTTCATTATTAATATTATGGAGACTGTGGAACCATGCTCCCTTTATCCAAGGTGAAACTACCCATGTTTCATTACGATTATGAACTGAATATCCTCAAAATGTCAGACACGAAATTAATTTATTTAATAACATTATAAGTCATGGTAATTAATGAAATAAAATTAATAATAATATATTAATTCACCTAAAAGATATATTTATGTGAGTAAATAATTGATTTAAGTTTATTATATTGAATATAAATTATATATTTGGGAGTCAGACTTGAGGTAAGAGAATTCTCATTTCACTTTTATTTCTGTAAAGCATTTTCATTATTCACCACTTATTTATGATTTGTGGGTTAAATACTTGTTTTTTGTTATTTTATTTCATGAATATGTTTATATTCATGGTATTTAAATTTATATATGACCTAATACCTTTCAAAGAGTTCATGATTTAAAATATACCAAAGTTGAAAGGGTATATTTTGCAATCTCATTTTTATTCTAGGTTGTTTATTTTTAGATAACCATTTGTAAAGACTCGGAAATTTTGTGGAGTTTTTTTTAAATTTATGGGATTTTTACGTGTCTTCAAAAATTTACGGTGCTTGATTTCGAGGCCCGGTGTGCCCGGAATCAATTTCTGATGTTTTATTCAGGTATGTTCAGTAAACATACGAGTGGGATTTTATATCTTTTGAACTGGTGCTCAGAATTGAAATCTGAGGGCACCATTGAACTCGTAGCGCTGATATTCTATTAAGAAGGCTTTCGCCTTGACGGCAGATGGTCAGGAATGGAAGTAAGATTTTAGGGTTTTTAATAAAGTTAAATAAAAATAAGTGTTCGCTTATTTTTTTTTTGAGGTGGATAAAACCTCCAAGTGGTGGTTAGTGGTGGGGGCCACCACACCATAACCTCCCACGCGAGGTTATGGTGGTGGGTCCCACCCATACATAACCTCCCTTGGGAGGATATTTATCGGTAGGGACCACATGGGCTTAAAACCCTTGAACTTCCCTCATAAATGTGCCAAACCAAGCAAATTAATTAATGGAATTAGTTAATTAATTTGAAATTTTTTGAATTCAAATTGACAAAAAATTAATAAGATGTCATATTTTATTATTTTGTGGTTGGCATAATCTTTTGTGGAGCTTGGGGAGAAGAGGAAGAACTCTCCAACAAAGAACGCGAAGAACGCTATCTTCAGCTTCGTCACTTCTGACGCACAAGCTTGAGATTCGGAGTGCATGAGGAATGCAGCAAACGACGAATCGACGTCTTCCCTTTCCTCAACACCATCAATGAATGATGAACGAAGACCTGTGAATTAATGTTAGGGATTGTTTTGATTGATTTTTATCTTCATTCTTCGTCGCTCTTGAGCTTCGTTAATGGCCAATTGCTTCCACCCTAACACGGAGGGCATGGTCCAAAAAAACACAACCCGTCCCCCCCTCTAATTTTTCTTTGTTTTTTTGAAGACGACGGTGGAGCAACGACGACCGTCGACAGGCCGACCACAAAAGGAACTGGTGGCACAAGGGTGACCGGGTCACCAAGGGAGCGCGACGTTGTCACGCCGCACGAAGGACCGAGCCGTGAGAAGAATAGACCGCGTCGGAGCAAGGAAGCCAGACGACCACCGAAGGGGCGCGGCGCTATCGTGCCACAAGGGTGGAAAGGCCGCGGCCAGGAGGGCCGCAGCTGTTGGACGGTGGGCGCGGCGTCGGCGCGCCGCGCAAAGGCACGTCCAGGCAGACCGTGGCGTACAGCGGAGGGAGTCCGGCTGAGCCGGACACCGATGGGAGCGCCACAGGAGAGACCCGAAGGGTCCCGCGGTTACCGGGTCGGCACCACACACCAGCTGTTGCAGGGAGACCGGGAGCGCTGACCTCCCCCCCCCCCTCACTCGGTTAGGTCGAGCCCCGCGCGACACGACCACCCGCTGACATCGGCTTGTGAACCGCCTCCCAGCCAAGTGATCCGTGCCACCCGCGGTCCGGGCCGCCACATGGGTCAGGCCGCTCGTCGCGGGCCAGGCTGCCTGTTGCGGGCCGGGCCAGTTTCCCCAGGCTAGGATGGTTCTGGTAGTTCGGGCCGGTTCCGGCGGGTAAGGCCAGTTCTGACGGGTCGAGTCAGGTCGGGTCGGGTTGGGTCGGCACAGACCGGGTCAGTCCCATACCCAGTTCTGACCCATTTCACCTTTTGTCCATATCTTGGGATATGGGTGTCCGATTGACAAACCCTCTGCATCGACGAGAAGCTTTGAACGAGAAGGTTCTTTTGGAATAGCCCACTTAAGGTTTGGACGCAATTGGGGCATCGCCGAGTTGGATTGATCCTATATCCCACCGGGCCCTTGGAGCGGAAACTCTAATAACTAACAGATCGGGCGTCCGATTGATGCGACATCTGTCATGTTGGGTTCCTTATGATGAGACAGAACTAAGGAATACATAAACTCGAGACTTAGTGGTAGTTGATGTATTGACACTTGGCTCAAGGAGGGGACCCTCCCGGAATCGAGCGTACTGTGTGCGGGAACCCTATGGTTGGTTGCGACTGAGATGATAAGATCTTACATGGACCTACTACTGTACCAGGATCTGTAGTGGGTTCGACAGCGACGATACTGGACTAACATCCTCCATGGGTTCAATAGCAAAGATACTAGACTAGGATCCTCTGTGGGTTTGAGAGCGATGACTACTGTACCGAGATCCTCTTTGGGTTCGACAGTGCAGATACTGTTCCAGGATCCTTTGTGGGTTCAAAAGAGGAGATTATTCAGTGACTACATCTAATCATCTCTAACCCTCTACATGAGTTAAATAACTATGTGAGCTGAGTCTTGAATTTATCTTGATATCATCGTGATGATTGAATTTACTTCCTCTATGGAATGGGTTGTGCTTGGGCTCGAGTGTTGGTGCCGGACTAAGATTGGCATCTTTGGTATATGTATGGGAATATACCTAAGTAGGGATGGTTGATACTTCGTGATTGTACATTACTACTACGGTTTATCATTAGTGATTTTGGGATACCTTTGGGGTCTCGGGGTCCCTTACTGATTATCGTTATACTCACCCCTGCACAGGCTTCGCCCGCACATTATTGTTTTCTGTGCAGACGACGGTCAGTAGTGATCAAGGCTGAGGGAGACAGACAGAAGGATGCTCGGAGATTGACTAGACATGATGTACATCAGGGACGGGTTGTTCGATATTTGTACCTACCCTTCAGGTAGGATTTCCCGGTGGACGATCCAGGAGCTGTTTACCCTATTTTTTTACTTGTACTTATAAATTAGTTGGGTTTGTATACTGGCCCATTTACTTTCACCACTCTACCTATTCTAGTATTATTTTTTACTACTGCTTGTGTTCAGACTGTGTATGTTACAGGTTTAAAGGCAATGCCTTCCCTTTTTGGGTTACTCATTTTGGTGTTAGTTGCCATCTCCTGGCCTATTGAAGGCAGGATTGGGGTAGTCATGGCACGGGCCCCAAGATATCAACGTAAAGTCAAGACACAACCCATAAGGGTATTTAACTCAAGTAGAGGGGTAGAGATGATTAGATGTTGCCACTGAATCATCTCCTCTGTTGTACCCACGTAGGATCCTGGAACAATATTGGTGATGTCGAACCCATGAAGGATCCTGATATAGTAGTCATCGTTGTCGAACCCACAGAGGATCCTGGTCCAGTATCGTTGCTGTCGAACCCACGGAGGATCCTGGTCCAGTATTATCACTATCGAACCCACAGAGAATCCAGATATAGTAGTAAGTCCACAAAGGAACTTACGACTATGTGTTGATTATCGGTGCCTTAACCAGGTGAACGTGAAGAACAAGTACCCACTCTCGAGGATTAAAGACCTCTGTGATCAGCTGAAGGGAGCGTGTTGGTTCTCGAAGATAGATCTTTGATCGGGTTATCACTAGCTCAGAGTATGGGATGAGGATGTGCTGAAGACGGCCTTCATATGCCGGTATGGCCACTACGAGTTCTTGGTTATTCCATTCAGCGTAACTAAGACACCAACTATATTCATGGGACTCATGAACAAGATCTTCCTACCATTCCTTGATCGCTTTGTGGTAGTCTTCATCGATGACATTCTGGTCTACTCATCTATCAAGGAGGAGCACGCCTACCATTTGCGGGTAGTACTAGACACACTTTGAGAGCACCAGCATTATGGTAAGCTCTTGAAGTCCCTGTTATGGATCCGAGAGGTACACTTTCTGGGACATGTCATCTCAGAGGCTAGAGTTGCAGTGGATCCAGCGAAGATCAATGTAGTACTTGCTTGGGAGCCACCTAGGAGTGAGAAGGAGGTACAGAGTTTTCTATGTCTGGCTGGGTACAATCGGAGATTTGTTACAGACTTCTCCAGAGTTGTAGCACCCCTTTCAGCATTGACAAAGAAGTGGAAACCCTTCGTGTGGTTAGATAGATGACAGTGAATTTCCCAAGAGTTGAGGTAGGGGTTGACTAGTGCGCCTATTTTGAGGCTACCAGAGGAGGGCGTTGGGTACGTAGTCTATTGCGATGCATTAGGGACTGGGCTCAGATGCGTCTTAATGGAGGATCCAGTAGTGATAGCTTATGGTTCTCATCATCTGAGACAAATGAGAAGAACAACTCCACTCATGACCTCGAGTTATCAGCAGTGGTCTTTGCCTTGAAGATGTGGTGGCACTATTTGCTCGGCGAGCATTTTACAGTCTACTATGACAACCAGAGTCTTAGGTACATCTTCTGGAAGAAGGACCTAAACCCGAGACAGCAGCATTGTCTTAAGTTCCTCCAGTACTATGACTCTGAGATAGTAAATACTCTTAGGAAGGGGAACGTTGTAGGAGATTCTCTCAGAATGATATCAGACATTCAGCTGCAAGGAGAGGCGATAGAACAGCTGACCACGTTATAGATATCCTTTGCAGATCGAGAATGAGTAGCCTTTCTATAGTCTTGTACAGTCACACCTCCGCTTATTTAGAGATTTAGGGAGGCGTAGCATGGGCATGTTAACTGTGAGGCTCAAAGTGCACAGATATGTACAGGGCATGCACCTGATGAATTTTCTGTAGGTGGGGAGCACATCATTCTTTTCAGGGGACATACTGCCATACCAATGTCACTTCTGGAGGAAGTGTTGAGGTAGTTTCACACATCACCTCTAGAATTACATCATGGTGTGGCAAAGATGTACCAAGACCTTCGACAACAACACTGGTGGTTAGGTATGAAAAATATAGTAGCAGAGTTTGTCTCACGATGTCTCACTTGTCAGGAAGTGAAGGCGGAGCACGAGGTTCCAGCTGGCTTGGTCCAGCCCTTGGAGGTTCCAGATTGGAAGTGGGATGGGATATCCATGGATCTCGTGAAAGGCCTTCGATGTACATCCAGGATTCATGACTCGATTTGGGTGATTGTCGACTGACTCACCAAGATGACCCACTTTCTACCGATTAGAGAGCAGGTTTCAGTAGAGATCTTGGGATGACTTTATGTATAATAGATTATATGGCTTCATAGTGTGTCATCGATGATCTTCTCTGATCGAGATGCTCATTTCACTTCCCGGCTATGGAAGGAGTTGCATGAGGCTTTTGGGAAGTAGCTTCACTTGTGCACCACCTTCCATCCTCATACAGATGACCAGACTAAGGGGACCATTTAAACTCTCGACGACATGCTATGCGAATGCATCCTCATCTTCGGTTGCAGCTAGGAGGATCACTTACCCTTGTTAGAGTTTGCATATAAAAATAGATACCACTCCACCATCAGGATGACACCTTTCGAGGAACTGTACATCCGACCATGCAGATCACCTTTGTGCTGGACTGACATAGGGGAGTCAGCACTCATGGGACCAGAGTTGGTGTATGCTATGACAGAGTAGGTGCAAGTCATCCAGGAGAAGATTAAGACTTCACAGTGTAGGAAGAAGTCCTATGCTGATAAGAGATAGAGACCTATGGTGTTCGAGGATTGTGACCACATCTTCCTATGGGTCTCACCTCGACGAGGTCTACGGAGATTTGGTCGGGGCAGAAAGTTATCTCTGAGGTTCATCAGACCCTTCTAGGTACTCAGAAAAGTAGGCGGGTGGCCTATCGTCTGGCTCTTCCACCTCAATTGCACCGGGTGCATGGCGTTTTCCACGTTTCACAGCTGAGGAGATACGTGCATGACCCGACTCAGATCATAGACTGGGGAGAGCTCCACATCGACGACGGGGTGTCTTTCTCAGAGGTTTTATTAGAGATCATGAATTGAAAGGAGAGATTCCTTTGTGGGTAGTTCATACCTCTTGTTCATGTACGGCGGTAGCACATGAACCTCCAGGAGAGCACTTGGGAGTGGGAGGCTCAGATCCGTGCTCAGTACCCCCATTGGTTTCCCTAGTATTGAGTTTTGGCATTCGGGGACGCTAAGCCCTGAGGTGGGTAGAATGTAAAGACTCGTAAATTCCGTGGATCTTTTTTTTAAATTCAAGGGATTTTTACGAGTCCGTAAATATTTACGGTGCATTATTCTGAGTCCTGGTGAGCCGGAAATCAATTTCTGAAGTTTTATTCAGGTACGTTCAGTAAACGTACGAGCGGGATTTTACATCTTTTGAACTGATTCTCAGAATTGAAATCTGAGGGTGCCGTTGAACTCGTAGTTCTGGTATTCTCTTAAGAAGGAATTTTCCTCGACAGTAGATGGACGAGAATAGAAGTTGGATTTTGGGGATTTTAATAAAGTTAAATAAAAATACGTGTTAGCTTATTTTTATTTTTGAGTTGGTTAAAACATCCAAGTGGTGGTTAGTGGTGAGGGCCACCACATCCTAACCTCCCATGGTATGTTATGGTGGTGGGTCCCACCCACACAAAACCTCCATTCAGAGGATATTTATCAGTAGGGACCACACGGTCTTAAACTCCTTGAACTGCCCTCATAAATGCGACAAACCACATAAAATAATTAATGGCATTAATTAATTAATTTTAAATCTTTGGAATTATTAATGCCAAAAAATTAATAAGATGTAAAATTTTATTATTTTGTGGTTGGAATAATCTTTTTGTGGAGCTTGAGGAGAAGAGGAAGAACTCTCCAATGTAGAATACGAAGAATTCCATCTTCGACTTCGTTACCTCTGATGCACAAGCTTGAGATTAGGAGTGCGTTATGAACGTGGAAAATGGAGAATCTATGTCTGCCTTTTCTTCAACACCATCAAAGAATGATGAATGAAAACTGGTAAATTAAAGGTATGGGTTGTTTTGATTGATTTCGATATTCTTTCTTCTTCCTTCTTGAGATTCGTTAATGGACGATTGCTACCACCCTTTCATGGAGGGCACGGGCTGAACAAACACAGCCCGACCCCCGTCTGATTTTTCTTCATTTTTTGATGACAGCGGTGGAGCAACGACGGCCTATGATGGGATGAACATGAAAGGTACTGATGGTGCAAGGGCTGCCGGGTTGTAGGAGGAGTGCGGCGCCGTCGCGCCGTGTAGAGGATCGGGTCATGACCATCTCGGGTCGCGGCGGAGCAAGGCGGTCAGACGACCGCTGGAAAGGTGCAACGCCGTCGTGCCGTGTGGGTGGAAGGGCCGTTGCAAGGAGAGTCACTGCAGTCAGACGGTGGGTGCGGTACCTTTTTGCCATAGAAAGTCAAAGAAAGGCAGTACACGATGGAAAGAGGAGGGCGGCCGGCTGAGCCGGTCACCAATGTGCGTGCCAGAGGTGGAACCTGAAAGGTCCTACGGTTACTGGGCCAGGGACACGTGCCGAACATTATAGGAAGACAGGGGGAACTGACCTCCCCACCCACCACTCGATCAGGGCGGGCCCCATGAGACGCAGCCCCTGCTGGCTTCGGCTGGCAGACCACCTCCCAGCCACTAAGGCCGCCGCGCAGGTCGGGCCGCCCGTTGCGGGCCGAGCTGGTTTCCACGGGCCGAGCCGGGTTAGACCTGCAGATCTGGTCGGACCCAGGTCTGGATCCGGACTCGAACTGAGTTGGTTCATCCCAGATCAGTTCGGGTAGGTCCGGCTGGGCCGGATCGGACCCGGACCCAGTTCTGCCCCATTTCATATTTTTGTATATATCTTGGGCAATAGGTGTCCAATTGACGAACCATCTACGCTGACGAAAAGCCTGGAATGAGACAGTTCTTTTAACCCACTCGAGGTTTGGACGCAGTTGGGGTACGACCAGGGTGCATTGAGCCTAAATACTAACGGGCACTCAGAGAAGAAACACCAATAACTCAAAAACCGGGCGTCCGATTGACACACCATCTATTATATTGGGTTTTTTATGATGATACATAACTACAGAATACATCAAATCAACACTTCGTGGTAGTTGATGTATCGACACTTGGCTGGAGGAGCGGACCCTGTTGGAATCGAGCATGCTGTGTGTGGGAACCCTATGGCTGGCTGCGACTGAGGTGATAAGATCCTACGTGGACCTACTACTTTACTAGGATCCTATGTGGTTTTGACAATGAAGATACTAGACCAGGATCCTTTGTGGGTTCGACAACGACGATACTGGACCAGGATCCTCAGTGGGTTTGACAATGATGACTATTGTACCGGGATCCACCATGGGTTCAATAATGCCGATACTGTTCCAGGATCCTACGTTGGTTCGACAGAGGAGATGATTCAGTGGATACGTCTAATCATCTCAACCCATCTACTTGATTTAAATACCTATGTGAGCTGAGTCTTGAATTTACGTTGATATCATCGAGATGATTGAATTTACTTCCTTTGTGGAATGGGTTGTGCTTGGGCTCGAGTGTTGGTATCAGACAGAGATTGGTAACTTAGGTATATGTATGGGCATATACCTAAGTAGGGATGGTTGATACATAGTGATTTTATCTTACTGCTTCGGTTTATCCTTAGTGATTCTGTGAGACCATTGGGGGTCTTGGGGTCCCTTATTGAGTATCCTTATACTCACCCCAGCACAGGCTTCACCTGCACCTTATTGTGTTCTGTGCAGATGATAGTCACAAGTGATTGAGGCTGAGGAAAACAGACGAGAGGATTCTCGGAGCTGGACTAGATGGTACAAACCTCAGCGATGAGTTGCTCGAGATCTGTACCTACCCTTCAGGTAGGATTTCCCCGATGGACGATCCAGGAGCTGTTTACCCTTGTTTTTACTTGTAATTGTACTTCAGTTGGGTTTGTATACTGGCCCATTTACTTTTAGCACTCTTCCAATACTAGTATTAATTTTTACAACTGCTTGTGTTCAGACTATGTGTGTTATAGGTATAAAGGCAATGCCTTCCCTTTTTGGGTTATGCTTTTTGGTGAAAGTCACCAGCCCCTGACCTATGGAAGGCAGACTTTGGGTAGTCACGACATGGGCCTCGAGCAAAGGTCGTGACACCATTGAATTAAAATATATTCTCTTAATATTTTAAAATAATTATATCTTACTATTATATTATTATTTATGGAGTTAAAAAAATTTCCATTCATTTACCACTCTTTGGGACTTAATGTGATTGAGAAAATATTATCTTTTGAAATATTGATATTGTTTTATATTTGGTTGAAAAAAAATTTCTTTCACGTTTAGGTTTCATAAAATGTATTCTAGAATATTATTTTCTAGGATTAAATAATTATTTTATGTCATTTTGAACAATGTTTTACTTTTAATTTTAATGTTTTAAAAGGAGATATCTTTTCATTTTTGGAATGATGAACTTTTGACAATTTACTAAAAGTTGGAAAAGAATATTTGTTTTAATATTTACCACAAGACACGTTTTTACCACCAATATAACTATTAATTGATTTGAATATTATATTAAAAGTTTCAATTTTTTTTTAAAAAATGAATATATTTTATCAAAATTCGAGATATTATGAGTTTAAATTTTATTAAAATAAAAGGAAAATTTTCTCAATTTTTTAAGAAATGTTTGAATGTTATTTTAAAAGTATTTTCATCTATGTAAAAATATTTTGACGATCCTTATAATTTAAAATGGATCTATTATAATGATATCATCCACTATATTACTTTAGATATATTTTTATCATGTTGTTTTTATTAGTGACATGGGAAAATATAAACACTTTGTATGATTGTTTTTCAATATGAATTTTTATGTTCATTATGTATTGAATTTTTATTCATTTATTTTATTTTATAAATTAATTATAGTTAGTAAGTGGCATGTGGGGCCATTTATATCCCCTCGATTCATTGGTATTTTTCATAAGTAAAAATAGTCAGGGAATTTGGTGTATATCTACCCAATTGTTTATGATATTTTCTTAAGAGAACTAGATGGTATGTTTATGATATAATGGAATAAATAACTAGTGGTGTGATTATGATGTATGAAATTATGCATTTCATCATTCTAAAATCAGTTATTATCATCCATGTGGTTATATATTTCGTTATTTCATCCATAGAAATATCATCTTTTTGTGATATTAATTATATGAAATAATTAGTTATTGTTTATCTCTTTCATATTATTCAGGCTTTATTTTTTCTAAAATAGATTCTACTATATAATTTCCCTTATTTGGAATCTGATCTCTCCCATTATTTTTTTATCTTCCACAAGTTATTAAGAATAGATGTATGAATTATTTCATAGATATACTAGAAGAAATAACAAAATTCTCACTAAAATTTATGTTTTGAATAAACCATCAATTTAAATTTTAGAATCTAATTTTTTCAGAATAAAACGGTCACTAAGTGGAAGTGATCACTTTTTATTATAACGTTTTGGTATGTAATATTTTCTCCCAATTCTCTAAAACTATAATCTAAAAATATTATCAAAATATAATAAACTGAAACCTTTTTTATAAATCATGTAAATATTGGTTGTTTATGTTAGGAGGAATTATAGTTTATATCAATGGAAATGTTTAGATAAATTTAGAGGATGGGATGATTCAGGTAAAGATATTTTATGAGTTATAGATACCATTATGGGTTTATAAGTATACGACTAATCATAATTTTAATTTCATAAATACCATTATTCTGTTTTTATGTGAGGGGAGTTTAATTAAATTATGGATACTTTTAGGAAAAATTTATTGAAATACAACCCTTGCATTAAGTACGTGTTTTATAGAAAATGTTATTTGAGGAATAATGCTTCTATATTTTTTGGGAATAATGTTTTTATTACTTTTAGGGTGATTATGATAATTTATTTAGATATTAATTACATAAAAGTGTTAATACATTTTTGGAACATGTGTTTTTTCATTCAGATAACCATCAGACAGAAAAGTGACTTTGTGAATATGTAATTAATGCTATTATTTAAAAAAATTCAATATATTGAGAACATTATATCATCATGTAAAATATTTTTTTTTGACAAAGATGAGATTTTATTTTTAGGAATAAAATTTGAGTTATCTATTGGTGGAATATATGATTTTTTTGGATTTATTGTGATTCTAGTAATTTATGGTAAATATTAGAATATTTTGAAGAGTATATGTATTAGGAAAATAAATTTTTGGAATATTACTTTATGAGTGATGAATTTTATTTCTAGAAAAATGTTTAATTTATCATGAAAGAATACATGATCAAAACGTTTTTGTGTCTAGGTTTTGGACGTGGTCCGGTGTTTTTTGATGAGTTTTTTTTATTGAGTTACCTATGGAATGATTTAGGAGAAATTTTCGTGTTATTGTTCAGGGTTTGGAGACTAATTTTTTTTTCATATGTCTATTTATTCATATTGGATAAAATCTTACCTTGTGACAACTATTTTTGGTTTTAATCAATAAATAATATCAAGAGAAATATCTTTCCATCGATTTTGTGGATCTTATGATATGTTAGAGGTTGAATTTAGTGATTTACGCATAAAAAATCTATAATAATTATGACGATGATCATCAAAGTATGGAATCATTCTTATATAATGGGAAAAAATAAAGTATGAAATTTTTTCAATATTTTATATCCTAATGGAATAATAATTTCCCAAACTCAATCAAACTAAAAACAAACCTATTGAGTCTTATATAGAATGTAAAACTCATCTTCAAAGGAAAAGTTTCAGAAACTAATTTACAAGTATGAGTCCCATATACGTATATATACAATAATTTTCTTAGTCTTGGTCAAGAAATTAATGTTTTTTGGAAAAATATATATCTGATTTTATTACTATGTTATGATAAATTAATTTTGAGAGAATAAAATTCAAATTCTGAGGACATAATTTTTGTAAGAGGGGGATAATATAGCACCCAAATAGTTCAAAAATTAATTATACCTTAAAAAATAATATATCTGACAGCATTTACCATACCCAAAATTAAGCGTAAACTAATCACAATATACTATATAAATATATTTATTTAAATATGATCGTTATAACCTAGCTATTCATTTATCCACCATAAATATGAATAACTTTATTGGGAAATATATATTGAAATTCATTCCTTAATAAAATGAATAATAAATCATAAATTGACCAATAATTGCCTATTAATGACAATAAATTACTTTATAGGTAAAATATATATATTCGTTAAAATAGTTTTTTAAAAGAAATATATTTTTATCTTAATATATTAAATTAATCACTATTTATAAATTATTTAAAAGAAATAATTATATTATTTATCCAATGAATTGAATTAAAATTTATTTAATTATGTTTATTAATCAAGGAATTATAATAAATTAATTTAATTATTCAAAAATGATTTTACTTCATTTTGTCTATAGATATTATAAATAATTTATCCAACTTCTATAAATTATGGTTGATAAATGGACATAATTTTGTATATAATCCTTTAATTATAGGAAGAATAATTTTTTTTATTATTTTTATAAAAAGTATTATTTTTGAGTGAATGGTGAGAATTCTGGTTTTGAAAAATTTGATGTTTATTTTCTTTAATTCACTTAATTTAAACGTAACATTATTCTTTTAATTTAATATAAAAGTAACATTAGACACCGATAATTATAAATAATATTAACAATAAAAAATTAATTATCATGACATTTGACATTGGTATATTATCAGTTTAGAATTACAAACACAATTTTATAGAAACTATTTTTGAAAATAGTTCCCTTTTATTTTTGGTCACTATGAATAGTAACCTTGATAAAAATGTTATCATCATAGTAAGGGTAAAATCGATATAATAGAGTTAAAAATATTAGATAAAGCCTATAGATATCCCTAAAATTTGTCTTTATTTTATTGGATACTTTTTTTCTACTATAATTTTAAAATATTTAGAAAAAATGGCAATATTCTATCAGTTTCATTTGATTATAATCATTATATTAGTTTTTATGAAAGATAATTTCCAAATTTTCAATCTTGTACATTAATTATTTTCATATTTTTTCATTGAGATAATAAGATGTCATGAACTAATATAAAATATTATATTTAACCTAGGTAAGTTATTTTTATGATGGTAATTTATTTTTAATTATTAGAAATGATATAATTACCTTAATAGATTAGGAAACACAGATACAATGACTGTGAAATTAGAAGAAAAATCATGGTAAATGGTTTTAAAAACATTAAAATTAATATTATTTATAATAATTATGGAATTACATGAACATAATAGGTAAATATAAATTATAACTATTGGTAAATGTATTTATAATATAATTACCTTACTACATTATTTACTTTGAAGTTAAATTATATGAAATTTCCAAAAATGACAATAATGTTATTTTACAGAAAAAAATATTTTATTAATATATTTTAAAATAAAAATATATTTAAAGAGGAACTATGGGGTATGAAATGGTCTAAAATGCCACAAATTGACCATTTCCGAGTAACTTTCTACCTTAGATTTAAATTTTTAACCATTAAAGGGTGAATAATGTATTACCATGATTAAGGATAAGAAGGGTTACCGATAGTATTAAATGAGAGTATTAAATTTAAAATACAACTTAAACATGTCTAAATTTTATTGTTTGAAATCATTTTAACCATATAACATCTTAAATTCAAAATTTTATCAATTTCTTTCCACTTGACTTGATTATTATATTTATAATATTTTAATGTTCTTAATATTTATAATTATGCCACTCCCCTAACATATAAATGGGAACACCCTCTCCCATCTTCCTTATAAATTTTGAACTTTTTATCATGGTAATGATTTAAAAAAATTCATTACAAACCATCCTAACCTTAACATAACTACTCCGATATCACCAAATTTCCAACCAATAAGGCTGAATGTGAAATCCAAATGTGCTTTCCTAAAGAAGAGTTATAACTCTTAAGAGAGTTATTTCATTTTATTTCATCTTTTTCCACATAAAAATCACTAAAAACCCCAGTTTATATAATACCATATGTATCTAGAACATATTGATATTTTATTATTACTTTGGTATAACCCTTATCCATCTCCAGCTCCATCATATTAGAAATGAAAACATAAATAATGTTTACATGTAGATTGCAACCTCCACGAAGCGATGTGTTTTGATTCTCAACACCATGAAAAAGGATAGTTATATTGACTTATTTAATGAATATATATTTTATCATTGAAACAATTATGATTATGGAAAAATAATATATCACTTACCTTTTTACCCTTCCCCCTATTAAAAAATGACAATGTTGCTTGTTTGTACATGTGGACTACTATCCCCACAAAACGATGTGATTCATGTTTTATTATATGTATTTAATGGATAATTATTAAATTTTATTTAAAGATTAAATATTATGTTTATTTTATGTTTAATATTTTAGAGATTATGGAAAAATAAACCCTTTGACCATGGTCAACTTACCGAGGTTATTTTATGATTATTAATTAAACATCCTCAAAACGTTTGACATGAACTTAACTAATATAATAACTACCTAAATAATGTTAATAAATGAAATAAATGGGATAAAAATATTGTAATAAACCTTAAAAATATTCTTAATAATGTATAAAATGAATATAGGTTTACCATATTGTTAATGAAGTATGTACGTGGTGAGTGAAACTCAATGTAATGGATTTATCATCTCACTTTTATTTCATTTAGACATATGTCATTTTCAACTATTATTCACTTTTTTGTGCATATACTACCCCTATGATATTTTATATCCTTAATATATTTATATTCATGATATTTAATGTTTAATATGAAGTAATAACATTCAATAGGATTATGATTCATAATTTTCGAAACTGAAAAAAGTTTATTCTATGATATAATATTATTAAGGTTTTTTGTGTCTAATAAACATTAAAAGTAATTATGAGATATTAATATTTGAAACTCCATATATTTTCTTATTCTATATTTATAAATGGTTTTTACATGTTTTTCTTTCATTTTCTTTTCTTTGATAGTTAATATGATAGAGAAAACTTTTTTTATAAAAAAAATTATATTATTTTCTATTTGTTTGATAGAATTTTTAATCCATGTCTTTGTTTCATTAAATGTTTTCAAGAATGTTCATTTTTAAGATAAAATAATTATTAAATTATTTTTTTGGATTATTTTACATTAATTTTAATATTTTAAAAGAAATAATCATTTCAATTTTTGAATGAGGTAATTTTAACTGTTTACCAAAAATGTGAAAGAAATATTTGTTCTAGTGTTTACTATACAAATGGATTTTTATACTTCATAAAAATTCTTCCATTTGAATCCTATGTTAAAGTTTTTATTATTTATTTTAATAGAAATTAATTGTATTAGTAGTTTTTAAATGTTTATTAATCATGTTAGTAAAAGAAAATGATATTTGTTTCATGTTTTCAATGAAATGTTAAACTGTTCTTTAAAATGTTTTTTATTTGTGTCAAAATATTTGTACGAGTATCTTGATTTAAAAAGGATATAATATAATGATAATATACACTGTATTACATTGGATGGATTATTTTCATGATGTAATTGTTATTTATTAGGAAAAATATAAACATTTTGTTTGTTAATTTTTAAATACAAATTATTATATTGATTATTAATTTAATTTTAATCCATTTATTTTATATTATGAATTCATTAGACTTATTAAGTGATGGTAAGGGCCCATTATAGCCCATTTATGATTTGGTAGGTCTCATGAGACATACTATCATGGGTATTTGGTGTATGTCTACCCAAATATTTATGATTTCTTAACATTATTCTTTAATGGTATGTTTATGTTATCTTGGAAAAATACCTTGGCCATATGATTATGATATCTAACTTTATATATTAGCTCATTATGAAATCATTTATTATTATCAATCTGATTATTTATTTTTTCATTCTTTCTATTGATATATTACCTGATTATGATATTAGTTATATGGTATATTTTATTATTATTTATCTCTTTCATATTATTAACGATTTTTTTATTCTATGATAGATTGTATTTTACTCTTACCCTACTAAAAATTTGACTTAACTGATTATTATATTTCTCTTTTTACAGGATACAAAGAAGGGAGATCAGTATGATTTCAAGGATACACTTGATGAAATATTAATTTTCTCACTAGAATTATTTTTCTTGAAAGAAACATGAGTTTAAATTTATGAATCCTATTTTAATGGAAAAAAAATAGTCATTGAGTAGATGTGTTGACATTGTATTGAAAGTATTTGATATGCAAGATTTTTTACTAGTTCTATAAATATATAAACAAAAAATATTTCTAAAATATAAGAAAGTGAAAAACTTGTTATAAACCAAGTAATTATGGGTTTGTATGTTACATGGCCATAAAACTGAACCCATGATCTCAGAGAAGCCAGGAAAAATAATTAGCAATAGGACATCCCAATATGGGAAATTTCCCATTTTACCTTTTAAATTTCTATAAGAATTATTAAAATAAAAAAAATATTAATTTCATGATATATCTTCATTATACCAATTATTTGTCCCTGATTCTTATAGAATAATATTTCAAGTAAAAATGTAACAAAAAGAGAATTTATTTTTAAAAAAATTGATCATTTTAATGTGAACATAATAATTATAAAGTGATAAAAAAATATATATAAATTTAAAAATGAAAATAAAAAATTAATGTTTTTTTAGTTCATAAAAAATTTTCATATGTTTTTTTAAAACATTTTTGAAAATATTCTGATTTAAGAAAATAAATAATTAGAAAATAAAGTTTAGAAGGATATAATTTTAAAAACTATTTTTTAAATTTCTATGAATATGAAAACTTAGTAAGAGATAAAATAGCATATTTTATTGTTTTTTTCATATTATATAATTTTTTTAACAAATCCACTAATATATATTTATTTTTTATATAAAAAGATTCAAAACCCAAGCATACTGTATGTTTTATTATCTTACTAAAATAATTTTTTTGATTGTTTTTATTAACAAAAAATAAAAAAGGTAAAATTATATATTTTTTAAATGAAATCATAAATAAATAAAATTAGTTAAAAATAGTGACATGAAAAAATATTTTTAAATATTTTAAATGATTTTTTCAAATAAAAAATATATTATTTGATACACTTTGAAATATGAGTAGTTTGAGATATATTGTTACAAAAAATATTAGACTATATTTCATATATGAATCTTCATTTAAAATAATATTTTTATACATCTATTATTAGATAATAAAAGTATTTGTATATTTTAACTTTTTATTTATATAATAATTTTGATATGATGAACGTGAATTTTAAAATTATTCTCTTTCTATATATCTCAAATTATAATTTTATTTTAATTTCAAATGAACCTCAAACACATTTCCAAACAGAAGGAACACAAAAAATATCAAACCAAAACACAAGGGAAAGTTGAATTCCATTTGATCTACCTGGATATCCCGTAGCATCATTAAGAAATTGTGGCGTTGAAGGAGTTGGATCGAACCTACTACTAGCGTTGATCATGGATAGGGATCCATTTATGGGTTCTCTCTAGAGAACAACCAATGAGAGACATATATAAAACAATATTTGAGAACAAATAAAATAAAATGGAATCTGAAAATTCAAATATTGGATAAGTTCATCAATTATAAAATGAAAATATAACATTTTAATTTTCTAATTTTATTTATACATCATTTATTTTATTTTTGGGGATTATTTATTTACTTTACTATAATTATATTTTAATAATTATCACTAATAATTGATCTAAATAATTGATTTAGATTTTCAATATGAATGTTAAACCATATAAATGTACAAAAAGTCACCCCATGTAAGCATCAACATAAATATATTTATTAATTTCATAAATCATAAGACCAGGTTCATTCCTATTAAATTGTATGATATGAGCATATCATATGATTGGAATGGATATATCATGTATTATGATGTTGTATAAATAACTTTAATATTATTACACATGTAATTATAATGTATGATACTCACGGTGAATCAATCTTACAAATTAATGTTATTATAAATTATAGAAAGAGAATACCCTGAATTTGTATATCTATGTTTGGATGAGTTTTTATTATTTATACATGAATAGAAAAAAAATTTAAATTGGACCACAAAAAGAACTAAAAACATTTATTTTTAAGTTATTCAAATAATTAATCATGTAAAACCCATAATTAAATTTATACATATTCAAAATAGTATAAAAATCCCTCCCAATCTTGGTTTACTGAGATTGCATACTTAATAAAAGTAAAAAAAGAAAATATACCCTTAAAATACTCCCTTAATCTAGATATTTTTGAGTCAATAAGATTTACTTATGAATTTTCTATTCCTTCATGTTTTGAAAATCACAAACAGCCTATCTTAAAGAAAATTTTATTTCTCCTAAGATTCATCTTATTAAAGAAAATTTTCCTTCCCTGAGGAAATTTTCTCATTACCTTGTTTTAATTGCTCATTTTATAGTATCTCTTATTCTAACTCCTTTTGTCTCTAATGTCTAAAAATCGGTTTCATATATAAAACCTCAGAATCCTATAAATCCATAGATATAGAGTATTTGGTTTTCAGATTCCAAATTATCTGAAATTCAGATTCCAAATTCTCTGAAATTCAGATTCAGAATTCTCTAAAATTCAGACTCTAAATTCTTTGAAATTCAGACTCCTAATTCCATAGAATTCAGATTCCAAATTCCTTAGAATTTGGATTCTGACTTCCTTAGAATTCAAACTCTGAATTTCTTATAATTAATACTCTGAATTCATTGGGATTCTCACTCTGAAATCTATTGAATTCAGTTTCTGAATTCCTTGAAAAATAGAATCTAGATATTTATGATTTATAGTATCCAAGTGTTTATTTATATAGAATCTGAACATTATTGTCCTTATAACCTGGAAAATTGGATTTTGGTTAAGCAATAATATTTTACTTACCCCTCTTATAGTTAGGAAGCGATGTCGTGCAATCTGTTTCTAGTTAACCGTTGTTTGAGTGACATGTGTATAGGTCCTTCTGAGATTCAAGAAAAAATATGACCATTGGTGGAGGTAGCTGACTATTGGGAAAATTCCTATAAATAGGAGCTCATTTGAACAAGATCACAACAACCGATCCTCAATCTAGAGATTGCATGCTGCTGAAGTGATTTATAGAGAGAGAGAATCTCATGCCTTATGCATACTGAACATCTTGTTCAGCTTGCTTCATGCGACTCTGATTGTTGCTGTGTACAATCAAGGACTTTGGGGGATATGAAGACAGAGGGCTGACTACCTTAAAATTAAAGGACTTCTGAGGATAAGAAGATAGAGGTGCTGACTGCTTTAAAGTTCAAGTTCTTTTGGGGATAGCTAGATAGATTCTCATATTTCTATTGAGGGCTTACCCTAGTGTGGGTAAGACAAATATTCATGAAATTATAAATCTAAGGACCTTTATCCAATGTTGTTGGATACCCTTGACTTTGGGTTTAATGTTTTCATACTTGTTACTTGTTTTGTTTCATGTTATATTCCGTTTTATTTTGTTAAAGGAAGATAGTGTAACCTTCTTAAACGTTCTTGTTCTTTTTTATAGTCTTATAATTAATATTATATATGCTTTACAGCAGAATATTTTCCTTGTAAACTTTTATTAAGTTTCATTTCTAGAACCATATTTTTGGAACCTATAAAGTGTTCAGAACTAAAGGGTCTTGTTAATTTATGTCGTTTAACATTGTGAAACATAGTTTTCCTTAAGGTTAAAAATGTATGTTTTTAAATATACAATTCACACCCTCTTTTAATGGAGCATCTACATTAATATTTCAATCCTAAAATTTGTATTAATGGAGGTCTCTGAAATACTTATATTCACATATAGGTTTTCTTGCTTAGGATTTTTATCCTTGTTTACAAACTTTTCCTATTAAAAGGATTTTTTGGAATGATATTTTCATTTCGATGGATAGAGTGAATATTGGTTTTATTGACCATATATATCCTACTAGACCACCTAGATTCGATATTAATTAATATATTTATTTGAGAGATCATATGATGACTTTTTCTATTAATACTCGAGTATAAAACTTCATTATTCTTACTAGAGATTACAAGATTCCTGATAAGGAATTCAGAACTTTTACTAATCAAGAAGAGCCAGAATATCAACTAATCTACAAGGTTTGAAATACTTTGTTGTGTTCAATGACTAGGAATATATACAATCAGATTTTTTCTTGTGAAGCAAAAAATTGTATTTGGAAGAAGTTGGAGGTTACTCTTTTTAGTATATCCAAGGTTATAGAAACTAGAAGAGCTATGATTAGAGCAGAATATCTTGGATTTATATTCCCTTATGGAGAACCAGTGTGTAAGGTAAAACAAAGGGTTATGACTATTATTAACATTTTACAATCCATGGGTGAAAAAGGTTTAGATGATGAGTCACTTTTGGATAATATTATAGATATCATGCCTATTGAGCGGGAATCTAAGAGAAAAACTATTTATGAGAATAGGAAAGTATCTTAGATTACTCTTGAAGATATTTTTGGAAACATTCTTCAATATGACACAAGAATGAAAAGAGTTGCTGATATAAATAAAAAGAAGAATGGCAATGGGAGTGTATCCTTTACTAATACAAAATTCAAGACTCCTGAAAGGGTTACAAGATCCAAGTCAAAGAAAGTCCTTGTTTTATCTGAATAAAGTGAAAATGAACATTCTTAAAATGATCTAGCTAATCTTTCTCAAATAAAGAACAAGATAGATGCGAATAAATACTTTTAGAATAGATTTTAGAAGAATGAAAAAAAGGATAAGAAAGACTATGAAGTTACATGTTATGAATGGAAAAGAGAAGGGCATATAAGGCCATATTTTCCTATTATTA
The DNA here is from genome assembly GCA_963277665.1 of Viscum album. Taxonomy (NCBI): domain Eukaryota; kingdom Viridiplantae; phylum Streptophyta; class Magnoliopsida; order Santalales; family Viscaceae; genus Viscum; species Viscum album. The sequence continues at coordinate 157,150,722 of OY728165.1, read as the reverse complement.
AGAAAAAGAATATAAAGGAAAAGCATTCTGAGAGGAATACAAATAATTATTACAAAGTTAAAGCTATTAATGTTTTCAAAGATAATGACAGCTGGAGTGCTTGTGGTGGAGAATTTTCTAGGAAATCCTTAGAGTATGAATCTTCTAGTCAGAAGAATCTTGGTTTAGTTACCAAGTTACCTATTGAAAATCATTGTCTTATGGACAAGGTACAAAATGATAAATCTATAAACAATGTATTTTTGAATGCTAATTACAGTGATAATAAATATTATGAATCTTTTGATGAAGAATCTTCTTCTGATAAAGATAATACAATACCTACATATAAAGATGTTTCTAGGTTTGTTAAGCTTCTTGAGAATGAAAATTCTTAAGTCAAGAAAAAGCTCGATAAGGAAAATTCAATAATTTATATTCTTACTAAAGAAGTATTGTTTCTTTATAAATATCTTGATAAGAAAATTTATGATTTTGAAAGTATTTCAAAAAACCTTGAGGAAGTTAATTCAGAGAAGGATAAAATTTCTAAAGAACAAGAAAAAGTAATTTCTAAGAAAAATATTTTAGAGACAAACACTTGTTCTAAAACTAATGTTTGAGGATAAAAACTTACTTATTAAAATAAAGTCAGAAATATTTTCCTTGAGGAATTGTTTTTCAAACTTTACCTTAGGTATGGAAAACTCTGATAAGATGTATTAAAACATTCGACCTCTAAAGAATAATTCTTGATTTGGTTATAGTGATTCAAAACTGGTTTTTTAGTAATAAGTATTTTATTCCTCAAAGTGCTCCAGTCTGTACCAAGTATTAGTGTGGTGGACATTGGGAAAAAAATTTCCTTAAACAAAACTCAGTCATTAAGTTTTCATAATTCTTATTTTTCTAAGAAAATGTGGATTCCTAAAATTTTTCTTTCTGATGTTTGTGGATCAAAGAAAATTTTAGTTCCGAAAGTCTAACACCCATATCATCAAAAAAATAAAGATAGTACATTGATATAGGACTTTCCTAGTACATGAACGGTAACAAAAACATCTTTGAAAACATTATCAAGATGAAATGAGGAAAATTATCTTTCGGAGATAATGTTAAGGGATAAATTATTGGTATATTCAAAATTGTTATTCTTGAAAAAACATTGATTTCAAAAGTTTTAATTATTAAGGGTCTTTAGAACAATATCATTAGTATAAGTCAATTATGTGATGAAGGTTACCAAATGAATTTTAGGAATGAAAAGTGCTTAGTACATAATTCGAAGGAAGAGTTTATTTCATTTTCCAATAGGAATTTATACACACTAAACTTATAAGATATTAGGAGACGAGATCTACATTGCCTTTGTGAAATGGAAGATGATTCTTGGTTATGGAATAGAAGGTTAGTACACTATAACCTTAGTAACCTATGTAAACACTTAAAGAAAATACTAGTTAAGGATCTACCAGAGAATATATTTGATTCTTCAAAAGTTTTTGATCCTTTTCAATATCGAAATAAAAATAAATCATGTTTTTAAATTAGTTGTTGAAGTATCAACTACTGATGAGTTATAGTTGGTGCATATGGATCTTTTTTGTCCAACACAAACTGGAATCATTGGAGGAAAATATTATGTATTTTTCTTAGTTGATGATTACGGTAGATTTACGTTGGTCTATTTTCTAGCAACAAAATATGAAGATTTTTCTTATTTCAAAATTATTAGTGCCAAAGTTAAAAATGAGAAAATCCATCCATTGATAACTATTTATAATGATCATAGAGGAGAATTTCAAAATTCAGATTTTGAAACTTTTGGTAGTAGAAAATTCATTACTCATAACTTCTGGACACCAAGAACTCCTCAAAAAATGGTGTTGTTGAAAGAAGAAATTGTTCTCTTCAAGAGATAACTAGAACCATGTTGAGTGAATATTCGATAGCTAAAAAGTTTTGGGATGAAGCTGTATGTACTACTTGTTATAATATTAATCTTGTTTTGATTAGAACTTTTATTAACAAAACCCTTTATGAGTTATGAAATGGTAGAAAACCGAGACTTTCCTACATCAAGGTATTTGGTTGCAAAGTATTCATTATAAATACTAATGATAATCTACATAAATTCGATCTTAAATCCAATGAAGGAATTTCTTAGGCTCCTCCACAAATTCTAAGGTTTATAAAGTTTTCAACAAAAATACTTGTACTGTTGAAGAAACAGTACATGTAAAATTTGATGAAACTGATCCCTTTATTTTTTAACAACCTCAACTTACATCATCAGATGTGTTTTCAAAAACAGATTATCAACCCTTCATAGAATATCTTTCTGATCAGGGAAGTTTTCAAGAAAATGTTTCAGAGACATTTACCCCCTATGATTTCCTACCATTTGTTGATGAAAAAGTTTTAAAAAACCGAAATCAGTTGTTTCTTAAGAATCACCCAAATGATAGTATCATTGGTGATGTAAATCAACCAGTAAGGACTAAAAATTTCTTATGGAATAAAGTAGAACATCTATCATTCCTTTCTCAATTAGAATCTAAAATCACTAATGAAGCTTTAGGTGATGATGATTGGATAAAATCTATGAAAGATGATCTAGATGAATTTTAAAGGAATAAAGTCTTGACCATGGTTGAAATGCCTAAGAAACTTCTATTATTGGAGTAGAATGGGTCATTAGAAAGAGGTGATATGGAAATGGAATCATAGTAAGAAATAAATATAGATTATTTGTTAAAGGCTATAATCAACATGAAGGAATAAACTATGAAGAAACCTTTGCTCCAGTAGCTAGACTTGTAACTATCTATATTCTACTTTCCTTTGCAGCATTCATTAATATCAAACTTTTTCAAATGGAAGTTAAATGTGCTTACTTTAATGGATGTGTTCAATAGTAAGTTTTTTTGAACAGACTCCTAGTTTTGAAGATACAAGACATCATGAACATGTTTTCAAACTTACCATAGCATTATATAAACTTAAACAATCCCCTAGATCCAGCTATGATAGACTTATAAGATTTTTGTCATGAAACAATTACATTAAGTGAAATGCTGATCCAAACCTTTTTATAAATAAATATAAGAAAAATGTTTTGATCATTCAAATTTATGTTTAGTACATTATATTTGGTTCAACTCAACAATCTTTAACTGATTTGTTTGTGAATCTAATGAAATCAAGGTTTGAAATCAGTATGATGGGTGAGTTAACATTTTTTTCTTGGTTTTTAAATTTCTTAAAAAATAGAAGGAATTTATATATCCCAATGTAAGGACATAAAGATCTTCTTAAAAAGTATGGATATGACAACACTAAAACTATAAGTACTCCCATTAGTACCTCAAATTTCACTTGATCTTGATGAAGTTGGGAAACCAGTGGATAAAACATCATTTAGAGGTATGATAATAAGTCTACTATAATTGAAAGCTGGTTTTCCAGAATTAATGTATTTAGTATGCTTATGTTCCAGATATCAATACAATCCAAATAAACCTTATGTAAAGGCCATGAATAAAATTCACTACTTAAAGGGAACCATGGATTTAGGATTATTTTATACTTATGGAAATTATTTTATTCTAAAAAGATTTTCGGATTCTGACTTTGGTGGATGTATAACGGATAGGAAATGTACATCCAGTACTTTTCATTTATTAGGAGATTCATTAGTTTCTTGGTCATGAAAAAAGAAATTCTCAATATCACTTTCCACAACTAAAGATGAATATGTCGCAACTGGAAGTTGTTGTGCTCGAGTGTTGGGGATGCTACACACACTCACAGACTATGGTATCTGTTTAACCAAAACACAAATATTGTGTGATAATACTGGTGCCATTGCATTATTTAAAAACCCTTCACACCAGATTTGTGAAAAACACATATATATTATGTATAAATTTCTTAGGGACCACAAAAAAGGATATATCATTCTTCAATTTATCGCAACTCAAGATCGACTTGCTAATATTTTATTAAAATATATACCCTTTGATAGATTTGAATATATTGAACAGAAGTTAGGGATGATAACTATAAAGTAATCTTCCATATTAACTTCTTATTTAAATCTATCTCTTTATAGTAATAAACTCCTTCTAATAGGGGGTGGGTACATTTTCTTATTAGTCAAAAAAATTTCGTAGTCAAAATTGTTCATAGTTAAATTATTCGTAGTAAAAATTTTTCGTAATCAAAATTTTTCATAGCCAAATTTTTCATAGTCAAAATTTTTCAGAGTCAAGAATATTTTTCCTCAATACGAATGATTTTCCTAAAAATCAAGAAGGAATTTTTTCTTTATTAAATTTTCATAATCATCTTCTAGTATGTTGGTATTTTTATTTTTTTTAAGAAACTTTTTCAGATTCCCTTTTTCTTAAATTCGAATGTTTATCTTAAAAACCTCAAAAGATCGAAACTTATTAAAATCCTTCTTTGGTTATCATCTCAATCATCAAATATAATCAAGAGTATTTCAACCATTGGATCAAGTATAGAAGTTGAACCATCACCTCAATAATCTATATAAGGACCCCCAATGGTTGTCCCGCATTGTTCTTCAAGCTCTGTCATGTTGAATCCCTACTACTCTATTTAAGGACGTCCTAAATTTTTTAAGATATGCTTACATCTGAATTTCTTCCGAAGCCTCTCCTCAGAATGAAATTTTGACTATAAAGGAAACATGTGAATGATAGATATACCGAGAAAGGTTGGTTGATCCAAAATTTTATGCTAGTCATGATAATATCATTTCAATGAATATTAAACTAAATGGTTGAGAGAGCCTATGTATATCGAAACTAAAGGCACATGATCTGATCTTTCCGGAATTGCCGATTAAATTTTATGAGATGATTTTTTTTTCTAAAGAAGAAGGGAGAGATAAATTTTCTTTTCTAGAGCTATGGAAAAACTTATTTTCTTTCTTAAAACAATGTAGGAAGTTTGATCAGAATTCCTTATTATGGAGAGGTAGAATTTTGTACTAAAAATTTAATGGATGCTTCAAGATATTTTGATAAATAGATGGGTCTAGCTTGTCTTGGTTTGGAAGGAGTGAAGATTATGAAGATTGTTCATCTATCTAAAATCCATGGGATTCTTGAGTTATGGGTCCATGGTTTTTTCATTCCCAGAAAAAAGGATAAGGAAACCCTGAAGAAAAGTGATATCTATTTTCTGGACTTCGTGGTGATCCTCATTACGATTAACCTCATCAAGTACATCTTGGTTACATTTGATAGAATCAAGAATAGAAATTTGATGTCTCAAATTATCTTGTATCCAGCTATACTCTCAAAATTTATTGTTCTATGCCTTCAGTCATTCAAAATTACTTTCAGTTCAAATCCATGGAAATTCAAAATAAGTTTGCTGAGTGATGATACTCTAAGAAGAATGAATGTTGGTTTTTCTAGTAATTTAGGAGATTCTTAGGATTTTTAGAAAGCTGAAATCCAAGCTCTTTCAAAGAAACTAGAAGTGGCTGAGACTTCCAAGAATGGTGGATGGAAGAGGAAGGTGAAGGACCTTGGAGAAAAAGGATAAACTCTTGTGGCTAAGGAAACTCAGTTAGCACCCCCAAAGCCAAAGAAACCAAAGGCTTATCCTGATGATGTAGTGGATAAGTCGAGAGAAGAAAAAAAACAGGAAGGAATTGGAACCTAGGTTTTTCATGGACCTTGATAAGGAAAAATCATTAACAATAAAGGTTGCTGAAGACCATGAGAAGCAACAGAAAGAGAAGAAACAAAGGAAGAAGTTATCTGAAGACGAAACTGTTCAATCACATCTCATGGATGCTAAGAAAGCATCAGAACAAATCCCATTTCATGAACCGTTTTTGATAGAATAAGATCCTTAGACTCTGTGAAAGAAGGTGGTGATTCTGGAACTAGAGAAATAAAAAGAAATTGTTCATGAAGAGGAATATGAAATAGAAGAAGAAGAAGAGTAATAAGAAAAAGGGAATTAAACAGATGATGTCATAAATCATGTTGGAGATTATCATGATAAGGAAAGTACCTATGTAAAATTATCGATCTGGACTTCTCCAGTCGAATCCTCAAAACTTGTTACTCTAGTGAAGGAAGGGAATGATCGGGAAGAAGTAAACAAACCCTCTGAAGAAGAATGCAGTAATCATGACATCATTCATTCGGAAGATCAAGTGGAAGATACTGAGAAATAGGATGTTATGGAAGATAAAAATTTCCAGTTGTCACATAGTGAGCATGAATCACCCAAACCATAATAGATCATTCAAACAATCGATTAAGGAAAGAAGGTGGTGGTCCATACACCTAAAAAATATGTAGTGAAAAAGAAATTTGTTGGAATTTCGTCAAAGAGAAAATCTGATGAGTTAGATAAAGACCCACACCTACCAAACATTTTGATTCAGATTTATCCTCTCTTGGACATGATTTTGTGGGAAAATTTTTGAAAAAGATGGTTGGAACTATTCCTTTATTTCCAAGTATAGATTCTAGATTTCAGATGCTTCAACATCCGATGAATCAGAAATCAGATTCAGTTTCCATAGATATGGATAAATTTTTCAGACTTGAAGAATATTTAAAATCCTTTATCATTGGTTAAGAGGCTCATAAAAGGTCATGCAAGAAGATTACAAGATGGTCAAGGAAGACAGTCGAAGACCTGCGAGCTTCTGATGAATTTCAAGATAATGACAAAGATTCCTTTGACACTGAAGATGGAAAGCTCAATGATCTTACTGAGAGGTTTGAGGAAAATTTGATTCTTGAACAGAATACTTTGAATTAAGAATCTAAGGATCTGAATGGGAATCTTAATTCTGTGTCCATGAATTAGAAGAGGGAAAGGGATCTTAGAATATAATTTTAAGAGAAGTTGGTTAAGTAAGAAGAAGTGTTTAAAGCTCAAGAATAATTTCTAAAGGCTTAGGAAGAAAAGGTTAGAGCATTGGAAAAGAAAAGTGAATATTAAGATTAGTTACTTAAGCATATGGAAGAATATCACAGGGAACTCAAGAAGCTAAAAACCATTGTCAAGAATCTGATGCTGAAAGAGAAAGAAGGATAATTTTTCCTATTCTGATCCTTTTTTTAGTTTTTCCTTGTACAAATTCTTTCAATATTAATGAAATTCTAGTTATCCTCTATATATTTTCTTGTTTTATACCTTTTTTTCTCAGGTACCATCCATTTTTTTCCATTACCTCTATTTATTTTTGAAAATCACAAAGGGGGAGAAAGAAATGATAAAAAGAATACTCTATAAGAAGAGATTTCCCTAAGTAAGGGGGTCATCTAAGGGTAAGTTCTTATGAGAGAAGATTTTCGTATGAAAGATAATGTAAAATCTCATATAGGAAATCAAGAATACAATATTTAGTGATAAAAAAGCCTGAGGAGGAGTTATTTGTATTCATTTTGATCCATAAGTAAAGGGAGATATGTTTTTATATTCTTTTTAGTAAGGATGTTTGTGATTTCCAAAAAGAGTGATATTGTTGAGTCATTAAGATATACTTATGAATTTTCTATTCCTTCATGTTTTAAAAATCACAAACATCCCATCTTATGGAAAATTTTAATTCTACTAAGATTTATCTTAATAAGGAAAATATTCCTTACCCAAGGAAATTTTTATCCTTAACTTTGTTTTCATTGTTCATTTTATAGTATATCTTATTCTAAAACCTTCTATCTCAAAATTCCAAAAATAGGTTTCATATCTAAAACCTCATAATCCTATATATCTTTAGATATAGAGTATTCAGTTTTTAGAGTCTGAATTCCTTGAAATTACTATTATGAATTCTCTGAAATTTAGACTTTGAATTCTATGAAATTCTGATTCCAAATTCTCTGAAATTCAGAGTCTGAATTCTCTGAAATTCAGACTCTGAATTCCCCAGAATTCATATTCCGAATTCCTCAAAATTTTGATTCCATATTCTTTTGAATTAAGGTTCCTAATTCCTTATAATTCATACTCCAAATTCTATACAGTTCTGACTCTGAATTCATTGGAATTCTGAATCTGAAATCTATAGATTTCAGTTTCTGATTTCCATGAAACATAGAATCCAGATATTTATGATTTATAGTCTCTATGTTTTTATTTACTTAGACTCCAAACATTATTATCATTAGACTCTAGAAAATTCTATTTGGTTAAGAAAACTTGTTTTAATTACCCCTATTATAGTTATGAAATGATGTTGTGAAATCTCATTCTGATTAATCATTTATTGAGTGACATGTGTCAGGGTCGCTCCAAGATTCAATGAAAAATTTGACTGTTGGAGAAGGGAGACAACCGTTGGGAAAATGCCTAAAAATAGGAGCTCATTTGAAAAATCTAACAACAAAAGATTCATCAATCTAGAGATTACATGTTGCTGAAGTGATTTCTAGAGAGAGAGACTCTCATGCCTTGTGCATTTGGAAAATCTTGTTCAGCTTGCTTCATGTGACTCGGATTATTGTTGTGTACAATCGAGGACTTCCAGGGATAGGAAGAAAGGGGTGTCGACTACCTTAATGTTAGATTAATTTATAGGATAGGAAGAAAGAGGTTCCGACTACCTTAATGTTCAAGGGCATGCGGGGATAGAATGATAGATTCCGACATTCCTATCGGTTCTCACCCTGGTGTGGGTAGTACATACATTCTTTAAAGTATATATAAATAGACCTTTATCCAATGTTTTTGGATACCCTTCTCTTTGGGTTAAAAGTTTTCTTACCTATTACTTGTTTTGTTTCAAGTTTATATTACGTTGTATTTTTTAAAGTAAGAAAGTATAACCTTCTTATACTTTCTTGTTCTTTTATATAGTCTGATAAGGAAGATTATATACTCTTTAAGGAAGAAACTTTTCCTTGTAAACTTTTATTAAGTTTCACTTCCAGAACCATATTTCTAGAACCTAGAATATTTGTAGAACTAAGAGGTACTGTGAATTTACGTTGTTTAACATTGTTAAGAATAGTTTTCCTTAAGGTTAAAAATGAAATTTTTTAAACTTACAATTCACCCCCACCTCTTGTAATTGAGAATCTATATTCATATTTTGATCGTACAGATATTTCCGAAAATAAATATATAAAATGAAAATAATAAGATCATCTCTATGTGCCCCTGTCCTTTCTGGATCCATCGTCCAATTTTTGAGTTCCCCCTATGATAGGAATGATTATAATAAAGTAAAAATTATTGATGCAAAAGAGTAATGGACATGAAGAACTGATATATTATTGAAGACCATTGATTTAAGTCACTAGATAAAAAATTTATAACATCAACCCCTAGTACATGACCACTAATTAGTTTATGGAATAGAGAAATCACTACTTAACTTCATGCATACCTCCCCAAAATTTAAAGTCCACCAACTATTAGAGATAGTCTAGGGTGTTACATTGGGGAGTCTATGCCCCCATATCAGAGTAGTAATAGTAACAGAAATAAACATAAAAACTTTTTAAAAAATAATTAGAGTTAGTATAATTAATAATAAAAATTAATTTTATGTCAAATGAAATGATGAGGTAAGTAGTCAGGTGGAATCGTAGTCACAACATCATATAATAATTGAATTCTTACTGTTCTAATTACACATACAATAGGTGAAATAAAAGTACAAGGCTATAATGGTATCCCAAAGACATGCCTCATCTACCTCATAAATCCTTCCCAGCTATCCAATGGAATGAAAAATCATGTACTTCTACTCAAGTTGAACCTAAAAATATTATAGTCTCATTGGGTATCGATGTTCAATGACCACCTTAGCACGGTGTAAGAACCACTCAATAGAGAATTCAAAAGGTGGTCCCTACAATAACCAGTAATGTAGTGTATGTGCATGTGATATTCTTAGATAAATAATAAATATGGTTTGAAATCATAAATAAAAGCTCATCACTGATCCTTGATTTCTCACATTACACCTAGTATCGACAATATGTGTTTCGACCAAGGATGGTGTGTCTATGAGAATATCCACTCACCTAGAACACTAGAGTAGAAACTCCCCATATAGGAAAACATATCATCTAAAAAGTATGGGGCGCATCAACACCCTTCCATGTAATATACTCATTTTGTAACCCATGTGTGTATTCACACCCTACAAGGAAGGAAATACAATTGGTAACTTATGGGCATATCTTCACCATTTTAGGAAAATAAGTCATCTTGTTACTTAGGGGAATGTATGCACCCTATTAGAAAATAAATTAATCTGATAACTCAATTGAATATATACACCCTATTTGGAAATAAATTCATCTAATCACATTAGGGAGTATCCAAACATTACTGTGAAATCAATTAATCTGGTAACTCATGGAAATATCCACACACTATTAGAAAACCAAATCATATTGTATCATTGGGGAATATATGAATACTTTTGAGAAATAAGATCATATATTAGTAAGAAAAAAAAGACTCTTTTTAAGGTTGTAAGAACCCGGTTCTTATTCATGAGGTACAAGTTTCTATTTTTTCCTTTTCCTTACATTTTTTTGAGAAAATAAGAAAAATGGTGGAAAATGCCAAAATTTGTCGGTACACATCATGTACTTTTCCACACGCCATGTACTTTGGCCATGTGGTTTGAGTATACAGGGCGTGTAGGTCTGTCAGCAAAGAAGGGTGTAAAAAATGACTACACATCGTGTACTTAGTATATACACACCACGTAATCTGTCGGCAGGTGAACAGTACGATGGTGGGAGTAACCTCCAGTGGAGTGATAGTACATGCCGTGTACTCAGAAATACACGCCATGTAATCATGTCGACAAATGAACAATGTGGCGGGGAAAAGTAACTGCTAGAGTAATAGTTAAAAAAAGTACACATTGTGTACATGAGAGTACATGTCGTGTAGTTGTGTTTTTTTGTTATAAACTAGTTGTAGCCTCCTCCTTCAATAGACGAAGCTTAGAACACTAGGAAGCTGTGGGAGAGACAACCAAACCTTGGAAGAGCTTCTGACCAAACATCAGGACTTCAATTCCTTCACCGATGATCTCGTTTGAATCAAACGGGTGATTTATTCTCACTTCTAGAGTGTTTCTTTCTAATACTTTCCCAATTGGAAGTTATTTGGATTTGAACGATAATATGTTTATCTTAGATCTATGTTGTTCTTGGATGTTTCGGGAGGCTTCTTTTACATATATCGATCAGAGGAGATCGAGGTAAATGGTATGGTGTTTAATTACAACTATTGAATGTTTTTGGGTACCTTTATTCTACGTGACCATGTTTGGGGTGTTGTATGGGTGAGTCCTTAACTGATTAAATACCTATTATTTCATAGGTAATCTTTTTATTATGTATAAATGGTTGTTTGGGATCATTTCTTGGATCCAGGGCCACCCTGTGGGTACGTTTCCCTAGTTTAGCCGGTTGGCCAGGATACCCAAGGGTATGCCGTGATTATAACATGGTTTGAGTTTTCTTGAGAGAAAATGTATATAGATTGCTTTCTTATATTTTGGGTTCGGCCCGGTTACTTTCTTAGCATGAGCGCAGTGTTTCATTTAGCATGGGGGCTACTTTTCTCATGCCTGTGGGAAGTAGCTTCTGTTCATGTAGGAGACACCTCATACACCTAAGGGAAATCTTCGTTATGCCTGTGGGAAGTCACCTACAGGATTTGATTCTGATTACCTGAGGGTAATGATTTTCATGTCTGCGGACAACGTGTACTTTGTATATTCACTATGGTGATTTATTATGTTGTACCTTCCAGGATAAAGCACAAGCTTGGTATTAATAAATGATTAATAAAGTGGAAATGCAACTAGTAGAGATAGTTACTTTTGAGTACTGCCTTGTTTACTGCATTTTATTACTGTACACTACTGTTGCACATTTTCACTGATAGTTTGGAATGGGCCTTTGGTGGTTGCCTACTAGGATTTATTTCTCACACCCTATTTGGGTGAAGTCTTGGGACCAAACAGATTATATTGCTATAGTTGTTGATAAGGGAAAGGGTCCCTATACAGGTACATGATTGTTGTAGAGGAGTAGAAGAGCCTGGGACCGAGCTTAGGCTTGCGATTCTACTAAGCTCCTGCTGCATTATTTTAGTTTTATTTTTTTGTGCTTTGTATTTTGTAGTGTATTGTATTTGATTGCAGTGTATCCTATTTTGACTACTTTCTTAGAAATAGGACATATTGCATCATCATACATGTATGAATAATGGTTATATTTTGATTCAATACTATTTTCCGTAAGATCTGTATTGTTTACTACTTCTGATTTTTGTAAGTTTATATCTATTTCTATTGCGCTAAACTTTGACAAATGAAGGCATAGTTTCCCCACTATCAAAACCAGGCCCTCCCATCTAGTCGGCAGCCTCTGGCGTTTGGGGAAAAGTGCTTGAGGTCATGTGACCAACTGGGTTCGGGGCACCCATTGTGTGGAACCCGACTCCGAGACATTACAAAGTGGTACCAAAGGGTTTATTTTCTATTGACTTACTATTTAGTGAATATGGCCAGGGATATGACGTAATAGGTACTTAGTAATAAACTTTCCCAGGGAGTAGCTAACCCATGTCTTGGGAAAAACCAATTTACCTTGAGTTGTAATGCTTCAGATATTTGCAATTTTACTGTTGATTTGATTTCACCATTGGGTGACGCTCTTGTGGTGTACTATTTATATTTTTACACTTGAGTCCTATTTAGTCGCAACCTGATGATATGAGGGTATTCCATATCATGCAACATTTATGCACATGTTAGAATCACATGCCATGCATAGTTTACATGCCATGTAGGTGCATAAAAAATTTCATGTTGTTATGATAGATGTTGTGCTAGTAAAGGCGTGTTATTTTGATAGTTTCCTTGATAAAATACATGCTGTTTGATAGGGTATTGTTATGTAAGGTTTTGTAGAATGAACGCCATACTTTGGTTCTTGGGGAGTATGGGCCCTCATTGACTAGAATTTTGTAGATCATCGAGTCATGTAATTTGTTTATAACATGTATAAAATGCCAAGCTTTGATTTGCAGGGAGTAAGGGCCCTCACGGATCGGAATTGGGCACTTAGATGTTTGTTTCAGTGTTTTTCTGGGCTCTAGAGATGTTTTTAAGGATTACTGTCTGAAAAAACCCAGAGTACATGCCGTGTAGTTTTGACTACATGCCTAGTACTCTTTTGTTTGAGCAGAAATGAAAAAAAATTACATGTCATGTACTGTATGTACAAGCCATGTAGTTTCTACCTGTGTCATAGGCCATGTAGGTAGGAACAAAAGATAGTGTAACTTTGAGGGAACACACCGTGTATCGATTGTACGGGCCAGGCTGTGTTGACCCTGTCTCTTCCGTGTAACTAATAAAATGGGTGGAGAAATCTGATCTTATACACGTCATGTCTAAACTGAACACACTGTGTTGTTTAACCTGGGGATCTGACCATGTAACTAAGAAACCTGAGTCAGAGTTACCTTTTATGGTACACACTGTGTGCTTGTGGGACACGCCATGTAGTCTTGTTCGGTGATAGACCATGTTGACTTGGCCATGTGGATGGGGAGACAGAGTGGTGTACACGCCGTGTGCCTGTATAACATGCCGTGTCATGTCAGCCGCGTATCCGGCCATGTCACTAACAACACAAGAAGTTGTAATCTAAGCCGTACACACCGTGTCCATCTGGAACACACAGTTTTGTGTGAGATTTTTACCCAGCCATGTCATGAACAACATGGGTCAGTGAAGCTTATCTAGAACACGTGGTGTAGACCTTATACACTATGTGTAGTCTCATTCAAAGGAGAGTCGTGTGGGTTATCCATGTAGAAGGACGTGTCCAGGGGAAGAGAATTCAAGTACACGTCATGTGTGTGGAAGACACACCGTGTGTCTGGGGTGTTACATAGCCAGTTTTGGCAGAGGTACACACCCATGTGAAAGGCTTACAAGAACACACCATGTAGTTATTCTACATGCCGTGTAGTCTTGTTTTGTTAAACTTGATTGTTTTATTTCTCCTATTACCTTCTTACGTTTCAAGTTCATGGTCCATGATAATTGTAATCTAAGGCATGTATTTAACCTTGTAGAGTCATGACACATAGATGACCATGAGTTGTTCTCTAGCAGCGTGACAATTATTATACTCCAGATTTGGTAGGACATGGTCTACTAATGAATCCTCTCTGAGAGCCAGATGCGGCACCAACCATTATACCTGACACAGGAACTGATAAGCAGTTCTGTGAAGGCTTCAAGCGGTTCATGAAGACTTTCCAGGGAGCACTGTCGACTTCCACATCTATGGCAGAGATAACACGTATATTCTAGTATCAGCACTCACCTACGTTTTCAGGGGATAACGGACCATAGACTGCGGAATCATGGATGGGTTCTATGCAGAATATCTTCGATCATCTGGAGACACCTCTTGGGTGGAGGGTCAAGATCACTACATATATTTTGCGTGATTCTGCCAAGAGATGGTGGGATGTTACCACCCAGACCGAGCATCACCAATACATGGTGTGTGAATATTTTCAGGCAGTCTTCCATGACTTTTTCTTTCCGGAGTGGCTAAGGGCAGATCGAGCTCGAGAGTTCATGAATCTGAAGGAGGGTGCCATATCAGTGATGGATTATTCTTCCCTCTTCACTGAGACACAACGCTTTGCACCTATTATAGTTGGTGATGAGATGTTGAGGGCTAGACACTTTGAGTATGGTCTTCGGTATGACATACGTGTGATGCTGAATGTTTCAGGTTGCCTACAAGGCATGCTATTGTGAACCGGGCACAGATTACTGAGAGGAACCTACAAAAAGCTAGTGGTGTGAACCAGGGTGGTTCATCCCCAATTTCTGGTACTATTCCTATGGGTAAGAGGAAGAGGTAGATAGATTTATCTCATAGTTGTTGTACCATCCAGAAGAATTCTTCAGTAGGCTAGGTGATATGCTACCGGTGTGGTAAAGAGGGGAACAATAGACCTCAGTGTCCACATTATCCAGTGGAGTGTTGATCTTGCGGTAGGATGGGTCATCTGTAAAGTTTTGTAGGGAATTTCCACCGGTGACTAGTGAGAGGGGTTCTGTGTAGACTCTGTGTGTAGAAGTAGGGCCAGCAGCTTCTTATCTGTTGGGAAATTGGGACATGTTAGGACGTTCAGGATGATGTGGTGGTCATGGTCGTAGTAGCCAGACACCTAGATCTTAGAGACATCCAGGAGGGTCAGATCAGGGTATCTAAGCTCTGTCACAGGGCCGCAACACTGGGTAGGCACATGCAGTGCAATAGACCCAACAGAAGCAGGATCTCGAACCTTCCGCTGTCAGAGGAACTATTCTTGTTTTAATGTTTTTTCTTCAGTACTTTTAAATATTGATGCTACACGTAGCTTTATATATGTGCCCGTTGTGGAGAACCTTGGGTTCTATGTTTCTTCTTCGTATGATATTATGATGCTAGACACTCCGTAGAGAAATCGAATGATAGGTGTGTGTCAGTGCAAGGAGTGACCCCTAAAGGTTGGTGGGTGTCACTTCCTTTGGTACCTCTATGTATTAGAGATGATGATCTATGATGTCATTCTTGGGATGTACTGGTTTGTACCCTTTCAAGCCTTTGTGAATTTCTATCGTTGCAGGTTGAGTTTCACATCACTAGAGGCTGGAGAATTTCTATACAAGGGCGAATGGGATGTCCAGGTGAGCCAAACTGGACCTGAGCATCATTGGTGAGGTGAGGTGATAGGCTAGATTGAGAGTTTATATCTGGATGACCAGGGAACTTTTCAGTAGGATTTCCCTCTAGTGGTTGATCGTTTTAGGGATGTCCTCTCGGATGACTTTTGAGGCCTACCTTCTGAGTGAGAGGTGGGTTTCTCTATTGAGCATATGCTAGGAGTGGAACCGGTGTCCATTCCTCCTTATAGGATGACTACACGAGAATTGTTGTAGCTCAAGAGGCAGTTAGAGGATTTTCAAGCAAAGGGTTTCATCTGACCCAGTATTTCTCCATGGGGTTCGCCTATCCTGTTTGCGAAGAAGGCAAACATTACCCTCATACTCTGCGTGGATTATCAGAAGCTGAACCAGTTGACAGTTAAGAACCGACATCCCTTACCGAGGATTGAGGATCTTTTTGATCAACTTCGTGGAGCATGAGTGTTCTCAAAGATTGACATGAGATCCAGATATCATCAGTTGCACGTTAGATCATCGAACAAACTTCTTACATAATTTCAGAGAAGATATGGTCTATATGAGTACTTGGTTATGTTGTTCGGACTCATGAACGTGCCAACAGTTTTTATGGCACTAATGAATCGTGTGTTCTACCCATATCTGGATTCTTTTGTGGTTGTCTTCATGGACGATATCTTGGTGTACTCTCACACTCAACACGACCATTCCACCCATCTTGAGATCATACTGAGTACACTAATAGCGCATCTGTTATATGCTAAGATCTCAAAGTGACACTTTTGGATGTACCAGATTCGCTACCTAGGTCATATTATCTCAGATGCAGGAGATGTTGTAGACCTAGTGAAAGTGAGAGTAGTAGTTTCCTCGGAGCATCCTAAAAACATGTTTGAAATACAGAGTTTCTTGTCGCTGGATGGTTACTACAAGTGTTTATATTGGACTTCTACTGCTCAAAAGTGTCGTTGATGAGCTTGAATGAGAAGGGTGTGAAGTTAGTTTGGTCGGAACCTTGTGAGGCAGACTTTTAGGAGATTAAGGGAAGGTTGACATTAGCACCAGTCATGATACTTTCAGATCAAGGGAAGAGCTATATAGTTTACTGTGATGCATTAGGTATTGGGCTGGGATCAATGTTGATGTAGTGCGATCGACTAGTTGTGTACGGGTCTTGGCAGTTGAGACCACATGAGAGGAATTACCCGACAGAAGATCTCGATTTGGCTTCAGTTGTTCATGTGTTATGTTGTTGGAGACATTATATCTTGGGAGAACATTTTGTGGTGTTTACGGACCACAAAAGTCTGAAATACATCTTTAACCAGGATGGCCTGAATTTGAGACAATGAAGGTGGGTTGAATACCTTCAGTCCATCGACTTTGAGCTTGCCTATAAACCTAGTAAAGGTAATTCAATAGCTGATGCACTGAGTAGGAGGACTCTGATACAGGCAGTATAAGAGGTCTGTGGTGAGTGGAAGCTTATGACTGTATTCTCTGAGATGCATTTGGAGGTGCACGATAGTCAAGGGAAAACCTATCTTTCATCCATAGCTATGACTTCTACCCTCCTAGATAGAGTGAGGATGAAACAACTATTGGATTTAGAAGGCATACTTCTACGGGATTCAGTGGAAAGTGAGGACTCTCCTCCTGGTTTCACAATAGGTGATGATGATGTACTGCATATCCATGGACGAGTGTGGGATTCAGGGGATATACGCAAGGAGTTGATGCAGAAGTTTCATGCTCCAGCTTGGGCAGTACATCCTGAAGTTACCAAAATGCACCAGGACCGAAGACGTCAGTATTGGTGGCCGGGTATGAAAAAAGAGGTAGCTATTTTTATTATGATATATTCCACCTGTCAGCAGGTGAAGGTAGATCATTAGAGGCCAGCCAGACTGTTACAAAAATTACCCATTCCGGAGTAGAAATGGGATAATGTTGCGATGGACTTTACGACTGGGTTGCTAAGGTCACCTCGAGGAAATGATTCAATGTGGGTTGTTTTGGAAAGACTTACGAAGGTAGATCAATTTTTTCCAATCAAAGAGACCTTCGGTGTTGAAAATATCGGGAAGTTTTATATCCGATAGGTAGTAGATATTCATGGGGTCCCTCGTTCTATCATTTTAGATAGGGATGACCATTTTAAAATTCGTTTCTGGAAGATTTTTCTAAGGGAAATGGGTACACAGGTGCTTCTGAGCACATCTTACCACCCTCAGTCTGATGTCCAGTCAGAGCATACGATACAGGTGCTAGAGGACATGCTGCGTGCATGCAACTTGGACTTTGTGGGCTCCTAGGAGAGGCATATACGCATGGTTGATTTTACCTAAAATAATAGTTCTTAGGAAACTATTCATATGGAACCTTATGATGGTGTTTAAGGTAAACCATGCCGATCACCATTGTGCTGGTTGGAGGCAGGTGAGGCAGCTTTACTGGGGCCATATCTCATGCAGGAGACTTCAGAGAAGGTCCAGTTGATTCAGAAGCAGATGGCTACAACACTATCTCATCATAATTCTTATGTTGATCGCCGAAGATGACCCTTGGAGTTCGTGGTCGGGGATCAGGTTTTCTTGCATGTTTCACCAAGGTTTGGGAACAAGCGGATTGGGAGACAGGGTAAACTTTCACCGAGGTATGCGGGGAAGTTTGAGATTCTGGAGAGAGTCAGGCCAGTTTCCTATCGGTTGCAGTTACTACAGAGGTACCGGTCCATGCATGATGTCTTCCACATTTCTCAGCTGTAGCGTTTTCACTCAGAACTGCCTCACGTCTTTCAACATGATGAGGTTTAACTTTAAGTCGATGCATCATTTGAGGTGCATCCAATTTTTATTGTTGATAAGAGCATGAAGGTTATCTGAGGCTGGTCAGTTCCTCTTGTACGGGAGCTATGGAAGCATGGCTGAGTGCAGGAAGAAACCTGGGAACGAGAGACTGTCATACATGCTTAGTGGCCAATGTTGTTCTCAACATTATCTTCACCACCATTGGAGGGAAATTCAGTGATGAATTTCTTTAAGGGGAAGTTTGTAAGAACCCGGTTCTTATACTTGAGGTATGGGTTTCTTCTTTTTCTATTTTCTTTAAGTTTTTTTCATAAAATATAGAAAATGGGGAGAAATCCCGAAATGTGTTGGTACACACCATGTACTTTTACATACACAATGAACTTTGGCCGTGTGGGTTGAGTATACAGGGTGTGTAGGCCTCTCGACGAAGAAGGGTGTAAAAACTGACTACATTCCATGTACATACTATATACACACCTTGTAATCAGTCAGTAGGTGAACAGTAAGGTGGTGGGAGTAACTGCCAGCGAAGAGATAGTAAACGCCGTGTACTCATAAATACACGCAATTTAATCATATCGATAGATGAATAGTTTGGAGGTGAAAAGTAGCCGCCTGAGGAATAGTTAAAAAAATAAAGTACACACCATGTACTTTAGAGTACACGCCATGTAGTTGTGTTTTTTTTGTTATAAACCGGAAGCAGCCTCCTCTTTCAATAGTGGAATCTTAGAACACCAGGAAGCTGAAGGAAAGATGGGCGATCCTTGGAAGAGCTCTTGACCAAACACCGGGACTCCGATTCCTTCATTGACGGACTCGTTTGAACTGTGCAAGTTAGTTATTCTCTCTTCTAGAGTGCTTCTTTCCAATAATTTCCCGAAGGGGCATTATTTGGGGTTTTAATTGGAATATGTTTACCTCATATCTACGTTGTCATTTAACGTTTCGGGAGGCATCGTTCTCGTATATTGATCTGAGGAGATTGAGGTAGGTGGTCTGGTGTTTAATTCCAACTGTTGAGTGTTTTTGTGTACTGTTTTGCTACGTGCCCATGTTTGGGCTGTCATATGGATGAGGCCTTAACTGATTAAATATATATAATTTCATATGTAATATTTTTATTATGTATAAACTAGTGTTTGAGATCGTTTCTTGGATCCGGGGCCACCTCGTGGGTGTGTTTCCCTGGTTGAGTTGTTTGGCCCGGATACCCGTGGGTATGTCGTGATTATAACAAGCATTGAGTTTTCTTGTGAGAAAATGTATATAGATTTATTGATTATGTGTTAGGCTCGGCCCGATTATTTTCTTAGCCTGAGGGTAGTGTTTCATTTAGCCCGAGGGAAACTTTTCGCATGCCTATGGGCAGTAGCTTTTGTGCATGTGGGTGATAGCTCGTACACTTGAGGGCAATCTTCGTTATGCCTGTGGGCAGTCACCTGTGAGTTTTGATTCTGATTACCTAAGTGTAAGGATTTTCAAGTCTGCGGACAACATGTAGTTTGTATATTCACTGTGGTGATGTATTATGTTATACCTACTATGCTAAAGCACAATCTTGGAATTAATAAATGATTAATAAAGTGCCAATGTAACTGGTAGAGATATTTACTTTTTAGTACTACCTAGTTTACTGCATTTCATTACTGCACACTATTATTGCACATTTCCACTAACAGTTGTACATGGTCTTTTGGTGGTTTCTTACTAGGATTTATTTTTCATGCCGTGTTGGGGTCATGTCTTGGGGCCAAAAAGATTATATTGTTGTAGGTGTCGATAAGTGAAAGGATCCCTATACAGGTACATGATTGTTTTAGAGGAGTAGAAGAGCATGGGACCGAGCTTTGGCTTGCGATGATACTGATCTCCTGCTACACTATTTTAGTCTTCTTTGTTGTGCTTGGTATTTTGTACTGTATTGTATTTGATAGTAGTGTATCCTATTATGACTGCTTTCTTAGAAATAGGAAATAATTCATCATCATACAAGTATGAGTGTTGGTTATCATTTGATTCATTACAGTTGTCCTTCATCTTAGTATTGTTTACTACTTCTACTTTTTGTATGTTTATATATATTTCTGCTGCGCTATAATTTGACAAATGAGGGCATAGTTTCCCCACTATCAGACCTAGGCCCTCGCTTCTATTCGATAGCCTCTGACGTTTGGGGAAAAGCGCATGAGGTCATGTGATCAATCGGGTTCGGGGCACCCGTTGTGGTGTACACATTTTCAGGACGTTACAATGGTTGGGGCAGAAGCCTCATTTATTATTAAAGCAAAACCAAGACATATTTAACTGGGTAGAGGGGGACTCATTACATAGCCCAAAGGCCCAGTGGGCATTTAGCCCATTACATGGCCCGGAGGCCCATTTCTTAATCTCAAGGACTATTTTTTGAATAGTACTACTATAGTACCCGCACTGCTATAGTACAACACAGTAACCGCCACCGCTACAGTGACCTGTCATCGCTATAGTGACCTGCCGCTGCTATAGTGCCCGTTGTTGCTACAGTGCCGACGCTGTTACAATATGCTGCAGTACTACTATAGTACCCTGCACCCAATGGGTTTTGAACCCCCATTTTTCATGTAGAATTAAGGGGTGCTTACCACCTAGCCAAACCGCAACTACAAGTAAGAGAAAGAAGATTACATACATGCTAAACATCCAATTAATACATTGTATTCAAATTCATCTTAGTTGGAAGTGTATCCCACCCAAGTAATATCACAATACTCATCTCGATGGGGTAATTCATCTCCCCAAACCTAGCCCATATATTAGAGGTCTACCTTTCTTGTGGATAACCAATCACTATAAAAATTATAACAACCTCACACAATTGATTCATGTTCTATGGTGACACTCATAAACATTTATAACAAATCCACATCCACTCTCGTAGGGTTAACATATTGTCATGGCACCAACAATACCCCTAGGTCACATCCATCATGGAAACATCACATGATTTCCTTAGTTTCCAGATTGTTTCATAGGTCCACACCTGTCACTCATTGGGTCTTACGTCTTCTAGGTTCATCCCAATCATCACATAGCCTCATTAGACTCGTAGGTAATCTCGTATTTGTATCACACACGGGATATGACCTCAAGATTGTCATATTTAAAAGTCACCCTTGGACCATCCTCACACTCAATATATCCATCAATATCCATAGGGTCTACCCACATAGGTAATCACATCTCATTAGGGGAGGAACACTCACCCCATAGTCATCTCAACTATCCCAAATATATTTAAGACGTTAAAAGGTTATCACATGGCCAAATTAGGTAGATCACCCCAATCCAGAATTCTCCTCTACCCAGAGGTAACTAGGGGAAGTTATCACTAGGTATACTATGTATCACTCATTTAATTTCTTTTAATTCACACCCCTTAGTCTCCATGTTTCACAAGAAATACATTTATAATCATGTCCTTCCATTCATGGCCAAGTTAATCTAGCCAGTTCATAAGGGTATATCATGGCCCTTTGCAAGTTGTTTAGTAATGTTTTTAAATTACGAAATCTATTTAATTAAAATTTTGATCTACCCTAGTGGAAAGTCACATATTACTTGATGCATACTGAAAGTATAAAAAAAGATAAATTCATAGGGACCACCTACATCGAAAATGTAGTTATTCCCTTTAAAGAATATCATCTTTCTTCCCCCAAGCTATTCCATGTACAATAATCCATTTTCCTACTCATATAAGTCCATATCTTAAGACAATGTATCCAATGTATTTAATTATAATAAAATTATTATTAATTAAAGAATTAGAATTATTTTCCAATTTTATTTTACATAAATATAAATACTAACAACTCACTGAGTGATATCATTACACAAAATCCATGACTAAAAATCCATGTAATATCCATGGCTGACTCCATTAAACATTATAAGAGAAACAACTAATACACACCATTTCTTCAATGGCCAAATTTGATTTAATCGATGATAAAACACTAAATAATTTCATACAGTGATATACATTTATCAAAATGGAACACAACAACATGTTATCGACATCATGGGACGTCTTCCACCCTTTTAATAAAAAAATACCATAAAATTAGAATGATTCAACCATGATACATCTGAATCACCTAAAAACCCTAATCTGGGTCATGAAAATCATAGGTAGTAAGGGGGAACAAAAAATATTATGGAGGAAGAACTCAACATGAATCATAAGAAAAATTCCATAACAACACCCCATTTCTGTGGGTATTTAATTGTTGGGTTATGAGACCCTCCTAGGTTAACCATAAATGAGGTAGAGTGTAGAAATGGTCTAAATCCTTAATAATTTAAGAGATGAAAAAATGGGGTCTTCATAAAACTTATTGACACATGAATAAAGGAATGGATAGCACCATGAATTTCATTATTCCATGGAGTTCCTCTGATAAACCCCTATAGAACCTGAAAATCCCAACAGCATACCAGGATACCTCCATTTTCTCCATTTTAGATAGCTATAACAGACACATGCCTATCAACAAAAACACACATTTCCACATTAAAACCCATTCCCGATCACTATTTTTCACATTGGAGCATACTAGATAAAACACATTGTGGGTGGGGACCATAATGTTACTAGTTCTAGTTTAACTCCATCGCACCTCAGTTGAACTAGCTGTCACTACAGTAAAACAAATGGACAACTTAGGTATTTTGGTCAGCCCGTTGCATATTGACACCACCCTTAAACCTATAAGAAGACTCGAGCCCCGAAGATCCCTATGTTCATCAAAAATGACGTGACCGGGTGAACTGTGGTGTAGCGTGTAACTATGCATGCCTCGATGTTCCATTCACTCACCTAGTATTTCCCAAATATCTACTTAAGAACCCTTAGTCATATATGATCCATTTACACATCAAAAAAATATACAGTAGATATATAAACACTTATTTCAATGATCCAAACACTAGTTCAGAATGAAACCCACTTTGGAAATAATTTTTCTGAATGCATACTCAATTTTTATAATGAATAAAGGAACAATGTTTTACAACCCCCACCATAGCTACTATCTTCTTCAAGAATAATTTATGGAATTTCAACCATTGAACTCCACCTATCATAGTCCTAAAATAAAGACATGTTATCTTGTTCTAATTGGTATTGACCATTGAGCTTATACTATGCAACAAAAAAATGAGGTTCACTATTTTATATATCTCATGTCACCACTTATCCATATTTTTGAACCATAGAGATGGTACATACTCGTTCTTGTATATTATATAAAATCAATGTTTTATTTATCAATTAATCTTATAGATTATGGAACTCCCCAACATAAATATCAAATCATAATGGGATAATTTCTCTCCATATTCCTCCCCAACATTGTAATTTCCTACCATAAAAATATTCTTTGTGGTTTATTGATCCAATTGATATAGTTTCTATCTCACCACATCCAATTGTATATGGAAATTACAATTGGTATTCCTCTAACCAACCATTCCAAAAAAAATAACATGCACACCTACTAATTCACTATCACATCACCTGATCTAATTATCTTATCATGTGGCATCAAAAAATCATTTACACACCAAAAATGGAGTTTGAAAATAAATCTCAGTGTAGTATAACAATTGGCTACTCAACTATTGAAGTCAGTTACCATGC
Source organism: Viscum album (assembly GCA_963277665.1). Classification (NCBI taxonomy): domain Eukaryota; kingdom Viridiplantae; phylum Streptophyta; class Magnoliopsida; order Santalales; family Viscaceae; genus Viscum; species Viscum album. The sequence goes on along the minus strand of OY728165.1, from coordinate 157,126,496 downwards.
TCTCACATGAATATTCAAAAACCATTTATTAAACAAAACTTTAAATCACATCAAAATCATCTAAAAAATTATTGAAATGTTTAATATCTATCTAATACATCACCAAAATAAAAATTCTAGAATTAACAAAGGAACTAATATAATAATATTTTCCTGATCACCAGTATCCAGATGTCACAATGACCATTCAATTATTGGTATTATCAAACCCATGAAAATACCAATATAAGTGTCATAATTACATAATCTATGATTCATACATCAGAACACTTCATCACTAGACATGATAATCCCAATCATACATAAAGGACAACAAGATACATTAATTGCTACATGTTCCCATGAAACTTTGAAATTCATCCGTGAAAGTCCACTAAAATTTGTCATGAAATGAGGTTCATGAAATCCAATACTTTATATTCATCTCCCCACAATATTTATTCTTATATTTATCCTTGTTCACAACATCTATAGGTTCAATCAATCAAGCACGTGCTGATCATTTTTGGCTATGCTCATCTAGGTGGTTAACTACTAACACCACTCCATATATGATGCCATTATCATAAAACGGTAATATTTGTCATTCCATTAAATCCCAAATAAACCTTGTATTTATAAATTTCAAAAAAAATCATCCATCCATGGCATGCACATAACCACTCACCATTTAAAAAATCAAATATGTAATATGCATAAGCAACACATATCTCCCGAAACACATCAAAACACAATGGGATTATTCTCTAGTATATCATAATATTAGATTCAATATCATGATGCGATTATTTTTAGGTAATCTATTTATATTATCACACACCTAAAACACTATCCATAGTCAAGCACTTTCTAATATTATTCCATTAGGAGAACCATTAGCACTGCTAGTCAAAATCAGCTACTTCACACATTCCTTGTTTTACTGTAAGATCACCCACCAAGCGACATAATTTTTAAAATCTCCATTTTATACCCAAACTATACCTATTATCCCTAAATTAAACCTACAATTATCATGTTTAGGTACTCAACCAATCATTTCCTCGAAAACCAAGCCCCAATTATAAAACACTTAACATGATTACTATCATGACTTCCTAGGGAATCTCTATGCCCATACCATATACTTGATAAGACATCCTATAAAAATGAAATAAAAAAAAAATAATACTTCCAAGTTTCCTATTTTTAAGAAACATAAAATCCTGAAAAAACTCTCACTTGGTTTACCCTCAAACATTTCATAACTCTTTTCATCCAAAATGCTTAACTGACCAATATAATTAGTCATATTTCAACATCTATAGACTCATGATCCTAGACCGTATACCATATTTCATATAGGTAACAACTCATAGAACACCCCATATTTCTATTTTAACTATCAAAAGGGAAATTTATTTTCCAAATGAACTATACTGTGTTCCCACAAAGAAACAACTGATATCAAATGCTAATGCATAAGCAAACTTGGGAACCCATTTTCACTGGGAAAGAGAATTTGATTGTAATTTCATATCTATATTTATTACAAAATTTTCTAATTGTGGTTCATATCACGTAAATAATATTCATATAACTTTGTTAAGTATAATTTATCCAAGAAAATATATGGAAAATTACATATAGGTTATAGTAGACACTTTAACTACTCAAATCCATTTTCTTTAGAACTAGTACCAAAACACTAATCACCCTTTCTGGGAAAATACCTAAGAAATATAATTCTTGTATTTACCCACTAGGGTTTACTATACATACCTTACTAGAGGGAATTTATAACCCCCATTAAAGAGAATCCATCCATAAGATCGACATGAAATGTTATTTAAAGGAAATATATTATGGTTTGACAGAGTTGACTGGAACCAATAAGTTATATGGGAAAATTACTTATTCTTTTTTTTTAAATAAATAAATATTTAAACCCTCTATAATTAGTTATAAAAATCTAACAAAATTAGGAATATTCCATGTGAATTGTTAATGCCAAATATGATACATGAACATCGAGCTCTTGGAAACGAGCCAATATCCAAAACCCAATAAATTAAAAAACCCCAAACCTGTGTTTAACATTACTAGTGAATTCGTAAAATTATAAAATTTGAAACCATTAACAATAATTCAATATCCTTAGAAACATGGAAATCCTTTAATAAAGGGTGTTTATGATGTACTGGTCCAAAATCCATTACATGACCTGACATAGTTCGATTCCATGTCTACCATCTCACCAAATAGTTATAAAAAATAACACTCTAATAAACTCTATGATATCTATCACATTAAATTTATGATATCACATTTTAATATCCCCCCAATACATAACCTTTATGTGTTTCCTAGATTAGAGAAGTCATTACATGAACTCAAGTACACCTCCTTGTACTCTAGAGGATAGTGATTAATAGCCTGGGTATAGAGTGTTAATTTGGTTATAGTATACAAATATATCATACTAGAAATCACTATGTAATTAAACCAAATATAATAAATTAAAAATAGTTAGGGTACAGAAAATCAATAAACTACTTTAATGCTATATTAAATAAAATAAAAAAATATGCAGACATACAGAATCATGGTCTTTCTAGAAAACAACATACGATCAACCACTATTCTAATAACAAATTAATCATGTGTGATACAATTTCAGGGATCTACTACTATCCCCAATCCATTCTTAATTTTTCATCCAACTCCATCCATACTATCAAATTTAACATTCAATCAAAATGTTACCCTAAACATAAACCAATGAGTACAGAAATCTGCTTGGTTACCCAAGTTCAATGACTACCCAAGTGAGGTCTGATTGCAACTGAGTATGGTACCATGAACATGTACCATAGAATAATAAGTAAGGTAGCATATTCATATGTGACAAGATCAGAAAAATCGTTTATATCGTATGAACACATAAATAAATAAACACCATCTATCCTTGAGTTATAACATTGAATTATAGATTGACTATGCCAAATTCTACCTGTGTTGGTATTTATCTCTGTATATACCCTCATCTAGAACCTATGGGTAGAAACTCTCCATGTAGGAAAATGTATGATCCAAAAACTCAGGGGTGTATCTGCACCCTTCTAGGAATGAAATTCATCTGGTAACTGAGGGGTGTATCTATACCGTACCAGAATAAAAATTAATTATCTAATTGTGGGTTTTATCTGCAAGCTATCAGAAAATAAATTCATGAGGTGTATTATATGTGTATCTAAACCTTGTAAAGAAAGTAATTCATTTAGAAATTCGTGGTTTTTTTGTACCCTATCAGGAAAAAAATTCATCTCGTAAATCATGGGAGTATTCACACCCTTTTGAGAATAAATGTACCCTTATAACTAATGAGTGTATCTTCTCCCTACTATAAAATAAATTCATTTGGTATATTAGGTTAATATCTACACTCTTCTATGAAATGAATTCATATAGTTGTAGGAACGAAGTTTGAATCCAAGGAAAACATCCAAGTAACACCATGTACCTTAATACATATTGGAGAGATATGAATCCCTCTAAGATATATCATAATTAAAATATTGATGGAGTCTAACATCTGACCAAAATAGTCCCACATAACAGAGGTAATTCTATAATGTGTTTGAAATATTACTATCAATACACTAGTAGTATCATACAACTTATTTTGGTTTTAGGAGACACTTGTAATAATATGTAATCAATTTATATGCACCCTCAAATGGTCAACAAATCAATAAGGCACCCACCAAGGTTCCCAAAGTCACATAAATCACAAAAAAATCACTTGGTTTCCTAAGTCTTAGTCTCATCTACAAGATCAAAACTCATCACTAATAGGATATAACAACCGTTGTTTTAACTATAATAATAACATGATCTCACTTTAATTAAAGGTAATCTCATATTAGTATCAAAAATGGTAGAAGGAATCAAGCCCACCCTCCTCCCAAGTCACACATAGGTTGGTTATCACACCCAACCTATCCATCAATCTCTACATGGTCTACCCACCCTAGAAAACACATCTTAATTGAGGAGGAACAATCATCCCATGATGATCTGGACGAGATTAAAAGTTATAAGGCTCACGAGGTTCTTATATGGCCTACTCATGATGAAAAATCAAGTCTAAAACCCTCCTCTAGCTAGAGGTCACTATGGGAACCTATCACGTAGTCTAATATGTATCCTTCATTTCATTTACAACCCTAGTTTCCAAATTCAAAATGGAATAAAATTAAAATCAAGGCCTAAATTATTAGTAATTGGGGAAATCAAGACAATAAAAAAGGTTCCCTCATAGCCCTTGTTACATTTTTTATCCCATGAATTTCAACTAAATAAATAAATTAATTTAATCAAAATGATGATCACCCATAGTGTTGAGACCACATACCACATGCTTTATATCAAAGGAACAAACAAATGTGAAATGTATAGGGACCATGACACTCACAAATAAAGTTATCCAATTTAATGAATATTAAGAATCCACTACTATGATTGTACAATTATAACATTCAATTTATTTCTCATATAAGGAACTAAATAAATTCAAATAATCCATATTTATTAATTATAATCAAATTAAAATTAATTAAACAATTTTAATTATTTTTAAATATAATTTAAAATAGAAAGAAATCTTAATAAGTCACTGAGTGACATCTTCACCCAAAAAATGTGACGAACCATCCATGAAGGATTCAAAACATGCATCAAACACCAATCCATTAAAAATACAATAAATACAATAGTGTTTCAATTATAATATTTAATTTAATTTAGTCTAAAACACAATATGAATTCAAAAGATGATGTAACCTCAATAAAAGAACATGAAACGGTGTGTGATCCAAATCATGAGAGCTCATCCACCTAAGACAAAGAAAAATATAAATAGTATAGGGAATATTCGACAATTATTAGGTGGTATTGTCTCAGAAACCCATAACTATGTCACTCAAATCAAAGTAAATGAAAGGGAAACCAAAAATAAAAGATAAACAAGGAATAAATGACCATGAATCACTATAAAAATACTATGAAAACACAAAATTTCAAAGTGAATTTAATAGGAGGATAGAGGAAAATCATTTTGTTTGTTTTCTCATGGGGGATGAAGAGAAAATGGGATTGAACACTTAATAAATTAAAAGAGGATGGACCAGGACATTAGAATATTTAAACCACATGAGCAGAAAAACGTCATACGCCACAAATTTCCCTATGGTTTAGTTTTCCTCATAGTAGCTCCCAAAGAACTCGACACTTGTAATACCATAGATTTTGATAGTTACAAAAAACAGACACTCATAGTCCAAAATGTTTGGAACCACACCAAAACCCTTGCATGCTCTCTGTTTTCCACCATAGATCCTCTAAACCAAATTTCCTAGTAGGTAGTGACAACGACCTAGTCTATCCTTGTTTCACTACTTGACACCTTGGTTTTATAGGATGTCTCATCCTATGAATAAAAACCTAACATGAGTTTTTTCGACCTATTTTAGACTAATGGTACCATGGAATAGTTTATGCATTAGTGAGTGTCCACACAATATGTACACACCCAACCATGCACCGAAATTCACTCAAGAACATGTAATGCCCTCCAGGTATCATTCCACTTAAAAAAACATCTCCATGATATTTCAAAACACTCGATACCAAGATCTATACATTGTGTCTCAATGAAACCCAAATGATGAATAAAAATTAAAATTATTACTAAATTTTTATAACTCATAAAAGTGTGGGGTTTTAAAAAATAGGATGTTGAATGACCTCAAAATATCCTAGTAAAATGGTGCTTGTGTTAGTGACCCATTAAGTTTGGTTGAAATGGTTCTTCTCCCACATACTCAAACATGTTGGGTGGAATGAAAAATGTGTTATAGATAAATAATTTTGGGCAGAATAATGCTTCGTATAATGAACTAATAAGATTGGATGATATAATTACATTCATTTAGAACTAAAATTCCAAGTCGAATGATGAATATTTTACATACCCAAAAGACTAGGTCAAACAACACCCATCTTGTAGACCCAAAATTTTGGGCCAAATGATGCTTGTCATGTAGTTCTCATTAGACCGGGTCATGAAACATCTTCCATGATTATTCATGTGACTTGATAATAATAAAATTAGTGATTGATAACCCTTGTAATATATAGAGTATCCTAAACACAAGCCATGTATTGATAGAAAATTCATAAGATGAATTGAGTGGCTTGACTATAATTTGAAATTTTTTGAATACTATCACTGATAATCAATATTAGCTATGTAAGATTATCAGTAGGGATCCAAGACAAGGATAAAAGAACAACTAATTTTGTTCTTAATGATGAGTAGAGTGGATTAACATCTATCATTGGATATGGAAATCAAGAAGTATATATGGACATAAGCTGCACGCCCAAGCATACTAAGTCTTGGGAATCATAATAGACTACTCAAGTCGGGGAGAAACCTTATTTTTTTGAGTTTTTATACCAGGTAAAAAAGGCATTAATATATATATATATACATATATGTGTCCTTGAGTTGTTACTATTTATCAATGAATGAAATAACGCTAATGTTAGTTTATAAATAAAAGTCAAACCATTGACTGTTAACTTAGTTAAAACATTTATCAAGTCTACCGCATATCTAAATATTATCAATATTTTAAATACTCTACTAGAAAAAATATTAAAAAGGATATTATGAAATATTTAATTGTTAAAAGTTTGAGTGGTTCTAATGAGACAAAACTTTTATAACATACAGTCATTACAAAAGGTTTATGAAATATCTGTATAATATGGGGAGAACACACTTGTTATATTTATCTATTACCTATACCATAAAGACTATATTTTTAGGTGTATGTTTCATATACTAGAGTGAAAATCCAAACTCATTATTTATTTATTTATTGTTCTAAACCAAAGGACGCTTTCTTTACCACTTTTAATCAACATTATATCCAATAATTGTTTGAATGAATCACTCCCAAGTGATTAAGGAGTTATTTGATCCAATTTTACCATTAGAGGAATGAGTCCATTAATTAATTTTTATTTATCTTCAACAGTGAAAATAATTAAAGAATATGAAAATGCTTAACATCATTAAATTAATAATTATTTTCATTTATAATGGATGAAATATTATTTTAAATTTATGAATTATCCTAGTGTTTTAGGGTTTCTACCTTTTCCAACTACCTTGGATAATTTAAATTCATGGATGACCGTAGGGGTTTTTGGTTTCCACTTTCTTCTAATGCCTTTCATAAATGATATCTATCCAGTTAGAAGAATAACATTATTATTAGTGAAAATCTATTATCATTAAATTATGACTTCATTTTATTAGTATAGAACAAACGTGTCTTAATATTGACATAATATATCAAAAGCAATGATATGGAATAGGCAGACCTGAGTCATTGGATTATGGTTGATCAGTATATTTTAAATTAAAAAATATAATATTTTAAACTATAATTGAATCGGGATTTATAATGTGGAGTACCATAATCAGTGGTAGATTTATAATGTTGTGATTTCTGATGAGTTGTAGCATGCATAATTTAATATTGAAGCGTATGATATAAAATTTATACTTTTCCATAGATATTAAGAATAGATAATGGTATCATTAATAAAAGATGACTAAGTCATAATCATAATATTAAATTAACAAGTTCTTATAGATTCTTTCAATGTGGGTGAATAAAAACTTATGATTCAAATAAAAAATATATTAAAAATTTTTAATCTAAAAAATGAATGTATAATTTATAAAATATTTATAAATGATAGAAATTGATATTTTGGGACATTAATATAATTTAAAAAATGTTTATTAAGGAACTGTTAAATATAAAATGTTTATAACTAATTATTTATTAATTTAGAAATATTTAATATTTAACTATTTTTATTCTTAAATGTTAATATTAAGATAAATATTTTACAAGAAATGAAACTAAAATTTTTGTACAAAATTTTTATATTAACATTTTAATGTAATTTTAAGTGTTTATAAATTATAATATAGGACTAAATTTAAAAAATATATATGAATTTATGAAATATTTAAAAATATCAATATAAAATTTTCATAGTAAGAGACCTTAATTAGAAATTAATTTGAATAGTGAAAAATTAGTTTTTGTGGATTTAATCATGTTTTAAATAAAAATTAATATGTGATAATAAAATTATGTAAAATGTTTATACAAAATATTGAATGTTAATATAGAATATAAAAGTTTTATATTTTCATAAATATGAAATATTTAAAATATGAGGTAGTTAATTTTAAATATCACATAATATGATATTATGAATGAATCCACATAAAGAGTTACATTCTATGTATGAAATATAAAATATAATATTAAATGTAATATAAATGAGTTTATATTAAATGTAATATATGGTATCTAAATTTATGAATTTTATATATTTTTATTCTTATCTTTAATAAATTGATGAGTATAAAGTGTTTATAATATGATTGAACTCATTATTTAGATGAAAATATTTAAATAGATTCTATAAATGTAATATTATTCATATAGGGAGTTAGATTCCAGTTAGATAAAAATATTTAGTTATGATTATCCCTCAATATGATTTAGTTTTGTTCACACAAAAAATTTTACATTGAAAATTTGATAATGACATACATCTCATAAAAAATATAATAACAACTTACCCCTGAAATGAATATAAAAAATCCTAAAAATATATAGGTCTATTTTTTTTGGGAGATTTGATACATCATAATTTTTTAATAAAATTCAAAATTTTTATTTCCATCATCATAATTTTATCTTATATCTCATCATAAAGCTATTACTCAATGAGATATCGTGGGGATGAGCATAAAACCATGGGTGATATAAAAATTCCAATAAGTGGATAAATCAATGTTATCATGGATTGATATATTATAGGAGTAAAAAATATCCGATCTTTGAATCATAAAATAAATGATTCATAAACACTCACACTATAAAAAACCAATTTTTTTAAAAAGAGAATAAACATTATGACATGATGGGGGGTCATGGGAGGATGAATGTAATGGAGACGGAGATAATCGCCTTATAAAATTTATATAGTGTCAACGGGAAGATCTCTAAGACTCGAGAACACCAAACGATTGTTATACTAGTTACCTTTAGAGGAAAAAATATTTTCCATCATCTTTCCCTCCTAACATGTGTAATAAATATCCACCTATCGATGTAGAATTTATTTATAGGCTATTTTGAAATAAAGTATGCTTCATATACATTCAAAATTTTCCTCTAATGTTATAATCATAATGAAATGTTAGAATACACCATAGATATAGAGATATTGTGATTCTTCCATCCTTTGAGTGGCAAATTATACAACTACATTGCATAACCCCATGAGAAAAGGAACAATTCTAATTCAGTTTCAAGACATAATGAGGAGCCCTTTATTTAACTCAAAAACCTATCTCCTCTCACCCATGAGAAGACACACCATCTTGGAGGTGAATAGATGGAATTGAACCCTATAAATATTGAGAAAGACCAACATCTATATATTTTATAAAAATATAAAATAGAAGATAAATGTATTTGTTTCTGATGGAATGGATATCTATTTTGTCCCCTTATCATATATGAAATTTTGTGTACCGTATGGGGCCTAAAGTCCACTAGATAAGAGAATTCTCTAGCCTTGGGAATTATCACACGTCCCAACCTAATAATCCTAGCTCAATTGAAGGAAATAATTTACTATGGATTCTCCACTAAGGGATCTAAGAAAGGATCATAATGGTGTAATAAAATTAGAGAGCCTAGCCATTCTTGAAGAATAATAAATTCATTATAAGAAATATATCATTAGTGTAGTATTTTCACTTTGAGATAAGGGGAATACTAATAAATTAGAAGTTTTCATCAGTGGGAATGGATTAGTTATGGATCCTCTAAATGAGTATGTTAAATTTAAGTGATATTTCCTTACACCATGTTATTGGAACTATGGAATCTAGATTTTGACTAATATAAATCATGTTTTTGAACCCTAAAAAATTCAGCTTCTAAGAAGGGGATGATGTGATGAGACACTGATCATGGTTATAAAATAAATATATACAATGAAAAAATATATAATCATCTATATTAAGAACTTGATAATTGAATTGTGGATGGGAAAAATCTTCTTTGAAGCTAATATCAGGATTCATACACTCGAGGAAGAACATGTGAATGGACACCTAGTTGATTTCATAAAATTATATTTCACCACATAGTTTAATCCAGTGTGATTAGTCTAAGATCAGCAGGGAGTAACCCTCCAAACCATACCATATATGGGTTCTATAAAATATATTAACCCCCTCTATGGGTATCTTCGATACGTTGAATAGATAATTTAGACTAGTGGGATTTCTTGAAGATTCCCCACAAACTAGATTAGGCTATAAATCACACATGAACTCTTTAACACCTCTTAGCGTAATACACCATTCTTGGAATGATCTAGTCATTTTAGACCAACTAGCCCAGTGGTGTTGGACTTATTGATATGAGTCCCAAATGAAGCTATTTTGGATAATTTTCTGGTTTTTACTCACTACCTTGGGAGGTGTACATATAGATAGAATATTCACCGGGATATAAGATACCACATTGTTGACCAAGGTAAGTCTACCTCTAAAATAAAGGAATTAACTTTTCCTGTTTAATATCCTAACCACAATCGCATTGTGTATTTTTGTAATTAGGAATTCAAATTTTTCAATTGGATATAGGGGAATCAAAAAAAATCCATTAGATGGATTTCTCTATCAATACCAAGTCTATCTTTAATCAATTTAGCTCTTCTATCCAAGAACTTTTTTGAAAAGAAAATAATTATTTTTATATTATTGAATTATTATACTTATTGTTTATAGTAATTAGTTATAATGAAATGGAAATATGAATATAATTAGCAATTAATTTAATAAAAATATCATGCCATCCATAAATAAGAGATGAAAAATACCAAAGAAACCATACCTCCCTTAGAATGGAAAAATTCTCCCTTATTCAATCCACTTATTGAGAGTTATACAAAGGAATACCCGAGTAAGGATGAAAAGGATCATGGGGAAAGGGTCACCCTATCTCAACGCCCTAGGTGACTTTAAAAATATTGAATATTTTACCCATAAGAGAGATTTTGAACAGAGTAGATGAGAAACACCTTAATAATTGGTCAAAACCCACAGAGAGTAACTAAATTATCTTTTCAATTTACGGATAAAGAGACATTACATCCAATCATAATCCTTTTCCCATATATATTATGACCAACATATTGTATTGTATAAATTTCTTATCATGGTCATCAATTATTTCTAAGTAAAGGATGATGGACCCCTGAATGATTTTTCCTTTAAGGAAACTATCTTGATTCTCTAAAATACTAACCTCTATATGTATATGAATTATTTTTATATGGATCATTAAACTAATAAAATTCATCATAATAATAATTAATGTTATTTTGAACATTGATTAATTTTCACCAGAAATATGTCATAACATAATAGACAATTTGACGACTCCATAACCATTATTAACATTATGAACAAATCTAAGTACATCATAACCAGTCATAATGATTTCATAAGATATAAATCATTATCAAATTGATTTTTGGATTTTATAATTTCATTCTAACATATCATCATAATATGTAATGTATATATGTGCCACATAGAAAAATTTATAAATAAATATTCAACATAAAATATACCAATGAAAAATAAATGGGAAACCTAATAAATCTAAAAATCATTAACTATGAAGGTATCATGTAAGATCCCAAAAAGGGATTAAGGCATGTTGGAAATTCATTATAAAATAAAGGATCAAAATTCTTGAAAATATGAATCAAATTTTAGAAGATAAAAATAAATATTAAATATGTGGTTTTTTAATTAAACTCTATTATTAGACATTTATTAAATTGAAAAAACAATATTTAAAAGTGATAAAAGCGTAGGGTTTCTCTAAATGTAGAAACAAACTAACATCTTCTATTCCAAAATATGGAGTGTATTTTTAAATCATATAATGGAATTAATTTTTATAATAGTGGAAGATGAAGTTGATGAAGAAAAATGATCATAAACTTTATTGTAATTAAGTGAATGGATGATTTGAAAGTTAACAAGAGAGATATGAATATCCCTAAAAGGAAAAGGGAGAATGTAATGGCAAAAATAAAGCACATGTTTAAAAATAATATATAAATAATATAAATACAAGGGATGAAGAGGAAGATATGGAGATATAGAGTGATAAAGAACATAATATTAAGAATGAAAATGGGAGGGAAAGACTCCTTAACTCACATCCTAACATTCTTTAAAAGTTCCTTTAACCCCAAGAATATTAAGATGCATGTATTAATTTATTGTTTCATAATCTGATTTGAGTTTTTTAAATCTCATATAATACATTAATTATTAGGTTTTATTGATTTTTAAATTATTACTATTTGTTTCAATCATTGTGATGTTGTTTAGTTCATGTATCTAAATATATTTAAACATAATGACAATAATAAAGGGTCAGAATCCAATGGTTATATAAGATATGGCGGTTTTGTGGTATATTTTTCGGTATATTTTATAGGTGATTATGTTAAAGAATTTCATAGAAAGATAAAATTGATATAATATTCGATGGTATTCTTATTTTAGATAGTCACATGTGAGAATAATTATTTTCTTCTAAAGTCATTATTATCATAATAATTTTTTCATTAATGAACCATAGACGTGAAATTATATTTAAATAAACATTGTATTAAATCAGGAATCCAATTTATAAGAATGTATATGAATCACATAACTATAGAGTAAAACGTTATCATTTAGTTCTGCAGTATAAAACCACCAACGTCATTTGATGTTCATAAAAGAGGATAAAATAAACAAAAAAATAATAAATTTTTTAGTGTTATGAAAATATGAGTGTATGATTAAAATAAATTTGTAAATTTTTTTATGATAATTTATATTAAATATGTTCTAATAAGAACGTTTAAATGATAATACATTGGTTTTGAAACCCTTTCATTTCGATAAGAGTCACCTCTTTTTGATTGAATCTAAAGCCATTAAAAGTGTGAATTTTCTATAAATCATATATTTAGAAAGATATTTACGAATATTTATATATGGTTTTTGAGGATATTAAATAATATAAATAGTTTTTAAGTGGGGGAAATGGGTGGGGGAGAGGTATATATATAGCCAAGAGGTAGGGGTATCTTCGAGTAAACTACTGATTATTTTATTATTTCGGATGAATACTCTGTATAGTGTTGATTATTGGGAATTTTTTAACTTATAAAAAAAATTATAAGATTTTTTGATATTTTTTATCATTAAAAACCTAAATATTTCTTGGAAATAATTTATTCATAGTAAATAAATAAAAAAACGTTTTTGGATTACAACATTACTTAGGTTTTGACAATTAATATATTGGTTTTGGAATAAATTTCAATATTTTTTTAAATTCATTATTTTACTCATTAAATACATTGTATGTAATATAAAACATATTTTAAATTATTGATTCATTATTAAATTTGAATGATATTATAAAACATTCGATATAGACAATTTTTTTCAACAGTCACCTAAAATTCAACTTTTTTTTAAATAAATTCTAAAAATTAATTGTAAAATAATTTTCACATGATGATAAAAAATTATTTTAGTTTTATATAATTCAATTTCCAAATATTATAAATCTAAATTATATAATTCCTTGAAAAAATAAAAAATTTAAAGAATAAAGACATTTTTTTTGGAAATGAGGGATTACATTTAATTTTTTTATTATTTATTAATTAATATATTATTGATAAATAATGATAGTATATATTTAATTCAAAATGAATTTATAAATTAAAAAATTTTTATAATTAATTTTGAACATGAAAATTGATGTTCTACTAAATAAATTAAGATACACGTAGTTGAAAATATAAATCATAAATACTTTTAGTTATGTGATTCAAAAAATAATTTCTTAGTATTCTAGTATTTATATTTTTTATTTATTCATGGGAAATATTAAATACTAATCATTTTACTACTTTCAATTGGTAAGTTACTATTTTATGGTCAGTTATTATCCTATGGGTCTAATAATTTATTTAACAGTCAAATAATTATTACACTTTCTATTAATAAAAATTATTTACTTTATTATTCACTCGATCAATTTACATTCATGGTTATCTAAATTTTATTTATAATATTATATTTTTTTATTTTATTTATCTATATATGGTGTTTCTTGTAGTTGTTATTTTTCTAATAGTCTATGAACCTAAGGATTTTCATATTCTCCAAATATTATTAGCATTCATTTACTGTAAAATTTCACATTTTTAAATTTTATAGTGTATTTATCCTTCTTATGTAATTATCTATGTTGATGATGGAAAATATTATTTTCTTTTATTATATCATGCATGTTATTTTTACTATATATTTCACTAAAATATGATTCACATATGTTAAATGAAGGAAATTTATCATATCTAAAAATTATGGATCATTTCATTCTCCCAATTTTGGAAATTTCATTCTCAAAATTTCAACTCAAACCCTAGGGTGAAAATAAAAGGTTGTTGTTTTATTCCATTACAACCACGAGTTCCTATATTTATTTTTAATTCTTATAATTTAAGTATAATATTTTGACAGCATGAGCGGCCTTTTTTCTATAACATTATCCATATAATTCATATTTTAAATCAACTTCTCCACATATTACGAAACATGATCCAACTGTAGTACATTTCGGTTCAAAACTTGCAAAGGATATTGGGTGTACTTCCTAAGTAAATATACATTTAAAAAATTAGGTACTTATGTAGGTTTAATGGAAGGGAATATTTATAGGGAATAGATCTAACCTTATTGTAATGCCCCGACCCCAGTTACCCAGAGTTGGTACATTATTACATAACATTGGCATGATCACAAGGAATCACGTCCTGAAGGACTGATCCGTTTATAAGCATTGGAAAAACTAGATATATTCATAAGTCTTACATTTCATCATAAAAAATGAAAATTACAACGAAATATTCTCCATAGTCTGCACTCATATCCCGATATACTTTCCCTGCAGGTCATTCATAAATTACTTCTTCACATCCTGGGAAAAATAAAACATTGAAAGGGGTGAGATCAGATGCTCAGTAAGGATAAAAATATTGCAGAAACTTTATAGATAAACATAAACATTTAAGGCAACGTATAACTAAAATAAAATCCTTTTAAACTTGAAATTCAGCATAATATGGCAAAGATAAAAAATCAAATAATGGGATTTACTTACTCACGTGGATATTCTACTAGTCGAATAATCAAATGCAATATCAATATCCACTTTCATAATGACGGAATGCATAATGCTAGAATATCATCAGCACGTAGCCAAGGCCTCGTTCCAAGACTACAAATAAGATTTTGTCAAGGCCTCGTGCCAAGACACTAGTTTGTCTCATGACACCTACCGATGCATCGAGGAGCTATAGCGGGCTCCACCAGTCACTTACTAAGTCCAATGCATTCCTCATATGAAATGGTTTAAACATAACATAAACATTCATATTAAAACTAGCTTAAGAAATGTCAATACTTTACCCATAAACCATCAATGGTATAAAAATTACACATCCACAGTAAAAAATATCGAGAAACCTTCAACACAATATAGAATATTTGTATCATGATAAATCAACTTCAAAACAAGTTTAAAATCCATTAAAAGATTTGGACATTAATGAAAATGATTTGTAAAACTCTTTGAGAGAAATACCCCTTTTTCATGAAAACATTTAAAATTCATAAAATTTGGAAAATAATTCATTTAAAGATATTTTTGAATCAAAGTTTTCCATACCACTTTGAATATTTTTAAATTAATTAACATTTTAAAAACATTCATGTCCATATAAATAAATCCTTAAAACCATTTTGAGGACATGGACATTAATGAGAATGATTTAGAAGAATTAATATTTAAAACATTTGAAATGATGTTTTAGTAAAAATTACCTTAAAATAATCTCTTTGAAAAATCTTTCATAAAACATGGACATGGATAAGAAATATGTCCAATTAGATACTTACGTAAAAACAACCTCAGATAATAAAGAGATTGTGAAATTAACCTTTACCAGTTTGCTATCTTATGAAACATACACCCCATGAAAGAGGTATAATACAATTAATATGTAAATATACATACATTAATGTGTATTACACAAAGAATACAATTATGGGTAGTACATACACCACATAAAAGGTAATAGTGACAATATGGCATGAATCTCACATGAATAAGGAGTGAGATGAAAACCCCTTACCTTGTACTTTTCCTTGGTCGAGGGTAGGTTAAAATCCTGTATAATAGTTAAATAATTGTTTTTAAATTATAAAATAATCATATACATAAATATGATATCATATAAAATCTTTTAATATTGCTTTGTTAACAATATTTTAGTATTATCGTCTTTTCGGGTGTTTATTGATTCATTTTCCTTTATATGCTTTGTTACGTAAGCCGTGTTTGTTATGGATAGGTTGTATCTTATTCATATCCAAAATGGTATAAAGTCCTTAAACATTACATTAAATCATAAAACAATAATTATTGTTCAATGGATATGAGGGGGAAATGAATCTCATCGCGTTGTAGAGACGATAATCCGTACGTACGCATGAATGATACTTCCATTTCAATTTTCATTTTAAAAGGAATAAAAAAATGATAAATAGGTATATAGTTATTCCAGTATAATATAATATTTTATATGTGTTACTTAATTTCATTAACACCATTTTTTATACGTTCCATGTACGGTATGAACGAGTCATATCACTTTGAGGGGGCGGTAGTCGGCACTTCCTCAAAAGAAATAATTGTATATATATACAACATGAAGCGAATAATGGTATGATATAAAATGGGATTACAGAAGCTTACATATAAAATAAATGTCATTAATATCATATTTAATTATAGTTCCATCATAATGGCCACCATGAGAGGTGGTAGGAGATAATTTAATAATCCTCGCTTCGTGAGGCGTTTGGCTTCCATCCACAGAAACATCATGTTCTTCACCCATTAGATATATGCGTGTGTAAGTTTAGTTCTAATAATTATAATAACAATATCCTAGTATATTTAGGATACTGGTTTTGTTACAAAAGAAAATAATAAGAAGAGTTTAGGGGTTGGAGGAGTAAAATAAAAGAAAAGAAGCAAAGATAAATTGTTACCTTTAATTTGGGTAACTCTCATTGGTTGAACCAAAAAGGACTCTTAAAGTGACTTCTGCCTAAGTTAAGGATTCTAAGAGGAGTATAGGTATGTAGGGAGCTTAATTGGGAAGAGTTTGGACGATCCAAAAGGCTTGATAGATGTGAGTAATTGGTTAGAAGTGGTGTCCTTTTGTAAGGGGGAGGAGGGGCTCTTTATGAAAATCTAGAAATATTGTTTTATAATAAATTAATATACGGTTTATGATGGATCCAAAGTGGATTATTTAATGTTTAAGGTGGGGATGGGTCGAAAAAAACTCAAAAAAAAGAATTTAGATAGGTTTGAGTCATTATATTAACCTTATATTTTAGTTTTAACTCTTAGTAAATTAGTTTGAAACTTACCATGTCACTTTGTATTTCTATATTATATAGTTAATAAACTTAATATATACCTCATATAGACCCCCAAGTGGTCCATTAATGATACAATTATCATGATATAAGTCTCTTAGACGAACCTTAGATTTTTAGGAATAGAATACAAATTAATAATATAATATTTGTTTTAAAAACTCATTTATGTCAATTTTGACACTACTCAATAAATGATTTTTTTAAAGTCTTAAGAACATTATTAATTCTAAACAAATTCATTTAAGAAATCCTAACTTGTGATATTAACCAATGAAATTTGTGTATGTCATCAAAACTTTCAAATTATATTTATTTTAACATTTACAATACAAATTATTTGATTCTTTCATTAATAAGGAAAATACTGTATCATTATTGTGTCATATATATTTTTACTTTTTCAATGTATAAAAATAATAAATAAAATAACATTATGTAGTAAATATTTTTATCTTTATAATTAATATTTATAGTGTAAAATCCAACATATATAACCCTATGTAAAAAGTTTTTTTCTAAAAGATATATGCTTATGTCATTTTTGTATTTATTTTAACTTAATTAATATAAAGTGTCATTATCTCTTAAAAAGGATCGATGGGTTCCCAAAATCGACCCAAATATGCCCATGGTCGGACATGTATCAACCAATAGAGTTAACACACGTTTTAGGGTAATTTATTTTTATTATAATATTATTTGTGTACCCTTATTTACCGGATTGACCTTTTAACCATGGTAAATAAAATATTTACCGAAGTAATTATTCAAAATGTTTAAAAATAAAAGCTACCTATTTACACGATTTGGACATCCTGATTTCAAATATGGATTCCATTTTTCTGAATTCAATACATAGAAGGGGCAGAAAATAATTTAAAATTAATTCTCACTGTCAAAACAAAAAACATGTTTTTAAGAGATAATAACTATCAAAAGATTGACACTTGTTTATGTCCTGTTTAAATATGAAATTATATCCAATGAAAAAAATGTATTAAATCGTAAAAATATATTCTAAATATATTATAAAAACATTTGAATTCATAATTTATCACCATTAATTATTTCGATTAAAAAATTTGTTTTTAATAAAAATTTAGTAATTTTCACTATTCATCACAATATAAAAGTTATCTGAAAAGTACCAAAATTTCACCGTAGGATAAATTCAGTCTTCCAAATCCAAAAATGAAGTCCATTTTGAGAGATAAAATTTATAAAATTTTAAAAATTAGGTATTACTTTTCATAACGGCTAGTTCGATTTGTTGTGGTGTGTGTTAGAACACGAAGTTGCGTACAACACACGCTACTGTATTATTCAAAGAGAAGAATACCGAGGAAGCCTCGGGTGTTACATTATAAATTTTTGATGTCCCCATTCTAAATACTAAATTTATTTAGTAAAATTGAATATATAAATTTTTTAAAGTATTGGATTTAAAAAGGGTTCACCATTAAAAGTACGTGAAAGTGCATTTTCTGAAAAATAATGCTTTTATCTGGAAAAAAATGAATTTGTTCTTACACTATGTCTAAGAAAATCATAATCTGGATTCTAAAATTATAAAGATTATATAATGTTCATAATTCAGTTAATACTATTCATAACCTCTTTTGAACGGCTTGTTTGGTATGTCATGGTGCGACTGAACTCTGTGGTGCCTGTAGTGCAAGTTATTTAATTATTTTGAAGAAATAACGCACTATGAAATATTGGGGTGTTACATTCTCCCCTCCTTCAATAAATTGTGTCCTCACAATTTGAAACTATTCTTCAAAAAAAAGGTTGAAAATTGAAAATATCTCTGAGGGAAAACCCACATCGGAAATTGGGTTAACAAAATTTAGTCTTAATATGAGGAAAAGGGAAATGAAAGGGTCACCACTAAATTATGATCTCTATTAGGAGAACAATTTTGGAAATTAGAGACATATAATTGGAGGAAAAATGTAATTATTTATAGGTAGGGATTGAGGTCATCAATCACAAACAAGTGTAAAATTTAGGGCCTTAAATTCGTCAATCTATGATGATTTAAAATACCACCGGGTCAACAAAACAGATGGTATTAGGATAACACATTTTTTTAAAGATCCCTTCACTAAAGTATAAGAATTAATTTTTTCATTGAATAAGAGATGTAGAAAAATATAAACCTGACAAGTAGAGTCTCATCCTTTAACTAAGTTCTACCACAAACTCATATTTCACTCTAAAAGATAATAGAAGTCAAAAATAATATTCTATTTATCCTATTCGTATAGGGTTTAAAAAAATGAATTTATAATTCATCTAGAAGAACCATTAAAAAATGACATTATTCAATCCAGGATATCACGTGGGTCAGTGGTAGGTGATACACCCTTGTCTCCCTTCGGTTGTGCGTTTATGTCTCGCGGACTTGCCGGACGCGACGGGTTGCCGCCCGACCTCCAGTTTGTCTTTTTTATAGAAATACAAAAATAATCTCAAACGGGACTTATCCAAAATATTTCTGTCCAAAATCATAGTCCAAAATTTATAAGGCAGGTAAACATAATGAAAATTCTTTTTCCCACGTAATATCATGTGAACACCTTCATCGTGTATTCTTTTGAAACACTGCAACATCCTGAAATACCATAAAACCTTATTTATTACGTTCATGATCCCTTATTACTAATAGAATACTGGATATACTCATTATATCCAAAAAATGTTGTAATCTCCAACAATGGTGGAATATACAAATCATTAATCAGTTTCAAGGTAGTCAAGAATATCCAATATAATTTATCCAAATCAATCATGTATTATTCCAAAATTACTACCTCAGTATCAGAACTATATTATGGTTTATCTTTCTATCAACCATATATTTTCTAAAAATTTAACCCGCTATTGAGTCACTTTTCTCTGTTCCACACAATCTCAAGTCCTTAATAAAATAGTACTGCAGTATAATTCTTATTTATTTCTAGTATATCATTGATACAACACTTCAATGAAATAATTCCAAAACAAAAACATATGAACACTAGTCATTCCTCTTCATATGTGGTTGTATCATTACTTGATTATTATCCAATAGCATCATTTAAGGCATAGTCTGATGACTGGGATATTGGTTCTCGTAGTGTCTCATCTCCTTGCAGATGAAGCATTGTACATTTGAAACATTTTTCTTACCCTTGCAGTCACATATAAGGTGTCCTTTTTCTCAACACTTATAACAAACTCTCATTCCATTCAGGCAAGTTCCAGGGTGTTTCTTCCCACAGTTATCACATATGAGAAAACTCTTCTTTTCCCTCTTCCCTTTATCCATCTTTATCTCTTCCATCCTTTTCTTCTCTTGCTTCCCTTCAATTCCGTAGGACTCAGAGAACTCTTTACTTATCTTACCAGCACATGATACTATTTATTCATATGATAATAATACGTGGAAGATATTTCCCTTCTAAATGATGAATTAATACCATGAAAGATATGATCCTTATTACTCATTGGATCATGCGTATTGCTGGAGTTCTCATTCCTTCTACTGGGCACCATTTCTAAACAATGGCATACACTAGATTAGTTTATGAATAACAATACCTAATCCCAAACTTGTGAAACACTTATCATAAATTAAATAGTTTATGGATATAATCCATAATCAAAAAAATGTTTTCTTTTTGTAAGTACATAGTCATAAACCCTTCATAATGGTTTGTAAAGAAAATGAGAATTATCATAAGCATATCCCCTGGGAGTGTCATAACCAAGAGTGTAGTAAAGGTCGTTGTCGTGCAACAGTTCCCGTTCAAGTCTAGCTCAAAGTAGTGTTTTTGGGTTTTAACCCTAGGTACATCTGTGCTAGAGCTGCCTCTACCTGCTCGTATCCAGACAGGGATGTATTGCTCAGAAAACTCACAAAATCTCTACAATACCAAAGTTCTAGGAAGTTCTTCTATACTAATCCTAAAAGTCCATCTTAGGTCTATGTTCTCTAATCATAGTTTATCTAAATATAGCTTCCAAGGTTTGTACTAAACTTCCTCTGATACCAACTGTAACACCCCGACCCCAATTACCCGGAGTCAGAGCGTTATTACATAACCTAGGCATGATCACAAAGAATCACGTCCCAAAGGACCGATCAGTTTAGCAGCATTGGAAACACTAGATATATTCATAAGTCTTACATTACATCATAAAAATGAAAACTACAACAAAATAGTCTCCATAGTCCACATTCATATCCCCACATACTTTCCCTGCAGGTCATTCATAAATTACTTCTTCACATCCTGGGAAAAATAAAACATTGAAAGGGGTGAGCTCAGATGCTCAGTAAGGATAACAATATAGCGGAAACATTCATAGATAAACATAAAACATTTAACGAAATGTATAACTAAAACAAAATCCTTTGAAACATGAAATTAAGCATAATATTGCAAAGATAAAAAATCAAATAATTCCATTTACTTACTCGCATATATATTCTACTAGTCGAATAATCACATGGAATATCAATAACAACTCTCATAATGACAGAATGCATAATGCCATACTATCATCACCACGTAGCCAAGGCCTCATGCCAAGACTACAAATAATATTTTTTTAAGGCCTACTTCCAAGTCACTAGTGTGTCTCATGAGACCTACCGATGCATCGAGGAGTTACAGCGGGCTCCACCCGTCACTTACTAAGTCTAATGCATTTCTCATAAGAAAAGCTCTAAACATAACATAAACATTCGTATTAAAATTATCATACGAAATGTAAATACTTTAACAATAAACCATTAATGGTATAAAAATAACACATCCACAGTAAAACATATCACAAAAACATCAACACAATATGGAATATTTGTATCATGATAAATCAACGTCAAAACAAGTTTAAAATCCATTAAAGGATTTTGACGTTGATGGAAATGATTTATAAAACTCTTTGAGAGAAATACCCCTTTTCTGAAAACATTTCAAAGTCACAAAATTTGGAAAAGAAGTCATTTAGAGACATTTCTTAATCAAGATGTCTCATACCACTTTGAATCTTTTGAAAGGAATTAATATTTTAAAAACATTCATGTCCATATAAATAAATCCATAAAAACAATTTTGAAGACATGGACATTAATGAGAAAAATTTAGAAGAATAAATATTTAAAACATTATAAAAGATGTTTTAGTAAAAATTCACTTAAAATAATCCCTTTGAAAACTATTTCATAAAACATGGACATGGATAATAAAATAATCCCAGTAGATACTTACGTAAAAACAACCTCAGATAATAATGAGATTGTGAAATTAACCCTTACCAATTTGGTAACTTACGAAACATACACCCCATGAAAGATGTATCATACAATGAATATGTAAATACAAATACATTAAATTTTATTACACAAAGAATACAATTATGGGTAGTACATATGATTCTCGCTCAAATTTACCCCAGATATGAAGGTAGAACTGTCCTTGTAGTCTAGCTTGTGTTGTCGAATCCACAGAGACCTAAGACGTAACTACAGACACGTACATTCTATGGATTGTTTTTGGCTATGAAGTGGCCAACTTGGGTTGATTTTAGATGGGTTTAAGGTATCACTAATAGTTTTAGGTTAATTCAAATTAAGGTAATGAGTTGATCCTAGGTTATCGCACAGGGTGGATTGGATGAATTCCTTTTTTAATGATTTCAATTTCCTATAATTGAGATGGGTTCATTTAAGAAGATCAAACATAATCATCACTTACTGGTTTAATTCCTACACACCCTAATACTAATCAACCATACACTTGAAGGATCAATGCATTGAGCACTCCAAGGAAAAGGTTCGTATTCGCACATGAAATGTGTGACCTTAAATTCAATAAGGATGAAGATGTTTTAAAATCATCAAATAAAAATATCATTTAAAAAAGTGATTATCCCTTAATGGAGTGAGAAATAACATCCAATCCAGCCCCTTGATACTCCCTTGGATCAACCAATAAAAGAGTTAGATCTACATTTATGACATGTCTTTAACGAAAGCGGGAAGTAGACTTGCGAGGGTGGAATTGAAGATGTAAAAAAAACAATAACAAAAATCGATCACTCCACCGTTGTGTGATAAATATCACAATGTATGGTGTGAATAAATTCAAAACATGAAATAACAGTATCAACGTGATATGTAGAACAAAATAATAAGAGTATAATAATAACTTTTATTAAGAAACTAGGATGAATTAAAACAACATACATGTGAAGGAAGAACGTTACGAAGAGAAATTGGCAGCATAACATTAAGATGAAAACAAAGCTCAAAGATTAAAAACTCTTTCACCACCACTACCTTAACTAGTCATTTTGGGAGCCTTGGTTCGAGCTTCCAACAGTAAAAAGGATCCCACTTGAGTATGGTAGGCCTAGGGTGGTGGAAAGTAAGGAAGATGAGACTTTTCCACCCTTGACCCAAGGTGGCATCCAACTTGCTTCCACCGAACAGATGCACTTGGAAGACCTTCTATATAGCCAAATCAGAGTGGAAAATAGAAGAAAAAATGGATATATGGATCCCTTCAAACCGCCTGTAAATGTGGGGCCCATTTGGATATGTATAGTACGATATCTGATTAGATTAGTGGGCTGTTTTTCTAGGCCACAGAATCTCGCACAGAATTTTATCTCTAAATTGGTCCGCCTAAATGGACACAATGGAGGCCGAATTAGCATTGTATCCTAAGTAGTTATTTGTTAATATACATGTCTTCTATCATCCCAAGAAATTTGGAATTCATTGAGATTGTTTGGTGGGCCCCACATTTGAATCAGTGGTATGGGGTCCAATCTGCCTTCTCCAGAATTGCTTCCTTTCATTGCCAAATATCTCCATCATCCTTTTTGAATATTTCATTGATCCTTTAATGAAAAATGTTCATATTTAAGTGAATATATTGTTCAAAAGAATCTAAAATTAAAATATGTATAATTATATTCCTTAAAATTAGAGGAATCATTTGGTACTTCAAATGATGTTAAAAAATGTACCACATAATAGTTCATTTTAAGAAGTAATTACAATCATAATGTGAATTGATGTTCAAAGTGTAAAATGCACTAAAATGGTGTTTATGACTAATAAAGCACATGAATATTACATAAATTAACAATTAATATTATACTCATTTAGTGGCTAATCACACCCCCCAACTTGAGTATTTCTAGTCCCGAGCAGAATATATCTCAACAATATGAAATTCAAATTTCTTTTTCCAAAAACATTTTAATACACAATGATCACAAAAAACTCTTATACTAAACAATCTGGAAACCCATCAAAATAATTTAATACAAGATAGTTTCATAAGAATATCCCAATCCCAAACCCATTCCTTTGATCAAATTCATTTCCATATTCCATCCAATATCAATTAAGTATGAGGATGTGTTGTGCATCACAATAGACATGGGGGTTCATTTTTCTTCAAGGGGGGAATAATGGAAGCTCTAGGTGGAATCAAATTTCAATATTAATATAAGTATTTGATTTTTTATTGTATTTTTTTGTTTTTGTTTTTGTTTTTGTTTTTTTTTGCAATTTTGCTATGGTAATTGAAGTTGCACTCAAAAGAGTCAACCCCTGTAGTGAGACTTTGCCGATGACTCCCAGGCTCAAAGACCTTAGGGCACCAAGTGAAGCCCACATACTCAGGCATCATCTCAAGTTAACTCAATCAAAAACAAAATCAAATTACCAAAAATAGAGATAAAATTACTAACTCTGGGCCATACAACTATGGAGACACGATCCCCAAGTGTCAAAAGCCACGAATTAGGTCATTTCATTGCTCTACGCACAAATTTATTGTTTTTTATTTATTTTTTTATTGAATACTCATATTAAAACTAATGTGATCCCCAAACCTCTGCTATTTATTTGGGGGACCCCATGAACTGAAACTAATACCACACTATCCAAAGGACGTGCATTGTGATCTTTTTTTATTTGGATGAAAATATAAACGATGAAATATCACATTGGACAGCCATACTTTCCAAAATACATGATCATTAAATTATACAAGGATTGAAATCAGAATCAGGGCATGTTGAATTCTTTGATATTCAGTTTCAAAGTGTGCAATGTTTATTACCATGTTCAAAGTTAAAGGAATTTTTCCTTCCAATTACAATTTTTCTTTCAAATCATTCATTTTTTGACACAAAAGCATTTTTTATTTTATCTCCCACCCAAATATAAAATAATACTGTCCCCAGTGTTTAATGAAATGAAAATTTAGAATGTGGTAGAGGTAGAGAATGAATGTTCAAAAAGGAAATTGAAAGTGAAGATCATGGAATAAAGTCACATGGTGGTTGAAGTTTGATGTTCTTGCTGCTCCAATTTAGTCCTTTGATATCCATGTCACTTGCGGAGTTCCCTTAGTGGAAAAAGGAAAACAAAAAAACAAAAAAAAATAGTATATATATATATATATAAGTACAATATAACTATATATATAAAATAAAATAAATTGATGATGCATTCTTTTCATTTAAAATTTCTGGGTAAGGCATTACTCAAGGATCACACCACATGACACAGATGAATATGGTGTTCCCCTTTCATACTCATCCATACTCACAATAGAAGAACATGTCAGCAATTTATTTATTTTATTTATCAAAATGATTCATTAATCCTATTTAAAAAAAATGATTTGCAAAGATGAAAACCACGGGTTGCCTCCCGTGCAGCGCTTTGTTTAAGGTCGTTAGCTCGACTTGAAGCCCCCAACTTACCCAATACCAACTTTCAATATTTTAAGGAACCCATGTTTCACCAATTATACTAGTTTGGGATTGATTATATGTGTATAATTTGTTTTATTCAAAATCCTATGTTCTAAAATGAATGGTAAAATCAATGGAATATCAGAAATGGTTGATCCAGTTTCCTTTGTAGTCTTTCCTAAGACATTAAGAATCATTACCTCTTTATTGGTTCTAAGATAAGAAATTGTGAAAATTGGACGTTTTTGGCTATCCCCAATATAACGACCCATACTTTACATACATTGTTATTACTTCAGAATTGAAGCACACTTATTACAACATATAACAAAACCAGGAAAGGACCGTATAGGTATAGAGTCTTTAGAAACCGGGAAACATAAACAACTGGTTCATAAAGCATCTGCTTTGCCTCCCACTTATTTCATCATATCTAGAGTCCCTTTTTGGCATATCCTATTTAATAACCTTCTTCCGGACCTGGAAAAAAAACATAAAAATGGGTGAGCTCAAATGCTCAATAAGGGTAAACAAAATAAATATCAATCACATCATATACATAAGAACATAACTTTTGTAAATCTTAACCTGTAAAAGAAATCATAATTTCATAACATGGGATAAACCATAGTAGTGAAATTTAATCCCAATAATCATAACTTAAAACATGAAACTTTGTGACATACACACATAATCATAGAGAATCATTTCATATTAGTCAAGACTCATTTCCAAGACTATCTTAGTGGACAAAATCCATTTCTGAACTGAGTTCACTCCTCGTTTCAGTCATGTTTCACTGAACCGGTTTAACCTGCCATTCCATCCATGTCTATATCATGAGATATAAAATCATTACCCAATGCATTGGAGGTAGATATAGGTCCCACCCGTCTCATAATGATACCATTATTATGTGTGACACAAAATCATAAACCATACATCATAGCATAACCCATGTAATAAAAATGTGAATCTTAAACATCGTGACATCATAAAACAATTCATATAAGATAAAGGAATTCATAAAAATATTTCCATCACAATATAATCAAATCCAGGTAATAATAGGGATAGAAACAGACCCTATATTATCTTAGATGGAAAATAATTTTGGTAAAACACTTGAACTCCATTCTTGAGGAAAATATCAATTCTACTTCAAAAACATTTTCCATTCTTAACATGTCATACAATTTTAAACTAAAAGAAGTTGATTAAAAATAAACTTGAAAACTTGTAAAGGAAGATTCTTGGAAATAATGTTTTAAAAATCAATTCATGCCATATAAGTTAAAAAAACATTCTTCTCGTACTTTTGTCAGAAAAGTCAAAAGGTACCTCCTACAAAAAACGAAAAAAAATTCCTTTCATATCTTTTACTAAAAACTCACCAAAGGGTAAAATTGGATATAAAATATTGTAGAATGATATAAATATTACATATTGAGGAATCATGGATGTGGATGATAAAATACATCCCAGTAAATACCAAAGTATAAACAATCTCGGATAAAAAGGAGATTGTGATATTTTCCCTTACCTTAGGTCCGATATGCTTTGTACATGTCAGAACCTCCTTTATAATGATTTAAATAATGTTATTGACTTATTACATAATCATACTAATTTTTATGATATCATATATGGTCATATTATTAGCTTCTTATTAGTAATATTTCATTACTACTTGTTATTCGGGTGTTTATTACTTTTTGTTCTAATGCGTGTCTTGTCGAATAAATTCTTATTTTTCTTTTTAGTTTATAGATAACTAATTTCCAGAATGGTATTAGTGTAATATATATCATATTTATTCACTAAATTCATTTATTTAATCATTATGAAATGAAAATCATGTAGAACGAGTCGCATCACATCGTGGAGACGGTATTCTGTACGTACGCACGAGTGATGATATCGTTCCCATGATCGTGGAATTGTATTGGAGTGTATGTATACTATTTCAGAATCAATATCACTTTAAAATAGTCATATATAGTCATTATTTACACCATTATACCCATCCAAGTAAGGTGGTGGTGGAAAATAGATTACACCACGGCGTGGAGAGGGTATTCCGTACGTACACACGCGCGGTGATTTTGTTTTCTGTAGGATGTATAGATGGAGAAATAGGGTTGTTTCATAATTATAATAACATATCAATATATTAGTGATACGGATGTTATTACTTCATAATTAAACAACTAAAGATGATTAAGTGGAAGAAGAAATAAAGTTGAAAGAATTAGTAACAGACATTACCTCTTCTTTAAAACACCTCTTTGAGACCTCCTTTTAGGGCACTAAAATTGGTCTTTGAAGAATACCAGGACCTCTAGGATGTCCCTAGGGAAGTGTAGAGGAGAAATTGGCAGGTTTGTGACGATCTTGAAGGATCAAAGTGGAGTGAGGAAGAGGGGGATGAGGTTCCCTTTTATAAGGGAGGAGAGGGGCTCCTTTGGAAAAACTAAAAATATTATTTTATTATAAAGTCATGTTCGGATTTAAATAGCTCCAAATTGATTTATTTCGAAGATAACGTGGGGATGGGTCTAAATACTCTCATCCAATAGAATTTAGACAAGTTTAGGTTCCTATTTTAACCTTATCATTTAGATTTATCATTATGTTAAATAATTTTACTTTTACCGTGTCTTCTTGTGTTCTTATACTATAAGGTTATTAAACTCACTATAACAAGTCAGACGAACCCCAAGTTGTTTATTATTAATATATATATATCCTTATCTAAGTAATTTGGTCTAACCTTAGATTTTTAGGAATAATATAAAAATTAATAATATAATATATTTTTTAAAAACTATTTTATGTCAATTTTGACACTATTTAGTAATTGTATTTTTGTGAAAATCATAATAGAATGATTAGTTCTAAAAAGTTAATTAAATAAATAATAACATTTTTTATTAACCTAGAAATTTAGTGTAATTCATTAAAAGTCTCAAATTACATTTATTTGGGTATTTATAACATCAATTATGTCAATATTTCATTAATAAGATAATTACTGCATCATATTTTTGTCATAAATAAATTAACTTAGTTAAATTCTAAAAATTACAAATAAAATATAATTATGTAGGAAATCTTTTTATCTCTCTAATTAACATTTATAGTCGAATTTATCTTATGTATAACCCTATATTAAAAATGATTTTCTTATTAAACATTGATTTTAACTATTTTAACCCCTCTTTAAATAAATTAATAATAAATGTCCTAATCTAATCCAAGTAGGCCTAAATGGTCATATTTTATTCCTAAGGTTGTTTTTGGTCGAATTACACTTATCCAATAGAATTAGGGCATGTGTTAGGGTAATAATAATATCATTTTTACCCTTAATTACCCTATTTACTTTTAACCGTGGTAAATAAAAGTAAAAAAGTAACTATTCAGCAAAAATTATTTTCATCTCATTGAACCACTTTTTACTTACTGACATCCACCATGTCTCTCAGATTTTTGAAATTTCACTCACAGAAGTGGTAAAATTAAGTTTTATGAAAAATTCAGTTTTTTTATCTACCACTTAGTGGTTTCCCTATTCATCAAAAATTGAAAGTTTTCAAAAAAATACCAAAATTTCACCCTAGGCTAATTTCGATATTCTGAATCCAAAAGTGAAGTCCATTTTGAAAAATAAAATTTATAAAATTTTAAAAAGGGGTTATTACTATTCATAATGGCTAGTTTTAATAATATTTTAATAGTATATCGTTGTTTAGTGAAACTCGGTATTGCGTACGACGAAAGCTATCGAGGAAGGTCGCGATTTCATGTAAAGCAAGCCAAGCAAGTGTTTTGTGTAGAAAATGATTCCTTTGATGATTTATATAACATAAAAGTCTCAAGTGTTACATTCTACCCCCCTTAAAATTAATTTCGCCCTCGAAATTCGTCACTTTGTAACAAACAGATGAGGATACCTCTCCCTCATCATATCCTCAAGCTCCCATGTAGCTTCTTCTAATTGGTGGTTCCTCCCTAAAACATTCACCATTTGATTGGTCTTGTTTTGTAGGACTTTTTCGCTACGATCCAGAATCTCTATCGGCTGTTCTTCATAAGAAAGATCTTGCTCCAACGGTACAGATTTTGAGCTGAGTACATGTGAACAATCATGTATGTACTTTCTCAGGAGAGATACATGGAACACATCGTGAACTTGAGAGAGATTCGGTGGAAGCGTCAATCGGTAAGCTACCTTCCCAACACGATCTAGTATTTCGAAAGGACCGATATATCTAGGGATCAACTTCCCATTCTTTCCAAATCTCATGACCCTCTTTCAGGGAGATATTCGTAAGAACACTTTATCACCCACTTCAAACTCTAGGTCTTTTCTTCGGTTGTCGGCATAACTTTTCTGTCAACTCTGAGCTGCTCTTATGTGTTGTTGAATAGATCTAACCTTTTCTGCCATTTTATCAACGAGATTGGGTCCTAATAGCTTTCTTTCCCCAACTTCATTCCAGCAAGTTGGAGTCCTGCATTTCTTTCTATAGAGAGCTTCATAAGGAGCCATCTTAATACTGGAGTGAATGATATTATTATAAGAAAATACCACCAAAGATAGGTGTTGATCCCATCCACCTTTGAAATCCATAGAGCAAGCTCTCAACATATCTTCTAGAGTTTGAATTTTTCTCTCTGACTGACCGTCTGTCTGAGGATGATAAGCAGTGCTGAAACTCAACTCTGTATCCAGAGTATTCTAAAGACTTCACCAGAACATTGAGGTAAACCTCGAATCCCGATCAGATATAATAGAAAGTGGTACTCCATGAAATCTTACCACTTCCTTCACATATAACCTGGCAAGCTGATCCAGAGAGAAATCCTCTCTAATAGCGATGAAGTGTGCAGACTTTGTAAGACGATCAACTATGACCCAGATAGCATTATTGCCTTTGGATGTTTTAAGAAGTCCAGTGACAAAGTCCATAGTGATGTTTTCCCATTTCCATTCGGGTATGGGTAATGGTTGTAAAATCTCCTTAGACTTCTGTCTCTCAGCTTTAACTTGCTGACAAACCAAGCATCAAGAGACATATTCAGTAACATCTCTTTTCATGCCATCCCACCAGAAGTACTCTTTTAGGTCCCTATACATCTTCGTGCTTCCAGGATGAATAGAGAATGAAGAACTAAGAGCCTCATCGAGCAGCTCCTTCTTTAATTTGGGGATGGGAGGAACACAAACCCGATTCCTGAACTTTATTATCCCATCACAATCAAGGTTGAATTCAGGAACATTTCTCACCTTCTTTTGTAACTCAACATCTTCTTTCTGTGCCTCTTTAATCTTCACATGTATATATGGTTGAGCATTCATTTAAGAAAGATACGTTTTTTCCCCTTTCATTATAATTCCAAGATCCATCCTTTGTAAATCCATTTATATTGGATCTTTTGTGATCCTCATCATGGATAAACTGGAATTGCCTTGTCGACTTAATGTATCTTCCACCTTTTTTGCTTTCCCAGGGTGGTAATGGATTGAGCAGTCGTAATCCTTAATCAGCTCCAACCATCTTCTTTGGCGCATATTTAGCTCTTTTTGTGTGAAAATATAATTTAAAACTTTATGATCAGTATAAATGTCATAGCTTTCTCCATAAAGATAATGCCTCCAAATCATTAATGAAAAGATTTCCGCAAATAACTCCAAATCATTAGTTGGGTAATTTTGCTCATGTATTTTCAACTGTCGTGAGGCATAAGCTATCACCATATCATTTTGCATGAGAACACATCCCAGTCCCTTCTTGGATGCATCCCTGTAGGTCACAGACCTTTCTCCACTACAAGGAAGTGTGAGTACAGGTGCACTGGATAACCTTCTTTTAAACTCCTTGAAATTATCTTCACATTCGTCCGTCCACACGAACTTAACTCCTTTTAGAGTCAACCTGGTGAGTGGATTAGATAATCGTGAAAAATCATTCACAAAACGTCGATAATATCCATCCAAACCAAAAAAACTTTGGATATCAGTTACTATTGTTGGTCTTGACCATCTTTCGATAACCTCTATTTTTGCTGGATCCACAGATATCCGCTGTTTTGAGATTATGTGACCCAAAAATGAATGTTTTTGAAGCCAAAATTCACACTTCGTAAATTGGGCATAAAGCTTCTCTTTTCTGAGGGTCTTCAATATAATTCTCAATTGATCTTCATGTTCTTCTTTTCTCTTTGAATAGACAAGAATATCGTCTATAAAGACTACCAAAAACTGATCAAGATAGTCTCCAAATACTCTATTCATCATATCCATGAAGATAGCAGGGGCATTAGTAAGACCAAATGGCATCACTATAAATTCATAGTGTCCATACCTTGTACGGAAAGTCGTCTTTGGTATATCCTCCCTTTTAACCCCTAATTGATGATACCCTGAACGAAGATCAATCTTGGAAAATTATTGAGCTCCGCGTAGTTGGTCAAATAAGTCATCAATGCGTGGGAGAGGGTATTTTTTCTTGATAGTGATCTCGTTATGTTCCCGATAATAAATGCAGAGTCTCATTGAACCATCTTTCTTCTTAACAAATAGAACATGTGCTCTCCAATGTGACGCACTAGGGTGTACGAACCCCTTATCAAGATTCTCTTAGAGTTGCTTCTTTAATTCCTACAACTCAATTAGGGCCATTCTATAATGTGTCTTTGAAATAGACAAAGCACCTGGTACGAGTTCTATTGAAAACTCAACTTCACGATTTGGTGGAAGACCCGGAAATTCCTCCAGAAAGACATCATCAAACTCCCATACAATGGGCATATTCTTAATCGTGAGTTTCTCACCAACCATTTTAGATAAATAACCTTCATTTAGTGGAATCAAGACCCGTAAGATGGAAGAAATTTCCACCGGAAGGTTATGTTTATCCTTGCATTGATAGACGATCATAGATTGATCTGGAATATGAAATGTGACTTCCCTTCTTTGGAAATTGATATGAGCTCCATATAAAGAAATCCAATCCATGCCAAGAGTCACATTAAATTCCACTATAGGAAGGATCACAAGATTTTCAAGAAGCACTTTCCCTCAAACGTCAATTTGAGAAGAATTATAAACTTTTGATGCGACTGTTGTGCCATTTGGGGTTGTCATAGCTAACTCAACGTATAATTGTTGAGGTAATATGGTGACATCCTTAGAAAATTCATAAGAAATAAAGGAGTGGGTGGATCTAGAATCAAAAAAAACATTTGATACTTTAGAGTGGATGGTAAGTGAACCTTTCACCACATCGTTATCGTACGCCACATCGCTGATAGAAATTGCATGTGACTTTCCTCTGTATTTAGCCTTAAGAGTTTGTTGACGTTGACTATCATCATAAACCCTTGGATTTGGGCATTGATTGGCATAATGCTCCATCTCCTTTCACTTGAAACATTGAAGTGTAGTAGGTTCATTCTATGTATCCCTTCCTTTGTTTGCATAATTAGACATCTTCTTCCCATCATTGCGGCATTCAAATGCCCGATGACCTTCCTTTCCACATTTGAAAAATTTACTTGTCCCTTTAAGACAACTCCATCCATGTTTCTTTCTACACTTTGATCATAAGGTAAAACTCATCTTCTTTTCAATGTGTTCTTTAGATTTTCCTTTGAATTCCATTTTCCTCTTCTTATCAAACCCATATGACTGATGGGTTACTCCAATATCCATCTCGACTTTGAGAGCACGTCGAACGATTTAATCGTCGCTATTGAAGTCCCTTCTAGCTAACGCCCTTCGAAGACTTGGTTTTAAGCCACTAAAGAATCGATCGATCTTACTCTCAGGTTGGATAATAATACCAGAAGCATACCTTGAAAGTCTTGTAAAATTTTCTTCATAGGTACCAACAGATTCACCATCCTTTTCCTTTAGTTCAAGAAACTCTTTGTCCATCTTTGTTCGGAGAATACGAGGGAAGTACTTATTCGAAAATAAGTTCATGAACTTACCCCATTCCATGGACTCAATTTCAACCCTTTTCCTCATAATCTTAATAAGATTCCACCATTGTTCAGCATCTCCTTCGAAACGATAAGCTGCTAAGATGACTTTATCATGTTCAGAACATTGAAGAACTGAAAATATCTTTTCAGTGGTACTAATCCATTTTTCAGCAACTAATGGATCAGTAGACCCGCTGAATCAAGGTGGACGCTGCCTCATGAAGGATTCAACAGAATTTTTCTCCTTCCTTTGCTCGTTTAGAAGTCCTGCATGATTCATAGCTTGATAAAGATGTGTGAGCATGGCAACAATATTTTGTATTCCAGCTCCCATAACGTTTGGTTGCTCAGGGGGACAATCATTGCATTGCTCGTCGCATTCCGCATTAACACGGTTCCTTCGGGTTCCAGCCATTGACTAAAACCAAGAAGAATAGTGTGAGAAACACTAATTATAATAGGAAAACCACATAATCAAGAATAAAATTTCACACTTAAGGTCTTATCCTAGGTTATTCCTGGCCATTTCTAAAACACTAAGATTGTGTTCTATGCTTAGAGTTATCCTTAGGGTTCTTACTAAGGCTTTCACATCCTAGTTTCCAATGGTGGACTATACCTTTCCTTTGATACCAACTTTAACGACCCATACTTTACAAACATTGTTATTACTTAAGAATTGAAGCACACTTATTACAAAATATAACAAAACCAGGAAAGGGCCGTATATGTATAGAGTCTTTAGAAATTGGGAAACATAAACAACTGGTTCATAAAGCATCTACTTTACCACCCACTTATTTCATCATATCAAGAGTCCCTTTTTGGCATATCCTACTTAATAACCTTCTTCCTGACCTGGGGAAATAAAACATACAAAAGGGCAAGCTTAAATGCTCAGTAAGGGTAAACAAAAGAAATATCAATCACATCATATACATAAGAACATAACTTTTGGAAATCTTAACCTGCAAAAGAAATTATAATTTCATAACATGGGATAAATCATAGTAGTGATATGTAATCCAAATAATCATAACTTAAAACATGAAACTTTGTGGCATACACACATAATCATAGAGAATCTTTTCTTATTAGTCAAGACTCATTGCCAAGACTATCTTAGTGGACAAAGTCCATTTCTGAACCGAGTTCACTCCTCGTTTCAGTCCTGTTTCATTGAACTGGTTTAACCTGCCGTTCTAGCCATGTCTATCTCATGAGATGTAAAATCTTTACCCAAAGAATTGGAGAGAGATATAGGTCTCACCCATCTCATAATGATACCATTCTTATGTGTTCCACAAATCATAAACCATACATCATAGCATAACCCATGTAATAAAAATGGGAATCTTAAACATCGTGACATCATTAAACAATTAATATAAGATAAAGGAATTCATAAAAATATTTCCATCACAACATAATAAAATCCATGTAATAATAGGGATAGAAACATAACCCTATATTATCTTAGATGGAAAATTATTTTGATAAAACACTTGAACTCCATTCTTGAGGAATATATCCTTTCTACTTCAAAAACATTTTCCTTTCTTAACATGTCATACAATTTTAAACTAAAATAATTTGATTAAAAATAAACATGAACACTTGTAAAGGAAGCTTCTTGGAAATAATTTTTTAAAAATCCATTCATGCCTTATAAGTTAAAAAAACATTCTTCTCATACTTTTGTCGAAAAAGTCAAAAAGTACCTTGTACGAAAAACGGCAAAAGATTCATTTCATATCTTTTACTAAAAACTCAACGAAGGGTAAAATTGGATATAAACTATTGTAGAAGGATATAAATATTACAAATTGAGGAATCATGGATGAGGATGATGAAATACACCCTAGTAAATACCCAAGTATAAACAATCTCGGATAAAAAGGAGATTCTGATATTTTCCCTTATCTTAGGTCCGATATGCTTTGTACGTGTCCGAACCTCCAGTATAATGATTTAAATAATTTTATTGACTTATTACAGAATCATAATTATTTTTATTATATCATATATGGTCATATTCATAGATTCTTATTAGTAATGTTTCATTACTACTTGTTATTCGGGTGTTTATTACTTTTTGTTCTTATGCGTGTCTTGTCGAATAAATTCTTATTTTTCTTTTTAGTTTATAGATACCTCATTTACATAATGGTATTAGTGTAATATATATCATATTTATTCACTCAATTCATTTATGAAATCATTATTCAATGAAAATCATGTAGAACGAGTCGCATCACATCATGGAGACGGTATTCCGTACGTACGCACGAGCGATGATATCGTTCCCATGATCGTGGAATTGTATTGGAGTGTATGTATACTATTTCAGAATCAATATCAGTTTAAAATAGTCATATATAGTCATTATTTACACCATTATACCCATCCACATAAGGTGGTGGTGGAAAATAGATTACACCACGACGTGGAGGCGGTATTCCGTACGTACACATGCACGGTGATTTCGTTTTTCGTAGGATGGATAGATGGTGAAATAGTGTTGTTTCATACTTATAATAACATATCAGTATATGATTGATACTGATGTTATTACTTCATAATGAAACAACTAAAGAGGTAGAAGTGGAAGAAGAAATAAAGTTGAATGAATTGGTAACGGACATGACCTCTTCTTTGAAACGCCTCTTTGAGACCTCCTTTTAAGGCACTAAAATTGGTCATTGAAGAATACCAGGACATCTAGGATGTCTCTAGGGAAGTGGAGAGGAGAAATTGGCAAGGTTTGGACGAGCGTTAAGGCTAAATGTGGTGTGAGGAAGAGGGGGAGGAGGTGCCCTTTTATAAGGCAGGAGAGGGGCTCCTTTCAAAAAACTAAAACTATTATTTTATTATAAAGTCAAGTTCTATTTTAAATTGCTCCAAATTGATTTATTTCGAAGATACGGTGGGTATGGATCGATATAATCTCATCCAATATAATTTATACAAGTTTAAGTTCCTATTTTAACCTTATCATTTAGATTTATCATTAAGTTAAATAATTTTACTTTTACCGTGTCTTCTGGTGTTCTTATACTATAAGGTTAATAAACTCACTATAACAAGCCAAACGAACCCCAAGTTGTTTAGTATTAATATATATAACCTTAGATAAGTCATTTTTTCGAACCTTAGATTTTTAGGAATAAAATAACAATTAATAATATAATATTTGTTTTAAAAACTATTTTATGTCAATTTTGACACTATTTAGTAATTGATTTTTGTGAAAATCATAACCGAATGATTAGTTCGAAAACAGTTACATAAATCAATTTTAACATGTCATAGTAACCTATATAATTAGTGTAATTCATAAAAAGTCTCAAATTACATTTATTTGGGTATTTATAACATCAATTATGTCAATATTTCATTAATAAGATAATTACTGCATCATCTTTGTGTCATAAATAAATTAACTTATTTAAAGTCTAAAAATTAAAAATAAAATATAATTATGTATAAAATATTTTTATCTTTCTAATGAATATTCATAGTCGAATTTATCTTATATATAACCCTATATTAAAAATAATTTTCTTATTAAACATTGATTTTAACTATTTTAACCCTTCTTTAAATAAAATAATAATAAATGTACTAATCTAATCCAAGTAGGCCTAAATGGTCTTATTGTATTCCTAAGGTTGTTTTTGGTCGAATTAAACTTATCTAATAGAATTAGGACATGTGTTAGGATAATAATAATATCATTTTACCCTTAATTACTCTATTTACTTTTAACCGTGGTAAATAAAAGTAAAAAGTTACTATTCACCAAAAATTATTTTCATCTCATTGAACCACATTATACTTACTGAAATCAACCATGTCTCTCAGATTTTTGAAATTCCACTCATTGAAGCGGTAAAATTATGTTTTATGAAAAATTCAGTTTTTTTAACTACCACTTAATGGTTTCACTATTCATCAAAAATTGAAAGTTTTCAGAATAATACCAAAATTTTACC
The DNA here is from genome assembly GCA_963277665.1 of Viscum album. NCBI lineage: Eukaryota > Viridiplantae > Streptophyta > Magnoliopsida > Santalales > Viscaceae > Viscum > Viscum album. Next base: position 157,087,964 of record OY728165.1, on the reverse strand, counting down.
CTAGGCTAATTTCGATATTCCGAATCCAAAAATGAAGTCCATTTTGAAAAACAAAATTTATAAAATTTCAAAAAGTGGTTATTACTATTCATAACGGCTTGTTTTAATAATATTTTAATAGTTTATCGTTGTTTAGTGAAACTCAGTATTGCGTACGATGCAAGCTATCGAGGAAGGTCATGATTTTGTGTAAAGAAAGCCAAGAAAGTGTTGTGTGTAGAAAAAGATTCCTTTGATGATTTATATAACATAAATGTCTCGGGTGTTACACCCAATGAATTGAAACTTGAGGGTGGATGGAAAGTCCTTTCATTCAAGTTTGTGTAGGCTAACACTTTCAGACATAGGTTGGGACGTTGAATCAAAATCAATTTCATTTTCAAAATTGCTCAATAGAATTGGTTCCTTTTGAATATAAGATTCAACCACAAAATTAGAAAGATCAATTTTAGGAATGGGTATGGACTCAATGTTTCTGATTTCTCTCAATGGTTCAATGGTTGGTGTTTTTGAAAATTTATCAATGGAGTTATAATTAAGAGATTCAATCCATGATGTCAAATTATCCTCTTTTGAATCCAAAAAAGTCAATTTCCTCTTGATTTAAATACCCTTCAACAATTTCTTTATCCTCTAAATCTATCCCAAATCCAAATGTTAGTTCTTCAATAAATTCATGTGGGGTTTGTGGGAAACAAGAAACGTCACATGAGGTTATGGAAGGGACAGTTGGTGAATGGTTGTGTTCCTCATAAGTTTTAATGCTTTGTAGTTCTAACCTCAAATATGAAACCTAAAAATTCATTATCTCCATTTTTTGACACAATTTTTCAAGTAATGGTTGGGGATCATGATGGGTAAGGAGTTGAGAAATATGGTCTATTTCAGGTGGATAATTAAGTTGTTGGAATTGCACTGGTGGGTGTTCAAATTGGCTCTGTGGGGATTGAAAATCATTATATAGTGGAATGTTTTATGGATGATAGGAGTAGCAACATTTTGTTTCATTAGGTTGTTGATGATCCCACAAGTAGAAATTAGGATGGTCATTGTACATCACACATGGGGTTGGGTGATCAAAGTAGGGATAAGTGTCCCATGTTTGGACTTGTTCAAAATTGAATTCCATAGGAGTGATAGGGTGAGAAAAGAGAAGAGGGATGAAAAAAATGATGATAGAGTCTAAGATAACTTAGTTAGGTCCTAGGAAATGGCGCCAAAATTATCTTCTCGCTCAAATTTACCCAAGATATGAAGGTAGAACGGTCCTTGTAGTCTAGCTTGGGTTATCGAATCCACATAGACCTAAGAAATACCTAATGACACGTACATTCTATGGAATGTTTTTTGATATTAAGTGGCCAACATGGGTTGATTTTATATGGGTTTAAGGTATCACTAATAGTTTTAAGTTAATTCAAATTAAGGTAATGACTTGATCCTAGGTTATCGCTCGGGGTGGATTGGATGAATTCCTTTTTTAATGATTTCAATTTCTTATAATTCAGATGGGTTCATTTAAGAAGATCAAACATAATAATCACTTACTGGATTAATTCATACACACCTTTATACTAATCAAACATAAACATTAAGGATCAACTCATTGATCACTCCAAGGTAAAGGTTTGTATGAGCACTTGAAATGTGTGACCTTAAATTGAATAAGGATGAAGATGTTTTAAAATCATCAAATAAAAATATCATTTAAAAGAAGTGATTAGCCATTAATGGAGTGAAAAATAACATCCAATCCATACCCTTTTTACTCCCTTGGATAAACCCATAAAAGTTTTAGAACTCCATTGATGACATGTCTTCATTGGAAGAGGGAAGTAGACTTACGAGGGTGGAATTGAAGAAGTAAAAAAAACAACAAAAATCGATCACTCCACCGTTGTGTGATAAATATCACAAAGTATGGTGTGAATAAATTAACAACTTGAACCAAAAGTATCAACGTGATATGTATAACAACATAATACCAGTATAAGAAGAACTTTTATTAAGAAACTAGGATGAATTAAAACAACTTACATGTGAAGAAAGAACGTTACAAAGAGAAATTGGCAGCATAACATTAAGATGAAAACAAAGCTCAAAGATTAAAAACTCCTTCACCACCACTACCTTAAATAGGAATTTTGGGAGCCTTGAGTCGATCCTACAACAGTACAAAGGATCCCACTTGTGTATGGTAGTCCTAGGGTGGTGGAAAGTAAGGGAGAGAAGACTTTTCCACCCTTGACCCGTGGTGGCATCCATCTTGCTTCCACCGAACAGACGCGCTTGGAAGAAATTTTAGGTGTCCAAATCAGAGTGGTCCATAGAAGCAGAAAATGGATCTCCGGATGTCGTATAACCACCTGTAAAATTTGGGCCCATTTGGATTTGTATATTCGGAGATATGATTAGATTAGTGGGATATTTTTCTGGGCCACAAAATCCAGCCCAGAATTTTATCTCTAAATTGGGATGCCTAGATGGACACCATGGAAGCAGAATTAGAATTGGATACTGATGTGTGAGTTGTTCCTATACATTCCTTCTAGCATCCCACGAAATTTGGGGTCCATGGGTACTGTTTGGTGGTCCCCACATTCGAATTAGTGGGCCGGGGTCCAATCTGCCTTCTCCAGAATTGCTTCCTTTCATTGGCAAATATCTCCATCATCCTTTCTGAAAATTTCATTGATCCTTTATTGAAAAATGTTAATATTTAAGTGAATATCCAGTTAAAAATAATATAAAATTAAAATATGTATAATTAGATTCCTTAAAATTAGATGAATCATTGGGTACTTCAAATGATGTTAAAAAATGTACCACATAATAGTGCATTTTAAGAAGTAATTACAATCATAATGTGAAATGATGTTCAAAGTGTAAAATGCACTAAAATGGTGTTTATGACTAAAAAATCACATGAATATTATATAAATTAACAATGAATATTATCAACCTTTAGTTTCTAATCAACATGCACCACACAAAAGGTAATAGTGGAAATATGGCATGAATCTCACGGGAATAAGGAGTGAGATGAAAACCCATTACCTTGTACTTTTTCTTGGTCGAGGGTAGGTTAAAATATTTTATAACAGTTAAATCATTGTTATTAAATTATATAATAATAAAAAACATAAATATGATATCATATATGATCTTTTAATATTGTTTTCTTAATAATATTTTAGTATTATCGTCGGTTCGGGTGTTAATTGATTCGCTTTCCTTTATATGCTTCGTTACGTAAGTCAAGTTTGTTGTGGATAGGTTGTATCTTATTCATATCTATAATGATATCAAGTCCTTCAACATTAATTTCCATCATCAAATGATAATTATTCTTGAATGGATATGAGGGGGAAATGAATCTCATCGTGTTCGTGGAGACGGTAATCAGTACGTACGCACGAACGCTACTTCCATTTCATTTGTCATTTTAAAAGGAATCAAAACCAAATGATACAAAGGTATTGAATTATTACATTATAATATAATATTTTATATGTGTTACTTATGTTCATTAACACCATCCTTTATACGTTCCATGTATGGTATGAATGAGTCATATCACTTTGAGGGGGCGGTAGTCCGCACTTCCTCAAATGACATTATCGTATATATATACAACATGAAATGAATAATGGTATGATATAAAATGGGATTACAGAAGATCATATATAAAATAAATATCATAGATATCATATTTAATTATAGTTCCATCATAATGGACACCATGAGAGGTGGTATGATATAATTGAACAATCATCGCTTCGTGAGGCGTTTGGTTGCCATCCACATAAACATTATGTTATTCACTCATTAGATGGATTTAAGGGTAAGTGTAGTTATAATAATTCTTATAAAAATATCCTAGAATATTTAGGATACTGGTTTTGTTACAAAATAAAATAATAATAAGATTTTAGGGGTTGGATGAGTAAAATAAAAGAAAAAAAGCTAAGAGAAATCGTTACCTTTAATTTAGGTAACTCCCTTTGGTTTGATCCAAAAAGGACACTTGATGTGCCTTATGCCTAATTTAATGCTTCTAAGATGAGGATAGGTATGTAGGGAGATTATTTGGGCAGAGTTTGGATGAGAAAAATGTCTTGAGAGGTGTGAGTAATTGTTTATAAGTGGTGTCCTTTTATAAGGGGGAGGAAGGGCTCTTTAAGAAAATCTAGAAATATTATTTTATAATAAATTAATATTCGGATTCTAATGGATAAAAAGTGGATTATTTAATGGTTAAGATAAGGATGGGTATAAAACAACTCAACCAATGGAATTTAGATAGGTTTGGGTCATTATATTAACCTTATCTTTTAGTTTTAACTCTTAGTTAATTAGTTTGACACTTACCATGTCACTTTGTATTTTTATATTATATAGTTAATAAACTTACTATATACCTCCAAGAGACCCCCAAGTGGTCAATTAATGATACACCTATCATGATATAAGTCTCGTGGCCAAACCTTTGATTTTTAGAAATAGAATATAAATTAAAAATATAATATTTGTTTTAAAAACTCATTTATGTCAATTTTGACACTACTCAATAATTGATTTTTGTTAAATTATTAAAAACATTATTAATTCCAAAAAAATTCATTTAAGAAATCCTAACATTTCATATTAACCAATAAAATTAGTTTATGTCATCAAAACTTTAAAATTATATTTATTTTAACATTTATAAAATCAATTATTTGATTCTTTCATTAATAAGGAAAATACAGCATCATTATTGTGTCATATCTATTTTTACTTTTTCAATGTCTAAAAATTATAAATAAAATACCATTATGTAGTAAATCGTTTTATATTTATAATGAATATTTATAGTCGAAAATCCAAAATACATAACCCTATGTAAATTTTTTTTTTCTAAAAGATATATGCTTATGACATTTTTGTATTTATTTTAACTTAATTAATATAAAGTGTCATTATCACTTACAAGTGGATCCATGGGGTCCCGAAATCGACCCAAAGATTCCCATGGTCGGAAATATATCAAATAATAGAGTTAAGACACGTTTTAGGGTAATTTATTATTATAATAAAATTATTTGTTTACCCTTATTTACCGGATTTTCCTTTTAACCATGGTAAATAAAATATTTATCGAAGTAATTATTCAAAATGTCTAAAAATAAAATTTACCTATTTACACAATCTGGACATAATGATTCCAAATATCGAGTCCATTTTTCCAAATTCTTAACACAGAATTGGCAGAAATTAATTTAAAATTAATTCCCGCTGTCAAAACAAAAAGTGTGTTTTTTAAGAGACAATAACTATCAAAAGATTGACACTTGTTTATGTCTGGTTTAAATATGAAGTTATGTCCAATGAAAAAAATTGTATTAAATGGTAAATATATATTATAAATATACTTTAAAACCACTCAAATTCATTATTTATCACCATTAATTATTTTGATTAACAAATTTGTTTTCAATAAAAATTTAGTAATTTTCACTATTCATCAAAATATAAAAGTTATCCGGAAAGTACCAAAATTTCACCCTAGGATAAAATCGATATTCCGAATCCAAAAATGAAGTCAAATTTGAGAGATAAAATTTATAAAATTTCAAAAAGTAGTTATTAATATTCATAACAGCTAGTTCTATTTTTTGTAGTGTGTGTTAGAACTCGAAGTTGCGTACAACACACGCTGCTGTATTATTCAAACAGAAACATACCGAGGAAGCTTGGGGTGTTACATTGTAAATTTTAGATTTCCACATTCAAGAGAATAAATTTATTTAGTAAAATCGAATACATAAATGTTTTAAAATATTGGATTTAAAAAGGGTTCACCATTAAAAGTTGGTAAAAGTGCATTTTTTTAAAAATACTCCTTTTATCTGAAAAAAAAATGAATTTGTTCTTACATTATGTCTAAGAAACTCATAATATGTATTCTAAAATCATAAGGATTATGTAATGTTCAAAATTCAGTTAGTACAATTCATAACCTCTTTCGAACCGCTAGTCTGATAAGTCATGGTGCGCTTGAACTCGGTGTTGCGTGTAGTGCAAGTTATTTAATTATTTTGAAGAAATAATGCACTATGAAATGTTGGGGTGTTACACTTATAAAGAATCTGAATGAGGATTATATACGTATTAAATTTCTTCAACATATTTATCAAACCATATAAATTCATTTCAAGAATATATTCTCATGAATAATTTATCATATACCTAAAATTCAAGGCCATGATGAAAATTCATAGTACAAATATTCCTTCACCTTATAGAAAATTTAACATATTGTTTAATGTCTTAAACCTTTTTATTATCTATTTCAATTTTTCATTTCTTAGTGGCTTAAATTCACAAACATAATAAAATTATATTATAGTTCTATGCTATTCCTAGATGTATTTGTAGGGACTAATTTAAATTCTAGAGGGGAAGTTATTATTACATGTTAGATTTAAAAGAGGAATATGTTGATCGATACTACCTTTAAATTCCATTGAGAATGATCCAATCATATCCTCTAGAGTATGAATGGTCATTTTTTGATTTACAATCTTTCTAATGATGTTATGTTGTAAAAAAAATTTAGTTGACTTTGAATTCCATATGAAGGTTCCTCCAAATATTTCATGTGAATATCAGTTCTTGATCAGATATAATCAACATTTTTGTTCCATATAGCCTTGAATCTTCTATGATATATATATATATATATATATATATTCAAATTTATCAATTAATGAGTATTTATGACTGTATAAAATGATATCATTATTTTTAATAGGATCAACCACAAACCATGTGGAATTGTTTTCTAGGGATGCCATTAGAATTCTTATAAAAAATTCAATGTCTCTCATTTTCATATTGATATAGGGAGTGGTTTCAATATCCCCTTAGAGTTTTTTCATTTATCCTAAACTTGTTAGTATACCAAGAACAATGATGTACTTTAAACAATTTTCCATTTCAAATTATTCCAACAGATGTGCTATGAATGATCTCCATAAATATTTTTGATTAATGGCTATATAGAAAATGTTGATATATGAGCATAATTTAATAATTTCTTCTTTATCTAAGGATAAAAAAGTATAAATAATTATGTCCGACCTCTTACAACTCCAACTTTATCAATATATAACTATTACAATTTATCATAATTTTTTACATCCACATTCTATTTTATCACCCCAACGTCTTTTTTATCTTCATTAATCATCTCTAAGATAAATTATTGATCATCAATTTAGAAAGATAGGATTCCATACCATCTATAGTACTAAGTGTTTTTTCTTGGTCCGGATTTATCTCGTTTTTGAGTTTATGGGTTAAGAGGCCATATAAAGGGGTATAATGTTATATTTCACCTAGAATGTAACCTTTTATTTTTTGACAACATTAATTGATTTTAGGGAAAGTCGTTTACAGTTACGTTGAGTTTTTTTGGACATTTAGAGATAGTTAAATTTTATCGGAACTTAAATATTTGTTGAATAAGTTAATATTTATACCATGAATGAAAAAAATATAAAAACAAAATAAAATATCGATTATTGGATGGGAATTTTGAAATTCTAGTGGTGATCAGCACTATGGGTTGTATCTGGGAGATGTTTCATATTCAATTTGTTATTGGTCCCAAGGATCAACCATTTTTTGATATTAATTAAATTCTTAGTTAACAAAAAATTTTATTTATAATTTCTTTTTTATTATTTTTATATAGGGTAACTCACATTAACAAATGAATAAACCCTAGAGATTTAGAGAGGGATGGTGATGGTTGATTTGATTCATCAAGGATGGGATACCAAATTATTTTTGGTAAATGGTGAATGAATTTTGAATAAAATGTGTTTCACTAATTAGGTAATAATTTATTTTTTAATATTATACTTCATTCATCATGACATGCTGATTTTTTATTGGAATAATATTTTTGATTATTGAAATATCTTTTATGATTTTTTACATCATAGTTGTTTTGTTAATTATTTTAAGGGAAAATTATTTTTTTATGTTTAGATAATCATTCATGATTGATTTATATTTGAAATTTTAAATTATTTAATTCATAAATTCCCCCCAGAAGTTCCATTTTATTATAATTATGAAATTATTTTAAGTAATATAACATTCACACATTCATTATTTTATATGTTTGTGAAATAAAATCTGGGAGGATTGTATCCTAAATGACAACCATTACTTACACATTATTCCCTCTAACATTTTACAATCATCTCAAACCTTCGAATTAGACAATAGTTTGAGAATGGGTGACCATGATGGTAAGATAGCGTGATTCTAGTGAGGACAAGGTTGTTTCGACATAGAATAAGTTTTCTAGTGTCTTAGGGGTTTGGGATGTGGTATGATCTTTGATAAATGGTAGTGATGGGGAATTCCATTAGAGGTGAGGTGGTGGTTTCCTAGAATCATAGGTGGAGAAACAAGTGGAGAGAGTAGTGAAAATGTTGATTGAGGTGACATAATCACTCGTTTAAAAGGTTATAGATATGGAATTCATGATCAAAGGATGTGTGATCTTGGATACACAAACTGCATAATGCAATCTACTAATTAAAAGGGTTTAATAATAGAATTAATCTTAACATTATGTGACTCTACAACATACACAAATACTGATCCTTGGATTGGTTGATAAACTTTCTCTAGAGTGTAGGATATCACACAATGTTTTGTATTTGACCAGGCATAGCGTATTTTTTGTTACCTGACCTAGGGTGTGGAATAGAACCCATCCAACCTCCCAGTTCAGCATTCATGGTGTGTAGAACCATATTAAAAAAACTGAATCGATATAATATATTACTATATAATCTATTATTAATCTCACCTCATGTGCATATAATGTCATGTTGTGTTTTATCGGACCCTAAAACTTGGGCTACTGGTGGTGCATGCTCAAGAAATTCTTGAAACCTGCACACCATGTACCCTATTGGGGCATGAGATTTTTTAAGACTTTATATAACAGAAGAATGGAAATACAATACTGAACTTTATTGGAGGGTCACATAGTGTGTCTGGTAGAGAACATTCCATGTACTGTATGATCTTCCATTTTTTTATTTCTTCTCACCTGGTGTCAAAATTGGACAAGTAAATAGTCTGTTTAAGAGATTTACATATAAGTTTTGATAATGAAATAACCCTAGTTATTAGAGATCATTTTTAATTTATATTGGGTATTTCAAGGATCCAATATCTATTGATGTGTTGATTGATTTTGGGAGAGGCATAAGGAGTAGACATGGTGTTTAGAAAATCCCCTTGTGAAAATATAATTACTGGATGTAGGTTTATTGAATTAATCATGTTGTTGGTACTCACCTACTAGTTTAGGGAACATATCCTGTATTTTAGTTGTTGTTGGAATGGGGTTAATACTCTAAGAATCCTGATAGGGGGTGAGTACCCTATACTATAGTAGGAGTCAGTACACCCATACGTGATGGGAAACAAGAGATTCTCTGGTAGAAGTTAGTAATCCCCTCCCACAAGATGTAACTCATATACTTAATTAATTGGAATTGGTAATCCTGAAATCCAAACATACTCCCAAAAATTTTTGGTTCCTTTATATGGACCAATACTCCCTTGACCTACAACCATTTCTTTGTGCGTTATGGGTTCCACACTTGTTTATAGATTAAAATAATTAGAGTTATGATGAATAGGATGTTTTGGTAACTTATATTAATGATGTTTTGGGTATTGAAACATATCAATAATGATTTTTCCTTAAGGATAATTCTTTTATTTTTTAAGGGTTCTTCATACTTTTTTTATCCTTTAGATATTCTAGTTATCTCTTGTTTTTTCTGAGATTGATCCTTCATAAATTAAAGCTATGTATACTAATATTTGTCAATCATCATTCATTTTCATGACCTTGGATCATATATTGATCATTCATTTATCCATATATTACTTATTGACTCATTATTACATTGTTTTTTCATATATTCCTACTAGGTATATTTATACTCAACCCTATATTGGCCTTGTGTCAACATTTTTTGTACTGTTGAAGATGATGACTTCTCTGGAGGTGACCTTGGTAGGTAAATAGCTAGTGAATCATATAGTGAATATTCATGGAGGATTATGGTGGTTTATGTTTGAGATGACATCAATTAGATATTATTTATAGAAACTATATTTTGAGGAGGTTTCTTTCACAGTCTTATGTCTATAATAATGGAGACCTTCCTTGTTGTATTGTTTTCTCTTGTTGTTATCGAAGGTGACCTCCGAGAAATGCCTCACGTTCCGAAGAGCTCGACGAACCCTAGCCTACTGAAAACCCTTCAAAGTGCTTCGTCTTCCCCTTGATTCAATTTTCTATGGCTAGTATTGATCCTAGTTGGGAACTCACTGAGGTTCTTCAAAAGCATCATGTAAAGGAAAGCTCAAATCTGGAAGATTTACACCTGGGGAACGCCCTTCTGGATTCTGGATCTAATCCTCCAATAAGTGGAGCCCCGAGAGGTATTTACTTTCTCGATGCTCTTAAAGGATCACATGGTTCCTCTTCTATAGGTAAAAAACCTCGCTCGACCATTAAGCGATTGGATGATGGAGGTTGTGCTCTTGAAGCAGATCCTGAAGCGATTGCACAGAGCCAAAACCTCTGTATGTTTTCTTTAATGGGACATGTATCTTATTCTAAAAAAGACAAACCCTAGTCCTTTTTTAAACTACAACAAAGAATCTCAATTTGCTGGGTTATAACAAATTGGAAATTGATGCCTTTGAGAAAATTATTTTTTTATCTGCTACTTTACTCTCAGGAGGATCTTAATTGTGTTTGGAAGATAGGTAATTTAATGCTGAAGCCTGGATTTCTGAGACATTCGTATTGGGATTTTTATTTCAATCTGAATACACAAAGAAGAAAATATACACATGTTTGGGTTAGGATCCACAACTTGAATTGGTTTTTTGGCACACTAGGATACTTAATGACTTATCAGCCTACATTGGAACCCCTCTCAAAATTGATAAAAGGACCATTAATGCTGACTTGGGTATGTATACAAGGGTTTTAGTGGATGTCAATCTTGAAACTAAACCTCCTAAAACTATCTCTTTTCATCCCAAAGATTACAAGACTTTAATTGACCTTGAGTATGAATATCTTCCTTCCTTTTGTGACTTCTGTAAAATTGTGGGAAATTCTGTTCATGTTTGTAGAATGGTTCATAGAGCCCCCAATCATCATAATCCCTATGATTGGACTGAATTCACAAATAAGAAGAAGGGAGGAGTCCCCTTACTTGATAAAACTTAACCTCCCCAAGTCAAAACAGGAAAATGGATTCCAAGATCCATGAAAGAGCGTGGGGTATCTTGGGCTGACCAGGTGGAGAAATAGGATCAGGAATTAGAGGAACATACCATCAAGGAAAAACTAGAAAATGAAGATAATCGAATTAATCATAACCCATTGATTGAGTCTCACTCCAAACTGACCTTGAGTCTTCCCTAACCTTGGGATATATAATTATTCCTGAATATTCTCTTATAGTTTCTGATTCTCAGACTTTCATTCATAAGTGTGAGTCCTCCTTGACCAGAAGTGTGGCCGGCCCATCTCCTGGAACCCAGCTCACACTCCCCCTCCCCATTACTATTTCAGACTGTTCACCGGCATGTTTGCAAGATTCACCCACTTCTGATAAAATGGAATGCAATAGGCAAGATACCACTTCAATTCATTATGTTGTTCCCACTGCTCCTTTGGTTTAAAACCGACCCTCCTCTCCACTTAGATGCTCTAATTCTCCCATTAACCAGTCTGCTTTATCTGAAAGTTGTTCTAACACTGTTTCAATGCAGACTACTCCCCCTGTTTTGTTCGATTCCATTATTTCAGCCTCTGAACCCCTTGAAACTGATTCAGTTTCAAGGGATTTACCCAGCTTTTCTGTGTCCGTGGCCCTCCATCAAGGGGTTTCTATTTTGGTTGATGGAAATCCCCCTACTCTGGTTGATGCTATAGTTTCAGATTTGGGTCCCATGGATAAAACCCCTATTTGCAGTCCTTCCTTCTTGTTGTCTAATTGTGAAATAATTGATTTAAAGGTAGGAATCAACATTGTTAAATTTGTGTCTCCCACAGGTAAAAAGGATAAAACTTGTACTCCCAACAAGAACACTTCCCCTAGAAAACTAGAGGTCAAAGTGCTGGAAATAAAAATAAAGGGGGGTCAAACCCCAAGGGTAAATAATAATACACATTCTATACTAGAATTGTCAGGGGATTGCAAACCCTGACACCCATAATGTTTTGAAACGTTTTATTATTACCCATCGTCCTATGCTACTTGCCATTGCTGAACCCAAAGTTTTATTTGCCCCAAGATTCCTGCATCTGTGAAATCTTGGTTTTTCTTTCTTGGGTGCTTGTAACAATGGTTATGTTGATTCTCTCTGGATTTTTTATCACTCTTCACTGCAAAATGTCAACGTTTTTAGACTCTCTAATCAGGCTCTGACATGTTATTACTACCTGGATAGCACTCACATTTTCAATAATTTTGTTTATGCCAAAAACAATTACCTGGATCGAAGATCTCTATGGAATGAGATTTCAGACATCAATTCCAAGAATCAAGACCCTTGGGTATTGGTTGGTGACTTTAATGCTATTTTTTCACCCTCTGAAAAAATTGGTCATTCTTTCTCCTCAATCTCTACTAGAGAATTCAAATCTACCATAGAAGACAATAATCTTATTTAGAGTAACCTTATAGGTGCCCAATTTACTTGGTATAGACATCATTACAACCAGGTGGTGGTGAGTAAACTCGATAGAGCTTTCATTAATGAGCCTTCCCTTGATAAATGGAACCAGATCTTGTGTGCTACCCTCACTTAACTTGCTTCTGATCATCATATGATCTTAGTCAGCATCCCTCAAAACTTTTGGAAACTTTCTTTTCCTTTCAGATTTTATTTGACGTGGTCTTTGGATCCGGAGTGTTTTTCTCTTATCAATTCTTCCTGGACTAATATGGGTAATCACAATGATGCCTTTTCTTTCACCACTAAGTTGAAAAACCATAAAAGAATTCTTAAAATGTGGGGTGCTACTAAATCTTGTTTAATTGATAAAGATATTCAGGATTTGGAGAAGGAGTTGACTCTCATTTAGAATAATAATAGCATATCCAGTTTCAATACTGATCCCCATGAAGAAATCAACATCTCTACTAAATTGATCTCTCTACTTAACTTTAAAGATATCTTAAAGAAAAAAATCTTCAAAACAGAATGGCTCAATGATGGTGAGAGAAACACCAAATTTTACAACTCTCTTTAGCATGTCAGGAATGCTTATAAGCCTCTCTCTTGCCTAAGAGTTGAGGGTAAACTCATCGATTCAGAGGAACAGATTACTAATCATGTTGTTTCCTACTTCACTGACATTTTCAACGGTCCCAACATTAAAAAATTTATCCTTCTGAACATTATCCCATTCATGGTTACTTCAGAGGATAATAATTTTCTCAACAACACCCCCTTGATTCGAAAATTAAAGACACTATCTTCGGCCTTAATCCAGACAGTGCTCCATGTCTTGATGGTTTTAACAATGGATTTTATCAAAAACACTGGTATGTCCTTAAAAAAGACGGCTGTAATTTAGTTAAAAAATTCTTTGAAAAAGGGGTTCTCTCCCATGCTCTCAACTCTCAATTCCTCACGTTAATTCCTAAAGTTGAAAATGCAGACGAAATTCACCTTTTCAGACCCATCTGCCTCTTAAATTCTCTCTTTAAAATTATCACTAAGATCCTTGCTAATAGGCTCCCTAATATCAGCAACAAAATTGTTTCTTAGAACTAGTTCAGGTTTATTAAAGGAAGATCTATACAAGATTGCATTTTCCTTGCCTCAGAATCCAATAATTTATTGAATAGAAATACCAGAGGTGGAAATGTTTCTCTCAAGAAGGACATCACTAAAGCCTTTGACACGATCGATTGGACCTTCATCTTTAAAGTCCTCTCTAGTTTTGGGTTTAATGATTCCTTTGTCAGTAAAATGAAAAAAATCTTCAACTTAGCCAATTTCTCTATTATTTTTAATGGTTCTCCTAGGGGATACTTCAAATGCTTCAAAGGAGTCAGACAAGGTGACCCACTCTCTACTATCATTTTTTCTATTGCTGAAGACTACCATAGTAGACTGCTCTCCATCAATGTTGAGTAAGGAATAATCAAACCTATAATTGCTTCCAGAAATCTTCATGCTCCCTCATATCATCTCTATTCCGATGATATTATTCTCCTCCTCTAATGAGATTTAATAAATATCAATAAACTTAAATCCATCATTTCACACTATGGGGAGGTCTTTGGCCAGTGTATTAACTGGGAAAAAAATTTTATTTACTTTGGTAAAAATTTCCCCTCTAATAGGAAAACTTTTATCACCAATGACTTAGGGGTTAAAGAAGGAACCTTACCTTTCACTTACCTTGGTGTCCCCATATTCTGGGGTCGTCCCAAAGCTTATTAATTTCAACACATTGTAGATCAAGTTCAAAGGCAATTTTCTTCCTGGAAAGGAAAATCCCTTTCAATGGATGGAATAATTTGCCTTGTCAAATCCACCATTATCTGAAAGCTGGTTTATTCCATGATGGTATACAAATGGCTTTTGGGCCTGATTAAATGGTTAAATACTGCTATAAGAAACTTCATCTGGAGTGGAAGTACTCTAGATAGAAAATTGGTTACGGTCTCTTGGGCCACTTGTTGAAAACCCATTGAAAATGGAGGCATTAGTATTAATAATCTTAAAACCTTTAATGAGGCCCTTCAAGACAAAATCACATGGTCTCTCATACATAATAACCCTCTTTCCATGAGATTCCTCAAAACTCATTTCCTTGATAATCTTAAATCTGGTTCTTTTCATTACATGACTTCTTCTATCTGGCCATCGATCAAAGCTTCTTTTCACTCTATCTTGGAAAATTCTAGATGGATTGTTAATAATAATTCTTCTTTAAATTTCTGGTTTGATAACTACACTGGGTCCCCCCTCATATCAGAGATGCCTAATACTTTCTCCCCAAATCCCATGAACTGCTCTATCAGGGATATGATCAATTCCTCTGGTTCTCAACTCCCAGATCCTATCAAGGAGATTATTGATAATTATTATTTCACTTCCAATGAGGATTTTCTGGTTTGGGAACCAACTCATAATGGCCTGTTGGATTCTAAAAAATATTATTACCATCATTTCCCAAATGAGGATGAAAATTTTAATTGGATTTCCCAATTCAATAAGGCCTGGATCAAGCCCTCTCATCTTACACTCATGTGGCGTATTGCTCATCAAAAAATCCCAACTAAAGTTTTCCTGCAATCTTATGGCTTTTATCTTTGTTCTAAATGATGATTGTGCAATCAACATCGAGAGGAAATTAATCATCTTTTTTTATCTTGTGATACTGCTATGGCCCTTTGGCATTACATCTTTGACCCTTTTGAGTGCAGATGGCTTTTGGACACATTTATTTTCTCACAATTGAAAAGAACGTTGGAGTTCCTGAGGTCTCCCCAAATCAAGAATCTATTTCTTACTGCTGTTGTGGAGCTTCGGCATATTATATGGTATGGTATAAACATTTCTTTTTTTGACAATAACTCTTTTAATATTAATGCAGGTAAAATGAGGATTCCTCTTTCTATAAAAGAGGCGGCCACAATCCAAAAAGGCTATTGTGAAAATTCTGTCATAGATCGTGAAACCCTTCACCGAATTGGTGTCAAAGGTAATTTTCCGAAGCCACACTACACTATTGAAGTCTTCTAGAAGGCACCTCCACCTGGAGGGATTAATTTTAATGTGGACGGAGCCTCAAAAGGAAACCCTGTACTCTCGGGATGCGGAGGAATCTTCAGAGACCATCAGGATCAGATCCTCAGATGCTTCTATGGAAGCTACGACATTACTTCTGCGCTGGAGACAGAAATTCTTGGTACCATTCATGCCATCTCCTATGTAAATATTTTCAACTGGAATAATATCTGGATCAAGAGCGACTCCACTACTATTGTGCAAGCTATCTAGAAGGGTGATGCTCATCTTGCTTGGTCTCTCACCCACCGTTGGATGGACTACCTCACCGCGCTCAATGGCCTCAACATGATTGCCACTCATACCTATCGTGAGGTTAATACGATCGCTGATGGGATTTATAACTTGGGTGTCTGACATGAGATCACTTGGAGGAATGAACTCCTTCTAGAGTAGACACCTTTTTTTATTAAGGACTCTAGAAAATTGCCCCTTTTCCGTCTCATGTAACATTTTTTGCTTCTCTTTTCTTTTGAATAAATCTCTATGTTCTGGTCTTTTGACCAGAACTCACCCTTTTCAAAAAAATTCTTATTAGTGGATTTCTCATACATGAATTACTATTGAATTTATATATATATATATATTGTTTATTTTAGGTTATATTAAATATTAGAGTGGAATACCTAATATAGGTCATTATAGGCAAAGTCCTCAGGTTTATGTTTGCAGTCTTTGTGTTAGTCTCCAGTTCATGGCCTATTGGGGGTGTATTTTGGGTGACATCATCAAATTTCCACCAGAGTAGGCAGGGTCCTAGTGATCAAGGTAATTTTAGAGTGGAGTTTTATGTCAGTATTTTTAATGTTTTTAAACCAATGAACCTAGTGTTAGTGCAATGAATGACATTCATTAAGACTTCGATAATCTATTTAATGACATGACTACTCAAAGGACCAAGTTTTAGGGTATTATTAGTGTAGTAAAAACATTATATAATTCTCACTTTTGAATATTCACACATTTACTATGTTATGTAACAAAAATATGATCTATTAACCATGGGTTTATTCCATAAAATAGAGGATGAAACCTATAGAATATCAATTTAGATGCAATGGAATTATCCTGATAATCATATTCCAGTGCCTAGGCATCTATCTGGTGATCTTTTAA
Organism: Viscum album; assembly: GCA_963277665.1. NCBI lineage: Eukaryota > Viridiplantae > Streptophyta > Magnoliopsida > Santalales > Viscaceae > Viscum > Viscum album. The sequence goes on along the minus strand of OY728165.1, from coordinate 157,070,924 downwards.
AATAGAGGCATTTATTTATGGTACTGATTTAGTGATATTTGTGTCCCAAGGGAAGTGGGAAGATGCCTCTTTATTTGTACTATGAGTAGGCCTTCTTATAGATAGTCTGGTAGTTCCTATTATTCTTGACAAGAATAGACATAAGCTAAATGCACTGTATTTTTTCTAATGTCCTTGGCCTCATTATCTTTATAGGTGACCTTAATTGATAGATGATAGGGGATTAGTTTAAGTATTGTGTTTTTAGATCTGGATTGAACATCCTCCAACTACATGGTGATTCTTACATTGAGTTCCTTTTATATAAAATGATCAATTAAATGAACTTATTTTTATAGACTCGCATAGGATTAACTCACTATGGTTATATTTTTAGATTTATTTCAAAAATACTTTGTATGATTTAAGTTTAGAAAATTATGTACAGTCATAATGGAAATATTTTGATAACAAATTTTGTGTTATGTTTTATGGATGAGGACCTATTTAGAAACGTTTTTCAATGTATTCCTTTGAGCATCTAAGTTTGAGTGAGGCCTCCTGAGTGAGACTTGATTTGGGGTAAAACATTTCTTTATCCCCCACCTATAATAGGGTCTTTGAGTGAACATTGATAGATGATATTTTTATTGTAGATAGAAACTCTATTATTGTAATAGGTCAGTGTTTTTCATTGGTTAGACAGAGTGGTACATTGAATATACCAACATATTAAAGATATAAATAAGATAAGGAATCTTTATACTATAGGTTTTATGTCCCACAATATCGTTGATTTATCATAGTATATGATAATTTAGTGGAAAATAAATGTAATAAATTATTTAAAAAATCTCTACAACCACCGTTTGGTGGAAATTGTTAGGAAAATAGTATTTATGGTTAGGGTCACAAATAATTTGAATTGATGGATTCATATGATAAGTTAGAAAGAAATTATGTTTGAGGTATAAATCATGTGTTCTTCAATATAGTCATACTCAATGAAACTGGAATGATGCATTATTTTTAATGCATTGATTTTATGTAGTTTAATATTATTTTAGAGATCATATATTGAGATCTTCGACAAGAGACACCTACTAGTGGGGATCATCACTTTCCTTACATTTAATGAAAGTGTGAGTTTATTCTCAAAAAACACTATTATTTTATCATATTCTATCATATCCGGAAAATATTATTCATAATGATCCTTAATGTTAATTCATTTCTTATTGTATAAGCCTTATGGTTTGTGGGTTTTTAGAGGTGATGAGTAGTCAATAATATTAGTCGATATCCACCCTTGATGGTGTGTTGGACCGTTAATTCGGAACAATAATTCATAGCAAAAGATAATTTAGAAAATTATCCAATGGTTGTAATGTGTATCTTTATGCATTATGGATGGTGTGGATGTTTGTATTCCCATATTGGCGGATGAACATGTGATTTTTCCTATAGTATGTTCTAGTGGTGCACTGATTGAGAGATCAATTTTTTTATAAACTTTCTATTGGAGCTATATCGATTTCATTTACAATTTATTGGATATCTCGACAAAGATTATGGAGAATATTTTATAGTTGGAAGAAATACAACCGGTTGGAAGAAGAAATATATTCTTAGATGGCATCAAGAATAATTAGAATCATCGTTAGTGATTTTATTAGGATATTCCATGGGCAATATTTTGGGTTTTTTGTGCACATGTTGAAATCCTAGTATGTTGTTGGGATAAAGGAACGTCCTTATTGGGATTATTAGACCCATGGATTTTTTATAATGATATTCATTAATGAGGCCCTAATTTTTTTGGGCAATCCAATGAGTTTTGTTATTATATTTCTTTAAGTGAACTAATTGAAAAATGATCTAACAAGGTTAATGTTCAAGATTTGAAAGAGTAATCAATTTTTGGAATGTTATCTAGAACAAAAGTATAGTTGTTCAACACCCTGGATTATAAATATATGAAAAATTATGAATTCAAAGAAAATAAGTAGTAACATTAATGATTAATACAACAATATATATTTTATTGAATCATTTATTTTTAGAGGCCTATATTAGTTACATTGGTTATGTGATTGTGCAGGATTATGTGTTCTCACTAGTGCACACAATGAATTTTATATATTAAAGGAGTAAATAATCCTAATCTAGATTTTGATTGTAGAACTACCAGGAGGATTTTATCATGTGTTGTGAATTGTTTTAAAAACATGATGTCACCCATTGGGGTATGAGACCTTGGTGGTATATATCAAATTAAGAATTCAATCCCATTTATTATATGGTAAATCTTGCTATATGGTTGAAGAAGTTTCCACTATGGATGAGTTTTTCTTTTTCTCTCGTCCTAGTACATGTATCACTAGTCTAAGAGATGATATAAGAGACTAATTTTAATGTATTCAGATTATTTAATTTATATTTTGGCCTAATGGTTCATTGAATTTCATAGGGTTGTATTCATATATGTTGAAAAATATTGGTAACTTTTTTGGGTTTTCCCATTTATTGAGTTAATGAAGAGAAAAAACTATGCAATCATGTTACCTTTGGTGCTGGATGTGATTTTTTATATTTAGGGGTGTAGTTTTTTATTTTTTTGATGATAGGAAAAAGGTAGGAATATTGATATCCATAGGTGTTAGTGAGATTTGTGTGTGTGGTTTATTGGGGGATGATAAGGAATAGAGGAACCAGATGGATATTCATTTACTTATCAATAGTCATTATGTAGTAGTATTGTGTGTCACTCTTTAATGAATCGTATCATAATTCTATTATAAGATATTATATTATTAGAAAACTATAACTATGATGATTTCAATGGTTCATTGTTTCAGTTCATGATAAGGGGATGGGTGGCCATTTAGTGGACACTTTTTTTTGTGATCCTGGAAGCAGATTCAAATTGTGAGATTATACATTTATGAATTTCATTCCTTATAATGGCTTTAATTATTTAAATTTATCTATAAGAGTGAAAATCAATAGAATTGAACCGATTTAAAAATAATTAGAAATACTTATATCATTCTATGTGGTTATGTGTCAAGTTTACACATGACTTGTACCTCTATATGTAAATGAAGTGCATGCACGGATGGTATGTATTCTACTTCAGGTTATTTTATAACCTTCCTGATTTTGTAGGTAATTGTTTTTATTTTTAGGGATGGATGTTTGTAATAATATTGGGGATGTAGTAACACGATTTTCCCTATGTTAAGACTTATCTCATTTTTGAGTTTCAAAGTCCTATGTACTATAAAGAGTTAAAATAATAAATTTTGCCCTGTAAATGTAATTGAAAAAAATATTGTGATGGTTCTGTTGATTTTGAGTCATGATGGCTACCCATGGGATGAGTTTTAGAGGAATTTTAATATATTCAGGTTTTAGGGGACCTTTTCTATTTTTTAAATAAATATTTATTTATCTCACTAATGATAAATTTTATTACTTCTAAACAGTGTTTTTATGATAATTTTTCCACCTTCGATGTTCAGAGGACATGGAATTTTATCTTAGATAGGTGTAACCATTAGTTCTTTTTTGGTTTGTAGGATGGTCTAGTTTTAGTCTTTTAATTAAACACTCTATGAGAAACATTTTTCCTTAAAAATTATTATTCTATTCCCTCCATTTAGGATTATTCATATTAGATAGTGAATAAACTATAGAGGAGAGTATTGGTTTAGAGATGGGGGATTTAGTTCATCGAAGAGAGGATGAAAAGAAATTGCACATCAGCGATGGGATAGTTTTAGATCATTTACATTTTTTCATTATGGAATGACTCTGTTCTTTACTCGTATGTGTTGTTCTTCATGACATGTATATTTATTCTTTTCTTGTCATAATGTTATATATTATGGAAATTTTTTGAGAGTATATAGTGAAATATATATGTATTTTATTCATTATTTTATGCTAATAAATTTCATTGATGTGAAGATAATCATTCTTCAATGATTTCTATTTGACACTTCAAAATATTTGATGCTTCCATTCCTCATAAAAATTCAATTGGATTCCCATTGTCATATTATATAAAAAATATATATTTTACCATGCTATTTATAATATGTCTTGATGAAATAAATTTTAGGAGGCTAGTATCAACAATTACCACCTTTCATTTCAATCCCTTTTCACCAACATTCAACACACATTGATGAACTTTTCATTAGATAATAGTTAAATATTGAGTGAACAAGATGAATTGACCAACTAAGAATTTCATTTATTGTTAATTTCATAGTAAGTGTTTTGTGATGGAATGTGGTTATGATTCATAGAGGATCATTATGGATTGATGAGATGGTGTTATATGTCATTCTTGATAATGAATCCAATTCAAGTGTTCTGAGACTACTAGCTTAAAGCTATAACATTTTGATAGAAAAAAATGTGGCATTAATATCTGATTATTAATGGTGGAAAATTATTAATTCTTAAATAAATTAGTTAATATTACTTAGTAGAACATTTTTTACAATAATCAAGAAGCGAATAAGTTGACGATTATTTGAGTTGAGTAATAAAAAGGAAATGATAAAGTTGAAAAAACCATACACAAATATTATTATTTAAGGAAGAATTATTAATAATTAGTATTGGTTGGAATCACAATTAGAATATTTCTATGTTTTTTTGGTTGAGCTATGTCAGAAATTTTGGATGGAACTTGGGGGATAATGAAGGTGGAATCTTACCTGTAGGTAACAATTTTGCATGCATAAGTGCACTGAGGCATGCCTGTAGGAGTGGAGATGGTTCAAAAATGGGTTTCATGAAATATGATATATTTCTGTGTGATGGATAACATCATGTATAACGACCCATACTTTACATACATTGTTACTACTTCAAAATTGAAGCACACTTATTACAACATATGACAAAACCACAAATGACCATATAGGTATAGTGTCTTTAGAAACTGGGAAACATAAACAACTGGTTCATAAATCTTCTACAGTGTCTCCCATTTATTTCATCATATCTAGGGTCCCTTTTAGCATATTCTACTTAATATCCATCTTCCTGACCTGGGGAAAAGAAAACATAAAAGGGTGAGCTCAAATGCTCAGCAAGGGAAAATAAAGGAAATAAAAATCATATCATATCTTTTTGAAAATCAAAACCTGCAAAAGAGATCATAATATCTTATCATGGAATAATTCATAGAAGTGAAAATGAGATCCCCATAATCATAACATAAAACTTGAAACTTTGTGGCATGCACACATAATCATGGAAATCATTTCTTGTTAGTCATGACTCATTGCCAAGACTATCATAGTGGACAAAGTCCCTTTCTGAACCGAGTTCACTCCTCGTTTCAGTCCTGTATCACTGAACCGAAATAACCTTCCGTTCCAGCCATGTCTATCTCATGAGATATAAAATCTTTACCCAATGCATTGGAGGGAGATATAGGTCCCACCCATCTTATAATTAATCCTTTCTTATGTGTGCCACATAATCATAAAACATACATCATAGAGTAACCCATGTAATAAAAATGGGATTCTTAAACAACATGACATCATAAAACAATTCATATAAGATAAAGGAATTCATAAAAATGTTTCCATCATGACATAATCAAATCCATGTAATAATAGGTATAAAAACAGAATCCTTTTATTATCTTATATGGAAAATAATTTTGATAAAATACTTGAACTCCATTCTTGAGGAAAATATCCTTTCTTCTTCAAAAACATTTTTCCTTTCATAACATGTCATACAATTTTAAAATAAAAGAAGTTGATTAAAAATAAACTTGAATACTTTTAAAGGAAGCTTTTTGGAAATAATGTTTAAAAATCCATTCATGCCGTATATGTTAAAAAAACATTCTTCGTACTTTTGTCGGAAAAGTCAAAAAGTTCCTCGTACGACAAAAGATTCCATTCATACATATTACTAAAAACTCACCAAAGGGTAAAAATGGATTTAAGCAATTGTAGGTGGATGGAAATAATCTTACATTTTGATGAAACATGGATGTGGATGATAAAATACACCCCAGTAAATACTTACGAATAAACAATCTCGGATAAAAATGAGATTGTGATATTTCCCTTACCTTAGGTCCGATTTTCTTTGTTCGTGTCCGAAGCTCCTGTATAATGGTTTAAATAATGTTATTGACTTATTCCAGAATCATACATATTGATATGATATCATATATGGTCATATTATTAGCTTCTTGTTAGTAATATTTCATTGTTACTTGTTACTCGGGTCTTTATAACTTTTTGTTCTTATGCGTGTTTTGTTGAATAAATTCTTATTCTTATCTTTAGGTTATAGATAATTCATTTCCAGAATGGTATTAGTGTAGTATATACCATATTCATTCATTCAATTCATTTATATAATCATTATGAAATTAAGATCATGTAGAACGAGTCGCATCACATCGTGGAGACGGTATTCCGTACGTACGCACGAGTGATGATATCGTTCCTATGATCGTGTAATTGTATTGGAGTATATATATATTATTTCAGTATCAATATTACTTCATAATAATCATATATAGTTACTCATTACACCATTATACCCATCCTTGTAAGGTTATGGTGGAAAATAGATTACACCACGGCGTGGAGACGGTATTCCGTACGTACGCACGCGCAGTGATTTCATTTTTCCGTAGGATGTATAGAAGGTGAATTAGGGTTGTTTCATATTTATAATAACATATCAGTATGTAAGTAATACTGATGTTATTACTTTATCATGAAACAACTAAAGAAGAAGAAGTTGAAGAAGAAAGAAATTGAAAAGATCGGTAATGGATATTACCTCTTCTTTGGAACGCCTCTTTGAATCCTCCACTTAAGGAACTAATATTTGTCTTTGGAGAAGACCAGGACCTCTAGGATTATTCTAGGGAAGTGGAGAGGAGAAAATGGCAGGGGTTGGCCGAGCTTGAGTGCTCAAATTGGTGTGAGGAGGAGGGGGAGGAGGTGCCCTTTTATAAGGGAGGAGAGGGGCACCTTAGGAATATCTCAAAATATTATTTTATATTAAAGTCAAAATCGGTTTATAATGGTTCCAAAGGGTCTTATTTCTAAGATAAGGTGGGGATGGGTCGAAATCCTATCAACCAATAGGATTTAGACAAGTTTAGGGTATTATTTTAACCTTATCAATTAGATTTAACTCTAAGTTAAATAATTTTACTTTTACCGTGTCTTTTTGTTTTCTTTCACTATATGGTTAATACACTTACTATAACATGCCAAAAGAACCCCAAATTGTTTATTATTAATATATATATCCTTATCTAAGTCAGTTGGCCGAACCTTAGATTTTTAGGAATACAATAACAATTAATAATATAATATTTGATTTAAAAACTATTTTGCGTCAATTTTGACACTATTTGATATATGATTTTTGTGAAAGTCATAACAGAATTATATGTTCTAAACAAGTTGATTAAATCAACACTAATATATCATAGTAACCTATAAAATTAGTGTAATTCATAAAAAGTCTTAAATTTCATTTATTTTGGTATTTATATTATCAATTATGTCAATATTTCATTAATAAGATAATTACTGCACCATCTTTGTGTCATAGATAATTTAAATTATTTGATGTCTAAAAATTACAAATAAAATACCATTATGTAGGATATCTTTTTATCTTTCTAATGAATATTTATAGTCGAATTTATCTTATGTATAACCCCATATTAAAAATGATTTACTTATTAAACTTTGATTTTTAACCATTTTAACCCTTCTTTAAATAAATTAATAATAAATGTCCTAATCTAATCCAAGTGGGCCTAAATGTTCATATTTTATTCATAAGGTTGTTTTTGGTCGAATTACACTTATCCAATAGAATTAGGACATGTGTTAGGGTAATATTAATATCATATTTACCCTTAGTTACCCTATTTACTATTAACCGCGGTAAAAATAGTAAAAAGTTACTATTCACCAAAAAATTATTTTTATCTCATTGAACCACATTTTACTTACTGATATCAACCGTGTCTGCCGGATTTTCGAAATTCCATTCACAGAAGCGGTAAAATTATGTTTTATGCAAAAAAATTCAGTTTTTAACCTACCACTTAGTGGTTTCACTATTCATCAAAAATTGAAAGTTTTCAGAAAAATACCAAAATTTCACCCTAGGCTAATTTCGATATTCTGAGTCCAAAAATGAAGTCTATTTTGAAAAATAAAATTTATAAAATTCTAAAAAGTGGTTATTACTATTCATAACGGCTAGTTTTAATAGCATATTGTTGTTTAGTGAAACTCGGTATTGCGTACGACGCAAGCTATCGAGGAAGGTCGCGATTGCGTGCAAAGCAAGCCAAGCAAGTGTTGTGTAGAAAAAGATTCCTTTAATGATTTATATAACGTAAAAGTCTCGGGTGTTACATTCTACCCCCCTTAAAAAGAATTTTGCCCTCGAAATTCGTCACTTTGCAACAAACAGATGAGGATACTTCTCCCTCATCATATCCTCAAGCTCCCATGTAGCTTCTTCAAATTGGTGGTTTCTCCATAAAACTTTCACCAAGCGAGTGGTCTTGTTTCGTAGTACTTTTTTGCTACGATCCAGAATCTCTATCGGCTGTTCTTCATAAGAAAGATCTTGCTCCAGCGGTACAACTTCTGAGCTGAGTACATGTGAAGGATCTGGTATGTACTTTCTCAGGAGAGATACATGGAACACATCGTGAACTTGAGAGAGATTTGGTGGAAGCGCCAATCGGTAAGCTACCTTCCCAATACGATCCAGTATTTCAAAAGTACCGATATATCTAGGGCTCAACTTCCCCTTCTTTCCAAATCTCATAACCCTCTTCCAGGGAGATATTCGTAAGAACACTTTATCACCCACTTCAAACTCTAGGTCTTTTCTTCGGTTGTCGGCATAACTTTTCTGTCGACTCTGAGCTACTCTTATGTGTTGTTGAATAGATCTGACCTTTTTTGCCATTTCATCAACGAGATCAGGTCCTAATAGCTTTCTTTCCCCAACTTCATCCCAGCAAGTTGGAGTCCTGCATTTCTTTCCATAGAGAGCTTCATAAGGAGCCATCTGAAAACTGGAGTGAAAGCTATTATTATAAGAAAATTCTACCAAAGGTAGGTGTTTATCCCAACCTCCTTTGAAATCCATAGAGAAAGCTCTCAACATATCTTCTAGGGTTTGAATTGTTCTCTCAGACTGACCGTCTGTCTGGGGATGATAAGCAGTGCTGAAACTCAACTCTGTATCCAGAGTATGCTGAAGACTTCGCCAGAACTTCGAGGTAAATCTCGGATCCCGATCAAATATAATAGAAAGTGGTACTCCATGTAATCTTACCACTTCCTTTACATATATCCTGGCAAGCTGATCTAGAGAGAAATCCTCTCTAATAGGAATGAAGTGTGCAGACTTTGTAAGACGATCAACTATGACCCAGATAGCATTATTGCCTTTGGATGTTTTAGGAAGTCCTGTGACAAAGTCCATAGTGATGTTTTCCCATTTCCATTCGGGTATGGGTAATGGTTGTAACATCCCCTTAACCTTCTGTCTCTCAGCTTTAACTTGTTGACAAACCAAGCATCGAGAGACATATTCAGCAACATCTCTTTTCATGCCATCCCACCAGAAGTACTCTTTCAGGTCCCTATACATCTTCGTGCTTCCAGGATGAATAGAGAATGATGAACTATGAGCCTCATCCAACAGCTCATTCTTTAATTCGGGGATGGGAGGAACACAAACCCGATTTCTGAAATTTATTATCCCATCACAATCAAGGTTGAATTCAGGAACATTTCTCACCTTCTTTTGTAACTCTACATCTTCTTTCTGTGCCTCTTTAATCTTCACATGTATAGATGGTTGAACATTCATTTGAGAAAGATAAGATTTTTCCCCTTCCATTATAATTCCAAGATCCATCCTTTGTAAATCCATAAATATTGGATCTTTTGTGATCCTCATCATGGATAAACTATCATGGTCTTGTCGACTTAATGCATCTGCCACCTTGTTTGCTTTCCCAGGGTGGTAATGGATTGAGCAGTCATAATCCTTAATCAGCTCCAACCATCTTCTTTGACGCATATTCAACTCCTTTTGTGTGAAGATATACTTTAAACTTTTATGATCAGTATAAATATCACACCTTTCACCATAAAGGTAATTCCTCCAAATCTTTAATGCAAAGATTACCGCAGCCAACTCCAAATCATGTGTTGGGTAATTTTGCTCATGGATTTTCAACTGTCGTGAGGCATAAGCTATCACCATATCATTGTGCATAAGAACACACCCCAATCTCTTCTTGGATGCATCACTGTAGATCACAAACCTTTCTCCACTACAAGGCAGTGTGAGCACAGGTGCACTAGATAACCTTCTTTTCAACTCCTTGAAATTCTCTTCACATTCCTCTGTCCAGACAAACATAACTCCTTTCCGAGTCAACTTGGTGATTGGATTAGATAATCGTGAAAAATCTTTTACAAATCGTCGATAATATCCAGCCAAACCAAGAAAACTTCGGATCTCAGTTACTGTTGTTGGTCTTGACCATCTCTCGATAACCTCTGTTTTTGCTGGATCCACAGATATCCCCTCTTTTGAGATTATATGACCCAAAAATGCAACTTTTTGAAGCCAAAATTCACACTTGGTAAATTTGGCATAAAGCTTCTCCTTTCTCAGGGTCTTCAATATAATTCTCAAGTGATCTTCATGCTCTTCCTTGCTCTTTGAATAGACAAGAATATCGTCTATAAAGACTACCACAAATTGATCAAGATAGTCTCTAAAGACTCTATTCATTAGATCCATGAAGATAGCAGGGGCATTAGTAAGACCAAATGGCATCACTATAAATTCATAGTGTCCATACCTTGTACGGAAAGCCGTCTTTGGTATATCCTCCCTTTTGACCCTTAATTGATGATACCCTGAACGAAGATCAATCTTGGAAAAGTATTGAGCTCCGCGTAGTTGGTCAAATAAGTCTTCAATGCGTGGGAGAGGATATTTGTTCTTGATAGTGATCTTGTTAAGTTCTCGATAATCAATGCAGAGTCTCATTGATCCATCTTTCTTCTTAACAAATAGAACAGGTGCTCCCCAAGGTGACGCACTAGGGCGTATGAATCCCTTATCAATATTCTATTGGAGTTGCTTCTTCAATTCCTGCAACTCAATTGGGGCCATTCTATAAGGTGTATTTGAAATAGGCCAAGCACCCGGTACGAGTTCTATTGAAAACTCAACTTCACGATTTGGTGGAAGACCCAGCAATTCCTCCGGAAAGACATCATCAAACTCCCGTACAATGGGCATATTCTTAATCGTGAGTTTCTCACCAACCATTTGAGATAAATAACCTTCATTTAGTGGAATCAATTCCTATAAGATGGAAGAAATTTCCACTGGAAGGTTATGTTCATCCTTGCATTGATAGACGATCGTAGATTGATCTGGAATATGAAATGTGACTTCCCTTCTTTGGAAATTGATATGAGCTCCATGTAGAGAAAGCCAATCCATGCCAAGAATCACATCAAATTCCACTAAAGGAAGGATCACAAGATTTGCAGGAAGCACTTTCCCACAAACTTCGATCGGAGAAGAATTATAAACTTTTGATGCGATTGATGTGCCATTAGGTGTTGTCACAGCTAACTCAACATCTAATTGTTGAGGTAATACGGTGATACCTTTAGAAAAGTCTTCAGAAATAAAAGAGTGGGTGGATCCAGAATCAAATAAAACATTTGCTACTTTAGAGTGGATGGTAAGTGTACCTTTCACCACATCGTTATCGTACTCCACATCGCTGATAGAAATTGCATGTGACTTTCCTTTGTCTTTAGCCTTAAGAGTTTGTTGACGTCGACCATCATCATCAACCCTTGGATTTGGGCATTGATTGGAATAATGCCCCATCTCCTTGCACTTGAAACATTTAAGTGTAGTAGGTTCATTCTGTGTATCCCTTCCTTTGTTTGCATCATTAGACATCTTCTTCCCATTATCACGACATTCAAATGCCCGATGACCTTCCTTTCCACATTTAAAACATTTACTTGTCCCTTTAATACAACTCCCTCCATGTTTCTTTCCACACTTTGAGCATAAGGGAAAGTTCATCTTCTTTTCCGTGTGCTCTTTAGATTTTTCTTTGAATTCCATCTTCCTCTTCTTATCAAACCCATGTGACTGATGGGTTACTCCAATCTCCATCTCGACTTTGAGAGCACATCGAACGATTTCCTCGTAGCTATTGAAGTCCCTTATGGCTAACGCCCTTCGAAGACTTGGTTTTAAGCCACTAAAGAATCGATCGATCTTACTCTCAGGTTGGATAATAATACCAGAAGCATACCTTGCAAGTCTTGTAAAATTTGCTTCATAGGTACTAACAGATTCATCATCCCTTTGCTTCAGTTCAAGGAACTCTTTCTCCATCTTTGTTCGGAGAATACGAGGGAAGTACTTATTGAAAAATAAGTTCTTGAACTCGTACCATTCCATAGACTCAATTTCATCCCTTTGCCTCGTATTCTTAACAAGATTCCACCATTGATCCGCATCTCCTTCCAAACGATACACTGCTAGGATGACATTATCATGCTCAGAACATTGAAGAACTGAAAATATCTTTTCAGTAGTACTAATCCATTGTTCAGCAACTAATGGATTAGTAGACCCGCTGAAAGAAGGTGGACGCTGCCTCATGAAGGATTCAACAGAATGTTGCTCCCTCCTTTGTTCGTTTGGAAATCCTGCATGATTCATAGCTTGAGAAAGTTGTGTGAGCATGGCTACAAGATTTTGCATTCCAGCTCCCATATCATTTGGTTGCTCAGGGGGACAATCATTGCATTGCCCATCGCATTCCGCAATAACACGGTTCCTTCGGGTTCCAGCCATTGACTAAAACCAAGAAGAATAGTGTGAGCAACACTAATTATAATAGGAAACCACATAATTCAAGAATAAAATTTTCATGCTTATGGTCTTATCCTAGGTTATTCATGGCCATTTCTAAGATTGTGTTCTATGATTAGACTTATCCTTAGGGTTCTTACTAAGGCTTTCACATCCTAGTTTCCAAAGGTTTACTATACCTTTCCTTTGATACCAACTATAACGACCCATACTTTACATACATTGTTACTACTTCAAAATTGAAGCACACTTATTACAACAAATGACAAAACCACAAAGGACCGTATAGGTATAGTGTCTTTAGAAACTGGGAAACATAAACAACTGGTTCATAAATCTTCTACAGTGTCTCCCATTTATTTCATCATATCTAGGGTCCCTTTTAGCATATTCTACTTAATATCCATCTTCCTGACCTGGGGAAAAGAAAACATAAAAGGGTGAGCTCAAATGCTCAGCAAGGGCAAATAAAGGAAATAAAAATCATATCATATCTTTTTGAAAATCAAAACCTGCAAAAGAGATCATAATATCTTATCATGGAATAATTCATAGAAGTGAAAATGAGATCCCCATAATCATAACATAAAACTTGAAACTTTGTGGCATGCACACATAATCATGGAAATCATTTCTTGTTAGTCATGACTCATTGCCAAGACTATCTTAGTGGACAAAGTCCCTTTCTGAACTGAGTTCACTCCTCGTTTCAGTCCTGTATCACTGAACCGAAATAACCTTCCGTTCCAGCCATGTATATCTCATGAGATATAAAATCTTTACCCAATGCATTGGAGGGAGATATAGGTCCCACCCATCTTATAATGAATCCTTTCTTATGTGTGCCACATAATCATAAAACATACATCATAGAGTAACCCATGTAATAAAAATGGGATTCTTAAACAACATGACATCATAAAACAATTCATATAAGATAAAGGAATTCATAAAAATGTTTCCATCATGACATAATCAAATCCATGTAATAATAGGTATAAAAACAGAATCCTTTTATTATCTTATATGGAAAATAATTTTGATAAAATACTTGAACTCCATTCTTGAGGAAAATATCCTTTCTTCTTCAAAAACATTTTTCCTTTCATAACATGTCATAAAATCTTAAAATAAAAGAAGTTGATTAAAAATAAACTTGAATACTTTTAAAGGAAGCTTTTTGGAAATAATGTTTAAAAATCCATTCATGCCGTATATGTTAAAAAAAACATTCTTTGTACTTTTGTCGGAAAAGTCAAAAAGTACCTCGTACGACAAAAGATTCCTTTCATACATATTACTAAAAACTCACCAAAGGGTAAAAATGGATTTAAACAATTGTAGGTGGATGGAAATAATATTACATTTTGATGAAACATGGATGTGGATGATAAAATACACCCCAGTAAATACTTACGAATAAACAATCTCGGATAAAAATGAGATTGTGATATTTCCCTTACCATAGGTCCGATTTGCTTTGTTCGTGTCCAAAGCTCCTGTATAATGGTTTAAATAATGTTATTGACTTATTCCAGAATCATACATATTGATATGATATCATATATGGTCATATTATTAGCTTCTTGTTAGTAATATTTCATTGTTACTTGTTACTCGGGTCTTTATAACTTTTTGTTCTTATGCATGTTTTGTTGAATAAATTCTTATTATTATCTTTAGGTTATAGATAATTCATTTCTAGAATGGTATTATTGTAGTATATACCATATTCATTCATTCAATTCATTTATATAATCATTATGAAATTAAGATCATGTAGAACGAGTCGCATCACATCGTGGAGACGGTATTCCGTACGTACGCACGAGTGATGATATCGTTCCTATGATCGTGGAATTGTATTGGAGTATATATATATTATTTCCGTATCAATATTACTTCATAATAATCATATATAGTTACTCATTACACCATTATACCCATCCTTGTAAGGTGATGGTGGAAAATAGATTACACCACGGCGTGGAGACGGTATTCCGTACGTACGCACGCGCGGTGATTTCATTTTTCCGTAGGATGGATAGAAGGTGAATTAGGGTTGTTTCATATTTATAATAACATATCAGTATGTAAGTAATACTGATGTTATTACTTTATCATGAAACAACTAAAGAAGAAGAAGTTGAAGAAGAAAGAAATTGAAAAGATCGGTAATGGATATTACCTCTTCTTTGGAACGCCTCTTTGAATCCTCCACTTAAGGAACTAATATTGGTATTTGGAGAAGACCAGGACCTCTAGGATTATTCTAGGGAAGTTGAGAGGAGAAAATGGCAGGGGTTGGCCGAGCTTGAGGGCTCAAATTGGTGTGAGGAGGAGGGGGAGGAGGTGCCCTTTTATAAGGGAGGAGAGGGGCACCTTAGGAATATCTCAAAATATTTTTTTATATTAAAGTCAAAATCGGTTTATAATGGTTCCAAAGGGTCTTATTTCTAAGATAAGGTGGGGATGGGTCGAAATCCTATCAACCAATAGGATTTAGACAAGTTTAGGGTATTATTTTAACCTTATCAATTAGATTTAACTCTAAGTTAAATAATTTAACTTTTACCGTGTCTTTTTGTTTTCTTTCACTATATGGTTAATACACTTACTATAACATGAAAAAAGAACCCCAAATTGTTTATTATTAATATATATATCCTTATCTAAGTCATTTGGCCGAACCTTAGATTTTTAGGAATACAATAACAATTAATAATATAATATTTGATTTAAAAACTATTTTGCGTCAATTTTGACACTATTTGATATATGATTTTTGTGAAAGTCATAACAGAATTATATGTTCTAACCAAGTTGATTAAATCAACACTAATATATCATAGTAACCTATAAAATTAGTTTAATTCATAAAAAGTCTTAAATGACATTTATTTTGGTATTTATATTATCAATTATGTCAATATTTCATTAATAAGATAATTACTGCACCATCTTTGTGTCATAAATAAATTAAATTATTTGATGTCTAAAAATTACAAATAAAATACCATTATGTAGGAAATCTTTTTATCTTTCTAATGAATATTTATAGTCTAATTTATCTTATGTATAACCCCATATTAAAAATGATTTACTTATTAAACTTTGATTTTTAACCATTTTAACCCTTCTTTAAATAAATTAATAATAAATGTCCTAATCTAATCCAAGTGGGCCTAAATGGTCATATTTTATTCATAAGGTTGTTTTTGGTCGAATTACACTTATCCAATAGAATTAGGACATGTGTTAGGGTAATATTAATATCATATTTACCCTTAGTTACCCTATTTACTACTAACCGCGGTAAAAATAGTAAAAAGTTACTATTCACCAAAAAATTATTTTTATCTCATTGAACCACATTTTACTTACTGATATCAACCGTGTCTGTCGGATTTTCGAAATTCCATTCACAGAAGCGGTAAAATTATGTTTTATGCAAAAAAATTCAGTTTTTAACCTACCACTTAGTGGTTTCACTATTCATCAAAAATTGAAAGTTTTCAGAAAAATACCAAAATTTCACCCTAGGCTAATTTCGATATTCTGAGTCCAAAAATGAAGTCCATTTTGAAAAATAAAATTTATAAAATTTTAAAAAGTGGTTATTACTATTCATAATGGCTAGTTTTAATAGCATATTGTTGTTTAGTGAAACTCGGTATTGCGTACGACGCAAGCTATCGAGGAAGGTCGCGATTGCATGCAAAGCAAGCCAAGCAAGTGTTGTGTAGAAAAAGATTTCTTTGATGATTTATATAACGTAAAAGTCTCGGGTGTTACATCATGAAGAAAGGATAATAAACTGTGTATGTGTGTGTAAACTAATTATATAATTTGAAACTAACATATTAATAACATTGTGATTCCTTAAATTATAATAATCCATATGAATAGTGAGATGATAGATTACATAATGTTAGACCTAACATGAGTGATTCAGATCAACTGTGCATACCTACCATGGGTGATATCAATAGACTTCTTATGAAAATGACATTATATAAAAAAATGGGGAAACTAAATGATGAAATCTGGACTGAACATGAGTTTCACATGGTCGATTGATTGACCATAACTTTAGTGATTAAACACATGATATTTGTTTTCATTATATTGAGATGTAGTTAAACCAATATTTAAAATGAGATATGAATGAATTGAAATTAGATTGTCTAATGTTTGGTTATTCATTAATTAGAATGATTCTATGAATTGGAAATGTTACTACGTAAACTTATTATGAGAATTAATGTGGACATGATAAAAATTTAGTAAAGGCATGAAACAAATATTCATACTAGAGAAAGGGGTCACATAACATATCTTTTTAAAGAAGATGGGTGTTTCAGGAACAATATTTTCTCAAAGATTTAGAATATTTTATAGAATCATTTGATGACACATGAATGAAATATAATAGGTGTGGTATATGCTTTTTTTGATGAATAAAATAAAAATAATGTTCTACCGGAAGAGGTTATGTAGTAGATTAGGTAGTTTATATTTTCATGAATTTCATGCATATAACTCGAGGGATATAATGATTTATCAAATGTCTTGGGATGAATCTAACATTTACATGTGTGATTTAGGAGTACAAGATACTTACAAGTTAATTTCTCATAAATAAAATGATAAGGTTTTGGAAAATCACATTAATTGAAATATTTCCATCATGTTTTAATAAGTGTAACTAATTTAACTGATAAGATATGAGTATTGTTATTTAAAAACCAATTTTACATGGATTTAAATTAGGGATAAATAAATTAAAAATTAGTGGGTTTTCAGTATGTTTAGTATGTGATATATTAATATCACATGGAAAAAAATAAATTATAATTCTTGAATAAATTAAATTAATATATGATATTTGTATATCCTATGGAAACATACCAAGTCATTAGGTGGAATATTTAATGCAAGGTGATCAAGTTTGAATGTTTTTTATTAGGAATTTAAAATAGAGAAATATCTTATAATATTAAATGAAAATTTAACCATTTAAAAAGATTCAAGGAACATATTTATTTAAAATATGGGAAATATAATATGTGGTATATTTTTCTATGAGTATAAATATGTTTTCAATAAATTGAAGAAATATCAGTGAGGGGTTTACTGAGACTTGAGTGCACAAGTATATTTTGGAAGATTATAATGATAGACTAGTAGATCATGTATTGAGATAATAAGTTGATTCAAAGGTCAGAGTCCCTGAAAGAGTTTTATTTTATTTTATGAGAATAAGAATAATACAGATTACACTAAATATAGAATGAATTTTACAACCCAAATATATGTTTAGGTTTCTATTAAATAATTTTTTGTACATGAAAAATCTTGATACCATAGGATCACGGGGGAGGAATATTTGAAAAATAATGAGATATTTATTTATACTATATCAAGAACATAAAGAGAAGCTTGTTTTAGGGTTTTATAACTAGTTTATAAAGATTTTCATGATTGGGGTGTACAACCAATTGAGAAAGAGGAGAAGAGTTAGGGTGTATAAAAAACCAAGGCAGATGGGTTGGATGCAGGGGACTAAAATTGTGATCAATAAGGGGATTGAGTATTGGTGTGTATAACCAGATGCTTCCTAATAGATTGTAGTTTATAAAAATACTAGAGTGGAGAATCAATGTTGGGGTGTCTAACCAACCATAGGAAGAGTACATCTTTGTATGGAACCCAGTTAATATCATGTACTATGTTATATTTCGTATTATGACAACATATAAGGTGAGGCATACATATTATATTGAGTGTAAAAATAACATTAAAATGTTCAATAGGTCAAATTATTATAATAATCAATTCATTGAATGAGTGATCCACTGATGACTATAGAACATCAAGTGGTATTAGAGTGAGGTTCCTTATGAAGATATAAGAAATATTAAAGGTGGAACATAATAAGTATGTGATTATCCTATATGAACCAACTAATGATGAAACTGATTGTAACGTCTTGAAATCCGGGTGCCTCCCGAAGGTGCCCCGTAACTGGTAGGTCACATAGCCTAAAGCGCATTTCCCGGAATCCCTGAGGCTACCAACTAGAAGCCAAGGCCTTTGGTGCGAAAGTGGGGAAACTATTCCATCAATGGTAGATTATACCCAATATAATATCAATAATAAACAATAGATGAATCAATAATACTATAAAATAAGGTAAAAAATGGAATAATCCCAGTATAAAAAACTACAACATATATATATATATAATGATGCATGTCACAAGTATGTTGGAAAGAAACCAAACAAGTCCCAATGCTGTAAATACAATTCTAAATCCAAAGTACAAAAAATAGTTAACTCCCACAGAATCACACCACTCTGTTTGGTCCCTTTCTCTCTAGCTCCAATGACACTCAAGTACTTGATGTTGAAGGGAACCTGCCCTTTTCAACACCTACAAGCATATAATCTATTTGAGCCCAAAAGTACAACCCAAATAGCGTGTGAGAATAATCTTAGTAGGAAACCACCAAAATATATGTTCCTACCTATCAGTGAATTTATATAGTAGGCTATATGAAAAATGAAGCAATAAACTACAATGTACTCAAAAGCAAACAATCCTAAAGTTTTCAATTATAGTTATTTTTAAATTATAAATTAATCGAACCATTGAATAATGTAACATCAGAATCTATCCCAAGCATTGTATCATTTTGTGTAGTATAACAACATACATCTCAAGATACCATCTAAAAAATCAAGTAAGACTGAGTCCAATCTTGTGCTTTGGCTCAGAAGACTCATTACAATCAATAAATCATTCAAAAAATAGCCCTCTAGGAAAGTTCTCATAGTTTAACCCCTCTGGTATAACATATAATCAAATCAGTAAACATGATAATGACCCTATGGTAAATCTCACATAGTCTAACCCATGTGGACCCACATAGCACTGATCAATTACAAATGATCACTTGGGTAGCTATTTTGGTCAATACCCCCTTGGTCTTCATAGCAATAATGAAACATAATGATCCCCTGGAAGCTCTCACAGTAAATTCCCTATGGTCCAATTTTTTTAATAATGACCCTTTGGGTAGCTGTAACAGTCTATACCCATTTGGTCCATGACCGCATGACAGCTCTCACAGTCAATAACTTTGGTCTACAGTTACAACAACACATAAATGACCCTACCTCGGTATACTCTCACAGTCAATTATCCTTGGACATACTTTCACAATGTGAAACACATGCATCATAATTAAACAACAACTACATCATAATATCACTAGGCATGGAAAATAAAGTAGCCTAACATGCTCCCTAGTCCCAACGTCCATAATCAATCAGACATGGGAAACACACCCATAATCAAGGTATAAAACTTATGCATAAACAAACATCCCATTATCATCAAATGTAACATAACAGGTCTTAAAAATAGTTTACTTCCAAAGAAACAAAATACCCTAAACATGGATATTTTTTCAATTTTAGAATTTAACATTCAAAGAAATCCAAGGAAAGGCACAAACCACCTACCTTGATGTCCAACAATGAACACTCTGGAACATTGGCCTTTGAATCAGCCTAGAACGACATATATCTATAAAATGGTTAAAATTGTTCATCCTTATATAATTGAAGAGAGGGGAGAAATCAATAATAGAGGCTCTAGGGGAAGAGAGAAATCACTGTTGGGAATCCATCGCATCTAGCAGCTTCTCAATCAGAGCTCTGATGGAGTAACATGTGGAACTCGAAGATCTTCACCCATATGTTGCTGTCCTGTATCAGACACGAGAAGAATAAGATGCTTCTAGAGATTAGATGCCACCCCGGTCCAGTTAAGAAAATTAAAACAAAAGTACGTTGTGTGTTCAATTAGTGTACACACTGTGTACTATCCTCAACTAGTCCCCACTTTAGCCGGTCTTCTAGGTCACCAACACAAACATGTACTCGGCCATTATATGACCAATACATGGCTACCTGAGGCTACTAGGTACATAGCATGTACTTAGAAAATTTTCAAATGTTCCTTTTTCCTCAAAAACATCCCAACCTGAAGATCCATACCTGAAAAGAAGATCCAGGTTCTTAAAAACTTCCCCCCTTAAATAAATTCATCCCCAAAATTCCCTTCCAAGGGTGTGAAGAATAATCTTCAAACAACTATGGCCATTGGGATTGAATGTCGGCCTCCATCTCCCAAGTCTCATCATATACTCGCTTGTGCTACCATTGCACCTGTACCATATGAATATACTAGCCACGAAGTACCTTTTTTCATTGATCCAAAATCCATATAGGGTTCTCCTCAAATGATTCATCGACCTCCAACTCAACCTCATCGGGTTGAAAATTGCAAGACGGGTCTAAAAAGTAACTCCATAGCTGAGAAACAAGGAAGAAATCGTGCAAAGCCCGATACCTTTGAGGAAATTGAAACAAATAAGAAACCAGACTGAATCTCTCCAAAACCTCATACAGTCAGGCGTACCTTATATAAATATTCCCATATCTCATAATCCTCATGTGTCCCAACTTCGGTTTGACACATAAGAAAACCTAATCTCTGAACTCGAACTATATAGGTCATCTTCGTTGATCAGCATAGGATTTTTGTTGAGACTGTGCAGTGACCATCATCTTATGAATCAACTACACCTACTTAGTGGTCTCTTGGACAAGACAAGGACCCAGTGTAGCTGCCTCTCCTGCCTCCATCCAAAATAATGGTGATTGGCATGGCCTACCCTACAAATCCTCATAAGGTTCCATCTGAATAGTAGCCTGAATACTATTATTGTAGGAAAACTCCATTGGGGGTATGTGTCCCTCCCAAGATCCCCCTAAATCTAGGATGCATGCCCATAGCATTTCCTCTGAAACCTGAATCGTGTGCTCGAACTGGCCATCTGTCTCGAGTCGGTAAGCTGTACTCAAAAGTAGTTGTGTACCCAAAGCCCAATGTAGTACCTACCAGACATGAGAAGTAAACATGGAATCCTTGTATGAAACGATAGAGTTCAAAACCCCATGAAAACATATAATCTATTGGATGTACAACCTTATAGTCTCATCAACACTAAATTTTCCCTTAATATGTGAGAAATTCTCAACAATCATGCGTCTGTCACGAATAACCCAAACTGCATCATTCCCATGAGGTGACCTCGGTAAACCAATCACGAAATCCATTGTGACATCATTACACCTCCTCTCAAGAAAGGGTTTTTGCTTTAAAATCATTGTGGGTCACTGATAATCTTACTTCACCTACTAAAAGATGGAACATCCCATAAAAAAACCAACAACATCCCTCTTCATACATGGCGACCAATACTGATGGCGAAGATCCAGATATATCTTGGTGACACCATGCTTAATTTCCCAAATAAAAAATGAAAATCTTGCTTGAAATCCATGTATATGTCAACTAACAGCCATACGCATCCATGAAAATGAAATATCTCATTGTCACCTATGATCCACCCAGGAGTAGGGTCCTCTCCTGACACACTCTCCTATAGGACTAGGCCTTTAGAATATGATAGATACCTCATTCACACTTGATATAGAAGAGTAGAGGTAAGATGTACATAAAAAAGAAACGTATTTCACTGTCTTTCGTGCACCTCCATATGCATATCAGACAATAGATCCATAAGATTCCACTCACTACTAGCCTCTTGAATTTCCTACTTCTAATTCCTCCTGATCAATGCATCAACCACTGTGTTTCCTTTCCCATGCGTATTGGAAATCTCAAAGTCACAATACTGAAGGTTCTCAACCCACCTTTGTTGTCTCAAATTCAAATCAGGCTGAGTAAAGATATACTTGAGACTTTTGTGGTCCGTGAATACCACAAAATATTCCCCCAAAAGAAAATGTATCCAACATCGCAAATCATGCACAACTACAACTAACTCATGATCGTGCATCAGGTTATTACTCTCATATAGCCTCAACTTCTAAGACCCATACAAAATGATTCCTTCCTCTTACATAAGAATGGCTCCCAGCCTGATAACTGATGCATCGTAGTAAACGGTGTAACACTATCTCGGTTCTATAAAAACTAGTATCATTGTAGAATCTAATCTCCCTTTTATCTCTTGAAAGGTTGGATCATTGGAATCTATCCACAAGTACCTTTCGCCCTTCTTAGTCAGGTCAATCAGTGGTGCCGCTAAGCATGAAAAGTTCTATATAAAGTGCTTTTAGTAACTATCCAGCCTTAGAAAACTATGTATCTCAAAGTCGTTCTTCATATGCTCCTAGAAAACTACTTATCTCACTTTCTCTAGGTTTACTGATAATCCTGTATCTAAGATAACATTACCCAATAGGTGAATCTGATCCATCCAAATGTGGAATTTTGAGAGCTTAGCATATAACTAATACACTCTTAGTGAACTCAATGTGATATCAAGATGTGTGGCATGGTCGTGTCGAGTGTGAGAGTACACCAAGATATCATCCATGAAGACTACCAAAAAATAATCCATGTAAGGATGGAAGACTTTGTTCATTAGTTCCATGAAAAATGTTGGCGTGTTTTTCAGACCGAATGGCATAACCACAAACTTGTATAGACCATACCTACGCTGAAATGTTGTAATAGGTATATCTAATAGCCAAACTCATAACTGATGATAACCAGACCTCTGGTCAATCTTTGAGAACACCCAAAATCCTCAAAGCTAATAAAATAGATCTTAAATCCTCGGAATGGGATATCAGTTCTTAACCCTCAATTTGTTCAGCTTCTGATAATCCACATAAAGTCTGAGGTGTCCATCATAATTCATTACAAAAATAATAGTTGAACCCCAAGGAGAAGTACTGGTTCAGATGATATACTTTGCCTACAACTCCTCCAACTACCTCTTGATCTTTTGTAACTATAGTGTAGCCATTATATAAGGCGTAATGGACACCAGTGATACTCCTAACACAAGAACAATAGAGAAATATACCTCATGATCTAGAGGTAAACCAAAAAAATCATCTAGAATGATTTCTCTAAAATGATCCACCATTGTAGGAAAGTCTATACATGAAGTCCCCTAGTCATAGAGATATAAACTAGCAATTTGTGATGTAATTCCTCCCAAAACAAGATGCTTGAGTCCAACTCTTCTCTCCTAGACATCCCATTCTATCTTGTGTAAAAAGAAACCACCATCTGGTGATGTAAAACTCACCCTGCGGTGATATTAGTCAAAAAAGTCCTAAAAAGATACTAACCATTCCATTTCGAGAATGACATCATAACTATCATCTCTAAGACATAGATGTACCATAATAAGTGACACCCACCAACATCATGAGGGAACTCTTTGCATTAACTTACACTAGTCATCCTAAGCCCCAAAAGAGTGTCTAATTTCATAACATCATCAGAATTAAATATACAGATCCCAAGGCTCTCCACAACCTCAAAAGATATAAAATTAAGGTATGCCCCCATATCAAAAGGAGTTAAAGTTAAAATGAGGTAACTAGAATCACACATCTAACCATATAGGGTATGAGATCCTCCTCCTGCTGGGACTTATCCACGACAACACTATGACCTTTACCATAGCCCCGTGACCCTGCCTGACTACCCTGAGCTGATCCACCCTGATATGGCTGAAAACCTAAATCCTGACTACCACGACCACAACCACCTCCTCGGCTTGAACGGCCTGAAGAACACCAATTTCCTAACTGTTGAGAGGTTTTAGGCCCTTCTTCTAAATGTGGAGTCATAATAGAACCCCTATCACCCACTAATAGTGGGGAAATCTGGAAAAAACGCTGAACAAGACCCATCATTCCACAAGACCGACACACAACGGGGTCCCTCGACAAATGTGGTCTCATATTATCACTATTCCCGCATTGGTAGCGTATAACCTGGCTACCTAAAGTAACATAACATGAAATCTACCTATATATCTTGCTTCTATCTATCAAAGGACTACCATCCCTAGATGTTGAATCTCCCTAGCTCATAGCTCCCAACTCCCTCATATTTTTCTCGTTAATCAGCACCTAATTCACTATAGCTGTCACTGAAGTCAGCCTAAATACATTCACCTACGATCAGATGTCATACCTGAGGCCATCCTCAAATCACCTATCCCAAGATAACTCATCCCCTCCCAGAACAAGTGAGAAGCACTGAAGCTCTCCAAAAAGGGAAGAGTAATCCATTTTAGAAAGAGATCCTTTCTCCAGATGCATGAAATTTCGGGCTCGATTAGAACTCATCATCTCGGGATAGATGTAGTCATATAAGGTCCTCTAAAACTCTTCCCAATACATATCCTAATGAAATACTACATGTGAGGTAACATCCCACCATCTCTTGGCATAATCACATAGCATATACATCATGAGATTCACCCTCCTCTCTGGAGTCATCTTCAGATGCTCAAAGATAGCATGCATGGCCTCAAACCATGACTCTGAAGCCGGAAGTCCTCCATACCTAGAAAAGTGGGAGGATGTTTCATCTAGAACACTTGCATCAATTTTTCCATGGGTGGGACATGATGTAGTGCTCCCTGAAAAGTCTGTAACATCCTCAAAATCCTTCACGGAACTATTCATCAGCACATTCATCTGGTATAATTGCTGGTGGAATGATGGGAACAATGGGAGGACTTGGTGGTAGTCCTTGATCTATCATTTCCTTTGTCTTGTCATCACCCTGTACTTGGCGCACAACAGGAGTATCTATTTTCGGCATAACTCTGAAAGTTCAAGCGCATAACTCAGTACAACATTATCAACAAAAAAACATAAAAGTGCAAGAGAAGAATAAGAGAAGAAAACATTCAAGTTTTAAAAAATAATGTTACATGGAATGTTTATCCTCCCCAGGAAGTATTACCTTATGTTTCTAAATGGGCATGTACCTCTTCCAAACATGGTTGTGTAACACCCATACACATGACATGTTCATCAGGAGACATATTGTGTACTTGAATTTTCCCTCCTACCCAATTTCTCCTTTTACCCAGTTAAACTACATGGTTTTCTCCTGAGTAACACTACACGGAATGTTCACCTGACACACAACGTGTACCACTTATGTTTTAACCACCATTGTCGTTAGTCATATAGTTGGAGACACGGTTGACTCTACACGGAGTACAAGAATGGGACACGATGTGTACAAACTAGGATTTATCCACCTGTTTCATTGGTCACACAGCCAGATACATGTTCCTTGAAACATAACGTGTATAATACAGACATGGAATGTTCTACCATATGTTTCCCCAACCCGTGTATCTACTAACACAGTCAGTCACACTGTTAAATACTACAAGGCATTTACATCAGTACACGCCGTGAAAATAAGAAATTTTGTTTCTTCTAGAACAGAAGAACACACGACATGTGTTCAGAAAACCACATGTCGTGTTGTATAGTTTTCTAGATAGTGGGCCTATGTAACTTCTCCGGAACCCTTAATAACATAGAATTTTGTCTAAGGAGAGATAAATTCCGACACGTGAGTGCCCATAGTCCCACGAAACAATCTTTGGATTCTTTATTCATATCATAACGTAAAAAAATCATTTAAAGTTCAAACATGATCCATGAAATTACAATACAAGTGGGTCCATAACCCAAATGTTTGAGGATTGAAACCTCTATATGATACCACTTTGTGACATCCCAGATCTAGGTGCCGAACAAAGGTGCTTCGTTCCCGGTTGGTCACATTGACTCATGTTCACTTCCTCGAATGCCAGAGGCTTCCAACTAGAATCAAGGGCCTTGGGTGTGATAGTGGATAAAAAAATCTCTCATTGGAATAGTATACAATCCGAATAACAATAATAAACAAATGCAGAAGCAATAATATCTTACAACAAGGTAAACAACGGAAGAATGATAGTAGAAAAACTGCAATATATATATATATATAATAATTCATGTCACAAGTATATAGGAAAGAAACCAAACAAGTCACAATGCTAGAAATACAATACTGAATACAAAGTACAAAAAACAGTAAACTCCAATAGAATCGTAAGCCTCTGCATGGTCCCATGCTCTCCAGTTCCAACAATAATCAAGTACCTAATAAAGAAGGGGACTTTCCCTTTTCTATTCGAGTAACCATATAAACTATTTGTACCCAAAAGCATAACCCAAAAAGGATGTGAGGGGAATCCCAGTAGTGAACCACCAAAAGATATGTGCCTAACTTTCAGTGAATATATATGTAGCAGGCAATGTGGAAAATGAAGAAATATACTAGGAAGTGAAAAAAGTAAATAATCCTATAGTTTTCAATTACATTAATTTTTCATTTATAATTTATTCAAACCATTTTATAATATAACATTAGGATCTAGCATATGCTCTATATCCACCTGTATATTATAACAATAGACATCTCATGAGGCCATCTGTACAATCAATAAAGATCGAGTGCAGGATTGAGCATTGGCTTGGAAGACTTGTCACAATCAATCAATCATTCAAAATCAACCCTCTGGGAAATTTCTCACAGTGTAACCCCTCTGGTATAACATACCGAAAAATCAGAAAAAAAGACAATGAACCTCTATGAAATCCCACACTGTCTAACCCATTTGGTCCCACATTGCACTAATCAATTAGAAACAACCACCTGGTTAGCTCTCATGGTCAACACCCCCTTGGTCTTCATAGCAGTAATGGTTCATAATGACCCCGTGGACGATCTCACAGTCAATTCCCTATGGTACAACATTCATTTAATAAGGACCCTCTGGGTAGATCTTGTAATGACCTGACCCCAGTTACCCAGAGTCGGTGCATTATTACTTATCATTGGTATGATCACAAAAAATCATGTCTTGAAAGACCGATTAGTTTAGTATCATTAGAAGTACTAGATACATTCATAAGGTTTACATTACATCATAAAATAGAAAACTACCAAAACAATTTTTCCATAGACAACACTGAGATCCCATAGACTATCCTTATAGGTTAGTCATAAAATACTTCTTCACATCCTGGGAAAAATAAAACATAGGAAGGGTGAGCTCTGATGCTCAGTAAGGATAACAATATAGCGAAAGCTTTCATAAATAAGAATAAATATTTAAGGCAATGTATAAGACTAAAACAAAATCCCTTTAAACATGAACTTCATAATTATATGGAAAAGATAAAATCAAAATAATTCCATTTACTTACTCACATGGATATTCTAATAGTCGAATAATGACATGCAATATCAATAGCCACTTTCATAATGATGGAATGCATAATGCCAGACTTCATAACCACATCATCATATCCTTGGGCCAAGACTACAAAAAAGATTTTGTCAAAGCCTCGTGCCAAGACACTATTTTGTCTCATTAGGCCTACCGATGCATCGACGAGCTATAGCGGGCTCCACCCGTCACTTACTAGGTCCAATGCATTCTCGTATGAAAAGGTTGAAACATAAGATAAACATTTTTATTAAAAATAGCATACGAAATGTCAATAATTTTTCCATAAACCATGAATGGTATAAAAATAGCACATTCACAGTGAAACATAGAATAAATCATTAAATATAATATGGGATATTGTATCATAATAAATCAACTTCAGACAAGTTTAAAATCCACCAAAGGATGCTGACATATATAAAAATGATCAGTAAAATGCATTGAGAGAAATACCCCCTTTTCATGAAATCGTTTAACAGTATCACAATTTATAATGGAAGTCATTTAAAAGAAATTTTTGAATCAAAGTGTCCCATACCACTTTGAAACCTTTGAAAATAATTATCATTTAAAAACATTCATGTTCATATAAATATATCCTTAAAATCATTTTGAAAACATGGACATTTATTAATAGGGTTTAGAATGATAAATCCTTAAAACATTTAAAATGATCATCTAGTTAAATTGACCTTCCCATAAAACCATAAAAGATCCCTTTTAAGAATATTATTATGAAATATGGGTATCAATGATATGTATTTTCCATAAAGTACTTAGACATGAACAATCTCGAATAAATAATAAGATTGAGGAAATAACCCTTACCATGCACTTTCCTTTGGTCGAGGGTACATTTAACCTCCTGTATAATGACCATTGTATGTTATTAAATTATACCGGAAACATATTCATATTTATTATATCATAAATTATTCATTTATGGCTTTATATTACCCATTTAATAATGATTTTCATGTTAAATTAACTTTTCAGGTAATAATCTCTTTCTTTAGCGTACGTGTTTAAACTTTTTATTCTTGATCATTTCATTTAGATAATGATTTAAATAATTCCAGAATATAAAACATGATTTATATATCATATATATTTAGAATATAAATATTTATAAAAGATAGATATATGAAATGGAAAACACCATTTATGGAGACGGTAGGTCGTACGTACGCATAAACGTTGTTTCTGTTTTCATATTGTATTGAACAGAAGTGAATAAGATATATGTAAGTACATACGTACATACATATATATATATCCAGTAGTGTTATTATGTCATATATTACATACTTATTAATAATATATATTTTTATAATCATCTTTGAATGGTGGACGTGGAAATGAATCTCATCTCGTCGTGGAGACGGTAATCCGTACGTATGCACGAGCAAAAATATCATTTTTTTGATATTAAAATCATATATAATTGGATGGTATATCATATATACAGAATAATTATCATGTTATATTTATTATTGACATTAGTTACACATCATTATTATACCCATCCAAATAATAATGTATTGAATTACAATTACACCACGACGTGGAGACGGTAAGCCGTACGTACGCATGTATGGTGACATGTTATTAAAAGGATGGATAGAATAATGATTATAGTTATACCATATTTATTACATCACAGTATATAGAAGATAATGGAGTTATTATTTGAGAATGTAAATAATAAAGAAACAGGAAGTGGAAGAAGAAAGGAACATGAAAGAGGTGATGAAATATTTACCTTTTCTTCGGGTTCTTCCTTTTGATTTGATCAAAAGGGCTCCTAAGTTTGTCTTTATGACTAAAGGAAGAATTCTAGGATTAAGGGAGAACAGCTGATAGGGTATTCGGGTAGGGGTTGGCTGAGGAAAAAGTCTTTAAAGGTGTGAATTAGAGAGAAGGGGGAGTGCCCTTTTATAAGATGGGTGAGGGGCACCGTAGAAAAAACATAATTTATTATATTATAATAAATTCGTATTCTGTTTATAATGTCTTTAGATTGATTTATTTATAAGATAAGGTAGGTATTTGTCGCAAACCACTCAACCAATATTTTTTAGGCACTTTTGGGGCACTATATTAACCTTATCCTTTAGATTTAGCTCTTAGTTAATTAGTTTGACATTTACCATGTCTCTTTGTATTTGTATATTATATGGTTAATAAACTTATTATAAACTAACAAGAAAACCCCAAGTGGTTCATTAATTATATACCTATCATTATATAAGTCCTTTGTACTAACCTTATATTTTTATGAATATTATATCAATTAGTAATATAATATTTGTTTTAGAAACTCTTTTATGTCAATTTTGACACTACTTAATAATTGATTTTTGTAAAGTCCTAAAAACATTTTTAATTAGAAATAAATTTATTTAATAAATACTTACATTTCATATTAACCAAGAAAATTCTTTCATGGAATCAAAACTCTCAAATTATATTTATGTTAACATTTATAATACCATTTATTTGATTCTTTCATTAATAAAGAAAATAATGCATCATCATTGTGTCATAAATAAAATTAATTATTCAATGTCTAAAAATTATAAATAAAATAAAATTATGTAGGAAATGTTTTTATATTTATAATTAATATTTATAGTTTAAGATATATAATATATGACCCTGTGTAAAAATTGTTTTACTAAAAGATATATGCTTATGTATTTTTTGTATTTACTTTAACTTAATTAATATAAAGTGTCATTACCACTTACAAGTGGCTCAATGGGGTCCCAAAATAGACCCAAGGATGACCATGGTTGGAAATGTGTCAGCCAATAAGGTTAGAACATGTGTTAGGGTAATTTAATATTATTATAATATTATTTATTTACCCTTATTTACCAGATTTACCCATTAACCATGGTAAATAAAATATTTACAGAAGTAATTATTCAAAATGACTATAAATAAAAGTTACCTATTTAGACAATTTGAACCTCCAGATTCTAAATATGGAACCCATTTTTCAAAATTCAAAACACATAAGTGGTAGAAATTAATTTAAAACTAAATCTCGTTGTCAAAACAAAAAGCGTGTTTTAAGAAAAATAATAACTATCAAAAGATTGACACTTGTTTATGTCTAATTGAAATGTGAAATTAAGTTCAATGAAAAAAATTGGATTATATGGTAAAAATATAATCTAATTATACTTTAAAACACCTCAATAGTATAATTTATCACTATAAATTATTTTGATTAAAAATGTTGTTTTCAGTTAAAATATAGTATTTTTCACTATTGACAAAAATATGAAACTTATCAGAAAAACACCAAAAATTTATAGAAACTAAATTTTTATGTCTTGACTCTAAAGAATAAGTTTATCTTGTCAAATTGAATATATAAAAGTTTCAAATATTTTATTTATAAAAAGTTCTCCATTAAAAGGTGATAAAATTTCATTCTTTGAGAATACTTCTTTTATCTAAAATAAATGAATTTGTTCTAACATTATGTCTATGAAACTCATAATATTTATTCTAAAATTATAAGTATTATATAAAGTTAAAAATTCAGTTAATACTATTCATAACCGCTTTTGAACGGCTAGTTTGGTATGTCATGGTGAGCTTGAACTCAGTGTTGCATGTAGTGCAAGTTATTTAATTACTTTAAAGAAATAACATACTATGAAATCTTGGGGTGTTACATTCTCCCTCCTTTAATAAATTGCGTCCTTGAAACTTGAAATTGTTCTTCAAAAATAAATGGTTAAAAAAAGAAAATACCGTTGTGGAAAACCCACATCATAAATCAGGTTAATAAAATTTAGTCATAATAAGAGGAAAAGGGAAATGAAAGGGTCACCACCAAATTATGATCTCGATTAGGAGAACATTAGTGGCAATTAAAGACACATAATTTGAGGAAAACCGCAAATATTTATATGGAGTGATTTATTTCATCAATCATAAACAAGTGTAAAATTGAGGGCGTCAAATCCATCAATCTATGATGATTTAAAATACCATCGGTGCAACAAAACATAAGGTATTAGGATAACACATTTTTGGTTTTAAGATCACTTCCCTAAATTTTAAGAATTAATTTATCCATATAATAAAAATAAATAAATATATGTATATATATATACTTGACAATTTGAGTTTCATCCTTCAACTAATTCCTACCACAAACTCATCATTCACTCTAAAAGATTTAAAAATATATATTCTATTTATCATAATCGTATAGGGTTACAAAAATAATGAATTTATAATTCACATATCAGACCCTTTAAAAAATAAACTACATTATACAATCCAGGGACTTCACGTAGTCTAGTAGTAGGCGATAAATCCCAATCTCACTATGGTTGTGGGTTCAATTCCCATAGCATTGTCTAACGTGGCAGGTTGTCACACGGTCTACGTGTTGTCCTTTTATAAAAATCCTAAAGTAACCATTCAAAATTAATCCATTCCAACCTTTAGACTTCTCCAAAATAATTTTATCCAAACTCACATTCCGAAATTTATCAAGAATTTAAACACAGTGAGGAACGTTTTTTCTACGTAACAACATGTGAACACCATCATCATGTATTATTTTTAAACATGGTAACACCCTGAATTACCATAAAACCATATTGATTACATTCATGCTCCCTTATTCAGTATAGAATAATGGATATACTTATTCCATCCAAAAATGTTGTAAACTCCAACAATGATGGAATATGAAAATAATTAATTAGTTTCAAGGTAGTCATGAATATCTAATATAATTTATCCAAATCAAACATGTATTATTTAAAAATCAGTACCTCCGTATTAGAACCATATTATGGTTTACCATTCTCTCAAACATATATTTTCCAAAAATTTAACCTGCTATTGAGTCACTTTTCATAGTTCCACACAATTTCAAGTCCTTAATGAAATAGTACTACAGTACGATGCTTATATACTCTATAATTTTTATAACCAGTACATTGTTGATACAACACTCAAATGACATAATTATTTAAAAACAACATAAGAACTCTAATCATTCATCCACATCTGTGGTAGTATCATAACTTGATTATTATCCAATAGCATCATTTGAGGCATGGTCGGATGATTTGGACATTGGTTCCCATTGTGTCCAAACTCCTTGAAGGCGAAGCATTGTACATTTGAAACCATTTTCTTACACTTGTAGTCACGTACATGGTGTCCTTTTTCTCCACACTTATAAAAAACTCCCATTCCCTCAAGAATGTTCAAGGGTGTTTCTTCCCACAGTTATCACATATGGGAAAATTATTCTTTTCCCTCTTCCCTTTATCCATCCTTCTCTCTTCCATAATTTTCTTCCCTTGCTTCCCTTCAAAACCATAGGACTTAGAGAATTCTTTACATAACTTATTTACACATGATACTATTTCTTCATATGTTGAGAGTATATGGGAGTCTATTTCCCTTCTAGATATTATATTAATACCCTGAAAGATATGATCCTTCTTACTCTTTGGATCATACATATTGATGGTGTTCACATTCCTTCTATTGGGCGCCATTTCTATACAATGGCATATACTAGGTCAGTTTTTGAATTGAAACGAATAATACCAAATTTGTAAAATACCTAACATAAATTAAACAGTTTATGGATATAATCCATAATCATAAAAATGTTTTCTTTCAGGAAATATATACTCATAAACCCATCATAATGGTTTGTAATGAAAATTAGAATTATCCTACGCATATCCCCTGGGTGTGTTGTAACCAAGAGTGCAATAAGGCCCGTTCTCGTGCACCAGTTATCATTCGATTATATCTCAAAGAGGTGTTTTTAGGTTTTACACCTAGGTATATTTGTGCCAGAGCCACCTCTACTTTCTCGTATCAAGATTGGGAAGTATTGCTTGGAAAAATCCCAAAATCTCTACAATACCAAAATTCTAGGAAGTTCTTCTATACTAATCCTCAAATTCTATCTTAGGGCTATCTGATCTAATCAGAGTTTATCTAAATCTATTTTCCAAGGTTTTTACTAAACATCCTCTGATACCAACTGTAAAGCCCCGACCCCAGTTACCTAGAGTTGGTGCATTATTACGTATCATTGGCAAGATAAAAAAAGATCACGTCTCGAAAGACCGATTAGTTTAGTAGCCTTGGAAGTACTAGATACATTTATAAGGTTTACATTACATCATAAAATGGAAAATTACAACAACATTTTTTCCATAGAAAACACTGAGATTCCATAGAATATCTCTATAGGTCATTCATAAAGAACTTTTTCGCATCTGGGAAAAAATAAAACATAGAAAGGGGTGAGCTCAGATAATCAGTAAGGATAACAATATAGCGGAAGCTTTCATAAATAAGCATAAACATTTAAGGAAATGTATAAGACTAAAAAAGCCTTTTAAACATGAGCTTAATCATAATTTGGAAAAGATAAAATCATAGTAATGTCATTTACGTACTCACATGGATATTATAGTAGTCAAATAATCACATGCAATATCAATAGCCACTTTCACAATGATGGAATGCATAATGCCAGACTTCATAACCACATAGTCAAATACTTTTGCAAGACTAAAAATAAGATTTTGTCAAGGCTTTGTTTCAAGAAATTAGTTTGTCTCATGAGGCCTACCAATGCATCAGGGAGCTATAGAGGGCTCCACCCGTCACTTACTAAGTCCAATGCATTCCTCATATGAAAAAGTTGAAACGAAACATAAACATTCATATTAAAAATAGCATAAGAAATGTCAATACTTTATCCATAAACCTTAAATTGTATAAAAATAGCACATTCACAGTCAAACATAGCACAACTCATTAAATATAATATGGAAGGTTGTATGATAATAAATCAACATAAAATAAGTTTAAAATCCAACAAAGGATGTTGACATCAATGAAAATGATCCGTAAAATGCTTTGAGAGAAATACAAATTTTTCATGAAATCATTTAAAAGTCTCACAATTTATAAAGGAAGTCATTTAAAATATTTTTTTGAATAGAAGTGTCCCATACCACTTTGAAACTTCTGAAAATAATTATCATTTAAAAACATTCATGTCTATATAAATAAATCCATAAAATCATTTTGAAAATATGGACATTGATTAAAAGGGTTTAGACAGATAAATCAGTAAAACATTTAAAATGATGATATAGTTAAATAGACCCTCCCATAAAACCTTAAAATATCCGTTTTGAAAACATTTTTATGAAATATGGGTATTGATGAAAAGTATGTCCTCGAAATTACTTACACATGAACAATCTTGGATAAATTATGAGATTGAGGAAATAACCCTTACCTTGCACTTTCTTTTGGTCAAGGGTATGTTTATCCTCCGGTATAATGACCATTTTATGTTATTAAATTTTACCAGAACCATATTCTTATTTATTATATCATCGATGATTCATTTAGGACTTTATACTACCCATTTAATTATGATTTTCATGTTAAATCAATGTTTCTGGTAATAATCGCTTTCTTTATCGTACGTGTTTTAATTTGTTATTTTTGATCATATCATTTAGAAGATTATTTAAATAATTAAAGTATAAAAACCTTGATATATATATCATATATATTTAGAATATAAATATATATAATAGATAAATATATGAAATGGAAAACACCTTTTATGGAGATGGTAGGTCATACGTACACATAAACGATGTTTTTGTTTTCATAACGTATTGAATAGAAGTAAATAAGATATATGTAAGTGCATACATACATATATATCTCCAGTAGAATTATTATGTCATATATTACATACTTATTAATAATATATATATTTATAATCATCGTTGAATGGTGAACGTGGAAATGAATCTTATCGCGTCATGGAGACGGTAATCCGAACATATGCATGAGTGACAATATCATTATTTTGATATTAAAATCGTATATAATTGGATGGTATATCATATATAAAGAATAATTTTCATGTTATATTTATTATTTAAATCAGTTACACATCATTATTATAACCATGCAAATAATAATGTATTGAATAACAATTACACCACGACGTGGAGACGGTAAGCCGTACGTATGTAAGTATGGTGGCATGTCATTCAAAGGATGGATAGAATAATGAAAATGGTTGTACCATATTTATAACATCACATTATATAGAATATAATGGAGTTATTATTTTATAATGGAAATAATAAAGAAAGAGGAAGTGTAAGAAGAAAGGAACTTGAAAGATGTGATGAAATCATTACCTCCTCTTCAGGTTCATCCATTTGATTTGATCAAAAGGGCTCCTTAGGATGGATTTATAACTAAAGGAAGACCTGTAGAATCAATTTAGGACAATTTAGAGGGTATTTGGTTAGGGGATTTCTAAACCAAAAGGCTTTGAAGGAGTCAATTAGAGAGAAGGGGGAGTGCCTTTTATGTGAGGGGTGAGGGGCACCTTAGAAAAAACATAAAGTATTATTTTAGAATAAATTCATATTCAGTTTTTAATTTTTGAAAAATTGATTAATTTAGAGGATAAGGTGGTGATGGGTTAAACACCACTCAACCAATAGTTTTTAGATAGGTTTTGGACACTATATTAACCTTATTTTTTATATTTAACTCTTAGTTAATTAGTTTGACATTTACCATGTCTCTTTGTATTTTCTATTATATGGTTAATAAACTTACAATAAACTGACAAGTGAACCCCAAGTGGTTCAGTAATTATATACCTATCATTATATATGTCCTTTGGAATAACCTTATATTTTTAGGAATATTATAACAATTAATAATATAGTATTTTATTAAAAAAACTCTTTTATGTCAATTTTGACACTATTTAATAATTGATTTTTATTAAAGTCCTAAAAACTTTATTAATTAGAAATAAATTTATTTAATCAATAATAACATGTCATATTGAACTATAACATTCGTGCATGGCATCAAAACAACCAAAGTATATTTATTTTAACATTTATAATACCATTTATTTGATTCTTTCATTAATAAAGAAAATGCACATCATCATTGTGTCATAAATAAATTTAATTATTCAATGTCTAAAAATTATAAATAAAATACCATTATGTAGGAAATATTTTTTGATTTTTAATGAGTATTTTTAATCTAATATATAACATATATAACCCTATTTAAAAATTGTTTTACAAAAAGATATATACTTATGTCAATTTTTTATTTACTTTAACATAATTAATATAAAGTGTAATTATCACTTACTAGTGGCTCCATGGGGTACCAAAATTGACAAAGGATTCCAATGGTCGTACATGTATCATGAAATAAGGTTAGAACACATTTTAGGGTAATTTAATATTATTATAATATTATTTTTTACCCTTATTTACCGGATTTACCTTTTAACCATGGTAAATAAAATATTACCGAAATAATTATTCAAATTGTTTATAAATAAAAGTTACCTATTTACACAATTTGAACCTCCTGATTCTAAATTTGGAACCCATTTTTATAAATTCAAAACACATTAGTGGAAGAAATTAATTTAAAATTAATTCCCATTGTCAAAACAAAAAGCGTGTTTTTAAGAAATAATAACTATCAAAATATTGACACTCATTTATATCCAGTTTAAATGTGAAATTACGTCCAATGACCAAAATTAGATTATATGGTAAAAATATTATATAACTATACTTTAAAACCCCTAAATATTATAATTTATCACTATAAATTATTTGGATTAAAAAAGTTGTTTTCAGTTAAAATATAGTATTTTTCACTATTCACCCAAATATGAAAGTTGTTAGAAAAACACAAAAAATTTATTGAAACTAATTTTTTATGTCCTGATTCTAATGAAGAAGTTTATCTTGTAAAATTTAATTTATAAAAGTTTCAAATATTATATTTAAAAAAAAATTTCCATTAAAAGGTGGTAAAATTTCATTTTTTGATAGATACTACTTTATCAGAAAAAAATTGAATTATTCTTACATGATGTCTATGAAACTCATAATATGGATCCAAAAATTATATGTATTATATAAAGTTAAAAATTCAGTTAATACTATTCATAAACGCTTTTCAACAGCTAATTTGGTAAGTCATGGTGCTCTTGAACTCGGTGTTGCGTGTATTTCAAGTTATTGAATTACTTTGAAGAAATAACATACTATGAAATCTTGGGGTGTTATAGATCTCACTGTCTATACCCCTCTAGTCCATGACCCCATGATAGATCTTTCCATCAATACCTATGGTCAGCAATGACAATAATAGATAAATGACCCTACCTCAGGATTCTCTCACAGTCAATTCCCCTTGGCTATACATTAACAATGCAAAACACATGCATCTCAATTGAACAATTACTCCATTCTAACAATACTAGGCATAGAAAAAAAAGCATCCTAACATGATCCCTAGACCCAATGAACATAATCAAACAAACAGGGGAAAACACCCATAATTATGGTATAAACCTTATTTATAAACAAACAACCCTTTATCATCAAACATACCATAACAGGTCATTAACATGTCTTACATCCAAAGAAATTTAAAACCCTAAATGAGGGTATTTAGCACTTTTATCACATATCATTGAATAAAAAACATGTAAAGGCACAAACCATGTACCTTTATATTGTATGGGAACACTCCTAGGCTTCAGCCCTTGAATTGGCCTAGAACAACATAGATCTACAAAAAGGATAAAATAATTCAACCTTTGATAACTCAAGAGATATGATAAATCCGGAAGAGGGGCTCTAGGGAAAGAGAGAAATCACCGGTGGGAATCTAACTCACCCAGTAGCGTCGCAATTGGAGCTCGGATGAAGGAATAAAAGGAGCTCAAAGATCTTTAAACGTACGTCGCTCTCCTATATGGGACACAGGAAGCGGAAGATGATTCGAGAGAATAGATGAGACCTCGGCCCGATTAATCAAAAAAAAAGTACACTGTGTGTTCATTTAATATACATATTGTGTACTAGCCTCAAAATTCTCCCACATTAGGCAGTCATCCAGGTCACCCACAGGGCCATGTACTTGGCCATTACATGATTAGTACATGGGTACCTGTGACAACTGGGTACACAATGTGTACTCAAGAGTGCACAACGTGTACTTCGAAAATTTCCAAAACTTCCTTTTTCCCAAAAACAACCTG
Source organism: Viscum album (assembly GCA_963277665.1). Lineage (NCBI taxonomy): Eukaryota > Viridiplantae > Streptophyta > Magnoliopsida > Santalales > Viscaceae > Viscum > Viscum album. The sequence goes on along the minus strand of OY728165.1, from coordinate 157,031,582 downwards.
AAATAAAGATCCGTACCAGAATATAAGATCTAGGTTCTTATAATGATAATAATTCCAATGAGTTTAATTCCATTTTTTTCAAGAATCTTCAAAAATATTCAAGTATGAAAAGATAAGTAAAGACATTACCAAAGCACTTGAATTGTAATGTCATAGAACAATTTTCCATAAACAACACGATATTGAATCTGAGGTGAAAAAATGATTAATATAAATCATTGTCATTAATCATAAGATTTTTTTATTAAACGAATATATGTTCTTTTTTTTGAAAAATATAATAGTAATATTATGTTAGAAAAAGAAATATGAAACTCAAAATGAGAGTAATAATAATATATTGAAGGTCGAAAAGATTGAGAAGATAGTGGACGTCATGTAAGAGAATCTAGATACTAAGTAATAAGAACTATTTGGGAAAAATAAACATGTCATCTAGTCCAAATGAGCTAAACAAAGCTAGATAATACCCCATTAATTCAGAAAAGGTAATTAATGAGTTCTTCAAAGTAGGTGAAAATAAATGTCTACAGAAATAAGAGATATTATAAAAGAAATATGAGAAGAATTATTCACAATAAAATAATGTGGATAAAAAACCAAAGAGATTGAAACCCCCCCCCATAGAAATGAGTAATTAGTTTACAACAGAGAAAAAACATAAAACTAAACAAATTCAGAATCAAAATGGAAATTCAAAAACTCAAAGTGTTCTACTAGTGTTAGAGAAAATATGGAATCAAAGACAATTATTGATTTCATAATAGGTCTAATAGAGGGAATATTCATGATCCAATGGGAATTTTTCATAATAAAATGAGGATTAAAATTCAATAGTATAATTTTTTGAACTAAACTATAGTAAATCTTTCAATCCAAAAGAGATTTGGTTCTTTAAATAAAATTTATAGAATGTATATTTAAGATGATATCAATGATGGGGTATAAATTAATATGATATGAATGATATTTTTCTATGGTGTGGAAGGGAATATAAAAAGGATTACAAAATAATAAAATACATGAAATGAAATTCCTAACAAAACTCCGTAGACAAGGTAGGAATGTCTAGTTTTTTTTCTGATTAACTAAAAATGTATAAATAAATAGAGAATCCTTAAGAGGATGATAAGGAAAAAGATAAGGAAAAGTTGTATAAGATAAATTGAAGATACATTAGTAGTAATAAAAAATTGGTAACTTTATTTTTTAAAGAAGTTTTAAGAGGTGTAAGAAAACTATGAATGGTTAAAAAGATTGCATGACCATCCTTCCATCAAAAGAAGAATTTTTGAGGAATCAGAAACAAGAAAAGGAAAATAATAGTTCTTTTCTTATATGGTGAAAAAAATTTCATAATTAATAAGTTCAATAGATGAAGTTTAGAAATAAACCATTCAAATCAATTGATAGGAAATGTGCTATGATATAAAAGAAATAGTGGCCAAGTTTTAGAGGAAGCTACCATCATCAATGTTACTTTTTAGATATCAATAGTTCCCTCCTTATTCAATATTACCCACATTTATATGTACTAATATATAGGTAATTTAAGGATATCATTGATTCTTTAACTAAAAGTACATCAATAAAAGTTAATTATGATGGAGTTTCCCAACTCTCATATAGAGAAGGAAGTGATTTCATCCCTTGAGGGGGAGAAAATTTGAGAAAGTAGGAAACCAAAATATCATTTCATGTTAGTATAGAATTTCTGGATAGATTATGAATATCTATAAGTTGAGGTATCTCAATCACACTTAATCCATATTTTTTTTATTAAACATATTTAGTAAGGGTGAGTTCTGAATACTAAAAAAATAAGTATATGGGGAATATCATCACATTAAAAATAAGTTTTTTAATAGTTTTTTGTGATCTTTGAATTTTATAATTTAAGGATAAATGCGTTTTTTAGATGCCCTAATATTCTATTTTGGTCATTGTAATGACCCAAAAATTCCATGTAATTTTTTGAAATTATTTGGGATTATTATGAGTCTGCCAAAATTGAGGGAGCGTGATTCTTAGGCCGAGTGTGCCTCAAAAGGAATTTTGAACTTTTTTTGTGGTACATTTAGTAAACATGTGGGCATTATTTTATAATTTTTGAACCACTAATCGGAATTGAAATTTGAGGACACCGTTGATTCTACAATATTGGGATTTGCTTAAGGGAGGATTCACCTCGACCACAGTAGGTCAGAAGAAAAAGATATTTTTTCGGACTTTTTAAAGAATAGTAAAATAACATAAAAATTGTTATTTTATTTTTCTCCAATGATTGAGTGGTGGTTGCAGGAACACTGAGTTTCTAGCCTTTAATGGATTGACCCTTAGTTTTAGTAACCACTCATTTAGGAAATGGGAGGTGCATTAATTGACTTATTAATGAACCTCATTGAAGCTACATTGAGATAAAACCTCATCCTCCATCTATTTATTTGATATTTGGTAATGGGATTTTGGTACGACATTGAGGAACCTCTAGAGAAGTTCCGTGACACCTTCCACCATCAGAGGATGGAGTATTGGGAGGCAACATACTGAGATCGTCAAACTCCAGCTGCTTCATCAAACATGGAATCTTCATCCACCACCACGACGTCTCCAATGAATATCGAGGTAGGGGGTTTATTATTAATGTTTATCTTTTATGGATTAAATTTCTACCACTTGTTATGATGTTAACGCGGAGGGCATAGGACAAACGAACAAGGCACAAAAACTCTGATAGTTCATTCCTGTCGCGTTCTTCAGGGGGAGATCTTACAACATGGAAGAACTTTGAATCTGGGAAACGCACAATGATAGATGAATCTCAAGAGGCCCATAGGCATGGATGCAAGGGAAAGAAGACCACCATAGCTCAAATAGTGGCCCGAGGAATGTCCCCCAGCATGGAAGCTGTGACCGGCCCTGGCGGTGAAGGCGGCAGACGGCGCTCGCTGGCCGTGGAAGGGGGGGGGGGGGTGGCCCCACTTAGCGTCATGGATAATGGACAGACGTCCAGCTCTCGTCTGGCCATGGAGTTGGGAGGTGGCGCACTGTCGCGTGCCACAGTGAGGTAGGCTGCAGCTTTCAAGATGCGTTGAAGGCACGGGACCCACTTCCTGTGGTTCTTTCATACACCGATGCGGCACCACCTGGTGTAGCCAATCAAGAGCTGAATGGATCTTTAAGACATTTGGAAGGAAGACCGAATTTCCCTCATGCGGATCATGCAAGGTGGAGGGCCAAGCCGCGGTGGCCTAGCATAGCCGGGGCGGGCCAGGCCAGTCTACGGCCCAGTGGGATGATCCCTTCGTGGCCATGACCAGCTGGGGCGGGCCGGGCTGGTCCGCATCCCAGCCCAACTGGGCCATACCAAGCTAGTTTGTATCGGTTCAGGACGGCCCAGGCCGGGTCGGGCTGGGTCGGCTGACCTGGTTGGACCAGAACTGATCCCCCTTTCATTCCCTGATATTCTTAAAGAGCCGTATCTTGCAAACCAAACATCCATTTGACGAACCATCTATGGTGTTGAGAGCCATGGATCAAGACAGTCCTTTTGAAAAAATCCTCTAGGGTTTTGGATAAAGTTGGAGTATGGATGGGTTGGATCGTACCTAAATCCAACCGATCCCTCGACACTAAAATGAATATAACTCACAGACCAGGCACTGATTAATTCACCGTTTATTTCATTGGAACCCTTACGATATGATGGTCTATTGGGTTACTCCATTGTGGAACTTCGTAGCAGTTGGGGAACAAACGATATCCAGGGGAGCAGATACTACGGAACTCAAGCACATTGGTTGTGGGGAATCCTATTGCAAGATGTCATCTGAGTTGTGACGCTGTGTGGATCAACATCTAGTGACCCTGTGTGGATTAACATCATAGAGAACCTGTGTGAATCAGCATCTAGAGACCCTGTTTGGATCAGCATCATACAGTCCTGGTGTGGAACAGCATCAAAGTGACCCTGTGTGGATGAAAATTTAGCGACCCTATGTGGATTAGCATCAAAGCGACCCTATGTGGATCAAAATTCTAGAGAACCTCTGTGGATTAGTAGTACATGACCCGACATGGAATAGCCTTAGAACGACCAATCATGGATCAACGATATATTACCCTATATGGATGGACAATGGAACAACTTCTTCATGGTTCAGTTGCGGAACTTCTTAATGGAATAAAATGATATAGATTATAACTAATAACCTTTATTCGGATCTCTAAGTAGTATACTTGGTTTGAGATGAGTATTTTGATTTTTGATTTGTGGTTTAGATCTTGCTTTGTGTTTTTCCATTGTAGAATTTGGAGGGACCTTCGTGGGTCTCAGGGTCACTACTATATATTTTTATACTCACCACTACACGGGCTTCGCCTTTACCTTGTTGTGTCTTGTGCAGATGATGGGAAACATTTACTGAGACTCAGGAAGCTAGGACTTGATGGTGGAAGGAATTTATGGTTGATGTGGAGAGCTACAGAGATGAGCTATACCTTCCATTTCGTTAGGAATGTTGGTGGATGATTCAAAGAGCTGTTTACTGTTTTCTGTTGTAGTTTTATCTTTCATTTGGGCTTTTATTCTGGCCCCTTTACTTTCCGTACACACTTTTACTACTGTAGTTTTAATTTTTGGTTGCATCATGTTGTGTTCTTTGGTTGTGTGTTTGTACTGGTTTAGAGTCAATGCCTTCGCATTTTAGGGATATTACTTTCTGATGCCAGTTTCTAACCCTTGGTCTCTGGAAATCAGGCTTGGGGTAGTGACAGCACGAGCCCTAGGAGATGGGTCGTGAAAAATTTGTACAAGAGGAGTCAGTTCTACCAAAGTACTAACACTCTGATTTACCAATGGATAAATAGTGTTAAGTGTTTTGAGTGTGTTTTTTAGTTTAGTAAGTCCTATGTTGGTGTGGCGGCTGACATATCCATACAACAAGGCCCTAAATTCTGATTTCCAACTCAGTGCATGAAAACACTGACTGCGTGTGTTTTGGAAATGTTTTACTTTATCTCTTCTGAGTCATCTTACAAGCTATAACCTACTGATTGTGGAGTACATGTTTTTTTTCAGGATTCCACCACGTAGACAGCCAGGAAGGATTCCTTAAGAGTTCACAATGACGGCCCACCAAATGATGATGATTCAGTGTAGGGCCCAATTTCTATGCTTTCACCTTCGAGTGGTTCTCGGGCAGCACCACCACCCATTTGGTAGAAGTTTCCATTAGCTCCACTAGTGAATAGTTCATTCCAACTAAGTGCAATTCACGAGTTCTAGAGAGAGATCATCCAAGGTTTTGAGGAGAGACAGATCCCTAGGCAGCTGAGGATTGGATGTAGGTTGTGGAAAGAATTTTCCACCTAGTTGGGACACCAGCAGATCACCTAGCCACGCTGCAAATATCCTTTATAGATAGAGATGTAAATGCTTACCTCTAGTCTATGACTGTCACCCCCCCACTTCTTCATCGAGTTCGGGAGGCAAAACTTGGGGACAAGGACTGTGAGGCCTGACGTACTAAGATATCCTCAGGACAGGCTCGAGATGGATATTCCGAAGGTGGGGAGAACGTTGTTCTCTTCAGAGAACACACCATGTTACCAGTTACTCTATGAGAGGAGTTCTTGTGGGAGTTCCATACATCTCCTTTAGAGGTTCATACTATAGTGGTGAATATGTTCTAGGACCTCCGGCATCAGCACTAGTGGCCAGGGATGAAGAAAGCAGTGGAAGAGTTTGTATCCTAATGCCTTACTTGTCAGCAAGTGAAGGCTGAGCATCAGGTACCAGTAGGTTTAACTCATCCAATTAAGGTAACAAAGTGGAAGTGGGATGGTATATCAATGGAATTCATGACAGGGATACCACATACATCCATCATCCATGATTCCATCTGGGTGATCGTTTACTGACTCATCAAGTCATCCCACTTCCTACACTTCTGAGAGATTGGATTAATAGAGAGCTTGGGGAGTCTCTACATGCAAGAGATTGTGTGACTTCATGACCTTCCATCGACAATAATCTTAGATCATGAAAAAAAAATTACATCTTGTTTGTGGAAGGGATTGTAGGAGGTGTTCAGGACTCAGCTATGCTTGAGCACTGCCTTCCACCCTCAGACAGATTTTCAGATATAGTGGACCATATAGACATTCAAGGGTGTGCTTCATTCTTGTGTCCTTGTTTTTTTCTGCAATTGGGAGGACCACCTTACCCTAGTTGAGTTTTCATACAACAATAGTTATCACTCCACTATCTACATGGCTCTGTTTGAGGCCTTGTCTGGGTGACTAGGCAGATCACCTCTTTGCTGGACAGAGCTAGGGGTGTCATCACTTATGTGTCCATATTTGGTACAGGCTACCACAGAGAAGTTGTAGATCATCCAGGAGCATATGAAGACTGCATAGATCCGAAAGAAGACTTATTCCGACTAAAGGAAGAGACCCTTGGAGTTTAACGGGGGAGACCATGTCTTCCTACATGTCTCACCCTAACGAGCATTACAGAGGTGTGGTCAGGGTGACAAGCTATCTCTGTAACGCCCCGACCCCAGTTACTCAGAGTCAGTGCATTATTACATAATATTGGCATGATCATAAAAGATCAAGTCTTGAGAGACCGATTACTTTAGTAGCCTTAGAATAACTAGATACATTCATAAAGTTTACATTACATCCTAAAGTGAAAACTACCACAACAACATCCTGACTTCATATCCCCTCATACTATCCATGCAGGTCATTCATAAATTACTTCTTCACATCCTGGAAAAAATAAAACATTGACAGGGGTGAGCTCATATGCCCAGTAAGGATAATTATATAGCGGAAACTTTCATAAATAAGATTAAACATTTAAGGAAATGTAAAACTAAAACAAACTCATTTTAAACTAGAACTTCAGCATAATATGACAAAGATAAAATGAAATAATGCCATTTAATTATTCACATGGATATTCTACTAGTCAAATAATCAAATGAAATATCAATAACCACTTTCATAATGATGGAATGCATAATGCTAGACTATCATAACCACATAGCCAAGGCCTCGTGCCAAGACAACAAATAAGATTTTGTGTATGCCTTGTGTCGAGACACTAGTTTGTCTCATGAGACCTACCGATGCATCGAGGATCTATAGTGGGCTCCAACCGTCAATTATTAAGTCAAACGCATTCCTCATATGAACAGGTTTAAACAAAACATAAAAATTTGTATTAAAACATGCATATGAAATGTCAATACTTTCTCCATAAACCATGAATGGTATTAAAATAACACATCCATAGTCAAACGTATCACAAAATGATCATTACAATATGGATGTTTTTTATCATTATAAATAAACTTCAAATAAGATTAAAATCCATCAAAGGATGTTGACATAGATGAAATAAAAACTATTTGAGAGAAATATCTCTCTTTTTGAAATCATTTAAAAGTCACATAATTATAAAATAAAACATTTACTTTGAAAATTTTCTTATAATCTTGTAAGGGAAGCTTCGATGATTTTATAATGGCGGAAAACAGCCACACCCTCCATATAAGTTAAAAAAGGCATTCTTTCATTAATTCTATTGAAAAGGTTAAAAAGGACCTCATTTGGAAAAGGACAGAAATATTCCATTATAAACTCTTTATAAAAATTCAACAAGCATGTCAATGAATTTATCTCATAGTCTTTAAAATATTAAGAATGATTTGAAATACATTTTTAAGAAACATGGATGTGGATGATAAAGAGGTCCTAGTAGATAATTACGTATAAACAACCTCGGATAATTGACAGATTGTGAAATAACCCTTACCTTGTACTTTTCCTTGGTTCGGGTTAGGTTAAACTCCTTTATAAAGGTGAAATAATTGTTATTAAATTATAAAATAATCATATACATTAATATGATATCATATATGATCTTTTAACATTGCTTTGTTAATAATATCTTAGTATTATAGTGTGTTAACTTATATTTTTTGTTACATAAGCCAAGTTTCTTATGGATATGTTGTATTTTATTCATATACATAATGATATGATGTCCTTGAACATTATTTTTAATCATCAAATGATAGTTATACTTGAATAAAAACTATGGGGAATGAATCTCATCGCGTTCATGGAGACGGTAGTCCGTACGTACGCATGAGCGACAATATCATTCTTTTTATATTAAAATAATATATAATTGGATGGTATATCATATATACAGAATCATTATCATGTTATATTTATTATTTACATTAATTATACATCATTTTATACCCATCCAAATAATAATGTTTTGACTAACAATTACACCACGATGTGGAGACGGTAAGCCGTACGTACACACGTATGGTGACATGTCATTCAAAGGATGGATAGAATACTGAATATGGTTGTACCATGGTTATAATAACATCACAGTATATATATGATACTTGAGTTAATAATTTATAATGTGAATAACATAAAAAAGAATAATTGGAAGAAGAAAGGAACTTGAAAGAGGGTGGTGAAAACATTACCTCTTCTTCGGGTTCTTCCTTTTGATTTGATCAAAAGGGCTCATTAGGTTGGCTTTCTGATCAAACTAAGGCCTCTAGGTTGAAGTGAGGGAAGTTGAGAGAGTATTTGGGTAGGGGTTTTCTGAGCCAAAAGGATTTGAATGTGTGAATTAGTGAGAAGGGGAAGTGCACTTTTATAAGAGTGGTGGGGGAAACTTTGGAAAAGCTAGAAATATTATTTTATAATAAATTCATATTCAGTTTCTAATGGCTCCAAAGTGTATTATTAAAAGTATAATGTGGGGATGGGTCGAAATACTTTCAACCAATAGAATTTATATAGGTTTGGGTCATTATATTAACCTTATGTTTAGTTTTAACTCTTAGTTAATTAGTTTGACATTTACCATGTCACGTTGTATTTGTATATTATATAGTTAATAAACATACTATATACATCCAAGAGACCCCCAAGTGGTCCATTAATGATACAACTATCAGGATATAATTATGTTGGCATAACCTTAGATTTTTAGGAATATAATATCAATTAATAATATAATATTTGTTTTAAAAACTCATTTATGTCAATTTTGACATTATTCGATAAATGATTTTTTAAGTCTTAAAAACGTTATTAATTCGAAATCAATTAATTTATGAAATCCTATAATTTCATATTAACCAATAAAATTCTTTGATGTCATAAAACTTTCAAATTATCTTTATTTTAACATTTATAATACCAATTATTCGATTTTTCATTAATAAGTAAAATATTGCATCATTATTGTGTCATAAATAATATCAATTATTAACTATATAAAAAATTATATATAAAATACCATTATGTTGTAAATCGTTTTAGCTTTCCAAAGAATTTTTATAGTCGAAAATCCAACCTAAATAACCCTATGTAAAAATTGTTTTGGTAAAAGATATATGCTTATGTCATTTTTGTATTTATTTTAACAAAATTAATATAAAGTGTCCTTATCACTTACATGTGGATCCATGAGGTCCCAAAATCAACACAAAGATTCCCATGGTCGGACATGTATCAACCAATAAGGTTAGGACACATTTTATGGTAATTTATTATTTTTATAATATAATTATTTGACCCTTATTTTCCGGATTTACCCTTTAACCATGGTAAATAAAATATTTACCGAAGTAATTATTCAAAATGTTTCAAAATAAAAGTTGACTATTTAAAAAATTTGTACATCCTTATTCCAAATATGGAAGCTAGATTTACAAATTCAAAACACAGAAGTGGGAGAAATTAATTTAAAATTAATTCTCGTTGTTAAAACAAAAAGCGTGTTTTTAAGAGATAATAACTATCAAAAGATTGGCACTTGTTTATGTCTGGTTTAATTGTGAAATTATTTCCAATGAACAAAATTGTATTAAATGGTAAAAATATATTCGAAATACACTTTAAAACGACTCAAATTCATAATTTCTCACTATTAATTATTTCTATTAAAAAAGTAGTTTTTTATTAAAATTTAGTAATTTTCACTATTCATCAAAATATAAAAGTTATCCGAAAAGTTCCAAAATTTCACCCTAAGCTAAATTTGATACTCTGAATCTAGAAATTAAGTCCATTTTGAGAGATAAAATTTATAAAATTTCAAAAAGTGGGTATTACTATTCATAACAGCTACTTTGATTGGTCGCGGTGTGTTAGAATCTCGAAGTTGCATACATCACACGCTACTGTATTATTCAAAAAGAAGCATACCATGGAAGCCTGGGGTGTTACAATCTCCAAGTTTCATCAGACCCTTTCAAATTCTCAGCATAGTTGTTGAGGTGGTGTACCATTTAGCTCTTCTCCCACAGATGCACTAGGTGCATAATGTTTTCCATGTGTCGCAGCTGAGGAGGTACGTGCATGATTCATCGCACCTTATCAACTATGGAGAGTTGGGCATTGATGATGGAGCAACATTTTTGGAGTTCCATGTGGAGATAGCGGATTGAAAAGAGTGGGTCCTTCGTGGGTGGTTGATTCCTCTAGCGCGAGTTCGTTGGTAGCACGGGAACCTCCAAAAGAGCACGTGGGAGCGGGAGGCTCATGTTTGTGCTAAGTACCCCCCTTTGTTTCCTTAGTTTTTTGTAGATTTTTTTGACAAAAATACATAAGGTGGGGAGAATTTAAAGAACCATAAATTCTATATATTTTTTTTAAAATTATTTGGGATTATTATGAGTTTGAAAAAATTTACGGTGCCTGATTCCGTGGCTCCGTATGCCCGGAACATAATTTTGAACTTTTTTAAGGTATATTTAGTAGATGTGCGGGCAGTGTTTTCTATCTTTTGAACCGGTGCACAGAATTGAAATTTGATGACACCATTGAATCCGTAGCACCAAGATTCATTTAAGGGAGGCTTCACCTCAACCACAGTAGGTCGGAATAAACAGTTTGTTTTTCGGACGTTTTAATGAATAATAAAATAACTTAAAAATTATTATTTTATTTTCCTCTAACAGTTGAGAGGGGGTGCTGGGACCTCGTAGTTGTCAAGACATTTAACAGCTTGACTCTCTATTTTCATAACCACTTCGTTGAGAGATGAGAGGTGCATTAATTGACTTATTAATGAACCTCATTAAATCTATATTGTGTTAATCCCTCATCCTTCATCTTTTTAATTGAAGCACATGCATGGGATTTTAGTACAGCTGCAAGGAACATTTGGAAAAGTATTGTGACACCTTCCACTTACAGAGTATAGAGGCTTGGACAAAAAAAATTGAGATCAAAGAATGTCAGAGGCTTCATTAAATGTAGAATATTTTTCCACCACCGTGACGTCTCCAACGAATCTTGAGGTCGGGAGTTTATTATTACGGATTATCTTTGATGGATTAAATTAATACCACCTATTATGATGTTAATGCGGAGGGTGCAGGCCAAACAAACATGGTCTGAACCCTCCTCCGCTTCTTTCTTATCAAATTCATCAGGGGATGATTTTACAACATGGAAGAACCTTGAATTCAAGTGTCACGCTATTGCGGAGGTACCCCGGGAGGCCCATAGGCCCGGACAGAAGGGAAAACGGACCACAAGAGCTCACCCGATGGCCCAAAAAAGAACTACTAGCAGGGCACTGTCGACTAGAACTGACGGAGAAGGTGGCGGCCAACACTCGCTGACCAAGGAAGGGGGTGGAAACGCTTGGTGCCAAGGAAAAAAGACAAGAGGTAGGCTCTCGGCTAGTTGCGAAGGCGGGAAGCGGTGCGCCATCACGTGCCATGGTGAGGCAGGCCACAGCTTCGAAGTCACGGCGAAGGCAGGGGAATCACTCCCTTTGGGTCCCGCAGACTCCCAAGAAACATTAACTAGCACCGCCAATCAAGAGATGAATGGATCTTTGAGCCATTTGGGAGGTGGACCACCAAACCCTCATGCGTATCACACTAGCCGGCAAGTCAAGCTGTCGTAGCCCAGCCCAGCAGGGGCGGGCCGAGCCGGTTTGCAGTCCAGTGGGCCAAGCCCACCATGGGCCAGCCCAACAAGGGTTGGCCAAGCCAGTCAATGTCCTAGCCCAACTGGGTCAGGTCGGCTCAGGCCGTGTCAGGCCGGGTCGGTCCGACCAGGTCAGACCGGACACGAGCCCCCTGTGGCGCCTAGATACTCTTAAAGAGCCATACCATTCAAACCAGACGTCTATTTGACTAACATTCTATTTTGTTGGAACCCTGAAGACATTATGGTCCTAAGGGTTACTTATTTTTGGAAATTCTTTTTAGTTGAAGCACAACTGATATCTATAGGATCAAACACTTCAAAACTCAAGCGCATCGGGTGAAGGGAATCCTGTGGTTGGGTGTCATCTGAGTAGAGACACTATGTGGATCAGCATCATAGAGACCCTGTAAGGATCAAAATCTAGAGACCCTCTGTGGATCAACATCATAGTGACCCTCTATGGATCAGCATAATAGAGACCATGTGTGGATCAACATCTAGCAACCCGGTATAGATCAGAATCAAAGTGACCCCGTGTGGACCATCATTCTAGTTACCCTCTATGGATCAGAAGTGCACGACACGACGTGGAAAAACCTTAGCGCGGACCATCTTGGATCAATGAAATATGAACAAGTGTGGATCGATAATGGATCATCTTCTTCGTTGTTCCGTTGTGCAATTTTTAATGGAATGAAATGATATATCTTATGACTAATATTCTTTATTTCGATCTATGAGTTGTATACCTGGTTTGAGATGAGTCTTTTTATTTGGGATTTTTGATTTATATCATTTTTGTGGTTTTCCTTTGTATAATTCTAAGAGACATTTGGGGATCTTGGGGTCTCTATCGTGTAATGTTTTACTCACCCCTACACGGGCTTCGCCTGCACCTAGTTGTGTCTTGTGAAGACGACATGCATCCTTGAATGAGACTCGAGGAGCTAGGACCTGATGGTGGACGATTGTGATAGTTGTTGTGGAGTGATGTGGAGATGAGATGTACCTACCCTTTAGGTATAAACCATGGAAGAAGATTCCAGAAGTTGTTTACTATTTTCTGTTCTATTTGTATCTTTCAGTTGTCTTGTATTCCGACCCCTTCACCTTTAGAACACACTTTTACTATTGCATTTTTACCTCATTGTTGCATCTTATCATGTTATTGGGTTTTCTATTTGTACCGGTTTAAAGGAAATGCCTTCTTTTTTCAGGGATACGCCTTTCTGGTTCTAGTCACCAACCCATGGCCTATAGAAGGAACGCTTGGCGTAGTCACAACACAGGGCCCTGGGGGACAGGTCGTGACAGTCATAGTATTGCATGTATGGGTTTTATAGACTTCATAGAGAACCTTGATTATATATCCCTTGTCTTATATACCATGTTTTATGACATAGAATATTTAAATTGTCTTTTCCAAGAAGAATATGTAATATCATCTCTATCTCAGATTCAAAAAATGGGTAAAATTGTGTGAGCAACTTCTAGGGAAGATATAGAAATGAGATGATCCTGTAGATTTACTTTTTCACTTATTTCCAATAATGGGGTCAATAAATAACAGTTTTGAGCATACATATTAATTTTTAGGATTTATTTTATTGAAAAGAAATAAAATGGGGATGGAGGCATAACCAATGAGCCATGTATATGTGATGACTAGTCACATGAACCAATTATAGTCACCATGTGTATTTTCCAATTGACCATATGTGTTAAACCTACTCCATGAAGAACACTAAGCTATTTTGAATTGTATTTAAATTGAAAATATAGTGAAATGATCAACCATAAGATTTTAGAACTACCATGAGTGATTCCCACAGATCTAGTGTGCCTATAATGGGTGAGATGAAATGAATGTATACAGAAATGACCAATCATGAGAAAACAATATGTTCAATGATGAAATATGTATCTAGAATGAGATTCTAATGGTCATATGACTGAAAATAGTTCAAATTATTGATCTTATGACATATTTATCGACCACGTTGGCATACTATTAAACTATGCTTTAAAATTACATTTTCATGCATCAAAAATAGAATACCCAAATGAATGTTTGAGCATGCAGGATAGGTATTTTTTGAAATAAACCTGTTACCATATACTATTATTATGTGAAGTAATGATGATATGAGAAAGCAGTCGAATGTTATATGATAATATGGGGATTGAGCATCATAATTTTATGAATAATATAATATATTTTTGTACTTTATTTATCTAAAGAGTTAAACTATATGAGAAAATAATTTCTCGATACATGCTTGAATTATAATAAGTATGTTATGTGCATGTGTTGATGAATGGAATGGTAATAGTGTTTTGTGGTCGAAGGTCAATCAATGGTTGTGGAAATTTATATTTCCCTAAAGTGCATTCTGGTAACTCAAGGGATATAATGATTCACAAGAAGTATCAATAGTAATCTTTCACTACCATGCAAGATTGAGGAGTTTAAGATAAATATAAGTTCATTATATATGAATAAAAGGATGAGTCCTAGTAAAATCCTCTTACTTGAAATATCTAAAACATTCTATACAGAGTAATACTCATTTAAAAAATAATTTTTGAGTGTATTTATTTTTAATCCATGCGAGGAATGTTTTATATTTAGGTTAAATGAATTTTACAGTGATATTTTTGAGGATATTTTGTATGTGATATGATAATATCATGTTAAATGAATAAATTACAAGTCTCAAGGAGTTTAAATGATGATTATATATTTATATATATTTTATAAAAAAACATTAGTCTTCTGAAAGATGATTTGAAATATGCTTATCAACATTGAGTGAGTTTTTATTCAAAATTAAAAATATAGAAATATCCTCTATTTTTAAATTTTAAGATTTAGAACCCATGAGATTCAAGGAAGATCCATATTTCAAATGTGTAAAATTTCATTTGAAATATATTTTCACATGGGAATAAATATGTGATGTAGGTATTGAAGAAATAGTAGTTAGAGGATTTCAGAGACTTTAGATATGTTTTGTATAATGGAAGATTATTAACAAAGACTGGGTTATCATGTATAAAAGAGATAAGTTTAGCCACATTAAAGTGTCCCTATAAAAGATACACCGAAGTATTAAAGTAGAATAAGGAGAATCTAGATTTAACTAGATCTAGAAGGAGTTTGAAGACCAAAATACTTGTTCTAGTAGCTATCAAATTTCTTGTAGGATTATCCTAGAAACTCTTATTCAATATGACAATGAACGGTGATATTTTGAAGAATAATGAGATATTTTTCTACTTTATCAACACCAAGGAAAGGGATTTTTTGATTGGTGTGTCTAATTAATTGTATAAGAGGATCACAGTTGGGGTGTATAACCAGTGAAGGAAGAAAATGATGGTTGGGTTGTCCAACCTATCAAGGAAGATGAGATAGTTACTAAGGTGTAAAACTATGATCAAATGGGGGTCAATTAATTAGGTTTATAAGAAGTTTAATCCTAAATCCATTCTAGTTGATAACATGAATATTGGGGAGAATCTATGTTGGGGTGTCTAAAGAACATGGCAAGGAGAAGGTCATTGTAAAAATCCTTGTAAATATCATGTTTTTTGTTCTTTTTCTTATTATTGTGACAGATGTGGTGAGGTTAAGATATTATATTGATTGGATTGATAAAATAAATAGGTTCAAGTGACCTAGTTTAAAAAAAATGAACAATTCCTTAAAAGAGTGTTCCATTGTTTCACCTCCTCTCAATGGTACCTCATTGTTCCATTTATATTAGGGTACTTTGAATTAATTTAAGACATATAGAGACCAATGAGGATAATATCAGTTTTTAATGAAAGTTATAAGAAACAAGAATGTGGGACTTGGTGGTGTCCAAGATTCATGAAAATGGAAGTAATGTCAATGACTATAGATGGTGAGTTGTAAAAATTTAGGAATGTCTTATAGAGCACTTGGTGGTGGTAGTGATGAAGAAAGTAATAGTGAAACTTATAATCCTAGATATTGAAGGTTTGGGATATTTAATTATTAATCAAAACATGTGGGATGTCTAAAACACATGTCATTTGAAGTGCCTAAAAAGTGGTGGGGGTTAAAGCCCAATGTTATGGATTACACGACATATTACTCTACAACACATGCTATGTATGGAATTTTTATTTACATTTTGTGTTTCTATAGGACATGATGTGCCACATTGGGTGTAGTATTTGGAGACACACCATGTATTACAAATTTCATAATCTTGGGTGTGGCAGTGTATATTATTAGCCACCCATTAGTCAAAAAATGGTATATAGTTTGATATACATGTTTTAGTCAAACAATATGAAATGAAATTAGACTCAATATAACACATAATAATCATTTATGAATCATATCCCGCGAGGATCTTGGGATGTGTCATGTGGTTTGGTATGATATGACTTGGTCTAACATTGGTACACACCATAGAGGATTGAGAGACTCAGATATTGTGTACCCTAAAGATACACAATATTATTTTTACTACACATAGTAAAATGATTGTGGTACATATAAATAATATAATCAAGGGCTAAAAACTATGTATGATAGACACTATATAGTTTCTTGTGTGATTTATTGTTCTTTCGACGTCCTCTTACCATGTATAAAAATCTGACTTATAAGTAGTTCATTATGATAAATTTTATATATTGAAAACAAAAATCATATCTTGTAGGACATTGATGAATTTTTAAGAGGTTTCATGGGTAGTTAGAGGATTTAATCTCTATATTGGGCATGAAAAGGACATATTAAGGAATTCATAGAAGAAACGATGTTCATTTACTCCACTGAATACATTCTTAGAATATAGTGTAATTCTCCCACATTAATCATGAGGTCAGTACTCCCTTATTTATATGGGTATTATGTCATATGTATTAAGAATTGAAATCATGATTTTAGTACCCATTAATCAAAATGTGACACAAATACCCTATTCTACAATATAATATTTCACTCCCCTCTAGGGAGGGGCATGGTTCCTCCACCTTAAATAATCATTAATACCCCTCCCATATTATGGGGTTCAATTCCTTCTTTTATTGGAGTTCGTACCGACTCAATATAAAATTCCTTTTAGTGAGTTACAAGTCCATCATAATGGTTGGTACTACATTTATAGACATCCATTTATAAGTGTGGTTTGAATCTACAACTAGGTTATAATGTAGTAGTTTTAGAGTAATTTAGTTTGGATAGTTTTGATGATGTGTGATATATGTATTTTTATTCATGAAACACTCCAACCATTCTTTGTTTCCTTTGATATGTGAATTATAATTGGGATGTTGTCTTTGGGATTTATTGGTCATTTGATATTATTGGAAAATTTGTTTATATAAAATATAATTTTTCTTGGAGTTGAGCTATGTACACTAATATTATTTTATTATACTCTGTTTTCTAGTAATTTGAACATATTTTGGAATTTACTCTATCCACAGATGACGTTTTGACCAACTATTACTCTATGTTTTCTGGTAATCCTACTGGGTATATTTATAAACACTTGTTCATAAGAAATTTTCTTCCACATGTTCTATTTATATATATTATATATAGTTTTGAGGGTACCATGGTGGACATGGAGCTGGTGGATTTAGTAGTTCTAATTCATAGTGGTGTACAACGGTTTATGGAAGTGATTAAAATAGTTGTAGAAATTTCTAGTATTCCTCATAGAGAGGAGTTATCTTCCATTATTTTATACCATTAATTCTCAGAGGAATTTTATGCTATGTTAATTTCCCATGGGATTAGACATTGCATCATTTTTTCTAATTAGTGGATATCTGGTACATGAATCATTATTTAGTTAACTTTTATTTGAGTGTAGATATATATTGTTAAAATTATGTATTATATTTTATACGATAGATGAATGAATATTTTTGGTTGTTATAGGTTATGTCATATCATGTATGTATTTCCTTATTGTTGATAGGTACGAGACTCTGTAAATTTTTAGGCTAGCTTATGGTGGGATACTTGACTTTTTTGTAAACCTAGGTAGGGTCTCAGAGGGTCTGGCCATGTCAATATTGATATTGATTCCCACATCCATCCTTTACATTCCAAACAAGATTATATACCTTTAAATCATAATCGTGGTCAATATAGAAAGATATACTCTACTACGAGAATCTACTAATTTATTGACTATTCATAAATTAAAATTTATTGGGGATTCACAGTCTTTGATCAATTATAACTATCTTCTTTTTATTCATGGTGAGATCATTAATCATGAATATATATGTCTTACTTTTAGGATAAGTATATACTACACAATTTTCTCCATGATATTATGACTAAAAATATTCCAGGAAACTATTACCTCTTCAAACATCAAAAAAATGAATTGGTAAATTTTTATCGTTAACCTTAATATGTATTATAGCATGCATAATCAGTAAATCTTTTTTCCTCAGTACACAATGAAATAATTTCATTAAAGCATCATTATATATCACAAACTATTCTACATTATTACGTAGTATCAGTAAGGTTCAATGACTAGACTTATACTTAAATCATTAATCATCACTTATGATTTTTTTATCCTGAAATACGTTACAATTTACTATGTTATATTGGTCAGTGGCTTAGATAATCATGATAAATTTATCATAAATTGATGATAGTATCCAACTGACTAAGTAAACTATTGATATCTATAAATTTTTTCTTTTATCGAATATTCTAAAATTTTCTTAGTATTTAAAGTATATTAAAATATCTATTTTCCAATGATTAAATTCCTAAATAATATTAAATTCTCAATACATATGTCAAATTTACTATAATTTTCATAAAAACCCAACTTTTGAAAATAATTTAATACAGTACTCAAATTCTCTTCTTGTTCTTCCTTAATTTTTAAAAATATAATAATATAATCAATAATTCCCACTAATAAATTGTCAAAGTAATATATAAATTTTGTAATCATAAATACTTTGAACTCTACTAGAGAAATAGTGAGTCTTAATGGAATCCCTATGAACTCATTCTTTCTATATCTTCTGTGAATCATAATCTTGGGAATATCCTCATTTTTACCTTTAATTGATGATATCCCAATCATAGGTCAACCATTGAGAAATAATGAGCTCAATACTGTTTATTGAACAAGTCATAATTCTTTGGAAGAGTATATAATTATCATGATCTTTATAACATCACGATAGTCAATGAAGAGATGCATTAACCCATTATTTTTTAAAAGATGACCGATGAACCCCATAGTGAAGAAAAAGAGTGTATAAAAACATCTTCCAGTTCTGTTATACTTTTTATTTAATTTGTACAAATCTATGGGGACCATTCTATTGGGTTTATTTCACTTGGGAAGAGATATTGGAAAATGATATATAGGAAACATAACCTATTTATTCAAAGAGATACCATGAAACTCTTTAACAAATAAATCAATATATTCCCCCATAACGGTCATATATTCATGAATAATCCTTTTATTTTTCTCAATCATTTGATCCAGATACATTTTCTTATAATAAATTGTATCTATACATGGGGAGGAGTTACCAATGGATATTATTAATTCTCATTTTTATAGTATAGAATCAAATTATAGTTTTGGATACAAAAAGTGATTTTCCTCCCTAAATAGTTGATATTATCACTATATAAGGAAAAAAATACCAATCATAGTATAAAAAATAATTATTCTAAATCTAGAGTAGTTAGATTTTATAATAGTTTCTTCCCATAACTATTAATTAAGGAGGATTTTTATACTCAAGGTGAAATTATTATAATACATGGGGTTTTTACTTAGATATCAACTACTATATGTCAAGGTGATTTCTGAATATTTCTAGAGAAGATGCATGTTAGATATGAATAAATAGAACTGGAATCAAATAATTAATTTTAATTTATTGAATTAATATCACATGTATGTATCACTACTTTGTTTTCATGATCCAAATTGGAATCTATTATTTCAAAAGTTTTATGTTATTCTCTTAGTGAGGATTATCGTGTGTTCTGACTTACCTCTATTACCCTTATCTTGATTAAATGGTTTTCATAGTCCCATATAATTTTTTATTGTAATATTATTACACGAGGATGTATTGAGAAAAACCCATATATTATCCCATCATAATTATTGACTTCTTCATGTCCCTTTTGAATGTTTTAGGAATTATTTATTAAATAGACATGAAGTATTTACTTTCTTCCTTTGAGGTAGTTTTTAGGATACTCTCAAACACATTTGACATGTGGGAAGTTTAATCTATTCTCTTATCTGAGGTTTATTAGTTTTAAACTTGGTTATTATTTTTCATATGTCCAATACCACAACAACATTATGACTCAATGATTTTCATGTTGACCTTAATGAAATAGGAAAATATTTTCTTATATCTAATAATGTCTCTAATTGAAAAATATTGTTAAATACTTGATATTAGGATAATTAATAAGTTTCCAACCATAAATTTTTGTTCAATAAAAATGATAAAGCATTCCTTGAATGCCTTGTGATTTTTTCCTCATATCACGTAATTGATTTCTCCTAAATATTATTTTTCCAATAAATTAATCATATATTATAATACAAAGAGTAAACTTATAATATTTAATAGAAAATATTTTATTGAATTATTATTATTCAATCGATTCAATTTATTTATCTGGAATGGTATTATTGATCAGTTCCCACCATTTAATTATTTCTACGACTATGTAACAAATGGAAAAAATCACAGTATCCTACATGTATCATTGAATCATATAATTTATTATATTAATAGAGTATATCCATTTCTATGTGATTAAGGGATCATAAGATCCACTTAAATAAGGTAGTTGCTGTTGTAGGAAATACTCAACTGTTATTTCATATTTATTAAAACTATTTGGGAGCTTTAAGTGGTTCAAGTTATAATTTATAACTTGAATCAATTGAGAAAGTACTACCATTGAGGTTTGGATTCCCTCACCCATAATATTAGGAATCGTGAAAAAAATTATTATTTTTATTTTCAAAAAACTTTAAAGGGATAGTGAGAACCACAATGTTCTACATACAACAAAATATTGAAAATAGAAAACATCCAAACACATTCCATATCTTCCTAAACCTAACATTAACCTCATGTCAAAAATCCCCACTAATGCATGACCACATGGATAGTTGTCCCACGCAATGATGGCCCTGGAACAGATGGAATTTCCATACCATATCAACTTAAAAATCTAAATGGAATGCATAGATAAAGGCTTCATTCTCTAAACCCCATCTGAAGTAAATCCAGGAAATTCTGGACGTGTCACCCCAAACAAATAAAATAACACAAAAAACAAAACCAGAAGTGGATGAATAGAAAACATTCCAACCCAAAAAACAACTTTCACCACTTTTCCTAGTGTAAGTGAAGAGTAATTTTATATAACAAGACTCTTTTTCCTTAAAAAATTTCCATGTGATAGATGTTACATGGGTGTCCAGAGCCTCCGCCACCATATTTTCAATTGTTGAGGCATGTTGGTCCCATGACTGTATATAATCCTCGATGATAATCTTCCCTTTGTTAAAACCCCCAACAAGAATGAGGACATGTTTATCCACCCAAGAATATTTTTACTCATTATGGGATGCCCTTAAATACATCCCAATAATTTTAGATGCCTCCTCTTCAGAAGTATTATGAACCAAAACCTGCTCTACCACTTCATCCTCCAAGCGTAACAGTAAATCTGAAGTTTGAACGCTTTGCAGCGCATGTCCCTGATGGTTCAAATCCATATTGTGGACATTTTCAATTTTATCCTTCCTTACCGAACGAGTCTCAAGTGAAGGTGGAAAGGTGGAGTAATCCATCCAACCCTTCCTCCTCTTATTACTCTAGATCCTCTTCGGGCTTGACTCTTCACCTATAGAATTGATGTGAAAGTCTCCATTGCACTCATGCATGCATCCATAATCTATCAATGGATAATTAGTTAGACCAAAGATCAGGCCCTCCACTACAATCACTTCAAATTTGTTGCTCAGCTAGATTAAGGACTGGTAATTTGATTTTGACCCCATACCTTCCCACCACTAGTTTTATCAGCCACCTCCAAAGTAGGTCCCTCAGTCCCCTTTCACAGCACACCACTATCTCACATAGAAAACTCACCAAATTCATTCTCCACTATGTCCTCCACATGCACCACCACTGTATTAATCCTATCCTATTTAAATTCTGTTTGATCCACATCCTGCTGAACCACACAATCCTTCATCACCCTATCCATGAGAGGCATCATAGCAGGAGTTCTGACAATGTAATGCCTCATCCGGACCGAACATTACTCAAGTACCACATCACTTGAAACTGTCTCAACATGATTGGTCTCTTCCACTCACCTACTACCGAAAAAACCCCATACCACTTGATCTTCCATTGCAGTGCATCTCTTCACCAAGTCCTCTTACCCACCTGGAACCTCCGGCTCATCCACTCTACCATTTGTCCTACTCTCGGTAGCCCAAACCCCCCAATGAAAGCTTCCCAAAGAGTGACCCAGGCACCTGCAACCGGAGAAAAAATCGTTCAAAGCTTCATTCACCACACACTGCTTTCATCGGTACTCTTCTCCTATGGTGATACACACATACTCAAACGGAATTTGAGACACGTCCAGTTCAACATAGACATGAGGATTAATAGGATGAAAAAGGGATTTCATTCGATTACCCAACACATATACCTACCAATCAGGTTCCATAGTTTGAGGTTCATGCATCATATGCCACTCGAAGGAACACCAATAAAAAAAGAATCTGAAGCCATTGAAGTGGAGATGAGCCCTTGACTAGGCCTTTATGAGATCATCCTCTGAGGAAAAGTGTATCATCATGTGTTGATTTTCCAACAAACCCATAGTCGCCATATCCGGCAAAACCCCAAGAGTCAAAGACATGCTGATAAATCAAATCCATAGAAGGATGTTGTTGATAAAATCTAACCTAGAAGGTGTGCCTTAAAAGATTCTAGGATTCAGAGAATTCTGATGAAGATAACTAAAGGTTAGGACACCCATCAAACAACTCCGAAGCATTTGTACCTATCAAAATTTGGGGAAACAGAGGGAGAAGATTCGGGTTTGATAAAGGATTGAAAGTAGGGGAAGCAACTTTGAAGGACAAAAGAATACTAAAATTGTTAAGCATATGTTGAAGAAACATAGAAATTTTTACATGTAAATTACATTTAAATTCTAATGGATGAATTTTTATGTCTTAATACGGGTTAGTTTGGGTGTATTTACCACAATGTTCCTAAATATTATCCCTGAGGAAAACGATATCTTGATCTAATGCTAACTATATTGATTTACATAGAATTTAAATAATATTAATTCAATTTTCTAAAAAATCCATTTAAAACCCCCCAAATATATAGGTACAATGTATTTGAGAGATTCGATATATCATAAAACATTTTTAAAGAAACATAGTAATCATTTATTTCAATATTCATTATTTTCTCATTGAGATAATGATACTCTTATCACTACATGTGATATCCTAGAGACTTACATGTAATATGATGATGAATTAAAATATTAGTTTGAAGATAAAATATGATAAACATTTCATGATATATCTTAATAATAAAAAATCATAGCATTGAATCATAAACGAAATATATCATAAAATCTCACATAGATACATGGAATATGAGACAAAATATCATAAAATCATGATAATCAATAGAATCATAAAATATGGTATAAATATAAGGCATTTGATAATAAATATTGGTTTAGGGTCACTAATAAGACATTTTTAAAAATGGAATAGTGAAAATTTGATCAGGTCCATGAATAACATTGTGGGAAAAGGTAATCATATCATGCCCACACATAAAAATATCAGGTGATCTTAAATATTACTAAATAATTTGGTGGTTTTTATCATTATATGACCACCCTTCTTCATAATATGTCAATAATATTTTTATGACATAGAAATGTAATATTTAAAATTCAAAAACATGAAATAAATCTAAAAAAAGAGTAATATAATAAATCTATTAATTTTAACCAGTAAATTATCCTGTTGGACCCCAAAATGTATTAGGGTATATTTTAAATTCATTATCAAATAATGGGTCATTTTCTAGAACATGGATATCAATGCATAATAAAAATAATACGAAAATATAAATAGTTTGTTGAGAAATTAATCTCCTTTATTGAAATTTTAATAAATGGGAAAAGTAATATTTAAAAAGGACTAGAACCAAGGTTTTCCAGAAATAATAATTAATTAAAACTATTTTTTATTTAGATAATAATATTTTTTTGTAAATAATTAAATAAAAATAATCATTATATGAGTGGAACATGAAAATAAAGAAGAAATAAAACTATGAACCTAATCGAGTTTAATTTTAAAGAAGTATTCTAAAATAAAATATAATGACATGTATAACCCTAGGGAAGAATTAGAGAATGAAATGAAGTAAAGGAATAAAATTTAAACAAAATAGTAATAACATAGAAGATATTGTCTAATAGGATGAGGGGGACGTATTGAGTGTTATTGATTACAATCTCAAGAATGATAAAATGTGAGAAATACCCCTTACCTTGCACCATATATGATATAGATGATTTTATAAACTCCTAAATAGTCATGTTACTTTTATTAATTATCTTTTCTAGAACCCAATTAATTTCTACTTTATCCTTTATAAACCATTAATTACCAAGTTGGTCAATCTTATTAAATTAATTTTATCTACTTCTACCATTTTAAGGATCTTCGATTCTTGTCTCTAAATATTATTCAATAAAATGTTAATGTTAAAGGGTACCTTTATAGTGGTATAAATTGTACAATTTCATTCCATTATAGTAGTGGCAGAGTTAAATAGTTTTTTATATAGTTAAAATTAAATATAACATAGTTGGTAATATTGTTTTATATGGTTAAAAATAAATATTATTGTTGAATTTTAATTTTAATATTATCATTATGATTTTATGATGAAATAATAAAAGAAATGATATTAGTTGATTATAAATTTTATATTAAACTATTATATCTATTTTGAATGATGTTTTTGAAGAGGTAAAAAGAAGATTAAAAATAATATATATTTCTTTACAAAAATATTATAGTATATCTAAACTAATTTTAATAATTAAATATATTATAGAATAGGAATGTGGATAATAAAGATGAGAATAAATGAGTTTTGAAACCCATACCTTTCTTCTTTAATCTCCTATTTGGTTTGAGTGTAAAGCCACTAGAGGGGAGTCTTTTGTAAAGAATATAGAATTGTGGACATGAATAATAGATTTTAGAGAGTTATTTGGATAGATATTATTTATTATAATGTGTTTTGTAAGATATGTGAATGGGAGGAATAAGGTGAGTTCATTTATCCGATGTGTAATTTTATTTTCTATTAAAATATAGATTGTTTTTTACCTAGGTTTCAAATTATAAATATTTTTGTTTATCATAAATTTTATTAATTTTTTATAAATTTTTTTGCTTATTTTACATTTAAATCCCTAAACCAAATTGAACATTTTTAATAATTTTTACAAAGTAATGATTCAAATAATTTTTTTGGCGTTAAATAAAACTTGGGTTTCAAAAATTGATTTATAGGTTTTGAAATTATGTTCATTATTTTTAGTTGAGTAATTTTACTAATTAAATAAAGTTTAGTTTTTTAAAATTATTTAGTTGTTGTTGCATCGTAAAGATATCCTAAAAAACACGTACTACTCCTAGAAACTATATTCTTTACTCTTCACCAAAAATTCAATTTTTTTAAATATTCTAAAAAAAACATAATTTAATTTTCGAGCACATATTACAAATATAGTCTATTTTATCAAATTTATATTCCAATTATTATTAATTGAATGTTACAATAATATAATATTATATGTATAATTTTTTATAGAGTGAATATTTTTTTTGTATGAGTGATTAAATTCTTAGTTGTTATTATTTATTAATTTGTATATGAGTAATAATTAACTATAATATATAGCCCAAACAGATTTATAAGTAACGAAATTATGAAATTTTAAAAGTTAACAAAAAAGCACTATTTTATAAAATTAGTGAAAATTCACATTATTAAAGTCATATGATTAAACATAATTTTAGATATATGATTTATGAAATAGTTTTCTGATATTCTATTTTTAATATTTTCTTATTTATTCATTTTAAATAAAATATATTATTCATTTTACTTCTCCAGACAGTTAGGTTACTTTTTCAATAATTAGTTATTATTCTAATGGTAAAATTATTATTCCAAGAGTCAAATAATTATTGTACTTCTTATAAATACCACCTATTTATTTTGTTACCACTGAATAACATTCCTATCAATTTTAATTAATTTATGGAATAAAAAATTTATTTTTAAAAATTTATTTTTTATAGAGTTGTTCGCAACCATGATTATAGTTCCTCTCATATTTTAATGTAAATATTTTTTATAATTTATTTCCATAAAATGTTTATTATGGTGTATTTTGGCTATTAGATTATTTGGAAGAGATTAGAAGTTAAATTTTAGGATTTGGATGTGTGGTGGGATATTTTCTCTTGAAGAAACATAACACCTTGTTCTTAGTACATTGGTCGTATTCCTGATGGTTGCAAGCTATAATGGAAAAGCCCCTGAAAGGACAGAAATTGATAAGTGGCCATATATTTGTCATTCATTGTTAATGGAATCAATAAAAAAAGGTCCCTAGATCCATTTTTAAAATTATAATTAATTTAAATTAATTTGGAAAATATTTACTTAAATTGAGAAAACCATAATTGGATTATACCTAGCCACATGTCCATATCCCTTATCTACTTATAAACTCCCAAAATCAAGAATTAATCTCTAATGTTTTAGCTCTAATCATCATTATGTATTCCCCAAAGGATCTGTTGAGTATATAATAGAAACTTATTTTATCAAATCATTCATTATCTCAATGTTTTATAATTTTCCAATGAATATCCTAAAATTGTGAGTTTTTTATCAGATTTTTTGAAAACCTTTTAATAAAGGTAATTCATCTAATGGTATTTAATAATATGTTCATTATTAAGTTGATATAGTCAATTTCTATAATCTTTCATTACATTATATGAGTTTTCATGTGAAACGTGACATGTGCCCACCCAAAAATGTGTGTGCATGATACATCACTAATCTAAAATATTTACATTGCCCCCGTATGAGTGGTGTAAGGGTATTTAGGATCATGAGTGATCTTTTATGTGTTTTTATTAGATACTATGTCCTCCAATGACTGTATTTTTTAGATAATATTTTATGAATCATATACTCAAAACATGGTTAGGTGTTCACTAGGTTACATTATTATTCAACATACCCTAACAACAACTCATTTTCTCTGATACAGAGATGTAAATATATTTTAAATACTAGCCTAATTATATAACTTCATTTATACACATTTAATCTTTGGATTTTTTTTCAAATATATTTTTGGTGGTTCCCTACTTAGTTTTACTTAGATCCATTATGTGAATTTCAGTTCACATGTATATTTCATGGTTTTTGGTACATGTATGGTTAATGAACCATCCATTGGTGGATGATCAAGTGTCTTATGGTCAGATATATGAGGTAGGGCCTATTGGGGGCTCGGTCAAGTTTTGTAGTCTCCTTAGTATTTTGTTTAGTTGTAGAAAATGTAGTATATTATCTAATCATGAGTGATTCTATTTATTTTTATATCACTATTGTGAAATTACTATAGATTATTCTTGTTTTAAATGTAACAAACCATTACAATTTTGAAAGCTACACTTTAAAAATTGTCTGAGTTTTTCCTTTTCTTTGACAAGGTATGGTGGAGTTTGGATTGGGAGGATACATATAATGGTAAAGATTGATATTTATTGGATTATCACCTACAATTTAACTATTAATATAGACTTATATAGGATTACACACTATGTAACAGGCTTAAAATTCATGTAATGGTCCTATTAATAGGTCATGATTGGCCTTATCCTGTGTTGGGTACACGTCCTGAGTTTTCACTACACATAATAATGTATTTAATGATTTGTTTTAATATGGAGTGTCAGAATTTAGTTGAGGTGATACATTTTTTGGTGGTTAAAAAATTTAAAGAGTTCACAACCTGTATTGGGATTACATGTCGTGTAATACCCATAAAGCACTTTTTTAGATAGGTAGTCAGACTGGTTATTACTTTTCCCACTATTCCATACTCAACATCCCCAACCTAAGTCATTCCCCAAGTGATCTCAAACCTTCCCAGCGCTTATAAATCCCTCTGTTTGGATTTTGGATCATTGTTATGCTTATGTTGTGTTTTTTGAGTAAGTTTTCTCCATCATTCTTTGCATTTCTCTCTTTCTCTTATCTTGTGTTTTCAATGGATCATCTTTGAGTTGATGTATATATGCCCTGTGGTGTTGGATATTGCTTCTTGGTTGAGTTTTGAAGTCTTCATCACCTTTGTTTTTATTGATAGGTGTTGTTGTGAGTGTTGAGTTTCGGGAATGGGTTTGTGGTTTCATCTTAATTATCCAACTAGATTTTTCATACATTGATTGATTTATTTCAATTTTTTATTTAAATTTTATTTCTCATAATTTCTTTCAATTAAATTGTAAAAACATATTTCCAATAAATCAGGAGATTTGGAATGGATTTGGCATAAAAAAACATGGAAAACCCCCAATTCCATTAAATAGGGTTGTGTTTATGGATATTGGATGATTAAAAAATTTTAATATAAATTTTTGAATTTAATTGTGAAAAGGATCGAATTGGTTTTGAATGGATTTCAAATTTACGAAAATGTCATAACATAATTTGATAGAAACCCAATGGTTTTATCTTGTGAAAAGGGAATATTTGTTTTTATAAAAACTTGTTTTGGTATTAAAATTGAGAAGTTATATTTTTGAAATGGAAGAATGGGATTTTACTGTATCTTAAGAAGTCTTAAAATAAATTTATTATCACATAAGAGAACATGAAAGCCTTAAGTGGTTGAGGAGTTATTTGGAAACACTTGACACTATTAAAATGTTCTAAAACATACCTGTGGTGGGTCACAACACCAATGGATGTGTGATGAGTCACCTCTAGCCAGTGTTAGGGGGATGCGAGTCTACTTATTTTTCTAAGATCACATTGAGAGTACATAATCATATAGCTGGTTAATACTGTCACAAATACTTGGTATATGACCATGTTTCTCAATTTTTTATTTATATATGAGATATAAATGTATTCCAATGTTGTAAAAATATATTACATGCCTTTTATGGATTTACATAAATAGTATTATGTAACTATTTTATTTTATCCATTGTTTTAAATATTTCATCTCTTATAAAGTATAAGCCTATTCATTATAATTATATTCCATCATTTTAAATATGTATAACATGTTTTTCTTAAATATGATTTTGAATTTATAAACATATTTACATATAAAATCAAAATATTTTCATTTGATAATCTATATTTGTCATCAGTTATGGTATATTTGGTTGTATCCTACTAGGATTATGCTCACAACCTACTTTTTATTTTTGGGGTTTGTATACTTTATCCTTCTAGGTTTGAGCTAAGAAATGGGATATCTTGGAGGTGGATCCATCTATTTAGATTTAAACATAGTGCGTTATGTCCTTTAGACATTGGCTCTATTTTATATATTTTTGGTATGTGGGTTTTAGTGCATTGGGATTTTTATTCCTTGTTTTATTCTGATACGTTACTCCTTGTGGAGTTTCTTTTACATGAATATTGACTTTCTTGACTTACTTATACTATGTCTTGTGGGAAAATCATTCCTACATGAACATTGTATGAAGTTAGATGCTAGTCATCGACCCATGAGGATCGAGAAGTCCCTTCAGTATATGTGAGGGTCGGCTTAGTTTTTGGGTTACCGGGGTACCTAGGGCGGTTTGTGGAAAAGTGGTATTAGAGGAGGATGTTGGGATTTTGTCTTGAAGTTAGTATGCATTTTTGAAATATTTTCAGAACCTGGGAGGTTTTTGTGATTGAGTGCCTAGCCGGATCTCACAACAATGAACCTTAAGTCACTAGGTGTGGTTATGTAAGGATTTCTTATAGATTAGTTCTAGTCCTTTTCCAATTATTATTAGGAATGAGTGGAATGAAAATATGGTTGTTCTATTTGTTGGAACTAATTCTCCATATTTCACTGTTTGAGTATTAATCTAATTCCGTCCTATTATCTACTATTGTCATGTATCATCATGCCCCCAATATGAGAGACAAATCAGATCTAGGATTAAGCTTCTCATGAACGATATTGAGTGAATCCTCTTATAGACCAATATCTAGTTGAGGTGATTGTGCACACTATCCAATCTCTAGGACATGCACCACCTCCAGTCACCATTTTGGATCTTGTAGTTGATTCTTTGGGGGATGTTCAATAAAATCAATCTCAAGAGTTCTTTCTCCAGAAGCCACATATATTCAAAGGCTCCACTAATCCTCAACATGCTAAGGAATGGTTACACAATATATAATGTTTTTTTGAGTTATTCAAAACACAAGAATTGATCAAGTTAAAATGTTCCACCTTCATGATGGAAAGACCAAGAAGGATATGGTGGGAAATAATGGTGATAGTAATGAAGAATTAGGGCCTAGAGTGGAAGGAATTCAAGGTTATTTTCATTTAATAGGTCTATCCAGAGTCAATGGAGTTGGCCATGGCTATGGAGTTTTTCAAGATTGAGAAATCCAAGAAAACCATGACCGAGTATTCAAATAGTTTTATTGAGATGGTGTAGTTTTCTCTTGAGAATGTGTCTAATATGATGATGAAGGATTGATTATTTTAGTTGGGGGTTTGATCAGATATCTATTATGAGGTTTTTTACGGAAGATTCCCACATAAGATGACATTCTTGATAGGGTGATGAAGGTTTAAATGGACCTGATTTGTACTGAGGTACCCAAAAACTATAGATCATGCGGATGTTCATGGCATGTAGATAGATTATATCATCATTTCCAAACTTTTCATTGTGGAACAGGATCATCATCTCTTCAAAAAACTATGGGGAAAATAGATACTTCTGATACAAAAGAGTTCCAAGCACACACATCCCTAACAAAGCATCTTCAGACTTTGGAAGAGACTCTAAAGGAATCCAAAACATGTCCAACAACCGTGCAAGGTTCTTTTACAATAGAATCGTCATTAGAGAATCCTCTATTTGATAATAGTGCATCACATTTTTTTATTTTAACATGTATTTTTAATCAGCTTAATCTTTATATGGAAATATTATCTTATGCAATAAATATTACTACACCCTTTGTGTTATAAAGAGTGATTAGGTTCCCTACAGCTCTGGTCATGTCTTCTCTCTATTAGATCCTGGTTTCACTTGGAATTTTCTGATTCTTCATATTTAATCCCTGGATGTTATATTCAAGATGGATTGGATCATTTCCAATAAAGTCTAGATTTACTGTTATATTCAAAAAGTCTAATTTACTTCACCCAATGGTTCATCTATTGTATTTAAAGGAGATTGGGACCTGAGGTCAAGCAGATCTGGACCATCTTATATAGTTTTTGGAAGAGTGATATTAGTATTTTATTTTTGATATAGAGCAGGAATATTTGGGAAATGAATTCCCTCTAGTCATTTTCTAGTTTCCTGCAAGTTTCTTTTTAATTTATCTGGTATGCCACCAGTAAGGGATGTAGAGTAATCCATTTTATTAGCTCCTAGTACACAACAAGTTTCAATTCCCTCATACAACATGGAACCAGCTGAATTGTAAGAGATGAAGTCCTAATTGGTTGATCTTCTTATGAAAGGATTTATACACCCAAGTGTGTCACCTTTTTAAGCGTCTGTTCACTTCACTAAGATGGTTGATAGATCTCTAACTTCTATGTTAATAATCAAAAACACAATTTAATTAAAATAAATGGAAAGTATATATTTCCCCAGATTGATGATCTACTTGATTAGTTATAAGGTGTGAGGTGGTTTTCAAAGAGAAATCTTCGTTCTGGTTACAATGAGTTGAGGAAAAAATAATCTGACATTTATAAAACCACCTTTAAGAGCATTTACGACCATTATGTGTACCTCGTTATTACCTTTCGTCTTACAAATTTTTATGTAGTTTATTGTAATTTATGAACAAGATATTCCATGAGTATATGAATACTCTTTTCGTGGTATATGTGGAAAAAATCCATGTTTACTCAAAATTTGAGCGGGAACAAGTGAATCATCCAAGAATAGTTTGAGTTTGCTGAGAGGTCACCTAATATAGGAAAATATATTGAAATGTGAATTCTAGATTCAACATGTGAAACTATTGGGACATGTGGTGGCTGAATTGGTTATATGAGTCGATCCTAAGAAGGTGAAGGCTATTATTACTTGGGATCAATGACGAAATGTCTTTGAGATCTAGAGCTACTTGGGATTATATGGATATTACCGAAGGTTCGTGAATGACTTCTCAAGGTTGGATTCCCAGATGACTTCTCTAACATGGAAGGGGGTGAAGTTTGTTTGGGATGATAAATTTCATAGTTCTTTAATTGAGCTAAAATGTCATTTGACTACTATGCTAGTGTTGACTCTTCTAGAGGTCGTCCATGGCTATGTGGTATTTTTTGATGTATCAGGTTTAGGATTAGACTATGTTCTTATTCAGGGTGACAATATAGTTGCTTATGGATCCCATCAGCTCAGGACACATGAGAATAATTAACCTACCCATGACCTTGAAATTTTTTCAGTAATGCACACACTTAATATTTTATGTCATTACCTATATAGAGATAGGTTTACCATGTTTTCATTCCACAAAAGCATCAGTTATATCTTATCTTTAAATTATTTGAATTTTATCTAGATGCATTGGGTGGAGTACCTAAAATCGTTCAATGTTAACATCTCCTATACCCTGGGGAAATGGAATGTCATTGAAGATGTGTTAAGAAGGAAACTTCAAACCTAGGTAGTGAAAGAATCTTCGAAAGAGTGAAATTTGATGGATCTATATACACATTTTCATATCAGATTTCAAGAGAACAGGGCTAATGTTTCCTTATCTAATATTCAGTTATAATCTTCTCTTCTTGAGTTTATTATTCAATATCAACAATTTGATGATTAATTCCACTTCATTAGAGACTCCCTTTATGGTGGGGAGTTAGTTTCCGAGTGGTTGTACTCTTAAAAGGGTGTTTCAATGCTATCATAATCACTTTATTGTGCCTTTAGTGGAAAGGAAGGTTGTTACGGGATACTTTCATAATTCCTTGTGGGTAGTGAACCTAGGAACCATAAAATTGTTCTATTATATTTAGAAAAAGTTCTGGTGGCAAGGGATAAGGTGGGGAATTGATGAGTTTGTTTGTCGTCTCTATATATGCCCACAGGTGAAGCCTGAGCACTAGAAACCGTTGAGTTTGCATCAGCCACTTCTAGTCCCTACATGGAAGTGGGATGATATATATAGGGACATTTTGGTTGGGTTGTCTCATTCCTAGAGAAGAAATAATTCTATATGGGTTGTGATTGATAAGATGGCCAAATTGGACCACATTATACCCATTAATTATAAAACTAAGGTTGAGGAGTTGGGAAGTATCTAAGTGAGAGACATTGTTTATTATCATAGAGTATCATCTGGTATAGTCTTTGATATGTACTATCAGTTTACTACTTACTTTTGGAAAGGCCTTTAGGAGGCACTAGGATCTCATGTTCACTTGAGCCATGCCTTCCATCCGTAGGTACATGGCCAGACAAAGAGAGTTATACTGATTCTTGAGGATATGCTTTGGGCTTATTCTCTTGACATAGATGGGGATAGGGATGATAACTTGGTGCTAGTTGAGTTCTATTATAATAATATTTAATAGTTTGTGATCAGGATGGATCCATTCGGTGCCTTATATGGTCGGCCTTTTAAATATTTATTGGGCTAGTTGGAGGTTGGTGAAAGTTCCTTGGTTGGACCAAGATTGGTAAATGAGACCACATCTATTATTCAGATGATTCATCATAAAATTTTGATAGCATAGAGCCGATATAGGTCTTATATTGACCGATTCTATAGACCTTTTGAGTTTCTAGTTGGTGATCAGGTGTTCTTGAATGTTTCTCCTCAGTTGGGTCATCGACAACTTGAGAGGCAAGGGAAGGTTGCTTCTCATTTTGTGATAACTTTTGAGGTTGTTGAGCTCGTAGAGAAATTTTATTACCATTTATCACTTAAACTATCACTAACGTTAATACATAACATATTCCATGTATTGTAGCAGAGAAAATATCTCAAAGATCCATATCATTTTTGAGCAAGTGTAATCTTATGATTTACCATGATTTATCTTTGATTGAGCGACCGTTCATAGTAGTTGATTCTGACACCAAGGTGCTTCATGGGAGGATGATACCTTTGGTTCATATTCTATGGAAACATGGTTCTCATAATCATGAGTTGTGGGAACACGAGGCACTGATGAGAGATAAATAGCCTCATCTTTTTGGAAATAATGTTTCTTCAAAGTCATTCTGGGGATAGAAAATTCATATGGTTGGGTGGTTGTAACATCCTGTTACCATTTTGATAGGTACGCCTTTAAAATTCATGTATTTTTTCCTTTTCTCTATTGGGGTAGGGTGGTTCTTGGATTGGGAGGATACCTATAATGGTGAAACCATATATATTTTTGGATTCTCTCCTTCAAATATTATTTTCATAATGACTTCCATTGGGTTACACACTATGTACTAGGATTAAATGTCATGTAATGGTCCTAAAAATAGGTTATGATGGGATTCACACTAGGATGGGTACACACTATGAGTTGTAACTACACATCATGATAGATTTAGTTATCTCTTTTAATTCAGAGTATCATAATTCAAGCTGAGGCGACATGTTTTTTGGCAGTCACAAAAGTTAAAGGGTTCAAGACTTGTATTGGGATTAAACATCATGTAATCCCTCGACTATGTTTTTTTAAATAGGCAGTGTACTTGGTTTTTTTCCACCTACTCCAGGATCAACATCCTTGAACAAATTCATTCACGAGGTGATCTCGAACATTTCTATCCCTTTTGAATCCTTTCTTTTGGATTTAGATCATCGTTATTCTTGTATTGTGTTTACCGTGTAAGTCTGCTACCTCGTTCTTTGTGTTTATCCATTTATAATCTTGTGGGGTTTCAATGGATCATCTTGTAATTAATGGATATATTCCTTGTGGTGTTGGATATTCTTCGAGGTTGATTTCTGAAGTTTTCCTCGCCTTCGTTCTCATTGATAGGTGAAGTTGTGAGTGTTGAGTTTTGGGAAGAGGTAGGTGGTTCCGTCCTAAATATCAATATTGATTATTCCAAAATTTATTGACTTATTTCTATTGTTGATTTAAATTCAATTTCTCATAATTTATTTCATTTAAATTGATAAACCTTGATTTTCTTAAATGAAGAGATTTGAATTTTTTTGGAAGGAAAACTTGAAATACCCCCCAATTGCATTGAATTGGGGTGTGTTTGTGGATACTGGATGATTAAATTCATTGAATGAAAATTGTCGATTTTGATGGACATGTTTTCAATTAAATTGTATAATTTAATTGTGTAAAATAATTTTGAAAAGGATGGAATAGTTTTTGAATAGATTTAATACTTTTGAAAATGGATAAAAATAATTTCATGAAAAACCTATGGTTTTATCTAGTGAAAAGGGAATGTTTTTTTTATTAAAGCCTATTTTGATTTTAAATGGAAAATTTTCATTTTTAAATGGAACCATGGTATTTAATTGTATTTTCAGTATTCTTAAAATAAATATCCCATCATATAAGATCACATGCAAGCCTTAGGTAATTGTTGAGTTATTTGGATAAACTCTACGCTATTAAAATGTTCTAAAAAATACAAGCGGGGGGTCACATCCCCAATGGAGAGTGAAAATACTGTTCTAGCCTATGTCAGGGGGACGTGAGTATAATCATTTGTCATAGATCACATAGAAAGTTTAGAATCATATTGCTGGTTAATTCTATCATACCTACTTGGAAGATAACCCTGTTTCTAGTTTGTTTATTTATATGTGAGATATAATTATATGCCCATGTTTTGAAATTAAATTAAATTACTTTTTTTAAAGGGGGAGGAAGTGCCTATAAAATAAAAAAACCAAAAGAGAGTATCCAGAAAGATAATAGGAAACATGGAAAATCCCAAGGCAAAAAACTATCTACCTATTTTTTTCATTAATCTGAAAGATAGCTTTCTCTCTTCTTCTTGAATTGCATGCTAGTCTTCTCTTCCATGACCTAGACCCCGACCTCTTGATCTTCCTCTACTAGAAGGAGGAACCTGTATCCTTTCTTAAAGTGTCTCATCATTGGTGCTTTCAGAATCAGAGCTGTCTTCATACTCTATATGTTTTCTAAGAGAAGCAACCCCCTCAACTGAAGTAGTCTGGACGAGGGTCTCTTGAGACTCATCAGGAGATCCTTGAGTGGTATCCTACATCATAGAATCATCATAAAAATGTTGACCAAAGGAAGTGGTACCTATATTCAATACAGCTGGTGACTTTTCCTTCTTTTAAGAAATGAGATGAAAGCCTTCACTATCCACAGGGGGTTTTGAAGAAGCAAGTCTAGGAATAGAAACAACTAGAGAGTCAGTTTATAATTTTTTCTTACCTTTTTGGATATCTAAATCAATCATCCCATCACTTGAATGGATGGTGAGATTCTTTTTGAGTTACATATTTTGTCTCTTTTCTAGCATTGGAGTTATCAATATGTCCTGACAATTGGGGAGGCGAATAAATTTAAGTTTTCAGCAAATTATCACATTTTCCTTGATATTGAGTATCAACATTCTGTAAATTCGCGACATCAAAAAAGATGGAAACCCATGATTTTCACTTGTTCTCAGAAGTAGAGGCATAGATGTGACCTTTTTCATTAACTTTAGGATGGAAAACATCCCCAAGAACAACTCCTTCTGCTTTTTTCTTAACAACAGGAATGGCAGGTCCATCAGCACCCTTACAGTCGGGCTTCTGGAAATTTGTACACTTAGTATTTTTATGAGAATTGACCATTTCATATCCACACGAAGTACAATAATTGCAAATAGCTGAACTCCTATAAGTAGATGAGTCATGAACTATAGTGGTAAAATATTTGCAGAACTTTGTCATTTTTTCATAAATGATCTTCAATTCAATAATGTCATCATCAGTTGCCAACATAACCTTATCAATCGGAGTTGATCCCAATTAAAACCCAACTAAGAACTATGCATAGTGACCTAATTGATCCACTTATGTTTCCTTGTCAATTTTTTCCGGAATCCCAATTGACAAAGAAATATCATACAAAATATTTGGGTGCCAAATAATCCAATTCAACCCATACACTCTTACCCAAATTTGTGTGGTGGTGTTACCAACCTCAAATGTATTGTATTTTTATCCCATTCTATAAGGTGAAAAATCCCTTGTTTGAGAGAAATGGAACCAAAGCCCCAATCTTGACTTTTAATTTCCTCCGTGGGGAAGAGAATATGAAATTATCCTCGTCCTAGCGAGACAAATTTACAAGATGTAAAGCCCCAAACCAATGAAATATGCTTCTTAAGTTCATCGATTTTTAAAGGATGAGAGCCTTTAGGAATAAATAATTGAGAAATAATTGAGATCTCACCCTTCTTAAGCTGCTCAGAAATAGCATCAGGATCCGCTTTGATGTGCACAACGTTTCCCTTTCTTTGGATAGAGGAGTCAAGTACACCTTTGAAGCAAGAAAAGGATCGATTCAATGAAGTCCCTTCCAAATGAACATGTCCTGCCTGAATCTGATTATCTAGGGTCAAATCATAGGTCATGTTGGTGTTTCCAGTTCCTTCCCTGACCACTCCTGCACATGTGGCCTTTTGGAGATTGATGACAATTTCAGCATCTAAAGAACAAATTTGGTCCAGTCTTACAGTAGCACATGCATCAAGCTTAACTGTCACCACCACTGACTCCATCACACCATGTCCACCCATAGATCTAGGTCGTTCCAAAAAAACCTCTATTCCCCACTAGGTCACCACCATGGGGTTGTTTTCCTTTTTTGGTACTTTTATTGTATTACATTGTGCTTTTTATGCCTTGTTGTACTCTAGTACTTTACACCTAGTTGAGTTTCTTTTATATGCATACTTACATCCTTGTCTAACTATGGCTATGTCTTGTAGAAAAATTGTTCCCACATACACATTGTATGATTCCATGTGTTAGTCACCAACCCATGGGGATTGAGATCACCCTTCGAGTTACCTAAAGGTTGGTGTAGTTATTATGTATCCAAGGTACCGAGGCTAGTTCATGACATTAAATGTTTTATGTTATTCCTTTTTGGTTGGAATATATATATAATTTCCATATTCTATTGACTATTATTGTTATTTTTTAATGATTTATAGTAATCTATATCATAGGATATAGTCTCCCCATGGTTCTCTATACACCCTCTCCACTAATCAGCAACCTATGAAACCTGGGTTGGTGCGGCTGAGAGTTTGGTAAGAACAGAGATGAGCTTTGATTGGGATGATAAATTAATATTTCTTAGATATCATAATCTTATATATTTTCAATCGATTATTATGTTGTATTTTTATTATGACTTTGTGTAATTTGTTTATTTTTTGGAGTGTATTTATCATTTATATATAATATTTTATGTTGATTGTAACACCCAGAAATTTTATGAGAAAACTTATTTTTAATTTTATTGATGTCTTGTGTTGTACGCTACACCGAGATTATCTAGTGCTACACGCAACATCGTATTGGCGTGCAGTATACACAACACTATTATTGGCTTGTTTTACCCACAATTTCAAGTTCTTTTGATAGAATTGAAAATTGAATATAGATTTTATTCAATTAAATAATACTAGATTTTGTTATATGCAACACTAAAAGAATATTTCACGCAACACTGACTTGGATTGTGTTACACGCAAAAGTGACCTTCCTCATTGGCATGCGTTGTATGCAATACCGAGTTTCACTAAACAACAATATATTATTATAATATTATTATGAACTAGAATTTATGAATATTGTTAAAAAAATTATGATTTTTATAACATTATAATTCCTCTTACATATTTTCTAGAACATCGTGTGAGAACAAAATTAATTTTTTGGATAAAATAATTAATTTTAAAAAACAATGCAGTTTTATCACCTTTTGATGGTGCACCCATTTTAAATATAATTTTAGACAAGTTTATAAGTTCAATTTGAAAAAGTAAAATTCTTCTTTAGAATTAGGATATAAAAATTCATTTAGGATAAATTTTTGACATTATTCTGATAACATTCATATTTTGATGAAATGTAAAAATACTCTAAATATTAATTAAAAACAACTTTTTTCATCGAGACAATTTATATGGTTAAATTATAATATTTAATGATTTAAAGTATAATGAGAATATATTTTTACCATTTAATATAATTTATGTCATTAGCAGTAATTTTACATTGAATTCACCGGTAAAAATATTTCAATCTTTTTCTATGTTTTAAATTTTAAAACACGTTTTATCAACAATGGGATTAATTTTAAATTAATTACTGGAACTTCTATGTTTTGAATTTGGAAAAATTGATTCCATATTTATAATCAGTAGGTCCAAATTATATTAATAGGCTACTTTTAGTTTTGGCCATTATGAATAGTTACTACGGTAAATTTTATTTACCTTAGTTAAAGGTAAATCGGGTAATTAAGGGTAAAAATAATATTATAAAATTACTCTAAAACTTGTATTATTATAATTGGATGATTATATTTCATCCTAAAATATACATTGGTATAAATGTTATCTATTGGAACCCACTTGTATGAGATTAATACCTTTAGTTTATTTTATTTAAAGGAAACTGAAATATGTCTCACTCAAATTTTAATAATTAATTTTTTTAAACTGAATATAAATTTGATTATAAATACTAATTTGGAAGCTAAAATATTTTTAGTTATCATGGTAATTTATTTTTAATTTTTAAGAAATATATAATTACTTTAATAACTTATACATTAATGATGCAGAATTTATTTATTTAGTAAAAAATCAATAATATAGTTTTTATTAAAATAATAATACCCATCAAAAGGCCCAAAAACTTGACCAAAACTTATTGGTCCAATATATCTACACCATAATCATCCATGTGTAGACTTGTAGACAATTGTTAGCCTTATATAACAGATTATGTCATTTATATTATTTTATTTTAAATGTTTTCAATGTTTTCACCTTCATGATTTAATAAACACATCATTTTAAAGGTTCGGTGTTTTAGAGGATAAATTCGACTAAAAGTATTATTATGACTTATATTAGCTTTATCTTAATCTTAGTATCTTATTTTTAATTTTTATGAAAAAAATAAGTATATTAAATAATTATACAAAAAGTTTGTAGTAATAATTTTATTAAGAGAAAAAATAAATAAATGGTTTTAAAAATACTAAAAAAATACTATATGAAATAATTAATGTGATCCACAAATTTTATAGATGAATATGACATGTTAGGGATCTATTAAATATTTTTGTTTGACTCTATAATTTGTTTGGATTTTTTTTAAATTCAAATAAGTGAATTGTGTCAAAATTGACACTATTGATATTTTATAAACAAAAGTTATTATAAAATTGTTTGAAAATCACAAAAATATAAAAAAATTTAAAAATGAAATTTATATGGTCTAAATGTCATAAATTATCAAATTGTGGAAAATTTACAAAACATAAGTAAGTATTTAAAACCATTAAAATTTAGAATATTATTACCACAAATTAAATTAAATAGATTAAATAAGGAGAAACCAAAATGATAAAATGTAAAATAAAACCAAACATATATAAACTTGATTGGTTGATGAGATTAAAATCCTATCATATCTGATATTATAATTTGAGTCACTTTGGATGTTTTTGAGTGGGGTTTCAGTTTATTGAAAATTAATATTTTGGATGTTTCCAAAAGTGCCTCTCTCCTCTCCTATATAATGGCACATCCTACCTCTCCACTTGACTCCATTTTGAGAATTAAATAATGGCCAAAACCAGTCCATTTACCTTCCAAACTTCCCTAGAAACTTACTATATGTCTTCGTGTTCCTAAAAGACCAACATTAGTGCTCTAAGAGAAGGTTTAGAAGAGGCACGTCGAAGAAGAGGTAATAACCTTTATTAGTTATTTCAAATTTATTTATTCTTCTACACCCTCTTCACTAGTTATTTAATTATAAAGTAATGAAATCAGTATAAATAATATACTGATATGTTATTATAAATATGAAACATTCCTATATCACCAACTATCCATCCTACGAAAAATGAAATCACTGCTTTTGCATATGTACGAATTACCTTCTCCACGTCGTGGTGTAATCTGTTTTTCCACCACCACTTTACTTGGATGGGTATAATGGTGGATATTATAAATATATATGATTTTTATAACATGATACTAATTCTTATATATTATATAATCCACTCCAATACCATTTAACAATTATGAGAACGATATTGTCGCTAATGCGTACGTACAGATTACCGTGTCCACAACATGATGAGATTTATTGTCCATGTTAACCATTAAAGAATGATTATAAAGTGTATATAATAAATAATAATGAAATATATGACATATTAATTATCCTGTATTTATGTATATATATATTTCATTTACTTAATTCAATTCCATTCAATATGGAAACGAAAACAATGTTCATGCGTACTTATGACCTATCATCTCCTTGAACGGTGTATTTCATTTCATTTATCTATCTATTGTATATATATATATATCCATATACTGAATATATATGATAGAAAAATCAATGTTTAAATTCTGGAAGTAAGAAAATAATGATATAAGTAATAATGTCACGAACAACAAGTCCAAACACTTATGATACATGAAACGATTATTACCCAAAACGTTGCATCAACATAGAATTGACAAATGAACAGGTAATATAAAGTCATAATTGGATCATATATGATATAATAAAAATTAATATGATTCTTTAATAAGTCAATAATATTATTTAAATCATTATACAAGAGTTTCAGAAATGTAAAGAAGAAATTGGACCAAAGGTAACTGATAATTATTCTAATATTGTTCTTATCCGAGATTGTTTATTCATAAGTATTTACTGGGATTATATTTATCATCCATGTCCATGTTTTATAAAAATGTTTTCATAGTGTATTTACTATTCATCCATTTATGTATAATGTTGTGTTTACCTCTTTTTGACTTGTACTATGTGGTATGGAATGAATCTTTCATTTAACATATGAGGTACTTTTTGACTTTTCTAGAAAAAGTACGAGGAGAATGTTTTTTAAAAAATTATACGACATGAATGGATTTTTATTTACATAAAGATTCCTCTGCAAGATTTCATGATTATTTTCAAAAAAATTAATTTCTTTTAATATTTCTTGTTGTTTTGAGAAAAGAAATTGATTTTGAAAGAGGAAAGGATATTTTCCTCACGAATTCATTTCAATTGTTTTATCAAAACTATGTCCATCTATAATGACATTATTTTATATGGTTATGTTTCAAAGAATAATGACTCTATTATTTACGTGGTTTGATTTTTTTATGATGAAATTATATCCATTGTTTTATATGGATTATGTTATGATGAGATGATGTTTATGAAACCCATTTTATTCATTGGGTTAGGATGAATGATTTATGTTTATTTTGTGGCAGACGAAAGAATGATTTCATTATGAGATGGGTGGTACCTATATATCCATCCAATTAATTGGGTGATGATTTATATCTCATGATATTGACATGGTTGGATTGGAAAGTAAATCTGGTTCAGTAATACAGGGTTGGAACGACAAGTAAATCTGGTTCAGTAATCGACTTTGTCCACTATGATGGTCTTGGCTGAAATGCCTTGGCTACTATAGAAATCCTATCATGTGATTAATGATTTACCACATTTACAGGTTCATCACCATGCTATTTTATCATGATTAATGTTACTTTATGATATATTCCTTACATACTTCCAGGATTTATTTTACAACTCAAGATTTTTATG
This sequence comes from Viscum album, assembly GCA_963277665.1. Taxonomy (NCBI): domain Eukaryota; kingdom Viridiplantae; phylum Streptophyta; class Magnoliopsida; order Santalales; family Viscaceae; genus Viscum; species Viscum album. The sequence goes on along the minus strand of OY728165.1, from coordinate 156,988,313 downwards.
TTTAAACTTTATGTTCATGTTTTTATGTTCAAATGTGTATGGTTTTTTTTTCTCCATGCTTAGCCTTACTGAGCATGTTAGATCACCCTTTATATGTTTTCATTTCCCCAGGATATAAATAAATGTTTTATTAAAGAAAACAAAAGGGGAAGATCTTAATGGGAGATGTTGAAGATCTTTCACCATGTTTAAAAGATTTTTTTCTGAGTTTGCAAAGACACTAAATTAATACGGTCTTTGGGGGTCAGTTTTTGTTATGTATTAGGTATTCTGAAAAAGTAATATAATTTATATGTATGTCAATATTGGGTCACTAAAGTTGGTATCAGAGCAAAGGTTTAGTTAACCTTTGGAAACCAGGATGCGAAAACTTTAGGGAGATCCCTTGAGATATTTCTAAGGTATGTATTGGGATGTCCATAAGATTAAGTATAAAGTATAGGTTAAAATCCTAGAATTATGATAACAATCGTGAATAACCTAGGATTAAACCTAATATGGTAGAGATTTAATGTACTCCCCCTTGATTATTTTGTTTTCCTAGTATGATTTTTCATCTCACGCTATTCTTTTTGGGTTTTATTTAGTGGCTGAAACCAGAAGGAACTGTGTTAATGAACAATGCATTGGGGAATGCAATGATTGTCTTTCTGAACAACCAAATTTTATGGGAAATGGAGTGAAAAGTATTATATCTATCCTTACACAAGCTATGAATCATTCTGTACTACCAAATGAGCATAGAAGGGAACAATATTCTGTTAAGTCCTTCATGTGGGAATGACCCCCTTCTTTCAATGGGTCTTCTGATCCACTTGTTCTTGAACAATGGATCAGTACCATTGAAAAAATATTTCCAATAATTCGCTGTTTGGAACATGAAAAATTAATTCTGGCTGTTTATTATTTGGAAGGTGAAGCAGACCAGTGGTGGACTCTAATTAAGAATACAAGACCCCAAGATGAAATTGAATCCATGGAATGAGACAAGTTCACGAACTTATTTTTCAATAAGTAATTTCCTTGTATGCTTCAAACGAAGATGGAAAAGGAGTTCCTTGAACATAAGAAAAAGGATTATAAATATGTTGGTATATATGAAGATAATTTTACAAGGCTTTCAAGTTATACATCTGAATATATCATCCAACCTAAAAGTAAAGTTGATCGATTCTTCAGTGTCTTAAAACCAAGTCTTCAAAATGCATTAGCTATAAGAGACTTCAGTAGCTATGAAGAGATTGTGCATTGTGCTATCAAGGTAGAACTGGAAGCTGATGTTACATATCCATCTCATGGTTTTGAGAAGAAATGAAAGATGGATTTTGAGGAAAAATCTCAAAACTATGGTGAAAAGAAGACAAATGTTTCATTATGCTCAATGTTTGGAAAGAAGCATGGTGTAGAATGTCTTAAAGGGACTTGAAAATATTTTAAGTGTGGAAAAGAAGATCATGAAGAAAAAAAGTGTCAAAGTAATGGGAAAAAGGTATCTAATGATGTGAATATAGAAAATACTACAGAGAACGCACCACCAACCCTTCAATGCTACTAGTGTAGGAAAATGGGGCATTATGCTAACCAATGACCTAATCCAAGGGTTAATGATGATAGACATCCACAACATCTTAAGTAAAAGGACTAACGAAAGTCACATTTGATCTCTATTGGTGATGTTGAATATGAAAATGAAGTGGTGGAATGATTATGTGTTTATGTAACAGGATTCCAAAATAGTGTTGTGGAATCTCATTTATAGTATCATAGAATATTGGAATATCTATGTATTGGTTTAATGTGGTTTTCAATAATTATATCATACCGGTAACCATGAAAAGTGATTGAAATATTTTTGGAAAGTCGATGATATGTGCCTAATGAAGGGATAAAGGGATAATGAGTTGTTTGATAATATTAATTAGATCATGATTGATTAAATTACAAAGTGATATCATGGTTTGAGTATATAGAATTTTTTTTATATTTGGTGAATGGAAAGGGTTAATTTTGATGGAATTCATGTTGTCACTAGGTTTCTATAGTAATTAATGTTATTATCATATTTCCATAAGATTTGTGATGAAGTCCTTCAAATGTTTGGAATGTGACCAACAAGATATAACTTATGATATACAGGGGGTAAATGATGGTATTCACATGCTCGGTAGATGTCCTTTCTAGTAATCGTTTTATTTATACTATGAGATTGGAAATATGTATTTTTGATAAGCCTAAAGGTTGTAATGTATTAAGTTGTACATCATATAATATTGTTTATGAAAATTATTTTTTATTATTATTATTTCTGGAATGTTATAATAGCATAGTTTTAGAAAAAGACAACCCGCAGGACGAGCGATAACCCGTCGCGTTGGAAAAGGATGCAGGAATCGAACCCACAACTGAAGTGAGGCAGGCCTTTTTTTTCCTACCACTGGCCTACAGGAAGTCCCTGGTTAGTAGAAATTAGTTTTATTTTGTTAATTGGTATGATAGATGAAGTATAAGTCTATTTTTGGAACCATATACGATTAATATCACCATATATGGACTTATGTATATTTAATAACTTTTTCTAACCTTTTGTTTGAGATAGATGGAATGAACTATCATTCTATTTGTTAAAACTTCACGAATGACAAATTAGAATTGATTTCTTTAATATATGAAGTGAAAATTGTTCAAGGAATGACCAATGGTGAAATCAAGTAAGTATTTCTTCTAATTAAAAATTTTCAACTTTAGGGAAATGATCTTGAAAATCAAAAATGTTGTCCTAGTACCCTCATATCCGATGAATCTGATGCTACCTTATCTCATCACATATTTATGTCTTTGTGATTGTGGGATTTTTCATAGCCATGTTCTCTACCACTCTCCATCAGAACACGATTGTTAGATTTCTATTCCATATCCATGTTTTCACCTATGTTCTCCTACGTGGAAACCCGGTGATGAGATAATTTGGGTAACCGTTATATTTCTTACTTTACTTTTTAAAAATTAAGTTTTAGTATTCCTTGTTTCGATGTGGGTTTCTATGAAAGTAACTTTCATGTATTAAACCATTTATAACCCTGATGAATTTTGAGGGTGAAATTAATTTTAAGGGGGGGTAGAGTGTAGCACCTCGGAATTTTATGAGAAAAAATATTTTAAATTTTATTGATTTATTGTGTTGTATGCTACACAAAGATTTTCTTGTGTTATACGCAACACAATATTAGCTTGCAGTATACACAACACTATTATTGGCTTGTTTTATGCACAATTTCATGTTCATTTGATAGAATTCAATATTGAATATAGATTTTGTTCAATGAAATAAGATAATATTCTGTTATACGCAACACCAAATTAATCTTTCACACAACACTAACTTGTATTGCATTACACGCAAAACCAGCCTTCCCCGATGGCATGCGTTGAATGCAATACCGAGTTTCCCTAAACAATAATATATTATTATAATATTGTTATGAACTAGATGTTATGAATATTGTTAACCAAATTTTGAATTTTATAACATTTTAATTCATCTTACATATTTTATAGAACATGGTATGAGAACAAAATTATTTTTTCTGATAAAAGAAGTATTTCTAAAAAAATGCAGTTTTGTAACCTTTTGATGGCACACCCATTTTAAATATAATTTTTCACAAGTTTATAAGTTCAATTTTAAAAAGTGAAATTCTTTTTTTAATCAGGATATAAAAATTTACGTAGGATAAAATTTTGACATTATTCTGATAACCTTCATATTTTTATGAATAGTAAAAATATGCTAAATATTAATTAAAAATGTCATTTTTCACCGAGACATTTTATATGGTTAAATTATAATATTTAATGGTTTTGAGGTATAAATAGAATATATTTTAACCATTTAATATAATTTATGTCATTACCTTCTCCACGACACAATGAGATTCATTCTCCATTTTAACCATTCAAGAATGATTATAAAGTATATATATTAAATAACAAGGAAATATATGACATAATAATTATAATGAACCATACTTTACATACATTGTTAGTACATAAAAATTGATGTACACTTATTACAACATATAACAAAACCAAGAAAGGACAGTATAGGTATAATGTCTTTAGAAACTGGGAAACATAAACAACTGGTTCATAAAGCATCTACACAGTCTCCCATTTATTTCATCATATCTAGAGTCCCTTTTGGCATATCCTACTTAATAACCTTCTTCCTGACCTAGGGAAAGAAAACATACAAAAGTTTGAGCTCAAATTCTCAGTAAGGGTAAACAAAAGAAATATCAATCACATCATATTCATAAGAACATAACATTTTGGAAATCTTAACCTGCAAAAGAGATCATAATTTCATAACATGGGATAAATCATAGAAGTGAAGTGTAATCAAAATAATCATATCTTAAAAATAAAACTTTGTGTCATACACACATAATCATAGAGAATCATTTATTAGTAGTCAAGACTCATAACAAAGACTATATTAGCGGACAAAGTCCATTTCTGAACCGAGTTCACTCATCATTTCTGTCCTGTTTCACTGAACCGGTTTAACCTGCCGTTCCAGCCATGTCTATCTCATGAGATAAAAATCTTTACCCAATTAATTGGAGGGAGATATAGGTACCACCCATCTCATAATTATACCATTATTATGTGTGCCACAAAATCATAAATCATACATTATTGCATAACCCATGTAATAAAAATGGGATTCTTAAACATCTTGACATCATAAAACAATTCTTATAAGAAAAGGAATTCATAAAAATAATTCCATCACAACATAATCAAATCAATGTAATAATAGGGATGAAAACATAACCCTATATTATCTTTTATGGAATTTTTTTTGATAAAACACTTGAACTTCATTTTTGAGGAAAATTTTCTTTTCTACTTCTAAAACATTTTCCTTTCATAACATGTCATAAAATTTTAAACTAAAAGAAGTTGATTAAAAATAAACATGAAAACTTGTAATGGAAGATTCTTGGAAATAATGTTTTAAAAATCCATTCATGCCGTATAAGTTAACAAAACATTCTTCTCGTACTTTTTTCGGAAAAGTCAAAAAGTACCTCGTACGAAAAACGACAAAAGATTCCTTTCATATCTTTTACTAAAAACTCACCGAAGGGTAAAATTGGATTTAAACAATTGTAGGTGGATGGAAATAGTATTACATATTGAGGAAACATGGATGTGGATGATAAATATTCCCCAGTATATTCTGAAGTATAAACAATCTCGGATAAAAATGAGATTGTGAGATTTTCCCTTACCTTAGGTCCGATTTGCATCGTAAGTGTTCGAATCTCCTGTATAATGATTTAAATAATGTCATAGAATTATTACATAATCATAATAATTGTAATGATATCATATATGGTCATATTATTAGCTTCTTATTAGTAATGTTTCATTGCTACTTGTTATTCGGGTGTTTATTACTTTTTGTTCTTATGCGTGTTTTGTCAAATAAATTCTTATTCTTATTTTTAGGTTATATATTCCTCAATTCCAGAATGGAATTAGTGTAATATATATCATATTCATTCATTAAATTCATTTATATAATCATTATGCAATGAGTATCATGTAGAACGAGTCGCATCACATCGTGGAGATGGTATTCCGTACGTACGCACGAGCTATGATATCGTTACCATGATCGTGTAATTGTATTGGAGTGTATGTATACTATTTCAAAATAAATATCACTTTATAAAATCATATATATTTATTATTTACACCATTATACCCATCCAAGAAAGGTGGTGTTGGAAAATAGATTACACCACGGCGTGGAGACTGTATTCCGTACGTACGCACGCGTGATGATTTCATTTTCCGTAGGATGGATAGATGGTGAAATAGGGTTGTTTCATACTTATAATAACATATCAGTATATGATTTATACTGATGTTATTACTTCATAATGAAACAACTAAAGAACAAGATGTGGAAGAAGAAATAAAGTTGAAAGAATCGGTAACGGACATTTCCTCTTCTTTGAAGAGCCTCTTTGAGACATCCTCTTAGGGCACTAAAATTGGTCTTTAAAGAAGACCACAACATCTAGGGTGTTTCTAGGGAAGTGGAGAAGAGAATTTGGCCGGGGTTAGATAATTTAACTTTTACCGTGTCTTCTTGTTTTCTTACACTATAAGGTAATAAACTTACTATTACAAGCCAAACGAACTACAAGTAGTTCATTATTAATATATATAACCTAATCTAAGTCCTTTGGCCGAAAATTATATTTTTAGGAATAAAATAACAATTAATAATATAATATTTGTTTTAAAAACTATTTTATGCCAATTTTGACACTATTTGGTAATTGATTTTTGTGAAAATCATAACTGAAGGATTAGTTTGATAAAAGTTAATTAAATCAATACTAACATGTCACATTAACATATAAAATTATTTTAATTCAAAAAAAAGTTTCAAATTACGTTTATTTGGGTATTTATCACATCAATTTTGTCAATATTTTATTAATAAGATAATTACTGTATCATCATTGTGCCATATATAAATTTAATTATTTATTGTCTAAAAATTACAAATAAACTACCATTATTTAGTAACTCATTTTAGCTATCTTATTAATATTTATAGTCGAGTTTATCTTATGTATAACCCTATATTAAAAATGATTTAGTTATTAAACATTGATTTTAACTATTTTAACCCTTCTTTAACGAAATTAATAATAAATGCCCTAATATAATCCATGTGGGCCTAAATGGTCATATTTTATTCCTAAGTTTGTTTTTGGTCGGATAAAACTTAACCAATAGAATTAGGACACGTGTTAGAGTAATAATAATATCATTTTAACCCTTAATTACCCTATTTACTTTTAACCGGGGTAAAAAAAGTAAAAAGTTACTATTCACCGAAAATTATTTTTATCTCATTGAACCACATTTTACATAATGACATCAACCATGTCTCTCAGATTTTTAAAATTTCATTCACAAAAGCTGAAAAATTATGTTTTATGTAAATTTGGAAATTCTCCTAGGAGGTGGGTAAAAGACTGTGAAAAGTTCAATAAAATTTTTATATATCTAGAATTATTAGAAAATGACTCCAATGAATTGCATTGAACTTATATAGGTATCATGTATAAATTTTGACATAAAATAAATTTAAATAAAATAAATATTTATTTAAATAAAACGTTTGTTTTTAAATAGTAACCCAGTGTTTTAACTATTCATCAAAAGTTGAAAGTTTTCAGAAAAAATACCAAAATTTCACCCTAGGCTAATTTTAATAATCCGAATCCAAAAATGAAGTTCATTTTGAAAAATAATATTTAAAAAATTTCAAAAAGTGGTTATTAATATTCATAATGGCTAGTTTTAATAATATTTTAATAGCATATCGTTGTTTTGTGAAACTCGGTATTATGTACGACGCAAGCTATCGAGGAAGGTCGTGATTGCGTGTAAAGCAAGACAAGATAGTGTTGTGTGTAGTGAAAGATTCCTTTGATGATTTATATAACATAAAAACAAAATATTTCTCATAAAATTCTGGGGTGTTACAATAATGCTACTAGATTTATGTATATACATGTTTCATTTACTTAATTCCATTCAATTCAATAAGGAAACAAAAACAGCGTTAATGCGTACGTATGGTCTACCGTCTCCAGGAATGGTGTATTTCATTTCATTTGTCTAACTATTGTATATATATATATAATGAATAAATATGATAGATAAATAAATTTTTACATTCTAGAAGTAATAAAATAATTATATAAGTAATAATGTCGAGAACAACAAGTCCAAACACTTACGATACATGAAACAACTATTACCCAAAACATTGAATCAACATGGAATGGAAAAATGAACGGGTAATATAAAGTCGTAAGTGAATCATATATGATATCATAAAAATGACTATGATTTTTTAATAAGTCAATGACATTATTTAAATCATTATACAGGAGTTTCAAACACATACAGAAGAAATTGGATCTAAGGTAAGGGATAATTATTCCAATATCGTTCTAATCAGATATTGTATATTCATAAGTATTTACTGGGATTATATTTATCATCCATGTCCATGTTTTAAAAAAATGTTTTCCTAAATTATTTACTATTCATCCATTTATGTTTAAAGTTATATTTACGTCTTTTTGACTTTTACTATGTGGTATGGATGAAATCTTTCTTTTACCATACGAGGTAGTTTTTGAATTTTCTAGAAAAAGTATGAGAATAATGTTGTTTTAACTTATATGGATTGAATGGATTTTTATTTACATACAGAATCCTCTACAATATTTCATGATTATTTTCAAAAAAATTCTTTTCTTTTAAAATTCCACATCGTTTTGAGAAAATAAAATGATTTTGAAAGAAGAAAGGATATTTTCTTCAAGAATTAATTTCAAGTGTTTTATCAAAAATATTTCCATCTATAATGAAATTATTTAATATGGTTATGTTTCAATAATTATGTCTCTATTATTTAAACGGTTTTATTTTCTTTATGATGAAATTATATCCATTGTTTTATATTGATTATGTTATGATGGAATGATATTTATGAAACCCATTTTATTCATTGGGTTAGGATGAATGATTTATGTTTATTTTGTGAAACATGAAAGAATGATTTCATTATGAAATGGGTGAGACCTATATCTCACTCCAATTCATTGGTTAATGATTTATATCTCAAGAGATATATATGTCTGGAATGACATGAAAATTCAGTTCAGTAATATAGGGCTGAAACGACAAGTAAAACTGGTTCAGTAATGTAATTTTTCCACTATGATGGTCTTGGAAGTAATGCCATGGATGATATAAAAATCATATCATGTGATTAATGGTTTTCCACAATTACATGTTTATTCCCATGATATTTTATCATGATTAATGTTCCTTTATGATCTATTCCTTATATACTTCCAAGATTTATTTCACGACTCAAGATTTTGATGTTTAGAATTTATGTTCATGTTTTTATGTTCAATTGTGTATGGTTTTTTTATTTTATACATGATTAACCTTACTGAGCATTTGATCTCACCCTTTATATGTTTTTGTTTCCCTAATATATAAATCAAGGTTTTCGGTAAGAAAACAAAACTAGGCGATCTTTATGGGAGATGTTGAAGATCTTTCACTATGTTTAGAAGATTTTGTTCCATGTTTCCAAAGACACTAAACGAATACAGTCTTTGGGAATCTATTTTTTTTATGTATTAATTATTTCACAAAAGTAATGTAATTTATATGTATGTCAATATTGGTTTTATACATTGATGAAACAAAACATAGTTTTTTTAATATTTCAGAGATGTGATAATTTTTATTTATTATGCTTAAATATAATGAACATATATTTGTAGATGGAAATTTTTCATATTTTAAAAAATTGGGATTCAACACATTCCATCAATCATCATCTCATCATTCACATGTTATCTTGATCCCTTTGTAAATCGAGCACAACATCATCACACGCTGCATCAAATTTGGTTATCATATTTTCATTCTCTGTATCTAGCATTGGGTTTTTTCTTGACATGGAAAACATATATTATTTTTTTATAGGAAAATTATTTGTTACTAGGAATATCCAATTGAATAGGATATATTAGGGGTGTGGTCAATGACCCCTTCATCATTTCATGATAAAAAAACGGGGATGTCTCTTTCATGATGAAAACACTATCGACCACATCAATTCTCTATGAGTTTCCCTCTAGAATTTCCTTCAATGAATGAATGAAGTAACTAATAGTGATATACCATATGTTTAATATAAATCATATGACATTTCAGGAAATATAATATTCATAAATATTAATATTCTAAAAGTGGTGAAATAAATTATTTGGGTATATAAATTTATATGATATAAGATATCATGTGGGACTGGTCGTCATGTTACAGTGAAAGAATATGGAATATCATAGAATATTTAATATAAATGTATGATTAATATAAACACAATATAGTCAACATTATAGCATAATGTTAAGAATTATCATTCATATATCTTCCAATAATTCCACACAATATTATAAATACTTGATATGGTGAAACACAAAGCAGGATCAATGCATTGATATGATAAATTTATAGAACAACTAGAGGGTTTATTTAAAAACTAAATAACATTCGAGGAAGTACCACAATGGATCAAGATTTTATCAAGTCAATTATTAGTCATTTATAAACACTGAGATGGTGCTCGCTAGACCATGATTCTCCTTCAAGTTGTCCCTCCTTCTCTATTTTCCATGAGAGGAAGAAGCATGCCATTACAATAGAGGAGGTTTCCTCCCATACAATGGAAGATTCATGTGAACTCATAGATAAACAATGTCTAAGGGAGTTCATTGGATGAGTTAAAATTATATTCCTAAAACATATTTATGAACATAGTGGAAGTGGTAATTAATTGTTCATCATACACATAAGTTCTTTATTCTATATATTTTCAGGGATTCAAGTTTTAGGGATGGTAAATAATGGTTTAATGATTTATTATTGTTTTTTATATATTGATTTAGTATTAATAGATCATTATAACCCCTTATGTGGTATCAGAGACACGCTATAATTCTTAATCCATGGAATAATTCTTAAAATGAATAATTTTAATATTATATTGAATGATATAATGGATATCCCTGAAAATGATTTTGGATTTAAACTATATCATGTATTATGATTGGTATGTCCTAAATCATGATATCATTTAATTACCATCTATTTTATTATGATATTGGTAATTTTAAATTTTGACTGGATCTGTCAATATGATATGATATGTCATTGCATAAAATGCAGTGTAATTATTTGGTTTTATAAATATAGTAGCATATGATATAGGGAATCGTAATAGATGATTGAATTTATTTTATTAAAAAATAAGGATCTTTTAATATTTGAGTCTATATGGACTATATTATAGAGTTTGATTGTTATTATCTAGAGGGTTATACTTATATAAGTCTTCATGCATGATGCTTTACTTTTATATATGCTATATTGGAAGCCACAACAATCGACTATTTCTTGGTTAATCAAACATAGGTTGGATATCATAAGTGGTGATATACTGGGGATTTTATATCCAGGATTATCTATCATTGAATATTATTGATAATAGGGAAATATTCTTCTTCATATATCACATATATCATTAAATATTATAGCATGTAAAATTTAAATTCAAAATTTTTGATTAGGATTTGAATTTTATAATTTCTAAAATTTTCATGGATTGTAAAAAAAATCTTAGGTTTTTTATTTAATTTATAAATTATTTATAGACCCATTAATTATAAAATGTTTAAAAATAATTAATAAATCATTATAAAAATGTTATAAAATTAATATTTTTTAAATAATGAATATTAATATTAAAATACATTTTTAAATATTGTTTCATGTCTTTTTATTTTGATTAAAATAATTTATGGAAATTATGAATTTAATTTATAATTTATTTAAAAATTAAAAAAATAAAGTAAAAAATAAAGCGGTTTATGTTTTTCAATTATGAACTGTTCATAATTATTATATTTGAATTGTTTAAATAAAAATATCTTATTTTAAAAATCAATTATACCATATGAAAATTTTTCTTAAATATTTTTTTATCTTGGTTTATAAAATATTAAATACGTGTCATTTAGATTATTTAATAATTTTACATAATATATTCAAAATAAAAAACGATTATATTTCATCAAATATAATATAAATCTTTATATCAAAGTATAACATGAAAGAGTTTATTTTAAAAATAAAAATAAAATACTTATGTTTCTTTATTATGTACTATCCATAATACATGATCAAATTATATAGTGTTTATAATTCATTTTATGAATTGTTCATAATTTATAATCTCATGTTTAAATATCAAGAATTGTTCTTTTATTTATATTATTTCCTCATTTATTTATTTTTACAATTCATTGTTTTATACATGGATGTATGATTTATTTTAAAGTGTTTAACCACATGTACAAACTATCACATGTTCATATGAGTTACATGAAATATTCAAAAGTTTATCAATTATTATTAAACCATAGATTTGGATTTTACTTGTTTATGAATTTTTATTTGGAGGGTAGTTATAGTTTATAAATATTATGTGTGAGAATTATAATGATGTTAAAGTCTCTATTCAGTAAAGTATCATTTGGTAGAGTTAATTTAGGTTGGAATGGTCCCTATCTGAGAGGCTTATGACTTTCCTAGAAAAGTGAGGGATCATTATTTATCACTCAAACGTACTCTTATAGGGATTATTAATTTTTTATAACTCATTTTCATTACATGAAAGGGTTTCATGTTCCTTATTATAGGGTTTATATTTCATATGTATAAATATTGTTGGATTTTAATTTGGTTTAGTAACAAAATGTAGGGTATTTGTAAATAGTTACACATAAATACGGTTTTCACATATTGATTTGGTGGAAGAAATATGATTTCAATCTAGATAATTACAATCATGCATACATGTAATAAGGAAATCATGATATAAAATGGTGAGATTGAATCCCATCTTTGATTATAAAAATTTTCAAATTATTTCTTAATTGAACACATGTGAAGGCCTCAATCATTTAAATAGATTGGTTCTTCCAATGTTTGGCGACCATATTTTAGCTTGTACTAGGCATGGTGTAAATACATAACCCAAAGAATTAGGTGACCAAATCATCCTATGTGCATTAGGTTACACTAACTTGGTAACCCTAAGTGTTAGCACACCATATAATGGATTAGATAATGAGTTGATGGCTTACATATCCAAAATACATATATGATATGATTAACAAAACAACACATCTAAATAATTATGTGGTGGGAGGTACATCAATGTTGACTCATCACTTAGTGACATGTGGATCCTGGACCATTAATAGATATAATGAATTTTAAAATGGGAATTCATTTTAGTAAGAGAATATTTAATAAAATTCATCATTAAATTTATCTAAAACATAGTACTTATAATAAAAAAAACTTATTTGATGATAAATTCTATCATCATCATCATCATCAAACTTAACATAGAGATAAATCCTGGAAAATGGGGAGATTAATTAAAGAAATGTATTATAATGGTACAATAATTAATTATTTTTCTTAAATAAGAATAACATATTATATATTAGAATAATAACTTCCTAGGAAATAATCTTTTGAATATTATAAACATTTGATAATAGATGAAAATGAGTACTGTATAATGATTCATTCAATGTTTTAGAGATTTAAAATATAATAAAATTGAAGAAACATAATTCTATGCTCATATATTCAATATTTTTGTGTATTTTAATAACAAGGAGAGACTGTATGTTTCCTTAAACCTTATTTAGATTACGTAATTCATTATATTGAAAATATTTTTCCATGATTGATGAATTTAAGAAATATTTACCTTATTTTTCATAATGTGTGTAGGATATATAAACCAAGAATGAGAATTCTAGGATTAAGTATTGTTTCAATAACGCAAGTGGGTAAAATTTCAAAGTAGTAGATGAAATTTAATTTAGAAATTACAATATTGTCTCTTCGTATAGAATTCTATGGTCATTGCAACCTATTATAAGAATCAAGAAGAGGGGAAATTTTTCCATATGTGATGGTATTGTCTAGGATATCTAAATTAATTTGAGTGACTCCTGGATAATTCCATGTTAGGTACTGATGTTAATGAAATAAATTCTTCATTTATGGATGGTATTAAGTTACAAATATATAATATAAAATATTGTAAATATATATAATTTCAAAATAAAGGAATGAATCTATAAATCTTGTAGTTTTCATTCAAATGATGAAACATAGGGTCATCAAATCAAGGATTATATAAATATCCAAAGAATATTTATAATCATTGCGTAATTTCATCACAAACTGTATTATATGATAAAATATGTTTTTTATTTATAATAAGTTGTTATGAATGGTGTGAGATGACACATTTAATATATTTATTTTACAATTAGTTACCCTATATAATATTTTAAAAATTATATACCAATAAAATAAGTTTTATTTGAGATAAAAAAATTTATATAGATTTTTGATAAAGTATGTTGTTGATGATTACAACACTCCACAATAGAAAATTTTAAGGAATAAAATATTTTTTTCATTACACTATTTGAAACATATAAATTAAAATATTGGATATAATAATAAATATTTATTTATTATTTATTATCAAGTAAGAAAATAAATGTTATTTCTTAACTAAAAGAAATTGTATAATAAAACATGATTTTTTAAAAACAATATAGTTTTTAGGAGACTAGTTTGAGTATGATTATATTTTCAGAATATTAAATTTATCAAATAATGCATTATACCAGCCAAAATTGAAAATATTTTAAGTTATGTTGGTAAAGAGAGATCTAAAGTGTTAAATTTTGTTTCTATAATGAATTGAATGTGACTTTGTTTTTCTAAAAGAGTTTAAGTTGTGTTTGTAATGAAACTATAAAGAGATATATTAGTTAAGAACATATCTCATAGAATGGGATTGATTTAATATGTTCTAAAAAATATGATAATGATGAACTTATAAAAAAATTTAAGAGTAAAAAATAAGTTATTAACAACATAACATTTAATTTTATTATATGAAGGAGTTTTAATACTATGTCTAAAGTGTTGAACATTTTGAATATGATTCTTACAAGTCACCATTGCTGAAATTATCTTACATTATATGTTTCACTAAATAAAATTTTTTATTAAGAGGGTTTATTAGATGGTCAAATATAGAATTGGAATGAATTTTATACAGATGTAATGAGTTTATAAAAGTCCTAAAAGTGCATAAAAAATTACTCCAATATTATTGTCCAATATATGAGAAATTATTAAGGGGAGGTTAGGTATGGTTTTGTTTATTTTCATATAGTAGCTTTAAAACATAATAGTATATAGTTATAGAAAATTAAATCTACACTTTTCACATTGGTAGCATATATTACATGAATAATCCTCTCAAAGTATGAATTCTAGATATCCTTAACTAATGTTCATCATGAATTATTATATTTTGTGATGAATTTTTTTTGTTTTCATGAGTGGGATTTCATAGAGAGATAAAAAATATACTCATGTGGCACAAAAAAAGTTGTGTGTACCATATGACCATATGTATACCATATGCAATGTTATACACTATGAATTAGGTATACTTGGGGGGAAGATTTTATATTGAAACATACCTTTAAATGTGGTTAGTGGGATAACTAGAATTAGAACATTCATACTTTGATACCTTAACATGGAATCCTTTGGGGTTATAAAATCAAAGGGTTGTTGGGTGTGTTTCTACTAATGTCATCAGTAGAAGCTTAATGAAGATGAGATTTTTCCTCTCAAATGAAGAGTATGACAACTGGGAACTCAATTTAGATAGTGATTTGGGGGGAAAATACATACCTAGATAAAAAAAATTAAATTATTATCTACCAAGTGGTTTTCATGTTATGTGATCTTTTATAAGGTTGAATGACTTGTTATATGTTCTTCAACCTAGATAGTTTTTACATGGAGAACCAAGGATATATAGAGGCTATATGATATTTCAACATTCTATATCAAATGATCATTAAATTTAATTGTGAAAGGGATCAAATGAAAATTCATTCTTGCGTATGTTGTAGTTGGTGGACACAAATATAAAGATACATGTGTTTGAGGATGACTGTACTAGAACCCGGTGTTGATTGAGTATCACTAATGCTTTACTAGATTCCACCCTTCTCTTAAATTTAAAAATTCAGGTTTTAATATTTCATATCAATTATACAGTGGAATTTGGGCTACACTTCACAGTTTACTTAATGGGATTTCAGTTTTACTTATAGAGTTTCACTCAAAGTATTTTTTTCATTTACCTAAAATGGTGTTTGTTGTGAGTATTTGCAAGGAATTACATATGATATGATACATGGTGATGTATATTAAATTATTACCCAATTATTTTGGAAAATATTCCAAATGTTTTTTTGTTTTAGATTTATTGAATATTTTATATGTTGAAATATAATGTGAACTGGAACAAATACAACATAGATATAGTATAGGTTATAAATTATTAGATATTTTCTCTAAATAAAATACAAATTAAATTATTCGATTTGATATATTTTATTGTATGATATAAGTATGTAATAAGGGATGATATTCTTGTTTTTTTCTATGTCATTTTTTATGACATAAGATATCAATGAGATTGCCTGGCCAATTATTGTGCTTGACTATGGAATATTATAATATTTTTAATTTCATTGTATGATTCACATTAATATATGACAATAAAAATGGAATATGAATGATAAAAATTATCATTATAATCCATTCCACTAATTTTTTTAATTGTTATAAAAATTTCATACAATGAAACACATGGCCATGTTAGTGCATTATCATAATGATTGCCTAAAATGGAAAAAGGGTTTACTCAAAAATTTCACAACATTTTATTAACTTATTTTAAGAATTAAGAATTTATTAAGGTTTATACAAATAAAACATAACAATTGTGATTGTGATCACTCAGGTATAATTATCTATGAAACTCCCCCTCTTCTATTAACTTCAATTAGAACTATCATGTCATGATAATAGTGGTTGTTTCATCCCATATTATGAATCATTTGTTGGGACCACATTGTTTTTGAAGATTGTATTTGTTGTCAACAATTGTCAATGCTGGTCAAAATGAAGAAATATATGAAGATGAACTCCAATGTTAATGTAGATCGGCTGAAGTGAGGTTTCCTGGAGAATTGTTATTGAATCATAGCATTGGATTTCATACATGAGCAATTCTCTTAGATTATAAATTCAGACGATTGTTGAGCTAATTTTAAGTTCAAATAACACGTGTCAATGGCGACACATTGTTTACAACAATGAAGAATGGAGAAGTATCATCCATTTGAGGATGATTGGGGTGGAATGGTTAAGTATCATCTATCTAAGGATGGTTAAAGAAGAATGAGGATTTGAAAAGACAATGCAATAATTTATGATTTCATGTGAACCATGAAAGATCTTACATGAAGAATAGAATCATATGATTTGCAGAATGATGGTTATGAAGAAGATTAAATGTGGAAGGGCTTGACATTCTGAGGTAGCCAAGCATTTCACATTGTATCTAAATAAAACGATGCATTGATGGTATGTATTTCACACATATCATGAGTTAGGAGAACTTGTGATGCAAGCCTTATGAAGGAAAGGGGGAGAAATGATGATGCCAATCATATAAAGTTTTGATTGGAAGGAATGATGCTGCTGGGGGATAGGGAAGTTTCAGTTCCCATTGCAACTCTGATGATGCTAAAGCTGATCTATCAAAGGATAAATATCATGATAGTGGGATTCATGATAAGAGCAGAAGAATAGTTATGGGAAGCAGTGAAGAGAGAAAATGACAAAGCAATGGACAATCTGGGGACGGCAGAAAAGCACAGTTTAAGGTGGCGTCGTTTTCCAGTATTTGACAATTTTTAGGGCCTGAAAATCGGGAGATGAAGAAATGTGTTTGGGAATGGATGGAGCATGAAAGATTGAAGATGGTTTAGATTTTTGCATGGAAGGCATGATTCAAGGTCAGAAAATCGAAAAATGAAAAAGGCATGGAGTGTGCGGAAATTTAGGCAGGTTGCATGAAAAAATAATGCGGTGCGCGAAATAGTAGCGGGTTGGGTGAAATATCTGCAGGATGCGTGAAATAGAGGGGGTTGCGTGAAATATCTGCAGGATGCGCAAAATAGAGCAGGTTGCGTGAAATATCTGTGGGATGCCCGAAATAGAGGAATGATGTTTTTCACTCAAACGGTGTTTCAAGATCAGAAACTCAAAAATTTGCAAAGGCATGAGTTGCGCGAAAAAATTGGATCATTGCGCGAAATACGATGTCGCGTGATAGGATGAATTTGCGCGCAATATGGAATGCGGTGTGGAATTTTTCACGCAATTGGTGCTTCATAGTTAGAATGATGAAAATTGGAAATGGAATGAAATGCGTGAAATATTGGACTAGTGCGCGAAATATGATGTCGCGGGAAAGATTGGTTTTGTGCGCAATATGGAATGCATTGTGGAATTTTGCGCGCAGTTGGTGCTTCAGGCTTAGACGGATGAAAAATGGAAAAGGCATGAGGTGTGCGAAATATTGAAGCATGGCGTGAAAAATGAAGTTGCATAAAAGAGTTTTTACGCGCATGAAGGAGCTTTTACTTGTGGATTTGTGTTTTGCGCGCGGGGTAAAAAAATCCTATAAATATAAGGATAACCCTTCTTATTTTGAGAGACTCGACACATAGAAAAATCTTGAGCTCTAACGTGCGGAAAAAGTGAAGTATAAAGTATTGCGTGAAAAGAAGAAGTGTTGCGCAAAAAAGAATGTGTTGCGCGAAAAAGGGAAGTTTTGTGCGAAATAGAAGGGTTGTGCGACAAGGGTTTTTCGCGCGAAAAAGGTTTTTTCGCGCGAAAAGGCTTTTTCGCGCAAAAAGGTGTTTTTATGCGCAAGGCCTGAATTTTACGCGCAAGCCACAAAGAAGGTTTCGTGAAAAATTTGAGGGCCCCGTAGGCCTTCGATAGGTGCATAGAACTCTCAAAGCATCTTTGTAAAGAAGAATGAACTCTGAACCATTCAGTTTCACAAAGAGAAGTTGAACCGCACTCACACGACTGGTGTTTAACACTATCATTGTGCATTGTGAAGTGAAGAAGAACAACATGTGCAACTGAATTCATATCTGCACCAAGGGAGAAGGTAATATACCAATACACTCTTGTGTTGGTATTGAGAATTGAAGAAATAGATTAGAACACTGTAATTATACTGTGTCAAAGAGAAAGAAGAGAAGAAGAAGAACAGAGTATGCCCAACTGAAGGCCGACAATTTTTTAGGGTAGTTTAATTATGATGATGCTAAGATGACCTGGTATTCATTGTTCAGATAATCAGAACGGGAGTTTGTGATTCCAGCAGATTGAAGCACACACGATCTCAGTGTAGAGGGTTTTTCACTAAAGAAGAAGGGGAAGAAGATCGTGTAGCTATTAGGTTTGCTACAGAGAAAGAAGTGGTTGTTTACTTGCATGATGCTAGGTAGGTAATAATTGAATAGAGTAAGAACAAAGTAGAACTGTGACATCCAATAGGTCTCAATAGGTGAAATATTCTTTTGGTGTTGCAAAATCTTTTAACAGAGAGAAGACTGTCTTCATAGGCAGTATAAAGAACCAGCTAGAGGTTGCAAGAGACTATCTTCATAGGCAGTATAAAGAACCAGCTAGAGGCTGCAAGTTGGACTAGGCTTTCACCAGTCCAGGGAAGAGGATTTTTTCCCACCCCCTCCAAATTGTAGGGACTCACACTGGCTAGAGGATTGTTTTCCTATCCAATCCATTGTAACAATATTTTACATTATAATGGAGAATCCCTGCCTGGTCATCACCATGCATGGCAAGGACGTAGCTACTCTTATTGAATGGTGAACCTTGTAAAAATATCGTGTTCATATCTTTATCGCTTTCTATTATTTCATGTGATAGGGAAAAGAGAATAATAGAATCAAGATCCTAACAGGTCTAGAGATATAGGGATAAAAGTTGGAATTGGTTTAAAAAAGTCCCCAACACTGATTCACCCCCCTCTTAGTGTTAGGTATATCCCAAACTGGTCCTCTCATCATTCATGTTATTCCATGGACACACCATGGATAAGGGAGTATGATGGATAAATTTGAGTGATCTTCCTCAAACATATTTATGAATATAGTGGTAGTGGTCGTCAACAATGAATTGTATAAAAAATAACTTATTTTTAAATATTTTCATGGTTTTAGGTTTCAAGCATCATAGATTTGGATTTAAGGGTTCTCTAATTGCCTCTCCAGTATTGATTATGTGTTAATAGATCCATATATACCCTTAAAATATACCAATTAGTGGATGTGGTATATCATCTTGAAAATGTATAGAAATAAAAAATGACCATCAATGACATATTTTATTTATTATAATTTTTTTGAAAACTTATCTCTCACCATAAATTATAAATAGTAGCACTAAATAATTTAAAATTGGATTTCTATAAATTCATAATAGTTCTATTAATATAATTTTTTAAAATAATAAAATTTCATATAAAAAATAAATGATATGTCAACACTGAACTGTTAGTATATTATTAGAGGAATGATCGAAAAAATATATCACTACTATGGGACTTCCTGGTCCTTTATAGATTAATTTAGAATCAAATAGAATATAATCTGAAATAAATCCAAAACATGGATTACAAAGATAAAATTAGATATTTAATTTGGAATAGACCTAGTTACAACTGGAATATGAATATTATTTAATCTATGTGTGGAATAAAATATAATTTCTCAAACAATACCAAGCTAATAGAATATGAATCCAAGATCCAATTTGAAATAAATCCTTATTTTTCTATTAAATAATAAATATTACATGCATAACATGTAGTTAATATAATATCCCTAAACACACACACTCATATCCAGTGATAAAATTATAAGAATTATATTTTTAGATTTGATTCCAATGAAGGTGAACCAATTTTTTTCGTCCAAAACTTTCAATATGAAAATGAAATAATGGATATTTTAAATTCTCACAACCCTTTAAGGTTTAGATAATAAGTGAATTAGGGAAAAAATTAACATCATTTATTCATTAAAAACTGGTTCATAAATATGAACATAATCTCCCACTATACCCAACTTTTCATATTCAACATTAGACCATCATCATCATCCATATGAATCCACTATAGGAGTAATTAATTGAAATTATATCTTTATAATCTGATGAAAATGTAAAATAATAATGGTGAGCTGAAATTATGTGTAATGGTAAATGTAAGTATTAATAATTTAATTCATCAGGGAGGAAAAGAAGAGTATAAGAGAATGATGACATAATCTAAGTGCATGAGCATAAAATAAGAATATTGATACCCATTAATACTTGGATCATCAAACTTGAAAACTTGATATAAGGCTTTAACAAAGACAAGAGTCATTAGAATAAATAATCAGGAATTATGTGATATCAATCTTGATCATAAGAAACATTATAAACCCATAATAAGAATAGATAGAAGTTATTGGTATCTTGATAACAATATCATCACATCTCTATTATAAATGGATTATCCAATATAGACAACATCCATATTTAGAGTACCCCATGCATTGGATTGAAATAATAGACCCTCCCATCATTTGTTTATCACATAGCAACCCATCCTTCATTAATAATATAGCCACTCATCTGTGGTTTATAATGAAATCACCCATCCTAGGTTAATAATGTAACCACCCATCCATAGTTTATAATAGAACAACCAATCATTGTAACTAATTATCAATAAACATAACATATCCATACAACATGGATGCTCTCAAATAATCGTAAAAATCATAAATCAATAGTTATTATTTTTAGAATTTGATTATGTCATGGAAAAGGAACAAGTTCTATGAAAATATATTTGAAATAATAATATTCCATATAGATAAATAATGATGATATTATCAATAAAAAATATCTCCAATTGAGGATAACTAACAATAAATGTTTCTGGTGTTGATTAATGAAAAATACCATTAAAATATCACAAAAAACATTCTTGAGGAAATAACCTTCTCAACTTGAAAAACAAATTTAAGCACATAAAAGTTCATATTATATTTTCAATAACCATTTCTTTGAAAATAACCATGGATAAATTTAAATTAATTTTGAAAGGAAATGATGGTCATGAAAAATGAATAATCTGTTTATTCCATAGACATTAAAACAAATATATCTTTTACAATTTCATGAAAATTAAAATCGGCAACTATTTCAATGTGACTGGAATATTCCTTTTAATTTTTTTTCTAAAACAAAATTATGTGTAGAATTGAATTTAAACAATCATTGTAGACTTTTTTTGTTTTTTTAGAAATAAAGGAATTTTGATGAAAAAATATTTTAAACTATCATGAACCACTTGGGTCGACCTTGAACCAGGAACCCAAGAAATCCTGCAACAAAGCCTCAATGACATTCCTGATCCTCATAGAATGGTAACTAGTGCTAAGAATAAAGATAAAAACATTTGGAATGATTTATCCCATGGAATAAGTTAAATAAATAAATATTAAACTGAATAGTACAAATCAAAACATACCCAGACAATTAATAAACATATACGAGTACCGCCATATGACATCATGTGTCATCACCAAACCCAGAACCATGCTCACTAGAAGGGTGATCTGGAACTAGAAGAACATAAAACTGAAAATATAAAGTAGGCATGAAATAAATGAATATATAGGGTTGAATATGTGAGGAGAGGGGTTCCCATTTATTATAATGGTATGGGACCCTCTTGGAAACTACATGAAAATTTCCCAATAGAATAAAAAATTATAAAGTAATTCCTAATAAAATCCCACCCCCAAATAAACATATATTTTTTGTTTGGATGGATTATTTTTAAATATTTCTGTAAAATAATATTTTTAAATTTTTTATTGGAAAACTTACACTTATCTCTTGGTTTAACCCCATCAGTAATCTTATTTAAAACATTACTATGGAAAATAATTTTTACTAGTTATACTATTAATTATGAAAATAAATTAGTATAACATGAAAGATAATATTAATTATGATGATACAAAATATGGAATCTATTTTACAAAAATTAACTCACATAAGAGACAATATTGTTTTTTAAATTAAAGCATGAAAATGTGTAGGAAAACAGGATTTCAAGAAATGCATTTTTTATGCACAAGATGATCTTATGCTAACTATATGACTCATAATAGAAATTATATAGATTGACATTAATATAGTTATATATATATAATTACATTAATTTGATTTATATAATTTATTATTAAATATTTCTTTGATTTGTTAGAATAGATATATATTATGTCTTTTGAAAAAAAAACAATTTTTTAAAAAATTAACAGTTTTCTTAAAATTACACTTCTTACCTTTAAATGATGTTATCATTATTAATATAAAATTTAGGATAAAAATTTTTATAATTAATATTATTATTTTAATTTATTATAAATATAAGGATGAATATTTAAATAATATATTTTCAATTTCTCATAAAAGCTTTTTTCTGAGGGAAAATTTAAAAAATTCATTCTAGGATAATTTTTATCAGGTAAGTTGAAAATTGATTTTAATATTATAAAGGAGTATTTTTTTGACATGTAATATTGAATGGTATATTGTATTTTAGTTTTATTAAAATATAACTTTCACTCACTATAAGTGGTGCTTGGTTGTTACATTCTTCCCTCCTACAAAAATTTTATCCTTGAAATTTTCGTAGATTAAGCTTCTAAACATATGAGGGTGATTCTTCTTCATGTCATCATATTCTTACCAAATTTATTCCTACATTTTATTATTCCTAAAAATTACATTTATCAGTATAGTTACCTGATTCCTCATCATTTTTGGCTACTGTCAAGAATATGGATGGGCTCTTTACAGTATGATAGATCGGGATCCAATTATATTTCTCAGAGGTGAGGACATGCGTTGGATCTATAATGTACTTCCATAACAAAGATATTTTGAATAAAACATGAAATTTATTGTGGATTGGAGGAATTTTTATTGAGAAAGCAACAAATCCATTTATTTTCATAATTCCAAAATTTTAATGTACCTAAGGATCAATATCACTTTCTTATTGAACCATATAACACCCTTCAATAGAGGTACAGTCTCGAAAACACGAGCCCACACTTGAAATTAAAAATATTTCATTTGGTTTTCAACAAAACTCTTTTACCTATATTTAGCTATATTAATATGAACCAGAATAGTATTTACTATTATTTTTTATCCTTAAAAAGTGTTTGTCCAATAAGTTTTTTCCACAATTTTCATCACAATAAGTTGGAGTATGAAATATGATTCTATATAACACTTCATGTGGTGATATTTAAATACATTAATGGATAATATTATTATTGTAAAATTCTTCCAAAGGTAAATAATGTTCCCATATACCGTGAATGTCAATTGAGAGTAACCACAACTTGCATTCGAGTTTTTCAATATTCATCTAAGAGTTTACTTTTGTTTAAAGATAATAGGGGTGATCAAATGAAGCTCAATATCAATATTATTCTAAAGGTAGTTCCTAAATTTCAATGTAAAATAGGGGATGATGATTTGACACTATTGAAATGGATCCCCCATTATGTCTTAGATGTTCTTTAATATAGAACCTTATAAGGCAATCAAGAGGTAAATATTAATTTATAGTGAATAAATGTGCGGATTTGGTATGGGGATAAATAAAAACCCATATTGAATCATTTATTATATTAGTAATTGGTATTAATATGACTAAGTAAATTTTCATGTCATCCCATTACTACGTAGGGATAGGAAGAGGTTGCATGACTCTTCTAGGATGAAATCTCTCAGTAGTTACCTATTATAAAACCAGGTATCTTGATACATAATTAGTTAGTTACTTATTCATATTATCCTAAAAAAATATTAGAAAATACCTATATATATTGGTGTTATAGGGTTGTATAGATAAATTAAATATATGATCATCATCCAATAATTACCTTTTTAGTTCTAGTAAAGAAGTAACATATAGTATCTTTCTACATTTCTGGAATATATGTTCAGAAACAAATTCTACCTACATACCCACATTTATGAATTCCATTTTTATTTGAAAATTCTATTCATTAGATTCAAAACCATTTATATTTTATAATAAATAATGTTTTAATGTCATTTATAAAATGAGTGACGTATCCAATTCCTTAAAAAATTCTCATATCCATATTAACTCGATCATTGAATATATGATCCCTATCAATCCTAATTTTGTTTATAACTATATAATATATCTTACTCAATGCATCTTATACCTTATTTTAATTCCCATGATGGTAGTGTATTGAGAAATAATAATCCTTTTTTAGATTGATCCATCTCATTTTTCTCATATTCAGATCTTTCAAAGAAAAGTATTATTTAAGGCTCTTAATGAATGTATATATATCACATATTTCACCATATAGATACCATATCTATGTCTTAAATGAAAATAATATGGATAATAACTCAAGTTCATGGGTTAGATAGTTCTATTCCTGAGTCTCTAACTTCCTTGATGCGTATACAACAACATTATCATTTTTCATAAGGGAAAAAATTCCCTTCTTTGACACATCACTATATATCACAAACCCATCATTTCTTGATGGTAGAATCGAAATGGGGAAATTTACCAATATCAACTTAAATTATTCAGAAAAATCCTAACATTCCATTATCTATATAACTTAACCACTTTACGTGCAAGCTTAGATAAGGAGTCATCAAATCAAGATTTATACTGGATGAACCACCAATGGTGTCCACCTAAATAATGAAACTACATACCTTAGTTATATTCATTGGTGTAGTAAATTATATAAATACCTTTTTCTTTGAAGGATGAACTCAAATAACATCCACGTAGAAAATATGGCCCATAAAAGAAACTTCTTGAATCCAGAATTCTAACTGGTTATTTTTTCCATTTAATTATTTTAGACTATGTTTCTGGCGAATAATCCCCAAGTGATTCTCATGGTCCTCCTATCTCTTAGAATACACCAAAAAATCCACAATTAATAACAAAAATTAAATTATCATGATATTCCTTCAATAATATATTCATTAAATGCACACACAAAAAGGGTGTGTTAGCCCATAAAATGGAATTATTGTAAACTCATAATGTATATACCTCATTCAAAATGTTTCCTTCATAATATGTTACTTATTTATTCATAATTGATGATACTCCATGAGAAGGTTAATCTGTGGAAAATATTGATATCCATGAATTTGATCAAATAAGTCATCAATGAGAGGTATAGGATACCTATTCCTTATAATAATAACATTAATGTCCCTATAATCAATGCCCATCCACATGGATCCAAATTTCTTATTATCAAATAGAACATGGTCTCCCCATGGTGAAACAATAGGAAGAATAAATCCAACATCACAAAAATACACTAGTTGTTTCTTAAACTCCACTTTTTCCATAATGGTTATTCTATAGGTATCATTTGATATTGGTATAGAAAAAGGGATTAAATCGATAAAGTATTCAAATTCATCAAATAGTAGAAGTATGGGTAATTACTCCTGACATACATCAATGCATTACACATTAATAGGTACATCTCCAAGTAGAATATTACATTCTCCATCCATATATTATGTCTTCTCTTCTTCCTTAAGAATCTCATTCAGAGGAGAAACTCGGGTGGATCTTGACATGAATGAGATGATGATGTTTCTAATCTAATGATTAGTATTTCTATATCATTTTCATGAATTATAATTTCCTTCTCCATGTAATAGATTTTCTCATAGTATTTTAAAATTCAGTCCATAACAATGTCAATAAAAAGTTAACTATATCTATGTTAATAAGGTCATCAAACAATAAATTTTTATTTTTTATAATGGGAACATAATGAAACATCCTTTTTTAGATAGATTTCCCCAAGGTGAATTGATTAACAACTCCCTTCTTAGTGTTCTCGTAAAATATATAATTTTCTTAGAAATTATGGAATATATTAAAGAGTGTGAAGATACAAAATCAAAAAATGAATTAATACAATTTGATGTTATGTTTAAATTACTTACCAATATATCATTGAGAACTTCCACCTAGGATATAGTGATAAACAAATCTTAGACATATTGGCTCTGCCTATTCTATGGTATGTTGCCTTGATGATTGTGGAATTGGTTTGAATAATTCCCCATTTAATTATAGTTGAAGTATAAGGTAGTAGTTTTCTATTTATTTCCCTTACATTCATGATCTAGAAGATTCTTATTGAGACCCTTGTAACCCACTCTTATTACATTCATGGATTTTATAGGATTCTTCTTCATATAATTTTCACATGATGCTAATTGATTCATTTTCCTTATCTTATTTGATGGAATACATTTTATATTGTATGCATTTGATTTTTTCTTGAATAGATTTCTCTTGAATATATTCAATCAAGAAAATTAATTCTTTTTTTTTTGAAAGAATGTATAACTTATAACATTATAATGAGTTTTTTGAGAAAAAATTTCCCTTCAGAGACTTGGATTAATCCCTTAAAAAATAGTCAATCTTGCATTAAACATTTTTTCATATAGTCAATAACATGCATGGCCAGTATTGCAAAGGTATCCTCAAATACAACAACAAATTATTCCTCCCTTTTTATCAATATGAGTAAATTTATCTTCATTTAAATTCATTTATCATGAGTGAAATATTTCTTGAAGAACATTTCATTAAAATATCTTCACTCCAAGTGCTCTATTTATTATTCCTCCATTGTATTCTGGATCAATAATGACTATTAATCAATATCTCCCATGATATAGTATACTTATGGTAAAATAATTTCCTATTCATAACATCCAAAGGAAATAAATATCCTTTTATGAGACATAATCCATTTCTCAAATACCATTGGTTTAATAGTCTGACTAATAGTTGGTTCGTTTGATCACATGATGAAATCCAACATAAGATAATCATTCTGTGGATTAGTAGGTTTGTCTATTTGATATGATTATTTTCTATAACCTAATTAATATGACCTAATATAGCCACAATCTTATAATTTAAAAAACCAATTATATAGTATCTCATAAAATTATTAATTTTATATCATAGTCTATAATTATAAATAAGTTGTAGAATATAACATAAATTAAAAATTTATGAATTTTTAATCACAAAATTAAAAAAATGGTTCATTCAGGGACATCATTATTTTAAATTTTTTCATAGTGGTTTAAAAATAAAATGTAAATTATGTTAGGAATATATATCATTAGTGTCAAAATAGAAGTATAGTAAGGCCCATTGTTATTCAGAAGATATTGATCAATTCATATCCCAATACTCCTTTTATAGAGTTATTACCTATAGGATTAACTATAATGACCCACGATTCCTATACATAGATATCAAATCATAATAGATGAATATTAATTATATAACATAATGATACACTTCAGAATTATATGGTTATATTACCTTTGTAAATTTAGAGACATAAAAAACAGGTTCATAGGTGAACAATATCATCTCCCACTAAGTTATTCGTAAGTTGGATACTTTTGATACATATCATATATGTTACCTTTCTTCACAACCTTGGGATGACGACCATTATAATGGGTGAGTTCAAATTTCGAATAAGTGTAAAAATGGGAGCTATCAATATAACATGAGAATTAGGTTATGAGAATATGAGACTAAAATTTGAAAACTATATCGTACATATCAAATATCATAAAAATGATTCATGGAACAATTCCTTCCTTTTCGGAAGATATTAATAAAAATACAACCTAAGAACATGAGCCTTGGGTGTATAAAATTGGCATAAGAATGAAAATTCATAATGTTCTGAAGGGAGATATTGGTAAAACTCAAGAGATATCAATCTTTACATAATGCGCTGAAGGGAGATATTGGTAAAACTCATCAGATAATCCATAAATTTGAGATCCACATGATCATAAATCATTCTTCATATCACAAACTATATAAATAAAATGGTTTTTATAATCATTTCATCACATGATGATTCATAAGAGATAAATGTATTTCAAAATCACCACATTAATTCACTAGAGTATAACCCATGTGAAAGGAATGAGTCTCATAAACATATCTTCATAATAATAATAATTTATTCAATTAAATAAAAATTATGGTATCGTTTATTTATATCCATCGTAAATTTTTAGTAATATAAAAGGATTTATCTTAGATAGAGAATGATTTTAAATGATCACTTTAAATATTTCATGAGAAACATACTTTTTCACCTAGAGAATCACATTTTTTAAATCTAAAAGTTCAAAAAACACTATGAAAATATTTTTTTTATAGAAAATAATAGTTTTCAAATACAAATTAATCTTTAAATCATTTTGAATTCTTTATGGAATAAATATTGTTTCATTTATTATACATTAAAACAAAAATTCATTACACAATTTTGTTATAAATTAAAAATATACCTCATTTCTAAAAATAGAAGAAGATTCATTTTAAACCATTTTGTAAAAATTATAAAAATTGTTATAAATTTAATTAATAAATCATGGGATATTGGTAATAAAATTCATCAAAACATTTTTAAAAAACATATATATGGAAGAAAATGTATTTCGACCGAAGATAGAAATAATGTTGGGTTTTCTTAAAAAAATATTTTGGAATATTGAACACATAAAGAGAGAAATGTGAAATATGTCTCACTCAAACATTAATAATTGAATTATTTTTAATATAAGATCAAAAAGATGATAAATTAATTTATAAATACTAATTTTAAATATAAGATATTTTTCTCTGTCATGAAAATATAATTTTAATTTTTAGGAAATAAATAATTACGTTAAAGACTTATACCTGGAAGATGAAAAAATTAATTAATTGATGAGGAACCAATAAAATAATTTTTATTAAAACATTAATAACCATCCAAAGGCCCAAACTGTAATTCCCCGACCCCAGTTACCTAGAGTTGGTGCATTATTACATAACATTGGCATGATCACAAGAAATATCAAATCTCGAATGACCGATTGGTTTAGTAGCCTTGGAAACACTAGATATATTCATAATTCTTAAATTACATCATAAATGAAAAACTACTACAACAAAATATTGTATCCATATTCCACACTCATATCCCCACATAATAACCCCGTAGGTCATTCATAATTTACTTCTTCACTTCCTGTGAAAAATAAAACAATGAAAATGGGTGAGCTCAAATGCCCAGTAAGGATAACAATATAGCAGAAAATTTCATAAATAAGAATAAACATTTAAGGCAATGTATAACTAAAACAAAAGCCTTTTAAACTTGAACTTCAACATAGTATAGAAAAATTAAATTGAAATAATGCCATTTACTTATTCACATGGATATTCTACTAATCGAATAATCACATTCAATATCAACAACCACTTTCATAATGATGGAATGCATAATGCCAGACTATCATAACCACCTAGCAAAGGCCTCGTGCTAAGAATACAAATAAGATTTTTCCAAGGCCTTATGCCAAGATACTATTTTGTCTAATGAGACCTACCGATTCATCGAGGAGCTATAGTGGGCTCCACCCGTCACATATTAAGTCCAATGCATTCCCATATGAAAAGGTTTAAACATAACATAAACATTCGTATTGAAACTAGAATGAGAAATGTAAATACTTAATCCATAAACCATGAATGGTATAAAAATAACACATCCACAGTCAAACATATCACAAAACCTTCAATACAATATAGAAGTTTTGTTTCTAATAAATCAACTTCAAATAAGCGTAAAATCCATCAAAGGATGTTGACATAGATGAAATCAAAACTCTTTTTAGAGAAATATCTCTTTCTATTTTGAAATCATTTAAGAGTCATATATTTATAAAATAAAACATTTTCTTTGAATATATTCTTACAAGATTGTAAGGGAATCTTCGACGATTTTATAATGGCAGAAAATAGCCGCACCTGCCGTATAAGTTAAAAAAAACATTCTTACCTTAAATTTGTCGAAAAGGTTAAAAAACACATTGTTTGGAAAATGACGGAAAGATTAATTTATAAACCTCTTATAAAAAGTCAAACAAGGGTATAAATGACTTTAACCCATATTCCAGTAAATAGTAAAAATGTTTTGAAATTCATTTTTAAGAAACATGGATGTGGATGATAAAGAGATCCTAGTAGACTATTACTTATAAACAACCTCGGATAATGAAGAGATTGCGAAATAAACCCTTACCTAGTACTTTTACTTGGTTGGGGTAGGTTAAACTCCGTTATAATATTGAAATAATTGTCATTAAATAATAAAAGAATCATATACACTCATATGATATCATATATGATCTTTTATCATTGCTTTGTTAATAATATCTTAGTATTATCGTCGTTTCGGGTGTTAACTTACTCGTTTTATGTTATATGTTTTGTTAAATAAGCCATGTTTATCATGGATAGGTTGTATATTATTCATATACAGAATGATATCAAGTCCTTAAACATTATTTTTAAATCATCAAATGATAATTATACTTGGATGGATACGATGCAGAACGAATCTCATCGCGTTCGTGGAGACGGTAGTCCGTACGTACGCATGAGCGACAATATCATTCTTTTGATATTAAAATAATATATAAATGTATGTTATATCATATATACCGAATAATTATCATGTGATATTTATTATTTACATGAGTTACACATCATTATTATACCCATCCAAATAATAATATATTGAATAACAATTACACCACGACGTGGAGACGGTAAGCCGTACGTACGCACATATGGAGGGGGGATAGAATAATGAATATGGTTGTACCATATTTATAATAACATCTCAGTATATATATGATACTGGAGTTATTATTTTAGAATGGTAGTAACAAAGGAAGAAGAAGTGGAAGAAGAAAGGAATTTGGAAAAGCGTGGTGAAATCATTACCTCTTCTTTGGGTTCTTCCTTTTGATTTGATCAAAAGGGCTCCTTTGGTTTGTTTTATGATAAAACTAAGGAATTTAGGTTGTAGTGAGGGATGTTGGGAGAGTATTTGGGCAGAGTTTGGCCGAACCAAAAGGATTTAAAGGTGTGAATAAATGAGAAGGAGGAGTGCCCTTTTATAAGAGGGGTGAGGGGAACCTTTGGAGAAGTTAGAAATATTAATTTATAATAAATTCATATTCGGTTTATAATGGATCCAAAGTTTATTATATAATGATTAAGGTGGGGATGGGTCGAAAAAAACTTAAACAATAGAATTTAAACCGGTTTGGGTTACAATATTAACCTTATATTTTAGTATTCACTCTAAGTTAACTAGTTTCACTTTTACAATGTCTCTTTGTATTTTTATATTATATGGTTTATAAACATACCATATACATCCATGAGACCCCCAAGTGGTCCATTAATGATATAAATATCATGATATAAATCTCTTGGCCGAACCTTAGATTTTTAGGAATTTTAATATCAATTAATAATATAATATATTTTTTAAAAACTCTTTTATGTCAATTTTGACACTATTCAATAGTTGATTTTTGTGAAACTCATAACAGAATTATTACTTAGAAAAACATCAATTAAAGAAATTCTAAAATGTCATATTATCTTAAAAAATTATTTTAATTCATTAAAAGTCTCAAATTATATTTATTTGGGTATTTATAAAATCAATTATTTTAATTTTTCACCATTATGGTAATTACTGCATCATCATTGTGTCATAAATAAATTAAATTATTTAATGTCTAAAAATTATAAATAAAATATAATTATGTAGAAAATATTTTTATCTTTCTAATGAATATTTATAGTCGAAAATCAAACATATATAACTCTATATAAAAATTGTTTTTCTAAAAGATATACGCTTATGTCATTTTTGTACTTATTTTAACTTAATTAAAATAAAGTGTCCCTGTCACCTACAAGTGGCTCCATCGGGTCCCAAAATCGACCCAAATATGTCTATGGTCGAACATGTATCAACCAATAAGGCTAGGACACATTTTAGGGTAATTTACTATTATTATGATATTATTTTTTAACCCTTATTTACCGGATTTACCCTTAACCATGGTAAATAAAATATTTACCGAAGTAATTATTCAAAATGTCTAAAAATAAAAGTTACCTATTTACACAATTTGAACATCCTGATTCCAAATATGGAATCCATTTTTCCAAATTCAAAACACAGAAGTGGAAGAAATTAATTTAAAATTAATTCCTGTTGTTAAAACAAAAAACGTGTTTTTAAGAGATAATAGCTATCAAAAGATTGACACTTGTTTATGTCCAGTTTAATTGTAAAATTATGTCCAATGACCAAAATTATATTAAACGGTAAAAATATATTCTAAATATAATTTAAAACCACTCAAATTCATAATTTATCACAATTAATTATTTTGATTAAAAAAGTTGTTTTTAATTAAAATTTAATAATTTTCACTATTCATCAAAATATTAACGTTATCCGAAAAGTACCAAAATTTCACATCAGGCTAAATTCGATATTCCGAATGCAAAAATTAAGTCCATTTTAAAAATTAAAATATATATAATTTCAAAAAGTAGATATTACTATTCATAATGGCTAGTTTGATTGGTTATGGTGTGTTAGAACTCGGTGTTGCGTACAACACATGCTATCACATTATTCAAAGAGAAGTGTACCGTGGATGCTTGGGGTGTTACATTCTCCCCTCTTTCAAATAATTTCGTCCTCAAAATTTCTAGAATATTTTCGCATGAAAAGACTCGGGTGGTTCTTCATCATAAGTTCCTCGGGTTCCCACGTTGCCTCTTCCATCTTATGGTTTCTCCACAAAACTTTTACCAGACGCGCCGTCCGGTTTCTCAGTACTTGTTCTCTTGTATCAAGAATCCTGATGGGCTCTTCACAATAAGACAGATCAGGTTCCAGTTCTAATTTCTTCATAGGTTAGTACATGCATTGGGTCAGGCATGTATTTCCTCAATAGAGATACGTGGAACACATCGTGAACTTTGGAAAGGCTTTGCAGCATTTCCAATCGGTAAGCTACAACCCCAATTCGTTCTAGAATTTCGAAAGGTCCGATGTACCTGGGACTCAATTTACCTTTCCTACCAAAATGTATGACTCCCTTCTATGGAGATACCTTCAGGAAAACATGATCACCAACTTGAAATTCCAAATCCTTCCTTCGATTATCGGCATAGATCTTATGCCTACTTTGAGCTGCTTTGATGTGATTTTGGATTACCTTCACCATTTCAATCGTTTCCTCCACCAGTACTAGACCTACAAGTTTTCTTTAACCAACGTCATCCCAACAGGTTGGTGTGCGACATCTCTTTCCATATAACACTTCATATGGTGCCATCTGAATACTCGAATGGAAGCTATTGTTATAGGAAAATTATACCAGAGGTAAATACTGATCCCACATACCCTGAAAGTCAAGTGAGCAGGATCTCAACATGTCTTCTAAGGTTTGAATAGTCCGTTCTGATTGTCTGTCTGTCTGAGGGTGGTAGGCAGTGCTTAAATGAAGTTCAGTATCCAGGGATTTCTAAATACTCTTCCATAATCTTGAAGTAAAATGGGGATCACGATCAGAAACAATCGATAGGGGTACTCCATGAAGTCTCACAACTTCATTAATATATAGTCTTTCTAGACGTTCCAGTGGTAGATCTTCTCTTATAGCAAGAAAATTTGCTGACTTGGTAAGACTATCAACAATAACCCATATTGCATCATTCCTTCTAGGAGTCTTTGGTATCCCCATGAAAAATTCCATCGTAATATTGTCCCATTTCCACTCCGGTATGGGAAGAGGTTTCATGACTACTCTAGGGTGTTGCATTCCAGCATTCACTTGTTGACAAACCATACATCTTGACACAAAATCAGAAATATATCTCTTTATATTATCCCACCAAAAATTTTCTTTCAAATCTCTATACATTTAGGTGCTCCCAGGGTGTATAGAGAAATTGGAACTATGAGAATCATCCAAAAATTCTCTTTTTATATCAGGTATATCGGGAACACAAAGCCTCTTCCCGAATTTCAAAATTCCATTTTCATACACAAAATCACTCAATCTCCCATCATTCATTGCTTTAATATTCTTTTGAAATTCTCCATCATTAGTCTGAGAACTCTTAATCCTTTATAGTAAAGATGATTTGGAAACCATTTGAAAAAGCATTGATGTTTCTCCTTCCCTGGTTATTCCCATGTCCATCTTCTCTAGATCCATGAAAAATGGATCCCTTTCTATTCTCATATTGTTCAAAACTCCATGATCCTTTCTGGTCAAAGCATCTTCAACCTAGTTTGCCTTCCCTGGGTGGTAGTGTATCGTGCAATCATAATCCTTGAGTAATTCAAGCCATCTCCTTTGCCTCATGTTGAGTTATTTTTGTGAGAAAATATACTTCAAAGTCTTGTGATCAGTATAAATCTCACATTTTTCACCATAGAGGTAGTGCTTCCATATCTTCAAAGAAAATATCACAGCTTCTAACTCGAGATCATGAGTAGGATAGTTTTGTTCATAAATTTTCAACTGTCGTGATGCATAGGCAATAAACCTATCATTCTTCATAAGGACACAACCATGTTCTTTCTTCAATGCATCACTATAAATAACTAACCCATCGTTCCCTGATGGTAGAGTCAATATAGGATAATTGACTAATATTCTCTTCAGATCTTCGAAACATTCTTCACACTCTTTTGTCCAAACCAATTTAACCCCTTTACGTGTGAGCTTCGTTAATGGGTTAGCCAATCGTGCAAAATTCTGGACGAAACGTCGATAATAACCTGCTAAACCAATAAAACTTCGTACCTCAGTTATATTCGTTGGTGCTGGCCATTGTTGGATTTCCTTGGTCTTAGAAGGATCAATAGAGATTCCATCTTTAGAGACAATATGGCCAAGAAAAGAAATCTCCTGAATCCAGAATTCACACTTGCTAAACTTCCCATATATTTCATGCCTTCTTAGAGTCTTCAAGATAATGCGCAAGTGATTTTCATGATCTTCATATCTTTTGGAGTATACCAAGATATCATCAATAAATACCACCACAAATTCATCGAGATACTCCTTGAAAACTCTATTCATCAGATCCATGAATATAGAGGGTGCATTTGTCAATCCAAAAGGAATTATAGTAAACTCGTAATGCCCGTACCTGGTTCGAAATGCTGTCTTCGAAATGTCTTCCTTCTTCACACACAACTGATGGTATCCAAATCGAAGGTCAATCTTTGAAAAGTATTGAGCTCCATGCAGTTGGTCAAATAAATCATCAATGCGTGGTAGGGGATACTTGTTCTTTATCGTTATAGCATTGATCTCCCTTTATTCAATACATAACCTCATAGATCCATCATTCTTTTTAACAAAAAGAACAAGGGATCACCATGGAGAAAAACTAGGGTGACTAAATCCTTTATTAATCAATTCCTCTAGTTGTTTCTTTAGTTTGACTAATTCTACAGTGACCATTCTATAAGTGGTCTTTTATATAGGCCTTGATCCAGGAATTAAATCAATGGAAAACTCAACTTCTCGTTCTGGAGGATGTCAGGGTAAATCTTCCGGAAATACATCTACAAATTCTTTCACAATAGGTACATCCTCTATTTGAACATTCCTTTACTCACCCACAGTTATTTCAGTCTCTTCCTCCCCAATAATTGAATTTAGTTGAGCTACTGGGGGTGGATCTAGATAAGAATTATGTGGTGACGATTCTGATCTAAAGATAAGGTGTTCCTTATCATCATCATCAAGAATCGTAACCTCTTTCTTCCTACAATAAATCTTCACATCATAGTCCAAAAGCCAGTCCTGACCGAGGATTATATCAAACTCAATCATAGGTATGACGACGCGATTAGAAGATAAATATCATTTATGTGCTCAAATGGGGACTGATTCACAAAACATTATTCCAATGATACTTCCCTTAGGAGTTTTAACTGACAACTCCCTTGTTAAATCAAAATGGAAATATCTAATTTTCTTAGCAAACTGGGAATATATGAAACAATGCGATGATCCAGAATCAAATAATTCATTTGCTAAACATGAGGAAACCATTAAATTACCTGCCACCACGTCTTTCGGAGCTTCTTCCTCAGCAGTAGTTATAGCATAAGCTTGGCCTTGATCCCTTGGCCTTTTCTAAGGTAAGTTCTCTTGACATTTAGGAAATTCATTTGCATAATGCCCCATCTACCTGCAGTTGTATCACTGAACATTGGTAGCTTCCTTCTTCCCCATGCAATCACGAGTTTGGTGGCCTTTTTTACCACACTTGTAACAGACTCATGTTCCCTTCAAGCAAGTACCAGGGTGTTTCTTACCACATTTACCATAGGATAGATATTCATCCTTTCCCTTCTTCCACTTATTTCCATTCCCAGATTGATCAGAAGGTCTCTTCTTCTCTTACTTTGCATTAAAGTCATAAGACTTAGAGAATTCCTTTTCGGTCTTGATAGCACATGAGACAATGTCTTCATACGATGAAAAGGATTGTTAGACTAGTGCTCGACGGAGAAATGGTTTTAACCCATCAATGAAATGATCAATCTTACTTCTTGGGATATGTATATAATCTGCAGCATACCTTGCTAACCTTGTAAAGTTAGCCTCATACTTTGCAACATTCTCATCCTCCTTCTGTCTCAGACTCAGAAATTGCCTTTCCATATCTGCTCGATGGTCATGAGGAAAGTATTTTTCTAAAAACGGATCTTTGAACTCCCTCCATTCCATATTTGATACTTCATCATCTTCCTTCGTGTTTTGAATCAATGACCACCATTGATCAACATCTCCAGTGAGGCGGTAAACTGCCATGATAACCTTCTCCCTTTCACTACTCCCCAAATCCTGAAATATTTTCTCTAGGGAATTTATCCATTGCTCAGCTACTAAGGGATTTGTACTCCCATTGAACGTTGTTGGTTGTTGCCTCATGAATCGATCTAACATTGATCCTCCACGCTGCGGATCAGGGTGCTCCATACGGGTAAGGTTATTATTCATAACATGAGTGAGTTATCCCAGTATAGAGATTAGCTGATCGGCACCAGTTTCATCACCAGCTCCACTATAATTATCCTGAGTAAGAGGGAAATACCTACATGGAGTGCGTGCATTGATACAGTTTCCATTTCTTCCACTAGGAACCAATTTCTAAACAATGGCATAAACTAGATCAGTTTATGAATCAAAATACATAATCCCATACTTATAAAACACTTAACATAAATTGAACTATTTATGGATATAATCCATAATCATAATAATGTTTTCTTTGAGGAAGTATATACTCATAAACCCTTTATAATGATTTGTAAAGAAAATGAGAGTTATCCTAAGCATATCCCCTTGGAGTGTCGTAACCAAGAGTGCATCAAGGCCCATTGTTGTTCACCAGTTCCCATTCGAGTCTAGCTCAAAGCGGTGTTTTTTGGGTTTTACCCCTAGGTACATCTGTGCCAGAGAAGTCTCTACCTGCTCGTATCTAGATAGGGATGTATTGCTCGGAAAAATCACAAAATCTCTACAATACCAAAATTCTAGTATGTTCTTCTATACTAATCCTCAATGTTCATCTTAGGTCTACGTTCTGTAATCAGATTTTATCTAAATCTAGCTTCTAAGGTTTGTACTAAACTTCCTCTGATACCAACTGTAATGCCCCGACCCCATTTACCTAGAGTGGGTTCATTATTACATAACATTGGCATGATCACAAGAAAGATCAAATCTTGAAAGATCGATTGGTTTAGTATCCTTGAAAAAACTAGATATATTCATAAGTCTTACATTACATCATAAAGTGAAAAACTACTACAACAACATATTGTCTTCATATACCACACTAATATCCCCACATAATAACCCTGAAGGTCATTCTTAATTTACTTCTTCACTTCCTGGGAAAAATAAAACACAGAAAAGGGGTGAGCTAAAATTCCCAGTAAGGATAACAATATAGAAGAAACTTTCATAAATAAGAAAAAACATTTAAGGAAATGTATAACTAAAAAAAAGACTTTTAAACTTGAACTTCAATATAGTATGGAAAAGGTAAAATGAAATAATTCCATTTACTTATTCACATGGATATTCTACTAATCGAATAATCACATGAAATATCAATAACCACTTTCATAATGATGGAATGCATAATGCCAGACTATCATAACCACATAGCCAAGGCCTCATGCCAAGACTACAAATAAGATTTTTCCAAGGCCCTGTGGCAAGTCACTAGTTAGTCTGATGAGACCTTCCGATGCATCGAGGAGCTATAGCGAGATCCACCCATCACATATTAAGTCCAATGCATTCCCATATGAAAAGGTTTAAACATAACATAAACATTCGTATTAAAACTAGCATACGAAATGTAAATACTTCATCCATAAACCATGAATGGTATAAAAATAACACATCCATAGTCAAAAATATCACAAAACCTTCAATACAATATAGAGGTTTTTGTTTTATAATAAATCAACTTCAAATAAGCGTAAAATCCATCAAAGGACGTTGACATAGATGAAATCAAAACTCTTTTTAGAGAAATATCTCTTAATATTTTGAAATAATTTAAGAGTCATATATTTATAAAATAAAACATTTTCTTTGAAAATATTCTTATAATCATGTAATGGAAGCCTCGAAGATTTTATAACAGTGGAAAATAGCTGCACCCGCCGTATAAGTTAAAAAAACATTCTTACCTTAAATTTGTCGAAAAGGTTAAAAAGCACCTTATTTGGAAAACAACGGAAAGATTCATTTATAAACCTCTTATAAAAAGTCAAAAAAGGGTATAAATGACTTTAACCCATATTCTAGTAAATATTAAAAATGTTTTGAAATTCATTTTTAAGAAACGTGGATGTGGATGATAAGGAGATCCCAGTTGATTATTACGTATAAACA
Source organism: Viscum album (assembly GCA_963277665.1). Classification (NCBI taxonomy): domain Eukaryota; kingdom Viridiplantae; phylum Streptophyta; class Magnoliopsida; order Santalales; family Viscaceae; genus Viscum; species Viscum album. Next base: position 156,948,545 of record OY728165.1, on the reverse strand, counting down.
ACCTCGGATAATGAAGAGATTGTGAAATAAACCCTTACCTTGTACTTTTCCTTGGTTGGGGTAAGTTAAAATCCTGTATAATAGTGAAATAATTGTTATTAATTTATAAAATAATCATATACATTCATATGATATCATATATGATCTTTTAACATTACTTTGATAATAATATCTTAGTATTATCATCGTTTTGGGTGTTAACTTACTCGTTTTCTTTTATATGTTTTGTTACATAAGCCATGTTTTTCATGGATAGTTTGTATATTATTCATATACAAAATGATATCAAGTCCTTAAAAATTATTTTTAAATCATCAAATGATAATTATACTTGAATGGATATGATGGAGAATGAATCCTATAGCGTTCGAGGAGACGGTAGTCCGTACGTACGCATGAGCAACAATATCATTCTTTTGATATTAAAATAATATATAAATGGATGTTATATCATATATAAAGAATCATTAACATGTTATATTTATTATTTACATGAGTTACACATAATTATTATACCCATCCAAATAATAATATATTGAATAACAATTACACCACGATGTGGAGACGGTAAGCCGTACGTACGCATGTATGGTGACATGTTATTCAAAGGGTGGATAGAATACTGAATATGGTCATACCATATTTATAATAACATCACAGTATATATATTATACTGGAGTTATTATTTTAGAATGGTAATAACAAAGGAAGAAGAAGTGGAAGAAAAAAGGAATTTGGAAAAGGGTGGTGAAATCATTACCTCTTCTTCGGGTTCTTTTTTTGATTTGATCAAAAGGGCTCCTTAGGATGGTTTCATGATCAAACTATGGCCTTTCGATTGTAGTGAGGGAAGTTGGGAGAGTATTTTGGTAGATTTTGGCCGAACCAAAAGGCTTTGAAGGTGTGAATAAATGAGAAGGAGGAGTGCCCTTTTATAAGAGGGGTGATGGGTACCTTTGGAAAAGCTAGAAATATTAATTTATAATAAATTCATATGAGGTTTCTAATGGATACAAAGTTTATTATTTAAAGGTTATGGTGAGTATGGGTCTAAAAACACTTAACAAATAGAATTTAGACAGGTTTGGGCTACTATATTAACCTTATCTTTAAGTATTAACTCTAAGTTAATTAGTTTCACTTTTTCAATGTCTCTTTTGTTTTTTTAAATTATATGGTTAATAAACTTACCATATACATCTAAGAGACCACCAAGTGGTCCATTACTGATATAACTATCATTATATAAGTCTCTTGGTCTACCCTTAGATTTTTAGAATTTTAATATCAATTAATAATATAATATTTGTTTTAAAAACTGTTTTATGTCAATTTTGACACTATTCAATAGTTGATTTTTGTGAAACTCATAACAGAATCATTACTTAAAAAAACGTCAATTAAAGAAATAATAATATGTCATATTATCTTATAAAATTAGTATAATTCACTAAAAGTCTCAAATTATATTTATTTGGGTATTTTTAAAATCAATTATTTTAATTTTTTACTATTATGGTAATTACTGCATCATCCTTGTGTCATAAATAAATTAAACTATTTAATGTCTAAAAATTGTAAATAAAATATCATTATGTAGGAAATCGTTTGAGCCTTCTAATGAATATTTATAGTCGAAAATACAACATCGATAACTCTATGTAAAAATTGTTTTTCTAAAAGATATATGCCTATGTCATTTTTGTACTTATTTTAACTTAATTAAAATAAAGTGTCCCTATCACCTACAAGTGGCACCATGGGGTCCCAAAATCGACCCAAAGATGCCTATGGTCGATAATTTATCAAAAAATAAGTATAGAACTCGTTTTAGGGTAATTTAGTATTGTTATAATATTATTTTTTAACCCATATTTACCGGATTTACCCTTAACCATGGTAAATAAAATATTTACCGAACTAATTATTCAAAATGTATAAAAATATAAGTTTCCTATTTACAAAATTTTAACATCCTGATTCCAAATATGGAATCCATTTTTCCAAATTCAAAACACAGACGTTCCAGAAATAAATTTAAAATTAATTCCCGTTGTTAAAACAAAAAGCATGTTTTTAAGAGATAATAACTATCAAAAGATTGACACCTGTTTATGTCCGATTTAATTGTAAAATTATGTCCAATGAACAAAATTATATTAAATGATAAAAATATATTCTAAATATACTTTAAAACTACTCAAATTCATAATTTATAACTATTAATTATTTTGATTAAAAAAGTTGTTTTTAATTTAAATTTAGTAATTTTCACTATTCATCAAAATATTAAAGTTATCCGAAAAGTACCAAAATTTCACCTTAGGCTAAATTCGATATTCCGAATCCAAAAATGATGTCCATTTTAAAAAATAAAATATATATAATTTCAAAGAGTAGGTATTTCTATTCATAACGGCTAGTTTGATTGGTTGTGGTGTGTTAGAACTCGGTGTTGCGTACAACACATGCTATCAAATTATTCAAAGAGAAGCGTACTATGGAAGCTTGGGGTGTTACACAAACACATGAACAAAAACATATTGGTCGTGTATATATTGGCCATAATCATCCAAGTCGTTGACTTATGAACACTTTTAAGGCTTATAGAAGAGATTATGAAACATATTTTATTTTATTTAAAGTGAAGATAAATTTGTCACATTCATGTTTTAAAAGAGTATTGACTTTTCAATAGTAGTTTATTTAGAAGATAAATTTGAATAAAAGTATTATTCTAAAACATAATCGATTTATATTCATCATATAATTTTATTTTATATTTTTATTCAACAAATATGTATATTAAATAATTACAGAAAATTGGGATAATAATTATTTTATTAATCAAGAGATCAAATAAATGACATTGAAAATATCTTAATAAATATAATTTTGGATAATGATTATTTAAAATGAATTTTATAGTCTACCTCGACTAGTTGGGGATATAATAAAATATTTTGATCTAGGTACACTTTTTAATTTTATATTTTTTAAAATACATGAAATAAATAGTGTCAAAATTGACACTATTGATATTTTGTCAAAATAAGGTTTTCTTAAAATATTTAAAAATTATAAAACATTTTATAAAATATATAATAATTATTATATAGTCTATAATGATCTAAATTATTCATTTATGGTCTAATTGAGCTCAAATACGAAAATACTTCACCCTTTTAATATTGAAATATTTGTTACCCTAGTTTAAAATTAAATAGAATAACTAAGTGTTAATTAAAATGATAATGATTAAATCGATATAAAAACTTGTCCAAAATTTATTGGTTTATGATATTACAACTATATATCCTCTCAGATTCTAAATTGGGACATTTTGGAGGTTCTTATATGGGGTTTTCATTTATTAAAAATTAATATATTTGCGGATTTCGATAGTGACCCTCACCTCAATTATAAAAGGGAACTACATCCCTCAACTATTTACTTCATTTTGAGACTTCAAGATCAATCCTACCCTGACCATTTCCATTTTAAACTAACATAGAAATATTCTTGAGGTCCTTGTATTCTTTAAAGACAAACTCTAGTTCTCTAAGAAGAGATATAGATGAGGCCCGTCGAAGAAGAGGTAATATCATTTACCAATTCATTCAAACTTATTTCTTCTTCTACTTCAAGATCATGTATTGTTTCATTATAAAGTAATAATTACAATAGTATTAATATACTGAGTGTTTATTATGATTATAAAACAACCATATTCCACATTGTTTATATCATATGAAAAATGAAATCACTACGCATGCGTACGTATGGCTTACCGTCACCACACCATGGTGTAATTATTTTTTCACCACCACCTTACATGGATGGGTATAAAGATTGAATTAATATATATATATATATATATATATTTTATTAATATAAAATGAGATATATTCTTATATATTATTCACATTCCACTTCAATACTATTCAACAATTATGGAAATAATATTGTTGCTCGTGCATCTGTACGGCTTACCGTCTCCGCGGTGCGATGTGATTTGGTCTACACAATATTAATTAAATCATTATTATATAAATGAATTGAATGAATAAATTTTATATATATTATAAAAATACCATGCTATAAATAATATAAATATTACCTAAAAATAGTAATAAGAACTTCTCTGACAAAACGTGCATAAGAACATAATGTAGTTAATACCCGAATAATGAGTAATAATTAAATGATACTAAAAAACAGATAAAAATATGATCATAAATTTTATCATAAAAAATATTTTTGAATAAATATGTTACCTTATTTAAATCAGTATACATTAGGTTCGGATACATATGAACTATAACAGACATAAGGTAAAGGATAACTTCTCAAATATAGTTTTTATCTGAGATTTTTTATTCGTAAGTATTCACTGGGGTATATTTATCATCCCCATCTATGTTACCTAAATATGTATTTCAAAATATTCTTTATATCCTTTTGTAATTTTTTAAAGTAAATTTTACCCTTTGGTGAATTTTTACTAAATGGTATGAATAGGAACATTTTTCATTTTCGGTGTGAGGTACTTTTTGACTTTTCTAGAAAAAGTACGAGAAGAATGTTTTTTAACATGTACGACATGAAGGGATTTTTACACTTTAATAACGAATTATTTCCTTGAATATTTCCCTAAAATAGTACATGTTTATTTTCACATAAAATTATTTCTTCAATTTTTTTGAATTTTGAAGAAGGAATATATTTTTAAATAAGAAAGGATATTTTCCTCAAGAATTAATTTCAAGTGTTTTCTAAAACTTATTTTCCATCTAAGTTGTAACTACATAAAGAGGGTAATATTTATATACCTGTTATTACTATGATTAATTTGTGTTTATGGTTGAATGTTATTTAGTAATTCCATTTTTTTATAACAATTATGATGGAATGATATTTAAGAAACTGAATATATTTCATGGGTTATAATGTGGTGAATGTTTTTATGTTTTTTTGGAACATGTAAGAATGGTTTAATTATTAGATGGGTGGGACCTATATCTCACTCTAATTCATTGGGTAAATATTTTTATATAATGAGATAGAAATTACAAGAATGACAAGTAAATTCAGTTTAGTAATACAGGGGTGGAGTGAGGAGTGATCTCGGTTCAGTAATGATCTTTTTCTTATATAATTGTCTTGGAAATAATCCTTGACTAATATGAACAAATTTTATAGTATTATGTGTATATGAAATGAAATTTCATGTCATATGTTTTTACTACAAGGATTACATTTCACTTTCATGATTTATCCCATGACATGATATTATGATCTTTTATATACATGATAATATTTTCAAATCTTAAGTTATTATTATTATGATATGATTGATATTTACCTTGTTTGACCTTAATGATCATTTGAGATCAACAATTCATATGTGTATATTCCCCAGGCCATGATGAAGGTTATTAAATAGGATATGTAAAAAATGAGTGAGTTTATGAAGAAACAAGTGGGAGACAGTGTAGATGTTTTATGAACCAGTTTTTTATGTTTCTTAGTTTCTAAATAAATTAAACCAATATGTTCCTGGTGTGGTTTTTGTTATCTTGTGTAATAAATATTCTTGAATTTTGATGTAATATCTATATGTAAATTATGGGTCCTTATAGTTGGTATTAGAGAAAAGGATTAGTTATCCTTTGGAAAATAGGATTAGAGAACCTTAGTAAGAACACTAAGGATATGACTAAGCATATATTACAATCCTATCCTAGTGTTTTAGAGATGTTCATGAATAACTTAGGATAAAACCTAAAGTGTCCCAAATTGAAATTTTATTCTTGAATTAAGTGTGTATCCCATTATGATTATTGTTTCTCACGCTATTCTTCTTGGTTTTTGTCAATGTCTAGAACCTGAAGGAACAACATTAATGATGAATGTGATGGGTAATGTATCGATTACCCCCCTTGAGCAATGAAATTTCATTTGAGTTAGAATGAAAAATCATATAGTCATGCTCACATAACATTGTCAATCTATGAATCATGCTAGAATTCCAAACAAGAATAGGAGGGAGAAACATTCTATTGAATCCTTCAAGAGGTAGCATCCACCTTTATTAAGAGGGTCTTCTAGTCTATTAGTGTCTATAAATTGATCAGTACCACTGAAACAATATTTTTTATTTTACAATATACTGAACTTGATAAATTCATCTGAGCTGTATATTTTTTGGATGTTGAAGATGCTCAATGGTGGAATCTTATCAAGAATATGAGGCAAAGAGATGAAATTGAGTCCATCGAATATGACGAGTACAAGAACTTATTTTTCAATAAGTATGTTCCTCATATTCTATCAACAAAGATAGAAATGGTGTTTCTTGAACATAAGAAAAATTATGATAAATCTAATGGTACCTATGATGAAAATTTTACAAGACCTGCAAGGTATGCATATGGAATTATTATCCAACATGGGAGTAAAATTGATCGATTCTCTAGTGGATTAAAACCAAATATCTAAATGTAATTATCCATAAGAGACTTAAATTGCTACGGGAAATTTTTTGATGTAATCTCAAGTTTGAGATGGAGATTGGAGTACCTGATCCGTCATTTGGGGTTGATAAGAAGAGAAAAATGGAATTCCAAAGAAAATCTAAATACCGCACTAAAAAGAAGATATGTTTTCCCTTATGCTCAAAGTGTGGAAATAAACATGGAAGGAATTTTCTAAAAGTGATTCGAAAATGATTTATGTTTATTAAATAATTTCATCAGGCAATTTAATGTCGATGTGATAGAAAAAAGATGTCTAATGATGCAAATAAAGAAAAGGCTACATAGATTGAACCACCTACACTTAAATGATTCAAGTGAAGTGAAATTGGTAATTATTCCAATCAATGACCTAATTCAAGTATTATTGACGATGATCAATGTTAAAAAACTATTAAGGACAAAGAAAAAGTAATGTCACATGCAATCATTATTGTCAACCTAGAGTACAATAATCAAGTGGTGAAAGGTACACTTACCATCCACTCTAAAGTATCAAATGTTATATTTGATTATGGATACACCCACTCTTTTATTTCTGAATAATTTTATAAGGTTATCACCCTATTACCTCAACAATTATATGTTGATTTAGTTGTCATAACTTTTAATGGCACAACAGTCGCATCAAAATTTTATAATTCTTTTCCAAATGAATTTTGTGTTAAATTTATTAATGAAAATATTATGATCCTTCCTATAGTGGAATTTGATCTTATTATTGTCATGTATTGGATTTCTCTATATGGAGATCATTTCAGTTTCCAAGGGAGGGAATTCACATTTCATATTCCAAAAAATTCTTTGATCATCTATCGATTCACGGATAAATATAACCTTCTTGTAGAAATTTCTTTCATCTTATGGGTCTTGATTCATATAAATGATGGTTATTTATCTCAAATTCTTTAGGATAATAAATCTATTAAGAATAAACCCATTATACTAGAGTTTTAATATGTCTTTACAGAGGAATTTATAGGTCTTCCACCAAATTGTGATGTTTAGTTTTCAATATTACACATACCGAGTGCTATGCCTATTTCAAAGACACCTTATAGAATGGCCCAAATTTAGTTGTAGGAATTGAAGAAGCAACTCAATGAGAATATTGGTAAAATATTGATATTCCCTATTATGTCACCTTGGGAAGAACTTATTATGTTTTTAAAGAATAAATATGGATCAATGAGACTCTACATTGATTATCGAGATCATAATAAGATGAATATCAAGAAAAAATATCTTATTCCCTGCATTTATGACTTATTTGACTAACTAGGTGGAGGTCAACAATTTTACAAGATTTCTCTATGTCCAGTATATAATCAATTAAGGGTAAAAAAGGAGGATATACCAAAGATGACATTCTGTACAGGGTATGAAAACTATGACTTTATATTGATGATTTTTGGTCTTCTAAATTCAACAACTATCTTCATAGATCTAATGAATATATTCTTTAGAGGCTATATTTATAAATTTGAGGCATTATTTATAGATTAAATTATTGTCTATTCAAAGAGAAAGTAAGAACATTAAGATCACTAAATAATTTTATTGAAGACCCACAAAAAGGAGAATCTTTATTAGATATTTACAAAGTATGAATTTTGGTTTCAGAAAGTTTCATTTTTGGGTCCCATAATCTCAAGAGAAGGGATATTTGTGGATCTATCAAAAGAAGAAGTTATTGAATGTTTTCCGAGACCAAAAACAGTAACTGAGATCCAAATTTTTAATGGTTTGGATGTATATTATCAACGTTTTTGTGAAATATTTTTCATGATTATCTTATCCAATCACCATGTTTAGTCAAAAATTAGTTATGTTCATTTGGACGGACGAATGTGAAGAGAATTTCAAAGAGATAACAAGATGGCTGGCTAGTGCACCTGCGCTCACACTTCCTTGTAGTTGAGAATGGTTTGTGATCCACTGTGATGCATCCAAGAATTGGCTAGGATGTGTTCCCATGAAAAATGATATTATAGCTTATCCCCCACAGAAGTTGAAAATCCGGGAGAAAATTTTCCCAACTCATGATTTGGAGTTTGTCGGGGTAATCTTTTCTATAATGATGTATATACATTATCTTTATGGTGAAAGATGTGATATTTATATTGATTATAAAATTTTAAAGTATATTTTCTCACAAAAGGAGCAGAATATGTGTCAAATAAGTTGGTTGGAGTTAATTAATGATTACGAATGCTCAATACATTACCATCTTAGGAAAGCGAAAAAGGTGGAAGATGCTTTGAGTCGACAAGACCATGATTTCCTATCCATTATGAAGATCACAAAAGATCCAATATTTATGGAATTACAAATGATGGATCTTGAAATTTCAATGGAAGAGGAGAAATATCATATTTCTAAAATTAAGGAACAACCATTATATAAAAGTGAATATTGAGGAGGAATAGAATAAAGTTGTAGAGATAAAAAAGAAGGTTAGAAATGTTACTGAATTCAACCTTGATTGTTATGAAATAATAAGATTGAGGAATAGAGCGTGTATTCCTCCCATACTAGAATTAAAGAAGGTGTTATTTGATGAAGTTCAATGTTCTTTATTATCTATTCACCCTAGAATCCCAAAGATATACATGGACCTGAAAGAGTATTTTAGGTAGGATAAAATGAAGAGAGATGTCGTTGAATACATCCATTGATTCATGATTTGTTAAAAAGATATGTCTAAGAGACAGAAATCTAAGGGGTTTTTACAACCATTAACAATACTAGAATGGAAATGGGAAAAAAATTACTATGGAATTTATTATCATACTTCCCAAAACATCTAAATTTGATAATGCTATATGGGTTATAGTTGATAACATTATGAAGTCAGAAAACTTCATTTCTATTAGAGAGGATTTATCTCTTGATCAGTTTGACATGATATATGTAAAAGAAGTGGTAATATTGCATGGAGTACCAATTTATATTGAATCTGATCTAGATCCGAGGTTTACCACGATATTGTGGTGAAGTATTTAACCTAATCTAGATACAAAGTTATGTTTCAGATGTTTTTATCATCTTCAGATATATGGTCTATGTGAGAGGAAAATTCAATCTTTGGAAGAAATGTTGAGAGTTTTGTCTTTAAATTTCTAAAGTGGCTGGGATCAACACCTACCATTGGTGGAATTTTATTACAAGAATAGCATTCACTGCATTATTTAGATGGCTCCTTATGAATCCCTCTATATAAAAAAGTGCATAAATCCATATTTTTGGGATGAAGTTGGGAAAAGAAAGCTATTAGGACATGATATTGTAGATGAAATAGAAGAAAAGGTCAGATCTATTCAACAACACATAAGAGAAGATCAGAGTCGAAAAAAAAGTTACAATGAAAACCGAAGAAAATACCTAGAGTTTTAAGTGGGTGATAATGTGTTTCTATGAATATATCTTTGGAAGAGAGTAATGATATTTGGAAAGAAGGGAAAGCTGAGACCTAGGTATATCGGTCCTTTTGAAATCATGGATCATGTTGGGAAGGAAGCTTACTAATTGGAACATCCACAGAATATCTCACATGTTCATGATGTGTTCCATTTATCTCTATTGAAAAAGTACATTCCATATCATTCACATATACTAAGGCCAAAAGTCATATGGCTAGAGCAAGATATTTTTTATGATGAACAACCAATAGTGATTCTGGATCGTTGTGAAAAAGTTCTACGAAACAAGACCCCTATATTGGATAACATTTTATAGAGGAACCACCAATTTGAATAAACTACATAGGAACATGAGGATATGATGAGGGAGAGGTATCCTCATATGTTTGCTTCCAAGTAACAAATTTCGAGCATTAAATTCATTTTAAGGGGTGTAGAATGTAACACTCAGATGTTTTTATGAAATATTTTCTTTAAATTAATTTTATTTTTCTGTAGATTTCTTTGAATGAAATCAAGAGTTTAGATGAACCAAGGTACACCCATATTATAAATTTACCAGTATATCCTAGCTGTTATGTTAGTAGGAATAATTATAACAAACTTACAAAAATTCATTGTAAATTCATTGACTATGAATTATTTATGAAAAATATAAATAAATTATATATTTGTATTTTTGAATGAAGTGTTTTTGGTAATGAAATTAATGGGATATATATGTGTTATATACTTAATAAATTATTTTTTATATTCATCCAATGGATATTTTAGTCATAGGGTACGAATAAAACCCTATTTGGCGTATAAAAACATAATTTTTAAAGAATAATTTTACACTAGTGAATGGGGAACTCTTTTTAAATTAAGATTTTGACACATTATTAATTTATATATGTCAAATTCAACATGCTATTTTTAAGTGGGATATAAAAATATACTTTTTATGAATTTTTGATATTTTGTTAATAACTTTCAAGTTTTGATGAATAGTAAAAATACGCTAAACATTAATTGAAAATAATTTTTTCATTGAAACAATTTATGTGGATAAATTATATAATTGAATTTTTTAACAGTATATATATTATATATTTTAACCATTTAATATAATGTATGTCATTGTAATTAATTTTACAAAAAATTCAGATGAAAAAACAATTCAATCTTTTGCAATATTTTATGTTTTAAAACTCGTTTTCTCCTTTCAACAATGGGGTTAATTTTATATTATTTACTAAAAATTATGTGTTTTGAATGTCAAAAAATTGATTCCATATTTGGAATAATTAAGTCCAAATTATGTAAGTATATTTATTATATTTTATCGCAATATGATTAGTAACTTCTGTAAATTTTATTAAAATGGTAAATCATATAATTTAGGATAAAAATAATTTTATAAAATTATCCTAACACTTGTCTTAATATAATTGGATGATTATAAATTTCCATAAACCGTACTTGGGTTGGAATTATATCCATTGGATCCCACTTTTATTAGATTAGGAAATATAATTTGTTTTATTTAAAGAAAAGTGAAATATGTCTTACTCAAACATTTATAATTGAATTATTTTTAATATATGTTTATACAGAAGAAAAATTATATTTTAAATAATCTTTTAAAAAAAATTTTTTTTCTCTATCATGAAAATTTATTTTTAATTTTTAGGAATCTTTTTTACCTTAATAACTTATACTTGGATGACGAAAAAATAAATTAATTGATGAGAAATCAATAAAATAATTTTTATTATAATATTAATAACCAGCAAAAGGCCCAAAAACCTTTCCAAATTTTATTGTTTGATTACATATTGACCATAATCATGCAAGGGGTCAACATATTGACCATTTTGAGGCTTATATAATAGATTATGACAATTATATTATTTTATTTAAAGTGACGATAACTTTGTCCGATTAATGTTTTAAAAATGTTCATCATTTTTAATGTTGGGTTTTTAGAAGATAAATTTCTCTAAATGTATTATTATGAATTAAAATGGATTTACTGTCCTCATATTATTTTACTTTTAATTTTTATTCAACAAATAAATATATTAAATAATTACACAAAATCGAGGTAGTAATTATTTTATTAATGATGTGGTCAAATAAATGTTATTAAAAATATTTCAATAAATATATTTTGGAATAATTATTATATAAAATTAATATTTTAGATTACCTTGACCTTTTTTTGGATATAATAAAATATTATTAACAAGGTTCACTTTGTATTTTAATATTTTTAAAAATCCATGAAATAAGTAGTGTCAATTTTGACACTGTTGATATTTTGTAAAAATAAGGTTTTCATAAATTATCCAAAAATCATAAAACATTTTTTAAAAATATAATTATTATTATGTGGTCTAAAATTTTATAAATTATTCATTTATGGTCTATTTTACTTCAAATAAGTAAATATTTCAATGTTTTAATATTAACAAGTTTATTACCCTAGTTAAATATTCAATAGAATAACTAAGTGTTAATTAAAATGATAATGCGTAAATTGAGATTAAAACATGACTAAAATTTATTGGATTATGATATTACAACCCTATATCATCTCATATTCAAAATTGGGTCATTTTGGAGGGTTTTATGGGGTTTTTATTTTATAAAAATTTAATATTTCTGAGGTTTATAAAAGTGCCCTCACCACAATTATAAAAGAACACTTCCTCCCTGAACTATTCAGTTCATTGTGAGAATTTATTCTAAACCATACGCTATAAATTTTCATTATTTAATTCACTAGAAACATTTTATAGATTCTTTTCTTCTTCAAATACCAACTCTAGTACTCTAAGAGGACATATATAGGAGGCACGTCAAAGAAGGGGTAATATCATTGACCAATTCTTTCAAACTTCTTTCTTCTTCTAAATCCACATCAAGAGTTTTTTCATTATAAAGTAATAAATACTGTATTACATATATATAGATAGGTTTTTATTATTATGAAACAACCATAGTTCACCCTCTACCCATTGTATGCAAAATAAAATCACCACGCGTGCGTACTTATGACTTACCATCTAATGTCGTGGTGTAATATGTTATTCACCACCACCTTACATGGATGAGTAAAATGATTGAGTTAATAAATATATATGATTAATATAAAATTATATTAATTTTTATGTACTATACACAATCCAATTAAATACCATTCATCAATTATGTGAACAATTTCATCGCTCGTGCAATCGTAGGGATTAACGTCTCCACAGTGCGATGTGATTCGTTATACATAATCTTCTTTAAAGAATGATTATATAAATAGATTTAATTAATAAATATGATATATATTATACTAATACCATGCTATAATTGATATAATTATAACCTAAAAATAGGAATAAGAACTTATCTGACAAAACATGTATAAGAACATAAAGCAATTAATACCCGAATAATGAGTAACAATGAAATGTTACTAACAATCAAATGAAAATATGATCATAAATTTTATCATAATAATGATTCTAGAATAAATTACTGATATTATTTAAATAATTATACATGAGGTTAGCATTTATAAAAATCATATCGTACCTAAGGTAAGGGATAATTTTTCAAACCACGTTTTTATCCGAGGTTATTTATTCGTATGTATTTATTGGGATGTATTTATCATCCATGTCCATGTTTCCTAAATATGTATTTGAAAATATTTTTTATATCCTTATATAATTTTTTAATTTCAATTATACCCATTGGTGAGTTTTTACTAAATGGTATGAATGGAATCTTTTTTCATTTTTAGTATGAGGTAGTTTTTTGGCTTATCTCACAAAAATACCAGAAGAATGATTTTTTAACTTGTACGACATGAACATATTTTTACACATTTATAAGGAATTATTTCATTGAATCTTACCATACTTTCTTAAAAGTTTATTTTCACATAAAATTATTTCTTCTAAAATTGTTTGGTATTTTGAGGAAGGAAAAAAATTATGAAGAAAGGACATTTTCCTCAAGAATTAATTTCAATTGTTTTCTCAAAATTATTTTCTATCTAAGATGACACTATTTAAATAGAGTTATATTTATATCCATGTTATTACTATGATTTTATTGTATTTATGATGTAATTATATTTAGAAAGTCTATTTGTTCTATATCAATTATGATGTAATGATGTTTAAGAAACCCATTTTATTACATGAGTTATGATATGGTGAATGTTTTTATGTTCTTGTGGCATACATATTAGTGGTTTCATTATGAGATTTATGGGACCTATTTCTACCTTCAATTAATTGGGTAATGATTTATATCTAATGATATAGACATGACTGGAATGGGATGTAAATATGGTCCAATAATATAGGACTGGAACGAGTAGTGGACTCAGTTAAGTAATGGAGTTCTTCTACTATGATGATCTTGGAAATGATCCTTGACTAATATAAAATGATTTTCTATGATTTTGTGTGTATACCTCGAAATTTCATGTCTTATTTTATGACTATTGAGATTACATTTCACTTTCCTGATTTATCCCATGACATGATATTATGATCTTTTATATGCAGGATAAGATTTTCAAATGTTATCTTCTTATGATTATGATATGATTGATATTTCCATTCATTTCTATTACTGAGCATTTTAGCACACCCTTTCATATTTTTCTTTTCCCTAGAACATTAAGAAGGGTATTAAGTAAGATATGTTAAAAATGAGTCTATTTATGAAGAAATAAGTGGGATACAATGTAGATATTTTATAAACCTGTTCTTTATGTTTCCTAGATTCTAAATACACTAAACCTATACAGTCTGGGCGTGGTTTTTGTTATGTTATGTAATAAATATTCTTCAATATTGAAGTAAATTTTTTATTTAATATATGTCCCCTTATACTAAATTATTTCAATCTATTAAAAAACATGAGATAAACTAGGGAATATATATAAAAAAGGGGGGATAGAAAAATACAATTAAGGGAATAAGTATAATATGGAAACATAACTAGTGAGACAATGATATAAAAAGATATCACAAAATATAAGAATAGAGGGTAATAAAAAGGAATAATAAAATAAAAAACATGGAATAATAAGATCATGGAATCATAGAAAGTGTGACAGAAACAAATAACAAGACATAATCATCTGTTAAGGCTAACTACCTAAAAAATATCATGTGGTGGAAAAATTACCATAATGTATACGGCTTACTCCAAAATCCCAAACAAGATGTCTCATGAGATTAAATATTCACCCAATTCTCTATAGTTATTCCCAAGTGCACCCATAATTATATTTTAATTATTTATGAGTTCTATAATAAACAAATAAATTATAAAGAATCAACATAATACTTACCCATGAAGAGAAAATGGGTTGCAAAATCTTTTGTTATATCATTATTAATGGAAATTTGAAAATCAATGAATTTTAGAGGAAAACACAAGGATTGTATTACCCTATAAAATTATGGGATAATAATATAGGAATATATATGTATGACATGTATATAATTTTGAAGTGATCTATAACATAATATATTCTATTAATTGAAGAAAATGTCTTTGAAATATTACATAAAATATTTATTCAGAAAAAAAGCGTTTTTTGTTTGAAAAACTTATTCAAAATCTAAAAATTAACAAAATATTAAAGAAAAAATTCTATTTAAAAATACCCACGGATAATTATAATCAAATATTCAATGATTTTATTTATCTTGATGGTAGTTAATTCCATACATACCATATAAGTTAATAAACATTCATTTTATACTACTGTTAAAAGGTTTAGAAGTTTGTCATCTATAAAATAAGAAGATGATTCCTTTCAAACCATTTTTTAAAAATTTAAAAATGGGTAAAAATTTATTAAATAAATAAATAGTATAATTTTAAAAACCTTCTTGAAAATAATTTTAAAAATCATGGATTAGGAAGAAAAATATTTTCCGACCGAAGAGAGAAATAAAGTAATCTTTTCGTAAAAACAGTGTCTCAATCACATTATTTACCAAATAGAGAAGAATGGTAGTATTGCATAAAAAGTTCAAATATAATCATATAAGATGAAAATATATTGGTTTTAATAAATAAATATTAACTAAATCCTCTAAGGGAGTCTTAAACCTAATAATCAATAGTAAATATGAGATTGTGAAATAAAATCTTACCACATTGGTTAATTTTGAATCACAACCCCCATGAAAAATGTAATGTAAATTTAAACATTAAATAACATAAATATTAATTTATTCATGGTATTAAATTAAAATGGGTTGTACATACACCACACAAAATAAATAATTGGAAAATATAGAATATATATAATTAAAGAAAATGTTAGATGAGAAATCCCTTACCTTGGGTCCATACTTGTTGTGGATTCCCTTTATCACCTATATAATAAATATATATCATATATTTGTTTTCTTAAGAACTATTTTATGATTTAATACCTTATAATTAAACCATTTACTTAACTTAGTTTAATGATATATTTAATTACTTATTTAGTTATGTCCACACCTGGTTTTTTGAAGACGCTCAGTTCAAAATTTTAAAATGGATTATGTGTGCTGACTGTGGTCAAAGGGGAAATTATTAAATGAATCTATGAATATTAATCAAAAAAAATTATCATTTTTTATACATCATTTATACTTTTGAAACCATCCATAAAACATGGTTTTGAGAAATAAACTATATTAAAATCATGGAGATGGTAGGTCATATGTATGCATGAATAACAATTTCGTTTTTCAATGATCATGATGGATAAAAGGTACGTTTTGTTTTATCTTTACAAAATTATAATTATATCATAAATATAATAATATTTATTTAAATACACCTAATTTTTAATGCCTTGGCGAAGGTGCTACTAAGCCGGTGCCTTAAGACGATGTGGTACATGACCTTAAGCGTGCCTTCCTATATGCCAGAGGCCGTTGACAAGAAGTGAGGTTATAATTGAACATGTAGAGAGAATATTTCCCCATTAATAGAGTAGAAAAATAAATTAACTAAAGATAAACATATAAATTAAATAATAAGAAATACCAAAACACAACATACTCCTTCCCAACTAAGGAATTACTGACTAGCCATAGTTGTAAACATCTCTTCTAATGATACTCGAATTTTATATATGAAAAACAATAATGCATTAATGAAAATCCTAAAATCCATTCCCTACATCATGTATGGTCCCCTCATCCATTATTTTTCCAGAATCCCATATCAACCATATAACATAGGTCCTTTTCCCTTATCTCAACCTACAACCAAGATGTCTACTTGGGTGCCCAACAGTGGCCCAAATGGGGTGTGAGTAAAACTCAAAAGAAGACCACCAATAATGTCTACAAAAATATTCCATATTAAAATAGTGTTTGTTTATGTGCAATAATCAATATAAAAATAGTGGAAAACATTGTTTAAATATTTAATAATATTTAAATTAACCACATTTTTTCTCACCTCCATGTGACACCCATACCCATCAAACCTGATTTGGCCCATTTTGGTTTTCTAAACCCTATGGCACAGTTGTCTCATGAAAAAATAAACGGTGCCTCAATTCAAGAATTCAAAACAGAATTCATAACTTCAGGTCTAACCATCCCCAACCATGATATGAAACTCCATTTCCATACCATTTGAGTTAAGATCATCAATCCTTCCTGTAGAGTAACGATGCATCAGGGTGATTAGAGAATCACTTTGGACCACACAATGTGGGGAATCATCAGTCCTAAATACCAACCAACCATTCATCACATTTTTGAAGGTCATCATTAATGACCTCATTATCAAACAAATATAATATTTGTAATCCTTTTTGTTTATCACATTTCCTTGGTTCACTATATTTAACATGTTCTCAATTCCCATTACAATACAAATTTAGAAGATAAGAAATACTACAACCATTTTCACCCCTTTCATTCTATTTAACCACATGGACATTCGTATTTAACCATTTATCACATTCTTCCTTTTGAAATAATAACTTTTTTGAATAACTCAAGTTAATCCAAACAACCCTGTATTTCATACTAATATTCAAAACATAGTTCCAATTGGTTTAATCTCATGAAACCTTTAATTATTAAATTAAATACATAATGTCCATGTTCAAGAGAGTGACACATCTAATGGTTGGCCTTCGAACCGACATAATATTCATCAAAATATCCAAGGAGGTCCAAAAAAGGTCTGACACATCATTTAGACTCCCAATTTATCTTTTCCAACCATGTAATTAAATGCAAAAACATAATGGTAAAAAGGAACTACAACACACACATGAATAAACATCAAAAGTATGGGATATAACTTATAGACCACCTAATTTTGGATTGTAAACATGTATTCACCCAAACGTGACCCTTGATTAAATACCAAAAAAACCATCAATGCCAAATCTATGAATCTAACAAAAAATTATTTTCTAGGGATTTTGAAGGGGAGAAAATATCCCACAATAATTATCCCATAAAATATAATAATTATGAGTGGTAGAGTCATCCAGAGCATTGATTAAAAAAATTGACACTTCAAACAAAAAAAATATCAAAGGATAATCACCCTTTAGAATATTTGTTGAAAAGGTTTTACAACCTAGGATTCTGAAGGAGGTACGAGAAAAATTCAGGTATGAATCCTTAAATCCCATGTGGTAAATGGTAAAAGGAAAAAAATTTATTAAGGCACACCTTTTGTATTCTTTTTTTAGCCAAACTTTATACAAAACATGAGGAAACCTATGTCTATGAGGGGTCAAGGTTTCATGGATTGGATGGGCCACCTAGAGTATTTGACAAACTATGCGGTGTATATGCTCCTACCTCTATATATGGGGGCTATGCTACATGGACTCCATGTCCAAGGAACACATTTTCACTAAACATTCACCAAACATTCTCTTAGCATAGAATTACCTCTTTTCTCAGTTTTTGTTCCCCTGACCCTTTGATACACCCCAAGACCTGTTATACTATTTGAAATTATACCGTTAACAAATTCAAAATGAGTTAAATCAAAATTTAAACAATAAATTACCTCTTTTAAAGGTATGGATCTTAAACCACCCCATCTCGTAACAACACATCACTGAGACACACTCCAAAGAATCACTAAGAATCTATAGTAAAAATATCATGACACCAGGAATGTATATCCACCTCACTCTCCCATTTTTTCTATTGGACATTACCATTATTCTATAATAGAAGGACCAACGGAACAATCTTATCCTGAATATCATTCTCACAATGATCCACAGTACAGACCAGATTCTCCTTAAATGACTCATCGACCACATGCTCTATATCATCATCATCAATCAGACAAGACAGATCACGGTGATACTGTCAAATATCTAACAAATGAAAAACACCGTCCATAATTATATACCAATGTGGAAGATCAAATTAATATGACACTAGTCCAATCATCTCTATAAACTAAAACGTCCCAACATATTTGGTTTACAAATTTCTCGATCAATGAATCTAAGGGATACCCATTCCTATAGACACATGAAGGAACACATGTAAACCCACCATAATATGAATAGGCTGACATAATAAATTATTGTATGGCCTATATATACTCTAGGACATATACATTCACAAATTAATAAAAAGAAAAATATTTGATATCTCATGTGGGAGATTCAGTCCCAATAACATTGATAATAATTATTCCATCCAACATAAGGGAGATCTATATGGACTGCCATTGAGAACCTCATATGGTTCCATTTTAATAATCACATAAGAAGTGTTATCGAAGGAGAAATTGAAAAGTGATAAGTCCTTCTCCATTGATTTAGAAATGTTTTGGACACATTCCATCCACATTTCCTATAGCATCTGGATAGTAAATTCTTATTTTATGTCTGTCTGTGGATGAAAATCTATACATAGAAGCACCTAAGTAACAAGATAATTCTACAAACCTTTCCATAAGAATGATTCAAAATGACGGACATGATATGATACTATAGTCATTGGAACCCCATATAAACATACTATTGCATAAACATACTAGTCACTCAACTGGTCGATGGTGAAAGAAACCTGAATCATCAAGAAGTAAGATACATTTTTTACCCAACAAAAATTTACCAAAATCCCACCATTATTTTAAGGATTAATCAAAATTAAAACAAAACAAAATACATGGTAACATCCTCTCGCTTTCATTATGGAATGAGAAACAACTATACAAACCTAGAAGGTCATTATTTATGAACTTCACCTACTTATAGGTGTAGCATCATGTCACAAAACATAAAATATATTTTTTCATTACTGGACACCAATAACATATGAAAAGGCCATGATGCATTTTGGTCAAACTATGGTTCACTGTGCACTTAAAGTCATAAATCATACACATCAGTTCCTCCCAAAAACAAGTAGACACAAAAAAATGACCTTGAATGTGAATAATCTCATCCTCATGAATAATCCAATCAAAAAGGAGGATTTCCATCATAAAAACTATCCCGAAAAGATATATATTATGATAAGTAGAACTACATCCTATCAATATAGTCCTAAAGGGTGGTATCAATAGATAAAGACATGAATTGTATCGTTTTGTTCTCATTTTGTAAATCTATATAAATATCAATAAAAAATCATCATATTCCATTGAGAACTAGGATCTTAAACTAGATGAGTTTTTTTCTTATAACTCAACACATCTGTGACACTATTTTCATTCGTCGGTGCATAATCTTTCTCAATGTCAAAACAATACATACACTCAACCCATTACAACTAACAAGGATTCAAATCAGGATGGGAAAATATTTATTTTAGGATCTTATTATAATTAAAAATTTATTTTTTCAACAATAATATAGTTCCTCCAATACTTTAAGGAATAAAACATAAAATCCATCTTGATATCATGCATAATATAGTTTCATTCATGTGTCTTCAATTA
The DNA here is from genome assembly GCA_963277665.1 of Viscum album. Taxonomy (NCBI): domain Eukaryota; kingdom Viridiplantae; phylum Streptophyta; class Magnoliopsida; order Santalales; family Viscaceae; genus Viscum; species Viscum album. The sequence goes on along the minus strand of OY728165.1, from coordinate 156,927,628 downwards.
TTGTGATCTGTACGCCACTTATTGGTCTCTCAGTATAAACTCTTTCTCATGAACAATCCCATATACATTACATAAAATAGTATACATCTTACATAACATAGGTAATATCAATATAAATGCAATGGAAAAAAATTTATTGAACTCTGGGAATGAATTTTTACAATCCCCATACCACTCAAAATTGACACATTTCTTAGTCAAGCACGAAATCTGTGATTCCAAGAAAGAAAATTCTTTATTGAACCATAACTAAAAACCCCCAAAACCAAGAAATATTTAGATATCAAAAATGATTTTAGGATCCTCCCAATACACCCTGACATGGACATTATATGGATCCACTAACACACCTTCTTCTTAGATAATATACCCCGGAAATGTATATTGTTGATATAGAAATGTCATATAGATAGCTTGGCATATAACAAATGACCTCTTAGTATACTCAGGAGGAATTCAAGATATTGGTTATCATACTTATTAGTTTGTGAGTACACCAAGATGGAATCCTAGAAACAACTATGAACTGTTTAAGGTACATGTGAAAAATATGGTTCATTAAATCCATAAACCCTGAATGTGTGTTCTTTAACCTGAACGCTAATACGATGAACTCATACAAACCATAAAATCTTCTAAAATATGTATATGTATTATTAAAAAGTCCCAACCTCGTCTAATGAAACATTGATCTAAAATCAATCTTAGAGAACATACTAGAACCACTCATCTAGTCAAAGAGGCCATCATTATGTGGAAGAGGATATCCATTCTTAATTAGCATCTGATTCAACCTCTATTAATTGAAACATAAGCATATGTTTCCACCCTTTCTTAGAAAAAAAATTATAGAACCCAAAGGTGGCATACTCAAATTAACAAACCCTATATCCTCAAACTCACCCAAATGCATTTTATGATCTTGAGTCTCACCTATTACCAACATATATAGAGGAATGGATAGAGGATCTACTCCATAAACTAACTCGATCATGAGATCAACCTCTATATTAGGTGGAAACTCCAAAAAATAATCTACAAAGACATCCTAAAACATTTCTACTATTAGAGTAAATTTGACACACTTATCTCCCTTATCATTTAAAAAAATTCTTGCAACCTAACCAGTGAGCTCACCCAGTTGTGGAAGAACAGTCCATGTATGGACTACCATGATAACCCCTTCTCCATGGGTAACATAAGTGTCACTCTTAAGAGACATGAAACTCACACTCTTAAAAAAATAATCAATATGTTGATAGTAAATAACCGTCTACTGTAGTCCTTATATCAAGTGAAAAGATGTATTCTCAATCATGTAAAGGTCACAAAGGATATGATACCCAAAAAACTATAGTGGAAAATTATTACATTGAAAGGTAACCTCGGATCATACCCCTAATGGAATTTCAATATAAATTACCCGAGACATATAATCTACCACCATATTGAAATCATTCAAAAACCTAATTGATATAATAGAGTAAGGAACCCATGTATCAAATAAATGACCAGAAATAATGTAAGCTAGAATAATTATACCTCAAATATTTGACAATTTGACCCCACTACTAACATGTACAAGCTAAATTTCATGTGTTTGTCATGTGCCTCTAGCCGATGATCATATCAGAGTACATTGGTTTGTAACTTTATGATAATGTGGATGATCTTTTTTTGATGTTCCGTGTCCCCCACTCTATCTAGTATGGGAATAAAAATTCCAACTATAAGGATGATACAATATAACAAAAGCCCTATCGATGCATTTGATATTTCTAGTTTTCCCACTTCCATATATTTGTAGTGGGTGTTTAAAAAACCTATGTAAGGGAACCATTTACCTACATGATCTAAATTCAATCCGTGTTCATGGAAACTGACCACACATGTTGTACTATCATTAAAACTAATAGCAGAGTAATCGATCACTCCCTTGTGAGTTAGATCCTCTCAATGGTATACTATATCCACTACTTTCCCTATATAAGTTCTCATAATGCTGCTTTATTCTATATTAATGTGTTGCACCAGATCAACCAACTAAATTCAAATGGATACCATAAGAATCCTTATTTAGGTTCATCTTAGAAATGAGAGCGTAATTCACCACCTCAGCAAGCCTCATTATATGAAATATATTTACCTAGGGCTTGATCTCACTTCTATGTATATATTGAAATCACCTAGCCATCTATAGATCATCTTTAGTCGATATAGGTGAGAAACACAAAAGGTCAGTGAAGTGGCCAGTATAATCCAAAACCAAAAGAATTCCATATTTCAGAGCATAATCATTTCATCTTTCTATTTATTAGGGGTATAATGGTAAAGGTTCTCCATGAACTTCTCCTTGAAGTTATTCCAAACCATTCCATTCCAATACACATCTCAAGCCAAAAAATCCCATCATATATTTTCTAGTGAAAATTACATATAAGATTCTAACATGACTCTATTCTAGGGAGGATTCTTGAAGTGATCTAGAATCATCTAGATAGACTCAATCTGGAACTCTGATTCCTTAGGTCCACCATATCCAGCAAAGGTCCTAGGGTGATGTAGTTGATACTCTCTTATCTGATCAGACATACTCATTGATAGACCCCCTACATTTATCCCCATAAAATTCCTAAATTGATAAAGGTTATAAAAGAACTGATCTTCCCCATGGATACTTGAAACCAATAGAGATTGTTTTCCCACTACTGGAGTATAATTCTCTTTGATGTCATCAAATCACCCAACCGTCGTGTTGAAATCTGTCTATAATTCCAAAAGTATGTCTGAAAATAGTTACCAGAATTTAAACCAAAAAAGAATCACTACCTTTCACAAAGAACCCACTCTATATTCACTATCCCAATAAATATAATTTCACCTCTATAACTACCCTCACCATCCCTATCATGGGTCATTCAGAACATAGGGTAAACTGACATATATAATAACACGAAATTCATTTGACATCATTTTAACTATTTAACTTCCACAAAACATAAATATTTCTCATTTAAGAAACATTTTAACCATTTCTACTTAGTACATCACTATTTGAACCAAATAAAATCTTTATTAGGACCTATTTTTTCTATTAAATTGACAAGAAATATCATTGTTATTTCCCACAACCCAATCACAACCTGCCTTTTCATGAGGTCCTAATATGATGCATGAGACATAAATCCTCAGTTCCTAAAATTATTCATGATTATATAAACACAATTAATTGTTTTTTCTTAAACACAACCTTTGAGAACAACATCATCAAACCACATGTGTATCACCCTGGTTCAAATAATATTAAACTATAACACATGACCAACAAGAACAACAACCCCTCCTGGGGTACATGGGGTTTCCACTGCAAATGGTTTAGCTACACCCATGTAGGATCTAATTTCCATAGACTGACATACCAAAACCATATGTCTACAATTCCAAAATAGTAAAAAAAAATTAAAAATGGAATTCGATTATACCACATTATACCATCATAGTCTAGGTTCCACTAAATTGGTGCCCCATGACGATGTGATACATGACCTCAACCATGAATCTTCATATTGCAATGTCTTCTGACTAGAAGTGACCATCTAATGGAACATCCATAGAGACGATACCCTATTTACCATAAAAATACAATATAAGAAATCAAGACACACATCAACATTAAAAAATAATAAATTCTAAAAAGTCACATACACATTCACAACTTATAAGGTACAAAATGTGAATATTAGTAAATATTTCATATCTAGATTGTCTAAAGTGATAAAATAAAACTAAAATAGTACACTAATGGAAATCTACAATGTCAGTCCTAAAATCATGTATGGTCCCTTAAACCATTCTATATAGAAACTCACAAATTATCCATATAATATAGAGACCTTCCCCTTATCATCAATTATAACCATGGAATCTTCTCGAGTACCCAATATCGGTCTAAGCAAGGTGTGAGTACAACTCAATAGTCCCTCACCAATGGTGTCTTCTGAAATATCCAGTCTAAAAAATAGTCTATGAAGATATGAATTAGTCAATAGAAAACCAATAGCTAAACCATTTTACATTATATAATAATATTTAAATTAATAACATTTGTTCTCAGTTATAAGTGATACCCATACCCATCAAACCTACTACAGAACATGATGGTTTTCTAACCCTTATTTCATAGTTTTCTCATGTCAATGGAAAGAGAGGTCCAGTCCATGTATTAAAACTAGGTTTCATAATTCTATGTTCCACCATCCCCAACCATGATATGGAACTCCATTTCCATACCCTTATAGTCAATAAAATCAGTCTATACTCTGAAAATATGATGCATTGGGGAGCCTAGACTATAAGTCTATCCCACCCAATTGAGAGGAGGATCCATCCAACATCCAAGCAAAATATTATCCAAATTTATGAAGGTCATCATCAAAGAAATCTTTATTAAACAATGAATCCATGGGTTTACATTTTCATTTTTCACATATAATTTTATTTTTATCATTCAACATGTTTCGAATTCTAATAGGTATCATATTTCAAAATATAAGCACCATTACAACCGTTTTCTCCCCTTTCAATCCAGTTAACCACATGGACACCTGTCTTTTACCATTTATCACATTTTCTCAATTACAATCCATAACTCATTTGAAAAATTAATATTAATTTAAATACCAGTTTATTACATACTAACGTAATAAACTGAGTTTAATTTTAATAATATCTTAAAAGATTCAATTAATCATTTAAAAATCCAATTCTATTATTCTAGGTAGTTCACACCCCATGGGTGTCCTTAGGTGTCGTCTACACATCATGAACATATCCAACAACATCCATGAAAGGTATAACATGTCATTTAAGAACCTAATTTATTATTTACTACTAAGTAATTAAATATAAGTCACCAAAAAAAATTCAATACCACATTAACTTGAATAGACATCAACATTATGCGATTTTACTTTTATACCACCTAACCCATAGTTGTAAACACGTGATTTCATGAACAAGACCCTTGATTAAATTCTAAACAACCATCAATTCCCAATCAAAGAATCTTAAATAAAAATTGGAGTTCAGTGATTTAGAAAGATAGAATACATTACACCATGATTATTTTAGAAAATATAATAACGAGGTGTGATAGACTCACCCAGGGCCACAATTCACATACATATACACTTTAAACAACCAAATATCAATGGATAATCCCCTTTCTGAATCTTGAGAGAAAATGGTTCCCACCCTTTGCTATCAGAGGTGGAAACCAGAAAGAAATCAAGTAAAAATAATAATAAAACCCAAGGGGTATAAATGGTAACATCACACACTTTTAATGAGTGAAATGTTTTAGATGCATGGTTTTCGAATTGGTGTTCCAACTGTGTGGCACCCTCAGTCGAAGAGGAGGACATACTATGCGGTTTGGTAATTCCACCTGCATGGTTTAATTAAATTTGTGTTGGACACCAGACTACGTCTATAAATGGGGAAGATGCTACATGATATCATGGTCAATGGATCATGTTGAATACTAACAATTTTCCAACCATTCTCCATATAGAGGATAGACTCTTTAATCACTTTTCTAGGCCCTGAACCCTTGGAACACATGCATGAAGTATTATACTCGAGGGAAGAAGTCCATTTACCAATTTAAAGGTTGTGAAATCAAAATTTAATCAAGATAAAACCTCCATAAATTTTTGGATCTTACACATATACCAACAATGAGACGCGGTAATAAACAATGAGTCGCATCACTTTTCAAGGCAGCAGTCATCCATACACACGAATGATGTTATCATTCTTCAATATATGATAAGGTAAAAAGGTATATGATGTATTTATTACGTAGAATTATTTGAATTTCATGAATAAAATTTATAAAAATTAAATAAATCATAAAGAAAATCCATGATATGTGATGATGGAAAAAGAATTATATCTGTTCACAAGGTAGTAGTTAGTCGTACCCACGAACGATGGGTTTGTTTCCCATTTGATGGAAGTGGATATTGATAATTATTATTCCATTAGAACAACAACATCTAAACATACAAGATATACTAGTTTTATTATATTATAATTTATAATACATAATTTATTGTGGATAAAAATAAATAGATAGTTAGAGCTCAGTAAAGAAGAATACCTTTTATTAGAGGAACCTTCATTGGATAGGTTATTAAGGACCATAAAGTTGGTCTATTGGGAAAAATAGATTCTATAGAAAGTGTATAAGGATATTTTGGAGAGATTTAGGTAGGTTTTTGTTGATCCAAAATATCATAAGAGGTGTAAAAAAGTAAGGGGAGTGATAACCCTTATATAATTGAGGAGGAGTGATGTTTTTAAGAATCCCCAAAATATACAAGAATGGGAATCCAATCTTAAAGAAAGTGCCTCAAAAATTGATAAATAATGGATTTTAAGGGTTATTTGTTCTATAAAAACCTTTAACATTCAAAAATAAACATGTTTAACCATGTTATTAAATTTAACTCTATGGTTACTCAAATTTACCATTTTAGTATTTCACCATAGTAACTAGTATTTTATTGTTTCATTGATTCACTATGACCAAAATTAAAATAAAATTCTAAGTTATTTTAAATTATTATGTTTCCAAATATTTAATCCATTTTATCAAACTCAAATCACATAATTTTCAGAATTCAAATAAAAACTAAACATGAAAAATGGGTCAAAACAGTTTTTTCAAGAATTACATTTATCAAGAATCAAATGATCATATATTAACTTTGTGACTTGAAATAATCACCATAAGAATTTAAATTAATATAAATATATATATATATATATATATAATATTTATTAAATTTAAATAATTCTTTTAAAGTTATTATTTTAATTGATTTAAAATTTATATTCATTATTAATATGAGAACAATTTCTAGAAAACTGTGTTTCTAAGATTTGAAATAAAATTACAATAAAATCATGAAAATTGATGATTAAAGTAAAATTAATTAGATTATTGTATATAAAATATTTCATATTTAACTTTATACCCAAATCAAAGAAGAATAGTGTAACTTTTAAATTACTTGATTTAATGAATGGAAATGAAAGTTTTTGAAAAATCAGTAATTTTAACGATTCATTAAAAAATATATTTATAAAAAAATTCAAAATTTGAACCTATGTTATTATTTATATGATGATTTTAAAAATTATATTTCTTTTATAAAATAATATTTTAAATTTTATTTATATTTATTAATATAGTTACTTACAAAAATAAATAAAAAATATTTTTGAAGGAAAAATATTTTTATAGAAACAATATCTCAGTTAAAAATTAATTTTTTTATCATGAATTAATAAATAAATAAAAATTGAGTAGGGAATTTATATATATAATTAATTGATTGATTATTTTTATTTATACACACAAATTTAATGAATATGTTATATCAATCACAACTAAAAAAATAAGGTTTTAATATTATATCATGATCCTTTTAAACCCGATGTTGTGTGTTGCATGTACTACCAAACCATGTGTTACATTAAAATATCAATGTGTTACATTAATCATCATGAATAATTATTTTTTCAATTTAAACACATCAAAGGGGTAGTATATACCCAACATTAATGTGAATAGGCACATAATAACACATATGTCTCAATGAAATGGAAATTGATATAAAATCCCTTACTACAAGGTAACATTCAATTTAATTTCCCTTAAATTAAATAATTTTGAATTGTGAATAAAATATAAGGAATCATAAATTATTTATGATATTACATTTAATCGTGGAGGTATATACACTATATAGAATAAATTCTATGAATAACATTAAAATCTGCTTTAATGAAGGGAAATTGAGACAATAGCCCTTACCTCACACTTCCCATTAGTTGATCGTGATTTAACCCCATGTATAATGGTTTTAAACATGTTATTAATTGAAAATATAACCATATTTATATTTATAATATAATTTATGATTCATGTATTATATATTATCACCATTTTGATAAAAATATTTTATTATTACTATTTTTTCGGGTGTTAGTTTCCTTGTTTTCCCGTGCATGTTTTGTCATGGATGATTAATTTATTAATAATATGATATAAATATTTTATATAAAAATGATAAAAATGATATAAATATAAATTGTATGCATTTATATTCTTTTATATATCTATTCCTGAAAATTTTACATGGATAATGAATCACATCACTTTGTGGAAACAGTAAGTCGTACATACTCACGATCAACAATGTCTTTCCCTTAAAAGGTAAAATCATAAAGAAGTGGATGGTTTATTAATTTTTTATATTTAATATAAAATCATATATATCATATATATATTCATTATTTCATTAACTGTTACTAACCCATATATTTTTGGTTTGACCCCCTTGTATAATCATTTTATCATTTACGAGGTTAATTATTTTTAATTGTTTCTACTATTAATTATAAAAAAAACTTATGTTGGAATTATTTCAAATTATTAAATATCTGGATTTAAAAAATGGAATTTATTTTTCATATTAAAGTCACAAATTTAGAAAAAATAAATTTAAAATAAACTAGCAAAATGTGTTGAAAAATGGGTTTTCATGAATTTAATTTTTCAAACATAAGTTGATCTTATAAAAACAATATGACTATTAATCATAATTATATGGATTTAAATTACTATATTTAGATATGTAATATATTAATTTCACTAATATTATTCATCATTTAATATTATTTTAATTAATTAAAATGTATATATATTCATTTTAAATAAAAAATTTCCAATTATTCATAAAAGCTTTTTTCTAAGGAAAAAATAAAAAAATCATTCTAGGCTTATTTTGGAAATGTTTTATGTCGATATTAATCCCATAAAGTTTGAATTTTTGTGAAATGAAAATTTTAAAATTGAATTATACTGAATTTTTATTAAACTATAATGTTAACAAACTATAGTTGGTTCACAGGTGTTACATACATTACACATTTCAAAACATTTTTATTAATTTATAAACCAATAATTGATATTTTGAAGCTTAAGTCACATTTATCGATAAATTTTTTTAATGAGTTATACATTTACTATTTGAAAATTAAAATATATAAATTTTTTAAAATTAATGTGATTAAGAAGATTTAATATATTTAATTATTTGGTCCTAAGTATGAATGAAAAAAAATTTATTTTAGGAATAATGAATAAATTAAAATGGTAAAAAATAATTATCAAGGTAAAAGATAAAATGATGAGTGTAATAATTCAAGGCATAATGGGATTAAAATAAGATGAAAATGTATATATAATTGAGTGGATGAGTTATGAATCGACCTTATCTAATACCCACTAATTTATTTATCAATTTGAGAGACACTTTTATTGTGTGTGTCTTATAATTTTTTATAATGTTTTGTATGTAAAAAAATGTCATATTCTTTCACTAATAAATGGGAAACACCTCTCTTATTTTACCCTCATACCCAATGTAACACCCCCCCCCCCTTTGTGAAACATATTTTTTCAAATAAGTTTAATCTTTTCAATAGTTTTATTGACAAACTACATTAGTATTAACTTTAATTACACACAACATTGAGTTTAGCATGCATTTCATGAAATACCTACTATAGACGAAATGTTACATACTATAATAATTTTATTATTAAATATCATAATTATCACCTAAACAATTATAATGGAGGTCATGAATAGGATTAAATAAATTATGAAAATATAAATTTTACAAATATATATATAACTATTTTTTGACCAATTAATTATTAATGAAAAAACCCATTTGAAAACAAAGGAAATGTTTTTCAGAAAAACTATTTTTTTTTGAAAAAAACCACTTTTTACAAAAAACAAATTGTGATTGATTTTAATCAAATTTATATATTTTATATAAAATAATAATTTTAAAATTCATGTAATATATTTTCTATATAAGAGATAAAAATAAATCCAATTATATTCTTAAGAATTATATTTTTCTAAAATCAGTTTAATCACAATTTTCCAAGTTATGTTAATGTTAATATTTGAAAATTTCAGAAAATATATGTGAATAAACTAACTTAAATTTTTTAATAATAATTTAAAAATTATATTTTTTAATTTTTCCTAAATAGTTGATTTTTTTATTGAATAGTGAAAAAATAGGTATTTATTAAAAATAGAACTGAATCCAAATAAATTAAAATGGAACTTTTTTTTATATATTGTTTTAAAAGTAAAATTATTTAAAATTATATAACTATTAATCCAATTTAGGTAATGGGAATAAATTTATTATTGAAATTTGATAATAAAACTTTTAAACAATTCAATACTCTTCTCTTTGGAAACCCTCCTTTTCATCATGTATGTGTGATTAGTTATAATTTTAATCATCAATTTTTTTGAATTTAATTTATAAAAATGGATTCAAAATTTTTAGTACGAATTATATATATTTTATAATTATTTAAATGAAATTTTGACCATTTTTAGTAGTAAAAGTAGTAAAATTTTAATTACCATGGTTTAGTTGAAAGTGATTATACTCAGGGTTGATATCACATAATTAGTGTTAAAATGACATATAAATATATAAAAATCCATTTTTTGTAAATATTTAGACCTTATCACTTCTATTTTTTATAATGTCCCATTTTTTGAGCTTTGTGAAATTTGAAAAATATCGGTATATCGAATTCTTTTAAAAAAATTACAAGTGTGCCACTCGCATCACTTATAAAAGGACACCTGATATACTCTTCTATTAAAATTTCACAACCAATTGGTTTGGATAAAACAATACAAAATGTCTTAATTAATTAAATAATATAATCCTATTGTTGTTAAATTTTATAGAAATACAACCTAATATGCATTTTGGAGAAAATAAAAAGAAGATGTCTGAAGAAGATGTAACGTCCCTAACAAATCATTTTATTTTATTTCTTCCTCAACCTCCTATAATTATTTTTATAACATGAGGATATTATAAAAAAAATTATCTTACATATACTTATATTTTATTTTGTTAATTTAATAACTGAGATCCTTCCTCTCTTCCATAAAATGTGATTTGAAGTCGTCATTAATGAGTATGACGAAGTACTACCTCATGAACTGATGTTATTCATTTTTCATAACGACATATCATAAAGAGATATAATTATTGTTTTAATTTTTATATATTATATATAGGATATTATTGTACCTCTTGAATTATAACATCATATCTACCTTTATACCTCCCAATCTGTTGGAAAACATTGACATCCCTCATGTGTTCGGTGGACTATGGCCTCAGGAGCCGATGCGATGTGTTTTTCATTTATGTTTTATTCAAATTTAAATAAGGATAAATTAAATGAATATATATTATATTTTAAACATAATTATACTTATATAACTATAATAGAACATATTATTTCATTATTTACATTTTGGGGAGTATACAATAACATTGTTTGTGAATACGGAAAACTATCACCTTGCGAAGATATATGATTCATTTTTCACCACTGCTTTATATGGAAGGGAATTAGTTTAAATTTAATTAATATAGTTGATATATATATATATAGGAATTAAATACTATTCTCTAATGGTAAATTATTATTTACCTTTCTTTCATTTCACCTGTCAATAAAATTGAAACAATGTTCTTGCGTACGTACGACGTACCGTCTCTCAGAATGGTGTATGAAATTTTCTACCCCTAACTATTATGGATTAATATAACTACATATATAGTTGATATAGATTATATATATATATATATTACATTATGAGGATTAGGGAACCATAATCAGTGTAAGAGGACGGATAATACCAAACCAAAACATATGTGAAAAACGAAAGAATTATTACCTTAAACATAATTTTACCAAGGAATTATTAATAAATCGGTAATAAAATGTCATAAGTAGATAATATATGGAATGATATATATAATTATGGTTCCTAAATGGATTTATAATATACTTATATTTATTATACATGATGTCGAAATGTTTATAAAGGAATTTGATACTTACGATAAAGGATTTCTGTCTCACTTTTTTTTGAAAGAAACATTCCATATTCGCCACATTAGGATTTTCTTCCATATCAATGTTTTGTAAAAGTGTTTTCAATTTTTTTTAATGTAACCTAAATTAAATATTAATTATTATTTTATCGTTGTATTATTTTTTAAAAATATTTTGTGAAAGTAATTTTCATTTCATTTTCTAGAAAAATTCTATTTGGATTATAGTTAAAATGTGGATGGAATCATTATTTTAATGTGAACAAGATTTATATTTCTATCAACTTTAACCAAATCATTGTTTTAAATATTACTTTATATGTCATTATGTTAGTTAAAAATAAATGAAATTTGAAATTATTTTATTCATTTTTATTTATTTCTAAAATGTAATGTATATTTTCCTCATGGAAATTTATAAATAATTTTTAATGCTTCCTTTATGAGATTAAATTTTTATAATTAAAGAAAATTATTTAAACACTATTAGATAAAGAAATGTTTATAAAATGTGGAAATGTTATTTTCCTTACAAAATATTCTAATTAATATATCAAAATAATTTTCCATCCAATATGACATCCTTTAATGTTTCTTTTGATTTACTAGGAATATGATAAAAGGATACCATTATTATTATTTATATTTATGTTTTATGAATATGAAGAAAATATGTTTATAAAAAACATTTATATTATATTGGTTATACCATGATATAAATCTTATGAAACTTGCTTATTTTTTCTAAGAGTTATTCTATGAAGAAATGATGAAATGATTTTGAAACTAGTTTCTTATCCACAAGTTATGATATGATGTGGTGTTTCTTAAACAAATTTCTTTACATGGGTTCGAATATGATTAATTCTATATGCTCTTGTGATACACATTTTTTTAAATTTTTTGTTACGGGTGGGACCAATATCACCCTCTAATGCATTGGTTAAGATTGATATATCAAGAGATAAAAAGAACTGTAATGTGGAGTGAACTCAGATTAGCGAGGGACATTGTCCACTCTAATAGACTTGGTTGTTAACCTTGAATAATACAATGTTTTGAGGAGTGAACACATTTCACTTTGATAATTTTTTTGATGATCCTTGACTACTATGAAAACTAATTTCTAGATTTATCTTTATACTAAAAATATATGACTTATACTATTGTTATTCTCTCATGTCTTGTGTTATTTGATTCCATTACGATTAATGTCTTATGAAATACCATGATTTAATCCCAAAATAAACTTTATGATCTATGGTATGTAGGTTATAGTTTTCAAATGTCATTATCATGTTCTCAAATCTTTATTATCATGATATATTGATATCTCTCCTGTTTACCATTACTGAGCTTCTCGAATCATCCTTTCAAACTTAACCTTTCCCCAGGTTATAATGGAAGGTTTTAAGTAGGGTATGTATAATAATATAACTATGTAGAAATATATTTATTTCATATTGTTAGGATAATTAAATAAATAATTAGTTTTTTTGTCTAGTGTCTGAAGGCATCATACCATTACGATCCTCAAGAGTGTATTTGTGTAATGTAATGAATATTCGTCTAAAAAGTTGTAATATATATGTAGGATAAGTAATAATATTTACACTCATACCCATTTTTTTCAACACATAATCTATCCAAACATTTAGTCAGCACTTCTAGATACCTTAAGAAGGTTTTGTTATTCACAAATTATCATCCCTTAAAGTTTTAATCACCTTTAAAAATTATAAAATCCTTGTATTATGTTATAGATTTGTAACCGCTTTTCCCTATTTTATATTTCTTTATGTGTTTCTTAAATTTATTTTCACCATTATGAAAGTATAAAATTATTATAATTATATAATATTTTTTATTATAATTATGGTAAGAGCATTAACTACCCTCCGATTTTCCATTAAGAAATATAAAATTTTAAATCCTTCATTGTGTGAACTACCACCTCCACGATGAAATGTCTTCTGTTTTACTTCACCACTATAAAATACTATTACTAATGGAAAAGTTAATAAATAATTATTATATTTATGGAACACTTTACATTATTATATGAAAAATATTATCTATCCTTTCTCTTATTCTATGAGAAAAAAATCATTCATGCATACATATGGACTACCACCTCCACGGAATGACCAATTTTAATTTTTAATTTCATAATAACATTAATTGTATGGTCTTGATAATGGTTATAAAGAATTAGTATTATTTTTATTTCACTATTAAGTTTTTATGAAAAATAAAATAACCTATTATGGACATAAAGAATATAAATTAATTTTAAAATTAACTATTTTAAAAAACATATTAAGAGTGAATTTTTTATTCATATTATGTTATCTTTTCATATCCATTAGCTATTCTTATAATAACATCCAATTTTGATATATCAAACTAATAAAAACAAAAAAAAAATTAGTATACTTCTTGTAGAATTATATTACAATAAAACCTCATAATCATTCATTAAATCTTTCTTTGTTATGTTTGGAATGATTTGACCACCATCCTAAAAGTACTATGAATTTATCAAAACAGTGAATATGGGTAAAAAATTGATGTTATAATATAATAAAAATGTCTAAATAATTATTTTTTATTTTATAGATGTTACTTCAATATTTAATTCATTAATTAAGAAGACACCATTCGATAACCAAGAATCACTAAAGCATGATTTTCATCAATTTCATCTTCAAGGGTAAAGAATTAAATACCAATGAAAGGAATTCGATACTCAAAAAAATTATTAATATTACAGAAATGTAACATTAAATACCTATGAATGATTCAATTTGGAAGAATAATGAACACATATACCACTATTACGAAAAAAGTACAATGAATCAAAAGTACAAACACATGATGATGAAATTAAGAATTAAGATAGAGGAAAATTATTAGTGGAGAATATAATTGAAAATTGATATGAATAAAGTTTAAAATTATGTTATTAATACATATATTTTTGTGATGTTGTAATTTAATGAAAATGTTTGTTAGTTATAACAAGATGCATGGGGTTTTGTCTCAAATTCCTCTATTTGAGACATATTTTATATTATGTAATGAATTTAATTTATTTGGTTTATATAAAATATATTTAAGACATTATACATATAAATTAATTTATTCATGGTATATGAATACTAATCTAAATATTTCTCTTTCTAGAGGTTTTAATTGAATATATACTAAATTTGTAATTGTATTTTTTCACTTAAATTTTCTTTTTTTAGGCATGATGTTATAATCAATTACTATTTAATTTTATACGGTGCGTACATTGCTATGGAATAATTTTTAACATGTTAATCATGAAATATTATGGATTTAAAAATATTTATTTTTACCCTGACCAAATATTATTTGGAATCAGGAGTTTCCAAAACTCTTTGACACTCAATCTTTTCCATTGTGAAAAAATCATGCCATGTTTTCATAAAGGTTAAGTATGTGTAGTTTTCAATCAAATTCATCCCTTTATATATATTAGAAAGTGAATGTGACTTTGACCTAGATGCACCAAGGGGTAATAACCTCAAAAATTATTGGTTGAGAATCGACTCAATCACCCTTCTGATTCCTGATGAGTTGGCCTAAGACTATACTCCTAGCCCGAAACTATTAAGGTTTATGATTCAAAATATTTATGTGCTCTTCGTGAACCATGATTTCATGACCTATCCCCAGGGGCATGTGTAGTGACTACCCAAATCCTGCATTCCATAGGACAGGGGTTTGCGACTATCATTGAAAAGGCTTGTCCCTAAAATGGGAAGGCATTGCCTCAAAACCTGTACACACACATACTAGGTATACAACCAAAGAAAACCACATAGTATAGATGATGAAGGTAAAATTAAGTACTGAAAGTAAATAGGCCAGTATAAAAGTCCAACTAGAATGAGATTACATCAAAACGGAAAAATATCTCTGGAGGTCATTTTCCAAGGATCCTTCCTGAAGGGTAGTTGCATATCATCTCTACGGCTCACCATGAAAACTGATAACCTCCATACACCATCTAGACCTGGTTCTCAAGTCTCGATCAAAGATTCCCATCATCAGTAAAAGACAATACTAGGTGCGGGTGAAGCCCATGCATGGGTGAGTATAACAATACTCAGTAGGGACCCTGAGACACCTAGAGGTCTCCCAGAATTCCATAAAGGAAAAACCACAAAGCATGATCTTAAAAACCAAGTACAAAGAAAAAGATATCTCACACCGTGTATAACATAAGTAAAGAAGAACATATAATTAGATGTAAATATAGATTATCTTATTCTATCCAGAGGCTCTACTGCTGACCCACTCCGGATCAATAGATGTTGACCCACAGAGGATGGCTAGACAATGACGCAAATAGGATCGATATGCACTGACCCACACATTATTGATAGGCATTGACCCACATAGGATTGTTAGGTGCTGACCTAGAGATGATCAATAAATGATGACCCACACAGGATCGCTTAGCGCTTACCCACACATGATCGATAGGTACTGACCCATACAAGATCACTATTCATTCTTCTCGTCACTGTCTGCCATTGGATTCCTGCACTGAGGCCGCTTGATTCTGGGAGGATCCAATCCTCAAGACTTCTATTATACCTCAACCGACACTAATTCACATTAATAAGTAACCCGAAGAACAACCATGTCATAAGGGTTCCAACTCAACAGATGGAACATCAAACAGATGCCCAGTCTGTAAGTTATAGGAATTTTAGTACTGAGGGCCTGATTTGATTTTATTTCGATTCAACCCATAAATACTCCAACATTCTCCAAAACCCATTTGGATTACCTTAAAATTACCTCCTCTTCCTATGGTTTCCAACGCTGTAGACGGTTCATCAAACAGACGTCTTCTTTAGAAGATATATCCCATTAAGCGAAACTAGGCCTAAATGGTTTCAGTTCTTGTCTGACCTGGTTGGACCAACCATACCTAGCCTGCTGGGACATGGGATCAGCCCATTGGCCATAGGATAGGCCCACTAGGTCATAGTAATTTCTGGACCCACTCGGCTGGGTGCGTCCCGCTGGGCCGGTGGATGAACCTGGCCCGCTGGCTGGGCATGGACCGCCAGGTAGGCGCGAGGATCCTCTCCCCTCCCAAATGGACAAGTTGCATTTTTGGCTCTTCAATCAGCTGCTCTAGTTGGTTCCACTCCATATGAACAGTTCATGTGAACTGATCAATAGTGGGACCCAAGGGAGCAGGTCCGCCCTTCTCCCACCACCGCAACACCTCCTCCGTGGCGCACTGTCGTGGTGCACTGTCGCCACCCCACTGGTGCTTTTGCTGTCTACTGATGAAGCTCCAGTTGTCTGATATTCTTCCCGACTATGCCTACGGTCCATCTGAGATGTCTCCATCACTGTGTGTCTCGTAATTTTACCTTTCCACCAAATTGGTCGGTCACCCATGAAGAACACATTCAACATCGAGATCAGCGAAGGGTCCGTGCCTTGTTTGGTTTGGATTTTTCCCTCCGCGTTAACATCATAACATGGGAAGGGTTTAACATCATCAAAAGGAGATGAAACATAAAACCCATAAACAAAACTTCTACCTCAAAATCGTTGAAAGACACTGTAGATGAGGTAGATGAACCCACGTTCGAAGGTGTTCGTTATCGCCCATCGTTTTCTTGTTCGAATCCTATAATGGTCATTGAAGATCCATTCTAAATTGCTGGAAGATGTTTTCGACACTTCTTTAGAGGTTCCTATCATGAATGAAGAAAACCCATTCCCAAGAAATGTTTAATTATAATTGATGGAACCACCAACGTTGAATTTCATTAATGTGGTTCATTAATGAACCACAATTAATTCCCCATTAATTCATGGAATGTCATGGTTACATAACCCAAGGGACATTTCATTAAATGACTTCCATTCAAGCCTGATGTTACTCCGTGGTCCCGCCACTGTCGCTCAATGGTTAGAAGGAATTAATAAAATAACTTTGGAGATTTTTTTTGTAAAGTGCACAAATTAAACTTTTCCTCTGGCCCTTGTTAGTCGAAGTTAAGATTCACCTAAGTAAATCATAGTTCTATGAATTCAAAGGTGCCCTCATATTTTTAATATGAGTACCAGTTCAAATGATAGAAGAAACCACTAATACATTTACTAAATGTACCTTAAAAAAGTTCAAAATTACATTCTGGGCTCTCCAGGCCTCAGAATCACGTGCCCTTAATTTTTTCAGACTAGTAATAATCCCAAATAATTTTAAAAACATTATATTGAAATTATGGGCCTTTACATCCTCCATACCATAGGGCTTTACATCCCTGGAATCCAAAAAAAAACTAGGAAAACAAATGGGGGTAATGAGCACGTATCTCAGCATCCCACTCCCATGTTATCTCTTGGAGGTTCCCATACTACCACCAAACTCACAAAAGAAAAATTGACCGCCTATGAAGGACCTTCTCCTATCGATCCTCTACCTCCATAGAGAACTCCGCGAATGTCGCCCCATCATCAATGTCTAGCTCACCCGAGTCGATAACATGCGATGGATCATGCACGTACCTCATTAGCAGTGAAACATGGTAAAAATTGTGAACCCGGTGAATCTGTGGGAGAAGTGCTAGGTGGAACGCCACCTCAGCTACTCTGTTGAGGATCTGGAAAGGTCCGATGATCTCATAGATAACTTGTCGCACTGACCAAATCTCCACAATCCTCATTGGGGTGAGATCTGTAGGAAGGCATATCCTCCCTATTTGAACACTAAGGGTATCCGTCTCCTATCGACATAAGACTTATACCTACATTGTGCAGTCTTCATCCACTCCTGGATGGTCTACACCTTCTCATAGGTAGGCCATACCAACTCTGGAACCATAAGTTCTAACTCTCCTAGGTCTGTCCTTCATAGAGGTGATCTACATGGTCTCTTATACAAGGATTAAAATGGCACCATACTGATGGTGCCATGATAACTGTTGTTGTATGCGAAATCCACCAGTGGAAGGCTTTCCTATTAACTGTGGCCAAAATCAAGGACATAAGCATGAAGCATGTCCTCATGTCTCTGTATGGTCCACTCTATATGACCATATATCTAAGGATGAAAGGCGGTGCTCAATAATAGCTTATTCTAGAATGCCTCCTATAATCCCATCAACAATTGATATGTAAAAAAAACATCACAATCTAAAATGGTTGTCGATGTCTCCCCGAGAATCCATAAAATATCATGTATGTAGAGGCATCCCAGGCCCTCTATTGATACCTGCTATAGGATGGGTAAGAAGTGGGGCAACTTGGTGATTCGGTCAACAATCACCCATATTGAATAATGGCCCCAAGACATGCATCGTAGTACTATCATTAAGTGTAAGATGATACCATCCCACTTCCATTCTAGCACCTCATGTGGTTGTGCTAAGCATGCTGGAAGCTGATTCTCGGCCTTAACATGCTGACAAGTGAGGCATCAAGAAACAGACTCAGCCACTGATTTCTTCATCCTTGGACACCAGTACAGATGTCGTAGGTCCTAGTACATCGTCACCCCACTAGGATGTACTACCAAATGGGATGTGTGAAAATACCTCAACACCTCATCTCATTGCATCACTGGTACCATGGTGCGTCCTATGAAAAGGATGACATGCTCCCCACCTTGAGAAAATCCTTCAGGAGCCTATCATGAGGATACCGGAGCATATCAATCCTCACAGTCAACATCCCCAAGCTAAGCCTCCCTAACACACTGATGAAGTTGGGGAGTGACTGTCATAGACTAGAGGTAATATGCTCCATCAATATCCATGAATGTTAACTACAATGCAACTTGTTTCTCTTTTTCCTTGCTCGACAACTATAAATCAGACCTCCTGCTGAGTGAGTCTGCCCCGATGTTCCCCTTCCATGGAGTATATACTATCTCAATGTCATAATCATGGAGGAACTCCAGCAATCACTATTGTCTCAGGTTCATGTCCTTCTATGAAAATATATACCTAAGACACTTGTGATGGGAGTAGATAGTGAACCGTTCTCCCATAGAGTAGTGTCGCCACATCTTCAAAGAAAAGACCATTGTTTCTAAATTCAGGTCATGGGTTGTGTAGTTCTGCTTGTTTTGTCTCAACTGTCATGAGCCATAGGTGATAACTAATCTCTCCTGCATCAAGACACATATCAGTCTGATCTCTGATTCATCGCCGTAGACTACATATCCAATTCATTCTTCTAGTAGCCTCAAGAAGGGGGAACTCCTCAGTCCATACCTTATCTCCTAGAATACATGGAGGCATATACTTTTCCACACAAAATGCTATCCCTTCTTTGTCAAATCTGATAAGGGTACTTCTATTCTAGAAAAGTTAGTCAAAAATCTCTGGTAGTACCCAGTAAACCCTAAGAAACACCATACTTTGGTCACACTCCTAGGTGGATCCAAAGAATGCACTGCCTCTATCTTCGTTGGATCCACTAAAACTCCAGCTTCTGAGATAAAATGTCCCTAATAGTGGACCTCCAGTATCCATAACTAGAACATCGAGAGATTTCCTTAAAGTTGGTACTCTCGTATTGTATCCAAAACTATATATAGATGCGTAGTGTGATCCTCCTCCAATGTTGAGTACACCAAGATTTCATCAATGAAGTCCACTATAAAGCGATCAAGGTAAGGTAGGAAGATCTTGTTCATGATTTCTAGGAACACTACCGTAGATTTTGATACACTGAAAGGCATCACCAAGGAATCATAGTGGCCATACCAACACTTGAAGGCTGTCTTTAGTATATCATCATTTCGTACCCTGAGTTGATGATGGCCCAATCTGAGGTCTATCTTCGAAAACCACCATGCTCCCTTCATCTTGTCGAAGAGATCACCAATCTTCGGTAGAGGATAAGTATTATTAATAGTCACCTGGTTCAGGCATAGATAGTCGAAAAAAAGCATCAGATTCCCTTATTCCTTCTTTGTGAAAAAAGTTGGGGCTACCCATGGAGAAACACAGGGCCTTAAGAACCCCATTATATGCACATCTTCCAACTATAACCTCAACTCACAAAGTTTGAAGAGGGCCATCTGATATGATAGTGTAGATATTGATGTCGTCATGGGGTACTGATCAATGTAAAATTCTACAACCCTAAGAGGAGGTAGTCATGAAACATCATCAGTAAAGACATCAAAATATTGGTCCACCACAATAGGATAGCTCAAACTACTCTCGTACACTACACTGAGGGTGAGGCTAGCCAACTGATGAGTGATCAACTGCACCCTCCTCCAAGAAAGTCTGTCCTATGCTACAAAGGTTTCCTTCTCACTAGTGAAGGAAAAATTCATCCCATCCTAGAAAACACACTAAAATTTGCTCCTAAAATAGTCTATCTAAGCATGGACTATGGATAACTAGTCCATACCCAAGATGTCGTCATAAGGCCTCGACACTACTACTAGGAGATCCCAACCAAAGCTATTTCCACCTAGAGTAAGCTCAGACTTCCTGTACCAGTGTGTAATCATCAAATTATCTTTCATAGGAGTCTCTAAACGTAAGTATCGAGCCCAAGACTCCATCAGAATCTTCGATCTCCAAACAAGAGTCGTGGAAATGAAAGAGTGACTGGAACATGTGTCTATAAATGCATTAGATAGGGTCGAGTAGACACAGATCATACCTCAAATCACATCTAGAGGGATGTGATTTTAGGCCTCTACCCCCGTAAGCTGAGATCTCCCCTGTCTACTAGCACCTTGTGGTTGGGGTGGACCACCTAGGGGTGGTGGCGGTAGAACCTCAAATCGTCACCCACCGCCTACTGCATTGCCAGCTCCTCTGCCACATCTGCTACCCTACCGACCTCCCAGTTCGAATATCTGTCTCTTCCATGGAGGTCCCTCGACCATATTCTAATCATCGGTACAATGGTTTAGGTAGTTGCATGTGTTGTGACCCTATTCGCTGCAAGTGTAGCACAATATACTCCTCCACCGAAATCCTCTATCCCGTAAGTTCCGCACATCCGACCGTTTATCCTAGGGTCGTCCTCCAGAAGTTTTGTCCCACTTGGACCTCTGCGACATCTACCTAATACCTACTACAAATGACTTGGTTACCTATCGTTTAGTGGTGGCTCTCGCCGTCGGTGCCTGCTCAGCTAGGAAGATCTCCACCAATAGTGATCTCTCTAGCACTCCAGCCTGCATCTGAATATTGAGTGACATCATAAACGCTCTGAACTCCCGTCAGATACCCTGCTCAAAGGTCCAATCCATGAAGAAAGGGACTTATACCATGTTGGTGGAGTAGTTAGGGAGGTAGGTGAATCTTGATGAGTACTGGGCTACTTTCAAGATCCCCTACTGTTAGTTCATGAGAACTTGTATATGCACAAAACATAGAGTCGCTTGAATAAACTCCACCATGAGGAGGATGTCAAATTCCAATAGGGAACGTTTTTCCTACTTTTGCATTTGGAGTGTCGGGATCCACCATCTCCCTGTTGTTCCCAAGAAAAGGGTTGTATCTAGTATCACCATCAGATCTAGAGGGGTCTTGAACAAACAAAAACCTGTGCCACAGCCTCCATCCATTCCTCGGCTACTTGAGGGCATGTCTTGCCATGAAAGATCATAGGACACTATCTATGGAACTTGTGCAATGAACTCAGTCAGTGTGCACATTGTTCTAGTTGTGCTGGTAGAATCTACTTCCCTGTAGGTATTGGTGCTGCTGGTACACTGCCTGAAGTTTCTATCACTGTAAGAGGGCCCTACATCGACGCCTCATCACTCGGTGGGCCGTCATTGTGATCTCTCACTAGAATCCTGAAAGGTTGTCTATGTTGTAGCATCCTATAATGAAATAGGGCTGCCAAAGTCAATAAGTTATACATGGTGAGCTGACTGAAAGAGATCAAAGTAAAAACAACATTTTCAAAAAACAAATAGATAGTGTTTTCATGCACCAAGTAAAAAATTATAATTTATGGTCCTAGTGTATAGCTACATTGGCCTCCACACCAACACTTAACTCCCCGAACTAAAACCTAAACTCAAGAAACATAACACTATTGTCCCATAGAAGACAAAGACTCTTAGTTCGTCTAGTAAAACTGACCCCTTTGATACCACTTTTTCATGAACCATCCCCTGGGGCCCATACTGTGACTACCCCAAGCCCGCCTTCCATAGGTTGGGGGTTATCAACTAGCACTGAAAAGGATTATCTCTAAAATAGGAATTGATTACCTCAAAACCTGTACACACACAGAGACTAGGTGTACGGTGAAATAAAACCACATAGTATAACAACTAAAGGAAAAAGTAAGTACTAAAAGTAAAGAGTCCTGTATACAATCCCAACCAGAAATAAAGTACAGTAAAATGGAAAAACATATTCGGAGGTCGTCCCCCAAGGATCCTACCCGAAGGTTTGGTATAGCTCGTCTCTATGGCACACCACACCAATCAGTCACCTTCGTAGACTATTTAGTCCTGGCTCCCAAGTCTTGGACACATATTCCCTTGGTCTACCCAGGACACAAAAAGGCGTGGGTGAAGCCCATGTAGGGAGGAGTATAATAATACTCAGTAGGGATCCCGAGACCCCCAAAGGTCTCTCAGAATTTCACGAAGGAAAAACCACAAAGCATGATCTCAATAACAAAGTGCAAAGAAAAAGATAGCTCACACCAGGTATAAACTATGTATAACAGTACATATGATTATTCGTAATGTTATATCTTCTTATTCTATCGAGAGGCTCTCATGATAACCCACACAGGATCAATAGATGATAACCCATGCATGATCTCTAGAGGCTAACCCACACAAGATTGATAGGTTCTTACCCACATAGGATTGGTAGGCGCTAACCCACACCGGATATCTAATCACTGACCCACATAGGATCGATAGGTTTGACCACACAAGATTTATGTGCACTGTCCCACCCAGGATCAATAGGTACTAACCCATATATGATCACTATTCATTATTTACATTACAACCAGCCACTGGATTCGTTCACTTAGCACACTTGATTCTGGTAGGATCTGATCCTCAAGCAATTGGTCATACCTCAACCACAAAGAATTCCCACAAGGAAGTAACCCTATGAACCACCATGCAATAAGGGTTCCAATGTAGTATATTATGTGTCGAACAGACGCTCAGTCTATATGTTATAGGAAATTTAGTACCAAGGGCACGGTTGGATTCAGGTTTGATCCAACCCAGCCCGAAGGGGCTGGCCTCGGTCCTATTTGGCCTTGCCCGCTGGGCCGTGGACTTGACTCACTAGCCACAGGCATAGCTCCGCTAGGCCACGAGACCGGATTGACACACCCGACTGGGTGTGGCCGGTCAGGTCGCTGGACCAACCCGGCCCGCTGGCGGGGTGTTACCCGGCAGCTAGTTGTGGGGGTCCACTCCCCTCTTGAACGGACAAATTATACATTCATGTCTTTAATTAGCTGTTTTAGTTGGAGCCGCTCCACTTGGTCGGTCCGCGTGGACCGGTCAACGGAGGGAACCAGGGTGCAGGGCCTCCCCTCACCCTCTATCACAGCTCAGAGCCATGGAACCTCCTCTGCAATGTGCTACTGTGGTGTGCTGCCCCAACCTCAAGACTAGTGAGAGGCGTGTACTGCCACAGTTCTTTGCATCCATAAGGCACCACCTCCATCGGTCGCCGCCACCCCCGGTCGATGCCACCGCCAGTCTCCGCCACACCAGTGATGCTTCCACGGGCCATCAGTTAAGCTAATGTGGTCCTATTTTCTTCCTGATTTCTCCTACAGGCCTTCTGAGATGTTTCCATCACTACTTGGCCCCCAGATTCATCTTTCCACCATATTGGTCGGTCACCCCATGAAGAACTCATTCAATACCGAGATTGGCGGTGGGTCCAGGCCTTGTTTGGTTCAGCCCGTGCCCTCCTCATTAGCTTCATAACATGGTAACGGTTCAACATAATAAAAAGAAGATGAAGCATAAAATCCTAAAACAAAACCCGTACCTCGAACTCATTGGAAGGCATTGCAGATGAGGAAGATGAACCCGCATTTGAAGCTTTTCTTCTTCGCCCGCCGTTGACCGGTTGAAATCTTACAATGGTCATCAAAGCCCCATTCTGTGTTGTTGGAAGACATCACATACACTTCATTAGAGTTTCATCTCATGAGTGACCAAAACCCATGCCCAATATTTTCTTAAATAGAAGATAGGGAACCAAACACATTGCATTTCATTAACTGTGCTCTCAAATTTTTAATCTGAGTACCGGTTCAAAAGATAGAAAACGTCGCTCACATGTTTACTAAACGTATCATAAAAAAGTTCAAAATTCTGTTCTGGGATCTCTGGTCCTTGGAATCACATGCCATAAATTTATTAAGAATCATAATAATCCCAAATAATTTAAAAAAAATTATATGGAAATTCATGGTGTTTACACATGATGAAGGATTTTTCTACTATTTCCATATACTCCAACCAATGAAACTATTAGACCCAACCACAATTTTCAATGGATAAACTGAAAAATTGAAAGTACATTCATCATTATATTTATTTAATATGGGTACATCTTATTTCATTGAATATACCCCCAACAAATTTATCTTTAATATGGGATTTTATTCTAGAAATATGAATTATTCCATTGAATGGGGAAGTATTTGTTTTTCATATTTGTCATTATATGGATAGACATGTTTTTATTCATCTAGATGATCCTTTGGGAATGGTATGGAAGATATTTTTAACTCTTATGGTGAATTCAATAGAATTAATTAGGTGATAGTTGGGGCCCATAATTATATAGGCCCTTAATACATCAATGGGTCTCATGAGGTAAAATTGCTTGGGTATTGGTTTATACCAATCCCCATAAAAGAATTTTGTCTTGGAACATAGACTTGACTACATTTTTTAAAGTCCAATATTATGTATTTCATCAGTAATGGGTCAATGATTATTAATATTAATGATTCTAGAATACCTTGAGATTCAGTTGACTATGTATTCATTTTGATTATTTATTATTGACGTATCATTTTTGCCATGTTTAGTTCATAATAGAATTAATTGCATGATTCTCTTTATTGAGTATCTTATTTCATCTTTTTTATCTTTTCTTTAAGAAATGTAGAGGATAACTATGTTGAATTATTATGGAAATGATTTTATGTCTAATAATTCTCTTACAATGTGTTCATGTTGTATATTATCTTTTCAAATTTAAGGTGTGAATGTATCGATATTACCTATACTAAAAACATTTTGTGTTCAATGGGGACTCTTGTATTATGAAGTAATTATGAAATAAATCTACCTTACTTGAGTTTCTATATTATATATTTTTAGATTTGGTATCAGTTAAATTTAACTAGGAACATTAGGGACAATATTTATAAGAATATAGTTAGATAACATATGTAATATGAAAAACAATCATGATTTCTAGGGATCTATCTATAAAACTTATAGAAATTTTATTTTCAAATTAAATATAATGAGATAATTATATGTATTCTATTAAAAAAATATGGTAACTAATGAGAGGAACGATAACTATATCAAAAAATTGTAAACAATTCATGGATGTTACCATAGAACAAGTTAATGAAGCGAGAGTCGTGGCCATACAATTTACAATCATGTTAAAGAATTCGACCCAAGTAATGAAAAATAATTCTCTTAAATAGAGAATTATTTTTATATGGAACATGTTTTAACTATGTTAGACCTCTCCATGTTATAAGAATGAGGAAAAAGTGAAAATGAAAATTTTATCAAGACTACCAATCATCTAAAGGAAGATGAGAACCAATGGGGGTTTCTTATTCAATAAAATAAAGAGGAATACGAGATAAAGGAAATTTAATGGGGAGGTATTAAAAATTATTTCTAAAAAAATAATTCTCTCATGAGAGAAGACATGAAATGGAAAGATTTTTCCTCAGTTGTAGATAAAAGTGTAAGGGTCCAGAACTGTGTAGTCTAACAATTTGTGTATTTCAAAAGCTCGTGGTTCTCGGGGGATGCATAGATACATTTTGGAGTTTTTAGATACTAAATGATTTATGTAGGATTATTTTCAGGTCATGAAGGTGTGGTTCACAACTTGGATGAGATCCCAACTCATGGCTAGTCAAATCAACTACATGGAGCCATCAGTTATGTGGCTGAATGGGCTATGTGGATTGGTTAGGTTAACCAGCTACATGGATGTAATGACTATGTAGATAAAATATGTGATTGATCAACTACATGGATTAAATAACTGAATTATATATATGTCCAGATTAGATATGTGGATCTCCTATGTGACTAATTTTCTACATGATACGTCTGTGTGGGGAAAATGACTACATGGGAATTTGGATATATATGGAATTCATCTATGTGGGGACTTCATCTATTTGAATAATATATCTATGCAGAGAGTTTACCTTTATCTGAATACTAGATACATCGAGAGTTTTTCTTAGTGGGAAAATTACTAAGAGGGGTTTTTTATTCATGGTGCTCATGACTACATTAAACTGCCAATGTGGAGATTTCCAATAGTTTGATGAAAACAAGCATGTGGGTATTTAGATGATGTGAATCAAGGGACTTCATCTCTTTAATTTTTATGGATAAATATATCTTTTATTTTTTTTAATTTTTTTATGGTTTTAAATGTTCCCATACACATGGAGTTCAATGTGATCTTAAATACTTGGAATTAAATATTTTGTGATCTGGAGGATTTGACCATCCCATATCTGTAGACTCTAAAATTAAGCTCCGTACCTTATTCTATTAATAATTTCATTCTCTTGAGACCTAACCTTCTAGAACCCTTCCCTTGGAGCCAAGGAACTGTTATACCAGTGTCTTATGTTCTCCAGTGGTGATTCCCTCTTATGTGCGCTCTATGTTTTGGTAAAAAAAGTTGAGTGGAGATTCTTTATTTGAAGTCGGGGATTCATTTATTATCACATTTTTTATGTGAAAATGTAATGTTACAATAGTATATCTATTTGTATTAAAATGTGAGTAGCCTAATGAATATTGAACCATATTATTATAGAATTGGATTGTGGTATTCTATTGTTACTTTTTATCATGATAATCATTGCCTCTTGTTTTTTACATAGTGTTCAGTTTTTTCTATGTTAATATAACATTATATTAATATAGTTTTTGCATATTCTTGTTTATGTAAAATGTTAATTAATTTATATTTGGAATAAATTAATAATTAGTTGGATGAAAATAAAGATAAATTTTTATGTAATTCAGTGTTCAATGCAATTTGATAAAGATCAAATTTATACTAATAACATGTTTAATTGAATTGGTAAATCCATGAGTTAATGGAACTTGAAAAATAATTTGAAGCATGTTGATAGTTTTTCCTAATAATAATTAAATGTACGTTAATTGGAATTTCACAAGTTTTTTGAAACTATAATGCATGTTGTGAAGCATATTTAAATTAATTTGTTAATCAATTTAGTATCTTGCTATATCTATGTGACTTTTTTCCCCATAGTTGGAACATATGAACAAGGAATTAGTTAATACAACAAAGAATAAAATATCAATTGGCTGATAAATACTTTTTCTAAGGTCGGATTTCTCCATTTTCTTTTGAAGGAAGAATGCCTTATGTTTGGAGTCATGAGAGGTCGTTTATTTTTAAAGGTTTGATTCCTTAGTTTTTGGCCTAGATTTACCTCTTGGATATGCTAGATTGTTTCCTACTTCTTTTTTTGATGTTATCTAGATGTGAGATTCACTATGTAATTTGATGTGGGTTGGGGAGGCTCGGATGTGACCTGAGTCTAGGATAGTTGAGATAGGGATGGATGATGTGATGTGGGGTATGGAGGATAAGATGACGTGGAGGTAATAGATGTTTATAATGGAGAGATTCATTGGGATATACATGTGGGTGTTGGGGATGTAACCTCAAATAACAGAATGGGTTCAAGCTGGGATTACCATATGATGAGTTAAAGTGGGATGATTTCTTGAAACTAATCTATTTAATGGCCAATTTCCATGTTACATGTTTTATCTTTTTTTGATTCTCCACTTCTTGAGGTAGATGGATGTTATTGGTTTCTTTTTTCCACTTTTTGGTACCTTTGGATGGGTTTCCTTGAGTAACTGGTTAATGTAATGATTATAATAAAGAATATGTAAATCTCAACTTGTTGGGTTTGTATGGATTTAATGAAAAAGTTGAGAATATGTTAATCTTGAGTGACTATGTACTCTGTTTGGATTATGCATGGATACATGGAATTTATAGTAAGGATTAATATAATATAATTTGGAATAATCTTAATGGTTAATTTAATTTCTAATTAATAAATTAACATAAGGAAATGATAAAAAATAATTAGGTAATTACTGTATATCTTTTAAATATGTTTGTTATTATAGGATATCTTATCTTAATAGTGGTATTTGGGAGTTCGAGTGAGGTTAACATAAGTCGATTCTAAAATTAGGTTATGATCGTTGTGTTTTTTTTTATATTATATTATGTGTATTATGTGATTTCATACACTACCCCACCCATGTATGTTAGATTGATTGAAACCCTATGGAGTCTAGGGGGGTGTTATCCCCATCATCCATGTGGGAGGATAGTTGGTTGACTACACCCGCAGGCTATGATCTCTTCTGTTTATAGTAACTTGTTCAAGTTTGCACGATGGTTATTTTACCCATATTTTTGTAGAGTGTTATAATGGATTTTGGTTATTCACACACATGTATCTCTGGATATAGTATTGAAAATATTATTATTGGTATGATGTGTATATGATACGATGTTTTGATGTACGTGATCAGTGTATTGGCTATGATGGCTAGACATATAATACCTAATATACGATACACGTAATATGGGCTATGGGGGATCACAAATACAAATATTTTACTATATATGATGATGTGGTTTGGGAAGATGTGATGATGTGATATATGAGGATCATATTGTGATTTCTTTCACCATGAGTTTTGGCATGGTTTATTTTAGAGAGAGATGGCTCAGGAAATGGGACATTGCAACAGAGTGATAAACTACTAGGGAAGTTCTAGTAAGGGACCCTTTATGTCTAATTACTATATTATATGTTATATTGTTTGATATACAAGGATATAGATGGAAATGGTGAGGTTTGGAACTTATTATACATGTTTAAGTGATGAGTTAGTGTCACTGTTGTCCACTATGCTTTAGTGTGATTTCATTATGTTTTTCACAATAGGTTCTGGATAGGATCCTATTGAGCATACTATTATTCTAACTATATGTATATATAAACGATTTTGAGGTCATCCAAAGTGTTCTTGTGATCTAGTTTGATATTAATATCTCAGGGTTTAGTATGTGTTGCTTGAGGTTCATGGTCACTACCTTCTCTTTCTTTTTGGTAGATAAAGTTTTCATTTCATTATTTAATGTATTATATGAAAATTTTGGTTAACACATGGGATATATATATATGTTTGATATGGTGTTTTTTTATGTATATATCATATCTCTAAATTCTGTGTGTTCTCATAAATGGTAATTCATAAAAAATGATTCTTTATTATACCCTTGGTTTTAGTCACAAACCAAGGGCCTACAAGAGGCAGGAATCAAGTATTCACCATCTCAATTCCCTAAATTATATCCGATGAGGGGTATTCTTTAGTGGTATGGGTAGTTATATAGTGGTTTCAGAGGTTTAGGTTGAGGGATTTGATGGAGTTTGGAATTAGAAACAATTGAGAATGCATGGGTTTGTATGGAAAGAGTGTCATATAAGTTATTTAAGTAATATAAATATGACAGAATGACTAAGACAAGGGTATTTATCCACCCCTATGATCTGATGCAGAGAACACTAAGTCTACAGATCCTTCTAAATGAAGTGATACTAGGTGTGGTGTAGAAATGAAGTAAAGTATCATGAATCATTTTTCATTCTATAGTTTTGAATTGGGTAGACCTTAAGATACATTAAAAACATAAAAAGATAAAAATATAATTAAATAATTAATATTATGTATCCTTATTCCTAGTTTATGACCTCTAAATGTTTTGGTTTTGAAAGAATATCTCTCGGTTTATGTCCTCATTAGGTTTCCATTGATGATGTTCAACATGTTTTCCAGTAGATCACCACTGAGTGGATGTCAATAATGAAGATACTTGGAGGTTGAATCAATGATAGTTTCAACACAAGAGTCCATAAAAGTAGAATTTATCTATTTTATATTCAATCATATAATATTGGTTAGAGGAGCTTGAGACACATTTTAGTTCAATCTATTTTCTGAAGGAGCATTGGGATTCTTTGTCTATTACAATATTGCTTGGAGCAAAGATTTAATGGTGGTTCTTGTTCCTTGGGGATCATGAGGAGTCGATAGTCTCATGAGATAATTCAAAATACTAGTTTATATTATAGTTCCACTATTTGACCATGAATGTTTCCATGATTTTTTACCCTTTGATAGGGGAGTTCCAGTGTTCAAGAGTTCAAGATCTGTTTTAGGACCCTTCTATGATATGCTTCAGACCCATTTCCAAATGTAGAGGCTAGAAAAAAGTCATTTAGAAGAGGATTGTATTCTATGGACATAGTGCCATGTCACCCTATTTATGCATGATACATATCCTAAGTTTATAGTCAGATCACATGTTATTGGGAGGACCCTTTCCTATATCGTCACCATTGGGGATTCTTCAGGATTCCCCACAAAGAATAGTTACGGTTGAAGGATCCAATTTTCTTGGAAAGAAGAGTTTCTGTTCAGAAGGTGTTGGGACCCAATCCTCATTATCTCATTTCGCTAGATTCAGTAGCTCTCAGACCTATTTCAATGGATTATAAACATGTTTTTATGGTGGAATGTGAGGTCATTAGTGGAGAGAGTTCCGAAACATTTTGGGTAGTTAGTGTGTTCTTGGTGTTCCATTTTGTGGTCCTTTATTGAGGTAGTTTCAGCTAAGGTAGAAGTAGAATTATGTTCCTAGTTTGGATTAGCATAGTAGATATGAGGTAGCTAGAGTATTACCCCAATATTCTCATCATCCACAGAGAGATGAGAGTGGCCATGCTAGTCTTCATCACTAGGGTCAGAGTGTTCATGGTTATCCTTATTCATTAATGTGACCAATGTCAGGAAATCTTGATTTCATTTTATGTAAAAAAAATTTCTACATGGTTTAATGTTTTATTTTATTTAAGAGATATTTAATAAATTATAGAAAATTCACTTATCAATAATTTTGAATTTAGGTAGAGAGGCTCCTGGTTTCATTTGTGTTTACCCCACTAGTTGGAGGTTCAGCTGACTTGTATGAACTATGTAGAGACTATGATCAAGTCATAGGGAAGAATAAATCTAGGGTATATTTAGTAATTTTAAAGAAAAAAACAAATGAAATTATACTTAGCATGGATTGGTTGTTTTTAGTTAAGGCTTTCATTGATTTCTTTAAGAGGCTGGGTGTTTTCTATGATGCTGATGGAGGACCAATGGTGTTTGTTAGCAAGTAATGTATCCAATATAGATGTATCTATATAGGATGGTTCCTTATGAGTTTAGATAATGTAATTTTCAACATAATTATTTGGTTTAGTGATGTTTTTTTGGATGAGTGTGTCACCTTGGGGGCACTTGAGTCTCAGTCCCGTTGGTGAAGACTCTTTAAGTGCATCTATGAGACCCAGGTTCGAAACTAGGTGGAGGCATAATTCTGGGTTTCTATAGTATCATTATAGAAGTATTGTAGTAGTATTGTGTGGGCACTGTAGCAGCCATTATTGCAGTTACTATAGCAGGAACTATTTGGTACTGTAGTAGCCAGAACTATTCACCTTGGGCCATCAGTTTGGGCTTGTAGTCCTTAAGGATTTTGGGCCACCCAGTCCTTTAGGTTAGTAAGGTTTTTTGGACACCATTAACGCCTTCAGGACACCTCAAGGTATTCGTGCCACACAATCAGTGCATTTTCCCAAAACAAACTCTACAAAAAAAGAAGCAGCACTAGAGGAGGTTTCAGAGCAGGTGAACTCACCAGAGAAAAAGAAAATGGATTTGGATGAATGAGAGGGTATGGCTATGCCATAGGGACGAGCCTGTGCTTGCACGAGAATCCTAGTCCGACATCCATGTGAAGGTGGAGAGCTATTATCAAGATGGAGATATTGGGGAGGGGCAGTTCCTTGTAGTTTTAGTCTAGTTTAATTCCCTAGGACCTTCGAGTCAAGTAATATCATAAGCCTACGGGATATGTAATCTCTATGTCTATGGTCCTTGTAAGGGTTTTCCCTCATCCCATGAAATAGTGGTTATCAAAAATCGATAAAAATAAAGGGCTTCGGGCCATTCGGGGTGTGTCACCTTTGGGTTAACCGGTTTTGTTCATGAAGAATGATGATGGCAGTTTTTTGCATTATATCAATTATATCTCTTCAACCTAGAGACAATGAAGAAACATAGTCCTCTATCATGGGTTAATTATTTATTAAATCTTACAGGGGAATAATTTTGGTTCTCAAAAATTGGTTTTCCATAAGGATATCATCACATGCATGTAGAGGATGAGAATATTCAAAATATTACTTTTACATTTTCATTATGGGAATTTTCAGTTCACTGTTATACCATTTAGTGGGAAGAATACTCCAGAATGTTTCATGGAGTTATTTAACTAAATGTTCATATATCTCCTAGATATTTTTTTTGTGGTGTTTCATCGATGAAATCCTTTTGTTCTCCATGTTTTAGAAGGAGCATGTATATCATTTTGGTTCCGCATTGGGAGTTCATCATCATGATAATATGTTAAAGAAGTTTTCAATGTGTGTGTTATGGGCTCATGATATCTATTTCTTAGGGAATTTCATGTCCCAATAAAGATTTTCTATGAATCCTTTTATATATATGAAATTGATTCATGGAAAACTCATAATATAGTGAAAATGTGTGGAGTTTTATTAGACTTATAGGATATTATAGGAGGTTCATAAACAATTTAACTTGGGTCGAGACTCCTCTAACATCCTTGACAAAAAAAAAGGATTTTGCATTTTTGTGGACATACTAGTGTTAAGAAGTTTTCATTTACTTGAAGGGTAAGTTGGACAATACATGAGTCCTTTTTTTAGATGAATTAGATAAATTTTAGGCTTTCTATGATTATTTGTTTCTTAGATGGCTATGTGTTATGATGTAGAAGAGATAAGTGTTTTCTTGTGGGTCTTGGTAGTAATTTTATAATCCACGTAATGGTCCCACCCATGATCTTCAGTTGGTAGAATTTGTGTTTTTCTTTAATTTTTTTTTGAAATTACCTCATCAAGGAGTGTTTTATGGTCTTTACCAACCATCTTGAGGTATGTATTCTCCTAGTATGAATTGAACGTGTATCAATGATGGTAGATATAATTATTTCAAGATTATAACTTTTAGATTTCATATACTCTAGTAATGTGAATGTTGTGTTCGGTGCACTATCAATTATTTTACATAGTGACGCCAAACATGAATATTTTGATTCCTATAGCATAGTGTAATAACTATTTGTTATACAACTAGATATGGGAGAAGTTAGAGGTAGTGTTTTTCTTTTCTATATGATGTTACATTCGTCTTTGGTGCTATGTGTAGTGAAGTCCCAATTTGGGGATTCTAAAATGAAGGAATTTAGAGTCTGAGTTGTTTTTTGAGATTCCACTACTGGTAGTTATTAACCTGGAAAACATATGGTGTTACTCTAGGTATGAAATTTCATTTCATCAATGATGCATGGTATGGTTCTCGATGAGTTTCATAGTTCACATTTTGATTAAAATACCAGTGTGATAAATATTTACCGAGCCTTGAGAGGATTTTTTTGGTGTCTTGGGTTGATGCAAGAATTTTCAGAGTTTGTTTCTAAATATATGTTCTTCTAGAAGGTGAACTGTGACCATAATTCTCCCATTGGTTTTCTATATGGATTAGATGTTCCCCAATTGAAGTATGAGAAAATATAGATAGACATATTTACCATTTTACCTCAATCTTAGGGAGACTATGATTCTATATGCATGATAGTGGATTGTTTGATGAAATAATCCCACTTTATTATAATTAGAGAGTCGAGCATAGTAGAGTTTTTTTCGAGTCATCATCTAGAATAGGTGGTGCTACTTCAGAGAGTACCAAGGATGATCATCACTGATCAGGATGCTCATTTTACCTCTAGGTTTTAGAGAGGTCTCTATCATGATTTTGGATAGATGTTATACATTAAACATACTTTTTATCCATAGAAAAGTGACCAAATAGAGAAGATAAAAAACACTATTAAAGACATGTTTTCACTTATTTCATATATTTTGGAGGTTCTTGAATGAGGCACTTTCCCCTGGTTAAGTTTAAATACAATAATAGTTTCCACTCCACCATTGTTATGTTGTAGTTTGATGATTTTTCTAGATAGAATTTATATTCTCTATTGTGATGGATTGGGTTTAGAGAAGTAGAAATTATTGGGCCAGAACAAGTATAGAATACAACAGAGATGGTTCAGGTTATTCATGGGAGGATGAATATAGTGTAGGATAATCATAAATCCTATGACGATCATAGTATGAGACCAATGTAGTTTGACATTGGAGATCACATATTATTTAATGATACTACTCATAAGGGGTGTTGGTGGTTTGACAATGGGAGTCATCGTTCTCCCTAGTTTAATTGTAATTTTGAGGTGTTTAATTTTTTTTAAGTGATGGAATATCATATAGAACTACCCCTTGGATGAGAAAAACAAATGATGTTTTTTACAAGTCATAGCTCTGTCGTTGTCTTCATGATGACTCTTATGGAATCAATTGGGTAAGGATTGATGTTAACAACGATTAAAACATCAAAGAACTTCCTATAGAGATCCAATACCACTTGGATAAGGTGTTGTATGGAATTTTAATTCCTCAGTTCATTTATTGTTGATATATAGTGAGATAGAGGATTGTACATGGGAACATGAGTCACAAATGCACACTCATTGCCCTACAATTTTTGTCGTTGAACTCTTATCATGTATTGTTTTTTTGGATTTTGAATTTTAATTTTCATGGGATGGTTTTATATTTTCTATTATTGTATATTTACACTTGTTTGAGAGGTATCTCCCATAGTATAGTGTTTAAGAGTTGGTTATTACGATTCCATGGTTTTGTTCTTGTTTCCTCTAAGGGAAGAAGTTGATCTGTAGTAATGGAACGATCATTGAGAGGCATCTCATAGAATGTCTCTTTGAAATACCCCTTTCCATTTTCTCGCTCAGTATTGTTTTAGATTCTCTAGGGAGAAAATGTTTTGAGAGGTTTCTGATGTAAGGGCCATGATCCATGTAGTTTGACCCATTGCATGTTTTTGAATCTTTTGGTGCTTGGAAGAGACTGAGAGTATGTCTTGAGGTGCTTCAATGCTAAAAATTTGAATTAGGAAGTGTTTTATGTTGTGAATGTGAAATTCATGAATTGGGTGAGATGCCAACTCATGGATAGTCAAATTGGATACATGGAGCCAAAATTTACATGGATGAATCAGTTATGCATATTAGCTATGTGAATCAGCTACATGGATAGATTATCCATGTGAGTGATTGGAATCATGGATCGACTATGTGGATCATCCATTTGTATCAACTACATGGTTGGATCAAAAACATTGATTGTCTATATATGTGATCATCTACATGATACAACTATGTGGAGAAAATAGTTATATGTGGAATACTTCTATATTGGGAATTCAGCTATGTGGTGAAATCAGCTATGTGGAGGGATTGATCTACCTAGGAAAAATTGTTATATAGGGAATTCTGCTACAAAGGGAGTTGGGATATATAGGTATTTATACTATATGAGACTTCTGGCTATTTGTGAAAATGATCATGTTGGGTTTTTCAAAATGTGGTTCTTCTGGATTTGTGAAATCACATATATAGAGAATTTTGAATTTTTTTTTGGAAATGTGGGTCTTTCAACAGTATTAATCAAGGTCCATAAAAACCATATTGTTAACGGTCAATATATAATTGATTTTTCTGAGTTTTCTATTGCTATAATTGAGTCCCTGTATATGGATTTTAGTGATATCCACAATTTTTTAAATTAAATATTTTACAATATGAAATATTTTATATTCCCATATCTATTTACTCAAAAATAAGGTTATTCCTGTCATCCCTTCCAGGTTTCATTATCTTATTTCCAAACATTCTATAATCCTTTCCACTGAGTAATTGAACCCTTCCAATGTTAGATCACGTTGTCCAACAATGGTTCCCTCTGGCACACCCCCCTACATTGTTGAAAAATGTTGTTTGGGTTTTCCTTCTTACAATTAAGGTATTCATTACTTCTCTTATTTAATTACGTGCATGTGTATTGTTAGAATGGTTTATACCTATGAATATAAATGGACATATCCTTATGAATTATGAATCATATTAATATAGAAATGAATTTTGATCATATCTCATTGCTTTCTACCATGATAACAGCTGCCTCAAGATTTTCTGGATAGTGTTCGTTCTATTCTATATTTATGTAGTGTGTTTATTTTCTAATTTTAGAATTTTTTTTCCTATATGGATAATGTTAATGAATTTTAGGATAAAAATAATTGATAATTAATTTACTGGAGTATAACAAGGCATGTTTAAGGAATCTAGTGTATCATATAACTTGATAAGTCTCAAATTAATACAGATTAGAAGATTAATTGAAAATGTAATTCCATGTATTGATGGAACATTATAAAGAATTTTAATTTTGTTGATGAAAATAATTAAAGTCATGTTAATTAGAATTCCACATGTTTTTGAAACTAGAATGTATATTTGGAAGCATTATGGAATGTATTTTTAAGTAACATTGTATCTTGTAATAGAATCATTTATTATGTTTCTCATTGTTAGAACCTATGAATAAGGAATTGGTTAATTTATGAAGGAATAGAAACATTTTGGTTTATAAGATAAATTATAGGGCCTGAGTTCCCATTCTTCTTTAGAAGGCTGAGTGACTTGAGTTTGGAGATATGATAGATCATTTTTGTGTGAAGGATGAATTTAATGTTTTAGATCATATATTTCTCAATTTTCTATGAATATTTGTTTTTTGATTCTTATGTGATGTGCTTAAAATGTGAAATTTTCAATATGATTGTATTTGGGGAATGGATGATATAAAGTCATATGATCTTAGAATGATTGATGTGATGTAGGGCAGGGAGGCATAGATTATGTGGTAGTAGTAGACGCATATGATGGTGAGATGCATTAGGATATGCCTGTGGATGTTGGAAATGGAACTCGAGATAATTGAATGGGTTGAACATAGGATTACCCGTTGATGTGATAGTGGTGGATTCATTCTTGAAATGAATCTTTTTAATGACTGATTACTCATTTTCTTATTTTATTTTATT
The DNA here is from genome assembly GCA_963277665.1 of Viscum album. Classification (NCBI taxonomy): domain Eukaryota; kingdom Viridiplantae; phylum Streptophyta; class Magnoliopsida; order Santalales; family Viscaceae; genus Viscum; species Viscum album. Next base: position 156,889,072 of record OY728165.1, on the reverse strand, counting down.
TTTTTACCCACTACTTGAGGCAGCACGATGTGATTTTTTTCCTCTTGTTTTTATATTAGTATGGGTTTCCTAGAGTATCTAGTGTGTGGAAGGATTGTATTAATGAATAAATAATTATTATCCCATGGGGTTAGTATTACTGGAATGATAAAATTGAAATGTTGTTAGTCTTGAGAAACTGTAGACTTGGTTAGGATTATTCATAGAGGGAATATACTTTACTCTGATGATTAATGTACCATTGTGTGGAATAATGTTAATAGTTAATTTAATTTCAAATAAATAAATTACCAAAAATAAATGATAAAAAAGAAAAATTTTAATTAATGTACCTATTTTAATTGCTCGTGTGTTTATAGGGTATATGGATTTGGCAGTGGTAGATGAAATTCTTAGTAATGTTATCTACAATTGACTCTAAGAGTAGGTTATTCTCGTAGTGTTCTTGTGATATTTATTATATCATGTATATTCTTTGATTTTATTTGCTACCCACCCATATCGGTTACGGTGGATGACACCCAGTGGACCATGGGAGGGTCTTTTCCCCAACATCTAGAATGAGTGGATGGATGCCTGACTACACCCTCTAGACACTCTCTATTTTTATTTCTCTATATATGGTGATATGATATAGGAGCATGTGTCGATGTGATGCATGATGTTCATGTTTTTTAATCCTTTCCCATGTTCCATGAAACTATATTATTTTGGAGTGAGATTGACCAGGACGTGCGCTATTGGGGAAGTACATAAAGCCAGTAGGGGAAGCAGTGGTGGGGTAAAATTTATTTTTCATTTTTATATTATATGATATATCTTATGTGATACATGGTGAGTGTTATTCATGGTGATTATGGGAACATAGTATACTTATTTTGGAGATAAGGCAGTTTCACCATTGTTCACTGTGATTTAGCATGCCTACTTTATCTTTTACATGTGTGGATTTCAGGAGGATCTTATTCAGTATAATTTTATGCTCATCCTATGTATATATAAAATATTTTTCATGTCATTTTAAGTCATTTTTAGTTTGGTTTGGATATTACTGGATCCTAGTTTTGAAGGTACTATTTAGTGTTCATGGTCATATTGTCTTTACCTTTTTGTTACTTGTGGGTTTCCTTTAATTTGTTATCATATTGGATGACATTTCATGTTTTCTCATGGTATTTAATTATATATTTAAATGCTGTATTTGGTTTTTATTGCTTTATATATAATATATATCTATTATTTTTGGTTCTATTTGATGTTAATGCCTCCAATAGGGATATTTATTATAACCTCGGTGCAAGTTTCCAACCCGGGGCCGACTATAGGCGGGAATGAGGACGTCACCATCTCACCTATCTCATTTCCATCCCTAGTTGGGTACAAATTAGGGGGAATGGGTCGTTATAAAAGGATAAAGAAAAAAATTTAGAGTAAAATGATAACATATCATTTTTAGACAGAGATGTTGTAGAAAACGTATATAGACCAGAAAAAGAGATTGATTGTTTATTTGATGGGTTTATGAAGTGCCATAAAAGGGTGATTCTATCATATATCTTTTCATTGTAGGATGATATTATATCTATATCTATTAATATTTGAATGGATTTATCTATTATGTTTTCATTCAAGGGAAATCAAGATAAGAAGAGGTTGATAAAGCATCATGGGAATAACAATATTGAAATGGGGAAGAATAGAAGAGTGGGATTTCTCTCATGTTATAACTATTGGAAGAAACATCATAGGTATTTCAAGAGGGTAACTGGAAATTTATATAAGTATAAATAAAAATACCTTAAATATAATGAAATAATGTTCATGGAAGAAGATTTTGATATACATATCTTTTAATATAAGGATAAGGGACATTATGTGAACCAATTTTGAAAATAATAAGGGAATTACATTATAAAATGATAAGTTAGAAAGGACAAGTTTATGTGATTACCAAATATAAAATTGAATTTATTAGTGACTAAATTGTGGATAATTTTTTCATATAATTAATGTTTGATAATGATTCATTGGATTCTAAATCTTCTCACTCTCTCATATCTTCCATGATTACAAAAAATATAAAATATTTTTCCAAAACCTTAGTAAATGGGTTGTCAATTAAGATAATGAGTTCAAATCTTATTATAATAATGATCTTACATACTATACCAATTATTATGCCTTGATTTACCCTATTTATTATACATATGGTTTAATTTGATACGATCCTTTCCATGAATTGGATTTTAATGTATAACAAAAAAATTTATTTCTGGATGAATGGTATATTGATTTACTAATGTGAGGTGGAATATAATTTCTTTAGAGAGTAAAATTTATCATCTAAATCTTGTTTTGATCCTCCCTCGATAGCTCTTTTTAGTTAAATGTTGGGAATATATGAAGATCAATATTGTTTTATAGATAATAAAATATATTCTAAAAATATAGTATGAATGTCCAGTTAAAGAAAAATCATTTATGTTTTTCTAGAAAAATTACCTAGTTATCCACCGGAGCGTGATGTTGAGTTCTATATTGAACTCATTACTGATAGAAGACAAAAATAAAATACTCCTTATATAATAGAAGAAGTAGAGTTGGTGGAGTTGAATAAAAATATGTATGAGATTACCTAGTGTTTCACTATTTGGATCAAATATTTTATTAATAAAAAAGTATATGTCTATGATATTGTGAATTAATTATAGAGATCAATTCAATTAATCTAATGATAAAGTATCATTTACCACAAATTAATGCCTTTTTCCTAAAATTCAATGATTATAATACTTTTTATAGTTAGATCATTAATCTATTTATCATCATCTAAGGGTGAATAAGAATGATATACCAAAGCCATAATTTCAATCTAGGTATGGACATAATGAGTTTTTGGTAAAGCCTTTTGGATTGACTACTTCCCTTTTACATTTACTGATATAATTAACATTGTATTTAAGTATTATATAGAAAACTCTATGTTGGTATTAATTGAATATATGATTACATACTATAATATCTATAAAGGGTGTTGTAGGTATTAAAAATAACATTATTGACCATTAGAAAAAAATAATTTTATGGAAAATATGGTAAGTAAAATTTTTAACTCAACAAAGTTTCTTTTCTTGGATTTATTGTCTATAAGTATGGAATATATGTTCATCTTTAATTGAAAAATTTATTAAAATTATGTAATACACTAATTATTATAAATGATATCTAATGTTTCTTAGGTCTTACAGGTTACTATCGATGGGATTTTTGAAGATTTGACCAGGTTGGAAAACCCATTACCCAAGTTACCACATTTTCATTTGAAGAGATAAATAGGATAGTGATTAATATATTGATATTAATATTACAATTAGGTAAGGAAGGATTTATAATATATATCAATGATTCAAATAAAGGACTTTTTTCCCTCATGTCGAGTGATAGGTGGATTTCCTATTCATCAAAAAACTGAAAATCTAGGAATAGAACTATCCAACTCCTTACCTTGAACCTAGACCATAATATTTTTGTTGAAAATATGGATCAATAACATATATGGTGAAGGATGATATATATATAAATACATAAAAAATAGTTTTAAGTATATATTCCTAATGATGGATCTCAACATTGGAAAAAGGAGATTGTTGGAACTAGTGAAGAACTAATGTTTTTCATTACACTACTAACATTGGATGGAAAATAAGGTGGTTGATGGATTGAGTATGAGGGGCCATGGATTCCTAGACATGATTATTATTAATAAGGATCCTACATAGAGATATATGGTAATTTGTTATATGTTTACATTTAGTCAACATGATCCATCATTCATTTTCCAATAAATTTCTAAATCATTTCTACTATAAATAATAGAGAGGTATTAGACGGAAAACTAAGACACAAAAAGGAAGATTAAATTATTAAGTGATAGAAAATATAGACAATTCATCAATCGAGATGGATTTTTTATATTTGGAATGATTCTATATGTTCCATCCATATATGAATTGATGAGAGAGACACTAGATAAATCACATAGAATAAATTTGTTTAATCACCCTAGTATAAAAATAATGAATATAGATTTAAGAGAACATTTTTTTGGGATGATATAAAGCAAGAAATATTTGGTCAGTGTTAAAATCCATATTATGTCATCAAGTAAAGGATGAACGAAAATTTCCTATGTTATTCATGAAACCCCTACCTATACCTACATGGAAGTGGGAAAATATTACAATAAACTATTTCACTACACTCCCAAATAATCTAGGGATGAAATATGAGACGTGGGTAATTTTTTATCATCATACTAATTCTTATCATTTCTTAGTGATAAGTGAATATATACCCCTTCCTCACATTACTTAGCTCTATATAAATGAAATAGTAAGGCTTCATGGGACACCTAAATCAATTGTATCTGTTGTTGAACCTCTAATCACATTGAAATTATGGAAATTTATTCAAAAGGTTCTTGAAACTGAGATACTTGTAAGCACAACCTATCATCCCCAAACTTATGGGTATTCAATAAGGGATATCTAAATATTATAATTCATGATAATATCATGTTCAATTTAATTTGATGCAATGTGGGATCAGTATCTACCAATAGTAAAATTTTCATACAATAATAGCTTACATTTTAGCATCCATATAATCCATATGTAGAATTTTATAAGAAGAGGTTTCATAACCCAACCTATTTGGAAGAAGTCTTAGAATTAAATCTAGTTATTCTAGAGATTTTAGAGGATGTGACTGTTAAATTATAGACTATTCAACTTCATATAAAAGAATCCCTATGTGGAAAATAGGTCTATGGTGATAATAGAAGAACATAATTTATATTTTATGTGAGGGGTTATGTGTTATTAGATGTTTAAAAAAGAAAGGGTGTCCTAAGATTTTGTGAAATGGTTAATGATACTATAGGTACATTGGTACTTTTGAAATAAGAGAATGAATTGTAGTTGTATATTACCAATTTGAAATTCCATCTAACCTTTATAAATTAAACAATGTATTTCAAGTTTTAAAATTAATGAAACACATTCTAGATCAAACACATGTTCTCACATATAAGTGTATTGAGTTAGATCTTTACACTTCATATAGTGAATAGGTTTTCTAGATTCATTATATCAGAGAGTAAGTATTGTGGAATTGGATAGCTCGGTTGATTAAATTATTTTAGAGATATAAAAAATTAGAGGAAACTCAGGATGGTAATAAATATATGAAAATTGTATATCATAAATTTTCAATAGATAATATATAAAATAATTTCAGTAATGAAATTATTTATAGGGTAAATATTACCTCATTCTCTGCTGTTGTAGGTAAACAACATATTTGGAATGAACTCATAATGTGAATTCTAAAGAGCCTTTATTCCATGGTATATATTAAAGTTCAAATTATGTTTTTTAGAATTATTTTTAAAAGATAATCAAAATTTTTTAGTTCATTATAAAGATATTATCTGAATTTGATATTTCGGTATTTTGAAAAAATGATTGATTTGTTGGTAAATAGTGAAAACATTTTTTATTCAAAAAGAACATTTTTTATAAAATAATTAAGATATAATAATAAAATAAAACTGAAAAAACCTTTATCTTGAAAAAAAAATTATATCTAAAATTAATTTTTTTTAGAATATTGTGATTTCTTTATTAACCTGTATTTAATATTTTAATTCTTAAGTCTTATTTTCACTGAATTTATTCTAATTAATTATAAATTTAATATTTTCAAATTAACATATATCAATTTATGAAATTAAATATGTTGTAATGGATTTAAAATTTAGAATCATTAGATCCTGATTATATAAAAATTACTACTTTTATATTAGGGATAAAAAATATATTACTAATGTATAAACTAGTTACCACATTAAATGATAAAATGGTAAATGTAATAATTCAAAGGGTAATGGATTTGCACCATTATGAAAAAATGTTTATAATATTGTAGATAAGGGTTTTGATAAACCATATCTCTTACCCCACTCCATTATTGTTTCAATTTGGGAGTAAATACTGTAGAGAGTGACCTCCCCTTATTTAACAGTTTTGGGTATTTAGAAAAATACAATACCTTTTCATTTAAAAGGGGAACCCCTCCCCTCATTTTACCTTATAATAAAACACCTTATTTTAATACCGTACTCCTCATAATAATCTCTCTAGAAATATTATCCATGTTAGATATGTTCTGTTTTTATTATAAGGCTATACATAAATGGTTTAATCTCCTGTATAATGGAGATAATCTAAGTAATAAGGTATAACTTTAAATATGCTCTTCCCTCTTTTCAATTTCTTTATCTGATTTAGAAAATTTAATTTCACAATATTAAAATTATATAATCTATATAAAAATTATAATGGTGTGTTATTTTAATAATGGTATAGACATTAACCATTATCCCATATTCCATTAATAAAAATGAAAACGTGAATCATAGACTTTGCAGACTACTGCATCCACGAGGAAATAAGTTTCATATTCAACAATCACCTTAAAAGGATGGTAATGATAGGGATGTTAATATATAATTATTATGTTTATAACATAATTTAGATTATAAAATAATAAAATTTATCTCTCAATTGTTCCATTCTATGAAAATGAAAACATCGTTTATGCCTACATGTTGACTAGCTTCACACTGGAACCATTTATTTCCATTTCTCATTTCATTACCACATTAGATGGATAGTCATGATAATGGTTTAAAATTATGAATTTGAAATTAATGTCACAATTAATTTTCTTATAATAAATATTGAGTAAATTATTGGTGATACAATAAATAATAAATTGTTATAAAATTATCTGTTTTTAAAAAACATACTTAGAGTAAAATATATTATTTACATTATGTAATATTTTCACATACATTACTTGTTATTTTATATCATTAAAATTATGATATATCAAAATAATATAAAATAAAATAAATCATTATTATTATAGTATAATGATTTTACAATTAAAAACACCACATAATTATTCCTTTAATCTTGAAATGTTCATGTTTGTGTCGTTTTAACCACATACTTGAATAGTACTATGAATGTATACCATGAATTACAATGGGAACATTATTATATGTATAATATAATTTCAATGTTTAAATTATGATTTTTATTCTGGATGTTTTATATTATTATTTTATTCATTAATAAAGAAAACAACATTTGATCATTACAAATCCCAAAAAAATACTTATTGTCGATTACATATTCTAGGATAAAAAAATAAAACACTGATTAGAGGATTTTGAAACATCATAAAAATTACAAATCATCTCAAATAGTAACATTAAGGACCTATTAATGATGGAAATTAGTAGAATAATTAATACAGAAACTGTTATTATGAAAATTTAACAATCAATCAAAAATATAAAAAACCATTAAGGAAAATTGGTAGAATTTATTCAAACACAATCAATTTATGAATTTCATAAATAAAAATTGAAATTAGTAAGGTTATGACTTAAGTGTCTAATATATATATATATATATATTTGTATAGAATAAGTAAAAATACATTTTTGGAAGTCAGGATAAGAGGTAAATGTTTCTGTGTCAAATTCTTCCCTTTGAGATATGTTTTTTGAACCTAATTTTCTTTATATAGTTTATATACTTCTTATTTGAGATTTAATATCATGAAATTATTTTATTCATGTTATTTGATGATAAATTTTACTGAATATCTATCAACATATTTTTTTTATTTACTGCCCAAGGAATAATTGGGGTTTTTTGAATCAATTTTCATTCCTTAGGACTCTTGTTATGATCACCACATATTTACTTTTGTATGGATCACAGAATTCCTTGTAATAAATTTTACCATTATATTCATGAGGTTAAAGGAATTTAAAGTATATATTGTTTTACCTCACACATATTATATTGATTTAAGAGTTGAAAAATCCATTGTAAAACTCAATCTTTTCTATAGTTGAAAAAATTCTCATATTTTATTAAATTAAAAATGTGTTTATTTTCCTAGAAAATAAATCCCTAAATTGATACTGTAAAGTGGGTATAGCTATAGAATAGGTTCAACAAGGTGTAATCACCCCTAAATGTTTGGTTAAGGATTGAATCAATCATCACTATAATGCACGATGAGTGGGCCTATGACTGCACACATGGCCAGACACTCTGAGGGGATATGATTTAGAAGATTCAAATGATCTTCAGGTGTCGTGATGAATGTTTTTTCACAAAAGTTTCTTTGTATCCTATCGATAAAAACTATTAAACACAACTATTATATTCCATGGACAACCTATCACGTTGAAAGTACCCTCTCCACTATATTTTTATGATATGTATACATCCTATTACTTTTTCGATACTCCATATCTTCTATTTTTTAAGGGATGTTATCCTTGACATCCACATTATCCTATTGAATGGTGAATTATATTTTTACATATTTCTAATTTTTCCACTATACATGATTTTATTCATCAAGATATTCCTTATATAATGGTGTAAAAGGTACCATTTATTGTTATAGTGAATGTATTGGACAAAATAAGGTGATGGGTAGGGCATGTAATTATATAGCCAATCAATACATCAATAAGTAACACGAGTCAAAACAACTTGGGGATTGGTTTATACCTCTCCCTATATTGGTATAATGTCTTTGAATAAGTCTATCGAAAAATGTTTTGCAGCACAACATTGTACATTAAATAATTTTGAGATCAATCATTACTTTTATACTTGTTTTAATTTGTTATTATTGATATATAATTCCCATAGTTATAGTTGGTTATTCCTCTATATTGTTAATTTATTATATAACTATTACTTATTTTATATTTATGTAATGATAGATTCCACTATATTCCACTACTTATTGAGAATATGAGCTCACCTATATTTTTTCATTTTTGAAAATAATTCTAGAGGTGAACTCTATAAAATTCAATAGGAAATAGTGGAATGGATAATAATTATTTTGAAATGTGTTCATGTTGTATTTGATATTTTTAAATGTAATTTATTTGTGTATGTTGTCTTATAAAGTAATATGATAATGGATACTAAAATAAATCTTGTATGTTATACAAATAATGTAATAAAACTACCACATTTAGGTTTATGGAGTCTTTGTTTTTATAATTCTTTCCAACTATATAAAAAATTAATTATATAAAACGATCATATGATATTGAATTCAAGTAATACAAGTACCTTTAAATTCATAGTTTCATTGTAACATTACCATTGATAATTAATTCCATAATAAAGTATAACATAATGTAATTTCATATCAGCAACACATTGAAACGAAACTCAGCATTTTTTCACATAGAATTCACATCAAAAAATCATTATTACAGTACATAATGCATAAGAGTACTCCACCAAACCATTTTATGTTTGTGAACATTCAGCATATCAAATTCCATAAAATCATTTCATGACCCAAAATACATAAAAAATATTTTCAACCTATCATTATTGATAATAACATCATAAAACCATTTTATCCTAGTATATCACTCATCAATTCAAGTTATGATCATTATACTCACATTACATTGTCAATTTTAATATTCCTCATATATCAAGGATTCTATAAAAAACATAATTCTATGAAAACACAAACCAACATAAAAAATATATAGAGAAATTAGTATCATAGATGTTTTAAATTTTCAAATGAATGGAACTATATTGATTTTCTCATAAAACTGAGTTAATAGGTACTATCAAAATTTTAATGGGTCTCATCACCGTTAAAATTTTTATGGAATATTTTTATAAAGATTAAAATAGTAATTAAATGAATCCCATTTTCCTTAAAAGAATGTCATCATTGAAATTCTCGTGAACCCGATCACATAGTGTTGATAGGCTATTTATTACACGCTCATCGGATTATATGATATTGCATACACAAGATCAGGGTTTAATAGTATTAAATACTCTAGATAAAAAAATTACATTATATCATCATATATTACATCATTTTATAACAAATCATTATTTTTTTAATGTTATCCCTAGATTTAGTGATACAGAATATTCTACTTCATTACTTAGGGAAATTGAAATAAATGAAAATAGTGAGAACTCTTCATGGTAAGGGATACCATATTTCAAAAGATAACAAGGCATAATGATGTCGTAAAAAATATTGTAGGAATAAATAAAAAATGACATCATATTAGAAAATGCATAATAAAATTATAATCACTAGATAAAAATGGAAATAAAGAATCAAAGTGATAAAATTAAATATTCTCATAATTATTAAAATTAATAGAAATACTAATTTCAGTCATTTTTAATATATTTTCAATAATGTATGCCAATACATTATAAATAATGGGAAAGGATTCTCTCATTACCTCATCATAGTTGTCTCATGATACCTATGAGTAATACAAGGGGATATGTAATCTTAAGCTACACTCTTTAAATAATAGTCTATCACATTCCATAATATTATAAAGGTTCATAGATAATACAATGACAAATGTATAATAATAAATTCTATTACATATTTTTTCAAAGAATCCTATCTACTTTATATATATATATATATAATAATGATTATATGGAATATTCTATATTCTCCCTAGTTAATTAATTAATAATAATGTTTTGGTGAATTAATATGTAATTTAATATATATAATTAGGGATTCATAATGTTAGAATAAGAACCCCAATCAGGTGAATAATATGGATTTATAGTGACTAGGTACTTACAAAGACTAAGATGATGAATGCACATAGACAATAGAATGCATGTATTTTTTATAGTTAGATATCTGAGAAATTATGGATAAAACCCCATTAAAATAATTATTAGTTAATTTAGCATATTTGATACACATTTTGAATTTAAAATTTCATTATATGAAAACCTTCGGATTAGTATGCATTGATGGAAAATGCAAACTAATTTTGAAATCATATTTAATCCACATAGGACCCAATATGGTTACCGTAAATAAATCTCCGTTATCCTTCCTTAGAAAATGTATGACTATTTAAAATTATGTATCTATAATACCATAATAAATTGAATAAATAGATATTTTTTTATCATGGGACGATATAGAATTATATACCTCTTAAAAGAATATCATTATTAAAAAGGATTTTAGAAAAAGTATAATGTTTGTTAAATGGTGTCTTACATGTTCAGGGTATCACAAGGAAAATAAATATATTTATAAGAAAATAATATTGGAGTAAAAATTTAGAAATTTATAAGGATAATACAAAAAAATGTAAATATGTGTTGAAAAGAGAGAGATAAAGGTCTCTTACCTCTCTTATGCTTCTCATCATAGATTTAACCCTTTCACAAACCAAACTCTTTAACATTGAAGAGACTGATATGGGAGAGATTCCTTGAGTGGGATATTAAGAATGAAATTGATGTTTATTTAAGGAGAAATGAGAATATGTTTGGGTATTTTTAGGGATTTTGAGGTGAATTTCATGAAATAATATACTGAATATTTTAATTTTCCATTATCTCGAGTGCTTCACTACCTCCAATAGTGCAGTTGTACATCCCTTAGGTTTTTAGTATAATGGTTAGTGTCAAAATTAGGAATACAGAACTAAATTGGATGATTTTAGTTATGTATACATATATATTATTCCATATTCACCCTAATTATCCATTTTTATCATGTTTTACTATCATTACCAAAAAATGTTTCTCAGATAATTTCACTATCCCGATTCAAAATACACAATCCTTTTTATCAATTTTTTTGTCTAATTATTTATATTTTAACCTTTATATAAGGATGATAAACTTAATCGGATAGTTGTATCTTATTAAATACCATTTATTTTCCATTTAATGTATAAATTAATAACACTGATGCATTGGATACATAACCCCTTATTATACTATCATAATTCATGAGGGTATACAATGAAGTTGTAATACTCTCAGGGGGTGGTTCAACCAATATTTATTTAGTGGGGATTTAAAATCACTTGAACTTACCTCAGATATGATTCTACTCTAACCACAATTATTAAACTTCTTCTTGGTCATAGTTTATGGAAATCATTGGTGATTGTACCTACTTCCAAAAATCTGATAAATGTTCTTCGTAAAATAAATTCCTAATGTATGAGTCCATGTTTTATACCTTCTATTCTAATTAACATTAATGATTACACTTGATATACATTAATTCTAATAGTACCTATATATTTTCTACCCCATCAATAATAATAATTCCCAACTATCATTTAATGGATATATTTACATTTATTTATAATAAAATCATTCATAACAGTTCCCTAAATAATACATCTCATTATTAGTATTTTAAATTTTTCAATTAATCGGGTATAATTATTTTCATTTTTCATTTTTTTTAATTTGTGATGTTTATTTTATAATATAATCGATTATACATCTACATTGTGCACACAATATTTAATTTTTTCTATTGTGATTTATTTTCTATTGTGTTTTGAATAAATCTATATATTGTACTTTTAATTTATAATTTTACAATAAAATATATTTATTTATTTCTATATTTTCATTTCATTTATAATCACTATGGTAAACTATATATGTTAATCAAGATTTAATGATTACTAGTTTAATTTAGAATCCACATTAAAAAGTTTTATTTTTTCTCCATTAAAATAAACTTATATGTATATATTAATACATAGTAGTAGTAACAATATTAGTTGTAATGGTAGTAAAATTAGTAATAATGGTAGTAATAGTATAAATGATAATCATAATGATTATAATAGATGAAAATAATAATAAATTTAACAATAATAATCATATTATTATTAAAACCACAATTTTTGTGAGAAAGTTTCCATTCTTGTAAAACGATGCTTCTATCTTGTACTAAGGGTGGAGGGTCGAGATCCCAATGTGAAAACATTTTCCTCATTCATAGTGGGTATTGTGTGACTTATTTTGGTATTTTGAGGTTTATGTCCTTCAAATGGAGCCAGGTTCTGTAGCTAGATTACTTCCAGTGATACAATGATCATTTCCTATAAGGGTGATTTGACAATCATTAGGGGGAAAAAGGGGAATGATGATTACAAATGACTGGTGGTGTAATTGGAATGGTACAAACTTTTATTGGTTCAATATATTCATATAAAGATATTTTGAGTGGGTGTATGTGGAGAAATATTTTTTGGGGGGATAAAATTATAGTTCATGTAAAAAATGAAGGGACCTATGAGCCAAATAATCTTTGGGAAAATGAACTAATTTCAATAATTGGCCTTTAAATCCTCTTCCACATATATTGGTCCATGTTTTGTGTAGACTAATATTAAGGGGAAGGTGTGGGTAAACCAATTAAAAATTCTTATGTATTATTCATTTACTATTTAAATTCTTTTTTAAGAAGAAATATTCATTCCTTATATTCATAATACTAGGTCAATGTATTGATTTTCTTAAATTTGGAATGCATTCATTCAAAAAAAATCTTCTCAGGGTATCTTCCATGAGTGGTTCCATCCACAATAAGGCTTTTAGTATTAATGTACACGGATCATATGCTACATAAAAATCCCATATGGTTCGTTATGTGATCTCATTTATGCCACTAAGGATGCCATAAGATTATAACTATTGGAATATGCCAAGTCAATATCATGGTGAAACAATAGGTATAATCAGATATAAATAATAATAAATAAGGGATGAAAAAAATACATAAAATTATATAATTATATAAATTTTTAATAATTAGATAATGATAAATAAATTATATCATCATGATATAATAAAATAGTAACCAATGTAGTGTTATAGATGTAAAACATAAAAATAAAGAACCATTTTATGTGCTGATTATAGACATGGTATATGATAAAAATATAAAATGAAAGAGTCACTACAAAAAAGGGTGCCTAAATCCCCCAATGCTATATGAATTTCAATTTTACCTAATTCAAAATCATTTATATGCCATCATGGGCTTCTAATATCTTGCATCATAGACCATAAATTAATCACACTCACCATGGTGCACGTGAAATGATTGAGTAGTACACTAAGTTGGATAAAAACAATGAACCGCTAAAATAATCAAATAATAAATGACCCAAGTATAATTTCATTTTAATTTAATTATAATTACCCATAAAATAATAAGTCACATCCTTGATTTCTAGAAATGGTAGAGTAATAAATAACAGTACTCTATTTGTAAAATTCTCTTTAAATGGGAAAATATTTTCCAAGTATAAAAAATTTTAAAGAGGGTTTTCAATAATGTGTACAACCATAAGATCATAACATTAAGGGGATACTAACATTGATAAAATTACTCCCATACACTCTAAAAATAATTTATATACATGGTCATCCTATGGCTAACTAATCCAAAATATTAATCATCTGGATACAAGACTAGAATACATCTGAAATATATAAACTATTATTCATTAGGATAGTATGTTAAAAAATGCCTAAAATGTTCCTATTCATAATAATTTGGTTACTATGTTTTAATACATCAAACTAATATAAACACATGAATCTAATTTACCCACACAAGACCCTTGATTCATACAGTTAGTCACTCCCAAAACTAGCTCATCCACCCAAATAGTCTTTCATTATATCCCATAATCACTCTTCACATAATGAATAATAAAAACTTACAATTGAAAAACATTCCATACCAGAAATAATTTTATAACCAGTAGACTGTTAAATTTTGTGAGATTCTCTGTTCATAAATGAATGTATAGGAAGACCTGTCATGGTTAAAAAACCAGCATAACATGAAGAGACACACTCCACTAGTTCCAATTTAAATATTTCCATAGATATAAATATATGAAATAACCATTAATGAAGATATAATAAAGGTATAATTTTATAAGGGACATTACAAGTATAATAAGCATATATTATCTCTAAATGTATAAGGAATGATACATTGGTTCCATTATGGGGTGTTCATACCCTGTCCCCATCACTTGCATGTCCCACATTAATAATGTCACATATAAATGATGGGGAAAATTACGGAGATACATACTCTATATTTATGGTGTTATCTATTTAAATATCATAGTTTGATTCATTATTAATTCACAAAAATTGGAAAACCCCTAAAAATCCACCTAAATAGGGATTTAGAATTGATAATGATGACAAAGTGAAACAATCCATTAAAAAAAGGTGAAATATATTTTTCTTACCAAGGTTAATCAAATGCATAGAACTATAATTAAATAAAAGATAAAAAAGGGAATAATTACAAACCCTATCTTATCATTTCCTTGTAAATTTATAAATTTAATTTTTTTCATTTTTCTTCCTTTATGGGTCTTTTGTTCATTTTTTTTGAAAAATTTGGTTATTCTTCTTTTCACTTGGTTTGTTCATGGTATGTAAAAATCATGCACATGAGCCTTAGCCCGGTTGTTGAGGACTCCGTAAGTGCATCCAGGTTACTTGAGATCAAATCTTGGAAGAAGCATAATTTTCAATTGGGTAATGTAGTAGTACTGTAGCAATACTGTCATAGTACTGTAGCGGGTGATGTAGCGGGAACTATAGCGGAAACTATAGCAGGTACAATTTAGCACCGTAGTAGTAGAGAATATTCCCCTGTTTGGGCCTTCAGGCCACCGATTTGGTACCCAAGCCCTTTATGGCCTTCAGACCACCAAGGCCTTCATTATAGTAAGGCCTTCAGGCCACCTCTAGGCCTTCAGGAAAACATAAGTGCAGATGAAAAAAACAACCTACAAGGAACAAGCTTTAGAAGGAGGATGGGAAAGGAGCGTTCACCATAGTAGAAGCTAAACAGATTCCAAGAAATTGAGGTTATGGCTCCTGCCATCGGGACAAGCCTGTGCATGCATAATAAAGTTCAGCTGAATAGCCATGTGATGGTGGATAGCTGATTTTACAATGAAGCTGTAGGGGAGGATCAGTTCCAAGTATTTAGTCTTGGTTGTATGTAATGTTTGAAGCCTACGGGTAATGAATTCTTCTATGGCCTATGGGCCATGTAATACTTATGCCTACGGTCCTTGTAAGGGTTCCACCTCTCTCCGTGAAAGGGGGATTATCAAAAATCAATAAAAAAATTGAAGGCCTTCAGGCCATTGAAGGTACGTAAAAATCATGCAACCAAAATATGAAAATATAGCAGTACGTTTTAGAGGTGTGTTCGTGGTTTCCACATGGTTTTCCAAACTGTGTGGGGAAACCATGAAGTACACCCTGAGTTCATCTAGTTACTTTCACATGGTCAACACAAGGTTTACTAAATCATACATCTAAACCATGTGATCTTCTCATGTAATGAAAAATAGTGATTTTATTTTTCCCCATTTTCTAATTACAAACCTTGGGAGTTATATCACCTTAATATTCATTATTCTTAAATCATTAGGTACTTGTATTATCTATCTCCACTACCTCTTTTTTTCCATGGGGGGTTTTCCATTTTTATGGTGATTATTCAAGGTATGGTGTTGCAGATCTCTTTACCTTCCATATTACACTCTTTTCCTCCTTGGTTCTTTTTCGATGATGGTTATGATGACATATGGTTTTGTGTTTTATTTATTTAATTACGGGGTTTTATGTCTTAGGTTTTAGAGAGAATCTTTAAATTTTTTTCTTCACTATTGTGGATTAACAACATTGGTAGTCAAACCATTATATTGAGGTATTTGTTTCTCAACAAATGATGTTTTAAGATTTGAACCATTATTTCATTCAATATTAAATTAATTTTTTAACATCACAATATTTTTATTAATTATATTTTTTGGTTATTTTAAAAATAACATGGTATCTATCTTGGTTATCATTGGATTTAAAAATTATTTTCTAAAATTTCAAAGGTCAATTTTATTTTATAGTAACCATGAACAATGAGTTTTTGATAAAATTCATAAATCACAATTTTATGCTAATTTAAAAGTAAAAAAGAGAGGTTTTAATTTTTAAAAGAAAAGAAAAACTAGTATCTATGTGATCATTAATAGGTGGAGTGGGTGAATTAGTTGTCTTCTATTTTTTCATTTTCTTAGTTTAGAAATGAAATTTAATGATATTAATATAGAATTGAATCTACTAGTAATAAAAATAAAACACACCTAGATAAATTGAAATATTTACAGGGTTCACTTATCAATAAGAGTATATTTTCAATGGTATTGTTCAGAAGTAATATAATGAAAATAAACTAGTAGAAAATACTCATTTTAATTGTTATAAATATAAGGAAGTATCAATAACATTTATATCACTACAATATGTGGATAATGAATCTTCTCCTAGCACTAATTATATGATATAATTTTTTTTACAATATAAAATTAAACTTCACTGACATTATTCTATATTTCAACTATTCTTATTGAGTTGTATCATATATTGGTCTCCTTTAAATAACTCAAATCCCTTAGTTTTGATTATTTTTTTCGTAGCCATATCATGGGGTTTTTGGTGACTTCTTGACTTTTTAGAGGTTTTTGGGATTATGAACTATTGGTTAACCATTATATTGAATAATAATGGTCATCCTAAGAAATGATGTGACTTATGTGTAACATACCTGACCCAGGTTCCACTAAATCAGTGCCCCGACCCGATTCATCACATGACCTCAAGCAAACCTCCATGTACACCAGAGGTTTACGACTAATAGTGAGGGTCCAATAAGCCATCTGGTGAGACTATACCCTATTTACCATAGTAATCCATAGAATAATTGAATATAAATATATGGAAAAATAGGAAACAACCAAAAACATGTGTATTCAA
This sequence comes from Viscum album, assembly GCA_963277665.1. NCBI lineage: Eukaryota > Viridiplantae > Streptophyta > Magnoliopsida > Santalales > Viscaceae > Viscum > Viscum album. The sequence continues at coordinate 156,871,241 of OY728165.1, read as the reverse complement.
ACTTCTCCCAAACTGGGAAAAATCTATAGGCAATAGTATATATGCCATCTCATGATACATTTCCATGTGAATGAAACCCAATATAAATAAAAAAAATGGAAACACCCAAAATGGCTCTAACTCCATGTATGGAACCCAATCCATTCATATCCCATGTCCAAATAAACCCCGAAGAATATGGCCCTTTCACTTATCATGACCTGTAAGCATGGAATCTACTTGGGTACCCAATGACGACCAGAGCAGGGTGTGAGTACAACTCAATAGTCTACCACCAACATTGTCTAAAAATATCCAGTCTAATAGATAGATAATTAAAGTAAATATAATTTACAATAAAAGGAAATACAATTCGGAGGCCACTAGTTAACAAACTATACATAGCTGAATAAACCATGGTGCTAATTTATTATGTCTATATCATCACTAGTTCATCATCAATCACACAAGGTTCATGACATACACCATTTTCATAAGGAAATAAGTATGTCACAAACTCACTAGGGATAACATATCAAAAAATCACAATCTCCTCACTCGAAGCATCAGATTGGGTGGAATCCAACCGTTAGGGGAATAGTGATCCACCCCGTCCCTAACCCATGCATTGTGGGTGGAGTTAGAGCATCCATCCAACTCGACCCGTGAGAGTAGACTCGGTACTTTATCCCACAACTCAATCCATGTGCACATTCTTAACAATCCATTCACCACACACCAACCACATCACAAAAAAACCCAACCAATACATACAACAATCATAATCCATGACAATCAACATGATAAATCATATTGTACAATAATCCATTAACACCATTTCCATTACATCACTTAGTCCATTTAGAACAATTTACATTCTCATGCCTATATCACTAATAATATTCATTAATCCACTTATGTAAACCCATTATAAATATCCATAAATTCCCTTATAAAATTCCCTCAAGATATTTTCCCATTTCACATACCATTGTCAATTTAGAAAATTCTCTATTTCACATGCACTAACTCTCTTAGGAATATCAATCTTAATTCATAAGACTCATACTCTAAAAACCATTAACCAATGCCTCCTTTGTAATTATATTATGAATAACACATACTCAATAAGGCCTCTACATTATCTCACAACAACCTAGAATCTACATGGATAATTCTAGGTCTAGAAAGTACCAGCATACCCCATGGGTGGCCTTAAATGGGTCAAATAATCCTCTATGTGTACCATGGGGAACCATGAGGGTTTCCATTCATCTTGTAAACATTCATTATACCAAATCTCATCATTGTATCAAAAGAAAAATAAATAGTATCCATGAAAAAATCCCAAGCATGCACAAATTACAAATGAAACTATGGGACATAACTTTCAGACCACCTGCCTTGAATCCATTGATGAAAAATTCCTCAATCGAAGATTTAGATATTGATTCTACCTACCCTTGAATCCTCAACCTAGATATCATAATAAAAAGAGGGTTATAGTGATTCAGAAGGAGATGAAAAAAAGATGAAAACCCTAATCGATAAGAGGAAGCAAGGAGGAGATTAGACATACCCAGAGCTTTGATCCAGGACCAATGAAACTTCAAATGACTTAGGAATTAAGGAGGATAACCATTGGTAGATATTAAAATATTTGGTTCATCACTAGGGTTAATGGTAGAGGAATGGTGGAAAATTATGAGTGATCCTTAAAATCCTAATGTGGGAATTTTTTAATATATCAACATTACAAGGATGCACGGTTTACCCCCACGGTTTCCCAAACCATGTGTAAACTGTGTAAGAGCTAATGTCACAAAATCACCCCCTTCGCATAATTTCCTCATAATTTCACATGGTTAGCTTAATTTTCCGATAAGTCTGAGAATTCCTCTATACAAGGTTTCATGGTTACCTTGGATGATCCAAATTCTAACCGTGTGAAAACCATGATACATCTACAGAAAACTTCTTTTTTCCTCATATTTGTTTCCCCAAACCTCCAAAACACCCCTGAGATTTGTCATGATCTTTTCGAAGAACTTATTTGACCAAAATAACACACATAAAATGAATCATAAACAAAACATACCTTAAGGAAAGTCTTGAGTCATAAAACCTCCCCACCTTTGGGTGGCTCATTGTCGAGCAGCTCTTCATGAGCATCATTGAGATTCCAAAGAAAAGAGATTGGACCATTGGGCCTGCATATCTATTTTTCAATCCCATGATTCATCAAAAAATTTCCATTCTTCAAGATAACATGAACCAATGGAACAACCTTTCCCTGGTATACATTCTAATTATGACTGTTCCTAAGAACCAGATGCTCATCAAAAGATGCATCATGCCCAATCTCAACATCATCAATATTTATCACATGAGATGGATCAAGTTGATACTCCAAGAGTTATGAAACATGAAAAGCATTGTAAATTCCACTACACCATTAGAGAAGATCCAATTAGTAAGCCACAAGCTCGATTCTCTCCAAAATATCAAATGCCCTCAAATACAACGGTGACAAATCCCCTTATTTCCACATTTGACGGTGACCCCAATTGTGGTGACACCTGAAAAAACACACAATCACCTACCATGAACTACAGAAGACTATGACACAAATATTTGTATCACCTATTCCTACTCTATTCTATATCCATCTGCATCTGAACCAACTGAACCTCATCTGATGCCTCCTTCATGTGACTCGGCCCTAACAGATCAAACTACATAGCTTCTAATAAAAACAGTGGAGATCTACATGGCCTCCCATAGATTTCCTCAAAAAATTCATTCTAAATTGTATCCTGAAAACTATTGTTGTATGAAAAGTCCAAAGAACAACGTGTTTTCCCACAAGCCATAAAAATCTTGAACACAAGCTCTCAACATTTCCTCCAATACATAAATTGTACTCTCTGACTTCCCATCCGTCTGTGGGTAATAAGTCACACTAAAAAACACTTCTGTACTAAGTGCCTTATATACCCCTCACTAGAAGCGCGATGTGAAACATGGATGGTGATATGAAACTATGGTTCTTAGCACACCATGCAGCATCACTATCTCCCAAACATATTAATGACCAAAAAGGTCAACTAAGTAAGATTCTTGGATAAGAAAGAAATGAGCCACATTAGTTAATTGATACATAAAAACCTAGATTGAAACATTCTTCTGATTCATCCTCGTAAGACCCATTATGAATTTCACCATCATGTCATTCCATTTCCTTTCTGGAATGTGAAACGACTATAACAAACCACCTGGATGCTAATGATTTCCCTTCACCAATTGATAGCTATGGAATCATGCCACAAATCCCACAACCTCTCTCTTATTTCTTGACTACCAATACTGCCAATGAATATCACTATACATTTTAGTCAATCCAAGATTTATTTTCCACCTCAATGCATGGATCCTAGGAATAAAATCTTCGAATTCACCAACTAGTACCACAACATGACTGCAAACATAGAAAACTCCATAAGCACCAACAACCCAACTAGAAGGTGACTCTCCACCTTTAATACTTCCTGCATAGGCAAACACACTGGGTTCTCTAGCTGACACTCCTTTACCCAACTCAAAAAAATTGAATCAATCTCCATAGACATAGGGGTTATTTTTCCTTGCCCATCCTGCACATCTAGGTGCTTCTCAATAATCAAATCCATCATCCTGTACTCATAGTTGGAATCCTAAACGACCTGATTCGATGTCTTCCATCTCAGAGAATCTAAAACACCACAACCTTTTACAAGCATGTAAACCAACTTTAAATATAAGGATTGTAGTTGATTTACTCCCCTTATCTATTGAATATTCAAATCCTATTGAGAGAAAATATACATAAGACTTTTATGATATTTAAACTCCAGGAACTGATCTCCCATCATGTAGTGTCTCCAACACTTCAAGGAATAAACCACAACATCTAGGTTGAGATATTGGGTTGGGTAATTTCTTTCATGAGGCCTATAATGTCTTGACCCATAATCTACAACCTAATAATCCTGCATAAACACTACCAAAGTCCTGTATAGGATGCATCAGAGAACAAGGGGTACTTTTTACTAGGTTTAGGTAGGAAAAAAATTGGTGCAGTATTCAATGACATCTTCAATTGTGGACAAGTAGTCTTTCATGCCTCAAAACACTAAAAATGAACACCATTCTTGGTTAATCATTAGAGTGATTCCGCTAAGTGAGAGAAATCCCTAATGAACCTAAAGTAATATCTAGCCAAACCCCAAAACACCGATCATTAGAAACATTCTTGGGATACTCCCAAGAAACCACATCCCTCACCTTATCTAGATCCACTAAAACACCTAACATAGAAAAGATGAGTCCAAAGAAATGCACTTTATTAGTCCAGAACTGAAATTTTTTTATCTTAGAAGAAAGTGTATGATCTCTTATTTTACTTAAGACGATGTCAAGTTGTTTGGCATAATCATTAAGAGTTCATGAGTACGCCAAGATTCCATTAACAAAGGTAACCATGAACTGATCTAGATAATGGGGAAATATCTGATTGATTAGTGCCATAAATCTAGCTGGCGAATTGGGAATCCCGAATGACATCACCAAAAGAAATTTCAACCCGTACCTGCTCCGGGAAGCTATCTATGGTACGTCAGATGGTATCACCCTCAATTGATGGTATCTCAATCTTAAATAAATCTTGGAGAACAATGAGGCGCAAATTAGTTGGTCAAACAATTCATCAATTCTGGGAAACATGCATCAGTTCTTAATCATCATCTGCTTTCTTTAATAAACACATAATTAGGACGACCCATCAGCCTTCTTAGAAAACAGCTTGGGTTATCCCCATGGAGATGTACTTGTTCAAATGAAACCCTTTTTCTTTGATTGTCACATCTGAACCTTCAGATCATGGAGTTCTTATGGAGCCCTGTGATATGGTGAATAGAAACTCGCTCTGCCACTGGTAGTAATTCGATCGTGAAATCCACATCCCTCTCAGGTGGAAGTCCTGAGAAATATTTAGGAAACACATCCTGAAACAGATCCACCACATAAGGAATGACATAATGCTCCACTTCTCCATCGTCAAAAACAAGGCATTCCACTTGGGCTAAGTGTTCTTCCAACTACTGAAAAATTGGCAATGTGAGGCCTGCACGTACATCCCACCTACCATGAAAGACATAAGTTTCTCTATCCAGAGATGAAAATGTTACCCTATGATGATAACAGTCGATGCAGGCCTAATACAACAATATCCAGTCCATGAATGAAATCATATGTATAACTGGCATATCGAGAAAAAATAGGTTCAACCGAAAATAAAAACCACCAACCAATAAGGAACAACCTTTAAACTATTTGATATCATCAACTCGCACCCCTAATGGAGTATCAATTTACATAACCCTAAATAATTGTTCCATGGATAGGCACAACACAACCACAAACTGTGCAGAAATAAAAGAGTGTGTTGCACCTGCATCAAAAAAAACATTATTGAGTGTGGAAGCTACAGTAATCATGCCTAAAATTATAAACAGCCCAGCCTCACCACCTCCAGGTGTATACTGAACTGCATGAAGATGTCTTGTCCCTCTACCCTGGGATCCATCATGGGGTACCCTATACAACACTTCTCTTTTGGTGTGGACTGTCTCATCTCGGAGTTCCACATCCACCACCCTTACCGGTACGGCTAATGGAGGTATAGCTACCATCTTAATAAGGGGTGATCACTTTCCTTCCCACACATAGTATCTTCATAGAACACCCATCCATGCACTACTACTGAGGGTTCCTAAAGAACCTTATTATATGTCCCAATCTACCATAAGAACGAAACTCAATTGGTAGTCGAGGAAACTGAACCCACTTGTGCTGACCTCTCACACTGATAATAAAATACTTTATCACCACCCTAAAGAACAGTCCCTCTCTTTCAACTATTCTGTGTATAGTCACCCTATTAGAAACTTTAAAAAATGACACTTCCTTCCCTCAAAGGTTGTACCCCATGACATCATAATAGGTACCAAAAGTCCACGTCCTGAAGCACCCTTAAAGTTTCCTTCTGAGATAAAGGGTTGTTCCACTAAATATGAAATCTTCTTTAGGAGTAAGATGTTCACCTGGGACCTAATATCATACTTATTCTCATCTTAGAATAATTTTTCCTTAGTCTCATAATCTCCATCCGTCATCAAGACTAATCCTCAAATGTCCATGAAATGGATATCAAAATCCAATTCCGATGAAGCCCACTAAGTCAAACTAATAAGCTCTGAAACCTTATCCTGCCTAAGGGTTTCGAGGTAATAATGTTCTAGAAAAATTTCTTGCAAATCCTATCATACCATTCCTTTAGATTTATCCATCAAAACCATAATATCCAAGAAACACTTGGCCTTTTCTCTTAACCCGTAGCCCTCTAACTTGACTATCTTTTCAAGAGGAGTTCTAGGTGATCAAGAATAGTCTTGATAGATTCTATACAAAACTCTGTCACCTTTATCCAACCCTCTTTGGTAATGTTCAAAGGGGGCAGCAACTAAAACTCATTGGTCAGAACCAACATACTCAGCACAAACCACCCTTGGTCCCATTCCATAATCTATATAAAATGTGAAATATTCTCATGAAATTACTCTTCACTATTATCTTGAACCATCAGATCCTCTTATTTCAATAATAGGGGAGAATTCCCAACAACATCCTCTTGTCACCCAATTGGCACATATCTTCATGGAGGCATTCTTCTACAACGCCAAACATGTACTTTAGAACACAAACCATAATGATTTTACAAATATAACGGAAGGAACTTCATTAGACACTAACAAAAAATTTCATATACACCACCCAAAAAGTAATGATTATACCATTAATTCCACCCTCGACCATCCCTACAATGGTCCTAGATAACATGAGGAAACTATATCCCACAACCAAAATCCTTACCTTCTACACTATCTCAAACCTATTCTCACAATATAACTTATTCCAGTAACACATTATTTCAAATACCGCACTTTATCAAGTATAATTCCTTAATTATCATTTTATATTTTTCCCTTTTAATCTATTTGTATTGATTCATTTGACATAGTTTTCACCACTTTTAAAAAATTCAAATGCATTCTACCCTATATGTCCCACACACCCATCCTGTGTTTGTGCCTACAATGATGCACGTTACTTATATACATAGGTTCCTAGAATGATGCATGAATTCACAACCTCATGTCATTCCATCCATGATAAAAATATCATAAAACTATCAAATCACACCACATTTGAATCACCCAATGGTGAAATATCATCAAATGTAACAATACACAACAAGAACAACAATTCCCACCCAAGGTGATTAGGGTTTTCCCCCATACCTAGGTTAGCTACTTCATGGCCCGATCTCTTTAGCAAGGTCACACACTGTCTTAATATTCTATCTTACATCCCTGAATAGTAAAAAGAGAAAATAATTTCTCATATTATATTTTTTAATGTACCCAACCTGGGTGCCACTAAATCGGTGCCCCAATCTATGTCATCACATGACCTCAAGAGCGCCTACCCATACAACAGATGTTTCCGAATAACATTGAGGGTTCGATAGGTCATGTGGGGAGACTATACCACTATTACTAGAGTAATACACAATAGAAGACAATATAAATAGTGATAATAGTAGGAAATAACAATTAACGTACACATTCAAACATCTCAGAAAATAGGTACAATCCTCAAGAAACATTAAATATTTCATGTCATGTAACAATTCCAAGTGAAAAAAACACCAAAATATATAAAAATAAAGGAATCCCCAAAATGGTCTCAGATACAAGTATGAAAAACCATCCATTCATGTCCCATGTCCAACTCAACTCCCCAGTATAGGGCCCTTTATCTTGTCCTGACCTATAAGCATGAAATCTGCTAGGGTACCCCACTGTGCCCTGAGAAAGGTGTGAGTAAAAACCATTAGGCCACCACCAATGGTGTCTAAAATATCAATTATAATAGATAGTGTATGAATGTATAAATAAATAAAAATAAATGAATAATAATTCTGATTCCACTAGTTAACAATCCCTACTTAGAGAAACTAACAATGGTGCCAATTCATTTTGTCTCTATCATCACTAGTTAAACATCATTCACAAAAGGTTCATTGAATACATCATTTTAATAAGGGAATAAGTAAGTCCCTAACTAAATAGGGATAACATATCAAAACATCATAATATCCTCACCTCGAAACCTCATTCCAAGTGGAATGTAACCGTTATGGGAATAGAGATCCATCCCCTTCCCTAACTTGTACATAGGGGGTGGTGTTAGAGAATCTATCCAACTCGACCAGTGGGAGGAGCCATGGTCTTTTATCCGACACCTCATTCGATGTTCACATGCGTATCCATCAATTCACCACACACTGACCACATCACAATCAAACACAACCAATATATACAACAATCATAATCTATAACAATCAACATTTTAAATCATACATTTCCATAATCTATTAACACCTTTTCCATTATATCAATTAGTTCTTTTATCCCCATTCCTTTTCTCAAGCCTAGATCACTAATATTTATCAATAATACCTCTATTCCAACCCATTATACATATTCATAAATTCCTTTATGAAATTTCGTGAAAAATATTTTCCCATTTCACATACCATTGTCAATTTATAATATTAACTATTTTACATGTAGTAAATCACTTAGTAATATCGAAACTAAATCAAAAGCAAACTACTATAACCACGATTAACCAATTACTCCTTTGGACATCCATTAAAAATTTCACATACTCAACAAGGGTTCTACATGATCATACAATAACCTATAACTTAGTTTGACAATTCAAGGTCCGGAAAGTACTAGTGCACCCCATGGGTGGACTTAAATGGGTCAAATCATCTTCTATTTGTCCTATGGGTAACCATGAGGGTTTCCATTCATCATTTAGACATTAATTGTACCTAATATAATCAAATGATCAAAATCACATTATGGAGTAACCAAAAAATAAACCCAAGCATGAATGAATCACAAATGAAATTATGGGATATAACTTTTAGACCAACTACCTTGAATATGTGGATTAACGCTCACTCAATAAAAACCTTATATCCCAATTCAACGAACCCTTGAATCGTCAACATTAATACCACTGGAAAAATAGTGTTTTTCAGAGATATAGATCGAAATTGGAGAAATATGCTATCCCCAATTGAGAAGAGGAAGCAAGGAGGAGATCCGACTTACCATGAGCATTGATCCACAATTGACGACACAAAAAACGATCAAGGAATGAAGGAGGATATCTCATGGGAGATATTGGATGCTTTGGTTCATATCTTGGGTTTAGGGGATAGAAAATGAATAAAATACCGAGTGAGACTTAAAATCATGGAGTGTAATTTTTTTAAATTTCTTAACTTTACTAGGATGCATGATTTACCCACACAGTTTCCCAAACTGTGAACCAACTGTGTGAGAGGTACTGTCCCAAAATCACTCATTCCCATTGTTTTTATGGAATTAACCTTGTTTAGCATAACCATGTGATAACCATATGAATTCTTCCATCCAAGGATTCACAGTTACCTTGGATTATCCACATGCTTTTCACTAACCATTCACAAACCATGAAACATTCCCAGAAAAATTATTTTTTTAATCCTATTCCATGCCCCAAACCCTGAGAAAACCATAGATCCTACTCATAATCATTGGAAAAAACTTATTTCACTAAAATAATAGACGTATACTGAAACAAAAACAAGAACATACCTTAATGAATGTCCCGAATCTTACATACGATTGAGTCCTAGAAGAGGGTGCACTGTTAGGTACACATTTCTTACTAACCCAAATGCATATCCCTCAAATATCATCTCTTGATATAGTGGAATCATGCATGGTTAGAAATTTTGTTTTCAACCTATGTATCAAAATCATGTAACTCTTCATGTTGCCCAAAAATAGGTGCATGGTTTTCACATTATTTGTTAAAATGTGTGTCCAAATACTGAAAGGTTTAAAAATTATTCTAAATTTATTTTTATTACTTGATATTTACCCAAATTTCATAAGTATCCTAACATTATACTAGTATCTTAACCTAGGAGAATCATCTTTGAGATTTTGGTGATTTCTTTCCTCCCATTGATTGATTTCGACGGATCTTTGACTTTATAGTGTGTAATTTCAACTTTATGATCTAGTTTCTTATTGTTAATCATTGATATTATTGATCCAAACGACATTCCTTGATTGAATCATTAGATCATAGATGTTAATTATATAATTATGGTTTGATTCGTGAGCTAATTTGGTTTCTTATAAGTCCATTTTGAAACTGGTATTTTTTTCTAATATCTTCATTGGTCATTATGAGTTCTTTTGTGATTTTTGAGGTATCTATTTTCTCTCTCCCCATTATTCTATAGATGATCAATTATATATTTATATTATATTTTTTTGGTTCTTTTATTATTCCTAAATTTGTTATATCCATCATATTCCTCTTCGATTTAGGATACTGTGTTGGGTTTCTAAGATATAATAAATTTAGTTATGTGCTTTCATAAGGTAATTATTATAATTTGGTACAATTTTTTCTTTCCTAATTTGAACTAGAATTTAAATATACTTCAAAATATTGTTTCGGGCCTTTGGATAAATTATTTTGAAATTTCATTATGTGAATTATGAAATCTATTTTGACAATGTTTCATGACCCCCTCCCACCAAAGATACCACATTTAGTGGAGAGAGATAATTTACCATGAGTCCCACCTCATGTTGACCATAGGGTAGAGAATAGAAACTAGGGTATAAAAATCCCATGAAATTAGAGGAATTTCCATCTATAATAAAATAGAATTAGGATATAAGATAAATAATAAAAAATAAACTCGATGGCATAATTTAAAAAGAAACCAAAATCATCCGATAATATATGTATAAATAAAACTTATACAGAGAAATGCCTCCAAAAATAAATACCCAAAAAAATAAAGTAGTGACACAACAACATTCTAAAAAGGCCTATGATATTACTATCCAGTATAATCCACATAATCCTCTTTGAAACATAGAAATCCATTTATATATATAGGGTGGTAATAAATATATTATCAGTAGGAAAACCAAAGTCTATCATGAATGTGTGAAAGAATCATACTAATGAATCCATGAGAAAATAAAACAATGAAGGTCCCCTAAATAGGTAAACTATCATTCCCATCCTCACCAAGGAATGATCTCTATTTAACCTAGGTCGTATATAATAACACAAAAAGAAGAACTCAAATAAAGGGTACCCTAGACCACTTTCTCAATAATTTTACATTCCCAGAATCCATCTCTTTATGTCATGGAACTCCCATATCTTACAAATAACATATACCACATACCCACAAGAACAATCACATTACATGATGCATGTAAACACTTGGGACACCACCTCATAGAATATTCACATCTCACCTCACCGCCCAACACCTAGGACATCACATCACAACCATAACTCGAGTAATATGGTATTGTGAACATGAAGGACATTAACCTAATCCTAACCTCCTACAGTGCACATCCCCCACCAAAAGGCACCCCATAACATAATCATATTACATCTCATATGAAAAAACTATAGCCACCACCCACAACTTGGTGATATAACATCTTAGACAAAGATTACTAGTCCATGACCTAGTGCACTAAAAAAACTCTGAATATCATAGTATGGGAATATATACTCTCCTAGAAGAGAGAGAGTGGAATTGATATTAGCCAACTGTCCATACTCATCAATGAGATGTTGGAAAATTACCACAATTGTGAAAATATAGGTTTTGTCACATAGTGTTTCAAACAGGATGGGTTTGTATATAATCTAAAAGGAATGTACAATTATATATATAATACACTCAAAATACCAACCTATGGGTTCACATTAACAAAACACAACTAAGAATACTTCCACTTTCACTAGAAACTCTAAATGAAAAACAACACACAAACTAGAAACCACATCTGACACCACCATCCAAATTAATAATCCATCCCAATCACTTCATTATTTTCCATCAATTGAAGTTAGCCACCTAACCCATCATTTGAATGATAATTAGTCATTTTTATCCCTTTAACTACACCCCAACCCCATCCATTTCAATCATTATTAAAATAGTAAGTCTCTCATTATCATGGAATCTAGAACAATGAAACCACACATCACAAGTACCTCATCATCCTTATTGAACCATCACCTCACTTCCCCAAAATCACAACCAAACAAACCATCAACTCAAGGACTTGAAATAACATCCAAATGAACCATCACCTCATAGACCAAAAAGAATAGACAAATGAATCATCTCTTCACTGTGCTAAAGCTCTGAAAAATGAACCATCACCTAAATACCCTAAAGTAATGACCAAATGAAGCATCACCTCCTTGCCCCAACAGCAAAAAAAACAAACCATAACCTCCCCACCCCCATTCTAAGTCCATAAAAACCATTGTGGAATCCCCCTAAAATCATAGAAAAACAAACTATCACATCACTACCCCAAAATCAAGACCAATTGAACTATTACCTCACCTCATCAAATGCATATCCAAACAAACCATCACCTCACTGCCCCAAAAGTAAAAGCCAAAAAACGATCACCTATCTGCTCCAAATACATGACCAATGAACCATAAACTCATCAGCAAAAAAGAATGATCAAAATAACCATCACCTCACTGTACTAAAATCACATCTAAACAAACCATAGCCATGATTCCCGAAAACATGATCAAACAAACCATCATCTCCCAACCCAAAAATCAAAGTCATACAACCTTTACTTTGCCCCCACACCACATCGCAACCAAACGTTTCCACAAAATAATCCTATAAATACATAAAAACACATCATTAACCATTTTATATATTTAATGTAGGTATTTTATCCCATTTCACTTTATTTTAGGTTTATTATCACAAAATCTATTAATCCTGTGTAAATCATTTCATTATCCAAATATAAGTGGTTACCGAATTTCTATTTTTTTGGGTGATAACAGAACAACATGTTGAAAGGTTTTGTTTTCAAAAAAATCTATAGCATAAGTAAAGGCTCCAAACAAACATGATTTTTCAGCTGGGCATTCAGCCCATATAAACACAAATAATCTTTCTTATCTTGCTTCACCCCATAAGGTGAAGAAGAACTGTCTCAAAAAAACACCATGAGATCACAGATAAACCTAAAACACATTGAAGGGTATCAAAAAATATACCAACTCACAACCCAAAAATCAAATATACCAATATAACAGATCCCCAAGAGAAGAAAAGGAGAAATAACAACGAAGAAGAAGAGAAGGTCTTACTAACAATCACTAATGGCCATAGATTGGAATAAATATAGCAATATAGAAGGAAGTGGGTTGAGTATCATTCAAATAAGTGAGGATGTTCAATAAAACAAGTGATATGGAAAAGATGGCTGATGGAATAAAATTATCTAAAAAAATGGTTTTAAAGGCTCTAATCCCAACACATTCATGTCATGAAAACCATTAACAATTTGAAATCCACACATTTTAAAAAAATTACAACTTCCACTAAATATCATCCTCTCCAGACCTTATATAATTACACATTATGAATTCACCTCTCATGATGTGAATTCATTTCACAGGTTCCCCCACATCCACATACAGGATGTGAAACTAGAAATCTATACATTCCATGAAACCCTATTTCACATTGTGTAAACCTTTCACAATGTGAGTTTCTAACTATAGCTCAGTTTCACTTGAAACTGCCATGGGGCCTCCTCAACCCTCCCCCAAGACACCTCAAACACCCAAAAACGAATATGAAATAGGTTGGGAAGGAATGTTCTATTACATCAGATACCTATTAATTGATTCTATACCTTGAGAATGTAAAACCAAGCCTAGAAAAAAGGGGTTTGAATATATACCATGTGAGATACGTATTAGGGATGTCATTACTCATCAATGCTACCACCACACAAGAACACAGAATTGAAAGAACAAAAAACCTTTTTTTAACCTCATCACTAAAAATATATATTACCACAACTATATCAATCTCAACATTTCCAAAACCAAAAACTTCTACAACCAACATACCACACCACCCTGAATACACAAATCAGGGAATTACATCCTCTATGTCTAGATATTACCTACTCTAGAAGGCGCTGACTCTCCTATATAGGTTTAATCATAATGTATTATAATTCATCTTGATTAAGAATTAAGTTCTCCCATTTTATATTTAATAACATTATGACAAATCGCACAACGTGCATAAGATAATGGAAAAAAAACAACTCCTATCACAATAAGATCCAAACATTACCTCACTAGAAAAAAATTAAATGAAAAAATTAAAATACATCTGGCCACTGGGCACACCTTTTCATCTCCCATTCACATGTAGACTCCTCTAGGACACTATTAACCCAACAAGATATGAACCAACATTATGGTGCATCCATGAAGTGTCTTCCCTTGGTGATCCTATACCTCTATTGTAAAATTCAAAAATATCGTGTCATCCAAGACAACTAACTCTTCATAGAAAATGAAATGGTATTCATTGTGAAGATATAGGTGAATATGGGAGATTTAGAATATATCTTGGATACTCTCTAACTGTGGTGACAAATTTAATTGATACACCACCTCTCGAATTCACCCCAAAAAAACCAATGTGAAAGCATACTCCCCCTTCCAAACCACTGATACCCACATCGAGGAGAAAACCTAAAGAACATGTGGACCACAACCTCAAAAAATAAGGCCCTCCTACTATGGTAAAAAAGACTAATTTAATTCATGTTCTTGTTTTATACTTTAATGAACAAGATGAACCTTATCTATTGTTCTCTTTACCACATTAGAGCCAATAGACACTACCTCCCCAACATCCATAATGCACAATGGAGAATGACATGACCTCCCATATGATTCTTCAGGTAGGGCCATTCCAATGGATGAATGATAATAATTATTATAAGAAAACTCAACAAATGGAATGTAATGTTCCCATGATTCACCAATTTCTATGATGCAAACCTGAAACAAATCATAAAATTCCTAGAAAGGTTTTTTCATCATCACGTATTTTTGAGGTTGGAAAGTAGTGTTGAGGCATAACATAGTCCCGAAAGTATATTTTAATCCCCTCTATAATCCTATGGTAAAACATGTATCAAAATAAGAGACAATTTACCTTAGAACACCATGAAACCATGCAACCTAATCCATATACCTCTAAGTCAAAGCTTCCACTATCCTTGATTCCATGACTGTTAAGGAGTGGGATAATTTCATCAATCGATACATGATTTTACATATATTATAAAACATACATTTGATCAGAGTAACTCTATAACTAATGACATAATGATTCCATTCTATTTCAACTTAGGAACATCCAATGGTTGCAATAAACTGCAAGGATCGTGATGCTCAACCATTACCTATTGGAAAACCAAACACCTCTCTACAAATTCACCCACCACACATTTCATCTCAGGCCTCAAAGAATGAATCCTAAGGCCATGTCAAATATTAGATACTCCTGTGTGTACCTCCAAATGTTTGTTATAAAACTCATTAATGAATCCCTCATGCATTGCTACTAGAATTAATTGTATCCCATGAAACAACATTTGCTTCCAGCTATCCTTTGAAAATACCTCTATATAATCACGATGGCCAAATTTATTTCACGTCACATGTTCTTCTGGGTCACCCCATTTTGACACCACAAAAAATTATATCAAATAAGGCTACATATTCATGTTAAACAAAAAACATCTATCATAAACCACCCTTTCATCTAAGTGTAAATATTCCAACACATCAATTCCTTTCCAAGATTCCATATACTCTTTAATAACATCATTCCATTACTTTTTTCTAAATGTTTCAGTCAAAAAGTGATCTTCAATAAGGTGTAGGAAATGAAAAATCCTAATCCTATATAAACTCCATCCACCTATACTGTCATAAATTTAGATATCCTTGACAAAATATATACATTAATCTCTTGTGATGTGGGAAGACCACACCACCATAACATTAGTGTAAGCACTGACATTCCTAGCCCCATATCATGGGTGGAATAGATAGCCTCATTGGAACATAACTTCATAGAACCATAAGATACCACTTCTCTCTAATGCATCAACACACATACCAAGCCATGATAATAATCATGATAAAACAACTCAAACACCACACCCTCATTGGGAAACTAATGTACTAGAGAACTGACTAACATACCCTTTAGGTAAACAAATGTTGCTTGGAACTGATTAGTGGATCGAAAAAATTGGTCCTTCCTAGTCAATATTGTTAACAGGGATTCCACTCTAGAGAAATTAGGAACAAACCTATGATAATATCCCATGAGAATAAGGAATATATGATCCTCAACCACGTGATAAGGTGCTTACAAGAAAAAAAAACGTCATCCCTTGATGATACCACTACCAAACCCTGCTGATATACCACATCCCAAAGTAAATACACATCTCATGTCAAAAACATACACTTTTACAACTTACATTGATTTTGTGGCATCAAAAAACCTTCCCAAAAATCTGATTTTATTTTCTTGATCCTCCGCCAACATCATGTAGATCAATATTTTTTCGATGAACATAAATATGAAATGGTCTAGGAATTTAAATATTATAGAATTTATAATCCCCAAAACATGGATGGAGTGTTAATAACCCCAAACGCCGTGACTAAAAACTACAAGTTCCCATTCCTATATTTCAAGGCAGTCTTTGGGATATCACCATCCATCACCCACAACTAGTGACATACAGAACATAGTTCCATCTTAGAAAACCCAGATACCCTTTTAGATGTTCAAAGTGATCATCTATCCTTAGAAAAATGGTAACTATTCTTAACCATCACATAATTAAAACTTTTGTATTATATAGAACACTTGATTATACTATCCCCCGTCTTGGTGAACAAAAAAAATCACCCCATGGAGACACACTTGGTCAATTATAAATATTCAGCATCAGATCATCTATTTGAATCCTCAACTCTCACAACTAAGAAGATTTTATATGATATGGTTCCATAAAAATAAAAGAACCACAATACTGCATGTCTATCCTTAACTCAACATCACATCAAAAAGGTAGAGTCACAACCTCCCGAGGGAAAACATAAAAAAACTCCCCAATTAACCTAGGGACCCCTTTGTCTCAAAAGCCATTGATTCCACCCAAAACTAATATATAAAAGAAATAAGGGGATATACATTACATCTACCAACACAATAACTCCTCTCTCCAATGAAAACCACACACTATCCATATACATATAAAAACAGAACCCTCATCTAGATGTATTTGATAATATTTCATACCAAATAAAACCAATAAATGCTTTTAATCCAATAAAGTAGATGAATCTACAGAAAGAAAAGATCCCCATGAGAGTGATGTGTCTACATAATCTTTCTAAACCCTTGGAACACATCAAATATGCTGGTATGGCCTTCGATATGGAACAATCAACCCTAGGGAAAGGAAATCCTCTCTACGTCTAGGCCACATTATATAATAGAGTGGGTGAAATAGATGATCAAAATATCCTGAATCAATCAAGACACAAACTAGGGTAGATAAAAAACTGAGTGTACCGTGAATGATCGTGATCCCCTCTAATACTACTACCTCCACTAAGTGTAAATGACCACACCCATCTCCTCAACGTCTTTTATAATGACCACATTTTTTAACATGATCTGGTAAAGGATTATGAACATGAGGAACATCTAGATTCATCCTCCACCCACTCCTCCTCCCCTAGATAAAGCATAAGCCGGATTACCTTACTATATAAATGATGTTATAGGAAAATATTATTGAGCCTAGAAATGAACCTGTCTGCTTCCAAAAAAAATATTGAAGAACCATTGGGAACTAATTCTGGTGATGTCCATGAGTGATAAATAAAAAACACACTAGCGTGATATCTATATAAAAATTACAAAAACCATTTTCCCCAGAGGACTAGAAGATAATATATTTAGGTCGAATCCCCACTGGTCGAAACCTAGAATATTCTAGTTCCATAAAAACATGACACGAAAAACAATGATCACCGAGGAACCATATTGATTCCCCTATTATAGTAAATGTTCATGAAATTTAATCTTCTAGACCACATTTAGCTTGTCCTGAAACTCCAGTTATATTGAAAACATAGAAAGAGTGATTGAATACTTGATATAAGTAAGAAGTTAATCTTCAATACATCTAACATGAGACTCCTCATCTGGAAAAAGACATAGGTCATATCATAAAAGGACCATGAACTTTATTACTAACTCCCACATTAGCACATACCCCTATTGAAGGGAAATAAGCTTCTACCTCTTCAAGACCTCCACATTTGACGAAAGTAAGTCTTTTGGATCTATTTCTAAATGTTGAACCATTAAAAATACACCTCCTTATGATCAATCAAATATAGTATCCACCACTAATGTACATCTCCTGGAATCTAAGTAACTTCCTAAGGGACCCAGTATCCGACTAAAGAATAGATCAAACTGAAATAATTCTTGAGCTCCACCATCCATATCTCTATGTTTACATATAAACCACTTCCCTCTTACTTCCCAATACACAATAGCTGAAATGAATGCAATTCCATATACCAAACCTCATCATCCTCTACCAGATCAACACTATGACGATCAAGTAGATCAACCCACTAAACCCCAAATTCTGGAGCCACAAAAAAATTATGAACATGATCCATTCCTAAAATAAAATAAAAAAAATCATATTCCTGGTGTGTGGAATTTTATTAAGATTCATTTTAATTAAATTCATTCATTTTTTACTTCCAAAAACAACCCAACATAAATAGGAATACAATTTATCATGGTGAATTTACATCTCCAAGGTCTCTACCCTATAAACATTTCCACCTCGCATGGTAATTCAGTAAGCTCAGAGTCCATGCACTAGATCATGGGAGACCCACAAGAACAACCACACCTCTCAACACATCAAAGAAAAATATATAGATTTATAAAATTTAATTTTTTGAAATTTCACTTTATTTCAGGGTAATTATTGCAGATACTATAAATCTAGGGGAAACTATTTCTATCAATAAATATAAGTGGTTCACCAATTTACATTTTTGGCTGATATTACAACAACATACATAAAGACTTCCATATCACAACAACTACAGAATAATTAAAGGGTCTTAATGTCCATGAGCTTCATCAGTGCAATCTGCCCGCACAATCACAACATTATAATAATATCAAAGCTATAAAAGCATGTGAATCAATATACATTTCCATTAAATTTTAGTTAAATAATTAAATTATCTTCATTAGGGTGGAATAAAAAATACAATGTAGATAATAAAGAGTAAACGCCTCCTACGTGATACCAAAAAGTCTAAAATGAAGGATTACATGCCTTAATGAAGCATTTTGATCTCAGTGCACACTACAGGGTGATGACGAAATGTACAGAAACAATAATTTCTTGATGATATCATATATAAACCTAAATCACATTAAATTATAACATGAACATATCCCAAATCACAAAAAATTTTAGAATAAAACAACCAAAATGGATTCCTAGGAGAATAAAGGGAGAAAACAACAATGATGAAGAGTAGGGTTTACCACATATCGCCAACAGACAACCACCAAAACAAAAAGAGAAACGTGAGAGGTACGAGGTATGAAGATCCTCTAAAATATCCTTGGGATAAACTAGAAATTATAACGATGGAAGCCACAATATAAAAGATAAATATATTGAACATTGGGTTTTAAAACTAGAAAACCCAAAAAATTACATTATGTAACCCATTCGCGAAATGACAGTGACACATTTTCCAAAATTTACATCTTTTGTAAAAAATCATGTTGCCTCACTCAGATTTAATTACAAATCATGAATTCACCAATAATGATGTTAATTAATTTATTTGGTTATCGCTCTACTACATACATGCTTTGAAACTATCCAAATACACAAACCATGAACCACCAATTGACCACTTTTAAGCTTTTAACAAAGTTAATTTCCCATTCCAGCTCTTCTACACATCCAAAAATCATAGATCCTCATGAAGACTCCTTTTAAACACCTCTAACACCCAAAACCACTAATGTAATTGGATAGAAAGGCATAATTAATTAGACAATGGCTTTTGAAATAATGTGTTTATTTATAAAAAATGTACATGAATTGAAATGAATGATTGGAAGATTTATTTTGATGATCAATTTTATGAAATAGTTATGTGAAATGTTTTATTACATAGAGTGTAAAATGTTTATTTAAAATGTATGTTATTTTTATGAAAAACATTTGATGTGGGTTTATGAAATTAAATTTATTGTTTCGAAACATGAACTTGGCAAGGATTAAAATGATCTATTGAAATGATTTGAGATTGATAAAAATTAATGATAACCCCATATATGATTTTTTACTTGAAATTCATGGCGTATTAGGTATATTGTTATGTGAAACACAATATATGAATTTATTAGCTCTACATAGAAATTGATTTATAGAAACAATGATTACTATAAATATTGAGGTCAGGGAGTTCATTATTTTTGGTGTTCTCCGATTACACCTAGGATTTCTAGATATAGGAAAATATAAAAAACTAGATCCATATATCACTAATATTTTCATGAATTGATATACTAACATAACCTCAGTATTCTTAACAATGTAGATATAGTTGAAAATGATTTATAATTCCAATGCTTGTTTTAAATTTTAATTAATTCCTATATTGATTGAAATGATTATTCCAGTATATTTTAAGGAGGATGATTAGATATACCTATTGGATTAAATGTAATGTGTACTTGTTTTATATTATGCATTGAAACATTTTGAAAAGAATTTTTGGATACGAATTGTGAAAATATGTCCATGACATGTATTATTTAAAATTGATCATATTTGGTTTATTTCACATGGGTTTATTTTTGAATACTTGGTGAGATCCTGCTAGTATTTTTTTCTCACACCCAAATTTTACATTCATGTATTTATTGAATTTATTATGTTATGTATAGAGAAAAGGATAACACTTATAAGAAGTGGTTGGTGTTTCTAATAGTGGTACCTTTAGAGTTTATAGTGACTGGTGGGAGTGTGTGATAAAATTTCTATAAGGAGATATTATGATAATGGATTGATAATTTTATTTTATGACTTTGATTAACATAAGATTTTTCGGAATTTTATATGTCTAATTTTAGTACTTATGTATTTTGGATCATTTGCTATTAAAATGTTGTTTTTATTATTATATGATTCACTTTGTTGTTGAGTTATTCTTTGGTAAAAATAATTCCCCTTTATTGTTTTTATGCTCAGGTAGCAGTCTCTAACCCATGGGGATCAAAAACACCCCTCAGGTCATTCTAGAATATAGTTAAGATTTGGTTTATTAGGTTATCTAGTGAGGTAATGAATTGCTTTATCATAGCTGGTCAATTTTCTTCTTAAAAGTTATTATTTATTTTAGGACTTCTTGGTAGATAGGAGAGAGGATTTTTGGGACTTATGGTATATGTTACAAGTGAGTATCTATCTTTATCTCATTGAAATGTGACTTGAGATATCCTGGGTTGTTTGGGGAAAGTGTGGTTGATGATTTGTTTGATCTGAATCTATAATTCTCTCAAGATTTGATCTAATATATGTGTTTCCAAGTTGAACTATAACATATAGAGTTGATGAACATGTGTCACATGAAATATTTTTCTTCATTATCTGTTGATGGTGTTTATTACGATTCCTACAAGAATATGTTTGAACCAAATAAATTAAGGATATTTTGATGAACCATAATTAGATAACCCTCTAGTTTATTATAATCCTGTAGTGCTTGTTGCATGTGCAGTCAATAATTGGGGAAAAGTAGTTTAACCTATTAATATTTAGTCAATAGTAGGTTTACATTACAGATAAGATAGTAATGATCATTCCCAAGAGTTTCTACATAATAAACCTCCATCATTATATGGAAATATGATCCTTAGGATGTATAGGATTTTTTGAAATTGGTTGAATAGATATTTGATTTTATAAAGACATCAGATTCCATTATGGTAATGTGTGATGTCATCAAACTTGAAGGTCCTTGAAGTAGATATTGATATGATATAGTTCTGACAGGAAAGAATGAGGGATTGGAGGGTAAATACTTTAGAACCCTTTTTAGGGAGAAATTATGTACAGATTCAATGGTATTTTCTAATTCTGTAGAATTTTTTTATATCTATCTGTGAAATAGGATAATGAATCATTTTATAATCATTTTTCTAAACATGCATGGATGTCACATAAGGTAATATGAATGAGAAGCTGAAGTACAAGGTTTAATTATAGAGGGTTTTCAAATCAAATATAAAATATATTATATTTATACGAAATCTCCCTAATTATGTTTATTCTTTGGTTAAGGGTCTAATATTTTATATTAACATGGTTGTTAAGTATTGGGTGATAGGAGTTCCTCTTACACATAGTGTATTTCAGAGGTTTCATTTAATTGAAATAAGAAGTGGAATTAATTTCATGTGGAAATAGTGGTGGTGTTACTTGATAATAAACATCCTCTAAATCATCTATAGAATCTAGAAAATGATTACTAACTTTTTTATAATCTGGTAATGTTTGGAAATAAATGATTTTTTACATAGCTGCTGCAAATAGTTGTAGCTCTTATGGATAATCTAGCCACTTTGAAAAGGTGTTCCTTGTTTTTACCACTACACGTAGTGGTATATTATTGATGATAATGGGATTAAATATGAAATATTCATATGATTCATGATCCAAAGGTCACCATCCACATGAATTTGGAACAAAACTTCTTCAATTAGTGGGTGAGTATCTAGTAGGAATCGATGTGGGTCTATGAAAAATTAGATGTGAAAATACTATTTTTTTCATCTATAGTGACTACTTTATTTGATACCAATGCCTCTAATTATTTTTTATCAAACCACATTGTGGACCTATTGAATTTTTCTAATGAGATCATGCCTTATGTGATGTATATTTCTAGATCTCACAAGTTAGAGTGAGAGAGAAGAGTCTTTGATACCCTTCTTGCACGTTCTCTTTTTTTTATAATCATGTTTGTTTGGAAACTTTTGGTTCTTAATATGAATCTAATATAATTAATTATTAAGAAGGATTTTTTTGTGGATTATAAGTCACATATATACTATTCTCTTCAGTGGGTCTCCTTTACTACCTACAGAGGGGTGTTTGATTTTTTTAGGGATAATGGTATCCAATTTCAACATTAGTTATAACTCCTCTTATAGAGTTGGGTAGGTTGGTTTCCATGTTTTACTTCTTATTTTAGTATGAATCAGAATATAGATACCTTAGTTTAGTATTTTTTGTGTTTCCAAATGTTTTTGTATAAAAAATTTGTTATTGTTTCGTGGTAAGGGGGTAGAATTTTGTATTGATTCAGAATTATGCACTCTTCCCATATCTATATCATCTTACCATATGAAACCATCTGAACATAATGAGTTAAAAGAATTTTTAGATGAATTTATTTCTAAAGGATTTTTTCAACCCAGTGTGTCACCTTGGGACCAATGATTTATTACATGATGGTCAATGGAATATTTTTCTTGTGTGTAAACTATCTAAAGATCAATCATGTTATGATGAAGAACAACTAATAATTTCCCTTTATTCTAGTTTTTTATCAATTGAAAGGGGGAAAGTGGTTTTCTAAGATTGATCATTAGTTAGGTTATCAACAGCTTTGGATCAAGGAGTAATATACCCCCAAGACTACTTTTAGGAGTAGTTATGTCAATTACAAGCATCTTTTCCTACCATTTGGTCTAAAAATTGACCCTTTTGTGTTTATGGAAGTGAGAAATAAGAATTTTTTCTAGTACCTCAATTCTATCATGGTGGTATTCTGGGATAACAATTTTGATTACTCTAAAATTTAGGTGGATCATGTGAATTTATAGTGGAACATGGTCTCAAAAACATGTTATTTTATTTTATCTTAAAAATATGAAAGCAGACATGTGTTAGAAAAAAATAACAATGTCTTTGATATTTGAGAAGATATTTTTGTATTAAAACATCGATAATGTGTTTTTAGGGAATTTGGATTCTTTATATAGTGGGGAGACCATAGATGAATGGCTTCTGTCTTCATTGGGTATCATTTATTTCAAGAACTACTATGTTATTTCTTTAAAAATGATAAATATTATGGGGATAGATTGTCACCATCCTATGTAGGAGGTACAAACAAGAAAAAAAATATGATTTATGTAATGTGGAATCATTTCTGGTGGCCATGTATTAAATGGGTCATCACTAATTTTATTTATCATTATTATATATATCAACTGGTAAAGGTCAAGAATCAGAAGCCTTTGGGTTTTATTCAAACCATTCTTGGGCATATATTGATGTTGTATGACATATTAATGGGTTTATTTGTTAGGTTTCCACATACTACATGGAGTAATAATGTTATTTAGGTGGTGGCTGACTAATTGAAAAAATCAGATTTCTTAATTGTCATTTATGAGACAACACACACTTGGGGAATTTGTAAATCTACATGTGTAAGAGATTTTAAGATTGTCTGGTGTTTAGTATTCTATTATTCAAAATAGGGATTACCAATAAGTTTATAATATTTGGAGAGGCTTCATTAATGTGATGTTATACAGGGTAATGTTTAGAAAATCATATCATCCTCTGATATTTGGTCAAGAATAATGAGCTATATGGATTCTAGAGGACATATTTTGTGCTTTCATCATATAAATTTGTAGAGAATGGTATTTCCACTTGGTCATGGTTGAGGCATACGTTAAAAATATTTAACAATGTTCCATTATAGTGTATCTCGTTAAGGTATTAAAATTATTTCCTTATAAATTTTCTCCTTGTTGGTTGAAGATCAATGAATCTTCCCGTGTATGACCGAGTTTGGTCCATGAAATTATTATGAAATTCAATATGATTTTTCAGATAATGGTAATGGTTTAGAGTTGTTATAAGACTTATGTTGATCATTTTGAATGTCCATTGGATTTTTTGGTTGGTGATCTAGTGTTTTTGAGATTATATCCACATATAGGCCATCACGAAATAGAAAAACACGAGATGATAGTACCAATATACATAAATCAGTTTGAGATTATTGACTGTATTAAAAAAGTGGGTACCATTTATATTTTCACCCACATATTTGATATATCCATGATGAGATTTTTGTGTCGAGTCTCAAGAATTTTATTTCATAAATGTCTCATTTTTTGAGTTTGGAGGACCTTGATGTGTAAACTGATATGCCCGTGATCGAGTAGTCAATTTAGATTATTGATTCTGAAATGGTGGTTCTTCATGGGAAGTACATACCTCTAGTATGAGTGGTATGATAGAATGGTTGGGATTCACGTGAGACTTGGGAGATTGAGGAATTTATTAGAGAGTTGTAGCCACACCTCTTTCTAGAAAAATATTCTTAATAAGATTTATTGGGGATGAAATTATTCATGGTGGTGATATCAGAAACATACTAACACTTTGATTTAGGTACTCACATCCCTTTTTTGTCATATAAATTTTCTTTTTTTTGGTTTCTATAGTTTTTTACGGATTTAGATCATGTTCATAGTTAGAAAAAACCATATAGGTTTACAATGAAACCATGCACCGTATGTTTTATCCCAAGAGGAGGGCACATGGTTAGGAAAAATTTTAGTACTACCCATGCATCTTGTCTATAAAATGATCTTATTGACATAGTGGTGTCATTTGTGGTTGGTGGAATGGTTTTCAATCCTTGTATCTAAATCCTTTATCTAATATTGTATCATAGAAATCAACACATTTTTATCCCACGATTAGTTAAAACATGTGAAAAAACCATGAGAAATGTTTTAATTATTCGAAACTTTTTATGACATGATACATACCCAAATTTCCTAATTATACTCTTGTTGGAAAGTGATATTGAATAAGGAGAATCCTCATAGATATTTTTAGATTCTGTACCTTTCATTTCTTTATTATGATGGATATTTGATTGTGGGATCTATATTTTCAAGGGTATGTCCTTAATTCTTAACATAATTCATTGATATTTTAGATCCAATATTCATTCCTTAAACGTAAATTTATATTAGATATATTGATGATATATCTATTGTTTTTCACATTTCTAACTCAATTTCTCATGGATCTTATCTGAATTTGGTATTGCTTCTCGGATCATCACTGTTAACTATGTGTTATTCAGGAATCATTGAGGTATGTGTTCTCTCTCCCACATTGTTATATAGATTTGGAATTGGAGATTCTTATTTGATTTTTGTGGTTCTATGAATCTTAATTTATTGGTTATATCATTTTTTCCTATCATCAAGTGAGTATCACATGTTTGGATTTCTTGATATTGTGAATTGATATAAGTGGTTTTGTAAGGAAATAACTATCATTTGAAACTATTGTTTATTTCTTATTTTGAAATTGAATTATAATTGATTTCCAATGCATGATTTGAGTCATTTATTAAATGATTTATAAAGGGAATGGTGTGTGTGATGGAATATCTTTGATAATGATATTTGAACTAAATTGTTTATTTTTGGAAAATGAACATGGATTGAAGCGAATGATTTGAAGCATGATTTTTAAGATGAATTTTGAGATGCGATGGAATGGAATTTTTTATTCTTTGAAATAAAATGAGTTGATTTGAAGGAATGATTTTTGGATGAGAACCAGTAGATTTTTGTTTTTGAAATGAAATAAATGTTTTAGAATATGAACATGGGTCTTGTTTAAATTATTTATTTAAATGATTTAATATTGATTGAAATAAATGATATCCCCACATATGATTTATTTTAATAAATTATGTGGGAGTCTGTGTAGATAGTTTGGAAGAACACACGATTTCCATGTATTATCTCTACCTAGATAGATTTAAAATGAAAATTATGATTAAATATATTTATGTTAGGGAGTTCATTAACTAGGTTGTTCTCCTATTACCCCTAGCCTTATGGATTATTGAAGTGTACAATCATGGAGCCATATTTCACAATGACATGTGATGATACCAATTAATATATGTCTCTTTGTTTCCTCTTGAGTTATTTCCACTTCCCAACATAACCCTTTTATGATAATATATAAGGTTTAAAATATGTTTTAACTTATTATTTGTGAAACTATAAGGTTATTAGTAGAAACACAATGTATTAAATATATAGTAAACCCATTGTTTTTCATAGGTTTATTTCATGGGTGTGATTTTTATGTTTCCTTTCAATGTGGCGTGCATGATTATGATATTATTTTCATATTATGGGGGGATGTATATCCCTATAATACACTGGTTAATTCTATATATATATATCATGATATTATATATATTATGATTGAAGATGAATCTACCTTTATTCATAATTTATCTGCAAGATTCGACCACAATGTTATGTTGTGTCATTATTATGAAAATGCCCTATTATATGAAATTTTTCAATGAAACCATTATTTTGATGATGATATTCTTATTATTATATGATTATAATGATTATTATCTCCCATTTAATATGTTATTCAATTCCATATGTTTCATCCCTATTATTCCTCCCATTACTGGGCTTTTCTCTCACCCTTTCATTGATGCGTAACATGTGGTGAAAGCATGACCTAAGATGAATATAAAATCTATTAAGAGGATGATGTAAATGCAATTTAATGATGTTTAATGTTTTGGTATGATTATGTTGTAAAAAATTAAATTTATAAACACACCAATCATTTAAATTTTATAATATTATTATTTTTATGTTGTTCATATTACTAATTACATAATAAACATGTATAAATTATGTTATTTTATATAGTTTATATCAATGCATGGTTACGTTAATTTCAAAATTAAGATAGTAAACGATAACCAACAATAAACTTAAGGATCCCATAGGTTAATACTTCATTAATGATTTACACATGAACATAAGTTATTGATTCGTTATTTTTTGAATTGTGTCTTAGTATACCATTATATATTTATGAAAATTGTTGAAACTATATGAAATAGAATATAAAACCATGTGATGGAAAATGAAATTAATTTTTAAATTTCATTCTAAATTTCATGGGAGGATGAGTTGAAACTCTCATGTTTGGACATAACTACTTATCCTTGGTTATCAATAATATTCATTGCCAAGTAGAGAATTCTAGTTTACCTAAAAAGGATAAATTAGACATTAATTCATTTATGTTACAATGAGAACTGATATTTAATAAAAATTCTAAGTCATATATTTTAGAACAACTGGTAAACTCTATGGAAAATGTCTTTTCTATGCATTATTTTTCTATAAAAGAGAAGGTTACTCTAGATGTCCACAGTTAAAATTTGGAATCTAATACCTGGTGGAGATTGATTAAGAATACATTGAAAAAGAATAATTTAATAAAATGGAAGGAGAATAATTTAAAAAGATATTTATTAACATTTATTATACTTATGGTATTCACACTAATATTTAGAGTGAATATATAGATCATAAGTAAAAGTAGAATTAATTTGTTTCAACTTACGAGGTGAATTCCACATGGATATCAAGTTATCCCTTTTTTATCAATAGTTCTATAAACATAGATATGTTCAATATTTAATTTTACCCTAAGTAAATGGGTTTAAATGTTTTAAATTGTCTATGGAATAGTTGGTATGCCTATTCAAATGGATCCCTTAACCATTGCGTGATAGTCTGTGGGGATAACCCTATAATAATGGTTTCTTTGAAACTTTTAGTGTATGACCCCCAAATTTCCTTTTATCCAAAAATTATAGAAAACCATTTATATAAATACAATAAAAATGTTTTTTAAACCTTTGGTATACAAATCCACCAACAATTAATACATTACACCTACTTGTATTGGTATAGATCCCACACACACCCTTGACACTTACAGAAACACCCCAAAAAAACATATATTCTGAAGAAAGGAAAACACAACAGAAGCCTTAAAAAGTGTGATTTTAAATTTTTCATTGACAATAAATATAATATTGTAAATTTTAGTTAATTTCTACCCAATTTAGGCTATGTATCTTGCATGAAATTTGTTAATCACAAAAATTAAGTCATAATAAAACTTGGTTTTAATCAAAAGACACAAATGATGTATGTTCATCGTTGGTGATTACTACTAGAATAATATGAAGTATATTACTCTAGATCATCCAAATGGGTTTTGAGAATCGTTGGGTGAACCGTTCGTTGAAATTCAAGTTCTAACACATAGTTCTGACAACACCTTTGACACTCTGATGATAATTTCATTGCTCTGCTTGTGATGCCTAAAAGAGAGAGAGATCCCTCAAATATCCTTGTATTCATATACTATCTCTCTATGATTTGGGAGAGGGATGTAGAGAGATAGATCCACGAATAGTACCTATTAAATCCATCTTCTCCTCTATTTATAGAGTGTAATAAAATTACTTGGAAATTCCAGCACGGCCCCTTAACAATTAACACACTACATACATAATGTTTTGAATAATAAACTATGTCATAGATATTATTCATTTTTATTATCATTTTAATGTAATAAATTAAATATATTATGTGATAATAAATGAGTCATTAACTTAACTCATTGTTCCCACAAATATTAATTAAACTATGACTATATTAAACTAATATTCATCAATTAATATTTTTTATTTATCTACTTAAAACTTATGAATACATTTAATAAATAAATTCAATGATCATTATTGTTAAAATTAATAATATGAATTTATTTATTTCATTTTTGATCATTTTTACTTTGTAAAATCCTGAACCCCAGTGGTGGGTAACATCATGTCCAATATAAATATTGAACTAAATTAGGAGGATTTTTGAATACTCAATTATGTGTGAACCTCTAGGACCTTATCTCTATATAATTGAATAGTATTCAAAGACCAATTGTGGGATATAGCAACCCATCATGTCCCCTAAAGAGATAAATATTGTCACAGCAGAAATAACTAACCTATGAACACTTATTGTGTAATATAATATCTTTTTCCTTAATATCTCATAAAAAGGATGCACTCACGTGTCCTCACTGTTTACTTTATATTGTATTTTTTATTCCAACAAGAAGGATGTACCCTCGAATTCCATGGACATGGTCTTATTAAGGTACTACCATCCTGATTAACATGGTCTGAGATATATTATTTATATAACTTAGAAGCGTCAAATCCTCTCTTAAACATTCAAGAAACGACATGCCATCAATGACGTACCCAACACAAACTAACTCTCCATGATTTCAATATCATGATTTGTTTCTTTCATTAAAGTATGTAATAAAATGAAATAAACTATAAATGATCTCAATTTAGGAGACCATTACACATGATCATAGAAAGTAACATCCCATGACACCTGAACCATGTGGTGTTCCTATTGGCAGCTCTTCCTCATGATCTCACTACTAGAGATCACCAGGTGAAAAATTCATGATAAGATGTCTCAATACTAATGAGAACCCAACTCTAGATAGTAAAACATCTATTTTTTCTAGTTATTAAGATGCATCTAGGCCATATAACCTTAGTTTAAGATTATTTTCATAGTATTTCAAGGTTCTCATTATAGCATGGGATGTGCTATAACCTTTCGACATGCAATTTTCTATGGAAATTACCATTAAATAATGGATGAATAAATATCTACACAAAAATGGTAAGTAAACATCGTGTATAACTAACTGTATAAAAAATTTGGTAGTCAAATGTAATAAATAATTGGGTATAGGGAACCCACTATTTCAACACTCCAACTTCATCTAGAGCCAACTTGCTAACTGAACTTGTCAGCTATTCTCATGATGAAGATCATGTTTCTATTGAGTAATGGCATTTGAAACTGCGCTCATCAAAGTTCTTCCACATGGCTATTCTACTATAGAGACCTCCTCTCCTTGAGTAAAAATTCCAATGAGATGGTATCCCTAAGTAGATCCCTTTTGCCGACAATTATAACTTGAAATCTTGGCTAGTAAGAGTATCATAATTGACATCATGATAATTGTTTCCTTACTAGGTGAAATTATATAAACTGGAAAAAATAGTTGTGTTTTATAGTTTCATAAGAGACTCATAAGCTAAAACATAGACAGTCATTGTTGGAATGGCTACTACTAGATTATATGAGATATTCTCGCTCATCACATTAGCCTAACTGCGATACTATATCACATTGATCTATGGAGGACCAGTTTGTATACACAAAAACTAGTTTCATTTCTTCTCCACTTATAAAGTACATATTATTTTGTACTTTTCAAAGTACAAATGAATAGTTGTGATTGTGTCACTTGTAGTGCTTCTAGATATAATTGATATTTTCTGACTATAAAATATATCTTGGAAATATCAGTTCATGAACATATCATGGAATGTGTGGATAATCCATTACATAGACGTATGGATTTAAACATATGAACCTAGAGAGATTATTCCATGTGGCATTAGAGAATAAATATCAGTCAGGTCATAACTAACATGAAGACCAACCAGTTTTCTAGATTTTGTTGATCATATTTTACATGGAAAACCCTTGGAGCTCACACTAACCTATGGTAGAGACATAGAAAGTTTTTATTTCAAATGTATAATTTATTGTCTCATTTCTTACTACATTCCTAGACTAGATTTCAATAAATTGAAACCATTATTATCATTTTGGGATGTGATGATCCATTTCTAGTTTTTTCATATAGACACCATCTGCGATTTGGGGTCATGAAATCAAATTATTAATATAATAATCATAGAAATCATCTATATAAAGAAAATTTATAATGGATTTAGTCATAACAACTTGGTATAACTAATTGATACTTAACGTTAACACACTTGTACCATCCATGTATCAACTCTTGTGAATACCCACCACAATATTCGAAATTATAACCCCCATTACTCTTTGATACCTGGAATCCATTTATGTAATTTTAATGGATTTTATAATCTTATCTAATTTCCATATACTTCTCTTTTTTAGGAAATATTATTCACCATGAATAATTTATCACCAACAATGGTTAATACTAAAACCATCTCCATGGTTTTATTTTTCTTACGCAGTATATGTCTCTAAAACGTTCTTTGTTCCACATCAACTTATGGAACTTGTTCTTAGGACAACTGTTTTTTCATTTTGAGCATTGACTAATCCCATGTCAATATATACCCCATTTCGTCCAGTAGATATGTGAACTCTTATAGATAAATAAAGATAATAACATGACTATATCTTTTCTATCATAAGGATTTATGTATCTTAATCATCCATCAAGATAGATGAACATTGTGTCTGTTCCTGATGCATGTATATTTAAGTCCTAACAAACTATTTACATCCAAACACAGGTCTTTATGACATAATGTATTTACATCATACTATGACGCATCTAATATCCATTTTTCATTATAATGGACATATAGTAATGGGATAACACCGTTTTTTGTGAATCACATCATGAAATATTATGAAAGCTTTTTCAAGTTACAACATTGATACTCCATATATCATAACTCTTATTCATAAAATGTGTGTTTAGTAATTACTTCACGCTAAATTATTTTGATGAATTATAACATTTAATACATCATAATAGATCATCCTTATTAACATCAATGTCGTGATGTAGATCAGGTAATGTGTGTTTAGGAGTTACTCCACACTAAATTTGCATGATCGATAATTTCATTGTCAATATATTATTTGTCATGCTGTCTCAAAGAAACTCATATCTTCAAACCATGAACTCAAATAACTCTACCCTTAATTAATTTCTAAAAAAAATATTATGAAGTATATTTACCTCTACCCTATCCTTGGAATAGTTCATGCTCACTTGCTGAACTAACTTAAAGAGAATTATGAAAGAACTTTTTTCTAATGGTCTCTTTATACAAATTAAAGAAATAGATAATATGAAAGGTTTTCAACTATGCTGAGCCTAAATAACAAATTAGTTATTTTCTTGATGTCCACTATTAGTTTTTCATGACAAAAAATTATCCTGCCCCAATTGGGTATGAGTCTTACATTTTATATTCAATGGGTACTACCTATAATTGAAGTATTACTTAACTATTTGTTTGAGTATTAAATAGAAAATACAACATTAATTTCCTAAACTTGGAATAATGTCTCGTCATGTCGAAGGAAACATGAGATTAATGTTCTATTTATACTCAATAATAGTTCTACATGATTTTTTCACTTGGAAATAAATATGTCATGTACTTATCACCATTGTCCTAGGTATCACCCTTTTGTAGCCACTTGGATAATACACCTGACATATAGTAAGGTTCCTATACTTAGTTGGTTACTGAATTAAAATACACATATGTAATTGGGATGATGGAAGGCAGTTTGGACTAAATATTTCTGTGAAGGTTTTGTTATTTAAATGTAAAGAAAGAAATCATTTTCTTTTTCTAAGAGAGTACTATGTGATCACACTCACAACTATCAGTGCATAAAATAGAAAAATTCATCATGTCACACGGTCATTTTACCTTATATATTTGTTTATTATTACTCTGTGTGTTCGTGAGTCAACTACACATACATAAAAATAATAAACCACGAAAAAAATAAAATGAAGACCTGATCACAAGCCAGTGCTAATGGTTGATCCGTTGTGTGAATAAAAGACCAACCTTGACCCTAGGTGTAATACCTTGTGTCACTTCACTTTCAACTTGGATTGTAGCAACTGCTGATCCAATGCATTAACTTCTATCTGTTGCATCACCATTACTTGGAACGAAGTGAGTTAGTGGTTATCTCATCATTATCTATCATTACATGCATGCGGGAGAGTGGGTTTCAGGGTATTAAAATACAACTCTGAGAATGGGTGAGCAGGCCCTTATATATATAATGACTCTGAGTTGGAATGAATATCTCCTTTTAAATAAATTAAACTAATTATTAAAAAACCATTTCAATAATTAAATAAATAAAAGCAATGCATCAGACATACATTGAATTGTCTCAGGATCATGATGAGTCGTATACACATTAAACATGCATATATTAAATAAATTCATAATAAAATTAAACATGCATTAATATAAACATGACTTCATTTAAGTGAATTAAAAAATCACTCATATTTTTAATCCAATATTTACGTAGTTCGGCCCGGATAAATTAATTTAATCTTAAAACTAAAAACTAAATAAATTAATTTCTTTATTTTATCACCAAATTTAATCAATTACTAGACATTAAATTATTAAATAAATTATCATTTATCTAATTTAATTTTTAACTATAATTATAATAATTATTTTAATTAATTTTTGATTAAATTAAAATTACCCCAGACCCATAAACCCCAGACAGCGCCAGTGCGGGTTAACCAGAACCAATGTAGCACCATTCCATACTATCCTGACCAATTTAAAAGTTTTCTATACTGGGAAGGTCCACCAAATTTCGGTGTGGGGGGTCGCGCCATTGGCTTGGGTGGAAGAGGTAGGCTGACCCATGTGGTGGCCGAACCTAGGAAGAGGGGTGGCAGTGCCACGCTGAAGGAGTCCACCATGGAGGCTGGTCTACTGGACAGGAAGGGAGATCCACCTGGTCATCCCAGCACTAGTTTAAGAGGGCTCCAATGACTCACAAGGGGCGGCCGACCAGGGTTCCACCTCAGGAGGAGTAGGAGGCAGCGCAGGGAGCCACAATGGGGTATCAGACTTGAGGCTACAACTGTGGGTGGTGTAGCGAGACGTCCCTACGTGTCGCGGTGTGGCCCGCCAGCCTGGTACGAGTAGTGCAGGGCATACTATGGGATGACGATGGCCTTGTGGTGCCATAATGAGTCAATTGGGGGGAGGGTCACCCCAATAATTTCCACTTTTTTTCCTATGCATCCCCATAAAAGAAAAAAAATCCTCATTTATTTTAATATTGAATTTTTTTTCCCTTGATTCCATTCCACACAACCAGCTGACCACCTTTGAAAATTACTAAATCCAATTTAGGCTTTGGAATGTAATAATAATATGAAGATATTATTATAATAAAAATGAAAATATTATAAATATTAAATTATTATTATTAAAATCAAACTATTATTGTTTTTATTAGATAAGTACAATAATAAAAATAATTATTAACCTCATTAGAAAACACAATTTCGATGACCGATTGCCCACCCGGTGAAGTACTATAGAAAAGTCATATTAACTTTAGGTATTTAATCTAAAGAAAAAACAACAGATGATCGCAAAATGGTCATCTGATTTCAGATTAAGGTGTGATCTATGACGTTGGGATCGCAACGATACCCTCTTCCTAAATTAATGAAAATGTAATTGTTTTGGATTAAAACATTCAAGATATCCCTTTGATACCACAAGAAGGAACCGAGCTTGTAATGGAAGCCCCAAAAAGTGGGATTTTAAAATTTTCTATGACGATCAATGTAATATTGTCCTTGTTGGAAAATAAATACCTATTTATTACCAAGGATCTAGAATAAATTAAGTTAAACCCAAATTATAATTCGTAATAAAAGCTGGTATAAATCCAAAGTTGTGAACGATGTCTGTTTTTCATTGATGATCATTGCTCGATGAATCTGATGTTGAATTCCTCTAGATCATACACATGTGGTTCAAGAAACTGCGGCCACACCATTCGTCAAGAATTCGGGTACTAGCACAGAGTTTCGAAAATTCCTTCAATGGTCTCATGATCACCGCATCGTTCAACTTGTGATCCCTAAGAGAGAGAGCTCCATCTGACCTCATTGGAACTATATCCTCTCTCTCTTGGAAGTGGGAGAGAAACATAGAGAGAAGGACATGAATAGTACCATTTAAATCCCTCCTCTTCTTTATTTATATATTTTAATGAAATTACTCAGAAACGACCACCCAAACCCAGATTAATTAACGCACACAAGGTAAATAATATTTTGAGTACTAGACTGAGTCATTAATATTTTTCTTTATTATTATCACTTTACTATTATAAATTAAATATATTACTTGACAATAAATGAGTCATTAACTTTAGTTGTTGTTCCCACAAATATTAATTGAACCTTAAATATATTAAAAAAATATTTATCAATTAATAATTTTCATGTATCTACTTAAAACATGTAAATACATTTAATAAAAAAATTCAATAATCATTATTCTTAACGTGATTAATATGAATTTATTTATTTCATTGGTGATATTTTAACATTGTGAAAATCCTGGACCCCAGTGGTAGGGCCCACCATGTCATATATACCTATTCAACTGAATAGAGAAGATTATCAAATATGCTATTGTGTGTGACCCTCTAGGCCCTTTTCTCAATAGAAGTGAATAGTATTCACAGACCAAGAGTGGGATCTAACAACCCATTATGACCCCTAAATCGATAAATAATGTCACAAAAATGACTACCAACCTATTAACACTTACTATGTAATATAATATTGTTGTCTTTAATATTTCATATTGAAGGACGCACTCATGTGTCATCCCCCTTTTCTTACTATATTATTTGTTGATCCAACTGGATGGATTTACCCTCGACTTCCATGGCCATGCTCTTATGAAGGTAGTACCATCCTGATCAACATGACCTAAGATATTTTAGTTCCATAAATAGAAATTTACAAATCTTCCCTTAACCATTCAACCAACCACATTCCTCCACTGACAAACCCAACACAAACTACCTCACCATGATTTTAATGTCATGTTTTTTGTCTTGCATGAAAGTACGCAATCAAATTAAATACAATGGAAGTGGTCTCAAGTCAGGAGACCATTAAACATCTTAGATAGAAATATACAATGACACCTAAAACATGTGGTGTTCCTGTTGGTGGGTCTGTCCTCATGATCTCCCTAATAGAGATCACCAAGTGTGAACTCCATGAAAAGAAGTCTAAATGCTTATGACCCCCCAATGCCTAATAGTAAAGAAATATTCTCTGTCTAGTGTCATGACACGTCCCCTGGGGCCCATCCCGTGACTACCCCAAGTCCACCTTCCATAGGACAAGGGATGGCGACTAGCACCGAAAGGCATATTCCCTAAAACTGGGAATGCAGTGCATTTATATACTATAAACACACTCAACCAAGCACACAGAAAGATATGAACACAAGTAAACTATATAGAAAAAAGATTACTGAATGTAAGAGGGGCCGAAATACAAGACCAATAGTAATGGTACAAGTACAACTTAAATACAATCCAACTGAAGAACGAGAAAAATAACTACTAGGTCATCCTCTTAGGTTCCTACCTGAAGGGTGGGTATAGATCACCTCCCCAGCACTCCATGTCTTCCCATCTCCCATGCATACCGACACGTCGTATGGTCCACCTCTGAGAACCATCTAGTCCTGGTACCTTCATCCTCGATCAGCGCTGTCTATCGTCTGCACCAAGCACAACAAGGTGCAGGCATAGCCCTTACAGGGGTGAGTGTAGCGATACTTAGTAGGGACCCCAAGACCCTCAAAGGTCTCACAAAATACACAAAGGATAAAAAACATATCATGATGATAACTGTCAACCCTACTTAGGTATATTCCCATAAATATACATACGTTATCAAGTAATCCCATCTCATTCATGAGGAAACATAAGGCCCAACTCATTAGCTCAAAGCTCAACTGTTCTACAAAGGAAATAATACCACAAAGGTAACACCACAAAGGTATGTACCACAAAGTATCAACATGAAGGAAAGTACCACACAGGTATGCCACATAGAATAATACCACCAAGGTATCACCTCAAATGAATGTACCACACAGTTTCCCCACACTAAAGAATACCTCATGGGTATCACCACGAAGGTAAGTACCATACAGGTACACCACACATAAGAATACCACAGAGGTATCACCACGAAGGTATGTACCACATTGGTACGCCACACAGACGAATACCACAAAGGTATCACAAAAAAGGAAAGTATCTCACATGTATGCCACACAGAAGAATACCACCATGGTAAGGACTCATCTCACACCCTGTATAACATAGGTATAGTAGAGAAGATGATCAGATATAACTACTGAACCATCTTACTTTGTTAAGAGGTAGACACACAAAGGATCCCAAGTTGCAAACCAACACAGGATCCTAGTACATCGTCAGACCCACATAGGATCCTAGTACATCGTCAGACCCAAAGACGATCCTAGTACATCGCCACACCCACATAGGATCGTAGTACATCGTCAGACCCAGAGACGATCCTAGTACATCGCCAGACCCACATAGGATCCTAGTACATCGTCAGACCCAGAGAGGATCCTAGTACATCGTCAGACCCACATAGGATCCTAGTACATCGTCAGACCCAGCTACAGGGTACCCGTACTAAGCTTGCTCGTCTCTATGAGAGTCTTCTCCTCATGCTACTTGTCGATACTCTAACTAAAAAAAGTCCCACAAAGAAGTATCCCAATGTTACACCATATAAAAGGGGTCTCAATGCAATAGGCAATGCATCAATCAGACGCCCGATTTGTATGTTATTAGCCTTTTAGTCCCGAGGGCCCGGTTGGATTCATGCTTGATCCAACCCGACCGTACCCAAATATTATCCAAATATCAAGTAGGGTATACCAAAAGGAACATCTCACTCTAAGGTTTCTGTTGCCATAGACGGTTTGTCAAACGGATGTCTGGTGCGAATGTTATAGCTAAAAGAACGTTATGGGGTCGAAACTGGTACGGGTCCGGTCCGACCCGGGCTGACCCAGCCTCGGCTGACCTGACCTGATTCGTGTTGCACTGACCTTCTAGTTCTCTCCAAGCCCTCTAGGTCTGGCCTGGCCCATCAGCGCGGCTCGGCCCACACTGGGCAAACCGGCTTGGTTCCATGCGTGGGGGAGTCGCACACCCTCCAACCTTGAACACCTAACGGCCGAAGCCGTTCGGTCTCCCACAACATGTGTGACCCACCACAGATCTTTCTCGGTCCATGATGGATGGCCGTAATGTCCACCCCCTTCTCCTCCTGGCAGCGCGTCGTGCACCGCCCCTCCGTGGCCGGCCGAACGCCGGCCGCCTTCCGCCATCCGTCGTGGCTCAGTGGGTCACTCCCCTTGCTCCGACGATGGTGCGTTGTTTTCCACCCCTCCACGGCCGGGTGAATGGAAACTTCCCTCTGTCCGCCGTCATGGCCAATGAGCCGTGACTCTTCTCCGGTGGTGTGGTCGTGTCGCCGCCTTTGTCGCGGCCAACTGTGATGCCGACCTCTGCTCCCAAGCCCAACCTTGTGTCAGTTGCCGTCCTCCCCCATCACGATGAATACAAAAAAACCACAAGCTTTGCGAAGGGGCCATGCCATGTTCATTTGGCTCATACCCTCCGCGTTAGAGTGGTATCAATCGACTGAAGGGATGGTTATTCAATGGGAGGGAAAAATTTACGTTGATCAATCGAAAACACACCCCTACCTTGTCATTAATTGAAGGATGTCACGAAGAAGAAGTCGAAGTCGTTGAAGAACGTCAGCATTCGTCATCTTCACAAGGCGCTTCCGATTTGGGTTCAGGGTTGGTTCCTCATTCATCGATTCGTCGTTCGGGGTCACTCATCACCGCCCTCCGGAACCGGCTCCGTCCTCCATGTGTCGAGCATCGTGACACTTCACAAGAGCTTCGCCACCTTGTCAATCCATGCCAATTACTCCCCCAAGCTCCATATAAACTGGAGAGTGGGAGGGTATGTAAAGATTGTGGAATTTATGAAGGATTATTTAATAAGAACCTTCCTAAATTCCAATGACTCTTCTACTTAATATTTTAAAGTCAAGCCATTTAAATTACATTGGATAAATTAAAATGGAGGTTTCTCAAGGGACTCCACCATATTAAAGAGGGGTTTGGGTGGTCTCCACCTCCATAACCCATGTAGAGAGGTTTCAATAAAAATAAAATAAATCGTGTTCTTTATTTTATTTTTATTTCCCTGAAAAACAAGAAAACTAACTTTCACCATCAACATACTGTGGTCGAAGTTAAGGTCTATTTAAAAGAATATCGGTGTTGCAAGTTCAACAGTGCCTTCAGATTTCAATTCTGAGTACCAGTTCAAAAGTTATATAATTCCGCTAGCGGGTTACTAACCATACCTGAATGTTTTTTGAAAAATTATACTAGTCACCCTTGACCTGCGCCGGTCGAGTTTAGGCTCTGCCTAAGTCAAAAAAACTTCAAGAAACCCAATGGTACTCTCATATTCTTAATCCGAGTTACCGTTTAGAAGTTATGAATTTTACAATAAAATAATTGTCACTTAATTATTTTATTTACGGTCAAAAACTAACTTTTAATGGGGTCCCGTTCCATCCAAAGTTGTTATCTTCATAAATAAAACATGACCTCATGAGTTTAGCGGTGGTCTCAAATTTTCAATCTGAGCCACCGTTTGTGAGTTATAAGCATTTGAAAAATAAAATAATTTTTTTAATTATTTTATTCATGATTATCCCATTTTTGGATTTTCACACAGGAGGCCCGCACCGACTAAAGTTAAGTCCTACGTCGGGTAAACCTACCATCCTGAACGCAATGGTGCCCTCAAATTTCTGAAATGAGTTACCATTTATGATTTATTCCACTTTTTCAGGAAAACTATTTATGCTCACTAATTAAAACTTAACCATACTTCAATGGATCATTACGGTCACTCTGGGGCTCAAAATCCTGTGCCATCAGATTTTTCGGCCTCAAAATATTTCCATATAATTGAAAAAAATTATACGGAATTTTAAGGACATTACAATCTCCCACCTTAGGGATATATGTCCTCAAAATCCACAACTCAAAATAAAGGAACAAGCTGGGGTACTGAGCTTGTATCTGAGCCTCCCGCTCCCATGTGCTCTCCTGGAGGTTCCTGTACTGCCAAAATACACGCACCAAAGGTATTGATCTCCCACAAAAGACTCTATTCAATAGAACCACAAACTCCATTGGAACCTCCGTAAATATTGCCCCATTGTCAATGTTCAGCTCGCCCCAGTCAACAATGTGTGAATGGTTTGTGCACGTATCCCATCAACTGGGATACGTGGATGACGTTGCGGACCCTATTCAAATGTAGAGGAAGATCCAAGTAGTATGCTACCTCCCATATCCTCAGAAGTATCAAAAAAAGACCGATAATCCACATTGATAACTTTCCCTCTCGGCCAAATATCCACAGTCCCCATCGAGGAGAGACTCGCAAGAATACGTGGTCCCCCTCTTGGAACACCAATGGTCTCTGTATACTGTCAGAATAAGACTTATACCAACTTTTTGCAGTCTTCACTTACTGAAATGTGAGACATCGATATAAACTATTACATTTCTTTCTTCATCTCTAGCCACTAGTACTGACACAGTAGGTCTTGGTACATATTCATGACACAAGGATGTACCGTCATAGGGGACGTATGGAATTCCCTCAACACCTCCTCCGAAAGCACTATCAG
Source organism: Viscum album (assembly GCA_963277665.1). Taxonomy (NCBI): domain Eukaryota; kingdom Viridiplantae; phylum Streptophyta; class Magnoliopsida; order Santalales; family Viscaceae; genus Viscum; species Viscum album. Next base: position 156,829,554 of record OY728165.1, on the reverse strand, counting down.
TACCATGGTACGTCCTCTGAAGAGGACGACGTGCTCCTCACCTTCAAAAAATCCATCTGGTGCCTACCCTGAGGATATCTGAGCACGTCGTGCCTCATAGTCAATTCCCCCAAGTTGCACCTCCCCGACTTGCTGAAGGAGTGGGGGAGTGACAGTCATAAACTGGAGGTAAGTAGCTTCATCTCTATCTACGAAAGAAATCTTCAGCGTGACTAGTTACTCTGAGGCCTCACTCAGTAGCTGTAGACCAGAACTCATGCTGAGTGTGTCTGCTGCCACGTTCCCCTTCCGAGGAGTATAGACTATCTAAAAGGCACAGTCCTGGAGGACCTCTAGAAACTTCTATTGGGAACTGAAAACTCAAAACATCTACTTCCACGAGGGTAAGGCTGCCCGACTCAAGAGTGATCGGTTGAACCCTCTTATGCATTAGTTATCATGCGCTTCCTGGTTTTCCTTTTTCGCTGACTAAGGAAAACCTCATTCCAACATTGTATATAATCCACAACCTTTTTTAGTAATACAGTAAATCTGAGTATGAATTGTGGATTCCCAGTCATACCCAAACTAACGTCGTAAGGCCTCAACGCTGCCACCAAGAGGTTCCAACCAAAACTCTGACCTCAAGGGTCAGATCACACCGTCAGCGTATGTGTGATTATCGAGTCTCCTCCCAATGGTATCTCCAGATGTGAGGGTCAATTAAACGGTTTAACCGAAAACTGTATGTATTAGACAAGATTCTTGGCTGGAAGGAATTATTTGTACCTATTTCTATTGATATGGAAGCTAGTAGTAGACACATACCATACATCGAATCATTCCTAGGGTCTTGGGTCACACTCCATGACCGCATGAAGCTACTCTCTTCCCCTGTCCTCCAGCTCCCTGACCCTGTCGGGGACCACAAGGGGGGGGGGTTGTAACATGTCGAAAGGTACACCACCTCACGCTTCCCTCCAAGATCTGATTCCACATCTGTATCCCTGAATATTCACCTATCCCAATCATATCCTCTTCCTGAAACATTTTATATGTTTAATTATCTGAGATTGGTGTCAGTTTCTTTCTTTCCCACTATTACCATTCATTGGCTGCATCTGCTTAGCTAAATAATATTCAACCACAAAGGTTCTCTCTGGCACCCTAACATAAGTAGGAATGCATAGAGGAATAGTTCTATCTTAGATATCCCTAAAGACTCATCGCTCAGTGGTCCGATCTCAGAAGCACAGTTCGTACTATATTCATCGAGTACCTAGGATAGTCGGTACGCCTAGATGAACACTCAACTACCGAAATGCCATCCTATCGAAGCATTAGGAACTCTAGGGAACTCTCAACCACCTCCTCAAGCCAGTCCTTAGCCGCCTATGGGTCAGGCTCGCCTTGGAACCTGAGGGGTATCTGTGGCTGAAACATGTGTAAGGCACTAAGCCTACATGTGTCCTCTACTGGTACCACCAGTTGAAACTGCTGACCAAAGGGCAATGATATAGCTGACACACTACCCAATGGTACTATCTTGAGTAATTGTCCATGTACAAAATCCTCATCACTATGCAGACCATCCTCATGGTCACTCATTGAAATATACTAGTAGCTAAGATCACAATATTCTGTAATGGTGTCTCAACTTGGCGGAAAACTCTAGCAATCACCTCCCGCCAGCCCTCAACTACATGGGAATCTGTCTCGCCTTGAATCCTTGGAGGCCTCTACTGCTGGAAAATGTGCAACACGATCAGTCAGTGTGCACCATCTAATGGTGGAGCTAGTGGTAACGACAACCAAATGGGGATTGGTGCTGCTAGTACACCACCTGAAGGTGAAAACACTATAAGGGGGCCCTGCACTGAGGCCTCATCGCTTGGTGGGATATCATCATGTACTATACCTAGAAATCATTGTTGGATCTCTATGCAGAGGCATCCTGATAAGGAACATGTGCGCCACGGTCATTAAGTTATACCTCGTGAGCTGACTCAAAGAAAACACAGGAAAAATTTACAAAACACACATGCAATTAGTGTTTTCGTACACTGAGTCAGAAATCAAAAGTCAGGGTCCTGGTGTATGGATACATCGGCCGCCACAGCAACACTAGATTCCCTAAACTTGTAACCACACTCTCTACACTTAACACCATTTCCATTAAAAAGATCAAAGTCAAATGTTCTAAGGTATAACCGACTCCTCTAACACCAATTTTTCAAGACTCGTCCCCCGGGGCCCGTGCCGTGACTACCCCAAACCACCTTCGATAGGCCAAGGGCTGGAGAATAGCATTGAAAGGCGTATTCACTAAAACCGAGAAGGCATTTCCTTTATATCATATAAACACACTCAACAAAGCACACAACAAGATACACACACAAGTATATTGTATAGAAAAAAGGGTAATGAAAGTAAGAGGGGCTGGAATACAAGCCCAATAGTAAAGGTACAAGTGAAACTGAAATACAATACAACTGAAGAAATAAAAAAATAGTTAATGGGTCATCCTCCGAGGTTCCTACCTGAAGGGTAGGTACATATCGCATTCTCAACACTCCACATCTGCCTGTCTCCTCTGCGTACTGATACACCGTATGGTCCACATTTGGGCACCATCCAATCCTGGCACCCTCATCCTCGATCAATGCTATCCATCGTCTGCACCATACACAATAAGGTGTGAGCATAGCCCATGTAGGGGTGAGTATAAGGATACTTAGTAGGGACCCCGATACCTTCAAAGGTCTCACAAAATCCACAGAGGATAAACTAAAAAGCATTAAAACAACTATTAACCCTACTTAGGTACATGCCCATATATATAACTAGGTTATCAAGTAAACCCATCTCATTCATGAGGAAAAACAAGGCCCAACACATTAGCTCAAAGCTCAATTGTTCCATGAAGGAAATAATACCATGAAGGTAACACCACAAAGGTAAGTACCACAAAGTATCATCATGAAGGAATGTACCACACTGGTACACCACACAGAAGAATACCACCAAGGTATCACCATGAAGGAAAGTACCACACAGGTACACCACACCAAACAATACCAAAAAGGAATCACCACGAAGGTAAGTACCACACAGGTATGCCAAAAAAAATAATACCAAAAATGTATCACCATGAAGGTAAATACCACATGGGTACGCCACACAAAATATTACCACAAAGGAATCACCATGAAGGAAAGTACCACACAGGTGCAACACACCTAAGAATACCACTAAAGTAAGGAATTAGATCACACCAGGAATAAAAAAAGGTATGGTAGAAAAGATGATCAGATATCACTACTGAATCATCTTAATTTGTTAAGAGGAAGACCCACGAAGGATCCCAAGTTACAGACTTACACAAGATCCTAGTACATCATCAGACCGACATAGGATCCAAGTACATAGTCAGAGCCAACAACTGGGTACCCGCACTATGATTTCTCATCTCCGAGAGAGTATGCTCCTCAAGCTACTGGTCGATACTCCAACAGCCAAGACGTCCCACAAAGAAGTATTCCAAAGGACCTCCATGTAAAAAGGGTCTCAACGTAATAGATGGTGCATCAATTGGATGCTCGATCTATATGTTATTATCTTTTTAGTCCAGATGTCCTGGTTGGATTCTTCCTCGATTCAACCGGACAATATCCCAACTTTATCTAAATCTAAAGCGGTGTATAAAAAAAGGAACCTCTCGTTCCAATGTTTCTGGCACCAGAGAAGGTTCGTCAAATGGATGTCTGGTGCCAAACTTATTGCCAAAAAACATTATAGGGTCAAAATCGGGCCACGTCAGGTCCGACCCAGTCGGACTGACCCGACCAGACATAGTCTGGGCTGACCTGACCCAGTTCGGGTCGACCCAACCCACTGGTTCCGATTTTCCCACTGGGTCTGGCCCGACTCGCTGGCGCGGCCCGACCCGCTGAGTCCGGCCTGACCCGCGCTGGCGGCCTGCCCCGCGATGGGTGGGCCGGCTTGGTAGCCCAGCTTTGCCACATGTGGGGGGAGTTGAATATCCCCAGCCCCCAGCCCCCGAACACAGAACGACCGAAGATGTTTGTTCTCCAGTAACTTATGGGACCCACCAGAGGTCCCGGTCGATCCATCTCGGCCGACCCCTTCTCCTCCCGGCAGTGCGTCGTGTACCGCCCCTCCGCGGTCGGCCGAACGCCGAACACCTTTCACCATCCGTCATGGCTAGGTAGGTCGTGGCCCCTTGCTCCGACGGTGGCATGTCGCGCGCCGCCCCTCCGTGGCCGGCCGAACGCTGGCTGCCCTTTGTCCAGCACTATGGCCGAAGAGTCGCGACTCTTCTCTGGTGGTGTTTTCGCGTCGCCGCCTTCGTGGCGGCTGGCCATTGTGTCGACCACCGTTCTTGAGACCCACATGGTGTCGGTCGCCCTCCTCCTCCATCGCGAAGAATAAAAAAGAACCACAAGATTTTCAGAGGGGTTAGGCCCTGGTCGTTTGGCCCGTACCCTCCACGTTAGATTGGTAGAAAGCGGCTCAAGGGAAGGTGATTCAATGTGAGAGAAAAATTAATGTTGATCTATCGAAAACACACCCCTACAATATCATTCTTGGAGGATGTCATGAATAAGAAGTAGAAGTTATTGAAGAACGTTGGTGTTTATCATCTCCACAAGGTTCTTTTGATCTAGTTTTAGGGTTGGATCCTCGTTCTTCGATTCATGGTTCGAGGTCGCTCGTCACCACCCTCCGGAACCGGCTCCGTCCTCCTTGTGTCGGGCGTTGCGACACTTTACCAGAGTTATATCACTTGGTGAAGTCGTGCCAATTCCTCCCCCTAGGCTCCAAATAAATAGGAGTGGGGGAGGGTTTGTAATGATCGTGGAATTTATGAAGGTTAATTTAATAAGAACATTCCAAAATTCATATGATGTTGTTACTTAATATTTGAAATTCAGGCCATTTAAATTATGTTGACGCAATTAAAAGGGAGATTTCCCTAGGGACTCCCCAATATTAAAGAGGGGTTCGGGGGGTCCCCACCTCAATAACCCATATAGGGAGGTTTCAATAAAAATAAAATAGAACTTTTTTTTTTATTTTTATTTCCACAAAAAGCACAAAAACAAACTTTCACCCTCGACCTACTACTGTCGAAGTGAATGTATTCTTAAGCAAATGGCAGTGCTACGAAATTTCAAGTACTAGATCAAATGTTATATAACTACGCTCATTCGTTTACTAAAAGTTCCCGAGAAAAATCAGAAAAATTATAACAGTCACCCTTGTCCCTTGCCAGTCGAGGCTAGGCTCTGCCTAAGTGAAACACGCCCCAAGGAACCCAACTGTACTCTCATATTTTTAGTCCCAGTTACTTTTTAGTAGTTATGAATTTTACAATAAAATAATTTTCACTTAATTATTTTATTTACGACCAACAACTAACATTAACAAGTGGCTCGCGCTGGACAAAGATAGTATCTTATTAAATAAAGCCTTCCCTCATGAGTACAGCGATGGTCTTATATTTTCAATCTGAGCTACCATTTGTGAGTTATAAGCATTTGAAAATTAAAATAATTTATTTATTTATTTTATTCACGATTATGCCATTTTCGGGTTTTCTCACTAGAGGCCCAAGCCGACTAAAATTAATTCCCTCCAAGGGTAAACCCTCCATCTTGAATGCAACAGTTCCCTCGTATTTCTGATCTGAGTTACCATTTAAGAGTTATTCAATTTTTTCAGGAAAATTGCTTACGCACGCTAATTAAAACTTAACGAAACTTCGACGGATCATTCCGGGAACTCCGAGCCTCAGAATCACACGTCGTCAAATTTACCCGTCTTGAAATAATTGTTTATAATTTAAAAAAATATATACGTAATTTCAGGGACATTACATCTAGTTAGTAAGATGCATCTAATATATATAACCATAGTTTAAGATTAATGGAAAAGTATCTAGAGGTTCTCATTATAGAATGGGAGCTTCTATAACCTTTCAAATATATAATTAATCTTTGGAAATTACCATTAAATAGTTTATTCAAAAATATCTACACTATAATCATAAGTAAAAATCATGTATATCTAATTGTATACATGATATGGTAATCAAAATCCATGAATAGTTGGGTCTAAGCCAACCACTATTTTAACATATTAAATATAATAGAATCTAGAAAAAATATATAATGGATTGAACCAATCACAATATGCATCGAAAACAATAGATATATATTATATTTTAAATTTTACCAGTTGATAACTATAAATAAAAATCATAACACATATATTTAATCTCATTTAGTCATCAAACATCATGTGTCATAAATATTTGTCAAGAATGCCATGGATAAATCCCTCTCTCATGACCACCAATATTAACACCATCATCACCAATGTAGTCATTACCATCATCATCATAGTTACCTTCACAATCACCATCACCATCAATATCACCATCATCATCACTATTAACACCGTCCCCATTGTAATCATTATCACTAGCAACATTACAAGGAAAGTCATCTTCTTGACCACAATAAGGACCATCATAACCATTTTCCCTTGTATTATATATAAAATGTATTTTTGATATCAATGTATCAAAAACCATTGATGTTTTTAGTGTATGTGATTGAAATAATGTTTCCATAACTTTAATAAATTTCTCATTTGATTTTTGAATTCATTCACACTCTTTAATGACTATAGTTTTCATCTCCATCCTCTACATGAACATCTTTTTCCTATGAACAATCCATTTCTAACATTATTCGACCTAAACTATTAGAGTTTCTTGAAGTGGGCCAATAACTAGTGGGTAAAATAATCTTCCCTTGTCAACAACCTACTCTCCCAGGGTGGCCATCTTCTAATATCTATTGCAAATGATCATTTTAACCAAATGTATCTTCTTCCTTCTCATCAAGGGCCTCAAAATCATATATTTTACAATATAAATGATTTTTTTAAAAATAGATATAAAAATATAAAATTATAACATTATAAATTTCCATATTTTATTATATATGTTGATTTATAACACTTCTATCATTATTCTTTCTTCCTGATAAAAATAATTTTTCTCAAGGCACACAAAAGCCAATGTTTAATTCCTCCCTTAGAAATGATATTGTAGAAAATTATTTTTCAAGAATACCATATTATTGAACATGAAAAACTAATTATAACTAATAGTTAATTGAAAATAATCAATTCCAATTGAACTAACTTTCATGGAAATTTATTTTATTATCCCCAACTATGAAAAACTGTAATTTATTAAACATCAATGAACAAATTTGTTTTTTTTGTAAAGATAAATTTAGATTAGTTTTTCTATTGTTATATTAGGTTATGTTTATTTCTTATTGGTTTTTCTATGTTTGGATGAATTTAGTTTGAGTAAGAATAATTTTAGTTAATTGAAAACATAAAGATCAAATTCAACTAATTTTTGGTTTTTTATGAATAAATCTATTTAATTCATGTCTGTTTTGGACAATATGGTTTAGTTATGTTAGATAAAGTTATGTTCAAATTAATTTTTACCGTTTTATTTATTTTTTATTTTGTTTAATTTTAGCCATTCTAGTTTCATTAGATTCATGTTTTACTTGTTGTAGTTAAATTTAATACAACATAATATTTAGATCTATTCCATTCAAGTTATTAAAATTTAGTTTATTTAAGGTTTGATTGTATTTAGTTTGGTTCAGTGTAATATTATTTTTTTCTTGGTTGGTTCAATTCTATTTTCTTATGATTGTTACCTTTGGGTCCGTTTTTTTATTTTGTATGATTAGGATTTAGAAATCATGGATTTTAATGATTATTTACATTTAGTTTCATTATATTCCCACCACATTAGTTATAGTTTATAGTTTATTGGTATTTATGTTTGTATTAAATGAATTTATTCGCATTTTTTTATTTAATAATTAATTAAAACTATATAAATATTAATGATTTTCAGAGTTTACATTTTGATGTTGTTTAGATATATAATTGGTTAGATGTTAATATTATGTGATATTATTTTCTTTTCTATATTTTAATAATAATATGTACTATATATACTATATTAAATTAACTATTTAATGATTATATCAAACTATTTGTATACATTTTAGAAACTATTTATAATTAATTTTAAAAGTATTTTGAAAGTAATTTTAAAAACTCTGTAAAATAATTTTTAAAAAGATATTTAAAATGAATTTTACAAATGGTTTAAATGATATTTTAAAAACCATATGAATGTTGCTTAAAAAATTGGTTAAAATAAATTTTACAATAATTCATTATAACTTTTTAAAAAATGTTTTAATATCTGTCTAAAAGTAGTTCAAAAAAACTATTTGGAGTATTTTTTTAAAACTATTTAAATATTATTTTTAATAATTTTCTATATACAATTGATATAATGAGATTACCTTTAATAAATGGAAAATAATTTTATAAATTTAACAAGGTAGGTCTGTGAAATTTTGGATTAATATGTTTTGAATTAATATGATTACATATTTTGAAAATTGAAGAATTAGAGTTTTATTGTTCAATTGTCTGCTGATTGTTTCTGGTGTTCTTTAGTTACAATTTCTATTAATTTTTATTCCATGATGTTATGTTAGAATTTAGTGGGATTTTATAAATATTGTTAAATTTGTACTATAATTCAAATATGATAATGGGAATTGAAATTTATGCTGAAGTCTTGGGTTTCCATTAATAAACAAAAACGTAAACATTTCATGAAACATAGATTCTGGGAAATTAATTGGAGTTGGTGACTTACTGTTATATTTTCACTAGTATTTTGAGATATGTGGTGAGTTTTTGGGGTGTTTACTTGTGTGAATCAATAATTAAGTGTTATAATGTTATGTTTGTGAATTGGGTTGTTGTGTCATTACTAGTTTAAAGAGGGAAATGTTTTCTTATGTTTTTTAAGCATGAGATAGTTCCAAATATAAAATTAATGATTGAAAAAGGTAAAATGAAATCCTATAATATAATGTAGACCAAGGAGACCAACCATAAAATCAACATTATGGATACCTTATGATCTGAAAAATGGACTTTCAAAACATATTCAAAATCATTAGGTGGAAGTATAAACATTTAATGATAGAAATCATATGGTGCTACAAGCATCATTTTCATTACATTCATTTGTATTTACAATTTTGGACATTATCTGTGTTCCATGATTATGTTGTATTACTATATATATTGTGAATTTATTATTTATCCATATAAAAAAATAATTTTTTTGATTCATTTCAATTCGTTTTTGATCATTTCATTTCAATTTAAAACCCACCACATGTTACCCCCAACCCATTTATTAATGTTGGATCCATTTTCAATTTTATTGGTACCTAATTAAATGGAAGTGTCTAGAGAAAAGTAGATCTTTGCTATCAAGTTTTTTCATCTTCACCCACCATAAGGTGTGGAGATACTTCACAGAATCATTATTTTTTATTTCATTTTAATATTTTGAAAAAAATAATATTAAATAAAATAGAAAAAATACTATTGAAAATCATCATCATTTTCAGACAAAAAACTCAAATTTTAATAATAACTTAAACTTGTCTATCTTTCTATGATAAAAATTACTTGATAATGTGTTACTAGACAATAATTAATGATAGTTATATACTCTAAATCTATTATAACTCTAGAAACCTAAAAATTCTATAACTCATGTTTTTATGCACTCCATTGCTCACCTAATTCAATTAGCCATGCATTCCTCACAAATTCACAGTATGAAAAATTATAACAACCATGCTACCCAAATTTTAATTCATATTAATAAAATAATTATATGGCATAAAATATAACGAATTTTGTTACACAAATTTTTGACCAAATATTATCAATTATTTCATTTTAAATGTGTATCCTAGAGACTGGATTCATGGGAATGATGTCACAATATTTAGAATGCATCAACATAAAACTCATATATTCTCTCAAGGTTTTACAAATCATTTGATTATCCTCATTATACATGACCATATACTATGTGGTGTGGTTTTATACTTCAAGAATGAGTGTCCTCCCATGCCTCAATATAGGTTATCATCTAGAAGTGAAATAATAAAAGAAATATTCTAAATTAATTCATCTTATAATGATAATGATTTACATTCAGAAAATTTATGAGATATATATAGATATTCCCCATGTAGGATGATCAATTGGTAGTAATGGATCACCAGAATATAAAGGATCCAATAACTGTGTTCTATTGGTGGGGTCTATTGCCTCTTCATGATTATTAATATGATTGAGATAATCAGTACTGTCAGGTGAATCAGAATTCATCAGAGAAGAAGTGGAAAGAGCATTAATATAAAATCCTAGAGATAATGAAGTAGCAGTAAATAGAGATGTAATAAATGTCTGTGGAAGGGAATAATATACATGGGGAGTGTCATCCATAATTAGAAATGTAAAATATAGACAATGAGGATTTCATTTAAATGGCAGTGTTGGTATATGGTTTATGAATAACCAAGGTTCTTCTGAGGGAATTGTGTGATAATAAAATTTTCGACATACTATACTTAATGAATGGTCTCAGTGTAATTAAGTATGAAAAGTGTTTTGAGTTGATATAGTACCACCCCATAGAATCATCAAAATGAGCACTACATCATTTAGTCTGGTTGGAGAATAGTTGTCTCTTTGATGATGGTTCTTGATTAATATTTAAAAAATGATTCATGAAAGGAAATTATATGTTATAGATATATATATTTGAAATAGTATACATACAATAGGAATCTGAGGATAAATTCATATCTCCCTCATTAAAAAATTATAACCAAACATTATCTCCTTCATATATCTTTATTTTTTTTAATTTTCATGTCAGAAATGAAATATGAATTTTATTATAAATTTATAACTAATGCATAATAGAAAATTAAATATGATCTGTCACTTAATTATGAGATAATAATTGTCAATCCAAAAAAATACACCTAGTGACATAACATAATCATATCATATTTAGTTTAAATAATGATGAAACATAAAATACATATCATAAAAAACAAACGGATTATATTTTGCACGTTAAGCATGTGTATAGTGTTGTTTTATTATACTATTTTTAGTTCAATCCAATTGATTTTTTGTTTGGTCATTTGGTTCATTTTGGTCATTCAATTATGAAATTTTAATTTTTTGGGTATGTTTATTTGGTTAGAAAAGGATATATAATGAAAACAAAATTAATGAAATTGTAACAGTAACAGAATTAATGAACTGAGTCAGGATAAACCAAAATAAGTGAGAACAGTTATGGTTGATTCTAGATTTTTCCACTACAAATTCTGGTTCACAATCGACTTTGAATGATATACTCTTTGAGTTATCATAATATATAAAATTATCAATTCTAGTGGGATAATGATGTTGTCGATTTCATCCCTACCATTATAAAATATGTCTTAGGATTACTTTAATAATGATAATAAATTCTGGGCTCATATGATCTTTCACTTAAAAACATTTGTTACCAATAATGGTAAAATATATGACACATCTATATCAAGGATACAAGTCATGTTAATAACTAAAAATCCACAATAATTAATAAATGTTCCCTATATCATAATTAAATCAAACTACTTTCATTTAATCAATGAGTCTCAACCATGGGAGTAATAATCAAATATTAACATTTTCTCAGACACTCCATAATAAAATAAATTTTTAAAATGAGCCCAACTATATGATGAACTAGAATTATAGTCTATCATTTCATTTACCAAAACACTATTATGTTGTGTTATCATGTTCACTACTCGATCATGAATAATAAATATTTACCCATTAATAAAAATTTATTTATATTCACGAACTACGTTATTATAACTCACATCCAAAGATCTTATTTATTTAGAGACAAAATCAATATGTAAAATCCATTAGATAAACATAAATTAATATTAAAATTAATGAATATTAATTTTTTTATTTTTTTGATGAAATATTTAGGCCTTCTATTTTAATCACCAGGATACTCTTTGCTATGAAAAGTATCTCTCCCTCTCAAATGTAAGGAATGATGATTTTAATTTATAAATTTTTTTGTTAAATATATGAAAATATATAAACAGTTTAAAAAATATTTAAAATTACATGGGATGAGATAATATATACATTTTAAAATTAGTTAACTGATGCAACCATAAAAAATCACTGTTAAAAAAGTCCGTGTGATGTTCGATCATACGCTCTTTAAGGTTTGATTTAGATAATGAATATGATAGAATAATTTCCCAAGTTTGGGTAAGTAATGGAAAAGTGGGTTCAATTTTCCCAAACTACCCATATTCATTTCTCATACTCAGGATATGTATCATGTTTAAATATAAAAAATACATTGAACATAAATCCCTGCAATCCTGAACCATGAAACTATTCACAATGGATCCTTTAGTACAATTATTTATCTTGATTTAAGAAATTTTTTTTAAATATTTATTTTATTAGGATACATGTAATGAAAATAACTAGGTCCTTAAACAATTATTTTAGCTGGAATATGGATAGTTTGGTAGAACATTGATGTGAAAATTAATGGAGGAATAATTTAGTATTACTCACACTAAATCAATGGTACCTCTTCCTTTATTTTGAATATAAATACAAGAATTTTTTTTATAGAAAATTATCTATAAAAATGGAAAAATCAAATGAACTTGGCCAATATATTATTTAAAAAGTAGATGAAATGTTTTTATTTGAATCAACTCATCAGTAAGGAAGTGATAATCATAATTTTTAATACAATTTTTTAACTTTTATCTGGTTACCCAATTTGATATGTTTCCTGAATATCCATAAGGAAAATTTATTGTATCTATAAATTCTATAAATTGATTATTTTTCATAAAGTGGTATCACACAATAATTACAAAAAAACCTAACATTTATTTTCATTGATTAATACAAGATGTAGTTCTGGTTTGATAGCCCAATCCATCATGTCTCATCAAGATTTTGAAACATAATTTTTCTCCCTATTTACATATTGAATAATGGAACAAAACACTTTTAACATAGTTTTTCCAATGTGAATTACATTTAAACAATGGAAAAATAAATTATTTGGTGAATAAACTTTGAGAAATTATATTTATTATTCCAATTATAATTGGATTCAGTAAAAACAAGATTCTATATTCTATATTTCATATAACCCTTCCTGAATGAAAAACATACATCAATCAATTCATTAATCACATCTATTCCATACATATTTCTAGGTTTCCTTTTTGTTTTAATGGAATTGTAAAACCTTTCACTACTGGAATTTTTCCCTTTACCAATGGTTTAGAACCATTGGTAAAAGCTGGGAAACCATTTGTATATTATATACCAATGGTTTCCCAAACCATGTAAAAGTAAGCCGTTTTTATAGGATTATACCAATGGTTCTGTGTAAACCGTTGGTATATGTGTTAAAGTAAGAGATATACCAATGGTTTCACAAACAATTGGTATATGTTACCCTTATACCAATGTTTTAGAACCGTTGGTATATAGTGTACAATATACATCCAAATGATATACCAATGGTTTTCAAAACCATTGGTAGAAGTTTATACCAATGGTTATAACAAAACTGTTTGTATAATATACATCAAAAGGCTATACCAACTATTTTGAAAACCATTGGTATACATATGTTGCAGCTCCACAACAACAACAACCACCAGCCACCTCCAACCTACAACTCTCCATGAACCGCAATAACACATACACCCAGAATCCAAAAGGGTACATGGGATGTTTAAAATTTATCCAAAATTCAGAAATTTATAAATTTAAAATTCATTCCTCACTCAAACCACAACACAACAGAAAAATCCAGAATCTAATACATCCACAATCCAATACATCCAGAATTGAAATGAAATAAAACTCATAATAGAAATAATAAATTAAAATCTAATACATCTAGAATCCAATACATGTAATTGTATTCAAAATTTAGAATTCATTACAAATACAACCAGAATCCAATACATCCAGAATTCAAAAATTTAGAATTGAAAAGCAATAACACCAATAACAATATTCAAAATTTATAATTCACTCCTCACTCAAACCACAACCCCAATACACACAAGAGAAAAAACCTACTTGTTATAGGAAGAACATGGGATGTTTACTCATGTTCTTGGGTTGACTATCTTAAAGCCAACAGAAAAACTTGGGTAGAGTGCACAAGGATCATGATACCCATAAGAGAGACAAAGGTAGTAGTCATGTGCTTAGACTTAAGATGAGTTATAGGAAGTGCATGGGATGTTTATATTCCTCTAATGACTATGTATCCAAGTATAAATGGTTCCTGATGTGTTAGTGGGAAACATTGGACAGTCTCGACATATGAGATGGGTTACCAGAATAGCCATAGTCTTTTAAATTAGAATAAGGGGGTATGTGGCTAATTGTAATTTGGTCTCCTCGATGTTACGTGAGATGAATCCCTATTTTTGGTAGTGGGTATGAATATTCAATTATGTCTTTGGTATTAGGTTCCCAAGGGGACTTTGGTTTGGTCCTAGAACCCACTGTTTGAGGATAGGATTGGCGTATTAAATGTTATGTGTTTTATAATAGGGGTAGGAGTTCCTTACACATGAAGTGGATTGTGAAAGGTTGGGCCATGGATCATGGTGATAAAGTATCAACACAATCCGAATACTTTTGGTTGGTTTTCCGTATGCAAGTTGTTGTTTTAACTTAAAATCCTTTCAATTTCAAATTAAAGTGAGAGAATTTGAGTGGTACCTGCCACACCACGCCTCAGATTGAGGAAGAGTTGACTTGTAGACATCAAAAATGACCCATGGATTGTTTTCATAAAGCATCAACAGAATCTGAATGCGTTTGGTCAGTTTTCCGTATGCCAGTTGTTGTTTTCACTTAAGATGTTGTCTATTTCAAATAAAAGTGAAACACTTAGAGTGGTACCGACCACACCGTGCCTCGGATTGAGTTGAGGTTGACTTATAAACATCAAAAAATGACTCATGGATCCTTGTGCTAAAGTATCAACAGAATCAGAATACATTGGTCTGTTTTTCAAATGTCTATTCTTTTTACTTAAAACAATGTACATTTTAAACAAAAGAGACACACTTTGAGGGATTCCGGCCACACCGTACCTCAGATTGAGGAAGGGTCGACTTTTACACATCAAAAATGACCCATGTCTCATTCTCCAGAAGCATCAGTACAATCAGAAAGAGTTTGGTTAGTTTTCCGTATGAAATTTGTTCTTTTCACTTAAAAGCATGTCCATTTCAAATAAAAGTGAGACATTTTGAGTGGTACTGGACACACCATTCCTCGGATTGAGGCTTGGTTGACTCATACACATCACAAATGACCCATGGATCATTGTACTAAAGTATCAATAGAGTCCAGATGCGTTTGGTTGGTTTTCTGGATGCAAGTTGTTGTTTTCACTTAAAATCTTGTCCATTTCAAATAAAAATGAGACAATTTTGAGTGGTATCGATCCAATAGTGCCTCGGATTGAAGAGTGCTTGACTTGTACACATAAAAAATGACCCATGTATCGTTTTCCTAAACTATAAATAGAATCTGAATGTGTTTGGTTGGTTTTCTGTATGCATGTTGTTGTTTTCACTTAAAATCCCATCCATTTGAAATAAAAGTGAGACAGTTTGAGTGGTACCGACCACAATATTCCTTGGATTGAGGTGGGGTTTATTCGTACACGTCAAAATGTCCCATGAATCATTGTACTAAATTATATATAGAATCTTAATGTGTTTGTTCGGTTTTCTGTATGACAGTTATTCTTTTCACTTAAAATGTTGTCCAATTCAAATAAAAGTGAGACACTTTGAGTGGTACCAGACACAACATGCCTCATATTGAGGTGGAGTTGACTCATACATGTCAAAAATGAACAATGTATTCTTGTTCTAAGGTATCAACACAATTCGAATATGATTGGTCAGTTTTACATATGCCAGTTCTTTTTACTTAAAAGGGTGTCCATTTTAAACAAAATAAATGTACTTGGAGTGATAACAACCACAACATGCCTCATATTGAGGCGAGGTGGACTCGTACATTTTATATTTGATCCATGGATTGTTTTCATAAAGTATCAACACAATCTGAATACGTTTGGTCAGTTTTCCTTATACTATTTTTTGTTTTCACTTAAAATGTTGTCCATTTCAAATAAAGGTGAGACACTTTGAGTGGTACCGGCCACACTGTGCCTCAAATTGAGTTGGGGTTGACTCGTACACATAAAAAATGACACATGGATCCTTTTTCTAAAGTATCAACAAAATAATAATATGTTTGGTTGGTTTTCCATATGTTTGTTGTTTTTACTTAAAACAGTGTCCATTCTAAACAAAAGAGAGAGACTTTGAGTGATACCAGCCACATCGTGCCTCAAACTGAGGTGGGATTGACTCATAAATGTCACAAATGACTCATGTATCATTGTTCTAGAGTATCAATACTATTATAAAGTGTTTGGTCGGTTTTTTGTATGCAAGTTGTTCTTTTCACTTAAAATCCAGTCAATTTCAAATAAATGTGAGACCGTTTGAGTGGTACCGACCACATTGTGCCTCAGATTGAGGCGAGGGTTGACTCGTACAAGTCAAAAATGACCCATGGATCATTGTCTTAATGTATCAACAGAATCCGAATGTGTTTGGTTAGGTTTTCATATGAAAGTTGTTGTTTTCACTTTAAATATTGTTCATTTCAAATCAAAGTGAGACTGTTTGAGTGGTACCGGCCACACCGTGCCTTGGATTGAAGTGGGGTTGACTCGTACACATCACAAATGACCCATGGATCGTTTTCCTAAAGTATCAACAAAATATGAATGTTTTTTCTCAGTTTTCCATATGCCAATTGTTGTGTTGACATAAAATTTTGTCCAATTAAAATAAAATTGAGACACTTTGAGTGGTATCGGCCACACCGTGCATCGGATTGAGGCAGGGTTGACTCGTACACACCTGAAATGGACCATGGATCCTTGTGCTAATGTATCAAAAAAATCCAAATACATTTGGTTGGTTTTCCGTATGCCAATTGTTTTTACTTAAAAGGGTGTCCATTTTAAAGAGAGCATAGATTGGGATCCAAGACGCCAAATAAAGAGTGTGATTGTATACAGAATCAAGGTAGGTGGTTCTTAGAATTTCATGAATTGTCATGATGTTTTATATATATTGAATCTCCCCTTGCCCAATGTTGGGATGTTGGGTCGGGGGGCTGTCTGGGGTCCAGGGAGGAGGGTGGCGGATGGGTTGTTCGGGGTCTAGGGAGGAGGGTGGGGGGGCTGTCTGGGGGGCTATCTAGGGGGCTGTCCGGGTGGCTGTCTGGGGGCTGTGCATGGTCCAAGAAGGATGGTGGGGGGGGGGGGGGGGGGGCTGTCCGAGGTCTAGGGAGGAGGGTGGGGACTGTTAGGTGTCCAGGGAGGAGGGTGGGGGCTGTCCAAGGTCCAGGGAGGAGGGGGGCTGTTCGGGGTCCAGGGAGGAGGGTGGGGGGCTATCTCCAAGGAGGAAGGTGGGGGATGTCCGGTGGTATGTCAGGGGGGATGTAAGGGGGGATGTCCGGGGTCTAGGGAGGAGGGTGGGGGTGGGGATGTCAGGGGGCTATCCAGTGTCCATGCAGGAGGGTGGCTATCCGGGGGGGATGTCACGGGCTTGTCCGGGGTCTAGGGAGGAGGGTGGGGGGGATGTCCAGGGTCCATGGAGGAGGGTCGGGGGGGGGGGGGGGGTCTGTCTGGGGTCTAGAGAGGGGGGGGGAGCTATCTAGGGTCCAGGGAGGAGGGTGGGGGCTATCTGGGATCCAAGGAGGAGGGTTGTACAGGGTCCGGGAAGTAGTGTGGGGGGCTATCCGGGGGGCTGTCTGGGGTCCAGGAAGGAGAGTGGGGGGGATGTATGGGGGGTTATCTATGAGATATCTGGGGTCAAGGGAGGAGGTGGGGTTGTTCGCGGGCTATCCCGGACACATGGTATGGTATTTACATATTTTCTAAGCAAATTCATTCAAGGTTAAAAGTATTATTTCAATATAAACTTCTAATTAGACCATCAAATTTCTAAATTCCACAAACAAATTACAATTTCATTAAAATAGATAAGAAATAAAGATAATGTGACCTACAGAATCAAACATATATTTAGGCACAATAAATCAATAAACATCATAGGTCAGTAATATCTGTAAAAAATGTAATGGATAAATCTATCCCTCATCACCATCACTATCATAACAATCATCATCCTCCTCACCCTCATCTCATCGTTGTCCCCATTATCTTCCCCACCATCCTCCTCACTCTCATACTCAGCCGCGACCTCTTCATCACCCTCCTCCTCCACCTCGACCTCCTCCTCGGCCTCCTCCTCCGCCTCGGCCTCCTCCTCTGCCTCAGCCTCCTCCTCTCCATCATCTCGACCACCACTAGAGCTGCCACATGGTATAGCATATATAGAACTATTAAATGAAATATATTCATCACAAGAAGTTCTAGCCTCTGGTAGAAGTGTTGGATGTAAAACATCCATCAGTTTGATAAATGCAGTGCTTACCATAGCAGACTGTTCTGTCGTCTCTATGACCCTTTTTTCAGCCTGTTCTACCTATGCCTTAACCTGTTGCAACTTGGTGGAACTAAAAATCGCACCTGAGGAGGCCCAATACCTCGTCAGAACTATACTCTTCCCAGGTAGGTAGCGTACTACACCAGGTGCTCATTTCCCAACACCTAATGTAAGTGATCATTTGGCCCAAAATTTTCAGGTTCCTGGGCATCAAGGGCCTCTAAAGCAGCCTATTAAAAATATAAATAGTTTATTATGTTAAATAACATAGATTAGAATATTAAATCTACAAAGTAAAAAATACAATCTACTGCTGAGTCGGTTAATTAACCACACTTTTATCTTTATTCTTTCTACTTGAGAAAAATAGTTTAGCTTGATGTACACCATCCTTCTATATTCAATTATTGCATCTACAATGACATTCAATGTTGGAAACCATAATTAAAAATAGGATTCAAAAATAAAACACAGTAATTTCATAACTAAAATTATATAACAACTTTAGCAATCGAATAAATTATAGAGGAGGCAATAGAAAGTTGAAGTCGTAAAAGAAAGATCATAAATTGTCATACCTGCAGTCTCTCATGATCTGGCATCAAAGTACATCCCAATATGTGGATATATTTTTTAGCATCAATTTTTTATTTATTTATTGCAAATGAATCCTAAATAAATTTCAATAATTAGTATTAATGAAAAACAAGAAATTTTTTATTTAAATTCTTATAATTTGATTAATACCGTAAATTGGCTAGTCGCCCAATGAGTAATCATCTGTCGACACTATTCTAATGGAAAATCATCCATGACAGGGATATCCTATAACTCTATACCCACTCTAGCACACCATCCAATGTACAACTCGTGCTTATAAGCTCTCCAATGCTCACCTAAATCCTTTAGATGTGCTGGTCGTGCACCCCTCACCATCGTGGAAATTAAAACCGTT